>OY728150.1:1871572535-1881572535 GCA_963277665.1 Viscum album | reverse complement strand
ACCTACTTACCCCCTTAAAATGTTCAAAGAGATCACTTATTTTAATAGGATGGTAATGATCATTTACTATCAGTTTATACATCGTCTAGTAGTTTACACACATCCATAGTCTACGCTTATCCTTCTGGAAAAAATCATGAGACCACCCAAAGTGGATACACAAACATAGATAAATACCCACAATTTAAAATAATTGATCTAGAGTCTTATGTCATTAATATTTTTGGGTGTCATGTGATAAGTACCCATCTAAATGGAAGAGGAACATTGATATGACTTAATACAAAAATCAACATCACATTGAAGGGGTTGTTCCAAAACGTCATATGAGAAAATATTAGTGAAATCATCAATAACTCTAGGGGTCTCTACAAATTGGGTATCCACTGAAAACTATAACAACTGTGATAAAAGTGGGTTTTCATACGTTGCGCCAATCCAATAACACATATTCTCAATTAACACCAATAACCAACCCTCCACATCGAAAAACACTAATCTCCTCGAAAAAATATTCAATCAAAACACACATAAATACTCACAATCCATGTGAAGGATGATAGAATATGGTTTCATTTTAAGTAAGAATACTCTATCAACTAATTTACGTTTACCCATAATCATTATAAATCCCCCAAATAGATAAAATAAGTAACTATATATTTGACATTTATAGATAAAACATTGTAAGCCTCTCCATATCCAGTCCAAACATATGGATCAAAGCATGTGTTATAATGGATTTTGAAATTCGGGAATCAAACAAAGTCGAAATAGAGGTATTTTATAAACTTGTCATAAATTGAATTTAAAAATACCTGATATTAAACACCCATAAATATTACTTTAGTGTCAACGATTTAAAATTTTTACATTCCATGATCATTTAGGTTTGGATATTTATAAAATTAGAAGAAAATAATACATAAAAAGGTGTTTTGTTCAACAAAATGTACATATTTTTTCATAAATAGGGAATTAGTTTTGTACACATGTTTCATTCAATATATTGTAGGTTTATTTATTAATATTCAGCATTTTAGAAACCTAAACATTTAAAATACTTATAATAATCATTATTTCTTGTGTTATTTTTTGAAACCGAAGATGAGGGAAAAAAGCTCATTATAGGATATAAAATAATTGGATCCTTATAATCTCATAAAAACATGAAAATCTAGTAAGATGATTACCATTTTTGCAATAAATAATTGATCAAATAAATTAACCATTTACACATGCTAAAATAAATAATTTTTGAAATAAAACATTTAAAACCATTACAAACAATAGGAAAACCCATGAAGTTATCTTGAGGTATGTTGGAACTAATGAAAACATTATTTTGAAATACAAGTCACTAACCGTTAAACATTCCTTACATCATGAAATAAATTGATTTCCATAAAAACACATTCATTGTATGAATAATATAGGTATATTATAGATTCATATTCATAACCTATGTTCACTCATGTTTAAACAATTTATGAATAACTAAATCCTAGTTAATTCTGTTGAATAATCTAACGTGGTTATATCCCTCACATTCACCTTTGAAGACTAATTTATATTTTAATTTATTAGAAATATTTATCAATATCATCCATTTCTAAGAGCTATATTCGGCTAACACATCATAATCTATAATGATAAATTATTATAACATTTATAGATAAATTGTAATATTGTACTTTTTTTAATAAAACCATTAAAAAATCAATTAAACCCATAAGGAAAAGAGTTCCAGTTATCTCATTAAGAGGATAAAAGGTATAAATTTTCTAATAAAAAAATTAAAACTAATGAATTTAGGAATAATTAAAGAAATTATTTCAATTAAAATTGCTATAAAAAATTAATGGAATCTTGATAATAAATAATCCCTTTGATTTTTGGAAAAAATTGTTCAATCCATATACATAAAAAATATTTTATTTATCCTTTTACTAAAAATATTAGAAAATTACAATACCGAAAACATATAAATGATTCCTTTTTAAAACATTATTATTAAATTTAAATATAGTCAAAAATACCCTTTAATTTTTTTTAATAATATATATGAATACTCTTTCAATACTTAAAAGAACATTTCTATGGAGAAGAAGTATGTTAAAACATTTTAAAATCATTTTAAAATAAAATCCATTATTATTGTTCTTATCTTGATTTTTTTTAGAAATGTGAGCACGAGGGTTCTTTATTGAAAATAAAGAAAGCATATAATAGAGGGAAAGATGGTGTTTTACAATTTTTACTAATAAGGGTAGGAAAAAGATCGGAAGGAAGGGTAGTGGAGCATATGTGAGTTGCCTTTGAGATGCCTTTGTTTTCAAGTACATCTGCTAGTTTATTGGCCTCTCGGAATATGTGGGTGATGATGAAATTCATTGTGGAAAGTTAATATAGGATGATTACCCACTTATCCAATAACATTCATGAGAGATGTATAATCACCATCTTGGTGGCTTGCAAAAGTGTTTTTAATTCACATTCAAACCATAATTTGCACCAACCACACTGATATGCAATAGAGACAACACTAATAAAACCATCCATTTTTTCTTACAAAGTGGTTCCAGTTCCACATGAGCTATAAATACATTAATCCACGTCACTATTGTGACCATGAAAAACCTCACCAAAAGTGGATGGTCCCGAGATCCCCCTCGAGGTGCCATCAGTGTTTAACATAAGTCATCTGGTGAAGGGAGGGAACCAGAATTTTTTAAGAGGGCCATGAGGCTTGTTGTAATTAACAAAAACATTCAGCCGCCTTAAAATGGTGATGTACATGATTAATTTATTGCAGTAGGAAGAGGGGGTAGGGAAGCATTCTGAATAGCCAATATGATTTTGCAATGGTCAGATTTGAGTTGATGTAGGTTTTGTTATGAATTATTGCATTGTAGCCCTTCCAGATCACATACAACAGCTCAGCACATGCCACTTGGAGCAGTGCATGCATTTGTTTTGAGATCCTGAATCAAGAATATCCAGTATTAGAGATCTTAGAAAGGCAACATAAGGAGAATTTAGCTTGACTAAATTGAAGATAGTATGCCCGAGTGATAAGGCTATTTTTCAGCTCATGAATAGGTGATAAACATCCTCCTAATGCGGATGAACTAAAGAACACCTTGATAAAAGAGAGATGCCATATTTTTTGAGGTACACATCAACTAGAACTGTATTCAATGATAGTCTCTATAGAAAAGATAGTCGACAAGGAGGAAACCTGCCATTTGTGAAATAGTTAATCCACTTATAATATACCTGAATCATGCAATTGTAAAAAGATTTGGATCCAAGTTGTACATTCAGTGATTGGTCCCAAATAACAATGTATTCTTGGTTGATAAAATAATTGGATGCAACAGTTTCCACCACATCATCGGGAAGTAAATAAATTATTTCAAATTGGTATTCAATAGCTATATTCTGATTGATATCCAAGATCATGTGGTTGACTATGTTGATCAAAGTCTCACCAAACCAATTTGTGTTCCAGAAGATGCTAGAGGAATTATTAAAAAAATGCAATGGGTCGGTCCATAAATTTTCTGAAAAATCTGCTACAGTCTAGGCCATATGTAGGATCCCATCTAGAGAAATTTTCCTGAAAGGAGATAGGGAAAAAATCTAGATTTGAGAAAATTCAGGGGGTCATGTTCTTATTAACTAACTTCCAAATAAATTGTGCCTGAAGTGACTAATTAAAAAGATACAGGCTTTTGATTCCACGTCCTCCAAGATCATGGGGCAAGTAGCATTTCTTCCATGGGACTATTATAATATTTCTTTTCCTCATATTTCCACTCCAAAAAAAATTCCTCATCATGGAGTTGATATATTTGATAGCCACAGAAGGCCCACGAACAACCTGAAAGAGTAAACCATCATTGAAACCACTACATGATTGACCAGGAAAATACGACCTACCATTCAGAGAGACATGCCCTTCCAAGATGAGACAATTTTTTTAATTCGATGTACTATGGTGGAGAAGTGTGCGGAATGTGGTTTTACCTAATAATTGGGAACCCCAAGGTAGAATAATGAAATGGATCTTTCCATTATATTGAGTTCATGTGTAATAGATTTTTTTCATACATACAGAATTTGATTTCCAAAATAAACAATTATTTTGTTCCAGCTGATCGCCAACCCAAAGACTCTTGTATTGTTCGAAAGATCATGTTTTATGTTGTTGATATTCATGCTATCTCCCTGAGTGAAAATGATAATATCATTAGCAGATAATAGATGAGATGGGGCTGACAAACCTCTAGCAGCTCTGATGGTTTTCATTTTTCTGGTATACCCCATGTAAAAGAAATGTCTGCTAAGATACTATTCCTCTATGGAAAAGAGAATAGATGAGAGTGTGTCCCCTTGTATGACCTACCTTTTACTTTGGAAGTACCCTTATGGATATCCATTGATGAGAATAGAAAGTCAGGAATATTCTAGATGGACTGAGATCCATCATGTAAATTGATAACTAAAGATGAAGTCTAGAATAACATTGTTGATGAAGGTATAATCAATGGTGTAAAAAAAATTAATTTAATGTTTCAAAGTAATGTTTCCCCCCCGGGTGGGATTTCGAAGGAGGTTGACACACTCTAAGGCTATGAATAAGAAGTCTTGAATGTTTCTCCCCCTCACAAACCCAAACCAGTTCCATGAAATGAATCCATCTACAATTTGAGAGAGTCTATTGGAAAGAATATTTGTAATAATTTTATGAATGGTAGATACAAGTGCCACATGTCTAAATTGGGTGATTACGCTAGAATTCTCCAATTTATGGATGAGGTCAATGATTTGGGAATTGAAGCCTTGAAGAATGTCTTATCCTTGAAGAAGTTCTGGATAAGATTACAGACATCAGGCTGAAAAAATATCCAATAGTGATGAGAGAATGAATTTGTAAAACCATCTAGCCCAGGTGAGAAGTCTTTTTTTGGCCAAAAACTATTTCATTGATCTCTGGGTTAAGAGGTAGTGAGGTGAGGACAAGATTGTCCTCTAATGTGACCGGTTTAGGAATTATTATCTATTTAAGCGGATAATTCCTTGTGATTCCATTGAAATGGTCCATGTACATTGAGATAATGTGTTTTTTTAAGCTCCTACCATTCATCAATGATTCAGTCCCCATCCTTCAGAAGGGAAAGGGGTCTATTAGCTCTTCGGGTCCTTTGGAGGGAATTAACGTATTTATTGTTTCTATCCCTGTCGGTAAGCCATTGGACTTTAAAGATGTCTTTATTGATATTATCTCTAATTTTGATCAGAATTTGAATCTTTTATGACATCTCAACATATTGATCAAGGTTATCAGAATTTTTTTTCAAAGTGATTGATTGTTATATTTCATGCAGAGTGCATTTGAGGGCATAAATTTCAGCACTCATAGAGCTGAAACAGGTTTTTCTCCACACTTTGAGATTAGCATTAAGCACCTTAAGTTTGTGGATGAAAGTTAAAGAGTTAGTCGTATAGACATTCATAAACCCAGAGTATTAAACAATATTAGAATAGCCATGGAGATCTGCTCATTCATTATTTAATCTAAATGGAAGAGGTTGCCTCTGTTCATTTTCAGAAAATAAAACTATTATTTGTTGATGATCATAATTTTTCATGGACAATGTAATACATGTGATTGTCCTTGATTTTCCTAGAGATGAATTATTAACAAAGACCCTTTCAATCTTTCGAGCCCTCGTGCCATTATCATTTTTACTATACTAGGTGAATTTGGCCTCAATAAGGTTGATTTTAGTAAGGCTTGCTTCACCAATACATTCTTTTAATTCCCTAGAATAGATTGAGCTGAACACTGGTCTAATTTTCTCATCTGCATGAAGAATATAATTAAAATCACTAATTATAGACCACAGCTCTGATATAGTCATAGAGTGGTCTTGGATTGTCATCCAAAGGGACATCCTGTCCAGATAGCTATTGGAGGCATGATCAACTGAGAAAAACATTTTTGACCCACTTTGTCAAAGTTATAGGTGATAAAATAATTGTCCGGATGAAAAAAATTGTATTTTAAACCCTGATATGAGTTAGTATCCAAATTCATTAAAGGTCGGTAAAGGGATGGTCCATGCTCGACATGTGAAAACCCTTATTACTCTGGAGAGTGAATGGATGGATTTAAATACATTTTGGTTTAGAAATCCAAATAATATCAGATTTGTTCCTACCTACAAGTATCTTGAAGAACCGCTCTGTGCTAGGGTGGTCAATTCCCTCATAATTTAATAAGAGGGACTTCATTTTAACAACATCTTAGGGGTAAGACCCACTTTATTTTTATCCATGAGTATTTAATATTTTCTAGATGCCACTATCATGGAATTCGAGTAGGATTCTATATCCTTGCAGTTATCCAAATTCTGTGTGGTCCCTTGCTCACATCCATAATGGGGTGGGAGCTAGAAGTTCCCTATAATGATATTAGCTTGAGTTTTTAGGGACATAAGATACCTCATTTCACTCAAATGATGTCTGGTAATTCATTGTCACGACCCGTCCTCGGGGCCCGTGCCGTGACTACCCCAAGCCCGCCTTCCATAGCCCAGGGGCTGGCGACTAGCACCAAGGCGTAAATCCAAACAAAAAGGGAAGGCATTGCCTTTGAAAAGTAAACAAGCACCACAAAGTAAGCAAGTGGAAAAGTAAACACTAAGTAAAAACTGTACAAGCTGTGCTGAAAGTAAAAGGGGCCGAAAATACAAGCCCAACTGTAAAGTACAACTGAAAAGAAAAACATCAACTGAAAAGGGAAAACTGCAGCGTCGAGCCGTCCTCCGGAAGTCCCACCTGAAGGGTGGGTACAGATAGCCTCCACTGCTCCTCGGGTCCACCTAACCGCTCCGAGTACGTCCCGCCCAGTGGTCCACCTCCAGGTACTGTCCTGCTCCGCACGCCTCCTCCACGATCAGCGTTGTCTGTCGTCTGCAACCAACACCACGAAGTGCGGGCATAGCCCGTGCAGGGGTGAGTATAAGCTACTCAGTAGGGACCCCGAGACCCCCGAGGGTCTCCCGAAATCCACAAAGGATAAAACGCGAAGGAGAGATACAATCACGAAGTAACATCTGACACGGCTTAGGTATATGCCCATACATATACCTAAGTCATCAATTCCCCGATCGGCTCCAACGTCCGAGCCCTAGCACAACCCAGTCCACACAGGAAAGCAAACGCATACCCACGCAGGATAGAACAACACAATCCACAAAAGAGAGTAAACAGTAAATCCACACAGGATAGCTCAACACAATCCACAATGGAGAGTAACACAAGATTCAGCTCACACAGGTATACTTCGTCGGATGACGATAAAGATGATCATTGAACCATCTAAGTCGTTGGACCCACGAAGGATCGATAGGTACTAACCTTGCAGTGACCCACACATGATCGGGCCCACGCAGGACCTGTAGGAGTTGGCTCACACAGAACCGCTGAGAGATGACCCACACAGAATCGGACCCACACAGGATCGGGCCCACATAGGACCAGGCCCACGCAGGACCTGTAGGAGCTGGCTCACACAGAACCGCTGAGCGATGACCCACGCAGGATCGGACCCACACAGGATCGGGCCCACACAGGACCGGGCCCATGCAGGACCTGAAGCACTGATCCACGTAGGATCGCTGAGTGTAGGAGTCGTCGCAGTCCGCTGAGGATCTCTGCACAGTCCTCACCGCAGTCCACTGAGGATCTCTACACGGTCGTCGTCGGAGTCCACGGAGGATCTCTGCACAGTCGTCGCTGCAGTCCACTGAGGATCTCTGCACGGTCGTCGCTGTCGAAGTAGCAGTCGCAGCCAGCACTAGGGTTCCCGCACACAGCAAGCTCGTTCGGGAGGGTCCGCTCCACGAGCCGAGAGGCTGATACATCAACTGACACTAAGTCCAAAGTTGATGTATCCAAAAGTTCCGTATCGTCAACAGGAACTCAACGTCGCAGACGGTGCGTCAATCGGACGCATGGTCTGAGATATATTGGCATTTTCGTCCCAGGGGCCCTGTTGGTTTTTAAGGCGAAACCAACCCGACCGCACTCCACCTGCGTCCAAACCTCGGGCGAAGTATGTCAAAAGATCCGTCTCACTTAGAGGAATTCAACAAAGCTGACGGCACGTCAATCGGACGTCCGTAGCTCGAGATATGAGCGTTTCCGCTCCGAGGGCCCGATTGGTCTCGTGTACGAACCAACCCGGCCGAACTCAAAGTATTCCAAAACCTTGAGTGAGATATACCGAAACGACCGTCTCGATCCAAGGATCGTGTTGCCGCTGACGGCGGGTCGTTTGGAGGCACGAAGCTGAAGTTACGGGCGTTTGAACGAAAACTTCCGAAGAAGGGGGGTACGGGCCCGGGCCGACCCGGCCCGACCCCCCCTGGGTCAGCTCGAACCGGGTCGACCCGACCCGGGTCCGACCCGGTTGGACCGGTCTGGCCCGGCCAGGGCGCGGCCTGGCCGGTCGGACCGGCATGGCTTGGCTCGACCGAGCGGCCGAGCGCCAGGTGCCGCGGGCGTTGACCCGCGGCCTGAGGAAAACCGCGGCCCGCGTGCGGGCCGCGCTGGTGAACCGCGGACGCGGATCTGCCGCGTCCCGCTTAGACGAACTGGACCCGCGCGGCCGCGGGTCTGTCGGCCGCCGCCGCAGCGGGCTCGTCCGGCGGTGCGCCGCCAGCAACTTCCGCGGGCCGCCGGCGTCGCTCCGGTGGCCCGTTTTCCTTCCCGTCTGCGCCGTTGCTCCTCCCGGGATCCGTTCTTTACTGCGGGATCGTCAAACGTCCTATGCGGCACGTTCCATCGTTGACCGTGAAATTCACACAAAACGAAGAACGACGGAGGGTCGTCGGGCCGTGTTCATTTGGCCCGCACCCTCCGCGTTAGAGATAAACAACTGGGAGAAAATTATTCCACACAAGAAACAACAATTTTTAATAGGATTAAAAATTGTTCACAAAAACGGTTCTTTAATTTCTTTAAGAAACCTAGACGGGAATTAATTTAAAAGGGGTAATTCCCAAAAAGAAATCCCTACCTTGATGATCGTCGCGCGCGGGCGTTCTTCGCGGATAAGATCGTCGCGGAAGGGAGGGATCGTCGCGTAGTCGCGGGGAGGCGTCGCGTCGTCGCGGAATCCGGCTTTGAGTCGGCGAGCACAACGAACCAAGAACAACAGATTTAAATTATAATTAATTAAATCTGTGTTTAAACCCAAAGTAAAGAACCTTGAGCGGAAATCCGAAATCACTCACCTCAATTGGTCGGTGATTGGAGATCGGAAGAACCTCTCGGACGAAGGCGTCGTCGATTTCCGGGTTCGGCGTTCTTCGCGTTCTTCGCGTTCGTCGGTTTCTTCGCGTTCTTCGCGAGGGAGCGGAAGAAACAGGGATCCTCTCAAATCTTTTCAAAAGATTTTGGGTTGGTCTTATTTTATTAACATGCCAACACACGAAATCCGGTTAAGAAACGATTGAATTAATTCGTTGAATTAATTCAACGAAAGAAACAGGCCATTTAATTCATGAAAGAAACAGCCCCTTTAATTCACGAAAGAAACAACCCAATTAAATGGTCTGTTATGAATTTAGAAAACGCGTCAGTTGACATTCATTAAGACGGGTTTTCACGGGTGCGTTTCTTAGCGGAAAGAAACGGCGGGGCTCGTGCGGGCCCCACCTCACAAATATCCTTCCAAGGGGGTAGGATATTTCTGGATAGCATCCTATCCAGTTCAACTCAGTTCTAGCTGCCTTTAAGTGGCTTCAAGTGGCTTCCAAGTGGCTTAAGTGAAATAAAATAATGTTGTTGCAAAATTATTTTATTTCTTAACTTTAAGCCCGAAAATTAAAAACCACACCCGAGCAAACGCAACTCCGGAAGAGGCGTTTCTAAGCGAATACCGGTGCTTCGATTTCATCGGTGCCCTCAGAATTCGATTCCGGGCACCGGTTCAAATGTTAGAAAAACCCGCTCGTCCGTTCACTGAACGTACCC
Source organism: Viscum album (assembly GCA_963277665.1). Lineage (NCBI taxonomy): Eukaryota > Viridiplantae > Streptophyta > Magnoliopsida > Santalales > Viscaceae > Viscum > Viscum album. The sequence continues at coordinate 1,881,562,482 of OY728150.1, read as the reverse complement.
GAGCCAAACTTCGGAAAATGATTCCGGGCACACCGGGCCTCGGAATCAGGCGCCGTCAGAAACTGCGTTCTTTTAAAATTCCAAAGAAAATTAAGAAAAAAATTTCATTGAAATTTACGGGTCTTTACATTACTCCCACCTCAGGACATTACGTCCTCGTAAAGATACATCAAAAACTAGGGAAACAAATGTGGGTACTGAGCACGCATTTGAGCCTCCCGCTCCCAAGTGCTCTCCTGGAGGTTCCCGTGCTGCCATCTGATGTGCACAAGATGAATCGATCGCCCACGTAGGACCCGCTCCTACCGATCCTCTATCTCCACTGGGACCTCTGTAAAAGTCGCCCCATCATCAACGTCTAGCTCCCCATAGTCAATGATGTGTGTCGGGTCGTGCACGTATCTCCTCAGCTGGGATACGTGGAAGACGTCGTGCACCCGATGCAGCTGAGGTGGCAGAGCCAGGCGATAAGCCACCTCGCCAACCCAGCTGAGGACCAGGAAGGGTCCGATGAAGCGTGGAGACAACTTGCCGCCTCGGCCAAATCTCCTCAAACCACGTCGAGGTGAGACCCGCAAGACGACGTGGTCGCCATCCTCGAACTCTAGTGGTCTCCTCCTCCTGTCAGCATATGACTTCTGCCAGCTCTGTGCTATCCTCATCCGCTCCTGGATGACCTGGACCTTCTCTGTCGTGGCCCGGACCATCTTCGGTCCCACATGTGCTGACTCTCCAGGGTCTGTCCAGCACAACGGAGATCTGCAAGGCCTGCTGTACAACGCCTCGTAGGGTGCCATCCCGATGGTGGAGTGGTAGCTGTTGTTGTACGCAAACTCTACCAAGGGTAGGTGGTCCTCCCAACTACGACCAAAGTCGAGGACACATGCGCGGAGCATGTCATCGAGAGTCTGAATGGTCCTCTCCGTCTGACCATCCGTCTGAGGGTGAAAGGCGGTGCTCAGACGTAGCCGCGTCCCGAACGCCTCCTGCAACCTCTTCCAAAGCCGGGAAGTAAAACGAGCGTCCCGATCGGAGACGATAGTCGATGGCACACCGTGAAGTCGTACAATCTCCTGAACGTTCAGACGCCCCAATCTCTCCACTGAGCCCTGCTCTCGGATGGTTAAGAAGTGTGCCGACTTGGTGAGTCGGTCAACAATCACCCAAATAGAATCGTGACCTCTGGAAGTGCGTGGAAGTCCAGTCACGAAGTCCATAGATATGTCGTCCCACTTCCACTCCGGGACCTCCAAGAGCTGTACCATGCCAGCTGGTACCTGATGCTCTGCCTTCACCTGCTGGCAGGTGAGGCACCATGAAACGAACTCTGCCACAGCCTTCTTCATGCCCGGCCACCAATGCTGTCGTCTGAGATCCTGGTACATCTTCGCCACTCCAGGATGTACCGCCAAAGGAGAAGTGTGAAATTCTCTCAGCACCTCCTCTCGTAAGGTGACTGGTACCAAGGTACGTCCTCTGAAAAGGACATCGTGCTTTTCTCCAAGGGAGAAACCATCAGGTTCCTGTCCTGAGGATATCTGTGCACGCCGTGTCTCACAGTCGACGTCCCCACGCTGTGCCTCTCTGACCCGCTGAAGAAGTGGGGGAGGGACTGTGAGAGACGGAAGGAAGGCTGCTCCGTCTCTATCCACGAAGGATATCTGCAAAGCAGCTAGCTGCTCTGTCGCCTCCTCAAGTAGCTGGATGCCCGTCCTCCTGCTGAGGGCATCAGCCACTACATTCCCCTTCCCAGGAGTATAGACTATCTCAAATTCATCGTCCTGGAGGAACTCGAGCCATCGCCGCTGTCTCAGGTTCAGGTCCTTCTGAGAGAAGATGTACCTGAGACTCTGGTGGACAGAAAAGACTGTGAAGCGCTCACCCATCAGATAGTGTCTCCATGTCTTCAGGGCAAAGACTACTGCTGCCAACTCCAAGTCATGGGTAGCGTAGTTCTGCTCATGAGGCCTCAACTGACGTGATCTGTAGGCAATCACGGCCCACTCCTGCATCAGGACACACCCGAGTCCGGTCCCTGATGCATCGCAGTAGAATACATATCCAACTCCCTCCTCAGGCAACCTCAAGATAGGTGCGCTGGTCAACCTCTACCTCAGCTCCTGGAAGCTCTGCTGACATCTGTCTGACCACACGAAGGGTTTCCCCTTCTTCGTCAATGCTGAGAGTGGGGCTGCAACTCTGGAGAAGTCCGGCACAAATTTTTGATAGTATCCGGCTAGGACCAAGAAACTCCGCACCTCTGTCACGCTCTTGGGTGGCTCCCAAGCTATCACTGCCTCGATCTTCGCGGGATCCACTGCAACTCCCGCCTCAGAAATGACGTTCCCCAAGAAGTGGACCTCACGTAACCAGAACTGACACTTCGAGAGCCTTCCATAAATCTGGTGCTCTCGGAGTGTTTCTAGTACAACACACAGGTGGTAGGCATGCTCATCCTCCGTCGTCGAGTACACCAAAATGTCGTTAATGAAGACCACGACAAATCGATCGAGGTATGGCTGGAAGATCCTGTTCATGAGGCTCATGAACACTGCTGGAGCGTTGGTCACACCGAAAGGCATAACCAAGAACTCATAGTGGCCATACTGACACCTGAAGGCCGTCTTCTGCACATCCTCATCTCGAACTCTAAGCTAATGATAGCCTGACCTGAGGTCTATCTTCGAGAACCACTGTGCTCCCTTGAGCTGGTTGAAGAGGTCATCAATCCTGGGTAGCGGATACTTGTTCCTCACTGTCACCTGATTCAGGCGACGATAATCGACACACAGTCTCAACCTCCCGTCTGCCTTCTTGGCGAACAAAATCGGGGAAGCCCAGGGCGAAACACTTGGTCGGATGAACCCCTTTCCCTGCAAGTCCTCCAACTGTACCCGCAGCTCTCGAAGCTCAGCGGGGGCCATCCTATATTCTGGAGTGGATATCGGGGCTGTCCTAGGGTACAGGTCAATATAAAATTCTACCTCTCTGGGAGGAGGTAGTCCTGGAACGTCTTCGGAACAGACGTCCGCGTACTGATCCACCACTGCAGGAAAACTAGGACTCCGCACGTCAACTGCTCCCAGGATGAGGCTAGCCAACTGATGAGTGATGGGCTGACCTCTCCTCTGCGTGAGTCCATCCTGTGCTGCAAAGGCTCCCTTCTCGCCGGTGAAGGTGAACCTACTCCCGTCGGTGCGCACACATCGCACCTTGCGCCTAATGCAGTCAATCTGAGCATGGACCGTAGATAACCAATACATGCCCAAGATGACGTCGTAAGGCCTCGACGCTGCTACAAGAAGATCCCAGCCGAAGCTCTCGCCTCCAAGAGTAAGCTCACACTGCCGGCACCAGTGCGTAATCGTCGAGTCTGCTCCCGTAGGAGTCTCTAGCCCTAAGGATCGAGCCAACGGCTCTGTCGGAATCTCTGAGCTCCGAACAAGGGCAGTGGCTATGAAAGAGTGACTCGCTCCTGTGTCTATCAGAACTGCAGCAAGGGTGGAATAGACACAGATCGTACCTTGAATCATCTCTGGCACACCGTGGTCGTAGGCCTCTGCTGCCTGGAGCTGAGCTTGTCTCTGCCCGCCAACTCCCTGTGGTCGGGGCGGGCCTCCTGGTGGTGGTGGTGGCAGAGCCTCAAAGCGTCTCCCACAACCTGCTGCTCGGCCAGCTCCTCTGCCTCGTCCGCCTCCTCCCTGCGGACCGCCGCAGTCCACCCTCTGCGTCTGCCTGGGTGGTCCCTCCACCATTTGTTGACCCTCGGTATGACGGGTCGGGCAGTCACGAGCCATGTGGCCCTGCCCGCCGCACTCGTAGCACTGTCTGCCTCTCGGAAGGCTGGCTCCGCGCTGTGTGCCTCGCACTGCCGAGCCAGTGTCCCGGGGTCGTCTTCTAGAAGGTCTGGTCCGCCTGGAACCCTGATTCATCTTCCGACTACCAGCTGTCGAAGACTCCGCTATCTGCCGCCCTGCGGCAGGTCTCGCTGTGGACTCAGCCATGAAGCTCTCGATCAGGAGGGCTCGCTCCAGTACTCCTGCCTGGGTCTGGATGCTGAGGGAGATCAGCGATGCCCTGATCTCATGTCTCAATCCCTGTTCGATGGTCCGGGCCCGGAAGAAGGGTTCCCGTACCATGTCTGTCGAGTACCGAGAAAGGTCGGTGAACCTCGCCGCGTACTGAGCGACCGTCAAGCTGCCCTGCCGCAGCTGAAGAAGCTCCTGGATGCGCACCGCTCGGAGGGTGTCCGGGACGAACTCTGAGCGGAAGAGGCTCTCGAAGTCCGTCCAGATGAGGGTGGCCTCATCGTGTACCTGGAGCATCAGGATCCACCAGCGTCCGGCTGCTGCGTGCAGTAGGCTCGCCGCGAGGATCACCATGAGGTCTGCTGGCGTCCTTACTAGCCTGAAAACTCGGACGACCGCCTCCAGCCAGTCCTCGGCTGCCTGGGGGTCCGACTCCCCACGGAACCTGGGTGGTCGCTGGCGCTGGAACTTGTGCAGAGCTCCAAGGCGTCGTGCGTCGTCAGCTGCCAGTGCTGGAAGCCTCGGGGGCTCGGCGGGTAAAGGTACCGCCGGTGCCTCTGCTGTCAACGGGCCCTGTACCGAGGCCTCGTCGCTCGGCGGGCTGTCGTCGCGCCCTACTCTGGGAACCCTAGCTAGCTGTTGTCGTCGTGCCATCCTGAAAAGGAAACAAGTATGCCACGGTCAGAACAGTATACCTGGTGAGCTGACACAAGTAATCACAAAGAAAACTTGAAACACACAAGCAATCAATGTTTTCGTGCATTAAGTCGGAAATCAGAAGTCAGGGTCTTGGTGTATGGATACGTCGGCCGCCGCACCAACACTAGACTCCCTGGACTGATAACCACACTCAATACGCTAAACACCATTGCTTCACATTGAAAAAAGATTAGATTCTGCGGTAGAACCGACCCCTTTGATACCAATTTGTCACGACCCGTCCTCGGGGCCCGTGCCGTGACTACCCCAAGCCCGCCTTCCATAGGCCAGGGGCTGGCGAATAGCACCAAGGCGTAAATCCAAACAAAAAGGGAAGGAATTGCCTTTGAAAAGTAAACAAGCACCACAGAGTAAGCAAGCGGAAAAGTAAACACTAAGTAAAAACTGTACAAGCTGTGATGAAAGTAAAAGGGGCCGGAAATACAAGCCCAACTGTAAAGTACAACTGAAAAGAAAAACAGCAACTGAAAAGGGAAAACTGCAGCGTCGAGCCATCCTCCGGAAGTCCCACCTGAAGGGTGGGTACAGATAGCCTCCACTGCTCCTCGGGTCCACCTAACCTCTTCGAGTACATCCCGCCCAGTGGTCCACCTCCAGGTACTGTCCTCCTCCGCACGCCTCCTCCACGATCAGCGCTGTCCGTCGTCTGCAACCAACACCATGATGTGCGGGCATAGCCCGTGCATGGGTGAGTATAAGCTACTCAGTAGGGACCCCAAGACCCCCGAGGGTCTCCCGAAATCCAAAAAGGATTAGACGCGAAAGAGAGATACAATCACGAAGTAACATCTGACACGGCTTAGGTATATGCCCATACATATACATAAGTCATCAATTCCCCGATCGGCTCCAACGTCCGAGCCCTAGCACAACCCAGTCCACACAGGAAAGCAAACGCATACCCACGCACGATAGAAGAACACAATCCACAAAGGAGAGTAAACAGTAAATCCACACAGGATAGCTCAACACAATCCACAATGGAGAGTAACACAAGATTCAGCTCACACAGGTATACTTCTTCGGATGACGATAAAGATGATCATTGAACCATCTAAGTCGTTGGACCCACGAAGGATCGATAGGTACTAACCTTGTAGTGACCCACACAGGATCGGGCCCACGCAGGACCTGTAGGAGTTGGCTCACACAGAACTGCTGAGAGATGACCCACACAGGATCGGACCCACACAGGATCGGGCCCACACAGGACCGGGAACACGCAAGACCTGTAGGCACTGGCTCACACAGAACTGCTGAGCGCTGACCCACGCAGGATCGGACCCACACAGGATCGGCCCCACACAGGACCGGGCCCACGCAAGACCTGAAGCACTGATTCACGTCGGATCGCTGAGTGCAGGAGTCATCGCAGTCCACTGAGGATCTCTGCACAGTCGTCGCCGCAGTCCACTGAGGATCTCTGCACGGTCGTCGTCGGAGTTCACGGAGGATCTCTGCTCAGTCGTCGCCGCAGTCCACTGAGGATCTCTGCACGGTCGTCGCTGTCGAAGTAGCAGGCGCAGCCAGCACTAGGGTTCCCGCACACAGCAAGCTCGTTCGGGAGGGTCCGCTCCACGAGCCGAGAGGCTGATACATCAACTGACACGAAGTCCGAAGTTGATGTATCCAAAAGTTCCGTATCATCAACAGGAACTCAACGTCGCAGACGGCGCGTCAATCGGACGCCTGGTCTGAGAGATATTGGCATTTTCGTCCCAGGGGCCCGGTTGGTTTTTAAGGCGAAACCAACCCGACCGCACTCCACCTGCGTCCAAACCTCGGGCGGAGTATGCCAAAAGATCCGTCTCACTTAGAAAAATTCAACAAAGCTGATGGCACGTCAATCGGACGTCCGTAGCTCGAGATATGAGTGTTCCCGCTCCGAGGGCCCGGTTGGTCTCGTGTACGAACCAACCCGGCCGAACTCAAAGTATTCAGAAACCTTGAGGGCGATATACCGAAACAACCGTCTCGATCCAAGGATCGCGTTGCCGCTGACGGCGGGTCGTTTGGAGGCACAAATCTCAAGTTACGGACGTTTGAACGAAAACGTCCGAAGAAGGGGGGTACGGGCCCGGGCCGACCCGGCCCGACCGTCCCCCTGGGTCGGCCCGAACCGGGTCGACCCAAACCGGGTCGACCCGACCCGGGTCCACCCGGTGGGACCGGTCCGGCCCGGCCGGTCGGACCGGCCTGGCTCGGCTCGGCCGAGCGGCCGAGCGCCAGGTGCCGCGGGCGTTGACCCGCGGCCTGAGGAAAACCGCGGCCCGCGTGCGGGCCGCGCTGGTGAACCGCGGAGGCGGCTCTGCCCCGTCCCGCCTGGACGAACCGGACCCGCGCGACCGCTGGTCCGTCGGCCGCCGCACCGGCGGCCCGCGCCGCCGGAAACTTCCGCGGGCCGCCGGCGTCGCTCCGGTGGCCCGTTTTCCTTCCCGTCTGCGCCGTTGCTCCTCCCGGGATCCGTTCTTTACTACGGGATCGTCAAACATCCGCTGCGGCACGTTCCATCGTCGACCGTCAAATTCGCACAAAACGAAGAACGGCGGACGGTCGTCGGGCCGTGTTCGTTTGGCCCGCACCCTCCGCGTTAGAGATAAACAACCGGGAGAAAATTATTTCACTCAAGAAACAACAATTTTTAATAAGATTAAAAATTGTTCACAAAAACGGTTCTTTAATTTCTTTAAGAAACATGGACGGGAATTAATTTAAAAGGGGTAATTCCCAAAAAGAAATCCCTACCTTGATGATCGTCGCGCGCGGGCGTTCTTCGCGGATAAGATCGTCGCGGAAGGGAGGGATCGTCGCGTCGTCGCGGGGAGGCGTCGCGTCGTCGCGGAATCCGGCGTTGAGTCGGCGAGCTCAATGAACCAAGAACAACAGATTTAAATTATAATTAATTAAATCTGTGTTTAAACCCAAAGAAAAGAACCTTGAGCGGAAATCCGAAATCACTCACCTCAAATGGTCGGTGATCGGAGATCGGAGATCGGAGATCAGAAGAACGTCTCGGACGAAGGCATCGTCGATTTCCGGGTTCGGCGTTCTTCGCGTTCTTCGCGTTCTTCGCAAGGGAGCTGAAGAAACAGGGATCCTCTCAAATCTTTTCAAAAGATTTTGGGTTGGTCTTATTTTATTAACATGACAACACACGAAAACCGGTTAAGAAACGATTGAATTAATTTGTTGAATTAATTCAACGAAAGAAACAGGCCATTTAATTCACGAAAGAAACAGCCCATTTAATTAATGAAAAAAACAGCCCAATTAAATGGTCTGTTAAGAATTTAGAAAACGCGTCGGTTGACTTTCATTAAGACGGGTTTTCACGAGTGCGTTTCTTAGCGGAATGAAACGGTGGGGCTCGTGCGGGCCCCACATCACAAATATCCTACCAAGGGGGTAGGATATTTCTGGATAGCATCATATCCAGTTCAACTCAGTTCAAGCCGCCTTTAAGTGGCTTCAAGTGGATTCCAAGTGGCTTAAGTGAAATAAAATAAAGTTGTCGCAAAATTATTTTATTTGTTAACTTTAAGCCCGAAAATTAAAAACCACACCTGAGCAAACGCAACTCCAGAAGAGGCGTTTCTAAGAGAATACCGGCGCTGCGATTTCATCGGTGCCCTCAGAATTCGATTCCGGGCACCAGTTCAAAAGTTAGAAAAACCCGCTCGTCTGTTCAATGAACGTACCCGAGCCAAACTTCGGAAAATGATTCCGGGCACACCGGGCCTCGGAATCAGGCGCCGTCAGAAACTGCGTTCTTGTAAAATTCCAAAGAAAATTAAGATAAAAATTTCCTTGAAATTTACGGGTCTTTACATTCATAGAGACATTTCTAGGTTCCGGTGAAGGCTCCATAGAAGGATCATCATCTTTGGAGAGAAGAGTTACATTATTTGTGATGAGTTCGTCCTCGTCCTCTTGAGAACCTGAAAGCATGAGGGGAATTTGCACCATGGGTTCGCCCGAATTTATGGACACTTCAATTCCTAAAAAGATGAGATCCAATGAAAATTATTCTTCTTGAGTAGTGAGTGTTTTGAGAAGAATATCTGATATGTGTCTAAGAGAGATTTCATCATTTGTAGAGCCATGGGGTCATCCTTCTTCATCATGGGAAGCGTGTGGATTGAGGTTTTTAGCATTATTCTCTTCTTACTCCACCAGATCAGCCCACATGGAGTGAGTAGGAATTCCTACAGTAACCTTGGGGTATTGTAGGGAGCAAGAGGTATCCTTTTTCCTATAGATCAGTTTCTTCGGTTTTTTAGATTTTGAGGAATCCCTCTAGGAGGAGGTGCTGGCAGGCAGTAGAACCATTTTTTGACCACATATAATTTGTTGATGGCATGTCCAACCACTTTGCAGTTTTCATAGAATTGCGGGAGATTTTCAAATTCATACCTGATATCCATTTGATGATCATCTGTGAGAAAAGATACCTGAGATGGGGGAGGAAACTCCATGTTGATTTCAGTGAGTAATCGATTATAATGACTAATGTCACCATTGAGAGTGAGCTGATCAATTTTAAGTGGGGTGCCGAGCACAGAGGCAATGTCGTTATGAATTTTGGGATGCAAATATAACCATGGTATACCATGAATCCTGGTCCAAACGTGTGCAAAGGAGTGTCTTTGTAGTAAATGGTTGAAGTTAGGATCCTCATCTAAGAGTCTGAACAAACCTGGTTTGAGATTCTGGTTACCATTGTGCTATGACTCATCTAGGTGTTATTGTAATTCCTGGATAACATGAAATTAGCCTTTACTAATTAGAATAAGTCTCTACTTGGATGTATTCCAGTAGTGAGCAATTCTTGACTTCAGATCCACGTACTACCAGGGTTTTGTCCCCTTCTTGTAGGAAACCCGGTCGAGCACAAATAATTTTCAATGTCCGAGTCTTTGTTAGAGCGCGATAGACTCTTCAAAAATTGTGACTGAGCCATCACCCGCTCTCTAGAGAAGCGGTGGATTTTGGATCACCGAATTCTATCCAGCGAGCTCCTCTAAAAATGAGAGAGGTTTCTGAAAATTTACTTGTTTACTGGAGTCCACCTCATTATCATTCTTTTCAATTTTGAGGGACCATTCACATTTCGAGTTGAAGGATTCCATGTTCGATCTAGTTTTTAGCAGATATAATAATCTACATTGCCACCGTGAGTAGGAGCTTCTCATAGGGTTCTGCACAACATCCCCTTATTAAAATCTTCATTCCATTATCATTATTATATTTATTTCAATAATTATCATGTTTTACATAGTTCCTAAAATGTTTAAGTTTGCATTGAATATTTTGGGGACATTTAGATTATATCCTCAAATTAATATTGGTGAATTTACATTGTTCAACGGGGTTATAGTTTCAATAACTCTAGAATCTTAATAATTTTATAATTATAACCTTTTTATAGTATATAATATTTTGAAACCAACCATGTAAGGTGGTCATGAAAAATGATCCACATCATTTCATGGATATGAAAGTCTGTACGTACACACCAGGGGTGTTATCAATTTCTAATGGAGAAATGGTAAATAAGGTGTGTAAAATATCATATATGATGAACTACAATTCTATAATAAATATAATATATTTTCATTATATCCATAATTTTAACCATCCAATTTTTATGGTGATGTGAAACGAAATACATAATTTCATGAAGGTGGTAATCCAAACGTTTGTAGGAGTGTTGTTTTCATTTTTGAAGGATAGAGAAGGAGAAGAAAATGGTTATACTATAATCATTCAATATTTAGTTATATTGAAGAGACAAATTTTATTTTTTATTCATTGTTAAATATTATTTGAAGGGTGTAGAATAATAAATAAAATGAAAACACTAGGTTAAGAGGTATACCACTTCATCAGAAATCCAACTTTATCAAACACAATAAGCCACAAAAGTTGTAATTTAGTTGAGGCAAAAGAGTAATGGTAATGAGAATATTGAATTGGAATATATTTTGGTTGGACTTGTTCAATCATTGTGGCTCTAGATGTGTGAATAAGAGAGGTGAAGGGGTTCTCTTTTATAAATGAGTGGAGTGGAGAAATTATAATTATTCCACGATTTAGAATATTAAAAGTTATCATTCAAGGTGAAGTATAAAAAAGGAAACAAAAACACATTAAACATGTAATATTTTTGAAAAAATCTCAACTAATCACATTTAGTCATGTTTTAGTGAAATTTTAAGCCTTATGTTCTAGTTAAACCCAATTTCACATTAACCGTGACAACATAAATTTTTACCTTGATAACTTATTTATGTGACCAAAATAAAGAGAATAAAAAAATGAAAATATAAATTAAGACTCTAAATATGTAATATGTTTTATGGGATTATTAATCTACTAGTTGAAGAAATTAATTTTAATATAAGAACACAAAATTCATGATAAAATGTTTTTAGGAAAATGCATAATATATGTGTACAAATATTTTTACATTGAAACATAGTAACAAATTAATTTACATGATTTTTTTCAATCATTTAAAAAAATGATTCTTTTTGAAATTTGTAACAACACAAAATTGAATAGAACCGTCAAACTACACCATTAATTTCTCTGATCCATAAGTGGACTTAAAATTTAATAAAATATAACTTCTGTTCCCAAAATTCTAGAATTGGTTAAAAAATTCAAGATATTGTTTTATATTTTATTATTTAACTCCTTGAAGAAAAATTTAGTCAAAAATTTTTTTAATCAAATTTTTTTTTTGATACATCATAACAATATAATAATAGTGACAGTATTTTGAAACAAATTGGATTATCATTTTTTACCGCTAGATCAATTTTTCTAGAAAAATATAAAAAAAATTAAGGGAAATATAATATTTCGATATCATAAACAATTTCTATTATATCAAATTTAATTTCTCAAATTTAAAAAATTATCTAATAAATAGAACAGTGGAGTTCAAGGAGAAAAAATTTAGTTAAATAAAACTATTCCACTTTCATATGAAAAAATTTATAAAATAATTTATAAAACTATGATAATTATTAATATATATATATCCTAATATTTATTTATGAATATAATTTCATATGTCTACATATTATTTTATCATTTAGAACTTGTTTCCTTGAATTTTTATTCATTACATAAAAAAGTTCAGTTTTTTCATCCAATAATATTCCTATTATAATGTTCATTTGTCAATCATGTTATACATCCAATATACATTTACCTGGTGAATCACCTTTTTTAGTAAATTCTCTATGTGATCCAAAATATTAACTCTTTTTTTTGTCATAGGAAATATTCTCTTCCAATTTTACCACCTCAAGGATCAAAAAATGATATGATTTAGGTAAATAATCCAATATCAAAGAAACATGATGCACAACATGTACATTAGATAAATATATATTTATGGATACTTGACAAGAAATTGTCCATAGTTTCTCTAAAATTTCACTAGTCCATTTGAACAATTGACAAAAAATTCCCTTTTAACCCAAATTAATAACACATTATGAGGGAGGCATATTAAATAAAATATGATCATGTGCCTCAAGTAAATTTTTTTTCCTATTATTATCTTTATAACACTTATACCTACTATGAACCTCACCCATATAATGTTGAATCTTCTTTACCCTCTTAATAATATGTTCTACCAATTCTGGTTCAAGAAATATTCCTTCACAAACATCATCCTACCATGCCATATTTTAACACATGTTTCCATATAATGTTTCCAAATAATACATCTATATACTAGAATGAAAATTTTTATTATATGAAAATTCCACAAATTAATGAATTGATCCCAAATTTCCATATTATCAGATGAGAAAGAAATAATGATATCTTCAAAAGTGTGAGTTTTTAATTCTTACTATACATCATATAGAGGAATAAATATTTTAATAAATTTAATTCATTAGAACCTAATGAATTTTATGTCCTTTGAAAATAATTGAGGTAAATATAGGATCATGATCAGATAAAATAGACCGAGGTATACTATGTAATATGGTTATCACTTTACGATAAAATATATATAATTTACCCAAAGATATTGTATCATGAATGAAATAAAATTCACTGATTTAGTAAAATTATTAACAATAAACTAAATCACATTTGTACCTTGAGATGTATTTTTTAGTCTCACCAAAGAATCCTTGGATATATTCTCCCATTTCCAATAATTCAAGGGAAAAGCATGAAGAATCCCCTTTGATAGTTGTCACTTAGATTTATCTGATTGATAATTAAGATATTTCATAGTGAAATAATAAATTTTGTTCTTCATACCTACCCAAAAATAATATGACTAAAGTTATCTTCAAATCTTAGTATAGCTTGAATAAACATAAATCAAGTAACTATGGGATTCACTTAATAATTTCTTCTCCAACTAGGACTCATTCAGAACAAATAAAATATTTTGAAATATGGTTACAACTTTTCTATAAATATCAAACATAGGAAACGTATCCTTGTTCATTGGTCCTAAAAATTATTGAAATATATTATCTTTCTTATACTAACCCATAATTATATCTAAAAAATATGATTTCACTAATATATGATCCAAACTTGTGTATGATTTTTATACACAATTTTTACGCATGAATTTATTAAATCATTAACTAAAGGATCATGTTTTCAGTGTAACATACTTAATGATTAATTTTATTTTAAAAGAATGGAATCCTCTAACCTATTTTATTTATATGGATGATAATTAATTGTTCAATCATATTTCTTAGTCGGTATTAGAAATCTTCTCTCCCATATGTTCAACTATTTTTTTAGTGAATATATACTTTAGAATTTTTATGATCAATATATATATATATATATTATTTTTCACAATAAATATGGTACCTCTATATTTATTAATAAAAAACTATTGCATCTCACTCAAGGTCATGTGTACACAAATTTTTTCTCACGGACTTTCAGTTGATGAGTGGCATAAATGATAACTTGGTCATTCTATATCAAGACCCAACCAACTCCCTTCAAAGAAGCATCACCTTAAATAAAAGATTCATCATTTTTTTGGAAAGGATAACACTGTAGGATTAACCATTCATATCCTTATTTCCTAGAGACATTCATCATATTACATTGTATGGATGATTTTTACTCCTTTTCAAGTTAACTTTCTTAATTGAAAAATACTACAATTTTTTTTTAAAAAAACATAGTTATTAACTTACTAATCCCGTAAAACATTGAATCTCTAGAAAAATATTTTCCCTTGGAATCTATTATACAACTTGTGTTATAGAATGATAAATATTTATTCCATATATAGAAGAAATATTCATAAAGAATAAAAAAATTAAACAATATTCACATTTTCTTAATTTTACATTTGATTTATTTTATTTTAATGTTTGAAAAATAATCCTTTAGTGTTTCTCATGTTCCCCATAATATTTTTAATAAACCAGAATATCCTAGAAAACACAACAAATAATATATTCATATATTCATGGAACACTCTATTCATTAGATCCATTATCATAATATGTATGTTTTTTAACTTAAAAGGAATAACCACAAATTCATATGAACCTACCTATTATAAAAATATATCGTCATAATGCCTTCCTATTTCACCTATAGCTGATGATAACCAAACATGTTACCGACCCATGAAAAATATTTATCTTCATGAAAATTATGAAACAAATCATCAATCTTGGGTAACAAATACTTGTTTGTAATAGTTATCTTATTGATTTCATTAAAATAAATGAAAATTATCTTGGAACCATACATATAATTATAAAACAAAATAGAAGCACCCAAAGGTTAAGTTCAATGGATGATGAAACCCTTATTAATAAACACATGTAACTAAATTTTCAATTCCAATAACTCATGTGAATCCATTCGATTATGTTTTTTTGAAATTGGATTCATATGAGGAACTTAGTAAAAAAGTAATTCAACCTACCATTATTTAATAACACTAGAAAAGCATAATGAATTGCACCTATATATTGATTTACCACTGGATCATCACAAATTTGTGAAGTTCCATTACTTTCAATAACATTTTTAAGATAAATTTATCTTCCATATTTTATTATTTTCTCCACTTCGTGATATAATTTTATATGTATTAACTCATTCTTACATATGAATTGAAACCCACTATGAAAATTAAATATGCCTAATTTAGCTATTTAATCAATAGTGTTAGGATAAATTGACTGCCAATCCTTGACCAAAATGATATAAAACTCTACAATTTGAACGAGAAAAAGTATTTAATGAAACCCCATTTTGTAAATGATAATAGGAATATTTTTATAAATTATTTATTCCTTAATACTACCCGTGTATGTTTTTACTAAAATTAATGACATCATTTTTTCCAATGGTATATTCATTTTACATTCAAATTTCACAAATATAATTAAATATATGGATCCTCAATATAAAAAAAAATTGGAATAATCTGAATAAATAGGGATTGCACCTGACACAACATCATTTTATGGTCTAACATCTCTCATAGTTTTACAAAAATACATTTCCAAACCTATCTACATTGGATATTAATTATTCAATAGTTGAGTAACTATCTTCAAAATTTCATTAGCATGATGGCCCAACTGATTAAAAATAAAAAATTTCATTTTTTAATGACGAACTATTTTACTATTACATGTCTAATAAAAACTTATTTCCTTATAGTCAACATCCAAATGACTAATCCTTCCACATCAGTAACACTTTCTTGATTCTTCCATGAATTTTTAGAATTTTAGTTTTACTATATTTCGAATTATTATTAGACAACCTCCATGTTAATTTGTTGATATTTTCTACATTTCACTCCACCATGACTCATACTTACTATTGTAATCATAAATTACATTAGTGTTAGAAAAATCCAACTAAAAATTACCATCACAATGAAAAAATTCCACATAACTTTTAAATTCATGAGAGGCCAATATAATTTTTGAAATTTCTTTTAGACCTATATAAAATATACCGATTTATTCTTGGAGTATAATGTTATTTTTTACACACTTCGAAGATATGGTAAAATTATACCCATTAACAGCTATTGAGTCTTCTTCCTTTTACTTTAACTCTAGAAATTCTCATTCCATTATAATATTAATAACTTTAAGAAATTACTTCTAAAGAAAAATATCATTAAATTTAATCCACTGAATAGAATCAATATCATCTTTCTCCTCAATAGTCTTGATAATAGACCATCTTTGAGAATCTTCACCTTAGGAATGATTGATATAAATAGTTTCTTTTTTATGTTCCATATATATCAAAACATCAAATATCTTCATCAATGAATTTATTCATCTTTTATATTTCACTGGGTATGTAGATCCAATGAATACCAAAGGGTATTGTTTTATGAAATGTTCTAGTATAGATATGTTTCTATGTGAAAACTCTGGTCAAACTCTTTCATCGGTGTCACCATTATTATCATGAATCAGTATAATAAACACTTCCAAAAATAAATCTGTTCCAACAATTTTAGGTTGCTGATTCAGATTTCTATTACCCTATTAATTTCATCCAACTCTTTTTATCATCTCTCCTCTATGAAAAACCATTACAAATAGGAATTAATTAGATGAAGTAACATATAGATCTTAAAAAAGATATCTCATGATAATATTACCATAATTTATTGTCCATTTAAAGTGTCTATTAACATTCAATTAACCTCTAACGGTATATAATCTTTGTAATGGTACCAACTATAAAACCAGTGATATTAACAACCCATTAATATAAGATTAATATAATGTATTTCACATTTTTATATTCACATGATCACTTAGGTTTAGAGTTTTATATTATTAGTAAAATAATACATAACAAAGTTTAAAATTCCACACATTGTACATTTAATAATAAAACTACAGTATTAAGTTGAAACCCTTGTTTCGTGTAATAAAAATTATATTTATTTATGGTGAGGTACTACAGTATAAATTTTGACCCTCTTATAATTTTTACTCATCTTTAGATCCTTTGAAAAAAAATAGAAAACCTATGATGAGAATAACATAGCTCAGTAAGGGATATAAAACAAGTGGAATCTCATTAGAACATGGGAAAAAATAAATCCCACAGATACTATTAACTTTCCCAAATAAGAATTTGGGAACATCAAAATGCATTTCCAAATGTGTAAATGAAAAAATTTTCAACTAAAACATCTCAGATTGATTATATAGTATAGTAAAAATCATGAATCTAACTGGAGGTATGTGGGAACTCATGAAAAAATTACATTGAGAAAAACCTTCACCTTTCAACTTTCCTTACCACATGAAATAAAAAAATTCAAAAAAAAATCTTATAAGTATAGTATTGGTGTCTTATATAATAATATTCATAACCCATGTTCCCTCATGATTAACCCATGTTAGAATAACTAAATCATAGTTACAGATATAGGAGTAACCTAATCAGTTATTTCCCTCATTGTTCAACTTAGAATACTGTATCAATACCCAATTAATTATAGACTAATATCAGGCACTCCCATCATCATAAGTTATATCAGTGTAACACATCATCATAAATAATAATCTGGTACTGTATCATAAACAATGAATTTTTAAGATTTCAAATTTTCATCATAATTTCACTGAAATAATAATTTTAATCCATAGGAAGAAAAAATTCCAATTATCTAATAATTAATTAAAAAAGATTCATTATTCCTTAGAATAATATTTTAAAACTAAATATATTAATAATTTTGAGAAAAAATTATTCAATAAAAAAATAGAATGTTCTATAGGAAACTTGGTAATGAATGATGAATATAAAATATGGAAAGAGTGGTTAATAAGTATAGGTTAAAGAATATTTTTTAATCTCTTGAATCAAAATTTTAAAAAACCAATATTTAAATGGTTGAAAATATTCCTTTTCAAACATTACTAATGAATGAAAAATTGTAACACCTGATATTTTTATGAAAAATATTTTGTTTTTATGTTATCATCAAAGTAATAATTCACTACACACACCACTATATTGGCTTGCTTTATACGCAATCATAACTTTTCTTGATAGCTTGCGTTGTACGCAATACTGAGTTTCACTAAAGAACGATATGCTATTAAAATATTATTAAAACTAGCCGTTATGAATTGTAAAACAAACTACTTGAAATTTTATAAATTTTATCATTCAAAATGGACTTCATTTTTAGATTCGGAATATTGAAATTATCCTAGGGTGAATTTTTGGTATTTTTCTGAAAATTTTCAATTTTTTATGAATAGTGAAAACAACGGGTTACTATTTAAAAACATACTTTTTATTTAGATAATTATTTATTTTATTTACATTTATTTTAGGTCAAAATTGATACATAATACCTATAAAAGTTCAAAGTAATTAATTGGTGTCCATTTATAAAAATTTAAATATATAAAAATTTTATTGAACTTTTCGCCGTCTTTTACCCACCTCCTAGGAGAGTTTAAAAATTTACATAAAACATAATTTTATCACTTCTATGAGTGGAATTTCTAAAATTTTAGATACAGGTTAAACATCATGGAGTAAAATGTAGATCAATAAGATAAAAATAATTTTTGGTAAATAGTAACTTTTTACATTTAATTTCCACGATTAAAGGTAAATAGGGTAATTAAGGGTAAAATGGTATTATTATTACCCTAACACATGTCCTAATTCTATTGTATAAGTTTAATTTGACATAAAACAACCTTAGAAATAAAATATGACCATTTAGGTCCACTTGGATTAGATTAGGACATTTAATATTATTTTATTTAAAGAAGAGTTAAAATAGTTAAAATCAATGTTTAATAATTAATCATTTTTAATACAGAGTTATAAATAATATAAATTCAACTATAAATATTTCATAGAAATATTAAAATATTTCCCAAATAGTGGTATTTTATTTATAGTTTTATGACTTTAAATAATTTAATTTATTTATGACACAATGATGATGTAGTAATTACCTTATTAAGGAAATATTAACATAATTGATAATATAAATACCAAAATAAATGTAATTTCAGACTTTTCATGAATTAAACTAATTTTATATGTTAATATGACATATTAGAATTTCTTTAATTAACTTTTTTTTAACTATTCATGATGTTATGATTTTCAAAAAATCAATTACCAAATAGTGTCAAAATTTACATAATATAGTTTTTAAAACAAATATTATATTATTAATTGTTATTTAATTCCTAAAAATCTGAGGTTCGGCCAAATGACTTAGATAATGTTATATATATTAATAATGAACAACTTGGGGTTCGTTTAAATTTTTATAGTAAGTTTATTAACAATATAGTGTAACAAAACATGAAGACACAGTAAAAGTTAAATTATTTAACTTAGAGTTAAATCTAAATGATAATGTTAAAATAGTGACCTAAACATGTCTAAAATATATTGGTTTAGAGTCTTTATATCCATCCCCACCATTTCTTCGAAATAAATCAGTTTGGAGTAATTAAAAACTGAATATGACTTTATTATAAAATAATATTTTAAGTTTTTCCTAATGTGCCCCTCTCCTCCCTTAAAAAAGGGCACCTCCTCCCTCTCCTCCTCACACCACAATGAGCTTTCAAAATCTTCCAAACCCTTCCTATTTCTCTTCTCCAATTACCTAGTGTAACACCCCTAGCTTCCACGGTACGTTTCACTTCGAATAATGCAATAGCGTGTGTTGTACGCAACCTCGAGCTCTAACACACACCACAACGAATTAAACTAGCCGTTGTGAATAGTAATACATACTTTTTGAAATTTTATAAATTTTATTTATCAAAATGAACTTCATTTTTGGATTCGGAATATCGAAATTAGCTTATGTTGAATTTTTGGTATTTTTCTGAGAACATATATTTTTTATGAATAGTGAAAAATACTTAAAAACAACTTTTTTAATAAAAACAATTTATAGTGATTAGTTATACTATTTAGTGGTTTTAAAGTATAATTAGAATATATTTTTACCATTTTATCCAATGGTGGTCATTATAATTAATTTAACATTGAAATTGGACATAAACAATCGCCAATCTTTTGATATAAATTGTTTCTTAAAACACGCTATTTGTTGTGACAGTGGGAATTAATTATAAAATTAATTAATGAAATTTATATGTTTGGAATTTTGTAAAATAGACATCATTTTTGAATTCGGAATATCAATTATAGCTTAGGGTGAAATTTTGGCATTGTTCTGGAAAACTTCAAATTTTGATGAATAGTGAAACCACTAAGTGGTAGTTAAATAACAGATTTTTCGTTTAAATGAAATATTACCACTTCTGTGATTTGATTTTCAAAAATCCGACATACATGGTTGTCATTAAGAAGTAAAATGTGGTTCAATGAGATCAAAATAATTTTTTGGTGAATAGTAACTTTTAAGTTCTTAATCGCGATTAGAGGTAATTAGTGTAGTTTAAGGTAAAAACAATGTTTTAATAATATGATATGAGCTTGACACTTGTCCTACTCATATTGGATGAGTCATGTCCGACCAAGACAACCCATGGGTCAACTTGGGGACCCCATAGAGCCACTTTGGTTTGAAAATGACATTAATATATATTTATTTAATGTTAAAATTAAATTGACACAAACATGAGTTGTTTTAATAAAACAGGTTTTAAGTGGGGTTAAACAAGTCCAAATTTAGATTATAAATATTCATTAGAAAGCTAAAAAGATTTCCTACATCATAGTATTTTTTTATAATTTTTATACATTTAATAAATTAAATTAATTATGACATCATGATGATGCAGTGATGACCTCATTATTTAACGATTTAAATAAAATGGAAAGATAATTTAAAATCCAAAGCGTACACTTGTCAAAAACCTATTTGATGAGTAGATTTCGAACCCTTCTTATCCTAAAATTATATAAGTGTGGGACCTCTAAAATCCAAAACTCATTTTATAATAAAGTGACTTATCTTTACTTTCCAAGAGTGCCCCTCCTCTCCACTTATAAAAGGTCCCCACCTCTCCCACCTTATTCACACCTTCAAGCCATTTGGCTCGGCCAACCTCTGCCAAAATACTCTCCCAACTTCCCCCTATTACTCCTAGAAGCCTCACTTTGGGCATAACTCTTCCCAAGGAAGCCTTTGGCTCAAATCAAAAAAGAGTTACCTGATTTTGAGGTAATGTCTTCTCTAATGTTGTTTTGTTTTATTTTTCTTCTCAAACCCCCTAAACTCTTTTTATTCATTTCTTTTGTAACAAAACCAGTATCCTAAATATACTAGGATGTTGTTATAATAAGGATTAGAGCTACATATACACACACCTACATCTAATGGTTAAAGAACATACGGTTTCTGTGGATGGCGAATTTCTGCATCACGAAACGATGATTGTTCAACACTCATATAACACCTTCAAAGGTGGCCATTAAGATGTCACTATTTTTATATATGATATATAATATGTTTATGTTTTACTTATGCTTCTGTATTTCTCATTTATGGCATACTTTATGATTTCCATTATGGGTAAAACGCGATAATTTCATTTTAAGAATTGCGGACTACCGCCCCCTCAAAGTTATTTGAATCTTTAATGCCATATGTGGGATGTATAAAGGATGGAGTAAATGGTATTATAAACTATATTATACTGGAATTATATTATACATTTATATCATTATTATTTCTTTCCATTAAATATGAAATTGAAATGAAAGTAGCGTTCATGCGTACGTACGGCTTACCGTCTCTATGAACGGTGCATTTCATTTCTTACCTCTAAATGTTACGTAATATTATAAATGAATGTATATACTGGATATATAAGATATATATGACATATAAATCATGAATATAATTCTGGAGATAATGGATATTCTACCACATAAACAACTTGTAATTATAAGAAGTTTATTGTTGACTCAAGTACCAAAGATCGACAAAATGGCCGTTATTAACATAAATAATTACATAATGTTCATATCATTGTAATAAGTGATATAATAAGGATAATGAAATTCAAAATGGTTCTTAATAAGGTATATATTAACTCTAGTTTATTATTCAGGAGGTTAAATAACGGTTGAGTCAAGTCAGACACGAGGTAAGGGAATTTCTTAACCCAATTTTCATTCTTTGGGTTAATCTCCTACTTTCAAATTATGTCATGATATGATTATGTCCTATATTGTATTTGTACATTATTTATGTGTACTTATTATAAATACACATAATATATCTATTTTATTTAAAAAATGATCTTTGTAAGGGAACTTCTTAACCCAACTTCCATTCTTTGGGTTAATCTCCTACTTTCAAATTATGTCATGATATTATTATGGCCTATATTGTATTTGTACATTATTTATGTGTACTTATAGTGAATACACATTATAGATGTACTTTATTTAAAAAATGATCTTTTTATGGACTTCGTATCAATCCCCTTTCATTGAGGCATATTTGGTTTTATACAAAACTTTCTTTTATACGGTGTATAAACCCCTTTGACTTTTAAGTTTATTGAAAAGGAATATTTTTTATACGAAGCGTTTTACTAAACGACAAAAAGGGAATGTTTTTATTTCCGTACTTCTGTGGCGACAACGACTTCTCCACCGTCGTGACCATTATTTGAGTTTCAGCTTCCTCTACAAGCCATCACTTTTTTAATGAAAAATAAATACAATGTTTTAACATTCTTTTATTTTGGTTTTGAAAATGGTTTTGAAAACGTTTTTATTATATCAATGAGTTGTATTGATATCTTGTGATTGAAATGTGGAAATGTTATGTTTCCTTTATGCATGTTTTATGTGATACGATTATGTTATGGTTTATGATATGTTTAAACCTATTCATATGAGGAATGCATTGGACATAATAAGTGACGGGTAAAGCCCGCTATAGCTCCTCGATGCATCTGCAGGTCCCATGAGACAAACTAGTGTCTTGGCACGAGGCCTTGAAAAAATCTTATTTGTGGTATTGGCACGAGGCCTTGACTACGTGGTTATGATAGTCTGGCATTATGAATTCCATCATTATGAAAGTGGTTATTGATATTGCATGTGATTATTCGACCAGTAGAATATCCATGTGAAGAAGTGAATGGCATTATCTCATTTTACTTTTGCCATATTATGTTGATGTTCAAGTTTAAAAGGATTTTGTTTTAGTTATAAATTGCCTTAAATTTTTATGTTTATTTATGAAAGCTTCCGCAATATTTTTATCCTTACTGAGAATCTGAGCTCACCCCTTTCAATGTTTTAATATTTTCCAGGATGTGAAAAAGTATTTTATGAATGACCTGCAGGGATAGTCAGAAGAGGATATGATTGTGGACTATGAAGACCATGTTATTGTAGTTTGTTTACTTTTTGATGTAATGAAAGACTTATGAATGTATCTAGTGTTTCGAAGGCTACTAAACTAATCGGTCTTTCGAGACTTGATCTTTTGTGATCATTCCAATGTTACGAAGTGATGCACCGGCTCTGGGTAGCTAGGGTCGGGGCGTTACAGTTGGTATCAGAGGCAGTTTAGTACTAACCTTGGAAGCTAGATTTAGATAAACTCTGATTAGAGCACATAGCCCAAAGATAGACTTTGAGGATTAGTATAGAAGAACTTCATAGAATTTTTTTATTGTAGAGATTTTGTGAGTTTTACGAGCAATAAATCCCTGTCTGGATACGAGAAAGTAGAGGTGGCTCTGGCACAGATGTACCTAGGGGTAAAACCCAAAAACACCGCTTTGAGCTAGACTCGAATGGGAACTGGTGCACGACAACGGGCCTTGCTGCACTCTTGGTTACGACACTCCAGGGGGATATGCTTTGGATAATTCTCATTTTCTTTATAAACCACTATGAAGGGTTATGAGTATATACTTCCTCAAAGAAAACATTTTTATGGATTATATCCATAAATAGTTCAATTTATGTTATGTATCTTACAAGTATGGAATTATGTATTTTGATTTATAAACTAATATAGTTTATGCCATTGTTTAGAAATGGCGCCTAGTGGAAGGAATGGAAACCGTATCAATGCACGCACTCCGTGTAGGGATTTCCCTCCTCAAGATAATTATTGTGGAGCTGGAGATACAACTGGTTCTGATCAAATTATCACCATACTGGGACAACTTAGTCAGGTTATGAATAATAACTTTACTCGTATGGAGCACCGTGATCCGCAACATGGAGGATCAATGCTAGACCGTTTCATGAGGCAACAACCACCATCCTTCAATGGTAGTACAAATCCTATAGTAGCTGAGCAATGGATAAATTCCTTAGAGAAAATATTCCATGCCTTGGGGAGTAGTGAAAGGGAGAAAGTTGTCATTTCAGTTTACCGCCTCACTGGAGATGCCGATCAATGGTGGTCGCTGATTCAAAACACAAAGGAAGATGATGACGTATCGAATATGGAATGGAGGGAGTTAAAAGATCTTTTCTTAGAAGAATACTTTCCTCGTGACCATCGAGTAGATATGAAAAGGCAATTTTTGAGTCTGAGACAAAAGGAGGATGAGAATGTCGCAAAGTATGAGGCCAACTTTACAAGGTTGGCGAGGCATGCTGCAGATTATATACGTAACCCAAGGAGTAATATTGATCGTTTCTTTGATGGGTTAAAACCATTTCTCCGTCGATCTTTAGTATCACAATCCTTCTCATCATACGAAGATATTGTCTCATGTGCTATCAAGACAGTAAAGGAATTCTCTAAGTCTTATGACAACAAAGTAAGGCAAGAGAAGAAGAGAACGGTGGAACAAGAGACAGATAAAGGGAAAAAGGGAAAGAAGGATTTTCCATTATGTGATAATTATGGGAAGAATCACCCTGGTACGTGCTTAAAAGAAATGGGAGTTTTTTATAAATGTGGAGAAAAGGGTCACCAGGCTCGTGATTGCAAGGGAAAGAAAGAGGCTATCAAAGTTGAATGCTATAATTGTAGAGAAATGGGTCATTATGCTAATGAATGTCCTAAGCGTCAGGGAAACTTACCTCCAAAAAGGCCAAGGGATCAAGGACAATCTTATTCTGTTACTAAAGTTGAAGTATAATAACTAATGTATTGGTTCTTTTGGACTCGTGGATTATATTTTGGCTATTAGAATAATGTGATATATATATATATAAGGATTGTACTGCAGTACTTGTTGATTTCAGTAAGGTTTTAATATGATTAAGGTAATCATATTTTTAGTATGTGACAATAAGAGAAACTTTTCATTGTTTGGGGAATCTGATGTTACAATTGATTTTGGAATTTAGAGACCTTTTAGAGAAAGTCTAGACGGAGGTATTTTTGATAACTATTAAGGTTGGAATGGATTAAGTTGAACCATGGATAGTATTGTTTAAGGTTAAATAATTTATGAAGATTATTTTTGGAATATTATAATACTATAGTTTTAGGAAAAGGACAACCTGCAGGGTGGGGCATAACCCGTCGCGTCGGACAAAGCTGTAGAAATCGAACCCACAACCATAGTGCGACAAGCCTTTATTTCCTACCACTAGCCTACAGGAAGTCCCTGTTTATTACAAAATAATTTTACTAATCTAAATGGTATGTGTTAACATTTGGAACCTTATACAATTAGGATAAATAGAATATTTTTGAGTTCCGTTACCATTTGGAGAAAAAGTTGGGTTTGTGGTAAAAATTTATTAACAAATGAAAGTATACATAACAAGTATGTATATTCCCTTACGTTCTTATTAAATCTCCTAAATAAATTCCTCAACATTATAAAATGTAACTTAAAACAAAAATGTTGTCGGTTAACTTTTCCAACTAGGGATTCAATGACAGTTTAACCAATCACAAGTTTGTGATTTTCTTTTGGTTAAACTTTCTCCTAATCCTGTCTTCTATAACTCTCCATCAGACCTTGATGGTTTGTTTCTCCTCTATATCCATATTTTCATAGAATCCTAGAATGGGATATATCGGGTGACCTTTGAACTTATCTTGCTTTCTTTTAATGTTATATATTTATTAACCTTATTTCCGATGTGGGTTTTCCTCAAAGGTATTTTCTCTTTTCAACCTTTTATTTTCAAAGAAAAATTTCAAATTGCAAGGACGCAATTTATTGAAGGAGGGGAGAATGTAACACCCCAAGCTTCCACGGTATGTTTCACTTCGAATAATGCAATAGCGTGTGTTGTACGCAACCTCGAGCTCTAACACACACCACAACGAATTAAACTAGCCGTTGTGAATAGTAATACATACTTTTTGAAATTTTATAAATTTTATTTTTCAAAATGGACTTCATTTTTGGATTCGGAATATCGAAATTAGCCTATGTTGAATTTTTGGTATTTTTCTGAGAACTTCTATTTTTTTATGAATAGTGAAAAATACTTAAAAACAACTTTTTTAATCAAAATAATTTATAGTGATAAGTTATACTATTTAGTGGTTTTAAATTATAATTAGAATATATTTTTACCATTTTATCCAATGGTGGTCATTAGACTTAATTTAACATTGAAATTGGACATAAACAATTGCCAATCTTTTGATATAAATTGTTTCTTAAAACACGCTATTTGTTGTGACAGTGGGAATTAATTATAAAATTAATTAATGCAACTTATATGTTTGGAATTTTGTAAAATAGACATCATTTTTGAATTCAGAATATCAATTATAGCTTAGGGTGAAATTTTGGCATTGTTCTGAAAAACTTCAATTTTTGATGAATAGTGAAACCACTAAGTGGTAGTTAAATAACTGATTTTTCGTTTAAATGAAATATTACCACTTCTGTGATTTGATTTTCAAAAATCCGACATACATGGTTGTCATTAAGATGTAAAATGTGGTTCAATGAGATCAAAATAATTTTTTGGTGAATAGTAACTTTTAAGTTCTTAATCGCGATTAGAGGTAATTAGTGTAGTTTAAGGTAAAAACAATGTTTTAATAATATGATATGAGCTTGAAACTTGTACTACTACTATTGGATGAGTCATGTCCGACCAAGACAACCCATGGGTCAACTTGGGGACCCCATAGAGCCACGTTCGTTGGAAAATGACATTAATATATATTTATTTAATGTTAAAATTAAATTGACACAAACATGAGTTGTTTTACTAAAACAGTTTTTAAGTGGGGATAAACAAGTCCAAATTTCGATTATAAATATTAATTAGAAAGATAAAAAGATTTCCTACATCATAGTATTTTTGTTATAATTTTTAGACATTAAATAAGTTAAATTAATTATGACATTATGATGATGCAGCGATGACCTCATTATTTAACGATTTAAATAAAATGGAAAGATAATGTAAAATCCAAAGCTTACACTTGTCAAAAACCTATTGGATGAGTATATTTAGAACCCTTATCATCTTATCCTCTAATTATATAAGTGTGGGACCTCTAAAATCCGAATCTCATTTTATAATAAAGTGACTTTGCTTTACTTTCCAAGAGTGCCCCTCCTCTCCACTTATAAAAGGTCCCCACCTCTCCCACCTTATTCACACCATCAAGCCATTTGGCTCGGCCAAACTCTGCCCAAATACTCTCCCAACATCCCCCTATTACTCCTAGAAGCCTCACTTTGGGCAGAACCCTTCCCAAGGAAGCCTTTAGCTCAAATCAAAAAAGAGTTACCCGATTTTGAGGTAATGTCTTCTCTAATGTTGTTTTGTTTTATTTTTATTCTCAAACCCCCTAAACTCTTTTTATTCATTTCTTTTGTAACAAAACCTGTATCCTCAAAATACTAGGATGTTTTTATAAGAAGTATTCGTGCTACATTTACACACACCTACATCTAATGGTTAAAGAACATACGGTTTCTGTGGATGGAGAATTTCTGCCTCACGAAACGATGATTGTTCAACACTCATATAACACCATCAAAGGTGGACATTAATATGTCACTATTTTTATATATGATATATAATATGTTTATGTTTTACTTATGCTTCACTATTTCTCATTTATGAAATAATTTATGATTTCCATTATGGGTAAAACGTGATAATTTCATTTTAGGAATTGCAGACTACCGCCCCCTCAAAGTGATTTGAATCGTTAATGCCATATGTGGGATGTATAAAGGATGGAGTAAATGGTATTATACACTATATTATACTGGAATTATATTATACATTTATATAATTATTATTTCTTTCCATTAAATATGAAATTGAAATGAAAGTAGCATTCATGCGTACGTACGGCTTACCGTCTCCATGAACGGTGCATTTCATTTCTTACCTCTAAATGTTACGTAATATTATAAATGAATGTATATACTGGATATATAAGATATATATGACATCTAAATCATGAATATAATTCTGGAGATAATGGATATTCTACCACATAAAAAACTTGTAATTATAAGAAGTTTATTGTTGACTCAAGTACCAAAGATCGACAAAATGACCGTTATTAACTTAAATAATTACATAATGTTCATATCATTGTAATAAGTGATATAATAAGGATAATGAAATTCAAAATGGTTCTTAATAAGGTATATATTAACTCTAGTTTATTATTCAGGAGGTTAAAGAACGGTTGAGTCAAGTCAGACACGAGGTAAGGGAATTTCTTAACCCAATTTTCATTCATTGGGTTAATCTCCTACTTTCAAATTATGTCATGATATGATTATGTCCTATCTTGTATTTGTACTTTCGTTATGTGTACTTATTATAAATACACATAATATATCTATTTTATTTAAAAAATGATCTTTGTAAGGGAACTTCTTAACCCAACTTCCATTTTTTGGGTTAATCTCCTACTTTCAAATTATGTCATGATATTATTATGTCTTATATTGTATTTGTACATTATTTATGTGTACTTATAGTGAATACACATTATAGATGTACTTTATTTAAAAAATGATCTTTTTAAGGACTTCGTCTCAATCCCCTTTCATTGAGGCATATTTGGTTTTATACAAAACTTTCTTTTATACGGTGTATAAACCCCTTTGACTTTTACGTTTATTCCAAAGGAATCTTTTTTATATGAAGCGTTTTACTAAACGACAAAAAGGGAATGTTTTTATTTCCATACTTATGCGGCGACAACGACTTCTCCACCGCCATGACCATTATATGAGTTTCGGATTCCTCTACAAGCCATCACTTTTTTAATGAAAAATAAATACAAAGTTTTAACATTCTTTTATTTTGGTTTTGAAAATGGTTTTGAAAACGTTTTTATTATATCAATGAGTTGTATTGATATCTTGTGATTGAAATGTGGAAATGTTATGTTTCCTTTATGCATGTTTTATGTGATACGATTATGTTATGGTTTATGATATGTTTAAACCTATTCATATTAGGAATGCATTGGACTTAATAAGTGACGGGTGGATCCCGCTACAGCTCCTCGATGCATCAGCAGGTCTCATGAGACAAACTAGTGTCTTGGCACGAGGCCTTGACAAAATCTTATTTGTGGTCTTGGCACGAGGCCTTGACTACGTGGTTATGATAGTCTGGCATTATGCATTCCATCATTATGAAAGTGGTTATTGATATTGCATGTGATTATTCGACCTGTAGAATATCCATGTGAAGAAGTGAATGTCATTATCTCATTTTACTTTTGCCATATTATGTTGATGTTCAAGTTTAAAAGGATTTTGTTTTAGTTATACATTGCCTTAAATTTTTATGTTTATTTATGAAAGCTTCCGCAATATTTTTATCCTTATTGAGCATCTGAGCTCACCCCTTTCAATGTTTTAATATTTTCCAGGATGTGAAAAAGTATTTTATGAATGACCTGCAGGGATAGTCAGAAAAGGATATGATTGTGGACTATGAAGACCATGTTATTGTAGTTTGTTTACTTTTTGATGTAATGAAAGACTTATGAATGTATCTAGTGTTTCCAAGGCTACTAAACTAATCGGTCTTTCGAGACTTGATCTTTTGTGATCATGCCAAAGTTACGAAGTAATGCACTGGCTCTGGGTAGCTGGGGTCAGGGCGTTACACCTAGAAACATCCTAGAGGTCCTGGTCTTCTTCAAATACAATCTTTAGTGCCCTAAGAGGTGGTTAAGAAGAGGCGCTTCAAAGAAGAGGTAATGTCTGTTACTGATTCTTTCAACTTTATTTCTTCTTCTAAATCCTCTTATTTAGTTGTTTAATTATGAAGTAATAACATAAATATCAACCATATACTGATATTTTATTATAAACCACCTTATTTCACCATCTATCAATCCTACGGAAAACGAAATCACCGCGCGTGCGTACGTACGGAATACCATCTCCACGCCGAGGTGTAATCTGTTTTCCACCACCACCTTACATGGATGGTTATAATGGTGTAATGAAAAAATATATATTATTATTGTAAAATGATATTGATTATGAAATAGTATACATACACTTCAATAAAATTCCACGATCATGGGAATGATATCATTGCTCGTGCGCACGTACGACCTACCGTCTCCACGATGTGATGCGACTCATTCTACATGATCTTCAATGAATAATAATTCTATAAATGAATTGAATGAATAAATGTGATATATATTACACTAATATCATTCTTGAAATGAGGTATCTATAACCTAAAAATATGAATAAGAATTTATTCGACAAAACACGTATAAGAACAAAAAGCAATAAACACTCGAATAACAAGTAGCAATGAAATATTACTAATACAAAGATAATAATATGACCATATATGATATCATAACAATGATTATGATTCTATAATAAGTCAATAACATTATTTAAATCATTATATAGGAGGTTCGGACACGTACGAAGAAAATCAGACCTAAGGTAAGGGAAAATTTCACAATCTCAATTTTATCTGAGATTGTTTAAACTTCAGTAATTATTGAGGCATATTTATCATCCACATACATGTTTAGTCAATATTTAATACTATTTCTATCCTCCTATAATTTTTTAAATCCAATATTACTAAATGGTGAATTTTTAGTAAACGATATGAAAGGAATATTTTGTCATTTTTAGTACGAGGTACTTTTTGACTCTTCCGTCCAAAGTACGAGAAGAAAGTTTTTTAACTTATAAGTCCTGAATGGACATTTAGAAAAGTATTTCCATGAAGATTTGTTTACAAGTTTTTATGTTTATTTTTAATCAACTTCTTTAAGTTTAAAATTGAATGACATTCTAAGAAAGGAAAAAAAAATTTAAGTAGAAAGGATATTTTCCTCATGAATGGAGTTGAAGTGTTTTATCAAACTTATTTTCCATCTAAGATAATATAGGGTTCTATTTCCATCCCTATTTTTAAATTTATTTTTTTATGTTATGATGGAATTGATTTTATAATTTGCTTTTATCTTATATGGATTATTTTATGATGGCATGATGTTTAAGAATCCCATTTTTATTACATGGGTTATGCTATGATGTATGATTTATGATCTTGTGAAACACATAAGAATTGTATAATTAAGAGATGTGTGGGACCTATATCTCCCTCCATTTCATTGGGTAAAGACTTATATCTCATGATATAGACATGGATGGAACAGCAGGTTAATCTGGTTCAGTGAAACAGGACATAAATGAGGAGTGAACTCAGTTCAGAAATGGACTTTGTCCTCTAAGATAGTCTTGTAAATGAGTATTGACTACTAAGAAATGATTCTCTGTGTTTATGTGTGTATTCCACAAAGTTTCATGTTTTATGTTATTATTATTGGGATTACATTGCACTCAATGATTTATCCCATGTTAGGAAATTATGATCACTTTTCAGGTTATGATTTCCAAAATTATATGTTCTTATGAATATAATGTGATTGATATTTATTTTGTTTTCCTTTACTGAGTATTTGAGCTCACCCTTTTGTTTGTTTTCTTTTCCCTAGGTCAGGAATAAGTGTATTAAGTAATATATGCCAAAATGGACTCTAGATATGATAAAATAAAATAGAGACAGTGTAGATGATTTATGGACCAATTGTTTACGTGTCCCAGTTTATAAAGACAGTATACCTATATGGTCCTTTCATGGTTTTGTTATATTTTTTATTAAGTGTACAAAAATTTTGAAGCAATAACAATGTATATAATGTATGGGTCGTTATATTTGGTATTAGAGGAAAGGTATACTCATCCTTTGGAAACTAGGATGTGAAAGCCTTAGTAAGAACCCTAAGGAAAGTCTAATCACAGAAAACAATCATAGTGTTTTAGAAATGTCCATGAATAAACTATGATAAGACCTTAAGTGTGAAATTTTATTCTTGATTATGTGGTTTTCCTATATTTATTAGTGTTTCTCACACTATGCTTATTGGTTTTAGTCAATGGATGGAACCCTAAGGAACCGTGTCAATGCTGAATGTTATGAGAAAGGAAATGAATGTCCCCCTGAGCAACCAAAAATTAGGGGACTTGGAATGAAAAATCGTGTACCCATGCTCACACAACATTGTCAAGATATGAATCATGCATGATGTCTAATCGAGAAAAAGAGGGAGCAAAATGATGTTGAATCCTTCATGAGGCAGCATCCACCATCATTCAGCGGGTCTGTTGATTTATTAGTTTCTGAACAATGGATCTATACTTATGACAAGATATTTTCAGTTCTTTAATTTTCTAAACATGATAAAGTCATCTTAGTAGTATAATGTTTGTAAGGTGAAGCTGATCTCTGGTAGAATATTATCAGGAATACTAGGCAAAGGGATGAAATTGAATCCATGGAATATAATGAGTTCAAGAACTTATTTTTCAATATGTACTTCCCTCATATTCTTTGAACAAAGATGGAGAAGGAGATTCTTGAACTGAAGCAAAAGGATGATGAATCTGATGGTACCTATGAATAAAATTTTACAATACATGAAAGGTACACTTCTGGTATTATTACCCAACCTGAGAGTAAGATTGATCGATTCTTTAGTGTCTTAAAACCAAGTCTGCGAAGGGCGTTAGCCATACGAGACTTCAATAGCTACGAGGGAATCGTTCGATGTTCTCTCATGGTTGATATGGAAATTGGAGTAACCCATCAGTCATATAGATTTGATAAGAAGAGGATAATGGAATTCAACGGGAAATATAAAGAGCACGTTGAAAAGAATATGAGTTTTCCCTTATTCTCATAGTGTGGAAAGAAACATGGAGGGAGTTGTCTTAAAGGGACAAGTAAATGTTTCAAATGTCGAAAAAAAGTTCATCAAGCATTTGAATGCCGCAATGATGGGAATAATATGTCTAATGATGCGAACAAAGAAAAGGCTACACAGAGTGAACCTCTTACACTTTAATGTTACTTGTGCAAAGAAATGGGGAATTATGCCAATCAATTCCCTAATACAAGGTTTTTTAATGATGACCGACATCAATAAAATCTTTAGGATAAAGACAAAGGAAAGTCACATGTAATTTCTATCAGCGATGTGGAGTATGATAACGAAGTGGTGAAAGGTACAATTATCATCCACTCTAAAGTAGAAAATGTTATATTTGATTCTGGATCCACCCACTCTTTTATTTATGAATAATTTTCTATGGGTATCACTATATAACCTCAGCATTTAGATATTGAGTTAGCAGTGACAACCCCTAATGGCACAACTATCGCATCAAAATTCTACAATTCTTCTCCTATTGAAGTTTGTGGGAATGTGATTCATGAAAATATTGTGATCCTTCCTATAGTGTAATTTGATGTGATTCTTGGCATGGAAAAGCTTTCTTTATATGGATCTCATATCAAGTTCTAAATAAGAGAAGTCACATTTCATATTCCAGATCAATTTATAATCGTTTCTCGATGCAAGGATGAACGTAACCTTCCAGTGGAAATTTCTTGCATTTATGGGTTTTGATTCCACTAAAGAAAGGTTATTTATCACAAATGGCTGGCGAGAAACTCACAATAAAGAATATTCCCATTGTACGGGAGTTTGATGATGTCTTTCCGAAGAAATTTCATAGTCTTCCACAAATCGTGAAGTTGAGTTTTCAATAGAACTAATACCGGGTGCATTACCTATTTCAAATACACCTTATAGAATAGCCCCAATTGAGTTGCTGGAATTGAAAAACCAACTCCAAGAGAATAATGATAAGGGATTTATATTCCCTAGTGTGTCACCTTGGGGAGCACTTGTTTTTTTTGTTATGAAGAAAGATAGATCAATGAGACTCTATATTGGTTAACGAGAACTTAACAATATCAATATCAAGAACAAATATCCTCTCCCATGCATTGATGAAATATTTGACCAACTACGTGGAGCTCAATACTTTTCCAAGATTGATCTTCGTTCAGGGTATCATCAATTAAGGGTCAAAAGAGAGAATATACCAAAGACGGCTCTCCCTACAAGGTACAGACACTTTGAATTTATAGTGATGCAATTTGGTCATACTAATGCCCCTACTATCTTCATGGATCTAATGAATAGAGTCTTTAGAGACTATCTTGATCATTTTGTGGTAGTCTTTACAGATGATATTCTTTTCTATTCAAAAAGAAAGGAAGAATATGAAGATCACTTGAGAATTATATTGAAGAACCTGAGAAAGGAGATGCTTTATTCCAAATTTACCAAGTGTGAGTTTTGGCATCAAAAAGTTTCATTTTTTGGTCACATAATCTCAAAAGAGGGGATATCTATGGATCCAGAAAAAATAGAGGTTATCAAAGGATGGTCGAGACCAACAAGAGTAACTGATATCTTATGTTTTCTTGGTTTGACTGGATATTATCAACGTTTTGTGAAAGATTTTTCACAATTATCTAATCCACTCACCAGGTTGACTTGGAAAGGAGTAAAGTACGTTTGGACATAGGATTGTGAAGAGAGTTTCAATGAGTTAAAAAGAAGTTCATCCAGTGCACCTGTGCACACACTACCTTGTAGTGGAGAACAATTTGTGATCTATAGTGATGCATCCAAAAAGGGATTGGGGTGTGTTCTCATGCGAAATGATATGGTGATAGATTATGCCTCACGGCAGTTGAAAATACTTGAGCAAAATTACAGAACTCATGATTTGGATTTAGCTATAGTAATCTTTGATTTAAAAATAGGGAGGAATAATCTTTATGGTGAAAGGTGTGATATTTATACTGATCATAAAAGTTTAAAGTATATTTTCACACAAAAAGAGCTGAATATGAACCAAATAAGATTGTAGGAGCTGATTAAGGATTATGAATGCTCAATTCATTATCACCCTGGGAAAGCAAACAAGGTGGCAGATGCATTAAGTTGACAAGTCCGCGCTAGCATATCCATGATGAGTATCACAGAAGATCAAATATTTATGGATTTATAATGGATGGATCTTGGAATTATAATGGAAGGGGGAAAATCTTATCTTTCTAAAATGAATGTTCAACCATCTATTAATGTGAAGATTAAAGAGGCACAAAAAGAAGATGTAGAGTTTCAAAAGAAGGTGAAAAATGTTCTTGAATTCAAACTTGATTGTGATGGGATAATAAGGTTCATGAATAGGGTTTGCGTTCTTCCCATCCCAGAATTAATGAAGGAGCTACTGGATGAGGCTCATAGTTCTTCATTATCTATTCATCTTGGAAGTACGAAGATGTATAGGGACCTGAAAGAGAACTTCTGGTGGGATTGCCTGAAAAGTGATGTTGCTGAATATGTTTCTCGATGCTTGGTTTGTCATTAAGTTAAAGCAGAGAGACAGAAGTCTAAGGGGATGTTACAACCATTACCCATACCCGAATGGAAATGGGAAAACATCACTATGGACTTTGTCACCGTAATTCCTAAAACATCCAAATGCAATAATGTTATTAGGGTCATAGTTGATCGTCTTACAAATTCAGCACACTTCATTGCTATTAGAGAGGATTTCTCTCTTGATCAGCATTCCAGAATATATGTGAAGGAAGTGGTAAGATTTCATGGAGTACCACATTCCATTATATCTGATTGGGATCCGAGGTTTACCTCAATGTTTTGGTGATGTCTTCAGCATACTCTGGATACAGAGTTAAGTTTCAGCACTGCTTATCATCCTCAGACATACGGTTAGTCTGAGAGGACAATTCAAACTCCACGAGATATGTAAAGAGCTTGCTCTATGGATTTCAAAGGTGGTTGGGATCAACACCAAACTTTGGTGAAATTTTTATATAATAATATCTTTCACTCCAGTATTCAGATGGATCCTTATGAAGCTCTATATGAAAAGAAATGCAGGACTCCAACTTGCTGGGATGAAGTTGGAGAAAGAAAGCTATTAGGACCTGATATTGTTGATGAGATGGCAGAAAAGGTCAAATCTATTCAAAAACACCTATGAGCAACTCAGAGTCGACAAAAAAGTTATGCCGAAAACCGAAGAAAATACCTATAGTTATAAGTGGGTGAAAAAGTGTTCTTATGAATATCTCCTTAGAAGAGATTAATGAGATTTGGAAAAAAGTGAAAGTTGAGCCCTAGGTATATCGGTCCTTTCAAAACACTGGATCATGTTGGGAAGGTAGCTTACAGATTGGAGCTTCCACCGAATCTCTCTCAAGTTCATGATGTGTTCCATGTATCTCAACTAAGAAATTATATAACTGATCCTTCACATGTACTCAGCTCAGAAGTTGTACCGCTGGAGTAAGATCTTTCTTATGAAGAATAGTCGATAGAGATTCTGGATCGTAGCGAAAAAGTCCTATTGAACAAGACCACTTGCTCGGTGAAAGTTTTATGTAGGAACCACCAATTAGAAGAAGCTACAAGGGAGGTTGAGGAAATGATGAGGGAGAGGTATTCTCATATTTTTTTTACAATGTGACGAATTTCGAGAGAAAAATTCATTTTAAGTGGGGTAGAATTTAACACACGAGATTTTTATGAGAAATATTTTGTTTTTATGTTACCATCAATGGAATATTTCTCTACACACAACACTATCTTGGCTTGCTTTACACTCAATCGTGACCTACCTCGATATCTTGCATTGTACGTAATACCGAGTTTTAGTAAACAACGATATGCTATTAAAATATTATTAAAATTGGCCGTTAGGAAGAGTAATACCCACTTTTTGAAATTTTATAAATTTTAACATTCAAAATGGACTTCATTTTTAGATTCGGAATATTCAAATTATCCTATGGTGAATTTTTTGTATTTTTCTGAAAATATTCAATTTTTTATGAATAGTGAAAACACTAGGTTACTATTTAAAACTGACTTTTTATTTAAATAATTATTTATTTTATTTAAATATATTTTTGGTCAAAATTGATAAAAAATATTTATATAATTTAAAATTAATTCATTGGGGTCATTTTATAATAATTATATATATATATATAAATTTTATTGAACTTTTCACAGACTTTTTCCCACCTCCTAGAAGAGTTTAAAATTTTACATAAAACATAATTTTACCGCTTCTGTGAGTGGAATTTCAAATTTCCGAGAGACACTGTTAACATCAATGAGGAAAATGTGGGTCAATAATATAAATTTTTTTTGGTGAATAGTATCTTTTTACTTTTAATTACAACGGTTAAAAGTAAATAGGGTAATTAAGGGTAAAAATGGTATTCTAATTACCCTAAAACATGTCCTAATTATATATAATAAGTTTTATTCGACCAAAAACAACCTTAGGAATAAAATATGACCATTTAGGTCCACTTGGATTAGATTAGGACATTTAATATTATTTTATTTAAAGTAGAGTTAAATTAGTTAAAATCAAATATTAATAACTAAATTTTTTTTAATACAGGGTTATAAATAAGATAAATTCGACTATAAATATTCATTATAAAGATAGAAATATTTCGTACATAATGGTATTTATTTTATATTTTTAGACTTTAGATAATTTAATTTATTTATGACACAATGATGATGCCGTAATTACCTTATTAAGGAAATATTAACGTAATGAATATTATAAATACCCAAATAAATGTAATTTGAGAGTTTTCATGAATTAAAAAAAATTATTGGTTAATATGAAATATTAGTATTTATTTAATTAATTTTTTTCGAACTAATCATTCTGTTATGATTTTCACAAAAATCAATTACCAAATAGTGTCAAAATTGACATAAAATAGTTTTTAAAACAAATATTATATTATTAATTGTTATTTAATTCGTAAAAATCTACAGTTTGGAAAAATGACATATATAAGGCTATATATATTAATAATGAACCACTTGGGGTTCGTTTGGCTTGTTATAGTAAATTTATGAACCATATAGTGTAAGAATACAATAAGACACGGTAAAAGATAAATTAGTTAACTTAGAGTAAAATCTAAATGATAAGGTTAAAATAGTAGCCTAAACTTGTCTAAAATCTATTGTATGAGATTATTTCGACCCATCCCCACCTTAGCTTCGAAATAAATCATTCTGGAGCTATAAAAACCGAATATGACTTTATTATAAAATAATATTTTAATTTTTTTCTAAAGTGACCCTCTCCTACCTTATAAAAGGGTACCTCCTCCCTCTCCTCCTCACACCAGTTTGAGCCTTCAAGCTCGGCCAAACCCTGCCAATTTCTCTTCTCCACTTCCCTAGAAACATCCTATAGGTCCTGGTATTCTTCAAAGACCATCTTTATTGCTCTAAGAGGAGGTTAAGTAGATCCGCTTCAAAGAAGAGGTAATGTCTGTTACCGATTCATTAAACTTTATTTACTCTTCTAATTCCTATTATTTAGTTGTTTATTTATGAAGTAATAACATTAGTATTGCTCATATACTGATATGATATTATAAACAACCCTATTTCACCTTCTATCCATCCTACGGAAAACGAAATCACCGTGCGTGCGTGCGTACGGAACACCGTCTCCATGCCGTGGTGTAATCTTTTTTCCACCACCACCTTACTTGGATGGGTATAATGGTGTAAATAATAACTATATATGGTTATTTTAAAGTGATATTGATTATGAAATAGTATACATACACTTCAATACAATTCCACAATCATGGGAATGACATCATAGCTCATGCATGCGTACGGCCTACCGTCTCCACGATGTGATGTGACTCGTTCTACATGATCTTCATGCATAATGATTATATAAATGAATTGAATGAATAAATATGATATATATTACATTAATACCATTCTGGAAATGAGGTATCTATAACCTAAAAATAAGAATAATAATTTATTCGACAAAACACGCATAAAAACAAAAATCAATACACACCTGAATAACAAGTAGAAATGAAATATTACTAATAAGAAGCTCAGAATATGACCATATAGGATACCATAACAATTAGTAAGATTCTGGAATAAGTCAATAACATTATTTAAATCATTATACAGGAGGTTTGGACACATTCGAAGCAAATCAGACCTAAGGTAAGGGAAAATCTCGCAATCTCAATTTTTATCTGAGATTGTTTATATTTCGGTAATTACTAGGGCATATTTATCATCCAAGTCCATGTTTCATTAATATGTAATATTATTTCTATCCTCTTACAATTTATTAAATCAAATTTTACTAAATGGGTAGTTTTTGTAAAAGATATGAAAGGAATCTTTTGTCATTTTTAGTACGAGGTTCTTTTTGACTCTTCCGGCCAAAGTATGAGAATAATGTTTTTTTAACTAATAAGACCTGGATGAACTTTTAGAACATTATTTCCATGAAGATTTCATTACAACTTTTCATGATTATTTTTAATCAACTTCTTTTAGATTGAAATTGTATGACATTTAGAGAAAGGACAAAAAAAATTGAAGTAGAAAGGATATTTTCCTCAAGAATGGAGTTCAAGTGTTTTATCAGAATTATTTTCCATCCATGATAATATGGGGTTCTGTTTCTATTCCTATTATTACATTTATTTGTTTATGTTATGATGTAATTGATTTTATAATGTCATTTTATCTTATATGGATTATGTTTTGCTAGCATGATATTTAAGAATCCCATTCTTATTACATGGGTTATGCTATGATGTATGATTAATGATCTTGTGGAACACATAAGAATGGTATCATTATTAGATGGGTAGGACCTATAACTACATCCAATTCATTGGGTAATGTCTTATATCTCATGAGATATACATGGCTGGAATGTCAGGTTAATCTGGTTTTGTGAAATAGGACCAAAACGAGGAGTGAACTCGGTTCAGAAATGGACTTTGTCCTCTAAGATAGTCTTGGCAATGAGTCTTGACTACTATGAAATGATTCTCTATGATTACGTGTGTATTCCACAAAGTTTCTTGTTTTATGTTATGTTTATTGGGATTACATTTCACTACTATGATTTATCCCATGTTATGAAATTATGATCTCTTTTGCGTGTTAATATTTCCAAAATGATATGTTCTTATGAATATGATGTCATTGATATTTATTTTGTTTACCCTTACTGAGCATTTTAGATCACCCATTTATATGTTTTCTTTTCCCCGGGTCAGGAAGGAGGGTATTAATTAAGATATGCCAAAAGGGACTCTAGATATGATAAAATAAAATGGTGACAGTGTATATGATTTATGATCTAGTTGTTTATGTTTTCCAGTTTCTAAAGACATTATACCAATACGGTCCTTTCATGGTTTTTCTATATGTTGTAATAATTGTACATATATTTTGATATAATAAAAATGTATGTAAAGTATGGTTCGTTATAAAAATATTTTCATAATGACCTTTAAGAACCATTTAATTATAAATATAAATATTATTAAAACATTTAATAGAACATAAATATGGATAAGAAATAGTTAAAAAAATTAAAAAACATTTTAATAGTAAATCCCCTACCTTATATCTCATTTTTCATCGTATATTCTATAATTCCTAAATAGAATACTTTTGTTAATTTCCTACTTTCTACATATCCTTATTTATATTAGATCTATTATTATTATTCTATTTAATTTATTTTTTTCTCATTTTTTATTTTGTTATTATAATGGTTACGTTAATGTGGGACATTTTTAGATAGTCTGATTTATAACATCAAAATAACAATTTTGTGTTCAACAATGTCAGATCCTAGAATTTTAGTGGTATGTACTTGTTTAAATTTTTGTTTAAATCACTTTTTTTCGTTAATGAAGTGTTTTTAATGATTTTGAGGGGCCTCGGGAATAACATCCAATCTCTGACCTTGCTATTCCCTTAGATGAACCCTTAAGAGGTTATCCCTCCATTGATGATATTCTACCAATGTTAGAGGGATGTAGACTTATGGGGGTGGAATTGAAGAAGAAGAAAATTATTAAATGAATGAACACTCCACCGTTGTGTGATTGAATTCACAAATGCTGGTGTGGATAAATTCACACCTTGATTCAACGGTATCAATGTGTGAAGAAAAGGAAATGAATAAGTAAATAATAAGAATAAATTTTTATTAAAATACAAAATGTGAATGAAAAACATACATTAGACAATTTGACTTTTCTATTACAAAACAAAATCGGGAAATTACAATTGAAAGAAATACAATGGAAGAAAGAAAAACGTCAATTGAAAGATAAATATTAGATCATATTCCCTTCATCACCATATCCTTATATAGGAATATTAGGAGCCATAGGTTCACCCCCCCAATAATCAATTCACCCCCCAACAATTAAGGGAGTCAAAATGAGGGTGAAGAATCAAAAGGTAACTGACGTTTCGAAGTTGACCCGGAAAACTGTATAGAATCATCCTCCATTTGGGCGTTCGAATATGACATTAAATATCACCGAATCATAAGTGGTTATAGAAGTCAAATATCATCGTCCATGTGTCCTATATTATATTTCCAAATCTAAGGTTATTTGGTGCATCCTTTTGAATGTTATTCCCCAAATGGTGAGAATAATTTATGGGCATTCATATCGGTCCCATCATTTAAATGTAATCTTCGGATCCATATATCACCATGAAACCATCGAATTATCTCTCGATACAGTCGAATACAATGATCCCCATATTTT
Source organism: Viscum album (assembly GCA_963277665.1). Lineage (NCBI taxonomy): Eukaryota > Viridiplantae > Streptophyta > Magnoliopsida > Santalales > Viscaceae > Viscum > Viscum album. Next base: position 1,881,520,729 of record OY728150.1, on the reverse strand, counting down.
AATATTTCAAATGTAAAAATTTTAGCTTAATTGGTATTTTTTTTGGGCCCCCATATTTTTGTTTGATTGGCCTTAGGCCCATTGTTCTTTTTCCAGCAAATTTCTGAATTCAGGACCAAAAATCTCCATCATCCCTTAAGATTAATCAATCAGACCTAAAAGATAAAATGTTCCAAATAAATTGGAAAATCATATACGAAAATATCAAATTCATAAAATGAATATAATTTTTTCAACAAATAGATGAATGATTGGGCCCAAATTTTCATTTTAAACTAGAATTGCATTTAAGATGAGAAATGAAGTTCTATTTATGTAATGAATTAAAAACAATGTTTATGGACTATGAATCAATGAATATAAAGATATTGAAAATGAATATTATCCACATTCAGTGACTAATCAAGGGTGTTCTAGGGTTTCAAGAACATGAATTAAGGTATAATTTGGACAACCAGTGCATGGTGCATGCTTAGCGCATTGCTGGGGCATGGTTATGTAAATGGTGTGAGGTTGGAGGAAAAATTGTGAAATTTTGGATACTGGAATACAGCACCGGAAGTGTATAGTTTTCAAATCCATTCATCATTCTGAGGTAATCATGTGACCCAACTCCCCATGAATAGTGTCTGGTGCATCGTTTGGGCACAGATTGGAAATATGTGCGCCCCTGTAAAAGTTTTAAAATTTACAAAATTTTCACATCAATATTTTATGTTCCTACTTTTTTTCTTCCCTATTTATTCCCTATATTCCCTATTAAAGAACCCTAGTGACCCAATCTTCTAATAGGATATTCTCTTTTGATCTTAACCCATTTGTGGCATCATTGGCTGCGGATCAAAACATTGGGTGGATTTTAATCCGTCTCTTGCTTCTCTTTTTGGATTAAGGTATACATCTTTATCTTAACTACATTTGAATCTATAAATATCTCTTTTTTATGTTGATATATATTTTGAGGATTACAAGGGTGTTTGAATATAGATCTAATGCTTTGATTAAGAGTGTGTTAGTCAATGGATTCAATATAGGTGGTCTACAAGTTATATCTCATAGTCATTGTGTGGATTTCGATATGTTTGGTTGCGTTCATGGAAATATCTTGTTATGAAATTGATTCCTTTAGAGATATTTATTAAAATGAATATATAATGGATTAATTAAATCTAATTATGATCCCCATGATATTAATTGAGCATGAATAAAGAGTTTTAGGGCCACCCATGGGGTGTGACGACATTTCTGAACCAATAGATTAGAAAATTCAAGTGTGAAATTGAAGTGGGTTAACAAAAATCTTTTATTGTGCATATTATTTTTCCTAGTCGAGTTTAAAATGCAAAAATGATAGTGTGACTAGATTTGATAAGGATGTAAGGGGTAGTTTTTCATGACATGGTATTGGGTTAAATTGTATTAATGAAGATTGTTTCAAATGGGTTAGGAATTATGTTTAAGATGTCAAATGGGATGTGGAATGGAAATGGATCTAAAGGGATTTTTGTGAATGTTAAGATGGATTGTTATTGTTAATTGTAATGTATAATGTGGGGGGTCAATACATGGAAAATGACGAACATGTTATGTGAGTTAAAATATGGGAATGTTTGAATGAGTTAAATTAGTTAATGTAAAAGAATTAGTAAATTTCTTAATGAGTTATGCATATGAAATGGGATTAGTGATAAATGGAAATGTAACGGAAATGGAAAAGTTTTTAATGGGTTGTTTCGTTATATATATTACCATGTTGATTGTAGTGGATTATTATTGAAATTTTTAATTGTTGTATTTGTATGTGGTATAGTTTGTGTTGTTAATGGATATATATAAGAATGTGCACATAACATAGTAATTTGGGGTATTGGATAAGGTTATATGACCATGTGTCGAGTTGGACTAAGGCTCTAAACTCCACCACACAATTCATAGGTTAGGGAAGGGGAAAGAGCTTTCTTACCCTAATGGTTGTATTTCACAAGGAATGAGGCTTTGAGTTGAGGATAATGTGTTTTTCTATGTGATTATCCTGAGTGATATTGGGACTTGACATATTCTCTTATGCATAGTGATGAGTACCTTAAACTCGTATGTGAACCTTGTAGATTACAAACACATGGAAGACATTTTGATAATAAATTATGTAATGAAGACGATGCATATGATGAAAATGGTACAAGGGATAGAAATGTTTACAGTAAAGATCGTTAACTAATTGAACCTGAGTTGTATTTTGTTTATTTTTCAATAATTTAGTAATTACATGAACTATCATTAAACTAGATATTTTTTATACATGATTGGTTGTGGCCTATTGAGTTTTTCTCACACACTACTCAGGTGCTATTGTGTACCCAAGAAGATTTAATTCTTTTATGTTAGAATAAGGTCAAATTCCCTAGGGTTGGGAGTTGAGTCGGGAATGGTATGTGCATGGATGAGGTTTCGAACATGGATTTAGGTTCTTTTTTAGGATTTCATTGTTTTTATTTAGTTTTGGTTTAGTTCACATGGCATTTCGTGACATGAAATGACATATTTTACTATTAGTGATGGTTTGTACCCTATCTAAGAAGTGGTCCATTATGCATGATTTTCATTTCTTCTTATTTTTTCCAGTATTTAAATATTTATCTACCATATCCAACTCTTGTAATAATGTTATAGTATCCCCACATGATTTATTACACCCCTTCCACCAGTCAGTAAACTCTATAATATGGGAATTCGTGCTTGAGGTCATATGAAGGCTCGGCTTGGGGAACCATTTTAGTGGATTTTGGGTCGGGGATGTTACAAAATGGTATTAGAGTAGTTATTTTCTTTGGTCTTGTAATTTTGGATGGTAGAAGGGTGAATATGATGTGTCGGGCCTTGGAAATGATCTTGTTCTTGGGAGTATTTATCCCATTTCTGAGAGAAAACCCATGTCACCATGGGTGGGAATTTTTGTTGTTGTTATGGTTTGTTACATTTGTGATATTTCACCATTGGGTGATGAACATGTTTTTTGATGTGACCATTTTGTAATATTTTTAGCAGAACTGGATATGTGGAGGTGGTTCATTCATTCATCATTATAGGTTCCTAGGTATATAAGTTCCATGCATCATGACAGGTACACATGGCATGGGTGTGTGGCGTTTGAAAGGTAGAATTCATTTTACTTCCTTGGGAACATCATAGAATAGTGTTTAATAAACTAATGAAAATGGGTAAGAAAAGGAAAATGTTAAATAATTTCTAAGGGAATGTGACTAATAAAGAGCTGAAATTGGTTTAAATTGTGTATTGTATCATGTCATAAAATGTAGAAACATTCAAGGAGGAACAGATTGTGTTGTAAGTAAGAAAATATTTGTGTTTTGGTGTCTATTATAATACATGTAACTATTTAAGATTGTATTCCCTAATACGACCATGACCCATGGTAATAAAGTTAGAGGGTATTTTTTGGTAAGTAATTATTATCTTGGGATAGTATTTTTGAATGGAATTGTTAATGGATAGTAGAGATCCTTCTTATATATGACCTGATAAAGCTTTATGTTATGAGTTCTAAAGATCGTGTTTGTTATAGTAGAGAAATTCTACCATGAAGATGTGTGCTAGTTGGGTGGGAAGAATATGTTTCCAAGAACACTCCTCCAGTAGTGTAGCATGATATTATGGATATCTTGGGTAATAGATAAGATCAATTGGGTGATAACATTTCTCATTTCATGAAGATGATGGAATGGGACCCATGGTGGTTTGTATCGAGTTTGTTTGAGCTTACTAGAGAGTTTCAACTACATCACCCTTTGAACATCATTGGATAGGGTATACCAAAGGTATCCGAATTCTAGATTGATTCCATCTAGACAATTCTTGAAAATTTGGAGACTCCTTTAAATCAGAGAGTTAAATTATTAGCCTATTTGTGTTGTGGTCAGGAAAAGTGTTTGTGGGACATCAAGTTTCAGATAGATAAAGATGAGGGAATAGCATGGATGGATTTCTAGGAAATTTTTCTAGTTCATTTTTAACTAAAATCCTTTAGGAGATAAAATGATGAAGGTTTTATGAGTTTTACCCAAGGGATCTCATAAATTGTGGATTATGCTTGTTGATTCACTAACTTGTGATGCATCATTCTATCATTGGTAGGATATGAGGAAATTGAGGTGAAATGTTTCCATGTTGGTGTTTGGAATGAGATACAGAGCTAGGTGAATATATTCTATTTAAATAGGATTTTAGATGTAGTAGATGATGAATATATCACAGAAGGTGACTTGAAGGGATATTTATATAGTGGACTTGTGGTTCTAGTTGGACCGAAAAGTGGTATAGCTTCCGAGGGAAGGAAGTGTGGTTATGGGATCTTCCATCTGGGTCGTAGTATGTAGAGTAGCTAGAATATAGGATCGGGCATCCAGGGTGGAGATCAAGAATTCTGTTACCAGTGTGGTAGGTTGGGGCACATGGGTAGTCAGTGCTCCCAACCACTAGTTGAGTGATTGTCGGGTGGCAATATGGGACACGTAAGAGATGTTCTACAAGGACTATAGATATCTTGGCCTGGATAGAGGCCAGAGGTAGATGATGAGTGTAGTAAGTGGGATGGACACCATAAATAAGGTATGAAATTGGATTTCCATAGGCTGTAGTGGAAGGGGGTGGGGATGTTGTACTCTGAGGTGAGAGCATCCATAATAGTAGGGTAGTGCATTTCTGGGTACTCATACTAGAGCCCATGGCAGAGGGTGAGGTTAGATTCATCACATTCAGTATACACCTAGATATGGAAAGGTAGGACCATATATAGTTTGAGGTACGATTATATATCTTCCATGATTTCTTGTGCTTTATTTGACACGGTCACCACCCACTCTTTTATCTCCATTCAGATTGTATTTTTGTTGAGATTCAAGTTGGAACGTGTATGTGGGGTTATATTGATTAACACTATGTTGGGGGTGTGATCTGAGGGTATCATAAAATTTTAGGGATGGGATCTGGAGGATAGTGGGTATCATTTCCTATGGGACTTGTTCTTCCTCAAGATGTCTGTTTTTGACCTAATTTTCGGTATAGAATTGTTGGTGTTGTATCAGGATCATATTGAATGTTACCGTCATTGGGTAACATTCGCTTATCTTGAGGGAGACACCTATGTTATTCTTGGAGAGTGGAGTGTTTGGGAAGGTTATGATGTGTCGGTTACACAGTAGTTATGAGAACTCACAGCCCAAGTATCTTGTCTTCTACTTCATGATGAAGGATTATAACATCATGTCTTTCCACTTATAGTGGATCGGTTCCGTTCTATTTTTCATGAGGAATTCATAGTTTTCTACTCAAGAGATATGTTGAGTTCAAAATAAAGTTTCTTCTTGGAGAAGAACAAGTTTCCATTCCTCCCTATAGAATGGATCAGGGAGAACATATGGAGCATAAAGCTCAGTTGAAGGAATTATAGAAAAAACAATATATCTGTCCCAGTATGTCACCTTGGAGATCTCCCATGTTGTTTCCCAATAAGTCTAATGGATCATTAAGGTTGTTTTTTACTATAGAAGGTTGAATAAAATGACTATTAATAACTAGTACCCCTTCCAAGGATCGATGTTCTGTTTGACCTATTGAAAGGTGGTAACATGTTCTCCAAGATCGACTGGATATCGGGATACATTAATTTAGGGTGAGACCTTCTAACATACTGCGGATAGCTTTTTGGAGTAGTTATAGTTTTTATGAGTTTTTGGTGATGTCATTCATTTTTTTCTTGTGCACTGACAGTGTTTATGTACATAATGAATCTAATATTTCACATGTATCTAGATCCATTTGTGGTTGTTTTCATTGATGAATTCTTGGTGTACTCTAAAACTAATGAAAATATGGCTAATTATCATTACATATTATTGAGTACACTGATATATTATTGGATATATGGAAAGCTGTCCAAATGTAATTTCTGGTTTGATTGGGTGAATATTAGGGGTCACCATCTCTTAGTTGAAGGTGTGTTTGTAGATCTACAGATAGTGCAGATAGTTGTATCATGGGAACAACCCATGAATGTTTCTAAATAAAAAACTTTTCGAAGATTGTATGGTTTTTACCAAAGTTTCATCAAAGATTTATCTCATTTAGTAGTGATTCGTTCATGGCTGACTAATAATGGAGTTAATTTTGGGTGGTCTAAGTCATGCATGATCTCTTTTCAATAGTTCATCTAGTGGTTGACCACCAAAATTATCATGATGTTACCCAATAAAGGTAGAGGTACACCTTGTTCGGCGATGCATCCTTTATTAGTCTTGGGGAATTGTTGATACAGGATGATTAGGTTGTAGTATATAAGTCATGATTCATGAGGCATAGTGAAAGAAATTCCCCTACTCATGTCCTTTTAATGGCTTCAGTGGTGTTTTCCATATTGTGTTGGAGGAATTACTAGTTGGGATAGTGATTAATAATGTTTAGAAATCACCAAATTTGTAATTAAATCTTATCTCAGTGTGATTTGAACCTTCCGTAGTGAATATGTGTGGAATACATACAGTACATCGACATTGAGTTGGTATAAACACCAAGAAAAGGGAATAGTGTTGTAGATGCCCTAAGTCGGACGACATAGAATCAGATGGTTCCGAAAACCAACAATAAGTGGTGACTGATGGCCTTGTTTGATGAGATGAACCTAGAGGTACCATATGGTAACAAGAAGATGTCCCTTGAATCAATATCCATTGATTATGTGCTTTTTATTTGGGTCAAGGAGATTCATCTTGGAGATCTAGAGTGTTTGAATATGAAAGTGAATCTTATGGGTTGGGATTCATCATCATGGAAGATTATTGATGGTGATGGGGTTGTTTGTGTTCCTTGACATGTTGTGGTTCCAAAGGTTATGTGATAAGAGTTGATGTGTGAGTCTCAGGCTTCATATGGGGCAGTTCACTTTGGTTTAAAAAATATGTATCATGATCATTAGAGGCAGTATTTGGTGGATAGGAATAAAGATTAAGGTTGCATGTTTTGTGGCATGATCCCTCACCTATCAATAGTGGAAGGCCAATAATCAGTTCCTAGGTGGTTTGTTACAGTAGTTTCCCATTCCAAATTTAAATTTGGATGATGTAATGATGTATTATATAGTGTTTCTTCCGAGGACGCTTCAGAAGAATGATTTAATATTGGTGGTCACGGTCTAGTTGACTAAGGTGGATAATTTCTTACTGATCCAATAGACATTATCCATTGATTAGTTTTATGATTTATATGTCTAAGAAATAGTGTGGTTTCATGGAATAAAAATAACTATAGTTTCGTATCGAGATCATCATTTCATTTTTTTAGTGGGGATTTCAGAAGGCACATGATAGTTAGTTTTTTTGAGTACAGGATTCCATACGTAGATGGATGGGAAGTCAGATCATATGATTCAGGTTTCATAGGACATGTTGAGGTCTCATGTCCTAGATTTTGGCATTTCATTTGAAAAAAACATTCTGCTAATTGATTTTGCCTATAACAACAATTTTCATGATACAATTCAGATGGTACTGTTTGAGGGTCTCTAAGGTATAACATGTAGATCATCACTATATTTGTTAGTGGTTGGAAAGTCTGAGCTATTGGGAACACATCTCGTGCAAGAGATGTCGAAAAGGGATTATCTAATCTAGAAACTCATGTGAATGAATTGGATTATGTAAAATTATTTTTTTGATTAGTGTCATAGATCTCTTGATTTTGTGGTGGGTGGTAGTGTGTTTCATCAAGTGTCTCCATGGTTGGGTCACCATCTAATTCAGAAGTAAGAAAATTTGGTGCACAATTATGTGGGTCCATTTGAGATTATGGATAGGATTGGACTACTTTAATACCAATTGGATATTACATAGTTATATAGTGGAATGAATGAATTTCTTCATGTTTTTTAGCTTCAAAAGTATCAGCCCAATTCTTATCATGTATTTAATATTGAGGACATTGAGCCTGAGGTTGATGTGTCCTTTGAGGAGCATCCAGTTCGTATTGTGGATCATAAAGAGAAAGCATTTAAGGTAAAAGTAATGCATTTTGTTAATGATTTATGGTTTCATGGGAATGTTTAGAAAGAAACATGGGAGTTTGAATTGGATATGTGGGATTACTGGTCTAATCTCTTTACTTCAAAACCACAGTGATTCTTGGGGAATGCGGCTCAAGGATGAACTGTTATGAGGTGGGGTGGTTGCACATTCCCGAACCTGTGGTGGTATGTACTTGTTTAAATTTTTGTTTCAGTCACCTATTTTTGGTTAATGATTTTTTTAGGAGTTTTAGGGTCATTTTTGGTAATATGGTGATTCAAAAGATGAATAAATGGAAAATTGGTACATCCTATGAAAGGTCAAAGGTTGGTGCATGGTTATGTAAGCCACACGAGTTGGGAGGCCAAATTGTACAATTTTTTACAATGGAATATAACATGGGTAGTGCATAGTCTTTCAAGCCATGCATCTATCGCAACTAACTATGCAACCCAACTCCCCTTAGATAGTTTCTTGTGATGTGTTTTCACATGGTTTGGAAATTTGTGTGGGTAAAACGTGCACCCTAGTAAAAGTTGAAAAAATTAATAAAAATAAACATTCATATTTTATGTCCCCACACATTTTTCCTTCCATTTCTTCCCTTTTAGCCCCAATGACAAACCATAGTGACCCAAGCTTCCAAGAGGTGATCCTCCTTTGATACTTAGCTGTATGGAGTACCATTGGTTTCATATGGAAGCTCCATGGGAGCCTAATCCCCCACTTTCTTCATGTTTTGTATTAGGGATTTCACGTTTCTCTTATCTATATTTGAATTTAAAAATACCTTTTTTTATGGTGTGATCTAAGATGAGTTATCCAAGTGTTTTGGAATCCAGATCAAATGATTCTATTAAGATATTATTCATCAACAGATTTCTGTTAGGTAGTTTATAAGTTATATCCCATAGTTGTTGTATTGATTTGTGCTTGTTTGGTTGAATTCTTGGTTTTCCCTTTTTATGAATTTTATTCCTTTAGTTATATTTGAAAAATGGGTGTCTAAAGGATGAATTGAAACCCCTAATTCTCCTTATGTGATGTGTTGAGGCGGAACCAAGAAGTTTAAAGTGACCCCTGGGATGTGCTAACATTCCCGAACCTAACGATTGGAAAATTCAATTGTGAAATTGATGCCTGTTAACATAGACCCCTTTAGGGCATGTTAATATTCCTAGTTGAGTAGAAAATGGAACATTGATAGTGTTTCTAGTTTTTATAATGATTTAATGGGTTGTTTGGAATGACATTGTAATGGGTTAAATTGAATTAATTGAGATCATGTAAAATGAATTATGAATTATGTAGAAGATGTTGAATGGGATGGGGTACAAAAATGGGTCTAAATGGTTTTTTCTAAATATTAAAATGGGTTGTGATTGGTACTTGAAATGCATAAATGATTCAGTTTAATAAATGGAAAATGAAAAATGAGTTGTGTGAGTTAACATAAGAGAATGGTTGAATATGTTAAAGGGGTTAATGTATAGTAATTAGGTAATATTATTAATAATTTGGAAATAATAAATGGGATTTGTTCTAATCCACAATGTAATGTTAATGGAAACATTTTTAAGGGGTTGTGGCAGGATATGTATTCCCTTGTCAATTGTAGTGGATTATGATTTTTATTTTTAATGGATGTATTTGATTGTGATATGTTATGTATGGTGGTTAATGGATAAATATAAGAATATGAAGAATGCTTGGTAGTGTTAGTAATTGTATGAGGTTCTATACCCATGGGTCAAGTTTGACTGAGGATCTAAAATCCACCCCACAATGCATGGGTAAGAGAAGGGTATAGAGATCTATTCCTGTAATGGTTTCATTACACCCAGACTGAGGCTTTGAGTTGAGGATAATGTGTTTGTTTTGTTGTGATCATCCCTGGTGAGATAGGTACATGACTTATTCAAATTTTTATAGTAATGAACGCCTTAAAACCCTATATAAATTATGTAAATTCATAACTCATTGAACACATTTTGGTAATGAATTTAGTAATGAATATGATGCATGTGATAAAAATGGTACTAAGTCTAGAAATGGTTAAATTAAATACCATTAACAAATGGAACCCGGGTTACCTTTTTTGATTTGTCATTAAATTAGTATATTCACGTACTATCTATTAGATTGGATAGTTTCAAGACACTATTGGTGGTGGCCTACTAAGTTGTACTCACACCCTACTTAGGATCCACTGGGTATCTGAGAATATTTCATGCTTTTATGTCTAGATAAGGGAAAATGACCTATTCTTGGGAGTTGAGTTAGGCTAGGGATGTTCATGGATGAGGTTCTATACATGGATTTAGGACTGTTTTAGGGATTTCTCTATTTGTATTTATTTTGGTTTCTTTTTCACTTGGTAGTGCATAGCATGACATGAAATATTTTAATATTTTCTATGGGTTGTTCCCTATTTGAGAAGTGATTGGTTATGAATGATTTTTGTTTCTGGTTATTGTTTCTGTAATGACCAAAACGTTTATTAATGATATTTCATTTTGATCTAATTAAATGTCTTATAATGTAAAATGGTTATATAAAACATATTCACTTCCTTGGTTTTATGTATTTTTATTTTAAACTACAATTAAGAATCGTTACCGTTTCTATTATATACATTGAATAGTAATCACAAGATTATTATAAATATAGGGCTTTAACAAATCCAATTTACTCAGACAAAATAATTTATGGCCTCATAACGTATAATTTCTCCATATGAAGCCCATTTGTTAGAGCTCGTAAAGGAGGTAGAATCACTAGGCTTTTCTCTTGACCAAGCACAAGACAATCTTCAACATGTTAAGCTTTAATGGAATTTCCTACAAAAGAAGTTGAAGTTAACTGAGATTAATACTCGAGCGATGTTATCTGAGGCACCCCAAGAGTCAGTCACCATCACACACCTTACCCTTAGGTATTATGTGAGTGGTATAATGGTTTATTTAACAAGACCACAACACTATTATTACGTTCTTTATTTTGGTTATAAATAATATACATTCATTTTATTATTGTTACTTTGTAAATGGTTTTTAAAGGAAAAATATTATTTTTAGTTAATATTCAATTAAAAAATATATTTTAATGAATTAATGGATTTAATAATTAAATAAAATTTTAAGAAAATATTATTTCTAAAATACTTTTTATTAAATATAAATGATCGTATAATTTTTTTTACGAATACAATTGTAATTTTTAATATGTTTGAAAGATGTTTTTGCCAAACCTCGTGAATTTTTGATAAATATCAGTTATTATATTAAATTTGAAAATTAAAATATTTTGGAAATTATTTAGATAAAATTAATATTGTTTTTTGATTCAGGGCTTCAAAATTATCTAATGGTTAATTTTTCATAAATTTCTAAGACATACAATTTTTTGGGTAAATATAAATGGTTTTTAAATATATATTGCATTTTATGACATCATTATGACCCAAAAGTGATGTAATAAAATAATATAAAAGGTATTTTCCGCCATTATATATTTTTCTTCTAAAATAATGTTATTTTATATTTTTTTGATTAATTTTATGGTGCCTTAGTAGACCCTCCACGACGTGTAAAACATTTTAACTTTTTAAAATGAATTATTTGAGTGTGTGACTCACCTCCACATATGAAAACCTAATTTTTTAAGATGTTCTTGCATTTTCCATATAAGATAATTTTTTTACACTCCCCTTTGGAAAAAAAAAACCATTGGAAAAAACCATGGGATGGTTTGTACTTTTGATTAGTTTAATGTGTAGTGTCCAAAACCTAAAAAATAAATAATTCCCTCCCCTTTCCTATATAAACCCACTCAATCCCCCATTCCTCTTCACTCAAACCATTTATATCTTGACCAAACCCTGCCCTCCTCTCTCTATAATCCTACCAAGGATCCCCAATCTCCCAAGAAGCCTCTCTCAAGCCTTTGGGATCACACTTCCATGTAAGGGATCCTCACTTTCCTTCCTTCCTTATTTATGTCCACATTTTCTTATATTGTTATGCCCTTTTATTTTCAATTAAAAATGCAGGGGTATAATTTTTCGCTTCCCCTGTGCTTCCCTAATAATGTTTTAATGATTATATATCCCTTTATCTCTCATTAATGTCTCCCATGTACACCTGATACCATGATGAAATTCCATAAGATATTTCTCTCTCCTCATTTACATTCAAGCAATTCTTTTATATTATGCATCTAAATTCCATTAGATATGTTTTGAAATTATTTTTTATAACCCCCCACACAACATTCTATTTCATGTATAAGTGATGAGAGACTTCATTCTCTCTCATCAACCCATTTAACTATTTCAATATGAAGTCGTTATGTTGTCGATGTTCAACCAACTTTTCTCAGGCCAAAGTCATCATGTAAGTGAATACCATACCCTGTTCTATATCAGTGGTATTCACCTTTATGTACATGTACTTGTTGATTTTGGACTTAAATTTATTTATTACACATCTCTTATTTGTTGAATAAATCATGATGTTTAATGAATCCATTTTTTATGATCTATGTGGAACACTTATGCTTGAAATGAAATGATTAAGAAGGTTGTACCCTGATAATGCTCAAATGAATTTGGTAAATAATAGTATCATGATACACCATGTGAGATGAGGGTTTACTCATTCTAATTCAATTTCAATGAGTTTTCACTCATGCTCCACGTGCAATGAGCCTTGGTTCAAGCTAATATCATGTTAAATGTTGTTGCCACATATTCATGTTATGATAATCAGGCTATATCATGGTTTTTGTTCGTGTTTCTCTTATACTAAATTGATAAACCTATTTCTTTACATGTATTGTATTCTTCATATTATTCCTTGATTACTCCCTTACTAGGGTTTATCACTCACCCTTTTTGTATGTTTGTCATCAATTTATCCCATGTAATTCTATGTACACCGGAATATTATGGCCATGTAAAAGAATTTTTCATTAAAGATGTTGTTTTTTGTGTCTTAATTTATCATGTAATGTTCATAATTTCCCGAAAAACTAGAAATCTTTGTCCTCAGAGTAATCTTAAGTGCATGTTTATGTAATGAATTATATTTAAATACGTAATACAAAGAATGGTTGTTATAGTTTCCGCTATTTCATTAGTCATCTATTGTTTCTTGCTCTATTAATGAGGGTATAGTCTCCCCACAATATTTATTAGATGCTCACCACTATTTGGTAACCTCTAGAATATAGGGAGACCTGCTTGATGTCATGTGGCGACTCAGCTGGGGGGTATGATTTAGTGGCATCCAATTCTAGGACATTACCAAAATGGTCAAAGAGGTTATTGTTAAAATAACTATAGAAACTGAAATAGGTTATAATTATCAAATTTATAACCTATATAAATTTTTAATATAAACCATATGTGGAATTCATAAAAATTGAACCATGTCGCTTCATCGATACAGTTGGTTTTACGTATGCATGATCTAAATGTTCATTTTTTTACAAGATGGAAATGAAATAAATTAAATTGTATTTTTATTTTCTAAAATCATAAATATTTTATAAAATTCATATTTATTCATTAGTTTTATCCTTATGACAGTACATTTGATTTACTATTCCACATATATGCATGAGCAATGTTATTAATTTCAAATGGAAGGAAATGGTAAGAAGGTAAGTAACATCATATTATTAATGAATCATAATTATTTTATAATTATTATATAACTTATTTTGATAAATAATTTAATATATCGATAAAATCCAATAATGAAAAATTAAAAACAACAATTTGTGGTGTTGGTAGTCCACATGTATTCATGTGTGATGTTTTAATTTCTATGGGATAAAATTTCGATATTTTTTACTATAATCATAATAAAATTTTATCATGTTATAGATAATTATTTTTTATTATTTAATAATGGTTAAATAATATTTTAAGGAGGTATAATATTAACTAATATGGAAACACTCTATTAAGAGTTATATATCTTCATCAGAAAATTGCCTTCATTTTAGAATGTATACCTCATAGACTGCTTATTTTATGAGACCAGAACCTCTATGTCAGGGTGTGTAAGTGTAAACACCTAATTTTTTCCATGTAAATTTTTTAAATATACGAAAATATTATGAGTCTGTGAAAATTAACAGCTTGTCATTCCAAGGCTCGGTGTACCCAGAATGAATTTCTGACCTTTTTTTCATGTGCGTTCAGTTAACATGCGATAGGGAATTTGTATCTTTTGAACTGGTGCTCAGAATAGAAATTTGAGGACACTGTTGAACTCGCATCGATGATATTCTCTTAAGGAGACCTTCACCTCAAATGCAGTAGGTCGAGGGTGGTAGATGGATTTTTTGTTTTTCATGGGAGAATTAAAAAATAATATAAATAAGTTTTATTTTATATTTTGAAACCTCTCATTTGAATTTTGGTGGTGCGAACCACCCAAGGAGGTGGGGAATTTAATTCCATGCATTAATTTCCCAGTTACAAGTTGTGTAACACGTGGAAACCCCCATTAATGACATCAATTAAATGTTTTATTGATTAAGTCATTAAACATCATTAGGGGGGATTGGCTCCTCACCCCTCATGGTGTGGATTTGTGGCAAACTAGTTTGGTGGAAGAACATCCTCCAAAAACAAAGAATGAACCTCCAGATCAAGTATAAGGAACTGGCACTCGAGCCCAGATCGGAAGAGTGTTGCGGGAGTGACAAACGTCGGTGTCTCCTTCAACATCTTCACCCTCCTCCTCACACCATCCCCAATGAACGATTGAGGTAGGGAAATTGATCATATCTTTCTTTGTGATAAATCATTTTTTTCAATCTACGAACCTCCTGCTATCGATCTATCACCGAGGGAATAGACCAAATGAACATGGCATGATCCCTATGAAACATCAATATTTGATGTCTTCTTCACAGTTGAATTGTCGGTCTGAGAAGAAACCGAACATGTCACCGGCAACTGACGTCGGCAGTGTACTACTGGTGATCAGCACGCCGGCCAGCGACGATGGCGGCGGTGGTGCAACTGCGTTGCTGAGGGTGGAAGAGGGCACGTCGGTCAGCCGTGGGGAACCTAGGAGGTGCACGTCCACGCCACCGGTAGAGGAAGAGGTCGGGGATGCTGAGCCGTAGTGGTGCAACTGTAGGGCAGCCGCCACGCCGGTCGGCAATGAGGAAGCATGGTGGTGTGTGTCCGCCTTGTTTATAAGGGAATAGGTTGCAGCTATTGAGCCACAACGGTTCCCCAGGTGGGATGGCACCAGGATGGCCGTGAGAAGAGAAGTGGCGCTGTCATGCCGCTGAAAGGGGAGCTGTTGAATTCTGGTCGGCCGCGTCATGCCAAGCAGGACCCAGTCCGATGAGACCCGCTTGCTAGTAGGCAGCGCCACATGGCACTGCTGGGGTTGACAAAGTAGAATGGTCCAACTGGACCATTCAGAAATCCCAGGGGGTGCCTCCCCCAGGTGGCGGCTAGGGCGAGCCCCACCATGGCGGACCACACACAGCTGAGCGGGCCATGCTCAGTGGGCCGGGCCACTCCCTTTCTGGGACGTTCTAAACCCGGACCGGGTTGGGTCTACCCAAACCACGTCGAGTCGAGCTGGGGTAGGTCAAACTGGGTTGGACCGGGCTCAGGCCCATCTAGACCCATATATGCCTTTTTTGCCATATTTGGAGAATCGGGTGTCTGTTTGATGAACTATCTATGGCACTGGAATCCAGGTATTGAGACAGTCCTTTTGATATAATCTACTTGATTTTAGGATAAATCTATGGTACGGCTAGTATGGATCGAACCCGAATCCAATTAGGCCCTTAAGACTAAAATTCTCATAAATTACAAACCAAGAATCTAATTGACGCTCCGTCTATCGCGTTGGGGCCCTTATGGCTTGACAGACCTTTGTGTTACCTCTTCATGGGACTTCGTGGTAGAATAAGTATCGACCGATGGCTTGAGGAGTTGATCCTCCCTAAATCAAGTGTGCTTGGTGTGGGAACCCTATGGCTGGCTATGATTGAAGAGTCTTCAGATCATGTGTTGGTCATCTTCAAATCCTATGTGGGTCAGCATCTTTAGATCCTGTGAGGATCAGCATCTTCGGATCTTGTGTGGGTCATCTTCAGATCTTGGGTGGGTTATCTTCAGATCCTGTGTGGGTGATCTTGAGATCCTTTGTGGGTCATCCATCAATATTTTGTGGGTCAATAGTAGAGCTTCTCGAAGAAGTAAGATGATGTAGCAATACTGCTGATCATATATACTTCCGTACTCAAGTTATACCCAGTGTGAGATCAGTCTTTACCTTTTTGGTAAACTTCTATGTGGTGATACATTTGTTGTATAATTTTGTGTGGTGTTACCTTTGAGGTACCTACCATTGTGGTGCTACCTTCACGGTATTATTTCCTCTGTGGAATAGTTGGGATTTGGCTAAAGTGTTGGGCCTTGTGATTTCTCATGAAAAAGATGGGTATACTTGGTAACATAGGAATATTTTTGGGCATATACCTAAGTAGAGTTGATTGTTTCTCTGTTCATTTAAATTTAGTCTTGTTTTTGGATTATCCGCTATAGATTCTGAGAAACCTTAGGTGGTCTTGGGGTCCCTATTGAGTATCTTTATACTAACCCCTACACGGGCTACACCCGCACCTTGTTCTGTCTTTTTCAGATGATGGAAAGCACTGATCGAGGTCGAGGGTACCATGACTGGAGGCTTCTCTAAGGTGGACCTTTGACGATATGTACTATAGAGAATATCATTCGAGATATGTACCTACCCTTCAAGTTGGATCCTTGTAGAGTGTTCATAAGATTTTTTTTCTATTTTACTTTTTCTTTCTAGTTGGGATTGTATTTTGGCCCCTTTACTTACTGTACTCACCCTATTTACTATATAGTTTACATTGTACTAGTATCTTGATGTGTGATTGGATTTTGTGAGTTTTCAGGTTAAAAGGCAATGATATTCCAATTCTAGGGATATGCATTTCTGGTGCTAGTCGCCAGCTCCTGGCCTATGGATGGCGGGATTGGGTTAGTCACGGCATTGGTCCCAGGGGATGGGTCATGACAAATTGGTATCAGAGGAGTTGGTTCTACAGAATAACTTTGAATATGATATTTCAATCTACATTAGTATTCTGTGTTATGAGTGTGGTAATTAGTTTGGGGAATCCAGTGTTGGTATTTCATCTGACATATCCACAAACAAGGACCCTGACTTTTGATTTCTGACCCAGTGTACTAAAACACTGATTGCGTGTGTGTTTTTGAAAAGTTTTCTGTGCGATCTCTTGCGTTAGCTCACCAGGTATAATTTTTTGATCCGGGCACACCTTTTTCTTTTCATGATGCCTCCACACAAATAGCCATCCATGGTTCTAGGAAGAGTATATGATGACAACGCACCGAGTGACGATGCTTCAGTGCAGTGCCCCCTTTTGGCAGTTGTTCCATCATGTGGTGTACTAGCAGCACCACCATCCATCGGGAATCCGATACCACCAGCCCCAACAGAAGAGGGGGCACGCCGATTTAGTGTGTTGCACAAGTTCCCGTGCTAGAGGCCACTGAGGTTCTGGGGAAAGATGGATCCATAGGGGGCTGAGGACTAGCTGGAGGCCATATTAAGATTTTTTCTACTGGTAGGGAGACAAGCTGATCTTATTTCCATCCTTGCAACCAGTATTCTTCATGCAGCAACAATGAGATGGTGGATATTGATGCTCCAGGTTCATGATGAGGTGAATCTCATATGGGAGGACATTGAGAGCCTATTTAAGGATGAGTTAATCCCAGAAATCTTACACTCTCTGTGTATGCAGAAGCTTCCCCACTTCAAATAGTGCATCATGAACGTGGCCCAGTATTCAGCAAGGTACACCGACCTCTTTCACTACTCCATTGAAATGGTGTTGAACCATTTCTTCAGGGCCCAGACCTTCGAGTAGGGTCTAATATGGGAGATTGGAGATTTGATGATTTCTCCCATCATCCGGACGTAGGCTGGGATGTTAGAGCGATAACTCTTAGTAGAGAGCTTCCTTCCTGAGCAGTCACTAGTAGTGATACCCACCACCAAATGTCACGTAGCAGAGTCATCGGCAGCTGGCAGCAGACAGATGATCCAGAGGTCCAAAAGGACTGTACCTACAGGTAGGTGACCTTTGGATACAAGGTCGGTTATGGGGGACTCGTGAGACTATGTGTGACAGGAAAGGAGCTGTAAGTGTTACTCGTTCGGTGGGTAGGGTCACATGGCTCATGACTTTCTGACCGGCCATATGGATGACTGGAAGACGGTCGAAAGACCGCCTAGGCATAAGTGAAGATTCGATCATGGAGGTCTACAAGAAATAGGTGGACTTGGTAGAGGATCTAGCCATGAAACATGCAGTGGGTGGCGATTTGGGGTTCTACTGACGCCACCTCTGGGTTTTCCACCCTGGCCATAAGGAGCATGTGGAGAGGGATGAGCTCAACTCATGGTAGCTCATGCCTAAGACCACGACACTCTGGAGATGATTCAAGGTACGATCTGTGTCTACTCCACCATAGCTATAGTACTTATTGACATAGGTTCCAGTCACTATTTTATTGAAAAGACCCATATTTGGAGCTAGAAGATTCTAGTGTATTCGTTGGCTCAATCCTTATAGACAGAGACTCTTATGGGAGAGGATTAGATGATTACACACTGGTGTCAATAGTGTGATCTTACTATAGGAGGCGATAGATTCAGATGGGATCTTCTAGTGTCGGTATTGTGGCCTTACAACATTATCTTGGCTATGGATTGGTTATATACAGTCCATGCTCAGATAGACTATATTAGGAACAATGTGTTGTGTGTCTGCAAGGATTGGACATGGTTTTCCTTCACCAGAAAGAAGGGAAACTTTATAGCGTTTGATGGACTTACCCGGAGGAGATTCCAGCCGATTACACATCAGTTGGCTAGCCTTACCCTCAGGGTGGATGATGTTGGGAGTCTGATCTATCATGTAGTGGTGGACTAGTACACTGATGTTTTCCCAGATGATTTTCCGGGTCTACCTCTTCATAGAGAGGTGGACTTTTATATCGACTTGTTCCTCGGGATGACACTAATATCTACTCTGGCATATCGATTGGCTATCGCGGAGTTTCAAGAGCTACGAGTATAACTAGAGGACATGCTGAGGAAGGGGTTTATTGGGCCCATGGTTTCTCCTTGGCCAGCACCAATTTTGTTCACCAAGAAGGAGGATGGGAGTTTGAGACTTTGTGTGGACCATCAGTACCTAAACTAGGTGACCGTGATGAACAAGTAACCACTACCGAGGATTGACGAAATTTTGATCAGCTGATGAAAGCACGGTGGTTTTCAAAGATAGACCCCAGATCAGGATATCACCAGCTCCGGGTACGAGACGAGGATGTGGAAAAGACGACCATCAAATATTGATATGGAAATAATGAGTTCTTGGTTATTCCATTCATCATGATCAATACCCCAACAGATTTCATGGGACTCATGAACTGGATATTCCTGTCATACCTCGATCACTTTGTTGTAATATTCATTGAATACATCCTAGTATACCCTACTATAGAGGAGGATCATGCATATCATCTACCGATAGTTCTAGACACACTCTGAGAGAACTAACATTTTGGTAAGCTCTCGATGTTCCAGTTATAGATCTGAGAGGTTCACTTCCATGGAAACGTCATCTCGGAGGATAGAGTTTCGGTGGATTCAGCGAATATTGAGGTTGTTCTTTCATGGGAGCCACCCAATACTGTGACGGAGGTGTGGAGTTTCCTGGGTATGTCTGGTTACTACAAGAGGTTTATGCCGGACTTTTCTAGATTTGTTTCACCCTTATCTTCTTTGAAGAAGAAGTGGAAACCCTTCGTTGGGTCGGAGAGATGCTATCACAGATTCCAGGAGATGAGGAAGATATAAACGAGTTCCCCTATCTTGAGCATACCAGGGGTGGGCATTGGGTACATAGTCTACTAGGACACATCAGGGACCAGGCCTAAGTGTGTCTTGAAGCCATAGAAAGCAGTAATCGCTTGTTGTTCTTGACAGCTGAGACAACATGAGAAAAACTATGCTACCCATGACCTGGAATTAGCAGCAGTGGTTTTTTCCTTGAAGATGTGGCGACATTACTTGTTGGGTAAAAATTTTACAGTTTACTCTGATCACAAGAGTCTCAGGTATATCTTCTCTTCGAAGGACCAAACCTGAGACAACAACATTGGCTTGAGTTCCTCCATGAATATTAATTCGACATATTCTATACTCTTGGGAAGTGGAACTTAGTAGCAGATTCACTCTGCAATAGATCTGGTATACATTTTCTGAGTGAGGAAATAGAGCAGCTAGCCGCTTTGTGGATATCCTACGTAGATCAAGATGGAGATGCTTATCTTTAGTCTGCAACAGTCACTCCCACACTCCTTCAGCGAGTTACCGTGGCGCAACTTGGGGAAACTGACTGCAAGGCTCGATGTTCTCAGATATCCACAGGGTAGGCACCTGATGGATTTTTTAAAGGTGGGTAGCACGTCATCCTCTTCAGAGGATTTACTATGGAAGCAATGGAGTTATGGGAGGAAGTGTTGACAGAATTCCACATGACCCCTCTAGCGGTACATCCAGGAGTGGCGAATATGTACCAGGACCTTCAGCATCAACACTGGTGGTCGGGAATGAATAAAGCAGTGGGAGAGTTCCTCTCTTGGTGTATCACTTGTTAGAAAATAAAGGCAAAGCATCAGGTTCCAGTAGGCTAATTTCAGCCTCTAGAGGTGCTAGAGTGGAAGTGGGATGGAATTTCTATGGACTTTGTGACAGGACATCCATGCACATCCAATGTACATGGTTCCATCAAAGTGATCATTGACCAACTCACCAATTCTTCCCACTTCTTAACTATTATAGAGTAGGGTTCAGTAGAGGTCTCGGGAAGCCTCTACCTGGAGAAGATTGTGTGGCTTCATGGATTTCCCTCAACGAGTATCTTCGATCATGATGCACGTGTTACTTCTCGGCTATGGAAGGGGTTGCAGAAGGCATTCGGGACAGAACATCAATTGACCACTACGTTCCATCCGCATATGGATGATCAGACAGAGAGGACAATTTAGACCCTTGAGGACATGTTGTGTGCTTGTGTCCTTGATTTCATCCATAGTTGGGAGGATCACTTGACTTTGGTGGAGTTCGTGTACAACACTTTTTATCACTCTACTATTGCTATGGCACCATTCAAGGCATTGTACAGATCACCTTACAAATCACCTTTGTGCTGGACTGACCCAGGAGAGTACAAACTCATGGGACCAGAGATGGTGTGAGCTACCATGGAGAAGGTGAAGATCATCAAAGAGCATATTAAGACAGCACAGAGTAGGCCGAAGTCATATGCTGACAGGAGACAGAGACCTCTCAAGTTTGTGGATGGTGACAATGTCTTCCTACAGGTCTCACCTCAATGAAGATTGTAGAGACTTGGCTGAGGTAGAAAGTTATCTCCAAGTTTTATAAGACCATTTTAGGTCCTCAGCAAAGTTGGTGAGGTGGCCAACTGCCTAGCCCTTCTCCCTCAGTTGCACTAGGTGCTCGATATTTTCCACGTATCCCAGCTGAGGAGGTATGTGCACAATCCTTCCAACATTATTGACTAGGGCGAGATGGAAATCGCGGGTGGGGCAAAATTTTCAGAAGTTTCTGTAAGGATTGAGGATCGAAAGTAGAGATTCTTTCGTGGGTGATTGATACCTTTAGTGTGCTTTTTATGGTAGCACGAGAACCTCCATGAGAGCACATTGGTGAGGGAGGCTCATATTCATGCTTAGTACCCCCACTTGTTTCCCTAGTTTGTGATATGGATTTTGGGGACACAAATCCCTATGGTGGGGAGAATGTAAATACATGGGTTTCTCCATGTATTTTTTTATTATATGGAAATATTACGAGTCAATGAAAATAAACGATGTTTGATTTTGATGCCCAGTGTGCCAGGAATGAATTTCTGAACTTTTTTCGGGTATGTTTAGTTAGCATGTGGGCAAGAATTTGTAACTTTGGAACCAGTGCTTGGAATTGAAATATGAGGACACCATTGAACTCGTAGCACTGATATTTTCTTAAGTATACCTTCACCTAGACCATAGTAGGTCAAGGGTGGAAGTTGGATTTTTTGTTTTTCTTGGGAGAATTGAAAAATAAAATAAATAACATTTATTTTATTTCTTGAAACCTCTCATTATAATTTTGGTCGTTGGAACCACCGAATGATGTTGGTTATTTAATTACCTGCATTAAATTCCCAATTACATGTGGTGTAACACATGGAAACCCCCGTTAATGAAATCAATTAAATGCTTAATTTATGAAGTCATTAAACATCATTTTGGGGGATTGTATCCTCACCTCTCATGTTAGGGATATGTGGAAAACTATTTTGGGGGATAAAAATCCTCCAACAACGAATAATGAACCACCAGATCAAGAACGAAGAACCGACGCTCGAGCCTGGATCAGAATCATGTTGTGGGAGCGATAATCACCGGCATCACCTTCGTTGTCCTCATCCTCTTCCTCACAACATCCCCAATGAATGATTGACGTAGGGAAATTGTTCATATCGTTCTTCATGATAAATCATTTTTTTCAATATATGAACCGCCAGTTATCAGTCAAACATGGAGGGTGAGTACCAAATGAACATGGATAGTTCCCTCTGCAACATCATTTTTTGATGTGTTCTTCACGAGAGGATCATCGGGTTCAGCGGAACCCAACCACATCATCGGCAACCGACGCCGATAGGGTACACGGAGCGGCCGACACACCAGCCGGCACACCTGCCAGCCGTGATGGTGGCAGAAGCAAAAATACGCCACCGAAGGCGGCTAGGGCCCGTCCACCGTGGCTGTGGAGGGTGGCGGCCGACACGCTGACCGGCTGTGTTGAACCTAAGTGGTGCGTGTCCGCACCGCGAGTAGAGGAGGAGGCCACGTCTGCTAAGCTACGACTGCTGAGCCATGACGAAATCCCTGGAGGGTGTCTAGCACGCCAGCCGACCACGTGGAAGTAGGGTGGCCAGTGTCCTCACCACCGGTAGAGGAGGAGGTCACGGCTATCAAGTTGCGAAGGCGCACTAGGGCGGTAGGCACCCAACTAGTCGCTCGAGGAGCAGCGATGCCATCACGACGCTAGAAGGGGAGCCGACCAAAATTCTGACCAGCCATGTCACACTAAGCAGGACCCAATCTGGTGGGTCCTGTGTGCCAGCAGACTATGCCACATGGCGCCGCAGGCTTGGCCAAAGAAGAACAGTCCAACTGGACTGTTCAGAAATCCCGGGGGGTCCCACCCCCGGGTGGTGGATAGTGTGGGCCCCACCATGACAGATCACACCCAGCCGTCTCGGCCAAGCCCAGCCAGCCAGGCCGCCCCTTTTCAAGTCAGGACGGACCATGTCGGGCTGAATCAAACTGGGTCGAGTCGGACCATACCCGGACCCATCTAGACTCTACTGTGCCTTTTGGCCATATCTTGAGAATCGAGCGTCCATTTAAGGAACCTTCTATGGTGCCGGAATCCTTGGATCAATATGGTCCTTTTGATATAATCTAATTTTGTTTTTGATAATGTTGGTGTATGTTCAGGTTGGATCAAATCCAAATCCAATATGGCCCTTATGACTAAAAGGAAAATAACATACAGGTCGGGCGTCCGATTGACGCACTGTCCATCGCATTGGGACCCTTCTGACATCACAGACCTTTTTGTTACATCTTCTTGGGACTTAGTGGTAGTTGAAGTATCGACCGATGTCTTGAAGAGTGGATTCTCCTGATATCATGTGTTCTTAGATCGGGAACCATATGGCTAGTTGTGTTTGAGGAGTCTTTATATTCTGTGTGGGTCATCTTCGGATCATGTGTGGGTCAGCATCTTCATATCCTCTATGGTTCAGTATCTTCGGATAATGTGTGGGTCATCTTCAGATCATGTGTGGGTCATCTCTAGATCCTGTGTGGGTCATCAATTGATCCTATGTGGGTCAAAAGTAGAGATTCTCGACAAGAAAGATGATCTAGCAATATCACTAATCATCTATACTTCAGTACTAAAGTTATACCTGGTGTGAGATGATTCTTTACCTTTTTGGTACACTTTTTTGTGGTGATACCTTTGTGGTATACTTCTGTGTGGTTTTACCTTTGTGGTACTTACCTTTTTGGTGTTACCTTCACGGTATTATTTCCTTTTTGGAACAATTGTTCTTCGGATAAAGAGTTGGGTCTTGTGTTTCCTCATGAATGAGATGGGTATACATGGTAATTAAGGTATATGTAAGGGAATATACCTAAGTATAGTTGATTGTTTCATTTTTTATGTAATTGTATTCTTGGTTGTGCATTATCCTATATGGATTATGAGAGACCTTAGGGATCTCGGTGTTCATACTGAGTATCGTTATACTCACCACTGTACGGGCTATGCCCGCACCTTTTTGTGTCTTGTGCAGACAATGGACATCGCTGTTCGAGGTCGTGGGTAACAGGACTTGAGGCTGCTCAGAGGTGTATCTTAGACGACATGTACCGCAACGACGATTGTTCGACATTTGTACCTACCCTTTAGGTAGCAACCTTTGTGGGTGTTCACAGGAGCTATTTTCAGTTTTACTTGTACTTCCCAGTTGGGCTTGTATTCCAGCGCCTTTATGTACTGTACTCACCCTATTTATTATATAGTTTACTTTGTACTTGTATCTTGTAGTGTTCTTGGATTTTGTGAGTTTGTAGGTTAAAATAAAATTCCTTCCCGATTTTAGGGATATTTCTTTCCGGTGCTAGTCGTTATCCCCTAGCCTATGGAAGGCTGGCTTAGGGTAGTCATGACCCGGGTCCCAGGGGATAGGTCATGACAGTGAGGTTGGTAATTGACTTAGGTATTTATTTTTTATGATATTTTTTTCAATATGTGTTCATAATTGATGATAAATTGTACCCTTTTATTAGTTAGGGGAGTGGAACTCTTATAATTTTTCAAATATTAAAAATATGAAAAGGTTTACTTCACTGTCAAGGGAACCCAAGGAACCCTGAATAAATAGATAGGATGTTATAAATTTGAAACCAAATCAATGAATCATGTTTATACTAGTTTGGGAAATATTTTACACCTTGTATTAATTTTAAACCCCTTTAAACACAATTTAACCTTAATTGTGCCAACTTAAATTTTGACCACGGAAACTTACATATCTAATCGAAATAAAAGGGGTATTATAAAAAGAATTAGAAATTGTGATTCCAAATATAGATCCCAATTTAACATATTATTATTATATAGGCATTGTAGATTATTTTAATAAAATAATTGTAAATACATGAAAAAACATTTTTAAAGAAAATGCATGATTTAGACATGAAAATATTTTTACTTTTAGATCAAGTAAAATGGAGGATTTAATTGAATTTTATTGAAAATTTAATAAATTTTGAATGTTTTCAGTCATTTATATTAATATAAAATCAAATTTAACCTACCTAAAAACAATTAAAATCTCAAACATCAGTTTTTTTTATTTTGAATAAAATATAACATATGTTCACAATAATCAATACCGGGTTAGAAAATTCAAAATTATTTTTTAAAATTAATTATTTAACTCTACGAACAAAGTTTTGTTTTATATAAAGTTTTTTAAATCGATTATGTCATTTTTTTTAAATATTAATATCATAAATATGGAAATGTTACTAAAAAATGGTATTTTCATTTTTTACCAAAAAATCAACAGTTTAATAAAAATATCAACAATTATCCATATGAAAAACATTTTATTATGACATAAAAATATAATTAAATTATATAAAATTCAATTTATAAAACATTTAAAATTTTATTTTAATTAAAAAATTGTTGTTCAGAGAAAAATATTTTAGTTAATTTGAACTATTCTTTTTTTTGACTAAAAACATTTCTATAATTATTTATAAAACTATGATGATTATCAAAAATATATATATAATAAGATAAATTTATTTCTACAACATTGGTTGTCACATCGAACTACTACCAATCCCTATGGTGTTAGTAACTCCATATCACACACCTTCCAGCATCCAACTCCCCACCCTCACTGCTAAAAACTATCATGGTCGTGATCCAGTCTTGGTGTCGGAGGACGAGGAACATTACAAGGAGGGCCTCTACAAGATCCATCTCCTATTGGATCCTAAACAATTTCTAGTGGCCTCTACTGATACATCAGCTAGAGAGAGTCCAGACCACCAAAACCAAACCAACGTCCCTGAGCATTTAAGAATAGTTCATGATGGTGACCATAACGCCTATAGGCATAACATGCAAACGAGAAGCTCCTGATAGATTATCAAGAACAAATGGACATGAAAAATCTTGAAACACACAACAATGATTGACTATAGTTAAATTGGATCCTAAAATTCCCTTACTTTTATGATCATCCACTAGAATATATACTCTTCAAGAAACTTTATTAGACTTTATTTTGATGAACTCCACCCAAAAAGTGTACTTGATTGATCACTACCATTTTTTTCTACACCTCTTGATATATATGAAGTGAAAAATGGGTGACTGTACATCTTATCACTAGATTCAACACATACTCATTACATCATGCTCTATTATCCTCATCTAGAAGGAGATCATGTGTGATAAGTTGACTATATTTCAACTTCATCCTGAGTTATCACTTGATTGGAATCCCCTACTTAAGGGATAGTATCTCTAGCCTCTTTTTATCCTTATCCATTGATGATAATAACTTTATATTTATCTCATTATAAAATTATTCCCTAGAAACATCCTCCTCCTTTTACTCTCGAAGAAAAATCATCCACCACTACTGTGACACTCTTTCGTCGGAATAAATTACAACCATACCCAGTAGTCATCTCAGTCTTAAATTAGACTAAATTAAAAATTAATATACCCTTTACCAAGATCTATCTCTATATCATAGACTCTCATCTAATATTTCATTAGAATCTGATGCTATAATGCACTCAATTCCCTCTACATTATCTCATCCTCCACTATATGATCAATCCTCTAATGATCAAATGGATCAACCTACATAACCAAAACAACATGAATTATACATGGATAATGACTACGATCTATCTCAATAAAATCACAATGTAAGGAATCTTAATCCTACTATTTGTAAATTTATATATATTAATTCAATTAAATTCAATTTATACCCAAAACACATCATTATACCATATATGCAAAAAAAGAATAATGTGTGTACCCCCACTAGG
This sequence comes from Viscum album, assembly GCA_963277665.1. Taxonomy (NCBI): domain Eukaryota; kingdom Viridiplantae; phylum Streptophyta; class Magnoliopsida; order Santalales; family Viscaceae; genus Viscum; species Viscum album. The sequence goes on along the minus strand of OY728150.1, from coordinate 1,881,493,303 downwards.
TATCTACCCCAAAATCAGCATTATCATTCCATGTATTTCAATAATATTTATGATAATTAATTATATTATAGGGTTACCTAAATTCATATGTTCAACTCAGCCTCCATTTCTAAATCACATGTGATGTTTGACTAATACCATTTCCCTACCATTATCATGAATACCCCACCAGATCCTAACTCAAAATTCATACTGTCTCTTAACCAAAAACATCGACATCCATCTATCAACCCCCCCCCCCCCCCCCATCATCTATAGTTACACCTCCTAGGATGGTAGCGAAGATATTGAGTGACCCCCATGTCCCACCTCTAGTAAGACCCCAGTTTAAAAATAGCACTAATGGCATAAAATTCTGAAATGGGAGGAATTACCCTAAATATATGAAAAATATAAATATAAAACAAAAATAACCACCATAAAAACTATGTCAAAAAATATAAAAGAATCCAAACCACCCCACCATGCAGGTCAAGAAATACAAATAATTTATTGAATGTAAATAAAAAATAAATCTATGGACTATACAAATCAGCTACTATCACTAAGATATAAATTACCATATCACCCCCTGTAACCCTCCTTGAAACCTAAATTATAGTTTTGTATATGTTATTTTAGGATAACATGTATACTCATTAGGAGCCTACCCAATTATTCCATGAAAATTTGAAAAGATAATATAAATGCATCAATAATAAAATAATAGAACCAACATACAACTTGATTGGTAATCTATCCATACCAACCTCCCAATGGATTGCTCACAAAATAACACAAGTGTGTAATAAAATAATATTATGAAATCATCAATAAAGGCACCCCTGATTCTCTTCCCCAGTGAGTTCCCACACTCACACCACAATGCCAAACATCATGTGCTCTTATCCTTTACAATACATCTCATAACTACATATCGATCTATTTCTAATTTAGTTTGAGTCCTAAATATACATACTGATAACCTTTCATAGGTCCCAACATACAGTGACCCAAATGTTTCATACATTGCTATTGCATAATTTTAAAGATAAAAAACATAGAATTGTTATAAAACCAAGATCCAGTGGTTCAATATGTTGGGAAATATAGTACCACAAATAATATAAACAAATTAAAACATAAAAATTTATTTTAATTCCTTCTTCTCTATATTCATAGTGTCCCCTGGTATTCTACTTAGTATAATTAATCACTTCTAAATATACATCAAAGAAAAGCGTGAGATAAAATTATAGTAACATGATAGAAAAACATGAATAAATATAACATGTGGTGATAATTTTCATAATATTCATAAAAAAATAATGGTATCATAATCATAATCATTTTTAGAAGCATTAGATAAAATCATGGAATGTGTGAATGCATAAAAATGAAACATAATGTTTTAGTGGTAAAAACGAATCATAATTATGAGAAAATATAGCATCATGTTAATGCATATTTCACATTATCTCATTATATTTATCCCATTAACCAATTAATTGGAGCTCTATATAATTCTAGGAACACCCATCACATCATAACATTTACATGTGCTATATAATTCTGGGTGCACCTGTCACATCATAACATTTACATTATCATGCATTACATATGGTACATATTTAAATATTGGGAATAATATATCTCATGGGTAGGAATTGGTTTTATTTAATAAAGTACATATTCATGAACAATCATTGGGTTTGAAAAATAAAGTGAGAATATCAGACTTGGTATAAGAATCATTAATCTTCAATGATGAAGAAATAATCTCAAGAGAAGTAAAAGTATTGTTTTTTATAAAAAAGAATACATTTAGGAAACTTTATTCATTAGTCATAAAATAATAATAAAAGAATATATATCCTAAAAAAGATAATGGAAGGATAAATAAATGAAATACATGAAAAATTAATGGAATATCCATGCGGAAAACTGAGTGAAAGAGGGGAAACCCCAAGAAATAGATTGGGTGTGAGAATCCCCTTACATTTTATCTAAAGGATCTCTTCATATAAATATATTGTATAATAAAATATGATTCATTAATTACTATATAAGGAACCTACTAAACAGATATTTTTTCTTATAATTTTACTAAATTTAGTTATATCCTTTCAGACGAGTTATAGAGTTCAATTCCATCATTTGGGGGTGTTCATTTTCTTGGTTTTCATGATCGGTTCGCTTAAACATGAGTAGGTATGTTTATGTAGAATGTTTATAATTATATAAAATTGAAATTATATCCTATTAATGAAAATAAAATGATTAAAATAATAATATATATAATTTGGTTAAATTTTATGTAAATGATTCATTATATAAATGGTTAGTGATAATCATTTATTTTTTTCGGTATCTTTTTGAACATCACAAAAATGTTTTATTCCATTAGTTTTTATTATATATATAAGCCAATCATATAAAATGAAAATGATTATATAATATATTTCGTTAAGGTAATGGCTTGACTTGAATGACCAAAGCACAAAATTTATTAAAAGAAAGATTACAGAAGTCTAAAGTACGACATCATATTACAATCTTTTTCATGGAAGGGCGTAAAAGAAGATGGGTGGTCTTCACACTAGGGAATTTCATGATTAACTACCAAGTTGGCCAAGCCTTCGGCAACCATGTTTGCTTCCCGATAAATATGTGTGATGATGTAGTTCAGGTCAGTGGGCAAACTGTTTCACTCCATCCAATGGGTAGTGATCGGCCAAGCTAGATGAGTTACGTCATTCCAAATTTCTTGGACTATGGTCATCGAGTAACTTTCAATCCAATGGTTGTTACACCCATGATCCATGAAAAAATTGATTGCATGAATCAAGCCCATCATCTCTGCTTCGAGGGAGGACGCATTTCCGCAATGTCCCATGAATCTATCCTATGTGGTACCTGAAAACAGCGCCACATCCAACGGGACCCGGATTGCCCTTGGAGGAACCATAAATGTTAATTTTGATCCATCCAAGGAGAGGGGATCACCGAAACACCTCAAGAGTGTGGTGTGGTTGAGAAAAGTTTTCGTTGATCTGTAGAAGTTTTAGTATTCCAAAATCATGCACAATGTTATGGCAACGACCATTCTAAATCAAAGCAGCTTCTTGTATGGCAATAAGGATCTAGGTACGACCTACATTAAGATTGAGTGAGTGGTTTTTATGAATAATTGTGTTATGATCATACCAGATTACATGGTGAAGTTCAGCAACCGCCACAAGGAAAAGTTTTCTGATTTGTCTGGAGCCGTCTAACTCTACACATTTCATAAGTTGATTTTTTACAGAGCCAAGAATCAACCATCTGCAATCAAAGATGTAAAAAATATAGTTCCATAGAGAAGAGGAAGTATCACAGGAAAGGAAGAGATGGTTATCATCTTCTCTATGTTGATTACAGATTTTACATTCAGAGCCAAGCTAAATTCCAAACGATTGGAGGCAGATATCAGTGGGAACACTGTTGTGAGCAAGGAGCCAAATGAGATTGAATATTTAGGGTTTTATCCAAGGTTTTTTTGAAGTGTTTTATCCATCTGTAATCGTTCTCATTGTTATAGAACATATGATTGTATTACTTTTTAGAGGTAAGCATTTCATTAAGTTGACACATCATGAGCGTTGATTTCATTTATAGAATAAAAGATAGATAAAAGGGAGGTTAATAATAGATATTCCATTTATATTATTGAATTCTCATATATAAAATATACTAGAGTTATCATGAACATTTTGATATAGGAGGTGAGGAAATTATAATTAAATTAGAAAAAATTAAATAAAAATTAAAGGAAAAAAATAGGATTTTACCTATTGAATTATCCTCTTTGAGAACCTCCATAAGGAACCTAGTTTTGGACTATTGATGAGACTAAGACCTATTAGACGTGGGTATGGGGCTTTTGATGAGATTTGGGAATAATTTGGACACGGATCAAAGCTTTAAAGGTGTGAGTATCAGAGGTGGTGAAGGGTGGTATTTATAGTGAAGGAGAGGGGTGTTTCCCATTATTTTATTTAATAGTTTATTATTTAGGATCAAGACTATGAATAGTTTGATCATTATCACTAAATATATTATAATAGTTAAGAGAAGTTATATATTATGGTTATCACGTCACAAATGACTCAGGTAATAGGGTATTTAACTTAAAATGTATATATACCATAAATTTCCTAGTTTTAATATTCACAAAAAAATCAACCATTTCAAAAAAAACCCAAAAAATTTATTCCACCCATTTTTTAAAATGTAAAACTAACAAAATGAACTCCATTATATGAAAATATTTTTTAAATATGATAAATTTAATTTTTATTTAAAATCATCATTTCTTCAAAGTAAACCAATTTTAAAATTATTACTATTTTTATGAAACATTATAAACTAATTAAGGTCCTATAAAATTATCTTATAATTATAGGACATTAAAATATCAATTTAGGAATACATTTTATGAAAATAATCATTCTTTTAAATCATTATTTTAATTATAAACTTGTAATTAAATATTTATGGCTTAAAACCCAATAATTAATTAATCATTTTTAAAGTAATTATTTATAAATTTAATGATATTAATATATTTTATTTTCATTTATAAGATAGTAAAATTTTATTTATACTTTCAAAGGAGAAGTTAATTTTCTATTTGATGAATTTAACACCCCGAGCTTCCACGATAGGATTCTCTTTCAATAATGCAATAGCTTTCATTGTACACAAGTTCGAGTTCTAACACCCCGCGACTAATAAAAGTAGCCATTATGAATAGTAATACCCACTTTTTAAAATTATAGAAATTTTATATTTAAAAATGGAATTCATTTTTGTATTCAGAATATCGAAATTATCCTATGTTGAATTTTAGGTATTTTTCTGAGAACTTCCAATTTTTTATGAATAGTGAAAAATTCTAAAAAACAACTTTTTTAATCAAAATAATTTATAGTGATAAATTATAATATTTAGTGGTTTAAAATTATAATTAGAATATATTTTTACTATTTTATCCAATGGTGGTCATTATAATTAATTTCACTTTGAAATTGGACATAAACAATTCTCAATCTTTATATATATATTGTTTCTTAAAACCACACTATTTATTGTGACAGCGGGAATTAATTATAAAATAAATTAATACAACATATATGTTTGGAATTTTTTAAAATAGAAATAGTTTTTGAATTCGGAATATCAATTATAGCTTAGGGTGAAATTTTGGCATTGTTCTGAAAAACTTCAATTTTTGATGAATAGTGAAACCACTAAGTGGTAGTTAAAAAACTGATTTTTCATTTAGATGAAACATTACCAATTCTGTGATTTTATTTTAAAAAATCAGACACACATGGTTGTCATTAGGATGTAAAAGGCGGTTCAATGGGATTAAAATAATTTTTGGTGAATAGTAACTTTCAAGTTTAATTAATCACAATTAAAGGTAATTAGTGAAATTTAAGGTAAAAATGGTATTATAAAAATATGTAAATACCCTTCAACTTGTCCTACCCCTATTGGATGAGTCATGGCCGACCAATACAATCCATGGTTGGACTTGGGGACCCCATGGATCCACTTTGGTAGGAAAATTACATTAAGAACTTTTTATTTAATGTTAAATTAAAATGTCACAAACATGAGTTGTTTTACTAAAACAATTTTTAAATGGAGTTATACAAGTCATATTTTTTTACTATAAATATTAATTAGAAAGATAAAAAGACTAAATCCATCATGATAGTTTTTTATAATTTTTAGACATTAAATAAATTAAAAGTTTTGCGATACAATGATGATTCATCGATTACCTCATTAATTAACGATTTAAATAAAATGAAAAGATAATGTAATATATAAGGCATAAACTTGTCAAAAACCTATTGGATGAGTAGATTTATAACCCTTATCACCTTATCCCAGAAATATATCATTTTGGGACCTTTAGAATCCGAAAATAATTTCATAATAAAGTAACATTTCAATCTTTCCCAGAGTGCCCCTTCTCTCCTCTTATAAAAGGCCCCCACCTCCACTACCTTATTCACACCGTCAAGCCATTTGGCTCAGCCATCCTCTGCCCAAATACTCTCACAACTTCCCTCTATTACTCCTAGAAGCCTCACATTGGGAATAATTTTTCCCAAGGAATCCTTTGGCTCAAATCAAAAAGAGTTACTCGATTTTAATGTAATGTCTTCTCTTATGTTATTTTCCGTTATTTTTCTTCTCCAACCCCCTATAATCTTTTTATTAATTTCTTTTGTAACAACACCAGTATCCTAAATATACTAGGATGTTGTTATGAGAATTATTTGAGCTACAATTACACACACCAACATATAATGGTTAAAGAACATACTGTTTCTGTGGATGACGAATTTCTGCCTCACGAAACGATGATTGTTCAACACTCATATAACACCTTCAAAGGTGACCATTAAGATGTTAATATATTTATATATGATATATAATATATTTATGTTTTACATAAGATTTTTTTTTTCATTTATGACATACCTTAATGATTTCCATTACGGGTAAATGCGATGATTTTATTTTAGGAAGTGCGGACTACCGCCCCGTCAAAGTGATTTGAATTGTTAATGCCATATGTGGGATGTATAAAGGATGGAGTAAATGATATTATATATGATATTATACTGATATTATAATATACCTTTATATAATTATGATTTCATTCCATTAAATATGAAAGAGAAATGAATGTAGCATTCATGCGTACGTACGGCTTACCATCTCCATCAACGGTGCATTTCATTTCTTACCTCTAAATGTTACGTAATATTATGAATGAATGTATATACTGGATATATAAGATATATATTATATATAAATCCAGAATATAATGCTTGATATAATGGATATTTCCCCACATGAACAACTTGTAATTATAAGAAGTTTATTTTTGACTCAAGTACCAAAGATCGACAAAATGACTGTTATTAACTTAAATAATTAAATAATGTTCATAACATGGTAAAGGGATAATGAACATGAAAAAGGTTCTTAATAATGTAGAGATTTACTCTAGTTTATTATTCAGGAGGTTAAATAACGGTCGAGTGAAGTCGGACACAAGGTAAGGGAATTTCTTAAGCCAATTTCCATTCATTGGGTTAATCTCCTACTTTCAAATTATGTCATGATATTATTATGTCATATCTTGTATTTGTATTTTATTTATGTGTACTTATAGTGAATACACATAATAGATCTATTTTATTTTAAAAATGATCTTTGTAAGAACTTCGTCTCAGTCTCCTTTCATTGATGCATATTTGGTTTTATACACAACTTTCATTTATACGGTGTATAAACCCCTTTGACTTTTACTTTTATTAAAAAGGAATCTTTTTATACGAAGCATTTTTACTAAAAGAAAAAATGAATGTTTTTTCTTACGTAAGCGGTGACAATGAATTCTCCACCGCTGTGACTATTATTTGAGTTTCGACTTCCTCTATAAGCCATAACATTTTTTTAAAAGAAAAATAAACACCATGTTATAATTTTATTTTATTTTGGAATTGAAAATGGTATGTATAAAAAGTTGTTTATGAGTTTTAATAAATGAAAACCTAGTGAAAATTTATATGTATTTAATGCAAGATTAAAGATGTTTTCAGAAAACCTGACTCTCGAGTGTGGTAGACAGGAAGGGATTGGGCGTGGACCCATCATGGCCTGTAATTAGTCGAGTAGTCTCAGAATTAGTTATGTTGTTTTCAGAAGCTTGCATAATGTTTTCAGAAAAACACTGGAGTATATTTGATCAATTTCAATTGTAAGTATCTTCTAAAAATTGAACTGGAATTTTGATGCCGCAATTAATTTCAAATGGTATTATAAAAAAATTTATTCCTAAGTGTTTATATACCTTTTTACATATGAGGAGTGCATTGGACATAGAAAGTGACAGGGGGAGCCTGCTATAGCTCCTCGATGCATCGGAAGGTCTCATGAGAAAAACTACTGTCTTGGCACGAGGCCTTGACAAAATCTTATTTGTAGTATTGGCATGAGGCCTTGGCTACGTGGTTATGATAGTCTGGCATTATGAATTCCATCATTATGAAAGTGGTTATTGATATTTCATGTGATTATTCGACCAGTAGAATATCCATGTGAATATGTAAATGGAATTATCTCATTTTACTTTTGCCATATTATGTTGAAGGTCATGTTTAAATGCCTTTTGTTTTAGTTATACATTTCCTTACATGTTTATCTTTATTTATGAATGCTTCCGCTATATTTTTATCCTTACTGGGCATCTGAGATCACCCTTTTAAATGTTTTTAATTTTTCCAGGATGTGATGAAGTATATTATGAATGACCTGCAGGGATAGTATGAGGGGATATGAAGACAAGATGTTGTTGTAGTTTTGTTTTACATTATTATGTAATGTAAGACTTATGAGTGTATCTAGTGTTTCCAAGGCTACTAAACTAATCAGCCTTTCGAGACATGATCTTTTGTGATCATGCCAATGTTACGCAATAACGCACCGACTCTGGGTAGCTGGGGTCGGGGCGTTACAGTTGGTACCAGAGGCAGTGTGGTACTAACCTCAGAAGCTAGATTTAGATAAACTCTGATTAGAGCACATATCCCAAAGATAATCTTTGAGGATTAGTATAGAATAAATTCCTTGAATTTTGGTATTATAGAGATTTTGTTAGTTTTCTGAGCAATACATCCCTGTCTGGATACGAGCAGGTAGAGGTGGCTCTGGCACAGATGTACCTAGGGGTAAAACCGAAAAATACTGCTTTGAGCTAGACTCGAATGGGAACTGGTGCATGACAACGGGCCTTGCTGCACTCTTGGTTACGACACTCCTGGGCAATATGCTTAGGATAATTCTCATTTTCATGACAAACCACTATAAAGGGATATGAGTATATACTTCCTCAAAGAATTTTTTTTATGATTATGGATTATATCCATAAACAGTTCAATTTACATTAAGTATTTTAAAAATTTGGAATTATTCATTGTAATTCATAAACTAACCTAGTTTATGCCATTGTATAGAAATGGTGCCCACTGGAAGGAATGTGAACCCCAGCAATACGTATGATCCAAAGAATAAGAAGGATCATATCTTTCACAGTATTATTCCAACATTTAGAAGGGAAATAATCTCCCATGTGTTCTCAACATATGAAGAAATAATATCATGTTTTAATAAGATAAGTAAAGAATTCTTTGAGTCTTATGGCTTTGAAGGGAAGCAAGAGAAGAAAAGGATGGAAGAGGGAATGTTGGATAAAGGGAAGAGGGAAAATAATAATTTTCCATTATACGATAATTTTTGGAAGAATCACCCTGGTACTTGCCTAAAAGGAATGGGAGTTTGATACAAATGTGGATAAAAAGGTCACCAGGCGTGTGATTGCAAGGGAAAGAAAGAGGCTATCAATGTTGAATGCTACAATTGTAGGGAAATGAGGCATTTTGATAATGAATGTCCTAAGCGTCAGAGAAATATACCTCAGAAAAGGACAAGGGATCAAGGAAAATATTATGTTGTTACTACAGTTGAAGATGAATAATTAATGTATTGGTGCTTTTGGAAACAAGGATTATATTCTGGCTATAATAATAATGTGATATATATAAGGATTGTACTGCAGTACTTATTTTTTTCATTAAGGTTTTAATATGATGATGGTAATCATATTTTTGTATGTGAAAATAAGAGAAACATTAATATGTTTGAGGAATCTGATGATACAATTGATTTTGGAATTTAGAGACCTTTTAGAGAAAAGTCTGGACATAGGTATTTTGGATAACTATAAAGGTTGGATTGGATTAAGTTGAACTTTGGATAGTATTGTTTAAGGTTAAATCATTTATGAAGATTATTTTTGGAATATTATAATACTATAGTTTTAGGAAATGGACAACCTACGGGGTGGGGCTTAACCCGTCGCGTCAGACAAAGCTGCTGGAATCAAACCCACAACCATAGTGTGAAAGGACTTTATTACCTACCACTAGCCTACAGGAAATCCCTGGTTATTACAAAAAGTTTTCCTAATCTAAATGGTATGTGTTAATATTTGGAACCTTAAACAATTATGATAAATAGAATATTTTTGAGTTCTATTACCTTTTAGAGTGAATGATGGGTTTGTGGTAAAAAAATTATTAAAGAATGAAAGTCTACATGAAAAGTTTGAATATTCCCTTAAGTTCTTAGTAAATATTCTAAATAAATTCCATAACATTATAAAAGGTAACTTAAAACAAAAAAGTGTCTGGTTAACTTTTCCAACAGGGGATTCAATAACTATTTAACCAATCACATGTTTGTGATTTTCTTATGGTTAACTTTCTCCTAATCTAGTTTTCTACAACTCTCCATCAAACCTTGATGGTTTGTTTTTCTTCCATATCCATGTTTTCATAGAATCCTAGTATGGGCTATCTCGGGTGACCTTTGCACTTATCTTTCTTTTGTTTAACGTTATATTTTTATTAACCTTATTTCTGATGTGGGTTTTCCACAATGGTATTTTTTATTTTCAACCTTTTATTTTCAAAGAAAATTTTCAAATTGCGAGGACGCAGTTTATTGAAGGAGAGGAGAATGTAACACCTCGAGCTTCCATGATATGCTTCTCTTTCAATAATTCAATAGCTTGCATTGTACGCAAGTTCGAGTTTTAACACACCATGACTAATAAAAGTAGCCGTTATGAATTTTAATACCCACTTTTTAAAAGTATAGAAATTTTATATTTCAAAATGTACTTAATTTTTGAATTCGGAATATTAATTATAGCATAGGGTGAAATTTTGGCATTGTTCTGAAAAACATCAATTTTTGTTGAATAGTGAAACCACTAAGTGGTAGTTAAAAAACTGATTTTTCATTTAAATGAAACATTACCAATTCTGTGATTTCATTTCAAAAAATCCGACATACATGGTTGTTATTAGGATGTAAAATGTGGTTCAGTGGGATTAAAATAATTTTTGGTTAATAGTAACTTTTATGTTTAATTAATCGCGATTAAAGGTAATTAGTGAAATTTAAGGTAAAAATGGTATTATGAAAATATGAAAATACCCTTACACTTGTCATAACCCTATTGGATGAGTCATGGTAGACCAAGAAAATCCATGGGTCAACTTGGGGACCGCATGGATCCACTATGTTAGGAAAATGACATTAAGAACTTTTTATTTAATGTTATAAAAATGTCACAAACATGAGTTTATTTACTAAAACAATTTTTAAATGAGGTTATACAAGTCATATTTTTTACTAAAAATATTCATTACAAATATAAAAATATTTCATAAATCATGATATTTTTTTTAAAATTTTTAGACATAAAATAAATTAAAATTGTTGTGACACAATGATGATGCAGCGATTACCTCATTAATTTATGATTTAAATAAAATGGAAATATAATGTAAAATATAAGGCATAAACTTGTCAAAATCCTATTGGATGAGTATATTTCTAACCCTTATCACCTTAGCCTCGAAATATATCATTTTAGGACCTTTATTATCCGAAAATAATTTCATAATAAAGTATAATTTCAATCTTTCCAATAGTGCCCCTTTCTCTCCTCTTATAAAAGGCCCCCACCTCCACCTCCTTATTCAGACCTTCAAGACATTTGGCTCGGCCAAGCTCTTCCAAAATACTCTCCCAAATTCCCTCTATTACTCCTAGAAGCCTCACTTCGAGCATGATTCTTCCCAAGGAAGCCTTTTCCTCAAATCAAAAAGAGTTACCCGATTTTAAGGTAATGTCTTCTCTTATGTTATTTTGTTTTATTTTGCTTCTCCAACCCCCTAAACTATTTTTAATCATTTAAATTGTAACAAAACCAGTATCCTAAATATACTAGGATGTTGTTATAAGATTTATTCGAGCTACACTTAAACACACCTACATCTAATGGGTAAAGAACATACTGTTTCTGTGGATAGCGAATTTCTGCCTCACGAAACGAGGATTGTTCAACACTCATATAACACCTACAAAGGTGGCCATTAAAATGTCACTATATTTATATATGATATATAATATGTTTATGTTTTACATAAGATTATTTATTTTTCATTTATTTCATACCTTTATGATTTCCATAATGGGTAAACGCGATGATTTCATTTTAGGAAGAGCGGACTACCACCCCCTCAAAGTGATTTGAATCGTTAATGCCATATTTTGGATGTATAAAGGATGGAGTAAATGATATTATATATTATATTATACTGGAATTATAATATACCTTTATATAATTTTGATTTCATTCCATTAAATACAAAATAGAAATGAAAGTAGTGTTAATGCGTACGTACGGCTTACCGTCTCCATGAACGTTGCATTTCATTTCTTACCTCTAAATGTTACGTAATATTATGAATGAATGTATATAATAGATATATATGATATATATGATATCTAAATCATGAATATAATTCTGGATATAATGTATATTTCACCACATGAACAACTTGTAATTATAAGAAGTTTATTTTTCACTAAAGTACCAAAGATCGACAAAATGACCGTTATTAACTTAAATAATTACATAATGTTCATGACATGGTAAAGGGATAATGTACATGAAATGGGTTCTTAATCAAGTAGATATTAACTCTAGTTTATTATTTATGAGGTTAAATAATGGTCGAGTGAAGTCGGACACAAGGTAAGGAAATTTCTTAACCCAATTTCCACTATTTGGGTTAATCCCCTACTTTCAAATTATGTCAGGATATTATTATGTCCTATCCTTTATTTGTACTTTATTTATGTGTACTTATAGTGAATACACATAATAGATATATTTTATTTTAAAAATTATCTTTGTAAGGACTTTGTCTCAATCTCCTTTCATTGAGGCATATTTGGTTTTATACACAACTTTCATTTATACGGTGTATAAAACCCTTTGAATTTTAATTTTATTCGAAAGATATATTTTTATATGAAGATTTTTTACTAAAGGAAAAAATGAATGTTTTTTCTTATGTATGCGGAGACAACGACTTCTCCGCCACTGTGACTATTATTTGGGTTTCGACTTCGTCTATAAGATATAACTTTTTTTAAACGAAAAATAAATACCATGTTTTAATATTATTTTATTTTGGTATTGAAAATGGTATGTCTCAAAAGTTGTTTATGAGTTTTAATATATGAAAACCCAGTGCAAATGTATATGTATTTAATGAAAGCTTAAAAATGTTTTCAGAAAACCTGACTCTCGGGTGTGGTAGACAGGAAGGGATTGGGCGTGGACCCATCATGGCCTGTAATTAGTTGAGTAGTCTCAGAATTAGTTATTTTGTTTTTAGAATCTTGCATAATGTATTCAGAAAAACACTGGATTATATTTGATCAATTTCAATTGTAATTATCATCTAAAAATTTAACTGGTATTTTGATTCCGCAATAAATTTCATACAGTATTTTAAAAAATGGTATTCCTAAATGTTTATATACCATTTTACATATGAAGAGTGCATTGGACTTAGTATGTGACGGGTGGAGCCCGCTATAGCTCCTCGATTCATCGGTAGGTCTCATGAGACAAACTAGTGTCTTGGCACGAGGCCTTGACAAAATCTTATTTGTAGTCTTGGCACGAGGCCTTGGCTACGTGGTTATGATAGTCTGGATTTTTGCATTAAACCATTATGAAAGTGGTTATTGATATTGCATGAGATTATTCGACCAGTAGAATTTCCATGTGAATAAGTAAATGGAACTATCTCATTTTACATTTTCCATATAATGTTGTAGTTCAAGTTTAAAAGGCTTTTGTTTTAGTTATACATTTCCTTAAATGTTTATGTTTTTTTATGAATGCTTCCGCTATATTGTTATCCTTACTGAGCATCTGAGCTCACCCCTTTCAATTTTTTTAATTTTTCCAGGATGTGATGAAGTATATTATGAATGACCTACAGGGATAGTATGAGGGGATATGAAGACAAGATGTTGTTGTAGTTTTTTTTACATTATGATGTAATGTAGGACTTATGAATGTATCTAGTGTTTCCAAGGCTACAAAACTAATCGGTCTTTCGAGACTTGATCTTTTGTGATCATCCCAATGTTACACAATAACGCACTGACTCTAGGTAGCTGGGGTTGGGGAGTTACAACTAATTATGATTACTAAGGGTCATGTTACTATTCTTATGGTCATCTTACAATTCCATCAGTATAGGTTCTTTAAATATTATGAAATCCTTTTATTTAATTAATTATTCATTTATAAAGCTTTTATTGTGGACTGTATGACATAATTATAGGAATGGAGAAATTCCATTGATAAAAGTTATGGTTGTCACATTCTTCTCCCCATTTGAAATTTCGCGCTCAAAATTTCATTCTACAAAAACTTATATGGGTACTTATCCTTAATCATCTCTAATGGTTCATAAATCACTTCCTCATGCTTATGGTTCCTCCACAACACTTTTTCAATGTGGGTTCTCTAGTTGCGTTAAGCCTTATCTCTTCGGTCTGAAAACATTATTGGCTTCTCCTCATAAAATAGATCATCTTCCAATTGTGCAACCTCTGGGTTTGGTACTTGTGAGGGATCAATCATGTACATTATTAAGAGACATACATTGAACACATCAGGAATATGAGATATACTAGGTGTAATTGCAAGACGATAGGCCACTGCTCCTATGATATCAAGGATCTCAATGGGGCTAATGTATCTTGGGATAAGCTTCTATTTATTTCCAAACCTCATGACTCTCTTCCGTGGTGATATTTGAAGGAATAAATAATCTTCAACTTCAAAATAAAAGTCCCTTATATAGTTTTATGCATTTATCTTTTTCTGAATCTAAATATACTGGATATGTTTCATTATGTATTGAACATTATCTATTATCTATTTCACATGATCAAGTCCATGTAGCTTTCATTCTCCAAAATTATCCCAATAAGTAAGAGTTTTACATCGTTATCCATACAGATCTTTATATGGATCTATCTTAAAACTCAAGTTGAAGTTTTTGTTCGATGAGAACTCAACCAATTGACGATTCGGATCCCATCCACCATTAAATTCCATTGTGTAGGATCTTATCATGTTCTCAAGTTCCAGAATGGTCTTTTAGACTGTCCATCGGTTTGGGGGTGATAGGTTGTATGAAAATACAATTCAATATTCAAAGAATGATAAAGAATCCTCTAGAATTTAGATATGAACCTTGGATCACAATTATAGATAATTTAGAGCAGAACCCCATTGAGTCTCACTACAATTCCTTCACATATATCTTATAATGTTTTTCAATTGAGATATATTCTTGAATAATGATATAGTGGGCAGTCATGGTGAGTCAGTACACCACAACCCATATAAAATTATTTCATTTAGATTTATTTGAGATACCTGTGAGAGATTATATAGTGACATTATCTTATTTAAACATGGGTATAGGCAATGGTTTCATCATCCCTTTATACTTTTTTCACTACAATTTCACTTTCTAAAATATAAAATAGGATGAGATATATTCTGCAATCACTAACATCATGTTATTCCTTCTTCTAGGATTATATGAGAATATTTTCAATAAACTCTACCATAAAATTTTCAAGGTAGATTCCAAAGACTCTATTAATAAAATCCATGAAAATAATAGGGGGATGAATAAGTCAGAAGGGTATCACTAGAAACGTATAGTGCATATTCCTTTTTCGGAAGGAATACTCCAGAAAATATTCTTTCATAATCATTAGATGGTGATATCTGGAATAAATATCTAACTTTGATAAGTCTTGAGATCCTCTTCGTTGATTGAACAAGTCCTAAATCCTTGGAAGAGGATACTTTTTCATTATAGTGATCTTTTTGAGTTCATGATAATTGATACACAACCACATTTACCGATCCTTTTTTCATAGAAAAGAGCTCTGACTCACCCCTAGGTGATGCACTTGGGGGGTTTAAATCCTTTTTCTAAATACTATTGTAGATACTTCAATAGCTATTCCAGTTCAATAGGATCCATCCTATATGATAATATTGATATATGAGTAGTTCTGTGTGTGAGTTCTATTGAGAACTCTAAATCATGATCTTGGAGAAGTCTGGGTAACCCTTTGGGAAATACATCACTATATTACCTCATAATGGGAATTTATGTTAGGTTGATACCTTTCTTTGACTCTACTATTGGAGTGAGGTATGCATCTTCAAAAGGAATTAACACTCACTCTGTTTAAGTATTTTTTATGAAGATTCATGATATTACTTACATTTTTAGAGGAATATGGGATGATTAGGAATATTAAAAGATATTTTCTATTATTGGTAGTCGATATGTGCTCTATATAATGATATCCAATCCATTCCAATTATAATATTTAATTCCATCAAGAGATTTATCACATTATTCCTAGAAGAAACATCCCACATACACTAACAGGAGAAGATTCCAGCACATGGGTTTCAATGATTACACCACTATGTGTTTTTAATCATATCTCTACTTCAAGGTTTTGGGGATTCAATTCAGTACTTCTAGAAAACATACATGATTTAAAGGAATGTGTGGAACCATAATCATATAAGGCTTTTTCCATTCATTAGTGAATAATAAGTTTAACTTGTATGACATAATTGTTTTTGTTCCACTTAAACGGTACTAATGGAATAATCATAACCTAGCTCCTTTGGTTTTGGTGTCTTGTGAAATTGATTTACCTTGAGGACTCATGGTTTAGTGAACTAGCTTCTGTAGTGTCCTTTCCAATTAATGATATATCCTTGGAACATGGTTGGAGCTATCCATTCCTTCATTATATCGGTCAGCTAATTTAGGTCTGTTCAACATTAATGGGCTTGGTGTCCTTCTCTCCCACATTTATATAATTTCCCCAACCCTTTAAGGTAGTTCCCATGATTCTTCTTCCCATATTTTTTACATGTAAGTGGTTGATATTTATTTCCACCTTTCTAATTTGATCCCCCATTTTGAAACTCCGTATTTCATTTCATATCACTATTTCCATGGGACCATTCACTAAAATCCCTCTACACATGGAGTTCACATCAAAAAGAATATTCATAACATTGAAAGTATTGAATTTATATATCCTTTAAAAGGTGTATTTTTAACCCACTAAATAATGTATCAATTTTTCTATCATTGTTGATAAAAAAACATGAAGCATACCTTCACAGCCTTTAAAATTTTACTTCGTAGTTTGTGATAGATTAACCTTCCTTTGGATTTAACTCTATGAATTATCACTCCATCATTATAGTAAGAGACCAAGGGAAATACTTGTTAGGAAACATTCTCTTTAACTCTTCCAACTCCATATCTTCTATTTTTTTCATCGGATTGGGGTTCTTAATTAATGATCACCATTGATCGGCCTCTCAGTCTTGACAATAAATATACAAATTCACCTTCTCTATCTTAGAAAAGTGACGAATGGAAAATATATTTTCCAATGAGTTGTCCCACTACTCCAAAACTAGTGGATTATAAGATCCACTAAATGTTGGTTTCGTTGTAGCATAAAAAACTCGATAGAAAATTTCTCTCTTTTAAGTGAACAGGATTATAAATATATGTCAAGCATATATTTTAGATTATTTTGTTGTGTTGATTTGTGTATTTAATGAATAATATTTCCAATTTCTTGAATTTATCTACTTGTTTTATTTTTTCACAGGAAACAACTAATTGATGAAAATGTAATGAAAAGCGTAGGATATTAGGGTTAATAAGGCACTTCTTGTAGTGAGCAAAGTGAATTGGAAATACATCATATTTTCAAAGGTAAAGAGGAGCTAAAATGGAGAAATGATATTACATGATATGTATGTACATTACATGTCATGAGTTTGTCAATCGAGGCCACCTCCACTAGAGAAAAGCATGACATGTATTCACGCTTTGAAACACAACTAATGGTCATGTAAATCTATTAATCGAAGTGGAATTTTTTAGAGACGATTTTGGAGACAATTTTTTCAAGATTAGTAGTGACTTAATATCAAGGGATTACATCACATGAAACTCCTCTATAAGTCATGTAATTAGCAGCACTCTGAAAATTAAATTTGACACATTCAAACACGATCAAAACTCGCAGATGGGACATTGGATCCAGATTAAATGACGTGTAATTCAATAACGTGTAGTGACTAGCCTTGGGAATATCCCATCCAACTGATATAAATAGATCATCTTGGACACACCATTTGGAAAACCTCTAGATGGAACTCAATTCCAAAAACCCACTATACGAAGGTGCACCTTCAGCTGCTACTTTTCTATAGGATATTGATTTAATATTTCTTTCTATACCAACACATGGCTATCATGAGTGGTTGACCTCTTTATGTCAGTTTTTGTGTTATGAAGAGAAATATATGGTATGAGTTATTTAATATTTTAATTTGATTCGTGTTGGGATTTCATTTTTTCTCTTCAATTTTATCTCATTCTTCTTTCATCTTGCATGGCCATTATGAGCATGATTCAGTGTTGTGTTTAATTACATTCATTCTTTGAACTTTATCGTTTCCTGGGTGGATTGAATTAATTTTTTTAATATGTGATCTATGGAAAAGACATCCACCATGACTAATGGGTTTCTCCTCTCCCTTTGTTTAAACAATGTTCTGGCCCCCCCATACTTTTGAATATGAAGTACCTGAGTATGAGAAAAAGATATTTTGGGATGGAGTGTGTTTATACTAACCATTTAATTCTCTAGGACCCAATTATGATGACTACATGATTTTTTGTTAATTATTTCATACATTTTCATCCCATAAACCCAGATTCATTGCTTCCCAAAAGCCATTTTATATTTTCTTATCGCACCTTCTTAACCAAATCAATTATCATTAGTTTAGAATTATTTTCTTCATTTTGAAATTAGTTTGGGTTTACATTATTTAATTAATATTTTCTATAACCCTATATCTATGGTTTGGACCACATACTTGATATTCCAATACTAATCTATAGTTTAATACTTTTTTGGAATTGTGTTTTTAAAATGTATAAATTTGATAACCAGAGAGGAATGAACGATGCTTGTGGGGATATCAGGGGGACATTCCACATTGTTCATGTTATTTTTCATAGGCTAAGATAGCTAGGAACACATCTCCATGAAAGTTTTAAATCCACCCCCATTGTATTGGAGATATTGTTTGAGAAATCAATGCATTTTCCATCACACCGGTTATTGATTGGGTTTCTCTAGGTTCCCATGATTCTTTAAAAAATATTTTAACATCAGTCAACAAGTAATGAATAAATAACTTATTCCATTGTGCATCTAATTATAAAGGAATTCTTTTTGGGATCCCTTTGTTTTGATGTTTTCTCATAAAATTCTTCTAAGGTTCTTACTTATACAAAGTTTCATAATAAGGGTTCTCACTATTGTTATCTTATCTTGATTCCCAAATTAACTAAATAGTTATTTGATACTATCTATAGAGATCCTAATTTTTCATACATAGCTATTACTTATTTTTAATGATTAACATAAAATCATAACACAACCAGGATCCAAAGGCTTAGTTTTTTGAAAAAATTAAGACCATACATAACATTTACAAATTAAAACACAAATATTTATTTTAATTTCTTTTTTATTAACTTATATTTGTCCCATTGAATTGTCTATAGTAAAAGTAATCTCCAATGGATATATATCAAAGAAAGGTGAGACATAAAATCCTAGAACTAGGATAGATAAGAAGATGAATCAATATAACAAGGGGTGATCATAATCATCATAAAATAATCATTGGATCAACATCATTATCATGATATAAATCATTAGATAAATGCATGGATTTTGGAAATTCATAGAAATGAAACTTTATATCTTAGTGGTCAACACCACGCATAATTGTGAACAAAGATAAAATAATGTTAACACATACTTCACATTCTCTCATGAGATTAATCAAAATACCCAATGAATTAAAGTTTTACAAAATTCCGAGTGCACCTACCACATCAAAACATTTACATTCACTATATAATTTAGGGCACACCCATCACATAATAACATTTACATTATAATGTCTTCCACATAGAACATTTATCAATATTGGACATAAAATATCCCACGTATAAGAATGGATTTAATTTAATAAACTATAAATTCCCTAATAAACTTTGGGGATTTCAAAATAAATAAGGTGTAGTAAATGTGGTAAAAGAATCAATAATCTTTAGTAAAGAAGAAATAATCTCATGAGAAGTAAAAGTTATGTTTTTTAAAGAAGAGTTCTTTTGGAAAAAAACTATTCATCTTTCAATAAATTTTATTTGAAGAATTTATATCCTAGAAAATATAATTTAGTGATAAATAAATTAAATTTAAGAAAAATTAAAGGAATATACATGTTGAAAATGGGGTGAAAGAATAAAAAACATAGAGTGTTCAGTCGGGTTTGAGAATCCCATTGCCTTATATCTGAAATCTCTCGTCACTTTAATATCTTATATAATAAAATTAGATTAATTACATACTATAACAAAAACCTTTTATAAATTTATATTATTTTTTATAATTTTATTAAGTTCATTTATATAATTTTAGAGGTGTTATAGAGTTCAATTCCATTTTTCTCGAGTGTTCATTTTCTTGATTTTCATGACCGATCCCCATAAATATGAGTATGGAAGTTTATATATAATGGTTAAAATTATCCAGAATTAAAATTATATTTTATTAATGAAAAAATAGTTTCAAATGGTTATATATATCATTTTGTTAAATTTTATGAAGATGAATAATTAGAAAAAAAATTCGGATAATCACGTAGATTTTTTGGGCGGTTTTTCGAACATCACAAACTAGTTTTGTTCCATTACTTATTATTGTGTATATAAGTTTTTTCTATAATATAAAAAGGGTTATTAAATAAATTTCATAGTATGTAAAAACCATTATTGTGGTATTATGATCATTTATGAAGTCGTTAAAGTAAAATGAAAATGCATCATCCAAGATGTCGGTAAATTGACACATCCTAGGAGATAATTTCATTTTTAGAATAAAAGAGTGAGAGTGAGATAAAAGAGTTTGATTGAGTATATTCAATTAAAATGATATATTTTATGTATAAATAATATAATTTATTAATAATGAACTTTTTTGTAGAGGAGGTTTGGAGCTAATAAGAAAAGAAAATAATTAAAATAAATTAAAAGAAAAAGAAAGAGGATTTTACCTCTTGAATTCGCCTCTTTTAGAACTTCATTAAGGAACCTAGGTTTGGTCTTTTGATGGCACTAAAACCTCCTCGATGTGTGGAAGGGTCTTGGGAAAAAATTGGTGCTTAATTTGATGAAGTATGAAAACTTGTAATTTGTGAGGAGTAGAGGTGGTTTGGGGTTGTATTTATTAGGGATGAGAGGGGTGTTTTCCAAATATTTTATTCATTAGTTAATTATTTTGGCCGAGAATATGAATAGTTTTAACATTATCAATAAATATATTTAAATAAATAAAGAAATTTATAGATTATGGTTATTACATCATCAATTACTAATGTAATATTGTATTCATCTTATAATGTATATCTAATGTAAATTACCATATCTTTATATTCACAAAAAAATTAACCTATTTCAGAATAAT
This sequence comes from Viscum album, assembly GCA_963277665.1. Classification (NCBI taxonomy): domain Eukaryota; kingdom Viridiplantae; phylum Streptophyta; class Magnoliopsida; order Santalales; family Viscaceae; genus Viscum; species Viscum album. Next base: position 1,881,471,619 of record OY728150.1, on the reverse strand, counting down.
CCAAAATGTTTACCCTAACAATTTCTCAACATTTAGAATTTAAAAAGAACTCAATTTTGGGAAAAATCCTAAATATTATACAATTAATTTTCATTTAAAATCATCATTTATTCAAAAAAATACAAATTTTAATAATACAACTCATTTTATGACACGATCACAAATTAACTAAGGAATAATATTATTATATTATAATAATAACACATCAAAATATTAATTTCAAAATTCATTTTAGGAAAAAATAATAATCATTTTATAAATTATATTATTTTAATTAAATATTTAGTACTTACAAAAATATCAATACTAAATTTACCATTTTTAAAATAATTATTTACTTATTTCATTATATAAATATACTAAATTTTCACTAATAAGATACCTAAATATTATTATAACATCAAATCTTTTGTTACAATTCTAATAGAAATATTTCTATTTCTAAGGATTGTATTAGTATTTCAATGGTCAAGTTACTAATCCATCGGTATAGGTTCATTAATTTCATAAAAAGCCTCTTATTTCATTAATTCATAATTTATAAAGAATGTATTATTATATCTATGTGATTTTAAGTGATGTATACTATAAAAAATAATAATTATAATGGATAAATTCTACTGATCAAAGATTGGGTTCATTACCCAACATCTTGTTCTTACATAAATTTCATCATGCACATCTCTTATTCCATTGTTGCATCATCATCCACATAATCACAAATCCACATGTCGTATTTATTATGGTATCATGAATATGAAGTACATAAACCTCATTCCATATTAATACCACACATAACCCCCACTACATATCACATCCTCTCGTCCTCAGGCTTCTCCACCAAATATTCCATAATCAGTTACTACATGTTACCATCGAGGTATCATCGCCTCATACTTCTGCCAAAGGAAGAGTGGGTAAGAGTGGGTAATCATCCATATATTCCTATTTTTGAGAAAAAACCATCAAAATATGTAGGTTATACAACATATTACTCAATAGAATTGGGTTTGTATAAAATTTATATGAATTCATACTCATATATATAGATGCATAGATAATACACAACTAGAACTAAAGAATTCATATAGATAATCCACAACATTTTCTTTATTGTCAACACCATACTAACATTACCATAGACTTATTCTAAAAATATTCAACCTTCCACATAGAACAACAAAACATTACCCAAAATTTTCTTATTGGAATCAAAAACTTGAGTAGCTTTCCATATTATTTCATTATAGCCGATAATAATTAATTAATTTGTTCATTAATGAATTTGTTGAAATAATACTATATATAACCTTTTTATTTACATTAAACTTATATGCATCCTATTTATAATTATTCAATTTATTAAACATGTTTCCACATGTAAATTCTATCAAAAACCATTACCCTTTCATCATTACCAACAACATATTCCATCGCTACCAGGCTAAAACAACAACGCACCACATAATAAAACATCATATTATTATTGTAACCACATATCTACTACTACACATCCACTACCTATAACACATAATTTATTGAAATGATCACCACCATCATTTTAAAAACATGATAGAGGATATAAAACTATAAGGACGACAACAAGACTACTAGAAACACACAACATTGGGGATCCAAACTACAATTTTTGCCTAAATAGTCAAAAAGTGAGGATTCATATGAAATCATCTTCTCATGCATTGATATTTTCATGTATTTGTGGATTTATATTGAAAACCAATTATATATGAATATAACTATGATAAACTTTACAAAATTTGGGATTAAACAAAATTCTAATAATGGGTTATTAATCCATAATAGGTGTTTACAATTCATATAAACCAAAACATGATCATCACAAAATTTTATATGTTTCAAGATAAAATAATTGATAAGCATATCAAAATAGATAAACACAAATGATTTATTGACCCTACCTTATGATTTATTTTTATATATTTTGTAATCTAAATTAATTAATTTATACAACCCAACAACTAAAAAAAGAATCATGATAATTGAAAAAACGCGAAAAATATATGAGAGAATAAGGATCTCATACCAAGAGAAGAATATCAAAAACATGCTACACCCAAAACAAGGGTAAAATTATATGATGTAAACTCTTGGATATTATATGTTATGGGATCAATTAGTCATATAAAGAAGTAAGATAAGTGGGAATATGAAAGGGAAACAATATCCAATATTAAAAATCAACCACTTTTCTAGAAAACAGAGAGGGAACCAAGCTATTGAACATTCCTTAAATATCGAGTGGGAGGGATTCAGGTTAAAGGTAAATGATTCCATGGCTTATGGGAAATATTTTTATATTTTCATACACGAATAAAACAATAAAATACAAGAATATAGGAAATGAAAAACATTGAGGTTCTAGATATAGATCCTATAATAACTACGAAGATTAAAAAAATAAAATATAATTTTAATATTATATTTAATTTAATTTCACTTAAATTTTTTTTAATGACCCACATAAAAACATTGAGGTCAAGATATTAAAAATAATATTCAAATCCACACTTAATAGAAAAAAATATTAATTTGGGCCTCAAATTACTTATATAATGTTAAAAAAGTAAATTTTTCATTCTAGAAAATCATTGTATTTTAAAAACTCGAATATTTGGAATGCTTTTGAACCGAAAGTGAGAAGGTATCAATCAAATGAAGATAAGAAACCAAATTCATGAACAAAAAATTGACGACAAAAATAAACCAACTAACTTTCTAAAGGAACCATGTCAATATAATAAAATACCAACTGAACATAAAAACAAATCAACCGACTATAACAAGAATCAAACTAACTACATGTACAAATGAATTGATCGCATCAAGAAACTAACAACCCACATAAACATACAAACTGACTGGAAGGGGAAACCAACTGACTATATGATCATCCAATGATATCGTGTGAAGGAACTATTTAATAGCATGAAGGAAAAAAGAAACCAAACGGTTAGTAAAGTGAATTTTTTGAGAAATCATAGAAATTTCAAAAGGATAAATGGGATTGAACTCCCTCAAGAGTCTTCTTGGACTTGTTAAATTTCAAAGAAAATCTTTTAGGATCCTGGTGCATTATAAAAAGGTTTATTAATTTTTATATAAATTTAATAACCTTTAGTTCACTCTTTCCTTAAATCAGGTGATCGGTGATATTAAAAATATATATATTAACTTTGATAAAAGTGGGATGGATTATTTAGGAATATATTCTCTTAATTTATTGTTTTACATAATGGAATGGTTTAAAAAGGGAAAACTGTATTTTATTTAAATTATTTCCACAATATTTTCACTGTAATTTCATGCATGGTCTCAAAATAAATTTTAGGGAGTTCTTTTTAATCGTTGTCTTAATAACATTTACAAATAATTATTAAAATGTGGTTGAGAAGATATATTTGAAAATATAATGATTGGAATGGTTATAAGTGTTTTTTCATGTGTTTCGTTATTTGGTGGCATTTCCATCTCTTCTATTTTTTTAAAGCACATATATAATTGTTATATAAGATTGTTGTTTTTAATTAATGGGATAATTTTTTAATTTAATTTATATTGAATAAAATGTTTTCATTCATATGAGTGACCATGGTCTATAGTAGGGAATTTTGGTCTACAAAAGTTTTATTGAATGATTCTACTCTACCAAATTTATGCCAATATATCCTAGTATTCCTCTCTGGCTATTATTGGCATGTTTATTTTCCTACTCTAGCTTGTTCCACTATGTAAAATAACTCTATTTTAGAATTTATCTTTGACTAGTTTTTGACCTAAAAATTGGAATGGATATGAATATGGACTGGACATAGTATGGGGATCTAACGTCTCATTATTTTAATCCCATATGCAGTTTCCCATGATTCTATGACAAAACATACACTTATTCATTTAGTAATATAGTTGTATATTGTATTATTACATGTATAAAATTATAAATTTTTAATTATATATTTAAATATCTCTTTCATATGAATGTTTTTAATTATTAAAATATTATAAATTGACATTATAATCTATCTTTCAAACCTTTATGAATAGTGTTTCTTTGTATATAACTGTTATAGAACCCTCTGGGGAAATTACTACTAGTTATGCGTATACAAACACAAAAAATTCCTTCTTTATTGAAAAATCAAAGAGAGAAAATAACTACCATGCCTACATAGTCTAACAATGTGAGAGACCAAGAGCGTTATTCTTTACAATGATAGAGCAGTTAGTGTGCATGGACCCTATGAAAAAGTGAACATATATTGCAGTTATAGGAACACCCTTGCTCAAAAAAAATCCTCTACAAAGTTTCCCTCTTGATAGGAGTGTTATAATCTTGTCTGATGGTTGAGGAGAGCCTTGCATTTCTAAACTAGATAGGTTTGCTCCCAAGGGAATTCCTCCTTGTCTCGTAACATTCCAAACAGAAAATTGGAGTCTGACTCAAACTCTGATATGAAAATGTTTATCGAACCAAGACATTTACAACCGAAAATAAAAATCATTCATCCAACAATGGAGATCCCATTCTGAAGTAGGTATTGAAACCCAAGAACATGGATCTTTTTCTTTTTCACACAAGGCCTCCACGACGCATGAATCGAGAGAGGCATTGTCCATCAATGTTTATATTTATCTTCGAGCGAGGGGCCTCCCACATGATCCACCTACCTTATTTCATGCCTCTGACCTCCGCACATGTAAACTCTATTCGTGACCTTTTACACAGCACTACAGAAAAGCCTGGGTTTCTAATAAGCTTCTATAGTTCAACTACAGAAATGCTAGTATGGGTTTTCATGCACACAATAGAGACTTGTTTTTCATACCATACTGAGTTCACCATCTCCCAAATAATACTTCATGTTTCTATAAGTATCATGCTTCAAACCATTCCCTCAACCCCCTGATCTCTTATCCCATGGATACACTCCTCTATGAATTCTAAGACACTCTCATTGCTAAAAAAACATCACTCACTACCAATGAATTTCCATAAGAAAGTCACCCAGTTTCTCATGAAAAAAAGATTCCCAACTGATTTGGAGAAATTATTTTAACACCATTTTCACCTTGACTCCTATGTGAAACCCCTATTTTGGACATTATCATCAGTAAGAAAAGAATTGTTTCATATATTTTAAACCAAAAACAAAAATTTACTAAGATCTCCAAGAACCATGTCACTAAGGCCGATTTTTCATGGAAGACACTCTAACCTAGGTAAAATAGTTTCTCATAATGGATATCGAATTAAACGGGTTTTTTTGTTAATTTTATGGGTACTCTAGTTCTTGAAATTAACTAGTTATAAATTCATTGTTTTTTTGTGTCAAACTATTTTTAAAAATTTCTAAAAACATTTTATTTTCATTAAATATATAAATAAAAATTACTTAATGTAAAAAAATATTTAGTTTAAAATGGATATATTTTTAGTAATCAATATTTTTATTTACGGTTCTATTTTGGTAGTTGATTAGGGGTGATTAAAATTAGTTCCATCTTAAAAATTTCATCCTTATTTTAAGATTTATTATTTATAATTAGTGTTTCAAAATCATTAAAATAGGTTTTTAACACAAATGTTTTATTAAATTAATGTTTTATATTATTTTAAATAAAATAGATAAGTACATTAAAATTTATCCTTGAACTGTAAAACAGTTTAGTTTTTTTAATTAAAAACAATTTGAGAAAAAAACATTTCTCATATTGGTATAGGATTAATTCAAAACATTATATACTTATAACAAATAATTTTTTTTGAATCCAACATTTTTATAACAATGATAATTTTTAACAAGTGTTTGAATGTTTTTCTCATTTTTATACTATATAAATATCATTTTTCCCTCTAGAAATGCATTTTTATGTTTAGGTACATATTTGGGGACCGTTATTGGTAGTTTTATAAATAATTTTAGTATATGAATGATGTTTTATTTTTAAATTTATCAAAAAAAATTTCTTAAAGGTATTAATTTGGAAACATGAATTTAACTAATATTTTGGGTGGTGGATAAAAAGGAAATAAATTATTTTATGTTCTGAGTGCTATTAAATGAATTATTTTATATACTAAAAAACAATCAAGGTGCTTAAGGATATTTTTTTCTAATTAAATCAATTATTTTGAAAATGATTGGTATAAGTTTCAATGAATGTGTCTAGATTTTAGAAAAAATTGTAACTAATAATAAATGTTAATTTAAATTTAAAAAATCAAAACCATTTTAGATATTATTGAACTTAGGTAATTATTGTGAAGGTTAAGTTAATATTTTTAAGTTCATTTAGTTTAATTTTTGTAGAATTGGTTTATTTATTTTGAAAATACGACTTATTTTACATTGTTGAAGGTATGTCACTATCAAATGAAATTTTTTTTGGGTGTGTTTGGATTTTTGATGCTTTAAATCCATGGTAAAAGTCATAAAATCATTTTATTTTTTTATTTAACATGCATTATGATAGTTGTATTGGACTTATTTAGTCTAAATTGAGTGTAATTATTCTAGTGTTATTATTTAGTATCAAATTGGGGTGTGCATTAATAAAATTCTGAATTTAAATTTATTGTTTGATTTAAAAATCATTTTTTTAATCAAATAAAATAAAATTTACAAGATCTTTAATTTCAATAAATCATTATATTTTATTTTTCATTGTTTATTTGGTTGTCCTGGTTTTATTTTATAGAGATATAGTTGCTTTAATTGGTATAAGCCACGGTTTTTTTGGATTATCTTTTCAAATGTTTTACATGAAGTGAGTTCTTTTGTATGGTGCCCCAATTTTTTTGAAACACTACATGTTTCTTCTATGTGGTTTACTAGTCTCCATGAGGATTTTTTAGATCTGATATAAGCGAGATTTTTATTATGTGTAATTGTGCGAGTAATATAGTTTTTGTTCTTCATAGTATGGTGTAGTTTGGTTGAACCCATTGAGGATAAAGGACTTTTGTGGAATTAGTTAGATTTGACTTTTTATTTAGTATATACATTCTATTTTTTACTTTAAAGACCCATAAAATTCATGGAATTTTTTTTATTAATTTTCTTTTGGAATTTACAAGAACGCAGTTTCTGACGGCACCTAATTCGGAGGCCCAGTGTGCCTGGATTCATTTTCCGAATTTTGGCTCTGGTGCGTTCAGTGAATGAATGAGCAGGTTTTTCTATCTTTTGAACCGTTGCTCGGAATCGAATTCCGAGAGAACCGATGGAACCGCAGCGCTAGTAATTTCTTAGAAACACCTTTTCTGGAGTTTCGTTTTCATGGGAGAGGTTGATAAAAATTGTGGAAGTTAAAATAAAAATTTAACTACAATTTTTATTTTCTATAAGTGGATTTAAGCTTTGGGTGGAAGTTGGGTAACTACCCAACATCCCTTGGGAGGTTATGAGGGTGGTGGGTCCCACACGAACCCCACCCCTTCACATTTCTTAACTCCCTCAACTCACAATTAAAATTTTATAACATAAGTTTTAAATAACTTATGATATTAATGATGTGTGTTTAATTTGAGTGTTTGAATTTCAAACCTTAGGTTGTGTTTATAAAATAAGTAAGGGACTTATTTTATTTTGGGTTGGAGGTTTGTTGCTTGAGAACTTTGGGAGAAAAGCTAAGGGAGACTTGAGTTTCTTCATTCTCTTCGTCGATGAACACGAAGTAAGCGAACAACGCGAAGAACGTTGGATTACTCAAAGGTCGATGTCTCCTTCTGCGACGTCTCCTTCTGCGACGTCTCCTTCTGCGACGCCTCTTCCCGCGATGGTTATCTCTGCGACGAATCCCTACCAAACTTGTTCGGTGAGGTAGGGGTTTTATCTATTTTTCGTTTGTGATTACTACCTTGAAGTTCTTCGTGAAATATGACCAATTTCTATAAATTAACGAGAGGGGGGACGGACTGCACAAACATGGCCGACCCTCCTCCCTTACCTATGTTGTTGATTCTAAAGTGGATAAAAATGGAATGACGTGGTGCCGTCGCACCGCGTGGGATCATGCGACAAGGAATGCATGGTGCTGTCGCGCCGCGTTGTGAAATCGAACAAGTACGCGACGCCGTCGTGCCGCATCGGAGAAACCCAAAGACACAACGGCTAGAGCGGGGTCGCGGCGGAGTGGCACGGCGCCGTCGCGCTGCGCCGGACGAACCAAGCCCGCGGCCAGTTCCGGGCCGTGGCGGAGCAGGGAGACCGGCAGCCAGTTCCGGGCCGCCGGCATCAGAACAAGGGGGACCGGCTATCACCGGTCCGTGGCAGAAGAAGTCGGCCAGACAAGGGAAGGTCGGGGGTTACAAACCCTCAGCGGCCAGCTGAAGTGGCCCCCATAATGGGGGCCATGGTTACAAAAGCCAGTGGGGCAGGCACCCCCACTTCAAACGGCTTGGCCGTTTGGCCGAGCCCTTGGCCAGTGTGCCCAGCGCGCTACGGCCAGGCCGGGCCATGCCCAGGACAGGCCGAACCCGGACCCGGTTCGGGTCGACCCGGTTCCGGCCGACCCTAGGGGTATCGGGCCGGGTCGGACCGGGCACGAACCACTTAATACCAAATCTCTTCCCGTCGGACTCTCATAACTTGTGCTATGGGACTCCGATCGACGCACCGTTAGTTTCAATGAGATCCTTGGATCGAGACGGTCGTTTTAGTATATCTCACTCAAGGTTTCGGAATACTTTGTGTTCGGGCAAGTTGGTTCGTACACGAAACCAACCGGGCCCTTGGAGCGGAAACGCTCATAACTTGAGCTCTGGACGTCCGATTGACATGCCGTCGACTATGTTGGATTCCTCTATGTGAGATGGATCTTTTGTCTTACTCTTCCCGAGGTTTGGACGTAGGTGGAGTACGTTCGGGTTGGTTTTGACTTAAAAACCAACCGGGCCCCTGGAACGAAAAAACCAATATCTCTCAGACCGGGCATCCGATTGACGCACCGTCTGCGACGTTGAGTTCCTGTTGACGATACAGAACTTTTAGATACATCAACTCTGGACTATGTTTCAGTTGATGTATCATCCTCTCGTCTCATGGAGCGGACCCTCCCGAACGAGCTCGCTATGTGCGGGAACCCTAGAGCTGGTTGCGTTTGCGATTGTGACGACGACGACGATTGTACAGAGATCCTCATTGGATTCGGCGGTGATGACTACAACACTCAGCGATCCTACGGGGATCGATGCTACTGATCCTATGTGGGTCAGTGCTCAGCAGTTATGTGTGAGCCAGTACCTATAGATCCAGTGTGGATCTGATCATGTGTGGGTCTTAGCTGGGGTTAGTTACCTATCGATCCTATGTGGGTCTTTGCGGGGGTTAGTTACCTATCGATCCTGTGTGGGTCTTTGCGGGGGTTAGTTACCTATCGATCCTTTGTGGGTCATTTCAAGGGTTAGTACCTATCGATCCTTTGTGGGTCCGACGGCTTAGATGAATCAGTGGCTATATCTGATCATCTCTATCGTCGTGCGAAGAAGTATACCTGTGTGAGCTGAATCCTGTTTTGCTTTCCTTTGGGGATTGTGTAGTGCTATCCTCTGTGGATTTACGTTTTGCTTTCTTGTGTGGACTGGTTTATACATGGGATCAGATGTTGGAGCCGAGTGAGAATTCATGACTTAGGTATATGTATGGGCATATACCTAAGAAATGTCGGATGTTACTTAGTGATTGTATCTTTCCTTTTTGGTTAGTCCTTTTTGGATTCTGGGAGACCTTCGGGGGTCTCGGGGTCCCTACTGAGTAGCTTATACTCACCCCTGCAGGGTCTATTCCCACACTACGTTGTGTTGGTTGCAGATGAAGGACATCACTGATCGTGGTTGAGGATTGCAGAGAAGGATAGTACTTGGAGGTAGACCACTGGGCGGGACGTTCTCAGAGCGGACGGCTGAACTCGAGGAGCAGTGGAGGCTATCTGTACTCACCCATCGGGTGGGATTTCCAGTGGACAGCTCGACATTGCGGCTTTACTTTTCAGTTTTTGTTTTCCTTTCAAGTTGTACTTTACTTTCAGATTGGGTTTGTATACTGGCCCACTTACTTTTCCGAACTTACTATTGTACCCAATTTCTACTTAGTGTTTACTTCTACTGCTAGCATGCTCTTTAGTGTTTGTTTACTTTACAAAGGCAATGCCTTCCATTTTTACCAGGATTTACGCCTTGGTGCTAGTCGCCAGCCCCTGGCTTGTGGAAGGCGGGCTTTGGGGAGTCACTGCACGGGCCTCGAGGACGGGTCGTGACATGTACCTTTTTGGATAATTCTAGTGTATAAATGGAGATTACTTTAGTTTTCTAGTGGGAATATTTGAATATTGTTCCGATGAATTTAATTGTGTTAATTTAACTTTAAACCATGGTTATATATCCTTTAATAGACGATTATATGTCTTAAAAACATTTTTTAGTTTCAAAAATTTAACATAATAATTTATGAATTTATATTGATTTTTAAAGCTTGGGATTCATATTTAAATGTTGGATGGAAAAAATTGACCCTAAACTAAATGAACATAGCGTGTTGCTTCCATACAAAACAAGATGCACTATTTCAATAAAAATTTCTAAAACTATGCTTAATTTTTTTTGATGTTTTGAGTGGCAGTATGTAATGAAAAATTGGAATAAAAATTTGGTAATAATTTATCCTAAACATGCATAGTGAGAAATACCCCATTTTGACATTTAAGCCTTCCCAAAATCTTATTCATGTTCCTTATATATGAAAATATAAGATGAAAATTGAAATTGAAAAATATATTTCCATAATGTTTTATCTAGGTATTTGTTTAAAATACAAGATCGGTTAAATAAAATAATGAAATTTTATCTAGGAAATCTAATACTTAGATACATTCATATATAGTATTTATTATTAAAAGCTTTTTTGATGGCCTATAAAACAATGTTTCGAGTTACGATAATCTTTATTTGAAATCTCTTCAAATATTTTTTCCTTGTTGAGGAGGGTCTCCTTATTATTTTGGATTTTTTGGTATGATATATATAACTCTCAAGGATTTTAGTTTAAAAGTAACAAAATTTATGATTGTGAGTACCACTTGAAACTTGAATATTAAAATGAACTGTGATCACTAGTGATTAAAATGGTTTTTTACATTGCTTTTTCTGATTTTTTTAACATCTGTTAGTTCATGAAGATATTTTTTACAACATAATAAATATGTTTTTCATATTATATAATTAAAACTAAAAAAATAAATACTTTTCATGTTGTTTTCTTGAAAACAGACCTATAAAACATCTTATACATATATTATTAGACTGGTTTTTCATGTCAGTTTTTTGTATGACCGATGTGAAAACCCAACTTTTTTAACATTTTTACTTAGGTTATTAAAAAACAATGTGAAAAATAATTTACAAAAAAACATATTGAAATGATAAACTGGTTCTCAATAGTACAAAAATATAACCAGGAATGACAATAGTGGCATTACATATCCAAAAAAAAGTCATATATTCGAATCAATTTTACATTGTAATTCAACATTTAAACATTATAATACATTAAAAATAAAATAAAACCAAATAAAACCTGTGAAATATTCTACCCATTATCTTAATAAGTGACTCAAATATTTTGAGTAAAAAGGGTTAGGGTTATAAAATATATACAAATTTAAAATAAATCGTTCACATGTATCAACAATATAATTATAAGTTATGTTAAATAAAAGTTTATAAATAAATCTACCCTTGAGTAATTTTGAAATTGTTCCAATTGAAACTCTATCAACCACAAAAATTAATAAATAATATTAAAATTCCTTTATTAGACTTTGATAAACACAATTTTGTTTTAAAATAATTCTTCAATTGAAAATTTCATTTCAAAAACATCCCCCAACATGTAGTAATTGTAAATGAAAAGTCACGTTTTCTTTTACATATTTGATCACTTCAATCATATTTAATTTTGTCTCTAAAAATTAATATAGTATCCTATTTGAAAATGATATATATGAAATAAAATTAATTTTTTTTAATATTCATGTATTAAAACAAATTTACGTGTTCAATATGTTTCTATTTTTTTCACACCCTACCATGTATATATCATGACCAATAAGTTATCTTATCTATTAGTTAAAACAGACCTAACACCAAATGTCCACTAATATACACAAAAAAATAATCCCTCTATTTATTTTGTTAGGATATATAAAACCATAATAAATATATGTTTCATACCCTTAGAAATAAAGAATCATCCAGTACTCAATTGAATTATTTTAAAACAATGTAGAAATATGTGTTATTTCTTCATTATTCCTTTTCTTTATTATTGGTGGCATACATTGTGGGTCAAAAAACCATATACTAATGTATCATAATACTTAATACTGTGTGTATAAATATTCCTAATAAAAAACAAAAAAAATTAATAAGCTGAAATAAATTATAACAATTGGAAGTTATGTAATGATCAAATTATGTGGAAAATTCTCGAATCTCATTGATGCTAAATATATCTTCAATTACAGGCTCTATGATAAAATTAAGTAAAATATCATCATTTATTTGGTGACCAAAAATATTATCATCCATTGGAATAATATATAATTCTAAAAAGAAGAAATATATGTTGATAATCTATCAAGTGTAGAAGAAGAAGTATCAATATTCATAGAAGTATATACTTCTATGTATCTATAAATAATGTATTTAAATTTAAATAAATTTTATGATGGTTATATAAACATATAAATTTTAAAATATTGAAACAAATTTAATAAAAATATGGGAAATGATAAAATCTCTATGTACATTAGTGGTAATTTGGATGATATGTCCAGATTGAGACATCAAAAAATGGTTGCTAATTTGACCAATTTTAGTGACCTCGTCTTCAGAAAATGGTATTATTGTTGATCTACATATAATATCCTATCATTTAAACATAACCTTCTCTATTTCTATTTCTTGATAATTAATTATATCCCCAATATACTATATAATCCCATATGGAAACATATAATGTTGTGTATCCTCAACATATAACTCAAAATAAATGGGAAGATTTTATGGAGGAGGTGTAGGTGTAGGATAAGTATGGGGAGGTGGAAGATTGGGATCTTCAAGACGTGGTAGGGGAGTGGGATCTATAAGCTTTGATGCATGAGTGGAATATTTAACATCAATCTATTTTTTCATTTCTACAAATATCGACTGTACTAAATATCAGATCCTCTCCTCCATTATCCTTCCCATATATTGAAAAATAGATTAAAAATATTAAATTTTCCTTTTATATACATCTTCCTTTGAAGATTATACATAACGACTAAACAATTTTTAATTAATAAGCATATCTGGTATCTTGGGAGGAAAAGTGGGTCTTCAGGTTTTCCCAATATAGTAGATAATATATCTTTCCTACCCTCAAGAAATAAGGTCCCCTATGTTCTTTACTCCTCATGGGATTTCTATATAGAATATTTAAAAACCTTATTAGTTAATCAAGAAACATTATGATTTTAATCAACATAAATAATGTAAATAAATTAATTGACTAACAATCCTCTCTGCTACATCCCTTTACCCTTCTATATAATATTTACCATTTTTGCTCATTTAGACCATCATTCATTTTTCATGTCTTGTTGGGGGAAGGATAGCTAGCCTCAAATAATCATGAAGACTCAAAACCCATTTTTTTCAAAAATTGAAATATTGTTTCCATCTAATAATATATATCACCCACAAGGTAAAGTGTGAGGGTGTACATTTTTTGATTGGATCTCCAGATGAGATCTCTTTATTAGTTATTAAATAACATTGAACAAATCATCCATATCATAATTAAAATAAAAAAATAATCCATAACAAAACATTACAGTTATAAAATTTGATTCATATCATCTACTTTTGGTAAAAAACTTTCATGTATCTTCATCTCGATAAGGATAAATATCACATTGATTTTTATTTTGTATTTCCCAAACAATATGAAATCCCTTGTGGGGGTTGATTTTAAATCCCTCCATCTCCTAGTAGTTGTAACACACCAACTTGGTTCAACAATAATAGTCACCCATGTCAGACCATTATGGATTGGGGTATAAAAAAGATAACAAGATAGGTTTGGAGTATAAGAAAAACAATACATAAAACTATGGTATGATGGTGAAACAACATAATATTCAACTAATCCAAACAAGATATAAGAGGTTGTATGACAAGTCTATGATTATTAGTCTCCATGTGACCAACCATAACCTACACAATGCATCCCATTATAATACATTAACATTAAGAGACGACATCATACTACAAAATTCTCATCTATTTACCTTTGTCCTATAAAACATAGTTTGCATCCACCCAAAGGTATAAGTATGGTATGAGAAATAAGGCCCACTAAGAAACCATCAATTAATCTATACATGTTATAATATTAAGAATTCAGAAGTTTTATCATTAAAAAATTGTTTCTCAATAATTTTCATAGATAAATGATTTTTGAAATTATTTCTCAAACATTCCTTGGGTTTTCCACAAATTTAATTTCATGGTTTCCAAATCTTGAAACATGCTAGTTGTAAAACAAAAAGGTCAAAATATGTAATAAAAATAAACTTGTGATCTAACATCCATGAGATAATATATCATGCATTAAACAGAAATAAATAACAATAAAAAAACCACCAAGGTTATAGTCTATGGGATAATATGTACTAGAGACTGAAAATCCTAAAAAGGAACAATGTTGGATCCATATAATATCAAAACCTTCCACAGTCCATCAATATACCAGAGGTTACCTCATAGTTGTATCACACAAACTAAGGCTACCATTTCCTCTTTCTTGATACACCCAACATTCTCGTTGTGTAATATTTATCGAATATGACTCATTAAACCATGTTAACATTTTTTTAAAACCATTTCAATTCACAAAAAATATGCTTAGTGGTTTGAAAATCCATTTCATTCCAAATCATTTTAATTCCATTTTCCAAGAAAAAATAGTTTAAAACTCAAATCCATTCCATTTTCTATTTCAACACATGAAATTCCTTTTCAAATATCAATGAATCAATAGGGAAAATATGAAATTCAAGAAATTAGAACCCTTTAATAGATCCACCTACCTCAAGGATATAAAAAACATATCTACCTTTGAAAATGGGGATTTAGCACCACAAAAATCTACCTTTTAACGATTAGTAATGACTACATACTTAAAATGATTGATAAAAAACAAAATCCAATTAGCAATCCCAACCCTAAATAGTGTTGTAACAATAAACCATATAAAAACTGGTGAGAAGGATTACCTAAATAGATTATGCGCATATCCCTAATAATAAATAATTGAATATAGTTATCTATAGGGAAAGGAGTCAACCAAAAATCCCAAGGGTAGGAGCTCTGGCCTAGATGAAAATAATGTATAGAGAAAAATGCCTCAATAATACACATTATACCTTAAAAGCTACAACACCGAGAATTACATGTTGTGTAATTCATTAAAAGTAGTGAATTTATTTCATTTTAATTTATTCCATAAACATGTCACCTTTTTAATTAAAATGCAATTTCTCACATTACAAGATTTGTAACCCTATCACAATATATATAATTTCTATGTTGTGTATTTAGTTCATGGGATCTATCCAATGGCCTATACATGTTTTCTAATCCCATTACTAATCATGTAACTGCCCAATGAATAATGGAAACTGAAAATTAATGTAAAAAATTAAACAAATCCTTGAATTCACTATTATAGGTATCCTCTCAATTTCATGGTTGGAAATACTCATCAAATGAAAAAAGAAATCGAGAGAAAATTTTCAAACATACCTAATGGAGTGTTACAATATCCCCACCATAAATTCTTTATTTACCCAGAAATTTCTCAAGATCATGGATCCATAATATTAGTAGTCCACTTCTACATCATCAATATCTCCCACTCCCACATCTCAGGGTGATCATGTCCACACTTCTGTAGTACCCAGACTAGGGGGATCATTTTACCACATAGTAACTTATTTTAGAAATCCATAATCTGAAATGGATTCTCTATAAATGTGGTATTAGGTTCAAGATCTATATCCTCCACCTAATCACATGGAAAGGAACTAGTATATACCTCCTCAACTCAGAATCGTGAAACAAATCTAGAAATAAGTCAAATAAAATAGCATTTCAAACTGGTAGTCCACCCTATCAATTCACTCAATGATTTCAAAGGGGGCTAGAAACCTTAGTGAAAATTTACCCTACATACCCAACCGATAATGTCCCATGTGATTTGAAACTTTGAAAAAAACATATCACTGACAAAAACTCATGCAGCTAACGATGATGGTCCACAGATGATTTTTTATTACTCTATTTCCTGATCAAATACCTCTGGTATAATTTCACAATAATTAACATCTCCTCACCAAGACATAGCAAACTAACAACCTCTCTCCCAATTATTACCAACAAAATAGTGATCAACATGGATTCCCATAAAAATCCTCAAAGGGATCTATCCTGATCGATTCCATAGAACTAGTTTTACTGGAAAACTCATCCAAAGGAAATTTTCTATCCCGTGATCCACTAAAATAAATCAAAGAAGCCTTGATAATATACCCAATAATGAATATATCCATTTAGGTATATCCATCCATTTTTGTATGATAAGCCATGCTAAATTTCAACTGGGAACCCATTTCCTCTTGAAAACTTTTCTAGGATCATTATATGAACCACGATTCCTTTTCATAAACAACCTTAGAGAGAACTCCATGAGGTCTCTCAATCTCTAAATAATGTCAGTCTCAAAACTATTCTACTCTCACAGTTTCATTTATTGGAAATAAATGTACTAATTTAGTGATTTTTTTTGACAATCACAAATATCATATCCTTCCCACTAGGATTCCATGATAAACCAATGAAAATATCTATATAAATTTCATCTCACATCCATACCGGATTGAGTAAAGGATGAAATAAACATTTTGGTATCCGATGTTCCTTCATAACTCTATGAAAAGAGAGTCACCATGATAAATAATCCAGAATAACCAACCACATCTAGATCCACCAATACTGATGTTTAAAATCACGTTAAACCTTTTTATCCTCGGGGTGTATGAACTAGCATTAACAGTTTATATTTTATGACAACCTATATCTCATAGAGAATGAAATAACCAACATTCCATGAAAAATTAAAGCTCCACAGGGAGACTAATACCACTCGCTAGAGGTATCCCCACCATTTACGATTCCTCCAAAGTATCGACTCTCGATGTGTGTATTTTTTTCAAGTCAAACTCAATAATAATAAAATATGAGTCAAGCTTAACTAAATCTACAAACACCTATTCACCAACATTCTTCACTTGTAGAATCACCTCAGCAAAAAAACTCTTTAGAGACCACTGCTTGGCTGATTCATTCATGGATTGTGTCAGAAATATTATGGTCAACACATCAGCATCAACGTTTCACTTCCATTTGGCATATTTTAATTCAAAATCAACTATCAGATGATACTCAACCTAGTGTCTTTGTCTAAATTTTATATCCCTCTGAGTGATAATATATTTCAGGATATAGTGATCATAATTCACTGTAAACCTCTCCCATAAAATAAAGTGATTCCACATCCTAAGAGTGTGCAAAACCAATGCCAACTCATGATCATTTGTATTGTAGTTTATCTCACCAGGATGTATTTGGAATGATTTATAATCCAAAAATTATTTCCCTTACATCAAGAAACATCCCAACCACAGACTAGAATCATCCTACAAAACATCATAACCTGAACCCGGTTCTAGGAGAACCAACATTGGTTATGATTTCTACCTCACTTTAAGCACCTCAAAATATCCTTGACTCTTGTCATTACATTCAAACGTTTAACACTTAATTTTTAAAGGTATCATCAAATATGTGATCATGGAGAAATCCTAAAAAATCATCTATAATAACCTACCTATCCCAAGAAGATCCATATCTCAAAAAACAATTATGGGCTTTTCGGGGGACATAAATGATTTAACCCTTTCAGGATCCACTGAGATGTCCCTCTCAGATATCACATGCCCTAAAAAATTTATATCTCAGATCCAAGACCCGCACATGGAATGTTTATCATATTAGTGATGTTATTTTAATGTTCAATGAATTTAATAAAATCTGATTTCATGTCCCTCCCCAGACATGGAATATAAGAAAAAATACTCTATGAAAAAAAAACAAAATATTCTAACAACTAATGAAATATCTTGTTTCAGAAATCCATAAATATCATCGAAGTGTTAGTGTGTCCAAATGGAATGACTAGAAACTAAAAATTTCCAATTTCACTCTGAATCATTCTCTTATTTATGTCCTCATATCAAACTATCAACTGATTGTACCCTAAACACAAGTCAATCTTATAAGAACAACCAGAAACTCCAATTTGATCAAATAGATCATCAATTAGGGGTAAAATATATTTTTTCTTAATGGTCACTTGATTCATCTTTCAAAATTCAATATAAATCTTTTGACTTATGTGTGCTTTCTTAGAAAATACTATAGTAAAATCCCATGGTGACATGCATGGAGGAATTAATTGTTTTTTCCTCCAAGTTCAAAAGATGGACCTTAAGTTCCACCAACTCAGCAGGTTCCATTTGATTGGATTCCATAGAAATTTTCATCATTCCTTATAGTGGTTCAATAGTGAACATGGCCTAACTCTAGGGTTATAAACCATAAAAATAATCTGGAAATGCCTCATGGTATTCACACATAACAACAAGTAGCTGACTACCCATAAAAGGGTCAACTGCATTAAGAATCGTTTCTGATAACTAGCACGAGATTATATAGTAATATGAAACAATTGGACCTTCCCTTCCCAATCTAGAGTATTAATCACCTTGGAAAACATGGGTGGCCCCACTAGAGGATAAGAACTATACCTAATGGAGATAGTAGTTTAGTTGGTCCTTAACAATTATCATCCAATCGATGATGATAATCAATTTGAAGATGTCAAGATCAAGTACTACGAATTCCCAAATCACATCAAAGTCATCTATCATCACCCAACATGTGGGGAACTTAATACCTTGTTCAAAGATATTTCCCATGGGTGTGGAAAGATCCAATAAGAATAGAATATGTTCCGAATGAAAACCCATCACATCAACCAACATTGATGATATAAAAAATGAGTTTCACTTGTATCAAACAAATAACACCATAGATGACGAAATAAGCATCATACCTCTAATAGTTTCCATCCCTACATCATATTCCTTTAGCACAGAAACTAATGCATAAATTCATCTAGAATTAACCACAAGGAAATTCCACTTATCCTAATAATTCTACCCACCACCCTTGGGATAATCAATTTCAACCTGAGATCCGTTGGTGAATGTGGGTACAACCTCACTACCTTTGGACATCTTGTCATAAAAAGGTTTCATATGGATAGATCACAAAAAATGATGATAAGTCCAAAGATACTCTATAAAATGGGGCATGGTATGGCCACACCTCACACACTAGTAAAAAATAGATATTTTATACCCTAAATAAGCCCTTAAAACTATTGTAGTAGAAAACTAACAACTATTGTTAATCCTTTCCTTGCTAGAAAAAGCACATTTGCGAATCACTACACCCATTAAAGATCCAACAATATTTATCCATCCATATATATCTGGATTATCCAAAGAGGATTTATCCACTACCTCCATATTGGTCATAAGGAAAAAAGAACAAAGATAGACTAAATATCATCCCTCAATCCAATCTCAAACCTTCGAGCCTTCATGTAGTAATCAGTGACAAGATCTAGTGCCAAATGCACCAACTTAGAAAAATGGGTGGAGTAAACCAAAATTGTACACTCCCCTTACTCCACAGTCATAAAATCCTATGTATTTTTCAAAAAAAATATTAGGATAAAACTTTTGTTTGAATATTTTATGAAAATAAACATATATAAGACCTTCGTGAACCTTATATTTCACTATTGATTCCCACCACCTTTATCTTGGTCTATCAAGATTATATGTGGGAAAACCCACCTATGAATCATTATACGTTTTCAAAAATTTTAAGATCCTATCAATATTTTCAAGCCACTCCTCTATATATTGTGACCCATTTTCACCACATAATATTGGTGGATGCTACTTGGTAAATTCAGAGCTAAGATCCACTACATGTTTTGTGTTCACGGAACCCACCGGTCCCAGAGTCTGAATGGTAGGATAAAATTATCAGACCTGGAAGGGTCAACAAGAGGGTCCACCTTTGGAACCTACCTCATAGGTTCCCCTCTAATATTTTGAAGAGATATTATATAAGGAAATTTTAGTTAAACACAAGACAATTACAAATTAGTCTTGATCAAACTAAAAAACCAATAAACATACTTCTAGAATCCAAAACCATGCTTTAAAATGATAATAAATTTAATTAACTCTGAATTCATATATAAAAACAAAAAACCTTTAGAAAATAATGGGTCGATATAAATAAACTCCCCACTTAGATTATTAAAATGGATTTATTCCCATTGAGCCCCCAAACATAGTAGATATAATAATTTAAATAAATTTCCAATAAAAATAATTCAAATGAACATCAATACTAGGTCTGAGATATAGTTAAGATTCTCCAACCACTAATGGAAATTAGGATTCAATCATGGCAGTGAGAAAGGTATTCCCCTTTTCTACTCCAACTATATCAATTTCAAGAATCCTAATACTTTATTCGTAATACATATAACCAACTCAAGCAATGTTAAAACACTTTTGGCAGAGTAACCCCACTGATACCAAATAATAATAGACCAACATAGGTCATTGTGAATAGTCACCCAAGTTATCCTATTATGGGGTGAGTTATAACAAAGATAATGAGACAAGTCTCAAATATATGCAAAAAATACAAAAAACCATAGTATGGAGTGGAAAAAATGAGAGATATAACTAACAAAAATAGGGTAAACCAGGTAGTATGACAGGTATATACAAACTAGTCTCCATGTTAAAAAATTTCACATACACAAAGAATTCCACTACAAAATAGTGACCATAAAATAATAAAACATGATACCGAATTTCCTTCCCTTTGAATGTGTCGAAAAAACAAGGTCTGCATCCATCAAATGGTAGAAGTTTGGTGTGAGAAATAGATCCCAAAAAGCGGCCAAAAATAATTATATACATATTCTAATATCAATAATTCACAAGTTCTGTCATTAAGAAATAGTTTTACATGAATTTTTATATATATAATATTTTTGGAAACATTCATCAAATATTCCATGTGTTTTATAAAAATTTCATGTCATGTTTTACAGAACCAGAAGGAAAATAGTTATTAAATAAAACGGTAAAATTTTCCAATAAAAATACACATATGACCCAAAATACAAGAAATAATCTATCATGCAATAAACAAAAAAAAATAAAAATGCACCTACCAACTGGAATACAACATTTGGGACAATATATAATAGATACTAACAATCCTAAAAAAGGAATATGGTTGAATCCAACTAACATCAAGTCCTTCCATAGAACATTGATATACAAGTGGTAACCTCCAAGTGATATCACAAAAACTATGGCTACTCATGTCTCTTTCTCGATGCAACCCATGATCCCACTATTAAATGATTGTCAATTTATATATTCAAAACCATACTAAAACTTTTGTAAGACCATTTCAAATCCAGTAATACCTGATTCAGGATTTTAAAATCAGTTCCATACCAAATAAAAGAAATTATATTCTCAAAGAAAAACCCATTTAAAACATAAACCCATGCTTTTATAGTTTCAACATGTGAAATTCCAATTCAATTCAAAAAGAATCAATAAGAACAAATGTAAATTCAAAAAATTAGAACACTTGAATAGATCCAACTTCATCATAGAAATAGAAAACATATATTCATTTCATAATATGGATTGGAAACCTCATGATCTACCTCTAGAAGACATGTAATGACTATAGACTTAAATGGATTGAAAGAAAAAATGATCAAACTAAAAATCCCTATGAAAATGGTGTTTTAGCCACAAATGAGAGAAAAAAATGGGAAGTATTACCTGAAGTGATGAAGCACCCAACCCTACTGATTCATCACTAAATGGGGAGATTTAAATTGAAAATAATCAACCAAAAATGCCTTGGGTAATAGATCTATCCAAGAGGAGAAGCATGCACATTGAATGAATCCTCAACAACCCTCATGGAACATTAAAATCTACAAATTGGGGAATTACATAGTGGTAAT
The DNA here is from genome assembly GCA_963277665.1 of Viscum album. Lineage (NCBI taxonomy): Eukaryota > Viridiplantae > Streptophyta > Magnoliopsida > Santalales > Viscaceae > Viscum > Viscum album. The sequence continues at coordinate 1,881,449,264 of OY728150.1, read as the reverse complement.
ACTATACATGTCATTAATTTATTCAATTTTAAGTTTTTTTGAATAAAACATTACCTTTTTAATTAAAAATTGATTTTTCACATTATAGGATGTGTACCCCATACAAGACATGTATAATTTTAGTGATGTCCATTCAGTTCATAGGATCTGTTCAGTGGCCAAAACGCGTCATTTAATCCCATTACACAACAAGTAACTACCCAACGAACAACAAAAACTATAGTTCTATGTTAAAAATTCAAACAAATCACAAACTTCACCATTATTGGTATCCTCCCAATTCAGTGTCCAAAATTCTTTTCAAATGAAAATGGAAACCAAAAGAATGTATTTGAACATACCTATTGTGGTTTTATAGTATCCAAAGCTAAAAATATTATTCTTAACTCTATATTGTCAGATATATCCTTATTAATGTAATAAAAAGCGAAAAATTATATATTAATTAAAACATTTCATGAAAAGTAAAATAATAAGAAATGCGCAAAACAAAAATTCTGCAATAATTTTGATATTATCACTTTTTCAACACTATTCCAATCACAAATAAAAATAATAACATTTACAGGAGATTTCATTTAAAGGAAGGTATTAAATTGTTTATAATTTAGATCCCTATGAATATCATTTTGATCAAATTAATCTAATATTCGCTGGTCTTTTCTATGGGAAAATAATAATTTCGGTAAATGTGTGCAGCCAAATTTACCAACCTGGGATGTATTACATTCCACTATAAAAGTATATAGATCATGTTTTAATATATGAGGGGGCTCCATAAAAGAATGTGTATGGTCCTCATAAATAATTTCATATTCAAATACAAATGTTAAATTTATATTTAAAAAATTTAATAATTATCCAATAAAAATTAAACTAATATAGACACATTTGTATTCATATTCTTGAATATAATTAACTAAAATTCTAAAAAACGTAATGCGAGTTAGGTAAAATAGAATAAACATTGAAAAACCCAATTGTTATATAAAAAATTGAATAGTAATTTTTAAGATACCCTATCAAAACAAAAAATAATGAAAAAAAATAAAAAACATATTAAGTAAAAATAAATAAATATCCATCAATTACATAAAAAGTTGATTAGTGGAAAAATTACACAAAAAAACTAAAATAATCTAAATAGACAATTGAAAATATCAGTTATAATTTGATTCAAGTAAAAAATATATAATTTTATTCATTTTTAAAATTAGATAATATATTGTTTACCAGTATTGTTAGGAGACCACTAATGGTTTTTTAACAATATTATTTATTCATAATCATTCTGTATACAATAAACCAAATCTATGCCCAGGTTATCAATATTATCTATTAATATTTCTATTGAAGTAGGGATCCCACGAAAATAATCAACATCATTAATTATTACATCCCTAAAATACTATTTTAGTTATTTTTAAGATGATAGACTACATTATATTTGATGGATCAATAACTCAAAAAAATATTTTTTCATGTGTTTCCATAAATAAATGATCTAGTATATTACAATCTACTCTAATTAACATGTGTCATGCATAATTCATCATGTAAGATAGAGTTCTTGTGGAAACCCATTTTTAACATAAACATTGGAACTCAAAATATAATTTAATCAACCTCCCATGTTTCTTCAATGAGTCCATAATATATAAATGATGTGTATATTGGGTTTTAAACTTCATAAATTGAAAAATGATTTGCTTCTATGAACGCCAATGAACTACTTCTCTAAAAAAACTTTTTTGTCCTAATATTTCATATGAAATGGATATATACTAATTTCATACCTAAACCATGTTATAAAATTTAATTTTGGGCCATTCGGTAACCATGTTAATTATTAAATACATCTAATCTACCCTGAATAGTCACTTTAAACCATGAAAAAAAATATTTTTTATACGCATTCAAAATCTACAGATCATTCTTATTTTGATAACAATATTTAGAATATTAATACACAAGGTTATATCTGTTTGATCATCATATATATTATTCATGATGTATAAATGTACCTGATTTTTCTTTTAAACTATCAATGATTTTACTTTCAAGCAATGGATTCCCATACCAAAAAAACTAACTCATTCACAGTGAAATGTAGGAAAACGGATATGCTCAACAAAAAAATTATCTTGTTCAAATATCTACAATCTCATTATAAATATACTTTGTAATAATATAATCTTCAGGTAGATAATGAATATTTACAAATCCCTTCAATATCTTAATAAACCTATCAAAAGGACACATCAAACATAGATATTTAGGTTTATAATGATTTATCAGTCACACCAAATGAACCATTAAATGTACCCTGAAATAAAAAAACAATGGAGTCAAATATATTTCTAGTTGAAAACATATATAAAATATATCATTAAACAAATTGTTCAATGATTTTAGATAAATAAATTTATTAAAAATTGAATTTAAATAATAACATACCTCCAATATAGTCAATCTGACATAGATGAGAAAAATTGATGCAATTCAAGGGGTATAAGATGTTTCATTGTTATATGAAAATTAGGATATTTTGTGTCTATTATCATCAAATCTTTTAAGGGCACAAAATTTTTACATGTTCTGAATAACTTTATAGAACACAGATACCATAAAGACACTAAAAAAATAAATTTTCTCCCTCTTGGATAATCAATGAAATTATGAAAGTAGGTATTTTCATTTTCCATTATGAGTGGAAGAAAACCATAATCGTATTCCCATTGAAAGTATGTATAATCATTCATTCAACCCCTCTCTAGTATATCCTTTAATATCTAACAATGGTACAATCAAACTATCACAGTTATTTTTATCCATATGAATGAGATAAATGTTATTTTTAACCTCATAATGTCTCTAAAATGGAAACAAAAAAATATTGTTCATTTCTCCCAAAACAATCTATCATATCTATGTTTTTTCATCCTAAATTTGACATCAAGGTTTTTATCCCTCTAAAAATAATGTTCAATGTACATTGTTTTTGATGTAATATAAAATTCTAGTGTACCATTGAATTCCTTTTTAAATATTCAAACAGTGTGATCCATAGAAAGAATCTATTGATGACCCATGTACACTATTTTTCTCACATGTGGTAGTTGATAATATAAACTCTATTGTTTGAATATTGTACAATATTTATGCCCCTTAACACTCTATCTTGAAAAATTTACAGATGTTGGGAGGTCATTTATTATGAACATAATTACTGCATGTAGTTTGAAATATTCTATATTGTATTAATCGTATACACTAATACCTACAGAACCTAATAGTTTCAAATGATCAATTAATGGAGAGAAGAAAACATCGATATCCTTTATTGGATTTTTTCACCCATAAATCATTAAACTCAACATGATATATTATTCCTCCACACAAAATTTATGAGATAAGCTATAAATTACCAATAAAATAGTACATGATATATGATTTCCACTAAGGATATGATATGGATTAAATTACTTTGTTTATAGTCCAAGTCAGATATATCTAACTTTATTTTCAAATATAGGTACATTTTTAACAATAATCTTCCACTTTAGAAAATGTATTGGATGGAATAATTTTATATTGGATATTTTCTCATCTACAATCTATAACAACCTTTATTGTATTTTTTGTTTGAAAATATAATTTTAGACGGAGGAATTATATGAAGATTCAAAATTTCTTTCAAAGGGGTCTCTTTAACTACAAAATCAGCCTATGATTTTTCTTTCCACCAATATTATGATATCAAACATTTTGGCCACTTTGATATACCTCTACATTCCATGTTATATAGAACATGGTCATTCAGGTGCGTGTGTATCTTCTGGTACTTAAAAACAATCGATAATAATATCTTCATCACTTCATAATGTGAAAATGGAAGATTGTCGCCTTTAAGATGGATGCCTTCTTGAGGGTGTGGAAACTTTATAAAATTTTTCAACTCCATACATCTACTTCATTCATGTTTTTCAATTTTATCATCATTTATAAAATCATAAATTTCATACCTCCAACATACAATGGTTTTCCTGCATCACCAAATAATTATTCAATCATTGGTTCTTTACTAATTTCACATAATTCAATATCATCAGTCATTTCAACAATTTGATCAACCATATCAACTTGAAAATCATCATTATCCATAGATCTTGAATTCCTCCTACTTTCACCATGACAAATAAACATTCTCTAACTCATATTATAACAAAAAAATTAGATTATCATTGTTTTTTATTCTTCCTAATGTATTTATATTTAATCATTTAAAGTATTAATAAAAACATGTCATTATTTTGAACATTTCATTTAAAAAATTCCAAAAAATCATCAACACATTCATCATTTACATCACTTGTTCACAGTTCAATAGTAAGAAAATGGATTACTATTTCCTACATAGAATATTAATAATTTTAAATAATTTATTAAATTTGAAAATATAATATAAAATTAAATTTTATTAATACAAATACAAATAACATAAAATATTCCCAAAATAAAATAAACACAACATATTTGATATAAAAAGTAGCACTTTGAACATATTTAATTATCATTCTTTAATAAACATATCAAAAAGTATCATGTAACCAACATGCTCATAAAAGACGCAATTCAATATGAAGACATAAAAATAAGTTAGACAGATATTAATTAGTAAAATGAAATTATTTATAACCCCAATTCAATAAATTATCATTTAATAAAACCTTAATCTAAAAACAATAATTTAGTATTTAAAATTTATCTTAGATATGAAATAATCATAACTGAAATTATAAAAAAAAAATAGGGTGACATCAATATAAAATTGGAACTATAAATTCAAATGAAAATACCATATATTAAAGGAAATTTGAAAAAACACACACAAACCAAACTATAATTTCAAAGGTGGTAGATTGAGAACTCAACACCAATGGTTTGATGGCATGTAGAGACCTAAAAATATAAATAGTGAAGATAAGTTGACATAAATTGTAATATAGTATAGAAAAAACAAATGAAAATTACATGGAATTAATGAAAATAAAAAATAATAAACAAAACCAATAAATTGATATCACAATGGGATGATTGAGAATTAAAGACTAATGACAAGAAAAATTGGTGAGATTAGAAGTAATGTTTGACAAATGGTGATAGTTGAATATAGTGGCTGATGCCAACTAAAAGTGATTCACGAAAAATGGATTGAATAATGAATAGATTTGAGGACATAAAATTGAAGACGGAATGGTTTGGGATCACTAAATTATATAAAACTGATGTATATCTATAAAATAATGAAACCAAAATGACTAGTCGTAACATTTGATTAAAATTTTGATGTTTCTGACATCTGATACCTAATAATCGATGTGAAAAAAAATTACTCACATTGGTTATTTAATAACTGACATGAAATTTTTGTTTGTTTTATTTTTCCTGTAATTTATTTAATAAATGATTTTTAAAATCAATATTCACATTGTTTATCTAAAAATAATGTTAATTAAATGTTGGATGAAATTAATTTTGTAATGGTCGATATACTTTTAAAATATTATTATTTAAATATGATTGTTATAAACTAACAGTTGTTTTAGTGGGTATGGACATGTGTAGAAAAATATGAAAAATATGTAGAATATTTTTTTATTAAAATGTTCTAATTAATCACTTATAAAATATATATCATCTCTATAAAAAAACCATATAAGACTAAAGGAGTCATTTTTCTTAAATTTATTTATGTGTGTAGTGATTTTTTATCGAATTAAACTAAGTTAATTGGTATTGATGATTGATTTTAATAAATTTTATAGTTCATATTTTTCACAAAATAAATTAATATTCATCTACTAATTTTTACTAAGTATTTAATTAATATAAATACATTTTATACTTCAAGAATAAATTTTCTTCAAAACTGGGGTTTATTTCATTTTTTCACAGATATTATGATCAATTTAGGAAACCTATTACAATTGAATTTGATAAAAAGGTATTTTTTTTAAAAAATCATCATGTCAAAATAGTTTTATGATAATTCCTTTGGATTTCTCTAAAAATATTTATTTATTGGTGAATAGTGAAAACTATCAACTTTGTATGAAATTATAATTTCTTATCTTTTAAAAAAATCGTGAATGTTCTACTTTTTTCATTATTTTAAACTAATATAATTTTAATTTTATATAAATAATTAAAATAATTTTATAAGAATCCATATTTATATAATTTTTTATATAAAATGATTATTTATACTTAAACATGGTATTTTAAAAAAAAAATTCGTTGCATTTCTGAAACTGCTAATAAAAGTAATTTATAAAACATTTGAAAACATAATATTGAAAAAATTTATTACATGTATTAAATTATGTGGTTTAGATTTAGTCATGTGGTTAATATTAATTTTTGTCACAATAAATAGTAACAAAGATTAAATTTTATCATCCCAATAAAGGGTAAAAAGGGTTAAATTGGGTTAAAACTATAGGATAAGGTCTAAAAATTAATAATACACATTAATTAAATTAATTTGATGAGTTATGTTGGAAAATAATTTTTCTATAATAAAAAATGGAATTTTTGTGATAATTTCTATAGACTATAAAATTTATATTATTTGAAGTAAAGGATAATTATAAAATTTCCCTCTCTTTATTTAAATATCTATAATATCATTTTATTGATATAAAAATAAGTTATTAATAGTTATAAATGATTATTTTGAATATTAATAAATATGTTTTATGATATTAATGTATTTTTAAATTTTAGTGATGTTAATTTTTCCTTGAACACTTACCTAGTGTCGATGCAGCACATCTCTATTTAGTAGAAAAATCATGTAAGTAATTTTTGCAAAAAATAAAAAGTTAAAAAAATTAAAAATTATGTTATTAGATAAATTTCATAAATGATTATATCATGATTTTTAAATTCTTTATACACTAGTTATATTTTCTTTTTTATGCCTTTAATGTCAATATATTTTATAGACCTGAAAATTACATTAATTGGTTTTTAATGTTCAAAAATATTTTTAAGTCAATAAGAAATTATAAAAACCCTTATATTAATTCAAATTAATAGGAACTTGTAGAGAATAGAATTATTATTTAATTTAAATCCCACTTTTATTTTTTAAAATGACATTCATGAACTTCAATGGATGAAATTGTTTTTACACTAATAAAGGATAAATAGACATAATGAAGGGGTTAAAACAAAATATAAGGATTAACATTTGACTAAAACTTGGATAAATGATATTGGTTGAATTTATTTAAAACTTATACTCATTATTTTTTATTATATGTCACTTATGATCCATTTTACATGATTTTGACACATATTACATATTAGTATTTCATCTATTTACAATATTTAAAGTCACCTCACTTATCATAGGGAAACTCATCTTCTCTCTTTCTCACACCTTTTCATTCATTTATCTTAACCAATATATACAAAAGTAGCTCCACAAATATCATCCACATGAATTATAGGTGATTATCTCCACATAATACAAACTTAAAATGATTAACATGTAATCCAAATGATGTTTTCCAAAGAAGTGGAGTTAAAGTATGTAGTTGGTAAGTCCAACTTAGGTTAAGGGATTTCTTGTATTAATTTCCATTATTTTATACATTTTCAATTTTATCCACATGTATTATAATTTTTAGTATATGAACATTCAAATTAATTTTTTCTATAATTCATTCGTAGGATTCAAGTGGTTCTAAAATCCAATACATATTTTCTTATTAAATTTAATTTTTTTAAAGTTATCAAACAAATAAAGGGTTTTTATTTAAAAACATTAAATCAGAAATTTAAAATAAGTTTCAGTCTATTTTAATGTTCTATTGAATATTTGTATAAACTTATTATTTATACTTTAATGTCTATTAAATTTAATTTTCATATAATTTTTAAATTTTTTAAAATCATTTTAAAAAGGAAAAAATTAAATTTTTTGTATCGTTAATTTTTTTAATATTCTAATCCAAGGGAAAAATAATATTCTATTTAACATATACAATAGGAATATATTTCTCCATCATCATTTCATTTGTTTTTTATTAATCCTCCCCTATAATTTCTCATATTTTTCTAAAGTAAATTCAATTTCTCTTTGTTTTCGAGAATTTATCATTTTAAAAAGTTATCAAAATAGAAATATACTGCCCCATATTTTTATACGAAAATGGAAATTAATTTTTCTTATGGAATCATATGATATTTTAAAGGGTTTATGATAAAAATTACGAGCCTTTAAAATTTTTTTATGATTGGTGAGCCTAATATAGGTCATGACTACTAGTGGGTCTAATATATATTTCTAATTCACTGGGAGGTTATTAGTATTAAAATGAGAAACATAAGAGTGATAACCAAGTAAGTTACTCCAATGGAATTAATTAGATCTCATTTATCTCTATCATAGGTCACACATAAAAGAACATTGGTTATGAATATTATTATCTAACATACAAATTTCTGTTTCTAAATGTGTTTTTATGGGAATATTCTTATTTATTCTTGTAAGTAAAGTATATAAACTTTTAATGGTGAAGGTTTTGTTTATTAAAAAAAATTTCCATGTGTTCTCATATTCCATGTGATTCATTTACAGTTTTATTATGATTTTTAAAGGTTTTAAATTTTTTTTAATTGAGAAATTGTTGATTTTATAACATCGATATTTTTTATTTATATTTAAAAAACAGTACAGTGAACAAGTTAACAATTTGAATGGTATTTCATGTTTTAACTAGAATAATGGTTTTCTATTATTTTAATATCACATAATGAAATTTTTTCTCCTCCCAAATTTTCAAATTTTTTCATGTGGATTAAGGATGAGTAGAAACTATAGGGAGGATTATCTTTCTTCTATGGGAATTTTTAGCACCCCCATTTTGAGGTATGTGGCAATTTTTATGCATTTGTATGTGTTTAATGTGCATGGGGTGAGTTGGGTAGAGGTTGGGAGAGTTTTTAATGGTTTTGGATGGTTTTGGAGGCTTTTAAAGGGGTGGACGATTTGAGAACGGTTAGTGGAAACTGTGCGGGTTCCCAAGGAAATAGTGAAAGGGAGATAGTAGGCTTCGCATGTCCTTCGCAGGTTTTACCAAACTGTGCGCGGAAACTGTGTGGACCCTTTCTCCCGAGGTAGTAGCGTGCACACGGTTAGTGCATGGTTTTCCAAACCGTGCGGGCAAACTGTGCGGCCACATAAAAATAGGGTTATAAGTTCTGTGCTCCCTCGGGCTTAATCTATTTCACTCCAATATTCCTCCCACTCAAGCTTCACTTACTGTTTTTGGTTCTCATGGGTTAAGGGTTCCCTCCCATTCATTTTAGAAGCGTTTCAAAGCGGTTTCCAGGCGGTTTGATGGTGGTTTCTCTCGGTTAAGTCTTCTCTCATGGTTTCTTTGTGTTTTCCTCTAGATCTGCTCCTCCCTCTTTCTTGGTTTTCTAGATCTATACTTGTTTTGTGCAGATATAGGGTTGTGGTTTCCTTGGATCATGATTTGAATGCTTGTGAATGTTTGGGAAGGGGATCTAGAGATGTTTCAATGGTGCGTTTTCGGGATTTGAGGTGCGATTGTTCATTGGTCGATTTCTCGGGAACCGTAAAGGTAGGTGGCTTCTCTATTTAATCCACATGGTTCGAGCGAATGGTTTTGGTTACAATTAATATTTTTTTTCTTGAAATTAATTGTTTTTTGATGTGAATATTTTTTTATAAGTCCCTTGGGTGATGTTTTGGGGATTTTTGGGAAAAGGTTGTTTTATGGTGAAATGATATTCTTGTGAATTTTAAAATGGATATTTTAAAATGGGATGCTATGGTTGATTTGTGAAAATGATTGATGGAAATGTATTTTAACAAAAGGGTTGTTTTATTGAAATCTTGTTTGGAAGGGAAAATTGTTTTTAATAAATGGGTGATTTATTGAAGTGAATTGATATGCAATGGAATTGGTTGATTGCATGTGGTTGTGTCCTTGGTTGGTTATATGCTTGGCTTGTCTTGTTTGGAATGTTGTGTGGAAGTGGCAGGAAGTACCACTATAAAAAGGGGATGGATATTAGATGGAAGGGCTACCATCAATGGTAAGTGGACCCTGACGGGAAGTTCCACTAAGTGTGAATGGGTGAACGGGTTGGATGGAATCTCCACCGTTTGGTTGTTTGGTTGTTTTTGTTGTGTTGTTGTACATTGCTTTGGAAGATGGAAGTTTTTGTGCTGTCGTGTAAATGATGAGATGGTTTGTGTCATGTTTTCTCTGGCTTTCACTTGTCTGCTTCAGTTGAATGTGATGGCTTGGTAAGGGCATGTTTGGCTTATGGAAATGGTTGTACTTGTGATTTAATTTATATAAATTGTTTCATATAAATGTGCTAATGGTTTTATCCTAGTGGCATGTGTAGGGAAGTCATTTGGGGAAATCCAACTGAGTTTGAGTACTCACCCTCTTTGTTGTTATGTTGGTGTCTTTGCATATTTCATGTACCGTGACGTGGGAAAAGGTAAGTCATCAACCTCTTTTAGTTGTGCGTTGTGATGTCTTGGTGGAAATTGCAGCTTGGAGCTAGGTATGGAGCTATGAAGTTGTCATGGCTCGTGGTGCTTTGGTTGTTTAGTTTCCGCTTGTAATCTGATGTTGGTGGACATGTATAGTAGTATTGGGTTGGGGTTGTATTGTGGAACAACTTAGTTGTTTTTGGGAATACATGTTTGGGTGTTATCTTGACACGCTTCATATAGTGGTTGTTAGTGGATGGTTTGGTTGGTTTTGTCTTAAGGGAAAATTGTTCCCAAACATGATCTTGAAGCCCTGAGCATTAATTTCCAGCCTTTGGTATCATGGAAACGTCTCTTAAGGCCATATATCCCTCACCACCTCCTCAATCCAATGAGTCAGTGGTGGGGTGTTACAGTATTCGACTTGAAGGATGAGTGAAACTGGATATAAAAATTTTAAAGGAAATATTTTTTGCACAATAGACATAGAATATAATTATAAAAATTATAATATAAGGGTCTGATATATAATTGTTTTTCATAATTATATAGAACTATAAAACTAAAATATTATGATAATATAATAAAAATAAATCTTTTTTCTTAAACTCATAACTATTGGGTGATTAATGTACGAACCAATATAGTTTATTTCTTTGTTTTAGATACCTATTATTATGGTGGTGTTTAGATATTACTAAATTTCAAGTGAAATTATAAGTGGTCTAAACATTTTATAAAACAATTAAATGATGGTTGTTATTATGGAAAAATTTGATGATGTATTTAGAGTAGTTATTTTGAGGTATTTAGAAAAGGGATACTAATGTTTTATTTTATTGGAATAACCTCTTCTATGAGTTTATGTTGCCTATAAATGAGAGTTTTTTTTATTTTTTATATATTTTATTGATTTTGATAAAATTATTTTATTTTTTGAAATTTATTTATTGTTTTACCTATTTTATATGTCTTTTGTTATATGTTGTTGGGTTGTATGATTGAGTATTTCATATTTGTGCTTATTTAGATATGTTTTGGTACGAAGTTTTATATTTTGTTATTTTTTCAGTTTTAAATAATACCATATCATATTTCCTATTATATAATATCTAATAAATCATGTTTAATATACTTGTATACTACCTCATGGAAGTATCATGGTTTGAACATGGAGGAAGATCAAGTTTTAATCATAGTGTTCATGGGAATTTCTTTCTGTGGGAGGGCTGAGGTTAAAGTTGGATGGAAAATACATATTTTAGATTATTTGAGATGGTTTTACAGTATATGTATCTCTCATTAATATTATTATAAGTTATTATTTATTTATAATATAACATCATTATGCAATGTTATTGAAAGTGGGTCTTCGATTTTAATAAATTTTAGGCTTTCGATAATTGGTTTTGGAATTTTTGTCATGGGTATTGACCCTATAAGTTGATTTATAATAGATTAAATTATCTATCATTAAGTAAGGATTTAATAATATAATATTAAAATACAAATAATATTGTTACTTTATTTATATGAGATAATTTTTTAAATTTAAATGTTTTTTGAGGTAGAAATCTATAAAATGGGTTTTGTTAATAATTTACAAGGATTTTATGGGCAGAAATTTTTTTATTATGTGGATAATTGTAATACATATTTTTACTAGTGTTTTAACTGAAATATTTTTATAATAATGTTAATAAAAGGGATAAATAAAATTACATTTTTTATTTACCATGTTTTATGGTTTTATTAGTATAGAATTTCAATTGGATTTTAAATATTATTTTAAATTAAACTAAATGAAACATTATCATTCCAAGTGTTTTAATGTTTTTTAAAATTTATTTTAAAATGAAAATATTTTTGGAAATTTAAATTATTAAAAACATACTAGAATTTTTGTCTGAAATGTATTAAATAACAATCTTATTTTTTTTCTTTAAAGATATTGTTGATAGTCACATATGTTATAGTTATCATTATTATCATGATTATTTTTATTTTTCTCAATATTTTATTTAGTGTGTATTCTGAGAACATTTTTTCAATAATATTATATACCATAATTTAATTTTTATATTATAATTTATATATGTGTTTTTATCTTATAACATATTACTACTATTATGACTGTTAATACCACCACTATGACTCCAATTAATGAATTTATTAAAAGAGGTAAATCCCTCTTCTCTTTCTCTTGGAGAAACATGAATAGACATGTCGAGGGTTCTACCCAAACCCCTTACAATATTATTATCATTAATTATTCATTAAAATCCTAATTATTAAGATATATATGCATCATTTACATATTTTCCTTCTTCTGCCTCTCTTATTCATTATCCCTTACATCAATTTTTATTATGTTTTGGTATTTCATATAGGGATTTCACCATGGATTAAAGAAATGTTTTTTTTGGGGTTTTACCATTGGAAATAAATAAAATATTTCGATGACAGGATTAAAATTTTTTAATGGTGTTTTTCTTATCTACACACTCTCTAATAGTAGTTTAAAATTATTTTTTATAATTTATAATTTTCATGTCTCATTAAGTCATGTTTAACTAGAGATTTGACGAGTGGTGGCTAGAAAATTATCCTATATTGTATCTTAAAATAATTTAGTATGGTTTTATAGGCTCTTCACTGACTAGAGAGAATTACATGCATGTGGCTTAAAAATATTTCTATAATTCATTTAAAAAATAATGATTATTATTATTTATGTTTTTTAGGTCTGTTTATTAAATTTTATACTAGTGATTTTATTGATCATTTTTTTCACTCTAATTATAAGAGAAAGGGGTTCTATAAATTTTTTTATATATCAATAAATCTTTAGTGATTTTTAATTTTAAATCATATTTTAAATTTAAAAAAATTATACATGATTCATTTGATAATTTTTTTATGGTTTCATTATTACATATTTCACTTATTTGATAATTTAGTTAGTTATAAAATGACTTAAATGTATAAAAATTATCTTGTCTAAATGATTCGAACACAGTGTTCCTATATATTTTATTCAAATTATTGAAATGAAATTTAATGAAGTTTTAACAAGTATTGAAGTTATAATATTTATAGACAATTGTTAATATTTTTTATAAGACATATACATGAATAGTGGAATATTTTTCATTGTTAATAGTTATTGTTTTGGTTTATTTTTTTCTGATATTTCCATATATTATATTTTTAAAATTCATACATATAAAATATTTATAAATATAGATTGAAATTTGATAAAGTGCCTATTTTTTATGATTTATTTTAAAGTAATTATACCTCATTAATTATGAAAACTCCATGGGAATTACCAGGGTTCTTATTCGGGATTCTAGGACCATAATATATTTAAGGAATGATTCCACTCTAACCAATTTTTTCCACTCACTCTTAGTATTATTCCTTAATTATCATAGATTAGTTTAGTATACTTCTCTATATAGTTTTATCACATGTGTTTCAACTATTTTAGTATTATCTCTGGATAGTATAATATGTCAAAATAGATATGTATATTGATATCGATTGGATAAAGTAAAAGGATCCAACGTTTCTCTTCCTTAATCACATTAATATTATCCCATGATACTTTGATATAGATTAAATTTATTATTTATGTTATATAATTGTATATTTTTATTCATTTGTATATATTTTACTTACATTCATAATTTGATAAATTTTGAATTAAATGTTTCAATATCCATTTTATTGGTTATTTTATTACATAAAATATGATAGAAGGTAATTTTTTATTGATAGTTTAAACTATCATGATCAGTTTATCATTATATATAACTATTATTGAACCCTTTGGCATAAATCATATTGCGTATGTGTATACTCACTCCCAGTATGTGAACTCTAGGGCATATACTATTATGTATTATTATTTATGAATTATGTAATGAAATGGTCTCATGGAATATATTGTTTATTGGTGGGAAATGTTTCTAAAAGGGGTCTCAAATATTTATTAATGGTTTTTATAGGAGGATTTTGTCCATTTTGGCTATGGATATATATTTATATATATACATATTATTTTAAAGAATCTTGAATGGATTTAGATTTTTTTATATTAACGTTATTATATATAAATATATGAATGGTTTTTTTGTCTTATATTTCATTAAAAATCAAAATTATAGATGAGTGGGAATTGAAAAAATCATATAGAAATAGTGTAATGGTATCCCTTTTCTAGTCAAAAGGCTTTGGCAGTAAAGGAGAGCATGCATGAGGTTTGTGGCATGTTGTCCTGGGTTAATCAAAATGTAGTTTAGTTTGTCACAAATTTCACATCATCTTGATAACTGTTGAATTTTTTTGGAATAATCTCCTTATGCACGTAAAAATAATTAGGGATATGATCTTAGTCTTTATAAGTAATAATTTGATCGTTGTAATATATCACACTAACACTAGTTTAAAAACTGATAAAGATGATATAGACATTAAATTTTGTGCCATTTTTTTTCTAAACTATGGAAATCGTTGTTAGAATAGTTCCAAAAGACACACCATGGAATACTCAAAAGTAGATGAAATGTATATAACCACATCAGATATTTTGATGGAAACAATTTAGGAGAAAAAACCATAACAAAATATTTGGTGGTTCCTATAATTGAACGAGAAATGGTTCTTTGGTTTCACAATAATGGATTTGGTTCTCTATACAAGGAACCTTGGCCTCACACAATGACCAAAAACAAGATTTGAATGTACCATCTCATTCATGAAATAATTAACAGGGTTTATGTAAAATATATATTTTGTGAACTTAGATAAACATGAAGCATATCCAATGAAAAAACCATTACTGATGAATAAATTTGAAGGTCGTATAAAATTTCTTGGTAATATATTCATGAATAATTTTATATAATAGTGATAGAATATTTCATTTTTTTATAATGGAAATATCTATTTATCAATCATTTTTTTATATTCCATGTTTTAAACATGAAAAGTGGAATTAAATAACCCACCTAATTTATGAATTTTAGTTATCCCTAATAATGGATACACAAAAAATATTAGGGATTGTGAGGATATTGTAATCATGACATGGGAAAAATTCTAATACATTATAAGGAGTATATTCGTGTGATAATAATTAAAGGAATATGATCTTATCATCTTATAAAATTATATCACATTGACTGTTATAGATTAATTAAAAGGATTACGATCATAGTCGTAATATGAAAATCTATTACCTATGGTTAAAAAGATACTTAGTATATGGACTTCCATTATTTGATACCTTTATTTTATGATCCTAGTGGATAATCTAATCAGGGGGTTGTTTGGTATGTTTCTAATAATCTCATAAGTTGAGTTTAACCGTGATGGGTTTTGTTAACTTATATGATACGAAACAAATATAGTACTTCGACTAAATTATTAATGAAATGCATGACCATTCATAATTGAGTGACATGTGATGCTATTATTTATTTGAATGATTGAAATGTGATGTAATCATTTTAAAAATCAATATACTCCTGGAATAATTAATTTTTGTGTTTTTCTATAGTATATTGAAATGCTCCATGTTTAGTGGTCACCGAATGACATTGAAAAAGGAATCATATAAATATATATGATGTATTTTATATATAATATGATGGATATATTAATTTTGAAATATTAGTATGGTTGCATCAAATAATGTTAAAAAAAATTATAACAAGATTGGAAGCAAAAATAATTAGAGTCTACTCTTTTCTTACATCTATGAAGAAGAGAACTTATGTTTTCAAAAAATACTAAAAATCACTATATCATCACATAGTTATTCCTTATAATTATGAATAAATTTTAGAAAAAGTTTGTTTTATTAAATAATAGAGTTTAATAAACAATGATGAAAGGTGTTTAAATGCATTCACAAGGAGTAGTGAGGTTTTACAGAAAACAACAGAAGGTATTTTAGTACAAGATAGATATTTATGGATAAAAAATAAAATAAGTGAATTTTATAGTATGAGACAAAATTATATCATTACCTGAAATATGAATGGGAATTATATCACAATAACTGTTATGTATATGGTTCATATGTTGTAATTTCAATGAGAAACTTATTTCATTAATCATGAAAGAACCTATTACTTTTTATATGAGATGTATGGGTGCATCATGTGCTTTCATTTCATCCAAATGGATTAAAAATGGTTATAAATAATAATAATTATATATTTTGTCCTTGATAAATTTAATATGATCAGGAAAAAAATTAAATTATCATAAATAAACAATGTTTATATATTTATAATTAATTTATAAATCATTCAAGAAATTACCACTAATTCTTGATCCACTTAATTGAATGAATATATCTAGATAAAGGATTAGGTCTTGACCATTTGGGATTAGTCAAGATTTAACTCCTACTCAAATATATATTATTACCTATACAACATTTATCTTTTTGGATAGGGTGGAAGCACACTATTTATAGGTTGAGAGGTTATCATGTAGTGCATATGGATTCTACTATCCAGTGTACTACCTTAAGAGGAAACATTTTTTATGTTATTTCCTAGTGATATTTATCATTTATACACCATTTATATATAGCACAATAAAATTAATGTTGGTTTGGTTATTTTATGTTTTTATTATTTCATATTTATTCAATAATGAGATTACTATCTTTAAATTATTTTCTTATGGTGGCTATGTGAATTTTACAATATAATAAAACACATGACCTATTTATTATAACTCATAAACATAACAACTATATTTAGAGAATTGTACATCATTAAACAAGCCCTTTCTTGGTCACACGATTCATTACCCATAATTGGAAACCCTCTATGGGTCTTCCACTTATTATAGATTCGTCGCATGGCCTCAAAGGAGTAAAAAATTAAGTCTATAACTTAATGGAGAATTTATAGTCTACCTAATATATCCAAAATAGGCCATACCTATTATATCACTTTTATTCAAACTGTATCGCTTTCCCTTCATGTCCATCATAAATACATACCCAAATTGTATTTCACACAACATATGTAAACATATATAACACATGAAAAAAATGGAACACTAATCATATATGAAATTTTTACATAAATACATTCACAAAAATTCATTATCCATTTCATAGGCCCCAAGTGATTCCATGTATATCAATTCACATGCAGCGAAACATAAGAGCATAACAGAAGACTCTCACCCCCTCCCCAATCACAATCCCTAATTTTTCATTGTGATTTATTAGAAAATTTTATATATAATTTGAAAAAAATAATATTTTAGCATAACTTCACAAAAACATCATCCAATGATATAAATTCCCTCGATAAAATCTTCTTTAACTATTCATTTTTTTCATGCCCAAGTTTGAATATCATTTGATTTCAATGGTTCAATTTTTTTAATGAACTTTATGAAGATTTTAGAATATTTTTAGGGATTCTTGTGATATAATTGGTTGACATCTATTCTCTACCATAATATGAATGATTTTTTTCCACATTATATAGAAAAATAATCTTTTGTCCATATCAAAACAATAGAGTGGAAAATTTCAAGATAATGAGGGAATGTAATTTCTGAAAATTAATGAGATGTTATTCAACAGAATTTCAGAAACACTTTGGTGGATAAAAGAACCCTATCAAAATCAATTTGATAAATTTTTATGGGATTGATAATGAATTGAAATCATCTATTTAGGATATAATTGAGTTTGTGTGAGATATGGATTCTTATTAGTATGTTCAAATTCATAGGTATGTATATTTCAAGTGACTCTTAACATAATCTCACCTTCTTTAACTCAATACATTATATATCACACTCTATGGAAATTCCCAAAGTAAACACAATAGTTCAATCAATTGTATCTCAGTTTTATTCTTCAATACATCCACTAAATATTTAAAAAACTACTTAAAATGATCTGATACTAGTTCAAGATTCAAATTTTTCCTGGATTTTATTTTTATCTTTTTAGGACTATAGATTTTAGGAATAGTTTTAGTTTCCAAATATGAATAAAAATAAATTTACTCTTAAGGATAAAAATATAGATATTTGGAACAATACTCATAAAATATGTTTTAATTATTGGAAGTGTTGTTGAATAAGAATCCAAAATTAAGTAGAGGAACATCGCTGATAAAAGCTATTTCGAGTAGTAAAGAATTAATTAATATTTTGATTATGATTCTTCTCATGAATATTTATCAATATTTTATTATGATGTATCATTTAGTGAACATGATTTTGAATTCAAATAATGCCTGAATACAGTTCCCAAATATGTCATTATGTGTTTAATTTGTACTATAATGGGACTTATTTTTTTTACAAAGCATAGCTATAAGAAGAAGTTAAATAACACAATGATTTACTAAGTAAGAAGTTAATAAACTGAATCATTTTAACATACCTGGTGTAATTAAGGTAGAAATCCATTATTCATACTGAATAATAATTTCAAAGGTATTCATGTGAGAACATTCCATCTAATATTTTTTTTGGTACACAATTTCTAAGCTCTTAAAAAAATTCACAATGTTTCTGTGGATGTCAATGATAAATTATTTTAAAAAAAAACAGTTATCGAAAATTATATACAAAAATAAATTAAAGATCATGAATATCAAAAGATGATGATAGATTATATTAAAGATATGTTGAGACTATTTATGGATTAAAATAACTCCATCAATGTCAAATGATTTGTTTGTGATTTGTGATTGATGAATAAATAATCACCAAAATCTATAATTTCTAATGTTTCTATATAAAGATATATTAACATGAAATTTTCATTGAGATTCATGAATATATAAAGAAATACATTTATAGAAAAAGTAACATGAAATCTTCCTCTAACTGAATTAAAACTTCCTAAAAAGGATGCAATCCCATAACACAAAAACTATATTTTTTACTGATGTTGTTTTTATTGATAGTATAAGTTTTAAAACACTTTTTTGAATAGTATTGATGGTAAAAAATACTATTAATCCCACTACATAAATGGAATATGAGAAAAGAGGTATGAATACTCCTCCCCTAATATGTGCTTGAAAGATTGGTGGTATCAAACAAAAACAGTATGGTTCACACCTTGTGAAATCTAGAAAGAATATATCATAAAAAAGAGTATATGATTAATTCTCTATTGTAGGTTATAAAAAAGAAAATACAAAAAAAATATTGTGGCATAAAATTTCAATTCATGAATATCATAAAATTATACAAGCACGAGGGTGATAAGGTGGGGATGATATAGAACATTCTTACAAAAAGTTGAAGAAAAAAGAAACATGAGTATGCATTATGGAGGAAATAAAAGAAATTTTTTTTTAATCAATAACACTCGTGAATTCAAAAAATCAAGGAAATAAAAAAATTAAATGAATCTTTTAGATGTCTAGTGACTAGTGTGAATGATAAATGAATCTAGGACATATATCCAATAATTTTTTGACATCGCTTCCAAGCTAGATAGAAAAATTTAAGAATATAGTAAAATCCCATAATTAATTATGATCTCTATTTTTTATAATAGAAAAGTATATTTAACACAAATTGAAGACATATATGGGAAGGAAATATTACACCACATTTATAGAAATATCTTAGTCAAAATATTGTTTTTGAAATTCCAATATGTCCCTTCTTATTTTCTATTATTTATGTGTTTAGAACTAACATCCGAGTAATTATAGAATAAATATTTAGGATGAAACCAATGGGTAGTATGAATATTTTTTCCTTCATGGAGTCTACTATCCTATATGAAATGGCATAAAATGACTAAATCCTTAAATGGGAAACAACATTTGAGAAAAATCTATCATTATACTGAATTCCTATATATTTTGAAATTCTAGAATGATTTAAAACATGAAGGATGAGGCATGATAATCACACATACAACCATTTTTTATTATTGATTCAAATGCACTTATTAAATGTATGTTTGTTATAAAAACAAGAGAAAATTTTGGAGTTTCATTTCTTTTATATGATCTTTTCTAATGGTTTTTTGGGATATGTGAAAGTTCAATTTTTCTTTTAAAATAATTTTTTTTTCATAAAACCCCTATTTATATAATTAGAACTTATGAACATGAAATCACATGCATGGTATTGTATGCACAATATAGACAATATTTTTTTATATCTATATTGTTTTCTATATTGGGTTTATCTAGATAGATCTAGATAAGACCAGCAAAATGATCTTTTCTAAGAGAACAATTTCATATCATTATTCTCTCAATAAAAGGGGTAAGAAAAAGAGAGTGACTTGATATAATAGGAATAGTTGATAATACATGTACATTGACATTTTTAATTTTATTGTAAATAAGTTTAATAAATATATAATCCATCCATGAATGCATTTTTTAAGGATGGTTATTACCAACAACTTACAATGGATAGATTTTTGTTCGCAAGTAAGTATTGTATTTATTTCAAATGTTAAAAATGTTTTTAGTGGATTAGATGATGATTCTAGGAAGATTTTTTATATATTAATGAAAATTCAATCAATATTATACATATAAGACTATAATAGGATTAATCAAATTTCTTGTTCAATGGAGAAGGAAACGTGGGGATAAATATGGACCAACTTGTGTGGAAATTTTTAAGAAAATGTGGTAATGTAATCTATAATGATTGATCATATGATCTTCAAATAATTCTATGAAAAATATTTTTGTATGAAGTATCATTGGCTAAAACATTTTTGTGGAAGTGTTGAAGTGATAATAATTATATATAAAAACATGATTTTTTTATGAAACATGTTTTTATGGATGAATTTTGATTTATAGGTCTTGGAAAGTGTAATTTTAATGTATATTTGTTTTCCCCACTCCCACAAATAATATTTATTTAGAATCTATGAGTTTTTATGATTTATAAAAAATAGTATTTAACACATTATTCCAGACTTTGTAACCTTACTAAAGGATAATAATTTTCTTATCAATATAAAAATTATTAAACCAATGTAAATATTCTCTTCATGGGATATTTTAAAAAATTGACTCTAGTAAAATTAATATGAATCAAATGTTTATTTGAACTTTTTTTTCATTAAAAATACCCTAAAAATTATTATATTTATTATATTTATAGCTTCATAACTTTTTTTAAATAAAATATTAAAAGTATTTAGATAAAATTAAAATGTTTCATATTAAAACAAAAATAAAGGTTTACTAGTTTAGAAATTTAAAAGATTTACTCATATTATTTCCATGAATCTATGAAGAATAATATGATTAAACTTATTGCAAAGTTTCATATTCAAATTAATGAATATTAGAAATAGTGGGAGAATTACACACCCATGAAAAAACGTACATGACACCCCAAATTATGTGATGATAGAATAGTATTTTCTTATGGACATCAGACTCTTATATTAATATATTCATTTGAAATCAGTATATTATATAAACCATTAACATCATTTACAGTTCAAAGGCTAGAAACCCTTTGCAACTACTCAGATTTTATATGAACCGATGATCAATTGTAATAACTGAACGAAGATTAATTCATCTGCTTCGTTTTTTCAATCTACTCCATCATTAGTGGTTGGAAGGTGATAATTCATATGGTTATGGTCCTTTAATGTGTATTGAGAACTTTTATTTTATGGTTCATAGTCCATGAATATTTTTATATTAAATTTCATATTAATACATATTTCAATATAAATTAGATTTTTAAAGCTATAAATATTGGTATATTATATTATTTACAATAAATATTATGGGAGTGTTTTCATAAATATATGATTCCACAATTAGTAATTAAATCCAATGCCAAAATTTGGAGTGACCCAATTTGTAAATATTTCTTATCCATGTACCCACAAAATTAGAACATTGTGGGAATATCCTTGTTACAAGTCCAATTTTTTCCATCATACCCTTCGAATATGGTGAATAATTTTTTTATATCTAGTTTCATACATGGCATGAAGTTTCAGGCATTATCTATACCATATATTTATATAATATATATATGACCTCATGCTCATGAGTAATTGTAGAAATGATGATTTTATTCTATGATAGAGTTTTAGTTGATGAAATTGATACCTTCATTCAATCCATAATGTATATCATACCCTATCTAATACATAAGTTTCATTTACATAAGGTTCCACGATGGTTCATAGTAGAGAGTGGTTTAAATATGGGATTAATTTATTTATTGTTAAAGGACTAAAAAATTATTTTACACTATCTAAGGTATATTTAATCACTCATTTTGAGAGTCAGATATGGAATCTCACATATCCTAGAGGGATTCCTGAGAGGGTATTTTGTGTTATATACCATTTGTAGATGAACATGGAATTGAGAATCAATCACAAATGCATCGAAGATCTCCCTCACATTTGATGATAAAAACAATGTCTTTTTTCCTAATTGATGATCAATCCAATTTGGAAGTAGGAAATTTTCTTTTCTTGGTTTTATTCTTTTTTATATCATTTTTATCATGGATTAATCCATATTGAATTGAAAAAAAAATTGACCATTCTTAGTCTAATCTAATTTATATATTTTATGAACATGTAATTTTGAAATCATTGTCATTAGAATTCCTGATATTAATTTTTTTATCCAAACTCATAAATTATATAATATAGTTAAATGAATATTTTCATTTTTGGTTATCACTTTTTTGGTTTATGGGTCCCACCTCTTCATATGTTCATCACCATTATTTATTTTCGGTGATGATTTTACATTTCCTCTTAAACCATTTCAATTCTTGATCAATTACTATTTTTTGAAATCATTTTTGTGGATTTATATTTTTGGATAACACAAATAAGAAGGATCATTAATGAAAATGAGAATTTCGTGGAAGAATGGGGATAATTTTATTTTAATTTTTGGCTGTGATGGATGTTTGTAATTCAAAAATTGATGAGGATCTCAATGGTATATGGATAGAAAATATTTTTTTGAACATGTTAGATCTGTGGAAAATACTATCTACAAGGTTTTATGCATTAATTGAGGAAAAATTGAAGAAATGTGTGATAAACATTGACATAGATTAACTGTGCAGAATTTCTAATGAAAAAAAATTACACAGTATTTAGTTTAGAAGAATACTTATCATCTATCTCATTGATGTGATTCTTGGGTTTCAAATTGGGAAAAATATTAAAATATCGTGGGACTATTCTCATATAATGTGAAACCCTAAATGGCTAACATGGCATTTATAGAGCATACACACCCAAGAACCTAGTTTGTCTCACATTCCAGGTTAAGGAACTATATGGAAAAGGAACTCAAATGAACATGACTCATGTAGTTAGGCACATGCTAAGGGATTAAAATAAACCTATAAAACATGTTTCTAATCCCAAACACCATGTTTATAGTCCTTAACCTTCCTTTTTTTACTAGAGGTGCTTGATCGGGTTTTCAACTTCAGATGATATGTCTTATACACCCTCAAACAGGTAATGTAATTTCTTTTCTCTATGGTTAATACCATTGATTATTCCTTTCTAAGTAATTATTCACATTTAATGTTATGGTAGTATCTATAATACCCAATTATAGGTTTAGGTATCCCACCCCAACTCATGTTATGTGATCCCTTTTCTATGGGTCAATAATGAATTGTTTTAGGTATCCCTCCTTGGGGACTATGGACATAATCCTCTATTAATTTACATAGGTTTGTTAAAGTATCACACTATATTTATCTAGGATATTTGATACCCTCATAATTGAAAATATATATGGATTCAGATATCCCCCTATGGCCCAGGGCATAATCCTCTATTTGTGATATGAATTCCCTGATTTGGGGCTTCATTCACTAAGTTGTTACATTAATTTGAAAATTTCCTAAGAGGTATCATGTGTCTCTTTCACAATATTATTGATTCATGGATCCACCTAATGGTTGTTATTTATTTTAATAGATGTGAGTCTTAAGGACTTAATATTTTATGTGTGTTATTCTATTATCTTATCTTATTTTTTCATTCCTTTCCTCCTAGTTTGGGGTTTAGATACGACTCCCTTTAATTTTTTTCATCTTAATGACTTTGGGGGTACCATTTTGGGTATGTATATATTCACCATTATATGGGATCTACTCACACAAGTCATATCTTATGTTTACAACAAGTAATTCATTGGATATATAGCTGTACATAGTATGGGTGGTGCAAAGTGGTGATTGGTGTGCATAGTGGATGTACTGTTTTTATACATGGGAGGTTGTGTACTGGGACAATATTCTCACTCAATATTTTTTTGGACAAACATTCTGGTCATTTGTCCTTTATTTTGACTAATTTACTTTTGTTGTGTATTATTTCAGTATATTGTGCATATTTTGGAGGTTAAGAATGAATTTCAAATAAAATTTTTCATTTTTCTACATTAATCTAGTGTGTATAGAGGTATGTGTATGTGTACATAAACATTAGTATATGTCCTCCAATCTATGTGAAATTTTTACTTGGTGTTATTCACCATACCCTAGTATATTGTAGGTATACATGGGTTGAAATATTGTTTGACCACTCCCTAGGTGAGGCCCAGTGGGTCAAATCATGTCAAAGTGGTATTAGAGTCATGGTTTACCTAGAATGGGGTTTTAGGGATAGAAGAGTTTTGATATTTTCTTTTGGATTTAGGGAAATTGTGTTAAATTGTATCTAATTAAACTCTAAGTATATGGACATCGGTAATGTTTTGGTGGATAATGTTTCCATTCACAGGTATTATTATAACTCTCTTATCAACATGATACACCAAGACACCAATTTCAAGGTAAGAAATAGTATATGTATCATATATGAATGGTTGTTGTTTCCATATCCTTCCTGAATTAGCTCCCTGGATATTCCATTTTAAATGTTGTATATCCTTAAAATTATAGGATACCTCCACACATAAAACAATTGTGAATTACATGAAAAGATAGTTAAGGAGGCAAATATAGTGATATGACCTCAGTTCTAGGGCTTATGGGTGTTCTGTTTTCTCTAGGTGGATTGCAAGAAATACTTACACCTATTTAGTTGTTAGTAGACTAGGCTCTTGGAGTGTGGGTTGACCTTCTTATTGCTCTAAATTATCAGATCATTCTTGTGGAATTGGATGATTATGAATTTATGTTTAGTATACATCATGATCTTTAAAGTCAAAGTACAACTAGGAATCCAGGTGATCTGGACCCTTGCACAATAAAGAATTAGATATAGTCAATGTTCTGGGTATTTTTTCTATTTTATACCGCTTCTAACTAGATTATGGTGCTCATGGATAGACTCCACCATGGAAGGATATGATGTTGGTGGATCATGGTGAATTATATTCACAATGATATTAATATTAATTATACAAGGATTGAGTTCATCATCTGGGAGGAGTATTTGCCAGTGACTCAATGATAAATTCACATATAATATCACCTTATGTAAAATCAAAGATTCATGTTTGTGATCGAATATGTTTTATGTTTCATAGACCTCATGTGATATTCTATTAAATTTTTTGGGACGAGTACTTTCAATAATGACTTTATAAGGGTATTATTTGAAATTTTTGAGTTAAAGTGGTGTCTATTTGTATTTCTACCTATGATGACTTCTGGAGTTCTCCCTATAGGTCAATAACATTTCAACATGTTTTCACAATCAATGGGTTCTAGTAGTCATCACTCATGATCAGATGCATAAACAGTAAGAGGATAGTGGTGGACATCATGACCAAGATACAAGAGATGATCATAGGTGTAGTCTCAAATCTATGGGCTAGAGTCTTAGGGTTTACAGAGGGTACAAAGACATTCATGTGAAGGTAATTGCTTTTTTTATTACAGCAAAGTCATATTTCACTACACTGTATGAGCTATTGTGCATCAGATAAATAATAGGAAGTGGATATACCACCATGTTAGAGACAAAAATTTGAAGAGGGGCCTCCAAGGGGTAGTTGGGCATATCTATAAAGAGGAGAATGTGTCAAGGGAGAAAGAGGAGCAACATGGGTTAGTCGATGTTGTGATCTAATACAACCACCACCATCTCCATGCGGTCTATGTTTGACTCATGTGGCTGGTGGATAGCGGATTCAGATGTTTCAAGTAGTTGAAGCATAGAAACCAAAGGCTCCCATCATAATTTTATATACAATATGTGTTTCCTCTACATTAGAAATAGTTTTTGTTGATACATGTGTAAGCCAACCCTTTTTAGCCTTATCCCTTATTTGAGAACTATAAGTTGCAATAAAAATCCAATTTCCCTATTCATATAGAAAGAGATTCCTACGGGAAGGTATTCATTGATCACACTCTTCAATCAAGTGTGTGACTTGTGTATTAGAGGGTATAATGACTCACATAGATACAAAATTAGCTTATTTAAACTTTTTAAAACCATGGAAATATTCTAAAACCATGGTCAAAACCTAAGGCCATAGTTTACTACAAATTTGACCACTATAGTAATTACAAAAGGGTCTGACCAATATACATGGTTTAAACTATCTAAATAGTTGGCTATATCCATGGATTAAACATGTAAATTTTTTGATATAGCCATAGTATAAACTTTGGAAATTGTTGGATATAGCCAAGGATTAAGTTTTTTTAATGGGTTTATACCCCTAGTTTAAACCATGGAAATTGGTGGCTATAACCACGATTTAATCTTTTCTAATAGGTGGATATTTCCATATTTAAAACTAGGGAAATCTGTGGCTATAGTCACAGTTTTAAACCATTGAAATACGTTATTATGGCCACATTTTCAAAATGTGGCCTTAGGTGGCTATGGACATGGTTTGAAACCATGTTAGTTGCCATAAAAAATGTTTCTAGTGAGGTTTGATCCTCTGACCTCTTATATATTATTTCTAACACATTACCAATATGTTGAAGTCTAATAAGTTTATATATATATATATTTATATATAATAATAATTTTTAATTATTTAAAAAATAACAATCCTATAAAATAGTTTAAACCGTGTCCATAGCCACATATTTCCACAGTTTCAAACTATAGACTTTGGTGGCTATGTCCATTGTTTGAAACCAAGGAAATAGGAGGCTACATAAATTGTTTAATCTGTGGATATAGGTGGATATAGCCATGGTTTAGAAGGTGGAAATGTGTGGTCATAGCAATGGTTTAAACTATGGAAATAGGTATTTATGGTTATTATTTAAACTATTCAAATTAGTGGTCATGTCTTTGCATAAAATTATATAAATAAGTGGATATTTCCATGGTTTAATTCGTGGACTTAGGTTGTTATGGACATGGTTTTCTAAACCAAGGAAATATCCCTTTCTCGTTATTATCACACAATTTTTTGGGTTTCCACGATACCTACCACCATGGTTTCATATAAACATGACTGTATGTTTTCTTATAGCTATGGTTTACAAAAAAACATCGCTATAGGAAGCCTATGTCCATTGTTTTCCAAACTGTGGAAATATAAATGTGGTTGTAGGTTCTTTTACTAGTTGTGTAATAGGATCTCTTCCCGATCATGATGATATCATATGATGTCATTCTTTTTATAGACTAGTAATATATAGTTTATTTCTATATCAATTTCATCTAAAGTATAATTCAATGTAAGAAAGTTGATGGGTTAAGATGTCACTTCACTAGAAATAAATTATTCAAATAAGATTAGTTGGACTTATCTGAAAAATATGACACCAAATTTCCCATTACAAAGCTATCATAACTTTTAATAAAGCAGATTCAGTGTATGTTTGGTTCCCTAATGTGGTATATGTGTACCCAAAAGTATTACTTAAGGATTTAACATGTTTACCTTCTTACCGAGAAGTTGACTTCCAAATGCACTTGTATCTTGTGACCACTCAGATATCGCCAGTATCATATCAAATGGTCCGCACTAATCTATATTAGATGAGGGTGTAGATAGAGGACGTTCAAAGGAAGGATATATTAGGACCATTTTGTCTCATTTTGAATATAACATAGTTTTTTATCAAGAAGGTAGATGGGATATTGATATTGAATATAGATAATTATCACCTAAAGTATGTGACCGTAATGAATAAGAATCCAATACTGATAATCGATCGTCCCTTTAATTTAATGATCTGAGAAAATTGATTCTCAAAAATCAAACTTAGGTTAGTTTTTCACTAGATATGGTTCATGAGTTGATACCAATGATAACATCTTCATGTATTTATAACTATTAATAGTATCGTATGATTCCCTTCAATGCAAAAAACACCCCAGGGATGTTTATCGGCCTCATGACTCGGATCCTTAAAATGTTCCTAGATTAGTTCTTCATAGATTTTATCAATTTAAATCCCAATTACTTGTATTTAGAAGAATATCATAAGCATTAATTAAAGTTCCTCACAAACATATGTTTATAGAATGATTTTTATATAAAATTCTAAAAATATAAGTTCTATATTATATAGATCCTCTTTCATGGTCATGTTATCACAAAGGAGGGAGTCATTGTTGACCAAACCAATATCGAGTCAGTTCCTTCTTGGGAACCACCCAATATATTGAAAGAGATGATAAGATTCCTTTTGTTAGCTAGTTATTATTAAAGATTAATTATGTATTTCACTAGGAGTTTTTCTTCATTCATTACCTAGACCTGAAATTAAAATCCTTTCAACTTCTTAGAAATTTTTCATAAGAAATATGACCAGTTATAGTTACGTTTTTGAAGTGGTATATTTTGAAGTTTTCATAAGAGGAAGTTCAGTATGTGGTTTTAAATGATTAATATTAATATTGGATTGGGTTTTTATATAGATTTAGTTGAGAATGGAATACAATTGTAGGATCTTGATACCTTATAAAATAGCTACACAACTCATTATTTGTTTAAGATAGTTGTGTTATTATTGCTAAAGAATTAGAGACACAAACTGCGTAGTGAGTGGTTTATTTTTTTTACTCTAACCCCAATATTTCTAGATAAATCTTCACTCTGAGATATATTAACCTGAGTTGTAGGTGATAGGTGAGTTTCCTACCAGAATATAACTTTTATATTTTCTATAATCGAGGAAAACGCAATGGGTTGCAGTCTCTCTTAGCGGTAAATACCATTCTTAGTCTCTAGGTGAGGCTTCAGAGCTGTTGGACTCATTATAGTTCTCTTTAGTTGATAAGGGATGATAAATATACCTATTATTGATGGTTGTGACCTCTATACCTCTATGTATCACGAGGTAATAAAAAAAGATATGTTTATTGTAAAGTATTGTATGGTTATATGTTCTTAGGATATTCACCAGACATATTTTTTGAATATTAGAAGCATGAAATACTCTTCCAAAGATAGGCAATAGTACAAGTCAGTATTTGATCTGATGTGTTTAGAGAGTTCCACACATCTCCCTTAGAGGTAAATAATTGAATGTAAAAGATATACCATTATATTCTAATGATGTTTTAGTGGTAACAGATGAAAAATATTATTGTAGTGTTCCTCATTAAATGCCTCGCATATCAATAAGTGAGGTCCAATCACCTAGTTCTAATGGGTTTATCCCAACACCTAGATGTTTTAGAATGTAAATGGGATGTAATGTCCATGGATTTAATTATTTGTCTTTCATGAATAATGAGAGTAGACAATTCCATCATGATAATTATATATCAACTAACTATGTTATCCCACATTCTTTCTCTTAGTATGTTTAGTTTGGTGAAAATATTGAGTCACCTGTATGTGAAAGAGATCTTCTTGGTTCATAGTGTTACCTAGATTATTTTATCACACCATGAATCTTGTTTAATATATTTGTTCTGGAGAAATTTATAGGGGATTTCAAGAACCAATTACGTATGAGCAAGACATATCATCCCTAAACCTCTGTCAATATGAAGAGACTCATTTTGGTTTAGAATGAAATTATATAGGATTCCATGTTGTAATTTGTATGAAGCTAAGAGGATCTCTATTCCATAGTGGATCTTTCATTAAACAACAACTCATAGACTATTGTTGGTATTCTTTCACTCAAGGCCCTATACGAGAGACATTGTAGTACACCACTATTCTAGTCAGATATGGGAGAATTATTACTAAGGGGATCAATGTTAGTATTGGTGATGATAAATAAAGAGTATTTAATCTTGGAGAGAATGAAGGCATCCTAGGGAATTCATAAGTCCTATACATATTAGTGATGAGTACCTTTAGAGTTAAATGATGGAGACCATGATTTCTTAAAGGTCTCACCTCAATGTGGTTTGTAGATATATTATTGGTGTCAAAAGCTATATATGATGTTTATATGTCCATTTAAGATTTTGTAAATGATTTAAATGGTTTTGTACCACTTATATTTTATATTTATGTTGTACAAAGTTCAGTAATTCTTCCACCTACCATGGATATGGAAATATGTGCAAGATTCAACACTTATTATTTTCTGGGATAAGCTAGACATCATGAAAGGGGACACCTTATTAGTGAACTGGTGGCGATTAAGTATCGAAAGGAGAATATCCTTAATTGTTTAATGATTCCCCTATTATGTATTCTATGGAATTATGAGAATCATTAATAAAATATATGGGAGTGGGAGAACTATATTCATGTTCAGTACCCTCATTTGTTAATCTATGTCTGACTTTTTATGAAAAAAATACTTAATGGTGGGGGGAGTTTAACAGATTTAGTTTTTGTGACTAACCCCTTTGAAAATATTAAATAACATATTCATATGTAGTCATACGATTGGACAGGAGTATTGGGAACAATGTTTCCCTGATGTAGATAAATTAATAATTGTATATATATAAACTCATTTGCATGGATAATTTAATAATTTAATAATTTTACCCAAATCTATGTCTCAAATGAAGAAACTGGGATTTTAGTTGAATATGAAAAGCAGATATTACCCTATAATCAATAAAACTTTTTTTCTCATCAAGTCATGTGATGGTGTGAAATTATAGAAGTTTTAAATAGATTACTAATTAATTAATTAATTAATTAACTAGTTCAAAATACATAATATATTTTTAATAACTCATAATTGACTCCTCTAGGGTTAGTTTCATATCCTAGAGGGAGTCGTGATTAGATATCTCATTGTAAATAACATGGAAAGACAGGCTTGAAAACATAGATCGATCATAAATGCATCAAACATCTCTCATACCATTGATGAAAATGATGCAATATTTTTCCACATTAGGGATTTATCCAATTATAAGGTAGTGGTTTTCTATTTTTTGTTTTCTCCAATTTTAGATATCCCTATCATCATAGATAAATCCATCTAGAATTGAGTCCATTATCAACCATTGAAAAGTCATATTATTTTATATATTTTTATGAACATAGGCTTTAAGAAGAATTTATTTCCCAAAATTATATATTTATTTGTTTCTCTAGATTCCCAGATTGTAGATGATAGAATAATTCCAATGGATATCATTGCTTTTCAATTTTTTTTGGTTTATGGGTTTATCCCTTATCCCATTATATAGTCATCACCAACATTTGGTTTGGTCAGTGATTTGTCCTTTCCTATCATAACAACTCATTTCATTATTGATTATTTTTTTTATGGATCAGTGTTTTTGATTTTTATTTGTGGATAATGGCATAGTAATGGATATCTGATGGTAATAAGAATACAAGGGAATAATTGGGCCAATTATTTTAGGAATTTTGGGTCATTCTGAACATTAGGATTCCAATGGGAGAAAAGGATTCAAGTGATCAATGGTTGGATACCATTTAAAATTATGGAAGATACATGGATTGTGTTGTTGATAAATGTTCTTGCATTAATTCTTGTCAAATGAAAGGAATAGGAAAAAAAGAAATTTTCATTGATGGTATGTAATTTCTAGAGAAAACATGTCTACATAGAATTTAGTTTGGATGAAAACATGACATGTTTCTTCTTATGGAAACACTACATTATCAAACTGAGATAAATATCACATGGTTATTTGGTCAGGCCCACACACTATGTGACCATGTATGACAAACATGGAATGTACATAGGGTATGAGCCTTGGAACATTGATGGTATCACATATCAAGTAGAGAGGCCACATTTAATATGATAGTAGATGAACACAACTTGGATAGTAAGATGCAATTCAATTTACAAACTCATTTATACACAATGTGAATCAAGTCTCACATGTCATATTAATGGCCCTAAATATAGAAAATGGAGTGGCAGTGTATGTCCAGGTTGTATACTTTTTGGGACATGCCATGTACCTCCTTATACACGTCATGTACTTTCCTTTGACATGGACTTGGACCTCTAAGTATTACTTTCTAAGTTAATATCCATGTGTAATTTGTTGTAAGTCTCCCAACCCATTAGATAGGGTTTGGTATCCCACCCAGCCTCAGGTCTCACAATACATTATCTATGAGTTGATCATGTATAAATTCAGGTATCCCCCCAAGGGGCCAAATGTCACAGTCCTCTATTCATTTACCTATTTCACTACCTTCTACAGGGGACTGTGATCCCCTCCTATAAGACAACACATATATAGTTTGGTATTCCCCTATAGCCCAAGATGTAATCCTTTACCTTTTAGGTGGATATTTTTATCTTATGTGTCTTCTAATTTTGTGCTCTTCTCATTAGGTTAATCTTGAGAGTTCTTGTGGACCTCTTTGTCAATAGTATTTCTTTATGGAGCTGCATAAAGAATTTTGTTCATTTGTCTAGACGTGAAGTCGAAGACCATACTTGTTAAATTTATTCTTTGTATGGTACTATTTAGGTTCTTATTTTTTTTGGATTATTCTTTTTAGTTTATATTTGACTCCCATTTATGTTCTCCTTTTAGGTGATTTTGGTGTGATATACTCAGAATCCATATACTCACTCCAATATTGGATATTCCAAACATGTGTCATGTGTTATGTAAATGATTGGAATCTTGATGGAGATCTAATCAGATGTAGTGGGGATGATACATAGTGATGGTAGGTGTTTGTGGTGAGAGGATCATGATTAGACATAAGAGTTTTTGTGCTAAAATAGTATTCTCACTAGTAGTTATGTATGACATATATATTTTTTTGGCCTATATTTTTTCCAACATATGTTTGTTGTGTACTATAGCACTCTGATAAGAATATTTATAATTTATAAATGAATTTATTAATCCAATTGTCCCTTTTATATTTACTTAAGAGAAAATGGACATAGATGGGCATGTGTATTTATATATTCGGATAATGAATCTCATGTAGGTTATGTCACATGATGTTCATTACCAGCCATTAATATATGGGAGGTAATCTCGGGGTGGAACTCTCTACATACTCCTAACCAAGACAGACTCAGTAGGTTGGATAATGTCAGTCCTAACCATGTGAGTTCTTCATGAGACACTACCATCATAAATATTTTTCCCCATGTAAATATTAGATTTTATTCACTATACATTTTCATTCATTTTTTGAATCATATCAACTAAAATTTAATTAAAAAATGTGGTTTCTTAAAATAATTGTTTCCCTCTTCATTATGTTCTATCTTTTTAGAAGACTTGATCAAGGGTAAACCCTTTAATAAAAGATCAACTTTGTCAGTTTGTATGCCTCCCTAGTGCCATAATAGACCTTAATTACACACTTTATCCAAGGTAAATCCAACAAAAATCCAATTTTTCATAGGCCACATCCATGGAATAGTGATATACATGACTAGGTTATTTTCTAAGTATCATAACTCATTTAAATATTATATTCCATTGATAATGGTAATATCTATGATTTCATAACCTAACCATTAGGGTGTTATAAATATAATAAACAATTTCTTCCTTTGATAATGAGGATCTCTAAATATAAGAATCATGTGGAACCTTTATTTGATCAATAAATTAATCCTAGATGATCTAAGTATTTTCTATCTCTTGAAAGTATATGGCTAGCCTCTGTTGGCCCAACCAATAAGTGATTAGTTAAAATAGTTATTGATCTGGTGTGTGACCCAAAATTTCGTTCAATGATTCATACCACCCATATATCTAATCAACTTTACCCTCTTTTATAAAATTTTTTATATAATAGATGAAATAATTTTCATCCAACCCAGTATAATCCCCAATCAAAAAGGGTCTCCCATGTGGAATCCCTACACCAAAACATTACCATAATTTCATGGCTAATGTTTTCAATAATATGACCTTAGACTACAAGATGCAATAGACTAAATTTAATTACATTAAACTGCTAAGAATTGGTCATGGACACATAACCTTAATAGTCACATCATTTTTCATTGTTCCATAACCTTGAAAAGAACTATTATGGGCCTTATCACCTGACCTAAAATGGATTGATGATTCACATTAAATGAAAAACAACTATGTGTATTTTGATTCCTGTTAAAGGGATACATATTAATCCCCTCCCATTTTCCCAATCTCTATTACAGACTACCTCCCACCTTCAGAGATAGAGAAAAATTATAGAGTTCTTAACTGTATTGCTTTAAAATATAACATAATTAACCTATGAGGGACATGATGAATAACTTTTTATGCATACAAGATTATCATAAATGAATCGATTCAATGAATGGCTCTCAGGATAAGGTTAAAAGGTACTGTTACTGGGATTTATTTTAGGTTCATGTGTTTAATATATACTAGAGTTATGGACTAGGCAACAAGCTCCTTTGTAAGATGACCCAACCACCTTTCATCTCATCAATAAATGGAAACATTTTCAACACTCTTTGTGAATGAGTGGTTACCATCATTTATAATTTTTCAATGGGATGAGAATTAATGAGGCCCACAAAAATAAAAGAAAACAACCTAAATAAAAATGGTTTACCAGTATGAATCCATTTCTTTTAAAAAATATCAA
Source organism: Viscum album (assembly GCA_963277665.1). Taxonomy (NCBI): domain Eukaryota; kingdom Viridiplantae; phylum Streptophyta; class Magnoliopsida; order Santalales; family Viscaceae; genus Viscum; species Viscum album. The sequence goes on along the minus strand of OY728150.1, from coordinate 1,881,413,774 downwards.
TTGAACATTTATAATAATTTTTTATAAAAACTATATATGTTATTTTTTTTAAAAACATCTAAATGGTATCCTATATCAATCATCCATATGAATTTAGGATAAACATTAGATAACTCAGCATTCAATGAACTATTAACTGATGGTACCTTGATTATTCAAAACTGCCATTATGAGTATAAAAGCACTAAAATCTCAACAAGTCATGTTACTAAATAATTATCTACAATTATAGGTGATAAAAAATATATTTATTGAATATTATAATAGTTTCATTATTCCCATGTTATATATAGTCCATGGAGGACTATAATAGTTTATTCCAAGAATTACAGTACCATGATGATATTCCAGTAAGGGTATGGTGGCACCTATAAGTACATTCTACCACTTTAGAAGCCTCTTCTAGGAGTGATGAAATGTCTACCCTCCTTAACATAAATATATACAGGAGGATTTCCCTGATTTTTATTCAATTGTCATAGAGCCTCTAAGTAGGGGGCCTTGCATCCATGATAGTTCCATCATCATCATCCTTAATTCCCTACAATGCTGCTAAGGCAGTTTTTCTACTCTCATTCACCTTGGTTATAGTACATAGGAGGAGATATAATTAGGGAAAACAATGAATATAGTTTAAGAGCATTTATATGTACCTTGTACTACTAACATTGATGAGACTCGTTATTATATCCTAACCATGACAAGGGTAAATTCAATGTCACTAATAATATTAGAATTTGAATATCATTAAGTTGTTCACAGATGAACATATTTATCAACCCACACTAATCATTTGACAAAAATTTCCTCTACATGACAACATAAATATTATAACAAAAGTCCTCCCTATAGTATAACTCAAAATGATGGATCTGTAGGTTGTTATGGGGGTACTCATTATTGAGGTCATCATCATAACACAATAAGAATTCAAAGCAGAGGTATAACCCATATCGGTAATCAATATGTCAATATCCTCAGAGGCCCCCAATGAAAAAATATAAACCATAGGCTCTATTGATCTTCCTCAAACCCCTAAAAACAAATGACCCCTCCATATCAATATAAATTCTATCCATGGAGTTCATTCACATAGTGAATCGTAAATCAATAGTCACAATTGTTCTCTCCATGATACTTATGGTTGCAGTCCTCACCAGAACATAAAATTATGTCCAAAATGTGATTTATTTCATACCAACAAATCAATATGTATTAAATCAATATGTCATGTCTAGGGTGTATAACATAAAGGTTCACCCCATGAAATAAAAGATAACTTAAGAGTATGTTTTACCCATGAGAATATATAATAAATCAGCATATAAGGAGTCCTTCTATATAGTAATCATATACTATAAACCCACGAAGGTCCTCCCTATAGTGATGAAAGTAAAAATTGTGGAGGTTCTATGGAGAGTATTCAACATGAAGATTGTTCCCATGTTGTAAAAATCTTAGAGATTCCTTCTTTTCGAGGTACGACATAAAATCAAAAGAAATTTAAACTAAGTACTCTATCATCAATCAAAAATGTTATATATCAATCAATGAATAGTCAAGGTAAATGTTATTATCATTTACTCTTCCAAATTATGCCAGCAAAAATGTATTTAAAAACACATATTATCATTCTTCATCACATGACATATAAGAAATAAAGCAACATTTATGTTTAGAAAATGTTAAATAAATAGTACTTAAATATGAGAAATATTATAGAATTATGAGGAAAATTTTGGTCACATTTAAAATGTAGGCTATGTATTGGACCATTTATACATTTTAGTGTGAGATTCCGTTGAACATTAAAAAGGAATGCATACCACATCTTCATTGTAATATTTGAATGAAATGAATTCATACCAAGTCGAAAATAAATCTTTATAAAGGATATGATTATCAGGTTAAGGTGTTTTGAGTTATGATATCAAGTTGATCTAGATTCCTTATCGGAATACTACGACCCTAAATTTGTTATGAAAATTAAGTGCTTCTAATATTCCATCATGAAAAGATTAAAGATAATCCACCAGATCCTCATTGGAGGATTCATCCACAATATATATCTAAGGCTTTAATGAATTTGGGATATTTTATTTCACACCACTCACTATAATGTATAGTTTTATTGGAAATTAAATTTTCGATGATATTTCCTTAAACAATGATTCAAACATTGGACTTGGAAATTCCATTCAGTTATCCACATAAAACCTTGTGGTTCTAAGATCTCGAAAAAGATGCACTCTATAGGATCAAGTTATTAATAGGATGTTGTCACCATGCTACCCAATAGGTGAAATTTTAAATAAACCTATGGTTGTTAAATAATATTAATCAGGATATATCCATTTTAATGTGGATTTAACAAAGAAACAAATCACCCAAGATACTAGATTCATCCCATGTATGAAAACATGATTTAAATACATAAAAGGATATAGTAAAATCAATGAGAAATTAGGGAATCCTTATCCCATATGGACCACGTAATTTTTATCACCTCCACCATACTTCATACCATCAGTCATATCATGGGATAACCAAGTAGAAAATGTACTTCCCCAGAGATGGTTTTCTAATTGCTGATGGTAGCTTCATACGAATTACCCTCATTTTCCTCATCACTAATTATTCTTAATAAATCAAATCCCTTGGTATTATGGTTAGTGTAAGTTAGGAGAGACTCCCTTAGAATCATTTCCATGAAGAATATCCTTCTTTAGGTATCATACTTTTTGATATGGTATAATATTTTATTCTAACATAAATATTCATATCAGTAAATGTTTTCGAAACGAACCAAACATTTGATTATGGGAATAATGTTATTGAAAAGGAGCATATAAAAGAGGTAGAATATATATAAAACATAATTTATAAATATATGAGACAAAAGGGAATTCATAAATAAAATTAGAGGTAGTATTAGGATCTAGTAGTTACCCCAAATATTCAACTTTTACATGGGTTGTGTGTTAGCACCAAAAAATGCTATAGGGGTGGAGGGGTGGATACATCCAAAGACCCTGATCACTAGAATATATAGAATCCATATTTACATTGGTTTATAATGTACCATAAATTTACAAAATAATTAAATTAAAATATATTAAATTCATTATACTCAAAGGTAATATTTGTATAGTGTATAATTCCCATACTGAAAAACCATGTCTCCTCATGAAGACCTTCTTAAAAAAGATTTTTTATATAGACTCATGAAGGTTCCACATTCATCTAGTATATAAATCTAATATCCTAATATATTAAAAATTGAGAAGATATTCACCAATGATATTTATATAAATTTAAATCATCATTGAGGTAAACAAATTGACCTCTATAATTGAGAAACCCTGAAATTTAGAGTTTTGAAAACTTCATTTCTTAGAGGAAGGCCCTTATTTTCTCCTATGACATACATATACATTTGAAATATTTTCTGGATATCTATATTTAAAATCATCATGTTGAGTTAGTAATAATTATTTTCAGGTAATAATACACTACAGGTTTTTGATAGTTTCCACCAATACTGAAACTATTGGATGATTCCATTTATTGAAGTGAAAATAACTATCATTTAATAATATTTTCATAAGGGATAGAATCTAGAATGGATGAAATTGATTTTAACACACTCAAACCAGCACCATTGATGGATCCAACCCACAAACCTACTAGGTTTAATGTGAGGCCTCCTTGAAAACTAAAACAACACCTATCACCTAATAAAAATACATAGAGAATCAGCAAGAGGTAATGTTTTTAAAAAAATTAGAATAATATATTAAATATTTATTCCTCCCTATATGATCATTTTATAGCGTATTTCATCATTAATATGGGAAAAATTATCAATACTAGAGAGAAATAATCCCTATGTGGTATATATGAATGATAATCCTAACAACTCACATTATAAAAAGGTTTTAAGGAACAACATATAGGATATATTCATCTTTAAATACCAAAATTATTGTATGGTAGATGAAGGGAATGTAACTCTAGATAACCCCAAGATGGATGTAGAGTGTGTCTACCACACTCTACCTAATAAATAAGATTAATAATTAAAAAAGTCTCCAAATAGGAATTCACAAAGGTTTGATGTCTGGAGGAGATGGAGGTTATTGAAATATGAAGTTAAATTAATTTGGTAATGACTAAGTCAGCCTATCATGACACCAATTCCTTCTATGAAACATGCAGTAAAATATTCTTCCATATAGTATTCCAAGAATCAGTAAAAGATAGATTTGATAAATAAAAATGGAATTAGGAGCCCTCAAGGTCCCCTAAACCTATAAAAACTCTCACGTACATTATGTCTATAGCCTTCATAAAATGGAAATCACCCCAATAAATAGATATTACCTCTAATGGAAATCCCAATATGAATTTTCTACCAATATATATATTATATATCCATATTGTAATGGATAATATTCTTATAAAATAGTTCATTATATAAATTTATATAAAGGAGTCTATTAATAAAGAATAAAAAATAATAGAAGTATAACCTACAATATCTGTATTGTCCCGGATGAAATAATACATGTAGTAGATAATGGTTATTTATAGATCCCAGTATGAGAATAAAATTGATCATGAATATTTAATATTTCATTATGGTCCTATAATATTTATGGATAAATTGGTTAGAATTTAATCAAATAATCAGTAGAAAAATTTTGTAGGAACCCATGACTTATCCCGTAAGAAAATATTCCCAAAAACATTGATTCATAAGTTGGTCTTTCTTCATCAAACCAACTTGTACTCATATTCATTAAGCTCAAGGGTAGGTACATGGAAGTAAATATCAAACATTGCCTAAAAAATTTGATTCTTGAAAACCTATCATTGTTTTCCCTTCGGGAACATTTATTTTGAATGACCTTCATCTCTCCGAGGAGCATATGGAGGCTCTTTAAAGCCCTCAATAGTTTAAAACCAATGTAGATTTAACTTAAACATAATTGATTGGGATTAAATTCACCCTGTCTTGCACCATTATTTCCTTTAAAAAATTGAGAAGTAATTGTATAAGGGTATATCAGACCTCGTTTTACATCTGGATATCTTAATTATTTCAATATCAATTACACCACAGTAGATACCAACCCTATAATTTTTCTCCTCCTATGAAAAACTCTACATTATTTTAGATATGAAGAGGATAATTTTGGACATTTTGATTTATGAATTCAATTATATAATATGAGTAATCAAAATCCTCTTGGGAAGATCTTATTAAAGATTTAATTTTGAGATCTTATGTTAGATTTTTAAATCATTGTGTTTCATAAGATGCCACCTTCAATAGGTTGTTAGGAATACCATGGATTTTAATGTTTGTAGTGATTCAATATTACTATCATAAATTTATGATATATTATATTAACACACAATTCATAGTAATATATATTGATTATTTTCCATTTTAATTCATATATACCAAGTCACACTATCATGGGATTTTATAGATAGGAACAAAAAAAACCAAAGATGGATAATTAACACATATCTATAATCAAAATGGGAAATAAGATGCCCTCATAAATTCCTAGATTTGGTTGAAGGGGGTATTATTAATTTATATTAATTACAATAAATAAATTATTTTTGAGATGGTAAATCATATGGTTGGATATCTTATGAAAAATATCCCCAAATTACTTTCCTATCATATACCTGGAATACACAATAATCTGAATTCCAATCTCCCTGACCGGAATAAAATGTGGACAATTTTTTTTCAATAGACCTAGGTATTGTTTTTATATTTAAAATTATTCATTGAAAATGAATTTAAGGATTTTTCACCTTCACCCCTATGAATATAGTGTCTACTAAACCTGATGATATTTCTCCCTCTTTCAGTTTCTGAAATACTGATAAAGAAGTTGATCCTTCGGAGTAATCTCTAAATACCCAAGAAGAAAATACACCCTACATTATTAATGAATATAAGGGATAATAAGTATATATACTCTAATATACGTTGTAGAAAGTGTTTCAAATAATATTTTTGAGATAAAATAGGTTAATTAAGGTACCAAGAATGTCCCATGGCCTATATTTATCAGTGAATCTAGGACTCCCAAAAAGAACTAGAAATTCATTTCTTTTCTAAAATAACATTGGAGAGTGTTCACATGGAATTATATATAAAGATATTTTATATACCCTCATGTATATTTCCATCATTTAAGATTTATAGAAAACCAATATGGATATAATCAAATAGTGAACAGGATTCATGTGACCCAAGGATCTGAGGTGAAATTCGAGGTAGAAAAGTTAATCATGGAAAATTTCATTGTGAAAGTTGAATGAGACAAATTAATTTGAATCATTTTCATAATTAGTAATTATAATATTCATATCAGGGTTTTAATTTATTTTAAGGATATGATGTATCATTGTATAAAATATATAATTTCTTGTTCAAATTATGGATTTTTTTTGATACAACATTCAGTTTCAAATCCCTAAAATTTATGGATGGTTTTTTTGGATTTAATCACACTCAGATGGATTATAAATAGAAATATTCCACTACCTTCAAAGATCATTAAGGAATATATTGTGAAATATTTATGCATATATATCCCAAGATTACTAGGAAACATATCAAAGAGAAATTCACTACATTTTAAAGACCCTCTTTATAAGAAACGTGAAATGTTATTTGACTAGTATATAGTAAATTAATGAAAATGTTGAGATCATTTCACTATAGTCAAATATTTTTTCTCCAATTTTTTATCAAAAAACATAGACATTATTCCTCTAAAATGTGAATTTTTTGTAATTCTAGGTAGGTTTGATATTTTAATGGTATATAATCATTACATAAAAGATTTTATTGGGAAAATAAATATGATACTTGAAATCCCCCCCATCAAAACCATTAAAAGTTAAGATTACTTCAAGGAATACTCACTTATATTGATTATTTATTTGTAACCTAATTTCATGTTTTAAAAAAAATGATGGGGAAAATCTTAACAGCATAATTGGAGTAATATTTATAGAATTATTTTGACATTATTAGAAATTATCTTATTTATAATATGGTTTTAATGCCACTTGGGATAGGGAAAACCATTATTTTCATTATAGTAGATAATGAGAGATTAATTATATCACACCTTTATTATAATAATGGTGTAGAAAAAGTTAATTGTTTTTAATACCACAACAGAATGATGATTATAGATTATAATGGAAATATTGATATTAGGAAAATTATTGGGTTCTACCCATTATAGTCTAGTTTTTGTACCACTATCTACAGAACCATGATATCCACTATATATATCACATGGATTCACACAAATATATCATTGTTTATCCCATGTTTATAGGAAAATGATAAATTTTGTTTTTTCCTTAAATAGTTTGAGATCAATTTTGTATTCTAAAAAGTGATAAATTGATAGGAAATAGAATATTTACTAGCTAAAAACCCCTATACAAAGGAGTTGTGAATTGATGTAAAGGAATACAAAAAGTAATTTTTTACCTTTCATAAAACTACCAAAAAAAATTAAATGTATACTAGTAGTGCCTCAAGATATCCAAAAAAAATGATAATGGAACATCCAAGGATCAATTTATTCATTTTGGGAATTACATTTATTTTCCTAGTGAAGGGATTCTTACATTACAAATACCTCCTTTCAAAAGGATGTTCCAAAAATGAGGAAGAATACTAAGCCCTCATTACATGTTAAAATCCGGCCTTATTGATACTAATCATTCAAATAAAAGTAAAAATTGACTCCTAGCCAATGAAAAAAATAGGATAATGGGGTGTGTGGAATAAAAATGAAGAGTTCATTACCAAAATTTGTTATATTTTTTTTATGTCATATTTTCTATAAGAAATTTTTTTTCTCACATTATGTGTCTTTATAATTCTGGATAAAATTACATGGATAATCATACTATAACTCTTAGGGATCTAGATAGAATTTATTTATATTAAACATTAAAGGTTGAAGAGTTTTTTCCCTTTTATCTAAGAAGAAATAAATAATCATGTTAATGAAATCACTCAATCCATATCCTCATATCTATCAATAAATATAAAAACTAATGAGTTGTTGATAAAATGATTTTTTTTAAATTTTATTTGAATTTAAATTTAAATACGCCCTTATGTTCAATTTATAAATCTCGGAAAATCACATTTACCATTTTATGTAAATTTTTATGTTTGTTTTGTAAATAAATAAATTATATTTTAATTTATGTATTACATTATATGAAAACACATTAAAATTAATAATTTTAGTTTTAAATGTAATTCTAATGTTAAATTCAAAAGTTTGATGTCTAATATTGGAATTAATTATAAAATTGATCATCATTTTAAAATTCATTTAATTGAAAATATGTTTCTAAATAAATAAATATGTACTACCCTTAAAAATATCATTTTTATGATGATTGATTCAATCTTATGTAAGAGAAGGTATATGTATAAGATTATGTAAATAAAGAGGTAATGTGAATGAATCATACCAAGTGGTTTTGTGTAAAATTTATTGTTGGAGGAGGTAGATTGTGTAAGATTAAATACTCATAGAACATAGATAATTTTAGATTAAATCAAAAAATATGATCAATGTATAAATATATTCATTTCTATTATAAGATATTTATGTGGTTTTGTGAGTTTAAATTTCTCAACACCCCACATATATAATATTTTGTTTACTTTCTATGTCTTACAAAATAACTTATCTTATGGTAATAAAATTAGAGAAATGTCATCTATATAAGAATAAAAATTGTCTAAAGGCAGTAGTATATGATTTAAAAAGGGAAAATTTAGTCGACCTTAAAGGTTTATTTCATATAAAATTGATTATATTTTTCAATCTGAGGTGGGTTGTGTGACTGAAGAGGTGAGGTTTTATTTTCTACATTGAGTGTCAAATTAAGCTCTAGGATGATTGAAGACACTAGAATAAAAATATTTATATTTTTCAATAATAAATAGGATTTTAGATCCAATAAAAAAAATTCAATATGGTCTAAATATGGAGTGAATTAACCAATGTGATCCCATTTTTGAGAGCCTATATTGTTCTTTTCCACTATCAAATAATACAACCAATAATATTTTTAAAGATCATGGGTGAGTCAAAAGAACCAAAGATAATATTCAAAATCCAAATTTTGTGTTATATAGATGTTACTAATTTAATAGTTTAATTTTTTAGACTATATTAGCTTCTATTTCTTATTTTAAAAACCAATTTGATATGAACATTAAGTTGTCAATGAAGTTATTTTTTAAACTATTTGTTTGTTAAAGTATTCAAGGTGTACCTTTTCACCACTATTATAAATTATATTTAGAACTCTAGTCAGATTAAAAATGTGATAAAACCTACGATTTTAGTTGTTTTAGACACTAAAACTATATTGTTATGATTACATAGGGGCCATAGAAAATTATATAAACAGAAAACATACATTTTCAACGCAATAAAAACCTTATTTTATATCTGGTCAGTTCTATAAACTACTTAATAATTTGATCTGTGTAACCACATAGATTCAAGATATTTGAAATAATAACACAATAAAGAGGCCAAATTATCATCCATAATGATATTATATTTCATTATAAAGAATGGAAACTTATTGAAAGGGTGTTTTTTTAGAAATCAATTTAAATCGGTTTAGCCAAACACATATAGAAAAAAGGGTATTTTGAACCTCAAAATAGTAGATGTTTTTTTTCAGAATACTATATATTTTTAATAGGATTAGGATAAATTTTTTAATGGAATGGGGTAGCTATATTTTATCCACTACAATTTTATAGGGAATTTCATGTGGGTCATCATGGTTTTACTTGAATTTTACTGGTAAAAAAATTACACTTTGTCGATCCCATTTCTAGGATTATGTTTTCATGTCACTATAAATCCATGATAAATCTCCAGATAACTACTATTTAGTGTTTTGTTTAGTTTTCCACCAAAATCCCACTATGGTTTTTTGTCTTTTTATTTTGGTATTTTTTAACGCCCCATAAGGTTAAATGGTTAAAAAGAAAACATGTTACTACAATATCAACATGGTAAACCTTTATTTATTAGGATAATAATTTTTTAGAGATGCAAATTTAAATATTCTTAGCCTTTAAGAATATTCATTAGTCTATTAACTCATTTAGGCACATGGGTGGGCCCCTGGGAGGCGAAAAAGTGTTTCTATGGAGAAACAGTGACTCCCTCCATGTAACAAGTATGATTTATTTTTATTTTTATTTTTTTGTTTTTCTAGATTATTCCATGACACATATTTAGAAAACTTTTAATTTTGGATAATATAGTTCTGGTGCATAGTTTAGTTGGATGGTTAGTATTAATTGTATTGAATGGAAATATGAGGCTCCTGTTGTGTTTTGTATGATTTGAGCATGGCTCATCAAACCATGCAACTCACTACGGGAATCATGTTATTCTATGGGTGTCTATACAGATGTGTCACATGGAATGATCATGGTTTTCCCAAACCATATGGATCTATGTGGGTAGTCTCACACCTCTAATTCTAAAAGGAAAAAGTACATGAAAGGTTAGTCCATAGTTTGTTAAACTATGTGGCCTAATAGTGCACCATGATCAAAACCTTTAAAAATATGGAATTTACATCATTCCTCTTTATATTATTTATATATATATACCTTATAATCTCCATTGGTATCAAACTAAACCTCCACTATTTCTCTAGGGGCTTGTCCCCTTATTTCCTTGGCGATCTCCCTTCATTTTTACGTGATCTCTTCATGGTGTGATTTTTTTTTGATATGGTATTATCTTTTATCTTTAGATCTATGCGAGATATATTTTCCCATTTTCCTATTATATTCCAATTGGGTTTTGATTACAAATGTAGATTATTTGATGGTTAATTGATTTTGATTCTTTTGGATCTAGTCTTGTGGGGATCAGATCATCTTGTCTCCAACCTCAGTTCCAAATGTAAAATAGTTTTCCTCCATTCATAAGGGAGTTGTCTCAATATTTACAAGATGTTCATGTGATTTAATTTGGTTTGTTTTATGATATTTCTGAATTTATTATATCTTTTCATAATAAGATATTTTAGATTGAATTTTTTTGAAAATTGATTTATGAACACAATGTGTTAGATGAAATTCATCAAAGGATATTTGGAATCAAAATTTTATATTCATGAACGGGAGTTCTGATGAATCACTGAGAAAATATTTTCTAAATTTTGATAATAGATTTAAAATAGTTTTGGTCAGTCATATGGAATTGGTAACCTTGTGGGAATCGAGTAATGGAAATATTAATCCTTCAAGAGTGAGGCACAACTATGGTTTATTTTCTAAATATCAATAAACTATGATAGGACATGATATCAATCAAAAAATCACCTTTTTGTGATTATTGTTACTTAGCATATTTAATCATTTATTCCCCTAGGATAGATCACATCTGTTCCCTAATCTATACATTACGACTTTATTCACGTTTGTTTCATCACATGTAAATCATATTTTTTATCCATATGTAGTTTTTTTTATTTCATATTGATCTACATGCTATTTTAATATTAATTTTTTTAATATGAGATGTCTTTATGGAATTAAAAGTATTTTTTAAAAAATGATTATATTTTTAAACTACATTATAAATTATATTTTTTTAATCTTGTAATAATGGTTTCATTTTACTAGATTTCATAAGGACTTTTTTTGTGGTATACTACTCGTCATAAGGATTACAACCATCCTTATTCAATTAGAAAATTTAGATAAGGTTTTATAGGAGTCAAGTGAATGTAAGGGAATAATTTATCTCACTAGATTCTCCTGGATGTTGACATATTAATAGTGAGTTGTGATGGTGGTGATAGATGGTCTCTGGGAGATACAAATATTTTCATATCTTTTCTTAATTTTAGGTTCAGACATTTATCTTATTGATGTATGTCTCATTGATTTGTAATATTCTTCATAAATTTAATCCATTGGTTTATTGCTTTTAAGTTATTCATGAGACTCATTTGGTTATTTATGGATCAACACCTTATGGTGGGAAATATTGGGGGATGTTTCACATATTCCTAGGTTGGTTCTTTATATAATGGAATTAGAGCCATTAACGGGTAGAAAGTGTTTTGAAACATCCTAGGTTTGTTTTTTGATCTTTAGTAGACCAAAGTTAGGATGGTAAAAATTCAGGTTGTAAGTGTGGGAGGGTTCCTACCTAGCTCACATCATTGTCCAAAATCCAGTTACCTAGGTGGTCATAGATTTTTTTCAAGTGTCAAACTCGGTATTAGATGTCATTTAAATAAACTTGATTTAAGGTTTATTAAAATTAACCTATTCCTTTTTAATATTTTCTCCCATTCATATAATCAATGATTTTATTAAATTTTTATCATTTAAAGAATTAAATTTTGGATTCATGATGTTTAAATTTTATTCTAGAAGTTTGCTAAGCTAATTGGTTATTTTCATTTTGTTTATTAGAAAATTCTTCCGAGAAGGGATATTTTTAGTCTGGAAGATGAAGTTATGAATAATGTTACATATGAATCTCATCCAATGGAACCTTATTCGGTGTATGTTTGAATAAGAATTATTACGACTCTAGGTGATATATGTGTTGGAAATTATGGATGGGCAGTGGACCATGGATCAGAATCTACCAAGAAGAATCCACAAATCTTACATGGTGTCAAAAGAACAATGCAATCTAAAAAGTTTCATAACCAAATTGATAGGATATTCCATTATTATATACCTATGAATTTATCTAAGTTGTATTTTCCCTCTTACATTCTAGAAGTATTAAAATGGAAATGTTGTAACTTCATCGTGGAGGCTAAGCTACATGAGGATCTTACATTTACTTCTTTCAAGAATGTCCAAAACTATTAGTTCTACCCTAGTACATGACTCTAGAAAAAATCCTTGTAATTTAAGACCATAGATAAAGCGGATATTTATGTTATAGAGAATGCCGCCTATTTTTTCAAGTTGTTTCAATTAGAACCTGAGATGTTTTCTAGTGATTTCCCTAAACCTCATAGTTTTCATATCGGTCCAAGGGATAATATTCATTCAATGTTGATTCTCTTATGCATTTTATCCTTTTTTGAGGTAGTTAATAAATTAAAAAAGTTTGAGGCCAACATATCAAAGATAAGATTCTTAGGTAGAGATTTGGTTATTTCAATAGGTATATATGGTGTGTCTTATTTCTAAAAAAGGAAATGTATATGTATCCAGTTTACATTAGTGCTAATATTGGGGAATTATTCAGGTCAGTAACACATTATTTTTTTGTAAACATGGAAGCCCTATTTTATCCAAGACTAAATTTTAATAATTGGCATGAAATTTTAATAATTATAATAAATCCTACCAATTTAAGTGTTTTGTGGGAGAATATCCCAAGGAATCAGAGTAGGATCCACTCTTACCAAGGGATCATGGGTTTATTCTGATGCACAAAAGGGTGGTGGATCTCTTTCTCATGCCAAGGGGAATAATTAAACATTTAATAAAGTTTATGGATGAGATGATACTAGATGTATTCTAAAAAAGAGTGTACAATAGGGGAATATGAGGCACTAATGGGTATTATTTGATGTACCGTGTTCATTTCAACTTCTATGGTACAAGACTGAAGTAATGTGTTACTAGATGGATCATAATTTTCAATAGTGATACCTATTTTAGTATGTTTAAAAATTTTATATTTATACTTCTTATAAACTTTGAAAATAAAATGTATTCACTAATGAATTGATTATTAATGTAACAACTAATGCCTTAGAATAATTAGTGGAGGAGTGGTATCAAATTATTTAATTCATTGAGATGAACTTAGTAGTGTTGGATTCTACAAGGAATGTGTTTTTATCTTCTAGGAATGTTTACTCTTCATTTTATGATTACATTCAGAATTAAATGGTAATATAAATTTATTTCTAGTGCTTTATGAAAATATGAAATTATGGGGAGAGGTATTTGTTCATGGTCTTCCACAGAGGATTTTTGTATCTGAGGAATTTTGGTCATACCAATATCTCTAAGGTAGAAATTAATGGAAAGTTGACATCAGCATTATTATTCTATTCAGCCTAAAAAACCATGATATATAATGATCTAAGACATCAGTATTGGTTTTTTCAGATGAGGTGGTTTATTGTAGAATTTTTGTCATGGAACCTTACTTTTCAAGTAATTATGGTGGAGCAATAGATACTTGTTTTCTTATTGCAACCATTTCCACTTATGGTGTGGACGTGGGATTATTTTTTAACAGAATTAATTATTTGTATACCATGGAATCATTGTAAGAAGGTTACAATGTGGGAGATAATTTATTGGATTATGAAATTTTCTCATTTCCTCTATATCAAGGAGTCAATAGAGTTGTAATATCTTGGGCCCTTATATATCTAAGAGGTTTTATTTTATTATGATGTTCCCTATATAGTTTTTTATAATATAGACCCACTATTTCCATCTTTATTTTGGAATGTTTTGAAATTAGATATGGGTTACCACCTGAAATTAATCATGGTATATCATCCATGGATATATGGGAAGATTTATCATGCTATTCAGAACCTTGATGATATGCTTCACATGTGTGTGAATGATTTTAGTGGTATATGGGAAAATTATCTACCTCTAGTCAAATTTTCCTATAAAAATAATTAACAAGATTTAATTAAAATGGTTCCCTTCACAACATTCTATAGGAGTTCATGTATACTTCACTAATACCAAGGAAATTTGGGAGAGTATTCCTTGATTAGACTATGTAATATTCAAGAAAAAATAGAGAAAGTATAGCTAATCTATAAGGGATTAGTGTCTTTATATAATTGTCATAAATCCTTTATGAACCATTATCATCGCCCTCTTGATCTTGAGGATGGTGATTGGGTCATCAACATTGTTAAACCTCTCTTTGATCATCATATATTGGATAAGTAGAATAGTTGGCACTGGATCTTATTAGACCATTTGAGATCCTTAAATGACTTGGAGAGGTATTTTATCAATTTGACTTTCCATCACACTTAATGTTGATTCATGATGCGATTCTTTCTTCTCAACTAAACATGAATCAATGGGACCCTTCCCATGTGATTTAATGGGAAGATAAAAATTTTTATCCTAAAACCATTGTGGTAGAATAGTGGGTTCAGATTATGGATCACCAAGATTAGGTTCCATGTGGGAGTGAGAACCGTTTATGAGAAATTAGTGGCCGTTTTTCATATTTTGAATCTGGATAATGTTTTCCAAAAAGAAATATTTTATGGTGTGTAGAATTGTGATGCCCTCTGAGACAGAGGTATGCTTCACTTAGAGCTTGGTTTTTTCTTTGGGGTTTTCTATAGTTTTTCAAGATTCGGGGGTTGAAAAAATGGATTTTTGGAGAAAAAAGGAATGGTGTATTGTTTGGTTGAACATTTAGTAGTAATTGTGAAATAAATTTGAAATAGGGTGCAGTGAGGTTTCAATGAAATTTTTCATAGTTTTTGAAAATTTAGTAAAATGGTACGACACACCAAGGAAGACATGTGATTGTCTAGGTGTTACTCTACAGATTCCACAGGGATTGAGCTTAATTTTCCAAAAAAATTACGACTCTTCCACATAATCATATTCATCAATTTTTCAAAGGACCTAGGCAATGCATATTTAGAAAATAGTTTTTTATATTATTAATCCTATTGCATGCCTGAATATGAACCTTTAAAAAGTTATAATTTACCTCATTTACCTTATGTGTTTTTATATTTAATGGCTTCATAATATCTATTAGGCTCAAACTAAAGCTCCCATGGAACTATATTGGATTCTCTGCTAGATTCAATGTAGATCTCCCTTCATTCATGTTGGATATCTTTAATTTATATTCTATTTATTATCTAGTTTCCTCTCCTATTCTTAAATATTCTCTTAATATCTTCTCCCATTGTTTTCTTTGAACCTGATTTGGCTTTGATTGGTGTATCTATATGTTGTAATCGGTAATTTATGTTTATTATTGAGGAATATATTTTGTGAGTATTAGATCACCACATTTCTCACCTCTATTCTTAAATGTGAGCTGTTTTCCTCCGTTCTTGAGATATGTGTCTCTATAAAAAGGTTTCAATCCATGAATTACATGATTTTCTTGTAAATTCCATTGGTTTATTTTTTTCGATTTTATTGTATCATGGAATAATATTGGTTTTTAAGGTATTTTTCATTAATTATGTGTTTATGAAAACTATGTGTCTGATGAAATTCATAAAAGGTTATTTTTTTACTCTAAAAATGATTTCCATGCATGAGAGTAGGGATAATTCACTACGAAATTTTTTATTACAATTGTGAGAACATTTTTTAAATATTTTTTGAAAAACATATCACATTGGGAACATTAGATATTTTGGGTTATAGACATATACGGCCATAGTGATTGTGGATCCCTTATCGGTTATTTATTTTTACATTTATAGGTTCTATAAAGAAAATTTAATTAATTCGATTCATGTTTTCCTAGATTAGTGTTCCTTTGTCCAATTACATATTCTCATAGGCTAGATCTGATGGGTTCTTCTATATTTACATGTTGACATTGTTTCATGTTTCTATGGCCACATGTTAATATTATGTTGTGTCTATAAATTGTTTTGTTTATTCTTTCATGTTGATCTATATGCACTTTTTATATCCCTGGTTTTTTTAAATTTCATATGGTTTAATGAAAACCAAAAATATGTTTTACAAAATGATACTCTTTTGAAAATTCTTTATAAATTTGATTTGTTTTAATAATTGAACCAATGGGTGTATGGTATTAGACATTGTATATATTATTTCGTGGTGTCCTAATTTGTTGTGTTCACAAACCCTACTTCATCCATATGGTGTCTTCAGATCAGTTTTTATGAGATCTAGGAAAAGGAAAGGGCATCATGTATCTCTCCAAATTCAATAGGATGTTGATTTCCTCATAGTGGGTTGTGATGGTGGTGACAGATGGTCACATGGAGACTAAGTTTTTACCTTGTCATCCTTTATTTTCAATTGTTTTCTTTTGTATTGGAAATATATGTCTCAGGGATGTTTACTCTTCTATAGTATTGTAGTCTATTTTTTTATCTATATCAATTTATTCATGAGAATAGTTTGGTTGTAATTGATCTTCAAATTGTGGAAGTCCATATCAGATGATGTGTCATATCTACTCGGGTTTTTTCATTAATGATATCCAATTATTTTGTGATATTAAATATCTTTTTCATCCCTTATGTTATGATATTAAATATCTATTAATAGAGTTTTTTATGGTGAAAGTTATATTATGTTTTTGAGTTTGAATTATTATTTTAATATTTCTATTGCTTATTGATTCTATGCTCTTAGTTTATTGTTATGAATAAAGGCAACAACCTATGAATTTACATTATTTGTTTCATTTTATTTATTCAAATTTATTACTCCTCTAATTTTTAGTACACCTTGATAGAGTGAATTGTTAGTGGATATATGCTGTAATTTTCTCTATGTCATTTTGGAAACATCATTGAACTTGTTGGAAGAGTCCACCTTGAACTATATTACCATCTTGTAAGGAGTTCACAAAAATTATATAATTGGATTATTTGATTTTTGTGAGACATTTCACACTCAAATGGATGATATTTTTTACTTAAATAATAATTTTATAACTACGATAAACATTTTTTCAGTAAAACTCCTCTGGTCTAATATTTTTATTACTAATTTCATTTCATAATTCAACCACACCTTTCACCTCACTATTCCCATGAATTTATTTTTCATTAAATAATATACATTTCAATTTTTATCATAACATATTCTAAAAACCTTTTAAAATTAAAAAAAATAATTAATATTACAATACAATAAAATATCTTAAATAAAAAGATCACATTAAATTAACGAAATCTTCATTGAGAGAATAATCATTAAAGTTAGCCTCCCATGGTATGACCTTGGTGTTTTATAAATTTATAACATATGTCAACATCCCATTTAAAATTTCATCATGAATCAGTTTTTTGTACCATTTAAAGGGAAGAGTTTCATTCATGGTGATCCATATACTTTTTAAAAATGATAAAAATTACCATTGTGAAAATTTCCCTAATTCTAATCTACTTTCCAACAGTAAAAATATGAAGATGTTCTTGTTAAGAGTTATTATCTATCATTGTTATAATTATGAAAACTAAATTATCCTCTATGTGTTTCTGATTTAACACATATTAATGGAACCCTGTGAACTGATTGATAACTTAAGGTGGATGATATATTGATAATCGTTATTAATTAAACCTGTAAACGAGTAATGATGATTGGAACATACTATTCCCAAGTTGTATAAATAAATGTGGAATAGATTGAGTCCACTTATATATTTTCTTCGAAAAAAGTATGAAGTTATAGACCATTAAACAAATGATATTTAGATGCTAATTTATTCAATTTATAACGATAATGTATAGTATTTTTCAAAACCCTGCATTCAAATTCTAGAAAATATTTCATGAATTAAGGTAAAACCTACACACAAAAATTTAGAACTGGAGTTTATGGTTAAATATTTTTGGAATACATCATGACTGGGGATTAAATTTTAATATTTGATCATTTCACTAAAATATACACATCATTAATAGATGAAATAGAGGTGCCTAATGGAAAAATTCATTTTGGAACTATGAGGATTGATAAAATGAGTTTAGACGTGAATGTTAATGGGTTGAAAATGATTAATAAAAATTAATTAATCATTTTATTAAATTGGAATTTCAAAAATATTAAGTTTTCAAACTAGTTTTCCAGAAATAATAGAGGGTATTCCTTGTATTTATAAGTCTATGATAAAGAATGATTTTAATTTGTTTCCACCACATCCTTGTATCTTCCATGTTTTCAATTTTAAATTAATAATAGATGTGAAGAACATAATATCATTAATTTTTAAATGAAAGTAATGTGGGAGAAAGGGTGAAACCCATATAAAGTGGTTCCTCATTAGAAAATCAATACATAAGATAAAATAATCCCAATTAGCTAGAATTTTCAAAATATGGATAGCCAAGCTATAACAATAGTATTGGGGATCAAAAAAAATTAATTCTCCCTTCTTTCTTTTCTATAATTTCTTTTACATAGAATTACTTAGTAATTGATATGGGTTACATATATATTGTAATTGAGGCTAGGAAATTTATTTACATCACCTATAAATTGAAAACATACTATTTTCCAAGGTTAAAATATATCTTCATATGTTTTCTTGGTTATTCATTATAGGAATATGAAGTAGTCGTTGATTGTGCACAAAATGAAAAATCAAACAAGCTATTTTTATAGCTTCTTCAAAATAAATACAATTATATTCCTCTACTATGTAAATTTGTATTTCCATAAATTTCTTTAAATATTATCTAAAAACTAATTCGTGAATTTATGCGAGTTATATTTCATAATAATGGTTTTCAGGAGATGACCAGTTCATATTTTCTGGCCCAAATAGGTTAAATATTCATAGAGGGTAGTAAATTAGGGTATGATAGTATAAGATAACTTCCCCTTCAGATCATGTTTCACCATTACAAAAAACAGTCTTCTCTCATTTCTTGAAGAAATTTATGGAATGAAATGAAAGCATTAACAATTAACAACACTTTTCTTGGTTCACCCTACTGGTCTACATCTAACTAGCATACAAAGGAAATGTGTCTATTTACTAAATTCACTAGATCGCACTATTATTAACAAAATTTAGTATACTCACTATCCCTCCTTGTTTATTATCAATCACAATTTTAAATATCTTGTCTATCTAAACAAAAGTGTTCTCACTACTCCTTCATATGATTTTTTTGATCACTTGAATCAATATGTTTTAAACTTCATTTGTTTTTGTATTGATTACCATTTTCATCCACTTTATGAATACCAATTTACCATAGATATAATGAGAAATCCCTATAGGTTGTCAAAAATTGGGATTTCATTCCATATTTTCAAGGATTTCATGCAACTATACCACTTGGTATGCAATATGTTTGTTCTTCAGTGGAACTCCCAACTTCTTCCCAAAGTTGAAGAACTCCCAACATCAACACAATTTCATGGAACTACCAACATCTAGGTAATTTTGTGGAAATCCCTACTTCAATGAAATATCATAGAACTCCCAACTTCTATCTTGTGGATGCAAGTAAATTGTATATGAGCATCTTGATATCATAGTTGTTCTTATGTGTATATTATATTTTCTTGAAAATCTAATGCACTTCAGAGCCATAATATTATCTAAGTGATTATATCCTGAAATGAGAGAGGTTATTGTCTATTTATAGACACTACCAACCCTATGAAAAACATCCTTTCACCCCTTCAAATATTCGAGAAACTTTACTCTATCACTAAAAATATCATTTTGAGGTTGTTGTGAGAACAAAATATCGATATCTATTTTTGTAGGTAGAGGAAAATCTTCCACTGTAACCCAACACCAAATTTTGTGAAATTTAACATCTGGTACATAACTATGTCTCTATCTCTATTTTGATGTGCCATTCCGAAAAACATCCCTTTTGTATAATTTTCAAACCACCTTTACCTTTTTGAGAAACTATTAAAATTTAAATATGGATCCTTCCTTTTCTAAAAATTGTTTTTTTATTCTCCATATTCGAGAATAATTTTTTTTAAAACATTTTGAAATGACATCACATTGTACACTAAGTATTTTATACTACTTATAGAGCATCCATTAATTTTTATTGGGTATCTTTTAACATACCTTATCAAAAATCTCTCTAGAGATCCCCAAATAAACTTGAAAACCTACTTTGTTAACAAATACAATCAACTAAAAAAATCATCAAATTTACCTTTTGGGGGTTTTAACCAATAGTGTTAGGTTTGGGTCATTGAGTCTTTTTGTTTATTTTTGAAATTATTTATTTTCTTCTCAAGATAAACAAAAAAAATTCATCATTTTATACAACCAACTTTAAAGGAGGGATCATCCTGATTTTTGAAAAAAATGAGTCTGAGTGAATACTAATATGAGGCCTTTCCCTTAACTTTTAATTTCAAATTCTCTTTTGAGTTTGGCCATTTTTTAAAATATCTTTTCATTTGGGTTTTAATGAAAATTCATCATCTCATGATGCACTAAAAAATCAACATATTCTTTACAATACCCCTTTACATGAGTGAAATTTATTGGGGAAATTTTTTTGGAAATCCTTTATATACACATGAGACACACCTTTATATAGATCTATTTATACATGTAGTTTCCCTAAACACCCTTATAGTTAAATCCACATTTCATGATCATTATATCCTTAAATACCAATTACACAACATACATTTCATATTTATTTCAATAAAAAAAGTGGGGTATAAATTCAATCACATGATTTATTTATAAGGAATTAAATTTTCGGGGTCAATTTAAGGGTAATTCCTTCATTTTAGGAACATTAATCCTCAATGTGTATGATTCACTCACTCATGACATCACATTTACATAATAATCTCTTTAAAAATAGAAATATCCAAAATAGAATAATAAATGTTTATAAAAAAGTATAAATAAGAGGAGAATAATGATTTAAATATTATTCATTATTCTTCATTTTAAGACTCAAGGCCCATGATTAGAAAAATAAGGTGTATTGTGATGGGTTTATACTAAAAATGATGAATTGTGTGAAGAATAGTCATCAAGAATTCTTAAATAATCATCAAATGTATTGAAGGTTCAAAAACCCTATTCCTCCACCCTGAGGATTTGTGAACCTCCTTCAACTATGTCATGGATACATGAGAATTATATCATGCATAATGTTGATAAATAATGTTATTGATATGATTATAATCTTTCATATAATCTACACTTGAGAGAAGGGTAGAACGAAATTCATCTGATGTCAGTTTCAATGTGATCACGGAGGAATTGTTGGTTTTTATTTAATTTAGGTGTGAGAAAGGATAAGAATTGGTGAATTTATCGTATGAAAGGAAAATGATGGATTTTTAATGAAATGATTGACAGTTCACTCATTTTTTATTTTTAGTGTGAATTATGGTCGAGATGTTAATATTTTTCTAGGGGTGTAAAAATTAGGTGTGAAAGTGTGATAAAATATATTTTTTATCAGTTTATTTGAGTTTAATTATAAATAATACAATACATTAATTTTCAAAACCTAGGTAAATTACATTTTAATTATTTTTACATTATATTAAATTTTGAAAAAAAATATTATTATTTTATTATAGGAAAAATCATACAACTTATAATATTTTAATTTAAATATTATTATATGGTTAAATTATTAGATTTCATATCTGACGTTGAAATTAATTCATAACTACTATTGAATTAAGATTTTATTCAAATTTAACCATTATAATATTCTAAATTGAATATGTACTATCCTTTGAAACAACTTTCAATTTTTTCAGTCACAATGTTACTCTTAAATAGGATAAGGTTTATTCATAATATGAAGAAATGTTATGTGTGTTTCAAAAATAATTAGGTGAAATGTAACTATCTAATATTAATCAGGGGATGAGGTGGATCATTTATATTAATTCTTTTTATATCTCATCTATAATTAGATTAAATCAGGGTAGAAGATCTTTCTATAGAAAATTCCTTCACTATACATGTTTTTTATGTGTTTCCACGATATTAAATAACTTAATGAATCTCCTTCATAAGATTACCATGGTATAATTCATCTAATTAATTAAATTTTCACACGAAAATTAAATGAAATAAACATAAAATATTTAAGAATAAATGTTTTCACAATGGGGGAGTAAAATATTGAATATATGGGAACTCAAATGAGCTTAAAATCCATAGTTTAAGTTAGTTAATAACCATGTATGAGCTGAGTTAAGTTGTGAAATTAAATATGAGAGGACTACTTGTTGATCTAAAGTGTTGAATAAAGTTCAAGGAAGATTTAATTATCATGAGTTCAAAAAATTCATACACTGAAGACGATCTCAAAGCCAATCGATGAACTAGCGAGTTAGTATCTCAACTGTAATGAGATATGTTATGCATACATAAAATTTTCTTTTCAACAAATATTGTTGAGGACTAATAGAGTTGATGGAGATCTATGGGGAAGCTTCAGAACCTATGATAATGTTTTGGAATATAATTTCATGTTTTTTGGTTGTGATCTTGTTTGTAGGTTTTAGTTTTTATATTCTTATTAGATTCAACTACATGAGTTTGAATACAATTTTATATGAATTTCAATTGATTAATTGAATGCTTATATACGGTTTTTTTGTTCTAAGGAATTAAAATTATACTTTCTCACTACTAGTAGAAATTGATTATAGTGTCTTACTTGGGTGTTTCTAGTGATAAAACCAATTAATATAGTTTTATGGATACTAAACTTCTACTGATATGATATTGAAGAGGACTAAAATAATGTTAGACCTATCATCAACTAGAGTAAACCTAGGAACAACCATTTTAGAAATCATTCCCATCCATCCCACTACTCTACCATTTGATTAGTTAATATCTATGATGTAAATTGATGAGAACTAGTTCTATAGGAAAGAGTACAAGATATCATCCATGTGGAGATAAGTATTGCATTATAAATAATGAAATATATTTTAAAGGGAGTTTGTTCAATGATTTCATGTAATTAATTGACATATATATGTATAAGGGAAATAGAAAAAGAAACCTTAATAAAAATATATGATTTTCTTTTATTTTTCTGAATATTCAAAAAATCCAATAGGATTGTGTTATTTTATTTTCAAGGGTTCTATATAGAAATATTTTATTCATTCTCCCTCTATGGGGGAGTTCCTGTATAGCGACCTAATATTTTGATATATAGATACAACATGTTAATATATATATATATATAACATAACATTAATATCCATAAAATAACCATAAATGTATAGTGTCTTTGTATATTAGATAGATAAACATCTTATTTAGGTATATTCTTTACCTCTCTCGTAATTTCATATCACATTTTACACTTCTTTACATACCCAACTTAAAACATTTCATCATAACCTATAAAAATGAAATATAATAAACAGTGAGATAAGATGCTATGAAAGTGTGAATATATGATATATCAATCAATGATCATACGAATGAATAAGATATGAATAAGAGAATAAGATCATGACCATAAATTACATAGTTTTACCCAATTATTCATAGATCATAAACAAGATTCAATGAATAAAATTTTATTATTTTAAAATACTTGAATTATAGGAGTGACTAATCATCAAAAATCAATCATAAACCATAATTTCATATCATAATCATAAAAACATGTCCAATAAGTATGAAACCATCATAGGCATAGAAATCATTTCTTATATTGTGTTTATATATTGAGACTGTTATATTATAGTGGATCGAGAATCAATAAATACCTCCCATACCATAACAGATCAGGAATCCCTACATGTTTCCCATAGTAGGTATGCAATGCCAACCTTTTTGTTGTAGTTTATTGATAACATAAAATCATTTCCAATAACTACCTCATTAGATATAACTCTTTACCCAAGGAATTTTAAGGATACATACTTCTAGGAAAACTCACCACATAATTAAAAACACAAATATATGTCCCATAAGATCATAAAACATTAATCATATCATCATAACATAACTAATATATGGGAAAAAAGTTTCATAAATATTTTATCATAGAATAAATCATAGAAAATAAATGGGTTTCAAAAAAATATCACCATCGTAATGATAATTCATCTATAGAAATAATATGGATGGTATAATTGGATTATGTACCCAATAAATAATATCTATATTCTAAAAAATCATAGATGAAGATTCCTTTTAATGATCACTACAATATTTCTTATAGAAAATGGACTTTTCATTTAGAAATAAATTATTTAAAATAAAAAAGTTTAAAAAATATTACGAAAAAAATTAATTTGATAATAATCATGGAAAATTTAAAATTAATCTTTAAATAGTTTAGTGTTTATGAAGGTGGGAAATTTTGTTCATGTCATGTACGTTAAATATATATTTTTTTCACATTTCTGTAACAATTCAAAAGTACGTAATTAGAAAAATGACATAATTAATACTTTGAAAAATTATAATAAAATGAAACACATGGGAAAAAATGAATTTAAATATTCATTGGAGAATTATATAAAATTATTTAAAAAATATAAAATAAAACATAGACATGGATGAAAAATATATGTAACCAAATAATAAATAAATTCTATTTCTTCCAAAAATATTTTACAAGTCATTTAAAGTACCACAAATAATAAAATGATAATATAAATTGAAAAATAAATGAATATAAATAAGATAAGAGAGTGAATTTGTTTTATCATATATGTATCATAAAATTTCCTTCATATAAATTCATGCATAAATAATCCAAATTAAATTGTGATTGAAACAAAAAAATCCTTACCTCAAGTCAATTATTTCATTATAAAAATTTGTACCTAATGTATAATAATTATTATATCATATATATATATATATAATATATTAATTAATTGTATCCTTATTACCATTCATGTAAATATGGAATGAAAAATGAATCACATCGTTTCGGGGATGTGTAGTCCACATGCATGCATGAATGATGTTTTCATTTTCCAATGAATGGGAAGGTAAGAAGGTTGTTATGATATAATAATTATATAATAAATATCATATATAAACATTAAAACTATAATAATGACCAAAAATGAAATATGGTGATGGAAAATGAATTGTATTGCAACATAGATGCGGTAGTCCACATGTACAGACGAAAGATACATTCACATCCCATTTGATGAAATAAAAGAAATATAATGGTAATCTAATAATCATAATTACATTTTGGTACATTTAAGATAATAAGATAATTATTTTATCACTAATACCAATGATTTAGTAGAGTTATAAAGAAAAATAATTTTAAATAGGATAGGTAAGATAATTACCTCTTCTTTGGTAGGTCTATCCTACTAAGGACACATGTAATAGTCTTTTAAGAATACAATCAACTCTAATTCATTTATATGGGGTTTATAATATAAATGGTATGGTTTTTATGGAGATATACGGAATAATTATATTTAAGTAAAAGTGTGAAGTTTTTATTTTATAAGGGAGGGAAAGGACACAGATGGAAATAGATAAACGTTTTAAAAAATAAATAATTTTTTATCAATGTTATATTGATTCCAAGTAACCATAATTTTGAAGAAAAATTTTATATTGTCGAAATATAATCAGAAAATGGAATTTATATAGGTTATGGTGTCATTTTAAATATTATATTTTAGTCAAACCCCTTTGTTAAACCATTTTAACCTTAACTACTGCATCAATGTTTTCAATCTTAATGGGTTATAATTTCAAATATAAGTTAAAAATTTAATCATAAATGGAAATGGTATGGAAATATAGACTGTTTATCATCATTAATGTAATATTTCAATATTTTAATTGTATTTTAAAAATTTATTTAATATTTATTCATAAAATATCATTAATTTTATTTTTTACACTATTCATTTATTCTGACATTAATGTAATCAAGATAGTAATGGAATTCATATATAATCTTTTACAAATTCATAATTTTTTAAATTAACCAATAAAAATCATGGTAAACTATATTTCATAAAACATTATTACATTTATATATTTTTTAAAAGAGTAAAATGATTTTACTACTGCTTTTATAAGCACTCGATCAACTTTTCATAAACAATTAATGTAATTATATCATAACTAATAATTAAAAAAATATCAAAAAAAATAAAAGACAAATTTTCAATATAGTTATTTATATTAATTCAATATGTATATTTACACAAATATATGTCAGAAAAACTTATTTATCATGTGATTTTGAATTTTTTTTCTACACATAAAAATGTTATAATCAATTGGATAAGTAACTTGACATATAACTAAAAAATTAATATATAAGAATAAAAATAATTGATATTAATTTATTTTTATTAAAAAAGTTAGTAAAAGAATTATTCCATCTCAAATATAATATTTAGGACGCAAATTTGGACTTTTCATGTGCTTGATTAGTACTATATTGGGGCTGAACATGTTTTCATATTTATGATAAAATAAATATTTATTTATATATTTTGAATTATTATTTTTATGATATTTGTAATATATTCACTCATATAATTATGGACTATATGAATGGTTTATATCCATTGTTATAGGTTGGATAACAGTTTCTATATCCTACAATAATGGTTATCCCAACCATTGGATAATGGGATATTGGGAAAGGCATATACCAATGGATTTATGTAAACTATTTGTATTGGACTAACAGAATTTCATTTCACCAACATTTATGTGAGAACTAATGGTATAGTTCTATACCAACGATTTGAAAACCAGGGTATAACACCCCCCCCCCCCCAATTCACCAAGTTGCAGCACCTCGACCCCACTTAAACAACCACCAAAACCTACACAAATAGCCACCAGAAGCCACAAAACCACCCTAACTGGATCAATTACCAACAAAAAACATCACCAACAAATATAAAAACAATTATAATATAAAAACAATTATTACATTCAACCAATGATAATACACATTCAAAACATCACATATATTCATTCAGAACTAATCATCTAACATAAAATGTGATAAATATCTTTCAATAATGTAAAGGATAAATCATTCCCTCATCATCATCATCTCCAACATCCTCAAAAAAATCATCAACGTCATCCTCACCATCATACTTGATGTCATCCTCATTTTCATGCTCTTTTTCATCCTCAACATCATCCTCACTATCATCCTTTCGAGTTCCAACAACATCCCCAATAACATCGTTGTCCCGACCAATACTAGGACCACTACCCAGTATAATATATAATGTATGCATCATTTATATATATGTATTATAAGTAATGGTTATATCATTGATTAGTTATTGAAATAATACTTCCATAAAATTCGTAATTTCAACATTGGCCCTTCGTTTCCATTCAACCTTCTATATAACAATTTTTTGGCCTCTTCTTCCTTATAATAAGCCCGTGTTTCCCATGTATTATATTTTTCCAACTTAGTGCTACTAGAACAAGTACCTAAAGTGAGATAATATCTAGTCAGGATAATAATATTCCGTAGTTGATAATGTACTTTTTCATAGTGATCATCTATTAAAACTAGATTTAAGTGATCTTTTGTCCAAAGATTCCAGTTTTCTCCACCTGAAGGGCCTCCAAAGAAAAATGTTACAAATATAAATGTTCCATTTTGTTAAGAATTAGTTGATAAAATTTTTATTCAATAAATCAAAACATACAATATAATTTTATATCATTTCGTTTACCATTTTCCCATATTTCATCTATATTCTTGAGAAAAACAATCCCAAGGAACTAGTCATTCAATATTCAGAACCTCCCTTTGAAATTAAATTGAATGTAGATAAAAATAATTGAAAATATCTTATTAATAATTAATTTCACGACTAAAATCAAATGGATATATGCGATTGTGTAATTTGATTTTCTATAGTGATTGATTACTTGCTTCTAGTATAATAAAATTTGGTTAACAAAATAAATTTTAAATAATAAAATGGGAGAACTGATAATATTAATAAATATTGATCTGATAAAATTGCATAATGCGGAATTTAAGGATTCTCGTTTGTATATATTATTTCTATGAATTTAAATGAAAAAATTAGTATATAATAATGAAAATAGAATGTGTTTGTTGAAAATAAAACTAATCATGATTAAATTAATGTATATGGTAAAATGGTAATGTGAAAAGAATCCAACATCTGTTTCTATTTTTTTCTATGGTTTGATGATTTAATATGAAATGGGTGAGAATAGAGAAAGTCAAGGTAACTTTTTCATTAATAGATATTGATTATAGTATATTGTCAATATTGGTGTTTGTTTTTAATAAAATGACACATGGAAGAATTGGATTTATTGTTTTTTTGGTTAAAGAATCATAATTTTTTGTTATTATGAGAGTATACAAGTTCAGCATCATTTGTATCCTTGTATTTCATATTTAGTTTTACATTGTATAATTTTATTTATCTTTTTTTCATTAAATTTGGTTAAGTTTGGGTCAATTAAGATTACTTTGGTTCAATTATATTTAATTTATATTAATTTTGAATGATTTAATTATGTTTGTATTACTTTTTCATCTTAATTCACCTCAGTTTACTCCAGATCATATTTATTTATTTTTATTCACTTATATTTATATAAAAATTTTCATTTCAGTTTGATTTAGTTTTTTCCTCCCTCATATGATTTAGTTCGGTATATGCAACTTTATATTCATTTTTTATATTATATTCCATTTGATTTATTTGATGTCAATTAATTAAAATTTATTTATTTTAGTGTGATTTTTGTCATATTTTATTCACTTTATTATATCATGTTCAGACTAGTATATATTTTTTTTCTTTTCATTTTGGTTTCTCTTCCAGTTAGGTTAGTTATGTTTCACTAGATTCTAATAATTTCAGTTTGGTATAATTATATTTTTTCATTATTAACTTATTCATGATTGGGATTGGCTGGCCCGTGATGCATTGATTTAGTTTTTTTGATTCATTACTAGTTTTTTAAGTTTCTTATTCATCTTGTTTTCGTTGATTTAGGGCTATTTAACTCATGTATATTTAGTTTATACTGATTAAACTTATAATATTTATGTTTGATTTTGTTTTTGGAACAATGAAAATTGGTGTTTTTCTTAATTAAATTTATTTATATTATTTATAGATTCTATTTTTTTGGTACATTTTGGGTGGGGGTTTTGGGCCAATTCAATTTGATTGAATATAATTAAATTCTATTATAGTGGAAATTTTTTTCTTTCGTTGATTTTGGTTTGGTTTGTTTCAGATCAATTTATTTCAACTTAGTTTTTGTTGGTTGGTTCCTATTTGATTCACATTATATTTTTCATTTTATGTTTTGTTCATTTTATAGTGGTTCTTTTTATTTTATTTTATTTTATTTTTTGTATATTTCATTTTAATAAGAGTTGGTTACATTCAACCAGTTTTAGGTCATGACTTTTTATATCTATTTGATTCAGTTTTAGTATATTCTATTTGGATTTTTTACATATTTTAATTACCCAACAATGTGGTCCATTCCTTTTAAAGTTCATAGGTATGAAAATATTTTATTGAATGAAAAATTAAACCATATGGAAGAAAACATAATATTTTATATTGATTATCATTTATTGTTTTTTATGGAATACACTCTTTGGGATAACCCAATAAACCTATAATGTCAATCGAGACTTCTTTTCCAACTAGGATAGAGTTAAATTGATAAAATTATGTCATCACCTACACCAAAACGTGATGTTACATTCATAAAATAGCTGAACGAATTAGAAATAACAAATGGTTTTATTTTAAAATAGTACTGTATAGAAGAATTAACATGCTTAATGAATAGTTGGGAAAATTTAAGATTGAAACTAACTCCTATTTCAAAAATATTAAAAAAAATTACAAGAAACTAAAAATATAGTATTTCAAACATAAAAAAAATTTATTCAATTTAGGCCAATAGTTTAATAAATTTACTCAGTTGATGTTAGGAATCACTAAGATAGAAAACATTATTAATTCATAAAACCATGATAAAAAATAAGTTTATATGTTTCCCTAGTTAGATGTGAAGAGATAAAGGTACTACCATTTAATCATATATATAATATTAAGGAACATTTCAAGGATCGTGTTTTAGTAACTCAAAATAATGATGAATCATGAAAAATGGAAGATACTTCACATAATGTTATGACACCAAAACCATGTCAATATAAAAGAGACGAAAAAATTCCAATTTCCGTGGAAGTATATTATGGTGGTGAATTTGTAAAATATATAAATGTGATATATGAAAATAAGGTTACTACTGTGAGGAAACAAAATATATTTGAGGATGAACCTCAATGTGAGAGTAGTTTTACTAGTCAATGATCTAGTATAATAGAAGAAATCCTTATTCAAAATAATAAGCACATGGTTTCCATTATTTCATATTAGCATAAGGATGGGGATGGTAATACACAGAAAATACTTACATAAACAATTGAACTCACTCAATTATCATTAGATGCAGTGATGTTAGTTTCAAAGGAAACTATATAAATTTTATCTATATAATCATAAACAATTCATATTGCCACATAGATTATAGAATGATACATG
Organism: Viscum album; assembly: GCA_963277665.1. Lineage (NCBI taxonomy): Eukaryota > Viridiplantae > Streptophyta > Magnoliopsida > Santalales > Viscaceae > Viscum > Viscum album. The sequence goes on along the minus strand of OY728150.1, from coordinate 1,881,382,378 downwards.
TATCTGCTCTAAAAACAGAGAAATATTTAGAATAACCTAAATATAATATCTTGAGAATATTTAATAGATTATAGTTTTTCTTGAGAAATTAGTTTATGAAACATCACATATTATTCAATTTAAAACATATATTATCGATATTAAGCATAACAACACAATTATTTTATCATTTTTTAAGAGGGTGTCCATAATATAGTTAGGAGTGTGTATAATCTAAAACTATGGCTTCCAAGTTTAGTTAAGAGTTGTGGTGCATCTCAAATTTTTAATATAAGAAGGTTTGATATTGGGTGGCTAGTCGAGACATGGTTCATAATTGATCATCCTATATATATTATATAAAATGGATTGACCATTTTCATTGGAATTTTTCTTTCACATGGGCTCAAAAAATGTGACACAAAACGTTTATATGGCCTTTACAACGCATTGTATTTTATTCCTAATTTTTTTATTAATTCATGGTTGTTCGGTGGGATACCTTTTTCAATGTGGTAAACTCTATGGTATCTATTGATTTGTAAAGACCCTCACTTTTACAGGTTGTTTTTTTTCAAAGGAAACTTGAATTCTTCATTTTTGGAGGAGTTAGTTTTTATAAGTGAGACTCATATTGGAATCCTGACAGTTTGAACATCACTAAATTGTTTTTTTGGATGAGGTTATAAGTTAGTGGACTATTTTGTGGTCTCAAAAGAAAATTAAATTCTCGAAGAAAAATTATGGAAATAATAACATGCATCCCACTCTCTATTCCCATAGTATCATTACAATAACATTCAAACGTGATTAAGATTTTATATTTGATTCTATAGGAAATTATTTTATTTTAATCACCATTTTACACTCAAATACATTTTTACGCATCCCTATAATAAATATATCTTTAAAATATCACATACTATTTAATATTTCAATATAGTTTTTTTAATTTATCATAAATCCATATAATTTGAAATTGAAGATTCTTTTCCTTATTTATTTAAATAGAAAAATTATAAATAAATGACTTACTTAATTCCTCTCATGGTCTAGCATCATAGTCCCCCCCAATTGTGGAGGCATTTTGGTGCATCCTTTTTTTTATTTCCCTATAATGCTTCATAAAAAAAAATTCTATAATAAAAACTATGTATTAATGAAAATAATGGTAATTTTCATTCAAACCCCTATAATCTGTTTAATACCCTGAACTCAGTAGTATCCCAAAAAATCATCATTTCCCAGTGATATGCTTATAGACACTCATTCATGATAGGTGTATCCTCAAAATCCATAACAAAACTAGGACATAAACCACTATAAAACTCTTGATTATATACTCTCCACAACTCACCTAATTCCCTGAGTTATAATGTCCAAAAAGTATCACTAAAGGGAAAATTATAACGAACCTAGAAAAAAAAATTCCCATAAATACAATAATAACATAAAAAAAAATCTAACGAATATTCATACACATATTTGGGCCTAATAATTATCTTTTACATCATTTTAGAGTTGTCTCTTGGAGAGTGGCCTGACGGGAATGATGTAAAAGTATTTGTAAAGAGTATCTATAAAACTCTAACATTATAAATGTATTTTTTTTAATAATTTGATTGTCCTCATTGAACTACACCGTCTTCTATGTATGACGGTTCCACATAGCCCACATGTAAGTACGTCCACACTGTTTAGTGGAAGGTCCATTTGTTAAACAAAAAAACAAATATTATATAAATTCAAATTATTATGAAAATAATTTATGGTAAAAAATTATTAGGGTTCCATAAATATATCTAATATATTCTAATCAATGGGTTCTATTGGATCCTTAGGCTCTGAAGGAACGTCAACCTATACTGAAAGAGTGGGACCCAATATCTCCTCTGGAGGCTCATAATGCATCAGGGTATAAGTCAAAGGATCGTGAATGAATAATATTAGTAAAAATGGAGTATAAGGAAATTAAGATTGCATAGAAATCTGTGAAAATATATAATATGGATGTTGAATAAGAGTCATCATTATATGAGGTAAATATAGGCAAGGGGGTTAGATTCAAATGATGGAAGTCCCATAGGAATCCAAAATATCTCAGGTTCCTCTAACGATACAATATGATCATAAGTGGATCTATAAGTTATGTTAGTGGAATGGATAGGGTGTTTTTGGGTATATTGAGTGGTGTGCAATGATCTAGAACTCCCCACAAGTATCATCTAACTGAATAGTAGTACAACTAGGTTGGTTGGAGAATAATTGTCTCATATGTGGTACATCCTGATGAAAAGATCAAAAAATTAATCACATGACATTATATGTTATTGATTTGTATACAAAATAAAATACTCACAACAGGCACAAAAAGGATGTACTCCTGGATCTCTCATTCAATGATTGTTTTCTATCATCCTTTTCCTTATTACCTCTTAAATAATTTCATTTCCGGCATTTGAAAAATACATGTAAATAATTATAAATATAGAACTAACGTGTAATCTAAACAAGAAAGAAGTTGCGATATGATTTAACTATGGAATACCAATTATCAAATCAAATAATGGATACAAATTGATATAAAAAAATAATTATATGTTTAGTTGGGAGAATATCAAAACATAAATGGCATGTCATAAAAAAATCAATTGGTTTAAATTATCATTTTTGGAATAGATATGGTATGGTTTTCTTATATTTTCAGTTCAATCCATCTTATTTTTGGTTAGGTAATGTGGTTCATTTTGGTCATTTGTTAGATCATTTGACCATTTTTGGGGGGTTAGGATATTTAGTTCATATTTTGGGTTATAAAATTTTTACATTTTAGGTCCAATCATTATTTTCATTTTTTTATTTTCATTTTAATTATTTCAATATGTTTCAATTCAATTCATAGAGTTTTATGTTCCAATTTATGTTTTTTCATTTTTATTGGTTTGGTAGGTTCTAATACAGTTCAATTCAATATTATAAAATGCAACTCAAGGAAATATGTAACCATTTTATATTGAAAATACACATGAATGTCATGTTGGATTAAAAAAATTGAAACCAATAGTAAAATTATATGAATAGTACCACCCTTAACTACACAAGTAGAGCTAAAAAAGAACTGAGAACCTAGATGGGTTATTCTATATTTTTTCCACAGTGACATCAGTTCATAATCAACTCTAAAAATTACTTGTATTTTCAATGGTACCAATATTTATGTATCACTATTAAAAAAGAGTGTTATTCATGTCAAAAACATGAAATCCACAATCTTCAATAAATTTCACACGTCTCTTCATTGAATCAAACAACTTATGTTTCATCATAGTAACTTGACCATCAGAGTAATAATCCAATATCATTATTTTATAAATGACTCCATTATAAAATAATTTTTCAGATTTTGGTTTTCTATCCATTGCACCATCATGACAGTATGTTAGAGAAGTTTCCATAGTGCCATAATGATGTGTTTTCAAGTTCATTACTCATTCATTGAAAATAAATTTTTACCCATTGATCACAGCTAAATTATAATCATGAACTATAGGATTAGAACTAAGGATCAAAGCTCTTATTCCCTTAATGAAAAATTCAGAAGGCAAACAAAAATCCTGAAATATAAAATAATATTAAATTAAATTAAATATTTATTTTATTAATCATATTGATTTATTATAGTAATACTTCAACCTTCAATGTCAACCAAGAAGAAAACCATTTTCTATAAAAAATCCTCACTCTTTATAAAAGATAAATAATGATGATTTCTATTTATCATATGTTTATGTTACCTACCAAAAAAATTAACATAAATGTACAATTACATTAGATGATATAACATGTGCACGTTCAATTTACTTACTTTATATAGTCATATAACAAATCATAGTAAAATAAAACAATTTGACGTGTCCTCTCCCAATCTTTAAGGATTAATGTGGTCACTATATATGATCTATGAATTTCCTCTATTTAGGGAAGTGATGAAAAAATGGGATCAATTTTCTCATATTGTTGTTCTTAATTTATCATTGGAATGTCCAATATAGGATTCACATCTACAAATACATAGAACAAAAATCGATAATTTCTGGAGCCAAGTAAAATTCCATGATAGAACCTTCATAATGATTCCTATTTAAGACATAAGTCTTCAATGTCTGTATATTTCATTTAGTTAGATACTTCCGGAAATATCAACAGGTCCTCCAAGAAGTATTTTGAATGGAAGATTGACATTTGGATGTGGCCTGAATGTGAAAAATGACGGAGGAAATATTTTCACAAACTCACATAAAATGGATGCTTCCTCTACCATATTTTTTTCAAAAAAGACTTGGAAAACTTATTATCACAAATATATTTATATAATTTAATAGTTGAATAATCGTGACCCTTGTATTATTGAAAAATATATGACATATTACAATTGGATTAAATTCATACATAAGGATGTGATAATCCTAATTCTTCAAAGACTTTATCTTCAAATCATTTTTAATGAAACATTTTGATATTTTGTTTGAATAGACATCAAGAACACTAATAATCTCCAGTACTTTCAAAATTTGAATTTTTTTCTATTGGTTTCATCAAATAATAATCACATGAAACTTTATATTTATTTTCAATAATACTCATAGGTTGTAATACTAGTCCAATACCGCAATAAACCAAGTCATGTCGAGATTTTAAATCATCTTTTTATTTCCCTTCAAATTTGGAATAATTGAATTAAAATGTCCACATTTTTTAAATGAGAAAAAATTTTAAGAAGTGACATAACAAATTGATAGACCAATAAAGAAACTCAACGAATATAATTTTCTTCATTCATCTATAATTGGTTTTAGTGGAAACTTTCATCCTTTTTATGTATGTCATTTGACCCTTACGAAATGAAAAACTAGAATCCTAATATTTATTAAGCACATCAGTTTCAGACAAACGCTGAGATGGATTGATTGTGTCTATGGAAGTTTTATACCTTTGACGATTATTCCTATATAGATGATCTATCGGAAAGAATCATTGATGTACCCTAAAACTAAAAAAACCATGATATCTAAGTGTTATAGATCATGTTCTCTTCGTAAAAATAAGATAAGGTAGTTTTCTATTTGTGATCCATCCTGATATCATTTCATAAGTTGGAAAATAATTTATCATCTATATAAGAATAAATTTTTTTGAAATATTTATTTATAATATGCATTGTATAGGATAACACAAAAATTTAATAGATTCTTTAAATATTTTATATATGGTTTCATGTATACATCTATTTCATTTCTAGATTCAATAGATCCAAAAAATGAGTATACTCATTTAAGTAGAAAAAAATGTCATACACATCCTTAAAGGAAGGTTACAAATATGTATTAAAACTATCCATGTGATATGTGAAGTAAGCATCTTCCAAAATGGATTAAAACCTTCACATGATAGACTAAACCTCAAACTATGCACATCAGCTACAAAATTGTGATATTTATCCTCAAATATCTACCATGTAAATCGATCTGCAAGATGAATGAACTCATAATTATCCTTATTTCTATAGATTTCCATCCATTGAATATTTGATTATATTCCATCTTAGATGAAAATATTTTAGAGTCTAGGAACTAATGGAATGTGCTTCATTACATTATATTACCCATGGGATGGTATCCCATCAGAATTTGACTTCTATCAGAATGTGCCACATTTCATACAATCACTTTTTTTATCATTTTCCTGTCATGAAAAGATACAATCATTCATGAAAACAAGAATTTTGTTTCTATAAAATATATGTTCATAAACAAACTTATATTCCATATAATTGTTCGCTAGAATGTTTGTATCATTTAGAAGTAAGTACCTCAAAAAGGTAGGTATATAATCAATGGTAGTATTAGAATTCCCATACATGGTTTTCCAATAAAATAATCTATATTAAAAATTACAAAATTTTCATTTTACCACATTACTGATATACAGGATTTCTGGAAATGTTGATTAATTTTTTTACCCTATCAAAGTCATCATTTTCATTGCATGAATCATGTGTGATGGTATAAAAGTATTCTTGGGTCGGTATCCTTATTTTATTATGATGAAAAATAAACTGAAACCAACCATTTAATAAATTATCAATTCTAGTCCTATCATTACAATCATGATAATTTTGAGACTGGATTTTTTCCCCATTGTGATACAAGACATAGTAGTTTGTTTCAAAACCATGTTTAGACCACTATCTGAAGAATATTTAAATAAAATATCAAAATATCTGTCCAAAATGATTTAAAAATATCTACAGAAATGATCGATTTCATACAACTAACTTTTAACCATTTTGTAAAAAAAATTATTAGTGTAAAGGACCATCTATTCATTAAGGGATAAAACATTTCTTTTTTGTTTATATTCTTTTATCTGCCCGTTGTGATTTAATACAATGGATTCAAAAAGTTCACGAGGGTGTTCTAGTCTTGTTAGAATCTCAAAACCACATAAATTTGTAAAAATGAATATGCCTCCTGGTTAAAAGAAACTATGCTTCCCATCTTGCACGGTATCTCCAAACTATGTTGGGTGAGATAGAGGGGTTCTGGGGGACATAATATTTTTCACAACCATGTGACCAGATGTGCATGCCCGTGTAAAAAAAGGTGAGGTTAAATAGTATATTTTCGTAAATTTTTTACAATGTTAAGGAAACTATGTGCCTTAACCATGTAGGGTATCTCTTTAGATAGTGGGTTTAGTATGGATTGTCCTTATTTTTTTCAAACTGTGTGCCCCTATTTTTTAGTGTTGAAATGTCTACTTTCCCCTCAATGAATGTTAAATCATTATTTCCTTCTTCTCCTCATCTTTTTTAGTGGATGAATCTTGGTTTCTCCTCTCATTATCTATATTCATTCCTCAACTAGGATATTCAATAATGTTTTGATGAAATTGTTGGATTGCTAGATGTATTTTCTAAAGTCCACTTCCTTTTATTCTAAGTTTATCATATTGTCTGTTACTCTATTCAAGCTCAAGATCTTTTCCCCTTTTTCTAGTTTGTTAGACCCGTTCATCAATTTCTTCTAATCTAATTTGAACTTGAGGCCACCATCAGATGAAAATCCATCAATAGCTCAAAGGAAGGTGGTCTCATCATTACCCCCCAAAAGTTATTTTGTTTTTATAACCATGATGTTGTTCCACACGCCGGCCTTCACCACGCATTACCTTAAAAATTATTTCCTCATTCTAAATTGATATACACACCATGTTATACACCCTAGGAGCATTGTTTAGTAATTATAGGACTCCAACCTCAAACATGGACACCCCATTGGTGTTCCTTCTTGAGTTTATACTTTATAATTAATTGATTAAATACCTCAAACACCTTCTATGAATTCATATTAGATTGAAAATTGAATTTCCCTCCATTAAATAATTTTTTTATTGAACCAAAGAACCTTATAACCACTTATATTTAATTATAAATAGAATTTACTGTTTTAGATAATTTCCCAATTGATAGTGGTGCCTACCAAGTGCTTTATTTATCCTTGTAAAATGAAGGTTTATGTTTTTGATAATTAAATGGATTTATTAAATGGAATGGATTGGTTCTTGGTGGTTTTTTGCTTATGTGAATTAAATGGATTAACCCAAAAGGATTATAATTGGTGGAAAGGCCTCCACACCTCTTTTTTTGTTTTTACCAAATTTGAATAGAATTTCCCTTGGTTATGTTTGGGCTTCATGAATATAACGAATGAGAGGTAATGCGTCATGGATGTTATTATAAATATCATAACACCAATGATATTGGCCATGGAATGATGGTTGAGCGAATTTTTAAATTTTATGATTGAATCTCTCTAACATCGAGTGTTGATATTTACATCTCACACCATTGAAATTATTTGGATGATGGCAATGACACACCACGACCCGTGTTTCAGGAGGTGACATGATGAATCGCCCACTATCTCAAGTGTCGAGCATGAAGTCTCTCGTTAATTATGAGATGTTGGGAAGGTAACCTTTTACATAATTTTATAGTCTCATTCATAATAGTTATGGATGATGAAGTTACACCCCATACCATCCACACCTAGTATTCTAAGTATAGTTTTACTTACACCCACACATACTTAGTGCATATAGGTGGATGTGGTATATTAATATACTATGTATATATTATTACTATATATATATGGTTATAAATAAGTTCATTATCTCATCCATGAGACAAAGTATATAGATCTTCTAGGTGCCTTTAAAGAACATGAGCAGGTAGTTTATTTATTCAAAAAAAATTCTTATTCTATTTATATATGCACAATTTTGTTTCTATATAATCTTCTTAGAATACTCCTAGACAGAATTGGTGGTGGCATAATGGAATCTTATCTCACACCATACTCGGGCCTAATTTGATACTTGATAAGACTACTTATCTATTGGTATAGATAAGGTTAAGTGCCCTGCTATAAAAATTTGATATTCTTTACCTATAATTAGAGCATAATAAAAGTGGACCGAGCATATTCATGTGATTATAATGGAGAATCCTTTGGTTCTTTTTGTATTTTTATAACATATTGTATATGCTGGTCCCATCTTCCCATTTTTGTATATCTTCATGCCATAAATTCATGTATATTTAACCACCTTGTTGATTTTGATATTTTTATATAGTTTTTTAATTATTTATTCTTCTTTAGTTTATTTTTATTATATAATTTGTTTGTGCTGCCACTACGGTGGGTTACTAGTCCAGTATTTAGTGTCTATTTATAACATGCATCCACTATTGTATTTGTATTGTTGTTATCGAATGTTCCATTATGATATAACACCTTTACACCCTCATTTTTGTCATTAACCTTTGTCATACATGGAGGCACACATGAGGCGATTTATCCCACTGGGATGGGGAAGAGTTTAAGTGGATTCTAGGTTAGGATGATATAAGGTGTTATCATTGGGGTTTATTTTCCTTTGTATTACATTTTGGTTATTATATAGGATACTAGATGGTTGTGGAATTTGTAATTATACCTATTACTTTATGTAGATAACTGATATATTGTGGCCAAAAACTAAAAAGGATAGATAATTTTAGTTATTAATTATGCTTGTTACAGTTGATACGACAACACTGTTGGATGTCACACATGTTTTCTGATATTTTTGAATTGAATTTCCTTTTTCATATTAGGCCTTCCTGAATATAATGCATGATAGGTCATTCATTATTGTTATTTTCATAAATATGATAAGCCATTGATATTGGTCATGGAATGATGGTTAATGGAATATTTGAGCATGCTGATTCACCCACCCATACATCTAGTGTTGATCAAGACATCTCATGCCATTTGCACAACTTGGATGGTGGTAATGACACACCACATCCCCGGTTTTGGGTGTTGACATGAAAAATCACCCAAAATCATGATGGAAGATCCACACATATCTCTTTCATTATGATATATAGGGTGTGTACCCTTTTTCTTGATCTTGTAGTCTCATTCAGATTGGATATGGATGATAGAGTTATGCCTTAGTCTATCCAATACCTATTATTCCAAGTATATGGCTACTTATGTCTGCACTTACTTTGTCTATATAGGTGGATGAATTATAGTACTATATGATGTATATATTATTATAATATATATAAGGTTATAGATCATATTGCCATTCCATCCATTATCTGAAGCATGTTTAGTTTCCATGTGTCCTTGATGAACCTAAGCAAGATGGTTATTTATTCAGCATTATTTTTTATTCTATTCATACCAAAACACTATTGTTTCTATGTACACAAATTGGATTACTTCTAGACACCATTTGTGGTGGACTACTGAGATTTTATCTCACACCCTACTAGGACCACCTTTAGTGCCTATGTAGACTACTTGTGTGAAGTTAAGGATAATGACAAGCACCATGCTATAGATATTTGATAAGGATTTATTCTTTTCAGAGAATGTGAACAGAGGAAAAGGTTTATGCTTGAGATTCAAGTGGATCATCCTTTTCTACTTTTCTCCTTTATGTATAGCATGTTGTATAATCCGATCACTTGTTCACCTTTTTGTGCATCACCATGTCTTGAATTCATGTATATGACACTACCTTCTGTCTTCTGTTATTATTATACATTTTTTTTATTTACACTTGTTTAGTTTATTATTATTATTATATATCATGTGTGTGATTACTCTACAACGGGTTACTAGTCCAGCCAATAGTGTCTTTGTATAACATGCTTATGATATTGTATGTTTAATTTTTTATTTGTTGTTCCATTCCAATTTGAGGGTATAGTCTCCCCACTATACCACCTTTACATCCTCACTACTATTTGAGATCCTATGGATTATGGGGAGGTGTACTTGAATCCCTATGACCCATTAGTGTGGTGCAAGATTTAAGTGGATCCTCTTCTGGGATGTTACAATATTTCACATCATGAATGAAATTAAATCAAATGAAATTAAAATGAAAATATATTTAATGAAATTATAATTTTTCAATTTATATGAAACCATAACTAACACACTATTCTATATGAGAATCATAATATAATAGACAAAATAATAATTTATATATATATATTAAAGATATAAAACCATGATTTTAAATTTAATTAAATGATAGAATACAATAGTCGGTGGGTGGGGGACATCTCCTTCGTGTAACCACAAGGGTTATAGTGTAAAATAAACAAGTAAAAAAATAAAGTAATAAAGAAGAAAATTATTAGTCAATATAATAATAAATCTATCAACAATTAATTAGTTCAACATTAAAATTAGTAGGGTGAGTGTTTAGGAATCTTAACATGTGGCGTGGTCTAAATGCATGTCAATCCACTTGATATTCTAACTTGGATGGCGTGAAATCCCTATGAATTATCAAATGAATTTTTTGTTCCATTGATGTATACAATGCCATATTTAACTTCTTGTAATTCATTTAAATTCTCTTATTCTCTTAATCGCTTTCTTATTAATTTCCACGTGTCTTGGATGAAGGGTGAGTATTCACAAAAGGGGAATATATCAACTCTTATCCTCAATTTAATATATTCTGATGATATTTATCAACATAAAAATATTAAAAGGTTGTGATATAGAATAGTTGGAGTATCATAACATTTTTTATCAGACTAAAAGAATAAAATGATTTTATGTTTTTCCTAAAAATATTATATTATACTTTCATGTTATATGAATTTCTGAAAATGAAAAGAGCATTTAATATTATGTTCTAGCACATCCAAGTAAGATAATTCAAAATCTTTGTTGTAGGATTTGATGCTTATCCAAATCTCATAGTATACCAATAATATACATTGTAATTATGTTAACTTAATCATTAAGATCCATAATTTTTACAATTTTTTTCTATAGCATAAAATTAACCATAAATCATCAAATAATGACTCTTATATGTTTACACAATTTCCCTTACTCTTGGAATAGTCACCAAAATATTTCATATAATTTCACATATACTTTTCAGAGTTCTATTTATCTTTTTAGATATAAATATTTTCACTTTGTGAATCCCTTATTAAAATATGTTACTCTTATATAATTTATAAATTAGACAGACTTCTACTAGTCACTTCTAAATGAATCTTATACATTTCCTCTAGTGTTTTTCCCTTTCTATTTTTATTTTTTTTAATTATTATTAAATATAACATATGTATCCCTCATCTTTATATTAAATATTTTATCCAATATTAGGGTTATCATAGAAATTTATTTAAATTATTTATTGGTATTATCATTTAAAAAATCTGAAAATGACTAAATCATATCACACTCTAATACAAAAAAAAAATTTAAAAACTATAAACTATATAAAAATATCCAAATTTATAATATTTATCATAAAATAAATGTAAATATATGTGAAAAAATTATTAAATTCTAAAAGAAATTCAAAAAATTTGTCTTGATCATCAACCACATAATTTATTATCTCATCACAAAAATATAGAAGATAAAACTATTTCATATTTAGATTCTCACTAACCTCATTATTGATAAAAATCCACCTATTTTAATATCATTATATTTTAATACCAAAATCAACAAATAAAAACCAACAAGTTATCATTTAAAGACTTACGTTTTTTTTAATCGGGATAAAATATGAAGGTTACGGGAAAAAATCAGTTTATCGACAAGTCATTTTTTAAACCGAGCTCTAGAATTTTATTCCAAGTGTTGGAACACCCAAAGGTATAATTTTTGGACTTATGTAATTACCCGATAATTTTTATTGGGTGTACCAATGAGTCTCGGGAGCACTGGATCCAGAAAGGTCCACTTTAATGAATCTACGCAGGCAGTGCACCATTGCGGTCAAACCCGTGCAGTTTAACAAATTTAATAAAATATTTAATTTAATTTAATAAGATTATATGAGATATTGTGATTAATTAAAAGAGTGTTTTAACAATAATTATTATTTTTATTATGAAGTTATTATTATTAATATTAATGTGGTTGTTTAATTAAATGAATGATAAATAATTAATTTAATGACAGTTGAAGAAATTAATGTGGATTTTGGTTTTATAGAAGAACCGTTTCAATTAAATAAATAGTTTCAGAATTATTAAAGGACATTGTATTATTAAATGGAGGAATGTGCTAATAATAATAATGTTATTATTATTATTATGGGGTCATAAATTATTTTAATTATTTGATATTTTCATTTCATGTTAAAGGAGTGTATCATTTATGATAATTTAATGTGGATTTTAAGCTTCTCAAATAAACATTTAATAAAATGATGAGTTTAAGATTTAATGAAATAGTGGTGTTGGGTTTATCAAATGTTTGAAAAATAATAATAACATTTTATTATTTTATTTTTATGAATGTAATAATTATTATTATTATGAAAATTAAATTAGGGGTCATGGGTTGGAGTTTTGATCCTATTAATGTCATTGTAATAAATTGGTTGTTTCATAACTAATTATGAAATGTTTATCAAGAGAATAATGAATGGAGACTATTTTTTAATTAAATAAATTGTAACATTTATTGTAACGCCTTGATCCCAGTTACCCAGATTTTGTGCATTATTATGTAACATTGGCATGATCACAAAAGATCAAGTCTCGAAAGACCGATTAGTTTAGTAGCCATGGAAACAGTAGATACATTCATAAAATTTACATTACATCATAATGTGAAAAACTATAATTACATGGTCTCCATAGTCCACACTCATATCCCCTTCTGACGATCCCTGTAGGTCATTCATAAAATACTTCCTCTCATCCTGGAAAATATTAAAACATTGAAAGGGGTGATCTTAGATTCTCAGTAAGGATAACAATGTTGCGAAAGCATTCATAAATAATGAAAAACATTTAAGGCAGTTTAAAACTAAAAAAAAAGCCTTTTAAACTTGAACATCAGTGTAATATGGAAAAATTAAAATGAAATAATGCCATTTACTTATTCAAATTGATATTCTACTGGTCGAATAATCAAATGCAATATCAATAACCACTTTCATAATGATGGAATGCATAATGCCAGACAATCATAACCACATAGCCAAGGCCTCTTACCAAGACTACAAATAATATTTTTTCATGGCCTCGTACCAAGACACTAGTTATTCTCATGAGACCTACCAATGAATCGAGGAGCTATAGTGGGCTCCACCCGTCACTTATTAAGTCCAATGCATTCCTTATATGAACAGGTTTAAACATATCATAAACCATAACATAATCATATCACATAAAACATGGATAAAGGAATCATAAAATTTCCACATTTTAATCACCAGATATCAATACAACACAATGATATAATAAAAACACTTTCAAAACCATTTTCAATACCAAAATAAAAGAAAATTAAAACTTGATATTTATTTTTCCTTTAAAAAAAGTTATGGATTGTATAGGAAGCCGAAACTAAAATAATGGTCACAGTGGTGGGGAAGTCATTGTCGCCACATACTTAAGAAAAAAACATTCCTTTTGTCATTTAGTAAAAAAATTTCGTATAAATATATTCCTTTTGAATAAGAGTAAAAGTCAAAGGGGTTTTAACACCGTATAAAAGAAAGTTGTGTATAAAACAAAATATGCCTCAATGAAAGGAGATTGAGACGAAGTCCCTTACAAAGAACATTTTTTTTAATAAAATAGATCTATTATGTGTATTCACTATAAGTAAACATAAATAAAGTACAAATACAAGATATTCCGTAATAATATCCTGACATAATCTGAAAGTTGGAGATTAACCAAATGAATGAAAATTGGGTTAAGAAGTTCCCTTAGCTCATGTCCGACTTCACTCGACTGTTCTTTAATATCTTAAAAAATAAACTAGAGTCAATTTCTTCTTTCTTAAGAACCTTTTTCATGGTCATTATTCCTTTTATATCACTTATTACCATGTTATGCACATTATTTAATTATTGATGTAAATAAAGGTCATTTTGTGGACCATTGGTACTTGAGTCAAAAATAAACTTATTATAATTACAAGTTGTTCATGTGGTAAAATATACATTATATCAAAAATTATATTAATGATGTAGATATCATATATATCATATAAATCGAGTATTTAGATGCATTTATAATATTACAAAACATTTAGAGGTAAGAAATGAAATGCACCATTCATGCAGACGGTAAGTCGTACGTACGCATGAACGCTAATTTAATTTCTAATTCGTAATTAATGGAATGAAATAATAATTATATAAAGGTGTATTATAATTCCAGTATAATGTCATATATAATATCATTTACTCCATCCTTTATATGTCCCACATATGGCATTAACGATTCAAATCACTTTGAGGGGGCGGTAGTCTGCACTTCCTAAAATGGAATTATCATGTTTACCCACAATGGAAATCATAAAGGTATGACATAAATGAAAAATACATAATCATATGGAAAACAGAAACATAATATATATCATATATAAAAATATTGTCTTCATAATGGCCACCATGAGAGGTGTTAAAAGAAAATTGAACAATCATCGTTTCGTGAGGAAGAAATTCGCCTACCACATAAACAGTATGTTCTTTAACCATTTGACGAAGGTGCGTGTAAGTGTAAATAAAATAATTCTCATCAAATCATCCTAGTATATTTAATATACTTGTTTTGAATAAAAATAGTTTCAGGGGTTGGAGAATCAAATAAAACAAAATAACATAAGAGAAGACATTACCTTAAAATCGGGTAACTCTTCATGATTTGAGACAAAGGCTTCCTTGGGAAGAATTCTGCCCAAATTGAGTCTTCTAGGAGTAATAAAAGGATGTTGAGAGATTATTTGGGTATATTTTGGCCAAGCCAAATGGATTGGAAGGTGTGAATAAGGTGGTAGTGGTTGGGGCCTTTTATAAAAGGAGAGGAGGGGCACTCTTGGAATGTCATGAAATGTTACTTTATTATATAATGAGTTTTGGATTTTAAATATCCCAAACATATATATTTCGAAACTAAGGTGAAAAGGGTTCTAAATATACTCCTAAAATTGGTTTTTGACAAGTTTATGTTTTAGATTTTACATTATCTTTTGATTTTATTTAAATCATTAATCAATGAGTAATCGCTGCATCATCATGGTGTCATAAAAAATTTAATTTATTTAATGCCTAAAAATTATAAAAAAATATCATGATTTAGGAAATATTTTTAGCATTCCAATGAATATTTATAGTCGAAAAGTTAACTTATATAACCCCATGTAATAATTGTTTTGGTAAAACAACACATGTTTGTGACAATTTTATTTTTTCTTTAAATAAAAAGTTATTAATGTCATTTTCTTACCCATGTGTCTCCATGGGGTCCCCAAGTTGACCCATGGATTATCTGGGTCGGACATGACTCATCCAATATGGATAGGACAAGTGTAAAGGTATTTTCATATTTTTATAATATCATTTTTACCTTAAATTTCACTAATTACCTTTAATCGAGATTAATTAAACTTTAAATTTCTATTCACCAAAAAAATTATTTTAATCCCATTGAACCACATTTTACTTCTTAATGACAACCATGTATGTAATATTTTTTAAAATCAAATCAAATAAGTGGTACTATTTCATTTAAACGAAAAATCAGTTTTTCAACTACCACTTAGTGGTTTCACTATTCATCAAAAATTGATGTTTTTCAGAACAATGCAAAAATTTCAACCTAAGATATAATTGATATTCCGAATTCAAAAATGATTTCTATTTTAAAAAATTCCAAACATATAAGTTTCATTAATTAATTTTATAATTAATTTCTGTTGTCACAACAAATAGCGGGTTTTTAAGAAACAATATATATCAAAATATTGACAATTGTTTATGTCCAATTTCAAAGTGAAATTAATTATAATGACCACCATTGGATAAAATGGTAAAAATATATTCTAATTATACTTTTAAACCACTAAATAGTTTAATTTATAACTATAAAATATTTTTATTAAAAAAGTTGTTTCTAAGTATTTTTCATTATTCATAAAAAATTGAATTTCTCAGAAAAATACCAAAAATTCAACATAGGCTAATTTCAATATTCTGAATACAAAAATGAAGTCAATTTTGAAATATAAAATATATATAATTTCAAAAAGTGGGTATTACTATTCATAATGGCTATTTTGATTGGTTGCGGTGTGTTAGATTCTCGAAGTTGTGTACAATACAAACTATTGAATTATTGAAAGAGAAGCATATCGTGGAAACTCGGGGTGTAACATTCTCCCCTCAATCAATAAAGTGCTTCCTCGCAATTTGAATTTTTTTTTCGAAAATAAAAGGTAGAAAATAGAAAATACTTTTGTAGAAAACCCACATCGAAAATAAGGTTAATAAAATTTATCCTTAATACGAGGGAAAGGGAAATAAAAAAGTCACCACTAAATTATGATATCGATAAGGAGAACATTGGTGGAAATTAGAGA
This sequence comes from Viscum album, assembly GCA_963277665.1. Lineage (NCBI taxonomy): Eukaryota > Viridiplantae > Streptophyta > Magnoliopsida > Santalales > Viscaceae > Viscum > Viscum album. The sequence continues at coordinate 1,881,365,402 of OY728150.1, read as the reverse complement.
CATATAATTGGAGAAAAAAAATAAATATTTGTAGGGTGTGATTGAGTTCATCAATCAAAGACAAGTGTAAAATTTAGGGCCTCAAATCCTTCAATCTATATTGATTTAAAATATTATCAGTTCAATAAGACATGAGGTATTAGGATAACACATTTTTTGTTTTAATATCCCTTTACTAATGTTTAAGAATTAATTTATTCATAGAATAAAAGATAGGTATATATATATTTATGCATTATAAGTAGTGTTTCAACCTTCAACTAATTTCTACCGAAAAATCATCTTTCACTCAAAAATATAATAGAACCCAAAAATATTATATTTATCCTAATCGTACAAGGTTCAAAATATTAACTAATAACATTTAGATTAGGAAAAATGTTTTTTAAAAACCACATAAATCTTGTAGGCTAGTGGTAGGTAATAAAGGCATGTCGCACTATGGTTGTGGGTTTGATTCCTACATCTTTGTCCGACGCGATGGGTTATCCCCCAACCTGCAGGTTGTCCTTTTCCTAAAACTATATTATTATAATATTCCAAAAATAATCCTCAGAAATATTTTAACCTTAAACACTACTATCCAAGGTTTAACATAATCCATTCCAACCTATATAGTTATCCAAAATACATCTGTCCAGACATTCTCTAAAAGGTCTCTAAATTCCGAAATAAATTGTAACATCAGATTCCCCAAACAAAGTAATGTTTCTCTTATTGACACATACTAAAAATATGATTACCTTCATCATATTAAAACCTTAATGAAAACAACAAATATTGTAGTACACTATTTATATATATTTCACATTATACTTATAACCATAATACAGTTCTTGAGTCCAACAACAAAAATACAATAATTATTCAACTTCATCCGTAGTAATAGCATAATCTTGGCCTTGATCCACGGGTCTTTTCTGAGGTAGGTTTTCCTGACGCTTAGGAAATTCATTTGCATAATGCCCCATTTGACTAAAATTGTGGCATTCAACATTGATAGCCTCTTTCTTTCCCTTGTAATCACAAGCCTAGTGACATTTTTCTCCACATTTATAACAAATTCCCTTTCCTTTTAGGCACGTACCAGGGTGATTCATCCACCAATTAACACATAATGGAAAATCCTTCTTTCCATTTTTCCCTTTATTTGTCTCTTGTCCCACCTTTATCTTCTTCTCTTGCTTTATTTTGTTGTCATAAGACTTAGATAATTCCTTTTCTGTCTTGATAGCACATGAGACAATATCTTTGTATGATGAGAAGGATTTTGATACTAAAGCTTGACGGAGAAATGGTTTTAACCCATCAAAAAATGATCGATCTTACTTCTTGGGTTAGGTATATAATCTGCAGCATACCTCGCTATCCTTATAAAGATGGCCTCATACTTTGTGACATTCTCATCCTCCTTTTGTCTCAGACTCAGAAATTGCCTTTCCATATCTGCTCGATGGTCATGAGGAAAGTATTTTTCTATGAAAATCTCTTTGAACTCTCTCCATTCCATACATGATACTTATTCATATTCCTTTGTATTTCAAATCAATAACCACCATTGATCGGCATCTCTAGTGAGGTGGTAAACTGCCATGATAACCTTTTCCCTTTCACTACTCCCCAAGGAATGAAATATTTTCTCTAAGGAATTTATCCACTGCTCAGCTACTAAGGATTTGTACACCCATTAAATGTTGGTTCTTTTTGCCTCATGAAGCGGTCTAACATTGATCCTCCACGTTGCAGATCAGGGTGCTTTATACGAGTAAGGTTATAATTCAAATCCTGAGTGAGTTGTCCCAGTATGGTGATAAGCTGATCAGCACCAGTTGTATCACCAGCTCCATTATAATTATCTTTATTAGGAGGGAAATCACTACATGGAGTGCCTGCATTGATACAGTTTCAATTCCTTCCACTAGACACCATTTCTCAACAATGGCATAAACTAGATCAGTTTATGAATAAAAATACATAATTCTGTAATTGTAAAACAATTAACATAAATTGAACAGTATATGGACATAATACATATTCATAAAAAAGAAATGTTTTCTTTTAGTATGTATGTACTAATAAACCATTCGTAATGATTTGTAATGAAAAAGAGAATTATCTTAAGCATATCCCCTGGGAGTGTCGTAACCAAGAGTGTAGCAAGGCATGTTGTCGTGCACCAGTTCTGGTTCGAGTCTAGCTCAACTCAGTGTTTTCGGATTTTACCCCTAGGTACATATGTTCCAGAGCCGCCTCTACCTACTCATATCTAAACAGGGATGTATTACATGGAAAACTCACAAAATCTCTATAATACCAAAATTCTACGATGTTCTTCTATACTAATCCTCAAAGTCTATCTTACGTCTATGTGCTCTAATTAGAGTTTATCTAAATCTTGCATCCAAGGTTAGTACTAAATCGACTCTGATGCCAACTTTAATGCCCCAACCCCAGTTACCCAGAGTATGTGCATTATTACGTAACATTGGCATGATGACAAAAGATCAAGTCTCGAATGACTGATTAGTTTAGTATCCTTAGAAACACTAGATACATTCATAAAAGTTACATTACATAATAAATTGAAAAACTATAATAACATGGTCTCCATAGTACACACTCATATCCCATTCTGACTATCCCTGCAAGTCATTCATAAAATACTTCTTCACATCTTGGAAAATATTAAAACATTGAAAGGGGTGAGCTCAAATGCTCAGTAAGGATAACAATATTGTAGAAGCTTTCATAAATAAAAAAACATTTAAGGCAATGTATAACTAAAAAAAATCATTTTAAACTTGAAATTTATCATAATATGGCAAATGAAAAATTAAATAATGACATTTAATAATTCACATGGATATTCTACTACTCGAATAATCACATGCAATATCAATAACCAATTTCATAATGATGGAATGAATAATGCCATACTATCATAACCACGTAGCCAAGGCCTCTTGCCAAGACTACAAATAAGATTTTTTTCAAGGCCTCGTGCCAAGATAGAAGTTTGTCTCCTGAGACCTACCGATTCATCGAGGAGCTATAGCAGGCTCCAATAGTCACTTATTAAGTCCAATGCATTCCTCATTTGAACAGGTTTAAACATATCATAAACCATAACATAATAATATCACATAAAATATGTATAAAGGAAACATAAAATATCCACATTTCAATCACCAGATATCAATACAACACATTGATATAATAAAAACACTTTCATAACCATTTTCAATACCAATATAAAATAAAATTTAAACATGATATTTATTTTTCATTTAAAAAAAGTTGTGGCTTGTAGAGGAAGCTGAAACACAAATAATGGTCACTGCAGTGGGGAAGAATTGTCGCCGCATACATTAGAAAAAAAATTCCTTTTGTCTTTTAGTAAAAATGCTTCATATAAAAATATTCCTTTCGAATAAATGTAAAATTCAAAGGGGTTTATACACCGTATAAAGTAAAGTTGTGTATAAAACAAAATATGCCACAACGAAAGGAGATTGAGACGAAGACCCTTAAAAAGAACATTTTTTTAATAAAATAGATCTATTTTGTGTATTCACTATATGTACACATAATGAAAGTAAAAATACAATATAGTAAATTATAATATCATGACATAATTTGAAAGTAGGATATTAACCCAAAGAATGGAAATTTGGTTAAGAAGTTCCCTTACCTCGTGTCCGACTTCACTCGACTGTTCTTTAATATCCTGAATAATAAACTAGAGTTAATTTTTACATTCTTAAGAACCTTTTTCAAGTTCATTACTCATTTTATATCACTTATTACCATGTTATGAACATTATGTAATTATTTAAGTTAATAACGGTCGTTTTGTCGATCTTTGGTACTTGAGTCAAAAATTAACTTATTCTAATTACAAGTTGTTCATGTGGTAAAATATCTATTATATATAGAATTATATTCATGATGTAGATATCATATATATCTAATATATCTAGTATATAAATGCATTTATAATATTACAAAACATTTAGAGGTAAGAAATGAAATGCACCGTTCATGGAGACCGTAAGCCGTGCGTACGCATTTATGCTACTTTCATTTCTATTTCGTATTTAATGGAATGAAATTATAATTATATAAAGGTTTATTATAATTCCTGTATAATATCATATATAATATCATTTACTCCATCCTTTATACGTCCCACATATGGCATTAACGATTCAAATCACTTTGAGGGGGCGGTAGTTTTTCACTTCCTAAAATGAAATTATCGTGTTTACCCACAATGGAAATCATAAAGGTATGCCATAAATGAAAAATAAAGAATCATAAGGAGAACAAAAACATAATATATATCATATATAAAAATAGTTTCATCATAATGTCCAACATGTGAGGTGTTAAAATAAGATTGAACAATCATCGTTTCGTGAGGCAGAAATTCGCCAACCACAGAAACAGTATGTTCTTTAACCATTAGATGAAGGTGTGTGTAAGTGTAAATCAAATACATATCAAAAAAAAATCCTAGTATTTTAAAGATACTGTTGTTGTTACAAAATAAAGGAATAAAAATATTTTAAGGGGTTGGAGAAGCAAAATAAAACAAAATAACATAAGAGAATACATTATCTTAAAATCGGGTAACTCTTTTTGATTTGAGCCAAAGGCTTCCTTGGGAAGAATTATTCCCAAATTGAGGCTTCTAGGAGTAATATAGGGATTTTTAGAGTGTATTTGGGTAATGTTTGGCCGAGCCAAATGGCTTGTACGGTGTGAATAAGGTGGTAGTGGTGGGGGCCGCTTATAAGAGAAGAGGAGGGGCACTCTTGGAATGTCATGAAATGTTACTTTATTATATAATGAGTTTCATATTTTAAAGGTCCCACACTTATAAATTTAGAGTCTAAGGTGATAAGGGTTCTAAATATACTCATCAAATAGTTTTGTGATATTTTTAAGTCTTATAGTTTACATTATCTTTTCATTTTATATAAATTGTTAATTAATGAGGTAATCGTTGCATCATCATGGTGCCGTAACAAATTTAATTTATATAATGTCTAAATATTATAAAAGAAATATCATGATGTAGGAAATATTTTTATCTTTACAATGAATATTTATAGTCTAATAGTGAACTTATATAACCCTTTGTAATAAAGGATTTGGTAAAACAACACATGTTTGTGACAATTTTATTTTTACTTTAAATAAAAAGTTATTAATGTCATTTTCTTACCCAAGTGGCTCAATGGGGTCCCCAAGTTGACCTCATGATTTTATAGGTCTTCCATGACTCATAAAATAAGGTTAGGACAAGTTTAAGGGTATTTTCATATTTTTATAATATCATTTTTACCTTAAATTTCACTAATTACCTTTAATCGCGATTAATTAAACTTAAAAGTTACTATTCACCAAAAAATTACTTTAATCCCATTGAACCAAATTTTACTTCCTAATGACAAACATGTATGTCAGATTTTTTTATTTCAAATCACATAAGTTGTAATGTTTCATTTAAACGAAAAATCAGCATTTTAACTACAACTTAGTGGTTTCACTATTCATCAAAAATTGAAGTTTTTCAGAACAATGCCAAAATTTCACCCTAAGATATAATTGAAATTCCGAATTCAAAAATGATGTCTATTTTACAAAATTCCAAACATATATGTTCAATTAATTAATTTTATAATTAATTCCCGCTGTCACAACAAATAGCGTGTTTTTAAAAAATAATATATATCAAAAGATTGACAATTGTTTATGTCAAATTTCAAGCTGAAATTACTTCTAATGACCAGCATTGTATAAAATGGTAAAAATATATTCTAATTATACATTAAAACCACTCAATATTATAATTTATCACTGTAAATTATTTTTATTAAAAAAAATTTGAAGTATTTTTCATTATTCATAAAAAATTGGAAGTTCTCAGAAAAATACAGAAAATTCAACATAGGCTAATTTCGATATTCAGAATCCAAAAATGAAGTACTTTTGGAAATATAAAATATATATAATTTCAAAAAGTGGGTATTACTATTCATAATGGCTATTTTTATTGGTCGTGGTGTGTTAAATTCTCAAACATGCGTACAATACAATCAATTGCATTATTGAAAGAGAAGCGTATCGTGGAAGCTCCGGGTGTTACATTTATGGTAAAATATTTTAATTGTATGTTTAATGAGGTGTAATAGTTATGTGAAATTGATGAGGCTTTTGGGTATCTCAAATAAACGTCTAATTAAATAAAGAATTTTGTAACTAATAATTAAGTGTTTTTATTTAAAAATAGACATTGGGTTTTATATATGGTGGAATAATATTAATAATAATAATAAACTATTATTATTATGGTTTTAGCAGTGGCTGTTATTATTATTATTATGAATAATAATAATAGTTTATTTTGGGTTTCATTTAATTAAATTTAATTTTAATAAGATTTTAATTAAGCGCTATGAAATTGAGGTTTGTATTTAATTAATTTTTTTAGATAAATAATTAAATAGTGATTATTTGGAGTTTTTAATCTTAATTAAATTGTCATGATAGAATTTTTAAAAAACATTTAGAGGGGAAATTATTTAAAAAAAATTTGTGAATGAATTTAATTAAATAATGTGTAAATGAGGAGTTGGGAGTTATCAAGGAAGGGGAATTTTAAATGGTAATATTAAATGAGGATTAAATGTGGAGTTATATTTAATTTAATTAAACCATTTTAAATGTTGATATCAGGTTGTGCACGGTTAGTCAAATGGTGCGGGTCAGCTGTGCGATTACCTCGTTTTTAAAATGAATTTTTTAAATTTATTTTATTTTTAAATAAAATAAATATTTAATAATAATAATAATAAGGATATTATTATTATTGTTTTATTAATTTGATTGGACGATTAAGGGGAGATTTCAGAATTAATTATAAAACATTTAATTAAAGGTTAGATAATGAAGTAACATTATAGTAAATTAGAATGATAAATGTTTTTATTATTATATTAAGACTATTATTTTATCTTCAACATAATTTATAATTGGGGGATATAACAAGAGGGTGGTTCACCACCATACATGAGGAACAAAAAAACGCATGAGCCCCCTCCTTTGAGGCACACTACACCCCCCTCATTGATTCCTCTTCAGACGATCAAATCCTCCTAGTGTCTTCTCGAATCTTGTATGTCTTGGTGAGGTGAGTATGTCAACATTTGTTTTTTGATTTGAATTGGCTGTTTGGCTCTACCCTCGCCCAGTTTTCTTAGCCAAAAACCCTAAGGTTTGGGTTTTATTGTGTTTCCCTCTTTCTTCTATTCTAGGGATGTGCAAGGGGCTCCTCTAGACCCTTTGTACTGTATTCCAGCATCTTCTAACAAAGGCAAGGCGGATGGATTTTATTTTTTCTTTGTCGTCATGTTTTAGGTAAGGTTATAAAATCGTGGTATTGATTTGCATCATTCAATTAAGGGTTTGATAATTTATATGAGTCCCTGGTACCAATTCAGAGGTGTGTTGGTCCTTACAGCTTGGATTCAGAGTACCAGTTTAATATTTTGAATTTTATTTGTTTTTTGCAGGATGTTTATGTGAATATATATATATATATATATATATATATATAAGGTGCGTGCGCGTGCGATTTCAGACCAGTTGTGGATTCGTTCCGCTATGTATTTTAAAGCGCTTCAAGTTTAAAATGTCTCCACCCCGAGGCGGGGTCCCAAATTTTTAACAATTTATTTAATAATTATAGATTCATTAAATAAATTGAGAACATGAGTTTCCTTGATTATGTTATGTCGATGCATGAAACTTTTGATGTTATTAAATGACTCCACCCACATGAGATAAATGAGAACTTGAACATGTGTTGACATTAAACATGTTTTTCTAAATTTGTTATAGTGGTATAATTAAACAGTTAAATGATTTGGATTGTCAGAATGGGTAATATATTAATTAATTGTAGAATTAATAATCAAGTCATGATTTTTAATGATTATTTTACTCATTATGAAGAATATTGAATATTTCACGTGTTCAGAATATAAATTAGAAACTAGAAATTTTAATGGATTTATTAATTATTACATGTTAAATAGTAAATGGTTATTTAATTGATTGTTGGTTAAATAGATATGATTTAATTAACTAATTAATTGTTGAATTAACTAATTTGCATGCATTAAATTAAGATTGTGAATTGATTGTTTGTTATGACTGTTGGCCAAGGGTACCTTTTGATGCATATTATTTTTACATGCCTTAAGGTGTCTTGGATGGAGTTGTTTAAAAATATGATATGTTTTGTGAGATGTTTTCTATATATCTGGTCTTAGTACAACATGTTTTGAGGATTATAACATGCATGTAAATTGTTAAATCCTTGGATAATTCATTGTTTGAGTGGATGGGTATAGTCTTGTTAAATAATTTGGATAACTAAAAGTTGAATAGATTATTTAGTTATCTTGCTAAGAATAATTATTTTTTAATTATATATTTACTATTGAGATGTGGAAGGATTAATCAATTGTTGACTTATTTCATGGGTGATTTATGTTGTTAATTAGTTTTTGAATCAATTAACAGATTGGGTTAATTAATTTATGAATTAATTAATGGATGGTTTGGGGGTATTAGACATGGTGTTCCAAACCAATGATAAATATAAATGTATGATTGATAAATGGGTTGTGAGATAAGGACTGAAGCTCGAAATACACAAAGGGTGCTAGACATTGTGTTGTAAACCAATGATATATATATACGTATGATTGATAAATGGGTTCTGAGACAAGGACTAGAGCACAAAATACTCACAGGGTGCTAGGCATGGCTTATTCTCCCAGTATGCATGAAAATATTCTTTTATAGGTTAGGGACTGGTGCTCCAAATACCCATGGGTTTTGAGACAAGGACTGAGGCTCCAAATACTTATGAGGGTGCTTGACATAATGTTTTACACACATTAATTGACATTGGAATATGGGTCCAATAGGTTATACATGAAATTAATTAATGGTTAATGAAAACTATTGTGACTTAATGATTTGTGAATTGAATATGAGAAAGGGTTCAGAATTATTAATGATTTGGATGAATCTCTATTAGTGTATAGACCCAGGAGTGAATCACTATTTTATTGTATGGGATCAGACATAGTATTTGAATTATTAAATTCAATAACTTATAACACGTTATCCAATCCGAAGCACAAACATGGATTTGGCCTTTACTTTGATTACTTTGATGGTCTTTGGAGACATTTGTGGTGAGTGACTTATATGGGGGACGTCAGCAGTATGTCGAATATCAAGAATTTAACAATTTAATGATATTTGAATAATTGATAAATGAAAAGTATTATGTAATTATTGTTGAGTATGCATGACAATTGTATAATGCAGTTTCAGACACTTGATGAGGGTTGAAGTAGGTACTTGGGTATATAGTAACATTGTACCGCTTACTTTATTTATGCATGCCTTCACAGAGATTAGTTTTTTTATTAAATGTCTAGATTTGGGTAAGACATTGGTGGTCCAGGCCTACTGATATTTATATCTAACACCCTACTTGGGCCACCATTCCACTAGGGTACCTGAGTTGATTCTATTTGGTTTCAGGATTGTGTTGTTTGCGTTTACTAGGGATATAGGAGCAGAAGACTGAGCAGAAGCTCGGGATGCTCGAGGAGACCTCCCTCAGGGCATTGAGTCAATTTTTATTTATTCGTGAATTGGAATTTAAAGCATGTTATTTTTCTTACTATTTCCATTTTTGTATCAATAGCATGTCATGCATGCATCTTCTATATAATTGGCGTTGGCCATTTATTTTGTACAAAATTTCTAAAATATGCATTCCACTGCTTTATCATTTATTGTATTGTTTTCCCTATTTATTTCCATAGTTTATTATTGATCTTTGATTAGAGGGTATAGTCTCCCAACTGACTATCCTTAGACCCTCACTACTGGTTAGCAGCCTCTAGCATATGGGGAGACACGCATGAGTTCATGTGGTGGACGGTCTGGCCACTCGTTCAGGGGTGAGCTGGGTCGGGATGATACAAAGTGGTATCAGAGGGTTTATTTTCCTTTTTATTACTCTTTTGGGGTTGGTATACAAGAGACTAAGAATGTGTCGGTTCATTGGTTAATAGTCATGCTTAGGACTGATCACCTCATGTACGAGAAATTACCAAGTGGCCTAGGATGGGAATTGAGGTTTGTAATATTAGAGGTTATAGTTGATATTATTTCACCTTGAGTGACAAGTGTATTTTCTATAGTTTATTGATTTTGAGAATTTTTAAAAATAATTGTCTTGGCCTGATATGGAAAGGAAGTTTTTTACATGCATCATCATAGGTACATAGAGATTCACATGTCATGCATATGACATTCCATGTAGTTTCATTGGTAGGATTACTACTAATTTAGATTGTGTCCCTTGGGTGCAATACCATGTTTTGATCTTCTTTATCATGCCTCTCTACATATCATGTTTCAGTGATAGATTTCACATGGTTGGGTAATTATATTCCACAGTACCTCAGATTTTAGCATATATTGTGGTTGTGCCATGAATTTGTGTTATATCATGTATTTATGTTACTATTTTTGGAAACATGTTAGAGATGTTTTGGATTTTTGAAAGGGGTGTTAAAGATAAAATGATAAATTAATTTTGATTGTGATAAATGGGAGCCAAATTCCAACGATAAGGTGTGTGGGGGACTTATCGATTGGTAGATGGACACCCATGTGTAATATACTTATACAACCATAATATGATTGAAAATGGATACAAATGTAAAACTGTTGAGTTTTTATTGTAATGAATTGTTGTTGGGTTTCTTTTTGAAGAACCCTGATTGAATAAATGAGACCTTTGTAGGTCACCTTTTCGGTATAAAGATTTTAGATGCTAAATTGCCTATTTAAATTACAATAAAACTGAATGTTAAATGATTAAAGGTGATTTATGTGATTGCATACTTTTTTCTCTATAGGGATTTGTTTTGAAAACAAATAGACTTTTTGTGTTGATGTACTTGGGTGTATGTTGAAATTGATTCATATTTCAAAAGGTTGAAATGAATTAACTAAAATTCCTAAAAATAAAAAGGGGGTTTTGAACCTATTTATTTTAGTTTTTAATGACCAAGATAGAGGGTCATCAATTTTGTTTCATAATGGGAAAACTCGTGGTAGGTAGTACCCTTAGAATATTTTAGGTTGTGAAAGTAAGTTCCTCCCACTACTCGAGAGGACTTCTTTGTACTCGAGTGTTATGGAACGCTGATAGGTTTATGCTATGGATTTTATGATCAATGAATGACATGGTGATCGTGGTTCAAGGAATTTCACATTATTTTATTAATGTGTTCTAAAAAATGCACTGGTGAGAGGATGATCTTTTCTTGAGATGTCATGGAAAATCCTGAGGAGGGTACTCTTGCTTTTTTTTGATAAATGTGTTGGCAGGTGATGTTGAGCTTTTACAACAGAGTTTCCCAGTAATATTTGGACTAATTTTGATAATGAACTTGGTAGTTCGGTTAATTTAGTAGTGATTCCCAATAGCTTCTTGGGATGAGATTTTTTTAAGGTGGGTATATTGTAAAGTCCAGTGATTTTTTAATTGGGTGAAAATATGAAGGTTTTTGAAAAAAAATCAGTTTATCGACGGGTCGTTTTTTTAACTGAGCTTAGGAATTATATTCCATGTTTTGGAACTCCCAAATGTATCATTATTGGACTTGTGTAAAACAATACTATTTAGTGGGTGTCCTAATGTGTCTTGGAAGAATCTGATCTGCAAAATTCTAGTTTAATGAATCTGCACGGGCATCACATGGTTGCGGTCCATCCCGTGCAATTTACCCTATTTAATAAATTATTTAATTTAATTAAATGTTATTATATGAGAGATTGTGATTAATTAAAAGGGAGTTTTAATAATAATAATTATTATTATTATTATGAAGTTATTATTATTAAAACTATTGTGGTTGTTTAATTAAATGAATGATAAAGAATTAATTAAATGACAGTTGAAGAAATTAATATGGATTTTGGATTTATTAATGAACATTTTTAATTAAATACAAAGTTTCAGAATCCTTAAAGGACCTTTAATTATTAAATGGAAAAATTTTCTAATAATAATAATTTTATTATGATTATTATGGTGTCATAATTTATTTTAATGCTTTGTGATTTTCATTTCACGATAAAGGGGTGTATCAATTATGGGAAGTTAATGTGGCTATTGAGCTTCTCAAAGAAAAATTTAATTAAATGGGTATTTTCGGATTTAATGAAGCGTTGTTATTAAATAGTGGTGTTAGGTTTATCAAATTTTGAAAAATAATAATAATAAGATTATTATTATTTTAGTTTAATAAATTTAATACTAATTATTATTATTGAAATTAAATTAGGGGTCATGGGTAAGAGTTTTTATCATATTAATGACATGGAAATAAATTGGAGTTTCATAATTAATTATGAAATATTTATTAAGAGAATAATGAATAAAGAAGCGTTTTTAATTAAATGGGGTGTTACATTTTTGTTAAGAGATTTTAATTGGATGTTTAATAAGGTGTAATAGTTATGTGAACTTAATAAGGCATTTGGGTATCTCAAAGAAACGTCTAATTAAATAAGGAGTTTCCTAAGTAATAAAGAAGTTTTTTTATTTAATCAGAGGTGTTGGGTTTTATCTAAGGTTGAATAATAATAATAATGAAATTATTATTATTAGGTTTTTATGTGTTGTAGTTATTATTATTATGAATAATAATAATAATGGATTTTTTGGGGATTAATTTAATTAAATATAATGTCGATAAGAATTTAATTAATCGCTACAAAGTGGTGGTTTTTTATTAATTTTTGTTGAGATAATTAATTAAATAATAATTAGTTGTTTTTTTAATTTAATTAAACTATGTTGAGTGAATTTAATAAAAAACATTAATTGTGGAAATTATTTGATTAAATTTTGTGAATGAATTTAATTAAATAATGTGTAAATGAGGAGTTGGGTGTTATTGAGGAAGGGTAATTTTAAATGATAATATTAAATTAGGATTAAATATGCAGTTGTATTTAATTTAATTAAACCATTTTAAATGTTGATATCGGGTTGTGCACGGTTAGTCAAATAGTGCGGGTCAGTTGTGCAGTTACCCAGTTCTTAAAATTCATTTTTTATTTATTTTACTTTTGAATAAAATAAATATTTAATAATAATAATAAGGATATTATTTTTATTATTGTAGTCATTTTATTGGATGATTAATGGGGGATTTCAGAATTAATTGTGAAACATTTTTGAAGAGGTTAGATCATGAAGTAACATTAAATTAAATAAGAATAATAAATGTTATTATTATTATATTAAGACTATTAGTTTATCTTCAATGAAATTCATAATTGGGGGATAGAACATGAGGGTGGAACACCACCATATGGGAGGAACAACAAAAACGCATGAGGCCCCTCCTTTGAGGTGTGCTACACCCCCCACACTCGTTCCTCTTTGCATGATTGAATCCTTCTGGTGTCTTCTCGAATATTGTCAGTCTCGGTGAGGTGAGTCTGTCTGCATTTGTTTTGTGATTCGGATTTTCCATTTGGCTCCTCCCTCACCCTTTTTTCTAGGCCAAAACCCTAAGGTTCAGGTATTGTTGTGTTTTTTTCTTTCTTTGATTCTAGGGATGTGCAATGGGATCCTCTACACCCATTGGATTGTATTCCATCATTTGCTGACAAAGGTAAGGCAGATGGGTTTTATTTTCACTTTACCATCCTGTTTCGGGTAAGGTTATATAATAGTGGTATTGTTCCGAATCATTCAATTAAGGGTTTGATAATTTATATGATTCCCTAATACCTAGTTATAGGCGTGTTGGTCCTTACTACTTTGATTTTTAGTACCTATTTAATATTTTTAATTTTATTTATATTTTTTCATGACACGCGTGTGAATATATATATATATATATATATATATATATATAAGGTGTGCGCATGTGCGATTGACGACCAGTTGTGGACTGGTTGCTGCTAAATATTTTAAAGCACTTCGGATTTAAAATGGTGCCACCCTAAGGTAGGGTCCCAAATCCTTAACACTATATTTATGAATTATAGCTTTTTTAAATAAATTTAGAATGTGAGTTTCCTTGATTATGATATGTATATGCATGAAACATTTTTGTGTTATTAAATGATGACAACCATATGAGATAAATGAGGACTTGAACATGTGTTGACATTAATCATGTTTTACTAATTTGGTTAAAGTGATATGATTAAACAATTAAATGATTTGGATGGTCAGAATGGGTAAAAGGTTAATTAATGGTAGAATTAATTATCAAGTCATGAGTTGGAATAAAATTGTGTTTTACACTCATTATTGAGAATATTGAATATTTGACGTGTTCGGAATATAAATTAGAAACTAGTAATAATTAAAGTATGGATTAATTATTATGTGTTAAATATTAAATGAGTATTTAATTGATTATTGGTTAAATAGATAAGATTTAATTAATTAATTAATTGTTGAATTAATTAATTTTCATGCATTAAATTAAAATTATTAATTGATTGTATGTTATGACTATTGGACAAGGGTACCTTTTGATGCGTATTAATTTTAAATGCCCTAATCTATCTTGGATGGATTTTTTAAAAAATATTATATGTTGTGTGAGATTGTTGCTAAATATCTACGTTATCTACAACATGTTTTGAGGCTAACAACATGCATGTAAATTGTTAATGTCCAAGAAAAATCATTGTTTGTGTGGATAAGTTTATGCTTGTTAAATAATTTGGTTAATTCAATGTTGAGTTAATCATTTAGTTGGCTTGATAGGAATAATTATTTTTTAATTAATTATTTACTATTGAGATGTTGAATGGTTAATTAATTGTTGACTTATTTTATGGGTGATTTATATTGTTAATTAGTTGAGGAATTAATTAATGGATTAGATTAATTAATTTATGAATTAATTAATGGATGGTTTTAGAATATTAGACATGGTGTTCCACACCAATAATAAATATATATGTATGATTGATAAATGGGTTGTGACACAAGGATTGAACTTCCAAATACTGACAAGGTGCTAGACATGGTTTTTTACATCAATGATAAATATATATGTCTGATTGATAAATGGGTTGTGATACATGGACTTAAGCACCAAATACTCACAGGGTACTAGACATGGAGTTCTACACCCTCCATGTATGAAAATATTCTTTTTTGGGTTAGGGACTGCTGCACCAAATATCCATGGGTTGTGAGACAATGATTGGTGCTCCAAATACACACGATGGTGTTAGACATGATGTTCTACACCCATTAATTGAAATTGGACTATGGGTCCAATTGGTCATACATGGAATTAATTAATGGTTAATGAGAATTGTTGTGAGTTAATTTTTTTTGAATTTATTATAAAAAAAAGGTTTGGAATTATTAATGAATTGGGTGAATTATTGTTAGTGGAAAGACCTAGGAGAAAATCATTATTATTGTGGATGGGCTCAGATATAGTATATGAATGATTAAATTGAATAACTTATTACACATTATCTATGCCAAAGCACAATCATGGAGTCTGTCTTTACTTTGATTACTTGATATTCTTTAGAGACATCTGTGGTGAGTGAATTATATGGAAGATTTCAGGAGTCTGTCGAATCTCATGACTTAAATAGTTTAATGAGATTTGAATAATTGATAAATGAATATGATTATGTAATGATTGTTGAGTATGCATGAAAAATGTATAATGCAGGTTCAGACACCATATGAGGGATGAAACAGGTACTTGGGTATATAGTTACATTATACTTCTTACTCGACATATGCATGCCTTCACACGGTTTAATTTATTTAATAAATATCTGGATTAGGGGTAGAAACCAGTGGTCCTAGCCTATTGAGATTTATATCTCATATCCTATTTGGGTAGTCATTGCATTGGGGTACTAGAGTATATTCTATTTCATTGCAAGATTTTTTTGTTTACGTTTGCTTGGGATATAGGAGAAGAGGACCGAGCGGAAGATCAGGATGCTCAGGGATATCGCCCTTAGGG
The DNA here is from genome assembly GCA_963277665.1 of Viscum album. Lineage (NCBI taxonomy): Eukaryota > Viridiplantae > Streptophyta > Magnoliopsida > Santalales > Viscaceae > Viscum > Viscum album. The sequence goes on along the minus strand of OY728150.1, from coordinate 1,881,349,254 downwards.
GTTTGAGTCAACATTAAATTATTTCATTATTTTAATGTAAATCATGTTGTTTTGTTCACTATTTCTATTTTTTTATCATTAACATGTCATGCATGAATCTACTGTATAATTGGCGTTGGCCATCTGTTTTGTAAAAAATTTATAAAATATGGATTCCACTGATTTATCATTTATTAGATTGTTTCAACTATTTATTGAAATTGTCTATTATTGAACTATGATAAGACTGTATAGTCTCCCCACTAACTATCCTTAGACCCTCGCTGTTAGTCGGCAGCCTCTGGCATACGGGGAGATGTTCTTGAGGTCATGTGGGGATCGGTCCGACCACCGGTTCAAGGGTGACCCGGATCGAGATGTTATAGATCATCATTCTAAAACACTTTTACATATAAATTCAGTTTTATGATATAATCACCAAATTTACATAAAAATATTTAGAATGAATAATAATTCATTTATCTTGATAAAACAAACAAATTAAACTAAATTTTTTCCTATAATGGATGAATTTTTATGCAATCTTCATAAATATAATCATCAATGATAAAACAAGTCTATAAAAAATATATTAATTACAAATGATCCATGAAATTGAAAAATTAGAAATATATCAATTAATTGTTGAACATTCTTCTAACCATATAAAAAATAAGTAGAATAAATAATAAAAAAATAGAAAATTAACAAATTATCTTTTCAATATATGTTTGGAAACCCGTTTTTCAACACCTAAGAAATATTTAAACATATCAAAAGAAATTAAATGTGTACAAAAAAGGGAATCTACTATGGTGTATAAGACCTAGAATAAAAATAAAATAGATGGTTAATAGAGTACCTGAATGATTTGGAATCCAAATAATGTATAATGAAGAATAATAGAAGTAAAAAAATATGAGAGTGGAGATTTAAATGAGGGGGAAGAATCATAAACCTCTATTTCTAGGTCTTGGGGGCTCTAGATCGAAATTTGAGGAGAGAAGTAGCTCGTGTGGTATTCAAGGAAATATTTTACCCAAGGATCTTTAAAATTTGTGGTTTACAACCTCAATACCAATAGTTTAAAAAAGCATTTCTATAGAGTAACATATACCAATGGTTTTTTAAAACTATTGTGATAGTACCTTTATTTTAGGATTCTATACCAATGGTTATCTAAAATTGTTGGTATTTGCTTAAAACCAAACTATCCCCATATTTTTATAAAACATTTGATATAGCCTCATTGGTATAGATATTCCATCTAGAAGTGATTATTTTACATCATTCATTCCATAATTTAAATAAATTTATATATCAGATTTATTTAATAGAGATATCATAAAATATGTTGTATTTTATAAGAAATGTATTTTTTACTATTTACCAAAAATTTAACATCTTTGATAAAATATCAAAAATATATAATAAGATAAGTTTGACTTTAAATATCTAAAAATGAATTCCAATTCATAAAATTATTTTCATATAAGTGATATAAATAACAAACAATATAAATTCATAAAAAGAAATGAAATATTGTTTTCTATAAAAAACACTTTTTTAATCCCAAAAATTAACTTATACCAAATTATGATATAAAGATAATTCATAAATATATAAATATAATATTTATAAATATATGATAATTATATTAATTCGATATCAATATTAAATCATAATAGTCCCTTTCAATGAATTAAATCGTTGTTTGATAAAACACAATTTTATTGATAATAAATGAAATAATTTCCCCACACTATGATAAATATTTTCATTTATGGAATATTTTCAATTAGATCATTCAATTAAAAATTTGATGAAAATTCATGTTTTACCCTTTAAAAATTCACTGCAGTATTTCAAACATGAATAATTCTCTTTGAATTATTTGAACATAATACTTTTTAAATATGTTCCTAAATTATTATTCTATAACTTTCATTTATGAAATTGGATCGAAATAAAGAATTTGGTTGGTGAAAATAGTCCAGGAAGTCAAAGTTGATATGGAATCTCTAGAATAGACATGGGTACTGTATTTGGGCCATAACTTTTTTATTCGTACTTGGATTAGGCCCAAATATTGAGGAGATATCTTAGAAACAATGACACACGAATCATCCATCTCATTGGAAAGCTGATTTACATGTTTTTGTGGTCAAAAGGGAAGTTCACTTTGGAATAAATTATATGTCTGAGATTCCCCATTCACATTTGAAACCACTTTGAACCAAGCCTCCCCACCACTCTATAAATTGGTGTTTTTATCATTTGGTGGGGTTTGGGTACGTGCATTGGGAATTTTTTCATAAAGTATAATTGGATCCAATCCAATTATCCATCCATTTCAATATGGTTATCTCTTGAAGAAAGGATCCCTTCGACAAAGCCTTCTTCTTCTTCTTTGTGTTGTAATAATTTTGTTTGTTTAATAAACTTTTTTGTTCTTATTTTATTTCTTCCTGTCAATTATGTTTTGTTCAAATTTATTCTTCTATTAATCTTCCTAATTTGTCTGGAATCAAGAGTAGAAACGCGATTAGGTTTTACCCATTCTAAACATTTACACATGCAAAACGTTTCAACGATGACTACACCACTGACATAAGAGTTGTTTTCGTAGTGATCAATCTATATTCTACCCTCTTCATTTATTTATTTTGAATCAATGAGCTACTTTAATTAACTTAATATGATCAATTAATTGAGTTTTTAATTTAAATTAATCTAAGCAATAAATTGAACAAATGACACAAAAACACGCGAGGTCAGAAGTTGTGTAAATTATGAGAGTGTGATTTTAATCGTTAATAAAAGACCACGCGAAATAAATTTTTAGAGTTAAAATATAATACCTAAAATCAATTAATCCTCATTTATAGATAGGATATGTTCTATAATTAACCATTTACCAAAAGATATCCTAATAAAATCTATCAAAGAAGGGTGTTGTGATTGCATGCTCAGAAGCTAGCCTAGTGTTTAAGTAATTTCATCTTTGTGCTTATGTTAACTCGCATAGGGTTCGAGGCTTAACAAGTTAGAGGATTATAATTAAGTGGATGTTAATTTAAGTTATAATGATAAATAACTGAGTGAAGAGGTAGAGTTAGATCGACTATGACTTTGAAATATTTTCTAAAAAACCACTTCTTGTTGTGTCTTTCTAATCAAGCATCATTTAAAAAATAAAAACAAAAAAATGCAATCTTCTTCTAGAAAACGTCTAGTTTTATAAATGATAAACAACCCCCATCCATCTATGTATTGTTTTTATTCTCTCATTTTTTATTTTTATAATACCTTTAAGAAGTTTTTTAATTTTCTTCTTCATTTTAGAGATGACCTTGGTCAGCCACTCTACTGCATTTAAGTAACCCAAACCAAACATCATTTGAAGGCTCCCACAATAGTATCATTCAGAGTTTCAAAAAAATCACTAGTCACTAGAAAAAAGATCTTTTCAGAGAAATCCAAAATTTTCACCTTATCCCAATTTTGATTTTATTATTTCAAAAATGATATCAAATTTAGCAGATAAAATTTCTAGCATTATAATAAATTAATTATAATATTTTTCCCCAAAAGAATAATAACCATTTTTTAATAAAAAATTGATGCATAAATTTACTTTACTGAAAATTCAATTATTTTCTTCGAAGAATTATCTAATAAAATTTTATTTAGTTCCAAAATTATATATATATTTCATAATTCATTTATTCCAATTTTTATATTCTAATTTAACCCCATGTCTATAAGGGTCATGTTTAAATAATAATATATCACAATTATTTTTAAGATCAATGTTTCTTATTAGGTAAGCTTTCGAAAACATATTATTTATTTAATGAGAAATGTATTATAAAATCACAAGATGTTTCATTCTACACACTTATGTAAATTTCACCCTTTTAATTTTTATCTTCGTAAAAAAAGGTTCAGCATTTTAAAATTCCTTGGCTAAAAACCCAAATTGTAATAAGGGAGAATAAAACTTCCTTTAAAAGGTGAAGTATAATTTATCTGATATAGAGAATTACATTATATTAATCATTAAAACCACAACATTAACCCATAAAGTTCAACATAATTATTTGCATTAATATTTAACAAAAATAATCCTCTAAAATATTTCTTTCCCAAAAAAACCAAAAAAAATAACATTTTATTACATATTTATTTCCTAAATAAAATCTAACATTTTTCCCTAGAACATGTAGTATCTCATAATGTCACATACCAAACATTTCAATAGCTTGATTCTTATAAAATATAATAATAACATAAATCACTAAAAACCTCAATGAAATCATATATCCCTAAAAAACATAACACAATCCTTATTCCTCACAAAAATCATAGACTATTGAATGTATTCTATAATTCCAAAAATGTAAAAAACTTCTCAATTGTGACCTATATCACTTTTTCATCAAACCACTAACACATTTCAAGATAAAAACACAATCCAATTTAATTTAACACTCTAAATCCTTTATTTATCTAAAGTAAACATTATTATCTCAATATGAGGCATGTATTTAGAGTTATCATTCCCTAAATCATTTGTTTTCCAGAATATATCACCTTCCTACTAAATAATTTTTCTAGGTTATCTGATTCGTTCAATATATACTTGTAAATACATAATGAAAAACTTATCTATAAAATTACTTCAATTATTCATGATTCATATAACTATAATATCAATGATAAATCACTTCTGTAACATAATTCTCAAATCCAAATACATAAACACATCAATTCTCCCCTTTCCTTTTCAAAAATTTATAAGTAATCAGACTTTAATGTCTTATAATCATGAGTATCAAGACAATATTTAATTCACTTACATTTGTGGATAATTTAAGGTTTAGAGTTTAAAACAAGAATTTCATAACTCATACATAAAAAACAATATAAAATAAATTAAACACGTCTGATTGGTATCCATTTTTCGAATTATATGAAATGTTTAAAGTAAACCATGATTTGTTTTAATGGAAAATAGTCATAAAAATAAACTTGAATATATCCTTTCCCTTACCTAAATGTAATCCCGATGATAATAATTTTAAATTTTGGTGTTAGAATAGAAAAATTAGTAGGGTATATAAAAATAAATAGAACTATTGACTTAGTAAAAAAAATGAAAACCCATGAAATGTTTTGCCTTTATCTCAATGTTCTTTGGGTGAAAGGAATAAATTATTTTCACATGAAAATACACAGTTTTTTATCTAGGAAAATCATCAATACCAATATCAGTAAATTAAAGACCATTTCTGGATACATAGAGAAATAATTTCATAATATGATTCAATCACTTGTAATAAGTAATTAGAGCCTAGTTAAATACATTGGATTAACCTATTGATAACTCCCTCTATCTTTGTAGTTAATACAAGTAACATTACGTAATAAATTGGGTAACTCCCGGGGTATACCAATCGTATACACTATATCTATCTCACATATTGATATGAGGGAACATTCATCAAATAAACTATAACAGGCTGACCCAACATTTTCTACGTATTTCCATTTTTTTGGTTAATTATTATATACTCGATCATGAGTAAAATAATTTATTCTTTCACTTTTCCACAATAAAAATATTAAAAATCTCTTTTGAAATTGTAATAAAATACCTTATGGATATCAAAATACCCATTTTTAAAAATCTATTTTTAATACCAAAATACACTTTTCTTTTGAAAGCCAACATTCAATACCAATGTAACCATTTTTTTGAAAACATGTTTTCAATATGAAAATACCTTTTTATTTTGAATGTTCCATTTTCAATACTAAATTACCCAAAAAAATAGAAGAGGGTTTTTTTGAATAAAATATAAGATCTTGTAAAGTAATTCAACCTTCAAAAAATGATTAGGTGGAGGAAAATTCATTTTATTTGTATATGTTAAAATAAAACATTAATTTTTTTGATTTTCAAAAAGTTACGTAAATACACATAAAAATATTCCTTTTAAAAACAGTTGAAATAAAGTAAAAAACAGACATATAATTTAATTTATAAATCTTTTATGACCATATAAAAATTTTCATAACATCATTTTAAAAACATGGATATTGAATAGAAATGGTTAGATGGAAAAAATTAAAAGAGTACTTTTTAAATAAAAATTCACTTATCACATAATAAAAACACGAGTCATAATCCCCATTAAATAATAACATTAAACAAAATATTAAATATCATGATAAAAGATAAATTCAAGATATAATATATTAAATGGGTTGTATATACACCTTATAAAATAATATAGGTTCATAACCTCAAAATATGTCTTAATAAAAGAAAATTGGGATGAAATCCCTTACCTTGGGTTTGACTTGTCATGTAAATTCTTTATCTTCCAAAATAATAAAGCTATGCAAATTATTTTTTTTCATGATAACTGTTTTCAAGTTTATTTTTACATTTATTTCACTTAATACCATGATATATAAAATTATATAATCAATTACTTTTATGTTGGGTGTTTAGATGATGTTAAGCTTATGTGTAAAAAATTGTTTACGTTGGTTGATTATTAGTCAAAAAGGTCATTATTTAACATCTCTAGAATAATAATAATTAAATAATTGTGTTATTTATAAATAAATTACACTTTTAAAAACCAATAATGAAATCTGGTTATGAGAAATAAATTACATTACAATCATAGAGACTATTGGTCGTACATACACATGAATAATGTTTCCATTTTTTGATTATAATTATAGATATATGGTAAGTAATATTTCAACAAAAAACTTCTCATCATAAAATAAATACCATATTATAATATTTAATTATACTTTTATAGATCATCCATGGGTTTTGGTGGTTAAAAAATAATGACAACACTTTTTCTAGGAGGTAATCCACAAATACACGAGCGATGTTATGATTTATTTGTGTAAGAAATAAAATGATATATTATATTTTAATAATGATAAATATTTAATAAATATAATTTTTATTTAATTTATATCACATAAATTAATTTTGAATATCCCTATTACCTTGTAAATCCTTAGGTTAAAATGAATCACATCTCTTGGAAAGGCAACATTTCATAGAACACATGTGAACGTTAACCCCATGAAATTTAAGGAATGATGTTTTATGTGATATAATAACTCCAAAAGTATATATATGTTATAAATATAATATATATATATACATTAAATCTAACATTATATCAATCCTTTATAGGAAATGTTGGAAAATGAATAACATCGTTTCGTGATGCGGTAGTCTTTCGTACACATGAATAATGATTTTGTTTCTCATTTAATATAGTAGGAGATGGTTTTAGGTTATTAAATTAACATAATAAAATATCAGTATATATTATATACTATTTTTAACATATTATCAAAGTTGAATAAGATTTCATGTATGTTGAAGAAAAAATAAAACAAAGATTCTCGGTTAAGCATAATACCTCTTCATCAGAAAACATCTTTAGGTAAGCACTAAAAGAATTAGTAGGATGGATTTCTCATTAGAACAATATATTATAGGATATATATAGTTAATAAAGTTATATATTTGGGATGTTATTTTTTGATCTAATGGGATTTTTAGGTGTTAGGGGGATAGTAGTGGGTGGCCTTTTATAAGATATTTGAGTGTCACACTTAAAGTTTTAGAAATGAAAAATGTGTAACCACATTTTTCACAAAAAAAAATTATCTCAAAAAACCATTATGAATACTTATACATGATAATTCTAAAATATGCCCATAAAATATTTTTTATACCAGTTTTATTTCATTTTAATCTTTATCTTTTATGTTTAAACCTCTGATAAATCTGTTTTCACCATATCTGTGGTAATTGATTTTTACTATTTTCATTATTCATTATAGTAAAAAACTAATTTCACCATATTATATAATGTAAATTAAAACTATTCCAAATATTTAATATATTTAACTATATTTATGTCATATAATTGGAAATTTTTAATTTAAAATAAAACCCGCAAACTCGACGAAAAATAGGGGTTCCAAGAAGTGTACTGTTTGAGAAAATGATGATTTTATATTAACTCTGAGATTAATTATAGAACTTTTACGAAACTAAATTGATATTTAATGATATATATAGTATAAATTTTATTTAAAACATTCCTCTTTATGGATTAATTTAATTTATGGAAACGGAGGAACATTATGCACTTTATAACAATTTTTAGAAAAATCACATTTTTAAACAAAAAAATTAAATTATACTAAAATACAGCATAAATTTGATTCAAAATTAATTAATTGGATTAAATAATACTAAATAATACTTATGTTACGTTCAACCATATTCAAACCATAATGTTAATTTTAATTTACATAATTTATTGAAAATAAATGGCATATTTTAAAAAAACCCGAAAATTTCACTTTTAGTTAATTTTAATGTTATTATTTCCAAAATAAATTTTAATTTATAATATAAATTTTCAAGATTATATATAAATTAAATATAATATTTTCTAAAAAATTAAAAAAATAACATTATTTGGAAAACCTATTTTTTGTATAATAAAATTACATTACATAACATTTATCGATTATTTACTATGATTTTATAAATATTTTATATTGAGTAAAATATTTATATATATATATATATCATAATGTATTCAATATGACTCATACCTTTAAATTTAATATCTAGGTTATAATGGTTATATATTTTACATGTTTTTGAGCTTGGTGTTTCATGTTGATGATGTTATCAAATATAGTTTTCCGTTGTAAAATATAAGGGTGGTACATCCCCCCTACCTTAATATATTGTGACCTCACAATATGAAAATTATCTTGGTAATCGTGGTTTGTACATTTTAAATTACCTTTATTTGAAACCACCTCATAAAATGTTCAATAAAAATTACTTTTGATAAGAGATATATGGATGTATGGTGGTCATATGAAATAACACATAACTTGATTACCTTGTAGGGGAACAATGTTGGAATGTGAATATTTGGACATTGAATAAAATATTAATGTCCAAACAGTTATGGATAGTGACGGATATCACTTATCATAAGAAATTTAATGATCAATATAATGTTAAGAAACTTAAAACCATAATTCACTGATGAGTTTAAAGACCATCTAATTCATCAAAAATACATATGATATATTAAAATTTTAAATTTAATGATCTTTTTCTTATATTTGAGGAATTACCTTACCATATTGGATAAAAGAATAAACAAATAAACCAACTTTTCTACTATAATTTACTCAATTATTTAATTTCTATCACACTATAATGTCATGTCCAACGATGAGTATACATGAAGAGATTTTCATATCTGAAGCGCTAAAATGAACATATAACAGATCACAAAATCCCAAAAATTATTACAGTATATTTATCATTTATTTAGATATTAACAACAACCAAAATGGTTAGAATAATCTAAAATGTTTCTGAAAATTACAGTGACCCTCTTCTGAAACAACATTAATCACTTAATCACAAAATCACTTTTCAGTCCCATGGTTATCTGTACAATAAAACATTCGCTCCAAAAATAAAATTTATCATTATAATTTAAAATATTAAATTTAAAATAAGGGTTTTATACTAACCTTGAAATATCATAGTCTAGTGTTTATCATTTCAAAATTGTCTCCCTTCAGTTCTGGGTATAATACCCATTATCATTCTGGTTACGATGGGTTGTCTCTTAGCCTTCAAACTATCATTTTTCATAAAATTTAATCACTATAAAATTACTATAAATATGATGAAAATATATTAAAATTATAAAAATCGTAAATGAACACACAAACCCTAATGGTTATAAACACTTTAAAACTCATGTCCAAAAAAGAGTAAATGAATACTTCACATAAAACAAAAGAATTACGTATACATAAACCCAAAAAAAAGTCTCACAAAAAGTCACTATTCAATTTAACATATCCTCACTTAAAACCTCAAAATTTATGTCTAAAAATATGATCATGTGATTATCATTATAAAAATACTGAGCTCCCTAGAGCTATCACCACTTCACCAAATGGCCCAAAAACAACTATATTTGCAGAAAATGATATTTCCCTAAATTTATATTTACAGTCATCTTGATTTCCACCCAGAGTAAGAAATTGTGGACGCACATTTTCCAAATTTCTTAACAATTTTCATTTCAAACATACCACTATTAACTACAAATCTGTTTTCTTATTCATTGATTTATAATATCACTTTTATTTATAGTCATGAATCTTATTACTAATCTTACCATAAAAGTAAGACTTTCTATGTCCTCAAAATATTTCCTCAAAATGTATTCTATTTTACATGGAATATGTTTTGGTATTACCTACATAGTTCTTAGTTTTTTTCTTATATATTTTATTACACCTTTACCATTTCTTACTCTTATCATCTCATGGCACATAAGTGTTAGAAAACTCTAACTCCAGATATTCAGCACAATGAAAAACTTCTCATAACTTATAAATTCTCATCTATACAAAGCTCATCATAAATATTATATCAATACCATGTAAAATTGACTAATTATACCATTAGTTTCTCTGAATAAAATTTGGCAGATGACTGACCATTCTTTTGAAGTTATCTTATTATACATCCAAGGAGTCTTTATCATTTTTCTTTAATTTAAAGTACTTTTTCTCAATCCTATGTGGAAAAACGTTGGGAAATATATCTCTAGATATAGATTCATAAATTAGTCCCCTCCCATAGTGAAAATATCATCCTTTTCTCTTCTATTCTATACCAAATATTACCATATATCAGTTTCACCTTCAAAATGATAAATGTAAAGATTTGACATTTAATTTACAAACATCCCATGACTTCAAATATATTTTCCAAGAAATTAATTCATCCTTCATCTTCCATAGGGTCTGATGATCCAATGAATGATTATGTATGATCTCTATGGATATCTTCTACTATATACATGTTCCTTTATTTTATATTAGGTTCCTCTCTTGAATTGATACCACCAACATTTATAGATTATGTCAACTAATCCATCACTATAATTAATTATTTAGTTCATATTCCAACCATCTCAAGATGGTGATATGGAAGAATAATTTACTCTAAATTCCTTCCCACTACCGTATCCTCGTTTCCTTTATGAAAAATTAATATGAACAGACAAAGTTTAAATAATGAAAAATGGTAATCTTAAAATTATATATCATTTCATCATAATCATAAAGTAAAATAATTCAACATAACTCTATTAACATTATCCTAAAATCAATAGTGATCTAAACCATCCATTGATTGAAACTATAAGGACACAATATTAAACATTACATAATGTTGAGATTCATTCCAAGATTTCATTCTCTTATATTTTAAGATCTTTCATGTTTAGAGTTTTATAGAATTTGGTCATAAATCATAAATGAATAAACAATATAATAAAAAGTGGAAACCTCAAATTAGTATCTATTTTTTTCATATTATATAAATTTTAAAATAATGAATGGTTACAGTTCATTGAAAATCATCATGAATTTAAAATTGACTTCTTCATTTCCCATACCATCCTTAAAACCTATGAGAAAAATTTTATAATACGGGATGAGCAAAAAAATATTAGTAAGGAACATAAAAATAAAGAAAACGTTCAATCTAGTAAAAAACATAAAAACATATGAAATATTTTACCATTATCTCATTTTTCTTTGACTGAAAAAAATAAAATATCTTCACATGAAAAAACAGACTTTTTTCTCATGGAAAATCATTAAATCGCAATGAAATTAATTAAAAAATATTTTTGGAATCTTAGAGTATCACATTAATAAAATGTTTTAGACCCATGTCATAATTAACTCGAGGACAGTTAAATCCATACGAGAAAAAATTTGGTAACTCCCTTATTCTTTCTTATTAATACAAGGAACATTAACCAATGTATTTGAGCACTATCTGGGTGTACCCATCACATAATATACATCAAGATTCACTAGTGCTATCTGGGTGCACCCATAGTATAAGATATAATTGGCTCAATTGATGATTTATGGGTAAACCCATTTCTTATGTATAATTATCATGTGTCAGATCATGAATAAAACATTTTTATTCTTTCAATTTTACATCATAAAAATTTTGATATACCGATTTAAAATCATTATAAAATCAATTTTTGATTTCAAATTACCCTTATTTTAAAAAACTTATTTTCAATACCGAAATACCTTTTTCTTTTTTAAACCCACATTCAAGACCAAAATACCCTTTTTATTTTGAAAACCAATTTTCAATACCAAAATAACTGTTTATTTTTAAAAATCCATTTTCAATACCAAATAACCAAAAAAGGGATAATTAATATTCATTGAATAAAACATAAAATATTATAAAGGAATCAAAACTCTAAATAATGATTATTGGGGCGTAAAATCCATTTTCACCATATATGTTAAAATAAAACATTTTTTTTATCAATTGTCAAAATGTTCTATATAAAACACATAAAAATATTACTTTTGAAAACCTTTCAAATAAAGTAAAAAAGGAAAATAAAATAAAATATATAAATATTTTATATCCATATAAAAACATTCATAATTTTGTTTTAAAAACATGGACATGGAAATGAAAGAGTATGTAGGAAAATATTAAAAGAATATATTTTAAAAGAAAAGTCACTTATCACTTAGGAAACACAGAAATTGTAATGCCTATGAAAAAATAAGATTAAAAAAATTAACTCTCATGAGAATAGATAAATTCATTATATAAAATTTTATTTGGTATGTATATACACCATATAAATGAATATATGTGAATAACATCAAAAGATGCCTCATAAAATGAAATTTATATGATGTCCCTTACCTTGAGTCTGACTTATCACGTACATTCTTTATCATCCAAAATAATAAACCTATGTTAATTATTTACTTTCTTATGAAATATTTTTCAACTTTATTACTCCTTTAATATCTATTATTACCATTTTATATGAAATTAAAAAATAAATTAAGTTTATGTTGGGTGTTTCAGTGATATTGGCCTATGAGTCAAAAATAATGTCGATAGTTTGAATATTGGACAAAGAGGTCACTATTAAAAATCAATAAAAAAAGTAATCAGGAATTAATTATCATATTCAAATATAAATTATACTTTTAAAACCAATAATTAAGGATAGTTATGAAAAATGAACTATGTTACGATCATGGAGAAAGTAGGTCACACATATGCAAGAATAACGTTTAAATTTTTCTAGGATCATTATGGAAATATGGATATGAATATTTTGATTTAATATAATTATCATATTTATTAATGTACCATATTAATTCATTAAATATACTAATATATATCATCAATGTGTTGTGATGATTAAAAAAATAAAGTATCATATCACTTCACCGAGGTGGTAGTCCACGTGCACAAGATTGATGTTATCATTTTAAGTGTAAAAAATAAAATGACATATTATCATTTTAGAATGATAAATATATCATGAATATAAATATTATTTAATTTATATCACATATATTCAATCACAGTATCCTTATTAACATCTATGTAAATAATTTGTGAAAAAATAATCACATCACTTCGTGAGGCGGTAGTCCACCATACACATGAGTGATGTTATTATATCCTCAATGAAATGGAAAGATAGAAGGTATAAAATCCATTGTAACGACCCAATGTTTTTCAATGGAAATTCCCTTATTATAAATGTCTCATACAATCACCTGAAAACACAACATAATGAACTAATAAGTGCTAAGTGACATTTAAACATATGTTTGTCACTTCTGTGTATGGAATTTTGAAAATCTAACATACATGGTTGCAATCAATAAGTTATTTGGTGTCCAATAAGCAAAACCTAATTTTTGGAGAATAGTAACCTACCCTTATAAATAATAACAAACCCTTATGAATAGTGATATACCATAATTAATAGTTACCTTACCTATGATAATATATAAACAATATTCAAGTTGAAAGTATGATGTACCTATATTTTAGAATAAGAAAATACATTTTTTAAAATTGTTTATTTAAAATAAATTATGGGTTTAATTAAATATTAAAATAATCAAATTTAGAAAAATTTTTTGAGAAATGGACTTCATTTTTTGTTTTTACACATCAAAAAATGGTAGGGGAATTTTTGGGATTTTTCTAAAATGCTAGAGTTTTTTATGAATAGTGAAATATCATAATTTACAAAATAAACTAAATAAGCTAATTATAGAGTCATGCATGATGTTTTTCTGATATAAGCCCATTTGTTTCGGTATCACATGATAAAATTACTATTATTTCTCAAGTAAGACTCACTTTTCCTTGACTTGTGGGGAAAGAATAAACTAATGAATTTTATATTGAGAAAACCCCTCTCCAATCAACTATAAAGACCACCTTTATCACCCTCATTTAATAACACCTCTCAAGCTTCAAGAATTGTCCAAACCCTACCCAAGAATCTTTCATAGATCTTCCCCCACGTCCAATATCTTCTGTTCTCATCAAAAGATCAAGCCTATCTTCCTTAAGGAGGATCTCACGAGGAGAATTCCAGAGGTATTTCCTCTCTCTCTTTTTCCTTTAGATTCTTTTCAATTTAAAATTCATTTATTTTTATATCACAATATATATTAATCCACGTGGTATGGTAACTAAATTATTATACATATAATGTAATTTTATGATACTAATGGTATATTATACCATCCAAACCCCTTCTCCTTTTGCTTTTATTTTATAAAAGAAAAACGTTGTTCGTGAGGTGTTAATCTATGACCTTTAAGAACGACATGTTTTCTTTTTCCATTTATACCTTGAGATATGATCATGAAAACATTTTTATAGTTAAAAAAGAATATTTTATATTTATTTTTTCCTATTTAATGTTATAAAACTAGCATATGTACATATTACTAAATTATTAAACAAAACAAGTTCGTTGTGGTCGAAAAACCACCCAAATTAACTCAAACATTTGTCATTTAATTAATAACTAATGATTCATCCAAATGGTTTATAATATAATTCATTATAAGATCATTTAAACTCATAGAATATAATTAATAACAAGGGATATCGGTTTTGGATGTTTATCAATGTTTTACCTGAACTTCAATTTATGAATACAAGTGAACCGCATGAGAAAAACCAAAAAAAAAGAACATTCTCGAACATTGTTTTTTAAACTCTATAACTCATCCAAAGGCCCATAAAATACCTTATTGAAATCATGATGAACCGCATTCATGTATAAGAGATTCTGTAATTTTAATAAATGAATATAATGTGGGTATATATGACATTAAAGCAAAGAAAGCGTTCAGATACATAGTAAGGGGAAATTCTCGATCTCAACATTCTTCCTTAGGATTCTTCCTCTTTCACTCAATTTTTTGTATGATTACTCCTTAAAAATAATTTTTTCATCATTATCTTACCTATTCTAGAATATAAATTTTCTCCAATAGATTTTATGTCAAATACAATGTTTTCTAAAAGAACTCTTTTTTCAAAAACACACCTTTTACTTCTCACTAAAGGTTGATGGTTCTTTTATCATGTATGTTATTCCCGCATTCTTTTGGTAACCCAAATTTCATGAATGTGTTATTATGATATGAAACTCATTCCTTTACATGGGTTATTTATGTTCATTTTTTATATATGTTCTCTATGGAATGCATAATAAACACAATGTTATGGTGTGACGGGTGCAACCAAATTTATATAGCGCAATATTAATGTTTGAATATGAAAAGTGCGACAAGAATTATAAAGAGCTCCAATGAATTGGGTATAGTGATTAATCTAATGAGAAAAAGTGAAATGATGTGTGTACATGATGCTATAATTTTTCATAACTATTTGGGGTAATTAACCACTGAGACATGATGTTTTATTTTTTATGCATTGCAACATTTCACTTATTTTGTTGATGATTCCTCTAATGTTCATGAACTTTTGCTTGTGTAATGAATATGCACACCCCATGTAAAATTGTTTGTATCAATCCTCTTACTGGTCTTTTATCTCAACCTTTTTATGTATATCCTAAGGTGACTACATGTACTAAGGATAGGTCAAGTGTCAATAAGAATCTAGGGGAGAATGAATTAAATAAATGTTTATGCTTGTTGTTGTAATTGATATGTATGGTCCTAGTTTTCTCAATACACCAAAGATTTTGATCCTCTATGTGTTATAATAATATGTTTTTTATCTTTAAAATTATGTATTTCTAATTTAAGAAAAGGATGGGTCGTTATAGTTGGTATCAGAGGTAAGGTTTAGTTAATTTTGGAATTAATATTAGTGAACCCTAGAGAAAACCTATACTATGAGACTAAGTAAAAATATGCACACAAGAATCTATACATAGGGATCCCATATGTTATTATTTTAGTATAAACTGGTCAAATTAATAAGTTATTCATGAATTTTTTACTTATGTTTTGTTTTAACATTTTCTATTTTAGAAATTGGTGGTAACCAGGAGAAACCAGGCCAATAACTCATGAAAGGGATAATGAAATGATTTCCAGAATGACATCCCCAATGATTTGGTAGGTAGAGTTAAAAACTTCATGTGCGATATTTAAAATTTATCTCAGGTTATGAACAATAACCATAATAATGGGTAACGTCCTCCATCGCCAAATAGGGAGAAACTGGCTATCGAATGTTTTATGCGACAACGACCACCGACGTTTAGTGGATCTTCAGATCCACTAGTTGCGGAATATCGGGTAAACTCCTTAGAGAATATCTGTTTTGTGCTTTACTGTTCTGAGAGGAAGATGGTGACCCTATCTATTTATCATTTATATGTAGAGTCCAGTCAATGTTGGTATTTGATTATGAACACCAAGACAAGGGAGGAAATTGACGATATGGAATGGGAAGACTTTAAGATAATGTTTCTTAACTAGTATTTTCCAGGAACTCTTCACACGATGATAGAGAGAGAATTCATAAATCTCAAAAAAAAGAAGGAGAATCTATCAAAAAGTTTTAACTGAATTTTAAAAGGCTTTCAAGTTATGTTTTGGGTTTTTTTATCAACAATGAAAGAAAAAATTGATAGATTCTTTAGTGTATTAAAACCACACCTTCCAAAGGCTCTTGCAATCCATGACATTGGGATTTATGAAGAATTTGTTCGAAGTGGTCTCAAAGTGGAGATAGATTTTGGAGAATGGTCTCATGGCTATGGTGATAAGAAAAGAAAGATGGAGTTTCAAGTAGTGGGATCTAATGAAAAAGTTGTGAAGAAAGCTAAATGACCCACATGCCAAAAATGTGGCAAGTTGCACCATGGGAACTGCCTCAAAGGGAAGGGGAAGTTCTTCAAGTTTGGGAGAGAAGGACACTGTGATCAAGAGATTCAAAAAGACAAGAAAATAATGGATAATGTGGTGGAATAAAGGATAGAATTACCCAAGGTTCAATACTACAACTGTAGGGAGATAGGGAATTATGCAAGCTAGTGCAATAAACCTTGAGTTATTGAGTGTAATCAACAATATCATACACCAAAGCCAAAGGAAAAAGGTAAGGATTTTGCGATCACTACTGTAGAAGAGGCGGAAGATAATGAAGTCATACAAGGTACACTTTATATACACTCTAGAATGGAAAAAGTCTTATTTGATTCTGGTTCTATGCATTCCTTTATATCTTACAGGTTTTCTATAACTATAGAATCGAACCTCAAAACCTTGAGGTAGATATATCTATAAAAACATCAAGTGGTGCAATCATTTCAACCTAAGTGTTTAACTATTCTCCTATTAGTGTATGTGGTAATATTCTTCCAGTGAATCTTGTAATACTTCCCTTAGTGGAATTAGATGCTATAATGTGAATGGATTGGCTCTTGTTATATAGAGAATGTATCATCTTTCGGGAAAATGAAATATCTTTTCATATACCGATCCATCCCATGCTCCTCTACAAATACAAGGAAGATTGTGAATATCCTTTGGAAAAATCATTAATGGTGTGGGTGTAGATTCCCTATGAAGAAGCATATATCACCCAAATGGTTCAGTTAAAGGATAGTATCAACCTTGTGAGAATGCCCATCCTGAGGGAATATGGTGATGTAAAACCTGAAGAGTTACCTAGAATGCCCCGGATCATGAGGTAGAGTAGTCAATAGTAATCATACATGAAGCTACTCTTGTCGCAAATATTCTCTATAAGATGGATCCTATTAAACTAGAGGAGTTAATGAAGAAACTAAAATAGAATCTGGACAAAGGGTTCATATGCCCCAGTGCATCACCTTGGCGTGTTCCAGTGCTCTTTGTAATGAAGAAGGACGGAACAATGGGGTTGTGTATAAATTATCAGAGACTCATTAAAATCACCATAAATAACAAGTATCCTCTTTTAATGATAGATGAAACATTCAATCAGTTAAGAGGAGCTCAATACTTCTCAATGTTTGATCTTTCTTTTTGGATATGATCAGCTAAAGCTGAAGAAGGAAGATATTCAGAACACTGCCTTTTGTACAAGGAATGGGAACTATGAGTTTTTGGTGATTCCCTTCGGACATACTATGACCCTAAAATCTTCAAGGATTTGATGAATAAAGTATTTAGACATTACCTTGAAAAATTTGTAGTAATTTTGTTGATGATATTCTCATCTACTCCAAGAGCAAGGAGGAACATTAAAAACATCTAAGAATTGTGTTAGAATCATTGAGAAGGAGAAGTTGTATGCCAAGTTCATCTAGTGTGACAATTGGATGAAGGAAGTCATGTTATAGGGACATGTGATCACCAGTAAGGGAATTTATGTGGACCCTTCAAAAATAAATGCAATTAAGGAAAGGCTTAGGCCCTTTAGTGTCATATAAATCCATAGTTTTCTTAGATTAAATAGGAACTACCAATGTTTTGTGAGAAAATTCTCATGATTTTCAATATCACTAACTAAGTTAACAAGGAAAGGGTTAAAGCATGTATGGATAGAAGAATGCGAGGGATGCTTCAAGGAGTTAAAGAAGAGGATGAACACTGAACCTATATTCACAGTACCAATAAGTGGGGAACGTTTTGTGTTATATAGTGATTCATCAAAGAAAGTATTGGGTTTCATACTCAAGAAAAATGATAATTTGATAGCCTACACCTCACGGAAGTTTAAGATCCATCAGTAGAACTACTTGACGCATGATCTAGAGATGGGATCCGTGATTTTTCCTTGAAAATCTGGTGGCACTGCCTTTATGGTGAGAAGTGTTACATATACACCCAACACAAGATCCTAAAATATATATTCATATAAAAAGAACTCAACATGCATCAAAGGAGATGGTTATAGATAATCAAGTATTTCGATTGCTCTATTCACTACCATCCTGGAATGGAGAACAAGGTAGCTGGTGCTCTAAACAAAAAAGAACATGCTACTCTGTCCATGTTACTAATTTAGAAAGATCCTATATTTTTATATATACAAAGTATGGATTAATAAATCATTAGGGTAGGGGATACATCATACCAATCCCAAATTATTGCGCTAACATCCATCCAAGAGAAGATTAAAAAATCACAAAAGGATGATGTAGAGATACAAAAGAGGGTGAATTTAGTAAAGGAAGTGAAGCTGAAAGAGTTCCATATCGATGATGAAGGTGTGATTCGGTTTGTAATGTGGATTTTTGTACATTCATCACCCGGGATAAAGAATAATCTATTAGACAATACACATTCCTCAACATTATCTATCCATCCTAGGAGTACCAATATGTACCATTATCTATAAGAACACTTCTGGTTGGATAACATGAAAAAGGATATCACAGAATATATCTCATGGTTCTTGGTATGTCATAAAGGTAAAGCAGAGTGAAAAAAAATCCAAAGGGATGATGCGTCCATTGCCTATACCCATGTAGTAATGGGAGAATGTTACTATGGACTTTTAACGGTTCTCCTGAAGACGTCGAAGGGAAATAATGTGATGTGGGTTTTGGTTGACCGACACACCAAGACTTTCGATTTTATCACTATTTTGTATGATCTCTCGCTTAAACAACAATAAAGAATATATGTGAAGAAAGTGGTGATATTTCATTGAGTTCCACTCTTGATTGTCTCTAATCATGATTCATGGTTCACATCTAAATTCTGTAGGAGTCTTAAATATGGTTTGAGTATTGAATTAAATTTCAGCACTGCCTATCACACCCAAACTAATGGCCAATATTAAAAAAATATTCAGATGCATGAATATATTCTAATAGCCTTATCTCTAGAATTGAAATTTGGACGGGATCATAATCTCCCATTGGTTGAGTTCTCATACAACAATAGCTTCCACTCGAGTATTCCGATGGATCCGTACAAAGCTTTGTATGTAAAACAATGTAGAACTCCAACCTATTGAGATGATGTTGGAGAAAGAAAGCTACTTGGACCTGATCCTATGCTAGAGATGAATAAGAAGGTTCAAGTCATCCAGAAACACATCAAAGATGCTCAGAGTCAGAGAAAGACCTACGCTGATAACCCATGACGGGACTTGGAGTTCGATGATTGAGATAATGTCTTCCTTCTAATATCACTATGGAATAGAGTCATGCAGATATGAAAGAAAGGGACGCTAAGCCCAAGGTACATTGGCCCCTTTGAGTTCATTGACCGCATAAGAGTCATGGACTATCGGCTTTCACTTCCACCTAATATGGATTGAGTTCATGATGTGTTTCACATATCACTCCTGAGGAAGTACCTTCTGGATCTGTCACATGTACTGAACTCAGAGGTGGTGTAGTTGGAAGATGATTTCTTCTATGAGGAGCATCCAAAAAAGAATCTGGACCAGAGAGATAAGATTTTACACAAAAAGACTACCGACCGTGTCAAATTTTTGTGGAGGACCATAAGTTTGAAGAAGCTACTTGGGAACCGGAAGAGGCGATGAGGGAGAAGTACCCCCACCTGTTTATGTAAAATGAAATGTTGAGGGTGGAATTTCATAAGGGGGGAAGAATGTAACAACCCAATGTATTTCAGTCGAGATTCCCTTCCAATATATATGTAATAAAATCAGATGAAGACACAACATAATGAACTAATAAGTTCTAAGTGACTTTTAAACATTAGATTCTCACTTCTGTGTTTGGAATTTCAAAAATCTTACAGACATTATTACAATCAGTAAGTTATTTGGAGTCCAATAAGAAAAACATAATTTTTGGTGAATAGTAACCTACCCGTATGAATAGTAACATACCCTTATGAATAGTGATAAACCCTAATTAATAGTAAGCCTACCTATGATAATATATAAATAATCATCCATTTGAAAGTACGATATACCTATATTTTAGAATAAGTAAATGAATGTTTTAATAATATTTTTATAAATAAATTATGATTTTAATTAAATATTAAAATAATCATATTTAGAAAATTATTTTTGAAAAATGGAATTCATTTTTGGATTCAAAAAATCGAAAAATGGTTGAGGTGAAGTTTTGGGATTTTTCTGAAATACTTGAATTTTTATGAATAGTGAAATACCCTAATTTACAAAATAAGCTAAATAAGCTAATTATAGAGCTTGGCATGATGTTCTAATTATAAAAGACCAATTGGGTTAGGTTCACATGATAAAATCACTATTCTTATTCATGGAAGACTCACTATTCTTTGTCTTACAGGGAAATAATAAACTAAGGAATTTTATATTGGGAAAACCCCTCTCCCCTCCACTATAAATACAACATTTCACACCCTCATTTTCTCACACCTCTCAAGCTTCAATCCATGTATAAACACTGCCCATGCATATTTCCTAGCCCCTAAACCATGTCTATGAGCTTCTGGTCTCATCAAAAGACCATGCCTAGCTTCCTTAAGGAGGATCTCAAGGGGAGGATTCAAGAGGTATTTCCTATCTCTCTCTCTCTTTCCTTTAAATTCCTTTTAACTTCAACATCTTTTCTTATTATTTCCCCACTTATATTCATCAAAATAGTATGGTAACTCTACTATTATACATATACTATAATATTATTATAATAATGTGATATTATACCTTCCATCCCCCTTATCCTCTTCCTTTTATTTTATAAAAGAAAACGTTGTCTATGAGGTGTTAATCTATCACCTTCAAGAACGACATGTTTTTTACACTTCTCCCTTTAGATATGGTTATGAAACCATTTTTATGAGAGAACACGAATATTTTATATGTATTTTCTTCTTTTTAATGTTCTATAACTAACTTATGTACATATTACAAAATGATTAAACAAAACAAGTTCATTGTGGTCGAAAAACCACCCAAATTAACTCAAACAATCATCATTTAATTATTATATAAGGATTCATACAGATGGTATATAATATAATTCATTATAGGATATTCTATACTTTTTTGATATCATTAATAACATGAGATATCAGTTTTGTACGTTTATTCATGTTCTTCTAGAACTTCAATTTATGAATACTAGTGAACCGCTCAAGAAAAACCATAAAAACAAACATTACCAAACAATGTTTTTTAAACTCTATAAATCATCCAAAGGCACATAAAATAACTTAATGAAACCATAATGAACAATATTAATGTATAAAAGGTTCTATATTTTTCTATTAATGAATCTATTGTGGTTATACAGGATATTAAAGCAAAGAAAGCGTTCATATACAAGGTAAGGGGAAATTCTCAAACCTAACCTTCTTCCTTCAGGTACTCTCTCTTTCACTCCATTTTTGGTATTATTACTCCTTAAATATCATTTTCTCATTATTATCTTACAAATTCTGGGATATAAATTTTCCCCAATATATTTTATTTCAAATACAATGTTTTCCACAAGAAATCTTCTTTAAAAAACACCCCGTTTACTTCTCACTAAAGGTTGATGGTTTTGTATCAAGTATGTTATTCCCGCATTCTTTTGGGAACCCAAAGATAATAAATGGGTTATTATGATATGAAACCAATTACTTTACGTGGGTTATTTATATTCATTGTTTATATATGTTATATGTTTCATTCATGATAATGACAATGTTATTGTGTGACGGGTGCGCCCGAAATTATATAGCGCAATATGAATATTTGAATGTGATAGGTGCACATGAAATTATACAATGCTCCAATGAATTGGGTGTAGTGATGAATCTTATGATTAAAACTCAAATGATGTGTGAACATGATTATAGAATTGTTCACAACTATTTGTGGTATTTAACCACTGATACAATATGTTTCCTTTTTTATGCATTTCCAAATATTATGTCCTTTATTAATGATTCCTCTCATGTTCATGATCCTTTTCCTATGTTATGATTAGGCTCACCTCATGCTATATTTTTTTATTTATCCTTTTACTGGGATTTTATCACACCCATTTTTATGTATATCTTTAGGTGACAACATGTACTATGGAGAGGTCAAGTGACAATAAGAATCCATGGAAGAAGGAATTAAATAAATGTTTATGCTTGTTGTTATAATTGTTATGTATATTTCTAGTTTTCCCAAGACATTAATCCTTTAGATTCTCTATGTGTAATATTATTTTGTTGTTTATCTTTAATATGATCTAATAGTTATATAAGAAAAGGTTGGGTCTCTATAGATACAATCACTAAAAAATTATAATGTTTTAATAAATAACATATAAATACATTAAACCCAACATTATATCCATATTAGAATGGTGATTATGGAAAACAAATGACATCAGTTCACGAGGCGGTAGTCTGTTATACACAAGAATGATTATTTTTTACCCCATTTGATTGAAAATGATATGGATTAAGTAATTACATTCACATAATAAATAATAATAATATATAATATAATTTTTTCATTATATAATCATATTTTATGTATATTTTAAGGAGTAGGTAGATTAAATAAAATATACATACTCGGTTTGGCAGGATACCTCTTAATTAGAAAACCACCTTAGGTATACTCCAAAATAATACTTAGGATTGATTTAAAATCAAACAAAGTGTTCTAGTATTTGGTTAGGTATGTATGGAAGATATCTGGGTTTTTAATGTCTTAGTTAAATATATTTTTATGTTTTAAGTGGAGGTGATAGGGGGAGTCCTTTTATATGATTGGTGACTAGGACACTTGAAATTTTAGAAAAGATAATGGTGAAAACATTATTTTCAAGTGAAACAACGATTAAAAATATACCATTTTAGATCCTTAGAAATTATAAGTTAAAATTATCCCCATAAAATATAATTTATACAAGTTTTTATTTCATCCTAACCCTTATCATATTATAATAACCCCTCAGTAAATCAGTTTTTAGCTTCACCATAGTAATTAATTTTTGTTTTTTGACTATACATTATGGTCATAAATTACATTGAACTTATTATATAATAAATATTATTCTTAATAAAAATATTTAATCCATTTTACCAATTTCAATTCACATAATTGGATGAATTTAATTTAAAAAACTGCTAATGGGGTAAAAAAGTGAGTTTCCCATAAGTATATTTGTCAAGAAAAATACAATTTTTTATTAACTCTAAGACTAATAGTAATATTTTGTGATTATAAATTAATATTTAATTATATATAATCTATAAATTTCATTAAAAACCCAATCATTAGGGAATATATTAATTATGTATAAATGAGGAACATTATTAACATTAAAACAATTCCTAGAAAAATCTCTTCTTTAAACCCAAAATTAAACTTATAATAAAATCCAATATAAATTTTATTCAAAAGTCATTAGGTGGATAAAATATAAATAATGGAAACTTTCTTAAATTATATAATATTAAAAACATAAAATAATGTTTAAATTACTTAATTTATTGAAATAAAATGTCATGTTTACAAAAATGAGTGTTTTCAGTATTCACTAAAAATTTAGTAATATTCAAAAAAACACCAAATTTTCATCATAAGTTAATTTTTATATAATTATTTAAGAAATTAATTTAATTTTTTAAAATAAATTTGTTAAATTTTATAAACATTAATTATAAAATTCCCTTACAAAAATTTAATAAAATCATTTTTGAAGAAAACATATTTTTAAAGAATAAAATTACATTACTAAAAATTTCTTGATTATATACTAGGAATTTATAATTAATATATATTTAGTTTAAAATGTATATATATATATATATATATTATATTAATTAATACTATTTATACTCACAAATTTAATCGTTAGGTTATAATTGTTATATAATTCGTATGTTGTATGAGCTTGTAGTTGCATTTTGAACACGCTATCAATCAAAGTTTCATTTTCTAAAATAATATGGTGATACAACATTAACTAGGATTCACTATATTATACCTTGATTCCTACTTCCTTTAATATGTCATTCATTTTATCTTCATAATCAATAGTAAAACAACTACTCTTACAACCTTACTAATCATCCTCCTAAGATTTCCCCCTAGGAAATCAATTTTCATGAGTGCTCATATCTTCAGAATTTAAAAAAATTATCCACTAATTATACTTTATGTAAATAATTATTCTCATACATTTTTTATCTATGTTTTTATTCTTCCTTAAAAATTACATTACCTATGTCCTTATTTTTTACATCTAAAACATATTCACATTTATTTGATATATTTCTATGAGTGCTTCTTCCTATGTTATTTACAAATTCGGTGTTGTATATTATTTCCTCCACGGTCTTCATGAAAATCCATTTTTTTTATTATTTGGTTCTTTAAAAAATCACTTATTTTTATATTTTAAATATATTTTTATATATTTGATTGGGAATAATCATAACATCTTTCATTATAGCTTATATTTCTATTTGTTTATCAGAAGTAAAATCATTCCACAGTCTATCACATTTTGAATTAACATGATTCCAACATGTTCCAGCGATTGAATGAAACCCTAAATCATAGTATTACATACAATAATAAAAGTGATAAATTATGTAATCATGAAAAATTATTTATAGGATGTCTAAATCATGAGACCTTCTTGAAGAGTGCACTTTGTTTATGGATTTTATTTGTTATCAAATGAGTATTGATGGTTATCAATGGGGATCAAATGGATAATTAGATCTCGGTGTGGTCAATATGATTTTTTTTTCCAAAGTAAACGGATCCTAGATGATGTCCTCATGTCTTGAAATTCCATGAAGTATGTGAATGTTTTGATGACTTTGAGTTTCAAGGTGATGCATGGAGAATAATTATGGATTCACTTGAAGACATTGGATGTAATGGTTGAATAATTCTCCTTGTTGAATCATATGATTATTTTATTATTTTTATTTCAATAATATCATTTGTTATTCGGAAAACTTATGTTGTAACCCATATAAAGGAAAGCGTAATTAAAGGTGTTTTCCAATCATACTCAGGTCATATTGAAAATAAAGATATTGTTAATATGTAGGTAAGTTTTAAAACATTCCCGGGAAAAATGGTGATTCTAAAGGTGGCTAATAAAAGGTTCAAAATCATGATAGATAAGATTCACGTTAAAATTCAATTACCATGAATCAGAATTATTGGTGTTTTTGAAGAATAATTTAATCTTGAATTTTTTCCTAGTGTTTTCCAAATTTTTGGGCCCAAAAATCAAAAGTTTTTTTGTAAAAGGAAGGATTTACTTGTTGAATAATTAGAAAACTACGATGTATAGTACATAAACCACATGGTAGGTATGCATAGAGGTGAATTTATATCATTTAATTAAAAATTTATATCTAGTACCTTTATGTGGACTGCAAAACATGCTACATGGACCGCGTAGGGAAAATAGTTTGAGGTAGGATTGCAGTATATGGGATTCCATAAGTTTATGGAAAGGATATTGTTTGTGGCTGATATTGGGTGCTCTGTTAGTGGATGGATTTAGCCGTTGTGTAGGAAGAAATCTCTATGCATACCACTGAGGTAAAAATCGTTCGTAGAGGGAGCACAGTCCTATGTGAAGTCTTTACCACATTGAAAATTTGTCTAAATCAAATTAGTTGTATTTTTGGATTTATTTACCTTTATAAAATAATATAATAACATAATTATATGTGAGTGAATTTGATAATAAAATATCATCTCCTTGGGAATAATTTAGTGAAGCCTGACGTAGTTATCGGGATATAATTTTTTTCAAAAATAAGAAGACTTGTGGAGAATTTTATGTCAAAAATGAAAAGGATTTATTGAGGAGAGTTAGTCCACAAAGAAAAGGGATTCCACAGAATGAAGGAAGATCGTGGAAGGAACGGGTTTCTTCATGAACCATCAGTGGTCTCGAGAAGAAGGGAAGCCTAGAGAAGAGAAGACAATTTTTCAAAACAGAGGGAGTCCATATAAGAGAGGATGGTCCATGGAGGAAGAGTCCATCCATGAAGTAGAAACAATTAATGGAAGGAAATGATATATTTAAAGTAAAAAAATTTACATGGAAGGAATGGTTGTTCGCAACGCACTTGCATCACAAATATGTGAGGGAATTTATAGATAATAGAGGATAGTTCATGAAGGGGAAATATTGCATACACGTGATATGTTTTTACACCCTAATCATGATTTTTGGAGAATAAAGAGAGATCAAGACACTACTACACTATTCCATATTATTGTGAGTCAAATAAAAAGAAATCTAGTGGCCAATATATAATTATTTATTCATGAAATACCAATCTTGATGATTCTAAGATGATATGATCTTCTTTTATTTAATAATCATAAAGGATGTTTTATTATTCCAATAACAAGAAGAAGAAGAGATCTCAGTGAGGTTGATTTGGCACTAAAAAAGAATATAGAATAGGATAAGAGTAAGTGAATAACCGAATTGATATCAATTTATTATCATTTATAATAGGGATAGTTGTGTTCATCAGTCCATAACACATTCATGTTATTTTGACTGAATGAAGAAGAATATAGTGCAGTTATCAAGTCTGTTGTTGGGAAGAAGAAAAAAGAGTTTCTTGCATGCTATTGTGAAAGTAACAAATTTAAGAATAAGGTTTTGGTTTAAAAAAAAAGAAGAAATATGACATCAGACATGACTCAATAGATAGAGTACTTTATTAGTGTTACAAACCATTTTCAACAAGGAGAAGATTATCCTGAGAGGCAATATTATGATCCAGCTAAGAGCGGTAAAACACACACTATTGATTATTTTCAAAGTGTTACATGAGTCTAAGGGTATATCATATTCATTTTATTCCACGTAAAAGGATTATTTTCTAGTATATTGTGTGGTATTGGATTATTTTCAACAATATTCAGGATATAGATGCTTTTTTGTGTAGAGAACCTTATAATAATATTCTGTATTATCGTTACTTCGTTCATATACTTGTATAAAATATGGAAACTAGAATAAGTGATTCAAGATCCTAACATCTCTAAAAGGTATTGGGATAAAATTTAACAATTGGATTAAAAAGTCCCCAACAAGGATTCACCCCCCCACTCAATGGTAGGAATATCCCGAATTTGTCTTCTCAATTGGTATCAGAGGCAAATTTCACCTCTATTAGATTCTCTAAAGTGAAGTTATTTTTTTTACTATTTTAGTTTAATTCATATTTCAATAATGAAGTTCAATTTTGATTAATATTCAGTTATCTCTGAGCATAATTCTATATCTACAAATACTGTGATGAACAGTAAAAATAAATAGAAGAAAAAATAGAAGAAGAATCCCCTCTTATCTAAAGAATAGAACATATCTATTTCTACATACCTTTCTTATAATGAAGAAATATAATATTTAGAAAAAAATGAGCAAGTGGCTCAAGTTTCCACCAAGAAGATGGATAATCTTCCAACCTCTAGTGATAAGAAGGTATGTGTTAGTACATTTAAAATCATTCTTGAAGATGAAAATGCTAGCATAATTGGTGATGATGACCGATCTAAAACTTCTAAATAATTATAATTTGATAAATTAAGAGTTATAATATATGATATTCCTAAATATAGTGTATCCATTATTTGTGGAGTCTTTCAATGTATATAGCAAGGGATCACCTAGCTGGAAGAAGAAACTGATACTTTGTAGACAGGATTACAAGAACAAATTGTTAAAGGATTAAAGTTCTCCATACACATTGGTAACATTGAACCAATAAAGAGGGTACATGAAATGAGTACCTGAAAATGGATCAAAGAATTTTAAGAGAAATGAGGGAGTCGATAAGTCTTTTGAAGATAAGTTCCATACACTTGAAGAAATTATTAAGAAGATCACTAAAGTCAAGGGTTTACATTTTTATGATAATTCCAAGAAGATAAAAGAACATGACTATTTGTTTCAAAACAATGTTAAGCTTAATAAAGATAATTTTGAATGAATAAAGAGGAAATTTGAAGATAAGATTATTATGATTGAAGATCATAAAATAATCATCAATATGGACTGTCTATAATTGGAAGCTTATTTGGATAATCTTGAGAAGACTCATATTGAAACATCATAGATGAAGGATACAACTACTTCTAGTAATCATGGTTCATTGGAGGATTCTACGTTTGAATGGCCTCCAATGTGTGATAATAAGATCATGCCATCATTCAATGATCTATCACAAGAATATGAAATAGAAAAGGTACCATCCATGACATATTTTACTAATTCTTCTAAATAAATTTCCATAAATAATGAAGGTTATTAAATAAAATATGAACAAGTATGGATGAAGAAAAGTGATATGAAGCCTACCACCATGTCATTGGTGGATATAAATAATAATTTAGAAGGTGGTTCCCCTGAAA
Organism: Viscum album; assembly: GCA_963277665.1. Lineage (NCBI taxonomy): Eukaryota > Viridiplantae > Streptophyta > Magnoliopsida > Santalales > Viscaceae > Viscum > Viscum album. Next base: position 1,881,319,478 of record OY728150.1, on the reverse strand, counting down.
GAGCCTAAAGAATTATAAATAAGACCCAAAAATATCATATTGATGATATCAGGAAATCTGGATTTAAGGGTCAATGTGGGTATTGTAAGAGATTAGGGCACTATGCATTATATTTTTTGTAAATAGTGAAAATATAAAATCAAAAAAGAAGCCTATATCAAAGGGAGAAATCCATAGAAAATGAATCAACATCCACAGGTATAGAAGCAATAATATACTACAAACAGATTTGGAATGCTTTATTAGATCCGTGATGTATGCAATGGATGTGGTCACAAGGTTATTACATTCTCAAATCAACATGTATCCAAAGAGGATAATAAAATAAGGTCACAAAAAATGAATTGGAATGAGGAAGAAACCATGAGATAATATCATAAGAATGTTATAAAAAAAATTCTCCAAGGAAGGTACCATATAAGAATGGTGAGAGAACCATGGATTCTAAATCCAAGAAGTTTAAGAGTAGCTCATTCAAAAGAACTACCAAGAGGGATAACACCCAGAATAAGTCATGTGGAAGATCCAACCATGATGTAATAGTTTCTTATAACATGTATGTTATTTGGCTTGATGACGTGGAATGAATTTGGAAACATAAAGGATACACAAGATAAGGCTCATGAAAGAGGAACTGAAAAGATTCCACATAATGAAGAAAAAGTGAATGTGATATTTCATACAAAAGGAAAATCTTGTGCTAAAGAAGTTCTATGTAAAAGATGCATGAAATTGTGTTATATTTTAAAAGATTGTTTAACCTTATTATGAGAACAAAAAGTTGTCCTAAAGAGGATTAATGATGTATCATCCATGAATGATATTAAAAAGAAAATTTATCCACATAAATAATAAGAGGATTTGAATAGATTATTTCTCCCTCAATATAAACTGGAAAATAAGTTCATATGTGTAATAATAAAGACAGGATCAATTGGATCAAAATGGTTGAAAAAAATATTTCAACCTTGTTGTTCATATTTATGAAGCAATGATATTCCACCTTATTCCCTTAAGTCATTATGTATTATATTTGTGCTTATAAATCAAGTAATTGAAGGTGTATAAAGATCTAAAGGCTAGAACATGAGAAGTAGTTATTGTAGGGAATTATTGATAGAAAAGCTAGAAAACTATGACCCTTTAATGATTCCTCAATTGATACCTAAATAATAATATGATTATGGTTCATCTTTGATGAAGATGAAGACTGTGATATTATATTCAGAAAATCAAGGATAAAGAATATCTTTCATGGTTGGATTTTATCTTTTGGTATTCTGAAGAAAAATATTTCTAGAAGCTCATCCTTAGTGAAGTTGTGAGAGTTTTCGTAGATGCACTGACATAAGTTGAAGATCCATTATGGTGTTTTTTATACTATAATTTCACGAAATCCATTAATAATGAGATTCACTATTATCAAGATGATGATAAGTGTTTCTCGTGATAGGGAGAAAAATGGAGAGGCTTCCAGAATTGTTATTACAATTTGTATAAAATATGATTACTCTTGAAATTTCTTAAAGATCATGTCATTAATAGTGGTGTTTCTCTTAATCTATCATCCTTGGTTATTAAAAATAAATAAAATAAAAATGTAGATCTATTGAAAAATTCAGTGACATAAGAATAATGGAAGTTTCCCAGGATCACTTATCCTACCTATTACAATTGAATGTTTTTATCTACTAATTGAAGTGAGTTAAGGAGTTTCAGGTTTATTGTACTTACAAAAATTCATCTCACATTTAGTAATTTTATCTTGGAATAAAAGTGAATAGTATTTGAAGTCAAGTATATGAGTTATCATTTTTTAAGGTATCATGATCATTTGGTAATGGACATATTTGTTATCTAAATCAAATATTCTTGTTTTTTTAACCGAACACAGCTCGTTTAGATTTAGAGTGAAATTATGGATGAAACATTGCTTAAGTATGGACTGATACCCTTTTATCTATAAACATTGTATTTCTTATCAATAAGGGGGAGAAAATATGAAAAACAAATTTTCAATAAGGGGTTAGAAATTGAAATGAATGTTTGTAAAATAAATGTGATATAGAAGATAATAGTTACACATATTGACACATTCATTTGTAAAGAACATTAAAGGTATTTCCAACAAATACAAAGTGGATATTTAAGAGTTCACTTTGTGTATGGATTGTATTTATTGTGAAATGATTATCATTCGTTTTCAATGGAGATCCAAGGGATAGGTAGATATCAATATGGTGAATGTGATGAAGTAGTTCAAAAGTTAATAAACCTTGGCTAAAGTCCTCAAGTCTTGATATTCCAAGAAACATGTGAGTGGTTTGAAGGCATTGAGTTTCAAGGTGATTCCTGGAGAATTATTATGGATTCATTGAAAGACATTGGATTTCATGGTATAATAACTCTCTTTGGTAAATCAGACTATGCATTCATAATTTCAATTTCAAAAATATCATAAGTTCTCTAGAGATTTTTTTATGTAATCCTTATGAAGGAAATGGCAAGTAAAGGGGTTTCCAATTGTATTCAGGTTTGATTGGAAAGAAATATGTTGATGGAATATAGGTATGTTTCCATACATTCTGTGTAAAATCTACTGATGCTAAGGTGGTCGGTTAATGGTAATAAAATATGATAAATAAAGATCATGATAAAATACAATGACTGAGAATCAGTATGGTTGGTGTTACTAATGAAAAATATTAAGGTATTTGAATTTCTATGTGTTCGCAAAATTTTTTGGCGTAAGAATTGAGAGTTTGTATTTTCTTTGGAAAAGGAATTATTCCTATGATTCATGGTTCATGGACCATGAAGTACATTTCATTGACTTCACAGGAGGTATGTGGAATGGAAAAAGAAACTCAGCAAAGTAAGAACTTCCACATAGTAATGTTGTGTGGACTGTGAAGTGCACTGCATGGATGAAATATGGAAAAAGGTTTAGGGGAGGCTTGAAACTTACGGGAGGACAACAATTTACAAGATGACCATCATTTTTGGATAATAATATGTGATCCTTTTGTAGATGGTGTCGACCACCTTGAAAGAAGAAATGTTCAAGTCAGACCATAGATGTAAACATGTTTTGTAGAAGCAGCACAGTTTTCAATTAAGGTTGTACCAAATTGAAAATTCAGGTAAATTAGATTAGTATGATTTGTGTATTAATTTTCCTATATAAAGGACCCCAATCTCATAATTAAGTGGGAGAAACTTTTATAATAAAAGTTTACCATTTTGGGAATATTTTGATGAAGTCTAAATTACTTCATGGGGAATAAATTCACCAAAAGATGAGGAGTCTTATAGGGTACTGAGTCTCACAAAATAAAAGGATTTCCTATGGAAATTTTTCCCATAGAGCGAAGAGATTCCACAGAATGAAGGAAGTTTGTTGATCAAAGAGATTTTCCATGAAGCAACAGTGGTCTACAGAAGATTGGAAGTCCGTGGAAGAGAATACAGCTCATAGAAACAAGGGGAGTCTGTAGAAGAGAAGATATTCTAAGGAAGAAGCGGTCATCTGTGAAGTTGAAATGTTCTACAAAAGGAAAGTTTGTCCATGAAAGGAAACACATTTAACAGAAGGAAAGGCTATTCACAAAGAACTTATCGGTTCATGGAAGTTTAAAGAAAATATAGGATAGTTAGTGAGGGATAAATATTACATACACGTGATAGGTGTTTACACCCTCAGCATCAATTGTGGAGAAGAAATAGAGATAAAGACACTGCTACACTATTCCATGTTATTGTATGTGAAATAATAAGAAAGAAAATGGACAAACTATTTTTAGTTATTCCGACCATAGAAATTATGATGATGCAAAGATGTGATGATATTCCCTGATTTAATAGTCATAAATGAATTTATGTGATTCTATTAAGAAGAATAAGAATAGATCTTATTGTGGTTGATTTGGAACTGAAAATAATACAAAATAGAATTAGAGGAAGTGATTGGAAAAATTGATAATAGTTGATTATCATTTGGTCCATGGATAATTATGTTTATCAGTTCAAAACACATTCATATTATATTGATAGATATAAGAAGAAGTTAGTTCATCTATAAAGTTTTCTACTGGGAATAAGAAAGTGGAGTTCCTTACATGTTGTTGTGAAACACTACTAGAAAAACAGGTATTTGCGACGGGGGCCCGTCGCAAATAGCCCGTTGATGAAAACGCCGTCGCAACAACACTTATTTGCGACGGGCCCGTCGCTAAAGCCTTTTTTTGCGACGGTCATTCTCCCCGTCGCAAATAGTATTCCGTTTTTTTGTAAAAAACTTTTAAAATGGTTTTTGCGACGGTACCGTCGCAAAAACCATTTTTTTTAAAAAATAAAAACCTATTAATAATACTAGTATTTGCGACGGGCATCGTATCCCGTCGCAAATACTATAAAAAAATAAAAAAAATAAAATTATTAATAAATTATTTTAATTAATATAATAATATATTTATAATGCACAAATAAAAATAATTAATTATATTAATTAATATAATTATAATAGAATTATAATTCAAAAATAAAAAATAATAGAATATTAATAAATGATTTAATTAATATAATAATATTAGATTTATAATTCATAAATAAAAAAATATTAATAAGTTATTTTAATTCATATTAAAATAATAAATTATTTTAATTCAAATATTAAAATAATTCAAGTATTACAAAAAATATAATTAAATTATAATATTATAAAATATTAATATATATATATATATTAATATTATAAAATATAAATAATATTATTATTCATGTTAATATTGTTATTTAAAAATATAATATTATTAATATTTTATAATGAGACAAAAACTAAGAATAGAAAAAAAAAATTTGATTTCCCAAATTTTATAACATAAATACAAACTCTAATCTGAAGGAGGACGGGAGGTGGGGGAGGTGGGGGATCTGCAGATGGTGGTGGAGGAAACTCCATCCCTAAAGCATGAGTGAGTCGGCGCATGTACTCCATCTGCTCCTGATGCTGCTGCTGCCACCGACTCGTCTGCTCCTCGTACAACTGCTGCTGGCGTCGACGCTCCTCCTCATGCTGCTGACGCATCTACTCCTGCTCCTGTCAGAGACTCTCTATCTGTGCAGTCTGAGATCGCAACTGATCCTCACACTGTGCAGTAGAAGAAGAAGCACGAGCTCCTCTCGAGCTGGACGCCGACATCGCATCACTGCCATAATAATCTCCGGGAGTCAGTCGAGAGCTGATACCAACTACCCGGCCCTTCTCGAAGGCATACTGGGTGGCCTGCATCCATGCCGCCTAATCAAACTGACAGGCAGTGGTCTGATCTGATGACTCGGCCTGACTCTCAGGCCGGGCCTGTGACGCTGTGGCCTCATATGACTCCTATAGTTGCTATTTAAAATTATAATTGTGAATATATTATATGTAGTTAATTTTTAAACTTGAAAACAAATAATACTGACCACGATGTGATGCTGACGATCACCTCTGAGCTCCCCAGTAGCAGGATCACTATACATTCTCCGATATACGTCGTACTCTGTAATATCGGGGTGCTCGACAGCCTATAAAAATAAAATATAAACTGTTAATATTTATAGTTATATAAAATATTTATAAATAATGTAAGTACCAGATGCTGTCTATGAGTACTGAAAGAACAACTCCCAGCTCGATGAGTCACCTCCTGTCTCCCCCGATTCTGCCTCCCAACCGATGATCTCCTCTGAAAGGCACCACTCAACCAGTGCGCACATAATCCATCCCATACATGGGATGAAATATACTCTGGTCGGTTTGCTCTACACGACTCCTCAAAATCTGACACTCCTTCTTTCTTCATTGCAGCTTTTCTTAAATTGTGCAAAAACTGACGAAGGCGATCACGCATGGCCACCTCCCATGCCTCGTGGATGGCGTCACGCATGGTATCCTCAATCGGATACCATAAACCCTACAAATAAATCAAAATATCCAGTTAGAAATGAAATAATTTCCAAAATAAAAATTATTTATTTACGTACGTACCAACCAATGGCCGAACATGGCCTGCTGCACATCAATGGGAATCTGCTTCCATGTGGTCCACAGCTGAGAGAAATAGTTGCGCAAAATAGCGCTGCCCTGTCCGACTGCTATATGCGGAAAACTGAAAAAATAATAAACATTTATTATGTGAATAGATTAATGAAATCTTAGTCAAATCCATAGGTTATCACACAGGTTATCACACCTCCGTGTGCGTGGATCAAACCCAAGACGTGGACGTCGCTCGAGGACGGGGTCAGGAATCATCAATCGTTCAAGACCGCACCCCCTCCGCGTACTCCCTGGAGCGCCTGCAGGCTGAGGGTCATCTGTCAGCAATGCATCCGCATCGAAAGTCAGGTCAGCATCCGCCAACTCACGAAATGTGGCCTCGTCCATCTGAAACAGAAAATGTTAATGTTAGCAAATAATTGATAAGTACTATTATATATACATATATACATATATACATATTATGATTGTATATAAATACCATGGAATGCTATCAGTGTTCATCTTCATCATCATCTTCATATATGTCAATGTCATCTTCATATTCCTCCTCAACATCATCGATATCCATTCGAGTTACAGTTGCTTCATCTCTTACCATTTCAAATTCATATGTGACGTCATTAACATCATCGTCATCACCGACTCTTAAATGTGGGGTGTCGTCATCGATACTCATGTCTCTTTGTAAAAAAGATTGATTTTGAGTACTCTCTTGAAAAACTTCAATTATTTGCACATCAGTGAAAGCACATTCACTTTGACTAAACTGATTGTCTAGAATTTTGATTTTTATTATACTCCACCAATCAGTCAAGTCTCTTGATGTTGCACAGTACATTGCATAATAAACTTGATATGCTTGTTGAGCCAATAAGAATGGTTCATTTACTGCGAGAACACTTTTACATTTAATATCGATGATTCCATGAGTCGGATGAACACGCACGCCTCTCTCTGTATCCAACCACTGACATTTGAACATGGTTATGTAATGTTATCCAAGATAACAGAGTTCAATGATTTCATCAAGTATTCCATAAAAGTCAACTTCATTTTCTCGATGATGAGATCCTCTCAAGCTAACTCCACTGTTCATTGTTTTTTTCGATTCACCATATGCATGTGTGTGGAATCGAAATCCATTCACCACATATGCATTATAAGTTTTAACAAGTTTGGAAGGTGGGTTACTCAATACACACAGCCGTTTGTCAATTTTATCAGCATGTCGAGACACCTGAAAATATGTGAAATAATTATCAATATATTAAACTATACATTGAATGAGTATCTAAAAGATAAAGAATTTATGTTACCAGTTTTTGAAACCACTGAGAGAAATTTTTCAGTCGACGTTCTTCGAGATCAGCTGCTGTAATTTGTGGAATTTGTTTATTGATATGATTATCATACAACCTATAAAAACCAAAGTTATTTACTGTCACATAAATGATAGAATAAGTGATATAAACACTTGCAGTACAACTGATTTCATCTCTTCACAGTTGAGCAGAACATACGTATGAGCTCTCTGATGTTCATCATCTGAAAGCCAGCTTTCATAAACTCCACCAAAACCAAGCTCTGACTGGTTGAAAATAGATAATTGATTGTCGATTTCATCAATATTCCTCTCGTTCCGTCCCATTCGGTTGTATTTTGAAGGATACTCAGATTCAAAATAATGGGAGCAGAAAAAAAATATTTCCTCTTGTAAATAAGCTTCTACAATATATCCTTCAACAGATGCTTTGTTACGTACTTTTCTATTCAATTTTTGCATGCATCTTTCAAATGGTTACATCCATCGAAACTGTATCGGACCTCCACATTTGGATTCATATGGCAAATGTAACATCAAATGTTCCATTGAGTCGAAGAAAGACGGTGGAAATATTTTTTCCAGTTTACATATAATTACAACAACATCTTTTTCATGTTTTCCTAGAGCATCATAATCTGTCGTAGCCGCACAAATTTTCCGAAAAAAATGAGACATGTGTGTTATGGAATCCCAAATCACAGAATTCAATAGACCTCTTAATCCAATGGGTAGAAGTCTCTCTATTATAACATGACAATCATGACTTTTTAATCCAGTAATATGACCATTCTTTACACATCTACCCAAATTAGAAGCACAACCATATGGAAGTCTCAAATCTGCAATCCACTGAAAAAATAATAAACGGTTTTCTTTAGACAGTGTCTAAGATGCTTTTGGTTTCAGTATCCTTTCTGTTCTGACATTCTCAAATAGTTCCAATTCTGGATGCCTGCAAATTTGGTCAAGATCTAAACGTGGATTTACATTGTCTTTGCTCTTTCCTGGCGTATCCAAAACTGTATGAAACAAATTATCAAAACAGTTCTTCTCAATATGCATGACATCTAACATGTGTCGGACTAACAGATCAGACCAATATGGCAAATCCCAAAATATGCTACGTTTAATCCAATTGTGTTCTTTCCCAAAACCAGAAATTTTCTGTTGATTTATTGTGGGACCAAATGTGATGGGAGGTAATGAAAATACAAATGATTTTAACTCCTAACCTGATAGCATTTCTGAAGGTCCATCCCTTTCAACTGTTCCTTTTCTGAAATGAGATCTGTTTCTGCGAAAAGGATGATCAGTTGGAAGAAATCTGCGATGACAATCAAAATAACAAGGTTTCTTTCCATGAATGAGCATAAATGCTTTGTTCTCTCCCATACAGTAAGGACATGATTTCTGACCATGTGTAATCCAGCCAGATAACATCCCATAAGCCAGGAAGTCAATTATTGCCCACATCAATGTTTCTCTCAGTATGAAATTCTGTTTCGTTGCAACATCATATGTACTGACACCAGTACTCCACAATAAATTTAATTCATCAATCAATGGATTCAAATAAACATCAATATTTTTCTTCGGATGTCCTGGAATTACTAAAGTCAAATAGATATATGGCTCCTTCATCAACATCCATGGAGGTAAATTGTACGGAGTTAAAAAAACAGGCCAACATGAATATTGACTACCATAAGATCCAAACGGACAGAAACCATCAGTGGAAAGGCCCAGTCGAACATTTCTAGCTTCTAAAGCAAAGGATAGATGCACTCTATCAAAATGTTTCTATGAATCACCATCGGATGGATGATTCAAGATTTTATCGGTTGAAATATTCTCTTTATGCCATTACATCATTGTCGTTGTATTCTTAGACATGAATAAACGCTGAAGTCTGGATGTAAGCTGAAAATATCTCAACTGTTTTACAGGAATCAAACCAGACTTCCCGTGTTGTTCTTATTTATATCTCAGTTGCCCACATGTAGGACAACTATCCAACGACTCATTTTCCCCAGAATATAAAATGCAGTCATTTGAACATGCATGAATCTTCTGACAAGTAAGTCCCAAATTTCGAACCAGCCTCTTACTCTTATAATAATTTGTAGGTAAAACATTTCCTTCGGGTAACAGTGTTTTAAGCAAAGAAAATATCTGGTCAAAACAGGTGTTTGACATTCCGTTATCTGATTTGATAGCCATAAATTTTGCAACTGCTTCTAATTTTCTCATCTTGCAGCCAGGATATAATGCATCCTCAGCAGATTTCAACAACTCATAAAATTCAGACGGTGCCAACTCAGGATTTGAAGCTATATCAGCCGGAGTTTCTGTATGTTGAACAGATGAACCTGCAACATCATGTACTGAATCTGGAAACCGGGATGGATCCGGAATCAAGTTGGTATCACCTGCTCTGGAACTGTGTTCACCGTGTTGATACCAAAAAACATAATCTGGTTGAAAACCAAAACGCAAGAGATGTTCTCCCACTTTGTCAAACGTGTCAAACGTTCTCAATACACATTTTCTGCAAGGGCATTTTATTTTTCCTTCTGAAACAAATTCTGAATTTGATTCCGCAAATGATAAAAAAGCCTCCACACCCTCAACATATACTGGATTTAAACCAGAACTGTTTGGATTTCTATGTTGATTTATCCATATGCGGTCACCTAATAATGATTGTTGACGACCTCGTTGTTCCATATTTCTCTATAAAATATTAAAGCATTACTGGTTTTGAATAATTTGTTAGAAAAAACACTCAAGTAAAGATTGAATATATTGAGAATAAAGCAAAACATGTTACAAATATTGATAATTTTAATATTATATTGATTTTTTATTATTTTAATAATACTAATATAATTCTTTCATAAACATTAATTATATAATAATAACATTATTACATTATTAGTATATATTATTATTAATATTAAAATAACATAATTTTTTATATTATATACAATTCTCCTTTCATCTGTTTGTTTAACATTCTGTCTCCACATGTAATATTTGCATTCACTTTCACCTCTCCATTGCCGAGTAAGTTGATAATTTTGAAAAAGAATGCGAATATTACATGTGGAGACAGAAAACACACAGATGAAAAGAGAATTGTATATAATATAGAAAATTATATTATTTTAATATTAATAATAAAATATACAAATAATGTACTAATTATTGGTAATTATTACTAATTATTGGTAATTATTCCTAATTATTGGTAATTATTACTAATTATTGGTAATTATTACTAATTATTCCTAATTATTGGAAATTATTAATAATTATTGGTAATTATTACTAATTATTACTAATTATTGGTAATTAATACTATTTATTGGTAATTAATACTAATTATTGGTAATTAATACTAATTATTGGTAATTAATACTAATTATTGGTAATTAATACTAATTATTGGTAATTAATACTAATTATCACTAATTATTGGTAATTACTGGTAATTATTACTAATTACTGGTAATTATTACTAATTACTGGTAATTATTACTAATTACTGGTAATTATAACTAATTATTGGTAATTATTACTAATTATTGGTAATTATAACTAATTATTGGTATTTATTACTAATTATTGGTAGTTATTACTAATTATTGTTAATTATTGGTAATTATTACTAATTATTGGTAATTATTGCTAATTATTGCTAATTATTGCTAATTATTTCTAATTATTGCTAATTATTTCTAATTATTGCTAATTATTACTAATTATTGCTAATTATTGCTAATTATTGGTAATTAATACTAATTATTGGTAATTAATACTAATTATTGGTAATTAATACTAATTATTGGTAATTAATACTAATTATAACTAATTATTGGTAATTTCTGGTAATTATTACTAATTAATGGTAATTATTACTAATTATTGGTAATTATTACTAATTATTGGTAATTATTACTTATTATTACTAATTAATGGTAATTATTACTAATTATTGGTAATTATTCCTAATTATTACTATTTATTACTATTTATTACTATTTACCGGTAATTATTCCTAATTACTGGTAATTATTACTAATTATTGGTAATTATTACTAATTATTGGTAATTAATACTAATTATTGGTAATTAATACTAATTATTGGTAATTAATACTAATTATTGGTAATTAATACTAATTATTGGTAATTAATACTAATTATTGGTAATTAATACTAATTATTGGTAATTAATACTAATTATTACTAATTATTGGTAATTACTAGTAATTATTACTAATTATTGGTAATTAATACTAATTATTGGTAATTAATACTAATTATTGGTAATTAATACTAATTATTGGTAATTAATACTAATTATTGGTAATTAATACTAATTATTGGTAATTAATACTAATTATTGGTATTTAATACTAATTATTGGTAATTAATACTAATTATTGGTAATTAATACTAATTATTACTAATTATTGGTAATTACTGGTAATTATTACTAATTACTGGTAATTATTACTAATTACTGGTAATTATTACTAATTACTGGTAATTATTACTAATTACTGGTAATTATTACTAATTATTGGTAATTATTACTAATTATTACTAATTACTGGTAATTATTACTAATTATTGGTAATTATTCCTAATTATTACTAATTATTTCTATTTATTACTATTTACCGGTAATTATTCCTAATTATTGGTAATTATTACTAATTATTGGTAATTATTACTAATTATTGGTAATTATTACTAATTATTGGTAATTAATACTAATTATTGGTAATTAATACTAATTATTGGTAATAAATACTAATTATTGGTAATTAGTACTAATTATTGGTAATTAATAGTAATTATTACTAATTATTGGTAATTACTGGTAATTATTACTAATTACTGGTAATTATTACTAATTATTGGTAATTAATACTAATTATTGGTAATTATTTCTAATTACTGGTAATTATTACTAATTACTGGTAATTATTACTAATTACGGGTAATTATTACTAATTATTGGTAATTATTACTAATTATTGGTAATTATTAGTAATTATTACTAATTACTGGTAATTATTACTAATTATTGGTAATTATTCCTAATTATTACTAATTATTACTATTTATTACTATTTACCGGTAATTATTCCTAATTATTGGTAATTATTACTAATTATTGGTAATTATTTCTAATTATTGGTAATTATTACTAATTATTTCTATTTATTACTATTTACCGGTAATTATTCCTAATTATTGGTAATTAATACTAATTATTGGTAATTAATACTAATTATTGGTAATTAATACTAATTATTGGTAATTAATACTAATTATTGGTAATTAATACTAATTATTACTAATTATTGGTAATTATTGGTAATTATTACTAATTATTGGTAATTATTACTAATTATTGGTAATTATTACTAATTATTGGTAATTATTACTAATTATTCGTAATTATTACTAATTATTGGTAATTATTACTAATTCTTGGTAATTATAACTAATTATTGGTAATTATTAATAATTATTCCTAATTATTGATAATTATTGGTAATTATTCCTAATTATTAGTAATTAAATGAATAATTACTAATAATTAGGAATAATTACCAATAATTACAAATAATAACATTATTAGTATATTTTATTAATAATAATAAAATAATGTAATTTTTTAATTTATATACAATTCTCCTTTCATCTGTGCGTTTTCTATCTCCACATACAAATAATACATGTGAAGACAGCAAACCCACAGATGAAAAGAGAACTGTATATATATATAAAATTATATTATTTTAATATTAATAATAAAATAGACTAATAATGTAATAATGTTATTATCCCTAATTATTGGTATTTATTACTAATTATTAATATTTATTCTTAATTATTAAAAATTATTATTAATTATTCCTAATTACCATTAACTATGAACAATACAAATAATTTAAATTTATTAAGTAAGAAAACGATATAAACATAATTAAATTACAACTAATTAAGAATAATTGAAACTAATAAAAAATTAAAAATAAATATTAAATTAAATTGAACATAAATACCTTGAAAATTGATCTTCTCTGATCGTTCTTCAAAACTTTAATATCAGCTCCGGAGAAAAAAATTAAACTAAAGAAAAACTGAACTTTAGAAATATAACTTTGAGAGAAGAAGAAGATGGAATTTGAGAATGTTTTGAAAAAAACGGATGGGGGTATTTATAGGTTAGATTATTTGCGACGGGTCCATTTGCGACGGGAATCCCGTCGCAACTAGTATTATTTGCGACGGGACCCGTCGCAAATACCTTAGCCGACATTTATTACGGTCAACGGGTAAATAGTTATTTGCGATGGGACCCGTCGCAAATAACCACCTGCCGACATACTATTTGCGACGGGGGAATATTCTCGTCGCAAATACCTTTAATCGCCGCCGGTTAGTTGCGACGGGAATATTCCCCCGTCGCAAATAGTTTTCCTGCGATTTGGCGCGCAACGCGTGCCAGTTCTTTTGCGACGGGGAAAGCAATCCCGTCGCAAAAGCCTACTTATTTGTGACGGGGAAATACCCCCGTCGCAAATAAGTTTTTAACAGGACTATTTGCGACGGGATTTATTCCCGTCGCAATTGCTCAATTTTCCCGTAGTGAAAGTAAAAAAGTGAAGAAGAAGGCTGTAGAAGAATAAAAAAGAACTATGACATCAGACATGACTCAATTGGTGGAGGACCTTCTTGTGGTTACAAACCCTTATCCACAATGAGAATACTATATTGGGAGGATGTATAAAGATCTAGCCAAAAGCTATAAAACATGCACTATTGGATTTTTTTCAAACTTTCACATGAGTGTAAGGGTATATCATACTCATTGCATTCCTCATCAATGGATTATTTCCATGTTTATTGTGTGGTATTATATTGTTTTCAAACAATAAAAAGTATGTAGGTACTCTTGTTGAGTAGTGAAAAGTGAAAAAATATTGTGTTCTATCTTTAATACTTTCATATAATTTGATTGGATAGTGAAAAAAGAATATGTGGGTCAAGATCCTAATAGTTCTAAGAGTTATAAGGATAAAAAGTAACAATTTTATTATAATTTCCCCAAAAAAGAATCACCCCCCTCATTGGTAGGCATACCCCAAACTGGTCCTCACACATATTTTAACTCTATGATAGCATAGGTTTCACATATGGTATCTATGGTCATTTCCTATTCATATCCATCAAAATAGTTCATAAATAAAATGTAAACTAACCTATGAAAATCCCTCAAGAGTTTTTATAAAATGGTATAGTCTTAAGCCCACTAATCATGAACCTGTGATGATTGTGCTAATACTCAAAATAAATCTTTCATAGTTAATACCTCTAGATTAATTAGTTCCATCTCCCCATCAACTTACATATATCAAAAAATTGATGTATTTTCTTGGAAACCACACAATCACTAGATTACTAAAACTTCTAGATGTTATCCAAAACATAGAATTATTCCCATGGTTTTCACTAAAGGTATATAATTGTAATCTCCAAATATTGACTAAACCCTGATTTGATACCTACAATAGTGACCCATTATTTTCATAAATTTATATTTCATATTGAAAGATGAATAATGAAAACAAAACATTATGATCCACACCAAAACTATAATTATTTTTTGTATTTAGAGACTATAAACATAAAAATATTTTTTTGGTATATTATTCATTATCATTTTTAATGATCTTACATTTCATACACATCATTACATACCACTTATAAAAACCATCTTTTGGGGAAATGTATCCTAAGACAAGGTGAGCTCGGATGTTCAATAATGGTAAACATTAGAGATATCAATTGATGATCATGTTAGAGAATAATATAATAAAAATGGTATTAGATCATGACCATAACTTAAATAGTTCATACCCAATAAATCATACATCATAAACATGTGTCTTGTCATAAAACATTATCATTTCAAAATGCAGGAACCATAATAGTGAGAAATCAATATAAATCAATCATGGTCCACAATTTAAGATCATAATAATAAAAAATGTCCGAAAATTTTAGAACCAACATAGACATTGAAACCATTTCATATGTCAAGTTCAACTACAAATGCCGTTAAATAATATAGGATGAGGAATCGATAGCAGTTTCTCATATCATAACTAATCATGAATCATCATGTCTCTCATAATATATTGTGCGTCCCTTCCTATTTTCTATAGTTTATAGATCTCCTGAACTTTTTTCCCATAACTATTTGATGAGATATAATTATTTACCCAATGAATTGGATGTATATAAATTTTTTTGCCCAATAGTCACAAAATAAAATCCATACATATGTATACCACAATATCATAAAACATTCATTATATCATTATAACATAACTCATGGAAAGGAAATGAGTTTTATAAACATTTTGTCATAGCATTTCCAATGGAAATTAAACTACTTACACAAAAAATATCATCATTATAGTCATATACTATCCATAGAATAAATATGGATATTATCATTTTATAATTTCCTTAGTATGGAATAATTAACATAAAAATATGTTATCATATATTAAAATTCCTTTAAAAGATAAATGGAATGTTTCAATAGTAAAAATTAATTTTCAACCTGAATTCATATCTTTAAATTATAAAAATTTCAAAAAATATTATGGAAAATATTTTCCAGTAAAATAACCATATAGTGTTTAAAATAGAGATAAAAACCATTGATTGTTCATGACAAAGTGTAATTAATTCATGTTATGTACTTTGAACCAACGATTCCTTTCACATTTGTTTGTAAAAAATTCAATCACCTCATTCAAAATATGAAAAAAAATATTCCATTAAAAAAATTAAAAATTAAAAAATGGGTAAAAATTTATTTGGTAACTCATATTAAATATAAAAATATACTTAAATCAATTTAAAGAAAACATGGACACAGAATAAAAATATTCCCTACCAAATAGGAAATAAAGTTTTTTTTTCTAAAAAAAACTTATCTCGGTCATTTTATGTACCACAATGAGGGAAATGGAACTATTTAATGAAAATAAATAAATAAAAAGAGTATAATATAATGAAATGAATTTATCATAAAAGTATTATAATATCTTCTTAGTGAAAATTCAAGCATAAATAATACCAATTAAAATGGGATTGAAACATAAATATCTAATGTCGTATCTCATCTTTCTCCATATGCATTTGAGCCTCTTATATAATAAATATATATTTATAATTAATTTATTATAAAAATATAATCATATATATAATATTATATATTATTTTTTTATAACATCTTATAAAATGTTTAATAATAATCCTTGATTAAAATCACTACTCTGGAAGATAACACCTTCATTTTTAATGTATGTTTCATTTTGAAAGTCTCGATCCTTGTACATTCTTCATGTTTAAATCAAATATATAATCTTAATAATGATATATATATATATATATATATATTATATATTCATTAAATATATATATATATATATATATATATATTCATCTATGTAGGGTAGATATAGAAAAATTAAATACACCGTTCATGGATATGTTAGGTTATACGAACGCATGAACGTTAATTTAACTTTTATAATAGTGGAATGAAAGAAAGTTAAACAATAATTAACATTTAATGATTATTTATTATATCATATATATCATATATATTAATTAAATATATTCTTATTACCATCCATGTACAAATTAAATGAAAAATGAATTACATCGCTTCATAGAGTTGGCTGTCCACACGTATGCACATCAGCAATGACATTTTTCAAAAGATTGGTAGGTAAGAAGGTAGATATGATATTATAATTAAATAATTATAATTATATTATAAATATAATTATTAAAAATAAAACCACCATAATGACCATCCATGAAAGATGATGAAGGAAAATGAATTGTATTTCTATGTGGAGGTGATATTCCACACATATACATGAGTGATACATTTACATCGCATTTGATTGAATAGGTGGAATATAATGGTGGTTAAAAAGCAATAATAACATTTATTTATATTTTTTATACAATATATAATATTCTATAATGAATTATAAGTATTTATAGTAGATATAAGAAGATGTAATTTGAAAAAGGTAGGGTAAAATTATTACCACTTCTTCAGTAGGCCTCAATTATATCTGTTGCTTAGGACCCTTGGAATGATATTTTAAGAAGTCAAGATACCCAAATTAGTATTGTGGGATAAATATAATAAATTTTGAGTTTTTTTGAGATAGATATATCTAATAGGTGTAAAGTAAAGGGAGAAAGGGTGACCATTTATAAGGGACAGAAAAGACACACTAGAAATTAATTAAAAGATTTAAATATAATTAATTTCATTCTCAAACATAATTCATCAAAATAGAAAATAATTTGATGAAAAAATTTTATTGTCAAAATATCATCATCGAATTAAATTTATATAGGTTTTTAAACCATTTTAAACATTATATTTGTTTTTAATAACTTCATTAACCAATTTTAACCTTAACTACGGTCATCAATTTTTTACAATTAATGAATTATAATTTAATATATAACAAAAAAGGTTTAGGAATATGAAATGATTTAAATTTTAAAAAATTTACCACAATTATTGTCTAATTTAAATATTTTCTTGATTTTCAAATAATTTAATAAATGTATTATTTATCATAAATTATCATAAATTTCATTGTTAACACTTTTCATTTACTTTGACATTAAAGACATCAATATAGTTATGGAATTAGAATATAAACATTTAACACATTTATAATATGTTATATTTATCTGTAAAATACATTCAAAACTGAACCTCAACCAAAAAATATTACTTATATAGTTTTTTGAAATCATTCACATATTTTTTCTACCACTTGTAGAAGAACTGTGTCGGCATTGTGTAGGTATTTAAGGTTACTATATCATCAATAAAAAATAATAATAAATTAACATCAAAAAAGTAAAAATTTTAGTTCAATATAAACGTTTATATTCATTCTATATTTTTATTTACTAAAATTTATGTCATGGAAACATATATTATCTGTTACTCACTTTTACAGCTCTGCGCAAGCATTGCACAAGCATTTGGATAAGTAAATTTTTATATAAAACAATATATATATATACATAAAAAATTTATTATTCCTTTATATTTATTGTATAATTTTATTAGATATTTATTCCTTATAAAATATTATCTTTTGAAAAACAATTGACATTTCATGTGCTGTGAAATCACTACTTCAGTACTGAAAATGATTTTCGTATTTATCATGAAATAAATTCTATTTTTGTATAGTTTTAATAATTTATATAATATATATTTTAGTCTAATATTAAATTTTTTTCATTAAATAAATTTAATAATTTTTAATAACATATTTATTTCTTGGTGATATCATAAAAGATAACATATTTCATAAAAAGTTTATCTTTCACTATTCACCCAAAATTTAACTTCCTCATAAAAATATCAAAAATATATGCTTGGATAAATTTGAATATATTTTTAAAAAAATAATTATATTTCATTAAATTAAATACCAAAATGAAAAATAAATTAAATTTAATATAAATTCATAAAATGAAAGGGACAAAATATTTTTTTTGAAAGTATTGTATCTAATCCAAAAAATTGAACATTTTAAAAAATAAAGAATAAAGATTATTCCCCTGTAATTAATTATATTATTTATAAATAAGGGAAAATTATTTTAATTGAAGATAAAATTCAATCCATTGTGGTAATTTCCTATGAAAAAAATAATAGTTATAAAAAATATGTATTTCTCACTATTCACTAATGAATCAATATTTGATAAAAAATACATAATTTTCATCTTAACATAATTTTCATACGATGATTTAAAAAATGATATACTATATATTTAAAATAATTTCTAAATGTGTTAGAAATTAATTATAATAGTTTCTAAAAAAATAAAATATATTATTTTGGAAAGAAAAAATAATTTTGAAGAATAAAACGACTTTATAGAAAATTTAGTTTTTAGACACTAAATATCAATAAATAAATTTATATTGAGTAAATACATTATATATAACTATTTCAATATTCATTTATTCATATTAATATATTCTAATTTTATTTCTATGTTATAATGGTAATATATGAATAATAATATATATCATGGTTCATTTTAAACTCGGTGATTCACATCAATAAAGATATCAAACACTTACAGTTTATTTAATACGAAAAATAATGTGAAATATTAGGGTGTTGCATCTTGAGGACTATCATTGTTTGTTCATCTTCTAAAAATGACTAAAATTAAATTTAGCATTTTACTATTCTATTTTTCTCTTCTTTGTATTGTTGTAATTCCATGCTAATTATCATGTCAAATATTGTTAGGTGTTACGTTTCTTTTTCCACCTTTATTTCATTGTAATTATATTTTTTGTTTGTGTTATGCTATTCTACGATTTTTTGTGTTGTATTCCCTACATTATCTATTATAATTTGTACTAAATCATCTATTATTAGAGGGATAAACTGTCATTTTAGAAAGTGTGAGAGAGATAATCTATGGTTTTGAGTTTGAATTATTATTTTTCTATTTCTCTTTCTTACTTATTTTAAGACCTCAATTTTTTTAATACCCAAAGGTGTCAGCCGATGGATTTACATTATGTATTACTTATTATTCATTCTAATTATTTACATACCTTTAGTGATAGTTTATATCTATATTGTAAAATTTCAGAGGATATATGTCAAGGATTTCTCTAAGGCAGAGGGGAAACTTCATGACATATTTTAGAAGACTCTTTCTAAAACATGATAACCTTCTAGTAAGGACTATGAAAATTTTAAAGCACAATTTTATTCGTTTTTCCCCATAAATCTCTCACTATCATGTATGATATTTTTTTAGATAAATTATAATTTCAAAATTTTGATAAACCAAATTTTAATTAATATACTTTGATCTATAATTTTTCTCACTAATTTCATTTCATCCTGCCACTGCAACTCCACTTAATTGTTGCCTTTCATTTTTATTATTAATTTTTTAATCATCACTGCTAATAATATTTCATCTCATATTAAAAACATATTAAAATAAAAAAAATCAATTTCTATAAAAATTAATATATAATAAAAAGGGTGGTCAATTTGAATTTACCAAATCATCAATGAGAGAAAGACCCCATATGTTATCTCCCCATTCTACATCTCATGTGTTTTATAAATTTTTAATGTATTAGGGTATCCGTTAAAAAATTTAAAAATGTGTTTTTTGTATTTTATAATAGAGTGTCACTATAATATGACACTTTTATAAGATCTAGAAAATATAATGAAGGTTAATCTATGGGAAGAAAACTTTATTTTGTATTATGACACAATTTCTCAAAAAAACACTACAAATTAATATTTTATGGGATCCTTCCAAGATACATTGTTGGAGAATATATCCATACTATTATATACAATTTTTATTACAAATATAGTGACACAAATCTATTAAGAATCAATCTCATTCACTAAATTAATATTCTTTGATATTTCATTCCATTTATGATGCATGAATTCATGGAATTCCCAAATAAGTATCATGCATTCAAGATACATGTTTTCATCATCCATTATCATCAAGAGTTATTCCACACAATTAAATACTTCAGGATATTTTTAATATGGTGGATAGATGTTTTGGATCTATACCGTAAAGCCACTATCATATTGTTCAACTTCATATTTGTTGTTATTGAATTATTTTATAAATAGGTCGAAGTAGTACCCTTAATGGAGTTTTGGAAAATGGATATTATCAAATTCATGAAGTCTAAAATCATCACTACATTTATATTCACACACATAATCCTTATGGAAAATTTAAATTTTGTTCTTTTGAGTTAAATAATCTATATTTGAACTATAACATCCAACCCAATCAGACATCCTATTATATTGCAATGGAAAAAAGTTACAAAAAAGCCTTAAATATTATTATATTGAGAATTTTTCATATAATTTTGTAAAATTGTGTATGTTCTCTCATTGATAATCAATTTGAAGCTTTTGGGATTATCACACCACCACACATAATACAAAATTACAACCCCATACTCACTGGTGTTTAAGAAATATGTATTTTTTTCAAAAAAAAGTCCAACTATCAAGAGTCTGGAATTATAATTTTGATATTATTATTAAATATTAATGATATCATATATATTTTTTTAAATTAGAATAACTTTATGAAGAAATAATACATGTAATACACAACTTTATTTTTTATCAGAATTATGTATTAGGAGAAATTATCGAAAATGTTTTCCTCTAAAAGTTCATCTAAAGAGAATAGGTATTGGAATCAAAGGAACCATTTGTACCATATGAATAATCCTCCAAAACTAGATCCTAAATAAGGACCATACATCATAGATAATGCCGACTCTAATGGACAATATCCACTAATTACCTATGAAATAGGGAATATCATTACTCTCACAGATGTCATATTTATTTAGAAATACTTTGCATATATTCATTAGGGATTCAAAAGTATTTTTTGCATTATTTTGAACCACACAATGAAAAAATTACATATCAAGATACTATAAACTATATGAAATAATTACTTGTTATAATATATTTTACTTGATGACATCAAGTTCATTTCTATATTACCTAAAAACTATGTGGTATACTTTTATGACCTATTTAACCCTAAACTACATATACTAGACAAGAACAAAAAATGATTCATTTTCTTAAAATATGTATATATATATATATAATATAGTGTTTAGCCTCCAAATTCATATTAGGTATTTATAATTGGACTAACACTATGAAATCATTGGATTCCCCTTCACTTAGAACTATGTTCTATTTGAATCACATTCTTATGGGATATGTAGTGACTTTAGAATCATCTATCTCAATCCCAGCAATAATCATTCATTTCACATAATTCCTAATTTTACCTTATTGGTGTGATTCTTACCAATTCATGTTATGCATTGATCTTATTTTCCTCTTACCGATACATTTTTTCACTTTTAATATATCCTTCCCCCATAAATGAGGTAGATCTATGTGGAGAATCAATTATCATTATGGCATACGTCTTGCTTATTATTTCAAAAAAATTTGTAGAGTGGTCTAAAGAAAATATCATAGTACCCATTTAAATCCTTAACTTTCATACCATACTTTATTTCAACATAGATCTAAGACTCACCCTCTTTTCATTCAGTCCTCTTACCACTATCACTAGGGTGTACCCTTATACCATTCTATATCATCCTATGTATAATCCAGATATTATTACAGACCCAACATATCCTAAAACTATGTGTGGAAGGATTTCAATTATTATAGGATATATGGTGAAATCTAGGCCCATTTTCTCAAACCATGTCACAAATTATTTCATTTCCCATTATACTAGTATGTGGGCATTTAATTCTTATCAGAAAAATTTGCATATACCTATACTTAGATAATAATGATTTAGGTCTATGTAGAAACTCCAAAACATTGAAATATGTGGTTCATTATTACAACTACCATAGAGTACTTAGTTACATATTGATCACATATCCAAGGCCCCTCCACAAATTCTCATTCCTTTATAACATACATTGTATGTTGAGTATTTAAATTATTATCAACTATCCACGGTCAATAACAATGAGTAAATCTAATTCCAAATGAACACTTTACCCGGGTGATGATACATGCAATATATATCCATCCCACCTACAACTAACCAAGGGAAAATATTTATACCTAGTGAATTATCCTCAAGCCTTATATTCCACTAACAACATTATACTGTAAACTATCATTCAGAAGTGGTTAATTTTCATCCGAAATTTTTTTTAGTGGTAGAAGAACAGATACATCATTCAAATATTGTTAAAGGCAGCCCTAGTAAATTCGTTATCATATCACATTTTCCAAATTTAAATACCTCAACAAACAATATGTATTACCCATTATCCCCTACTCAAATATATTGAAATACCTTTAATTCTCAAAAACTTCATTTGTTTTTTGGATTCACTCTCATCAAGGTTACTTATATTGCTATTAGGCTCAACATTTACATTGATAAAATATTACCCTCACTGTTATATAAAATACCTCACTTTTAGACCAAACTATTTGACCTCAAACTATGATTTGTATTTTGGTTCAAGAATTGTGTCCAAAAAATACACACATTTGTTCTTCTGAGAAGTTTATATTTTTTATAACCACCACCCAACACATCATAAAAGGTGGTGAATTAGTCTATGAATTACATTTTTATTTTTTCTATCTTTCCCTCATATTAGTATTTGTAATTTTAATATTTTAATATTCATACACATACACAATATCCAAAAATGGGAAAGTAAATGTGATGATATAGGGTTTTTTAAGGTCATCTACTAAGGGAGAATCCAAGGAAAACACACCTATGGTGGGTCTTTATACTAGGAGGAAATACTAATAACATTAGATAATAAAATGATTTAAGAAAAGTGAATTTTTAATCATATGAACACTTAACCTTCTTATCACTTTGTGCTTTTCATCGATCCAAGGATTAAAAAAAGTTACAAAAAAATATCTCTTATAATTTTTATTAACAAATAGATTGTTAAAATTAAATGTAGTGATTGTTTCTTAATTTTTAGTTAGTTTTATATCTAACAACGAATCTTTAATGTAATTATAATGCAGTAGTTTCCTCTCAAACTCATTTCACTAATTATAAAATTGTTATCACCTTATTATTCTCTATTATAAACCTTTTTCTTGAAATATTTTTTATATAAATATTATCAATGATTCTACAAAACATAATGGTTTTTATATATTAAAATTCAAGTCAATGGTTTCCAATTTAATTATATATTATCCTCATGATCTACCTCAAATATTTTGGTATTCACTCTTCTAAAAAATCCAAAACCTTCCTTATTGTCACCTCACAAAATTAAAAATCATATGTTATGATTGATAATCCATACACGCATATAGACAAAAAAAATATTTTCATTCATGAAATGATCTCTAAGAAGAAACAAATCTATACAAATTTTGATATTTAAATCATTAAAAATATTGTAGCCTGATTAAACGTTAATCTTATCGTGATCTAATCTATAATATCTTTATCATTAGATATATGGTCTATAATTTAACAAGTTATTCACTATACTAGGGATAGTAGTACACCAAAAAATCATGAAGGGGCATCCCTTACACAATGTACTGACAACTCTTATGATTCCTTGAAAGACCCTTACAAATTTCATTTTTTTCCATCATTCCATTGTTCAAAACAATGTTACTCTAATATTGGAAAAATCAACCTTAGGAATTTCTTCTATCTGGAAGAACGAAACTTACGAATTATCTTGATAACCCTTATGTTTTCTCTATTTTAACCTTATGATTCTAGGTTACACTTATGAGATAATCTGATAAACCGTAAATTTTATTCATGTGTCTCTTATGAATTTTGGTTACCCTTAGAATAAACCCTTAATAACCCCTTTGTTTTTCTAATTACCCATATAAAGAATCAATAAACTTACTAATAAATATAATAAATTTTAAAGTGACTATTATGAAATCAATAATACCACTATGATATTGTTAATTCTATAGGATGGTTTTCTACAATACCCTTAAATATATAGGGAAATTTATACTTTTTTCAAATTCCAAGACTGATCTTCATTAAGTAACTCTTACACAATCATGGAAACTTTAGTATTTAGAAAACTCCATGAATTCCAAAGTACTCTTAATTGAACTAATAAACAATAAATCTAATAATATAATTTATGGTTCCAAGATTCTTACCCTTTTCATTTTCTTTTCAATAATTTCCCAATCTCTTCCATCCTTTATTTTCTACCTTTAACAAAAAAATAAAATTGGGTTCTTTCTATCATGACTAATATTTACCATTCCATAGAAACTACCATTGATAAAAAACTAAATAATGATCTATAAACCATTTTTCTATCAATTCAATATTTAAGGATCTTTATATAAAGTAATAAACATATATTAATGTCTAAAATTTATCCCCATTATTTCAATCACTCCTCATACTATTCTCAAGTCTTCAGGGATTGAGTATCCCCTTTTTAATTACTCCAGATAATATATAACCACCTATAAAAAACCCAACTAACAAAATAAAAACATTATTCACTACGTGCAGATGGTAGAATGAGAACCAACTTAGGATGAAGGATGTTTTTGAATAAAAATATTCAATTGGTTATTCTCAAATGTTGGAATGGAAAATGGTTTAGTCGTGATGTATTCCACTTGATGATCAGATCCAACAAACTCCATTTGGATCACACCATGATCTACCTTTTCCTTAATGAAATTATGAATGATTTCAATATGTTTGGTACATTATTGTGGCATAGGATTTTCAATCAGTATAATTTCACTATTTTTTCTTATTAGATCAGCATTGGTTTCTCCTCTTATTCTATGATATACTTTAACCGATATTTCATACATATGATTTAGCTGTGTATCCTGGTTAATGATATATATTCAATCTTGTGGTACTACATTATGTGCTTTATATCTTCTAACAAACCAAGATCAAATGTTTATCTCTAATGAAATATGCACCAAAACATTTGTATTTTTGGTCTACCACATCACTACATACTCAGAACAAAAAAACAATAGTTTATAATCATTTCATGCTTCAAAGACCAATCAAAATTTAAGAATTTCCCAGAAATACCACATAATTAATTTCACTATTGTTAAATAGTATTCCTTTGGGATACTCTGAATAAAATTTAACAATAAAGACACATAAGTTATACTTATCCAATTTTTTGTCAAGTAAAAATACCATAAAGTAATTCATATGTATAAAGTGGGATCGAAAACAAACTATAATAATTCATACTAGTCTTAATTTAAAATTCAATTAGATAGGAATGTGTTTTAAATATTTTATATCAAAATTTTTAAGTAGTTCTCCTATTTATTTTTCTACTGATATGAAATTGTTCCCTTCTCTTTAAATCACTTAAAACCCTGAGAAATAGGTATGATTTACTATGATAGATATCTTAAATTATTATCTCATGAGATTAAAAATCACTTCAAAAAATCTTCTCTTTTCTCCACTAAATTTTATATCATCCACATATACAAGAAATATAAATTTTTTCCCTTGAATCAATTTAAATATAGTATTTAATCTACAATACCACTTTTAAATTCTAAATGTTTAAAATATGTTTCATATAGAATATACCTTGAACCTGACACCAATTTTAGGATATATAGGGACTTCTTCAGTCTGTAAAACTTTATTCCATCATTTATGATTATGAAACACACTAGTTGTTCAATATAAAAATACTCCTTGATTATACCATTTAAAAATATATTTTCAACATCCATATGGAAGATTATAAAACTAATTTTTATTTCTAATACCAGGAACATTTTTATTGACACAATCCAAGTCAGAGGTAAAAAATTTGTCTTCAATGTCTATTCCTTCAATATATGCATAACCATTACACACCATCTATCCTTTATTATGAATTTCACTACCATGGTAATTATGTTTATCATTAAATACACACTTGGTTCCAGTAATATTGAGTTATTTTAGAATTTAAATAATATCCCATGATTTTTTTAATCTAATCCAACTCCCCATTCATAGATTTAACTAAATAATATTTCTTTGTAGCTTTTCAAATAATACTAGAACTACAATTGATAATAGAGAAGCATGTTCAATATCATTTATTCTTAATGTTTTATTTAGTTCAGTCTTATCTCAAATTATATTGGAGGGGTAAATATCCATTCTTTTATTTATCCTGTTGGGTGTTGGTTGATCTCTTTTAATAGTTTCTTATTCTTCCAGCTCAACTACTAAGTATTTATCATTTCAGTTACATTATATAGTCTCTAAAATTGTTTCCAGTTCATATTTGTTTCCACATAATTCATCTACATTTATACATCTATATTTCTTCCCTTATCTTTCCATGATAATATTCACATCATTATAATGAAAAATCTTTTTTTCATGAATCATTTTTTAGCCTTAATATATTTACATGATTAAAAATACTCCTTAATTTTTTGTATATCTATACTTCCTTTTATTTCCTTCGTAATTCAAGATGTAACAACTTCTTCAAAAAAAAATTCATAAGTGTTTTAGTGATGGATTCCTTACCTAACATATATCATAGGGTGTTATATCCTCTATGTGGATTTAAAATTATCGGTTTTGATTGTAAACAAAAACTTGTGTAACCAATATATAAAAATGACAAGAGACAACACTCATGGTAAATACTTTCTTGGATGTATTATTCACTATTCTACTTCCTCATTAAATAGACCCATTCTATTGTGAGGTCCTTAAAAACTATACTACATGTTTGATGTAATGTTTCTTGAGTTAATTTTTTATTTCAATGTATGTTTATAGTATTATATTTTCTGATCATTTTATCTTAATAGAGATTCCTATATTATTATCAACTCTTCTAAGATACAATTTCATTCACTTCATAATATCTCTCTTTGTGGGAATGAATATAATAAAATCTGTTAAATAATGATAATTTATGAATTTAATGAAGTATCTTTCTCTATATATACATGGTTGATGCATTGGACAAAAACAGAACTGTGTGAACCAGGTCAAAAAGGTTGGATTCCCTTTTCTTATTTTATTGATATGGGTTACATAACATTTTTTCTTACATTTATGCATCACACATATTTTCTCAATAACATATCAAATTTGGGATATCTAATATGTCACATGGTATTGATCGACTTTTTATACCTTTTGGGTGAATCTGTCCTAGACATTGATTTCCAAAGTTATTTTCTTCTTTCATGCTAATAAGTCATGGGATCTCGTTGATACCAACCTAGTCGTTATTACCATTAATCCGCTAAACTCCCAATAGTGAATCTTATTTTGTGACTGTAATCATAAATTTTGTATGATTAAACATAACCCAATGATTCT
The DNA here is from genome assembly GCA_963277665.1 of Viscum album. NCBI lineage: Eukaryota > Viridiplantae > Streptophyta > Magnoliopsida > Santalales > Viscaceae > Viscum > Viscum album. The sequence continues at coordinate 1,881,291,023 of OY728150.1, read as the reverse complement.
AGTTATAGAGATGACTCACACATATGATATTTTATTTCCGACCATTCATGTAAAGAAATTATCTATTATTTAGTTAATCATCATCCAAATGAGTCTTGTAACCTCATTTTATTTTTCGAGCTCATTAATTTCTTAAACATAAATTTTCATCAACCCTTTCATTTAAATTCTTCAAAAGGTTCTTATTATCATTAATATGTTAGGAGCAACAAATATCATTGATTTATTTGTTGCTTTTATTTATAGTTTTATGTATAATTTCAATAAGGTTATCCTTTTATCAATTATTTCTTTATATCCAATAAATTCTCAAATAATTTGAGGTATTTGATGGAAAATACAATGTTTCCCTAGAACATGAAGTATAATCACACTCACCGTCTTCTTTTAGTTGAGAGAATATATTTCCTAATTTAATCTCATTTGTTTTTATAATATCCATCAGTACCTACCTTCTAGGATTTTGATATCTACTTTTTCATTACCTACAATCAAAATCCTTATACCTAAAAATAGAACCTTCAAAAAAGTATTCATTAAATTTATTTTTTCTCTATATTAAATTATATGACCTCATTCTTATTTTTCCTTTTATGTGTGCTTCTCCCTTCAAAGAACATTAAGTTTCTTCATATTAGGGCATAGTATGAATGTGGTATCCATAAAACCGGTACTTTATAATGGGAAATATATTTCCACTGTCACCCATTCATATATTTATATCTTTTGAGAAATTTATAGTTTATCGATAATTCCTCAAATATTTTCCTTACAATTTTTATGTATATATCATATTTTTATTTTCAATATTTTGATATAAAAACAATCCCAATTTATGTTTGATTTCATAGGTCTTTGATCATTCAACCAAATTTCAACACCATCAGTTCCTCATTTATCCATTTCCAATAGTTTATATCCAAAAATTTACCAAAGTGAAGTTTTATCATTGGTTCACATGAAATTATGTTATATTACAGTTTACTTTACAAGGTAATTGTATCTTATCCATGTGATTTACCCTCTTGGATATCTCTTTAAAATAAGAATTTTTATTTTCAACAGCTAATTTTCTCTTAATTAATTAGTTATAAATATATTAAATCATCTAAAATCCCATGACAAGGAAATTATTCTTCAAATTATTATTCCAATCAATAAAACATATATTTTAGATCATATATATACTAAGAGAATTATTTTTATAGACCATCAGTTTTTTAATTTTCCCTTATCATAATATCAAGATCTACAAGTTCCTCTTAAACTTCCACCTCGAGTTCAATAATACCTTCAGGTTAGTTTTCAATGTCCCATTTGTATTATTTTTTTCAATAGTTTATATCATTTAATATTATATATATAACTTGAATTTAGATTCGTAATCCTCGAAATAAACTTTATCATAAATCTCTTTATTTCTCTCTAGGATATTTCTATGAAACTTCTTGTTGCATATATATATTGATAAAAAATATATTTTAAGATGAAATTTTATATTTGGATTCTAAAATTTTTATTCATATCCTTCAATATTAAATCTTTCAAGACAACTTTTTGTTATGTGCACCACTTTTACAGATTAAAATCATTTTAGGGGATGCTTTCCTTCAAACATACCCCTAAATATCTTAAAATTTATTTCCCAAAGGTACAATAAGTCATCACTGACATATTCTTCCTATTATACTTCTATAGTGATTCAATCTTAAATTTAGATTTAAAATACACCTCCTTTATTTAGAAACTTGTGGATCATTCTTGATTAAAAAATATATCTTAGGTAACCATACTTTTGTACAAATCAACCAGTAATTTTTTTTAAAGAATTAGCTTTTCTAGACCTAACAATATTAGGTTATAGGGATGTTGAAACATTAAAAAGACCTTATTCATCACTTAAACAACATTTATATCTTCAATAATAGCCTATATATCTCTAATAACATCAGTAATATGATTGAATAAGTAATAACCTTCTCATCAAGATACATATTTATATTGTAAGAATTTTTATTAAGAACCTAATGGTTTCTTCTTACACTTTGGTATTACCATCATATATATTGGCCAATTTATTCCATATGTAATTAGAAATGTAGAAACTAATAACCTCTATATAGATCAAGTTTTATAGTTCTCAAGATAAATATTTTTTTATCTTTTTCAACTCCGACAGGTAATATTGTATCTGCTTCAGTTCTCAATATATATGAAACATAACGTACATGTAGTCCATGTATTTTATTAGAGAAAACAACAATACCTAAAGAATGTAATTTCCATATAATTCTATTTTTCTAGATCCAATTATTACACCCATAAAATAGGTTTTGTGTTCAATTTATTTTTCCATTGAAGGCTACGATCATTGAATGATTTTCCACATGAAAATTGTTTCTATCAAACCACATGTTACACCCATATCCCAATTATAATGACCCTTTATATTCAAGGAATATTTCATTTAAATTTCATTTCTTATAATTCATCTTGATGATTCTTGGTAGTTTTAGTATTTTTGGATGGATCAACAATTGTATTTGGACAAACATACCAACCCTACAGTTGAAATTATATTGTAGGGTTCTGTCTCTACATGAAAACTATAATTCATACCAAGAAGTTCTTAGTATAGGGGGAGAGTTGTGTAAATAATATATCATGACATTTTCAATATGGATAGACTACAATCAATAGTTGAATTGTTTTTAAGGGTCAACCAATTTTGTAACACCTAGATATTTTTATGAAATATTTTCGTTAAGTAATTGTTATTCATTAGTAGCTTGTGTTGCTTGAAATTGTGAGTTTAAACAAACCAAGAGACATCTTTAGTATAAAATGTACCTTATATCCTTGCATCTAGGTTAGTATGAATAAGTTTAATTAACTTATAAAAATTCATTGTGAATTCATTGGGTATCAATTATTTATGAAAAATATAAATGAATTAGATATTTTTAATTTGGAGTAAATTATTATTATTAATGAATTTAATAAGATATATAAATATTATATACTGAATAAATTATTTTTTTAATTCATCCAATGGATATTTTAGTTATATGGAATGAATAAACTCTATTTTATATATAAAACCCAATTTTGTAAGGGTAATTTTACACTTATGAATGGAGATCCTCTTTTAAAATAAGATTTTGACACATTCAATAAATTTTTATATGATAACATAACCATATTATTTTAATAGAGATATAAAAAATTACTTTGGATGAATTTTGGATATTTTTTCTGATAACTTTCATGTTTTGATGAATAATAATATTACACAAAATTTTAGGTGAAAACAACTTTTTTAATCAAAATAATTTATATGGTTAAATTATAAAATTTAATGGTTTTAAAGTAACATTATAATATATTTTTATAATTACATATAATTTATGCCATTGGCATTAATTTTACATTGAATCCATATAAAAAAACAAGTCAATATTTTGCAATATTTTAGCTTTAAATACTCGTTCCCTCTTTCCGACAACGAGATTAATTTTAATATAATTACTAAAACATCTGTCTTTAAAATTTTGAAAAGTTGATGCCATAATTGGAATCACTGGGTCCAAATTGTGTTAATAGGTTACTTTTATTTTTTGGACATTATGAATAGTAACTTTAGTAATTTATTAATTATCATAGTTAAAGGTAAATCGGGTAATTAAAGGTAAAAAATATTAAAAAATTACTTTAGCACCTATAAAAATCATATTGGATGACTAAATTAGACCCTTATCATCTATGGTTCAAAATGTAATCACATAATGGCCACATTACCATGAATATGACAATAGTTTTATTTAAATCAATGAATGTGACAAAATGTCACCCTCTATTTTTATATAAGTATATTAATTCTAATATAGGGATAACCTGGAGATAACATAGAATATAGGTAGTTTATGGAAATATAAGAAAATTACCTACATCATATAAATTTATTTATAACTTTATTAAATTAAATAATTTTAATTAAGGGTGACATAATAGTAACGCAGAAATTATTTTATTAATAGAAATATCAAATAAATGATTTTAAAAATATTTAATGAAATATAATTTGAATTAATTGAGGTTATCCATGACTTTTATAGGTGATTATAGCGTGTTTTTAGTATATTAAATTTTTTAATTTATCTTCTGTGTCGATTTTATTTAAAATCAGAGAAATGAATAGTGTCCAAATTGACAATATTAATATTTTATAATAATAAAATTTTATTAAATTGTTTAAAAATCAAAAAAAAAATATATTTAAAATTTACAAAGTGATAATTATAAGGTCTAAAATTTTATAAAATATCCAATTACGGTCAATTAATACCATATAATTAAATATTTATAACCAATAAATTTTTAGAATGTCATTACCATAATTAGAATTAAACAGATTAAATAAGGATAAATAAAATTACAAGGTTTAAAATAAAATAAAGACACGTCTAAAGTATATTGGAAAAGATTATTTCAACCCATGCTCGTCTAATCTTTTTATAATCCACTTTAAAGCCATTTATTATAAAAAATAATTTATATTATTTTAATAGTTTTGGTTTTTACAAAGGTGCCCCATCCCCATTATTTTAAAAGTGTGCCTATTATTATAATTTAATCACACCTTTCAAGCTATTTTTTTGGCCAACCCCTTCTAATTTACTCTCCCAACTTTCCTCAATTCATCATATAGGCCAAACATTGGGAAGAATACCATCCTAATGAGGCTTTTTTGAAAATCAAAAGGAGATACTCGAAAAGAGGTAATTATTGGGAGAGAAAATGGGAAGGCCTACTTAAAAATATAACAAGATAATTATTCTGTATAATTAGTATAACATCCAATTCCATATCATTTAACAATTAAGTGAATGATATCATCGCTCGTGCGTACGTACGGTATACCGTGTCCATAATGCAATGTGATTCATTCTACATGATCTTTATTAAACCACAATTATATGCATGAATAGAATGGATAAATATGATATATATATTATATTAATATAATTATGTAAATGATATAATAATAACCTAATAACTGTAATATTAACTTATGCGACAAAACATGAATAAAACATAAAGCAATTAATATTTGAATAAAAAGTGACAATGAAAAGTTACTATAAAATGAATGACAATATAATCATATATGATATCAAAAAATGATGATGATTTTATAATAAGTCAATAAAATTATTTAAATCATTGTAAAGAAGGTTCAAATACATATGAAGGATATCAGACCTAAGGTAAGGGATAATTTCACAATCTCATTATTATTTCGAATTATTTATACGTAAGTGTTTAATAGGGTATATTTATCATCCACATTCATGTTGACTAAATATGTAATATTATTTTTAATCTTTAAAAAAAATTAAAGTAAATTTTACCCATTAATAAATTTTTGTTAGATGGTATAAAAGGAATCTTTTTTCATTTTTTGATATAAAATACTTTTTAACTTTTCCAACAAAAATATGAGGGGAATATATTTTTTATCTTACATGACATGAAAATATTTTTACATATTCATAAAGTCTTATTTTCATGAAGCTACCTTTAAAAAATTTCAAGATTATTTTTAAATAAATTGTTTTCTTTTAATATTGTGTGGCATTTTCCACCATAATTAAGTTCGAGTGTTTTATCAAAATTATTTTCCATCAAGGATGAACCTCTTTAAATAGGGTTATGTTTCTATACGTATTATTAGTATGATTTTACTATGTTAACAATGGAATAATATTTCATATGGATTATGTTATGATGGAATAAGGTTTAAGAAACCAATTTTATTTCATGGGTTATGCTATGATGAATGATTTATGTTTTTGTGGAACTTTTAAGAAAGATTTCGTTATGATATTTTTGGGACCAATATCTCCCTTTATTGAATTTAGCAAATATTTATATCTCATTAGACAGACATGACTGGAACGACATGTAAATCAGTCTCAGTAAAACAGGGATGGAAAGGAATGTAAACTCGGTTCAATAATTGACTTTATTTTCTTTGATGGACTTGGAAATGAGTCTTGACTAAAATGAAATTATATTCTATGCTTATTTGTATGCCAAAAAAACTTCATGTCTTGGGTTTTTACTTTTGGCATTTTTTAAATTAAATCATATGAACTTTTATCCCATAACATGATATCACGATCTTTCATATGTGGGATAAGACATTCAAATGTTATGTTCTTATTTCTTATGATTGTGATATTAGGGATATTTTCCCTTGTTTACCCTTAATGAGCATTTCATCTCACACTTTCATATTTTTCCTTTCCCCAAGTCATGAAGAAGGGTATTAGTTAGGGTATGCCAAAAATGAGTCTAGTTATGAAGAAATAATTGGGAGACAATGTAGATGTTTTATAAACCACTTTTTAATGTTTCCCAATTTCTGAAGACAGTATACTTATATGGTCCTGACATGGATTTATTATATGTCGTAATGAATATATTGTAATTTTTAAATAATATCAATTTATTTACAGTGTGGGTCACCATAAATTTCATTACCATTTATTATCCCCCAACCATTACATGAGCTATGTGACATTGGGGGATTCTCCTTGGAAATTTTGAATCCTCTCTTCCCCTAATATGATGGTTTTAGGTGTATCTCATTCCATATTGTTTCTCTTAGGGGTTATAATTCCATTTATTCCCAAGATGAATCATTATTCATCTATTTATTGATTACCTTCATAGATACCTAATAAAAGTATATTGGGGATACTTTAGGCTTTTAATTCAATAGGATTTAATCAAGTGGAATTCCAGGTCAATTAATCTTTTCCTCACCTGGGGTTGGAAGTCTTTACAATTTTAAGGCTTTTGTATATTGTTTCATGTCTCAAATTGAATTTGGGTTCATGTTTAGCCATATTAAACCCCTAATTTTCATATCAAATGACCAATTTTTTCTCATTGTTATGTAGTCAACACTTTAGAGGGGGAGTGACTGGTTTTTCTCTTGGTTGAGTTGTATTATCATCTAGGTATATCTGCATACAGAAACAAAATTTATGGAATTTTTTAGGCTCATTTATGGATATAATGACCTAGAAATATGATGAAGGGATTTAGTTTATGAACACCGTTCTTGTGGTGGATTTGATGAGTGTTATTTCTTTTTTTACCATTTCCTTATTGAGGTTTGCACCCACCTAGAGTGATGTGGTGTGGATTTAGACATGATGTGTCCTCTCTTGAGTTAGAAGGGATAAATTTGGTGAGTATAAAATTCCCTCCCATTCATGATAATGTATGGATCATGTGTGTTCTATAAGGTCATTTATATATTTATAATGAATGGGCCATGTATTTCTTTTAATGAGATCCCTATAGACACTCTCTACCATTATGGGATCAAAGTAGTTATGTATAGGGGATTATGTCGATCTTGTTAGTGTATAATGAACCAATGATTATTTAATCTATTTATTTATTTATATTTTTCAATGAATACAACTTTATATTTTAATTTCACTAATGTTATGGGATAATTAGTGGTATCTAAATGTGTATATTCTGACAATGTACATGGGAATATTGATTAATGTGTAGACATTATTCTTGGGTATCTCGATAATAGATAAGACCCTTTGATGTATAGTAGAGAATATCATAGTGGAAGGGGATTGTAGAAATATTGGGACACATTGGGAGATATTGTGTTGATTCCACATTTATTATTTTGTTATCATGTTAATTATTTATACATTGATCTACCAAATTTGGGGATTTCTTTTCAACTTTATATAATAATTATTGTATTCCATTTTGATATTACGTAATATGATGTCAATATTATTTATTACATGAGTTATTATTTCATAGCTTCATTTTAATTTCTTATGTTAATTATTCAATATGATTATTACATGATAATGATGGTATAGTCTACCAAGGTAGTTGATTAGGACCTCACTATAGGTTAACTACATCATGCATACAAGGTGACATGCATGAGATTATGTGGCCCTCCAATTTAGACACCTCAATCTAGGTTAGGGTGTAAAAAACATTAGGGCCTATGTTTCTTTTGATTTCCTATTGGTGCTCGATGGTGTGGAAATAGTATATTTGGGTCATGGGTACGAAGAATATCTTATGTTTATAAAATGAATATACAATGGAAAACTGAGATACCATGGTAGTGATATTTTATTTTATTGGTTTTGATGTTAGAGTTTCATATTGTTTATTTAGTATTATTGTACTATAACAGCTTATGAGATTTTCTATTGACTCAATTAGTATGAATGAGTGAGTTCATGCATCATATATAGTCACACATGTTATCATATCATGTTCTTTATTGATTTTGGTTGAAGTAGATCAAAATTAATTAAATTCCAGTAATAATGTTTTCTGTATTTTCCTAAATAAATTATTGGTGAAATTTGATTAATATATCCAAGGCATTCCCATATTTATACTAATTATAACTATGACTAACATGTTGGTACTAAATATTTTGTTTTAGAAATTGAGTTGGTACTTGGGGCTTTCCCAATCTATTTTGGATTGTACTATAGGGTCTGTTTCTTATTATTATTATTTGCATGTAGATTTATTTGTTGATAATGTATTTTATAATATTCTATATTTTAAGTGATATTTTGATAATCCATTTAGAATTTTAGATAATAGCACAACATTGACAAACCATGGTGAATCCAATAGACCAAGGTGAGGAAACTCCCTAAGTAAGGAGAGTCTCTGCTTACCTACTGACATTCAAGAGGGTCATGAGAGGAATTATTCATATCCTATAATTATTGTTCTGGTATTGGATCCACTTCAACTAAATGATTTCTATATCATGCCAGTGAAAGGATGAGGTGCTCATCATGGATGGCCTACAATAGTTAATTATTTCTAGAACATTCATCAGAATCACCATATAAATTTTTAAGGAATGGTTGGTTTTATGATACTTTCAGTTAGATTAATATGATTGAAGTGTTATTTAAATTTTTTGATATATTTAATGAATATCAGCTGAATCTAGTAGCTTATATGATACAGTGAAAAACATAGAGGTGGTGGGGACTGAAGATCTAGGATTGGATACATGATGGAATATTTTGGGAAGCTTTTAAGGACCTATTTTTAAAGGATTTCCATCCAGAGACACTAAGTACGGATAAAAAATCACATATTGTGGAGATATGATACGGGTGATGTCTGTGGTAGAAAACGTGACCCATTTTGGGAAGTTAATTTGTTTTTATTCACTATTATCAAGAAAGGAGGCTTAAAAGGCTAGGAGGATTGAGATCATCCATCATCCTGATGTGATGTGTGATGTTTAGAAATTTTATCTAGCCTCTTACACTAATGTGGTTCATAAGGCTCTAACTATTGATATGGTCCGAGCATAAGAAAAAAATAGGGATTCCGCCATTATTTATAGGACCAAGTGGTAGCCTTATGAATATTATTATAGGTGATTATTCTAGTGAAAGAAAGAGGTTGTCCTAGGTGACATGATTTGGTGGTTATGGGATGTCAAGGTGGGGTGGGTATTTTTATCTTACAAAACCAGGTTGGGGCCTCACCATTTTGTGTGTGTGAGTAGTATAGGAATATCTGTTGGATGTGTACCAGAAATCATAGATATTATCATTCATGTATAAAAATTGGACATCTTGAATTATTTTGTTTTAGTACTTCTTATTTGGGTATGGGTTATAGTTTCAGACATACGTAGTACTTGAGGTATTTTTCTGGTGGACTTCGGACGTATAGTAGATATATATTTGTGTGTTTTGTTGGGGGTTGTTAGGGGTCTTAGTGGCCATATTAGCAGGTGCGTTGGAGATCAGTCCCATCGGAGGGTAGGTCCATAGATCTTTTGTAGGTCAATATTACTCTTTGGATTAGGTTGTAACAAATAGAGTCCAGATTCCCTGGACTATGTTAGGTATAGTTCATATTTCTTTAATTCCTTAAATATTTCTATCTATCACTAAGGATTCACATTCATTTATTTCGAACCATGTTCTTTCAATTTTTATGTTAACTATACTATTTTCCCTTGGGTTTTTAAATCTAGATACACCTATATGGAGGATTGTTTTTATGATTTTCAGAATTCTATCATATGTTTCATAGTGGTCGGGTGATGCATGAATTTTTGGTATTTTATAGTCTTGTATATGACGAGTTTTGACATAATTTATGGGTTGGATTAGCTTATGTAATTTCGAAATCAAATTAACTACTACCGATGTTTTTTTTATTTTACATCCTTTAAGTTGGACATGTATATTTTGGTTAGAGAGTGGGACAATGAGGAGGGTATAGATGGACAATAATTCATCTAATAAGAAGTTGTTGCATCATAGGTAGTGGGTATAGTTTTTATTAATATACCAAATTAGTCCCTAAACTAAACACCAAAATTAGCATGTGGAAATCCTCTAAGGGAATTCACAATCCCAAAGAGATAGAGACAAGAACCTTTGGATTAAGAACCACCATTGAAAAAGATTTAACCCATAATAAACCAAAAAATCATCAAATGGAATATATGAATTGAAAAAAAAACATTTTGGTACAAATTCAAATAGAGGAATAAAATGAGTACATGGGGAAACAATTTCAAATCCAAATTGGTATAAAAAAGGAGCGGACACCATCATCTTCCAATATTCATGTTATTTGAGGGTCCAAATCCAAACATATAACCACAAAACTCCCACACCGTACTAAAATGAATACCCACTACATTTATGAGGATACTTTACAAAACCTATGATTGATAAAGGAAGATCTAAAAATCCCCAAAATGTGAACTAAGAAAACTAGTCTCAGGGTAGAGTAGGTATGTGTTAGCTAAGGGCGTCGAACCTAAGTGATCAATTTACTAATTTCACACATATCCCTAGAACATAGACCTAGGGATTATGGAAATACCCTGATAAGTGAACCCTCTATCACAACTATGTTTATAAAGAGTTGTATAATTAATCCACACAATTTATATGAAAATCATCCTAAAATCATTTCACTAAATTTTTCCCCCTCTTAAGAATCCTAGGTTCCCATGTTCTATAGCCTATACATGGAGGCATTAAATTTTTCCAACAACACACACATTAAGGCTCTCATTTTTTTAGATTTAACAGTTCAAATGTATCTTTCTTACATTAACAATCAATAATCACTAAAAACTAAATAAAAAATTATTTGAACTACTTTTTCATCAATACCAAAAAAAGTAAAATTAATTTCATAAAATTATATATCATAACCGCATTTTCATAAAACAAAAATAATTCCTCAAGATAATTCAGATTCTAATTTATGATTAGAAAACATACAAGTTTACAAATAAAATCATATTTATGAAACCACATACCTCAAACACCTAGAATTTCAAATAATTTAATTAGATAAAATAACTAGAGAGAATGTGGGATCTAATATAATACTAAATGAACCTAACCTATTAAAAACCATATCATGAAACTTATATTTTACAATATACAGATCAAATAAACATAATAGGGGATACTTACTATGAAATTAATTAATTATTCGCACAATAATAAATATGGATATAATGTATTCTTCCTCTACAAAAAAAATATATAATATAAATCCCACTAGATCATGACGCAACCCATTGATCTGGTCATAACATCCCTGGTCTAAGGTTCCTTTCAAGAAAGAGAGATAATATCTAGATTAATGATGAAGAATAATGAAAAATAGATATGTAACTTTTATTTATAAGATCAAGAACATCAATACCCATTAGAATGGATCTCCAAAATTATGTTTTAAAGTAGATATCCTAATTCATATGAGAAATGATGAGTTAAATGAGAGACTTATCATGCTCAAAAATCTATTTTTGGATTAATTAATTTCTATCGAATAGTTTGGCCACAAAGTTTTTTTAACTATGTAACAACAATGTACCTGGTTCTATAAATCATATCAAATACATAGTTTTTCACATTTTTTTACTAAACTTACGCTAATTTTGTAAAAAATAACCCTCCCAAACCACCATAAGTTTTATCATTTACTGAGAATGTTGTAGATTTTCCCACAATAATGTGAAATCTATGCAGATGAATAGAAACTCCAAAAGTTCCCAAAAACCACCCAAAATGACCAAGGAAATAAAAAATGAAATATAGTCTAAATTAATGATTATATAAAACTAAAATTTTCATCAATATATCAGAAATATCCTAAAAATTTCACTTTCTAACAAAATAAAGTCACATCAAAGAAGGTTGATAAAAGAACAGATAAGACCATTTTATCCCTCATTATCGATTATCATTTTCAAATCTCATGAAAATTTATTCCATGATTCCATAAAGATCAGACTAATGGAATATGTTTACTCTGAAAAATCCTTTCTATATAATCAACAATTCAAACTAGTCATTCAAGTAATTATATATCATGTTCCAAAACTAGATCGTTACACCTTAAAACATGAGATGGATTAGGATTATACATTGTATCATGAGACAAATGGAAAAAATCAGAGAAATAAGTAATGGGAGGTGTAAATTTTAATTGATAATGCATCCTTCCAATCATCTTAGTGATCTAAAAAGTTTACATGTATCTCATAGTTAATTTCCCATGCTTCCTAGGCCAATAGTAACCTAATTGAGGTGAAACATTCAAAAACACTGAGTCACCTCTTAAAAATTAAATTGGATAGAACTAAAATCCTATATAATATTTATAAAAACATTGAGTCATATCTATCCATTAATGAATATTATCAAGCTTCGTAAATGTCTTATAAACAATTCTTGGTCTTAAAATTGAAAACTCATCCACTACATACCCACAAAGATTGGATTTTCATAGTTGAATATAAAAATCCTAAAAGGGATCCATTATGATGGAAAATGGTAAAAATTTTATTATAAAACCCACCTATTCACAAATTGATATCAAAATATCCCCTAATGTGTATGATGAAAGAACAAATAATATCATTCAGGCTATGAATTTATTGATTTGTCTATCGATATCTAGAGAATGGTAAGTCATGCTCAATTTAACCTGGTAACCTTGTGCTTCCTAGAGGCCATTACAGAACAAAGAGGTAAATTGGGTTTCCTTATCCCAAATAATAGTAGAAGGAGCATCATGTAACCTCATGATCTCTCTAACATACAGCTTTATATAATCTGTATCCTTTGTGGTTTCTTGAATCAAAATCAAATGACCCAACCTATCTATCTGACCATTCATTAACCAAAAATATTTCTTACCCCGAGGAATCTATGAAAATAAAATGATGAAATCTAATGACACATCATACAATTTATAGAAGGGAACCAGGAAAGGTTGATGAAAACTAAAAAAATGGTGTTCATCCTTAATCTATTGTTACTTATTATAAAAAGACACAAAATTAGCTATGTAGTATTTCAAACCTAACCTCTAAAATAGACACAACATTTCATAGTAAATATACATTATACTGGGAAAAAACTAACTATGAATGATGAGATCCTTCCACCAAATACTTCTTCACAGATTAAGAAATTAAATATTGATTTCAAAAAATAATAATTCTTTTTAGAGAGAAAGACCACGTATCAATGGTCTCCCAACCATATAAAGTGTTCTAAAACTCCTTAACTCTACAGATAGTTGTTTCCCCTAAAAACTAACTCAAGAAAAGATAAAAAAAATAAAGAACAAACTACAACCATAACCATCTCTTCCTCCTTTTCATCTAGGTGAATCCATGAAAATATTCCCATGAAATTTCATTAATTTTCTGATTCTATCACATCTTGAGAAAAAAATATCTAATCTAATTAGTATAATACAATTTCCCCTTTCATGGAAAATTCATAAATGTTGCGAGTTATAAATCATGGGTGGGGAAATTATTATTATATATCTAAAGATGAAAATATTCATACTCCATCAAATGAACACATACTAACCTATCACTTGAAGCATCACAATACACCAAAAATACCTTTATTACTTTTAAAAAAACAGAATTGGTGTTAAGGTCAGATGTCACCTCAATTAATCAAATAAAGTGAAAAACCTAGATCACCATATGAATTTCACTTGTTTCTTAATATGATTATTCAATGGTGACACAGTCATTGAAAATTCCTTTATAAACGTCTAATAATATCATAAAAACCCCACAGAATATTCAAATCTCATAGATATTTTGTGTTTACTCCCATGATAAGAAATATTTCACCATATCATAATCAACTAAATGACATTTTCTAATACCACATATATTAGGAACTTAACTTCTTAATTCTATAAATTGAATTTTGAGAGCATATAATAAAAGTAGTGATCCCTCAAATTTCCTACAATGGACGTTATGTTATGATCATTATGACAGATAAAAAAAATCCTTTTATGATTAATAAAAGAACTTGTTTTTCCTAATGAATATTTTTTTTATATTTCACAATGGAAGTATATAGAAGTAATTTTATAAAAAATAATATTGCATGTTAATTAATAATAATAATTAATACATGTAAGACTAGTACATGGATAAATAAACTGATGAATAATGATCATGAAATGTTTCATCCATTGGATCGAACTCTTATAAGAAGATTACAGCTACCGGGAAGGCTATTAAAAGAAAAATAAACATTAGAAATTTCATATACATTATCAAAGTTGTTGTCAAAAACATTGGGAAGGAATTAATAATGGTTGATGTTTAAGGTTATATATATATTATGTAATCAGAAATATAACCAAAGGGATAAGACTCTTACAATAATATTACATGACCATTGATTAATATGACCATTAGAAATTTTGACCATGGTTAATATACCGATTGTAAAGTGACCATTAAGTTTAGTAAATACTAAGGTTAATGGTAAGATTCAATTGAATATAAAATTAATAAATGATATCCATAAAAAAATAGAATCTTGTATTATGAAGGAAATTTTTCAATGCTAGCGAGGGTGGTAGCATCATCGGGGTTTTCTCTTGATCGAGAAAAGTTATATCTTCAACAAGTAATACTTGAAAACAATAAACTATAGGAGAATTTGGACTTCATATAGATCACCACCTGGTCAATTCATGATGAGTCACCCCAAGAAACTACCACCCTCACATACATCACCCTTAAAGAGAATTCTAATAAGGGGTTATGTATCTAATCCCAATTAGTATTAAGGGGAAAATATTTTATTAATAAATTGACTTGTTTATTGATTCCACATTCTTATTTAGTGATACACTCTTATATAAAATTAATATTATTAAAGTATATGATAAAATATATTTTTTAATAAAAGAAAGAATTGTTTTATTTTATTTTTGGAAATTAAATACATTTAATTATAATTATAATACAATTTAAAAAAATGTGTGCCTTATAAAAATCCTGTAAAAATAGGATCTATTTATAAAATAGTTTTATGAAATTATATAGGGGTTTTATAATGGATGTAAATTTTATTACATATTAGAAATTAGTAATTTTAATAAACAAGTCTTTTATAACTAAAAACTAAATTTATCATATTTATAATTTCTTCAAATAAAATGGATGGAATTTGGAAAAAAGTTTCAATATTAGTCAATGCTAAATTTTTAATAATTTTATGAGGATTTAAGAATTTTGTGTAAAATATAAAATGTGGTATAATATATAGTAAGTATTATGACATCCGAAGTACAAAAAAGTGATGTAATAACTAATTTAATGTATTCCTTATTCAAAAAAATATTTTTTTAATAAATATTAATTAATTTAATTTATTTGAATCAATTTCAAAACTGATAAATGATATTCTAAATTATCAAATATATATTAATATTTTTTTTGAAATATATTTTGTGGAAGGTTTGGTTTTATAGGTCCAAATTAATATTAAAATATGGATTTGGGATCTAATTCAATAAGATATTATAAAACATGAATTATATGTATAAAAATATGAGAAAAACATGGGTAATTAAATGGTTTTTTGTATTCCACAATATATAATTTGACGGTCAATATTTTGAAATTATGAAACAATCCATCCACTCTTACAATAAATACCCAAACATACTCCCATTCCTCTCCTCTAAAAATCATTTTTCCATTTTGTTTGGGTTATTTTACCTCCTAATGAATCCCTACAGGGTGTCCAAATGTTCTTAAGGTACCATCCTCATGATTTATGAAGCAATACTTCAAGGTAAGGTAAATCTACTCTTCTTATTTTCTATCCAAGTACCTTATTTTTTGTATGCATTCTAAAAATTTAATTACATTATTTTCATACACTTTTCATTATCACATTACTACCAGAAAAAATTATCATTGGGATCCCTTTGTTATCTCTCATTATTCCATTTCCTTAATCCTCATTGTATACCTATCATGCTGTTGAAATAATTTCTTTGATTTTCGTCATCTAAATGAAATATTATTATATTGTGAATAAAAAAACAATTTCCTTATCCATGGGTATTCACTAATATGTAAACATAGTTTATTTATTTTTTATTTACATGTATGAAACATTCATTCACTTCCCATGGGTTAAAAATGATGATATGTTCAATTATTTTATCATTTATGTACTAAATGATTTTATATGAAACCATTACGTATTATCCATGGGTTATTGATGAAATTGTTTATTGTGATTTTTGTTTCACACATGAATTAATAAATATAAATTGTGTTCCCTAATAGAGATCCAATGCATTGGTTAAATAATTAATCTCTAGAGATGACATGTTTATGATACCTTGGTGAATAACCTTAGTGATATGTCCAAAGATACCTTGGTGATAAAACTTGGTGATATTCTTATGAATGCATCATTTTAAGGTTTTATCCACATTTCCAAATTATTTCTCATGTACTTATGATTATTTCTTCATGTTGGGACTCATGTTTTATCCTTGATGGTCTCTCCAGTTTTATTTCATTTTCTTATCTCTTAATAGGATTTATACTTACCCTTTTCCATTTATATATATCCCTTGAGAATCACTTGCAGTGAAGTGACCTTGGATGTAATAATAAATGAGTTTTTCAAGATTATTTAATAAATTTTACATTTATTCTTAATATTATAATTCATGTATTATGTACCTAGATTCCTATGTACTAAACTAGAAAATATCATTTGAAGTTATTAATGTATTACTCTGTTAAGTAATTATGTTAAATATCATGTCTAGAATTGTAGGTATCCAAATTCAGTATCAAATGAAGGATTATTTATTTGTGTAAAATAAAAATAGATAACATTAGTAAGAACCCTAGGGATAAGTCTAAATATATAAAAACATCCAGAAATTTTTAGTGAATTATAAAGTTATGTTTTTTAAAAAATGGAATCCCTATCTAGAATATATAAGTGATTGTGCCTCTAAAATAGTTTTACCTTTGATTAATAACCCAAAAAAAGGTGGATTGGGTATTAACCCGATTTTCACCAAGCTCATGAAAAATATTCCTTACTACAAATAGGGGTTGACACTCTAAGGGGATATGAACAATTTAATCACTAGTTTTTTATGAACCATTATGAATGATATTGAAAAATTTAATTTTTGATAGATTAATTTAAAGAATAAAACCCTTAAAGCATGTTTTTTAATATTTATATATAGGACTTAAAATAACATTTAAATTATACGATTACTATAATTAATGAAATGACCCAACAGAATTAGTGTGATCTCTATGAGGGGGAGTTAGAGAATTTGTGATATTTTATTTTTACTAATTATTTCTTATAAAACAACATTAACAATAAATTAAATATTTATAACTTCTCTAAAAACAAGAATACAAGAAAATATTATTTGAACAAAATAATTTACAAGGTTCACTACTCAATAGAAGTACTTATTCCTTAAAATGGTTTGGGAATAATCAAGTACCCCACAATACACTAAAAAACAATCATTTTTATATGGTTACATCATGTAGGGAACATCCATACACTTGAGATGCACTATTTTCAAAACTAAAGTTTATTTTCTTTACAAACACAAAATTTGTAAAAATGACTTAGTAAGGACTTATAGAAAACATCACCAATATGGTTAAATGTTTTCATTGTACTAATTTAAATTTCTTCAATACTTAACTTCTAGAAAACGTTTCTTTTTCACTTTATTGGCCTGAAATAGGCATGAACATTTTTATTAGACTTTATTACAAAACTATAGTCTATTTAATTTGCATCTGATTGTTATTTCCAAGTATTACCTCCGATTAGTTCATCTAGAAAATTAATCTATTGACTCTTAATAATTGGAAAATATTGTATTCAACTTTTTCATCTAATTTAACCTCCTATAAAAAAATTTATAATACATATTCTATTTCCTATAATAAAAAATTATTGGCTCATTACTAAATGATTCCCATCAATGAATAAATTCATTAGTTGTAAACATCCATTCTGAACTTTGTCTTTGAGAATTGTTTTCACTTTCTCTAGAAAAAAATATTTGTTCAACACCTCAAAATTTTCATTTATGAATAGTAGACACCTCTTTACTATATTTTTATCCAATTTAAATATTTAAGATATGAGGAAAATGTAGAATTTAAAATTTGATTTCCAGAACAATGAAAACATAAACATTAAATCAATTTATTTGTATATTTGTGAACGTTCAAAAAATTCCATGAAACATGGAAAAAATCACGGATATTCATCCAATGTTATTTGGAAATTTGAATGATCAGCACACCATTATCTCATTTTATATATTTATGAAAATATCATAACGAACATTGAACTAGTAAAACATTAAACCACTTAATGTATTTTTGGTATGAATATTTGTCGAAGATGTTATTATCGATGATAATCTCTATTTGATTGATCCTATAAAGACATCATATTTTCTTCTCATAATACTTTCCAAAACTCTTCTTTCTCTTGATGATTTGAATCAGACTCTTTATTTCCTCGAATGACTAATCTCTGTAAGAAAAGTTTTATTCAAAACATAATTTTTATCATACTTAACAAACATCATCTTTAAAACGTCATATATGTCCTTCTGATAGACATTTTACAATGGTTTGTACGATGGACATTGTTCAAAGACATTATCTGATTCGACTACATCAGATTTGGTTTAGTCTGATGAAATTCTTCAGAATCTCCCTTGTAATAATAGTAACTTTCTTCCATCCACTAAAATTCTCAAATTTCAAACAAAAAAACTTTAGTCTTGTGGAATCTAAAAATCAAACATAATCTTTCCCAAGTAAAACCACTTTATGATTTTGTCTATCTAATAAATTCCCTACAGATATTCATATAAGGAACTTTTTACATACAACAAAATTATCCCTCTATCTACTTAATTCTTGGATCATGATATTTTCTATAGCTCATGATGTTTGAATCATTTAGATTCCTAAATCATTACCATATTTTATTTTCTCCAAAAACATTTTTTGTTCATGTATTAAGAAAAATGTTAGACAATTAGAACAATTAATAATCCATGGATTAGTCATCCAGAATAATTCATCAGGTGAATATTTTCTATAATTTTTTCCAATATAATTTTTTTTAAAATATTAAAAAATGATTTATCTTTGAAAAATAAAATAAAAATTATTCTGAATTCATTTTGTCGAAACATTAAACAACATCAAAACACATCCAGTCTTCTTAGTCCCAAAAATATACCCATTAAAAAATTCAAATAAGGAACATAAATCTATCTAAAAATTTAACTCATGGAATGGATTATTTATCCATAATTTTTAATCTTTAATAATCGAACTCAATGTAGTAAAAAAAAAATTGAACAACAATACAATGTTGTCCATAAATAGTAAACTATGTAACTTTTTCCTCACACCACATTGTCCAATTGAATCTATCATTATAAAAAAACTTTTTTGAATAATATCAACTTTCCTGCATCCATCAGGAATCTAATAAAAAAATAACTCATGGTGAAATCAAAACACACCACTTTTAGAACACCCTAAAAATTTCTTTTAAAATGACAAGCATATACCGATGGATAGATTTATGCTATATATATTTTTCTCCCCCCCCCCCTAATAGCACTATTTAAAGATATTGTGATGAGGGGATGGATATAAAACGCATTATCCATCAAGAGAGGGTTGTTGAACACCCATTACCAACCTCATCTTATGAAATTTTTCCTTCAAAAATAGTCTTTTGAAAATATCAAAAACTTGGTCCATTGTAAGAAAAACTCAAATAATAGTTTATTCTTTTCCAAATTATCATGGATAAATGGATATTTTATATTAATTTTCCTTAAATGAGAATGTTCCAAAAAAATTTATGGAGATTAGTAGAATACAAATTATCACATCCCAAAATATGTGGAAACTTCATATAATAAAGAAAGACTTCCAAATGTTTCTCCATACATGTAAGTTTTTTTCCTTAGTGGAATAAAAATACTCATATTATACTATATTAATAGTTAATGAATTATGTTTCTTTGTATTCTAGCAAAAACATCTATGTCCCAAGAAAAATACTTCACCAGATGTAGATTTCCTATCATCTACACATCCTACCTATTGTTCATTTTTATATCCTAAAAATCAATATATTCTATGCTATCATGTTTTAACCAAAAATAATTTATTCCATTTATATATATAAGAATTAATTTTCTATCCATGATATGATATTCAATAGGTTCTCTTTGTTATCGGGAATGATTTGTAATAGAATACACTATATTAGATATATATAATAAACTTTAAAAAAACCTTCTAATTTTTTAGGATGAATCTTATTTATTTTTCCATTTTTCATAACCTTTTTCACACCAAAATTGGTGTCTAAATTGGTTTTAAATATTTCATTCCCAACTCCCATAGAAGTTCCTTAGAATACTTATCTTGAGATAGTAAAATATATTTCTTAATTTTAGACAATTGCAAACCAAAAAATTATTTCATTTCTCCCAACATAGACATCTCAAAAATATTATTCATATCCTCAAAAAAATTGCAAAATTTTATTTTTCATTCTCTATTAATATTATGTAATCAACATAAACAATCAAAATGAGAGAAACCTTTTAATTTTCTTTATTGTAGATTTTAACATCAAATTTTAATTTTTTGGATGTTTATCTTCCATAAACATGTATCCAATTTAAAATACCTTGATCATGGAGCATGCATAATCCCATAAAAACTTTTTTAGCTTACATAAAAAAATTATTATTTTCCAATTACAAAGACAAATTTTTTTTTAATATATGATTCTTCATCAATCTATTATTTAAGAAAAGTTTACTTGACATCTATTTAAAAAATCATGTGTTTCATTTCATCAATTGAAAAGAACGATTCTAATAGTTTATAATCATGCTACCAGAGAAAATGACTCATCAAAATCAATTCCATTAATTTTTTATTAACATTTATAGACCAGTCTTGTCTTGTTTCCGATCACATCACATTTCTCATTCAACTTATTTTGAAACACCCACTTTATACCAATTACATTTTTTTAGTTTGGGTACATGTTCTCGTATCTAATTAATTTTAACCTGGTCCAACGCCTCATTTATAGCATCAATCCACTCTATATTCTATAAGGATTTATAAAAATATTTCGTATAAAATTATGAATATAAGAATGTATGTGATACTAACTTCGAATATATTATAGTTTGAATATTTTTCCATTGATCTCCAATGATATTAGGCTCTTTAAATTATTTTCTCAACATTGGATGAGAGAAATGAGATTGTTCCTCATCACATGAGACATATGATTCAAAATATCATTATATAGAATCTTTAACACTGTTACTATCATTTGGGTCCTTCCATGTTGTTTGAGTTCGATCACCTCATATTACCTTTCTTCAATATATGATATTGTTTATGAAACTGAATTTTCAGATAGATAAATAAATTTCTCATATTATGTGTCTATAAAATTAATTTTTTATTTATTATAACATATTTTTTATATAACAATAGTACAGTAACCAAAAATGATTCCAAAAACATCACTATAATCGAATTTCTCATGATTTTCACCCTCGATATTTACAATGTAGGGACTGTTGAACACCCTTAGGTTCTTTAATCTTGTGGTTTATTCATAATACATTTCATCTGGATTAATTTTTGGAGTCTAGAAAATAGAAATATATATTCTAACCATAAACTTATACACAGATATATTGTCTCAAAAAACAATGAGAAGTATCATTTTTATAAACATTGTCTATTCCATCTATATCTAACATTTATTTCTTCTTTTAGTGACACAATTGTTCTGTGGTTTTTATATTTCACTAAACTCATAGAGAATTAAATTTTTTTAAATATAATTTTTTAAATTTACACTTGTATATTCACCACTATTATCATTTTAAATATTCTTCAAAATATATCTGTATTCTTTTTCTAAACTTCTCTTGGAACTCTTAAAAATTTTAAGAGAAACTAATTTATATTTCAAAAACATAAGACATATAATGTTATTTAATTCATCAATAAAAGATCTATAGTACATATATTTTTGTGTAAACAATTTACTATTTGGATCAAAAATATTATAATGTATTGGCTTTAAGGGACTGGTTGAATGTATCTCAACATTCTTATAAACTGATTCATTTATCTTCCCTTTTTGTAAAATGATGCAACCCACTCTCTTCTTCTTCTCATATCTATAATGTTACCAATAATTCCTATCTATTTATAACTTCTTCATATTCATCTTATTCACATGCCCCATCCTTTTACGCCATAATAGATATTCTTTTATTATGCTCACATATCATGAAATATGTGAATCACCAACTTGAAACAAGTTTCCCTTTGTTCATTGGAATTCTGTTACAACTTTATCATATTCTATATTATTCACAAAACATCCATATTTTATAAAAAATATGTCCTTAACTTCATCATCGAGTAATTTAATTCTTAATGATTATATTTTATCCTTTCAACAGATAACCCTCATTTAGTTTCAAACAATTCTTCCCCAATAATAGTAGATCCAACACCTTTGAATATGAGTGATTAATCATTCCAAAAATTAACTATACTCTACTTATAATCAATTACATTCAACAAAAACATAAATTCCCTTTTAATGTGTAATGAACACCCACTATCCATGATCCAAAAAATTTCCCCTTTTATAGCACTTAGATAAGTTTCAACAACTAAGGATTTTTACTTTCCTTTTTCTTTATTATTACATAGATTTTTAGATTTTTATTATAAACGTTTTTTGTGAGTTTCAAATCAAGACATATCATTTCATGATTTATTAGTTTATATCGACTTTAAAAAATAGTTTCCAAAGGTTGGAATCTATTTTTAATCTTCAAACCAACTTTTACAATTTTTCCCTTTTGAGTTGGTTGACTCATCATCATAAATTTCAAATATCTTCTTTTAGATAATATATAATTTTGATCATTAAACCAACACATATATAATTTACACCCAATCAAAAAAAATCCAAAAATATCAATAAATGGCATATCGCCCTGTGTAACTTATAGATTTTTTAAGATTGTGTTTCTTATTTTAACCAAATTTCTTATATCAATCTTTGGTATTTCATTACACACTAAATATTATTTAACTCCTAAGATTTTCTTCATCAAATTATATTTAATCTTATCCCAAACATAATAACTTATAGTATGAAATTTTATATAATACATTATAACCTTATAATATTCTATTTTTTATCTCTTATTATTTTAGTAATAGTCATGGTTTTTTAACTTTATTTTCCTTCATATCACCCTCATTCTACAAATGAGATATTTTGGGAAACATATTTGGATCCACATTTGATTTAAATTTCTCAGAACCTTTTCCAAATTATGTTACTAAATTTAACATTTGTAACTCTTGATCATCTTTAATAAATTTTTTTAACAATTCCTAACTCTTCCAAATTTACCTAAAACATTTATTTCATATTTATTTTTATGTTATTTATTTCATTAAAAAACTTATTCAGAATATAAATCTCTTTTAGAAACTTTTATTTTCTTTGAAAAAAGGTTCTTGATTTTCTGTTATAATATTTACCATTTTCAACATCTTGATCTCCCTTTGAAGTCTAATGTTTTTTACAATACATTATTTCAACTCTTTATTTATCATAAACTCTATATAAGATTATTTTTATTCAAAACTACTAATATAATCAATGTTGAACTTTTAATCATTCAATTTTTCAATCAAGTGTTTTTTAGTAGAATTATAATTAATGTGTTCAAATCTTTATTCACTATCATCATCTTCATCAAACATTGAAAAATTTATTATCCTTTTGTATTTTGTGTAATTTTTACATTTACCCTTAGGATTAGACATGAATTTATTATTCTTCTTCATAAAGGATATTCGTGAATTTTTTTCATCATCATCACTTTATTCACCCTCCTTTCATTAAGTCAATTTTTATGAAAGTTACCAAAAACTCTATAACAAAATCATTTTACTGGTAACTTCCCTTTGAACATTCTTATGACTATTTTCACCATTTTAAAAAACAGAGACCAAAATGTATAAAAATTTTCAAAGACCTCATCTTCCATGTCAAAGTCACAAACATATTCATATTTATAACATTCATATATTTACCCTTCTTAACATGTTTGAATAAAATTTATATATTATTGTTTTATTTGTCTTTTATTAATTTATCTCTTCCCAATTCATATGTAATGATAGTTCTTATTAGATAATCTAAACATAGAGTTTGATGATCTAAATCTTCCAAAAATGAAACTTTTTCATAAAATATATTTGGAATAATATGAAGTATCTTCTTAAAAATGGTTGATTCTTCTAACTTATCAAAAGAGATGTTATTGTTCTAAATATATCATGCAACCATATAAAAAGTCACCAATAGATTAATGATTACTTATCTTAATATCATCATAAATTGGCCACTAAATTTCTAACTTTTTCTTATTTACTTTTATAATTTCTTCCATGGATGTTCTTCACCTCGTATTAGAATCCTTTAGTCATTAAGACTCTTTTAAATGCAAGAGACCCACTTTTAAGGATTATGGAATGAAAACAATTTATATTTATCCCATCATTTTCAAAATTATTTATCAAAAGATAAAAGTGGAAAATTCTTATTCTAGGGAGGTAATTTATCTACAGTATCTTCGATATCATCATAACCAAGGTACATAAGATAACATATCATTTTACAATTCCAGATATGATTTTTCTTTCTATATAAAAGAGAAATCCCCTTTATCTTCAAATAATTCTGAACATATATTGCAATCTCTATTTTATTTAAACTTTAGTAAAGAATCATTTAAGGGGACATTCCCCTAGATACAACATGAAAGGACCTAACATGATCTATTTTATCAGAGAGAGGGAGAGGGGTTGAATCAGTGATATTTTCTTTCTACAGTTTCTTCCTCATGGAACAACATTCACCACCTAATAAAGAGTTATAACTTTATTGAAAACAAGTATACAATCGCATTAAACATGAAAAAAAAGAATTTGTAGGTTTTACTACTCAGTAAGATTATAAATTCCTTGGTATCTTTTAGAAATAACCCAATAATAAAAAATCTATTAGAAAATAATACTTTTTTATGTGATTACAATAATAAGGGAATATATATATATACCCTTTAATTTCACTATTATGAAAACTAAATTTCATGTGATTTCCAAAAAAATAAGATGTCACAAGGACATTTTTATGACTTGTAGAATCCTTATCCAACAGGCTTATAAAGTTATCACTATATTATTGGTACGTTATTTCCTTTTTAACATAGAGAAAAATATTAAATCTTAAAATTAATACCCAGTAGTAAGAAATAAATTTCTTCTTACTCGATAGTATAAAAAATCTATTTTTTAATTGTTCAACTAATTTCGATTTTTGATTATTTTTCCTAATATGTATATCTGAAAAGATCATCTAGAAAGTTTATATGGTGCATTTTAATAATTGAAAAACATTTCTTCTACTTTGTTCATCCAATTGCACCTGGTATATGACTTTTTCTAGTAAATTATGACTTATTTCTATGATTTTGAAATTTATTTTCATTAACAAATACTTCTTTAACTAATAGATTCCTTAATTAGAAACCTCCATACTCAACTTTTTATTTCAAAAATTAATCTATCTTCCATATATAGAACTAATTATATCTTTAAAAAAACTCATAATTGAGTTCAAAATGGTAAAAAATTAAACCACTGAATTTATTTCTTCTATGAATCATTATAAAAAATCATCTATTTCATTAGAATTTCCATTTGATTTTTCCATTACAAACATCATAGAAACTTCTTAATAATCATTCCCAAACTCATCCTTCATCGGATGACTTGATTCAGTTGACTAGCATCATACTTTTTTTTCCTTTATTCTCTAACCTCTGTCAATTTATTTTTATAAAAATAGTCATATGGTTATCCTTAAAAAACATTATCTTTAGAACTTAAAAAATATATAATTCATAGAAATTGTACAATAATTTTGATAATATAATTTTTCTAAAGACTTTTTCGAATTAGCCTTTATCTAATTAGATTTTATTAAATGGAATTCTTTAGTATGTCCCTTTTTAATTCTATAAATTTAATCTATCCACTAAACTTTGCAAACATACAACACAAACATCATACTTCTAATGCTTCCAAACTTTTAACATAAAAACTACTCATCCAAACCTCTATCTAATTTCATATATCTAATGAACTCTAGTAGATCATCATATAAATAACTTTATAAAACTAAAAACATTCCCCATATTTCTATAAAATACTTGGATCCTAAGATTTTTTATAACTCATTATGATGGAAACATTCAAAATAGTAAATCATCAGCAGATTTTATTGTCACTAAAAACATTATCCAATGATTTTTTAATCAAACTATAGAAAATCATCACATATCTTTAGACAAAGAATAATCATCCATAATAGTTTTCCTGGTGATTTGTTTCCAGAATGATTTTGATATTCCTCAATTTTTTTAAATATTAACGAAACATGATAACTTATATTTGACCAAAAAATACAAGACTTTATTAACACCTTTCATAGAAACATTCAGTATCTTAAAAAATTTCTCCAAACTCCACATTACTAACAACTAACATATTTACCAGTAAGTTTTTTTATTTTAGAAAAATGGTTGAAAATATGATAAATTATATAAGTTAGTAGTGAAATGGAAGATACAATGATTTCCTTGATAACATGATGAAATATGGAATATAAAACTTCATGTGGATGATGATTCAACTATCTAAGGTAATGAATAATAACCTAAATCATGTTGAGGGCCTAGATTCTCATCCATGGGAACAACCTGCAGTTGAGTCCTTCATGCATCGATGAACACCTTATTTTATGGAATTTAATGACTAATTAGTTATAGAAAATGGATTACCTATATAGAAAATATATATTTTATACTATGTTGTTTAGAGTGAAAAAAATACACTTTGGTAGTATACCACTTTTAAGTATAATCTAATTAGTGTTGGACACTAATTATGAACATGAATTAAATAGGGGAGACTAATGCTATGTAATGGGAAGAGTTCAAGGGAATATTTTCAACACGTATTTTCCCAATTATATTCAAAAATTATTGAATAAGGAATTCATAAACCTATATCATATGAAAATTGAATCAATTATAATCTATGAAATGAACTTTAAAATTATTTCATGGAACACCTCTATCTTTTTTATGGATCCTAAGGTAATGGTTTATAGGTTCTTTGGTGGACTAGGACCCCATCTGTGGAGGAATATTCCACATCAAGACCGTGAAAGCTGTGAGGAGATATTCCAAGATGTTATGAATATTTAAATGGAGTTTGGAGAGACATAGGTGTCTCATATTACAAATTAAAATTAGAAGGAAATGGATCCAAACATAGAAATGAATTTTAATCATGGGAGAGGAGGAAAGAAACTGTAATTACCCTAGTGAAAAAAATGTCAGAAGAAACATTCAGGGAACTACTTGTATAGAAGTGTAAAGTGATACAAGGGGAGAAAATATTTCTATATATCTCATAATTGTTATGGTTAGGTGAAACACCAACTTACCAATGAAAATGAAAATATAGTATGGTATTTTATACCCTAATATTTAATGTTTCAAGTGTGAACATCTTATCCAAATTAAAAATTAATGTCAAAATTAGAAGCTAATGGTAGGTAACCACCATTAATATTTGCATAGTCCATGGGAGAAAGGTCTTTCTTTTATAATAATAATTGATATAGTAGAGTATCCAAATGATGTGGTGGTAGGTACACTTATTCTATTCTCAAATATAGAGAGTAAATTATTTGAATCTAGTTATATTCATTCCTTTATTTCATCAATGTTTTCAATTATTGTACAATCAAACCCTAAACTACTAGAAGTAGAGTTATCATCTCATAATCCTAGAGGGATTTTCCAAGTATCAACATTGTATAAAAACACTTGTATCAACTTTTGTGAGTATAATCCCAACATAATTCTCATAGTAATCTCAATTATAGATTTCTATAATTTACCAGGAACGTATTGGATAATAAATTATAATTATAAGATAAACAGTAGAGGTAAAGATATTTGAATGGACTTGAATGGAAATTTGAGAGTTATTTTCAAAGGGGAGATATCATAAATGATTATTTTTCTGTAAGAACCTCCTATAACATTTTTTATGGAGATGATTGGTGAATAGGGAGAAATATATTAAAGTATAATGGTATAAAATGTCGAAATTTTTTAGGACTAGATTAAATTTTATCTATAAGAGTCTCACACTTATCATCAAGAAATACTGGTATAATAATCCTTTAAAATCATACCTCGATGAAATCCAATATCAAAGTCCACATATAGACTAGAATATATGGAATTATAGGAAATAATGTATAAAATTAAAGATCTTTTGGGAAGGGTTTTGTTTTCATGAGTGTATATAATTGGTGATAACTAGTTCTATTTGTTATTAAGAAGGATGGATCAATGGGACTATTCATCTATTACAAAGAACTTAATTTGATCATAGGGATGAAAAAATACCCTCATCCAAGGAATGATTATTAATTCCACTAACTTCGAGGGGCTCAATTGTTCTCCAAGATTGACCTCTGATTAGTGTACAATCAGTTGAAGGTAAAGAATGAGTTTGTCCCAAATAATATAAGGCCCCAGCGTTAAACCTTACTTAATCTTGAGTTATTACAAGATTACACATTGAGGATCTTTTCAGGTTTAGAGTTTTAGAGAATAAGATCATGAAACTTGCTTTACATTCCACATTTAAACAAAGTTGTTACATAAAAGACAATATTCATTCTTCCCATCAACGGAAAAATATTTAAAATAAAACATGGATTCTTTCTTGACACATCCTTGACACTATCATCACATCATGTACCTTTCCCATGACCTGTGAAAAACATTTCAAAAACTTGGGATGAGCATAAAAAGCTCAGTAAGGGTTATAAAAATATGGAAAGGAAACATGAGTTCATATATACATAAAAATGAAATCATACATTACCCATAAAACATAGGCACTTTAACATACCTCATCAAACAATGAATAAATCATAGAAATCATAAGACATAAAGGTAACTTGAGGCATTCATAACATTCTTACGTAGGGAGTAACCCTCTTGGTTACGTTTGGAATACCCATCACATTATATTCCCTAAATATCTTCGGAGAAACCTTAATGTTTCACTCCTTCGCGTTACCCAATGCATTGGAGAGCTATAACGGGCTCACTCGCCCTTAGTTTATCACGGAACCACCCGTCTTCATAATAATTCCCAAGAACCAAAATATAATCATATCACATAAAACATGCATAATGGAAACATAACATTTTCACATTTCAATCAAAAGATATCAACACAACATATTGATAAAATAAAAACATTATCAAAACCATTTTCAATACCAAAGTAAAACATGGTATTTATTTTTCATTTCAAAAAAAGGTATGGCTTGTAGAGGAAGCTGAAACTCAAATAATGGTCACGGAGGCGGAGAAGTCGTTTTCGCCACATACGTACGACAAGAAAAACATTCCCTTTTGTCGTTTTTTAAAATTATTCGTATAAAAAATATTCC
Organism: Viscum album; assembly: GCA_963277665.1. NCBI lineage: Eukaryota > Viridiplantae > Streptophyta > Magnoliopsida > Santalales > Viscaceae > Viscum > Viscum album. The sequence continues at coordinate 1,881,260,838 of OY728150.1, read as the reverse complement.
TTTTGAATAAGAGTAAAATTCAAAGGGGTTTATACACCGTATAAAAGAAGGTTGTTTATAAAACAAAATATGCATCAATGAAAGGAGATTGAGACGAAGTCCCATACAAAGACGGTATCCTTGGTTTAAGGATAAATCAATTACAGGATTATGTGTGACAAATGAATACACCAAATATAAGTGGATATTAAGTGTAAAATAATCAAAGGTCATTCACACATATTCAAAGGATGACATATTCAATAACTACATGTTGAACTCGAAGAAATTGAAATTGGGTTAAGAAGTTCCCTTGACAGCCTAATGGCGTCACATCAAAATGAGTCGATGAGAGATAAAAAGTGTATCTCATCACTTGGACATAAAATTTACATCAATAAGGATATATGAGAACATATCCCAACATAACAATATTTAAATTAAAAGACCCAACAAAATACGTCTTTTAAAAAAGAGGAGGGTGAAAAGTTCCCTTACCGACTTGGGTATCTTTCAAAACATACACCCCCTGAAAGAAGGACAATAAATCATTGATGTAAATACTCATAAACGAAATTATATTACACAAAGAGTAGAAGAATTGGCAGTACATACACCACTCAAAGGAAATTGTGGCAAATTTAGCATAAATCTCATGGGAATAAAAGTGAGATGAAAAATCCCTTACGAAAACTCGGCAGCCTAACGGCGCCACATAAAACATACAAAAATAGATTGATGAGATAAAATAGGGTATCTCATCATATTAACTTAATGTTTATAGAAATAGAAATATAAAATAACATCCCAATAACAAGAAAGAAGAGCTTTAGAGGGAATTACATAAGAGAGTGTACTTAAAAAGAAAGATAAGAGTAAGATCCCTTACCTGAAGTCCAAATTGACTCGATCGTTCTTTAATGTCCTGAATAATAAACTTGAGTTAATTTCCACTTTATTAAGAACCTTTTATTATAGTTCATTATTCCTTTTAGATCAGTTATTTCCATGTTATAAAAATTATGTAATCATTTAAGTTAATAATGTTTTTTTTGTCGATATTTGGTTCTTAAGTCGAAAGTGGACTTCTTACAATTACATGTTGTTAGTGTAGTCAAATGTTCATTATATCCAGAATTATATTCATGATTTTAATATCATATATATCATATATATCCAGAACATACATGTATTTATAATATTACATAATCATTTAGAGGTAATAAATGAAATGCACCGTTCATGGTGACGGTAAGCCGTACGTACGCATGAACGTTACTTCCATTTCTATTTTGTATTTTCTGGAATGGAATCATAATTATATAAAAGTATTTTATAATTACAGTATAATAACATATATAATATCATTATCTTTATCCTTTACACATCCCACATATGGTATTAATGAATCAAATAACTTTTAGGGGGTGGTAGTCCGCACTTACTAAAATGAAGATATCGTGTTTACCCATAATGGAAACAATAATGGTATGCCATAAATGAAAAATACAGAAGCTTAAGTAAATAATAAATATATTATATATCATATATAAAAATATTGACATCATAACGGCCACCTTTGAAGGTGTTAAACAAGTATTTAACAACCATCGTTTCGGGAGGCAGAATTTTGACATCCATGGAAATCTTATGTTGTTTAACAATTTTTATGTAGTTGTGTGAGAGTGTCACTCGAATAAATATAATAGAAACATCCTATTATATTGAAGATACTGGTTTTGTTACAAAATAATTAAATAAAAAGAGTTTAGGGGGTCGGAGAAGCAAAATAAAACAAATGAACATGAGAGAATGAATTACCTTTAAAAGTGAAACTCCTTTTGATTTGAGCCTAAAGGCTTCCTTTGAAAGGATTCTGCCCAAAGGGAATCATCTAGGATGAGGGGAGGGATGTGGAGAGAGTAAATGGGAAGGTTATGTCCGAGCCAAAGGCTTGAGGAGTGTGTGAAATGTGGTAGAGGTGGGGGCCTTTTATTAGAGGAGATGAGGGGCACTTTTGGAAATCATGAAACTATTATTTTATTTTCAAAAGTGTTTCGAATTTCTAAGGTCCCACATTGATATATTTATAAGATAATATTATAAGTCTTTGAAATATTCCCATCCAATAGTTTTTGGACAAGTGTAGGTCTTAGATTTTATATTATCGTTTCATTTTATTTAAACTGTTCATTAATGAGGTCATCGTTGCATCATCATGATGTCATAATTAAATTAATTTATATAATATCTAAAAATTATAAAACAAATATCATGATGTAGGAAATATTTTTATCTTTCCAAAAAGTATTTATAGGCAAAATTATGATTAGTATAACCCCTTCTGAAAATTTTTTTAGTAAAACAATTCATGTTAGTGTCATTTTCACCTTTATTTTAAAAAAAAGGCATTAAAGTCATTATCTCATCCAAGAGGCTCCATAGGGTCCCCTAAATCGACCCAAGGGTTTTATTGGTCGGCCATGACTCATAAAATATGGGTAGGACAAGTGTCATGTTGTTTTCACATTTTTATAATATCATTTTTACCTTAAATTACACTAATTACCTCTAATCGCGATTAAAACATAATAAGTTACTATTCACCAAAAAATTATTTTTATCCCATTAAACCACATTTTACTTCTTAATGAAAACCATGTATATCAGATTATTGAAATTCAAAACACAAATATGGAAAAATTTCATTTAAACGGAAAAATCAGTTTTTATAAGTACCACTTAGTGGTTTCACTATTCATCAAAAATTGAATTTTTTCACAAAAATCCCAAAAATTCACCCTAAGCTATATTTGATATTCCGAATTCAAAAATGAAGTCTATTTTAAAAAATTCAAAACATATAAGCCTCATTAATTAATTTAATAATTAATTCCCGTTGTCAGAAAAAATAGCGTGTTTTTATGAAACAATATGTATCAAAAGATTGACACTAGTTTAACTCTGATTTCAAAGTGAAATTAATTCCAACGACCACTATTGGATTTAATGGTAAAAATATATTATAATTTCACTTTAAAACCAATTCAATAGATAATCTAATCATATAAATAAATTAGATTAAAAAGATGTTTTGAATTAAAATACAACATTTTACACTATTCAGTAAAAGAAATGAACATTATCGGAAAGATACCAAAAATTTACACAAAGTAAATTTTGATGTCCCGATTATTAAGAGGAGTTTTATTTGGTCCAATAGAATGTATAAGAGTGAACAGAACTATATTTAATGATGATTCTCCATCAAAAGGAGATAAGTGAACCATTAGTGAAAACTAGGTCATATACGCCTAAAATTGAGTTCTTTCCGTATTTTTAGCCTTTATCTTTTATTGGATAAATGTAAAAACATTTAAAAACATATATAATCATATTTTAGTTATTTCTATCCATTCCCTCCAATACAACTGCTACATGTTAACTACCATTTAAAATAATATTATTTTATTATTAGAGTGCAATGTAAGATTCCCAAAAAAACTCGTTGTTGCGTGTTGGGTACGCCATCGAGCATAGCGTCTCCTTTAAAGACATATTAATATTTTATTCACAAATATGGATAAATATGAAAATTTCATATTCTTTATTTACCTGGGGTGTTACATCCTTCCCCCCTTTTGAGAATTTTATCCTTGCAATTTTTAAAATTGAGCTTGGAAACATCTTTGAAAGTCCCACATCGGAACAAGAGTCGGTAAAACAATCACTTTAAAAGAATGGGAGAGAAGTACAAATGTCACCCAAGTTAACCGATACTAGGAATAGAAGTATGAAAATATGGATATGGAGGAGAAAACAAATGGTCATGTTCTGATGGAGAGTGATAGTAAACATGTCTAGGAGAAAGTTAACCATGAGAAAATCACAAACTTGTGATGGGTTAAACAGTATTTGATTCCCCAGTAGGAAAAGATAATAGACAACATTTTTGTTTTAAGTTACTTTTTATTGAGGAATTTATTCATAAGGAAACATAATCACTTATCATTTTTACTTTCAACTTTTACTAGATTCCTTAATCAAACTCATATTTTTTTTCCAAAAGACAAGTATTTATGGAGACTTGTTCGCATTAAGAGTACTATAATCAACTTCTAGCGAATCAACTAATACACCAAAGAGAACTATATACTTCCCATGTAATTAGGCTTTAACCAAAACCAAAACCAAAAAGGTTAGTACAAGGTCAGATAATCCAGAAAAGGATAACCCTTTAAAAAGAAAATCTATGCTTAATCTCCAAAAATTTTCTAACAAAACCCAAATTTCAACGAGGACCATCCGATAAACAATTTGTCCATAAAATTCTTCAAAGTAAACCAAACTAAGATTGAATCCCAAATATTTGAAGGATTTAGTCAAATAGTCTTCCAGTTAAATCGTAACATTTATCTCCAAAGAACATCAGTTGCTCATAATGTCTCGTATTGAACAGTAATTAACCTAATCACATATCTTCCATGATAGGTTAATAAATTTCCATAGATAACCCAAAATCAACATACTCTTAATTCATAAAATAATATAACTAAAAAGAATCAGTCAAACTAACCAGGTACTTCACGTAGTCCAGTGGTAGGTGACAAATACCAGTTGCACTTTGGTTGTGGGTTCGATTCCCGCAGCTTTGTCCGATGCGACGTGTTGTCACACCGTCCGCGTGTTGTCCTTTTTCCAAAACTATATAATTCTCAAATCATTCCCCAAAAAGAGATAAAATCATCAAAAATAAATATAACATATTCCTCAAGTTTATCTCATTCCTTCTTATTCCATCATATCATATAATAACCCATAATTACCTCAAAAGTAAGGATCATATAAACCCAAATGGTTCTTTATAACTATGTCCACAAAAGAAAAGATAATTATTCCTTGAATAAAATTTTCATATATTAAACATCAGGGTTACACATAATATAAAAAGTCTTCTAATGTAACCCCATCATCAAAAGAGACTTAATACTCTTAATAATTTCACCATAACTCTTGAAGCCCTTATATGTTGATATCTTACTCATTCAACATTCTTCATGATCCATTACACATTCCTTTCCAACTTATTCCGAAATACCACTTTCCTACAAACAAAATCATGAATCATATCCTAAGATTCCAAAATAGGAAAAAAAAATACTCATGAAATAATACATACCTTTGATTGGTCATTGTCAGTTTCTTCATCCTCAATCGAAATGGAATTAGGTATTGGTAAATGAACATTTGTACGCTCTTGGTGATCCCATTCACGAAACTTCTTCATAGGACATGTGTTTGCATAATGACCATGCACACCACATTTAAAACATTCAATTGATACTTCATGAAAGAACTTCTTTCCCTTTCCTCGAGTCAACTGGATGCTTTCTTTTTCCGTGGAAGGTTCTTGCTTTATGCCCTACTTTTCCACATCTATAGCATATTTCTGTCCCTTTGAAACATTTTCCTAGGTGTTTCTTTCCACATATTTGACACATAGGTTTTTGAACACACTTACCTTTATGATTATTACCTGTACTTCCGTAGGGATTTTTTTCTCTCGTATATGATGCCTTAGAAAAATCACCAAGGTTTAGGTTGTCAATCATGACCCCATATATTTGGTTGAGGATAATCACAAGAGTTCTCATTGCAGATCCCATATCATTCAGTTGCTTGCTCAAAAAACTGTCACAGTTTTCTTCACATCCACTGTTACTTTGGTGCCTGCTAGATCCAGCCATTTACTAAAACCAAAAAGGTCAGTGTGATTATATCAAAAAAAACATCATGTACTAATGAGGAAGATAAACACTAAGATATACTTACTCATTCACTTTATATAAAACTATGACTCTTTCTGAAATCTTAACCATTATGGTAATGTCACTTATGCTTAAAGAATACCCTAACCTCTATAGTTATCTAAACCGACCTTTGATACCAACTATAAGGCCCCAGCCTTAAAGCTTATATAATCTTGATTTATTACAAGATTACATATTGAGGATCGTATCAGGTTTAGAGTTTTAGAGATTTAGATAATGAAACTTGCATTACATTCCACATTTAAACAATGTGGTTACATAAAAGATAGTATTCATTCTTACCATCAACGGAAACATATTTAAAATAAAACATGGATTCTTTCTTAACACATCCTTGACACTATCATCACATCATGTACATTTCCCTTGACCTGTGAAAAACATTGAAAAAACTTGGGATGAGCATAAAAAGATCAGTAAGGGTTATAAAAATATGTAAAGGAAACATGAGTTCATATATACATAATAATGAAATCATACTTTACCCATAAAACATAGGATCTTTAACATACCTCATCAAACAATGAATAAATCATAGAAATAATAAGACATAAAGGTAACTTGAGGCATTCATAACATTCTTACGTAGGGAGTAACCCTATTGGTTACGTTTGGAATACCCATCACGGTATATTCCCTAAATCTCTTCGGAGAAACCTTAATGTTTCACTCCTTCACATTACCCAATGCATTGGAGAGCTATAACGGGCTCACCCGCCCTTAGTTTATCACGGAACCACCCGTCTTCATAATAATGCCCAAGAACCATAACATAATCATATCACATAAAACATGCATAAAGGAAACATAAAATTACCACATTTCAATCAAAAGATATCAACACGACATATTGATAAAATAATAACATTATGAAACCCATTTTCAATACCAAAGTAAAACATGGTATTTATTTTTCATTTTAAAAAAAAGGTATGGCTTGTAGAGGAAGCTGAAACTCAAATAATGGTCACGGAGGCGGAGAAGTCGTTGTCGCCGCATACGTACGACAAGAAAAACATTCCCTTTTGTCGTTTTTTAAAATGCTTTGTATAAAAAAGATTCCTTTTGAATAAGAGTAAAAGTCAAAGGGGTTTATACACCATATAAAAGAAGGTTGTTTATAAAACAAAATATGTCTCAATGAAAGGATATTGAGACGAAGTCCCATACAAAGACGGTATCCTTGGTTTAAGGATAAATCAATTACTTAATTATGTGTGACAAACGAATACACCAAATATAAGTGGATATTAATTTTAAAATAATCAAAGGTCATTCACACATATTCAAAGGATGACATATTCAATAACAACATGTTGAACTCAAAGAAATTGAAATTGGGTTAAGAAGTTCCCTTGACAGCCTAACGGCGTCACATGAATATGAGTTGATGAGAGATAAAAAGTGTATCTCATCACTTAGACATAAAATTTACATCAATAAGGATATATGAGAACATATCCCAACATAAAAATATGTAAATTAACAGACCCAACAAAATAAGTCTTTTAAAAAAGAGGAGGGTGAAAGGTTCCCTTACCGACTTGGCTATCGTTCAAAATATACACCCCATGAAAGAAGGACAATAAATCATTGATGTAAATACTCATAAACGAAATTATATTACACAAATAGTAGAATAATGGGAAGTACATACACCACTCAAAGGAAATTAAATGCAAATGTAGCATAAATCTCACGGGAATAAAAGTGAGATGAAAAATCCCTTACGAAAACTCGGCAGCCTAACGACACCACATAAAACTTACAAAAATTGATTGATGAGATAAAATATGGTATCTCATCATATTAACTTAAAGTTTATAAAATGATGAATATAAAATAACATCCCAATAACAAGAAAGATGAGATTTAGAGGGAATGACATAAAAGAGTGTACTTAAAAATAAAGAGAGGAGTAAGATCCCTTACCTCAAGTCTAAATTGACTCGATCGTTCTTTAACGTCCTGAATAATAAACTTGAGTTAATTTCCACTTTATTAAGAACCTTTTTTATAGTTAATTATTCCATTTATATCACTTATTTCCATGTTATAAAGATTATGTAATCATTTAAGTTAATAATGTTTGTTTTGTCGATATTTGGTTCTTAAGTCGAAAGTGGACTTCTTACAATTACATGTTGTTCGTGTGGTAAAATTTTCATTATATCCAGAATTATATTCATGATTTGAATATCATATATATCATATATATACAGAACATACATGTATTTATAATATTACATAATCATTTAGAGGTAATAAATGAAATGCACCGTTCATGGAGATGGTAAGTCGTACGTACGCATGAACGCTACTTCCATTTCTATTTCGTATTTTCTGGAATGGAATCATAATGATATAAGAGTATATAATAATTCCAGTATAATAACATATATAATATCATTAACTTTATCCTTTACACAACACACATATGGTATTAACGAATCAAATCACTTTCAGGGGGTGATAGTCCGCACTTCCTAAAATGAAGATATCGTGTTTACTCATAATGGAAACAATAATGGTATGTCATAAATTAAATATACAGAATCTTAAGGAAATAATAAACATATTATATATCATATATAAAAATAGTGACATCATAATGTCCACCTTTGAAGGTGTTAAATGAGTATTGAACAATCATCGTTTCGGGAGGCAGAATTTCGCCATCCACGGAAACCGTATGTTCTTTAACCATTTGATGTAGTTGTGTGAGAGTGTAGCTTGAATAAATCTTATAACAACATCATAGTATATTGAAGATACTGTTGTTGTTATAAAAAAAGTAAATAAAAAGAGTTTAGGGGGTTGGAGAAGCAAAATAAAAAAAATGAACATGAGAGAATGAATTACCTTTAAAAGTGTAACTCCTTTTGATTTGAGCCTAAAGGCTTCCTTTGAAAGGATTCTGCCCAAAGGGAATACTCTAGGATGAGGAGAGGGATGTGGAGAGATTAAATGGTCAGGGGATGGCCGATCCAAAGGCTTTAGGAGTGTGTGAAATGAGGTAGAGGTGGGGGGCCTTTTATAAGAGTAGAGGAGGGGCACTTTTGGAAATCATGAAACTATTATTTTATTTTCAAAAGTGTTTCGAATTTCTAAGGTCCCACATTGATATATTTCTAATATAATATGATAAGGCTTATAAATATTCCCATCCAATAGTTTTTGTACAAGTGTAGGTCTTAGATTCTATATTATCGTTCCATTTTATTTAAAATGTTCATTAATGAGGTCATCGTTGCATCATCATGATGTCATAATTAAATTAACTTATATAATGTCTAAAAATTATAAAAAAAATATCCTGATGTAGGAAATATTTTTATATTTCCAAATAGTATTTATAGACAAAATTATGATTAGTATAACCCCTTCTAAACATTGTTTTAGTAAAACAATTTATGTTAGTGTCATTTTCACCTTTATTTTAAAAAAAAGGCATTAAAGTCATTATCTCATCCAAGAGGCTCCATAGGGTCCCCTAAATCGACACATTTGTTTTTTCGGTCGGCCATGACTCCTCCAATAGGGGTAGGACAAGTGTAATAGTGTTTTCACATTTTTATATTATCATTTTTACCTTAAATTACACTAATTACCTCTAATCGCGATTAAAAACTTAATAAGTTACTATTCAACAAAAAATTATTTTTATCCAATTAAACCACATTTTACTTCTTAATGACAACAATTTATGTCGGATTTTTGAAATTAAAAACACAAAGATGGAAAAATTTCATTTAAATGGAAAAATCAGTTTTTATAAGTACCACTTAGTGGTTTCACTATTCATCAAAAATTGAAGTTTTTCAGAAAAATCCCAAAAATTCACCCTAAGCTATATTTGATAATCTGAATTCAAAAATGAAGTCTATTTTAAAAAATTCAAAAAATATAATCCACATTAATTAATTTAAAAATTAATTCCTGTTGTCAGAGCAAATAGCATGTTTTTACGAAACAATGTGTATCAAAAGATTGACACTAGTTTAACTCTGATTTCAAAGTGAAATTAATTCCAACGACCACTATTGGATTTAATGGTAAAAATATATTATAATTTCAATTTAAAACCAATTCAATAGATATTATATTAATATAAATAAATTATACTAAAAAGAGGTTTTGAATTAAAATACAACATTTTACACTATTCATTAAAAGAAATGAACTTTATCGGAAAGATACCAAAAATTTACACAAAGTAAATTGTGATGTCCTGATTCTTAAGAAGATTTTTATTTGGTCCAATAGAATGTATAAGAGTTAACAAAACAATATTTAATGATGGTTCGCCATCAATAGGATATAAGTGAAGCATTAGTGAAAACTAGGTCATATACGCCTAAAATTGAATTCTTTCCGTATTTTAAGCCTTTATCTTTTATTGGATAAATGTAAAAACATTTAAAAACATATATAATCATATTTTAGTTATTTATATCCATTCCTACCAATAAAACGACTACATGTTAACTACCATTTAAAATAATATTATTTTATTATTTGAGTGCAACGTAAGATTCCCAAGAAACTCGTTGTTGCGTGTTGGGTACGCCATCGAGCATAGCGTCCCCTTTAAAGACATATTAATATTTTATTCAAAAATATGGATAAATATGAAAATTTTATATTCTTTATTTACCTGGGGTGTTACAAATAATTTCTTTCAAACAATATATATGAATTATATGTTTGTTTTTATGACCGTTGGATTTAATGATTCTCTAATCATATTTATAGAATTAATGAATATATATTTTAATGCCTACCTTGATGAATTTTATTATTTTACTTATTGAATATAATTTGATATATTAAAAATTTATGGGTACTGTTAGGATCATGTATGGTTATATTAAAAACTATGATGAAGGATTATTTTTTGGAAAATTTAAAAAATGTGAGTATTTGATACACCAAGTTTCATTATTGGAGAACATCATTACCAGTGAAGGAATTATAAGGGGTTACATAAAATACAATGGTCATAGAAGAGTTTCCATACACTATAATATAATCTCCAAATCATATTTTCCTTGTTTTAGAGGGATGTTATATAAGCTTTATGAAAAAAAATCCTGGATTTATAATCCACTAACCAAGATAACATAAATAGTAGATAAGTTTATCTAGATAAAGGAATTTGAAGATAATTTCTACGTATCGAATAAGAGGATTTCTAATGAACCTATTCAAACTTTACCCTCATTGGAGAAGGTTTTTTTATATATAGTAATTAATTTATGAAAGGTATTGGATGTTTCCTCATGAAAAAATAAAATTTGATCACCTAAGGATCACAATAGTTAATGCCTCATGAGGAGAATTATCATACTCGTTACACAGAGTTATAGGAATTCATTTATTATATAAAGAGATAGAGACAATATTTTTATGAGATAAAATTTAATATATACACAAACCTCCGAAGTATGTATTATATATTCACACAAAAGGAATTGAAAATGAGATAAAGGGAGTGGTTCAAGCTTCATAAATAATAAGATTTATCAATTCATTATCATCTTGGAAGAGAAATCAAAATTGTTGATCCATTGAGTATGAAATATCTTGGTGTTCTTGAAAATATGGGGATTGAAAGAGATCCATTGAGTAAGGACATAGTATGGTTAGACATGGAAATTATAAGGTAATGTATATCATCAATCTTACCCTAAATGACATCTCATCAATAATTTCTAGAGAAGATAAATAATTATCAAAAAGATTACACTTTGATGTAATAGAAGATAGTTGCAACAAAAAATGGAATGTTTTATGGATTTATTATGATAAAATAAGACTCACTAAAATTTGGTACAATGCTCTATATCTCATATATTATAGTGAAAAAGAATGATTTGATAGATAAACATCATATCACTATATTCTTTATTCATCTAAGTGGAATTAAAATATATTGGGAGATTCATGATCATTATTTGTGAGATAATATGAAAAGTTAGATTGAAGATGACATTGAAAGGTAATTGAAGTATCAATAAGTAAATATAGATCACAAAAATCCCAAATGTGTATTACAACCACAACCCATACCAGTATTGATGTGGGAAAATATCACAATGGATTTTTTCAAAGGCCAACAAAAGGCATTGATGAGAAACAATGATATATGGGTAATCTCTGATAGGTTTACAAAGTATACCCATTTCAAAATATTAATATAGTATTTCTCCATGGAGTGGTGATTTCACCTATATATTCTAAAAGTAGTGAGACTCTATGGAGTAATATTTTAAATTATTTATTATTGATATCTATGATATAATTCTAGGCTAGAGTGGATCCTAAAAAAGTATATGAATACAATGGTAAACATAATAAAATCCTATAATCCTCAAAATAATTGGAAGTCAAGTAAGAACATTCAGAAATTAGATGATATGCTAAGATAAATATCCCTTGATTTTTAATGGATTTGTGGCCAACATCTTCCACTTGTTAAATTATCATATAACAAATGTTTCTACTCAAGTATTCAAATGGATGGTTTTGAATACCTCTATGAAAAGGTTTATAACTCTAAAATATTTTGATGAATATTTGGAATTGAAACTATTGGGACTAGACTTTGTGAAGTAAAATACATAAAATAACCATTTGATTTAGGAATACATCAACATTTTTTCAAAGTTGAAAGAAAAGTTATGGTGAAAATTGAAGGAAGGATATAGAATTTTATTTTGGGGATCCATATTTATCAGTATATATCCATGGAAAAGAGTTATTAGATTTATAAATAAGGGGAAATAGATTATAATGTATATTAGATAATTTGATATTATGGAGAATTTTGGATTAAATGCTTATCGATCTATACTACTGCAAAATATTTCGAATATTCACAATGTCTTCCACATGTATTCATTGAGATAGTATATATATGAACCAACACATATACTTGATATTAACAGTGTAGAATTGGAACCTGAATTTTGATATAAAGATTAATAGATCAAATTTATAGATATAAGGGATCATGTTTTGTGAAAAAATACAACGTACCTTGTGAAAGTCCTATGAATAAATCACAATTTTGAAGAATCTCAATGGGGAATGGAAAAAGAAATAAAACAAAAATACACCCAATTTTTAATATAGGTGTAAAATATTAAGGATGAAATTTCATAATGGGGAGAATATAACAGCCTAAAAATCCATTCTTGGATTATAAAAATACTTTTTCATGTTAAATATTATATTATATTACACAATGGACATACATAGAAAAAATGTTATTTAAAAAGAATATTATATGTAATGTAATAATACTGATTAATATATATATGAATAATATAGAGAAATCAAAAGAAAAGAATAATAACCATGAAATGGTATAGTCTGTAGGATCCGAATATTCTAGGAATATTTCACCTGTCATGAAAACTGTTTAAAGAATAAAATAAATTTTAGGAATATGATAGGTAATATCAAATGAATTTTAAAAACCTTTGAGAATGACGTAGTAAATATTGATGTCTAGTGGTATATATATAGGATATAATAAATAATATGAACAATTTTTTATGACTATAACATTAATATTTTATGATTTTTGGTCAATATAATCATTGGGAATTATGATTATTAGGAATTATGACAATTGGTAATGCAGTTGTTATGTATTAACTGTTAAGGGTTGTGTTTATTAAGGATAATAATAGGAGTTAATTGAATCATAAGGAATAAATGACGGCCTCGACCAATCAAGTCATACCTTATGAATCTTATTTTTCGGAGCTAGTGATTGTGGTAGCATCTTTGGGGAGTTTACTTGATCAATCCCAAGAAGATCTTCAACTGGTAAGGATTGAGAAAATTTGACTAAGGGATAAGTTCATGTTATTAAAGATCACCACTATGTAAATGTTAGTTGAGATACCCCATGAGACTACCACCATTTCAAATTTTACCCTTATAGACTTTGGATCTATACTAAGGAGGTATATATCCAGTCTCATGTAGTATTAAGGTGAAATTATTTTAGAAATTAATTAATACCTTTATAGATTCGTTATTTTTTTTAGGGTTACACCCTAATATAAAATAGATATTATTAGAGGATATGATAAAATATATTATTTATAGAAAGAAACCATGGTTACATTTTTCTAGAAAGTATATATATTAAATTTTAATTAAAATGCACTTTTTAAAAAGAGGTTTATAAAATGTTGAAAATAACAACATTAATTTATAAAATATTTTAATGAAATTATATATAGCTGCTCTAAGGGACATAAATTTTATTATATCTTAAAAATCGATGGATTTAGTAAATAATTATATTTATTTAAAAAATAAATATTTTATATTTAGAAATCTTCTCAATAATAATGATAGCATTTTTGGAAACAACACTTTAATATTGTTAAATGGTGAATTTTTTAAAATTTTCTGAGAAAACCATATTATTTCTAAAATATAAAATTTTGTATAAATTATTATATGTATTATGGCATAATAAATACATAAAAGTTAGTTAATGATTATGTTAAAGTATTAACTAGAAAAAATGGATAATTTCATTACTATTATGTATTTTAATTGATTTAAATTAATTTATAAACCTATAAATTAATATCCAAACTCTAAAGTGTAAAATAAGAACATTAAATCTATATTTTTTAGAAAATTTATTTTTCATGGACTATATAATATTATTAATGTATTATGGTACTAATTAATTAAAAAATTATAAAACATGTCGTAAATGACTAAAACCATGAGAAAGACAGTGGGTAAGCCTATGATTTTTCATTTTCCACAACCTAAAATTTTAAAATCTATATTTATGAATTATTAAATAATTATTCCTCTTTTACTATAAATAATCTCCCATCCACTCATTCCTATCCACTCCAACTACATTATCTAATAATTTATCATTATTTTACATCTCAAAGAGTCCCTCTAAGGTGTCCTCAATTTCTTAAGGTTTCATCATCATGTTTTATAAAGCTACTCTTCAAATTAAGGTAACATTCCTCTTCTTTTTTATATTAAAGTACAACATTTATGGTATGTATTCAAAATTCTTAATTTATTACTTTTAATACCCACCTTATTATCTAATTACTTTCAAAATAGACTTTTTATGAATAGGAGACCTTTTTCCCCCTCATTACTCCATTTTCGTAATCCACGTTATATTCTCATCATGCTGTAGAATTCAATTCTTAACGTTCTCTATTTTACATGAAATATTCATACATTTTGAATATCCAAACCCCCTCAATTATCCATGTTTATTCACATATATGTAAAAATAATTAATTTATTATAGATTTAAATATATGAAATTCACATTCCCTTCTCATGGGTTAAAAATAGTGGGATATTAAATTATTTTATAATTTATACACCACATGATTTTATATGAAATCCATTATTTATTCTCCTAGGGTTCTTGATGAAATCATTTATTATGATCAATGTGGTTTTCATGAATTCGGACATATGGATGGTGTACCCTAACATCTCTCTATTGTATATTGTAAATAATTAATCACTGGAGATAAGACTTTTATGATACCTTATTGAATAAACTCGGTAATATGTTTGAAAACACCTTGGTGATGAAAATTGGTGATATGCTTATGAATATACCATTTTTATGTCGTATTCATTCCTCCATATTATATGACATGTACTTTTGATTATACAGTGTGTTATGCCTCATGTTTTATTCTTGATGATCTCTCATGTTTGATTATCTTTACTAATACATTACTAGGCATTATGCTCACCCTTTTTAATTATGTTTGTCAACAAGAAAACACTTGATGGGAAGTAACCTAGGATGGAATAATTATGGAAACATTAAAGAAGATTAAATAATATTTATTTTTATAAATTACTTAATTAATGTATTATATACCTATTTTCCAAGACACTAAACCTAATAAGATATTTTAATGATATAAATATATTACTTTGTTAAGGAATTGTATTAAAAACATGAATTAAAAAGGTGAGCTTCCATAATCCTGCTCTTATTCTATTATCATGTAAACCAGAATGTCATCCATAAATACCATAAAAAATGAATAAAGAAACAAATGTAAAATCTGATTCATCAAGACCATGAAAATAAATGGAGCATTATTCTATCCAAAAGGCATTATAGGAAATTTAATGTGGATATAGATACTCCGGAAGGAGGTATTTAGAATATCTAATAGCTTAATAATGACCAGATCAAATCCAAACTGAAGGTCAATTTTTGGATAACACTTTTCTCCCATTAATTGAGAAAAAAATTGATGTAGGGAATGGGATAATTGTTCTTAATCATTAACTAGTCAAACTTTTTGTAATCGACAACTAAAAAATGATTTTAATTAGCTTTATTATAAAAATAAATGGGGGTAGCTAATGTGGAAAACTATAGTGAATGAGGAAAATTTCATTAATGTCATCCAACTGACTTTTTATCTCCTTCAAATCAGTAAATTACAAATAATAAAAATGTATATATATCAAATGACTTATTAGGGATAAATCAATTTACAGTTCAAATTCTCTATCTGGTGACATACAAGAAAAATCAATTAGAAACAACTTTGGGAATTCTCTAACCTCTAGTCTAAACTCATCACTCAAGGGTTCATCATTATTTTTAAACTATGAAATAAGATATAAATATCCCAAGTTATAGAAATTTAGGTTATGTTCCACTATATACTAGATCTGATTCTACCTAAAAACATGGGAACAATATATAGAGGCATAAATAGACACCTTCCAATAATAGCAGTCAATTTTGTCTTTATGGAACACAATAAAATATACCCTTGTAATGATATCTATGATATCCAAATTAGGAATGAGAAAATATCAATATTATAAATCTTAAAATATTGAGAATTAATATAATGGGCCTTAGAAACCATAGTCACATTTATTTGTGATGGGTATTTTCAACTCCAGGAAAAAGACATGAGTTACCTAAAATGTTTAAAAATATAAATGAAAAATGTTGATATAAAATAGTGAGAGGAAAAAATATCAAATAAATTGGTTGCTCAAAAAGGAATAAATATATTTTATAATCCTAAATGTTATATATAATTTTCTATCAATTTTTTATTTTTTCATTCATTTACTAATAATGCACATGGTGGATGTACAATATTGTAGGAAATAGAGCTTCACAATATTCCAAGTAAGAAATTCAGAAAAGATACAAAAATGTCCAAGTACATGTCGTGATGGCCAAGTTCACATCATGTAGTAGATGATCACAGTCTCTATCAAGCTGTGAAGCCAATCCATGACCAGCCACAAAGAATGAATAAATTTCTTGTTCATGTCTTGAATCCCTCCTACACATCGACACTCATGTCAAACCAGAAGCCGAAAAAGCTATGTGGATTAAATTAAAAAATCCAACTGACATGAATTACACATCGTGAACCACCTTTACATGACATGACCATGGTCAAACTTCATTAATCTGCGGAATATCTACATTCCACACTATATATCCTGGTGAAAATAATGTAGATGAAAGGTTCATGACGTGACGATTAAGTACACATCGTGACCATTTACTCTTCTCTAAGGAGCATCTTGGCAGCACATTTGAGGACATGGGTATTAGATCTCTCTCCCTTTTAGAATCTATTAGAAATTTACTTCTCTTTTCCCTATTAAAACACTTTAGTTCTTTGTGATTCATTTACGTATTCAATCAAAGATACATGGATTCATTTTCATCAATGCCTTCAATTCCCACATCATTTCATTCCCATTTAATTATTTTCAAGTAAGGTTTTATTTAATATATTATTGCATGTTTATTTCATATCATGATCCGATGTATCTACATGCATAAATCGACCTGTAGTTCTAAACATTGAAAACCTAATTGGATTAGTAATTAGGATATAAACTAATGGTCAAATACCATTTTTGCGACTGTACCGTGACCATCAGGTAGTCAAACAAATGACTCTATCCTAATTTGAGTAAACTAATACTATGAAAAGTAGGTTATGGAACTTTCTACAATATAAGATAAACTTAATGCATATAGGACTGTAACTAGCCTCCTAAACCTGGAATAGTTACATCCTATATATAACTAGAATACTGGACCAAGGATAACTAGAAACTACCACTTACTTCGCAGACTAAGTAGTTAGTACCTTGTCATGATTAGAATTAGAATCACCTTTATCTAGACACTTAGACTTAATCATGATGCCTCTTTAATCAATTGAAGTATAACCAAAAAATAGATAGAAAATTCCCAAACATTATTCAAACTAAAAAGGACTCCTGGTAAGGATCCAATACCAGATTTCTTCTACCCATAGAATAGCTTCCTCCTCGTGGGATCAAAACTAGACTTCTACTATACTATGCCCTTGAAACGTCCCAACCCCAGTTACCCAGAGGCGGTACATTATTACGTAAAATTGGCATGATCACAAAAGATCTTGTCTCGAAAGACCGATTAGTTTAGTATCCTTGTAAACACTAGATACATTCATAAATGTTGAATTACATCATGAAGTGAAAAATAAAAATAACATAGTATCCATAGTCCACACTCATATCCCCTTCAGACTATCCCTATAGGTCTGTCATAAAATATTTCTTCACATCCTGGGAAAATAAAACATAGAAATGGGTGAGCTCAAATTCTAAGTAGGGATAACAATATAGCCGAAACATTTATAAATAAACATAAAAATTTAGGGCAATGTATAACTAAAAAAAGCCTTTTAAACTTGAACATCAGCATAATATGGAAAACGTAAAATGAAATAATTCCATTTAATTATTCACATGGATATTATACTAGTCCAATAATCACATGTAATATCAATAACATCTTTCATAATGATGGAATGCATAATGCCAGACTATCATAACCACGTTGGCAATGCCTCGTGTAAAGACTAAAAATAAGATTTTTTCAAGGCCTCGTGCCAAGACACTAGTTTGTTTCATGAGACCTACCGATGCATCGAGGAGCTATAGCTGGCTCGACCCGTCACTTATTAAGTCCAATGAATTCCTCATATGAACAGGTTTAGACATATCATAAACCATAACATAATCGTCCCACATAAAAAATGCATAAAGGAAACATAAAATTTCCACATTTCAATCACATGATGTAAATATAAAACACTGATATAATAAAACCATTTTAAATACCAAAATAAAATAAAATTAAAACTTGGTATTTATTTTTCATTTAAAAAATGTTATGGCTTGTAGAGAAGCTGAAAATGAAATAATTATCACGACGGTGGAGAAGTCGTAGTCGCCGCATACTTATGACAAAAAAACATTCCCTTTTTCCATTTAGTAAAACTCTTCATATAAAAAATATTCCTTTTGAATAAGCATAAAATTAAAAGGGGTTTATACACCATATAAAATAAATTTGTGTATTAAAACAAAATATGTCTCAATGAAAGAAGATTGAGACGAAGTCCCTTACCTCATGTCCGACTTGACTCGATCGTTCTTTAACCTACTGAATAATAAACTAAATTTAATTTATACTTTCTTAATAACATTTTTCAAGTTAATTATTCCATTTATATCACTTATTACCATGTTATGAACATTATGTAACTATTTAAGTTAATAACAGTCGTTTTGTCGATCTTTGGTACATGAGTCAAAAATAAACTTCTTATAATTACATATTGTTCATGTGGTAAAATATCTATTATATCCATAATTATATTCATAATGTAGATATCATTTATATCATATATATCCAGTATATACATTCATTTATAATATTACATAACATTTAGAGGTTAGAAATTAAATGCACCGTTCATGGAGACGGTAAGTCGTACGTACACATGAACGCTAATTTCATTTCTATTTCTTATTTAATGGAATGAAATAATAATGATATAAAGGTATATTATAATTCCAGTATAATATAATATATAATATCATTTAATCCATCCTTTATATGTCCCACATATGGCATTAACGATTCAAATCACTTTGATGGGCGGTAGTCCGCACTTCCTAAAATGAAATTATCGCGTTTACCCATAATGGAAATCATAAAAGAATTCCATAAATAAAAAATACAGAAGCATATGGAAAACATAAAAATAATATATATCATATATAAATATAGTGACATCTTAATGGCCACCCTGAGAGGTGTTAAATGAAGATTTAACAATCATCATTTTGTGAGGTAGTAATTCACCACCAACAGAAACAGTATGTTCATTAACCATTAGACGAAGGTGTGTGTAAGTGTAAATAAAATACTTCTCATAAAAACATCCTAGTATATTTAATATACTGGTTTTGTTACAAAATAAAGGAATAGAAAGAGTTTAAGGGGTTGGAGAAGCAAAATAAAACAAAAGAACATAAGAAAAGACATTACCTTAAAATCGGAAAACTCTTTTTGATTTGAGCCAATGGATTCCTTGGGAAGAATTATGACCAAAGTGAGGATTCTAGGATTTAGAGAAGGTAGTTTAGAGAGTATTTTGGCAGAGTTTGGCCGAGACAAATGGCTTTGATGGTCTGAATAAGGTGGTAGAGGTGGGGGCCTTTTATAAGAGGAGAGGAGGGGAACTCTTGGAAATTCATGAAATTTTACATTATTAGGAAGTGGTTTTTGGATTTCAAAGGACCAAAAATTTCATATTTCGAGGATAAGGTGATAATGGTTAAAATTATACTCATACAATATGTTTTTGAAAAGATTATGTCTTTGATTTTACATTATATTTTCATTTTATTTAAATCGTTAATTAATGAGGTAATGGCTGCATTATCATGGTGTTATAAATAATTTAATTGATTTAATGTCTAAAAATTATACAAAATATATCATTACGTAGGAAATATTTTTATCTTTGTAATGACTATTTATAGACTAGGATATCATTTATACAGAAAGAACTAAAATTGTTTTACTTGGGTGATACATACTTTGGTGATACTTTCCCTTTAAAAAAATAATATAATAAAATGTCACAATCACCCAAAAGTGATTCCTTGGGGTCCCATAATTTGGAAAAAGGCATCCCATGGTCGGAAATGACACATCCAGTAGAATTAGGACACATTTTGGGGTCATTAGTTATTATTATGATATTATTTTATTACCTTTAACTACTAGATTACTAATTAATCACGATAATTAAAGATAATTACTGTCATTACTATTCATAATGTCAAAAAAAACAAAAGTGTCTTAAATACATAATTCGGACCTTCTGATTCAAAATATGGAATCCATTTTTCCAAATTCCAAACAAAAAAAATTTAGTAATTAATTGAAAAATTATTCTCATTGTCAAAACAAATAGCTTGTTTTTAAGAAACAATATCTATCAAAAGATTGACAATCGTTTATTTCCAATTTCAAAGTTAATTTAATTATAATGACCACCATTGGATAAAATGTTAAAATTATATTCTAATTATACTTTAAAAACAATCAATAGTATAATTTATCCCTATAATTTATTCTGATTAAAAATGTTGTTTTTATGTATTTTTCACTATTCATCAAAAAATGGAAGTTCTCGGAAAAATACCAAAAATTCAACATAGGCTAATTTCCATATTATGAATTTAAAAATGAAGTCCATTCTGAAATATGAAATTTATATAATTTCAAAATGTGGGTATTAATATTAATAATGGCTACTTTGATTGGTCGTGGTGTGTTAGAACTTGAGGTTGTGTACAATACATGTTGCTTTATTATTCAAAGAGATGCGTATCATGGAATCTTAGGGAGTTACATTCTCCCCTCCTTCAAATAATTTAGTCCTAAAAATTTCTTATAATATCACTCTATAAAAAGACTCAGGTGATTCTTCATCATAAGTTCCTCGAGTTCCCACTTTGCCTCTTCCATCTTATGGTTTCTCCATAGAACTTTTACCAGACGAGTCGTCTGGTTTCTCAGTATTTGTTCTCTTGTATCAAGAATCCGGACGAAATATTCACAATACGATAGATCGTGTTCTAGTTATAATTCCCCATAGGTTAGTACATGTGTTGGGTCAATCATGTATTTTCTCAATAGTGATACGTGGAACACATCGTGGACTTTGGAGAGACTTGGCGGCATTGCCAAACGGTAAGCTACATCCCCAATTTGTTCTAGAATTTCGAAGGGTCCGATGTACCTGAGACTCAATTTACCCTTCTTATCGAAACGTATAACTCCCTTCCATGGAGATAACTTCAAGAAAAAATGAACTCCTACCTGAAATTCCAAATTCTTCCTTCGGTTGTTAGCATAACTCTTATGCCTACTTTGAGATGCTTTGATGTGGTTTTGGATTACCTTCACCTTTTCCATCATTTCCTCCAACTGTTCTGGGCCTACAAGTTTTCTTTCACAAACGTCATCCTAGCAGGTTGGAGTGCGACATCTCATTCCATATAACTCTTAATATGGTGCCATCCGAATACTTGAATGGAAGCTATTGTTATAGGAAAAATCTACCAGAGGTAAATATTGATCCCACATACCCTGAATGTCATGTGAGCATGATCTCAACATTTCTTCTATGGTTTGAATAGTTCGTTCGGATTGTCCATCTGTTTGAGGGTGGTAAGCAGAGATCAAATGAAGTTCAGTATCCAAGGCCTTCTAAATACTTTTCCAGAATCATGATGTAAAACTGGTATCGCGATCTGATACATTCGATAGGGGTACTCCATAAAGTCTCAGAACTTCATTAATATATATTCTTTCTAGACGTTCAAGTGGTAGATCTTCTCTTATAGAAATAAAATGTGATGACATCGTGAGCCGATCAACAATGACCCATATTGTGTCATTCCTTCTATGAGTCTTTGGTAGTCCCATGAAAAAGTCCATCGTAATATTATCCCATTTCCACTCAGGTATGGGAAGTGGATGCAATACTCCACCAAGTTGTTGCCTTCTAGATTTCACTTGTTGAAAAACAATAAATCTTTACACAAAATTAGAAATCTCCCTCTTCATCTTGTCCCACCAAAAATGTCCCTTTAAATCTCTATACATTTGGCGCTCCTAGGGTGTATAGAGAAATTGGAACTATGAGCATCATCCAACAATTCCCCCATTAAATCAGGTATATCGGGAACACAAAATCTCCTCCCAAATTTCAAAATTCCATCTTCATGCACAAATTCACTCAATCGCCCATCATTCACAGCTTTAATGTTCTTTTTCAACTCTTCATCATTGGACTGATAACTCTTTATCCTTTCTAGTAATGATGGTTTGGCAATCATTTGAAATGTTTTTGATGTTTCACCCTCCATGGGGATTCCCATATCCATCTTTACTAGATCCATGAAAATAGAATCCCTTTCCACTCTCATCACGTTCAAAACTCAATGATCTTTTTTACTGAAAGCATCTGCAACCTTATTTTCCTTCCCGTGGTGGTAGTGTATCATGAAATCATAATCCTTCTGTAGTTCAAGCCATCACCTTTGCCTCATGTTGAGTTCTTTTTGTGAGAAAATATATTTCAAACTCTTGTGATCAGTATATATCTCACATTTTTCACCATAGAGATAATGTCTCCATATCATCAAGGCAAAGATTACTGCAGCTAACTCGAGATCACGAGTAGGATAGTTCTGATCATGAATTTTTAGTTGTCGTGATGCATAGGAAATAACCCTATCATTCTGCATAAGGACACAACAAAGTCCTTTCATTGATTCATCACTATAAATAGCGAACCCATCATTCCCCGATGGTAGAGTCAATATGGGAGCATTGACTAATATTCTATTCAGTTCTTCAAAACCTTCTTCACACTCTTTTTTCCAAAAAAATTTAACCCCTTTACATGTGAGATTTGTTATTGGGATAGCCAACCGAGAAAAATTCTGGATGAAACGTCGATAATAACCTGCTAAACCAATAAAACTTCATACCTCAGTTATACTCATCGATGCTGGATATTCTTGGATTGCCTTGGTCATAGAAGGATCAACATAGATTCCATATTTTGAGACAATATGGCCATGAAAAGAAATCTCCAGAAGCCATAATTCACACTTGCTAAACTTTCAATATAATTCATGGCTTCTAAGAGTCTTTAGGATAATGCGCAAGTGATTATCATGATCTTCATAGATTTTGAAGTATACCAAGATATCATCAATAAATACCACCACAAAATTATCAATATATTCCTTGAAAAACCTATTCATTAGATCCATGATTACAGAGGGTGCATTAGTCAATCCAAAAGGCATTACTGTAAACTCATAATGCTCGTACCTTGTTCGAAATGCTGTCTTCGGAATACCTTCCTTCTTCACACGCAACTGATGGTATCCATATCGACGGTCTATCTTTGAAAAGTATTGAGCTCCATGTTGTTGGTCAAATAAATCATCAATGCGAGGTAGGGGATACTTTTTCTTTATTTTTATAGAATTGATCTCCCTATAGTCAATGCACAACCTCATAGATCCATCTTTCTTATTAACAAAAAGGATAGGGGCTCCCCATGGAGAAACACTAGGGTGAATAATTGCATTATTACTCAATTCCTTTAGTTGTTTCTTTAGTTAAACTAATTCCATGGTGGCCATTCAATAAGGGGTCTTCGATATAGGACTTGATCCAGGAATTAAATCAATGGAAAACTCAACTTCTCGTTCTAGAGGATGTCCAGGTAAATCTTCCGGAAACACATCCCCATATTATTTCACAATAGGTACATCCTCTATTTGAACATTCATTTTCTCTCCCTCATTCATTTAATTCTCTTTATCCCCAATAATTTAATTTAGTTGAGCTACTGGGGGTGGATCTAATTAAGAATTAGGTGGTGATGATTCTGCTCTAAAGATAAGGTGTTCCTTATCATCATCATAAAAAAGCAGAACATCCTCTTTCTTACAATAAATCTTAACATCATAGTCTGAAAGACAATCCATACCAAGGATTATATCAAACTCAATCATACATATGAAAATGAGATCAGCGGATAATGAAAATTTATGTACTCTAATGGGGACTTATTCACAAAAAATTGTTTCAATGATACTTCCCTTTGGAGATTTAACTGAAAACACTTTTGTTAAATAAAATTGGAAATATCTAATTTTCTTATCAAACTGGGAAGATAAAAAATAATGCGACAATAAAAAATCAAATAATTCATTTGCTAAACTTGAGGAAACCATTAAATTACCTGCCACTACGTCTTTCAGAGCTTCAACCTCAGCAGTAGTGATATCATAGGCATGGCCTTGTTCCCCTGGCCTCTTCTGAGGTAAGTTCCTCTAACTCTTAGGAAATTCATTTGTATAATTTCCCATCTCTCTACAATTAGACATTCCACATTAACAACAAATCTCTTTCCCTTGCAATCATGATCTTGGTGGACTTTTTCACCACACTTGTAACAAACTATCATTCCCTTCAAGAATGTACCGAGGTGTTTCTTCCCACATTTACATCAGGAATGATATTCAACTTTTCCCTTCTTCCCCTTATTTCCATTTCCAGATTGATCAGAATATCTCTTCTTTTCATTATTTTCTTTACAATTATAAGACTTAGTGAATTCTTTTTTTGTCTTGATAGAATACGAGACAATATATTCGTACGACGAGAAGGTTTGTGAGACTAATGCTTGACGGAGGAAATGGTTTTAACCCATCAAATAAATGATCAATATTACTTCTTGGGTTATGTATATAATCTGTATCATGCATCGCTAACCTTTTAATGTTAGCCTCATACTTTGAGACATTCTCAACCTCCTTCTACCTCAGACTCAGAAATTGACTTTCCATATCTGCTCGATGGTCATGTAGAAGGTATTTTTTTAATAAAATTTCCTTAAACTCCCTCCATCCCATACTTGATACTTCTTCATCTTCCTTTGTGTTTTGAATCAGCGACTACCATTGTTCGACATCTCTAGTGAGGCGGTAAACTGCCATGACAACTTTATCCCTTTAGTTACTCCCCAAGGCATGGAATATTTTCTCTAAGGCGTTTATCCATTGCCCAGCTACTAATGGATTTTTACCCCCATTAAATGTGGCGGTTTTTCCTCATTAAATGATCTAAAATTGATTCTACATATTGTGGATCAGGGTGCTCCATACAAGTAAGGTTATTATTCAAAACCTGAGTGAGTTTCCCCAGTATGGTGATTAGCTGATCAGCACCAGTTGTATAACCAAATCCATTATAATTATCTTGAGTAGGAGGGAAATCCCTACATGGAGTGTGTGCATTGATACAGTTTCCATTCCTTCCACTAGGCTCCATTTCTAAATAATGTCATTAACTAGATTAGTTTATGAATCAAAATACATAATTCCATACTTGTAAAACAATCAACATAAATTGAAATATTTATGGATATAATCCATAAAAAAATTTCACTGAGGATTTATATACTAATAAACCCTTAATAATGGTTTTTAATGAAAATGAGAATTATCCTTAGCATATCCCCAGGGAGTGTCGTAACCAAAAGTGCAGCAAGGCATGTTGTCCTGCACCAGTTCTCGTTCGAGTCTAGCTCAAAGCGGTGTTTTTGGGTTTTACCCCTAGGTAAATTTGTGCCAGAGCCGCCTCTACCTTCTCGTATCTAGACATGAATATATTTCTCAGAAAACTCACAAAATATATATAATACGAAAATTCTAGGAATTTCTTCTATACTAATCATCAAAGTCAATCTTAGGACTATGTGATTTAATTATAGTTTTTCTAAATCTAGCTTCCAAGGTTAGTACTAAACTGCCTTTGATGCCAACTGTAATGCCTCGAACCCAGTTACCCAGAGTCGGTGTATTATTACATAACATTGGCACGATCACAAATGATCAAGTCTCGAAAGAATGATTTGTTTATTAGCCTTGGAAACCCTAGATACATTCATAAATGTTACATTACATCATAAAGTAAAAATCACGATAACATATTCTCCATATTCCACACTCATATCCCCTTCAGACTATCCCAGTAGGACAACCATAAAATATTTCTTCACATCCTGGGAAAATAAAACACAGAAAGGGGTGAGCTCAGATGCTCAGTAAGGATAACAATATAGCGGAAACATTCATAAATAAACATAAACATTTAGGGCAATGTATAACTAAAATAAATGCCTTTTAAACATGAACTTCAGCATAATATGGAAAAAGTAAAATGAAATTATACCATTTACTTATTCACATGGATATTATACTAGTTGAATAATCTCATGTAATATCAATTACAACTTTCATAATGATGGAATGCATAATCGCAGAATATCATAACCACGTAGCCAAGGCCTCATACCGAGACTACAAATAAGATTTTGTCAAGGCCTCGTGCCAAGACACTAGTTTGTCTCATGAGACCTACCGATGTATCGAGGAGCTGTAGTGGGCTCCACCCATCACTTATTTAGTCTAATGCATTCATCATATGAACAGGTTTAAACATATCATAAACCATAACATAATCGTATCACATAAAACATGAAAAAAGGAAACATAACATTTCAACATTTCAATTACATGATATCAATACAACACATTGATATAATAAAACCATTTTCAATAAGAAAATAAAATAAATATAAATCTTCGTATTTATTTTTCATTTAAAAAAATTTATGGCTTGTAGAGGAATCCAAAACTCAAATAATGGTCACGACAGCGGAGAAGTCGTAATCGCCGCATATGTATGACAAAAAAAATTCACGTTTGTCATTTAGTAAAATTCTTCATATAAGAAAGATTCATTTTGAATAATCGTAAAAGTCAAAGTGGTTTATACACCATAGAAAATAAATTTGTGTATTAAAACCAAATATTCCTCAATGAATGAATATAGAGACGATGTCCCTTACCTCGTGTCCGACTTGACTCAATCGTTCATTAACCTCATGAATAATAAACTAGAGAAAATTTCTACTTGATTAATAAACTTTTCCAAGTTCATTATTTCTTTTATAAATCATATTACCATGTTATGAACATTATGTAATTATTTAAGTTTATAATAGTCATTTTTTCGATCTTTGGTACTTGAGTCAAAAATAAACTTCTTATAATTACAAGTTGTTCAAGTGGAAAAATATCCATTATATACAGAATTATATTCATGATGTAGATATCATATATACAATATATATCCGGTATATACATTAATTATAATATTACATAACATTTAGAGGTAAGAAATGAAATTCACCGTTTATGGAGGCGGTAAGCCGTACGTACGCATGAATGCTACTTTCATTTATATTTCATATTTAATGGAATGAAATCATAATTATATAAAGGTATATTATAATTACAGTATAATATCATATATAATATCATTTACTCCATCCTTTATACATCCCACATATGGCATTAATGATTCAAATCACGTTGAGGGGGGTGGTAGTCCGCACATCCTAAAATGAAATTATCGCATTTACCCATAATGGAAATCATAAAGGTATTCCATAAATGAAAAATAAAGAAGCATAAGGAAAACATAAACATAATATATAACATATATAAATATAGTGACATATTAATAGCCACCATGAGAGGTTTTTAAAGAAGATTGAACAGTCATCGTTTCGTGAGGCAGTAATTCACCACCCACATAAATAGTATGTTCTTCAACCATTAAATGA
This sequence comes from Viscum album, assembly GCA_963277665.1. NCBI lineage: Eukaryota > Viridiplantae > Streptophyta > Magnoliopsida > Santalales > Viscaceae > Viscum > Viscum album. Next base: position 1,881,232,355 of record OY728150.1, on the reverse strand, counting down.
CGGTGTGTGTAAGTTTAAATCAAATCCTTCTCAGAAAAACATCCTAGTATATTTAAGATACAACTTTTGTTACAAAATTAATGAATAAAAAGAGTTTATGGGGTTGGAGAAGCAAATTAAAACAAAAGAACATAAGAGAAGACATTACCTTAAAATCAGGTAACTCTTTTTTATTTGATCCAAAGGCTTCCTTGGGAAGAATTCTGCCCAAAGTGAGGCTTCTAGGATTAAGAGAGCGATGTTGAGAGATTATTTTTGCAGATTTTGTCTGAGCCAAATGGCTGTGAAGGTGTGAATAAGGTGGTAGAGGTGGAGGCCTTTTATAATGGGAGAGGTGGGGAACTCTTGGAAAGTCATGAAATGTTACATTATTATGAAGTGCTTTTCGAATATCAAAGTTCCCAAAATTGTATATTTCTAGGATAAGGTGATAAGGGTTCGAAATCTACTCATCCAATAGGTTTTTGACAATTTTATGTCTTAGATTTTACATTATCATTTCATTTTATTTAAATCATTAAGTAATGAGGCAATCACTACATCATCATGGTGTTATAAAAAAATTATTTTATTTAATGTCTAAAAATTATAAAAAAAATATCACGATTTTGGATGTCTTTTTAGATTTCTAATGAATATTTATAGTCTTAGAGATCCTTTACGCAGACAAAACTAAAATTGTTTTACTTGGGTGATACATACTTTGGTGATACTTTCCCTCAAAAAAATAATATAATATAATGTCACTATAACCCAAAAGTGATTCCATGGGGTCCCAAAGTTTGGCACAAGGAATCCCATGATCATCCATGACACAAAAAGTAGCATTAGGACACATTTTTGGGTCATTTGTTATTATTATGATATTATTTTATTACCCTTAACTACCCGATTACTAATTAATCACGATAAATAAAATTAATTATCGTCGTTTCTATTCATAATGTCAAAAAAACAAAAGTGTCTTAATTACATAATTTAGACATTCTGATTCCAAATATGGAATCCATTTTACCAATTTCCAATCACAGAAATTGTATTAATTAATTTAAAAATTATTCCCGCTTTCAAAACAAATAGCGTATTTTTAAGAAACAATATCTATCAAAAGATTGACAATCGTTTATGTCCAATTTCAAAGTGAAATTAATTATAATGACCACCATTAGATAAAATAGTAAAATTATATTCTAATTATACTTTAAAACCACTAAATATTATAATTTATCACTACAAATTATTCTGATTAAAAATGTTGTTTTTAAGGATTTTTCACTATTCATCGAAAATTGGAACTTCTCGAAAATAAATACCAAAAATCAAACATAAGATTATTTCAATATTCCAAATCCAAAATTGAAGACCATTATGAAATATAAAATTTATATAATTTCAAAATGTGGGTATTACAGTTCATAGTGGCTACTTTGATTGGTTGCGGTGTGTTAGAACTTGAGGTTGCGTACAACACATGCTGCTCTATTATTAAAAGATAAGAGTATTGTGGATGATTCGGGTGTTACATCCCTGGTGGGTAATAAAATTTGGGACACATATAAATTTCTAATATGACTCACGCGTGTGAAAAAAAATGACTCACATGGCTCATGTCTATCACTATAATTTCTCACTATCAAAAGACATGTATTAACTTCAACTATATACTCCTAAATTGTGTGCAACTACTTCATTCTAGAGTCAGGAGTCTAAAACCCTAATGTCACTAAAGAATAAAAATTTGTCAAATATTTTTTAGGGGATGATAAACCTGATCCATAACATAAAGAAGATAGAGACTAATGTAACTTCTATATATGAAATCGGTTTCCACATGACTAAAATATATATAATGGTTTGGGAAAATTACATCTCATTGGCCCTATCTTTCTACAATAGTAGAAAGTTTGATTAACACTAATATCAACTGTTGAAGGTATGGTATAATTACACTATTATGAGCCACCACAATCTAATTTATGATCCACATTACACTTCAACTTTCCCTGGGAGACATTAAAACTACCACTATGTGGACTAGAAATTTTGACCAACCCAAACTTCCCTACATGGTCAGTGTCTTCATTTAGGTCTCTATCCATAACTTCTGAATAAATGGTTGAAATCAAAATGAAAACATCAAAATGAATTTTTTTGTTTAATCCCATTTTAAACCATTGATCCTTTAACTTATCATTCTATATAACCTCAAGAAAAAATAGAACAACTCGTAAAAATTGTTGGCATACTCTGTCATTTCCCAAACACCTTATTATAAGGTGAGAAACTCAACGAATTTAATAAAAGTCTAAAATTAAAGGAAGAACTAATGGAAAATATTTTATTTAATATCATCCACTCTAGACCTTAATGTTGATTCACTTAAACCAATATCTCCCACCATCTTTTTATAAGGACCAAAATCATAAAGGTAGCATATTTTGCCTTAATAGAATCTATATTATCTATATAGTTCTAAATACATGCATTCTCCCAAAACCAATCCTCCACTTCCCTAGGATCATTAAACCCTTGGAAGGATGATTTTTTCTAGTGTATTAACTCTTGATCTCAATATTTATCACTTCTAGTCCCAAGCTACACTTCTCTATCTTGAGTTGGGGGTGTCAAAAGACCCCATTCTATGCCATAGTTTTCTAGCACTACCACTTCGAAATGAATCTGATTTATGGGAGGGTTTACTTATTGGATAATCATTTTATATGATGTTGATATAACATAAGAAAAATTGATATTTAATAAAAATCAACATGAGGGACAAGTTTTCAAAAATCTCATGTGAACTTAAGGCTCGTTATCATGAGATCTATCTACGAACTCACTCATCACTTACCCCTTAAGTCAATGTGATCCTATCTTAAATCAACCAAAATGTCCACTAATAAGAAAACCATGAACATGGAACCACCATTGATAAAAAAAATACCCGACCCAAACTGGGTCATCCCTGAACCAGAAACACAAGCCAAGAGTTGTAATGGACTGAAGTCCATTCCTGATCACCATTACTAGACGTAAGCATTTGGGAATCAAGAACTACCTTTAGGAAATTGTTTTACCAAATTAAAAAAAATGATAAACAAATGAAATATATAAAAAAACTAGCTATAAAAAAGATAAATGGTACAAGTCAATAAAAGCTCTAATCCAGAATAAGTAAATCCAAGTAGCAAAAACCAACAACAACTCATCTTCATGTGATATAATGGATGAAATCCCACCATTTAACTTCCAAACTCCAAAACCCCTCTTACAATAATACCCAAAACCTCCAATAGGAACCTTTCCTTTACATTCAATAGATAAAAAAATATACACACACCCAAAGATATGTGTAGGGTGTAAGAAAAACAGGCCTAGTAGGATCCCACTAAGTGTTTCATAAGAAATCTTTATCAAGTAAACCAATTATTCAATTTTAAATAAAACAAAGTAATAAAATATATCTTCGCATAATTTTAAATAAAACATAGAAATCAACCCTATAATGTAGAGTTTAATAAATCATATATAAATATGTAAATCATTTTTTTATAAAAGAACATTTGATCAAAACATTTATAAAAGCATTTATAAAAAAACAATTTAAAAAGGATCACCATGTAAAATACTCAATGGGTATATTAATTCAAGGTTATCTAGGATCATAACACCTATATGATTAAAAGAATATGTGTGAACATATCCCAGGAACATTGGCCAAGGGATGAGTTAAACACACTGATAATTAAACCCCTTTTATAACCATGTTTATTTAGAGTTGTAGCCTAAATCCATGACAGGTTCCAAAAAAATCCTAATGTGATTTTCTCAAATACATACCACAACAAAGAAACCCAAATTCCTATATTCCATATCCCATGATTGAAGCATTTCAATTTCCCCAATATTCTACACTTTGTGGCTTTCATATTCATGGGATTCATCATTTAAAGATAATTTGACACATAAATATATCAAGCAACCCTTAAAAACATATAAACATGATTTGAAATAATTTTAAACCAATGACTAAAAAATGGGAAATCCATTTCATAAAAGCATCCTTGATAGCAACATTTTAATAAATCATAAATTATTACTCAATATATTTTAGAAAACAAATTAGGATGTCTAAGCATGAATGTTCATAAAAAATCCATATTATGAAACCACATACCTCAAACAATACGAATTTCCAACAATTGATTTGGATCTATAATACTAAGATTAGTGGTCTCTTAGATAGAAAGAGAAGACCTTAAAACATGAAACCCATTCCAAGAAAATAATATTCAATAATCTCTAATAAATGAAATAGAATATGAAATATTATTATAAATGTCTTTAATCTTTCACAACATAGTCAATATTCATCAGATATATTCATCATCTCCCAATAAATAATCTAATATAAATATCATAGGATCATTAAACAACCCTTAAATATGTCCATAACATCAATTATTTAAGTTTACTTCCAATAAATAGTGAAAATTTCTAGAATAACAATGGAGAACAACGAATAATATATTTTTACCTTCGATTTATATGATCCAACACATCAAAATCCATTAAAATGATTCAGTAAATGGGTTTGTATCTTCAATGTCTATAAAATGAATACATAATTTTGATGGACTATTCCATAAGAAAAACAATGAGGTCAATGGGTGGTATATTAGGTTCAAAAATCAATTTCTGGATTAACTAATATTCATCACATAGTTTGGATACGTGGTTTGTTAAATAATCCACCAATCATGTTATTGATTATATAATTAAGAGATTATTCATGGTTTTATTTCATGGATTTACTAACCATGTTCAAACCATGTGAAAAACCACTATCCAAAGCCACCATAATCCACATGTCATTTTAGGAACATAGTACAGTTTTTCCTAACCATACGCAAACATTGTGCATACCTAGAAAAGTCCAATGCAACCCAAACTCACCCAAATTCTCCCAAGATTGTATTTTTTTAAATATGGTCCAAAATGAGTATATGTTTCCCAATGTGACTTCGGATTGTGACAATAGATCTTTTTGAAAATTAAGTGATGATTTAGTAAACTTTTAATATGACTTTAGACCTGTTCTGTGATGTATTTCTAAAGGATTTATTAAAGCATACACCATATAGAGAGATTTATATTTAATTCAACATTATCTTGAGAGAAGATTTCATATTTATTTCCCCTTATCATATGGAAGAATACTAGTTAAGTATGCTAAAGGAACAGATCAAAGATCTTGAGGTGAAGGGTTTTATTTGTCTGAGTAATTATCATTGGGGTGATCTAGTTCATCTTTCAAAAAAGGTAAATGTTGGATTTCATTTATGTATAAACTATCATAAGATAAAATACTCTATGGTAAATAAATTGATATCCATTTACAAGGATTGATTATTTTTTTGACTAGTTGAATGGAGCTCGCTGATTTTACAAGATTTATCTATGATCGAGTTATCACTAATTATATTTCAAGGCTGACAGTGTACCAATAATTATTTTCGGGGAAGTAACATGTTATATAACTATATTTTGATTATATTTATTATAACCAATTCACCAATGTTGTTCATTTATCTTAAGAACCGGAGTTTTCACCATTATTTAGACTCCTTCATTTTGGTTCATATCAATGAAATCTTTGTATACCTAGGGACCCAAGTGTCACATGATGAGAACATTGAGATTGAGTTGAGTAAACATTTATCACATTAACATTAATAAAATTACTTGAAGTGTATATTTTCGATTCACATGGTTTTATTTCTTGGATATGTAATATCATAGGTATGTATTTTATTCAATCCATAAAAAATGAAAGGTGGATACCTTGGACTCATCCCATGAATGTGTTTGAGATCTGGATTATCCTTAGTTTGGTCTAGTATTAAACTTGGTTCATCTAGGACTTCTATCACTTTTAATCAGTTTTACTAGGATGAATAAGAAATTGGTCATGTTTTAGTGGACTAGTCAGTGGGAGGAGGAATTATAGGAATGGATGATTAGGTTGACAAATATTCTAATTATAATTCATATAGAATTTAGGATAAGTTATATGTTCTAATTTTGTGTCTTAAAATTCATACTTGGATAAATTCTAATATATAGGGATTAGGTGGTTTCTTCTGGGACTCATCAAATAAAACCTCATGAGTTTAACTACTATACCCATGATCTAGAGCAAGAAGTTGTGGTTCATGCACTAAAGTGTTGGAACTATTATCTCTTTAGGGAGAGGTTTTTAGTATAAACATACCATATGATCTTGTGGTTCATATTATCCCAAAATTAATTAATTTTATAGAAGATGTATTTGGTTGAGTATCTTCAAATATTAAATTTTGAGATAGCATGTTCCTCGAGAAAGGATTATAACATTGCGGATGATTTGAAAAGAACAACCCAAGAAATGGGAGTTCATCCTTTTTAAGTGCAGTGAAAAATGATTATATTACCTATATAATGGTGGATGTATGTGTCAGAGGACTGAGATGTATTTTATTGTAGTCCCATGGCTATTTCATCTTTACTGGTAGATTGAAATAAAAATCCAATAAGAAATTTGATTCAAATTTCTTCATGATATTGAGATGGATCATACATTAGGATCTTATCCTGGTTTTTCTATAGGATAGATTTTATGTGTTATAAATTAAGGGAAATTTAATTTCCCCTAATTTAAGGATAGAAGGGATTATACAAGACTCTCAGACCTCCTAATGGGTGATACACTCAGGCATGACTAATATGTGTCAGGATATTAGGAATTTTTTTTGGTGACCAGGTATGGGAGAGGATATTGTGGGGTTTTCACTTGATTCCTTACCATTCAAAAGATAAAAAAATTATTAGGGACTATGTGGTTTAAATCAAACCCTATCTAGTTTTGGTGTGAAAATAGGATGATCAAACTATTGAATTCATCATCAGACTACCCATGACACAAAGGGATCATGATATCATATGATTAGTAGTTGAATGGATAATGGAGGTATTAAATTCAATTCATATTTAGGATAATAAATCTATATATGGTTTATTTGGGTTTGATATGTTCGAAATATTGTAGTTTCATTGTTTTTTACGATAATAGTGTTAAATATAGATTTTCTCTTCACGTAGAACTTTGGTAAGGGCATGAAAAAGGTTATCGGGTATTAAATGAATATGATAAAAACATATCACCCATATATGGATGGATATTCATAGAGTACAATTTTTATAATAGAGGATGTACATAGGCAATGCATAGTAGATTTTAGCAGTTCATGGGATAAACAGCTGGCCACAGTTGTGTTTTTGTATAATATTATCTTTCAGGATTTGATTATGATGGACACTTTTGGGGATCCTTATAAGAAAACCATCTTCTCAGTATTATATTGGTTAGAGGTGTGTTATTCCACAGTGAGTGGACCAATATTTTTATAGGAAAAAAACTAAGCATATGTTGAAGATCAACATGTAGTTAGTTACCACTCCTATCAGAAAATGTTGGAATTCTTTAAGAGGTGGAACACTTTGGGGTTTGTTGTAAGTGACTGGGTGTTCTTATAGGAGTAACCTTGGTTAGGGAATTAGAGGTTGAGGAAGAAGGGAATGATCATTCTATTTTTTTAGTCTATTATTGATTTTAGAACATACTTGGATGGTAGCTTATTAGTAGGATATTCCTTTAGACCGTCATGGTATGCATGATTTCTTTCTTGTGTTGTGACTCTAAAAGTATGACCCTGACCCTACTCATATAATAAATGATTACGATTTTGAGTAAAATGTATATTATATTCTCAAAACATTCCTTTCATGGACCGTAGACCAAAGGTAAAAGATACTATGTGGTATGATATTGCCTCTTGTATGATTTTTTTGAGATTGTGGTAAATCCAATATAATAATTTTATAGTGGGAGTTGTGTGTGTCAGCATATTGTATAGAGTTGTTCTTATAGGACACCTATAGACACTACTCAGGGATAAAAATTCATTATAAGGTAAGTTTGTATTACCAGTTGAATTTTATAGTGTGATACCTTTAAAATTAATTTATTATGTTTCATCATGATTATTCTTGGTATTTTTATGTATTTGGGATGGCTAAATATTATTATTGGGATAACTAACCTATACCAATAATAAAATATTTGTTGTTGGTGTTGTTTGGGGAATGAATCATATCGGTTGTGTTGTGATGGCCTTAATAAAGGTGGAACCCTCAGAAATAAATAAATTTTGTTGTGACTTACATGATCATTCCATGACTAGAACCTTAGAAATTTTGTTTTAGTATAAATCTTATTATTTTACTTTGAACCCTTTATTTCTTTATCTTCTCTTCTCCGCAAAACATCATGAAACCTAGATGATATTGGAGGATTATCCTTGGAAATTTTGGATCCTCCTTTATCCAAAATTGGTGGTTTGAAGTTCTTCTCATTTAGTAAAGTTTATACCAATGTTCATAAGCCACTCTATGACCTAGATGAATTCTTATTATTATGTCTCTTATTTTTCATATATACAACACTATTGTGATAAATTTGGGGAAAATTTTAGGGATTTGTTCTTCCAATATTGAATTGGAAGAAATTCCTTGGTGAATGATATTCATCACACTTGAGGATGGAATTCAATTCAAATTTACAGTTTTCATATAATTTTATATGTCCTAAATTTCATGCAAGTGCATGTTAATTCTTATGATAACACTTCTTATGGAATCAAAGTTACTAAGGAGGTCCCAAGAGATATGTTTGAAACATTCTAAGAAGAAATGGTTTTATCTCACAATCAAGTATTAATACCATGTTTTTCAATGCTTGACACTAAGTTTTTCTTCCTAGAGAAATGAACATCATGGGAGATTTTTTGGGTTGGTTATTTCTTGAATATCCTATTAGGATTGTAAAGTGGGTTGGGTAATGAGTATTCTTGCTTACGGTTGTTTTAATGAGTGTTTTTTGTGGGTTTATACCATGCTATTATTATATTATGGTCCTATATTTAGTGATAATCAATGGAATGAGATGTGATGTGACCATCCTTGAGTGAGAAGGGATATGTTGGGAAAGTATAATGTGACCTCCAATGAGTGAGAAGGTATGGGTCCGGTGTGTATGATGAGGTTGTATATTAATTTATAAGGAACAATCTCTATTTTTTTCATTGATTGATATCTTGAAAGTCACTTCATTCTATCTTAGGGCCAATGTAAGTATGGTTGGGAGTTAATGGGGGCCAGGTTAGTGCGCGATGACCCAATAGTTATTTATTTTATTTATATAGTGATTTCTTAAAATGAATCCAACTTAATAAAGTTTTTTAACTTATGATAAGGTGATGTTGATTGAGCCCTAAAAGGTTTATCCTCACATTTCTTACTATTATCTAGATGTGTGCACAATCTTTATGGTTTGGGATCCATCCAACGTCAAGGTCCTTATGACATAATTTTGAGCAGATGCTGGTTGATGGGGATTGAGGTGATTCTGAAACAGGATCTGGGATCTTCTGTTGAGATTACTCATTTTTTATAATTTATAATTTTTTCATTATATATACATTAATCTACCACATATTGGAATAATATTTTCATTTTATGTACTTGTTTTTTTATTTCATATTGATGATGCATGAGATGATGTTTTTACTGCTTCAACAATAAATTCTTACTGCTCACCATTGTTATCATTACTTTTGTTATTATGTTACTATGATAGTTACCTAATGTGGAGAAAAATATAGTAACCATATTTTTTTATTATAATAATTTGAAATATATTAATAAATATTTTCAAATCCAGATGCATAGATAGAGTAGATTCCAAGGCCCGGTGCTCTTGGAATTGATATCATAGAAATATTAAATATATTAACATCACAAAAACACAATTTTTCAAAAATAATATAATATCTCTTACATGGTGTGTCGAATTTTAACTATGATACCATAGTTAATTCTATAATTAGGTGTTTACCCTAGGAACAACCTAATTTTTGTCTGCACTAGATATTCGGTTGAGATAGTCGTTGGTAGGTGTGTTAAGTAAATTAATTAATTAATTCAGCATGTCTAACCTATACCTCACTCTATAAATACTAAATTATGACGATTTTCCAAAGGATAGCCACATTAACCTCTTTATATTTTAGAGAAGGAGGACATAATTCTTCATTAGAGGATTGACATTGGATGACGAACAGTAATCAGATCAAGGTGGATTGGGAGACAGTGAATGTAATGGGTGTTCTCCATCACTAGATAAAGAATTCTTCCACAATGACTTATCCATAATGGAGGTATGGGTCATAAATTACATTTTATAAACTTTATTAAAAGTTTTTTTGGGATTATTGATCTAATTAATGATTGATCATCATTTTTATACCCTTTTCATCAGCCCATCTCTATAATTAAATTATTTAGTAAATTAATTTTTCTTATTCCATGTTTTCTCCCATTAACAGCCTCATTATGTAATCATGGGCTAATAACACTTGACCAATTTACAAATTACTTTTTTATTGTTCATTTCATGACTCTTCTAATCATGTTCTCCACCTTTGGATATCAGGTCACAGTTTGACATTGTTGAGGTGGGTTCGAGCATGATAGACCCCCCATATTCATTATGGTATTATGAATGACGTGTGAGTCAGTGGTTTTTGGATAGATTGAGTAATGACGTAATTTTTGGGTGATACTTCATAGATCTAGGATCCATAGTGGCACATGTATCATGTATTAGGAAAATGAAGGTGCTTCGAACGACACTTCTGGTAGCATACATGTGGTCAGATTCCAATTTCTACCCACAATAGGCTATGAAATCAATATACGGTGCCATAACCATTGCATTTGGCATATTTTTTGTGGTAAATGATCCTAAATCACATTTTAGAGTCTAGATATGGGGAACTAAATAGAGATCATGAGTTTCTACAGAAAAATAGACAATAGTTCATGTAGTCTAAGAACAGATGTCAGTTAGCCCCACCTAGCTGTGACAGCTAGGGTTTTGGGGAAGATAAGTATTACACACCCTATGGCTTGTCCAACATGTTATGTGAACATCCTCGGGTGGATAATCCATGTTCCTTCTCTAAAAGACCAGTACCCCGTACAGGACACACCATGTACTCTAGTTGTACATGGTCATTGGCCAATGTCCGGGCATAGCTAGGTACATGGGTATATCCTGGAAAATATGGGAATGTCCAGGAGAACATAGGTAGGCCCTGGGTTGGTAATACATGTTGTGTTTCCCTGTCATGACCTGACTCAATGGGGCTCAAGCCATAACTCCCCAAGCCCTCCTCTAATAAGCCATGGGCTGGTGACTAGCACTAAGTAGGCTATCACACACATGGGAGGCATCAGCCTAAGGTATCTATAAACACGCACCCACATACACCTCTATAAAATAGTGCAGATATGTGTACATAAAAACTGAAAAGGATAAGCATTCATACATATATCCCAAACTAGATTCCAACAGAAGTACAAAAGGGTAAAACTTGGCCCACAAAAGGAAAACTAGAAAAGCATCCAACCTTCACAAAAGGAAGGAAAACACATACAAAAACTCCCATCGGTATGCTCATTGGCATAGCTCCAGTAAACACCCGGTTCAGTCTTGGTCACTATGTTCCACCTGCTCCGGGTCCTCCTGGAACTCCATCGAAAGGTATGTGGTCCGCACAAGACACAGACATGTGCAGGCAAAGACCGTGCAGGGGTGAGTATATAAAATACTCAGTTGGAACACCAAAAACCCCAAAATAAAAGGATATAACTGAAAGGAAATAGTCAGCTCATCCCAACCAATGGGAACCCAAATGAGAGAGAAACTTCATCTTGAGACCATCCTCGGCTAACACGACTAGTCATCTCAGCTCAGGTGTATGCCCATACAAACACCATGAACGTCCACTCTGGTATATGCGCATACATATACCATGAACAATGATATATACTCATTTCACGCACAAAACTTCATAACCTGTGACAGGTACATAACTAGGAGACCACACTCCACAAGCTCTATCATCCCAGATGGCACTTGTTCGAGAGGAATATGCTCGTCAAATATCGTCACTGAGAACACGACGCTAAAATAGCAGAAAAACCAAACTCCTCAGATTGGGGATCACTCATAGGGTCCGCTAGGGGGTACATGAAAAAACTCTAGTAACTAGTAGACCTCACAAATAAGGGATCACTCCCAGAAACTATTGGGGGATACCATAACCCGATTTGGTGATCCACATATTACATCAATCGGATAGAGGATCATCACCCGTGCGAAGATGGTCACAACAATGACTAAAACCCCATCTGGTATAACACATGATGTAGGGTATTGAACAGACTATGCACCAACCCTATTGAAACCACATGCGGATTAAGGGACAATTATACCGACGATTCCACAACCCTACTGAATAGCCCACTGCGTAGGGTATCATATTAAAGAATATTCCTCAAACTCTATAAAGTTAAGCCACTAGATTGTGGATCATTTCCCATGGATAAGAGGTCACAGCGATACCAATAACATGATCTAGGGAAGCAAAGCTAGAGGATCCTAATCCAAACACGCCAAAGGGATTCCATAACTCTAACAGAAATCCATCTTATCTAGGGGATCACAAACCTATACTGAGGTAGTAAGGCCACACAAACCCTCATTGGAATGAAAGAAGGGAGTACACTCAACCACTGCTTGTCCAAACGTTGCTAACCCGAGCGACCCACATCATCCCTACATTGCGCACCTCTTAGGCCTATAATGAGGCCACCATCACCATCTACACAGAAAAACAGGCAAGGTAGGCTATTCATTTTCCCCAAACGGACTTATGAAGCATTAGTCGCAAAAATGTAGCATAATCCTAGAAGCTTCCTCGTGGGGCCTACACCTTGACCCCAAATTTAGGCGGCTAGATTGCACTAATTCAATACTCTTGGAAAAACATATAGAAATGAGTGCTCAAACACTTCAAATGGATGTCGGCTGAAAAAGTGACATTTCACTTTAAAACGTGAAAACCGGGCCCTGTGAGGACTGTAACTTGTCATTAGCTACAACACTCATAGGAGCATATTAAAAAGTCCACACGAGGACTAGGGTGACGCTTCTGGTGACTGTGCATCCATCAGACGCCCGGTTCGCGAGGTACATCTGTTTCAAGTTTTAATAACAATTTATTATTATTAAATTAAATCATTTTAGGTCACCCACCTGCAGGTTTAGAACCCAAAAACCCAGAAACCCATCTCAAAAAGTTCTTCTATAAGAGAAGAAACCATATCACCATAAGGCACGTCAAACGGACGTGCCGTTTAGGAGTTACGTCCCTTTGAACAAAAGGGGTCTCACCGGGCCGGTCCACCCTGGCCCGCTCGGTCAAGACCGTCGGCCAGCGGCCCAACTGCAGGTCTGGCCGAGCGCGCCACGACCCACTGGTCGCGGCCCGCCCCAACACCACCGGTCCCCTCGAGTCTTCTTCTTCTAAATAGGTCATCTAAGCGGCTGGTCTCTATCTACAGACCACACCAACAAGACCTATATCCCACTGGTCCTTGTCCGCAGCTCCCCCTGAGGCGCGGACCTCGGGGCTTCCCCCTGACCGCGATAGGCCAATGTCGTCGCAACCTCCTATGAAGCGCACCACCGTTACACCGCCATCTGCCTCTTCCGCTGACCAGCTCGACTCCTCCTGGTCCTCTGCTATGCCACGCCACAGCCCCCTTCTGCCTGGTCACACCCGAGCTCGTCGCACCGGCCACACCCAATGCCGCCATCCCTGTTCTGATGCCCCAGCTGCTACTCCCCTAAGCGTCGTGCTACCATCCACTCTCCCTAACACCTAAACCCCTCCGAACTCCACTCGTTTGTTGGCCGTCGTACACTACCCTTACCGGAGTCGGTGCATCCATCGGCTGCCACTACCACTTTGCGACCCTGATTTCAAATCAGAATGTGGATTAGGGATTCTCGGGAGGATGCCTTCACGGTGCCTACCTCCGATCGATGATCCATTTAGGTTTTGGCACGCCCAAAAAATTTAGATGAAGAAGGACGATGAACGTGTCGATCATGAGAGTTAAGGAGGGGCTCAGATGGTGGTCATGTTCGTTTGGCCATTGTACCAATTCTAAAATTATAGAATTTAATTAATAGATAATATGAAAACTCAAGAAATCTATGAAGGAGTAGAAAATTAACAGAAAATCCTACCTCAATCTGGTCGTTCTTCATTGGCGACATTCCCACTATAATCCCACTTCAATTCACCGGAGTTCGCTCCTCAATTGGATGAAGAACAGTTAAGAACGTCGAAGAATGTTGGAGAGAGATGGAGATAAGGAAGAAGGGAAATAGTGGGATTTCCCTTAATTAAAACACTCAAGCAAATTTATAAACTCACTAAATCACTGCCGACCGTCACAGATTCTGAATCCTCCATGCCCGCTTATTTTATATCACAGCTAGGAAAAACACCCCATTTCAATCTCAACAGAAGTCTTGGATTTCCATTCTGAGAATTTTTTCGAATGTTATTTTAAATGAACTCCAGTGATAAAAATGACTATGTTATTATTTCAAAATGAATTTTTTTCCCTTGGGTGACATCTCTCATAGTAGGCCAGCAGCCGCAACTTTTACACCCCACTTAAGGTAAACAGCACTCTCCAGACGTAACAGTGCCCTCAGATTTCTGATCCAAGCTGCCGATTAAGAGATAACTCATTCCCAACACGTGAATAGTATAAAAAATACTCAAATTTTTTTTTAAAATTATTCCATGCCTCAGAATCGCACACCCTCTTTGCACCTAGCTCTCGAAATATTGTAGGAATATTATAATGTCTGACCTGGCCAAAACTCTAGTCCCTAGAGTCCCCCCTTACATTCCATGTATGTTAACATGGCCTCTGATCCATTCCTTGAGATGAACATAGAAAGGAAGAGAAGTGGGATCACATGCTATGTAAACCCCATACATATAGTGTACCATATGAGAGACCACCACCTTGTGTATCTCCTTCATCGAGAGTTAGAGTTTTTCCTATGATTATCCTATCCTAAGAGGTTTTCCATGTAGACTGAAATAGTTGACTTCATAGTATTTATATAGATTATAAATTTAATGTTCTATGTTTTTAGATTCTATAGATGATTCTTGATGATTTTAGTGATCAAGTAGGTTCATATGTTATAGAGGGTGGGTTTGGAAACACCCATGTCATACCAGGGTGTCAGTTCCCCATACTTATTATACTATTTGAGTGCCACCCCCTTAAAGTATTAGGGTTTGGTTACTGTACTCATTGAGTTTCAACCCCCCTAACGTACTAGGGAATTTTTCCTCTATCAACATCTATTGAGTGGAACCCCCTGATACACTATTTCATGGTTCCTCTATCGATATCTACATAGTGGAACCCTTTTTAACACACTAGGGTGTGCATCCTATGTCGATACCTACAAAGTGGAACCCCTCCCCCTAACATAGTATGGAATGGTTCCTCTATCCATATTCTAAGTGGAATCCCTTGGTCAAACTAGGGTGTGGGTCCTCTTCTTATCTATTGAGTTGTATTCACCTATCATATTGGGTCATGGGTCCTCTATTAGAGATCGTTCCCCCTATGGTTGTGGATTTGTGGTGAGGTGTAGGTGCTCCTCATGAATTATTTATATAGACATGTGAGATAATGGGAATTGAAGTTGGAAGTTTGGAGATGCTAGAAGACTCATCTTTTGGTACTGGCATGTAAGATGGAGATCTATTTTCCCTCTCTTATGTGTTACTTTATAAGCATATATATATATTTATATATATATTTGATTTGATTACATAATTATTTTGGTTAACCTAATTAATTTTATCATATCTTTTATTTCTCCCTCAACTATTTTTATGTTTTCCGTTTGGGTGTGTATATACTTACTCCTACATGTTCTTCGCCCACACATGTTGTGACTTATCAAGACGGTCGATATATTTGGGGTGATTTCGATTGAGAAAAAGGTTATTGTGGTGAATAGAATATGTTTGGTGGTTGGGCTTAGAGATCAAGAGTTGTTCTATATCATCATTAATTTATTCCAATTTTTGTCATTTTGGGACTTTTTTTTGGTTGGCGATATATTTTTTACCTTTAATCTTGCATTTTAGTCTATCTTACTCTGATCTTTTCCCTAGATGATATTGTATTCGTGGCTTTACAATAGATATTGCATCCCATTTTATTATTCATCTACACTACTTCATAGATATGGTTGGGTGTGTACTTATAGGCACACTATGAAAGGGCCTCTAATTTATATTAGACCATCTCATAACTATTCATAGGCCCTTAACCAATTAGAGATGGGATTAGGGTTTTTTGGCCTATAATTCCACAGATCAAGTGGGCCCCTATGGGACGGGTCATTATAGATTTGTATCATATGAGTTTATTCCTTGTGAAGATATTCATAATTTTCACCATATTATCATTATTTATGACTTAGGGGAACATTTCCAAATTATCTTCAGTACGACATTCAAGATAAAGAACCTAGAATTAGTTTGGTGACTATTGTATCCATTCCCCATGACTCATATTTCTATTTATTTCCCTCATAATAATGAGGCATTGTATGTAGGGAACGATGGTACGTGAATCATATAGGATTGGGTTCTTTGATTGTAGTTTTTGTTTCAACTCCCTATATATATATATATTCACACCTAATTATAGTACATCATAATCACTTTTAGGATTCCTCCGAAAATGAATCTAGTAAGGTTAACAATTCAAGATAATGATAATAACCATATGATTAGTGATGCCTTATTTTAGGGATAATCTCTTCAGGAATTACCCCTAAGTGGGATGATAGTATTACCCCCATATGTTGAGCTTCATATACTACCAGTGGGGAAGGCTAAGGATGAACATAGACTTAGTGTACTCCATGAGTTCAAACAATAGAGGTTGTTGAGGATTCACAGTGAGCATGATCTGTATTCAGTGAATGATTATCTTAATTCCATGATCTGATACTTTAGATTCATGAAGACCCCAACGGATCAAGTGGTTGGGCTAGTAGCTAGTCTTTTCCAGGGAAGATCTGGGCGTTGGTGGAGTGTAGTCATGTAGACTCATGATGATATTATACTCTCATGGAATGACTTCCAGTAGTTATTATATGGGGAATATTACACATATTTCTTGCTATTAGTGTGGAGTTAGGAGATTTTGGATATGTAGTAGGGTATTTTCATAGTTTCTATTATTTCTATGAGGTTCACTGACCTTATGTGGTTCCCCATCTACATGGTTTGGGATGGTCACTTCTGGGTATGAACATTTTATTAGTGTCACTATAGAGGCGTCAGTGCCAGTGTAGTCTCCCTATACATCTGCACCAATGGTGGAGTGCTAGTGTGAGAACTGGTGATGGAGATATTTATATCTTAGGGACTCTATACAGCTATAGATGCATGTGGACATCATGGGGTTGAATCATTTTTACTAGCTAGCAGGATCCAATATATATGATCTCGACATAGAAGACTTTCCCATGGTCAGTTTCAATCACATGGAAATAAAGTATAGGGTTTTATCATAGGATCAGTTTATACAAGAGAGAGGTGATTTTATGTGTGTGATGAGTGTTCTCACATGGCATGTGATTTCTAGACCTGTCCTACCGAGGAGGGTAGGCAGACTGTGGATTGACCACCATGATAGAGAAGTAACTAGATTAGAGCTCTCCCAAGCATAGAATGGGTGTCCTTCTATGTGGAGTAGCTAATATATGAGAAATAGGGGATCTCAGAGGAGGATATATTGGTAGAGATAGGTGTTATGATCTGCTTACACCACCACCACCAAAAATCCCATACCATGTTCAGGGAGCTGACGGGTGGGGCCACAAACATCGAACGGTCATGGTGACTTATGATTTTGTATCTCATGAGATGATACGAGTTATTATATATGTTTATTATAAAATTCATCTAGTACTTATAGACATAGGTTTGATTAACTCCTCCTTTTCTATATCCCTTGTCCGATATCTAGAGTTCCCTATTGAGACTTAGCACTATAGCTTTTTCTAGATGTTCTGACTGGGTGTGATTCATCAATATCGCTTCTATTCTAGTTGTACAAGATATTTTATAGAGGATGGATTATCACATGAGACCTCTTGGTCCTCACAATGAATCCCTATTACACCATATTGGGTATGGACTGGCTGTCTACGGTTGGAGCCCATATCAACTACGATCACAAGTGGGTCGGATGCCTTCGAATAGATGGGATGAGATTCTTATTTGGGGTGATAGATATATCATGGTTGAGTAACTGGTAATTATGATCAAGAGTATAAAAACCATCAATCGTCACATAAAGAGATTATCTCTTGGTGTATTAGGCTCTTTAAGAATCTATATTTCTTTAGTAATAGGGGAATTTATGGAACATCTTCCATGAGGATGTTCCAAGACTAATTTTGAGTTTTGATATGGAGTTATAAATTTACTAAAACCCTAAGACCATACTAATATCTTATCTGGTATATCAGATGTCCCCTACAGAGCTCTAGGAGCTATGGATACATTTGGAGGACCTTTAAGATAAGGGTTTAATCAGCCTCATGTGTCCCCATGTGTAGCTCAGGTTTTTTTCATGAAAAAGGAAGATATTATCTTCTTAATTTTTTTACTATAATAACCTAAACTATGTAATTATGAAGAAAAATTATCCCTTAATGAGGATTTGTAACCACTTTGATCAGTTATGGGGTGTGAGTAAGTTCTAAAATATCGATCTCAAATCCAGCAACCAACAATTGAGAATTTTTGAGGCTGATATTCTAAAGGCAGTGTTCTAATGTCGATGTGGACACTATAAGCTACTGGTGATTCATTTTGGTGTAATGAATTACCCGAATGTGTTTAGGTATTTAAATAACTGAATGTTTCATCCATACATGGACTGATTTGTGGTTTTCTTCATTTTTGACATACTCATTTACTTTACATTACTAGAGGAGAATACATAACATCTGAGGATGGTCTCAGACTTACTTCAGGAAAAGTGTCTTTATTATAAGATCTCAATGTTATGGTTCTAAATATTCAATCTTCAATTTTTGGGGAATATCATTTCTATTCATGGATTATTTTTTCACCCATCAAAGATTGATATAGTTCTTATTTGGGATCCACCCAAGAGTGTGTCATAGGTGTGGGGTTTTCATGGTTTTGTGGGGTACTACAAGAGTTTCATGTTTTACTTCTCCAATATTATATCTCCTTAACCTCCCTAACTTCGAAAGGTAAAACATTTACTAGGGAAAATCATTTTTAGAAGGCCTCAGAGTAGTTAAGGCGGAGGTTGACTAGTTATTCAATATTGAGACTACCATAAGAATGTGTGGAGTACGTAGTGTATTAAGATGAATCTATAAGTAGTATTGTTTTTGTGTTGATGAAAAGGAAGGTAGTAATCTCATATGGGTTGATAGCGTTGAAACCCCATAACTGGAACTATGTGACCCATGACCTAGAGCTAGCAGTGGTAGTCCTCTATATGAAGATGCAGAGGAACTATCTTCTCGGAGAGCACTTTTTTGTTTACTCAGACCATCAAAGTCTCAAGAAATCTTCATTCAAATATATCTAAACCTAAGATAGAGGTTTTGGTTTGTGTTCATGTAGGATAATGACATTGATATAATAAATACTACTGAGAAGGTAAATATTGTGATAGACTCCCTTAGAAAGAAGCTCAATTCTTATTTAGTAGAAGAACCATCAGAGAAGTTGGATTCTTTTTCAATAACCCTGGAGTAAGAGAGGGGTGCATCTTATATTCATACAATGGTGTTGAATCCTACAATTCTACATCATGTGAGGAAGGCTGAGTTGGGATACATCAACTGTGAGGTTCTTCATGATTAGATATCTCCATAATATTTACTCTCTTGATTTTATGACGGAGGGGATCAAATCATTATTTTCCATGGATGAAGGGTGGTTTTTATTATGATGAAATTGGAGTTGATGAGGGTGTTTAAAATTAATTCCTTGTTTTCACATCCCAGAGTGGTAAATATGTACGAGGACCTTCATTGGAAGTTTTAGTTGGCTGGAATGAGGTAAAGCATGGATGAGTTCATCTCCTGGTACCTTACATATCAGCAGGAAAAGGATGAGCACTTGGTTTCAGTAGATTTTATATAGCCTCTTGAGATCCCATAGTATAAATGGAATGGAATATACATGTATTTTTGGATAGGGCTTCCACAGACAGTGATATTCATTAATTCTATCTGGGTGATTTTTGACCAATTAAATGAGTCGATACATTTTCTAGCCATTAGGAAGTACAGTTCAGTGGAGATTCTCAGATATTAGTATATTACATAGATAGTCCAACTCCATTTGTTACCCTGAATGATCTTCCCTAACCATGATTTTTGTTTCATGTCATGGTTATGGAGAGTATTGAAGGAGGAATTCAGGACCCATTTGAGGATGAGTATGGTGTTACACCCCTAGAGGGATGGGAAAACCAATCTCACCATCCATGTGTTGGAGGGTATGCTATGATCAATTGCTTAAAACTTTGGTTAGATTTGGGAGGATCACTTCCTATTGGTAGAGTTTTTTTATATTAATGGCTATCACCCTATGATCATCTTGGAACCTTTTGATAACTTTTCTGGGAGTCCTTGAATTTTTTTCATTGGGTGGGACCAAGATTAGAGAGATATCTATTATTAGGAAAGAGATGGTGTTGTAATTGATGGAGAATGATTCACTTATGTTGGACTGATATGGAGAGATATATCTTATATAGATCAACATTATAGGCCCTTTGCGTTCGAGCAGGGAGACCATGTTTTCCAGGGAATATCCCCATGATAAGGATTGAGAACGTTTGGATGGGGAGTAAAGTTATCTCCATGGTTCGTTATGTTTTTTGAGATCTTACAGAGGTTTGGTGAGTTTGGATACAACCTAGACATCCATCCATAGTTAGATCAGGTTCATGATATCTTCCTTGTGTCACAGTTGTAGAGATACATGCAAGATACTGTGCACATTTCTGACTTGGGTGAGCAAGAAATCAAGGATGGAACCACCTTCATAGATTACATAATAGATATAAAGGATTATTAGGAGTGTATCTTTCAAGAAAGGATAATTTCATTAGTTCATGTGTTGTGGTAGCTTAAAATCATGCATGAGAGCTCCAAATAGCGTGATTTCCATATGCAGACTCAGTTTCCCCACATTTTTCTAGCTTCTGTCTATCGAGGATGAAAATCCTTTATGGGGGAATAATATATTTTCCATGTTTTCTTTATTATAAAACTTGGAAATATATTTGGCATTATTTTTGGATCCATATACTAAGATGGTGTAGGATTCCGAGGCCCGATGAGCCTAGAATTGATAATATAATTATATTAAATATATTAATATCATGCGGGTTTATTTTTTATAAAAAAATTAATATCTCCAAAATGGAGTCTCATATCATAAATTCAAGGCCATGTTTGATTATGGAAAGGTTTTTTACACTAGGTGAAATATAATGTAGTTTGGTGCAAAATTCTTGGATGAGGTAGCTGTTGGAAGGTGTGTTAATTGAGTTAATTAATTTGTTTAATAAACCAGAACTAACTCTTCATATATAAATACATTGTTATGAAGATTTTACCATGGTTATAATCATAACCCTTACAAGATCTAATAGGTGTAGGAGAGAATTATTCGTTGGAGGATATACATCAGATGATGAACAATGATTGGATCGAGGTTAACTAAGAGCCAACGAATGTAGTGGGTCTTCTTCATCACTGGAGAATGTGTTCATCACCAAAGATTGATCCAAAATCAAGGTAGGGGTCATCAATTTTTGATTCCACACTTGATTATAGGTTTAATCATGGATTCTTGATCTTCATTATCGTTGGTATGTGTTTTTACACCCTCCACATGAGCTTATCTAGATTATTGAATTGTTAAATCAATTTAATTTTTTTATTCCATGTTATATCCCCTTGACATACCCATTATGAAATAATTAGCCAATCATTATTACAAAAAGAAGTATTTAATTTGATCTTGTGAATTTCCACTCTCAATTCATTGTGTTCTTCAATATTGTCCTAGGGTGTTTTGGTTTGACATTATCATGGTGATTTTAAACATGATTAAACCCCCAAGAATTATTATAGTAGCATGAAAGACACATGGATTGTTGAGTTACTGAATAATTGAGAAATTATGTGGGATATGGATTACAATCCATTGATTCAGGATTCATAGGGATGATGAGATCATGAGTAATGTGATTGGAGCCATATATGGTGGTGCTACGGGCACCGTATAGGAGGCCTAATTCTGATTTCTAGCCACTGAAGGCTGGAAAATTGATGGTTTCTGTCATTACATTCTATTTTATTATATTTTGAGTGGTTAGTGTGTAAAAAACATGGCATAGAGGCCAAAATTGGATAACTATGTATAGGAAGTGAGTTTATGTGGAAAACTCAACTACAAGGCATGTAGTCTAAGATCATATATCATGTAGGAACACCTAGCTATAGGGACTAGGGTTTCAGGGAACATAAGGATAACATGTTGTGTGGATATGACAACATTATATGTGGTTATCCAATGGAGGATATGTCATATGAAAAATTCACATAACCAAGACCATATCTAGGAGGAAACTCCATGTACTCTAGGAGTACATGGTCATGGTTCGCTACTTCGGAATGGCTAGGTACACTTGCATGGCCTGAAGAAAATAGGAATGGCCAGGAGAACACAAGTAGGATCCAAGTAAATGAGACACTCCTAGTGGGCCACTTTACTCACCATTTATGGTGACATGTCCAATGATCCATGTCCAGTGGAGAAACCATCCATCTTGCGAAGCAGGACTACATGTCATGTGGTCCCCATAACTGATGTTTACCCCTATGAGAAAATCCCACCATGCATATCTCATTCATCAAGGATCAGGTTTTGGACCATGATTCCCATATTCTGAGCAGTTTTAAACATAGAATTTGATTGTTTCCTTCATAATGGATTTAAATATATGACATGAAATGTTCTGAGTGTGATGCTTCTTTAGGCGATGCTTGACGATGAAGGTTATTAGACATGATCATCAGTGAGAGAGGTTGGGGTTTTCAACCCCCCTATAGTACCAAGGTGTTGGAACCCATATTCCTTACACCAGTTTAGTGTAACCCATCTATGGTACTAGGGCATAGGTCCTCTACCCACTAACTGGATCCCCCCTCACACACTAGGGCACGATTCCTCTAATTTCATCTACTGAGTATCACCTCCTAAAGCACTAGAGTATGTGTCCTCTATAGATGTCTACTGAGAGTATCCCCACTGTCGAACTAGGTAATGGGTTCTATGTAGATTCATATGTTGTGGAATCCCCAAAATGCACTAGGGTGTGGGTGCTCGATCCATCTACTGAGTGGAATACCCTAGCCGCACTAGGGCATGGGTCCTCTACCTATTTACTAAGTGGAATCCCCTTATCACACTAGGGTTTAAGTCCTCTCTTGGAGATTATTCCCCCTCGGTCTGTGGAGTAGTGGCAAGGTATAGGTCTTCTTCATGACTTTTTTGGACATACATATGATATGTTGATCATAAATGAGGGACCTTTAGAGATGTACAATGAGTCATCATCCTAGGATGGGGTGTGATATGGATATCCCCTTTATTTGTTATCTTGGTTTATTTATTTTCATATATATATATATATATATATATATGGTTTCCCCCGCTTTCTTTGGGTTAAGATGAATACTTTTATCATATCTTTTATTTCTCCTCCATTTATTTTTTAGGGTGTTCTACTGGGTATATGTATAATCACCTTTGCAAGGGTTTTTCTATCATCTGTCTTATCTAATGGAGATGGTAGAAAGATATGAATTAATTTCAGTGGATCATGTGTTTACCATGGTGCATAGTGCAACGACCCAGGTATTTATAGAATAACACATTTTTATATCTCTTAATATTTATGAATTTGATATTAATTTTATTCTAAAGAGGCCACTTTTCCCGATATCGTACTCAACAAGAAACAGTGGGTTTCTTTGAAATCTTATGTTGCACACAACATTGAGTTATACCAAAAAATAATTTAATATTTTTATTATTTTAAATGGTAGTTAATGTATAGTTGTTGTATTTTCGGGAATGAACATAACTAACAACATTATGATTAAAAATGTTTTTTAAATATTTTTACATTTATCCAATAAATATAAGAGGCTTAAAATAATAATGAATCTTATTTTAATCATGAAAAACTCTAATTTTTTTTTAAAATGTCATTTTACCGCCTTTTGTGGAAAACAATTTTTATATTTAGTTTTTTCCACTTTTATACGTTCTATTTGAAAAAATAAAATCCTTATTTATAATTTAGATGTCAAAATATACTTTGGAATAAATTTTGGTATTTTTCAGATAAAGTTCATTTTTTTAATGAATATTGAAAAATACTCCATTTTAATTCAAAACTATCTTTCATCTAATTTATTTATATAATTAAATTCTTCATTATATTAGTTTTAAAGTATAATTGGAATATATTTTTATTCATTAATCAAATTATTTTTATCTAAATTAATTTCACATTTTAATTACACATAAAAACATGCAAATCTTTTGATAGTAATTAATTCTTAAAAACCCACTTTTGGTTTTCCCAATGGAGATTAAATTTAAATTAATTTCAGAAACTTCTATATTTTGAATTTTGAAAAATTGATTTCATATTTAGATTCATGATGCCCAAATTCTGTAAATAAGTACCATTTATTTTTAGATATTATGAATAATATCTTCAGTAAATATTTTATTTACCATGGTTAAAGGGTTCATCTGGTAAATAAGTGTAAAAAATAATGTAATAATAATATTAAACTACCGTAACGCATCTCTTAACCCTATTGGATCAGATATTTCAAACCATGGAAAATCTTGAGTCTATTTTTTGACCCCAAGGAACCACTTGTGTGTAAAAATGACATGTAATTACTTTTAATTTAAAGTTTAGGAAACTATAACCTATACATTTATCTTTTATTAAAAACATTTATATAGGGTTATATAATTTATATCTTATACTATAAATATTCATTATAAACATAAAATAATTTTCTAAGTCATTGTATTTTATTTATACTTTTTAGACATCAAATAAATAAATATATTTTAGACACAATGATTATGTAGGATTACCTTATTATTGAATGATTTAAATAAAAGTGATCATAAAAATTAACTTAAATTCATTTTCAAATTTTTTTTGAAATAAAATAATTTTATGGATGATTATAACTAGTTATCTTTAAATTAATGATTTTTTTTCAAAATAATCAAGTTGTTGTGGATTTTTAAAATGTCATGATATTAATAGTATAAAAATTGACATAAATGTGATTTTAAAACAAATACAATTTTATTAAATAATATATTAGTCCTAAAAATAAAATATTGAGATTAATGACTTATATAATTTTTAAAATTTCATTAATGAACAACTTTAATTTCTATTTTTATTTTTTAGTTACTATAATATCAATTTATTATGAATATACAAGAAGACATTGTAAGAGTTAAATTAGTTAACTAAGGGTCACAGTTATAAGATATGGTTAAATTTGTGATCTAGACTTGTCTAAAATCTATTGGATGAGAGTTTTGAAACCTAGAAGCATCTTATATATTAAATAAATGACTTTTGGGCCATTTGAAACCGAAAATCATTTTATAATAAACTACTATATCAATACCTTCCTAAAGTGCCCCTCCTGCCTCTTAGAAAAGGGAATCACCTCAACCCTTAATCACACCTATCAATCCCCTTGTCTCATCCAATATCTCCCCAAATAATCTCCAAAAATATGTCTTTTCCTCATAGAATCCTTGCCTCGGGATCAAGTAAATTCAAGTAATTCGTTTAGCTTAAATCAAAAGGAGTTACCCGATTTGAGGTAATGTATTCTCTCAAGCTTCTTTCATTTATTTTCCCTTCCCTAACACCATAAAATCTCTTTATTAAATTATTTTATAAATAAACCATTATATTAAATATTGAATGATTTTTTTCTTCTAATTATTACACCTAAACTCACACACACCACTATCTAATGTATTTAGAACATATTGTTCCTGTGGACGGTGAACTACTACCACAAGAAATGATGATTGTTCAATTATATACTACCACCTCCCATGGTGGACATTATGATGGAACTATATATATATTTTATATATATAATATTTATAATGTATGTATTATTCTGAATTTTTTATATATCAAACCTTTAGGGTTTCTAAAATGGGTAAATACGATATTTTCATTTGAGGAAGTGCGGACAACCGCCCCTTCAATGTGATATGACTCGTTCATGCAATACATGGAACATAAAACGGATGGAGTTAATGAACATATATATGATATTATACTAGAATTATAATATAACTATGTATCATAAAGTTTTTATTCTTTTAAATATGAAAAAGAAATTAAAGTAGCGTTCATATGTACGTACAGCTTATCGTCCCCATAAACGGTGCATTTACTTTCTTATCTCCAAATATTATGGAATATTATAAATACTTATATAATGGATATATATTATATTTAAATAATGAATACGATTCTTTAGATAATATACTTTTCACCACATGGACAGTTTTTAATTATAACAAGATCATTTTTGACTCAAGTACCCAATATCGACAAAACGGCCGATATTAACAGAAAAATTATTTAATTTTTATAACGTGATAATAAGTGATATAAAAGTAATAATAAACTTGAAAAAATTATTAAGAAATTATAAATTAACTTAATTGTATTATTCAAGAAGAACAAGGAACATATGTAACAAGTCAGACTCTAGGGAAGGGAAGTTCTTAACCAAATTCCATTCTTTGGGTTGATCTTCTACTTCTTGTTTATGTTGTCCTGGGATTATTTGAGAAATGAATTTTTATGTATTATCCTCTTTTTATAATTTATTTATGTGGACTTATAGTTAATAAACATAATCAATCTATTTTATTTACAAAATCATCTTTGTAAGGGTCTTTGTATCTATCTTTTTTAATTGAGGAATATTTTTATTTATACACAACCTTCATTTATATGGTGTATAAACCCCTTTGACTTTTCATTTAATTTAAACGGAATATTTTTCATAGAATATTTTTACTAAATGATAAAAGGAATGTTATTTTTAACGTACACGGTGACAATAACTTTTCCATTGGTGAAAGTATTATTTTATAATTGGCTTCCTTAACAAGTCATAGTGTTTTTAAAAGGAAAATAAATACAATAAAACATTTTTACGTATTTTGGTATAGAAAATGGTATTGAGAAGGAATTTTTTATTTCAATATCTTGAAATGATATATTGTGATTTCAATGTGGAAATTTTATCCTTCTTTTATTCTTGTTTTATGTGTTATGATTCTTGCGAATTGTTTACATATATGGGTGGTTCCTTGATAAACCTAGGGTAGGTGAGACTAAGATAGATCTCTAATGCATTGGCTAACATGACGGAGGTAAACGTTAATATTTATCCAAAGAGATTTAGGTAATATACTATAATGGGTATTCCAAACATAACTCCTTACATAGTTATGAAAGCTACTATGTAAGTATGTTATAGATTCCACAAGTTACCATTATGATTTATGATTTCTATGTGTCTTTCATAAATCTTATGATTTCCTGAGGTATGTTAAAGAGATTATGTTTTATGATTGAAAAGTATGATTTCTTGATTTTTATTTATTCATAAACTAATGATTTCATCACTTATTTTATATCCCTTACAAATATTTTTATGTGCATCACATGTTTTTGAAATGTTTTTCAAAGGTTATAAGGAAGGGTACAAAAAAGTAATAATTCAATAATATTTTTATCAAGAAAATAATTGTTGTTTTATTTGATGAGTTTCATTGTTGGGAAAAAATTATTTAGAGAAAAAGTGTCTAATTTGTAATATTTTATATGTAATTTAGTAGTTATAGCCCAGTTATCTAAACCTCTAAACCTAAAAAGATCTTCAGTGTGAATTCTTGACTTAACTCAAGATTTTGCAATGTATAAGGCTGTGGCCTTACAGTTGGTATCAGATATCGGTTTAGATATCATTAGAGGTAAGGGTGTTAACTGGGTGTAGGCAATGGATACCATATAACCAAGTGGGTTATTATCATATGGAAACATTTGGAGGTTATGGTAAAATAGTTAATTTGGATAAAAACCTGAATAATTTATATATATGGAGGTTGATGGATTAGAGTAATATAAATGTTTTTCGGTTATCTTTAACCTATAAAGGATTCTTTCTTTTTAATTATAATATTTTGTTTCATGTTTAAGTGTTGATTATTTTAGACATATTAAGGATCATTTGTAAAGTTGGAAGGAAATAGATCTTTCACAACCTTCTTGTCCCTCTCTAATGATTTTATCATCAATTTTATGGAAAAAGCCTATTTTAATGGTTTTGACAGCTTCTTGAGTATTCAAATCACCTAAAAGAATTTTTTTGAGCAATCCAACACCTACCCATTTCTAAAAAAATATTTTCATGGTATATTTTTCATATGATTTCACGATCTCATATTTTTTCAATTATATCAAAAAGTTAAATTATAGAAGTGGATAGAATTTTTACTTTATGAATATATGAAAACATACTGAAAAGGAAATGGAACGTCCAGAAGATCATGATATCTTTATTCATGGTATGATTTGTTTTCTTATCCATAAATAATGAATCATTTTTGGATGGATATTTATAAATGATGAGGATATTTGATCTGCCTGAATGATGTATTAAGAAATGAGGTGGAAATACCTAGTTAATGGATTATACAGAGTGCTTAATGAGTAATATGATTACATATAAGGGATTCAAGAGTTATGGTAGGTTGTAGGATTATGAAATGTTTAAAAGTATTAATGCTCTTTTTATGATGGGATTACTTTGGGAAGAATTTTTCAAATATGTGTAACCCTGATGTTTGATATGTGAGAATTTTATTCAAGGACGAATTACCTTTTCATGTGTGGACATAATAGATAAACTTAGGGGTTCGTATGATCTTTTTTTGGTGTGATTAATAGTTATTACATTTTGGGATGCAAAATTAAAGCTATTGGATACCCTTTGAGGATAAAGAATGTTTTGGTAATTTTTGTGGAAATTGTCTTATTTTTAATAATGGTATTAGAATTATATGGTATTAGAAAATGGACAACTCATAATATGGGTGACAACCCATCGCATCCAGTAAGGCCACAGGAATCAACCCATAACCTAAGGGTGACAAAGGAGCATCACCTACCACTGGCATATGTGATGTCCCTGGTTAATAAGACTTATTCTTTTTAGTTAAATGATTTTATGAATAAAGAATAATTTGATTTTGGATTTTATGTTTTATAAAATGGATACACTTAGTATAAAAAAATTATTTGCTGATTAAGTGATGAATTATATTTTGGAGGACGTTCTCTCTTTTGGGAACACTATATGCAAAAGGAAAATATAATACTGTGGGATTTAATTTGTAGAGTAACGGTTGAAATATTATTTTGGAATAATATATGTTTTATTGTGGACCTATGTCTATTTTGGTTACTTATGGAAATTATTAACCTATCATATAGAATATGTGATTAGGTTAATTACTTTTCAGAATTACACATTAAGAGTAGTCGATATTATTTGAATATTAATGTTAAGATTTATCGTGGAAGACTATGTGATCAAATCCTTATAAATTTTGGTATCAATATTAGTTGGATTATTTTGAATAATATTAAGGATAATTTCATATTAAATGTTCTTTGTTGAACTTTGGGTATTGTTTGTTAAATTATGGAGATTAAGAGTAGTATTCCTTTTTATAAAGGATTATCCTTTTGGGGATTATTTGATATGGAACTAACCATTTTGGTATTGGTTAATGTCTACAGACTGGGGAAATATATTTTTTATATTTTGTGGATTACATGACTCTCTATAATTTTATTCTAGTGCTTCTGGTGTGACCAAGTCGTCCTTAATACTCATCCTTTGGAGAAAAGTTGCGTTTGGGGTATAAATTTATTAAAGGATGAAACTTTACTTGAAAAGTAAGTATATTTTCTTATGTTATTGGTCGATCTCAAAAAAAATCTGAAACTTTATTAAAAGGAACTCAAAACAAAAAATATTGTCCATTTAATTTTCCTACTAGGGAATAATAGATCGTTTAACCTATCACAAGTTTGTGATTTTCTGGTGGTTAACATTCTCCTGATCATGTTTTCAACCACTCTCCATCAGAACTTTATGGTTAGTTTCTCTTCAATATCCATGTTTTCCTAAATTGAATCCTAGTATGGTTTATCTTAAGTAACGATTTTACTTCTCCTTCTTTCATTTAAAGTAATAGTTTGATTGACTCTTTTTTCAATGTGGGGATTTCAATAATGTTTCTGAACCCAATTTTACAATTGTGAGGATGCAACATCAAAAGGGGGGAATGATGTAATGACCTAGGTATTTATAGAATAATACATTTTCATATATATTAATATTTATAAATATGACATTAATTTTTGTTAAAGAGGTCACTTCGTCTGATAGTGTACTCAACGCAGAACAATGGGTTTCTTTAAAATCTTACATTCCACACAAAGTAGAGTTATACCCAAAAATAATATTATTATATTATTATATTAAATGGTTGTTATCACATACCCGTTTTATTTTCATGAATGAATATAACTAACTACATTATGATTACAACTTTTTGTTAATTTTTTTACATTTATCCAATAAATTTTAGAGGCTTAAAAAACGAATGAATCTGATTTTAAGCATTAAAAACTCTAATTTTTTTAAAAGGTCGTTTACCACCTTTTGATGGGGAACATCTTTCAATCTAGTTTTTTTCACATTTATATGTACTATTTGAAAAAAAATAAAATCATTCTTTAGAAAAAGGAAATAAAATAATACTTTGGATGAAATTTTGGTATTTCTCAGACAATTTCATTTTTTAATGAATAATGAAAAATACGGCATTTTAATTCAAAACTGCAATTTCTTCTAATTAATTTATATATTTCTATTTTCTATATTATTGGTTTTAAATTATAATTGAACTATATTTCTATCATTTAATCCAATTATTGGAATTGTAAATAATTTTACATTTTAATTGGACGTAAACTCATGTCAATCTTTTTATATTTATTACATCTAAAAAACCCGCTTTTTTCTTTTGAAAATTGG
Source organism: Viscum album (assembly GCA_963277665.1). NCBI lineage: Eukaryota > Viridiplantae > Streptophyta > Magnoliopsida > Santalales > Viscaceae > Viscum > Viscum album. The sequence goes on along the minus strand of OY728150.1, from coordinate 1,881,200,941 downwards.
AATAAATTTTAAATTAATTGCTTCAACATATGTGTTCTGAATTTAGAAAACCAAATTCCATATTTTTAATCAAGAGGTATGAATTATTTAAATAGGTTCCTTTTAATGTTAGTCATTATGAATAGTATCTTCAATACACATTTTATTTATCGTGGTTAAATGGTAAATCTAGTAAAGAAGGGTAAAAAATAATACTATAACAGTATTATACTACCCTAACACATGTCCTAACCAAATTAAATTAATTATTTCTGACCATGGGTATCCCTGATATGATTTTAAGACCCCATGAAGCCACTTTTGTGTGAAAATAAAATTTAATTACTTTTAATTTAATGTTAAGGAAAATATACCCTAAAAATGTATCTTTTATTAAATCAATTTTTAAATGGAGTTATATAACTGATATCTTAAACAATAAATAGTCATTATACATATAAAAAATATTTTCTACATAATTATATAATATTTATTATTCTTAAAAATTATATAAATATATATATTTATGAAACAATGATGATGTAGTGATTACCTTATTAATGTATGATTTAAATAAATGAGATTATAAAAATTAAAATAAATTTATTTTGAAACATTTTTTACCATCCACGAATTTTAGGGATTTTTATGACTATTTATCTTTGAATTAATATTGTTTTTTTGAAATAATCAAGTTGTTATGGATTTTTAAAAAGTCATGATATGAATAGTATAAAAAATTGGAATAAATGAGTTTTTAAAACAATTACTATTTTATTAAATAAAATTATAGTCTTAAAAATATAATATTCGTCCAAATGGATTATATAATGTTTATCATGTAATTAATTAACCAATTTATGTTATATTTACATTTTATAGTAACTATATTAACCATATAGTATTAATATACAAGAAGACAAGGTATGAGTTAAATTAGTTAACTAAGAGTTAAAGCTAAAAGATAAGGTAAAATTTGTGTCATAGACCTGTATAAAACCTATAGGTTGAGAGTTTTTTGACCCAATAGAATATTATAATTTAAATAAATGACATTGGTACCATTTGAAACTGAAAATAATTTTATAATAAAATAATATTTTAATACCTACCTAAAGTGCCCCTTCTGTCTCTTATAAAAGGGCATAATCTCTAACCCTTACTCACACCTCTCAAGCCCCATGATTTATCCAAACTCTATAAAAATAAGCTCAAATAATCCCTATATTCCTAATATAAGCCTCACCTTTAGGAGAAGGAAATTCAATAAAGCATTTTATCTAAAATCAAAAGGAGATACCCAATTTGAGGTAATGTCTTCTCTCAAACTTATTTCATTTATTTTCCCTTATCCAACCCCCGAAACTATCTTTATTAAATTATTTCATAACTACACTAGTATATTAAGTATAATAGGAAGTTTTTTTATTCAATAGAATCTACCTACACATACACACACCTCCATCTAATTTTTTTAAAACAAACCGTTTCTCTGGATGCTGAACTATTACCACACGAAATGATGATTATTCAATTATCTTCTACCACCTCCCATGGTTTCCATTATGGTGGAACTATAAATATATGTGATATGTATTATATTTATATTTTCTCTATTCTTCTATATTTTTCATTTATAGCATACCTTTACGGTTTCCATAATGGGTAAATATGATAATTTCATTTGAGGAAGAGCGGACTACCACCCACTCAAAGAGATATGACTCGTTCATGCCATACATTGAACTTATAATCGATAGAGTTAATGAAATTATATATTATATAATACTGGAAATATAATATACCTATGAATCATTTAATTTTCATTCCTTTAAATTTAAAAAAGAAATTAGAGTAGCGTACATTCGTACAAACGGCTTACCGTCTCTATGAATGGTGCATTTCATTTATTATCTCCAAATTTTATAGACTATTATAAATACTTATATAAATTATATATATATGATATTTAAATCATGAATAGAATTCTAGAGATAATGGAATTTTGACCACATGGAAAATTTGTATTTATAAAAAGATCATGTTTGACTCAAATACCCAATGTCAACAAAATGACCAATATTAACTTAAATATTTATGTAATTTTTATAATGTGGTAATAAGTGATATAAAAGGAATAATAAACATCAAAAGGGTTCTCAAGAAAGTATAAATTAACATAAGTTTTTTATTTAGGAATAACAAGCAACATATGTGACGAGTCGGACTCAATGTAAGGAAACTTCTTAATTCAAATTCCATTCTTTGGGTTAATCCTCTAATTCTTGTTTATGTCATGCTATGATTATGTGTGAAATGAATTTTTATATATAATCTTGTTTTTATACTTTATTTATGTGTGCTTATAGTGAATATACATAATAGATCTATTTTATTTACAAATTGATCTTTGTAAGGGACATCATCTCAACCTATTTTCTTTGAGGTATATTTTTATTTTTACACGACTTTCTTTTATATAGTGTATAAACCCCGATTGAATTTTCATTTCATTCAAAGGGAATATTTTTATATGAATCTTTTTACTAAACAACAAAATGAATTTTCTTTTTAACGTATGTGGTGATGACGAACTTTCCGCCACTGCGAGTATTATTTTATAATTGGCATCCCTAACAAACCGTTGTGTTTTTAAAAGGAAAATAAATACCATATACCCATTTATATATTTTGGTATTGAAAATGGTTTTGATAAAGCATTGGTTATTTCAATATCTTGAAATTATATAATGTGATTGCGATGTGGAAATTTTATCTTTCCTTTATTATTATTCTATGTGTTATGGTTCTTAGGAATTTTTTACGTATACGGGTGGTTCCATGATCAACCTAGAGAGGGTGAGCCTGTGATAGCTCTCCAATGCATTGGTTAATGTGATAGAGGAAAACATTAATATTTCTCCAAATATATTTAGGTAATATATTGTGATGGTTATTCCTAACATAACTCCCTATGTAGCTGTGAAAGCTACAATATAAGTATGTTATAAATGACAAAAGTAACCATTATGATTTATGATTTCTATATTTTATTCATAAATCTTATGCTTTCATGATTTATTTTAAAGAGATTATGTTTTATGATTGAAAAGTATGATTTTCATAATTTGTATGTAGTCATAGACTAATGTTTTCTTTGCTTATTTTATATCCCTTATTGATATTTTTATACTCATCCCATGTTTTTGAAATGTTTTTCACATGGTATAAGGAAGGGTATGAGAAAGTAATATTTCAAGAATATTTTTATCAAGAAAATAATTGTTTTTTTATTTAATTATTTTTAATATTGTGAAAATATAGTTAATAGTGTCTACTATGTAATATTTGAGATGTAATGTAATAATTATGGCCTAATTCTCTATAACTATAAACCTAAAAATATCCTCAATGTGAATTCTTTACTTAACTCAATATTTTTTAATGTATAAGGATGGGACCATATACATAGAATACATAATGTGGTTAGGATTAGAGACGAGGAGTTGGTCTCTTTGTCTTTCTTTTATTATATTTTTTCTAGGTTTGGACTTCATTTTGGGTTGGGTGTTTATTTTCCCCATTAATATTTCGTTTTATTTAATTGATACTCCGATTTTTTCGCCAGAGTTTATTTAATGAATGGTTTTAATATAAAATTTTCATCCATTTTTGTTATTATAATGAACGGTTTCATGGAGATTGTTGGGTTTGTGCAAACATATACATAAGAAATGTCTTCAAATTTTATTATTCCTTCTTAACACATATTGATAACCCTTAAAATATTTGAGGTGGTCTTTGGGTTGTGGCGGTAGAGCCTTCCCATGGAAAGGGGGAAGGTTTCAGGTCGTTATAGACATAGTCTCCCCACAATTTTGTTTCAACCCTCACAACATTTTGGTAGGATCTTACATATGAAAAGGAACACATGAGGTCATATAGCCTTTTATCTCAAACATGGTGATTATGGTTAGGTCATCGCACCAGCACACTATTATTAAGGGGCTAAATTCATCTAAAAATTAATTTTGTACTTTTTTACCTTAACCTCATTTTTTCAAGAGCAACATAAATAAGTTTTTCTTTATACACTCACACAATATACAAATATAGGAAAATAAATTCTGATACATGTGATTTTTACTAGGTTCTTCATGAAGAGATAATCCCAGGAACATAATCCAATGTTATATCAATATATAATGAGGTAATGCAACTCATTGTGGTTATTATAAGGGTTTTAGAAGGTCAGGTCGCCAATCCTTTAAACAATTCTTCTTCCTAACTCTTTGTTCATTACTTCAAGATCAAGTTTACAAAATGTTATGAAACATCATTTACATATAGTATTTATTTACTAATTGAATGGTAACTCTAAATCTAAGTTTTCTATCCTTATTTTCAATCAATTATTTCTTTAATTATGGATCTTTCATGTAATTTCTGTGATATTGTTTTCTCGCTCAATCAGTTCACCAGTTGTAGTAGAATTCTACCCTTATTAATCTCACTTTTCCAGATTTTTTTTTAAAATATTTATAATGATAGAATAAATTATTTTCTGGTTTATTAATATGAAACAGATAGCAATATTAATTATTAAAATATTATATAATTTATAAACCAAAACACAAATAGTTTAACAAAAATTATATCTCATAAGGTTTTTATATAAATGTTTTATTTATAAATAATATAATTTTAATTTTATAAAATTAATTTAATTTTTTAATTAAACATATAAAATTTTTCTTATGATGAAATTTTTGGTTTTTTTAGAAAATATAGACTCTTTAATGAATTGTGAAAAATAAATAATTTTGTAAAAATGTCATTTCATATTTAATAATTTAAGTAATTTATATGTCCCATTACCTTTTAAATATTATTTAAAGAACAATAAATATTAATTAGTTCTATTTAACACACATATTTATATGTTAATCCAATTTATATTGTATTTAATTATAATAGTTATTTCGGTTTTAAAAATATTATTTTTTCTGAATACTGTTTGGAAGTGAATAATGTTTCTTCATTTTAATTTACCAATAAACAAAAAATATATAATTATATAAATTAAATTTGTATATTATATATCAACAAATAGAAGATAAAATTCATAAAATTATTACAACTAGTCATAGAGTAAATATAAAATCAATTTATTTTTGAAAAATACATTTCCTAAAAACAGGTTTTTCATCATGTCTATTATTTTTATTTTAAATTAAATTCAGAAACATATTGAAATTTAATTAGTTAAAATAGATTTCATTTTTGGAATGAGAATAAACTACATTATAGAATAATTTCAATATAATTTTCTGTTCATAATGAATAGTGAAAACAATAAAATTATTTCAATATGGTGAAGGTAAAAACGCTTTTACCGATGGTTAAACTAAAAAAGATATATTTTAAAATAACATATAAAATTTTATAAAATATATTTTTTGTTAATATTTAAACTTTATCTTGTACAATTATCAATAATAGTTCATTCTCGATTTGTGTTTCGTGTTAAAAATTTGAGCATCACTTTTCTTTTCAAAAAATACAAGTGTCCCACTCACGTAACCTATAAAAGAAGATCTAATATCCCCTCTTATTAACATGATAAAAAACATATAGTTTTGATAATACCTACCCAAGTACCTTAATTACATTCCTAAATATGACATAGATCCTCTTCTGAACTATAAATCCAACCTAAGAATTCATTTGATGCTAGCTTAAAGAGGTTATCCAAATAAGAGGTGTTGTGCTTAACCGAATTTGTTTATTTTATTTCTTCTTACACCACCTTCAAATATTATTAAATTATAATGATAAAAAAACATGTATCTCCCATACAATGATATATTATTATGTTAATGAAATAACATAAATCTATCTCCTCTTCTATCAGATGGGAAATGAAACAATCATTCCTATTTATGGCAGACTACTGCCTCGCAAACCCATGTAATACATTTTTTATCATCACCTATCACGTATTATTATAATGATTAATTTATATTTATATAAGGTATTTTTAACATAAATATATTTTTAATTATTATATCACATATACCATCTTACATTCTATTTCATGGGTGATACGATGACGTTGATCACGTGTACGGTAGACTACCACCTCACGAAATGATGTGATTCATTTTTCACTAATGATATTCATAAAAGGTATCAACGATAAAGGTTATTTATTATTTTTTGTATATATAAAAAAATTCTCTTAATTACATATTTATCATTATAAAAAGATAATATATATATCCTTTAATTTTACCTGTTCATTCACTAAGAAATGATAACATCATTTGTGCATACATCGAGACAATCACCTCCAAAAGGTGATGTGATTGTTTTTTAATTACCACATGACATGGATTTTATATATAAGTACATTTAATGAAATTATATTTTTTTGTGATGTGATTATTATTTCTAAGGATAAAATAATACATACCTTCTTTCCGTAATGATCTTTGAAAAATGGAAACATTACTCATGCGTACATATGACCTGTCATCTCCATGATTGTAACATAGTGATTTTCCATACCAATATTTCAATATTGACTTTAAAAGTTTAAATTCTGTATAAAAATAAAAATTATTTCATTATTTTTATTCATTATATGATGTAATAATTACTTTATCACCATAGTGAACCTACAAAAGTCATTTTTTCACATAAGATGGATAAAATCAAAACTTCTTAAGTGGAACTAAATGATTAACTAATTATGTATATCATGGTATGACACAAAATAAAAGGAAAAATTAACTTGCATAAGGTTCTTAATTAATTAAATAATAAATATATGTTTAGTGTCAGGAAAATAAATTACAAATGTGATGAGTAACTCTTAAGGTAGGGGACTTCATCTCAATTTCCTTTCATTGATTCATATTTTGATTTTTTGCAAATATATTATTTTACAAGGTGTATATAAATCCAGTATGACATGTTATATAATGAATTTATCTATTCTCATGATATTTAATGTGGTATTAAGGTTATTATTTTATAGAGATTATGATGCAAATTTTTCCAAAGTGGTAAGGATCATTTCTTAAAAAAACTCATTTTTCTTTATAAAACTTATTTTTATCCATGTCTATGTTATTAAAATAATTTTATTAATGTAATTATATGTAAATTAGAGAATTATAAAGGAAACTTTTTCCATTATGTCAACGTTTTTTTAAAAATAATCTTTTTATTGAATTTTTAACTTTCATTACAAACGATAAAATAAATGTTCTATTCTAATGTGTACATAGAAAATTACTTTTTTTACCATTGTACTCATTATATAATGTTTGGATTCCTTTATAATATTTCATGTTTTTTCAAATAAAAACCCAATTTTTGGATATTGTTGTTTTAAAAATAGTTTTTTTAAATAAAAGGGCATTTGATATCTGAATGATATTTGTATATGTTTTTAAAAGTGTTTTCCAAGATTGTTATGATGAAAATGTGGAACAAAAAAATGTTTTATTCTTGAAATAGTACTTAATTGTAGAACATGATAAATGGGTGATATCGATAAAGATTATATGAGGGGTTGATCCCCATTATATCTTATCGGTGATCTCGATATAGTTTATATATTAGGTTTTCCCACATAGCATCGGGTGAGCCCAAAATAGATTATATGATGGATATTTCCAGATAATGATCCAATGAATTGTGTAATGGTCATTTTCTTAATATTAAATATGGAAGGATTTACCAGTAGTTATCTACTATGGATTTCATTGGGCACTAATTATTTCTAACATGGTATTAAAATGGGATATGAATGTGTTACTTTATGTTTTCAAAAAAGTGTTTTTTTCTTGTTAGGGGTTCTAATCTTTTTCTTTGCGACAAAAGCTTTTTTATGTGGGAATGTTTTATTTCAAATTCTCAACGAACATGTAAAATAAAGGTAAACATTACATGGGTTTTAATTTTATTCACTGAACTAAAAGATTTCATCTTTTTATGTCCCTTATTAATATATTTGTGCACATCCCACTTTCTAAAATGGTTTTCAAAGGGTTTATGGATGGGTAAGAACAAAGAGTAAGTAAAGTTGAAAGTCATGATGGTTTTTCAAGAAAATAATTTGTTTATATCTGAATTTTATATATTGGAGGAAAATGGAAAATTATTAAGTCCCTATAATATGTATTGTTTATGGATGGGTCCTTATAGTTAGTATCAGATCAATTTCTAAATAAATTTACAGATAAGTATAATGTTAATACAATTAACTAAAAATGTTTTACTTTATGGTTAAGTTAAAATGATATAGAATTTTTATATTACCATGTTTATACAACTAAACTATGTCTGTTCGGAATGGATTTCTATAGAGGAAGTATGGAAGCTACATTTAGAATGAATTGAGAGGATAATATAATTCATAATTATTATCCTGATATGTTTTCAATTAGAAGAAAGCAGTTTTTTTGTTATGATGGATAATTTTATGAATAATGAAAAAGGTGGTGGAATCCATACTAGGGAACAATCATATCTACCATATAAGAACATGTCATTAGTGAACTGTATTAGGAGACAACATCCCCCATCATTCATAAAATCATTTGACCCTATGGTAGCCCAAGGATGGAGTAATTCATTGGATAATATATTTGAAGTAATGGTATATTTAGAATAAAAAAAGGTAACTCTTACTATTTATCATTATGAAGGTAAAGTTGATAAATGTTGGTCGTTGGTTAAGAATACCATAGAGAAAATTAATCTTCATTTCATAGAATATAACACATTTAAGTATCATTCATGATAAATATTTCCCTATATTTGTTTGTATTGGTATGGTGATATAATTTTATGAATTGAGTTAAAATGATAAATATTGTGTGGATGTGTATAAAGAAAAAATCACAAGATTGGATAGGTATGTGGAGGATTTTATTTAGGACATATCACTCCCTTGTACATTAATAGGTGAGTAAAATTTCGTTATTTTAAACCTACAAACCACTATGAAATTTGTCTGTAAGATTATTGAAGCCCAATTAAGTATAAATAAGTGTGTAACTAAAACAATAAAAACCCAAAAAGGATAATAAACCAAAATAATGGATGATGTGTTATGGTGGGGATTGTGAAAATGACTATAAGAAAGGAAAAAATCGTTGAGATTACAGAATCATCTTAAACTACACTAATAAAAATAAATTTATTCTTTAATTACAAGTCATCATATTAATTCTAGTGGTATAATTTAAGTGTGATGAGAACCTATATATCTTGATGTGTGAATCATAGCTCAGTGAATTCTCCTTAGTAAATACTTCTCAATCAATACTAAGGATATCATTAGTTCTTAAATGGATATTATTATCATAAAACATTCCCAATTTTCATTACTTTGGTGGATGAATATAGGTGAAGTATCCAATACCACCACCTATCAATATGTAGAGTAGTGTAAAAAAACTCATTAAGTGTGAATATTTTATAACTGAATAAAAATAACACATAAAATAAAATTATTTCAAGAGCATAATAGAAGAATAAATTTCGATGCATTGTGATATGAATGCCCTAAAATATTTAGCCACTCATTATCGAATTATTAATTAAAAATTTAATCAATAAATACATTGTAAGAATAGAAGAATATAAGAAGTAAGAAAATATTGAGAAATATTTTTGGTTGGAGTTGATCTCCTCTCCGTATCATGTATTTGTAGTTCAACATCCTTGTTCTCTTGTTATCTACCTCTTATCTCTCCACCAAATATAAATAATGTCCTCCTCTACATAAAAATGTCCAGTGAGTTAACAATATTATTCAAAAAAGTAAAATATTCTAAAAACTGCCTTTTTTGGGACATCCATCTAAGAGAATAAATTCTCACACCTTGAGTCGCAAGTTTTTCACCTTATTAAAACTATTAAACAAACTCTCACCCACATTGAGAGGGTATTATAACCCCATATATCTACATGCTATAATTTCTTACTAAATAATTTATCACTTATCTAGTTATCACCAACTATTGTCCACTCTTGACCAACAAACTGTGATCTCACGCACTTATATCAACATAACCCCCATGATTTTAGATATTTTATAGACATTTTTTTGATAAAATAACATTTAATGTTCCCATTCCCACTTATATTTCTGGAATATGGGCATCAGAAAAGGCCACTAGAATCTTCATCTACAATCAATATTCAATAAAATTTCACAGAAGCATGAATCTAGACATCATGTAATTGGTATAGTAAACTTATCACTTAGGTCTTGGTAGGTAACATATTCAAACTCAAGAAACGTAAATCATCATACAAATATAGTGTTTTCTATCAAAAATTTTCTCAATTAGGTTTGGTTTGGAAAATCTATGTCTTAAATAATCATGGTGTACAGAAGTTTGTTGAAAAACTCGACGTCATATCTAGAAATATGACATTCATACAATGATCTCTTCTTTATTAGTTTGATTATATAACACTAAACATCTTCAACCATTATCTCATACCCTATGTAATTTCCATTTTAGGACACTACCATCTTCGGTCACTATAGTCGATTTCTCCTGGTTTATCTTTAAGCTCCGACAAATAGCATTATAGGCCATGGATGTTCATCCCCATCATCAGTTGTGAACATGGACAAACTTCATCAAATATGAACACATATTGTTGAAAGAGATCATGAAGCATGGGTAGAACACAATGGTCCATATTTTAGGGTCGATGTCTAGAGATCACCGACAATCATCTTTATCAATTTCACCAGGCCCATGAAACCATAAAAAATCTTTAATGGAACAGTATAGGTCAACATTTTTGGATCTAATCATCAATGGATTAGGATCATCAGAAATGAATACATGAAATTTGATTCTTCATTTGGGGAAATATTCTATGAGAGAAATTATTTCATTTTCATTTGGATACATGAGTGATCATAAAAATCCTATGTGAAGCACCAATATAAATTGACTAAATATACACTGATTTGAGATGTTAGTGTTTGTGGCTGGAAAATGGTAAATTTTATCTACACACATAATGTTTGGGTAGGTTTCTAATGTACCTAAAGAAAATATAAAAATCACAAAAAAATCATCAAAATAAAATCAAATCTCAATTGAAAATTAATTAACATAACTAGAATTAAAATTAATTTTGTTAAAATAAATAATAGATTTATTAATTGAGAAAATAATGAAATGATAAAAATAATAAATAATATAATTTAAATTAAATGTAAATAAATATTAAACTATTTAATGATAGTAAATTAGAAATTAAAATTCAATTACTTAATTAATATATTAAAATTTCAAACAAAAAACGAAAATAATTTAAATATACCAAACAAAAAATAAACAAATTCACTGAATTTAAAATGATATTCTAATATAAAATTCATAATTAAATTAAACAAACTCACATGTGGAAAAAATAATACTTTAATCATTAAAAACTCATTTAAATATAAATTTAAAAAATCTAATATTGAAAAAACAATTATCAAAAAGTATATAATTAGTGAATAAATTTTAAAAAAATTTAATTATATACATATATTAATCAAAAAAAGATATTTTTAAAAAATGATAATTAAAATCTACATAATATTTCCTCACACTTAAGACATATATTTTCATCAAGAAATATTTAGTCTCATTTAATGGTAGGAAATAAATTTCAAAATAAAAAAATTAAAATACCAATAAGAATTTATTTTCCCTCATGAATTATTTCAAGATAAAAGTATAAATACCCCCCTATTAAATTAAATTTATTCAGTGAAAATTTGGTAATTTATTAAAAAAGTTATTTAAATTGAAAATTTTAAATAGAATATAAGAAACTTCAGTTTGCATCCAACTAAAAGTAAAAAATTCTCTTTACTTATCGTAAATATATTCACATATTTAGAAGGCATGATAAATAAACACTCTATTTGGATAAACATGTTTAATAATAGAAAATAAAATAAATAAATCATACCATATCATAAATAATAAAGAATGAATGATAATGAAGGAATGATTTCAACCGTTATTAGGATTTTCATTTCATAATCCATTAGAATTTATATCTTATGAGTTAAATTATAATTAAAAGGATAGAAGTGAATGATTACTATATAAAATTCTCCCAAGATTTAACCAATATACATTTTATCCAAAAGATGAACAAAAATTATTTACTCCATCAAATCTATAAGGTTATATAGATCAACCTCCCCAAAGTGGATTCAAACCCATCAAATTTGAGAATGATTTTCACCCAATAATAATTCAAAATTAATTCTCAAAAACACAAAATTTTGAAACTTTTATAAGGTTTTTTATGGGATCTATTTAGAATGTAGGTAAGAATATTTAAATACCCCTCCCCAAAACATAAAACTCAACAATATTCCCATTATTTAAATAAAGTTGTAATAACAAATAAAATAGTTGATGTTCAAAATGATTATCAATTCAAAATTGAATAAGTCTTGTTTGAGGGCCACAATTTGGGTCAAATATTATTCTTCCACACAATATTCATAATGAATTGTGTTGTCCAAAATAAAAAAATTATCAAAATAAAATAATATATAGAGGTTATTCTTATTTTTACACTTAAAATTTAAGAAATATTTTCAAATGAGCAGATATAATTTCATGCATAAACACTTTTTTAACAAAATACTAATTTTACAAAAAACAAATATGACCAATATATTGAATAATGATTTTAGAATGCATCAAAATAGCATCATAAATTAATTTATAACAAGTAGAAACTCAAAATAGTAGTATAAATCAACATATATAAAATAATTAAGTATTAAACTAAAAAACAAATACTCCCCTAGTATGAATAATCGTTTCACATTATTTAATATTCAAACGAATCCCTTGTTTTTCTTATGTTCAATCAATCTATAAACCAAGATGTATTTTAAAAAATCTTGGAAATACAAAACATAAACAACCATAATTTAAAGTTCAAAGAGTATTTTTTATAGATATTAAATGAAGTAATTTTTAAGTAGGTAACTCAACCATGTAGCTTCCATGGAAGTGAATATAAATTCAAAGATGTGTTGATAAAATCCATTGTCTAACCTTTTGAAATAGACTCCATGTAGCTGCAAATATAGAATGAAACAAAGTCAGAGAAATTTATTTCAAAATAAAATCTAATAAATAGAATTATGAGATTTCCTCCCATGCAATACTAGGTTCCAAATCCCCAAGAAAATTTCCTCCCTAAAATGTATAATTGTGATCGTTTATAGGAAAGGTTGAATTGATGAATGAAACATCATTATTATAGGAGTGGAATTGATAATAGTTTTCCAACTCATTATGAACACCACAAATGAATAAAGACATTACAGGTTGCATTAAAAATTCATCAATAAGGTTTTTTTCCATCATTATTTCAAAGTCCATATTTTTAAAATTAGATATAAAATTATAGAAAACACCCTATAAAATTATCCATGTGAACCAAGTAATTTCTTATTGTTTTTACCTATAATTTTATCTTCTAAATACTAACGAACATATACAAAACCGTCTTTTTACTACTCAATACTATTGTGAACTATGTGAAAAATAAAATATGAAAATGAAAACATTGAATCCTCTCAACAAAAGGATTCAAAATATGTATAGAAAATAATTTTTTAGAGTCCATGGATGAATAAAAAGAATATAATTTCTAAAAAACAAGTGGGTAATCATGAAGCATGATTTCAAAAATAGAATGAGTGAATGTTTTTAGAAAATTTAGTTGTTTATGTTTAAAAACAACAACTTTTTTAGAGGGAATCAATCCATAATTTTCTCTGGTTTTAGAAACTTACAAACTCTCAAAACCTGTAGAAAAATAGTCATAATCAAGCTCATATATATATATATATGATTTTTATTTTAAATCTCTATTAGTCCTTAATTAAGGAATTACCACATCAATGGCTCGATGAAAGGGTGGAACAAGAACCTAAGTAATAATTTCTATGGGCTAGGAGATTTTAATATCTGTATCCTCAATAAAGAAAGATACATGATCAGATCTAACCTAAGTTCTAAATATATAATTATTATCAACCTCAATCAGATTACAAAAAACCATATGTATTTTCTTTTCAAAGTCTATAATCTCATAAACATCATCTATGATATGGAGGGTAAATTTTACTTTAGAAACATCATAGATAGAACCTCCAATAGTGAGGATTGGTCTACTTATGATTATTTTGTTCTTTTGTCTCACTCATTATCAAGAATAAAATCATATGTGGTAAAATTAATCTTTCTTATGTTGAAAAATAATTCATCCACCCTTCCACAAGGATGAGTGAGTGACCTATCAGAACATTGAAGGAAGATAGAAGTTGGTTATAAATCCATAAGACCCAAATTTTTGAACAAGGAGTGAGGAATCAAAATAATACTTTCAATAAAATCACAACAACAATTTAGTTTCCCACTTCATATTATTCATCATTGAATTTTAAAACTTCTAGGTTCCTTTATATTTGGTTGCAAATTCTTTATAATAACAACACTACATCCTTATTATTATTAATTGAATACAATTTATTCTAATAATTTATATTAATGAGAATTCACTTTTTGAATTTGACATATGATGGAATTTTATTCATGGCTTCCCAAAATGAATATTGACACTAAATGTGTTGATAATTTTGTTAGAATATAAATTAATCAGGTTCATCATTCATTTTAACTCTTTTGGGAAAAGGAATGATAGGGGAATAATGTTTAAAAATTTGTTGATTACACTGATTATCCTTGAATCTCACATTTTAATTTCCCATATTAATCAACTCGCACTTCATTTTACTTTCTATATGTATTTATCAAGTGATTTTTCAATGTTTTTTTGATTCTGGAAAGTGTTGTCTAGATTTCTAAATTTAGATTTTTCAGAAATCTCAACTGCATATCCATCTTGTTCATCAATTTCATCCCACCATGGTTGTTCCTTTACATGAACATGAGTTTAAAATCATGCCCAGATTGTTACATATATCGAAATTTTTTCTTATTATGACCAATTAGGATTAGAAACATTCTTTTTTTCTCTCATAACTAAATTCCTACCCATTTCACCCATATAAACATTCATAATTTTTATTCTGGAATATTATAAATCTAACTAAGAAATTAATTTCAGAACTAGTCTATCTAAATTATAATTATTATTATAAGGTCTTTCATTGTTTTGAAATTTATTTTGTGGAAGATTTGTGAAACCAGGGGTAAAAATAGGTTTCATAACACCATGTTCTCTCCTAGAAATATTATGGTGATTTTTTAAATAAGAGAAATACTGATTATAGAAAGGATAAATAACCCATTTATTCATAAATATAAATTACAAAAAAATGAGAACTCTTCTCAAAGAGGATAGGTAAGCCAATCATGGGGTAGTATTATAGAGAATGAACAAACATCACACAATTATAGCACTACTCCCTAAGAACCCTATCATCAATAATTTTTTCTTGAGTTTTTGTTTTAGCTTGATGAATAACTCTCTTCCTTATGCTTCTTTTTCATGAATTTTTTTAATGTTTATTACAATATTTTTTATCTCATATACAATAATATCCAAAAAATGACCGCCAAAATATTGATAAACAATATTTTGATTGTAAACAGTGAAACTATTATAGAAATTATGCATTAGTATATGGGGATCCAATTGATGGTTAATAAATTGTTTAAGTAGCTCTCTAAATTTTTCCCCAATATTTTTTAAAATCACATCCTCATCTTGAAAAAAAACTACTGATTCTATGCATCACATAAGTAGTTGGTTTTCTAGGATAAATCATCCCAATAATTCATTTATATATTTGGTCTCAATTATCCCATATTTCTTCATTTATGTTATGAATCCATATTCTAGAATCACTTTACAAAAACTGAAAGAATGTCAACCTAAGAACCTCCATATAAAAACCATGCAAAGGTAATTGTTTTAATAAACCATAAAAGCCTCTTATAAAATCAAGATAATACTCTAAGGGATGACCACTAAAGGAGGATAACATAGAGAGGTAAGATTTCTTCATCTAATAATTTCTAGACCTTATGGATAACCATATCCAATATAGGTTATTTGAAATTATTGGAAGTTGTAAATTCTTAAGACTGGTTCTCAAAACATTTTCAATTATAGGTTCAGGTGTAACAAAATTTTAATTATACATAGTATCTATCAAAATTTATATAATTGGATTTTGATTTAAATTTTCCATTTCAACCTTCTTCTTCTTCTTATAAGTGTTTTTTTATTCCATGAATTAATTTTTGATATCTAGAGTCAGATTTTTTCCTTATGTGCATATGATTTAATGTTAAAAATGGTCAAATAAAACACATAATTGGGAAAGAAACATTCTAATTTCATCAAAAAATATATTTTTTTAAAGAAATAGTTTAAATTTATTTTTGTGTTTTTTAAATTTGTAATTAAATGTGTTATTAGCAAATACCTTCCCCCACAATAGTGTCAAAATTTTATCTCTCCCTTGGTTGCTGACGTGTGAGTAAAATTTAATTATTTAAAAACTATAAACTAATAAAAAATGGTATATAGAATTATTGAACCACATTGAATTCTGAAAAAGTGTATGGCCTAAAAAATCAAAAATAAATAAAAGGAAATTAAACTAAAATAGAGGTTTATGTGTGGGTATGGTGATTGAGAAAACTAAATTAAGAAAGGAAAAAAAAGTGATATTAGGGAATCAGACAACACAACATTGATAAAAATAATTTTATGCTCAAACTACATGTTATCGTATTTGTGCCAATTTTGTATAGGAAGTTTGAAGGGAACCTAACTGTCATTTAGTTTTAATCACATATCAGTGAACTACCCTTAGTAAATACTAATTAATACTAAGGATATGTTTAGTTCTTAGATGTAGAAGGGAATCATCAGCCTTTTCCAATTTTTGGTACATTGATGGATAAAGGGAGGTAAAGTAACCAATGCTTCCACCTATCTATATATAGAGTAGTGTAAAAATAAAATTCATTATGAACAAAGATAAGATCACAATACAAAAATTACACTGAAAAAAATGATGATAATAGCATAACAGTATAATAAATTCCAATTAATTAGAATCTGAAAGCTCTAAAAATGTTTAAAAACACATGATCGGAGCATCAACTACAAATTTAATTATGATACACATTAAATGAATATGATAATAGAATAAGCAATAAAAGACATTGAAATATTCTGTTTTAGAGTCGATTTAATCTATTTATTGAGTCCCCTCTATTAAAAATCCATGTTCTCCTATTGTGAGCATCCTATGTATCCATAAAATATACTGATTTTCCACCCCTTATAAAAAAATTCAGTGACTTAAATTTAATATTTAGAAAAGTCCCAGATTCCAAAACACCTATTTTGTTTGGTGATATCCACCTAAGATAATAAATTATCACACCTTGAGTAACTTGTTTTTTCACCTTATTAATACACATAAACAAACTCTCACCCACTTTCATAGTCTATTATTGCTCCATATATCCATATGCTAAAATTTATTACTATATCATTTGTCACAATTCTAGCACCCACTAACTCTTTTCTACTCTTGACCAGCATGTTGTAATTAAATTAACTTCCATTATTGTAACAGTCATGGTTTATGAACTTTTAGGATGATTTTTTGAAGTATTAAATCAAGAACATTCAGTGTGCCCATTCCCATTCATACAACAAAAATATAGACATCATATGAGGGCCCTATAATATTCATTTAAATTCAACCTACACAATAAATTCATAGAATCATGAATCCAAACATCGAGGTACTAGTATAGTCAACCTTAAGCTTCAGTCTTAGTAGGTAATATGTTTCAACATAGGAATCATGGTTCCTACTTCACCCCTATTCTCGTTTGTTGAAATCATTGTCGGGTAAGCACGGTTTGGGTCAACCAATGTCTTTAACAATGGAGGTGTACCAAACATGGTTGGTGAATATGGTAATCTGATATTTAACCATTGATCTCATTTTCCTTGGTTTGATTCTATAACACTGGATGTCTTAAAACATGAGCTTAGACCCTCTTAAATCGCCATCTTGGGTTGTGGGTATCTTCATCCAGTAGATTAAGTTTCGCAAAATTCAACTTTAACCTCTGACGAATAGTATCTCCAACCTCATCTGTTATTCCACATCATCAATAATGGTATTATAAAATCTTCTTCAAATATGGACATGTATTATATGGTTTCACACATACTATCGGGCGGAACATCATCAGCCTGAATTTAGGGTCAATATCCAATGAGCATTGGAAATCATATTTATTGGGTTCACTGAGCCCAATTGACAACAAAAAATATTTTACCTCACTTGTTAGGTCATATTGATCGAACGAATTCATTCATTTTTAGGCACATCCATAGTGAATAATTGAAATCCAAATCTTCATTGGGGTATTTAGCGACATGAGAAATCTATTTGTTCCCATTTGGATACATGGGTTATTATAAAAATTCCAGTGTAAATTCCCTAAATGAATCAACAGTGTGGCCTTTGATTTAAGAAGTTGGCAATGTGACTTTTGATTTTAGAAATTGGTTACATGGGCAGTGAAGGAAAAATTACATTTGCACAATTTAATTTTGTCTAAGTTGGAATCCAATGAGAATATAAAAATAAAAAGAATTAAAAATTATTCAAAATAAATCAAAACCAAATTCAATTGAAAATTAATCAACAACATAACCGAATATTAAAATTAAATTTTTTAAATTAATAACAGATAAATTAATTAAAAAAATAATGAAATGCTAAAAATAAAAAATAATTGAATTCAAATTAAAAGAAATTAAATATTAAAATTTTTAATGAAAATAAATTTAAAATTTGAATTTAATTAATTAGTTAATATATTAAAATAAATACAAAATAAAAAATAATTTTAATATACAGAACTAAAACTAAACAAAGACACTAACTAAAAAAAACATGTCTAAAATAAACTTTAAAATTAAATTAAACAATCCCAAAGGTGAAAAAATAATAATTTAAGCATAAAAACACTCATTTAAATAGAAAATTTATAAATATAATATTAATAAAACCAATTGAAAAAAATTTATAATTAGTGAATAAAGTTGGTATGTTTTCAATAAATACACAGAATAATAGAAAAAAAGATATGGAAAAAATGTGAAATAAAATCCACATCAGGGAAACTGATAGTAAAATAAATATATTTTAATCAGGTCTACAACCAAATTAATAAGGCCTTTGGTTGAATTATAATTTAAAAATTATGATAAAGTGGTTATTTGTGCTGAGAATGATGATATGGTGTTTCTCAAAACGTATTTTCTTCAAGATAATAATATTAAGAAAATATCAAGGTTTTAGGAAACAAAGAATAAATAAGTTAAGATGTTAGGAGGTAATCTCCCAACCTTTAGTAATTTTGGTGAACAACATTTCAAAAAATATTTTATAAGATCTATAGTGTGTTTTTAATGTATTTAGTTTGATCACAGGGCTCGTGACTATCAAGAAAGGATTCATGACCAATCAAATAATGGGTTAATTGATATTTATTCAATGATGGGATTTTTTAGTGAAAATGGATAAGTTCCTTATGCTAATATGTGTCAAATGTTATTTTAATGGGATGGAAATCATCCTAATTAGAAACAAAAAGGTATATCAAAATCATTTTCCACTACTACAGTTGATGTTGTACCATTGAATGAAGTTTTGAAAGGTATGATACTTTTTTATTCAACTTATTCCAATGCCCTATTTGACTTGGGATATTAGAATTATTTTTTAAGAAATTGTCAATTAAAATATGAATACCACCATATGAAGAAGAAGATAAAACTTGTGCTGAGAAAATCAGGTCGAAATATAAAAGTAGCCTAGATCTATAGAAATCTCCCAATTTTTATTAGTGGGATGGTAATCTATAAAACTATTATTAAACATCCCATTTTAAAGTTTGATATAATTTTTCTTATGGATTTTCTTTTTGTTAATCAAACTATGATAAATTATAGAGCTAAGAATGTTTTCCTCAATGATTTTATACAATTGATAACTTACCAATAAGTTAAGAAATTGACTAGAGATGTTGGTGAAAGTTACCTAGATGATTTTATTGAAAATAAGGAAATTTTTCAAATTAATGTTCTTCCAGTAGTGAATGAATAAATGGATTTTTATTCTATTTAATTTCCTTTTTTTATTCTTGATCAAGAGATTCATATTACTATTGACTTGGTTCCGGAAAGTAAGCCTATTTGAAACCCCCATTTATAAAATTGCTAAAGTGGATCCTTTAGAATTGAAATATATATTATATAAATTATTAGATAAAGGTTTAATTTGACTTATATCTTCATCATAGGGAACTCAAGTTTTATTTTTGAAAAATAAAGAGGGTATAATGAGACTTTTCATTAATTATGGAGCATTGAATAACATAATTGTTAAGAAAAAAGTATCTTTTTTCACATATCGTTGATTATTTTGATTAACTCTATGGAGCATAGTATTTTTTGAATATTGATCTCAAGTCAGGGAACCATCAATATAAAGTGAAGTCAGTTGATATTCCAAAGATAGATCTTTATAATAGGTATGGTCATTATGAGCTTTTAATTATTCTATTTGGGTTATCTAATGTGTATGTTGTGTTTATGGACCTTATGTGTATATTTATCTGTATGTTCATGGATAAGATTGTGGTTTTTTAATTGAAGATATTTAGATTTATTCTAAAAGTTAATAAGAATATAAAATACTGTAATGGATATTTTTTCAAACATTAAAATAAAATTAACTATATGGAAAATTTTTGTAATTATATGTTTTGTATTCAAAAACATTCTTTTTTTGGTAATATTGTTTCTAAATATGGAATAATAGTTGACCCTACTAAAAATAAACTTGTTGAAAAATGGAAAAATCAAATATATAGCATATATATCCATATTTTTCTTAGTTTAGTTGGTTACTACTGATGTTTTATTAAAACAACTCTTAGTTTTTTACCATAGTAATTAACTAAATTGAAAAGAAGTCAAATTAATCTTGAAAAAAAAATGTGGATATTTTTTTAGAAACTATAAAGAAGATTAGTGAATGATCTATTTTTTCCTAACTGAAAAAATGGTGGATTATTCATATATATATGATTCAATTAAGGTACATGGTTCTGTCTAGATCTAGAATGATCGGGTGATTGCTTATTCATAATGTTGGTTGAAACCTCATGACTTAAATCACCCTACACATGATCTGAAACTATTTTTTGTTGTTTTTATAAAAATATTTTGTAGGATTCATTTATATATAGTAAAGTGTGAATTATATACTGAACATATATTTCTGAAGTATATATTCACTCAAAAATAACTGAACAAGTGACAGAGAAGATGGCTGGAAATGATCAACGATTGTGATTACATGATTCATTACTATCCTGGAAAAGAATACAATGCAGTTGATTCTTTGAGTAAGAAAAATAATGTTATATTAACCATGATAAGATTGGAACATGACCCTTTGGTTAATGAGTTAATGAATTGTTTCATAGAATTTTTGGATGTATATACATCATCTATTTTGTTTGACGTTTCAGTGTATTCGACTTTTTCTAAAAGAATTAAGTATGCTTAATGGAGGATCATACTTTATAGGAAAAGGAATAATCCATTAATAATGTTAAGTTTTTAGAGTTTAATTTTGATAAATAAGTTATTATCAAACTTTTAATAATCTTATGTTTATCTTGTGATTTTTAGTTGAAGAAAGAGTTGTTGAGTGAAGCTCATAGTTCTCTATTTTTCATTCATCATATAAGAACTAATATGTTTCAAGACCTTTGAGATTATTATTCGTTGGATGGTATGAAATGAAATATTGATTAATTTACCCAAAATGTTTAGAATTTAAAGATTGGTAATGTAGAAAACAATTACCAAATAGAATGATTCAACCTTTTAAAGTTCCATAGTGGAAATAGCAAAATATATCAATAGATTTCATGGTGCTATTCTCAAAGAAAAAATAAATTAAAATTTTGTTTTTCATTATTTTCAATAGATTAAAAAAATATGTGATTTTTCGTTCAATTAGAGATATTATGTCTCTAGATCAACATTCATGACTATATCTCAAGGATATAGTTAGGTTACATTTACTTCCCCTCTCCATTATCTCTGACCATGATCCATAATTCATATCTAATTTTTTTTCAAGGCACTTCAGAAATATTTGGATACTGAATTAAATTTCAGTATATAATTTCATCCTCAATATGATGGAAAGTCTGAGAGATAAATTTCTACTATATATGATATGCATCATAATTATTTAATGCATTACAATGGATGTTGGTATCAACATATTTCTTTAGTTGGGTTTTTATATAACAATAGCTTTCATTCAAATATACATATGGCACATTTTGATGCTATATATAGAAATTGGTGATGAATGTCAAATTTTTGGGATAAAGTAGGAGAATGGAATTCGATGGGATAAAATTCGGTAGAGGAAATGGTGGATAATGAATAGTTGATTCAGGAACATGTGAGGATGACTCAAAGCATGAATAAAATTAATGTTGATTATCATAGTAAGGATCTTTGTTTTGAGGTGGGTGATAATGTTTTACTTAAATTATATTCTAGGAAACGTTTAAAATTTTTTGGAGGAAACCTTAAGTTATGTACATGGTTCATTGGAGCACATGAAATATAGTAGAAAGTTTGATCAGTTTCTTAGTAAGTATCACTTCCTATATGTTTTTCCTAGGTACATAAAAAATTTCATGTTTCAATGTTATTGAAATTTATGCTAGATTCATCCAATGGATTGATCCCTGAATTAGTTTAGTTAAAAGATAACCATTCTTATATAGAATAGACTATACAGATTATTGACCACAAGTATCATGCAATACCAAACTAGTAAATTTTTTAATTTAAGGCGTTAAGGAAAATCTATATGGTTGAAGAACCAACATGGGAGTTCGAAAATGCCATGTGGGAAAGATATCAACACTTATTTAATAATAAATTAAGTTTTGAGGAAAAATTTCAATGGGGGAAGAATTTAAAATCTAGGATAATAATAAAATAAATCAATTTCATGTTTATTGATATAAATTATATAGTTATATTTATTCTAAAAATACTGAGTAATTTTTAAATTAAAAAGGAAATATTTTACTTTAAAATTTTTTTATAATTTTTTTATATTAATTATTAATAAATAAATTATAGAAATTCAGTTTAAATAAATTGATTATATTTTATACAAAATCAGGTAAAAATTAACATATAGTGAATCTTTGGGATTTTTTATAGAATGTTGATTTTTAATGGAATACTGAAAAATATAGATTTTGGTAAATATGACATTTATTTTAAATTAATTAATTTAATTTAAAAGTTCCATTACGTTTTGAATATTATTTAATGTAAAATAATTATACACTATTTTTATTTAATCCAATAAATCTTATTTATATCATCTTCATATTGTATTTTAGTATAAGTTTATTTTTGGGTCTAAAGAAGAGTTTTTTTCTAAAAACTATTTTTAAGTTAATATGTTTCTTTATTTTAATTTATTAAAATGACCACTAATTAGTGATTAATTAAATGAATAATATATATTATATTTCAATAAATATAATTTAAATTAATACAATTATTATCACTGGTCATGGAGTTAATATAAAATTATTTTATACTTGAAAAATATATATATTGAAAAAACCACTATTTCATCGCATCTAAGGTTTTTGTTTTAAATTACATTCTTTTAATTATTTGATTTTAATTTGGTAAAATATATTTAATATTTTTAATCATCAATATTTTTATTATCAAATATGTTCAACATAATCTTATTGTCATAATGAATAGTCATAATAATAAAAGTATTTTATCACGGTTAAGGTAAAAATGATTTTATTGGAGGATAAACAAAAAATATAAAGATCAGAATGACCTGAAACATATCTAAAATCTATTTTATGGAAATAATTCGACCTTATATTGTCTAAATTTTGATAATTGTATGTTTTTGAGTCGTGCAACATTTGAAAAACATGGGGATCACTTTTTATTTCCCAAAATTACATGTGTGCCACTCACCTAGATTGTAAAAGTATAACCTCTATCATTGCAGCTTCACGTCATAAAAACATTGTGGTTTTCCAAATACCAACCCAAATTACTTCTTTTACTCACTCTCCATTACCTATACCAACTAGTTTTATAAGAAATCCATCCGAAGAATGCTTTTGGTGCTAACCTAAGGAGGTTGTCCAAAGAAGAGGCATCATGCTTAACGAATCATTTTTATATTATTTATAATTCCGCATTATTAAATATTAATTAGACAATAAAACATTTATATCCCATATTATGATATATTATTCTATTAATTTAATAACTTTTATCTATCTCCTCTACCATCTAATGGGAAAATAAAAGTGTTATTTGTATGTACGGCGGACTACAGCCTCGCGAACTTAAGTAATTTGTTTTTATCTCCCGCATCTTGTTATAACGATTAATTTAAAGTTATATATGATATTAATAAATTGAATATACTTTTAGAATATTTATATTTTATATACCTTCTTAATTTTCATTCTATGGTGGATACGATAACATCACTCATGTGTATGGCAAACTTCCGCCTTGTGAAGCGTTGTGATTCGGTTTTAACTAATGATTTTTATCGAAGGTAATAATAATAAATTTAAAGATTATATGTTAAATATATGAAATAATTATTATATTCATGAAATACTTATCATTATTAACATATAATAGATATTATTTACATCTACCTTTCTATTCACTGAGAAATGATAATGTCGTTCATGCGTGCATATGGACTACCACCTCCACGAAGAAATGTGATTATTATTTTTATCTCATGAATGATATATATAAGTATCCAAAATGAAATTATACAGTTTTTATTATTTTATTTTAATTATTTATAATTAAAATAATACTTACCCACCTTCTATAATAATCTTTGAAAAATGGAAATGTTACCCATGTACGCGTACATCCTACTGTATTCATGATTATAATGTAGTTCATTTTTAAATTAATAATTTATAGTTGGTTTTAAAAGTATAAATAAATTAAAAAATGATAATAATTTCATGATTATTATTCTATAGACTATGGAATAATGACCTTTTTGTACATATTAAACCTAAAGAAGTCATTTTTGACACATAAACTGAATACCAATAAAAAAATCCTAAGTGAACATACACAATTAACTAATTATGTGTATTATGTTAATAGATAAAATAATAAGATTAAAAGGTATCATAATCAATTAAATAAATAACATAATTTTATTGTTCAATAAGATAAATAACAAATGTGACAATTTGGAAACAAGGTAAGGGACTTTGTATCAATTTACTATTCATTAAGGTATATTGTGATGTATTCGCCTATATTAGTTTTCCTTTTGACATATTATATAATAAATTTATCTATTCTCATAGAATTTATAGTTTTTTATAAAGTTATTATTTAATAGTGATCACAATTCAAATGTTTCCAATTTGGTAAGGGGCTTCTCTTTAAAAAAAATTATCTTTTAATGTTTTCATTTTAATTCTCTTATTCTTATATGTTGATTTTTTAAAATGAATTTATGATTGTAATTGTATGTACATGATAGGTTTATAATGGATTTTTTTTCTTTCTTTAAAAGTTTGTCAAAATAAGGAATCATTTTACAGAATTATTGGCTTTATTTACAAATGAAGAAAAGGAATGTTCTATTTTAATACATACAGTGAAAATGAATTTTTCCACTACAATAACCATTATTTGAAATTTGGATTACTTTATGAGATATCATGTTTTATTCATTTAATAACACTCTTTAGGGGGTTTTCTTCAATTTAAAATTGTATTTTAATATAAAATCTCATTTAATATATGAATGATATTTTCATACAAACTTAATGGTGTTTTTCAATAGTTTTATGATGAAAAGGTGGATGCATAAAAATATTTATTCTTGAAATGTTAATTTTAAATTATATATGAGACATGAGTGAGCCTGGTGCATCTTATGTTAAGGGTGTATAGTCGTTACATCTCAATGGTGTGCTCAGTATAGCTTAGATGATGGGTATACCCGGATAGTGCTTGTTGATCCTAATATAGCTTATATGAATGTTGTACATAGATATTTCTCCAATGTATTGGGTAATTACCCTTCTCTTAGTATGAAATAATTAAGTAGTTTCTAGATAGTTTCTCCTATGGATTTCATTGGGATCTATTTATTTCAAACAGGGGTTTAAAATGTGTTATTAATATGATGTTCAATGTTGATAAAAAATGGATTTTTTTTTCTTTCTATGGGTTTTAATGGTTTTATTTGAGAAAAAAGTGTATGTGTTTTTACATAAAAGTGTTTTATTTAATAAACTCAAAGAACATTGAAGATAAAGGTAAAAATTACATGGGTTTTCATTTTTTTCATTCTAACAAAATTTACTCATATCACATTTTAAAAAAAATTTCACATAGTTTATGAATGGGTAAGAATAAAGAAAAAGTCAAGTTCAAAGTTTTGATGTTTATTCATGAAATAAAAAATGTTTCTTTTTTAATGATTTATATTGTCCAAAAAATAGATACTGATTAGAAGTGTCTGCATTATAAAATAAGGTGTTTTCATCAGAGTTATTACCAAATTCTATACAACTCTAAACCTAAAAGTACTTTGGGAATGTAAGAAAGTGATTTATAATTTAAATTCACTATAATATATAATTTTTAAGTCATATTCCCTATATTTTTTAGGAAATGGGATTAAGTATTAATATTATTTAATACTCAAAAAGAATCAAAAAAAATCATCTTAAAATATATATAAAGGGTTTCCCATTTTATTCTTCATTGGCTCTACGGTCTCCCTCAAATATCACAGGCTTCAATTTTCTAAAAAATACGTAAATTTATTTATTCTCACTTGACTAAATTATTAATCTTATATTATCATTAATAATTCCTCCATTCATATTAACATTTTGTGAGTCATTATTAGTCATGTTGTTATCTCTATAAAGAACCATATCTACAGAAATGTTTCATTTTAAATCAAAAAAATATCAATGAATGATACCATTTTAATTAGGACATGATTTTCAATATAATGGCATGATCATTAGAAACATGGTTTGATATACGATCAGTAATTCACTTTATTTGAGATTTTTTTTTAAATTATAAATCACTAATGTAATAACTCTTACGTTTTGTACTGATGACTCTTAATATTGATGGAATAGCCCTTACCATTTCCATTTCTTTTCCAATTTTCCACTGCTCATCATTATGTTACTCTTACATTGGGCTAATTGAACCTTATCATTTCATTAACTTTTTAATGAATACCCTTAAAAATTCTCTTGATGAACCTTATGTTTACTAATATATAACCTTATTTATTAAGGAAACCCTTATGAAATTCCCTAATGACCCTTTCATTTTCTATGGGTTACCATTATTAATTCAGGTTACCATATTGAAACACCCCTAAAAACCCTTGATTTTTTTTTGATTACGAATATAAAACATCAATATATATCTTGATAAATCTTACACACTTCTAAATTAAATTTAATTAAATCAATAATAGCTCTTGTATTTTTTAAATTCGTTAGGTGTGTAGACTGGATAAAAATTATGAGTATAGAGAGAGTTCGTAGTTATTAAAATTCTCACACTAATATACCTCTAGTAACACTTACTCATTCAAGTAAACATCAGTACTCAAATGATTCTTAGAATTCCAAAATATTTCTAATTAACTCAATTGAAAAAAAAACAATAATATAAGTCATGGTTCTCAAAATATTACTATTAAATTTAATCACATTGGGTTTATTATACTTAAAAGAGAAGATATGTAACCCCACCTATTTTCATGCTATATGACCTTATACTCTATGCATGTTAATATTTTGGAAATATGATATTAAACTATGTACATGTATACTCTTTTGAGGTTATTTACACTGAAAATGGGTTTTAACAATCATGTTGGGTCACTTCTCCTACATTACAATATTGGATATATCACATCCCTTTTAGTCAAAATTTTATAACCTTTAAATTCAACCAATTGAGTTGGGTCCATATAGTTTGATGTTATACTACATGTTTTGTTTCAACATTAATTTTTGGTAAAATGTTCCCTCATCACTAGGCATGCCAACTTTCATTTGGTCAATGTTGTGTGACCTTAAGCTTTGTTCAAAGATGCATGACAGTAAACATCATCTACCTCTAGTCTATTCTACATAAAAATAAATTTCAAACGAAAATGACTTAACTCATCCGGCTAAAAACCTATAAAGGTATTCCTATTCAAATTTCAGGTTTTCAGTCATTAATAGATACACTTTTGTGGATTATGAAAAAATTAGAGCAGAAACATAAAATTCACAAAGCGTATAAGTACCAACATTTTACCCTAGGATAAGTAAATATGATATAGGGGTAGAATTCTAAAAAAATTAATATATCCTCTCTGTTTCAAACATGTTTTGGTTTAGATAGATTATGTGAAATGGAAAAAGATGTAATTTTAGGAAACATAAACTCTTTTTAGAATAAAATCACCCATAAAAGTCCCAATTCATGATTTTTTATTATAATGATTCATTCACACTCTCATATCCAAATGGATTATCCATTGCCTAGGAAAATTACACATACTCAAAATATATTTCTTTTCTATATACATTCCAGAGAATATGTCCAATATGAAATCAACCCTCATCCACCTTTTATCTAATAGGCTAATATTCTCTTATAGTTATTTCACACACATTTTGTATCTATCCAAATAATACCCTTCTAAGATCATATTACTTAACAGATAATTGTTTTATTCAAGTTCTTTATAACTAACATAATTATTTTAGAATATTGTTAATAGTAATTCACTTTCATTCCATTTTAGATGGATTCAATTATTATATTATTACACATTATTTGACTTCAAGAGTTAGTAAGTACTATTATTTTAAATGATAGATATTTAGGAAATCAATTACATTCTAAGTTTAAATTTATTTTATTGAATTCAGAAAAGGGGGAGGGGGAATATCCATAACATGGAGCTTCTCCATGATTGGATATAATAAAAAAATACAATACAACTAGTTAGAATATATAAACAAGGAAAGATTGATTAACTCTAAGATATGAATCACAAATCATTATAATTTATTAATATCTTTATGAAATCTTGGTAGATTTTTAATATGAATGTCTCAATTATAATACAGTACTTCTTCCCTTTTAGAAGGGTCACATCCCACCTTATTATCCTCCATTTATATCCTTTATCAATCATAATTTTCTTCTCAACAATTGATATATCTAAATATATATGGTATAATGTGGTAGTCACTTCATCAATTAATATTTTATTCTCCACTACCACCATATCATGATGATATTCTTCTAGATATGCTATAATACTATATTTTGAGAAGAAAATTATATACTATATCATTAGAAACTAAAATTGAAGTGTCCTTGTTCACTGGAACACATAAATTATTATCTTCACACCAAAAAAGATTACATGTTAATCAAATACTCTATATTCTTGTGTGATTAACTTGTATTAAAGAAAATATAGTCGGATTTGAATCTCATTTAGTGGCTTATCACTCATCAGCATTATCAACTCTTCCATACCTATTTATATGACATTAATTAAAGTTTTGATGACTATGGTTTTAACTCCAATTTTATTTCAAGTAATATAATATAAATTGAATCAATATCACTCATAAAATATGTAATATCAATACCACATAATAAATTTCATGGATGAGTAGTCTTTTCCTATGTTAATTCTACTTATTAGGAAATTGAAGTGATGGGATTATGAACATAAATTATCTATGACATGGATATTGTAATCATCACTAGAATAACATATCAACCAAAATATATGGACTAAATGAGAAAAGTTTTTATATTTATCTTCACTTGTTTTAATATTAACTTCTCTCATAGAAACTAGTTCATCATATGATGAAAATAAAAGGTCTTCTTAATGTGACCACTGAGAAAGATATTTGGGAGTGAAATTTTCCCCTAAAACTAAATTAACATTCAATGGTTCCATAATCTCATATATAAATCCTTTATTTGGTTCTCTTTGATTAATATCAATTCAGACATCACATGTAATAGAAAATATGCACAGACCAATAATATTGTTGACGAGTATAGATCACCTATAAATTATTTTAAAGTAACATCGTATCATCCAAAATTGTATTGAATATAGGGGAATTTTGTTTTTAATATTGATTAAATACTTCAAAATTCAATATAGGGTCATCATCCTGGACATATTTGATTATCATCTCAAATAAAATATTTAGGTATAGGTATAATCCGTCCATTTATTTTCCATCAGTGGTCTTGATCATGATTGGTGACCCCTCTTGATGGTTGGGAAATATTTTTTCCTTAGATATTGGAATATTTGGTCTTCAATCAGTTAGTCTAATATCTAAAAAATCAATGTTTTGGAAAGATAAGTTAAACAATATGATGTATATATCTTTAATTCTCCATCATTCCCTGAGAGAAAATGTAGTTACAATTACTTCTCAATTTCCAATCAATTGGGTTACTTTAATTAAATTCTATATATATATATAACCAATAAATAGGGAACTATAAATTCCTTATGGGTCAGTGATCTCAAACTAACCATGTTAATAGGTGAAGGGTCTACCTCAAACGTACATCCTAGACTTGTATCCATCCCAATCAATATTTTACCAACTGAGTACTCTGGTGACCTACCAAGAAATGATGTTTCCTCAAGATACTATAATAGATAAGAAATATAATGAGTTATATATTGGATACATATATTATAATTTTGAATATGAATTGATGTTACCTCCTTAAAGGAAGTTGTTTTTTCAGTCTCTTCTTCAACACATATATCAGTTGCCTTTAGGGACTCATTCTTATCATCATCTCTAGCATCATTATCATCATTTATTAATTCAACTCACACTAACTATATTAATATATGTGTCATAAAATACTTTAACATCTATGGAAATAACGATGTACTCAAATTTTTTTATTTAAGATATAACTTCATCAGGTTAATGGTTAATCTAAATAATTAATAGTGAAGTAATTTGACCTAGATCTTTCAATATGGAAACCTTTACTTATAAAATATCTCATGTATCCTTTATAGAAAAAATTATCATGTATATACACCACTAATACATCACTATATAAATTTATCATTAGTAAGGATAGTACATTGAGGAGATATTGTTCTAATGGAATGAGATAGGTCGAGATGCCTCAATTTCTTATCAAGAATTCCATCGAGAAGGGTATTTCTTATAATATTCCTCTTATGTATTGTTATCTCCATCAGTACATCAAGGTATGATTTCACATAATATGGTAATTTTATATTGACATAGACCACCAAGTATGTCAACATTCTATTAGGTCAGGATCTAATGCAGGTTTTAACATTATTGATTAATAATATGATAGAAGCATCATTTGGTTGGAAGGTGATTCATGATTCCTTTTCCTCATATATGAGAATCAACAAGAATTAGAGTTCAGTCATTGGATGTATATTCTCCTAGAAAACATGAGGTTATTGGAATTTTATTTGACAAGGACTTAGTCTTACTAATGTACCAAAACATATTACATAATAGACAATATTGGTATAAATAAGTAAATGCAATTTCTACTCAACAACTACACCACAAGGATGATTATGTTGGTCCTTAATATTTTATTTGATTTACATATTTTTAATAGATATTTACTTATGAAAATTTCATTGAATACCATCAGTAGAACCTATATATAAACTCTCGGGATGAGTTTATATCCCCACTCATTATATTTACACCTTTACATCATTGTCCAATGGGTTATTGGGGATACAAAAGTCTTGAGAGTTATGCTACTCCATGGAATCCTCCTATATGATCCTTATCCATTTGATACTATAATATGATCATCCAAATAATAAAATAAGATATCAATGTTTATATAAAGGTTATTCTCTATGAAGTTTCTCTCCAAATCCTGTAACTTTTTGTAAGTCTATGAGTCCACTCCACATTATCCCATGAAAAGGTAGGTAGGAGAAATTAATCATACGTGTACCTAAGAATGGATCCCCAATAATCATTTTAATATTCCATCGGCTAATCAAAACCACATAATGTATCAAATTTAATGTTTTATTTTCTACGATCAATATATATATTATATCAAAAATGATATCCATATTGAATTGGGAGAATATTTTTGAGATCTAGACTACTTTCATGCCACCAAGAAATGATAATACATCTCTCAAAATCTATGACTAATTTACTAACCAAGTAGATCTAACATCATTTCATCAATAATACACCCCTTTTATAGAGATTCCAGTTTGAATTCAAAACCTATCGCTGATCCTTAATGAACTTTTGGAAAATCGAGGTGTGGTTGTCATTTTTTGGCTTTAATTATTTGGGTTCCTCATCCAATGTCAATGAAATATACAGAAGTATATACCCCCAATCGAGCACCAAATATATTGATAAAGAACCGAGTAAAAGTCACGTTGACTTGAATATGATTGGAATGTAAAGTAATTTGATGCTATAGCTAGTTGCAACTTGATCCGGGCTAAGTGATGGGTGAGTCTATCAAAAAAAATAACCCATAAATTTTTAATCTTTATATTGTCATGTAGCATCTAAAACTCAATTAAATCAAATTTTTGAGAAGTTTATGTTGTTCGTTTCTTATATGGTGATTGAAAAAATGAATATTATTATCCTTAGAAATCTATATTACAATAAAAGATTGAGGAACATGTGTTGGTTATATATTTATAGTAAAACGTATTGCAAAGACTGAAAGTTATAATAAAATACAAAAGAGTGTATAATATCATAAGACTAGGAAAAATTTTAAACTTATAAAATTTAATTTATGTTTTTTTTTTCAAAGGGTGATCTACATCAAAATTATGTCTTCTATTAAATTTTATAGAGAGGTTTTGTGTAGGGAGAATAAAAAATAAGAAACTATTTCATATCAAAAGATATAATATGCCTGTAAAGTTTGTAAAATTATTTTGGACCACCTTTTACCCCTATTTATAGAGGTAACAATGATCGTTCAATTTTCCCATATATGAGAAGAAATAAAATTACATTAAGGAACACTTTTTCCCTTGAAATTAAAATGTTTTTTAAAATGGATCAAATTTATTAAGGGGGATATTTTGACCCTTGAAAAGGTGATTGAAACTTTTTAATAAACTTGGCGAAGAATATTTCATTAAAAGTGAAAGAAAATAGAAATTTTTTCATAAATAAATATTTGTAACATTGAAGTAGTTACATTTCTAAAAATAAATTATAGGAATTCCCATCTTATCTGGTCACAGGTCTATGTTTTTTATAGCCCATAGAATCTTATATGGCACAGATTTTTTTAATCTAGTGACCTATGTGATTCCAAGACATAATTTTTGATTCAATGGTTAATTCCTATTTATGGTATCTTGGATTTCATGGGACCCTAGAATCAGTTTTTTTCACAGCATATAGATTATATGTGAACAGTTTAACATATGTATTGCATCGATATTTTATTGATAGAAGGTGGTAATTTCTAAGGCCACGGTTCATTTCCACAGCATAATCCCCAAATTTCATGAACCATGAGTCATGAAATTTAATCTATTAATTGGTATTTCAACCTGAATTTCAAGAAACATGGGATTTTTAAAGGCACATAATTTGAGAAATCACATAATTTAAATATCTAATTTAGAAATAGGGTCCTCCACATCAGTTTTTGGGGCTTATTGACTATTTGTGTTCTTACAAGGGATGCTTCCAGCACATTTCCAACCCACAAAAAAATGTGTCCTCTGCATAAGCCTTTATCCCTTTTTTAAGGATATCAATTAACATGAATCTAAAATCATATGAAAAATAGGGCTTCCTTAAGGTATTTATTGAACAACTTTCTATGGTATTTTTTTGTTTAATATTTTACCTATGTTAATTCATTTAATAAGATATCCATTTTATGTTTATTCAAGCCACACAATTAGTTGTTTTCATTGGTTAGCTTCAATAACCCTTATCATAGTGTATTCATTTGAATAATGTATGTGTTACTTGAAGTTGTAACAATGGACCAAAGGCTAATGGTAGATATTGAAATATTTTTCTTCAATTTAATTAATGAGATTTTTTATCTCACTTTTACAAGTGTTGTATACATACCCCTTAATTCCACCCTTAACAAACTTTATATTTCCCTTATGATAGTTTCCAAGATGTATCATCCCACACCTTTTACAGGTAGGATGTTAGACCTTCATACCATCATTGGTTTTATCGCATGATTCCCTATGGTTAATCTCTACAATTATTTTCTTATCTTTTGTCCCTAAGACCATACATTTACATATAGACTTTTAGGCCACATCAAAAAATTTCATCATAACTGTCAAAGTCTTGAACCACCATTTCTTGTCATAGTCTATGATTCAACCCACAAGAGAAACATCTAATATATTTTAGGTCTCATAAAAATTTGACAATCATACCATGAATGTATCATGAAGTTCACATCATAAGGCCTAATAGATTCATCTTCCTTGTATTTCTATATAAGAAACTCTGTATCCTTTTTAATATGCAGAGTTCATGATAAATACATATTGATAATTATCTTCTTAAATACATCCCACACCATGGATGTTATCTAATCCCTAATCTTCATATTATGAATTAGTATCCAACATTAATCATCCTCTCCCTAATGGTGATAAATAACCAGTATTACCTTCACTTTTTTAGAGAATTGATGAATATATAATAAACTTATGATAGAGTTATTCCATTTTTCAGGGATTATGGGATTAGCATATCCAAAAATCATTAGAGGAAATTGTTGCATAATGGAATCAACTATAACTTTCTCTCTTGGAGGTAATTTCATACGATTCATGCTATCACTCAATACATGATTCATTTGTGACAGTGAAGCCCTAAAACTATATTTTCCTATTGCTATCATTTTAGAAATTTCATTATCCTATACATCACATTTCTCATTGCACATATCATTGACATGATTCCATATGTGAAAAAATATTTCCTAACATGAAGGAAATTTAGGGATAAGAGTAATTTTATGAATAAATATATACAAGGTGGGTCATAAAATTATATGGAGTAACTCTTAAATAAACGAAAAATCTTAAATTATAAATCTCAAAGATTCTATATAGGTTATCAATGCTTATCTTCTAATAAGGTTCTATATCCCCAAATACTTATTAAATTCTATAAAATATTTTTAAATCTATAATAATGGTTTTAAAAAGAATATGCACTATCCAAAACATATCCTCTATGGGTGTCAAACTAGTTGTGTGGTAAGGGCAAATTCACCATACAAAAAAATGATGGTTGAGATATACTTGACCAAATATTTTTG
Organism: Viscum album; assembly: GCA_963277665.1. NCBI lineage: Eukaryota > Viridiplantae > Streptophyta > Magnoliopsida > Santalales > Viscaceae > Viscum > Viscum album. The sequence continues at coordinate 1,881,165,286 of OY728150.1, read as the reverse complement.
GTGTGATTACCCCTAGATGCTAATATTCCAAAACCACATCCACTTGTAGAATCTAGATAGAGATGTATTACTAGTAAAACCACATAATATCTACTTTACCAAGACCTCAGGATCCCATCCTATTATTAGGATTATCCTTAGGGTTTTCACTAATGTTATCGAATCCTAATATAAAAAAATTAAAAAAACATTTCTTTAATAAAAATTATAATAAACCAAGCCATACAAATATATTATTTCGTGGTTATTAATAATTTTTTTATAAAATACAAGATAATGATCTAGGCTCTATTTTGTTTATAGGATTAGACACATAAATACATCATTCGAAAAACATAGCATTATCATGTATATTTAATATACTAAGAGTGTTTATAACTCCATTTAGTCCTATTAATATTTCATAGGATATCATTGGTAAATACATAAAGAATATGTTGATCTATAATTCCTTGTAAGGGAATTTAACACCTAGAGATTTTGTCAATTATTTTCAAACTAATTTTAAAAAATTATATTTTTCATTTTATGCAACATTGAATGTAGAATTTTTTTATATAAATGAACCAAATTATTCTTCCTTAGTATTCTATAACAATTTAATATTTTTTTTATAAGCTACACCAAGATAATTTAGTGCTACATGCAAAATTGAGTTAGTTTGTGTTACATGCAAGATTGAGTTTAATGCCTTTTAAAGGCGCACATATTTTAAATATATATTTTGAAACTTTTATAAATTAAATTTATCAAAATAAAATTCATTTTTGAATGAGTAATATAAAAATTATATCAATATTATTTTTTGGTATTTTTCTAAATGTTTCAATTTTTGATGAATTGTGAAAAATACTGCATTTTAGTTAAAATTTTCTTTTTCATTTAAAATATTAAATTCTAAAATATATTATAAATTGGTTTTTTAAGTTAAAAGAGATTAATTGTAAATATATTAATCCAATTTAGATCATTAGATGAATTTTTATACTTAATTTCGATATAAAAACATATTTAACTTTTAACCATTTTCACTTTCAAACCCTATTATTTTAACCACATCTACAGGATTAGCTTTAAAATTAATTTTTCCACTTATTTGATTTGAAAACAGAAAAATACACATACACATTTTTAATTAGTATAATATTTTTACACTAAAAAGATCATCTTAGTTTTTGATCAAAAATGTTAGTGGAAGTAATTAAAATTAATTACAATTATTAAGGTAAAATAATGCTTAACTATGGGATAAACCATAAAATTAAGGGTCTAGATGACCTAGAAACTTTTCCAAAATCCATTATCTACCAATATTTTGACCAAATATCATCTTTTTTCTAATTTTATACGTTATTTGTATACTATTCCCTAAAATTGACATATATAATATGTTATGTATGAAAAAATACAAAAAGGGAACCTTTCTTACCTTTAACATTTACAAAGCTCTAGAGTGTAGAAGAAGATACATAGTTACGGATATAAAAATAATTTTGAAATTTAAATGGTTTTATTTTTTCATGGTAATTTAACATTAATTTTTAGATATGATATAATTTTATTAAACTCTTAATAAAATCTAACACATGGATTATTTAGTTAGTAATTAAATAAAATAAATGTTGCCAAAAACATTAAAAGTAATTAAATTTAATTAAAATTGGTGTTTTAATATTTTTTATGTGGATATATCTTGTTATATAGATTTTAATTTCATATATATTAATTAAAATATTGTTTTTATATTTTAAAATTAAAATTAACTAAATAATGTCAAATTTGACAGAAATCTTACTTTATAATAAGTGATATTTTATTAACAGAATTCAAATTACTAAAAATAGTATATTATGAATATTTAGTTTTAAATATTAATAAATATAAAATATTTCCCAATAATTTAACAATTGGTCTTTTATAATTAACAAATTTACCTTTAAATAGAAAAACAATTAGCATGGTTTTGGTTAAAGCGTTGTTTTTTGAGTTACTTGCACCTGTTTTAAAATTAATTTCCAACACACATGGTACTTACTTTTTGTAAATTATATATAATATTGTGGATTAATTGGTTCTATATTTTATAATAATCCTCAATTTTATTTACTCTTAATGGTTTAATTACATTGTTTAAAAAACTAGTTTCCATAATAAAAACCAAAATGATAAATGTGGGGAAACATAGAAGTTAAGGAACAATGTTTTAAAAAACATTTTTTTTATGGTGGTGGTTTTTCTAAACCATAAATATTATTTAATACATTATTTTTCCATTTTTTAAGAACATTAAGTAAGGGATAACTCTAAATTGTTTTAACATTTTTGGTATTTATAAGAATGAACTCCTCCTATATAAGTAAAGCAATCAATATCCCCCTTCCTAAAACCTCTCTATCCATTATGACTATTAATACCCATGAAAAATTAATATCCCAACATACCTAATCCCAACCTAGAATCCTCAATTTGGGAATAAATCCAACCAAGGAATCCTTATGGTGAAAACCAAAAGAAGTTACCTAAAGAAGAGGTAACATGCTTCCTCAAACTGTTTTGTTTTATATTTATTATCCACTCCCTCAACTATTATTATTCCAAGATTATATAATAAATTAAGTATCATAAATATACTGATATTTTTTTATTCTAAGTGTTATACCTAAACATACACTCACATTTATAAAATAGGAAATTAACTTACTTTTCTTTTGTACGGCGAACCACCACATCACAAAACTATGTTGTTCATTTTTTTCCTTTACCAACTCTCATGGGTGAGAATTATAATAGAAAATATATTTTTATATTCCTTTTATGATATTTAAGATCTATTTATTCTTATGGAAGTTTTATATAACACATTCGTTCATTATTTACATTTTTTGTAAATATGGTAACTTTGTTTGTGGATGTGTGGACAACAGCCTCCTCAAAGCAATGTCATTTGTTAACACTTTACATGGAATTTATGAAGGATGGTTTTTGTAAAATTATATAATATATATGATATATATGAAATAATAATTCTAATTAAATGATAATATATATATATATATTTCATTTACTTCCTTTCTTTCAATGAGAAAATAAAATGGATGCAGAATTCATGTGTACATACGGCCTACCGTCTCAATGAACGGTGAAGTCCATTTCATGTTCTTATCCTTTTTGGATTATTATAAATATTTATATAATAAATATATGTGACATTTAAATGATTTTATACATTCAATAAATAATTATATAATTATATAAGTAAGAGGATGAAGAATAAAGAGTCAAAACATATATGAAAAACAATGTGAATATTGCCTGAAATATAACATAAACAAGAAATTGTTATTCAACAAGTAATGTAAATACATAGTAAAATAATATATGTTATGATATATAATAATATGTTGATGTGGTATATGTATAATAAACTTATACTTATTATATATAATCTTTGAACATGTTTGAATACAAACTTAAGGTAAGGGTTTTATTGTCTCACTTTTATTTTTATGAGACTTATGCCTTATTCACCGCTCATTTATTTTGTGAGGTGTATATGATACCCATGAAAGTATTATATTATTATTATACATAAATTAATGGTTATCTACATATCACTTTTATGCTCTTTCTTTCATGTGTTTTATGGTTTAGATTTTACCAAATCGGTAATGTAATTTTGTCTCAATTTGCCTTCTTTGAGATACATTCCATGTTATTCCCCTATATTTTTCTATGAGATGTATATATTCCCCATTGAAATGTTATATAATAAATATACTTATTTCATGATATTTTAGTGTTATTTTAATATTATTATCTCATGTGTATTATGAGTTAAAGTTTTTTATGTTGTAATAGTTTATTTCTATAATCTCATCATTTATATGGATTGATTATGATTATTCTATCATTGATGAAATATTATGATCCATATCGCAATAAAACTCATGAATTATCTTATAATATGGTTATTAATGATGTATTCATGTATTGTTTTCCTTTTTTCACTCTTTTCTACTTAATATAATTTAAATAATTTTAAGAAAATTCAACTTTATCTCAATCTTCGGTCGGAAATATGTGTTCTTTTAAAACTATGTTTTCTAAAAAACGTTTTCAAAAATGTCTTATGTTTAAAGAGTGATTTAAATTTTTTTCTAGATTATTTTAGATGTTTTCATGGGAAAATGTTTTCAAAATGTTTTCAAACATTATTTATATGTTTTCATTGTATTTTCAAAATAAAAATATTTGCAAAATGAATTATGTTTTAAAAAGTGTTTTTCAAATTGGAAAATATATTATCCTCCAAAAATGATTTTAAAATATTTCTAAAACATATGTTCAATATAATATTAATTATTTTGGTGTTACTCAATCCTTTCTAGGAAAATTAATCAATGCCTACATTCATATTCTTTCGTTGAATAGTTTATTATTTGATGGCATGATGTTTAGGAAATGTGTTTCTCTTTCACTTGTTATATGTTTATGAAAACCATTTCCCTTTCATAAGTTATACGTTTATGAAACCAAATTCAATTTCATGGGTTACATTCTTGTGAAAAATAATTATTTTCACATGTTATACATTGATGAAATGATTATTAAACCTATCTCTTTTACACCGGATATTATATGATTACATGTTTATGATGCTTATTTTAAATCATAGGTTATGATATAATTATTTATGATCTTGTGGAAAACGTATGTACGATTTCATTATGATATGGTTGGTACCTATCTCTCCCTCTAATTCATTAGGTTATTATTTATAGCTCATTATATAATGATGGAAATAAAGTCGATGGGCTTGATACACTATGGGAAGATGGGGAAAATCGATCCACTATGGGAATATAGGGAAGCCCAAACCAATATGAAAAGATGGGGAAACCCGATCGCTTATAAGGAATAGACACTGATTAAGGATGGTGGTGTGTCCCTCCTTGTAGTTTTAGAGCCTACAAAGTTCCCTGATAATTTTTTTCAATGAGACATGACTTATAGGGAATTATTTTACATTTTTATATGTCATCCACAATTCCATGTCTTATTACAATGTTATGATTTTAGGAATTATTATCTTGATTACATTATGATTCAGGTCTTATTAACTACCAATATTTATTCCAAGTCTTGTGTATATAATCTTTGATATTTTTTGTATGATTTTCCAAAAGTGTTATGAACATGTACTTACCTTCAAGTAGAATTAAATTAATTTCATTAAAAACATTAATTATAATCTTCTTTATCTATCATTAGTTTCCTATGGTAAATTTATTTTCTTATGTTTTTCACTTATTAAATATTTTAGAATAAAATTTCATGGTATTAATTAACTGATTTTTGGTTCTGTAATTATATATCCCTCTAATTAATTAGAAAAATATGGATACCCCATGTGATAATATACATCCAAATAGGGTGTAAACCCTGTTCAATAAGGTTTGTTTACACTAAAACGGTCTTGGGAGTGAACCATGGATAAGGAAATGATGGAATATGGAGTGAACATAATCCAATATGATTATATTTTATGTGATCCTTTACTAATGAAATTGATTCATTTGCTTATGACTATTCTATAAAATTCTTATGACATGTTATTATTCTTTTTGATATTCTCTTGTGGATCATGATTGATTAATGATGATTCCTCACTCTTATGACTCGTGTTTTTTGAATTGCTAAACATTTACTCCATGACCCATGATTTATTATCTATGATAGATTAGGTATAAACATTGTAAGTTATAATCATGATCTCACACCTTTATGATTATATTATGCTTTCATATAATCTTTGATTAATATCTCCAGTGTTTATACATACTGATCATATCATCTCACCATTTCTTATGATTACATTTTCTGTAGGTCATGAAAAATGATATTATATATTATTATTCAAGAAGGGTATCATGTGTTGTTACTTTGGTATGATATTTTGAAGTATTCTTATTGAATAAAAAAATCTCGAAATATTAGGGATAATTCCCATTTTAAGAGATATATATGGGTTTTCTTATGTAATGTATTTTTTTTAATTTTCTAAAATTATAAACCAAAAAGGCATTGGATGTGTTAGTGGATCAATTTTGTCTATGTATATTGTAATTATGGATGTTTTAATTTGTCTTGTTTTAGTTTTTATAAATGATATTATGTGAATAATAGGTTTGTCACAATGGATATGGGTGTATGGGTCTCAGGATAACTCAATCGTGATCATATATTCCTTTGATAATGGGAACCTCACTTGTTTTATTCATTAATAATTAGGGTATTTGAAATACAATAAATCATATATTTATTTTCTCTTAGGAAACCATTGAAACGTATTCAGACTCAAGAAACTTATAATGAATACCCTAAAATAGTTTTTGTAGCTCACAATAATATAATCAGCCTTATTTGGACCAACTAATGATCTATAGGTACAAAGGGTTACCAATCCAACATTATCACCCAAAAATCTTCTATTTATTCTCACCACCAATGCATCCAGAAATCCTTCCCCACCTAACTATTTATGAATACATATAATATTAATCCAAATAGGCCTCTAACTTATTATTAGACCGAATTAGAATGGATTTATCGTATGGCAGTCCCACACCAAATTATTTTTAGGAATTCATTCCTAAATGTCCTAGTCATGTGAACTTAAACAATAAGGTGAAATAATCCATTGTTTATGACTTTAAACTTCTCATAATTAGTCCTAGATACATGATATTAAAATTTGCATCACTATTCATGGCTAAAAGAACATAAAAGGAACCACAATTATTATTTTCTGATGATCATAAAAGGAATTATGTTCCTCGTTAAATGAAAATAAACTACATGGTTTTTTCTTCCCTTCGTAGAGATATATAGAAAGACTCTCTCATGAGAGCAATCCCAACATATCAACTACTTCTACCCACCTATATGATTATAAATTCTAGACTGCTTAGTTGTACAGATTTAAACCATAGAATAATTAACCAATTAGGTAAAAAGTAAAGAACATGTTTTTAAATAATATGTCATAAAAAATGCATGGTTTCAACTAATTTCTCTCACAACATGGGAAACCGGAATTGTTACAAAGATAAATGTCATTATAATGCCTTGAATATATATACAAGAGTCTTGGATTATGAAAAAAAGCTCTTATATGAGATTATCTAATATCTGGTACTCTTGTTTTAAATTTTTTTTGATATCACCACCCTAGGTGATTGAAAGGATACCCATATTTTGAATTTAAGAGAGGGAACAAAATAAATCTGACCCTTATAAATGGAATAAAATGTTAAAAAATTTAATTGTTTGGGGAAATACATTATTTTTACTAAAAACCCATACATTAGACCCATTAATTCAAATATATAGGTAAAGAGGGTTTTCATTATCCTATGATGTATAATAAAATGGTTAGTCATGTGCTATTTTTATAGTAATTATGCATTTTTATATAAATTACCTAATGTTTTATTGATATAACATTTCAATGATTCATGAAAAATTTATGATTCATATACATTTATATATAAGTAAGTAACTTTTTTAAAAAAATTGTTTCACACTATTTTATTCTGAATATTAAAATGATTAATTAGTATCTAAAAATAATTTTATGTGTATTGAAAAAAATATATAACTAAAATCATTTATTCTTTACAGCTAGAAATGTTTTTTTTAAAATTGATTTAAAAAATAGATAGATTTTAGGATCAGTGTGTAAAAATATGTGGTTCATAAATATATAATTTTAAAAAAACTCTAAAAATAGTTCACATAAATAATAAATGAGTAGTTGTAGTAAAAAAAATATTTTAAATTATATTACATCTAGAGATAAATTATTGCCTATTTATTTATTTATCTAGATGAATTAAATGTGATGATTTTAAATGGTATAATTTTTTTAATATTATACAACTTTGAGTGAACCAACTAAGAGTAAGGTCTATGTCTAAGATAGTGAGGTTAGTCTTAATAGAAGAATGGGTGGAAACCCTATGTGAGTTATAATTTTTACAGTTAGTGGAAAAAAGTTATTTTTCCAACTAAATTCACATTGTTTAGGGTTTTGGGGAACAAAGTTACAGATTTGGGGGGATTCCTCTGATTTAGCAGATCCAGCGCTGTTGAATTTCTTACAAAGGAATTAATGAGAACTATAAGGGATAAAAGTTCATTTTTATAGACTGAAATGTCTTTAAAAATGTGTGTCAAATGGTCAAAATGAGTAAAAAACCTCTATTTATTTTAAAATATTAATAAAATGATCATTGATTAATTTATCACATGTAGGATTAAATTAAACATCAATAATATGTTCATTACTGTCTAAATGATCGAAAAAATATTTTTAGATTAAAAATTGATTAAAATTATGTGATTTGGTCAAAATTGAAAAATGGGAATAGATTTTAATTAAATATTAAAACAGATATATTCAATTAATTTTTAATATATTAGAATTAATGAAACTTCAATATGATGTATAGTGAAATTGATATGACATTAAAATCAATTTCAATGGAAAAAAGTGTTTAAAAATAGTTGATACAGTCAAAAATTAGAAAACAACCTTTCATTATCATGAAATTATAGGATAATGATCATAAATTATTTTGATTAATTTAGGAACAAATTATATATAAATCTAACATGGGTTGTGATTGGAATGACCAAAAGTATGTTTTTATAAATTTAAGTATCATTAAAAACATGCGCCAGATGGTCAAAAGACTAAACAAAATACCTCACATATTAATAAACCATCAAAAAAATGTCATTGATCCATTTGAAAAATTCATGCATAGATTAAACATAAATTTGACATAAAGTGAACCCATAATGGATGAAGGTCTAGTTTAATATATTTAATCCTTAAAAACGTGCATGAGACAATGAGAACCGAGAAAGAGATATTAGATTTTCATGAAAAATTAGAAAATTGATCAGTAATTAATTTTTTAGACATAGGAATGACGTGAACATAATACCAATTTTTAGTGTGGCTTAAATAACTAAAAAATAATTTTTTTAATAAAAAGTGGATAAAAACATGTCACACGCTAAGAAAAAATTCCTCGTCACTATGCCAAATAATCCGCTTACCAGTGTTTTTTTAGCCTTTAGGGTGGTTTAAACTGTCACTAAATGGTTTCATGGTGATTTTCTGAAACATACACTAAATAAGGTGTCGATAAAATCTTTATAGTTCTTTCTAAAAAGAATCATTCTACCATTTCACTACAATTTTTTATTGTTTAGCAGTGGTTTAAACCACCACTATACACTTATCATGGATTTTTAATTTTTTTAATATTATTTATTATTTATTATTTATTATTTATGATTTATGATTTATTATTTATGATTTATTATTTATTATTTATTATCTATAATCCATTACCTATTATTTATTATTTATTATTTTTTTCTGTATTTATTATTTCTTATTTCTTATTTTTATTTCTAATTCTCTTCATTACTGGAGGATTATAAGAACATATCTCCTGATGATTTTTCATTCATACATACCTAGAGAGAGATCATATAATTTATAGAAATAGTCCTAGGGATTATCCCAAAATCTATAGAAGTATATCAGATGGCCCCTACATAGCAGTGAGAGCTAAGGGTACGGCTAGAGGAGCTATAAAAGAATGGATTTATCAAACCCAGTGTGTTCACTTGGGCAGCCCTGGTACTGTTCATCAGAAAGGAGGATTGGAGTTGAATGTTATGTGTGGAATATTTCAATAAAAAACAAATGCATATCATGAATAAGTACCCACTAATAATAATTGATGACCGCTTTGACCAGTAGATTAGGGAGAAGTGGTTCTTAACGATTGACCCCAAGTCGGGTTATCACCAGCTCTATGTTTAAGAGGTGGATGTATCAAAGTCCACGTTATATTGTCTCTATTGTTACTATGAGTAATTGGTGATTCCCTTGTTTGTGAAAAATACCCGTGAATGTTCAAAGTACATATAAACCATATCTTATAGCCTTTCTTTGACTATTTTGTGTTGTTCTTCATAGATTACATCCTAGTGTACTCAGCATTAGAAGAGGAGCATGCATGCAATTTTTGGATGGTCACAGACATTCTATAGGAGCACCAAGCTTATATTAAGCTCTCAAAGTGTCAATTCTATGTTCAATGGGTCTACTTACTTGGAAATTAAATTTTAGAGGAGGGAGTAGTAGTGGACCCGTCAAAGATTGAGGCAATACTAGCTTGGGAACCAACCAATAGAGAGATAAAGGTGTGTATATTCATTAGTTTGGATGGTTATCGCTAAATAGTCATGTATTATTTCTATAAATTCATGGAATCAGTGACTAAATTGACCCAAATGGGGAAACCTTTCACGTGGAGGAAGAACATACATTAGGTTTTTCAGGATTTTCAACCAATAATGGTGGTGCAATCAATGAAACAAATGTTCCAGCCCATATCAAAATGGATGAGGACTACCTAGAACCATAAGAAGTCATATGTGAACTAATGAATGATCACTTTGGAGTTCAACAAGGGAGACCATGTTTTCTTTATGTTCTTTCCTAAATAATGATTATAATGACATTGTCAGCATAGAAAGATATTTATGAGATTCATTGGACCATTTTAAATATTAGGATATGTTTCAAAGCTGTTGTATCACTTTTTTTCACCATAATAGTGATATTTGGTGCATGAAGTCGTATACATGTTGTGGTTAAGTAAATATATGCATGACATGTCGCACATCATTAACAGGTGTGAGTTATACACTAGGGATGGATCTATATTTGTAGAGTACAAAATGGTAATCTTGTCTTGGAAAGATACAATCCTTTATGGGTAAGAGATTCCCTTAGTGTGTGTTCAATGATAACACAGGAACCTCTAGGAGATCTCGTAGGAGGGGGTGAACAAGATGTGAGTTCTGTACTATCACATGTTTAAATAGGTTTTTTTATTTTTGGGATGAAAATTATAGAAGGTGGGGATAATGTAATGTCTCGATTTTTTTATATAATACTTTTAAAAAATTTAAGTAATATTTCTTGAGTCATGCATGGAGTTGGTGAAAATATGTCCCTTTTGTGGAACAATGTTGATATATTAAACATTTCAAATAAAATATATCATGTGTGTGTAATTTTTTATAAATAATATAATAACTTTGAAATAGAGTTTTGAATAGGAAAAGAAATACTATCATTATATCTGAGATATAGGTTTTATCATTGGTGTGATATAGGTTTTGTCGTCATTAGATGTTTCGATAGAGTTTATTCACTCGAGGATATTTGAAAAATATTTACTAAATTTATTTATTTATATATTTTATAATTTATGTTTAAATCTAGTGAACCCACTATTTAAACCCTATTAGATCCAATCTCCATGGTTATCTGCATAACTCGATGATATTGAGAAGAAAGGATCATCACTGCTCGGGTGATGTTTAACGATCGAAAAAATGTGGATAGAGGATTAAAAATTGATATACTAAAGTCTTGTCATAAATGGAGGGTATCTTGGATATTACAAATGAAAATGATGAAAAATTATTATTTCCCTATGATTAATCCAAACCAATGGTAAAAATTTGATTTTATTGGATTAATTTACCCATTCTTATTTTTTCCATGATGAATGTGAATTTATTTTTTATAATTTAATTAGAGGATTATTTTTATTGAATTTTTGTTAATTATATTTGTTTCTAGAATTATAAATTGATAATTATTTTGAAACCCTAATAATTCCTCATTACTCAAATTCCATCAATGATGACTAACAAAACACAACCTTTATTTGATGATCACTATTTTGTTCCATTCCTTTATCCCTCTATTTTACACATATTCATCATTAGTATTTTTTGTCGATGATTCAAATATAACTCAGCAATATGATCATTAAGAAATTTTTATTTGGCACTATGATTTGATGTTTTCTGTTCGGTATTAGGATTGGAGATGTGAAAAGGCTGTAATGGTGATGATGAATATCTGATGGTGGTGCAGTTGATGATGGTTTCATGATCTAGATCATATGGGTTCTTTAGAGGTGTGACAATATTATTTTTTAGAGAAAATGGGTCGTAATTAGGTTATTGGTAATGACACGGGACTGGCAAATGTGGTTCCAAAAATTATGTTTGAGATTCTTTTCTAAAGTGAAGGATACAGTAGCACTGGTAGGGACACATGAATATTTGGAGTGTATGTGAAATTTCGATTTACGCAATGTGTTTTTCATAATAACACATGTCAAATAGTCCCCTTTACATGCCTCTAGGGTTTCTGGTGTAGTTATATATCACACGTCATGTTTCATATCCATACATCATGTGACCCCTAGGCCAAAATCTAGGCATGTACCGTTTATTGGAGATCATTCTAACATAGAGGTTAGCAACACATCCATTTATAAATAGCCTCAAAGGGTGTTATCTGAATTGAAACATTGAAGATGTTATTTCATGTAAACTAAAAAAGGTTAGGTGATCATCCAAGGCTCCACAAATTTTTTGAATTCATGATTTTATTATATCCTCTAATATTAGAATCATCCCCTCAAACTATATGTTCGTCTACATATGATACACTATACTTAGTTTCATGGTTTAGGTACATGGTTTGGCAGACTATTTGCTAACTATGTGAAGCTTACTTCATTCTTCCTATTTGTTTTATTCTTTTTTTCTTAGTTCTTAATTATTATTTCTTAGTTATTATTCCTTATTTTTTACTTCTTAATTCTTAATTCTTACTTATTATTTCTTTTTTAGTTTTTATTATTTATTATTTCATAAGTATTATTTGTTAGTTACTTCTTTTAATGTATCAGATTTCATATTTATTATTTTTAGACATTATATGGATTATTTTCAAAACTAAACACTAAGATGGTGTGGGATTCCAAGGCCCGGTGTTACCAGAATAAAGGAGTGAAAAAAAATTATAATATTATAATATCACATGTGTGCGTTTTTCCTGAAAAAGAAGAATAAATATTAAATGGGTTTCTAGATCTGAAATATGAGGGCACCATTGAGTTCAGAATAGTGGATTTACCATAAGTGTGACCTAACAATGATCGATGTGGGTTGTCTGTGAAAACATAATCCGGGGTGCAAAGTTGATAAAATAAAATAAAAAATATATTTTATGTTTCATAAATGTGGTGAATTATTCCTCTATAAGTTAAAAAGATATATATTTTATCTCATATGGGCTGCCAAACCCTAGATACCTAAATGCCATTGAGGAGAGTGTTCTTTGAATATGACTATGGATCTAGATTAGATCGTGGATTATCGCACCGGTGAAGTAGGATGATCTTTTCAACAGTGAAAACCCAACCATTCTTCATCAACGACCGATCCAAAATCCATGTAGGGAATGTGTTTCGATTTTGTAATTCCTCATTCTTAATTTCAATGAATAACACAAATCAATCAATGAATGGATTGATTTTAAGATAGATCACTTTACAGTGAGGGTTTTCTTCTGCGGGGTTTATGTGGGAGATTCCTCATGGTTATTCAATCGACATATTTTATCTTTCATACATAAATGAATCGAGGTCATTATAAACAATATATGAGGTTTCATTACTCAGTGTTTCTCTTTTTCTTTTTCTCCTTATTTTCTTACTTTCTTCATTTATTGGATCCCCAAGGTCCATGATCTATATTTTCACGTGCTTCCGAACTCGATAGAGCCCCCATATTTGAGGAATATTGACAACTGAGGTAGGATCAATGTTGATAAGGACCCATGGATCTCAAATATACGAGTCATTAGGCTGATCCAGGTCGGTGGGCTAGGTCGGGATGGTGGATTGGGTCAGAAGAGGCGGACCCAAATCCGACCTGGTTAAGATCTAGGAAAACTAGGGTGAAGCTCGGTTGCGGTCAACCATGGTGGTCGACTGAGGTCATCGTTTGTGGTGTCACAGAAGCTCGAGCTACCTTGGGGGCACAATAATCATGCTTCCAATTCATGGTTCATCGAATACTGCATCTGGTCAGCATGGAAGATGGACTGACCATAGAGGTCGGTACACGGGTTGCCGGTCCGCACGGTAGTGGGACCGACTGCAGTGGTTGGTCATCGAGCCCGGGTAGGTCTACGGGAAGCTTCTCAAGTAGTAGATTCAAATGGTCATAACTCATAAATAGATCATCTAAATGGCATTCCATCAGGGATAGTGTAACCTAGATTTTAATATGGTCGACTCTTGTCTAATGTTGTGTACCTTATTTAGATTTGAGGATCTTGTTTTTTCTAGTTTAGACTAGTATAGGTTGATTTCATTCCCTTGGGCCTTTACTCTATGGTATAGTGTGGCATTACATCCACATCAGTAGATTATAATCCCCTCTAAAGGATGAATCTTAGATAAATTTGTGGTGTCCTTCCACAAGATTGGAGTGTGATCCTTTATCATTTATAGTAGACTTTTTGGAATCAATGTGATCTTCTTGAGAATGGATTTGATCCTCTATCTTGTGGTCAGTATTAGTAGGTTTTTTGGAATCATTAGCATGCATTCCCCTAGGTAGAGTTTTGATCCAGATTAGATACATGGTGTCCGCCAATAGTTTAGGGAATGATCCCATCTCTGGTAATCATAGTATTCTCAGAACAATGTGTTTTCTTTGGGTGGGGCTCAAATGACCTAGACCTCTTCATAAAGTGTATATGATGATTGCATGGATCATGGAGTGGCATCTCCAAAAACAACCATTATGTTGAACATAATCATATGGATGGTTGTTGGTTTTGACTGCATGATGGTGTGGATTCCCTCATGAGTATATTTGGGTTTCATTTATTCTTGTATCTATTATATAGTGTTACATTTGTTATCGAGTTGACTAAACTTGGTACTTCATGTTTATTGTTTTAGGGGTGTCCTAATCAGTATTGTTATACTCACCCCTACATGGGACTCTCCCACATGTGACGTTTCTTATGAATATGGAAGACCTTTTGACAGTATCATAGGAGGATTGGGAGAGGGTGGAGAATAGTTGGAGGTGGGAAGACCAAGGTGTTTTTTGGGAGGTTACCTTTGACATAGTCCTCCCCCACGTTTAGGTTGTACTTTTTACAGTTTCAGTTGTAAATTTGTACATACTCCTTATTTTAGGCTTGTATTTGGGCTTGTTTACTTTTCTTTTACTTTATATCATACTCTGGTTGTGGTATGTTAGTTGTATGCATGCATTATTTTAGTTTTTTTACATTTCATCATTGATTTTCTGGGATGTTTGTGTGTGTTTATTTGTACTTTAGGATAATTCCTCCCATTTTTGAAATATTGATACCCAGTGCTAGTAACCATCCCCTGACCTATTGGAGGTTGGCTTGGGTGTGGTCATGAGTGAGCCCCTAGCAGGTAGGGTTGTGACAGAGTGGTATCAGAGGATCGTCGGTTCTACTTTAGGACAGAGAGTCTATGAGATTGGTTTCAGGAAAAAATGTTGATTGTTTTGAGTTCTGATTTTAGGACAGGGACTCTAATAGTGGTGTGGAAGCTGATGTTTCCATACACACAGACTTTGATCGCCTAATTTTCGACTCAGTACTTGAAAACTCTAGTTGTAGGAAAAAACAATGATACGTGCATCATATAGGAAAGTTTGTGTCTTTCGTATCCCGCTAGTGTTATCTCCCCAGATATACTCCATTGGTTGTGGTATGTATTATTTTTTCAGTATGCCTCCACATAGATGGCCAACCAGGATTCCACCATGTGATCATGAGGCTGATCCACCAAGTGATGAGGCATCAGTACAGGGACCTATACCGAAGATAGCACCACGGAGTGGTTTACTAGCTATAACACCACACATAAAGTAATAGTTACTTCCATCACTACCTACTGACGATGAATGCAGGATGAGTGAATTTCATGAGATTCAGTGGTTGTGACTTCACAGGTTTCGGGATGAGCCCAACCACCAATTGGATGTGTATTGGCTAGAGGCATTCTCTTTTTTTCACCTTGTGAGGACACATGTTGACCAGATTGAAGTCTGTGTCACGAGTCTTCTCTAAGGATCTATGGGTAAATGGGGGATATAGTTAAATCAGTCAAATGATGAGATATCTCTCTCTAGAACATACATTGAGAGTCTCTTCAAAGGGGAGTTCTGTTCGGACAGGTTACAATCGGTACACATACATGAGCTTATGCATCTGCAGTAAGGCAGCATGTCCATAGAGGAGTATTCAGGGGAGTTTACTGATCATTTTCTCTACACTATGGATATTTTATGAGAACAACTCTTCTAGGCTTGGACATTCGAGTCAGTATTACACTGGGACATCAGTGAATTAGTGGTCTCTTTTAGAATTTCTACCTATATTGGGGTGCTTGAGCGATCCATGTTAGTGGAAATATTTTTGGCAGAGTAGACACCAATAATGGGAGATAGCAGTGGGAACCTGGTAGTTGAGACCTCATAAGTATGTTGCCGATGGAAAACACATGGATCTAAGTGGGTAATGCACTTTAGGAGGCGATCCCACAACTCAGAGTCAGTGGTTCAAGGCTTCAAGGGTGGCTCAAATCATCAAATGGATAGGAAGTGTTTCTCATGTGACGTTTGAGGACATATGTAATGATATTAGATGAGCCTTTTTACATTTTATTTGTAGACATTCAAGGGACTAACAAGACAGATATAGGAGCTGGGTGGTCTGTAGGGTGGCAAACATGGAAGTGGGGCCAGTAGGGAAGGAGGATGTGGTCACACATTCAACCTATTATGGCCACCAGCCCCAGGTGGTTCACACTAGGCTCAGGGAGCTGGTGGGTAGGGAAAAATCTAGATATTGGAAATGGAAGCTTATTCCCTCAAGGATCCATCGATAATAGGAGGTATAATCTATGTCTTCACAACCTTATATTCAGTAGTGATAGAAAAAAGTGATAGTCATCCATTTCTGATCCTAAATCATGTTCGAGACTCGAAGATTTTGGGTGAACCGTTGACTCAAACCACATGCTTGGAGACACTTAATGGAGGAGAATTGATGATCTCACACCGGTGTCGATAGTGGGACCTGACTCTTGGAGGAAAGAGTTCTAGTTGGGATCTCTTGGTTGCTGTATCAAAGCCTTACGACTTCATTCTTGGTATGGACTAGTTATCCACAGTTCATGCTCATATTGACTATTTTAGGTGAAGGGTGAGGTGTGACTATAGCTATGGAACCTAGTTCTCATTTTTCAATGAAAACTAAACCCAATAAATGTGGGATGGAATCATGTATAGGAGGGTACATCGAATTACTCATCAGTTGTCTAGTCTAACCCTTGGTGTAGTGGATTTTATGAGTCCTCAGTTTTCAATAGTGGTGGTGGAGTGTGAGCACATCTTCACTAAAGATGTTATAGGATTACCTACCCACTAGGAGATAGAATTATGCATTTATCTACTCCTTGGTCTGGTACTTATTTCTACACCTAAATATCGGATGGCTCCCGTAGAGCTTTGTAAGTGGAGGATACATTTGGAGGACTTGAAGAGGAAGGTATTTCTAAGACCCAATGTTTCACCACATGCAGCCCCTATTTTTTTCAAACAAGGCGTATGAAAGCTTGAGGGTATGTCTAGATTATTGATGACAAAAAAAGGTGACTGTGAAGAACAAGTATCTGCTACCAAAGATCTATGACCTTTTTGATCAATTAAAAGGGGCGCGATGGTTCTCAAAGATCAACCACAGGTTAAGCTATATCCAATTGAAAGTAGAAGATGAGGATTTGACTAAGATGTCCTTCAGATGTCATTACGGTCACTATGAGTACATGGTCATACTGAAGGTGTGATTAAATCCCTGACATTATCCATGGGACTCATAAACCGACTATTTCATCCTTATTTAAACCGGTTCATGGTGGTCTTCAACCATGAAATCCAATTGTAATTGGCATCTGAGGAGGTACATGCAAGGAACATAAGGATGGGTTTGGACACTCTTCGAGAACACAAAATTAATGGAAAGCTCTAGAGGTGTCAGTTATGGATTCGAAAGGTCCATTTTCTAGGACACGCCATCTCAGAGGCTGGAGATGAACTGGATCCAGAAAAAGTTGAAGTAGTGTTGTCTTGGGATCCCCCCCAGATTGTTACCTAGGAGTGGACTTTCCTTGGATTTTCAAGGTACTATCATAGGCTTGTACCTGACTTCTCAACATTAGAATAACCCTTGATATCTTTTACATGAAAGGGGAATCTTTTGTGTGGATAGAAAATTTCCAGCAGTGCTTTTCATATCTAAGGAAGAGGTTTATGAGCACTCCTGTATTGAGGTTACTGGAGGAAGTCGTCGAGTACATGGTGTTTCATATTGCATCATGGACTGGGTTTGGATGTTTCATGATGTGGAGGAAAGAATTTATTGCCTATGGTTTAGGCCAATTAATACCATACAAGAAAAACTACAGAACCCATGACCTTGAGTTATTAGTGGTGGTCTTCGCATTGAAAATATCGTGACACTACAAGATGAGTGAGTGGCTTATCATATAATATGACCAAAGGTGTTTAAAGAATATCTTCTCTTAAAAATATAATAACATGAGATAGGATTGATGGATAAAGTTTTTCCCATACTATGATTTTGAGATTTTATATACTCCTGGGAAGGGAAACATGGTGGAAGATTCTTTTGGTAAGAGATCTAGTTCATAGTTTTTGAATGAGGAATCTGAACATTTTTCCTTGTTGTAGATACCCTTTATAGAGTGAGATGTAGAAGCTTAACTACAGTCAATGGTTGTCACCCCTACACTCTTACATCGATTTAGGGAGGCACTACTTGGAGATACCTATTGTGAGACCCTACATGCTCATATGTCCCTAAGGAATGCTCTTAATGGATATTAAAAAGGTGGATAAAATGTCGTTCTCTTCAAAGGAAACATGATGGTATTAATGATGTTTCAAGAGGAGTTTTTGAGGGAGTTTTATACATCCTATTTGGTGGTACATTTAGGTGTGGAAAATATGTACCAGGACTTCCGATACAAGTTTTGGTGGCCAGTAATGAACAAAATAGTTATAGAGTTTGTTTATTCATGCCTTAATTGTCATCAAGTGAA
This sequence comes from Viscum album, assembly GCA_963277665.1. Taxonomy (NCBI): domain Eukaryota; kingdom Viridiplantae; phylum Streptophyta; class Magnoliopsida; order Santalales; family Viscaceae; genus Viscum; species Viscum album. The sequence continues at coordinate 1,881,146,141 of OY728150.1, read as the reverse complement.
GGTTAAGCATCACATTCCAACTGGTATAGCTCAACCCCTTGAGGTTCCATAACAGAAGTGGGATGAGATATAGATGGACATCGTGATGGTTTTACCTTGTATGTCCAATGTACATGATTCCATCTATGTGATCATTAACTAACTCACCAAGTTGGGCCACTTCCTAGCTATCATGGAGAAAATTTCAGTAATGATCTTGGGATGCCTTTACATACAAGAGATAGTTTGACTCTATGGAGTTACATTGACAATTTTTTATGTTTTTTATTCTTGATTTACATCCTAGTTGTGGAAGGGATTACCAGAGGCATTTGGGACCCAGCTATGTTGAGAAAAATGTTTCACCAATCGACCGACAGCCAGACTAAGAGGGCCATTTAGGATCTAGAGGAAATGTTTTGGGATTTCATGGTAAACTTTGGCTGTAGTTGGTAGGATCACCATAAAAAATAGCTATAATTCCACCATTGGTATGGCACCGTTCGAGGCTTTGTACAGGCGACCCTATAAGTCACCACTTTGTTGGGATGGCCCAGGAGAGTCAGTACTCAGTGGACCAGATTTGGTACAAGTAACTACAAGGAATGTAAAGATCGTCTAAGAGTATATGAGGACTACACAGAGCAATCAAAAGTATTATGCCGATATGCAATAGAGGCCTTTGGAGTTTGAGGAAGGAGACCATGTGTTTCTTTAGGTTTTACCTTGATGGGGATTACATATATTTGGTTCAGGCAACAAGTTATCTTCGAGGTTCAATGGACCTTTCTAGATACTTTGTAGAGTTGGAGAGGCGGAATACCACATGGCACTACCTTAACAGTTAGACCAGGTACATGAATTCTTCCTTGTGTTGCAGCTAAGGAGGTACATGAATGAACCATCACACGTTATCGATTGGGGTGAGATAGAAATTGAGGATGGAATGACGTTTGTTGAGTACCCAGTGGACGTCAAGGATCAGAAAGAGATAATCCTTAGAGGGTGATCGATTCCTTTGTACGTGTTCTTTGGTATCATATGAATCTTCAGGAGAGAAAATGGGAGTGGGTGGTTCAGATTTGTGCTCAGTACCCCCATTTGTTTGAATAGACCTTGTTTTGGTTATTAAGGGATGTAAATGCCAATGGAGGGGAGAATGTAACATCTTATATTTTTGGGGTATTGTTTCTAGATGTTATATGGATTATTTTTGAGACTAGAAACTGATATAGCATGCGATTCTGAGGCCCAGTGTGCCCGAAATAAATGTGTTTAAAAATATTATAATGTTATAATATCACACACGCGTGGTTTTCTTCAAAAGGTGGAATAACTTTTAAATGTGTTCTCTGACTATAAATATGAGGGAACCATTGAGTTCATATTAGCTTATTTACCCTATCCATGACCTAACATAGGTCGGTTTAGGTTGATTGTGAAATATTAATCAGGGCATGAAATAGATTAAATAAATTAAAAGAAATATTCAATTTATTTTTCTTTAGAAAAGTGACTTGATCCTTTAAAAGTATACATCTATAAATTTTGTCTTAGTGTTAGCCTCGAACTAGAGACCACTAGAGTTCAGTGTTCTTGGATGATGAAAATGGATCAGGATCGGACCATGGAACATCACACTAGTGGAGTTCAACAATCTCATCAATAATGACAATGCAATCATTCTTCATCAAAAATAAATAAAAAATCCAGGTAGGGCGTGTGTCGTGGTTTTTTTATTAACCATTATTAATTTATACAATGATCACAAATTAATCGACAAAAAAGTTGATTTGTCGATTTATCATTTTATGGGAATGGTTTTGTTCTACAGGGTTTGTGTAGGAGATTCCTCATTGTTATGAAATCCTCTACAATTTTCATTCTTCCAGAAATGTATCAAGGCTAAAAAAACAGTTAAGGTTCATTCCTCAGGGTTTATATTTGTGATTTTCTTCTTCTTTACATGAATAATTTTCCAGTTATATCCATGTGGTCCCGACTCAATGTTTTCAGGTAGTGTCGAACTCGATTGGACCCCCAGATTAGAGGATAATTAACACCTGGGGATATATCAGTGTACATAGGGACCCAAGGATCTTGGATCTATGATTTTTTCAATTTCTTGTCATCATAGGAGGTGAGGTGTTCCAAGGAAGGGACCACCGGTATGAAATAGTGACCCTAGTAGCTAGAATTAAAACACAGCGGATGGTAGTGGCACACGATGGTATGTGGTGGGGACCCACCTGCAGGAGGTAGAGATGTGTGTGATGGATTTGGGGGAGTGAATGGGGTCGACGGTGATGGATGTGGAAGAAACCATGTAATATGGTGGCAGGGAATGAAAATTGGGCCAACTAGGTGGGTCTTGTGCGAGAGGGCCCAAGCGAGTCTGTGGGTCGGGCCAGGTCCGTGGGTCAGGTCGGGTCGGGCAGGTGGTATGTGCGAGATGAGGAAAACTCATTTTAGAAATGGGTTGGATCCTTCGAAATCAGGGTAGAGCTTGATTGTGGTCGGTCGTGGTGTTGTTACAAATCGAGTTGTCACAGGGTGCAGCAGTCGCCATGCCAATTCATGGGCAGTCGACCATAGTGGTTGGTTGGTGCAACAGGTGTACTGATCGTGGTGGCGAGTCCATATGTGTCTAGTCCAAATGGTAGGGGACCAACCATGGGGGTCATTCCATGGGGCTTGGAAGACTTACAGGACACTTCTCGGGCAGTGGGTTGAAATATTCATAACTCTTGTAATGAGATTCCAAACAACATTCCCTCAATGGAAGCTTGACCTTGATTTTAAGATGGTCGTATAAAGACCAATTTTGGGTACCTTATTCGTATTTGAGGCTCCAACTTTATCTAGTTTGGACTGGTACTGGTTTATTAAATAATCTTAGTCCTTTTCTAGAGGGTACAGTGTGGTATTACATCCATATCACTAGATTGTAATACCCTCTAGAGTATGAGTTTCAAATAGAGTTTTTTTCCCTTTGTGAACTGGAGTGTGATTTTCTATCATCCCTAGTGGATTTTATGAAATTGGTATGACATACTTAAGAAGGGCATTGATCCTCCATCTAGTTGTACGTATCAGTAGGGTTTGTGGAATCATTATAATAAGATCCCCTACATAGAAATCTGATTTTGGTTCATGGTGTCCCCTAGTGGTTCTAGGTGTGACCCCCTCTCTCTATATCATAATATTCTTAGACTAGAGATTTCTCTTTGGGAAGATCCCAAATGAGATATACCTCTTCATCGAGTATCTATGGGTATAGCTTGACTCATGGAGTGGGATATCCTAGAACGAGCGTTGCATTGAACTGAATCATGTAGCTGGTGGTGGGTTATGACCACCTAATGGCATGGAGTCTCTCCTGAGTATTTTTGGGTTTCATTTCTTCCTGTATCTATTATACAGTGTTACATATTGTATTAATCTAACTATTCATAACTATGTGCATTGAATCCATCATCTCATATTGTTCATGAAAACTCTTTGTTAAAAAAAACATATTATATCATATAAGTTGAATTATATCCTAATACCCTTCCTTTATTTAAATCTATATGATCTTGATAATATTCAATACATTAAAATATTTTATATAGAAACTCTTTTCTTCATCACTTGAAGGAAAATAATAATATCTATTAATTCAACCATTCGTTTTAGACTCTTTTTTATTAAAAACATTTTCAATGTCAATTTTTTATATCATATACCATTAAAAACCAAATAATAAATTTCTATAATAGTAATACATAATATGGAAAGTCTATAGAGTTTCACAAACCCCTTTAAATATTTCAAATAATCCCACCAAATTGAATCATTACTCCTTAATAATTTTTCTGTTATGTTTCAATGACCTTGATTGGCTACTTGAGGAAACTTTGTTGGACATGAAAACTAGCTTTTCTTATTCTGGTTAGAACTTATAGTAACTTTTAATGACAACATAGCATGATAACATAGTCATTTAATTCCTAGTTCAACTATTATTAGCACTAAGACGATAATAGAGTAAACATTTCTATAACATGATAATCTTTTCATAATAATTCCATTCATGAAAATATAATGAATTACTAAACTAGGGTGGATCTTTTTGACCTTATTTCACAGAGGCTTACCCCTCCATATCTATGTCAATTTTTTGTATTTTTAAAAATATGTTTGAGATTTGGTGAAGTGTACGGTCTCATCTCTTGTCGTTGGTTTTCCCAACATGTTGGTGCTATTTTTATGTCGGATGTGTAATGTCTTTAGGGACTTCATCGGGTAGGGTTCATAGATTGAGCAAAAATATATAGTTTTCTAACCTAGATTAGTTTATCTTCATTATATCATTCAGGCATCTCTGTTTTAAATACTTTCAATGACTTTTTTGACCACGGAGTTTCGGGCAGGGTAGCAGCTGTCAGAGAAGGGTTCTCATTTGTAGATGGTGGACTGAAGTTGTGGTTACATTGACTCATGGTCATCATGAATATGGAATAATTCCTTCAATTAAATCTAATTTGATTTTGGTGGTGGACACAATCAATGTGTTACACCTCAGTATTTTGAATTTTTTTGGGGGAAATTTTAATATTTTGATATTTTTCATTTCACACAATATAGAATATAACTTGTGTTATATGAATGAACTAAGTTATTATTTATTTTTATGTTGTACCAAGTCAATATTTCACTACACACAACAAAATTTTCAGCTTTTGTTAAACATAATGTATATTTCCTATAATAACTTGCATGACATGCAAGACCTAGTTCTACCAAACTACAATGTACTATTAATACTATTGTTAAAATATTATTATAGTTGTCCCATAGACGTTTAAATGGTGGTTGTGATTAAGATTTATTAAATTATGAAAATTTGGTTTACACATGTATATAATAATAATTATTTGGTTACTAATAAAATAAAAATTAATATAAACCCTTTTGATAATATTTGAAATCTTTTTGCTGGAAAACTATATTTACGCAATCTTACACATTTTACCTAAATAAATTAATTTGAACAATTTTTATATATTATTTTAATCAATTATATATATAATATTTATTCAACTATTTAATTTTCATCTTATGTGTTTTCTATAAAATAGATAATAATTAATCCACTTTTATGCATAAAGATATATATTCTTTCTAAAATGTAATTTTACAACATTTGGATTGCTCACCTATTATAAATATAATTTTTGGAAATTTTATATATTTAATTTGAAAAAAATAAATTCATTTTTAAATAGTAATATCAAAATTTATTTTGGGAAAATTATCGGTATTTTTCTGAAAAAAAAGTTCATTTTTTTGATGAATATTGAAAAAAATTGAATTTTAATTGAAAATTGTATTTTTCATCTAATTTATTTATTTAGTTAAATTATACTTCAAATTAGTTTAAAAAAATAGATAAATTAAATATAAATTAATCCAATTTATGTAGTCGGAACCAATTTCATATTGAAATTGGATATAAAAACATTTCAACCTTTTCAACATTTTAACATTAAAAACTCATTGTCTTATCCCGCCTATAGGATTAATTTTAAATTAATTTATTCCACTTATGTGATTATAATTTTGAAATATGATTTAAATATTTTTAATAATCATAATTTATAATATATAATAATTTCAACTTGGTTTTGGACCAAAAATATTAGTGAATGTAATTAGAACTAATTATAGCGATTAAGGTAAAAAAAAGATTACTTAGTGGTTAGACATTAATTTAAGGGTAAAATAACCTAGACACATGTAACAAATCCATTAGACATAAATATTTCTTCCAATTATCCTATTTAATCTGAAATTTTAAAATATTGTAGACACATGATGTAATGGGGGCCCCTTAATAGTGTTTACATTTTTATATTTACAAGAATGCCACTCCTCCCCCACTATAAAAGGGAACTCAACCCCCTCACTATTTCACACATATAAATCCTTTTTTCTCATTAAAAACCTTCTTAATATCCTCAAAACATTTCTATATTCATTCTATAAGCCTCCCTTTGGGAGTAAATCCAACCAAGGAAGCCCTTTGGTGAAAATCAAGAGAGGCTACCCAAATAAGTGGTAACATCCTTCCACAAACTCTTTTGTTTTATTTTCATTCTCCACCAACTAAATTATTATTATAAAATGATTATATAAAAACCCATGTATCCTCAATATACTAAAATTTTTTAATTCTAAGGGTTTTACCACAAGTCACACACACTTCCAGAAATTGGATAGGAAATCATCATCTGTGTGTACGTTAGACTACCACCTCACGAATCGTTGCAGCTCATTATTCCATTTCCAACATTAAAGGTTGGAAATAATGATAGAATTTATGTTTTTATATGATATATATAATATTTTTTTTTATTTTTTATCATTTAATTATTATATAACCCATAAATTCATGCTTTCCATTTTGTTTAAATTTGATGACTTAATTTTTGAACATGTGGTCTACCGCCTCCTCAAAGCGATGTGATTATTTCAAAATTTACATGAAATGTATTAGGGTTGGGATTAGTGAATGAATTTGATATATATGACATACTAATTCTATTATAAAATATATATATATATATATATATCATTTAATTTTCTTTCTTTTTAAATATGACTAGAAAATGGAATAAGAGTTCATGCGTACGTATTGCCAGTCGTCTCCATGAACGATGTATTTTATTTCATATTTATATATTTTATATATTATTATAATTATTTATATACTCAATATATATGATATTTATATCATGTTTTACATTTTTTAAATAATAAAATAATTATCTAAGTACGAGTACCCAGAATAACAAGTCTAATCATGTACGAAAGACAAACCAGTTATCACCCAAAACACAACCTAAACACGGAATTGTTAATAAATGGGTAATAAAAGGTAATAATAAAATCATATATGGTATTATATATATATATATATAAATTAGTATGGTAATTTTTTAGATGTATTATAATCATACATTTATTATAAAAGAGTTTTGGACATGAACAAATAAAATCAAGACTTAAGGTTAGGGTTTTCTCATCTAAGTTTTATTTCTATGCGATTTATTCCATTTTCACCACTCGTTTATTATTCATGGTGTATATAATGATAATTAATATATAATTTTTTTTATTAAACTTAAATATATTTCTATTTACATATCCATTTTACAATCTCTCTTTCATGGTGTTTTTGGTATAAAAGTTACCAAATCAATAAAGTAATTTTGTCTCAATTTTCATTCTGTGTGACACATATCATGTTCTGAACCTATATTCTTATATTAGGTGTATAAAATACAATTTAAAAATTTATATAATGAATATACTTAATTTAATGATATTTTATTCCCTATATAATTTAATTATTTCACGGGGATTATAATTCAAATTTTCTGATGTAATAAGAGTTTATTGGTTCAATCTCATCATTTATCAGGATTTTTTATGATTATGCTTCCATTTGTGAAATATTATTATCTATATCTAAAGATATAGAATAATTTTATTCTCATATGGTTATTCATGATCTATTCATATAATGGTACCATTTTTCAACTACTTCATACATAAGATAATTAAGAATGTGGTTTTTAAAAAATATGATTGTATCTCTCTCTTCAGTCAGAAATCTATGTTCTTACAAAACCATGTTTTCTAAAAAAACATTAATGAATTTTCTATCATTCTCCTATGTAATTTAAAATACATTTTTACCCATTTTTTATTTTTTAAATGGGTTTTAAAAATGAGTTCTCTTTTCGTTTTCTCATTGAGGGACTATTCTAAACTATTTTGGGTGCAAAAGGAATGATTTGTATGTATATATTTATCCACTATATTCAAAATAATTTCATTGAATATTAATTTCCATTTTTATAGTATTTAGTTTTTAAAGAAAATATTTTTCTGTAATATTCTGGAAAATCATTTTTTTAAAAATGGTTGTCAAGGAAAAATATTTTCAAAATCATTGAACATTCAAAAAGTGTTTTAAATGATTTTAAAATATTTCTTTAAATGTTTACTATGTTCTTTTAAAATAAAAATGTTTTACAAAATGGTTTAGTTTTAAAAATTATTTTAAATTTTTTCAAGAATCCTTTATAAGTTTTCATCGGAAAAGGTTTTCATAGTTTTTTAATGATTATTTTATATTTTTTCAAGGAAAATGGTTTTAAAAATGTTTTCAATATTATTTTATAAGTATTTCAAGGGAAAAGGATTCCCAAAAGTTTTCAAGCTTATTTTATAATTTTTCAAGGAAAAAGGCTTTAAATGTTTCCATGCTTCTTTTCAATGTTTTCAAGGAAAAATGTTATCAAAATTATTTCAAGCTTCTTTTAAAATTTTTCAAAGAAAAAGGTTTTCAAAAGGATTTCAAGATTCCTTTATACGTTTTCAATGTTATTGTCAAAGAAAATTGTTTTCAATATTTGTTATTTAAATTGTTTATGTTCTGATGGAATAATTTTTATGAATCTTGTTTCTCTTTCACTAGTTATATGTTTAAGAAACAGATTTCTCATTCATAGATTATAAGTTTATTATACATTTTTATACTTTTGGGTTATGTTCTTATCTAACCTACTTCTTTTCACGGATTGTGCTTTGATTAAGTGGTTATGAAACATATCACTTTTCTACAGGTTATGAAATTATGACATATTCACGATACCCATTTCATTTGATGGGTTATGATATAATTTTTTAGGATATTGTTGAACACATATTTATCATTTAATTATAAAATGGGTGGGACCTATATCTCTCTCCAATGTATTGGTTGAAGATTTATATTCACTGAGACAGAAATGGCTAGAATAGGGAGTGAACTTAGTCCAGTAAAGGACTTAGTATGCTAATATAGTATTGGGAGTGAAACTTTGCTACTAATATGGTCATGAAAGTACACCATGACTACCAATATGGTTTGTGGTGTGAAACCATTCCACTAATATGGACTTGGAATTAATCCTTGACTACAATAGAAATAATTTTTGTATACTTATGTGTCTGCCCCAAATTTTATTTCTTATTACTATGTTATATTATCATGGCTTATTATCTTGATTCCCTTATATTTCAAGAGTTATGAATAGAAAATATTTATGCCATTATTCATGTTTATGATCTTTGATATGTTGGTTATGATCTTATAATGTTATGATCATCTTATCATAACCTTATTCTCGTGTTATTCTCTCAAAGCTCCCTTATTTACCCTTACTAATAATTTGATCTCACCCCTTTCTTATATTTACTTTTCTCAAGTTGTGAGGAAATTTTTTTAGTGTGAGTACTAATAGACTATATATCTAAGGGATATATTGAAAATATTTCACCGTTATAGTAGATTATGTTTCCATGTTTTCAAATACACTAAAATGTTATGGTCCTTAGGATTGCACTTTTGTAATATACTGAATATTCCTAAAAAATGATATAATATCCATCTATGTTAAGCTTGGGTCACTACAGTTGGTATAAAAGGAAAGGTTTGGTCAACCTTTCAAAATGGGGATGAGAAAACATTAGTGAGATGCCTATGTTTATTTCTAAGGATATTTCTATGGATTTATATATGTATAATACTAAGGTATCATAGATTTAATATAATGTGACATAATTTAGAAATCCAATAAGTTATTTTTCATGATTATGTGGTATTCCACTGTGATATGTGCTACTCATACTATGATTTATAGTTATATACAATGGTGGGAAGCATATAAAACTGGGTAAACATTGAATGTGATAGAAAATTTATGGATAGGAAGTCAAATGGGATGATCACTGCAGTAAAGGATGTTGTGATCATGCCTAATCAATTTTCACATAATATGATTAGAAATGTGTACCTTAACAAACTCTTAAACTCGCCAAAGAAGATAACGAAAGAGTTCATTGAGATTTTAGGTAACAGAGAACATCAAGTAAAGAAGATTCATTTTTATTTGTTTTCATAATGTTGAAAGATGAACCCAAGTGAATGTCTTAAAGGAACACGAAGATGTTTTGACTCAGGAAAAGAAGGACACAAAGAAAGTAACTATAAAGGAAAAAATGAAGAGTTTGGTTAACATAATGAATTGAAATATTGTCTTTTATTAGACTCCATAAATGGTTAAATGCTTTAAGTGTGTAAATAGTGGTAATTAATCAAATTTATTCCTTGAGTGGAAATATCATGAAGAGAATCGATAAGGTGGTATGAGTAATGGTTATATTGATGATGGTGATGAGACTATAGGTGAAATGTGAAATGAAATAGGTTTTATGTAATAGGATGAGGCATCCTTATTAATGGATTAAGGATTAAGTGTAACAATTGATGTTTTAAAGTATTTAGATTCCTGAATTATGTTATATAAATGGTGAAATATATAAGGACTATTCATTTTATGTTTTCCACTAAGGACATACCAGAATAAATTTAATAGTTCTGATGGACTAGAAAAGTGATTTAATAGAATGGTTACATTGTTAATAAGAGAAGATAAACCTTAATATGTTCCTGATGTTGAGATAATGATGTTTGGATAAATATAAATAGGATATGAATAAATAAATTTGATGGTACTAATTACCTTATAAATGATAAAGTATTTGTTGAAAAAGTGGTTTAAATATCCTGGATGTAGTTTATATCATTTCTTTGATTTAATTAATACATCCAATAAACATGGGAATAAGTAAACATTCATTTTTTCAATAAGGATTTATGGTAATTTATGTTTTTCCCATGTTTTAAGAGAATACATGGTAAAGGTATTCACATGTTTGGAATGTGACAACCAGGATTTACCATATGCTATATATGAGATCAATGTTAAGATAATTTAGTGACCTTCAGTATAATGTTTTGTATATTAATTTTTAGAAAGTGTTATAAGTACAACCATTTGTGGAATGGTTTAACATATACTTCAGATGAGGTTTTAGAGATTCAAGTATTATCACACCACATGAGGATTTATGAATATTGGATAACTTGTTCTAACATTTTTAGTATGATAATAACTAAATACAGATGGAATGACTTGTCATTCTACCTAATGATCTATTATTAATTCAATAATTACAAATTCACCTTTATTTCTTGGAGTAAGACATGAATTATAAATTTAACAAGGAACAATAAAGGGTAAGGTTGTCCTAAAATCATATAAGTATATATTTTTATGATAAATATCAGCTTTTGGAAAAAGGGTCTTGATATAAAATGTTTCCATGTGATCATCATTTTTATGATATAAATTTACTTTTTCAATTCACTTTAGGTTATGTATTTTTAATCATTAACATTAACATAACCATGTTATATATCACTCTCCATCAGAACTTGATAGTTATATTTCTCTTACATGTCCATATTTTCACTTTCCACACATCTTCTACCATGTGAAAACCTAGTTATGTATTAGTTTGGGTAGTCATTGTGTTTATAAAATCCCCTTTTCAATTAAAGTTTTAGTATTATTTTTTATGACACAGGTTTCTATGAAAGTAACTTATAATTATTAAACCATTGATAACCCAGATGAATTTAGACAACGAAATTCATTTTAAGTGGGGTAGAATGTAAGATCCCTCGATTTTGTGGGAAAAATCAAATAATTTAATCTTATGATGTTTTTAATTTCACAAAACACTAGATATAGGTAGTTTTATATGAAATCACAAAGTTCTTATTTTTCTGTATGCATCACCATGTCAATCTTGTGCTACACGCAACACTTAGATTATCTTGAAGTACATGAAACACTATGTTTGGATTTTTTACAAATAATATTTAGTTCATTTAATAAATTGTGTGACATTAAATACCTAGTTTTACGAATCTACAATGTATGATTAATAATATTATTAAAATATTATTATAGTTTTCACCTAGCCATTTTAATGGTGGTTATGAATAAGATTAACAAAATTATAAAAAAATGGTTTACATTTGTATATAATAAGAATTATTTGGTGAAAAATTAACTAAAAATTAAGATAAAACCCTATTGATAATATAGGAAATCTTTTTTTGGAATACTATATTTATACAATCAAACACATTTTACCTAAATTAATTAAATAAACCAAATTTGATAGATAATTTTAATGAAATATATATATATATATATATATATTCTATTAATTCAACTATTTAAAATTCATATTTGTTTTTCTAGAAAAGTGATAAGAGTAAATCCAATTTTACGAATTAAGATATATATATATATATTCTTTCTAAAAGGTATTTTACAGCCTTTTATGGCATACATATTTTGAATATAACATTTGAAACCTTTGTAAATTATATATTAAAATATAAACTTCATTTTATAAATTGTAAAATAAAATTTTTGTTTGGGTAAATATTTAGTATTTTTTTGAGAAGTTTATATTTTGAAGAATAGTGAAAAACACTGAATTTTAATTGAAAATTTATTTTTCATATAATTTATTTATAGATTTTATTTATATTCAATTTAGTTTTAAAGAAAAAATAGATCAATAATAAATCAATTAATCATGTCTGTGTCATTGAATTCAATTTCATATTGAAATTATAAATAAAAACATTTCAATCTTGTGATCTTTTTAACTTTAAAAACACATTGTCGCGTCCCATCTCCAGGATTAATTTTAAATGAATTTCTTCCACATATATGACTATATGTTTAAAAAATATATTACGTATTTTTAATCCTAATAATATATAATAATTAATAAGGTCAACTTATTTTTTGACCTAAAATATTAGTTAATGTAAATAAAATTTATTATAGAGATTAATGTAAAAACAAGATTATTATGTGGTGAAATATTAATTTAAGGGAACAAATAACATTGAAAGATGTCCATAAGACATTTAAAGGATATATCTATACCAATTAACCTATCCTATATAATATTTTCAATTATTTTATAAGCATGATTCAAGATAGACCCCTCAATAGTTTTTACCTTTTTATATTTACAAGAATGTCACTCCTCCCCCACTATAAATGGGAAATCACTCCCCTCACTTATTCACATATCTCAAGCCCATTTATCAGCCAAAATCAGAAAATATTTCATCTAAAATTCCCTCTCCTCATCCTATAATTCTGCCTTTATGATGAAATATAACCAAGCAATCCCTTTTCTGCATATCAAGAGGAGTTACCCAAAGAAGTGGAAACATCCTTCTCTAAGCTCATTTGTTTTGTTTTAATTCTCCACAAACTCAATTATTATTATTAAATTGTTATATAATAACATCATTATAATAAATATACATAAAATTTCCTATCCTAATGGTTATACCTGCACTCACAAACTCTTCTATCAAATGGGATACACAATCTTTGTTCGTGAGTGCAACGGAATACCGCCTCGTGAGCCTATGTCATTCCTTCATCCATTGCCACCTTTCAAGGTAGAAAATAATGATGGAATTTTATATTTTATATGAATTTTATTATATTTATGGTTTATTTATTATTCTTAACACATATTTTCATTCTTTCCATTTTTTAAAATAAGATAACAACGTTTGAGGACATGTAGACTACCTCCTCCTCGAAGCGATCTGATTCGTTCACACTTTACATGGAATGTATTAAGGATGGGTTTAGTAAACGTATATGATATATATATATATGACCTAATAATTACACTATATATAAAATATAAAAACATATATATCATTTACTTTTCTTTCTTTAATGATATGATAAGAAAATGGAAACTAACTTCATGCGTACGTACGGCTTACCGTCTCCATGAACGGTGTCTTTCATTTATTATATCTATATTTTATATATTATTATAAATACATATATAATGAATATATATTATATTTATACCATGGTTTAAATTCTGAAAATATGTAAATAATGATCTAATTATGAGTACCTTGAATAATATGTCAAATCATGTAAGAAAGACACAATAGTTATTACGTAAAACATAACCAAAAAATAGAATTGTTAATAAAGGGGTAATATATGGTCATAATAAAATCATATATGGTATGATATATAATAATATGGTGATTTTTTCAATTTATAATAAACATATATTTTTTATATATGAGGTTTGAACATGTACAATGAAATTCATGACTTAAGGTAAGGGTTCTCTCATCTCACTTATATTTCTATGAGATTTATGCCTTATTACCCACTCATTTATTTTTGTGGTTTATATGATGCCCCTGAATATATTATATTATTGTTATAATTCAATTTATGGGTTTTTATATATCAATTTTATGATCTCTCTTTCATGGGGTTTACGGTTCAAATGTTACCAAATCGGTAAAGTAATTTTTTCTCGATTTTCATTCTTTGAGACAGATGCCATGTTATAAAACTATATTCTTCTAAGAGGTGTAAAAACTTCCCTTTGACATGTTATATCATGAATATAATTCTTTTCATAATATTTTCATATTCATTTAATTTTATTCTTTCATGGGTATTATGAGTCAATATTACCAAAGCAGTAATAGTTTATTCCTACAATCTCATCATTTAACTAGGATATTTATGATTATGCATCCATTAGTGAAATATTATGATCCATGTATCAGTAAATTTAGTTAATTTTATAATACTATAGTTATTAATTATATCTTTATGTAATGGTACCATTCTTTCAATCTTTTGTACTTAAGATAAATAATAATAAAAAATTAAGAAAATATGACTTTATCTCTCTCTTCGGTCGAAAATATGTGTTCTTTCAAAAGCCATGTTTTCTAAAAATGGTTCATAAAAATTTCAAATCTTATCCATTGTTTTTTAAAATACATTTTTACGCATGTTTTACATTTTAAACATAAGGATTTTTAGATATGAATATTATTTTCCTTTTCAAATGGAGTCACTTTACTAAACTTTTTACTGTGCAAAAGGAATATCTAGTATGTAAAAATCTATCGACCATACTGACCATAATTTTATTGGAGCGTCCTATAAAATTTTATAAGATTATTTTTTTTTAAGAATAAAGTTTTTATAATATTTGGTACATTAATTTTTTTTAAATTGTTTTTCAATGAAAAAAATTTCCAAAAATTTTACGCTCAAGAAGTGTCTTAAATGAATTTGAAATATTCATTTAAATGTTTTCAATTCTATTTTAAAATAAAAAGTTTTTCAAAATTTCTTATATTTATAAATTATTTTAAATTTTTTCAAGATTTATTTATAATTTTTAAAGGAAAAAGGTTTCCAAAAAATTTTCAATTATATTTTATATGTTTTTAAGGAAATGGGTTTTCCAAATATTTTTAGAATTTATTAAAATTTTTCATGGAATAATATTTTCAAAATTTATTCTATATTAATTTATATTTTTTCAAGGAAATTTTGATTCAAAATTTTTTCAATTTTATTTTATTATTTTACAAGGAAAAAGATTTTCAAAATGCATTCAATCTTCCATTATAAGTTTTCAATGAAATTTGTTTTCAAAAAAAATTATGCGTCTTTTTTAATTTTTAATGGAAAATGGTTTTATAAGTGTTTTAAAGATTCTTTTATAAGTTTTCAATGTTATTTTCAAATAAAACGATTTTAATAATGTTTTATATTTAATAAAGTATTTTTTTCAAAAAATAGTATATATTTTCCTCAAAAAATTATTTTTAAATGATTTTTCAAAAATTATGTTCCATGACATTCATTGGTACTCATGCCTTTCTAGGGATATGATCCAAGAGTTCTATTCACATTCCTTCTATAAATGGTTTATGTTTTGATGTAATACAATTTATGAAACCCATTTCTCTTTCACAGGTTATATTTTTATGAAACCCATTTCTATTTCATGGGTTATATGTTAATAAAACCTGTTTCTATTTCATTGGTTATATTCTTATGAAACCCACTTATTTTAATGGGTTTTTAATTGATTAAATGATTATTAAACCTATATATTTTCCACAGGTTATGATATGATGATATATTTATGATACCCAATTCATTTTCTGGGTTATGATATAATTATTTATGATATTATGTGACATGTACGTATGATTTCATTATGAGATGGGTGGGACCTATATCTCCTTCCAATTAATTGGGTAAAGATTTATATCTCAGGAGATAAAAATTGATGGAATGGGGAGTGAAATCAGTTCAGTAAAGGTCTTTGTCTGCTAATATAGTCTTAGTAGTGAACCATGACTTCTAAAATTAATATGAGACTGATCCAGGACTACCAAGATGGTTTGGGGAGTGAACCCCTTTCACTAAGATGGCCATGAAATTAAGCCTTGACTGCAATGGAAATAATTTTTATATACTTATGTGTCTTCCCCAAATTATATATCTTATTATTATGTAATGATTTCATGGATTATACTCTTGATTACCTTATGATTCATGTCTTATAACCTTCCTATATTTATTTAATGGTTAATATTTTAGATCTTTGATATTTAGGGTATGATATTCTAATGTTATGATCATCTTCTCAAACCCTTATCCTCATGTTACGCTTAAAAATCACCCTTGTTTACCCTTATAGAGAATTTGAGCTCCCCACTTTCTTATGTTTTCTTTCCCTAAGTCGTTATGAAAGGTTTTAAGTAGGATTAATAATGGGCAATATCTTTAAGGGATATGCTGAAGATATTTAACTAGGATTGAAGATTATACTTCCAAGTTTTCAAAGACACTAAACTATTGTAGTCCACAATCATGTTATTTTATAATGTTCTGAATATTTATAAAAAAATGTGTAATATCCATGTATGTTAATATTGAGTCTATATACAATTCAAACCCTTTCTGCGGTTGAATAGAAGATAGGGTTTTTATGGGTTTATTTTTAGGGTATTTGTACCAATAGGATTTTCGACCATTAAATTTTTTAATGATATGTGCCTTTGGGTATTTGGCCCATGTTGTTTTTCATTCATCATGTTTTTATGTTTTCATCTCTATAATGGGTTCCCCTTTACCTAGTTTCACAAGGGGATTCAATTTTATTTTTTAATAAAGGGTTTTGTCCCGAAACGCATTTCAAACAAATCCTTAACAGGAATAACCCTTAAGGATACCTTTAGTCTCACTATGAGATTGGCATGTCCTGTCTTACTAAATATATGAATGGATACTAAAGTTTCTTATTTTATTTTTCATCTAATGACATTGAAACCATAATTTAATCATTTTATGCTAATTATAATAATCTAATTTAACCAATTAAACAACTCCAACACTTGGATTCTTATGAAGGAATTTCTATAAAAACATAAAATTTCTCCTTACTTAAGAACTCTTCTTAAGTTTTTATACTAATAAAAGATATTTATTATAATAATATTTTATTTTTTAAAATTTTTATTTCAAATTTATATTTAATGATTATGGTGTTGTTATCTATAAAATAATATTTCATTAAATAAGAATCATTTTTTACATTAATTTAATAAGGAATGTTATTAAATTTCATCCCATTAATATGATGACCCCTTTTAAACTCATCATACCCATTAGTGTTCAAATATCCATATTTTATCATGAATCACACTAGATAACATTTAAATAATCCATAACTATAATTGGTATACCACTATTTAAAATCATATCATATATTACTCTTGGATATCTGTGTAGATAACCCTTTAACTAAATACATCATATTGATTCCCTCAAATTGATTCATCAAGTATCCTATTGGTTAGGGATACCACGCTAAGCATAACCAAAATTAAATTCCATGAACATTACACCTAATGATTAATTCCACATCATTAATTTTACTATTGTTAATTCAAACAATACCAATGTTTTATGACCATTGTTATAGGTATGTGAGCTATATGTATGGAATATACTGATGGTTCCCCAAACCATTTTTACTATTTCATTCAAAAAGAATTATACTAATGGTTTGATGAACTATTTGTATATAATTCTTTACGAATTATTTTCTAAGAACCATTGGTATATTCTTTTTAGGGGTGAGGAATGGGTGTGGTGTTGTTTCTCAGGTCCTTGAAGCATGATATTCTAGATTAAAGAATCTTTGTTTCTAGGAGGTTTCCATTGGATTTATTCATGGAACCGGAAACATACAAAAGTTCTTTATCCAAATATGACCTCCTTTCCAAATGTAGGCATTTGTTATGTTTTGAAATTTACGATACATAAGAACATGCATTGGTCGAGAGGATGGGAGGTCGGACTCATCACACCCTTTTGGGGGGAATTATTATCTACTTCGGGACTCTCTTTGAAATTAAAATATTTTCATGGATCCTTATTAATTCAGCAATTATATCATAAGTATCCCTTGGAATTTAAAATCATTATTTAAAATTTATAAAACATTATAATTATCAGTATGTATTCGACGTTTTTCATCAATGGTATCATCTAATATACTGATTAGAGATTCCTTCAATCATCATTTATGATGATACTGGTTTTTAAGACACTTAGTGGGGAACTCTGGAGTTTATTATCATCCAGGGAGAAGAAGGTTCGCTTTGATCATGGGATCATGCACATAAAATTAGCTACCTACATATCCTTGTGAAAGGAATCAGAATCCTCATAGTTCGGTGCCACTTAAAGGGACACATCACACCTTTTAAGGTCATGTGATAAGGACCTATAAGCAGAAGGTTCTTAGTTACAACTCAGTGTGGGACTTATGTTAAAACATCCCAAGGAACATTGGAAAGGATATAGGTTTCCAAACAAGATCAAAACCAATTGGGAATATGGCCCAAATATAACATGGTTGATTTGAAGTGTTGGGTTTGAACCTCAAGGGGGATTCCTACCTATCCCATATATATGGGAATCAAAGACCACATAGTATAATAAATCTCATAGGAGAGTATAGTCCTCTAAGAAAGATGATTTTGGGATTACTTCCTGAAAAGTGATGCCTTGATGATTTTAGGATTGTATTTGGGGCTTATTTCCTAATGAGGATGCCCAAATTGAAGGAATTAGGGTTGGATTCCTAAGGGGGATATCCAGTGAGCTCGGGCCCTGAAACGGATTCCTATGTATCCTAGATTGAACAAGAATCATATTTCTCGTAGTTCATTCCTATGAGTGTTTGTGCACATGTTTTAATAATCACATATCTCTAAGCCCACATGAGTCATGCTCAGTGTGAGAAACAAGAGGATGTGAAAGATTCAATAATGAAACTTCACACTTTTCCTCCTCCGCTGATGGAAGAGGGCGCACCGACCGTGGAAGAGGGAAAGGTGACGAGCCTTCCCTCTGTTCTATTTACATTGGATAAGGGTCCAATGTAAGGAAGAAGGAATGAAGGTGAGGGGCTTATACCAGGATGGCTACCCTGTTGAGGTTTTGTTGGGTCTTACTCCTAATGATGATGCCCATTTGGATTTTTTTGGGGCTTACTCTAAAAGAGGATGCCCATTTGAGGTTTAACCTTGGAAAGAAGTCAGGTGATGAGGTTTGAGCAATATCTTGAGTATTGTATCTACTCAAGGAACTCATGAAATCCATAGGGAGAGTTCAATCTCATAACATGAGAAAGGAACCAAGAAGAGTAAGTCGACTCAAGGCACTTCATTGAGTGTGGTGGAGTGTCTCAGATCATGGTATTCAAAGGTAGGAAGTATGGACTGTTAGAACCATGGTCTTTTATGCATGATTTAGAGTCTGTTTTCTGTTTGTTGTCAATCAGTAGTGAAAGTTCAGAATGTGTACCCACAAAGCGATCATACAGTTCAATTAGACAACAGTATTGAAGGTGGTGCAGTTTCCCAGTGTTTTCCAAATTTCAGGGGTCCTAAATTTGGAGTTTGGTGAGCATCGCGAAAAGAGTATTTTAATGAATATCATATTTTTATATGGCAAAGTCATGAGTTTCGCAAAGATGGGATGCATGGATTGCATTTTGCGAAGACTAGAAAAATGGAGGCGGTGATGCTTCGCGGTTACGATGAGCTTCGCGAACGGAAGCATTGAAAGGAAATGCAAGGGAGATTCACGGAGTCGATGCGATGTAAATGATGGAATGCTCCACGTTTACAACAAGCTCCGCGTTCGGGAAATTTCCATGGTGCTTCGCGATTTGGACAGAATTTCGGCAGAAACTTCAAAGCTTCGTGATAGGCAATGACGTGGCACTGACTTCGCGTGGAAGGGTTGAGGGTCTGTGGAATCACCTATAAATACAGGTCGACCCCCTCGAGAGAAGAAGAGAGATTTTTCAGAGAAAATTATTTACTCTCGTTTCGTGACGGAAGTTCGCGAAGGTAGTGTGATTCGCGAAAGAGGAGCTTCCCGGCGGCTATTCTAGCTCTGCGAAAGTCGTGCGCTCCACGTTGGCATAGTGAGATTCAAAAGGGAATTCTCTTTGCGACAACTTGAGCTCCAAAAAGGCCTAAGCATTGGGAAGGTTTGAGCTTTTCGATGGTCTGAGCTCCATGAAATTGTGAGCTTCGCGAAAAGGAAGGAGATTCACGATGGCTTGTTTGAGCTTCGCAAAATTGGGAGCCTCGCGATGTAGGGTGCTTTGCGAAGGTAGACAAAGGGGTATTCATCAGTGGATGAATATTGGACTTAAACAGAGCATATATATATAATAGAGTATGCATTTTTGTGCAATGATGAAGAGACCTTAACATCTATAAACTGAGTGGGACTTCACCAACGGCAGTGAGCTAGGGGGAGTCAACGGGAGTGACTCGAGGGATGCAGTGAGCAATCCCTAAACCTTTGTAAAGGCAGTGAGCCTAGGACAGAGTGACTGTGCACGAACCTTTTTAACCCACAGCTAGTGAAGATTAGTGGAATTAGGTACGACCAAAAACTTGTCGGTGTATGCTCCTTGGACGTAGCCCTTAGTGGTGAAACAAGTAGAAAGTGTTGTTTCTTCTATGTGCATGTGAATGTTTGCATTTGGATCATATTCATCTTACAGGTTCAACAAGTTCCTACCAACATGGGAAAAGGATCCATCACATTAAAATAAAAATTTGTCACCCTGATTCACCCCTCCCCTCTCAGGGTGTCCCGGGGTCCTTCAAGTGGTATCAGAGCGAGGTAGCTGGTGTTGAATCTTTCCTTTATTGTCATGGAGAATGCAGTCAATGTCAGGGGAGTCCCTCACAACGATGGATGTAATTTCCAAATCTGGAAGAACAGAATGAGATCTCATATAAGATCTCATGGAATGGAAGTTCTCTTTTCTACTGTGCATGGAATACAAGTCACTGACCCAACAGGCCAGGCTATGACTGAAACAGATATGAAATTTCTTGATGCAGATGCTAAAGCACAAAATGCACAAACATAATCCCTTTTAGATTAGATCTATCTAAAGGTGATGAATTTAACCTCAGCAAAATCCATGTGGTATAAACTCGAGAATATTTTTGAAGGAGATAGCAAAGTGAAGGAGGCGAAACTAAAAATGCTGCACAATCGGTTTGATGATATGAAAATGCATCCAGACAAGAATACATACTCTTTCTTCAATCAAATTACTTAAGTGGTTGGAGCAATTTGGGGTCTAAGTGGAGAAATCATAGACATTGATATTGTAAAGAAAATATTAAGAAGACTTCTACCTCTATACAATGCAAAGGTATCATCCCTTGAGGAAAGAGATCTTTCAAAACTTATCTGGATGATCTACTTAGAAGCATGGTAGCATATGAAATGAGAGTCAAACCAGAAGATGCTACGACTCGTGTGAGCAAGGAAATGGCATTCAAGGCCATGGATAAACTGAAAATCTCAAAAGATAATAGTGGTGAAGATGAAGAATAAAAAAAATTCTTTCTCTCATTGCAATGAAGTTCCAGAAGGGGAAAGGGATATTCAAAGGGAAGTTACCTCTCGCATGTTTTCATTGTGGAAAAGTTGGGCACATTGCCTCTTAGTGCTTAAGAAAGATCAATGATGAAGATAGTGAAGATGAAAGCTTTGAGAAGCCTCAGATAAGGTTCTTTAAAAAGGGTGACTTCAAATCTGCAAAGAAAATGAAAAGGAAGAGTTATTTTTGTAAAGAGGAAGAAGATGATAATGAGTTCTGTGATGAAGAAGAACCAGAATTCAAAACTGGGATCCATGCTTCCATGATGGACACTGTTGAGAAGTCAGAAGATACTGGGGGAGAAGAACAACTGAGAACTTGTGTAGATCCCGATATGCAACTTAAGGATGTCGTTAGTAAGCTTATGATTAAATTTAAGAGTTACAATGAATGGAAAACAATTGTAGAAGAATCAGCAAAATAAGTTGATCAACTTGAAGTTGAAATTGAACGACTGGAAGAATTTGTGAAGGTACAGTCTAAAATAATTGAAAGAAATGATGATCTAGTGGATCTAAAGCTGAGAATTGAAGAGTAGAAAAAGGTCATCAATGACCTCACCTCCCAACTTGATGAAAAATACAAGACTACTGAGGGTCTTGAAGAGGAAGTTATTACTCTAAGGAGTAAACTTGAGACTGAATCAATTCCAAAAGAATCAAGGAATAAAATACAGTTTGGAAGATTCTCAGATGTAGAATTACTAGCAAGAGCCATCTGTGGTTCAGATGGGGTTGGAAAAATCTTGATTGATCAAAGAACCGCTAGCATGGGAAATTGTGGAATTGGCTGTGAGGCTGAGTCATCAACTGCTGGAAGTGAAAAGATCCAAAAGAATGATAAGATGAAAGTTGAACATGTTGAATCGTTACCTAAAGTACCGAAAAAGGAACCCTAAATCCAAACTAAAAGGAGAACTGAAAATTATCCTCAAACATTCAGAAATGACAGACAATCTAACTTTTCTCTCAAGGAAGAAGGTATGAGGAGAAATTCAAGTGAGAAGACATTTCCTCTCATGAAGTGTCAGTTCTGTGGCTATCTAGGCCATACCATGTCTTATTGCGAAGAGGAAAGAAGATATCTGAATGGAGATGATATATAAGTTCAACAAAGAAGAAAAAATTCATGTCCAAATTTTTATAGAATAAACAATTTCTATGGATATTGTTTTCGTTGTTCTATCCTTGGTCATAAGGCTGATAATTGCAGGTAGATAAGGGACATGGTTACCTCATACCGAAGTTCAAGACAAGTCAAGTCTCGTCAGCATGAAAGTGTTCCTCTTTCAAATAGGTTTTCACCTCTCAAAGAAGATTTTGTCTATGAAGAACCTAGGTATGTGGAAGAGATAATTGAAAGTCCATTAGTACTACATACTCAATCCAATGTCTCATGGAAGGAAAGGAGGAAGATTGAGAAATCCAACCTTGCAGAGGTGTCCCTCAATGCTACAAGTAACAACATTACCTAGATTCTGGATAGTGGTTGTTCATCTCATATGATAGGTAATGCGGGCCTGCTAACTGATATCAAAAGGATTGTTGATGGTACAGTACGATTTGGTAATTATGGGGCTCTGAAAATCAAAGGGAGTGGAAGTATCGATTTAGATAACGGAGAACAATAGAAGACTGAAGTCCTTTATGTAGATGGCCTACATCATAATATCCTCAGCGTGAGTCAACTCTATGACTCGGGACTTATAGTTACTTTTAATCAGAAAGGCTGCACTATCAAGGGAAAGACAGAAAATTCACTTATAAAGGGACGCAGAACAGAAGGCAACTTGTATCAGGTTGATAGTGAAGAAAATGTATGTTACATGACTGTTGAAGAAGAAAACAATTTGAGGCATCGGAGACTGGGACACATCAATCAACAAGACATGGAGAAAATATCAAAATTGAGAATTGTCATGGACATTCCCAACCTGAAGTGTGAGCGTGAAAAATCTTGTGATGCTTGCATTTGTGGGAAGCTAGTCTGCAGTTCATATCGGCCATAGATGAAAAGGGCATCTCACCTTCTTGATCTGATTCATACAGATGTATGTGGACCGATAAATGTTGCAGGAACTTAGGGAGAAAGGTACTTTTTCCTTTTCATAGATGATTATTGTATAATGGCATGTTTGATGGTCATTCATAGGAAATGAAAATTCCTTGACTGCAGGAAAGCATATCGGCGAATCACCAAGAATGATAATGGACGAACAATCAAAGTGTTGTGATCTGACAATGGAAGAGAATACACATCCGTTGAATTTTAAAATTATAGGGAGAACCATGGGATACAAACTAAGGTATCTGCTATGAGAAATCCACAACAAAATGGTGTTGTTGAACGTAGGAATTGACAGGTGAACAACATGGCACGAACTATGCTGATTGAGAGTTGTATTCCACGACATTATTGGAACGATTATATTCAAGCTGCAGTGTACATTCAGAATCGAACAAGACTTTATGTGGGTGAGACGAAGACACCATATGAATTGTGACATGGACGGAATCCTTCTTTAAAGTACTTTCATGTCTTTGGAAGTAAATGCTTCATCAAGAACAAAGAAGGAAATCAAGGGAAATATGGAGACAATGCAGATGATGGAATTTTCCTCGGTTACACAATGAACAGAAAAGCCTACAAATGTTTCAACAAGCATTTAGGAAGGATTGTGGAAAGAAGTGATGTTAAGATAATTGAAAATAAAATAAAAAATGCATCAAGGACGCCATATGGTGATGTGATAGAAAGTTAGGAAGAAAGTGAATGTGATGAAAATAAAAATGCATAAATAGAGGAAGTTGTTCAAAACACTCAATAGTCACATCATGATGTTGACTTAGAAGAATAATCTGAAGAAGAAATTGTGGCTGAAGTGAATGTTACTGAACCTCGCAGGAGAAATTGAAGAGCTGAGATTGATCCATCCAACATAATTAGGGACAGGAGTACACCCACTCAAAAAAGAAGGATGAGGAATAACACGCAATCTGAAATTCTATCAGTTGTAAAGCCATCCCCATTCAAAGAAGTTGAAAATGATGAATCTTGGGTGATATCCATGAATGATGAATTAGATCAGATTGAAAAGAATTAGACATGGGATCTTGTCCAGAGACCCAATGGTCACAATGTGATTAGTACCAAATGGATCTTCAAAAATAAGTATGATGAGCATGGAAGTGTTATCAGAAACAAGGGACGACTGGTATAAAAAGGATACTCCCAGATTGAAGGAATTGCTGTTGAAGAAACATTTGCTCCAGTGGCTAGACTGGAGTCAATCAGAATTTTCCTTTCCATGGAACTCCAAATAGGATATAAAGTATATCAAATGGATTTCAAGACAGCCTTCTTGAATGGTGTACTCGAAGAAGAAGTCTACATTGAATAGCCAGTGGGATTTGTTTTGGGTACTAATGAAACAAAGGTCTGCAAACTGAAGAAAGCTCTGTATGGTTTGAAGCAGGCACCATGGGTGTGGTACTCACAACTAGATTCATATCTCAATAATATGGAATTAAAAAGAGGAGGAGTTGATCACAATCTTTATGTGAAGAATTATCCAAAAGATCAATTCATGGTTCTAGTCTACGTTGATGATATCATATTTGGTGGAAGTAGGAAGAAATCAGTGGACGAATTTTCCAACCACATGAAATCAGAATTTGAAATGTCTATGATTGGGGAGCTCACATATTTCTTGGGGATGTAGGTGATTCAAAAGAAGGAATACACTTTCATTTCTCTGGAAAAGTATGCAAGAGTGCTGCTGAAGAAGTTTAATATGCAAGACTCCAAACCAATGTCAACTCCAATTGCATTTTGATCTAAACTTGGAAAGTATGAGGATGGGGACTATGTTGATCCCACCATGTATAGGAGGATCATTGGGAGCCTACTTTACCTGACAGCGACACTGCCAGATATTGTCTTTGCCACATGCCTTGAGGCCGGCATTCAGAGTAATCGAAAGGAGGAACATATGGCGGTAGTAAAAAGAATCATGAGGTACATTCATGGTACACATAACTTCATGTTATTTTTTACTGCAGGCAGGGACATTGAATTATCAGTGTTTTCTAATGCTGAGTGGGCTACTGATGTAGTACACAGAAAGTCTACTAGTGGTGGAGCATTCTATGTTGGGCAGAAATGTGTTGGCTGGTAGAGCAAGAAACAAGAAAGTACCTTTCTTAGTACTGCAGAAGCTGAGTATATCTCTGCCACAATGGCATGCTCTCAACTGCTATAGATGAAGCAACAGTTAACAGATATTGGTGACGAGGTAAAGCAACCAATGGTGATTTACTGTGATAACAATAGTGAAATTGATCTTATGAAGAATCATGCACAGTATTCCCGTACGAAACATATTGAAATCAGGTATCACTTTGTCAAAGAAGAAGTTGAAAAAGGGGTGATTAGAATGGATCATGTGGGAACTGATGAGAAAGTGGGTGATATCCTGACCAAGCCCCTTTCCGTGGTTGTGTTTGAGAAGCATCGGTTGAACCTCGGTGTTTAGCCACCTCCCAGTGCATAAGGAGGTTACGCATTACCCCTCTCCCTGATTATGATAACTGCCTTTATCTGGTTATGGATGTGATGCAGGTTTGTGGGGGAGATACTATCCATGGGAAGTATGGTTTGAGATGAAAATTGAACAAATTACTAGTCTTTGGATTTATTGTCAATGGGGGAGAAAGGAATAAATTCAGGCAAGTAATGATTCTATGATGAGAAGAATGAGAAGTAAAACATTGGAAGTAGTGCTTCTGTGATGAGAAGAATGAGAAGAAAAACATTGGAAGTAATGCTTCTGTGATGAGAAGAATGAGAAGGAAAACATTGGAACCAAATTCAAGCTTCTTCTATTGTTTTATACACCAAGCATTGCTCACGTAGACTTAGAGTGTTGGCTGAGTAGATTCTGGCGTTTTGGGTTTTCACATGGATGAAGATCTGTTGAATTTATTTTTTGATTGCCAACAAACCAAAAGGGGGAGATTATTGGATCCATGGTCTTCTATGCATGATTTGGAGTCTGGTTTGTGTTTTTTGTCAATCAGCTGTGGAAGTTCAGAATGTGTACCCGTAAAGAGAGCATACAGTTCAAGCAGACAACAGTTTTGAAGGTGGCGCCGTTTCCCATTGTTTTCCAAATTTTAGGGGTCCTAAATCTGGATTTTGGTGAGCATCACGAAAATAGGATTTTCTTGAAGATCATATTTTTATATGGAAAAGGCATGAGTTTCGCAAAGATGGGATGCATGGATTGGATTTCGCGAAGACTAGAAAAATGGAGGTGGTGATGCTTCGTGGTTACGATGAGCTTCGCGAACGGAAGCATTTAAAGGAAACGCATGGGAGCTTCGTGGTGGTGGCGCGAAGTAAATGACGGAACGCTCCGCGTTTACGACAAGCTCTACGATCGGGAAATTGTCGTGGTGCTTCGCGATTTGGACAGAATTCCGGCAGAAACTTTAGAGCTTCGCGATAGGCAATGACGTGGTGCTGACTTCACATGGAAAGTTAGAGGGTTAGTGGAATAACCTATGAATATAGGTCGACCCACTCGAGAGAAGAAGATA
This sequence comes from Viscum album, assembly GCA_963277665.1. Classification (NCBI taxonomy): domain Eukaryota; kingdom Viridiplantae; phylum Streptophyta; class Magnoliopsida; order Santalales; family Viscaceae; genus Viscum; species Viscum album. Next base: position 1,881,118,722 of record OY728150.1, on the reverse strand, counting down.
TATTTTTTAGAGATAATTCTTTACTCTCGTTTCATGAAGGATGTTCGTGAAGGTAGTGTGATTCACGAAAGAGTAGCTTCACGGCGGCTATTCTAGCTCCGTGAAAGTCATGTGCTATGTGTTGGCTCAGTGAGCTTCATAAGGGAAGTCTCTTTGTGACTATTTGAGCTCTGTGAAGCCTAAGCATTGTGAAGGATTGATCTTTGCAATGGTATGAGCTCCACGAAATTGTGAGCTTTCTGAAAAGGATGGAGATTCACGAAGGCTTGTTTGAGCTTCGCGAAATTGGGAGCCTGGCGAAGTAGGGTGCTCTGCGAAGGTAGACAAAGGGGTATTCATCAGTGGATGAACATTGGACTTAAACAGAGAATCTACATACTATAGAGGATGAATTCTTATGCAATGATTAAGAGAACTTAACTTCTATAAACTGAGTGGGACTTCACCAACGGCAGTGAGCCAGGGGGAGTCAATGGGAGTGACCCGAGAGACGCAGTGAGCTATCCCTAAACCTTTGTAAAGGTAGTGAGCTTGGGACAGAGTGACTGTGCCCAAACCTTTATAATCCACACCTACTAAATATTAGTGAAATTAGGTACGACTGACAACTTTTCGGCGTATGCTCCTTGGACATAGCCCTTAGTGGTGAACCAAGTAAAAAGTGTTGTGTCTTCTCTATGCATGTGAATGTTTGCATTCTGATCATATTAATCTTACAGGTTAAACAAGTTCCTACCAACGTGGGAACAAGATCCATCACATTAAAATAAAAATTTGTCACCCTAATTCACCCCTCCCCTCTCAGGGTTTCACGGGGTCCGTCATAGCCACATAAAGCATGCAATGGAAAATGTCGTCAACCGAATCTGAAAATTTCGCGGTGCGACTCCTTTTTTCATGGGGGTCAGTGACGGAAGCGAAGGGACCGGCCCGAAGGGCCAGGTCCACAGCCCGAAACTGACCCCAAGCAGGGTTGCGGGGGTGCAGCCCCCATGGTATGGACCAGTAGTTCCGCGTAGGTGCGGAGACAAGGTGCCTTGCATATGTGCCCCGCGTAGCTCCCCCGTGTACGTACTCCATGCAGGTGTGGTGCGCAGGTGCACCGCACAGGCGCACCACGCAGGTGCTCCGCGCAGCTCCATATGTTCTAGACCCTGATGGGACTTTGAACCATGTTTCCCATTTTATTAATTTCTTCTCTCATGTTTTTAGAGAGCTACCTAAGACCAATTGGGGGATCTTGGAAAATGAGATACGCAATGGGAGCTTTGGAACTTCTTTCAACTTTTTTCTCAAATGGGGAGCCCAAGGGTCTTATTTATAGGCAAGGAGGGGACATGGTTGAAGGGAAGTGTTCCGCGCAGGTCCTCTGTGAAGGTCCTCCACATAGGTCCCTCACATATGGGTGAAAAAAGTATACTACCAAGTAGGTCCTCTGCGTTGGTCCTTTGCGTAGGTCCTTCGCGTTTCTCTTTAGGATAAAATTTTTCTGTATTCCGAGTATCATAACTTTTGATCCATAAGTCCGTTTAGGCTCTGTGACCAGTCAAATAGAAGGTCTTGAAGAGATATACACTTTTATAGATGGTAAATTCACCAAGTATTATTCAATGAAACTAGGAAATTGAATTTAATGTGTTGACACCTTTTCATCATCGATCTTCGAGATTCACTACATACTCCTAGAAGGGGGGAATCATTCCACTTATTCATCGGGTATGGGATAGTTTTTTGGCACATATAAATCCTTCATGCATCTTCTTTCTTCATGGTGAACACATAATTACTCATACTCAACATTTATTGTCCACGTAAGAATCATATCTTCACTCTACATAAAAGTGCATGGAACACATTTTTTGGTTTCTACAAGGGTGAAGGGTCTTATAAAAATGATTCTAATGGAAATATTGGCACATATTTTTATACAAATGTTTTCATGTAACTAGGGGTTAAGGTTTTCCACCAGGAAGTATTTTACCAACCCGAAACCACCCAACAAACAACCTACAAAAAACATACAAAAACCTATATATAAAACTTATATCCAATCAGTCAAAATTAAAATTAAAAAATGTTCATGTATTATATATTTTATATGTAATCATTTAGTAACTTTAAAAATCATATAACTTATATAAAATTAGTTTTAGTCGTTATACACCATCTACATGGTAGTAAGTGTTGTAAATATCAAATTATAAATTTCAGGGATCAATATATCCATCTAAAATTCATCAACATGATTGACACTAATATTATGGTGATTTTTATCATCACCCACGTCACAAACATACTTATTTGCATCATCACCTTAAACATCACCATCACCATCACAACCAAGAAATTAATCACCCCAAGCACAACTAGGTCCACTATCACCATAGTTTAGAGAATTCATATATATAGTGAATTTTTGATATAAATGTATCAAAAATCACATTAGCATATGGTGGAAGTTATAGGCCTAAATTTGTTATATATTTCATGAACTACTTGATGAACTTTTAACTTATTTTATGTCACCTCATGGATAATTTGTTTCTCATATTACTTTAGCCTGATCCAATTACAACATAGTCTTACAAAAGTTGTTTGTGTATCTTGAAGTGGAACAATACCTAGTGGGGATGGTACTATTCACTAGTTGATAGAGGATTACCCCTGGTTCCCATCACCAGAAATTTATTGAAAATGACCATTTGGCTTGAATTTTTCATCTTCATTCTCATATAGGTACTATAAAGCACACTATTAATAATATAAATGCAATATTTTTTTATTAATATCTTAAATTATTAGAATAAAACTTACTATATATTTTCACTTGTGTTCATTGACAACACTCTCATCTTTCTTTTTTATACTTAATCAAATAAATGTTACAAAAGTTGTAGGCCCTTCAATTTTCAACAACACTACCTAAAAATGAAATTGAGTGTAATAAAATATCATGGAATAATAAAATAATAATGATTAAAATTAACCCATTCAAACTAATCTTTGACTGATAAAAACCAAAAGAGATCAAAATAAATTTCACATATATGAATCATATCATCTCCAACTAACTAGAACTAGAATAAATCAAACCAAAATGAGAAAACATTGATCATTTTGGTTAAGTTATATTTATATTTGTTTTATTATTATTATATTAGGTTTTGTTAGATGGGTTTAATTCAGTTTATCACTATTCATTTCTTTTATTTTGTATCAGCTAGATTGTATTTGGGTGAGTACAGTTTGAGTAAGAAATTTTTAGGTAAATTTGGCACATTTAGATTCATTTTATATTTTTTTGTTTTGTTATGAATAACATATTTCAATTCATTTTCTTTTAAGTCAATATGGTTTAGTTTAGTATGGGCCAATTCAGTTCAGGTAAGTTTTGTATGGTTTTTTTTGTTTGGTTCATTTTATAATTATTTTTTGTTGTTTAATTCAATTTTTATTTGGAATGATTGATTAAATTAGATTTGGATCAATTTAGTTCATTTTAGTCATTTTTATTTAGTTTTATTTAGTTATATTTGGTGTAGTTCAATAAAATGTTATTTAGATTATTTTTTTATATTCTGTTTTAGTTTAGTTATACTGATGTTTTATTATATTATGTTTAGTTAAATTGAAATTTTTTGAGGCCCAGTTGGTTTATCGCTATTAGGGTAAGTTTATTACCTTATCAATGAATTATTTTTTTTATGTTTGACATAGATTGGGTTTGGAATGGGTAGTTATGTTTATTTATTTTTTTTGTTTCATTATATTCCCATTAGTTTACATAAATTTTATAGTTTACAAGTATATATGTTTATGTTAACTGAATGTATTTACAAGTTTATATAGTAGTAATAAATGGAATTAAGTATATGTTAATATAGTGTAGTTTTTGTCTATATAAATATAAAAATTTATATTTTTAAATTTTAATATAGTTTGATTTTTTAAATTTTTATATGTTAATAATATATGAAGCTACATTCATGTTTATATAATAATATTATTTCATACAATTTATACTGTATAAAATGAAACATTTAATAATTATATCAAACTATTTATATTATTTATTTGTATACATGTTAATTGTTTTTACATATCAAACTTTAAATATTAATAAATTTTCTATTTTAATTATTTATATATTATTATTAATTGAAAGTACTTCCATTATTATTTGTTAATATTAAGTCAATCTATATTGATATTAATCCAGATTACTATTTACTTTTTTAAATTCTAATATAAAATTTCAAATAAATTTCCATTAGATAGTTTAAATGTAAATACTTTACTTTCATTTTTATATTATATCTCTATATGTAAATAGTTTACTTTTTTAATTATACCTAATATAAATTTTTTAAAAATTTATATATTTAATTTTTTTACATATAAACTGTAAGTAAACATTTTACATGTTAATATAAAAAATAATTTATATAGTTTACATGTTTACATGTTAATATATTTTACATGTCTATATATTAATATAGTTTACATGTTTACACATTAATAGTTTACTTTCATTTTTAAGTTACATATTTACATGTAAAAAATGAACGTGTTTAACTATAATTAATATATGCTATAAGTAAATAACTTTCATATTTTATTATTTAAATGTTTACATATAAACCATAACTAAATAGTTTACATGTTAATATAATATTAAAAGTAAACATTTTACATGTTTAAATGCTTTATATGGTTAGTTAGTTCAATTTTAATTTATTTAGTTTAGGTCAGTTCGAGTAAGTTGAGGTTAGTTTATATTCATTTAATTTATTTCATTTGATTTATATTTCATTTTGTTAGTTATGGTTTCTTCATTTCAATTATATTCATTTTAGGTCAGGTAAATCTAATTTTGTTTAATTTATTTCAATTTTTTTAATCCAATTCAAGTAGTTTCTTGTTAATTTATGTCTATTTGGATAATTTCACATGAGTTTAGTTTGATTTGGGATGGGTCAATTCTTCATTTATATAATTATTTCATGCCAGTTCTATTTGGTTTCCTTTTTCATTGTTTATTTAACTCAATTAATCTTTTTTATTAATGTCAATCCATTTCATGTGTGGTAGGTTTAATTTGGTTGGTTTATTTGTGTTTTTGGTTTCAATAAACTCATTTTTACGTGAATAATACCTTGTTTCTCTCTTATTCCTGCATGTTAGTTCACCCATATGTGTGCATATAGTTTTCAACACCCTTGTTTTTTATTTCCTTTTAAATATTCCTAAAAAATAATAATACAAAAATGAAGGCCCCAACCAAGATCTATGTGATCACTTAAAGGTGGAAGGGTGAATCTGTGATCTTCTCTTTTTACATTTTATTTCTTAAAAATTATCATTTTACACCTATTAGTGAGATGTGGCTCTATTAGAAAGAAATTAAATTTTCACAACCACAATAACACAAAAATTTAAAATTGTCACTACTAAATAAGAGTATGTAGAACTTTACATGGTTATGAAATAGCCCAAATCCAAAAAACTACTATAAAAAATCCTTTATCTGTGGTGACATCATGTATGGAATATCCATACACTTGAAAATCACTATAGTTAATTAAAATTGAATGTAATCCTTTTATAGATAATCGATGTAACATTGTTTTTATAAAAACTATAAGAACCTTCCCTAGGAGGCTTCATTATGTTGTCATCGTGCTTCTTGGACTCTTCAAACTTACTTTTCATGTAAGTAATTTTTATTATTCACTTTTTTCTCCATATTATGAAATAACTACCACTTTGGAATTATTTATAAAAATTACAATCTAATCACTTGTCCTTCGGGTAAACTTTTTCCGGACATCTATATGGTAAACTTTGTCCAGTTCCTTATGAATATATTACAATTTTTTATGTCATGTATGTATGATCACCTTAGCATACTTTCCATCAGATATCACCTAATACGAAAACTTTGTTTGGTGTATGTCTGACTGATTCCTATTTATCCTATTCAACGAATCATAAGCGCATACCATCTATCTAATACCAATTTCATGAAAAAATATGTCTAGTATCCTCCTAAAAGATGCTTCTACAATCTATTCTCTTGATCATCTTGATACTTCGACATCACATCCCCTAACATAAAAAATATTCAACCACACATTCCTCAATGTATAAACCCAATTTATTTAGGAAAATTTCATCTGATATTTTAGGTAAATGTGTGTGCTTAATTTAAACTTCCCACTTAATATTTATAATCTACCTCTTGAAAAATCATTCAATTGACTGCATTGAAACCTCTTAAAAAACATGAACCTACCTTAAGACTAAGTATAAATAAAACTTCTAACTTTATATTCTTTATTATTTGTCGACATATTTAATTTATTTAACTTATTTTTCACTTTATCAAGTCTTGAAATATTTACAATACAATCTTTAAAGTATCTATAGAGAATAAACTCTATCTGAGTCTCTTTTTATTCTTCATCAGAGTGACTACCTTCATCACTGTAGAATTTTACATTATTTATTTTGTAATGAACTTTTTTTAGTAGATTCATCACTGGAATTATAATTTTCTACTTCAATATCATCATATTCCACATTCTTAAAAAAATATCTTTTTATTTAGATAACTTCTTATCAGTTCCCTTATAATATGACTTATATTTTTCTTTATTCCTCTTGAGGTATCATTTTTAATTTATATCATCTTCATCACATAGTTAATATTCCCTGAGTCTTGGAAATTTTTCAGCATAATTTATAATAGATTTTTAGCCAAATAACTTTAGAGGTAACTTTATTTTATAATTTCATTTTCCTTTTTTCACCATTTATAAAACAAATACATGAATTCTTAAAAAATATTACTAACATAGACTTTGGGGTCTAATTTCATGGATTAATCCACAATTAAAAAATTCATAGATTTTCTATTCATGGTAGAATTGTAATATATTTCACAATAATATTTATCCTTCTTTAAAATAGTATTTTCTCTTCTCAATTCATAAGTGATGAGATTATTATATAGATCATTTAGAGAAGGAGTTTGAGGAACACTTTTTTCTATGGATGAAACATTGGCATTGAATTTATCAAGAAGAAATCAAAAGATACTATCAAAAATTGTTGAGTCTTTCAACTTCTCACCATGACATCCTATAGAGCTTACAATAACATCCACCCTTATAAACAAGGAACTAACAGAATAATTATCACCCATCTTATGATCTTTATACTTCAATATCAATATTTTTAACTTAACATTAATCACATTCATATTTCCTTCATCTGTGTTCTTTAACTTATCCCAGATTCATTTATCCATTCCAATTAATTTAACTCAAATAAACTCATTTTCAGAGTGTTGGGAAAGTATATCATTTTTGTATCACCCAACATTCTATGAATTCTTATTATTAGTACATATAAGAGGGACATCCTTAGCATGGAGATGGAAAAAATCTATAATATCCCCAATAATTTCATATCCAAGGGATATAATATAAGGTAACATTATATTTTTCTATTCGTGATAGTTATTTCCATCAAAAATAGGAATATCATTACTATTCATGGAGTTCTAAACATCAATAATTGATTTTCATTTCTTAAAACTTTAGCAAAGATTTAATGAATAGAACCTTTGATTTGATGCCAATTTAAAGGACCAACCAGGATCTATGTGTTCACTAAGAGGGGGAGGGGTGAATCAAGGATCTTCTCAATTTACATAAACATTTTCCTCTTATTAGTGAGATATGACTCTACTGAAAATAAAGTAAACAAGAATAACCATAGGAACAGAAGAATTTACAAGGTTTACTAATCATTATGAGTAGCTATTATTTGTCATGGTTTTTAAATAATCCACTATCACACAAAATATTATAAAAATCATTATTATATGATTACTGCAATAAGGGAATATCCTTACACTTAAAAAGAACTATATTCAATTGAATTTTTATGTTCCCCGCACATAAATAAAATATGTAATATTGTTTTTGTAATAATAAAACAAATTCCCCAATAAGATTCAATATGTTGTTATTTTTTTCCTAAACTTTATTCACATTTTATTTTCATGAATTATATCTTATCTTTCAATTTATTTCACGACAGTAGGAAACAACTTCATCCTTTGAAATATGTATAAAAAGGTCCATCTGATCATCTATCTATCAAATAAGCTTTATATGGTCATCCATCCAGTAAACTCCATCTAGTTCCTTTTAAAGAATGGTAAGACTTCTTATGATTTATTGGTCTCATCACAATAGCATAATATCCATCTGATATCACATAATATGAAAATTCTATCTGGTGTATGTCATACTGGTTCCTCATTATCCTATTTGATCAACTGGTTGATCACACTATCTTTATTATACCAATTTGATGAAAACCTCTATATAGTTTCCTCTATAAATATACTTCTTCAATATATTCGTTCAATTATCTTGACACTTTGGTAGTGATTCACCTCACTTAAAAATCATTAACAATTTATTATTCAATGTATCAGCCCCTATTATATAGGTATGGTTTCCCTGAGATTTTAGGGAAATGTGTGGACTTAATAAATACTTATTACATAAAATTTCTAGCATCCCACATGAAAACATTATTTTTTTAATGAATTAAAACATACTAGAAAATAGGAGCACCCCTTAAGACCCAACATCAAAAAACTCCTTCCATAATCCTTATAACTTGGGGAGAGTCATAAATATTTCATTTTTGATATTTGGAGAATTAAATATTAGAATAGAATAATTACATTTGATATATTTGTGAAAGTTTCATAAATACCTTCAAACCAGTTTAACTTTATATCACTCATTCATCTAGTGAAACATTGTAAGAACTTTTTTTATCGACGTTACTTCATCTGATGTTCCAAAATAACTTCATACAGCGATTTTATAAGTATTATTAGAGAAACTTCTATCATTTAATGAATTTCATTAGAACTATTTGTATTTTTACTTTTCATTCAATCCTGAAACTGATGATCTTTATAATGGAACATTCATCTGTTGAATTTATTTATAAACCATATGTCTGATCACTCTATGTATTTTATCTGATCATCCAATGAAATTTTAGGAGACATTTATTTGGTATTAATTCAATAAAAATCCCATTTACAACCCACTAAACTTCAAAAACTCTATTTTTGTTGGAAAACTATAAAAATTTCATAGCATTTAATGTAACCTTATGTAGTGTATAGAAATTTCATGTTTCCCTTATACAGTGTTCTCAATTACCCTTATGCATTGTCTAACTTTTACTATCATTTCTTCAAAAAAATTATAAACTTAAATCACAAACTCTAATAATAAATACCACTTCCTTATATATTTTGTTCCAGTGGACTTCCTTAGAACTTTATAGTGAGGGTTTTTTACATAATAAAAATTTTCATCCTCTTTCAACATAGTGTGTTTCATGAGGTCATTAATTATTCATGATGTTTGAAATATTAATAACGGAAAATAATCACTCGATATATTCATAAATCAGTCTGTCTAATGTAACATATAATCATAATAGGATAAGTGTTCAATATAAAACTAAGGCTAGCCATATAATTCCAGTAACTTTCATCTCAAGAAATTGGTCTAATAAACGTAATATGATCATCTCATACAAGAATCCCATGTTATAAATTTTAATAAAGTGAGGTGATTTATATGAGGCAAAAAAAACTCAACAGGTTTGAGAAAATTCCTTCCTTCATACTAATCCTAACAAGAAACTTCTTAACCTTTTTTAAATTATAGAAAACATATTTAAACCTTATGGTCTCAAAAAAAAGTATTGATACAAATCGTACTCATTTTAAAAAAAACCCATTTTATTTGAATAAAATATTAAACCCATTACTCATTGATTAATAAATTATTCCCTAGTATTGTGTTACTATATAATCATTGAGAGTTGGTATACCCTATAACTCAGTGTTGATTCTATTTTTCAATCCAATATATAAATCATGATTATATAATCATCATAGTTCCCATAATTCCATCAACCATAAATCATTCACAACTTGACCATCTATAAATTTAAAGTGAATATATAAGAGAAATAATAATTCATTTAATAAAATAATAATCTAGAATTAAATTTTGTAAATTTTCTTATAAATATCTCTGTAAGTGTATTCTTTTTTATTTTATCATTTTTGTGCCTTTATGAGATTGGTTGAACCAAAAAGATGTCACTATACTTGGATATCACCACCATAAAACATCTACATTATTTACTAATTATATAAATAAATTAGTTTCATCCATTTTACTCTACCATAATTTGTGTTTAACAGTTCAAGAGTTCATGTATACGAGTACACCTATAGCGGTTATTATAAATACTTGAGAAAAATAAAATAAAAGGAAATATAATAAATACACATTGCTACTAAAATAAAATTAATGTGACATAATTTAATTCACTTTTAAACATACACATAATCCCAGATGAATAGTGGGACATGATGGATATATAGACTATAGTAGATTTGTAGCCTATAAAGGATTAGTATGCTCTAATATATGCACCAGTTTGTAAGAAATTTCTGGAGAATAATTCCTAGGTGGGTGATGATAAATTTCAAGATATATAGGACAAGTGTGAAATTTAGGCAGAATAGAAGTGGGTGGAAAATGATAGAAGGGATAAGAATCCATCATAGGATATGTAAAAATTTATCTAAGAGGTATCTCATATTTTAAATAATGATGACGGTGTGGGTGCGAATATCCCTGATGCCTTAAGAGGAATTGTGGGATTAGAATGTATGTTATATGGAATATTTGGTGGATTTTTTGTGTAAAAATGGGTAAAATGGGTGCTCTGAGTACCTCTAGTACCATCAGTACAGGATTTTTCATGCATCTCTCTATTATTAGTAGTATAAATACAGAATAATATTCTCTTAGATGATTACCCTAGAATGAGTTTTGAAAACAGATAAGAAAATTACATTTGATGTATTATAATATATATATTATAATTACTATACTCATTACGGAAACTAGAGGAGGTATTCCCATGCCTGGAATTTGTCGATCATTCTTGAGAAATCTCTTCATGAATATTTCCTTAATATTATTTATATTATGCATAAGAATAATATATAAATTTATTTATATTTCATATACTAATGGGAAATATAAACAAAGAAAAAATCTGGTAAGAAATAATTAATAAATACTAATTAAAAAGAAAAATAATGAAAAATAAGTGGCAAACCAGAACCAAAGTATACAAATTAAAAAGTCAAATAAGGCATAAAAGATCTCATAACATAATCAATATATAAAATTTATGATTTTCATCACATGGTTCCTTATTTCATTGATTTAATTTTTTTCATTTGGCTTAGGTCATTTGGTTAATTTTTATGTTACATCATTTTTAGGTTATATCGATAATGGATCATTTTACATAATTTCTGTTCAAATAATTTATTTTATTTTTTATTTCAATTACATTCATAAAATATTAAGTGGTTTCAGTTATATATTGGTGGATTTATATCAATTTGGGTTAAGTGAGTTAATATTTACTTGGTTTTGGTTGATTTTGTTTCATTAATTTGTATAATTTCACTTAATTTATATTCAATTTATTTTTATTCTATTTGTCTTTGTTCAATTAGATTTATAAAAGATTGAATTTTTATGGGTGCATTTGGGTGAGTTTATATCTATTCATGTCATGTTAGTTCGTATTTATTTGGTTTGGTTTCATTTTTTTCATTCAATTTAGTTCTATGCACTTATGTTTAGTTCATTTACCTTTGAAATTATTTGATTTAATTCAATTTACATGAGTTTAATTATTTTTAATTTTATACAAATTGTTCTTGGGTGATTTTTTTAAATTTAGTTTAGTTTCATTAGATATGTTTTTCCCCATTCAAATATATTATATGAAATTTATTTTGGTTTGGATAATGTTTTCTGAAAATTATTTGGTAGTTTTGGTTAGATTTTATTCGAATCATTTTAGATCCATTGTTCATTATTCAATTATGTTTGGTTATTTTTTCTTAAATCGATTCAGGTTGATTTGATTTGGATATGATCAAGTTAATAGATAATTTTTTATATGGTATAGTTTTATTTTAGTCTGGTTAGTTGTATTCAGTTTGGTTTGATCAATTTATATTAGGTTCTTTTAATTTGATTCAGTTACATTATATTTAATTTGGTTTAGGTTAGTTTTGTTTAGTTTTAATCCAATCAATATTTTTCTTTTATATGTGATGTTATTTCATTAACTTCGGTTTGATTTACCATAATTTAGTTTTGATCTGGTAAGATTAGGTCATTTTTGGTTCTATTTGTTTAGTTTTGTTTCAATTAAATATAACTCACCTCTATTCATATTGTCTTTAGTTATCTTATATTATAACTTATATAAGTTAATGGGTTTTGTTATACTTTTATTTAGTTTAAATCAGTTCATATCCAGATAGTTTTTTTCATCACTATTTGTTTTTTATTTTATTTTGATTTAGTTCAACTCTATTGGAATTTTTCTATTTGAAATGATTTAGTTCAAATTAGTTCAATTCATTTAATTAGATCTATTTTTTCTCTATTGGATTTTTTATTCGGTTTTATTTTTTAGGTTCTATTTGGATAGTAATATTCATTTATATTATGTTCGGTTTTGTTTATTTGATTTAGATTTATTATGTTTAGTTTCATTTATTTTTTTATTTGGTTAATTTTTTAAATGCTCAACTATGTTTAATTTCATCTTTAAAATAGATTGTTCCACAAAAAAAACCTCAATGTAGGAAGAGTATTTTAATAAGATAAAACCGTATAAATTCATATATGAGTTGTTTTTTGGAAGAATATAATGAAATTAAAGTATTTATGAATGTTTCATTTGATAGATAAAAAGATTGAAAAGGCATTGAAATTTAAAAAATGGATTAAAAATGTAGAATATTGAAATTCAAGAAGTAATACAAGCTATAATTAGAAAATATAATGACCAAAAGCCACTAAAATTCATCAATTTATACAAATTATGTTTAAATAATAATATAGAGAATAAAAACTTTTAATTATATATTTTATCAACCACCTAAATAAAAAAATTAAATAAAATAAATATCCCTATAAAAATGAAATAGGGTTTATTAAGAAGTGAAAAAATTTATGAATGTATTCGAGCAGTTTTGACCACTTATTAAAACACATAAAGGGGACCTGGTATTGGATATACAAGTTCCAAATACTATTAAAAAGATAGATTCTGATGGAAAATTGAGATATTATTGAGGTTCATAATGGTATTTTTATATCTAAATAAGATTAACCCATAGGGAAGCAACATACATCTCTATAAACTAAAAAGAAAAATACCTATGAAAATTTTTTCCATGCTAAATAAACTAACCATAAGAAATGGAAAATTGAATTTTAAATTTTTTTTAAAACTATATAAATCTATTTTAGTGAAGTTTATATCGTTTTAAATCTGTTTTATTAAAATATATTATAGTTAAAATATTGTAAATTTCAGTATCAAAAATTACAATATAATATATTTGAACATTATAATTTATAAAAATATCATTATAATGATGAATAAACTACAGACTAAACTGTGTAATTATAGTCTTCAATTTAAAAATGTAACACATATATGTTATAGTTTGGTAAAAGAAAATGTGTTTCATTATAGACATGGTATGCAGTTAGTTCTTTAGAATTAAAACTTACAATATAATAGAGACCACAATTTTTTTCTTATATAAATTAATCATCACTACTTTGGGTTCATAATAAGATCTTAAAATTTTATTATTTGAATAATCATATTCCATATATTGATCAAGACTACTGGGATAAGTTATAGTGTTTGTTTCATCCCCACTATCACCAAAAATATATATTGGGATCTATTCAGTAATGACACTAAATTCATGTCTTAAATTATATTTTACATAAAAAATTTGTTTCACCATTATTGAAAAATATATATGGATCCTTAGGAGCCCGGAAGTGAATCATATTAATAACTCCAAATCCATATTCACTAATAAATATTCTATATCACATCATTGAATTAAACCACTTTTATTTCATTGTAGTGAATCGACCATGGGATAAGTATTCCAATATTAGTATTTTCTCAAAAACACCATAATATGATACATTTTCATAGAAAGGTTAGTTATCTAATGCACTAGCATAATTTTCTATCATTTCAGTTAGCATAACTCCATCATGTTATGTTTTTCTGTTCACTACATGATCAATTATAAAAAAAAATTTCCCACTGATCACCAATGATTTTCATTCACAAACCAAGTCATTGGGAACAAAATCTAACACTCTTATTTCATAAAATACATGTTTAGTAAGTAAACTCAATAGCTAAAATACATAAGAATAGTAAAATTAAATTAATAGTTATTATTTATTTTTTTAAATCATTGGTTGTACCTTCAATTTCAACCAAGTAGGAAAATATCTATTATACAAAGTCTTTATTATTATCAAATGTAATGAATAATGAATTATACTTATAATTTTTATACATTCCTTATATAAAAATATGGTAAAAGTTTTAAATATATATACAACGATATAGTATGATATAACATATACATGTTCAAATCACATACAAGATGTCACCATCGAACAAATAATAGTTAAATAATATCATGTGATGTCCCATATTCAACTCTTCAAGGATCAATGTATCCAATATATATGATTATTTGTGCCCTCCAAATGATCATCAAAAATTATATAATTGAATAAATACCAGAAGAATGGGTATTATTATATATGTGATACAAAGGAAGGAGTATCATAAATTACATGAAGTATGGGAAGCCAAATGATGTGGATCGTTTAACCACTAATAGGCCAAACGATCGCATGAACATTGTAAAATCAAGAGGATGAATCATGATCTTCGTATGATCTATGGATGTGAATGTAACTACCTATTGGAAAGTACCTATAAACATGTGAATCCCCACTAGTAATCCCTCCTACTCTTGCAATGGCATCCAGAAAAACATTTAAGATCATGTGAATGCTATCTTATGAGCTCCCCAAATCATGAGACATATAATATGATAGGCTCCTTGTCACGACCCGTCCTCGGGGCCCGTGCCGTGACTACCCCAAGCCCGCCTTCCATAGGCCAGGGGCTGGCGACTAGCACCAAGGCGTAAAATCCCAGTAAACAGGGAAGGCATTGCCTTTATAAGTAACAACCACACAGAGTCAGCAAGAGGAAAGTAAAGTGCAGAAAAGTAAAGGGGGCCGGAAATACAAGCCCAACTGTAAAGTACAACTGAAAAGTAAAGTACAGCAACTGAAGAAAAGACGGCGGCCTCGTGTCGTCCACTGGCAATCCCACCTGAAGGGTGGGTACAGATAGCCTCCAGGCTCCTCGGGTCCCACGTCCGCTCCGAGCACGTCCCGCCCAGTGGTCCACCTCCAGGTACCGTCCTGCTCCACGCCCCAACCGTGATCAGCGCAGTCCGTCGTCTGCAACCAACACAACAAGGTGCGGGCATAGCCCGTGCAGGGGTGACTACAAGCTACTCAGTAAGGACCCCGAGACCCCCGAAGGTCTCCCGAAATCCACAAAGGATATAGCACAAAAGAAAGATGCAATCACGAAGTAACATCTGACTCGACTTAGGTATATGCCCATACATATACCTAAGTCCCCAATTCTAGCTCTGCTCACGAGCTCAAGAACAACTCAATCCACAAAGGAAAGCAAGACTCAAATCCACAAGGAGAGTAAACAGTAAAATCCACATAGGATAGTTCAACACAATCCACAAAGGAGAGTAACATATGATTCAGCTCAACCAGGTATACTTTTTCAGATGACGTCAAAGATGATCACTGATCCATCTAAGTCGTCGGACCCACAAAGGATCGATAGGTACTAACCCCCGCAGAAGACCCACACAGGATCGGGCTCACACAGAACCTGTAGGCAGTGGCTCACACAGAACTGGTAGTAAGGACCCACATAGGATCGGGCTCACACAGAACCTGTAGCACTGATCCACGTAGGATCGCTGAGTGCAGTAGTCGACGCAGTCCACTGAGGATCTCTGCACAGTCGTCGCCGCAGTCCACGAAGGATCTCTGCTCTGCCGTCGTCGCAGTCCACGAAGGATCTCTGCTCTGTCGTCGTCGCAGTCCACGAAGGATCTCTGCTCTGCCGTCGTCGCAGTCCACGAAGGATCTCTGCTCTGTCGTCATCGCAGTCCACGAAGGATCTCTGCTCTGTCGTCGTCGCAGTCCACGAAGGATCTCTGCTCTGTCGTCGAAGTCACAGCCAGCGCTAGGGTTCCCGCACAAAGCGAGCTCGTTTAGGAGGGTCCGCTCCACGAGCCGAGAGGCTGATACATCAACTGACACGTAGTCCGAAGTTGATGTATCCAAAAGTTCCGTATCGACAACAGGATCTCAACGCGACAGACGGCGCGTCAAACGGACGCCCGGTCTGAGAGTTATTGGCATTTTCGTCCCAGGGGCCCGGTTGGTTTTTAGGGCAAAACCAACCCGACCGTACTCCGCCTGTATCCGATCCTCGGGCGGAGCATGCCAAAAGTTCCGTCTCACTTAGAGGAAACTACCACAGCTGACGGTACGTCGATCGGACGTCCGTAGCTCAAGTTATGAGCGTTTCCGCTCCGAGGGCCCGGTTGGTTTCGTGTACGAACCAACCCGGCCGAACCCAAAGTCTTCCGAAACCTTGAGTATAATATACCGAAACGACCGTCTTGATCCAAGGATCGCGTAGCCGCTAACGGTTCGTCAATCGGAGGTCCCAGGCCCAAGATATGGGCGAAAGACCGAAGAGGTCCCGAAAACGGGGGTTCTGGGCCCGGGGCGACCCGGCCCGAACCCCCCTGGGGTCGGCCGAACCGGGTCGGCCCGAACCGGGCCGGCCCGAACCGGCCCGAACCGGCTCGGCCGGGTCCGGTTCGGCCTGGGCGCGGCCCGGCCGACCGGACCGGCCGGCTCGGCTTCGGCCGAGCGGCCGAACAGGCCGCCGCCGCGGGTTTGACCCGCGGCATTTGAAGAAACGCGGCCCCCGCGGGGGGCCGCCTGTCACGCGGACGCGGCCGGGCCGCCGCGTCCGTTCCCGGTTCCGCGCGGCCGCGGAACCGGCCGCCACCGCCGCCGCGGCTTCAGCCGAGGCGGACTTCCTCTACGGCGGCGCGCCGGGCGCCGCCGCCTCCGGTCGCCGGCGCCGCCGCGCCGGCGACCCGCGCTGCCGCTGCCTTCCGCGGGCCGCCGGAGATGCTCCGGTGGCCCGTTTTGCCTCCCGTCTGCGCCGATGCCTCTCCCGGATGCCGACCTTCACTGCGGAATCAACGGATCGCCCCTGCCGCGCGATTTGTCGTCGTCCGTCATATCCGCACAACAAAAGAGATCGGTGGAGGGTTGTCGGGTCTTGTTCGTTAGACCCGCACCCTCCGCGTTAGCCATAATCAACGGGAGAAAAGAAAAAGATGATCAACACATGATCCAACAATTTTATTTAAAGATAAAATTGTTCGTTTGAAACCGACTTTTTAAATTTTCAAGAACGTTCACGAGAAAATTTAAAAGGGGTAACTTTTCCAAAATAAATCCCTACCTTGATGATCGTCGAGCGCGGGCGTTCTTCGCGGAAGAGATCGTCACGGAAGAGATCGATCGTCGCGTCGTCGCGGGAAGGTGTCGCGTCGTCGCGGAAACCGGCGTTGAGCCGGCGAGCTCAACGAATCAAGAACAACAGATTTAAATTATTAATATTTAAATCTGTGTTTCGTTTAAAACCAAAGAAAAGAACTTGAGAGGAAATCCGAAAGCACTCACCTCGAATGGTCGGTGATCGGAGATCGGAAATCGGAAGAACGTCTCGGGCGAAGGCGTCGTCGACTTCCGGGTTCGGCGTTCTTCGCGTTCTTCGCGTTCTTCGCGTTCTTCGCGTTCTTCGCGTTCTTCGCGGAGAGGGTGGAGGCTCAGAGGAATTGCACAACGATAGCAATCCTCCAAAATAGACAAGTTTGTCTATTTTATTATTTTTGCCAACAAACGTAAAACGCGTAAGTAACGACCCATTTAATTCATTGAATTAATTCAACGAGCGAAACAGCCCATTTAATTCACGAAAGAAACAGCCCATTTAATTCACGAAAGAAACAGCCCATTTAAATGGTCTGTTAAGAATTAAAGAAACGCGTCGGTTGACTTTTCAGTTTCTTTGACGGGTTTTCGCGGGTGCGTTACTTAGCGAAAGAAACGGCGGGGCTCGCGCGGGCCCCACCTCACAAATATCCTATCAAGGGGGCAGGATATTTCTGGATAGCATCCTATCCAGTTCAACACAGTTCAAGCCGCCTTTAAGTGGCTTCAAGTGGCTTCCAAGCAGCTTAAGTGAAATAAAATAAAGTTGTTGCACAAATTTATTTTATTTCTGACTTAAAGCCGCAAAATTTAAAAACCACGTCTGAGCAAACGCAACTCCGGAAGAGGCGTTTCTAAGCAAATACCGGCGCTGCGATTTCATCGGTGCCCTCAGAATTTGATTCCGGGCACCGGTTCAAAAGATAGAAAAACCCGCTCGTCCGTTCACTGAACGTACCCGAGCCAAACTTCGGAAATTGATTCCGGGCACACCGGGCCTCGGAATCAGGTGCCGTCTGAAGCTGCGCTCTTGTAAAATTCCAAAGAAAATTAAGAAAAAAATTTCCTTGAAATTTTCGGGTCTTTACATTACTCTCACCTCAGGGCTTTACGTCCCCGTAAAGATACATCAAAAACTAGGGGAACAAATGGGGGTACTGAGCACGCATCTGAGCCTCCCGCTCCCAAGTGCTCTCCTGGAGGTTCCAGTGCTGCCATCTGATGCGCACAAGAGGAATCGACCGCCCACGTAGGACCCGCTCCTGTCGATCCTCGATCTCTACTGGGACCTCCGCAAAAGTCGCCCCATCGTCCACGTCCATCTCCCCAAAGTCGATGATGTGCGTCGGGTCGTGCACGTATCTCCTCAGCTGAGACACGTGGAAGACGTCGTGCACCCGGTGCAACTGAGGTGGTAGAGCCAGGCGATAAGCCACCTCTCCTATCCTGCTGAGGACCTGGAAAGGCCCGATGAAGCGTGGAGACAACTTGCCGCCTCGGCCAAATCTCCGTAAACCACGTCGAGGTGAGACACGCAAAAAGACGTGGTCGCCATCCTCGAACTCTAGTGGCCTCCGCCTCCTGTCAGCATATGACTTCTGCCGGCTCTGAGCTGTCCTCATCCTCTCCTGGATGATCTGGACCTTCTCTGTCGTGGCTCGGACCATCTCTGGTCCCACGAGTGCTGACTCCCCAGGGTCTGTCCAGCACAACGGTGATCTGCAGGGTCTGCCGTACAACGCCTCGTATGGTGCCATCCCGATGGTGGAGTGGTAGCTGTTGTTGTACGCGAACTCCACCAAGGGTAGGTGGTCCTCCCAGCTGCGACCAAAGTCGAGAACACATGCACGGAGCATGTCCTCGAGTGTCTGTATGGTCCTCTCCGTCTGACCATCCGTCTGAGGGAGGAAGGCTGTGCTCAGATGGAGCCGCGTCCCGAACGCCTCCTGCAACCCCTTCCAAAGCCGGGAAGTGAAACGAGCATCTCGATCGGAGACGATAGACGATGGCACACCGTGAAGCCGTACGATCTCCTGGACGTAAAGACGTCCCAAGCTCTCCACTGAGCCCTGCTCTCTGATGGGTAAGAAGTGTGCCGACTTGGTGAGTCGGTCGACAATCACCCAAATGGAGTCGTGACCTCTGGAAGTGCGTGGAAGTCCAGTCACGAAGTCCATAGATATGTCATCCCACTTCCACTCCGGGACCTCCAAGGGCTGTACCAAGCCTGCTGGTACCTGATGCTCTGCCTTCACCTGCTGGCAGGTGAGGCATCGCGAAACGAACTCTGCCACAGCTTTCTTCATGCCCGGCCACCAGTGCTGTCGTCTGAGATCCTGGTACATCTTCGCCACTCCGGGATGCACCGCCAAGGGAGAAGTGTGAAACTCTCTCAGCACCTCCTCTCGTAAAGCGACTGGTACGAAGGTACGTCCTCTGAAAAGGATGTCGTGCTCTGCTCCAAGGGAGAAACCATCAGGCGCCTGACCTGAGGATATCAGTGCACGCCGGGTCTCACAGTCAGCGTCCCCACGCTGAGCCTCTCTGACCCACTGTAGAAGTGGAGGAGAGACTGTGAGAGACTGAAGAAAGGCTGCTCCGTCTCTATCCACGAAGGATATCTGCAAGGAGGCTAGCTGCTCCGTCGCCTCCTCAAGTAGCTGAATGCCCGTCCTCCTGCTGAGGGCATCGGCTACCATGTTCCCCTTCCCAGGAGTATAGACTATCTCAAAGTCATAGTCCTGGAGGAACTCAAGCCATCTCCGCTGTCTCAGGTTCAGGTCCTTCTGAGAGAAGATATACCTGAGACTCTGGTGGTCAGAAAAGACTGTGAAGCGCTCGCCTATCAGATAGTGCCGCCAAGTCTTCAGAGCGAAGACCACTGCTGCTAACTCCAGGTCATGAGTGGCGTAGTTCTGCTCATGCGGCCTCAACTGACGTGATCCGTAGGCGATCACGGCCCGCTCCTGCATCAGGACGCACCCGAGTCCAGTCCCTGACGCATCGCAGTAAACTACGTATCCAACTCCCTCCTCAGGCAACCTCAAGATAGGTGCGCTGGTCAACCTCTGCCTCAGCTCCTGGAAGCTCTGCTGACATCTGTCTGACCACACGAAGGGTTTACCCTTCTTCGTCAACGCTGAGAGTGGTGCCGCAACTCTGGAGAAGTCTGGCACGAATCTCCGATAGTATCCGGCTAGGCCCAAGAAGCTCCGCACCTCTGTCACGCTCTTGGGTGGCTCCCAAGCTAGCACTGCCTCGATCTTCGCGGGATCCACAGCAACTCCCGCCTCAGAGATGACGTGTCCCAAGAAATGGACCTCACGTAACCAGAACTGGCATTTTGAGAGCTTGCCATAAAGCTGGTGCTCTCGGAGCGTGTCTAGCACAACTCGCAGGTGGTAGGCATGCTCCTCCTCAGTCGTTGAGTATACCAAAATGTCGTCAATGAAGACCACGACAAAACGGTCGAGGTATGGCTGGAAGATCCTGTTCATGAGGCTCATGAACACTGCTGGAGCATTGGTTACGCCGAACGGCATAACCAAGAACTCATAATGGCCATACCGACACCTGAAGGCCGTCTTCTGCACGTCCTCGTCTCGAACTCTGAGCTGATGATAGCCTGACCGGAGGTCTATCTTCGAGAACCACCGCGCTCCCTTGAGCTGATCGAAGAGGTCATCAATCCGTGGCAGCGGATACTTGTTCCTCACCGTCACCTGATTCAGGCGATGATAGTCGACACATAGTCGCAAGCTCCCATCCGCCTTCTTGGCGAACAAAATTGGGGAAGCCCAGGGTGAAACACTGGGTCGGATAAACCCCTTGCTCTGCAAGTCCTCCAACTGTACCCGCAACTCCCGAAGCTCGGCGGGGGCCAACCGATATGCTGGAGTAGATATCGGGGCTGTCCCAGGGTACAAGTCGATGTAAAAGTCTACCTCTCTACGAGGAGGTAGCCCTGGAACGTCATCGGGAAAGACGTCTACGTACTGGTCCACCACTGCAGGAAAAGCTGGACTCCGCACGTCCACTGCTCCTAGGATGAGGCTAGCCAACTGATGAGAGATGGGCTGCACTCTCCTCCGCGGAAGTCCATCCTGTTCTGCAAAGGTTCCCTTCTCGCCGGTGAAGGTAAACCTGCTCCCGTCGGTGCGAACACATCGCACCTTGCGCCTAAAACAGTCGATCTGGGCATGAACCGTGGATAGCCAATCCATGCCTTAGATGACGTCGTAAGGCCTCGACGCCGCTACAAGGAGATCCCAGCCGAAACTCTCGCCTCCTAGAGTAAGCTCACACTGCCGGCACCAGTGCGTAATCGTCGAGTCTGCTCCCGTAGGAGTCTCTAGCCGTAAGGATCGAGCCAACGGCTCAGTCGGAATCTCCGAGCTCCGAACAAGGGCAGAGGCTATGAAAGAGTGACTCGCTCCTGTGTCTATAAGTACTGCAGAAAGGGTGGAATAGACACAGATCGTACCTCGAATCATCTCTGGCAAGTCGGGGTCGTAGGCCTCCACTGCCTGGAGCTGGGCATGACCCTGCCCGCCAGCTCCATGTGGTCGAGGTGGCCCTCCTGGTGGTGGTGGGGGTAGAGCTGGGAAGCGTCGCCCACCACCCGCTGCTCGGCCAGCTCCTCTGCCTCGTCCGCCTCCTCCCTGCGGACCGCCACGGTCGACCCTCTGCCTCTGCCTGGGTGGCCCCTCCACCGTCTGCTGCTCCTCTGGTCGGCGAGTCGGGCAATCACGAGCCATGTGACCCTGCCCGCCGCAAGAGTAGCACAACCTGCCTCTCGGAAGGCTGGCACTCCGCTGTGTGCCCCGCACTGCTGATCCGGTGTCCTGAGGCCGTCTGCGTGGGGGTCTGGTCTGCCTGGACCCGAGAGTCATCCGTCGGCTACCTGCTGCCGAAGACTCAGCTACCTGTCGCCCTGTGCTAGGTCTCGCCGCTGAAGAAGGCTCTGCCAGGAAGCTCTCGATCAGGAGGGCTCGCTCCAGCACTCCCGCCTGGGTCGGAATGCTGAGGGAGATCAGCGACGCCCGAATCTCCTTTCGCAAGCCCTGCTCGAAGGTCCGGGCCCGGAAGAAGGGGTCCCGTACCATGTCGGTCGAGTAGCGAGATAGGTCCGTGAACCTCGCCGCGTACTGAGCGACCGTCATGCTGCCCTGGCGCAGCTGGAGAAGCTCCTGGATGCGCACCGCTCGGAGGGTGGCCGGGACGAACTCAGAGCGGAAGAGGCTCTCGAAGTCCGCCCAGAGCAGGGATGCCTCATCGTGAACCTGGAGCATCAGGCTCCACCATCGTCCTGTTGCTGCCTGCAGGAGGCTCGCTGCGAGAATCACCATGAGATCCGCTGGTGTCCTCACTAGCCTAAAGGTCCGCACCACCGCCTCTAGCCAGTCCTCGGCGGCCTGGGGGTCCGCCTCACCGCGAAACCTGGGCGGTCGCTGGCCCTGAAACTCGTGCAGTGCCCTGAGGCGACGTGCATCGTCAGCGTCTGGTACTGGCAGCATCGGTGGCTCGGCGGGTAAAGCTACCGCCGGTGCCACTGCTGGCAAAGGGCCCTGCACCGAGGCCTCGTCGCTCGGTGGGCTGCCGTCGCGCCCTACACTCGGAACCCTAGCTGGCTGTCGTCGCGGGGCCATCCTGAAAAGGAGAACAAGAGCACCACAGTCAGAACAATATACCTGGTGAGCTGGCACAAGTAATCACAAGGAAAACTTGAGACTTTCATAAAGCAGATCAGTATACCCGGTGAGCTGACAAAAGTAATCACAAAGAAAACATGAAACACACACGCAATCAATGTTTTCATGCATTAAGTCGGAAATCAGGAGTCAGGGTCCTGGTGTACGGATACGTCGGCCGCCGCACCAACACTGGGCTCCCGGAACTGATAACCACACTCAATACACTAAACACTATTGCTTCATATAGAAAGAAAGGACGATCAGAGTTTGCGATAGAACCGACCACCTCTGATACCAATTTGTCACGACCCATCCTCGGGGCCCGTGCCGTGACTACCCCAAGCCCGCCTTCCATAGGCCAGGGGCTGGCGACTAGCACCAAGGCGTAAAATCCCAGTAAACAGGGAAGGCATTGACTTTATAAGTAACAACCACACAGAGTCAGCAAGCGGAAAGTAAAGTGCAGAAAAGTAAAGGGGGCCGGAAATACAAGCCAAACTGTAAAGTACAACTGAAAAGTAATGTACAGCAACTGAAGAAAAGACGGCGGCCTCGTGTCGTCCACTGGCAATCCCACCTGAAGGGTGGGTACAGATAGCCTCCAGGCTCCTCGGGTCCCACGTCCGCTCCGAGCACGTCCCGCCCAGTGGTCCACCTCCAGGTACCGTCCTGCTCCACGCCCCAACCGTGATCAGCGCTGTCCGTCGTCTGCAACCAACACAACAAGGTGCGGGCATAGCCCGTGCAGGGGTGAGTACAAGCTACTCAGTAAGGACCCCGAGACCCCCGAAGGTCTCCCGAAATCCACAAAGGATATAGCACAAAAGAAAGATGCAATCACGAAGTAACATCTGACTCGACTTAGGTATATGCCCATACATATACCTAAGTCCCCAATTCTAGCTCTGCTCACGAGCTCAAGAACAACTCAATCCACAAAGGAAAGCAAGACTCAAATCCACAAGGAGAGTAAACAGTAAAATCCACATAGGATAGTTCAACACAATCCACAAAGGAGAGTAACATACGATTCAGCTCAACCAGGTATACTTTTTCAGATGACGTCAAAGATGATCACTGATCCATCTAAGTCGTCGGACCCACAAAGGATCGATAGGTACTAACCCCTGCAGAAGACCCACACAGGATCGGGCTCACACAGAACCTGTAGGCAGTGGCTCACACAGAACCGGTAGTAAGGACCCACATAGGATCGGGCTCACACAGAACCTGTAGCACTGATCCACGTAGGATCGCTGAGTGCAGTAGTCGACGCAGTCCACTGAGGATCTCTGCACAGTCGTCGCCGCAGTCCACGAAGGATCTCTGCTCTGCCGTCGTCGCAGTCCACGAAGGATCTCTGCTCTGTCGTCGTCGCAGTCCACGAAGGATCTCTGCTCTGCCGTCGTCGCAGTCCACGAAGGATCTCTGCTCTGTCGTCGTCGCAGTCCACGAAGGATCTCTGCTCTGTCGTCGTCGCAGTCCACGAAGGATCTCTGCTCTGTCGTCGAAGTCACAGCCAGCGCTAGGGTTCCCGCACAAAGCGAGCTCGTTTAGGAGGGTCCGCTCCACGAGCCGAGAGGCTGATACATCAACAGACACGTAGTCCGAAGTTGATGTATCCAAAAGTTCCGTATCGACAACAGGATCTCAACGCGACAGACGGCGCGTCAAACGGACGCCCGGTCTGAGAGTTATTGGCATTTTCGTCCCAGGGGCCCGGTTGGTTTTTAGGGCAAAACCAACCCGACTGTACTCCGCCTGTATCTGATCCTCGGGCGGAGCATGCCAAAAGTTCCGTCTCACTTAGAGGAAACTACCACAGCTGACGGTACGTCGATCGGACGTCCGTAGCTCAAGTTATGAGCGTTTCCGCTCCGAGAGCCCGGTTGGTTTCGTGTACGAACCAACCCGGCCAAACCCAAAGTCTTCCGAAACCTTGAGTATAATATACCGAAACGACCGTCTTGATCCAAGGATCACGTATCCGCTGACGGTTCGTCAATCGGAGGTCCCAGGCCCAAGATATGGGCGAAAGACCGAAGAGGGCCCGAAAACGGGGGTTCTGGGCCCGGGGCGACCCGGCCCGAACCCCCCTGGGGTCAGCCGAACCGGGTCAGCCCGAACCGGGCCGGCCCGAACCGGCCCGAACCGGCTCGGCCGGCTCGGCTTCGGCCGAGCGGCCGAACAGGCCGCCGCCGCGGGTTTGACCCGCGGCATTTGAAGAAACGCGGCCCCCGCGGGGGGCCGCCTGTCACGCGGACGCGGCCGGGCCGCCGCGTCCGTTCCCGGTTCCACGCGGCCGTGGAACCGGCCGCCACCGCCGCCGCGGCTTCAGCCGCGGCGGACTTCCTCTACGGCGGCGCGCCGGGCGCCGCCGCCTCCGGTCGCCGGCGCCGCCGCGCCGGCGTCCCGCGCCGCCGCTGCCTTCCGCGGGCCGCCGGAGATGCTCCGGTGGCCCGTTTTGCCTCCCGTCTGCGCCGATGCCTCTCCCGGATACCGACCTTCACTGCGGAATCAAAGGATCGCCCCTGCCGCGCAATTTGTCGTCGTCCGTCATATCCGCACAACAAAAGAGATCGGCGGAGGGTTGTCGGGTCTTGTTCGTTAGACCCGCACCCTCCGCGTTAGCCATAATCAACGGGAGAAAAGAAAAAGATGATCAACACATGATCCAACAATTTTATTTAAAGATAAAATTGTTCGTTTGAAACCGACTTTTTAAATTTTCAAGAACGTTCACGAGAAAATTTAAAAGGGGTAACTTTTCCAAAATAAATCCCTACCTTGATGATCGTCGAGCGCGGGCGTTCTTCGCGGAAGAGATCGTCACGGAAGAGATCGATCGTCGCGTCGTCGCGGGAAGGTGTCGCGTCGTCGCGGAAACCGGCGTTGAGCCGGCGAGCTCAATGAATCAAGAACAACAGATTTAAATTATTAATATTTAAATCTGTGTTTCGTTTAAAACCAAAGAAAAGAACTTGAGAGGAAATCCGAAAGCACTCACCTCGAATGGTCGGTGATCGGAGATCGGAAATCGGAAGAACGTCTCGGGCGAAGGCGTCGTCGACTTCCGGGTTCGGCGTTCTTCGCGTTCTTCGCGTTCTTCGCGTTCTTTGCGGAGAGGGTGGAGGCTCAGAGGAATTGCACAACGATAGCAATCCTCCAAAATAGACAAGTTTGTCTATTTTATTATTTTTGCCAACAAACGTAAAACGCGTAAGTAACGACCCATTTACTTCGTTGAATTAATTCAACGAGCGAAACAGCCCATTTAATTCACGAAAGAAACAACCAATTTAATTCACTAAAGAAACAGCCCATTTAAATGGTCTGTTAAGAATTAAAGAAACGCGTCGGTTGACTTTTCAGTTTCTTTGACGGGTTTTCGCGGGTGCGTTACTTAGCGAAAGAAACGGCGGGGCTCGCGCGGGCCCCACCTCACAAATATCCTATCAAGGGGGCAGGATATTTCTGGATAGCATCCTATCTAGTTCAACACAGTTCAAGCCGCCTTTAAGTGGCTTCAAGTGGTTTCCAAGCAGCTTAAGTGAAATAAAATAAAGTTGTTGCACAAATTTATTTTATTTCTCACTTAAAGCCGCAAAATTTAAAAACCACGTCTGAGCAAACGCAACTCCGGAAGAGGCGTTTCTAAGAAAATACCGGCGCTGCGATTTCATCGGTGCCCTCAGAATTTGATTCCGGGCACCGGTTCAAAAGATAGAAAAACCTGCTCATCCGTTCACTGAACGTACCCGAGCCAAACTTCGGAAATTGATTCCGGGCACACCGGGCCTCGGAATCAGGTGCCGTCTGAAGCTGCTCTCTTGTAAAATTCCAAAGAAAATTAAGAAAAAAATTTCCTTGAAATTTGCGGGTCTTTAAACTCCTATAAATCACCCAACATCCCTTTCAAAATAAATGTGGAAAAATTCCAAAAACATTATACAATATAGAGTTACATTGATATTTATGTGACATACATGTGAGTTTTAAAAGACCCTATGAATCCCCCTAGAGACATGTCAACCTTGTCACATGATATTATGATGGCATGTCACCTTCTTAATGTGATGGACATCGGACATGTCAATTCAATCATGTGATGCCCCTTTGGATCCATAGACAAGTCGAGAGATTGTTTTTTATAATCCTCCCACATCATCGTGAGATCCAGAATTGATCACATGATGCACCATAGACATGTAGATCTCATATCCAAGACAAGACTCACACACCATCTCTCTATCCCTTATTTATCATGCAATTCCCTGATTGAAAACCAATGTGAAACTTCTGGAAGTATGGTAAAATAAAAATAAAATGTTTAAAATGAAGAATCCTCTCATATAGGGAAGATATGTTGTTTTTCATGTGAAGGGGTTATGTACCTCAATTGATATTCATTGATCACATTAAGACCCTGTGACATGCTAGCTTGATCTCACGAGAGGCCTGGAACATGCCATATTTATCTCAAAAAAGGCCTCTAATAAGCCATCATAATATCACAAAGGACCCCAAACAAGCCTTCTTTGACCACGTGAAATCCTTTTTTCATGAATTTTGATCTCATAAAGACTATTAGGCATGTCGTCTCAATAGTTAAAAGGTTTTTTGACATATCAATAGGATTATGCAAAATCCATTTAATGAGACGGGGTCCAAAAAATATGTCGACATTGGAGTGTTATTGCGGTTTTTTGTTTATCATGTGATGCCTTGGATGAACCATGAAAAGATCATGAGAAGTGCATGATTTGATACTCCCTCCATCGACTCAATCCCATATTTTTAATATATGAACATTGGAAGGAGTTGAATAACTAAGGCAGTGAGGCCTATAAAATCCTCCCCCTTGGCATAAAAAATGAGGACTACTACTACACGGGGGCACAAAAGACTTGATTTCTTTGAGAGGAAATCATCACCATTGTAAGGGTCTTCCACCATGTAAAATATGTGCAATCTCCTAAGAGATCATGTAGAATGAATATATATGTCTCATGATTGTTCTATAGATCATGTGAAGGACTTATTATGGGCCAACTAGATTATGTGAAAGTGTTTTTACATGTCATCTTGGTCATCCGAAATATAAAAAAGAAAATGATTGATGAAACATAAGGAACATATCCAATAAAAAATGAGAAATATGTAAGACTTATGTGAATAAGTATATGTTGACCTTAATTTGAAGGAATCGTGTGCTTTGAATGATCTATCCAAATCATGTGATAGCACCAGGACTTGTCACCCAAGTCTTGTAATGTCCTCCAGACATGCCTCCTATGTCTTGTGAAGTCCTTTAAACAAGCCTCCCAAGTCATGATAAGTCCTCTTAACATGTCAACCAATTATTTCAAATTCATTTACACATATCACCCAAGCCTTGGGAAATCCTCTATACATATCGACCAAGTACTATGAATTCATACATCTATTTCATCCAAGTCATGTGATAGCCTTATAGCATGTAAGACCTTATCACATGAAACCCTTAGACATGACTACTTTAATTACACAAATTCCCTTGGGCATGTCAAATGAGTCATGTGACGGTCCACTAGACATTTCATCCAAATAATTCGACAGTCCTTTGATATGTCTACATCAATTAGGTGAAGATCCCTGAGATGTGTTAGCCTTTTCAAACAGACACTTTGGTCATGTTGGATAGGAACTCAATACATGTTAGGCAGACACACCGAGAAATGATAAAATTTTCTATTAGACATATCCCGACATACCAAAAATTGAACTATGAGAACTCCAATTATTTCTATAAATAAGATACATAGGAAGACTTCATAATACATCATCTCCGTATCAAATGCCCCATTAGGGCTTCCCCAATCTTTATGTCATGTATCCATATGTAGTGTGTTTGATCACTTATTGTCCCTTTTCTCTCACACTAAACAAGGATCACATGGGCCTAGGGATTTTTTATTATCATTTCAATCGAATCATAAATCTCTCCCATCTAGGGAATCCTCAGCGTGTAATCCCCATTCAATGACATGATTGATTTCCCCCATACAAGGTAATCCATATTGGTGTATGTCCCCAAGAAATATTCACAAAAGATATAGATATAACCATAATGGGCCTTAATTTTATGTCACCACCCATCGTAAGGTTGAGGGTAGATCCAACTATAATGAATATGATTCCTGTAATAAATAAGATATGAAGGATTCCATCCTAAGGTTCGATTTCTGTACTCAATGCTTAAGTTCCCTCATGTATATACTTTCCACATGATGTTATATTATGTAGTTAAAACAAAATACATGTGTTTTGATTCATATTATACATAGGATAAGTAGGTCACCTCAAGAATGTTCAATCCCATCCTCGAAATATCAATCACCACCATAGATGGTTGTAAAATTCAAAGTGCCTTGTTATATGGATTAAAAATATATAAAGCTATGTATTTCCCAATAATGTCGAGAAATTTATTTAGAACCTCGAGTATATACATTTTCCCTAATTAATAGAACCTCCCTTTACACAAGAAAATATTCGACACACAATCATTTTATTGGGGTAACCGATCCCATATCACGAATAGGAATAGATTTTGGAACATATCTTAAATCTATATGAGAGTATCAGAATATGGAATAATTCTCCCCAAAAGGGTGTGATGTGCCTCAACTCCCATCCTCTCAACCAATTTGAGTTCCTAATTGACATTGGGTCTGAAACCCCAAATGACAGCCTTCCTTTTGAGATAAGATTTTATCCTTGTTATGGACGTGGAATCCATTTGCAGTTTCTATGAAATGAAAATGGTGAATGGGGTGCATATCATTGTGAAACCACACATGGACCCCCGCAATCAAACCCCAAAAAACAAAAAACAATTATATGACCTATGTGAAGGAATTTTATTACAAAATAACTAAATCATTATAAGTTTCAAGAATCATGTTTCCTAAACCCAGGACACAATGTATATTCCGAGTGAAACAAAAATGGTGAACCCAATAAGAAACTCTAAAATGATGAAAATAATTGATTGATCATGTGTGAGGCCATTTCATTTTGCATATCCTATGAAAATGAAAATGGTACACCCGACGTAAAATCCTACATAACTATGGTTCCCATGAAATAAACTAATCTTACTATAAAATTTCAATGTGAATAAAAAGGATGAAGTGGGAATGATAATGAAAAAGTGTGTTACATGTTCATAAATAATTGATCTTGTTTCACACATGTGACAATTCACTGATTGTTGACCATGTTCCTTGATGTATTTGTGAATGCAGGAACGGATCTCACAATGAACACCTTGACCTGAGATCATGACTTCATCTAGTGACTATTTTGGAGCATCAGCTAAATATACAACCCCTATAGGTTGTAGAAAAACCTCACCCACTCGACACCTTCATCTTTAGGTGGTTAATGAAGTAGTTCATGACTACCACTGAAATGGTATGATATTGACCCTCAAGACTACATATAAGGGTCTCTAAACACTGAATCCAATGTGTTTACCTCATTAAAGGAAAACTACAGGGAAATTAGTGAAGCTAGTTTACATCATCAATAGATTCAAATGATTATCCCTAGAGCGCATCAATCAGCACCTTTTGTATCTAAGGAGGGTGGATCAAGAAGTGTACTATGGCACAATCCTAGTTCAAAAGTCAATGAGGAGGGATATTTTCAACCTCCATCACTAGTTTCAACTTTTTGGTGCCCCTCAGTCACCTCATGAGGGAACCACCCAAGACATTTTCACTGTGTACACTCATGTTTGGGTTC
This sequence comes from Viscum album, assembly GCA_963277665.1. NCBI lineage: Eukaryota > Viridiplantae > Streptophyta > Magnoliopsida > Santalales > Viscaceae > Viscum > Viscum album. Next base: position 1,881,087,551 of record OY728150.1, on the reverse strand, counting down.
TAAGGAAGTCTCATTTGGCATCGAATTTTGTAGATAAGTGTTAGTAGAATCATATCCTTACTCCCTCTAATGAATCTCACTGATATATTCTGGCAGTAGTAAATAGGCATGCTCATATCGGTGCCCCCTCATATCAAGTCTACACACATATTTATATATCATGCATGGAGGAGGAACATATCCCTACACCCATGAAAGAATCCAAATAGCATATTTCTATGGAATAAGGAGGATATGAGTGGGCTAATATCCCTAGTTCAATTGAATATATCTCCAAGAATATTTTGGATACCAAAAATGTGTAGGCATACATTTATTTGTACATTTTTATAAAGTGACACTACAATCTAGAAACAACTAAAAAACTCTACCGGTATATTTTAGAACTGGTATAGATATAGGGACATGTACATATTCTTATACAGATATCCAAAGTATCACATCACCACGATTGGTAAATATTTGTGGCTACATAGGAGAAAGTGCACATTATTTCTCCTTACCAAGATGATTATTTTCATATTCTAATAAATAATGATCCCCAGGGCTAGGGTCATATCCTCATTCCAACCAAGGCTTGCCAAGTGAGATTGAAATATTCCTTGAGACATGCACACATTCTTATTGAAAAATACTTGTTTCATACTCCAATGGCATAGGAATAGCCTCATATCTTCATTATAGCTACGAAACACCATGTGATAGAGGTGCATGCCTTGATACAGACTCATATTCTTGTCAAAAAAAAAGAGGCATACTCAAAATGTATAGGATTAAGCTCATATCTCTGTTACAAGTGAGGTGCGCCAAGTGAGAGTGGAACATGCCTTTAGAAAAGATAATATTTCTGTTAGTGAAGCTACTCAGAATACTCTAGTATATCATAGGAGATAGGCTCATATCCCTAATTCTACTAATGAATGACTTCTCCAGCATCCTTTAGAGGCCATACAAGAGGAGTCTCATATACCTTATCCAATTCCTTATGTCTGTAGGCATATTTTGATGAGGAATGAATATTTGAACGGGGATCATATCCCCACTTCATCCAGGATTGACTGGAATATTCAAGTAATCGCCCACAGACAAGTTCATATTCTTGCTGATAATATAGAAGATAATTGTAATACTCTATTATATTCCCATCCATGGACCCATATCCTAGAAACACCAGACATTTTTCAAAATATTCTAGCATCCATCATACAATAGGATCATATCCCAGCACAACCCTATGAAGTAGGTCATAATATTTTTTTTGTGATGTATAATGAGGCCCATATAACTAACATGCTCAATGAAAATGTCTTTCAGGTTGTTCAATGGATATATGAAACATCTTAAGGGACTTTTGACACTTCAACCAAAGAATAAGGTGATCATTTCCTCTATAGTTCTCATTAGGGTAGTGTGGAGATGGATTGTAGGGACTCTAATCCTAACATCTATTTTGGTCAACCTCTACACAGTGACATCTCTATAAAATAAGTAAATACTCTCTTTTCTCAGACACCTCCTTATAGATAAGTTATCAAAACTCAAACAACTTCATATAAACAAGTTCTCAAAACAACGGTCTTAACCATATGTATTTCCTTATCAACTGTCTACAACACATTCCAACAGTACATAGAGACCTAAAGAAGAAACTTAAGTGGTTTGACCAGGTGGAGGTGTATAAATATGATGAAGAGGTGGCCGACATGGATATATGAAGATAGATAGTTGTAAACATCCTTTCAACCATGTTATGTCCCCTATCCACATATTACTATAATATATAGATGAGAAAGAAAAGTATTTCATGACAAACCTATGGTAAAATATGTGTGAAACTCATTAGTGCTTAAAGGCTAGACACCTCCCTTATCCATGATATGATGGTCACCTTAAAACCATACACACACTCTATTGTCAAATAGGCCCACCTGATTTCTCCATGGATAGGGACTTATGACCAAAAAATCATAGTATAAATCTATAACATGATATCCATCTTTTCACCTTGACTCTTCAGAAACTAATCATCACATCCTCGTAGGGTATCTATATCCAAGGATGGGGAAAGTATGACACGTTTTATTTCACTACATACGAACAGTAGCATAACTCACCAAATACAACATTCTGTAATTTCATGGCCTCAGATAAATTAGGGGACCAGGTAATACACATGGTAATTAGTCTATATAATGGATTATCCCCACATTAAGGATGAAAAGACACTAAAAATAGGGAAATATGACTGCCAATAGAACATTAAGATGGTCCACTCAAAAAATGGGAATGTATTTCAAACATGGAACCTTAAGTTTTGTTGATCCCAATAACGTCCCATAGAAACTAACATTCGTCATGGGATACCATTACAACCAACTCATACGTGTTCTCATTTGAACCAGATCAAATGGATTTCAATAGAAGCCACCATAGAATCCATCCAAGAGGGAACCCAACTCACATGACTGGGGGAATATCGACCACTACCTCCACTCCTTGGGTCATCAGTCTTTGATATGAACTTGCATATATCGATGGAAGAAACAAACTAACCATAACTAATAGGACTGGGGTCATTTATATCTCAATCATCGTCACCAAGTTCATCACACCATGAGAGGGTCCTAGAGAAATCAGCAGTGGTTCTAGATCAACCCCCAACCATCGGAATGGGGGAATTTATATCTCAATTTCACTCATTGGAGTCATCAAATACTTGAATGGGATCATAAAATCTTAATGATGGGATTATAAAGTGCCAATGATGGACCTGAATAGTCCCCATCCCACAGGTCTTGGTGATTTTTCATCATTTTCATCAACTTGGATGGAATCATTCTTCTCTAGGTCAGATGATAAATATCAACAATTGGCAGCCCATCTATTACTCCTACCACAAGACAAACCTTTGATACTCAGGTCCCACTTGTTAAACCAACCAAAAACTCCCTCAACTTCTTTATTCATAGAAAAAATTAGGAGGAATGTATAGAGAAAGATATCTATGGTCATACGGCTCATAATCTGAAATGGTCCAATATAGACAAGGGTAATAGAAATGACTCTGATTCAACCCTAAAAGGAGTAAGTCTTACATAATCACCCTATTGTGTTGAGAGTAATGGGATAATAGTAATTTATCAATACACCATTTTGAATTTTGTCACCATCAACATAAAAAATGATGTGGATCAATATAAAAATAACGAGGGACACTATAAATAAACCATACCTTGAGACAAGGGTGATCTGGATGCCCAAACTAAGGATACCCATATGCAAAAATAGAGGAGGATTTACATACTGGAACCTTCTAATAATTATTTTTCACCACTATGGAGTAACACTATCAAGTATAAGGGTAGAGGTGTGGCTATGTCACACTCACCACCCAGAAGAGATGAAGTTCCCTCAGTTGAGGAGTGGCAAGAATAATATGAAATTGAGGTGAAAAATATCATATAATTAAATGAGGATCTAATCAAGGTAAACATTATCATATGGTATTGTCTTTATATAGAGAATAAGGTACCTCTTGTTACACCACTAGGAGGAGTTAATCTGCCTTCAATAGTGGCATCTGAGCATCATAATGGATCAGGAACTAGGTAGTCAGTCTGTATAAATGAGGAAGTCGAAGATGATCTTGACATTCCTCTATTATAGAAACACTATATCCCCCATCATAATGATCATCCAGTCATAGAACGGATCGATAATCATGATGATATAAAAATGGTTCCACCTCATCATGCACCGCCCACTCCATATAGATGAGAGGAAACCCAGATAGAGGTACAGTCAAAAGTATTCAATGTCCTGGAATCCATGGCTACATGAATGGAATCCATAGAAAGGAAAAACTCACCCAACCATCCAAAGAAGAATCCATATACTGAATGGGTGGATGAAACTTTTCTTCCACACAATTTCAGCAATCCTACCTTCTCAACCTTTGATGGTGCATGAGATCTAAAATAGAAACGCAAACATTTTGTGTCCCGATGCGTCCCAATGATGGGCCTTCACGATCAGAAGGAGGAAACAAAGATAAGATGATTTGTATATACTCTAATATGTCCGGACTTAGTTTGGTATAATAGCATTCCAATAGGGTCCATTGCAATATGGTAAATCCTGCATCACCAATTCCTTTATCAGTTCAACTCTATAGTATGGAAAATGAAAATTATCATCCACAAAAACTAAAAAAACGTGAAAATGAGAGGGTTTCTATCATCATAAAAAAATATAAGTTTTTAACCTAATCACTATGAATACTTATCACACATGAACAACTAATGGACCTATGTTTTGAAAATATTTGGGATGAGTGACAAATTCCACTGATCATGAGGAAGTATCCGGGTGGATACTGCGATTTTTTTCAAAATGGGACAACGTTTAGAAGATTCCATTTAGTGGAATAAAGATAAATTTCATACCATTCCTTAATAACAAAGTAAAATGACTGGTAAGGTAGAAACTATCATTGTTACTCTCAATCCAGTAGTAGTGCCCATTCACCCACCAAGGTAGGCCTCGTATCACCTAATGCCTCCCATCAAGTGGTTGCAAAAAAACAACCCTTAATGCGATGAAAAAGTTGATAAGGGATGTCCATGATTATAGGCATTGATAATTAATGTGTAGTCCTTCTGAAATGTGTAGGTCCTTGGTTATTTCCTTGTAAGAGTATAAAATGACCTACTCAATCTACCGTAGCCTAGGAAACCTAATGAGGACAACCTCATTGATCGTTCTGACTACTTCACTTTCCATAAGAGGTCGATCCAGACCATATAGTAATTCTTCATCTTCAAAAAATGGTTGAATCTAGATAGGTGATCCTACAAAATTCCCCAGTACATGTGAATTGTGTATAAGTCACCCAACCAGATAAAGAGGGTGATTGTTAAGAAGTTTCGGCCAGGCGTGAATAGATTTTCGATAACTTGATGACTCAAAATATAGTTAACCGAGTGTATTCCTCCCCGATGGTGCAGATTCTCAAACCAATAATGATCCCCTAAACTTGGTAATTGACATCGAATACACATCCTAGATTCAGATGTAATCATCATATATAGGTGTTAACAGAAGAGGAATAGTCATATTCTGCTCCTAGGCAATCTATGACTCTTTCAGACGTCTTTCCATCAATATCTGGAGAATTGACATTACCCCCACACAAAAAAAATCCTCATCAAATGAAAAGATCATCTTTTTGTTTTGTTAATGTATTACACATAACAGACCTCTTCTTTGATGATGAATACACTTTTAAGCATGAGTCACATATACCTAACTAGGGAGTTGTAGTCACTACTAAAAAAGTGGTCTTTAACAACACAGGCCTTTATCGGTGCTAGGAAAAAGTACTGATAAAGGTAAACTCTATCATCGCTGACAAAGGGCACCTTTTATCAGCACTATGAAAGAGGAATAATAAACGGGCCCCTTTATCAGCGCTTTTATAGCGCTGATAATGGGTAACCTTTTTCAACGCCATTATTCAGTGCTGATAAATGGAACCTTTGTCTGTGCTTTATTTTTAGCAATGATAAAGGGTACCCATTATGACCACTTTATTTTTAGTGCTGATAAATGGTATCCGTTATCAGTGCTCTTTTAGTCCTGATAAAGGTCCTGAATAAAATGAAATAATTAAACAAATAAAAATTTAAAAAATATTATCAAATTATTAAATTAAATAACTATTGATAAAAGTGAATAAACTGAATATACATATATATAAATTATAAGAATTTATAAACACTATATATTAAATATATAGATATGTAAAATGAATAAAATGAAAACATTAAACATATAAAAATTAAAAAAGAGTAAATTAAGAATAAATTTAAATGATTTATTAATTAAATAATTATTGATAAAAATGAATAAATTTAATATACATATATATAGATTATAAATATTAATAAATAGTATATATTAAATATAAATATATAAAATAAATATATTTTAATAATTAAAAAAACTAAAAATGAATAAATTGTAATAATTAAACAAAAACATTTAAAATGAATAAATTAAAAAATATTAATATGTTATTAATGAAACAATTATTATTAAAAATGAATAAGTATAATATATATATATATTATAAATAGTGATACATAATTTATATTAAATATAAATATATCGAAAATGAAGAAAATGTAATAATTAAAAACATATTAATGTCTTATTCATTTCTAATTTTTTTTTATTTTTCAATTAAACATATATCAGACATCTTTTTTTACATTGATTTCACATAAATATATGTAATTAATGAATTTTTATATACAATTAATAAACAAAAATATACTCAATTAGTGAAATGTTATATAGAAACACATACATCAAATATTATTGTAATTTATTCAAATTTCTATATATTTTAGAATATAATTATAATGTGATACATTTAATATATTATGGTTTCAACCATTCAATTTTATTTATTTATTTTTAATATTATTAAAATTAGGTATTATTTATTGATTTTTAATATTTTTTACTTTTTATTTTATTTTTGAATTTAATCATATTATATTATTTATTTATATATATATTAATTTACATTGTTTTAGTATTTTCAATATCTATTCATATTTATATCAATATATATCCATATTTTTTTAATAATTTATATTTAATTAATAAAACTTATCATTTTTCAATATTTTTAAGGTGTACTCATTTTTAATTATTCATTTTCACTCACTTATAAAATGCATGAATGTAAGATTATTTATTCATTAATAATTTTAAAAATAAATTTTTAAATTAATATTTATAAATAAATATATATTATTATAATTTTACGTATTATTTTTCTATTATAAATATATTATTTATAAAATAATATTTTTTTAAATGAATATTTACTATATTTATAAATTTATATATTAATAAATTTCAATATTTAAAATTAATATAATTAAATAAATATTATATTTTTGAAAAATTATTTATATAATTATAAATAAGTAATTATATATATTTAAATAATTATAAATTTATAATAAATTTATTTTAATAATGAATATACTATATATATATATAGAGGCTCAAGCCTCATTTTAGTGAGGGAAAGGGGTTACATTACAAAGAAAAGCAGGCAACAGACAATGCAATGATGTACACGGCGAGACTTGAACTTGATACCTCGTTGAGATCCATAAGGGAAACTACCACTCTGCTGCACCCTAGGGGCTATATATATATAATACTTTTTTCAAATGTATTATTCATATATTTATATATAAATAACTGTATATTTTAATAATTATAAAATTATAATAAATATATTTAAACAATGAATATATTTATATTTATATATATTTATTAAATATATATATATATAATGATATAAATATATTTATAATTATAAATATATTTATAAAAGTATATTTACTCTATTTATAAAATTATATATTTATAATTATAAATTAAAATACATATAATTTGGTTAAAAATGTATTAATTTCGTTATAAATAAAAATATATATATTTAAATATTTTTAAAATTATAATAAACAAATATATAATTAAATAAATATATTTAAAAATATATTTTTAATAATTATTATTAATCCTTTATCAGTGTTAAAGTTTTATTTATCCTCCTCCAATGGCCCGAAGAACTCAGTTTTATAACTATTTTGATAAAGCCCTCTTTTAAGGGAAGAAGGGGGAAACCCAGATAGACTTCATTGACATAAGACAAATCACACCTGAAGGACAAAAATAATAATACCAAACTGACAACAAAGAAATTCCCCTCCCTAGAAAATGGTCATGATTAGTGCTGATAAAGGTTCCTTTTATAAATGATTTTTTAGCACTAATATAGATGCATTTTATTAGCACATATCAATTTGGCACTGATAAAAGCGATCTTTATTAGCACTTTTTTGCAAGCACTGATAAAAGGGTCCCCCGCCTATTTAAAGGAACCTTAACCACGACTCATTCAGTCATGATTCTCAAGCTCTCGTGGAACTCCCCAATTGCCTATGCAACTCCTCTACATTGTCTCAGATGAATCAAGGCAAGAATCCAAGGTATGTTATTTTCTTATTTTCCTCTCATTGATTTCTTTTTTGGGTTCCATAGTTTTCATTACTTCACTATTTTTAACCCTAACAAACCATAAATCTTGCCTCCCTATCTCTATCTCACACTTACCTATAGCTACACAATGCCACCCTTATTCTGTAAACTCATTCAATCTTCATATGAGGCCATTGTGAATTACATCTCTTTCTTTCATTGCAACAGATGGTGATTCTATTGATGTTTATGTTTTTATTTCTTGTTATCTTTTAGATAGTGTGGATTTTAATTGTTTGAATCTTGATTCCACATTATGACATGAAAATGAAAATTGAAAATAGTATAAGATAATAAGAAAAATTATGAATATATGTGTATTTATTTAGGAAACTGTCTTCATGAATTTTCATAGAATTATCTGTGTGGATTTTCGCTTAACTTATATTGGATGATTAGTTACTAATAGGTGATGTAGGTAAATAAATAAATTCACTCTATTACTATATCATAAATTGATAGAATTTTATGATGGTTTTAGTATATTTTCTTTCATTTGATTATTGTATTATTGTCCATACACAATTGGAATTAAATCTAAATATAATTTCACATGATAAATATATTATTTAATAATGAGAAAATGATATACCACATACAAGAATTGTTAAATTTTTTAAGTTAAATTTGTGTGAAATATTATAAATGTGGTGTTTCTTATCACTATTATATTATATTTATGATTGCTGTAATTTCTACCAAAAATGAAGTGATAAATTCAAGATAGTTAAATGGATTAGTGTTTGTTGGGATTATATTGCAGTTGATCATATGTTGTGATGGAAATTGAATTACATTTTCGAAATTTAATATGTTAGAAGCCATAATTAAAATTTCATTTTGGTTTTTTTATTATGAATGGATTTAAAGTATACGTGGAAGAAACATATATTTTAAAAATAATTTTTATAGGTTTTAATTATGTTAGATTTGAGAAGACATTGGTTATATATAATCTTAATCAATTATTATGTATTATACATTCTATAATATAAATATTTAAATGAGTATCATGTTTCATTATTCAATTATGGAATTTTAAGTTTACGATACCAAATTAGTTGTTGTTTTTATATATGTATTTGATATTTTATTTTTCAGATGAAATGGTTCATAATATATATAAATATATATATTGATATGATAAATATATTTTTCACATTATTTTACTATAATCATAAAAAAATATGTTTTTAATAATCTTTATATTATAAAATAAACAAATACACGTTTATAAATAATTTTTTTTATAAACATTATAATTTTAAGAAATGGGAAAATTGTGTGACATTTATTTAGTAAGTCTTCATTTTTATCTTTTTATAAATTTTTTACTTGTTTTTTAACTAATTTTTTACATGTCTAAAAATTTGTTCTCTAGAGTACTTTTTTGGAAAATTATTGTACTAAACTTAAGATGTAACTTATTTTTTGTTTAAACTTTGATAAATATTTCCTTATAATATTTTCTTTGAATAATCACTTGATATTATTTGAAAATATTTTTACTATACCTCTCAACGTATGAAATATAATATTTTTCTACATTAAATATAAGTGTGGAAATGATAAAAATAATTGTTAACATATATTAGAATACTATGGGTATTGTGTGATGGCTACGTATGTTATGATATAATTTGAGTTATTGTATACGTGTTAGTGATTCATCGAGGACTAGGGTGTGGTTGATGTGACATTTGTGTTGATTTTTGTTCTTCTTTATTGTTTTTCAGAAGTTAGGTTTAATTAATGTATTGTGGCACCCATTAGGTGGTTCTTACCAAAGGGAACCAAATATGTTAATACATCACCAAATTTCAAATTCACTTCGTAAGAAAAATCTCTATATTATACACATTTCATTGTTTGGATGCAATAAGTACATTTAATGTTTATCCTTAAGGGATAGTTTTGGATTATGGGGGTATAAGCTCGAATCTAATCATACATGTGATGTGGTTATTTCTAGATGGAGATAAATTATTATTTCTTCTCCTATGATTCAAATGTTAAACACTTATTAGTGAAATGATTTTAATGTAAAAAACAAACATGTTATAAAATTATGGTATAATTAGTACAAATCATCAGTATAAAATGAAGTCGATACATTTGATTATCATTGTGTCCCTGTTAGTATACAATGACTTGACTTACATGTATATTTTAGTGTTATTGATTTGAATATATAGTCAAATATATGTTCTGTTGTATATTTTAGGGGCCCAGTTTGAATTTAGTTGTTTATTTTTATACTCATACCCTACACATAAACCTCAGTGGATATAGAGCTCTTATATTTGAGATACAGTTGAGAGAAAAGGAATGGATGCATAAATTAGATTCATTATAGCTTAGTGAATATGAGTTAATGTTCTCATGGTATTGTTATGGGACTTTTAGCATTTTTAGATGAGATATAAAAATTTGAATTAATATGTGGTAATTTAAAAGGTTTTAAGGTGACAATTGTTACCCTCACCAGCTTCATCTCCTGAGCAGTTACTATTTCATTTTGTTTCTATAGACTCATCCCCTAACTCTTTTATGTTACTTAATCTACACTGAGTAGTAGTCATCCAAAAATGATCACTGGTACTGAGTATGAGATGACTAATGCTTAGAGTAGTTGAAGAAACATAGGTGTATATGGAGTTAAAGAGTATAAAGATGGAGTTAAATTAAATTACCCATTTCTTTAAAAAAAGATGCATGCTAATAATTTAATAGAAGAGGGTGAAGGTAGAGTTAAAGAGGACGTCTTGTTTTTAGTATATATTGCATGTGACCCTTCTCAAATACTTTCTCTTTGTTTACATTGTTCTTATTAAATAAAAATTAAATATTTGATTATGCATGCATAAAATGTCTTTTTCATATCATGATGTTGCCAATCCAGATGAAAAATAGAATATTGATGTTGAAACTGAAAAATTATTATGGGATCAACAACATGTTAATGAAAAAAACCAACAACGATACAACATCACAGAGTTGAATAAAATTATCAAGATAGGAAGTCGGTATAAAATTTGATATTGGTTCGAATCGGAACAAGCAACTTATTGACCCCAATAAGTAAATGTGATTAGTTATGTTGGGGTCACAATAGGGATGAATATTCTGAGTGATATTATTTCATGGAACCACGTCCAACCTATAACAAAGAAAATCCATTGGAATGATATAAGGGTAATGTTACAATATAATTTCTCTATTTTAGAAAAATATTATATAATTAAATGTTGATTTAATTTTCATTATTCTTTTCAAATTTATTTTATTTTATAATATTTATGTAATAAATTTGTCTTAATTTTCATTGTAAATCCCATAGAATCTTATGGACTCTTATTATGAAGTTACATATTAGGGATACCGAGGGGAAAGTAAATCCCTACCTAATAGTTATTTATGCACACATTATAAAGTAGGAATCGTGAATTTCTTTCATCAATTTTTGTAATGATAAATCATTTTAGGTGGATTACAGTAGATAATATTTTAATGGTAATTTATATTTTATCCAAATTGATTCAGGAATTTTAATTTATGAAATAGAAAAAGAGTGTTTAAAATAAAGAACGTGCATCAAACCCAATATACCTCTATCACAAACCAAGGATATGGTATGATTTCATTAGAGAATAAATTGGTATGTATTTTAAATAAATAATAAAATTTTAATTATGTGATATGAAACAATATGTGTTCATTTTTTTATATGAAGAATGATGAATCAAAATATAAATCCACTTCCTTCCCACATCATGTGCTATAGAAGGAAGCTTTTGTAAATAAGGAGGGTAAACCAGTTGATGAAAACATGAAAATTGTATGGGAAACATGTGTATTTATAACATAATTAAAATTATTTATCCTTTAGAATATTATTAAATTGAAATATCTATTTATTTTCATATTTTTTTATATGGTTTAGATGCATGAATCAGCAGTGACCGTACTAGAAGAAAAACTACTTTCGGAAGATTTGAAGCATCCAGAACAATATGGTCACGTTAGAGGATTAGGTTTTGCAGTCTCTCCTCAAACATATTTCAAGACAATAAAACCACATGAAGATATATATAATATGGGGAGAAAAATAATGACACAAATAGACTAACTACAATATATTATTATTTGGTCTATTTTGGAAAACCAACGTATGAGAAAGGATCAAAGAGAAGCTGAGGTGGAACAAAGATCTCCACATGAACCAAATGATCCCACTATTATGGATGCTATTAATTTCACCCAAATTCATACCTTACCTTAGGTTATCAATTTTTTCATAACTGTTTCTCATAAATTAGAATATAACAACTTCTTATAACTTTATATTTACTAAAATTGTACAGGGTAGAATTTTATATGATTTGTATCTTTCAACACCCATGAACTGCCTTATTTTGATGGGTAAATTGTATGACATCCCGAGAGAAAAGAAACAACATAATGAGATCCCAAAATGTCACATGATAGTGGGTAATGATGTATATCATGAGCTAACTATTGAGTTACATGTTCCACTTAATGATATAGATATTACAATGGTCAATGATGCTATATTAAATTTCATATCATGGTTGTATAATATTATAAAGATAGATGAGGTATGTATCTAACAAATTTTATCATATCAAAAAAAATATAATGGTTGATAATAAAAGTTTTAAAGTGATTTATGATGTTAAATATGAGTATATCAGTAGGGAAATGGAAGGATGAATGAAAAAAATCTAGTGAATCAACCAAGAAATCAAAATGACATTTCCAGAGTACCTTCTCCCCACCAGTTCCAAAGAAATATTTATTATCATTAAAAATTCATGTAGTGACCACATTAAAAGATGAAAATATGACTTAAATTTCATATGAAAAATACATATATGTAACTTTCATGACATATGTTATTTTTCGCGAGACTATAAATGAGATTATCAATAATGAATGGTTGGGAGTTTCAATTGTGAATAAATAAAAAATGTATATTTTCAAAATATGTCTAACCAAATAGTGAGCTAATATGTTTATTACTATTAATTACTATTCATATTTTCTAGATGATTTAATATTTCTACTATATAAATTGTAAACCATTCAAATCATGATTTTGGATTCATTATTCTATGTACCATTTTTATGGAAAATATTACTTTGGATAAGAATGTAATTAAGAGGAAAAGAGTAGAGTTACTCAAAGTGTTTGATCAAAGAGTATTAGATGAAATAATATTTTTGATTCCATAATTAAAGAAGTAAAACTCTATAATCTAATCCCATAAAATATAGTTTTAACCTTTTCATTATGTTTTTTTGGTTTTTTAGGCTGTACTGGATGCTAATCATAGTCGATCTGGATACCCCAAATATTTTTTTTGGATCCAATACCAAAGATATACAACCAAAAAATGACACATTATGTGTATTGTGAATTTTTAATTCATTTAAATAAATATTTTATAGATGAAATTTGAATTATATGTTTTATTTTATGCATTAACAATAATTTTATTTTGATGAGGCGGTCACTAAATATAGGCTAAATTATAGAATTAAGTCAGTGTTTGAAGAGATATAGCCTATGGATCAATGAAAATAGAACAAAATTATGATATATGTAGAAATGTTTTACTATCAAAACATTTCAAAACAATTTACTTATTATTTTCAGTGTTTGTATAGTTTCTGAAGAAAGATAATGTCATCAATTATGGGTTTTATGTTTGAATATTTATTAGAGAGATCATAAAGAATGAAAATATCAACATCCCCCAACAGGTAATTTTTGATGTTAATTAAAATTTAATTGAATATATTTCATAATCATTTGTTTTTTTATATTTTCTCAGTACTATCAAGATTTTCAACAACCTTTATAAGCAAAAGAAGAAGTAAATTTTTTTATATATGAGTGGGTGACATACATATATTTAAAAAATTTGAAAAAAATAAATTTAGGTTATTATGTACTATTTTTGTGATCTAGTATGAATTGTGACCATAGAAATATATTTGGTTTGTGAAAAATTAGTGTTTGAATGCTTATGTATTATTTTTGATATGTTTCTCGAGGAGTATTCTAATAGAGGAAATCAATTTTTTTATATGTGTTAACCTAAAAGAAATAAGATTATTGGGAAATGGTGGAGGTGGAGGTAGAGGCGAAGATGGAGCCAAAGTCAGATTCAGAGATTGAGGTGGAGGAGGAGGTAGAGATGGAGACTGAGGTGGATGAGGAGATGAAATGATGTCTTCAAAATAATAAATTTATCGAGAAATGGATTTTAATGAGGATCATACCAATATTGTGTTTTATAATAATTTTTGAAAAGTTCCCACAAAACATGTTACATAAGATAAGAGACTTTATGCAAGTGTTTCTGGGGGATTATTTGAAAAATGTTTTTCACCACTTTTTTAGGTGATTTTATACTGAAATTTAAGTGGTGGATTTTTTTTTCTGAAACAAATAAAATACTAATTATTTTCTCAAACTAATTATCGCATGATATAATTTCTATTAGCACCATACATGTACTATCAAATATTACTTAAGTGTGAAAAAAACACCTCACTAAGAACAAATTGAACAACAACGAAAAGATAGATGTAATTTCAACAACAACAAAACTGATGTAATTTCTTTCCCATAAATTCTCTACACTCTAAAGAAATATTCTTAGTGGTGAAGATAATAGTCACTTTAGAGTCATAAAATTATAATACAATAATCAAATAGCAATATAATCATACTAAAATGTTTGAATAGATATCTGAGTAATCAACCAATTAATCCAATAGTTATATGAAATAACAATTATAGGACAACCAATATTGAGAGATCGTGGTCATATAGGATGGTTGGTTTTAAATGAAACATGGCATCAAATGAAAAGAAACCGCCTTATGAAAAAATCCCCAAAAATTAAAAACCCACTTCAAAAGAAATCAAAAAGCACCAAAAATCCAAACAAATAGTCCTTTGAAAAATAATCTACTATCATGATCCAAGACTTCTAAAAAATATAGAAATTCAAAATTGAATCAACTAAATCATGAATTTTCAGAAAATAATAATAGAGTGGTTTCACTTTAGTGAGTGGTTGAATTATTTGGGCTATTTGATCATCAATTAGATGTATGATATAATATTATAAATTAATTTCAAATACATACAAGTAATGTTTGTTATTCATGTGCACATTCATTTTGTAAAATGATCCATGCTCATAAGATCATTAATAAAATACTCGTCATCAGTCTCAATAAAAGAAATACATGAGAAAATGGAAATTCCCATTTTTATGAACAAATAATTATGATGTTATGTTATAGTATATCATCACCATGAAGATGAATTTGGATAATTTTTGAAATTAAAATTAATTCTAATAAAATAATAAACTAAAAAACTCTTAACCAATAAAACTCATTCAGATTGTGTAGGTAATTTAGTAAAATGATCCATATGTAATTTTTAATGTGTATTAATCTACACCTCAATATAATACATGATGTTTTAAATATAACTCAAAGTGTTTGTTGTCAATTTAAAATTTACATTTTAATACAAAATAGTGGCACTCACTGAAAACAGATA
This sequence comes from Viscum album, assembly GCA_963277665.1. Taxonomy (NCBI): domain Eukaryota; kingdom Viridiplantae; phylum Streptophyta; class Magnoliopsida; order Santalales; family Viscaceae; genus Viscum; species Viscum album. The sequence continues at coordinate 1,881,071,815 of OY728150.1, read as the reverse complement.
AAACTCACTCAGTTTGTCATCATAATTTAGGAAAATAACTCATTATTCATTTGTGACATGTACTAATTAATCTCACATCAAACCCAAATACAATGTGACCTATATGAATCAATGTTCATGTTTTCCATTTAAAATAATATTTTAGTAAAACACATGAGTGGTATACTAAAAACTGAGGATACATATTCATATGGTTTTAATACTTTATAAAAATGATCTATAAGTCATTTTGGACATGTAAAAATAAGTTGTACTTCAATTTGATGCATTGTGTCACCGGTATGACTCCAAGTGCATCTTTTTATTCAAAATTGACATTAATTTTTGTAAAATAGACAACTAACATACTCAAAACATTGAAAACAAATTAATATTGTTTTGGTACTTTAGTAACAATATCCATAAGAAATTTTTTATGTGTATGAATCATCAACACTACAATTCGACACACAGTGTTCCCATTATTACTCAAAGTGTCCGTTATAAGTTTAAAATTAACATTTTAATACAAAAAGTGTCAGTCATTGAAATCTGGGAAAGCAAACTAAAATAGTATTGATAATTTATGAAAATAATTAATAATTCATTTTTGATGTTTGGGAATTTGTCTTGTGTCAAATCCACACATGATGCAACCTAAATGACTCATAATGCGTGCTTCAAGTTTAAAATGACATTTTAGTAAAAAATCACTAGTAGCATGGTCAAAACCAAGGAAATTCATTCATATTGAATTGATACTTTAGGAGAAATATCCATATGTAATTTTATATGTGTATTAATTCGCCTCACCTCAATATAACAAAATGTGTGAATGATACAACTCCAAGTGCATCTTTTTCTTCAACATTGACATTAATTTTAGTAAAAAAGAAAACTAACATACTCAAAACTAAGAAAACACATTCATATTGTTTTGGTAATTTAGGATGAAAATACATAAGTCATTTTTTATTTTTATTAATCATATGAACCCCAATCTAAGGCATGATTTTCTCAGTATAGATCAAATTGTCAGTTATCAATTTAAAATTAACATTTTAATATAAAAACTTTCACTCACTAAAAACCAAGAAAACGCCCTAATATTATCATTATAATTTAGTAAAATTATTAATAATTCATTTTTAACTTGTATAAATCAGTCTCATGTCGAACCCACACATGAAGAAACATGTATGACTGAAAGTGCACATTTCCAATTTAAAGTGACATTTTAGTAAAAAACACTATTGGCATACTCAAAATTGATATAATACATTTTTAATGTTTTTATATCTTATTAAAATGATACATAACTCATTTGGGACATGTATGAATCATCCACACCTCAATATAATGCATGTTATGACGGGTATGACTCCACGTGCATCTTTTTATTGAAAATTGACATTAATTTTAGTAAAAAAGACAACTATCATACTCAAAACCAAGAAAAAGAATTTGGAATACTTGGTTACTTTATAAAACCAATAAATAAGTCATTTTTATGTGTAGTAATCAAAAAAACCTCAATCCAGTTCACTATATGCCCGGTATGACTCAAAGTGTCTGTTATTAGTTTAAAATTTATATTTTTAATACAAAAAAGTATCACTCATGGAAAACCAAAAAAACACACTTATAATGTCTTGATGTATTCAGAAAACAATTCATAAATCATTTTTTACATGTATTAATCGGCCTCACTTCAATCCTAAATATGATGTGACCTGTATGACTCAAAGTGTGTGTTTCCATTTTGAAATTTCATTTTAGTAAAAAAATAAGTGGAATGTTCAAAATGAATTAAATAAATTTGTATTGTTTTGATTATTTTTGAAAATTATCCAAAAGTCATTTGGGATATGTAGTAATCATCCTCTCCCCAATACGATACATGGTGTGACCCATATGTCTCGAAGTGCTTCTATTTATTCAATATGACATTAATTTTATAAAAAAAGATAACTAACATACTCAAAATAGAGAAAACACATCTGGATTATTTTGGTACATTAGGAAAAAATTCATAAGTCCTCTGTGACATATAGGAATCATCCTCACACCAATCCAATACATGATGTGTTCGGTATGACTCAAAGTGTCTATTATCAGTTTAAAATTTTCATTTTAATAAAAAAAGTGTCACTCACTAAAAACCAATAAAATCCACCTGGAGTATCTTGATAATTTAAGAAAATGATTCATAATTAATTTTTAATGTGTAGGAATCCGTCTCATATTAAACCAACACATGATTCTACCTCCATGACTCAAAGTACTTGTTTCAAGTTTAAAATAAAATTTTTGTAAAAAACACAAGTGGCGTACTCAAAACTAAGGAACATATTTGGATTATTTTGATAATTTATGACAATTATCCATAAGATATTCAGGATGTGTAGAAATAATCCACAGCTCAATCTAATTCATAGTGTGACCGGTATGACCCTAAGTATGTCCTTTCAATATATAAGTATCATTTTAGTTTAAAACATTCATCACATTTCCATAACCTAGAAAACGAGCCTAGATTATTTTCTCATCATTCTATCTCCAATTACTTAATTAATTTCCTTTTCAGTTTTTTATACTTATTTAGTTAATTTTCAAAGAGATAATTCTGGAAGATAAAAAATAAATTGTGTAAAATTCAAAAATCAACCTCAACACAATCTAATATGCATTGTTCCTTATATGACTCAAATATTAGTTTAAAATTAATACTTTCTATTTTATTTGTTTCTCTGTATTATTAATAACATATGAAATGTTTTCTTATATAGGTTAGTTCTTTTTCTCGAGCAGGGGTGTCTTGTTCTTTTATATAGGTGTGTTTTTTTTCTCTATAATAATTTTTTTCTTGTATTTGTGTTTTATGTTTTATTTCATTTAAATTATATATATGTATCTGAATTTATTAATTTTTAGTTTTTTCTATTGTTGTAGTGTGTTATTAAAGAACTCTACAGTATACCCTATTTTTTGTGCATTGGTATTCTGTAACATCACACTATAGTATTCCCCTTTATCAAAGCTACTAAATGCGCTAATAAAGGACTCCTTTATTAGTTCATTTAATATAGATGATAAAAGATTCCTTTATAAACTCATTTAGTATTGCTGATAAAGGGACCCTTTATCAGTGATAAATAAAAAGCACAGATAAATTGTGTCTTTTATCAACTCTTCTAAAAGAGCTGAAATAATACTAGGCCTTTTAACTATGTTATGGTATCCATAACTTTTTTAGCACTAATAAAGGCATATTATAGTACTGTTAAAGGCCTCTTTCTTATTAGTGAGTCTAAAGGTGCATAAGATTAGGACATAGGGAAAATTATGGGCATGGTCAGTCCAAATATTTTAGTCATATACCCACAAAGGGTATATATGCATTAGAGACCCATGTGAGAGAAATCTGTAAGGACCAAAAAAATAGGTAGGAGTCCTCCCATGTTCATCCAAACTAAGTAATCATACTTGATAAAATGAAAGAAGGGTGATTGTATCATCATCCCAAACCAAGGGGAAGGTCGGTGTGTCCTATAACACTTGAAAAATATTCTCCTTAGTACTTTTCTTAAGTACCAATATCATCCACCATGAGAAAATCAACTCTTGAGCCACATAATATATAGAAGCCCTACCATGGGAAGCACCAAACTCTGGCACAAAATTATGACATTCTGAAATAGTTTCTAGTTTTTTCTACCAAACTCTAAGTCCTTGATGTGCTTTATCTTTAAAAAGAACTCAGAGAAGCACTCATTGAAGCCCTCAAGAGCACATAACAATTTGAGATATAATTTTTTGTAGTTGAGGTTTATCTAGTGGTGACTAAGTCATTATAATTTCATGTCTCTATCTCATTCACAGAGCATGATGAGGAAGTGATCATCCAGGTACAATCATTCCCCTATATGTTATAGTAAAACTCAAAAATATTTACATCTGAAGGGTCTTAATTAAAAATGTTTATGGATTCATCATCATTCTGGTTCATACCCCTCAACATTTGTGATATAATAAAAAGGATTTATCTCCTAAAAGGATAACCAATCAAGGGTGTGATAAGAGAGAGAAAAATACTCTTGAAAAGATGAAGATCATAGATTGGTATTGGGATCTCATATCTAATGTTTAATTCATGGTTATCTAGAAACACACCTCATATAATTTTCGTCTGGTAAGACCTTTGCTTCACAACCACATGGAGGTACCTTCAACATTTATTCACTGTTTGAAATACCCAATATAATTGAAGTTCATCCTATTAAATGGATGTAATGCTCCCTTTGAGTAATTTGAATTCAAATATTCTAAGGGAACATTGTATAAAGGGAGGTAAAATAATCCATGGTGGATGAAAAAATATAGTTTTTATCCACCAATGGCTTGGGGACCACCCCTGGGAATACCTACAGTATGATTGATGTTGATTATGTTCTACCTATAAACCGGATTGAGACAAATACCTAACACAAGATGTTAAAGATCCTTCTATCCCAAGAGATAGCATGAAAGAAAATAATTAGCTCTATAACGCCCCGACCCCAGCTACCCAGAGTCGGTGCATTACTTCGTAACATTGGCATGATCACAAGAAAGATCAAATCTCGAAAGACCGATTGGTTTAGTAGCCTTGGAAACACTAGATATATTCATAAGTTTTACATTACATAATAAAATAAAAAACTAATACAACAACATAATGTTTCCACAATCCACACTATTAACCCCTCATAAAATCCCTGCAGGTCATTCATAACTTACTTCTTCACATCCTGGGAAAAATAAAACATAGAAAAAGGGGTGAGCTCAAATGACCAGTAAGGATAACAATATAGCGGAAACTTTCATAAATAAGAATAAACATTTAAGGCAATGCATTACTAAAACAAAATCCTTTTAAAACATGAACTTTCAACATGGTATGGCATAAATAAAATGAAATAATGCCATTTACTTGTTCACATGGATATTCTACTAATCGAATAATCACATGCAAAAATCAATAACCACTTTCATAATGTTGGAATGCATAATGCTAAACGTTAATTTCTTTGTCTAGGCCTCATCCCAAGACCTAGGGGTTACTTCTAACCGGAACCCAACCCGGAGTGCCTCTAATAACCGGACACCAACCCGGAGTGCCTCTAATAACCGGACACCAACCCGGAGTGCCTCTAATAACCGGACACCAACCCGGAGGGCATAATTTTACCAGTCCCTAACCTGGAGGGCTTATTTTAACCAGTCCCCAACCTGGAGGGCTTACTTTTACCAGTCCCCAACCTGGAGGGCTTACTTTTACCGGTCCCCAACCCGGAACATACTTGTTTAGAACATTCATCTGAAGAAAAGTTTGAAATATAACATAATCATTCGGATTAAAACTAGCATACGAAATGTCAATAGTTTCACCATAAACTATGAATGGTATAAAATAGCACATCCACAGTCAAACATATCACAAAACCTTCAATACAATATAGAAGTTTTGTATTATAATAAATCAACTTCAAATAAGCGTAAAATCCATTAAAGGATGTTGACATAGATGAAATCAAAACACTTTTTAGAGAAATGTCTCTTTCTATTTTTGAAATCATTTAAGAGCCATATAAAATAAAACATTTTCTTGAAAATATTCTTGTAAGCATGTAAGGAAAGCTTTGATGATTTTATAAATGTGGAAAATAACCGCACCCGCCGTATAAGTAAAAAAAAAACATTCTTATCTTAATTCTGTCGAAAAGGTCAAAAAGGACCTTGTTTTGAAAACGACGGAAATATTCCTTTATAAACCTCTTACAAAAAGTCAAACAAGGGTATAAATGAATTTAACCCATATTCTTGTAAATAATAAATATGTTTTGAAATACATTTCAATGAAAGATGGATGTGGATGATAAAGAAATCCCAGTAGATTATTACGTATAAACAATCTCGGATAATGAAGAGATTGTGAAATAACCCTTACCTTGAACTTTTCCTTGGTTGGGGTAGGTTAACCTCCTGTATAATGGTGAAATAATTGTTATTAAATTGTACAAGAATCATATACATTAATATGATATCATATATGATCTTTTAACATTGCTTTATTAATAAAATCTTAGTATTATCGTCGTTTCGGGTGATAATCAATTCGTTCTTCTTAAATGTTTGGTTACGTAAGACATGTTTGTAATGGATAGATTATATCTTATTCATAATCAGAATGATATTAACATTATTTTTAACCCTAAAATGAGAATAATACTTGAATGGATATGATGGAGAACGAATCTTATCGCGTTCGTGGAGACGGTAGTCCGTACGTACGCACGAACGCTACTTCCATTTAATTTTTTATTTTAAAAGAATCAAATCCAAATGATACATAGGTATATTACTATTCCAGTATAATATAATATTTTATATATGTTACTTATGTTCATTAACACCATCCTTTATACGTTCCATGTGTTGTATGAACGAGTCATATCATTTTAAGGGGGTGGTAGTCCGCACTTCCTCAAATGAAACTATCGTATGTATATACAACATGAAACGAATAATGGAATGAAATAAAATGGAATTACAGAAGCTTATATATAAAATATATATCATTAATATCATATTTAATTACAGTGCCATCAGAATGGCCACCATGAGAGGCGGTAAGATGTTTTTGAACAATCATCGTTTCGTGAGGCGTTAGTTTTCCATCCACGGAAACATTATGTTCATCATCCATTAGATGGAGTTGTGTGTATGTGTAGTTTGAATCCTTCTTATAACAACATCTTAGTATATTGAGGATACTGGTGTTGTTACAAAAGAAAGTAAATAAAAAGATTTTGGGGGTTGAAGAAGCAAAATAAATGAAAATAATTTAAGAGAAATCGTTACCTTTAATTTAGGTAACTCACTTTGGTTGGAACCAAAGGACTTCTTGAAATGCTTTCTGCCTAAGGGGAAGCTTCAAGGAGGAGGAGGGGGATGTGGGGAGATTAGTTGGGCAGAGTTTGGACGAGCCAAGTGGCTTGAGAGGTGTGACGAATGAGTAGAAGTGGTCTCCTTTTATAAGGAAGAGGAGGGGCTCTTTAGGAAAGAGTGAAAGTATTACTTTATAATATAATTATATTCGGTTTATAATGGTACAAAAATCATTTAGGTCGAAGATAAGATGACTCATATTCTAAATAACATCAACCAATAATAATTGGACAGGTTTTAGATAATATGTTAATCATTATAATCTTATTTATTTAAATGATTTATTAATGAGGTAAACATTGCATCATTATTGTGTCATTAATAATTTAAATTATTTGATGTCTAAAAATTATAAATAAAATATCATTATGTAGGAAATCTTTTTATCTTTCTAATGAATATTTATAATCGAAAATCCAACATGTATAACCCTATGTAAAAATTGTTCTTTTAAAAGATGTAAGCTTATGCCATTTTTGTATTCATTTTAACTTAATTAAAATAAAGTGTCATTATCACTTACAAGTGGATCCATGGGGTCCCAAAATAGACCCAAAGATTCCCATGGTCGACCATTTATCAACCAATAGGGTTAAGACACGTTTTAGGGTAATTTAGTATTATTATAATATTATTTTTTAACCCTTATTTACCGGATTTACCCTTAACCATGGTAAATAAAATATTTACCGCAGTAATTATTCAAAATGTCTAAAAATAAAAGTTACCTATTTACACAATTTGAACATCCTGATTCCAAATATGGAATCCATTTTTCTAAATTCAAAACACAGAAGTGGCAGAAATTAATTTAAAATTAATTCCCGCTGTCAAAACAAAAAGCGTGTTTTTAAGAGATAATAACTATCAAAAGATTGACACTTGTTTATGTTCGGTTTAATTGTAAAATTTTGTCTAATGACCAACATTATATTAAATTGTAAAAATATATTCTAAATATACTTTAAAACCACTCAAATTCATAATTTATCACTATTAATTATTTTGATTAAAAAAGTTGTTTTTAATTAAAATTTAGTAATTTTCACTATTCATCAAAATATGAAAGTTATCCGAAATGTACCAAAATTTCACCTTAGGCTAAATTCGATATTCCGAATCCAAAAATGAAGTCCATTTTGAAATATAAAATATATATAATTTCAAAAATTAGGTATTACTATTCATAACGGCTAGTTTGATCGATTGTGGTGTGTGTTAAAACTCGAAGTTGCGTACAACACACGCTACTGTATTATTCAAAGGAAAGCGTACCGTGGAAGCTTGGGATGTTTCATTTTAAATTTTTTTTTGATGTCCCCATTTAGTCAAAAAGTTTAAAATATTGTATTTAAAAAGGGTTCACTATTAAAAGTTGATAAAAGTGCAATACTGAAAATGAATTTTTTCTTGCATTATATCTAAGAAACTCATAATATGGATTCTAAAATTATAAGGATTATATAAAGTTTAAAATTTAGATAATACTATTCATAACCTCTTTTGAATGGATTTTCATTGTAAGTCATGGTGTGATTGAACTCGGTGTTGCGTGTAGTGCAAGTTATTGAATTATTTTGAAGAAATAACACACTATGAAATCTTGGGGTGTCACATTCTCCCCTCCTTCAATAAATTGCGTCCTCACAATTTGAAATTGTTCTTCGAAAATAAAAGGTTGAAAATAGATAATATATTTGTGGGAAAACCCACATCGGAAATTGGGTTACTAAAATTTAGTCTTAATATGAGGAAAAGAGAAATCAAAGGGTCACCACCAAATTATGATCTCGATTAGGAGAACATTGGTGGAAATTAGAGACATATAATTGGAGGGAAAACGTAAATATTTATAGGTAGTGATTGAGGTCATCAATCACAAACAAGTGTAAAATTGAGGTCCTTAAATTCATCAATCTATGATGATTTGAAATACAATCGGTTCAACAAAACATAGGGTATTAGGATAACACATTTTTGACGTTTCAAAATATCTTAGTTGAAATCCCACATCGAAAAATGAATTAATGCGGCCTCTATTTAAAATAAAGAGTCGAAAGTATGAAGATTACCGAAAATAACACATACTAGGGTTCCATGTAGGAAAATATGGATATGGAAGAAAAATCTAACCATCAATTATCTGATGGAGAGTGGTAGAGAACATGGCTATGAAAAGGACAACAATCCCAAAGCCATAAATTAGTGATGATTTAAGGTACCATATAGGAAAACATTTTTGTTCTAAGTTGCATTTCTTAATATTGAGGAATTTATTTATGAGATTGGCTAAGATCATAAGGAGATATACTTACTTTATAATTAGAGTTTTATCCATTAATAAATTTCTACCACAAACTCATCTTTCACTCTAAAAGATAATAGAATGTAAAAGAATTCTATTTACACCATTCGTATAGGGTTCCAAAATAAACGAATTTATAATTCATCTATAAAATCTTTTAATAAAAACTACATTATTTAATCCAGGACATCTCGTGGGCTAGTGGTAGGTGATACACCCTTGTCGCCCTTCGGTTGCGGGTTCAAGTCTCGTAGCCTTGCCGGACGCGACGAGTTGCCGCCCGACCTCTGGGTTGTCCTTTTATGGCAATCCAAAATAATCCAAACTAGAACTATCCAAAATACTTCTATCCAAACTCACAGTACAACATTTATAAGTAAGGTAAACATAATGTAGAACCTTTTTACCTTGTAATAGCATATGAATACCTTCATCATGTATTCTTTTAATACACCGAAACATCCTGAATTACCATATTCCTTATTGATTACATTCATGCTCCCTTATTCCATATAGAAAGCTGGATATACTTCATTAATCCAAAAATGTTTTAAACCCCAACAACGATGGAATATACAAATCATTAATCAGTTCCAGGGTAGTCAAGAATATCCAATATAATTTATCCAAAACAATCACATATTATTCCAAAGTCACTATCTCAGTGTCAGAACTATATTATGATTTATCATTCTCTCAACCATATATTTTCCAAAAATTTATCCTGCTATTGAGTCACTTTTCTTTGTTCCACACAATCTCAAGTCCTTAATGAAATAGTACTGAAGTAAAATCCTTATATACTCCATAATTATTGTAACAAGTACATTGTTGATACAACACTCAATTGACATAATCAACATAAGAACTATAATCATTCCTCTTCATCTGTGGTAGTATCATAACTTGATTATTATCCAATAGCATCATTTGCGTCATAGTCTGATGACTGGGACATAGGTTCGCGTAGTGTCCAAACTCCTTGCAAATGAAGCATTGTACATTTGAAACCATTTTCTTACCCTTGCAGTCACGTACTTTGTGCCCTTTTCCTCCACACTTATAACAAACTCCTATTCCTTTCCGGCAAGTTCCAAGGTGTTTCTTTCCACAGTTACCACATATGGGAAAATTCTTCTTTTCCCTCTTCCCTTTATCCATCTTTCTCTCTTCTATCCTTTTCTTCTCTTGCTTCCCTTCAAAGCCATAGGACTCAGTAAACTCTTTACTTATCTTATCAACACATGATATTATTTCTTCATATGATGATAATACATGGGAGACTATTTCTCTTATAAATTCTAGCTTAAGACCAGGAAAGATATGATCCTTCCTTCTCTTTGGATCATGTGCATTTCTGGAGGTCTCATTCCTTCTACTGGGCGCCATTTCTAAACAATGGCATACACTAGATCAGTTTATGAATTAAAATACATAATCCCATACTTACAAAACACTTAACATAAATTGAACTATTTATGGATATAATCCATAATCATAAAAATGTTTTCTTTGAGGAAGTATATACTCATAAACCCTTCATAATGATTTGTAAAGAAAATGAGAGTTATCCTAAGCATATCCCCCGGGAGTGTCGTAACCAAGAGTGCAGCAAGGCCCGTTGTCGTGCACCAGTTCCCGTTCGAGTCTAGCTCAAAGCGGTGTTTTCGGGTTTTACCCCTAGGTACATCTGTGCCAGAGCCGCCTCTACCTGCTCGTATCCAGACAGGGATGTATTGCTCGGAAAACTCACAAAATCTCTACAATACCAAAATTCTAGGAAGTTCTTCTATACTAATCCTCAAAGTTCATCTTAGGTCTACGTGCTCTAATCAGAGATTATCTAAATCTAGCTTCCAAGGTTTGTACTAAACTTCCTCTGATACCAACTATAACGCCCCGACCCCAGCTACCCAGAGTCGGTGCATTACTTCGTAACATTGGCATGATCACAAGAAAGATCAAATCTCGAAAGACCGATTGGTTTAGTAGCCTTGGAAACACTATATATATTCATAAGTTTTACATTACATCATAAAATAAAAAACTAATACAACAACATAATGTTTCCACAATTCACACTATTAACCCCTCATAAAATCCCTGCAGGTCATTCATAACTTACTTCTTCACATCCTGGGAAAAATAAAACATAGAAAAAGGGGTGAGCTCAAATGCCCAGTAAGGATAACAATATAGCGGAAACTTTCATAAATAAGAATAAACATTTAAGGCAATGCATTACTAAAACAAAAGCCTTTTAAAACATGAACTTTCAACATGGTATGGCATAAATAAAATGAAATAATGCCATTTACTTGTTCACATGGATATTCTACTAATCGAATAATCACATGCAAATATCAATAACCACTTTCATAATGTTGGAATGCATAATGCTAAACGTTAATTTCTTTGTCTAGGCCTCATCCCAAGACCTAGGGGTTACTTCTAACCGGAACCCAACCCGGAGTGCCTCTAATAACCGGACACCAACCCGGAGTGCCTCTAATAACCGGACACCAACCCGGAGTGCCTCTAATAACCGGACACCAACCCGGAGGGCATACTTTTACCAGTCCCTAACCTGGAGGGCTTACTTTAACCAGTCCCCAACCTGGAGGGCTTACTTTTACCAGTCCCCAACCTAGAGGGCTTACTTTTACCGGTCCCCAACCCGGAACATACTTGTTTAGCACATTCATCTGAAGAAAAGTTTGAAATATAACATAATCATTCGGATTAAAACTAGCATACGAAATGTCAATAGTTTCACCATAAACTATAAATGGTATAAAATAGCACATCCACAGTCAAACATATCACAAAACCTTCAATACAATATAGAAGTTTTGTATTATAATAAATCAACTTCAAATAAGCGTAAAATCCATTAAAGGATGTTGACATAGATGAAATCAAAACACTTTTTAGAGAAATGTCTCTTTCTATTTTTGAAATCATTTAAGAGCCATATAAAATAAAACATTTTCTTGAAAATATTCTTGTAAGCTTGTAAGGAAAGCTTTGACGATTTTATAAATGTGGAAAATAACCGCACCCGCCGTATAAGTAAAAAAAAACATTCTTATCTTAATTCTGTCGAAAAGGTCAAAAAGGACCTTGTTTTGAAAACGACGGAAATATTCCTTTATAAACCTCTTACAAAAAGTCAAACAAGGGTATAAATGAATTTAACCCATATTCTTGTAAATAATAAATATGTTTTGAAATACATTTCAAAGAAACATGGATGTGGATGATAAAGAAATCCCAGTAGATTATTACGTATAAACAATCTCGGATAATGAAGAGATTGTGAAATAACCCTTACCTTGAACTTTTCCTTGGTTGGGGTAGGTTAACCTCCTGTATAATGGTGAAATAATTGTTATTAAATTGTACAAGAATCATATACATTAATATGATATCATATATGATCTTTTAACATTGCTTTATTAATAATATCTTAGTATTATCGTCGTTTCGGGTGATAATCGATTCGTTCTTCTTAAATGTTTGGTTACGTAAGACATGTTTGTAATGGATAGATTATATCTTATTCATAATCAGAATGATATTAACATTATTTTTAACCCTAAAATGAGAATAATACTTGAATGGATATGATGGAGAACGAATCTTATCGCGTTCGTGGAGACGGTAGTCCGTACGTACGCACGAACGCTACTTCCATTTAATTTTTTATTTTAAAAGAATCAAATCCAAATGATACATAGGTATATTACTATTCCAGTATAATATAATATTTTATATATGTTACTTATGTTCATTAACACCATCCTTTATACGTTCCATGTGTTGTATGAACGAGTCATATCATTTTAAGGGGGTGGTAGTCCGCACTTCCTCAAATGAAACTATCGTATGTATATACAACATGAAACGAATAATGGAATGAAATAAAATGGAATTACAGAAGCTTATATATAAAATATATATCATTAATATCATATTTAATTACAGTGCCATCAGAATGGCCACCATGAGAGGCGGTAAGATGTTTTTGAACAATCATCGTTTCGTGAGGCGTTAGTTTTCCATCCACGGAAACATTATGTTCATCATCCATTAGATGGAGTTGTGTGTATGTGTAGTTTGAATACTTCTTATAACAACATCTTAGTATATTGAGGATACTGGTGTTGTTACAAAAGAAAGTAAATAAAAAGATTTTGGGGGTTGAAGAAGCAAAATAAATGAAAATAATTTAAGAGAAATCGTTACCTTTAATTTAGGTAACTCACTTTGGTTGGAACCAAAGGACTTCTTGAAATGCTTTCTGCCTAAGGGGAAGCTTCAAGGAGGAGGAGAGGGATGTGGGGAGATTAGTTGGGCAGAGTTTGGACGAGCCAAGTGGCTTGAGAGGTGTGACGAATGAGTAGAAGTGGTCTCCTTTTATAAGGAAGAGGAGGGGCTCTTTAGGAAAGAGTGAAAGTATTACTTTATAATATAATTATATTCGGTTTATAATGGTCCAAAAATCATTTAGGTCGAAGATAAGATGACTCATATTCTAAATAACATCAACCAATAATAATTGGACAGGTTTTAGATAATATGTTAATCATTATAATCTTATTTATTTAAATGATTTATTAATGAGGTAAACATTGCATCATTATTGTGTCATTAATAATTTAAATTATATGATGTCTAAAAATTATAAATAAAATATCATTATGTAGGAAATCTTTTTATCTTTCTAATGAATATTTATAATCGAAAATCCAACATGTATAACCCTATGTAAAAATTGTTCTTTTAAAAGATGTAAGCTTATGCCATTTTTGTATTCATTTTAACTTAATTAAAATAAAGTGTCATTATCACTTACAAGTGGATCCATGGGGTCCCAAAATAGACCCAAAGATTCCCATGGTCGACCATTTATCAACCAATAGGGTTAAGACACGTTTTAGGGTAATTTAGTATTATTATAATATTATTTTTTAACCCTTATTTACCGGATTTACCCTTAACCATGGTAAATAAAATATTTACCGCAGTAATTATTCAAAATGTCTAAAAATAAAAGTTACCTATTTACACAATTTGAACATCCTGATTCCAAATATGGAATCCATTTTTCTAAATTCAAAACACAGAAGTGGCAGAAATTAATTTAAAATTAATTCCCGCTGTCAAAACAAAAAGCGTGTTTTTAAGAGATAATAACTATCAAAAGATTGACACTTGTTTATGTTCGGTTTAATTGTAAAATTTTGTCTAATGACCAACATTATATTAAATTGTAAAAATATATTCTAAATATACTTTAAAACCACTCAAATTCATAATTTATCACTATTAATTATTTTGATTAAAAAAGTTGTTTTTAATTAAAATTTAGTAATTTTCACTATTCATCAAAATATGAAAGTTATCCGAAATGTACCAAAATTTCACCTTAGGCTAAATTCGATATTCCGAATCCAAAAATGAAGTCCATTTTGAAATATAAAATATATATAATTTCAAAAATTAGGTATTACTATTCATAACGGCTAGTTTGATCGATTGTGGTGTGTGTTAAAACTCGAAGTTGCGTACAACACACGCTACTGTATTATTCAAAGGAAAGCGTACCGTGGAAGCTTGGGATGTTTCATTTTAAATTTTTTTTTGATGTCCCCATTTAGTCAAAAAGTTTAAAATATTGTATTTAAAAAGGGTTCACTATTAAAAGTTGATAAAAGTGCAATACTGAAAATGAATTTTTTCTTGCATTATATCTAAGAAACTCATAATATGGATTCTAAAATTATAAGGATTATATAAAGTTTAAAATTTAGATAATACTATTCATAACCTCTTTTGAATGGCTTTTCATTGTAAGTCATGGTGTGATTGAACTCGGTGTTGCGTGTAGTGCAAGTTATTGAATTATTTTGAAGAAATAACACACTATGAAATCTTGGGGTGTCACAGCTCGGAATTTCTCTATGATGACTCTAGAAGATCATGGTGAAAATGTCACCTCCCAAGGCCTCTCTCATCTCAATAGTGATAGATATTCCCTTATTTTACCTACCATGTCTTAAAATCACTCCACATACTCATAGATAGAATAATAAGTGTATGACCTCAGGAACTCCCCTCCTACAATTGATGAAGGTGTCTTCACCACCATCGACGAGCACATGCAGGTGAATCTGGGAATAAAACAAAACTCATACCCTACGATGATTAGTGTTTCCATGTCTCTTATGAAGTAGGATATGTATATCACATTTATAAAGAAGTATTGATATGATTTTTCTTTGAATTATTGAAAATTATCTGGATGAACCCTAATGTGGCTACACACCATCTAGTCTTATCCAATGACCATAAATATTTCATATAGGAATCTAAGAGGATGCACCCCTCCCATGGTACTAATGTAGAACTGGAAGTCAAAAAATTGATCAAATCCATCTTTTTTGAAGAACTGAAATACCCAAAACGGCTCTCTAATATGGTCCCTATAAAGAAAAAGAATAGTTATATTAGGTTCTACATTGATATCAGATACATTAATTAACACTTCTCAAATGATGAATAACTATTACTGATCAATGAAAAATTCATCAATGTAACTAATGGATTATAATCCACTTCATTTATGGATGTGTATTCTAGGTAAAATTATTTAAATATTTCCTATGAATACAAGGATTCCACAAAACTCATAGAACCCCAGGGGATTAAAATCTATCAGGTCATGCACTTTGGATTAAAGAAAACTGTAAATTCTTATAAATGCACTATATGTCCTATCCTTAATCTATTCATGTGATGAATAGAATAATTTTATGTCAATGAACTGGTGGTCATAACTCAATAGAGATGTCATCACTACACAAATTTGAAAATAATCTTTAGAAAGTTGTAGCAGTATAGTTTGAAGATGTACCTGTTGAAATTCATTTTTAGGGTGACATTAGATACATTCATTGGCTTTGAGGTATGCCACTGTGTCATTAAGGTCAATTTAGAAAATACTAGTTTATTACTAGCAATTTCACCCCCTTGAAATTTCAAAGAACATAAGGGATCCAAGGGAACCTCTCATACATTCAGTATTTAGTGAAATATCTCCCCTTCACCATGTTAATGAAGAATGGAGTCTCATACTTATGGTATGAGGAATTACATGATTACATTGATAATATCATTAAATACTTGTTTCACCCACCAGTTATGAAGCCCATAGTGGAAGGAAATCCACTCATCTTATATGTGGAAACTGTGGATAAATCTATTAGAGCTCTCCTTGTATAGAAAAGTGTTGTAGGGAATGAACAAAATCTCTACTACCTCAGTCAAACGATGCTAGGTACCAAGATCTAGTGCTCCAATGTTTTGAAGAACTGCCTCGCACTAATATTTCTAGTGCAGAATATGAATCATTAGTTGCAGCACCATGAAGTCCACATTTCCACTCATATTGACCCACTCAAGTACATCATTGTCTATCCAATTTTTACTAGGTGCATGTCCATATGGGTGGTCATTCGGTTATAATATGACATCAAGCTAGTGTCATAGAAGGTAGCGAAATAGAAGACCCTATCTAATTTTCTGGTGGCACATCCTTCCTTGGAAAGCACACCATTGGACACCAAACATCCAACAAAAGTGGTTTTCTATTCCCATGACACTCCCAGAATATGGGAGATATATTTTTAATGTGCCTCCTGAATTCCTATAAATAAGTGGATAAAAAACCCAAATCCCAATTAGGCGGGTTTATGGATTTTATTTTTTTTCTCAGGAAATGAAACTTTTCCCTAATCTTTATCACTATCTGAATGTTTCACTAATAATGAGTTAGAAAATCATGCCCTCATTGTGATCTTGGAACTATCCCTATATCTATAGATAGAATACTTTAACATCAAAGGGTATTTATAGCTACAGATAAAATAGATCAGTGGTGAATATGAAACCAAGAATGAGGAATTGGTTCTTCTCACTAGTTATCTTATAGTAATGATGGTAGAGTTTTCGTTTGAACCTACAATGCAACATGTCTATCAATCACAAAATAATGGTTTTGAAATGACAGATAATATATCCATAGGCCTACATGACCCTGATCAAGATGAAGTGATTTTCTACATCACACACTGAAGGATGGTATCATTGGTAATTAATCAGTTCAATTCATCCCTAGAGAATTATGAACCAATATCCACCCCTTGGTGGATGGATCCCATTGTCAATTATCTCCAAAATAGGACCCTCCTACAAGACAAATCTAAAATGGAGAAGAATTTATGTTGATCATTGAACTTTATCCTATAGTATATAAGGAATGTGAAAAAATCACTCTAGAAATGAGGATTAAATAGAATCTCCCTAGGATGCATATTAAAAATATATATTCTTACCATCTTTGAAGAAGTCTATACAAACTCTTGTAGTGCTTATCATTCTGGGACTAGGCTCTCCCATAAAATTAGTAGGATTGGTTACTACTAGGAAAAAATGATACAGGACTACGTGGAATTCACCAAGAAATTTCATGCATTCTATATACATAAAAACATCATCCATTAACCCTAAGAATGGAAACATACAACTAAATATTTTTTGAATATTTCTGTATGGGAAATGGATGTCATGGGGCCATATCCTCTAACCACCGCTAAGCAGTTTAAATATATCCTTACTTCTACAAAAATATTTTCTAAATGGGATGAGGAAATACCCCTCAATGAATTGGGGATGAATAATATCATTAACATTATAAATTCCGACATAATTTATAGATTTAGAGTCCCTCACATTATATTTATAGACAACGGTAATAAATTAAGTTCTATCGAGTTGAATAAATTGTACCAGGAGCACAACATCGAGTATAACCATTCATCCCACTCTCATGTAGTGTAAAATGGAATCATAGAGTCCATCAATAAGACTCTGTCAAATATAATCCAAAAGATGGTGGATAAGGAAAATAAGTCCTAGATGGAAAATCTCTTTCATGCTTTATGGGCCTATCGTACACCCACAAACATCGCCATGCATGAAAACCCATATTTATTAGTGTACAGAACATAGATAGTGTATACTATAAGAGTCATGTTTTCCTTACATTGAATATCTAGTTGTGGAAAAATCTCATATGATGAGAAATAAAATAATTGGATGGATGAGCTGGAACATCTCGATGAGAAAATGTTGTGTACACTATATAACCTCAAAGTGCATCAAAATCAGATCACACGATCCATACATAAAAATGTTTTCCTCTACCCATTCCATCAAGGAGAACTAGTATAGGCCCTCAAAACCCCAATGATATCAAGAAATGATCCACTAAATTTGGAACCCAAATTGTATGGTCCATACATCATACATAAGTTATATTCTAATAGATCTTAATAAATGGCCATAATGGATGGGGAAAACACCATGCCCCCCAACAATGCAATGTTTCTCAAGAAATAAATTACATAAATTCAATAAAGCATTCAATGTCCTGGTTGCATGAAGTTAAACTACACGATATGTCCTGGTCACATGATTTTAATGTGAAAAATATGTCCTAGTCCCATTATATTAAACTGTATGATATGTCCTTATCACATAAAGTTAAATTGCACTGCTGATACATCCTATCCACAAGTCTTTAAACTGAATGTAAAAAATAATTATCATGTGATGTTAAAATACAAGATATGTATGTCCTTATAGAATTATGTTAATCTAAAAGTATGAATTCCTAAAAGCAAGATTCTATATTGCATAGTGATTTGAATCCTAGAAGTAAGAATTTAAACTGTACATCATCCTATATCCCAATCACATAATTTAAACTACATGGAGAGCATCACTTCATATATGATTCACAACACATGATATAGATTTTTATGAAAGAAAAATTATGTTACCCTTTCCTTTTGTGTGAGTTATATTCACATAGGGAATCTCCCCACTCAAGAACTATTTTTGGCATGATTCCTTCCATCATAGGATATATAGTGACACCCAGATCCCAAATTATGGATCCAAACACAACATACTCATCCATGTCACAAGACATCAAATTTTTTGGTAACTTCTTCATCCCATGTGGTTAAAATGTATTCTTACCCTATGTACTGAGCATAATATGCTTTGGGAAACCAGCTCGGGAAGCCTCATGTCACAAACATTTGATGCCTCTTATAAGATGATTTCTCTAATTCCATGACATCATTTATTGGGCTTCAAGACTTATTATTCATGTCAGGGAACCTTAGTCCTTGTTTCATGATGTTAAACATCATGGTTTTCCAAGAACTATGTATGTATTTATTCTCATTCCAATGAGATACATATAGATTCCTAGATCCTATATCTTTTCCCAGCCACCACATGATTCAAAATGCCTTTATCCCATCTTTTATTCACTTCTATGTGGTGAAATAAACCTTTTTCATTCCTTGTTTTTGACATTGATCATAGCTCACATGGGATTATGAATTTTGGTATGGTCTTCCCTGTATGATCGATATGTATCATCCCATGTAAATGTTAATATATTCATGGATTCAAGACCTTAAAAGGTACACCATAATTCCTTTTCGAGAGATGTTAAACTGTATAGTTGAAGTCTATTACATGAAATAAAAATGTGTCTTGCTATGGACCTCACCCGAGAGGAAACATTCCTTAGTGTGGGTCTCCCACCACACCACTATTATGTAAATACATGTGTCTATATTCTTATCATCATAGGACACATTGAGATACTTGAATCTCCAAACCTAGGTCCATATAAAATAATCAATGGTAACAATTCACCCTTTGTGTATGGGTTAGACTTGTATAGAGAGTTTCCCATTCATGAACTATGTGTGGATGGATTCCTATAATCACAGGAAATATAGTAACATTCAGATCTATAATCATGGGTCTAGTAGCCACATTCAATTGAAATAATACCCCCCCCCTCTATGTTTGGTTCATACCTTCATAGATAATTTCCTATTAAAGATCTATGTGTGGCTTGATTCCTATCATTATGGGATAAATAGTTACACCTTGATCTCTAATAATGGGTCCATACAAAACATTAAAATCCCCCCTCCCTATGTATGGGACAGACTTGCACATTGAACTTTCATTCAATAACTTCATGTCGCTTGATTCCTTCACTCACAGGATACGTAGTGATATCCAGATCTATAATCCTCATTTCGATCACAATATTGATGGTAAAAATGCACCCATCTTGTATATGTTCTGGACGTATACAATGAGATATTAATAAATACAAGTGTATTTATAAATGTTGTCATGGGATATATAATGATGCTTGGATCCTCTATCTCAATCCCATCCATGGGTCCATATCACTCCTAATTATATCCTGCTTATATGAGTAAGATCTAAGTAGAGAATTCTTCTTGAAGGTTCTAATTTTGAAAAGATTTATTCCCTTAAAAGGGAATACGGAAACCCAGGGGAGCACAAACATAAAAGTTTCACGTACCCCTTTTTAAATTGAATCGATTTATACAAGATTTCTCTACCTACGTACAAGTGAGATCTATGTCTGAATTTCTTTCACATGTGACAAGTCTATGCAATAAGGGATCTGGTATATGTATACCCACCAATAATCATGTGCATGGATAAAAGGTGTTCCCTATATATAAATTCCATGGACCAGTGAAAAGTTTCCCTAAGGATATCTTGTATATTTCCACATGAGTTCTCATATCTTTATTACATGAAGTTAAATTGTAAGGAAAACAACCTTGTCACATGATGTTAAACTGTATGATAGATATGTCCCGACTACATGACGTTAAAATGAGAAGATCATCACCAATAATCATTCTTTATTAAAGGACCACATGAACCTATCCCTATTCAACCAATATATGGTATGTTCCCATTATCTTGTAAGCACCTAAACCCATAAATCAAACATCATGTATTGAGCACCTCAGGCATCCACAAACCTTTCACGACCCCTAGAATGGAACATAGATCTCTTTGTTTGACCATGCTAGTGATACATAAGGGATTTGACCTACTAAACAGACACATATTGGCCCTACATGAATGGATTTCTGATCCTTGTGAGTATAACATCACCATGGCAGAACTCATCACCATGGGTTGTTCTGGTTCATCCATATCATAATTTCCCTATACTATTACTCATAACCTGAGAACCATAAAGAATTATTCAAATCATTTCCATATCCCACTCAAAAGGATGTTGGATTAATCTTGAACCTGGGTATCCTAATTGGGATATTGTGTAACCTTCCACCCATACCAGTTCTATGCTCATTATGACTTTAAATTATATGCCCTTTTTTCAAAGCTATATGAACTCACACTTTAACCTTTGATGGTCCAAATCGCAAGACCCTAAAACTGCTAGTGAAAATACATAAAACTTGTCATGATGAAATCCTGTAAAGGGTTGAATGAGAAAAATTCAAGTCTCTACTCGCTAAATTCTTCATCTCTTGAGTTTAGGTGAAATATAGAGCAAAAATAAATAAGGTACAAATCTTAAAAGGCCTATTTTTTAGCCCTAGTAAAATTTGATCCATGATCACTGGACACTATGAGGAAGGAAAAAATTAGAGTAATGATTTTTCACATCTCCTCAGTATATTAACAAGTTTTCTATGTGGTGACACAACTTTTAGGGTGATGGGACCCTTCTTTAATCTTACATCTTATATAAAAAAATATTTGTGCCTTTGATGTTTGAGATGACACAATTAGTTCATCAAGTTGATACCCTTCTCTTGGAACCCCATGGAACTTGGGATTCTATTCTCCTGTATTATCTTATAGAAAGATATTAACATGGACCAGTTCATCGAAACAAACCCTACACTCCCAGGAATTCACCACTTAAATCTAGGAGTTATTGTCATGATCTTTTAAAATATTATATGCTCCTTCCATTTCTAATGGTGGACCTATTCCCCCCAATTCCAACCCCCAGTTAACTTATATGATTCTAAATCATGATTTATGATGCCCATAACCAAACTATTCAAGTGGATTCAACATCCTTTACATTACATCACTGTATATTGTACCCTTTCTCAAAGAAAGAATATGAAATTCTATTCATGAACCTTTTGATGACCCACATAGTGTGAATCAAACCCCAATGGAATACTTCTTGACCCTCCTAGAATAATTCTAAATCTCCCTAGGTTTCTAGAAACCTTACTTGGATATCTTTTACTCCACTTCTAACTTAATTAACCAGACAATTGAGTCTTCAAAAATCTTTCATGAACCTTGGAAAAGAGTGAGGAAACCTCTACTTGGCCATGCATGTAATCCATATGGACTCATGCATAGCAGCTCCCAACCTACCAACTAGAGGAAAATCATCCTTATGGGAAATAAACTCTAATCCTCATGATCCCTGGTAATATTATGGTGGAACATAACACCTTAGTGTGTTTTAGTTCATCCCATGTATGTTTTTCCTGTTCCATATTCATTAATTCAAACTATTGCATTATCATCCATATTCCAACTACCCAAGTGGGCTTGGCATTCCTAACATTTTACCATCCACCAATACCATCTCCAAAATATTTCATGGACCTTTGAAATGAGTGGGTACACCACTACTTGATCATGCATGTAATCCCTATAGACCCATATATAATGGCCTCTGACCTACTAGCTTAAGGTATCTCCTCCTTATAAGAAAGGAACTCCAATATTCATGAGACCTAGAAATACCATGGTGGAACTCAGTACCTTATGTTGTTTTGGGTCATCCCACGAATGTCTTCCCCATTATATATTCATCAATCACGTCTTGGAAGTAAGAATTAATCATTAAATAATTTTATGTATTGGAAAAAAAGACTTTAAACAACATAAAATTTTACATCCTTTCCACATGATGTTAAACTGCATGGAATATTTTTTAACATCATGGATTCCACCCTTACCACAGGAAATCAAAATGCATGGATAACGTTACATCATGAATGGTATATTACTAGAAATAGAAGGTCTGAGATGGATGACCCTAAACTACATCACAACAACAGTCTAATTTCAAAGACCTAAAAATAACTAACTAAAAGAGAAACAACTCTCACCATATTGAGAACATGAAGAGGGAACCTTATGTGAAATCTAGGAAATATTAAGAACTAATTAAATGGAAAAGTCACAAACTTGTCTGGTAAAAAACCCATAAGAGGGAGGCCTGAGAAAAGTCCAAGTCCACACACACTAATTTGAAACCTATATGAAACATATCCAAAATATATAGAAATATAAAGAAAATATACAAAACATGTATTGATTGTTATTTTCCCCCTTAAAAATAAATCTATGTTCACTAATCCCACTTACTTATGTAAAAATTAGAGTATTCTCCCATCAAAAGAAAATATTCTACTAAATTTTCCTTTTAAATCTGGTGATCTCAAGATAACTAGAGTAGTTAAATTAAAGTGGAATCTAATGTTAGTATCTACTCATAAGTAATTCTAAAAATATATTTGTTATGTGTTAAGAATTCAAAATCAGGCATTTAGGTTTACTTGGTACTATACAATGGATATGTATCATTGATGATCCGTACAATATCTAATCAATGAAATGTCATACACATCACAAATGAAATAAATATATAAAATCACATGTAAATTTTAGAGTGTTATTCATTGATGAGGTACATAAGATAGAGAAATCTCGACATATTGAAGTCTCTACTGTGAATACATAAATAAAGGGATATTCATGAAACTACAAGGTCATCATTGAGTGCTTTCGTAGGATTCCTTGATCATTTTAGATTGCTTATCTATGGAGGAAATATATTGGTGCAATTGATCAACAAATTAAATTTCCACCTTTTTGATCCACTGAAATGCCTATACCCTAGAAATAGTATTAGTTCTAGACTTCTCTTCTAATACAAGGATCTTCTATTCCTCTAATATATTTTTGTAAAGAATTTTTAGTGCAAGACGCAACCAAAATAACTCTTCCTCTAGATGGATAATTTCATATTATAAATGGATTATTTAAACCTTCTAATCACTTACCATATATTGGAGATTTTTCTTCCATTATGTTATGGGAGGCATCATTCAAGGCATTATCTTGACTAAATTTTACCAAAGACAAAGCCTATGGTGCTACTACTGTTAATTCAAGGGCGTTACTTTTCTCAATCATAGAGATTGATTACTACACCCAGGAATAAAGAGTGGTATAATAAAAACCCTCATTACCAAGGGTGGTAATAATAAACCTAATATATCCCAATTGGTCTGTCATCTCTTCTAAAGGGGCCTCTGAAATTAAGGACCAAATCTCCATGCATGCTTGCCACTTTATTAGCTGATAGATTGATGCAAACTCATATACTTGACTCAAGCATAACCTAGAGACAATAATATGTTATGATACTAAGTAATTTAGTGAAGGTATCTTGATTTTGGCCTTTAATGAAGTGGTTATAGAGTTGGCTCAGTGTTAGATGACTCGGTCATAAGAATTCCCAATGAAGAAGGGACTAAAACATCCAATATCTAGGGTGATGGAAAAAAATAAGAGGCATAAAGATTTATCATTAAGAATATGGATAGTATGATTTCATTAGATAAAAAATAGATGAGAATAATGTTAGAAATATATCATTCATGGTTGTATCACCAAAAACATTTGTTCCCCTAACCCTATATTCAGGCAAAGTGGAAACACCCTCTAGCGATGAGAAGCCTAGTTGGACCATCGCTACTTTATCTATCATCATACATTACAAGATTACTTTAGGGGATCAAATATTGAAGGAAATGATAAATTACAGGACATAAATTGAGCCATCTGACGGGTTTTGGAAAAATTTCACACCTTTTTTCAAAAGATGCATCCATAAAAGATAAATTGTTAGTTGAGTATCTGCTATCATCAGTTTCCTCCCTAAGTGTGTTTGTCCATACTGGGTCAAATGGAATGAACACTAGAACTCCAACTATATTCACCAATCCTAAATGATCCAACACTTCACCTGTATCTACTTATTGACAGGCCAGGCCTAGAAATGAAGGTTCTATTAGAGTAACAGAACACTCATATATATCCCCACAAATAGAGGTATGTTCCTACAAGAAGGCTCAGAGGGGACCTTGGAATTTTTAACAACACATAATGAGTTACAAGAATGTTCTAAAATAGGGAAATAGTAAAGTGACATGCTTACTTATGGATTCTGGGTGACATGGCTCGTATAGTTCACAGTTCTTCTTTTTTCCCTTGGCTCTCTGGGGAAGGGACCATAGAATGTTTCAATTCCAATGGTGTTGAGGATGTAAATGATGAAATTGTATATTATGATTCCCCAAGGATGGTAATAATTTCCCCCATAAGATCTTGTTTACCTAAGGAACCCACTTCATCAGTCCCTTGGTCACCTCTCATGTAAGATCCAATTGTCGTACCCTTAGTGAATATATTGGGGATGTTGGGGGTGGTTGGTATCCTGAAGCTTCCTTCCACATCAATGGAAATGAAAAATAAATCAGTATGCCTACAAAAACCCCATATCCATTTGAATATGGTGTAAAGATCAGTCTTACCACTACCTCAATGATGGGATATCCTTTTCATCCATGGAAACCTCCAATGTGTTCTAAACCACCATTAAATGCACCAAAGATGAGTAGTGGATCTGACCCTTCACAATTTCCATCATTACATCAAGGTATCGAAGTAAATAGATTTCCTTATTGGTTTGGTCTTCAAAAGTTAAAAATTCAATAGTAATAATATGAGTAAGGAATTATAATTGTTTATCTTCCTGGTACAGTATTCCCCAGAGCTTAGAATAGGAGTTATAACCCCTCCAGATCATCCATCTCTGAAATGAAGTGGGAAATAATAGTGAAAGTGTGGATTCAGTATCAGATATTATTCTAAAGACATCCATTCTGGTTGATTCTTCTATCATAAATAAAAATGATGGTAAAATTTTTAGGGTTGGGTATTATTGTAGATAGTTTCCCATTCTGATGTGATCATATCCGAATATCAACATAATGTTGGGAAAAACTAATCTCATCATCTCTTAAAGGTAAATCTCTCTGGAATTGAGTATCATCCCTAGTTAACATTAAATAGAACTATTGAGCCACAATTGGATGATTATTGGATCGAACGTAAAGAGTTATAGGGTATTTTTTTCTAAATGCACCAAAATTGATGGTTGAACTGACAAGGTGAATACACTCACAGATAATTATCCACTAATTGTCGGAAAAAGGACACCCTCATGAATTAAAATCATTTATGCCTAATCCGTGGAGCTTCCTACACCATTGTCAACAATACTACTCATGGGAATCACCTCATAGGGTTTGAAGTAGAAGTTCTCATGATAGCTCATGTCGGCCCTGATTTCCTAGTATTTTAATGTGATAGGCCTTACCCCATTGATACAATATAGAAAGGTTTTGAAATCATTGTTGTGTATGTTCTGGATTCTTAGTTACTCATAGCTTCCTAGGAGATCCCCCATCCTACCACACAGTACTATAAAGGGACAAAAAATTATGTGTAAGGATCATACCCTATAAATTTGGCATATGAGGTGACATGGTTTTTCCAACATAGAAATATATAACTCAATGTGCCTCTCTTTTTAAATATATAATATCATCATAATGTTGGAAACATTAACTCTACACTTATCCTTTATTGGGATCATGTACCCACTTAGGTACACGGTGAGAAAATAGAAAAACTAAATGGTCCAGTTAATTTCAAGAATAACCTCCCACCCTCACTTGGTAAATTATCCCTCTTTAACTATGTGACAATAAGAAAACTCTTTTCTACAATAATCTATTGTGGGATAGGCCTTTATCCTTTTGGATTTGGGTTCTGAATGAAAATTCTTAATAAAATATCCCACCCATTGTTTAAATGGGATATCATACTCAAGTAGCGATTCCTTATCAAGGGCCCCTTGAACTAACCTGGTCAAATCCCTAGAAATGGGATGGGTCCTCTCCACATCATCACATATGAATGATGGGGTAAAACCCATCATACATCTCTATTGAAATGTGTTCATCGAAAATCTTCTTGGAGTCCTAGAGACTGATCCCACTTCTCCATGCATCATGTGGAATTTTTTTTATCAAGAATACATTTTTAGACTATGTCCACCATAAATACTTTATTATAGTATAAAATATTTTGAGATATATAGATGGATTCATGCATCCCGAGTTTTTTCTAGTATTTGGGACATTCAGAAGTAATATAATGAACTCAGACGGACTATCCCTGATCCATTATAAATCTCCCTATAGATCAAATGTCTCAGTTTTTAAACCATCCAAACCTAAAGTTTGTGGTATATTTCCACATTATCTATCAGTACATGTGGATGATTGAATAATTTTTATGATGACTCATTCTGATGTTTGTTGGAATAAATTTTAGCATGTACCCCACTGGCATTTTTCCTCGGTGATGAAATGGGCCAAACCATAGATATTTGTGGAAAAGGTATTATGGGTCTCTAGAATACAATAGGGAGTCATAATTGATGAATGTGGTGGAAGGATGGGAGAATCATTTTTAAGACCAAACCAGTAAATAGGTAGGAAGTCTGAGAGAGAATATTCTATAAGTTTTATCCCTATCAGGTTTGTCTATGATGACTTAATAATGGCACGACAGCTAGTATCCACACTTGTAGTAATGAAATTCTAATGAGATGCTTCTTCTTCAACCTATTTCCTTAAATACTTATTGTAATTGGAATCCATATATACAAAAACAATGAGAAATTTTCAGATAATTAAGGAACCCCGTAAGAAGAGGTGCATGACTCGGAGAGCGTTATGTGAATAACATGACCCATAAAAATATTTATGATCACATGACCTAATATAGGTCTCATAAATCAGATATCACATGGAGGTCATGATAATTTCATGACCCATGAAGCATCTTGTGTCTGAATAATCTTTCATAATACTTGTGATCATGTAACCTAATGATAGTAACTCAAACTGGGTAATGATAAAGAGAACATGCGACCGACCCAGTGGATCATGAAAAGCCTACAAGATAGTAATCCAGATGAGGAAATGGGTCAAGTTCTAAGAGAATTACTGAGATTTTATTCATGTTTTATTTGAAAAAGTACAGAGTCAATGTAATCACACAATCATATCTCACGAAAAACTCTTTTGAAGTGGTCTCTCAATTGGTTCTTATGAATAGTTCCTGAGAGATGAGGTCTTATGAAGCTATCATGTGAAGTTATAAATCCTAATATCTCTATTTTTTAATTCACTGATGAAATAATTGTCCCCCAGACTCCTATACGTATAAGATGATTCACAAGATACTAGATTTAACCTATAATACAAAATGTCATTTGAGACACTGATCTGCAGAAACCCCAAGGAATCTGGAAGGAATTTAATCTCCTCAAAACTGATTCTATATCCTTTTAGACCTTTCTCTTGAGGGGAGGGGGATTTTTTATACCCCCAAAATTAGTATTGAAAATTATAGAATTGAATAAATTCCCAAATCATGGGTATTATTTTCTATGAAAAACAAAGGAAAGAGTTTCATAACTACTAGAAGTCCAAGAGGTCGAATTATACAGATCATGTAACCTTCATAAGGACATGAAATCATATGAACCTAGGAGGGTAATGAGAATAGATCAGACATTTTCCATTATCTTTTTATGATCACTTGAAACCCCTCAGACAAACCCTCATTTTCTCGTGAAGGCGTCTAGACAAGTGTTGATGATCTTACAAAGACATCCAAATGAGTTTCTCTAATCATGAGACTTTTCAAATGATGTACACCAGAAAAGAAACCAAATTACTCTTTAAAATAAATGTAGAAAAGATTCAAAAGCTTCTTCTGATACATAGCTGCATTAATTTTCATGACACATGATTATGTGACTCGCAAGACCCTGCGAATCCCTTTGGAAACATGCCAACCTTGTCATGCAAGAGAATTTTTATCTATCACCTTCATCATGAAAAGGACTTCAAACACATCAATTAAATAATTTAATACCCCTTCAGATCCTAAGATAGTTGGAGGGATTTCCTTTAAAAATTATTATGCACCAACATGAGATCCATCATTGATCATACGATGCAACTTAGACAAGTGGGATGATTGTCCGTGATAAGGATCACAGCCTATCATGAAATATATTATGGATCATGAAATTAACTAATTTCAAATGAATGGGAAAAAGATGGATGTCTTGTAAAGTAATGAATAAAAGGTTGAAAATGGTAAAATCCTATCGCAAAGGGAAGTTACATTTATTTTCATGTGATGGGGTTATGTGCCTCATGTGAAGACTATTGATCATGTAATGACCTTTTGATAGGAAAAATTGATCTCACAAGTGGCCCATTACAATCATTGATGTTTTGAAATTCCTCTAACATGACGTATTAATCTCACAAAGGGCCCCAAACAAGTCTTCTTCGATCATGTGAAATAATTTCCTCAGGTGTTCTGGTCTCAGGAAGGATATCATACATTTTTTCTCAATGGTGAAAAGGCAATTTGAAATGTAAACATGATTATAAAAAATCCATTTGATGAGCTAGGTTCTAATAAATATGGTGATAATGGAGTGTTCTCATGGTCAATATTTATCATGTGATTCCCTGGACGACCCATAACAATATCATGTGAAGCACATGATGTGATACTCTATCCACCAACTCCATCTCATATCTGTGATATATGTTCTATGAGAGAAGTTGTATAACCATGGTATAGAGACTCATAAAATCATCCCCCTTAGCATAAAAATTTGAGGACTGTTACTATACAAGATCACAAAATAGCATAAATCCACGCCATCATAAGGGTCTTACACTATGTGAAATCTCATGGAATAACCTAAGGGATAACACGGGCTGAATATTCACTTCATGTGATCTATCAATAGATCAAAAGAAGGAATTACAGTGATCCAGCTAGATTATGGAAAGGATATTATGCATGTTATCTTGGTAACATGAAATATAAACATGATAATGATTCATGAAACATGAGGAACATATGAAATAAATACTGAGAAAAGAAAGAAGACTTATTCAAAGTCTTCTAGAAATATCTCCCAAGTCCTGAGAAGTCCCCTAGAAATATCAGCCATGTCAAGCATTAGCATTTCAATATATTAACCTTGATCACAAAAAACCCCTTGGACATGTTTGTGTTGATCACAAAAAGGTGCTTGGGTGTGTCAAATGATTCATGAAATAGCCCTCCGGAGTTGTTATCCAAAACATGTGACATACCTACAATATGTATTCTTCACTCATGTAAATCACCCAAAGATATGTCAGCCTTATCAAGTAAACACTCTGGACATGTCGGGAAAGAACTTAGGACATATCAGGTAGACACCTCGTGACATGATAACCATGTCTGTTAGACATATTCGAACATACCCAAAATTGAACTATGGGAAATTTGGTTCCATCTATTAATAAGATATGTAGGACACCTTCTTAAGGACTGATCTCTATATCAAACACCGCATTAGGTTCACCTAGTGTGTATGTAAGACATCTATATACAGTGGGTTTGATCTCGTATCATCCCTTGTTTCTCAAACCAAGCATGGATCACATGGGATTAGTGATTTGAATTGATCATATCAATAAAATTATAAATCTCCTCCATCCAGGGAAGCCTTAGTTGGTTAGCCTCATTTAGTGACATGATACTATTTCTCCCTTAAAAGGGGATCAACCTTGGTGTTAGTTCTAATGGAATTCCCATTTTGGAAAGCCGTGGGGAAATAACCCTCATGGGAATTAATTATCTATCACCAGGAATTGGAAGGTTGAGGGAAGATCAATCTACAAAGACTCTTGTTCCTATTATAAATAGGATAAGTTGGATGTATTCCTAAGGTTCAAGATCCATACCTAGTGCCTAAGTTCCCTCTTATATATCCTTCTCACATGATGTTAAACCAAACAATTCAAAAAAAACTACATGGATTTTGATTGCTGTTATAAACATGATATGTAGGACAAAACATAAAGATTCAATCCCATATTTGAAATATCAACCGCCTCCTTGGATGACTGTAAACTCCAGATTTCATTGTTATATTTGGCTCAAAATATAAGAATCTATCAATTTCCTAGGAAGTTGTGAAAATAAATTAAGAACCTTAGATACATATATATTGTCTCATTAATAACCCCTACATATAAAAGCATTCAACACTTAATCATTTTATTAGGGTAACCGGTCCCATATTAAGATTAGGAAGTGATTATAAAAGTTATATAAAATCAATAAGGGAGTCCAAGAATAAGCAATAATTCCCCCAGAAAGGGTGTGATGAGACTGAACTATTATTCTATATACTAATGCTATTTATTAAGTTCCATTATGTTTGAAACCTCAAAATATTTCTTAGATTTAGAAAGAGGGTATGTGCCTTGTTATAGATGTAGGACCCATTTGAAATTTCTACGAAATGAAAATGGTGAACCATGAATAGATTATTGTGCAACCATAGTTGGACCCCCACAATAATCCCTTAAAAAGGAAACAAAAAATGAAAGACTGAGTGTGAATTCATGTAAAGATAGAATAACTGAATCATTACCAACATTAGGCATCATGTATCCTTAACAGTGGACCCAACATATTTTCTAATTAAAAAAAGATCAATGAGTTTTCCCCATTTAAGGAATTGTAGGAAATATGCTCTTAATTTTCTCAGACTTCTCATCTTAATTTATCATTGTGTGGTTATATATCATTCCCACATATTCCAAATACAAAAAAAAATCCACACATTATTGATCAAAATATCCTTTCATAGTAAGACCATATAGATAATTCTTTTTCTAAACATATTAATTCATTGTGTATATATTATATTTAGTTAGATACATATAATTAAAATTAACAGGTCCCTAAAAAGTATTTTTATTTGGAATACATATTGTTAGATACAATATGTATTTAAAAAAATATAGGGAAAATTTTTCTCTAACTTGAACATAATTAATGGATCTTCTTCTAGAATTTTTTTCAAGAAAAACATGGCAAATATTTTTGAAAAATTATAATAAAAAAATAGAACAATAAAATTACCTTATGTATTACATTAATGGGAAGTAAATGATAGGTTTTCATTGGAATAAATTCATAATGAAATTTTTGATTATCATTATTTTATAAAGATATCTGTTTCACCTCTATTTATTGATGTGTTTCCATATATTAGTTAAATAACCATCAAGAGACTTGAAATTCTCTAGTACTTACATAAATTATTTCTTTTAAGAATTTATCATCACATGATAATCACATATAACTTTCTAGTTTTTT
Organism: Viscum album; assembly: GCA_963277665.1. Taxonomy (NCBI): domain Eukaryota; kingdom Viridiplantae; phylum Streptophyta; class Magnoliopsida; order Santalales; family Viscaceae; genus Viscum; species Viscum album. The sequence continues at coordinate 1,881,039,144 of OY728150.1, read as the reverse complement.
TATCTAATATAATTGAGATGGAGTTTTGGTGTGATACCCAAATCCACCAATCATGTTAAGATCATAAATCGTCTATGATCTTACCTTTGAAATTTAGAAGGATTGAAAGAAATATTTAAAATATATTTTTCTCAATTTTTATTATGTCTGAACAGTGGAATAGTAAATTGGTTGACCAATAGAATGAATCAAATATTATACTTTTCCTCCTCCAATTGTAATTGGATTTATATGAAACATTATTTGTATTTATAGATTTCTTCTATCCTTTCTGATGAAAAAATATCATCGTATAATCTATTATGAATATTAGTTTCGAAAATGTATTGAGGTGCCCTCTTGGTCTCAATAGTATTTTCAGACCACTGAGTATTTCTCTTTTATAAATAATTTATTGTATGGAATCACTAATGTTCTATGAAACCTAAACTATAAAGATATTTAAGCCATATGGATCAAGTATTCATCATATAAATTGGACAGAATAGTTTTCCCTTGATTCTCCACTCAGAAATCATTCTATAAGAAAATATCATTTATCTTCTATATAATCAAAACATGCAACAAAAATATGTGTTTTAAATGAGAATTTTATGTGAGTACACCCACATTTAAAATCTTCATAAACTCTTTTATTAAAGGTTACAAATACAACTCAATATCATTATAGGTATTTGAAGGTCCATATATGAGTATACTTAAGAGGGTATATGGTTTTTTCATACACATCTATAGAAGAATATTATAAATGGGAATGAAAATAGGCCATGTTTTTTATGAAGTAAGAATATTACTAAGAAGATTAAAACCGTCACATGATAGACCCAACTTTACATTACACACCTTAGCTATAAAATCAAGATATCATATATAAAACTTTTGATATACTAATCCATATTTAAGTTGAAGCAACTCATCATTATATATAATTACATCATTATAAGTCCATGGCATATTTTTATATATTTCATTAGACATGAAAGGATTTTAGATATTGAGAATCAATATAAAGTGTCATATTTTTTTATGTGGAAAACAAGATGGTGTTTCATCTGTATTTGGATTCCATCAAGATGTAACCCATTCTTTACTATCATTTGGGCCCATGGTTTTCTCCAAAAATTAACCTTAAATATTTTTGACAAGTAATAATTTTATTAGTTAAAAATACAAGAAGATAAATTAAATTCTATATAATATATTGATTTGATGGAATATAAGGATCATTAGGAAATAATTCCTTCAAATATATAGAATATAATCAATTATAATATTAGAAACTCCTTACACATTTTTCCCATGATACAATCAAATTAAAATATCCAGATTTAATTTTACCATATGTCATATATATGAGAGTATCAAGATCATCCTTCAATTTTTTCACACTCTCAATATCCACATTTTCATTAGATTCATCATACATAATCATCAATTTGTCTTCTTAAATTGTAATCATTAATTCTCAGAATGATGAATAAATTAAAAATTATCAAATTAAAAATTATAAATTCTACAACTTTCATTTCAATCATGAATACTCTAGGATTTATTTTTTCTCCATTGTGATACAAGTGGTAATGAGAAATGGGTGGGATAGGGTGGGGCAATCCAAGCTCGGATGGTTTTGATCCCACATGGATTTTTCCGTAAAATTCCGAATATAATGCGAACAAGAAAATTTCAAGCCCACCCTTCCCCTCATAAGCCTGTAGGTACCTCGTGAGCTTTCCCACATTTAATATGAATATATTATTTATAATCATTTAAATATTCAATTTTTCTCATTATTAATGGTTGTTATGGGGAGAAGTATTTATTGAGAATACATAGTGTCTTAATGGATGTGATGGAACATTTTTCGATGGGTTAATGGTGGCATGCGGTGATTCCCATGTGGTGGCGAAATATTGAAATGCAAAGTAGGTGAGTGATCGGTGAGGTGCGATGAATGAAGATGTTAATTGTGTGGTGATGATAATGGCTAAACCTATGAATGAATGAAAACTCTCCAAGTAAAGACTGATTTTAGAGGAGGATATTAGGGTACCCATGAGGCCATTTCCTATTTTCATCATAACAAAATAAAAAATAAATAATAAGAATAATTAATCTACCTAAAACAAATTCTGATTATAATAACTCTTTAAGAATTGAAACCATGTGTAGGGAGATGGGTTCCTTTTTTTGAGAGGTGGGATGACACACCATGTGAATATGATTAATAATTACTATATAAATATTAGAATATCATATTAAAAAATAAATATAGATGTATTTAAAATTCAAATTTTAATGAATGGTGAATTAGTGTGAACATTACAATAAGAAATCATATTTCATGGTTTAAAAATGTTTTTTTAAACTAAAATGTTAAAAAAACATATATATTTTAAAAACAATAATTTTTTTAAATGTGGCTCTTGGGTAAGCTCACACCTATGTGGGATAAATCTACATTAGGCTACACCCTCATGGGATCAACCCACATTGGCACTCACTCTTAATAGTCGAATTTTCTATGTCTTCCTAACCTCACATATTCCCCAAGTCGACAAAGCCTACAGTCCGCGTGCCCGTTTTTCATTCCTATATATATAACATAATAGGTTTCCTGAAAACAAACTTTTTCATATGGTATTTAATTTCATCCCAATTTAACCAAGGTCATCCAACCCAACTATATCAAGGGTAGTATATAATACCTCTATCTGAATTAGTGTTAAATGAAAACCCTTAAAATCCAATTTCTTTTGAAACATGGTTGAGATATGATCTATATCGTGCATAAAACTTCTATTTATTAAATAAAAAAATAGTTTTTAATATCAATATAATAGACTCTGGATATAAAATACATGACATACATGAATCTTTTGAGTACATATTAGGACAATAAAATAATTCTATATCTAAAAATATATGTTTTTATTACGGAAAAAAATTAAAAAATAAGAATATTGTTCCACACACCACTAAAGTATCATCTTTGATACAAATATTTCTAGAAATGAAAACATTCATAATACTATCCTGACACAATCCAATATTATATTTCTATATAACATATTCGATAAGATATTCTAAATACAAATTTTAATATGAAATACATCAAATTGTATGAATTGCTTTCTAAACACAGAATAAGAGATATAATAATTTATAATTGATGCATACTAAGAGAACCACAAAAAAACTATAAGATATGGAATGTGAAACAACTAATATATAAGAGTATCATTCCAATCAAATCATAAGTCTTGGATTATGCAAAAAAAGATATTATAACATAAAAAATAGATGGTCATACCTTAAATAATCTTTCAATGTTTTAAAATATTATTTGTGTTTGGATTCATTCAATATATTTGTATCCCATTCCAATAAATTATATTAATTTTTTTTGTTATGTTTATGATATTTTGGAACTATTTGGTTTAGTTTAGTTCATTCTGATTCATTTCAATTTCATTTTGATCATTTCAGATCCTTTAATTGTACCTCAATTAAATTTTATTATATATATTTTCAATTATTTTAGATTTATTTGATTTGACTAAGTTCATATTAATTAAAATATTTTTGATATATTTTAGTTTCATTTGGGCCTAGTTAATTTTATTGAGTTTCATCTTTATCAATTTAGGTTAATTCATTTCATTTTGATTTAATTCTATTATATTTTACTTGGTTTAGGTCATTTTGGATCAATTTTATTCCACTAAATTTTTGTCTCTTATATTTGATTTTATTTTATTTAGATTGGTTTAATTTTGTTTAATTTAGTTTAGATATGGTTAGATCATATTATTTAAGTTATATTTGGTTAGTTTTTTATTCAATATATTCCATCTTTCTTCATATTGTAATTGGTTATTTAATGTTTGAACTTATAAAAATTAATCGGTATTGATTCAATTTGATTTTTTTAATAAGTACTTTTTTACATTCATATATAGTCATATCCATTTTTATTTAATTCATTTTAGTTCAGATTGGTTTGGGTTTAGTTAGGTGTGTTCAATTTTGGTTGTATTTGTGTAGTCTGATTTGGGTCAGTTATATTCCTTTCAATTTAAGTTTGGTTAATTTTATTAAGTTTGGTTCAAGTCAATTTTTTTAATTTTTTTGTTTTTATTCTATTAAATTTATTTTATTTACATTCACCTTGTGTTTTTTATTTTGTTAATATTGTTTTAATTTTTTTATTAGAATGTGGGGTTCTAATATAGTTTAGTTTAGTTTTTTTATGTTAAATTTCATATATTTGGTTTAATTATGTATATTTTTGTGTAAATAATTTTTGTTATGTTCAGTTTAATTCAATGGGTTTCATTCAATTAATTTCTTCTTCTATTTTTCTTAGTTCATCTTCGGTATGATAATTTAACTTATTTAAGATTAGTTTAGTTTTATTTACTTATGTTTGTTTATGTATATTTGATTCTGTTAAGTTCACTTCCCTTTGATTTGGTTTAATTTATGTTAAATTTCATTGGTTTTTTTCAATTGATTATACATTGTTAAGTTCATTATATTGTAGTCATATTTGGTTGGTTTCATTATCTAGCAGGATGGTTCGGTTTAATTTCATTAAGATATATTTATTTTAGTTCAAGTTATTTCTACTTTGTTATGAATGATTCTAGATAGGATAGTTTATAGCTTAATAACTTCTATTGTATTGAACTTGATCTGTATTAGTTGAGTGGAATATTGTCATAAAAAAATTGATAATGGAGAATCATTGTTATTTAAAACCCCTAGATATAAAATAACCAAATAAAAAATCATTACTCATCATATGGACAATGATAAATGATCTGAATAGTCACTTTTTTGTTATCATATATGTAACACCCCAATATTTCAAAGTACGTTGTTTCTTCAAAGTAATTCAATAACTTTGACTACACGCAACACCGAGTTCTAGCGCACCATGACTTACCAAACAAGCCATTCAAACAAGGTTATAAATAGTATTGACTGAATTTTTAACTTTATATAATACTTATAATTTTAGAATCCATATTATGATTTTCTTTGACATACTGTAAGAACAAATACATTTTTTCAGATAAAAGAAGTATTTTTCAAAAAATGCAATTTTACCGCCTTTTAAAGACGAATCCTTTTTAAATCCAATATTTGAAACTTTTATATATTCAATTTGACAAAATAATCTTCTTATTTAGAATCAGGACATATGAATTTAGTTTCAATAATTTTTTGGTGTTTTTCTGATAACTATCATATTTGGGTGAATAGTGAAAAATACTATATTTTAACTGAAAACAACTTTTTAAATCAAAATAATTTATATTGTAAAATTATACATTTTAATGTTATAGAAGTATAAATAGATTATTTTTTTACCATTTAATCCAATTATGGTCATTTTATGTAATTTCACCTTGAAATTGGACATAAACAAGTGTCTAACTTTTGATAGTTATTATTTCTTAAAAATACGCCTTTTGGTTTTAATAGCGGTAATTAATTTTAAATTAATAAATGAAACTTTTATGTTTTTAATTTGGTAAAATAGAATTCATTTCTGGATTCGGAATATAAAAATTTGCTTAAGGTGAAATTTTGGTACTTCTCTGATAACTTTCATATTTTGATGAATAGTGAAAATTACTAAATTTTAATTAAAACAACTTTTTTAATCAAAATAATTATTAGTGGTAAATTATTTACTTGAGTGATTTTAAAGTATAATTATATTATAATTTCCGTTTAGTCAAATTTTTGTCATTGTACATAATTTCATATTTAAACTGGAAATAAGAAAGTGTCAATCTTTTGATAGTTATTATTTGTTAAAAACACGCTTTTTGTTTCGACAACGGGAATTAATTTTAAATTAATTTCTACCACTTACGTGTGTTGAATTTAGAAAAATGGATTCCATATTTATAATCATGAGGTCCATATTGTGTAAATAGTTAAATTTTATTTTTAGAAATTTTGAATAATTACTTTGGTAAATATTTTATTTACCATGGTTAAAGGGTAAATCTGGTAAATATGGGTAATAAATAATATTATAATAAAACTAAAATACCCTAAAATGTGTCATAACTATATTGGTTGATACATTTCCGACCATGGTCATCATTGGGTCGATTTTGGGACCTCATGGATCCACTTGTAAGTGATAATGACACTTTATATTAATTAAGTTAAAATAATACAAAAATGACATAAGCATATATCTTTTAGTAAAACAATTTTTACATAGGGTTATATATGTTATATTTTAGACTATAAATATTAATTATAAAGATAAAAATCTTTCCTACATAATGGTATTTAATTTATAATTTTTAGACATTGAATAATTAAATTTATTTATGACACAATAATGATGCATTATTTTCCTTATAAATGAAAGAATCAAGTAATTAGTATTATAAATGATAAAATAAATATAATTTGAAACTTTTGATGCCATCCACGAATTTTATTAGTTAATATGACATGATAGGATTTCTTAAATGAATTTTTTTCTAATTAGTAAATTTTTTATGACTTTAAAAAAAATCAATTATTATATAGGGTCAATATTGACATAAAATAGTTTTTAAAACAAATATTATATTAATAATTGATATTCTATTCCTAAAATTATAAGGTTCGGCAAAAGGACTTATATAGTAGTAGTTTAATTATTAATGGACCACTTGGGGGTTTCATGGATGTATAAAGTAAGATTATTTACTATATAATATAAAAATACAAAGTGACATGGTAAGTGTCAAACTAATTAACCAAGAGTTAAAACAAAAGATAAGGTTAATAAAGTGACCCAAACCTATCTAAAACCTATTTTTTAAGTTTTCATCGACCGATATCCATCTTATTCTTTGAATAATACACTTTGGATCCATTTGAAATCGAATACGAATTTATTATAAAATAATACATTATGTTTTTTTCTAAAGAGCCCCTCCTTCCCTTTATAAAAGGACACCACTTATAACCAATTACTCACACCTATCAAGACTTTTGGATCATCCAAACTCTGACCAATTAATCTCCTTACATCCCTCTCCTCATCCTAGAATCCTTACCTTAGGCAGAAGGAACTTCAAGAGTCATTGTTTGTTCAAATCAATGGGAGTTACCCATATTAAAGGTAACGATTTCTCTTAGCTTCTTTTCTATTATTTTACTTCTCCAACCCCTAAACCCTTCTTATTATTTTATTTTGTAACAAAAACAGTATCCTAAATATACTATCATATTTGTATGAGAATTATTCGAACTACACTTACACACACCTCCATCAAATGGGTGAAGAACATAATGTTTCTGTGGATGGAAACCAAACACATCAGGAAACGATGATTGTTCAACTATCTCCATCCACCTCTCATGGTGGAAATTATGATAAAAATATAATTAAATATGATATTAATTATATTTATTTTATATATAAGCTTCTGTAACTAAATTTTATAGAATACCATTATTCGTTTCATGTTGTATATATATAGGATAATTTAATTTGAGGAAGTGCGGACTACCGCCCCATCAGTGTGATATGACTCGTTCATACCGTACATGGAAAGTATAAAGGATTGTATTAATGAACATAAGTAACACATATAAGATATTATATTATACTTTAATAATAATATACCTATGTATCACTTGGCTTTTATTCCTTTTAAAATGATGAATGAAATTGAAGTAGCGTTTGTGTATACTTATGGATTACCGTCTTTACGAACGTGATGAGATTCATTTCACCATCCTATCCATTCAAGAATAATTCTAGTTTGATGATTAAAATTAATGTTTAAGGACTTCATATCATTCTTTATATGAATAATATACAACCTATCCATAAAAAATAGGGCTTAAGTAACGAAGCATATAAAAGAAAAACGAATTAGTTAACATCCGAATCGATGATAATACTAAAATATTATTAACAAAGCAATATTAAAAAGATCTTATATGATATCATATTTCTGTATATGATTCTTGTATAATTTAATTACAATTATTTAACTATTATAAATTAGGTTAAACTACACACTATCAAATATAATTACAAGGTAAGGGGTGTTCATCTCACTCCATTTCCCATGAGATTTATTCCATATTGCCATTATTACTTTTTGTGTGGTGTATGTACTACCCATAATTGTATTATTTGTGTAACAAAATTTAATTTATGTGTATTTACATATTAATTGTATGATACTTCTTTCATGGGGTGTATGTTTTGTAAGTTACCAAATTGGCAAGGATTTATTTCACAATCTCTTCATTATCTGAGGTTGTTTATACATAATTATCTACTGGGACCTCTTTATCAACCACATCCATGTTTCGTAAAAATGTATTTCAATTTTTTTTTACTATTTTACATAATATGGATTAAATTCATTTATACACTTGTTTTACTTTTTATAGATGTTTATAAAGGAATCTTTACGTCATTTTCCAAACAAGGACCTTTTTAACCTTTTCGACAAATTAATGTAAGAATGTATTTTTTTAACTTATAAGGCAGGTGGGGCTATTTTACACCATCGTAAAATATTCTAAGCTTCTCTTTAAATCTTATAAGATTATTTTAAAAGTAAATGTTTTATTTTATAATTATGTGAATTTTGAATGATTAAAAAAAAGAGATATTTCCCTCAAATAGTTTTGTTTTCATCTATGTCAACATCCTTTGATGGATTTTAAGCTTATTTGAAGATGATTTATTAAGATACAAAACTTTCATATTGTATTGATGGTTTTGTGATATGTTTGACTAAGGATGTGTTATTTTTATACCATTCATGGTTTATGGAGAAAGTATTTACATTTCGTATGCTAGTTTTAATACGAATGTTTATGTTATATTTAAACAAGTTCATATGAGGAATGCATTAGACTTAGTAAGTGATGGGTGGAGCCTGCTATAGCTCCTCAATTAATCGGTAGGTCTCATGATACAAACTAGTGTCTTGGCACGAGGCCTTGACAAAATCTTATTTGTAGTCTTGGCATTAGGCCTTGGCTACATGGTTATGATAGTATGACATTATGCATTCCATCATTATGAAAGTAGTTATTGATATTTCATGTGATTATTCGATTAGTATAATATCCATGTGAATAAGTACATGACATTATTTCATTTTACTTCTTCTATATTATGATGAAGTTCAAGTTTAAAAGACTTTTGTTTTAGTTATACATTGCCTTAAATGTTTAGGCTTATTTATGAATGTTTCCACTATATTGTTATCTATACTGGGTATCTGAGCTCACCCCATGATATGTTTTATTTTTCCTAGGATGTAAAGAAGTAATTTATGAATGACCTATATGGATAGTATGAGGGGATATGAAGACAATATGTTGTTGTAGTTTTTTTCACTTCATGATGTAATTTAAGACTTATGAATATATCTATTGTTTCCAAGACTACTAAACTAATCGGTCATTCGAAACATGATCTTTTGTGATCATGCCAATGTTATGTAATAATGCACCGACTCTAGGTAACTAGGGTCGGGGCGTTACAATATAATATAGAGAATGAAATTATTAATAAAAATGAAACTCAAAACACCCAAATTATGGTTAGATTATAAATCATCATCAGAAAATAGTTCACCAAGTAAATCAACTCAATAGAGGGAGAATATTTTTGAAAAGATCATCCCATATGAAGTCTTATATGAGTTGGTTTTTTGATGAACACATTGATGTTATATCGTTATATACATTTCTATTTGAAATAGGAAAATATGGAGAAATATTTTGAAATTAAAAAATGAAGCAAAAAAATTTAATGATGAATTTCAAGAAGGGATGAAATATATATTTGGAAAATAAGATGAGATGAAATACATTTAATTTATAGACGTGATAGAAGATGAGTTTGAAGTATAAAATAGAGAATAAGAACTTTTAATTAAATATTTTAAGAACCCACCTAAATCTGAAATCAAATATAATGAAAAAAAAAGAAAAAATTCAAAAATATGATGGGATGAATTGTAAATTTTCAAGAAATATTCGGATGAGAATAGACCACTTGTTAAAAAACATAAAAGGGAGTGTATATACAAGTTCCAAAGTGTCTTAAAAATTAATTCCAATGAAAAATGGTGATATTACAGTTCTGTGGATATTATTTTGATATCCAAAGTAGATAAAGACATAAAGGATAAAAATACCTTACTATAAATTAAAAATAAAAATATATCTGAAAGAAATTTCCAAGCTAAAAAAACCAACCCTAACAAACTTATTCAAATATTTCACACTACCGAAATTTTGATCCTTCATTAATGAAAATAAAACTATATTAAATGAAAAATTGTATAACCAATGAATAAATTGAGAGAATAATAAATTACCACAATGATTAATTACAAAATACCTTAATATATATTACATAAAAATTAATTTTACATTGGATTTAGCTATATCCATTGAGTAAATAAATTAAAAAATACAATAACTGTGATCACATTGATTATGATGGACTATAAACAATATAATCTTAACGAACCTAGATTTAATGAATTGGGAAGAATGAGGACCTAACAATATCTTGGTTACTATTTGATACCTAGATGAAAATTAAAATGATAATCAGTTGAATACATAATGGAGCCAAAACCCATTGATTTGATGTTGAATATGAATCGAATCATGAAACAAATAAATGTGAGGTGATCTCTAAGGATAACCGAGGGGAGGCCTACATGTGGTTAAGGGGGGTAAGGGATCATTGATGAAGGGGAGGTTTCATGCCTTATTTGAGGAGACACCACACCAATGGTTTTAAATAACTTTTGGTATAACTAATCATATACCAATATTTTTATAAAACTATTGGTATAGGGTCTCGATTTTTAATCAATACCAACATTTTATCCAAAATATTGGTATATGGTCCTCTATACTAGCTATTTGAGAAAAAACATGGGTATATAGGTTTGGGTATAGAATTCATTTATAGTAGTGTTTATTTAATTACATAAGATATTACTTGGGAACCAAATGTTTAGGGTCACCCATACTGAATGATCAAGGTCTTGACAAGTGTCTCATTATAAGGAATCTAACACTTAGTATTTTAAAGGGGATTTAATATCATCATTTTATCTCATGTCATTATGTTTATGTGTATACAATATTCTAAGTGATTTGGTTTAGAATCATATTCATTTTTTCAAAATAATTATTTTTAAATTATAGTGATGAGTAACTCTTTAAATGAACAATAGTTTCTATTACCCAAAAATAGAAGTCAAATATATTTACATGTATCTAAATGCCTCACATGATTAAGTTATATGAACATTTCATGTAATGTTTTATAATTTTATGATATTAATAGTCTCCTTATAAGTATGCATGGAGACATATATATCTGACCACTACTTTTTTAGACCAAGGCATAAGCATATAGGGTAATGGGAGGTTTTTCCCAAAGTCCATCTACCCATGGATAATTTACTCAAGTGTGATATCAGTTCCATTATAACTCTAGCACATAATATGTTAAAATAATAATAAGATACTAAATACAATATCATAACTTTAATTATATCAATGTGTGGGTAGAAGAAAACTAATTTCATTATCGTACCTACCATGTAACTCCTTAGATACAAGTATGATGATCTTAGAAGTAGTTTAACATCCTTAATCTAAGTCATACACATATTATTAATATAAAAAATGTATATTCATGAATTATAAATAAGGGAATGACTTATAAATAAATGAATAGTTCAAATACTTAAACATGACATAAACACTTATAAACAATTCACAAAAAAATACAAACACTTTATAAATTATTCATTTTTTGTGGACATTCAATAATCATGAATATAATAACATTATATTCATTTCATAATATAAAATTATTCATCTTATAAATTATGTAGAATTTAACATTAAATATATGATATTATGTGAAATATAAATGTTTAATATTTCAATATATATTATGAAACTATTTAAAAAAATAAGCATCACATACTTAACATTTTTAAATCATGATCTAATCAGTCATCAAAACATATTTTGATGTGTAAATAATAATATCCCAAATAGGTCCTTTAATTTGAACAATTAAAATGAATTATTATGAATAAAACCTTGATATTAAAAAAATAAATTTTTTTTGATAGAGTTTGTTATATAGAACACCATTCTTAATTAAACCATGAAATATATTTCTTTATATTTAATCTCTTTAATAGCTTGCGGAACACGTAACCCTGATTCGAAATGAATCATACTATAGTATACCATTATAACATAACCATTAAATTGGATATAATAAATATTAAAAATAAGATTACAAAAATTTTGTTTTACTAATTATTAGAAATAAAATAAGAATCAATTAAAGGGAAAAAATGATTTCTAAAAAATAGATTTTTTTTAAAACATAGTTTAGTCGCGCTTCACACAAAGTCTAAAATTTATTTTAAATTTTTTGAAAAAAATAGATAAAATTAAAATCATTTTTTAAATTATAATATCAAAATTATAAAGGGTTTAATATTTTTGATTTTTTTGAAATGTTTAATTTTTTGATGAATAGTGAAGAATTCTGAATTTTAACTAAAAACTGAATTTTTGATTAACATTTTTATAAATATAAATACATTTTTAATTGTTTTTAAAGTAAAATAAGTTAAATTATATATATATTAATACAATTTGTGTCATTTTAATAATTTTTATTTTTATTTTTTATAAAAACATTGAAAACATGTGAACATTTTGTCTTTGAAAACCCGCTTACTCATTGCATCTGTAGCATAAATTTTCAATCAAATTTTTCCAATTGTGTGAATTTAATTAGGAAACTTTTATGAAATAATTTTAATCATAATTATATATATTATTTAATTATCTAAACATATTTTTTTTGCAAAATGAAAATTGAATACATTAAAAAATAATTACAGTGATTAAGGTAAAAATAGATTTATTGTGGGGTTAATCAAAAAAGATACGATTAAAATGACCTAAAACAATGTATAAAATCTATTTTATTGATATATTTTGACCTTATAATTTATGTTAATATATAATACTCTTTTTTACCATTTTTGAATGTGCGAAATATGTTTAAAACTTTTTCTTTTCAAAAATTACATGTGTGACGTGCACCTCACTTATAAAAGGATTCCCCGTCTCCTCTCTTCTTCACACATTAAATACTTTTTCGTTTGGACAATACCTGCCAAAATAACTTCCCAAATTAAATCCCATTATCCTTTAATCCTTATTTTTTTCATGAATTTAACCTAGGAAGGGTTTTGGTTCGAACGTAAGGAGGTTACCCAAAGAAGATGTAAGTTGCTTTAACGAGCGTGTTTATTTCATTTATTCTTCCACCTCATTCAAATATTATTAAACCATTATGATAAAATAACCTTAATATTTTAAATATAATGATATTTTTTATGTTAATGTAATTATCTAAAACCATTAAACTTCTATCAAATTGGTTATAAAATCATTATTTGTGTGTATGGAGGACTACAATCTCGCAAACCGACGTCATTTGTTTTTTTCATTACCACCTATCAAGGTTGGGTATGATTATGGGTCTAAATTATATATATGATATATATATATATATATAAAATAATTATACCAATATATTCATTATATCATATATATAATTTTAATCTCCATTTCGTATGGGACATGATAACGTCGGTTATGTGTATGGAGAACTACCGCCTCACAAAGCGATGTAATTCATCATTCACTAACACCTTACATAGAATGTAATATGGATATAGTTAATGAATATATGTGATATACATGAAAATATATATATTCATGACATATTCATCATTCTTAAAATATAATATATCATTTAATTTTTCACACTGAAAAATGATAGCATCATTCATGAACGTGTGGACTACCGCCTACACAAAGTGATGTGACTCTCTTTACATTACCACACCAAATAAATGATATATATATAAGTATATTTAAATTAATAATATATTATATATGTTATTTTGATCATTCTGTAAAGATAATATATTACTTACCTCATTTTCATAATGATCATTGAAAACTGGAAATGTTACTCATTTGTACATATGGCATACCGTCTCCATTATTGTATCATAGTCCATTTTTTGTAACCATATTTCATTATTTGTATTAAAAGTATAACTTATTAATAAATATCACATTTAAGTAATTATTATTATTTTTTATATTATGGAATTATATAATATGTACAATAATTGTATCTTTCATGATGAAGTACGAATGAGAAAACAAGGAAATTAACACCCAAAACCATAAAAATAATGAAATATTATTAATAAAAATCTGATAAGATGTTATAAAATAATCATATATGATGTTATAAATATTAATATGGTTATATAATAAGCTAATAACATGTTTAAACCCACTATAAATGAGGTTAAATCATGTTTAACCAAAAGGAAGTTTGATGTAAGGGTCTTCGCCTCAACTTCCCTTCATTGAGGCATATTGTAATGCTATGCACCTAATTTCTCTTTTATAGTGTATGTACATCCCCTTTGACATTTATAATCATGATTAATTTATAATTAATGTTATCTAAGTTTTAATTTTAATTATTTCATCCAAGTATATTTTACTTAAGAGATACCAAGTGGTAAAGAATTTAATAACATAATTTCTTTTTATTGGGTTATATTACTTCTTCATCATATTTGATATTCTGATATTATGTGAGTAATGAATTTCAATTATATTATTTTTTATTTCAAATTTTTTATTTTCATATATATTTGTTACATATAATCGATTCATTGACTAATTCTCAATTTAATGTTATGATCAGTATAAGGGTTTATTTAATAAATCTCATTCTCATCCAGATTGTTTTTTCTTGAAATTAAGTTGAAGGAAGTTATTTGATCATTTCTTAATAAATCCAAATAAATTTATCCTACTCTCATTACACATTATATTTTCATTCAATGTTATCATTTTTTCACTCTTTGATACATAAAGTAATCATGAATTTTTTTTAATAAAATCCGACTTCATTTCTCTCTTCGATCGAAAAATTTGTTTTCTCCCAAAACCATATTTTTTTAGAAATATTTTCAAAAAATATTTTCAACCTTTTAAAATGATTTATTAAAGAAATTTTTAATCATATATACTTTTTATAAAAAAAATAATGGAATATTCATGTCATTTTAAAAATAATGCTTGTTTGAATTTTACTGAAAACGTTAAAGGAATCTTTGTTTTAATGTATAGGTCATGAACATAATTAATAGACTTAATGACCAATAAAATGTTTTAATTAATTATTTATAAGTTTAAAAAATTAGTTTCAAAGAAAATTATATTCATAATTTTTTGTGAATTTCAGTTTTAAAATTAATTTTTAAAATGAAAAGAATATTTTCCTCAAGAATGTTTCTAAAGATATTTTTATGATATTTCTATAAATCAATGAAAATAACCTTTTATTCTTTCTCCAATGGGAATATTTTTTATTGATACCATTTTTATTATTTCTATTGGTGGTTTTTGATTATTTTGACCAAGGAAAATATTGAAATTCACAATCTTGATTTTTTTGTAGTTATTAACATTCCCTAGAAATATTCAATTTCCTATGACAATTGAACATTAAATTTATCCTAAATATCTATATTATTTATCATGGATATGTTAATTTCTTAAACCATATATAATTTTTAAATATAATGTTCTATATGGAATGTTATTTGTTTATATGGGGAAATATTGATATTTCGGTATTCAATAATCAATACTAATATTTGATGATAAGTCACATTTTTAGGAATTAAATCAATTATTAGATATATGAGAGATTATTTAGACCTTCATTGATAGGTGGGTCCCAGAATTATATATCCCCTGATGCATTAGTAGGTCTTATGATATAAATAAGAAATCTAGTATTAAACAGGTTTTTACCTATTGTTTTAAACCATCCTGTGAATGGTATTGATGGTAGAGGTATTATGTTTCTTGAGATCATGGAATTTAATAATTTAGTGTTTTCCTTAATTAATAATTTAGTTATTATTATGTATGATATTTTTAAAATGATATTATCTCTGGATTCATTTTATTCTCATTTTACTGATTAAATGACATCTATTTTCAGTTATTTACATTTTTATGTTGCATATTGTCTATTAATTCTTGATATATTCAATTGTACTTAACCCTTACGAATCATTTGAGCTTGCCCTTAATGTTTTTCTTTTCCTAAGAATCCATAAAGTTTAATATTTTTAATATGAAAGGAAATTTTAGAGGTAAAAATATTATTCTCAACAAAACGTGTTGTAATTTTTATATTCAAATGTTATGCATGACTCATGTATGTATCTAGTGTAAAAATACCACTATACTATTGGGTCCTTCGGTATGTGATTCCTTATATCTTATTTTAGTGTAATAAAGAAGAAATCAGGTTTTGGCTACTTGGATTGAGGTCACTACATTGTGGAAAAAATCTTAATATTAAAATATAAGCACTTTATATTTATCCTTAATTTTTAATTTTTAAAAACTCTATAAATTAACCTTATAATTTCATAATAAACACTTTATCTCAGAATCATAAGGCATAACATATAATTAAATGTTATTTTTAATAATAATACATAATATTATGTAATAATTGTCAATAATGTATCATAAACACTTATTTAAATGATTATAAACACTTTATAATGAATTAATTTAAATAAAAATTATAAATAAAAAACATCTTGAAATTGAATTTATTATAATTTAAAGATAATTTATAAATTATATAACTCAATACATAATTGAATTCAAAGAAAAATAAATCTTTCTTCACCAATCAAATTTAATGATTTTCAGGGAATCATAGTCTACAATTGAGGGGATACAATACATAAATGTAACATCCTGATATTTCAAAATATATAAAATTTAATTGATTGCTTGTGGTGCACGCCACACTGAGCTTAAACGAACCGCGATATACTATTAAATATTATTATTTTAACATGGTTGTTATTAACTAGCCATTAAATTGGTGGGTGTGAATAAGATTAAAAATTTTATGAAATATATATGAATTTTGTATTCAATAAAAATTTATTTATTCTTAGGAAATAAACACATAATTTTTAGTAAACTCATTTTATTCTTTAAATACATATTTTCGTTAAGAAGTAATTTTTATTTCTTTCTTTGAGAAAAGAAATATAATAAATTTTTGAAAATTTTATAAAATATATTTGATAGAATTAAATTAATATTTTAAATCACCATATTAAAATTATATTAGGGTGAATTTTTTAGAATTTTTTAGAAAATATTAATATTCTAGTGAATAGTGAAAAATTCAAATTTTTATAAAACATTCAATTTCATTATATTAAAAATTAACTTACAGATTTAAATTTTAAATCAATGTAAATTAGGTACCATTTATATAAATATAATATAATTAATTAAATTTTAATCATCCTTATAAGTAATTTTTTTATAAATAAATTTTTTAGCTTCAAAACACATTTTTAAGAAAACTGTTTTCATTGAATTTTTTTGGTTTAATTTTAAATTGTATTCTTTGAATTATGTATTCTAAATTTTGAAACATTTATTCCATATTTGGAATCATTGGGTTCAAATTTAGTAAATAGATCCCTTTAATTTTGGTCATAATGAATAGTGACTATTGTAATTTGTATTACCTCAAAAAAGGGTAAATCATGTAATTAATGATAAAAATAATATGCTAAGGAATATAAAATGACCCTAACACTTGAAAAAATATTATTTGACGAGTAATTTTATTACGTAATCATTAAATGGATATATGACCATTTGGATGAGACTGTGACCATTATAGTATTTTATTTACAGAAAACTCAAAGATGTCACATTCATATTTTTAATAACTATAACATTTTTAATGTGAGTTTATTAAAATTAAATGTTACACTATAAATATTATTTTGAAGAATAAAATATTTATCCACATCATGATAATTTATTTATAATTTTTAGGTAAGAAAAAATTACCTTAAATGCTTACACAACGCTGTTGTAGTAATTATTCAATTAATGGAAAAATCAAATAAATGATATTGAAAATATTAAATGTAATATAATTTAAATTAATTAAGGTAATAAAAAATTATATATTAATATAATAAATTATTTATATATTAAACAATTTGGTTTGAAGTTATCTTATTGTATTTATATTATTAAAGTCAAAGTAATGAATAGTATCAAAATTGATAATAATGATATTTCATGAATATAATATTTTATTAATGTATTAAAAATAATGAAAATATTAGATGTAATGATATATGATCTAAAAATTCATCCCTTATTCATTAATATTCCTTTTTTAAATATTTATCTCTAGAATGGTCTTATTATATTTTAATATTTTGAGAAAATCCAAAAGTGGCCCTCACCTCAATTAAAAAAGGGAACCCCTTCCTTCACTAATTTACACCACATTGAGTAATATATATTAAGAAAATATTCCCATTTATCTTCTCAAAATATGTATCCATGTTCTAGAGGATCTGTTACTTCCAAAATACCAACCCTAGATTTATTAAAAAGATATCTAAAGGAAGTCTGTCGAAGAAGACATAATCGTTTTTACTAACTCTTTCAAGTTTATTTATTCTTATAATTAGTCTTCATATGTTGTTTATATACTAATTTAATAAATAAAATATCATATATATATATATATATTAAAATTTTATAAGGATTATTATAAAACCATACTTTAACTTTTATCCATCTTATGAAAATGAAAGCACCATGCGTGTGTACGTATGGCTTACTGTCTCCACGAAGCAGTGTAATTATTTCTTCATAGAAACTTTAATTGTATGGTTATAATTATGGAACTAATTAACATATATGATATATATGACATAATAATAGTTATGTAAAGTTTAATTATTATTTTATAATTCTTTTATTCCATCCACCGAAAAACAAAAATAGTGTTAATGCGTATATACGACCAACTGTCTCCATTAACGTCATAATTCATTTTTATATATCTATATTTATGGATGGATATAAATATATATATATATATAATATCTGAAATTTATACCATAACTAAAATTCTTTATATGATGAATCTGGGAGAAAATTATAAGTATCGGAACTACCGAATCAAAACATACATGAAAAACAAAGTAGTTGCCACCCAAAAAATGATTTTAACAATGAATTGATAATAAATGAGTAATAAAATATTATAATTATATAGTATATTTTATGATATATATGATTATTTTTCTATAATAAATTTATGATAAATCTATATTTATTATCTAGGAGATTAGAACATGTGCAAAGGAAGTCAAAACATGTGTAATGGACTTTGTCTCAATTTTCTATTGTTGAGGAATATTTTGATGTTATGCACCTATATTATTTTATAAGGTTTATATAATTTCCCTTTTATATTTTATATCATGAATATTTCTTATTCTCATGATACTTATATATTTTTTAATTTTTATTCATTTATGGATCATATGATTCAACTGATTACAAAGTGGTAAGGTATTTTCATCTCAATTTTATTTTTATGGGACATGTTCCTCATTAACTACATATTTTCTTTTTATGTTGTATATACTACCCTTTTGATATATTATATCATGAATATATTTGTCTTAATTATATTTAAATATTCATTTGAAATTATTTTATTTATGGTGTTTACAATTGATAATACACCCAAGTGGTATAGGTTTATTTAATGATATCATCTTTATTCTGGATAGTTTATTTTTAAGTCCCGATTGGGAAATATATCTCTTACATGTACATGTTTTCTAAAAGTTTTTTTCAAATACATTTTTACTATTATCATATAATTTTATAAATTCATTTTTAACTACATTGTACTTTTTTCTAAAATGGTTTAAAAGGAATATTTTGTCTTTTTCCAAATGAGGTACTTTGTGACTTTTCGGAAAAAAGTACATAAAGAATGTTTTTTATCTTATAAGGCATAAGTATATTTTCCCACTATCATTACTCATTAATTATGTGATGATTCATTTAAAAGTTTACAAGGTTATTTTCAAATAAAATGTTTCCCTTTATATTTACACAGTTTCCTTTTTAAAGTGAATTTCAATGTGAAAAATATATTTTTCCTCAAAAAAAATTTTATTAATATTTTTATGGTACTTTTATAAATCAATTATAAAAACCATTTATTCAAATTATTATCCACTAGGTTTATTTTGTAATGATACCATCCTTTTAAACATGTACTTACTTTTAATCATCGAATATAGCATTTCTCTTAAGTATCCATATTCTTGTATTATGTATATGATTATTTCCTAAACTGTATATAGGTTTTACATAGGGTGTTTACTTTTAATGTTATTTTATTAACTAGAAAATGTTGATAAATCTATATTCTTTACTCAATATAGATATTTTTTGATAAGGAACATTATTTATAAATTAAATAAATTATTTTATATATCAGGAATGATTTTGACATGCTTGACACTTGTAAAATCTCACCCCTCCTCATTGGTTTGAGAAGGTAGAAGGACATTACTTGGACTTAAGAGACATCTCCAAGGAACCAAAGGATAGAAATAAATTCCAAAGGCTTCAATACAACTATGGGATGATTTTTCCATTAATAAATAAAACCAACTAACTAAACATGACTTAACAAAATAAACAACTATATGATACATGATAAAAATGTAAAATAACTGAAAGTAATACCGTTGATGTCAATACCAAACTACAATAGAGTACCATAATGGAAGACAACTAACATAAAAGTACACAGCAGAATACAAAGCCATAAAAACTCAATGATAACTCACATAACTCAAAAGCTCTGACATGATCCATGCTCAAACTTCAAAAAACATCCAAAGTACCACAATGAACCACTATAGAAGTGTGATACTTTACCTTTGCCTATGTCCTGATAAAAAATATCTGAAAATGAACCAAATTGTCAAAGCAGGGGTGAGTAATGAAACTCAATATACATTCCCCAAATTACATCCCTACACATCCCACTAGGATAGAACATTTTAGCACATTACATAAAACAATTTATATAAAATAATCGAAAATAGTTTAAATCAAATCCCAGAAGTTTAATAGAAAAATAGTTTCCTTACCAAAATAGTATCTATACCAACAAAGTCCCCATACCAAAATCATCCAAAAAATACTTTAAAAACACTTAAAATTTCAATTTGGAATACCCATTCCATGATTCTCCACACTCCCATATATGCATGATTCTCTAATAGTTCACTAAAAAAATTGACATTTACAAATAGAAAATTATCTACAGATAATATATTTATTGGTAAAAATGATTTATTCCAACAGATATTAAATCCTTTTGATATTAACTGGATGTACCAACAATTTTTTTTACCATTACAAATATCTATTTTAAATTAGTAGTTAGATACCAAAAAATATTTTATTAACATTTAAATCTGTTACCATATCATAATAATACCAAAAACTGATTTACATATAAATGAATCTGTTGTTATTAATTATTAATAACAACAATTATTTTACAATTATAAAAATATATTATTATAAAAAATTAAACATTTTCAAATATTTTACAAAAAAATAAATATATAGATATATATATTACACATTACAAACATATCATTTTAATAATATGAATATATGATTAATTAAAATATTCATAATCTAATAATATTTATTTATAATGTATCTATATATATATAATCATAATCCTTATATAATAATTTTTTTAAAAAAATTATATATAAATTTATAGAATTTTTCATTATATATATACAAAAAATATGAAACAAAACATCTTGTGGGTGACCCACCCCCCAGACCGACTCTACCCCCACATCCACCCCCCCTCCTAACCCCAACCCTACATCCCTATTTGCCCTATTCCCAGCTAGTGGATGTCCCCCTAACCCCAAATCTACCTCATATTCTCCCTTTTCCTAGCTAGTGGATTTCTCCCCGATGTTCCCCCCAACACCAACCCAACCTACGTGTTACCCCCTTACCTACTGGCGTCCCCCTCTGACATCAGAACCTCAATGTTATCCCTATTCCAAGCTGGTCTCCCCCTACGAAATCATCGTGTGAATCCACCTCCTTCTTTCCAGTTGGCATCCTCGCACGAAGCCCCTATTGGACCTTAACATCCCAGGTGTTCCAAGTCATCATCTCCGATCTCGAAATTCTTCGTCCACCGAGTTTTATACAAGTGTCCCTTTGCAACCCATCTATCCTCGGGACCCTATCTCAACCCAAGCCATATGTGGGATCCCTTCCCATCTATCCTTGTCATCCTTTCCTGCAAACTATAGATTCTATTATTTCTGGTGATGGGTTGGCATCGAAGAACAAATATATGTATGGGAAGGCATCAGTTCAGATGAAGTTATTACCTCACCATTTAACTGTGATTTTCACTTCTTTCTATGTAAGCTCATTAAATCTGACAGACTAATTATTTGTTTGATCTTTTTTTGTTAGAAACCTCCCTTCACCTTTTTTCTGGTTCTATGTGTCAATGAATGTTGGTATTTTATATTAATTTTTATATGATGGTGATTTATTATGATTATGTCATTTGTATGGTTTCATATGTGGGGATTATTTTTATTTTAGGATTTGGGATCACTCCGCTAGATGGATTTATCTGTAATCTCATTCAATCTGTCAGGATGATTATTTTTTTGAGCTTTTCATATCTCTCTATGCTGGATTCAATCATGTTGTTTATGTTTGGGCAAGTGGGACGACTCTCTGCTTAGCTGCCTGAATTCATTGATTGTAACATCCCAAGTAAGTAATGAATAATAGATATTTTTATATATGTCTATTAATTAATTAGATAGTGTTTTAGAGGCTTAAAATGAAAATAAATACAATCTTAATCATGGAATACACTAATATTTTTTAAAAGATTGTTTTACTGCCTTTTGATGGAAAACCATTTTTAAATCTATCTTTTGACTATTTTATAAGCTATGTTTTTCAAAATAAAATTATTCTTTATAATTGGGACATCAAAATTTACTTGGTGTGAATTTTTGGTATTTTTCAGATAATGTTCATTTTTTAATGAATAGTGAAAAATACTGCATTTTACATCAAAACTGCTTTTTAATCTAATTTATTTATATGATTAGATTATCTTTTTAAATGGTTTTGAATTTAAATTAGAATATATTTTTACCATTTAATCCAATGGTTGTCATTGGAATCAATTTTACTTTGAAATTGGACTTAAACTGGTATCAATCTTTTGATACTTATTGTTTCATAAAAACACGCTATTTGTCATGACAGCGGAAATTATTTATTAAATTAATTAATGTAACTTATATGATTTGAATTTTTTAAAATAGACATCATTTTTGAATTCGGAGTATCAAATATAGCTTAGGGTGAATTTTTGGTAATTTTCTGAAAAACTTCAATTTCTGATGAATAGTGAAACCACTAAGTGGTACTTATAAAAACTGATTTTTCGTTTAAATGAAATTTTGCCATCTTTGTGTTTTGAATTTCAAAAATCCGACATACATGGTTGTCATTAAGAAGTAAAATGTGGTTCAATGAGATTATAATAATATTTTGGTGAATAGTAACTTATTAAGTTTTTAATCGCGATTAGAGGTAATTAGTGTATTTTAAGGAAAGAATAATGTTTTAATAAAATGAAATGACCTAGGCACATGTCCTCCCCTTATTTGATTTGTCATGGCTGACCAAGAGAATCCATGGGTCAACTTGGGGACCCCATGGAGCCACTTTGGTTGGGAAATGACATAAATAACTTTTTATTTAATGTTAAAGTAAAAATGACACAAACATCAGTTATTTTACTGAAACAATTTTTACATGGGGTTATACAAGTCATATTTTTGACTATAAATATTCATTAGAAAGATAAAACTATTTCCTACATCATAGTATTTTTTTATAATTTTTAAACATTAAATAAATCAAATTATTTATGACATAATGATGATGCAGCGATGACATCATTATTTAACGATTTAAATAAAATGGAATGATAATGTAAAATCTAAGCCCTAAACATGGACAAAACCAATTGGATGAGTGTATTTAGAACCCTTATCACCTTATCCTCGAATTATATCAATGTGGGACCTTTTCAATCCGAAACTCATTTTAAAATAAAGTAACTTATCTTTACTTTCCAAGAGTGCCCCTCCTCTCCTCTTATAAAAGGCCCCCACCTCTACCTCCTTACCAACACTTCCAAAGCCTTTGGCTCGGCCAACCCCTGCCCGTTTTGTCTCTAAACTTCCCTCTCTTACTCCTTGAAGCCTCACATTGGGCATAAGTCTTACCAAGGAATCCTTCGAGCTCAAACCAAAGGGAGTTACCCGATTTTATGGTAATGTCTTCTTTTGAGTCCTTTTGTTTTATTTTGCTTCTCCAACCCCCTAAACTCTTTTTATTATTTTCTTTTGTAAAAAATCTAGTATACTCAATATACTAGGATGTTTTTATAAAAAGGATTCGAGATACACTCACACACACCTACATCTAATGGTTAACGAACATATTGTTTCCATGGATGGAGAATTTATGCCTCCCTAAACGATGATTGTTCAACATTCTTTTAACACCTTCAAAGGTGGCAATTAATATGTCACTATATTTATATATGATATATAATATTTTTATTATTTCCTTATGCTTTTGTATTTTTCAGTTTGGGTATACCTCTATGGTTTCCATTATGGGTAAACACGATATCTTCATTTAAGGAAGTGCGGACTACCGCCCCCTCAAAGTGAGTTGATTCATTAAATAACATAAGTGGGATGTATAAAGGATGGAACTATGATATTATATATGATATTATACTGGAATTATAATATACCTTTATATCATTATGATTCCATTCTATAAAATATGAAATAGAAATGGAAGTAGCGTTCATGCGTACGTACGGCTTACCATCTCCATGAACGGTGCATTTCATTTCTTATCTCTAAATGATTATGTAATATTATAAATGCATGTATATACTGGATATATATGATATATACATAATGATTACCATTCTGGATATAATGGATACATGAACAACGTGTAATTATAAAGGGTTTATTTTTTACTCAAGTACCAATGATCGTTAAAATGACCGTTATTAACTTAAATAATTACATAGTGTTCATGAAATGATAATAACTGATATAAAAGGAATAATGATCTTGAAAAAGGTTCTTAATAAAGTAGAAATTAACTCATGTTTATTATTCAGGACATTAAAGAACGATCGAGTCAAGTCGGACCCGAGGTATGGGACTTCGTCTCAATCTCCTTTCATTGAGGCATATTTTGTTTTATACACAACCTTCTTTTATATGGTGTATAAACCCCTTTTACTTTTACGTTTATTCAAAAGGAATATTTTTTATACAAATAATTTACTAATCAAAAGAAGGGAATGTTTTTGTCGTATGTATGCGGCGACAACGAGTTCTTCGCCGCCGTGACCATTATTTGAGTTTCAGCTTCCTCTACAAGCCATACCTTTTTTTAAAACAAAAATAAATACCATGTTTTACTTTTCTTTAATTTTGGTATTGAAAATGGTTTTCATAATTTTTTTATAACAATGTGTTGTATTGATATCATGTGATTGAAAGGTGAAAATGTTATGTTTCCTTTATGCATGTTTTATGTGATACGATTATGTTGAGGTTCTTGGGCATTATTATGAAGAAAGGAGGTTCCGTGATAAACTAAGGGCGGGTAAGACTGATATAGATCTCCAATGCATTGGGTAACGCGAAAGAGTGAAACGTTAACGTTTCTCCGAAGAGATTTAGGAAATATACTATGATGGGTATTCCAAACGTAACAAAGAGGGTTACTCCCTACGTAAGAATGTTATGAATGCCTCAAGTTACCTTGGTGTCTTATGATTTCTATGATTTATTCATGATTTGATGAGGTATGTTAAAGTGCTTATTTTTTATGGGTAATGTATGATTTCATTCATATGTATATATGTACCCATGTTTCCTTTCCATATTTTGATATCCCATACCGAGCTTTTTATGCTCATCCCATGTTTTTTTAAAATGTTTTTCACAGGTCAAGGGAAAGGTACATGATATGATTATAGTGTCAAGGAAGTGTCAAGAAAGAATCCATGTTTTATTTTAAATATGTTTCCATTGATGGGAAAGAGGAATATTATCTTTATCTAGCCACTTTGTTTTGACATGGAATGTAATGCATGTTTTATGATCTAATTCTCTAAAACTCTAAACCCGAAAATATCATCAATGTGTAATCTTGTAATAACGCAAGATTATGTAAGGTTTAAGACTGGGGCCTTATAGTTGGTATCAGAGGTCGGTTTAGATAACTTTAGGAGTTAGAATTCTACTAAATTATTATCCAAAAATATTTTTTTTATGGTCAAATTGAAGTGATATAGTATTTGAAGATTACCATGTTGCTTCATCTAAGACATGTTTGTTCAGAATGGTTTTCCGCAGAGGAAACATGGAAGCAGTGCTAGGAAGGCATACAAAAGGAAATATCCTTCCGAATCAGCATCCTGAGATGGTCAGAATTGGAACTGAACAGTTTGTTGTTGTAATGGCGCAGTTGACTCAAGCGATAACTGGTGGTGGTATTCATGCACAAGATCAGCCAGATCAACCGCAGAGGAACATGTCAGTGGTGGAACATTTCATGAGGCAACATCCCCCATCATTTAGAGGATCATCTGACCCTGTTTTAGCTGAAGGGTGTATTAAAGCACTGGAGATGATTTTTGATGTCATGGGGTGTTCATACAATCATAAGGTTAGTCTTGCTATTTACCGTTTGGAGGGTGAAGCATATCAGTGGTGGTCGATGGTTTAAAATATCAGAGACGCTGATGAGATTGATGCCCTCGACTGAGATGAATTCAAAATTATGTTTCTTGAGAAGTATTTTCCTAAGGCTGTTCGACTTAGGATGGAAAATCAATTCTTGGAATTGAGGAAAGAGGAAGACTCAATGGATACCTATGAAGAAAGGTTCACTCGATTGGCAAGGTATGCTCCAAATTTTATCCGAGACCTTGATAGTAAAATCAATCGTTTTTACTCAGGTTTAAAGCCAAAATATCGAAGGGCATTAGATTATTGTGAGTTTAAAAGTAATGAAAATCTTGTTCGACGTGATGAGAAGGTGGAAATGGAGTTTTCCGATGATCAAGTGTTCTATAACAACCAACAGAAGAAGAGACCGAGGTGGTAGGAGAAAGGTAAGAATTCTTCAAAAAAGTCTGATGGTAAGAAAACTAAGTTTCCAGTTTGTGATAAATGTGAAAAAAGGCATGCTGGGGAATGTCTTCTGAGTTCTAGAAAGTGCTACCAATGTGGTAAGATGGGACATAAGGCTCGTGATTTCACTGAAAAAGATCAAGGTGAAGGTAAGACCAAATTTGATTTACAGGTAGTGACATTTTTTAAGTGAAATTAGATGGGTCACTATGCAATCGAGTGTCCGACAAAAATCTTGAGTGATGGGAAGCAATTAAACTACAAGCAGAAAGGGGTGGTGAAATCCTTTGCAACTACTTCAACAGATGTCGGGCCATCAAATGAAGTTGTATCAGGTACTTTGTTTGTTTTTTCATATTATGCCAGTGTGTTGTTTGATTCGGGGTCTACACATTCTTTCATCTCTGAAACCTTTTCTAGTAAAATGGGAATACCATCTCAAGAAATGACTCCTGAACTTTTGTTAAAAACTCCTGGGGGGAATGTTGAGGCAAAAAGAATTTATAAGAATCTTTCTATCCTTATCTGTGGAAAGAACCTACTTGTAAACCTTATTGTTCTACCTCTAGTAGAGTTTGATGTTATCCTGGGTATGGATTGGCTCTCTATTTACCTTGCTAAGATTAACTGCAGAGATAAAGAATTTTTTTTTCAGAAAGACTTTCAGTTTGTGTACAAGAATGAACCCTTACTGTTGATAACTTATCAAGAGGCCAA
The DNA here is from genome assembly GCA_963277665.1 of Viscum album. NCBI lineage: Eukaryota > Viridiplantae > Streptophyta > Magnoliopsida > Santalales > Viscaceae > Viscum > Viscum album. The sequence goes on along the minus strand of OY728150.1, from coordinate 1,881,011,038 downwards.
GAATCTTGTAAAAGATGGAAATGAATTTTACCTTGCACACAATGTTGAAAATAAAGGAACTGTTTAGATTAATGATGTGCCAGTGGTAAATGAGTATCCTTATGTTTTTCCTGATGAGTTGCCTGAAATAATACCAGATCGGGAAGTTGAGTTTACTGTTGACTTAGTTCCTGATGCTAAGCCAATTTTAGAACCCCCTTATCGAATGGCTCAAATTGAACTTTTAGAGTTGAAGGAGCAATTTCAAGATTTATTAGAGAAAGGTTTCATTCGACCTAGCACATCACCATGGGGTGCCTCTGTTTTATTTGTTAAAAAGAAAGATGGTTCTATGAGACTATGAATTGATTATAGAGCCTTGAATAATATCACTGTTAAGAACAAGTATCCTTTTCCTCATATCGATGATTTGTTTGATCAGCTCCAGGGACCTCATCATTTTTCAAAGATTGACTTGAGATCGGGGTACCATCAGCTGAAGTTAAAGGAATCAGATGTTCGGAAGACTGTGTTTCGTACAAGATATGGCCATTTTGAATTTGTAGTAATGCCTTTTGGGCTAACCAATGCACCTACTGTATTAATGGACATAATGAATAGAATTTTCCGTGAGTTCTTGGATAAGTTTGTGGTGGTTTTCATTGATGATATTTTGGTGTTTTCTAAAAATAAAGAGGAGCATGAAAGACATTTAAGGGTTATCTTGCAAACCTTAAAAGAAAAGAAATTGTATGCAAAATTCCGTAAGTGTGAGTTTTGGTTGCATCAAATTTCTTTCCTTGGTCATATTGTTTCTAATGATGGGATAACTGTTGATCCTGCAAAAACAAAAGTTGTGGAAGACTGGCCAAGACCCACAAATGTAACTGAGATTCGTATCTTCCTTGGTTTGGCAGGCTATTACCGAAGTTTTGTTAGAAATTTTTCACGGTTATCTATTCCAATGACTAAGCTAACTCGGAAGGGTGTTAAGTTTATCTGGACAAAAGAATGTGATGATTGTTTTCAGGAATTTAAAAGAAGATTGGTGAATGCTTCAGTTTTGGCACTACCTTCCAAGAATTGTGAGTCTGTTATCTACAGTGATGCTTCATTGAAAGGACATGGTTGCGCCCTAATACAGAATGATCAGGTAATTGCTTATGCTTCACGGAAGTTGAAAACTCATGAGGTAAATTACCCTACACATGATTTGGAATTAGCTGATGTTGTTTTCGCTTTAAAAATTTGGAGGCATCATTTGTATGGAGTAAAGTGTGAAATATATACTAATCACAAAAGTTTAAAGTATATATTCACTCAGAAAGAGTTAAACATGAGACAGAGGAGATTCCTAGAATTAATCAAGGATTATGATTGTACAATTCATTACCATTCGGGAAAATCAAATAAAGTGGCTGATGCTTTGAGTCAAAAAAGTAATGCTTCATTAGCAATGTTGTGTTTGGAACGTGATCCTTTGGTTAAGGATTTGATGAACTTTTTCATAGAAGTTGTTGGTGCAGGATGTTCTTCTGTTTTGTTTCAGGTATCAGTGAGATCATCTCTATCAGATAGAATCAAGCAAGAACAGAAGCAAGATAGTGAGTTGCAGAAAAAGGTTGAGCTGGTTCAGAAAGGTAAGTTGCCTGGATTCAACATTGATAATGATTGCGTTTTGAGATTTGGGAAGAGATTGTGTGTGCCTTGTGATTCACAGTTAAAGAGAGAGTTGTTATGTGAAGCTCATAGTTCTCCGTTTTCAGTTCATCCTGGTAGTACTAAGATGTATAGAGATCAGCGGGAGTATTACTGGTGGGATGGAATGAAAAGAGATATTGCTGATTTTACTGTGAAGTGTTTGACATGTCAACAGGTTAAAGCAGAGCGGCAGTTACCGAAAGGAATGCTTCAGCCTTTACCAGTGCCAGAGTGGAAATGGGAGAATATATCCATGGACTTCGTTGTGGGATTACCAAAGGCATCTCGAGGTAAGAATTCAATATGTGTTATTGTTGATCGCTTGACCAAATCTGCTAATTTCCTTGCTATACGATATAATTTTTCCCTAGATCAATGTTCCCATTTGTATCTTAAGGAGATATCCAGGTTACATGGAGTTCCCCTCTCCATTGTATCTGATCGTGATCCCAGGTTCAATTCTAACGTTTGGAAAGGCCTTCAGAAGTCGATGGGTACTGAATTAAATTTTAGTACAGCTTTTCATCCTCAATCAGATGGGCAGTCAAAATGAACAATTCAGACATTGGAGGATATGCTACGTTCTTGTTCGATGGATTATCAGGGAAGTTGGGACCAACATCTTTCTTTGATTGAATTTTCAAATAATAACAGTTTTCATTCCAGTATACAGATGGAACCATTTGAGGCGTTATATGGGAAGCGGTGTCGAACTCCAGCTTTTTGGGATGAAGTGGGTGAAATAAAGATGATGGGACCAGAATTGGTAGAAGAGATGGCAAGAAAAGGTTCAGATGATTCAAAAGAACATGATAACAACTCAGAGCAGGCAGAAGAGTTATGCGGATAATCGGAGGAAGGATCTATCTTTCGAGGTAGGTGATCATGTTTTTCTCAAAGTCTCACCATGGAAAAGTGTGATGCGATTTGGTAAGAAAGGAAAGCTGAGTCCAAGGTTCATTGGACCATATGAAATTCTGGAGAGAGTTGGATAAGTTGCATACCGGGTGGCCTTACCTCCGATTTTATCTTAGGTACACAATTTTTTTCACGTTTCGATGTTGAGAAAGTATATGCCAGATCCATCTCATGTTTTGAGTCCAGAGGTAGTTCAGCTGGAAGAGAACCTATCTTATGAGGAACAACCAGTCCAGATTCTTGACCACAGGGAGAAAGTGTTATGAAATATGGTGATTAATCAGGTAAAGGTTTTGTGGAAAAACCACATGATGGAAGAGGTAACATGGGAATATGAAAATGCAATGAGGGATAAGTACCCTCATTTATTCGATAAGTAAATAAATTGCGGGGACAAAATTTTCTAAAGGGGGGAAGGATGTAACATCCCAAGTAATTAATGAATAATAGATATTTTTATCTATGTCTATTAATTAATTAGATATTGTTTTAGAGGCTTAAAATGAAAATAAATACAATCTTAAGCATGGAATACACTAATATTTTTTAAAAGATTGTTTTAGTGTCTTTTGATGGAAACCCATTTTTAAATCTATCATTTGAAAATTTTTTAAGGTATGTTTTTCAAAATAAACTTATTCTTTATTATTGGGACATCAAAATTTACTTTGTGTGAATTTTTGGTATTTTTCAGATAATGTTCATTTATTAATGAATAGTGAAAAATACTGCATTTTACATCAAAACTGCTATTTAATCTAATTTATTTATATTATTATATTATCTTTTGAATTGGTTTTGAAGTGAAATTAGAATATATTTTTACCATTTAATCAAATGGTTGTCATTAGAATCAATTTTACTTTTAAATTGGACTTAAACTGGTGTCAATCATTTGATACTTATTGTTTCATAAAAACACACTATTTGTCATGACAGCGGGAATTATTTATTAAATTAATTAATGTAACATATATAATTTGAATTTTTTAAAATAGACATCATTTATGAATTCGGAGTATCAAATATAGCTTAGGGTGAATTTTTGGTAATTTTCTGAATAACTTCAATTTTTGATGAATAGTGAAACCACTAAGTGGTACTTATAAAAATTGATTTTTCGTTTAAATGAAATTTTGCCATCTTTTTGTTTTGAATTTCAAAAATCTGACATACATGGTTTTCATTAAGAAGTAAACTTTTGTTCAATGAGATTATAATAATTTTTCGGTGAATAGTAACTTATTAAGTTTTTAATTGCGATTAGAGGTAATTAGTGTAGTTTAAGGTAAGAATAATGTTTTAATAAAATGAAATGACCTAGACACATGTCCTACCCTTATTGGATTTGTCATGGCCGACCAAGACAATCCATGGGTCAACCTGGGGACCCCATGGAGCCACTTTGGTTGGGAAATGACATGAATAACTTTTTATTTAATGTTAAAGTAAAAATGACACAAACATGAGTTATTTTACTAAAACAATGTTTACATGGGGTTATAAAAGTCATATTTTTAACTATAAATATTAATTAGAAAGATAAAAAGATTTAATACATCATAGTATTTGTTTTATAATTTTTAGTCATTAAATAAATTAAATTATTTATGACATCATGATGATGCAGTGATGGCCTCATTATTTAACGATTTAAATAAAATGGAAAGGTAATGTAAAATCTAAGACCTACACATGGCCAAAACCAATTGGATGAGTGGATTTGGAACCCTTATCATCTTATACTCCAATTATATCAATGTGGGACCTTTTGAATCCGATAATCAATTTAAAATAAAGTAACTTTTCTTTACTTTCCAAGAGTGCCCCTCCTCTCCTCTTATAAAAGGCCCCCACCTCTACCTGATTACCCACACTTCCATAGACTTTGGCTGAGCCAACCCCTGCCTATTTTTTCTCTCCACTTCCCTATCTTACTCCTTAAAGCCTCACATTGGGTAGAAGTCTTCCCAAGGAAGCCTTTGAGCTCAAACCAAAGGGAGTTACCTGATTTTAAGGTAATGTCTTCTTTTGAGTCCTTTTGTTTTATTTTGCTTCTCCAACCCCCTAAACTCTTTTTATTCTTTTATTTTGTAACAAATCCAGTATCCTCAATATACTAGTATATTTTTATAAGAAGGATTCGAGCTAAACTTATACAAACCTACATATAATGGTTAACGAACATACTGTTTCCGTGAATGGTGAATTTATGCCTCCTGAAACGATGATTGTTCAACATTCTTTAACACCATCAAAGCTGTCCATTGAGATGTCACTATATTTATATATGATATATAATAAGTTTATCTTTTCCTTAAGCTTCTGTATTCTTCATTTTGGATATTCCTTTATGGTTTCATTATGGGTAAACGCGATATTTCATTTAAGGAAGTGTGGTCTACCGCCCCCTCAAAGTGAGTTGATTCGTTAAATACCATATGTGGGACGTATAAAGGATGGAACTATGATATTATATATGATATTATACTGGAATTATAATATACCTTTATATCATTATGATTCCATTCTATAAAATATGAAATAGAAATGAAAGTAGCGTTCATGCGTACGTACGGCTTACCGTCTCCATGAACGGTGCATTTCATTTCTTACCTCTAAATGATTATGTAATATTATAAATGCATGTATATACTAGATATATATGATATATACATAATTATTACCACTCTGTATATAATGGATACATGAACAACATGTAATTATAAAGGGTTTATTTTTGACTCAAGTACCAAAGATCGTTAAAATGACCATTATTAACTTAAATAATTACATAGTGTTCATGACATGCTAATAAGTGATATAAATGGAATAATGAACATGAAAAAGGTTCTTCAGCAAGTATAAATTATCTCAAGTTTGTTATTCAGGACATTAATGAACGATCGAGTCAAGTCGGACCCGAGGTATGGGACTTCGTCTCAATCTCCTTTCATTGAGGAATATTTTGTTTTATACACAACCTTCTTTTATATGGTGTATAATCCCCTTTGACTTTTATGTTTATTCAAAAGGAATCTCTTTTATACAAAGCGTTTAATAAATGACAAAAGGGAATGTTTTTGTCGTACGTATGCGGCGACAATGACTTCTCCGCCGCCGTGACCATTATTTGAGTTTCAGCTTCCTCTACAAGCCATACCTTTTTTTAAAAGAAAAATAAATATCATTTTTTACTTTTATTTTATTTTGGAATTGAAAATGGTTTTCATAATGTTTTTATATCAATGTGTTGTATTGATATCTTGTGATATAAAGGTGGAAATGTTATGTTTCCTTTATGCATGTTTTATGTGATACGATTATGTTGAGGTTCTTGAGCATTATTATGAAGACTGCTGGTTCCGTGATAAACTAAGGGCGGGTGAGCCCGATATAGCTCTCCAATGCATTGGGTAATGCGAAGGAGTGAAACGTTGAGGTTTCTCCAAAGAGATTTAGGGAATATACTGTGATGGGTATTCCAAACGTAACCAAGAGGGTTACTCCCTACGTAAAAATGTTATGAATGCCTCTAGTTACCTTTATGTCTTATGATTTCTATGATTTATTCATGATTTTATGAGGTATGGTAAAGTTCTTATGTTTTATGGGTAAAGTATGATTTCATTATTATGTATATATGTACCCATGTTTCCTTTCCATATTTTTATATCCCTTACTGAGCATTTTATGCTCATCCCATGTTTTTTTAAAATGTTTTTCACAGGTCAAGGGAAAGGTACATGATATGATGATAGTTTAAAGGAAGTTTCAATAAAGAATCCATGTTTTATTTTAAATATGTTTCCATTTTTGGGAAATAATAATACTATCTTTATGTAACCACTTTGTTTTTACGTGGAATGTAATGCAAGTTTTATGATCTATTTCTCTGAAACTCTAACCCGAAAAGATCATCAATGTGTAATCTTGTAATAACGCAAGATTAAGTAAGGTTTAAGGCTGGGGCCTTATATTGATGATTTCATTATCCTCCTTTTAATGTATTGTTTTCATTATTGGGTGATAAATACATTGTGTTTCCCATTATTTCATCTCTTGGGGTCATTACGGTCTCCTCACTCTATTGAAATCACTCATCCTTTACATTATAACCCGGATATATCTCATTTTGAACTTCAATGTTATAATCTCATGTTTAATCATTTTGTTTTTTAGGTAATTTTATATGAATAATCACATTAGAAATCATTTAACTCTAATGTTGAAATTAATATTTTTTGTTACCTTTTATGAATAGATGTTTTGATGATAGAAACCTGGTTATATTTTTTGATAAAGTGGGTGAGTTTTTCAATTAATTTATTAGGATAACATCATTCATCCCAAGATTCTTCTTTATTTTATTTTATTTTGTATGTTCTTCCAATATGAATTAATTTGTACAGGCTGATCAAAAATTATTTGAAGCCTAAAACTGTGAAATTTCTAATGTGTTTGATACTGTTCGATACTATATTGCATACTAGATTTTTTGTTTTGCATGATGTTTTTCTATTTCCTTGAAAAATAGTATGAGGTGTTAATGAAATTCCTATAAAAATTATCATTTGGACATGGGAATTCATTTCATCACAAATCATTCTGTTTTCTAGTTAATGTTATAGGAATAATCCGTTTGGACATCAAAGACAACAAGGAAGTGTGATGATCTTTCTTTTGCAGATCAATGTCTTCTCTAGAGATCACCCTGCCTGACTTGAATCTCATTATTTTAACTTTAATTTTTCATCATCTTTCATTCATTTCATTGATCAGTAATGTATCAATTAATATTTTCGGTTACCTTTTTAGAATGTTTTGATGATAGAAACCTGAACATGATGTTTTTTTGTTTCCTAGAAAATCATTATTATGTGTCCATGAAATTCATATAAAAATTAACAATTGGCCTTTGGAATTCATTGCATCAGTCATTATATACAGTCACATGTTTAATCGGTCTGTTTTTAGGTAATGTTATAGGAATAATCCATTTGGACATCAATGAAAACAAGTGTGATGCTCTTTATTTTTTAGATCAAACTGGTTGTATTTTTTGATACGAAGGTGGATGATTTTTTCAATTAAATTCGTATAATAAAAACAATAATCATGATAATTTTCTTTATTTTATATTATATATATGCTCTTTCAATATGAATTAATTTTTTTATTCTATTAAAAAATATTTTTGAGCCTAAAACTGTGAAATTTCAAATGTGTTTCGTTTGGATATCAATGACAAAAAGGAAGTGCAATATTATTTATTTTGTAGGTCAATGGATTCTCAAGATACCACCCTATCCAAAATGAATCTAATTAGATCTTATATTATATTTTATTAGGTTTCATTATTTTTTAGATAAATGGCTTCTCAAGAGACCACCCTACCGGACATGAATAGGTCTTTTGATGATAAGAACTTGGTTAAATTTTTTGATATGGTGGATGATTTTTTTAAATTAAAGTATTGGGTTAAAATCAATCATTAGGATACTTTTACCTATTTTATGTTAGTATTCAGGTTCTTTCAATGTGAATTAATCTATTCTGTATGCTGTTAAAAATCATGTTGAGCCTCAAACTGTGAAATATCAAATGTGTTTCACTATAATTTTCACACCAACTATTGTGGACCGATCATACTAACTCTAGTAGACTAATCATACTTGATTTTTCACATACATACATTAGTAGACTGATCACACACACACAGACTAGTATACTAGTCATACAGACTATAGTACTTTTTATGCACAGAGAGTATTATACTTGTAGTAGTACTTCGAATATCATATCAGAAGAGTCACACATAGATTGTAGTAGGATCTTCTATGATATATGATTATTGACTATGCTGTTATTACACATGTATACCTCCACTAATATTTTGTATTATATGTTTGATTCATTTAACATTTGTAATCTGGAATTACCGTGTAATCTATATTGAAATTTGTGTGTTATATGTATGTGTATCATTCATTACAATTCGTTGACGGGTTATGTATGTTATCACTACAGCATATTATCTATAAAATATTCTCTATGTATGATTCATTATTTGTAAAATATTATCTTTGTATGATTCATTATCTGTAAAATATTACAAATCGTTCTTATATGTATTTTGTTATTGACCATCCATTGTCAGTGTATCATTTATTTCAATACTTTTACCATCAATATTTTTCAATTTAATAGGGGAAGAGAGCCCAAAAATTTCCCCAAAAACATGGGAAATGGGGGTGGAAAATATAACCCCAAAAATTTTCACCATAAGACTTTCTAGATGCCTCTTCTATTAGCCTTTGTACTGAAGTTCACCTCCTTCCAGCAATGCAGTGCTTTCGATAAAAAGTGTGTTTTTGTGACATCTATCTCTAATAGATTCATCAAATTCTTGAGTGATTCTGGGATAAATCACAGGTAAAATAGGCATTAAGGCCATTTCATTTCATTCCATAAAAGAGTCATCTACATTTTATTCTTTCTTTCAATTGTAACATGCACACTCACATCGAATGTTGAAGTTTTCTATTAATTATTGCTTCACTAAATCAGTATGAAGTCACGGTGTGGGATGGGTTCATGTTTGTTGGCAATAATAGTATAAATAATTCACTATTTATATACTATAGGTTTGGAATGTAGAATCCAGAGGCCCAGTGACATGAGTTCAATATTGTTCAATTACTATTTGACGATTCAAGGTAAATTCTAGTGCTTTCTCTTATCTATAAAAATCTGGTTGAAATATACATGAACGTTATTCTCACATGGGTATTTTCTCTATTTATTCATACAGTATAAATTTTTTCTACTTAAAATATGTGTATCATTCATTATAATTCATTAACTTCTACAAATTATAATTCATTAACTATTTTTCAAATTGTGTGAGGTCTCTCCTGTCATTTCATTAAGATGTGGCATGGCTCATTGGTTTGGCATATCGGTTCTCAATTTGGAAGATGTGGTGGGTCTTGTTGGTGGGAGTGAGGAAGAAAAAGTAGGGAATGACTTTGGAACACAAATGGCATTCAACAAAATGAGTTGCATCACATTCACCTGATCTATTTGGAATGTGAGGACCGAAGTGAACGGAGTGAACTTGAGGATGAGGAAATGAATGCATTGATCCTATCACCAGAATGAACCATGATGATGAAAATTTATGTTTGGAACAATTTGCGAATGAAGTTTTATGGAGTTTCATTTAACGTTTGTGTATCATGGTTTTTTGAGATTAATGTATTTTCTTGGAGTTTGAATTTTTTATAACTTATGATTGAGTATATTTTTTCAAATAAATCCACACTTTCATAAAATAAAATTTTATAATTATATGAAATAAATATATTATATTATATATATAATAAATACATTATAATTATATATAATAAATATATTATATAAAATTAGATTAATAAATATAGTATAAAATTTTAGCAATAAATATTGAAATACCCAAACATAATATCATATTTAAAATATAAATTACAAAAAAATATTAATTATTAGTATTGTTTATGAAATTTGATATTGATATTAACAAAAGATAATTTTTTCATAGAAATCTATTGCTAAAAATTTTGGAAACATATATACTATCTATTGGTATTATTATAATTACAACAGAACTGTTTTATATGTCTCAATAACATTAAGCGACAGCGTTTTTACCAATATTTTAGTGATTGGACAATTTCTATTGGTAAAACATTTTACGTAGAGAATATTCACTTTTACCCACAGATATACCCCTTTTGGATAAAGATCATTATTTTGTATTTGTTCCACACTCATGAGTGGTTTCTCATCCACCCACTAGTTTATAATAAAGTATAAAATATCCTTGTGATCCAATGACACACAACCCATATCTAGGGTCACATCCCTTTGTACCCCCAATAGTACATACCCCTTATTAAGGGTCACACCGAACGAATGAACTCACACAACCCATGTATTCTAAAACCATTTCAAAACAACCAATTCAAACCATTTCAATAAAATTGTTCTTTTATTGAAAAACATTCAAAAAAACCATATCAATACATTTCAATAAAACCATCCTTTTATTGAAAAAATATATCAATTAAACCATTTACTAAAAATCTATAAAAATCATATTTTAAAATCAACATTTTAAAAATAATGAAAAAAACTAATTTGTGAAAACACTTTACATAATTTCAAAATTTTACCAAAAATATAAAAAATACCCAAATCATCACTGAAGAGTATTTATACCATTATTTGATCACACATTTCACAATAAATTTCAATAAATTTAACCAATTTGAAACTAAGACTTCATGTTTTAAATATAGTAGTTGAGAGTGAAGTCACCTACCTTGGGAATTATAGTGAAAATAAAAAATGGCACCAAAATGCCCATAAAAATGGGTTAAATCTCCAAAAACCTACCTTAGATATATTTCCCTACAATCAACAAAGACAAATATAACCATGATTGGAATAAAAAACCATATAATTATCTACAATAGACTAGAAATAATAAACTAAGGGAGGAAGGAAATTAGATCGAAGAAAAACCATGAACAACTACCATAAAAGATGACTTTCCACAGATATTGGGTTTCAACGCACCAAGAAACAACTTAATATTGCTTCCAATTCGATGGCTAGAGGTTCTACATCCTTTAGGAGGGAGAAATATAATGTTTGGGTCATTTTGAAACAATAATGAGGGGTTAAACTATAATCCCAAACCAGATCCACTCTTTTAAGATCTTGTATTTAAACCATGCATAGATAGTCACATGGTTAGGATAAACCATGTGATAACCATTCTCCATCCACTACCCCAAGGAGGACCTCTAATGGTTGGCCCACACTATTAGACAAATCATGTGCCAGCCATTTAAAATCAAAATTTTCTACTTTTCATAGTTCCCCCTGGTGGTCTCACACTTTGGAAAAACTGTGTGCCTACCCATGTTCCTTACCCTTATCCCTTGTCTAACTATGAAACGTTTCCAATAATAGTTGCACGGTTTCCAAAAATTGTGCTCAAACCGTTAACTTATAGAAAATCCCCTATAAAACATTCAGAAGGTTTTCTAAACCATCATAAACGTCACCCAAAAACATTATATACTTAAAAATCATAAATGAAGGGTTATTTACATGAATGTGGGGTGCTATATTCTCCTCACCATTTACCTTTCTTCCCCAACAAAGTTGAAAACCACTGGTGATTGAAATAATTTCGGCCATTTATCGAACATTTATGTCTCCTGTTATCATGTCTCTTCCTAAATTTGACCGTGTTTCTACAAAACCCACACAAAACTGATGTTTTTTCCGCGTTAGACTTTCTCTTTCTTATCCACAATCCAAACTGGCATTTTCACCAATGAGGCATTTGGCTCTAGGTCAATGTGATCCAATTGAATCACATAATCAGGATAAGGATGATATTTTTTCAACTAAGATACATGGAACTCATTATTCAATGCACTGAACCATGGTTGTAATTCCAACCAATATGCCATCTCAACAACCCGTTCAATATCTCATAAGGGACTATGTATCTAGGAGATAACTTTCCCTAATTTCCAAAAAAACTATGCCCATGGCTTGGAGAGATTCTCAAAAACACATGATCACTCACATAGAATGAAAAAGGCCATTGATGATGATCCCCATATGATTTCTGGAGACTAATCCATCTCCATTATCTTCCTGTTTAATTGAATTTTATCTGTTGTATCATAAAAAAGGCACCATCCAACCAGTGAAGTCTTATCTATTTACACCCAACATAGTGGAGAATGATAAGGATTCCTATATAATGCTTAAAAAGGATCCATTTTTATCAAGTTTTGATAGTTATTTTTCAACAATTACTACACCAACGTTACATGCTCTTTCCATGAGCCATTAAAATCCATTACACAAACCTGCAACATATCTTCTTACATTTATATCATCCGTTCAGATTTTACATCAGTTTGGGGAAGATATTCCATACTCATAGTCAAATTAGTCCCAAGGGATTTATTTACGAATTTTAAAAAATGACATGTAAACCTTGGATCCCTGTCTAACACGATCAAAACCATTATTCCATGCCTCTTTACCACTTCTTGAATACATATTTTTGACAGGCCCTCCACCTTATTAGATTCATGAATAAGGATCAAATGAGCCATATTTATGAGGTGATCCACTATCACCCATATAGAATCATATTTTTAATCCATTCTTAGTAGACATGTTATAAAAATCATAGCTATCTACTCCTATTTCCAAATAAGAATATGTAAAGATAGCAACATACTAGCTAGTTACTAATGTTCTTCTTTAACTTTATCAAAATTTAATTATCTCAAAACTAACTCATCCAACTTACTTTTCCTGCCAACCCACCAAAACATTACTTTCAATACCTTATACGACTTTTGTATCCTATGATGAATAGACCATTTTGAATGGTGGTAGGTGTGAATAAGTTGTTTCTAACAATCCATAGGTATAACTATCCAATTTTGAAACCAAAACACTAAATTCTCACCCATCTTCCATCCCTCAATGGTATCTTCACAATTGAGTTCTTTTTCATAGTAACAAATTAAGAATCAGATTTCAATGCCTCTAAAACCATATTCACCAAATTAAGAGCCAACAAAACTGGAAAGGAAACCACAACATCACCTCGGTCTTCACATTCTAATTTCATGTCTACTATCACTAAGATCAACTAACACTAATATGAATCCTCTTTTTCCAAAAAACATATGACTTTATACTTAATACATCTTCTATCATATTTCCCTTACCCGGCGTATACATTATATAAATTTTAAACATTTAGAGATACTTCATCAATATTATTTGTCTCGAATTCGAATTCCTTTTTGAGAAAATATATTTCAAACTCTTATTATCTGTTAGCATAGTAAATATCTCAACAAAAAGGTAATGACGCCATGTCTTCAACTCATAGACTATGGCAGCTAACTCCAAATCATTTGTTGGGTAGTTCTTGTCATAAAACTGTAACTTCCTTGATCCATAAGTAACAACATGATCTCCCTGTATGGGAACACATCCCAAACCTAATCTCTAAGCATCAAAATACACCACGTACCCTTGTCCTGATTCCAAAAAAATCAAGATTAGTGATGATGTAAGGTAAACATTAAGCTCCTTAAAAGACATACGAAGTTCCTCATTCCATTAGAATGAAACATTTTTTCTTACAAAAACTATAATTGGTTTATCTAGTTGTGATAAATCGAGAACAAAACATCCGTAATAACTCTCTAGACCAAGGAAAATGTGTATCTCAAAGACATTATATGGAAATTTTCAAGAGATAACTGCCTCTAAATTTTTTGAATCTATATAAACACTTTTTTTAGAGATTACATGGCCATGGAAATGTACCTCTTGTATCAAAAAATCAAACATTTATATTTTTGGCATACAAACGAAGATATCAAAAAATTCCCGACATTATCACCAAATGTTGTTTATGCCTAAACCTTGTCCTTGAATACACTAATATGTTATCTATAAACACTTATACAAAAGAATCTAGATAACTTTGAAATATCTGAATGATCAATTCCAAAAATATCACTAGTAGATTCATGAGACCAAAAGGAATTACCACGTATTCATAATGTATATATCTACTATTAAATGTTTTCTTTGGAATATCCTCTTTCTAAACCCGCAATTGGTGACATCATGATCTTAATTAAATCATAGAGAACCATTGATATCCCCTAAATTAATAAAATAGATCATCAATTTGTGGAAGTGTATATCGATTCATTATCTTTACATTATTAAGATTTTGATAATCCACACATTGTCAAAGAGTTCAATCCACCTTTTTTACAAACAAAACTAATCCTTTCAACGGAGACATGCTAGGATTAATTAACCCTTCGATTTATAACTCTTATAATTGCACCTTTATTTCCCTTAATTATATTGGTCCCATTCAGTAAGACATAAGTGAAATAGGACTGGTCCCTAGAAGGATATAAATTGTAAACTCCACTTCTCTCATGGGTTGAAACGCTCAGAAATTAATTGGAAAAACATCCTGAAACTAATCAATAACTTATGAAAAAATATTATCCTTGATGTCTTCCATCGATTCCAAATTCAATTCTTCCAACTAATATAATATCATTACAACTGATGGTGCTAACAATCCCTTTTCACATACCTTGACATTCTGGTCTCCTTTAAAGAGATGTTATACGCCATCATTAGTGGTACAAAAAACCCTTAATGTATAATAGTGGATGTGAGCTTTGAATCTTGTCAACAAATCCATACCCAGGATTATTTCATAGAAACCCATTTTAGTATAGAGAAATCCCATATCAAATCGGCTCCATCAATAGTTATAGAACAATATCTACACATAAAGGCTTTATATTCTCTTTGACCAAGAGGATTTTGCAGTTTCAACACTGAAGGAATCATCTCAATATTTAAACATAGAAAATCAACAGCATGATAAGACATAAAGGAATTGGATGCACTCATATCAAAAAAATCATATATAAGGTTAGAATTCAAAAGAATTGTACCCCTCACCATCAATGGTCTAGATTGATCATCCACAATAACATAATTAGCTCCATATAATTTCTTGATCATGGAACTTTTTTCGTTATTTACATAATGAGATTTTCTCAGATGATGATTCATGGTATTCCTAGAATCACCATGGCTAGATCTGTTCTGCTGATGAGTATTTTTCTTCTATCCTTATCTCCTCAAAGCATACGATGTTTATGGCACATGAGAAGTGTTCTGAACACCTTACCTCATAGCACTGAAACAATAGAGCTAAAGGTTCCATCATATGATTGAAATTGTGGCATGTTTTAGGTGGTGACATACACTCTCTCTTCATGTGGTCAAATGAATCGCATTAGAAACATCTAGCTTTTCACTTGGGTCTTGTAAGAATATTTACTGATCCAGTTGTCTGATTTTAAGTCATCCCCATACCTTGGATATTGGTTTAACTCTTCCACTTAATCCTAGCATTATAGTTCCCACCATTTCCTATAGGTATCCACTTGATCCCTCCACCCATATCTCCTAATATGTCCCTTTCTACCACTGTCACTATCATGACCATCTCTATATAATTAGTAATAAAGAGCACATCAATATTTGATGTAATCTTTTTCCTTAGACCCGATTCAAAAATGCATGCCTTCAAGGATGCATTAGCATAAACTTTGGGTGCAGAGAAGAATAAATTAAAAAAAAATTCTATGTAATCTATCACTATGAGGATCTCCTGCTTCATGATAAATAAGTATATCATTCTTTAAATTTTAAATGTATGAGGATAGATATTTTTAAAAAATAATTCTTCAAAATCCTCCCAAGCAAAGAATTGGTATAATTTATCATTAACTGCTAAATCTTTCCACTGGCATGAAAGATCCTCCAACATATACATCGCCAGCTTGATTTTCAACTCAAATGGTGTGCCATGGAAATCAATGATTTTATTAATCCTATTCATCC
This sequence comes from Viscum album, assembly GCA_963277665.1. Taxonomy (NCBI): domain Eukaryota; kingdom Viridiplantae; phylum Streptophyta; class Magnoliopsida; order Santalales; family Viscaceae; genus Viscum; species Viscum album. The sequence goes on along the minus strand of OY728150.1, from coordinate 1,880,994,889 downwards.
ACACCTCTACCTTATCTAGTTCGGAATCACACTAAAAGATGGGTGGATTTTTCTTCTAGAACTGGAAGGAGTGATCCGATTTCCTTGGTTCATCCCACCTATTCACTCTATCCACAGCCTAAAAATCTTTGATTATACCCTAAACCAGCTATTGGTAAACCTATGGCTTATGTGAATCCTTTTTCTAAGAAACTTCCTCTAGTCGGTTTCTGCGACTCCTACCAATTGTCATTTTTATAAACACAACAAACGTCATAAGTCTCACTCTCTTGAAACTAAAGACTTAACAATTTCAAATTCTATCAAATCAAAACTATCACAACATTTCTTTTCAAAATAAAACATTTTCCACATCCATCCAATTTTGAAACTTTTACCGTGATTTTGAAAATCATACAATTTTCAAAATAACCAACTCATTCCTTTTCAAAATCTTACATTTGAAAACAACTATAATAATTTAAAAAATTCAACACTTTTGTACAAAATCATAAATCATTACTCAAAATAAAATATGTACTCATAGTGTGAAGTCATTTCTATAATTCATGTCATTCTCATATCATTTTATAAACCTATGAAAATGAGATAACAATACTATAAGTGTCTCCAAAACACTTTTGTATCCAAATCCCTAGTAACATGAATATATATATAAAAATATTAGCTACGTATTTTTATGATATATATTTCATGTCCCAAAAGTCATACTCTTTTATACCATCAAAACTTGAGGAACAAACAAGAATTAATTTCAACAACAAGGTTAACGTAATTGAAAATTGTTTGTTAGTCAAGGATAGAACAAGTTCATACCCCTTATAACACCCTGCCCCGCCTCCTTAACTCGAGAAGGCAGAAGGATATTACTTGTCCTTATGTGATATCTCCAAGGGTCTAAAGGATGACAATAAATTCCAAGTGCTCCAATAAAATTGGGGGATGATTTTCCCTTTAAGAAATAAAACCACTTAACCAAAAATGATATAAAAAATTAAACCACTACATGATGCATGATAACAATGTAAAAAACCCAAAGTAATACTATTGATATCAATACCAAACTACAATAGAGTACTATAGTGAAAGATAACTAACATTAAAGTACACAGCGGAAGAAAAAGCCAACAAAACTCAATGATAACCCACAAAACTCTAAATCTCCAACATGCTCTAGGATACAACTCCACCAAACATCCCAACCATCATGATGCACCACTAAAGAAGTGTGATACTTTACCTTTATTGCTGTCCCAATAAATGATATACTCTAAAGAACCAAAGTCCAAAGTAGGGACAATTAATGAAAATCAGTAGGATTTCCTCAAAGTATTTCCCTACTCACACCACAAGGATAGAACATGTTAGCACAATTACATAAAACAATTTATATAAAACAATTGAAAATTGTTTATATCAAAGATAAGAAGTTTAATTCTAAAACATTATTATTTCCACAATAGTTTCCATACCAAAACAGTTTCCATACCAAAAGAAACCAAACAACAATTTAAAACCATTTCACATTCCTTTTGGAAAACCCATTCCATGATTCACCATACAACCACACAATCATTCTTCTCTAACATTTCCATACTCATGACTTGTTTTTATTCTATCCACTAAGTCATCAGAAAGTGTACAATCTCCTTGTTCCACAGTGGCACATTACTCTTATCCAGGGTCACATATCTTTGTACCCCAATGGTACATGCCCCTTATTCATGGTCACATTGAAATAATGAACTCGCACAACCCATGTATTCCAAATCGATTTCAAGACAACCAATTCAAACCATTTCAATAAAATGGTTATTTTATTGAAAACCCTTCAAACAAACCATTTCAATAAATTTCAATAAAACCATACTTTTATTGAAAACATCTCAATTAAACCATTTACCTATAATACATAAAATCCATATATTAAAATCAATATTTTAAAAATAAATAAAACAAAGTACATTACAAAACCACTTTCCACAATTCCACAATTTCACCAAAAACAAATAAAATGCACATGCCGACACTAAAGAGGTTTTCTACCATGATTTTCACACAGATTTCCCAATAAATTTAAAATTCTTTAACAAATTTTAAACTAATCATTTATGTTATAATAAGAGGCATCAAGATTGAATCTACCTGCAATGGAAATTATGGTGAAAACACATAATAAAACAAAATTTCACACAAAACTAGGTTGAATCTCCGAAAAAAATCCTTAGATATCTTCCTCTATTTTCAACAAAAAAAAATATAACAATTATTGGCATCAAAAACCTTAAATCTATCCAAGGTGGAATAGATATAAGAAACCAATAGAAGAAAGAAAGTATATCTAAGAAAAATCATGAAAAACTACCAGAAATGACGACTTATTATGGTAATTGGGCTTCAATGCACCAAGAAAGTCCTCCAAATCAATTACAGTTCAATGGGGAGAGGTTATATAGACTTTAGGAGGAATAAAAAATGAGTTAGGGTTAGTTTTAGAGAAACAAAATGGGGTAAAACTTAAGCTCAACCAAGATACACATTTTTAGGATCTTGTTTTTAAACTCTATACAGTTAATCATGCAGTTAGGCAAAACCATATGGTAATAATGTTCCAGACAATTCCCTAGGGAGGACCTCACATGGTTGGACATCACTATTAGGAAAATTTTGTGCCATCCATGAAAAAATCCATTGTCCCAATTTTCATGGTTTCTCCTTGGTAGATGCATGCATTGGTAAAACTGTGTGTCTTCCCATGAACCTTTCGCTTAACCGTTGTCTCAATATTCCTAGTTTCCTACATGATTTTCATAGTTTCCAAAAACCATTATCCAACTAGGAACCTATATAAAATCCCTAAAAACATTCCAAACTATTTCTAAATCCTCATTAACTTCATCTAAACACTTTAAATACATAAAAATCATAAATGGGGGGTTATTTACTTGAAACCGCGGAGTGATACATTCTCCCCAAAATTGGACTTTCCATCCTTAGAAAGGAGAAAAGCACTGGTGTCCTGAAAGAGTTCGAACCATTGCTTAACCATTTATTTCTCACATTATTAATTCCATTCTGAAATTTGAAAATGTTACCACAAAACCCACACTCGACTGATGATATTCCCACACAAGACTTTCTTTTTCCTATCAACAATCTACACCGACATTTTCACTAATAAATAATACAGCTCTGGGTCAATGTGATCCCATCAAATAACATGGTCACGATCAGGATAATAATTTTTCAACTATGATACATGAAACAAATTATGCACTGCAATGAACCATGGTGGTAATGCCTTCTGATATTCCACCTCACCAACCCGTTCAAGTATCTCAAAAGGGTCTATGTATCTAGGAGATAACAAAACCTTCTTTCTAAACAATGATGACCAAGCCTTTGAGTGATTATCAAAAACACAAGATAACTCTCCTAAAATAAAATTTCCTATAGAAAATTATCTTCATTTGATTTCTAGAGACTATGATCCACCTTCATTCCCTTATTGATCAACTGAATCTTCCATGTTGTCTCTTGGACAAGGTTCAGCCCAACCAGTGAAGTCTCACCTATTTCCACCCAACATAGTGGATAATGATAAGTACTCCTATACAAATATTAAAAATAAGACATTTTTATAAATTAATAATATTAATTTTTATATGAGAACTCCACCAATGGTATGTGCTCTTCCCATGAGCCACCAAAAATATATTAAACAAGCCTTCAACATGCCTTCCAACATTTTTATCATCCATTTAAATTTTTCAGCCATCTAAGGTTGATACACGGTACTCATAGTCAATGGATTCCTAAGGGATTTATTGATGTATTTCCAAAAAAAATCCATAAAACTCATATCTCTATCTGACACAAATGAAACTAGTACGCCATGCCTCTTTACCAAATCATGGATAATTATTTTTTACAAGTCTCCCACCATATAAGATTTGTAAATAGGGATCAAATTATCTAACTTTGTGGGGTGATCCACTATCACCCATATGGCATAGAGTTTCCAAAAAATTCTGGTGAGACTTGTTACATAATCCATAGCTATTTCCTCTCATTTCCAATCATGAATAGGTAATGAATATAACATACCTGTTGGTCGTTGATATTTTGTATTAACCTACTGAAAAGTAAAGAATATCAAAACAAACTAAACCACCATATTTTTTATACTGACCTACATAAACTATTATTTAAACACCTTATTAATCTTTTCTATCGCAATATGAAAAACTATTTTTTATGTAAATCATTAAGAATTTATTCCAAATAAGAGATATGAAGACCATCGAATTTCAAAACAACAACACTAAAATCTCATCCATATTTCATCCCTCAATTTTATCACCACCATTGAGTTTTTCCTCATAGAAAAACATTTTTAACTTGACATTGATGACTCTTTAACCATCTTCACCAAATCAGGAACAAATAAAACTAGAATGAAAATAAAAAAATCACATGTTCATCGCATTCCAAGTTCATGTCTGGTATCACTAACACAAATTCAACTGATCTAAAGCCTCTTTTTCCAAATGACCATATTACTTTCTTCTTAATGCATATTCCACCATATTTCCCTTACCTGGTGTATACATCAAGTCAAAGTAAAACTTTTTGAGATACTCCATCCATATTATTTGTCTCAAATTCAAATCCCTTTGTGAGAAAATATGTTTCAAGATATTATTATCCATAAACACTATAAATTTTACACTAATGAGGTTATGATTCTATGGATAGCTTTGTTCCAATGATTAGGATAGTTCTGCTTCCCTCATCCCATCAAATCATATGACATCTATGACACATGAGAAGTTTCTTGAACACCTAACCTCAGAGCACTAAAACAATAGGGATGAAGATTCCTCATATGATTGAAAAATGTGGCATGCTCTAGGTGGTTACACACACTCTCACTTCATATAGTCAAACAAACCACATTAGAAACATCCATCTTTTCTCTTACATCTTGGAGGAATATTTACTGATCTAGCTATCTAATTTTAAGTCATCCTTGTACCTTGGAAATAATTTTCCCTCTTCTTATTACTCCTAGTATTAGAGTTCCCACCATTCATCATAGGTATCAACATGATCCCTCCACCAGTAGCTCCGGAGATATCCCTTTCTTATAATGTCTCTCTATTGACCATCTTTGTATCATCTATAACATAGTGCAGAGCAATCTTTGAGCAGATTTACTGCCTCATCCCTTATTTAAAAATGTGTGCCTTTAAGGATGTACTAGTAGTAAATTCAGGTGAAATGTGGAATAAATTCATGAATTTATCCATTTTCACTATCACTATAAGGATCTCCTACTTCAATATGAATAATTATGTCATTATTGTAATCCTGAATATATGTGTATATACTTTTTTGTTGAACAATTCATCAAAATCTTCCCAGGAAATTCCTTAGTCTTATTTATCCTGAACGGATAAATCCCACCACTAGCATGTAAAATCCTCTATCATATATATCACAATCATGACTTTCAACTCTGTTAGTGTGCCAAGAAAATCAAGGATTTAATAAATCATGATTATCCACACCTATTCCTTCTCTAGTTCCGAATCACTCTAAAAAATGGGTGGATTGTTCTTTGGGAACTAAACAGAATGATCCACCTTCCTTGTTTCTTCCCTCTTGTTACCTCTATCAACAGACTGAAAATCATGGAGTATACTATGAACTAGTTTTTGGTTCACTTGTGGCACAGGCGAAACCACATTCTCATCAACTTCCTTCAGTTGCTTTCTATAATGCCTACTGGGTACCATTTTTTATAAACACAACAAACATCATAAGTCTCACTCTCTAGAAACTAAAGGTTTAACAATTTAAAATTCTATCACATAATAACTCTAACAACATTTCTTTACAAAATTCAACATTTTCCATGTTCAAACATTTTTGAAAATTTCACTATGATTCTGAAAATCAAACCATTTTTAAAATAACCATTTAATACCTTTTTAAAATATCACACTTGAAAAAAACATTAAAAAACATAAAAATCAAAACTATTGAACCAAATCATAAATCATTACTAAAAATTAAATACGCACTCTTAGTGGGATGCCATTTATATAATTCATTTCATGCGCATACCATTGGATAAACCAATAAAAATGAGATAAAAATCCTATAAGTGTCTCTAAAACACTTATGTACCGAACTCCCTGGGGACTTGAAGTTTAGCATAAAAATATTAGCTATGTCTTTTTATGCACTACATTTCAATCCCTGACAATCGTACTCATTTCTAACATCACATCTCCAGGAATAAACAAGAATTAATTTCAACTCCAAGACAAATAAAATTGATTACCACTTGTTAGTTAAAGATTGAACAAGATGATACCACTTGTAACATCATGCCCCTCCTTATTGGATTGAAAAGGAAAAAAGACATTACTTGGACTTAAGAAACATTCCTAAGGCACTAAAGGGTATACTTAAATTCTAAAGTATACAATACAATAGGGGGATTATTTTCTCTTTAATAAATAAAACCACTTATCAAAACATTCCATAACAAAATAAAACACTTCATGATGCATGATAACAATGTAAAACAACTCAAAGTAATATTGTTTATATCAATACAAAACTACAATAGAGTAACACAGCAAAAGAAAACATACATCAAATTACACAACCAAGGATAAATCCAACAAATCTCAATAAGAACCCACATAACTCCAAATATCTAACATTCTCCATTCTCCAACTCTACAAAATAACCCATGTATCATGATGCACCACTAAATAAATATGATACTTTACCTTTGTCTATGTCCCGATGAATAATATCTATAAAAGCACCAAAGTTCCAAAGAAAGGGTGAGCAATAAAGCTCATTATACTTTCCCCAAATGAATTCCCAAATCATGTCACTAGGATAGAACATGTTAAAACATTTATATAAAACAATTTATAAAGAACAATGAAAATCATTTATATCAAATCCAAGAAGTTTAATACTAAAATAGTTTCCATAGTAAAATAGATTCCATACCAAAATAGTTTCTATGCCAAAAGCAGCCAAAAAATACTTTAAATTCATTTCACATTCAATTTTGGCATATCCATTCCATGATTCACCACACACCCACACATGCATGCTTCTATGATACTTCCATACTTATGGTCAGAATGTATTTCATCCATTAAGTAATCACAAAGTGACCATTATTTTTATTCCTAAATGACATAGGCCCCTTATATAGAGTCATGTACCTTTGTACCATAATGGTGCATGACATTTATTTAGGGTCATGTCAAAATCATAAACTCACACAACCCATGTATGCCAAAACTATTTTAAAAAAACCAATTCAAACCATTCAAATAAAACCGTTCTTTTATTAAAATCCATTCAAACAAACCATTTCAATAAAATTCAATAAAACAGTCCATTTATTGAAAACATTTCAATTAAAACATTTACAAAAAATCCAAATAAAACATATTTTAAAATAAACATTTTAGAAATTAAGAGAAAAATTACATTGCACAACCACTTTCCACAATTCTATAATTTCACCCAAAAAAACATAAAATACTCAAACCATTAATAAATATGGTTTCTACCATGCTTACACACAAATTTCACAATAAATTTCATGTGATTTAACCAATTTGAAACTAAACCTTCAAGTTCTAATAAGAGGAGTCGAGATTGAAGCCCCATACCTCAGCAATTATGGTGAAAACAAAGAATGATATGAAAACGCCTACAAACTAGGTGGAATCTTCAATAACCCACCTTATTTCTCTTCTCATATCATCAAAAAAAATCTAACCATGATTGGAATCATAAACCATATATCTATCCATAATGGACTATATCTAAGAAACTGATAGAGGGGAGAAAGTATATCTAAGAAAAAACCATGAAAAACTACCATACATGATGGATTTCCATGAGAATCAGGATTCAAAGAACAAAGAAACACCTCCGGATCACTTCGAATTCGATAGGGAGAGGTTCTATAGACTTTGGGAAGGAGAAATCCTCATTTTGGGTTATTTTGGATCAATAAAAAAGGATTTAAACTTAATCCCAACCCAAGTCCACTTTTTTAGGATCTTGTTTTGAAACTGTACATGGTTACTCAAACGGTTAGGAAAAACCACACGCTACCCATATGCTAGCCACTAAACCAATGAGTACCTCTCATGTTTATCCTGATCTTTAAGACAATTCATGTTCCAACCATAAAAAATACCATTTTCTGACATTTCACGGTTTCTCCTTGGTAGCCAAAAAATTTGGTAAAACTATATGACTGGCCATGTGCCTTCCCCTTAGCCCATGTCTCACTATGCATGGTTTCTTATAGGAGTTGTATGGTTTTGTTAAACCGTTCTCCAATCATGAACCTTTAGAAAAATCCTCAAAAATACTTCAAAAGGTTTTCAAACCCTCCCAAACATCACTCAAACACTTTATATACTTAAAAATCACAAATACAGGGTTACTTAATTGAAACTGTGGGTGCTACCATACTAGTGGGGATTGTTTAATGATATATCAATGATGTATTAGTAGTCTCATGAATAGAATCAATAAGCTAGATTGAAATCATTTTTCCAAAACCAATGGGTTTGTACCCAGTAGTTTAATATTTCTTGTGAAAGGTCTTGAAATTAGATGTATGTGAATGCCTAAGATATAGGTGTCCAATAATTCATCATTTACTGAATTAAGATTTTGTTTATTATTATCCATGATATTTTCACAATGATATTATCCATGGATTCATTTAATTCTCAATTTATTGATTAAATTTCATGTGTTTTCAGTTATTTACACTTCCATATTCATTATGAATTATCTTATCATGATAATCAATACATTTTTAAATGGAATTTATGTTCAATTATTTTCCTTTCAATATTGATAATGTATATTGATTCATAATAGCTTTCCTTGTACTGAAACATTACTGAGCATTTGATATCATCCCATTCTTTTGTTTTATTTTTCCCTAGAATTCCAAGATGTTTTTATAATTGATATGTGTGGATACGCTATGGGGAATAATTTTGTTTTCATATAAAATACTATATATATTTTTATGTTTGAAATGTAATGTGGATTTCAAGTATGTATCTATTTTACCATGACTACTACACTATTTGGTTCATTGTGACGTGTTTCATTATATCTGCTGTCAATCTAATAAATAATACACCAACTCTGGGCTACAAGGTTTGAGGTATTTAGATTTTTTATCATAGGAATTTTAGTAGAAACCTTGAGAACTATATTTAGAAAAGAATATATTGGTGAATATAACTCTATGATTGACTTTGGGGATAAGTCAAAGTATAGGATAACATCCTACTTATTTGGTAATGAACATGGATATCCTAGTTTAATCCTAAGGAGTAATAGATTAAGATGAAGGTGTTGTGATCTAGAAAAAAATTGAATAATATTTTATGATTATTTGATAGCTCACTCTGATTATTATAATTTTATTCTTACACTTTGAATTTTGGTTTTAGTCGATGGTGAGAACCATAAGAAACGGGTTTAAAATTGAATGTGATAGAAAATTTGTTGATGATGTAGTTCACTAATCCTATTATGGTTAGAAGAATCATGAAAATTCTAAGTAATGTTTTTGATTTTGGAAGCATATATATTTCTATTAACTTAAGATTTATAGACACCATCATGGGTTTATGAGTTTAATGTTAATAAGAAGTTTAAATTCTTAAACACCCTTTTGAGGTTTTATGTTATGGGAGTTAATCAGGTTTAAGAATATTTTGGGCGATGTTTGTGGAAATACTACCTATTGGTTTAGAATGTGAAAAAATTATTTAAGTAATAATTCCATTACATTTTATGGACAGAAGTTTAAAGTTAATGATAACCTGTAGGGTTTATATGATATTTGATTTTATGGTAATTAAGGTTTATTACATTTTTTGGAAAGAAAAATGAAAAGTATGAGATAACCTTTATAGTTAAAACATTTCATAAATGTTGAATATATTAAGGTTATTTTTAAGTATTTTTATCCCTTTTTATGAATTTTATAAAGATTATATTAATATAGTTTTAGAAAAATTTCAACTTGTTGGTTGGGCAACAACCCTTCGCATTCAGAAAGGCCACGGGACATGAGCCCACAACCAAAGGGAGAAAAGGGTGTATCTCCTACCACTAGACTACATGATTTCTTGGTTAGTATGAAATAGTTTTTATTTTTTTATATGATATGAATTATAAAGGATGTGTTAATTTTAGGAACATATTATTTATCATATAGATGACCATGGGATGGAAATTGATTTTATTTTATGTTACGTATGATATTTTGGAAGACACTCCTTATTTTAAGAACCCTACATGATTAAAGTAAACAAAGTATTATGGAATTTTATTTTATAAATAAAGGATGAATTATATTTTGCTGAAATATATGATTTCATTGTGGATTTATGGTTATTAAAGTTATTTATAGAAATACTTAGAATATCTTGGAGATTATATGTTTACAGTGTGCATATTTTTAAATATAAATATTAAATTTATCTTTTAAAACAATGTGATCAAATCCTTATGATTATTGGATTTCAATCTTATATAGGAAGTTTTTTATGAAATTTAAGGATGACTTTTTTTTAAATGATATATGTTGAATTTTGTGTATTATTGCAAAAAATTTAGAGATTAAATTAGTTTTCTTTATATGAAGGATTATTAATTTTGGGAATTATCTTATCATGTTGCAACCATTTTGGTATTGGTTAAATTCTAATGAAAGGAGTAATAGATAGTTATTATTTTTTATATTTTAGGATCTCTATAAGTTTATTCTAGTCTATTTGGAATTAAAAAAATCATACTAGATATTTAGGGAAAAAGACACGTTTTTGGTTGAAATTTATTAAAGGATGAAACTCTACTTGTCCAGTAAGTATATATCCTTATGTTCTTACTCTAAGAAATAAAATAATTCCTCAACTATAGGAAAAGGACTTTTGAACAAAAATGTTATATTTTAACTTTTATTACAAAGAAATCAATGACCTTGTAAGTAATCGTAGATTTACAGCATTGTAATGGTTAAATTTCTCATGATCACATTTTATATCACCCTCCATTAGACCTTAATAGTTATATTTTTCTTCTATGTCTATATTTTCACTTCCTTCTAATTTTATATTATTTTTAATATTAGTTTTTTGGTGACCTTCAAATTTTCCTTTCTATCTTTATAAGAGTAATTTTTACAAACCCTTTTTAAGATGTGGGTTGATGTGGCCGGAGGTCATCATGGCCCTCAAAATTACATTTAATAACCTACACTAGAATAGTGGTGCAAGGTCGACCCATAGAGAAGGTAAGTGAGTGAATTCTATGGTTTTAAAACTAAAAACCTCATTGATGTCAGCAATGAGTTAAACAACTTTATAAGTTTTTTTCACTTTTCAATTTTTACTTTTTAATATATATTTTTAAAGATAGTGATGATTAAAACATGATTTAAACTAAGAAACCAAATATTAAAACATGTAATGATGAATTAAAGAAAATAGTGAAATAATGCACAGCCACAAGACAGGAAGTGAGATCAACAAATTTCTTGGGAATTCAAAACTACTGGTATGAATGGATCTTCTCTCCACAGCTTACAATCAAATCACAACTCAAGAAAGACTGAAGAATTTCCCCCACCATGAAACGTAACAGGCAGAGGACTAATTCTTGGAGTTCACCACACCAACACATAATCGAACTACAAAGAAGTTTTAAAAGCTATCATTTGGAAGAGAACTCGCCATAAATTTCCATTGTTTAAGTAGTTAAATATTTGGAAAATGCTTTCAAGATAAACCTCGCCAGTTGACATTGAAGTATGAAATTGAAAACATTGAAGTGTAAACGATCAAAATATTAGAAACAGATTCAGTCTCTCCAACTGATTCTAATTTCTTAAAAAGATATGCAAAATATTATTTATATATCATAACAATAAGGTTTTAAAAAATTCCCGAGCTGAGAAAGATAAACCTACTATCATATTTTTTAAAGTAGTGAAAGAAACTAAAAAAAGAGTAAATTAATTATGGATAGAGGGGTGGAAAACTCCCCTAGTACTGCTCTGATTCTAGGCTCTTCCGTCTCCTGCTCTGCTTATATGCTGCTCCATAGGAGTCTTCTCTCTTGAAAAAGTGTGTATATCGAATGTGATTGAGCATCTCGATCTGCTCTCCAAAATTTTGTTCGTGAAATAAATGAGCTTTTATCTTCTCTCCAAAAGTTTTTTCATGAAATGAATGAGCATTGATCTGCTCTCAGATGGATCTGGTCATAGAATTAATGAGAGTGTCTCACTCTCGTCTAATATGATTGTGGAATAACAAATGAGAGTCCGGATCTACTCTCGAATGAATGTACGTCCTCCGAGCTTCCTTCCATTCACTACTTGCTCTTATTTTAAATCCTATTGTCACCTGCGGCATGTCACCACTCAATTTTCACTAACTTGGACTCTCCTTTTTCTATTTCACCACACAGGTGCGTTTTTTCATGACAGGCATTTCACTCTAATTTTTCTCACATAACTAACTCATGGTGAGTTAGTTAAGTAAATCTCGATGAGATCTCACTTCCCGTATGAACCTGCAATAAAAAAACAATAAGTAATAAATACAAAGAAAATAAATATTATATTACAGTTATTTTATAAATTAATGTTAAATTAATTGGTTAATTAAAGTTAAATTAAAGATACTTAAATTGATAATTAATATTACCAAAATAACTATTAAAATTATTGTCATTTATTTATTATTAAATCTTTAATAAAAATTTATGTATTTAATTTATTATTATTAATTAAATTATACAATTAGTGTTAGTATCATTAACATTTAGTTAATATAATTTAATTTAATTCTTAAATTAGATTAATATTAATTACATTGTTATTCTAATTATTATTTTTATACAGTTAGAAAAAAAGTGTTAAGTATTTACATTAATTAATATTCAACTTAATTTACAAATTATTATTGTTTATAATTTAATTTTATAAAATCTTATTAATTTGTCTAATATCCTATTTTATGACTTATCTACTTATTATTATAAATCTTATTATGTATTATATTATATTTATTTGATTAATTTATTAATTATTATGATTTTCTTTTTCTTTTTCTTTTCTTTTTATTTTTTTTATTTACTTTCTCCCATATCTTCTTCTCCATAATGCAACAAGAGGGAGTATATTCCTCTGTTCCTTCTCTGTGATGGCGATACTAGCTCTTCTCCCTCCTCGGCTCCACCTCACGCTGTGACACTAGTGCGGAAACGGCCTCAGCTATAGCGTGGACAGAGGTGAATAGTGGAATCTCCAGGAAGAACCCACAGTGGCCCGACTCCATCTCTCTCAACCTCTTAGCACAGCGTCAGATACTACTCCTCATCCCAGTGATGTTGTGGAGACGGTTTCACCCGACTCCAACGACGAAACTTCTCCCTACAACGGTCTTTGTTTGGCTTCCTCCTCATTTCATGGTGCAAATCAACATGTCCAACAGAGCCTCAATGATTCTCACTAGTAGTGCAGTTTCACGGCATCAATGGTTTGACAGCAGATCATTAGCAGGTGGTCCAGTACGGACTCCTCCTTCAATGGCAGCATGAATTTATAATGGCTTTGTTGTGGTACCACTTATAAAATAGTTGAAGGAAAATAGTTTCATAGGTTTTGGTGGATGTGAAGGATGAATAGGTATAAGGGGTTAAAACGATGTCACGTGGGTTTATAGTGGTTGTGTTACCGTAAAAGGATTAATGTGAGCGGATTAAATGGTTTGAAATATTTTTTTGCGACACCGTGAAGTGGAATGAAAATGGCGAGACCATGTAAAAAAATGGGACAACGATGTGTGGAGAGGGACCATATAGGGAAATACAGTTATAGTGAGACAGAAAAGTTAAAAAATATCATGGTGGCAACATTAATTGGTGAGACTGTGTAAAAAAAATGGGGAGTGGTTTGTGGTGGCACCATGACAAACAATGGTTGTTATGGCACCTTGAAACTACAAAACAAACAGACAAAAAAATGAAACATAAATAAAGCAGGATAAAATAATTAATACAAACTAAAAATTAATTAAAACAAATGAAAATGAAGATACTCATAAATTTATGTAAACTTTTAAAACCAACTAAAGTTAAATTATTATTAACATTAAAATATAAAACTAAAATTTTTACTAAATTAAAAATAAAATTAAATAACGAAAATAAGCAAATAAAAGTTAGTATAAAATTTAAACAATTATAAAACAACATTTAATTATTTATAATAGTAACTGTATCAGATTAAATAAATTTAAGGTAGACAGATAATTATTATATTAACAACCCATTATGTTAATTAATTAAATTTTAAATAAAAGACTTAATAATTGAAGTAGGTCTATAATCATTTATTTTAATTAATGAATTTTTAAAAGACATTTAATAATTAGGTTATATTATTTAATTTTTAATACATGCAATGTTAGATTAAGATTAAATAATTTATTTTTGAAATCAAACTAATTAATTGAATAATAAATGTTAAATCATTAAATATGTAGACAAAGATTCCAAACTAAATTTAAAGTAATTTATACTATAAAATTAAAATACGAAATGAATTAATTACTTTAAATCTAAAAATACACGATTAATTATAAAAATTGATCAATTATTAATATTAATAATAAAAATACAAAAGATCTACTGTTTATTAAAAAGTGTTAAAATAAATAATTAAATTGATAAAAATTAATTAAAAACATGTGAAAAAACAAGTGTTTTTAAGGCCACATGAAATTCCCCCACACTTAGTAATTGTTTTTTTTCAAACAATATCATGCTTTTTGATTTTTGAAAAACAGTAAAGTATTTATTATTTTGGTCAAAAAGTAAAATGTTCATCCATTTGAAAATAGAGGACTGTTAATTGATTTTGGATTTTTGAATATTATGTTTCAATTAATTTCTTTCCTAGAACAAATAATCAAAGAGTAATAAAAAAACCTATCGATCATCAAGCAATGAAGATGTTGTGCCTCATATTTGATACTAATTAATGATTCATTTCAATCCAACCTCAGGTTCTAAGACCAAGAGTGACAATATGTAAATATCAGGGGAATCAGAAGCTTAATAGAGGAACCTTATACTTTGACTTTTCACCTAGGTTTCAAAAATAATTATTATTATTTTGAATCACTATAATGATACAACCTAAATGACTCCCATATAAACCAATTGACCCCTTTTTCATTCGGTGTTCATCATTCCCCCCACCTTAATAAACTCGTTTTTGAGCCTAGATACTATATTTTATTTTTCCCAAGTCATGTATCATATGCTATGAACTTTTCAATGCACTTATTCAAAGTGTATAGAGGGATTATAGTAAATAGAAATGCACCCAGCATCTAGGATCTCAGAGACTATCTATGGGATCCCAAATGCCCAAATTACTGAAGTTTCAAAATATTTTAATCAAAACCATTTACATTGGCTCGTTAATGTGATTACATTAAATAAATAACAATGAATTTGTTCCCCTAAGATCAATTCAAACTTCCAGTCCCAAGGATTATGATCATAACTCTACAAAAAGATCACCCATGTCACTCTCAAAAATGCACTCTAAACTACCATTAAATCACTAAGAAAGACCACTAATAAATCATCCATTATCACTAATTTCATACTCAAAACATATCTTAACTACCAAAATGGTACTTTTCCTTAGGCAAGACCCATTTCAATAACAATGAATAGCCTAAAATTAAGTATGAATTTTAAAAAAAATGACCCATTTTTTTACACAAAGTTTTAAATTGTAGATGGAAATGATGGGATCTCATTAAAGAATAGTTTAGCACAGTCAATAAATGAACCCCTCCCCCACACTTAAAACTCAACATTTTCCCAAAAGTTGAATTCTGATGTGGAGAAGAACAATTAATAAATTAAAGTTCATAATATATTTTTGATTTAGTAGATTTATGATATGTTTTAAGGGTCTCTTGAAATTCAAAATTATTTTTTTCCATAAAGATTAATTAAATAGAAGGTGTATTAGATAGTATATGCATTAAATTTTATGTCTAGTGACAAAGATTTTAAATATAACTCAAAAGTATCATATAAAGTGTGGGTGCACAATTAATTGGGTTGAAAGAAAGTTTAGCAGAATTTATTCAGTTTGATATTAAATATAGAAAACAAAGTTCATGCTAAACATCCCATCATTAATTAGGATTAAAAGACTATCAGCATGTACCCCCCCCACCCCCTCACACACACACACTCTTAATTTCACACAGTGAGAGATTATTTTAATATTTATCAATGAATTCGAATTTTCAGCAAGATTCACATGTAGAATATTTACTTCAGTAGCAAGACATTAAGAAGAATTTAATACAGTTTAAGTCATTAAACAAAATTTTCAGTACACATGTAGCAGAACTTTCTAATACAAGAAGAATTTTCCAAGCAAGAAAAACATGCAATAGATATTTTTCTAAAGCATTAAGGAGCAGAAAAATGAAATAAAAAATTACAGTAAAATACTTCCCTCACTATGTTTTTTCATTACTCCTTCATCATGGAAATTCCACTACTTAAATGACACATAAGCAGCATCCTAGAAACACAGAACATGTAAACCAGGTACTAATAACCAGCAGAGACAGAACAAACAGAAGACAACAAAGAAACACTTTATTCAACACAAAACAGTACAAAAAAATGAATACAAAGAAAGAGAATGGGTTTACTCCCACGAATCATTGAATATAAAGTCTTCAATTAGACTTTATTTAATCACTATATTATTTATTTATTAACACAAAAAAAACCATGGGTTGCCTCCCATGCAGCACTAGATTTATAGTCCCCAGTCGGACTCACCTAGAAACTAACGGTAATCACTAGGTGGATGTGGTTTCCTTAATGGGAACCACCATATATGTTTTGCCCAAATATTTTTTAAAATTGTGGGCTCCCAAAATAAACAAAACAAAACTCTCATATCTTATAAAAATCCCCAAACATCACCCATTAGTAGTTATGGAGATGGTGCTCTCAACATTCATAATTATTTCAGATTTGACAATATTATCATTTTTAGGAAATGGAAGCAGTGTATTAGGTGCTTCAAAGGCTATGAAAATATCATCAAAGCTATCTTCTTAAACTTTAACACTAACAGATTCACTTTCAAGGGTGAAAATGGGTATATTCTGATTAGGAGGTTCAAGAGGAGATTCAATGGAATCGTGAAAAGAATTATGAACATTGAAACTCAAGTATGATTTCCCCTTTGAACCATTATCAGTAACCCAAGAAGGCTCATCACCCTTCATAGTTGAGGATGAAAGTGACAAACATGGAAGAGAATTTAGTTCATCACAAAAAGATTTAGGTATAACAATGTTGTAAATCTCTTCCAAATGATCCTCATCTGTTAACTCACACCGAACATCTACTACTTCTATCAAATCAGTTCTGCCTAATTCAAGTGTGTGCTCAACAACTACTTCAATTTCCTATTAAAAAGGATCACTTCCTAAAACTATGTCATTTGAGTGTTGAACAATTTTAATATCAGGAAGAGTAATGTTCAATTCAGCATCAATAAATTGAGATTCAAGATTATTCAAATTTAAACATTTACCCCCAGATATATCAACACTATTATCAATTTCTAAGAGAAAAGTTTCAGAAAATAAATTACTATAAGAATGTGGAAATTAAAACTCACCAGTTATTCTTTCTTTAAATATCATTCCCTCATCCTCATCATCCAAAACCATTTTAGAATTTATTGGGTTTATAGGTTCAAAACATGGAAGAGAAGTTTTCAATTGAAGTTCAAAAATTTCAGATCCCATGTTATCCAGTTTAATGTTCTCATACAGATTATACCCAATATCAAGTTCAACAACATTGTTCACAAAATTAGAAAAATTGGGTGAAGAGTTTTTTACTTTCAATTTCTATGTTTCAATTTTTACATCAACCTGAGTGACTTCATTTTCAAAATTTCTAAAACACTGATTTTTCTCTAATGAAGGGATGATGAAAAAAACTGGGAAATATTTTTAAATCTGTTTTAATTCATCTTTTGAATTATCCAACTCAACACCATTAAATCACTTTTTGGGATTTTCAATGTTATTGTCTTGACATAGTGAGTTGGTTATTTCCAGATTTAGTTTAACAAAATCATTTATTTCAAAGTAAAAAGTAGGATTCCAGGTTTCACTATCACATTCCTCTTCAACATGATCTTCAAATATTTTATACACATTTTCTTTTTCATTCTCTTTAAATTCTTCTTATTCTTTAACCTTTTTTTCAATTCCAAAGCATGTTTTCCAATAGTTTTATTCTTTGATCTGGCTCTTGTGAATCTCTAAATTGGATTTCTTGAGTTTATTAAACCATGAATCCCTAACAACCTCCCTAGTATCGAATTTTGTTTCAATCAATTCATGTTTACCTATGAATTTAAGATTATATTCAATGTTGTCATCTTATTCAATGTAAACAATCTATTGTGGATGTTTATAGACGCAAAGTCAGGCAGTGTGCCCAAAATTTCCATAGTAAACACAATGAGGCCCTATTTGATTCCAGTTCCAGTGATGTTCCATTTTTTTAAACTAAAAACAAATGAGTTTAGACACAAAAATTTTCACAGTTGAGATGATTTTTCAAAAACAGTACAAGAAGCATATGCAATTCAAAGTAGTTTTTTTAATTCAATTTTATATATGTCGTTTTTTATTTCTTTTTATATTTTTTTAAACATAGAACACTCAACGTGTGCCTCCCCCAGCAATGGAACCAAATTTTGATGAGGCTGGAGGTCGTCACGGCCCTCAAAATTATATTTAATAACCTAAACTAGCATAGTGGATCGGGGTCGATCCACAGAGAAGGTAGGTGAGTGATCTCTAAGGGATTAAAACTAAAAACCTCACTATTGTCAGCAATGAGGTAAAAAACTTTATAGTTTTTTTTCACTTTTCATTTTTTACTTTTTTATTATTTTGTTTTAAATATAGTGATGACTAAAACATGATTTAAACTAAGAAACAAAATCTTGAAATAAGTAATGATGAACTAATGAAAAACAAGGAAACAATGCACAACCGCAAGACAAGAAGCGAGATCAAAAAATTTCTCCGGAATTCTAAACTAGTGGTATAAATGGATGTTCTCTCCATAGAATACAATCGAATCACACCACAAGAATGACTGAAGAATTTCCCTCACCAGAAAACTCAACAGGTAGAGGATTAAGTCTTGGAGTTCACCACACAAAAACATAATCTAACTGCAAAGAAATTTTAAATTTAAACATTTGGAAAATAACTCGCCATAAATTTCCATAGTTTAAGTTGTTAAAGATTTGAAAAATGCATTCAATATCAACCTTTCCAGTCAATAATAAAGTATGAAACTGAAAACATTGAAGTGTAAATGATCAAAATATTAGAAACAGAGTCAGTATCACCAACTAATTCTAATTTCTTAAAAAGATAAACAAATGAAGATTTATAGATCATAACCAGAAGGTTTTAAAAAATTCTCGAGCTAAGAAAGTTCAACCTACGATCATATTGTTTAAAGAAATGAAAGCAACCAAAAATAGAGTACATGAATTATAGACATAGGGATGGAAAACTCCCCTAACACTTCTCTGCTTCCAGGCTCCTTCATATCTTGCTCTACTCATATGCTTCTCCCTGGGACTCTTTGCTCTTGAAAAATTGTGTGCATCAAAAATGAATGAGTTTCTCGATCTGATCTCCAAATTTTTTTCGTGAAATGAATAAGCTTCGATCTGCTCTCCAAAAGTTTGTTCGTGAAATGAATGAGCTTCGATCTGCTCTTGGATGGATCTTGTCATAGAATGAATGAGAGTGTCTCACTGTCCTCTGATGTGATCTTGAAATGACAAATGAGAGTCCGGATCTACTATTGAATGAATGTATGTCCAAAGAGTATGATCCTCCTTCCATTCACTACTTACTCTTCTTTTCAATCCTATTGTCATGTGCAGCATTTCACCACTCAATTTTCACCGACTTGGACTCGACTTTTTCTATTTCACTACACACATGCATTTTTTCATGACAGGCACATCACACTAATTTCTCTCACGTAACTAACTCTCGCTGATTTAGTTAAGTGAATCTCGACGGGATATCACTTCCCATATGAACCTGAAATAAAAAAACATGAAGTAATAAATACAAAGAAAATAAATTATAAATTATATTTATTTTATATATTAAAGTTAAATTAAAAGGTTAATTCAAGTTAAATTATAGATACTTAAATTTATAATTAATATTACCAAAATAACAATTAAAATTATAGTTATTAATTTATTATTAAATCTTTAATAAAAATTTAAAGTATTTAATTTATTATTATTAATTAAATTATATAATTAGTGTTAGTATAATTAACATTTAGTTAGTATAATTTAATTGAATTATTAAATAAGATTAATATTAATTACATTATTAATCTAATTATTATTTTTATACTGTAAGAAAAAAAAATGTTATGTATTTATACTCGTTAATAGTCACCTTAATTTACAAATTATTATTGTTTATAATTTAATTTTATAAAATCTTTTTAACTTTCTTAATATCTTATTTTATAACTTATCTACTTATTATAATAAATATTATTGTGTATTATATTAAATTTATTTGATTAATATATTAATTATTATGATTATATTTTTCATTATCTTTTCTTTTTATTTTTTTATTTATTTCCCCCCGTATCTTCTTCTCCATTGCACCACAAGAGGGAGTTTATTCGAATGTATTTTCTCCGCGACGGTGAAACCTACACTTCTCCCTGCTCGGCTCCACCTCACACTGCGACACCAGTGCGGCAGCAGCCTCATCTCTAGCACAGACAACGACGAACAGTGGAAATTCTAGCCAGAATCCACGATGGCCCGACCCCGTCTCTCTCAACCTCTTCACGCAGAATCGGATCCTACTCCTCATCCCAGCGACGTATTAGAGACAATTTCACCCAGCTTCAGTGATGAAACTTCTCCATACATCAATCATTGTTTGGCCTCCTCCTCTGTTCACGGTGCAAATCCACACGTCCAGCAGAGCCTCAATGATTCAAACCAGTAGTGCAGTTTCACAGCTTCTACGGTTTGACCGCAGATCTTTATCAGGTGGTGCAGTGTGGAATCCTCCTTCAGTTGAAGCATGAACTTCCAATGGCTTTGTTGTGGTACCACTTCTAAACAGGTGAAGGAAAATAGTTGCAGAGGTTGTAGTATTTGTGAAGGATGAATTAGTGAAAATGGTTGAAATGGTGTCATGAGGGTTTATGGTGGTTGTGTCACTGTAAAAGGATTAAAGTGAAAGGATTAAATGGTTTGAAATATTTTTTTGTGGAACCATGAAGTGGAAAGAAAATGGTGAGACCATGTAAAAAATGGGAATACAGTGCATGGATAGGGACCGTAAAGTGAAATACGGTTACAGTGAGATAGTAAAGGAATGAAATGACACAGTGTCACCGTAAAGCGGTAAGACTGTGTAAAAAATGGGGAAGCGGTGTGTGGTGGCACCATGACTGGCAATGGTTGCTATGGCACCGTGACACTGAAAAACAAACATACAATAAAAATAAATTGAAACTCAAATAAAACTGCATAAAATAATTAATACAAACGAAAAATTAATTAAAAGAAATGAAAATAAAGATACTCCTAAATTTAAGTAAACTTTTATAACCAAATTAACATAAGTTAAATTATTATTAACTTTAAAATATAAAACTAAAATTGTTACCAAATTAAAACTAAAATTAAAGAATGAAACTAAGCTATTAAAAGTTATGATAAAATTAAAACAATTACAAAACAATATTTAATTATTTATAATAGTAACTGTATCAGATTAAATAAATTTAAGGTAGACAGATAATTATTATATTATTAAACCATTATGTTAATAAATGAAATTTTAAATAAAATACTTATTAATTTAAGTAGGTCTATAATATTTTATTTTAATTAATGAATTATTAAAAGACATATAATAATTAGGATATATTATTTAATTTTTAGTACATGCAATGTCATATTAAGTGTAAATTATTAATGTGCGAAAGAAAACTAATTATTTGAATAATAAATGTTAAATCATTAAATATGTAGACAAAGATCCCAAACTAAATTGAAATTAATTTATACTACAAAATTAAAGTAAGAAATTAATTAATTACTTTAAATCATAAAATATAAGATTAATTACAAAAATTGAGTAATTATTAATATTAATCATAAAAATAGAAAGGATTCACTATTTATTAAAAAGTGTTAAAATAAATAATTAAATTGATAAAAATTAATTAAAAAGATGTGGCAAAAACATCTGTTTTTAAGGCCACATCATGGGTTTCCTACAACGGAATTTTCAAATATCAACCTCTAATTATCGAAGTGCAATTTAAAATTCTAAGGATTTAATTTATTGAAGGCGAGGAGAATGAAAAATACCAATATTTTAGATTATATAAAATTTAATTGATATATTGTGATGCATGAAATACTAATCTAAAATGAACTGTGATATAATATTAAATATTCTTATTTTAACATGACCAATATTAACTACCTAATAAATTTGTAGATGTTTATAGGATTAATCATATTATGAAATATATATGAAGTTCATATTCAATAAAAATTTATTTATTCTTAGGAAAAAACACATAATTTCTAGTAAGGTTATTTTATTCTTTATATATATGTTTTTTTTCAAAAAACAATTATTATTGCATTCTATGAGAAAATAATGATAATTAAATTTTTAAACTTTTAGAAAATCTATATGAAAAAACGAAATTTATATTTGAAATGAATATATGAAATTTATCTTTGAAATAAATAGATTATATTTATCTTAGGTTGAATTTTTTGGACTTTTTTTTTTGAAAAGTTAGATTTTCTAGTTAATTATGAAAAATGCTTATTTTTATAAAATTATAAATTTATATATTAAAAAGTCCATTAATTTTTTAAATTTTATCTAAAAGTAAATTAGTTACTATTTAGTTATATATAATCTAATTAATTACATTTTAATCATAAATATAAAAAAAATTGGTATAAGTGCTTTTTTCGGCTTAAAACACATTTTTAAGAAAACTGTTTTTTATTGCATTTTACTGGTTTCATTTTAAATTATATTCTGAATCTTCTGTGTTTTTAATTTTTAAAAATTTATTCCATATTTTTAATTATTAGGTCCATATTTAGTAAATATTTTCCTTTTATTATGGTATTAAGGGACAGTTATTATAGTAATTTTTATTACCATAGTAAAGTATAATTTTGGTAATTAAGGGTAAAGATAATATGATATAGACTATAAAATAACCCGAACAGTTAACCTAATTTTATTAGACAATTAATTTTCATCCATAATCATTCAAATTTTGGTACTATGACTACTTATTTCCATTTTGGAAGAGATTATGACCATTATAATATTTTATTTAAAGAAAATTCAAAGATATCACATTCATATTTTTAATAACTATAACATTTTTAATGATAGGTTATCCAGAGGTTATGGTATACTATAAATATTATTTTTAAATATAAAATATTTATATACATGCTGGTAATTTATTTACCAGCTCTTTCATGTTTATTTCTTCTTCAACTTCATATTCATATGATATTTATGTAATAATTTACTAACAAAAGTATGCTATATATACTAATATTATTTTATGATTATGTTAAAACCTTATTCCACCTTTCATCCATCCAATGAAAAATGAAAGCATCGTGCGTGCGTACGTAAGACTTACCATCTCAATGAAGCTGTGTAATGTAATTTTCATCACTAATTTACTTAGATCGTTATAAATATGGTACTAATGAATATATATATATATATATTATATAGAAATACTAATGGTTTTAAAAAGGTTAATAAATTTTTTCCCATCCATTTGTTCCATCCATCAAAAAATAAAAACTGTGTTCATGCATACAAATAACATATTGTCTCCATGAATGGTGTAATTCATTTTTCGGTATATTTATTTATGGATGAATATGAATATATGTATTTAATATATGTTATATTTAATCTATAAATAATATTATTTATATTATTGAACTATGATAAAATTATAACTACCTAAACTACGAAATCAAAAAATACATGAAAAACGAAGGAGTAACCACCCAAAATACTGATTTTAACAATGAATTGATAATAAATGGGTGAAAGTAAATAATATATTGTATGATATATATTATTATGGTTCTAGAATATATTTATAATAAATCTATATTTATTATCCTATATATTCGAACACATACAGAGGAATCAAACCTGAGGTAAGTGACTTTGTCCCTATTTTATTTCATTAAGGCATATTTTGATGTTATGGACCTATATTATTTTATGAAGTGTATATAATGACCCATTGAAATGTTATATAATAAATTTATTTATTTTCATGATATTTAATGTTTTTTTAAATTTTATTCATTCATGGGACATATGATTCAACTAATTACAAAGTAGTAAGGGATTTTCTTCTCACTTTTATTTCTGTGGGACACATGCCTTATTCACCACTTATTTTCTTTGTGTGTTTTATATAATTAAATTTTGACTTATTATATCACGAATCTACTTATATTAATGATATTTAAATATTTAGTTGAGTTTATTTCATTCATGTGGTTTACAATTAATAAGATACCTAAGTGGTAATAGTTTATTTCAAAATCTCATCTTTATTTGGGATTTTTCTTCTTAAGTCTTCATTGGTGAATATTTCTCTTCAATGTACATGTTGTATGAATGTGTTTTCGAAATAAAAATTATAATTGTACAACAATTTTTTTAAATCATTTTTAACTATGCTTTAATTTTTAACAAAATGGTTTTAAAGGAATATTATTTTTGTTTTCCAAATGAGGTATTCTGTGGATTTCATGAAAAAAGTATGGAAGGAATGTTTTTTTAACTTATATGACATGAGAATATTTTCCTACCATCATGAAACCTTAATGATATGGATCATCCTTTACAATTTTTCTGGGTTATTTTTAAATACAAATTTTCTTTCATATTTGCACATTTTTTTTAAAAGTGAATTTCAATGTGAAAAATATATTTTTCCTCAAAAATGATTTTAATGATATTTTTTAGTACTTTTATACATCAATGGAAATAATCCTTTATTTTAATTATTCTCCATTGGGTTCATGTTTTAATGTTACCATCCTTTGAAACATTAATTTTGATCATTAGATATATCATGTCTCTTAACTATCCAAATTATTTTATTATGGATATAATTATTTCATAAACCGTATACTATTTTTACATATGGTGTTTAATTTAAAATTTATTAAATTAATTGGGAAATAATTATAATTCCTTATTATATACTCAATAGGAATATTTAATGATAAGTCGTGTTATTTATGAATTAAATTGATTATTTTATATATTAGGAATGCTTTGGAAATTCAAGACATGAGTGGGTCCCAATTAATGATAGCCCCTCAATGCATCGGTAGTCTCATGATACAAATCAGTAAGATATAATAAAATCAATTAGTCAACCCCAATGTATTTGTACCTAGTAGTTTATAACTATCTTGTGAAATGTATTGACAATAGAGGTTTCATAATACCTGAGATCACAGTGTCTAATAATTAAGTATTACCTTCATTAATATTTTAGTTATTATTATCCATGATATTTTCACAATGATATTATCCTTATATGAATTTATTTCTCATTTTATTGATTATTCTTTATCTTATCGTGATTTCTAAGTTATTTAAATTCCATTTGTGTTTAGTTATTTACCTTTCCATGTTGATTGTTCATATTAATTCATGATAGCTTCTGGTGTACTTAACCCTTACTGGTCATTTGATATCACCCCATTCTGTTGTTTTATCTCTCCCTAGGATACTAGGAAGTGTTTTTTATTGATATGCAGGGTAACACTAAGTAGAATAATGGTTTTCTTAGAAAAAAAATTCATTTTATGTTTGAAATGTGATGTGAATTTCAAGTATGTATCTAGTTTACAATTACTATTAAACTATAAGGTACTTTAAGATGTGATTACATATATCTAGTGATTATTTAGTAAATTAGACACTAACTCCAAGCTACTAGAGTCAGGGTTATTACATAAAACTTTTATGTACAGATATTTATATTTTATGACTGATAATTCAATCACATAAGATGAGTATTGATCTTATTTTATGATTCATAGGGATATCATAAGGGTGATATGATACTCTATTTTTTGGAAACATGGCATAATGATATTGTAGGATATGGTATCTAAGAGTTGTATGATATCACATAAACAAAACCAAAGGTTTTTTACTTAGCTGATTCTCATGAATCCCATATCGTAAGTCGCGACTCAACTAGGAAGAACAAACACCTGAATCATATTTTATGATTGGTAGTGTGAAATCTAATACAACCTCAAAATCCTAATTTAGTAATATTATTTTTTGAATATAAAGTAATTTTATAGATTTCAAACCACTTCAGGTTTTCATTAGAATATAAAAACACTTGTTAAATGGATAAAAATAAATATAGAAATCCACATCCATTATCAATCAAGATAGATAAACTAAACCACTCATAAAATGTAAATGAATTTATCATGATGTGTCCCTTTCACCATTTATTTCAATAATAAAAATTTCCATCCATGTTTTATAAATATCATAGTAGAGTTAAGCAGATAGCATCCCTCCTTCAGAGGTATCGATAGGTTTAAATCAAATCAACCATCACATGAGTGGGATCATCCTTTCATCTAAGGTATAAAAATAGATCTCTTAGAAAAATAAGAAAGATGCAGATAGATTTGGGTGGAGAGATTAACGACTAGGTTTAAGAATAATTTAATTCCCACCATCACATAGAAGGTAAATATCTATAAAACCATCAAGAAAAATCCATGTGAGTTCATGAATTTACTTATGTGTTATAATACAAGACTAAATTCCTTATAAATTTCAGGGAACCCTTTCACTACTCCATTTGTTCCACCTCATGAAATTATTATTAATGATAGAAAATATGGAAGATTTTCTTGAATAATAAAAATTATCATTCAGTTAAAAAAAATGAACACAATTTATTTTTGTATGATATGGAAAGTTATACATTATGAATTTCATGGGAAGTGAAACCTTATGACATGTTCAGTCATACACTATGAATCAGTTTCATAAGGCATGCTTTTGATATCCCTTAGTAATTTAATATTACATAGAAAAATTAATTACTTGTATAATTTATTTAGGTAATATCTCATTCACATATTACACCTTTCTTCTCAATCCTTCCCCTAACACCTCCACCCCCACACCCCCAAATTACCTTTCCTCCACTACCATTGAATTGCTTCACTTCCACCACCTTCATCGTCCCAGCTATTCATCACCTATCCCCACCTCTATCATCTCAACTGCTCACCTTCATCCTAATATTCACATCCTTAGACACTCATTTCCCCTCTTAACCTTTTTTGAACAACCTCCTATTCCCTACCATATCCACCACACATAGTTGATAGGAATTTAACTGCCTTTCCCAACTATTCCCACCTTAACTCCTCACTATGGAATCATCTCCCCTCTATCTAGTTTATTTTGGACTTAATATGTTGTTCCAAATTTAAATTTATCTACAATAAATATTTTTGTATATATAATTACAATATTTTCAATTAATAATTTATATTCTAGTTATTTGGAGTAAATTATGTGTATTTCAGTTTATTTTATGATTTCTGTCGGGAAATTCTACATGAGAATGTTTTTTACACATTCCATTTTTCATAATTTATATTCTAGTTTTTTTTATTTTGTTATATACATTTTATACTTTATTTTATGTGTATATAATAAATTTATGTTCATTCATATATTTCTTTTTACCTATATTATGTTCTATTAATTTAAAATTCATGTCTTGTCCCAGCAACAAATTCATGTTTTATGTTTAAAAATTCGTATTCCCAAACCCCAAAACAAGCCCTATGTCTCCCCTCTTTCACCACCCATAGTGTGTCGCCTTATGTACACCACTTCTTTTTGTCACCCACCCATCTTCCACACCTATATTATTCACTCATAGTTTTCCACCCACAACCCACCACTCTTGTTCTCCTCTCATCCATGCCACCCTTGTTTATTATTTGTAACCCCCCACCCTTATTCATCACCCACTACCCTCCAATCTAATACCTCATAGGATTCACCTCAACTACCACCACTTATTAACCACCACCCATAATATCCACCTAATAATTTTACCATCACATGTCAAATTAATTTATTTTTCTATACTAGAACTAACTTCAATATTGCAGAATTCCCAATTTTTCTCTCAAGTATTTCTTAGTGAGGGATATAATTGAATGCTTTTATAATTGATTGACAGGAAAATATAAAATTGGGGTTTATTTTAAAAGTAAATAGTTGAAGAAAACTAATGTGAGAAAATAATATGAAAATTAAATTCTTTGATCGAGCACAACCAAACTAAGTAATTTCCTTATTGTTAATCCTTTATTGTTTCATATAATTAGTTTAAATCATTTTTATTATTGGTTTATACCACATGGATCTAGTATCATATACAATTTCAACTTATATATATACTACGGTTAAATTATAAATACATATCAATTCACTGATGATCACATAATGATGTGACTTGTGCCTAACATTATAACAAAACTCACAAAGGAAACATAGGGAGAATTCACTGTGTCGACTAGTTTTTTCTGATTGTTTTCTATGATACCATGACATATATGTACAAGCACATTGTGGTTTTATATTCAGTTCATACAATTGATATAAAACACATGAAAATACCCTTGAAAATGAGGAAAGGGGGGATGAATGAATTCAAAAAAATCACATGATTAGGGTTCCAGAAAAATTTATCATTTGAGTGTGGGTTTAAAATTTCAGTGCACAACTCAAAATAAAAGAAAAATAGTTTATGGGGAAAACAACATACATACTTATAATAAAATGATCATACAGTTATGAAAGAAATGAAACTTATGATGCACATCATGTTCCTTATTGGGCTAACACACAGAGCTTAGAACTCCCTGGAAGAGGATTAAACCATAAAATGGATGAAAAATAATTGATCACTCTTCAAAATGGTGATACATTTAATCTCATGTCGAACCTCAAAATCGGGTGCCTAAGGAATCACATTATAGGCATAGTGGAAGGTGGTTTTGGGCATCCTCATTTGAAAATACCACTTAGAACTTTGATTTGGGATAGAGGAAATCATTTTATCAATTTAAAAAAAAACTAAAAACAATTATCCATTCCTCATGACTATCTTTATTAAAAATTTAGATTCATTTAGAGGTCTATAAATCAAAATATTGTAAGGACCCGACTTTTTATAAAGGTATAGGTCAATTTTTCTAGTTTAATTCCTTATATTTAAAGAAATGTGAATTCTTATTAAGGATTTGGAGGAAGTGAGGGTGTGTGAGGCTTCTTTGGATCCTAGAACATCGGATTTTGTAGGAAACATCTGGGCCACATGGTATTTAGAAACAATGTATCCTAGGCTGTGTGGTATGTTTAACCTGTGTAGGGTGTATCAATGCACAACATAAGGATACACGGTTTTACCTAACCATGCGACCTAGTCCAAACACTCGTGCATGTGCAACAAACCACTTAACATAGGTTTTTGCATGAGATGCACAAAGTTAGTCCAACTATGTTGCCAGCTTGTGCGAGGGGTCTCTTGGGGTAGTTCAGGTCCCATAGTTGTCCCATGGTTTTGTAACTATACATCCAAACTATGTGACTCTTTAAATTGGTTGAAATGATCATTTTTTACTTAAAATACTTATAACCTAAACCCCCTTTATTAATCTTTATTTCTAGTGTACAAGAGGTCCTCTTTGCCTCCTGTTAAAATCTCTCAAGCCTCCATTACGTAGGTTTTAAATTTGTTTCTCCATCCAACATTTGATTTTAATTTCATCTATCGCATTGGAGATACATCAATAAGATCTCCACTCATTATGATCCTTTATTAATATGTATTTATATGAATGATTCTATTTTGGTGTGATCTCATATTCTAAATTTTCAGAGTGTTCATCTATTCTTATATTTCATACCAATTTAGGACAAACTAAGGGATAATACTAGATGAGGCATCTACTATAGGCATAAGTTATGTGGTATATACCTTTTCCCTCAAATTCTAGTTGTTTATAACTTGTTTCTTTTGTCCCATATGTTGGTCCCCATGATGTTTCTTCCTAAATTGATAAACCACTTAAATTGGATGTAAATTCATGAATATGATATTCCATGACACTGTTATACAAGGTTAGAGGTTGTTGAACCCATCTCGAATAACCCATGGGGTGGGTTCTTCTCTTTATTTATGGAATTTTCACCCATGGGGTGAGTTGAGTTGATATTACTTATGAGAAATTATGTCGGGTAATAAATTGGACTCTTAAATGTTTTAAGAACCTTAACAAACCTTTTCATTTGTATAATAAATGTATGAAATGAATAATCCCTTGGACTGGGTATGATTATGAAGGGATTAGTGAATTAATTAATGAAATGGTTTATGAGATGGTGGGTGAATTAGTTATGATGATAATGGAGGGTTTGTGATATGGCATCGATGACCCACTTGGATTCCATAGACATTTCTACAACATGGATTTGGCTTACTAGGATGCCTTGGACATTTCTACTCCTTCGATCTGACCCATTAGGAGGCCTCGGGAATTTTTACTCCTTGGATCTAACCCATTAAGATTCCTTGGACATTTCTACTACAATTATCTAGCTTACTTGGATTCCATGTATTCCACTTACTTAGATTCATTGAACATTCCCACTCCTTGGATCCTATCCTATGTAGGTTTGATACTTGATTACTCGGTGTAGGCCACTGATGATTCTTTAACTTACTTTACAGTTAGCCCTTATGATATGGTATCTTAACCACTATGATATTTGGTAGACTGGGTAGTATCACATTACTTTCATGACTTTTATTCTTGTTATACAATCACACTGCTTCATCTTATATACGCAGACTAGACTTGTTAAAGACACCATTGGAGGTGGCCTACTGAGTGTTATCTCACACCCTCTTTAGGCTGCCATTGGGTACTTGTAAAGACTTCATGGATGCAGGTATGTATAGGAATAGCAACCCTATGTGTGATGCTTAATTGATTGTTTCATTGGATATTGTGAGCACAAGACCATGATATGCCTCATGATGCTATCTATAGATAGTTTCTTTTGGTCTTTTTATACTTTTCATACATATATTTTATCAGATTCCTATTTCCATGTATTTCCTATCTTTTTTATAACTCCATGTAATGATAATTATTTTTTATATGATGCTACCCTCGAATTTTATTATTATTGTTGTTGTCTAGATGATTTATCTTTTGTTGCTGGTTGATATTATTCTTCCACCATTTAATTCATTTTTTATACCAACATATTACTCTGATCATGAGGGTTTAGTTTCCCCACCATATCAGCATAGACCCTCACTACTATTTGGAATCGTATAGAGTACGAGGAGGTTCTCTTGAGGTCATGTGACACATCAGTTTTGGGAACCATTTAGTGGCTCCGGGGTTGGTATGTTATATATATGGCTTAATTAGAGAAGTAACCATGTGTATTTGAATAGTGAATATTCCCTCTAATGATTCAATATTTTAAGCCAACATATGTATGAATTTGGATTGAATGTATTCTATGAAGATATATCCTTTAGTTTTATAGATTAATCTACAAAATTTATTCCCAATTGGATGCACATGTTTTTCATAATATGTAAATTATTGAACATGTGTGCTTGGTATTCCATGCAATTTTATCTTGTTTTTCTTCCACTTAAACTAGAGCTCTCCAAATCACCACCACCTACCATAAAAACATTAAAACAAGTAAAATTTAACATTTTTAACATTATTTATCACTAAATAAATGAACTAAATGGCAATCTCAATTTCTATTAAATATATATTTTTGATAAAGAAATTTGTTTAACACAGTGGTAAAATAGTGGAAATGAATAGTGATTCATGGTGTGATCACACCCCCACACCATGAAATTTTCAATCCTAGGAAACAACACATTTTATAAAATGATTCATGAATATATTCTGTATTTAATTAATATTTAACATTCATATAAATTAAATTCATAATAATAATGTGAGAAAAGAAATAAACACACCAAAGAGTTTATCTCAATAAGCATGGAAATGATAGTATCATAAGTTGTATTAGAAAAAAATTAAAGGATATTCATGATACTAATATTAAAAATAAATTCACAAGGAAATCATACCACTTTAATCCTCATGTGTGTGTGTGAGGAAACCATTTCATTTTTATCTCCGTACAGTTTATTTAATAAAGATAGATCATTTTTAAAAAATGGATTACTTGATTTTTTCCACTTAACTAGCCATATACCCTTTGAAATCAACATTGAAATCCAACTCATTTAAATATTAGCAAAATTCAAACCTTATTATCCTAACCTAGGTATCACCATATATTGTACATTTCTTCACTCCCCCGATTATTTATTTGTGTTTTTCATAGTGTAAAATAGTTGAATAACATGTACATATACATAGGTCAATCCAGCATTGAAACTAAATAGATCAAATATGAAATAAACATATAGAAAAATATCTTTTAAAAAACATAGTAACATTAATCTAAATTATATTTACCTTCAATTGTGTAAGAAATATTAAAACATTATGGTTGAGTACAATGATATTTATAGATAATAAATGACTTAATTCACCCATAAACTATTCACATATAAGGTATCAACATATGAATAGTTTTATAGGGATACAATCAATAGTATCATTTCAAAATATTCAATTGAACTAAAATCCACCATTAATGATAAATATTTAATGATACTAACATGCCATAAGTGAAACCAATTTTCTATAAATGTTATAACAGTGTGAAATAAGGAAGTTTTATGTTAATTTTTAAAAAACCCAGGATTATATGGGTATCTAATATGAGTATTTTTACACAAAAGAAGAAGAAAATTTAATAATATGGGTGAAACCTTAAAAATACCATGTAGAATGAAAAAAAGATAAAAAAATAAAGGTGAAAAAAATTCCAAATGAACTCATGATTGTATACATCCCCACACCTAGAATTTATAGTGTCTTTATTATAAATAAAAAATAAAATGGGAAGGAATAATATAACCTAGAGGGTTTCACTCAAAGATGAATTTATTTATTTATTACTATTATTTATAAAAATAAAGAAACACAACAAAAATAAGTAGTGAGACAACCTTTATATGTGAGTTTGATTTATATTATTACCTGAAAGAAAACTAAAACCTAAAATTGATATTAATAAAAAAATACATTATGTGTAGTATATATATACATGGAGTTTACTTTTTAGACAAATAATTAATAAAAAACCCTTACAATGATGCTTGTGGCAGGGTTATATCTGGTGATCAGAACATCACATCCATAGAAGAAATTTTTTTAATTTAAAATTTTATTATTTTTAGTATTTTATATATGTATTTGTAAACAATAATACACACAACGTGACAAGAAATAATGTACATGATGTGTGGATTTAATTTTTAAAAAGTTAGGAAGTTAGGGAGGTTTGAAGGACTCGAACCTGGGTCTCTTGGACTCTGGACAGAGACTCTTACCATCACCTCAATCCCATATTTGGTTGTAAATTTATTCTTATATAAGTATATAATTTATAAAATCACTAAATCCATATGACACACAATATATATAAATATACATGATGTGTGTTTTTTAAGAAAAATGATAGAATTGATTCAGCTTTAAGGACTCAAACTCGAGTCTTTTGGACCTTGGGTTGTGACCTTTCTATCTAATCCAAACCTATCATGGGTTCTATATTTATTTTTTTTATTTTTTTATATTGAAAAATTATCAAATTTCATGTAATGAAAATAAGGAAAACTAATTCACACACAACACATCATTTCTTTATTGAAGGGAAATACTAATATTATATTAATTTGTAAGTATATAGCTTTATATAATGTCATGCAATCCCAATAGATATCGTATAGTTAATTAATATTTTAATTAACTATATAATAAAATTTATAATGGTATTTTTTAATAGTGGGGGTGGTTTCATATCCAGTTTAGCCACAATAATTAATGAAAATAATATTCATTTAGTCTGGGACATACCAAGGATGAAAAAAAGTTCCCAATTCAATGATTGTTCACACTCTCATACACGGTCAAACAATCTAAGATCATCATTTAATTGGGGAAAAGTCGAAAAAACTATAGGTTTATCATGTATATCCTCAATAGAGGTGTATTAGATTAATGATAAAATAAAAGGAAGTTGGATATCTATGAAAAAATTAGTTTTCCCATGTAAATCATACTTATATGAGGAATTGTCTTTTACAAGTTGGTTAGAGTCATCGATGGTAAATTAATCCTTTGAATTCAATAAAATTTCAAATAATAGGCATGTTAGGAATTTTTTTAGTTTATTAAAATATTGACCATTATTTTGACTTTTTAGATGTTTATTTATAAAGAGAAAAGAAATAAAAGGAAAGGGGGAAATATAATAAGAATAAATAAAGAGGAAGTGACTTTTAAGAGGTGCAACTTGGTTGGTTCAGGTTGTCTTCATTACAATCCAATAGTTCTAGAAATAATTATAAAATTATAAAATATTGTTTACAAATAAAATTAAAAAGAAAAATAGAAATATGAAATATTTAAAAAATAAACATAAAATTTTCTTTTTCTCAAATATCCACAAGAACACTCTAGCAGAATAGCCAAAATTTGATCTTGTGGTTTGGACACATCAAATTAGTGTAGTTGTTTAAAAATCAATTAACAATAATATAGGAAGCACCCTAGGTTATCTCGTAAGTAGTTCTTAATAAACGATGAAATTCAATTTTTTATAATTAGTTAAAATTAAAATAATAATGATGGGTTTGGTTTTAAATCAGAAAATTGATAAAAAATAATGTGAGAAAATAATGTGAAGGTAAAAGTCTTGGATCGACTATGATCAACCCGAGTAATTCCATTGATGATAATGCTTAATTTTTTTTAGAAAATTTTAAAATAATTTTAATCCTTGGTTTATGATACCTTTATATAGAAAGGTACATAAATTTAAAAAAGATATCACCTAGGCATCATTTGGAAATGAAAAGTGATTCATTAATGATCAACTGATAATGTGACTTAAACCCAAAGACATAACCAGACTCACCAAGGAATCATGCAAAGAACTCATTGTTTTTATTAGGTTTAGATATTATTTTCATTATGATATCATAGAATAAATGTACAGGCATAAGGTGGTGCATGTAAGAACCTGGTCCTTTTTAAGGTATGAATTCTTTTTTTGTGGTTAATTCTTAGTTTAATTGCTTATATATGGCCTAATATGAATTCTTTTTGTGGTTAAGGAGTTTTCGGGGTGTATGGGGTTTGTCCAGAGCCCGAAACGCAAGTTTTGGGTTCAAAGAAGAGGCCACATGGTTAGTGAAAACCATGCGAATTGGGATTCATGGCCATGCGGCCAAGTATGTATTTTTAGTAGACATTGATAGAAGATTTTTTTCATTGTTACTTCATGGTTAGTAAACCGTGTGGGGTAACCATGAAGGTGCCCCTTGGCCTATAGAAATTCATGCATGACCAGAACACTGTTTTCCAAACTGTATGACCAAAGCAATTTTTGAATATTAATAATTTTAAATGAAAATAAAAAACTTTTATAAGACCTAATTTAGGTCTCCTGCTATGTACAGCAACCGCACCACCTCCTTGATCTCCCCATAGTGACTAAGGTTGGAATCGAATGATATTCATTGTCCAGACTCTGATTCAAGCGTGGTTCATCTCCTTATATCCATAATGATAAGGCCTTAATTCCTTTTTAGCCTTTATTGATTCATATGGTTATTATCTATGATATTTTAATTTAGGTTCATATTCCCTAATTTCTCATTCTTCTCACATTCTTCAGATTTATTCCAATTCTGGTCGAATTAGGAGCTGATACTGGATGAGCTATCTAGATGGACCTAAGGTAAGTGGTATCTTGATTTTCTCTTAAATTCAAGCTATTTATATATTCATTTGTTCCATGAACCCCTTTACTAGGTGTCTTCTTAAATTAAAATTTAACCCTATTATTTCTAGTCATGATCTTAGTAATTCAATAGGCTTTTTAATGCTTTTTATATGTTGAGAACCTTGAATAAAACACCCCTTTGGGTGTGTTGGCTATAATTTCCATTTTTATGGATTATGAATTTAACCATTGATTACATTGAGATGTGACTTGTATTTACATGGGTTTAAATAGGTAAATTGAACTATAATCAATTGATGAATTGGTTTACATATGAAATGAATTAGGGTTATGGGATGGATGACTTTCCCCTTGACCCATTTATTCCTTTGCTTGTTTAAGTATACTTGTCTTGTATTGCCTATCCCGTGTGAGTAAAGTTGAGGCTATTCAATGATTTGATGTAACTGGCTTGAATTTATCTAATTTTTGATTTACCCATGTGATTTATATGATAACTAATCCATGTGATAGCTTTATAGGATTTTTAGTCTTGTTATATTAAAAATGGACATGTGAGTATTCAAATGGCCTATTAATTGCTATCCATGTGAGTTATGTTGATACCATGTTATGTTATGGGTTGATTAATCATGGGAATCTCATCATCATGTTATGACCATGTGAGTAAATGAAAGGCCATGCCTTTGAGGTTGGTCCTTGCATGAGTCACCCTTTTGAGGTGATTTATATTGAATGCCTTTGGTTATAACCCTAGAATGTTTAATTAATTATTTAAATGGAATGGAATTGGGTAAATGGTTAATAGTTGAGGGTGATACATGGATTTTTATTGGAATTCCATGGATAGACTCTTGTGCCAACTGACTATTTATGCCTTGGGTGATACATGAATCCAAATGAGGGGTTCCATGGATGGACTCATTGAGGATTTAATTATATGTCGAGTGATATGTGGATTAATATTATAATTCCATGGGCATAATCAAATGGAATTGACTATTTATGTCATGTGTTATACTCGGGATCCCATAGTAGACCTCCGAGGACAAACTCGATTGGTAGTGACATTGTACCTCACCTTTACTGATATTGGGTTCCTTTGAGTTTTTCTAGGGATGAGATTGTAGGGTGTGGGTTGATATTATACCAAGAGTGATACTTGAATTCCAACTTAGAGATTTCAAGGATAGACTCAGGTTATAAGGTAATTAATTGAAAAGAAATGACTTATAACGTGTCTCCAAGCCAAAGCACATGCTTCGAGTCAGTCTTGACTTGTATTGTTTATATAGCCTTATGAGGCATCTATTCTGTTTATAATTACACATGGGATGTCAAGATTAAGCCAGATTTTGAGACTTATAAACTCAACATAATTGAAGTGTTCAATTAAATTTATTAAATAAGATGGATGTTTAATTTTGGTTACTTCTTTATTTATTTTCATACTGGCTGCACACTTGCTATATTTATTCACTGATTGGTTGGAACAGACCCAAGGTGGTTTCCTAATAAGATTTTATCTCACACCCTTTTTGGGTCACCTTTTTTAACCCGAACATATTATATGATTGTAGGTAATGATAAAGTCAAGCATCCTCCTATAGGTACTGGATTTTCTTATTAGGAGCAGGATAGCATGGGACCATGCTGAGGCTTGTGATGCTACTGAGATTATTTTGGCCATTTTTTTACTTTTTGGACATGTAATGTACATGATTATTGTGTACCTATTTTGTATGTTTTATTATAAACATGTGAAATATATCATCATTTTGTATATGATATGATTTTTGGATTTAATTATATTATCATTCTTCCTCTTCGTATTTATGTTGTTTGTTTTACTGCTTCTGACACTTGTACAATTTTGTTTTCCACTATGATACACTTTGGTGATGAGGGAATTGTCTTCCCACTAACCCACCTAGGGCATCACTACTAGTATTCATCCTCTAGTTTTTGGATAGATGTTCTTGAGGCCATATTATCCACAAGGCTCGGGGAACCGTTCAGTAGCATCCGGGTCCGGAATGTTACAAAGTGGAATCATATCTTTATTTTTTAGTTTGTCTTATTATTTATTGACAATAGAAATGGAATTTAATGAATATGAATTTAGTAATGATTTATAATGGGGCGTAGCTAACTCGCATAAAAAAATCCAAATTGCATTGTATTTAATTGTTGTTATCCAGATTTTTACTATTACAATTGATTTGATTCCACCATTTGGTGATGCACTTGAGTTACAAAGTTTTATCTAGGCCATGTGACCCATTGGGCTTAGGGAACCATTCAGTAGCATACGACTCCAGGATGTTACAAAGTGTCATCAGATCTTTCTTTTCTAGTTTGTCTTATATAATTATTATTGATATGAATGTGGGTTCTAATGTGTTACAACCCGATGAGATGAGGGTATGCCATATCATGTATAATATATCCATTATCTAGATTTCACATGTCAAGCATTATGTCATGTCATTTAAGATGCATAACCGATTTCATGTTGTTGTGATAGGTGTTGTGATATATTCTAGTTGTTGTGTTAGGAATATTAAGATATACTATGGTGTGAAATAGATGGATTCCAAGATTTGGTCTCTAAGTTTTATGGGCCCTCTTGGTTTATAATTTGGTAAATCATGGTTTAGTGTTAAAGTGAAATGTTTTGTGATGTGCCATAGGTGGATTCCAATCATAAATCCCTAGGGAGTACAGGCCCCGATGGATCAGAATTTGATATACCATTGATTTACCATTCTAAAAAGGAATGTGATAAATATGAAATGACTATAAATTCAATGAATGTGAATGTGAACTCAGTTTGAAATGAAATAAATATGAAAACAAGTGGAACTGAAATGGATTATAGTAGAGAACTTGACCAGACATGACATTAGTAGTGGGATTTGGGAAGTATCTCTCACTTTTTTTATGCACATACCTAACCCATCGAGAAGAAAGAGGGTGAGTTATTATAGAGGAAGGTTTCTACATATCCTTTTTTGATATATCTACTTTTGAGGTACAAACATTGATAATAATCATGAAATAAGGCATGTGTTTGGCATTACATTGGCATGTCACCATGATGACCTCTGGTTGTACACCAAGAGGGTGGTGATGATCATACCCCAGATCTGGTAATATATGGGATACCGGTGGATCATCTAGTTGTGATGGCTACATCATTAGGATTTGTACTGGACATACGTGTTGAGGCATAGTTCCATGATGGGTTCTTACATTTCATGCAGACTGTTTAGGGAGAATTGTGACTTGCCCTGAGTATGGAAGAGTTGATGCACGAGTTTCAAAAGTAGAATCTACCCATGTTTTTAGGGGATGGAAGTCCAAAGTCTATAGATTCTTGTCTAGAGGCCATTTTTCCTATCTTTTAGCACTTATATATGCCTCCTTAGAGAAGGGTAAATCTTGCTACGTACATGTTGCATGATTCCACCAAGAGATGGTGGGATGTTATCACTCAGTCGGGTCATCAATGGAATATTTTTTGGAGGTATTTTCATATGTCCTTATATGATTGTTTCTATTCTGATTCTTTGAGTGCCGATAAAGCTCAAGATTTCTTACATTTGGAGCAAGGCAAGCTATTAGTTATGGAATACACATCCCATTTTATGGAGCTCTAGCATTGTGCACCTATTATATTGGTTGATGAGATATCTAAATATCAAAGATTCTAGGATAGTATCATGTAGTGAATATGATCTTAGGTGAATTTATTTTGGCTAACTATCATTTTTGGAATAGTGAATCAAGAACTGATCATAGGGCACAACTTGAGAGAGGATAGAGGTGCGAGCCAGGGCGTTTAGGCACCTAGGTCTACTATTGCATCAACCTGTGGTAGGAAGAATCATCTGGAGCTTCCATGCAGCGATTTTATCATTCATAACATCTCTTCAAGTATCCAGGTGAAATGTTACTAGTGCGGTTTGTTGGGACATATGAGACCATAGTGTACGAGGGACTCAGTCAAGTGTTGATCTTGCGGTAAGATGGGCTATATATAGTGATTTTGTAGAACTTTTATGCTAGAAGATAGTGTTAAAGGGGCCTGAACCCGCTCCACATTCCAGAGCAGGGTCTAAAACTTCTCACTAGGATGGGAACTGAGGTATAGTAGGACATTCAGTTCGAGTTGGTGGTCATGGCCATGGTAGTCATACCATGGTTTTACAGGGACATTAGGGTGGATCAGCTCAGGGTATCTAGGTAGTGACATAGGGATGTGGTATAGGATACGCATATGCAATTAAATAAAGCCACAATTAGAAGGATATCAAACATTCTACTACCAGAGTTACTATTCTAGTATCCTCCACTTTAGCATCAACACTCTTTGATATAAGTGTGTCTCATAGTTTTGTATTTTTTCTTTCTTTGGTGATCCTTGGGATTAGTATTCAGTATTATGATGACACCATGACTCCTTACAATCATTTTTGTATTATAAAGGAGGGTGTATAACATTATAGGGAGTTACCCCTCTAGATTGGTAGGTGTCATATAGTATGAGACCTCTTTGTCCTCGAGATGATAGGGTTTGATGTCATTATCAGGATGAATGGTATGTAAAAGTGAGATTAGATGGACCCAATAATCATGGGTTAGGTGGGATTATAGCCCAAATTGCGAGTTTATATCTGGATGGTCAGGGAACATGTCAGAATGATTTCCCTCCAGTGAATGATAATTTCAGGGATGTATTTCTAAATGACTTTTTATGATTAATTTCTGTGAGAGAGGTATTTTTATCTATTGAACTAGTGTTAGGAGCTACATCGGTATCTGTTCCTCCTTACAATATGGCTACAATGGAGTTGTAAGAGCTCAAAAGGTTGTTAGAGGATTTAGAGGAAAAGGGTTTCATCTGACCCACTAACTCTTCCTGGGTTTCACTGGTCCTTTTTGTGAAAATGGTGGATGGTACCCTTAGGCTATGTGTGGATTACTGGAATTTGAACCAATTGATAGTTAAGAATCAGTATCCTCTATTATAGATAGATGATCCTATCGATCGGCTCTGAGGATCTTCGTCTTCTCAATGATTGATTTTAGATCAGGTTATCATCAAGAATGTGTTAGACCATTAGACATACCTCACATAGCCTTCCAAAGTAGGTACGATCTATATGAGTATTTGGATATGTCGTTCGGTCTCACAAATGCGCCAGCAGTCTTCATGGAACATATGAACTAATTGTTCCATCCCAACCTCGATTATTTTGTTGTGGTTTTCATGGATGATATCTTAGTGTACTATCATAGTCTACATGTCCATGTTTCCCATCATGAGATCATTTTGAATACACTAATATATCATTGGTTATATGTTGATCTCACAAAGTTCCATTTCAAGATGGATCAGATTCACTTCCTAGGTCACATCATCTCATATAAAGGAGTATCAGTGGACCCGGATAAGGTGCAAGCTATAGTTCCCTAGGATCACCCCAAGAACGTCTTTGAGGTACATAGTTTATTAGGCCTATCTAGTGAATACAGGTATTTCATACAGGACTTATCACACCTAGTAGTGTCATTTATGGGCTTGACTAAGAAGGGTGTGAAGTATGTATGGTCAGATTCCTATGATATGGCATTTTAAAAGCTAAAAGGTTGATGGACATTAGTGTCGATACTGATCTTTCCATATCCGGGAATGAGTTACACTATGTACTGTGATGCATTAGGTATCAATATGGGAGCAGTTCTTATGCAGGGGGATCAAACCATTGTGTACAGGTTTTGTTAGTTGAGGCCACACGAGAGGAATTACCAGCATACAATCTCATGTTTGCTAAATTTGTTCAAGTGTTGAAATTTTGGAGAAATTACTTACTGGGGGAGTGTTTTGTGTTGTACATAGACCACAAAATCCTCAAGTATATATTTACACAACATGATGTGAATCTAAGTAAACAAAGGTGGAACTACTATAAATTGGTACATTTACATGGGGAATTTGTGATGCGATCCCGTCAAAAATTCCCCTTTGCAGAAAAGAGCATTGAAAATATAGTTTTTTAAAATGGCCTGTCGCAAAAAGAATTATTTGCGATAGGATGTGGATCCATCACAAATAGATTCCTCGTGGTTTTTTAAATACCTTATTACGTCAGCCCGTCGTAAATAATATTTGCGAGGGGGTGGTGGATCCGTCGCAAAAAGCCTTTGAAAACATTTTTTGTGACATGCTGTCGAAAATACTATTTATAACGGGACCCGATGCAAAGTGTAAAAAAATTAAAAAAATAATAAAATTGAATTAAATAATAATAATAATAATAATATAATATTATTAATATTATTAAAATAAAATAAATAATTAAATAATTAAATAATATTCAAATACTAGTGATAAAAATAATTTTGATAATATAATAATAGTTTGGTATCATTAAAGGAAGATCTATTCAAGATTGCATCTGCCTTGCCTTAGAGTGTACCAACACTCTAAACAAAGCCAATAGAGGGGGAAATATTGCTCTCAAGATCGATATCAGGAAAGCTTTTGACCCCATTGACTAGAGTTTTATTTACAAATTCCTACACTCCTTTGGTTTTAATGACACTTTCGTCAGTAGAATCAACACCTTATTTGAGTCTGCCTCTATCTCCATCCTTATCAATGGGTCCCCTAAGGGTTATTTTAAATGCACCATGGGTGTACGATAAGAAGACCTCCTATATAGCATCCTCTTTTCTATCACGGAAGATTTCTTAAGCAGATTACTCAATCGCCTCATTGACCGAAATAAACTTAAACCCATTAAAGATGCTAAAAATTTAAATGTCCCCACTTATCTCTTCTATACGAATGACATCATTCTGTTCTTACAAGGAGACCAAAGGAGAATTCAAAATTTAAAATCTGCTTTGTCCCATTATGAGGAAATCTCTGTTCAAGCAATTAGTTCGAACAAATCTTTTGTTTTATTTGGAAAAAAATTCTCTCCCTCTCGAAAAAATAATACCATCAATAACTTAGGTATCAATGAAGGTTATTTCCCCTTTACCTACATTGGGGTTCCCATTTTTTGGGGAAGGCCTAAATCTAGCTACCTTTCTAACATGGTGGATCAGGTCATCAATCAGCTGTCTTCCTAGAAGGGTAAATCCCTCTCTATTACTGGCAGAATTTGTCTTGTGAAATCTATCATTATCTCTAAGATGGTCTAATCCTTGATGATTTACAAATATCCCACCAGTCTTATTAAAAAAATTAATGTTTACAGAAATTTTTTTTTTTGGACTGGTAGTATCCTATAAATGAATCTTGTTACCATTCCCTAGACAACTTGTTGCAAACCTTTAGAGACGGTTGGTCTTGGTATTAAAAATCTAAAATTTTTCAATGATTCCCTTCAGGCTAGACTCACTTAGAAATTGATTCACAACAACATTGAATCAATTGCCTTTCATTGAAATAAATTCCTCACGAATTTAAATAAGGGAAACTTGAACTAAATTCCCTCCTCCCCCTGGAAATCCATCAGACAGTCTTTGGCTAACATCATGTCTAACTCTAGATGGATGGTCAGAACTGAATCCACCATGAATTTTTGGTTGGAAAATTGGACTACTACCACTCTCATCTCTTTGATGCTTCTTAATTCTATGCTTGAAAATACTAATTGAACTATTAAAGATATCATTCATTCAAGTAATTATAAATTTTCTGAGAAAATCGACCTGATTATAAACAATTACTCTTTTTCTAACTTTGGTGATTTTATCATCTGGGAACCTGCTCATAATGGCCTCCTTGATTCCAAAAATTTATACAAGAATAATTTTTCCAACTCTGAGATTAATTGTTTTTGGTTGAAATATTTTGAAAAACCTTGGATTAAGACTTCCAAATTTACTCTTGTTTGGCATATTTCCAACAATCGTGTCCCCACAGAGGCCTGTCTGCAGACTTTTGGGATCATGCATTGCTCCAAGTGTCAATTATGTCATCAACATAGAGAAGATACTAACTACTTATTTATTTATTGTGCAACTGATTTTGCTCTTTGTAATTTTATTACTGACATATTTGACTACAGATGGATCCTTCTTGATACTATCAACAATCAATTAAAGTGTTATGTGGAGCTTAAAACCTCTCAAAAAATCAAAAACCTCTTCTTAGTTGTTGTTGCTGAGCTTCTCTATGTGATCTGGTATGATAGAAATGATATTATTCACAACAATCACTCATTAAATATTAATTCAGGTCATATCAAGATCCTTTTTGTGATTACAGATGCGGAACCTCTTCAGAAAGCATTTTGTGACAACACCGTTGGAGATTTTGTGATTCCTCATCATCTTCGGATCGATGGTCTCTACAGACAGTTGAGACACACTTTTGAGGTTTTTTGGTGGGCCCTGATCTCGGGTTGGATCAAAGTGAACGTTGATGGTGCCTCTAAAGGCAATCCTGGTCCTGCGGGTTATGGTTCCATTTTTAGATATTCCCTTGGTCAGTAACATGGTTG
This sequence comes from Viscum album, assembly GCA_963277665.1. Classification (NCBI taxonomy): domain Eukaryota; kingdom Viridiplantae; phylum Streptophyta; class Magnoliopsida; order Santalales; family Viscaceae; genus Viscum; species Viscum album. The sequence continues at coordinate 1,880,949,992 of OY728150.1, read as the reverse complement.
CTTTTATGGTAGTTGTGGCACTGCCTCGTCTCTAGAAGCAGAAATGATGGGGGTGATACATGCTCAGGACTTTTCCAATCAAAATGGCTCGAACAATATTTGGATAGAGAGTGACATGACCATTCTTTTCCATTCCATCTGGAATGGTACGGTGTATCTTGCCTGGTCGGCTACTACTCGCTGGATGATATGTCTTGCATCGCTTCTGGATGTCAACTGCATTGTCACTCATGCATTATGGGAATCCAACATGGTTGTTGATGGACTCACCCACAAAGGAGTCAATTGGTGCAATACTTGGCAGGATGATTTTCGTGATGACTTTCTTCTTTTATTTTATAAAGATTGTAATAAACTTCCGTCATTCAGACTCATGTAATCCACTTCTTTTTTATTCAATAAATTGTGCCATGGTCTTTGACTGAGGCACCACCCTTGGAAAAAAAATAATGAGATAATAATATTAATATTACTAATATAATAAAAAATCATAAAATAATAAAAAACTCAATATTTATGAAAATATAAAATAATAAAAATAAAATAATCAAAAAATAATAATTGATAAAATAATAAACTAATAAAGTAATAAAAAAATAAAAAAATAATTAAAAAATAAATAATGTAATATTCGCAACAATATAAAAAACGCACTATATAGAAATTTAGATAGTTAATATTACAAACAAATTTTACATTCAATTGTTTTATCATAAAAAATAAATAGATCACTGAGGAGGAGGGTCGTCTTGAGGAGATAGAGAAGTTGGAGGAGATGGTATAACAAACTCCATCCCTACACCACGAGTCAGACGACACATGTACTCCAACTGCTCTTACTAGTGTTTCCATCGACACATCTCTTCATGCATCTTCTGCTACTGATGATGATGTCATACGAGCTCTTCTTGCGGTGGGTTTTTACATTAACACATTTGTTCTTTCTCCCAACCTATACTCTTTATAATCTCACTCTAAGCATGTAGCATCTCCTGATATTGTGCAACATATTATGATGACTCTCCATGATCTCCTCTTGATTGGGATTCCATCATCACAGTGATTCCATAATAATTAATTGGCATCAATCGATAATTGATACCAACAACTTAGTCATTCTCGAAGGAAAACTCGGTCGCCTCCATCCATGATGTCTCATCAAATCAGTAGGCACTAGAATGAGTATCGGTCTTGGCATAATTCTCAATATATATATGATATGTAGTGTCCTTTTAGACTCCTTCAGTTACAATTTAAAACTAAAATAGTTAAAATATAATTTTCAACTGAATTTTAAACTAAAAAAGAAAATATAATGACCACAATCTGATTCTGGCGAGCACCTCTAATCTCTCTAGAGGTTGGATCATTGTACATCCACCAATAAATGTAGAAATTCATAATATCAGGATGTTCGACTACCTATATGGATATAAAATAAATCATTTACATTTAAAGTTATATAAAATATTTAAAAAAAAAGTACTTACCATATAATCCCTATGAGTACTAAATGTATGACTACCGACTCGATGTGTCACTTCCTGTCTCCCCAAATTTTGTCGACCTATCGGTGATCTACTCTGAAACTGACCACCCAACCATTATGAACATAATCCATCCCATACCTTAGATTAAATTTAATCTGGTTGATGGGTGCGGAAGGACTCGTCAAATTCTGTCACTCCTTCTTTCTCCACTTCTTTCCTTCTCAAATTGTGCAAAAACTAACTGCAATGATGACGCATAGTCCCCCACCATGACTTTCAGATATCATCATGCATGATCTCATCCATGGGATATCATACACCCTAAAAATAATTTATAATATCATTTTATTTATTAAATTAATTTCTAAATAAATATTATCTATTTACATATCGACCAATGATCAAACTTGTGGTGCTATACATTAATGGGAATCTGATCCCATGAGACCCATGATTAAGAAAAATAATTGTGCAATATATCACTCCCCTTTCCAATAGCTATATGTGAAAAGTTATGAAAAAATGTACAAACAATCAAACTATTAGTATATAAATAAAATATTGAAAACAAACTAAAATACACTTGTAAACATACCTCTACATGCATGGATTGAATTCAAGGCATGGAAGTCACTCAGGGATAGGGTCAGGAATCCGAAATCATGAAAGACCACACCCCCTTTGAGTCCCCCCAAAACTGGCAGTAATATGAGGTTTATATGATGCAACATCCTTCTTGTCCAAATGTAGATCATCATCCTAATATAGACGATATATGTCCTCATCCATCTGAAACATGAAATGATTGTTGTTAGTAAATAGATCAAAACAACTATTATATATATATATATAATGATTACAAGAATCATTTAACTATGTCAATGTTATTCTTCATCATCATCTTTATATCTAATGATTCCAATGTCTTCATATTCCTCCTCAACATTATCAATTTACATATGAGTTTGGGTTTCATCATCTCTTATCATTTCAAATTCATTTTTAACATCATTAACATTATCCTCACCATCAACCCTTAATTTTGGGGTGTCATCATCGATATTCATGTCTCCTCGTGAAAATGATGGATTTAGAGCAGTCTCTTTAAAAAATTCAATTCCTTCCAATTCAGTGAAACAACATTCACTTTGAAAAAACTGATTTTCCTCATATTTAATTTTTGTGATAATCCACTAGTCACTCAACTCTCTTGACGTACCACAATGTTTTGAATAATAAATTTAATGTTCCAGATGAGCCAATAAAAATGGTTCATTTACTGCAAGAAGACTTTTATATTTAATATCAATGATTCCATGGGTCAGATGAACATGAAAGCTTCTCTTAATATCCAACCACTGACATTTAAACATCGTTATGTAATAATGGTGTTCAAGATAACACGGTTCAATAATTTCTTCCAACATGTCGTAAAAGTCAACTTCAGTTTCTCTATGATGAGATCCTCTTATTAAAACACCACTATTAATTGTTTTTTTATTCCATATATGCACATGTATGAAATTTAAAACCATTCATCGCATATGAATTATAATATTTAACCATTTTTATGGTGGGTTACATAATACAGACAATCGATTATCAATTTTTTTAACAAGTTGAGATACCTACAAATTTGTAAAATAATTATCAATATAACAGATAATAAATTGATTTTATATGTTAAATCAAAAATAATTTATGTTACCAATTTTTAAAACTAGTAGGAATAGGTTTTTTACTGGCGTTCTTCAAGAGCAGTTGCTGTAATTTATAGAAGTTATTTCTTGATATGATTATCATAAAACCTACAAATAAAATAAGAATAATTTATTATAACAAAAATTATAGAATAAGTTATATGAGCACTCACTGTAAAAATGGTATCATTTCTTTATAGTTAAGAAGAAAAAATGTATAAACTATGTGATATTCATCATCTAAAATCCATCATTCATGAACTTCACTGAAACCATGTTCGGGCTGATTGAAAATTGATAATTGATTTCCCATTACATCATCAACATTTTGCCCATTATGGACCATATGCTTTTGTTCTGAGGGATATCCAGATTGAATGTAATGAGAAAAGAAAAAAAATGAAATTTCCTCTTACAAATAAGCTTCTGCAATTGAACCTTCAACCGATGCTTTGTTATGTACTTTTTTCTTCAATTTTTGCATGAATCTCTTGAATGGGTACATCCATTAAAATTGTATTAGACCTCCACATTTTACTTCAAGTAGAAAATGTAATATCAAATATTCCATTGAGACAAAAAAATCTAGTGGGAATTTTTTTTTCAGTTTATATAAAATTATAACAACATTTTCTTCCAGTTTTCTTAATACATCATAGTCACATGTCACCGAAAAAATTTCAATAAAAAATTATATATCTATTAGCACATCCTAAATCGTAGAATTCAAAAAAACCTCTTAATCCAATCGGTAGAAGACTTTCCATTATAACATTATAGTCATGACTTTTTAATTCGGTAATATGATCATTTTTGACAAATCTACCCAAAATTAGAAGCATAACCATCTAAGAGTCTAGAATCTGCAATCCACTAGAAAAATAATAATCATTTCTCATTAAGGTGTGTATAAACTACTTCTGGCTTCATTAACTTTATTGATCTGACATTTTCAAATAGTTTACGTTCTGTTCACCTACAAATTTGTGTAAGATCTAATCATGCTTTTACATTATCTTTGGTCTTACCCAATATATCAAAAATTATATAAAACAAATCATCAAAACAATTCTTCTCAATATGATTTACATCCAACATGTGATGGACCAAAAAATCATACCAATATAGAAGATCCCAAAAAATGCCTTGTTTTATCCAATTGTGTTATTTCCCAAAGGTATCAATTATCTATTGGTTTATTGTTGGTCCAAATGTGATGGGGGTAATGAAAAGATAATTTATTTTAATTCCATACCTAAGATCATTGTTGGAGGTCTATCTCTTTCAGTGGTGTCTTTTCTAAAATTATATTTGTTCCTCTGAAAAGGATGATCAGTTGGAAGGAATTTGTGATGATTGTAGAAAAAACAAGGTTTTTTTCCATTTATTAGCATAAACGCATTGTTTTCTCTCATAGAGTATGAACATGATTTTTGACCATGTTTACTCTAGCTTGATAATATTTCATACGCTGGGAAGTCACTAATTTTCCACATTAATGTAGCTTTCAATAAGAAAGTTTGTTTCACAACAACATCAAATGTACTAACATCATTACCCCACAGTGAATTTAACTCATAAATCAATGGTTGAAAATAAATATCAATATTCTTTTTTGGATGTCCTTGAATTAATAAGGTAAAAAAGAAAAATGGTTCCTTAATCAACATGCAAGGAGGTAAATTCTATGGAGTTATAAAGATAGACCAACATGAATACTGACTACCATAAGAACCAAATGGACAGAAACCATTAATAGAAATACCCAATCACACATTTTGGGATTCTAAATCAAAAGTCAGATGAACATGGTCAAAAAATTTCCATGAATCACCATCGAAAAGATGATTTAATTTTTTACCTTTTTGAAAATTGGTTATGTTCTATGACATCAATGTCACTGTGTTCTGAGACATAAATAAGTGATGCAATCTAGGTGTAAGCGGGAAATATCTCAATTATTTTATATGAATCAATCTACAATTACTTTATTGAGCCTCTTTATACCTTCATTTTCCACATGTGGGACAACTATTCAATGACTCATTCCACCATAATATAAGATTCAATCATTCTATATGCATGAATCTTCAGATAACCAAGACCCAGATTACGAACTGGCCTCTTGCACTAATAAAAATTTGTTGGTTACTCACTTACTTCAGATAATAGTGTTTTTACCAAAGATAGTATCTAATCAAAATAGCTATTTGAAATTATATTATCAAATTTGATAGCCATAAATTTTGAACTAATAATTATAAATTATAGCTAATTTGTACTGATAATTTCTTGTTGGTCGGATTAGAGTACTCAAGAGGGGGGTGAATTGAGTATTTATAAAATTTTTTGTTTAATTGTATTTTTAAACGGTTTCCCAATAAAATAGATACAACATAGTTAATCAAAGTAATATGGTTATGATAGTTTTACTATTTAAATAACTTCTCAGAAGATTGATTAATTCTCAGTAATTTTAATATCATTTATTAACATTACTTTTGAAGCTATTCTAATAAGGCAAATAAATTATAACTTAATTCCAAGATTAACTATCAAAGAAAGTTTAGTGATTTCTGAATTATATAGTAAAATAGAGAACAGTAAATTAAAAAACATAGCGGATATAAAACAATTGTTTTAGTCTCAAGAAAATACCTAATCCACTCCCCTTGGTGATCACCTACCACCAAGAAGTTTATAGTAATAAACTTGATCCACACCCTTGATCGGGGTAAACAATAGTACACATGACTATCCAGGTCACACGACCTCTTCCACATTTCTTCATGGTTATGAACTATCAGGTCGCACAAGGACCTCTTCCACACTTATATGTGGGAATAAACGAGTGTAAAAAGATGTGATAGGAAGGATATCTTGTATCCTCCAGTTTAATGAAGGAGAAAGTGTGTGTTTTTTATACAGACACACACACAATGCTTGAAAGCTAAAATCAATAAAAAAAATAGAGAAAATACGATGAGATAAGGTTATAAGTGCTCTGAGTGTTATTCTATGCAGCTATGGACTTCTAGGATGAAGCAGATGCATGAATCTAGACCTCTTGCAAGAAAAAGACTATTGCAAGTCCGGTGATCTATTTCTAGTTAGATATGGTGTGTGTTCTTTGTGGAGTTGGTAGTGCGAAGATTTTATCAACTCAAATCTATGGTATTGAATCTTTTGGATTTGAGAATTATTTGTGTGTTATTCAGGTGTATTGTGTTGCATGTGTCAGTTATTTTATTCAAGAATGCTTGTGTTTCTTCACTATCGCTCACTCTCTTGTTTCTGGGATGCACTTCTCTTTTATTCATGGAGTGCATGTGTTAGATCCTACAGGAAGCATGTATTATGCAACTCATACCTCGTACTATCAGGTGACATGTATAAAAATAAATATTAATTATGTCAGTTCATTTAAAAGCTTCAAATATGACCATTAGAAATTAAATTGAAAATGACAAAACAGATTAAAGAAACGATGTCACCGTCTGTTTTGATATGGTGTCTTCATGAAACGTTGTCTCCTTGAAATGATGTGTCTTTAAAACATTTTATCTTTATTTACCATTGAGTGGTGATATAGTCATGATGGCATAGTTGTATAGAGATCAGGTACTCATAGCACAGATTTGGTGTTAGGATAACGGTGTCTGATCTTTTTTCAAACTTCAAATGATGTTCGGTCACGGTGTCTGGGTCACAGAGTCTGGGTTATAGTGTCTGGTCATGGTGTATAGGTCATGGTGTCTGGGTCATGGTGTCTTGTCATGGTTTCTGGTCATGGTGTCTGGTCATGGTGTTCTGGGTCACGGTGCCTAGTCACGGTGTCTGGTTCATGGTGTCTGGTCACGATGTCTGGTTCACAGTGTCTGCTTCCTTTGCCAGAAAAACATAACTGGTGGCAGACTCACAGTTTCTCCAACTTATCCAAATATTTGTATACAGAATTAAATATTGATATTCACATAATGGATTAGACATAATCATTTATCATGTAAATCCATTATAAAATGACTTAAAAATAGTTTACAATAATTATTTAAGGCATAAAGAAATCAATCATCTGTACACATTATTTGAGATAGATTAAATATGATTTAACATGTTTTATAGGATGTATAGGATTTTTTATCATTAAAATATGATTAACACATGAGGAGTCAAACAATATACTCCTTTTTGATGATCACAAATCATGCGAGTGAGATATATGTTCATAGTGGATGTGTCTCTTCTATTTCCTTAGTGTGAATACCTCTTAGTGTGTATATCTCTCTGTGTGCATATCTCTCAGTGTGCATATCTCTCCCCCTTTTGGGATTATAAAAAGAGTACAAAATTAAGAGAGTAGACAAAAAAATTTCATAGTTCATTAGATGAATAAAAAAGTTTCATGAAAAATAGTAGGCAACAAAAATACAATAATATCCCTATCAAAAAAAATAGTAATCACTTTTCTTAAACACCGGTTGCCTTATCTTTTCCCTTGGTATTATAATCTCTATAATCCATAAGAATAGATATATAAGTTGACGAAGAAAGTGTACCAATTGATAGAGAAGGTAAAGGTAGTCCTTAAAAAACAGAAGGGGCCAAGGTAGGTGAATTGGAAGACTGGGGAAACTATTGATCAAGGTTAATAGGTTTGATCTAACTTAGAGCCTGAAAGATAGAAATAGAGGTGGAGGCAAGGGAAGAGGATGAGAAGGTAAGAAAACTTGGTCTCAAGGGTGTCGCTGCAGGAGCCACAATAGTAGTACTCTGTACATGAAGATAAGGCCTTAAAATCATGAGGAAGTCGGCAATAATCTCACCACTATACTGCATGGATTTCTCAAAATCATATTTTTTTAATAAAATTGTCCAACAGAGGAGTGAAATCATTGATACATTGGACTTGAGTTTTGAAATCTTGTGTGATAGGAGGGATTCTCAGATTCTCAATAAGGTACTTCAAATGATTGGTCATGTCATACTTCTAGATGATCCTATTGATGTAGAAGTACAGCTTCTTAGTAATCACCTTATGAGCATCATTTTCTATTTTCGAATGAATTCTCACCAAATCAAGAACTCTATCATTGTTCTTGAAAACTTTGTATAAATACTATTTTTCAAAACCACAAAGCGCAGATTGGAGTTCTTCTATAACAACTGTTCTGAGCATATCAATGTCCAAAGAGGGTTGATATTGTTGTCAAGAAGTACTAGAAACTGTAACAACTGAAGTGAGGGATTTAATTTCATTTAGAACTTTCTGGAGACATCCATTATACTCATAAGTCATATTGTTAAGACCAATAACAGGCTCATGCATCTCTTGAACAATTTCCTTGTTTCTTTCATCTACCTTGTCAGTCAAGGAGGATAGATTAGTTTGAATCAGGGGGGGAAATTCGTGTGGAATCTAACTAACAATATCCTCAGTAGGATGAGAAACAGGTTCTGGTCTTGATTTCATCACTCTTTGTATTGCTTTAACCATACCTCGGATAGACTTCACTTCGTCACCTAACTGTCTGTTCTCAATTCTTTTTTCTGGAATCTCATGAAGCATCTTGGGCTAAATCTTCTATATGATCTTTTCCAATAATAGGGCAGCATCCCTTTCACTCAAATTTTTTATTGGATCTGGTTGGGTATTCATGAGCTTTTCTACTGCATCCAACAGGGTAGCTCCAAAATCTTTCAAATCACCCTTTCTCACCAAGGTGGAAGGTTCTTGTGAAGGTTCGGGAATAGGAGCTGAGATAGGCTTAGGTTCTTTTGCATAGATAATATCAGAGACTGGTTTCAATTGAAACAAATTAGAGAGGTCAATATCTTTAATTGAGACTTCTTGGGAATCATTCATAAAAAAATAACTAGGGAATTTATACCATGTATCCACTGATCTTGGATCAACTGGATTAGGGACTTCAATACTTTCCAAACTGGGGGCTGCTCCCCCTCAACAGGTGCATCTTTCTCAAGACTAATAGATTTATATCTTTTATCTATATCAAAGATTTTATCCTTAATATACTCACACATTTCCTTTCTAACCAACTAAAAGGCTTTCTCCCTTCTCTCTTCAGTAGATGGGATAATTTCAAGAACAGCTTTTTCTACACATGTTCCTCATAAGCAGCTTCTTGCATAAGAGAAATATCTTCTTCTATATGATCTTCTACAACATTATTTTTCACTTACCTTAGAAACAGATTCTTCATTAGATGTATATTGCTCTTCCAGATCAACAACTTCATTAGGAGCAGGAATTTCATTCTGGGTTATGTCTTGGAGAACAGGTTCATTGTATTTCTCATCCAAGATAGTTTTCCCTATAGGTGCAACAACCTCTTCTTCTTCATCATCAGAAATCTCAAAAATTTCATCTGGTTCCAAACTAGGATTAGAAATTCCCTTAGGTCTTGAATAATTCTCAAATGGGTTGAACTTTTCAAATACCCTATCATTATCTTCCACCCATTCTTTTCTACATGGATTCCAACTTATTTTCATTATCGTTACTATAACTTTTGAAATAAAAAATTCATAGTCTTTAATAACTTATTCATCTAGTCTAACCAACTATTTCGCATAAATCATAACTGAGACAAACCTTGAGTAGAATAAGAAGTTTACCTTGGTGGTTTTATTGATCAACTCACACATATGGAGTATAAAATATTTTCAAAGGTTAAAATTGTGTCCATTTTTCCTGAGATGTATCAAAAATAAACACTGATACTTGAGTGTAAATAAATAACCTTTTCTGGGGATAATCAGATTCTGAACAAATTTAAAAAAAAGTCTGGTTTCAACATCTAGCTCAGCAGCTATAGCTCTTCTCTATTTTTTTCATATCCAAGGAAGCTTCCCATTATTTTTTCCAAAACAAAGAACTCACATGGAGGAGTATGACCTCTATGGTAGTCCTCAAAAATACCCTCATTAGGTATCCTCAGGCATGAATCCCATAACCACAAAGAAAAACTATATCTCTGGCCATTGATCTAGCATCTCACAACAAAATCCTCTTTCTTATCAAAAGAAAATTGAACATACTAATAAAAAGGTGCAACTAGTTTAAGGTAAATTGATTTATACTCCATTCTGAACCAATCCATCGATCCTTTCTCTTTTATCACTTTCAATACCAAAGACTTACTTGAATTAAGCCACTTATGGAATATTTCTTTTTTGGGTACCACTATTCTGTCCACCATAATCATATCCAAAAGACCTTTGGGCGGTATCTTCAGTGCAATTTTCATCTTCTTCTTTGACCTTCTCTTCTCAGGAGTTGACGACGATGGTTGTTTCATTCTGAGAATTCAACAAACATTCGAGAGAGAGATAAAGGTTGAAGGAGGGGTTTTGGTTTGAGAGAAGAGAGCTCAGGTGATGAAAGGAGTGAAACTTCTTTCATTTTTATCATTTAGGGAAACAAAGAATCGAAAAATCAAAAGTGCGGGAAAGTAAAAAAGAATAAAATAATTGATTACCATTATATGTGTTATAATATGTAAATAAAAATAATAAAGTGTCTTTATGATGAGACCGTAACGGACTTTCTCAGTGAGACCGTAACTGGCTTTCACGGTGAGACCGTAACATGTTTTCACAGTGAGACCTTAACTATGTGACTTCAAAATTGTGCGACCGTAAACATAAAACAACACTTAAGAAAGTAAAACTATAGAACATTTAGAGTTAGATAGTAGTCTTAAGACAGTGACTTGTGAAACTGTAAAATGTGAAACAATAATCTGTGAAATAGTAAGCTTACTACTGAAGATTTGTCATTCCCAATTCATGTATGATGTAATATATTCTTTGAAAATTTATGGCTTTGTGAATATATCAGCAAGATGATATTCATTCCCAATGAATTCCAAAGTGATGTCACTTTTTTGATAATGATCTCTCAAAAAGTGGTGTATTACATCAATATGTTTTATCCTAGAGTGTGAAACTATATTTTTTGAGATGTTAATAGCACTTGTGTTGCCACAGTTTATAGGTACATGCCAAAATTGATATCCATAATCTATTAATGTGTGTTTCATCCAAAATATTTGTGCACAACAACTACCAACCACTATTCATTTAGATTCTGCAGTAGATAACGGAACCGAGTTTTGTTTCTTACTACACCATGATACTGGTGACTTTCTTAAAAAGTGACATGTTCTAGAGATTATTTTTTTATCTAACTTACAACCACCAAAGTCAGCATCAGAATAAATAACTAACTCAAATTATTGTCCTCTGGCATAGAATAGTCTAAAATTGGGTGTATGCTAGAGGTATTTGAAAATTCTATTAATATCATTTAAATGATATTCCTTATGGTTTGCTTGAAAATGATCACACATACATACACTAGACATAATGTCAGGTAGGCTAGCTGTTAGGTAGATTATACTTCCAATCATTCCTTTATAAGTTATTTGATCAACCGATTTTCCATCTTCTTCAAGATCCAACTTACAAGTAGTACTCATTGGAGTGTTAATACTTTTAATGCTATCCAAACCAAAAAAAATTAGAATATCTTTAGTATATTTTATTTGGTTTAAAATAATACCATCGTTATTTTGAAAGATTTTAAATCCAAGAAATAATTTTAGTTCACCCATTAAACTCATTTCAAATTCATTTTGTATTATTTTAGAAAATTCAATACATAAATATTTTTTTGAATATCAAAAGATAATGTCATCTACATAAATTTGAACTACTAAAACATCTTTGGAAATTAGTTTTATAAAAAGGGGAAGAATAGATATTCCTTCTTTGAAACCTTTGGAAATAATAGGTGTACATAATCTATCATACCAGGGTCTTGGATCTTGTTTTAAACCATATAATGATTTTGATAATTTATAGATATTATTTGGAAAATGAGGGTTTCTAAAACCAAGGGTTTTCTCAACAAAGACATCCTTAACTATATACCCATTTAGGAATGCACTCTTAACATCCATTTGATATTGTTTGAAATCCAGATGTACAACATAAGAATACAGAATTTTGATGGCTTCATGTCTAGCTACTGGTGAAAAGGACTCTTCATATTAAATTCCTTATTCTTGACTATATCCTTGTGCAACCAATCTAGCCTTATTTCTAACTATGTGACCAGTTTCATCTACCTTATTTCTAAACACCCACTTAGTGCCTATGGTGAATGTGTCCTTGGGTCTCTCAACAAGTTTCTAAACATGGTTCCTTTCAAACTTATTAAGCTCTTCTTGCAGCGCCATCACCCAAAATTCATCATTGATAGAATCATTAATGTTTTTAGGTTCATGTTATGACATGAAGACTTGATGTTCAAATTGATTTCTAAGAGAAGCTATAGTATGAGTTACTTTATCTACGTCTCTTATAACAGCATCTAAAGGATGGTTCTTAAGAGTTCTAAGGGCTTTATAAAATGAAGGACTAGAGATTTTAGGTTCTTTAATAGGGTCCGGTTCATTGTGACTTGAATCTAACGAATTTCTAGAACTTGTATTTTTCACAGATTCCTTCATAGGATGGTTAGAGGATTTTGAATTAATTTCTAGATTTGATACATCATCCTCTAAGTTATCTATAGTGGTTTTAGACTCATGTGGATTTGTTTCATCAAATTTGACATGGATAGATTCTTATACACATTTAGTTCTTTTTATTAAACACTCTATAGGCTTTACTAGAGATGTAATATCCTAAAAATATTACTTCATCACTATTTGATACAAATTTGTCAATATTTTCCTTAGTATTAAGGATATATACTTTTCAACCAAAAACATTGAATTAGCTTACTTTGGGTTTTCTATTATTCCATAACTCATATGGAGTTCTTTTAAGAATATGTATAATCAATATTCTATTGATAATATAGCATGTTGTATTTATATATTCAGTCCAAAAATAAATAGGTATGTCATATTCACAAAGCATGGTTCTAGCAATCTCTTGAAAGGTTCTATTTCTTCTTTCTACAACTCCATTCAGTTGAAGCGTTTTAGGGGCAGAAAAATTATGACTATAGCCATTTTGTGAGAAAAAGGATTCAAAATTTTTATTTTGAAACTCACAGCCATGATCACTTCTTAAGGATTTAATTCTAAGTCCACTATGATTTTCTACAGATTTGGAATATTTGGTAAAATGAGAGAAGGCTTCACTTTTGTGAGCCAAAAAGAAAGTCCTGTATAGCTAGAAAAGTTATCTAAAAGAACATAAACATAGTGCTTCTAATTTAAAATATAAACTCTAGATGATGAAAAAAATCCACGTAAACCAGTTCGAGAGGTTGAGAAGTTGACACTTTATTCTTTATTTTGAAGGAAATTTTGTGTTGCTTTCCCTTTTGACAAGGATTACACACTTTATCATTTGGAAACTCACGTTTGGGTAGATCTTTTAATAAGATTTTTTTAGTTAACTTTATAGGAGAGTGAATATTACAGTGTCCTAGTCTCCAATGACAAATCCAAGACTCATTGTGAAATACACTTAAAAAGAAATAATTTTGAGAGACTAAATAATCTAAGTTAACAGAGTATACATTTTCATTTCTTAATGTAGAAAACACCAATTCAATTTTAGAATTAAAAAAATTGCAAGCATAATCTTCAAATTTAACATGAAATCCATCATCACATATTTGTGAAATACTAAGAAAATTATATTTCCATCTATCAACAAAAACAACTTTGGAAATAAAAATTGAGTTAGAGTTACCGATTTTTCCAAGGCCAACGATATCTCCTTTGGCATTGTCACCAATGGTGACTTGTCCACCATCAATTTTTATTAAATTTTTGAAGCATGAATAGTCTTATGTCATATGTCTTGGAAACCCACTATCCAAGTACCATATTATTTAATAGGATCTCTTTAAGAAACTTTCATACGAATTAGTCAAATAAAAATAGATTTTGGTACCCATTCTTGTTTGGGTCTGGTAATATAAGTGACTAGTGATTTAGGAACCCTTATCTGCCTCATAGGTTTCCTATAAGCGTTATGTAAAGTGATTGATAAATAAACTCTATTTGGTCTAGAAAAGCTTTAATCAGTAGAGAGTGTATCATAACTTTAACAAGCTAAATGTTTTCTGGAACTAGGAGTAAAGCTGTATGTCCTAGATTTAGAAACAAAATTAGTTCTTCCAAAAAAAAATTACCTGGTTGATAGCCAATTCTAGTAGTATATTTAGGAGCAATCTATTTACCTACAATTTGTAAAATGGTATATTTACCATTAGTAAACCTTTCAAGATCCTTTTTCAATTTCTCATTATATAGCATTAGTTCCTTATTTTCATTGATTAATTTATCATTTTTCTCTCTTTCTATAGTAAGTTTGGATTTAATGGTTGAGGTAAGAGCATGTTGTTTCTTTAAAGTCTTGTATTTAACTTTTAGTTCATTGCATGTATCTTCGAGCATATTATAGTACTCAAACATTTTTTCATTAGAAATATTTTCATAGTCACTCTCATCTCTACAATAATAAGAATTGTGTACATGAGATTTCAGTGTTACCTCAGATGTGTTTGTCATAAAACACATATTAGCTTTGTTAGCCTGTTCATCATGTAAAGATTCTAAGTCACATGAAATGCCCTCAGAATCATTCCATTTTTCTTTAATTTCCTTTTTATTCGTTCTATCTTTATCCAAATATTTTTGTACTACATCTTGGGATAGTCAGCCTTTATATTTCCCTTTCTCTTACATTCATAGTAGACTATTTCATCAGACGTGTCACTTATTTTCCAATCTTTCTTCTAGCTTCATTTTTTATCATATATTCACTTGAAGTTAGGCTTTCTGAAAAATTTATTCTTCTTGTAATGTCTCTTAAACCTTCTAGATTATTGATTCATCTCCTCATAATTTTCAGGTGATGATTGTTCACTGCTGGATCTTTCTACAGAGACTTCCAGTTTCCCTTTCTCTTTGTTTTTCTAGGTTGTGCTCTTAAATGAAACTGATTTTCTTTTGGGTTCATCATCCCCTTCCTTGTTTACTTTCAACTCATCATTATACATCATCAGTTTCCCAATGAGTTGTTTTATAGGTAACTTGATTATGTCACACAACCCTCTAATAGCGACTGAGGTTCCTCTCCATCAGTCAGGTAGGCATCTGAGAGTCTGCATGATCTGTTCATTGGTAGTGACTTATCTTCCAAGAGAAATGATTATGTTCAAAATTTCATTGAACCTAAGACACATGTTATAAATAGGCTCATCAGGTTTCATTTTAAAGTTATAATATTTAATAGTATAAGTATTAAGTCTCATTTCTTTTACACTAGATGTTCCTTCATGTGAAACAGACAAAGTATCTCAATTTTCATTTGCAGTTTTACATGCAAAAATTCTCTTAAATTCCTCATATTCTAAATAGAAATATAGAGAATTCGTGGATTTTCAATTATCATTGTAGGCAGTTTTGGTAGGGTTATCCTAAGTGATTATATCAGTAGAAGTAATCTTATACTCATCTATAATTAAGGACCAGATTTCAAAAATCATACTTCCTAAATGCATTTTCATTTTAATTTTCCATTGAGCATAGATGGTTCCATTAAAGAATAGTGGTCTATTCTTTTAGAAACTTCTTGTCTATTATCCATAATAAAGAACTAGTTTGAACGATCTAGAAATTTATAATCAACAGAAATTTACAGGTCTTTAAGGTACAATGAAAATCACAGTTTAATATGATCAAAGAAAGGGTCATAATAGGAATAAAAACACCCTCTAATACCAAATTTTTGTCAGAGTAGAGTACTCAATAGGGGGTGAATTGAGTATCTATAAAAATTTCTGTTTGAATTGTATTTTTAAAAGGTTCCTCAAAAAAATAGATACAGACCGGTTAATCAAAGTAATATTGTTATGAAAGTTTGACTATTTAAATAACTTCTCAAGATTTATTAATTATCAGTAATCTTAATATCAGTTATTAAAATTACTTTTGAATCTATTCTAATAAGGAAAAGAAAATACAACTTCTTTATAAGATTAACTGTCAACACAAGTTTAGTGATTTATGGGTTATACAGTAAAACAAAGAAAACAAAATTAAACAACCCAACGGATATAAAACAAGTGGTTCAGTCTCAAGTCAAGAACTAATCAACTCCACTTGGTGATCACCTTCCACCAAGAAGTTTATATTAATAAACTTGATCCCCACCCTAGATCGGGGTGAACAACAGTACACAGGACTGTCCAGGTCACATGACCTCTTCTACAGTTTTTCTTGGGTATGAACTATCCGGTCACACATGGACCTCTTCCACACTAATCTATGGGAATAAAAAAGTGTAAAAAGATTTGTGAGGAAGGTTATATTGTATCCTCTTGTTTAATATAGGATATAGTGTGTGTTTTTAAACAAAAACACACACACACTGCCCAAAAGCTAAAATCAATACACAATAGAGAAAAAATGATGAGATAAGGTTAGAAGTGATCTGAGTGTTAGTTTATGCAGATCTAGACTTATAGGATAAAATAGATTCCAGAATTGAGTCCTCTTTCATGAAATAGTGTATCGCAAGTCTGGTGCTCTATTTCCAGTTAGATCTGGCGTGTGTTCTTCGTGGAGTTGGTAGTGCGAAGATTTCCTCGACTCAGATCTGTGGTATTTCAGCTTTTGGATTGACGAATTCTTAGTGTGTTCGTTAGGTGTATTTTTTCATATGATGGTTATTTTCTTCATGAATGATCATGATTCTTCATTATCGCCCGCTCTCTTGTTTTTGGTCGACACTTCTCTTTTATTCTTGGAGTTCATGGGTTGGAACCAACAGGATGCATGTATTCGGAACCTCATACCTCGTACAATTAGGTGACATGTATATAAAGAAATATTAATTATTTCAGTGCCTTTAAAATCTTCAAATATGACCGTTAGAAATTAAATCAATAATTAAAAAATAGATTAAAGAAATGATGTCACAGTCTATTGGAAAATGGTGTCTCAATGAAACAGTGTCTCCTTGAAATGGTTTCTCCTTGAAACAGTGTGTCCTTATTTTCCATTGAGTGGTTAGATAGTCATGGTGGAATAGTTGTATAGAGATCAGGAACCGGTAGCACAGATGCGGTGTTAGGATCACGGTGTCTGGACTTTTTTCAAGCTTCAAACGATGTTTGGTCACGGTGTCTGGGTCACGGTGTCTGGTCATGATGTCTAGGTCAAAGTGGCTCGACCACGGTGGCTGGGTCACAGTGTCTGGTCATGGTGTCTGGTCACGGTGTCCGGTCATGGTGTTTTGGGTTACAGTGTCTGGTCACGATATCTAGTTCACGGTGTCTAGTCACGGTGTCTGTTCCACGGTGTCTGCTTCCTTTTACAGAAAAACATAACTAGTTACAGACTCATGGCCTCTCAAACTTATCCAAATATATTTATATAGACATAAACAGTGATATTCATATAATTTATTAGACATAATCATTTATCATGGAAATCCATTATTAGACAAATTAAAAATAGTTTACAATATTTATTTAAGGCATAAATAAACTAATCGTATGTACACATGATTTGAGATAGATTAAATAGGATTTAACAAGTTTTACAGGATTTATAGGATTTTAGATCATTAAAACAGGATTAACATATGAGGAGTCCAACATTACTAATTACCAATGACACAATTTCTAATAGATTGGTGGTAGTTATTTTTCTTGAGGACTCATCTCCACTGTCTCCAACTGAAATCACTATGAAAAATATACTCTAGTGTATAGATATCCATTTTGGTATGCATGAGGATTGAGATTAGGGATGCCTCACTATGCTGCTCTCCATTCTCGTGCATACGAAAATGGATATATGTACATCATAAGAGATTTTTTAGAGTGATTTCAATATAAGAACGTTGCAAGGAGGTGAGTCGTCGGGAAAAAGCGCCTCTTTTTCTTTACGTCTCATCTCTTTTCAACTTTCTCTGACTAAAATTAGTATAAAAAATCAACTCTAATGTACGCATATCTATTTTCATATGCACGATAATGGAAAGCAGGAAGGCCTCACTACACTACTCTCTATTCTCATGCATGCAAAAATGGATATCTGTATGTGAGGATATATTATTCATAGTAATTTTATTGGGAGAAAATTACAAGGAGATAAGGCGTCGGGCAAAAGGGATCCTCCAACCCATTAGAAATTATGCCAATTTATTACAATTTGTTATAATTTATTATAATTTCTTATCAATTATTGCTAATTATTGCTAATTATTCATAATTATTACTATTTATTACTATTTATTAGTAATTATTACTATTTGTTACTAATTGTTACTAATTGTTAATAATTATTACTAATTATAACAAATTATTACTATTTATTACTATTTATTACTAATTAGTACTATTAATTACTAATTATTACTAATAATTACTAATTATTACTAATTATTCGTATTTATTACTAATTATTCATATTTATTACCAATAACATGTATTTATTACTTTTTATTACTAAATATTTCTAATTATTACAATTTGTTACTAATTATTATGATTTATTACAAATTTTTAAAATTATTATAATTTATTGAGGATTATTACTATTTGTAACAATTTATTACTAATTATTGCAATTTATTACTAATTGTTGCAATTTATTACTAATTATTGCGATTTATTAATAATTATTAGAATTTATTATTTATTATTAGAATTTATTACTAATTATTAGAATTTATTACTAATTATTTCAATTGATTACTAATTATTATAAGTTATTACTAATTATTAGAATTTATAACTAATTAGTAGAATTTCTTACTAATTATTAGAATTTATTACTAATTGTTACTAATTATTACAATTTATTACTAATTATTAGAATTAATTTCTAATTATTACTAATTATTAGAATTTATTACTAATTACTACTATTTATTTAAATTTATTACTAATTATTACAGTTTGATACTAATTATTCAAATTTATTACTAATTATTACAAATTATTACTAATTATTAGAGTTTATTACTAATTATTACAATTTATTACAATTTATTTCAAATTATTACAAATTATTAGAATTTATTACTATTTATTAGAATTTATTAATATTTATTAAAATTTATTACTAATTATTACAATTTATTACTAATTATTAGAATTTATTACTAATTATTACTCATTGTTACAATTTACTACTAATTGTTGTAAATTATTACTAATTATTACAATTTATTACTAATTATTACACTTTATTACTATTTGTTAGAATTTTAAACTAATAATTACAAATTATTACTAATTATTAGAATTTATTACTAATTATTACTAATTATTAGAATTTATTACTAATTATTACTAATTATTAGAATTTATTACTAATTGTTACTAATTGTTGAAATTTATTGCTAATTATTACAATCTATTACTAATTATTACAATTTATTACTAATTATTATAATTTATTACTAATTATTACAATTTATTATTAATTGTTATATTTTATTACTAATTATTACTAATTGTTGCAATTTATTACTAATTGTTGCAATTTGTTACCAATTATAAGAATTGGTTACTAATTATTACAATTTATTTCTGATTATTGCAATTTATTACTAATTGTTGCAATTTATTTCTAATTATTTCAATTTATTACTAATTATTGAAATTTGTTACTAATTATTGCAATCCATTACTAATTATTCCAATTCCTTACTAATTATTAGAATTTATTGCGAATTATTAGAATTTATTGGTAATTCTTAGAAATTATTTCTAATTATTGCAATTAATTACTAATTATTCCAATTTTTTACTAATTATTACAATTACTACAATTTATTACTAATTATTATAATTTATTACAAATTTATATAATTTAATACTGATTATTACAATTTAATATTAATTATTACAAATTAATACTAATTCTTACAATTCGATACTAATTATTACTAATTATTATAATTATTATAATAACTACTAATTCATACTAATTCATACTAATCACACGTATTTATTTGTAAAAATAAACATAAAAAAAGTTAAATAAAACTATTTAAATCAAATTTAATTTAACTGCAGCGAATTAAGAATATTTGCAACTAAAATAAAATAAACTTAATTAAGTAAAAAATAAAAGAAATATGTAAAAATTTTAAAACTGAAGCTTTCGAAGGATATTAGCTGTGAATAATGCTATGAATTATCATTTTAAACTATGAAAAAATTTGAGAGCAATTTTTTCACGAGAGAGAGAGAGGAGTAGAGAGTTGATTAAAATGAGGGAAAAACGGGTGGGGTATATATATGGTAGATTAGTTGCGACGGGATTATTTACGAGGGGTCCCATTGCAAATGTCCATCACCCCTATTAATTAGGGGTGGTGTTTAAAAGTCATTTGCGGTGAGATTTATATCTCATCCCAAATACTAAAAACGTCGTTGTGTATTTGTGACGGGAACCATCTCCTCATCGCAAAAACCTTATTATTTCTGACGGGTTGGTGCTCTCATCAAAAAAAATCCCTTCTGATGGACTATTTGTGATTGGACACTGACCCATTGCAAATGACATGTCGCAAATACCCACTTTTCCTATAGTGTGGGTTGAATACCTTCAGTCTTTCGGCTTCGAGCTTGCCCACATTCCTGGTAAGGGAAAATTAGTAGCTGATTCACTGAGTAGGATGACTCAGATACAGGCAGTTCAGTAGGCCAATAGATAGTGGAAGCTCATGGATTTGTTCTCTGAGATGCACTTGGAGGTGCATTAAATCTAGGGGAATACTTTTCGTTCATCCTTAGTTATGCCTCGACATTGTTGGATAGAGTAAGGATGAGGTAGTTATCAAATTCTGAAGGCCTAGTTCTACAGGAGAGTGTGGAAAGTGAGGAAATTCCTCCTCGTTGTACCATAGGCAAGGATGAAATTCTGTGTTTTGGGGTCATGTATGGGTCTCGACAGACATACATGAGGAGATGATGTGAGATTTTCATGCTTCAGTTTTGTTAGTGCATCCGGGTGCCACCAAAATGTATCGGGGTTTACATCGTCAGTATTGGTGGTCTAGCATGAAAAGGGATGTAGCTATTTTTTTCATGAGGTGTCCCACCTGTCAGCGGGTGAAGGTGGAAAACCAGCAACCAACCATACTTTTACAGTAGCTACCAGTTCCTAAGTCACCTCTAGGTAATGATGTCATATGGGTTATTATTGATAGACTCACAAAGGTCTCTCACTTTTTACCTATCAATGATACCTTTTCAGTTGATGAGATTGCGAGGTTGTATATCCATGATATATTACGGCTCCACAGGGTCCTATATTCTATCGTTTCAGATAGGGATGCCTGATTTACATCTCGATTCTGGAAAGGGCTACAAAGGGCATTGGGTACTTAGGTTCTTATAAGCATGGAATAACACCCCAAAATAGATGGTCAGTCAGAGTGCACAATTCAAATGCTTGAGGACATGTTCTGACCATGTGTCCTAGATTTCTGGGGTTCATGGGAGAGTCATATACCCCTGGTTGAGTTCACCTACAACAATAGTTTTCAGTCTACTGTTCACATTGCACCATATGAATCTTTGTACGGTAGGTCATGCTGATCACCCCTGTGTTGGATGGAGGAAGGAGAGGCAGCTATTCTGGGACCTCATCTTATCCAATAGACTACATAACATGTGTAGTTGATTTGGAAGTGTATGTCTACTACGTAGTCTCATTAGAAATAATATGTCGATCATTGCAGATGGCCTCTAGAGTTAAAGGTCGGGGATCGGGTTTTCCTATATGTTTCACCAAGTTTGGGACACAAGAGGATCAGGAGACAGGGTAAGCTTTCTCTAAGAAATGTCGGGTTGTTCGAGATTCTACAAAGTGTCAGGCTGGTAGCTTATCGGTTGCAGTTACCTCAGTGGTATCGGGCTATGCATGATGCCTTCCATGTTTCTCAACTTCAAAGTTATTATTCAAACTCGTCTCATACCTTTCATCCAAAGGAGGTTGAGTTATAGGTAGATGTGTCCTTCAAGGAGAATCTTACACATGTTTTAGATCAAAGCATGAAGGTTCTTCGAGGATGTCCCATTCCTCTAATATTGGTTTTGTGGAAGCACGACCAAGTACAGGACGTTACCTGTGAGAGGGTGGTTGAGGTATGATTGCAGTGCCCAGAGTTATTCTCTGATCTTGTTTTACCACCCTTGGAAGGAAATTTTGGGGAAAAATTGATTTATGGGGGGGAAGTTAGTAAGAAACTTGTTCTTCTTTGATGTATGAATTCCTTGTTTTCATTAATTATCAATTTAATTACTTAAATATGCCCTAAAATGATTGATTGTTGAGGTCACAGAGGTGTCAGGGTGTCCAGGGCTAGTCCAAAGCCTAAAAACCAAGTTCTAGGAGAAAAAAGGAAGTCGCATTATAATTAAAAACCGTGCGGGTTGGGTCACATAGTCGCGTGTCTAAGTCTACATTTTTAGAAAAATTTGACAGAGGATTTTCATATGGTTACCACACTGTTAATAAACTATGTGGGGTAACTGTACAGGTTCCCCTTGGCCTACAAGAAGTCATCCCTGATCAGTGCATGGTTTTCCAAACTGTGAACCTAAACCGTGCAACCCAAACAGTTTTGGAATATTAATAATTTAAAATAAAAATAAAAATCTTTTATAAGACCTATTTTAGGTCTCCTCCTATGTACAACAACCTCACCCCCTCCTTGTGATCTCTTCAGTGACTAAGGATATAATCAGAGGATCTTCACCATATAGACTCCTATTCAAGTTTGGTTCATCTACTTGGATCCATAAAAGGTAAGTCCTTAATTCCATTTAATCCTTTATTGATTCCTCTGTTTATCAGCTGTGCTATTTGAATTTAGGCTCATATGCCCTAATTTCTCATTCTTATCATGTTCTCTAAATTTCATCCAATATGGGTCAAATTAGAAGTTGAAACTAGATAATATATCTTACACAGACCTAAGTCAGGTGCTCTCATGACTTTCCATTAAATTTGGTCCATTTATATATGTTTTTGTGCCATGTGCCCATTTTTCAGGTGTCACCTTAAACGAAAATTGAACCCTATTATTTCTAGTCATGTTCTGGGTAATTCAATAGGCTTGTTAACACTTTTATAGGTTGAGAACCTTGAATAAACCACGACATTGGGTGTGTTGGCTATAATGGCCATTTTCATGGCTTATATGTTTGACCCTTGATTCCCTTGAGATGTGCCTTGTATTGTCATAGGTTTAAATGCATAAATTGAATTATAATCAATTAACGAATTGGTTTATATGTGAAATGAATTAAGGTTATGGGATGGATAAATTTCCCCTTGACCCTTGTATTCCATTTCTTGTCTAAGCATGCTTGCCTTATATTTCCTATCCTATGTGAGTAAAGTAGAGGTTATGCCCTGAGTTGATGCAATTTTCTTGAATTTCTCTAATTGTTGATTTTACGATGTGAGTTATATGATAATTAATCCATGTAATATCTTTATAGGCTTGTTTGGATTGTTATATTAAAAATTGAAATTTTAGTATTTAAATGACCTATGAATTGCTATCCATGTGAATTATGTTGAGACCATGCTATGTGATGGGTTGATTAAGTCTGGGAATCTCATCATCATGTTATGCCCATGTGTGTAAGTGAAAGGCCAAGCCATTGAGGTTGGTCCTTGATTGAGTCACCCTTTGGAGGTGAGTTATATTGAATGCCTTTGTTTTTTACATTGGAATGATTAATGAATTGTTTAAATGGAATGTAATTGGTTAAATTATTAATAGGTGAGGGTGATACATGGATTTGGATTGGAATTTCATGGACAGACTCTTGTGCCTATTGACTATTTATGACTTGGGTGATGCCTGGATCCAAATGAGGGATGACATTGATGGACTCAGTGAGGCAAGACTTATATTTTGGGTGAGACATGGATTCATATTACAATTTCATGGATAGACTCAAATGGAATTGACTATTTATGCCATGGATGATACATTGGCTCCCTTAGTGGACCACTATGGACAGACTCGATTGGAATTAACATTTTGCCTCACTTAGAGTGATATTGGGTTCCTATGAGGTTCTCCAGGGAGGGGATTATAGGGTGTGGGTAGGTATTATTCCTTAAGTGATATTTGAATTCCAACTTAGGTATGTAAAGGATGAACATGGGTTCTAAGGAAATTAAATGAAATGAAATAACTTGTGACACATCTCCAAGCCAAAGCATTCTCTTGGATTAAGTCTTAACTTGTATTGTTTAGATAGACTTCTGAGGAATCTGTTGTGCTTCCAATTACATGAGGGATGTTGATCTTGAGTCGGATCTCACGATTTATAAATTCAATGTAATTGAATAGTTAAATTAAATTTAATTAAAAAGATGGATGTTTACTTTTTAGTATTTCCTTGTTTATTTTCATAGGGCCCACACAATTTCTATATATATTAACTAGCTAATTTGCATAGAACCTAGGTGGTTGCCTACTGAGATTATATCTCACACCCTATTTGGGTCACCTTTTTGGACCCAAACAAATTATATGGTTGCAAGTGATGATAAGGGAAAGCATCCTCCTACTGGTACTTGATTTTCAATTTAGGAGTAGGATAGCATGGGACTAAGATGAGGGTTACGATGCTATTGAGATTCTTTTGGCCTATTTTTACTATTGGACATATAATATATATGATTATTATGTACCTATTTTTCTATTTTATTAGAAACATGTGACATGTATCATCAAATTTAATACGATTTGATTTCTAGATTTAATTATATTATTCATCTTCCACTGTGTATTTATTTGTATGGTTTACTACATCCATCACATGTACGATATTGTTTTTATGCTATGCTACACTCTGGTGATGTGGGCATAGTCTCCCCACTAACCCACCTAGGCCCTCACTTATATTCATAATTCTTTGGTGTTTACTAATATGTTCTTGAGGATGTGACCCACCGAGCTCAGTGCACCATTCAGTGGCATTTGAGTCCGGGACGTTACAGTGTACTTAAATAATTCTATATGAACCACATGAACACGAACTTGAAAAGGGGGAAAGTGGGGATGAATGAAGTCTAAAATATCACATGAGTTGGGATCCCCAAACAAGATCATTTGAATGAAAGTGTGATATATCATTAAAAAACTAAAAAAAAATTAAAATAGGGAGATTTAAAAAACAATATATATACTATAATTACTATAATCATATAGTTAATACAGAAAATAAACATGGGATACACAACAATTTCATTCACAGGTGATCACACAAAGAATAGAAATCAATGGAAGGGAATGAAACCTTATGATGGATGGAAAATCATTAATCACTATTCAAAATGGAATCATGTTTACTCTCTATTCCACCCTCCATATGGGGTTCCCAAAGTATCAATTTATAGGCAAAGTAGAAGGTGGCTTTGGGTACCCTATTTTTGAAATGCCACATGAACCCAAATTTTGGCTACAAGACAGCCTTATATATCATTTTAAAAAGATATAAAGTTTTATTTCAACCTCTTGGCTATCTATACTAAAAATTTGGTGGAATTTGGATGTTTATAGCTTGATATATGTCCAAATTTCAAAAGTAACCTTGTGATAGTGCACAGTGAAGATTTTCTCAAATGATGAAACATTTCATGTCATCTTATTGATGAATTCAGATTGAATGTATTATAAATAGTTGTATCACACAATGTTATAGATCAATCAAAAAACAATCAACACAATTGGATGCATAAATTTTTCAAAAGGTAATGCTCTCATTATAGAGGCATACACCTTGAGAAAAGGGTTGGAGAGTTATAGGGATAATAATATTGATCTTTCTATGGTTGAGACTAACTCCATTGATATACTTCATTCTATTAAAGGTTGAAGCATCATCCCTTGGTCCATTACATATCATATTCATAGATGCAAGAAAATTATCTTTTGTTCGAATACCTTAATTAACACATGGAATGAAGGGAATAAAGTTGTGGATTTTAAGGATATGAGGGTTAATACAACTAGTACATTTACTCACTTTTCTATAAATGGATCCTCCCTCATGGCTAACTGGAAGTTTTGAGAGGTAGCTCTCGTAGGTTACAACACTTTAGACCTACTTGATCTTGTATCTGCTATATTTTTAATAAAATTATTGCCTTTCAAAAAATAGTATTTAACATTAACTTATTAAACCAAATGATAAGTTCAATAGATTATTAGTTTGTTATTTTTACTAAAAAATAGTTTAATAAAGTGGTAAAATAGTGGAAAATAATATTGAATCACAGTGTGATCACCACACTCCACTCACCACAGTTTGTGCCCTAATCCCATGTCACTCCCCTCACAACATGTAACCACTACACCATCAAACTCCTCCACCACTAACACCATTTACCTCCCACCTTTGCCAAGGTACATTGTCATTATCAACCTGTACCTCCCCACATCCCTTTTCCTTCCATTTGTATCCCCTTGTTTGTTTGTATATTTTTAGGATTCAAGGTTGATGGAATTTTTTACTAAGAACTTGATATTTATTATATTGAATATCATATACAGGAACATGAATAAGGTTTGTTTAGATGGTGTTTTTTTTAATTTATTTTTATATTTTATAATATTTCCTTTTTATAGATTTGAGTTCATTTTTATTATTATGTTTTGTATGGAATATCTATTATAAACTATAAATAAATTTTCATTTGTGTAATAAAATATCAGAAATTATTTTTTATAGGGATGAAAAATAATGAATTTTTTCCATTTCTAGAAAAGATTTACTATTATATGTTGAGTGGAAATATTTATTGTTTTATTTTTTGTATGAAATGGAATATAAGCAAAAATAAATATTTAGTTGGATAAATTTTTTGAAATCTAATAAATTAGATTTTATTTATGTAAAATAAAATATTAATATTATCTAACTTAATATTTCCCTTCCTTAGAAGTAGAAAATGTTATCGATGTTTGTTTTTTCACTCCATTTTAATTTCTATTTTCCATATCTTATATATTATTAAATGGTGAGTTTTTTTCATTATATGATACTCATGGTGTGGATAATTTTTTTTTCAAGGTGTCAAATATAAATTAGAATAGAGTTATTATTGAATCTTGATTTTTGTCAAATTTAATTGACTTATTTTATCTGAATTATTGTTTATTATTCTCTTATTCAACTTTCCCTATCTGAGATATAATCATCCATTATTCCCCCATATTTCAAAAAATCACTTATAGAGGCTTTTACATAAGAGTCTTATAGTAATTTTGATTTTATAAATTATTAAAATATTTTTTTCATTTTCCTAATCCATTTATTATACATGAATTGATCATACATGTCTGAATTGAATTAATCTCAATTCATTTATTATTATTTTTAATTATTTATTTATATATTATTTTTACACTTAAAATATTGAAAATTATGTATTTAATAGTTACAAAAATTATAGGGAATATCATTGTTAATGAAGAAGAAAGATAAAATGAATTTTAAGTAAAATAAAAAAAAATATAATCTATGGAATCTTTAATTTTACACCTTTTCTTTTTTAAATTGAATCCCTTCAAAAAAAAATTCTTAATAAAAAATGGATATATTTTCCCATATTTTTATATCATAAGAATACGAATTTTTATACAACCCTATAACCATTTTTATAATAATTTTATCCTTATTTATTTTATATAATAGCAAAAATGGGTATATTTTTTGTGTGAAAATTTAATTTGCACTCAGTTTTTTTTCATTTTCACTTACACCATAAAGAGTTTGGATTAGAATTAATATGTTGAATTAATATTTTAATTAATATTTTTTCCCTAATGATTTTGGATTGTATATGTCCATCATATATTTTTTAGTTTTCTATTATATTTATTCCAAATTTGTTTTCTTTGGATGACATAGCTCCATTTCATAGTTATTGTTCATACTAGAATAGTTGGTGTAATGTACACTATGTTATGTTGATCATTTCTGGGGAAAAATTTATTCTTATTTTATAATAAACTTTTATATCTAATTTTTTACATAAGATTTTTGTTGTTCCATATGGATTATTGTGTAGTTTAAGAGGTTATAGAGGTGAGTTCAACATCATGATTTCTAACCTAACACTATATTTGAAAACACATACTTAAAACTACTTAATTATAACTTTGTTTTGAATTTTTTATTTCATTTACCATTCCATACAAAAAATGTCCCTTTTTGGGAGACTTTGGACACCTAGATGTTATATATATCATTTCACGTACAAGGTGTTACTCATTTCACTACTGTAGGGATTGATGATTCTTTTAAATCATCTACAAGAAGTATTTCCACTATTTTTAGAACTATAAGGGTAATTTCATTATCCCCTTTGGTAATATAGTTATATATATGTCACCTTTATTAAATTTATAATGGGTTATGGAATTCAATATAATCTTCAATGATTTTTACATGGGTTTAGATAGATTATGCTTCTTCTCATGATATAATGGTTTCCTTCTCTCATATGTTGTATTTGCAGCATGTTTTCCCCTTTGGTCTGGGTTTTCTTCTCTATACCCCCTTTATTTCGAAAAAACCATGCTACAATTTCCTCTCATGATGGATGAAACCCAACCAGTTCCACTTACTTTAATCACAATATATATTAACTTCTTTTTTTATATTCATATTCTCCTTTAATACTTATGGAACCATAGTATTCCATGAATTTTCATTAAACTATAAAATTCATGCATTGTTACTCAATATTCTAAATTTTTTATTAAACTGTACAATTCAGGCATCGTCACTGACCACACCTTCCCCAATCATTATTATAGTAAAAATATAGTGTCAAAAATGTTACTGTGTGCATATGACAAAGAAGGTGTAGTGGGTGAAGATGAAATGTACAAACCCACTGATTAATGGGTATAGACACTAGTATACTTTACAACATCAATTATGTTACGTATAGTGTGGAAAATGAGATTAAGAAACTTTATTCTAGATTAAGAGGGTTGAATCAATGAGATTATTATCTATATAAATCATAAATTGATTATTTTGAGTGTATTGTTGGTACTTATGTGCACCAATTTTAAATTTATTATTTTAATTAATTTTTTATTATCATTCATCTCTGTATTCCAGATTCAAGACTAGATATAGAAAATTTTAAACTAATGGGGGTACATATGTTTTTTAGTTTCTTACATGGGATTTATGTATTCATTTTTGATTACATATATATATATATATTCTCCTTTTAAATTTGTTTAATATGATGTGTAGTTATGAAGAGATGGCAACCAATACTGTTTTTGAAATCAGGTAACTTGTTTGTGCATGTTTTCGTTAAACCTTTACTATTTGTATTGGTCATTAATTTGTTAGTAGGTTAGTTTATTTTTATAATTTTCAGGTGATATTTATGTCTCAAATTCATTAATGTTTTGCTGGGATACTATAAAAAAAGGATATTTTGTAACCTATATACTTCAATAATATTACATGTAATGTGAAAATGAGTTGTGTTATGGCCATATGCCCATATATTTTCCTCATGAACCAAATTTATAGTATTTAGTTTATTAAAGAATTATTTGTAAATGTAAGGTAATTAAATTTTGATGATTGTATTGAAAAATGGAATGATTTTAATTTAATTTAGTTTTTCATCAATTTGATTTCCATTATTTTTTTATTGTTATTTTTCATCATCCATGTAAAGTTATTTTAATTGAAACAAGTACAATGAAATAGGATATGGAACATTTATCAATTATCTCTATTACTATATACTTTTACAATAATAATCTTGAAAAAAAATTCATTTAAAAATAAAAGGTATTTTTCCCAATTTTATTACAATTTTAAAATGTTGTTATAATTTCGATAATCAATTTGAAAAAATATGTGGTGTTTTTTTTTGTTTATAAAATAAACACCTGTGATAAAAAAATAAGTGGCTCCTACATTTTATTTTTAATGTTGTTATTATTAATTGGTATTATGGCTCATTAACTAGTGTCTTTGTGACAATTTTTGATGGCATAATGGTCAAACTCTTAAAGAGTTTCACATTTTGTGACCAAATAATATACTTTTATTTTCTCATTGGAATATTTTTTTATGATTTTTAATTTATTAGGATTTGATATTTGTTGTTTTAGGTGAATTTTTAAACACTTAAGTGGATGTAAAAAGGTTGAGATTCTCGATGGGGATCTAACATTGATTCCATTTTCGAAATTTTAAAATGCATGATTTTTTTTGGATTATATTAGATTTAAAATTTCTATCTAGACAATGTACATTAATTTTTCTAAAGTATATTAGATTTATAATTTCCATATATTCGTTGTACAATGATTTTTTATTTGTTTAAATTTCTTTAGTTTCATAGGTATATTGATCCATAAGAAAACCATTGCATGTTTGACAATTTTATACATTAACTAATGTTGTGTTTGATTTTAAAATTATTTGGTTAATGTAATGATATATTTTCATAATGTAATAATTTTAATGTATTGATTTAATAAAGAATAAAACTATTTTGATCTCTAATAGCATGTATGGGTGGAAATTAAATATATTATTAGTTTTCGAATAAGTTGGTTCCATTATAGTAATTTTTGTTTTTTATAGATTTATTTTGGAATTTATAGTTAATTGTTTTTACAAATATAGTTTTGGTCTTTTTTGGTAGTTTGTTTCAATATTTTATGTTGAATGTGGAATTATTTTCATTGTTGTGTGCATGAAATGACATCCTAGTTTTTCTCATTGATGTATTTAAGTTTTTTATTGGTAAATGATGTAAATTTGTTTAAGAAAATGGGTGGGTATAAATGAAGATGATTTTTATTCATTTAATATAATATTATACACATCTCCATTGTTTTCAACATTGGTGGTGATATTTATTTTCTCGGAACCTTCTATTGCTTGTTTGGTGTCTTCTTCTTTGTATAACGGCTTATTCTTTTCATTGAAGTGAAATTTCAGTACTTTTGCATGGATATTTAACCTTATGTTGATTTTAGAGATAATGAATGCTGGAAATGTTGATCTATTAACATTTTCATAATTTTAAGGTATGGGGTGTGTTTATGTGTTTGGTTAAATATATGAATTGAGGTTATTAATGGGGATTTCTACTATTTTTATGACTTATGACAACTAATGAGTATGTTTTTGATAATGTAATTGATTTTATTGATGTGTGTTTGTTTATAATAAAATATAAAATATTATTTCATTATTTTTGAGAACTCATATGTATGATATTATTTTTCAAGAAAGTAATGGATAAATAAATAAATGTGCATAATTTAATAGAAAAAAATAGTGGTCTTATTTGGTAGTTGATAAAGGAATATTTTAAAAAATACTTATGGAGACTACATAGATCAGTCACTAATTAATGGTGGTATCCATTTAATATAGGATTCAATTGGTGGTGGATAAAGGGTTATTTGTGATCTCATCTACCACAACATCCAAAAGAGGTTATCGAGTGGTCACCTATGTAATGAAATCCACCTACACGACCGTTTTTGGTAGCCATGCATGTCTATTTCTCAACTAGTTGTGGTTAAAAACAAATAATATGGTATAATATAGTTAATTTTTTTATATTATCATGAAATCATAGAACAACAACTATATATTAATTTGTGACATGAATTAATAAAGGGTACATAAATCTATTGTGTTGTGTGTTTGAAATGACGAAAAATATTTAGTTTTTTTTTTGTATACAATGGAATATTCTAAAAAATAAATATTTAGTTATCTAGAATTTTGAAATTATAATCAATTTTCTTTTATTTTAGGAAAATAAATTAGTAGTATTATCTAAATTTCATATTTTCCTATGTTGGAACTAGATAATGTTATCAATATTTTTTTAACCATGTCTTAATTTTTATTTTCTCTACCTTATATTCTAGAAAATGATGACTTTATTAATTCAAGGGTCTTAATGGGGTTATTTTTCGTTTCAAGGATTAAACTATAATATAGAAAATATTTATGATTGTTTCTTGAATTTTTTAAAATCTAATTGACTTATTTCAGCTAACTTATTATTTATTTTTCTCTTATTAATCTTTTAATTTATGAGTTACAATCATCTCTTTCTCCCACATATTTCCACAATTCCCTTGTAGAGTATTTTTCTAATAGAATTATAGTAAGTTTGATAAAGTAAATTATCAAAATGTTTTTTTGGAATTTTCTTAAATCAATTTTTTTACATGAATTGATTATACATGTTTGAATAGAAATAGTATTATTTATTTTATAATTTGTTTTTTTATTTATTTTTTGATATGATATTTTTTCACTTAAAAGATAGAACATTGTGTATTGTATAGTTACACAAAATAGAGGGAATATCCTTGTAAATGAAGTAGAAAGAGAAAAAAATAAAGTAAAATGAATAATATAGAAGCTATAAAAATATTCTACACCCGAATGACCAGAAAGGCCTTATTTTTTATTTTATTATGGATAATCCTAATTTTAAGGGTTAAAGGGGAACTCGTACATGACCTTTAGGCATAAGTAACAAGGCCCGACATGACCTGAAATACATTACCCAAAGGGTGAGAGGCATACCATGCCCAATAAATGACCTGTAGGCCCACCCCACTAGAACTGCCCCTCCCCAGCTTCTACATCATTGATTTTTTAGCTCCCCACCATGCATTTCTAATTGGCTAGCATTCCCTTGTACAAAGCTACACGGTGCCTAGTCCTGACGGCGGTTACCATACCCTCTCATTCTTCTGATCCTGTTAGCTCTACTTCTGGTGATTGCTACTCTTGTTACTCTGATCTTCTTCTAGGGCCTACTATGTGTGAACTGGGATACTCCATGGTCTTTGTGGCTCGAAGGCCCTGTGTCTCAAAGGTCTTTGATGGCCTGAAGGCCCTTGAGAACTGTAGTCCCAAAACGGTGGCCCGAAGGCCCAAATCGGGTGAATAGTTCCGGCTGCTATAGTACCTTGGAAATTCGCCTCCACCCGGTTTTGAATCTGGGTCTCTTAGATGCCAAGTAGAAGCCCTTAACACTTGAGTACATGATTTTTGGCACTATAAAAAGATTCAAAATTATACCTATTCTTTTGGAAACTCTATCACTTTTCCAAATTCTTATCAATAAGAAATGGATATATTGTTCCATCTTTTTTATCACACATGAATAAAAATCTATATACAAACCAATATTTTTAGAAATAATTTAATTTGTTTTCAATTTTTTTACTAACCAAATTGGATGAACTTATCCACTTGAAAAATTAAATTGGAACATGTTCTTTTAATTCTCTACCCTTTTTAATTAGGAATTATCCTTATTATGTAACTCTAATTTGAAAATATCTCCCTAGGTTGGTTGAAATTACCAACAATTAGGACTAAATTATTAACCTTTCTAATAGTGATTTTCCCTTGTCTATTTTATATAGTAGTTAAGATTGGAATATTTTTTTTGTTAAAATTTAATTTAGATTGAGTTTTTTTATTTTCATATACATCATGGGGAGATTGGAATGGAGATGGAATGTTGAATTAATCTGTAAATTAAAATTTTCTTCTAATGATTTAGAATTATAGTTTTATATCATATCATTTTTATATTTCTATTATATTTATTCCCAATTTATTTCTTAGATTGAAATATTTCTATTGAATATTTATTATTCATATTTGAATAGTTGGTGTAATGCACACTATGATATGTGAATCATTTTGGGGCTAAACTAATTCGAATTACATAAGTAATATTTTTATCTAATTATTCACAAATTATTTTCATTCTTTCAGAAGTATTACTGTGTAGTTAAGGAGGTTATTGTGGTGAGTTCATCATCATGGTTTCTAACCTAAGATTAGGTTTGAAAACACATACTTAAATCTACTTAAGTGTAAGTGCTTCTTTAGAAATGGAAAAACACTGCTTCTTTGTTTTTAAAAATTTCTTAACATATGTGATAAGTGGAAAATGTTTTTTTCATAAATTGATGGAAAAAAGACCTTAAAATTTTCCTTAATCACATTTATATGGTCCTGATGGGTCTAAGATAATGAATTTTATATTAAAGATCATTTTTTCATCTTAATCTTATTATATGAAATTCAAATGGTTTTTTATTATATTTTTCATTATAAATATTTTTCATTTTTGTACTCTTCATTATGTATCATTTCATAGACATTAACTCCGCACCAACAATAGTATATTGATACTGCATGTTGATATTTCACTTTTTCCATATCAATATCAAGATATTGCATAACAAGAAGAAATATATTCACACATTCAAGAAATGTTTTGAATTATAAAATTTATTTTTAATTTTTAATATCAATTACAATTTCATAAAAAATGTCCTTCTAAAGATTTTGGACACCTGGTCATTGCATTTTTCCATTCACATACATGGTGTTTCTTGTTTCATTACTATGGTTATTGATGCTCTTTTAAATCATTTATAATAGGGATTATCACTATTTTTTAGAACTATAAGGGTAATTTCATTTTTCACATTTCGACATGTGGTTTCATATATGTCATCTTTGATAAATTAATCATTAGTGATGACATTCCATATCATCTTCAGTGATTCTTCTGTGGGTTTATGTTGTTTCTCATGATATCTTGTTTTATTTTTCTTCACATTGAAAATTTGCAACATGTCAGGATTTGTAACATCCGGACCTAAGTGCCACATATCAGTGCCCCGAGCTGGTTCATTACATGACTTATGATGTGCCTCCCCATAAACCAGAGGCTGCTGACTAACAGCGATGGTCTAATATGTAACGTGGGGAAACTATACCGTCTTTATCAAATAAGAACAATATAAGAAATAAATATATAATAACCAAGATAATATGATGAGAAATAATCAACCATAAACAATATAAGACCAAACATCACATGATGAATCCCAAATAGGAAAAAATGATCATAACCGAAATTATTAAATATTTTATTCCATACACATGTTAAGAATCCAATGAAAACCCCAAAATAAAGACACACTGATAGCTCCAAATCAGGTTCCAACATCTTATTTGGTTCCCTCATATATGCTCCATCCTAAATCACAACCCATCCATCTAACATAGGAAACATGCCCTTATATTGTCCGACAAACATAAAGTCTATTCAGGAACCGATCAAGTAGCCTGAGTAGGATGTGAGTACAACTCAGTGGGCCACCACCAATAGTTTCTAAATCAATATTTAGTCTATAATAGTGTATTCAGTTTTATGAATAATAAATAGTAAAAGACAAAAGTAAATAGTTTTCAAAAATATTATTCTTTATTCAACCACATCATGCCTACTTCGACCCGTTGTGGAATCTGAACCATACACCATAAGGATATCACAATTTTATCGATCATGGTAATTTTTTATTCATTTAATACCAATTTCATTTGATGCCTTGGATCATTATTTCGGGTACCATTATCACATCAACTTGGAAAATTAGTCTAGTGAAAATATCTTGGGGTCCTAGAGTATCAATATGGCACCCCATGGGTATTTGGAGCATTAGTATCTGACTCACAACTCATTGTTCACATGCAAGTATTAAGGGACTAGATAATCAGTCTAGAACACCATGGGTATTTAGAGAATCAATCCCTGACCCGCAACTCATTGATCAATAATTCAAAAATATCACATATATCACAATATAGAAATCAAGGATAAACATCATTAACCGTCTTATCCATCATTCACATCACGGTACACCATTTCATTTATCAATCACAACCATGGTTCTTCACTTTTACCACAAGGAACAATATGAAACATTAACCCATTAGTATATTAATCATCATTTATTTCACAACCCATTAACCCTTCAAGGTTAAACCAATTATCCCTTTAAATCCCATTATCATGAATAAAAAAATGATTTAGTTCAATTCCATTAACTCATTATTCCCTTTATTACAATTCATAGATTGTCATTTCATGGTTATTGGCTCACCTGATGGGTTTCCATCATGTTCTGTCTCAAATATTTAATGGGTCCAACTAGATCTGTGGAGGGTCTCTAAATTTCAAGGAATTAACTTCACATTTTAAATTTAAATGCAATTGCACAACATGGAAATGGTATGGTATAATTATATACACGCAGTCTTAATCAAGAATATGGTAAAATAGAAATTGGACACCTAACTTAATATCATTTATAAATTCTCTTCAAACCATAATACTCAATTCAATATAGAATGGTTGAATTCACAACATTGAGGATGTTCTAGGATCAAAACATAGGATAAATATACAATGAAATGAGATCCATTAAACCATAGAACTAAACCATAAACAATGTAGGAATTCATCCCTCTCAAATGGGAGATAAAAATAGGATAGAGATGAATCTTAATCAAGGAGTAGTATATATTACCAGAAGAGGAGTTGATCCTTCCACCTGATCATTGATTCACCATGAAAGGGGTTTGAGGAGCCTAGTAATCCTATTGAGAGCCTCCAAGAGAAAAGGAGTTCATTTCAGATCAAGATAGGGTGATTAGGGATATAAAACAGGGGTTTGGTAAATTTTAATGAAAATTTCAATGGTTTAAAGGGACGTATGCATGGTTACATGGATGGGATGCATGGTTTGAAAAATCAAACACCCTAAAAGTGTGGACCTACTATATGGGGTGCATGGTTCCTCCTAAGTGGGTGCATGGTTTCTAAAACCATGTGCTAACTATGAAAACCCCCTTTGTCTGAGGGTTCATGATTTTGGGAGAAGGGCCGCATAGTTTGGTCAAATCGTGCACCCCCTTCCAGTGGCCAATAATGGGGTGCACAGTTTCCTGGGGAAAACCACATGGTTTTCCCTAACCTTACACAAATCATGCACAACCCCATTGGCTTCTAAAATTCATTGAATTCACCTAAAATGACCCTAAACTAAGACCCAACCAAAGAATACTCAAATAAAGGGTAAAATAATACTTAAAAAATCACGAAACATCTATAGAAGGTTTGGGATCTTACCATCTCCCTACATTATAACAGTTCATCTTCAATTTATACTCCCAAGCATCACTATGCTACGAGGTAATATGGTCAGGCCACTAGGCTTGCATATCTAGTTCTCTATCCCATATTTCATCCTAAACCCATCTATACTACCACAATACTCAGACCAATGGTATAGTATTTCCTCACAAAACTTTTTCATTATGATCCATAACACAAATTGAATACTCATCAAGGGACACATCATCCTCAAGATCAACATCATCAACTTCGATCACATGAGAAGGGATGGGGTGATACTACTGAGTTGTGACATGTAAAAAACATTGTGCGCACCGTTATACCTCTATGAAATATCAAAATGATATGGCACTAGTCTTATCATCACAGTGTCAAATGGTCTAACAAACTTGGGTGCCAACTTTCCCTGGATTTGAATCCTACGGTGATCCAATCTCAATGACACCAAAGGAATACATTATATCCCACTCTACACCTAAGAGGTTGACTTTGTTGATCATCATTAGACTTATGTCTACTCTGGGACATGGATATATGTTTCAAAATCAATGAAACTACTCTAATGTCTCTTTCATGAGACTCAGTCCCAACAACTCGGACTCGCCCACCTCCATCTAACAAAGAGGTGGTCTTCATTGCCTACAATAGAGGTACTTATATGGTTTCACCTGAGTAGTAACCTAATAACTATAATTATAGGAAAAATCAATGAACACTAATTCTTTTTTCCATGTTCCACTAAAATCTAAGATGAATGATTGTAGCATGTCCTATAACACATGAATAGTACACAATAATTTCCTATTTATCTATCGTTAAAAATCTATACTCAAAAACACCTTGGTACCCAATGCCTTATGTAAGCCTTTATAAAATCATGATGTAAATAATGAATCATAACTTGAAACTATACTCTATGTCACCCCAGGAAAATGTAATATCTCCCGAACATAAAAATCATCTAACTGATGAACAGTGAAAGTTTATTAAATAGGTACGAAATTTGATAATTTTTTCAAGAGGTACACAATCACCTATATCATGTCATTATTATGACGTCTCCTTGGAAGAACTTCCACAAAATCCATGGTAACGTCATCCCACTTCCATTCTGGAATGGATAATAGTTGTAAAAAACCACCAGTTCATTGATGTTTTTCCTTCATCTGCTAACAGGTGTAGCATCATATTACAAAACCTATGATTTCCTTTTTCTTTCCTATCCACCAATACTATCGAAATATGTCATGATAAATTTTGGTACAACCAGGACGCACCACCCACATTGAGGAATAAAAATAATGCATCAAATCTTCACGCATACACGTAGGCACAACAAAACGTCCATAGAAATTTATGATCGCATTCTCACATATAGTCCAATATGAAGTTAACTCCCCACATTCAATGCTTCCCATCAAGTCCAAACACTCTAAAACCTCATACTACCTCTCCTTGATCTAGTTTATATGTATAGACTCAACTAATAATGATACAAGGTTCATCGATTCTTGGCCTTCCTGAACCTCTATATGCATCTCAGCCAACAAATCCATCATCTTCCACTCAGAGTTATACTTCTGAACTTCTTGAGTCTATTTCTTCCAACTCAAATCATCAGAAACATTGTTTCCCTTTCCCGGTGTATAGGATAGTTTGAAATAAAATAACTGCATATACTCAACCCATCTCATATTCCATAGATTCAAATCTCACTAAAAAAAGATATACTTTAATATTTTCTGGTAGGTATACACAGTAAAAATTTCTCCCCATAGATAATGCAGATAACACATTAAGGAATAAACCACCATGGATAGCTCGAGATCATGTGTAGGGTAATTCTGTTCATGTGGCTCCACTATCATGACACATACGCCACAACTTGATCTCCCTACATCAACATTAATCAATGTCCAATCTTGGAAACATCCAAAAACATGATATACTCCTCACCCAACTCGGGTAGGATCAAAATAATTGTGGTATTCAAATGCATCTTTAACTCATGGAAGGCATTATCACATGATCCATACCAAAAAAATGATACCCTTCTTAGCCAAACCTAAATGTGGTGCTTCCAAATGAGAAAAGTCTTGGATGAATCTTCAATAATATCTTGTTAATCCCAAAAATCTATGAATATCAATAAAATTATTGTCATTCTCCCAATAAACAACTGTATGAAGCTTCTTCAAGTCCACTACCACACCTTCCTCATAGATGATGTGACCCAAGAAATGTACCCTGGTGATCCAGAATTGACACATAGATACCTTTTCATATAGATTATTCTCTCTTAGTGTACCTAGGATGATGTTGAGATGTTGGGCATGATTTTCATGAGTCTTGGAGAACACCAATATTTCATTCACTAAACAACCACAAACTAATCTAGGTATGAGTGAAATATTCGGTTTGTCAAGGCCATAAACACAGTCGGATCATTTTTCAGCCCAAATGGCATTATGAAGAACTAATATAGTCCATACCTACTTCTAAAAAAATCATGTGGCATATTAGAGGGTCTAAATCTCAACTGATGTTACCCCAATATCAAGTCAATCTTGTAGAACATACAAGCTCCGTTCAACTAGTCAATGAGATAATCGATACACAGAAGAGGATAACAGTTCTTAACCATAATCCAATTAAACTTCTAATAATTGACACATAAACACAACATCCTATAATCCTTTTTAGAAAATAAAACTAGAGAACCCAAAGGCCACATCCTCAGATAGAGAAATACCTTGTCTATCAATTCTTCCAGCTAAGTCTAAATCTCTTGAATATCTATTGGTTCCATTCTATATGGTGGAATAGAAACTAGTTAAGCTTTAGGCATGCATTAAATTATAAAATCAACATCTCTATCAAGTGTTATCCTTGAGAAGTATTCAGGAAACACATCCTAAAATAAATCTACTAAGGGGGGAAGACATTATTCCTTATACCCCCTTCATCCAACAAAAGACTCACAACCTAGGCGGTGAGCTCCCCTATTTGCTGGTGAACTGTTCGTGCATGGCCTTCCTAGATATCCCATTCTCCATGTTGAACTATTACCCTCTGAAGATATAAAGGTTACTATTCTTCAGTAAAAAGTGATGTGGGATTGATATGATACTAGCCAATCCATACCCAAAATCATGCCAAAATGTTATATTAAAGTATATAAATATTCTAAAGGAAATGGTACTCACTAACCATGAGGATACATCCCTTGTCTAGATAAACATAATTTGACCGTACACCCAATAGTGTGTCAATAGTCAAAGACCCACTCATAAACTTCACCATCCGACTCAAATCTTTCACATGTTGTTAATATATAAAAGAATATAATTCTCCTATATCAAAAAAAACTTTTAACAAGTGTAGAATCTATAAGAATAGTACCTCTAACTATTGACGGCTCAGCCTCACTATCCACATGTTTAGGAAAAAAGACACGAAACTAACCTTCCCTACTACCATATGGTTCAGTATGAGTCCCCTATGTAGCACTATTCTACTGATACGGCTGGTATTTCCCTAAAGTACCACGGTTTCCGCCATAACCACCGTAACCAGTAGAACTCCAACTGCCCAAATAGTATGGGGTAAAATACCCCCTTTTATTACATTGAGTTGATATAGCTCATTCATCACTACCCATCTATCATGTTTTCTTGTAGAACCTCTATAGATTCCCCATATTTCCACAATATTGACATTCTAACAGTGGTCAAGGACCCTTGTTATGATAGTGAGTCGGCCTACCACATTGATGGAAAAGCACTCAACTATTTACCTAAGAAACTGATCCTTCTACCTAGCTATCGTTCTTGTCACTATTTTGGTTTACATTCTCATAGCAACACATCCTACCCTCATAAGATGTACCTACTGGTCATCCAGTAGAAAAAACATGTCCTCCACTAGAATCCTCTTTCAGGTTACCCTCAAAAATGAGAGTGTGATTCACCACCTCAGTGAACTTATTCAAATAGAATATATTTACCTGGGACATAATCTCACATTTAAGTATGTATTGAAAATGTCTCACCATAGTTTCCTCATCTCCTACCAATTCTGGGAAAAGCATTGAAATTTAGTGAAGTGACAAGAATTGTCCATCATATATATACTTCTCTAGGTCAACCATATAAACATTGTTCCCCTCCCCTCTCTCAATGTATCTAGGTAAAAGTTCCCAAATAACTTCTCCTAGAATTCCTTCCATACCATGCCCTCCAATTCCACATCTTGAGCATGAATATACAACTAACAATTCAGTTTACCACATAACATATAAGAATATGACTGAACACTTTTTTCAGTAAGAGTTTCTAAATTCTCAAGAATCATCTAGATGGGCACAATCCAGAACTCATCTACCTTAGGTCCACCCTCTCTAGTGAAAGTCATAGAGTGCTACAATAAGAGCTCTCTCATCAGATCATAAATATTTTGCATATCCCTATCTGGATCTCTTTCCTTGAACTATATAAATCAAGAAAAGTTCTCATAGAACTTCTCTCTCTCCCCTTCACTCAGAACTATTGGGGCCTCTTGTCCCACTAATGGTGGATCATTTCCATCAATTTCTTCATGTCTTTCTATCAATAAACATCATCAGGGTGGCATGTATCAAAGATTCCAAAAACACATCTTAGGACACATAATACACCACATTACACATTTTTGAAAGAGGGATTCACATAAATCCATAACAATTCATCCCTCATATATCACCCCGCATTAAAAAATGAGGCACTCTCCCTACCCTCAAACATCCCAACCCTAGTTCATTGATATCATAGGGTAAAGACTTTTCACATAATAAGTTTCACATTAGACACCCATTTTAACCATTTCAAATTACCACTTGTTAAATCATTTACAATTATCAATTTCTTATTAGGTACTATTTCATTTTAAAATAAACAAATAAAGAAAATCATTTTCATTCCCTAAAACATACTCAATGCATTATTTTTCATGTGTGACTAATATGATGCATGTAACCTAAATTCCTGAGTTTCTAGAATAGTTCATGCATACTCAACTCTCTTGTCATACCTATCCATGAGTAAAATCTTAAAAAATAATGAGATCACACAATAAGTTCATCACCCAAGATGAGATATCTTACAACTGTAACAGCAAACATCAAGAACAAAAATCCCACCCTGGGTTCTTGGTTTTCCCCCACACATGGGTTAGCTACTCTCATGCATGAGCTCATGTCCAAGGCTCGACTCATCCTAGTATCATGTCTAGTTTTACCAAATAATAAGAAAACTGAAAGGAAAATAAAACACCCTCTGCTTCCACATTGTATCATCCTGATTCAGGTTCCATATAATGGTTCTCTGAGCTAGTTTGTTATATGACCTTAGGCACACCTCCTCGTACACAAGAGACTACTAACTAGTAGTAAGGGTATAATATGTAACATGGGGAGACTATACCCTCATTATCAATGTAGATAAACAATGGAAATAAATATACAATAACCAACATAAAAAATCAACAATAATAAAATATAATAAATATAAGACCAAGCATCAAATGACGAATCCAAAATAATAAAAAATGTCCACAAACTAAATTATGAAATATTTCATGCCAAAAAAGTGTCGAGTATCAAATAAAAATCAAAATAAAGATACACTGAAAATTCCATGTGGGTCCCAATATCATGTCTAGTTCCCTCATCCATGATCCATCCTGATTCTCAACTCAACCATCTAACACAGAGCTCTTTCCCTTATCCTATCCTAAAAACATGAATTCTGTTTGGGTACCGATCAGACAGCCTAAGTAGGGTATGAGTACAACTCAGTCGTCCACCATTAATGGAATCTATAGAAATATCCACTCGATAAAAGTGTATGTATTTGTATAATGAATAAATAAAAAAAGATAAAAGTAAATAGGTTTCTCTTTTATTATTCTTTAGACAACCACATCATACCTACTTTATCCCATGTTGGAGTCTAAACCATAAACCATAAGGATATAAATATTTATTCATTCATGGGAATTCATTTAGCATTTAATTCAAATTTCATTCTATACCCAGGAGAATTAGTCTGGGTACCATTGCCTTGGCCACTTGGAACATCAGTCCAATGCCAATATCTCAGGGGCCTAGAGAATCATTCTGTAACCCCATTGGTATTTGGAGTATTAGTCTATAACCCACAACTCATTGTTCACATGCATGTATCAGGGGCCTAGACCATCAATCTGACACCTCATGGTTATTTATAGAATTAGTCCCTGACTCACAACTCACTGGTCAATCATTTATATATATCACATATATCACAATATATAAATCAAGTTTTGACATCATTAACCTTCCTATCCAACACTCACATAATGATGCACCACTTCTTTTATCAATAAAAAACATGGTTCTTCACATTTATCTTAAGGAACAACATGAACCATTTACCCATTAATTCAATAATCATCATTTATTTTTCAACTCATTAACCCTTTAAGGTTATGTCAATCAACCCTTTAAATCCAATTATCAAACATGAAAAAAGGATTATGTTCAATTATATTGACTCATTATTCATTTTGTTCAATTAATAAATCATAATTTCAAGAGAATTGGTGCATCCCATGGGTCTAAATCTTCAATGGGTCCAACGGGATCCCTGAAGGGTCTCATAATTTCATGGAATTAAATTCACCTTTTAAATTTAAATGAAATTTCACTACATGGAAATGATATGGAACAATTACATACACGCGATCATAATCAATACTGTGGGAAATAGAAATTATACCACCTACCTCAAGATCATTTATGAATGGTCGCCAAACTATAATACTCAATTTAATGTAGAACGATCAAAATCACAATGGTGGGGAAGATCAAGGATCAAAACCTAGGATTATGATCCAAAAAAACATGATACATTAAAACCTAGATCAAAACCATAAACAATGGAGGAATTCATCTCTCTCAAAGGGGAGATAATGATGGGAGAGATAGAATCTTAAACC
Source organism: Viscum album (assembly GCA_963277665.1). Taxonomy (NCBI): domain Eukaryota; kingdom Viridiplantae; phylum Streptophyta; class Magnoliopsida; order Santalales; family Viscaceae; genus Viscum; species Viscum album. The sequence goes on along the minus strand of OY728150.1, from coordinate 1,880,905,694 downwards.
ATAGAATCTCTTATCAAAAGAGGAATCAATCCTTCCACTAGATCTTCAATTCACCAATAACGAGGTTCAAGGAGCCTGGAAATTCTCTCATGAGCCTCTAAGAGAAAATAAATCCATCTTGGGTGAAATTAAGGTGATTATGGATATAAACTCGGGGTTATAAATTTTTTAAATTAATTTTTTGGTGTTTAAAAAACTCATGTGCATGGTTTCCTAGATTGGTTGCACATGTTAAAGAACTTTTCACCCTAACTTTGTGTCCCTACTGTCTAGGGTGCAGGGTTTCTCCTAAGTGGTTTCATGGTTTTTCAAACCGTGCGCCAACCATGTAAACCCCCTCCATCCGAGGGTGAACAGTTTGGGGAGGGAGGCCACACTGTTTGTTCAAACTGTGTGCCCCATTCCAGTGTATCACAATGGGCCACACGGGTTCTAGAGGCAAACTACACAATTTTCCCTAACCATGTACCAATCGTGCACAGCCCCATGGGAGTCTAAAATTCTCCAAAATCACCCGAAAAAATCCCAAACCAATACCCAACCAATGTATACTAAAAAAGCATAAAAGAATACCTGAAAACAAGAATATGAAAGCTCCATAATATTTGGGATCTTATAGACCATTTGGTATGGGATTTCATCACCTATGAAATACCCCCTTTGTTTCCAAAAAACCATGCTATAATTTCCTCTCATGATAGATGAAACACAAATAGAACCACTTACTTTAATCACTATACATATTAGTTCTTTTTTGTATATTCACACTCACCTTTACTACTTATAGAACCACAATATTCCAAAATGTTCATTAAACTATACAATTAATGCACCATCAACCCCACACCTTTTCCAATCATTATTATATTATAAATAATGTTTTGTAAATATTAGTTTGTTCATTCATTAAATAATATGTTTTGGGTGATGATGAGATGTAAAAGCTCACTAATTAATGAGTATAGACACTAATATACCTTATAACTTCAATCACATTACATACGTTGGGGATAATAAGATTAATCCACTTTCATACAGTTCGTCAGGGTTGAATCATTGACATAATTAGCCATGTAAATCATAAATTACTTATTTTGAGTGTGTTTTGGGTACTTATTTGAATCATGTTTAAATTTCTTACTATAATTAATTATTTATTCTTTCTCATGTCTCTATTCCAGGTTTTCGGCCAAATATGAGTGATTATTGAACCGATGGGGTTAGACATGATTATTAGTTTATTACATTATATTTATTCATTCTCTTTTGATTGAATATATATTTTATTCTCTGAAATTTGTTCACAAGGATTGTGTAGTTGTGAAGATAAGCCACCCAATAATGTTGTTGAAATCATGTAACATGTTTGTGTGTGTTTTCATTACCCCTTTACTATTGTTACTATATATTAGTAGGTTTGTTTCCTTTTATAATTAACATGTGATATGGATGTCTAAAAATCATTCTGTTTTTGTTGGGATACTATAAAAATAGATAATTTGGAATATGTGTACTTTAATTATATTATGTGTCGTGGGAAAATTAGTTGTATTATGGCTGTCAAACCATGTATTTTCCTCATGAAGTTGCCTTATTGTATTTATTTTATTGAACCATTATTCCTAAATGCAAGGTAAGGAAATTTTTGGGGATGTTGTTGATCAATGTTGTGATTTTTATTTAATGTTGGTTTGCATCAATTTTATTTCCCTTATTTTTTGTGATTGTTATTTTTCATTGTTTGAGTAAAGTTATTTTCATTGCAACAGGTACTATTAAATTTTTTGGGGCTTGACTATTGATTATCCTCATTATTTCTCCCCTTTACATCATTAATCCTAAAAAACATGTTCATTTAAAAATAAGGGGAATTTGTTTTTTTCTCAAGGTTATTACAAATTACAGATTTTATTATAATTTTGATCATTAATTTGAAAAAATATGTGTCATTTGTTTTATTTCTAAAACAAACACCTACGCTAAAAAATAAGTGCCTATTGTTTTTATTTTGAATATTTTTATTATTAGTTGGTTTTTTTGATCATTAACTTATGTCTTCATGGTAATGATTGATGGAACAATGGTGAAACTCTTAAATTTTTGTATATGTTGGGACTAAAAAATCGACTTTTATTTTTTTTATTGGAATATGTTTATATTTTTTCCAATTTTTTCATTTTATTAGGCTTTTATCATTGTTGTTTCAGACGTGTTTTTGAACATTTCGATAGATGGACAATGTTCAAGATTCTCAATAGAGAGGTAACATTGACTCAGTTTTAAAATTCTAAAAATTCATGCAAAGCGTTCTAAATTATATTAGTTTAAAATTTCCATCTAGTCATTGAAAATTAATTTTTTTAATTATATTAAATTTATAATTTCCATCTATTCATTGTGAATTTATTTTTTATTTTTAAAAAATTTATTTAGTTTCAATGGTATAATGTTCTTCAAGTAAACCATGACATGTTTGGTGATTTTGGACCTTAATTAAATATTTTTTTGATTTTAAAATTATTTGGTTAATAGAATGAAATATTTTTTGGATTAAAGACTTTTTTAGGATTGATTTAAGAGACAGTAACATTGTTTTGATCACTAAGAGCATGTTTGGATAAAAATTAATTATATTCGTAGTTTATAAATAATATTGTTCAATTTTAGTAATTTGGGTTTTGTTTTTAATGGATTTTGGAATTTGTAATTAAATATTTGTGGTCAAATATTGTTTTGGAGCTTTTTTGGGATTTTGTTTCAATCTATGATGCTAGAAGTGGAATGATTTTTTTAGTGGTGTGCATGAAATGACATCCTGGTTCGACCCATTGATGCATTTAAATTTTTTTTTGTTGGGAAATAATATGAATTCTTTTAACATAACACAGGGGTCTAAATAAAGATATCTCTTATTCATTTAATATGATGTTATATCTGTCTCTATTGTTTTTCAATTGAGGATTATTTTCTTGGAACCTTGTACTTCATGTTTGGTGTCTCCTTCTGTGTATACGATCATTGTCTTTTCATTGAAGGGAAAGTTCAATAAATTTTTGCATGAAGTTTTATCCTTATGAAGAATTTAGAGATCATGAAAGGTGAAATGGTTGATCTATTTACATTCTCAAAGGTGTGGAGCGGGGTGATGTGTTTTGTTATATGTATAAATTGAGGTTGTTAAGGGATGTTTTTCTACTAGATTTATGACTTATGACAAATTATGAGTATGTTTTTGATATTGTAATTAATTCTATTGATATGTGTTGGCTTATAATGCAATTGGAAATATTATTTCCTTATTTTTGGTAACTAATATGTATAATATTAGTTGTCAAAACATTAATGGATAAATAAATAAATGTGTAGAATTTGATAGAAAAAAATATGACGATTGTTTTTTGTAGTCACTAAAGGGGTATTTTCAAATATATATATATATATGGTTATAAGATAGAGTGGTCACTGGTGAAAAAAGGGATTTGTGATCTCATCTACCATGACCATCAAGAGCGGTCATGGAGTGGTTGCGTGTGTTGCAGAAGCCACTTCTGCATCTATTTATGGTAGTTGTGAATGTCTTTTTCTCTACTAGTGGTGGTTAAAAACAAATTATGCGATAAAAAACTAACAAATGCATCAAATTGTCATGAAATCATGGGACAACGATCATTTATTAATTTGTGTCATGTATGAATAACGGTCATGTCGATCCAATGTGTACTGTGTTTGAAACGGCTTAAAAAACTATTTTAAGACAGAGTGGTTAAAACAAGTGATATGGTAAAAACCTATCAAACACCATCGGATTGTCTTGAAATCGTAAAAGAATGATCTTCATTTATTTTATGTCATGTAGGAATATATGACATGTCAATATGATATGCAGTGTAGTCAGAAAAATTATATTAATGTTTTTTATTATATGTATAACTTAATTTTATAGTTAATCAATCAATAGAGTTGTAATTTTTTAATTTTAGTTATTTTTTATTATACTAATTTCTATTTTAAATTTAATTGAATTTCGGTTATTCCATAATGACTAGAGTTCAAAGAATGATTTTTTAATGGTTATTACGTGATTCTAAAAAACTATAATATTTTTTTAACATTTTTTGAATAATGGTCCACTTTTATGGATTAAGTGAGAACATAAGAATTTTTGGAAGGCTCAACTCTTGAGATATGATTTTTGTTGAACATAATCTTTTTTATTCTTGTTAAAAATTCTTAGCCACACCAAGGATATCCAAGAATAGTTTGATTAATAAAATATTTGGTTTCAAAATACTAAGTGTGGGTGTGATGATCTGTATTGTGAATTTTTTTAAATGACATTAGCGAGCATCATATTGTATTGGTTAAAAGGATAGATTTTTTGCTTAGTAGTCATTGTACGGGTGCTAAATGCCATTAACAATTGCTATCAACAACCACTAAAGATCCAATACGTAGTAATGATGATTTTCTGAAAAAGTCATCTTATAAAATAGTTACAGTTTTTTTAGAAATGTCATACATGATTTATGATAGTGTTGAGAGAAAACCATCATATATTTCTGAAAACAATATTAAATGATATATGAGGAATTAATGCCCGCACGATGAACCTCTTGCGCTCTCGGTGATATTTCATGTTCGAGTATCATCGAGTACTTCCCTGTGGATTGTGTAATATTCTCTTATATTATCCCCCCTCTATGGACCATTGTAAATAACATTTGAGAGTTTTATAAAAAACACACACACATACAAAATATGGCAGTTTATAAAATGGATTAATATCAACTTGACAATGTTGGTTTTGTAATATTTCACGTACAAATACATGTTTGAAGAGTGTGTAACAATTATTCAATATGATAATTAACTATAAAATGGGTTTTTCTCCAATATTAGGATGCATGAAATCCCATTTTAAAGTGGGAGGTGTTTAATTTGTTTTTTTAATACTTCTAAAAAACTTATTATTCTAATATTATAATATCATGTGCTGCTAGACATGATTGTTGGTGGGAAGGCCTGATGTACATCAGCAGAATATGAAAACAAATGGAGGGTCGAGATTATTGTTGGCACGCTGAAGTCGTGATTCATGTTTGGCGAGGGCGCAACCTTCGCGAGTCCAGGAGTTAATGTCGCGTCATCCTCAACCCTGCGTCAGAACATGACATGGATCAATCATTGCAATAATTATAATTGATAGACAATGGGCAGTAGAGGATGGCCATAGAAATTAAAAGGTGACCCCGAAGGCTCTGTTTATTCGGAGAAGGTGTTACTGTACAAAGAAAACAATGAAACAAGTAGTAAATGGATGAAATTATCCATGAGGATAATTCATGTTACCCTAGTAGCTCAAAATCAACTCCAGCTGAAGGAAGATAACATATACTCCTTATGTGGATGGATTCACGGACACACAAATTAATAACATTACAGTGATAAATATGAAGAAATACTACTACAATTTTGGGTTTTATCAATGTAAAATATTGACTTTAGACTAAAAAAGGTTTTTTGTGAACACGTCTAAAAGCCATGATCATTTATTAGTGTTAACTAAAAGTCCATTATCCTATCAAAGCTGGTCCTAAAAAGATATTCTATAAAAAATATTCATGGGTTACAAGAAATTATTACAAAGACGGGAATGCAACACACCACACATATCTGCATCCACCATTGGATCACAACAGTTTAGAGTCCTAAAAGACCACATCATATTCATTTCCATGACCTCTTTTTTTTTGACAACACGTCCACCACTTGATTTGTCTCCCAATACGCATGTGCTACTACCAACTTGAGTTGAGAGTCATTATTGAAGCACTTAATCCAACGAGGTAAGACTCTCCAAGGAACATCCTTTATTCTTGTTTTCAAGGCCTTCACACCAATTTAGGAGTCAGATCCAATCCATAACGACTTCCAATTATATTGGAAAACAGATCCAATTGCATACACCATAGCCAATAATTCATTTTCATATGTCATCCCAATTCCAGTGTAATGATAAAAGCACCTTTTGATGAAACCATGGTGTGTGCGGAAAACACCTCCACGACATGAAGGCTATGGCATGCCATCAGCACAAGGGCACTGCCGACCTTTATCAGCACAAGGAAAACACACCGATAAAAGGGGGATTTTTATCACTACTACCTAAAAGCGCTGATAAATCTGCCCTTTATCAACGTTAAAACAAGTGGTGATAAAGATGTACTCTTTATCAACGCTTTTGTTAGTGCTGATAAATGTTGGATTTATCAGCGCTATTATTATCGCTGATAAATGTTTTTAATAAAAAATATTATTAATTTATATAAAATTATTATATTTATATTAAAAAATAATGATTATTTATATACATTTAATAAAAAATGCATGTTTATAATTAATATTTTTTTAATAATTCAAATATAAATGTATATATAATCTTTTAAAAAAAGTAATTATAAGATTATTTTTAAATAAATATTTATTTAAATAATTATAAGATTATAATAAATTTTATTAAATAATAAATTATATGTTTATAATTATATATAAATACTTTTTATAATATATATTTATAATTATAATTGTAAATAAATACATATATGTTCCAATGAATTTGGTCAATAAATATATTAATGTGTGAGTATAATTGACATGCATATGTCATGTATTCATCATGAATGTTCATTTATACATTATACCCTTATTATTATTCATGTTGTCCATATATGTCTCGTTTTTTATGATTCATACATTTCTAGGTACATGATTCATTCATGTTATACCCATTAATCTATTATGTTCTCATAAATACATATAAAATTACTATAAATATATTTAAATAATAAATATATTTATTATATTTATAATTATAAAATTTTAATTATATATAAATACTTTTTGAATATATTTATTTATAATTATTACTATATATATAAATAAATAATTATAAAATTATAAATCGATACATCTATTATAATTATATATATATATACAAATATTTATAAATATATTTATTTATACTTATAATTATATATATAATTATATATGTGTGTGTGTGTAAATTATTAAAAAATTATAATAAATATATTTATTATACTTATAAATTTATAAATATATATAATTAAACAAATATATTTATAAATATATACAAATATCTATAAATAAATAAGTATTTATTATAATTTTTTAATTACAAATAAATATATATTTATTTCTAGTTATAATTATAAATAAATACATATTTATATTGCAAGGTATGGGTACTACGCTAGGGTCATTGCAGAGGTTGATGTTGCTGGTCCGCTTATCAAACCCAATTTTTTGGTTACTAATGAGTTTAAATTTGAGTTATCTATAGATTTTGAGCATGTGACAGATTTTTGTTTTAATTGTTACAGCATAGGGAATCTTAGGGATGTTTTCCTTAAGGGATTGAAGTGTGACAATTGTAGGAAGAGTGGGAATAGGGCTGAGAATTGTAAATCTAAATTGTCATTTGATAATAAGGATTGTTGGCATGATAAGGGGTCTGCTGTTACTAATATTCAGAGTCCTCATATTGCTGGAAATGGAGGTCTTGAGGCCGACCCATCCCTTATGGAGGGTAGAGCAGTTTCTCCTGTTCTAGCTCATTCTCAACCATTGTCCTTTGTCGTGGTGGTTTCTAGGTCTAAGACTGATATTCCTATCACCCATGGTGTTGGAAATGCACATAAGATGGACCCTCCTTATGTTAGATGGGGAGATAGATGTGAAGAAAATGAGGAGTTTGACCATGATATTAACATTGGAGGAGAACTCACTGAAGATATTGAAGAGAAATACCTATCTTATGGTACAGTCTGTTATACATGCACGCCCTTCGTTGGATCACAAGAAATGCAGCATCTCATTGGGTAAGGAGATGACTAACAAAGAGGCCATGCAATGTTCTAATTCAGGTGGAGATGTACCACTTCATGTATTTCCTATTATGCAGGCATCAGGGAAGAGTAATTCAGAAGTGAAGGTTGTCAAGGAATCTGACAGAAGTAATCTGCATGATGCTTGTTCTGACAAGGCAAGGATGGGTGCTGGATTAGAGCGTGCTGAGACTTCTTCAACTACAATTTTTTTTTAAATTCTATACTCCATTATCACCCCAAACTTCGGCGTTTTTATAATGGATGTACAATGAAAAGACGGGAGTTCCTTTTAATGCTGATGTGGTTAAGGGTACTAATGTAACCCCACATAAGGGGTTACCATCCTCCAAAAGGCAGACATTTGCTAACAATGGATGATATCAAGGAGGTGGTGGTGCAGGCGGATGTTGTCCATGGGAGTGATGTTAAGGGCTCTGATGATGAAGTACCCCAGCATGATCACGATGGTGTAGGTACCCAGCAGGTGCTGGTAAATGCTGCCCAAGAGGTGCAAGATCACGATGGTGCACATACCCAGGGGCAGACGCTAGCGGATGATGCCCAAGAAGTAAAGAATCACAATAGTGGATGATTCCTAAGACGTGCAGGATCACGATGGTGCAAGTACCCAGGAGGTGTAGGATCACGATGGTGGAAGTACCCAAGAGTAGGCATTGGTGGATGATACCCAGGAGGTGTAGGATCACGATGGTGGAGGAACGCAGGAGCAGGTGCTGGTGGATGATGCCCAGGAGGTGTAGGATCATGATGGTGCAAGTACACAGGAGCAGGCGCTGCTGGATGATGCCTGAGAGGTGCAGGATCACGATGGTGGAGGTACCCGGGAGCAGCAGTTGTTGTACATAAGGAGGGTCTGTCCACTGGTGTAATGCAATCTCATGTGGATGAATCAGAGGTCGGGGGCTTCAAGGAGGATATTACAAAGGATGATCGAGGTAGTCCATGGGTCACCCCAAAATGGAGAGATCGTCATCCTTGATATCGTGGTAATGCACAGAATGTGGGTAAATGTTAAGGACAATCCTTCGCGGGTGTGGTCTGGTTTATTGTTTGTGTGATGTGTGCGACGTCATTTTTGTTGCAACCCATGTATCATGTACCTTTATCTTTTTTATTAATAAATTTTTAGGCCCATAGGCTCTGCCTATGATTCACACTGTTTGGATAAATATATATATAAATAAATTTATTTTTTAATTATATACAAATATTTATTAATAAATAAAAATATTTATAATTATAATTATATAAAAAATATTGATATATTTTAATAATTATAAAATTATAAATATATTAATTATATATATTAATAAAATTATAAATATAATAAATATATTTCTTATAATTGTATAACCATTTAAATAAATATATATATTTATAATTACAACAATATATATATATATATTATAATTTTTTAATTATAAATAAATATATACTTATTTATACTTATAATTATAAGTAAATATATTTAAATATTTATAAAATTATAATAATTATATTTATTATACTTATAATGTTATAAATATATATAATTAAATAAATATATTTATAAACATATAAAAATGTTTTTAAATAAATAAAAATATCGATAATTATAATTCTAAATTAATATAGATATATTTAAATAATTATAAAATAATAATAAATATACTAATAATATATATTTATAAAATTACAAATGTAATAAATATATTTATAAATTTATAAATGTAATAAATATATTTATAAATTAATAAATTTAATAAATAATTTTTTTATGATTTTATATTTATTAAATAAATTAATATATATATATATAATTATAACTATAAATACATATATATTTATTATAATTTTTTAATTACAAATAAATAAATAAATATATTTATAGTTATAATTATAAATAAATATATATTTATTTAAATAATTATAAAATTATAAAAAAATATTTATTTTACTTAAAATTTTATAAATATATACAAATATTTATAATTATAATTATAAATAAATATAGATATATATATATATATATATTAATAAAACTAAAAATATAATAAATATATTTCTTATAATTTTATAATTGTTTAACTATATATATATTTATTTATAATTACAAATATATTTATTTATTTATTATAATTTTTTAATTATAAATAAACAAATATTTTTTTATACTTATAATTATAAATAAATAAATAGATAGATAATTATAAAATTATAATAAATATATTTGTAAATATATACAGTTATTTTTAAATAAATAAAAAAATTTATAATTATAATTGTAAATAATTAAAGATATATTTAAATAATTATAAAATAATAATAAATATATTAATTATATATATTTATAAAATTATAAGTATAATAAATAGAGTTATTATAATTTTATAATAAATATATATTTATTATATATATAATTTTATAAATATATATAATAATATAAATAATTTATTAACATTATATCTTTATCAGTGTTGTTAAAGGTAGGTTTTATCAGCACTTTTTATTTTAACACGGATAAAAAATACATTTATCAACGCTTTTTATGTAATGCTGATAAAAGCATTACCTGTTTTTATAAATGAACCATAATTGTTGGCTTCTTCTCTCACACACCTCAAGCTATCTCGGAATCCGAACTCCATCACCGCCAAGCCCTCCTCTGCCGCCGCCAAGCCCTCCTCTACCGCTGTCGACCCCTCCTCTGCCACCGCGAAGCCCTCCTCTGCCGCCACGAACCCTACTTCTTCCACAAACCCCTCCTCTTCCACCAAACTCCACCTCCTCTGCGAACCCCACCTCCTCCACGAACCCTACCTCCGTTGTGAACCCCTCCTTTACCGCGAACCCACCTCCTCCACCGTCTATCTCTGCCTCGCCGCCCTCCTTCTCCTTCACCACCGTCGCTCGAAAGGTAAGATCCTTTGTTATTTTGTTTTATTTTTAACTTTTTTTCATTTCCAACATTCCCCATTCAAACTCCCCTGACATAGGAGCCTTTCAAGAGGCTTTCATCCACTTAGAATCTTCTCAACGGTGGTTTAGAGGTGATTTATTTAATGTTTCTTCCTCAAATAAAGATTTGTGTTTTTCTTATTGAGTTGTTTGTTTAGAGATTATTCCATTATTTTATTAAGCATTTTGTTGCTTTGAATTTTGTTGGGTGAGTTCCCTTAGAATTTTATTTGCGTTTAAAAAGGATTCAAAAGGGATTTCTAATATATATATATATTATATGTATAATGATAAGGCTAGTTTAGCACCATTAAGGAAGGTGGTTTATCGATATTGGTTTACACCATAATTGATACCCTGTTATCCTTTGTTGTGCTTGTGTGCATGTGATAAGGCATGTATTGCATAAGTTATGAATCAAAATGAGGATAAAAAATTACTATATTATAAATCACATTAATGGAAGCTACATGTGTAGGTTGGTTTTTAAACCCATGACATAAGTCGACATGTACTTGTTCCTAGTCCTTGAATATATATAGGCATGATATGGTGCGGGTCTCAGTGATGAAGGATATTATGAAAAGAAAGATTTAAGTGGTTAGATATTAGATGAAGGATAAAATTCGCTAGGGTTAGTGCATGGGCCTAGTTGACATGGGATGGTGGAGCTGGCCATTATGTTTCTAAAGCAACACTAAAAAACCGGTTAACCAAAATTCATATAGAAGTTGGTTCATTCATTCGATTGAAAAATTGAGGGGATATATTTGATAGTTACAATACCATACTAAATCTATAGGCTCATGATCTGAAAGGTGCTTGGTTTGGCACTACATGTGTACATTGAATCTACTTCTGGATGTAGAACAAAACAACAAAGTTGTTCTTGGTAGTTCTAGATTTAGGTTTTATATTTGGAAAGTGTTGATTTTAGGCTGGAGGACAGTATTTGCACAATATCACATGTGGGATACTAAAATATTCTAGTCCAAGGGATTATCATAGCTAGTTCCATTTATCAGGTGGTTGAGAAGATGGGTGTGATCAACTCTGATCCTATGTAATGTGTGGAGAGGCTATCTTGGATCTGTAGTGGCTCTATGTATGAGATCTAGTCTTTAACTTAGAAAACTATGGATTCAAAGGAGGTACCAATCTAATTTAGTTAATTTTAATCTAGAATCGTGGTAATTACTTGATGTTGCCAAGGAAATGGTAATTTATAGTTGGTTAAATAGAGCTAAACCTATGGTAGGTATAGAAGGCTTCTAGATCGGTTTAGTTAGAGAACCCGAGCTACAAGGGCCAGACATGAAAATGATATGGGGTGGTTGATTCTATCAATGAATTCAGGTAGTTTGATATTTAGAGATTTCAAGATAATTTTTATATGAAGTAGTGTGGAGCAGTGCGAGATAAGAATAAAAATGAGAATCTATATTTTATTAAATTCACTTTAAATGAAAATTTATCAAATATTATGACATAAGCAGACGAGAGATATATGAAATTTTCTCTCTACATGTCTATTTTATGATCAATTTTCATTTAGAAATTATATACTTAACATTTAATTATGAAGATTCAATTAAGTTTGGATATAAAGGAGAACATCCCCAACCCCATTCCAAGTATCTAGCATTAGGTTTTTTTATCTAAATTATACCCATATTCCTTCTCCAATAACCTATATACCCATCCGTTAGATTTCAATAACGAGAAATAGTTTCTAGGGTTCTATTTTTAATGTGATCCATAAAAAAGATTCAATTCTTCTATGGGACTCAAGGTAAGGGTATTTTTTAACATCAAAATTTCTATTTTTATGTTTTAAAGTATTTATCTTAATTTCTCTTCAAGAATTTTTCAAGAACATTATTTCTATGTGGTTTCTTTGAAACAAATTTATTTTTATTGAGATTGGTTTAAAAGTTTGTATTCATCGATTGAAAAGGAATTTTTAATGATATTTATGATAAAAAATGTATCCTTCTAAATATTTTGTTCAAATTATGATACTTGAGAAAATGACTAATTGGATTCTTTAAAAGAAATATTTTGTTTTTAAAATCAATGGTAACCACTAACTTGATGTTTTAAAAATTATTATTGTGTTAATTGGATTTCAAACCAAGTGTTTGGGTGATTATAAAGTGTTAAAAATGTTGGAAAATGTTGTATTATTTTTATAGGTTTGTGTTTGTTTTGGCTTGTTTTGCTTCCATTGGATCTTGTGAGTGTGATATATAGTTGGATGATGACCCTTGTTGAACATATTTTTTGTATTTATTTTGTTAAATATTAATATTACCAAATCAAATTGGATGGATATGAATAAATAATGGATGGAATTCAATCGTCTGAAAAAATAGTATGAAGATGGAGTGAAAGAGTTCATCAATTATGCAAAAGATCATGCATATGACCCTTATAAAATCCTTTTCCCTTGTTTACACTATTTTTATTCAAGAATAATTAGTCCAGAGGAGTTGTAATAACACTTTATCTTTCATGGAATAGATCAAAGTTATAAATGTTGGAATAAACATGTGGAAATGTGAATATTGCTAGTGGCTGGGATAACACTGTGTTTTATGGATCATTTGATATGATTACAAGTGTGGACAATAAAGAAGGCCATATTGAGGATGTGATTATAGATGTAAATAATGATGAAGACTGTATTGAGTAAATGATAAGGAAAATTGAAGATGAACATTGTAATTACCTAAAATTGTTTCAGAAGTTAAAGAGTTTTGAAAAGACACCATTGTATGCTAGTTGTACTAAATACACAACATTTTCATCCATACTGAATTTTTATAATTTGAAAGAAGGAAATGGATGGAGTGATGATTGTTTTATGGAACTACATACCCTCTTGAATGACATGCTCCCAGAATATAATGAGCTCCTGATCCGAAAATACGACACCAAATGAATGCCACGCTCGATGGGTATGATCTCTGAAAAATACATGTATGACCGAATGACTATTTACTGTTTCAAAATGATAAAAAATCACTTATAGAATCCCTATAGTGTGGTGCTTCTCGATACAAGAAATATGAATCATGTCCTATGAAATAAGTATGGTACTTTCCAATCATTCCATGTTTTAGGCAACTATATGGAAGTGAGGAGACTGTAGGGAAATTGATGTGGTATGTAATACAAGAATTAATGATGGGAAACTACGTCACCCAATAGACTCTCCACAGTGAATGATAATTGATCATGAGTATCCTGAATTTGGAAATGAGATGAGAAACCTTTATGTTGTGTTATCTATAGATAGAGTGAATCTTTTGGGTTTTTAAAGCAGCACTCACAGTGCATTGCCAGTTATGTTGGAAAATTATAATTTACCACCATGGTTATGTATGAAATGAAAATATATCATGTTATCTATGCTTATATCAGGACCAAATCAACTGGGTAATGATATTGATGTTTATTTGCCTCTATTGATCGAGGATTTGAAATTATTATGGAATTTTTGTGTTACGTTGTAAGATTCCTATAGAAATGAATATTTTACGTTGAGAGCCATGTTATACAGGATGATAAATGACCTTACTGCTTATAGAAATTTTTCAGGATATAATATTAAAGGAACACAAGGGTTCCCCATTTGCGAATAAGGTATACAATCAATTAGTGTCACTGCTTTTATATAAAATTAATTTGAAACATTCATTGGAAACCATTTTTCTTGGACATCACAAATTTCTACCCCGATGACATAAGTACTTATCTTGGATGACATCATTCGATGAATGTTAAAAAGAACATATAACACCATCTTCACTAATAGGTGATCAACTGTTTGTGAAAGTAAAAGATATGGACATTTCTTTTGGTAAACCATTTTCAAAAAACGTTATGAAAATCGGTTGGAAAAAGAGATCAGTTTTTTTTTGAATTACCATACTAGAATTGTCTGTATGTCAAAAAATTTCTTGGTGATATACATGTTAAAAAATTTATATGATATTTTCATAAAAAATTTTAAATTCTATAGAAAAAACAAAGGACGGAATTAATTCAAGGTTGTACATGGTTGACATGGAAATATGAGAAGAGTTAGAGCCAATGAAGGGTGAAAATATAACTTTTCTTCCTCTAGCTACTTACACTCTTTCTAGGTAGGCAAGATATTAGTTTTTCAACTTCTTGAATGACGTAAAGGTTCCACAGGGGTATTCGTCGAATATCAAGAAAATCATGTCAATGAATGATTTAAAGATAAAGTGTCAGAAATCATAGGACTTCCATGTTTTAATGTAAGATCTAATTCCTATAGCTTTATGTTTCATTTTTCACAATAATTTCCATCATACATTAACCAAGCTCTATTTCTTCTTCAAATCTCTATGCAGCAAAGTTATAGACCTGGTGACATTTTCAACTATGAAAAGATAAATTGATATTATATTATGGGAAGTAGAAATTTTATTCCCTCCAACATTATTTGATATGATGGTTCATTTTATGGTTCACATGGTGAGTGAGATTCAACTATGTGGTCCTGTATACTATAGATGAATGTACCCCATTAAAGGGTATATGATGATTTTGAAAAGGTATGTCAAAAATCAAATTCATCCAGAAGGTTTTATTATAGTGAGATATATAATTGAGAATGACTTTGAATTATGTACCAAATATCTATCTAGTGTGTAAATCGTTGGTCTATCAAAATCTCATCACACTAGTTGGATTACAGGTGCATGAATTTCTGGAAGAGATGTTGTCACAAACAATATTACAGATTGGGAGTAGACCCACATTTATGTTTTTCATAATAGTTTGGAGTTTTCCACATATTTTGAGACTCACAAAGATATTATTAGGCATTTTAATCCATCAAGGGATGAAATATGGATATCAAATACACATAATCAACATTTTATAGGATGGTTTCGAGACCCTGCATTTAAGGAGTCAGATGAAAATCTTGATTAAATTTCAGAATGACTTCGATGGCTAGTCGGAGGACCAAGTGTGTATGTATTATCTTACCATGGTTATGTAATTAATGGTTATGCATTCTTAAAAATGAACATGATAAAGAAATTACTATGAAAAATAGTGGAGTTACATTTTTGGCTGAAGCGATTCACATTTTTGGTACTAAGGACAGAAATCGAATTTACACGAATATTTCATACTTTGGCATCATCAAAAAAATATGGGAGTTGGATTATACAACATTACAAGTGTCGATTTTTCAATGAAAGTGGATTTATAAAAGGGTTGCTACTAAAATATAAGAATTAGGATTTGTGAAAGTTGAATTTAGTAAAGAATTGTACAAAATGAACTATTTATAATGGGATCACAGGCAGTACAAATATTTTATGTTCCAGATCCCACAAACCGATAGTGGTCAATTGTTTTGTTATCGACCAAAACCAATGAAGGGTCAAATGAAAATTCAACTGAGGATGACACTTTAATTGGGATGTCTCAATAATTTCACAGTGGTCCCAATGTAGATGGCATTTTTTATGTTAGAGGAGACCATAATGAAGGGATTTGGATAGTCGATAGGGGGTTCAAATCCCTTAAACCTTTAAACAAGAAAAAGAGAGTTCAATAATCAGGTTATATTTTTTTTGTAATAAACATTGTGTTCCCTCATGTTATTATCCTTTAAGTGATGCATTTATGTAATCTAAATTAAATGTTAACCCACTTCTATAAATAATGACTTCTGAATGTGCTAGTTCTCCCAATACTGAGGAAGAATAGGTCTCTCAACCTGATGATGCTCATAGTATAGAGGAATAATAACCTTATTAACATTCTTCTAATTCTTAAGGAATAATAGGTATCTCAACCTACTGATGCTCGTAGTGTAGAGGAACAATGACCTTCTGCATATGCCGGTGCTCCCAAACCTGAGGAACAATAGTTTTCTCAACACGTAGCTGCTCCCAGTACATAGGTACAAAAAACTTCTACACATGCTGGTTATCTCAATTCACGAGTCATTTGTGACATGTTGGAATAAAACACACCTCAATCTGACACACAGTCTGACCGGTGTAACTAGAAGTGTCCATTATCATTTTAAAATTGACCTTTAGGCTCAAAATGTGTCACTCACTAAAAACCAAGAAAACGTGGTAAAATTGTCTTCATAATATGGATAGATATTCATAATTAATTTTTTCTGTGCATGAAGTAGTCTCACATAAAACCGACACACTATGCGACTGTTATGACTGAAAATGTGTGTTTTTGGTTTGAAATTAGATTTTAGTAAAGAAACACAACTAGCATTCTAACAACCAAGAAAACACATTCATATTTTTTTCATACTTTAGAAAACCGATCTATTAATAATTTTCGATGTGTAGAAATCAACCTCATCTCAATATGATACACTGTGTGGCTAGTATAACTCAAAGTGTCTCTTTTTATTTAAAATTGACATTAATTTTAGTAAAAAGAACAAGTGACATACAAAAAACTAAGTAAATGAATTCAGATTATTTTGATAATTTAGGAAAAATATCCATGAGTCATTTTTTATGTTTAGAAATCAACCCCTCCACAATAAGATGCACATTGTGACTAGTATAACTCCAAATATGTCTTCTCATTTAAAATTGAAATGAATTTTTAAGTAAAAAGAACAACTGACATACTGAAATCCAAGAAAAAACATTCAGATTATTTTGATACATTAGGAAAATTATCCACCGGTAATTTTTGATGTGTAGGAATAAACCAAACCTCAATCCGATTCATGGTGTGACCGGTATGTCTAAAAGTGCCAGTTATCAGATTCAAATTTTCATTTTAGCTCAAAAAGTGTCATTCACTCAAAACCATGAAAATGAACTCTGATTTTCTTCATAATTTAGAAAAGTTATTCATATGTCCTTTGTGATTTTTATGAAGTAATATCACACCAAACAAATGCATGATGTGACCAGTATGATTCAAAATGTCTGTTTCCTATTTGAAAAGACATTTCAGAAATGAAAAACAACTGGCATACTAAAAAACAATAAAATTCATTTAGATTTTTTTGATACTTTAATAAAAATATATATAAGTAATTTTTGACGTGTAGGAATTAACCACACATCAATATGATTCATGGTGTAACCTATATAACTCAATGTTTGTCTTTTTATTTAAAACTGACATTAATTTTTTCAAAAAAAAAACAAGTGACATACTGAAATATGAGAAACCATATTCGAATTTTTTTGATAATTTAGGAAAAATGATCCATGAGACATTTTGGATGTGTAGGAATAAACCCAACCTCAATACAACTCACAGTGTGACCGATATAACTTTAAATGTGTCTTTTCATATAAAATTGACATTTATTTAATTAAAAAGAATAAGTGACATATTGAAAAACAAGAAAACTCATTCAAATTGTTTTGATACTTTAGAAAAATTATCCATTAGTAATTTTGACTTTTAAAAATCAACCACACCTCAATCCGACACATGTTGTGACAAATATGAGTAAAAGTGTCTGTTATCAATTTAAAATTGACATTTTGGCTCAAAATATGTCACTCCCTGAAAACCATGCATCCATTATCTGATTGTCTTAATAATTTAGAAAAAAAATTCAGAAGTAAATTTTAACATTTATGAAGCATTATCATGTCAAACCAATGCACAATGCGACTGATATGACTCAAAATGCGTGTTTCCGGGTAAAAAAATCTTATATACTGAAAACCAAAAAAACACATTCATATTGTTTTTATAATTTATAAAAATGATCTATAAGACATTTTTTGATAGGTAGTAATTAGTATCACCTAAATATGATGCACGGTGTGACCGGTATAACTCAATGTGTATCTTTTTAATTAAAATTTACATTAATTTTAGCAAAAAGAACATGTGACATATTGGAAACCAAGAAAATGCAATCGGATTATTTTGATAATTTTGGAAAATGATCCATGAGTCATTTTTGATATGTAGAAATAAACCCCACCTCAATACAACTCATGGTGTGACTGGTATAACCCCAAATGTGTCTTTTCATTTAAAATTGACATGAATTTATGTAAAAAGAACAAGTGACATACTGAAAATTAGGAAAACACATTCATGATGTTTTTATACTTTAGTAAAATGATCCATATGTAATTTTTTATGTGTAGGAATAAACCACAAAACAATCCGATGTACGGTGTGACTGCAATGAATAAAAGTGTCCGTTATCAGTTTAAAATTGATATTTTATCTCAAAATGTGTCACTCACTGAAAACTAAGAAAATAGGCTCTATCTTTCTTCATAATTTAGGATAACGATTCATAAGATGTTTTTTGATGTGTATAAAGTAGTATCACATCAAAATGATGCACGATGTGATCTGTATGACTCAAAATGCATGTTTCTAGTTTGAAATGACATTTTAGTCAAAAAATCGACATAATGAAAATAAAACAAATGCATTTAATTTATTTTGATACTTTATTAAAACAATCTATTAGTAATTTTTTGTCCGTAGCAATCAGACACACCTCCATCTGATGCACGATGTGACAAATATAAATCCAAATGTGTCATTATTTAAATTTGATATTAATTTTAGTAAAAAAAAGTGACATACTAAAAACCGAGAAAACACATTCATATTTTTTTTATATTTCAGGACAATGATCCATAACTCATTTGTGATATATAGGAATCAATACCACATCAATATAATGTATGGTGTGACTGGTATATCTCCAAATGTGTATTATTTATTTAAAATTGACATTTTATTAATGTATTATTTCATATTAATGTTTAATTTAGTTATTTATAGTATTTAAAATTTCTTTAATTTTTCCCCTTATTTTTTTTAGAAATTATATGGAAGGATTTAGAGACTAGGTGCTGAGACAACATGTTATTCCAAGGCTCGATTTTCCTGAAATAATTTATTGAAAAATATAAAACATTTAATAGCATGCACACATAGTTTTCCTAAAAAAGTGGAATAAGTCTTAAATGGGTGCCCAAATCTATAATTAGAGGGCCCCATTGAGTTCAAAGAAGTTAATTTACCCTTGGTACAATATAACTATTATCGGTGCGGGTCATCAGTAGAAAAAGTCATAGAGGGAGTAACTATAAATAAAATAATTTAATAAAGGTTTTTTTTATTTAAAGACTTTCTTTTTTAATAAGACTTTTTCCTAAATTCAGGGTGATTATCATAACCATGGAATCTCTTTGAAGGTGTGTATAAAGAACCTCTGGAGAAATCGTTGGTAGATGATGACCAATCAATTGAACGATACACTTCAGATTCGAAAAACCGTGCCAATGACGTCAACGACACTCCATTATTCATCAATGATTGAACCTAATTAAGGCAGGGTAATTGTTTATTTGTGGTTTCCATGATCTTTATTTCCATGATGAACATGGGTCAATCCACAAATATATTGATTCATGGTTCAATCATTTCATGATGGTTTATAATAGTGGGGATTATTTTGGGAGTTTTCTTGACTTCGTTCTTTTTTCTTCGTTCTAATGAGAATGAATTGAGGCTGATGTGAAAAAATGAAAAGGTTCATTCCTTAGGGTGTTCTTTGTACTTTTCTCTCCCCCATTCTTCACATTCTTCATCGTTGGTTCCCCATGGTCATAGCTTGAATATCCAGGTGGATTTGAATGCTATTGGACTCACATATTAGAGGAAAACTAAAAAAGATGCTAGTTCTAGGTAGATTGGGACCTGAGGAGCTTGGATCTATGACCGTTCTGAATTTTGGCCACTAGAGGTAGCTTGGTGGTCCAAAGAAGGGACTAATGGTGCGGGTCCAGCATGGAAATCCGATGAGGTGAGGTGACGGTGTTGGCAGCCCAATGAGGTGGTGATCAAAGGAGGTGGAGACTAGATGAGGTGGTGATCAGATACGAAAGCATAAATGGTGTGGAGTGCAATGGGTTGCCCTGTGGGAGCTGGCAGAGCTGACAGAAGCAGACTGCGATGGCGACCGTGTGGATCAGAGGTAGCAGACGTGGCCAGACGGGCTGCTTGCGGTGGCCTAGGTGGCCTGTCATGAGTGGGCTACGCTAGGGAAGATGGGACAAGCTAGGCGGAGTAGGCCAATCCTAGGTATTCGGGTCCAATTAGGTTGGACTTGGGTCGAACTCGGGGCGACCAGGCTGGAGCGGGGCCACGGTTGACCGCAGCGGTCGATCGTGTGCTGTGGTAGCTCCACTTGTCATGTAGCCACGACAGCTAGGGGGAGTTCAACTATGGTGGTCGACCATGGTAGCTGGTCCAGGCAGTCGACTTCCACAGTTGGTGGACCGACCATGCGGTCGGTCTAAAGACCCAATGACCCCCTTTGAAACTTCGAACAGCCATAACTTTCAAACTGTATGTCCATTTGATGAGCTATCTACGGCATTGAGACCCTGATGTTGAGGCATTACTTTTGAGACAAATGGGATGTTTTTGGATTAGACCAGTATAGGTTGAGAGTATTCCCTTAGTGTTTTCCTTGAGGGTTTAGTTCAACATTAAGTCCACATCCCTGGATTGTAATCCCCTCTAGAGGCTGAGTCCCAAATAAATTATGGTATCCCAATATGGGATTGGAGTGAAACTCTATATCACCCCTAGTGGAGTTTTTTGGAATCTATGAATCCACTGAGAACGGGGAGTTGGTCATCCATCTAGTGGGCCACACCAGTAGGGTTAGTGGTATTCCCCAGTGTGTTTGGACAGGATCCTCTATGTTGCGGGTTGATCCAAATTGGCTACATGGTATTCCCTAGTGTGTCTGGATAGGATCCACTCTTTATGTATCACAGTCTTCCATGACTATTATGTTCTCATTTGGGTGGGGACTAAATGACCTATACCTCTTCGTGAGTGTCTCCAATGATATCATATCTTGAGGAGTGAGTTTTCCACGAACGAGCGTTCTTTGAGCAGAATCATTTGGCTGGTAATTAGTTGTGGATCACTTATAAACCGTGTGTATTGTATTGAGTATATATGGATATTTTTTTATATGTTTTTTAGACATATACCTATGTGAATATTACTATACATTACTTTGTGGTATTACTTTGTGATATTCCTTTGTGGTATTCCTTTGGGGTATTCCTTTGCAGTATTCTGTTGTGGTATTACTTTGTGGTTTCAGAGTGGCCTACTATGTATTTTTACTCACCCCTGCATTGGAAATTCCCACACAAGTTTTGTATTGTGCAGACGATCGACCCTTTGATGGAGTGATAGGAAGACCAGGACCGGGCGGTTCTTAGCATGGCCGAACAAAATGAGGTGAGTTCCTGTGGTTTAGACAGTAATCCCAGTACCTTTTTCATGCAGGTTGGACTTGTGTTACAAATTATTCTTGATGGGAATTTATTCTAGACCTATTTACATTCCATTACATTTAATTTTGTACTCTGTTGTGATATCTTAGTATTATACATGGATTTTTTACCTAGTGAATTTTACATTTCAGTATTTTGTATCTTGAATATGTGTTCATGTGTACAAGTACTTAGACTAAAGCCTCCCATTTTTTGGATATTCCTGCTCGGTTCTAGTCACTATCCCATGGCCTATTGTAGGTAGGCTTAGAGTATTCACGACATAGGACCCTATGGGGTGAGTCATGATAGAGTGGTATCAAATGTGGTGAATTATACTTCAGGACAGAGAGTTTGTGTGGTTGGTTTGGGACAAAAATGTTAAGTGTTTTGAGTTCAAATTTTAGGTCCAGGACTCTAGTGTTGGTGTGGCGGCCAACATATCCATTTACCTGGACTCTGATTACCTACTTTTTTACTCAGTACATGAAAACACTAGTTGTGGAATAAACAATGGTACATGAATCATATAGTAGTGGTTGTGTTTTCCATGTCATCCTCAATTCATCTCTCTAGATATATTCTACTAACTGTGGTACATCTTGTTTTATTTCAAGATGCCTCCATGAAGACAACCATCCAGGATTCCACTGTGTGATCATGAGGATGATCCTACTAATAAAGATTCATCTGTACAAAAGCCTAGACTAGAGATAGAACCTCTTAGTGGTTTACCGGTTATACCACCACCTACTGAGAAACAGCTACTACCAGAACTACTAGATGAGAATGCACGCAGGATGAGTTCATTGCATGAGTTTCCAAGATACAAACCTCCCAGGTTTCGAAGTGAGATAGAACCCCAGCTCTATAAGGATTGGATAGAGGTAGTCACCCATATTTTTTCCATATGAGGATGCCTATCGACCAGATGATAGTCCTTACAGTGAGTCTTTTTTAACGATATGAAGGGTGATGGTGGAACTTGGTGACTCAGTCTCATGGTGATAAATCCTCTCCTAGACATACATTGATTGTCTCATTATAGAGGAGTCCTATCCATCCACATTGTGATTAGTACACATAAAATAGTTTTTTACATCTGTAGCAGGGTAGTATGGCCATGGCAGAGTATTTAATGAATTTTATTGACCTTTCACGTGACACCATGGACATGGTTCTAGATAAGTTCTTCAAGGATTAGACCTTCGAGTAGGGATTTTGCTGGGATATCAGGGCTTCAATGATATCCCTTAAGATTTATACTTATGCTGCGGTACTTGAGTGAGCCCTACTAGTGGGGATATTTCTAGCAGAGCAGGCATCGGTAGTTGGAGACAGAAGTGGGAAATGGGTAGTTGAGACCTTGATAGTAAGTGTCCAACGGTAGTCATTGAGATCCAATCAAGTCAGAAACTTTAGGAGGCAACCCCAAGACTCGGGATTTGTGGTATAGGGATCCCAGGGTGGCTTAAATCAGCTAGGGGATAGACGGTGCTACTCATGCTGCGGTTAGGGAAATCTGGCATGAGATTGCCCAACCCATTATACAACTAATCATGAGATGGTCGAGGGACCACTGAGGTAGAGGCAGAGTAAGGATCAATGAGGTCCTTAGGGTGGAATATATGGCATAGGGTAAAGCAAGTCATCAGGAGGTGGTTGGAGGTTTGACCTATTACCACCACCACCCCAGGCGGTCCATGATAGGCTCAGGGAGATGGTGGATAGAGACAAGACCAGTTGCATGCAATGGAGGTTTATGATCCTGAGGATCTAGGGATGATTTGAGGTATGATCTATATATTTTAAAACTTTTCTATATTTATCATAGACACAATTTCTAGTCATTTATTTCTTACCATGATCATTGTTCGAGACTCATAGATTCCAGTTGAACCATTGACTTGACCCTTACACTTAGAGACTTTTATGTGAGGAGATCTAATGATAACACACTGGTTCCAACATTCTTCCCTTACTCTTGATGGTGATAGTTTCTGTTGGGATTTCTTGTTTGTGATGTCGAGGCCTTACGACGTCATTCTTGGTATGGATTGGATATCCACAGTTCATGCCCACTTTTATTGTTGTAGGCACAATGTGGGGTGTGTCCATAGTGATGGAACCAGGTTTTAATTTTTTAGTGAATGTAAAATATAGGAAACACAGGATGTAATCACACATAGGAGGGTGTATTCTATTACTCATCAGTTGGGTAGCCTCACCTTCAGTGTAGTGGATGATATGATTCCTCAGTTTCTTATAGCGGTGGCGGTGTATGATGATATATTTCTTGAAGATGTTCTCAGTTTACCTCCCCATTGGGTGATGGAATTATGAATTTTTCAAAACCCTAAGAAATCCTTGATATCTACAACTATATATAGGATGGATCCTTCAGAACATAGTGAGCTGAGGGTGTAGTTGGAGGACTTGCAGAGGAAGGGATTCATGAGACCTAGAGTTTCACCATGGGAAACCCTTGTTTTGTTTTCCAATAAGTAATATGGGATCTTGAGGTTGTGTGTGGATTACCGGCTCTTGAATAAAGTGACCCTAAAGAATATGTATCCACTATCGAGGATTTATGACCTCATTGAACAGTTTAAAGGGGTGTGGTGGTTATCAAATATTGACATCAGATCTGGCTATCACCAGTTGTGAGTAGAGGATGAGGATCTACTGAAGACAACCTTCAGATGTCTTTACTATCACTATGAGTACATGGTGATGCCATTTGGCATGATTAACACCCCAATAGTGTTCATGGGACTCATGAACTGGATATCTCATCCTTTCATAGACCGCTTCTTGGTGGTTTTCATCGATGAAATCCGAGTGTACTCGACATCCGAGGAAGAGCACGTGAGACACCTGAGGTTGGTCTTGGACACACTCAGAGAGCACCAAATTTATGGGAAGATCTTGAAGTGTTTGATCTATATTTGAGATTTTTATTTTATAGGAAAGTTCATTTTAGATGATGGAGTTACAACATATCCAGTGAGGGTTGAGGAATTTATTTCTTAGGAGCTACCCAAGAGTGTTACCATGGTTTGGAGTTTCTAGAGATTGGAAGGGTACTATCAGATGTTTGTACCCAACGTATCTTGAGTAGTATCAACCTTGAAAACTTTTAAATGAAAGGGAATCCTTTTGTGTGGACATTGAAGTGAAAACTGTGCTTTTTATGAGCTAGGAAGAGGTTGAAAAGCGATCCCATTTTGAAGTTACCAGAGGAAGGCATCAAATACGTGGTGTTCTGTGATGCATCCAGGACCGAGTGTAGTTGTTTCTTGATATATGTGTAAGTGGTTATTTCTCATGGATTGTAACATTTGTGACCACATGAGTAGAATTACGTGACCCATGATCTTGAGTTGGTAGCGGTAGTCTTCGAATTGAATATTTGGTGGAACTACCTCATAGGCAAGCATTTTATTGTCTACTATGATCATAAGAGTCCCAAGTATATATTCTCTCATAAGGATCTATACATGAGACAGAAGTTATGACTAGTTTTCCTTTAGTACTATGACATTGAAATTGTCAATACTCCTGGGAAGGGGAACGTGGTGGAAGATGCTCTCAATAGAAGATCTAGTTTGGTGTTTCCAAATGATGTGTCAAAGAATTTGGACTCATTTTAGATATACTTTGTGGAAGGAGATGAAGAATATTATCCCCAGTCAATGATTGTTACCCCTCAACTATTATAGCAAGTTAGGTAGGCACATCATAGAGATACAGACTATGAGACCTTATGTTCTTAGGGGTTCAAAGGACATGATCCTAATGGATATAAAAAAGGTGGGAAGCACATCTTTCTTTACAAAGGGTGAAAAGTTGTACCTTTGGCATTGTGGGAGGAGGTTTCGAGAGGGTTCCATAAATCCAATTTGACAGTACATCTAGGTGTAGAGAAGATGTATTAGAAACTTCAACATTAGTTTTTGGTGGCCAATGATAAATAAGGGAGTTATGGAGTTTGTCTATTAATGCCTAACTTATCTGTAAGTGAAGGATGAGCACCATGTTCTAACAGGGTTAGATAAACCCCTTGAGGTACTAGAATGGATGTGGGATGGGATATCAATGGAATTTTTTATAGGTTTACCATGTACATCTAGGGGACACGATTCCATCTGGGTGATCGTTGACTGACTCACCATGTCAGCCCACTTCCTAGCTATCCAAGAGATGAGTTCTGTAGAGAGCATATGATGCCTTTACGTGAATGAGATAGTTTGACTCTATGGAGTTCCGTTTATTATTTTTTCAGATCGTGATGATTGCTTCACTTCCCAACTTTTTAATGAATTATAGGAGGCATTTGGTACCCAGTTATGCTTGATCACAACATTTCACCCACATATGGATGACCAGACCGAGTGGACCATTCAAGTTATATAGGATATGTTGTGAGCTTGCATGTTATACATTTTCTATAGTTGGGAGGATCACCTACCACTATTGGAGTTTTCATACAATTAAAAATACCATTACACCATTTGTATGACACCATTGTAGGCCTTGTATGGGAAACCTTGTAGGTAATCCCTTTATTGGACTGACCTAGGAGTGTCAGTACTCATGGGACCAGAATTAGTGAAAATCACTATAGAGAAGGTGTAGATCATCCAGGAGCAGAAGAAGACTGCATAGAGATGTCAGAATTCTTATGCTGGTAGATGATGGAGGCCTTCGGATTTCGAGGAACGAAACCATGTTTTCATTAGGGTTTCAACTCAATGGGGATTATGAAGATTTGTTAAGGACGATAAGTTATCTCCAAGGATCATTAACCCTTTCTATATACTGCGTAGATTTGGCAAGGTGGCGTACCACTTGGATCTGCTACTGCAGTTAGATTGGGTACATGACATCTTCCACTTGTCATAGATGAGGAGGTATCTGCATGACCCATCACACCTCATTGAATGGGGTGAGCTGGACATCGAGGATGAAGTGATTATTTTTGAGTACCTGGTGGAGATAAAGGATTAAAAAGAGATGACCCTTTATAGGAAATTGATTCCTTGGTGCATGTCCGATGATAGTATGAGAATCTCTTGGAGAGAATATGTAAGCGGGAGGCTCATTTTCATGCTCAGTACCCTCATCTATTTGAGTATCCTTGGTTTGGATTTCGGGGATGTAAATCCCCAAGGTGGGGAGAATGTAAAATCTCAGATCTATTTCCATGTTTTCTTTTTAGAAATTATATGGAATGATTTTGAAACCAGAAGATAATACATCATGTGATTCTAAGGCCTGATTTTCATGAAACATTTGCTTGAAAAGTATTAAACTTTTAATAACACATGCCCACAGTTTCCTTGAAAAAGTGGAATGACACATAAATGGGTTCCCAGATTTTAAATTTGAGGGAACCATTGAGTTCATATTTGTGAATTTACCTTAGGTGTGACATAAATTTTTTTTCATGAGTTTTTTGTAGAAAAAGTCACAGAGGGCGTAACGGTAAATAAAATAATTTATTAAAGAAATTATATTGACAGGAAAATTTATTTTTTATTAAGTCTTTATTAGAAATTTTGGGTGAGTATCATAACCCTATAATCTCTATGAAGGTGTGGAGAAAGAAATTCTGAATAATCCTTTGGTGGATGATGGAAAATCGATTGAACAACGCACCTCAGATTCGATGAACCTTGCCAACGATGACAATGACACTTAGTTCTTCATCAGCGATCAAAACAAATCGAGGTAGGGTGGTCGTTTTTTTGGTTTTCCCATTATTTATTTCCACATTGAACACAGGTCAATCCATAAATATATTGATCCACGGTATGATTATTGTAGGATGGTTTATAATTTTAGGGATCATTTTGGGAGTTCTATTGATTTTTCACCATTATAATGAGTAAAAATTGATACTAACATGAAAAAGGATATGTTTCATTCCTTTGGGTGTTATTCATGATTTTCTATCCCTCTTTCTTGGTGTCCTTCATCATTGAATCCTCATGGTTATGACAAAAAATGGCGGGTGGATCTGAAAGTGATCGGACCCCCATACTAGAGGTAAACTGACAACGTATGACGAGTCTATGTATATTTGGAATGGAGGAGCTTAGATTTGTGATCATTCAGAATTCATGGCATGGAAGGTGGCTTGGTGGTCTATGGAAGGGACCACCGGTGCGGGTCTGGAGTGGTGGTCCAAAGAGGTGAGGTGGAGGCGTCGGCAGCTTGAGGCAGTGAAGATCAGAGGTGGCAGCAATTGGAGGTAGCGACGATCAGAGGCGGTGGTGTGGACATCATTAAGTGTAGAGAGAGGCCACGTGGGAGCTGGTGGAGCTTATGGGAGTAAAATGTGGTAGCAACCATGTGGATTTGAGTCCACATACATGGCCAGATAGGCTAGGCTGAATTGGTTAGACCTAGGGAAACCGAGATGGATCTAGGTCACGGTCGACCATGGTGATCAACCTCAAAAGTCGGTGGACCAACCATGCGGTTGGTCCAAATGCCCAATGACCCCCTTTGAAACTTTTAAATTCCATAAATTTCAAGTGGTATGTTTGTTTGAAGTGTCATATGTGAAATTGAGACCATGACATTGAGGAGTTACTTTTGGGAAAAGTGGTGTTTTTTTGTCTTAGACCATTATCGGTTGAGAGAGTTCCCTTGTTCCTTTCCTTGAGGGTTTAGTATGACATTACGTACACATCAATGGATTGTAATTCCCTATAGAGCCCAAGTTCCAGATATAGTATGGTATCCCTGTATGGGAATGGAGTGTGATCCTCTACCACTCATAGTGGAGTTTTGTGGAATCAATATAACCATCGAGAGTAGGGAGTTGATCCTGAATCTAGTAGGCCACATCATTAGGGTAATTTGTATTCCCCACTATATCTGGGTAGGATCCTCTACATTACGGGTTGATCCAGATTTGGTACGTGGTATTCCAAAATGTGTTTGGATAGGATCCCCTCTATGTGTATCATAATATTCCTTGACTAATACATTCTCATTTGGGTAGGGCTTAAATGAGCTAGACTTCTTCATGAGTGTCTCAGATGATATATTGGATAAAGGAGTGAGTTTTCCCAGAACGAGCCTACATCGAGCAGAATCCTATAACTGGTAATTGGTTTTATCTTACCTCTAGACTACATATCTTGGATTGAGTATATCTGGATATTCTTATGACATGTTTTGTAGAGATATACCTATGTGTAGCTGACTATATATTCCATTGTGCTATTTATTTTTGGCATTCCTTTGTAGTATTCCTTTTTTTGTATTCATTTTTGGTTTCATGGTGTCCTATTGGGTATTGTTATAATCACCCCTACACGAGCTTTTCCCACACATGTCATGTCTTGGCAGATGATCAACCCTTTGATGGAGTGCCATACAGACCAGTACTGGGCGATGCTTAGTGTGGCTGTACAGACCGAGGTGTGCTCCCACAGTTCAAATAGTAGTCTATGTACCTATTTTTTATAGTTTGGATTTGCGTTACAGACTCTTTTTGGTGGTCTCGTAGTTTGGTCCTATTTACTCTCCAATACTTTTACTATCATACTATGTTGTGAGATCTTAGTGATTTGCATTCATTTGATACTTAGTGGATTTTACATTTCATCATTTTTTGGCTTAGAGATGTGTGAATGTGTATAGGTACTTAAGATAATTCCTCCCATTTGTGGGATATTACTACTTGGTGATAGTCACCAACCCCTAGCCTATTGAAGGTGGGATTGTGGTGGTCATGACATGAGCCCTTCTATGATGTGTCATGATAGTATTACTAACATAATATTTGTTTTCTTATATAGGTGGAATCTTTTGATTGAGTTAGTATGATTTTTTGACAACTAATACCATGTGTTGACATTTTTGAGAGGGGAACACATGCGTTAAAAGTTGAAACATTAATGTTTTTTACTATATGTTGGATAACTGTAAATGTAATTATATAAAACATTGATTGAAATGTATATAGTAGTATTCTTTGTATATACCATGGGTGGATATTTTTGTATTCATGATGTTAATTAAATGTATATAAAATTCATTGTTGGGCATGCTTTATATACCAGATAGTTTTTTCTGGGTGTACTATTATATTAAAATCACATTGAATGTAGTTAGTACTTTATCAGTGCTATTTCAAACACTGATAAAGGTGGTCCTTTATCCATGATAAAATAGAGCTAATAAAGGGGACCCCCTTTATCAGTGTTGTGATTAACATACTTTTTTTGCGATGTTAAAAGTATTTTTGTGTGCTATTAAAGGGAATATGTATAGAAGTGAGAGGATTCCCCATCAATATTAACCTTAATTCATGGGTTAATTAGAGGGATCAAACGAATGAATTTAAGAATCTTGGACTTCTTTGCCCAACCTGTTACACCCAAAGATCCAAGAATATTAAGGTCATGTAAACTATTATTCATACCTTATGTTTGTACCATGGATGTGAAATATACCTCATTGTACACTTCCATCATTATCGTGGGTGTAGAATACATTTTCCTATTAACGAGTTTTTTATTCCAAGAATTCAAGATAATTGAGTATATAGAATCCACTACTGCTGATAACAGATTCTGGATGCACTCACTGGAACCAACAGTGTAGATCCTTTCCATGAATTCATTTAATTTCATATTTAGGTCAATACCCAACCAAAATAGTGAACCTGCATAAGCCCGTAGATCATGGGAAAATCCACATGCCAAGAAGAGTTTATGCATGTCCTCCTCTTCCGAAAAACATTAGTGACAGGCTGAATCAAGATGATGCCCAACCTTTTTGATTTTATCATGTGTGGGGAGTATGAATTTAAATATCCTCCATGAAAGAAGAAACTAGGAAGGCTGAATGAAAAGACCTTTGAATTTCATAATCCATGGTGGTGGTCGATTGGAGCCCCCATGTCATGACCACCTCCCAACAGAGATGCCCCACCTGAGCTTCCAATGGGGAAAAGGAGATAATGACCCCTGAGTCCCGCCTCCAGTAAGCTCCGGGGTGGATACTAGCACCAAGGGTATGAGTTTTCACAAATATGGGAGGCATTACCCTTTTTACTATTTAAGATCGGGAAATATGACAAGTCAACCACCAAAAAGGAAAAGAACAAGCGTATATAAATAAACCCAAACCAATCCCACATGCATGTTTAAACAATTTTATAACATGGTGAAAGTATAAGAAAGCTCAAAGTACAATACCAAAAGTAAAAAAGAGTACAAAAACTGCAACAACTCCAACTGTCCATCAAGTATGGTCCCGCACGACCCTTGTAGTCCTCCTTGATACCTGAATGTAAATGTAGGGTGAGCATATAGGTATACTCAGTAGGGAAACCTAAAGATCTCGTGCATAAGTGGGGAGACATCCTAATGTCCCTGAGAACAACAGAAGCAACCTAGCAAGGAATTCTATCCACCCAACCTCACCATCCACACTCACCAAAACACAATCACAACAGGT
This sequence comes from Viscum album, assembly GCA_963277665.1. Taxonomy (NCBI): domain Eukaryota; kingdom Viridiplantae; phylum Streptophyta; class Magnoliopsida; order Santalales; family Viscaceae; genus Viscum; species Viscum album. The sequence goes on along the minus strand of OY728150.1, from coordinate 1,880,874,010 downwards.
AGTAGTAGTATATAAGAACAATAGTATTTGGGTACCCTGCAATATTTCCCTTTAGTTAGTTGCTCTTCCTAACGGTGAATGTCCTGACGCCGCCACACTCTCCCCACCTGCACACACTTGGGCCTCACAGCCACGCATCCCTCCAGCACACACCTAGGCCTCACAACCCCCCATCCCGCCCACACACACCTAGGCCTCACATCCACGTATCCCGCCCGCACACACGTGGTCCTCAAAACCATGTATCCTGCCCGCACACACCTAGGCCTCACAACCACGTATCCCACCCGCACAAACCTGGGCCTCATCCTAAAGATTCTTGGGAAACAGTAGAACCTGTACGAAGAGTCTTAGGCTAAAACCACCCCAATTGAAACCTACCCGAAGAGTCTTAGGTGTAAGGTCGCCTCAAGCCATCACAGCCTAGGGAAGAAGCAGCAGGATGGAGCTAGTAACTAAGGGGAAACCACCCTCTCCCATGAAATTAGAGTGTTCGACACTAAGTACTCAACATGGATGGGGTGCGATAAAATAAAAAATATACTGATGTATATATATATATATGTATACCAAACACACATCCCAACCTATGGCTTCTAAACAGAGAAACTAGGCACGTGCATTGGCATTGCTACTACGAAGCATGCATACAATAAACAACCCCAACCCCATTTAGGTTTTTTCATTTCAGCATAATTAGTTTATTAGTTCCTTAACTACTAGGAAACTATCCACAACCAACCATATCGATCATTCGTAAAACATATCCCTGCCATCCACAAATCAAGTTTGGAAAACACCAGCAGCACAACAAAACCTTCATATCAACCAACCCATTGATTATTAATCCCATTCCATTACCATGACCCACCATTCATTAACTCCCCAAATTTTATTTGTTATTCACAACCCATAGTCCATTCACATTCCGACCCATCCCTGCAACCCCGCTGCCAACCATCATAACAACAAACACACCAAAACCCATACATCATTATCCCTTTAATACCATTTATCGTAGCCCCGCTGCCTGTTACGAACATAACATTTACAACAACCCACAACCAAGCCATCCTCAGTCCTGCTGCTCACCCTATCCACAACAACCCACAAAACACCCCCATCACATGCCACGTATCCAAGCTAACATCCACAAGTTCATTATTCCATTTTGTTCAACCGGGGTGATCACACAAGGGTTCCATATTTTAATCAGCTAGCATTACCTGATTAACCAAATTCCACATTCCACAAGGTTCCTTTCACAAAAACGGTCTAGAAGATAGGGAAACATTTAATTGCGCAAGCAAAGGCCCCCAACGACCATGATTTTCAATAGCCATAAGCTCATTCAATTCACAACATAACATTATAGGATATAAAGATAAACATAACAACTTCCCCATCCACGTTCATTAACCAGTTATTATCTTCATTTATTGGTTCAACCATTTCTCATGAAAACAAGAGGATACATACCCGCATGATGCACAACTTATAGAGATGAAGGTATGATCCCTACCTCAACAGGTTCTGATCACAACACTCCCTCGGATCAACTTTAGATGATGTCTGTCGGCATCCGTCACTTCTGTCGAGTCCTAGAAAAACCTCCTCGAGTGGAAGATGGAAAGGAAAGGTCAAAGGAAAGACAACGGATCCAAGCTCGTAAGTTCTGCCTCGTTATTACGATTCTTTGGCCGCTGACGGAGCGTAAATCGGATCTCGTACGAAGAAGATATGGAAAAAAGAGCCTTCGAGTCTCTTGGGAGAGCTCTGCTCAGGGGAATGGGGAGGAGAGGAGTGAGTTGAAAAGGAGGAGGGGACCCATCCTTTTATAGTAGAAAAAAACAAAATTACACGGTGTGTACTTTATGGTACAGAACGTGTACTCAGCCGTTTCACATGGTCACCACACGGATTCCAACACGGCCTTCAACGCCGAATGTGGACGTTGACTAGTCAACACATGACTTCAAGGTAATGCATACACGAGGAGGGAAAACACGACGTGTAGTATTGGATACATGGAATGTACCCATTTATTTCACATGGAAAGGACACAGCTCCAACATGGAACATAGACGTTGACTTATCAACACACAGTAACACGTACGGGGGGGGGGGGGGGACTACAAGGCATGTAGTATGGACACACGGCGTGTACCCATTTATTTCACATGGCAAGGACACGACCTTCAACATGGGGTATAACCGGCGAGGGTGTACACGACATGTACTCACACTACACGGTGTGTAGTTTCAAAATTCTGGAAAGTGTGGGAAAAGTCCATTTCACCCTCCAGAACACTTCGTGACCTTTTTTTTGACAAAGGAATGGGCCAGAGAGGTCCAGACCATTACATCAGATACCTCTTAAAACATTCTTGTCCCCGAGAATTCAAAATCCAACCTAGAGGAACCCAACAAGATATCTCATAGGGTTCTCAATATAATAGGAACCCAACCAATAACCCTAATCATATGTGTTAGTAATTCCTTCTCCTATGTCGAGATATTATCCGCTTTAGGCAGCACTGACTCACCTGCACGGGTTTAATCGAATCCTCATTAATGCGTCTTGATTAAGAAATGGGTATTCCCACTTTCCTACATTAGGATTCTTCAACTCGCACTACCCCCAACAACACACAACCAACACACTACCCGAACATGTGGTTTTGGGAAATTTCTTCTCCTATGTCGACATATTATCAGCTTTAGGTGGCACTGACTCGCCCGCACTATTTCAATCGCATCTGCATTAATGCATCTCGATTAAGGGTCAGGTTTTTCCACTTCCCCACACATCTAGACATGTTACACTCTTCCAGGGAACAAGGAAACAAAATGTCTCACAACTGACAAGCCAAGCATTCCATATATCAAAGGTACATAGTATAACATCAACACAAAGCTCAGAAGAACAAGGGAAAACACAAGTCAAAACAACTCTAGGTACTAAGATTGAATCTGGGGCTTCCTCTCCCACGTGCTCTCCTCAAGGCCTCCATGCCTCCACAACACACGAACCAACAGAATGGTTCATCCACGGAGCACCTTCTCCTTACGATCCTCGATTCTGACTGGTCATTCCTCAAAGGTCGTTTCGTCTTCCATATCTATCTCTCCCCAGTCGATAACGTGAGAGTCTTCATGTATTTATCGACGTAGCTGGGAGACGTGGAAGATGTCATGATCCTTCTCCAACTGAAGTGGCAGGGCCAGCTGATACGCTACTTTGCTAACTTTCCTCAGCACCTCAAAAGGTCCAATGAACCTAGGGGAGAGTTTACTCCCCTTCCCGAACCTCTTCTACCCCCGTCGAGGGGAAACCTTCAAGAACACATGGTCTCCCACCTCAAACTCCAAAGGCATCCTCAGACAATCAGCATAAGACTTATGCGTTCCTGAGACGCTTTCATCCTCTCACGTACAAGCTGGACTTTCTCTGTGGTGCTATGCACTACCTCTGGCCCATGTGCACCTATCTCACCAACCACTTCCCAACAAATGGGTTAACGACATGGTCTTCCATACAAAGCCTCAAACGGTTCCATGCCAATAGTAGAGTGGAAGATGTTGTTTTAGGTAAACTCTACTAAAGGCAAGTGTCGTACCAATGATCCTCCGAAATCCAGAACGTATGCTCGCAACATGTCCTCCAACATCTGGATAGTCCGCTCTATCTGTCCATTGGACTGGGAGTGGAAAGCAGTGCTTAGGCGTAGCTGGGTGCCAAAATCATGCTCTAACCATGTCCAGACTCGTGAGGTAAACCGAGTATCCTGATCTGAGATGATAGTCTTTGGAACTACATGTAACCTCACAACCACATCTACGTACCTTTGTGCTAAGGAACTCCCCGAGCCTGACTCCTTAATTGCTAAGAAGTGAGCTGATTTCATTAGTCGATCCACCATTACCCAGATAGCATCATAACCACCTTGAGCTCTGGGTAGTCCTGTGACGACGTCTATTGAGATGTCATCCCTCTTCCACTCGGGGACATCTAAAGGATGCAACAAGCCACTAGGAACATGGTGTTCAGCTTTCACTTGCTGAAACACTAGGAATTTAGCCACAAACTCTGCCACTGCCGGTTTCACCTCTGGCCACCAAAACTATTCCCTCAGGCCTTGGTACATTTTTTAATCTCCTGGATGTACTGCCAATGCTGAGCTATGGAACTCACAGAGAACTCCCTCACGCATCGCCCTCAGAACAAACAACCTTCCATTGAAAAGTATCTGATGTCGGCTGTTCTCTGACAATCCTTCTAGAGCATTTCCTTGATAGACACGATCCTACATTACTTTCACCTAAGAGCCCCCCACTGAGACTCTTCCACCTGCTGCAACAAAAAGGATTGCACCGTCATCTGAAACAAAAAGCCTCTATCACTTTCTACCCTTGCATCCAAGTGCAAGGCAGCCAATTCTCCCATCACCTTCCAAGCATCAGCAGATTCCCGAACCACTTCCTGACGTGACTTGCTGCTTAGGGAATCAGCCACAACGTTTCCCTTACCTTCAGTGTAATAGATGTCAATGTAATAGTCTTGGAGAAACTCGACCCATCTCTACTACCGCAGGTTCAGGTCATGCTAGGAGAAGATATAACGTAGGCTCTTGTTATCTGAGAAGACCATAAAGTTCTCCCCAAGGAGTTAATGTCGCCACAACTTCAGTGAAAACACTACTGATGCAATCTCTAGGCCATGGGTGGCATAGTTACGCTCTTGAGGGCGTAACTGCCTAGATCCATAAAAGATCAATCCCTTCTTTTCCATCAACACACACCCCATACCAAGTCCAGAAGCATCACAAAACATGTCATACAACAAACCTTGCTCTAGCAACCTGAGTACGGGAGCACTGACCAACTTCTCCATCAGGTAGTCGAATGCTTTTTGGCACTACTCGCTTTATAGGAAGAACTGGTTCTTCCTGGTCAAATCTTTCAATGGAGCAGAAACTCGAGAGAAGTCCGAAACGACCCTCCGATAGTAGCCTGCTAAACCCAGGAAACTACGAACTTCTTCCACGCTCTTGGGTGCTGCCCAAGAAACAACTGCCTCCACCTTACATGGGTCCACTGACACTCCATGCTGAGACACCACGTGCCCAGGGAAGTGTACTTCGTGCGTCAAGAAATTACACTTTGACAATTTCCCATAACGCTGGTGGTGTCTAAGGACTTCCAAGACTGCCATGAGATGCTCAACGTGCTCCTCCTTTGATCTTGAGTATATCATGATTTCATCGATAAGCACAACGACGAATCGGTCCAGAAACTCTCGGATGATAATGTTCATGAGTCCCATGAACACGGCCGGTGTATTAGTAACTCCAAACGGCATCACTACAAACTCGAAGTGCCCATACCTGCACATAAAATCCATCTTCGAGATGTCACTATCCTTTACCCTCAGCAGATGATATCCAGATCGTAGATCAATATTAGAAAATAACCCTTCTCCCCTCAGTTGGTCGAAGATATCATATATCCTTGGAAGGGGGTAACGGTTCTTGACTGTTACCTAGTTCAACCTTCGGTAGTCTACGCATAGCCTGAGACCACCATCTGCCTTCTTCACAAACAGAACTGGAGCACCCCATGGCGATACACTGGGTCGAAAAAACCCCTTCCCCATCAGATCGTCAATCTGAATTCACAACTCTTGCAACTCTGAAGGTGCCATCTGATAACGGGCCATCAAAATCGGATGGGCAGCAGGCTATAAGTATCTCCCGAACTCAACATCACGTCGGGGGGGGGGGGGGTCGAGTCACAACCTCCTTAGGAAAAACATCAAGGAACTCCCCAACAACTTCTGGGACATCCATCATCTCTGTATCAGCTGGAACCACTGATAACCCGCCTAACAAGGAAACGAGAGGCTCCAGACGCCAGCTTCCCACCTTATAGACCCTCTCGCCAACAAAATCTACACACTTCCCATCCACGTCGGAGAACACGACTCCTCTCCGGAAGCAGTTGATAACGGAACTAATAGAAAACAACCAGTCGATGCCTAGGATGACATCGTATGGAAACATCTGTATCAGAAGAAGGTCCCCTCTAGATCGATGTGGTCCCAACGTCATCCCACATCTATGGAAAACACAAGATATGCTAGTCTGGCCTCCAACTGGTGTACTTAGCACTAGTGGTACAGAAAGTCTCTCTACATCTATTCCCAATGCATGGGCTAGACCAGGTGCAACAAAGGAGTGCGAAGCTCCCGAATCGAACAAAAGAGAAATGAGAGTGATGAACAAACAAATCGTACCGCGCACCACCTCTGGTCCTGCCGGAGCTGTCAACTCTGCTGCGTTCAACTTTCCACGCCCTTCTCCTCTTCCTCTCTGATGTCGTCCACCTCCTCGACTATGCCCTGGTCGAGATCCCTGAGGAGCACCCTGAGGTCAGCCTCCTCCCACAAAGTCTTCCCTCGGATGAGCATGGTCCTGATGCTGCTGGAAGGGCCTCGCCGGTAACTGGTGCTGCTGAGGTGGGCGATGAACCTACCCACCTCCACCGTACTGTGCTCGGGTCGGGAACGACTCTGAATGTGCCAGAAACTTCCACGAGAAAAACACTTCGGTCCTCAGCTCGTGAAAAAGGGACGAGGACCTGACGATCTGAACTGGAACTGCTGGGGCTTGCTCCGCATTGTCCTAAACCTGGAAGGTCCCGTCATAGGAGACATGCTGTTGACTGCCTTCCCCTTCGAAGGACCTAGATGGATCCCCTCTAGTGGTGCACCTCCCTGCGAGTGCATCCTCTCTACAACCTCCGCCTTCTTCTATACTGCCAAGTATGTCGGAAAGGTGAAGGGGTGACATTATACTGGAGCGAAAGAAGAAGCGCCTCCTCCAAACATCTCGCCCGAGAATCCTCATCCGGAAAGAGATCCAGAGAAAAGCGCAGGAGATCCTTGAACTTGATCCCCAACTATCGTACTGACATAATCTCCTACTGAAGGGAGAGTAACCCCTGCTGCTTCTCCGCATTGATCATGGAAGAAAGGAATTCCTCTCAGAATTCCTTCTCAATGTCAGCCCATGGAACCTCTTCCTCAGTCCTCTCTCTGAGGTAGAGCGTCCACCACTGTCGTGCCGCACCTCTCAGCTGACTGACTGCTACGGGAACCCTGTAATCTATTGGAGGATGAAACATGGTACAAGAGATCCCTAGCTCCTCAAGCCACCCCTCTGTCTCCATATCCAAAGTACTACCCTCGTACTTCTTGAGGGTCTGTCTCTCGAGAGAACGGAGAGTCTTCTGCCACTAGCTATCTTCTTCCTCTCGGTCAATCCCCAACTGATCGACCGCCTGAATCTGCTGGGCCTCGGCCGTCTGAGCCACCCGGGGACAACGTCCAGGTGCCATAGCTATACGATAAAAAAAGATCACCTAAGCCCATGTAGTATGGAAATTTCTCAATGTTTTATTTTATCATTTTTATTTCAATTTCATTCCCAGAACACCCAAATCAAGTAAATCAAAATCCTGATGATGCATGTACCTTCCCTAGGTTCTATACCCTGCAATCAATGTAGTCTCATTTGATCATTCAGTAGGCTAAGAGTCCTTGCTTCGGATCACGGGGGGCCCCAATATCCCGTGTCCTAGCCGGTCTCCCCTGGCCTATGTCACGCACCAATATTAACTAACATTGTTTCCCTACCATCCCATGCAATCCACAGTATGCCTAACTCTAGACTCTATCCTGTCTCTCAGCCATCACCTCTGATACCATTCTGTCACGACCCCCTCCCACCAGAGATTGCCCTCCTGAGCTGGAAATGGTGATAGGGAGATAATGACCCCTGAGTCCTGCCTCCAGTAGGCCCTGGGGTGGTGACTAAAACAAATGGTATGAGTTTTCAAAAATATGGGAGGCATTACCGTTTTTATTATTTATGATCGGGAAATAAGACAAGTCAACCACCGAAAAGGAAAAGAACAAGTGTATAGAAATAAACCCAAACCAAGCCCACATGCATGTTTAAACAATTTTATAACAAGGTGAAAGTATAAGAAATTTCAAATTACAGTACCAAAAGAAAACAAGAGTACACCAACTGCAACAACTCCAACTGTCCGACTAGTAGGGCCCCACACGACCTTGGTAGTCCTCCTGAAAACCTGAAAGTAAACGTAGGTTGAGCATAAAGGTATACACAGTAGGTAAACATAAAGCTCTCGTGAAAAAGTGGGGAGATATCCTAATGTCCTGTGAGAACAATATAAGAAACTTAGAAAGGAATTATATCCACCCAACCTCACCAGCCACACTCACCAAAACACAATCACAACAGGTAGTAGTAGTATATAAGAACAAGAGTCTTTGGGTACCCCGCACCATTTCCATTTAGTTAGCTGCTCTTCCTAACGGCGAATATCCTAATGCTGCCACACTCTCCCCGCCCGGACACACAAGGGCCTCACAACCATGCATCCCGCCCGCACACACCTGGGCCTCACAACCACACATCCCGCCCGCACACACCTGGGCCTCATCCCGATGATTCTTGGGAAACAGTAGAACATTCCTGAAGAGTCTTGGGCTAAAACCACTCCAATCGAAACTAACCCGAAGAATCTTAGGTGTAAGGTTGCCTCAAGCCATCACAGCCTAGGGAAGAAGGAGCATGAAAGAGCAAGTAACTAAGGGGAAACCACCCTCTCCTATGAAATGGTAGTGTTCGGCACTAAGTGATCAACATGCGTGGGGTGTGATAAAACACAAAAGATACAGATATATATATATATATATATATGTATACCAAACACACAGCCCAAACTATGGCTTCTAAACAGAGAAACTGAGAACATGCCTTGGCACTGCTACTACGAAGAATGCATACAATAAACAACCCAAACCGCATTTAGGTTTTCACGTTTCAGCATAATTAGTTTATTAGTTCCTTAACTACTGGGAAAATATCCACACCCAACCACATCGATCATTCGTAAAACATATCCCTACCATCGACAAATCAAGTTAGGAAAACACAAGCAGCACAACCAAACCTTCTTATCAACCAACCCATTGATTGTTAATCCCATTCCATTGCCATGACTCACCATTCATTAACTCCCCCATTTTTATTTATTATTCACAACCCATAGTCCGTTCACATTCCAACCCATCCCTGCGGCCCCACTACCAACCACCATAACCACAAACACACCGAAACCCATACATCATTATCCCTTTAATACCTTTTATCACAGCCCCACTGCCCGTTCCCAACATAACATTTACACCAACCCACAACCAATCCAACCTCATCCCCGATGCTCACCCTATCCCCAACAACCCACAAAACACCCCCATCACATGCCACGTATCCAAGACAACACCCACAAGTTCATTATTCCATTTTGTTCAACTAGGGTGATCACACAAGGGTTCCAGATTTAAATCAGCCAACTTTATGTGATTAACCAAATTCCGCATTCCAGAAGGTTCCTTTCACAAAAACGGTCTATAAGATAGGAAAAATTTTAATTTTGCAAGAAAAGTCCCCCAACAATCTTAATTTTCAGTATGCAGAAGCTCATTCAATTCACAACATAATATCACAGGATATAAAGATAATCATAACAACTTCCCCATCCCCGTTCTTTAACCAGTTATTGTCTTCATTTATTGGTTCAATCGTTTCTCATAAAAACAAGAGGATTCCCACCATGCATGATGCAAAATTTAGAGAGAAGAAGGTAAGATCCCTACCTCAATAGGTTCTGGTCACAACGCTCCCCCAGATCAACATTAGAAGACGTCCGTCGGCGTCCGTCACTTTCGTCGAGTCCCGGAAAAACATCCTCAGGTGGAATTTGGAAAGGAAAGGTCGAAGTAAAGACAACATATTCAAGCTCAGAATTTCTTCCTCGTTGTTACGATCTTGTGGCCACTGACGGATCATAAATCGGATCTCATACGAAGAAGTTATGGAAGAAAGAGCCTTCAAGTATCTTGGGAGAGCGCTGCTTAGAGGAATGGGGAGGAGAGGAGTGAGTTGAAAAGGAGGAGGGGACCACTCCTTTTATAGGTGAGAAAATAAAAAGTACACAACATGTACTTTATGGTACACCACGTGTACTCTATTGTTTCACACAGTCACCACGTGGCTTCCAACACGGCCATCAATGCGGAACGTGGCCATTGACTGGTCAACACACGACTTGAAGGTAACACATACGCGGGGATGGACTACATGACATGTAGTATTGGATACACAAAATATACCCATTTATTTCACATGGAAAGGACACAGCTCCAACACGGCACACAACCATTGACTAGTTAACACACGATAATGCGTACACAAGGAGGGACTAAAAGGCATGTAGTATTGACACATGGCGTGTACCCATTTATTTCACACAACAAGGACACGACTTTCAACATAGGGTATACCTGGTGAGGGGGTACACAACATGTACTCAAACTACACGGTGTGTAGTTTCAAAACTCTGGAAAGTGTGGGAAAAGTCCATTTTACCCTCCAGAACACTTCGTGACCTTCTTTATGACAATGGAATGGGACGGAGAGGTCTGAGCCATTACACCCCACATTCTAGTTTATAGTATACTTTGTCATTGAAGTGCCCATTCCTGTTGTGTGTCCATGTCAGGGTGTCAAATTCCATGAAGTTGTAGATTTGGATTTCTAGACCAATTAGGGTAGGAATCATGGGGTCAAAGTTGGAAATTTGTGACAAAGAAATCAGCAATAGACATGCATGTATCCTCATAGGGTATATTTATAGTTGTTTACAATGGATTTTCTAGCCACACAGTAGTCCAACAATTGAGACTAGATATCCTTCTCACCATCCATTTTGAATCACAAATGACATTATAAAAGGAATGATTGAGAGATTCCAAAAGAGAGTATTCAAGGTAATATTTATAATCGTTCAAAAATCTACCTTTGAACCTGTTTGATAATAAATTATAGGAAACATCATAAGAAATCAAGTTCCATGTGAATTTCTCAATGAGGGTCTCATTGAAAATTCTATGATTTTTGATTCTAAGGCCTCCCAATTCAATGGGATTAATGCACTCCTTCCATGAAAAAGTGAAAACTTATTTTCATAAACTGATCCAGTCCATATTAGTGTTAAAGAAAGTACTAATAAAATTGATTTTTATCAACGCTAAAGTTAACACTGATAAAAGTTATATTTTATCAGTGCCATTTATAACACTGACCATTATCCCTAAAATAGTAGTGTGTTTCTACATGAAAAACACACAATACCAATCAAATAAATAAAACATAAATAAATTAAAAATAAATTTACATTAAAATAAATAATAATTACAAATAAAAAATCATTACAAACATTTCAATACCATACAATCATATTAATATGCACAAGTCATTGTAAACATTTACAATTTACAACCACATCAAAAACAATATAACTCATAAGAGAATGGGTGTCATAGTATTGTACTACCCCAATCAAATTACCATTTTCAAAGTCACCACCCCCATATCTTGAAAAAAGAAGCATACGCCAGTAGTAAAAAATAATGCTTAATTTAGTAATACTATAGAGAAATAAATAAAATATAAATATGATACAATAATGCATTGATAAATAATACATAAAAGTGACATCATGAGTGATTAAACATAATAAATAAATAAAAATTATTATATAATACATAAATAAAACAAATTATGAAGTAATATTACAATCCTAAAACATTTGGACCATTTTGATTACATGACACAATTTTAGTCATATCGGTCTCATCGTGTGTAAAATTGACATACAATTAATTAATACAAGTCACAAATGGATAACCAATCATTTTAATAAAGTATAATGTCAGTTAAAACATGGTTTCTCTATTTTTACTATTCTATTAAGGTTTTGAACTAAAATTTTAGTTTTAAATTGAAAACATTCACTTTCGGTTATACAGGTCACACCACATATCAAATGGATGCGAGGTTTATTTAAACTTGTCAAAAATTAATAAAAAATAATTATCCTAAAGTATCGTGACAATTCAAGAATGTTTTCTTGTTTTTACGTATGTGATGTGTGTTCTGAACTAAATTATTACTATAAAAAAAACACACACTTTCAATCAGACCATAACATTATGTGTTAAATTGATGTGAGGTTAATTTATACTCATAAAAAATGTATCATCAATATTTTTTAAGTATTAAGAAATTTCAAGCATGTTTTTTCATTTTGAGTATGTGATGCTTTATTTGAATTAAAATGGAATTTTTAAATAAAAACATATGCTTTATGTCATATCAACCACACCATGCGTCAGATTGATGTGTAGCCATTTCTTACATGTCACAAGGGAATTATCAATCTTTTTCCTAAATAATAGAGACAATATATTTATTTTTCTTGATTTAGATATGTGATTCCTATTTTGAACTAAAATGTCACTTCTAAACTGAAAACATTCACTTTTAGTCATATAGACCACACCACATGTTAGATTAATTTTTGCACATAAAAAATGAATTATTTATCTTTTTTCCTAAATTATCAAGAAAACTCCAATATGTTTCTTGGTACTGAGTATGTGATGTGAGTTATGAACTAAAATATCACTTTTACATGTAAACAAGAACTTTTAGTCATATTAGAAACATCGTGTGTTAGATTGATATACAGTTAATTCATACACATCACAAATAAATTATTGGTCTTTTCCCAAAATTATCAAAACAAACTGAGTGTGTTTTCTTAGTTTTGAGTATGCGAAATGGGTTTTGAACTAATATGTCACTTGTAAATTGAAAATATGTACTTTTAGTCATACCAGCCACATCATGTGGGATTGATGTGAGATTAACTCCTACACATCATAAATGAGTTATCAATATTTTTTATAATGTATAAAGATAATCTAAGCATGTTTTGTTGATTTTGAGTTTGTAACACTCATTGTGAACTAAAATGTTACTTTTAAATGAAATCAAATACTTTCAGTGACACCGACCACACCGTTTATTAGATTCATGTGAAATTAATTTCTACACATCATAAATGAATTATTGATCTTTTCCAAAATTATAAAGAAGACCTAATTATGTTTTGTCTCTTTTGAGTATTTGATGCGTATTTTCAACTAAAATGTCTTTTTAAAATTGAAAACATGCACTTTCAGTCATACTATTTACAATGTATGCCATATTGATTTGAGATTCATTCCCATATAGATAAAATGAATTATAAATATTTTTACTATAATATCAATACATAATGAGTGTGTTTTCTTGATTTTGAGTATGTGATACATGTTGTAATATAAAATGTTACCTTATATAAAAATGCACATTTTCAGTCATAATTATGACACCATACATCTGGTTGACGCAAGGTTAATTCCTAAACCGAAAAAATAAATTATTAATATTTTTTGTGATGTATAATGAAAATCTAAGTGCATTTTCTTGGTTTTGAGTATGTGACATGTATTTTCTAATAAAATGTCACATTTAAACTAAAAAAAGACACTTTTAGTCATACAAGCCACATCATGTGTTGGATTGATGTGATATTAATTATAACACATAAAAAAACAAATTCTTAACATATTTATTAAAGTATCCTGATATTTCAAGAATGATTTCTCAATTTTGAGTATGTGACAAGTGTTGTGAACTAAAATGTCACTTTTAAATGAAAACATACATTTTTATTCATACTAGCCACACCATGATTTAGACTAACATGAGGTTAATATCTATATATAAAAAATTAATTGGTTATATTTTAAATAAAATATAATTTTTTTTGAGTTTTGTTTCGTTATTTTGAGTATGTGACACTCGTTTTGAACTAAATTGTCACTTTTATAATAAAAAATTGAATATTCAATATTAATGGGAAAAAAATGCATCATATTGATGTGAGATTATTTCCTACACATTAAAAAAAATTATTGATCATCATCCTAAAGTATCAAGACAATCTGAACATATTTTCTCAATTTTGATCATGTGATGTGTGCTGTGAACTAAAATGTCACTTATAAATGAAAACACACACTTTCATTCATACTATCCAATCATGTGTTGAATTTATGTGGAATTAATTATTACATGTCATAATGAAATTATATATATTATTACCAATTTATCTAAAAAATTTGACTGTGTTTGATCAGTTTTGAGTTTGTGACACATATTTTGAACTAAAGTGTCTCCTTTAAACTGAAAACATGCACATTCAGTCATACTAACCACATTATGTGTTAGATTAAAGTGAGATAAATGCCTAAATGTCATAAAAAATTATATATTTTTTTCTTAATGTATCAAGAATATATTTTCATGTTTTTTAGATTTTGAGTATGTGACACGTGTTGTGAACAGAAATGAAACATTTATATTAAATCACACACTTTCAATCATACCAACCCAATCAAATATCGCATTGACATTCAATTGATTTATATACATTGAAAATGAATCATAGATAATTTTACTAACATATAATGGCAGTCTGAGTATGTTTTCATAGTTTTGAGTATATGAAGTATTTCTTGAACTAAAATATTTGTTTAGGCCCACATTTACTACTTTTAATACATGAATTTATCACTAATATTACCCTAGTAAAAGGTGTATCACTAGGTAGTTTTCTATCATGTTCAAACCCACTTGATATAGTTTCATTAATCTTCTCATTAATCATAGCCACATTAATTTTCTCTTGAAGACATTCATTTCTAGTCGTATCCATCTTAGTATGCCTATATATTCTGCTTAAAATTTTCAGTTTTCTACCTTTTTTTTGTTCACAGAGTCCCATCAAAGGCCAATACTAACTACTATATAGAATATATGTTCTAATAATAGTTATACAATTATAAAAGGAAATCAACTATTCATGTTGTTTGTATTCATTCAAACATCATGTATGATGCCATTCATTCTGAAAAAAACATATTTCCTCATTTAAATATGTGGATTATCAACAGTTCTAGTAATATTAAAAAATATTCCTAAAAATAGATAATAAATATTTTAAATGTAATTGTAAATAAATTAAAAAAATATCTCTTTAGACATACTAGTTTCTCAGTGAAATATGATATCTTTCATAAATAAACAAATTTAATAACCCTAATTTGTGTTATTACTTTATGTCAGACACTATATAAACATTGATAAAACTAAGTAATTTGTTTTGATATATGTTTTTCATGAGAAATATTATTATATATACCCTAATAGTTATAATGTAATATAAATCCCTTGGTTTCTTATGTACATTAATAATATTTATACCATGGATTTTTTTGATAAATAAACACCACCCTATCATTACAAATACTTGTTAAAAAATAACATAAAACATATAATTTGTAGTTTATTTGTAAAATATTGAATATGGTGTATTAAAAATTCCTAATGGACATAATTTTTGGTCGATTTTTTGGATATAAATGCATTGTATCCAAAATAATATATCTTTAGAGTGTCCAAATTGATCACAATGGGAATCAAGTGATTCTTAAAAAAAATAAAATGAATATATAATGGGAAAAATTGAAATATGATTTATATGATCAGATTTTAGAGTTTTACCCATACATTTTAGGTTTTAAAAATACACCCTCATCCATTATTTTCTTTATAAACACTATGGCTACTTGGTGTGATATTACTAAAATTTCGTCTTCTATAGTTGATGTTTATTATGTAGAAGTGATATCAGGACTAACAAATCCAAAAATTTCTTCTGAATGAATTATCTTTACATCTTTGTGATATAAGCACCTATAGAAAATATGATGGTATTAAACTATAATTATAATAGTATATTAAATATTTTAAAAATAGAATATTAAAATTTACCTCATGTATACATTCAAAATCTAGGCTCTTAACTATTTATGATTGAGAATTTAATTTATATTCTCAAAAATAATCATTCTAGTAATGGACTCTCTAAAAACATGTTCTTCATATTCAATGTAGGATATATTTTTATCTTAGAATGTCGTATCTACATGAACATATAATATTAATAAATATTTTAGTTAAAATGGTGGGATAAAGGTACTATTGAAAGGTCCTTTCGATTTATCATTTGATCCTTTGGATTAAATTGACCCAACATTCCATTTCCCCTTTTGTTTATCCTTCTATAATAATATACCTCATTCCAGACCATGCTATATTAATTTTAAAATGTTTTTCTAAATTAGAAATTTCATACCTTATTAACTTAATGTATATTTATAAGATTGAATGGATATTCTATGAAATTTACATTATAATGTTATACCATGTGAACATAAATATCATTAAGGGGGATGTGTTGCTCAATGCTCATCTCCTGATATTCGTGAATCCCTGCACTCACATGATCTTCTATAAATTATTTATTATATATAAGATCAACTTGAATACTATATAATGTACTTCTCACAAAAAGGTTCCAAGTAGGTGATAATAGATGTCAATCACAATAAATTTTACCATGCATAATTTTAGAACATGAAAGGTATTAGTAGTTGTTTGATTCACATATGGTAGAAACTATTCTGAAAAAATTCATTACCTCAAGTAAGGTAATTCAATGAGTGGAATGGATAGCCTCAAAATAAGGGGGGTGGTTCTTCATGTCATGGGTTCTGCTGTGTTGATTATTCTCATTGACACCTTCAATGAAATTCGTTTGTCATAACATCCTACTCACTGTATTTTTCTATTAGAGCATCTATCTATGCTTGAATCCTTTTCATTCTATCATTTATATCCCCTTGTGTATTTTATTTTTCAATGTTTGACCTGGGTGAAACTCTAAAATATATACCACTAATATGACCATAATATTCTTGATTCTTTAAAGACACTAAAATTAGTTGTTCATCAAGTATAATAGATGATGATTCTTGGTTCTAAACTGGATAAAAATATTAGAAAATAAGATTTATTTGTTATGTAATAATATTTTTAATTAGAAAAAAAATTCTATTACATCATGATTACACATGATTCCCATACTTTATATATGATTTCATATACTATTTTTCCCCTTCCATTTACACAATACTGCTTCCATTACACATGATGTTTGATAAAACCGACTTAAGATTTTGATTCACCAATCCACATATAAAAAAGGTGCGTAATTATGCCTTTTTTAATATAACATAAAAACGTTACTATAAAATAAATATAAATACCATTTTTTATTCAAGTAAATCATTCCCCATCCTTGATTTTTAGTAAGAGTATGTAGTTTTCAATGCAATCTATTTATTTCGTACACTCCTTTGTTGTTTCATGGTTAATAATTGAACACATAATGTAAAATAAAATAGTTCCAATTATAATGCACCATAAATTATTCCTCCTCCTAGTGTAAAATGAATGTATCTTAGGTTTATTGGTTTATGATGTGTATATATATAGTTGGTTGATGGGGTTTTACATTCCCCTCAATATCCCTAAATTGATGTTTTATAATACACATTTTAAATGTTATATGATCCTTTCAAGAAACAATTAGTATGGATTTCATTTTATGATATTCAAATATAAATACACTCTATAAGGGATAATGAAGAGTAAATCAAAATTTAAAAATTTTATTTTTTAGTAAAACTGAGAAATTATATCACTATGTTACTCAAATATATTCTGAAATTTATTCCTTTAATGCAAAAAAACATTATCCCACATATATTTATCAAATGTTACATGAATTGGAGCATTGAATCCAATTTAATTAATAAAGTTGTAAATTTTAGGGAGGTTTACCTCATTCATTCCATAAAACCTCAATTTTTTGGTATTTACTTCTGGACATAATAATTTCTAACATCATTGGCGCACTACACATTCTTATATTTTTTCAACCATATATTGTTCACATTCTATAATTTTCTCAATTTCAATATCACAAGTATGTTCTTCATTGTTATTCACAGCAGTAGTTGGTGAAGAACCCAATATTTTCATATGTAGTAAAACATTTAATTTATATTAAATAAATATAATAGTAGATATATAATATTATGAGGAAATATATTGTATATAAAAAATTAACGAGATACATTTGACATGTTCAATGATCACTTTTTGGGATTTATCCCCTTTATCAGGTATCCAAATCTCCTCATTGTGGTCCCCTTAGATATATAATGCAACAAAAAACATTGAGACCATTTGGAAATGATTGCAACATCCCAATGAAAGTGTTACCCTCAATAGAATTGAAATTTTACTATGAAGTCTTTTTAGTTGATAATAGAACAATTGGCCAATTTTTGTTTATAGAATTCGGGGTATAAACTACATGTGTTGTCTGTGATTCCATTTTCATTGGTATGTCCATATACCCTTCATTACTGAAAATCATTTTCACAAGTCCTAATTAATCGATTTTAATTACTCTTTAATTATAAACCCATTTGAATAAGAAACCATCACTTTTAATTTTTTATAATCCAAATCCCATATTTTTTCAATGATTTTAAAGTATAACATATTTTCATAAAGAGTATTTATTTACATGGTACTAGATAAAAGAATCACTTCCACCATAAGAGTAACTCCACTATTTTGTATCATACTATGTTCACCTAGTTCTTTTTTATAGAATTTATAACTATTAATTACCTAACCATTGTATGGAAAAACATGTAAACCTGGTCCTATGGGTAGCATTCAAATATGTTTTGAAGTTGAATTCTGATTCTCATATTACTCCTTAAAAGTATAGTCTCAAAACTATCTTATAACTGTTGATTATGCGTATTATATTTCCAGCTTTCACCCCCTTAAGGATTCCAATATCTAATAATTACTTTGTGAGTTTCACAATATGGTATAACCTTTATACTAAATGTAAATATGATACTGAACCCACAATATAATAGTAATTATAACAAAGTCTCTTCTAGAAATTCCTTATCCCACAAGACACCTGTTATCTTTACATTATGGGAGACAAGTGTTATCCACATTGGAAGGGAATCTCGCACAAAATTTAATGCCTTCCAAAAAAATATCTCTAAAATATAACATCCTAGAAAACATAAATTTTTGACACACCCTTTTAAATAACTATATACTGTTCAATGGGGTACATCTATCTATAATATATCTGACCACATAGTTCTTTCCCTCTAACCAAATGAACCTTAAAGTGAACCATTATATCAAATAATGGTAGTAAGGATAAAATCTCAAATTTAATTAATATGATAGAAATTCATTTTTTTCCGGAGTTTTAAAATTCACCAACTCTATAACTTTTCTGCTTATATCAGTTAAAAAGAACCAAATCTTGGTTA
The DNA here is from genome assembly GCA_963277665.1 of Viscum album. Classification (NCBI taxonomy): domain Eukaryota; kingdom Viridiplantae; phylum Streptophyta; class Magnoliopsida; order Santalales; family Viscaceae; genus Viscum; species Viscum album. The sequence continues at coordinate 1,880,854,677 of OY728150.1, read as the reverse complement.
TTTCACTTTAGAAATTCTAAGTCCCCAACCTTAAACATTACATAATCTTGAGTTATTTCAAGAATACACATTGAGTATATTTTCCGGTTTAGAGATTTAGAGAATTAGATTATAAATCATGCATTACATTCCACATTTCAACAAGGTGGTTAAATAAAAGACAATATTCGTTTTTCCCATCAAAGGAAACATATTTAAAATAAAACATGGATTCTTTCTTGACTCTTCCTCGACACTATCATCACATCATGTACCTTTCCCTTGACCTGTGAAAAACATTTCAAAAACATGGGATGAGCATAAAAAGCTCCGTAAGGGATATAAAAATACGAAAATAAAACCGTAGTTTATGTATACATAAGAATCATTGAAAACATACTTTACTCAAAAACATAATCACTTTAACATACCTCATTAAATCATATGGTTTATGAATAACTCATAGAAATCATAAGACAAAAAGGTAACTTGAGGCATTCATAACATTCTTACGTAGGGAGTAACCCTCATGGTTACGTTTGGAATACCAATCACAGTATATTCCCTAATTATCATTGGATAATCCTTATAGTTTAACTCCTTCACGTTACCCAATGAATTGGAGAGCTATCACGGGCTCACCCGCCCTTATTTTATCATGGAACCACCCTTCTTCATAAACAATGCTCAAGAACCATAACATAATCGTATCACATAAAACATGCCTAAAGAAAACATAACATTTCCACATTTCAATAACAAGATATCAAAAACACATTGATATAATAAAAAAATTATCAAAATCATTTTCTATACCAAAATAAAAGAAAAGTAAAACATGGTATTTATTTTTCATTTTAAAAAAGGTTATGGATTGTAGAGGAAGCCGAAACTCAAATAATGGTCATGGTGGCGGAGAAGTCGTTGTCGCCGTATATGTAAGACAAAACATTCCTTTTTTTCATTTAGTAAAATGCTTCATACAAAAATATTTCTTTTTAATAAAAGTAAAATTCAAAGGTGTTTATACACCATATAAAAGAAAGTCATGTATAAAACAAAATATGCCTCAATGAAAGGATATTGAGACGAAGTCCCATACCTCATGTCTGACTTGATTTGATCATTCTTTAATCTCATGAATAATAAACTAGAGTTAATTTATACTTACTTAAGAACCCTTTTCAAGTTCATTATTCCTTATATATCACCCATTACCATGTTATGAACAATATGTAATTATTTATGTTAATAACGGTCGTTTTTTCGATCTTTAGTACTTGAGCCAAAAATAAACTTGTTATAATAACAAGTTGTTCATGTGGTAAAATATCCATTATATACAGAATTATATTCATGATGTAGATATCATATATATAATATATATCCAGTATATACATGCATTTATAATATTACATAACATTTATAGGTAAGAAATGAAAAGCACCGTTCATGGAGACGGTAAGCCGTACGTATGCATGAACGCTACTTTCATTTCTATTTCATATTTAATGGAGTGAAATCATAATTATATAAAGGTATATTATAATTTAATTATAATATCATATATAATATCATTAACTCCATCCTTTATATGTCCATCATATGGCATTAACGAATCAAATCACTTTGAGGGGGCGGTAGTCTGTACTTCCTAAAATGAAGATATCACGTTTACCCATAATGGAAACCATAAGGTATGCCATAAATGAAAAATACAGAATCATAAGGAAAACATAGAAATAATATATATCATATATAAATAGAGTTAAATCTTAATGTCCACCATGAATGGTGTTAAAATAATATTGAACAATCATCGTTTCGTGAGGCAGAAATTCGTCATCCACAGAAACAGTATGTTCTTTAACCATTAGACGGGAGTGCGTGTAATTGTAAATCAAATACTTCTCATAAAAACATCCTATTATATTGGAGATACTTCTGTTGTTACAAAAGAATATAATAAATAGATTTTAGTGGGTTGGAGAAGAAAATTAAAACAAAAGAACACAAGTGAATACATTACCTTTAAATTGGTTAACTCCTCTTGGTTTGAACCAAAAGGGTTTCTTGAAGAGATTTTTTCCTACGGTAAGGCTTCTAGGATGAATAGATGAATTTGTAGAGATAAAATGGGTAGATATTGGTGGAGACAATCACTTGAGAGGTGTGGGTAAGGTGGTAGAGGTGGGGGCCTTTTATAAGAGGAAGGAAGGGCACTCTTGGAAATTCAAGAAATGTTACTTTATTATATAATGAGTTTCGAATTTTAAAGGTCCCGCAATAATATATTTCTAGGATAAGGTGATAAGGGTTCGAAATCCACCCATCAAATAGTTCTTTTACAAGTGTAAGTCTTAGATTATACATTATCGTTTAATTTTATTTAAATCGTTCATTAATGAGGTAATAACTGCATCAACATGGTGTGACAAATAAATTAATTTATATAATGTCTAAAAATTATAAAAAAAATAATATGAAGTAGGAAATATTTTTAGATTTCCAATGAATATTTATATTCTAAGATATCATTTATGTAGACAAGATTAATTTTTTTTACTTAGGTGTTACATACTTTTGTGATATTCTCCTTTCTTTAAAAAATAAAATGTTAATGTGTCACTATCACCCAAAACTGATTCCATGGGATCCGTAAGTTGGAACAAGGAATCCAATGGTCGTCCATGAAACAACCAGTAGAATTAGGACACATGTTGGGGTCATTTGTTATTATTATGTCATTATTTTATTACCCAGAGCTACTCGATTACTAATTAATCACGATAATTAAAGATAATTAATGTCGTTTTTATTCATAATGTCCAAAAAAAGATTATAATTAAATAATTTGGACCTTATGATTCCAAATATAGAATCCATTTTACCAAATTCCAAACAAATAAATTTTAGTAATTAATTTAAAAATAATTCCCGTTGTCAAAACAAATAGCGGGTTTTTTAGAAACAATATCTATCAAAAGTTTAATAATTGTTTATGTCCAATTTCGAAGTGAAATTAATTCCAAAGATGACCATTGGATTAAATGGTAAAAATATATTCTATTTAAACTTTAATACCAATTAAAAAGATAATCTATCCATATAATTAAATTATATGAAAAATAAGTTTTGAAGTAAAATAATGTATTTTTCACTATTCATTAAAAAATGAACATTGTCAGAAAATTACCAAAAATTTATCCAAAGTAAATTTCAATGTCCCAATACTAAATAATAAGTTTTTTTTGAAAATAGATATTATAAAATTGTTGAAAGATAAATTTAAAAATGGTTCTCCATCAAAATGCGGTAAAACATTCTTTTAAAAATATTAGAGAATTCTATGCTTAAGATTGGGTTTATTGTCACTTGAAGCCATTATAACACTATCTAATTCATAAATAGACATAGATATTAAAATACATAATTCTTAACTTGGGATGTTACATCCTTCTCTCCTTTAGAAATTTTCATCCTTGTAATTTATTTACTTATCAAATAAGTGGGGGTATTTATCCCTCTTTGCATTTTCAGATTCCCTTGTTGCCTCTTCAATCATGTGGTTTTTCCACAAAACCTTTACTTGATGAATCACCTTATTCCGCAAGACTTGCTCCCTGTGGTCAAGAATCTGGACTGGTTGTTCCTCATATTATAGGTTCTTTTCCATCTGAACTACCTCTGGACTCAAAACATGAGATGGATCAGGAATGTACTTCTTTAACATTGAAACATGAAAAACATTGTGTACCAGAGATAATATCGCAGGTAAAGACACTCAGTTTGCAACTGATCCAACTCTCTCCAGAATCTCATATGGTCCAATGAACCTTGGACTCAGATTTCCTTTCATACCAACCGCATCACACTTTTCCATGGTGAAACTTTGAGGAAAAACATGATCACCATCCTCAAAAGGAAGATCTTTCCTCCTGTTGTCTGCATAACATTTCTGCCTTCTCTGAGCTGTTCTCAAGTGTTTCTGTATCAGTTGAACTTTTTATACCAACTTTATACCAATTCTGGTCCCATCAACTTCCTTTCACCCACTTCATCCCAAGAAGATTGAGTTCAACACCTCTTCCCATATAATGCCTCAAATGGTGCCATTTGTATACTGGAATGAAAACTGTTATTATAAGAAAACTCAAACAAAGAAGGATGTTGGTCCCAACTTCCCAGATAATCTATCGAACAAGCATGTAGCATATCCTAGAAAGTCTAAATTGTTCATTCTGACTGCCCATCTGATTGAGGATGAAAAGCTATACTAAAATTTAATTCAGTACCCAAAGACTTCTGAAGGCCTTTACAAAAGTTAGAAGTAAACTTGGGATCACGATCAGATAAAATGGAGTGGGGAACTCCATGTAACCTGACTATCTCTTTATGATACAAACGAGAAAGTTGATATAGAGAAAAAAGTATCTCATATAATAAGGAAATGAGCATATTTATTCAAGCGATCAACAATAACCCAGATTACATTATTAGCTCGAGGTGTCTTCGGCAATCCCACAACGAAGTCCATGGATATATTCTCCCATTTCCAATCTGGTGCTGGTAAAGGCTGAAACATTCCTTTAGGTAACTACCGCTCTTTTTTAACCTATTGAAAAGTCAAAAACTTCACAGTAAAATCAGCAATATCTCTTTTCATTCCATCCCACCAGTATACTCTCGAACATCTCTATACATCTTAGTACTGCCAGGATGAACTGAAAATGGGGAACTATGAGCTTTACATAACAACTCCCTCATAAAATTTCAATCACAAGGCACACAAAATCTCTTCCAAAATCTCAAAACACAATCATTATCAATATTGAAGTCAGGTAACATACCCTTCTGAACCATCTCTACCTTTTTCTGCAACTCACTATCTTGCTTCTGAGCTTTCTTAATTCTGTTTGATAGAGAAGATTTCACTGATACCTGAATCAAAATAGAAGAACATCCTGCACCAAAAACTTCTATGCCAAAGTTTTTCAAATCCTTAACCAAAGGATCACATTCCAAACATAACATGGTTAATGAAGAATTACTTTTTTGACTCAAAGCATCAGCCACTTTATTTTCTTTTCCCGGATGGTATTGAATTGTACAATCATAATCCTCGATTAATTCAATCCATCTCCTCTCTCTCATGTTCAATTATTTCTGAGTTAATATATACTTTAAACTTTTGTGATCAGTATATATTTCACACTTTACACCATAAAAATGATCCCACCAAATTTTTAATGCAAAAGCAACAACAGATAATTCTAAATCATGTGTAGGGTAATTTACTTCATGAGTTTTCAACTGACATAAAGCATAACAAATTACCTAATCAATCTGCATTAGGACACTACCAAGTCCTTTCAACGAAGCAGCACTGTAGATAAAAAACTCACCATTCCTGGAAGGTAGTGCCCAAATAGAAGTATTCACCAATCTTCTTTTCTACTCCTAAAAACAATCATCACATTCTTTTTTCCAGATAAACTTAACACCCTTCCAAGTTATCTTAGTCATTAGACTAGATAACCATGATTTTTTAACAAACCTTTTGTAAGAGCCTGCCAAACCAAGAAAACTACGAATCTCTGTTACATTTGTGTGTCTTTGCCTTTCTTCAACAACCTTTGTTTTTTCATGATCAACAGGTATTCCATCTTTAGAAACAATGTGACCAAGGAAAGATATTTTTTGCAACCTAAACTCACACTTGGTGAATTTACCATACAATTTCATTTCTTTTAAGGTTTTCCAAATAACCCTTAAATGACTTTCATTATCTTCTTTACTTTTAGAAAACACCAATATATCATCTATGAAAACAACTACAAACTTATCCAAGAACTCATGGAAAATTCTATTCATAAGGTCCATGAATAGAGAAGGTGCATTGGTCAACCCAAAAGGCATTACTACAAATTCATAATGGCCATATATTGTACGAAACGCAGTCTTCGGAATAGCTTCATCCTTTACCTTCAACTGATGGTACCCCGATCTTAGGTCAATCTTTGAAAAATACTGAGCTCCCTGGAGTTGATCAATCAATTCATTGATATGAGGCAAAGGATATTTGTTCATAATAGTTATGTTATTCAAGGATATATAATCAATGCAAAGTCTCATTGAACCATCTTTATTTTTAACAAATAAGACAGGAGCACCCCATGGGGATGTGCAAGGTCAAATGATACCTTTCTCTAATAAATCTTGCAATTGCTCCTTCAACTCAAAAAGTTAAATTTGAGCCATTTGATAAGGGGGTTTTGGAATTGGCTTAGCATCAAGAACTAATTCAACAGTAAATTCAACTTCTTGATCTAGTATTATTCCAGGATACTCATCAGCAAAATCATTAGGATACTCATTTACCACTGACACATCATTAATCTGAACGATTCCGTTGTTTTCAACAATATGTTCAAGGTAACATTCATTTCCATATTTTATATGTTTCTCATCCTCTTGATATGTTATCAACAGTAAGGGTTCACTCTTGTACCCAAACTGAAAGTCTTTCTGAAAAGAAACTTCTTTAGCTCTACAATCAATCTTAGCATGGTAAACAGAGAGCTAATCCATACCCAGGATAACATCAAACTCTACTAGAGGTAAAACAATAAGGTTTTCAAGTACGTTCTTTCTACAGATAAGGATTGGAAGATTTTTATAAATTCTTTTTTCCTCAACATTTTCCCCAGGTGTTTTTACCACAAGTTCAGAAGTCATTTCTTGAGATGGAATTCCCAATTTACTAGAAAATTTTTAGAGATGAACGAATGTGTAGACGGTGAATCAAAAAACACATTGGCATAATTTGAGAAAACAAAGTACTTGATACCACTTTATTTGATGTCCCAACATCTGCTGAAGTAGTTGAAAAGGATTTCACCACACCTTTCTACTTGTAGTCTGAAATCTTCCAATCATTTGAGCTCTTTGTCGAACAATCGTTTTCATAATGACCCATCTCATTACACTTGAATCATTTCACTAACTGTAAATCAAATTTGGTCATACCATGACACTGATCTTTTTCAGTGCAATCACGATCCTTTTGTCCCATCTTACCATATCAGCAGCAATTTCTAGAATTCAGAAGACATTCTCCAGCATGCCTTTTACCACATTTATCACAAACTGAAAACTTAGATTTCTTACCGTCAGACCTCTTTGAAGGATTCTTCCCTTTATCCTGCCCCCTCGGTCTCTTATTCTGTTGGTTGTTATAGAACACTTGATCATTGAAAAACTACATTTCCACATTCTTAACACATCAAACAATATTTTCATAACATTTGAACTCACGAGAAGCTAAATCCCTTCGATATTTTGGCTTTAATCTCGAGTAAAAATGATTGATTTTACTATCAAGTTCTCGGATAAAATTTAGAGCATACCTTGCCAATTGAGTGAACCTTTCTTCATAACCAGCCACTGATTCGTCCTCTTGCCTCAATTCCAAGAATTTGTTTTTCCATGCTAAGTCGAACAACCTTAGGAAAATATTTCTCAAGAAACATATCATTGAATTTATCCCAGTCAAGAGCATCAATGTCATCAGCATCTCTGATATTTTTAACCATCAACCACCACTGATCTTCTCCACCCTCAAAATGGTAAGCAACAAGAATATCCTTTTGATTGTTTGAAAACCCCATGACAATGAAAATCTTCTCCAGTGCTTTAATCCACCCTTAATCTAGCACTGGTTCATATGATCCTCTGAATGATGGGGGGTGTTGCCTCATAAAATTTTCCACCACTGACATGTTCCTCTGCGATTGGATACCACCACCATTTATCGATTGAGTCAACTGCGCCATTACTACAACAAACTGTTCAGTTCCAATCCTGACCATCTCAGGATGATGATTTGGAAGGCCATTTACTTATGTATGACTTCCTAGCACCGCTTCCCTGTTTCCTCTGTGGAAAACCATTCTGAAAAAACATGTCTTAAATGAAGAAGCATGGTAATCTTCAAATGCTATATCATTTCAAGAAAATATTTTTGGACAATAATTTAATAGAATTCTAACTCCTAATTTTATCTAAACCAACCTCTAATACCAACTATAGGGCCCCATCCTTAAACAATACTTAATCATGAGTTATTTCAAGAATACACATTGAGGATCTTTTTAGGTTTATAGTTTTAGAGAATTAGATCATAAATCATGTATTACATTCCACATTTCAACAAGGTGGTTACATAAAAGACAAGATTCTTTTTTCCCATCAAAGGAAGCATATTTAAAATAAAACAGGGATTCTTTATTGACACTTCCTTGACACTATCATCACATCATGTACCTTTCCCTTGACCTGTGAAAAACATTTCAAAAACTTGGGATGATTATAAAATGTTCAGTAAGGGATATAGAAATACGAAAAGAAAACCTTAGTCTATGTATACATAAGAATAATTGAAAACATACTTTACTCATAAACATAATCACTTTTACATACATCGTTAAATCATAAGTTTTATTAATAACTCATAGAAATCCTAAGACATAAAGTTATCTTGAGGTATTCATAACATTCTTACATATGGAGTAACCCTCATGGTTACGTTTGGAATACCCATCACAGTATATTCCCTAAATCTCTTCGGAGAAACCTTAGCATCTAACTCCTTCGTGTTACCCAATGCATTGGAGAGCTATCAAGGGCTCACCCGCCCTTAGTTTATCATGGAACCACCTGTATTCATAAATAATTCTCATGAACCATAACATAATCGTATCACATAAAACATGCATAAAGAAAACATAACATTTCCACATTTCAATCACAAGATATCAAAAACACATTTATATAATAAAAAAATTATCAAAACCATTTTCAATACCAAAATAAAAGAAAATTGAAACATGGTATTTATTTTTCATTTTAAATAAGGTTATGGATTGTAGAGGAAGCTGAAACTCAAATAATGGTCATGGCGGCCGAGAAGTCATTGTCGCTACATACGTAAGACAAAACATTACTTTTTGTAGTTTAGTAAAACACTTCATACAAAAAGATTCATTTTGAATAAAAGTAAATTTCAAAGGGGTTTATACATCGTATATAATAATGTTGTGTATAAAACAAAATATTCCTCAATGAAGGGAGATTGAGACGAAGTCCCATACCTCGTGTCCAACTTGACTCGATCGTTCTTTAATCTCTTGAATAATAAACTAGAGTAAATTTATACTTTCTTAAGAACCTTTTTCAAGTTCATTATTCCTTTTATATCACTTATTACCATGTTTTTAACATTATGTAATTATTTAAGTTAATAACGGTCGTTTTGTCGATCTTTGGTACTTGAGCCAAAAATAAACTTCTTATAATAACACGTTGTTCATGTGGTAAAATATCCATTATATACAGAATTATATTCATGATGTAGATATCATATATATCATATATATATATATTATATACATGCATTTATAATATTAAATAACATTTAGAAGTAAGAAATGAAATGCACCGTTCATGGAGACGGTAAGCCGTACGTATGCATTAACACAACTTTCATTTCTATTTCGTATTTAATGGAGTTAAATCATAATGATATAAAGGTATATTATAATTCCAGTATAATATCATATATAATATAGTTAAATCTATCCTTTATATTTCCCACATATGACATTAACGAATCAAATCACTTTCAGGGCTCGGTAGTGCACACTTCCTAAAATGAAGATATCGTGTTCACCCATAATGGAAACCATAAAGTATGACATAAATGAAAAATACAGAATCATAAGGAAAACATAGACATAATATATATCATATATAAATAGAGTTAAATATTAATGGCCACCATGAATGGTGTTAAAAGAATATTGAACAATCATAATTTCGTGAGACAGAAATTCACCATCCACTGGAACAGTATGTTCTTTAACAATTAGACGGGAGTGTCTGTAAGTGGAACATAAATACTTCTCATAAAAACATCCTATTATATTTTATATACAGGTGTTGTTAAAATAGAAAATAATAAAAAGAGTTTAGGTGGTTGGAGAAGGAAAATAAAACAAAATAACACAAGTGAAGACATTACCATTAAATCAGGTAACTCTTCTTGGATTGAACCAAAAGGGTTTCTTGAAGAGATTTCTGCCTAAGGAAAGGCTTCAAGGATTAATAGAGGGATTATGAAAGATAAAATGAGCAGATTTTGTCTAAGAGAATGGCTTGAGAGGTGTGTGTAAGGTGGTAGAGGTGGGGGCCTTTTATAAGAGGGAGGAGGGGCACTCTTGGAATGTTAAGAAATGTTACTTTATTATATAATGAGTATCAGATTTTAAAGGTCCCACAATTATATATTTAGAGGATGAGGTGATAAGGGTTCTAAATCCACCCATCCAATAGGTCTTTGACAAGTTTAAGTCCTATATTTTACAATATCTTTTCATTTTATTCAAATCGTTCATTAATGAGGTAATCGCTGTATCAACATGGTGTCACAAATAAATTAATTTATTTAATGTCTAAAAATTATAAAAAAATACTATGAAGTAGGAAATATTTTTAGATTTCCAATTACTATTTACAGTCTAAGATATCATTTATGTAGACAAAATTAAATTTGTTTTACTTAGGTCTTATATACTTTTGTGATATTCTCTTTTATTTAAAAAATAAAATGATAAAGTGTCACTATCAACAAAAAGTGATTCCATGGGGTCCCTAAGTTGGCACAAGGAATACCATTGTCTTCCATGACACAACCAGTAGTATCAGGACACATGTTGGGGTCATTTTTAATTATTATGATATTATTTTATTACCCTTAACTACCCGATTACTAATTAATCACGATAATTAAAGATATTTATCATCATTACTATTCATAATGTAAAAAAAAGAGTCTTAATTACATAATTTGGACCTTATGATTATAAATATGGAATCCATTTTACCAAATTCCAAACACAGAAATTGTAATAATTAATTTAAAAATAATTCTCATTGTCAAAAAAATAGAGGATTTTTTAGAAACAATATCTATCAAACGTTTGACAATAGTTTATGTCCAATTTCAAAGTGAAATTAATTACAATGACCACCATTGGATTAAATGGTAAAAATATATTATATTTACACTTCAAAACCAATTAAAAAGATAATATATCCATATAATAAAATTATATGAAAAATCAGTTTTGAAGTAAAATGCAGTACTTTTCACTATTCATTAAAAAACGAACACTGTTAGAAAAATACCAACAATTTATCCAAAGTAAATTTTAGTGTCCTAATACTAAATAATATGTTTATTTTGACAAATAGAGCTTATAGAATTGTCAAAAGATAGATGAAAAAATGGATCACCACTAAAAGGCCGTAAGACAATCTTTTTAAAATATTAGAGAATTCTATACTTAAGATTGGGTTTATTCGCATTTCAAGAATGTAAAACACAATCTAATTCATAAATAGACATAGATATGAAATCCATAATTCTTTAATTACTTGGTATGTTACAAAAATTATTAGGTAGAATGAAACATAAATACATATGCATTAAATATTATATTAAAACATGTCAGTCATGTTATTTGAAGTCCTTGAACTTCATATCAGTCATATGAATATCCCCATGGAACCTTTACACAATTAAGGAAGTTGGAAACTAAAATATCTCTTGTATGGAAAGATCATAATCTACTATAGGATGAAAATACCATCTTTCACACTTCGCTGGCTTACCACCATTCCCTTATCCCCATCAATCCTATCCAAACTAGCCTTAATGACATATTTTATTCCTAGTGCATTTAGTAACACGCGAATGACACTATCACATACATTTTCTCTATGTGAAATGTATTAAGAAAATGTCTGATGCACAGACAATCCCAATATAGAGATTTATAATAATTATATCTTTTCCCAACTAATTTTTGTAAGTATTTTTGAAAATGGTTTACAAAAAATGGAGACAATATTCTTTAATTTATCAAAATGTTCATGACCTATTAATAGAGATAGTGTTTTAAATTATTTATAATTTCCATTGAATGATGCTTTCCAAGAGATTTATTTATTCCATCATGGTAAAAATCTACAATTTCATAGAAACACTATCTTCAAGGAGTATTTAAACGTAAATGAGTGTATACCTTCTATTGGTTATGCACTACAATAATAAATGGAATATTAATTTAGGTTCATTATTCTTCCATGTAGTTTCATTGATAACAATCCATTATGAATGGATTAAATGGAATGAATATTCATTGAATATGATTTAATGAATTATTGAAAATAAGAATAAGTGTATATGGATAACTTGAATACGAACAATATGTTTCATTAAATGAAACACATCATGGATGGATTTATAAAGGGATAAGATCCCTCCTTTTGTGTACGACAAATTATTATACAAGACAATCAAAACCCTACTTCTTATTGTATATTTTTCAATACCCTCAGTGAAGACACTAGTACCTCTTCAAGTGTATGGGAGTCCTTTGGTTGAGATCAAGATATGCAGGATTGTGTAACCCCTCTGAGGTCAGAATCATTTGTTTGATGATCTAGTGATCTTCATCAAGAAAATTAATTAGAGATTACTAAATTAGAAATCCAAGTATGAACATTTATGTTCCATATTTATTATATGTTGATTCCATCAAATATAGATCATATATATTTGGGTATTACTTTTGATGCCATTTCCATATGATAGACAACGAAAAACCAATAGTGGTATCAAATGGACGGTTTCTTTGATGGATTAATGTGATCATTTGAATAGTTTAATGGAGAATAAGGATTAGAAATTGTAAAATTTTATATTTAAAGAGTAGAAATAAATACAAAAAATCATATTTATATTCAATAATTATATAAAATATTTATAAAATTGCTTATTCTTTTATGTTATTCATGTTTACAAAACAGTTTTTGAAATGGGAATAACATTAATTATAAAATCTTAACAAAATAGTTTTATTAGCATTTAGAAAAAACAAAAAGTTCAAATTTATGACTCGTGTTCCTGAAAATAAATGAATTATTTATTTTTATCAAGAAAAAATCAATTAGTAATTGAATTATATTATTTATAAATTATTTAAAAATAATAGAAGGTATATTTTGAAATATTTATAAAATTTTATAAAAGTGTTTTATAAATTAATTAACTATAAAATGATTATTGTTAATTGATAAATATATATTTTTAAATAATTATGTTTGATAAATTGTTTATAAATTATAGTAGATTGTATTCTCGGAATATTATAATTAATAAAAGGACTATAAATTAATTAATTATAAATTATCTATAATTAATTATATAAATGTTTATGAAAATTTTATCAATGAAAATATTCCAAATACCAAATATTGATATTTAAAATACCTCCCACAAAATTATTTGATATGATTTATGTTTATCTAGAGATCACAATGTGTTATAAATAATAAAATATTTCCAGAATATAATGAAATTTATATTTTAAAATATGAATTGTTAAAAAATAATCAATTAGTAGTTGTTCAAATTAAAATATCCTTACGTTGAGTAATTATAAAAATTGTAAAATAAATAAAAATTTTATTAAAAAAATTATTTAAGAGTTGAATTATATTTTTTATAAGTTTTTTATAAATAATTAAAATGTTAATGTAATGTTTATGAAATTTATAAAAGGGTGTTCCATAAATTAATGAACTATAAAATGTTTATGGTTAATCAATTAAATGTTTTTGAAAAATTCATTACAAATATTAAATTAATAAAAAACAGTTAACATTAAGAGTTTTATTTTCACATTAATATGATTTATAAATTTTATAAATCATAATAAAGGGTATTAAAATTTTTTTATCTAAAATTATATGGCATATTTATAATCATTAAATAAAGTGTTTCATTGGGGATTATAAAAATTATTTATAAAAGAGTTTATAAATCTTAAAAATATAGATAAAATATAAAGTGTTTTTTTATTAATAATTATTAATTGTTAATAATTAATTAATTATAAATTATTTAAATTAAAATAAGACCATATTTAAGGATATAATTTAATGATATTAATTAAATTACATCAAAAAGGTTTTGATTGTTAATTTGATAAAAGCTTTAAATAATAACTTGAAATTGTATATAATAAATAATATTATAGAATTCATATTCAATTGAGTATAAAATATTTTATATTCAAAATTATATAATGTCCATAGTGTTTCCTAATTTATAAAAGGGTTTATAATTATTTTTTATTTATAAATTACTCATAAATTGATATCTCATGTTTAAATTTCAAAATTGATATTTTATTTAATTTTTTTCCTTATTTATTCATTGTTACAAATTTTTTATATTATGAATGTTTATGCTTTAAATTAAATATTAAACTGATACTATGAGATAGATCATTGCATTATTATGCTAATTATGACTTTAAATTTTAGTTTTAATCTACAATGACCTTACTTTTTTATTGAAGTTATTAACTTGAATTTAATTATTTTAAATAGTTTTTAAATATTTGGTTTTATAGATATCATGAATTAAAATCTCACATGAGTAAAGTCTCCCCGGGTAGAGGGACAAGGGGCCAGGCTACCTACCATCCTTGAGGCTTATGCACTATTATATAATGGTGAATGATATTAACTGTCTATCACTCCTAGATTACTCATGTGAATATTATCAATATCATTTTTCTCTAATAATTAACTTCAAAAGTTTATATATATTATGAATATAATGCATTTGGATATATATTTATATGTTTATCTTCTATTTTGAGCAAGTAACACAAACATTTGGGTCGTTTAAAGGTTACACATTAATATGATATGAACACATTAATTTGGTAGTTGGAATATGAAGTGAAAAAATAGTTTTTTAGAATCATGAAAACAAGAATAAAATAATAAAACATGAGAAGATAATAATTGTATAATATGTAATAATTATGAACTTATTATGCATATTATAGGCCAGAGATAGATAAAATAGGAAGGGGGGTGAATTGACCATTAAAAAATAAAATAAAATCAATCCAAATTTAAAAAATTATTTTCAAAAGATAGAATATTCAACTAAAATAGTCAAAGTTGAAATTGAAACAATATAATAAAATTAGAATAATAAAAATAAATAGGTATTTAAAATGATTATGTGATTTGAGGATAAAAACGATTAAGTGATTGAGCTTTAACTTATATATTGAACAAATTACAAACAATTGAATGTGATAAATAATTAAAATTGTAAAAAGTAAATGAGATAATTTATTTGGTAAGGAATTTTATTAATTTATCTAATAGAGACCCTATTTCTACGACACCAATTTTTTGAGGATTTAAATTTTTTTTATTGTATTTAATGGTATCTATGATAACAAAACTAACCCTTTATTTTAAGGTTGTAGTAAGAAGATGGAATTACGATAGACACTATATCTTTAACCAAAAATATAAAAACATCAAGAATAATAGAACCTTTATTTATTATAATGGAAATAAGAAAGGTCCCTCAATTTAATGGCAGTGATCACCAAATATAAAATAATGGGAAAGAATGAGGGGATTTATAGAAAGAAACCAATTTATAGTTTGGTCTTGATTTTGAAAGAACATAAAAAAATCTATGAGTGAATGAGAATAGTATAATAGAGTGAAATAATGATAAATTTTTTGAACACACTATATAAAGAGAAATATGATTTAAAAAGAGAGATATTTGAGATAAACTGAGTGACTGAGAACATTGGTGTTTGGAGATTGGATGAGGAAGTGAATTTCTAGGGGTACTAAACAATATATTTATATGATTAAATATCATTGGTAATGTTATGGAATCCTTATTTGATATTTAAGTTGAATAAGTCCAAGTTTAATAAATTTTTACCATAATAAAAGTTAGACCTGGAGCTTCGAACCTGATGCCACCGGGTACCTGGTAGCCTCTACCGTGTAGCCAGTGTGGTTATTGGAACTCCATGCAAGCTACCATCTACCACTGGTTGGCCTATACACCCCAACCAACCTGTTGATGGAAACATGTAGAATTCATCTCCAATTTATATTAGTTCCACCTATCTGGTGCTTCTTTACTAGGTAGTTGGTGTGGTCCTGCTAGTTGAGGGAGGTCATAGGAATGCCACTGATTGGCTGGTGGCATTGCATCGGCTGGCTGGTGCTGCCGGTAGCCTCTAGATTCATGAATTGGATTCTATAATTCCTTCAATGAGACTCCATGGATATTATATCATTATTATAAGGCTTCAAAATAACAATTATGATATTCTCAAGGATCCCCCAAAAGGTTCTATCATGACGTCACCAAGCAAGCAATACATCACTTAAATGAAAAACTTAAACACTATAAAAGTGCTTATGATAATTAAAATCAAATAAAAAAGGGAAGAACAAAAATATCCCCCTTTTTGATGATTAAAAACACTTCAATAATTATTAAATTAGAATAAGAATATAACCAGATAAATATAATGAATTACTGTGATACCATGATACCTTTATTTTACCCCCTTTGAAAAACAAAGAATATTTCTTCTGAATTTTTTCACAATATGACATTTTATAAAATTTAAAACAACTTAAACACTTCTCCACCAAACAAAACATTATAATCCTCCCGTTGATATTATCAAAAGGAGTTAAAAACGGGTTATAGAATAAAGAGATAAATTAAAAAACAATGTTTATAACCATTAATGATCTTTTGAGAGTAATGAAAATAATTTTTTGAAAAACATTTAAAATATTTGAAAAAAAATTAAAAAGATATTTTTTTTTAAAAATAGATTTATATAAAACATTGAAAAATATTTTAAAGTAAATAGATTTATTGAAAATAGAATAAAATTTTATTTTTTTGGAATTTATTTTGAAAAAGAAAATGTATCTTATATAATCATTTTATGATTAATAAGATTATCCACCCTTATTTAATAAATCAAGATATTTAAAGGGATCATATCCATTAAAAATTAATAAAATAAATAAATAAAGGACTTAGAGTATAAATATTTTGGAGAATTATTCAATATTTAAGTCTTAGTAAATATTGTGTTAATAAACTGTAAGAAATTTCATGGGAGTGTCAAACTAGGTGTTCAATAAATTCCTAATAAATGTGCCCAAGATGGATAAAGGGTTAAAAAATCAACCATTTCAAAGATAAATACTAAGGAGATTCTATCCCAGAACCAAATACACTTGTTTGTTTCTAGAAAAGGATTTTTTCCCTAGAGTATCATACTCACTTTACTTATCAAAAAATACGAACTTTTTTGAAAATTTTTTATTATTATTTGAAATTCACTTTGGATTTTTTTTAGGAAAATAAATTTAAAAATCCTCAAGAATTATAAACGATTAAGAGATAATAATCACAAGATAATCATACCAAAATCACAGTTGATAAAATCAAAGCGATCAAGATGAAGGGGTTTAGTAAATATATCAACTAGTTAAAGTTTAGTGAAGAACAATTCAAGGATAATACCACATTTTTGGAAGTGATATCATATAAAATAGTGTCTCATTTAAATGTAATTAAAATAATAGCGTTTTCTAAGGTTTTTAGAGATATTGATTGCACTAGGGTTGTCACACTTGATAATGATGGAGTAATATGTTATCCCAAATAAAAGAGTGTATATTTAATCTATATAGCTTGGGTGCAATAATTCCCAATGGATATGTATTCTATATTGGATATAGAAAGAGAAATATAACTTTTATTCTTTCTACAATATGTGGTGAGGTATTTTCCTAGTATATTATATGTTACACTATAACTTTTCCTATCTAATTTACATAATCTAAAATTTGACATTTGAAAAAAAAAGAAATTTTAAAATATGATTCCTTTGGATAAAAAACCCAAGGTTTGTAGTTCCTTTTTTATAAAAAAAATCAATTTGATGGATTTTAAATGTGATTATTTTGGATTGGATTGAAATTAAGAACAAAGGTATATACTAAACATGATTTTTGAATGGGTTATAGTAAGGTAATGTAGACTTCCAATCATAATCTTATAAATCTTATTATCGACTAATTTAATAGCTTCATCCAATGTTAACATACAAGTTATAACCATGGGAATTATAATTTCGTTAGCATGATCCATACCAATATTCATTAAGATTTCATTAGTGTATCTACTTTTTTTTAGAAATGTTCTATCAGAATTTTTGGAAATTTGAAAACCAAGGAAGAATTTAAGTTCTCCAATATAACTCATTTCAAACACTTTATTCACAAAATAAGAAAATTCATTATGAAGAGTTTCTTTATTAGACCAAAAATATCACCCTCAATGTAAATTTGAATGATTAATAAATCATTTGAAAAAGTTTTCAGAAAAATGATGGAATCATATCTTCCCATTTGAAATTATTTGATAAAAGAAATTTAGTTAACCTATAATACCATGATTAAAGGGATTGTTTTAAACTGTATAAATCTTTGGTAATTTTGAAAATATAATTTGGGAAATCAGTATTTTTCGAAACTGGGTGGTTGGTTCACAAAAATATTTCAAAAATTAAACCATTTAAAAATGATCTTTTAAAATCCATTTTAAAAAGTTGTAAATTTAAATGAGAAATGATTTATAAAAAAATTATAATAGAATCTAGTTAAAAAATAGGTGAAGAGGTTTCAATATAATTAATAAATTATTCCTGATTATATCTTTTATCAACAACTGTACACTTTTATAGATATAATTTCGTTGTTCATCGGGTTTGTTTTGATAAAACCTCTTGCTGATCATAATAGAATGATTATTAGGATGTTTCATGAGAGTCTAAATGTTTTCCCTTTGAAATGGGTTAAACTAGTATTACATTGAAATTATATAATTTTCTTAATTAATATAAGCATCGAGGGAATGAGGTTTAATATGAGAGATAAAGGCTTGAAATTCAATCATATTTAATACTGACCTTCTAGTATGAACTATATATTATAATTCACAAATAATATTCTCAAGAGGATGTTATTAAGATTAAATCCAAGTCTTGCGTAAAGGTGATGATAAGGATTATAGATTATATTCAATTATTTTAGAGTATTGAGGTTTGAGAAATGTCAAACTAGGTTGGTTGTCACTATCATCATTTTTAGATGTTATTTAGAGAGATTCACATTGAATTTGATGTGAATTGTTTCTTTTAGAGGTTTTCCACTTATTGAAGACCTCGAAGGCTTTACCTAATTTACATTACCCAAGGAATATTCTTTCATTAAATTTAGTGTCAAAATTTCCTAGATTTAGTTATTTTAGAACACTATAAAGAAACAGGGGGTGAATTGTGCCAATTTAAAGATCATAACAAGACCAAACTTAATCCCTCTTTGTGATTTGTAATGCAGTGTAATGTTCCTTTATTTAAATAGATAATTTATTTTATGTTAAAGAATATATATAAATTTTTTTAGTGGTTTAGGGAATAAAAATCCTCTATTCCACTCCACCAAAACTCTCTTAGCAAGCTTGATGGTTTCAATAAACAGGCCATCTTATCCAGAGACCTCAAAAACTGAGTGTGGGTATTTGATACCTTATAATAAGTATTTTTATTTTATAGGGAACCATTAAAACAAAATTTTAGTATGAGAAGATGCTACTAAATCATGACTGAGTACAAGAATACAACATAACAAATAACATAGAAAAGATAATGATTTTTTAAATTAGATTTCGCACAAAGTTATAGTTGTAATAGAAAAATGAAGAATTCTTCAGAGGTAAATATAAATTCTTCAATATGATTTCCATCAGAATAAATATTGATCTTTCTTATTGATAAAAGATTCATAAAACACAAAGAAACACCAAGAGTAACATTTTATATTAGTATATCAAACACTCAGTATATGATAAACATGTATATATCTAAAGTATAGCTATGAAAATAACATTGATGAACTACATCAAAAATATTGACAATGGATGTACTAGAAGTTATAGGATCAAAAAGTTGTATATCAAAACATGTTTTCTTCCAAAGTGTATACCTTTAGAGAACTAGAGAAATTATATCTCTTTATAATGTCCAAATAATGGTATTTAACAAGAATATTTATTTTCGTTAGGTTGAAAATATCTAGAAATACCACCTGATAAAAATGATCATTTACAAACATAGTGTGTTTGAAATTCTTATTTAAATAACCACTAAAATAATAACTTCTCTTATAAATAAGAAGAATTTAATCCATTGAATAACGATAATTTAATTAGTATTTTAATGGATTTTAATGACAAAAAACTCCAAAGAAACCATTACAGAAACCATGGAAATAAATCAAAATTTGAATCTCATAGAAGACCGAGTCGAATGATGGGTTTAACTATATATGTTATAAAATATGTTGTTGGCTCTAAAAATTGGGTTGATAAACCAAATTTTAATCATGATAATATTGGTTTGATTCCAAAAGTTGGGTTGATAAAATAAAAATCAACCATGTAAATGATGGGTTGATTCGAAACATTGGATTCCGAAAACATACATTCAGTCCAAATGTAATGTTCTTAAAAGTAACATTTCTTTCTAAAAGTTTGGCACCAAATCATAATGTTCATCAAATGTGGGGTTGTGAAAATTTATACTAGAATTATTCAAAATGCCTAGAATACTTAAGAAAATTAAACATTAGATGAATTAAAATTAAAGCAATTATAGAATAAAAAAATTATTTTAATAAATATTATCACAAAATTCACTTAAAGTAACTTCATTAGTAACACAAATGTGGGTTTTTATGATCATCAAAATCAATGAGAAATTAATGAAATTGTTGGATCAACACATTAAAAAAAATCTCCCTCTTTTTGATGATCACAAATGCTATAGAAAATAAAAAAACATAAACATAAAAAAAGTTTTAAAATTTTAATCAAATAAAAAGATATTAAATAAAATAGAGATTTCATTTATCTAAATTTATCACAAAAAAGAATTTGAATTTTTTTAATCAAAATTTCTTATTTCCCCCCGTAAATTTTAAATAGATTTAAATATAAGTATTTTCAAACAATATAGTATAATATATATTTTAGAGTAACATAGATATATAAATGTTGTATTTTTTAAAATTTCTACCCCTTTTTGTGATATAAAAAATGCAAGTACGATAATGGAATAAAAACACAGTTAAGGTTGCATATAACCATTAGTGAATTTCATATTTTGAAAATGATAAATTCTTTCTAAAAAGTTAATAGTCTTAGACATGAAACTATAACATATAAACATAATAAAATATATAAAATAGAATTTCATTAATAATAATATTAGATTATATGAAGATTTAAACTCAATAGTTTTTAGAGGTTAAGGTGAAGGATTAAAAGGAGGTTTAGTTTCTGGATGATCGAATGAATATTACGAGGTTAATGAATCATATATAGTTTGATGAAAAACTATTATCTATGCCATCAAAAACTCAAATTTTTTATTCAATGACCTTTCCAACTACTTCATAAATATATTACACTTTTGACTCATCTATTAGTCTTCAATAAAGTTTACTTTAAAAAATTCATGAATTTATTTAGCTATTTGGATTTACTTTTTTATCATTCCACTAATCTAATTAACTAAACATATAATAATAATATCTTCAAAAGCTAACCTCGAATAAGCTCATTATAATTGTATAATAAATTTTGTAGTGGGATAATATCACAATTTAAACGATTAATCCTGTCATTGACGATAGATAATGAATCTATTAGAGATTCAAATATCCTTATCAAATCTAGAGAAACTATTTTTCCAGAAGTAGAATCCATTTCTTATCTTATAATTTCTCTCACAGATTCAAATTGAGTTCCCAAAAACTTATTCAAATATCTCAAACCAGACTTATAAACAGATTTATCTCTAATATGTCCAATTTAATAATCCATTTCCCTTAAAAAACAATCAAAATATCTCTTTGAGAATGAGTTTTCTTTTACACTATCCAGTTTATCCTGAAGTGATTCCAACCTGCTCTTAGAATAGATAAATTATTTAAATATTTAATTTTTTTTTATAAATTTCCAGATCTCCTTATAATTGATTAACTTCCCTCATCTAATTTAATTTATAAATAATATCCCCTAGATTTTTATTATGAGAAAAAAAATATTCCTTTTATGGTCACCTTGAGGGTTCACCTGCTTTAAGCAGGGTAAGCGACTGCACTTCTACTATTTCTACGGATATAAATGAAAAATCTACAATGACTTCAGTATGATCACCAGCCTCACTAATAGTATTTTTAATGGACTCTTAAACAAAAGAAACTATTTGATCCCAATCCTCTTATTTTATTAAGCTAATGGAGTGTCAACTTATTCATCATCTTGAGATTCCTTGTTAATCTTGTCCTCTTCATGATCCACCTATTCATTTACATGATCCACATACTTATATTGACCTTCATTTGTTCTTTCTATAGAAACTAAAATTCTTATTTCTTACATTATTTATTTAAAATAGTAGAAAATTATTCTTCCTTGTCACTTTATTTAAAAAAAAGTTGGTGTGACTCTACAAACTCACATGTTTCAACCTGTTTTATACGTCTTGTAACCAATTCTTCAACTATTTGAACTATTTGGTCAACTTCTTCAATAGTAGAGGGAAAACATATTTAATAGGTTCTTCTAATCTACTTATATTGAGAATAAGATCTGCACCACTTTCCTCAACATAGGTTTCCTTAAATGTTCTTTGGATTTGAGGAACCATGACTATAGTTTCTAGGCCACTCACATCCACTCTCAGCCTTCTACTTGAAGTGGTGGGAATTTTAGTCGGAATAACCTATAGATCTTCAACTAATTATACAACTACTTATATTCTTGATTCTATAATATTTGAATCATCTATTCTTACTGAAATAGAAAAATTTTAACTTTTATGTTCCCTATGAGCATGAACAACATATTCTTATTCATCTTCAGTACCCATGGGAATTAGCATCCCCTTTATCATGATCTATAAAAATCCAATCTTCCATAGAATTCTAGTGGATAAAATGTTACTATGATGACATCTATTACCTGTTTTTATGGTAGGAATCATATTTTTCTTATAAAAAAACTAGCAAAAATCCTTCTATATGGATAAAAAAATCATAGCATCATTCTTCCAATTTTGATGCATATATCACAACGTATATCTACATAATTTTATCTTAATTTCTTTTATAATAAAAATTATAAGATACATATCTTGGAAAATAATTTTCTAGGGCTCTAGTATCCTTGGAACAACTTCAGTCTGAATAAACATGACCAGTTCATTTTTATCAGCTTCAAGATCCTTCACAAGTATCTTCCTAACTTAAGATATTCCAAACATAAAATACATTATACCTTCAAACTTATTAAATTCATCTCCTATTGATATTATACTAATATAATATACTTATTAATGTGTATAATGAAAAATATTAGCAATTTCGGCAAAAGAAATTGAAAATTTCTTGTCATTTACCTTTGAGGAAAAACATATTTCACATCACCAAAAATGAATTGGTCATGCATGAAAAATTATTTTACATTAATCTAAAAAATGTATTATATATATTTTTCATTAAAAATAATCTCTAATGAATTAAATCCTAATTCTTTCTTCAATATATTTATTAGCAGGAGTTATTCAATGTTAATGAATTTTACATGAAAAACATTTCTTTTTGAACCTGATTTTATTGGATGCTTTGATCAACTCAGTTCAGATTCATCATTTATTTCGGTCATTATCATTTTAGAAACTAAGAATGTTTGATATTTAGAGATTAGGTTTTAAAGATATATTGAGAGCTTAGAAATATGATAGGGAACATTATTGAGGGTTAGAGAGAGAATGACTATTTCTGATGGGTTTTGAACGACATTTCGGTTTCTTGATCCAAAAAATCAGTGTAATCATTTGAGTTTTTTAAAATTGAAAATACAACATTGAAAAAGTAAAGTTTTGTAATTAATATTTTAAATCATAAACTAGATAGTTTATAAGAATAAAATAAAAAGGAAATAAAATAAAATATATTAGCTAAGAGAGATTAAAATAAAATTTGATACAAATTAAAAAATATATATTTTACATACAATAAAATAAATCTAACTCCCCATTAATAAAATCAAAACCATTATTGAGAAATAATTTAGTAAATATATACACTAGTTTATATTCTATATTTAGAAATTATAAAGATATATTTCATTTCAGAACAAGATCTCTTAGGAAATGATAACTTATATCGATATGATTAGTCCTAGAGTGACCCATATGATTTTTTTAAATATTATTTGCACTAGTGTTATCATATAAAATATGAATATTATTAAAATTTAGTTCAATGTCTAGATGAGTGTGTTTCATCCACAATACTTGTTTACAATAGCTTCCAACACATGTATATTTTTCCTCGGCTATTGAAAATACAATTGAATGTTACTTCTTATTAAATAATTAATCTAGGGACTTTCCGAAAAGTAGACAAGTTCCCAAGGTGATTCTTATATCTAAACTACACCCTAAAAAATAAATAATTTAATATAAAAATAAATTAAATTCAAATGTTTTTTATAGAGAAAAGATAGAGAAATGATTCATTTTAAATGTCAAAAAATTATTTTAACATCAGTTGGATTGAATTATTTTGGGTTTATTTGAAATCATGAACAAATAAAAACATAAAACATAATGTTTGGTCTACTTGTAGTAAGATATATTAGAATACCAGTCATACCACTATATAACGTGGTTTGATCTAGTTTTATTGCTTAAAGCAAATAATGTTTTATATTTGTACACATTCAGGTTGTATAAGTCTTAATATTTTTATGTAATTATTTTTCAATAAATCAATAAAATACATATTTTTATTCAAAAAATTTCGAAAATATTTTTTATAAATTTGATAACCAATAAATAAATTTAATTCTCCCATAATAATCATTTCAAATTCCTTTTTCATAAGTTTTGAAAAGTCATTAAAAATATTTTTATTAGTTTAACAAAAAATAACATCATTTACATAGATTTGTACTAAAAAAATATTAGAATAATATTTTTTTAAAAGAATAGGATCTTCCAATCCCAATGTAAAATAAATTTTCAAAATAAAATAACATAATATTTTATACCAACATCTTGGTGGATTTTTAGGGACTGAAATTTCTTTAGTATGTTTAAGAATAGAATTTGGTAGATTTGGGTTTTCAAAAACTGTAGGTTTCTCAACACAGACTTTTTTCACTAAAAAACCGTTATAAAATATATTTTACATCTCTATGATATAATTTAAAATTCATATAAGATACATAGGCTAAATGGATTCTAATTAATACTATTTTAGTAACTGGAGAAAATATTTCTTCATAATCTATTCCTTCTTCCTTGTTGAATCCTTTAGAAACTAGTCTAGATTTATTTATTATAATTATACCTTTTCTATTGTGTTTATTTCAAAATACCCATTTGGTTATTATTACTATATTTTTTGAGATCCTATCAAATAATTCCCTAACAATGTTTTTATTAAACTATTTTAGTTTTTCCTGTATGGACACTATATAACTACCATAATCTAAGAGTTCTTTTATAGATCTAGGTTCAATTTGGGATAGAAAGGCAGATAATTTGGATAGGTTTACTATATTCCTTTTAGTCCTAACTTCTGTATCTAGGTTTCATATGATTGTCCCTAAAGGATAGTCCTTTAAGGTTCCATATTGTCGAGGTAATAAACATTCAGGATCACTGGTTCCTTGTTATTTGGAAATAGATTAATTCTCATGAAATTCTAATTTACATTCAAATAAATCTTTAGAAGATTCATTTATCAAGTTATTAAAATAATTAATAACGTTATCTATTTTTTTTGTGATCAAAAGGATAAATTTTATCAAAATTCACATGAACATATTCTTCAACTATCCTAATTTTTTATTATACACACTTAAATATTTATAAGTAGCAGAATATCCTAAAAATATCCCTTCAACCGCCTTTGGATGAAACTTACCAAGGTTTTCTTTAGTGTTCAAGATATACACCATCCATCTAAAAAACTTTACAGTATCCAACTTTAGGATTTTTTTTATTCCATAACTCATAGGGTGTCTTTTTAAGGAAGGGTCTTGTTAATACTTTTTTCATGATATGGAAGGATGTATTTAAAAATTATTCCCAAAAAATAGTTAGGAATACTATATTAATTTAACATAGAACATTTCATTTCATAAATAGTATTTTTTATTGTTTCTACAATCCAATTTTCTTAAGGTATTCTTGGATCATAGAAAGTATATATAATACCCAAGTTTGAGAAAAAGGAATTAAATTCCTGATTCTCAAACTCTCCCCCACAATTAATTACCAATGAAATGATTTTGAAATATTTTTCATTCTAAATAATTTTTCAAAAACTTAAAAAAATAGAAAAATCTTAAAATTTAAATTTTATGAAATATACCCAGGTAAATAATGAAAATTAATCAATTAAAACAAAGAACATTAGATCATACAACCAAATTTTCTACTATTTTTGGTATAAAAATATAAATGAAGATGATTTATAATGGTTAAGATGTAGCAACCTTGTTAATATATTTAAAAGATGTGTTATGGTTCTTTCATACCTTCCATGCATCACAAAGTCTATTCTAATCAAATTTAATATTGGGAAAATTAGAAACTAAATTCTTATTAACTAACATAGGTATGGAAAATATACAACAATGTCCAAGACTCACATTCCAAATACAATATTCATCTATTTCATTAGTTAAACAATACAATTTTTTTCTCAAAAAATTAATTAAGATCCAAAGTATAAGAATTTTCAGTCCTAGGAGCTTTAAACTTAAGAATTTTATCTTTACAAACAAAACATGAATTGTTAGAAAAGTACACATAAAATCCAACATCACCGATTTAAGAGATAATTATTAAATTATGGTTCAACCCTTTAACATATATAAGCTTTTTGTTTGTGATGTACTTTGGATTTCTATCTTATCCAAATCCAATGATTTTTCCTTTATCATTGTCACTAATGGTAACTAAGCCTCCATCTACTTTTGATAGTGTATGGAAATTGAAATAATATCCACTTATATGCCTTGAATATCCAATATCCATGTACCATATTTAAATTTTTTTCTCTATGGACTTTCTCATATATAAACATTAAAAAATAGTTTGTTTTGGTACCCAACTTATCTTGGGTCTAGCTGTGTCAGTGATTATGGATTTAGATAGATAGATCTGCTTAATTTTACCAAAAATTTCAGAACTAAATTAAAAAATAACTTGAGAAATAATGGATTTATTTATACCAATAATCAAAGGATTTTTTTATAAAAATATTAGAATAATGTCCTTTAATTATGAAATTAAAAAAATTAATTATAGACATGCGTTATTTCTCAGAACTGGGAACATAAAAATTTCTTTATAGATTATATTTTTTTCACCATTTATCCA
Organism: Viscum album; assembly: GCA_963277665.1. Lineage (NCBI taxonomy): Eukaryota > Viridiplantae > Streptophyta > Magnoliopsida > Santalales > Viscaceae > Viscum > Viscum album. Next base: position 1,880,827,171 of record OY728150.1, on the reverse strand, counting down.
TATTCCATATTTTTATTTTATCTGAATTTTTTCATAATAATATTATTTAAATATTTTTATACCTTATTATGTATACTAGAAGTAGTTTTAAAGGATTCTACTTCATCCTTTTACTCTTTAATTTTATTTTCATGCATGGTGCTGTTTAAAGAAGAATATGAAAATTTTCTTTGAATTCTAGGTGCTATTTTAATATAGAACATTTTTCACTTAAGAAAATATTATAAATATTCCAAATGATTTATGATTTTTTATTAAGGAATCCAATTTATCTTCAAGAATAGATCAATATTCAACTAGTTTAGTATTTGAGTAGCTTTATAAGTTCAATATAGAATAATAATAGGATTGTACCTCTTCTTCCATATCCATAAAGTGTATTTTATCTTTCTGATTTGATGGATCCTTCTCTAAATCAGATTTAGAAGAGATTTTGGAGTATTTAGAAACACTCTGTGTTTCTTTCATATATTTCTTTCCCTTGTATTCATAAATACATTTTATTTGGTACTTTCTTTCTTTCATTTTTTTATTTTTATTTTCTCTTATTTTAGATTTGGAAGATTAGGAATGATATGTTCCATCTATTTTCACTCATAAAATCTATGTTCTCTGGGTCATTGACCATTTCTCTTTAAATCATTGAATGATTTTTTAAGCATTTTTTATTTTTATAAAACTTATAGAATCTTCTATCCATATAATCTAGTTCCATCCTTGAATTTTATCATTCTAAATAATTTGAGGATATAACATCTTCCTTACTATTCTTCTCATTTTTTTGAGAAGTAAATGTCACGACCCGCCCTCGGGGTCCGTGCCGTAACTACCCCAAGCCCGCCTTCCATAGGCCAGGGGCTGGCGACTAGCACCAAGGCGTAGATCCCAGCAAAATGGGAAGGCATTGCCTTTGAAAAGTAAACATACACCACAGAGTAAACAAGCGGAAAGTAAACACTAAGCAAGCAGAGTACAACTGAAGTGCGGAAAAGTAAATGGGCCAGAATACAAACCCAAACTGAAAGTAAAGTACAACTCGAAAAGGGAAAAACAGCAACTGAAAAGTAAAGGCCGCAACTCCGTGCTGTCCACTGGAAAATCCCACCTGAAGGGTGGGTACAGATAGCTCCTCTGCTCCACGGGTCCCACCGTCCGCTCCGTGCTCGTCCCGCCCAGTGGTCCACCTCCGGGTACCGTCCCGCTCCGCAAACCTCAGCTAAGGTCAACGCTGTCCGTCGTCTGCAACCAACACAACGTAGTGCGGGCGAAGCCCGTGCAGGGGTGAGTATAAGCTACTCAGTAGGGTCCCCGAGACCCCTGAAGGTCTCTCAAAATCCACAAAGGATAAACCACGAAGCAAAGTACAATCACGAAGTAACAACCAACACTGCTTAGGTATATGCCCATACATATACCTAAGTCATCAATTCAAATACGCTCCAACCTCCGAGCCCAAGTATAACTCAGTCCACGCAGGAAAGTATACGTATTCCACAAAGGAAAGTAACAGGATTCAGCTCACACAGGTATACTTCTTCAGGGACGATAAAGATGATCACTGATCCATCTAAGTCGTCGGACCCACGAAGGATCGATAGGTAACTAACCCCCGCAAGACCCACACAGGATCGGGCTCACACAGAACCTGTAGGCGCTGGCTCACACAGAACCGCTGAGCGCAAGGACCCACACAGGATCGGGCTCACACAGAACCTGTAGCACTGATCCACGTAGGATCGCTGAGTGCTGTAGTCGTCGTCGTCGAATCCACACAGGATCTCTGTACTGTCGTCGTCGAATCCACACAGGATCTCTGTACTGTCGTCGTCGCAGTCACAGTAGCAGTCGTAGCAGTAGAACAGTCGCAGCCAGCACTAGGGTTCCCGCACACAGCAAGCTCGTACGGAGGATCCGCTCCACGAGCCGAGAGGCTGATACATCAACTGTCACGAAGACCGAAGTTGATGTATCCAAAAGTTCCGTATCGTCAAAAGGAACTCAACGCAACAGACGGCGCGTCGATCGGACGCCCGGTCTGAGAGATAATGGCATTTTCGTCTCCGGGGCCCGGTTGGTTTTTAAGGCAAAACCAACCCGACCGTACTCCACCTGCGTCCAAACCTCGGGCGGAGTATGCCAAAAGATCCGTCTCACTAAGAGGAACACTACGCGACTGACGGCACGTCAATCGGACGTCCGTAGCTCAAGATATGAGCGTTTTCGCTCCGAAGGCCCGGTTGGTTTCGTGAATGAACCAACCCGGCCGAACTCAAAGTAACCCGAAACCTTGAGTGCGATATACCGAAATGATCGTCTCGATCCAAGGATCGCGTTGCCGCAGACGGTTCGTCATTCGGAGGTCCGAGGCTCAAGTTATGAGCCAAAAACCTAATCTGTTCCGAAACGGGGGGTCCGGGTCCGGGCCGACCCGGCCCGACCCCCCCCTTCTGGACGGCGCGGCGGCCGGTGGCGGCGGACGGCGGCGGCGGACGGCGGCGGACGGCGGCGGCGGCTGGCCGCGTGGCGGCGGCGGCGGGCCGCGTGGCGGCGGCGGCGGCTGGCCGCGTGGCGGCGGCGGCGGGCCGCGTGGCGGCGGCGGCTGGTGGACCGCGTGGCGGCGGCGGCGGGCCGCGGCGGCGGCGGCGGCGGGCCGCGGCGGCGGCGCTGGGCGCCGCACGTGATTGGCACGCGGGGCATAGCCCCGCGTTTTTCTTCAAGCGGCACGGCTCAAGGCCGTGCCTTTGACAAAAACGGCCCCCGCAAATGGGGGCCGGCTTGATAAAACCGGGGGGCTGTTGCCCCCCCTCTTTAAATGAACCGCCCCCCTCTTTAAGAGGGGGGTTTGAAGAGCCGGCCGGGGGTTTAAACCCCCGGTTTTTATGATATCCGGCCGGCCCGCTGGCCGGCCGGTTTTTACTAACGGGACCGGGAAATTCCGGTCCCGCCCTTGATTTCCGACGCCGGCGGCACGGCCGCCGGTCTTTCCTTCCGCCGCGGCCCGGAACCGGCCGCGGTCTCCTCGTCTCACCGCGGCCCGGAACCGGCCGCGGTGTTCGTCGTCCGGCGCGGTGCGACGGCACCGCGCCCCTTTCTCCGTGCCAAGAATCCTCCCAACGCGGCGCGACGGCGTCGCGTTCTTGAAATCTCTCCTCGGCGAAGCGCGACGGCGTTGCGGAAAATATCTGAACGTTCATCCGCGTGGTGCGACGGCACCACGTTACTTGTTTCCTCCAGCATGAACAACATGAACGATGGAGGGGGATTCGGCCGTGTTCGTGCGGTCCGGTCCCCCTCACGTTAAAGAAATAAAAACGGAACTTAAATAAAATAAGTCACACGTTAAGTCATGCTAAAATCCACGATTCAAGAATGGAATAAAAATAATCAATAAAGATCATCCCCTACCTCTGGTTTCAAGAACGAAGATCGTCAACGACCCGCGGAAGACGCGTCGCGGTGGTCGGCGTCACGGAAGAAGGACGTCGATGTCGTGAAGCGAGGATTCGAAGTTCTTTGACGACGATTTCGTCGCGGGAAAAGATGACGCGGAAGAAGACGTCGTCGGTGTCGCGGGTATGGCGTCGCGAAAGACGATTCCCGAGTACGTGGCGTTCTTCGTCGATGTTCGAAGGTTCTTCGCGTTCTTCAAGGAGGAAAAAGAAGTTCTTCAAAGTGTAGAACTCTTCCTCTCTCAAATCTCCACACAACACATCAACCCCCAAAATAAAATAAGCTACCCTTATTTTATTTTCACTTTGCCCACCTTTCAAAAATTCAAAAGTTGAATTTATTACATTAATTAAAATCTTGAGTTGTCAAGAAATTAAAAGGAAAGATAAGTTGGCAAGTTTTAATGTAGGGGAGAGTCACAAATTAAAGAGGGGGTTTAGAGGGGTTAGGGAATTTGAAAAGGTGGGGGGGTTCGTGTGGGCCCCACCTCCCTCATAACCACACATGGAAGTTGGGTGGTTGCGGGCCCCACCAACAACTTCCCATGAGAGAGTCTAACCACCTAGAATAAAATAAAATTCACACACAATTTTATTTTACTTATCTTTTAATCCCCAAAACTAACTTTCAACCCGCAACATACGCAACTCCCGAAAGGGTCTCTTTAAGCGAATATCGGCACTGCGAGTTCATCGGTGCCCTCGGATTTCAATTCCGAGCACCGGATCAAAAGTTAGGAATTCCCGCTCGTTCGTTCACTGAACGTACCCGAGCCAAACTTCGGAAATTAATTCCGGGCACTCCGGGCCTCGGAATCAGGTGCCGTCTGAAACCGCGCTCTTGTAAAAAATCCAAAGAAAATTAAGAAAAAATTTCCCTTGAATTTTACGGTCTTTACATTACTCCCACCTCAGGGCTTTACGTCCCCGTAAAGATACAACAAAAACTAGGGGAACAAATGAGGGTACTGAGCACGCATCTGAGCCTCCCGCTCCCAAGTGCTCTCCTGGAGATTCCCGTGCTGCCATCTGATGCGCACAAGAGGAATCGATCGCCCACGTAGGACCCGCTCCTGTCGATCCTCTATCTCCACCGGGACCTCCGTAAAAGTCGCCCCATCGTCAACGTCAAGCTCCCCATGGTCAATGATGTGCGTCGGGTCGTGCACGTATCTCCTCAGCTGGGATACGTGAAAGACGTCGTGCACCCGGTGCAACTGAGGTGGTAGAGCCAGGCGATAAGCCACCTCGCCAATCCTGCTGAGAATCTGAAAAGGTCCGATGAAGCGCGGAGATAACTTGCCGCCTCGGCCAAATCTCCGAATACCACGTCGAGGTGAGACCCGCAAGAAGACGTGGTCGCCATCCTCGAACTCTAGTGGTCTCCGCCTCCTGTCAGCATATGACTTCTGCCGGCTCTGAGCTGTCCTCATCCGCTCCTAGATGACCTGGACCTTCTCTGTCGTGGCCTGGACCATCTCCGGTCCCACTAGTGCTGACTCCCCTGGGTCTGTCCAGCACAAAGGAGATCTACATGGTCGGCCGTACAACGCCTCGTACGGTGCCATCCCGATGGTGGAGTGGTAGCTGTTGTTGTATGCGAATTCCACCAAAGGTAGGTGGTCCTCCCAGCTACGACCAAAGTCAAGGACACATGCACGGAGCATGTCCTCGAGAGTCTGAATGGTCCTCTCCGTCTGACCATCCGTCTGAGGGTGAAAAGATGTGCTAAGACGTAGCTGCGTCCCGAACGCCTCCTGCAACCCCTTCCAAAGCCGGGAAGTAAAGCGGGCATCACGATCGGAAACGATAGATGATGGCACGCCGTGGAGCCGCACAATCTCCTGAACGTAGAGACGTCCCAAGCTCTCCACCGAGCCCTGCTCTCTGATGGGTAAGAAGTGTGCCGACTTGGTGAGTCGGTCAACAATCACCCAGATGGAGTCGTGACCTCTGGAAGTGTGTGGAAGTCCAGTCACGAAGTCCATAGATATGCCGTCCCACTTCCACTCCGGAACCTCCAAGGGCTGTACCAAGCCTGCTGGTACCTGGTGCTCTGCCTTCACCTGCTGACAGGTAAGGCATCGAGAAATGAACTCTGCTACAGCCTTCTTCATGCCCGGCCACCAATGCTGTCGTCTGAGGTCCTGGTACATCTTCGCCACTCCAGGATGTACCGCTAAAGGTGAAGTGTGAAACTCCCTCAACACTTCCTCTCGCAAAGCGACTGGTACCATGGTACGTCCTCTGAAAAGGATGTCGTGCTCTGCTCCAAGGGAGAAACCATCAGGTGTCTGTCCCGAGGATATCTGTGCACGCCGTGTCTCACAGTCAGCGTCCCCATGCTGTGCCTCCCTGACTCGCTGCAGTAGTGGAGGAGTGACTGTGAGAGACTGTAGAAAGGCTGCTCCATCTCTATCCACGAAGGATATCTGCAAAGAGGCTAGCTGCTCCGTCGCCTCCTCAAGTAGTTGAATGCCCGTCCTCCTGCTGAGGGCATCAGCTACTACGTTCCCCTTCCCAGGAGTATAGACTATCTCAAAGTCATAGTCCTGGAGGAACTCGAGCCATCGTTGCTGTCTCAGGTTCAGGTCCTTCTGCGAGAAGATATACCTGAGACTCTGATGATCGGAAAAGACCGTAAAGCGCTCGCCCATCAGATAGTGTCGCCATGTCTTCAGAGCGAAGACCACTGCTGCTAACTCTAGGTCATGGGTAGCGTAGTTCTGCTCATGCGGCCTCAACTGACGTGATCCATAGGCGATCACGGCCCGCTCCTGCATCAGAACACATCCGAGTCCGGTCCCTGATGCATCGCAGTAGACTACGTACCCTACTCCCTCCTCAGGCAACCTCAAGATAGGTGCGCTAGTCAATCTCTGCCTCAGCTCCTCGAAGCTCTGCTGACAACTGTCTGACCACACGAAGGGTTTCCCCTTCTTCGTCAACGCTGTGAGTGATGCCGCAACTCTGGAGAAGTTCGGCACAAATCTCCGATAGTATCCAGCTAGTCCCAAGAAACTCCGAACCTCAGTCACGCTCCTGGGTGGCTCCCATGCTAACACAGCCTCAATCTTCGCGGGATCCACTGCAACTCCCGCCTCAGAGATAACGTGTCCCAAAAAGTGGACCTCACGTATCCAGAACTGGCACTTCGAGAGCTTACCATAAAGCTGGTGCTCTCGGAGTGTGTCAAGAACAACTCGCAAGTGATAGGCGTGCTCCTCCTCTGTCGTAGAGTAAATCAGAATGTCGTCGATGAAGACCACGACAAACCGATCGAGGTATGGCTGAAAGATCCTGTTCATGAGAGCCATGAACACTGCTGGAGCATTGGTTACACCGAAAGGCATAACCAAGAACTCATAGTGGCCATACCGACATCTGAAGGCCGTCTTCTGCACATCCTCGTCTCTGACTCTGAGCTGATGATAGCCTGACCTGAGGTCTATCTTCGAGAACCACCGTGCTCCCTTGAGCTGATCAAAGAGGTCATCAATCCTCGGTAGCGGATACTTGTTCCTCACTGTCACCTGGTTCAGGCGACGATAGTCAACACAAAGTCGCAAGCTTCCGTCCGCCTTCTTGGCGAACAATATCGGGGAAGCCCAGGGTGAAACACTGGGTCGGATGAATCCCTTGCCCTGCAAGTCCTCCAACTGTACCCGTAGCTCTCGAAGCTCGGCGGGGGCCATCCGATATGCTGGAGTGGATATCGGGGCTGTCCCGGGGTACAAGTCAATATAAAAGTCTACCTCTCTGCGAGGAGGTAGCCCTGGAACATCGTCGGGAAAAACGTCCGCATACTGATCCACCACTGCAGGAAAACCAGGACTCCGCACGTCAACTGCTCCAAGGATAAGGCTAGCCATCTGATGAGTGATGGGCTGTCCTCTCCTCCGCGGAAGTCCATCCTGTGCTGCTAAGGCTCCCTTCTCGCCGGTGAAGGTGAACCTGCTCCCGTCGGTGCGTACACATCGCACCTTGCGCCTAAAACAGTCAATCTGTGCATGGACCGTGGACAGCCAATCCATGCCCAAGATGACGTCGTAAGGCCTCGACGCTGCTACAAGAAGATCCCAGCCGAAGCTCTCGCCTCCTAGAGTAAGCTCACACTGCCGGCACCAGTGCGTGATCGTCGAGTCTGCTCCCGTAGGAGTCTCTAGCCGTAAGGATCGAGCCAACGGCTCTGTCGGAATCTCCGAGCTCCGAACAAGGGCAGCGGCTATGAAAGAATGACTCGCTCCTGTGTCTATAAGAACTGCAGCAAGGGTGGAATAGACACAGATAGTACCTCGAATCATCTCGGGTGCGCCGTGGTCGTAGGCCTCTGCTGCCTGGAGCTGTGCCTGTCGCTGCCCGCCAGCTCCCTGTGGTCGGGGTGGACCTCCTGGTGGTGGTGGTGGTAAAGCCTCAAAGCGTCGGCCACCACCAGCTGCTCGTCCAGCTCCTCTGCCTCGTCCGCCTCCTCCCTGCGGACCGCCACGGTCGACCCTCTGCCTCTGCCTCGGTGGTCCATCTACTGACTGCTGCTCCTCGGCACGGCGGGTCGGGCAGTCACGAGCCATGTGGCCCTGTCCGCCACACGAGTAGCACTGCCTGCCTCTCGGAAGACTGGCTCCGCGCTGTGTGCCCCGCACTGCTGAGCCAGTGCCCTGAGATCGTCTGCCTGAAGGTCTGGTCTGTCTGGACCCCTGAGTCATCCGTCGACTGCCTGCTGCAGATGACTCTGCCACGTGCCGCCCTGCGGTGGGTCGCTGTGCTGGTATAGACTCAGCAAGGAAGCTCTCGATCAGAAGAGCCCGCTCCAGTACTCCTGTCTGAGTCGGTATGCTGAGGGAGATCAGCGATGCCCTGATCTCGTGTCTCAAACCCTGCTCGAAGGTCCGGGCCCGGAAGAATGGGTCCCGTACCATGTCGGTCGAGTAGCGCGAGAGATCGGTAAATCTCGCCGAGTACTGGGCGACCGTCATGCTGCCCTGCCACAGCTGTAGAAGCTCCTGGATACGCACCGCTCGAAGGGTGGCCGGGACGAACTCAGAGCGGAAGAGGCTCTCGAAGTCCGTCCAGAGTAGAGATGCCTCATCGTGCACCTGGAGCATCAGGCTCCACCATCGTCCTGCTGCTGCGTGTAGTAGGCTCGCAGCGAGGATCACCATGAGGTCTGCTGGTGTCCTCACTAGCCTAAACACTCGAACCACTGCCTCCAGCCAGTCCTCTGCTGCCTGGGGATCCGTCTCCCCGCGAAACCTGGGCGGTCGCTGTCGCTGAAACTCATGCAGTGCGCTGAGGCGACGTGCATCGTCAGCGGCTGCTGCTGGAAGCATCGGGGGCTCGGCGGGTAAAGCTACCGCCGGTGCCACTACTGGAAAAGGGCCCTGCACCGAGGCCTCGTCGCTCGGTGGGCTGTCGTCTCGCTCGACCATCGGAACCCTAGCTGGCTGTCGTCGTGGGGCCATCCTGAAAAGGAGATCAAGAGTGCCATAGTCAGAACAGTATACCTGGTGAGCTGAATTAAGTAATCACAAAGAAAACTTGAGACTTTCATTAAGCAGATCAGTATACCCGGTGAGCTGACACAAGTAATCACAAAGAAAACTTTGAAACACACACGCAATCAATGTTTCCGTGCATTAAGTCGGAAATCAGAAGTCAGGGTTCTGGTGTATGGATACGTCGGCCGCCGCACCAACACTGGACTCCCTGGACTGATAACCACACTCAATACGCTAAACATTATTGCTTCACATAGAAAAGATCAGAGTTCGCGGTAGAACCGAACTCCTCTGATACCAATTTGTCACGACCCGCCCTCGGGGTCCGTGCCGTAACTACCCCAAGCCCGCCTTCCATAGGCCAGGGGCTGGCGACTAGCACCAAGGCGTAGATCCCAGCAAAATGGGAAGGCATTGCCTTTGAAAAGTAAACATACACCACAGAGTAAACAAGCGGAAAGTAAACACTAAGCAAGCAGAGTACAACTGAAGTGCGGAAAAGTAAATGGGCCAGAATACAAACCCAAACTGAAAGTAAAGTACAACTCGAAAAGGGAAAAACAGCAACTGAAAAGTAAAGGCCGCTACTCCGTGCTGTCCACTGGAAAATCCCACCTGAAGGGTGGGTACAGATAGCTCCTCTGCTCCACGGGTCCCACCGTCCGCTCCGTGCTCGTCCCGCCCAGTGGTCCACCTCCGGGTACCGTCCCGCTCCGCAAACCTCAGCTAAGGTCAACGCTGTCCGTCGTCTGCAACCAACACAACGTAGTGCGGGCGAAGCCCGTGCAGGGGTGAGTATAAGCTACTCAGTAGGGTCCCCGAGACCCCTGAAGGTCTCTCAAAATCCACAAAGGATAAACCACGAAGCAAAGTACAATCACGAAGTAACAACCAACACTGCTTAGGTATATGCCCATACATATACCTAAGTCATCAATTCAAATACGCTCCAACCTCCGAGCCCAAGTATAACTCAGTCCACGCAGGAAAGTATACGTATTCCACAAAGGAAAGTAACAGGATTCAGCTCACACAGGTATACTTCTTCAGGGACGATAAAGATGATCACTGATCCATCTAAGTCGTCGGACCCACGAAGGATCGATAGGTAACTAACCCCCGCAAGACCCACACAGGATCGGGCTCACACAGAACCTGTAGGCGCTGGCTCACACAGAACCGCTGAGCGCAAGGACCCACACAGGATCGGGCTCACACAGAACCTGTAGCACTGATCCACGTAGGATCGCTGAGTGCTGTAGTCGTCGTCGTCGAATCCACACAGGATCTCTGTACTGTCGTCGTCGAATCCACACAGGATCTCTGTACTGTCGTCGTCGCAGTCACAGTAGCAGTCGTAGCAGTAGAACAGTCGCAGCCAGCACTAGGGTTCCCGCACACAGCAAGCTCGTACGGAGGATCCGCTCCACGAGCCGAGAGGCTGATACATCAACTGTCACGAAGACCGAAGTTGATGTATCCAAAAGTTCCGTATCGTCAAAAGGAACTCAACGCAACAGACGGCGCGTCGATCGGACGCCCGGTCTGAGAGATAATGGCATTTTCGTCTCCGGGGCCCGGTTGGTTTTTAAGGCAAAACCAACCCGACCGTACTCCACCTGCGTCCAAACCTCGGGCGGAGTATGCCAAAAGATCCGTCTCACTAAGAGGAACACTACGCGACTGACGGCACGTCAATCGGACGTCCGTAGCTCAAGATATGAGCGTTTTCGCTCCGAAGGCCCGGTTGGTTTCGTGAATGAACCAACCCGGCCGAACTCAAAGTAACCCGAAACCTTGAGTGCGATATACCGAAATGATCGTCTCGATCCAAGGATCGCGTTGCCGCAGACGGTTCGTCATTCGGAGGTCCGAGGCTCAAGTTATGAGCCAAAAACCTAATCTGGTCCGAAACGGGGGGTCCGGGTCCGGGCCGACCCGGCCCGACCCCCCCCTTCTGGACGGCGCGGCGGCCGGTGGCGGCGGACGGCGGCGGCGGACGGCGGCGGACGGCGGCGGCGGCTGGCCGCGGGGCGGCGGCGGCGGGCCGCGTGGCGGCGGCGGCGGCTGGCCGCGTGGCGGCGGCGGCGGCTGGCCGCGTGGCGGCGGCGGCGGGCCGCGTGGCGGCGGCGGCTGGTGGACCGCGTGGCGGCGGCGGCGGGCCGCGGCGGCGGCGGCGGCGGGCCGCGGCGGCGGCGGCGGCGGGCCGCGGCGGCGGCGCTGGGCGCCGCACGTGATTGGCACGCGGGGCATAGCCCCGCGTTTTTCTTCAAGCGGCACGGCTCAAGGCCGTGCCTTTGACAAAAACGGCCCCCGCAAATGGGGGCCGGCTTGATAAAACCGGGGGGCTGTTGCCCCCCCCTCTTTAAATGAACCGCCCCCCTCTTTAAGAGGGGGGTTTGAAGAGCCGGCCGGGGGTTTAAACCCCCGGTTTTTATGATATCCGGCCGGCCCGCTGGCCGGCCGGTTTTTACTAACGGGACCGGGAAATTCCGGTCCCGCCCTTGATTTCCGACGCCGGCGGCACGGCCGCCGGTCTTTCCTTCCGCCGCGGCCCGGAACCGGCCGCGGTCTCCTCGTCTCACCGCGGCCCGGAACCGGCCGCGGTGTTCGTCGTCCGGCGCGGTGCGACGGCACCGCGCCCCTTTCTCCGTGCCAAGAATCCTCCCAACGCGGCGCGACGGCGTCGCGTTCTTGAAATCTCTCCTCGGCGAAGCGCGACGGCGTTGCGGAAAATATCTGAACGTTCATCCGCGTGGTGCGACGGCACCACGTTACTTGTTTCCTCCAGCATGAACAACATGAACGATGGAGGGGGATTCGGCCGTGTTCGTGCGGTCCGGTCCCCCTCACGTTAAAGAAATAAAAACGGAACTTAAATAAAATAAGTCACACGTTAAGTCATGCTAAAATCCACGATTCAAGAATGGAATAAAAATAATCAATAAAGATCATCCCCTACCTCTGGTTTCAAGAACGAAGATCGTCAACGACCCGCGGAAGACGCGTCGCGGTGGTCGGCGTCACGGAAGAAGGACGTCGATGTCGTGAAGCGAGGATTCGAAGTTCTTTGACGACGATTTCGTCGCGGGAAAAGATGACGCGGAAGAAGACGTCGTCGGTGTCGCGGGTATGGCGTCGCGAAAGACGATTCCCGAGTACGTGGCGTTCTTCGTCGATGTTCGAAGGTTCTTCGCGTTCTTCAAGGAGGAAAAAGAAGTTCTTCAAAGTGTAGAACTCTTCCTCTCTCAAATCTCCACACAACACAGCAACCCCCAAAATAAAATAAGCTACCCTTATTTTATTTTCACTTTGCCCACCTTTCAAAAATTCAAAAGTTGAATTTATTACATTAATTAAAATCTTGAGTTGTCAAGAAATTAAAAGGAAAGATAAGTTGGCAAGTTTTAATGTAGGGGAGAGTCACAAATTAAAGAGGGGGTTTAGAGGGGTTAGGGAATTTGAAAAGGTGGGGGGGTTCGTGTGGGCCCCACCTCCCTCATAACCACACATGGAAGTTGGGTGGTTGCGGGCCCCACCAACAACTTCCCATGAGAGAGTCTAACCACCTAGAATAAAATAAAATTCACACACAATTTTATTTTACTTATCTTTTAATCCCCAAAACTAACTTTCAACCCGCAACATACGCAACTCCCGAAAGGGTCTCTTTAAGCGAATATCGGCACTGCGAGTTCATCGGTGCCCTCGGATTTCAATTCCGAGCACCGGATCAAAAGTTAGGAATTCCCGCTCGTTCGTTCACTGAACGTACCCGAGCCAAACTTCGGAAATTAATTCCGGGCACTCCGGGCCTCGGAATCAGGTGCCGTCTGAAACCGCGCTCTTGTAAAAAATCCAAAGAAAATTAAGAAAAAATTTCCCTTGAATTTTACGGTCTTTACAGTAAATCTGATAGAAGTATTATCCCTTTCTATAATTATTATATCTATTACATCATCTTGAATTTTATATCCATACATCATTAAGGTTCTAATAAATTCATTCATTGATAGACTTTTTATATGAGTGGATTTTATGATTTTAGCAGATATTCCATTCCATTTTGAGAGTAAAACTCTAAAAACTTTTATTGATTGATCTATTTTAACAATTTTATATCCTAAGGAAATAAATCTATTGACAATTTAAATCAATATTCTATTCATTTGATTGATTATTTCACCATTATACATCCCAAAGGTACCCAATTTTACATTTTCCATGTTATAAATTAACTTCATAACATTGTATATTTCTTCTGAGGCAATATCAATTGTCTGAAACATATAAAATAAAATAGAATAATGGGATACTCAATTGAAGTTATATGAACCAAGTCTAGAACTGATAGAATTCATAAATTTTGAGTTTATATCATATTCAACTTCCTTTGCAGCATCTCACTTCTCTTATCCTATACAAATTTCATAAGGTTTGGAAATATTCATATAAAAATTAAAACTAAGATTCATTAAGTAGATAATCATTATTTCTTTCCAACATCCATAATTTTTTCCATTAAATTATAGTGCTCTGATTATTTACATTTTTTATTGTAGTTATACCATAAAAATATTTCATCATATAGACCTTTAACACAAGATTTATAGATCCTAACATAATTATTTAAAAAATACTACCTTAATATTGATTGTTAGGTCAGAATAATAAGAAGACCACTTGGGGGGGTGAATTGTGTCCTTTTAAAAATCATGAAAAGATCAAACTTAGTCCCTCTTTGTAATTTTTAATGTAGTAGAATGTTCCTTTATTTAAATAGATTATGAAGAAAAAAATACAAAGAAGGGAAATTATTAATTATAATATAGTGGTTTAGTGCATAAAGATCCCCCATTCCACTCCATCAACACTCTCTTAGTGATATTATCAATTTCACTAAATAGGTCCTCTAATCCAGATACCTAAATAAATAAGTATAGGAAGCTGACACCTTATCAAAAGTAAGGTTTTTTTACAAGAAACCTAAAAAAATAGATTTGTATGAGAAGTTGACACTCTTCTGTAACTGGGTAATAGAAACAAACAATTCAAGTAAAAGAGTTTATATAATGATTTATTGAAATAGATTTAGAACATAGTGGTAGAATGAACTAAAAAATTAAGTGTTATTCATAGGTAAATATAATATCGTCAGTATAATTTCCTTTCTAAGTAAATAACCTTTGTGGTGTTTTTTTAACAAAGTTTTGTATTTTTTGACAACTGATATTTTTTTGAAGAATGTTTTTGGTATACAAGAAGATGAGGCTGGTGGTTGCTGGATGTTTATCTTTGTTATTGAGAAAGAAATACGTTGTTGAGTTTAAGGAAGTTTATGCGCTTAAATGAAGTTACTGATTTTGAAGAATGTTGATGCGAAATTTGAAACCTAAATTTTGTGCAAATAGAAACCTGAATTTTGAAGAAATTAGAAACTAAATTCTATAAAATTAGAACCTGAATTCTATAAAAATATAAACATGAATTATGAAAATATCGGAACTTGAATTATTCACAAATCAAAACCTGAATTCTATACAAATTGGAACCTAAATTCTAAAGAAATCAAAACTTTGATTCTAAGGAAATAATAACCTAAATTCTACAAAATTCAGAGCCTGAATTCTGCAAAACGCAGAACCTGAATTCTACACAAATCGGAACCTAAATTCTGAAGAAATTAGAACATAAATTTTTAGAAAATTAGAACCTGAATTTTTCACAAATCAGAACCTGAATTATGAGGAAATCAAAACCTGAATTCTAAGAAAATTGGAAAATCAATTATGAGAAATTCGAAAAATGAATTTTAAGAAAATCAGAATTTAAATTATAATAAAATTAAAACCTAATTTATGAGAAAATAAGAACCTGAATACTGAGAAAATCAAAACCTATTTTATAAAAAAAATGAGATCCAATTTCTGAAGAAAATCGAACAACTATTCTAAGCATGTTTCTGAGAAAAACTAAACCAAATTTTCTGATCATGTTTATGAGGAAAAATAAACCAAATTTATGAGCATGTTTTGGAGAAAAACTGAACCACATTTCTAATCATGTTCTTGAGAAAAACTGAACCACATTTCTAAGAATGTTTTTGAGAAAATATAAACTACATTTCTGAGCCTCTTTCCAGAAAAATCAGAATCAAGATTCAGAATTATCAAAATTGAATTTCAACTATGACTAAATCTTAATGAAATTTAAGGAGTGTTGACAAAATCAAATATTTAATATTTAATTCGAGAGATTTTCGTTTTTTTAGATTTGAGGAAGTGGGAAATATTTTCATGTTTCCCTCCCTTGTTTTTCGAGTTTCCTATAAATATATGCTCAGATCATTCACCCATTTTCAACTTTCAAACACGTGGAAAAGGTGAAGCACTAGATAATTCAAAGTGAAAGTTTCCCAACAGATTGATGAATTTTTCTTTGAGTGTTTATGGAATGGAAGAATTGAAACCATCCTTATTGTATTGAGAAGATCTAACTTAGCCAAATCTAACTCAAGATTCAGACTGAGTATTTGTGGAGAATATTACAATTTTTTTATTCTTGTGTTTTGATCAATTTTTCTTTAAGAAAAAAATTTAAATTGAGGGGAGTTACTATACTATTTCCTATTGGAAGATAGAATGATTCTAATGGGAGTTGACACAATTTGTATTCACTTTTTCAATATAGTTTATTTCCATATACCCACGGGAGTGACAATGTCAAAGATGTAGGTTCTCACATTGAGGCTGAAGCTTGTAAATCATGTGTGCCTTACTTTCTTTACTATTCATTCATGATTAACTATTTTTTTAAGGATTATGAGGAATGAAATCTTAACAGGTTATAGGGGTTAAGATTTTTTAATGTTTATAATCATATAAAATGTGAACAACTGATTCAACCCCCCTTCTTAATTGATATTCGATCCTTGGAACTTCAAGTGGTATTAGAGGAAGGTTTCCTTGTTTAATAATTATCATGGATAATATAAAATTTTTCAACTATAGAATAATTCCTATATTCGATGGTAAGAATTATTATGGATGGAAAAAATAGGATGATTCTTTATCCCCTATCTCTTGGACTTGAAGATGTATATGTTACTAATATTAGTTTTACACCTATTGAGAAAGATTCTCCTATGATTTTTAAGGATAAGAGAAATATAGAAGTTGATGAAAAGGATAAAAATTCTATTCATATATCCTTTTTGAAATTTTTTTATTATAAGGTGATGGGTCTCAAAACATCAAAAATCATGTGGGACAAGTTGGAGATTATTTTCGAAGGAAATTCAAAAGTCAAGGAGGCCAAGATACAAATATGGAATAGTAAGTAAGAATACATTAGAATGAGATATGATGAAACAATTGGTGAATACTTTACTATATTTAATAATATTGTGTGCAAAATCATAGTATTTAGAGATATCTTGGAAGATTCTAAAAATGTGAAGAAACTTATGACAAACGTTCTGAATAGTTTCGATTCTAAAATTTATGCCTTAGAATATAAGTATGATTTAACTATTGATGAATTGACTAACTTTCTTATTGCTTATGGAATGAGTAAAGCTCCAATATTTAAGAATAAAATGAAATATGAAATGTCTTTTGAAGCCATGAGAAGGATGAAAATACATGAATTTGATGAAGTCGATCCTTGTGAATCCGATTATAAGAAATATGATGAGCTAAATTAAAAAAAATCATTTCCCTTATATCTAAGAACCATCAATGGGGAAGTGGAATGTATGGAGGGAAAATTCATCTCAAATGTTTCGAGTTTGGTGGAATCAGGAACTTTACTATGAATTTACCCAAGAAGAAAGTTAGATAATATCGAGATGATTCTGATTAAAAAATACAATGGAAGAAGTGGAACAATAATGATAAAGAAGATAAGTATTCTAACAAATTCAAGAAGAACTATTTGAGAACAAATAGAGTCATGTTGAGAAATAAAGTTTAATTAGACTCAATTGAGAATGATTCTTATGAAGATTAAAGTTCACAAAAATTCAGAACCTTCATTGAAAATGTTTAGAAAACAAAAGACTCCTTAGAGGGCGAAGAAGGTGGTGAAGAATCTTATAGAGTGTATCATCTCAGAATAGAACGTCTTTCATGTCTTGAGCAAAACAAATCTCTCAATAATGAAATTAGACTAATGAATAAATATCATGATGAAGGTTCTAATGGAGGAAAATATTTCATCAAACAGGAGGATGAATACATTCAAGAGATTCTAAGCTAAAAACATAGAAATTATAAATAGGGAAAGATGATTGAAGATCTTAGAAAGAATATGGAATCTAAGAAATAATAAGTTAACAAGTTTCAATCAAATCTTCTTGAGCCCAAAAACACCTTGAGGAAGATGAATGAAAACTTCAAAAAATCTATATAAGTAAAAGCTAAGACCTCAAAAATTGATTTGAATTCTCATTTTGAGAGTTAGGTGAAATTGTCTCTTACCAAAAATAATGTTTCATCTGATTCTTATAACATTTTAGGTTTTATAAGAATTTTTGGAAAAGATTGTGTTGAAAAAGTTTGTAAAAAACCTTTAAAATATAAAAAATTTGAAACCTAACATAAAGGAAAAGATGGTCTATATCTTGATAATGTTAGGGCTGAAAGAAGTTACCAACCTCAATAATGTTTTTATAGAGAAAGATAATTATTTAATAGAAAATCATGATTTGAGAGCTATTGTTGGTGCTACAGAATCTATGGGAATAGAGATTATAATTTTTCTCCCAATTTATCTCTACTCAGAAGATGGTTTGAGGAAAGTTGATGAAATAGTGAAAGAAGAATGGGTAACTTTCCTCACTCACAGAATGTTGGAAAGGTGAATTCTAAAGATGTCAGAAACATTCCAATAAAGAATCAATTTGAATGTATGGAAGATGTTTTTGGAATATTTTATCATTCTATTAATAATGCCAAAATATGTATGACACTCCATCTAGAACAAGATTCCTATGATAATAAAAAAAAATCTAAAAATAAGAAGGTTGATGGGAGGGATTTTGTTGGTGAGACAACTTTAAAGGAAAGTAAGAGGAACAAACCATGGATTCTTGATAGTGGTTGTTTTTCACATGTGAAAATTGATATAAAAATATAGGAATATGTTAAAAATAATGATGGAGGAGTGGTTACTTTTGGTAATGATTGTTCCTTAAAAATAAAGGAATCAAAATGATAGAGATTGAATCAGAGAAACTGAAATCTTAAAAATTCTTTCTTGTTGATGGGATAAAACCTAACTTACTTAGTGTAAGATAGATTTTTTATGATGAAAAAGAAATAATCTTCATAAAGGATTCTTGTATCATCAAAAGTGAAAAAAAATTGGAATAGTAATTACAAAAAGGTAAAGAACCAGTTGAAATCTATTTTAAATTGGAGAATCTAATAACTCACTAGGTGCACCCAAGAGACCTGAGATCAAATCTGGGTGGAGGCGTATTTTCAGGTTATTGTAGAAGTATGGTAGTAAGTATTTTTCGGTATTGTAGTAGCTATAACTATTCATACATTTAGTCATTTGGGCCACTAGTTTGGGCCTTGGGTATTGCAAGGATTTCAGGCCACCCAAGGAATTTGGGCTAGTTGATTCTCAAGGCCTTTGGGCCACCTTAAGGCCTTAGGGCCACCCCAAGGCCTTCATGCCACTTGAATTTATATGTACTAGTTCGACTATAGGGAACAAGGATTAAGATGAGGATTCAGGGAGGGTGTATTCACTATAGTAGAGCTAATCATATTTGGAATAATGAGAAGGTATGACTTTTCCATTGGTACCAGGCATGTGTATCGTTTCATAGGGCAGCTAGCCAACCATCCCTATGAAGGTGGAGTGCTGATATCATGACATATTCTAGGGAGGATCAGTTCTAAGTGGTCTTGTCTAGGTGATTCCAACTAATACCTATAGGTCATGTAATTGTCTCTAAGCCTTCAGGTCTTGTAAGGGTTCCACCTTACACCTTGAAAGGTGGATTATAAAAAATAAATAAAATGAAGGCCTTCGATCCATTCCGACCGAAGAAGATGAAAACTTGTTTTGGAACTAAAGAATTGGCCACCTTGGGCAGAAGAACATGAATAATATTTCTATTGTTGATGTTGTTTATAATTTTCCAAAATTTAAAATAAGAGATGAAGATGTTTGTATTACTTACTAGAAAATAAAGATGACTAAAAAATGTCATAAAAGAGTTGAGATTAAATATATAAAACAACATAAGCTAATTCATTATGATCTGTGTGGGATGATGAGACATCAATCAATAAAAGGGTGTTTATACTTTATCACTTTTAATTATTATTTTTATCTAATAAAAAACATCATGTTCATTAAGCACAAGTCAGAGTCTATTGAAATGTTCAAATTTTTTGGAAATCAGAACTTAAATTCTATGGAAATCAGAACCTAAATTATGAGAAAATAGGGATTTAAATTTTGAGAAAATCAGAACCTAAATTCTGAGAGAATCAGAACCTGAATTTTGATAAAATCAAATCTAAATTTAGGACAATAAGAACCTAAATTCAAATCTAATAAGGGCATTTTTTTGAACAAAATTGGATCATGTTTTCTATAGAAAACTGAACCACTTTTCTGAGCATGTTTTTGAGAAAAACTAAAACCCATTTTTGAGAAAACCTGAACCACATTTCTGAGAATTTTTTGGAGAAAAACCGAACCACGTTTCTGATAATGTTTCTGAGAAAACCTGAACGACAGTTATGAGCATATTTCTATGAAAATATGAACTACATTTTTGAGCATGTTTCCAAAAAAATCAGAATCAAGATTCATCATTATGAAAACTGAATTTCAACTTTGCATAAATCTCACAGAAATTTAAGGAGTTTTGAAGAATTAAAATATTGAAGATTAAATGTGCAATATTTTTGGAGTTTTTGAGATTTGAGGAAGTGGGAATGTTTTTTATGTTTCCCACCATTGTTTTATGAGTTTACAATAAATATGTGCTTAGACATTTCGCTCATTTGTAACTTTCCCACAATCAGAAAAGACGGAGTGCTAGAGAATTCAAACTGAAAGGTTTCCTCCACATTGAAGAAGTTTTCATTGTGTGTTTATGGAAAGGAAAAATTGGAACCATCCTTACCATACTGAGAAGATCAGATTTAGAAAAATTGGATTGAGGAATAAGACTAAACATTTTTTGAACAGATTCAACAATGTTTTTATTCTTATGTATGGCTCAATTTTTCTTTAAGAAAAAATTGTAAACTGATGGGAGTCAGTACTATCTTTTATGTTGTGAGATAGAAGGTTTCTAATAGTATTTAACACAATTTATATTCACCTTTTCATTATTGTGGATTTCCATAAACCCACGAGAGTGGATATGGAAAGGATGTAGGTTCTCAATTGAGACCAAACCTTGTAAATCATGTGTTCCTTACTTGCTTCACTATTCTTGCATGCTTAAGTATTTTTTAAAGGTTGATAAGGAAATAAATATTAAAAGGTTTCAGTGGTTATGTTTTTTAATGTTTTTAAACTTATAAAAGGTGAACAATTCATTCAACCCCCCTTCTCAGTTGTTATTTAATCCCCAGGACTTCAATAATAAGCTGTGATTCTTCGATTTGATAAAATATTTTGAAAACAAATAGCATGTATCACCCTTGGTTTGTGTTATGAAACCATTTTTTATGGTTTTTTATGTTTATTAGTGGTTAGGTATGGTTTAGTAGATTTTAGAGTGTTTTTTGAAAGGTTTTGTGGCTTTTATACGGGCGAACATTTTAAGAACACTTTTTGAAAACAATGAATCTTCTATAAGAAACTTTGCACAATGAGGATGGGGGATATGGGTTGGTGCATGGTTAAGGTTCACAATTTTCCCAATCATGAAAAATCCCTAGGTAAGCTGTGAAACATGAGATAGTGGAATCTTGCACGATTGGTGCATGATTTGCCTAATAGTGCTGGCCAACCATGTGAGGTGCCCTGTGAGGCAGTGGAAAGCAAATGTTTAGCGCAGAATTTTCCTAACCGTGAATCTAACCATGCATGGATTAAAAAGTGGGTTTAAAAAAATGAGTATAGGTCAGTATTCACCACAAACACACAATTGTTTCTCCTATGTAGTCCTATCTTGAAATTTTCTCTTCTCAATGGTTAGGAAACCAATCCCACTAATTTTGGAAGTAATTTAAAAGGGTTTTCCTGGTGCTTTGAAGGATAATCTCCCTTGGTAAGTCTTCTTTCGTCGTAGTTTATTAGTTTTCCATAGATCTTCTTCTCTCTCTATTTTGGTTTCTTAGATCTACTTCCATTTCAAGTAGATCTAGGGTTTTTGTTTGTAATTAATGGTTAGTTTTGGTCTTTTTGATGTTAGGGGAAGGGATATAAGGTTGTTTTTTGGATTTTTCACCTAGATTGGTGAGTGTTTTGTGCCTTTTGTCATTATCTCTGAAACCCTGAATATAGGTATCTTCACTCTCTACTCCTTTTGCTAGAAATTGAAGGATTTGATTTTAATGAATTTTCTTTCTTGATATTGATTGTGAAATTGGCATGTGAAGCTTGGTTAGAACCCCTTAGGTGATGATTTGTGTATTTTGGGGGAAATGGGATATTTTTGTACAATATTCTCTATTGTTGGATTTTAAAATTATGATTTTAAAATTGGTTTCATAGTTTGATTTATAAAATTGGTTTGTGAAATTTGTATTCAATAAAAATGTTGTTTTATTGAAATGATGTTTGGAAGAAATGTGAGGAATATTTTTTTTCATAATTGGTTGAATTTTTCTTTGTAATAGATGTGGATTATGGTAAATAAATGGTATATTTTATTGAAATGGTTTTGGAATGTCTTGTTGGAAATTTTGTTTGTCATAAACGGTTGATTTGGTTTGTCAATTGTTGGGTAACATGGTTTTGGAAAATATTGGTTGAATTTTTTTTGGTAAATGTATATTTTATGCTTGTTGGATTATGTAGTGAATAACCAGTTAGAAGGGATGGATACTGGACCTGAAGTACACCTATTTAAGCATTGGAAGGTGGTCTGAAGTACCACTATAAAAATGTGATGGGGTGTAGACTTGAAGTTCCACCATAAATGGTAACACTAAGATCGGGTGGTTGACTTATGTGTATGGTTGAGATATATGTGTGACCATATGATATTAAATGGGTAATTCCAAAATCAAATGAGAAAAAGTGTAATTACTTGTTTGATTTCTTTTCCTTATAAATGTGTTGGCTTAGTGAAATGTTGGGTTAAGGATGTGTTTGTCTTGTTGAAAATTGTTGAACTATTTTAATGGTTTTATATAAATTGTTTTATATAAATCTTCTAAATTTTTTTATCCTCGTGGAATGAGTAGAGATGTCATTTGGGGAAAGCCTACTAAGTATTATTACTCACCCCCTTCTTGGGCACTTTGGTGATTTTGTAGGTATTTTATTCCGAGACATAGGTAAAGGTAAAGCATCTGATCTTTTTAATGGTTCATCGTGATGCTTGGGAGGTTTTGTGGTGTTGAATCTTGGAACTTTTTGTGGAGTTATGAAGATATATCTTGATTCATTGAGTTCTTATCATTTTATTCTTCCACTATAGTACACTAATTTTGTTATGTGGTTGTTAGGTAGTATTGTGGTATTGTAATACATTATTAAAATGAATCATGTATTGGGTTTTGGTAGTGGAATGTTTGGTTGGTTGTTTTTAATTAAAAGGTAAAATCAACCCCCAATCATTCATGAATTACTAGGAATTTATTGATAAAATTTGTAACCTTGAGGATGTTTTTTAAGTTAGAGTAACATTCCACCAGCTTCTCAAGCCAATGAGAAGGGGAGGGACATTACATAGAAACAGAAAGAACAACATTTTAGAGCATCAGAGAGAACACAAAACATATGAAAAACATGTATGTATCCAAAGTGTAGATCTGGAAATAACTTCAATGAACTAAAAAAATATTAGAAATACATACAACAATAATATAACCATCAAACAATAAAAAATAAAAACATGTATGTCTTCAAAGTGTATCCCTACAGAGAACTGGACACATCATATCTCTATAGAAGATCCTACTCATGGTATTTAACAAGAAGCTTGCTTTTGTTTAGGTCAAACAAATATTGAAATATCACATGATAAAAATTCTCATTTAACAAAACACAATGTGTTTGAAATTTGAATTTAAATTCAAATAACAGTTGTAACTTCCTATAGTAATAAGAAGAATTTAATCTATTGAATAAGGACCTTTGAATCAGTCTTTTCATGACTTTTAATGTTAAAAAATGCGGAAAAAAAATTGTAGAAATGGCATAAATAAAAAATAGTTTAAATATCATAGATGGTTGAGTCAAATGTTGGGATGCACTGTGTATGATATAAAACAAGCAGTTGACTCCAAAATTTTTTTTGATAAACTAAACATCAATCATTCAAGCATTGGGTTGATTCTAAACATTAGGTTGGTAAACCAAAAAAAATACCATGTAAATGTTGGGTTGATTCCAAATCCTGGGATCCCAAACCTGACATTTAGTAAAAAAATTATTTTCCTAAAAGTATCTTCTCTTTCCAAAAGATGATTTCATAATCCAAAAATTCATTAAATGTGGGGGGGTGAATAGTGACTCCGGAATTCTTCAAAATTCCCATAATACTTAAGAAAATTAAACTTCATCCAAATTAAAATTAAAGGGAACCTAGAATAAAATAATTATTCAAATAAATATAATCATGAAATTTACTTAAAGAAACCTCATTAATAAAAAAATGTGGTTATTTGTGAGCAAAAAAATAAATAAGAAATTAATGAAATTATTGTATTAACACTTGCCCCAAAAATTATCCTTGGTATTAATGATAAAGTATTTACAACCAAAGACTCTAAAGAAGCTAACATTTTGAATTTTACCTTTCCAAAGTACATAAGGATTTTTTCTTAATATGGCCCATATGAGGACATAATTATGGATAAAGCATGCAGTATTGACCACATTAACCCAAAATAATTGAGGACGGAAAAACTCAATTAGGAGTGTCCTAGAAATCCCTTGGAGTTTCGTATTTAATATTTCAACAACCACAGTTTCCAAGGAGTTCTAGGAGAGGATAATGAGTGATAATAACCTTGATAAGCACACAAATTGTCAAATAATTTCTTATTAAATTCTCAACCATGGCCACTTCTAATAGAAACATGTTTTTTTTCTTTTTCATTTTTGAATTTCCTTAAAAAGTTGATAAAGACATTGGAATCCTCATTCTTATTAGAATAAAGTAAAACACATATGAATTTAGTAAAGTCATCGATAATTAAAAGGTTTGAATTTTTAACTATGATACTAGAAACATGAGATAGCTAAAAAAGTTAATGTGGTCTAGTTCCAAGGCTTTGGAAGAGGAAATAAGGCTTTTAAATCGAAATAGGATTTTTTTTCATTCTTTATTGAAATAGTTGACAAACTATTTTATGACTAAAATAAAATTTTGGTAAATCATGTACTAGTTGGTTATGGTTGATCATTACAATTGAGTGAATATTATGATGTCCTAGGCACCGATTCTAAAGAAAAAAATATTTATATTTTTCACTTAATAACATAAAATTTTCACTCTCAATACATTTTAAATTTCAAATATAAACATTTTAAAATTGAGATGTAGTAAATAAAATATTTCTATATAACTAAAACATTATATAAAAAATATTAAAATATTATTTTATAGAAGCTATCACATAATTGAATAATACTTAGTATATTATGATTTATTTATTTAATAAATAGAACATATGTAATTAAATAAGTTTTGGAGAAACCAATCACACCCATCTCCAATTGTGACATTCCCCCATAAAATTCCTCTAGAAGAATGTTTTCACAAGGATCTTCACACTTATACCTCGAGCACCCACTATACATATACTATGTTGGTTCTATGGGTTTTCTCTTGAGTTCTTTTCCTATAAAGTATTTAAGAGACAAAAGTTTTTGGTACCCATATCATGGGACCACATAAGTTAGCTAACAATGATTTTAGAATCCATAGTTGTTTGGAACAAGTTTTTCAATTTGAAAAAATTATAAGGGAGATGAAATATTCTTGGTATATCATATCCAATATATTTATAATTGCATTCAGAAACAAGTTGTCCCACTTTTTTAAAATAATTATAATTTTTTAGAGAAAATCTATTTACAAAAGTAATATTTATATAATAGCTGGTAAATCTAGATTGTTTTGAATAACAAATCCCATTATTAATTTTAATAACATGTTGACATACAAAAATTTTATTTCATTTTTCTTAACTTTTATTAAAACAAGAAAGAAAATTTTTGAGCTCCTTATTTTGAAATTCAAAATTTTCAACATTTAGTTGTTATTTTATTTTTAAAACCAACTAGTTTTTCTCTGTTAAAATTCAATCTTTTCCAAAAACAATGTGGTTTAAATTCTTTTTATCGTATTTTAATTTTTAAATATGTTCATAAAAAACATATTGAATTTGATTTATAGTAAAAATATGATCTTCATAGCATAAAGAAGATGTAGAAGAAGTATAATAATAAGAACTAGAAAATAAATAATTTACTTTGTCACATACATTTGTATTGGCTATTAAACACATGGGGCATTCATCACTTTATTTATATATTGAAATTTAATCTTCACTCATACTCCTAGTCGATACCTTTTGTGCTTTTTTACATTTCTAATATATTTTAGACTATTTGTTCATGGGATAATCTAACTTTATGTGGCTCTTCTTTTTAAAACTGAAGTATGTGACTTCCATTTACTAATTTTCCATGAATTGGGTAACTATTTTATTCCCCAAATATTTAATTACCCTTTTTAAATTCAACTATTTTCATATTTACTTTTGGAAGAGTAATTTTGGATAGTTATGAAAGTGATAGTATTTTGAGTTTCATTGGATTTATTAGATTACTTTTTAATTTCATTCTTATTATAATAACATATTTAATTAGAGGGCCAATGAGTTCCTCAACCTCCATGTTTTTAACATATATAGTTTCATTGATTATGGGGACTTTTGGTTCCCAATTACTAGTTAAAACCCAAAAAAGTTTCTCAACTAATGATTCTTTAGAAGTATAATCACTAAATGATTTTATCTAATTATATATATTAGTAAATCTAGTGAACATGTTAGTGATATATCTGCTAGGATACATGGAGAAACTTTCAATGTCTTTTCTAAACATATCTAAATGGGTATCTTTAATTTTTTTTTAATTCCTTCATGATTTACTTCAAAAATTTAATAAATTTATTACACTTTTTTACTTGTATAAATATGATTAAATTAATTTTGATCAATTCCATAAATCATATAATTTATAGCAATACCATTAAATTCAAAACTAGATATATCATCTGGGGCCCATTTATCTTCTTTTTCAATTTTAATAGTATCACCATGTATAATAATTTTATAAATAGGATATTCAATATATATAATAAAATTATACATGTAATTTTTTTACAGCTATAATTACTACCATAAAAAATGGATTAGAACCTAAGGATTGTCATTAAAAACCAGCATGAGTGTTTAAAAAATCCATTTTTTAAATAGATATTTATTTTAAATATCAGTTTATTTTGATGAAATTTAAAAATAGGTTTTTGAAATAATTTTAAGTCAATGGATTAAATAAATTCAAAACTCATTTGATACCAAATATTGGTTGGATAAGGTTAAAATGGAAGTAGGGGGTGAATTTATCATTCAAAAATCAAATGAAAACAATACCAGTTTAAATTTTTTTATTAAAAATCTATAATAAATATTAAAAGAATGAATTTTTAAAGAGAAATAGTAATAGAAAAGTGGAATAATAAAAATAAATAGTGATTTAAAATAATTAAGTAATTTGAGGATAATAATGATTAAGTAATTAAGTGTTAATTGATGGATTAAACAAATAATGAATAATTGAACGTGAAAAATAATTTAAATTACAGAAATTAAACGATACAATATATTTTTATGTATGTTTATAAATAGATATAAAATATCCCCAACATCTACCGCCCCAATTTCTTGAGGATTTAATTTATTAGTCCCTTGTCTTCAATGATATCCAAAATAACAAAACTTTCCCTTTTTTTAGATTATAATAAGAAAATATAATTACAATGGATGATAAACCATTAAAAATAAATCTAGAGACCTCAATAAAAATAATTCCATAACTTTCTAATGGAATAGAAATAAAACTATGGTCCCTCAGTTTAATGGTAGTGATCTCAAAATATAGAGTAAAAAAAAGAATAATGGGATTTCTAGGAAGAAACCACTTTATAACTTGGTCTCAATTCTCTCAAAGATTACGAAGAATGCTTTTAGAGAATGAAAATATTAGAAGAGAGTGAAAAATATTATAATTTTGGAATATACTCTATAAGTATAAATAATATTTATAAATAGGGAGAATTGAGAGAAATTGAGTGATTCAATACCTCAGTGTTTGGAGATTAGATAAGAAAGTGAGTTTCTAAGGCCATCGAAGACTCTATTTATAGGATCAATTATCATTAGAAATGTTCTAGAATATATTAAGGGTATTTAAGTTGAATATATATAATTTCAACTAATTTCTATCACATTTAAAGTTAAGCTCATAGATTCTAATCCGACACCATTAGGTACCCGGTAGCCTCCATTGGGTAGAAGGTGGGGTTGTTGGAACACCATAAAAGATACATGCTACCAAAACTTGGCTGGTGAACCTTAGTTAGAAGAATAATAGATACCTAAATACCTCATTGAAAATTTATATTAGAATCGGCTATCTGATGATCCTCCACCAGGTATCCAGTGGGGTCTTGCTAGCTGAGGGAGGTCCTGAGCATTCCACCATTTGGTCGGTGGCACTACACTTACTGGACAGTGCAACATGTAGCCTCTAAATTCATGAAGAGGCTTCCCCACTTCATTCATCGTGTCTCCATGGAGCTTATAGACTTATTATAAGTTTTCAAAACATACATTAATATATACTCAATGATCCTCCAAAGGGGTCTATCAAGATGTCATCAAGCAAGATATACATCACTTTAATGAAAATGTTAAACACTTTATGTGTGGTTGTGATCATTAAAATAAAACAAATGGTTAGAATAACAACACATATTATGCATATTAAATTGGCAATAATTTAAAAGAAAACTCCTTAAATACTAAGTGCATGATTACTAATAAATATACAATATTTATGATGTTGATCATCAAATTATGTAGTTTTACACCATAATAGGGTGCCTATGGATTATCTTGTGTGGGGAAATAAATTAATTTGTGACATTGGATTATCCAATCTAGTATTTTCACACCATAGTGAGATTCCCTTAATTTGTATTATGTTAGTTCATTTTTTATGTTTCTTTAGGTTATACATAGCTTAAAAACTACAATGGTTAGTATACTAGGGAAACAGAGTATTATTTCTATAGAGATGGATTGGGATAAAGGGTTATCCAATCAACTATCCAAGAGTAACATTTATGTAATTAGTATGAATACCTACATAAATAAATAAAGTGATGAGTTTTAGGCGATAACAAAGTCATTGCTTAGTAAAATATGGACCTTGACACACTAAATAGATATGATGAATGTGGATATCATTATTATTGGGATAAATATTATTAAATGGAGTTAATATATAGATATAAGAAATCATATTCATCTAATAAAAATTTATTCTATATATAATTGCATCATTATCATCAAAATAAACATTGAAATTAATCCTTTAAATTAGAATCTTAATATAAGAAACTCATGAGACTGGTATCTTAAGAAGAATTATTGACCAATAGAAATATAATATGTGTTAGAGAAGTTTCTTTCTAAGTAACCAAGTGTTAATATTGTTAAAAAATAAAATTAAGATTCTTATTAAATCATAAAGTGAGTCATTTAAGGTTTTAAAGTCACTATATTCTTATTGATCTAAGGAATTCTATTCTCACATACTCAATATGATTGGGAATGTCAATTATATTCAATATTATTGAATATTATTTGAAAGAATGAAGAATTACCATAATGAAAATTCTGGTTTAGAAATTCAATATATTTTCATTGATGGAAATGTTTCAACAATATGAATGAGTTCAATAAAAGTGTACCAGATATTCTCAAAACGGTGAGAATAAATGAACTAGGCATACGATGTCTAAGTGATGGTACTATACAAACATACAACGAGGTAAAAGTTAAAAACCTGAAGAGGAAAAGTTAGAAATTCCAATAATATTTCTTCAAGAATCCAGTTAAGGTTATTTTAAACATAACTGTATTATCATGAATAAGTAAAGATTTAATATGATGGGATTATATAGAATACATGAAGCGGCTTGAGATCTTCATCAAATTTTCATGTCAGGTATTAATTTTATAGAAATTTATTCTTTGATTTTTAAGGGAATGATATGCCTATTGTATACATTACATGTGTTTTAAATATAAAGGAGTTCAAAATAAAATGAATAATTTAGGGAGATTTTATTTTTCATTCAAGAGATGTAGAAAATATAATATACATTATAGTCTTGAATGTAAATATATTTATCAATCTTGGATGAATCTATATAAAGGATTTGTATCTTTATCTCACTTCTCTTATGTGATAATATGTGTTCACAATGAGTTGTCATGTATAACATTAGATGATTAATTATACACATCGGGTTTATGATATTAAATTTTATTACATGTTTTGATAAGAAGATATGAATAAAAGTGTTTTATCTAGGATTAGGTGTTTATCTATCTATTTGTCAAAATATGATGGAATGTGATTCCCACCTACTAGTGGTGTATTTTTATGAATAAAATCATATTTTTTTAAGAAAATAAAATAAACACATATCATTCCATATGATGTATGGAGAAAATATTTTATTTGTTAGATATTCCCAGTAAA
The DNA here is from genome assembly GCA_963277665.1 of Viscum album. Lineage (NCBI taxonomy): Eukaryota > Viridiplantae > Streptophyta > Magnoliopsida > Santalales > Viscaceae > Viscum > Viscum album. The sequence goes on along the minus strand of OY728150.1, from coordinate 1,880,797,224 downwards.
AATAAATCACTATTATATACTAAAACACAATGTAGATTGTATTTTTTCATAGAAATATATTCTGAAGAGAATATAGTGTATAAGAGGATAGAGAGAGTATGATTAAACTTATAGAATTTTAAAGGTGAAAAATAAAACATTATTACACTTATGTTTTAGTAATTCTTCACTAAATATCCTAAATAGTTAGGATATCTGACAATGAAGAAAAACGTAAATAGTTACATATGGTTTCTATGAGAAAGTGAATATCACTAATAACTAAATAATTATACTCATCTAAGATTAAAAAATATTATTCACTTAATGTATTAAAATGTTTATGATATATTATAAAAAAATAAATTTAAAGTGTTATATTAAGATATTGTGCGAAATTTAATTATACTTGGTATCCTAAAACAAGTTCAAGGACACACTAGTAATAAAAAATTCTTATAGTTACATTTAGTTACTTTGTGAAATTGAAAATCAATATTTATTAGATGATTATTATAGTATATTTACAAACTTAAATTCAATTGATTTAGAAAAAGGATTAGGAAACAATGGTAAAGATAAATGTAAATGGTTACTTGTGTTTACCACAATAAAGTAAATGTCACTTTATCCTAAAACAGTCTAGGATATGTTAGATAAAAATTTAAATTTTTACATTAACCTCTAGGATAATTATTGATATAATTATTTCATTATTTAATGTGATATTAATATGAGAAAGAATTCTAAGTATATGACATAAGATAACATTATAAAATTTTATTTTGTGAAGTTTAAGAGTTTGAATATAAGTTCAAGGAGTTAAAATCAAGAAATATGATTCCAATGTCTCACCATTATTAAAACTATATTTCTTCATAAATGTAACTCACTAAGAGGTTAGTGGGATTATTTTATCAGATGATCATATAGATACGTGATAAGAATTATATATGAAATTAATGTTAAAAAACCAATACTACTACAACAACACCATCAAATTATTGAGAAATATATTTATTTTAAACACTGAAGAGATTAGTTGTGGTGGTAGTAAACATATCATGTAATTTTAATAATGGAAATTTCTATTTATCATTTATTCATGTGTTCTATAATTTACTTTTCACAAATAGTATAATGATAAATATTCCTTAAAAGTAAAAACTTTGAGTTGTCCCTAATCGATGATCATCATGGATTATTATGGGGTGTAATGATATGTTAATATTATCTTGAATAAATTATTGTACTCATAGAAAAAGGATGTACATGAGATACGAAGAATGAAATCATGAGGTAATAAGTATATAATTATTACTTCTACTGATTTTCTAAAGTATATCTCATATTATGTTATACCATCATAGATATACATAAGGGTGTATTCTTATTATCACTATAACATCCCAGGTAAATAAAGAATAAAGAATTTTCATATTTATTAATATTTACGAATTAAATATTAATTCTAATTAAAAGGTGTTTCTATGTTCGATAGCGTACTCGGTACGCAACGATGAGTTTCTTTGAAAACTTACGTTGCACACAAGTAATAAAATAATATTATTTTAAATGTTAGTTAACGAGTAGCTGTTGTACTGGCGGGAATGGATAGAAATAACTAAAATATGATTATATATGTTTTTAGATGTTTTTACATTTACCCAATAAAAGATAAAGGCTTAAAATACGGAAAGAGTTCAATTTTAGGCATTTATACCCTAATTTTCACGAAAGGTCCACTTATCACCTTTTGACGGAGAACCGTCATTAAATATAGTTTTGATCGATCTTATAAATTCTTTTGGACCAAATATAACACTTCTTTAGAATCATGACATCAAAATTTACTTTGTGTAAATTTTTGGTACCTTTCTGATAAAGTTCATTTTTTTAATGAATAGTGTAAAATGTTGTATTTTAATTCAAAACCTCTTTTTAATCTAATTTATTTACATGATTATATTATCTTTTTAATTGGTTTTAAAGTGAAATTAGAAAGTATTTTTACCATTAAATCCAATAGTGGTCGTTGGAATTAATTTTACTTTGAAATCAGACTTAAACTAGTGTCAATCTTTTGATACTTATTGTTTCATAAAAACACGCTATTTGCTCTGACAGCGGGAATTAATTATTAAATTAATTAATGTGACTTATATGTTTTGAATTTTGTAAAATATACTTCATTTTTGAATTCGTAATATCAAATATAGCTTAGGGTGAATTTTTGGTAATTTTCTGAAAAACTTCAATTTTTGATGAATAGTGAACCACTAAGTGGTACTTATAAAAACTGATTTTCTATTTAAATGAAATTTTGCCAAAATTGTGTTTTGAATTTCAAAAATCCGACATACATGGTTGTCATTAAGATGTAAAATGTGGTTCAATGAGATTATAATAATTTTTTGGTGAATAGTAACTTTTTTTCATTAATCGCGATTAGAGGTAATTAGTGTAGTTTAAGGTAAAAATGGTATTATAAGAATGTGAAAACACCATGACACTTGTCCTACACCTATTGGGTGAGTCATGGCCGACCAAGACAAGCCATGGGCCAACTTGGGGACCCCATGGAACCACTTTAATTGGAAAATGGCATTAATATATTTTTATTTAATGTTAAAGTGAAGATGACACTAACATAAATTGTTTTACTAAAATAATTTTTGAGTGGGGTTATACAAGTCCAAATTTTGATTATAAATAGTCATTGGAAATCTAATAAGATTTCCTACATCATAGTATTTGTTTTATAATTTTTAGACATTATATAAATTAAATTATATATGACATAATAATGATGCAGCGATGACATCATTATTTGATGATTTAAATAAAATGGAAAGATAATGAAAAATATAAAACCTACACATGGCCAAAACCAATTGGATGAGTGTATTTTGAACCCTTATCACCTTATCCACGAATTATATCAATGTGGGACCTTTTAAAACCGAAAAACATTTTCAAATAAAGTAATATTTCTTTACTTTCCAAAAGTGCCCCTCCTCTCCTCTTATAAAAGGCCCCCACCTCTACCCCATTTCACACACTTCTCAAGCCTTTGGCTCGGCCAACCCCTGCCCCATTACTCTCTCCACATCCCTCTCCTAATACTAGAGGATTCCCTTTGGGCATAATCCTTTCAAAGGAAGCCTTTAGGCTCAAATCAAATGGGAGTTACACTTTTAAAGGTAATTCATTCTCTCTTGTTCATTTGTTTTATTTTGCTTCTCCAACCCTCTAAACTCTTTTTATTTATTTCTTTTGTAACAAAACCAGTATATTCAAAATACTAGGATGTTTTTATATGATTTATTTGAGCTACACTCTCACACAACTACATCAAATGGTTAAAGAACATATGGTTTCCGTGGATGGCGAAATTCTGCCTCCCGAAACGATGATTGTTCAATACTCATTTAACACCTTCAAGGGTGGCCATTATGATGTCACTATTTTTATATATGATATATAATATGTTTATATTTTTTTTAAGCTTCTGTATTTTTCATTTTTGGCATACCTTTATGGTTTCCATTATGGGTAAACACGATATCTTCATTTAAGGAAGTGCGGACTACCGCCCCCTAAAAGTGATGTGATTCGTTAATGCCATATGTGGGACGTGTAAAGGATGGATTTAAAGTTATTATATATGATGTTATAATGGAATTATAATATAACTCTATATCATTATTATTTCCTTCCATTAATTATGAGATAGAAATGAAATTAGCGTTCATGCGTACGTACGGCTTACCGTCTCCATGAACGGTGCATTTCATTTCATATCCCCAAATGTAATGCACTATTAAAATTACATGTATATAATGTATATATATAATTAATGATATATCTAAATGATGAATATAATTCTAGAATTAAAATATACATACCTCTCATTTAGTTTTAATTCAACTAATATGACAAAGAAATCAAAGTAGCATTTATGCGTACGTACGGCTTACCGTCTCCATGAACGGTGCATTTCATTTCTTTCCTCTAAATGATTATGTAATATTATAAATACATGTATATGCTGGATATATATGATACATATTATATCCAAATCGGTAATTTCATTCTGGATATAAAGAACCTTTGACCACACGAACAACATGTAATTTTAAGAAGTCCACTTTCGACTTAAGAACCAAATATTGAAAAAACAAAAATTATTAAATTAAATGGTTACATAATGTTTATAACATGGAAATAAGTGATATAAAAGGAATAATGAACTTTAAAAAGGTTCTTAATCAAGTATAAATTCACTCAAGTTTATTATTCAGGACGTTAAAGAACGATCGAGTCAAGTCGGACCCGAGGTAAGGGACTTCGTCTCAATCTCCTTTAATTGATGCATATTTTGTTTTATACACAACTTTATTTTATACGGTGTATAAACTCCTTTGACTTTTACTTTTATACAAAAGGAATATTTTTCTACGAAGCGTTTTACTAAACGACAAAAAGGAATTTTTTTTTTACGTACGCGGTGACAACGACCTTTTCCGCCGCCGCGAGTATTATTTGATCTTTGGCTTTCTCAACAAGCCGTAATTTTTTTAGAATAAAATAAATACCATATACTCTTTTATGTATTTTGGTATTGAAAATGGTTTTGAAAAAGGATTCTATTATGTCAATATATTTATGATATATTGTGATTGAAATGTGGAAATGTTATCATTCCTTTATATTGGTTTTATGTTTTATGATTTTATACTGGTACTTGGACGTTTTAACGGGTGGTTACGTTATAAACCATATGACGGGTGGTGCCGTGAATACCAGGAAGGGTGGTTACGTTATAACCTCCAATGAATTGGGTATGGAAGTCGGCCGTATGGATATTCCATTAAGTATGTATGGAAATTGGCCGTATGGCTATTCCATTAAGTGATATGTGTGGAAGTCGACCGTATGGTTATTCCACTTAAGTATGTTTATGTCCAAAGATACCTTTATATATTCTATGTGTTCTTTATATGGGTTTTATGGTAATCCTTTGGTCACAAAAAGGTAAGTAATGATACTTTATTCAGTGAAGATTTTTTTTTACTAATTCATGAAGGTGAAGGTATTACTTTGATATAGTATACATGGTTTACTTGATGTTTGAAAAAATAACAGTTTTCATTATTTTTGTATCCCTTACTGAGCTTTTTATGCTCACCCCAAGTTTTTCGAAATCTTTTTCACAGGACTTAAAGTGGAATAAGGTCAAGGATGGGATCAAGGGAATTTCATGCTATCTAAAACATGGAATCTAGACATCTTTCTTTTTAATAGTTTTTATTTTATGGAGACTTAGTAGAAGTGTCTACTTTGTAATCTTTTAAGATGTAATAGTTATGTTCTAATTCTCTAAAACTCTAAACCTGAAAAGATCCTCAATGTGAATTATTCATTTAATTCAATATTAAGTAAGGTTTAAGGTTGGGGCCTTATAGTTGGTATCAGACGACGATTTAGACAACTTTAGGTGTTAGAAAAGTGTTAAATTATAATATGATTGAAATGATATAGAAATTATGGATTACCATGTTGCTTCGCCTAAGATATTTCTGTGTTCAGAATGGTTTTCCACAGAGGATACAAAGCAGCTATGTTGGGACGACATCAGGAGGAAGAAAACCTTCCAAATCAGCAACCTGAGATGGTCGGAATCGGAACTGAACAGTTTGTTGCAGTAATGGCACAGTTGACTCAGTCTATAAATGGTGGTGGTATCTATGCACGAGATCAGCCAGATCAACTGCAGAGGAACATGTCAGTGGTGGAACATTTCATGAGGCAACATCCCCCATCATTCAGAGGATCATCAGACCATGTGCAAGCTGAAGGGTGGATTAAAGCACTGGAGAAGATTTTTGATGTCATGGGGTGTTCAGAACATCAAAAGGTTAGTCTTGATGTTTACCGTTTTGAAGGTGAAGCTGATCAGTGGTGGTCGATGGTGAAAAATATAAGGGATAATGATGAGATTGAGGATCTTCACTGGGACGAATTCAAAGGTATGTTTCTTGAGAAATATTTTCCTAAGGTGGTTCATCTTAGGATGGAAAAACAGTTCCTAGAATTGAGGCAGGAGGATGATTCAGTGGCTACTTATGAAGAAAAGTTCACTCGATTGGCAAGGTATTCTCCATACTTCATATGAGATCTTGATATTAAAATAAACCGTTTTTACTCAGGGTTAAAGCCAAAGTATCGAATGCCTTTAGCTTCTCGTGAGTTCAAATGTTATGAAAAACTTGTTCGATGTACGGAGAAGGTGGAAATGGAGTTTGCCGATGATCAGGTGTTCTATGACAAACAACAGAATAAGAGATCTAGTTGGCAGGAAAAGGGGAAGAATTCATCAAAGAAGCAAGGAGGTAAGAAAACCAAATATCCATCCTGTGAGAAGTGTGGTAAAATGCATCCTGGAGAATGTTTATCCAAGTCTGGTAAGTGCTTTCGGTGTGGTAAGTCTGGTAATATTGCTCGTAACTGTAAGGAAGATGATCAAGCAGGAAATGAAAGGCCAACGGTAAGATGTTTTAAGTGTAATGAAATGGGTCATTATGCAGACGACTGTCCGACAAGGAGCTTAAGTGATGGGAAGCAGTTAGACTACAAGAAGAAAGGGGTGGTTAAATCCTTTGAAACAACTTCAGCAGATGTTGGGCTGTCGAATGAAGTGGTATCACCTCTAGGGAGCTTAGTATTTTTCGAAGATTGACATGAGGTCGGGGTACCATCAGTTGAAAGTAAAAGAAGCAGACGTTCCGAAGACTATGTTCCGTACAAGATATGGCCATTATGAATTTGTAGTGATGCCTTTTGGGTTAACCAATGCTCCTGTTGTATTCATGGACCTTATAAATAAAATTTTCCATGAGTTATTGGATAAGTTTGTGTTTGTGTATTGAGGTTTGTGATGAGGTTATGGGTGCCTTGTGATTCAAAGTTGAATAATTAGTTGTTTTTTCATCCTGGCAGTACTAAGATGTACAGAGGTCTGTGGGAGTATTACTGGTGGGATGGAATGAAAAGAGACATTGCTGATTTTACTATGAAGTATTTGACATGTCAATAGGTTAAAGCAGAGCAGCAGTTACCGAAAGGGATGCTTCAGCCTTTACCAGTGCCAGAATAGAAATGGGAAAACATATCCATGGACTTTGTTGTGGGATTACCGAGGAAATCTCGAGGTAATAATGCAATCTGGGTTATTGTTGATCTCTTGACCAAATCTTCTCATTTCCTTTCTATACGAGATAATTTCTCTCTAGATCAACTTTCCTGTTTGTATCTTAAAGAGATAGTCAGGTTACAAGGAGTTCCTCTCTCCATTGTATCCGATCGTGATCCCAGGTTTACTTCTAACATTTGGAAAGGCCTTCAGAAGTCGTTGGGTACTGAATTAAAATTTTAGTACAGCTTTTCATCCTCAATCAGATGGGCAGTCAGAACGAACAATTCAGACCTTGGATGATATGCTACGAGCTTGTTTGATGGATTATCAGGGAAGTTGGGACCAACATCTTTCATTGGTTGAGTTTTCTTATAATAACAGTTTTCATTCCAGTATACAGATGGCACCATTTGAGGCATTATATGGGAAGCGGTGTCGAACTCCAGCATTTCGGGATGAAGTGGGTGAAAGGAAGCTGATGGGACCAGAATTGGTAGAAGAGATGGCAGAAAATGTTCAGTTGATTCAGAAAACACATGAGAACAGCTCAGAGCAGGCAGAAGAGTTATGCGGATAACCGGAGGAAGGATCTATCTTTTGAGGTAGGTGATCATGCTTTTCTCAAGGTTTCTCCTTGGAAAAGTGTGATGAGAATTGGTAAGAAAGGAAAGTTGAGTCCAAGTTTCATTGGACCATACGAAATTCTGGAAAGAGTTGGATCAGTTGCATACCGAGTGGCTTTACCTCCGAGTTTATCTCAGGTACACAATGTTTTTCATGTTTCGATGTTGAGAAAGTATATGCCAGATCCATCTCATGTTTTGAGTCCAGAGGTAGTTTAGCTGGAAGAGAACCTATCTTATGAAGAACAACCAGTCCAGATTCTTGACCAAAGGGAGCAGGTGTTACGGAATAAGGTGATTCATCAGGTAAAGGTTTTGTGAAAAAACCATGTGATTGAAGAGGCAACGTGGGAATCTGAAAATGCTATGAGGGATAAATACTCCCACTTATTTTGATAAGTGAATAAAATTGCGAGGACGCAATTCCCAAAAGGGGGGGAAGGATGTAACATGCCAGGTAAATAAAGAATAAAGAATTTTCATATTTATTAATATCTACGAATTAAATATTAATTTTAATTAAATGTGGTTTCTATGTTCGATAGCGTACTCGGTACGCAACGATGAGTTTCTTTGAAAACTTACATTGCACACAAGTAATAAAATAATATTATTTTAAATTTTAGTTAACGAGTAGCCGTTGTACTGGCAGGAATGGATAGAAATAACTAAAATATGATTATATATGTTTTTAGATGTTTTTACATTTACCCAATAAAAGATAAAGGCTTAAAATATGGAAAGAGTTCAATTTTAGGCATTTATACCCTAATTTTCACGAAAGGTCCACTTATCACCTTTTGACGGAGAACCGTCATTAAATATAGTTTTGATCGATCTTATAAATTCTTTTGGACCAAATATAACTCTTCTTTAGAATCATGACATCAAAATTTACTTTGTGTAAATTTTTGGTACCTTTTTGATAAAGTTCATTTTTTAATGAATAGTGTAAAATGTTGTATTTTAATTCAAAACCTCTTTTTAATATAATTTATTTATATGATTAGATTATCCTTTGAATTTGTTTTAAAGTGAAATTAGAAAGTATTTTTACCATTAAATCCAATAGTGGTCGTTGGAATTAATTTTACTTTGAAATCAGACTTAAACTAGTGTCAATCTTTTGATACTTATTGTTTCATAAAAACACGCTATTTGCTCTGACAGCGATAATTAATTAATAAATAAATTAATGTGACTTATATGTTTTGAATTTTTTAAAATATACTTCATTTTTGAATTCGTAATATCAAATATAGCTTAGGGTGAATTTTTGGTAATTTTCTGAAAAACATCAATTTTTGATGAATAGTGAAACTACTAAGTGGTACTTATAAAAACTGATTTTCCGTTTAAATGAAATTTTTCCATCATTGTGTTTTTAATTTAAAAAATCCGACATAAATGGTTGTCATTAAGATGTAAAATGTGGTTCAATGAGATTATAATAATTTTTTGGTGAATAGTGACTTTTTTTCATTAATCGCGATTAGAGTTAATTGGTGTAGTTTAAGGTAAAAATGGTATTATAAGAATGTGAAAACACCATGAAACTTGTCCTACACATATTGGGTGAGTCATGGCCGACCAAGACAAGCCATGGGCCAACTTGGGGACCCCATGGAACCACTTTAGTTGGAAAATGACATTAATATATTTTTATTTAATGTTAAAGTGAAAATGACACTAACATAAATTGTTTTACTAAAATAATTTTTGAGTGGGGTTATACAAGTCCAAATTTTGATTATAAATAGTCATTGGAAAGCTAAAAATATTTCCTACATCATAGTATGTTTTTTATAATTTTTATACATTAAATAAATTAAATTATATATGACATAATAATGATGCAGCGATGATATCATTATTTGACGATTTAAATAAAATGGAAAGATAATGAAAAATATAAAACCTACACATGGACAAAACCAATTGGATGAGTGTATTTCGAACCCTTATCACATTATCCACGAATTATATCAATGTGGGACCTTTTAAAACCGAAACACATTTTCAAATAATGTAATATTTCTTTACGTTCCAAAAGTGCCCCTCCTCTCCTCTTATAAAAGGCCCCCACCTCTACCCCATTTCACACACTTCTCAAGCCTTTGGCTCGGCCAACCCCTGACCAATTACTCTCTCCACATCCCTCTCCTCATCCTAGAGGATTCCCTTTGGGAAGAATCCTTTCAAAATAAGCCTTTAGGCTCAAATCAAAAAGGAGTTACACTTTTAAAGGTAATTCATTCTCTCTTGTTCATTTGTTTTATTTTGCTTCTCCAACCCTCTAAACTCCATTTATTTATTTCTTTTGTAACAACACCAGTATCTTCAAAATACTAGGATGTTGTTATATGATTTATTTGAGCTACACTCTCACACAACTACATCAAATGGTTAAAGAACATACGGTTTCTGTGGATGGCGAAATTCTGCCTCCCGAAACGATGATTGTTCAATACTCATTTAACACCTTCAAGGGTGGCCATTATGATGTCACTATTTTTATATATGATATATAATATGTTTATGTTTTCTTTAAGCTTCTGTATTTTTCATTTTTTTCATATTTTTATGGTTTCCATTATGGGTAAACACGATATCTTCATTTTATGAAGTGCGGACTACCGCCCCCTAAAAGTGATGTGATTCGTTAATGCCATATGTGGGACGTGTAAAGGATGGATTTAAAGTTATTATATATGATGTTATACTGGAATTATAATATACCTCTATATCATTATTATTTCTTTCCATTAATAATGATATTGAAATGAAAGTAGCGTTCATACGTACGTACGGCTTACCGTCTCCATGAACGGTGCATTTCGTTTCTTATCCCCAAATGTAATGTACTATTAAAATTACATGTATATAATGTATATATATAATTAATGATATATCTAAATGATGAATATAATTCTGGAATTAAAATATACATACCTCTCATTTAGTTTTAATTCCACTAATATGACAAAGAAATGAATGTAGCGTTCATGCGTACGTACGGCTTACCGTCTTCATGAACGGTGCATTTCATTTCTTACCTCTAAATGATTATGTAATATTATAAATACATGTATATGCTGGATATATATGATACATATTATATCCAAATCTGGAATTTCATTCTGGATATAATGAACCTTTGACCACACGAACAACATGTAATTGTAAGAAGTCCACTTTCGACTTAAGAACCAAATATTGACAAAACAAAAATTATTAACTTAAATGGTTACATAATGTTTATAACATGGAAATAAGTGATATAAAAGGAATAATAAAATTTAAAAAGGATCTTAATCAAGTATAAATTAACTCATGTTTATTATTCAGGACGTTAAAGAACGATCGAGTCAAGTCGGACCCAAGGTAAGGGACTTCGTCTCAATCTCCTTTCATTGAGGCATATTTCGTTTTATACACAACTTTCTTTTATACGGTGTATAAACTCCTTTGAATTTAACACTTATACAAAAGGAATCTTTTTCTACGAAGCGTTTTAGTAAACGACAAAAAGGAATGTTTTTTTTACATACGCGGTGACAACGACCTTTTCCGCCGCCGCGAGTATTATTTGATCTTTGGCTTTCTCAATAAGCCGTAATGTTTTTAGAATAAAATAAATACCATATACTCTTTTATGTATTTTGGTATTGAAAATGGTTTTGAAAAATGATTCTATTATGTCAATATAGTTATGATATATTGTGATTGAAATGTGGAAATGTTATCATTCCTTTATATTGGTTTTATGTTTTATGATTTTATACTGGTACTTGGACGTTTTAACGGGTGGTTACGTTATAAACCATATGACGGGTGGTGCCGTGAATACCAGGACGGGTGGTTACGTTATAACCTCCAATGCATTGGGTATGGAAGTCGGCCGTATGGCTATTCCATTAAGTATGTATGGAAATTTGCCGTATGGCTATTCCATTAAGTGATATGTGTGGAAGTCGACCGTATGGTTATTCCACTTAAGTATGTTTATGTCCCAAGTTACCTTTATATATACTATGTGTTCTTTATATGGGTTTATGGTAATCCTTTGGTCACAAAAAGGTAAGTAATGATACTTTATTCAGTGAAGATTTTTTTTAGTACTTCATGAAGGTGAAGGTATTACTTTGATATAGTATACATGGTTTACTTGATGTTTGAAAAACTAACAGTTTTCATTATTTTTGTATCCCTTACTGAGCTTTTTATGCTCACCCCAAGTTTTTCAAAATGTTTTTCACATGACTTAAAGTGGAATAAGGTCAAGGATGGGATCAAGGGAATTTCATGCTATCTAAAACATGGAATCTAGACATATTTCTTTTTAAGAGTTTTTATTTTATGGAGACTTAGTAGAAGTGTCTACTTTGTAATCTTTTAAGATGTAATAGTTATGTTATAATTCTCTAAAACTCTATACCTGAAAAGATCCTCAATGTGAATTATTCATTTAATTCAATATTAAGTAAGGTTTAAGGCTGGGGCCTTATAATCACTCTTTCTATCATGAAGTTAGAGATATTCCTAATATAAGAACCTTCATAATTTAACAACCTACCTAAAAAAGTCTAAATATAAACTTAAATAATTAGGGGTGGTTGGGTATATTACTAATCATGTCATCGGTTAGAGTGAAACCAAGATACAATTTATCCACTTATATAACAAGAAAAGTTATCTAACCATTTATTGAATCATAGTGAATAAATTCATAGCCTTTCATAGTTGATTCACATATTATATGTTCAAATAATTTAATGAGGAGTATGACATGCACTCATCTATTAGATGATTTTATGGAGATGTATTCATCTACTTGGTCATTGTTTTTTTGAAAATAAAGAAAAGATGAGATAAATATACTATATTTACATGCTCTGGGACTATTGGTCACTCTATGTAGTGTAAAAAATGATTTTATAGGTATACATACGATGTATATGATATATCCACCAGTGATCATGCTCATATAGAGATTTGAGAATGTTTTATAGAGATCACACCAGACCCTTTAGTAGCTTGAGTAACACTGATTCTTATCTATAGGTCATTCTATACTTACATCTATGAAATATAGATTTCATATTTACTTTCAATGATGCTAAGTCTTGTAGGGTCACATAGTTTGGACTCTGGATAAGGATTATGTTTTAGAAAAAGCATTTATTCAAAAATGAAGATAGTGTGATGAAACCATATCCAAAAGGTTATTTGGATGGATTCAAAGAGAGTTGTGATGTTTTTTACAAAGACTTTTTGGATTTTATTTCAAGTGGGAGATTGTTTGATATTCACTAAAATAATTAATAGAATATTTAATTTAGGTTCATTTATCTTCCATTTGATTTCATTGATAATAATCCTTTATAAATAGATTAAATGGATTCAATATTCATTGAATAGGATTAAATATTCATTGAATAAGATTAAATATTCATTGAATAAGATACAATATTCATTTAATAGGATTCAATGAATTAATGAAAACACGGATAAATGTATATAGATACATTGAATATGGATAACATGTTTTGTTAAATGAAATGTGTCATAAATAGATATATAAAGGAATAAGATACCCCATGATGTGTACAACCAATTTTTATGCAAGTCTCTAAAAACTTTCTTATTTACAATGACTTGTCCATCACCCCAGTAAAGATGATAAGACCTATTAAAGTGTATGAGAGTCATCTAATTGAGATCAGGATCCACAGGATAGTTAAATCCCTTGGTGTTAGGAAGCTTTTGTTTTATGCTCTAGTGATATGCATCACGAAAACTCATTAGAGATTACTACATTGAATATACATGTATGCACATTTATGTTATTCATTTATTAAAAATTAATTCCACTGAAGATAGATCATATATATTTGGGTTTTTTCCCACTTCCATGTCCACATTATGGATAATGAAAACCCAACACCTTCTTCAAAAATGGGATATCCTAACATCCTTTTAATTCTATATGAAGAATAATTTCCATAAATTTGAAATTCCTTTATTTTCCTAAAAAACATAGATCTTAATATGAACTCTTAATTTATATGAGAATAATACACCATAACACATATATCCTATATCAATTTTATATATTATATAAATGGATCCAAATAAACATTAATATAATTACTAGATTATTTTAGTCTTGATATTTGGAGAGAAGACATAATGTAATTTCACTTCATACATAACCATGGTGGAAATTTATAATTTACTAACATAACATGAAATTTTCTATGAGTTATACTTAGTATAATAAAATTATTTATTCCCTATGTAGACATTGAAGAAAATGGGTTTTTATATTTTTCACAAATTCAAGATATACAGGATAAATTTTTTTCCACTAAGGAGAGTCTTCTTGGTTACGAGGTTTCCAATTTGAATTCTTATATCTATATGACAAATCAATTTCATTGAAATTTTTCACTTTTATATATCCATATTATCCTTACAGTGGTTGTAAAGTACCATACAAATTTCAACGGTCATGATTCATATTTCTTGCATCAATCATCACCATAAATAGGAAATTTTTACGTGATTCATGGTCTTGACAAATAATATACAATCATTTCAAGAGGCATTTATTATTACAGAGATTATACCCATCAAATATAACATTCTTTTAGCATTATATGTTTAATAATAAAGCTCGTTATCTTCATTATTTAAGAGATAAAATGCCTTTTTAAATCTAATTTCACTCCATCTATTAACAAATTTAATATTATATAAAATCAGTATGACTAAAAATGTTTTTTATTTAGTATAACAAACATAAAATGACATCTTTTTATAACTATTTTACTTCACAAATTGATTTGGATAATTGAGTTGGTCATCCTCACAGATTATCATACTATCCATAAACTATAGTGTTATCTCAATCACTACCTATATCTAGTTTTCCCTCTATTTAGTTGAGAATGTATAACTTTGCTCTATTATATGAAAAATCAAGTGTTCTTCCAACTCACTTGGAAAAATTATTCTTGAATAATAGAAAAGTAAACAAAAACTAGTGATTAGAAAAATTTCATATCTAGGATCTGTTGCAAACTTGATGAACTCTTAAACCCCATCCCCATACTCTATTATAATATAATTGAAATGCATCCATTTTATATTCATATTCATCCTTTTTGGTACAATAATATTCATATTTAAAAATAAATAAATAAATCCACAGAAGGTATACATATAATATATCATTTTTTATATGTGTAAATTATATAAAGTTTAAATTTAAATAATATAATTATAAATTATAGTACACACATATATAAAGTATATAAAATAATAGATACAAATCCAATATTTTAGAATACATTACAAAATATATACATATAATAAATAAATAAATATATATATATATATTATAATATATATATATACACATAGATATGTAAATAAATTAAATATTTATGTCTATGTATATAATTATGTATATATATGTGTGTGTCTATGAATGAACATTTAAATATACATGCATATATATATGCTTGAAAAAGATGATACATACATAAATTAATTATACAAAAATACATATAAACTTAATAACTATACTTACTATTGTGTATATATGTGTTTATATATATATCTATATAAATACAACCCTAAAACATATATATAAATGAAAACATTAACAAAAACATATATACATATTTTTATATATAAAAACAAATAAAGAACACATATTTATATAAATGTGAATGTATATAAAAAAAATTTATATATAGACCATTATGCAATGAAAAACTAAAATAATTTGGGATCCAATTAATTCTATTTTCTATATAAAAATTTATATGCCCACACACATATATAAAAATTTATAATTATAAAAAACCAGGGAATGTATATATATATTATTACAAGGAGAACCAAAACATCCTGAAATACTCTTTCATGATCAATTGAGAAATACTTAAAAAACATTTTATTAATACGTACCATCGATTTTGAGGCTCATTTTTTCCAAAATGCTTCGTAGAGGTAGTAATAAAATTTGAGTTCTACGAAAGATTGAATGTCAAGGAGTGGTGTGACTCTTGGAGTTATTTTAGAATGGGAAAAAGTTCTCTTAGTGAAATCCCAAAATCACCGATAAAAGTAACATTT
Organism: Viscum album; assembly: GCA_963277665.1. Classification (NCBI taxonomy): domain Eukaryota; kingdom Viridiplantae; phylum Streptophyta; class Magnoliopsida; order Santalales; family Viscaceae; genus Viscum; species Viscum album. Next base: position 1,880,781,276 of record OY728150.1, on the reverse strand, counting down.
ATTAGTATTAAAACTTTATGAACTATTAAAGAAAACTTTTATCCATGCTAATTCTAGCACTCACAAAGGCATGAATTTAGTAGTGATAATTTTAGTGTTAATATAGGAACACATATCTATTAGTGCTAAAATTAGCATTGTTAAAACACAAACTAAAAAAATCACCAGTTTTATAAATTCTTATAATAACAATAATAATTTTATATTTACAAATTCTAATAATTAATAATTTTATAAATGTACATAATATTAAAAATATTATGTATAAAATATTAATAAGTAATAATTATTTTTAAATAATATTAGCTATATTATCAAAGGTATTATTAATTATTTAAATGACTAAATATTTTAGACTAAACAAAAATGAACAGCTGTATTTAAAAATATTAACTGTATTGTATTTCAATAAAAAGTAAATTCAATATATTTTACTTATTAAATATACATATTAGATATATTATAAATTTAATTTTTTAAAAAAATCAAATCATTATATTTTATATTTATATTAAATTTATTTTAAAAAATTAAATTATATAATTGTTAGGTATTATGAAGAAAATTAAAATTCATGATTATATATATAGATTTCATTATAAAAATTACAATGATTACATTTGAATTAAATTAAAAATTAATTTTATATATAATTACATATAAATAATAATATTGTTAATAATATTTTTAAAATATGAATATTTATATAGAAATTTGTAAAACGTTGTCAACATTAAATGAAGTTATAATTTTATTATAGTATAAAATATTGATATTATAATATAATATATATATTTAAACGCATACACACATTGAAAATGTATATGTGACTATGTCTATATATGTATATATGTATATATATATATACAATACATGCATATATTTTTTGGAACGCTTACATAATATTAATTAAGTATGTTATATAAATATAAATAATTAATAATTATATAAAATTTATATAATATTAGTAATATTTTGAATAAGAAATATTAATAATTAATAATTATATTTAAATATTATTTTCTATATTTTTAAAAATATTAATAATTATATAAATGAATTAATATTTTACACTAAATAAAAAAGAATATTTATATTTATAAATATTACAACATTATTTTTTTTAAATACAAAATATTTTAAATACTTTTTACCAATTAAACTAAATATTAAATTTTCTATCATTTTTATTTAAAAAATTATATTCATTGTTTTTCATATTTAAGTTATCATTTTTTTAAAAATATAAATTACATATATACATATAAATATTTATTATTAAAACATACATCTATTAGTATATATTTCAATATAAAATTTCATTATTTACATTTGAGAAAATTTAATTATTGATATTATAAATAACGACATATATAATTATAAAATCATTATTATAATAATAATAATATAAATATGAAAATTTTCCAGAAAATTAACTATTTTATAAAAATAATTTTCAATTTTTCATTTCTTTTAATTAAATTAATGATATTATTTTCATCAGTTTCATTCATTATATGTATTATAAATATAAATATATATATATATATTATATAGAATCATGTGTGTGACTGTGTCGACGTATACTTATATATAAATATATATATACAATAATGAGATATTTAAATTTGAAAAACCAAAGGTGTGTGTGTGTATATATCATATACACTATAATCAAAGCTAACATTATAATTGATAAATGTTAACTTTTTTTAGTGCTAAAATTACCGTCCTTATTCAAATAAAAATATGTGGGTGTGTGCACACTAATGTGTCGAATAACCAAAGGACAAGAATATGTGTAATAGGTAAACTCAAGACATACTTTTGTATATCTGTATACAATGTATATAGTATTAATTTCATTTTAATTTCTACATTAAATAAACTAAGATTAATTACTAATATATAAAAATTCTTATATTAATTAATTTTTTTATACAAATATTAATAATTAAAAATTATATAAAAGTATATAATATTAATAATATTATACATAAAATTATTAATAATTATAAATAGTATTTAAATATTAATATTTATTTATTTTTAAATATTATTAATTATATAAATGAGTAAATATTTTACACTAAATAAAAATGTACAATCCTATTTATAAATATTATAAGTATTTTGTATTTAAATATAAACAATTTTCAATACATTTTAATATGTTAAATAAATAATAAAGTTACCAATAAATTGTTTTTAAAAAAAATACATTCATTACATATGTATGTACGTACAAACATACATACATACATACATACCTACATACATACATACATACATACATACATACATACATATATACATACAAAAAAAATGAAGAACTCACCACAACTGAATCCCCCTTACCAAGACATAATCACTGTCTTTGGAGATATCAAATCCTTCATGCTCAGATATTGATCATCGTCATCGATTCACCATCATCCATGTTCCAATTCAAATTCAAAAATAAACAAATTATGGGATTACCTATGAGCTAGGAGAACATCAATAAACCTATTCACTTACTCTATGAACAAATAAAAAACGGAGCTTGGTGGAGCACCAAAACAAGTAACAAAACTAAGTATGAACAATCCCTATCTCTATCCTAATACCTATTTCTCTTTTGATAAAACGGAATGAACCATAACTCTTCTCCTCCCTCTATATCTTGGTGGAATGATCCTCCACACTGAGCTCAAAGGGTCCACATAGATAAAATTAAATGAATTAACCATGAGGAATAGAATAAGTCCACAAGATGCCACCATGGAAGAACATTACCATATTAGGAATTATAATTTCATTATAGGGAAAAAATAATGGGAGTAAAATTATGATGTTAGTCCCAAAAAAATGCATTAAGGACACATGGGATGCGATTTTTGGTAAAAAGGAGAGAGGCCATGATCCAATCAAAATCCCTCAGTGAAGATTAATGTCATTGGAGGGGACAGTGCTTGTCCAAATAAGATGGAAAATATCAACCAAACCCTATGTTAGCATAAGATTCATCCATATGTTTTGAATTTAATATAATTTATAAATAGAACACACTTTTTTCACTAATAATCTGATCATTCTAAGCTTCATTCACACTACTCTGATAGGGATCACTAGGTAGTGGCCAGTGAATACCTTACTCTTAGGGTATCCATAGACTGTGTGAATCTCCAAACGCATGGGCATGAATTCCTTTAAGCCACATTATTCTGGAATATTTGGCTAAAGGTTCAAAGATAAATAAGTGTTTAAGAGTTCTTTGACTATAATGTTTATATGAAAAGAATAATTTAAAGCCATCTCATTGTATTTTCCCCTCACTATAAGTATAAAGGACACTCCTCGAGGCTCAAAAAGTTTCATAAAAGTTTGATAGTCACAGTGAACATTAAAATCATTTATCAACTCTTTTTTCTATTTGTTTTCAAACTATTTATCACTATAAATTATTCTTTTGAAACTCCTTTAATGTTTCTTGATTAAAATTAATTGATAATAATAACATTTTTCTGGGAATAAATATAATTTGTCATGAATTATTGTATAATTTGCATCCTTCAATGCATGGAACCATGAAATAGTAGCCTTCACTATGAAATGGTTTACCTTATCAAAATCTATAACTTGGTTAAGATAACCATGCCACAGGTTTAACATTTGAATATATTTATATCAATATCACACTTTTACTAAATCCGTATACACATAGAACAACATTACCTTATGTTACATCATATTTTATAACTTGTAAAACCATATAAAAAATCCTATCAAATATTTTCTAAAATTAATGTTAGAAAAGATATCATTCATTTTCACGAAATCTTACATCATTTGTAACATCTTACGAAAATCCCTCCATAAAACATCTTGGTAGTTATCAATGTTTTATAAAAATTGTTTATATTAAATGATAATCTTTATTTAAAAAATCAATAATTTTAACCCATCGAGCCTTTAAAATAGTGAAAGTAATTATGATTTCTTGAATCAATAATTATAAGTAAATATTGGACATAATAAATCATTGATGTTACATAATATATAAATTTATTTGATGTGATCTCAATCAAAAACATGAATCTCTATAATTTTTTCACCAGTTGTGTCATATAAAAGTATGAATAATAATATAATTTATTTTTCCATGTCATTGAGTGACCAAAAGAAAGAGTATTTAAATCTCATATATTGTACTCATATGTTCTTGATTCTCTAATTATAGACCAAATAGATGGATTAACACATCACATGTTATTTAAATAGATACATGATAAAATAACTTATCCCACACCTTAATAAAGATGATCATAATAAGAAACATATATATATATTTCCTCAATCTAACATCATCGAGCGCCATGATGTCATACTATTCATATGAGAGGAAAAATACAATCTTGGTTAAACCTCAACCAATGAAAAGATCCATAATATACCCAACCATCCACTAATTAGACCTTCCTCATGGATGAGGTAATAAAGATATAAATGTATTAATGTTATAATGTTAGGTATATTTTCAACCTAAAGCATGGGCATTAAATATGAAATATGCACCCCTCGTATACTGAAGAAATAGTGATTAACACTTCATGTGTTATATGTAATGGGTCAAACTGCACACAAAACTAATTTTTTTCCTAATAATAGAACTCTATATTTATATAAAAAACCCACCATATGATAATCAATATATGTCATAACAACCTACAATACTTGTTTATGATAATAAATTAAGGATAATTTGAAATCATATTCTTAGTAGTAAATTATAATTCCAATTCAAGTAATATGTGAAGTATCCATGAAAGAATAATAAAGTAGAGACTATATTTTATATAACATAATATATTTTATATTATTAAACTTATTTAATAATACTAATAAAACCATACATAAAGGTTGGTATAATCATATCTCATATTCCACACAGTCAAATATGCCTTATGTTTTCTTCAATTTTAGGGTTTCATTAAACTCATTACAACTCAAAGTAATTCCAACCTCATCTCTATGTGACCATCATATAAATTTTCCTGATAATCCCCTTTAATGTTTAATATCACGACATAAATCTTGTTTAAATAATGTTGAGATTATGACTCATAAACCACTTGTTCAACTATTTGAAACTAATATTAAAATTTATTTACTTCACAACTTCCAATATTATTATCTTCAAAACTTTTTCTATATTAAATACTTACAATTCTTTATAAGTCCATCATCCTCTTCTGTAGATAAATTATATTTGATATTTTATTTATGATAATATAGTAAAAAATTATAATCAAATGATTAGATTAAGATAATTATTTACAAACATATCCTAAACTCCTTTATTATATAAAGTGGTATTCACTTTTATTTGTTATTTATTGAAATTATCTATTTTTAAACATAATCCCACTAACCTTTAAAAATATTGTTTTATATAATGTGTATCTCAAAGACACAAACTACTTTATGTTATGAAATATCACTTATTTGTTTCATGATAACATTACAAAATAAAGTATTCACAAACATATATTATATGTAATTTTATGTATATAAAAATATTATTTTATTTTTTAAAATATTCTATTATAGGTTGTGGGAATAATGTCCCAAATTTATTTGATAAATCACTCTAATCTTGAATAAAACCCATTTTATCCTTAATTTAATTTCAAACATTTTATTGAATGAATAAAATAATAAACCATGTGTATAAAAATACTATACCATTTATTGATAATAATCATTATTTATAACAACAATTCTATAATCAAACTAGAGAATATATAATGAGAAATACACAACTTTTATAATTTCTAAATTCTCTCAAGTTTTGAAGTAGTCGAATGCATCCATCCCCTTGATGTAAAACCCTTTTTTTCATTATATAAAATTAATAATTTAATATCTAAACATAAACACTTCATCAATTTGTAACTCATGTATATATTTATAATATTTTTATAATTTACAATTGGTATCATATACCTTTTAAAATAGGATATTTTTTTCTATAATATTAATAGTCAATATGGATACTCTATAGAGTTTCACAAACCCATTATGGAATTTTGGACAATTAGGTCTCTAATAGAAACACTATTCATCCTTAATGACACCGAAATTAAGTTTTAATGACCCAAAATTACTATTATAATATAGAATTTTTATTTTTAGATTATCATTTTACCATTCTCTATAGTCATCAAAATAAAAAATCATTGAACTTATATTTATTTCTAAAATATATTTAATACATTAAGAATATTAGGTGAATTTTTATTGATGTTATTCATATTATAGATTATAATTAATTTTAATAACCTTTTCAAAAATGATTGTAAAATTAATTCCTTCACTAGATCAAGCCTTAAAAGAGACCCCAACCTCTCTAAGTCATTAAAATACTTAATCATATCGAGTAAATGAGGAAATAATGAAGTTTCTTTGATTATGTTTAAAACTATAAGTGAATCATTCTTACGATTAGTGTAAGAATTTATATTTATTTTTAAATGGATTTACAATGTTGTTATTTGAAAAGGGGTTTCCTTACCATACATAAATTTCCATCTTAACAAGTAATTATCCTCAAATTCATATGGTAACATAAAAAATTGGATCCTTTAAACTTTTCGATTTCATAATTTATCTCAAATTCATATTTTATGATAATGATTTCATTTTATCAACAACAAATGTTTTTAACAAATGAGTATGAAGTTTTACAATAATTTAATAATGAAATTTATTAAATGTTATCCTAATAAAAGGATGAAACTTTTTGATTTTTCATCATAAAAACTAGTGGAACGTGAATTATATTTTATATTAATTGACTTCAATTTTGTTTTATTATCAATACAGAGCTATTTGGGTAGACCATCAAGTAAATAATATCATATATGACTCTTTGGTAGTTTGGTTGTCAACTACTTTCCCAATTCCATCTTCTAGGTGGTTAAATCATATCATAAATGTTGAGAGTAATGGAGAATATTAAAATATTTGTATAACTTCTTCAATATTTGCTTCCAAATCATTTTCACTATATTTTATTCATTTAAAACTACTTTAACATTTCTCATGATATTTAACTAATAATGATAGTATTTTTTGGGAAGAAATAATATTTGTTATGAATTATTATATAATTCATATTTTCCTTGAAAAAAACCACATCTTATTGACATTCACTATAATGTGGTTTGACCCATCAAAAAACATAATGTAGTTAAGACCACCATGACATGTTTTTAATTTTAATATATATTTATATCAGAATAAAAATGTAAGGAAATACACCAATGGGAAACTAGTGTCACATATTTAAGATAACAAATGGTTGATGAAAAGGTTGTGAATAGAAGATTAATTATCTAGAGGATAAAACAAGTGAATGGATAAAATAGATGTCTAAAAAAATAGGCCAACACATATTCCCATCCTAATAGAAGATATAAATCCTGATAGTGAAGTAAATTTATAAGAGAAATAATATAAATGCCTATTTTAAAACCTATAATATATATAATGATCCAAATAAGATTATCCCCAGACCTAATATAAATTACCACATTCATTGAACATATTCCCCAATGTAATATACCATAACATCAATATATGTTTTCATAAATTCTGACATGACCTAACCTCTTAATACCTCTCCGAAGTAGTGATAATTTAAGTGTGTACCTCAAATACTTCCTCCAATAGGCCAGGGGATAGTGACTATCCCTGAGAAGGTATAAAAATAAAATGGGAGGCCTTATCCCATAATAAATGTATAAAAAACCACAATAAATGATAAAAATAATGAAAATAAATAATTGAACCATCTAAAAAATGTGATAAATCCATTCCAAAACTTTTAGGTTGCATAGAAATAAATAAATATAAATTATAATTTAAATGGGAGAAAATACATGCCCAATATGAAGAGAAATCCATCCTAACAATCTATAGGAGAAATGTACTTTCTCACACTCACAAGTATATACACCACCATCTATTAGCATCACTAAGTACTACTATGCTCTTCCAACTCTCGGCCCACCATGATCCTCAATGAATTTACCGTTGTCTGCATAAGACAAGACACCAACAAACAAGATTCCCATGTAGGGGTTTGTATATACATAACCAATAAGATGCATTGAAAACCAAAAAAGAGAAACCAAATATCAGTTTTCTCATAAACACCAAACATAAAATAAATATAAAGGCAAACCCATATATGCTCAAAGGGGAAGAACCCAAGACAACAAAAATATATTGTCCTTTACAACTAGATGTAGATAAAATCTATATGCCTATCTATATATTTGATTAATCTAAAATAATTAACCTAAAGTAACCTCTCTAAATATAAATTTGGGGACTCATGCCTTTCTGATGGGTGCATAACCAGTTAAGGGAGCACTACCTTGAGTGGAGGATCAGACCTTTACTGAGCTCCATGATTTGGGAGAACCATATTTACATATGCATTAATGAAACCTAGGTGTGAGTGGGGTTGTACAAACCCTATCTATATATAGTGAATTGAAGATCACTTCCTCACATAAATACACTTATTAGGGGAATAAATACCCTATAAATGATATTGAGATCATTTCCAAACCCCATCATCTTCTAACCAATATTGAAAAGAACAACCTACATGCACCACCTCACTCTCCATAAGGGATATAAAATATAAGAACAACACCACATTCTATATTGAAAATAATCCGAATAGATTATCCTCAATCTAAATATGAGTATAAATAAGTTGATACGCCTAGTAGGAGGGTTGGAAAGAAGTACATAGTGTGTTTCATACAGTATACGATGTATATCCATAAGTAGTAGCCTGACCGTGTATTGGAACCCCACATAGACTTCAAGGATCCACTTATATGGCATGTAATTCCGCATAAATGGTGTGTTAGATTGAGGGTTATACTCTTCGTATACCATAACCTCTAGAGTCGTGTGAAATTAAGGTACACAACACGTGTTCTTAACCCACATGGCATGTAGACAAAAATAAATTCTTGAGTGTATATTTTAACACCCTATGTTATAAGACACTATATTTACTAAAAAATATATATATAATTATAAATATTCTTTTGATATTATATCTAAATAATTAAAATGTATTGATAAATTAGTTATAAAATATATGAATCAAACCAATAAAACATTATTCATTCATAATGAAGCATTACAAAAAATATACATGGAATAATGTATTACATAACTTGGAATATTACATACCATTGTTGATTACATCTAGTAGAGGTGCATTAATTAAAATTGAAAAAAATAGAAAAGAATATTATCTTTAAAACCAAAAGATCCCTTGGATCATCTACACCCTTGAGATTCACAATCGGTAGAGATAAAAATATAACGAGAAATAAAATCATAAAATGGGAAATAATTATTAAAAATCCTTATTAATTAATTATAAGTGTAATATAATAATTGATAATGAAATTAAATATTTTATTAATTCTATATATATGAATGAAATTTAGCTGTTATAAATATGTTTGTTGGAAATATGGTCATTGTGAATATGGTAGTTAAAAATATGATCATTTGATATACATATATCTGATTGTTATACTGATGTTTTTTATTTATAAACTAATATATTTTAAAAAAATTAAAAAAAGAAATAAAAAATAAATATTTAAATAAAATATTTAATTATAAAATACATTATTTACATGCTAAGAATTATTTTTAGAGAATGATATGATAAAATTGAAAGAAAATTTTTATATCAATTAAATTATAAAATAAAATTGTTAGAATTTGAATAATAAATTTTATTTTTATTGGGTTAAGATCACTTAATATAAAATAGATTTTTCAAAAAACTATTTTTGAAGTGTTGTGTATTTTTATCTTAAAAACATATATCACCACTAAAGGATTATTTTAATAAAAATTTTGATAATTTATATAAGTAAATAATTAACAATCATATAATATTTATTACAAGGAATGTAAAAAAGAATACATTTATTTTGAGTCTAAAAACCCATTTTTTCTAAAAATTCTTATAATTTTTTTTTTAAAAAAATAAATTTTTATGTGTTATATATGATTATATTTAATTAAAAATTTATAAATTATAAAAATTGATTTAAATAGAGTGGATTAAAAATGTAGAATAATAATGTTCAAATTTGGTAATAATTTAATTTTATTATTTGGAATAACTAGATGCTACCAAAGTAAATATTAGTTACCATGGTGAATACATTAGTTTTCAAAGAATTTTTTTATTAACATTTTTTACTTTTTATCTAAATAATTTAAATTGATTTATTTTAAATGAAGACTCTAATATACTACATAAAAAATTAAAAAAAATATTAATAGTCATGTAATTAATAATTCATATGAAATAAGAATAAAATCACTTAATGTATAAAAAGACATTTTTCTATAGAATATGTTTTTCAATATATTATGTTTTAATTTAAAAGTAAAATTTCTCATATTTAGAAATTTAATTAGAATAAAAATTCTTTAAATTAATAATATTCACATCCAAATTTTGTAACAATGGACATATCATATTTTTAGAAAAATGATAATTTCCATGGAAACAATTTAATCAAGGATAATGAGGGAAAAAAGTGGTAAGTTACAATGGATGGAATTTTGATAAATTAATTTGAAACTTATATCTTCTAAAAGACATTTTATAAGTTTTATAGTCATTTAAAAATGTCACATAATCTATTACTCATATAAATCATTTAAATCCCATGTTATTTCATTTTTACCCCTTGATATTATTTTAATTCCAAGTAAAAGTCCCTCTTTTTCACCTATAGAAGGAGGTCACTTCTACCCACTTCAAGCCACACTTACCCTTAAAATTACTCTTGAAACACTTCCTATTTTACCTATCATAGAAAAATTTTCAACATTATGTATCTCATTATTACAATAATGTTTCCTAATTCCTCTATTTTGAAGTTGTTTTCCAAGGGAAGAATCAAATCCTCAATGAGGTTAAAGTGATTTCATGGAAGTTTTGAGTTAAGGTAGGATTTTTTTCTAACTCAATTTCAATTCGTTAATCTGTGATTGTTCTTCATTAAGTTTATTCTTATATTTTGAATTAATTCTACCTCATTATTAAATTATATTATACTATATATTATATTTTTAGGTATTTACATTTTTTCTCATAAAATCCCTTTTAAATGATTCTTACTTAAAAAATATAATTTTTGTAAGTGTTTCATCTCAATTTTTCTTCATTAAGGAATGTTTTCATATTATGCACATATTCTTATTTTATATGGAATACTTATGACACAATTTATTATTATTATTATTTCTTTTTTTTGGATATTTACTTGTCTTTTCAGGAATCCATCCTTCAAATTACTTTGATATAATTGTTACTAAATGTGTAAGGGACTTATCAACTCAGATTCCATTATTTGAGACATATACCATTTCTAATAATTTTTTTTCCCGTGTAAATATTTCAGTCTGAATTTATTTTATTATAATTATTTAGAAATTCATGTTGTTTATAATCGCATTTTATATTCTCTCCATTAATTTCTTTTGATTCAAAATTTTCCAATTTTATAAGTATTTTTGTTTACTCAAATGTCCTTCATTTGATTTATAATGTTTATTGTTGAACTTCATTATTATAGGGGTTTTCCACCTAAAAATTTTACTATATCGTACTTTCTCTTTATACATGGGGAAAATGACATTTTTAATTCAATTCCTCTTCTTTGATGTATTTCTTATAAAAAAAGAAAAATGTTATGAATAATTCCCATTTTATCTAATAAACAGATTATCTTCCATAATCATTTTTTTATTTCAATTTTTTTCCTTTCTTATTTTAGATCCCCAAATATTTATTATCTCATGTTATGTTTATTTTTATCTTATACAATTTTAAAAGTATGTTTTATTTCACTTTTTTCAATATGGGTTTCATTAAAGATATTTTAAAATATTAAAAACGAAATTATTTTCATGATCATATATTTTAACTTCAACTCTATATTTTTTTACTTAACCATTATTCCATTTATATCCATTATGGGGATTTATTTTAAATTTTAATTTTGAATAGGTTTTCATGTAACCATCTCAAAAATATCTTTTGTAGGGGACACATATCTTCATCTTTTTACAACAAGGTTTATAATGTTTTAATGAAATCTATTCTTACAAGATTACTTCTATTTTCCTCTATATGTTCCTATGATCTATCCCCAATAGATTTATGTTTCATGTTTTCCCCTCTAAATACTATTATAAAATACTACTTTTTAGCTAAATTAATTTTGGTTTCAAATAATCCAATTCTTGAAGTAATTTTATATGTTACTAGTTGAAAATATTACAAACCCCTTTTCATTCCATTGGTTTTTCATGATATTATATATGATTTATTTCATATAGATCACATATGTATGGATGTTTATAGGTGGTTTATGTTACCCGTATTAAACATAAAAAATATAGTTTCTTTATAATAGAGTTTATTTATTTACGAAAAGATATTTTATGTTTAGAGTTTTAGAGAATTAGGTCAAAAATCTTACATGAAGGAACCATATTTTTTAAAGTGGATAGTTCTAACCAGTATCCATTTTTCCTATACTATAAAACATTTAAAATAAAATAAGAATTATTTTCATGAAAAATATTCACTACTTCCAACTCGAATTCTTCATTTCTCTTACCATCCTTAAATCCTATGAAAAACATTTTAAAAAATATGTTGAGAACAAAAATATTATTATGGGACATAAAAGAAATAATTTAGTTAGTCTAATTAAAAACAAAAAAAACCATAAAATACTTACCTTTATCACATTATTCTTCGATCATGTGAAATAAATAATTTACATATGAAAACACATAAATTTTAAAAAAAAGTAAACTTTTAAAACCCAATGCAAGAATAGATATAAATTTAAGAAAACTTGGGGAATCATTTTCAAGTTAGTATAATAAATTGAATAACCTTTATGGTTATACATAGTAAAATCATCACAGTTGCAAATGAAATAACGATCATAGTTACAATTGGAACAACCATCCCGATATAATCCCATAATATATATATATAGAAGCCTTATAATGATCCATGATTTTCATATATAGACATTACATTAATTTTACAAAATTTTTATTTCATTATATAAAAATACGCTTGATATTCATAATAGTTTTGTGCCTTTGGAAACTTAGAAACATAAAAATTGTTCCATAAGTGAGCTATATCATCTCCCATAATGTTCTTGATAACTATAACCCTTATTATACATATCATACGTAATACATATATTCATAACCTAGGGAAACGGAAAATAAGAAAGGGTGAGATCAGATTTTCAATAAGAGAAAAAAGGGAGATATTTAATCATAACATGAACATAAGGGTATGAGAACATGATAATAACATTCGAAAACCATACACTACATATCAAAGATCATAATAATGATTGATGACATAAAGATTGGCAATTAATAAGACACGATTCATAAGGTAATCAAATAACAAGATCCATGAGAGAATAATATATAGAATTTATGGCATAGACATAAGCATAGAAAATAATTTCCACATCAATCAAGGCTCACTACCAAGACCATTATAGAAGATAAAGTCCATTATAGAATTGGGTTCACTCTATATTACAACCCTATTTTACTGAATCTGGTTCACTTCTCATTCCAGCCCTATATTACTAAATTATGTTCTGTCCCCATTCTAGTTCTTTCTATCTCATGAGATATAAATCTTTACCTAATTAATTGTATGGAGATATAGGTTCAACTCATCACATAATGAAATCATACATATGTGTGCAATAATATCATAAAAATTCATCATATCATATCCCATGAAATGAAATGGGTATAATAAAAATTTTATCATATCATAACCAGTTGAAAAGTTTTAGATTTCATAATCATTTAATCATAGTGTAGTATGTCAAAATAAGTTGGTTTCATAAAACTTTTATCATGGTATAACAAATAGAAGAGAAATAGGTTTTATAAAAATTGTATAATAAATACATAAACCATTTACAGAGATATTATGAATGGTATTATTGTATTATATCCCTAGTAAGGAATTTATATCACCAAAATATGTCATCTTAGATAAAAAATAATTTTTAAATATCATTTAAAACATTTCTTGAGGAAAATATCCATTTAGCATAGAAAAAACTCTTTATAAACTATAAAACATCTTGAAAACCTTTTTATTTAAAATTAACCTTGAAAACATATAAATTAATATTCTATGAAATTATTTGTCTTGATGTTATAAATTTAATTTATGTCATACAAATTAAAATGAAGGTTCAATTAACATTTGTTTTGAAAGAAAAATGGGCATTATTTTGGAAAACAACATGAATATTACTTTTAAAATTTATTTGTAAAAATTCAGACATGGGTAAAAATTTCTTTTAAAAATAATAAGATATTAATAAAAAACGTGGAATCATTTTTTGAAAACATCTTCACAAAGTAAACTAATTTCTAACTGAAGAGAGAGATAAAGTCAATTTTTAATAAAAATATTTTTTTAATTATATTAAATAAAAAAGAGTGAATTTTTTTACCATCACTTGAAAATATCATCAATAACCATATGATAATAAAATTTAGGAGAATTATTGATTTTTATATTATGATATTTCAACATTGGATACTTAATCATAAACAATCTCTATAAATGATGAGATCGTAACATAAAATCTTTAAAAAATTGGTAACATTAATTCATAATCCCCATGAAGGAATAGAATATAATAGAACTTATAATATCATGGGGATGAAAAAATTCACAATTTTAAAAGGGGTTTATATATACCTTCTAAATTAATATAGGTGAATAATATAACGTACGTCTCAAAGAAGGAAAATTGAGACAAAAATCCATTACATAAAGTCTTGACTCTCATTATACTCATTAAAACCTCTGGTATAATAAAAATAAGGTTATTAAAAACCTATAAAATAAAAATATTTATATATATAATACCATATATTATTTACTTATGACTTTATATTACCCATTTATTAATAATTCCATGTTAATGCTATGTTTTAAGTAATAACCACTTTGTTTTTTGAACATGTTTTTGACTTATTATTCTTGGTCCTATTACTTAGATCATGATTAAAAAAAATAAATAATGATATAAATTTTATAAATATCATATATATTTAGTATATATATATATAGTAATTCATAAAATTTAGTGATAAGAAATGTAATACGCTTTTCATGGAGTTGGTAGGCCACACATATGCATGAATGTTGTTTCCATTTTCTTATCACATTAAAATAAAGAACAGTAAATGATATATATATTATCATTAAAATTTAATTTTTATGTAATATATATCATATATTTCTATTAAATCCATCATTAATACATTCCATGTAAATCATGAATGAATCACATCGATTTACAAGGCGGTAGTCCACTGTACACACGAACGACGTTATCATATTCCCTCAAAATGTAAAGCATGAAGGTATAAGTTATATAATAATTATATAATCATAAATACATAATTAATATCATATACATATAATATATAAATATTATTTATTTAATTATCAAAAACCTTGAAAGGATGTAATGGAAAAATGAACAACATTGGCTCGCGAGGCAGTAGATCGCTGTACACTTGAACAATGATTTCGTAACCCATTTGATAGAACTTTGTACGGTAGTAATTTGTAGAATTATAATAAAAAATATCAGTATATTTAATATATTTAGGTTATTATAAAATCATTATATAAAAATAATTAAATGGGTTTGAGTAATAAATAATGCAATAATGTTCATTGATGAATGCTACCAATTCTTCAGATATCTCTTTTTGGCTTGCACCAAAGGCCTTCCTTGGTTGGTTTTATTATCAAATTAATCCTTATAGGATAAGAGTATTTAAGTGGAGAAGTTATTTGTGTAGTTTTCTTTCAAACCAATTGGATTTTAAGGCGTGAAGATAGGGGGAGAGTGGCTGACCTTTTATAAGTGATTTGAGTGACACTATTATAATTTTTTGAGATGATATAATTACACACACATTTTTTCCCTGTAAAGTTTTTCCAATAATGAAAAAATATCAATAATAGAATGTATAAGGTATAAATATATCTATAAAACGGGTTTTTGGATAATTTTTGGGTTATTTTTACACCATATATTCTATGTTTAACTAAGTAATTTTTTTTACCTTAATAGCTGTAATTAAATTTAATTTATTTCACTATTAACTTTGGTAAAAAAATAATTTTTACTTATTACAAATTAGAAATTATGATTATTAAAAATATATAATCCATTTTTAAAAATTTAATTCAAAAAAGTGTTATAAATTAATTTAGAATTAATCCCACAAACATGTCGACAAAGTTGGTTTTTAAAGAAAAAACATCTAACTTTTACAAAGTTTTTATATTTAATTTCAATATAAAATTGTTTAAATGAACTAATTGGATTAAAATATGAATAATTAAACTAATTAAACTTTAAAAAAAAATATGAAATAAAATATAATTTTATAAATAAATAAAATGAAAATGCAGTTTTCATTTAAAATTCAGTATTTTCACTATTCATCAAAAAATGAAAATTTTCAGAAAATTATTGAAAATTATCTCTAAGATAATTTTGATATTTTGATTTTAAAAATGAATTTTATTTTATCAAATTTATTTTATAAATGTTTATTTAATATTATTATTTTTCCCAAAAAACATAAAAAATAGTTTTTTTAGAAAATAGTATTTTCAAAACATATAAAGACGTTACCGAATATTATATATTTTATTATAATTTTTTACTTTATATAAAATCATTATACATAATATTTAATAATTATTTATTCATATTCATATTACTTTGTTTAATGTTAAGGTTATAATTATTGTGTTTAAATAACTAGATAAATAATATAACATTATTTTTAAAAAACTCAGTGTTTCATGTAACACAAGATAAGTATCCATTGCGTATAACACAATATTAACTTGGTATTTTGTATAATGAAAGGTAAAATTGGTGTATAATACAACACAATACATCAAATAAAATTAATTTATTAGAAAAAATTTAATAAAAACACTACGTATCATATTATACCCCATAAAAATGAATTTCTCTCTCAAAATTCGTCACTCTGATACAAAAATGAGGGTACTTTTTCCTCATCATATCCTAAAGTTATCATATAGCTTATTCAAATTGGTTTTTTTTCTATAATACATTGAACATGTGATTGGTATTATTTCATAGAACATCCCCTATATAATCCAGAATCTCAACTGGTCATTCCTTATAAGAAATATCTTACTATATTGGCCTGACCATTGAGTTCTGTACATGTGAAGGGTTAGGTGTGTACCTCCTCATGAGAGATACATGGAACACAAGTGAACTTGAGGGTTGTTTAGTAGAAGTACCAAATGATAGGCTACCATCTTGATATTATCAATAATATAATAGGCATCAATATACTTAGGGATTAGTTTCCCATTATTCCCAATTCTCATAACCTTTTTCTATAGAGAAATTATTTGAAACACATTTCCACCAACTTTAAATTATTGATCACACCATCGATTGTCAACACAATTTTTCTATAGATTTTGAGATGCCTTATTGTGATATTGAATATATTTAACCTTCACTTCCATTTCTTCAGTGATCTTAGGTCCCAATAGCTTTATTTATCTAACTTCATTCTAAAATATTGGAGATCTATATTTATTTCCATAGGGGGATTCATAAGGATCCATATGACTGATTGAGTGAAATATATTATTGTAATATAACTCAACTATAGGAATGTGTTGATCCAAACCACATTTTAAATCCAGTGAATAAGATCTCAACATATCGTATAGGGCTTAAAATTTTCTTTGAGACTAACCATCCATCTGAGGATGATAAACAGTGATGAAAATGAATTCCATAGAAAAAATTTGCTGAATAATTCCTATAAAATTTTAGCTAAACCTCTTATCTCGATCAGATAAAATTAAATGTGGTACTCCATTAAACCCTACTAATTCCTTAATGTATTTCCTTGAAATATTATCCATATATAAGTATTCTCTGATAGCGATGAAGTGTGATGAATTAGTAAGGTGATTGAAAAAACCAAATATAAAATTATTTCCTTGAGAGGTTTTAGGGAGTCCAATGAAAAAATATGTGGATAAGTTCTCCCATTTACATTCTGGTATGAGTAATGGATACAATATCCCCCTTGAATTTTGTCTTTCATTCTTAACTTTTTAGCATACCAAGCACTAAGATACAAACTATGTGATATCTCTCTTCATTCCATCCCACTAGATGTATTGTTTCAAATCTATATACATATTAGTACTTATAGGATGAATTGATAATGAAGAACTATGAGCCTCCTCTAACAATGACATCAAATCTAGTATAGATGGAACACATACATAGTTACCAAACATTATCATTCCATCATGATAATAGTTAATCTCAAGATAATTTATAACTTTCTTTTCACCTCTACATCTTCCCTATGTGGACCTTTAATCATTACATGGATAGATAGTTGAACATTCCATTGATAAAGATAATATTTTCCCTCATTCTTTTCTATTTTTAGATCTATCCTTTATAAATATAGAATTATTTTATATTTTTTTAAACTCATCATGTATAAGATAGAGTGATACTTTTAACTCAAATCTTCAACCACCATGTTTCCTTTCCCAGGGCGGTAATGTATTGCGTATTCATAATCCTTAATTAGATATAACCATATTCTCTGGTTCTTGTTCAACTCATTCTGTGTGAATATATACTTCAAACTTTTATGATTGGTATATATATCAAACTCTTATCCTTAAAGATAATGCCTCCATTTATTTAATGAAAAAATTACCACAACTAACTCCAAATCATGTGTTGGGTAAATTTTCTCATGAATATTCTATTATTGTTAGAAATAAGTTATAAAAATGTTATTATACATAAAAAAACATCCCAATACCCTTATATATGCATTACTATAGATTAGAAACCCTTCTCCACTATATGGTAATGTAAGAACTGGTTCACCGACTAACCTTGTTTTCAGTTTCTTGAAATTTCCTCACATTCATCAGTCTAGAGGATATAGGCTCCCTTACGAGTAGACATTGTCAGGGTATTAAATAACCATGATAGATTATCCAAAAATTGTTGATAATATCCATCTAAACCAATAAAAATATATATCTCAGTCACCATGTTTGGTCTTGTTCAATATTTAATAGCCTCCTTCTTTGATGGATCTATTGATATAACATCTCTTAATATTATGTGACCCAAAAATAAAACCTTTTGTATAAAAATTTTACACTCTCTGAATTTTTATTACAGTTTCCCCTTTCTTAGGGTCATTAGTAAAATTATCAAGTTGCGTTTATAGCAACCTGGGATTAGCATTCATGGATATTATATCTTTTTTGATTAGTATCCATTATATTACACAAAATCATGTTGAAGGACAATAATAGTTTAGTGCCTTTGGAAACACGGAACACCGTCTTATATTCTAGTGATTGATCTTTAATGTTTCTCATAATGATATTCCGCATTAGTAATCCTATTTAAAACATTTTTTTATAGCCTGGTGAAATGAAATATAAGAAAGGGTGATCTAAGATGCTCAGGAAAGGTAAATAAAGGAGATAGGTAAGCATAACATGAACATAAGGGTATGTGAACATGAGCACAACATTTTAAGATCACATCCTATATTTCAATGATCATAAACAAGAGTCATGGAATAAATATTGAAAGATCATAAGACATGAATAATATGATAATCCAGACCATAATCCATGAGAGTATATCATAAGAATAAAACATGGAATCATGGAAAATATATTATCATAGAAAATATTATATCAAGGATACCTACCAAGACCGTTATAACATGTTATTCTTGGGATAATAACCCAGGTACATACTTTGTTCATGGGATGACCTCCCATGTTCCCTATTATTTTAGTCGTGGTATGACATCCCATGTAAGGTCCTGACCTTAAATATTGCATATTATAGTGATTTTAAACTAGAATATAGATTATTACATTTCTAAGGATTTTTATAGTTTATAGTTTTAGAGAATTATAACTAAACCTTATAAAATAAACCCATACATTACAAGTAGACACTTATACAAATATTTAATTTCTTCTACAAAGAAAAAGTATTAAAATAAAAACATGATTTATTTTCATGATAAAATCTTCATAATTTTCCCCATAATCGCATCATTATCTATATCATCCCTTAAATCCAATCAATGTTTTTAAACATGGAATGAGAACAAAGACCCAGTAAGGGACATAAAGTAAAGGAAACTATTAGTCTTGTAAAAATACATAAAATCATTTTCATAAAAATATACCTTTTTATTCGGAAAAATAAATCAACTTTTCAAAAAGATAAATATCATAAATTTTTAAAATCTATCAATTTTCATGAAAACTATTTAGAAAGTATCTAAAATATAAGCAGGTGACTTGGGATTTCATTTTACATCTTACTCTAACAAATGTAGTTAACAATATGACCAACCTATAACTCTAGAGTACCCAATGAAAGATAATTTTTTTTATATAATATATGTAATAAAAACATTCTTTTTCAAAAAGGAATCTTAAATGAGTATTTTTAAAAGAAAGTCCTTTACAAGTATCATATCTTTGAAGTGAACATTAATAAGAATAATAAATTATGTATAATAAATGTAAATCCACACAATTCCCACATAATATATTCATAATACATTCATAATTAATATAACACATAATCATAGAATTTCATAATTATGAATTAGAAGTTTAACCCACAGAATGAAAATTGGGTTATGAATTCCCTTACCTCACGTTCAACATCCTTAAAATGTGTTCAAAACCCATGTATAATGTTTTAAATAATGTTATTAATTTATTAAAGAACTATATTTATATTTATAATACCATATATTACCTTTTAATAATATATTTCCACCTTTTCAATAATATCATTTCATTATTTTCATTGCTTTGGGTGCTTTCATTTCACGGTTTCATGGTCGGTTCACTTGTGTAATGTTATTGATATTCTTGTAAAATGGGATTATGAATCCATAATTGGAGTGAAATTGTATTAATTAAATTCCAAAGTTATTAATGGTCCCACATATCATTTTTATTTTTTACATGAGGATGATTCATTATATAAAACATTAATGATAAATGTTTAGTTCATTTTTTGGGGTTTTTCCAAACACCAAAAATTAGTTTCATATTGTTTAATATTGGGTGTGTATATTTTTTTAGAAAATGATATAGGTTATAATATAAATATTTAAATCATATTTTCCTATATTTATACTTTTATGACCAACCATGAAGGAGGCAATGGAAAACGAAAAATCAATATCCACAGAGACGGTAAACCTCCATAATTTGGATAATGGTTTCATTTATTTGATTTAGAAGAGATGAAAAATGAAATGGATATGAGATATTACAATAGAGATATAAAAATTAAGTATAAACATGATTCATGAGTTATCCTGAATTTATGTATAAGGTAGGTTAGGACAAAATAGAAAAATAAAATAAAATAAGAGAGGTGTTTTTGAGAAAATTACTTATTGGATATCACCTCCTTGAAGGACCCCTTGAGGACTTTGGATTTGGTATTTTGGTGATACCATAAGCAACTTGGGCATGGGGAGAGTTATAAGGATAAGGTTTTCAATAGATATGAGGTTATTAAAATCTTACGAGGAGAAACAGGGTGGGGAGTGTTGGTATTTATACTTGAGGAGAGGTGGGATTAAGTGATTAAATAATGATTGTTTTATATTTAAAGCCAAACACATTGAGGTCGCATTAATTTCCAAGAATTTTGATGATTGTTAGCATTTTAATTTATATTTATGATATATAAACTATTAAAACAACCATTAAATGTTGTATTTTTTATGTATTTTAATCCTTTACCTTTTAACTTTAACCAGTTTCATTATTTTACTTATACCGAGGTAAATATTTTTTTTACCATGACAAATTTTTAATGAAAAAATAAAAATCACCTTAAAAAATAATTTATAACATATTATTCCAAATATGTAATCAATTTTACCAAATCCAATTCACCTAATTGGAAAGGTTTTATTCCAAATTTAATGTCTTAGATGCTATGAGAAAGCAGGTTTTTAAAGTGAAAAAATGTAAATGTCTACAATGTTTTTATATCCAATTTCAGTGTAAAATTGATTCAAATGACCTTAATTAGGTTTATTGATATATAATTGATATAATTATACTTTAAAAACATTTAAAATATAATTTAACTATATAAATAAATTAGACAAAAAGAAAGTTTTCAATTAAAATTTTGTGTTATTCACTATTCCTCAAAAATTAAAACAACTCCAAAAAATACTAACATTTTACCCTATGATAATTTAGATATTAAGATTTCCAAAATGAATTAAATTTTTTCAAAAAAAATTATAAAAGTTTTTAAATTTATATTTAAAATAGGCGGTCTATTAAAAGGAGGCCAAATTCCCTATTTGTAAAATATAGCTTTTTATGATCAAAATTTGATTTATTCTTATCTTAAGCCTATAAAAATTCTTGGATTAATTTAAAAACATTAATATGATTATATAAAATATAAATTTAATTAATAACTTTAACTAATAGTGATTAATTTAATTTATGAATACTAATAAATATGTAAAAAAATTATTTTATCAGTACTTGGGTTGTTATATTCTCCCCCTTCTAGAAATTGCATCCGCACAATATTATTAACTTACTAAAAAAGTGGCTATATTTTTTCCTCATATAATTTTTACATTCAAATGTTTTTTATTCAACAATATTATTTATCCATAAAACCTTAACATTGTGAATTACCTTGTTTCACAAAACATTCTCTCTATGATCAAGAATATGAACAAGTTATTCCTTATATGAAAGGTTCTCTTCAAACAGAACTATTTTAGGGATAAAAAATGATATTAATATAGAACATACTTTATTAACATCATAATATTAAAAGAATTGTGTACCTAGTATTAACTTGGAGAAAAATCCAGTCAATAAGAAACTGATTCAACTTTCTCCAGAATTTCGTAAGGTCTAATAAATCATGGAGTTAACTTTACCTTCTTAAAAAAATGTATGTGAATTTTCCAGAGATATATTTTATGAAATAAATGTTCACCTATCTTGAATGAATGATCTTTACTCCTATTATTTTCATAAATTTTCTTCCTATTCTGATACAACTTTATGTGTTGTTGAATTATCTTCATCTTATTAACCATTTACTCTACCAAATCCGGTCCCAAAAACTTCCTTTATCCTAATCTATCCCAAAAGATAGAATTTGACACCACTTTTCATATATTACCTCAAAAGGTGTTGTCTGTATACTGGAATGAAAACTGTCATTATTAGAAAACTCAAAAAAAATTATATGTTGGTCCCAAATTCCCTGGTAACATTTCAAAAAAACTAAAATGATATCATCCAATGTATGAATTTATCTCTCATAATATCCATTATATAGAGTATGAAAATCAATGTTGAAATTAAATTTAGTTCCCAAATAATTATATTGTCCTTTTATGATATTATAAGTGAATCTGGGATCATATTTAGATATAATAGAGATAGAAACTCCATGTATTCTAAAAATTTCATTGATATATAGTCGAGAAAGTTGATCTAAATACATAAAATATTAAATTGGAAGGAAATGTATAGATTTAGTCAATTGATCAATAACAAACCAAATCGCATTGTTACCTCGAGATATCTTTGGCAATCCAACTTTGAAATCTAGTGATATATTTTCCCATTTCCACTCCAGTATTGGAAATGGTTGAAACATCCTATTTGGTAACTACCATTCTGATTTAACATGTTAATAAGTCAAAGAATTAATGGAAATTTCATTAATATCTCTTTTCATTCCATCCCACCAGTAATACTCTCAAAGGTCTCTATACATCTTAGTGCTACCCGGATGAATAGAAAAAAATAACCATTAACATTATTTAACAACTACCTCTTCAAATGAGAATCACAAGGAACACATAATATCTTCTGAAATCTCAAAACACATTGTTTATCAATTTTGTATTTAAGAAACTTACCATTTTTAATTTAATATACATTTTTTTATAACTCATGGTTTTCCTTTTAATCCTTCTTAATTATATCCAATAGAGATGATTGCACTGAAATCTGAAACAATACAATGTATTTCCCTACAACCACAACTTCTAGTCCAAAATTCATCAAATAATTAACCAAAGGGTAATGTGGCACATGTAACGTTGTTAACATATCATTATTTTATTAACTCAAAGCATCGACCACCTTGTTTTCTTTTCTAGGATGATAATTAATCATGAAATAATAAAACTTTTTCATTTCTATCCATCTTCTCTATCTCATGTTCAATTATTTATGAGTGAATATATAATTTAAGATTTTATGATAAATATATATTTCATACTTTACACCACAAAAATGATGCCTACAAATTTTTAATGAAAAAAAACAATATCTAACTCTAAATCATGTGTAGGATATTTTAGCTCAAGATGTTTTAATTTATGTGAATCATAATAAATTACCTAATCATTCTACTTCATAATGTAACTAATTATTTTTAAAGAATCATCAATATAAATAAAAAAATTACCATTTCTTGATGGTATGGCCAAAACTAGATAATTTTCCATTTTTTAATTCTAAAAAACATTCATCACATTATTTTTTCTAGGTAAATTTAACTTATTTTCATGTTAACATAGTTAGTGGGTTATATAACCATATAAAGTTTTCAATAAACAGATAGTAATATCATACTATATAAGAAAACATCAAATCTTAGCAACATTTGTGTGTCTTTTCAATTCAATAAATAATTTTATTTTGGAGGGATCAACAATAATTCAATATTTACTTATAATGTGACCATGAAAAGAAATGCGTTGTAACCAGAAATCCCACTTGATAAATTTTCCATATATCTTCTTTTATTTAAGAGTTTGAAGAAAAATACTTAAATGTTTTTCATGACACTTCTATATTTTTGAATAAACCAAAATATCATAAATAAACAAACCTCAAACTTATCCAAATATTTATGGAAAACTCTATTTATATACCCATAAATATAGAATTGGAATTTGTCAACCCAAATCTAATAACTAAAAACTTATAATGCCCATATCTAGTCTAAAATTCAGTCTTTAGAACATCTACCATATTCAATTTCAACTGATGGAATCCTAAATTGAGATCAATATTTTAAAAGTAATATTCTCCTGGGATCTGATCAAATAAATCATCAATATGAGGCAAAGGGTACTTATTCTTAAAAATGATTTCATTCAAATCACTATAATCAATAAAAATTCTCATTGAAGCATCTTTATTATTTAAAACAAAATTAGATTACCCCATGGTGAAGATCTAGGGCGAATACAAAATTTTTTTAGAAACTATTTCAATTGATGTTTTCATTTCAAATGTTCAAATTGTGCCATTTGATAAGGGGGTTTTGAAATAGGCTCATTATGAGGGAATAAGTCAATATTAAATTTAGCCTCCTGATCAGGAATAATACTAGTCAATTCATCAGTAAAAATATCCATGTATTCATTCTGAACCATCACTTCACTAATCTGAATAGTTCTATTTTCTTTAGTGACATGTGAAATGTAACTTTCATTCACATTTATAATCAATTTATTTGCTTCTTGGTAGGTTATTATTTGTATGAAATAATTGGAAAAGGCTTTCTTAGCTCTAAAATTTTCATGAAAAACTAAAATCCAATCCATACCCAAAATAATATCAAACTCAACTATAGGTAATTGAACAAGATTTTTAGGAAAGTAAATTTCACAAACAATAATAGGAAGATTCCTATAAATATCGGTTTCATTAATACATCCTGCACGAGTTTTTACTAAAAGTTCTATCATACTTTCATGATGTGATATTCTCACTAGTCTTGAAAATTTCTTAGAAATGAAATAATGAGAAGATCTAGAATCCAATAGGGTATTGAAATAATTTGAATATAAATGTAACATACCTGTCACAAATTCATTTTATATCCATGCATCAACCATAGTATTAGTAAAAGTTTTTTACATGACCTTTTATTTCCAAACACGATAATTCCCTACCTGTGACTGACTAAATTTTGACACATGTTAGTATAATGTCCCAATTAATTGCAATTAAATCATATTACTATAAAATTTTCATTATTTATCTACTCATTTTACTTATATTAATGAGCCACGTAAACAATTTTTCCCCATAAAAACAATTTCCTAGAGTTAGGGAGGTATTCCCAAGGGTGATTATTGCCACACATTTTGTAATAACATTATTTATTTTTCTTACCTCTAAAATTATTTAACAAATACTTCCCTATTTCATACCAACCTGACTGATTCTTATTTTTTTCATCATGAGGCACATACATGTCATAAAACTCCATCTCAATTTTTCTATCACAGCTATTAGAATCCCATGAATCCAATTACTTTCTTATAATTGGTTTTAAACTAGAATAAAATATTTTAATTTTCATATCAATTTCCTGAACAAAAATTATTATGTACCTAGACATTATTATAAAATCATCTTCGTATGATGATAAAAAATATTTATCCTTCTACCTTATTTTGAATAATTGTTTCTCCATTCTAATTTGAACAATATTAGGAATATTATTTTCCATAAAAGACTCTTAAAAATCATCCTATTCCATAACATGGGGGTCATATTTCTCCATGGTATTCTTAACTAGAGACCACCATCAATTGTATTCACCCTCAAAATGATAAATGGATAGGGTAAAATTTTTTATTTCTGAACATACCGTGACTTTGAATATGTTTTCTAAAGCATTGATCCGTACTTTAATTACCATTGGATCTAAGGTTCCACTAAAAGTTAGATTATTTCTTCTCATGAAATGATCCACTACTAACATATTTCATTGTAGTTGATCTACAGAATACCTTTCATAGATACCAACACCATTTATATTTTTTTTAACTAATCCATCATAGCATAAAATTATTATAATCCAATTAAAATGATATTAGGATGCTTATTTAGAAGAATTTTTTCTTCATGATTCCTTCCCACCGTAACTACCCTGTTTTTTTTATGGAAAACCGTCCTAAACAGACATATATTAGATGAATAGACAAGTTAATCTTAAAATTATTTATAATTTAAACATAAACATAAATTAATAATCATATATGGGTTATATATTATCACCATCATAACCCATGAAGTTATCTAAATTGTGCTCTGATACCAATTGTAAATAACCAACCATAAACATTACATATTCTAGCAATTTTATACTAGAATTCAAATTATTACATTCCCAATCATATTTTCAGTCCAGAGTTTTAGAGAATTAGGAATAACCCTTACAAAATAATACTATACATTATAAGTGGACACTTATACTCATTATCCATTTCTTCCATAATATAATAATATTAAAATAAAAACAAGTATTCTTTTCATGATCAAATCTTCACAATTTTCCCCGTGTTATCATCCTTGTCTCTATTCTCTATTAAATCTTTTAAATTTTTTTTAAAACATTATATTAGAAGAAAAAAATATTATTAAGGAACATAAATTAATAAAAACCATTTGTCAGGTGAAAATACATAAAACATTTTCAAAAAAACATACCCTTATATTCGAAAAAAGGAATCAACTTTAAAAAAATTTACCTTTTAAAAAATGAATCAATTTTCATGAATAATCATTGTAAATAATCAAAAATAAAGTATGTAAGTTGGGACATAATTTTACATCTCAGTATTATAAATGGAGTAAACAATATGGAAAAACTCCAACTTTGATGTACCAAACATATTTTTGGTTGTAATGTAACCACCTTAATTTGGTTTATCATATAACCACCCATCATTGGTTTATCATTTTCCCACCCATATTTGGTTTATCATGTAACCACTCATAGATAATTAATTATGTAACTTCCCATCATTATAAAAACATACCACGAACTATAATATAAACAAAAATAATGAAATATTACATTATAAAAACACTCTTTGAAAAAAATGCACTTTTCATTTTGAAATCATCCATATTGAAAAGCTGCACATATATAATGGAAAAAAATTTCATTAAAAGTTACCATATAAACCCGTAATATAAGATTAAAAATATGAAATTTTCATGAATTTTTAAAATTTTGTTCATTCTATATATGTATAAACACATTCTTTTTGAAAATGAAATCGTTAATGGGAATTTTAAAAAGAATGTCCTTTTACAAGTATCATATCATTGAAGTGAGAATTAATCAAAAGAATCAATTATCTATATTAAATTTAAATATATATAAAACTATTATAAATACAACATAATATATTCATAAGTTATATCACACATGATCTTATCAAGATATAATTAAGAAGTAGAAATTTACCCCAAATAATTGAAATTACATTAAGAATTCCCTTACCTCATGTTCAACTTACTCAAAATATGTTTAAACCATATATATAATGGTTTAAAAATGATATAAATTTATTACAGGAATATATTTATAATTTAAATATCTTATATGGCCCTTTAATAACATCTTACCACCCCTTCAATAATAATATTTCATTAATTTCATTGTTTTGGGTGCTTTCATTTCATAGTTTCATGGTCAGTTCACCTATATAATTTTATGGATGTTATTTTAAAAAGGGTTAAAAACCTTAGAATTAGACTGAAATAATATTAATGAAATTAAATAATCATGAATGGTCCATTATATCATTTTAATTTTTTATAAAAGGATTTTCATTAGATAAAATGTTAATGATAAATGTTTAGTTGATTTTTGGAGGATTTTCCAAACACCACAAAATAATTTCATGTTATTTAATATTAGGTGTATGTATTTGTTCAAGAACATGGAATTGGTTATTATATACCTAATTTAATTTTGTTTAACCATAATGACACTTTTATGACCATCCATGAAGGTGGTAATGTAAAATGAAAAATCATTATCCCTGGTGACGCTAAACCGCCATAATTTGGACAATTATTTCATTTCATTGAATAAGAGGAGATGATAAATGAAATGGATATGATATATTACATTAGAAACATAAAACCATAGTATATAAATGATTATTTAGTTATTATTACTTGATTTAAAAACTAGTGGAGGAGAAAATAGCAGAAGAAAATAAAATCAGAGAGTATTTTTTAGAAAATTACCTATTGGTTATCACCTCCTTGAAAGACCCCTTGAGGAGCTTGGACTAAGTTTTTTGGTGAGGCTATTAGAACATGGATGTAGGGAGAGTTATTAGGTTATTTTTCCAGATATTTTAGGATATTCAATGCTTTTTAGGAGAAATGGTGTGGTGAGTGCTGAAATTTATACTTTCGGAGGGGTGGTTATATGTGATTAAATAAAGATTATTTTAGATTTAAATCCACGAACATTGAGGTGACATTAATTTCCATGAATCGAGATGATAATTAATATTATAAGTGTTTTTTACGATAATTAAACATCAAACAAGCATTAAATTATGTAGTTTTCAGGTATTTTAAGTCTTTACCTTTTAACTTTAACCTGTTTAATTTATTCAAATAGCATGTGGATCAACCACTTTATTAAAAAACAGAGATTAGTTTTGATGGGAGAGGGAGAAGCCATTACATTCCCAAAGTACAGAGGCAAAAAAAACATATAATTGAGTGGAAAAAACCCATTGGTACCAAATATAAGTAAAACACCCTTGATCCTGAATAACAAGAACACTACCACCATGCAGTTGCATCATGACACATCCAGATCTGTGACACCATGAGGCCATCAATAGATGAAACACACAATATCCATTGGCCTGAGACCCAAAATTCCACCCCCTATAGATCACAGCCTTCCACACTGCATCAAACCCGATCCGTCGACCCCCAAAACTAGATTTGAAGAATGAAATCTGAAAATGGAACCACTGTCTCCACTGCCTGAGACCAGCTGATGACGCATCTCACACTAAATACAAAACTGTTAATAAGTGGTAGACACTCTAAATCACCTTCGCGAGCCTCCATCCCATGAATCCACCACAATATAATATCCAGTTGATGAAATCGAAATCGCCATCCTCGCCAAGTGGAGCTATGGAGATAAGCCACTACCATTCGAGAACGAAAACTGAGGTGCCACCACCTTCACTTAAGAAGAAGCCACATTATCCTAAAAATAAATCACAATGTGAGATCCATATATCTATTAAGAATGAGAGTTAAATTTGAAGTTACAACCTTCCACTATTTTCCATCAACCTTATCCTATTTCATTATATTACCTATAATGCGCTCAATATTTTGTTACGATGGTATATTTTTTATGCCTAAAAATGAAAATGAAGTTAAAAAATAATTCAAAACATATGATTCTAAACAGTCAATCCTTTTTACTAAATAAAATCTCCATAATTTTCAAAATTATATTTAAAATTAATCCCACAAACGCAATGGGAAAGAGGGTTTTAAGGTTTAAATGTTCAATTGTATATAAAGTTTTTACATCCAATTTTAATGTTAAATTCATTCCAAAGACCTAAATTAGATTTATTGATGTATAATTTAAGTAATTATACATTAAAACCAATTTAAAACATAATTTTACTATGTAAATAAATTATATTAAAATGTTGTTTTCAATTAAAATTCAGTATTTTTCACTATTCATAAAAAATTGAAACATTTCTCAAAAATACCAAAATACCATCATATTAAAATTTCGGTATTCTATTTCCAAAAATAATGTTTATTTTTTCAAAAAAAAATAATAAAATTTTCAGGAGTTATATTTAAAAATATATTTTGTTAAATGGTGGAAAAATTGCCATTTAGAAAAATAGAGCTTTTTATGATTAAAATTAGATTTATTCCTATATTAAACCTATCTAACTTATTGGATGAAATTAAAAATATTCATTTGAATATATAACATATAAATTTCATTAAGATATTTCACTAATAATGATTAATTTTATTTAATAGTACTAATAAATATAAAGAAATTACTCTATCAGTACCTAGGTTGTTGCATCCCATGTACCATATTATTGCAGGCTTAGGATACCCTCCCAAAGATCCTCTTATTTTGGGATTGGGATGAAGTCATGTGTACTATAATTTTGTATGCTTATGATTCCCTCCCATGTACCATCTAACTCTGGGCTTGGGATGAACACTAGTGTTCCCTTTGAGCACATTGAAAATTTATCATTAACCAATGCATTAGATGGAGATATAGGTCAGAATTGTCTCTTAATAATCATACATATGTGTGCCAAAAGATCATAAAAATTCATCATATATTAACCCTTGAGATGTAATAAGTATCATAAAAATTTCATTATAACATAATCTTTGAAAAATAGTTATGTTTCATAATCATTTTACTTTAGAAAAACCCATGAAAAGTGGGTTTCACCATACTTTTATCTGGATATAACCCATGGAAGTGAAATAGGTTTCAAAAAAAGATTACTATATTAAATATAAACCCTTCAATGAAAGAATAAGAATGCCATCCTTGGATAATATTCTTAGTAAGGCATGAGTGACACGAAAATTTTTTATCTTATATGGAAAATAATTTTAAAAAATCTATTAAAACATTTCTTGATGAAAATATCCTTTCTTCTTTGGAAAACACTTTCTAAAACATAAAACAATTTGAAAACATTTTTCTTTAAAAATAAACTTGAAAACATATAAATTAAAATTTTAAATTAATTTAAAACACCTTTTTAAAAAATAAATTTATATTCAAAATATCTTTTCTTGAAAATACGAATAAAATATTATTTAAAAATATTTTTAAAACATTTTTAGATAACATTGTTTTGGAAGAAAATATATTTCTGAATGAAGGGAGAAATAGAGTATGATTTTCTTAATTTTCATAATTACCAAAGAATTTAGAAATGGTACCATTACATTAATATATGATAAATAATAATAATATAAGAAAATTCCTGATAACTATTGAGTGAAAATCATAATATTTTATCATTGGAACCATAATCATAAACAATCTCGATAAAAGATGAGATTGTAAAATAAAATCATTAAAAATTTGGTTACCTTGAATCACAGTCCCCATAAAGTAATAAAAAAATGGAAATTAAAAAATCACTAGGATTGATAAATTCATGATATTACATTTCAAAGGGGGTTTATATACAACTCATGAATGAATATTGGTTCAAATCATAACATACTTCTCAAAGAGGGTAAATTGAGACAAAAATACTTTACTGATCTGGTAAAATTTAAACCATAAAAAACATGAAATAAAGATCATAAAATGTACATATAAATACTAATAAATTGTAAGATAAAAATCATAAAATACATTTATAATTATTATATAAACCACATAGAATAAGGAGGAGGTGAATATAGCATGTGTCTCACAAAACTAAAAAGATAGATGAAAATCCATTACTACTTGAGTAAATTTTTAATTATGAGATCAATGAATGAATGGAATCAATTTAAACTTTTAATATCATGAAATAAATGAAATTCATTTTATAACATTTCATAGGGTATTATATACAGGACATAAAAGACTCAAGTGGTGAATATGACATAAGTCTCACAAAAATAAATGTGAGATAATAAATACCATTCCCTTAAGTATTGAGTCTTGCAATACATGTTCAAAAATCCTATATAATAAATTTAAGTATATTATACATCTATAAAATAACCCTATTCATATATATAATACTATATATGATTTAATTATGAATTTATATTACCTTTTTATTAACAACTCCCTGATAAAGTTATGTTTTGGGTCAAAATCGCTTTTTTTTATATAAGATTGATTTGTTAAATTTTTTTATATTAACTTAATAATTATTTCATCATATAAATAATTAAAAACATGATATAAATATCATATATATTCAATATATATATATAATAATTTCTAAAATATAAAAATTGGAAATTAAATACACCGTTAATGGGGACAGTAGGTTGTATGTACGCATGAATACTGTTTTAATTTTCTTGTCGAATTAAATGAAAGAAAATTATATGATATATTATCATTAAATAATAATTTTTATGTGATATATATTAAATATGTTTAATAAACATGTCATTAATACATTTCATGTATAGCGTGAATGAATCACATCGTTTCGGGAGGCGGTGGTCCGATATACACACAAATGATGTTATCATATTCCCAAAAAAAAAGAAAGTATGAAGATATGTGTTATATAATAATTAAAAACAAATAAATACATGATAAATATCATATACATCATATGTAATAAATATTTTCATCATTATTATCTAACTTTATAGGTGGTAATGGAATAACGAATGACATCAGTTCGTGAGGTGGTAGTCTGTTGTACAGACAAATGATGATTGTGTATCCCATTTGATGGATGTGTGAGAAGTTTTAGGTCATAAAATTAATATAAAAAAATATCAATATATGTAATATATTTTGGATATTATAAAATAAATATATAAAAATAATTTAATGGGTTTGCGGAAGAAATAAAACAAAAACATTCATCGATGAACATTTCATTTTCTTCAGGTATCTTATTTTTTTACACCAAAAGACTTCCATAGTTTAATTTATTCTGAAATTAAGGAATATAGGTTTAGGTTAGGGAATTTGTGAGTTTATTTGGTTCGGTTTTGGATGAGAAAAATTTCTTGAGAGGTATGAATAAGTGAGGGTGTTGAGTGCCATTTTATATTAGAGGAGGAGTGACATTCTTGTAAAAAAAAATTAAAACACTATTAGAAGGTCTCCCATACTTCATGTGCCTCCATTAATTAATTATATAAATAAAATAAGGTATATTGATTAAATATTTCCATACAATGGGTTTTGGAAACCCATTAATTTTACACTTAAGTCCATTCGTAAACTCATTTTTCTCTTAATCACCATGATTAAATTTAATTATTTTAACTAATAATTTTAGTAAAAAATATATTGGATTTTTTATAAATTATAAATTATTATTATTTAAAATATAGGATCCATTTTTTCAAATTTGAAAAATAGAAGTGGAAGAAATGATTTTAAAATCAAACTCAAAGACGTGTCAAGAATGTGGGGTTTTGAAGAGAAACGTTCAAAAGTTTGAAATGTTTTTATATCCATTTTCATTGTGAAATCAATTCCAATGAACAAAATTGTATTAATATATGTGTAATTTATAGAATTGTTTTTAAAATATAACATTACTCCATAAATAATTCTATAAGGCCCCAACCTTAAACATTACATAATCTTGAGTTATTTCAAGAATATACATTGATGATATTTTCAGGTTTAGAGTTTTAGAGAATTAGATCATAAATCATGCATTACATTCCACATTTCAACATGGTGGTTACATAAAAGGCAGTATTATTTTTTCCCATAAAAGGAGACATATTTAAAATAAAACATGGATTCTTTCTTGAAACATCTTCGACACTATCATCACATCATGTACCTTTCCCTTGACATGTGAAAAACATTTCAAAAACTTGGGATGATCATAAAAATATCAGTAAGGGATATAACAATATGGAAAGAAAACCGTAGTCCATGTATACATAATAATCATTGAAAACGTACATTACCCATAAACATAATCATGTTATCATACCTCATTAAATCATAAGGTTTATGAATAACTCATAGAAATCTTAAGAAATAAAGGTAACTTGGGGCATTCATAACATTCTTACGTAGGGAGTACCCCTCATGGTTACGTTTGGAATACACATCACTGTATATTCCCTACATCACATCGAAGAAACCTTACTATTTAACTCCTTCACATCACCCAATGCATTGGAGAGATATCATAGGCTCACATGCCCTTAGTTTATCACGGAACCACCCGTCTTCATAAACAGTTCCCAAGAACCATAACATAATCGTATCACATAAAACATGCATAAAGGAAACATAACATTTTCACATTTCAATCACAAGATATCAATAAAACACATTGATATAATCAAAAAATTATCAAAACCATTTTCAATACCAAAATAAAAAAAATAAAATAAGGTAGTTATTTTTCATTTAAAAAAAGTTATTGCTTGTAGAGGAAGCCGAAACTCAAATAATGTTCACAACGGAGAAGAAGTTGTTGTCGCCGCATACGTACGATAAAAGCATTCCCTTTTGTCATTTAGTAAAAATATTCATATAGAAAATATTCCTTTTGAATAAAATTAAAATTCATAGGGTTTTATACACCATATTAAAGAAAGTTGTGTATAAAAAAAACATGCCTCAATGAAAGGTGATTGAGATGAAGTCTCATACCTCATGTCCGACTTGACTCGATCGTCCATTAATCTCCTAAATAATAAACTATATTTAATTTATGCTTTCTTAATAACCTTTTTAAAGTTCATTATTCATTTTATATCACTTATTAACATGTTATAAACATTCTGTAATTATTTAAGTTAATAACGGTCGTTTTGTCGATCTTTGGTACTTGAGCCAAAAATAATCTTCGTATAATTACAATTTGTTCATGTGGTAAAATATCCATTATATCCAGAATTATATTCATTATATAGATATCATATATATCATATATATCATATATATCATATATATCATATATATCCATTATATACATGCATTTATAATATTACATAACATTTAGAGGTAAGAAATGAAATGCACCATTCATGGAGACGGTAAGCCGTACGTACGCATGAACGCTAATTTCATTCCTATTTCATATTTAATGGAGTGAAATCATAATTATATAAAGTAATATTATAAATAAAGTATAATATCATATATAATATCATTAACTCCATCCTTTATACATCCCACCTATGGCATTAACGAATCAAATCACTTTGAGGGGGCGGTAGTCCGCACTTACTAAAATAGTGATATCGCGTTTAGCCATAATGGAAACCATAAGGTATGACATAAATGAAAAATAAATATCATATATAAATATAGCGAAATCTTAATGGCCACCATGAAATGTGTTAAAAGAAGATTGACCAATCATCGTTTCGTGAGGCAGAAATTCGCCAACCACAGAAATAGTATGTTCTTTAACCATTAGACGGGATTGTATGTAATTGTAAATAAAATAATTCTCATAAAAAAATCCTATTATATTGGATATACTGGTGGTGTTACAAAATAAAGGAATAAAAAGAGTTATGGGGTTGGAGAAGAAAAATAAAACAAAAGAACACAAGTGAAGACATTACCTTTAAATCAGGTAACTCCTCTTGGTTTGAACCAAAACGGTTTCTTTAAGAGCTTTATGCCTAAGGTAAGGCTTCTAGGATGAATAGAGGGATGTATATAGATAAAATGAGAAGATTTTGGCCGATTCAACGGCTTGAGAGGTGTGGGTAAGGTGGTAGATTTGGGGGCCTTTTATAAGAGGGAGGAGGGGCACTCTTGAAAAGTCAAGAAATGTTACTTTATTATATAATGACTTTCGGATTTTAAAGGTCCCAAATTTATATATTTCGATGATAAGGTGATAAGGGTTCTAAATCCACCCATCCAATAGGTCTTTGAAAAGTGTCAGTCTTAGATTTTACGTTATCTTTTCATTTTATTTAAATCGTTCATTAATGAGGTAATCGCTGCATCAACATGGTGTCACAAATAAATTAATTTATTTAATGTATAAAAATTATAAAAAAATACTATGAATTAGGAAATATTTTTATATTTCCTATTAATATTTATAGTCTAATAGATAATTTATGTATACAAAATTAAAAATGTTTTACTTGGGTGTTACATACTTTTGTGATATTCTCCTTGCTTTAAAAATAAAATAATAAAGTGTCACTATCACCCAAAAGTGATTCCATGGGGTCCCTAACTTGGCACAAGGAATCCCATGGTTTTCCATGAAAGAACTAGAAGAATTAGGACACATGTTGTGGTCATTTTTTATTATTATGATATTATATTATTACTATTAACTGCCCGATTACTAATTAATAACGATAATTAAAGAATATTATCGTCATTACTATTCATAATGTCATAAAACAAATGAGTCCTAATTAAATAATTTCTACCTTATGATTCCAAATATATAATCCATTTTACCAAATTCCCAACACAAAAATTTTAGTAATTAATTAAAAAATAAATCTCGTTGTCAAAACAAATAGCGGGTTTTTTAGAAACAATATCTATCAAAAGTTTGTCAATTGTTTATGTCCAATTTCAAATTGAAATTAATTACAATGGCCACCATTGGATTAAATGGTAAAAATATATTCCATTTACACTTTAAAACCAATTAATAAGATAATCTATAAATATAATTAAATTAGATGAAAAGGTAGTTTTGAAGTAAAATGCAGTATTTTTCACTATTCCTTAAAAAAATAAACATTGTCAGAAAAATATCAAAAATTTATCCAAAATAAATTTAAATGTCCCAATACTAAATAATATGTTTATTTTGACAGATAAAGCTTATAAAAGTGTCAAAATATAGATTTAAAAATGGTTCTCTATCAAAAGGTGGTAAAACAATCTTTTAAAAGGATTAGAGAATTCAATGATTAAGATTGATTTTAATCTCATTTTAGGCCTATAAAACATTATCTAATTTATAAATTGACATAGATATGAAAATCAATAATTCTTTACATACTTGGGATATTAAAAATTTTAACAAAAAGGCAGATTCTTATTAAAATTCGGTATTATTACTCTTCATCAAAAAATGATTCCTCTAAAAAAACCCTAAGATAATTTTGACATTATAGTTTCAAAAACATGATTCTATTGTCAAATATAATTTATAATAGCATCAAAAAATAGTTTTAAAATAAATGTGACATTAAAATGTGGTAAAAATTCCTTTTAGAAAAATACATCTTTTTTTGCGTAAAATTGGATCTATTCTTATGTTTTGTATAAAAAACATATAAGATGAATTTCAAATATTATATTTAAAATATAATATATAAATTCCATAAAATAATTCATTTAAAGTGGTTTTTTAATTTAATTAGATAAAACATGTAGTTTTTCAGAAAATGAATTTTTTATTTTCAAATAGTTCTTACTCTAATTTCTAGTCAATTTGCAACTAAAGAATCCATTTTATGTAAACATGTAAACCATATTTTCAAAATTTAGTTCATATTATTCATAACTTATATTACAATTACTAGGTGATAACTATAATAATATTTTTATAACAATATTAGTAGTATATTGTAGTTTTGTAAAACTCTGCCTTACATGTAACACAAGTTGTCAAAGGAATTTGGAATTATGTATAACACAAGCCCAACCTAGTGTTTTGTTAAACACAATATATGCTATATTTTGTGTGTAACAAAATCTAATCTCAGTTTTTTGTGTAGTGAAAGCATAACTTGGTGTTACATTTAAATCAAGCTTAACTTGGTGTAGTGTGCAATTCAAGCCACTAAAGAATTTTAATTTATTCAAAAAAAATTAATTTATAAAAACTTAGGGTGTTACATTATACCCCAATTAAATTAATCTTTCCCTTGAAAATAGTTTTGTTCATAAATGGTTTAATACTAGAAAGTTTATTTCATAGAAACCCACATCATAAAAATGAATAATAAAACTTACTTTAAAAAGGGAATGTTAGAAACCTAATAGTTTCACAAATTAAATCATAACTAAGTTTTCATATAGGAGAACATAGATGGGAAGTGAAAAATGTTAAAAGAGGATAAAAATAATACTCATATACTGGTGGAGGGTGATAGGGAACACAATCAAGAGAATGTTAATGATCAAAAATCCATAAACCAAAGATACTTGAAATGGATAATGATATCATAAAAAATGATGATAAAAGAATAAAATTTTATTTCCAGATCCTTTTACTAAATTTGATTATTTTTCAAAATAATATATACTTACTTTATTTCATCCATTTCATATGTACAATCTCATCCATCAATTATTCCTTGATCAATTTTCACTTCATATATTACACCAAGAAATAATCGTGAATTTGTCGTGTCTAAAGTGATAATGGATAATAAGATCCATAAATAGAATGATAATACATTTATTATATCTTTAGTAATCATTACAATGAAATAGTTATAAAAGGTTATCCAATATGTATAAATCCTCATATAGTGAGATAATAATTTTTTCTCTAAAACCATATCTAAAGATTAACTTAAACCATTCCATAAATGGTTAATCTTGTAACCCTTCAAAAACATTAAAATCTAAAACATTATAAATAAGGTCAGTTTATCTCTAAAATTCAGCTTAACATTGATCCCCCATATATCATAAATTATATCATGGTTTTTACATACCAAACATGATAATAACATCATCATGTATTATCTTGAAACATGGTAATAACCTGAATTACCATAAATCCCTTTTGAAAATATTCATGATTCCTTATTCCAAATATTATTTAATATATTCTTTCAATCCAAAAACACTGTAACCTTATTCATTGATAGAATAAACCACTTTTTCAATGAATAATCTATTAATTTTGAGGTTATAAATACTATCCAATTTATTATGTCCATGTCATCATCTCTTTATCCATACTAAACATCATTTTATCATCCTAAAGAACATGTTAAGGGTTATAATTAATTAATAATAAAATATAACCATCTCATTAAATCACTTTTCTAGTCCATTAGTTCCATTCATCATATTTTTTAAAATTCTTAATGAAAAAATTATACTAAACAATCCTTATATATTTCATAAATAATAATTATTGAATCCAAATACATAAATACATCAATTCTTCCACATCAATTATTGGAATGGTATAGGCCCTTACATGTTCTAAAATTAAATTCTTGGGTTGGTGAATTGAGTTGGGTAATTTTCATGTTCTCTATAGATAAGACATCAAAACCATTGAGAAGTTTTTACTCTATGAACCCTTTTTCCACATAGATAACATCTTCCCTTCTATTTCTTAAATTCTGTTTAGTTTTTATTCCCTCATTATTAACATACAGGAAGATGATATTTCTTTAACCTATGTTCATTACCACATAAACATTTATAAAATCTCATCTTCCTCTGATGTTTCAGGAATCTTACTAAAGTTAATGTTGTTGACCATTTATCGCAATAGATTATTTATCATAATAAAAATATATTTATTTATAGTAATAGTCCAATTTATTTTCTCATAATCAATTAATTCTCCATCATATTCAATTTTAAAATGAACCCTTCTAGTTCTATCCTTTGACCAAAACCAAAAGCATAGTTTAGACAATAGAAATCATAGTGAAAAACCACATAATCATGAAAAGCCACTTATACGATGTCTAAATCAAGAAACTTCATTTTAAATATATGAAACCTTAGGTTTATACTAGTTTATTAATATGCATCATATAATTAAATCCTTCACTATGGATCATAATGATTATGTGAATTTTCAAATTACATCCCATGAGTCTGTCAAAATTAGTGTGCAGCAAGGCCCATTTTCGTGCACTAGTTGTCAATCAAGTCTAAATTAATATAATGTTATCATGGTTGTTACCCTTGGTAAATCTATGGCATATCCACATCTACTTGAATTATCCATATAGAGATTTAATTTATTGGAAAACACTCTCTCAATCCATTACAAAAATTCCAGGACATTTTCCTAAACTTTGAGTCTTCTTTTACTAATCCTTAAAGACATCCTTAGAAATATCCTTAGAAATATTCATATGAATATTACTAAATTTTTCTCATCCTAGTTTCCAAATTCTGACTAAAACTTTCCTTTTATACCAACTATATGGACACAGTATTATAATACATGGATATTTCATCTTTTTAGACGAATATTCATTACGTTACATAAACACATGCTCGAGGACCGTACTAGTTTAGTACCTTTGAAAACATGGAACAAAATCTTCTAATCTGGTGAATGATCTTAAATGTTTTCTATAAAGATTCCCCCTTTATCACTCATACAAAGAATATTTATCCATAACCTATGGAAAGAAAACATAAGAAAGGGTGATCTCAAATGCGCAGTAAGGGTAAATAGAGGAGATACGTAAGAATAAATGAATATAAAGGTATGAGGACATGATCATAACACTTCAAGATCACACCCTACATATAAAATATCATTCAAATGAGTCATGGAATAATGATTAGAAGACCATAAGACATGAATCATAATGGAATCAAGAGCACAATACATTAGATCATAACATTGGAATAAGACATGAAATTATAGAATACATATAATCATAGAAAATATTATGTCATGGATACCCACCAAGTCCTTCATAACATTTTATGCTTGAGATAATCACATGTGTACCCACTTCAGTCTTGGTATGAACTCCCATGTACCCTCTTGTTTCAAGCTTGGAATGACCTCATATGTACCCTCTTATTGTGGTATTGGGATCCCCTCCTTTGTACCCTCTTGTTGTGGTCATGGGATTCCCTCTTATATACCCTCTTATTGCGGGCTTGGGATTCCCTCCTTTGTACCATTTTTCGTGGTCATTGGCTGAACACCTAGGTACAATTACATCTCATAGAACATTGATCATTACCCAATTCATCGGAGGGAGATATAGGTCCCACATTTCACCTAATAATCATACATATGTGTGCCACAAGGTCATAAACATTCACCATATCTTAACCTATGAAATGAAATTATAATAATAAACAATTAATTATATCATAAACTATGAAAAATAGAAAGGATTAATAATAATTTAATAATATCATAACTCATGAAAAGAATCCGGCTTCACCGTCATTTTTATCATGGTATAACCCATGGAAGAGAAATGGGTTTCATAAAAAACATGTCATCTTAAACATAAACCATTTATAGAATGAATAAGAATGGTGTCCTTGGATTAAATTCCTTGTAAGTAATGAGTAAAACTAATGGATTTAATCTTATATGTATTTTTTTTAAAATATCCTAAAAACATTTCTTGAGGAAAATATCCATTCAACTTTGTAAAACACTTTATAAAACATAAAACATTCTAAAAACAGTTTTCTTTGAAAATACCCTTGAAAATGTAGAAAAGAAGATTTGAAAATCCTTTAAAGTAAAATTTTAAATCAATTTTTTTTAAAATACATTTTCATGAAAATAATATAAAAATATCATATAAATTTTTTTTTAAACATTTTTTTAGAAGAAAACAGATTTCTGACTGAGGAGAAAAAAATTCATATTTTCATAATTTTTTTCTCAATTATCATAAGTACCAAATAGTGGGAAAATTGTACAATTACATGAAAATATGATGAATAATTATAGGATAATAGAATTCATGACAATTCTTGAGATATAGATCATAATATTTTTATCATTGGACGCATAATCATATGTAATGTTGATAAACAATGAGATTGTAATGTAAAATCATTACCACTTTGGTAACCTTTAATAATAATAAACATGACGTAATAACATAAAATAGAACTTAAAATATCATTAGGATAGATAAATTCATTAAATTACATGTCCAGGGGTCTGTATATACATCCCATGAAAGAATATAGGTGTATATAATAACATACTTCTCAGAGAAATAAAATTGAGACAAAAATTCTTTACTGATTTGTTAACTTTTGAATAAAAACCCCATGCAATAGAGATACTAAAATGGTTATATAAATACAAATAACTATTAGGATAATAATCATAAAATAAATTCATGGTAATTATATACAACAGATAGAAGAAAGAGAAGGTGAATATATTATGTGTCTTACAAAAGTAAAAAGTGAGATGAAAACCCCTTACTACTTGAGTATCTTTTCAATTGTGAGACCCATGAAAAAATAAAATAAATTGAAAATTTAAATACAATTAAATAAATTAAATTCATAATTTAAAATTTAATAGTTCATTATATAAACAACACAAGTTAAATGAGTGGTGAATATGACATAAGTCTCACAGAAATAAAAGTGAGACTAGAAATCCCCTTACCTTTAGTCTTGACTCTCGTCGTACATGTTAAAAACTCATGTCTAATAAATATAAGTTTATTATAAATCTATAATATAACCCTATTAATATATATAGTACTATATATCATTTAATTTTGACTTGATATTACTAATTTATTAATAATTCACTACAATGTTATGTTTCATGTAATAACCACTTTGATTTTTGTATAAGCTTTAAATTAATATTTGTTTCTATTACATTAATCATAATTTTATCATCTCAATAATGGTAAAAATGATATTAATATCTTATATAATTCTTATAAATGTATTTATAATAATTTATAAAAGATATAAATAAGAAATTAAATACACCATTCATGGAGACAGTAGGCCATACGTACACATTAATGCTATTTTCATTTTCTTATCGGATGGAAATTAGTAAAAATATATGATATATTATCCTTAAAAAATAATTTTTATGTGATATATATCAGATATTATTATTTAACTCATCAATAACACATTATATGTATAGCGTGAATGAATCCCATCGCTTCGTGAGGCAATAGTCTTCTGTACACATGAAGGACATTATTGTCTTGCCACAAAATGGAAGTCAGGATATTAAATGTTATATAATAATTAAATAATCACAAATAAATAAAAAATATCATATATATATATATATATATAATATATGTACAATATTAACATCATTATTCTTCACCTTGAGAGGTGGTAATGGAAGAATGAATGACATCGGTTCGCGAGGCGGTAGTCTACTGTATATATGAATGATGATTGTGTATCCCATTTGATAGAAGTTTGTGAAGTTGTATGTCATAAACATACCATAAAAACATATTATTATATTTAATATATTCAGGTTTATTATATAATAATGATATAAAAATAATTTAATTGTTTCAAGGAAAAAATAGAACAAAAAACATTCATTGATGAACGTTACTTCTTTTTTAGGTATCTTCTTTTGATTTTCACTAAAGGACATCCTTGGTTGGATTTAAAAAAGTATTAAGGATTCTAGT
This sequence comes from Viscum album, assembly GCA_963277665.1. Lineage (NCBI taxonomy): Eukaryota > Viridiplantae > Streptophyta > Magnoliopsida > Santalales > Viscaceae > Viscum > Viscum album. Next base: position 1,880,737,067 of record OY728150.1, on the reverse strand, counting down.
TTTAGGAGAGTGGATTTTGGAGTTTAATTGGGATGGTTTTTTAGGATACAAATGTATTTATATGTGTGAATAATTTTGGGGGGGGGGGTTGATTGCCCTTTTAGTGTAGAGGAGGAGTGGAAATCTTGTAAATACGAAAAGGTAAAAATTATTGAGACATATCCCTTAAATTATGTGCCTCAAATAATAAACCAATTTCTATAAAATATGTGATATAGAAAAAATATTTCTAGAAAATGGGTTTGGAAAAATTTCTAGTTCATTGTTCCCATTAAGTTTAAAGTTTAGCACCTTTGTAAACTCATTTTGCTCTTAATCGCCATGATTAATTTTAACAGTCTTCACTAATAATATTTGTAAAAAATTATGTTTCACTTATTATAAATTATAAACTAAAATTATTTTATTTATTTTATCTATTTTTAAAAAAACCAATCATATAAGTGGCAGAAATTAATTTAAAATCAATCCCATAGATGTGTCAAGAAAGCATGTTTTTGAAGAGAAAAGTTTAAAAGTTTGAAATGTTTTTATATATGAATTCAATGTAAAATTTATTCCAATAACCTAAATTGGATTAATATATTTATAATTTATCTAATTATATTTTAAAACAAATTTAAAATATAATTTTTCAATATAAAAAATCTGAACAGAATGCCAGATTTCAAATAAAATTCAGTATTTTTTACTATTCATCAATAAATGAAACCTTTCAAAATAACATAAATGTCACCCTAAGATAATTTTTATGATATTATTTAAAAAAATATTAATTTTTAAAATATAATTTATAAATATTTTAAAATTTATTTTAATAATATGTATGCAATTAAAAGGTGGTTAAATTGCCTTTTAAAAAATATATCTTTTTCTACATAAAATTAAATTTATTCTTATCTCTTATCTAGAAAATAAATTTTATGAATTTTAAATAGATAATAAAATGTATAATAGATAAATTCAAGTAAAACAATTCATAAAAAATATTTTTTAAATTTATTAAGATAAAACTTGATGGTTTATAGAAAAATAGTTTTTTAAAAAAGGAATTTATTTATTTTAGAATAGTTTGTACTCTCCTTTCAAATTAATTATTAACCTAAGAATTAATTTTATATACATGTTTAAAACATTTTTTCATATTTTATTTAATATTATTCATATCTTCTATTACAATATCTAGGTGATAACTATAATAATATCATAATAATAATATTATTAGTATATTATAGTTTGTTAAAACATAGTCTTGCATATAACGCAAGATGTCAAACAAACTTTTCATTTTTTGTAACACAAGACAGACTTAGTGTTGTGTGTGATGGAATATAATCTTAGTATTTCATGTATTTCAATATAATATCGGGGTTTCATATAGTGAAACCTTAACTTGGTTTCATGTTTAAAGAAATATTAGCTTTGTATAGCGTGCAATGCAAGCCATAAAAGAATTTTAATTTACTTGAAAAAATTAATTAATAAAAACTTGGTGTGTTACAGTCTTTATAATCTTGCATTATATTTTAATATTTAATAATATCATCTATAAAAACTACCAAAAACTAATAAAAGAAATCTCTAAAAAATCCATTCATTAAATCCATGAAGATAATAAGGGTATTAGTAAGACACAAAGGCATCACTATATATTAATAGGGTTTGTACTTTGTACATAATTCCATCTTGGGTATATTATCCTTATTTACCCCCAATTAATGATATCTAAAATAAAAGATAATCATGGAAAATTATTGAGCTCCACCCATTTGATCAAACAAATCATCAATATGGTGAAGAGGATACTTGTTATTAATTATAATCTTGTTCAAATTCTGATAATCAACATAGAGTCACATTGATCCATATTTATTTTCAAAAAAAGAATAGGTACACCCCATGTTGACAAACTAGGCTGAATTAATCCATCATCAAAGTTTTCTTGGAGTTTATTCTTCTATTCCAATAACTCAATAGGGTCCGTTCTATAAAGAGTCATTGAAATTGGTGTGGCACCATGTATGAGTTCTATTGAGAACATAAATTCACATTTTGGTGGAAGGGTAGTCAACTCTTCCATAATGACATCCAAAAATTCTTGAGAAATATGCACATCATATATGTCATGTTTATCCCTAAACATTTCATATAAACACCCCTTTTGAATGGGAGTTGACACCCATACACAAGATTAATGTTCTATTGAAAGTTCATACTTATCATCACATTGATAGATGATCATAGGTTTGTTTGAAATATAAAAAATAACACCCCTTATCTAACAATTGATGAAAGATTTATGTATATAACAATAATCCATGCTGAGTATGAAATCAAATTCAACCAGAAGAAGAATGATATGATATGTGGGAAGAAAATTCCCACAAGCATCAAATAGAGAAGAATCATAGACTTGAGATGAAATAATCATACAATTAGGGGTTTTAGTACCAAATAATCATATAATCATTTGGGTTGATTCTTGATACCCTTTTAAAATTATTTAGATATGAATAAATGGTTATATCCAGAGTTAAACAAGATATTAATAGTTCTATAGTGGATGGTAAGTGTACCTTTCACCATATCATTATCTCAGCTCTCATCATAAATAATGGTCACATGAGATTTTCTCTTTTCCCTTGACTTAAGAGGTTTCTAAATTCAATCATCATCATTAACCCTTTTGTTAGGTAATTAGTTATCATAATTCCTATTGTCCTTACACATGATGCAATGAGGTGTAGGAGGTGAATTATTAAAATATTTATCTCTATTTTCATCGTTATCTAACCTCTTCCCATCACATTAGAAATCAATTCCCGGATGACCATCACTTCCACAGTTAAAATATTTTCTAGTCCATGTAAGGAAATATCCTCTATGATCCTTCTCACACTTAGAGAATAATGGAATGTGTATCTTCTTCTCTGTATATTTCTTAGATTTTCCTTTAAACTCCATTATTATTTTCATGTCAAAATCATAAGATTGATATACAACGCAAACCTCTATTTCTACCTTTATTTCATATCAAAAAATATATTCATGATACTAATATATCTTATGGATAACACCCTTAGGGTACATGGTTATAATACATTAAAAAATTGACCAACCTTACCTTTAGGTTAGATGATAATACTAGAAGCGTACCTCGCATGTCTTGTAAAACATTCCTCATAGGTGCCAAAAAATTTATCATCATTTTTCCATAGCTCAAGTAACCCTTTATCCATTTTCATATAAAGAATAAGAGGAAATTACTTATTAGAAAATAAGTTACTAAACTCATCCCAATCCAGGGTGTCAATTTATTCATATTTCCATGTATTCTTGATAAGAGTGCACCGTTTCTCTTATTCAACTTCTAAATGGTAGACAACCAAATTAATTTTCATGTTCTATACATTAGAGTATAGAAAATATATTTTCAATGGTATTTCTCCATTTTTCAGCAACAAGTGTTTTATAAGACCAACATAAAGAAGGTGGAAATTTCCTCAGGAAGAACACAACATAATGGTGTTCCCACTTTATATCGTTTGGAAGACCAGTATATTTAATAGTTTGAGAATGCTTTGGGAGAAAAACAATAATATTTTTCATTCCATCTCTAATAAAATTTTGTTTTTTAGGAGTAAATTCATTTAATTTCCCATAGAACTAATCATTAATGTGGTTCATTCGAATTCTATCCATTTAATAAAACCAAAAAGCATAAAGGAAGAAATATTAATCACAGTGGGGAACCATATAATCACGGAAATCACTTAAAATATGTATTAAATATGAAAAATTCCATAATCCATGACACTTTAGGTTTATCCTATGTAATTCATAGTTATCTTATATTTAAATCCATCATAATGGTTCCTAAATAGTTTGTGAATTTCTAATGTGTATCTCTCAGGAGAGTTAATTAGGGTGTGAAGAAAGGTCCATTTTTGTGAACTAGTTCCCGATTGAGTCAAGATCGATACAATGTTTTTGGGGTGTTTACCCATAGGTACATCTATGAATGATCCATATACACTTTTAGAATCTAGATAGGTATGCATTTCTAGGAAACCACTCACTCTATCCTACCAAAATTCTTGGAAATTTTCATATTCTTTGTCTTATCATTAGACTTATCCTTAGACATGTAATTACGAATCACACAATGGTTTTATCATCATAGTTTCTAAAGGTTAACTAAAACTTTACTCCGATATCAACTATAATGAACCAATATTTTTATACATATACATTTCATCATTTTTTTGGAATATCTATTTCATTATATAAATACATTCTTGAGAACTGTATTAGTTTAGTTCCTTTAGAAACATGGAAACATAAACACTAGTCCATAAGTGATCTACATCATATCCTACTACATTCGTTATAACTAGAACCCTTATTAGACATATCATACATATCTTCATAACCCAATAAAAGAAAACATAAGAAAGGGTGAGCTCAAATGCTCAGCAAGGTAAATCAAGGGATATGCATAAGCATAACATGAACATAATGGTATTAGAATATAAGAATAACATTTGAAAACCATACCCTGCATTTCAAAGATCACAATCATGAGTCATGGAATAAATATTAGAAGTTTATAAGACATAATTCATAATGAAATCAAATAACATGAGCCATTACTGTATAAGACATAGAATTTTTGGCACACACATAATCATAAAAAATCATTTCCATATTAGTCAGGAATCACTTCCAAGACCATCATAGCAGAAAGATTACTTTACTGAATCGGGTTCACTCTCCATCCCATCCCTGTATTATTGAACCAGGATTACTTCCCATTCTAGCCATGTATAACAAAACCAAGTTCACTCTCCATTAAATTCCTATCTATATCATGAGATATAAATCTTTATCCAATTCATTAGAGGGAGATATAAGTACCACCCATCACATAATGAAATCACATATATGTGTTCCACAAGATGATAAAAATTCGTCATATCATAACTAATGAATTTAAATGGATCACATAAATATTTCATCACATCATAACATATTTAAAATATATAGGTTTCATAATCATTTCATTCTAGCATATCCCATGAAAATAAGTGGGTTTCATAAGCGTTTTATCATGATATTACCCATAAAAGAGAAATAGGTTTCAAAAAAATGTGAAATTATGTATTATTTTATATTTTGATAATTATAATAATATCATAAATATCATATAAATTATTTAAATATACTGATATATATCATCCATGTTATGTGGTTATGAAGAAAAATCACATCGCTTCAAGGAGGTGGTATTCCCCACATACACATGATTGACATTGTCATTTTTTAGTGAATATAAAGATAAGAAAGTCAATGATATATTATATTTTCATAATTATAAACATGTCATGAATAACATATATAAACATCAATTCCATCATTATAATCATCTAAGAGATGTGGAGATGGAAAATTAATTGCATCGGTCTGTGAGGTGGTAGCCTGTCATATACACAAAATATGAATTCATTTCCCATTTGATGGAGGATGAAGGTAGATATTGGTTATTTCATTAAAATAATAAAATACTAGTATATAAAAGATTCTGATGATATTATATTATCATGTTTTAAGAATATTTGAAGGAGTATTAATAAGAAATAAAAAATCATGTTGTTTAAACTATACCTCTTCTTTGGAAAGTCTCATTTAGTAAACACCATAAGCTCTCAAAGATTGGTATTAGGTCTAAAAAATACCGATAAAATGTGTGAATGGATTATGTGAAATTATTTTTTTATTTATTAGATTAAAAAATGGTTTTAATGTGTGTATTAAAGAGAATATATTTTCTTTTTATAAAAGAGAGGAGAGTCACTCTTGAAATCTCTTAAAAAATTAAATTAACATAAATTAAATTTGACAAAAAAATAGATTTAAATTTATATAATTAAAATATAATATTATGAAGAGTCTAAATAATCTCATTAAATTTAATTTTTTAAAAATTTGACTATATTTTTACCCTTATATTTTTGTTTAAAGCCCTATAAACCCTTTTCACGCTCACAGCTTGAATAAGGATTTGTACTCTTTGAGGGTCATTATAGTTACTATAAATGGATAAAAAGCCCATAAATGGGAATTTATTGATATTATAAACTGTATCATAATCCCTTGTCTGAATATAATATTTTTAGGAATTTTATATCATTTAATAAAATATATTTATTATAAAATATCATTAATGTCAATTTTTCTAACCAGTCATTACACTGAATTTAATAACATCAAAAAAATCAATGAAATTTTAACCAAATATTTTATTACATCACTTACCTATTAAATTTATCTATAAAATTAATTTATCACATTAATTATCTGAAACTTTTCTTTTAATATTTTTAATACCATCTATTTTATTTTTCCATTAATTGACTAATTACTCTCTTAGCTTTGTGTAAGAATTTAAGATAATTAAATATTTAATAAAAATTAAAAATAAATTATCATGATGAATATAAATAATTTATATTTCAATTGAATATTTATAATTGAGTATATCTTTAGTTTATCCTAATGTTAAAAATATTATAGTTATTAGAAACAAGAGTTTGGCATTTTTTACATTTCTTTACCTAAACTATATTAAAGGTAATAATCACATACAAATAAAAAATATATATAATAGAATCTTAGATAATTATGAAAAATATGGAATCATAAAATTAAATCAAGGTAAGTTTTATGGTCATTTTATAGTCCTTATAATATTATTTTAACCCTTAATTACCCTATTTAACCTTTACCATGGTAACAAATATTACTATGGTTAATATTTATATTGAATAAAATTAAAAGGGTCCAATTTAAAAAATTTATACCCCTTGATTCCAAATATGAAATCAATTTTAGATAATTTTAAACATAAAAGTTTTAGAATTTTATTTTAAATCAAACCTGATAATCATGATGAAAAATGGGTTTTCAAAATAATAACCTTTTATAATATATTTTTATTACTAAATTTATGTTTAAAATAAATTTAGAAAACCATAATTGTATTATTTTAAATTGAAATTAAATTATTACAATTTTAAACTAATCCAAACATAGAATTTCATATTTTAAATACTTTAAAATAAAATAAATTTTTCAATAAAAATCAGTATTTTTCATCAGTCACTGAAAATTAAATCTTTTCAAAATAATACCAAAATTTCACCTAATGTTAATTTTGATATGATGATTTAAAAAATAATATTTATTTCATAAATTAAAATTTCTAAGATTTCCAAAAATTAATTATAATATTCACTTAAAAATAATAATTATAATCATGTTTTAAGAAAACATATATCTAATTAATAAAATTACTTTACTACAAAATGGGAGATTATTTATTAATAATTACTAAATAAATTATGATTGAATATAAAATTTATATATATATTTCAAAAATTAGTCGATCCTATTCATACCCCCCCAATTTAACGGCTGGGTTATAATTTTTATATTTAAATAATAATATTTCGTTGTTTGAATATGATCAGTGTTTCATATTTTGTACTCTTTCGACATAATCATTATTTTTAAAATATTGGAATATTATAGGTGGTGTACTATATAACCCACCAATCAATTGGTTAATATACTATATCTCATGATATAAAATGGCTCGCAAGTAATGATGCTCAAGTTAGTAATGGTATATAAGCTATGATACAAGAGTGACTAATGTGTTGTAGGTTATGATTCTCAAGTCAATAATCGTATGTGAGTAATGATGTTAGAGTTAATAGTGGGTCATATGATGTAATGTCTGAGCCACTATATAATGAGTTGTATGATTTTGATTCCTGAACCACTATGTAATGTTTTCTTATGATTGTGTTTGTTCCAATGTTCCTTATTCTGATACATTTCCATGTTTTGGTACATTTATATTTAATATGCCTATGTCATGCTCCATGGATCACAATTATTGTCTCGTTATTTTTCACTCTTATGACATGGAATATGTTTGATAATTTGTGATTACATATCCTTCTACTATGCCTTAGGAACCAATCTTATTATTCCATGTTATTTTTAATCAGATGTTTCCCCCATTACCATGTTTACTCACATGCTTATTATCTAAAATTTGATAGAATGTTGATATGTTTTTCCCTTATAGAGTGTTTGAGCTCACCCTAATTTTGTTTCTATTTTCCCAAGGGAATTATATTCCGGACTATATTAAGAAGTAAACCTTATGAAGAGTTGTTTTTTAGGATATGTTGAAGAAATCATGTTAAATAATATTTTTATGTATCTAATCTATAAATACAATAAAACATTGGTTTATGTGGTCATGTGAGTATTTGTGAGATTCAATGTTCAAATAATGGAATTATTATAAAATATATTAGTGTCTACATTAATTTACCTCACTTGGTATCAAATCATATATTTAAATAATGTGTTTTCAGTATTAGATATAAGAGTGTAGTTTTGGGGAATTTCATGTACTCACAGTACATGACACTCTATAAGTTAGTGATACATGGTGTGTAAAAAAATCACACGATGTGTGATATTTAACTTAGACTAAAACCATAGACACTTCAACACCTGATGTGAAATATGCATTTTCTTATAAATTTTATTTAAATGTTTGTTCTCACTAAAGTTATCTCCACTTCCACAAAATCTACGACCAATATCACCTAAATACCTTGTTGTATGCATAAATAACGACATGAGGGTCTATATAAAATATTTTATAGCCATCACTCTCTACAAATAGGATCCACCATCGAAGCTTATTATCCTTGCATCACTCCACAGGGAACAACCCACACCCTCTATTGTCCACGATCAACTACCATCCAATATTTCCTCCACCCACTAAAATTTCTATAATCATGGTCAAACATATAATCATGAATGTAGGGTTCGATCATGATTCAAGCCAGAACAATAGTCGAATCGTTGACCTAACATAGTCCAAAAAATAAAATGTTAGAAATAGTGAGATAAAAAAACAAAAAGGTAAATTATTAAAATGGAAATTCAAAACATGGACCTTGATACTGGGTGTTGAAACTGAATAAAAAATTGGTAAATAAAAAATATTGATCATGAATAAATAATATAAATCAAACATATAAATTTTATAAAATAAAAGGGCCATACTATGAAGAATAATTAAAATGGAGAGATTTAATCCATAATTTAAAATAGAAAGGACAAAGAATATATTAATAATAATCCCTTACCTTGTGAGTGATTAATTAACTAGTGAAGAATTCAGTCTCATAGATACCATAAACAATTTCATCAAATTGATCATCGTTATCAGATCCTACATGATATCCACATAATGGGGATTCTCCCATGAATTCTACTGTCATTAATTTCTAGGTTGTGTGGATAAACCTACTGGTCTACTTAAAATATGCTTATATAGATGAATTATTATGCCAGTGAATTAATTAAACAATTTAATTAATTATGTAATTTATTCCTCCAACTCAACCCACAGTTGTGAACCATTGTGGGACATGATGAGAAAAATACTTATATCATTATTTGGGATAAACCTATGTTTTTAACTCAACTATGTACATATTTTTCTCCTTAAATACTATGGGTATAATAAAAATTAAAATTCCTGAGTGTGTGTATGTGTGAGATAAAAATAATATATTATTGTTAATATACTATTATAAGGATCTACAATGACCTCATATTTGTTCCATCTTCACAACTAAACTCAAAATTATTATTATAAATATTTTAAGGATTCAACGGTGAAAAAATGGACTCACTACATCCTCCCCATGTTTAAGGATTTTCACCATAAAAAAGCACAATCTACTAAAATAGGTGATCTTAATGAACCTGTATTGGGATATCATGATCCTATGATCTCCCTAGGTGGTTCCCATATTTCTAAAGGATTCACACCATTGCGATTTCTCATCAATGAAGGGTAATTTCCTATCAATCTTCAATCAACACGGAGTACTCCAAAAAGGTGTCTCCATCCTTGATCTATATATTTTCGTAGTCAATGATGTATGAAGAATTGTGCATGTATCACCTCAATTAAAACACATATAAGACATCATAAACCTGGTCCAATTATAGGTGAAACACCAAATGATATAAAGCATCACCCACCCTACAAAAAGTTTGGAGCAAATAGATTAATTTATCGGAAAGTATACCACACCAACCGAATCCACATATTCCCCACTATGGTGAGGAATTTAGGAACACATGAAATTCATACATGAACTCTAAAGGCCTCAACCGATGGATATTGTAGGATTTTTGCTAACTTTATGTGGTATTGAGCCTCTCCTAAATCACATGAACCTTATCATTTGTCTGGAATCCATATTTTGACACATTATTGATGAATTTAATAGCTCTGTCTAGTATAGGGTTGACTTAAAAGTTTATTCATATTAGTCATCAAATGGTTTAATGTTGATATTTGAGAAATATTTGTTGTTGTAGGTTATCTCCCCAAAGGGAAACCAGTCTTCACAGTTTCAGCCAAATTCTAACATACAATACCTTTACATGTACCCAAAAACCTGAATAGAATTCTCAGTATGAAAATCTATATAAATATGGAATATTGTACTCATCATTATCTGGGTCTTTAACACATATTGCAAGACTCTCAAAAATTTGGGATGGAAGTCCTTCTTCTTTGTAACTTCACGACCGATAAACTACTATCCAATGCCCTAAGATGGGGGGTAACATGGTCTTAAGCACATATACTTAAACGCAAAAGGTTTATGATTATAATCAAGGGACTAGGTGGTGTCCATGGGGAAACTATGTCCTCATTTCAGAGCATACCACAGTAGAATAACAATAATAGTCAATAGAGGATTCAGATATAACAACTGAGTTGCAAATAGAAGATAAACATAAAATAAAAATATATATAAACAATTCCATAAGTAATATCATATACACAATGATATTTTATGTCTTCTATTGTCTCTACAAATCATCCAAAATAGGTATACATGCATCTGTACTCTATATTATCAAAATACCAAAAAGACCAAAAAGAACTATCCCACACAGAATCATGATCTGAGATCGGTCTTTTTCTCCCCTCCTCCTAAATACATCAGAAATAAGGAATCTTATATGGTATCTTGTCATGGTCCCTACTTGCATCTATATAGTTTGTCTGGGTAACCAATGGTGGCCCGAATAGGGTGTTAGATAGTACTTAATATGAAGCATCCAAGTGTGCCAATAACAAGTCTAGGATTTGAAATACAAGATATGAAGTGTAAAGAATAGAAAAATATGAAAGTACTGAAAATAAATCAAGAAAGTCTAGTGAGACTGTCCATATTATCATTGCTCCCTGCCAACATTAGTCAAACTCTAATAATAAGGAAGCTATAAATAGAAACAATCAAGTCACAATGTCTGGTCTAAAAACTGAAATTCGACACCCATACCTAGGATATCTATAGAACATGCAAAAATATCCACCATGAACACAATATAAAACTATGGAAACATTTACCATGGTCATTCTATATAATCAAGTCAACCCTAATGACCTCTCCATGTAATCATAGTGTCAGACCCCACATGGCTAGATCCATGGTATAGAATACCAAGGCATCCTCATCAAGTCCCATGAGAATCTCTATGGAAACTCATTTAGACTTGGGTGGAGTCCAAATAGCATGTTAAAAACTCAATTCCAATGTGATTCCAAGAAAACTAGATCTAAGGGGTAGAATGACCAAGGAATCCAATGAAATCAATACCTAAGGATAAATCCCATCTAAGGTGTCCAATTCCACTATCGAGAACTATGGAAGTAACATCCATGGTATCCAATAGAGTTAGTATCCATGGTATACCCACAAATGCATCCATTACAATTTCAATTCATCACATTTATTCATCAATTCACATTTCATAACATGTCATGAGTTCATGAAACTTATATAAAAATTTATATTTGAATAGTTTAACAATTCACATCATGAATAACATGGAAAGGGAGGTAAAACATCTCCTAATCATCTCATTCAAATGAATTCAATTCATTAATGGATTCCTATAACTAGGAAAGCACACAAGAACTCCACAAGTGTTATATTAAAAGGAAAAAAAGACATGTTTCACCCCATTGGGTGTCTTAGGTTGGTGAGAAAACCACCAATGATCTCTATGGAACTTGTGAGAATCCCAAATAAGTCCTAATTCACTCAATTCTGTTATTCAATTCATCTTAGGGAAACCATTGGAATGTCTGGCATGCCACACAATAGTAACTAGCTCTATAAAGAACCAAACCATTTGATAAAAGTATAGTTAACCAAATGTAGGTCCACAATAGAGTGCTCGTCCAATATCAGATTTTTAATTAATCAATATCAGATGAAAAATAAAGAAACAATAAAGAACCTAGAAATAGGTCATATTAGGTTGCACCTAAATAACTCTATCAATATGAAGTGATGGGACAAATGATACAAAATAAATAGAGTACTCAGTGATTCGAATCCAACAAGAATTATAACACTTGATTCTGAGTTCAGATGGAGGAATGGGATCAAAGGATTTCAATTTTCATTCAAAGGAGCTCCCCTTGCCTCACTACTATCCAATAGAGGAGGACAGAAAGGAAAAATTGGTTTTATGTTTTTTAAGGGAAAAATGTAATTTCACCCAAAAATACCGGACCTCATAGTTTGGCTACATGGTTGACCAAACGATGCACTAACAATGTTCCCATCACTGTACTAAAGGGGAAAATTTTACAATTTGTGAAAATGGTTTTCCAACCCATGCACATGTCATGTCGTAGTCTATAATAAAAATTATAGAGTCCCTTTCCGTGGGTGAACCTCCTTTCTTACAATTTCTTTAAACCATGCCGGATCATTAGTCCCATTGTACATGCCTCGCATGGTTAGACAAACCATGCAGCCTACCCTACATTTTTCTATTAACTGTGTGTCTTGCCCTATTTATCTAAAAAGCGGGGCTCCAAGCTCAGAAATATCCCTAGAAACCTCCCCAAAACTCCCTTGACATCCTCAAAAAATACACTAGGTCAAAATTAATACATAAAAAAAGAATATATATACCTAAAAAATAAGATCTTACAGTCTTCTCCCACTAAAGAAATTCTTCCCCAAATTTTTCTTCCAAGGGTGGTCATGATTTATTTGTGAATAACTCCATCCACTGAGCACATACTTTAGCCCCTCACTTTTAGACCTCTTCCTATAAATGACGATGCTACCATAACACCAATACTAGAAGAACGTACTAGCCTCAGAGAACCTTCATGCTCCTATCAAAAATAAATTTTAGATGCTTATTAAAAGACACATCTACCTATAACTCAACATCCTCAGAATGTATAGTGTGATATGGTTCTGAATTATAACAGCATAGCTGATATATATGGGAGTTGTCATGCATGGCCTAATACCTCGGAGGTAACTACAACCGATAGGCTACTGACTTGACTCTCTCCAGAATCTTGAATGACCTGACATATTGTGGTGAAATCATATCCTATATTCTAATATGACTCTTTTAATGCATCGTTGAGACATGTAAAATAACCCGATCCCTAACCACAAACTTTATAGGTCATCAATGACATTCAATGTAAGATTTCTGTAAAGACAATACAATATCCATTCACTTTCAAATCTATTGGACCTGCTCAGAAGTATCATTAACAAGACATGGTCTAAGTAAAGCTTCCTCACTAGCCTCTAACTAGAATAGGGGTGATTTTTATGTTACTATATAAAACCTCATAAGGTGCCATCTGTACATTCTTCTGATATATATTATTGTAGGATAAACCAACTGGGGGAATATACCTCCCCAAAGAACCCCCAAAATCAAGTATGTATGGTTATAGCTGGTCCTCAAGCACTTGTATCATATGGTATGTTTGGACATCAGTTTGAGGGTTGAATGTATTACTCAAAAGAACTTATGTACCCAAATACCTCTAAAAATCTATCAGAAACCATATTTGAATTTGGAATACCAATATGGAATGATAGTATGAGGGACCCCGTGAAGTAATACTATACCACAGATATACAACCTCCCAAGTTCATCTACACTAAAGGTTTCACTTATTGGTATGAAATGAGAAATCATCGTGAGCCTGTAAAAGTCTAGCTAGCCGCTGATAATTCTCCTTAACCTGCTGATAGGTCGAACACCGCATCACAAAACAAGAAAAATCACATTTCATCCCCTGCCACTAATATTGGGGACATAAATTACAGTACATCTATGTAATACCGGGATGAACTTCCCAAAATAAGGCATGAAACTCCTGCAACAACTCCTCACGTAAGTTTGTTGGGAGCTACGCATGACCACATATATGAAAAATCTCACCCTCACCCATTTTCTAACCCAGAGGTGAGTCCTCACCTACCACACTCTCATGTAGGACTAGGCCCATAGAATATGATAGATTCCTCATCTTCACTCTATCCAAAAGGGTATAGGTCATTGATATAGATGTAAGGAAATTCTAACCATCACCATCCCGCACCTCCATCTATATATCAAAAAATAATGCCATAAGCTGCGACTCACCACTGTCCTATTGAAATGCCTATATCTGAGTCCTTATGCTCAGTGCATCAGCCACTGCATTTCCCTTTATAGGTGTATAAGAATGCTCAATGTAAAAATACATTAAGTACTCAACCCACATTTTCCCCCTCATATTCAAGTCATGCTATGTAAAAATATACTTGAGGCTTTTATAGTTTGTGTACAAAAAAACTCTCCTCATAAATAATGTGTTCAATAACACAAGCCATGAAGAACTACAGATTATTCGATACCATGTGTTAGGTAAATCATCTCATGTGGCCTCAGCTGTTGAGAACTGTACACCATGACTCAATACCCCCACATCATAACTACTCCTAGACTGATACTTAATGTGTCACAATACACACTATAGCTCTTTCCTAGATCTGGTATAATCATGACCAGTGTTGAAGTTAGTCACCCTTTCTACTCCCGAAAGGTTGTTTAACAAGTATTTGTATATATAAACTTTACACCCATCTTAAAAAATCTCATAGTTGGTGATTCCAAGTGTGATAATTATTGTGTGATAATTCTTGTATGTAAGATTACTCTCTATTGAGAAGACTAGTGATTAACAAGGAAAAAAGAAATTTCATTATCTCTGACAGTTGTACGACCAATTGTATTACCTTAGTCTAGAAGAGCCTCAATATGAAAAGAGGGACCTTCCATACGTAGTAATTGGGGGCTCCAATTTCCTCAAGTCGGCATCAGATAAGGGAATTTGATTTCTTGATCAGTAGATTCATGGATTATATCCTCAACTGGTAGAACAGATACCTATCCTTTGGGGGTAGGATAGTAATAGTTAATAGTGTCCTCCTGGCCTCTCCTGTCCATGCACTCTCACCTATCAATGTTCCCAAGGGAACTATTAATTGGATAAAGATGATTTTGGCCAGATTCATTTGGGATCCGACCACGGAAGGGAAACGTCACTAGACTTCCTAGCGTAGGTTGGCAAGACCTACGCGGGAATGTGGATCAATGTCCAAAGTCTCACGGATACCCTTACCTGCATGAATGGTAAGATATCTTGGGAAGTCCTTGAACAACGTACTATCTGGTGGATCACCATGTACAACCCTTACCACAGTATCCCAATCTAAAATGAGACTCATACCTCCCAAATTTGGTATAAGTTATCCCTACTGGTAAACTTTCTCCAACCCCAAATTGAGTGGATTATCAGGAAGGGGGATATATCCTTCTAGCATTATAATTGGATCGGTAACCCCCTTGGTTTTCCAAGTTGTCATGTCACCTCTATTTCTTTCAGGGAGGCTAGCCTATATCCATCATTCATCAATGATGCGTTGGATGAAGAAAAAAAGGACATTTTCAAAATCATCGACCTCGCCTCGGAGCCAGACAGATGTGTATTCATTTATTCTACCTTGGGGGCCTTCACTTCCAGGGATTTCTGATACTCCATAGAGCAGCATGTTTAGATGGACAGATGGGATGAGACTCTATGGACACGTTTCATTCCCGTGATGTACAACATCATCTTCTAGAAAATTAGGAAAAAGGTTGTTCTATCTGAGGAAAATATCAAAGGTTACGGTACCCCTTTGGCTTCATGATGCATGTGTTGTATCCACCACAAGGAGGAGAGTTTGACTCATCTATTTTTTGAGATAGATTAGTCAAGAGAATGTTGGGAGTATTTCTATGATTTTACCACCCTTCATGTTTAGAACACATCTGATATGTCCTTTCTCAAGAGGTGGATTCATGGCACGTGAGAAAAAGGGATGGAGAGGTTGGCTCGCATGCTAATCATGCACGCAGGTTTCTGGTGTATTTGGAAGGTGAGAAACAAGTGAAAGCATGAATGTGGTAAAGAATCAGGCATATCCAATATTTTCATATAAAAAGGTCTCCTCTTTGACATGGTTGGCCTCCTACCCAACTAGAGAGAAGCTCCCTCACTCTAGAAACTTTAAGATTCCATATCTATTTCTGTCTCTAGCAGCGGAAACAGAAGTGGCCAATGGGTCTTCTGGTCTCCCACTTCATTGGGTTTAAAGTTGAATACAGATGGTTCCTACAAGATGGGGGTTTTTCAAGGAGGTGGGGTTGTCCGCGATCAAGTTGTCTTCGTCTTGATGGCCTTTTCTTGCCGTTTGGGCCTCGGTTCTTCTCTGCAAGCAAAGGCTAAGGCAATGCTTCTTGGGATCCGGTTATGTCACTAGAAGAGGATAAATCTATTAGAGGTTGAAATAGATTCTATGATTCTCTACAATGACTTCATTGGCATTGGTCCCTCTCCATGTTAGATCCACTATGTCATCAAAAAATGCCAGGTTATGTTTGAAAATAACATCAAAGTGGATCATAAATGGCACGAGGGAAACCAGGTTGCTGACCACCTTGAATCTATATATGTTCTTGGTTACAATACTTTTGACCTTAAAAATATGTATAGTTTGACTCTAGAGGGGGTCAATCTGATAATAGAAGATACCCTCAGTCTTCATTACTTTAGGCCTCCCTAGGTCCCTCGGGGCCCATGTCTCTTTTTCGGTTCGTGTGCCCTCTTTCGTTCTTAATAAAAATTCAGTTTGATGATCAAGATAGCCCTAAGAAACTCTGTACATCAAATATGTTTTTAGGATTCTCCTGGGAAACTATAGATTTCACCTTCTCTAGGTCAATTGATACTTATACCTCTATTATAATATGATCTAAGAAGTAAATATTATCCATCTAGAAGTGGAACATTATGAACATAACATATAAATGATTCTCTCTCATTGTATCTAAAATAATATCAAAATGTTTTGCATGGTCATGAAGATTGTGTTAATACACCAAGATATTATCCATGAATAATACTATAAACAAATCCAGATAAGGATTGAAAAATCGATTCATCAGCACCATGAAAACTGCTGGTACGTTTATGGGACCAAATGACATAACCAAATACTCGTATAAACCATACCTACTATGAAATGTTGTATAAGGTATTTCTGTAGGCTGAACACACACCTGGTGATATCTCAATCTCAAATCAATTTTTGAGAACACCTGAGCTCCTCAAAGTTGATCAAACAGGTCATTTATCTTGGGAAAATGACATCGGTTCTCAACTGTCTACTGTTTCAACATCCGATAATCCACACATAGCTTTAGGGTAACATATAACTTTTCTAAAAAAGGATCGGTGAACCCCATAGATAAGTATTTGGTCATATAAATCAATTTTCCTCGAACTATAACTGCCTATTGAGCTATATTAACTCCTTAGATTCCATCCTGTAAGGAGGGATGTATATCGGTGAAAAACATGGAACTACATAGATAAATAATTCCATCTCTCTCTTAGGATTTAAAATAGAAAAGTCATCTAGGAACATTTATATTAAAGGATAAACCAATAGAGGAATGTCTTCCTAACACAATCCCTAATCATCCAGACATAAACTAGCAATATAGGTTGTTATCCCGCCCATACCATGATGTTGTGGTACAACTCTGATCGCCTGGACATCCCATTCACCCTTGTAAATAAAAACACCACCCTATGGTGATGTTAAGGTCACCCTACAGAGATAAAAATTGATATATACTTGATAAGAAACTAGATAATCCATTTTTTAATGATGTTAAACCCAGCCATCTTGAGGGAAAAAAGATCACATATGAAGTGAAACACACCGATCTCAAGGGGGGACTCCCTACACCAGGTAACACTCTCTAATATGATTCCTAATGGATTATAGAGTGTTATAATGGACTTAAAAACCAAACAAAAAACCTATGGATTTCCACAGTAGGTATAGATATAAAATTATGAGATGCACCTATATAAAAAAGAGAAGATACTAGAATAGAGGCTACTATGATCATACCTCTCACCATAGATGGTCCAAAAATATACTCCTCAAGGGTAGTCTGTATATAATATATATGGCCTAAATAGTGGCCCCGTGACACATCCTTAAAACATAAAGAATGCACATTCAACTATCTTGGTAAAACTGGTGTCTGGCTACCTCATCCAGGACCACCACCTCAGCCTGAATGACTGACACTGCTCCATCTCCCTTCCCAATACAGATCTATGGAACCCAATCTTTAACCTGATGTTAGTGATGACCCCTACCACTATCTAATGGAGGGAAGTCGTTGATAAAATTCTTCCAGTGGCCTATCCTGCAATAATCATGACTGTCACGACCCGTCCTCGGGGCCCGTGTCGTGACTACCCCAAGCCCGCCATCCATAGGCCAGGGGCTGGTGACTAGCACCAAGGCGTAAATCCCAACAAAAAAGGGAAGGCATTGCCTTTGAAAAGTAAACAAGCACCACAGAGTTAGCAATAGGAAATGTAAATACAAAGTTAAATGGTACAAGCTGTGCTGAAAGTAAAAGTGGCCGGAAATACAAGCCCAACTGTAAAGTACAACTGAAAGGAAAAACAGCAACTGAAAGGAAAATCCGCAGCGTCGAGCCATCCTCTGGAAGTCCCACCTAAAGGGTGGGTACAGATATCCTCCACTGCTCCTTGGGTCCACCTGACCGCTCTGAGTACGTCCCGCCCAGTGGTCCACCTCCAGGTACCATCCTGCTCCGCACGCCTCCACAACGATCAGCGCTGTCCGTCGTCTTCAACCAACACAACATAGTGCGGGAATAGCCCGTGCAGGGGTGAGTATAAGCTACTCAGTAGGGACCCCGAGACCCTCAAGGTCTCACTAAAACCAACAAGGATAACCACAAGAATATCTCAATAGATAACCTCTACTTAGATATATGCCCATACATATACCTAAGTTATCAAGTAATCCATATCAATCATGAGGAAACACAAGGACTGTGAAATCAACGGATAACCACTACTTAGGTATATGCCCATACATATACCTATGTTATCAAGTGACCCATCTCAATCATGAGGTAAACACAAAGGTCAAAAGTCTCATCCCAAACCAGGATTTTCATTATCGAAACCATAACTGCTGAAGAGCTCCGTCTCTGGAGTGTACAGTGGTCCGGTCACGACTCCGAGGTACTGCTCACTAATCTAAGACTACTGTAGTACTCCACCTATCGAGTACCGCGGGCCAGCTGCTACAACCAAGCTCTTCTATGTGCCACTACAACCAAGCGCACCTCTGTCGTGGTTCTGCCGCTACAACCAAGCGCTCCCATGTGCCGCTACAACCAAGAGCACCTCTGTCGTGGGTCTTCCGCTACAACCAAGCGCTCCCATGTGCCGCTACAACAAATCGCACCTCTGTAACACACTGAGTCGTTCGATCAGTAGTCGTCGGGTCTCAGTCAGTTAAACGGTCTCCGTACATCGCACGCTCATATCCGGGAGGGTCCTCTCCACGATCTACTGGTCGATACTCCATGTATCACAAGTCCCGCAAGGAATTATCTCAATGGACCATCTCGTCATAGGGGTCTCAACGCAACAGACGGTGCGTCAATCGGACGCCCGGTCTGTGAGTTACTAGCCTTTTCGTCCCAGGGGCCCGGTTGGTTTCGTGTGCGAACCAATCCGGCCATATCTCAACTATAACCCGAACACTCATAGGGTATAATCATAGGGACCGTTTCATAACGTGATCACCAATGCCGCTGACGGTTCGTCAAACAGACGTCTGGTCTGAAAGATATCAGCATTTCTGTTCTAGGGGCCCGGTTGGATTTCGGTGCGATCCAACCCGGCGACTATCCATCTGCATCCAAAACTCGGGCGGAGGATGCCAAAATTTCTATCTCATCAAGAGGAAAGCAACTAGACAGACGACGAGTCAATCAGACGCCCGATCTATGAGTTATTGGCATTTTCGTTCCAGGGGCCTGGTTGGTTTCGTGAGTGAACCAACCCGACCGCACTCCGACGACATCCAAACCTCGAGCGGAGTTAGCCAATAGATCTGTCTCACTAATAGGAACTCAAAAAAGCTGACGGCACATCAATCGGACGTCCGTAGCTCAAGATATGAGTGTTTCCGCTCCGAGGGCCCGGTTGGTTTCGTGTACGAACCAACCCGGCCGAACTCAAAGTATTCCAAAACATTGAGTGCGATATACTAAATCGATCATCTCGATCCAAGGATCGCATCTCTGCTGACGGTTCATCAAACGGAGGTCTGTAGCTCATGTTATATGCAAAAGACCGAAGTCGATTCGAAAACGGGGGGGTCCTGGTCCGGGCCAACCCGGCCCGACCCCCCCTGGGTCGGCCCGAACTGGGTCGACCCGAACCGGATCGACTCGGCCCGGCCGGCGGCGCGGCCCGGCACGACGGCGCGGTCCGGCGCGGCGGCGCGGCCCGGCACGGCGGCGCGGTCCGGCGCGGCGGCGCGACCGGGGCGCCGCTCGGGTGCCACAAGCGGGGGGCAAGGCCCCCGCCCTTCCTGCTAGCGGCGTGGCTGGATGTCGCGCCTTAGTTTAAGCGGCTCCCCTCGTGGGGGCCTGCCTTTGAGAAATACGGGGGGGGGGGCTCTCCCCCCCCCCTCCATTATGGGAGGCCAATTTAACCGCCCGGGGGAATTTAATTCCCCCGGTTTTGCACCGTCCCGACCGGCCCGACTTGGCCGGCCGGCTTCTTCTCAACAAGACCGGCATGGGCCGGTCCTCTTCCATTTTCTGGCACCGGCGGCCCGGCTGGCCGCCGGTCATCACGTCCCGCCGCAGCCCGGAACCAGCCGCGACCTTCGTCATCCGGCACGGTGCGACGGCACCGTACCCTTCCGCCGCGGCCCCGCTCTGGCCGCGGCACCTTCAGTTTCCTTCAACGCGGCGCGACGGCGTCGCGTTCATGATGAATCTTTCCACTGCGCGGCGCGACGGCGCCGTGCAATAATTGTCGAATTATTCCCGCGTGGTGCGACGGCACCACGCCATCTCATTTCATCCGCAAGGAAAATAATAATCAAGAACAAAGGAGGGGGGATTCTGCCGTGTTTGTGCGGTCCGGACCCCCTCTTGTTAGATGATAACACTTAATCATTTATCCTCAAGATTGTCATGCTAGAACCAAGAACAAGAATAAATAAATAATCAACAACAAACTCGTACCTCGGTTTCAAGAACGATGATCGTCAACGACCCGCGGAAGACGAGCGTCGCAGTGGTCGGCGTTGCGGAAAAAGGGCGTCGATGTCGTGAAGCAAGGATTCGAAGATCTTTAATGGTGATTTTGTCGTGGGAAACCGTCGTCGAAGAGATTACGCGGAAGGAGACTTCGTCGGTGTTGCGGGTATGGCGTCGCAAAAGACGGTTCCCGAGAACGTGGCGTTCTTCGTCGATGTCCGAATGTTCTTCGCGTTCATCGTCAATGTTTGAAGAAGATGGATAGAATTTTTCAAACCTCTCAAGGTGGCTAGAGAATTCTAACCCAAATAAAATAAGATAAGGACTTATTTTATTTACACAACCAAACCATTTTGAAATTCGAAGGTTTGAAATTAAACAACTCAACCCATTTAATAACCCAAGTTGTCAAGTCCCTTAAAAGAGGAGTTTTAGGGAGTTTAAAAAAAAGAATGTTAAAAGTTGTGCTTCGTGTGGGCCCCACCACACTTAATCCTCCCAAGGGAGGTTAAGTGGATGTTGGTCCGGCCTCTAACTCCCTTTGGGAGAAAAATAACGAACAAGTTAAAATAAAATTTGTATTCCACAATTTATTTAACTTATTCTAAATTTCCAAAAACTAACTCCCAACCCACAATAAACGCAACCTCAGAAAAGGTCTCCTTAAGTTAATATCGGCGCTGCGAGTTCATCGGTGTCCTCAGATTTCAATTCTGAGCACCGGATCGAAAGATAGAAATTCCCGCTCATTCGTTCACTGAATGAACCCGAGCCAATCTTCAGAAATTGATTCCGGGCACTCCGGGCCTCGGAATCAGGTGCCGTCAGAAACCGAGTTCTTTTTAAATTCCAAAGAAAATTAAGAAAAAAAATTTCCCTTGAATTTTATGGGTATTTACATTACTCCCACCTCAGGGCTTTACTTCCCCGTAAAGCTTCAACACAAACTAGGGATACAAAGGTGGTAGAGCTAGGCGGTAAGCCACCTCGCCAATCCTACTGAGGACCTGGAAGGGTCCGATGAAGAATGGAGACAACTTTCCACCTAGGCCAAAACTCCAAAAACTACGTTGATGTGAGACACGCAAGAAGACTTGGTTTCCATCCTCGAACTCTAGTGGCCTCCGCCTCCTATCAGAATATGACTTCTACCGGATATGACCTGTCCTCATCCGCTCCTGGATGACCTGGACCTTTTCTGGCGTGGCCCGGACCACCTCTGGTCCCTCAAGAGGTGCTAAGATTTCTTCCTTTCCGATAAGGGAAATCCGGTCTCATCCCCTGGATAAACCACGTTCATTGCCTAATACTGTCAATCCTGACATGGATGATACTAACCCAAACCAAGGATGACGTCGTAAGGCCTCAACGATACTACAAGAGATCCAACCGTTACTCTCGCCTCCAAAGGATGAGTCACACTGTCGGCATCAGTGTGTGGTAACTGGGACTCCTCCAGTAGGTACTTCTCAAGTGAGGGTCAAGTCAACGGTCTAAACCAGAACCTCTTAGTAACAACACAAGAGAGGACAAGGAAGTAAATGCCACAAGAAAAGGTGTCTTTTATTACTGCAGCTCAAGTACAAATACACAAGGCATCTACAAACATACATCAACAATAGTCTCCAGGTCCGGATCTAGTCCCGCTCCTGTCCATCTGCTCCCGGATCTCCATGATCGTAGGCCTCAGCTACCTGAAGCTGAGCTCCCCCATGTCCTCATGTCCCCTGTGGTCGGGGTGGACCTCCTGGTGGGGGTGGTGGAAACACCCCGAAGCGTCGTCCACCTCCAGCTGCACGGCCAGCTCCCCTGCCATGGCTGCCTGCTCCTTGCGGCCCGCTCTAATCGAACCTCTGCCTCTGCCTGCGGGGCCCTTCGTCCATCTGTTGGTCATCCGTGTGGCGGGTTAGACAGTCACGAGCCGTGTGACCAATCCCGCCGCAGGAGTAACACTGCCCTATCATGGCAAGTCGTTGCCCACCCCGACTACCTCGCATAAACGACCCAGAGTCATGTTGTCGACCACCTGTAGGTCCAGTCCTCTTGGACCCCTGCGTCATCCGTCTAATTCCCACTGCAGAAGACTCTGCCGCATGCCGGTAAGTGGTGGGTCCTTCTGCTGGAGACTGCTCAGCAAGGAAACTCTCCACTAAGAGGGCTCGCTCCAACACCCCTGCCTGAGTCGGAATGTTGAGGGAGATCATCGAAGCCCTGATCTCATGCCCCAGTCCCTGCTCGAAGGTTCGGGCCCGAAAGAACGGGTCTCGTACCATATCCGTGGAGTAGCGCGAGAGATCAGTAAATGTCGCCGAGTACTGGGCCACTGTCATGATGCCATTCCGCAGCTGTAGTAGCTCCTGGATGCGCACCACTCGGAGGGTGGATGGGATGAACTCGGAGCAGAACATGCTCTCAAAGTCCGTCCAGAGGAGAGACGCCTCGTCGTGCACCTGGAGCATCAAGCTCCACCATCTGCCCGATGCCGCGTGCAGGAGGCTCGATGCGAGGATCACCATGAGGTCTGCTGGTGTCCTCACTAATCTGAAAACCCGCACAACTGCCTCCAGCCAGTCCTCGGCGGCCTGAGGGTCCGTCTCCCCGCGGAACATGGGCGGTCGCTGGTGCTGGAACTCATGCAGTGCACTAAGGCGACGTGCATCGTCAGCAGCTGGCTCGGCAGGTATAGGTAACGCCGGTGCCACTGCTGAAAAAGGGCCCTGCACCGAGGCCTCGTCGCTCAGTGGGATGTCGTCACGCTCGACTCTCGGAACCCTAGATGGCTACCGTCGTGGGGCCATCCTGAAAAGGAAATAGGTGCGCCACGGTCAGAACAAAATACATGGTGAGCTGATATAATGTAATCACAAAGAAAACTATGAAACACACACGCAATCAATGTTTTCGTGCATTAAGTCGAAAATCAGTAGTCAGGGCCCTTGTGTACGGATACGTCGGCCGCCGCACCAACACTGGACTCCCTGGACTGATAACCACACTCAATACGCTAAACATTATTGCTTCACATAGAAAATATTAGAGTTCGCGGTAGAACCGAACTCCTCTTATACCAATTTGTCACGACCCATCCTCGGGGCTCATGCCGTGACTACCCCAAGCCCGCCTTCCATAGGCCAGGGGCTGGCGACTAGCACCAAGGCGTAAATCCCAACAAAAAAGGGAAGGCATTGCCTTTGAAAAGTAAACAAGCACCACATAGTAAGCAAGTGGAAAAGTAAATACTAAGTTAAACGGTACAAGCTGTGCTGAATGTAAAAGGGGCCGGAAATACAAGCCCAACTGTAAAGTACAACTGAAAGGAAAAACAGCAACTGAAAGGAAAATCCGCAGTGTCGAGTCATCCTCTGGAAGTCCCACATGAAGGGTGGCTACAGATAGCCTCCACTGCTCCTCGGGTCCACCTGACTGCTCCGAGTACCTCCTGTCCAGTGGTCCACATCCAGGTATCGTCCTTCTCCGCACGCCTCAACCACGATCAGCGCTGTCTGTCGTCTACAACCAACACAACGTAGTGCGGGCATAGCCCATGCATGGGTGAGTATAAGATACTCAGTAGGGACCCTGAGACCCTCAAGGTCTCACTAAAACCAACAACGATAACCACATGAAGATCTCAACAGATAACCTCTACTTAGATATATGCCCATACATATACCTAAGTTATCAAGTAATCTATCTCAATCATGAGGAAACACAAGGATTGTGAAATCAATGGATAACCACTACTCAGGTATATACCCATACATATACCTAAGTTATCAAGTGACCCATCTCAATAATGAGGTAAAAACAAAGGTCAAAATTCTCATCTGAAACCAGGATTTTCATTATCGAAACCATAACTGCTGAAGAGCTCTGTCTCTGGAGTGTACAGTGGTCCTGTCACGACTCTGAGGTACTTCTCACTAATCTAAGACTGTTGTAGTACTCCACCTATCGAGTACCTTGGGCCAGCTGCTACAACCAAGCTCTTCCATGTGCCACTACAACCAAGCGCACCTCTGTCGTGGTTCTGCCGCTACAACCAAGCGCTCCCATGTGCCACTACAACCAAGCACACCTCTGTCGTGGGTCTGCCGCTACAACCAAGAACTCCCATGTGCCTCTACAACCAAGCGCACCTCTGTAAGACACCGAGTCATTCGATCAGCAATTTTCGGGTCTCAGTCAGTTACACGGTCTCCGTACTTCGCACGCTCGTCTCTGGGAGGGTCCGCTCCACGAGCTACTGGTCGACACTCCAAGAATCACAAGCCCCACAAAGAATTATCTCAAAGGACCACCTCGTCGTAGGGGTCTGAACGCAATAGACGGCACGTCAATCGGACGCCCGGTCTTTGAGTTACTAGCCTTTTCGTCCCAGGGGCCTGGTTGGTTTCGTGTGCGAACCAATCCGGCCGTATCTCAACTATACCCCGAACACTCATAGGGTATACTCATAGTGACCGTTTCGCAACGTGATCACCAACGCCACTGACGGTTCGTCAAACGGACATCTGGTCTGAAAGATATCAGCTTTTCTGTTCTAGGGGCCCGGTTGGATTTCAGTGCGATCCAACCCAGCCACTATCCATCTGCATCCAAAACTCGGGCGGAGGATGTCAAAAGTTCCGTCTCATCAAGAGGAAAGCAACGAGACAGAAGGCGCGTCAATCGGACGCCCGGTCTGTGAGTTATTGGCTTTTTCGTTCCAGGGGCCCGGTTGGTTTCGTGAGCGAACCAACCCGACCGCACTCCGACGACATCCAAACCTCGAGCGGAGTGAGCCAAAAGATCTGTCTCACTAAGAGGAACTCAACAAAGCTGACGGCACGGCAATCGGACGTCCGTAGTTCAAGATATGAGCGTTTCCGCTCTGAGGGCCCGGTTGGTTTTGTGTACGAACCAACCCGGCTGAACTCAAAGTATTCCGAAACATTGAGTGCGATATACTGAATAGACCGTCTCGATCCAAGGATCACATCTCCGCTGACGGTTCATCAAACGGAGGTCCGTATCTCAAGTTATGGGAAAAAGACCGAAGTCAATTCAAAAACGGGGGGGTCCGGGTCCGGGCCGACCCAGCCCGACCCCCCTGGGTCGACCCGACCTGGGTCCGACCAGGCCCGTCCGGTGGCACGGTCCGGCGCGGCGGCGCGGCCCGGCGCGGCGGCGCGGTCCGGCACGGCGGCGTGGCCCGGCACGGCGGCGCGGTCCAGCGCGACCGGGGCGCCGCTCGGGTGCCACGCGCGGGGGGCAAGGCCCCCGCCCTTCCTGGTGGCGGCGCGGCTGGATGCCGCACCTTGGTTCAAAAGGCTCCCCTCGTGGGGGCCTGCCTTTGAGAAAAACGGGGGGGGGCCCTGCCCCCCCCCCCCCCCCCCCCTTTGAGAAACCGGCCCCCCTCCATTATGGGGGGCCAATTTAACCGCCCGGGGGAATTTAATTCCCCCAGTTTTGCACCGTCCCGGCCGGCCCGACCTGGACGGCCGGCTTCTTCTCAACAGTACCGGCATGGGCCGGTCCTCTTCCATTTTCTGGCACCGGCGGCCCGGCTGGCCGCCTGTCATCACGTCCCGCCGCAGCCCGGAACCAGCCGCGGCCTTCGTCGTCTGGCACGGTGCGACGACACCGTGCCCTTCCGCCGCGGCCCCGCTCCGGCCGCAGCGCCTTCGGGTTCCTTCGACGCGGCGTGACGACGTCGCATTCATGATGAATCTTTCCATGGCGCGGCACGACGGCGCCGCGCAATAATTGTCGAATGATTCCCGCGTGGTGCGACGGCACCACGCCATCTCATTTCATCCGCAAGGAAAATAATAATCAAGAACAAAGGAGGGGGGATTCGGCCGTGTTTGTGCGGTCCGGCCTCCCTCTCGTTAGATGATAACACTTAAACATTTATCCTCAATATTTTCATGCTAGAACCAAGAACGATAATATATAAATAATCAACAACAAACCCCCACCTCGGTTTCAAGAACGATGATCGTCAACGACCCGCGGAAGACGAGCGTCGCAGCGGTCGGCGTTGCAGAAAAAGGGCGTCGATGTTGTGAAGCGAGGATTCGAAGCTCTTTAACGGCGATTTCGTCACGGGAAACCGTCGTGGAAGAGATGACGCGGAAGGAGACGTCGTCGGTGTCGCAGGTATGGCGTCACAGAAGACGGTTCCCGAGAACGTGGCGTTCTTCGTCGATGTCCGAATGTTCTTCGCGTTCTTCGTCAAAGTTTGAAGAAGATGGAGAGAATTCTTCAAACCTCTCAAGGTGGCTAGAGAATTCTAACCCAAATAAAATAACCTAAGGACTTATTTTATTTACACAACCAATCCATTTTGAAATTCGAAGGTTTGAAATTAAACAACTCAACCCATTTAATAACCCAAGTTGTCAAGTCCATTAAAAGAGGAGTTTTAGGGAGTTTTAAAAAAAAGAAAGTGAAAAGTAATGCTTTGTGTGGGACCCACCACACTTAATCCTACCAAGGGAGGTTAAGTGAATGTGGGTCCCGCCTCTAACTCCCTTTGGGAGAAAAATAACCAACAAGTTAAAATAAAATTTGTATTCCACAAATTTATTTAACTTATTCTACATTCCCAAAAACTAACTCCCAACCCGCAATAAACGCAACCTCGGAAAAGGTCTCCTTAATCGAATATCGGCGCTGCGAGTTCATCGGTGTCCTCAGATTTCAATTCTGAGCACCGGGTCAAAATATAGAAATTCCCGCTCGTTCGTTCACTGAACGTACCCGAGCCAAACTTCGGAAATTGATTCCGGGCACTCCGGGCCTCAGAATCAGGTGCCGTCAGAAACCGCGTTCTTGTAAAATTCCAAAGAAAATTAAGAGAAAAATTCCCTTGAATTTTACGGGTCTTTACAATGACACTCAATTGGGTCCCGATCACACTGATTCCTCACATGATCCCTTCCTCCAAACCGATGAAAGAAAAATTCACTACCATCACTAATAATTTGATAGGTATTCATCTCATTGGAAACCTAATAATGTTATTTATTTCCATTGGAAGCTTAACCATTGGGATGAGGGAATACACTGGTCTGTTCTGCACCTCTATCTTCCCTCATGTTCTAGTTTGTGATTAGTGCTTGATTCACCATCTCAATAATCATGATCAACCTGAACACATTGACTTGTGATCAAACAAAATGTATGAGACCTTCTTTAAAGTGTCTCACCCTTGTTGCCTCATCAATAATATATATCAGCCTAAAATTATGTAGCTATGTAAATCATGTTTAATATTTCATAATTATCATAGCACCCTACTCTATATACATGAAATCACCGGACTACTCTATACTCAGAATCGTGGGGAAAAAGTATTCATAGAAACTAGTTTTGAAATCACCCCAAACCATATCTAACAGCGTGTCAACCCATTTTAAAACATCGCACTAGCACTTTCTTGCTTCCCAAAGAATATATGTCGTGATCTTCACTATCCTCTTAGGAGGTATCTCCAGATGCTCAAATATAGAAAAGTTAAACTCAATCCACAGGCCAGTAACCTATGGACCATTATCCCTTGAAAATGTGGGAGGATACAACTATAAGGATACATGTGTCAGCTCTTCCATAGATGAGGCAAACTACAATTTTCCCTGAAAAGTAATCATATAGCATAAGAAACCCTCAAGGAATTGTAGATCAGCACCTATTTCCAGAACATCTATTGATGGCTTAGCTAGAACTATAGGAGGATCCAATAGAATCCCATCACCCACCACCTCTAAAGCATTATCATCACCTCCCTCAAGGATCATGACTGGAGGTCATGGCGTCGACAAGTATCTACAATTCCAAACATATCCCTAAGGAAGGATTAAAATATGGAAGTTCATAGATAAAAGTGTATGAAATGTCAAAACCTTCCTATCAAGAGGTCACACACCTATTTCTACTGCTAAATCCATGAATTTTTAAAAATAAATAGTCATAACATCACTAGAGACATTGTCTAATACCCACTCAATTGCTGGGGCAAGGACAAGTACTCTATTTCTCAATTCCAATTCCCATTTTTAATTCAAAATTGTATCATAATTATCATTAAATGGTTGAACCAAATGGTTGACCACTTATGATCAATAAGGGACCACACACCTCATGAACCAAAATATAGCATCCACTTAATCCAATCGATAACACATTCCATTCCATGAAACCAATGATCCATTACTCAATGTTCCATAGTTGACTACATAGGTTATCTGCTGCAACCTAATAATGAAAACTCTATTTATGTCACATAATGCACTCTAAGAACCAACCATTTTCTTAGTTTCATTCACAAATAATTTATTAAATAGCAGGTATATCCCAAGAGGAACATATTCAAAAATTCAGACAGTCAATCAATGCATACTATATAGAATGACATAATGCATAGAATATGAATCATTTAAATGTTTATAAAAATGACGCATGAGATTCATAACCTCATATCATTAGGTAAAAATGAAATTTCTAATCAAAAGGAACCTCAAACAATAAGTGTGTCACCCAATGGTAGAGTCAAATAAAATTTAATAATAAAAATTTTAAAAAATATCAATTTCATTCCTGGAAATTTGCATTTTTCATGTTTGTGGGTTAGCTACTCCCCAGAAAAACTAATTACTAAATTGAATCTCCTTTATAGTTCCAATCTATTTTATCTAGATAAAAATTAAACTATAAAATAATTCTATAATATCAATTTGTAAATTATCAACCTGAAAAACACTATTCGGTTCCCCGAGACGGTGTATCACATATCCTTAAGAACATCTTCTTGAATTCCAGAAGATTATAACTAGATGCGAGGACCTAGGGTGTGTTTGTGGGGAGACTATACCCTAATGTCATATTTAATCATAGTATAATAACTATAACAGTCAATATTGGAAGAATATATAATAAATGAGTAGAAGACATGAGATAAACATCCATGAAAGAAATATATAAACAATGACTGAAGTAATCGCATATAAAAAATGACATTTTGTGTCTCTACAAAGCATCCAAAACATGTTTACAAGAATCTATAAAATACATGTATCAAAATACCAAAAATACAAAAAAGAACTATCCCTGCTAGCATCATGAGCCTAGCTCGGTCCTATACTCTCCTACTCCAAAACATAACACAAATCAAGAATCGTACTATGGGAACTCGCACAAGTCCCTAACTGAATCCATATAGTTTGTCCGGGTACCCAATGATGACCCAAACAAAGTATGATATAACACTCAGTAGGCCACCACCAACGATGTCTATCACATGTCTAGGATGGGTAATATAAGCTAAGAAGTGTGCATAATATAAAAGATATGACCATACTAAAAATAAATAAAGAAAGTCAAGTGGTACTATATAGTCTATCAAGGCTCCCTTTAATCATTAGTCAAACTCCAATAACAAGGCATCTATAAAAAAACCAAACAAGTCACCTTGTCCTGTCTAACAACTCAAATTTGATTCCCATACCTAGGATATCTATAGAACATGAAAAAATATCCACTAAGTCTATTCCACAGAACCAAGAAAACATTTTCCATAATCTTGTTATATAATCAATTAAACCACAATGATCTCTCAATGTAATCACAATGTCATAACTCATAGGGATGGATCCAAGGTATAAACAATTTGGGAATCCTCATTAAGTCCCATGAACATCTCGATGAAAACTCAGTTAGACCTAGGTGGAGTCCATGAAGCCCGTCTACAACAAATGTCCAATACAAGTCCAAGAAAGAAAAATATAAGGGGTAGCAAGGCCTAAGGCATCCCACAGAATCAGGACCCAAGGCGAAATCTCATCCAAGGCATCCAATTCTGCTATCAAAATCTAAGGAATTAATCTCCATGAAATCCAATGGAGTCAGGATCTATGGTATACCCACCAATAAATACATTTCCATTTCAATTCATTTCATTCAATTTTCAATTTACATTTCATAACATTCCATGAGTTCAACAAAATTATATAACAATTTACATTTAAATAGTTTAACTATTCAAATCATGTATAACATTGGAAGGGAGTAAACCATCTTATAATCATCTCAAACAAATAAAATCAATTAATTAATGGATTCATCTAACTAGGAAAGTTCACACGCACCCCATAAGTCGTATAATAAAAGGATAAATAAAATCTGCACCCCATGGGTGGCGTAGGTTGGTGAAACAACCTACAAAAATATCTAAGAAACTAGTGGGAA
The DNA here is from genome assembly GCA_963277665.1 of Viscum album. Classification (NCBI taxonomy): domain Eukaryota; kingdom Viridiplantae; phylum Streptophyta; class Magnoliopsida; order Santalales; family Viscaceae; genus Viscum; species Viscum album. The sequence continues at coordinate 1,880,705,162 of OY728150.1, read as the reverse complement.
TCCATAATAGGTTCCAATTATTTTAATTTAGTTATTTAATTCATTTTAATGGCACCATTAGGAAGTACGGTGTGATACACAATGAAACCTAGCTCTATAAAGCACCGAACCACACAATAAAGGTATAGACCACTTACCATATGTCTATAGTAGAGTGCTTGTCTAGTATTAGATTTTGATTCATTCCAGATCAGAATAAAAAAAATAATGGATGAAGAGCCTAGAAATAGGTACAATTAGATTGAACCTAAATAACTCCATCAATATGAATTCACATGAAAAATAACACAAAAGGAATAGAGTACTCACCAGAAAAAATCCAATGAGATTAAAATTGCTTTATTTTGAATTCAAATGGATGAATGGGATAAAAGGCGATACATTTTCCATTATATGGGATCGCCAAACATCGCTCCTATCCAAAGGTGGTGGAAGCAAAGTAAAAATAAGCTTTTAATATTTTTAAGGGAAAATTTGTAATTTCACCCAAAAATACATGGCTACATGGTTCGGATGCACGGTTGGCCAAACCATGCGCCGAACATACACCCGTAACTATACTAAAGAGGAACCTAGAATGACTAGTGTGCATGGTTTTCTACACCCAATGAAAACAATGTTTGATGATTTTTTTTAAAAAAATGACCATGGCCCCCACACAGCTGTTCACTTCCTTCCATATAGTTTCCTTAAACCACATGGGATACTTAGGCCCACCGTCCTTACCTCACATGTTTAGAAAACCCATGTATCCTACCTCTTATGGTTTCTACTAACAATGTAGCCTTTACCATTTTTCTAAAAATATGGGTTCTAGGCTCTGAACAAGCCCCATAAACCCCGTAAAACACCCATGACCTCCTAAGGAAATTACAATTGGTTGAAAGAGAAAATTAAACTATTACAAAGAAGATCTATACCTAAAGAAAACTAGGGATCATACATTCTTGTATGGAGATGATCATCGAGTGTACACCATGAATCTAGATGATATCTTGGATGTAAAGGATCCCCTAAAATCTCCCTTGAGCTATTCTTATATATTACATGGAAGTGGGAGGACTTTGTCAGTTGATCAATAATAACCCATATAGAATCATGACCTCTCTATGGTCACATAAACCTAATTATAAAATTCCTTTATATACTATCCCACATCAACTTTATAACATCAAGGGGGTAGAGAGAATCCCAATGGGACCTGGTGCTCCAACTACACCTTCTAAGAAGTGAGATATAGATAAATAAATTAGGTAACACATTTCTTTATTCCTACCCAAAAAAACTAACATCAAAGGGTTATGTATATCTATGTTACTCTAGGATATGTTACCAAGGGTGAAGTATGGAAATACCTCACTACCTACCCTCTCAGCATAACCTAAACAATAATCCATCCTCAAAATAGGATAACATTATCACCATCTTCATAAAATTCATCTTGCGTATCACCTAAGAATATCCAATCATGAAACACCACATCATCAATGTCTCTAAGCTAATCCACCCTCATGAATTGAATAAGTAGAGGGGTCACTACACTTCATCATAGGTATTCTGATATTCCTTTATCCATCAAGGATAATGGAAATGAGGGTAACTAATCTAACATATCTCAAAAAATTTGGGAATGAGATTTCTCACTAGTGGAATCTTCCACCACACATCCCTTTCTCATAGTATAGAATATATCAAAGTCAGAATTCTACAGGAACTCAAGCCATCACCTCTAACTAATGGTGAAATATATCTTAGTAAAGATATTCCTAAAACTCTAGTGGTCTCTGTAGTCTAAAAACCACTCACCAAGAAGTTAGTCTCTCTTTTCACAAGAAGCACACTACCACTATCAAACCTATGTCATGAGTCACACAATTCTGCCTATACTATATGTGATTTATTTACGCATAAGTAATCATCTCATTCTTTTTCATAAACACACATACAATCCCAACTAAAAAAAGCATCAAATAACATGATATTATCAATTTTATCCTTTTTAATTCACAAGATATAATTTCTATATAGTCTCTACCTCAGCTCCTCAAATTCTATTTGACATCTCTTGGACCAAAAGAATGGACCCCCTATTAGGTTGGGGTAGTTAAGGGATATGTGATCCTATAAATGTCCACTACAGACCTTGAATAACACCTAACCATTAAAATGTAACTATGTACCTAGGATAATCTATCAAGATTATCTCAATATAGAAAAGTCTTAATTGTCATAGGTACTAGTGGTACTCCAACCTCTTAAATAACGTGACATAGAAAGTACACCTCATTATTCCAAAAAAATGAAACTTTGATATCATGGAATATTATTTATACTATCTGTGTAAGTATAGGAACATCCTTATATAATTTTAATGTTGTAATTATGATACTAAATAAATGAGGAAGTTATCAATGAAGACTACCATGAACTATTTAAGGAAGGGATGAAAGATCCAGTTCATGAGCCCTATTAACACAATTGGTGAATTTTTATTTCCAAATGGAATCACTTAGAACTTGTAATTTCTATAGGGATATCAGAACACCATTGTTAATATATCCTCCTCATGAACCAATAAATGGTGATATCCATACATGAGACAAATATTTGAGAACCTATTTAATCCCTTCAACAAGTCTATGAGATCACCAATCCTTGGAATAGGTTCTTTATTCCTTACTTTTCACCTTGTTCGGATGGATATGGTCAAGCAAAATCCATAATATCCCATTTCAGTTATTTTTGGACAAAATAGGTAATTCCAATGGGGCTACACTAGGTCTGAGAAAACCTTTCTCATGATGGTCCTCGAACTTCTTCATCATCTCCAAAATCTTAGTGAGGACTATTTGATAAGTTATAGAAGATATTTTTGTAAACTTAGTGTGTATATTGATACAAAAGGTAACCTACTAATGTGGGGATAATCATGGTAAATCCTTAAGGAATAATTCCATGTATTCCTCCACATTTTCTATAAACTGAGTATCTAAAGCTTTTGTTGAACCAAGGGTAAAACTTTTTAACTGGTGATTGATCAACTATAAATTTCTTCACATGAGCACTACTTATCTCAAATGAAAATTTGTTTCACCCATAAAGTAAAACCTTAACCTATCAACCCACAGTCACCTCGTCATATGATAAAAAAATATATCCAGTAAAAAATTATAGATATTTATTTCATACCAAGAATAATGTTGTATTTCTTAATATAATCCATGAAAGGATCCCATGAGAACTTCTCTCCCCTGACCTCACGTTTTCACTATCAAAAGATATGTGTGATTATGGGATTCGTCCTAGTCAGAGTCTCTATCCCCATGGTTTGGATAGTATATTAAATGAAACCTCATGCTCTAAATAACGTGATATATAAATTAAATAATGGATCACACACATTTATATGAGAACTTATTCTAAGGTTAAAATGACATATATCACACCTCAAATCATATCATTTACTGCTTGGTAATATCCCTCTGTTGCATGAAACTGACCATGAACCTGAACACCAACCCTATAATCCCAGAATTGACCACCTATATGTGGTAAGGGTGATGGGGAATAACATCATACTTCACATAGATATCCTCCTACCAGTGCACTTCCAGCCCCATGGTAAAAATTATATCCTTGGGGGATACCCTAACCAAACCTAGAAGTCCCTAATCATACCACTATCTCTAACATGGGACTTTGTCTACTCTTTGGACACCCTTTGAAGCATGATCAGTTGAAAAGTCATAGTCCATGTGAACCAACCCCTCACAAGTGTAATAAATTATATCCCTCAGCTGAATGGATCCCATGTGTGACACCTACACCATTGATCCTCAATCTTGGGTTTGTGTGTGTGAATTCTTCTTCTGTTGAGTCTATGATGATCCATTGCTACCAATGATAGCTGATGAATCTAATTTGAGATGACTGATTATTTTGTTTTATTACCTTTTTCTCCTCCACTAAAAAAAATATGTGTGAATAAGGCCAACTCTAACACATCAATATTTATTATAATTCATTAAGGTAATATAATTATATATATGTTTATATGGATACCTTTATTGAACTTTTATGGTTAAAAAAATAAATCAGGAATTTTATCAATTGAGTATCTAATGAAATGATTAAATCTTGATGTACACTCCACTATAGTCACACTTCTCCATATAATGTATTGAATATATTAGATAAACATGGAACTTAGAGTCACAGGGAAATACTCATCACAAAAGGAGTTTCTCAAAATAAACTCAAGGAAGTGTCACTATATCGAGAGTATGTGTAATCATATACCACCATTGAATCACCATTATCTAAATAATACTATTTGATAGAACCAACTTCTAGTTGGGAGGGCTCTGAATGAGATAGAATACATGAACCACTAACTTGATCTAGTCTTCTAATACCTATCGGTCATGATCTCTCTAGATCCTAGGTGGCCTCTACCTTTAAAATTCATACAATGAATACACACTTTTTACATTCTCATCTAGAGATGTTAGAATAATAAATTACTCAACATAATGAGAAATGCCTACTAGGATCACAAAACGTGGTTCAAATCACTGTTCAACTGGTGGTGGAACTGTAATCTACCAACCTAGAGGAAACACATTATGAATAGAAACATGAACAAAAGAACCATCTCTTATTTGGTCATCGAAATTAACATAACATTGAATTATGGGTGGATATATATGTGGTGGAATCTTACAATTAAATAGGTTGAACTATAGTTAAAATAGAATATTTATAGATCTTACTCAAGGACATGTAAAATTAAATAAACCATTCTTATATAATACATGCACCAATTTTTCCCCATAACCTCTGTTTTAGTGCACTGAGTCAACTAATAGGTCATCAGAGTCCTACTTAATGGATACGTTAGTCATGACACCATAAATGGGTTCCTTGACCTGAAATACAAACTCAATAAAACTTATCACTATTGACTTAAATCCACAAACCAAACCTCTCAAAACATATATCTTTAAACTCCTCTCTTATGATAACCCACATTGATACATATCTGGAATGACTTGACCCACAGAGACACCTCATGGGTAGTTATAAGCTATGTGTTCCACTCCAAGCATGCCTATAATTGGATAAGGGATGGTTACTATCACTGATTATTCATAATTCTCTAATTAGAAACCTTATCCTATAATACAAGAACAAAAAACACACCTATATACATTAAATAATAATGAAAATTGATAGTTAAACCATATAAAAATATGATAAATGAATATAGTAACATCTGGGATCTACAAGCATATAATAATACATAATGAATAATATATAAAAAAGAAACACACTCCCAAAATGAATAGAATCCCAACCTAAAAACTAATAAGAGGAAGGTATGGACTTAGACCCCTAATATCGAACAACTTGAGCCAATAGTGCCACTAAGTCCACTAAGCATCACTAATTCCAAGTCCACCAAGATCCTTACTGAAATTCATGTTGTTTTCATAAGAAATGACATGTAAGTGTAAGATACCCATGTATGGGTGAGTATATACATACCTAGTAATAATACTTGAAAACTAAAAATATATAATAAATATTAGTCATCTTATAATCACCAAACATGAGGGAAAGGTAAATAAATACCAAGACATGAACAAAAGGGGAGAACCCATGACTGTGGAAAATGTATTTCTCTTCAAGAATTTCCTTAGGTGAAATATATATACATATATATAAACCATATTCATCTAAAACTAGCATCCCAACATAACCTCTAAAGATAAAAATTTGGGGGACCCTTTATTTACTAATGGGTGAATAACACATCAAGGGAGTGCCAAACCTAGATGGAAGACCACACCCTACTAGAGCTCCAAGTCAAGGAGCGCCAGATCCATTGATACAGGACCACACCCTATGTGTATTTTAGAAAGTACCAACACTATATATACATAGGATTTGGAGGAATTCACATTGAAATAAATACACTTGTCAATGGAGTAACAACCCCAGAAACATTTTGAAAATCACTTACAATCCCAAATATTAGATAACCAATATTGAAGAGAAAAACCTACCAACATCACCACATACTACATCTCAGATATCAAATATAGGGCCACCATTTCTATGCTTGTGTCAAAAATTCTCATAATTAGATACCCTCATGTCAAAATCTGAGTCCAAAGAAGGAGATTTGATTGGTAGGTGGGTTAGGAGGAAGTATACAACTTGTGTAATAGGGTAGATGTTGAATATCCATAAGCAGTAGCTTACCCATGTAATAGCACCAAAATGTTAAGAAATGATCTATTTATATGGTGTGTAGGTTAACATACATGGAACATTGGACTGAGGGTGGTACCCATCATGCACCATGACCTTTCGTGTTATGTAAAATTATAGTACATGGTGTTTTGTCTAAAAACACACACTATATAGATCAGAATAAACTCTAGGCATGTATTCCTGGTACACACCACATAGTTATATAGTGAAATATACCATACATGTCAATCACAGTATAATTGATATTTAACTCAGACCAAAACACTATCCACCACACTCCCAAAACTAGATGACATGTATTCTTTTAAACTAAACATCATATAGTTATGAATTTTCTAGAAACATGCATTCTAAATAATATTGTCTCCATTTTTTTCAAATCCACTACTAATTTACCTGAATACACCAACATATGCATCAATCATGGAAACATGGTTTATGGAAGTTAGTTCATAGCCACCACTCATTGAAAAGATGATCCATTGTCGAAGCCTATTGTATGTGCATAACTCTGTGGGGAATAAACTAAAATAACCAGAATCTCCATTATGCCACTATTTGGTCTTACTATCAGGAACCATTTCATTTTTTATCGAATGAAAACACACAAGAAGGGATCCTAGGTTCAATCATTATTTTAATTGGGTCGAGAGTTGAGTCATTGTCCTAACATAGGAAAATAATGAATACATGGATAATGATGGAGGAAAACCATAAAATTATAAAAATTAACAATCAATATGGTTTTTGCGATCTTTTCCTTTGATAATTAGTGTGAAAAATGATGAAAAAGGGGAATGAACAAAGTAGGATCATGAATGAATAATATAAATCAAATATAGAACATTCATAAATTAAAAGGTCCATTTAAAGAAGAGGAATTTAGATGGATATTATTAATCCATGATTGAAATTCTAATGGATGGGGAGAATAAATAAATTATAATGCCCTACCTCATCAATGGTTTGTTCAATGGTGAATATTATGTTCATGCTAATGCCATAGGAATTTTAATTGTATCATTTGTTATTATCATATCCTATAGGATCTCCACTATAATATAATTATCCAATGATGAATCCTCTCAAACATCTCAAGGTTTTATAGATGACCCTATAGAATTTCTTAAAAGATGTATATATTGAGGAATTATTATCTCATGAAATTTGTTAAGACATTTAAAAATTATTTCATTTATTCTTATAGCTTTTCCTGCTATAGAGAACATCCATGGGTCCAAATGCGAATGGAACTAACATTATTCCAAAGGTTAAATCCATGTTCCAACATCAAATTTGATCAATGTTTTATTATTTGAGACTCCACTAAGAATAAAAATCATAATTTCGGAATATGCATCTGTGAAATATTAAAATAATATATTATTTTGAATATACTAATTCCCGGATCCATGATGACCATATCTCTATGCTAACTCCATGAATAAACATGGTATTATTATTAGAAATATTCTAAGGGTTTTCCAGTGAAAAACTGGAGGTGTATATTTTTTTACCATAAATTCTATATGTAAATATTAAATTATATATTTTAATTTTTTATGAGAATATGAACTTAAAATTTGTATATATTAACTAATTTCCATTATTAAACACTTGGGTTTCTATAAAATATTAGTTCATGTATAATGGAATACTATAAAAAAATGGAAGAAAAAACATAAAGAGAAAATGATTGTTTTATTTGTTCATCCTATAAATTTACATGAAAAATAGAAATATATTCCATAAAATTTAAATTTGTACAATGAAATATTAAACACATGAAAATAAGATAAGTATAATTTGATATTCTGTAAAGTCATAATCTCCAAGGGTTATCATAAGTGCTAACAAAATGTAATAAAGAAAAAAACTATTAGAAAAATGGTTGGATTGTTTGAAATGAAATGTAAATAACATTGAGAAAAAATTTAATCATTGAAGAATGATAGAAATAAGAGGCATTTAGAAAATATGAAAAGGTTATATAACCCTTACAATCATAAATTTTCTATTGAAATAATAAAATAATAATTGAGTTTCTTATAAAATAAAATATAAGAAATTAATATAATTAAACATTTTAATAAAATAGTTAAATTTGAAAAAAATAAGCTTTTGAAACAATAAAATTATAATTTTATTTTTGGGAAAACATATATGTTTTGTTTCTATTAAAATTAATTTCTATGATAAACTTAAAAATATAAATATAAATTTATTTTTATAAAATAGTTTTATTATAAACTAAATATTTATACAATAAGTAAAATAGTTTTATGAAATATTAATTAAATTTTTAAGTGTTAGAAAACAGATCGTGTCATAAATATTAGTATTTTTTTATTAAATAATGATTTTTAAAAAAAACTAAATTTATCGAATTTGAAAATTATGATTAATTTGTAAAAGTATACAGGAATACTATTTTTTGGTTTATATAAGTTAGATGAAAATTTTTATTTCCCATTTATCGTTAAATCATAATCTTTTTAATATTAAATCACATGTTTGATCACTATTTGTAGAAATAATATTTTACTCTAAAACACCCTCACTTCCACTTATAAATAACACCAATTAATTAACTATTTATCCTTACTTATAACTTATTAAATTTAATAATACATATTAAAATACATTCCTGGCCTTCCTATCCATGATTTTTAGGTTTTTGTCTTCACAAAAAACAATTCCTTAAGAAAAAGTAGAATATCAAAGGAGGGATTCCAAAGTAAGAGGTAGACTATCTCACCCAATGTATTTTGAGTTTTCTCCTTCCTCTAAAACATCAAAATTTCATTTTTAAATTGTTATATAATGACATTAGTGTTATAAGTATAATATAAAATTATTATATTAATTGAATATCTATTATTCTACTCTCTCTCATTTATTATATAAATGAAGACATTTCCCATATTATGGTCATTTCACAGTCTCTATGGAAAAAATATTTCATTTTTCATTACCACGAAAATGGATGGTTCTAAAAAGATTTTAATGAATAATTATGGTATAAATGACTTGATTAAATCATGTTTATGATTTAGTAATAATAAAATAAAAAAAATTTAACTACATTACAAATAAACTCTCATGGTTTGTTGGAAAACATAAAAAATAAGTTACAAAACAAATTTAATATAAAACATAAAACTTACCCATGACAAAAACTATTAATTTTTGGAACATTATAAACACTATATGATGAATCTAATAGAGTTTATAAACTCATGTGATAAATAATGTGGATCTTTATCACTAAGATAACATTATAAAATATGTTATTTGACAAAAGTGTTTAAATTATCTACACAAACAGTATCAAACTAATAAGTCCTTTCTGAATTGATGTATAAGGAAAATAAAAATTATAATAATCATGAATAAGGGTTTAAAACCTATAATTAACAAATTTATGAAATCCATTTATTAGTTTTTGTTTCTTTTTTAAGCTATTTTAAAAACACCACTCACACTATGGAGAGTTTATACCACTCATGTTTGTGATCTGGCTAGAGGTTGTAACAACCATAAAAAAGTCATTTAAAACATACACTTGTAAATTAGTGAAGCATATAACCCAAGGTAAAGAGAGTGATATGTGAAATGGATTATTTATAATTCTAAACTAATAAAACATGGAATTTAAATGATTAATTATTGAGTGAAAAATGTGTGAAATAAAATTTGAGAAATGGTCTGTCAGTATTGTTAATTCAAAATATTTTAAGGAGAATAAACATGAATTTATTTTTTTCAATATAATAAATTAGACTACAAAGGGAATGTGATTGATAAATAAATTAAATTCTTCTCAACATGAAATTTATTGATTATAATTATTGTAATCTTCCTCAATAATTATAATTACTACCATGTTAAATAATGCTCTTCCTTAGGATTCATGATTAAAAAGATTAAATTAAATTAAAATAAGTATTATCAAGATAAAAATGATAAAGAATGAATAATTTAAATCTATAATAAATTAAGTAAAATAATATTTGAATATATTGTGATACATTAATGTAATTAAAAATGAAACATAACAAGAAAACATAAAAAGAGTTGAGAAATATTCTCTCTTGAAAAATATGCACATCATTTCTCCTTTCATCCTCTTTGTTCACAAATGTTGAATCTATTTTCTATGTTCATCATGAAATCCATATTCATCCCCTATACTCCAATTCTCTATAAATTTGTTCTATTAGTTCGTTTTTTTCCTCCAAGAAGTTAGTTTGGAGTCTGAAAATTGGAGAGTGTGATATGTCAAAATAAGGAATGTCAGAACATCCCTAGTTAAGTTTGTGTCAATTCCTATTTATTTTCATTTCCTTCACTTATCAAACCATTGAAATCCATATAAATAGTTCAATTCTCAATCAAAACCTACTATTTTGAATCAATCATTGTATTTTAATCCCCTATATGTGACGCAATCTGGACTCTGGAAACTAAATATGCTCTTCCATGTGGTGTTAATTATAAATAAGCCTCCCTAGGAAGAATTTTAATTTTACCACCTCTATTCTATTCCATGTTTTTGGGAGAGCATCTGATTAATATTTCATATTATTAATTTTATAAATTATAATTGTCTTTATCTTGGTACCTTCTTATCTTCAATTAGTCATGAAATCGGATTTGGCAAAATGAAGTTGCTACTATCTCCAATTTCCTGATACAAAAAACTAAAATACCTAGGAATAACATCATTATATATATTCTGGTATAACATCATATTCTAGTAAAATTTCTTTATCTTTATCCCACTCATCATGTTGGGTGTCACCTTATAATAGACCAACCTTAAAGACTCTTACTACATGTCTCATCTCAAATTAAGCTAGAACTACCCAGGTCCCAACTTGGTGTTGTCTATATTATTTCAGAGGTTAAAACCTTACTAATTTTTGTACACATGGTTACATTCTTGTACACATAGAATTTTAATTAATAGAGGACCATTCATTTTCTTTAGTTAAAACCTACAATATAGAAAACACTGAGTGAACAAAAAAATTCAAACAAATCATTGCTAGTTCTTCATTTCGAAACCCTCCACGAATTAGTTTAGTGAACTTTAGCTTTGATTTCCATCGGTGAATCTCTATTTACCATGATGGCTAGTTAATCACATAAGATTAGTCAATATAGTGACAAAAAAATACCTCTTTTAGTAGCTTAGTGTTGCAACTTCATCATCCTCATAGTATGTTGAGTGTGTGGTATGTTTATTTCCTTTCACAATCACTTAAATGATCATGAGTGAACCATGAGGTAGGTATATTACCCTATTAAATAGTTATTTAAGTGACTATGAATCTACTTCATGTGGTCAGTTATATTTTGGGCGCCTCATCATTTGAACCCTTGCATGACTGCTAGGATATTGAAGTCATGGTAACTTGTATTCATTTAATACGGTAACTTGGTTGCCTTACGATAAGTTGTAATAAACACTTATGTGAACATGGATTCTTTATAATTTATCATGAAATTAATAAACCAATAGTTTAAAAAAAATAGTAATTTAAAAAACCAATAACTCATTGAAATTTATAAAATAGAAAAATTAATTATCAACAAATACAAAAAAAGAAAGAATACATTTATTAATTTAAAAAATCATTTTAAAACATTTAAAATTAATATTTTAAGAAATATTAAATAAATAAAAAAATGAAATTTAGATAAAAATTGAAAAAATAATTTAAAATTTATGGTAAAAAAATAATTACTCATTAAATAATAAATTAGCTGGAAAAAATTAAACAATTTAATACATATTTTAAAATAAAATTAAAATATTATTAATTTGGAAAAAAATTATTATAAATTATAAATAATTAACTTAAAAAAATAATTTTTAAAATTAAAATATAATTAAATTAAAGAAATTATGTGGAAAATTATATAAATTAAATGCCATGTCAAATTTACCCACACATGAAACATTTCTTGTCCTCATGAAATCAAATTAAAAAAATAAGTGCAAGAAAATAATTATTGAGGGTGAAAAAAATGAAATTCAACCATGAATCAATTTTCAAAAATATTATTCCCTAAGATATCCATCAATAAGAAAACAAAATGATTTCTTTCCTAGAATAAGGTGGATTATTCTACAAATTTTTTTGGTTTTAAAAAAATGATTGAAATTGGGAGTATAAAAAGTGTATAAATATATGTCACTTTTTATATATCTAAGACATTAAAAATTATCGTTACCTCTAGAAGAATATTATCACATAATTAGAAAGATGGAGTAATTATACACTCTTTTTGGATGAGAAAATTAAATAATTCCAAGTGATATAAATAACTGATCAATAAAATTAATGAATAAAATATTAAAAGAATGAAAAAAGATAGGATCCCCAAGATTAATACTTTAATTTTGTAGATCATGTAAATGCATAGCTTAAATGTTTGAAACTCAATCAGAATGTCACGACCCATCCCCCGGGGCCCATGTAGGGGCTACCACAAGCCCGCCTCTAATAGGACAGTGGTTAGTGACTAGCAACGAGTAGGAATTTCCCACAAAGGGGAGGCATTTTCCAACGAACACGCACACAACCATCCATCCCCAAGAAAATTACTAAAACTGAAAAGTTAACAGGCTCGAATACAATCCCAATTGAAATAACAAGTACAAGCTCCTAGATCTCTTTCGCAAGAGAGCATACCTGAAGGGTTGGTAGAGTACACTATCTGAATGTCGCTAAAGCATACCACATCTGTCAGGTTTCCCTAAAGAACACCATATCTCTAGCCTACCATGGAATCCATCAAATCTATCGATCGTTTTCACATGACACGTCACATGCAGGTAAAGCTCGTGCGGGGGTGAGTAAAACAATACTCAGTAGAGACCCTAAACCACAAAGAAATTACACAAAGTAAACCATAAGGAATCACACAAAGTAAACCACTAGGATTCACACAAAGTATACCATAAAGAAGAGCACAAAGGAAAACCACAAATGAACACCACTAAGGAACACTACGAAGGAACACCATGAAAGAACACCACGAATGAACACCACTAAGGAACACCATGAAGTAATACCACTACGGAATAACATTGAGGAACACTAATAAGAAACACCACAAAGGAACACCGTGTGGGAACACCATTAAAGAACACCATGAAGGAACACCATGAAGGAACACCACTATGAAATACCACAAAGGAACACCACTAAGGAACACCATGATGGAACACCATGAAGGAACCCCACTATGGAATACCATAAAGTAACACCACTAAGGAACACCATGAAGAATCGCCATAAAGGAACACCACCAAGTCACTTAGACCCACTGATTCACTTAGACTCACTGAGCCACGTACAACCACTGAGTCACTTAGACCCACTGATTCACTTAGACCCATAGTCATATTCTTCTTGTCACATCTATCCATATGATCCCTACACATAGCATGCTTGTTATAACTTACTCTTCAAGCCAATGTTCATATGTTGAATTCCATGAAAGCCCATTTAGAGTATCTCAAAAGGACCGCCTAGTGGAAAGGGTACCAATTCCTTAAATGGATTGTCAATTAGACATATGGTTTGAAAGTTATGGGTGTTTTAGTGAAAAGGGCCCGGGTGGGGTGACCCGACCCGACCCGAACCACCAGGCCAAACTCGACCCGACCCACATAGCAACCTCGTGTAGCCTGGTTTCCCCATCTTAGTCTTCCACAAGCGGGCCGACTCAAATAGCTTGGATGTTATGGTAGACACATCCTCTACCAAGAAACACGGTCGGTGGTTGCCGGCCGCCCACCCCGCACATGGTCCCACAGACCGTGTGCCAATGCACACCTGCGGCTAAGACAAATGTCTTTTGGATTGATGTAGTGCCCCAACAACACCACTAATTGGTACTGTTTTGACATTCTATCACCCCTCGTGGCTATTTTCATGGGTTCCTCTGCTGCTGGCTGTCGAGCTGGCGGTCGCCTGCCGCCAAGTTTCCCCCCCTCATTGGCGCTCCTTCAACATGTTCCAGATCCTTCACTGGTGGTCAAAAAATTCATCTAGACAATTATCTATGATCCTCGAGTTCTAATCTACACCGATATGATATCTGTGGTTGAAAATGCCTTCAATTCGGGGGTTCGATCACATACGGAACCACCCGATAATTGTCGAGCTGCGACCACAGGGGTTCAATGCTGAAGCACGAGGAACAGGGAAGGAAAAAGTATCAGGAATTCCCAATATAGATGGATCTTGGCCTTTTTCAGGTAAAAAATGAACCATTCAAGTTAGATAAAGATCAAAGAGGAAAAATAATCAAATTTTTAAATTGATTTAACCCAATTCAATCCCCAAAATAGAAATTCATCCAACCCACAGGAGAGAATAAGCTATAGATCAACCTATTCATGGGTTGATCTGCATTAATTATTGGAATCATGAATAGAAAATGGTAATAGTGAAGAAGAAAAACCCCTACCTCGAGTTTATATCATGTGAATATGTAGATTGAATTCGTTTCGTCATGTTGATACTTGTTCCGTCGGCGTTCATCGATTCATCATTGCTTGATCGAATCCCGACCTCCGATCTGTCATTACTGGCAATAGAGCCTCCTCTTCCTTGGCTTTGGGAAACTCAAGGGTTATGAGGATAACCTTGAATTTCTAATGCAGATTATTAAAAAAATAAAACTCCACTGCATCAACACATAACGTCCCAATAAAATATTTTTATTAAATATTATAATGACGTTCATGTCCAAAAACTAACTTGCACCCTCGACCTGAGATGACCGTGATTAGGCATCACCTAAGGAAAACACCCCATTAAGAACTCAAAAGTGGTATCATATTTTCAATCTATGTCACCATTCATGAGTTATAAGGATTTGAAAAATAAAATAATTTTATTAAAATATTTTATTAACGTTTATTCCATTTTCAGGGTTTTTTCATTGGATACTTGGCTGACTAAAGTTATGTCGTTCCTAGGGTAAAAATGCCACCTCGAATGCAACAGTTACCTCAGATTTCTGATCCAAGAACCCATTTATGATTTATTCCAGATTTTTTTATTAAAATAGCCTATGCATGTTATTTAAAAACTTAACATTTTTCAATGGATCGTTCTGGGCACTCTGGGCCTTAAAATCGCATACCGTCTTAGCACCTAGTCACATAATTTTCCCTATAATTTTCTAAAAATAGAATTCGGAAAATCAGAGAGATTACATTCTCTCAACCATAAGCCATCGTTTCCCCAAAATCTAAACCAAATATTACCCAAATAGATGAGGGTATGGGCATGAACATGAGCCCCCCCCCCCCCCTCTCCCATGAGTTCTTCCAGAGATTCTCGTGCTGACACCAGGAACACACTAAATAAATCAACTACCCATAGAGAGTCATCTTTTGACTATCCTCGATCTTGATGACCAGGATGAATAGAAAGCATCTCATTCCTAAACTATCATCTATGGGATTCCAATGAGTAGAGTTATCTCCTGCACATAGAGGCATCCCGAGCTCTCTAATGTACTCTACTCCTGAAAAGCTATGAAGTGGATGACTCGGTGAGTCAATCAATGATCACCTAGTTGGTATCACATCCCCTAGATGTGCATTATAAAATTTTCATGAAGTCCATCGGTATATTTCTCTACACCCTTCCTAGCTCCCTAAGGAAGAAAATAGAAACACCTTCCTAGCACAAGGGCTTGACACGGTGAGTTGACAAACCACAAAACTGATTCAAACAAGAACATAACTTTTATATCAATAGGTAAGACCATATTAATCTTGTTCTATCATCCCCGGTGTCTGCCTTGAAAACAACACACATATCTTATTTCATCTCACAACTCTAGGCATCCACTGTAACTACTATGCATCCTCTGAAAGGAACGACATGCTCCCCACCTTTGAAATATCCACCAGGGGAATTCCCCATGAACAAATGAGCAGGTAATGTCTCACCAAAGGTGTTACCAAGCCATGCCTCATTGACTCACTATAAGAGTGGAGGGGTAATAACCAACTATTAGAGGTAAAATCCATCATCCCTATCCAAAAAGGATAATTGTAATGAGTCAAACTAATTTGTCACCTCATTTAGAATCTATGTACTCATTCTTCAGCTAAGAGAATATTCCAGTCCTACACCTATACCCTTAGATCGTGAAGTTCTATGAAAACGATATGATGTATTGATGCTGATATCGATTCCATCTCTGGGTGTAGAAAAATTAAGAAGTCTATCTACCTATTGGGAGGTAAAACTGGAACGTCTTTTAGAAAGAAGTCCTTGTACTCCACCACTACTACTGGGAATTGAAAATTCATAACATCCACTACCCTGAGGTTAAGTCTAATAGATTTGAGAGTGATCATATGCATCCTCCTATGAATGAGTCTATCCCATGCTTCTTGGTTTTCCCTTTTCACTGACCAAGGAAAACCCCACTCCATCATTGTGAAAATACCGCACCTGTTTTCCTAAAATAGTAAATTTGAGCATGAACTGTGGATAACCCGTCCATACCCAGATTAATGTTTTAAGGCATCGATGCTTCCACCAAGATGTTCCCACCAAAACCTTCCCCTTAGGGGTCATATCACACTATCAAAACTTTTGTTATTATTGTATCTCCTCCCGTAGGTTTCTCTAGACATAAAGTTCAATTCAACGGTCTAACCGAAAACTCTAGGTCTTGAAAAAGATTCATGAAAAGAAAGAATGATTAACACTCGTGTATATTATTATGGAATCTAAGAGTAGACACATACCTTACCTTGAATCATTCCTAGATCCCTTGGGTTATATGCCTTGACCACATGCATCTACCCCCTTCCCCTGTCCTCTAGATCCCTAAGCCTGGTGTGGACAACATAGGGGTGGTGGTGATAGCATGTCAAAATGTATACCCCATCCTAGTGCTCCCCTAGCTCCTCTACCATGTATTATTCCATGAAGATCAATTTGTTCCTATCACTATCTCTGCCTCAGTGTCCCATCCACCATTTCCATATCAGCACCCCGATGGGCTGGACAATCTCTAGAGAGATATCCTTGACTGTATCATGAAAATAATTTTCTCTCTCTAGGATGATAGGAATCACCCTATGAGACATGTGCTATAGATCCTCTATCCTAGAACCTCTTATTGGAACATATCACATGTCCATGTCTCTGAAACTGACTTCAGCTTCCTGCTCCTGAGGTCTCTACTCTTGCTTTCCCACTGCTGATATCCACTTACTGTATCTGCTAAACCAAAGGACTTCCAAACAAAATGGTTTTCTCTAGAACCCTAGCATAAGTAGGAGTACAAAAATTAATATCACTGGCTCGAATGTACCTAATCACACCTCACTCGGAGGTCAAACCTCTAATGAACTAGTTGAATCGTATTCATAGAGTACTTGGAAAATTTGGTATGCCTTGATGAATACTCACCTACCAACATGTCATCCTACCAAAGCTATAAAATCTGTTGGGAATGCATACTCCTTAGATTTTATGGGAAGAGACCCATCTCTGAGAATGGTTCCCAAACTCTGTCCATGGAAAATTCACCTCATCATAAGATCGAGTGATCTAAACTCCACAATTGCACTTCTAATCCACATAGAATTCTCACCGCTAGGACCACCATCTGATCTAATGGTGTCCTGACTGGATAGAAAACTCAGTCACCACCTCAAGATAGTCCTCAACCACCTGGAAGTTGGGATCACCTCAGAACACAAGGGTTCTCTTTTTCTGAAACTCATGAAATGAACTTAGCATGCCCATCTAATCTGCAAGTACTATGAGTACCGTGTGATACTCAATAAGTTGTGGTATAGCCGGTACACTACCCGGTGGTGTTGTCTCTGGTAAAAATATCTTTTCCCATATCATCACACCGCAAATCATACTTATGATCACATGGTGGAATCCAGGATGACTGACTATGTGGAATAATTAAGAAGAATAACATGATGTACCACGATCAATAGAGTACACCTTGTGAGATAAATGTGACTAAAGAAGGACTTGACAATACACACAATTCCTATATGATGTAACAACTATTAATTTCCCATGCAACTAGTGTCTTCATGTATTTAGTCAGAAAGCAGAATTCAAGGTCCTAGTGTACGGATACATTGACTGCCGCACCAAAAATGGGTTCTCTAGCCTAAAATCCGAATTCGATAAACGTAACACTATTTTCTAAAAGCAAGAGTAAAACTGACTGCCCTCTGATACCACTCTGTTATGACCCATCTTCTGGGGCTCATGTCGTGACTACCCCAAGCCAGCCTCCCATAGGCTAGGGGTTGGCGACTAGAACTGAGTATGAATTTTCCACAAAGGGGAGGAATTTTCCTACAAACCTACAAACAACCACCCATTCCTAAGGAAATTACTGAAACTGAAAAGTAAACATGCCAAAATGCAAGCACAACTGAAATAGAAAAGTATAAGCTCTTGGATATTATCTGTAAGAAACCCTTCCTAAAGTGTACGTACAGTACGCTGTTTAAATTTCATTGAAGTGTACAACATCTATTGGGTCTCTCTAAAGCACCCCTATCTTAGGACCACCAAAGACTTTATCAAAGCTATCGATCATCTTCTCAAGACATGACATGTGCGGGCGAAGCCCGTGTAGGGGTGAGTAAAACAATACTTAGTAGGGACCCAATACCACATAGGAATTACACACAGTAAAGCATAAGGAATCACATAAAGTATACCACAAAGAATCACATGAAGTATACCACAAATAAGAGTACGAAAGAACACCATGAAGGAACACCATGAAGGAACACAACTAAAGGACACCATTAAAGAACTCCACAAAGTAACACCATGAAGGAACAACACTAATGAATACCATGTAGGAACACTACTATGGAATACCATGAAGGAACACCCTGAAGTAACACCATGAAGGAACACCATGAATGAACACCACTAAGGAAAACCACGAAGGAACACTACTAAGTTATACCATGAAGGAACACTACTATGGGACACTAAGAAGGAACACCATGAAGGAACACCACTAAGGAAAAACACAAAGGAACACCAAGAAGTAAAACCACTAAGGAATACTATGAGGGAAGAACACTAAGTAACACCATGAAGGAACATCATGTAGAAACACCAATAATGAACAACATGAAGGAACGCCAATAAAGAACACCCTGATGGAACACTACGAAGGAAGACCACTAAGGAATACCATGAAGGAACACCACTATGAAACCCACTAAGGAGTACCACGAAGTAATACCACTAAGGAATAACATGAAGGAACACCAAGTAGACTACCAAAAAGGTATACATAGTGTATACTCTAAGAAGTATAATCAAGAGAGTCACTAGAGTCATATCACATAGGAATAAATCTAAATTATGAATAGCAAGAATATGAGACGTAATCATATAACACCTAGTATTGTTTAGTCACTTAGACCCACTGAGACACTTAGATCTGTTGAGTCAGTTAGACCCGCCGAGTCACTTAGACTTGCTGAGTCCCTTATAACTGTTGAGTCACTTAGACATGCTGAGTCACTTAGACCCATTTTCATTGTCTTCTCATCACATCCAGGCACATGAATCCCACTCATAGCACGCTTGTTCTAGGACAACAAACTCCTCATGCCAAATTTCATATGTATACTTCCATGAAAACCCACTTAAATTATCTCAAAAAGACCATGTAATCATGAGAGTCCCAACGATGCAAATGACTCACTAATCAAATTTACATTTTGAGAGTTATGGGAATTTTAGTGAAAAGGGGATGGTGGGGTTCAGGTCCGGTCCAACCTTCCCTATGGTCCATTGACCCGGATTGACCCACTGGGTCCGACCCAACCTTCCAGGTCCGACCCAGTCCTCTAGGATTGACCCTACCCATCATATCAACCCAGCCTATGGGGTTACCCAAGGCAGCCCGGTATTCCAAACCATCCCACCATAAGCAGGCTGACTCATCTCGCATAGACGTGGTGGCTATTGCATCATCTCCTGGTCAACATGACCTACATATTTCAGCTACCCTCTCTTCATGAAGTCTCTTGGACCACATTCCAATGCACACCCATAGTTGAGCTGCAAGTTTTATAGGCTAACGTGTTTCCCCATTGGTGTTGATGCTCCACACCACACAACCTGCCTGGTCACTATATCTTCTCTCTGCCCATGGCTATTTCTGTGGGTTCCTCCACTGCTGACCATTGAACAAGCTACCACCTACCACTGGGTGGCCGTGTTGCCACCGGGTGGCCGCATCGCTGTATGCCACCTCCTGCGCCGCTACACAATGCCCCGGGTGCCGCCCCGCCTTTACGCTCCTTCCATGGGCTCATGATCCTTCGCCGCTGGTATAAAAATTCATTCAGACATAGATTTGGGATTCTCAGGTCCTGATCTACACTGATCTGGTCTCGGCGGTCAAAACACCTTTGACATGGGGGTCCGATCGTGTACAGAACCGCCTGACAGTTTGTCGAGATGCGACCATAGGGGGTTCAACAATGAAGCACGAGGAACGAGGAAGGAAAAAGCATCAGGAATTCCCAACATGAATGGATCTTGGCCTCGTTATTATCATCCTTGATCCATCCAAGTTAGATAAAGAACAAAGGGTAGGAATAATTAAATTTCTAAATTGATTTAACTCTATTTAATCCCCACAATAGAAATTCATCCAACCCACAAGAACATTTGATTCGTGGATCAACATGTTCTTGGGCTGTTCTATGTTAATCATCAGAATCATGAACTGAAAATGGAAATAAAAAATAATAAAAACCCCTACCTTGAGTTTGGATCACTTGCAGATGCAGATTGATGTCATGTTATCACATCGATCCCAGTTCCGCTGGTGCTTGTTGATTCGTCGTCGCTTGATCGAATCCCGAACTCTGATTCGTCATTGCTGGCTAGAGAGCCTCCCCCTCCTTGACATAGGAAAACATTAGTGTTATTAATATAACACTAGATTTTTTATGAGGCTTATTAAAAATAGAGAATGCCACTACTTCAACACATAACATCCAAATAC
Source organism: Viscum album (assembly GCA_963277665.1). Taxonomy (NCBI): domain Eukaryota; kingdom Viridiplantae; phylum Streptophyta; class Magnoliopsida; order Santalales; family Viscaceae; genus Viscum; species Viscum album. Next base: position 1,880,683,802 of record OY728150.1, on the reverse strand, counting down.
AATATTTTAAACATGTTCACGTCCAAAAACTAACTTTCATCCTCAACCCTCACCGGTCAAGATTAGGATATGCCTAAGGAAAACTCTCCATTATGAACTCAACCGTGGTATCAGATTTTCAATCTGAGTCACCATTCATGATTTATAAGGATTTGAGAAATAAAATTATTTTATTCAATTATTTTATTTATGCTTATTCCATTTTCCGGTTTTTTCACTAGATACATGCGATGACTAAATTTAAGTCATGCGTAGGGTAAAAATGTCATCCTAAACACAATAGTTCCCTCATATTTATGATCCAAACACCCTTTTAAGAGTAATTCCATTTTATTTTCAGGTAAAACACCCACACACTCTATTTAAAAAACTTAACATTTTTCACCGGGTCATTCTAGGCACTCTGGGCCCTGGAATCACATACCGTCTCAATAGAAAGTCTCATAATTTTACCAATAATTTTATAAAAATAGTATTAGGAAAAGCAGAGTCATTACAAAAAAGGATCAAAACCAATTATGATTGTAAATATTACTCTCAAAATTTATCCAAAAATAAAAACTCTCAAGAGATTAAGAAATTAATGAACTCAATTAAATCAATGATAAATAAGAAGAAGATAAATTACACAAGGAATCAATTCAAATCATAAATTTTGGAATATTTTTTATCTATTAAATAATAATGTTGATACATTAAAAATAATCAATTTTGAAAAAATTTACAGGGATTTTTGACAGGTTCAAATTAAATAACACTTAATCTTAATCAAGAAGACACCCCCACACATAAAACCAATATTTTAACTCAAAGATGAATTCAAAGGTGTATGAAAACAATTATACTTTTTAGATCAAAACATATTTTCAATTTAGTAGTACTATTACAGTTGAAGGTTCACAATGAAATTCAATCAAGCTGTTTTCCATAATTTTTTGGTCTTTCTTCCAAAAAAATTCTAAAATGTACATACGTTGTATTTGTAAAGAAAAATAATAAATTTCAATTCAAATTAGAAAATATCAATTTTAATAGTAATTTTGAATTAAAACTAAATTATATAGTGTTCTAAACTAGGTTTTTAGAATTAGTTCAAAAATATATTTCAACTACAAATATTCAAACAATAATAACACACAATGAAGTTAACATAGATTCATATGAACAAAAATACTATAGGTTATAATACCCACAGACTTACTTTTCATACATTAATATTTAAAAAATAAACTAAAAATTATAGTTTTAGGGAGGCATGTAATGATTTTAAAAAGTATATAATCTTCAAAATGGAAGAAAAAACTCACAGAATTTTTTTACTTTATTTACTTTAGCTCATCCTAGTGATATCCAATTATTCATTTTGAGATCAACCAGGAATCTTCATAATAACACCTAAAAAATAAAAAAAATAATAAACAATACAAATATTCACATTAAAAATAAAAAAAGATGATACTAGTAAGATTGGGTGTGTGTGGTCATGAAAATTCCATGCTCATAGAGAAAACATAACATCACTAATTTCTGGAGAAATTGGTGTAGTGTTTCAAGTAAGAAACCAACATGCTAGATAACAAGACATTTTCTTTGAAATGAAAAAAATATAAAGCTTTAGGATTCCTACAATGTAGCTCTATTTTTATAGTCTTTATTTATACTTCCCTATAAGATTTCCAAAGTCACTAGGTGGGTGTGGTTATTTATCCATAAACCACCACATGTATTTCTCCCAATTATTTTTAATAATTAATTGATATTTTTGGGAACCATGAATTATAAGTAAACTAACCAATCTCTTAATAGAATAAATATTCCAATTGGACACCCATTAACATCAAATAACTACTCAAGGATGTATCAAAGTGAAACATAATGATCATCCCAAACATTCACCAAATACATGGAATAAATAATTTTAGACTCACATAGAAATGAAAGAAATCAATCAATATCTTCCAAGATCTCCATAATCTCATAAAAAGAATACAATTCATTAAAATTAAAATCAGAAAGTTGGATATCAATTTCTGGATTCAAAATTAATTTAACAATTATAAAGTTCTCATGAAAGATCATTGAATAATTAGATTCTCTTAGTGGTTTGGCATTAAAGGAAAAAAATTTATCTTATTTTCAACCTCAAAATATTCTAGAAAAGGGGTTAAAGATATTGAGTTTTTATAAATATGATCAATAACTGGGTTATCAATAGTTTTCTATGAATAATTAAAACCATTATCAACTAAACGAGTTTCCTATTCTCAATAATCCTCAACTACTAGATAAAAATTTAAAACTAAATATTATGAGGAAGGCATTGTAAAAATAGGAAGTAATTTACATATATCCATATATTATTCCTAGTTTCAAAAAACTATGTCTTTATTCCAAAAGAATCTAATAAAAAATAGAAAATCATCAAACACTACATTTGAAATATTATTTCTTCTTAGATGATCTAGTGTGTGATCAACCATTTCTATTAGTTAACAATAAAAAATGTCATCTTACAAGGAACCATAAATAGTGCATTTAAGAGGGATAAATTTATTAATTTTATCATAATGAAAAAAATCAGAGTTAATTAAATTTTAAAAAAAATCATCCATTGTCAATAAAACTATTTTCCATTTCATTGAAAAAATACTTAGAGGGATCGTTAATAAAATAAAGGAAAAGTGAATGTTTATCATTATGTTTTCCCTCAAAGATAAATTTATCAACGATTTCATCAAGAACCAATTCAAGGATTGTTGTGTTCACATTTTTAAAATAGGGAGTAATAGTTTTCAAATCAAATTAAAAAAATTCATAGTTACCATTCCTTCATTTAACGTTTTCTTCCCCAAAATTCCCAACTATAAAATCCTTTTCATTTCTAAATTGTTTTTCTAAATTTTTTAATGTTTTTTAGAGTAAAAATATTCTTCTTTGAACATATACTCTATCTGGGAAATCACATTATCAATGTTATTAAAATAGTGAACATTTTCAAAACCATGAACTATGATAAGAATGGGACATGATCTTTCAAGTTCCCTCAGTCATTTCTCAAAGTTTTTGATCAAGTCCCTTTATGTTATTTACAAAACATCATGTTATTTATCCATCTTGATAGTTTTTTAGATTAATTTTTTTAATCAGATTTAGATTCTTCTTCATAATTGGGTTTTTATTATTGTCACCCTCAATCACCACCTTAATCTCATTTTAATATTATCTATTGTCATTTTACATATAAATTAAGTCACTTTTTTTCTTGATTTTTCATCTTTCCCTCTAATTCACGTGTTTTAGTTTGCAATTATTTCATTTTTACTTCCTGAGTTTCAACACATTCATCAATTTTTTTTAAAAAATTCAACATATTTTGTTCTACTTTTAAAAATTCAATGGTTTTATTTTAATATAATTCATGGGTTTCTTCAAATTTATATTTCTGTTATCACAACTATATTCACACTATGAAAACCGTCAAAATGTCATTTAAATCATATACTAGAAAATTAGTGGAGGGTCAAACCCAGGGGAAGGAGCGTGAGATGTTGAAGGTCATATTAAAAATTGTAAACTACTAATACATTGAATGTAAATTATGGAATATTGGGTGTGAAGTGTGTAAAATAATAAGTGAAAAATTCTATATTAGCAGTGTTAATAAAACATATTTCAAGGAGAAGTGACATGAATTTATGTTTTTCTAGGGTAAACTACTATTAGTGGAATGAGAAAGTGATTTATAAATAAAATAGATTCATTTCAACATAAAATTGATTGATTAGATGTATTATAGTATACCTCAATAATTATAACTACTCCCATATTAAATCACTCTCTTCCTCAAGATTCATGATTAAAAAGATCAAAATGAAATCATGGAATAATTATCATAATAAAAAAAGACAAAATAGAAACAATTGAAAAACCTAAATCAATTTAGTAAAATCAAGTTTTAATATGTAGTGATACAAGAACATGATTAAAAATGAAGATGAAGAAGAAAAAATAAGAATAGATGAAATATCTTGTCTCTTTAAAATAATTTCACACATTTCCTCCTTTCATTCTCTACGTTCACAAAATTTGAAGCTCTGTTCCATGTTCAACATGAATTCCTCTTTCTTTCCCTTTTCTACAGATCTCCATGAATCTATTTTTATATTCAGTTAGAATCCTCTATAAAATTAGTTTTGAGTCTCAAAGTTAGAGACTGTGTTATGTCTAAATTAGGATGCAAACATTTCCCCAATTAAGGCCATTTAAATTAGCATTTATTTTCTTTTATATTTCTTATTTCACCATAAAAATCTACCAGTTTAGATCAATTCTCACTCCACACCTAAAACATGGAATCTGTCGCTATATTTTAACCCATGTTTGTGACAAAAGATGAAACATTGAAACTAAATATGCTCCTACATATTGTCTTAATATTTAAGAAGGTTACATAGGAATATTTTATTATTTTACCACAACTAATTCATTTCATGTTACAATTGAGGCCTCTATTTAATATCACATATACATAATTTTATAAAATATTATTTTCTTCAACTTGGCACCTTTTTGTCTTAAATTACTCAAGAACTAGGAATCAATAATGTAAATTCACTATTGCCTCCAATTTCCTAACACAAAAACTAAACTACCTTATCATAACATTATTCTAAATCATCTTATCTAAGATTGTCATATATTAAAATTTATCTTCATCCATTAAACATGGTGGGTGTCATCTTATAACAAACTAACTTTGAGGACTCGTACTATACATCAAATCTAAAATTAAGCTAAAAATACTACATTCCCAATGAGGCACTATAAATATTAATTGCTCATAGGAAAAAACTCTATGAACTTGTGTAAACTAGGTATTATATTTTCATCCACAACATTGGAATAAAGATAGGCCCATTCATTTTCTTTTTATCAAACCTACAATAAAAATAACACCTTGAGAAAAAAAATTACAAATCAATGCTGGGTTTTCAATTCGAAACCCTACTCAAAATAGCTTCATGACACGTTTATTCATCCTAAAATTCAATTCTTTTATCAGATATAAAACACTTCAACAATTTCTGATTTGATAGTGAACACTAATAGAGGCCCAAAGATATTCATATGAACAAGTTTATATTATAATCCTTGTTTTGCTTTCGAATCTACACATATTGGCTGAATAACAAATCTTTCTCTCTTAGATGACTCAATATAAAATACTATTAAGAATAGTCATTATCCATAAGGTTTTACCTCTATTTTTTTCCAATTGATCTATATATTTTAGTGTATCACTCAGGTATTCATCCTTCATGATCGGTTTTTTTGAGTTTCTTCTCCCGTAGATTGAAGTTGAAAAGATATTAGAGGTTTCCATCCATGAGATATATTTACTTTCATCAAGGGTATATACCAGTTGTTCTGAAAGAAAAAATAGGATTATTCATGGGTTGATCTGGAATTGAAAACTTATTCTTATAAACTTGATTGAATTTCAATTTGAAATATCATATAGGGAATCTTCAAAAAAATCATTCTGTAAACCTTACACTTTGATTTACATTGGTGAATATCCATTTACACTCCTATTTAATTATGTGAAAATATCCATCAGTATACTAACCTCAAATGCCTTTTGTAGTATCTTGGCATGACTAAATCATCCTACACATGGTAGGTGGACCATGTTGTAAGTTTATTTCTGCTCATAGTCTATTAAGTCACTATGAATAATCCATATGGTAGGTATCTTTCCCATAAACACTACATTTAAGTAACTAGAGTTCTACATAATATGGTCAGTTGTATTTATGTTGTGTGGTCACTAAAACTCTTGTATGACCTCTTGGAAATTTAATGCACGGTAACCTGTATTCATTTGATGTGGTAACTTGGATACCTTGTGGTAAGTCAGCATGATCACTTCAGTGAGTGTGGTTTATTTAAAAATTGTCATGTGGTCACTGAACTGGCCAAATATAAAATAGAATACAATCGAACAAAAAATTAAAAAGACAAAAATTAATAATTAAATTAATATTAGAAAATAGAAAAATAAATTAATAACTAATACAATAAAATAAAAGAATAATTTTTTTAATTAAAAAAATTATGTTAAATCATTTAAAATTATTATTTTGATAAACAATAAATAAATACAAATAAATCATTATATATACATTTTAAAATAAGAATAAAAAAATAATGATAAACAACAATTACTCATTAAATAATAAATTAACTAGGAAACACAAATGAATCAATTAAATGAATATATTAATATAAATGTAAGTGATTATTAATTTGACAAGAAATTTCTAACAATTCTAAATTATTAAATTAAAAACATAATTTTGAAAATTATAACACAATTAAATTAAAGAAAAGACATGATAAAATTTAATAATTAACAGCAAAATCATTGATAAATGATAATTTAATTACCATTGAAGATCCCACGTGTTGTATTTTATTTGTTTTAAATGATAACATATTTCATAATTATTTAAGATTTTAATATTTGTTTGTTATGTGAGTTGTAAAAAATGAGGTTCTACCATAAATGTAAAAGATAAATTTTGAATACTGCATGAATAACATAGCTAGATATATTCAAGTAGTGTCCTTTCATCAGATGATTGATAGGGCCGATCTTGAATTCAAAGACATGTATTGAAGCAAAAACAATTTTATACTATATTTTGGAAATCTATGAAGTGCTAGATATTAGATAACACTTCTTGAAGATGTAATTATAAAAATTAAATGTTGTATGATTATGAGATTGAAGAGTTTACATTATTGAGAAACTATTGCTACGTTTATAATCATGAGGAGTGAAGAAATAAGTGTTAAAAATAACTTAAATTAAGTTTGGAAGTGATTTGAAGTTTTTGAGAAGGCATGTTGTTGATTTTAGAAGTTCTTAGTGTTATTTAATCATTTCTGTAATTTTTGAGAATATCATAAAAATTTGTTATAGTTTTGTAATTATTTACATATAGTGTATGATATTGATAAAATTTTATGATTTTACAAGTCTTAGTAAATGAATAATATTTTAAGAATTATTTGTACAATGTATGAATTCATTGGAGCGTATGACTTTCACATATGATTCTACTAAAAATATATATCTTTGAAGAAATTCTGCAAGAATTTAAGGAAGATCATAAGACTATTATCCCTCATAACAATTAGAAACTCTATGAATTTAAATTTATATAAAATGGTATTTTTTGGAATATTTCTTATAAAACCCAATGTATTACTTTAATATAAAGCCTCGTATAACTTTAAAGTTGCTATTTTTATCTAGAATATTAAGAATTTACTATTTTGAAGAAAAAATTCAAATTTTTATAATTCCAAATCCATCCTTTAATGTTCATAACATCATTATTATCTATTAATACATGATAAATAAATTTGAGGAAAATTTATAGAATAAGGATGTGAGGAGATCACTACTTTTAATTTGATAGATATTTTCAAATGAAAATATTTTATAATCTATCTTGGTAATCAAAGTTGAAAGTAAATATGATGTGAATAAGGCTAACTTTCAATATCCATAATAATGAAAAACTCATTGTGATATATTATTTTTAGTAACAATATCATCTATAAGTTTGTGATATATAATATCAAATCTGAATAAGAAGTATTTTTTCTAGAATATTTTATTCTAAGGGAAACAATTCTAGTTGATGCATGTACATTGCATCAAGGTTATGAACATAATTAATTGTGATTCAGGATACATATGAATATATAATAGGATGATATTTTAACTATAGGTTATAGTTAAAACTTTATGTAAGTACTAGGTATCATGGGAATCTCCCACAATATAGAGATAAAGTGCCATTATGTAAGAAATGTTATTGTATATATTTATTATACATTGGATATTGATGTAAAAAATTTTCACTCGTATTTTTTAGATATAAGAACCTGAGGATACCAGAAGAAATTCCATACAATATATTTTTTCAAAGTATTAAATAATAATAATATATTTTAGGGGAAATGTTATCCATTTATTGGATAAAAAATCCAAAAAATATATGATATAATATCATGATGATGATTAAGTGACATATTCTTGTGAGATATTTTCATAGATTAATATCCAAATATTTTTCAATTTACGGAAATGTAAATTGACTCTAAGAAAAATTTTGGAGTTTTCTGAATAGTTCAATATATCAAGTCACTTGAGAAAATACTGAATGTTTTCCTAAATAAAATATATCCTGAGAAGAATAAGGAGAGTGAGATGTAACTGAGAATCATAGAGAACCCAAAAATATCTCAGGGATGTTGAAGAAGAAAAACATGAATGAATCCAAGACTATACTATGTATCAATGAATAATGTGGAGAATTCCATTGATACTATTACAGTTTTGAAGGAGATAAGGGGGTGAGAGGCAAATAAATTTCTAATACTTGTAATTGATGGTTCTGGGTGCAGAGGAAGCGTGTTGGTGGGTTTGCCCAACTTTAATTTTAGCAGTAAAGAACGTTTAATTTGAGATCCATCACGATATAAAATGCCGAATCTTTGGAATAGAACAAAGAATGAAAAAGAAAAGTAGAGTCCCGGAACCATTGAGATATGATCATCATATGTTGGTTATAATTGATTTAATTAATTCAAAAGAATTACCTTGGTGGAATTCTATCTTCATTGATATGTTCGGTCACGATTTGGTGATCCATCGTTGCATCTTAGAATCCCAGTGTAGGACTCCTCTAGCGGTGATCCACATGTGTACTACGTATCTCTGGACGTCGCCGAAGGGATCTCCAGGTGCTAGCATGGAAGAACCTTCGCTTGCGATGTCCGCCTTCAACCACCTTGATCCGGTGGAGGATCTCAGTCTCGTAACTTGAGGGAATTCTTGGTGCAAAAGGAATTATATCTTGTCTTGAGAGTATTTCCAAATATGTTGTGCACAACAATGGCTGTAGAAAAGTTTTGGGGTTGTGAGGATATTTATAATCGGGTTAGAGGTTAATATAGTAATGATAATAAGTAAACGCGTTACATGTTTTATTTATTTCATTAACTCTTATTGAAACCCCATGTCGAATTATTAATTCCTGGACATGCACCCACACTGATTATAATTAATATCATTTATTAAAACAATATTATATCCTCAAAATCCCGACTGGAAAACTACACGGCGTGTATTAATTAATATACATTGTGTACCTGTTTTCCATAAAACTACACTGCGTGTATATTTAATATACGCGGCGTGTACTTTTATTTTCCATTTTCTCCACCACATTTATTAGACCTTGAGTAATGGATATTTATTTATTAAATAAATGTAACGGCATTACTCTCTAATAAATATATATTATTTCGCCTACAATATATTATCTCGAATAACTAGTGTCGAAATAAATTTGATCATGCATCATTAAATAATTATTAAACCACAGTGGGGAATAATATTTATTTAACTTGTTAAATTAAAATTTAACTGAGATACATGGACACACTTAGTGTGTGACCCTCTAGGACTCTTTGTCAGTGGCATTAGACGGAGCCTGCCTAAAATCCAGGGTTAGCGTCTAGAAACATGCCAAGGAACCTATATAGAAAGAAGTTAGCACTGTAATGACATGTCACCTCCTATGGACGCTTACCATGTAATATAATCCCTTTGTCTTGATATCTCTGATCTAGTGGGTTACATGCTAGTCGTATCATCCCATGTTCTCTATTATTCTTTCTTTGACATCCTGGAATTGAACTCACCCATACCTTACCATGGCCACGAATTTATTTAGGCTATGTCAATTCCATTGAAGGGCCTGAGATATTTACTTCCATTATGGAACAGAAGGGAGAAATCCTTTCTCGCATTATCTATTAATGCAGTATTACTCGCGACACACCCAACGTATCCTACCTCACTACGAACAGTGCGCCTTCACAGTTTTCATCAATACATCTAAGTGCGCTAGCCGTAATACCCATTAATAATAATCATAAAGTCTAAAGACCAAAACACACATCCACATATAGGAACATCCAATGACACTATGAAATGTGGATTTCCTAATGGCGGGTCTCGTTCTCATAATATCCTCATGGATATTACCAACGGAACACACCATGAGAATGTGACTCAATGTTTTATGATTCCTCACCCCTAATGACCTGTATTTTTTGTGTCCCTCAAATAATATCATCCGGTCATAGAACATTTATTCAAGAACAGTGTTATGGAACTTTCAGGTTCTCATCATAGCGGGGATCCGCTATGACCCTTTAATGCAACAGATGTCCTTAAGACATTATCACATGCATTGTCACGCAAAAGAACAAACATGATGTGATAAGGCTTTTATTAATGAATAAAGTAAAAAGTAGTTGGTTCTAGGCCACCAACTCCAACAAACTCCCACATGGACTAGAGCCAACTTCTACCAACCTTTAACTTGCTAGCTCTCAAATGATATTCATGATTCTGCTAAGATAGGCCTTTAGTCATGTGGTATTCCACGTTCTCTTCCATGGACACTCTGCTCATTGTAACTTCACCCCTCTGATAGAAATCCCTCAAGAGGAGATACTTCCAGAGTATGTGCTTTGTCCGTTTATATGACCTTGGTTCTTTTGAAAGAGTCACTGCTGCAGTATTATCACAATACAATGTAATGGGACCTTTACTATAAGGCACCACATCAAGCTCTTAGAAAAAGTTCCCAATCCATACGACTTCCTTGGCTGCATCAGAAGCTGCTATATACTCGGACTCCGTTGTAGAATCGGTGGCAACTGGCTGCTTTGAACTCTTCCAACTCACAGCTCCACCATTGAGACAAAAAACATATCCAGATTGTGACTGAAAATCTTTCTGATCTGTCTGAAAACTAGCATCATCATACCCTCTGATGACAAGATCCTCGTCTCCTCCATACACCAGGAACATATCCTTAGTTCTTCTCAGATAATGAAGGATAGTCTTAACAGTAGTCCAATTTTGTTCTCCTAGATCTTCTTGATATCTTCTTACCATGCTCAGGGCATAGGAAACATCAATCCTGGTACATAACATGGCATATATGATGGATCCTATAGCTGAAGCATATGAGATCTTACTCATTCTAGATTTCTCTTTTTGTGTCCGAGGACATATTTTCTTAGAAAGATGCAGGCCATGTGAAAATGGAACCAATACCATCTTGGATTATTCCATACTAAATCTCGTTAGTATCTGGTCAATATATGTATCTTGACTTAGTCCAAGCTGGTTCTTGGATCCATCATGAATGATCATGATTCCTAGAATGTTGGTTGTTTCACCTAAATCTTTCATGGAGAAACACTTGCTCAACCAGTCCTTAACTGACTATAAGACTGGTACATCGTTTCCAATATGTAATATGTCATCACCATATACTACTAGGATAACGATCAAATTCCCATTAAACCACTTATAAACACAAGGCTCACATTCATTCTTAATGAAACCAAATTCTTTTATGGCTTTATCAAATCGAATGTTCCATGACCTGGATACTTGATTAAATCCATAAATGGATTTCTGCAACATGAAAACCTGTTTGGCTTCAGATGGTGTCACAAATCCTTCTGGTTGTGTCATACAGACATCTTCCTGAAGGTTCCCATTAAGGAATGTTGTTTTGACATCCATTTTCCAAATCTCGTAGTCATGGTAAGCTGTTATGGAAAGTATGATTCTTATGGATTTAAACATGGAAACTGGTGAGAAGGTTTCATCATAGTCAATTCCTTGACATTGTATGAATCCTTTAGCCACTAGCCTTGCTTTATAGGTGCTAACTTGACCTTCCATGTACAGTTTTCTCTTAAATACCCATTTCCATCCAATAGGCTTTACATCAATTGGCTCATCAACCAGAACCGAGACATGGTTCTGATACATGGAATCCATCTCAGAATTCATAGCTTCTAGCCATCTTGCAGCGTCTGAGATTTCTACTGCTTGCTTGTAGGAGAGATGTTCATCATTGTCCAATAATAATGATTCACTATCCTCGGTGACTAGGAAACCAAATCTCTCTGGTTCCCTTACCTCTCTTGAGGTTGTACGCAGTACTTGTGTAACTGGAACCTCTTCCACGAGGACCTGTGCAACTTGTTCATGTACCAACTCTTGTGTATCTTGACCACCAAATTCGTCGAAGTCAATCTTGCTCCCACTATCCTTCATGAGGATATTCTCCCTCTCAAGAAAGACGGCTTGTCTGGCGACAATCACTTTCTTGTATTGAGGGTTATATAGGTAGTATCCTTTCATTTTTTTGGGATATCCTATAAAGACACACTTCGTGACCCGGGGTGCTGGTTTGTTTCCTGAGAAGGCCTTAACATATGCCTCGCATACTAATACACATGTATGCAACAAAATGGGTTTATTTCCACCCCATAACTCAGAGGGAATTCCATTTTCTGCCTTAGTTGGTACTCGATTTAATGTGTATGTTGTAGTTTGTAATGCATATCCCCAAAAGGATAATGGAAGATCCTCATGACTCATCAGTGACCTCACCATGCCCAATAAGGTGTGGTTCCTCCTTTCACTAACACCATTCCACTATTGTGTATAAGGAGGAGTGATATGAGATAGAATCCCAGACTCCCGTAAAATATTGATGAACTCTTGGTTCAGATATTCTCCACCTCGATCTAATCAAAGCTTCGTTATCTTCTTACCATGATGATTCTCTACTTCATTCTTTAATTACTTAATGTTCTCTAAGGACTCTGACTTATACCTCATTAAGTATAAATATCCATATCTACTCAAATCATCAGTAAAAGTAATGAAGTAAGAATATCCACCTCTAGATTCTATTGGAAATGGTCCACATAAATCCGTGTGTACCAATCCTAGAAGCTCTGTGGACCTTTCACCCTATACACCAAAAGTCGGCTTGGTCATTTTACCAAGTAAACAAGTGTGACATATATCAAGTGGGTTTAGATTAGTAGAGTCTAAATAGCCATCATGACAGAGCTTTGTCAAGCTCTTGTCATTTATATGACCAAGTCGGTGATGCCACAACTGGGTGAAGTATGAGTCATGTTAGTTTATTTCATTATCGATTGACAACACTTGATTTTCATAATTTAATACATACAAACCATTATTCAAATGTGTCATACCATAAAATATGTTGTTCTTATAAAATAGACAACCCTTATTTCCAAACATGAAAAACAATCCATCCATACCCAAACAAGATACAGAAATTATGTTCTTGGTAACACTAGGCACAAAATAAAAGTTTTGTAAAACCAAAATAATGCCATTTGGCAATGAGAGGTGATAGTCGCCAATAGCCAATGCAGCCATCCTTGCGCCATTGGCTTCTCGAAGATCCACCTCTCCTCTGGCGATCTTTCTAAATCTACTTGGTTCCTGCATTTGTCTACGAATGTGAGCCCCACAAGCTGTATCTAAAACCCAATGTGTATAAATATAAATATTTCACTCGATAACAAACTCACCTTTAGCGTCCCCATGCTTTTGGGTGTAGTTCCTTTTCCAGTGGCCCTGCTTGCCACATGAAAAACACACTGCCTCCCGTTCCTTTCCCTGCCTCTGGATCTTCCCCTTCTTGGTGGGACGGTGCTCAAGGGCTTCAGAACGTTTATAATTCTTTGGCCCCTTTTCTTTGTCCTTCCTTTTCTTGTTCACCATAAGGACCGTGGGTTTGTCATGCCCCATGACCTTATCTACCTGGCGAATCAAGGTCAGAAGCTCCAATAGACTCTTCTCATTCCTGCTCATATTATAGTTGACTATGAAGCTAGAGAAGGTCTTGGGCAGTTATGATAGGATGAGATCCGTACGCAACTCATCCGTGAATTTAATCCCTAAGATGTCCAGGCCTTCAATGTAGAAAATAATCTTGACTACATAAGGCCCAACTGGCGTAGGCTCTCCGAGTTTTGTTGTAAACAAAGCATTGGAGATATCATACCTCTCCTGTATCTCCTTCTCTTGGTAGAGATCCTTAAGGTTAGACATCATGCTATACTCATCCATGTTTTTATGTTTCTTCAATAGCTCCTTGGACATGGATGATAGCATGAAACACTGGACATAAGTGGCATCATCCATGTGTTTCATATAGAGAGATAATTCCTCATCACTAGCCTTTTTCTCAGGCGCAACTCGAATAGGCTCTTCCAGCACATACAATTTCCTTTCGGGGCGAAGGATGACGCGTAAAATCCTCTGCCACTCTTGGAAATTGGTGCCGGTGAGAATGTTTTCCTTCATGATTATGGTGCGCAATGATATGTTTGAAGTCATTTAATTGCCTTTTCTAAAAATTAAGATGAGCAAATGTAGAGTACTTTATTAAAAATTTAGACAAATAAATAAATTAATACTTATTAGTCTCCCAATATTTTATCGTAATCCAATAGCACACACCATTGACTTCGGAATATTCTGTTTCCTGAATATTCTAGTGGCAAAGATCCATATTACCCTTCGAATTACCCCAACTAGGGTTGGCCAAGCAACTTGAATGGTTTCAGGTAGGCATTCCAAATGGCAACTGCATTAACTCGTAGCTCCTTGATCCGCTGAGTGGACTCCCCAGTCCTAAAATCATTTTATTTTGGATTTCCTGAACCTTTGCCTCTTTGTCACACCAAGTCCAACTGTAGCATTCAACCCTTGATGCAAAGAAAGTCAATTCAACCCAAAACCTTGAATTAGAATTCCATGATAATAGAAAGCACCCCAACTAGGGTTGGTCAAGCACATTGAACAATGGTTCGATTCTAACCAATATTATGGAAGGCTATACCGACTTAATATTTCTTTTGAGGTATTTTAAACTTATATGTAAATTTCCATTTTATTATCTTTGATTACATGCTTGTTAATATTAAGTGGGATATACTTATGTTATTAACCATTTTTAAGATAATATTTACATATAATCCGATTTTATTTTAGTTCCATCTTGCATGATTGTTTAATTCATTAATTGTGTGATCGTGACAACACACTGAAAATAAATAAACCATGAAACTGACAGAAATTAAATAAATGGTATGATCATGAGCTTTTTCTATTGGTTAGTTTATCTAGCGGTTGATAAACTAACCCAAGACCTAGGGGAAAAACACATTGAACTTTGTGGGTTCGTGATTACAACATTCCACCTATCCACCTTTGCATCTCCTTGGATTGGTTTCACCATAGCTCTTGACTTGAGCCACCTCCACAAGCTTGGGAGGTCCATCCATTAAATATGCATTTATCTCACATGCAGGTGAGGGGTAAAAAGGTGTTTTTACATAAAATAATCCTTGGGTGCACATGCCATATATATTAATGAGGAGATGGCTCGCATGCCAAAAAATTTAATTTAAATAAATTAAAAGAAACCATTCACATACAAATGTCTCGGTCTAGCTCATGATCATCCATACATGAAACGAAATTTACGTATAAATATAACTAGCATTCAATTCTTTAATCGTTTTATAAGATAAATCACCCTCGAATCAATTAATTATCTTTAATTAATCAATCCTTTTATCTTAAACCCTTTTCGGAATTTCCTTGATATTCTCATCCATCATAATTTTAAACAAATAAATTCATTAAAAATTATCTTTGTATGTATCTTGTACCTTGGAGGCAACCCGGTGAATTCCCATTTATTACGCAAATGTTAAATTAAACACATATATATAAAACACCTATCACGTGTTGTGACTCAGCTTTACGCCTACACCATGGTACACATCTCAAGGGTTTGCATAATATAGTAATAAATTTTAATAAATATATGTAATTGGGGTGAGTACACGGCTTGTAGTTCCGACTACACGGAGTGTACTTTTCTTCACCATCCATCTGATGTACATGCCCGGGGACAGGGCGTGTTAATGTACTTCCGAAATTTTCGGAGTACACGGCGTGTTCTGTGTGACACACGCCATGTAGTTTCCAGGTTACACGGTTTCCAGTCGGGAAAGACGTTTATGGGGTACACGGACCAACCCTAACCCGAAGGGAATACACGCCATGTTCAACGGACCACCCAGTGTATAATCCATAAACTGTGTGCCACCTATTTTTGGTCAACACACGGTGTCTTAAATTCTTAGAAAGAATCCAATACACGGCCTGATTTAGCGGATCCGTCAATTCATTGAACCTAGACTACATGGAATGTACTTCTGAATACATGCTGTGTATTCCGGTGTTGCACATCCAGAAACATTTGGCTCTTCCGGATGAGTTCCTCTATTGTATTTTAATCAAAATTAAAAGAAAAATTCGTTTCTGTGAGGTGAACGGGAAACGGGGGAGGAGGAACAGATCTCAACATTCATATTTCTAGAACGATTAAACATGAATTGAAATAACTAAATTATTAAATGCGTAAATCACCAAAGAAAAACAAAATAATTATAATCAACTATATAACCCCTCTGATACCACTTGTTGGTTCCGGGTGCAGCGGATGCCGGTTGGTGGGTTTGCCCAACTTTAATTTTAGCGTTAAACAACGTTCAATTCGAGATCTGTCATGATATAAAATGTTGGATCTTTGGAATATAACGAATAAAGAAAAAGAAAATAAGATTCCCAGAACCATTGAGATAGGATCATCATATGTTGGTTATAATTAATTTATTAAATTCAGATGAATTACCTTGGTGGAATTCTTTCTACATTGATATATCCAGTCACGATTCGATGATCTGTCGTTATGTCTTAGAATCCAAGTGTAGGATTCCCCTAGCGGTGATCCACATGTGTGCCATGTATCTCTGGACATCGCCGAGGGGATCTACGGGTGCTGGCATGGATGAACCTTCGCTTGCGTTGTTTGCCTTCAACTGCCTTGATCCGGTGGAGGATCTCGCTCTCGTAACTTGAGGGCGTTCTGGGTGGAAAGGTAAATCTCTCTTGGCTTGAGATTATTTCCAAATCCATTGTGCACAAAAATGGCTCTAGAAAAGTGTTGGGGTTGTGAGCATATTTATAATCGGGTTTGAGGTTAATAGAGTTATGATGATAAATAAATGCATGACGCGTTTTATTTATTTCATTAACTCTTATTGAAACCCCATGTCGAATTATTAATTTCCTGACATGCGCACATGCTGATTATAATTAATATCATTTATTAAAACACTATTACATTCTCAAAATCCCGACTGCTAAAAAACACGGCGTGTAATAATTAATACACAACATGTACTTTTTTTCCATAAAACCACACAGCGTGTATATTTAATATACACGATGTGTACTTTTATTTTCCATTTTTATCCACCACATTTATTAGACCTTGAGTAATGGCTATTTATTTCTTAAATAAATGTAACATCATTACTCGCTAATAAATATATATTATTTCGCCCACAATATATTATCTCGAATAACAAGTGTCGAAATAAATGGGAGCATGCATCCTTAAATAATTATTAAACCACAGTCAAGAATAATATTTATTTAACTTGTTAAATTAATATTTAACTGAGATACACGAACACGCATAGTGTGTGACCCTCTAGGCCTCTTTCCCAGTGGCATTAGGTGGAGCTTGCCTAAAGTCCAAGGTTAGCATCTAGCAACACGCCATGGAACCTATAGAGAAAGAAGTTAGCACTGCAATGACATGTCACCTCCTATGAAATCTTACCGTGTAATGTAATCCCTTTGTTTCTATATCTATGATCAAGCGGGTTTCATGCTAGTTCCATCAACCCATGTGCTCGATTATTCATTCTTGGACTTCCTGAAATTTAACTCGCCCATACCTTATCATGGACATGGATTTATTTAGGCAATATCAATTCCATCAAAGGGCCTGAGATATCTACTTCCATTATGGAACACAAGGGACAAATCCTTTCTCGCATTATCTATTAATGTCGTATTACTCGTGACGCACACAACGTATCTTACCTCACTGCAAACAGTGTGTCATCACAATTTTCGTCAACACATCTAAGTGCGTGAGTTGTGATACCCATTAATAATAATCTTAAAGTCTAAGGACCAAAACACACATCCATAGATAAGAACATCAAATGAAACTATGAAATGTGGATTTCCAACTGGCGGGTCTCGTTCTCATAATATCCTCCAGGATATTACCAAGGGCGCACACCATGAGAAGGTGCCTCAATGTTTTATGAGTCCTCACCCCTAATGACCTATATTATTTCTGTCCCTCAAATACTATCATCCGGACATATAAAATATATTCAAGAACAGTGTTATGGAACTTTTGGGTTCTCATCATAGCAGGGATCCGCTATGACCCTTTAATGCAACAGCTGTCCTTAGGACATTATCACAGGCCTTGTCACGCATAAGAAAAAAAAAGATGTGATAATTATTTTATTAATGAATAATGTACAAAGTAGTTTTTTCTAGGACACCAAATCCAACAGTAATATCTCTATATCATTAGTATATCAAGTGATAAATTCTAAGATAACATTTTTAATTTGAGAATGTATGGAATTAAAGGTGAATAAGGCTAACCCCCACTACAAAAATAGACCAGGGAAGTTAAAGACGTATTCATAGGAGTGTAGAGGTCCACATGAAAAATAGCATAATCCATTATAAAGAAACAACCAATATATTGTTAACAAAGAAACTTTTTTATATATATCATCATCTAGAGTGAGATAGTATGATGATTCCATCAGGAGGCATACACTGAATAACTTGGTACCAGGAACTTTAGAATATTTTATGATATAATTTCTAAGAGGTAGTTTGTGTCAATACTCAATCTTATTTATAGTGGAGAAAATAGATCTCATAACTTGAATAAATCTTGGAAGGGAGTAGAATTTCAAGGTCTAAACATGTAAATCCCTGTGTTCCATGCCTTTCAATTAATGCACTATTCAGGTGAGTTTGTGAGACATAATAAGATTTCATATAAGCATTAACAATCCATTTATGTTTATTTTATGGATTAATTAATAAAAATAAAAAAGTATCACTCATTCAACCAACCCATATAAGTGATATTACTAGACCTGGGAAATTCAATTGGTATCAGAGTGAGGATTCCTCTAAAATATCAAAGTGTAAGTATAGAGAATATAAATTCTATCAATAACATTAGAGTATCTTTTTTATGGAAATATTTTTCATGGTTAGAAGAACTATATGCTTCCATATTTGTTCTCAAAAGTACTTTAGATGAGTGATAATACAATAGTTGGATTTACTTCACTTGGGAAAGATGCTCCGATAAGTTTTACTAATAAAAGGAATATTAAATAGGATGGTAAATTTGGAAAATCAATCTTACCATATGTATATATTTAAGTCTACAACAAGATAATATGATGTAAAATTTCCAAGGGGTTGTAGGAGAAACTAGAATAAAAGTATGAAGGTAATGTGAATATTAAGGAGGCCAAAATTAATATATGGGGAGCTATGTTTTAAGGAATTAAAAATTTTACTAATAATACTATGGATGTCTACTTTAAAAGGTTCAATGATTTTAGTAGAAACATTAGATGATTTTGAGTTCATCTAAGAGATTAAAAAAATATAGAGTATGATGAGAAATTTCACAGATATATTTGATATAAATAAATAAGCTCTAGAAGAGATAAGTGACTTTCCTTTGATGAGAAGCATAATATCCTCTTCCACTTTGAAATATAAAAATCACCAATTTTAAAAAATAATGAAAAGGTGTGGATGGAATTCAAATCCATGAAAAAATATAAATTCTAAGTAATGTGAAAGGAACTGTGAATTTATAAAATAATTGAATCTTCTCATGTCTATATTTGATCTCCTATAATAATATTATTGTATAAATCAACTATTTGAAAGCATGTGTAGATACCATATAATTTTACATGGTCTTGGATAAATCTAAAATTGACTGTAACTATGAAATTAATCTCATAGTTACTCTAGAAAGAGTAATCACATTACTAGTAGTAGATTGACCCAAGCCATAATATTCATTAAAATCATTAACAATGTTGTCTCTATAGTAAAATATGATCCTCCACAACATAAGGAGGCATAGGTTGTCTCCTTGATGTATCTCAGGATCCAATTTATTATGTTCTATTGCCCTTATCCAAAATTCACCATGTACCAACTCACTTCTCCCACTTCATGTGCTATGTATATTCTAGTACAAACCATAATGAATACCAAACGACTCACTAATAATACATATAATACTTGAGGAATCTTCATAATATCACCTTCATTACTAGGATTTATCATAGATTATAAATTGAAATTAACAATAAGAGGGGTATATATTGGATTACATTATTTCATGTTGAAGTGTTTCAAGACATTCCTTAAAGTAAATATTTAATGACAGATAAATTTTCCCATTAAATTTTTCTTGGTAAATATTTATCCCAAGAATCATGTTTTCCAATTAT
Source organism: Viscum album (assembly GCA_963277665.1). NCBI lineage: Eukaryota > Viridiplantae > Streptophyta > Magnoliopsida > Santalales > Viscaceae > Viscum > Viscum album. The sequence continues at coordinate 1,880,663,339 of OY728150.1, read as the reverse complement.
AAAAGCTTTTATAAAAATTGTCATCCAATTGTGCCTTTTCATCTCAGATTTGATCATTATTGGGGCCTACAACCAACATGTCATCCACGTACAATAGAAAAACAATAAAATAATTTCCATCCAAACCCCTAAACATGGGAAAGGATCTGAATGAAGTCTTTTGTATCGTAGTTCCATGAAATATGAATCAAATTAATTATTTATACATATGGATGCTTTCATAAGATCATAAAATTTGTTTATCCTACTAACCAAGTTTTTTTTCCTTCTTCTATAAAACCATCTGGTTAATAATATATATTTATTCATCAATATCACCACAGAGAAAGGATATATTCAAATTTTGTTTCTCTAGATTTAAATTTTATATAAAAAATTACTAGAACTACACAAATATTCACCAGTATAATGATATGATTAATTATTTCATTAAAATATATACCTTGATTTTAGGAATATTCTTTGAACCCCAGTTTTACATGATAGCTTTTCCCCAGTTCCTTTCCATCCTACTTTATCATAATGACCTATTTTTCATAGATATAATTCCTTCCAAGAGGTAGTGGAATAATATCCTAATTCTTGTTCTTGTATTGGTATTCAAGTTCATCCAGTATCATTACCAACCATCAGGATACGTATGGAATCTGAGTTTTCTCAATAAAATATTATTGATCTTTAACATATGTTAATAAGAAATATATAATATTTCTACCAATGAAATAGTACATGGGAAAAATTAGTTCTATTTTCTTACAAGTTGACTATCAAGGACAAAACTCAATCAAAACCTTATCATCATGCTCTAGTAATGTGCCAGAAAAAACTGGGTTTTTATGGATCCATCCTCCACCTCTTCTATTTTCATTTATATATTCCCTTTCTTAATATATTTATCAATCATAATTTTCACCATTTATTTTATGAAAATTAAATCTTGGTGATAATAAATATATTGGAAGTGGGGTACCACTAACTATACCCCTTCACACTATCATTATATCACATGAATATACATTTTCTAGATATCGAATCAAACTATGAAATATCATTGTCATTAAAAAGTGTGTATACAAAATTACAAATATATACAATGGAGAATAGTCATCAAGTTTACTATTCAACACCTACATCAGTGTCTTTAGTTCTCTATCTATTGAAAAATATTTATTGCTCTCATAATAGGTGGTCATCACTTCTTGCTCCTATAATGTCTTGGAGACTTCTAATTTCTCCATCAATATCCATATTCTGTCTAATAGGGTGTTGTTTATCCAATCTACAACTATATTATATTGAGGAGTGTATTCTATAGTGTACCATCTCTTGATTCCTTCGAGTTTACAAAAATAATAAAACTCCTCACTTGTATATTCTACAACATATTCAGTCCTAAAACAGTTTATCCTTTCTCCATATTCATGTTCTATCCATGATTTTAAGGATTTAGAGACTTCAAAAACATGGGATTTCCAATTGATTGGGTACACCTAACATATCTTATAATTATCATCATTAAATGATAAAATGTATGTTTATTCACCAAGGAATAAAACAATTGCTTTCCAAATGTAATAATGGAATTGCTATAATATCATTTTAATTCGTACTGATTATGTTCTAAATTTCAACGTTTTTCTATTGAAAAAAACATAATGATCACAAAATGGCCAGGATACCTTTAAAATCCTAGGAAAAAACTCTTAATAATAATCAATCATTACGGTTCATTATAAAAATTACCCAAGATTATGATGACATAACATCATCCATGATTATTTTGAGGTAGTTAATAGGAAAACTATCTCTAGTTCCTTATATTTTTATCCAATAAGAATATATAGGTTCTTTTATATCTTCTCTTCCTTTATCACCACGATTTCTCACTTCAAAATATTTATTAATTCTTTTCATGGGGTGAGTCTTGATTCCAATGTCCTAAAATTGTTCTAGATACAATATATTATTCTTCAATACATTCACACGATGTACTACTTGGATGCTTCAATCTATTCCAACACACATATTAAATTTAATGGAACAAGATCCAATGATATTCAAGGTGTGATCACTAAAAATTTACCTAGTCCCTTCTAGGATCAGTTCATACTAAGAATACTATTTATTTCAGTACTTCATATGACATGTTTCTTTTGAGTTGATTGTCTATGTTTCATTGAGATATTCTCCATCTCTAGTAGTCATTACCTATTCACTGACTAATATGTATATGTTAAAATAATTTTTACATTTCCTTAAGGGTTATTTTTATTACTCATATTATTCTAATTGTCCTTCTTATGGTGCCACATTTTACCATAGTTGTAACATGTGAATTTTTTTTCTTACTCCTTGATTTGGAATTTCCCTAATTATAACTCCCACTAGAACCATGCTCCATCACTCTTCCTCTATCTTCTGACTGAGGCTCCACATAGTGTGAATTTCTTTGTCCATACTCTTCATTATTTAGTTGAATTTCTTATACAAAAATCAAAGGAATTTTTTTAAGCGAAATAAATCCACCATGATATTATTGGTGAGGATTATGATGAATTGATCATAAGAATCTGAAAAACATTTGATTAGAATATCTTCACATTCATTATAACCAATTGTTTATACCAAAATTGTAACGAAGAAAAAATTATATTCATGGTGTTTATGTGGCCAGTCACCAATTATTACTCTACCATTCAATGAGTGTATAATTTTATCTTTAAGAAATTTAGTGTGTGTAGTGACTTGGCATCAATAGATTTTTCATAGTATCCCAAATTTCTTTGCCCATCTATTTCTTTATAACAATTTAAAGGACACTATTTGATAAATCTAAATTGATGTCAGAAATATAATTCTAATCCTTTTCATTATATTACTCATTTTTCACACCTAGATGTGTTTATATAATCCCCAATAGAAAATTATCTATCTGCAATACTGAATGAATATTGACTTTCCACAATGGAAAATTATTCATGCTTTTTAATCAATAATTTCATTACCATTTTGAAACTCTTTTATTAAAAAATCTCTTATATTTCATAATGGTGTATTTAATAATCTGAATAATTTTTTTCTAATTTGTATGATCTACTGATGTCCGAATCACAAAGAATACACAAATTTAAGTGAATTATTAATATCCTCAAGATTAAATACTATCAGGCCAGAAGCATGCACTATTACCACCTTTTGGGCTGAAAATTATTCACCATTCAGTGTGAAGATAATTATAAGATAAAAATAAAGTGTAAAAAATGTGGAAATTAAAGGATTATGGATACAACATTGAAGAACCCACTAAAAAGGAGGGGTAAAAAACCATGGGAAAATTGAAGGATAATTATGGGTAAAATGTAGTTACAAACACTCTCACTATGACAATGAAAACATACTCATAATTTATATCTATTGAATTATGTAATATACCCTTTAAAATACAAAAAAGAAAATAAATATCACTAAAACTCTTATTGAGGGTTGATTACTAATAAAGAAAGTAGGGGATAACAACCTTTTATAGTCCTCTAGACCCTGATTTTGCATTCATTCTCTAACTAGATGGTGGGTTTTGTCCATAAACTCACCAAAACCCACTTTCCCCCATTGGAAAAATGAAAGGCTTGGTGATTTTATATGGAATTAAAGGGTATACTGATAGTTATAGAATTTATGTATAATTATTTAAATTAGGTAAGGGTTTTTGTTAAATTCTCATTTTCAATCAGTATTGATTAGGTTAACATTTTGATAGTAGAAATCACACATTATCTCTATATCTATCCTAAAACACATATTTTTTATTCATCACTAGTAATTTGCGTGGTTTTCATGTATTCTTTCCATCCCCCCCTCTTTGGTACTAAAAAATATCATTAAATGTTTTTAACCAAACCCAACCTTATTCCCTTTTATTGGTTAGTAATGTTTTTATTCCATATACATCTTTTTTAAAATAATTAAATAATTGTATTATCAATTTCAAAATGATTATGTAAATTAATTTTAAAAAATATTTTTCTTTCTTTTTCCTGGATTAAACCTGAATTTTTTCAATCTTTTATGCATGGGATATATTTAAATTTTTATAAAAGGATTTTTCAATGTTTATAAAATTAAAAAAATTTCTTGCCATCATGTTAATTATTTTTATCCTGATTCTTTTATAATTTTCCATGATTTTATAAAGAAAAATTTAATCCCATTTTTCTTTGAATTTTTTTAGATCCACCAAAAAAAATAAATTTCCACTTAATTTAAAGGAAAAATTATTATTATATATATATATATTTCTCATATATATAAAAATCCTTTATGAGATCTTATGATCAATGGGTATATTACCTAATTATTCTATCAATTTTCTTTATCTAGATGGATTATTTTTTGTCAATGAATAAATATTTATAAAATCTATTTATTCTCCCTTGGTTATGATATAATGAAATGATGAATGTTATTGTGATCTTGGGGAACACATAACAATGGTTTTCATTATGTTATGGTTATCCACATGATTATATATCCATCCAACTAATTGAGTAAATATTGTTATCTAATGAGATGATATAAAAGGGAATGTGGGAGAAAACCCAATCTAATATAGGTTCTCTATTCCCATTATATGTAAAGGTAGTGAGGATTGAACCCAATACTCTATGGGACTATTTCCACTATGTTATTATGGACTTGATAGTGACCATTTTCTAAAGAAATGTTTTATATTATTATTATTGGGTAATACTTCAAAGATATATTATTATTCTTATGAAATGATTTGATACCTCATGATTGATTATTAATGATTCTTCACTCATCTCATTCATGATCATCTTAATGATAATGTTTTACGCCAGGAATCTTGATTTATGATCTATAAATTATTGAGTATAAATTTTATAAGTTATGATCAAGCTATCATACGCTTATTATTTTCTTATGCTCACATATTATATTTTGTTGATGTCTCACATGTTTACACTTATATGGTATCTAAGATCCCCTTTTATTATATTTATATTTCCCCAGGTTAAAAAAAATGTTATTGTGTGTGATATGTCTAAGAATGGTACTATGTGAGAAGAAAATTATGGGAGATGACGAATATATTTCATGAAAGAAGTTAATAATGTTTCTAGTCCTGAAACACACTAAATATTTACAGTTCCAGGGTATGTAATATTCTGAGATGTGTTGAATGTTCATCTAAAATGATTTAATATTTATATAAAGAATAATTGGGTCCCTTCAGTTGGTGTCAGAGTTGGGTTTAATTTTTTTTGGAGACTGATGAACTTAAGACAACCTATGATGAATTAAAAGTGATATAAGATTAACTTATATTGTCATAGGCTGATAAAAAATTTCATAATTTTTTATATATTTGGAACAATTTATAAGATTTTTCACTTTGATTAATGACTATTTATGCTTACACCATACTTTTTAGTTTCATTCAATTTCTAGAACTAGGAGGAATAATGTTAACATAAAATTTGGTGAGAAATGTAATGATTTTCCTTATGAGTAATTGAATGAAATGGTGGTAGGAATGAAAAAACATAATTCAATGATAATAAAACACTCTCAATCCATGAATTATACTGATCTTAAAAATTACCAAAGGAAGAAACAATATACAATTGATTACTTTATGAAAAAAATACACCTTCCTTTTGTGGGCCCTCAAATCCACTAATTGTTGATAAATAGATCAATAACATTGAAAATATTTTTTTATTCTTATGCTCTCAAGGTATTAAATGTTTTTACTGACCATTTATTATTTGGATGGTGAATAAAATCATTGGTGGATCTTTGTTAAGAATATTATAAAGATTAATTAATTAACTCTATTTTAATGGGAAGAGTTTGGGAGGTTATTTTTCAGCAAACACTTTCGTCCAAATATTTACTTGAAAATATAAAGGTAATTACTTAATCTAAAGTATACGAATGATGAATCAATTGTTACATATGTGGAAAATTTTACAAGACATGTGAGATATGGTTCTGGTTTTATCATCAAACCTAAAAAAATTGATTAATTCTCTAGTGGATTAAAACCATGTCTCCAAAAGCTTTTATCCCTGATGTAATTTTTTAGATATGAAAAAATAATTTTATGTTCACTCAAGGTATACATATATATTGAAGGCTCCAATTATTCTCATGGTTTTTGGGACAAGAAAAAAAATATAGTGTTTTAAGAAATTAAATTGATAAAAACTTGAAGAAAATATAAATAATCGTACATAATGACCATGTTATATAAAAAATCTTGAGGGAAATTTCATTAAGGGAACTGGAAATTGGTTTAAGTATTGAAAATAATTATCTTGAGAAAATGATTGTTGAAGGGATATGAAGAGTTTAATCAATGATAAAAAAATTCACCACCTACACTCCAATAATTAAATTATAAAACATATAGAAATTATTCCCACTAGGGCATGAATATGTGGGTTAATGATGATAAATGACATTAATAACCTCTTAATCTAAGTCATAAAAATAAATATCATACATCATTTACTGCCAAAGTTGATCATAAACATAGATTGGATAAAGGTAAAATTATCATCCACTGTAAAACAATAGATGTCTAATTTTATTCTGGATATACCAAATATTTTATTTCTAATGAATTTTATAAGAGTTTCACACAAAAACCTTAATTATTATATGTTTACTTATTATTGAAGATTTATAATGGTATAATGATTATATCTGAAGCATATATATCTTCACTGATAAAAGTTTATGTGGATGTGATTCCTTTAGATCTTTTTATTCTCCCTCAAGTTGAATTTGATGTGATTTTGGGGATGTATTTGATCACTCTTTATAAGGAAGAGAATTCACGTTTGATATTACAAATCAAGATATGATTGTCTATCAGTATGAGGATGAACATAAAATTCCAACTAAAATTACTTCCATTATATGGGTCCTACTACCTATTCATGAGTGGTATTTATATGAAGTGGACTGGTTGAAACCAAACATTGAAGATATAAAAATTGGTTTAGAATATACCATTTTATTTCCTAAATAGATTCATAGTCTTCCCCTAAATCATGAAATTTGTTTTTAATAGAAATTATACCTAGTTCAATGAAAATTTCAAAGAATAATTATAGAATAACCATAATTGAGTTTTTAAAATTAAATAAGAAACCCTAGGAGAATATAGAGTTGGTATTTATTCTATTAAGTGCCTTGCAATGGGGTGAACCTATTATTTTTGTTTAAAAGAAAGATGGTTTGATGCCTCACTGTATAGATTATCATAAATAAAATAAGATAACTATCAAGAAAAAGTAACATATTCCCCATATTTTTTACTTGTTTTATCAAATATAAGGATATCAACACTTTTATATAACTAATATTCAATATTTATATCATCTGTTCCTGGTCAAAAGAGAGGGCATGCCCATGGGTGCCTTTTATATGAGGTAAAGACACTATAAATTTATAGTTATTCTATTTATACATAACAATGACCCCAATACATTATTGAATATAATAAATAGAGTCTTTAGATATTACCTTGATTAGTTTTAGTGAAATTTATAAATGACATTCTCAAATATCAAAAAACCAAGGTAGATTATGATGACCATTTTTGGATTAAGTTGAAGTCCTTGAGAGAGGATAAGTTTTATAAGAAAATTAACAAGTGTATACTTTAGAAATAGAAAGTATAATTATTGGGTCATATAATTATAATTAATGGAATATCATTGTATCATTCAAAGATGTAATTTATTGAACATTGACCTAGACAAACCATATTGACACAGATCCAAAATTCTCTTGGAATAGTTTTATATTATAAATGATTTGTGAGAAATTTATAATGGGTATCAAATACACCAATCAAGTTTACATAGAACATATTCAAGATCATTTGGACTAATTAATGTGAGTAAAATTTCATGTAATTGAAGAAAATATTAGTTGATGCAGTTTTTCTTAACTACCTTCTAGTAGAGTATTATATTTGATCTATAATAGTGCATCATATATGAGGCTATGAAGTGTTATCATATTAAAGGGAATAATAGTTGCATATGCCTCATTCCACTTGAAGGTTCTGGTGAAAAATTTCTGAACTCATGATTTGGAATTAGAAATAGTAATTTATTCATTGAAGATATGGAAGAATTATCATTATAATGAAAATGTGATATATATACCGATTGAAAATCTTGAAGTTTCATTAACCAACCTAGGTTGACCCTGAACCGCTCACTCGAGCTGGTCCGGGACATGGCCAGAGAGGCATTCTTGATCCACCCAAGCTGGAAACAATCACTATGGCATCAATAGAAGACAATTAGGAATGATTTCACTCAGTGTAAATAAATAAAGTAGCGGAAAAATAAGAATAAAACCAAGTAAATAAACAACACGAAGAAAAGAATGATCAAAAATAACCAAATAACCTGACCATGACCAAAACTCCCAGAGACTCTGAGAGTTTCTCACCAGTCCAAAACCAAATCTTTCCCATGGCTAGCAAGCTCGAGTAAAACCTGCAACAAAACTTAAAATAGGAAAACATAATTGGCGTGTGTATTAAAACACAATAGGCATTTCCAACAAACTATTCCCAATGTAGTACCTTTAAATAAAGAATTTAATAATTCCAGGTTTGAATTAAATTATATAAAATTTGGGTTTCCACACACACAGCTTCATTTCTAAATGAAGTATCAGTACATTTCGATTTTTAATTTAAAAACAAGATTGATTTTTTAAAGGACAAAGTGCATTACATCTTGAAAACATCATCGCGAAAAATTTAAAAATCCAAATTTCATTTATTAGAAAAAAAGAAAACCACACATAACACACAACACACACCAAGGGAAATAGAAAACGTGGCACATAGGGTCCATCAACTGAACTAGACCTCTCAATCATCCACCACATACAAATAATCACTAAAGAAAACATGGGTCGAACCTAAGAGCTCGTGAACAATCCAGAACATACTATACATGTGACCCATCCTGAAGGCATGCCCTACTCAATGATGTCACAATGACCAAATTCCCGGTGTTTCCCTACATGGCCTAACCGAGCGGCCCAATCCCATAACACTAACAATGAAGTACCTCTTTGCTATGGGCCACTAGCCAGTGCATAATCTAAACTAGTGCAGAAATTGTTTTTAGAAGATTCACATGCTATGACATGTTCCCATGTCAACACGTATAATAAAAAGGAAAGGGGTAAGTCAAAAAATTCAATCAAGTAGCACATACATCACACACAACTCATTCTGTCAACATACACCAATGATCACCCATGAGTCACCCCAAAGAATGTTTTCTAAAATAATTTATTTTATTAAAGTTCCAAGCGGGCCTTCACCAATTTTAAAGAAAATTATCATTTCTCATGAGAACCAAAACATTTGTTCATGATTCAAAAGAAATCATTTATTAATAAACCAGAACTACATTTTAAATTTGGTGAATTATGTTTAAAGAAAAAACATTCTTTCTTTCACTATTTGGGGTCTATTCATAAAGAAAATATTACAAATGTCGTGTATAAAAAAAATGGATCTTTTTACACCAAATAACCATTTAGTAATTAATTATCTTATATAATTTCTCATTTATTAAAATTAATAAAATATCAAGCATTTAATAAATGATGAATTTAAAGACGAGTGTAGTGGGGGACCTACCTTGAATTGTTGGTCAGTTACGATGACGCGACACATCTCACACTCACGCACAAGTACACGCAACCTACTGACGACTGCAATATCATGGAAAAATCCTGGCAACGTACTACAACCGAAAAGATAACTAAAATACATAAATGAGGACTTAAGACGAACCGAAGGGAAAAAAATAAAAAATAAATAGCTTTACATGTTTTCAAAACATAGTTCGTATTGCTTGCATTATTACTAAACCACCTTAAGATTTATGAAACAATATTCAAAAAGAAATTCATAGATTTATACAAATAAACTCAATTATTTAAAAATTAAATTCGCACCAATATAAATAAACACAAAAAAACTCAAAATAAGTTATTTACTACTAAAAAATGGAGCAAACCACACTTTGGAACGGAGACGCGCTCGACCAGCTAGTTGGCTTGGCCATCATAAAGGGGTATCCAGCACACCAGAAGTGGGCGTGGTCTAGTTGGGAGGTTTCATGACCATTAGGAAAGTGGCGCGTCGAGCCAAAGATGTGTGTGGTGGCTGGAGGCGAGGCTGCTGCTGATGGGTTGGTGCATTGGCAAAGAAGACCGAACAAACAATGGATGCGAGGTGGGAAATGGAGGTCCATCTGGTCGAGAAGAGTTGTGGGTTGAAGTCGAGGCACACCGAGATGAAGTTCTCTTGATGGAGAGTGTCTTGGCTCATGTGTATAGCCTTCTCATGAGGAAGGGGCTGGGGTTGAGACCGGAAAACGAGGTTACGCGCTAGCTGTACGTTGAGAGGGGGGACATGGGTAGCGCACAAGGGGAGGCTGGTGTAAGGAAGGGGGTGTCGGGCTGGTGCAGCTTAGCAAGGAGCGAATGTGGAGGGATACTGTTCGAAGTAGGCAGGAGGGTGGCGCCGGCATGGAGACTCGCTAGAGGAAGAGGGTTGCAAGGGGGGATCATAGTTAGGTAGAGTAGGGGAGGAGGTAGGTCGTGTGGGAGGGAAGAGCTGGGCGAGGGTGTGTAGATGGTGTGGCAGGGGAAAGGAGGAGGGAGATAAGGGCACTATGGGGACAACAGGGTCCCTGAACAGCGAAACAGGAGGGGTGATGGGACGACCGGTGGTGGGCGGAGGTAGAGCTGCAAGGGGCTGTGCGGGTTGGCCATATGCGGGGATTATGAGAAAAGGAAAAGAGGTAAGAGCAGTAGAGACGTCTGGAGGTGGCTGGAGGGTGTGTGGGACATGGAGGGGAAGGGTGCAATGTACGAAGATGGGCCCAGGTGGCTGGGTGCGCGGACAGTAGGTTCGGAAGGCAGAGGGTGGCGAAGCGGGCTGCTAGGCGCGGGGTGCAGGGGACCGGGGTGCTGGCACTGGGGATCTGTGTCTAGAGAGTGTGCCGGAGGGTACTGCCAGAGGTGGTGCACTGAGGTGAGCCGGCTGGCTGTAGGGGTGCACGGTGGGAGAAGAGGGCATGCAGAGTAGGGAACCATATCAAGAAATAGGGGGGGAAGAAGCTGTGTAGAATAAGAAAAGAGGGAAGAAAAAAAGAAGAGAATAAGAAAGAGGAAGAAATAAAAAAATAAATTAAAAATAAAATAAAAAGTAAATGATAATAATAGTAATGATAATAATAATAATAATAATATCGATAAAAATATAAATAATAAAAATAATCTTTTCGTTTTAAAAATAATAATTAAAATTATTAACCATGAAAATTTTAAATAACATAATTAGAATTTATTCATCCATTTAAATTTTCTGAAGCCAGGCGGACTGTCGTTGCATAGGAGAAGCTGCACGAGGTCTCTAAAAAGCACTCCGCCTAGGAACATAGTGAAGTCAACTCAAAAACATGTGTTTTTTTACAAAACCCAAAAATCTTGACTGGGATTCAACCCAAACCCCGACAATGATTTTTAAAACCAAATAATATAATAAAATAATAATAATAATAAACAAGTCGTGGTGTGACAATTCTCCCCACCATAATTCTTCCCATCCACAGGAAGACACAACAGAACATATAACCATGAAGAAACTCCTTAAGTGTTACTCACCCCCATAAGTTTATCTGCCTCCAATTGGTCGATCCAAACGAACACTGAACTCCCATGACATGCAACTTATCCTCAAAACACAAGCACATTAACCACCACAAAAACAAAACTATCATACTGACATGGGGAGGCCCAGACAGACTCCCCACCATAGGAGACATGCCAACTGAATTCAACGAGAGCCATGATGGGTTTCCCCACCCTAATTTCTGAGGAGATTAACTGAGTTTGAAATCATTCCACACGGTCCAAAAACCCCACCATAATGATATGGGAGGGAAGGTCCCAACCAAAAGAGAATCAAAACTATCGTCACTGCAACCTTAACGAGGTCACATCCTCAGAAGAACTCAAACCACGCCACACTAAAGACCAAGGTTAAACAAAGTCCCTTACTCACCACTGGGGTTCACCTGACGACACACCAGCTTCACTCCGAGACCTATGGCTGGAGCTCTATTGATTGAAGAATCTCCTTCCTCATTGTCCTGCTTCAAAATTTCCTAAACATGGAACATGAACCGGAATTTTAACAAACACACATCTATTCGAAAAAGGTTTTCAAAGAGGTTTGATAAGAACCATTCTTAAAACTGAAGGAATAGAAACACCAAAGAATGATACAGGAGATGACCAGCACATCAAAGGAACACTACAAAGATAAAAACTCTAAATTGATCCCCAAACATTGTCCTAACCCTACTGATAGGCTGAGATGACCTTCGACAAGCCAGGTATGGCTTCTGTGCACTTCATGGAAATAACTCGATCGAATCACTGCATGTGACCCAGGCGCCCACAAGTGTGGTAGGGTATTGGAGCATTCGGGCACATTGACCTCGTGTGCCCCCTCTTACCGCATTGATGATAGATCAAGGAAATGAACCGGGAGGAAGATGATTGAAGGTCTGAAGGCCTCTTGATTCCTATACCAGTACCACTAGCCTCAGGCCGCTTCCCATTCTTCTTATCATTATCTACTTCACTGCTTCCCAAGGACAGAGGATGTTTCACCACCACAAGTCCTCTTGTTAACTCACCTTCGGCAAGGAAATCATTTTTCACAATGTAAGGAAAGGTGATTACTCTGAACTCTTCCACCTTCGACTACAGCTCAGTAAATAATTCAAGCTCAAAATTCTGAGCTTTCACGAGATCATTTCCAACATACCTCGGTTCATACAGATCCAAGTCCAGGAAATGAGAAAAAAATTCCAACACTGATCCAACACCTTGCTGGAGATCGTACAACTAAATCCTCTTCCTCAGCTTCATCAGATCAAAGAAATATTGCTGGATGAACGATGACTTGAAGAACTCCCTAGTGAGATCATCTTGAGGATTTCTTTGAGACACGGACTTCCACCACTTTCTGGTTGGACCATCAAGCATAAACGTAGCCAACTTCACCTTCAATGACTCAGGTGGCATGAGAGAAAAGAAGTTCCCTCTCAATCTTCCATAGCCACTCCTCTACCTTAAGAGGATCTTCTTGCCAATAAAATAGGGGAGGGTTCAACTTCCAAAACTCAAGGATATAGACCATGGACTGATCAATTAGAGGAATTTCTAAGGATGCAACTCTTATAGCTGCACCTAACGGATCCATCAAACCTTCTTGGGTCAAACACTAAGGAACAAAAAAACAAGAATATGGGTCAAACATGGTCATTGTAATTTCAAAAAATAAAATAACACTTTTCACAACAATATTTAGAAATAAGGAAAACCTAAATGATTCACTAGATGGAAACTAGTGATGATGGGTGACTTGACCATATGGTTGGTGGCCATATGCTAGTCACACCACCATCACTGAGATAATTCTAGGGTAAAGTCTCCAGCTCCACATGGCTTTCCAGACCACGTGAGCTAACGAAGGTCACTTTCCCGACTCTGATTTCATTACCCTATACCAAAAAAACAATAAGAATCAAAATCCATCGACAAACCAAACATCACATGGTAATCTGAGGATCGGAACAAGTAAGGGTTCATGACGTCCTTCTCATCTGTATGCCTCTATTCTCGACAATTCTACTCCTTCTACCACGACAACCCCAAATATTATTGGGTGCTCTGAAAAACAAGGTTTGCTTTAGAGTTTACCTCCTCTGATACTATTTTCTTACGAACCAACCCAGGTCGACCCTGAACTGGTCACCTGATCCGGTCCGGGACATGGCCTAAGAGGCATTCCCAATCCTCCCCAGCCGGTGACAACTGCCAGGGAATCAGTAGAGGAAAATTGGGAATGCTTTTGCCTAGTGGAAAGAAATATATAAGAGGAAAAAAGAAGAATAAAACCATTTAAATAAACAACACTAAGAAAAGAACGATCAACAAAAACCAAATAACCTGGCCATGACCAAAACTTCTCGCAACTCCAAGAGTCGCTCACCAGTCCACATCAAACTCTCACCCACAGTGAGCAAGCTCGAGTCAAACTGGCAACAAAACTAAAAATAGGAAAACACTATATGCATGAGTATTAAAAATCAGTTGGCGTGCCCAACAAACTATTCCCAATTCACCACCTTTAAATAAAGAATTTAATATTTCTAGTTTTGAATTAAATTTTATAAAATATGGGTTTCCACACATGCACTTTCATTTCTAAAACAAGTATCTGTCCATTTCCCTTTTTAATTTGACAACAAGTTAAATGTTTAAAACGAGAAGGTGCATTGCATTTTGAAAACATATTCGTGAACAATTTAGAAATCCAAACTTCAGTTATTATCAAAAAGTAAAACCACACATAACACAAAACACACACCAAGGGAAATGGAAAACATGGCACATAGTGGCCAAAAACCGAACTAAACCTCTCAACCGTCCACCACATACAAATAAACACTAAAGGAATCGTGGGTCAAACCTAGGATCTCATGACCAATCCATAACATACTATACATGTGACTCATTTTGAATGCATTCCCTACTCAATGACTTCATAACAACCAAACACCCGATGTTTCCCTACATGGCCTAACTGAGGGGCCCAATCCCATAACACTAAAAACAGAGTACCTATCTTCTATGGGCCACTAGCCTGTGCGTAATCAAAACTAGTGCATCAATCGTTCTAAAAATATTCACTTACTATTCCAGGTTCCCATGTATACACGTATAAAAAAATGAAAAGGGGTGAGTCAACAAAGTCAATCAAGTAGAAAATACATCACACAAAACGCATGCAGTCAACGTGCACCAAGGATCACCCGTGAGTCACCCCAAAGAGAGTTTTCCGAAATAATTTATTTTATTAAAGTGACAAGCGAGCCTTCACCAATTTTAAATAAAATTCTCATTTCTCAAGAGAACCAAAACACTTGTTCATGCTTCAAAAGAAACCATTTATCTATAAACCAGATCTACATTTGAAATTTTGTGAATTATTTTTAAAGACCAAACAAGCATTCTTTCACTACTAGGTGTCCTTTCGTCAAGAAAATATTTCAAGTGTAGTGTATAATTTAAACAGCTCTTTTTACACCAAATAATCATTTAAAAATTAATTATCATATATTATTTCCCATTTATTAAAATTAATAAAATATAAAGAAATTAATAAATTTAGAATTTAATGGAGAGTGCATTGGGGGACCTACCTCAACTTGCAGGTCGGTTACGACGACGTGACACATCTGACACTCGCGCACAAGTACAGAGAACCTACTAATGACCGCAATATCATGGAAAAATCCTGCCAACATGCTGCTACCGAAAATATAACTAAAATACATAAACAAAGAGTTAAAATGATCCAAATGAACAAACAACACAATAATAACTAGCCCAACATGTTTTCAAAACCTACTTCGCATCACCTGCATTATTACTAAATAACCGTAAGATTAATGAAATAATATTCAAAAAGTTACTCATAGAATTACACAAACAAAACTCAATTATTTAAAAATTTAATTCGCACCAATGTAAATAAACACAACACACGCTAAATAAATTATTTAATTCTCAAACAAAAACGGTGCAATCCTCACTTGGGTGTGGAGACATGCTCGACTTTTGGGGTGTCATGACCGTCAAAAAGGGGCCGTGAGAATGTCGGATGTGGGTGTGGTCTAGTTGGGAGTTTGTACGACCGTCAGGAAAGGGGTGCATCGAGCCAGAGATGCACGTGGCGGCCGGAGGGGAGGATGCTGCCGATGGGTTGGTGCATCGGCATAGAAGGCTGGCCGGACAGTGGCTATGAGGCGGGAAAATGAGGGTGGTCTGGTCGAGAAGGGCCATGGGTTGAGGCCAAGGCACGCTGGGATGATGTCGGCTAGGGGGGAGAGCGGTGGATTGTGCATACATCCTGCTTGTTATGAAGGGGGATGGTGTCAAAATCGGGAAACGGGGTTACACGATGGCTATGCGCTGAGTAGGGGGGAATTGGGGTAGTGCACAGGGGGATGCTGGTTAAGAAAAGGGGGTTTCGTGTTGGTGTGGCTCAGCAGGGAGGGAACACGGTGAGCGGCTGGGCGGAGCAGGATGTAGTGTGGCACCAACTTGGAGACCCCCTATAGGAAGAGGGATGTAAGGGTGGAGCATAGATAAATTGAGTATGGTAATAGGTAGGTCAGGTGGGAGGGTCGAGAAGGGTAGTGGGTGTGCATAGGGTGCATCCGGGGCAAGGATGATAGGGAAAGGGGAACTGTAAGAAAAACTGGGGCACCCTGTAGCAAAACAGGAGGGGCGAGGGGATAGAAGGTGCTAGGCAGAGGCAGAGCAACAAGGTGCTGCGCGGGATGGCACTATGTGGGGCTGTTGGGTGAAGGAAGAGGGGTCGGAGCAGGAGAGCCGGGTGGAGGTGGCTGGAGGGTGTGTTGGACATGGAGGGGAAGTGTGCGAGGTAGGTAGATGGGATTAGGTGTCTGGGTGTGCAGATAGCCGGTGTAGGAGGCAGAGGGTGGCGGAGTGTGCTGCTAGGAACGGGGTGGTGGAGTGGGTGTGGGGGATCGGGGTGCTGGTGTTGGGGATCTGTGGCTGGAGGAAGCTGCAATAGGTAGTGCGCTGAGGTGAGCTGGCTGGCTGCAGGGGTGCCCGGTGGTAGAAGAGGGCAGGCAGAGCAGGGAACCAGATCCGAAAATGGGGGGAGGGGCGAGAAGCCGCGCGGAATAACAATAGAGAGAAGAAAAAAAGAAGAGAAGAAGAAAAAAGAAGAAATAATAAAAAAAATAAATTAAAAATAAAATAAAAAGTAAATTATAATAATAGTAATGATAATTATGATGATGATAATAATAATAATAATCATAATCATAATCATATCGATAAAAATATAAATAATATAAATATTCTTTTAATTATAATAATAATTATTAAAATTATTAACCATGAAAATTTTAAATAACTCAATTATCATTTATTCATCCATTTAAATTTTCCGAATACAGGAGGATAATCGTTTCATGGGAGTATCCATTCGGGGTCTTCAAAACGCGCTCCACCTGGGCGCTCAGCGACTTCAACTCAAAAACATGTGTTTGTTTTCGAAAAAACCCAAAAATCTTGTCCATGATTCAACCCAAACCTCAACAAATATTTTTAAAACCAAATAAAATAAAAAAATAAAAAAACAATAAATAGGTCGTGGTGTGAAAATTATCCCCACCAAAATGATTCCTGTCCTCGGGAAGCCACAACAAGACCTAGAACCAAGAAGAAACTCTTTATGTGTCACTAACCCCCAAAAGTATAAGCGCCTCTAGTTGGTCGATCCAAAAGAACACCAAACTCCCATGACATGCAACTTATCTTCATAACATGAACACTTTAACCACCACCAAAACAAAACTATGATACTGACACGGGGAGGGCTGAACATACTCCCCACAATAGGAGACAATCCAACTGAATTCAAAAAAACCCAGGATGGGTCTCCCCACCATAAGTAATGAAGATATTAAATGAATGTGAAAGATTCCCACATGGTGAAAAAACTCCACCATAATGGTAGGGGATGGAAGGGCCCAACCCAAAGAGCATTATAATTATCATCAATACTACATTAACAAGGTTACTTCCTCAAAATAACAAAAACCATGCCACACTAAAGACCATTGTTAAACCAAGGCCCTTCCTCACCTCTGTGGTTCACCTGACTATATGCCAGCTTCACTCCGAGACCTATGGTTAGAGATCTAATGATTGAAGCATCGGCTCCCTCACAATCAGGCTTCACAATTTCCCAAACATGACACATGAACCATGATTTTACCAAACACACATCTATTAGGACAATGTTTTCAAAGAGGTTTGATAAGAACCATTCTTACAACTGAAGGAAAAGAAACACCACAGAATGATACAGGAGACGACCACTACATCCAAGGAACAATACAAAGAGATGAATAACAAAATGACCCCAAAACATCATCCTACCCCTACTGATGGATTGAGATAACCTTCGACAAGCCATGTCTCGCTTCGGCGCACTTCTTGAAAACACCAAGAAAGAATCGTTGCACATGACCCAAGCGCCCACAGGTGTTGTAGGGTCTTGGAGAATTCAGTCCTATCGACCCCTTGTGCCCTCGCTTACCACATTGGCGATAGATCAAGGCATTGCGGTGGGAGGAAGATGAATGAAGGTCTGAAGGCCTCCTGATTTCTCTATCAATACCACCAGCCTAAAGCTGCATCCCATTAATCTTATCGTTATCTTATACACTGATTACCAAGGTCGGAGGTGGTTTCACCACCTCAAGTCCTTCTGCCAACTCAGCTTCGATGAGGAAAGCTTGTCTCACCAAGTTAGAAGAGGCGATTATGTTGAACTGTTCCACCTTCGACTGCAGCTCAGGATGTAATCCAAGCTCAAAATACCGAGCTTCCGTGGGATCATTTCCAACATACCACGGTTCATACATATCCAAGTCTAGGAAATGATGAAAAACATCCAACACTGATCCAACACCTTGCTGGAGACCGCAAAACCACATCCTCTTACTTAGCTTCATCAGCTCATAGAAATATTGTTGGATGAATGATGACTTAAAGAACTCCCGATTGAGATCTTCTCGATGCTTTATTTGAGACACATACTTCCACCACTTCCACGTTGGACCTTCAAGCATAAAGGTATCCAACTTCACTTTCAATAACTCAGGTGGTGTGAGAGAAAAAATGTTCCTCTCAATCTTCCACAGCCACTTATTTTCCTCAAGAGGATCTTCTTTCCCATAAAATAGGGAAGGGTTCAACTTCTGAAACTCAAGCACATAGTCCATGGACTGATCGACTAGAAGATTTTCAAAGGATGCACCACCTGAATCTGTACCTTGGCATCCATTGAACCTTAGTAGGGGCGAACTCTAAGAAAAAAAAAACAAGAATATGGGTCAAACATGGTCATTACCATTTTAAAAACCAAAATAACACTTTTCACAATGATTTTCAGAACGAGGTAAAACCCAGATGATTCACTAGAGGGAAACTAGTGATTGTGGGTGACTTGACCATATGGTTTGCAGCCATATGCCTGTCACACCACCATCACTAAGAGCATTCTTAGATAAAGTCTCTGACTCCACAAGGCTTTCCAGACCATGCGATCTTATAGAGGTCACTTTCCCGACTCAGATTTCATTTCACTATACCAAAAAACCATACAAATCAAATGACATAGACAACCCAAACAACCCATAGTAACCCGATGTTTGAAACGATCAAGGGTTCATGATGTCCTTCTCATCTATATGCCTTGAGTCCCTAAAATTCTACTCCTTCTACCATGACAACCCCAAATAACAATGGGTGCCCGGAAAAACAAGGTCTACCCAGGAGTCGACCTCCTATGATACCATTTTTTCACGAACCAACCCAGGTCGACGCTGAACTAGTCACCCGACCCGGTCTGGGACATGGCCCGAGAGGCGTTTCCGATCATCTTGGGCTGGAAACAAGTGCCAGGGCATCAATATAGGACAATTGGGAACTACTTCACCTAGTGGAAATAAATAATCCAGCAGAAAAAGAAGAATAACACCAAGTAAATAAACAACACGAAGAAAAGAACTATCTACAAAAACCAAATAACCTGACCATGACCAAAACTCCCCGCGACTTCGATAGTTTCTCACCAGTCCACAACCAACTCTCACCAATGACGAGCAAGCTCGAGTAAAACATGTAACAAAACTAAAAACTAGGAAAAACTATTGGGGTGAGTATTAAAACTCAGTAGGAATGTTCAAAAAACTATTCCAAATGAACTACCGTTAAATAAAGAATTTACTAATTCTAGGTTTGAATTAAATTATATAAAATATGGGTTTCCAAACACACACTTTCATTTCTAAAGCAAGTATCAGTCCATTTCCCTTTTTAATTTTAAAACATGTTTAATGTTTTGAAGGAGAAGGTGCATTACATTTTTAAAACATCTCCACGAACAATTTAGAAATCCAAACTTCATTTATTAGAAAAAAGGAAAACCACACACAACACACAATACACACCAAGGGTAATGGAAAACGTGGAACACATGGGATATAAACCAAACTAGTCCTCTCAATCATCCACCATATACAAATAAACACTAAATGAAACATGGGTCGAACCTAGGAGCTCCTGAACAATCCAGAACATACTATACATGTGACTCATCCTGAAGGCATGCCCTACTCAATGATGTCATAATTCCCAAACTCTCGGTGTTGACCTACATAGCCTAACCGAGGGGCCCAATGCCATAGAATTGACAACAGAGTACCTCACTACTATGGTCCACTAGCCAGTGCGTAATCTAAACTAGTGCAGAAATTGTTCTCAAGAAGATTCACATGCTATGACAGGTTCCCATGTCAACACGTATAATAAAATGAAAATGTGTGAGTCAACAAATTGAATCAAGTAGCACAAACATCACACACAACTCATGAAATCAACGTACACCAAAGATCACCCCTGAGTCACCCCAAAGAGAGTTTTCCAAAATAATTTATTTTATTAAAGTTACAAGCATTCCTTCACCAATTTTAAAGAAATTATCATTTCTCAAGAAAACCAAAACACATGTTCATGATTCAAAAGAAATCATTTATCAATAAACCGGAACTACATTTGAAATCCGTGAATTACTTTTAAAGGCTAAACGAGCATTCTTTCACTAATTTGTATCCGTTCATCTAGAAAATATTTCAAGTGTCGTGTATAAAATAAATGGATCTTTTTACACTAAATAATCATTTAAAAACTAGTTATCTTATATTATTTCCCATTTAAAAAAATTTAAAAAAATTCAAGCAATTAATAAATTATTGAGTTTAAAGGAGAGTGTAGTGGGGGACCTACCTCGATTTGCAGGTCGATTACGACAACGTGACACATCTCCCAGTTGTGCACAAGTACACACTACCTGCTGACGACTGCAATATCACAGAAAAATCTTGCCAATTCACTGCATCTGAAAACATAACTAAAATACATAAACACAGACTTAAAACGATCCAAATGAACAAATAACACAAAATTAACTATCTCTACATGTTTTCAAAACATATTTCTCATTGCATGCATGATTACTAAACCATATTAAGATTAATGAAAAAATATTCAAAAAGTAACTTAAAGCATTACACAAACAAAATGAAATTATTTAAAAATTAAATTTTCAAAAATATAAGTGAAGTCAACACATGCTAAATAAATTATTTACCACTCAAACAAAAATGGTGCAAAACTCACTTTGGTGCGGAGACACCCTTGACCAGTGGGGTGAAGCGACCATCAGAAAGGGGCAGAGAGAACACTGAAAGTGGGTGCATTCTAGTTAGGAGGTTTCACGGCCATTGGGTAATGGGCGCGTAGAGATAGAGATGTGCGTGGCGGCCGAAGGGGAGGCTGCCGCTAATGGGTTGGTGCGTCGGTAGAGAAGGCTGGCCAGACAGTGGATCCACGGCGGGAAAGGGAGGGAGGTCTCGTCGAGAAGGGATGTAGGTTGAAGTCAAGGCACACTGGGATGAACCGGCTCGAGGGAGAGAGCGGTGACTCTTGCATACAGCCTGCTCATGACGAAGGGGTCTAGGGTCGCAACTGGGAAACGAGGTTATGCACTTGCTGCGTGCTGAGCATGGGAGAATTGGGGAAGTGCAGCAGGGGATGCTGGTGCAGGGAAGGGGGTGTTGGGTTGGTGCAGCTCAGTAGGACGGGCGCGTGGCAGGAAACTGGATGGAGCAGGAAAGAGGGTAGAGCCAACTAGGAGACACACTAGAGGGAGAGGGATTCAAGTGGAGAGCATAGCTAGGTCTAGCAGGGGAAGAGGTAGGTTATGCGGGATGGCCGAGCAGGGTGGCGGGTGTGAAGAGGGTGTAGCTGGGGAAAGGTGGAGGGAGACAGGGATGCTGCAGAAAAAACCGGGGCACCGGGTTGTGAAATAGGAGGGGCGACAGGATAGCCAATGTTGGGTGGAGGTAGAGCAGCATGGTGCTCTACGGGTTGGTGCTATGTGGGGATTCTGGGTGAAGGCAGAGGGGTAAGAGGAGGAGAGTCGGCTGGAGGTGGCCGGAGGGTGTGCGAGATGTGAATGGGAAGGGTGCGATGCAGGCAGACGGGCCGAGGTGGCTGGGTGCATGCACAGTCGGTGAGGGAGGTTGAGGGTGGCAGAGTGGGATGCTAGGCGCCGGGTGTCGGAGCAGGGTACAGGGGACCGGGGTGTTGGCGCTGGGGATCTGTGTTTGGAGGGTGTGCCGGAGGGCGCTGTAAGAGGTGGTGCGCTGAGGTGAGATGACTGGCTGCAGGGGTGCACGGCGGGAGATGAGGGTAGGCAGTGCAGGGAATCAGATCCAGAAATTGGGGGGGTGGAAGAAGCTGCGTGGAATAACAAAAGAGTGAAGAAAAAAAGAAGATAAGAATAAATAGGAATAAATAATAATTATAAAATAAAAATAAAATAAAAATTAATTGATAATAATAACAATGATAATAATAATAATAATAATCATATCGATAAAAAAATAAATAATAAAAATAGTCTTTTCATTTTAATAATAATAATTAAAATTATTAAACATGAAAATTTTAAATAAAAAAATAAGCACTTAATCAACCATTTAAATTTTTCGAAGGCAGGCGGACTGCCATTGCATGGGAGAAGCCGCGCGGGGTCTCCAAAATGAGCTTTGCCTGGGTGCTCAGTGACGTCAACTCAAAAACGGTCGTTTTTTTGACAAAACCCTAAAATCATGTCCAAGATTCAACCAAACTTCGATAATGATTTTTAAAACCAAATAAGATAAAAAAATAAAAAAATAGTAAACAGGTTTGGGTGTCACATGAAGTATATTTTTACATGAAAAAATATGAATATGCACCAAAATAGATAGTTTGATTTAATTAAATATTATGATTACCTAATACATTAATACCATGGAAAGATGAAAATGGTGTTTGATTCTTTAATTTGGAAGGACCATGATAGATTCTATATGATAAAAATTTAAAGAGATCTAATATTTATGGATTTACAAAGGATGGATCATGAAATCATAATACCATAGGATAAATCCTATTTTTTTATAAATGTTCAACTATCCATTTATATAAATATTAAAGAGATTTATTAGGATGATGTAGAGTGGAATAAGAAGGTAATAAAAATTTCTTAATTGAACTTTGATTGTGATAGAATAATCATGTCCACAAACTAATCATGTGTCCCATCAATATCAGAATTGAATGAAGATATGTTGGATGAAGCATATAAATCATCATTCTCTATCCATCTTTACAGTAAAAAAAATTATATAGATCTCAAAGAGTAAAACTTGTTGTATAACATTAAGAGATATATTGCAGAGAATGTATCTTGATTCTTGGTATATCAGAAAGTTAATGCTGAATGCCAAATATCTTAGGGGATAGTGAAAACATTACCCATAGCTATATGAAAATGGGAAAACATCACCACAAATTTCATCATAGGACTCCCCAAGACATATAAAGTCTATAATTCCATTTGGGTTATAGTAAATTACCTTATGAAGTTAGTGTATTTCATTTTTATCAGAGTAGAGTTCTCACTTGATCAAATTCCAATGATATATATTAAGAATGTGGAAAGGTTTCATGGGGTGACACTCTTAATATTATTAGATTGAGATATGAGGTTTACCTAAATTTTTTGCAGAAATATTCTACAATCATTTAATATATAGATTCATTTTAACAATAAATATCATTCTTAGTTAGATGATCCATATGAGAGAACTATTCAAACCCTAGAAAATATGTTATGATATTTTTCTATTCATTTAAAATGTCTTTGGGATCAACACCTTCCTCTAGTCATATTTTCATACAACAACAGATATTACTTGAGAATAAGATATCTCATTATGAATCCCTCAATGGAAAGAAGTTCATAGCTCCAACATGAAGGGATGAAGTTAAAAAATGGATATTATTTGGACTTGAGCTACCTAAAAAATAACAGGAAATGTTAGATCCACTCAATAACATATTATGTTATCTTAGAGTCAATAAAAGATTTATGATAATAATAATCGATAATATATAGATTTTAAAGTTATATATAAGGTATTTTTAAGTTATATTCTTGTAATAATTTTATAATATTTTGAAATTATGGGAATCTGAGCCTCATATATATCAGTCCTAATTTAGAGTCTTGATCACATCTGGATAATAACTTCTCATTTAGAGCTTCCACTAAACCTCTTCCATGTTCATGATGTCTTCCCATATATAAATTTTTAATAAGTAAATATTTAATCCTTCACATATAATTAACTCGAATATTTTACCACTGGATAATGATATTTCTTATGAAGAATAGCCAGTGGAGATTCTATATCGAAGAGATAATGTGATGTAGAATAATACAAGTCACCTAGTTAACATTTTATGGTTAAATCATAAATTTGTGGAAGCTATGTGGGATCCGAAGGATATAATGAAGCATAGGTATCCTCTTATTTATCCATTTTAAAAATGGATTTTCATGGGAGGAATTCTTATAATGTAAGTATAATTTGACACCTCATTATTTTATATTATACTTCCCTTTCATTTATTCAATGTGTTCAATAGCTTGTGATGCATGGAACACTGGACACAAGCGAATAATGACTTATTAAAAATATTAATTTAAATAAATTATTAAATAGTTAAATTAAATTGTTAAAATTAATTTAAAAAAATATTTAATCAAATTAATGATAAATTGTGAAATTATAAATAATATTAGTCTAGAAATTATTGGCTAAAAAATGTTTTTCTTACAGTAAATGTTTCTATTATATATGTTTTATTAAAAAGTTAATTTATTTTTTTGGAGTTTTAAAATTATGTAATTTTATTATTTAAAAATGTAAAAAAAAATAAATAATCATTCGTACATTGATTATCAAATGGTTAGAAATGAAGGTTAAATCATTTTAAGGTAAAAAGTGTTATTTTTCAGAAATTGTTTTATATACACGATGTGTTTTTATGTTAATAAATTAAATAAATCACTATTTATTATTTATGTTTTGGAATTTTTTATATAATATATTAAATTAAATAAATTAAAATTCATATAATGGTCATTTCTAGGCAACGAATAAAAATAAATTAACTGTTTTTCTTGAAAATACATTTTTTTAAAATGGCATTTATGGGTTTCGTGCACTGATATTAGAATTCATTTATTCAAAATATTAGAATAAATTATTATAAAAGGGATTAAATATTTTTAATTATAATTTCAAATTTTTTTAATATTGTTAATTTCATTTTGGGTCATAAAATAAAGTTACCTTGGAAATTGTCTTGTCACCACGATAAAGGTTAATATGGGTCAAAAGTGTTAAAATAAAGGGATCGGGATTCAAGATATCTCTAAACCATAACATTAATTTCATAGGTTGAGTGGATTTAATCCTCAATAACCTTATCTTATAAAATTGGATGTTTTAGATCCACTTTTCCATGAGTGTGACATTATTATATTTTAAAGCTCCTAATATTTACCAAGGTGCCACTCCCCACACTTACAAAAGGGAGCCTCATCTTTTCTCTTCTCTACACCACTTGAGCACCTTAGATCAACCAATATCTACAAAAAATACATTTAAATATCTCCTAAATTAATAATACATTTTTTTATCTTCTCAAATGACCCTTACAGTAATCCTTAATGTTTTTTCAAAGGATATTTTCTAAGGTAGAGGCATACGTGCTTGTAGACGCTTTTCAAGTTTATATCTTCTTAAACCTCATTTAAATCTTCTATAATAGTATTAATATAATGAAATACGTATATGTAATATAATAAAATATTCTTTTATAATGTTATAACCATTTTATATATATTTTCCATCCAATGGAAAATGAAATCATTTCCCATATATATAAACTGTTATCACCATAAAGTGACATGTTTTATTTTTCATCACCACCACACATCACTAGCTATATTGTTGCATTTAATGAATATATATGATATTTATGACATATTGATGATTCTAGAAATATAAATTTTTATCTAAATTCCTTTAAATATGATATTTTACATGGTTATGATACCAAAGATAATGAAACCATGTCCAAGGGGTGAGGCCTAAAATCACCAAACTAAAACATTCATAAAAAAAGATATAGTTAACACATTAAAATGTAGATTTCTGTGGATAATTATTAATAAATTAGTGATTTTAAATTATGAATAAATTATATATTGTAATATAATTTTGTATATAATATATGTATATATATATATATCAAAAATATAAATTTATTATACCGGATGTTAGAGAGTGTACAAATCAAGTGAGGACTTGAGGTTAGGGTTTATATTATAATTTAATTATTAATAAGGGTTTTTCAGGTTTAAATTTATATAGAGAAATAATTTTATAGATTGATATTAAACCTCCTCTATTTTCATTTCATCACTGAGGATTTCACCTATAATTTCCATTTCCCCCCACTTTGTTACTCAAGAAGAAAAAAATAATATTTTTATGAAAAACTGAACTTATTTCCCCTTTTTGGCCAGGAATCATTTTCTTCCATGTTGATATTCTTTAAAATTTGTCACGAATGATATTTTATATTCTCAAAAGCTTTTGTAAATTAATTTTAAAACATATTATACTTTTTTTCTAAAGTGTTTTAAAATTTATTTTTACAATGTATGTCATACGGTTGATATTTTAATTTTTAAAAAAGTGTGAAAAAATAAATTTTTAACATTTCTAGAATGAAAAAATATTACCTTCTTCATTATAATTATTTTTATCAAGATTCCTTCACATGTTTCCATGGTTTTACAAAGAAATTTTTCCCATTTTCAATGATTTTTTTAAAAGATACCTAAATAAAAGGTTGTTTTATCTTATTTTTAAATCATATTTCTAATTAATTTATAAAATTATTTTTAATCTATTTCAACATAATATAAGTAATATTATAATTAACTTGAGATATAATCTAATGAAACTATCTATGTTCTTTCTATGTATTATTTTTTATTAAATGTGGGGTAAATATTTATAAAACATATTTATTTTTTATAGGTTATTCTATGAAGAAATAATGAATGTTATTATGAAATTGTTGATGAAAAATTTATAAATTTAATTATTTTATTGATGGTCTTGGAATTATATATCCCTCCAAAAAAAATGTGTAATGATTTATATCTCATGATATAATATGAAAGGGAACATAGAAGCAACCCGATCCAATATGGGACTCTATCCACCGTGAATGAAAAATAAATGAGGGGTGAACCAAATCTTACATGGGACCCTATCCACTATGTTATGATGGTCCTTGAAGTGAGCATTGTCTAATGAAATGATTTTCTATACATATGATTTTTCCAAAATCCTATCAATTTTTTTTATTCTTATGATATTCTCTCGTGTATCAGGATTTATTATTGATGATTTCACACTTTTATGACACATGTGTTTTTTTATAATAATGTTTTCTGACATGGACCATGATTTATTATCTATGAATAATTGTGTATATATTTAATTAGTTATAATCAATATCTCAAACCCTTATGATTATATTATGCTAAATTATGATATCAAATTGATGTCACTAATTTTTAACATTACTGTAATGGCCCGGGTTGTTGGAGGTCCATTACTTATGAAAAATATGATGTTTGAGGTGTTCTGGGTGGTCTGGGAGGCCATCCCAACTTCTCGGTGAAGTTCGGCCCACGGTAAGCCTGCATGTAGCCTTAGCCTATCTATAGCAGGCCTGCCGGTACCTCGGTCTATCGGTAGACTCACCCTACCTCCTACCGGTAGCATGGTATACCGCTAGCCACAACATACCGGTGGCTGCGGCCTACCAGCCACCGGTCGCTCTTCCCCACAGGGTTTTCCAATAGCGCCTCCTTTTTGCACAAATTGGGTCTTAAATCCTATTTTGACCCCATTAAGCCTATTTTAAAGCCCATTAATGCCAATTAATGAAATTTGTTTAGTTGAGATCCTAGTGTGCGTCAGTTTAAACCACCCCTACAGGAGAGGACCCCTTTAATGAAGTGTGGGGTCGCGTGGTCAACCCACGACCCCAATCATTACGCGGTTTCAAGTTCTTATCTCATATGTCCCCGATCCTTATAAACTAAAGGGTTCTCCCTGGGTTTATTTTTCTCGATCACCCTCCCATCGATTCTTCTACTCGTCCGTGAGTTCCCGAGGTCACACCCCAAAAATTTGTTCACTTCCTCGCGCATCAAGAGAAGCTTCAATCATTGATCAATCAGGTAGGGATTTCACCTTCTTCTTTCCTTTCTATGTATCTTGTGGGGTGGGTACGCTACTATTTTTGTTGAATTAGAGGAACCAAACTTTAATAAAGATAATAAATAGACTCTAAATGAAGGGGATGGTTGTGATCGATGATGCTGGTTTTCTTTATACTCTTTCATGATTAATGATTTCTAATTTGTGTGGCCTTACTCCAATTGAAAATCATGGTTGTTGGTGGTCATTCTATGTGAACTAATAAACCCTTAATTCTTGTGTCTGTCGTATAAAAGAAATTGGTTAATTATGTAAATGTGCATAAATAAATTGAAAGCACCAGGATCAACCCTTTTTTTGTGATCACCCCGGTTAAAATAAAACAGAACTGAAATCATGGAGTGTGTTATTTCTTTTAAATCCGAAAATACCGGCATGAACCTACTTTGTGTTAATGGTAGTGGTTTGGTTATCTCCCTTCACAGGACTATTGCTGGGTGATGTGGGTGGGGATGGGATCCCCTGTTGTTATGGTTTCGCGGGTTGTGAATTTGAGGCTGTGTGGTTACTTTGTCTATATCATGAATTGTGGTGGGATCCTCTGTTGATGAGAAACCGTTTTCTTCTGGAATTTCGGGAGACGAGGCAGTGCCTTGGGGTTTCCTTTTCTTCCTTTACTTCGAGGGATATCTCTGGCCCCTTTATTTGTAGAAGGTGTAGGCAGTATCTGGGGGTTTTCTTTGGTTACAAAACTTTTAGTGATCTCCCTTATCCCTTTTGTTGTTGTGACTTTACAAGAGAACTGGGTGTGAATGTTTAAGTTGATGTTTGACCTTACTCTTCCCTGGGGTTGTGCATATGCTTTCTAGTTTCACACATAGGTGAAAAAACTTATTTAAACATTATTAATGAACATGAAACAAGGATGGGACAAATGGGTTTTGGTTTGGTGCGAGTTGTGACTTGATCATGGGTGCTATTGTGTTCTTTAGGCTGGTTAAAGAAAAACCTATATTTGGTTGAGTGGTTATTACCTATACATATACTTATAGTTTTGTGTTTCTTATTCGTGCCCTACCCAAGTTGAGAACTTACTGCCATACACCCACATTTCATGGGGGAGGGTGTTTTTTTCCAACACTTCTATTGGTGGATGGTTATTAGCTCCTTTCTTTTCCCTTTCCTGGATAGCCCAAGTATCTTCGGGCAGGCTGTGATGGCA
This sequence comes from Viscum album, assembly GCA_963277665.1. Classification (NCBI taxonomy): domain Eukaryota; kingdom Viridiplantae; phylum Streptophyta; class Magnoliopsida; order Santalales; family Viscaceae; genus Viscum; species Viscum album. The sequence continues at coordinate 1,880,633,639 of OY728150.1, read as the reverse complement.
TGAAGTCCATTATTATCCTAAGAACCTTCGGGCGTTGTAGTGTGGTGGTTATGGACCAGGTGTGTGCAGGTAGGTGGTTTCCCAATTGTCTTCGGAATGAGGCCCGGGTGTCTTCGTGTGTGGCAGTGGATCTTCTAGCCCAGGTGTCTTCGGGCATGACGGTGGTTGTTCTGGCCTAGGTGTTTGCAGATGTGGTTACATATGACAGTTGTGGCCCAGGTGTGTGCGGGTGGGGATTGGAAGTTGAACTGCGTGAGGTTATGGCCCTGGTGTGTGCGGGCGGGGGTTGGCAGTGGGACTACAAGAGGTTATGGACCAGGTGTGTGTGGGTGGGGTGTGGTAGTAGGACTGCATTGAGAATGGTGGGATTGGTTCGATGCATAATATGTCATCAATAACCAGTGGGAAAGTGGCGTGGGGTACCCAAACATATATGTGCTATTATTATACATTACATGAATTGTGTTATTTGGGGAGTGTGCCTTGGTGAGGCTTGGGTGGTTAGTTTCCTTGCTAGGTGCTTGGTTTTCTCTTTTTCCATGGTGCATTAGCACGTCTCCCCACTTGTGCACGAGAGTATTTGGTTTTCCATACTGATTATACTTGTATGCTCACCCTACGTATATAAAACTACTTTCAGGTTTCCAGGAGGACTTCGGGGATCGTGCTGAACCATACTAGCTTGGACCTTTGGGATAGTTGTAGTTGCTATTTTTCATTCTTTGGTACATTACCTTTGTAGTCACTTTGTACATTTTGGTTTTTACTTTTGTAACATGCATACGGAAATGGTTTGTTTTGTCTTTACTTGCATTTTGGTTTTGGTGTTGTGGGATTTACTATCATATCTCTGGATCATATTAAAAGAGAAAGGGTAATGCCTTCCATTTAGTGAGTGATTATATACCCTTGGTGCTGGTCGCCACTCTGGGACCTATTGAAGGCAGGTTTTGGGGGTCATTATCTCTCCTTAAACTTAAAGAAGGAAGGGACTGACAATCTTCTGACCCTTCCCACTTTTTGGTGAAGGCGGGTCATGATAGAATGGTATCTGAGGCAGGGTTGAGAGATAGGATATATTCTAGAGTTAGGAATAGTGAGGATTGCATGGGATGGTAGGGAAATGGTGTTGGGGTACCTTGGTGCATGAATTAGGCCAGGGAAGACTGCCTTGGACATGGGATTTTAGGGTCCCCTGTGATCCGATGTAAGAACTCTTGACCTTTCGAACGACCAAGTGAGGCCATGCTGATTGTAGGGTAAAGACCCTAGGGAAGGTACATGCATCATAAATGACTTGTTTTTTCGTGTTTCGGGGGTGTTTTGGGAACTTTAAAAAAATAAGAAGTTTAAAATATTTTAAGAACAATATTCTGCACTACTTGGGCTTAGGCATTCATTGTTTACCTTGCAGCTATGGCACCCGGGAGATGACCATGAGTTGCCCGAGTGATGGAGTCCTAGGAGGTCGACCTGGCTGATCGACAGAGGGCTGACTAAGAAGAGGAAGACGATCAGTGGAAGAGGATGCTTTGGGCCTTCCAGCGACAGACCCTCGATTAGTATGAGGGCAGCACCTCTAACATGAAGATGGATGGATGGCTAGAGGAGCTGGTGATAGATTTCGGCTTGATCCGGGCATCGAATGAGTACTGGGTTCCTCTGGCCGTCATCCAGATGTGGGGAGCGGTGCATCAGTGGTGGACACTTTCCTGGGGGAGATGAGAGAGGCTGAGGTGGCATGGGATGATTTCAAGAAGGAGTTCCGGGCAGAATTCCTCTCTTCTACGATGAAGGCGGAGAAGAGAAAAGAGCTACTCTCCCTCCAGCAGGGGAGTATGTTAGTAAGGGAGCTGGAAATCAAGTTCAATTACCTCCTACATTTTCTCCACACCTCTTTCCGAACGAGGAGTCTTGGGCATCACATTTAGAGGAGGCGCTCCAACCCTCACTCCATTACACTGTTACCTCCTTCTCCCTGCTTACATAATTTGAGGTCCAAATGAATTCCGAAGTGGTGGAGAGGATGAATGCTCTAGTAGGTGTATCATGAGAGGGGATCCAGTTGGGATCATCTAATGGGGAAGGCTGTCAGAACAAGACCACCAGCATCAGGACCCTCTCAGTTCCGACCGGCAAGGAGCATGCCGCAACAGTTCCAGTTCTGGTCCCCCGGTCCTCACCCTTTCCTTCCGGGCCCAGGACCGAGGTGCATCGTTTGTGGGAGCCATGGAAATCTCTGGAATCAGTGCCTGGACTGAGTACAGTATGGTGGTGGTGGACATGCCTTGCACCCCTCCAGCAGCAGCTTCCAGGTAGGCCCTTCCAGCAGCAGGAGCAGGGGCAGTGAGCTCACGCTCCTCCGAGGGTAGACGTTGCAAGAGGAGTCCAACCTCGGGGTGGTCTTTAGGGACATCGACCGGGGTGTGGTCGGGGAGTTGGATGATAGCTGAGAGGTGGAGGATCTGGGTGTGGGCAGTTTCACATCGTGGAGGCAGAAGTCCCAGCCGGACCGGAGGTCGTTTGTGGTACGATCTGTTTGTTTAGCACCCTTGCATATGCCTTGTTCAATACCAGAGCTTCGCACTCCTTTTTTGCACCCAGTCTTTCCTGTGCTTTGGGACTATATTCCAAGAGACTTCCAGTTCCCCTGGTGCTGATCACACTAGTCGGAGGTCAGACCGACTTGTTATATGTTTTCTGAGGATAAAGACTGATGATAGGGCCACATTAGTCAGTTAGGGATTTACTAATGCTACAGATACAACCATATGATGTCATTATAAGAATCGACTGGCTGTTCTCTGTGGGTTCCATAATTGACTGCTATCGAGGAAGGGTTGTGTTCTCAGACTTGGGTGGCCGGTATGTCACTTTCATGGGTGAGCGATGCAGTCAGAAGGGCAGTTGGCGAGAGAACCCCATCCTATCCTTTTTAGCCGAGCTGTAAGTAGAGTCAGTGGATGCTGAGATGGTAGAGGTTCCAGGAATCGTTAGTGAGTTTATGGACTTCTTTCCTGAGGAGGTAATGACTCTACCCCCTCGACATGATATCGAGTTTGGGATAGACTTGAAGACTGGTGCTTGTCCGATTTCGATGGCTCCTTACCGGATGGAACCTTCGGAGCTACAGGAGTTTCGAATTCAGATTGACGACCTGATAAAGTGGGGTTATGTTTTACCAATTGCATCACCGTGGGGTGCTCTAGTATTGTTCGCAAAGAAGGAAGATGGTGGTCTTAGGTTGTGCATAGTCCACATGAGGCTGAATCAGGTAACGATCAAGAATCGCTACCCTCTTCCGAGGATAAACGATCTCTTTGACTAGATGAAAGGGGTAGGATGGTTCTCGAAGATTGACCTACGGTCTGGATATCACCAGTTGAGGGAGAATGAGGGAGACATCTCGAAGATGGCCTTCAGGTGTAGATATGCGCACTTCGTGTTCGTGGTCATGCCCTTCGGCATTATGAATTCCCCAGGTGTGTTCATGGGGATTATGAAATCCGTCTTCCGGGAGTACCTAGATCTGTTCATAGTTGTGTTCATCGACGTCATCCTGATCTATTCAAGATCAGAGGAGGACCACACGGAACTCATAAAGAAGGTTTTGGAGGTCCTCCGACAACACCAGCTTTGTGGGAAGTTGTTGAAATGCAAGTTCTAAATGTGAGAAGGGCACTTCCTTGGGAACGTAGTGTCCGATAAGGGGGTAGTGGTGGACCCATAAATGGTTGAGGTAGTTGTTTCTTGGGCAGCACCCAAGAATGTGGTAGAGGTCCGCAGCTTCCTTGGGCTGGCAGGTTACTATCGAATGTTCATACCCAACTTCTCCTAAGTTGCAGCCCCTTTGACAGCCTTGACCAAGAAGGACTAGGTATTCGTGTGGAGTGAGCAGTGCGAGACTGCCTTCAGCTACCTGAAGGGGAATTTGGCTAGTTCCCCAGTGCTGAGACTACTATATGAAGCGGTGGCATATGAGGTGTTCTGTGATGCTTCAGGGTAAGGCCTCAGATGTGTGTTGATTCGACAACAATAGGTGATCTCTTATGGGTCTAGGAAGCTACGCCCTCATGAGCGTAACTACACCACCCATGATCAGGAACTAGTAGTGGTCATTTTCGCACTGAATTTATGGTGACATTACCTCATCGGAGAATGCTTTGTGGTCTTAACGGATCACAAAATCTTGAGGTATGTCTTCTCCCAGCGGGACATAAACTTGCGGCAGCGGAGGTGGATGGAGTTCCTCTAGGATTACGACATCGATATTTCTTACACTTCAGGGAAAGGGAATGTAGTGGTCGATGCCTTGAGAAGGAGGTCGTTGAAGGATGCCGTCTGAGAGACAGTAGATGCCTGGAAGGTAATGGAGGGGTTGGATTCCTTGCACCTAGATGTGAGGAAGGATAGTGGTAAAGGTTGCGTGTATCAGATGACAGTCAGGTCTTCTTTGTTTCAGCAAGTGGAGGAGACCCAGTGGGGAGACCCATAGTGAGATGTGATGCGAGACCGAGTTGAACAGAGCAATGCTCTGGAAGGATGGAGGGAGGATGGTCAGAATGGGATGCTTTTCTGGGAAAGGATGTTTGTTCCAGATGCGATGCACGACAAGGTTCTTAGTGAGTTCCACAACTCACCCCTAGCGATACACCCAGGAGTTTCCAAGATGTACCAGGGTCTGTAGAGACAGTTCTGGTTGCCCGGAGTAAAGAGAGCAGTGGCAGAGTTTGTGGCCAAGTTCCTAATGTGTTAGTAGGTAAAGGATGAACATCGTGTTCCAGGTGGCTTGCTGCAGTCTCTGGATGTCCCCGAGTGGAAGTGGGAGAACATCCCAAGGGATTTGGACATGGGACTACCCAAGGTTCATGGCGGATATGATGTCATCTGGGTAGTAGTGGATCAGTTGACAAAATCGACTCACATTATGGCGATTAAGGAGTCGAGTGTGGTGGATGTTTTGGCACGAAGGTACGTGGATGAGGTGGTGCAGTTTCATGGAGTTCCTATGTCCATACTCTCGGATATGGATACATGGTGTACCTCATGAGTCTAGAGAGGATTGGAGAATGCTTTTGGCACCCAACTACGTCTTATCACTGCTTTCCATCCCCAGACAGATGGACAGACAGAGCGCAAAATCCATAACTTAGAGGATATGATGCAGGCATGTGATCGGGACTCAGTGGGATCGTGGGTGATACTTGCCTCTGGTATAGTTTTCCTACAATAATAGCTATCACTCTACCATTGGTATGGCTCCGTTCAAATCCTTGTATGGGAGGCCATGCCTCTCACCTGTGTGTTGGACCGAAGTCGGAGAGGCGGGCATCCTTGGCTCGGAAGTGGTGTAGATCATGACAGAGAAGGTTCGGCTTATATGGGAAAGGATTATGGTGGTCCAGGACCGGAAAAAGTCGTATGATGACACCAGGAGGAGGCCCTTGGAGTTTGATGTTGGAGTCCACGTGTTCTTGAAGGTCTCCCATCGGTGTGGACAATGGAGGTTCGGCAAGGGGGGTAATCTTTCTCCCAGGTTCATCGGACTCTTTGAAGTGTTGCGGCGGGTTGGAAAAGTGGCTTATCAACTAGTGTTACCACCACCGCTACTGAGGATACATGGCGTATTCCATGTGTCCCAGCTCCGTCAGTATCTTCATGAAGATTCACATGTCCTCGGCTGGAGAGAGCTAGACATTGAGGATGATGTGACCTTTGTTGAAAGAACAGTGATGATCGAGGATCGTGAGGAGAAGGTGCTTCGTGGGAGAACCATTCCCTTGGTTTGTGTGTTATAGAAACATGGTGGGATTGAGGAGAGTATGTGGGGGAGTTAAGCAAAGATGTGTGCCTAGTAACCAGAGTTGTTTTGAGTTTTGTGCTGTTCTGTTTATACTTGTTGTAGTGGAGCATTTTACCTTATTGGCTATGAAATATGTTTTTTTATTTCCTCTCTGAATGTGTGAGAAAATATATGGCTATGGGGAGGGGAGGATCAGACCCCTAATCAAGACGCATTAAGGTGGATGTGATTAAATCCGTGTGGGCGAGTCAGTGCCGCCCAAACCGGATAGAATCTTGACATGGGGGAAGAGACTCCCCAACCCACATGACTGGGATGTTTGACATGGTGTGTTTCTTGGTTCATAAGAGTAAGGTGTTTTTAGTTAAAAATGGGGTTTTCATCTGAGAGGTATCTTTCAAGGTGGTTGTTCGGACCCTCCATTCCTTATGGGTTGTTTTGATTCTCGAGGGAGAGAATAGTCTGAGAGGTATCTGATTTAATGTCCCAGGTTGTTGGATGTCCATTACATAGGAAAAATATGATGTTTGAGGTGTTCTGCGTGGTCTCGGAGGCCATCCCAACTTCTCGGTGAAGTTTGACCCACAGTAGGCCTATCGGTAACCTTAGTCTACCAGTAGCAGGCCTACCGGTAACTCGGTCTACTGGTAGCCGCAGCCTACTAGTAGCTGCAGCCTACCGGTAGCTAGGCCTACTTCTATCTCAGCTACCAGTAGCTCGGTCTACCACTAGCTGCCTCTTACCAGTAGCTCTCGGCTACTAGTCGCTCTTCCCAACGGGTTTTCACTTGCGCCTCCTTTTTGCGCAAATTGTGTCTTAAACCCTATTTTGACCCCATTAAGCCTGTTTTAAGGCCCATTAATGCGAATTAATGACTTTTGTTTAGGTGAGATCCCATTGTGCGTCAGTTTAAACCTCCCCTACAGGCGAGGTCCCCTTTAATGACTTGTGTGGCCACGTGGTCAACCCACGACCCCGCTCATTACGTGGTTTCGCATTCTTATATCAAATATCCCTGGCCCTTATAAACTAAAGGGATCTCCCTGGGTTTCCTTTCCTCGATCACCCTACCATTGATTCTTCTACTCGGATCATAGTTCCTGAGGTCACATCTCAACAATTTGCGCACCTCCTCGCGCATCAAGGGAAGCTTCGATCGTTGATCAATCGGGTAGGGGGTTCACCTTCGTCTCTTTTTTCTGTGTATCTTGCGGGGTGGGTTCAGTACTATTTCCGTTGAATTAGATGAACCAAACATTAATAAAGATAATAAACAGACTCTAAATGAAGGGGAGGGTTGTGATCAATGATGCTGGTTTGTTTTATGCTCTTTCATGATTAATGATTTCTGATTTGTGTGGGCTTACTCCCACTGAAAATCACGGTTGTTTGTGGTCTTTCTCTATGCACTAATAAACCCTTACTTCTTGTGTCGGTCGTATAAAAGAAATTGGTTAATTATGTAAATGAGGATAAATAAATTGGAAGCACCAGGATCTAACCTTTTTTCTGTGATAACCTAGTTAAAATACAACGGAATTGAAATCATGGAGTGTGTTAAATATTTTAAATCTGAAAATGCCGATATGGGCCAACTTTGTGTTGGTGGTAGTGGTTTGGTTATCTCTTTTCACGGGCCAATTACTAGGTGATGTGGGTGGGGATGGGATCCCATGTTGTTAAGGTTTCACCGGTCGTGAATTTGAGGCCATGTAGTTACTTTGTCTATATCACGAATTGGGGTGGGATCCTCTATTGATGAGAAACTGTTTGCTTCTGGAATTTGGGGAGATGGGGCAGTGTCTCGGGGTTTACTTTGCTTCCTTTACTTTGAGGGATCTCTCTGGCTCCTTTAGTTGCAGAAGGTGTAGGTATTATCTTGGGGTTTTCTTTGGTTCTAGTACTTTGAGGGATCTCCCTAATCCCTTTTGTTGTTGTGACTTTACAAGAGAACCAGGTGTGAATGTTTAAGTTGATGTTTGACCATACTCTTCCATAGGCTTGTGAATATGCTTGCTAGTTTCCCAAGTAGGTGAAGAAACTTATTTAAACATTATTACTTAACATGAAACAGGGATGGGACAAATGGGTTTTGGTTTGGTTTGAGTTGTGACTTGGTCATGGGTGCTATTTTGTTCTTTAGGCCGGCTGAAGAAAAACCTTGATTTGGGTGACTGCATGTCACCTATACATATACTTTTAGTTTTTGTGTTTCTTATTAGCACCCCACCCATGTTGATAAATTAGTGTTGAACACCCCCATTTAATTGGGGAGGGTGTTTTTCCCAACAGCTCTATTGGTGGCTGGTTATTAGCTCCTTTCTGCTCCCTTTCCCGGATAGCCCAAGTATCTTCGGGCAGGCTGTGATGGACAAAAGTACATAATTATCCAAAGAACTTTTGGGTGGGGTATTGTGGTGGTTATGGCCCAGGTGTGTGCGGGCAGGTGGTTTCCCAAGTGTCTTCAGGATGAGGCCCATGTGTCTTCGGGCATGGTATTGGATCTTCTAGCACAAGTGTCATTGGGCGTGACGGTGGTTGTTCTGGCCTAGGTTTTTGCAGGCGTGGTTACGTATGACAGTTGTGGCCCAGGTGTGTACAGGCGGGGTTTGGCAGTGGGACTACGTGAGGTTATGGGCGAGGTGTGTGCAGGCGGGGTTTGGCAGTGGGACTGCATGTGGTTATGCCCCTGGTGTGTGTGGGTAGGGTGTGGTAGTGGGACGACAGTGAGAATGGCGGGATTTGTTCGATGCGTAGAATGTATTCAATAACCAGTGGGAAAGTGGAACAGGGTACCCAAACATCGATGTTCTATTATTATACATTACTTGACTTGATTTATTTGTGGAGTGTGCCTTGGTGAGGCTTGGGTGGGTAGTTTCCTTACTAGGAGCTTGGTTTTCTCTTTTTCCACGGGTCATTAGCATGTCTCCCCACATGTGCATGAGAGTCTTTGGTTTTCACTACTGATTATACTTGTATTCTCATCCTACCTATATAAAACTGCTTTTAGGTTTCTAGGAGGACATCATGGATCGTGCTGGACCATACTAGCTTAGACCTTTGGGATAGTTACAGTTGTTGTTTTTCTTTATTTGGTACTTTACCTTTGTAGTCACTTTGTACTTTGTGGTTTTTACTTTTGTAACATGCATATGGGAATGGTTTATTTTGTCTTTACTTGCATTTTGGTTTTGGTTTTATGGGATTTACTATCTTATCTCCTGATCCTATTAAAAGTGAAATGGAAATTCCTTCCATTTAGTGAGTGATTCTATACCCTTGGTGCTGGTTGCCACTCCTGGACCTATTGAAGGCGGGTTTCAGGGGTCATTATCTCTCCTTCAACTTAAAGAAGGAAGGTCCTGCCAATCTGCTTACCCTTCCCTCCTTTTGGTGAAGGTGGGTCATGACACTTACTTAGGATCTTAGTTATCCTTTTCTTATGTTTACGATTACATAGGTTATGAAGAAAGGTATTAAGTTAGATATTTTTCTGAATGGTAGTATATGATCAAAACCGTTTAGCTGATGTTGAATATATTTCATGAAATAAGTTGATTATGTATCTAGTGTATAAATACAATTAGATTTTATGGTTATGGGGAGGGAATTATTGTGAAACATATTTAATAATACTAAAAAACGATGTAATATTTTTTTGTGTAGAAAGACAAGGTCATTTTACACCTTCCCCCTCTCATTGATCCCACCTAATTTGGGAATCTGAAAAACTTTTCAGTTATAGTTTCAAAAAATGGATTATATATATAAATATATAATTAATTAAAAATTATTTTGTTTTTGTGATTCTGAAATGATAAAATTTAAATAATAATAATATTAACGATAAACAAAAATAATACTTTTAATCTATTAAAAAATAATATTATTGAGATATGTTTTTTAAATTGAATTTTTTGGAATAAATATTAAAAATTAAACTTCTCCAACACATTAATGATATGAGAAAAATATATTTACACTTATTCATCTTTTTGGACCATAAAACAAATACCATTTACTAATATTATTATATCTAAGTAGCTCCTGAACTATAGACTAAAACACCCAACGGATTGACATTAAAAATATAAAACAAATAAATGAATAACATATTATGACAAATGGATTATAAATATTAAATAAATACTAATAAGTTCTTTAATGTGCAATTAAAATATATAATTCAACTATTCTAGAAGTTAGAGTGCTTGTAAAGTGAGATATGATTTGTGGTAAAGGATTTTCTCTTCAAAATACCACTTCTTTCAAGTATTGTCTCATAATTTCTTAATTTATCATCTATGTCTTATTATCTAAGTGTTAAATGTAACACCGAAAAAATTCTAAAACAGTAACTTTTATTCAATAGCATGCATGACACGCAACACCAAGAACATAAGGGAATATAATATCCTAAATATTTATAATATTTTTACAACTTTAAATAAATAATATTAATTTTATATTTTTCAATAGACATGATACCAAGTTTTCCTGAGGCATACACAACAACGAGTTTCTTTGTTATCATGCATTACATGCAAGACCGAGTTTTACCAAATTATAATATATTATTAAAATAATATTATTTAATATAATAAGATATAAAATAGATTTTATTAATAGTATTAACTAGCTCAAGAAAATATACGGTTTAGACAACAAATTCACTGGTTATAATTTATTAGAAAGGAATATAAGAACCAATTGAATATAAAAATAATATTTTTTACAGAAAACTATTTCATGCTCACAATGATTTTTTATCCTATTAAATTAAATTAATTATAATTAGATAGTTATATTAATTTAATAAATATATATTATATTTGAAATAATATTTTCTCTATTCATTCAATATATTTGTTAGATATAAGATAAGAACAAACCCAATTTTATGCATAAAATGCTATATTTTTATTAAGGGACTTTGACCCCCTTTTAATGGAGAACCTATTTTAAATAGAATTTTTGGAACTATTATAAATATTATATATGAAAATAATCTACATCTTCTAATGATAAATATATAAATTATTTTTGGGTGAGTTTTTATATTTTTTAGTTAATTTTTATTTTTTAATGACTACGGAAAAAACTAATTTTTAGTTCAAAATTTCTTTTCTATATAATTTATTTATAAGGTTAAATTAAATTTAAAATTAGTTTTAAAGTTTAATTAGATTATTTTTTATCAAATGATATAATTTATTTATTGGAAAAAAATTATCTATGAAATTGACCCGAAAAACATAGCATCCTTTCAAAGGTATTTACTTAAAAACCCACATTGTCATCCTGTCTGCGGGATTAAATTTAAATTAACATCATCAACTTATGTTATTGAAAAATGAAAAAATGGATTCCATATTTTGAATCAGAATAATTTATAATTTCTAATAATTTCAACTTAGTTTTTTACCAAAAATATTAATGAATGTAGTTAAAATTAATTACAATGATTAAAGTACAATAAGGCATAATAACGTACTAAGCCTTAATACAAAGGGAAAAATGACATATAACATTTTCCAAAAAAACTTTAGAGCCATATCTAGGAAATATATCCACTTTTATTGAAATTGGACCATTATTTGAGCCACATTAAATGTGAAAAACTTGTATCAAATTCCTTTGTCAAAATATTACAAGAGTGCTACTCTTCATCTTCTGTAAATTAGCCCCATATACTCCCACTTCCTCACACATATCAAGATACTTTGGATCAAAAAATATATACCTAAATAAATCATAAAAATAACTCACCCTATTCTATAATCCTCACTTTTGGAAGAAATCAATCGAAGGAATCTCTTCGGTGCAATCCAATAGGAGTTACTCGATTAAGAGGTAACATCTTTCCATAAGCGCTTTAGTTTTTTGTATTTTCCACCCCATAAACTATTATTATTCCATTAATATATAACAAAAAAGACATTGTAAATATAATAGGATTTATTTATGATAATACTATGACCTACAGTTACCCGAAATTTCATCTAATGTGCAATAAACATATTGTTTACATGTACAACGAACTACCGCCTCACGAAATGATGATTGTTTATTTTTCAACTACCACCTATCAAGGTAGATATTATGATGGATACAATATTTATATATTTTATATAATATATTAATAATGTCTTTATACTTTTTTAATTATTTTATAAAACATATATTTTTTCACTCTGTTTTGGGGGAATATGATAGCATTGTTTGAAAAAGTGTGGACTACCACCTCTTAAAAGATATGTGATTCTCTCACACGATACATCGAATGTATAAAGGATGTTTTAATTAAAAATATGTGACATAATATATATATATATATATGATATTAATTACATAATTACCTTTTTGGAGATATAATATATATCAATTTCTTTGTTACCCTTTCACACACTTAAAAAGTATTATCGTCACTCGTGGATGTGTAGACTACCGCATCATCATCATGATGTGATTACTTTTAAATAAAAAGAATTCTATATATAAGTATATATGATTAAATAATATATTTTTATAATATAATTTTCATTATTTAATGATGTAATGTTATATACCATATTTTCATAACAATGTTTGAAAAATGAGAACGTTACTAATGCGTACATACGACCTACCATCTCTATGATTGTAACATTGATTAATATTTCATAACCATATTTAATGATTGTTTTTAGAAGTATAATTTATGCATACATATGATATTTATTTCATGATTATTATTATGTATAGGTTATATAATGACCCCTTTAACCATAGTTATCCTACCAAATTTGTTTTTGGCACATAAATTGAATTTGTTCAAAACAACCAATGTAAAAATAAATTTAATTATTTTTATAAAACTTATTAATAAATGAAATAAAATTTATTATAAACATAAAATATTTTATCAATAATGTAAATAATAATAAAAAATTTTATTTAGGAATATAAAGACACACACGAAAAACTAAACACAAGGCTCTAGGTTTTTGTCAAACTATTTACATCCATGAGATAAATGTCATGTTCACCACTTACTTCCTTCATGTTTTGTATACACTACCCATTTTTTATATATTATATCAAGAATTATTTCATCATAATGGTATTTAAAACTTTCACTTAATATTATTCTTTTACGAATATTATTATTTAAAATGTTTCAAAGTGGTATGGGACACTTTGGAATGTTTAATGGTTATTTTCCTCAATAATAATTTTAAAGATCCTTAATTTACATTTGAAGAAATTATATGACCATTTTTCAATAAACCCATTAATTTTCATATCCTCTGGTTATTCATGACCTTTTTAAGTATTAGTACCATTTTTTACTCTTTGGTACATAATATGTTTTAGAAAACGTTTTTATGAAAACCTGACTTATTTGTCTCTTTATCGAAGAACCTTTGTTCTTATAAAAACTATGTTTATAATAATGTTTTCAAAAATTATTTTAAAATAAATTGTTAAATAAAATTTTAACCTTTTTTTCTTTTACATAGGTTTTCAAAAGGATTTTATTGTTTCTTTATAAACACGGAATTTTAATAACCTTTTTTCTGTGAAAAAGGAATGTCCTTTTTACCTCTTACAGAAAGTAAATATTTACAGAATATTATTTATTTTAAGTATACTTTTCATATATAAAAGATTAAATTTTGAATATTTTTTTCGAAGGTGATTTTCAATGAAAACGTTTTTGAAAATGTTTTTCAAGACAAAAGATATTTTCCCCAAAAAAAATTTTAAAAGATATTTTTATTTCTATTCATCAACAACAAAACCCCCTATTTTAATCCAATTGGGATATATTTAATTGATACCATCCTTATTATTCCTCTAGATGGTTTATGATTGATATGGACATGGATAATATTCAAATTAAATTCCTTGATTTATTTTTTAGTCCCCTTGAATTATTCAATCATCTATGATCATTGAAAATTTAATTTCATATAAATTATCCATTTCATTTATCATGGATATTACTATTGACTAAACCATAAAACATTTTAAATTCAATTTCAACTTTTATAGTTATTTTATTATTTGGGGACATATTTATAATTCTATATTCTTTATTCAATAATGATATTTGATAAGACATATTTTTTATTGTTATTCAATATGAGGAATTCTTTGGACTGGTAATGATAGTTGAAGACCAAACTTAATATAGACCCCTGATGCATCTATAAGTTATCATGAGGTAAATAAGTCGAGAAAATTAAATGGGTTTCTCTATATAGTTTTAAACTATCTTGTCAAATTTCTTGAAGGTATTGGTTTTCATGTTACTTAGACATGATATCCAATAAATTTTCATTTCCCTCATTTAGTTTCAGTTATTATTCTTCCATGTGATTTTGAATCAACATATCTATGGATACTTTTCATTTTTAGTTCATTGATTAAATTTCACGTTTTTGATTTCTTACCTTGACTTATTTATTTTTCCTTATCTAGTTATTTTAATGTAATGTGTTTTCATTTACCTATATTTATTGTTTATTCAATTATTTTTCAGCATATTGGTTACTTGGCCTGTGTGTTAAATTAATTACTATTCCATAATTATTATTCTCATTGATTCATTATTGATTCCACTATATTTTTCTCTAACTGTGTATTTGAACTCACCCTTATTATGTTTACTTTACCTAGGAATACAAGAATTTTAAAATAAAAGATATGAAGGGATATAGTATATGGAATAAAGTTATCTTCTGAGTTATTTAGAAAAAAATATTATTTTGTAGTTATTGTAATTATTTTTTATACAAGACTCATGTATATATCAAGTTTTCCAAAAATACTAAACTCTCAGTCCTTATAGATTTTATTCCTTGTAATCATGGAAATGTTGTTGATACCAGACACTAGATCTGGGATTTATGGGGCAGGGTCACTATAGTTAGTATCACAGGAATTTTAGTGAAAAACTTGAGAACTTGATTTATGCAATAATAGATTAGAGAATGTAACCCTAAGGTCTAATTTTAGGATAAGTGTAGAAGAACACCCTAGAATTTTGTTAAAGTAGAGATTTTGTATGTCTTTCTAGAAATATATCCATGTCTAGATACTGTAAGTGGATGTGGTTCATGAACATATATACCTAGGAGTACCAACTTTGAAATTTTGTGTCAGGACAGAATCAGTGTGACCTGGTACACAACAATGGGCCTTACTGTTCCCATGGTTTGACACTTCTGGGGGATACGCTTAGGATAATTACAATTTCTCTATAAATCGTTGGAATGTATTTGAACATACGATGAATATAAATAACCATGGTTAAACCTAATGTGTTTTAGTTTGAAAATAAGTGGTGATGATTTAGGAATCGTTGAAATTTTATTATAGATAAGCATCATACCAAGGAATGGACTATTTTTAAATAAAATGGATGAGGTATTTATGTATTGATGTTATATTGAAAACCTTAGTTAAAATATTATTTAGTGATTTACCATATCTATAGTATGTCCATCAAAATGGTTTTAGAAAATGACCACCTATATGCTGGGTGATAACCCATCAAATCCAGAAAGGTTGCGGGACTTGAACCCATGACTGAAAGACGTTATAACCACTAACCGACACAATGTTTTGGTTAACATGTCATTTCCTTTAGTTGAACAATTTGAAGACTATATACTAATGATAAGCTAGTAGTGTTACTTTTCATGTGTATATATTAATTACCATAACATATTAGTTTTGTAAAATAGTTTGCGACAAATAGTAGGACTTTTCACTCTTTTATGGGCATTAATATCGTTTATAAATGTATTTTATTAATGTAGGAATCAAAATTTATTTTTGAATGATTTGTAAAATTGATCAAAGAACAACAAAATGTTGAAATTATCTTTATAGAAATATATCACACAAGTATACATAGCTAGTAAAATATTTCTTCAACATTAGGAAAATTATCTTCAAAGTAAAATGTTGTCCTAATACAGTATTCTTTCTGAACTGATGGCCTTCTAAATACTTACATAATTATGGATTTGAGGCCCTAAAATTTCTAGTGATCATTCAATTGTCTGTGATTGATGATCTTAATCACTCCCTATAAATATATATGTGTTTCCTCCAACTACACATCTCTACTTGCCACTAATGTTCTCAAATTTAGAGACCTAGTTTCATGTTAGTCCATGTTACCTTTATAATTCTCATTCTTTCTTTTATAGATTATGTTTTAGGAACCCTTCTCACGATGTGGAATTTACAACATAGTAAATATAAATATATTACCAATATAGAGTTTAAATTCTAAAGACCCAATTTATTTAAGGTGGGGAGAATGTAACACCCCAAAAATTCTAAAATAGTAACTTGTATTCGATAACATGGATGACATATGAAACCAACTGCATAAGGGAATATAATATATTTAGTTTTTATAATATATTTAATAATTTTAATAAATTCAATATATTTTATAAATTTCAATGAACATGATATTGAGTTAGCATGCGACATAGACAATAACAAGTTTCTTCTATGGCTTGTGTTACACGTAAGACCGAGTTTTATCGAACAATAATATATATATATATATATATTAAAATATTACAATTCAAAAATATTAATATATAAATAGATAGTTTTAATATCATTAAAAAAAATTATATAAATATATAGTTTACACAACTAATTCATTGGTTATAATTAATTTTAATACAATATAAGAATAAATTGAATATAAAAAGAATATTTTTATTAAAATATATTTTATGATCGCAATGTTGTTTTATCCTAATAAATTAAATTAATTAAAATTTGAGTGTGACATTAATGTAATATATATATATATATATTATATTAAACATAATATTTTTGATACCCATTCAATAAATTTTATAGATATAGGTAAGAACAAACCCAATTTTATGCCTAAAATACTATACTTTTATTAAGGGACTTTTACCACCTCTTAATATAGAACCAATTTTAAATATAATTTTGTAACGTTTATATATATTATATCTAAAAAACTTAATATTTGAAATAGAAACATAAAAATTAGGATTGGGTGAACTTTTCGTATTTTTCTGTTAATTTTCATTTTTTAATGATTAATAAAAAATTCCGAATTTGAGTTTTAAACTGCATTTTATATAATTTATTTATATGGTTAAATTGAATTTTGAATTGATTTTAATGTTTAATTATATAATTTTTTTATAAATTAATATAATTTATGTCATTGGAATCATTTTCACTATGAAATGGACTATAAACGCATAACAAACATTCGTACATTTTTACTTTGAAAACCATCATTGTCATCCCATCCATGAGATTAAATTTAAATTAATTTATTACAATTATGTGATTGGAAATTATAAAAATAGATTACATTTTTAAATCATAATAATTTATAATTTATAATTAGTTCAACAATGTTTTTTACCAAAAATATTTTTGAAAGTAATTAAAAATAATTACAACAATTAATGTCAAAATATGCCTAATAGGGGACTAAACCTTAATCTTAAGGTCCCAAATAACCTATAAAGTTGTAATAAAATAATTTTATGGCTATATTTATACCCTCTAAACACGTTTATCTAAATTTTATTCTTAAGTGATCTACTTTCAATGTGAAAAACATGTATGGAATTCCTTTGTCAAAATATTACAAGAGTACTGCTCCTCCACTATAAAAAAGTCCTCCTATCCTCCCACTTCCTAAAAGATATATTAAAATTTCTCTCAAAAGAAACTATAAAAAAATAAATCATAAAAATTAATACTCTAATCATAGAATCCTCCCCTTGGGAAGAAATAAATCCAAGGAATCACTTTGGTACAAACCAATTGGAGTTATCTGATTGAGGGATAACATGTTTCCTTAACCTCTTTAGTTTTTTTTCAATTATTCACCCCTAACTATTATAATTAAATTAATATATAAAAATTAGTATAATATATATAATAGGATGCTCCTATGATAATTTTTCAACCCAAACCTACACTCTCTTCTATCTAATGGGTAACAAACATACTATTTATGTGTACGGTGAACTACCGCCTCACATAATGATGATTGATCATTTTTTCATTTACCCCCTATCATGGTGGTAATTATGATATATAATATGTTTATATATATTATATAAGATATTTATAATGTATTTATACTTCTTTAATTCTTTTAAAACACATATATTTATGCACTTCATTTTATGGGAATACAGTAACATCCTTTGAAGAAGTGTAGACTACCGCCTCTTAAAAGCGATGTGATTTGATCACACGATACATGGAATGAATAAAGGATGGTTTTAGTTAACCATATGTGAAAAAGAATAAATATATATGATATTCATGAAATAATTAACTTTATATAATTATAAATTACATCAATTTATTTGTTACATTTTCATACACTTAAAAAGTGATAACGTCGTTCATGGACGTATGGACTACCACATCCTCGACATGATGTGATTCATTATACATAAAAATAATTATATATATAAGTATATAATATTATATAATATTATTATATTAGATATAATTATCATTGAATAATGATACAATCCTATATACCTTATTTTCATAATGATCATTGAAAAATGAGAGCATTACTCATGCGTACGTACGACCTACCGTCTCCAAGATTGTAACATTGATTCATCTTTCATAAACATATATATTGATTTTTTGTAAAAGTATAATTTATATATAAATATGATAATTATTTCATGATTATTATTTTATAGATGTTATATAATTAACCCTTTTCCCATAGTTTACCTATCAAAGTTGTTTTTGACACATAAAACCGAATTTGGTCAAAAGAACCAACGTAAAAATAATTGTTTATGTAGTTGTATAAAACATGGTAATAAATGAAATAAAAGTTATTATAAACCAGAAAATGGTAATCAAGAATGTAAATAATTAAAATAATTTTGTTTTTGAGTAATATAAATACACACGAGACAAATCATAAGTTAGGTAATTGATTTTAATCTCACTTTTTACATTAATGAGATAAATGTAAAGTTCATCGCTTAGTTATTTTGAGTGGTGTATATACTGACCATTTTGATATATTATATCATGAATTATATTATCTTCATGGTATTTAAAATTTTAATTTAATATTATTACTTCCTAGGGATTATGATTTTAAATGTTTCAAAGTGGAATGAGACACATTTGAATGTTTAAAGATTTTTTTCCTCCAGAATAATTTTAACAATATTTCATTTCCATTCTATGATATTATATGACCATTTTCAATAAAAAAAATTATTTTCATATACTTTGGTTATTAATGAAACTTTTCAAGTATTAATACTATTTTCCCACTCTTTGGTAATCAAGATGTTTTAAAAAATGTTTTTAAGAAAACTAGACTTCATTTCTCTCTTTAGTCAGAGAACCTGTTTTCTTATGAGAAACATGTTTTTTTAATATGACATTAATTTTTTTAAATGATTGGGTAAATAATTATTACCCTTTTTTCTTTTAACCATGGTTTTAAAATAATATTCATGTCTCTTTATTAACAAGGAATTTTTGTAACCTTTTTACTTTGTAAAAGGAATATTCTTTTTACCTCGTATGAGAAGTACATATTTACCCACAAACATTTTTTTAGGTTTCTTTAATATGTTTAAAGTTTTACTTTTTACTGAAATTTTATAAAAAAAATTTTTGAAAGAAAAGGTTTTTTCAAAAGGTTTCTCAAGACAAATGATATTTCCTCAAGAATGTTTTTATTATATCCTTTTATTTATTTTTATCAAAAACAAAAACCATTTATTTTACTCATCTTGGGATATATTTAATTTATACCATCGTTATTTTTCCTCTATATGGTTTATGATAGAATTTTACATGGATAATATTCACATTAAATTACTTAATTTATTTTTTAGTCCCCTTAAAATATTCAATCTTATATGATCATTGAATATTGAAGTTCTCCTAAATTATCCATTTCATTTATCATGGATACTACAATTGACTAAACTATATACCATTTACATACGATTTATAATTTGAAATTATATGATTATTTGGGGAAATATTGATAATTCTATTTTATTTATTCAATACAAATATTTTATAGGCCTTATAATTTATTTTAGATATTTTTTATGAGGAATGCATTGGACTGGTAAGGAAGGTTGGTTCTCCAAATTAATATAGCTCCTTGATGCATGAATAGGTTATAGTGAGAAAAAAAAGTTATGAAAATTAATAGCTCTTTATCCATAATTTTAAACCATATTATGAAAGATCTTGACAGTATCAGTTTTCGTGTGTCTTAGACAAGAGATCTAATAATTAAGAACTTCTCCAAATTGGTTTCAATTATTATTCATCCATGAGATTTTTCATCAATATATTTATCGATAAATTTCTTTTTATTTCATTGATTAAATGTCATGTGTTTTATTTTCATACATTTCCTTATTCATTTTTCTTATCTAGTTATTTGATTGGCATGTATTTTCTTTTAACTTTCCTTATTGTTTATTCACTTCCTTTTCATCCTATTGGTTACTTGGAATGTTTGTTTAGTTAATTACCCTACAATAATTATTATTCTCATTGATTAATTATTTCATCCACTGTATGTTTATTTTTATAATAATTTGAGCTCACCCTTATTATGTTTACCTTCCATAGAAATCCAATAAGAATATTATGAAAGATATACAAGGATGTACTAGATACAATAAAGTTATACTAAATGTTATATATAAAACAATTATTTTTGTAATTAGTGTCATAATTTGTAATATGAGACTCATATATGTATCAAATTTACCAAGACTACTAAAATATTAGTCCTTCAGGATATGATTCCTTATAATCATAGAAATTTAATTGATAACAGACAACAGCTCTAACCATTATGGGACCAGGTGACTATATTAAATATTTTCCTTTCTATTTACAATTTATTTTTTGGAGTAATATTTTTCTTATTAACTCTCTTATATATTCTATGATCATACCTTATATTTTTTATAATGGGTTTCCCACTCTCTTCTTCATTTTTAGGGTTATGTTCTCTATCACAGTCTATCACACTCTCTTCCTCATTTTCTCTTTCACATATTATCCCTTTATATAACATACACTCCTTTTTTCCTTCCTTTTTTGGATACTCATGCCTTTATAGTTACCATTCAATCAAATTTTCAAGTCCAACCCTATGATATTTAAATTTTAAATTTTAAAATTTTCTTATCTCCCACTTCAAGTTTAATAAATTTTAAATTAATTTGTTTCATTATTGGGTAATTTAATTATTAATATAATATTTAAAAAATTCTTTGTACCACCTTTTTAATTTTTTTTATTTTAGTTTTTTTTTAAAAATAATCATGTGTATTGAAAATTATTTAAACATTTATATTATATTTTTACTCTCTATTTTAATTAATATTATTTTTAAAGTATTTATTTATATTATATTCATTATTCATTCTCTTAAAATATAATTTTTAAACAATCCTACATTTATCTCATTCCATTAATATGATTGTTTTATTATTTTAAAATTGAATAAAAACTACATAATGGTTTTACAAAAATATAAATTTTTTAACTTCCTATGAAAGATTCATCATATATTATTATTCCCTTTTACATTCCTCATAATTGACCGTTTATTATGTTTTATTCCCATGAATAGTTTCCTTTACATAAATTGAAACTATATAAAAATAATACTTTTATTCTTTATCCATGATCCTATCTATGTGTGGCATGGTGGAAATGAAATATCTATTAGATAAATAATCCATAATTTCCATGGTATTGAAATATTATCCATTATGAATAATTATAATATTTCTGCCTATGAATTTCCTTTAAGAATACCCAATATTTCCATATTCCTAATGAAGTTTGTTCACTGAAATACCCATAAAATTTAATTAAAATAGAAATTATTTACTAAACTATATAAAATTTATTTTAATTGATATAAATAACTTATAAATTATTATCTTGGTTTAATGGTGTTTACAAAGAAAAATTGATTATTTATTTGGATTCTCATTTTATTTCCTTATGTTAATCATGATATTATTTTGATGGATTTATCATTACATTCATATTATTATTGAACACATATTCATGTTGTATTATGATGTGATGGGTGGTCCCAAAATAATATATCCCCTAACTAATTGGTAAATGATTTCATTTCATCTGATATTGTATATTGTTCATAGAAATTGAGGCAATCACATTCTATTATGATATCATGGAAGTAATCCATAACATATGAATTTATTTATGTCTATTATATATTCTTTTGATTATCATTATATCTATAATTACATGAAACCTTGAGTAGTATGCTACTTTTCTTTTTGATGGTTCATGACCTGATCCAAATTTTTTTATTATACTATCATACATCATTTTTTACTTCATATGTTTTCATGATCATGTTCTATTAATCATTCCATTTCCCCCATGATCATGCATATCACTAGTTTATGATTCATTAACATCTAATTTATGGCTCATTGATTTTTGAACCCTTAATAATAATTTGATATTACCCATTTATATTATTTCCATATCTCCCTAAGTGATAATATATGTTAAAGAGATTGTTATTGGTTTATAAGTATCCTTTGATGAAGGATTTGATTGAATCTCATTAGTTGATAATGGAATATAGAGATAGTTCCCAAATACCGCAATATTTTGATATTATGCACTATTTTTAATTATTATGATGTATGAAATGTATGAATGCTTCAGACCAGATCCAGAAGTGGGAGTCTGTGGGCATCTCTTTTGGTATTAGAGTAGAGATTGGTTATTTTTTTGAATTAGGATTAATGAAATTTGGGTATAGATCCATATATAGATAATCATTTTCTATAGAGTAATGAGTTATGTATAACTATTATGATTATATAGTATTAAAATCTCCCATTTATTTGTGATTCATTCTTACCATAAATAGTTTTTATGTTAAAATTTGGTTTTAGTAGTGTGGTTCATAAAAATAGTTATAGACATTAATAAATGTTTTTCAAAAACTAAAATATATGAGGATGTAGTTTATTTAATGGTGGTATAACGTGACATCTAAAATTTTCAAAATATGTTTTCATAAACTTTTACCTTAAATTATATACGTATTTATTAAATTCTTTGTTTTATATTATTTATGAAGATATAAATTTAAAATGTACACAAATTAATTAGTTACCATTATTAAATACGTTTTTGTCGATAAAATATTTATTAATGTATAATGGAATACCATAAATAAATAAGAGAAAACACATAAATAGAAAATAATTATTTTATTTCATAATCATTGAAAATTACATACAATGTATAAATACACTACATAAAATTTTAATTTGTTTTATGGGATAATAAAATCATGAAAAATAAGAGAACTAGCATTTGATATTCTGGCACATCAAAATCTCCTAGAATTATCTCATATGTGAATAAAAATGAAAAATATTTTAAAATTAGAAACAATGTAGGATTTTTTTTTGAAATGATGCGAAAATAATAATTATAATAATAATATAATCATAAGTCAATGAATAATGATAAAAATGACCTGTTTTTATAAGATGGGTAAGGGACACATGTCCATTTGAAAAGTAACATAGACATTGAAATAGTGAAATAAAAATTGTATACCTTATGAAATAAAAATATATTAAATTTATATCATAAATAAATTAAATAAAATTGTTAAATATGATAAAATAATTTCTGACAATATGAAAGAAAAACTGTATTATTTTAAAAAAAAATGTTTTTTTATTAAAATTTATTTTTATGAAAAAATTAAATATCTAAACATTATTTTTTTTACTAAATTTATATTATAAAAAAATAATTATTAATACAAGTAATGAATAATTTTTATGGAATGATTATTAATTTTTATAACCTCAAGAATCATTATATAAAAATTAGTTTTTCTAATGAATAAATATTTCTATTTAAAAAATAAATTTAGAAAATTTATAAAATTATTTTGATAAAATGGAAGACATTTATATAATCAAAACCTTTAAATTTAGTAAGGGGGAAGTTTTAGTATTTTTTAATAAACGTAAATTACACAAGTGAATATTAAAATACTGATAACTATTATATTTTGTAATAGTATATATGAAAAAAAATAGTTTTCTAGAAGTAAGATGTTTATTTTAATATATCATTTACTATTAAGTCATAAGATAGTTAATATTTAATCACATGTTTAATCATTATTTGGAGAAATGATATTTTTTCCTAAAATAACCCCCTCACCTAATAAACACCACAACTCACAAACCTATTTCACTTCACATAAAACTTAATAGTTTTCAAAATCCATATCAAAATCCCTTTTCAACTTATATATATGTTATCTAGATGTTTTGTTCATCAGGAAAGTTTATTTCTTAATAAAAATCAACATATCAAATGAGATCTTCCAAGGGAAGTTATATGCTATCTCGACTAAACTCCTTTGTGTTTTTTCCTTTTCTAACCCCAAATAATATATTATAACCACAATGATATAATGAAATTGGTATCCTAGATATACTAAAATGTTATTATATTAATTATTATCTATTCTTTCCATATCATTTATTCATGAAATGAAAAAATCTACCGTATTTTGTTCAATTTACCTCCAGCATGGAAGATGTATTTCATTTTTCCTTATCACATCCATGGATGGTTTTAATATTATATTCATGTATAATTATGATTTAAATGACTCAATTAAAACATGTTTATGATTATATAATAGAAAATAAACATTTTATTAACTACACTACAAACAAACTACCATATTCATGATTGGTTTTTTATGAACATCCTATAATCCTAGGTAATGAAAACAACCCTAAAAACACGATGATCAATTTTGAATAAAACAAAGTGATAAATATATCTTAAAATATAGGAGAATATATTACCAAGAACTTGTGTTCAAGAATATCCATATTCCATGATCTCAAAAATAATGCTTGAGGAAGATCATAAAGAATTGTTGATGAAATCCTACCTCCTCTGGGAGGGGGACACCAACAAATAGATCCCAATATCTATCAGAGAAATAATATAGGAATAAATATGTTTTATTATATTTTATGAGGTTGATTAATAAGCTACATTAATAAATTATCCTCTAAAAGTTTTGAATGAAATATATTATCATCAATAATGTTGAAAAAATGACATAAACCACAAAAAATTAGGATGATCTATTCATATATTGTTGGTGATATCTAAAATTTTATCATAAATGAAGAACATGTAATAACACACATGATATGTTCCTCATTAATGCATGTTAATATAATTAAATCATCATTATACAAATCATATTAATTCAGATGAAATCATGATGGGAGAAAGAAGATGCACAATTTTTATCACATTGTTTCTTGTACATGAATTATGGGCATATATGAATCGTATGCATGTATACTGTATATATGAATTACATTCATGAATGAATGAGATCATCATTAATTATATGTATGATTTATATATTTTATTCATTCAATATATATATATATATATAATATAATACTAAATTACTTTAGTGAACATATTGAACAATCTATAACTTTCACTAAAATCCATAAGGACATTGTGCTAAACATCACAACCCATTATATATCCAACTAAATTATTTTGAATACAATTCATTCTAGATCTCCTCATTTTGAAAAAAAACACCTTTTCCAAAAAAAAATTATCCAAGGGCCTAACTATGTGACCCTATGGTCCTAAAAAACATTGAAAAATATATGTGAAATTCTTATTTCATAAATGTATGAAAATAACAGGTTCTATATAGAAAAGAATAAGTGCCACTCAAGATATGAAGAGGTTTTCTGTGATATACATTAAATATAATCATATAGCTATATGATATTTTTCACCATATGATTCACCATATACATCATATTTATACAAATAGAATTCTATTTTTCATTGACATCAATTGACCACTAGACATATAACATGTAAATATAGTAGAGTCTAAATAAGATTTTCTAGATTCTCTGAAATAAAATAAACAAGTTGATACATACATAAAACATAATCCATCCAACAAACGAGATCATAATATGTCCCTCATTTAAATAGATAATCACATCATATTTGACAATAATAATCTAGGAAATGTGTCTTCTTAGTCCAATTCAATCAGGGACATATGTCTTAATTTAAATTACAAGTGAAAAAATCATATCTCGGTTGCACTCTAGACAAAAACATGATTCTAAAACATATCCAAACACCCCCTTTTTAGATATGTTAATACTTTGAATTTTATATATTGGGCATAAAATTATAAAGGTTCTCATTCCATCTATCTCTAAAACTTCAGGTAATAAGGATTAATAATAAGAATACTCCACTAAGTAAAACTATGACTGTATAAAATTATATAAGATATACATAAAAGATTCATTCCAACTAATACACCTCTACTTATTACCACATGAATATAATAATAATATCTCATATAAAACACTTTCTAATGAACACACAAATATATTAAATCTAACCATAATAAATAATCAAAACCCATAATACTCTGTGATGATCATTGATTGGTGACAAATCAATTTTTTATACGTTGATGGAATTTTATCATTTGAACATCATGTAAAATAAATTATAGAATAGATGAATGAATGATAAAGGAATATTTATTTCATTATAAAAACACGATACATTTACATCCATCACATAAATCTCTCAAGTATAGAATACCTAGATATATAAAATGACCTTCATCATATTGCTATTCAAATGGATTTTTTAATGTATCTACTACATTATCATTTGTAGCCACCAAAGTTATAAGGAGTATAACATATTACATTAAATAATCTAGAATTTATTAATTAGATAATTTCCATTCACATTGAGGATCTTTCCATGTTTAGAGATTTAGATAATTGGTACATAATACATTCATAACATTATACATTATTACAGAGTGGATACCATAAAAAACAGTACTCATTTCACTCAAAATATAAAACTTTTCGAATACAACATGGTTTTCTTTGAAGAATATTAAATTATTTAAATTGGATTATTTTTTATCCTACACAACCTTATAACAAGTAATAACCATTTAAAAACTTGGGATGAGCACAAAATCTCAGTAAGGGTTACGAAAATAAGGAAAGAATATATTAGTCCATGAACACTTATAACATATGAAATCATTTTCAAAAGGCATACTTGTCACCCATAAATAAGTACTTTGCGAAACATGAGATTTAAAAAAAATTCCCAAAAAATACAAGAACATAAATATAACCATAATGTTATATTGGGGAATTGCATACCAAATCTTGTAACCCTCTCAGCAACCGTATAATTTGTAACCCTTACGACTACCTTACAATTTCTGTAACCATCACAGTTACACTTGGAGTAACCATACAGCCAGCCTCCAAATTACACATACCCAATGAATTGGATGGATATATAGGTAACAACCTTAATAATAAATAATTCCCATGAACCAATACATAATCATAAAACATGAATAATAGAATAAAAACATTGCTTTTGAATTTTGTAAAACATAATTTTAAAAGAGGATTTTAAAAGGAAAGTCAATTATAAATATCATATATTTCAAGTGAGACTTATTAGAGTGGACGGAATATGTATAAACAATTTAAATACACATAATTAAACATATTATATACAAAACCCAACACAAAAACAATTTTAATACCATATAAATATTGAATTAGAATGTTAACCCAAAGAACGGAAATCGGGTTAAGAATTCCCTTACCTATGGTTTATCTTACCTACAACGCATTTAAAACTCCTGTATAATGGTTAAAAGAGTGTTATTAATAGATTAAAGAAACATATACATCTTTATAATACCTTATATGATCATTTAATTACACAATTTCCCCCTTTAATTGTTAGTAGTTTGTTCCTTGCACAGTTTTGGGTGCATTCTTTACATGTTTTCTAGGATCGGTTCATGATGGATGTTCTTGTCGATTGGGAGTGAAAATACTAAATTGGAATGGAAGATTATTTACATATTTCCAGAACCATAAATTATACAATTTATAATTTTGAGTTATTTTATGAGTATGATTCATTAGTTACAACATTAATGATGTTCGTTTATATCATTTTAGTTTTTCTTTGATAATAACGACCTCATTTGGTTTTATAAATTAAAATCATGTGTATAGAAGAATTACAGAAACATGGATGAGAAATAATACATATATTATAACCTGGTTAATCCATGAAAATGGTTTCATGACCATAATTGAAGGAAGTAAAGAAAATTTAAATCACATCGTCCATGATATCGGTAATTTCATCCATCACAAAAAGTTTTTTCATTCATTGAATAAGTGGGAGAGGAGAAGAAGAATGATGGTGAATTTTACCTGAACATGATAAAATAAAGAATATACAATATTTCTGGAGCTTTAATTTCTCTTGGATAAGGTGAGGGGAAGAGACTATAATAAAAGAAAAGGAGAGGAAAGAAAAATATGAAAAGGAAGAGAATTTCTTACCTCTTGATCTCTTCTCCTTGAGATCCTCCTTAAGGCCTTTGATTTTGGACTTTGGGTGAGACCAGTTGGTCTTACACATGGGTATGGAGATTGGGGAGGTAATTTGGCAGAAATTAGGCATTTCTCAAGGCTTGAGAGGTGTGGTAGGAAGAGGGATAAATGGGTGGTATTTATAGTGGAGGGGAGAGATTTCACAATATTTTAATTATTATTTTATTATTTTTTTTCATGACAAGAAATAGTGAGTCTTCCATGACTAAAAATAGTAATAATGGCATTCAGGTTCAAGATAATGTGCCTTCATCATCACCACATCATCGATGAAACCTCCATGATGTAGAAATTCATTTATTTGTCAAATCCCAAAAATTCACTATTCAACAAAAAATCAAGTATTTCAGAAAATTACCAAAAATTCACCCCAACAATTTTTTGATGTGTATACTACCAAAATGAAATCTATTTTATCAAAATAATTTTATAAATATGAGAAAATTAATTTTTAAATAATATAATACTTTATTTGGAAAATAACAATTTTAAAGCATTTATTTACTTATTCAGAGATATGGGTGTACCATACTTTCAATTAAATAATATATATATAATCATAGATTAGGTTACTATTCATAAGGGTATGTTACTATTTATAAGGGTAAAATTTCTATTCATAAGGGTAAATTACTATTCATTTGGGTTAAGTTACTACTCATAAGGGTACATTACTATTCTTAAGGGCATGTTACTATTTATAAGGTTATGTAACTATTCATAAGGATATGTTACAATTAAAAAAAATTAAGTTAGTATTATAAGTCTCTAAATAACTTACTGATTACAATTTTAGATGACCATTTTTCAAAATTCAAAACATAGAAGTGGGAAATTAAGTTTAATGTTAATTATCTTATAAGTACATGGGTTGTTACACAAGTTATCTTTACATCAACCATCTCAATGATCACCTATATCACATGGTATTTATGAGGAATATGTTTGGTCCATTAGTGAGGCTTTGGTTATTTAGCCTGATAAAAAACTCCATTGTTTTCATAATAAATATTGACTTCTCCCTCGGTGCTAGGAACCACTCTAAGTCCAAAAATGAAATTTATGATCTAAATAGTTTCCTTTTTAGCATCTGATGTAGTGATGGTTAAATACGCTATTTTTGAGTCCAATATGGTGAAATTTTTTATACTCTTCTTAGTGATAAATCCCCCATTTATGGAAAACATATAACATTATTGAGACTTCATGTCATCTTTATCATATTGAAAACATGTATCTATGTAAACTTTTATATAAAGATTAACCTCTCCTCCAAACACCAAAACACATCCTTAGTCCTTATCAAGTACTTTAGGATGTTATTAATAATAATCCAGTGAATATGACAAAGATTATATTGGTATCTAATTGTAATTCTAAGAGAATACACAACATCATGTTTAGTACACAACATGACATACTTGAAATATCCCATGGATGATGTATAAGGAACAATATCCATCTTGTATGAAAAATTAAATGGATAAATTTTTTTCTTAATATTCATGCCATGTAATACTTGGAAAAGACCCCTTAATGGATTTATATAGATAAATTGATTTACAAATTTACCGATATATATTCCATAAATGATTCTTAGAATCCTTTTAAATATATCTCTATAAATCATTCAAAATTGAATGTAGGGAGATTAACTCATATCATTGACCAAGAAACATTTAGTCAATTATATATTTATAATGTAAATAATTAATATATAATTTATGATAAAAAGTATATCATCTATACACAAAAATCAGAAACACTACAATACTCCAAAAAATCCACTATATACTGAAGAATCGTTCATATAATTTATGAAACTAAACTATTTTATTACATCGTCAAACTGTATATTCTAACTATAAAACGATTTATTATGTCGATAAATAATTGTTTCATATTAAACCCCTTAACAACATCATTTGGGACTTAAAAAATTTAATTTTTCTCATACACATGTCATTAAATAAAATAAAATTATGAAATGATGGTTTTACATCTATTTGATATATCTCATAATCACAGTGAGTTGTTATGGAAGGAAAAATCTAAATGTATTTTATCACCATTATAGAAGAATATTTTTCTCCATAGTCAACACCATGATTTTTTATAACCTTTTAACAATAAGAGTACTTTATAGGTATACACTCCACTATACATGTAAATTTTATTATGGAAAAAACACTTTCAAACTATATATATTACCCCTTGAGGACCATCCTATAGGTTCCAAACATAGTATGCTTAAATGGATTTTATCTCAAATTCTATACCTTTTTACAATTTCATCAAATTAAAACTCTAAATGATTTCATGACAGGAAGTAGAATCATTACCTTTTAATGTTACTTCATTATTATTTTAAATTATAAATACGCATCTCTCTGGTTCCTGGTGAATCATATTCAACTTTTGAGGTTCTTATGTATCATTAGTGGTTTATTCTTCCAAAAATACTTGTAAAAGTATCTTCGCCACCATCTTAGTGTCATTTCATACTTCATGTTCTTAAAATTATACATGTTAAACTTTCTTACCATTGATTACTCGGTCCATGTGTATTATATTAAAGAAAAACACAATCTTATTCCACACAAACAATGTGTTTAGTAGTTTTATATAAATAATATCCTTTTATCTCTATGATATTACCAAAAAAATCCAATTTAAGGCCTAGTTTTTTAGAATTCAATCATCATATAGGTTATTCAAAACCCTAAATACATATAAAATACCAACAATGATATTTACCTTATCACATATCATGTAGTGTATAAATGAATCCATTATATGTAATGTGGGTTATTATAAATGAATCATTTTCTAAAGCATAACCCGAGAATGAAATAGTAAGGCCACATATACTCATCATTGATCAAACAATGTCTAATAGGGCCTTAAAAATTCTTTTAGACACACCATTCCATTTTGGTGTACCAAGATGAGTAATTTAAGAAAAAATTCCACAAACTCTTAGATGATCCACAAATTCCAGGATTAAGTTTTTTCTACCTCAGTCTCTTCAAATAAATTTAATACTCTTTCCTTGTTTGTTATATGCATAATTTTGAAACTATTTAAACTTTTAAAAAAATCTATAACTGTGTTTCATAGAATTTATATAACCACACTAACTAAATTCATTGGATAATTTAACAAATTCCGTAAAAAAACTAATCACTTGAGTAATCATCGATCCACATATATCACAATGTATGAGATCCAATAGTCCATTATCCTTATCACATTTTCTAAAAAAATATGTCTTTTATATTTTTCCCAATAAAAAGGATTGAAATGTTTCAAACTATTCATAATGGAATGAGTTTAACAATCTATATTTATAGAGTCATTTAGCTCATATCAAATTTAATTTCCCAACACAAAAATATCAATGGTAAGTTTTATTTGAATTAAACTTGAATTTCTTATTCTAAATTTTATAAATAAGATTATATATATTTATAATACATAAAACATTCATTAATTTTATAATTAGATAAAAAATCACATTCTTATATATATAAATATTATTGATCTTAATAATGAATGAAAATTTATGCTTGTCCACACAAGTTATAAAAATCATATTCCTATTTATAAGAGGAACATAATAATAGTTTTAGAGTTTTAGAACTAATCCAAATGGTAAAATCATATCATAATTACTGAATTATAATTAATAAACTCTTTATGAATTATCTACATTATTATCTACATCACCTTTTAATAATTAATCCCTATCTTCACGTATTTATTTTTCAAAAAAAAAATTGTAAAACACAACGAATATTTAATACGCATGAGTTAGAGTTAGATAAATTTATTTCTATAACATTAAAATTCATGGGCTCAGAATCATTTTCCTTGAGAAAACTCCTCAAACATAGATATAAAATTTTAACTATTTTTTAGGTAAAACCTATTAATGATCTCAATATGATTTCCATAAAGGATTCCAAAATCTACAATAATGACATATCAATGGGTAGGAATCATGTTTTATATCTTTTCATTAACAACTTTTAAGGATTTTTCTCCCACTAAAATTAATGGTCCCATACATTAAATCCATTTATTTTTCCATGATCTATGTTTCACTAACCAAAAGACCTACTAGGTCATGAAACTCGTCACATTTTTTATTTGTAAAAGTTATCAAGAAAATCATAATAGTTTTAATTATTTAATAGTTGAGTGAGAAGATATTTTAATATATCCACCATATAGATAATTATCAACTCTACAACTCTATTATCCTAACCATTTGGGTTTCCTAGATTTGTAGAGCCAAAATCAAACATAAAAAATGAGTGAACGTAATAGAATCTATCGGAACCTCACTATTGAGTAAAACAACCTGATTGGATAATATAGTATTAGCTATTACTTCCTTTCCATACTTCAGATAATCCAAGGGCCCCATTCTATGGAATGGAATTTGTTGTATAGATGATTGAGGTATTGATAAGGGTTTCATTAGGCACAGATACGGTAGCTGTACTGTAATGATACTATAGCAGCGGTGGTACTATTGATTAGCAGGTACTGTAGTGGGGACAAGGTATTGCAGCAGTGGTGGGTACTGTAGAAGCCGGGTTACCATACACAAAATTGGAATTTGGCCAATAATTTGGGACTGCGGGCTATGTAGTGGGCTATATGCCCCCTGGGCCTTCAGGCTATGTAATGGGCCTCCCTCTACCCAGTTAAAAAAGGTCTTTGATTTGCTTTAATAACAAAATGAGGCTTCAACCCCAATTTTTTTTTTAAAAATATTTATTTTGTCATGTTTTATTTACATTTTATAAGAATTCCTCTAACGTTTTAGTATTTTTAATCCCAATTATATTTTTTAAAATAATTTATACACACCTTATTAATGTGTATCTTTTAAAAAAACCCACAATTTTGTGTTACTCACCAAAAAATATATGCTAAAAAATTCATATATATTTGAATTCATCATATGCATTAGGTATATGAAATATTCATGTAAATGCTTTGAACTATATGAGATCAATAATATCTATATGTGTAATCTCACAATGTAAAATAATTTACCCCACACATTTTTATAACAAGGAATAATCTATTTGTCCTGTCAGTATTCCAACCCAATGTCCCTCTCCCTTAGGAGACCTTACACAGGATATAATACAATTTAGGACAATCCTTGATTCAATTTATCACATACCTTTTTTTATACACAATATTCATAATATAATTATATATTTAAAAAGTTAATTTTTATTAATATTTCTATTACCCTTATACTGGAACCATTTCCTCCATCAAGGTAAACCACTGCATGAAGGAAAATCTCTATGTCAAGTTAAATATTTGTGTCAAGAATTCCATTACAAATAATAGAATACTCTGTATCAATGTACAGTTTAAAGGTAATATGTAGTTACCTTTATGTAAAATGATCAACATTAAGGTTAAATTCTGTTATCATTACATATATTTTTATATTTAAATTTAATAAATGATGACCTTTGTGTATAGATCTTTGTTTAATGGGAAACAATAGTTACCTTTTTTCAAATTTAATTACCTAAAGGTAAATCTAAATAACCTATATTCTATATAGTAGAGAGTGAATGTATGAGAAACATTTATAGCTTATATAGTGTGTTTTATTCAATTGTCTTAAAAAATAATTTAAACACATTATTCCTTGAAAAAACTCACTATAATACCATTGATTGGTTTCTTAGGATCATTAGATAATCCTTAGTAGAAGGAAAAACCTAAAAACTGGATGATCTATCTTCAGGAAACCAAAATTCTAAATATATCATAAAATAGAGTAGAATATTGTAACTGAAATTTGTGTATAGTATAAACAATATTTATTGATCTCTGGTGAATTCTTGAGGAAGATCCAAAGGAGTAGCTGATCAAATCCTACTACATCGGTGGGGGGCATAGGTCATTGGATGTCAATCTCTATTATAGGACTCCCATATTCCATAAGGGGTGCTATCACCTTTATCAATGGTGATGAAAATGATAAGATAATGAATGAGATATTTTAAGATATTCATTAAACAGATGATCACTAATAATGTTGAATTAATGATCTAAATCCACCCACAAACAAGTAGAATATATTTTCCTTTTATAGATTGTATTTGATGTTTCTTTATAAATGAAGAAAAAGTTTGTTAAAATCAGGTAATATAAAATAAGACCCATGATATTTTCCTTGTTAATTTTATATTAATATTAATCAATGATAATTATAAAAATACTCTAAATTTAGATGAATCACATGTGAATAAATTTTATACATAATTATCATGGAATTGTATTTTCATCATGTATTTTGGATGTGCATGCATCATATACAAGTATAATATATATAAAAATAACTTGAATTACATGAATTTAATCATCATTCATCATATTAATGATTTAAATTTCCTCCTAATTCCACACACACACATATATATATCAATATAATCATACACTTTATTATTTTAGTGCACATATCCAACAATTCTATTATACCACTTATGAAAACAAGTTAAAAAACCATGGTTAATACAATACTTAAACTAACCCCCACCAAAATTATTTAATTTTTTGAGAAAAATGAACTCTATATCATTAATATACTAGAGTTTATAAACTCATATAATAAATAATTTGGAACACTATCACTATGATTATATAAAAACACATGCCATTAAATGAACATGTTTAAATAATCAACACAAAAAAATTCAAACTAATTAGTTCTTAACTAATCATTATAAAAAAATAATAAAAAGTGTACAATCATGAATACAGTTCTAAAACTAGTAAATAATGAATATATGAAATCCATTTTTTATTTTTGGTTTTTTAAACACTTTTAAAATAACTATTCACACCAAGGTAAGTGTTTACCACATGTATGAGTAATGATGTTTTTCATTACCACTTTTAATTTCTAGTTTTAAAAGTGTTTTTCATGTATATGTATAATATTAATAATGAAATTATATATTTTTTATTTTTAATTATAATATTTGAATAATATTATTGTTATTTAAAATAATCCATAATAGTGAATTTAATATATAAAAATAAGCCAAAATAGACATGTTTCTTAAACTGAAATCATTTATGAATAATTACTGAAATTAAAACTTCACCACTAGTATAATTACATGAAGAAAAATATATTTAAACTTAATAATATTTTTCAACCACGGAATAACTACCATTTAATAATACCATTATACTAATGTGGATTTGGAACTATAGTCTAAACAACCCCAAATGATCAAAACATGCATCATCAAACTAATCATTGAATAATGTGTGATGATAAATGGATATAAAATATTAAAAACATGAATAATTTTCTTTAACGTGTAATTAAAATATGTAATTCATCCATTCATTTGGTTAGAGGACATGTGAACTAAACTAGAAATCTAGGTATGGGGTTTTCTAATCCAAATCTTTGTTATTTTCAAGTATTGTTTTCCTTTTCATACCCTCTCTTAAATTTATTATCTCCCAAGTACTGAAAATTTAACTTTCCATTTTATATTTATTTTTTAAGAAATAATTTTATCCTTTTCCTTCTTATATATTTAATTATTTAAATTAAATTATTTGTAAGGGTTCTTTCCCACTCCTTTTCATTCTTGTGGTAATGTACTATATCACCCTCTATGCCCCTCACTTACTCCTTTTAACTTTATCACATGCTCCCTTTATATTACTTATATTTAATTTCCTATTCTTTTCTAAGGATACTCATATATTTAAGGCTGCCTTCCTATTACATTATTAATTCAAACCCTATGATATTTAAAATATAGGTTATATATTTTTTATCCTCCACTCCATGTTTAATAAATTTTAAATGTATTTGTTTGATTATCATGACATATTATTATCCAAATAATATTTCAAAATTCCCTTGAATCACCTTTTTAAAATGATGTTTTGATGTTATTTATTAATCTATTATAATGAAAACATCATAAGAAGTTCTGAAAAATATTTTAAGTTTTATATTCCATTTTCCTCTATTTTTTTCAAAATTATATTTCAAATATTTTATTTACGTTATAATAATAATAATTTTTTAAATATAGTTTTAAAATAATCATTCATTTATGTTATTACTTAAATATCATACTTTCCTCAATTTAACATTTTGTAACAATAATGAAATGGGTTTCTTAAAAACATTATGCTTTTTTATCTTCCTATAAGATATTATTTATCTTAGCTAGTGATATTTTTAATTCATCACAATTATCTATTTCCTATTTTATATTAGATTTAATATTATATTTCCCATAAATTGATACTATATAAAAACAATCCTATGATTCTTTATCCAAGTACTTATCTATGTGTGGTACGATGGAAGTTTATTCCCAATAAGAGAAATAATTCAGCATTTCTATTGTATTGTGTTATCATCAACTATAAAAAATTATAATATTTCTTCCAATTTATTTACTTTTTTACTACCCTATATTTATAACATCATATTTAATGGTGTTCACCAAGATAGCCTTGCATTTGATTGACTGGGTAAATTATTAACTTTACCATGTACCCTTTATACGATGTGTCGTAAATAACTTATGCATCATTATATTAGTTTAATTGAATTTTCATAGATAACTACTTCATTTATTTAGATTCCATTTATTTCCATGGGTTAATCATGCTATAATTTTATTGGCTTTTTTTTAATTTAAAACTAATGTGTTGGAAATATATATAATTAATTATAATGGTATGGGTGGGTCAAAAATATACATCCCCAAATTAATTAGGAAATGATTTCATCTCATGAGATACTATGTTTGGGGAATTAGAAGTGATATTATAAAATTAAGTTATTATATCTTAGTGGTGAGCATTGACTTTTCAAATGCTCTATGTTGGGGACACCAACTTATGATTCTCATGCTTTTGAGGCTTATTAACACCTAAAATCTTTTTTCACATTTCAATTTAACTGTTTATTATTTAATATATAATGTATTTTTATTCTTTCATACCTCATTTTTACTTTTTTGGTATCAAATTATTCATTCCATACACCATTTTGTATAACCATTGACATTATCCTCACTTTGGCAACACATGTCGAATTTTAGTTGAAAATTATTCCATGACCAAAGAACAAGCGAATGGGATTCCCATATAAATTATGAATGCTCACACATTGAGTGATGAAGATCATTCAAAAAAAATTCCCAATCTGGTGAAATGGTTGTGATAACATTTATTAAAGATTATCCATGGATTCTACAAGTTTCTAAGGAAAAGGGTGAAAAAGACATAAAACAAAATTTAATAATCTTATATAACCTTTTTAGTGTAAAAAACAATCCTTATATGTTTTATAAACTATATATAAGGTTTTATTTTACTTATCAGGATTCAATTTTACTGGTTGTGAAGCCTAAATGGACTTATAGATCTAAATTTTTGACAGTTTGAAGTTACTATTTTTTTTGAAAACAAAGAAATTAGAAAAGGAAGATCCAACACCTAGAAATTATGGTAATTTAGGAAGCACTCTTCCACAAAGAACATCCCATATTTTTTGTGTTATTCTGGCTGATTCTTGTAATACTTAAATTCCTATGTGGACACTTTTTTGTGTGTCTCGAAGGTAGTAATGTTTTTTCCACCATAATTCAGTTTTCTCCATTTTCATAACACTTCAATTCCTCTACGAACCCTTTTTCATTTGTGGAATAAAAGTGGTAGTATTGAAACCACCACATGTATTTCCCCGAATATAGTTACCCAGAGTCAGTGCATTATTACATAATGTTGGCATGATCACAAAAGATCATGTCTCTAAAGACCAATTAGTGTAGTAGCCTTGAAAATACTAGATAGATTCATAAGTTTTACATTACATTATAAAATAAAAAACTA
Organism: Viscum album; assembly: GCA_963277665.1. Taxonomy (NCBI): domain Eukaryota; kingdom Viridiplantae; phylum Streptophyta; class Magnoliopsida; order Santalales; family Viscaceae; genus Viscum; species Viscum album. Next base: position 1,880,595,275 of record OY728150.1, on the reverse strand, counting down.
CAAAAACAATTGTCTCTATAGGACACGTTAATATCCCTTAGACTATTCTTGTAGTTCATTCATAAAATACTTCTTCACATCCTAGAAAAAATAAAACATAGAAAGGGGTGAGCTAAGATTCTCTCTAAGGATAACAATATAGCGGAAACATTCATAAATAAGCATAAACATTTAAGGCAATGTAAGACTGAAACAAAATCCTTTTAAACATGAACTTCAACACAATATGAAAAATATAGAATGAAATAATTCCATTTACTTATTTATATGGATATTCTACTAGTCAAATAATCACATGCAATATAAATAGACACTTTCATAATGATGAAATGTATAATGCCAAACTTCATAACCACATAGTCAAGGCATTGTGCCAAGTATAAAAATAAGATTTTGTCAAGCCCTTGTGCCAAGACACTAGTTTGACTAATGAGACCTACCGATTCATTGAAGATCTATATTGGGCTCCACCATTCACTTACTAAGTCCAATACATTCCTCATATGAAAATGTTTAAAAAAAACATAAACATTCGTATTAAAACTAGGATACAAAATGTCAATACATTATCAATAAACCATGAATGGTATAAAAATAACAAATAAATATTCAAACATATAAGAAAACCTTAAATACATTATGGAATATTTTTATCATAATAAATCAACTTAAAACAAGATTAAAATCCATCAAAGGATGTTGACATAGATGAAATCAAAACTTTTGTTGAGAAATATCTCTTTCTATTTGGAAATAATTTAAAAGTAATATAATTATAATATAAATCATTTAATTTGAAAATATTCTTATAATATTTTATGGGAAGATTAAACGATAATATAATGGCGGAAAATAGCCACACCCGCTGTATAATTTAAAAAAAGACATTCTTACCATAATTTTGTCGAAAGGGTCATAAAGTACCTTGTTTGGAAAATTATTGAAAGATTCCTTTAAAAACATATATGGTATAATAAGGGAATAAATGAATTTATCCCATATTATAATAAATAGTAATTTTTTTGGAATTACATTTTTAAGAAAACACAGATGTGGATGAAAAAGAGGTCCTAGTAGATAATTATGTAATAACAAACATAGATAATAAAGAGATTATGAAATTAACCCTTACCATGTAAATTTCCTTGGTTTAAGGTACATTAACCTCTTGTATAATAGTTAAATCATTGTTATTGAATTATACAAGAACTATATACATAAATATGATTTCATATATGATCTTCCAATATTTCATTGTTAATGATATTTCAGTAGTATCGTCGTATCGGGTGTTAACCGATTTGTTTTAATTTATATGATTTGATATGTATTTAATGTTTGTTAGGGATAAGATGTATATTATTGATATTCATAATTATATTAAGTCTTTAATCATTATTTTTAATCATCAAATGAAAATTAATCTTGGATGGATATGATGGGGAATGAATCTCATCGCGTTTATGGAGACAGTAATCTATACATACTCACGAGTGACAATATCATTTTTTCGATATTAAAATAATATATAATTGGATGAAATATCATATATAAAGAATCATTATAATGTTATATTTATTATTTACATAATTTATATTCATTATTATACCCATCCAAATGATGAAGTATTTGAATAACAAACTACACCATGACGTGGAGACGGTAATCTGTACATTCACACGTATGGTGACTTTTTCATTTATAGGGTGGATAGAATAATGAATATGGTTGTAAATTTATTATAATAACATCACAATATATAGAAGATACTGGAGTTATTATTTTATAATGGAAACAATAAATAAAGAATAAGTGGAAGAAGAAAAGAACTTGAAAGTTGTAATGAAATATTTACCTCTTCTTCATATTCTTCCTTTTTATTTGATCAAAAGGGATCCTTTTGTTGGATTTATGACTAAAGGAATACCTATATAATGAATTAAGGACAGTTTATAGGATATCTTGGTAGGGGTTGGTAGAGAAAAATGGCTTTGAAGGCACTAATTTGAGAGAAGGGGAAGTGCCCTTTTATAAGAGGGGTGAGGGGCACCTTAGAAAAAGATTGAAATATTTTTTTTATAATAAAATAATTTTGGTTTTATAATGGCTAAAAAATAACTTATTTCAAGGATAAGGTGGGTATGGGTTGAAAACCACTCAACCAATGGGTTTTAGATAGGTTTGGGTCACTACATTAACCTTATCTTTTATATTTAACTCTTAGTTAAATAGTTTGACATTTACCATGTGTCATTGTATTTTTATATTTTATGGTTAATAAACTTTCTATAAACTTTCAAGAGGACCTCAAGTGGTTCATTAATGAAATATATTATATTATTTAATCCCTTTGGAAAAACCTTAGTTTTTTAGGAATAGAATACCAATTAATAATATATTATTTTCTTTAAAAAATCTATTATGTCTATTTTGACACTATTTGGTATTTTGTTTTTGTTAAATTCATAAAAGCATTATCAATTTGAAAAAAATTATATTAATCAATACTAAAATGTATTATTAACCTATCAAATTAGTTTAATTAATTAAAAGTCTCAAATTAGATTTATTTTGATATTTATAATATCAATTATTTTAATCATCCATTAATAAGGTAATTACTGCATCATCACTGTGTCATAAATAAATTTAATTATTTAATATCTAAAAATTATAAATAAAATACAATTATGTAGAAAATAATTTTATCTTTCTAATTAATATTTATAGTTGAATTTATATTATGCATAACCATATATTAAATATGGTTTACTTATTAAAATTTGATTTTAACACTTTTAACTCTTATTTTAAAATAATAACAATAAATGTCCTAATCTAATCCAAATGGACCAAAGAGGTTTATATTTTATTCTTAAGGTTGTTTTTGGTCGAATTTTACTTATCCAATAGAATTAGGGCATGTGTTAGGGTAATTATTATATCATTTTTACCCTTAATTACCCTATTTACTTTTAATCGCGGTAAATAAAAGTAAAAAGTTACTATTCACCAAAAATTATTTTCATCTTGTTGAACCAAATTTTACTTACTGATATTATAAGTGTCTCTCAGATTTTTGAAATTCAACTCAGAGAATCGGTAAAATTAGTTTTTTACAAATTTACAAATGCTCTTAAGAGGTGGGTAAAAGACGGTAAAAAGTTCAATAAAAGTTTATATATCTAAACTTGTTATAAAATGACATCAATGAAGTTTTTTGAACATATATAGGTATTATGTATCTATTTTTACCTAAAATAAATTTAAATAAATAATTAAATATTTAATTAAAAATTTTGGTTTTAAACAATAACACAATGTTTTTCACTATTCATAAAAAATTGAATGTTTTCAGAAAAATTCAAAAACATCATCCTAAGCTAATTTTGGTATTCCAAATCCAAAAATGATGTCCATTTTGAAATATAAAATTGAAAAAATTTCAAAACGTGTGTATTACTATTCATAATGGCGAGTTTGATTGGTCCCGGTGTGTTAGAATCTCGAGGTTTTGTACAATGCAAGCTATTGCATTATTTAAATGGAAACGTACCATGGAAGCATGGGATATTACATTCTTCTCTCCTTCAAATAATTTCATCCTATAAATTTCTAGAATATTACTACATAAAAATATTAGGGTGGTTCTTCATCATATGTTCCTCAGGTTCCCAAGTTGCCTCTTCCTTCTTATGATTTCTCCATAGAACTTTTACTAGAGGAGTCATCTGGTTTCTCAGCACCTGTTCTCTGATATCAATCATTTTGATGGGATCTAAAAAATAATATAGATCAAGTTCAAGTTCAATTTTTCCATAGGTGATTACAAGCGTTGGGTCAGACATGTATTTTTTTAACAGTGATACGTGGAACACATCATGAACTTTGGAGAGACTTGGCAGCATTTCCAAATTGTAAGCTACAACCCCAATTCATTCTAGAACATCAAAAGGTATGATGTACCTTGGAAACAACTTACCCTTCTTACTAAATCATATAACTCCCTTCAATGGAGATACCTTCTAAAAAATATGATCTCCTACCTGAAATTTAAAATACTTCATTCGGTTATCGACATAGATCTTCTGCCTAGTTTGTGCTGCTTTGATGTGGGTATGGATAACCTTCACCTTTTCCATCATTTCCTCAACAAGTTATGGGCCTATGAGTTTTCTTTCACCAACTTAATCCCAACAAGTTTGTGTATGACATCCCTTGCCATATAATGCTTTATATGATTCCATCTGAATACTAGAATTGAAGCTATTGTTATATAAAAATTTGACCAGAGGTAAATATTGATCCCACATACCTTTAAAGTCATGTGAGAAAGATCTCAAAATATATTATAAAGTTTTAATAGTCCTTTATAATTGTCCATCTGTTTGAGAGTGGTAGGCAGTGCTTAAATGAAGTTCAGTATCCAGGGCCTTCTAAAGAATTTTCTATAATCATGATGTAAAATGGGGATCATGATCAGAAACAATCGATAGGGGTACTAAATGATGTCTTACAACTTTATTAATATATAATATTTCCATATGCTCAAGTGGTGAGTCTTATCTTTTAGAAAGAAAATGTGTTAACTTGGTAATATTATCGACAACGACCCATATTGCATCATTCCTTCTAGGCGTCTTTGGTAGCACCATGAAAAAGCCCATCGTAATATTATCCCATTTCCACTCAGGTATGGGAAGTTGTTGCATGACTCCTCTAGGTTGTTTCCTTCCATCTTTCACTTGTTGACAAACCATACATCTTGACACAAAATCAACAGTCTCCCTCTTCATGTTGTCCCACCAAAAATGTTCCTTCAAATTTCTATACATCTTAGTGCTACGAGGGTGTATAGTGAAATCAAAGCAATGTTCATCATAAAACAATTCCCTTTTTAGATTAGTTATGTTAGGAACCCAAAGTATCTTCCCAAATTTAAAAATTTCATCTTCATATATGAAGTCACTCAATGTCCCATCGTTCACAGCATTAATTTTATTTTCAAATTCCTCATCATCAGTCTGAGAACATTTTATCCTTTCTAGTAAAGATGGTTTTGAAACCATTTGAAATATCATTTATGTTTCACCTTCCATGGTTATTCCCATATCCATATTTACTAGATCCATGAAAATAGGATCCCTTTCAATTCTCCTCTTGTTCAAAACTCCATGATCCATTCTATTCAAAGAATCTTCCACCTTATTTTCTTTCCTTGGGTGGTAGTGTATTATGCGATCATAATCCTTAATTAGTTAAATTCATCTCCTTTTCCTCATTTTGAGTTATTTTTGTGAGAAAATATACTTCAAACTCTTCTGATCAGTATAAATATCACATTTTTCACCAACGAGACAGTGTATCCATATTTTCAGAGCAAAGATTACAGCTGCTAACTCAAGATCATGAGTAGGATAGTTTTTTTCATGAATTTTTAGCTACTTCGATGCATAAGCAATAACTATATCATTCTATATAAGGAAACAACCAAGTCTTTTCATTGAATCATCACTATAATTAGTAAACCCATATTTCCCTGATGGTAGAGTCAAGATAAGAGCATTGAAAAGTCTTCTCTTCAGTTCTTCAAAACATTCTTCACACTATTCTTTCCAAACAAATTTTACCCCTTTACATGTGATCTTGGTTAATGGGTTAGCCAAACGGGAAAAAATATGGACGAAAGATTGATAATAGCCTGCTAAACCAATAAAACTGCGTACCTCAGTTATACTCATCGGTGCTGGCCTTTCATGGATTTACATGGTCTTTTAAGGATCAACAAAGATTCCTTCCATAGAGACAATATAACAAAGAAATTAAATCTCCTAAAGCCAGAATTCAGACTTACTACATTTACCATATAATTCATTTCTTCTAAGAGTCTTTAGAATAATGCACAAGTGATTTTCAGGATCTTCATAGCTTTTGGAATATACCAAGATATCATCAATAAATATCACTACAAAGTCATCAAGATATTCCATGAAAACTCTATTAATTAGATCCATGAAGATAGAGGGTGCATTAGTCCACCCAAAAGGCATTACTATAAACTCGTAATACTCGTACCTAGTTTCAAATGCCGTTTTCGGAATGTCTTCCTTCTTCACACACAACTGATGATATCCAGATCGAGGGTCAATCTTTGAAAAATATTGATATCCATAAAGTTGGTCGAATAAATCATTAATGTGAGGTAAGGGATACTTATTATTTATTGTTATAGTTTTGATCTCCCTATATTCAATGCACATCATCATAGATCCATCTTTCTTCTTAACAAAAAGAAGAGGGTTTCCCCTTGGGGAAACACTAGGGAGAATAAATCACTTAATATTTAATTCCACTAGTTGTTCCTTTCGTTCCACTAATTCTATAGTGGCCATTATTTAAGGGGTCTTCGATATGGTCCTTGAACTAGGAATTAAATCATTAGAAAACTCAATTTATCATTCTGGTGGATGTCCTTGTAAATCCTCTGGAAACACATAAACATATTCTTGCACAATAGGTACTTCCCCAATTTTAACATTACTTTCCTCACTCATAGTTATTTCATTATATTCCTCCCCAATAATTGAATTTAGTTGAGCTACAAGGGGTGGATATAGATAAGAATTATGTGGTGATGTTTCTACTCTAAATATAAGGTACTCCTTATCATCATTGATAATTGTAACCTCCTTCTTATAATAAATTTTTATATCATGGTCCGAAAGCCAATCCATACCAAGGATTATATCAAATTCAATCATGGGTATGAAAATGCGATTAGCAGATAAACAAAATTTATATACCCTAATGGGAACTAATTCACAAAACTTTGTTGCAACACATTCCTTAGGCGTTTTGACTGAAAACTCCCTTGTTATGTTAAATTGAAAATATATAATTTTCTTTGAATACTAGGAAGATATGAAACAATGCGATGATCCATAATCAAATAAAGAATTTTCTAAACTTAAGGAAACCATTAAATTACCTGCCACCACATCTTTTAGAGCTTCAACCTCAGTAGTAGTGATAGCATAAGTTTGTACTTGATTCCTTGTCCTTTTCTGAGGTTAAATTCATTGTCACTTAGGGCATTAATTTGCATAATTCCCCTTTCACTACGATTTTAGCATTCAACATTGATAGCCTCTTTCTTCCCCTTGTAATCGAGAGCTTGGTGGCCTTTTTCACCACACTTGTAATAGACTCCCATTCCCTTCAAGAAAGTACTGGGGTGTTTCTTCCCACATTTACTACAAGATGGATATTCATCTTTTCCCTTCTTCCCCTTATTTACATTTCCAGAATGTTTAGCAGATCTCTTCTTCTATTTCTTTACTTTAAAGCATTTTCTAAACTTAAGGAAACCATTAAATTACCTTCCACCATATCTTTTAGAGCTTCAAACTCAGCAGTAGTGATAGCATATGTTTGTCCTTGATTCCTTGTCCTTTTCTGAGGTTAAATTCTTTGTCACTTAGGGAATTAATTTGCATAATTCCCCTTTCTCTACGATTTTAGCATTCAACATTGATAGCCTCTTTCTTCCCCTTGTAATCAAGAGCTTGGTGGCCTTTTTAACCACCCTTTAGCAGATCTCTTCTTCTATTTCTTTACATTAAATTTGTTAGACTTAGAGAATTTTTTTTGTCTTAATAAAACATGAGACAATATCTTTGTATGATGAGATGGATTTTGAGACTAATGCTCAACAAAGAAATGGTTTTAAACCATAAAATAAATGATCAATCTTACTTCATGGGTTAAGTATATAATTTGCAACATGCCTTGCTAACTTTGTAAAGTTAGCCTCATACTTTACGACATTCTTATTCTCATTTCACCTCAGACTCAGAAATTGTCATTCCATATCAGCTCGATGTTCATGATGAAATTAATTTTCTAATAGAATCTCTATAAACTCCCTCAATTCCATATTTTATAATTAATCATATTTCTTTTTGTTTTGAATCAATGACCACCATTGATATGCATCTCCTGTGAGGTGATAAACTGCCATGACAACTTTTTCCCATCCACTACTCCCCAAAGCGTGAAATATTTTCTCTATCGAATTTATCCATTTCTCAAGTACTAATGGATTTTCACTCCCATTGAATACTGGTAGTTGTTTCCTCATGAAGTGGTCTAACATATATCCTATGCGTTGTGGATCAGGGTGCTCCATATGGGTAAGGTTATTATTCATAACCTAAGTGAGTTGTCCTAGTATGATGATAAGCTGATCCGCACCAGTTTTATCAATAGCTCCACTGTAATTGTCTTGAATAGGAGGGTAATCGCTACATTGATCACATGCATTGATAAGGTTTCCATTCCTTCTATTAGGCGCCAATTCTAAACAATTACATACACTAGATTAGATTATGAATCACAATACATAATTCCATATTTGTAAAACACTTAACATAAATTGAATAATTTATGGATATAATCCACAATCCTAAAAATGTTTTCTTTGAGGGAGTATATACTCATAAACCCTTCATTATTGTTTGTAAAGAAAATGAGAATTATCCTAAAAATATTCCCCATGATTGTCGTAACCAAGAGTGCAGTAAGGTCCGTTGTCGTGCACCAGTTCTCTTTCGAGTCTAGCTCAAAGAGGTGTTTTCAGGTTTTACCCCTAGGTACATATGTTCCAGAGCCGCCTCTACCTGTTCATATCCATAAATGGATTTATTTCTTGGAAAACTCAAAAAATATCAACAATACCAAAATTCTAGGATGTTCTTCTATACTAATCTTCAATGTATATCTTAGGTTAATGTTCTATAATCAGAGTTTTTCTAAATATAGCTTACAAGGATTGTAATAATCTTCCTCTGATACTAACTGTAATACCCTAAACCAAGTTACCCATAGTGGGTGCATTATTACATAACATTGTCTTGATCACAAAAGTTTAATTCTTGAATGTTCGATTAGTTTAGTAGCCTTGGAAATACTAGATACATTAATATGTATTACATTACATTATAAAATGAAAAACTACAACAACATAGTATCCATAGGCCACATTCATATCCCTTATAATAACCCGACCGGTCAGTCCTAAAATACTTCTTTGCTTCCTGGGAAAAATAAAACATAGAAAGGGGTGAGATCAGATGCTCAGTAAGGATAACAATATAGTGAAAACATTCATAAATAAGAATAAAAATTTAAGTAAATGTATGACTAAAACAAAAGCCTTTTAAACATGAACTTCAGTATAATATGGAAATGATAAAATCAAATAATTACATTTTCTTATTCACATGGATATTCTACTAGTCAAATAAACACATGCAATATCAATAGCCACTTTCATAATGATGGAATGCATAATGCCAGACTTCATAACCACATAGTCAAGGCCTTGTGCCAAGACTACAAATAATATTTTGTCAAGGCCTTGTGCCAAGACATTATTTTGTCTCATTAGACCTACCTATTCATTAAGGAGCTATAGTGGGATCCACCCATCACTTACTAAGTCTAATGCATTCCTCATATAAAATGGTTTAAACATAACATAAACATTTGTATTAAAACTAGGATATGAAATGTCAAAACATTATCCATAAACCATGAATGGTATGAAAATGACACATCCACAGTCAAACATATAACAAAACATTGAATATAATATAAGAGATTTGTATCATAAGAAATCAACTTCAAACAAGCTTAAAATACAACAAAGGATGTTGACATAGATGAAATAATTTTTTTTAGAAATATCTCTTTCTATTTTGAAATCATTTAAAAGTCATATAATTTTAAAAGGAAAAAATTATTTTGAAAATATTATTATAAGCTTGTATGTGAATCTTTTATGATGATATAATGATGGAAAATATCCACACCCACCGTATAAGTTAAAAAAAAGACATTCTTACCTTAATTTTGTCGAAAAGGTCATAATGTACATTATTTGGAAAATGACGGAAAGATTCCTTTAAAAACATATATGGTCAAATAAGGGTATAAATAAATTTAACCCATGGTATAGTAAATTGTAATTTGTTTTGAATTAAATTTTTAAGAAAACAATAATGTGGATGAGGAAGAGGTCCTAGTAGATACTTGCATAAAAACAACCTTGGATAATAAAGAGATTGTGAAATTAACCCTTACCATGTAATTTTCCTTGGTCGAGGGTATTTTAACCTTCTATATAATAGTTAAATCATTGTTATTAAATTATACAAGAACTATATACATAAATATGATGTCATATATGATCTTCTAATATTTCTTTGTTAATGATATTTCAGTATTATCATCCTTCCGGGTGTTAAATGCTTCGTTTTCCTTTATATGATTTGTTATGTAAGTAATGTTTGTTACGGATAGGATGTATATTATTAATATTAAAAATTAATTTAAGTCTTTAAACAGTATTTTTAATCATTAAATGAAAATTATTCTTGAATGGATATGATGGGGAATGAATCTCATCATGTTCGTGGACACAGCAATCCGTAAGTACGTAAGAGCGACAATATCATTCTTTTGAAAATAAAATAATATATAATTGGATGATATATAATATATAAATAATCATTATCATTCAATATTTATTATTTACATCATTTTTACACATTATTCTACCCATCCAAATGATGAAGTATTTGAATAACAAACTACACCACGACGTGGAGACGGTAATCTGTACATACGCACGTATGGTGACTTTGTCATTTATAGGATGGATAAAATATTGAATATGGTTGTACCATTTTTATAATTACATAAACTATATAGAAGATACTGAATTTATTATTTTACAGTGGAAACAATAATGAAAGAGGAAGTGAAAGAAGAAAAGAACTTGAATGAGGTGATGAAATATTTACCTCTTTTTCAGGTTCTTTCTTTCGATTTGATAAAAAGGGCTCCATAGGTTGTCTTTTTGAATAAAATAAGGCCTCTATGATTAAGGAAGGACATTTTAGAGGATATTTCGGTAGGTTTTGGCCAATCCAAGTGGCTTTGAAGGTGTGAATTTTAGATAAGGGTAAGTGACCTTTTATAAGAGGGGTGAGGGGCACCTTAGGAAAGGATTGAAATATTATTTTATAATAAAATAATTTTCGGTTTCTAATGGCTAAAAAATGATTTATTTCAAGGATAAGGTGGGTATTTGTTGAAAAACACTCAACCAATAGTTTTTAGACAGTTTTGGGTTACTATATTAACCTTATTGTTTAGATTTAACTCTTAGTTAAATATTCTGACATTTACCATGTCTCTTTGTATTTTTATATTGTATGGTTAATAAACTTACAATAAACTTCCAAGAGAATATCAAGTGGTTCATTAATGAAATATATTATATTATTTAAGCCCTTTGGCCAAACTTTAGATTTTTATGAATATAATACCAATTAATAATATAATATTTGTTTCAAACACTTTTTTATGTCAATTTTGACTCTATTTGGTATTTTTTTAAATTGACAATAGAATTCTTAATTCAAAAAATACATTAAATTAACCTTAAAATGTCATATTAACCTATAAAATTAGTGGATTTCATAATAAGTCTCAAATTATATTTATTTGGATATTTATAATATCAATTATTTTGATCTTTCATTAATAAGGTAATTACTGCATCATCATTGTGTCATAAATAAATTTAATTATTTAATGTCTAAAAAGTGAAAATAAAATACCATTATGTAGGAAATATATTTAGATTTATAATGAATATTTATATTCAAATTTATTTTATGTATAACCTTATATTAAAAATGGTTCAATTATTAAACATTGATTTTAACTCTTTTAACTCTTCTTTAAATAAAATAATAATAAATGTCCTAATCTAATCCATGTGTACCAAAAATATTTATATTTTATTCATAAGGTTTTTTTGGTCAAATAATACTTATCCAATTGAATTAGGACATGTGTTTGGGTATTTATGATATCATTTTTACCCTTAATTACCCTACTTACTTTTAACAGTGGTAAATAAAAGTAAAAAGTTACTATTCATCAAAAATTATTTTCATCTTATTGAACCACATTTTAGATACGGATATTAACCATGTCACTTAGTTTTTTTAAATTCAACTCACAGAAGCTGTAAAATTAAATTTTATAAAAATTTGCTAATGCTCCTAGGAGTTGGGTAAAAGAGGGTAAAAAGTTTAATAAAATTTTACATATCTAAACTTATTATAAAACGACTCCAATGAATTACATTGAAAATATATAGGTATTATGTATCTATTTTGAACTAAAATTTAAATAAAATAATTAAATATTTATTTAAAAATTTCATTGTTAAACAATAACACAGTATTGTTCAGTATTCATAAAAAACTGAATGTTTTCAGAAAAATACAAAAAATTCACCCTAAGATAATTTCGATATTCCGAATCCAAAAATAAATTCCATTTTGAAAGATAAAATTTCTAAAATTTCAAAAAGTGGGTATTACTATACATAATGGCTAGTTTTATTGGTCGCGATGAGTGAGAATCTTGAAGTTGCATACAATGCAAGCTATTGAATTATTCCAAGGGAAACGTACCATGGAATCTTGGGGTGTTAAATTTTTCCCTCCTTAAAATAATTTCATCCTCTAAATTTCTAGAATATTACTGCATAAAAATATTCGAGTGGTTCTTCATCATAAGTTCCTCGGGTCCCAAGTTTCCTCTTCCATCTTATGATTTCTCCATAGATCTTTTACAAGAGGAGTCGTCCAGTTTCTCATCACTTGTTATCTAGTATCAAGATTTTTAACGGGCTCTTCATAATAAGATAGATCAGGTTCCAGTTCAATTTCTCCATAGGTGAGTACATGCATTGGGTCAGACATGTATTTTCTCAACAGTGATACGTGGAACACATCGTTAACTTTGGAGAGACCTGGCAGAATTTACAAATAGAAAGCTACAAACCCAATTTGTTCTAGAATTTTGAAGGGTCAGATGTACCTGGGACTCAACTTACCCTTCCTAGTGAATCGTATAACTCCCTTCCAAAGAGACACCTTCAAGAAAACGTGATCTTCTACCTGAAATTAAAATTCTTATTTCAGTTATCGACATAGCTCTTCTACCTACTTTGTGCTTCTTTGATGTGGGTTTGGATAACCTTCACCATTTCCATTGTTTCCTCAAAAATTTTTGGACCTATGAGTTTTCTTTCACCAACATCATCCCAACATGTTGGTGTGAGACATCCCTTTCCATATAATGCTTCATATAGTGCCATCTGAATACTTGAATGGAAGTTATTGTTATATGAAAATTCTACCAGAGGTAAATATTGATCCCACATACCTTGAAAGTCAAGCGAGAAAGATCTCAAAATGTATTATAAGGTTTGAATAGTCCAATCTGATTGTCCATCGGTTTGAGGGTGGTAGGTAGTGCTCAAATGAAGTTAGTATCAAGGGCCTTCTGAATACTTTTCAAGAATCTTGATGTAAAACAGGGATCACAATCAGAAATAATCCATAAGGGTACTCCATGATGTCTTACAACATCTTTAATATATAATCATTAAATACATTAAAGTGGTAAATCTTATTTTATAGAAAGAAAATGGGATGACTTGGTAAGATGATCGACAATGAACCATATTGCAACATTCCTTCTAGGTGTCTTTGGTAGCCCAATGAAAAAGTATATCATAATATTATCCCATTTTCACTCAAGTATGAGAAGTTGTTGCATGACTCATCCAGGCTGTTTCCTTCTAGGTTTCAGTTGTTGACAAACTGTACATCTTGACACAAAATCAGTAATCTCCCTCTTCATGTTGTCACACCAAAATTGTTCCTTCAAATATCTATACATCTTCGTGCTACCAGGGTGTATATATAAATTGTAGCTATGACCATCACTCAACAATTCCCTTTTTAGATCAATTATTTTAGGAACACAAAGTCTCTTCCCAAATTTCAAAACTCCATCTTCATATATAAATCCATTCAATCTCCCAGCATTCACAGCTTTAATTTTCTTTTGAAACTCCTCATCATCAATCTGATAACTTTTTATCCTTTCTATTAAATATTGTTTGGTAACTATTTTAAAAATCATTGATGTTTCACCTTCCAAGGTTATTCCCATATCCTTCTTTACTAGATCTATGAAAATAGGATCCCTTTCAATTCTCATCTTGTTCAAAACTCCATGATCCTTTCTACTCAAAGAATCTTACACCTTATTTTCCTTCCCAGGGTGGTAGTGTATTGTACAGTCATAATCTTCGAGTAGTTCAAGCCGTCTCTTTTGCCTCATGTTGAGTTCTTTTTGTGAGAAAATATACTTCAAACTCTTGTGATCAGTATAAATCTCACATTCTTCACCATAGATATATTGTCTCTGTATTTTCAGAGCAAATATTACAGCTGCTAACTCAAGATCATGAGTTGGATAGTTTTGTTCATGAATTTTTAGCTTCCATGATGCATAAGTAATAACTCTATCATTCTACATAAGGACACAACCAAGTCCTTTCTTTGAAGAATCACTATAAATAACAAACCCATCATTCCCTGATGGTAGAGTCAAGATAATAGCATTGAAAAATCTTATCTTATGTTCTTTAAAACATTCTTTACACTATTTTGTCAGAACAAATTTATCCCCTTTACGTGTGAGCTTGGTTAATTGGTTTTCCAACTGGGAAAAATTCTGGATGAAATGTCGATAATAACCTGCTAAACTAAAAAAACTGCGTACCTCAGTTATAATCTTCGGTGATGTCTATTAGTGTATTGATTTGGTCTTTTAGGGATCGATAGAGATTTCATCCGTAGAGACATTGTGGCCAAGAAAAGAAATATCCTGAATCTAGAATTCACACTTGCTAAATTTACCATATAATTCATTCCTTTTAAGAGTCTTTAGAATAATGCGCAAGTGATTTTCATGATCTTATTAGATTTTGTAGTATACCAAGATATCACCAATAAATAACACTAAAAATTCATAAATATATTCCTTGAAAACACTATTAATTAGATCCATGAAGACATAGGGTGCATTAGTCAACCCAAAAGGCATTACTATAAACTCGTAATGCCTGTACCTGGTTTGAAATGCTGTTTTTAGAATGTCTTCCTTATTCAAACACAACAGATGATATCCAGATCAAAAGTCTATCTTTGAAAAATATTTATCTCAATGATGTTGGTCGAATAAATCATCAATGCGAGTTAGGGGATACTTGTTCTTTATTTTTATAGCATTGATCTCCCTATAGTCAATGCACATCCTCATAGATTAGACTTTCTTCTTAACAAAAAGAGAAGGGTCTCCCCTATGGGAAACACTAGGGTGAATAAATCCCTTATTAATGAATTCCTCTAGTTGTTTATATAGTTCCTCTAATTCCACAGTGGCCATTCTATAAGGGGTCTTCAATATGAGCCTTGAATCGGGAATTAAATCAATGGAAAACTCAATTTCTCATTCTGGAGGATGTCTAGGTAAATCCTCTAGAAACCCATAAAAATTTTCTTAAACAATAGGTACATCCTCTATTTGAACATTCCTTTCCTCACCCATAGTTATTTCATTCACTTCCTCGCCATTAATTGAATTCATTTGAGCTATAGGGGTGGATCTTGAGTAGTATTATGTGGTGACATTTCTGCTCTAAAGATAAGGTACTCCTTATTATCATCATGAATTGTAACCTCCTTCTTCATTCAATAAATTTTCACATCATGGTCTGAAAGCCAATCCATACAAAGGATTATATCAAATCCAATCATGATTACGATGATGAGATCAGCAAATAAAGAAAATTTATGTACCCTAATGGGAACTGATTCACAAAACTTTGTTGTAATGATACTTCCCTTAGGGGTTTTAACTGACAACTCCCTTATTAAGTCAAATTAAAAATATCTAATTTTCTTAGAAAAATGGTAAAATATGAAACAATGCGATAATCTAAAATCAAATACAACATTTTCTAAACATGACGAAACCATTAAATTAACTTCCACCACATCTTTTAGAGCTTCAACCTTAGAAGTAGTGATAAAATAAGCTTGGCCTTGATCCTTTGGCCTTTTTTGGGTAAGTTTCCTTGATTCTTAGGGCATTGATTTTCATAATTCCCCCTATCTCTACAATTATCGCATTCAACATTGACAGCATCTTTCTTTCCCTTTTAATCACGAGCATGGTGGACATTTTCACCACAATTGTAATAGACTCCCATTCCATTCAGGCAAGTACTAGGGTGTTTCTTCCCACATTTACTATAGGATGTATATTCTACTTTTCCCTTCTTCCCAAAATTTTTGTTTCCAGAATGTTCAACAGACCTCTTCTTCTCTTGCTTTTCATTAAAGTCATAGAACTTAGAGAATTATTTTTCTATCTTAATAACTCATGAGAAAATATCTTTGTCCGATGAGGAGGATTTTGAGACTAATTCTCAATGAACAAATGATTTTAACCCATCAAATAAATGATCAGTCTTTCTTCTTGGGTTATGTATATAATCTGCAGCATGCCTTGCTAACCTTGTAAAGTTAGCCTCATACTTTGCAACATTCTCATCCTTCTATTGCCTCAGACTCAGAAATTTCCTTTCCATATATGCTCGATGGTCATGAGGAAAGTATTTTTCTAAGATAATCTCTTTAAACATCCTCCATTCCATATTTGATGCTTCAACATATTCCTTTGTGTTTTGAATCAATGACCACCATTGATCTACGTCTTCCATAAGGTGATAAACTCCCATGAAAACTTTTTCCCTTTCGCTACTCTGAAAAGCATGAAATATTTTCTCTATAGAATTTATCCATTGTTTAGCTACAAAAGGATTTGAACTCCCATTTAATGTTGGTGGTTGTTGCCTCATGAAGTAGTCTAACATTGATCCTCCATGTTGTGGATCGGGTTTCTCCATATGGGTATGGTTATTATTCATAACCCGAGTGAGTTTTCCATGTATGGTTATAAGCTGATCAGCACCAGTTGCATAAACAACTCCACTATAATTATATTTAGTAGGAGGGAAATATCTACATTGATTGCGTGAATTGATACAGTTTCCATTCCTTCCACTATGTGCCATTTCTAAACAATGTAAGACACTAGATTAGTTTATGAATCACAATACATAATTCCGAACATTTAAAAAAATTAACATTAATTGAATAGTTTATGGATATAATCCATAATCATAAAAATGATTCTTTTTGAGGAAGTATAAACTCATAAACCCTTCATAATGGTTTGTAAAGAAAATGAGAATTATCCTAAGCATATCCCCCAGGAGTATTGTAACCAAGAGTGCAGCAAGGCCGGTTGTCGTGCACCAGTTTCCATTCAAGTCTATCTCAAAGAGGTGTTTTTCGGTTTTTCCCCTAGGTACATCGATTCTAGAGTTGCCTCTACCTACTTATATCTAGACAGGGATGTATTGCTTGGAAAACTCAAAAAATCACTACAATACCAAAATTATAGGAAGTTCTTCTATAACAATCCTCAAAGTCTATCTTATGTTAATGTTCTATAATCAGAGTTTTTCTAAATCAAGATTCCATGTTTTGTACTAAACGTCATCTAATACCAACTATAAAACCTTGACCCCAGTTACCCAGAGTTGATGAATTATTACATAACCTTGGCGTGCTCACAAAAGATCATGTCTCGAAAGACCGATTAGTTTAGTAGCCTTGGATATACTAGATACATTCATAAGTTTTACATTACATTATAAAATGAAAAACTACAAAAACATAGTCTCCATAGGACACACTAATATCCCTTAGAATATCCCTGCAGGTCAGTCATAAAATACTTTTTCGCATCCTGGATAAAATAAAACATAGAAAGGGGAGAGCTCAGATGCTCAATAAGGATAACAATATAAAAGAATCTTTCATAAATAAGCATAAAAATTTAAAGCAATGTAAGACTAAAATGAAAGCCTTTTAAACTTGAACATTAGCATAATATGGAAAAGATAAAATCAAATAATTCCACTTACTTAGTCACATGGATATTGTACAAGTTGAATAATCACATGAAATATCAATAGCCACTTTCATAATGATGGAATGCATAATGTCAGACATGATAACCATATAGTCAAGGCCTTATGCAAAGACTACAAATAAGATTTCATTAAGGCCTTTTGCAAAGACAATAGTTTGTCTGATGAGACCTACCAATGGATTGAGGGCCTATAGTGGGCTCCACCAATCACTTACTAAGTCCAATGCATTCCTCATATGAAAAAGTTTAAACATAACATAAACATTCGTATTAAAACAAGGATACCAAATGTAAATAATTTATCTATAAACGATTAATGGTATAAAAATAACACATCCATAATAAAACATATAACAAAACCTTCAAAATAATATGGAATATTTGTATCATAATAAATGAACTTCAAACAAGCTTAAAATCCATCAAAGGATGTTGACATAGATGAAATCGAATTTTTTTGAGAAATATCCTTTTATGTTTTGAAATCATTTAAAATTCATATAATTATAAAAAAAACATTTATTTTGAAAATATTATTATAAGCTTGTATGGGAATCTTCAATGATGATATAATGGTGGAAAATAGCTACACCCGCCGTATAAGGAAAAAAAGACATTCTCACCTTAATTTTGTTGAAAAGGGCATAAAGTACCTTGTTTAGAATATGACAGAAGGATTACTTTAAAAAAAATATGGTAAAATAAGGGTATAAATGAATTTAACCCATAGTATAGTAATTTTTTTTAATTACATTTTTAAGAAAACACGGATGTGGATGATAAAGTTGTCCCAGTAGATACTTACGTAAAAACAACCTCAGATAATAAAACAGTTGTGAAATTAACCCTTACCTTGTACTTTTCCTTGGTCAAGGGTAGGTTAAAAAACTGTATAATAGTTAAATAATTGTTATTAAATTATACAAGAACTATATACATAAATATGATGTTGTATATGATATTCTAATATTGCTTTGTTATTGATATTTTAGTAGTATCATCATCTTGGGTGATAACTGATTTGTTTTTCTTTATATGATTTGTTATGTAAGTAAAGTTTGTTATGGATTGGATGTATCTTATTCATATTAAAAATTATATTAAGTCTTTAAACATTATTTTTAATCATCGAACGAAAATTAGACTTGAATTGATACGATGGAGAATGAATCTCATCGTATTCATGGAGACGGTAATCCCTACGTACGCACGAGCGACAATATCATTCTTTGGATTTTAAAATAATATATAATTGGATGGTATATCATATATATAGAATCCTTATCATGTTTTATTTAATATACACATCATTTATACTCATTATTATACTCATATAAATGATGAAGTATTTGAATGACAAACAACACCACGACGTGGAGACGATAATCCATATGTACGCACATATGGTGACTTTGACATTTATAGGACGTATAGAATAATGAATATGGTTGTGCCATTTTTGTAATAACATCAAATTGTATAGAAGATACTGGAGTTATTATTTTATAATGGGAACAATAAAGAAAGAGGATGTGGTAGAAGAAAAGAACATGAAAGAGGTGATGAAATATTTACCTCTTCTTCAAGTTCTTCCTTTTAATTAGATCAAAATAGCTCATTAAGTTGGATTTATATGAAATACTCTAGGATAAAATATTGACAATTTATAGGATATTCGGGCAAGGTTTGGTCGATCTAAATGGCTTTGAAGGTGTGAATTTTAGGGAAGGGTAAGTTCCCTTTTATAAGAGGGGTGAGGGGAACCTTAGGAAAAGATTGAAATATTATTTTATAATAAAATAATTTTCGGTTTATAATGGATCCAAAATGATTTATTTGAAGGATATGGTGTTTATGGGTCGAAAACCACTCAACCAGTAGGTTTTATACAGGTTTGGGTCAATATATTAACCATATCTTTTAGATTTAACTCTTAATTAAGTAGTTTGACATTTACAATATCTGTTTGTAGTTTTATATTATATGGTTAATAATATTACTGTAAACTTTTACGAGAACCTCAAGTGGTTCATTAATTACATATATTATATTATTTAAGACCTTTGAATGAACCTTAGATTTTTAGGAATCTAATTCCAATTAATAATATAATATTTGTTTTAAAAACTCTTCTCTGTCAATTTTGACACTATTTGGTATTTTTTTTGTTAAATTCATAAAAACATTATTAAATAGAAAAAAACTCATTTAATCGACCCTATAATTTCATATTAACCTAGAAAATTTATGGGTTTCATTAAACTTCCCAAATTATATTTATTTGGATATTTATAATATCTTGATTAGGTAATTACTGCATTATTATTGTGTCATAAATAAATTTAATTCTATAATGTATAAAAATTAAAAATAAAATACCATTATGTAGGAAATATTTTTATCTTTCTTATTAATATTTATAGTACAAGTTATCCTATGTATATCCTAATATTAAAAATGTTTTATTTATTAAACTTTGATTTTAACTCATTCAAATCCTCTTTAAATAAAATAATAATAAATGTACTAATCAAATCCAAGTAGACCCAAGACGTTCATATTTTATTCCTAAGGTTGTTTTTGGTATAATTATACTTATACAGTAGAATTAGGACATGTGTAAGGGTAATTATGATATCATTTTATCCTTAATTACCCTATTTACTTTTAATTGTGGTAAATAAAAGTAAACAGTTACTATTAACGAAAATTTATTTTCATGTTATTGAACCAAATTTTACTTACTGATTTTAACTAAGTTTCTTTTATTTTTAGAATTCAACTCACAGAAGTCGTGAAATTATGTTTTATACAAATTTCCAAATGCTCCTAGGAGGTTGGTAAAAGACGGTAAAAATTTCAATAAAATTTTATATATCTAAACTTATTATAAATGACTCCAATGAATTATGTTGAAGATATATAATTATTATGAATCTATTTTTAACTAAAATAAATTAAAATAAAGTAATTAAATATTTAAGTAAAAATTTCATTTTAAACAATAACGCTGTGTTTTTCACAGTTCATCAAAAATTGAATGTTTTCAAAAAAATACCAAAAATTCCCCAAAAGATAATTTCGATATTACGAATCCAAAAATGAAGTCCATTTTGAAAGATAAAATTTATAAAATTTCAAAAGGTGGTTATTAATATTCATAAAAGCTAGTTTGATTGGTCATAGTGTGTTAGAATCTCGAAGTTGCGTATAATGCAAGCTATTGCATTATTCAAAGGGAAACGTACCTTGAAAGCTTGGTGTGTTACACCACATATCATTATACGCTATTCATATAACACTTCAATCACAATGATATCGTCCATTTCAAGAAGGGTGTTACCTACCACTTCTTATAAATATTGGAATTCAGTTAAAGAATGGAAACCTAAAACTAGATTCACTCTCCCAAAAGATCCAATTAGGTAAATTATTGAAATCAAATAAAGGAGAGAAGAATTACTTTGTAAAGAACATTCATAAAGGATTGTAATGAAGAACACTATGTGATAACCTATTGTGAAGTACAATATGAATTGCCAATTAATAAAGTGTGCTCTGAGGTGGCCTGTCATAAAGGGACCTATGATGAAGTCCTTCATAAGGCCTTAAATAAACACTCATATGTAGTCTCCCTCCCTCACAAAAGCACTATTCCACTAGTATTATGTGTCTAACCCATTTTGATGCTATTATACCACTGCACTATGTGAACCATCCTTCACTTATCCACCCTATTTAAACTATGTAGTCTCACATGTATATCTTTTTTGCTTGGTGAAATGGCCCAAAAATATATTTCTAACCTCAGCGTATTGTCCCATACCAAAGGGGTCTGTCCTTGTAACCTTAGTGGTGATTAACAACGAGTTGTGGTCTTGGGAATTTAGTAAAATCCATTCAATTATGTCACTGAAACACAAGAAAAATTGATAGCTACACCATGAACATTTTTGGCCAGGTCTAACATATTTTGGGTTGAAAATCCCATGAAACCATCCTTAACCCTTGATAATAACTTCAACTGAAATTCTCATCATGGATTATAATAAAACCTTTTGTCAATATACCACACTTGGATTTAATATTTATTCCTTTAGTGGGTATAGTCCTCTTGGTTATCATATATAAGATTACTCCTAGGTGTAAGCCCCAATTTTGCCTCAAAGGGTAGCTCATGTGTAAGCTCAACTCAACATCCTATTGTCATCCCATTTAAAACATATGGGTCATATATTTTTTTCCTCCAAGGTGTATGACCTAAATTTACCAAAAAGGGTAGCTCAAACATAATCCACCCTCAACCTTCTACTATTTTACCTTTTATAAGAGAGGGATCGTATATGGGTCTCCTTCAATATGTAAGACCCATATTTACATCCAAGGGGAGATGATATATAATCCCCACGCAACCTCTTGTTACCATCCC
The DNA here is from genome assembly GCA_963277665.1 of Viscum album. NCBI lineage: Eukaryota > Viridiplantae > Streptophyta > Magnoliopsida > Santalales > Viscaceae > Viscum > Viscum album. The sequence continues at coordinate 1,880,572,840 of OY728150.1, read as the reverse complement.
ATTTATGATTCTAGCATCATATATTGGCCTCCTCCTAGGTATAATCCCTAAAACGTACCTTTACCCAACTCATCTACCACGTTATATATCTTAGGGTGGAACCTATGTTTATGCCCCACAAATTCAACAGGAGTAGACATAATAATCCTAGTTTTATAATTACCTCAGGTTGATATACTCCTCATGCTTATCATTATTCACCTAGATTAGTTATACTCCTCAAGATTCCTTATTCTACTTGAGTAAATATATTCCTCCTGATCATCATGTATGGGCCTCCTTATAGGTGTAATCTTTAAAACATACCATCACCTAAATCATTTACTTGGTCAATTTTCTTTGGGTATCTAATGGGTAAGACGCTCTATATCTCATATTCTCAACCCTTTTACAACATAAGAATCCACTATTGGCCACGTATCCAGTGTAGGAACCTATCATAACTTCATTTGTTTCACATAATATGTTAGTAAATTGAGGGAAACATACATGCTTAATCCCCACACAACAACCCTAGTTCAATATATTTCTCCAATTTAACATATTCGAGCCTCTACTTAGGTGTAAACACCAACCCAACCTTATAGGTTAGCTCATGCTTAAGAACCAATCAACCTCATATTATTACAAATTTTTTGGCACATATTAAATTATATGACCCTATTACCAAGTGTATGCCCAAATATTTCATTCATTCACCATAATCACTCATTAGTTTAGGAACCTCAAATTTTAGCTGATGTGTGATCCCCATTTAATCCCATACTATGAACTCTAATGAATATATAAAATATTTTATCTCTTTCTTCTCACGGATAGCTTGAATCATGTGCCCTAAGAGGTTTAATTGATCATTCCATTATCACAACTAAAATTAATCAAATGAATCAACTTAAAGTCCAAGATGCATGAATTTAAACAATATTTCATGAATCCTTAGTTTAGAATGTTAAAATTTATGGATCATTCATCACATATAAAAATAAAATATTTTAATCAAACTATTTCGGATTTAATTCTTCTAAAACTAGATCTGTTGGATTCTTATATGAGGTTGAATCTCAACATTCACAAAACATTCATTTTCAATATTAGTAAAATTATAAGATGACTCATGCCACCTTGAGTTGAGATAATCATTTTAGTTCGCCTATATACATTGTGAGTTGAAATTGTCCTTCTTATTTATAAATATACCACAATTAGATACATTCCTCTTGGTCTACCAATACAAGGGTCACTTATTTTGTGTAATACCTCACTTGAGCTAGCTACCTCATATGTGATGGGAAAAAGACCTCATTATGATAATGAGTATAATGAGATTCATCCTTCTTTAGAGATGAGCTATGGATGACTGTAGTGATTTGATAGAGATGATATATACATCATCCCATTAGGTTTCCAATATATAGGATGATCCAAAAAGGTCCATTAATTGGTAAGGCCCACACCAACCATCACTAGGAACCTTTATCCTAATCAACCTTACCTCATGACATTAAATTGAATGGATAAGTATTTATCATGAAGCCTTAAAAGGTATTAAATTTCTTATAAAGAAGAACCCAACTATGTTATATATAATTACATTTATAAGGATACATATAAATCCCTCTCAAGGGTCTAATCCCAACTCCACAACATCTACTTCCACCCTGGGTTGAGATAAACTCTATAGAGCCCAAATATTTAGATTTAAATCAAAGAATCATGGACTAATAATAGTAATATGGAAACCTAAAATACACATAGATGTTTACATTTCCACATGGTATGAATCATATCATTAGCATAGGGATAACCAGTCCCACACTATGATTGGGGAAGGATTCACGAAAATAAATTAAATCCCTAATAGAGTAAAAGAGTTGAAAATAATTCCCTCCAAAGGTGTGATGAACTAAACCTCCCACCCTCTTGATCAAAATTCATTCCAATGAATCACTTATAAAACCACAACATTTCTTTAGAAATAAGGTCTAAATTTTTTTCTTACAAACCATCATATATATGGGAGCCATTAGAGTTTCCATCAGAAAAAAATCAGACAACTCAGTGTGAATATTTCAAATATTCCAAGCCTTTATCTTATGAAAAGGGACTGACTAACCATTTAAATTTTGGACAATTTTTTCATGATATATATAAAAAATGGTGAACCTAGTATGAATCCATTAACTATGATAGTGATAAAATAACCATGAATTAATATTTTTGATACAACATAGATGGGTTTCCTATTTATAATTCCATTTCAGGACCTTTTAGACTCCCTACAATTGAAATGGAATCATAAAATGAAGTAGTGATTTCAAAAATCATTATTACAGATAGGTGTACCCATAAGACACCAAAATCGACTACACAAAATCAGCTATCATGATAGACATACACCTTTACATCCATGGAGAAAATGACTTCGAGGCCCCGACATAAACTCTCACCAACCCAACACCACTTGAAGTAGTTTGTGAATGATATTATAAAAAAAATATTCTCAACAAATTCATTCCAACGTTATAAGTACCTTATGAAAACCTCAAAATAAGGAATCCCCATAAGCTATCCTATTGATTAAAGGATGCTAAGAAAAAGTTGGCCCCTATAGAAACATCCAACTACTTCATGTGCCTATCCCTATAATTCACCAACACATACCCTCTTTTTCTTATATAGGTGGATAAAGAGACCCACTATGTTAATTTAATCAACTAGGAGATGAAAAATAAAATTCACTATGGTCATCATTATCGATGTGTGGCCCCAATTATATAAGAATCTCTAAGGACCATCATCATATCCTGGAATTGGACCATAACTAATTCTAGATCACCACTGGATAGAAGCATAAAGTATCATTAAAACAATCCTTGGTGACTATGGAATCCTAGGGGGAAACCCATTACACAAGGATGGGGGAATTTTTATCATTTTTAATCTTGTTTTCATCTAATATATAGTCAAGTGAGTAGAAACATACCTTGATTGTAGATACTTATCAACTAAAAAACATTACTTCTTACTGTATGTTTCACATTAGTAAATGACATCCCTATTATCCTATCTAATACTAAAAATCATGATACCATTTAAGAATAAATACGATTGGTTATAATCACCACTCACACAGAACTCGAAAATTCTTAATAAATCTCAGTATAAAAGAAAATTCTTCACCTCAAATAGAAAATAGTATAACATGAGCAGATTAAACATAAATTATCTTGGGGAAAAAACTCACTAAGTATGGTCATCAAGCTAAATCCACCATGCCTCCTTCAAATGAACTGCTTTTATATAAGGATATTTTTCATCCCACACATTTATAATCCATCCATCCCATTAACTTGAGATAATATAGATCAAGAAAATTGGTTGTAGTGCTGATTGGTTATCAGGAGTACCCACTATTGGGGAATCAACATCTTATAGTTTTGGAAATTTGGATGATGCCAACTCATGTAGTGTTATCCCATGAATTTATGGATAATATCTTTTATCAAATAAATTTTATCAAAGGTTTATTTTCACTTGTACTACTGAAGGGAAATCCATATCCCGAGTGGGTGGAATTTATTGTACATGTCTCTCTCAAGGTGTTTTCAAGATCTTAAACCCTCCTAAATGTTTTTAAAAATTTAATTTAAGTAATTGGAAGATAGTTTTGATGATATATTGTCGTAATCATGTTATATCCATGAAATTTCCTTAAATAAGTATTAATTAAAGTATTAAATCCTTAAAATATACATAGGATAACATTATATGGCCATTGATAGATTTTAAGGATCCAATTTTTTAAGATCCATGAAAATATAGATAAAAAACCCAATTCCATGACATGGTCTTTGAAAGCGTGGTGGAAAGGTGGGATGGAAGGAAAATATGGATAAGTGTCGGTGGTTACACAAATGGTATTGGGAATTTTGAACGAAAAAAGAACTAATATTTTTTCACCAGAGTGTGGTGAAATCCATGGCAATAGCTACACTGTATTTAGTGCTTAGTTAACACCATTCCATTCGGTCTTCAATTACTTGATTATTCTCTAATGAATTATAGATGTTTTATATAGTATTTAAAGGCTATAAATAAATTAAATAGGTTCATAGATCTACACAAAAAACATGTGCAATAATGCTCTCAATTAATTGATTTCCGATTCAATCTCAAAGTGATATATTATCTAAATATTTTATTCTCTAATCTACTATGTGTGCCCATTTTAATATCTTCTCACTCTCATCATTTTCTCATTCACTCCTACCTCATCTCCATATTATTTAGAGATAATTAAGAATAATATAAAACATGATTTCTTTGAATCAATCCTCACTCTACCTCCACTTTATTCTATTTTTTTGTGCTCAATACCATTAAAGTGAGTAACTTAGGTAAAATTTACGTAACTATTAAATTGAAATTGTAAATGGTCTTTAAGGTTTCAATTTATACCCCTTAAAATGATAGATTCAATTTTATTTCTAGTTTCTTTCTATAAACTTTAAAATATTGAAATTTTGGTATCTTTTATACTGTTAATGTCAAGGTATTAAATCCTCAATAAATTGGGGTGATAGACGTAGGGGATCTTCTATATCGATTACCGAACATCCTTATCAAATTTTGTGTCGTATTTAATTTCCACAATTTTATTTATTAAGTAATTTTGTTTATTATTTTAATAAATTTCATCATTATAATATTAATACACATAATTTTCTAAATAAGGTACAATAATTTCTAAGATTAACTCACTTTTAAATTTACTATTTAATTCATATATGATATATCAATTATTTCTTAAATGATATCATCAATTTATTTATTTTATCTTCTTAAAAAAATTTATATTGTAAATTTTTATTTTATTTTAACAATTTGTTAAAATGATATTCACCCCCTTTTAGTTTTCCCTTACACGTAACAACACTTGGTATCAATGGATATCTTTGTGTTTATTTCAAAATTCTTATTTTTTAAAAAATGTCATCGATTTTCAAAATCTTATAAATTTTAAAGTATAATTTAAAATATAATATAACACTTATACCATAGATTATTTAATTAATGGTTAAAATTATTCATATCAGAAAAATAACGTGTTTATTTTATATATAAAAAATTTAAATCTTTTTATATAAAATGGTTTTGCAAGGTTATACCCGTACTACTGATCCCGAAGATGAATGGTCTCTTGAAGATATCTCTTTTTTTAAATTAGATGGTATAACTATGAACAAATTACACTGTGGTTTAGAATAAAATTAATTTAATAGTATATCCACTTTTAAAATAGATTATTAAATCTGTAATCTCTTATAAGTTACACAATAAGGGATGAATAAAGTTAAATGAACTTGATTGGATATGTTTAGAAATGACATTAATTTTTTCCATGAACTGCAATTAATCAATTACAGATATTTTTATCATATTTTCTGAAATTAAATAGTATAAAATCTCTTCATGATGAATTATCTATAAAAAAACTCATAAAGAATGTCTTGTTGGTCTTACGTAGATCTTGGACTCCTAATGTGATGGTGATCCAAGAATCCAAATACCTAATGAATATATCAATCATATAAATCATTAACTCACTTATGAATTATAGATTAAAGATGAATATAGAAGTGGTAAATGATTTAATATAATCCATTCACCTCAAGAAGAACCTAGCTTTTAATGTAATAAATAAGAAAATTCTTTAGAAAGAGACTACGATAATTAAATTGAACTAAAACTCTTAACAAGAATGTTGAATGATTGGAAAAAGTTTAATAAATGGAATAAATCCTTCTGATGATCCAAAAAGCCAAATGAAATTCAAGAAATGTAATTTACATAGTTTAGTTTCAAAAATAAGGGCCATATCAAGCCATATTTTCCCTTATAAAAATGAATAAGAGGGGTAAGATGGTTCTAAAGGTCTCAACATGAATTTTTTGTAGTGATACAATCTCAACATATGAATGAAGCAAATCATATACTAAATTCCTCAAGTAAAATGTTGATGTAGGTGAAGAGGTTAGTTATGAAACTTCTTTGAAGTCCTCTTCTTCCTCTTATTTTTCCTCTCATTATTTATATTATTTTTTATAAAATTAAGTTACTAGTTTTTTAATAAATTCATTAAAAATATGATAATATTTAAAAGAAATATAAATAAGTTCCAAATAATAAAAATTATCTTCTTAATGAAAAATATATTCTATTAAATGAAAATGATGAGTTGTTATTAAAAATTAAAAAATTAAATGGATGTTGAAGTTTTCAAAATTTAAATCAATGATTTAAAAAAATATTTAAAAATTCACACATGATGAAAAAAATATTAACATAATCCATGATTTTCAATGTGTTAAAATATGTACTCATGTTTTTGGGTTTTAAATTAATAAAATATCTCGAAAAAATAAATTTTTTTGTAAAAGGAGTTACTCAAAATATATTTTTTATTTATTATAAAAAATCTGTGTATTTAATTTATGAATTAAATTTAAAAAATCCATGATTTTCACAATCAAAATACATTTGTCTTTCTTTAAAAATTTCTGAAAGAACTTATTATTCTAAAAATATTTGGGTTCCCAAATCCTTATTTTATAATATTATCAAAACCAAAATTATTTCTCTATATCAATATTTATTAGATATAATTAAAAGACCCTAAAAGATAACAAAATGAACTTTAGTTTGATGTTTTTGAAGTAATTTTCCATCATGACTCATTGAGCTATATTATAGTGGATTCTCAATAAATTTTTTGACATTTTTAAATAATTGACCAACTCTACCATCTTAAGATCCTTATAAAATGATCCAATTGGGGGGGAGACTACATATTTCTTTTTTTGGAGAAATTTTTGACATAAAACTTGATCTACATATGAAAAAGTATTTTTTGGATTTTTTTAAATTTTATTTTACTTTTGATGTTAATTTTTTGATTTCTTCACACTCTTCCTCAGGTGTATTTTTTTATTATTAAAAAAATGGAGAATGTTTTTTTCAACATTTTATTTTCATTTCTTTTTCAAAAAATTTCCCTATATTTTTCAAAATTCGTCTCTTTATCTATTACATTTATTTTCTCAAAAAAAATTAAATATTATTTTCCTATCTTATATTTTATCTCATTATTTTTCTTGAATGTAATTCATTTTTTAGTTGACGTTAAACCCAAATGTTTTATGTTATATTCTATTTTCAAAGTTGGGGTTTTTTAAATTATCTATTTTTCATTACTCCCATACCCAAGTATGTTATTAATGATTTTTATTTTGATGAACCTGTTCTATCTTGGTAATCCTTTGTTAACATCATGTTTAAATTTCTATATCATGACTTGCCCTTCTTATCTCCATTTTCCTCTATATTTTTAAATTTTTCAAAATAAAAATGGGGATATGTTTTTTGTTTATTAGGATATGTTTTAGATGTTTTGTTTTGTGATATTTTTTTGAATATTATATTATCATATCTAAGGGGGATGTAATTGATTATTTAGGGGAATTGTTTTATTTCTAAATGGGGGATATTTTTTTGGTTTTTTGGTCATTCTAGAAAAATTTATTTAATTTAAAAATTCAAATATATATTCTTAAATTTTAATCATGTTTAATATATTTGTCCCTTGAGTATGATTAATATATTATGTTAATTTCTTGAGCAGATTGAACATTATATATTTTAGTTTTCAATATGTTAAATATCTCTTATTAATATATTGTTCGTGATATTTTAACTAATGATTAACATTTAATATATATATATATATTATATTAGTTTTTGTGATCCTAAAAAATGAAGATATTTTTGTACCTATCTCTATATCATGGTGTTTTAATAATCCCAAACACTCTCTAATGTTTCTAAAAATTTTATTTATGTAATTGGTAGTTAGTTTTGATGAAATATTGTTATAACCCTAAAAGATAATTTAAGATGTATTAAATTAATTATTTAGGACTTTTAATCTTTTTAAGAACCTTATGAGGACATTGATTGATGTAGAGGAGACAAATTTTGATGCTCCATGAAAATAGGCCAAAACACATTGGCCGAAGGTGTAGTAGTTGAGGGTGTGGTGGAAAATAAGGATGATAGGTGATAGAGCTGATATTTTAAATGTATTTTTTATCTACATTTAGATTATCTAATCCCATAAAATGTTTCATTATTTGTGACATTGCATAATTATTGGAATTTTGAACTGTTTTGAGCTAAATTATGAAAATGCCATAATTCTAGTTTTTTAACATTTTTTTCATTAGTTTTATATTTTGTGAATATCTTTTTAAATAATGATCCAATTAGAATGATTATATTTTAAAAACTCCTAGAAAATGTGATTAATAATTTTCAAATACACCAATTACTAAATCATCTATCTAGAGGATCAAATAAATCAGGCTTTGTGAAATGTTTTTATGTTCATCAGAGTGGACCCCACCTCATTCAAAGAGGTATAACTACAACTATAGGTGTCCAAAGTAATTTATTCTAATTTATGTTTCAATAGGTAGCATAAGAGAACGTGAATGAGTAGTTTCAAGGAGAAATTTGATCATTATGGAATAATGTGATCGAGTCCAACATATGGAATATGAAGCTTCTCCTCTACTAGAACAAGAGATCATGAGCAATTAATTCATAAATTTTACATTAATTGTCCAAATCAGATGAAATTTTGAGGGCCGATAGAAGATAAAATTTAGAAAAAATAATTATAAGAGTCAAGAGGTTTATTTAGAATGTACGGTTGTGAAAAAGGAGGAATCATAGGATGAACATAATCATGACAGTAGATTTCTAGCCCCTACCTTCTCATTGTATTTCCATTTCTTCATCATTTCATGGGGTTAGATTTGGACAATAAAAGGTGTTGTTGAAGATATATATTTTTATAAATATATTTTTCACTCTTTATGGAATGGAGGTGATGTGGGATACTCATGTAATTCGAGGATAAGCACCAAGTGGTTACAAACAACCGCAACTGACTAACACTCCGTTTGGAGTTTTGATATTTATGTGTAATCTCTATTGAATCTCTCTTGAACTAATATTTATTTAATGATAGTGGTTTTTTTCCTTATTTAATATATTTTAAACTGGTTTTTTGGATGGTTTTCCAATCATTGAATTAAAATACAATATTTCACTATTTAAATTTCATCAGCGAGGTCTTACTATTGAGCATTTTGATTTCAATTAGGTTTGATTATCTGTAAGTCTTCAAGTAATTGAATCACTTATATGGGATAAGAAACAATCATATCAATGTTTTTATATGATATAATATCAAAAATAATTTGTTTATATAGAGGTATTTGTGTATGCAATGAGAGATTCATTTGAGAAATAATTTTAGACAAGGAAGAGGGAAGTGTGGGGGAGGTTAAAGCTTGTTCATAACTACTCTTTTGATCCTGGTTTCAAAACCCATTTTACTTTCTAAAAATTTTCTGACTTGTTCTTAATTTTTATTTTTATTTAGTTTTATCTATATTATATTTTACAATTTTTAATCAATCACAAAACTTCTCTTTTGGAAAAACATACAAAACAAAAGTGATAGTTTTGCAACTAAAATTGCATCCTCCTCGAGTGAAAATATAGGGACTGCTATATTACACTCCTATTAGGGATAAAATTATTTATTGAGGTTTTCAATACAAAAAAACTCACATCCATATGCCAAAAAAACAAAATTATAGAGGCCATTCCCATGGTCGTTTTCATTTTAATGGACAAATATTCCAAGATGTTTTCACCAGGGCATTTTGAAAGCGTTGTTGATGGTTACACTGCATTTAATGTTTGGTAAAAAATATTCAATTCTGTATTCATTGACATTATTACTTCATGGAGAATTAAAAATGTTTTCCTAAGTATTTAAAGTCTAAAAATAGAGTACTTGGATTCTTGTATATCTACAATAACATGTGCAGAATCTCTCTAATCGAATCAATCACTAATTACCTCTCATGGTTCTCTCTTCTATAAATACTATCTTATAGAATCTTGAATGTAGTCATATTATAATATCATCTCACTCTCATAGTTTTTTTATTACCTCTTAGTGTTTTATCATATTATTTAGAGTGAATTAAGAGTATGATAAAACATGATTGCTTTTAAGAAATCCTCTCTCTGCCACCTCTTTCTTCTTTTATTGGTGCTCACTATCATTAAAGTGAGATACTGAAGTTTTCTTTTCGTAACTGTTAAAAGGAAAGGGTCTATTCTCTTTGAGGTTTCTAACTATACCCATTAAAAATATTTTTTCAATTTTAATTTTGGTTTCTTTTTATAAACATAAAATCAAGGGGGGTTTTATGTAATGTATACCATTAAATATTAGTGAATAATATATAAAAGAATCAATAAATTAGTTTGGTAGACATAAAGGCTCTTCTAGATATAATTCTGAATATACTTACAAATTTTTTTTACCTTATTTAGTTTTTTCATTTTTTCTACTTAGTGATTTTGTAAGTTCTTTTAATCAATTTCATCATTCCAATATTGATATGAATAGACATATAAGTATGATTTGATTGTTCTCATGCATAAATTTATTTAAAATTGACTATTTAATTCATATCTTATTTATCATTTTTAACCTAATAAATTTTATCACTTTACTTTCATTATCTTCTCAAAATAGTTTCTATTTTTAATTTCTATTTTCTTATATAAATTTATTTTATAAAATGAAAATCAGCCTCTCTTTCTGTTTTCCCATACTTTGACTAATATATTCAAGTCACACTCCCCCAAAAACTGGGAACCATAGATTGAATGGGTGATCCATAATTTCAACTCACCGATTTATCTTTCTAGTTTGGCCTAATGTTGGGAACTCATAAGAATTAGTGGTTTTCAAGCTCATATGATTTGTGCATACCTTAGAAGGACCTATTTTTTTACTATAATTACCTTAAAACTAGGTCAATTTCAAGATGAGAAGATTTCTATCATAAATTAATTTTCTAATTTTCTCTACACTAAGGAAAATTTATCCATTACTTATCTAATATCAAGTATAAAAAATAATATATTCATAGATTTCATTAAAATATGGAACATATTCCATATAAACATAGATTTTGTAGGAAAATTTACTGGAGATCATTATGGAGAACATAATAGAAGAGTTTCCAACCACAAACATAAACCAAGACTATGCTGGTGTTTATTGACATTTTGTGTCTACGGTGCAATGTGTATAGTTTGATATTTGAAAAACTAAGGAAAGATCTTATATATCACCACAAAAACTAAAAGGAAATTGTAGAGAGTAGAAGAAACTACTGTCAACCTCAAGCCAAAATTTTTTGAGGAGACATAAACATGAAATTTAGATAAATAAAATTTAGTCCTTAAAAATGATAAAGTTACAGGGTAATTTAATTTTTCTATGGAAGAAAACTTGATCATGATTCCAAAAATCAAGAAACCATATTAAATATGGAAAAAAATTTCACCCAAACAACTGAACTTACCATCACATATGGGGAACAAGATCCAAGAATGATGTTTCATTAAATATTTTATAAAAAGGTTATTCTATGATTTATAAATTCCATTGGACAATTCCAAAGTATCTTTGGAGTATAAAGAATAATTTTTGTCGACCCACCAAATGAGTGAATGTGCATTGAACCACAAAACTAGGGAATGGGAGATGACCCACCAAATGAGTTAATAGGTAACGAAAAAAAATTGAATGGGGTCATAACACACAAAATGGAAAACTAAATTTATGGGGAACAACATGGAAACAATGTTTAAAAAAGTATGGTATCGACCAGGTCTGAAAAATGTTCACATGGTTTTGATGAGTTCCCCCCTAATATAAACAATCACACAGTTCTATCATTATCTAATCCACAATTGGTTGTAACATCATCCCCTACCATCATTAGTAAACAAGTTATTAGTGATGTCACACATATATTTACGTAAGTCATTATCAACCTTGTTGATTCCTAATAATAAAACATTGATAGAGTACAACCTGATGTCAATAGATGATCCACTCACTAGGATCCACATTAGGAATCCCATAACCATCCACTCATATTTACATTTGGAAATCAAATATCATCGACACGTATTCATTCTATAATAACACTAAGGTTTACTAGGAAATATTTTTTTATGAATACGTATTTAATACCCCATGATTTTAAAACAACATTATGTTCGATAGCACGCAACACTAAGATTAAACTAACCATGAAATATTATTATAGTTATAACCTATTTATTAAATTGGTTGGTATAAAAGGAAAAAACCCATTAGAATATATATATATAATGGTCTTGATCAATAAAAATTTATTTTTTAATTATTTGGAAATAAGAACTCATTTTTTAGTAAAGTTATTTTATTCTTCAAAAAATACATTTTCATGAAAAAGGATTTGTATATGTTTTTATGAGAAAATATTATAATTAATTTAGTGAAATTTTATATAATTTATTTTATAAAATTAAATTAATTTCTGAAATAATTATATTAAATTTATCAAAGGGTTAACTTTTGGTATTTTTTTGAAACAATAGCTTTTTTAATGAATAGTGAAAAATACTGATTTTTTTTAAAAAATTATTTTCTCTTAAAGTATTTACATAGTAAAATTCTATTAACGATTAGTTTTAAAATTTCACTAGTTCATTTTTATTAATATTAATCCAATTATTATCTTTGGAATAAATTTTATACTTGAATTTGGTATCAAAACAATTTTACACTTAATATGTATTTTGTGAAAAAAACTATTTTCGTTATATTTTGAATATTTTTTATTAAATTAATTTATACCACTCATATAAAATTAATCATGAAATTTGGATTACTTATTTAGAATTAGGATGTCAAATTTTTTTAAATAGGTCACTTTCTTATTTTTTCCATAATGAATAGTAAGCATAGTAAATAATTTTCATCATGGTAAGGGAAAATCCAGAATTTAAGGTTAAACCAATATGAAATGGACTAAAATTGACTATAAGACATTCCTTTATTCTATTTGATGATTTAATTCTTACTATTTCAATCAAATTTTAGAGAATATGGCCACTTGGTGGTATATTTTTTGTTTTTGACCTTCATAATAATTATCTATAAGACAAAGTAAAAAATGTCACTTTTTAGATTTTAATTTCAATAATATTTTTTGACAATGATAAAGACAAAATATATTCAATTATAAATATTTATTTTATAAATAAATTATTTTTTATCATTACAAATTATTTTTAATTTTTATGGATGACATAATTTCTTAAAATGCTTACACCACACCGACATATTATTTACTTAATTAATAGAAAAAATAAAATAAAATCATTTAAAAATGTTAAAAGTAATATAATTTTTATTAATTATATTTTTCTTTGATTTTTTTAGATAAAATTACATATTAGATTGGTTTTAAAAAATTATATCTTAATTCAATTTTTTTCATGTTATTTTCAATGTTAAATTAAATGAATAGGTTAAAATTGGCATTAATGTTATATTATAATAAATAATATTTTATTAAATGATTTAAAATTATAAAAAAATAACATCATAAAATTTATTGTAAATGTATTAAAACATAAAATATGGTTCATATATGGTCTAATTTTCTTTTTTACAGTATCTATATTGACCCATAAATAGTAAAAACTTTGTTATCGCATGAATTATCAAAAGGGTAACACAATTTAAAATAAATAGATAAGGGTAAAAACAAAATATAAACATGTACAAATATTATTAGATGAAATTATTAATATATATACTAATACTATATTTTAATTATGTCATTTTGGAGAATTTTTTCAAGGAAAGTTAATTTATATTAATTTAATATCTTAAGTAATTCCATGGGTGCGCGTCCCCTCACTTATAAAGGGTCAGATACTCTCCTCTTTTCATTACACATTAAAATAATTTTATTTATTCTAATACCAGAAAACATATCTCTATAATATCTATAATCATGTTCTTTTGGTAATTTTATGTGTATAATACTAACCTTAGAGGGTTTAATGTGAAAATAAAAAGAAGTTGATCAAAGAATAGTTATAGTATTTAACCAATTTTTTAGTTTTATTTCTTCTTATACCTCCCTAAAATCTTCTTAATTTTTTTAAATAAAAATAAAAATTATATTAAGTATACTAATATGATAATTTGGTAATTTAATCACTTAAATCCATCTCCTCTACCGTCAAATGGGAAAATAAATCATCATTCATGTGTATGGAGGACTTCCTCCTCGAGAACCGACATGATTCGTTTTCCAAAACTGCATCTCATGGATAGTTATAATGATTAATTTAATATATATATATATATATATATATTATTTATGATATAATTAGGATTATTGAAAGATGATTTATTATTTAAATTTATTTTATTCCATCCATCAAAAAATGCAAAAAAAAATCAGGCGTACGTAAAACCTACCATCTCTAAGAAGGATGTAATTTATTTTATATATATATTTAAAAAAATAATATATATATATATATAATGAATATATATGTTATTAATATCATTATTAACATTATTTATATAATGAAACCGTGAATAATTAATAAATACCGATACTTTCGAAAAAAATGTATGAATAACAAAGTAGTTATCACCCGAGATAAAGATTTCAACAAAGAATTGAATATAAAATAGTGGTATGATATTATAATAAAATAATATGTTGTGTTATTTATATATTAGTATGGTTTTGAAATAAATTTATAATAAATAAATATTTATTATATAATAGTTTCTACTGCATAGAATGAAATAAGAGATTTAAGGTAATGGATCACTTTGTACTTCCCTTTTTCTTCAGGTTATGACCATTCTCTATCTAAATCACCTTTTCTATCCATTTTTTTGTTCATTGATTATAATTTATATATATATACATGTGTTTATTACATATATATACCTAATTATATCTTCTTATTATGGGTTAATACATTCCATAAATTCATTTCTTAAATTATTTCTTTAAAATAAAACCGGAATAATGGGAACATCTCTATTCCTTAATCCTTTTATCAAACTCCCATTTAAAGGTTTTATTCCCAAATTAACACATTATTTTGATATTTGTGATTATTTAATCAGTTATTAACATCCATAATATTTAATTCCACCTTCTATTTAAAGTCTTTATGAAATTTCCTTCAATTATGAGGTGAGGTAAGATTATGAAACCCATTTTTCCATGGGTAATACTTCTGATTATGTTTTATGATTGATTTAAATTTTAGCACACATGATCATGAAAAAATCATGTTGGCTACACCTAGATATCAATATATTGAATTGGTTAATGTTTTTGTCTAATGATATAATTTGTATGGGATTAGGGAGTCAAACTAATCAACGATGGGACTCTATCCATCATGTGATGATGTCTTAGCAGTTAACATGGGCTTATGATTATGTTATGTTTGGTATTTCTCCCACATTTATTATGTTTCCATGAAATCATGATACCATTATATTTATATTATTTCCCCATTTTATTAATCATAATAATTCTTTTTTATGATTACATGTTATACCTTTGAATCACACGTTATGCTTCATTATCATGTTTATTCCCTTGCCATGATTTTTAGATATCCTATTTTATCTATATATTCCCCAGATTATCCCATGAATTTTTAAGAGTTCAAAGGTATTTAGGAGATCATTATCTATATTACAAAAAAAATGTTTTATTTTTTTTTGATGTTATATGCACATAGTATTCGAAAAGACCTCACGACTCCCATTTATTTTTTAGTTAATTAATATTTATGTTAAAAAACATGTAATAATATATGTAAAAGGGATTTGGTCACTATAGTTGGTATCAAAGAATGTTTTTTAATTTTTTGGAATTAATAATATAATAATTTAGTGATAACCCTAAGGGTAAGTTTAGGTATAGAAAAACATCCTATAACATTGGTGAAGTATAGAGTGAGTGGGTTCTTAGAAATTGCATCCCTGTCTAGATACTACAAGTGGATATGGATCTAGAATAGATGTACCTATGAGTAATAACTCAAAAAGGGTTAATTGGGTATTAAATCAATCATAAATTGGTGCATGGAAATGATTTATAGCTTCACAACAAGTTTTACACTCTTTTCAGTTGAAAAATTCAAAAACTCATTATGAACCATTATTAAGGGAATGAATAAAGTGTTAGGTTAGAAAAAATAATAAGAATATTATAATGGATAACCTAGATTAGAAACTATAGGATGATTAGTTTGGATATACTTATAATTTATAATCTATTCCTTAAAAGTTTCTATGTTTTCCTTTTTATGATTAATAGTAAAAGTATTATTATCTTATTTTATTTTTTAGTTAATGATTAGAAATTGGAGAAATCCAGTTAATAAAAAATGTGATAGGAAATATGATTATTTCCTTAGTAATAAGCCTTATATTATAGGAGTGGGAGCTGAGAACTTCTTGGAAGCACTAGATCAACTGACTCAAGCTATGAATATTAACTTGAATCATGTTGAATTACCTTCTCATAAGAAAAAACTATTTTTGGTCGAGTCATTTATGTGAAGAAGGACTCCCACATTTAGTGTATCGTATGATATCGTCATCACATAATAATGGATCAACTATATGGAGGCTATATTCACTATCCAGTAATTCTTAGAATATGAAAATGTTATGCATACCATTTATCACATGGAGGGGGAAGGGAATCAATTCTAGTCACTGACCAAGAACATGAAGTCCAAAGAGTATATTGATTCAATATAATGGGATGATGTTTATAAAAAAAAATTTAATAAATATTTCCCATGAATTCTCTATCTTAAATGGGAGAGGTAGTTCATGGGACTAATTAAAAAAGAAGATGAGTCTATCAGGGTGTATGTGAACAAATTCACATGGTTTTCAAAATATTACTCTTGTTCATAATCAATTATAAAAGTATGGTGGACAACTTATTTAGTGGAAAAAATCAAATTCTATAAAAATATTTGATGTGTTGATACATTGACAGTTATGAAGATATCATTCTTTATTCCCTCAAGGTCATTATAAAGATTGGATAATCTTATTGGTCTTGTGTGTTTAGAGATTAAAAGAGTAAAATAGTTTTTTAGTTATTAGTATCAATAGATCAATCTCATTGAGGAATGAAAAAACAACATAACAGGGGTCAAAAGTGTTGGAAGAAACATCCTAAAAACTGTATGATGTGAACTTTGAGATTCTTTAAGTGTTGAAAAAATAGAATTAGGCTAATAAATGACGATGAGAGTTGAATAAAACAAATAATATAATGGAGAAAAAATGTTTTAGATCAAACTTCATCCTATAGTACAATATTTCTTCTATAACGAACATTGGAACTATAGATTCCACTGCACTAATCCTAGGGATTTCAGAGAAACTCAATGACAAAAACCTCAATGGCCTAGGGAGAACATAAGGGAATTTGATATCCCTAATGTTTTGTTGGATCCCAAAAATGATGTGGTGATAATTGTATTAGTTATTAATTCAATAATAGAGGACATACTTTTTTATTTTAGTTATACTCATTATTTTATATCTTGATAGTTTAGTATAATCATTTAAACACCAACTCAAAACATTGTGGTTGAGCTATATATAAGAACAAAAAATGGAGAAATATTTGAATCCGAAGAATTTAACTCCTCCCTGGTCAATGTTTGTTAATTGAACCACATAAAAAATATCATATTACTTCTTTTTGTGGAGTTTCATGTTATTTTTTGAATTTATTGAATTTCCTTATACAAATACAATGTAATCTATGGGGAGAGCAAGATCACCCTTCACATCCCAAGTTATCCTCAAATTTTGTAAACATGTAAGGAGGAGGATAAATCTCCCTTGTAATCTTCTAATAAATAATAAATTGTTTTTCCTTATGAGAAAAAATATCTATATAAAATGTTTGAAATACATAAGAGAACCAGGTATGAAGACATGAACATTATGAGAAATTATGCTGATATATTCCATAAAAAGTCTCTGAGTCTTCCTCATGACTAAGAAGTTGAGTTCTTAATTGAACTTATACTTGGATCTCTTCCCACATCCAAGAATTCTTATAGAATAGAAACTATTGAGTTTCAAGCACAGAAAAAACATTTAAAAGCGAATTTGGAAAAGGGGTTTATATGCTTGAGTGCTTCATTATGATGTGCACCAGTCCTCTTTGTCCTGAAGAAGGATGGGTCAACGCACATATGTATTGATTATCAGGAACTCAAAAAAATCATAATAATGTAAAACTATATCATACCATGGATATATGATATGTTCAATGAACTGCATAGGGCCCAATATTTCTCTAAGGAATAACATAGGTTAGGATACCACCAATTAAATGTGAAGAAAGAAGATATTCCCAAAATTACCTTTTGAACAATGTATGGACACTACGATTTTATAAGGATCCCTTCATAACCACTAATGCCACAAATATAATATTGGACTTAGTGAATAGATTATTTTGGGAATACATGAACAAATTTTCTATAGTATTTATAGAAAATATTTTGATACACTCTAAAATAAAGTAGAAACATGATGAGTATTTGAATAATGTGACAAAGGGATTTCAAATGTAGATTCTTTATCAACAGTAGAGTAAATGTGAGTTTTTTTATAGAGGAAATATCATTCATTGAAAAATTAATAACTATGAAAGTATTATCTATAGACCCTTATAATAAAAATCCAATTGAGGAGTGGCCCACACCAGTATTAATAATAGCGATTCATAGTTTTATTGGAATAGGTGAGTATTACCATTGATATTTGAGAAAATTCCAACAATTTTAAGACCCAATAACCTAGTTGATTTGGAAGGGGGTAAAGTTTGTATGGACTGATGAATTTGAATAGATATTTATGGAATTTAAAAAGAGGTTTATCATTGCACCAGTCCTGACACTACCCTCAATTTGGGAATTTTTTATGGTATACAATGTTGCTTCATAGAAGGGGTTGGGTAGTGTACTAATGAAAAAATGAAAATAGTGATAGCCTACGCCACAATGTAGTTGAATGTTTCTGAGAAGTACTATCAAACACATGATCTGGAGTTGAGAGAAGTGATATTTTCAATGAAAATCAAGAAACATTATCAACATGGGGTTATGAATGAAATATAAACATATCATAAGTGCCTAAAATATATATTCACAAATAAGTATATTAATGTGAATCAGTGAATATGGTTACTAATGATCAAGGATTATGACTACTCAACCCATTACCACCTATGGAATTAATTTTTATGCAGATTCTCTAAGTAAAAAGGATATGAAAACTTTATAAATGATGATAATTGAGAAGGATCCATTCTTCTTAGACATAAAAGGGATAAACACGGTAATTATAAAGGAAGAAACATCATCATTACGTTCTATAATTATTGATCAATTATCCCTTCCTGAGAAGATAATTTATTATCAATGAGATGATGTGGAAATTCAAAATAAGGTGGAAGCTATAAAAATGGAGTTCCTTGGATATAAAATTGATTAAGATGGTGTTATATTATTTGGGTCATGACTTTATGTACCATAAAATCCTAAGTTAGAGAATGATCTATTAAATTATGAACATTAATCAACATTCTTCATCCAACTAAGTAGAATGAAGATGTATTGAGATATCAGAGATAAATATTGGTGGGAAACTATTAAGAAGAATATCCTAGAATATACATCAAAGATTCTATTATGTTAGAAAGTTAAGTATGAAAGGAAAAATTCTACAGGGATGATTTAACCATTAAATATAAGTACATGGAAATGGAAAAACATCCCCATGTACTTTTCCAATCTTCTTAGAAATACAAAAAGACGAAATAATTATATGTGGGTTGAAGTGGGTAACCTTATAAAGACTTGTCACTATCAATTTAAGAAAACATTTTTCTTGATAAATTTATAACGATATATAACAGAGATGTGGTGATGCAACACGGAACACCACAATCAATTATAAATGACTATTATTCATGGTTTACATCCAAGTTTTATAAGAGTCTCCAACATGACCAATATAATAATTTGACCTTTAATATGTGTTATCACCTCAACTATGATAGAAGATCTACATAGACTATCTAGACATTAGAAGATATATTGAGAGCATGCTCGATTGAATTAAAAGGAGGATGGGGCCAACATTTTCCCTTGGTTAATATCTCATAAAAAAAATATTTCACTCAAGAATTCAATTATATTTTTATTAAGACCTTTATGGGAAGAGATCTATAAGGACTGAGTGTTGGGTATATGTTGGTTAAAATGAGCTATTGGGACCTAAAATGGTTAGGTAAATGGTAGAAATGGTAATCACAATTCAACAACACGTGTGGGATGAAAAAATTTAACATAAGTTCTATGATGACAATCATCAATGATACTTGGAGTATGTGTTGAAGATAATTTTTTCCTCTACATATCTTCATGGAAGAGAGTCGTGCGATATGGGAATAAGGGGAATCTAAGACCTAGGTACATCCACCCCTTTATGGTTCTCGATTGCATTAGAGTTGTGGACTATCGTCCAGCCCTCCTACCAACCCTCTCTCAAGTATGTGATGTATTCCACATATCCATCATAATAAAGTACATACTATATCCCTCACATGTACTATTTTCAAATATGGAATAGATATAAAATGATCTCTCTTATAAGAAACATCCAATGAATCTCTTGGACTATAGAGATAAAGTTCTACACAATAAGAAAAATCACCTATCAAAAGTAATATGGAGAAACCATAAGTACGAGGAGTCAAAAACTAATACAAAATCAGACTTTAACAATGATATAAATGACCATTATCAGTGATAGAAATTTACTGACTACATGGAAAAACGTTAAAAGACTTTTTTTTTGTAAGCATCTTTTTAGCATAGATAAATGCTCTACTTATCAGCGCTTATAAATGAACTGATAAAGTATTACATTATCAGTGCTTATAGAAATTAGGATAAAATACCGTTTATCATCACGTATAGAAGAGAAAATAAAGTATAGATTTATTAACGATTTTAACAGTGACAAAATATGTGTCCTCTATAAATGATTTTAAAAATGCTGTTAAAGGGCCATATTGTAGTGTGATGTAACAACACACTACAACACTACTGTAATGTACTCTAACAGAACAACACAACACCTGAAATGCACAAGATAAAAATAAAAACTAGTACTGATACAAGATTTAAATAAAATGAAATTTACAACACAAACAGTAAAAAAACACTATATTATATACATTTCAAACATTGTTTTACACAATTACATAAATACAAATCATTACATAAATTAAAAACATTAATGTTCCTTTTTATTTTAATCTTGACCCAACTCATGATATTTATGAACAAACCACCCTTACTCTAGAAAAATAACACACCTATAAAAGAAAACAATTATTAAGTTAGTAAAAATATAAATAAAAAAATTAATAGAAAGTGATAATTTTACTAAATTTGATGACAATTTTAAATAATATGACACAACTAAAGTCATACCAGTCAAAAAATGAATCAGAATGAGGTGATGATGATTCCTACACATCCTAAATGAATTTTGGACCATGTTCCTAATGTATCAAAACAATATTAATAAGTTTACCTGGTATTGAGTATTTGAGTTGTCTTTTTTTACTTAAATGTCATTTTATACTAGAAACGTGCACTATTGACAAATTATGATCCCATTATTTATCATTTTTATGTGAAAATTATTCCTACATTTCACTAATTACATATGAATCCTTATCCTAAATTATAAATAAAATCCAAGCGTGTTTGATTAGTTTTCAGTGAGTGGTAGTTTTTGAACTAAAATGTCGAATTAAACTGATAATAAGAACATTGAGTAATACTAGGAACATAATGTATTATATTGGTGTATGGATGATTCATACACATCACAATTAATTTATTGATTTTTTTCATAAGGTATCAAAACAATCTGAATGTGGTTGCATAGTTTTGAGAAGGACATTATTCTATTTTACTAAAATTGATTACAATTTTAAATAAAGTGGATCACATCTAGTCATACTAGTCACACTATATTCCAGGTTGAAGAAAGGATGATTCAAACACATCCCAAATAACTTATGGATCATTTTATTAAATTATCAGAACAATATGAACGTGTTTTCTTGATTTTGAGTATGTTAGTGTCATTTTTTACTAGAAGGTCATTTTAAATTGAAACACATACTTCTTGCTCATTATGATCACATCGTTTATCAATTTGATGTGAAATAGATTCCTACACATCAAAAATTAATTATGGATTATTTTCATAAATCATGATTGCATTTGATTATGTTTTAGTGACCGACACTTTTTGAAATAAAATATCGATTTGAAACTGATAACCAATACTTTGAGTTATAATCTAAATATCATGTATCAAATTATGGTTTTTCTAATTTATACACATCAAAAATGACTTATGTATCATTATTATAATGTATCAAGAAAATATGAGTTTATTTTCTTTGTTTTGAGTAGGATAGTTTTCCAGTTTACTAAAATTAATGACAATTTTAAATAAATGGCACACTTTGAGTAATACCGGTCACATCGTGCATTAGATAGAGTTGTGGATGATTACTACACATAAAAATAACATATTGATAATTGTTTTAAAGTATCAAAACAATATGAATGTTTTTTCCTAGTTTTTTTACCTCACTTGTCTTTTTTACTAAAATATGATTTTAAAATTGAAACATGTACTTTGACTCATATCGATCACATTGTGTACTTGATTCAAGTGAGGCTAATTCATACATATCAAAAATGACTTATGAATCATTTTATTAAATCATTTAAACAATTTGAATGCATTGCATCAGTTTTGAGAAGGTTAGCTGTACTTTTTACTAAAATTGATGTCAATTTTAAATAAAAACATGCACTTGGAGTCATATCGGTCACACTGTGCATCAGATTAAGGTGCATCTAATTCACGAACGCATAAAATAACTTATGGATTGTTTTAATAAAGCATCAAAACAATATGAATTTTTTTGTTCTATTTTGAGTAGTTCATTTAGTTTTTTTACAAAAATTGATGTCAATTTTAAATAAAGACACGCGTAGAGTCATACTTGTCACACCGTGCACTAGATTGAGATGAAACTAATTCTTAAACATTCCAAATCAATTATTTATTGTTTTCATAAAGTATATAAAAAATATGAATGTTTTTGTTTTGTTTTAAGCATGTTAGTTTACTTTTTTACTAAAATATAATTTTAAACTAGAAACACACACTTTTGACTCATTTTGATCACATCATGTATCTGTTTGATATGAGACTGATTATTATATGTCAAAAATGATTTATGAATTGATTCCCTAAATTATTAATAAAATAATAGTGAGTTTTATTAGTTTTTAGTGAGTGACACTTTTTAAAGTCAAATGTTGATCTTAAACTGATAACATACATATTGAGTCGTATCGAGTACATCATGTATTAGATTGAGGTGATGCGAATTATTACATGTAAAAATTGACTGATGTATTATTTTATTAATGTATCAAAACCATATGAATATGTTTCCTAATTTTTGAGTATGTTAGTTGTCTTTTTTACTATAATTAATGTTAATTTTAAATAAAAAGAAGTTCTTGAATTCATAGCAATCCTTTGAATTTATTTTTTGAATTGCCAACACTGCATGAGCAACTTTGAACAAACCACATCAACTAGGAAAAATAATCCACATATATAAGAAAACAATTATTGTGAGTAATACTGAAAAGGAATAAATTAAACATAAAAATAAAATAATACATTAATTTTATGGAGAATGAATTTACTGCACAAATATCAAGACTAATTTTGTGATTGGGTAGAGGAGGGAACTTGAAAGAAAGTGATAAATGTCAAAATTGCAGGGGTGAAAGGTTTTCAGGGAGAAGAAATATGTGTATGTTTTGGTGCAAAAAGGAATGAAATATGGATAGATCACACCAACAGGATCAAAAGAATCCACTTGTATAAAAGAATTATTGTGTCAGTGATAATAAAAATAAAAAAATTAAAAATATGTATGAAATAATAAGTTAATTATATGGAAAAAGATCTTATTGTGAAAACATCAATATCAACTCTATAATTGAGCAGAGGCAGTGTCATTCCTCTTCCTATAAAGGGAGTGTAGATAACTTGACAAAAAGTGACAAATGCAGCACTGCATGGTTGAAATGTTTTTGGGGTAGAAGAAGTCTGTTGTAGTTTTAGTAAAGAAAGGCATATAATATAGACAGTCCAACCCAACTCAAAAAAAATAATCCACTTGTATAAGAAAAAAATTATTATGTGAGTAATACTAAAAACATGTAAATTAACCATAAATATGAAAAAATACATTAATTATATATACAATGATTTTACTGTGAAAATTTCAATATTACCTCTGTAATTGAGATGATGTAGCATCATTACTCTTCCTACAAAGTCATTGGAGATAACTTTAAAGAAATTGATAAATGCAATACTATAAGGATGAAAAGGTTTTGAGGGAGATGATATATGTGGACGTTTTGGTGCAGAAAGGAATAACAGATGGACATACCACCCCAAATAAAACAAAAGAATACACATGTATAAGAAAACTACTATTATGTGAATAATACTAAAAATAAATAAACAAAACATAAATATGAAACAATATGTTAATTCTTTGGACAATGATTTTACTGTGAAAATATCAAGATTACCTCTATGATAGAGAAGAGATTATTTCGTTGTTATTTTTGTAAAGCTATGAAAAATGGATTGAAATTTTCTAAAACAAAATATCTCTAAATGGAATATTGAGCATTAAATCAATGTTTCATTATATAATGTTTTGGTAAAATAGAAAAATTATATCGTAACATTACATTTACACATTCCAAAGGGATTCCTTCATTATAGTTTGTTCTTCTGAAGGATTGGTAATATCATCATGTGAAGAATACATTATCTTCTTGAGTAGTCAAACATTTATTTTAAATTATGTTAATGAATTAGAGAACATAAAATATTACACGGAAAAACATAAGAAAAAAATTACTCCACTATAGCAGCTGTTATCCAAAGGAAGACTCAATATTTTATTATTTCAAGTAATTTCAGTTTTTTGAAGAAAATGGGTAATTGGATTTAAGGAAATAATTACTCCATTGTGGTAGGTGATATCCTATGAATTATTTAAAAGGTAAAATTTATTGGCAACTCATCCTTAATTCATTTTTCATGATGCATAACCACACTTAATATTTATACTTAATGCAAAAAAAAATATCTATTATTTATTTACACTAGATCCGCATGAGACGTATATTTTTTTAATAACACATTAAAGAATGGTTATTTAGAGGTCATAGTATCAATTGTATATCCTAAATTATTCAATATGAAGAAATATGTCAATATAAGATACGATTTATTCTATATAATTAACAATTTTGTTATATTTCTTTTCAATTTAGCTTCATCAACTACCAATTCCTATTACTAAATTAACACATTCATAAAATGAAAATAAAATAACTATAATTCTATAATAAATATATTACAATAAAATTTACTTCATATTAACTCTCATTCATTGATTATTGCATGATATTTATTCGGTTAATTTAACCACCAACATGAAGGATGATATACAATGATATCATGGATTGTTATGAAAACATAATTAAATTATTATTTGATATTTATAATGAAAGGATTTTTGTTTATGGTTCTATAAAAGTAACATGGAAATTTGACCCTTTATTATTAAACCACCATAATTTTTTCAAAAATTACTAAAAAAGCATGTTATAGATTATGTGTTGGGGAACCATACCGAAAACATCCATGGAATGAACATGGACCATCTTAACTCATAATGGAACTATAATTATAAAACCATTAGTATTAATAAAAGGATTAAATCTTGAATAGAGATCAATGACCAAGACCACTATATAGAAATAGATAAGGAAAAATCTAAATTACAATCAACAAATGAAAAATAAAACTAAAAAATGATGAATTTTGTTTTTGGAGAAATATGAAGTACAAATGTAGACAACAAAATAAATTGATTCAAAAAAACAATTTAAAAAGTACAAAATGTAATATGAAAATATATATTCAATCAAACAATAGATCATAACAAAATAATTCTATTCATAATCTAAAAGAAAAATAGTATTCATGGACTGGATCAATAATAACTCCTGACATCATCAAACAAGAAATAAAAATTTAAATAAAAAATACACAAAGAAAATCGCAAGGCCTACATTACAAGGTTGAATAAAATCTGTTTCAAAAACCCTAACAGTAACCAATCACTAGATACCAGATAATGTTTGAGGAACTAGAGGTAGTAGAGTGGTGTGATTCAAGATTTGATTAGCCATGGAGGAGCACCAACAATGGGTATCTTTTGCGGAAAGCTTATGATATTACAACGGGTTCTCAAATGGTTAGGTTTTTTTTAATAGACAAGGACACTTTTATTTGAATTTATGTAATAAGACCTGATAAAATAAATATTTATCAGTGATTTTTTATCACCGATAAAGGTAGTTATTTATCAATACTAAAAAAGAACTGATAAAATATATATTTATCAGCACTAAAGTTTTAACACTGATAAACATTCATTTTATTAGTGTTTTTATCCCTGATAAAGCCTAATATTTATTTTAATGAAAAAATCATCGATAAAGAACTACCTCTATCAGAACATATTACTCAAGAATTGATAAAGGATTTATAGGTTTAATTATTAATACAAAAATGTAAATTTATTTATATACTTAATAAATATATATAAATATAAATATAATAAATATATTATTTTTAAATATATTCATTATAATTTTATTATTATTTATTTATAATTTTTAAAATATTTTTGTAAAATAATATATATATCTAATTTTAAGGGTATGCATATACATATATGATATAAATGAGATAAATTGAATAAATGAAAAACAAGTACACTATAACAAGATCGAAAAATGGATAATTTTTTTAGTGTGTGCATTGTATATAAAAATGAACTAATTACCACTATATGAAATCTATATAACACACATTTGATCTATGTTAAATTAAAAAAATGAAACGTTACATTCAATAATATTTCCATTACACTATGAAATTAGTCAGTATTTTTAATTCATATTAAATTTTAATTATAAACCATTTTTCACTAAATATATGACTATTAAATGTAAATCACAAAAATATGTTGTAATTTATAAATAATATGTATAGAAATTAATATATTACTATATATTTAATATATACTATTTATTTACATTAATTATCTTAATTACCTAATTATAAAATGATTAATATTTAATAATGTATAATCATTTTATTCATTTTTATCATTAATTATTTAATTAATAAAATTTGTAATATTTTTTTAATAAACTAATTTATGATTTTTTATTCATTTAATTACATCATTTTATTTTTTCATACCATTATCATCACTAAAAAATGACCATAAATTCTATCTTTTTCAACACTAATAATAAAGTGCTGATAACAGGTATCCTTTATTAGTACTAAAAAAAGCGCTAATAAAGGGTACCATTTATCAGTGAAAAAAATTAATCACTGATAAAGTTTGAGTTTATTAGTTCTAAAAAAAGCTGATGAAAAGTTAAATTTATCATCACTTTCTTTAGCACTGATAAATATTCCATTTATTAGGGCTTTTTTGTAGTGCTGATAAATACCAGTGTTGTTAAACACCGACTTTGTAGAAGTGGACATGAAAGATAGAGGAAGCCATGGAGTAGAAGAATACACATATGGTTACACCTTAGTATGTAATGTGAAATTATAATGATGAAATTTCTTAAGGGGGAATAATATAACAACATGAGATTTTAAAATAACACTGTGTTCAATAGCTTATACAATACACAATACTGGAAAAAATGAACCATAAAATATTATTATATTTTGAACATAATAGTAAAATTGGTGTGTAAGAATAGGATTTAACACATTATGAAACATAAATATAATTCCCCTTTTTAATAAAATTGGACTTATTAAATCATAAGAATAATGTCTCAATTTTTATAAAATTATTTATTTTTTTAAAAATTACATTTTCATCCAATATGATTTGTATTGAATTTTGAGATAACATATCTAATTAATTTTAGGAACCACTAGAAAAT
Source organism: Viscum album (assembly GCA_963277665.1). NCBI lineage: Eukaryota > Viridiplantae > Streptophyta > Magnoliopsida > Santalales > Viscaceae > Viscum > Viscum album. The sequence goes on along the minus strand of OY728150.1, from coordinate 1,880,544,550 downwards.
TTGTTTTATAAAATTAAATTAATTATTTAAATTATCATATTAAAATTATCTTTGGGTGAATATTTGTGATTTTTCTGATAATATTGAATTTTTAATGAATAGTGAAATATGTCGATTTTTTGGGAACTATATTTTTGTTTTAGTTATTTACATTGTAAAATTATATTTTAGAATGTTTTGAAACTTTTATAAGTAACTTTGGATTAAAAATAATCTAATAACAGTATTTGGAACAAATTTTATGCTTGAATTTGGTATAAAAATATTTTTGTACTTAAAAGGAATTTTTCGGGAAAAACATTATTTCGCTGTGTCTTTTGTTTTTATTTTAAATTAATTTATACCACTTCTATAAATGAAATATTAAAAAATTTATTCTATATTTTGAATTAGGAGGTCCAAAATTGGTAAATATGTCTCTTTTATTTTTTTTCATCTTGAATAGAAACCGTATTAAATAATGGTCCCTACGGTAAGGGTAAATTAGGTTATTAAGGTAAAAAGTATTATAAAAAAAATGACGATAAAAATTTCATTTATTCTATCGGATGAGTATAGTATAACCATTTTCATTCAATTTTATAAAATAATTTAACATAGTGGCTTATGTATTTGATTTTGACCTTCGTAATAATTAAGTAAATGATAAACTCAAAATTGTCACTTTTTTTCTATTAATTTCTATAATATTTTGTGACAAGGATAAATAAAAATTATTCTTGATTATAAATATATATTTTAAATAGGAATTATTTTTTTGATAATTATTTAAAATTTTTAGGTATGAACTACTTTCCTTAAATTCTTACGCAACGCCGACACTATATATATATATATAATTAATAGAATAATAAAATAAATATTTTTAAAAATGTGAAGAGTAATATAATTTGAATGAATTATCATGTTCCATGATTTTATTAGAAAAGAATAAAATATTTACCATGTTTTAATGCATTATTTTAGAATTTTATTATTGTCATGTTATTTTCAAAGTCAAATTAAATGATTATTTCCAAAAATAAAAGTATTGTGATTTTATAATAAATAACATTTTATTAATTGATTTAAAGATAAAAAAATCCAATATTCGTCCATGTTATGGGTATATGTTTCAAAATATAAACTATGGTAAATTTATGGTTCAATTTACCTTTTATAGTAAATATATTGACCCCAAAATAGTAAAACATTGATTATCCTGGTAATGGTAAAAAATGTAAATGTGAGTCAAAAAGAGTAGATACTGGTAAAAACCAAATATAAACTTATAAAAATATTATTAGATGACATTATTTCAACAAATCATCATCATATATTCTATTTTTGTTATTTTTTATCCTTTTAAATAAAAAAGTTATTTATATTAATTTAATATATTACTTAATTTTTAGAGTGCCCCTCCTCACACTTATAAATGATAACCTCCTCTCCTATTTTCTTCGCAATACACATGAATTTTCTTTTGGAAAATCCCAACAAAAATAAATTACCTAAATCACTAAACATATTCTACAAGTCTTATTTTTTGAATAATACAAACCTTAGAGGGTCTAAGGTGTAAAGGAAAATATCTTTTTTGAAGAAGAGTTATAATCTTTAACTGAATGTTTTAGTTTTATTTCTTCTTATAATTTATAAAAATATTATTAAAACATAATGAAATAATACAACATGTAAATTACATATACAAATATTTTATTATGTTAATATAATCTCTTAAATTCATCTCATATTCTATCAAATGGTATATTAAATCATCATTTGTGTGTATGGAGGCCTACCGCCTCAAGAACTGAATTAATTATTTATCCACCAACCTATATCACAACTAGTTATAGTGATAGATTAATAAATATATAAATTATTATTTATATTAATATTATTCTTGATGGATGAATAATTTTTTACATTTATTTTATTCCATCCATTGAAAATGGAAACGACTTTCTTGCAAACACATGAGTTACCTTATTCCAGAAAAATGTAATTAATTTCTTCTATATCAATGTTTTATGAATATATATTTATATATATATTGAATATATAATATATTAACATCATGGTTAACATTATTAATATTAAGTAATAATGATCACTATATAAAGATCAAGACTTCCGAACCAAAACATGGATGAAAAATGAAACAATTATCACCTAGAATAATGATTTTTATAAAGAATTTTTAATAATAGAGTGGTAATATATTTTAAGAAAATAATATATTTTATGATATATATGTGTATGGTTATATTATAAATTTATAATAAACATATATTAATTATATGTATTTCCTAACACATATAAAGAAATATGAGATTCAAAGTAAGGGATCTCTATGAACATCACTTTTTCTTCAGGTTATGAACATTATCTATCCAAACCACATTCTCACTCCCTTTGATATTATGTATTTATTATAAATTATATATATGTTTCTATTAAATATATACATATCTCATTATACATTCTTTTTATGGGGGAAATACATTCTTTAAATTCATTTCTAAAATTCCTTCTTTAAATTCAAACCGGATTAAGAGGAACTTTTCTGTCCCATAATCAACTTATGTATCAGTAATTTAAATTTATTATTCACAAATTAACATCTTATTTTGATTCCTAGGATTATATACATCGATATTAAAATACACAATATTTAATTTCTTCTTTTATTTGTAATCCTTATGAAATTTCCACTGACTATGACATGAGGCAAGAATATGAGACACTGTTATTTATAAGGGCAATTCTTATATTGATTCCTTATGATTGATTTAAATTTTTGGAAAACATAATCATGATCATGTTATGATGGATGATCCTAGATATCATATAATTACCCGGTCTTGACATACGTAGAAATTACATCACTTTAGTGGAATACTTAAAACATTATATAAACAGACACCCAAATACCGTAGTTGTCTAGTGACTTTGGAAACATGAAAACATGAACACTCATACATAAGTGAGATACACTATCTCCCACTAGGTTATTATTGACTAAAATGATTCTTAGATACATAATACTTAATACATATATTCGTAAATTGGGTAAAGAAATATAAAAATGTGCGAGCTCAGATGCTTAGTAAGGGTAAACAAGGGAGACATATAAACATAAACATGAGAATAAGAGTATGAGAACATGATAAAAAAAATTTGAAGATAATAACCTACATATCAAACATCATTTATAAGAAACATGACATAAATATTTGAAGTTAATAAGACATGGAATTTTGGCATGTAAATAAGCATATAATATGATATCCATAGTAGCCAAGGCATCACTTCCAAGACCATTTTTGAAGTATGTGTTCACTATCCATACTATATTATATGTTATGGTTCACTCCCATGGCCATATTAGTAGTCAAGGTTTACTCCCAAGACCATCTTAGTTTATCTTATGAGATATAAATATTTACATAATGCATTTTAGGGATATAATTTTTTCACCCATCTTCTAATTAAATTATAGACACATATTCCAAAAAATAAATAAAAATAATTTTGTAACCCATGAAATTAAATGGGTATCATAAACATGTAATCATATCATAACTTATGGAAAAAGATACATGTTTCACAATTATTTCAACAAAAGTATAACCCGTATGTGAAAAATGGATTTCATAAACATATAACCCCTGAAAGGGAAACAAGTTTCATAAGGACCATTACATCAATCATAAACCATTTAGAAAAATAATATGAATGTAACTATTTTTTAGTTTCATAAAAAGTCTTGAGTAACATCAAAAAATGTCATCTTAGATGTAAAATAATTTTGAAATAACTTTCAAAAAAACTTATTGTGGAAAATATCCATTATTCTATGAAGAAGGATTTTTAAAAACATAAAACCATTTGAAAACCATTTTACAAGGAATAAAACTTATAAATAAATCTTGAAATAATTTTGAAAATGATTTTACTTTAAAAATTAAAAAATAATCTTGAAAATATTTTGAAAATTATTTTCCATCAAAACTTATAAAATAAATTAAAAAAGTTTTAAAAAAATTTCTATGAAAAAACATTGAAACAATGAATTTCCAGAATATTTGGAAAATAATTTATTTTTTAAAAGAAAATAAATTTTTAATCTTGTGAAGGAAGCTTCAGAAGATTTTCAGTTATGACGGCTGATAAATCCAAACATACCAAACCTTCTTTTTTTTACATCGTCAAAAGTTTATAATGGTTCCTTGAGTAGAAAACGAAAAGAAGTTTACTTATTAAATAAAATTTTGTTTAAAAACTAAAAACATGTGTAAAACTATATTTTAAATATCGTAGGAGAATAATATAATATTTTTTGAAACCTTTTAGGGGACATGTTTTTTAATGAACACAAAAATCCGATAGAAAAGAGAGGTAAAGTCAGACTTATTTAAAAGCATGTTCTTAACTATCTTATATACCAAATAGCAAAAAATGGTAATAATAACTGAATATATCATAAATAACCATATGATAATAAATATGATTATTTTCCATGAAATTTGGGTCATAATATTTAATCAAATAAATCATAATCACAAACAATCTCGAAAAGCGACGTGATTATTTCAATAAACTCTTATAACGTGGTAACTTTGAACCATACTAACCCTATAAGAAAAATCAATTAAATTAATCATAAAATATCATCAAAATAATTATATTTATTATATAACATTTCAATGATAGTAATTACGCCTTATATAAAAATATATGTGCATAACATTGGAATGTGTCTCACAGAAGGAAAATTGAGACAAAAATTACATTTATGTTTAGTAACTTTTAATACTCAAACCCCATGATTTGAATATCATAAACTGGTTATGTAAATATACATCTATTTTATTATAATATTAATATAATACATTAATGGGTAGTATATACACCAAACAAAATAAGTGATTTGTGAATAAGATGTTATATCTCTTGGAAATAAGCAGTGAGATGAAATACCCATACCATATGTCTTGACTCTCATTGTACTCATTAAAAACTCTAGTACAATAAATATATATTTATTATAAATCTATCCCTTAACAATATTATTAATTATAATACAATATAATGTTTTATTAGGGCTTTATATTACCCTCTTTTCAAAAATTCAACGTTAAGGTTTCATTTTGGGTAATATTCGCTTTGTTTTTTGCATGTGTCTTAATTTGTTATATATTTACTTCTAATATATATATCATGATTTAAAAAATGTAAAAAATTATTTAAATATAATTTTTATTATATTTTTATTATAATAATACATATAATATTAAATTATGAAATATAATACATCGTTTATGGAGAGAGTAGGCCGTATGTATGCATGGACGCTTCTTCCGTTTAATTTTCATGTTGAAAGAAAGAAAGAAAAATAAATATATGTATATATATGTATATATGTCAATCTTAAATTATATTTATAATATATTATATATCATATATATTAACTAAACACATCCTTAATACATCCCATGTAGTGGATAAACTAATAATATCATTTTGAGGGGCTAGTAGTCCATGCTTTCCCAAATGAAGTTTTCGTATTAACACAAAATTGAAAGTATAAATATATGTGCTGTAAAAGAATGAAATAATAGTAAATAAATAATTAATATAAAATATATTAGATATAAATATAGTCTACAATAAAATTTCTACTATGAGAGGTGGTAAAGGAAAAATGAACAATCATTGTTTAGTGAGGAGGTAGTTCCCCATACATGTAAAAAATATGATCATTACCCATTAGAAGGTAGTGTATGTAAGTGTAGATAATTATTTTTTTTATAAAAACATAATTGTATATTTATGATTCTTTTTTTTATAAAAACATATAATAATAAGATTTTATGGAGTGGAAGAAGAAAATAAAAAAAAAGAGTTTTAGGGACGGTCTCGTTGCTTATTCAGGTTACTCCTTTTGGTTTGCACCAAAGGGATTATTAGGATGGATTTATTTAAAAGGGATTATTCATAGAGGAAGTTAGGGGTTTTGAGTAGATATTTTGGTTGATTTTTTTGAGCCAAATTGTCTTCAGAGGTGTGAGGAAGTGGGAGGAGAGGATGCCTTTTATATTGGAGGTGTGGAACTTTTGTAATATTTTGGAAAAGGGAAACCCCATCAATGTATTTTTATTTAATGTGTATCAAATAAGGTTAAGAATTATATAAAATGGAGGATAGGGTAGAAATTTTTCCATATAATTTCTTTTAGACAATTTTATAGAACATTTTGGGCCTTAAGGTTATGGTTTAGTCCTTTACTAAGCTTAATTTATCCTTCATCGTTGTAATTGATTTTAATTAATTCACTAATATTATTGGTCAAAAAATAATATTTCCTTATTATTAATTATAAATTATTTTTATTCAAAACATGTAATTAATTTTTCCAAATTCCAATGACATAATTGGTCAAAATTAATTTAAATTTAATCATGTAGCCGGGTCGACAATTCGGGGTTTTAAATTAAAATTGATCAAACGTTTGCTATGTTTTTATATGCAATTTCAATGTGAAATTGGTATTAATGAACTAAGTTGGATAAATTGATAAAAATATTATCTAATTAAAAATTTAAACTAGTTTAGAATTTAATTTAATACTATAAATAACTTAGATGAAAAAGCAGTTTTGATCTAAAATACTATATTTTTTAACTGTTCATAAAAAATTTAAACTACACAGAAAATACCAAAAATTCACCCAAACCTAAATTTTTTATTATTTTTTTAAGTTTAATGTTTATTTAGACAAATAATATTTAAAAAAGTTTCAAAATTTATATTTAAATTTTGGTTTCCATTAAACGCGGTAAAATTGCCTTTTGAAAAATATCTGGTTTTATGTTGAAATTTGTTATATTCTTATCTTATCTTTATAAAATCTATTGTGTGAATATAAAAAATATTCAAGTTTATATATAAAATATATATTAAATTAAAATTACTTAATAATTTAATCTATTAGGATTAAACATCTTTTTTATCGTAATAGTGATTTTCTTTGAAAATACTCCTTTTATATTCAATTGGTTCATATATTCATTTCTAAATATTTTTTAACTAATTATTTAATTTTATCTTTTTTGAAAGGCATATATATACATATGTTAGTTATTAATATTCATAAAATATAATTTAACTACTAGGTTATATATTATTATATTTTTAAATAATATATTACTTTTCGGTAACACTCAGCCTTACGTGTTATGCAAGTCATCGAGAAAAATCAATCGTGCATGAAACATAGACTTAACATAGTGTATTTTTATAGATAAATGTATAATTTATTATTCATTTAGTAAATGATTAAATTGGAATTATTTGTAATTCAATCCAAAAATATTTCTTTAATATATATAAAATAAATATTTTTAGCATTGTGTGAAATGAAAAATATCAAAAAGATTAAATTATTTCAAAAAATTATTCAAAATATATCAGGATGTTACATTTTACGACCTGTAAAATGAATTTCACCCTGAAAATATATATGTGTTATAAAAGGTTTAATACTTTAAGGTTTCATTCATAGAAACCCACATCATAAAATTAATACTAAAACATCCCTTGAAAAGGGAATGTTTGAAACATAAAAATTACCCAAAATAAATCATAACTAAGTTTACACATGACAGAACATAGTTGAATAGTGAAAACATAGGCATGAATGAGAAATATAACCATCATATTCTGATGGAGTGTGATATAGAATAAGGTCAAAGAAATTTAACAATCCCAAAACCATAAATCTATGATGAACTATGCGTGCATCTAATTCATGAGATATAGAGGTACTAGGATAACATTTTTTTTGTTTCAAGATCCCTTTAATAAAGATTAAATTTCCATGAAAGATATAATTTCATGATTTCAAGACAACCTACCCCTTAGTTGTTCCTTGATCCACTACACCACTTTCTCCAAAAAGGAAGATGAGTTTTTCATTCCTAAAGCACCAACAGATCATGTGATCTATGAAATTGTATCCCATATCTCATCAGTTATATTCATCCACAGGTTTTTATTACATGTTATCCAATATTCATAAATTCTCATATAGATAGATAACCATTTAATCTTAACAAATTCATATAAAGTTTAACTTAAACATTCTATATTTGGTCAACCTTATAACCCTTTAGAAATATGGAAATTCAAATGTTTTGAAAGAAAGTCATGAAATTGACTTCACATTGATCCCCACATATTAAAAAGTACCACTTGGTTGTCAAATTACAAACATGTAAATACCCTCATTGTATATTCCCTTAATTACCATAAATAATTTTTGAAAACATGCATGCTTTCTTATTCCATGGGTTAATATGTATATTCTTATACCCTAGATGTTTTAAACTCTATCCACAATGACATAAAACACTTTATCAGTACTCAGTTACTTGGTAATCCATACCCTTAATAAAAATATCACCTTATCATTAAATTTCATTACTAATCCATTAGGTACATTGAATATAAACTTGTAAATAATAAGTGAAAAACACAAAAAAAACAATACATGAATATTTCATAATTCATATAACATAATTTTGGAATCAAAATACATAAAAACCTTGATTATTTCACTTCATCCATAATAAATAATAAGGATACCTCATCATGTTACATAATACCTATTTCCTTTCACATTTCATTTTCAGTCTCATCATCATTATAAATATAACCAATTCTCATTCAACCATACTGATTCTCACCTGGATCATTCCTCTTGGGACATTGAGTTTTGTAATGAACATTTATTCTACACATAAAACACTTAACTTTAGATGGTGACTTAGGTAGTAAAATATTCTCATCAATTTTGTTAACTGAAATATTCATTTTACCTTGAAGTCAATTTCTTTGTGTCCTTATTTTCCAAGTTCAAAAACCTCATTATTCCTCTAAGACATAAACTTAGGTTATTCTTTATATATTCTAGATATAAAAGAAACAAAATATTCATTCTTATATGGTATCTATTACCCGAACTTTCAGGGAACTCCTTCCTTCTCTTCCTTGGTGAGTTTGAGAGATGGTTAAGGTATACATTTTTGATCATATTACTTGAAAACTGATTAGTCATGATCCCAATATCCTTCACTCCAGAGATAAATTCATTTGACTTCTCTTCAATAGATTTTACATCATATTCATTGTTAATCTAGTTACTTTTTGTTCCCTCTATTGATTAAAACCATGAAGTATTATGTAAGAAACGATTATCATAGTGAGGAATCACATAATCATGAAAATAACTTATATAATGTCTAAATAATGAAACCATTATTAAAATATGACTTCCCAGGTTTATCCTAGGTTATTAATAGTTATCTTATATTCAAATCCTTCGTAATAGTTTGTAAAGAGTTTTTGAATTTCCAAATCATATCCCCTTGGAGTGTCAAACTATGTGTACATCAAGATCATATGTAATGTAGTAGATTACCCTGAGTCTGGGATGGGAAATCTTGTTGGAGTTTTTACCCCTAGTAACATCTATGTGAAGGAAACATCCCCTTGTAGTATCCAAACATGGATTTATTTCTAGGAAACAAATCACCTTATCCTTTACAAAAATTCCAGGACATTTTCCTATACTTTTCTATATCATTACACATAAACTTAGACACGTCCTTATAATTATCACTATAGTTTTCTCATCATAGTTTCCAAAGGTTTACTAAAACTTTTCTCTAAATATAACAATAATGACTTGGTCATGAAATTCATAAACATTAAATCACTTTTTTAGAATACTTAAAATAGTATACAAATAGACACCCAAAGACAATATTACTCTAGTGTCTTTGGAAACATTGAATCATGAACACTGGTACATCAGTGAGATAAAATATCTCCCAATAGATTCTTATTGACTAGAACCCTTTTTAGACACATAATAATTAATAAATATCTTCATAAAATGAGGAAGGAAACATAAAAAGGGGTGAGCTCAGATTCTCAATATGGGTAAATAAAGGAGACATGTAAACATAAACATGAGCATATGAGTATGGGAACATTATAAAAAAATTGAATATCATACCCTACATATAAAAAATCATAGAAAAAAATCATGACATAATGATTGGAAGTTCATGAGATATGAATCATATTAAAATAAATAACATAATCCATGAAAGCATAACATAGGAATACAGCATGGAATTGTGTAATTAACTGAAGCATATAAAATGTTTTCTATAGTAGCTAATTCATTGCTTCCCAGACCATCATAATAGTATGGGTTCACTTCCCATACCATCATAGTAGTCATGGTTTACACCCATAACCATCTCAATATCATGAGTTCACTTCTTGTACCATCTTGGTAGTCATAGTTCACCCCCATGGCCATCTTAGTAGTTAAGGTTCACTCCCAAGACCATCTTAGTCTATCTCATGAGATGTAAATATTTTTCCAATGCATTTTAGGGAGATATAAGTCCCACCAATCTCATAATGAAATCATACATTCATGTGCCGAAAAATCCTAAACAATCATATCATAACCCTTGAAATGAAATGGGTATCATAAAAAGGTAATTATATCATAACCTATTAAATAAGATACAGATTTCATAATTATTTTATCAAAACCATAACCCGTCAAAGAAAAACATATTTCAGAAACATATAACCCGTGAATGAGAAAAAAAAATCATTAATACCATTACATGAAGCATGAACAATTCAGAGATTGAATATGAATATCATTTCCAAGAAAGACATAAGAAACATTAACAGATGTCATCTTAGTTGGATAATATTTTTGAAGTATCTTTCAAAACCACTTCTTGAGGAATATATCATTTCTTATTTGAAAAAGAATTTTTAAAAATAGAAAACATTCTGAAAAAAAATATCAGGATTAAAACAAATAAAGAAATCTTGAAAACATTTTGAGAACCATTTTACTTGAATACTTATACAAGAATATTGAAAATATTTTGAAAACCATTTTCCCTAAAAATATATTAAATAGCTTGAAAAACGTTTTGAAAAACTTTTTCTATGAAAATAATTTGAAAAAATTAATTTACAAAAAATTTGGAAAAAAGTTTCTTTTTTAAAATAAATAAATTATTTTGTCTTGTGAAGGAAGCATCAAGGTAATGATGATCATGATGACAGATAAACCCAAACACATCAAACATTCCTTTTACACACCGAAATGTATTCAAAGGAGCCTTTATTGAAAAATGAAAATAAGATTTCCTATTAATGTTTTTGTTTAAAATGTTAAAAAATGGGTATAAATTAATTTTAATGATCATATAATAATAATATAATATTTTTGGAATCCTTTTAGAAGGTACATGTTTGAATGAACATGGATTTCTCACTAAAGAGAGAGGAAAAGTTAGACTTTATTAAAAACACATTCTTAACTATCTTATGTACCAAATAGTAGAAAAATGGTACCAATTTATGAATATATATTTAATAACCAAAGTAGAATAAAATTCAAGAGTTTTCATGAGATATGGATCATAACATTTCATTAAATAAATCATAATCATATACAATCTCAAAAAGCGATAAGATTATTTCAATAATCTATTATTACTTGGTAATGTTGAACCATACTCCCCATGTAAGAATATAAAATTAAATTAAGCTCAAATATAATTAACGGAATGATATTATGATATAAAATTTCAAAGGTAGTATGTACACCACATATAAAAATATTGGTGCATAACATGGAATAATTCTTAAAAAAGGTAAATTGAGAGAGAAATTACATTTCCGATTTGGTAACTTTTGAAACATAATCCCCATGACATAAATATCGTAAAATGGATATTTAAATACCAATATATTTATATATAAGAGTAATATAATACATTAAATGGAATTATATACACCATAAAAAAGGATTGAGTGGTGAATAATTCATGTATTTCACAGAAATAATGAGTGAGATGAAATCCCCTTAACTTGTGTCTTGACTCTCATTGTGACCATTCAAAAATACCATATAATAAATATAAATTTATTATAAATCAGTAATATAATCATATTATTATTTATAATACCATAAATGGTTAGATTATGGATTTATATTACACACATGTTAACAATTCTATGTTAATATATCACTTCAGGTAATATCCGCTTTGTTTTTCACAATTGTATTAATTTGTTATATCTTCAGTCCTAATATTTCAATAAATATTTGAAGAATTTAAAATATGATTAAAATATAATTTATATTCGTTTTATTTTTATTATAATAATCCATTGAATATATATGTATGAAACAGAATACAACTTTCATGGAGATGGTAGGTCGTACGTACGCATGAATGCTATCTCCCTTTAATTGCTGTTTTGAATAAAATAAAGTAAAAGACATATATATATATATATAATTATTAAAGTATATTTATTATATAATATATACAATATATATTCTCTAAACCCAGACTTAATACTTTCCATGTTGGGTATGAATGAATCACAACATTTTGAGGATGTGGTAGTCCACACCTCCTCAAACAAAATTATCTTATTAACAAAAAATGGAAAGTATAAAGATATGTTTTGTAAAAGAAGTATTGATCACTAAAGAAATAATAAATATAATATATAACATTTTTAAATATATTATCCATCAAAATATCCACCATGTGTGGGGGTAAAGGAAAAATTGACAATTATTGTTTAGTGAGGTGGTAGTTTGCCGTAGATGAAAAAAATATGTTTATTACCCATTAGATAGAAGTGTGTGTAACTGTAGGTACAAAACATATCATAAAAACAACCCAGTATATTTTGGATACTTTTTTTATAATAAAATAATGGAAAATAAGTTTTTATGTAGTGGATAAATAAATTAAATTAAAGGAGTTTCAAGGAGGGTCTTACCAATTAATTGGGTAACTGCTTTTAGTTTGCACCAAAGGTATTAATTAGAAGAATTTATACCAATGGGAGGCTTAAATAAAGAATGTATAGATTTTGGGGAACTATTTGGGAAGAGTTTTATAAGGAAAAAATGTCTCGATAGGTGTGAGGAAGTGGGAGGAGAAAAGGCCTTTTATAATGGAGGAGGAGTGGCACTCTAGTAATATTTTGGAAAAGGGAAACCCCACACACATTTTTTATTATAAGTGGATACAATAATGGTAAAAATTCATGAAAATTAATTATAAGGTCTAAATATGTCCACCAATGGATTTTGGACAATTTTATAGGTATTTTTGGGCCTTAATGTTATGGTTTAGTCCCTTATTAAGCCTAATTTAACCTTAATCATTGTATTTAATTTTAATTATATTCATTATTTTTTTGGTAAAAAAATATTTTTAGATTAATATAAATTATAAAATTTTAAAATTACAAATATAAAATCCATTTTTCCAAATTTCAATCACAAAATTTTCTGAAATTAATTTAAATTTAATCCCATAGTCGGGTGAACAAAGCATGTTTTGAAAGTAAAAATGATCAAAAAATTGCTAACATTTATTACACAATTTTAATCTGAAATAGGTTATAATGACATATTTTTTTATTTGATAAAATTTTACCTAATTTAACTTTTAAACCAATTTAAAATTTAATTTAACCTTATAAATAAATTATATGAAAAATCAGTTTTGAATTAAAATATAGTATTTTTTCCTATTCATTAAAAAATTAAACTTCATATAAAATAAACAAATTCCCCTTAATATAGTTTTTATTATTATATTTCAAAGATTAATTTTATATTGACTTATAATTTTAATAAATGTTTCAAAATTTATATTTAAAATAGGTTCTCCATTAAAATTTGGTAAAAATACCTTAACAAAAATATCGGGTTTTATTTGATAGATTGGTTTTATTATTATCTCATGTTTATAAAATATATTAGAGGAATATAAAAAATATTACCATTGATATATAAAAAATATATTACATTAAAATTACTTAGTAATGTAATTTATTATTACTAAAAAATGTTTCAGGAATAATAATATTTTTCAATAAAATCAATCCTTTTTATATTCAATTGGTTCTTCTATTCATTTCTACATAAATTGTATCTAATGAATTCATTTTAAATTTTATTAAAACCATATAAATATATAGTATAGTTAATAATATTCATAAAATATAATTTAATGGCTGTGTTATATATTATTATATTTTTTAAATAGTGTTTTATTTTTTAGTAAAACACGGTCTTGTGAATTACACAAGCCATTAAAGAAAGCCAGTCTTGCATGAAACGTAAGCTTACCTCAGTGCTCCTTATAGAGAAATATAACCTTTATATTGCATTTATTTCATGATTAAATTGTAAAATTATATAATTCAAGTCAAACGTTGTGCTTATATATATATAAAATAACCATTTTCAATGTTCTGTGAAATGAAAAATATCAATAGATTAAATTAATTCGATTTTATTAAAATATAAGGGAGATACATAGCACTCTAATGAATTATTTAATGTTTTTGTCTCATGACTTTTGATTTATTTTATTAGGGAGTTAACATAATCTATTATGGGACTCTATCCACTAAGTGATGTTATCTTGAAAATTATCCTTAACTCATGATTATGTCATATTTTTGTTGTTGTTGTCACATTTCCTATATTTCCATGATCTTACGATACCATGTTCATTATGTTATTCTCCCATGTTATTAGTAAAAATTATTCTATTATATTATATCATGTAATACCTTTGAATCACATGTTACGATTCCTTATCATCTTTATTATCTTATTGGGTTTTTTAACTCACCCCCTTTGTCAATGTATTGCCAAGGATATCCCATACCATTTTAGGAGAAAAAATGGATTTAGGAGGTCATTATTAAAATTAATGTAAATTATTTTCATTTTCTTGTTGATTTTAATGTTCATAGTCTTCCAAATACACTATTATTTTCTGTATTTATTTTTTTAATGGAGATTTATATTATAAATCATTTAATAATATATATAAAAAGACTTGGGTTTCTATAAGATCCCTTTGTGGGAGAAGGAGAATGAGGATCTCCAAGAATTAATTATAGATATTCATGTATATTTTCATAAAGGGGAAGCACTAATATTATTATTAATATGTTAACCTTAAAGTTCATTATCCCATCCTACTGGGCTAAAGGATTTTTCATATTTTCACCACCTAACTAGGTGAGTTATAGATATCATTCCACATGACCTCATCACATAGGGTTTGTTTTTTAATATATTTATCTCTCTCTCATTAGGTGAATTAAATGTTATTAGTGTCTTCGACATCTCCCCAAAAATTAATCAAGATTGAGGCACTACTTATAAGAAATCAAAATCATTCACATGCTCATGCTCATAAAGGAGTATGTTATATATAGTGTAAGAAGAATTATCATGTAATCCTTAATGGAATATAGATCATGGTATATTCCTTCCAAACAAAGAAAGTTCCCTGATATTTTTTCTTTTCCATAGAGAATAATTTGGTCACACTCCAAAGAACCTAGAGATTGATACCTAAAGAGTAATATTTCAGAGGCCATTTCAATTACTGTCTATAAAATCAATGTTTAGGACCTATAATCAAGATATTTTTTTATTTAAGGGTTGGATATAGAAGTAGATATATTAAGGTATACTAGAGCCAATGAACCCCAGGTCCACACTTCATCCATGTGTAAACCCTAATAAGAACATATAATGTGTATCAAAGCATTAAGAACATAAATATTTCATTTACATATGTAAAAATATTCATTCCTTTTTTCCTGCACATATTTTTGTTTTATTCACTTATTTATATTTTCATAACCTTCTAAATATTTATGACATTAGGAGACCTTATGAGGTCATCATGAAACCACTTTTGAACTATTTTCCTTACCATTGACTTTTGGGATATATGATTGGAAAATTATTTTTCTTTAAATATTAGATCCAAAAGTAGATAGATGTTGTCTTGATAGGTATGGAGAATCCCATGACCCATTTGGTATGCATGTGATCCATTCTCATTCCAAAAATAAATTCCAATATTCTAACATATTTTTTCAGTCATCCATGTACTCATAAAATTATGTTAATCTATATGAAACTATGGTCTTAGTTTTTTGACACTAAAATACATATTCTATCATCAAAGATGCATTATGTTAAGCCATATAACCACCCAAGAATTCCTAGCAACATGAATTTAACCATGTAGCATACCATCCAATATATAATAAATTAAACTAAATAGAAACGGTCCTCATCAAAATATATTAAATTTTATAAAACATATCCTTATGAATTATTTTTATAATTTGATTATGGTTCAAAAAGTCTTATCCACATGATGTTAAGAAATACATTGTAGGTCCCGGATATAAAACCTTAAAATATGTGACAAAATTTTTCTTGTCACGTGACATTAAAATTCATTACATATGGTTACTTTGTAATGTTATCCATATATTTTTCATATGACCCAATTATTTATAGAGGGTTTCTAGTGTATGGTTCTATAATCTTATTTTTATTTTTCTATAATAACCCTAAGATGGGGTAAATTTATCTCATCACATACTGGAACTAAGTCCTCATCCACATTAGATTTCATTCCTTATCAATCTACAGATCATATTCATTTCATTTTCTATACACCACACATGATTAAAATATATATATATAATTAAATGGACCCATATATATGTAAGATTTTCATTTGGGTGGAAACTATGTTATTGGATGTTTATATGGCTTGAATCCATTGTTTACAAGATACGTAGTGTCAAACAGGTCTCTTACCTTGGGTCCATCCACAAAATTTTATTATAGGTTCTATTTAAATAGTAGATGTGACCTTCCAAACAAATATAATCTAGAATTTTTATTCACTCTTGTATTATATAGGATGTTCTCTAACTACCCCTTACTTCTCACATCGAGCATTGATCATGTGAACTTAAGGGTAATGGTTTATTGTCTCCACTTGAATGATTGAGATACACCATGTTGAAATAGTAATAATAAACATAATATAAGTACGTTTTTAAATGGAATAACATCTTTGGACCTTCCTATATGTCCTAAAACTATTTATAGGGGTCTATTATATATGACCCAAAATCAAAATTCCTCAAATATCCTTTTTGTGAGATCAATCTGCATAGGGTACCCAATCCATTTAATTATATTTACAAGGTTTATGATCATCCTAGGAAGCCCTTATTCTTGGGTTCACTTCACATACTGATGCTAGAAATGAATATGCTATACTCAACCTCATGTCTTAGTTTCACATTAAATATCTGGTCCAGTACAACAACATGAATACTTTTCCTGGTTTTGATCCTCTATCAAAATATTAAACATTAAATCTCCCTTAAAATTAGATGGATATATATGGGGTCCTTAAAAGAACTATTTTTTGGATTAGTTCCCACACCATGGAATATGTAGTGACACCCAAATTTCATAAATTGGGTCCAATTGAAAAAAAAATAAAAATATGCCTACATTGTATTGGTGCAAGACCCTTCTCACATTCAATTTTTTTTTCTTATACCAAACACTTGTGAAATATTTTAAACTTCACGTGTGAATCATATCCATGAAAAACCAACCACAATTCATTGCTACATAACTATGAACTATAAAAGTTTTTTATACATTATTTATAATGCTAAAATACATGGATAACATTAATCCATGTTCTGAAATCATACATAATAAGATTAATTTTAGAATAACCCTTGTTTACCACATTGAGTATAAATCATGTGATATTATAGGTCTCGGTTGATCACATCTATTATCATGATTTAGTTGCTTCATACCCCAAATTGAAAGACCTAATTCATTATTTAATTATTTTAAAATGCATAACATTTATGGGTCATCGTCCAATACATCAAAATACTTTGAGTGGCCTACTCTTCATGGAATAAGGTTCATACATTAGGGACAAATTTGTGTTACATAATTGTTATATTATGGGTCTTATATAAAACCTTGTAGTGTAATGTGAAAATTATCATACCATTTGACTTCAACAAACATGTTAGGATCACACTTTCATTGATCTGTGCTAAGATTCAACCATTTTACCTCACTTGTATATGAGTTTGTTATATATTAAAGATATATATCAAAATAGTTGTAGATTTATTCCTATATCATGGGATATATAGTGATGATAAAAATTATTATTCCAGACCTAGCCAAAAATTATTTTTATATTACTCTTTGTTCATATTCCTTTATCAGTTCATATGATGTTCAAAAAGTCCATTCTACATGACATTAAAATAACTGGTACATTTCCTCAGTGTACGACCATAAACTACATGGAATATTCATCACCATCTCATGATGTTAAACTGAATGTAACAAGTCATTGTCAGAGGAAATTAAATTACAAAAAAATTGATCATATCCACAAGACCATTATAAACTACATAGAGAGGTCAATCATAGATTATCTAAATTATTGATGAAGATTCCCTCATTGTATCTTGAGACCCGTCTCATTTCATTATGATGCTTAAATGACTCTCCTTTTCAGTTAGGGTTTATTCTTTTTATATAAAGTGCCTATATAGAATGTGATGGTGTAGACATGGAATTTTATAAAACTATTTTAACACCACTTATTCTTCTAAACATACTTCATGCTATTTTATGAATGAATAACACAATGTTCTCAGTTGATACACTAACCTTTCCATCTCACAACCTTGAGTTAATTAATCATATATGTTCCCTCATTTTTAGAAATAGTTGTAAAAATGATTTGTTGATATTAATTAAACCCAATAGGGTTTGATAATAAACATCATAGTTTAACTTTTGAGCATGTGATGTAAAATTTACTGAATATTTTGGTCCGAGGGGAAAGCTCCACCTTAATCCCATGAGCTATTCCATAATTATGCAACAATTTTTTATAGCATTAAAAGTGTTTAACATACTCCCAATATTAATCATTCATTGATACCCAATACACAAATTTGAGGATGTGATTTACTTCATCCTTTTACCATATTCAAATGGGTCAAGATGATTTCTATGTTTTATTCATTCATACTCTGCAAATTTCATTAGAGAGGCTCCATGTTGCATCAACATAAACTATATAATTTTTTATTCCACACTGTATGGCCATGAAATTCTTCAAATAGTCTAGTACATGAGATCTAACTTTATTATATATGAGTTAGATATATGTTAGAACTCCCAACCTATGTTTATTTATATATATTCTAGCAAAAGGAGGAAAATTTTCTTCATATCTAAGCACCCCTAACCAATTTTAGGGTTGTATAAATATTCTTTTTATAATCTTTACATTGGATCCAAAAATTCTAATCACACAATGTTATAAGGCATGAACTTTATCCTAGCAGTGTCTCATTAAAATTTGTATCATAAGGCCGTCATTTTATAACCCTAAAATTCAAAACATCTATGTTCTTATCCCATGATGTTGAACAACCTAACATATGTTCTATCATGAATGACACTAAACATATTAGATTATTCCAAACTATACAACTCGTTCCATATATAAAATTCAAATCCATGTATGTATTCATGGAATATGTCTTACATCTGATCTATGATAAAAAGAAACACCCTAGTACTAAAGGTTACCGAGACCTCCTATCTCATATACATGCTATGGAGATTTTCCATATCTCTATATAATTATTGTATAAAGTATAAAAAATTCTCATTTCCTATATATAATCTTGATTTATATGGGAAGACTATATATAAGAACTACAATTGTATTTTTTACTATCCTCTTAGGATATGTAGTGACTCGTTGATATCTTATCATAGGCCCAACCATAAACTCAAGCTTAATATCATTACCTTGAAACTATGTGCACCACTTCTTGAGGAAGACAATTTTAGAAATGGTCCCTTAATACTTGTTCGTTTTTTATTACCTTTTCTAGATAGACTATGTCACCATTTTGGTCAAAGTAGAGTGACCTTAAACTCCATCCCATTATTTCCGAAATTACAAGACCATAAAATAAAAAATATATACACAATGAACTATTATATTTAAATAATGTAAATGGAAACCAAAACAAAATTCAATATTCTTCTTGTTTTTCCATCCCCTTCCACAGATTAACAAAAATTTAGATCATGAAATGAAAAATTCTAAAAGATTACAGGGCATGTTATATGAACCTAGAAAATGTTAAGTTATTATCTCTATACCCCCTTGACTTATAAATTTTTTAATAATATATTCCATTATCCTCACAATTTAACTTAAGATATTCAATAGGTACATTTCCATTTCAACCAACACTAACAATTCACATTGGATATACCATCAATTTAAGTGATTGTGTACTCAAGAATATCATTTTGTATTCCTCCCCTTTGAGAATATGTTCAATAAATTGTGGTGTAACCTTTTGGGTTGTTGAAAACATAATGAATATCCTATTCTCTATGAACATACTTCATATCATTAATGTATGAATTCAGCATCAACCAGCGCACTCAAAGTCAATACACTCCTCTTTCTATCTCGAAAATTTGAGTTGATTAATCTGATTGGTTCTCTATTACATAGAATTATTGAAAACAATGATTGATTTATATAAAGAGACCCGAATTGATATAAATTTAAATAGAACTAATTTACATTTTATCCTATGAAGTAACCCCTAGACGGTGTTCTGGCCCGAGAGGAAAATTTTACATCAACCTCATGCGCTATCTTTAGATTTTGTGTGGAATTGGTTTCCCCCAATAATACTGTTCATCCTCCTCCCACTATCCTCCATTTATAGTTAATCCAATCAATCATAGGATATTATTTTAATCTTTCATACCCCTTCTATTCAATGGGATTCATATACCATCGACATGACACACTTGTACATAATAATAATTCTTAGAATAAGATTATGGAATTATAATTTTTCCCTATTCATATCATATTGTTCCACTCTTGTAGAGACACCAAGACTTGGGATGATTATCACTTTTGGAATCATAAGGCCTCAATTTGAGATTATCATTATTGCAAATTATTCTAAAAAACCTATTACTTATTATGTGACATTAAACTAAAAGTTACAACGGTCCAAGTGTCAAGATCATAAACTAAATTCCTTTTTTCCATGAAATTGTAAGATAGCATCAGGTTCTCATTCACATAAGGTTTTTCATTCCCTCACTATGTATAAAACCCCACTCATTGGGTGAGAAATTTTAGTCCTAAAAGGCTAGAAAATATCATTTTTTGAACTATGACATTAAACTAAATTTATATATCCCTGAAATTTTCTATAATAGGATTGGGATCTATATTCACATTGAGTTTCTACTTTCCCTAATAGTATAAACAGTTACATTCACATGTTATGTTAATAATATGTGACCTTAAGCTATTTTATTATGCGTTCAATTTGGTTTGATCTTAAACATCAACAATCATTGGGTCTAAGAGGCTTGACCTTAAATTTCATGCACCATTCCTAAATGATGTCTACATTTGTAGTATCAAGAGATTAAGTTTCATTGGGTTTATATTGTACATTTTTTCATGAATAATATTTCATTTATTGGTAAAATCATTTAGAAATTAAATATAAGATATATTTTTATGTCTTAAAATACATATAACCTCCCAGGTAAAGTGAAATTTTACTCAAATGTTGAAAACCCACAGAGAGTGACATGATAAAAATTCGAGTCTCTACTCACTAGGCATGAACCATGCATCTCATAAGAATATTTTTTCATAAAAAAATTAATATTCCTAAAAAGTTTCAAGTTGAAAATTTATAAAAAAGAATCCTGAGAAAAACCCAATTTCATACCTACTAGGACACTACATCAATATCGTAGGAAAATATTATGATGAAAATTAAAAGATTAAAATCTTTTTGTGACCACCACTTAGTCCTAGAGAAAAATAAGATATACTTATAGGTCCATAGACCATAGAAAATATTAGATCACATATTTTATACTCATGATGCTTTTGAGGGTATCGAGTAATGGATCCAAGAAATTAATATACACAATATATAATCCATCATGTATAGACTTAAAATACTTAGTGTGGCTTACCCTACATGGCCTACCATTTATTGAATGATAATTATATTTATAAAAAATCCCCATTTGAACATGGATCCCAATCCATAGTTCCATTGTAAAATGAGAACATCTTATCACCTTTGTATGATTTGGATCTATATAAGAACCTTCAACATTTATTTCCTCCTATATAAATCTACGAAAAAAATACATCCCCTTTATACAATAGTTTGATCAACATGGGGGAACCAATATTATAACTACACGCGGACTGCTTCCTATTCTTATTGAATATATAGTGACATCTTGATCTCCTATTATGGTTTTACTAAAAAAAATTCTATTTTCAATCCATAACCCATTTTATCATAGAATTTTTACCTTTAAAAATTTAGGATATCAATTCCTTGAGAGATTATTGTATCCCTTGGTGATATTAAAAAGCCTTGAGTCTAGATTATCCCTTTAGAATGTATCCTCCCACTAGTCAAATTTCCCCAAATACCACCAAGTGATTCATTAATGCATCATTTTTCCATATATTTACCTTTGAATTATTTTTTTTTTCAATTTTAATCACTACTAAAAATTAAAGCTATATCAACGGACCTATAGCCATAGTTTTATTGGTCTATGGCTATATATTCCTAATTGACATGGTTAAATTTATTAACTGTGGATATATAGCGTGTTCTCCTCTTTGATATCGGGGTCCCCGATTCACTACTCTCGCACTCCTCCCAACTTCTTCTCCTCCCGGATTCCTCTCCTCATGACGAGTTTTCCTCGCTGACCTCGCCTAACTATATATCCCTCCTCCCAGACATCACCTGACCTTGGTGCCCTACTCCCCCGATGACTTCTCTTCCTCGAAGTTTTCTCCTCACCACGGTGCCCTCCTCCCTGATGACTTCTCCTTCCCGACCTATCCTCCCCATCCTCTCCTCACTGTGGCTGCCTCCTTTACTACGAACTCTCTCACCGAAGCACCCTCCTCCCAAAGACCTCTCTAGAAGTGGTACCCTCCTCCCCTAATACCTCTCTCACCATGGTGCCCTCCTCTCTGATGACCTATCACCACGGAGCCCTCCTGCTGGCTTCCAATCCACACCGGTATTTTATTCTATACTATCTCATATATGTTCTAATTTTATGGTTATATTGTGATTTTAATTTCATGTAATGGTTATTTAGATATCCCTTCCTCTTGTATTTATAGAAGACATGGGTAGAGTATGAGTAGAAATTGAAGGCATATTTGTGTGATGTTGTTGAACATATAAGGGAACCATACACAGTGATGGTGATATAATAATTATTGATACTAAAATATATGTGTTTATTGTGTTCATATAGATGGATTCCAGTTCGTAGAAATCTTCCATCGTAACCATACATAGTAATATGATTACTGGGAATCAAATTTTAACCCTAATTATGATGTGTTCTCTGCCAAAAATGATTTTAAAGGGATTATACCTCATGAACATAAGAGATATCCCATGTTACACTGAATTTATTTTAATGGATTTGGTATACTAGATGATGTTTACAATCCTTCACGTTGTTATAATATTTCATCTTACTTACTGTCATATCCCCTTGATTTTATTCAAACAAAAATTTCAAAAGACACTCAAATTTTTGTACCACTCCTCCACTGGTTATCCTACATTTTGGTTACCCCACCTCGAGATCTAGAAGGTTTAAATATTTTCCACCAACCAATTGATAAAATTTATTTGAGCACACTCATCTCCTCCTTGAATTCTCTTACAAGTGTTTTGATCTCTAAGTGGGACTTATGACCTAGAGGTATCTTCTCCGATGAATGTGCATAACCTTTTTATGTAAGGAAGAGATGATCATAATTCTATGACCACTTACTAGTCATATATCTTTATGAGGAAGTATGGACTTCTCATTTCATCATGTATCATCAATAAAAACATAATGTGAAAATTATCCATTGGTTTCCTAGAACTAATTCCTTCCTTTTATCCCATATAAAAGTGGGGATTAATGTTTGGAATTTTTAATTATTGGGTGGAATACCTCCTCTTTAGGAGATGTATAAACAAAATCTTCTAGTTTAAGATGTTTGGGAAGAAACCTCACGAGATTTGATATTAGAAATGGATGTTCTCACCATTGTTAAGGATAAGTTAAGTAAGGATCTGAACCTACAGTCGCTTGTTTCTTTTATGGATTGGATTAATATATTTCTCTACCACAATAGGTCTTGACCAACTACTATACACACTCATCGATTCTCTTCCTAATAAGTTCACAATTGAACAAGATTTTATTGGTCCATCCTTGAATCTAGGGAGTATACAACATGGGGAAATGACTGATACTAGAGGTATCCCCAAGCCTTCTGCTAGAGGGGTTTATAACCATGTTTTTGAATAAGATGTATTTTCCTACATGGGGACACATTATTTGGAATTCATGTAATCTTATTGGTTATGGTAGTCTGATTGGGATAGGGGTGCCTTCTAAATCTAGTAATTATGACTCTTGGATGACTTTATCTACTCCACATTCATATTAGGTAAGGCAACATCCCTTACTGGATTAGAGGACCCTTCCAGTTCTTATTTGGATAGATATGAGATCATTTTAGGTGTTACAAATATCATAACACAAAAAGAATCCTGGATGATTTGATCTATTATCAGATGTTAAATGTTCCAAGGGTTGGGGTGACGCCAATAGGTCCTTATGAGGTTATTGTCATGTTGATAAAACAATATCATTTCATCTTCATGCCATATCCTGCACCGTCTGGAATAATTTTCGATAATGGAAGGGTATCTCTGGATGAGAGGTCATAAAATATTTTTCTATAGGATGGGGTTCTTATGGATCCTTAGAAGAGATAACTATATACAATTAATATTCCCCCGATCAGTTTTATCTCCAGTTTGTTTGCATTCAAAGAGTATCTACTCTACCTTAAGATGCCATGAGAGTCGAACAACATCATGAACATATCCACCAAATTCATCTTATATTGGAATGTAAAGTCAAAAATGTTGAGATTATTCTTCCACATGTCAATTCACCTATCTTCATGTCTTATGACAATGCCCAGGTTTGGATGGAAGATTATCTGTGTGGTTTATTGAATCGACTGATCCATTAGGTAGACAAGACATGTGCATCACTGAAACCCTTATTTTTTGTAGCGATGATGTTTACTCAGGACTTAGGTGAGCCACCAAGGAAGTTTTATCATCATATTTATGAACATCCCACTAGTGGGAAACATTTTTTGAGGTGGATGGTCCCTTAATATCAGTGATGTAAGATGTTTCAATTGTAAGTAGAGAACATAAAACTTATTCTCTTTCTTCTTCATCTTCTCATATAATCATTCCTACTTTTGGATACCCACCCAAGTGGTTACAGAAAACCATGTATCATGAAGTCATATCTGGCATAAAATCCATGCCTTGATTACTGAGACTCCCTTGGAGGAGTTATTTGGCAAATAAAAACACCAACGCCATCTTTTTCACGATATGGGAGTAGTTGGATTTGAGTACCAACCATTGTATGATATCAAGAGAATTTTTTTCCTAAACCTACAAAAATTGGTTTGCAATGATGGGGACTTTCATATTTTTGATGACGGGACTCCCTTGGTTGAATTAATAAGGTTATAATCCAAGGTTCTTGAATAGATACATTAGATAATATATCTAGATGATTTGACCACTCATATAAAAAAATATGCGGACATTATATCTTGCTTAAATTATAATATTTTGACTTCATTATCATTATTAGAGACTAATATAAAGAGTAAATCATACTATAATTGTTATAAGATGACAAAAAGATATCAAATTTTTAATAGTATAAATGATAATTCATTCCCATATTTATATCATTGGTTTTATTATTAATAAAGGGTATATGGAAACATTGAATTTTGAAATGAAATAGGTATTGACAACAAATCCGAAGTGGGAGATCGAATAACCAAATTGATTTGTTGAATTTTAATTTTATATTAATAATTTTATTCAATGAAAATTTTGGGATTTTTAATTATGATTATTTTATACTATTTATTATGTCAAAGTCATTATCTAATTACACTAGGAGAAGTGCACATTGTTTACAACATTTTAAAATGGAATATTAAAATTATAGATGATCATATTTATGTAGTTTTGTATTTGATGGGGAGAAATGGATTGAGATTGTATTAAATATTTATAATATGATTTAAAACAAAATAGTGATCCTTTATTAGAAAATTGGGTCAATCATTGGCCAACCAAGGATGAATACTTCATCGGAAAGAAAGAATGTTTAATCACCCAGCCCATTGTAGCTAGTGAGAGTGCATAACACTCAAATGAAGTGTGTAAGGATTGTGGGATTCATAGTTCCAGCATGCATGTGCTTTGGTTTGATCACGTATGAGGAGTGGGTATGTGGTATAACATAGGTAGGAATGACCATATAAAGCCCATAGTGTGTAAAGGTTTATCAATGTGTTAACCCCAATTCAAGATCGAATGTAGAGAGACACACCTATGTATTACTAAAGAGTAGCAGTCCGAGCGTATTATAGATTTTTTAAAAGTTCTATGTGGAAAATTTTCATCCACTTAAAAAGTTTCATATATAACTCCATCTATTTGTTATGTTTTATTTGAGAAATCTGGTGAAGCTAAGAAGTTGTATTATTCCTTAAGCTTTATCAGTGAAGCTTCAATACACAGTTCTTCATGTTATAATGATTTGTGATCAAATTAATCTCATCAAATCCTAAGAGGGGATGAATATGGTTTTAAGATTCCAAAAATTACTAAACTAAAGTTAGTGGTGTATTTTATTATTAGAAACAGTGAATAGAAAATGGTGGCAGTTAGATTTTTTTTACAAAGATGGTGTATTTCATAATTGAAAATCATTAAGTAGAGTGGTTCATATATATTATAGGCGGTGCACATATGCGGTGGGGATAATTTAGTGGATTATTATCCATTAATACCCCAAAATGCTTGTTTCTAGGAGGGATTGGGGGCTGTCCAGCGGGGTCTGTCAGGGAGGGGGGTCCTTCCAGGAAGGAGGGGGGGTGTCCAGGAGGGGGGACTGTCTAGGGGGGTGGGGGCTATCCAAGGGGGATGGGGGCTGTCCAGAGGGTGAGGGGAAGGGGGTCTGTCAAAAGGGGGGTCTATCTAGGGGGTGGAGTTTGTCTGAGGGGTTGTATAGGGGGAGTCTTTCCAGGGAGGGGGTGGGTGGGGTGGGTCTGTCCAGGAAGGAGGGGGTGTTTTCTTGAATATGTCCTTTGAAAATCAATAATTTACAATGTAGATTATGATTATTTAATGTTATCTAATGAGGAATAGAGTTATGGGAATCTGATTTTGATTTTGTTTCTGTTTAGGTACTTCAATGAAAATATCCAGTTTGAGTGAAAAATATAAGAGGGTGGTTGGCTCATTAAAAAGAATAAAACTGCATCATATCATTACAGGGGAGTACATAATTTGGTTTTTACTTTTTTTGAACAATTCATTAATGCTTCCACTTATTGGAACTCTTGAATGTGTGTAAAGTTGCCTATACCGAGTGGGGGAGCAACAACTTTTAGTTAGAAATCACCAAGAGACGAAGTGGACTGTTTGGTTCCACCTTGAGGTAGGATCCCTCTTCTAGACTCTTTAATTCACGAATTCTTTAAGTTGAATTTATTTTCATTCTTAATTCTTCTTAATTATATTGGATTGGATATCTTGAATAAGTGTTATTTAATATAATTGTTTCATTTGAAAAATAATGTCATGTTTTTATAATAAAACCAGCCCAATGGAGGCGCGCTATCTGTGAAAACTCACAGTGATAATTATGTCCATCTAGTTTCTTAAATAATTGAATTTGATTTGTGCTGAATGAGTTTTAGAATAAATGTTAAATATAATTATATGAATTGTTTGATAAAGAAATTCCATGATTTTATAATAAAACCCCTCCAACGGAGGCCTGTTGTCTTCTAAACCAAAGTGTACTGAATGTTATTTGTATCATGTTCAGATTTGGGTTGAGTCTTTCATATGACTCTTGTTGGTGTTTGTTTTATTGCTAGTTAGTTTTTGTTTTCTTTGAATAATATAAATTGGCTTATTATACTTGTTTAACTCAAATGACATTGCCCGAGTAGGCATATGGCCTTACCATGACACTCCTTTTCACACTATGAATATTATAAATAAAATTTCCATGTTTAGGAAAAGTGAATGAATTTGTAAATCATTTGTGTAGGGTGTGTGATTCATTTCCATCATTTTTGTTTCCCTTTAGACGTTGTGTCATTGTGATGCTCACTAGAACCTTCTCTGGTGATCCCTTGTTATAGAAGATTAAATACTTGATATGTTCTATCATATTTCGGCAGGGCGATGGTCAGAATTATGAACCGCCTACTCATGCTCCCTTCACTCCTGGCTGGAAGATGATTCCCTGCGGATGTCGCTGGACAGGGCCAACACACCGCGGTCACGGCGCGGTCATGCCACGGTAACACCGTGGTCACGCCGTGATTTGTCCCTGCTCTAGGACGACACCCCGGAGTGGTTCATAGTGATAGTATTCCATGAATCTAGTGATCAATGTTGTGACTGATTAATCACAATTGTTGTCGGCGGTGCGACGACTGGAATGTTTCCCTCCTCCTCCCGCTCCCTTCACTCTTGGATGAATTATTCTACCCTACAGATGTCGCTGGACTGGGCCAACATGTCATGGTCACACTGTGGTCATGCCGCGGTAATGCTGTGATTTGGCCCTGCTCCAGGAAGACACCCTGCAGCGGTTCGCAGTGATAGTATTCCATGAGTTTTGTGATCAATGTTGAGACTGACTAATCAAAAATTATACCAGTGGGATGATGACTGGCATGTTGCCCTGCATCCTCCCACTCCCTTCACTCCTGGCTGGAAGATGCTACCCTGCGGATGTCGCTGGACCAGGCCAACACGCCGCGGTCACGCCGCGGTCAGGCCGTGGTCACACCGAGGTCACGCTGTGGTCACACCGCGGTCACGCCGCGGTCACGCTGCGGTCATGCCATGGTAATGCTGGGATTTGGAACTACTCCATGATGACACCCCGTGGCGGTTTGCAATGATATTATTCAATGAGTCTTGTGATCAATTTTGAGACTGACTAATCATAATTTCCGCCGGTGGGGCGAAGACTAAAATGTTTCCTTATCACTTCCTGCTTCCTTCGCTCCTCGCCGGAAGATGCTGCCCCGCGGATGTCGTTGGACTGGGCCAACACACCGCGGTCATGCCGTGGTCACACCGCAGTCACGCCTCGATCACACCTCGGCCATTCCATGGTCACACTATGGTCACGTCGTGGTCACGCCGCGATCACGCCGCGATCACGCCGCAATCACGCCGATGTCACGCCGCTGTCATGCCGCGGTCATGCCACAGTCACACCGCGGTAATGCCATGATTTGGACCTTCACTAGGATGACACCCTGCGGCAGTTCGCAGTGATAGTATTCCATGAGTATTGTGATCAACTTTTAGACTAACTAATCACAATTTATGTTGGTGGGGCGATGACCGGAATGTTTCCCCGCCTCCTTCTACTCCATTCGCTCTTGGATGAAAGGTGCTTCCCCACAGATGTCGTTGGACCGGGCCAACATGTCGCGGCCAAGCCACGGTCACACCGGGGTCACGCCGTGGTCATGTAGTGGTCACGCTGCAGTCACGCCACTGTCACGCCACTGTCACGCCGCAGTAATGCCGTGATTTTTCCCTACTCTAAGACGACACCCCATGGCGGTTCGTAGTGATAGTATTCCATGAGTCTTGGGATCAATGTTGAGACTGACTAATCAAAATTTCTGCCAGTGGGGCGACAACAGGAATTTTTTCCCACTTCCTCCTTCTCCCTTTTCTCCTAGCCGAAATATGCTGCCCCACAGATGTTGCTGGACTGGGCTAACATGCCGTGGTAACGCCGAGGTCACGCCGCGGTCACTCCGCGGTCACGCCGCAGTCACACCGCGTTCATGCCACGGTAATGCCGTGATTTGGCCCTGCTCCAAGACGACACCCCGCGATGGTTCGCAGTGATAGTATTCTATGAGTCTTTTGATCAATGTTGAGACTGACTAATAACAATTTCTACCCGTGCGGTGATGACCAGAATGTTACCCTGCCTCCTCCCACTTCTTTCGCTCCTGGCTGGAATATGCTTCCCCATGGATGTCGTTGGATTGGGCCAACACGTCGTGGTCATGCCGAGGTCACACCGTGGTCACACCGGTGTCACGCCGCTGTCACACCTCAGTAATGCCGTGATTTGGCCCATCTTCATGATGACACCCCACGACGGTTCGCAGTGATAGTATTCCATGATTCTTGTGATCATTGTTGAGACTAACTAATCACAATTTCTGTCGGCGGGGTGATGACCGGAATATTTCCCAGCCTCCTCCGGCTCCCTTAGCTCCTGGTCAGATTATGCTACCCCGCGGATGTCGCTGGACAGGGCCAACATGCCGCAGTCACGCGGCGGTCACGCCGCGGTAATGCCTAGATGGCAGGTGCCCATAATTTATTATCTTTAAAATGGGACCGTCCTGATATAGAGAGTTGGAAGGGAATAAATTTGGCATCAGGGATAGAGCTTAATGCATCAGGATAGCCCCAAGGAAAAAACATCCTTCTACAATATTGATAATTAGACCAAATTCTTCTATAGATAGTTAAATGATGTGTACCAGGAGTATACCATTGAGTCTAACAACTCATATCTCTATCATGTAGCAACAAATGGAAAAATTCAGGCCTCCAATAAGTCTCTATCAAATAAGTAGTAGAATAAGGTTGAAAAATAGAATAAGTCCTAGACGGACAAGCTCCTACATGATTTATGGGCCTACCATACCACCATGTGAACTACTACCCAAGAGACACCGTACTCACTTGTGTACAAAACTGAGCATGTTTTTCCCATGGAAGTCCAGTTTATGTCGCTACGAATATCCATCTATGGAAAACTCTCAGATGATGATCAATCGAAAAAGAAATTGTTTAAGAAGAAATGGCTCGATGAGAATGGGTTGTGTACACTACACAACCTTCAATTCCATAATAATTAGGCCACACAATCCTTTAATAAAATTTTCCTCTACGTTGTTTCTTTCAAGGAGAACTGATATTGGATCCTAGAACCCCCATGATACCAGGAATGCAACATACCATGTTGGAACCCAAATGTGAATGGAATTGTATCATATATAATGTCCATTATAATAAAGATTTCTCACTAGCCACAATTGTTGGGATCATGTATCACCCCCCCACCAATGGGGGGTTCATCAAGAAATAATTTTAATAACCATGATCACAACATCCCACATCTAAAACAATTGATATTAAAATATGATAAACCCATCCTAGTTTCATGGAATTAATACATCATGAGACATCATAACCACATGTCTCTAAACATTATGGAATAAGTTCTAGTAGAAAAACTTTAAATTGCAAAAATTCTTTTGTCCGAGTTGTATGACGTTAAATTGCAAGATATCATCTTACCGCATGACATTAAACTACACCGATGATATCATAACCATAGGATATTAAAATTATTGGGAATAATAGTCTCACTAATGAATAAATACACATGATCAAGATCTATAAAAAAAGGAATGAATTGATCTCACCCATATGTGAGAGTTAGATCCACATAGGGCATTATACTATTCAAGGAATTGTGCATTAATGTGAATAGTTTAAATTCAGTATAAATGAGCTAGAAGACTCCCTTTTTAGTTGGTTCTTTTCTTTAAAATATCCATGATGGAAACTCTCTCGAAAAATTCTTCACTTGGCCTATCCATTAACTAGGGTGAAGAAGATTAAAATTTAATCCCACTAATGAAAGTCAAAAAAATAAAGCCATGTTAAAAGGTGAGAAGATATAAAAATGAATCCAAGTCATTGATGAAAGAAATGGGAGAGCAGGGATAGAAGATCAATAAAATAGGGAGGTATTTTTTCTTGGAAGAAAAGAAAAAAAATAAACTATGAGTTTCCTCTCATGCAATGATAGCGTTAATGTCCCCAACTAGAACCCGCTAAAAAGCTATCCATAGTCACTTGGGGGTGTAGTTTTTTTATCTATAAACTACCATATATGTTTGTTCCATTTATTTTTAGGTGAGAATTTATTTATTTCTACTTCTTTCCATTTAGGGATAAAACTAAATCCCTTAACAGCTGCAAAATACCCTTGAATATACCCTTTAACAATGCTGGAAAGCATTCTATCCAATTCTGGAATTTTTCAATAACTGATGATTTCCAAACGCTCTTGATGCTTTCACATTTTCACCTCTGAGTTTTCAATAACAAATGTGAAAGTGGATGAGTTTTGGAAAAACAATCCAGGAAGAGGGTTTTCAAGTTTAGTTTGAAATGATTTATGGGCATTTAAAATGAATTTAAAATCCTTTTCCACTTCTATCTCATCATCAAAAAACAAATTCAGCCAACATGGCTCCCAAATCAGTGGAAAATATAAAGTTTTTTATTGATAAATTACTGAAGAGTTCAATTTAATCTTACATTAAGACAAACTCCACAGACATTTTATTATCTACCTCATTTTTAGATTTTGGAGGTGGGTTTGTGTTCCAAAGAAAGATCACTTATCTGAACCTCATCAAATTCTAGATTTTAATAAATTTTACCGCCTTGATTTTGTAAATATTGAATGATAGTTTGAGTTTCTTGAAATATTTTATCTCTTAAACTCCTAAAAGTGTTGGACATTTGATCATTTTTTTCACATATCTACTTGTTAATATTTCATTCCTCCAATTCAAGAATTTCATCTTTGATATGTTCAGAGAATGTGGGTATTTCATTAATCACCATATCTAACAATTTTTTATTCGAAGAATACAAATTGAGATTTTATCATTAAAAATTTGGGAGTTATTCCTATCTTTTCTAGCTAGATCAACATAAAATTTCCGTAACTTCTCATCACTGTGATACACATGAAACCCTTGGGTGAATTTTTTCAAATATTGTTTCTCGTCATAATTTAATCCATCAAAAAGGAATGTAACAAGACTCTCAAGGAAAAACTGTGGTCTGGACATTGAATAAGAAAATGATTAAATCTATAACATGCATCATTAAAGCTCTCCATGCCACCCTTTAATGAAATTAGTGATCAAGATTCTATAGTGACTATGTCTCTGACTAGTTATTCTATGATGTTTTGAAAAATTTCAAAGCTATGATTAAAAGGAAAAAATATTCTACAATAGAGAATTCACACAAAAAATCAAATGTAAATGCAACTACAATAGATATAAACAATTTCTAAAGCCATTTTTAAGAATTTCAGGCCCAAAAACAGTAGTGATTTTTTTATTTGTTTTTTTACCCTAGAAACTTAGCACCAAACCTTCCATGGAAATGATGCAAGATTTTTCATAGCTTGTCATTTGTAATATCAAATAAAATTTATATCACATGCTCTTACTAGATAGTTCCAAGTAGGGTTGAACCACACAGAAGATAGATAAAAGTCTAAGGGATTATTTAAAACCTAAACTACTAAAACAGGGAAACAAAATACTGAAGGAAAAGTGAAAGAGTGTGATAAGAGAAGAAGAATACATTTATATATATCTGTGAATAGAATCAGATAACTATAGTGGAGTGGAAGAAGAATGAAGAGGACACTTCGAGAGGGTATGTGGTCCTCATCCCAGCCAGAAATTCAATCCATGCCGAAGCTGATTCCAGGTTAATTCTCCCTGCCTCCTCTCACCCCCTTGCTACTTATTTATAATAGCTCCCCCTACCTTCATGTGGTACCATCCTAGAAAAATACTAACCACATTATAAAAAATAATATTCCCCGACTATAATGAAATTTTTAACCTTGATCTCATATAGTCAGGTGTTTATTACCCACACCACCTTGAAAAGTAGTCTTGTCTTCAAGACTGGGGAAAGGTGTCCTATATGAAAACGAGTTAGGAGATCTTCCAAATTCTTCTCTGTACGCATTTATGTCGAGCAGTACCGAACATCATCAAGACGACCAAAAATTATAATGGGGTACTTTGTTGTTGAAGTCCTTGAAAAAACATATTTCACGCACTTGGTGCTGAGAAATCTCCCATATTTATCGTCCCTCATGCTCGCAAATATGATGTGGTCCTTCTCTACAAAGCTAGAACCCAAATCCATCCTCCATCACAAAATTCCAAAATTCTTGAGGGGTGCATCTCAGTTGTCAAACCAGGACTGAACTGTCGTATCTGGTGTAATTGAATCCACCATTGTCACCAAATAAGACAGTGTCAGTGCAACACGCTACTGCACCTCTAAATCACAAGACATCCTGGGATATACTGTAGGTAGTGCGAAGGAGTGAGCCAGTGGAGGCTTCTCTAGGAGATCTTTGGGTTTCACCTGCATCCCATAAGAAAATTGAAGTTCCAATAACTTTTCCCGGACATTTCTCTTGAGCTACGACATCATCTCTCAGTGATGTCATACCGCTTCAAATAATTCTCGAACTGTCGTTCCGAAAGTCATCACCAGTTCATGGTCTAGCTAACATTGTTGGATCGAGATGAGAGTTTCTTGAAGCTACGTGAGTTGTTGGAGAACCTCATCTCTAGATATAGTCATCATCCTATTAGAGAAATACTCTCCTCCAAAACAAAAACTCTGAACACCTTGTTTATCTCCCCTTGTTTTTTCAATGGAAATACCGAGATCCGCACTCACTCTTTTTTTGGTCCTTCCTGAAAAACAATTTGGGCAGCCACCTGGGGGTGCAAACCCCATGTAATGAGTTGTGGCCGAGTGTTTCATTGCTGAACACGAGGCTTCTGATGCAAATAAACCTCGGTAGCACAATCATCTGATGAAGGGAACCAGCAGCGCGTCGATGGCAGCAGGCAACTCAAGCAGCTTCAAGTGGTGCATATGCTGGGAACGACTTGTGTTTCCACATTTCATCTAACGAATAACCCACACATATATTATATCATTTAAATATCACAAAATAAACCCAAAAAATAGCATAAGATCCCAGCATATGCACCACCTACAAACAAGCAGAAGGAATTGCAGAAGCTCCCAAGAACAAAACCAACAAGCACTCTAAGGAGAAGTATAACCAAGGAAACAAGGTGGCTAAAAGAGAAATATAAAAACCCTAAAAGAAGTAGTCAGAAATGATAGAAACCAACAAAACACACATTCATGAAATCACTCACTACCACCCACACACAAACATCCACCCACCAACCCACCCACAAGTTTCCAAAATCCATCACCCATCCAAAAGTATAACTTTATCCAAAGAAATAAAACCACTGAACCCCCATCCCTGCAGCCAACATCTACCAACCAAACCAGCATCCCTATCCAAACAAAGCCTAGAGTGAAAGACATATAGATAACCATGCCAACTAATGGAACCTACACCAACACCTACTTGCACAAGATCCCTAAACCACACTAGATCCAACCACAATAAGAACCTATAGTAGACACAACACCCAAAATATTAGCTGCAAAAAAATCATCCCCAAACCACCATCTGGCCCTATCCATCACCATCTGAACACCTTGCATCAAAATGGACCACCCCACCATAAAAAAGTCTAAAAAACCAGCAGTTAACTAGTACCATCTATCTAAAGTGCCCTGCATCACCCACACCTAACCCATCATACAACCTAAAGAATCCCCAAGCAGTGCCTAATCCAAATGTGAGCTAATACCCACCCGTAATCAAACACCTCTAGAACCACCAAGTATTCAACATGAACCCTCCATAGAAATAGAACCACCATCTACCAGAAACATGCCTCCCAACCTGTAGCATCCAGCATGTCAAGGGAATTTTAGAACATCCACCATAGAAATATCTACACTATCAACAACAAGAATACAAAATATGGGGAAACTGAGCACAATACAACTGAACATACTCTAAACCACCACTTGAAGAACCACCCCAATCTATATCCACCACACTAGACAATAAAGAGAACCAGAAGCCTACAATAGTAATCCAAAACAAAGAAGAAATACCAGAAAACCCAACCCCTATGCACCCAAAAAATTGTACCAACCATAGTAGAAATCACAAACCAACAAGCACCACGCACTATGTAAGTGTATCCTATAATACACCTTGTGGAAAAATCCAAACAGCAACACCCCCAGATCAAATCCATCTTCAAAGGTCCTATAATTCCAAACAGAAACACAAAACTCACAACCTCACCTCTAAAATCCTCCACAAGAAACCTATAACCCCACTTTGAGAATCTCTGTAAGTCTCTGTTGGATAAACCCAGCATCTCCCAGCCTTATACTTAAAAAGAATCCAATGTAGGGGGGGCTACTGTCTAGGGGGTCCTGTAGGGGTGAAGCTGTTCATGGGGGTCCAGTTGGGGGGGAAGCTGTTCAGGGGGGTCCGGCAGGGGGGGTTCTGTCAGGGGGTGGGCTACTGTCTAGGGGGGCTGATGTCCACGGGGGTCCAGTAGGGGGGGTTCTGTCCAAGAGGGGTTGCAGGTTTCTGTCTGGGGGGGGGGGGGCTGTCCAGGGGGGTCCAGCATGGGGGAGGTCTGCTATCTAGGGGGTCCAAAAGGGGGTGGTTTCTATCAAAGGGGGGGGGGGGGCTGTCCAGGGGGTCCAGCAGGGGGGCTTCTCTCCAGGGGGTCCAGTAGTGGGGGGTAGGGATATCCAGGGGGTCCCATAGGGGGGCTTCACTATTCTTGTTTAATGAGTTATATTCTTTGTGAATATTATAAGAATTTTTTACCATAATTTTGGGGGATGAGCACTACTATGTTCTTCCTTGTGTTTTAGTTACTTTTGAGCTGGTTCCAGACTTCATTAATAGTTTTTATTATAGGGAGACTCATGTATGTGCAATTATGTGTTTTTTTATATTTGGATTTGTTTAATTATTATTATGTATGTAGCTTTTGTGTATTATTTAATTTGGAGGGCACTAGAAGAGGGGTAGGGAAAACTGGCAGGGGGAGGGGACTGGCAGGGGGTGCAAGTGGGGGCTGAAAGGGCAGGGGGGTGGGGAAACAGGCGGGGTGGGTGGGTGGGTGGGGGGGGGGGGGTGCAGGACTGAGGGTCTGGGGGGGGGGTGTCCAGGGTCTGTCCTTGAGGGTAGGGGGTGGCTGTCCAAGGGAGTGGAGGTATGGGCTGTCCAGGGGGATCTCTTCTAGTGTCTGTGGGGTGTCCAGGGTATTGGGGGGTATGGGGGGTTGTCCAGGTTCTGGGGGGTCCAGGGTCTGTCTAGGAGGGTGGGGGTGGCTGTCCAGGGGAGTGGAGGTCTGGGCTATCCAAGGGGATCATTCCAGGGTCTGGGGGGTGTCCAGAGTCATGGTGGGGGTGGGGGAGCCCAGGGTCTGTCTGGGGGGGGGGTGTCCAGGGTCTGTCCAGGGGGTGTCCAAGGTCTATAAGGGGGGTGTCCATGGTCTGTCCGGGAGGTGTCCGGGGCCTATTCGGGGGGTGTCCATGGTCTGTCTAGGGTATGTCTGGGGGGTGTCCAGGGTCTGTCTAGGAGGGGGGATTTTCATGGGGTCTGTCTAGGGGGTAGAGGATGTCTAGGGGAGGGGGGTTTATGTAGGGTGGGGGTGTCCAGGAGGGAGGGGAATGGTGGGGGGTCTGTCCTGGGGGGTGTCCAGCAGGGGGTGCATGGGGTGTCCAGTAGGGGGGCTGTTGTCCGGGTGGGTTTGTCCTTGGGGGGTGTCCCGGAGTGGGGGATGTCCGAGGGGGGACTGTCTACGGGGTGAGTGGGGGCTGTCTTGGGTGGGAAGGGGGCTGTAGAGGTAGGGGTGCATGGGGGGGCTTGAAGGTGTTGGTGGGGTGAAAGGGTGAGAGTGGGGGGATTTGCAGGGGTGGTGAGGAGGATGCAAGGGGCTAGCACCGGCTGAACAGTACTGGTTTTTTTACGAAATGTGTAGGCCGATAGCCACGATTTTAAACTGTCGCTATAGGTCTATAGACACAGTTCCAAACCATGGCTATATGTCTATATCCACAGTTGAAATAGTGGTTATAGGAGATGAGTGATTTTATCCTATGCCACGGGTTGAAAACCATGGCTTTAGGGTTGTTTCCACAGTTAGAACCGTGGATATTGGTTTTACCCTATAGCCATGCCAATACAAGCCACAGTTTTGGGAACTGTCACTATAACCTATAGCCACGGTTTTTGGGCCTATAACCACAGTTTAAAACTGTGGTTGTAGCCTAATTTTGTAGTAATGAATGAATCAAATTCTAATAGTGGCATTTTATTAGAATCAATATATTTATTCTATACACTTTTCCACAAAACCCATGATATTATCCTGAATTATACATCACATATTGAGTTTAAGTAGAGAATTATATCAATATTTGATGAACAAGAGAAATAGATTTCCATATATTGCTTGAATACGAACACACCGAGGGATGGAGATACTCAAAACGCATATAAATTGTGTCATGTGGTCATGAGTTCCTCCCAATAAGAGTAGGACATGTATCTCATGGGTTACTAATGAAAAGTGAGTTTAATCCTAAAAACCCAATTTTAGTGTCTTATGAGAATTTATTTCCCTTGGTAAAAAATATTCTATGGTGCATAAACTATAAATAGAAGAGCAGAAGACTTTGCAGACTTTTATTTGACTACTTTTATCGACCAAATGGAATTACAGATCAAAATTATGATATTTTAATGTTTGGAATCATTTTTACATAGTAAAAGTTTCTTAAGGGAAATTCCCACATAGTTATTAAAGTGAGTCATGAAGGACCCTTACCATGAAACACTTCACAATGTTCACCTAGAATTTTTATCCTTTCTCATAGCACTCCAGTCTACAGGAAAAACTTTTGTTATTTTTCTCTCTAAGGGAGTAATTTTATGATCCCCATATATCAATTTTATCCAATCATGTAACAATTTAATCCATATGAAAAATCTTTGACATTTTTTCTCAAAGTATTTAATTCTTTACCCACCACATAACATTTTATTAATTTTTCATAGAACTTCAATCATCATGAGACTATCCATTTTAGGAAGGAAGTTACCTAACACTACCTATAAATAGCAACACATACTTTAAGAATTGATCAATCAGACTAGACTCACTCTCCCAGAAGAATCAGTCATGTAAATTCCAGAGGTCAAATCGAGGGGAGGAAAAGTCCTCTATGAAACACTCTGATGAAGGTCCTTCATAA
Source organism: Viscum album (assembly GCA_963277665.1). Classification (NCBI taxonomy): domain Eukaryota; kingdom Viridiplantae; phylum Streptophyta; class Magnoliopsida; order Santalales; family Viscaceae; genus Viscum; species Viscum album. The sequence goes on along the minus strand of OY728150.1, from coordinate 1,880,505,187 downwards.
AGCACTCTACGCAATGAGCCATCACAAATAGCACTATGTGGTGGTCATTTTTGAATCACGCTATGTGGTAGACCTTTTTGAAGTGTCCTATAAGGTTGCACTTCATGAGGCTCTATGAAGACTTTCCTATGTGGTCTCCCTCTTTCATAAAGTGCTATATAACCATCCCTTTGGGAGGGTCCTATGTGGGTGATCTATGCAAACCCACCTACACATTTCCTCCTATGTGCACATTACCCTAACACGCATAACACATTGATTATATGAGAAATGGACCAAGATATATTTCCATCCTCATTCCATCATTCCATACTATGGGGGATTCGTACTCACAACCTAGGTCCGGATTAGTTATGGGATTCAATAGTGGGACTTTTTGCCAGTCCCATCTCATTTATAACTACCCACAAGAAAATGTTAGAGTCACACCATGAAATTCATAGGCGAGGTTGGGAATATTTTGGTTTGTAATTACCATTACCACATTCTTGTTTCTAGAGAACGCATTCAATTGAGATGCTCCTCATTTCTTCTGAAAACACATTTTTTCAAGACACTCCTCTTAGTTCTCTCATATATTCATTTTGTTGGGATACTCCTCCTAGTTATCATATAGAGTCCTCTTCAATGGAATATGACTAAACATTACCTCAAAGGGTAGCTCTATGGATTCTTTTATAATCATCCCATTTTCATACCTTTTATGACACACGTATTATATATGAAACTCCTATAAGGTGAAATGACCAACATTATCTCAAAGGGTATCTCATTGGAAGCACTGATTAGACTCCTATTATCATCACTTTTATGACACATGGATTATATATGGGCCCCCACTAAGGTGCATGCCCCAAAGTAACATGAAAATATAGTTTATTCATAAACACTTATTATCCACCAATTGTCATCCCTTTAGTGATATAGTGATGGTATATGGGCCTCCTCTAAGTTGAAAGACCTGAATTTATTTCAACATAAAGATCATGAATAATCCTTTACAATCATCGTTTTCCATCACTTTTATGATACATGGATTATATATGTGAATCTTCCTAGGTATAATACCAAAAATATAACCTCACCTAACTCAACTACAAGGTTAAGTATATCAGGGAAACTACTATTCATAATCCAAAAATATTCTCTATGATATGATATAATCCTTATTTAACCATTTCTTGAAGTTGATATACTTCTCCTTGTTATCATTATCCACATTGATTTTATATACTTATCCTAGTTTATTTATCCCCCACAGGTCAATATATTCCTCTAAGTCATCATGTTTAGCCTCCACAAATGTGTAATCCCTAAAATATACCATAAACTGACTCATATTTTAGGTAAGGCATCATAGGGTAGATAATGTTTAAACACCATTATCACTCCTATTAAAACCCTTTTTATGGATTAGGAATCCTCCAAGGGCCTACTATATAGAGTAAGACCCAATCATACATTCACCAAAGTCATTAAACATATTACCAATATAACACCCTAAGATTTCATTGTATGTATCCTCTTAAATAAATTCAATTCATTCAATACATTACATTACACACAAATATTATATCATACGATACAAATCATATAAAACCACATAGAGAACACAAAACAATCTCTAAAATGAATAATGAATAAATTAGGAGGCTTCTTCTAGAAACTAAGAACATATACCAATGAAATCGTAACTCGGCCTTTGGAATTGTAATGTGACCCTTATGAATAGTAATTCCACCAATGGAATAGTAAACTCACCTAAAAAAGTATAAATAAAAGTTATGCATCTTATAAATGGTAATATGATATAATTATATCATAGTATAGTAAATAAATGTTTTAGAAATTATTAATTATGTTTTGATATTTTTATAAAACATAAATGTTTATTTATAATATTATAAATAATATAAAAATTTATAAGAAAATTTATTTTAAAAAATAGAATTAAAAATTAATATTTATTTCTCTTATGATCATAAGATAATTTTATGAGACTTTAATTAATTTTTTCAAAAGTGTTATAAAATCAGTTATAATTTTCAAATTTGTATTTATTGAGTAAATGAATATTTTAATTAAAAATAAAATTTCTCATATAAGGAAAATATTTTCAAACAATTTAGTTCATTTTTAAAGTATACACATAAAATAAATTAGGGTAATTTTTTTGGGATTTTTCTAAAATAGTTGATTTTTTAAGAATAGTGAAATAAAGTAATTTACAGTATTTAAATTATAATACAAATAAAGGCATTAAAACATCATTCATTATGTAGTAAACAATTATTTATAAATAAAATTCTCTCTTTACTGAATTTAGTAACAATAATCCACACTATTTCTTATCTTGAGTAAAATAATAAAACAATGAATAAAATACTGAGAAAAAATCCATCTCCTCTACTATAAACATCACCCATCCCCACCTCTTCTCCTCACACCTTCCATTATTTAACCCATGTATAAATTCTCAAAAATAATCTTACCAACCCCCATAAACTCCAAGATAAATTTTTCTAATAAAAAGGAAAAAACCAATCCCCTTTTGTAGGATATCAAGTAAGATAATTCAAGAGGTAAAAGTCTTCTTTCTTTTATTTTTATTTTATTTTTGAATTTCTTTTATTTTCTTAGGATTTACCCATATCCCCTATAAAAAAGGAATGATAAATATATTATATTTTATATAATATAATTCTATAATGTTAATTTAATATCCATCATCAATCTCCTTTATTTCCCTCGCACTACCTCTCTCTGTCTCTCTCTTTGTCTCTTTTATTTTATAAATGAAAACACTTCCTGTGATGCATCAATTTACCAACCCCATGGATGATGCATTTTAATTTTACATTAACACCAACAAGTCTGATAATAAAATAATAATTATCGTGAAAAAATATGTTATTATACTTATTATAAGTTATTTATTAGTTGGGAACTAGTATATATATATGACATTAATTAATAAGACAAATCCTTTTCATGATGATCAAAAAACCGTCAAATGATCTAAATGATTATAATCAAAGGAATATTTAATTAATCAACATGATATATAAAAAATAATAATATATCATACCATTAAGTATTTTATATGTTCATTAATAACATTTAATTCAAATTCTGGAAAATTATACACATTTTACATGAACATCATTACTTATAAACAGGCGAACTGATCATGAAATCCAAGAAAATGAATGCCCCAAAATGATGAAATTAAACCTTATAACTCATCAATAAGCCCATAAATGAAATTATTAAAACTATAACGAATAAAATACAAGTATAAAATTTTCTTAATTAATTAATTAATTAAATTAATTTGATCATTCAGGACCTTAAGATCAAGTGCCAAACATATTCAGACACAAGGTAAGGGTCTTCATCTTAATTTTCATTTAATTGAGACTTAATTGGTATCGTTCACTTAAGAATTTTTATATAGTGTATCTAATTCAATTTTTAGATTATTTTTCTTGTGAAATTATATTTCTATTAAATATCCATATTCTTGTATCATGGATATGATTATTATCTTAGCCGTATACAATTTTACATAAGGTGTTTATTTTAAAAGTTTTTTAACTAGGAAAGTGTCAATGAATATATATCCTATACTCAATATGTATATTGATAAGGCATATTTTTATTGAATTAATATATGTATAAATAATTATTTGGACTCTCAGTGATGGGTGGCGCCCGTTATAGCCCATAGATACATCGATATGTCTCATGAGACAAAACAGTTGGCTTTAAACCCTTCATGTTTATTTCAAAACAGAATCGGATGAGTATATATATAAAAAATTAAACTGTATTGACGGTATGTCAGATAATTTTCTAGATAAATAACATCCAAATAATAATAATTTTCTTCCTTCAGTATTCAGTTATTACTTTCCATGAGTTTTTCAATAAAAAAATATATGGATGCATTTTCATTATCATCTTATTTATGGCATGTGTTTTTCAGTTATTAACCATTCTATATTGAATATATATAATTTTTTATGATTCACTTATTATTGATTCATTATTTCAGTACATAAGACTTATTGTTCATTTGATCTCACCCTTTTATTGGTTTTCCATCCCCATTTTGTGAAGATGAGATCTTTGAATAAGTGATAAGAAGGAGTTTATCTTCTTTTTTTAAGTACTATATTTACTTACCAATGTAATAAATGAACCATGTATATATCTAGTTTCTCAATAATACTAAACATATTATTCCTTGTATATTTGTTTTATTTTATCTATTCTATTGTTATAAAACAACCACCAACTCCGGGCTACTGGGTTCGGGGTCATTACAGTTAGTATCAGAGAATACTTGGTATAAACCTTGTGAACTAGATTTAGAAAACATCGTTTAGGGAACATAAACCTAAGATAGACTTTTAGAATAAGAATATAATAACATCCTAGAATTTTGTAAAGGTATAGATTATATGGGACTTCCTAGAAATATATCCCTATCTGGATACTACATGTGGGCATTGTTCTAGAATAGATGTACCAAGAAGAGAAAACTCCAAAAAGTTGTCCTAGGATTGACTCGGGGTAACCAGGAAAACGAAAATGAGGTTTACTGTGCACTTGGTTTTACAATCCTAGGGGATATTCTTAGGATAATTCACATTATCTTTTGAAACCACTATGAAGGATTTGAAAGTAAATATGTCCCTAAAAAACTATTTTTATGATTTGTGCGATTAGATATGAGATTTATGTTATTCTAGTTATAAATTATGAATTATAATTCATAACCTAATGTAGGGTATGATTTTTTTTAGAAATGGAACCGAATAGAAGGAAAGGAATCAATACATGTAGACAGTGTGAGGATTTTCCCACTGAGAAAGTCAATACAGTTAGTCTTGGAGATGAGGAAATAATTATCATATTACTAAAACATACTCAGGTAATTATGGATAATCATACTATACCTATGTTGGAAAATTTAATGAGGTTTAATACCCCATATTTGAGTGGGACTGCTAATATAGTGGTATCTGATTAGTGGATCGAGTCCCTTGAAAACATAATTCTTGCATGAAGATGAAATGAAAATCAAAATATAGTACTGGCGTATATTTTCTCACGGGTGATGTTGATCAATGGTGGTCTCTGATCTAGAATACCAAGAATGAAGATGAAATAGAAGACATAGAATTGAGAACTTTTAAGGGAATATTCTTCTAAAAATAATTCCTTCGCGAAAAATTAACTGAAATGAAGAGAAATTTCTTTAGATTAAATAAAAGGGAAGAAGTGAGTGGTGCATAATATGAGGCTACATTCGCATGACTATCCTGGTATTCTATAGATTGCATATGTGATTTAGAAGACAATATTGATCATTTCTTTGATTTTATTAAGCTATGTCTCTTAAGGGCACTAACATAACACAAATTTTCATCATATGATGAAATTGTATTAAATTCCATCAAAGTAGAGAAGGAATTTACTAGATATTATATGTTCATATGAAATGAAGATAATAAGAGGTCTTCTGATAGCCATGTAAAATGGATAATGTTCAAATAAGGAAAATGGAATGAATAAATTTCCATTATGTGATAATTGTTAAAATAATCCTCCTGGGAAATGCTTGAAAGGAATGCGAGTTTTCTATAAGTTAGGAGAAATGGGTCATCGAGCTAATGATGCAAGGTAAATAAATGAATCTATAATTTTCAATGATTCAACTATAATTAAAAGGTCCACAATTCAAATAAATGTCCCATTTGTCAAGGGAATCTACCATAGATGTGTATTAGGGGAGATGTAAAAGTTTTTTTAACCAAAACTGTAGAGGTTGAAGTTTCTAATGATGTGGTGGCATGAAATTTAATCATTTACTCAAACTTATCCAATAAATTATTTGATTATGTATCATAACATTCTTTTATATCATTATAGTCTTCCCAGAATATTATACATTTCACTTAAGATAAAATAAGGGGTTGTTAGTTAAAAATACTAAGGGAAGTATCCTTGAAACAAATATGTGTCGGCCAGTAACCTTTATGAAACAAAAAAATTCTTTAGTTTCAATCATTATCATAATTCCTATGGTTTAATTCATATAATCTTTGATATTTACTAGATTTAAAATTATGATGCAAAAATATACTTTAATAAGAAAGAAGTTACAATATGTAGGAAAGATGAAGAATATAATATATTTAGAGAAGAAACATCATCATCATGTTATTATCGAGATCTACATCAAGTAGCTTTACTAAATGAAAATTTTAGTGTGAAATAGCAAACAAAATCTAGGGATGAGGAATGCAATCATCCAATTTAGGATATACCAATTGTGTAGGAATATATTGATGGACTTCCATAGGATTTAACTGGACATCCTCTATAGTGTGAAGTAGAGTTCTCTAAATACTTAATTCCTAGGTAATGACCTATATTAAATACACCATATAGAATGACCAATATGGAATTATTGGATCTGGATAAAAAAATAGAGGAATTGAGTGACAAGGTATTTATTCACCCTATTGTTTCTCTAAAGGGAGCCCCTATTTTTTCAAGAAAAAAGATGGATCCATGAGTCAATGCATTTATTATAGATAAATCAATAATATTACAATAAAAAAATACTCTACCTTAAATTAATGACTTATTGGATCAAATTCATGGATCTCAATATTTTTTGGAAGATTAAACATAGATCTAGATATCATCTATTTCGTGTAAGAAAATAATGTATTCCAAAGACATCACTTAAAATTAGGTATGTACATTATGAGTTTACATTAATTCCATTTAAACAGACTAATAAACCCTATATGTTCATGGATTTAATGAAGTTCATTTCCATAAAATATCTTGAATTTTTTGGTGGTATTTATTTATGATATTTAGATATTTTCCAAAATATATGGGGACCATGAAATCTACTGGTGGGGTTTTTGGAGACTTATAAAAGAAAAGAGTTATATGGGATGTTTGGTAAGTTTGAAATTTGGATTAAAAATTTTTCTTTTCAAAGAAATATTTTCTGTAATGATAGAATCTTATTTGATCCTATGAAAAAAATGGAATCCAAGAATTGCCAATGAAAACCAACATAACTGAGCGATGTGTTTTTATTAGATTTGCAGGTTACTATCGATGTTTTGTTCATAATGTTTTCTGATTGGATGACTCACTAAACAAGCTCACAAGTAATGGGGTAAAGTTCCTATAGAAAAAATAATTTATAGAACATTTTGAAGAATTATATATAAATTTTTTTAGTGATCTAATTATGACTCTTCTATATGGAAATGATGGGTTTGCGATATACAACGATGCATCAAAGAATGGGTTGGGTTGTTTTCTTATAAAAAATGAAAAAATTATTACTTATGCATAACTGTATCTGAAGATAGATGAAAAAAATTATAAAATCATTATCTTGATTTATCAGATGTAATATTTTCTCTAAAAATATAGAAACACTCTCTCTATAGTGAATTATTTGAGATATATACAGATCACAAGAGTTTGAAATAGATTTTTATATAAAAATAACTCAACATGAGGTAAATGGTATGGATATATTTACTCAATGATTGTTATTTTTTAACACACTACCACCCAGGAAAGGAAAATAAGGTAGCATATGCATTAAGTAGGAACAATCATGTACTTTTATCTAAATAAAGATTGATAAAGATCCCATACTCATGGATTTAGTAATGTTGGATATGGGAATTGATGAGGAATGGAAAGATCATTCTTTTTTCAAATTATTGCTAAACCATAATTATTGGAGATTATAAAAATCACTCAACTTGATGACTATAATTTTTAAAAGAAAATTAATTCCCTTAAGGTTGGAAGATTTGGAGACTTTATGTATAAGGATGGAGTTCTAAAATTTGGGAAGAGGTAATGTGTCCATCAATACCAGAGCTTAAAAGGGAACTAGTATATGATGATCATAGAACAAACTTCTCTATACACCTCGGTAGTACCATTATGTATAGATATCTAAAGTAACATTTTTGGTGGCATAATATGAAGTGAGAAATTTCTAACTATGTGTCAAGGGTTCTAGTTTTTCAAAAAGTGAAAGCTGAGAGACAACATCCTAGTGGAGTTATGAAACCTATATCTATTTGTATGTGGAAGTAGGATGGAATTACAACGAATTTTTTCAATGGAATACCAATGAAATCTTGAATGAATGATGCAATATTGGCAATTATTGATCAACTTACCAAATCAACATATTTTCTATATATACGGGAGGATTATCCACTTGGGAACCTTGAAAGACTCAAAATTAATGATGTTTTAATACATTATGGTTCACCTATATCTATTTTGTCTGATCTAGACATTAAAATTCTGGAAGAGCCTTTAGAAGTATTTGGATACTGAGCTTCATATGAGTAATTCTTATCACCCTCAAGCAGACAGATAGTATGAAAGGACTATTCAAACATTGGAATACAAGTTGATACCATGCTCACTTGACTTTAAAGGTATATGGGATTAGTACTTACCTTTGGTGGAATATTCCTACAACAGTATTTTCCAATATAGTATTCAAATTGCACCGTATGAAGCATTATATGGGAACACTACAGTAAATTTACCCAATACCCATAGTTTCAACGAACCATGGGAAACCGCGTGGTCGTTATAGCCCTGAGCTATACCCATATTTTTAAATACCTATACCCATAGTTTCCAAACTATGGTTATAGTTTTATATTATCATTTCATTTAACCTATAACAATGGATTTAAAACCATGGGTATAGATTTTAAAAAATAAGTGGTTGTGGGATTTGATCCCCAAATTGCCTACTTCCGGTTCCAGTGCTTAACCAGTACCTCACCATCTCTTATTGGTATATAAATATATATATTTACATATATATATATTAATCTTAACCGTAAATATAGGTGGAAAACTATGGGTATAGTTGTTCATCCAATTTTTTTCCCGCCATGTTTTTCCCCTCCATAACGCGGGAAAGCTATACCCACAGTTTTTGAAAACTATGGGTATAGATTTTAAAAATAACCCTTTACCCATAGTTTTTATAAAATTTTGGGTATTGGTCTGGAAACAAGTCTTATACCTATGGTTTTTAAAATATGTGGGTATAGGTGTTGAAAAAAATCCATGTACCCACAGTTTTCTGAAAGCGTGGGTAGAGGTTCACATACTATCCCTATACCTATGGTTTTGGGAAACCATGGGTATAAGACCATTTTCTAGCAGTGAAAAAGATATCAGACTCTAAATTTTTTGTACAAACTTCATAAGAGTAAAATTATAGGCCCACAACTTATTGATGAAATAATGATAAAGGTAAATACTATTCAGGCTCATATCAAAGCATCTGAAAGTAGGAAAAAGTATTATGCTGACAAACTGGGAAAGGACTTGAAATTTCAACTTGGAGATCACGTCTTTTTGAAAGTATCTCCATGGAAGGGTTCATTAAGGTTCTGTAAGAAAGGTAAATCGAGCCTTAGGTACACCACACCATTAAAAATTATGGAAATAATTTGATCTATAGCTTACCGTTTATAAAAGACACCATGTCTATCCAAATTTTATGATGTGTTCCACATGTCATTGTTAAAGAAGTAAATTATAGACCCAAAAATGTAATAAACTATGATGAAATTGAACTGCAACCCGGTTTATCTTGTAGTGAAGATCATATCATGAATCATGGCACCAGAGAGAAAGTATTAATAAATTAGACGACTTTGTTGGTAAATGTTTTTTCGAGAAACCATCAAATGGAAAAATGGAAATCAAGAAACTAAGGATTTTATAAATAGGAACAACTGTAGTCTATTTAGAAGGAAATATTCATGAAAATTTTTAGGATGAAATTTTTGTAGGAGGGAAAAATATAATAACCTAAGATTTTACGACATGTATCCTCTTAAATAAATTCAATTCATTCAATAGTTTTCATTTCACAAAAAATCATTTCATATAGTATAAATCAAATAAAATCTCATATATAACACATAACAATCACTATAATGAATAATTAATGAAGTATGAGGCATCCATGAGAAATTAAGAACATATACGAATGAAATAGTACCTTGGAATTTGGAATAGTACTGTGACCCTTATAAATATTAATTTGCCCAATGGAATAGTAACCTCACCTAGAAAAGTATAAATATAATTTAGGCATCATATAAATGGTAATATGATATAATTATATCATAGTTTAGGTAAATAAATATTTTAGAAATTATTAATTATGTTTTCATATTTTAGAAAAGATAAATGTTTATTTATAATTTTATAATTAATATAAAAATTAAAAATAAAATTTAATTTCATAAAATATAATCATAAATTAGTATATTGTTTTTATATGATCACAAGTTAGTTTTATGCGACCTTATTTAATTTTTCAAACTATTAAAAAATTAGTTAGAATTTTAAAATTGCTATTTTTTGAGTAAATAATTATTTTAATTAAAAAATAAATTTATCATGTTTATAAAATTATTTTTTAAAAATGGAGTTAGTTTCTAAATTCTACATAAAAAAATGGTTAGGGTTAATTTTCTGTATTTTTCTAAAATAGTTGATCTTTTATGAATAGGGAAATACAATAATTTACGTTATTTTAATTATAATAAAAATTCACGAATTAAAACATCATGAATGATGTAAGAAACCCTTAGTTCTAACTCACATTCTCTATTTACTGTAACGACCCAAAATTTTGAATAAATCTTGTTTCCTAATTTTGTGTGTTATTTGATTTCAAATTCAACAAATCTTTTTCATATAATAAAATGAGTATAATTAAAATGAGACTGTTGGGTTTTGACTATTATATGACCGTTAGTCAGTATGACCTTTGGAAACTAAATGTTGTGATTTTTGTCACTAAATACAAGTGATCTTGGTTAATTAATATAGAAAGAAGATTCGATGGCCTCATACAGTAGTCTCGGGCAAATCGAAGCCCATCTAACAGAACTTGGGAAGAAAGTAGCACCACTGGGCTTTGCTCGGGACCAAACCCAAGCCGAACTTTATCGTGTGATGCTAGAACAGAATCGCCTTCGTGATAAGTTCAAACTGATAGAAATTACTACTCATGCGATGTTGGCCGATCCGCCCTCAAATTCTCTCACCTTAGCACATCTTAAACTTAAGTCTTATGCTGGGGTTATAAGAGGCTATGTAATAAGACTGTAACTGCCTTGTGTAATCCTTTGATTTAAATAAAAATTGTGATTTCTTCTTATGATGAAGTTTGTGAATTTTCAAATGTCCAGATAAATATAGTATATATATTTTTTATGAATTCTAGAAAAAGGATATTTGAAAATATTTATGTAAACCATAAATAATTAATTATGTGTAATGATTTTCAAAAAATGGTCTTCTACAATTATGTTCAGTAAGAAATTTAGAGTCTAATAAGATCAACTTGATGTTTTATGAATAATAAATTATGAATAGTGATTTTACGCTTAGGATTAGTAATGTGACCAAATGGATTATTAATCTTACTTAAATAAAGTATTAATATAATCTAGGCACCTTGTTTATGTAATGTGATTCAATAAAATAGGTAAATAAGCATTTCAGAAATTATTAGTCAAGTATCGGTTTTTTAGGGTGAATAGTATTTTTTAATTAAAAATTAAATTAAAAATATTTGAAGAATTATTTTTATAAAATAGAACCCATTTTTGAACTCAGAGCATCGATATTGTGTTAGGGTAATATTTTGCGATTTTTATAAAAAAATGAATTTTCGTTGAATAGTGTATTTTTTTAAAAATTAAATTAAAAATATTTAGAAAATTATTTTTATAAAATAGAGTTCATTTTTGATATCAGAGCATCAATATTTGGTTAAGGTAAAATTTTGGGATTTTTCTGAGAAAGTTGAATTTTCGGTGAATAGTGAAAATACAGTTATTAAGTTATGGGTGTTTAATGACATCATTAAATGATGTATTAAGTATGTAATAAATATGGTCGCCTTATGAATATTAAAATAAGTTATGAGGGGTTCCAAGTGTCCAATACCGTGTGAAATACCATGGGCAAGCCCATGGTTTTTCCAATACCACCAATGAGGTGTCCCTTGGCCATTAATGCCTTGTCATATAACTTCCCCTATAAATACCAAGCCATTATCTCATCCTTTTGATTCCAAAATCCTTCTCAACTAAGTTCGGGTCTCCTTACCTCCCAAGGATTCCTCCCAAGGTTCCCTAGAGCCTCCCAAGGTCCCAAACTCCAAGATTTTGAAGATACTCTTCAAGGTAAAGGATCCTACCTCTCTCTTTCTTTCCAAGTACTCTCTTTTATGTCATTTCATTTATGCTCCATGTTCTTATGTTGGGGATGTTATTTTATATTCATACTACTTCTATATTAATTTTTATATTATGAGAGACCCCCTCTTTCTCTAATCAATTCATTTTAAGAATGTTTAAGTGGCGCAGTTAGGCTGCCGAATTTTTAAGGGATTCTTTCACCCTTCTCATTTTCAAGTTCTATTTTCATGTCAAGTATTTCATATTATTTTTTATTATTTTGGAATATGATCTATATATGTATTATAACTATATTTTATGTTCATATTATTAGAGTCCCTATTTTATCTCTTCAATTCATTTTTTTATGTTTTAAGTGACGCCGTTAGGCTGCCGAATTTTCATAAGAGAAATCTTATTTTTGTCTTTCTTCCATGTTTTTCATTTCAAATGGTATGTCATTAAAATTTCATTACCATGTTCTTATATCATTTAAATTATTTCCCTCTACAATTTTGTGGATCATTATGAGTGGGTGACCCATGTCCCCTCTCTTTTCAATATTTTCTAAAACCCTGCAACATAGCTGTTATGCTGCAGAATTTTCATCTCAAAACATCTCTCTCTTTTTCTCAAATTATTTTATTTTATAAAGTGAATACTAAAATATATTTCTTCAATAATGATATTCACATACATATCAAAATGTTCAATTTTAAATTCTAATATTTACATACATGAAACCCGCTTTCATTTTTTTGTGGGTTTAAAATGACATAAAGATCATGTCTTAAAAGAAGTTTTTAAAACGTTATGATTATGAAATGGAACCCATTTATTTTAAGCTATATGGTTTATTTATGAAATCATTGATGATGATATATTCGGCACACATTATGATAAAGGCAAATTTAAGGGTGCTCCCTGATAGTGCTCCAATGCATTGGGTAATGATGTAACCACTAGAGAGTACAGTTTTAACAATAACCTGGTGAATAACCTTGGTAATTTCAAATGACTCCTTGGGTATGGACCTTGGTGATATGTTCATTATTTTCTAAGTTAAATTTTGTAGCCACATATTAAAGTTATGAATCATGTTCTTTCCATTATTATATGCCTCATTATCTCTTTCTCATTCCTTAAATCTATTTATCCTTGCTTTATTGATGTATCTCAAGTTCAAATGTTAATAGTTTCCCCTTGTTTCCATTACTAGGCCTTCTGCTCACCCTTTCTTTTGATGTATGTCCCCAGGTTATGAGATGTAGTAATAAACCTAGGATGAACATAAGGAGAAGCCTTTCAAGTGTTTTATAAGAATGTTTTATGCTTTCATTTTTTATGTTCTTGGTTTCCAAGACACTAAACGTTAAAGATCCTTGGTTTTGTAAAATTTAATTAAATGTTATGTTATAAAAAGGCGGGATGCTATAGTTGGTATCAAAGGATGGCTAGTTATTTGTGGAAATTAGGATATGCAAATTTTAGGATGAAACCTATAGAAAAGTTTAAATATAGTAAATATTCCTGGTATTTTGGTGAGTATTGAGTAAGTGGTTTATCAAGCAAATACATCCTTGTCTGGATACGAGCAGGTAGAGGTGGCTCTGGAATAGATGTACATAGTGGTAAAACTCGAAAACATAGGTTAATCTAGACTCAAATAGGAACTGGTACATGACAACGGGCCTTGCAGCACTCTTGGTTACGACACTCCCGGGGGATATGCTTTGGTAAATTCATAAGCTTAGTATGAACCATTATTAATGGAACAAAGCTAAAATAAAATAAAGATTCACATGAGAATATATTATCACGGATAACCTATATTGGAACCTATGGGATCACAACATAGTATATAATTTTCTTCTAAACATTTATGCTTCTATGTATAATGTTTCCTTTTCATGATTATTGGCTAAGTATTAAAGCCCTGAATTATACTTTCTTTTCTTAGTTAATGGCAGGAAATGGAAGAACATGTCTCAACAACCAATGAGATAGAAAATGTGACGATTGACCTATTCATGTGACATATGTGATGGGAGATCATGTTGAACATATTGTGATTATGCCAAAATAGCTATCAAAAATTACAATTAATAATTGGTACCTAGTTGAATGCTCAAATTCATTAAGGAATAAGAAGATGAAGTCTCAAGGATGTTCATCTGATAAAGTTGATAAGGGAAAGAAGACCCAATTTCCTTTGTGAAAAAAGTGTCGAAAAGGGCACCAAGGAGAATGTCAAAAAGGAACCAGGAGATGTTTTCAGTGTGGGGTGACAGAGCATAAAGAATCCAGTTAATTAAAAAAAGTATAATGTGATGAATAGAGATAAGGTTCGATCTAATGTACCTTATACTTTTTAATTTCGTAAATGTGGAGAATTTGGACATTATCCAAGGAAATGCCCTCTTGGAAGGGATGAGAAGCATGATGAGCATCATCAATCTTCAAGGAAAAGGGAACAATGAAAGTCCTATGCTGAGATGGATCATGATGTCTAAAGTACATGCAACTTCTTCGCAATAATTTTCTATGTCGTGTTGTATTTTAGTTCGTTCTCTATGATCATATATTTAATGTTTTCTAAGAACATTGAGTCATTTCCTAATATGGTTTTATATCATTATGGAAAAAATCTATTGTTATGTACCACATGTTGATGTTGTGAAGCTATTCTTCTTGAAAAAAATGATTAGGGGATTAAAAGTTGATTATTATTTTGGAAGGCGTTCACTATTTTGGGAACCCTATATGATCGAGGTAAATAGATTACTACGGTATTTTCTTTGATGAGTAAAGGTTGAATTATATTTTGAATAATCGAAATCTTTAAGGTGAACTTATAGTAATTTAGGTTACTTATGGAAATGATTAACCTATCTTGGGGAAAATATGTTTAGGTTAGTTAATTTTTTTATATGATGTTAGGAGTGGTTGATGTTGTTTGGAGATGAACGATAATGTTTATCATGGAAGACTATGTCATCAAATACTTCTTATATTTGGGTTACAATCTTAGTTTGGTTTTTTTTTGAGGAATTTTAAGGACAGTTATTTATGGAATGGTCTGTAATGAACTTTGGGTAGTACCATGGATCTTTGAAGATTTAAAGTAGTTTCCCTTCCTATGAGGTTCTTTTTTTTGAAAGAGTTGTTTTATCTTACCCTTTATATTTTTGGGATAAATGTTTAATGATATATAGTCATTCTTGTGTGGATTACGTGATTCTCTAGAAGATGATTCTTGTGCTTTGATGAGACCAAGTAATTTTGAATGCTCATTATTTGGAGAAAAGATTAGTCTTGGTGAAACTTATTAATGGATGAAACTCTACTTGAAGGTAAATATATTTCCCTATGTTCTTATTCTATATAGTAAATAATTTCCTCAAAATTCTTAAAAGGAAAGTAAAACAAAAACGTTGTTGGTTTAAGTTTCCTAATGGGTAATCAAAGACCGTTTAACACGTCACAAGCTTATGATTTTCTGGTGGTTAACTTCCTCCTAGACATGTTTTCTATCACACTCCCTCAAAACATGACCCTTTGTTTTCTCCTCCATATCCATGTTTTCTTACATGGAATCCTAGTATGGGTTAACTCGGGTGACCATTGTAATCCCTTTTTTCTTTTAAAGTAATAGTGTAAATGACTCTTTTTTCGATGTGGGACTACAAAATGAAATTTCCACACCCAATTTTAAAAACTGTGAGGACGCAATTTCTTAAGTGGGGAAGAATGTAATGACGTGAAATTTTGAATAAATCTTGTTTCTTAATTTTGTGTGTTATTTTATTTCATACTCAACAAAACATTTTCATTTAATAAAATGAGTATAGTTAAGATGAGACTGTTGGGTTTTGACTATTATATGACCGTTAGTCAGTATGACCTTTGGAAACTAAATGTTGTGATTTTGTCTCTAAATACAAGTGATCTTGGTTAATTAATATAGAAAGAAGATAAGATGGCCTCATCTAGTAGTCTCGGGCCAATTGAATCTCATCTAACAGAACTTGGGAAGGAGGTAGCACCACTGGGTTTTTCTCTTGACTAAACCCAAGGCGAACTTCATCATGTGAAGCTAGAATGGAATTTACTTCATGAGAAGTTGAAACTGATATAAATTAATACTCATGTGATGTTGGCCGAGCCGCCCTCATATTCTCTCACCTTAGAACATATTACACTTACGACCTATGCTGGGGTTATAAGGGGCTATGTAAGGAGACCGTAACTACCTTGTGTAGTCCTTTGATTTAAATAAAAATTTTGATTTCTTCTTATGATGAAGTTTGTGAATTTTCAAATGAACGGATAAATATAGTATGCATATTTTTGATGAAATCTAGAAAAATGATATTTGAAAATATTTATGTAAACCTTAAATAATTAATTATGTGTAATGATTTTCAAAAAATTGTCTTATACAAATATGTTCAGTAAGAAATTTAGAGTCTAATAAGATCAACTTGAGATTTTATGAATAGTAAATTATGAATAGTTATTTTACGCTTAGGATTAGTAATGTGACCAAATGGATTGGTAATCTCACTTAAATAAAGTATTAATATAATCTAGGAACCTTGATTAAGTAATGTGATTCAATAAAATAGGTAAATAAATGTTTCAGAAATTATGTGTCAAGTATCAGTTTTTTAGGGTGAATAGTGTTTTTTAATTAAACTTTAATGTAAGAATATTTAGAAAATTATTTTTATAAAATGAAGTTCATTTTTGAACTCAAAACATCGATATTATGTTAAGGTGATTTTTTGGGATTTTTCGGAAAAAAATGTATTTTCGGTGAATAGTGTTTTTATTTAAAAAATAAATTAAAAATATTTAGAAATTTATTTTTATAAAATATATTTCATTTTTTAAATCATAGCACCTATATTTGGTTAAAGTGAAATTTTGGGATTTTTCTTAGAAAGTTGAATTTTCGGTGAATAGTGAAAATACAGTTTTTAAGTTATGGGTGTTTAATGACATCATTAAATGATGTATTAAGTATGTAATCAATATGGTCGACTTATGAATAGTAATATAAGGTATGAGGTGTCCCAAGTGGACAATTCCATTTCCAAATACCATGGGCAAGCCCATCGTTTTTCCAATACCACCAATGAGGTGTCCTTTGGTCGTTAATGCCTTGTCCCCTCACTTCCCCTATAAATACGAAGTCATTATCTAATATTTTTTATTCCAAAATCCTCTTTAACGATGTTCTGGTCTCCTTACCTCCCAAGGAATCATCCCAAGGATCCCTGAAGCCTCCCAAGGTCCCAAACTTCATGATTTTGAAGTTACTCTTCAAGGTAAGGGATCCTACCTCTCTCTTTCTTTCCAAGTACTCTCTTTTATGTAATTTATTTTATGCTTCATGTTGTTATGTTTGTGATGTTATTTTATATTCATCCTAATTCCATTTTCATGTTCATATGATGAGATACCCCCTATTTCTCTCATAAATTCATTTTAAGAAAGTTTAAGTGGCGTCGTTAGGCTGCCGAATTTTTAATGGATTCTTTCACCCTTCTCATTTTCAAGTTCTATTTTCATGTCAAGTATTTCATATTATTTTTTACTATGTTTGGTTATGAACTCTACATTTATCATACTGATATTTTATGTTCATATGATGAGATACTCTATTTGATCTCATCAATTCATTTTTTTATTTTTTATGTGACGTCGTTAGTCTGCCGAATTTTCAAAAGAGAAATCTTATTTTTTTTCTTCCTTTCAAGTCTTTCTTTTCATATGGTATGTCTTTAAAATTTAATTACCATGTTCTTATATCCTTTATATTAATTCCCTCTACTATTTTACGGATCATTATGAGTGGGTCACCCATGTCCCCTATCTTTTCAATATTTTTTAAAACCCTGCAACATAGCCATTATGCGGCCGAATTTTCGTCTCAAAATGACTCTCTCATTTTCTCAAATTCATTTATTTTATTAAGTGAATACTCAAAGATCTTTATTCAATAAGTATATTCATATATATATCAAAATTTTCTATATTAAATTCTGGGATTTACATACATGAAACCCGCTTTCCTTTTTCAGTGGGTTTAAAATGACATAAAGATCCTGTCTTAAAAGCAGTTTTTAAAACGTTATGATTATGACATGAAACCATTTTCTATTATTCTATATAGGTTATTTATGAAATTTTTGATGATGATATATGTAGCTCACATGATGATAAAGTCAAATTTAATGGTGCACCCTGATAGCGCACTAATGCATTGGGTAATGATGTAACCACTAGAGATTACAATTTTAACGATACCCTGGTGAATAACATTGGTAATTTCAAATGAAACCTTGGGGATGGACCTTTGTGATATGTTCATGATTGTCTAAGTTAAATTTTTATCCACATATTAAAGTTATGAATCATGTTCTTTCCATTATGATATGCCTCAGGATATCTTTTTCATTCCTTAAATCTATTTATCATGATTTTATTGATGTATCTCAAGTTCACATGTTAAATGTTTCCCCTTGTCTCCCTAAATGGGCCTTCTACTCACCCTTTCTTTTGATGTATGTACCCAGGTTATGAGATGTAGTAATGAACCTATGATTAACATAAGGAGAAGCCTTTCATGTGTTTAAGAATAATGTTTTATGTTTTCCACATTTAAGTTCCTAGTTTCCAAGACACTAAACCTTAAAGATCCTGGGTTTTGTACAATGTAATGAAAAGTTATGTTATAAAAATTCGGGATGCTATAATTACATTATTTATTCACAAGAATCCACAATATTTCTTGTATTGATAGAAACAATAAAATAACAATATAACACCCCTCTCCTCGACTATTGTAAGGTCCCAGATTTTTTTAAAGAATGTTTTTTTCATGTATTGGCTTGGGCCACTCTTTTGTGGCTATATAAGTGTTTACTTAGTATTTGAGAAGGATCAGGGGTGTTTTGGGGGTTCAGGACATGAAAAAGGGAGAAAAAGGGATTTCTAGGCTATCTTCATGGTTTACACATAGTTTGGAAACCCATGTGAGGGGAGACCGTGCAGGTAGTAGCAATCCCCATGGTTTGCATACGGTCTAGAAAACAGTGAATTTTTTTTAGGAAACTCTACCAAGGGGGTGATTTTCAGGCAGTGGATTCCGCACGGTTTGCGAATGGTTTGGAAAACTGTGCGGGTAAACCATGTGGCTAAACTGTGCAGCCTGAAAACATCTAAAAATTTACAAAATTACCACTCTGGGATTTTAAACCCCAACTCCGGTTTCTCCCCCATTTCTCTCCCTACAACCCTAGTGATACAAAAAGATTTAATGATCTTCTAAGAGGTTGATATCCTTCATTCCTAATCCGTTTGGATCACTTCTGGTTGTGGATCGAAGCTCTGGGTAAGTTAAATCTCCCCTTGCTCCTATTTTTCGTATTAGGATTTGTAGTTTCTTCAATATCCTTCCAAAGGCCTAAAACACTTTTATTTGTGAGATATAGGAAGGGGATTCAGGGGATGCTTGAATCCAGATCTTGGTCCATGATTAAGAGAGAATTCATCATCAGATTCAAGGTACGTGGCCTATAAGTTATATCCCATAGTTTTTCTCTATATTTGTGCATGCGTGTTGGGGTTTCTCCTTTCTCATGTTGTGTGATGGTTACATTGGGTATGAATCATTAAGTGGGTGTCTAAATGATTTCATGATAACCATCCTGATCTCTATGGGATGCGTTCAGGAGTAATTGACCATTTCAGGGCCACCCATCGGGTGCGCCGACAAACCTGTACCGAGAGTGTGGTGGGGTTGAGTAGGGGTTTTCAATTATTAATTTGAAACCCGAGTAGAATATGTTTTTAACGGTTGATTATGTTTTAAATGGAATGATGAATAATACTACTAGGTAAATAAAGGCATAACATGTTGTTGTAATGACATGAAATGTGTAATTGGGTTGAAAGAGATTATGTCAAATTTTTATGAACTTTGGTTAGAAATTCCTAAAGAGATTAGTGCATATTAAGTGGTCAAATTGTAATTGGGTAATGCAATGGAAATGGATGAAATTGTTAAATGGGTTAATACATGATAATTAGGTGGTGCACCTAAATGATTTAATGTAATGAAGGGGTTGTTTTATGTGATACAAGAATTGTTTTTGAAATGCATAAGTGGGTAAATGCGCGTGAAATGGTAAATGGGATAAATGGGTTAATGACTGGTTAATTATGTATTTGGATATGGCGTAGGGTTTGTTGAATAAAACTAAGGGGTTAAGGAACGAGAATGGGAATTTGGTTAAATTAATATTGATTTTAAATAGTAAATATATTAATGGGTTATAGAATAGTATAAATCCCCATGTTGTTGTTATAATTTTTGAAATCCAATGGCATTGAATATGATTGGTTGTATTATGGTTTGGTTATGGGTATTTGATAAATGAGAATGTGCACATGGATTGGTAGTGTGGGGTATTGACTTAAGGTTCTATTCCTATGGGTTGAGTTATCATGAGGATCTAAACTTTACCCCAAAATGCAGGGGCTAGGGAAGGAAATGAAGGATCTATTCCCCTAATAGTTTTATTCCACCCAGACCGAGGTTTTGAGGTGAGGATAATGGGTTGATGTGATATGTGTATCCCTAGTGAGATAGGTACTTGATTTATTTATCTTGTGAAATGTGATTGAATGTGTTATACCCTTGTGTAGATGATATTTTTACCTAACCCATGGAACTTGTGATTAAACAGATTAAGTAATGAAGATGGTATAAGAAATAGAATTGGAATAAATTATATTCAAGGATTAAATGAACATTGTTAACAAATGGAACCTGAAATTTACCTTGCATAATTACCATTTATTTTTTACTTGCATGAACTATCCATTAGACTGGATATTTTTTAGACACCATTGGTGGTGGGCTACTATGTTTTTTATTCACACCCTACTCAGGCCACCATTGGGTAATTGAGAAAATCACTTGGTTTTAGGTCTGGACAGGGGTAGAGGAACTACACTAAGATGTTAAGTTGGGGTTGGGATGTATATGGAGAAGTACCTATACTTGGAGTCAGGACCTGTTTGGGAATTTTTCCTATTTTTATTTTGGTTTTTATTCACTTTGCACTACAAGTATTTCATGGCATGGTTGTATTTGATTTTCCATTTGTACCCCATTTTGGAAACATTTGATTATTCATGTTTATTGGTTGTTCATATTGTTTTCCCTATTTATATAGTGTTATACTATGTATTAATATCTTAAAGAGAATATAGTCTCCCTATTTGAATTATTAGACCCTCACCTCTATTTTGCAACCTCGCGTGTATGTGGAGGCATGCTGGAGGTCATGGGACGACCCGACTCGGAGCACTGATTTAGTGGATTCTGGTTCGGGGATGCTGCAATGTGGTATCGAAGGAGGTTATTTTCTCTTTCTTACTATTTGGGAATGGTAGATAGGAGATTAGCATAGTGTCATACCTTCCAAATAAGCTTATTACTGGGAGTATCTAACCAATGTATGAGGGAAAACCCAAGTCACCGTAGGTGAGAATTATTGTTCTTGATATGCGTTGTTTCAGTTGAATGATATTTCACCATTGGGTGATGCGCATGTTATGTGATTTGAATGATTTATGATATTTTTTTCATGGACGAAATGACATGCGGTTGTGCATTCATGCATCATTTTTGGAACCTCAGGATATATTTGGCATGAATCGTTATAGGCACACACACGGGATGGGTATGCAGTGCGTAGATAGTAGACTTCATTTTACACATTGATAAATATGAAGAAAATGATACCTAATAATGGTAATGAAAGTGGGTGAATGAAAATAATGCATAAAAATAGTTAAAAGAATTTTGTATTATGAAATTTGGTGAATGGGGTTAAAATTCTGGGTAATGATGAATTTTAAATATTGACTAGTTTCCAAAAGAGAATGATTGTGTAGTGATGGAAAAGGTTTAACGATCTTTCTTAACAACAAGTGTAAATGAGATTAAAATTATGTTTGTAAAAAGTTGTGAAATGGGAAATGTTCTTAAGGGGAGGGGATCATGTTGTAAAAGAAGAACTGGCATGAATAGGTGTTGATGAAGGACTTGTGATTATGTAAATTAGTTTCCTCATATTGACCATGACCATAGTGGGTATGGTAGGGGTAGTCTTCTATGTGTGATGATGACATTTGAGATAGAGCATGAATAATGGGTTGTTTAAGGTTGACAGTGGGACACCTTTTCCATCTATGGTAAAATCTGATTGGCCATTCTTCAACGCATTGGGTGAACGATAAGGTAAAAATGAGGATGGTTGAGTTCAAAGGTGGGTATCCTTTGCATTGTCTGTTTGACACTTATATGTGTAGGTTGAGATAGTGAGAGTGCCCGAGTTGAGACTTTGGATGTTGATCATGAGGCCTTGCCAATTGTGATATGTACTAGGTGGTGTGTTTATGGATCCCTTGGTTTCATTGTGGAATTTTGGGTTGTGAGGCATTGTTTGGTAATTTGAGTGAGGAAACACTCATGGAACATTACTGTACAAAGTATATGCTGGATCCTAAGGATGATGTCTGGGTTTTGATAACCTTGTGAGTAGAGACCTTGTGAGTTGTATCTTGATCTTGGAGATGATTTTTTTCTTTTAGTGCTGATGAATGTGTACACCTATGGTGTGGAACCTAGAGAAAATGGATGTTTGGTGAAATAGGCATAGTGTGCATCGGAATGGGCGTGCGGGTTCCATTCGAGAGCATCGCTTTGTTCGTGTCATGAGAAGTATGGTTTGGAGAGAGGAACAGTGGCTTCTTTAAGTTGTGATTATAGTCTAGGGAGTTGGTATCATTCAACCTTCAAGGTGACCTATGAAATAGGTCGGATGGGGTTCCTAGTGGTTTTGGTTGAGCGTTGCCCATGTAGATGTTTTGGACTTGATAGTGGGACTCTGAGTGCTCCATAGTGCAGGATTGTCCTTGACGGCTATGTGGGAAGGTTTATGGTTGGGTGTGACACTCAAGCTATGGTTAGGTGATGAAAACTTCAGAAAAATAAAGGGTGACCTCATGGGAGGTTAGGCCGACAGTTCAAGTACCATGTAATATGAAGCATGGGGGATGATTTAGAGGTGGTTTCAATGCATACTAAGTACCCCAAGTTTTAGTGAATGGTTTAATTGTACATTTTTTTTCATAAGGGAACCTTAGGGCTTATTATTGAAGGTAAGGTATGTTTCAAAGGGTTTCATAGTATGGATTTCTTACTCACCTATTTGGATGATGATTAATGGTGGCCTGAAGCTGTTTTTGAGTTGAAGAGACTATGGTGGATGAGGTGTGGTTATATGCCTTCACTTGATGGTGGAACCCGAGGTGAGATGGCCATGTAGAAGAACTTGTCTGTATGAATGGTTTGGTTGTTTGGTGAGATGAAGAGGCTTTCTTAAGGCTGATGAGGCTGACTAAGATAGATACATGGTTAGGTAAGTAAGAAAGTGATGGGCTATATTAATGTTAAGGTTGTTTTGTTGAAGAATGTTGGGTTGGTTGGTGTGGTATGTTGTTGTACTTAGGTTTTTAGCTGGTAGGGATGCATTGAAAAAACTCGAGCAGCGTGGTGGAAGTTGTTCTACATGATAGGTTCGTTTACAAATACTTGGTGATTTGGTTGTGGTGAAAAAGTTAAACTTGGTCGGAAATCACCCCTGATTAGTGGTGGCTAATTATTGATGAGATGCGTTCTAAAAAGAGGCCTAAAATCCTTGAAAGGTCATAGTGTCCCATAGTTCGACACCAAAAAAATGGATAAGTTGGTAGTGGTGTTCTTCGACGAATTCTTAGCATACCACATCTAGTGACAAACATGCCCAACATCTTGACATCGACTTAGGTGCGTTGAGAAGCTCTGGCTCACGCCAAGAGATATGAAGATGTTTAGCTGGATGAGGTGAATTATGAATTTTACACTCAAGGAAACAGTACATTTGGAGTTTTATGGGGGGATGTGCACCCTCAATGTCTTGGGGTGAGGTCCTTGGGAGGGACCAAATGACGACAAATGTCATGGGTGCCATTCACGAAAGCCGAGAACAGGCACTGGGTGACGTTCATTTTCTTGTTTTGGGAAAAAGATATATAGAAATCTATAAGTTTGGGGTTCTATTTGTGATAGAGTGTAAGATGCGGTGCTTGAGAGAAGTGGTAACATCCCTCCTAAGGTGGGGAGTGATATGTCAGTCATGGATGTGGAGAAGAGACCATCAAGTAGACATAGTGGCACCAGGGTTCCAATGATTATCCTGTGAGGTTCATGTCAGGTTCCTCAGAGAGGCATGTGGTCCTTGGACGTGGTTTATGATGATCCATGTGCTGGATTGAGCTCAGGGTGGTTCCATGTGACGCTTCTGATGTTTATGATGAGACGTAGAAGGTTGTTATTTGATATAACAACAGGTTGTGGCAAGAGATGTTGGGGTCTTATAAATCCAACAATGATTGGGGGTAGACTCATGTTATTTTCCCTTTTGTGGTTTTGTAACCTCATGATGTTGGGAGAACCATGGACATGTGATGTGGTGTCATGACATGGGTGAAGCCCAATTATAGTCTGAAGGGTGGTTTTTCCATGATGATTGAATTCTACCAGAATTCAGAAAATGACCTCATTGGGTTTGTGAGATGATAATGATTGGATGCATGTTGATAAGAACCTTGGAAGGTGAGAGAATGGGTAATCATACCATCAGTGTAAGTTGGGTGTTCTGGAATAATCCAGTCTGGTGTGGGTCGACTAGAGATGGTGAACTTGAATGGGTGTGGTGAGAGTGACACACCTCTGGGATCATGTTGTAGAAGAAAGTGCCTTTGAAAAAATGTTTTACCAAAGTGTATTCATGTTTATCTTCGTCCTTGGATGGATAATGTAGTAATTTCCTCCGGAATGGTTTCGACGGTGCAGCTTGGTGCCAATATAGGGTAATACTTTACGGATGCTTGAGTGTAGTGAGTTGAGACATGTTATTCAATGGGAAAGTTGGGTTGAGTTCTAGTGGTCCTTCATTGATGGAGGAGGTTCTAAGTAACTGGGAATGGAGAGAACAATATAGGATAATGGTTTGTCGATGGCGTGATTAGAGTTTCAGGTTGGAAGGACTTGAGTGGTCACTGTTTTCATGAGTTGGCCCTGGTAGAGATCTTCGACACGAGTTTAGTTAGTTTAGTACCCAAGAGTTTTGCGTTATGTTTGGTTGTATAGTTTTGGAATGAAATATTCAACACATTTCATTGGAAGGATCATGTGTTTTACTCTGGGTGATACCTGGTTTGTCACTGTTAGAGGTTGGAAATAGATGAAAAGTGACGCTAAGCGATTTGGGTCATGGGTTGTATAGATCATCGGGCCGATGAAATGCTGATTGGTCCCTCCATGAGGATTTGATAATATGTGTTATGTTTCTATGTGTTGTGAGTTCGGTGTTGTCGCTAATGTTTTCCCCATGAAGTTCTCATGGTGGGGATGGTAGAAGTGGATGCATCCTTGAGATGTTTCAGCTAGGGTTTTGGTTGTAGTGAGGAAGTCTTATAAGGAAAGTATGTTCCCTTGTTTTGTGTTGGATGGACTTTGTGATGTGAAATCAGAAACTTGGAAGGTGTAAATGGATAAGCAGGCCTAGTGGAATTACCATTAGTTATAGAATCTTAGTTATGCCTAGAAGAGTGGCTTGAGGACGAGCCATTATAAAGAGGGGAGGTTGTAAGGTCTCATATTTTGTTAAATTATATTTTTGTTTATGTTTTGGATTGGGACTCTCTTTTTGGGATAGATAAGTGTTTTCCCAAGTCTTTGAGAAGGATCAGGGGTGTTACAAAAGTTCGGGACATGGAAAAGGTGGAAAAATGGATTTCTGGGCAATCCACATGGTTTGCACATGGTTTGGTAAACCGTGCGAGGGGATACCATGCAAGCAGCAGCAATCATCATGGTTTATGAATGGATCGGAAAACCATGTAAAATTCCTAGGAAACCATTAAAAGGGGGTGATTTTTGGGTAGTGGATTCTACATGGTTTATGCACGGTTTGGAAAACTGTGCGGGTAAACCGTGCTACGTGAAAACTTCTAAAAAATTACAAAATTACAACTATGGGATTATAAATCCCAACTCAGGTTTCTCCTCCATTTCTTCCCATTCAACCATAGTGATGAGACAACCTTATATGATCTTTTAAGAGGTCTATATCATTCATTCCTAAGCCTTTTGGAGCATCGTTGGTTGTGGATCAAAGATCTGTGTAAGTCTAATCCTCTCATTGCACATCTTTTTCGAATTAGGGTTTGTAGTTTCTTACATATTTTTTAGAAGACCAAAAACCCTCTTTTCCGGTGAGATCTAGGTTTGTGATTCAAGGAAATCTTGGATCTGGATCTCGGGCCTTGATTAAGAGTGCGTTAATTTTCATATTCGAGGTAGGTGGTCTACAAGATATATCCCATAATTTTTCTCTAGATTTGTGCTTGTGTGTCAGGTTTGTCCCCTTATCATGTTGTGTATTGGTTTTCTTGGGTATGAATATGTAAATTGGGTGTCTAAATGATTTCTTAAAAACCCTCATGATTCCCATGTGATGCATGGAGGAGGACTGGACCATTTTTGGTCCACCCATGGGGTGCACTAGAAAACCCAAACCTAGAGTGTGGTGGGGTTGAGTGAAGGGTTGCTGATTATTAATGTGGAACCCATATAGAATATGTTTTTAATAGTTTATTAAGTTGTAAATGTAATGATTAATAATAAACCTAGGGAAATAAGGGCATAATATGTTTTTGGAATGAAATGAAATGAGTAATTGGGTTGAAAAGGATTATGTCGATTGTTAATGAACTTTGGTTAGAAATTCGTAAGGGGATTAGTGCATATTAAATGGTGAACTTGTAATTGGTTAATGGAATGTTAATGAATAAAATTGTGGAATGGGATAATACATGAGAATTATGTGGCAATCCTAAATGATTTAATGTAATTAAGGGATTGTGTAATGTGATTTGAGAATTGTGTTTGAAATGCATAAGTGGGTAAATGCTTGTGAAATTGTAAATTGGCTAAATGGGTTAATGAATGGTTAATGATGAATCTGGATAAGGAATAGGGGTTTTTGAATACACCTAATGGGATAATGCACATGAAAAAAATTTGGATAAATGAATATGAATTGTAAATGGTAAATGTATTAATTGGTTATGGCCTAATATTAATCCCCATGATTTTGTTATGATTTGTGGAATCCAATTGCACTGAATATGCTTGGTTGTGTTATGGGATGGTTATGGTGATTTGATAAATAAGCATGTGCACATGGCTTGGTAGTGTGGGGTATTGACTTGAGGTTCTACGTTCATGATTCGAGTTAGAATGAGGCTCTAAACATAACCCCAAATGCATGGGTTAGGGAAGGGGATAAAGGATCTATTCCCCTAACGATTTTATTCCACCCAGACTGAGGCTTCGAGGTTAGGATAATGGGTTGATGTGATATGTGTATCCCCAGTGAGATAAGGAATTGATTTATTTCCCCTATGAATTGTGATTGATTACCTTAAACCCTTGTGTAGATGATAATTATGCCTAACCCATGGAACTTATGATTAAACGGATTATGTAATAAATATGGTATAAAAAATGGAATTGGGATAAATGATAGTCATGAAATAGATGAACCTTGTCAACAAATGAAACCAGAACTGTCCCTTGCTTACCATTCATTTTGTACTTAGTTGCACTATCGGTTAGATTGAATATTCTTTATACACTATTGGTGGTGGCCTATTAAGTTTTTTACTCACACACTCCTCGATCCGTGGTTGGGAACCCGAGAAAATATCTTGGTTGTAGGTCTGGACAAGGGAAGAGGCCCTACACTAAGATGTTAAGTTGGGCTTGGGATATACATGGAGAAGGACCTAGACCTGGTGTCGAGACCCATTTGGGAATTTTTCCTTTTGGTTTATTTTGGGTTTTATTCACTTTTCACTACTAGTATGGCATATAATGTTAGTATTTGATTTACAGTTTGTACCCTATTTTGGAAACGTTTGATTATACATGTTTAATGGTTGTTTATATTGTTTTTTCTATTTATTTGGTGTTTTGATATGGATTAATTTGGTAAATAGGGTATAGTATCCTCACATGACTTATTAGACCCTCGCCGCTAGTTGGAATCCTCTGGAATATAGGGAGGCATGCTTGGGGTCATGTGACAACGCGTCTCAGAGCACCAATTTAGTGGCTTTCGGGTCAAAGACGTTACAACTATAAATACAACCCTTCAACACCTATTCTCCTCACAAAATCCAATATTTCCTACTTTCTAAATTATACCCAATACTATTACCAAGACCCTCCCTTATTTATATGCTCTCTTGGGCTCATAAAATGATCAAAACCAAAACACTTAAGGAGATACTCGAGGAGAAGAATTCAAGAGGAAAAATCCAATTTATTTCATTAATATTGTTTTATATTTATTTTATTTTATTATATTTTCCATATTTCACCTATCTAAAAATAAATTATAAATCTATTATCATTTATATACTATAATAATATATTGTTATTGGAATATGTATCATCAGACTGATTTATCTATCTCTTTTATTTTATAAATGAAAACATCGCACATGATGTGTCAATTTACCGACATCATGGCCAATGAATATTCATTTTCCATTTATGACTTCGAGGCTGGTGATAAAACCATAATTATGGTTGAAATATATTTTATTATAAATATTATAATTTATTTATAATTCTAAATCTAGTATCTATACATGATGTTAAATAATAAGACAAGACTATTTTTTGATTATTGAAAAACAACCAAATAATCTAAACAATTATCGTCAAAGTTCTATCTAATGAATCATCTTAAAATCTGAGAAAACAATATATAAGGCCATTAAATATTATATTTGTTAATTAATAACATATAATTCTAATTTTGGAAAATTATACCCATTTTACATGAACATCATTACGTATAAACAAGCAAACTGATCATGAAAACCAAGAAATGAATTTCTCCTGAACGATGAAATTAAAATCTATAACTGGTAGATAAGGTCATAAATAAACTTAATAAAATTATAATGAATTAAATACATGTAGAAATTATTTTTAATTAATTAATTAATGGATTTAATTTTATTATCCAAGTCCTTAAGATCAAGTGCAGAATTTATTCAGACATAAGGTATTAGACTTAATCTCAATTTCTATTTCATTGAGAGTTACTTGGTATCATGAACATAGTCATTTTAATATGGTGTATAAACTTCCCCTTTGAGATTATTTTCCAGGTAAAATAATATTTCTATTAAATATCGATATTCTTATATTATGGATTTGATTATTGTCTTAGTTGTATACGATTTTACATATGGAGTTTATTTTGAAATTTGTTTCAACTGGGGAAGTATGGATTAATCCATATATTCTACTCAATATGACTATTAATAAGGCATATTTTTATTGAATTCATTATATTTTTAAGAATTATTTGGTCCTATATTGATAGGGAGGTCCCATTATATCCCCTCTATACATTGACATGTCTCACGAGACAAAACGTTGGCGATAAAGCCTTCATGTTTGATTGCAAATAGAGTCTGATGGGTATCTACCCATAGTCTTAAATAGTTTCAACGGTAAGATGGTTCATGTTTCAGATACATGACTTCTAAATAATAAGCATTTTTTTCATTCAATATTCATTTATTACTTTATATAAGGATTTCACTATGAAAATAATCTATGGATTCTTTTCACTCTTAGTTTATTGATGGAAGGCATTTTTCAGTTATTCACCATTCCATATTGAATATATAATTATTTATGATTCAATTATTATTGATTCATTCTTCTCTTATATCTCCATTGCTAATCATTTGAGATCACCCTTTTATTTTTATCCATCCATAGGTTGTGAATATGAGATATTTGAATTAGTTACAAGAATTAGTTTAACTTATTTTGTTATTTAATATGTTTACTTACCAATGTAATAAGGGAACCATTTATATGTCATGTTTATTTTAGACTACTAAACCGGTCATTCCTCATTGATGTGGTCACTTGTATCTATGACATTTTGTTATAATGACCACCAATTCAGTGCTTCTGGGGTCGGGGTCATTATAAATAACTTTAGAATATATATTTGTATAACCCCCACCTAATCACCTCAATTCCTTAAATTCCTTTAGGTTTCATATATAGGCCACCTCTTAGGTTTAAGACCCAACCCGTCCTCATGGGGAAAATCATGTGTAAACCAAACCTAGTATCCTATTGTCTCCCTGTTTTGGACATAAAAATACTTATATGGGCCTCCTATTAGGTCTAAGATCCAACCCATTATTCCTTGACCTATATCACTTACCATTTTAGGTACCTCAAATAGAAACTCATGCATAATCTTTATTCAGTACTCTATTATGTTCTACAATTTAATAATGGTACTATTTTTTCTATAATTTCTCAAAACAAGAATGACACAGATATTCTTAGAGTTTTATTTGATTATTCTATTAATATTATTGATATGTATAATAGGAATCACCATTAAGTATAACACGCATGATTGTAAATTTCTTAGAGCACGCCCTTATTGAATGATGGTGAACTACATGGATCACTCCTCACATAAGAACTTAAATAGTGTCACGCAAACTATATGAAATTCTATTCTTCTTAACTAGGATACATGGGATTCCTCTCTAAGTTTCAATCTAAATATTCACAATAAATTTCTTTTCTATTACGTGATGAGCATATTATGTCCCGTCTCACCTGGATTCAAGATACTCCTTTTTGTTCCCTTATATACATGATGATTTGAGATTACCCTCTTGGATTCTAAATATATCTCAAGTATATATACTCGTCTTGGTCTCCTCATACATGATCCTTATATTTGGTGTAATCGCCATCTTAATATTGCTTTATCCTAAGTGATGAGAATAGGACCTCATTATGCAAATTAGTGTAAGGGGAATCATCCTTCTCTTGTGATGATGTTGGGATGCCTCTAGTGATGAGATGGAGATGATGTATACCATCTATTTATTTACCAAGAAACAATGTGAACATGGAAGGGGTGGTCAATAATATGTCCCACACACACCATCACTAGGAACCTTTCACCCAATAGTCTGTAATGAATGAAATTAAACTACATGGATATGTCCTTATCACATTACTATAAAAGGTGCAGTCTTCCCCATTAAGAAGAATCAAACAACACTAGTTCTGATCCCATTTATAGGGATATGTAGGAATCCATCTCACAGGATCATTTCCAACCCCACAACACCAAAATCCTCCCTAGATGATTATAAAATCTAGAGATACTAGCTATTTGTCTTTTAACCAAAAATTCTGTAACTATTAAGAGATATATGAAAAACTATATTACCGATAGGTGTTTACAAATACACATGGTTTTTATATGACCATTAGAAAAAGGGTAGCTAATCCCACATTGGTATTTTGGATGGATTCATTAATATATCATAAAATTATAAGTGATTCTGAGAGTAGGCAAGAATCTCATCCAAAACATGTGATGAGCCTAACCTACCACCCTCTCACTAACACACATTCTGAAGCTTCATGGGTCAAACCACATCAGTGACTACTTACCTTTAGAATTTATGTACATAGATACATTCATACCAAACCACCACATATGGAGGATCTATCAATGTTTCTATTAGAAAGATACTTATTGTGATTTCATGATCATGTTATGTTAATCTTTCCATTTTCCCAACATCATGTTTCTTACTAGTTTATTATTAATTTATATCTACTATATATCTCATTTATTTTGTTTTACCCCTTATTGAGTGTTTAAGAACACCCTAATATATTGAATTCCTAATTATCTATATTATCATAGGGTTTAAAGCAATTTTTATCATCTTATAAGTGGCCTTTATAGGTTGATAATAAATGATTTACTATGTTCCCAAATACAACAAACTTTTGATTTTGGGTTTTGGTTTTAATTCCATTGATGTAAAAAAGTATGTATGTTTAGAAATAGATCCATAATTGTGGGTTTGGGGGTATATCACTCAATAATGATGGTTTTGTCCAAGGACAATAGGATAAAGAAATTTTTGTGTAATTATCTACCCTTTCTAATGATAAACTATATCATCAATCGATTCAATAAATAATATGTCATGGGCCATATACATATTGTGAATCCCAGAAACCTAAAATCAATATGTGAGAAGAAAGGACTATTTTATACCTATATTGAAATGTAAAATAACTAATCTATATAAAAAATAAATTTTAATATTGTTACAGCCATATTATAAGTTATAAAAAATATAGACACAAGGAATATAAATTAATGAACTTGATTATATTTCAATGGTTACCTCTTGTTAATTATATTTAATAATATTATATTTAATTCTATTTAACCCTTGATTTAAATAATAGTTTAGTAATTCTATTCAATAAAAACACATTACCAATATATGGACCATCTATGATACTATCCATATATCTCCCAGGCTATAAAAGTATTTTTATAAGAAAATGCGGATGTATGCAATGGTACATATGTACAACATCAAAATAAAGACATAGTATGCACCACCAAGTGTCCTTATCTCTCATATGTGAATAATAAAATTAATACACACACTTTTGTCCATGGAATATATTTATAATAATAATTTAATACATAAATATTATAAGTAAGTATAATTTTATAGAGACTGCCAAGAGCATAGATCACATATTAATAACAGATTAATTCTATACTACCAGGAGGAGTACCACTAAATATGAACTCCCATAACATTAGTAGAATACATACATAATTTGATAATAATATTATAATCCAATATGGAGTATGAAATAGTTATTGGATAAACCATGAGGGAAAATATCATACAAACTATTAGTTTGGGTGTGAGAACTATTTTCTAATTGTGTTTTTGGAACATTTGGGACCTATATTTTTATAAGTAAACATATAGAACTAGTATGGAGTAGTTATAATACACTTAGTAATGTTTTACTCCATTATAGTGATAAGGGAAGTAGCATCCCCTTCTGGTGGAATTGATGCAGGAGGAGTTTTAGATATGGAAATGAAGTTCCAAAGGAAGTGGAAGATTATAAGATCCCATTTTTTTCCTGGTAACTCTCTCTCTGTATTCTTCATTAAAATATTTTCTTATGAGTTTTTTAATTTATTTAAACCTTTTTGGTAATGTTTCATCATTTATTTATACTTTTTTAAACAAACATAGATTTTGGCTGTGAAGAAACATGAGAAAACAGGAGAGGATCCACATGGGGAGCAGTTTATGGTTTCTGTTTAAATTAATGGAGTTTTGTATAAATGGGTCAAGTGTTCCCAAGGATTATTTTTATGTGGATAATAATAAAATGGGATTCTAATTTTTATAAGTAAAATGGGATAAAAAATATCTACAAGAAATTCACACACTATGAAAATGGGTTACACATCGTGTAAAAGCCACCTGACTCATTTCACGAACTGATACGTGATGTGAAATGAATACACATCCAAAAATCATTACATGTATTGTAATGTTTAGGGGAATTAAATATTTATCTGAGGAAATGGTGTTTTGACGCATAACTCTATAAATAAATACATGATGTGTAACTAAATTACATGCCATGTAATTCTATGAGCATGTTTTTAAGCGTGTCGTGTATTTGATATTTTCTCTTTCTCATGTGTATCTTTCTCCTCTTAGACATGGGAAATATTCCAAGGAATTTTAGATTTACTATGTTGAATATAAACATCTTAATAATGAATCTAATCCTTGTTAAGTGGTTTAATTAGTGTTTCCCTTCTCTACCTTTGATCTTAGACCATTGTAGTGTAATATATTTACCATGACTATTTTTTTTAATCTTGATTGATTTTTATCTTGGAACCTAATTGTGATCATTTTACCCAGATTCCTTATTGGTGTTTCCCATTTGAGGTGTTGTTGGATCTTCAATTAAAGGTATGGGTCTACACCTTATCCCTATGGTTTAATAATTGCCAAGTATGTGAAACAAGGATGTTGTTCCAACATAGCGTGTGCCTAAATTTACAAAATGATTTATTGGATTATTACTTAGAGTCCCTTATGGTCTATTTGTTTATTGAACTGACATATGGATACCATTCAGGTGAGTGATCCCTTGATTATAAATTAAATATTTAATGGATTAAAATGGGGTTAGCATGACATGGGAGTTGGGTGTTTTCTTGAAATAGATTGACCTTGGATTGTACTGATTATTAGAGTGACTAACATGTTATTGTTTTAGGAACAAATGTTAAATGAAACGTGAAATTGAATGTTTCATGTTAACTTCCCATAATTTACTATTGAGCCTTATGATGTGATTTGGTGGTATCCTTGTTTAAATGAAGAGTGTTCTGATTTTGTATGAAGTAATTATTATATTTTGTGTTGACATAGTTTACATACTGTAATGCTTATATAGGGTCTTAGACCAATTTACATGCTGAAATTCTTATATACCCAGAAGTGAGCTAATAGTGGCTAAAATTATTATATAGTAGGCTATTCATATTGACACATGTTAAATTGCTTATATACTATGCTTGGACCAAATTAAATGTTGAAATTATTATATAGAGGGTTTTTACCCAAAATTGTGTGATTTATTCCTTGGTTATAAGGTGATGGTTGGAATGATTAAGAGACATTCTCAGAGACATTCCGACATGGCTCTGATGTAGGTTATGTTTTACCATGGTAATATGTTTATGGTTGGAGTTATTTTGAGGCACATTTAGAGAAATTATTTCACGGTGTCAAAGATTGTTGATGTGGTATTAGTTTAATTGGTTAACTAATCAATAAAATTATTTATTTTATTATTTCCTATAGTTTTTATCTTACTGGTTATGTTGAGAAATGGTCATTTCGACCTATTGAGTTATACACACACTCTATTTTTTCCGTTGTTTGGTTCATGAGTAGATTACATTGATGTAATATTGGACAAGGGAAATGGACCTTGTTGTTGATTATTTATCACTAGATGGGAGGAAGTTTGGAGATGGGACCAACATGGGGTTCATGAATGAGGTATTTCATGTCTTTAAGTATTTTATTATTATTACTTATAGCATGACATTTAGTTAAATTCTATCATGAAATTACATGATTTCTTTTTTATTTATCAGATTATTCAGGTGGATTTTTTTGGTTTTCTACTTTATCATATTGTTTACATTATTTTCCACTCTATTATTTATTTATATTACTTATTTATAATATGTTTTAACTCTCTAACTACGGGGTATAGTCCCCCCATTGTACTTACCACACCCTAATTTCTAGTATACAACCATTGTAATATGAGGATGCATGCATGAGGCCTTATAACCAACCCATTTTGACAATGTGATGGAGTTATAGATTGGGGGAAGTTACAAATTTGTATCAGAGTACACTGAGTTTATTTTCTATTTCATTACTATTTAGGAAATGTAGAAAGAAGACTAAGATGTATCAGGACTTGGTAATGATCTTGTAAATGTGAGTAGCTAACCCATTTATGGAGAAAAATATGAGTGCCTATAGATGAATTATTATGTATGCCATTTTCTTGTTACAATTGATGTTATTTCACCTTGTGTGAATCACATGTTGTGTGGTGTTATTGTGTAATTATATTATGGATTTCTGGGATTATACTCATGGATCGGTATGGTGCAAGATGTGTATGAAAGAATCATTATAGAAACATAGGGATATATATAGACATGCATTGTTCATGATATGAAAATATTTATTACATGTGATATATAATTTTCTATTAGAACTATGATATTAGATACTTGTTTTTATTTTAAATAAAATAAAATAAATAAAATATTATGTCCTAAAAAACATGTAATCTAAATTTTGAGATTCCATGAGCAGTGGTTCCTTGTTTTTTTCTCATGTTGATGTTTACCTTGTTGATAATCAGTGTTCTTAGGTGCATGATTATCTTGTAGAGAAAATGCTTTATCGTCATCTTTTAGTAGAGAATTAGGATAATTTTAATCGACATGCTACTAACACAATCAAATCATAGCTTCCTCTAGTTCCTGAATTATAGATGGATTTTTATATTCATGGTAGCTACTTAAGGGTCATGAGATCCATGGAAACATGTTCTACATATACCATGCATTTGAAAGATGGAAATTGTGCCAACATAGACCATTCCTGAATTTACTAAA
Organism: Viscum album; assembly: GCA_963277665.1. Classification (NCBI taxonomy): domain Eukaryota; kingdom Viridiplantae; phylum Streptophyta; class Magnoliopsida; order Santalales; family Viscaceae; genus Viscum; species Viscum album. The sequence goes on along the minus strand of OY728150.1, from coordinate 1,880,468,541 downwards.
TTATGAATTGGATTTTTCCTTAGAGTACCTTTGGATCCATTTTTGTTATTCACCCGGCTTATGGATACCATTCAGGTTAGCGAACACTTGGTTATAAATTAATTACTTAATGGATTAAGGTTTAAATATAATGAATTGGGATTTGGGTGTTTTCATGTTATAAATTTACCTTGGCAAGGCCTGATTGTTAAAATTACTAGCATGTTATTGGTTTAGGACCAAATGATAAATGAAATGTGAAATCGAAACATGAATGGTAATTTCATAATTATCCGTTGGGACTTATGATGGGGTATTGTGATATCCTTGTAGTTATGACATGTGTTGTGATTTTATATGTTGTAATGATTATATAGGGTGTTATCCTAGTTTACATATTGTAATTTTTTTATAGAGAATAATTCCAATTTACATGTGGAAATACTTATATGCTGGGAAATTCTTTGAGAGGATGGAATGCGTATATAGCAGCCTGTACCTAGTGACACATGCTAAAATGATTACATAATAGTATTTTCCTAAGACAGGATGAAATGATTATATACCAATCTTTCCCAGGAAACATGATGAAATTATATAAGAGGCTCGACCTTGATTAAATGAAAAAATTCTTATATAGTATATTTCAACCGCGACTTGTGTAAATTTTTACTTCATTATAAGGTAATGGTTGGTATGGTTTTGATACATGCCCAGAGACATCCAGACATGGTGCTGAGGTAGGTTATGTCTTACCATGGTTATATGGTTATGGTCGACATGGTTATGAGACATGTTCAGAGACCTCATAGCATGGTGCCAAGTCAGGTTGTTGTGTTATTATATTAATTGGTTGACTAATTAATAAATCGGTTTACTATATTAATTCATGAACTTGTTATTAGAATGGTTATGTTTATACATGGTTATCTCAACATACTGATTTATACTCAAACCCTTTTTGGCTATAATTTGGTACTTGAGTAGAATACATGGATGCCGGATTGGACAAGAGAAAGGGACCTTACTATTGATAGTTTCTTGTTGGATGGTATGAAGACTGGAACTGTGACAGACATGGGGTTCATGGCCAAGTTATATTGTGTCTTATAGTCTTTTATTTGTATTACTTCTCTCATGAAATTTTTTTACATTCCATCATGAAGTTACTAATCCCATTATTATTTATTGGATTATTCAGTTGGATTTATTATCGGTTATCCACTATATCATATTGTTTCCACTATTTTGGAACTCTGATATTTATTAATTTATATATATTTCTTATTTCCATTGTGTTGTATCTATATTACAAGGGGTATAGTATTCCCTTTATTCTTACCACACCCCCATATCAGGTCATAAACCTATGGTGTATGGGGATTCACCCTTGAGGTCTTGTAACCAACCCATTTCATCCCTGCGAGAGATTACTAGATTAGAGGAAATTACAAGGATGTTTATAATCAATTGATTATTGTGATTAAGGACAAATGAGAGTGAAATAATATCTTATAGAAGTTGTATTTTTTATTTTAGAGTATGTGTTGGCACCAAAATTTGGGAAGAACAGAACAAACAGAAATCATTAGGGGCTGCCTTGCGAAGCCTGATTGCAGAGCCCCCATGGCCTTATGGCCGGTGCGAAGCTCCCCTTCACAGACCCACCGTAATTCAAGGAGGCCTAATGATCCAAAAACACATTTGATATTTGTGAACCCTCCACGGAGTAAGGAGTAAAGATGCTCTACAAACCCCTTTGATGTTCACGAACCCGCCACGGAGCAAGGAGGTGGGATGCTCTGCGATAACTTTTGACATTCACAAACCCTCCATAGAGCCAGCTCTATCTTCGCTCTGAGCAAGATCTACTTCACAGCGCCTCCTTCCTATAAATATCGGAGTCCCCTCGATCCCAATGGATGGATCCCCCAAACTTTCACCTTATGAGATCCCACATCGCGAAGCAATTTATGCTCTGCAAACCATGATCTTTTCAAGGTACTTTTACTTCGCGAAGTGCCTTCCCCTTGGCAAGAATTCCACCCCTCTCCAAATAGGGATGCCCTTCATGGAGCCCATGGGCCTCTGCGAAGGAAGAAGATCCCAAATGGACTGGGGTCTTCGTGGAGAACTTATGCTTCACAAAGTAATCTTCATACACATGTGACCTGCATGCTATGGTAGGGTCACTGTGCTTTGTGAGGAACAATAATTTTCAATATTATGCTTCACGGGGAACCCTTGATTTACGAGGAATTGCTCCGTGAATGCCTTTCTCCATTGAAAAACACCTTCCATATGCACCTATTCCCTATGCCTAGGCTAGGCCACTTCACATCGCAAAGCACACCCCTTTTCGAAGCCTCTCCACTTCATGGAGCACCAGAGCTTCACAAGGATTTTTTCATTCAACCCCTTTTCTCCACAAATACTTTTCCTCTATGACCATCCAGGTTTTCATGAAGTGATTTAAAAGTACCTTGGGTAGTGCTTCCCATTGTATTGCTTCCCCTCACAATTCTTCACATTGGCATGCTAACAGCTATTGCTTCTTCGCATAGTCATGCTATCATGGAACCCTCAATGTATCACTCCATAACACCCCTTCACTATGGAATTTCTGATGCCTTTCCTTTTTCATTGGTGGACGGTTATTAGTTATGTATGTCTTAGGGGTGCGGAGAGAACCCACCACGTTTGAACTACAAGACGTTAAACTGCCAAGCACCATTTTCCTCAACACATGACGTTAAACTGTGACCTCACCCCGTGTACTCTACACGGGGCCCCCCAAGTTGGACATTCTGCACACCCACTGGTCTCCATGGGAATGAAATCATTCCTCACATGGAATGAGATCCTATTTACTGGAGTGGCATTTGTTTATGAGGGGAGGGCAACCACCTTCATGTAAGCCCCTAGCCTTTCTTGTAGGAGGAAATATATCCAATCCTTCTATCCTCTTCCTAGTAGAAGACCAGAGAGGGGGTGATGGGCAGAAAAAACCCTCCTTTCTTCCATGCCAAATCTCTCTCCCACTGGGCTTTGTCGCCACATGGGTGTCCACCTTGGTGTAAGTCCCAGTCTCTGTCTCCTTGGGCTACTAACCATGCGTAAGCCCCTGTTTCCATTTTGGACTGCTAACCACTCGTATGCCCCACTCCACTTCCCATAGATGCACCTTTCGTGGCGTGATCGTCAGGTCTTTGCTGCCTTTTGTTTCTAACACCGATAATTACACTCGCGTGCTTAGAGTAAGCATAAACCATGACATCCTATATGGGAATCTTAGAGTGTAATCTCCACACACCGTCATGAACTATGAGGTCTTTGATCCTTTCCAAGGCAAGGTACATAGGAAGACTCCTTGAGGTTCAATCCCAACAATCATTGGTTTTGAGCCCATTCATATTAGTTCCAACCATCTTGAACTACATGGTCTTTGATCCATTCCCAGGAAAGGTACAAAGGAAGCCTCCTTGATGTTCAATCCCAACATCCATTGCTTCCGAACCCCTTCACCTCGGTTCCAACCATCCCAAACTATGTGGGATTTGATCCTTTCCAATTCAAGGTATGTAGGAAGCCTCCCTGTGTTTCAAGTCCAACAACCATTGGTTAAGACCCCCTTTACGTCAGTTCCAACTATCCTGAACAACGTGGTCTTTGATCCTTTACAAGGCAAGTTATGTCAGAAGCCCCCAGAGGTTCAAGAACAACATCCATTGGTTCTGAACCCCTTCAAGTTGGTTCCAACCATCTCTAACTACATGGAATTTGATCCTTGCCAAGGCAAGGTATGTAGAAAGGCTCCCTGAGGTTTAATCCCAACAACAATAGGTTCTAACCCCCTTCACATCGATTCCAACTGTCCAGAACTATATGGTCTTTGAACCTTTCCAAGGAAAGGTATGTAGGAAGCCTCCCTAAGGATCAACCCAAACAACCATTGGTTCCAACCCCCTTCACATTGGTTCCAACCATCCTGAACTACATGGAATTTTATCATTTCCAAGGAAAGGTACGTAGGAAACCTCCACGAGGTTCAAGCCGAACACCCATTGGTCCCAACCATCTTCTCGTCGGTTCACCAAACACTCCTCTCCCTAACTACATTAAATTTGATCCTTGATAAGGAAAGGTATGTAGGAAGCCTCAATGAGGTTCAAACCAATCCATTGGTAAGCCATTGTGACCCCATCCAGTAGTAAGCCGATGTGATCCCCATCCATCGGTAAGTAGTTGCTATCCCTATCCACCAGTAAGCCATTGTGACCCCATCTAGTGGTAAGCCGTTGTGACCTCATCCAGCGGTAAGCCATTGCGATCCCCAGCTAGTTGTAATCCATTTCGACCCCATCCATCGGTAAGCTATTGTAGTCTCCTACATTGGGAACCACATTTCTGGTCTGCCCCTCTGGCGTTAGACTAACTCTCTGGCCACTAATCACGTGTAATCCTCAGCATGTCATCGGGTCGCTATCATTCACATGCACCCCAATTTCATTCCCCAACCTAAAGGTTCCACTTCCTCAGGGTCCCCTTCAAATGGGTCACCTCCTTAGGTGTCCCATCTCTTTACGAACTACGTGGACTTTGAATCCACACCATAGGGATATGTAGGAAATCTTTTCGAGACCCAAGCTCGACCTCACCATCGTCCTCATGTCATCTCCCATTAATTCGTCATCAAGTCCCAACCCTCCATCATCCATCCTGATTCTTATCGAGGCTATCACATCCTGGTGAGATCACAACAATTCACCTCTTCTTTAACCCTAGTAGTAACTGGGGACCTAACCACACGTTATCCCTGGCATCGGTGTTCCCTCGAAGGGTTTCTCCCATCTCCACTCTAGTCAGTGTTCTGATCAGTTCAATATGTCCCTACTAGACGTTAAACCTGTGACATACCCTGTGTTAAACATAGGAATCTGAGGAAAACCTCCGATACATACTCATGACATATAATTCCCCGCATTCGATGTGGGATGCCTCAGGCTTCTATGCCCTTGAGAAGACCTATAATAAGGGGAAGAAACCCATATGCGCTAGTTTTCTAGCGTCCAGACACACTAGTGATATCAAACCTGACTACTCCCCCGACCAAACTTTACTGCCATGACTGGACCACTTAGAATGTTCTGATAGATGCAATGTAATTAACTGGTGTCCATGAAGACGTGGCACTGGGAAGAGTTTCACGAACAATGTCTTAGTCTATAAGGGAGACCCAGACTAGTTGATGAGTTCGGAGGACTCCACAGAAGGAAGAACTGACATCCCATCATCCCATTTCAATAGGGAGCAAATGTCCCTGAATAAGCGACGAATGTCGCCCACCTATAGAAAGCGGGAATGCGGGGGGACAACCGCACGTCCCTCACAGAAAGATGTGTTTGCACTGGAAAAAGCGCTGAAAATAGAAATAGTGAACCTGACATGAAGATATTCTCCTCAAGGTGGAGATTAGTAGCGTTCGAGACATTAGTGGTTTAGTGTGTTACCAGATACAGTTATTCGGCACTGGGTCCCACCATGCATGTAGCGGGCCTGGAGTGAAACTCACCAGATGATGGGGCGGTAAAAACGTTTGACATCCTGGTCTGTGACGTTGTCAACGTGGATCCTTATTACCATCTAGGGGAGATGGGATGACACTGGGGAACTGGATGTCGATTTCTTTATTTCAGCACTAATTGATTAATATCCCTTCTTTTCAGAAACCATGTTGTTGCACTAGGAACCTGATCACCACCTGCCCACCGACGCAGGGGTAGGGGAAACTCCAACGCAAAAACCCCCCATAGCTCAACTGCTGTTGTGATTGTCCCCACACAGACAGCTATTTAGCATCCACGCCCCATCTCCCCTTCTGAATTCATACAATGAAGGGTGATAAGAAACCTCATATGATGATACAAGGAGGAGGGGGTTATTTTGACTTAGGATATGGCCCACCAGGATTTTGAGACATTTGCGCCTCATTGCCACCACCACCCCCATTTGCCGCATAGGGAGCCACTACTCCCCACCTCAACGTAAAATCATTTCAGGATCCTCTCCCAGGAATTTCTCCATGACTCCCTCCCCTATGCCAATGAGGTAGGGGTTGTCTGGGCCAGCCTGGCTGGGATCCCGTTCCAGGGGCCCCCCTAGGGATGGCCCCCACTAGGTTGTGCTAGTGCTGCCACCTAGTCTCACAGGCTGGAGAGCAGGTGAGAAAACTACCTGCACCACCAGCCCCAGTCCAGCTAACCTGACGCCAGTGTCGGGCGCATGCTGAGGAGAACGCCTACCAAGGGGCTTCTACATCCGCAACTACTATGGCCCGGGCCACTGCCGACGTGTATCATCAGCCTTCTGTGCACACTGAGCAGGGGGACTTATATACCTGGCTTGGATCAAGGCCCAAACTACCCCACGTGCAGGATGAGTCAACTCTCTTGGTTTCCGGTGTAGGTAATGGCCACCTCCATTATGGAGGTCCTCCTCGTATCACCACCAGGGATAATACATGTCTTCCCCACTTTCAATCCTAGTATGGTGGTCCACCCCGTGCTACCATCAATATAAATAAGGGTCCTCCCCAGGGTGGTGAAACTCAGTACGGAAGCCTCTCTCAATATCATTACATTGGGTATGGGGTCATTCCTCCTACCACAGACTACTAATATGGAGATGTTACACATTCGTTCAATCCCTAGTATAGGGGGGATTCCCCATGTCTTGACAGCCACTGGCGAAGGTCCTCCTCACCTCATCAATCTAAGGGGGAAGGCCAGCTCTGCCTCACCAACACCCACCATGGAGGTCCTACCAGTGTTCGGCTTGACCAGTACAAGGACCCTCCTCGCACTGGCACCGCTATGGGAAGCTAGCATGGAGGTCCTACCTGTGCTTCTATCAGCTCTAGAGGAGGTCCTACCTGCTCCAACATTTCCCACAGAGGCCCCCTCTGCACGTCAACCGGTGGACACAAAGTTCCTCCCTGCATTCCCTTTGATATCTATCCAGGTGGTCTTTACACCCCAACTCACTCAGGTGGAAGTCCACCCCGCCCCAACACCATCAACAGTGAAGTACCTCCTCATGCTGGAAATATACCATGTCCTGAAGAACCATCACGAGGCAGGAGGGCGGTTCGTCACCACCATAAATGTATTTTGAGAAGATACAGACTGAGATCAAACCAGTTTTCTTCTCAGATTCAGAGCCGGAATATAATTCGGCGATGATTACCTCTCATAGATCCTCCATGTTAAGGGTCAGGCACAAACAGGGAGAATCAGCCTCATACATCTTGAATGTGAGGTCCATTGGATTCCTACATCCCTCTGCAGCTATATCCAGGAGTATGAAAACTTGGCAACCCCATAGGTTACAGCCAGTCTATCACCACCATCATATCCAGAAGCACTCTCTACCTCGAATAGAGATTACGAAGATATTTTCTAGGGAACAATGGTGGATGAGTATCAGCGTAACCCATCACCATTAGCTGTATTCCCTGTGCTATAAATTGAGTTCTTTAGCCCCTCTTACTACGATTCGGTGGCCAAGTCACTACACTCTTCAGAGGATAGCCCAAGATGCGGCAGCTTGTCAGCTCGCTCACCATATTCTCCACTGGCCATCCTACCATCTTAGTGGTCTGCATCGGTACCACTATTGGTTCTACAACCACCTCCGGTTGATGAGTGTGGAAATGAAGTGATAGACCATGAATCTAGGCTAAGGATCTTGTGGGATATCATCGTAGTTGACAATTTCCCCGAGATGTTCTGGATAGTTGCGGTTTCAAATTTTAGGGCACCAGAAGTGCCCACCTAGGAAGAGGTAGGATGCTTTTTCCAGACCCTCTAGGCGACTCATTTACCCATTCAATATCAATGAGTGACCTACCCTAAGAGTCAGGCACTCTTCGAAGAAATCATCCAACAATTACGTTTGGTCGATGTGGCCGTACTCCCCATGGCCCAACTCCCTTAGTCAATAGGACACCATAAGACCCTCCAAAAATGATGCGTCCAGATATTTAAAGTGCTCCACATGATAATCAAGGATTATTCTCCCCATGTTCAGATTGGTGGTTAGGGGAAGTACGCGACTATCCATTTTAGTTCCATTTGGCGCCAGCTCAATTTTCCAAGAGACAAAGAGGATATGCTGTCAGGTAGGGTCACATTTAACATGGCTGAACTATCAAAGGGATAGAATGACTTGGTGCTCATTTATGGGGACTAACCCCCTGAGGGAGTGCTGCAGATATTGGATCTGTTCGGAAGGGTTACTTGCCAGCAGAGAAACTTACTGGGTCTTCCCATTCCCACTGAGGCACTAGTCTTTATCCGGAATCCTTACAAGGGAAAGGTACTCCTCAGAGACGTAAAAACCTATGAACCACATGGATCAGTGCAGAAGGTAGAAGATGACCCTGAAAAAATATCGTTTTGTTAGAAAATCTCCAACCAGAAGAAGGTGGTCGATGACCACCTTACTGAATGCACTATGGAGTGACGACTAGACTATAGTGATCCTCAGGCAGGGCAGCAGGGGCATGCACAACATCCCCTTGGCGAACTGCCCCCAGGCGACCCTGACCATCCTACCCATGCAGAGAGGGTTAAGGGTGGAACTTATAGGAAAAGGGTGTGGTATGTGTTGACAAATCCTCCTGAATGACATGATAATCCTCAAGACTCGACATAGATTCCTCCAGTTGCTCCACAGGTCATTCCACCAGCCGCTCCACGAACCACTGGGCCTCTTTATCATGTTGAAGAACCCTCCAATGCACTGATGTTTAGGAATCCCTATCATGATATAAATCCCCTCCTAGATGATCCAATGGCATCACTCATCTCTTGCCTTGATGATTTAGAGAATCGACAGGTGTAAATCCTGCGTGATAGTAAGCCATATCTAGCATGCTTGGATGATATGACAGCACCCACAGGATTCAGGAATCCCGCCTTTTACCCCATTAATGGGACAGGGGACCCACCACAACACTTGGCCCACTTTCTCTCAAGGTCTCACCCAATGTTGGGAACTCCAACACAGTAGGAAGCCCCCAAACTCTGGTGTTTTGTGAAGACATTGGATGGGTCGACGTTCGTCTGGTACAACTAGCTCCCTATCAGGTCAGTGGATAGATGGGAGGACCTCCATAAGAAATTCCACTACCAGTTCAGTACCACCACATAGCAGTCAAGTATTATATACTTCTTCAAGTGTAAGCAGAGGACTGATGAGCGCGTTGCTGACATTGTCAACCGGTGGAAAGGACTCACATATTCACTTGACATGCTACTGATTCAGGAGAAATTGCTGATGATGTGCGTAGGGAATGTCAAGACGGAATTGTTCCCCTCTTTGATCACCCAGAACTACCCCAGGTGATTCTGATACATCTATGATAAGGCACATCACCTAGAGGAAGCCTTATAGCAAACTAACCAGGCACGTCCGTTGCCTCCTGTTATCCCCGTGAGAAGGGAGGCTAGGGCTGAACCCGCCTAAGTGGCTCAAATAGAGGCCCCAAGAAACTAGAATTGTTACCAGTGGAGCAACCTCCACAACCCCGTAGAGTCCCTCCACCAAAGTTGCACCCACCGACCCATCAACTACCACCTCAGAATCAGTAGGTGCCCTCGCGCAATGCGCCGCCACCACCCAGGCGAGATAACAATGCTCTACCTCCTTGACAGGATCCTCTAGCACCTTTTTTGGTTCAAGATCTAAGGTCCCAATTTCCAAACAGGAGGAACAAGACCAACTCATTCAATGAGGCCCAGGTTCCTGGTTACTTCCGTAGTGCCTTAGAGAGGGGGGTTGTATGCTTGATTGAGTGTGGGAGTCCAGAAGAGGCGAACCTCACTGATCTCCCTAATTATTGCCCATACCACCGTATCCTAGGGAACACTCAAAAGAAGTGCTATGTGTTCAAATATTGGCTTCATTACCGGTTGGATAACAACGTAGTTTGGTTAGGCCCAGCTCTTACATAGGTGGAATGTGTCTTCGTGTGGCCAGACATAAGCAGCGACAGTGATAGTGAGTGGCATTGAGTTTCTAGAAGTGGGTCCCCGAAGTATGATGACTGGATGGATTGTATAGTAGTCACCCATGCCTATGTCTTTATCCGTGCATGCTTGAATCGGCCAAATCCTTCAAAATCTGCAACTACAACTTCTGCATCGTAGTCTCCACCGCCCTCTTCACAGAAGAGAAAACACTGGCGGTGTAAAGGAAAGAAAAGTCCCCCGCCAATGTTATTTTCATCTCTTACTCTCAGTGACTTCATGCCCCCATAGATGGAGATCCCTCCTAAAATCCATCAAGTGGTGGACAACTCTTTGAGTGACGGTCAACGGCACACCTTGGTTAATACCGTAGAGCTGGTAAATCCCTAAATGATTCCTAATGATGAGGAGCGCCAGGAGGATCCTCCCAACATCCCTAACCGTCATCAGCGTCGATGGAGTCATGACCATATGGTTCGTAAGAGTGCCTCGGTTAGTACTTATAGCCAGGCTATGCACGCGACCGAAACCAGGTAGTATGCCCAACACAGAGCTCAATATAAGCAACCTTCCCATCCAGTGACATCAAGCCATCCTTCACCACCATTTGTGTTGTTGGATTGGGAAGATCCACCTTGACCATGCCATAACTAGCCACACCCTACTACAGGCTGGTCCTAGTAATTTGTCCCTCATCCATTAGTCACTCCTAAAGCTTAGACTAGTGAGTACTGAAATATTCCTAGCACCATTCAGCCATCGGCCCAGCCGGTAGGGCCAACCATAGCTCCTGTCATAGAGTGTCCTCTTGTAAGAAGAATTTAACCCCTGAAATGGAAGTATGATGTTCTAAAACATTTTCCAAAATTCCATCAAAGCTCGCCATCTTGAAGGCCCTTCGCCTGTCATCAGATATGTGTGAGGCCCTCACCGAGGCTTTAAGAATCCCCCTCCAGATAGAGATGGTGATAGCAGCCGCAAAAGCCTTTCATGATAAGGCAGTGGGGAATGATGAATGTCAGGCCATCATCTCGTTTTCTAGAGAAGATGAAGGCTCTCCCATAAAGGGGTACAGTCACCCACTTTACATCACTGTCTAGTTCAATGGTGTGGAGGTTCTTCACTGTCCTGTCAACACAGGATCTGGAATCAAACTAATCCCGACTCGGACACTGCGAAAAATGGGATTTCCCAAGGATGATTTGAGTCACTTTGAACTAGGAATTCAAGGTATTGATTGGATGGAACAGACACCGGTGGGAAATATCTGCCTGAAGACCCAGTTTTGTGGCCTAGTTTCCAGTACCGAGTTCATGGTTATCTCCCAAGACACAGCCTAAAATTCGTTGATGGGCAGGTCGTGGCTCCACCTGAATGCGGAAGTTCCTTCATTATATCACCAGGGCCTCAAGTAATCACTTAATGGTCAGGTGGGTGTACTCCAAGGTGAAACATCTCCCTTCTCCTCTTGTGAATCCCGCTATTTAGATTCCGAATATTACAAGAGTGAGGACAAGAAGATTAATACTAATGAGGTCGAGCATGCCACGACTATGAAAAACCCATGGACAGATCAAGATGATTCCTACATCTTTCCAATCCACCAATTAAAGGATACAACCCCGGACATGGGACAATGATTCATTGTTTCTAGGATGTGGGGGGAACTCATTCGAAAGTCTAAGTGATGCTATAAGATTTCCTCACATTCCTATACAAACCAGGCTCAGGTGATCTTGGAGCCTCCTACTCCCATAAGGTAATAGGATGTCCACCCCATGGAAATGAATATATGTAATAATTTCTTGTTTCACCAGGCCGAAATTAACCATCTCAATATGACGTGCCACTATTTTTTCAATTTCATCAAGCATGACCCCTTGGGCCAAAGACCATATGTGATTGGGTCAATAGCCTTCATTGTTATCATTGCTGTAGCACAAGATTTCCCCAATCCAGTGTCCACTACAGCTCAGGCTAGAACCAGCCTTCCGTCATGTTCTATTGACTCATAAGAAACTCCTACCATCAGGTATCCCTCTTTAATAAGTGATGAAGAGAATTTATAGGGTTCTCTCCCTACCTTTGAAGAGGGTGTCACTGACATGGTCGATGAATTGGTACAGGTGAACATCGGAAGCGAGGAAGAACCAAAAACAACACTGATTAGTGTCGCAATACCCCTCGCGGAGCAACAATAGAACATAGAAATCCTTAACCAACACCTTGATGAGTTCTCCTGGAGTTATGACAAGATGCCAGGACTATATCCTTAGGTATCCATCCACCACCTTTTTCTCCCGAAAAATCATCACGGGTTCAAGAAACCTCCTAGAAAGATGCACCCTTCTCACACTGCCATGGTTGAGGCAGAAGTTGATAAGCTCATTAGATACAATTTCATTAAGGAGGTTTAGTACCCCAAATGGATAGCAAAAATTGTGCCAATCAGAAAGAAGAATGAACAGATCAGAGTCTTTATCGACTTTTGTGATCTCAACCGTCTTTGTCTAAAGGATGATTTTTCACTTCCTGTGATGGAATTTTTTATCAATGCTATAGGTGGGTTCCAAGTCCTCTTCTTCATGGATGAGTACTCAGGGTATAACCAGGTCTGAATGGCCCTAGGGATGAGGATTCTAAAACCTTCCGAACACCATAAGGTACTTTCTGTTACCAAGTCATTCCATTCGGTTTAAATAATTCAGGTTCCACCTATCAGAAATTTATGCATCAGATATTTAAGCCAATCCTTGGAATGTTGGTGGAATGTTATGTAGATGACCTGATGTTAAAATATCACCAGCATCTAGACCATCTCAAATACCATGAGAAATTGTTTTACTTCCTTCGTTCCCATCACTTGAAGATGAACCCATTGAAGGGTGCCTTCAGGGTAACCTTTGGAATGTTTCTCAGCTTTGTTGTCAGATATAGGGGCATTGAGATTGACCTAGAGAAGATCAAGGACATTATCCAGATGTATCGTCTGAGAATCATTCTGGATCATTGAGGCTTCCAAGTCCACTTAGCCTACATATGCTGATTCAGCACGAATTTTTCCTACAAGTGTATGCCCTTTTCTCAGTTCATGAAGAAAGGCACCGTCTATGAGTGGGATAAAGTGTGTCAGACTGCTTTTGAGGAAATCAACCAATATCTGCTCCATCCTCCGATCTTAATGCCACCAATCTCTAGAAAGACACTAGAACTTTATGTGATTGCCCAATGTCCCTCATTTCCCTTCTCTACTAAAAGCACAATGAGGTCACAGAGAATAGACTCTACTACCTTAGCCGCATACTCCTTGATACAGCGACTAGATACTCCCCTATCAAAAAAGCTTCAATGTGATGGTATTCACAGTACAAAAATTGTGACATTGCCTACAGTACCATGAGGTACAACTGGTGTCCTGATTAGATCTACTTAAGTACATCCTAAGCCACCCCATACAGATAGGCCGACTAGCTCGTTGGGTGATAATCCTCCAGTGGATCAATATCAAGTTCGTTCCTCAGAAAACTATCAAGGGAAAAGCATTGGAAGACTTCCTTGCTTCCCATACAACTCCTACAGACCAGTCCTTATATCTCAATTTCCTCGATGTAGTGATACTCTGGGTAGACCAAGTCCTCCCGTGTTGGTAAATGCACATAGATGGTGCTTTCTGAAGCCCCATCAGTAGAAGGCTCAATGACCCCAGACTCAACATAGTAGGCATAGGTATCACCTTCATTACGTCATCATGAGACATTATGATGTATTCATTACTATTGTCAGAAGGCTTCACCAACAATTAGGCAGAGTATCGGGCTCTTATTACTGGCCTTGATCTGGCCCTGAGGTCGATGTGCCCTGTTTGCATATGAAAGGGAACTCCGAGATGGTCATCAAGCAGATCAAAAGTGGCGATGTCATCAGAAATTCAGAGCTCGTACCATTTATGGAATGAAGCCTCCAGCTAATGGCCCAATTCCCATATCGGACAATAGTTACTAATATCCCTTGTTCTTAGAGTGGTCGAGATGACAACCTGGCCAGCCTAGCTGCATCACTTGTAGCGCCTGAATAGGATAATATGATTATCCATGTGGTACAACAGAGAGTCATTGCCCCCATCATTCTTGGTGATGATGAAAGACCATAGGTAATACACCTTACCACCACCGACTCCAGATCAGGACCCCCAGGTCCCACAAATGCAATGGTTTAAGTGACTCCTGATTGGAGGATACCCTTGGTTGAGTAACTCCAAAATGTTAATATCCTGACAGATCGGGCTGAGAATGAGTGAATCGGATGCCACGCGTTATAGTTTACCCACATAATTTGTCCATTTTTTGAGAAGATCCACTACAAGAATTTGTTTGATGGTGTTTTCCACCATTTAATTCATGGATTTAAGATTTATCTAGTCATGAAGGAGGTTTATTCTGGTTCCTGCAGTGCCAACCAGACTAGGCCGAAACTATCTCACCATATCTAGAGACTGGGGTAATTTTGGCCCTCCATGATCCATGAATGCATCGAGTTCACAAAAAGGTGTCATGCATGCCAGATTCATGCTAACATTATGCATTGGCTGCCAAAGCCTCTTCACTCGGCCAGGTAATCTTGGCCATTTGTGGCATGGGTACCTGATCTTGTGGGACCATATCCACCAGTGACAACACGCCAGTGCAGGTTCATCCTGACTATAGTGGATTTTTTCTCCATGTAGGAAGAGACAGTTCTTCTCAAGGTGGTCAAGCCCAATTTCATCATTGACTTTGTGAGCTCCAAAAACATCTACTAATTTGGATTCCATCACATACACCACACCAATAACGGCACAAAATTCTGGGATGTTGAGATGAAGAAATTGTAAGCCAAGTACAAAATCTGTTCTAACCATACCTCCAGCTATCATGCATAAGAAAATAGATAGATTGAGGCGTTCAAAAAATCTCTCTCTAGCATTCTGCAGAAAATGGTTGGTCAGAATAGGAAGAGTTGGACAGACAAGGTCCCCAATGTCCTTTAGGCATACCAGACGATGACTCATAATTCCACCTAGGTGACCCCATATTCCCAGGTGTACAGAACGGAGGCCATCCTCCCCATAGAGATTCAGATTCTATCATTGTGTACCACTATATACGATTAACAGGAACCAGATAAAGTAGATAAGATCTATCTAGATTTTATTGAAGTTCTTGACAAAAATAGGCTTCTTTCCCTGCATAATCTGGAAAGGCATTTGAACAAAATTTCTAGATATTTCAACAAAAAAGTTCACCTCCACTCCTTCTTTCAAGGTGACTTGGTATTGGACATGATGAAACTAATGATACCTAGAAGTAAACCACCCAATTTGGATCCCAAATGGTAAGGACCTTACATTTTCCACAAAGTTTACTCAAATGGAGCTTACTCCTTGGTTACCATGGATGGTGAGCATATAACTCCTCCCACCAATGCCAAGTTCTTCAAGAAATACTTTGCCTGAGAAAACCATTGGTCCTGCATGACCCTAAACTACTGGGTCCTGCATGAACCTAAAATTCATGGTCCTACATGACCAAAAACTACTGGGTCCTACATGACCCTAAACTAATTGGTCCTACACGACCGTAAACTATATTGGGTCCTGGAAGACGTTAAACTTCCATTTCCCGCATGACATTAAACTATACAGCGTCCCAAAAGATGCTAAAATTCACCCTTAGAACTAAGTATGACTTGATTTCAATTCTCCTGGGATTCGTAGGAACTCTCAGACGTTGCGTCTTGAGTCCAACCCCAAACTCTTTTCTTCGACTATCCCCCATGGGTGTAGTTCTCTTGGAAGACCCTGCATGGTCTAGTGCATGCTTCTTTGGCTTCATTAATTTCCTGATTATGATGATCGCAACATGTTCTCCCTCCTTGTTCTTCTATTCTCCCATTTCCTCACCGCATGGCTCTAAACTACATGGCAATCAAGAACTACGTATTTCTTGATTCCCATCCTCATGGGAAATGTAGGAACACCCAGAAATTTTGTCTGTTTGCCTAACCCAAACATCAGGATCTCCCCTCATGTCAAAACACATGGTGTGGTGTCAGCTTCCTCCCTAATTCACTTCAATCTCATCATGACCTCACCATGCATCCCACCATGTGGAGACTTTCACCACTTTCACCCCCCCCACTTGACATTAAAATTCACGGGCACATATATGCTTCATTCACTCCTTTACTTGGGACTTCATTATCTTTCACATCAAAAAGGACCCTCGACTGGCTTGGATGCTTGGCTCGAGGGCTCTCCTACCATTTCGGGCCAACGTCCTCTAGGGTTTCCAACAAAAATTTAAAAGAATTCCCATGTTGCGAACATGGTCAACAGTCGATGCTCGTTTTCTGTTCACATTTCAAGTCACACAATATGTACACTGTGTTTCGAACATGGTCAATAGTTATCCTGTGTCATTTTCACCACCCCATATGTCCCGAACATTGAGTTCAGTGGTTTATTCTGCCCCGCATTCTCATCAAGCTTCAGTTTTCCTCAGGCAGGGTCATGACTCTAGTTGTCGGACCCTTATATGATGGGGAGAGCCTATTCCTACTCCTTGTTTCCCACACCGAGCATTGATTCTGTGGGATTAGGAGCTATGATGAGGCAATCCCCGCATGATAGGAAATATGGCTACTGTTGGTTTGGACACCCATCCTGAGGTCCCTCGACCTTTTTGGCCCCTAGCCCAAGTTCTCATTCAGGAGTGTGTAGTGTAGAATAGACTCACATCCTTATTCACGTCGGGCTATTACATCATGCCACACATACCCCATTTGAGAAATCCCTCCATTTATCATCCCTTACATAATCATAGGACCCACCATGCTTTTTGAACCCCATCATTTTGGTTTCCATCGTCTTCTAGATCCAAAAGGACCTCTAAATGGCATGGATACTTAGCCCAATTGATCTCCTTCCATTTCAGGCCAATGTCCCCAAGGATTTTGGGTAGAAATTTGATACAAGTACCATATTGTGAATATGGGAAATGGTCGATACTCAATTTTTCACCCCGAACTCCGATCACAAAAGGGAGGATATTGTGTTGTGATGGTCAACAGTAGTCCCCTATCATCATTTCCGCTTTGTGGTCTTCAACTGATGCAACCGCTCACCCTCTCCACTCAGATTTCCCATGAATATGACATTAAACTAGGAATTTCCAGTCCAAGCTCTATGAAATTAAAATAGGATCACCATCGTCCTTACTAAAAGACATTAAACTGAAAGATGGCTGTAAAACTCTACCCGTGGCCCAGCCTCTGGTCCCTCAGCCTTCTTGGGACCCTATCCAAAGTTCTCACTTAGGATTGTACGGTGTGGTGTGGGATTATGTCTTCAATCAGGTCGGGTTACTCACCACACCATACACGTCCCTCATTGGGGTATCTTGAACTTATTTTCATCATAATTTTACCTAGAACTATGTGTGGATTGATTCCCATTCTTATGGGATATGTAAGAACGCTCAAACGACTAGTCTTTGGGTCTAGCCCCATCTCTTAGAAACCTCCCTATCATCTTGCCCCTTGGCCCACGTTCTTTTGGGAGGGTAGAAAAGGTTGTGGTATGGGATTATGTCCTCATTCATGCCGTGCTTATAACAACTGTGATACATACCTCTCTTTTCTAAGTGGACTTCGTTCCCTTTCCCTACAGTCATCTCTTTGAGTTGGGTGCTCTTAATTCAGGTCCCTTGACTCTCTTCGGTGATTTTCCAATGGGCCCATGAGTACTCTGGTCTAGAGCCTGGAGTGTCAGATTCTTCCTGGACATGCTTTCATCCAGTTTCCAGGATTTGTCCCCCCTTCATTATGGCTTCCATCATCTTTTACATCCAGAGGGTCCCCCAAATGTCATGGATGCTTTGCCCACAGGCTCTCCTAACATTACGGGCCAATGACCTCGAGGGTCTCAGACAAAAAATCAATATGAGTCCCATGTTGTGAACATGGTCAATGATTTAATCTCATTTTTTGTTCCCATTTCAGGTCACACAATGTGGATACTATGTTTTGAACCAGTCAACAGTTATCCTCCATCGCCACGCCAACACCTTCAAGACATTAATTTTGGTTACATGATTTACATCATTTTCCACCCAATTCTATCCAAGTGGTATTTCAACCTTCCCGGTAAAATCCCTTGGTACACAATTTCACATTAGGAGTTCAAATCGATGGTAAGGCGTCATTTGGGGCTCTCCACCGACTTCCCTTTGGCATGAATTCTAAGTATTGAAAAAGCCTCTTCTTCCCTTGTTTCCCACACTAGGTTTGACTCACATGGGCTTAGGGGTTGGATTGAGGTCCACACTTACTTGGAAGGATTCCACTTCACCATGGTCCAAGATCTAAGACCATAAACTAAGATCTCTTTTAGAATTACATACATCATAATTCCCATTCCCATGGGATATGTAGGAATGCCCAGACATCTCGTCTTTGGGTCCAGCTTGAGTTCTACTAATTTTTATCTTCTATTCTTCTTTATAGGACCCAACTCTTATAGGACCACATGATGTGGCATGTATGGGATTATGCATTTGTTTACACTAGGTTTACAATTTACACATCACATACTCACTTTCAAGGAGCTAGTACCTCCTACCTCTTGTCCTTTGTCCTACATGATGTCAAATCGCACCTTTTAGAACTATGTATGGATTAATTCCCATCCTCATGGGACACATAGGAACACTCAGAAATCTTGTATTTGGGTCCAGATTAACTGATAGCTAGACTCCCCTACCCCATATTCTCTAAACTTTTCTTGCCCCCTTGTCCTAAGGTTTCTTTCTTGGAATTTCACACGATGTGATATATGATTATGTCCACATTCATGTCGGGTATTCTTTATCACACCATGAACATTACCTCTTGAACCTCACCTTTCTTGTATATGTCTGAGCCATATGACTCTAAACTATGTTGCCTAGTCCCACATGACTTTAAACTGTTATGTCTATACTGCACGATGTTAAAATGCATGGCTGGTCCCATCACATGACCCAACACTATGACATTATCCTTCCAGCCACATGCCAAATAACAACATTACATTATGGTGTCCTCACTCGAGGGGACATCATGTTTTGTATCAGTCACACACCATACCATTTTTCAACTCCTACAAAAATCTTGATTCTTATGGAGATGGTTAGAATTTTTATCCTTTGTCCATCGCTTCACAAAAAAACAACAATTGTTCAACCTAAAGGACAAAGAAGATCTATCAAATAACTCTTCTTTTGGTGCAAGGTCCAGACCAGCACACCCTTATTATCTCTAGCACTGGTATCTTACCATTCCATCCCTATAACTTTGTGTGGATTGATTATTTTTCTCATGGGATACGTACGAACGCCTGCACACATTGCCTCAGGCCCAATATAACTTTTATAATTGGTCCCATAACCTAAATCCTCCCCAAGGAACCCATGGTGATCTGAAATCTTGGTCCTCATTCACACTGGGATTCATAATTACCTCACCACGATCTTATTCATTCCCTAACATCTCTGGTCTGAGCTCTATGACCATAAACTAAGACTACTCAATTTCCTTTCCACAAGACGTTAAACTAAAAGACATATTCCAGAACTACGTACAACTTGATTCCCATCCTCCCAAGATATATAGGAACACCCAGACATATTGTCCTCGAGTCCAGCCACATGAATCTAAAGTCCTATCCTCTCTCTTTTGGCCCCTAGGCCTAACCCCTTCTGGGAACATATGGTGTGGCGAGTACCTCATGGGTTCGCAATTACGTCGGGTTTTGTAATAGCCATATTGTGTTCCCACCATGTCTCTTCCCAACCTAGTTTGATTTCTATTACCCTAAAATAAGATATCTCTATAGGAACAACATGTTGGGTTTGGATACATTGCTACACTTTGCCTAGTCCATTAAATCAATATCTCCTTAATGGACCATACTATGAAAATTAATTTGGGAAGCGTGAAACCTTAGGACCCTTGCCCTTGGAGGGGGACTCGACTCCCTATATCTGATACATCTTGTTGTCATACTCATATACGTTGTGGCATCACCTAAAGTGTGGAATTTTCATAGGGAAATTCACTCATTCCATGTCCAAGATTTTTGAGATAATCATTTGGATCCTTATCCTCTTCCATATCTAAAGGGACCCCCTTTATGGCCTGGTCTCATGCGACACTGGCTTACCTACTGCCTTGCGCCAGGATCCCTGTAGACTTCAAATGACATCCATGAGAGGTCCCGTGTTTCGAACATGGTCAGTCTTCGACCCTCATTTGTCTATCTTCATTCCAGGATAACGCGATACAAATACCGTGTTTCAAACATGTTCAACAGTTATCACCTATCATCATGCCACCATCATCGTGGTCCAGATCTCGAGCATCATGATTCACACATTTCTGCTTCCTTATGTACAAGTGGAATTCCAACATACCCAGAATTACCCCTTCACGCATCTAGGTGAGCTATATAGGTTGGTCCACATTATTGGGATGTCATTCACCTAGTTTCCCATCATCCCTAACATGTGACTTTCTTGTGCTAGGAAATTCCCATCTCTACTCCTTGTTTCCCACATCGAGCATGAATCACATGGGCTTAGTAGTTCTGGTAGGACGTGTACTGGCACAACCATGCCACACATGCCTTTCTTCATCTTTCATGACATTAAACTACACTCTCATTACTATGTATGGATTGATTCCCATCCACATTGTATACATAATAATTCCCAGACAACCCATCATGGGCCCAACCCATTTTTCACATTCATTCCCTCGACCTAGGGATTATCCCGAGAGTGTGTGGTGTGGAATGGACTCTTATGGTCCTTATTCATGTTAGAGTATGTATCGTACCACACATTTCCTTTTTGGGTATCCATGTACTCAATGCATGAAATTAAACTATGGTTCTTCCCTGAACAAGTTTAGGATGCCCTATATTAATCATGGGATGCATCAGTTTCCTCTCTAGAGAGGATTCTCTCTACCAGCATCAGTCTCTGACCACATCATTATTCAAGATCTACATTTGGCTTGATTCTCATCCTTATGGGATATGTAGAGACTCCATTGCATTCTGCCTCAGTCCTAGCTGCAGGGTCATTTACCCTTCGGGCCCCTCAGCCCCAATCTTGGTCCAGGAAGTATGACCTTTAATCTAGGTGCCCTGTCCTCACTGTAGGACGTAAAACTACATGTCATTATAGGTCCTTACTAGAGAGGTCTTGTTCGGAAAAAGGTATGATCCCTGATCAGAACGATGCACCCAACTAATGTGCCTTCACCATGGTGTTGTAATTTCAAGAGTTTTGGACTCCATTCGAACAACCCATCATGCCACACTCCATGATTTACGTGCCATTTATTCTAACACACAACCTCTTAAATGTACAAAAGAACCCGCTAACAGTATGGATGCTCAGCCTTTAGATCACCTACATTCCTGGGCCAACATTATGGGAGACTAATGGATGAAATTTTGAGTCCAGCCCCGTGTTTCGAACATGGTCAGCAGTCGACCCTCATTTGTTATTCCCATTTTAGGATAACGCAATAAGGATACTATTTTTCAAACATAGTCAACAGTTATTCTACATAGTCATGCCATCCCTATAGTGTTTCAAATTTTGGGTATCATGATTCCTACCTCCTTGTCCCCTATGTTTGGATTAATTCTAACTCCACTAGAATTACCCCGGTCATGAACTACCACACACTAGGAAAGCGATAATTCTATTATTCTAAGAGCTTCATCCTCTAGTCAGGCCTCTCTCTTACTTACCTAATGTCCAGATTGGTTGTTCAAACCCCAGATTCTAGAATCTTGGGTTTCACTCTTATATTTGGGTGGAATGATAAGGTGGTCATCCCTTTTTTCTCACATCAGGCCTGAACAATGTTAGCTTAGGGATTGATCGTCAGATGTTCCATGAATATAACGAAAATGTAATAAACCAAAAATGAATAATAGAACTTATGCATGAAACTAGTATAAATAGTCAAAGTATGATGTTGTGTTAAAAAGTTGAATGCATGACAGTACTCGAGGATTGACCCCTCCCATGGATGAGTTGTCCCCGTCAAAAGAATGTTGCAGCTCCTCCACCCTTTAGATCATGGCGTTCAGGATCCATTACTGCCTATTCAGATTCTGCTCCTCTTTAGTAGTGATAGAGCGAAGTTCATCAGCCACAACTCGGGCCCTCTCTTTGTTGCTCTGGACAATTTCTATCTCTGTGGAGTCTTGTTTCAACCACTCTTTAGCCTCTCCCAGCTGGGCCTTCAGCTGCGATATAATATCTGCTTGTGTATTGAGGAGAGAAGAGTGATCATCTGCACGGAGCTGCAACTAATGAATTTCATTTTAAGCCACCTAGATCCTCTTGATGTTCACTTCTTTTCTCCACTGCCAATCCACACCAAGGCCACGGTCATACTCCAAAATCTTCTCTACCATGAAATCTCGAACGAGCATGTGAGTACGCTAGGCATCTAATCCCCTAGTGCACAGTTCACACAGTCGCGAGCGAAGTCTCTCCATCTGGGGTATCCATTGTGCTTGAGGGGTGTCATCAATAAAGCGCTTGATCAACTTCTGTGACCCGAGAGAGACTATATTTCTATCCTCTTCATCATAGGTTGTTTCGTCCTAGTATGTGGGGTTGGTAGGCTCGTATGCAGGGAACACCCCCAAGAACTCATCGGTAGGGTCTGTATCTAGTGTCTGATCAGGTGTGGAAGGACCCCGAATGTCCGAATGATCTTAATTGTCAGATACCACTTCAATGATCTCAGGGATAGCCCTTCCAATGGTCCCACCAATGATCTGGAGCACCTCATCTTGGTCGTTTTGGATATCCGCCTCCACGTCCTCTGATATTCCCCTTGGAAAAGTGCTCCCAGGAATACCAACCAACCTTGCCAAGGTGGACCACGCCATTTGAAGAACTATAAATACAAAAAAGGCACAAATGTCAGTTTGCCTGGTCAATGGGTGAAAGTCATGAGTTTAGTAAAGGAGACTTACAGAGGTCGAATTATCGGTCTCGTTCCTAGTTTGTTTCTACATGGACCATGAGGAATGTCCCTCCGTATATTATAGGGAAGTCTGAAAACTATGGGGGAGCCATATTGGATTTCCTAGCCAATATGGACACACTAATATTTATAGCAGTGGGCATGGATCACGAAGGCCCAACATCTACATCCACTGAGGAATGAGAACATGTTCTGTGTACGAGGTCCTCCTGCACAGTTCAAATGTTAGTAAAGGGGTCGAATGTAGCCTAGAAGTGGATCCCAGTGATATAATTCAATATTTTACCACAAGAGCCTCTACAAACTCTTCATGTTATGGTTTATAATCACCAACTTCACCCTCCTCCAATGGGATCCCTTTATCAGCCTCCCCCCAGGAGGACTCGTATGATTCTTCCAGTAGGGGAAGCGCTCTCTAAATTTAGTTGATGATAACTACAGAGGCTCTGTTCAATCAAAGAACATATTTAACCATTATTTCATTCAATGAGAGGCACCTCTGGAGTGCACAAAGTCCTCCATCTCTGTCATGTATTGCTCCACCTCCACCCAGGACACCGAAAAGCCAGCCCTGATAGGGCCTATCCCCAGAAAATCCTTCCTGAGATGGTTTAGTTATTGCCACATCTCTGATGAGAAAAGGAATTGCCTGTTGACTTACCAGATGTCTCGTGCCTCTGAGAAGACAACATTCTCTAGCATGTCTATGTGGCACAACCGCTTCACCAGAGCCTGAGTGGATATGGTACGGAATCCTCTCAGTGGACTCCCCTATGGATAACTCTGTTCTTCTGGGACCACCAGTTCTGCTGCCTTTGTTGGATCCACTGCCACTACCTCCCCCACAATTGGTACGGGCCTCCCCGCTACGACAACACCGCCACCGCGTGATATTCATTCCACCTTCTAACCCCGACCTCGAGGTTGGGGAGGCACACCATCATCGACATGAAAAATTGGATTCTTCAACATCTCCCCCGGGTAGGCCGCCTCCCAACATTTGGTGTACTCTTTCACCAATATGACGATGGTGGTGCGTGGAGGTAGCTTGTTTTGCATCTTCCTATCTTCCCGTGTGAACATGAGCCACATATGCCTCATCAATCATGGATGTTCCTCATGGCACACCCATAAATAAACCTCTGGGGTCAGTCACTGCATACACCTAAATTACCTAAAGAATCGGTGTGGGGTGTACGGCACACAGAGAGGCTTACAGGCCACTCTTTCCACTAGGACTCCACCACGAAAGGCAAGGAGATATTACCGGTGGTATTCTGTTCCGTGGCCATCATCAGTGAAAGCACCTGTTGGCAGTGGGAACAGATGAAGGTTGAATTCCTCTACCTTCCATACCTGGTTTAGTACCGATGACATGGTCAGCTTGGGCAAAAAGCTCCCTGAGGTGTTCAGGATGGATGGGTGGAAGTTTGATCTCAGAGGGGAGATGGGGTTCAGATATTCATATACCCCTCCGATGTATGCCACTATCCACCCATACAAGAGGTGAAACGACACACATATTCTCTGTGGCCTCTTCCCTCAATGATATGACACAAAATATTGTATAGTTTGCAGAGAAGTAGGATTTTGAGGTTCACCTGCCCTCCCATCGCCAAAATGGATTTCATGATAAATGTGCTTGTTCCCACGCCCATGTTCATATCCCTCACTAGTAGGATCCAACCGTAGATGAGAGCCACGATGAATGCCGCAATCCTGACTACCAGTTGCTTCTCAGTGCTCACACTAAATCCCCCGGTTTTCCACTAGCTATCCTCTTAGAGCTGCCAGTACGAGTTCTCCTTGCCTCGTTGATCCCCCTTCAGGAAATTTCAGGGCATCACCAAAAACTTCCTACCTATTGGGAAGTTCAGGAACAGCTTGAACCACCATATAGAGTGGACTTATATCACTAATTCAATGTCCTCTCCCAGAACCAGCTCCATCAATGCCATCTCCAATGGTGGAATTTGTTCTGGATCCTCCCACATACCCATAACGGGGATAAATTCATCATACATCGCCCCCAGTATCGGGACCTCTGAGATCTGATGCACATCCCATAAACTGATGCCAACCTCCCCATGGTGTAAGTGGAAGGTATTGGTCCTTGATGAACAACTGATCACAAACTTTGGCATAAACTTCTTCGGTTGATAGATATGGAATTGGGAGGCCCAAGACGCCTCATACAGGCCCACTCTCCTCAGCTCTTCCCGGATCTCTTCACACGATGCACCTACCCAGTTGGCCCAGGCCCAGTCATTTGTGAAGTTCCCACCCTAACGTAGATCCCACTCATCAGACCATCCCTTGCGTAGGTTCTTCATGTTAGCCTTCTTGATCGTTTAGTACAGAGGGGGGATGTCTCCGGCTATAATTCCTTCCCATCAACATTATTTAGATAATTATATAGAAAATTAGTAATAACAGGCATGATTTCCTCTCGGGCATGGCCGTCAGCCTCCCTGAACCACTAATGCTGGCACAACGTGCTCCTGAACCAGTATGTTGGCTCATCCCTACATGCTTCAGGGATGAAGACATCATCCCTCAGCCCAAATCCATATAGAGGTAGCCTCTTACAAAGCAGATAATTCCTTTGGATTTCCGACATTAGCTTCACCAATAAATCATGGTTAGAGTGGCTCTGCACCAACTCCCCTTGACCCAAGATATTTTCCATCTCCTCCCTTCAGGCAGTGTCTGCAAGGACCCCCTTGGAAACCTCTTGGTGATCTATCCTATTTTTAATATTTGGACACTTTTAATTCTAGTTTTCAATGCCCTTTAGCAGAGCGAATTCGCGGATACGGTTCATGGAGCTCGATCCCTGCAACGGAATCACGAAGCCTTGCACTGACCATCAGATGAAATCTGTTAGGTCCACTAGGTTAGATACCCTGAGAGGGGGGGGGGGGTGAATCAAGGTATGAAAGATTAAAACAATTTCCCCTATTGATTTTGTTTCACTGTCAATCAAAAATATTTTCTCTCTCTTTCCCGTAGCAATGTATAGACAGAAATTAAATCATGGACTGGACACAACGATTTTTACTTGGTTCACCCTCACTGTGGTACGTCCAAGGAGCATACACCGGTAATGTGCCGATGTACCAAATACACTATAAGAACACAGATATTTACACATTCTAAGAGGACCCACTGTCCCTTGTGGTTTACATCGACTCACAATATGAAAGCTCACTGCTCTCTCAACTGAAGTGTGCTCACTGGTTCTTCAGAATATCCACTCACAGTTTATAGACCTGTAGATATCTTCATTATCACTAATGAAATCTGAATCTTTAACCATTGATACATTCTATATTTACATTGAACTTTCACCTGCAGATAAATCACATGTTTCACCAGATGTGCTGGGAAACCCTAATTTTACGTGCAGCCCTTACGACACCTTGCACGTAATTCCATTGCCTTGCGCGAAATACAATTTTTGCACAACTCTTCTTTTATATGCCACCACCAAATTTTATGCCTTGCCTATACACTAACGTGTGCATAATTTTATTCTTTTGCACAAAATCCCCTTTTCTTGAAACACCCATTTTACAAACAATGCATTATTTTACGTGCAACAGATTTTACGCGCAAACTTGTTGTTTTCACGTAAATCCCTTGTGCACTCCAATTTCGCGCACTAGATCTCAGATACTCTTTATGTATAGAGATATTTTGAATGGAGGGGGGTCACTTCATATTAAAAAGCAAAATTGACCCGTGCAAAAAACCCTCCTTGAGCGCGTAATCTAGTTCGAGCGAAAAAAACACATCTTCCACACAACATCGTTTTTCGCCCACTACTCCAATTTTTCACACACCTCATGCCTTTGCCAATTTTTTAGCTTCTGATATCAAAACACCTCTTTCACAAAAAATACCAATACTCTATTTCATGAAACATGATGATATTTCAGAAAAACAATTCAGGAACCACACTCATATTACGCGCAACACTCTATTTTTCCACGCTCCACGCTGATATTTCATGCAACTTGCTGATTTTTCACAAACCACTATATTTTTCAAGAATCCTGCTTATTTTTTGTGCCCCACATTATTCTTTGTGCACCAATCCGATTTTGCGCACACCTCCATTTTCCAAAAACCCATCTGTCCATTTTCTGATTTTCCGGCCAAAAAATATGGAAAACACTGGAAAATGACGCCACCTTATATCTGCTCTATTTGTACCACCTCCAGATCGTCAATTCCTCTGCCGAGGTTCTTCAATCAATCATTGATGTTTGAAATCATCCCTTAAACTCGAAAAGTCACTATTAAATCACCCTTTGTCAATACACTCATACACCATGGTCTCCATTGTCAATAAACCAAACATGAAGGCCCACTTTTCCAACAAACACAATCACCACAAAAAATCTTCAATGATGCCTTGATGGATTTTTTCCCAACACAAGCCACAAAGCACGCCATCACGGAGTCAAAGAATTTTTGTGCACCACGAAGCAAAAGGCCTGATTTGTGATGGGTAATCACTGAGTACACGAAGCTTAAGGAATTGAGAGTACTGAAGGCCAAAATCTTGGAGAAGATAAAGGAAAAAAAGAATGGTCAGCTCTATTATTTATAGGCGAGGACCCCCTATGATTCATGGCAAGTCTAACCGTGGCGAGCTTTGCGGCGCACTCAGTTTTCCCATCACCTCTCTACTTTGAGAGCCTCC
Organism: Viscum album; assembly: GCA_963277665.1. Lineage (NCBI taxonomy): Eukaryota > Viridiplantae > Streptophyta > Magnoliopsida > Santalales > Viscaceae > Viscum > Viscum album. Next base: position 1,880,440,725 of record OY728150.1, on the reverse strand, counting down.
TTTGTGAGGCTTCTTCACAATTGATGAGAAATTTTGGTGATTGAACCTCAGAACATGACCCTCAATTTCTCTTCAACTCCCAATTTGAGGGGGGCATTTGTTGGCCCCAAAATTTGGGAAGAACATAACCAATGGAAAACATTAGGGGATGCCTTGTGAAGTTTGATCGCAGAGCCCCCATGGCCCCGCAGCTGGCACAAGGCTCCCTTTCATGGACCCATTACGGAGCAAGGAGGCAGGATGCTCCACGAACCCATTTGATGTTCGCGAACCCACCATGGAGCAAGGAAGTGGGATGATCCACAAACCCCTTTGATGTTCATGAACTTGTTGTGGAGAAAGGAGACATGATGATCTGCAAATCCTTTTGAGTTTCCTGAACCTGCCATGGATCCAGCTTTGTCTTTGCGCCGAGCGACCACTCTTTCATGGCTCCTCTTGCCTATAAATACCGAGCTCCTCTCAAGCCGAAAGGATGGATACTTCGAACATTCACCTTTAGAGCTCCCACATCACGAAGAAATTTCTAATCTACGAACCAAGAGCTTTTCAAGGTACTTTTTCATCATGAAGTGCCTTCCCCTTGGCATGAATTATTCCCCTCTCTAAAGAGGGATGCCCTTTGAGGAGACCACATGCCTCTACGAAGGAAGGAGATCCTCAATGGGACTCGGGTCTTCACAGATCACTTGTGATGCGCGATGTACCCTTCATACACATGTGACCTACATGCTAAGGAAGGGTCACTATGATTTGCGAGGTATATTTCTTCGCAATATTACACTTCCCGGGGCCCCCTTTCTTCACAAATCATTTCTCCATGAATGAGTTTCTACTTCGAGAAGCACATTTGATATGCACCTATTCCCTATGCCTAGGCTGGGTCACTTCACTTCGCAAAGCACACCCCTTCGCAAAGCCCCACCATTTCACGTAGCACTAGAGCTTTAAAAGGCTTCTATCTTTGAACCCCTTTGCTCCACAAATCCTTTTCCTGTGTGACCCTCCAGGTTTGCATGAAGTGATTTAAAGTCCCTTGGGTAGTGCTTCCTATTGTGTTTCTTCACCTCATGAATCTTTGCATAGGCACTCTAATAGCTATTGCTTTCTTCACATAGCCATGCTAACGTAGACCACTCAATGGATCACTCTATAAAACCTATTCACCAAGGCATTGGTGATGCCTTCCGTTCCTCAAGGTTGAGTGGGTATCAGTTATGTAAGTGCTAGCATTGCGGAGAGAACCCACCTTGTCCAAGTCGCGGGATGTTAAACTGCCAAGAACCATCGTCCTCAGCACATGATGTTAAACTATGACCTCACCCCATGCACTCTATATGGGTTACCCACCTTAGAAATTCTTCTCACCCATTGGTCTCCACGGGAGTGAAACCATTCCTCACATGGAATGAGATCCTCTTTACTGGAGTGTCGTTTTTTCAATGAGGGGAGGGTAACCACCTTAGTGTAATCACCCAATCCATTTTAATGAGGCAACATCTCCACTCATCCTATATTTTTCCTTGTTGAAGTCCAGAGAAGAGGGGATGTGAACCAGAACCCTCCTTTCTTCGGTGCCAAATCCCTCTCCCACTGGACTTTGTTGCCACTCGGGCCTCCACCTAGGAGTAATTACCAGTCTCCATCACCCTGGGCTACTGACCACATGTAATCCCTTGTTTCCATTTTGGGATAATAACCACGCGTAAGCCCCACTCCACGTCCCATAGACGCACCTTTCGTGACGTGATTGTCCGGTCTTTGCTGCCTCTTATTTATCACACTGAGCATGATTCATGTGGTCTTAGAGTAAGCATCGACCATGAAATCCTCTATAGGCAGCCTAGAGTGTAAGCCCCACACATGATCCTGAACTACATGGTCTTTGATCCTTACCGAGGCAAGGTACGTAGCAAGCCTCCCTGAGGTTCAAGCCCAACAACCATTGGTTCTGACCCCCTTCACGTCAGTTCCAACTGTCCTGATCTACGCAGTCTTTGATCCTTGCCAAGGCAAGGTACATAGGAAGCCTCCCTAAGGTTCAATCCCAACAACCATGGGTTCTGAACCCCCTCATGTCGGTTCCATCCATTTCAAACTACGTGAACATTGATCCTTTCTAAGGCAAGGTACGTAGGAATCCTCCCTGAAGTTCAATCCCAACCACCATTGGTTCCGACCCCCTTCACATCAGTTCCAACCATCCTGAACTACACGGTCATTGATCCATTCCAAGGAAAGGTTTTTTGGAAGCCTCCATGAGGTTCAATCCCAATAACCATTGGTTTTGACCCCTTCACATTGGTTCCAACCATCCTGAACTACATGGAATTTGATCCTTTCCAAGGAAAGGTACATAGGAAGCCTCCCTATGGTTCAATCCCAATGACCATTGGTTCTAACCACCTTCACATTACTTCCAACCATCCTAAATTACCCGTTTTTCGATCCTTTCCTAGGCGAGGTATGTAAGAAGCCTCCCTGATGTTCAAGCCCAACAGCCTTTGGTTCCAACCCCCTTCACGTCGGTTCCAACTATCCTGAACTATGTAGACTTCGATCCTTGCCATGGAAGGGTATGTAGGAATTCTCCCCGAAGTTCAATCCCAACACCCATTAGTCTCGACCATCTTTACGCCAGTTCACCAAACACTACTCTCCCATACTACATGGGCTTTGATCCTTGCTAAGGCAAGGTATGTAGGAAGCACCCACAAGGTTCAATCCCAACACCCATTGGATCCAACCATCTTCAAGTCAGTTCACTAAAAACCCTCCTGAACTACGTGGACTTTAATAATTTTCCAAGGAAAGGTATGTAGGAAGACTCAATGAGGTTCATCCCAATCTATAGTTAATCCATTGTGACCCCATATAGCGGTAAGCCGTTGTGATCCCCATGCAGCAGTAATCCATTGCAATCCCAATCTAGTAGTAAGCCATTGGGACCCCAACCAGGGGTAAGCCATTGTGATCCCATCCACCGGTAAGCCGTTGTAATCCCCATCCATCGGTAAGCCATTGTAACCCCATCCAATGGTAAGTTGTTGTAGTCCCCTCCATTGGGACTCACATTTCTTGTCTTCCCCTATGGCGTTAGACCAACTCCTGGGTCACTAATCATGCATAATCCCTAGCATGTCATCAGATCTCTGTCCTTCACAAACACCCCAATTTCATGCCCCAACCTGGAGGTTCCACTTACTCTAGGTCCCCTTTATACAGGTCACCCGCTTAGGTGTCCCATCGATTTACAAACTACGTGGACTTTGATTCCCCACCACAGAAATACATAAGAAGTCTCTTCAAGACTCAATCCTGAACTCACCATCATCCTCACGTCATCTCTATTTAATTCTTCATCAACTCGCAATCCTCCATCATCCATCCTAATTCTTATCCAGGCCACCACATCCCGGTGAGATCATGCCAATTCACCTCTTCACTGCCCCTAGCAGTAACCGGGTAACTAACCATGCATTTTCTCGAACATCAATGTTACCTCCAAGGGTTTCACCCATCTGATCCACTTTAGTCAGTGTTACAATCAATCCAATCTATCTCCTATAGATGTTAAACCAGCGGAATACCCTATGTTAAACATAATAAGCTGAAGAAAAACTCAGATACATGACCATGACATATAATTCCCCTCATTCGATGTGGGATTCCTCGAGCTTCCACGCCCTCGAGAATCCCTATAAATAGGGGATGAATGCCAGATGTGCTAGTGTTCTAGTGTCCAGACACGCCAGTGATATCCAACATGACTACCCCCCGACCGAAGGTTGATTCCCTGACCAAACACCTTGGAACATCCTGATAGAAGCACTATAATTAACCAGCGTCCATGAAGACATGACACTGGGCATAGTTTCACGAACAACGTCTTAGTCTATAAGTGATACCCTGACTATGTGATGAGATCTGAGGAGGAATCCATGGAAGGAATAACCAACAGCCCATAATCCCGTTTTGGTCAAGGAGAAAATTTCCCTGAATAAGTGACAAATCCCGTCTGCCTTTGGAAATCAAGAATGCGGGTCAACAACCACACTTCCTCCACAGAATGATGCACGCACCCCCAAAAAAATTGTCAGAAAAAGTATGTTTTATACAAATCTGAAGGGTTATGAGTTATTAATATAGAATCATAAAATTATTTGGATAATATAATGTAACAAAAAATTTGGAGGACATGTTTTAGAAGATAAATAAGGAATCTATAGTAAGAGGATGATAATGTTAAACTTGGTTGTTTATCAGATGGTTTAGTTGAGTTGATGATACTCTGCTAGTTATTAGGTTAAAATATATGAAATTACATTAATTCTGTAAGGTTTTGAAACTAGAAAAACCTTCTCAAAACTATGGAGAAACTCCATAAAGAGATTCTTCTAATTCATTTTATCGGTGGTGAAAATAAAGGTTTGATCGAGAGATAACTAATAAGAGGCCAGAATTAAATCCTTATCATGGGGGAACATCCCCATAGAGCACTGTTATCGATAGTTCATCCAATTTTTAATTGTATTTGGGAACAGGGTCTATTATAACAAGGGATAGGTAGGGGTTCCAAAATGAGGGATTCCTTATAACTCAATTTATTCTCTTAATGAAAGATATTGTGTATTCCATTATAGAGTTTTACTTTGTATAGACCAAATTATTTAAATGTGTTGTGATTGTTCTATCCATGATTTTTTTGGTCTTGATTTCTTATTTTTGAAAAATGTTATTTTCAAGTACTATGAAGTTATTAGAGTTAGATTGAAGGGATGATGAACATAGAGGATAGGGTTCATGGAATTCCATGTTTTGGATATTGAATTCACAGTGTTGTGTCATGTAACTTCAGACACTTCCAGGTTCCTTGTTCCTTAGGTTGATTTATAAAAGAAATTTTTGATAACATGAGGTTGGTTGGTCCTAATGTTTTGGGTTTAAATTATTTTCATGGGTTATGGGATGAATTGGATTATTATTGGAAAAGAAAAGTTAAATTTCCCTAACAATTGGTATCAAAGTGATAGTGGTATTTGGATGGATGATATCCTAAAATGTCATATCCGAGCTTCATTGTAGAGTATATATTGAGTGAGTCATCAATATTAAAAGGAACAATGATTTGTTGGTGTTGAGATCAGTTGAAAGTCTATTGGCCACTTCTAGATGAGTAGTTTATTATGAATGGAATAATGACACCAATTAGATGTATGCGGTTCTTGTCATTCTAGGTTTGCCAAAAATAATTCAACAACCTTCTTTTCTTGAGGAATGTTTGATTATTAATGTATTATTGATAATTTTTTTAAATACAATTGAATATTTTGAAAGATAATGTCGATCCATTATGACTTTCAAATTTAATGGGAGCTCATTGTTCAATTGGATGAAATTATGGACGGTTAGGCTACAAATTAATGTTATATGCGACAAGATTAGGATTTTAGAGATGGATAGTTTATCTACTCTTAGATAACAAAAAATTTATGCTGATTGAGATTCATATGGAAGTTATGTATTTAGAAGAATGGAAAACCATAATGGGAATCTACATAATGAATTGTCTTATAAAACGTATATAGGATAGAGAGTGCATGGATTTATAGAAGTGGTTTGTGATAAAATGTTTGGAAACACTAAATTTGATTGACGAGTTAGAATAATGATTTGATGTAATTTGGATAGTTCACAATTCTATATATTTCATAGATAAATGAAAGGGATGGTTAGAAAATGTTGGATTGAATGGACTATTCACTAATGAAATGTCTAAATGATTTGAAATTTCTAAAGCTAACAAGCGGTGGATGTTTCTATTAATTATTATTCTCTGTAATTCTTGATTAATAATTATTGGATTTGGGTTTCATAACTAAATATTTTTGATGATATAGAGGTGTTTGTTTTGAAAATAATTAGTTGGGAAGTGCTCATGATCTTTGGTATATGTGATTGTTCTATCAACTTACATAATAAAGGTATGTAGAGATATGGAGAGTGTGAAACAATAACTATCTTTTTGAATATTTTTTGATACATATATCTAGGAAAATACTTGTATTTGTAGATGTCATGGGATTTATATATGGGATCATGGTTTTAGGAAAGTGTGGAAGATGAATTTTTACACCCCGAGAGGATTTCAAAAGTGCATGTATGCTAGAGAAATAGACATTCAAAACCAAGATATAGTGGAATAGGCGTGTCATTCACAAGGATATTAGAAGGTGTTTGGTGCTATCATTATAGTATAAGAAGAAATAGTGGATCAAATGTTTGGATGTTTTGGTTGTTCTACTAATGCCACTGTATTCAATACCTTTATCAATGATATAACATGTGAATGTATATGTCTACAATTCAAAAACAAGTCCAAAGTGATTTGTACCCTTTTTGAAACAAAAAACATAGTTAATAATATTATAGAATATAATGGGGGGTCTTGAATTATAGATGTAAGAGGTAAAGGGTTTAGAAGAATTTAAAGTTTGAGAAATTCTACTAGTATATTTTCTATAAATTCGAGTTTAATGTACCTATAATTCTAGTCATTATCATGGTAGAGTTTATTTTTATACAATGAATAAGAATATAATTTTGTATGAAGAATCATTGGATATATAAAACATTGAATGTTTTGATATTTAAATGTTAGGTATTCTTTTTGAAATTTTTTGTACATGATGTTTAGGTAATTTCAAATGTATATATTATATTATGGATCAAGGTTTTTTCAATTATATTTGGGTAATGATATTTCTTAGAAACTCCAAGTCTAGAAGGGATTGTTTTTTTATTCTATCACTTGTAAATTCTTTGAGAAGTTTACCATGAACAGATCGATGATAGAAAATAGGGAAACCCATGACTTATGATTTTTTTGATAAAGGAGTGGAAATTAAATCTTTTGGTGTTACTATCTCTAGGATAGAGGTATATAGATGGTTATTCATGTTTTAAAATGAAATTTTTAATTGAATAATGCTTTAGTGGTCCATATCTTGGATCTGATTTAGTGGAAGAAAAGTACTATACTTTCCTTGGTTATATTTAGAAATTGAGATTTTGTTTTGGGATATTTCTGTCGGATCATGATTGATCGATGACTCCATAATTTTAAAAAGAAGTTTTGTATGACAGTTAGTTTTATTGGTATTGTTGGAGTCATTTGTACTAGGGGAACTTAGATCATGGAATCTTGGTGGTTATATTTCTAGATTTTAGAATCACTTGTTTACAAAGAAGCATTCCAATTTCACTACCTTCCATGTCCACCAATAACAATAATGACAATTCATCAGATCTCATGGAACCATACACATATCAAATATCATGATACAAAACATACATATCATCATAAGAAACTAACCACATGTACCTTTCATACCATCCATTAGTAGGGTAATGTAAACATAAAAGGTATTAACCTTTTACCTTATTCTTCTATATAAACCCCACATCGACACATTTTCGTCTTTGTGGTAGGGAATCAAAAACATTAATGGAATCAATCATGTTCCCTCTGATACCATGTATGACCCCACCATATAACATCACCATCCCAATAATTTCTATCACATAAATTCAACATTCTCATCATCACATCTTCACCGCCAATTCCATTATATAACAAAAACAACATAAAGAAAGAAACAATTTCCAAGATATAATATCATCCCAAACACTACTATTATTGGTTATAGAAGAAGAGCATATAATCAATAATTCACATTTGAAATATTAATCCTAAGACATACCTTATATTTTTACAAACTCCATTAAATTCATTTCACGATTAATTAACCCATTCCAACCCAATAATTCAACCCAATCACTATCACGATCCATTCATTCCTCCCCATGAATTATTTTTTCATCCATGCTCATGAATTTTAGTTTTTAAATTCTTTTAATCAACAGGTGACATATATAATTCCGTCCCAATAACCAGTTTCCCCAAGAATTTATTAGTTTTGTTAATAATGAATGTTTAATGTTTTCCCATTACCTCTGTTAACCCATCGAACAATGTCATCAATAATCAAGGAAGAAGAATTATACTACAACACAACAAAAATAAACAATAATTAACAGCATTTTCAATCCGTGATTTAGATTTTAGCCAACCCCTTTATCCTTCACCAGGTCTAAGTAATTATCTATTTATGGTGGTGAGTTTTTTTATGATAAAAAAATTTATGGAAACCCTAAAAAAACAATATATAATAATAATAAACCCATGTTAAAATCCGTGAAATCATAAACCACATGAAACATAAGATCCCTATTTTTATACACTACATTGAATCAGTTATAACAATTATTTAATTTTCATTATACATTAAATAAGGGGTTTCATATGGCCTATAATTTTCCATAAACAAAAACATCCAAGGTAACAGAATAATAAATATAAAACATACGTATAAAATCAATAATATTAATTTAAAAATTTAGAATATAATTATCAAGATACCCTACCTCTTCTAGTGCATCACAATCTCTTAGAAATCAATGAGAGAAAGAGAATAATGATGCCATTTGGATCGCTTGAGAGGAACTCACAAAAACATAACTAGAATAATTACCCATAGAAACCACATACCAAAATCCCTTAATGTCAACTAAAACCACTAATAATAATTTCCAAGGGTGTGATGGAAACGTACTAAGGAAAAGGGAGGAAAAATCACCTCATATCATTAAATATCAATCTATCCATTCCAAGGATCAAAGCTATGAAATATTGGAAATAATACCTCCCAAATTCACCATGTTTTTAATAGTAACCATGAAAAACAAAAAAAATAATGGGGGAATTTTGAGGCTCAATAAAATTTATATCTAGGTCTAGAAAATATTATTAATGATGTGACAAGGGATTTCTTGATGTGAATGATTCATGTATAATATCCACGAAAAATTGATCTTCCTATATCTTAGATTCCATTATATAATTGATGGTGTGAATATATACTTCTCAACATTACTATTACAAAAAAATTACATGAGATCTACCCAGGTCATGTCCATGATGTGTCACATCATTCACACCCTCAACCCCTTATGTATGTAGAATTTCCTCTCTAGCTCAATCTGTTCCTCCTAGAGATTTCTCTAGAAGTCTTAAACACCTTAAAAAAGTGCGATACCCCAAATCAAAATACCATTACATTGTCATATTTATAGTGTATTTTTTAAGTGTTACTTGAGATTCCATGTAATTATAAGATGATTCTATGAAATTTGTAGGAATTTTATAGATGGGCACATCCATGGAATTAGAGTCCATAGTAGGTAGCTATTACATGGAGTAACACATGAGTACATGGTGGTGATACCTATGCAGTGTAAGTGGTGACTTGTATATTCAAAGAGAGAAAATATGGCCACTTATAGGGACATCGTCATTTGGTAATTAAAGAACATCCCCTAGTTGTGGTTGTTCCACATCCAAATGTTTACAGGGAGCCTCTACATCATTAACATAGATGTGGTGTGAGCTAGGCAGATGAGCTGCACTGACCCCTCCTCATGCTGATCCTTCTTCATAATGCCAACCCGTACTAGGCCTTCCTCTATTCACACATACACATTTGAAAATCCATTCACGACCTATGTATATGTTTTCCCTTTTATTTCTCCTTATTAATTTTCGTACATTGATGATTGGTGATAATGAATAATTTTTGTGGATCTTTCTTTAAAGGCCTAGCGTAATTTTTCTTAAACTATTATTTATTTCATTTTCAAATATGTATGTTTTATTCTAGATTAATCTAATTTTCACCTAAATTTCATCGAATAACAATAAAACTCCATTGAAATTAATTTTATTCCATAATGTAATTAAAACGCTAAAATTAGACAGAAATTTCATTTTAAATTAATAGAAATTTTTAGGAAATTTTTTATAAAAACTTGACTCATCAACATATTTCATCATACATCATAATCCGTGGATCATGGAACCTGGATAAGACATTTTCAATAATAACAAAAAATATAATGACATCATGAATGGATAAAACTAATATAATGGGTAGACTAAAAATAATGAATAAAATCCGTAAAATATAATAATGTATACACACTGGTATGCCCATAAATTATAATTTGAGACAATGGATAATGATAAAATTTCCCAAAAACCTATTTATGATATATTATACCATCAATAAAATAAATATGGATTCTTAATATGGAAACATAAAATATCCATATTAAAGGAAGTAATATGAGAACTATAATTATTAATGTTTAATCAATCCATACCAAAACCTATTATAATCTACCTTGGCCAACCACATGATGGTTTACTACTAATAATATTTCCCCAACTAGTTTACATGAGGAAAAAGCCAAATTAGACATCATGTCTCTACTATTACAATTACACTAACTCTATTAGTTCATTTCATACCACACCTTCCATTTCAATTACTCAACACATCAATTCCTCTATCACAACATAACTTATAATAAGCTCCCAGATTATCTAAACTACTAATGGTTTTCCACTCTCTTCAACCACCACTATAACCTCACACAATTATAATAATTATCAAGGTAAAAAACATAATAAACAAAACATAATGATACTTACAGAAATATTTCTCACACTAAAATAAAATAGTGGAAAAAACTAATAGATACACAAATTCATGTCGAACCCCTAGAAAGAATAATAATTCATAGTACCATGTGAATTTTTTTAACAAAATATAAACCAGAATAAACCTTTTATAGTTCCAAGACCTAATATACCATATAGGGATTATGAATAAAATGAGTAATAGAAAATGAATACAAAATATTGATATCCCAAAATCAGAAGAGTTATTATCATATTGGATTACCAATGTTACTAAATACAATATCCTTTAGACCAATAAACAATACCTATGTTTTTACCCAAATAACCATAGAATAAAAAGTGAGGGTTAATATGTTAAAATATTTCATTTAAAACAATTATTAATTTAATATAAATTATATTAATATCAAAAAATTAAATTATTTTTTTTAATACATTAAAATGATCCATTTATATCAAAACTGATGCAAGATCTTAACCTACGGTTATGTTTATTTTATTGACTTGTAATTAATTCAGGTTCTCTATAAAAATGAATGGATTTACCATTAATATAAAATGAATGAATTTATGAAATAGTTTTATGATGAATAATAAAATTAAATTTTCCTTAGAAATTGACCATGATATCACAAGGTCATAAATCAAAATATATCTTTTATATAAATATAAAAATATCTAAGAAACATTATTTTTCTTGTTAAACAATCATATAAATGTATTAGATATGGATTACACAATGAATAAGAATAAAAAGGGAATTTTAATAACAAACATGTTCATTAAATATTTATTAATAAATAAGATATAATGGATTAATCACGGTCAATTCACATATTAATATGACATTTTTATTTTTTGTATTTTTACATATCAAATAAATTGAGAAGGATCTATATTTATTTTTATAAAAATATATTTTAAATTTTATTAGAGTACTAGAAACCAAGAAATAGGAACATTATTGGAATAACCAACTTAAACACAATGTGGTTGAGAGATCCCCCATTTTTACCCATTAACGATCTCCTCCAAATTCAATGATCTACCAAAATATATATATAACAATAAACTAAAATCCATAAAAAATAAATCCAATATATTAAGTGGGAATCTGAATAATTTTTTTAGATTCATCTAGAACTAGCAACCACAAAATCCCTAAACTCCATAATAAAGACATTTATTAATTTAACCCATAATTTGAAAAATCTATAAAATTATTTACTAAACAACTATCATTCATTAAAAAATGATAAGAAAGATGAAGTAAACATTCCATGGCCTCCTCTACCCATAAAATATGAAATCAATATGCTTATAAGTGACCTAGTCATGCCTTGATAACATTACAATCCCAAATCCATAACATGGTTTATTGAAAATTGAAAACAAATAAGAAGAAGATATAAGAGAGGAGAAAAAGAAGATATAAATTGATTTAGAGATCCAAAACACCATTATGATCCATAGAATTAAGGGAGGTTAAGGGATGAAGAAGGAGATAAAGTGAAATTATTTCTTCCACCATTCATGTGACATATAATGGAAGACCATATGTGGACTAAAAAAGGAATATGAAAACAATTAACTACACCTACCTGATATAGTGGACATGTGGACCCATTTAGAATCTCATAACCTTAACTGAAGTAATAGTCATATACCAGTTCCACAATACCATCATTTGAAACATTAATTGAGGTTATAATCACCACTAAAAAGAAATCAATGTAGTGATCCCCATTCACCAATGTTGTAATTTGATTAAATTTTATCACTCCTTGTGCATTTTAGTTTATATAAACCATCAAAATTGTTAGTGGGGGACATTAGTTTTAATTAATGAAAAATGTCTCACTGGTAAAAATTTATCATTTATAATAAATTCCAATAGGTACCTAGTTGAAGACATAAAGGAGGGGTTCTCCTAGGTGGAAAATTGACTAACTGGAAGTCCCTACGTGGATACCTGATGGGGTTAATGGGTTCCTGGTGGAGGAGTTCTATGTAATCGGTGAGATCCTAATATTTGTTAATTAATATTATATAAAATTAACTTAGTAATTTACAATTTTATAAAAATTCAACCCTCGATTTATTTTTAGTTTACACATACGAGCCCCCATATCCATTATTCCCTCTTTTTCCAAGATGGATTCCTCTACCATGAGAGTAATAATTCAATCATTATCTTTCCCAATTGATTTATAGAGGTAATTATAACCACTATCCATCATCCATTTTTTGGTGTTTCTAAGCATATTTCCTTTCTAAGAATGAAATCATAAAATAAATTTTTATGATAGGTTTTTGGATTTCTCTTTAACAAGAAAAATCAACTGATGATATCTGATAGTTGGGAATATAAAAGTACAAGGATTATGACCCCAATATAATTTTTCGATTATATATATATATATATTAAATGAATCATATGATATTTTGGTGCTGGTAGGATTGTATGTTCACCCCAAAATGGAAAAATGTGTCTTCCATGATTATTGAGTGATAAATAGTGGTTATATGACCATTTATAGGTCCTATGAACCTTATGATCTAAAATCATGGTCTCCAAGGGACAATTTTACATGTAAAATTAATGATTTACCATGGATATAGAATCCATGGGGGTTTTAATTTATTATTAATTGATTTAAGGATAGTTGTGAGTTGTCCTCGAGTGTTACTTATTGATGTTAATCTCTTTTATTCGATTTTTATAGGTAAATTTTCCAAAAAATGGTACTTCTATGTGATGAAATCCCACTTTAGTACGAATCTAGTGAGATGAGTGATTTTTTTTAATTTAAATACATTCTATTGATTGGTGTGTCTTTAAATTCATGTCTGAGGTGTACAATATATAAGGAATTGATATCATATAGGGTGAATTTGGTTGTGGTTGGTCCAACGACTAAGGATATAATTCATTTAACATTTTTTATTTTTTATTTATTGATTTCGATTACTGATGATTAACCACAAACATTTTTATTATTTATGTTTATTAGTGATTATGCATTTACCCATAGTTATGTTAACTTTATTAGTGAATTACCGTTCTCCTTTATATTTTTATTCTGGTAGAGATAACCCATTCACCAGAGTTATCTATTATGATTATTGTGATAAACAATTTACCATCTCTATCAATTATGACTTTGGTGAAATCCCATTAAATTATTGGTTTTATCAATTTTGTGATAACATATTCTCCTATACTCTTTATATTAAAATTATGAACCTTCCACCTCAATGGTTTATGATTGGTGACAAAACGTTCATCTTATTATTGATGGTGGTGATAAATCATTCACCATATTACTAATTTCACCAATAAACTTTTCACCCTTATTATCATATTATGATGATTGCATGTTCACCCTTATTATGGTATTATAATGATAACTTATTCACCATGTTTTATGATATGTTTTGGTGATAAACCATTTATCAGTTTATGTTATAGGGGTGTTTACCAATTCACTCATAATGATTATTATAAGTGACATTGTTCTCCTTTATCATTTTTTAAAGAGATGATAAACCATTCATCCTATTTTTTATGATCTGAATGTGGGAGTATTTTTTCCACTGTTTCGATGGACAAATAAGGTACGTCCATTCACGAAGATGGATTCCTAATATCCCATGATGTTGTTTGTATTAAATTTAGGATTTTTCTATTCTTATATCATTATAAATGCTACCAGATATATATCTAGAGATATTTAGGGACATTTATTATGGTTTCCTATAGAGTATTATTTCTCACACCCTAAATGTACACCTTGGTAAGTGTAAAACTTTATGATCAGGGATGTTAGTAGGATACAAGACCCTGAAGTCAATGATGGGTTCAATGCATAATGTGATTAGGATATGGGATGGAGTGGAGACACAATTTTATATTTTTATAGTATTTTTATTCACTTAAACATTGTGGATAATCTTTTATGTATGAACTACATATTGGGTTCTCATGAACTTATTGTATTCCTTGTATGTCATTATATTAGGAATATGTTTTTTTATGCTATACTATATTTTATAAATCATTTATAATCATAGTAACATTGAAATTATATTTTTCATTGTGGACACTTATATGTCTTTACATCCACTATAATTTTTTTATCTAATGTAGGGTACTATAACAAATTACTAGGTATTCCACTTAAATTGGCACTTAACCCATCTCACCACTTACTCGAGGGGCGTCCTCAATACCCCCAGTTTAATTAAAAGAATTATTGGAATCAAAATCAATCATTGGAGATAATTTTTTTTTGAGATAAATAATACTTCAATAACATCTTAATTCTACAAAAATTATAGCATGAACCATCTGAAAGTTAGAAATCCAATCTATATTAATTAAAAATCATTAAATAAAAATTAAATAATTTAAACATGCAACCAATATAAAATATAACAATCAATACCACATCACACAGTTCAACTCATACCAAAGAAACAACCCCTCATTCATTTGCAACCTTCGTAGTCATATTTCATCTACTAATAACCATAATAGAAAGCAGAAAATGTCTTTTTGGATGATGCCACTAAATCACTAAAAAACACCGATATAGTGGGTCAAGATATCCCATGTAACCCATGTTCAAACTATACAAAAAATAAGATCTTATTCAAATAATCAATGATATAAACTAAAAATATACTCCCTTTACCATCACCCACTATTTTTCATTAGATTTGAGCTCAACCAACCAATAGGTAATCGTCATAGAGTTCAAAAATTTATTTTCCAAAAAAATTTCAAATATTATAGTTTGAGATAAATTTTAAATATAACATTAATAAGATAGTTTACGAAAACAAAATATCATAATAAATAATTTTCTAAAAAATCCATTTCATTTAATTTTAATTAAAATAATTGCTTAAAAATCATTTCATTGTCTTAAGAATAATTTTTTAAAAACTTACTTTCGGAAAACCATTTTTACTATAAACAAATATATGTAAACCATGAATTTGAAATTATATTTTTTCCTTATTTTTAAAATTGAACTAAAATTGAAACCCAGAATAATAAATGAAACAAAAACAGAAGTAATATTTAATGAGGGAGAAATAAACAATAAATCACTGGATAAGTATGAAGAAAAAATTAATAATGGAAAAGAGAAAAAAATCAGAACACCATACTAAAATGTGAAAGTGGGAGTTAAATATTTTGTAACATAATAAGAATAATCCTTAACACAAGGAGATATTCCTAACATATAGGTTCCAAATGTAGTTAACTAACTCACAGAATAGTAACTTGCTATGTAACCTAACAAATAATACAGCCCGTGCCTATAAAGTTCACTGAAATAACCCATAGCACATATCTAATGATTTACTATAGAAACAAAAACCTGATTAAAGATTTACCTATAACTTCCCATGATCTAACCATTAATAATATCACATTGAAATCATTCATTACAATAATAATAAAAACCCATAATGAAAACACACTTTCAAACCATGCCTCCTTTTTTAAACCAAATTGAAAAACTACATGAATGTTAATTTTTTTTCATGATTAAACTATAAAAACTTTTCGTTATCTTAAAGATTTTTTCAAATAAACTCAATCCCATTGAAAAAAATAACTTTAAAAACTTATCTAAAATCCAAATTCATAAATCTAATATAAATTTTAAAAGAAATTCACCTTTTAAAACTATATAAACATAAATACTTATATATATATAAATATTCATCTCTCGAAGAAAATATCCACATATTATCATGTGAATATCTACATTTATAGATATATATACCCCCACACATATGTGTTAAACAGACAAACATAATATAAAACATGAAAAATTTTAATCAAAGATAAATCAAACAAGGATGAAACAAATAAACAAAATAAAATTCCAAAACAAGAGGAATATAAAATGTTTCACCCCATTAACTCACATATATAATAATAAAATTTAATAAAAGGTCTCAATTTTTTTAAACAACTACTTATTTTATGAAAACCATCATGATTATTTTATCATCCAAAAATATAATTTAATTTTTATGTGTAGATGGAAGTATAGACTAAATCACGAAAACCATTTGGTAAAACAATAAAAATATGCCAAAATACTTTTGAAATATAAATTAAAAAACCCAATTGAAAATTAATTGAATCTATAATTTTAACAATCACAATTTGGAACAACCAAGACGTTTTGGAAAATTAATGAAATGAACAATCCTAGAAACTCATATCTTGGGATAATATAGAAGATGAATCCTCCAACATTTAAAATAGTAAGGATTGAAGATCCTATATCACAAAGCTCTAGAAAAAATAGTGATTAAATTAAAACCAAACCCACTATAAGTTTCATCTTGGACATGCATAGAAAAGGGAGAGAATAAAAAAGAGGAGAATATATCGATGAAGGAAGAAGTGGAGAAGGAACCATACATGGAATGATTTATAATTAAAATCACATGAATAATCTCCCAAGAAACACATTAGAATGATGGAGCGGAGGTTTCTTATGAGGGGGTCCTGACCACACATTTAAAATGGTAAAGGGGTTGGGGTGAGGCACAACTTTAAGTTAAATGAGGGGATATGTTTTTGTGATTTTGTATATTTTTTAAAAAAAGTCAAGTTGTATCACACTATCTCTATGTTTTTGAGACAATCCATTTGTCAACACTACACACATTATTGGGAATATATGGAACCTATATGATTTTTTTCATTGACCCAAAAAAACACTATAAACGACAAACCAAAATTTCATGGTACCTTCTAGGTTGACACTTACCATGTTCTAATAGCACAACATACCAAATTAATTAAATTTATAAAAAATTAATTGGATATCATTAAAAAATAATGAAAAAAATAAATAACAAAAAATAAATAAAAACTAGGAAAACAATTACTGATATCCCAATCCTCCCCACCATAATTCTTTCTGCCCAGGGCAAGCCACCAAAATCAAGGAAGAGACTCCAAGTACAATCTTAAATGGGAATGAAGGAACAAACTATGATATCATAACTAAGATACAAAAAAATAAGCCTAACTCAATAAACAATGAATGACAAAAAAAATCAAAGAATATCTAAATCCTCAAAGAACAACTATCACCTAACTAATGATGGGGAAATTATGAAAGGGAACCCCATAGTGGGTCTCCCAACCATTTATGAATTCAATTTTCATAGAGGATCAAAGGAATAATGTTTTTATAAAACTCCACTATAGAAAACAAGCCAAATACTATATCAAAAAGAGTTGGGTAATCATTCAATCAAATGAACATTCAATGATTCATAGAATCCACTATTCATTATCCATGAAGGTACAACAGAGATCACCCCAAATAGAAGAAGTTGATCATTGATGGTAAAAGGAATAGGGTAAGAGACACCACAAAAGTTCCATCAAACCTTTCCTAATGGATATAAAAACTAAAGAACACTCCAAAAAACAAGAAATAAGGATAGTTTCAGGACCCACAAACTATGTACAAAAGGAATAAGGAATAAACCACAAATGTACCTTATAAAATAAAACCAAAATGAAACTAGTTAGTGTATAATCTCAACTACTCCACAACGTCCCTAATTACCCATAACACATCTAAGGATTATCCCTACAATCAAGGAACTAAAATAAAATATCACCCCCATATCCATATACAAAACTATAATGAAACCACCTTGTCCAATGAGACATGAGAAAACCCAGAATAATTGCATTCATTGAAAGAAACCAAGAAATAACCAAATAAGTCACAACCAATGAGAGAATTTCCACCAACCCCAATAGAATATACCCCTAAATTAGATGATCACTCAATATAGACAATTCTCAAAACTATTATAGGGAGAATACTCTAAATAACATAAATAATACATGACCTAATAAAAACATATCCAAAACATAAATTTCACTCTTCAAAAACCAAATCTCAATTAAAAATTCTCATTTCAAGAAAATAAACAAGAACCATATTGAAATGAGATTCATCATTAAACAAATAAAATTATCCCTTTTGACACTTTTCCGACTTCAAATTTTATAATAATAAATCTCTATTTAAAAAATTATTTTTAGACATTTCAAAAACGTCATTTTGAATTTTGAAATAATGAAGATCTATATTTGAATAGACTTTTAAATATTACTTGTTTCTAATTAAAAAGTTTAAAAATATCCAAACCTTATTTTCATTTTTAATTCATTTGGAAAACCAACCTAATAGTTCTCAAATACATTTTACATTATTCAAAACCATGTTTTCACTATTAAAAAGGCTGAAAATCCCTCTCATAAAACATTTACTGATTAGAAAAACCTCTTTATCGATTTAAAAACCAATTGTCAACATTATTCTATCAAAAATTATTTTCAAGAATCTTTCAAAAACATATTAAATTACATATTTCCATTTTAAAATATCTAATGATCTTTAAAGAATTATACACAAGACATGGTGGACCATATACCTACCAAAAAACATTCACTAAGAGTAACATAGATTCATATATTCAGGATCCAAATGGGTTACCAATCCATGTGATCTCACTGTGCACCACTAATTCAACTCCCATATCATCTGAAAACATCAATGAAATAATTCATAATCCTACCTATTGAGTCTTGAGAATCCAATATCTTTCCACAAGAAACACCCAAATAACACTTAACACATTAAAACATAGGTTATCTTAAGAAACCATGGATTTGATACCATTTGTAACACCCCATTTTTTGAATCTATTTTATTTCAATTAAATTAAATTTATTTGATATAATTTCCTACACATAACACCAATTTAATCCTTCACTTCATTTAACAGTGGGTTATATTATATTTCACATGACATCTAATTTTAAGAAAACCACAATATATTATTTATATAGTTATTCAAATGAAGTTATAACAAAATAACAGTTAAAACTAGTGGAATGAATAGTAAAATATAACTTTAAAATTTTATTTATAATGGTTTTACATAATGATAAAATAGTGATAAATATATATAATTTTTGGTAAATTCATTATATGTTTTAAAAATTCTATTTTTGAAAAAATAGTTTATTTTCTTTTTGTGAAGAATAATAAAATTAATTTTTTTTAAATATTACAAAATTAATATGATGAAATAAAATTATTTTTTGAAATCATCATGTCAAAATTATCTTAGAATGTTTTTTTGATATTTTTCTGAAATATTTCATTTTTTATAAATAGTTACAAATACAAAATTTTATTAGAAAACCACCATTTCTATTAATTTACATATAAAGTAAAATAATATTTTAAATTTATGATAAGGTTTAGTTTTATTAAATTATATATCCATTAATAAAATCTATGTCATTAGAATCAATTTCACATTTAAATTTTATATAAATATTTTTGTAAACTTTTGAATATTTTCTATTTAAAGAATCACTTTCTTATCACGTTTGGTGAGATTAATTTTAAATTTAATTTTTTCTCATATATTTATGAAATATAAAAAAATTGAATTCATATTTTTAATAATAATAATTTATATAATATAATAATTTGAAATTATTTTTTTGACCAAAATGAATATGGAATGCAGTAAATATTAATTATTATGGTTAAGGTAATAATGAGTTTACTATGGGTTAAACGAAAAAGATAAGGGTTAAAATAACTTATGAACCTATAGAAAAATTATTTTTCGGATATATTTTGACCTTATGAAATATAAGTTTCTTATATTTTCATTATTTTATCCTTTGTACATATAAATAATTTTGGAGCACGGAACTCATTTCAAAAACCAAGTGTGTCCTCTCCCTAAATTATTAAAGGCCACCTTATCTCTTCTCTTATTGACAACTTCAAAACCATTTGGATCAACCAATACCTACCCAATTAACTTCCAAAATTCTCTCTTATATTACTATAAGACTTATTTTGGTTTTAAATCCATCATAGTAAGGATTTTAGTACAAACCCAAGGGGAATACCCAAAGAAGAGGTAACATTCATCAACAAGCGTTTTTCTTTTATTTTTCCTAAAAATCATCCATTTATTTTTATATCATGATTATATAAAAACCTAATTTTTTTATATATAATTATATATTTATATTTTATTTTAATTATTTATAAACATCTCCACTTCCATCAAATGAGGTAGGAAATCATCATTCATGTGTATAGTGGACTACCGCCTCGAGAACCAGTGTCATTCATTTTTTCCATACCACCATTCAAGGATGGTTGTAATGATTGATTGATTTTATTTATATATGATATTTATGATTAGATTATTATTATATAATTATCATATAACTCATACCTTCATACTCCTCATTTTTTGGGAATATGATAATGTTTCTTATGTTTATAGTGAACTACCACCTCGCGAAGCGATTTGATTCATTCATGATTTACATGGAATTTATTAAGGATAGACTTAATAAAAATATGTGATATATATTACATAAATATTATTCTTTAATAATAAAATATATCATATAATTTTATTTTAATCTTAAAAATAAATGGAAACATCATTTCTCCGTACGCACATCTTAATATCACTATGAATGGTGTATTTCATTTTTGGTCACTGAATTTTAATAAGTACACTAAATACATATATAATTAATATATATTATTTTAATATAGTGTTGATAATTCTTGATATTATTTAACATTGATCAATGTGTGTGTGAAAAAATACAATAAATGAAAACATATACCAAAAACAAATTGGTTATTTCCAGAAACGTGACTCCAACATGGAATTATTACCAAATGGGTAACACGAGGTCATAATAAAATCATATATAGTTTAATATATAGGAATATGTTTCGATAAGATATTTATAATGAACTTATATTTATTATTCCAGAGTGTCTAATGAGTATAAAAGAAGTCAAGGCTTAAAGTATGTGATTTTTGACTCAATTTTCCTTCTTTGAGAAGTATGATCTGTTATGCACCTATATTCTCTAACAAGGTGTCTATAATAACCCTTGGACATGTAATATCATGAAATTATTTATCATAATTATATTTTTATGTTTCGATTTATGTTATTACTTCATGGGGATTGTTATTTAATGTTACCAAAGTAGTAAATATTTTATGTTACAATCTCATCGTTTACATAGATTGTTTATGATTATGTTTCTGATGATAAAATATTATGATCCACCGCTCAAGAAACTCATTAATTTTCTTATTCTATATTATTTCATGATATCTTCATGTAAAATTAAAATTTTCCTCTATTTTTTACTTAAAATAAATGAGTTATCAATTTTTTAGAAAATATGACTTTATCTCTCTCTTTAGTCAGAAATCCATTTTCTTCGAAAACAATTTCGTTCTAAAAAGTTATTTCAAAATGGTTTTTAGTATTCATAAATTGATTTATTGAATTAAATTTTACCTTGTTTTACATGTAAATAAATTTAAAAGTATTCTCTATGTCATTTTCAAAAACAATGGCTGTTTTGATATTACTAAAAATGGAAATTAATATTTGTTTTAACATGCATGACATGATTTTTTTGGAAATCATAAAAAAAAATCACTACGAGAAAACCGCCGTTTAGCGGCGGTTTTTTCGCGGCAGTTTTTAAAACCGCCATGAAATGCGTTTCGGGCTGGCATTTCGCGGCGGTTCTTAAAACCGCCGCGAAAAAACCGCCGCTAAACGGCAAAAAAAAATTATTTTTTTAAAAATTATTTTTTATTTTTTATTTATTTTATTCAAGGATTAGCGGCGATTTTTTAAAAAACCACCGCGAAATAGCGGCGGTTTCGGTAAAACCACCGTGAAATAAAATTAAAAAATAAAAAAAACGTGAGAAACCCCGAAATCACTAAAACGACCATAACTTTTGATCCGGGCGTCCGTTGAAGCGCCACGACCAGTCAAATCGAAGCTCATGAAGAGATATAGAGGCACATATAATCAAAACCGTGAGACGTTCTAAGGTGTGGACGATATTAGAGTTATAAAAAAGTTGAAAAAAGTTCTCCAACTTCAAATGGCCATAACATTCGCTCCGGGTGTCCGTTTGGGCTCTACCACCTATCAAATCGAAGCCAGCGAAGAGAGCTACGAACTAGTTTGACAGAAGCAAGCTTCTGTCATGTTTTTTGACCCCAAAAACCCCTCTGAAGGCCTCCGAAAGCCCATTTCTGTCACCGGTGTCCCATCGAACTTGTCTTCAAACGGACCTAACATTCGATCCGCGTGTCAATTCGGCCTCCTCCACCTGCCAGATCATAGCTCATTTCATGAGCTTCAGTTTGACTGGTCGCGGCACCCACATGCACTCCTAGATCATATGTTATGGCCTTTTAGTGGGTATCGGGTTTGTTATGTTTTTCAATGCCTTGTTTCTAGCACCCGTTCCCCATCAGCTTTTTTTTAAATGGTCGTAACATCCAATGCGCCTGTCCATTCAGACTCTTTCACCTTTCAGGTTGAAGATCGTTTCAGGATCTTTGATTTGACAGGTCGCGGATCTAAAACGGACTCTCAGATCTTAAGTTATCTCCGTTAATGTGAGTCCAATGTTTTTGTCTCTTTATGACCGTTTTGATGAGTTTTAACGGTAGCTCCATTTATTACTGTTTATTTGGGTTTCCATGACTTGTTATCTTTATCAATGGTTTTTTGTGGGTTATTATGATGATTATGTTGAATTATTAAGGAGTTTTCCAAAGTTTTCACGAGTTTTCATGCGTTCTCATTCTTTCTAATACCTCATTCTTCATATGCTTCTCCATCCTTTTTCTTGCATTTTCATGATTTTTCATCCCTTATCACGTCTTTTCATACTTTTTCATGTGTTTCCTTTATTATTTATTATTTATTATTTATAATATACTTTAATTTATTTATTATATATTATTTGTAACTGGTTATTTATTATTTATTATTTATTATTTATTATTTATTATTTATTATTTATTATTTATATTTATTAATTATTTATGTTTATTTATTATTTATTATTTATTATTTATATTTATTTATCATTTATATTTATTTATTTATTATTTATTATTTATTGATTATATTTATTTATCATTTATATTTATTTATTATTTATTATTTATTATTTATATTTATTTAATATTTAATATTTATATTTATTTGTTATTTATTATATATATTTATTTATTATTTGTTATTTATATTTATTTATTATTTCTTATTTCTTATTTCTTATTTCTTATTTATTATGTATTATTTATATTTATTTATCATTTATATTTATTTATTATTTATTATTTATTATTTATTATTTATTATTTATTATTTATTATTTATATTAATTTATTATTTATTATTTATATTTATTTATTATTTATTATTTATATTTATCTATTATTTGTTATTTATATTTATTTATTATTTATTATTTATTATTTATTATTTATATTTATATTTATTTATTATTTATATTTATTTATTATTTATTATTTATTATATATATTTATTTATTATTTATAATTATTTATTATTTATTATTTATTATTTATATTTATTTATTATTTATAATTATTTATTATTTATTATTTATTATTTATTATTTATTATTTATTATTAATTATTTGTTATTTATTATTTATTATTTATTATTTTTTATTTATTTTTTATTATTTATTATTTATTATTTAGTATTTATTATTTATTATTTATTATTTATTATTTATATTTATTTATTATTTATAACTTACAATTTATAATTTATTATTTATTATTTATTATTTATTATTTATTATTTATCTTTATTTATTATTTATTATTTATTATTTATTATTTATTATTTATTATTTATTATTTATTATTTATTATTTATTATTTATTATTTATTATTTATTATTTATCTTTATTTATTATTTATTATTTATTATTTATTATTTATTAATTTTTATTTATTATTTATATTTATTTATTATTTATTATTTATTATTTATTGTTTATTGTTTATATTTATTTATTATTTCTTATTTATTATTTATTATTTATTATTTATTATTTATTATTTATTATTTATTATTTATTATTTATTATTTATTATTTATTATTTATTATTTATTATTTATTATTTTTCTTTATTTATTATTTATTATTTATATTTATTTATTATTTATTATTTATATTTATTTATTATTTATTATTTATTATTTATTATTTATTATTTATTGATTATATTTATTTATTATTTATTATTTATT
This sequence comes from Viscum album, assembly GCA_963277665.1. Classification (NCBI taxonomy): domain Eukaryota; kingdom Viridiplantae; phylum Streptophyta; class Magnoliopsida; order Santalales; family Viscaceae; genus Viscum; species Viscum album. The sequence goes on along the minus strand of OY728150.1, from coordinate 1,880,415,872 downwards.
ATTTATTATTTATTATTTATTATTTATTATTTATTATTTATTTTTTATTTTTTATTATTTATTGTTTATTATTTATTATTTATTATTTATTATTTATTATTTATTCTTTATTATTTATTATTTATCTTTATTTATTATTTATTATTTATATTTATTTATTATTTATTATTTATATTTATTTATTATTTATATTATTTTTTATTATTTATTTTTTATTTATTATTTTTTATTTTTTATTTTTTATTTATTATTTATTATTTATTATTTATTATTTATTATTTATTATTTATTATTATCGAGTTTATATCTATTATTTATGTATTATTTGTTTTTTCAATTAATATATATAAGTATATTAATTTCTGTTTATTAACCACATGGCGAGCTTGCTGGAGTGGTAAAGTCTTTGGAAAATATGCAAGAGGTTAGGGGTTCAAATCTCACCAGACGCAGGATTTATTTATATTGCATGTGCATGGCATGCAGGTGCATGGGCATGGGAGATGCATGCATGCATGGATAAATAAAATAAATACGAAATAAATAAATAAATAAATAAATAAATGAAAAATTTAAAAATTAAAAAAAATTAAAAAATTAAAAAAATATTAAAAAAATATTAAAAAAATTAAAAAAATTAAAAAAATTAAAAAAATTAAAAAAATTAAACCCCCCCCCCCGCTGAATCATTTAGCGGCGGTTTAAACCACCGCGAAACGTTCTGCGACGGTTTTGAAAACCGCCGCGAATAGTTTCCCGACGCATGATTTAGCGGCGGTTTTTGAAAACCGCCGCCAATCGATTTAGCGGCGGTTTAAACCGCCGCTAAATGCCTTTTTTGCCGTAGTGGCGCAAGTTTTACAATGGTCGTGCAAGTATAATTGTGCGCCACGTATTGGTCATGCAGGTGACTTGCACTCCCTATTTTATTTTCGCCCAAGGTCCTCAATGGCCTATAAATACACTTGGTGGGCCCCCCATTTGGAGGACGAAAAATTCGAAAAGTAAGATTTAAGCTCTCGGTGCCCTTGTCTTTTATTGAAGTCTTCTGAACACTTCTAAGGTAATTTCTTACCTAGAATGGAAGATCTAAAGAGGGGAAACATGGACTAAGTGTTGAAATTCATCAACACTTGTGCACCTAAGTGTATAACCTTTAAGGGAATTGGCCACAGTTGTGTGCCACCTTATCCGCTCATCAAAACTTGCACACCACCCTTTTGGAAGCCTTTAGGGATAATACTAAGGGCTTGAGCCAAGTCTCGCCCAAGTATTACCCTATGGGTTATTCATCGCCCAAGTACACCCATGTCGCGCAAGTACTTGTGTGACCAGGACTTGTGCGCCCAAACAGGACTTGCGTGCCTGCTTCTTTTTGGGTGCCTCTTCTTCCTATTCAACTCTTTTCCTCAAATCCGCCTCTTCTCTTCAAGATTTAGCCTTCAAAACCCTCTTCAAAGTCATTTATGGCATGGTTCCTTTTTTGGATTCCTTATCTGAAAGGAATTATGGGGAACATATCTCAAAACCTTGTGATTTACATAACTTTATGTCACTGAGGTTAGAGATTTCATTCATTCAACTTGATCCTTTAAAATGAGAAGTTCTCTAATCTGGGCCTCCTTTTCAAGAGTAAGCCCCAATCATAAGTTCCCTAATCTGGGAATCCCCTTTAAAAGTAATCCCCAATAATAATTTCTCTTAACCTCGACCTCCTTTTTAGGAGTAAGCCCCAGATCTCAAGTCCCCTCAACCCGGGCCTCCTTTTCCGGAGTAAGCCCCAGGCTTAATTGCTTTTGACTTGGGCTTCCTTCTCAGGAATAAAAAGAAATAATTAGTCCCTCTCTAATTTGCGAATCCTCCTTAAGAGTAAGCCCCAATCATAAATCAAATCCCCCTTAATTTGGGCATCCTCCTTAGGAGTAATCCCCAAGTCCCCTTTAACTGTGGGCCTCTTTCTCAAGAGTAAACCCCAAGTTACAAATCTTCTTAATCTTGGCCTCCTTTTCAAGAGTAATCCACAATCATAATTTCTTTAATTTTTGGATTACTTCTCAAGAGTAAGCCCCAATCATAAGTCTCACCTAATTTGGGTATCCTCCTCAAGAGTAAGCCCCAAGTTAGAGTATTCAAATCTCCATAAAGCACGAATACCTTTACGGACCTTGTTCCTAGGTTTATTCCCAGAAGTAAATCCTAATCTTCATCTACTTGGGCAGTCACACATATATAAACCCCATATCATTCCTTGTGACCACATATTTTATGGAACAAATCGTCAGGTTTACTGATACCTCTTGTTTCTCACACCGAGCATGACTCACGTGATCTTATAGTGTAAAAGTAACCATGACACATCTCTTTGGGCTGTTAATCATATGTAAGCCCCACAATTCCTAATTGAACTACGTGTACTTTGATCTCTTCCTTAAAAGTAGAGTATGTAGGAAGCCTTTCTAAGGTTCAAGCTCATCACCCATTATTCTCATTTGTCCCATATGACGTTAAACTATATCTTAATTCCCAAACAACGTGGGTTCTGATTCCTTTTCTAACAAGGATACGTAGGTAGCCCATCTGGGGGTACGATCCCAACTCTAAAATAATCAATGTCCATATAAATGACAATAAAATTCAAGTGCCTCACAGAGTGGATTTAAAACGAGTATGGTTTTCATAATGACCATGATATTTCTATATAATGTATTGAATGACACCATTGACTATGAATCTCCAATACATATGGATGAATCTTTATCAATGAAGAACATCAAATACATATAAAATTTTCTCTAAATATCATACATATCAATCATTGATTGCCAAATCGAAAGGGAGACTCATTTTAATGCTTGGTAAATTAATAAGGATTCATGAACATTACTCAAATCTATAAATAGAGTCCCGGAGTAGACACTAATTCCCCATAAAAAGGTGTGATGAGTCTGACCTCCCATACTCTTGAACAATGCAAATTATTAAGCCTCATCGGTCCATAACTAATGAGAACCTACATTTGGAAAGTAGGTCCAAATGGATATATAATCATTGGATTTTTCCGGCACTACAAATAAACCCGTTAGAAACCGATTGGAATGTTTAAACTTTAAACAAACAAGGTCATCTCCATTTCCAGAAGAAAAAAATGGTGAACCCCATGTGAATCCTTAACCAAGTTAAATGATGTTTTACTTATTTGTTAGGACCCTGTTTAACTCAATGTGAGGGCCAACAAGGCAATCAATAACATATGTTCTCATCCAAAAGATGCAGTGGTTGAACTTATCTTGATTATGTTTGTTATATCCAACATGCACTCATTTCCAAGATCCCTCTTTGTTACAGAAATGGATTCTCAAAAATTCACACCTGTGAATGCATCTGTTGCTACTCCTGCTGGATCCTCATCCATTCTGAGGACGACATCGCCTACTCAGTGACTTCAACACTGGGTCTCAAATTCACTGGTTAATTAATACCGTCAACACGGTACTATTCCGACTCTAGAGGCCACTCAACAAGCCCTCCAAGTCAATAATTCACCCTGGTTGTCCGGATAGCGACGACCAGCGATCAAGAAGCAGGTGGTGCCAACCACCGTATCCAACCATTTCGTGTTGTTTTCCCCAGAATGAAATCAACACTCTCTCCTGTATTATGGGGAGGTGAATGAGAAGTTCACTCGAGGCCTTAATTCAAGAAGACAAGAGTCCTTCTCGAGGGCTCCCATCAAAAATCGTTGCCAGACTCGTACGGCAGTGCACCCTCAACATGATGAGGGTATCGCCTTTAGAGGTTTGACTCAGGTCCCTCATACTCGATTCTGCAAGAAGAACCACCAGAGGAAAAATCTGGTCAACAGGGAGCAGGTTCTTACTTCTTCCCCCTCCGAAGAAGTCCATCAAGACAACTTGATGGAAAGGAACGAGCGGGCACATACACCCGTTCGTTCTAATTCCGATGTTCAGCAGACTCATCTGGCATCAACCCACCTATCCTGCCAAGAAATTACGGTGGAGTATTATAAGAAGGCATATACACCTATTTATAACTCATCAACTAGTCAGCAGGCTCATCTGACTACAACCAAAGAAGCTCACCAATCTAATATGGTGGAAACTAATAAGCAGGCACATGCACCAGTTTACAATCAACAACTCTATTAGCAGTTTCGTTTGCCAGTATTGAAAGTAATTCATCAAGCATACTTGTCGAAGAATACACAGCAGGCACATACACCTGCCAATGTTCATCAAGTCTTCCAACAGTCTCATTTGGTAGCACCTGTAGAATTCAGTCGGAAAGCTCCGACGACAAATTTGGAGCAGACTCAACTCTCTCCCCCCATACATAAGTACTGTCAGAATTCACTGACAAGAAAAGGAGGATAGGAGAAGGCACATACACCTACTCCAGATATGTAATGGACGTATATTCCCATTCTAGCAGCTGAAGTCACCACGAACATTCTGACAATGGTGAAAGAGCAGAAGAAAATCCCTGCCCATTTTTGGGATGCCTGTCAAAATATTATAACAACTTCAGCAGCATCACATGGAAAGAAACATAAATCTATACCTACCAGTGGAGTGACTAATCAACATGTAATTTCGGAGCAGATACGCACCTCTGTTCCAGTTCAGGAGGTCCGTGGGGCATACTCCCCCATGTCTTATGGACAATCAAGTCAGGCAGATACACCCAATTTGAATTGAGTTAATCAGCCTAACCTAACTACTTCTCTTGAGCAGGAACATACACCTACCCATAATAACCACTTTTATCAACAAGTGGTTTCTAAAGTGAGTAAGTTGGCATCTAAGAAAAATACTCGTTCAGCAGAGTCAAGAAATCAAAAGCCAATCTGTAATAAGGCCTTGCTCGATGCTGGAGTTCTTGATGCACTCAAACAATTGTCTGTTGCAACTCAAGATTCAACTCTCTCATTTCCCAATAGTGGGAATAATAATTTCAAAGGTCTTCATCAGACACATCCTCATGAAGTCTTGCTTCATGACAGTTCGGTCGATCTCGAAGCATCATCTTCAGATGAGAGCCACAATAACCCTCTATGAGGCCAGAAGACTAAGGGGCAAGAGGTTTCATCTTTTTTGTAACCCACCGAGGTGGTCCTTCCCATGATGATGAATTTAGCTGCAAAAGTCCTCTCCATAGTAGTAATCTGAATTTCTTGGAAAATTCTTCAAAGGACAATTCAGTAATGAGAAATCCCTCTTATCTTGGGGCACTTGCAAATGCGAAGCCAGTCATGTCTGATTCTTTATCACTAGTAGGTGAAATAATTTCTCAATCAGAAGATTTTCCGGGATGTAGGTCATTCTCTGAACCACCCCTGGGTCATTCATCTTCTAGTTTGATAAACGAATTGTCTAACAATCTTGTTGAATCTGATGAAGCAACAAGGAAGCACTAGCTCTGGTCTAATCAGGTGGAAGAATCTTCATTGAATGATAATGAGGAAGTGCTGAATATGGGAAAAAAACTGGCAAAAGGTGAAGTACAAATCATGTTTTGACCTTTGGCTGAATCTCAGTATGATATTCCAGAAATGTTGGTGGAATATTGTATTCATGATATTTTTCTCAACATATGGAAAACTCTTTGTAAATTGAAAAATAAAATGTTATCTTGTGATGAATATGAAAATCATGTCAAGATAGTAGAAGGGTTACAATGCCAAATTGATTTGGCATCTCTCTCAGTTTCCTGATATCCAAAGGATGAAAAGCAGCAACGATCCCTTCAACGTTCATGCCTTGGCGCACTAAAAATATTACGCCAGTTAATTTCTAATGCCTCATATGGTATTTATATCAAGGGATGGGTTGTTCATGGAGCACTGGATTTCACTATACTCTCCTATCAATAAATCCCTCCAAAAAAGGTCTCATGCAATGTTATTGCCCATGGTCAGCCACAACCAATTGGTTTTGTTTGTAATCAAAGGATTTCTTAGGAACATGATTCAACTAGTTATTCCCAAAGTCGGGCATACAAAGAATAATTTGTTGAATTACTCTTGCATTAGGAAAATGAGAATATCAAACAAGCTTCTCGTTTAGTGCATGCACATCATCAAGTGAAAGAAGTGTCAGAAATAATCCAGTGGTCATTTGAGCCAGGTAATTTGAGTGGATGTAGGTTGATGCATCCAGCCAATTTCCGGACTAATGTCCGCAAAATCAGGAGAGCTTTTAAGAAAGTCTCAGATGTAGAATCTCAAGAACCACCCAGCTTTTAAAAATAGGGACTCTTTTAGCTCAACACTCGGAATCAACAAATAGGATTCGAGGAATTGATCAGTAACAGCAGGAACAGCCCTAGTCCACTAGACTGGGGACTTTTTCAAATCCTCAATCTCTTCCTCAGCGAAAGTCAGTTTTCTATCAATTAGGGAAGAAGCCACAAGAGGAACGTAGTGCCGAATTATTAGGATATTCCCTTCAAATTATGGTTTGTCAAGAAGTTCCTAAGGGCTTGACGAAACAAAATTCAATGTCTCATCAAGGACATGGGAGAAGATAGTATCGTAGAAATGCCGATAGAAATGATGCAATGCATTATCCATCAATAAATGTCATCAATGCTGTTGTTGCTGATCCTCCAAAACATGAGGCTCACTCAGAGGGATCTGATGAAGAAGTTCCTGCATAAGAGGTTGTACACACAGAGGCAAATGACGAAGGTGTGCGTACACGAAATCAAAGGCTTACCCAAAATTTAGTTATTCCTTCAAATAATCAACTTCGCCCTCTCCAAAAGGCGTCCAACAAGGGGAAAGGGAAGAATCAGGTTACATTTCACCCTTCATCTAGAGAAGGCCAATAACTCTCACTAGAGAAAAGGTTCGCACAACAAGAGGAAGAAATTATGGAGTTAAGGAGGTTGAATGCAGAACTACTTCAAGGTATTCTTCCTCCTAAGCATGCTAGAGTCAGTCATTCAAGGTAATTTTTTGCTACTACTGAGATGGATCAAGAATATCCTCCTTTACCAGTACACCCTCACAGGTCTAATCCTATGGGTCCTGCGCAACAACAACCGGTAGTGCTACCATCAGTTGCACTACCAGCCACCATACATATCCAATCTCCAGTTATTACACCTGCATAGGTCCATGCCCAACTAGATGTTTCTGAAAAATTAATTACTACCATTGAGTCACTAATAGCTCAGTTGGAAGCTATGGAAGTAAAGTGTGCACTGGTTCAACTAGAGAAGAGACCTTACCCTGAATTGGTAGATACAACTCCTCCCTAATAATTTTTTTCAAGTACCACATTCCCAATTTTTAATGGTTTGGGAGACCTAGAACAACACTTAACATATTTTTTTTCTCATTGTGATCCTATTATGGGAACTCCTCAACAATAATAAGCGGTTAAGATCAGGTGTTTTGTAGAATCATTACAAGGGCCTGCTATTTTCTGGTATACAAGCATGAAATCCCGTTAAATTTCTGGGTGGGAGGATCTCCGTCAAAAATTATTTCTTCAATTCATCTCAACATTGCAAAAGACAAAATTTTTTGATCATACAAATTGTAAGCAAATGGATAATGAAAGAGTTTCAGATTTCATTTCTCTCTGGAAGGGATTAACATATTCCTTAAGCTAAGAACTCCCACAAGATGAATTGTATCCAATATGTGTAGAAAATTTACGTGATGAATTACGCACACCATTGATCCCTGTGAAATACACAGGAGGGTTTTGAGACCTTACTTCAATCTCGCAACAGATTTAATACTCTCTTATAAATGCTAAGGATAAAACTCATGTAATTCCATCAGCTCTAGGAAGGAGAATGGGTAAAGTAGTGACTGCTACAGTTACACTTAAACCAGCACCTGTACCTGCTTCCACTTTAAAACCATCATCTTATCAAGGGGCTCCACCTCCTGAGTGTCAACAATAGAGGTCGCCCCATAAAAATGATCAAAGAGATCAAATATGGAATCAATTTGAGGAGTTAAAGAACAAATTCTATTCTTTCTGAAATGAACAAGTTCCTAGTTACTTCATTTCGGCTTTGGAAAATGATTTGGTTCAGTTTCCAAGGCCTAAAAGGCCGAACAAAGAAGGATATGAAGATCTTCCCAACTATTGACCATTTCATCAGATGTTGGGGCATCCCATTCAGAATATTTTTGTCTTCAAAGACCTCCTACAAAAGATGGTGGACTCGGGATAGGTAAAACTGAAGGGTTCTTTAGCCCAGGTAGTATGTGTTACTGCTACAGATCCAGAGGAAGAAGGTGAGTGGCAATAAGTCAAAAGAAAAAATGCATAGAAATATGATTATTGGATGGTAAGGAAAATGATCAACTGAACTCATTCCATTTTACGAACGCAATTGAAGAAACCAATTGTGTCTTCTACTATGAATGCCACAGCAAAACCCTCTTCATCAGAGGGAAAATCCTCAAAGAAGTGGCATAATTCAAAGAAAGAAGAGCAGTCAGATGAAGATGACCTCATGTCAAATCCCAAGTTGTCTTTGAATCTTGAAGATTTTATGCCATATACCTCAAAAGCACAGGCAACGCCCCACCAAATGGCACAACCTAAACTGGCTAATCAGGAAGAATCTTCATGAGATGAAGAGTTGATCTTTGGTTCTGTTAACATGATTCACTTAACAGATCCTTATGATAGTCACAGTTTCAATCTTGATGAGCATGCATTCCCTATACCAAATAGAGGAATCAGAGGGAGTTCCAGAGTTCTAGGATACAGAGGAAGACATGGATATTCCAAAAGGCACTATTTCAATCCTACCCTGCTAGAACTGTATATGCAGCAGAATCTCGTGGCAGAGCACTTCATTGGGATCAACAAGAACAAGAATATTCTTCCACACATGGCATATTTAGTCCTAGCACAGTTATTTTGAAAGATCAGTTAGAAGTTACACCTTCTTCCTCTCAGCAAATAAATAGACCTATTCGGTCTAATCTTCTAAATCTATGAGTATTTCCAACTCCTACCCCGATACAAGAAGCATCTACTTCCAAAGAATCAACTTCTAAGGCACCTGCAAAACCACATGTTTCTATTGGGAAACGTAGACCATTGGACCAAAAGTATGATGTCCAGAAACATTTGGACCAAGTACCGGCCAAGTTATCAGTTCTAGATGCCTTAAATATATCTAAGGGTCTTCAAGAGGCACTCATTGTGGCTTTGACAAGTCCTCAGGAATTTGAAACTGAAGTTGCTGCGGTTGAAGTCTACAATGTAGAGAATAGTCCTGCAGAATTCCATGCAGTGATATCTTTTACAGATGAAGATGAAGATGATGTTCTCCATGGACATATTAGACCTTTGTATTTATCTGTAAAGGTCAATGATGTAGACATCCGGCGTGCTTTCATTGATAATGGATCAAGATTCAATCTCATTCTTATTCGCCCAATTCGTCGATTGGGCCTCACTGAATCTGATTTATCTCCTTCTACTCTGATTTTGCAAGGATATGATAAAAATGAAAAAGAACATATGGGTGAGATTACACTTAGAACTCAGTTTAAGGATCTTGTTTCCAATTCAGATTTCACGGTTGTTCGTTATGACACAACCTTCAACATTTTTTCTAGAAGACCTTTGCTACATCAACATGTGGCTGTACCTTCTTTATACCATCAGTGTCTCAAATATTGTTTCAATGGTCAAATTGGAACATTGTATGGCGATAAATCCCCATTTAAAACATGTGAATCTCAATACATTGAGGCAGAATTCTATCACATGGAAGGGAAGGAGAAATCTATGATGAAGGAGGTCACTAAAATTAATGCTCTATATGGTTTGGAAAAGATTCTAGTAAACCCATTCATATATTTGAGTGCAGATTATGTGTTTCCAATCAGTCAAATTGATAGGATAGACCCAAATCTAAATACTCTTATGGAAACTTCCATAATGTCAATTACAGCAATCAAGCCAAACAGTATGGGAAAAATTGATGATTCACCAAGCAATGATGAAATCTCAAATGGAGATGTCTTCATTTCATCTGCTGAAATCTAGAAATTCTACACTTCATTAGTCAGCACAGAAGAAGTTATAGCAATGTCAGAGATGAACGATGATGTCGATTCTCAATCCATCATCTCCTCTTTGTTACCCAAGAAAGAACCTTCATCATCAATAGGGACAGAAATGGTAGCCTCTTCCTCAAGATGTTCAAATTTTAACATCTCTCTTGATCATGGAAATTCTGCTTCATCATCTACTATGCAAGTAGAAATAGAAGAAATAACACGTGTTGAAGAAGAAGAGGAAGATCTCAGAGATTCTCCTCCAGCATTTGAGGGTGGTATCTCTACTACTGTGGATGAACTCAGAGAAATAAATCTCGGTACAAATGAAGACCCACGCCCCAGTTTAATTAGTGTGGTCATGACTCTTGAAGAGCAAGAAATGTATACTTCCTTTCTAAATAAAAATTGAGATATATTTGCTTGGAATCATACAGAAATTCCAGGTCTTGATCCCGATGTTGCAACTCATCATTTGGGTTTTCCAGAAGAGCATCGAGGATTCAAGCAAGCTGCAAGAAGAACACACCCAACTTATGCTTCCAAAATTGAAGCTAAAGTGGATAATCTTATCAAAGATAACTTCATCAGAGAAGTTCAATATCACAAATTGTTGGCTAATATTGTCCCTATGAAAAAAATGGACAAATTAGAGTTTTTATTGATTTCAGAGATCTTAATCGGCATTATCCCAAGGATGATTTTCCAGTTCCAATCACAAAACTCTTAATTGATGAAATAGCTGGATATGAAGCACTTTCACTCATCGATGGATATTCTGGGTATAATCAAAACCGAATGGCTCTAGTAGATGAATAATCTATAGACTTCAGATCCCCTTAGGGTGTTCTTTTCTATCGGTTAATTCCCTTTGACATGAAGAATGCAGGCGCAACATATCAACGTACCATGCACCGTATCTTCAAACCCTTTTTAGGGAAATTTGTTGAATGTTATGTGGATGATTTGGTAGTTAAATCCAGACAATGTTCTAATCACTTGGCTGATTTATAAATCATATTCCACAAACTACGACAACACAATTTGAAGATAAAATCCTTGAAATGTGCTTTTGGGGTAACCTTAGGAAAATTTCTCGGCTTTGTTGTATGCCATCATGGTATCGAAGTCGATTCTGAGAAGACAAAATAAATCCTTGGTATGTCACCTCCTCGTAATTTGAAATAATTGAGAGGACTTCAAGGACACTTGGCCTATATTCGGCGTTTCATCACTAATCTGGAAGGCAAATGTTTACCCTTCGCCAAATTAATGAAGAAGGGAGTCACCTACCAGTGGACTGAAGAATGTCAAGAAGAATTTGATATTCTCAAGAAATATCTTTTGAGTCCACCAGTATTAAGGCCACCTGTTGAAGGAAGACCACTTATTCTCTATGTGACAGCTTTAGAGCGATCATTGGGTGCCTTCCTTGAACAAAAGAATGATGCTGGGAATGAAAACTGCCTTTACTATCTCAGTCAGACTATGCTTGAAGAAAAAACCTGATATTCAAGTATTGAAAAGTTCTTCCTAGCATTAATCTTCGCATTTTAGAAATTGAGACACTATCTTTAACATCATGAGGTCCACTTAGTATCTCTCAATAACCCACTCAAATTTATCCTTAGTTTTCCAATGCTTAAAGTACATATGGCAAGGTGGGAAGTTATTTTGCAGCAGTTTGATAATTAGTATGTGTCTCAAAAGACAATAAAGGGAAAAGATCTGGCTGATTTCCTTGTTGACATCCTTCAATGGAAGATACATCTTTAGGTATTGAACTTCCTGATGAGGAAGTCTTTTCTATTCAAGATAATCTTCAAACATGGGAAATGTACTTTGATGGTGCTTCCAGAAGTCCAACAGGGAAGAAAATGGAAGATCCTAAATTCAACAAGGCTTGGTTAGGAATTCTGCTTATTTCCCTAGAAAAGGCAGTTCTACCCTATTCCTTCTTATTGTTGGGAGGCGGTACAAATAATGAAGCAGAATATCAAGCTCTCATCATAGGCTTGGAATTGGATCTTTAGGCACAAGTGAATCACATAAAGGTGAAAGGTGATTCAGACCTGGTAATCAAACAAGTCGATGGGGATTATGCCATCTGATAGGAAGATTTAATCCCTTTGTGTGATTACGTCAGAGATTTAATGGCATAATTTAGTTCAGAACCGACATTTTCTTATGTCCCGTGTTCACAAAATGATCAAGCTGATGCATTGGTAAATGTAGCCACAACTCTAGAGGATCTAAATTGGGAAGAAACAGTCATCAGTATTTCCCACCATCATACAGTTTCACCTTATGTTCAAATTAGAACAAAGGAAATCAATGAAATTAGTCCCATCTCTGAACCATATGGTCATATTATAGTATCAATGTCACCTATCAGGGAATACCTTAAAAATGGAACACTCCCAGTTGATAGAGCCAAGAAAGAAGAAATCCAGTAACGTATGGTCAATTTTACTCTTTATGATAGCCCATACCATCTAGAAAAAAATCTCTACAAGAGAGGTTTTGATGGGATTCTATTCAGATGCATTGACGCTGAAGAGACAACGGCTGTTATGAATTAAGTACATGCAGTAGTCTGTAGTGACCACCAGTCTGGACATAGACTGTCTGATCAAGTTCAAAGACTTGGATACTTTTGGCCTTCAATGATACAAGATTGTGTTGATTTCACTGAGAAGTGTCATTCTTGACAAGTATATTCCAATTTCATTCATTAACCCTCAGAGTTTCTTCATAAAGCTAAATACTCATGGCCATTTTCCACATGGGTAATGGATGTAGTGGGACCTTACCCTCTAGCTACATCCAAGTAGTTTAAGTATATTCTTACTGCTACTGAATTATTTTCCAAATGAGAAGAGGCAATAACTCTTAAATAAGTCAGTTCTAAAAGTATTGATAGCTTCATAAAGTCTAACATCATTACCAGATTTGGTGTCCCTCATACCATATTGACGGACAATGGAACCAACTTATGTTCATCCGAGGTAAGGAAGTTGTATCAAGAATACAACATAAAATCCAACCATTTATCTCGATATCATGTAGCGGCCAATGGCCAAATAGAGGCCTTCCATAAGACTCTTTCAAACATACTGAAAAAGATGGTGGATAAATATAAGATATCATGGCCTCATAAACTTTTTCATGCTTTATGGGATTATCAGACCACCACCTGCACTGCCGCGCAGTCAACTCCATATTCATTGGTATATGGAAAAGAAGCAGTATTGCCTATTGAGATTCAATTACCTTCGCTAAGAGTAACCATTTTGATCAGTCATCTATAGATGAACAATTTCAAAAGCGATTGGATGAATTATAACAATTTGATGAAAAAATATAGAGCACCATGCACCACTTAGAAGTCTATCAAAATCGAATATCATGGGCTTTGAACAAAAAAGTTCATATTCGTTTATTCATTCAAGGATAATTGGTATTGGTTCTCAGAACTCCAATGATACCAGGAAAGAAGCCTCCAAAGCTTGAGCCAATGTGGGAAGGACCTTACTCAATACATAAGGTCTACTCCAACGGAGCTTATTCTTTAATCTCTATGGATGGAGAACTCATTACAACTCCAAACAATTCCAGATTCTTTAAGAAGTATTTTCTGTTACACAAATACCCTTATGTCCAACATGACATTAAACTGTGTCCCCTTTGTCCTCACTACAAGACATTAAACTAAATAGCCATATGTCCTGGATACATGACGCTAAACTGTGCAGCACTGGTCCATGCATATTACCTTAAACTACTATAGTCCTCACGACAATAATTTAAACTGCATAGTCCCCATAATACGTCCTGCAAGATGTTAAAATGCATAACCATCGTCTTGGCTACACGACGTTAAACTGTACAACCCAATGTCCTACATGACGTAAAATGTTATTGTCCTACATGACATTAAACTGTTCACATATTCTTCCTACATGACGTAAAACTGAAAAAAGTCCCTTAATACGTCCTACATGATGTTAAACTGTATTTTTTCCCTACTACATGACACTAAACTGTGCAGCACCAATAGTCCTCACTATAAGACTTTAAACTGCATAGTCACCTCTATCGTCCAACATGACGTTAAACTATTCGTCTGAGCTGCAAGACGTTAAATTTACAATCACCCCATGCCTATGACACATGTCATTTAAACTGTGAAACAGTCCCTTATACGTCCTACATGACGTTAAACAGATCATCATTAGGGTTGTTGTTACCTATTGTTTCTCACACCGATCATGACTCAAGTAAGCTTAGAGTGAGCTCCAACCATAACACTCTCTCTGGGCCGGTAACCATGTGTAAGTCCCAACACCATTTTTTAGGTTGTTGTCCTCAAATACAACTCGATCACCAATTCATTGTTAATTGAACTATGCGGACATTGATCCTTGCCATCTAAGCTGGGTACGTAGGCAACCTCCTAAGGTTCAAGCCCAAAACCAATCTCTTCATGTCAGTTCACCTCCGTCTCATACAATGTTGATCCTTGAAGCAGCCCAGAACCAATATTTTTTTACATTGGTTCACCATCATCCTTGTTATATGACGTTAAACTATATAGTCCCCCATTGTCCTTCACCTGAGAGGGAATCATCATTGACATTGATCTCCAATTATGTCATATTCCAATGACTACGTGCATACATGGCCTTTAATCTTGGGTCAAACCATCACTGCACTAAAGTCCCCTTTTCACCCTTCACTTGTAGGAACCAAATCTATACAAAGAGTATTTTAATAACTATGTGTGGCTTGATTCCCATCCTTATGGGATACGTAGGAACGTTCGAGCATCCCTCTAATCTAGCCCTAAGTCTTTGGGCCTAACCCCAAATTCCACTTTCAGTACCTTGGCTGAAAAGTCTCCCAGTGAAAACATGAATATGGTATGAAAACCGTGGTCTTCATTCACATCAGGTTTATAAAACACACATTTTGTATTCATCAATATGGCCCGAACTCTACAACCTTAAACTAAGATCTTTTACATTCTCACCCCACAAGATGTTAAACTGTATTTCAAGAACTACGTATGACTTGATTCCCATCTGTATGGGATATGTAGTGAAGTCCAGCACCTCAATTCAGGACCCAGTCACAACATGATTATGGTTATAATTTTTATATGTATCTTCTACATGCATTGGACAATGACCATTTTGATGTATCATACTCCTAACTTTAAATACTTCCAGATCTCCATAACCCTTTTCTTGACTTCTGGTCACAAAATGTCTGATACCCGTGAATTCTTTTTCCTAACTATACAGCACGTGCCCTTAGGCGGCCTTGCATAAATAGTTTGCATAACGGACCTTTCAACCAAAGGATTCTATTATTTGACTATGCAGCCAATGCCCTTAGGTGGCCCTGCATAATTCAACCCCCTAATGGGTTTGTCAAATAGTGGTAACTGCATTCTTGGTAGAGAAACCTCTTTTTTCATTATAGGTCTTAACAAAAATACGTAGGGATCCGCAAAAATATCCATCCTTAACATATTTGTCCCATATTCATTTTCATGATCTGAAAGTATTCAAGTCCATGGTTTATATTTCCCTTCCCTACGTTTGGATCATACCTTCGTAGGAGTGACATTCATTGAATTCATTGACAATCTTGATTGGGAATATCTTCTCCATATTCAGGTACCTCTCTTCATACATCAAACTCTATGCTTTGTAAAATTTGAATCTCCATAAACTTCCACTGGATTTTAAGCAGTAGAAAAGTAAAAATTTCTGATTGTTCTATTTCCTGACTATGCAACACATTCCCTTAGGTGGCCTTGCATTAATAGTCTATATAACAGACCTATCATCCAAAAGATGATATTATTTGACTATAAAGCCAATGCCCTTAAGCGGCCCTACATAATTCAACCCCCTAATGGGTTTGTTAAATAATTGTAACTTCACTCTTAGGAAATACTTCTTATAATGCCTTTTAGCCCTTTTTTCATATCATTCCTCAGATTCAAAATTTCCTAAGTCATAGTTTACATGTTTTCCTCCATACTCGAATGTGGTAATATGTTTTCAGATAAATTATCAAGGAATTGAGTCAATTTTAATCCATTCGGTCAAATCTATTCAACCATAAACATTAGCCTGTTTATATCTGACGTGCATGACTTTAAACTGCCCACAAAACACAAGGGAACTCTGAACAAAAGTCAAGTCCCAGCTCAATAGACATACATTTTGTATTATTTAGGTAATATTTAGAAATTAAAAGTTATAAAATTTGTAGGGTTATTTTTATAATCCTAGCAACAATCAAACTATGCATACTAGGCCCATTGGATTAGGTAAAATTATTTAAAGCAGGTAGAAAAAGAATGCAGGCATAAATGATTAAAGATGAAATTGTTTTTCATTAATGCACAAGAGTTCGAAGGACATCCACAGACTGGAGTCTCTTCTCTTTCTCAAGAATTAAAAGAGGCTTTCAAGAAAACACTTCATTTGATTTACGGCATCCTGAGCTTCATCAGCAGCCACTTGAAGTTCCTGCACTCGAACAGCTTCACTATTTTTAGCTTCATGGAGTGATTTTTGGAATCGGCAATGGATTTTATACCATTTGTTTTAACTCCTTCTAGTGAATTGTTAAGATGGTCAAATTCCCCAATAACAACATCTAACTTTTGCTGAAGGGGCATCTGCTGGAAAACTTTCTCATTGATCTTATGTTTCAAATCCTTCAATTTTTCAGCATGATCAGCCTCAGATCGGGAAACCACAGCCTCAAATTCGCTGATATTGGCCAATATCCTCACTCTGGTCAGGTCTTAATGGTACCTCTACTCTTACTACCTAATTAAAATGACTTGTTTCACCACGATATGGATCTCTTGATATACAAAACCACCGAGTCCCAACATGACGAATAGGGATGACAGTCATGGGATCTTCGAAGACAGATCTTCAAGAGGCACATCAGATATGATCTTCCATATGTTCTTCCATGCCTTTGCATTGTGAAAACTGGAGCTCTTTTTGTACCTCTGGGTCTGATTCAGCATCACTATCATAGGGGGTAATATAATCTAGAATTAATGCACTTAAAGAAGTGACATGTTCTGCTCCTTCCCCCCTGACCCTTGTTACTTCTCTTTCTACTCCCACTAGGGCGGAGACTGAGGATTCACCTCTAGATCTGACCATTGAAATTGACGGCCCTGCATAGTCAATTGAAAGTTTTGGTTAGTTTCAAAGGATAAAAAAAGTTGATTAAGTTGACTTGAAAATTAAGTGCAGCCAAAAAAATTATTATATCTTACCCAACGGTAGATCAGCAACATGAGAAGGATCCTCCTCATATTTCCTAGATTTAATGGGATTTTCAGGATTGGTTTCAGGAAGCTCTACCAGGTTCTGCTCCACTTGAGCTAATATCTCTGTAATAGTAGGGTTGTCTATACCCCCTTCAGTAATTGTCATTTCATCATCTTTCTCAGATGGAACTGCACATTTTAACCAATCATGGTCAGAGATGTAATAAGAAATTTTTAACAAGACGAAGGATAACACTCACGCCCAAAATCCTCTAAATTACATGGTAATTTAACTTGATCTAAAATGTATTCAAAAGATGCACCAAGTTTTATCATTTCATCCAATGATATCTCATATTCCTGGTTAGTGTCACCAGTGGGAGCATTCGATGTATCTTCTTGTCGACCCTCATCATGCAGCCTTTGACCCCAGACAGTTTCTTCAGAGAAAATTATGATATCATTTACAGTGGCCACCAAATGTTCCGATGCGGGTATTTAACCTAAAAGTATCACAGAGTAGAATTCAGTTAATGTTTTCATTTAAACGTTCTATGAAGTATTATTAAATTACTAGAAGCAGGCTCTTCTCTCCTTGAAGTAGTAGTAGGAGCAGTACTCGGAGTAGATGCTGGCCCTCCTTCCAGAGCAGCCAAGTCAACATGAACTTGTGATTGTTCACCATCACCCTCCGTAATTCTTAGAGGATGGTCAGTCCTCTCCCTTAAATGGGAAATTTAAGAAGCCGCTGCAATTCCAAGAATCATGAGCAATATTTTCATGAGATAAGATTCATGACTATCCGAAGGACTTACCTTTATTGATGAAGCATTTATCTATGGACTTCTTCCTTCAATGTCTTTGTTTATTTGGATTTTTGGGAGTGTTGGCATCATCATCTCCAAATACAAGAATTGGAGAATGAAAATCCATGTCTAAATCCTTTTCCATGGCTTGCTGGCCTGGAGATACCTCACTCGGCTCATGAGGAGATTCATTAGCTCCAATGGCAGTACCACAAGGGGTATACTGTGGTGAAGAAACCTCAATAGTTCCTTTCTTTGCAAGCTGCAGGATTAAGAAAGTAATTTCCTTGAGTAACAAAGCTTTAACTGAAATAAAATTGCAAAGAAAATAAAGAAAGAGACTTACATCTTCAAGAGCCACGTAATCGTGCCACTCCTCATCTCCGGAAGCACCAGTCCCCTCATTGGTGCCATTATATATCATTTCCTCCACCCGCTTGGTGATAGAAATGGAATCATCGGTGGCATATATAAGCATCTCCATCTCTCTAATGTAAGCCTGCACTTCATCGGGGTTATCCTTGAAACAGATATCGGTGGAAGCTCGAAGATTCCCTACTCATGGGATGTGTAGTCCTTCACATAAGTCCATCTAGTCAGTTTCAGCATCGCAATATAAACTCCGCCATGTCTGGACAGCCTCAGGTCGTAGATATTCAGCATGTGCACCAGAAGTCTGTGAAGAGGGTCGTAAAATCTTGGACTTCAACTTCTTCTAAACTCCTACAATCACAGATAGAGAATAAGAAAATAAAACATGTTTCTCTATAATGTAATGGTTATTAAATTTCACCAATGAAGTAACTCACCAGGAGTCGATGGAATGGGTCTCTTCATTCTGACAGGAGGATTATATATGGCACGAGGCCGTTTTGACACATGTCGTGCCTCATCATACCTATCCTGAGAATCCAGCGAGTCAGTCCTGTGTGAGGAACCCGATGAATTAGCTCCGGGTGTTGAAGAGTCACCTTCCAGATAAAGAGTTTCTTTCTCAATAGTTCTCTTCTTTTTCCCCACCTGATAAACTGGATGATTCAGTACCCCTTTAGGGTATGATGATACCATGTTCTCTGCATACCATGTAGTCAAGCTTCTCGCCGCTCCAGCAACTGGTAGATCAAACACTGCCCTATTCATATCCAGATATGTCAGTAACCATAGTTGTTGGGAAACCATTGGATGCTACTCTGACCTGACATGCACAGTAGTGGATACAATAGTCTGCTGCAGACACTTGAATTGGCGTGAAAATCTGTATGGAGCATAGGCCTCGCATATAATCTCTCTGTCAATCCTGGTGTCCAATACACCATCTCTGTAAGACAGCATGTATGACCTCAATTCCAGTTCGGTTGTTCCATAATCAAAAAACTACCCAGTTGGTGGGTTTCCATAGGGAAAGAAATGGAATTACTTGAACATGCTCAACCTTGCCTTCATATCATAGGAGTTGAGAGATAACGGAAAAATTCCCGAAAACGCCTACACTGATGGCCTGAAAGAACATCCAGGAACTTATACACCATTCTATACTGAATATGTCCTGAAATGAGTGGCGATACATCCCCATAAAACATGGAATGGTCCCACTATTCTAAAAGGAGGCTTACCCATAATGACATGGAGTAAGCTCCTTTGAATATTTTCCAAAATGGGGGTGGCCAACCCAACCATTTTCCTCTCATCCAACTTGGCTGAAACAACTAAGGTCCCTAGATTGATGCCTCCCATCGAATCCCTAACTGGAAGAAGATAAACACGGAGCCACAAGGCTATGAAGCCCTCCAGATGGGTCTTTTCTGGGATTCTCTGATCCACTTCGTACCCCCACATCTCAAATTCTCCCGCTTCTAGAGTTGGCCAGAATGTGGCAAAAGCACCCCTCTTCTCTATTCTAGGGCATGTAGTAGGACAATTATAGGTGGGCCCCTTATCCTTTTTTTTAAGAAACATAGCCATCCACTCCTCTGGATGAATATCCTTTCTATAATGAGTTTTGGAAGTCTTTGAGTTCTGGAGCTTGTATAAAATTTTCAGTAATTCCCGAGCCAAAGCCGGAGTCTTCTTTGAATCATTCCAAGTCACCTTGGGAGGGATGATTTCATCATACATATCGCCTGAAATTGGATCCCCAGAGATCTTGTAGACATCCCACAAACTGGTACCTACTTCTCCAAGAGTCTGATGGAAAGAATTGTTTTCTGGGCTCTAGCCGCTAATTAACTCCGGCAAAAAGTCATCATTCTCGTAGACATATATCTACCATACCCATATGGATTCATATATTGCAGATCCTTTCAAATCCTCAACAAACTCTACATAGGTTTGTCACCCCAAATATCCCCACATCCAAGTTGACTTCACACCTCCTCTAAGAAGGAAGTCCCAACTCTTCTTCCAGCCTTTGTATTGATCCATCTGAGAATTTCGGAATATTGAGGGATATCAATGTGGTTGCATCTTAGGCTTGTGAGGTTTCAAATCTAGGGCACATGGGAAATGATGCATTATGTAATCTTTCTCCATTGTTCCATTATTTACGAATGATCCTCCAACTAAGACATTTTCTGAAGAAACGTTGGTGTAAGTATGAAACCAAGAATGTGGGAGATAGTTCTTTGGCTCTAGAATGTTGACTTCTTGCAGATGACCATGGCGATAGAGAGGCAGGTAGATGCTCTGTGTAAAATTAAGATGATACTTCTCCAAGTACTTTTCAAAATCTGGGAGAGTTTTGTCATAGATATTGTAATAATCATGGCCAACTATGTTCATTGTGTCATCAATCCACTTGCTAGCCAGCTCATTAGCCATTCCAATTCTTCTAGGAGCCGCTGAATCTGCACAAAGGTTGAATTATTAACTCTTAAGTAAGTTATTTTTTCATAAAATTTGTGAATAAATTTGGAAAAAATTTCTAAGGCATTAAGGAGCACAAGTCCAATGTTGGCGCACAAGTCTAATTCGGTCACGCAAGTATGGGCACGCGGGTATCACCGCACAAGTCTAAATACCTCTACAGAAGCGCGACACAAAGAAACAAGGAACCGCGGAAAAAATCACTTGTACAAACGAGTGAAAGCAGAGCAACTTCTGTGCCAAGATCTTGAAGCTTTGAAAGTTGGGTGCTTTGCGCAAGAGTGGGACTCGCATTTATAGGCAAGTCCGCACCTCTGCGTGCTGAACCCTGCATGCCTCGCACCTACGCACCACTACCTGCGCGCCCAAAATTCCATGGTTTTCACATTTACCTCATAGTCAAATCCTCTTTCCTTTTTCAGATCCAACTCTGAGGGGGGACTTTTGTTGGCGCTCATTTCATCATAGAGTCTAACGAATGAAACAGGGGAATACCTTAAGTATAAAGAGATTCATCCTTTGAAGCACATCAAAAATTGACAAAGGCATGAACCAGGATTTCATTAAGCATGGGTCATGCAAGTTTTACTATGTTCGTGCAACTATACTTGCACACCACATATTGGTCGTGCAGGTGACTTGGGAGCCCTATTTTATATTCACCCAAGGTCCTCAATGGCCTATAAATACCCTTACTGGGCCCCCCATTTCGAGGAAAAAAATTCCAAAAGTCGGATTTAAGCTCTCAGCGCCCTATTCTTTGCATTAAGTCTTCGAAAGCTTATAAGGTAATTTCTTACCTAGAATGGAAGATATAAAGAGGGGAAACAAGGCATTAGTGTTTAAATCAATCAAAACTTGCGCGCCTAAGTGTCTAAACCTTAAGGGAAATGGCCACACTTGCGCGCCACCTTATCCCCTCAACAAAAATTGCACGCCACCCTTTTGGAAGACTTTAGGGATAATACTAAGGGCTTGAGCCAAGTCTCGCCCAAGTATTACCCTATGTGTTAATCTTCCCCCAAGAACACCCATGTCGCGCAAGTACTTGCATGGCCAGGAATTGCGCGCCCAAACAGGACTTACACGCCTGCTTATTTTTGGGTTCCCCTCCTACCTATTCAACTCTTTTCTCTTCTTCAAGATTTATCCTTCAAAACCCTCTTCAAATCCATTTATGGCATGGTTCCTTTGTTGGATTCCTTATTTGAAAGAAATTCTGTGGAACATCTCTTAAAACCACGTGATTTATATTACTTTATGTAACTATGGTTAGATATTTCATTCATTCAACTTCATCCTTTAAAATGAGAAGTTCTCTAATCTGGACCTTCTTTTCAGTAGTAAGCCCTAGTCATAAGTTCCCTAATCTGGGCATCCTTTTTAGGAGTAAAACCCAATCATAATTTCTCTTAACCTGGGCTTCCTTTCCATGAGTAAACCCCAGATCTCATGTTCGCTCAACCTGGGCCTCCTTTTCTGGAGTAATCCCCAGGCTTAATTTCTTTTGACTTGGGATTCATTCTTAGGAATAAAACCCAATAATTACTCCCTCTCTAATTTGGGCATCCTCCTTAAGAGTAAGCCCCAATCATAAATCAAATCCCCCTTAATTTGGGAATCATCCTTAGGAGTAAGACTCAAGTCCCCTTTAACGTTGGGCCTCTTTCTCAGGAGTAAACCCCAAGTTACAAATCTCCTTAAACTGGGCCTCCTTTTCTGGAGTAATCCCCAGTTATAATTTCTTTAATTTTCGGCTTCCTTCTCAGGAGTAAGCCCCAATAATAAGTCTCACCTAATTTGCGCATCCTACTCAGGAGTAAGCCCCAAGTTAGAGTATCCAAATATCCATAAAGAACAAATACCTTTATGGACCTTGTTCCTAGGTTTCTCCCCAGAAGTAAATCCTAATATTCATCTACTTGGGAAGTCACACATATATAAGCCCCATATCATTCCTTGTGAACACATATTTCGTGGAAGAAATTTTCAGGTTTACTGATACCTATTGTTTCTCACACTAAGCATCACTCATGTGAGCTTAGAGTGTAAAAGTAACCATGACACATCCCTTTGGGCCGTTAATCATACGTAAGCCCCACAATTCATAATTGAACTATGTGTACATTGATCTCTGCCTTAAAAGTAGAGTACATAGGAGGACTTTCTAAGGTTCAAGCTCATCAACCATTATTCCCATCTATCCCATATGACGTTAAATTATATCTTAATTCCCGAACTATGAGGTTCTGATTCCTTTTCTAACAAGGATACGTAGGTAGCCCATCTGTGGGTATGATCCCAACTCTAAAATAATCCATGTCCTTCTGAATTACAATAAACTTCTAGTGCCCCGCTGAGTGGCTTTAAAACCAGTATGGTTATCATAATGACCAAGAGATTTCCATATAATGTATTGTAGGATACCGTTGACTAAGAATCTCCAATACATACAGATGATTCTCTATCGATGAAGAACCTAGAATACATATAAAATATTCTCTAAATCTCATACATATAAATCATTGATTTCAAAATCTAAAGGATGACTCATTTTCATGCATGTTAAATTAATAAGGATTCACGAATATTACTCAAATCTATAAAGAGAGTCCTGGAGTAGATAATAATTCCCCCCAAAAAGGTGTGATGAGTCCGACCTCCCATCCTCTCGACCAATGCAAATTCTTAATCCTCATCAGTCCACAACTAATGAGCACCTACCTTTGGAAAGTATGTCCAAATGGATATAGAATCATTGGATTTTTCCGGTTCTACGAATAAACCTGTTAGAAACCGATTGGAATGTTTGAACTTTAAACAAACAAGGTCATCCCCATTTCTAGAAGAAACAGTACTAAAGATACCATGCTTGATGACCCTTCTAAGTAGGTGAAAGTACATCCAAGTATTGGAAGATCTGACTTAGATGACACTATCTTTGAAGGCCTCTTATAAGAAGTGAAAACTTGGTAGAGAGGTCTTCACCCTAGAGTTCAAGGTTTTGGGTGAGGAAGAAATGATTGGAATACTATACACAATAAGGAATGTATAATTGGGTTTATGATTAGAAAAAAATTATGTTTTTGAATGGTTTATTGATGAGGGCAGTATTTCTTTATCTGTACCCATCTCTCTTTTTCTCTGTTATTTTTGTCTAATAAAAGGGCTTTGTCTGAAACTTTTCTAAAAAAATCATTCAAATATATTTATTATAGTTTTACAATTATTTAAATATATAATAATTTATTTATAATTATATAAATGCTATTTTAAATTTTATTTATTTATTTATTATAATTATAAGTATAGAAAATATACATTTAAAAATTATTATGTACAAATATATTTTTATTGTTATTAATGGACATATAATATTAAATACATGAATGTTAAAAATGAGTGAAATTGAATAATTAAGAATGACTAGACTATAAAATTATTGAAAATATTGGGTAATTTTTATTAATTATACTAAATATTTAAAAATAAAATAAGGATATATATTAAAATGAATAAGAGTACATATTTAAAATTTTAAAACATAATAAATAATTATGTATAAACAATTTCAATAATGAAATTATATAATATGTATCATCTATCAATGAAATAAATAATAAATAGAATCAATAAATTAAAAAAATGAATAGTTGTTATTAATTATATAGATAATTTAAAAAAATTATAAAATAATTTTATATATGATTTTGAAAACATGTTAATTATATAAAATAAAATCATATTAAAAACATTAAATGTTAGCCAATAAACATGTATAAATAAATATTGAAAAAGGATAAAATTACAAACATATTGAACAATAAAAAATTTAATATGAATAAATTACAAAAAAAAATCAAAAAATAAACATTATTAATGAATAAATAATATTAAAAATTAAAAAACTTAAAAAAAATAATAAAAATTATTAAATAGTATATATTGAATAAAAATATAAAAAATGATAAAATTTACTGATTATAAACATAATATATATACAATATATTATGTTAATAAATATAATGATAAAATTAATATTAAAAATTGAATAAATTATAAAAATTTTATATGTAAGTGCGTTGTATATAGAAATACAATAATTATGTATATGTATATGTGAAATTAATATAAAAAATGTTTGATATATGTTAAATTTAAAAAATAAATCGATATTAAATTAAAAAACTATTTCTCAATACAATTAGTTAATATTTTTAATTAATATTATTTTTCAATTAGAACCCATTTTTCACTAAATATATGACATATTTAATATAAGCATAAATAATATGTATTATATAATCCATGTAAAGAATAATATATATATATATATATATATATATATATATGAATATATGTCTATATTAAAAATATTAAATATATTAATGGATAAATATGTATAAAAAATATTAAAAATAAATAACACAATAATGTTTTTTTAATTATTACTTTTTTTCATTTTCTAAATTTATATTAAATTTGTATTATTTATTATGATTTATAACTAGTATATATATATTAAATTTATTCATTTTTATTAATAACTGTTTCATTAATAAATTATTTAATAATTTTTTATTGTATTCATTTTTAATTATTTGTTTAATTATTAAAATTTAGTTATTTTACACATCCATATTTAATATATACTATTTATTAATATTTGTAATATATATGTGTGTGTGTGTGCGTGTGTGTGTGTTTGTGAATATTAAATTTATTCATTTTTATTAATAATTATTTAATTAATAAAAATTTTATATTTTGGAAATTTAGTCATTTTTATTTTTAATTTGATTAATTATTTCATTTTATTCATTTTATATATCTATATTTAATATATAATATTTATTAATTTTATTAATTTTTATATATTGGAGTTATTATTAATTATTTAATTAATAGTTTTTTAAATATTTTTCTATTTTATTAATTTTTTATTTTTATTTGTTTCATTATTTCAGTTTTTTAATATTTTTAATACTTTTACTTTTTTCTATTTTTATTTCAATTTATTAATTTTGTATATCTATATTTAATATATACAATTTATTAATATTTATAATTTATATATATATATATATATTAAGGTTACTAATAATTATTTAATTAAAAAATTTAATATTTTTAAAATTTATTCATTTTTAGTTTTATTTTTTTAATTATTTCATTATTTCAATATTTCTAATTACTGTGTTTTTTATTGGTATATATTAAAAAATATGAGTTATGGGCCGACTCATGTAGGACCCGACCGTGTGTATGCAAGTGGGCTGAAGTCCAAGGGATGCATAAATTGGGAAGAAGGCCCATGCAGGCTCGTGGGCTCATATGAGTATGTATAGTGTAAGCAGGATCACATCCTATCGGAAGGAATCTAAGCTGATTGTGTGAAAGAATCATATATAAAGAAGTGGTTACCCAACCCATATTTCAAAGTGAGACACTTGCACGTAATTGGGAGCTTCATCGGTGCTATAAAATGAACTAATAGAGGTCCCCTTTATGTGCATATACAATAAACCGTGGATAAAGGTGTCCTTTATCGGTGCCAAAAAGACAATGATGAAGTGTACCTTTCACATAACTTTTTTTATCACTGATAAAACTTGCCCTTTATCAATACTTTTTTTATCACAGATAAATTCATCCTTTATCATTTCTTTTTGGTATCACTGATAAAGGCTAACAACATATATAGCTTGTTTTCTAATAGTGAAGAGAAAAATCAAGTAGATAATATTAGAAACATCAAAATTAAAAAAAAATTAAAAAAATTTAGTGTTATATGAATTTTATATATAATTATGAAGGATAAGTGATCATTTATATATTTTAATTGGAATTCAATTATTATCAAGTTTTCTATAAAGTAAAAATATTCTAATAGTCCTAAAAATAACATTAAATGGTAATTATTGATAAAACAATATTTTTAAATCATTAAAAATCTTGAAAATATTTTATTTACTCAAAAAGATAAAAAATGATGATTAAATCAAGCATGTTTCAATTTTGTGTTACTTGGAATTTTTAAAAACTCACTCATGACCCTTAAAATTGAAAACATTTGAAAATACCATTGATTTTTTATTATAAAAAGGGACTCACTTCATCCTTTTCAAAACAGAGATCAAGTTCCATTTTCTCTCAAAAATATGCTTAGATACCACTAAAAACATCCATTACCACATCCCTAATCCACAATAGTGACCATAAACCTCTCCTTAAAAATCTTGAAGATCAATCGAAAGGATAATATCAAGAGGAAGAAAATAAAAGATGTATGTGACAAGTCAAGACACAAGGGAAGATATTTTTCATTAAAAAAAATTTAAATGTTTTAAAATATTTTTTCCCCAAGTACATATTATTTTAAATGTTTCAATAATGTTATAATGTTTACATAAAATATTTATAAATCAAATTTTCAACTAATTTTTACATTCTTTATAAATGATTAAAAATTAATTTTTTCATCATTTTTTAAAAAAGTGATTTTTTAATTTCTTTGAAAAAGTGAAAAAAATAATTTATTTTTAATATACATAGAATTAAATATTTTTCTTACCTTTTTGACCTTTTTTATTTATTAATATTTATTCACTTGATTCAATGGTTTTTCAAAGAAGGTATTTTTCTCATTTTTCTAGGTGTTTTTAGTTTTTTTTTAAAAATTAAAATAAAAATATTTCTTCTAATTTTTATGCAAAAACTTAATGCTATTTTTCTTATGGGATAAAATTAAAATTATTATTAGTGTTATGATGAAAAAGACTATTTTATGTTTTTTATTCATGTTATGGATGTTAGAAACTTTTTAAGATAATAAATTGATCCAATATACCCCTCTAATGCATTGGGTAATATGGAAAGAGTTAAATAATTATATGATACTCCTATGAAGTGGATGTATTCATATATTTATATTTTACTCCTATGATGTGGATATATTTAACTATTTATTTCTTTCTCTTATAAAATATATAGAGTTAACTATGTATAATTTACTCCTATAAAGTAATTATAATTAACCAAGTTGGTTATTATTTTGTAAGAGTGATTGTAAGAGTGATATAAATATAATTATCTAATATTCCTACATATTTATGGGATTTTATGGATATATTTTTATTTAAAAAGGTAATAAAATGAGGTTTTTTGAAAGGATAGTTTATGATTTTCTAAATTTGTATGGTTTGTTTTCAAGGAAAAGCATTCACGCTTTTAATAAAAACCCTCATAAATTATGAATTTTCATTTATTATTTCTTATAATATGTTTTATAAATAATTTGGGATTTAATATTGATTTAATGTGTAATTAGGTGATTATTTGATCTAAAATTTTATTATTTTTAATGAAATACCTTCTTACGGTTTTTCATAAATGTTAATGGGTTAATGGGTACCTTTCTCTTTTATATCCTTTACTGTGTTTTTTTTCTCATCCCATATTTTAAAATTCCTTTTAAGAGGCTTAAGGATGTGTAGGGATTATAGATATATCAATGGTGACACATTCTAAATAATGAAAAAAATCATGGATAAAGCAGAAGTGTAAACATATGAACCAGTTTTTATGGAAAAAATGTACAATATCTGGAAATTTCTACTTTATTACGTAATATATTTTCTAATTATCTAAAAATATAGACCTAAAATATCCTAGAAATATTTGAAATTTAGACCCCTGTTATAAATTATATATTTATGGGTTGATTTTGATTCAGATCCTTATATTCAGTTCTAAGTTAAATTAAAAGAAGAAATTACAAGGAATAAGGCCAGACATGTTTGAAAAGTGTACTATCTAATTGAATAGATTGATATTGAAGACACATTTTCCCTAGTTACAGGGTTAGAATCCCTCAAAATTTTCTAGTATTAGTGGTTTATGATAGGTATAAAATCTATTAGATAGATTTTAAATCTGCTTTCTGAAATAATGATCTGGAAGAAGAGGTGTATTTTGAGTATCCCAATGGTTTTATACTTGAAAATGATGGCTCTAAAGTGTGACAAATAGTAAATAATTTATTTTTATTAAATCAATCCCCAAGGGATTAGTATTCATGGATGGACAACCCTTTTAAATACATTAAATTTATTAAGGTTAAAGTGAATAAAAATCAGTATATCAAATAAATTTAATCATGTACACTTATTGTAATTTTATTTGTTGACTATAATTTTTAAAGATTATCAAGAATGTTTAAAATAATAACCAAAAAATATAAAGCAACTATTCGAGATGACCATGCTAGGAGAGATGGGATACTTCTTAGGATTACAAGTGATGGAATAAGAGAGCATTAGCTTCTTTTCCCAAAAAAGGTATTACAGAGAATTAATGAAGATGTTTTAGATAATGAAATCTAAACTATTTTCAACACATATTAAATTAGGATTAAATTTTTCCAAAAAATGTTAATATTGAAATCATTGATCAAAGTGAGTTTATAAAGTATCTTGTAATTTTTATTCTATATCACTACATCTTTGCATGATATACTCTATGTTGTGAGATTATATGCTATAAATAAAATTTATCTAAAATAATATCCTCTTGTGGAAGGAAAAATAATTCTATGATACATAAAATGATCCTCAAACTATGGTCTACAATACATGAAATGTGAAAATATGAATTTTCCTAGTTCGACTAATGCATACAGGGTAAGAGATTATGATGAAAGAAGGTACACATTATGTGGAATTTTTTTTTGGAGAAATCCATGTTATATATAACTATAATAAGTAAAATTCAATTACTTGAATCAAAACAAATCCTGAATATGTGGCAACTAGAAGTGCTTTCTCCCTGATGATATGGATGAAAGAACAGCTTGATGATTTGAGAGTGATAGTTTAAAAATATCATAGTGTTTTTTGTGATAATCCAAGAACCATTAACCTTTAAAAATATATATTATATCACTCATGGTCCAATTAAATTAACATTTACTTTCACTTCATTATAGATAGGGTGTCCAATTAATAGATAAAGTTGGAATTTATACCTTTGTGAGACTAGTTGGCTGATATTTTCCTTAAGATGATCTCTATAGAAATATTTTATACATTAAGTTTGACCATGAATGTTTATCTCCATCCTAACCATTTATAACCTTTGGGATGACCCCTAAAAAGCCTTGGATTATACTGTCATAGGGGTAGAATTAAATGCATAACTCTTTTATTAGAACTTATGTAATCCTACACACAAGGGGAATGAGAGTTATGTCAAAAGGGTGAATTTCTATCTTTATCATTTTATAATTCAATGTATATTTTTATTGTTAAAAGGGGAAGTTATTTGAAATATTGGGTGTCCTCATTTAGAAGGAGAATCTTATCACTTGTCCATAATGATTCTTTTGGCTAATAGATGGAGTTATCTTAAAATTTTGATTTTCAATTGTATTATTATATCATGATGTTTTTCATACAGAAATGTTTGTGTATTGGTATCTTTTTGATTATAAGTAAAGTTTTAATATTTATCATTGAGAAAAATTTTCATACATTGACAAAAAATCTAAAGGGGGAGTCTAAAATTCCCTTGGAATTGTTGAAAGGGTTATCCCTATTGTCAATAACTTGTTATACGATGAAGAGACTATTAAGGAATGTGTTTGAAGTGTTTTTTAGATGTTTTTATATGAACTATAGTTTAATGAAAATTCTTTTAAAGTTATTTGGTGAAATCTAGAATTACTGAAAATTTCCATCTTTGGACTCTGTAAGATGTTGTATGGGACGTTTATATGAGAGCTGGTGTTTTCATAAAATAGATCTCAAATTAAATGAAGTTTCTTATGATATCCAAAATTTTATAAGATTGGTTATTCCCATAAGAAATACTAGTTCATAATGAATATTTCCTGTGTAAGAAAATCATCATCATATGAGGGGCCATTTCATATAAAAACATACCCCTAGAAGATGGTCAGTGCATCATAGAGAAATCACACGTGATACAAAAATTTAATAATAAAGGAGAGTGTGTAATAAATGGTAAATTCATATGGTAGAACTTTTTCATATGATGTTATTCATGTAAAATGGGAAACTAATAAGATACCATTATCATATTATAGTTACTTTGTGTGATGGGTTATTTTCACATGATGTCTTACTTAAAAAAATTATAAGCCCTTAATTGTGATGATTATAAAATAAAATGGGTTAGATGATGTTGTGAGTGTTGTTCTTAACTGATAAAACATCAAAACTCATCAATTTATTAGGACCCAAGTTGAGAAAAATAGAGATAACTCTCAATACATTGATTATTCCACAATTATGTTGGTATAAGTGACTTGTTGCAGGGCCATGTCTATAAAGATGAAATTTTAATTCTTATGGATTTAATAGATAATTTAAATTGAGAATATTCTTATGATTTCATGAGAATTAAAATGAAGGACATATTTAGGGAAAATGACAATACTATTCAAAATTTATAGTAATTTAAAATTTAAATATCTAAAATCATTCATCGTTGATTCTATAGTAAGGGAAATTAAGATTATTGACTATGGAAATATCTTCACTTGAACTTCAAGGGGAATTTAAATAATAATTATGGAAATATTATTTAGTAAATGTCTTTGGTATTTAAAAGGGAAAATGAATAAAATGAATAAATTTGATAATTCAATGAAGGTTTCAATACACTATAGGTTTATGGAATATTTTCTATATTCAGGAAAGACAATATTTGTAGAGTGATGGGATTGTGTTGTGATCATAAATTTTAAGTAAGCAGAGAAGGGTTTTTATTATTTTATATTATTTATAAACCTTCTACTGGGGAGTAAATATTTCTTTTCATGGATTCATGATATCATTCATGAAAGATCGCCATGATTGGCTTTGATAGGAATATTGACCAACTACTATGGAAATAATATTATTCTATTAGTTGAAGTATTTATCGATGAAGATCCATTCCTCAATTTTTACGCTTCTAGTGGTGATTTAATCATCTCATTCAATCTAATGATGGAATAAGGGGTTTTATAGAACTATTATTTATCATTTAAATAACTTCATTCTAAACTGGAAAAGGGGATTAAACCTGCCCCCCTAAAGAAGTGGATATTACCTAACTGAACCATGTATGTCAATTTATAGTCATTTATATTCACTATAATTTTATTGTTATAATAAAATTAATTACACAAGAAAATGTTAATCATGAAAAGAAGTAGGCTCTCCCACCACTGATGAACTATGTAAAAATTTCATGTTTAGGGCATACCTTTCACATTATTTCTAATGAGTGAGGAATAGATTCTATAGATTGAATATGAAATTAAATAATTCATATAGGTTTCATTTAAACTAATGGATTTTTAAACAAAATATTTTGTACTACTTATTCACCCCCCCCCCAAAAGACTCAACTTGAATATAGTGTTTCTGGTTTATTTTCAGAAAATTAAATATCATTTTTTTGATTTTCATGACATCATGGAAGAGATAATTCCAAGAATAAAGGAGTATTATATAGTGATATTATTAGTGATTTAAATTTTCAGATCTATGTAGATATGGTTCTTGATAGAGTTTAACCCACAACTAATTGTGGTATGTCATTTGTTTATATTCATGGTTGTTTATTATGGGTGTTATAAAACATAAATTACAATTGAAAATGATGATATACAATTTTAAACAATCTATCATTTAATCGATATAAGTGAATACCATGTTAGTCAAAGAAGATCATGAGGATAATGGAAAATTAAATGACTATCCATTACTCTAATTTGAATAAGTATTGTGTTGTTTTTGTAGTCACCTTTTCCAAATAAATATAAATATTTCACATAAGAATTTTTTTAAAGAAAAAATTTAATTTCATGAAGTATCAATATTTCAAATATGGAATATGTGCCACTGAATGATGATGAAAATAGTTTGGACCAAAATTTTTTTAAACATTATTAAGAGATACCATGAAACTGGGATTACCGGAAGGTTTACAAACTCAAACATTCAAATAATATCATTTTGGATATTATATGTTTTTAAATAAGAAGAGAATAAGAGATAGTAGAGGTTACAATTACATAAAAAATATATTATTCTTAAGAGGCTAGATCATATAGATATATTTGTTCAAAAAATATTAATATATAGGGAGTATTAATAAAACATCCAATTCAAAAGGATAAGAAAGAGAATACAGGGCATCCACTAAAGATATTCATCACTATATTAGGTTTTTAAAGTGGATAAGGCTCAAGAATTACGAGTTCCACACTTCAATAGTTGGGGATTGAAGTATTGTATTAGGTCAATTTGAGAAATAAATTAATAACTTCTGAAGAATATGTTTTGTTGCTATTTTTGTAGAAAACGTAGAGTAATTGCATACTCGTTAAATAAAACCTCATCTATATTTTATGGAGAGTGTAGTGAATGTCGAGATTGATGTTATAAATTTATTCACAACTTTTTATTAACTATCTTTACTGATTTTCCATGAAACGTGCATAATTTGTGTGAAATACTCATGTTTTAATATTAAATTTAATTTTTTAGCATTATTTGAATTAATAAAATTGATTGAGTTTACTATTTTAATTATAAATCTCATCCTGCTTATAAAAATTTCATTATTCTTCCTTTTTAGGGTTCCTTACTCAAATTAAAACATTTCATTAGAAGGTACCTTTGGCCAAATCATCCATTTGGAGGGTCATATGGTCCAAATAAGAAAACCCAAAGAATCTACGATGAAACTAGATCATCTATTTGTGGTGAGTGTTGTTTTTGAACATGAGTTTTGGAATGTTGGAGACTTTTTTTGTGTTTAAGTCTTGATGTCTTGGGTTCTCACTTTCCCTTAAAAGTGTTTGGAAATTAAAAAATTAATTTCCAGTCATGAAGATTGAGTTAATGGGCTCAATAAAAAAAGTCCATATTCATTTATTCTCCTACAATGTTTGGGGAACAATTCAAGGAGTCGTGTACAGAACTATAAAGTCCCAAATCCAAAAACAAGGGTCCCAACTGATGCTTTTAAATCCATCCCACCATTCTGGACGGGAATTAAAATCCAGACACTATTTAGGACATTTCTCAGGATCTGTTAATCAAATCAAGTTGCGATTTTTCAATGTGAAGGAGGAGATATAGGAGGCCGACTTTCTTGAATAATGATTTTGGATTTGAGGGAATCTTCTTATTCAAAAACTCATTCATATTTAATTCATTGAAAAGGCATGGATAGAAATGGAATGTTTAACATTGTTTATTAAAACCAACATAACATTGGCTATATAAGTCCAAATTCCTCAAAATTTTTAGAGCTGACTGAAAACGTTAATATCTACAACTTTGAAGAAGAATATTTCTCCAGATTCAGCATTTAGAAATATCAAATTTGTGATCCAAGTGGAGGTGTAGTTTTGGAATGCAAGTAGTCCACAACATTTGGCTATAAATACACTCCCCCTATTCTCATTGCATGTGGCTAGAATTTCATAAGATAGTAGCATACACTGGAACTACCAATGTCTTTCTAAAGGCTTGGGAGGACCTTCCATACTGATGTTTTCACTTGAGATACCCTTCCTCATCACATTGTTTTCATTTACTTTTGTGTTCTTTGTTGTAATCTTGTAAGCCTTTTTTTTATAATTATATTTTAATGAAAGTTTCTTATTCTTAATATTTTATTATCATCCACCTTATATTATTAATTTGGTCTTAAAATAGTTTAAATATAGTTGAATCCCCTTCCCTTATTTTTCTTTCTCATTCAATCTAATGTCAGTATTTAATTCCCTTCACTGTTTTTGTGTGTGTGTTCGGCGCACTACTCTTTTCTTATCCCTTTCTTTTTCTTCACTTATTAATTCATAGTCATAAACATAATAAACCAGATTTCTAATCATCTTAATGGGTGATTAAATCTCTCATTTGGGGGAGTTATAGTTTATGGATGTTAAGTGATTGAAATATTTTGCTTGATGAATATTCTTTAAATTAACATTATGTATATTGGAATTAGCATGTAATTGATTAATGACTTGTTTTGTTTAACGTGTGGTTTCCATGGATTATTGGAAACATAAATACAATACCATGAAAATGATCTGATTGATATTAAAACCCTAAGTTAATTTAAGGCTTGGATTAAATCCTTAACACTTAGTAATTCCAATCAATATTATCTTGTGAAATGGGTGTTAATTTAAATTCAATATAAATCAAAGATCAAGGATATAACATAATTACCTCACTAATAATGAACTCAGCCCAATATTTATCAAATTTTTTAAATCAAACACCATCAATTAATCACTTCATTTAATCTATGCAAAAAAAACCCCACCCCAAATAAAAATACAATCAATTAAAAACAATCGACTATTAAAAAGTATCATCACCAAGGATTCGACTGAAGTGCTGAGTAAATCTCTCATTTGGGTGATTCCTAATTTGCGGATATTAAGGGATTGAGGTCCTTTGCTAAATAAATATTCTTTAAATTAATATTGTGTATTTTTAATATAAAAGGGAACCCAAAATCAATAAAATGGAACCCCCAAAATGAAATCCATTCCCCCCCACACTTAAATTTCAAAAAATAATGTAATGTAAATCCATGTAGATATTGGGTGGGACAAGGTATTGGGCTTCTAATGTGGCTATCAAATACAAGGTTTTCATAGGCTCGAAGGGGCTTTCAAATGGCATCGTTGATAGGGATAGTGCAATTAAGTAGTTGTTAGTTTCTGGTTATTGTAAAAAAATAGAATTTTAAAAAAATTAAAAAAACACACAAAGAAAAATATGTATTCTCATAAAAATCATAAATGAAAAAAAAAATATTAATAAATTACCATATTCTTATTTTTTCCAAAATCTCTATGAATGCCTCGTATCCTCCCAAACAATCCCTCATATTTTTTTGACCCTGAAATTGAGGGAACAATTTTCCAACATAGGAGGAACATTAGGGATAATTAAATAATTCAAGAACCAATCCTTGTCCAAACAATTAAATTAGAAATGGAAAATCCTAGGGAACAAACACTTAAAGAAATTGTTTCCCCTAATATTAATTAACAACCCCTTGGTATTTAATATATAAACATAGAGGATGACTTGAAACTCAACTCAGGTTTGATTCATCTACTTCCTCACTTCCATGGGATAGCCAGTGAGGATCCATATCTCCACCTCAAAGAGTTAAAAGTGGTGTTCTCTACCATGAAGACTCCAGGGGTTTCTAAGGAATAAATCAAACTTTTAACATTCCCATTTTCCTTAGCTGAATCCACCAAGTCATTAATTTACTACCTCCCTTCTGGTTCCATAACCACATGGAATGACATGAAGCGACTTTTCTTAGGGAAATTCATTCCTGATTATCATACTACTTCTATCTGAAAGGAAATTAGTGGTATTTGTCTATTCCCTAATTAACCACTTTATGAATATTGTGAGTGGTTCAAAAATCTTCTGGAAACCTATCCACATCACCAAATCCCTGATCAAATATTGATACATTACTTCTATGAGGGGTTATTGGATATGGATAGAACTCTCATTGATGTCGCAAGTGGTGGTGCTATTGTAGATAAAACTCGTGAAACTTCAAGAGATCTTATAAGCAACATGGCTGAAAACACGCAACAATTCCATAATCAAGCATATACTCAAGTCAAAAAATTCCAAGATAATCAGTCTATAGAGCCGAACAAGATGACAGAGTGGATAAATGAACATATAGGTCTCGTGCGACCACTAGTTGTGGCATCCAAAGCCCCAATACCATCTTCTCCACAATCTCTATTCCTTGGACCTATCAGGAACTATGGAATCTGTAGCTCCTCGTCTGATCCAACTAACAGATGTTCACAACTTCAATAGGATCAATCTAATTCATCTGGATCAATGGAGCTCAATGCGGTATATGCTCAGTGGAACCCCAACACTAAATAGTCAGGTCATTTCATTAGAAACTTCAACCAACCCCACTATGATCCCCTATATTCTACCTTAAACCAAGGCTTGAGGTATGGTAATCCCATTTCTCATCCCCCTAGATTCCTTCCTCAAAATCCAAACCAATTCCAATATGGTCAAAGTGTTAGTAACTTCCAACAACCTTAACCTTTTGTTCCTAAAACTCAAAGGATCAATCCTCCTCTTCCTATTCCTAGATTACACTATCCTAGTGAGACTTCCCAATTACCAAACTAATAAAATCCCTTTCCCAAGAACTAAAATCAATCTAATCCCAATCTGGGAAAAGCCTCTTCTTCCAAGAAACCATGGGAAAGTGAAATTGAATATCTTTCCATCTTCTCCAATTCCATCCTCAAAAACATTGAAACAAAAATTGGTCAACTTCCATCCCACCTAATCCAGCAACAACAATCAAATTATTCCCAAATCCCAGCTCAACCATTACCCAACCCCAAGGCTAATGTATGTGAAATTGCACTTAGATCATTAAAGAAAATTTATATGCCTCAAGATATGTCCCCCAACCCCCCTTTGAATGTTGACCAAGAAAATGAAAAGAAAAAGAAACTTGAAAAGGATCCTGAATCCATTCCCTCTCCTCCTCCCATTCTACAAAGGATCCCAATTCCTTTTCCTCAAGTTTTTTCTAAGCAAAAGAAGTCATTTGAACCTGATCCTGAAATTCTTGACATGTTAGGAAATTTTGAAGTCAACATTACCCTCTTAGATGCCATAAAAAATCCCTATGTATACCAAGTTTCTTAAGGAATTGTGCACCCATAAGAGGAAACTTAGGACCTTAGAAAATGTTTCCACCCAACAGTCTATTCCCATAAAGTTCAAATATCCAGGGACCTTTATGGTTCCATGCCAAATTGTATGTTCCTACATAGATGATGCACTCATAAACCTAGGATCGTCAATTACTGTCACTCCCAAATACATTTTCTCAAACCTTGGTCTTGGTCCCTTACATCTGATGGGTTTTGTCATTCAATTTTCCAATCGAAGCACTGCTGGTCCTGAGGGTATAATCGAGGATATCCTTGTTCATGTCAATGATCTTATATTACTACCTGTCTTATATGTCTTTGACATAAAAGGTGAGATAACTTATTCCCAATCTCCTTTGATTCAAGGAATACCTTTCATAATGACATCTAAAACCAAAATTGATGTCTATGTTGGCATCTTATTCATGTAATTTGGTGACCAACTAGTCAAGTTCAGTATTTTTTAATCCATGTGATACCCACCAAAGAATCAATCTTAATTCTCTCTCCATGATTCCAAAAGTCTTTCTGGGAGTGTATTGAATCCAAATCCATCATGTTCTTCATGTTCTACTAATAGCGGAGTTTGTAAATATTTCATCTTCATTAACCAAGTCATAAATGGAGAAGTTTATGTTGAAATTACAAATGAAGACTCCATTGATATAAAAGATCTGGAAAACTCATTGGAATTGAATCTTTCCTCTGACCTCCACTTCTCTAGCTTGGATGATACTGAGGGAAACTAACTAATATGATCATTTATTGACTCAGATTAGATTATCCAACATTTATCATTTCATATCCCTTATTTTGAAAAAAAAAATATGTGAGGAGAACATTGAACCAATTTTTATCTTGTCCCTATAGGAGTGAAGGTCGTGAGATTTGTTCCATAATTAATAAAGTGTTCACTAGTGAGGTTGAAATTGAACATTCTTTGCTGAACAACCTTGATATAAATGATATTGAAAAATTCATTCAGTCTTATGACTCCACTAATAATCATTACTCTACATCGGTAAGTGATGAAAGAAATGAGTCAAAAACAATTGGGATCTCATACTCTGGTTTCATGTTATCTAAACCTTACATAAATGAACTATCAAAATTTAGAAATCTTCCTGAATTCCCAAGAATAGAAAACCATCACTTTTTAGATAAAATAATTCCTCAAGTTGAAGACCAAATGGAGGATAGTCATATTCTCTTTCCACCCCCATTGAATTTCAAGTAAACAATCAAATAAGGAGAAAAATTATCTAGTGAAATATCAGGCATCCCAAAGGGGAAGTCTTTCTAGAAGCACTCTGGAGTTGAGAAAATAAGGTGGCCACCATCATACTATGAGAAATATTCTATAATTGTCCAGTTGTAGACATATAAATCCAGCGCTTCTTGGGAGGCAACCCATGTTTTATTTTACTTTTATGAAATTTTAATATCTTTTTAGTTTTCATTTGATGAATAATGATTTTTCTTTTTCAGGTAACATCCCTCATGAGGCACATCAACTTCCACAGACCCACCACTGAATGGAGATGGCAACCCAATAAATCCAAAATAAGGGTCACCTCATTCCCATTAACTCCTCTATCTCTCTCTCTCTTTATTCTTCTTCCTCCCTCATTGTCATTGTGTTTTTTAACACTTTCTTCATCACACTTTTTTGTTTACTCTTTCTCTTTTGTGTGGGTGTGTCATTATAAAAAACTAAAAAACCCTAAAAACTATAAAACAAAAAAAATCATAAAAAAATATGAAAAATAAAGATTTATATTTACACTCTTGGCCTTCTAATTTTCAAATTTTAGCCAACAATTTTGGGGAGTAAAAATAAATGGTTTCATCCCAAAAATTTTATTGGTTTATTCATAAATTTGGATAAAGAATATTTTTTCAAAAAAAAAAAATTAATGCTCAATTTTTTATTTGTAAAATGATTTTCGCCACCTCTGAGGAATAACATTTTCTTTCATTCTAAGGAAAACTATGGACATATTTTCAAAATTTGTGTCTTTAAACCCTATTTGTGAGTCTTGAGTTTGTGGACCTTTGAGCTTAATTTCCTACTTTTTTGTGAATTAATATGATAAAGGCATTTTCTGAACCACATGATAATTATAATAGCCAAATAGCCTCCCAGTATTCATAAATTAATCCTTCTTTTTAAATACCCTTGGATCCTATAAAAACTTTTTATTTGATGGCCAAATTACAATCCAAATACCTTATCCCACACAATATCTACATTTATTTACATTTCTTTATTTATTGAAATTTATATGTGTGGGGGGAATGGATTTCATTTTTTGGGTTCCCTTTTATTTATTTTAAATGAGTTATAATATTCTTGAGGTAAAGTATCCATTTTAGAGTGGGGTAGAGGTTTTCATTAAATGAGTTTTGGGGAATGTAATATACATTCATTTATGTAATTTTGTAAATGTTATTGACAAGTGTTCAAAAAGAATTAAAAAAATCCAAAAAAATGAAAAAAATGGGTCGTGTCTTAGGAAGGAAAAAAATTACACTTTCTCAACCTTTGATCTTGTTATAACTATTACAATTAGTGTCGTGAGGAGATAAATCATGGGTTGGGATATGAGTGTGATATCATCTTCAATTTCATATTTCGAAAAATGAAAAAAAAGAATAAAAGAAAAGAAAAGAAAAAAAAAGAACACTTATGTCACTGAGAGGATTTTTGGGTTTTGTAAATATTTCATCATCTCATGACCTTCAAATTTTCTTCCTCTCTAGGGTATTTCTTCACACCATCATTCCCTTGTAAATATGTGTTTCCATTTCCTTCCATGTTTCATTTAAAAAAATCATTATTTTACCCATGCTAATGTTTTACCCCTCTTCTCATCTCTCTTGGACATTATATTCCTACCATCCCATAGCCATAGAAAAACCACTTAAAAAGACATCCTAATACTTGTTCAGTTTAAGATAGGTAATGGAATATGATAGCACTTTCAAACAATATTATTTTCACTTTTGGTTGGTGAATGAGTGAACCTCCCGAAATAAATTTTTATCATCTTGAGAAGAGTAAGTTTTCAGTGCCCACATTTTCCATTTCTCAATTTGAGCATGAAAAAATAGTTGTTTTTGGATCATTTTTTTTGTAAAAATTTGAGGTGAAATTCAATATGGTTGAGTGAAATAGTCTAAACCTCCCCTGATTGGTGAAAATAAAATTTTAATATTTTTTGGTGACTGAAAATGAATTTGTAATGTTTTTTATATTTTTTGCACATGAGGACATCCACAAGGCTAAATGTGGGGGATTTTTTGTTATTAATTCATTAAGAACTATTTATTTACTCTCTTTAATAATTTTCAATGGAAAGTGCATAATTGGTGTAAAATACTCATGTTTTAATATTAAATGTAATTTTTGAGCATTATTTGAATAAATCAAATTGATTCAGTTTACTATTTTAATTATAACGCCCAACATACTTATCAAAATTTAATGATTCTTCCTTTGTAGGGTTATTTACTCAAATTTAAACATTTCATTAGAAGGTACCTTTAGCCAAATCATCCATTTGAAGGGTCATATGGTCCACACAAGAAGACATACGAATATGTGAATAAACCGAATCATCCATGAAGATTGATATACTGGGCTCAATTAAGAAGTCCAAATTCAATTATTCTCCTCCAAATTTTAGGGAACAATTCAAGGAGTCTTGTATAAATATATCAAGTCCCAAATCCAAAAAGGGCCCAAATGATGCTTTTATGTCCATCCCACCATTCTGATCTGGAATTAAAATATGTACACTATTCAAGACATTTCTCATGAACTATTCATCAAATCAAGTTGATATTTTCAGTGATAAAGAGGAGATATATATGGATGACTTTGTTGAATAAATCTTTCAAATTTGAAGGAATACTTATATTCAAAAACTCATTCACATTTATGTCATCGAAAAAACATGGATA
This sequence comes from Viscum album, assembly GCA_963277665.1. Lineage (NCBI taxonomy): Eukaryota > Viridiplantae > Streptophyta > Magnoliopsida > Santalales > Viscaceae > Viscum > Viscum album. The sequence continues at coordinate 1,880,374,086 of OY728150.1, read as the reverse complement.
GAAATGGATAGTTTAACATTGTTTATTACAACTGGCATAACATTGGATCCATAAGTCCAAATGCCTCCAAATTTTGATAGTCGATGTAAAATGTTAATATCTGCAACTTTAAAGAATAATAATTATCTAGATTCAGCTTTATGAAATATAAAATTGTAAATGCAAGTGGGGGGGTAGTTTCGGAATGGAAACATCCCACAACATTGGGCTATAAATACACCCCCCCCATTATCCTTGCATGTGGTTGGAATTTCAGAAAAGAGGAGCATAAATTGGAAAGAACAAATCTTTTCCAAAGGCTTGGGAGGACCTTACCTACTAAAGTTTTGAATTTATATACCCTTCATTATCTCTTTGTATTCATTTTATTTTGTGTTCTTCTTTGTTGTAATCTTGTAAGTCTTTACTTTTTTAATTCTATTTTAATGAAAGTTTTTTATTCTTCATATATTATTATCATCAAACCTCGGTTAAATAAAATTAATGGTATTAAAATAGTTTAAATATAGTTAAATCTCCTTCCCTTATTTTTTTTTCTCATTCAATCTATAGTCAGTATTTAATTCCCTTCACTGTTTGTGTGTGTGTGTTGGGCGCACAACTCTTTTCATATCCCTTCCTTTTTCTTCACTTATTAATTCATCATCATAAAATTATAACCAGATTATTAACCACCCAAATTGATTAATGAATCACTCATTTTGGTGATTCGTAATTTGAAGATATTAATAGATTGAGGGCCTTCACTAAATGGCTATTCTTTAAATTAATATTGTGTATGTTGAACATAATATGTAATGGATTAATGACATGTTTTTTTTATCATGTAGATTCTATGGATTATTGGAACAAAAAATAATCTACCATAAACAAATGATGGTAATGATTAGAATCCTAAGTTAAGTTGTGGCTTTTATTATTGCTTTAACACTTGGGAATTCTGATCCAAGCCGTCTTGTGAAGTGGGTATTAATTTGTTGCAATATAAAGCAAATCCCAAGTATATTATAAGCTTAAATCCCCAATAATAAACTCACCCCTATCTTTATCAATTTGTTAAATCCAACATTATCCATAAATTATTTCATAAGATCTATAAATAGACCCCCCCAATCAAAATATAATCAACTAAAAACAATAAATTTTTAAAGAGTATAATCACAGAGGATTCGACTCGAGTGTTGCTATACACATTAGCAGAGCACTGGAACCTTAAACAGTTGATAGGTGACAATCAGCCTCACTTTCAAAGATCAACAAATAATTTACCTAGATTTAAAAATTCAATATTAAAATATTTATGTGGAGTACATGGAGATACTTTTATGTCTATAATTTTTTAAAGACCTTTCTTAAAGTGGTTCATGAAGTAGAAAATGAGGGATTTCCACTTCATTATTTAGTAAGACATTCAAAAATCTAGAAATGGTATCACAACTTGGGTGATGAATAATCCAACCCAAGACATTGTAAGGAAATTATCCTCGCATGGATTGACCATGACCAAACACGTATCCATCGAACTAGTATAGTTGTTGAATCCATTCCACTTAAACAAATCTATGTGTATTATCCTTGGATTATCCATTAGTGGTAAACAAAGTAAAATCCTTTTTTCCTATGAATATTTTAACTTCATATATATTTTCAAATATTTTTGTGAGAATTCTATTAAGGGTAATAGGTTCAATATATTTCCCAAAAACACTCAAATATGATCTAAAGAGAATAATAAACAAGCAAAGGAAAAAAATTAATTTTGAAGTACCCTAATTCACCCTCTCGCCCCCTCCTCTCAGTCTTCATAATGTTGTAATAATATACATTAAAACTTTAATTCATGAGATATTCATAAATTCTTTAACAATAGTAACTCCATTATTTTCCATATTACTTTAATCGTATGTCTTTTAATTTAGAAAGTGTTTAATTAATAATATATCTAATATATAATAAAACATATATAATTGATATTTTATCAAAATATTTCAACCTTTAGGAAATGGAAGTTCTATTTTTTATTATTTTTAGAAAATGTGATTTCAAATACAACTAATAAAAAGTAAATTATATTTCTTTGATATTAAACTTCTATTATTATTTGGATTCAAGCTATTAAAAATATTCTAGGACTCTTCCAAAAATGGATTTACCTAAATAATTTTTGTGAAAAATATTTAGTTTCTTTACTCTCAAACTTTCATAAATATGATAAATAATTTATCTCTTGAAATTACTTCTCTTATTATTCATCCCATATGAAAAGATCCTATAATTAAAATAGTTTCAATATTTGATAATTATTGTTTACAATATAAAAACTTTATTCAGATATATATTGTTAAAAAGAAAACATGTAGGCTATATTTTATTTTCAATCTATCATTTTAGTATATTCATAAGATGCATAATTGAATACATCCATTGAAAATAAGTAGAAATGTACAAGTATGCCCCTCTCATTAAGAGTATTGTTATATGAGCCTGATGTCAACAATAAAGTAGGAAAATACATTTCTATCTAATATAAGAATTATTAAAATTATATCTATAATTTTTTCAACTTTATAGAGTCAATAACATTTCTATAAATGGTTTTGAAGAAAAATAATAACATTTTGACTTTTTTCCACACCTTTTTGGGTAAAATTCAATTTATACCCATGGACATAAAATTATCCATTAATAAATGACAATAACGTGCCTTTAAACCATTTAAATCCAATTTTTTAATTTATAAAATATTATTAATTTTTGAATAATACCCCTCAAGAACATTACCTCTATTTAAAAACTCACAAAACTCAATTTTTTCTTTTCTATATAAAATTTTATCTTCCAAGTGTATAAATTTACTTCATTATTCATTCACTAGTGAAAAATATTATTTTATCAACCAATTAACCATATATAACCTTAAATTCATTTGATATATGGTTTTTCTAGGAATATTGATTAATATTACAATTAGAAAATAAAATATATAAATTTCTTTACGTATTACATCAAGGAAATATCTCACAGATAGGGTCATCTATTATGGTAATTCATATAAAATTGATCTTTTATTTCATATATCTATTTTTAGTTCTTTTATAAAAATATTAATAAAATTTTTATCTATATTTTTATCCTTTTCAAGTAATTAATGGACTGTTGAAGGAAAATATAGTAGGTTATATTCTGAGTTCCCATTTAAATCATTTCTCAAACACTGATAACATTGTCTTAAAGGTTGAAATATATGACACCTAAGAAAATATTTTTTCATATATTGATCTAATCTAATTGAATGTATATCTTATTTATATATAAATAATGTATGTTTTTCTTTACTACTATATCCCAAAATTATTACATCCACTGTAAAATCATTTATTATACCAAATAACATAGCTCTAAAAAATACTGTTGTCCCTTATAACTATTATACACATCCAAATTAATATCTCACATCTTATTTAAATTATAAATCCATAGAACCAATTATTTTTCTATATAATTTCAATATTTTTAAGGCCTGAAAATTAACTTATAAAACAACGTAAACTTGTATTTCATTCAATTACATGGTTTTAAATTTTAACGAAATAATATTAATAGCCAGGTATAATGGGTATTACATTACATACCATGAGGATTTATTATATAAGTATCTAATTCAAGATAAAATTTTGTTTCTTCTTTCGTAAATTTAGAAAAATCATGGTAAATTGTTTCCAATAAGGATAATCTATAGGATGTAAAAGACTTTTATCTCTGATTCTTCCATTTTCAAACCATATCAACTACGTAGAATTTTATACACTACTAAACATGAATCTAAATATTTGAATGATGGGGAAGTACTTCAAGACATTTTCATGACTACGTTAATTTTATTTATATTAATAGGCATTATATCTAGGTCATTTTTTAAAAAATATATATATATATATTTAAATCTAAATATAATATAATCATTAGAACAGGCATGTGTCGTTTCATAATTCATGCTTATAAAGAATATAATTTCTCTAGATTCATATGTATTAGAATTATTCTTGTTATCCCTTGGAATCCTACTCTAAAAAAATTTATATAAAGCTCATATCACTCCAACAATTAGTTCATTTTTTGTTATAAATCATCAATACTGTCAAAAAAAATTAAATTTAAAACAAGCACTATCTAATAGTGTCTTTTCACCATTTTTTTATATTGTAAGCATATTGTAATAACCTATTTTTCCAGACTGTAGTTTTGAGAAAAACTTTTATTATTTCTATCAAATGTTTATAAAGGGGTAAAATGGTCTTTTCCCCTAGCACGTGACGTTGGGTAATTTTTCTGACCACTCTGTTGGGCCTAGAATGCGGTTTTTACCCAAATAAAAGATTTTGGGGAAAATATTATCCATTTGAGTTTCGGCAGAATAATTAATATGAAATTTTTATTAAATTAAATATTTAATTTTTCCCATAGGTTAGTTTGACTATAACTTTTTAACGGAGCTCCATATTGAGTTTGGTCTCGACCGTTGAACCTAGAATGGGATGCTTAGCCAATGTGAGGCATAAACATGGGAAGAGTGTTGGGGCTAGGCCGGTGTAAGATCTTGGCCTTTTCTGGAGCAATCTCAGGAAATTTTTCAGGTAATTTTTGTTATTATATAAGAAACTTTGGCTTAGGGTTTGACCTAGGGTGTGTTTGGGTGAAGTTTTAAGGGATTTGGGAAGATAAGGGGTTGTGAATGGTTTGGAAAAACCTACGCAAGATAACCGTGCAGACAGTGGAGGTCGGCACGGTTGGTGCACTGTTTGCTTAACTATGTGCCATCAAGCCTTTAGAACAGTGGAAAATTGCACTGTTGGTTCACGGATTGGCCAAACCATGCGAATTCACAGGTGAAATCGTGTGTGTGGCACTGTTTATTCTGATAATTGGTTTTAAAACCAACCAAAACCCCTGAAACCTCTCTAATTCAACCTAGGCATGGGATTGACAATTTCTAGGTGTTCCAAAAGCCTTATAGTGGGATTACAAGGTGATCTGAACACTGTTCTTTGAGATCGGAATCTCGGATAGAAGATCTGCTCTCTTCTGGGTAAGTTGATTTCATCCCGTTGATTCTCCTATTCTTTCTCTTATCTTTCCTAAATCTTTTCAACGAAGATATTCACTATTTTCAGGGATATAAACCTATGGGTTGATATCTAGATCTAGGATTATGGATCTAGATCTATATTTTCAAGATCTCGATGCCTTTGACGTTAATTATGGTGTTGGAATTTATATCGGGATCTCGATTGGTGATGTTTTTCCACTCTGATTTTAGGGATTTCCATTGGGATAACTTCCAACAATAAACCGAATTAGGTGGTATAAATCATACTCCAATAGTCATGATTTATGATATGTGAATGTTATTTTATGATTACTATATTCCCTTGATAAATTATTTCCTAAATTGGAGTAATTAGGAAAGTCAAATTGAATTGAGTTACCTGAGTAGTTAATTGATAATTGAATCATCGAAAAAATGAATGGGGTTTCCCAAATAGATATTTTAGATATTTTTTATGGGTTGAGATTTGGTAATTGAGATATTTAATAGATTCTAAAAAAATAATGAATTGGGGAAAATTAATTATTATATTATGTTTGGCTATATAAGATAATTAATTGTGAGAATTAATTGTCTTCCATGGTGTTGAAAAAATATAATTAATTGTGATATTTAATTATGTGACATGATGTTGATCTAAGATAATTGATTATGTTAATTAATTATGACATGTTAGATTTGATATTGATAATTAATTATGAAAAGAGAATTGTTTTGATTGATTAATTAATTGATGAATTAATTAATGGGTTATGTCCTTAGTTAATTTTTGTGTTAACTAATGGCCTTTTAAATTTTTAACTAATCATTGGATTAGTAATGGAACAATGATGAAAATTGTTATGAATTAAAGAATGATTAAATGTCTGGGATTTTTTGGTTACTAGACATAGTGTTCTAGACCATTTAAAATTTGGGTCGTGTACATGGCATTCCTCCCCAATAGATATACAAGATTGATATTATGTGGTGCTAGGAATGATAACCTAAAATGAATGAGAAAAGGAGTTCTAGGCATGATGACCTACAGTAAATGAGATTTTTGGTGCTAGGCATGATGACTTATAATAAATTAATGATAATAATGAATGATGATTCAACTGAGATTTATGGTGCTAGGCATGACGAACTACCCTAAATGATTAATGATATTGAATCAAGATTAAAATGGGAAACATGAATTAAAATTTGCTTAATGTATTGATTTAGGATTAAATGACAATGTGATAACTATTTATATTAGGCATTGTATCTATTGCTTCATAAAACTGCATGCACTATCTTTTGACTAGACTCGTTTTAGACACAATTGGTGGTGGACTACTGAGTTGTACTCACACCATATTTGGGCTTCTTGATCGGCACCCGAGTAGACTTTTTTATTGTAGGACATGATAAGGGAAATTCATTGGGATAGGTTGTTGTTTGGGATTAGAGCCTGGGAGAGAGAACTAGATGTGGTTCAGGACCCGCTTTGGAGTCTTTGTGTCTTTACTTTGAGTAATATTGTAGACACTTCACATTGCATTATCATATAATCTTTTAAATTTTAGTTGAGTATTGTATTTTCATGTTTGGGTTATCATATGACATGGATTTTTTTGGTTATTTACATGCTTCCTCACTTGGTTATTGTTATTTTATTTCGTTAGTGTTTTATTCTAATAAAAGAGGGTATAGTCTCCCCAATACTGACTTACCAGACCCTCGATGCTAGTCAAAATCCACTTCCATATGGGGAGGTGTGCTTTAGGGCATGAGGCCAACCAGATCGAGGCACTGCTTAGTGTCACCTCGGTCGGGACATCACAAAGTGATATCAAAGGATTTTTAATTTCTTTTATATTTTTTTCATACTATTTTGGGAAAGGTATAAAATATACTAGGAAGATTTGAGGCTTAGTAATGAGCTCATTCATGGGAGTTGCAAACCCATGTATGGGGGAAAATACAAGTACTCGAGGTGGGGTTGTTTTGATTGTTGTTTGTTGTTACAATTGTATATTATTTCACCTTGTGTGATGTACTTGTGGTGTGATGTGATATTTGTTTTGAAAATTTTTGAATTTGATTTGTGTCCTAAAGAGGCAAGATATTTGAGCCTGTATGCATAATTCTAGGCACTCAGGGTTGTTGTGGCATGTATCATTCTAGGAACTCATGAGAAAATAGGTTATGGGTGAGTTGTTGAACATGAATTGTTTTTCCTTATTATGAGATTGAAATAATGATGCAATATGAGAATAAATGGGCATCTAATGAGATACTTGAAATATGAAATGAGTTTGATTAATTAAATAATTTTTTAATTAATTAGATTGAGATGATGTGATTAATTAATAGTCAGATTAATTAATGAGAATGCATGTACCCTTGTTAACTAAGACCTAGAAGTAGGATGGTTAAGGGTAGTGATAAGGCCTCAGTATTGACCATGTGGTGAGAAAAAGGGAGGAAAGGACATGTTTAAACTTTTTTTTTTAGTTTATCATATAACATAAATTTTTCAAGGTTTCATTATGAGACCTAAGACGTCGGTTTGTATATATAGAGAGATGCCTCCACGATGCTTGTTGAGGGAGAGACAGAGGGGTATGGCTCGAAACAAACTTCCCTATAGGGAACTTGAAACAATATTAGTGAAAGCTGAGGAGGAAGGAAAATAGTTTCAAGAAAACATTTCATGTTTCATGAAGTTCGTGGAAAGAGACCAAGGGTGAGTTTTGAAAATCTTGTCAGATTTGACAAGGGAGTTTCAGCTACAGCACCCTCCTACTTTTATTGGAGAGGGTGGACCTGAGGGAGCTGAATTCTGGATTGAATCCATAAAGATGATACTTGAACATTTAGAGACTCCAACTGAGAGGACGATAAAGTTGGTTGCTTATATGCTACAGGGTCCAGCAAAGAGATGGTGGGACATTCAGGTACGGTGTTGAAAGACTGACGAGATGTTTTAGAAGGTCTTTCTAGAGATGTTCTTGAAACACTTTTATCCATACATGATAACACTAGATAAGGATTCAGAGTTTCGACATCTGACCCAAGGAAGCATGTCCATAATGTAATATGTTAGACGTTTAACATTTTTAAAGTGTTTTTTCTTCAGCTATTGTGGAATATGAGTCTTCTTTCACAGAAATATTTCAAGACGGACTTAAGTGTGAAATTAAGAACCCGGTGAATATATTTTGTCTAAAGAAATTCTCAGAAGTGTTTAATCATGATCTCATTTAAATGGGGAATCAAAAGGAGGCTTCTATTACTATAGAGTTACTTGTCACTTGATGATCAGGGAGTGTACCTTTTCATAGAATAAAGCACCTCTAAGAGAACCTTAATTGAGATAGTGTAAGGAAATGTGGAAATTCAGAAGAAACAGTTGAACTGAATCTTTCTCATGTGCTTTTCCACTAGTGTGATAGGTAGGGAAAATATCATACATATTTTCCTCGACCAAAAATGGAGTGCCAATTTTGTAGTAAGATAGGGCACCTAAAAAAGTTCTACAGGAAGAAGTGATGAGTTGGTGCTAAGGGAATAGCTTCTCAGAGTCAGAGTGTGAGAAGAGGTTCTTATACACCATATAGGTCTAATATCTAGAGTTCTACGGGAAGAGGCGGTTGAGGTAGTGGATGTGGTGCTTTAGGGAATGATCACCCATATCAGCAGAGTGGTTCTGCTTAGGGGAGTCTTACAACACCATAGGGAAGAGGGGCAGGACAGTTACATGCAGTTCAGCCGATACTTTTGGAGAGATTGGCTGGTCCGTCAATAGTGATAGGTACTATTCAAGTTTCTTCTACTTTAGCTACTTCCATGTTTGATAATGGTTCCTCACATTACTTTATATCTAAAATCCTTGTTAATGGCTTGATCCTGGAGGTGGAGTTTGTAAGTGGGATGATGAATATTAATACGCCTTTGGGAACATAGACTAGGGATACCTTTTTATTCAAGTGATGTTCTCTAGAGATCAGAGAGTATCATTTCCTTTTGGGTATCTATGTCCTTGATATAATAGTCTTAGACCTAATTATGGGTATGGACTAGCTAGTCACATACTGATCCAACGTAGATTGTTATTGTCGGATAGTGACCTTTGTATATCTTGAGGGTGACCAATATGTTCTTCATAGGAGAATGGAATATCCATCTAGCCTGAGCTGGGATAATTACTCAGCAACTGGGATAGATCAAAGCCCATGTTTCTAGTCATTTGTTGGATGATGGGATTGGTAGGAAAGATGCCCATCCACCAATAGTATAACTTTTTCATGATGTATTTCCTAAAGACTGTTCAGGGTTTCCACCTAAGATAGAGGTGGAATTCACTATTGATCTCATGTCGAGAGCTGTGTCATTATCTAATATGCCTTAAATAATGGAACCAACTAAGCTTCAAGAGCTCAAAATGTAGTTGGGGTAGTTGGAGGATAAAGTGTTTATTCATCCAAGTACATTGCCTTGGGGATCGCCTGTTTTGTTTGAAAAGAAGGCCTATGGGAGTTTATGCTTGTGTTTCAACTACCATAAGTAGAATAAAATGACTTTTAAGAACCAATATCCTCTTCTACATATTGATGATCTATTTGAGCATCTGAAGGGGGCTTCTGTATTCTCAAATATTGATCTGAGATCATGGTATAATCTTGAAAGATTTTGGACTTTTGATATACCAACAACTGCTTTCCGAAACATTTATGGCTTTATGAGTTTTTCGTAATTCCTTTTGGGATGAAAAATGATCCAACAGTGTTTATGTCCTTGATAAATAGGATATTTTACCCGTATTTAGATCAGTTTTTGGTAGTGTTTGTGCGTGAAATATTGGTGTACTCTAAGATTCATGATTATCATGCACAAAATCATGACCTCTTCCAGGGTACACTGAGAGAACATTGGCTATATGCCAATCTATATAAATGTTAGATTTGGATTGATAGAGTACACTTTTTTTGGCAAATCATCTCAGAAGAATGTGTGGAAGTGGACTCATAAAAAGTGTAGGCAGTGATTTTTTGGGTTCATCCCAAGAATGTTTTCCATATCCAAATTTTGTTGGGGTTAGCTGGATATTATAGGAGGTTCATCCAGGACTTTTTCCACTTTGCAGCACTGCTAATTGGTTTAACCAATAAAGGTATAAATTTTTATTGGACAGTATAATGCAATAATTATTTCCAAGAATTTAATAATAACTTTACATCCGGACAAATTTTGATCTTACATAAGTTGGGTGAGGAGTATGTGGTGTATTTTGATGCTTCGGGGTTCAGACTCAGAGTTGTGTTGATACAAGGGGATAGAGTTGTTGTTTATGGGTCTCAGAAGTTGAGTCCACATGAATGAAATTACCCTACGCGTGACCTCAAGTTAGCAGATGTGGTTTACTTTCTTAAGTGTTGTAAAACTATCTTTTGATTGATAAGTTTATAGTTTTTAGAGATCACAAAATAATTAAGTATATCTTTTCATAGCATGACTTGAATCTTCGGTAGCAAATATGGGTAGAGTATATTTAGTCCTTCAATTTTGAATTGGAATATACACCTGGGAAGTGGGATAGTGTGGCTAATGCCTTAAGTAGGAAAACTCAGACTCAGTTGGTACATGAGTCTAGTGCATAGTAGAAGACAATGACTATGATGGCGGAAATGAATGTGGTAGTTCGGGAGAGTCAGTAGATGATGAATCTGGTTTCCTTAGTAGTAGAGTCTACACTCTTGATATAGATCAGGGATAGGCATTACAAGGATATGGAGTGTTTTATCCATGAGGGAAATCCTTGAAGGTGAGGAGACACCTTCAAACTGGATAATAGCTAAGGATGAGATCATCTATGTGAAAAATCAGGTTTTTGTTCCTAAGAGTATGCGCGAGGAACTCATGCGATAATTTCATGCCTCAAAATGGGTGGTACATCCTGGGGTAAAAAAAATATACCATTACCCACAATTATATTTTTGGTGTCTGGATAAGAAAAAGGAAATATCAGGGTTCATAACAAGATGTTTCACCTATCAACTTGTGAAGGAAAAAGCATCAACGACCAAGAGGCCTTTTGTAGCTGTTGCCTATTCTGGAATGGAAGTGGGATGATGTGACTATGGATTTCGTGGTAGGACTTCCAAAAACTCTTAGGAAGAATTATTCTATTTGGTCCATTGTGGATCAGATAAAAAAATTATCACACTTCTTTTCTATTAAGGATACCTTTATAGTAGAGTGGATGGGAGAAATTTATGAAAGAGAGATAGTTCATTTTCATGGGGTTCCACGGACTATAGTTTCATATCGCAATTTTTTTACTTCACGCTTCTAGAAGGGCTTATAAAAGGCTCTTGGTACACATATTCTGTTAAGTATGGACTTCCACCCAAAGACACATGGGTAGTCAGAGCATACCATAGAGGTGTTGGAGGATATGTTGCGAGCATATTTGCTTGACATTAGTGGTTCTTTGGAAAAGAACATGGCTTTAGTAGAGTTAGGTTATAACAATAGTTATCAGGAAACTATACAGATGGAACCATATGATGTACTTTATGTTAGACCTTGTAGATCACTACTATGTTGGTTAGAGGTGGGTGATTCAGAGATGTTGGGACTAAGTTTCATTCAAGAGACTTCAGAGTAGGTGCAGTTGATTCAAAAACATATCGATATGGATCATATTAGATAGAAGTTGTATGCTAATAGACAGAGACAACACCTATAGTTTATATAAGGTGATCGTGTATTCATTTGGGTGTCTCCTAGATTGTTCACCTCAAGATACAGAGGAAGGGCAAGTTGGCACCCATGTTTTTAGGACCGTTTGAGGTGTTGGAGAGAATCGGGTCGGTGGCATATTGATTAGTACTTTTGCAGAAATTCAGTTCTATGCCTGTTGTTTTCCATGATTCACAACTACAAAAGTATCACCCTGAGACTTCTCATGTGATTTATGTGGAATAGGTTAACCTCAAGATAGATTCTTCCTTTGAAGAGAATCTGGTACGTGTTATAGGTCGCAGTGAGAATGTGTTATGGGGAAATATTATTACGTTAGTTCATGTGTTATGGAAACATGGAAGTGCTCAAGAGGAAACCTGGGAATGGGAAGCATACTTGAGGTTCCTTGTCCTAATATTTTTGGTGCGGAATCTTAGAGGAGTTTGGGAGTGTAGGTTTAGGATGATCTATTATAAGGTGGGGAGATTGTAAGATCTATTCCTTTTATAGAGAAATATCGGTATTTCTTCAGGTTCTTTTTGTTATTATTTAAGTAACTTTCTCTTGGGGTATGACCTAGGGTGTGTTTGGGTAAGTTTTTAAATAATTTGGGAAGACAGGGGGTTGTGCACGGTTTGTTCATGGTTTAGAAAAACTGTGTGGATAGTGGAAGTCAGCATGGTTGGTGCACAGTTTTCCTGACCATGCTCCATCAATCCATGCAGGCAGTGGAATATCGAACTATTGGAGCATGGTTTATCCTAACAATGTGGATTCCTAGGTGAAATCGTGCGCGTAGACTAGTTTTATTCTGAGAATTAGTTTTAAAACCACTAGAACCCCTGAAACCTCTCAAACTTTACCACACTTGGGCTTGATAATTTCTAGGTGTTCCCAAAGCCTTATAGAGGGATTCTAAGGTGATTCGAACACCATTATTTCATATCGAAAGCCCGAATCGAATATCTGCTCTCTTCTCGGTAAGTGGATTTCATCACGTTGATTCTATCATTATTTCTCTTATCATTCCTAAATATTTTCATGGAATATATCCATTGTTTTCTTAGATCTAAACCTACGGGTTGAGATCTAGATCAAGGATTGTGGATCTAAATCCAGTTTGTCAAGGTCCGGATGCCTTTGATCTTAATTCTGGTTTAGGAATTTAGATCTGGAGCTTGATCAACAACGTTATGCTGCTTGAATTTTAGGGATTTCCATTGGGATATCTTTTGTCAATAAACTAAGTTAGGTGGTCTAAATATAACTCACATAGTCATGATTTATGATATGTGAATGTGAGTTTATTATTGCTAGAATCCCTTGATAAATGATTTCATAAATTTGAGTAGTTAGGAAAGTGGAATTGAATTAAGTTGACTCGGTAGATAATTGATAATTGAATCATGGAACAAATGAATGTCGTTTCCAAAATAGATATTTTGGATATTTTTTTATTGTTTGAGATTTGGTAATTGGGATATTTAATTGATTGTGAAAAGATGATTAATTGGGGGGATTAATTTTGATATGATGTTTGGCTATGTAGGATAATTAATTGTGAGAATTAATTATGTTCCATGATGTTGACTAATGATAATTAATTGTAAGAATTAATTATGTGACATGATTTTGATTTAAGATAATAAATTTGGAGAATTAAATATGACAGGTGAGATTTGATATGGATAATTAATTGTGAAGAATTTCTTATGGAAAGAAAAATGTGTTAATTGATTAATTAGTAAATAAATTGATTAATGGGTTATGTGATTAGTTAATTGTTGTCTTAACTAATGGCCTTTGAAATGGTTAACCAATAATTGGATTGGTAGTGGAATAATGTGTAAAATTATTACAAATTAAAGAATGATTAAATTGATGAGATTTTTGTGGTACTAGATATTATGTTCTAGACCAATTTGAAGTTGGGAGTTGGACATGGAATTCCACCCCAATAGTTATCCAATATTTAGATTATGGGGTTTTAGGCATGACGACCTACACCGAATGATAAAATGAGTTCTAGGAATAATGACCTACATTCAACAAGATTTGTGCTGCTAGGCATGATGACCTACACTAAATGAATGATGATTCAACTGAGATTTGGGGTGCTAGGCATGATGACCTAGACCAAATGATTAATGATATTGAATAATGATTCAAATGGGAAACATGAATTGAAATTTCCCCAATGTGTTTATTTAAGATTATATAGCAATGTGATAACTCTATAAATTATGCATTGTATTTATTGCTTCATAAAACTCAAGAACTATCTTTTGAATGGACTCATTTTAGACATTGTTGGTGGTTGCCTAATGAGTTGTACTCACACCATATTTGGGCCACCTTATCTTCACTCAAGTAGACTTTTTTGTTGCAGTACTTGATAAGGTAAAGGCCCTAGGATAGGTTTCTGTTTGGAATTGGAGCATGAGAGAGGGAACTGGATGTGATTCGGGACCTTCTTTGGAGTCGTTGTGTCTTTAAATTGAGTTTCATTGTAGACACTTGACATTGCATTGTCATATCATTTCTTTCCTTTTATTTGAGTATTTTATTTTCATAATTTGGATATAATATGAAATGGATTTTTTATAGTTATTTGTACGCTTACGAACATGGTTATTGCTATTTTCTTCCATTGGTGTTTAATTCTGATAAAAGAGGGTATAGTCTCCCCAAGACTGACTTGTTGGAACCACTTTGTGTATAAAGTTGTATTTGTTGTCAATAGTTGTCAGTGAAGATCAAAATGAAGGAGATCAAGAAGTACTCCAATGAAATGGAGGAATGGAAATTCAAATGATTTTTGTACTGATCATAAATTCAGAGAATATGTGTCAAAGGCGACATGTTATTTACAAAAGAGAATAATAGTGAGGTATAATCCATCTGAGTATGAAGAAGAAGACATGGTGGTTGATGAAGACCATTCAACTATTCATGATTGCATGAGAACCATGCAAGAGACTTCTTGAATAATTGAATCGTATGATTTGCATGAATTAGAGAATGATGGTTGAAAAAGAAGACAGTGTGGAAGGGATTGGAATTCTGAGATGGTCATGCACTTCACATTGTCTCAAAATATGATGATGCTAAAGATGATTTATCAAAGGATATATATCACGATAGTAGAGTTCGTGATGAAATCTGAAGAATGGTTATGGGAAGAAGTGAAGAGAGAAATGACAAAGGAAGAGACCATCTAGAGGCGGCACAAAAGAACAAATACAGGTGGTGCCATTTTCCAGTGTTTTCCAAATCTTTGGGCCTGAAAATAGCCAAATGGAGAAAAGTGATTTTGGCAAAGAGACTTGCGCACCATGTACATGAAGGAGATGTAACTTGTGTGCCTAGTGTTTTTCAAGATCAGAACATGGGAAAATGGAAAAGGAAAGAGGGCCGCGCAAGTATTGGGTTGGTCACGCAAGTGACCTTCGTGCCGTGAAGAGACTTCTGCACCAGTGCCTAGGAGGATTGGAAACTTGCGCGCCTATTGTTTTTCAAGATCATAACATCAAAATATTCCAAAGGAAAGAAGGTCATGCAAGTATTGGTGTGGTCTCACAAGTGAAGTTCGCGACAGATGCTAGGGCGGATGGAGCTGCGCACTGGAACTTGCGCTCCAAGGGGAGACTTGCACGCCATTGCGTAGGTTGTTCAAACGCCTATAAATACAGGTCGACCCCTCCTTATTCCACACGAGCTCAAAACCTAGAGAAAATAAGAGCTCTCGTCGCGTAGGTGTGGTGGTCGCGCAAGTGGTGTGTGGTCGCGCAAGTGGTAGATGCGCTCCAGGTTTGGAATTTGTGTGCTAGGTGATTGTTGCGCACCTCAGGCGGTTTGGGAGAGGAAGGAAGTGAGTCGCGCTAGTTAGGAGCTGAAGAAGGTTGTGACACGCAAGTAGTTGAGGTTGAATTGTGAACCAGTTTTGACATGCATGTCGACACTTGTGTGCCGTCTTGAGACTTGCGTGTCGGGCTTGTGTAAGCACGTCGGGTATTGCTTAAGCCCACCCATATTTTTGGAGCTGCACAAAAGCCGGAAGATTTTCCGATACCATCGGTGCAAAGCGAGATTAAAGAGGAAATATAAATGATACATGCATGATCTCATTCATAAATGGAGAACTGATTCTGAAAATTTCAAGTAAGCTGAACTTCATTTATTGAGCAATCACATAAGTGGTTGTGATTCAGGAAAACAAAGACAAGAGGATCTAGTGCATTAAGTCGTTGCACTATAGAAGAGGGATTGAACTGAAAAGAGCATCAACTCTGAACCCTGTTGCAAGAAATGTCTCATGCTGAACAGGAGACAAAGAACTTCATGTCTATCTATTGAGAGACCTTCATGTCTATAAACTGAGTGTGACTTCACCAAGGGTAGTGAGCCAGGGGGACTCAACGAGAGTGACCCGAGGGACGCAGTGATCTATCCTTGAACATTTGTAAAGGCAGTGATCCTGGGATAGAGTGACTATTCCCGAACCATTATAATCCAAATCTAGTGAAGAATAGTGGAATTTGGTATGACCAACAATCTGTCGGCGTATTCTCCTTGGACGTCACCCTTAGTGGTGAACCATGTGAAAATTGTTGTGTCATCTCTTTACATGTGAATGTTTCATTGGTGATCATATCCATCATACTTTTTTAAAAAGTTCCTACCAATGTGGGAACAAGATCCTTGTTTTTAAAAGAAAAAGTTGACACCTTGATTCACCCCACCCCTCTCAGGGTGTCCTGGGGTCCTACAAGTGGTATCAGAGCGAAAGGTTGACGTATGTTGGATACAATACAGTAATACTATTCATAAGAGGATTTGAATTTCTTTCCTAATGTCAATAATGTCGATCAGTCTTGATAATGACTCGGTCATTTCCGAGCAGAAGTCTACATCTAGCAAGACCATGAAAAATAGGAAAAAGAAAGAGAAGAAGCAGTTGAAGAAGTCCCTGATATCCAAAGAAGATGCAATATCTGGTTCTCCATGCCCTTCCAATAATGAAGAAATATCAGGCTTGGAAAGTATCGATCTGGTGGCTCGTGATTCTACCACAAGAATGGAAGACACTTATATCACAAGTGATTAAGAGAAATTAATAAGCTATCTGCGTGATATTCCTTAAGAAAGAGTTGATCCTGTTTTTATAATATTTCAATGCATGCAAGCTGAGATCAATCGATTAAAAAGAGAAGATGATAATTTAGAAAAGGTCTTGGAAGGAAGAATTCTTGAATGTTTAAAACTCACCAAACAGATTAAATTCTTTGAAGAAAAATTGGAAGTCAATTAGAATCTAAAAGAAAAATATCCATGCACTTGAAGCTGAGCTGAATAAGAGAAATGAATTCAAGAGTTTTTGTTTGGAAGAAACTTCCAAGAGATTCAAGGAACTTGACTCTTTGTTACAAAACAAAGTTAAGACGCGTGAAGATGAGGCTGAAATATTGAAGAAGACTTGTGAAGAGAAGATGATCATGATTGAAGATCCGAAGATCATCCTCAATATTGAAAGTCAAAAATTGGAATCCCAACTAACAAATCTTGAGAAGATGTATATTGAGACTTCAAAAAAGAATGAAATAGAATCAGTTGCTGTTGGTACGCAATGCTCACTGGAGGATACTAGAGCTGAAATACATTCAACATGTGACAAGAATATTATGACAACTCTTGATTATCCTTATCAAGAAACAATATCTATTGTTATTCAATTCATAATGGAGGATTCTAAAGCCAAAATATCTCCAACATGTGATAAGAAGATCATGACTTCACTCATTGATCTATCACAAGAAACTGATTGAGTAAAGGTACCATCCAAACCACCTTGTACTCATGTTTCTAAATACATTCCCACAATCAGTGCAGGTTGGAAGAGAAATTCTAAACAAATATGGATGAGTAAAGTTGAGGAGAAGAAACCTACCATCATGTATAGGGTGGATATGAACGAAAAATTGGAATATGGTTCTTCAGATAGAGAAAAACACATTGGGAAAAAGTCCCAACAACCTCATATAGAAGAAACAAAGAAGAAACAATTTGTGGGTCAATGTTGGTGCTTCAACAGATTTGGGCATTGTGCACTGGATTGTTGGTACAATCCCATTAATGGAAAATCACAAAGAAAGCTTGTATTAGAGGGAAGAAATCCTGAGAAGAAGAAGCAACATCTGTAGGTCCTGAAGCATCTATTTACAACAAATAGATTTGGAATGCTTGATAACATCTGTGATGTATACAACGGCAGTGGTCACAAGGTAGGTTCATGCCCATCTCAACATGCTTTCCCTGTTGATAAGAAAAGAAGTCCTTTGATGTTGTCTAAGTAGGAAGCAAGTACATTGGGTAGAAATCAGAAGAATGGTGTAAATACACATTTCCCCTAGAAGATATCAAGTAGGGAAGCTGAGAAGACCCAGGATTTTAGATCCATGAAATTGAAGGGTCATTCATCCAAAAGAAAATGTAAGTGGGATGAAACTCAGATGAACCCATGTGGAAGATCCAAACCAGCTGCAACAGTTCCAAATGACTTGTTGGGCATCTGGCCAGAAGATTTGAAAATAATGAGGAAATGTGAAGATGAAAAGCCCAAGGCTGGTGATAAAGTAAAGGAAAAACTTTCACATGATGAAGATAGAGTGCAGGAGAGATTTCAAACCAAGAGAAACACACGTGTCAAAGAAATTCTGTGTGAGAGATGCATGAAATCTGGTCACATTGCAAAAGGTTGTCTAACCTTAATACCATAGCAAGAAGTAGTCCTCAAAAGGAGAAAGAATTCATCATTCAAAATGGTTATTAAGTAGAATAATTCTCCACACAAAGAAGAAGATAATGTGAAGAGAGCCATCCCACTTCAACACATATCCGAACATATATTAAAATGTGCAGGTGTGAAGACTGGAGTGAACAGAGGAACTTGGTTGAGAAAAGCACCTCAACCATGCATCTCATATTGATGAAGCAAGGAGAAACAACCTTATTCCATTTATCATTTGTGTATTGTATTTGTGCTAATAATGCAGGGAATTGAAGGTGAAACATGCACTCCAGGGGAGAACATGAGAAGTAGTGAATACTGTCAACTCTTGATAGTTAAGCTAAAGGAGTTTCCATCCTTGTATGATTCTTAAATTGATATTGAAATATTAAGATGATGAAGGATCACTCTTGATGAAGATTATGTTGAGTGATTCCCTTGAGGGGGAGAAAATTGAAGAATATTCCAAAATCATTATTTCAATCAGTATCAACTCCAGCTGGTATTAAATGCAATTACTCTATAAATTTCTTGAAGATCATTTCATTGGAGAAGGTATGTCATTTATCAATCTCTATCCATTGGTTACTCAGAAAAAATATCATTCTACATAGGGGGAGTAACTGAATTGATTAGTGACATAAGAAGAATGGAAGTGTCCCAAGACCACTTGTCATGCTAGATGAACTTGAGTGTTTTTGATCTATTTGCTGATGTGAGTGTAGGAGTTTCAGGTTGATTATTCTCTATCACATTTGATTTCATTTTCCTAAAATGAAAGTGGTAAACCCTTGAAGAAAAAATACATGTTTTCTCATCTCACTTTGGTATCATGATCTATGAATAATAGACAACCTTGTTGTCTAAATAAAATCCTGTTGTTTTCTACATCGAGAATTGCTCATGTAGACTTAGAGAGAAATGATTTATGAAACATTGGTTAAGTATAGATCGATACCCTCCCTACCATGATCTTTTTATTTCTTTTCAATAAGGGGGAGAGAAAGTGAAATGAACGTTTGAAGAGAAAATTTGATTGAAGAGAAGATTCTCATTTTGACATTGCCGATTTCATTTCAGAAGATGTATAAGGTATTGACAAAAATATAAAAAGGGGGATATTTTTGGAACCACTTTGTGTATAAGGTTGTATTTGCTGTCAATAGTTTTCAATGAAGATAAAAATGAATGAGATCTATAAGTACTCCAATGAAAAGGAGGAATGGA
This sequence comes from Viscum album, assembly GCA_963277665.1. NCBI lineage: Eukaryota > Viridiplantae > Streptophyta > Magnoliopsida > Santalales > Viscaceae > Viscum > Viscum album. The sequence goes on along the minus strand of OY728150.1, from coordinate 1,880,354,248 downwards.
AATTCAGATGATTGTTGTACTGATCATAAATTCAGAGAACATGTGTCAAAGGTGACATGTTGTTTACAATAGAGAATAATGGTGAGGTATAATCCATCTGAGGATGAATAAGAAGACATGGAATTTGATGAAGACCATGCAATTATTCATGATTTCATGGGAACCATGCAAGATACTTCTTGAAGAATTGAATCGTATGATTTGCATGAAGTAGAGAATGATGGTTGAAGAGGATGACAGTGTGGAAGGGATTGGAATTCTGAGATGGTCAGGCACTTCACATAGTCTCAAAATATGATGATGCTAAATCTGATCTATCAAAGGATATATATCACGATAGCAGAGTTCATGATGAAAGATGAAGAATGGTTATGGGAAGTAGTGAAGAGGGAAATGGAAAAGGAAGAGACTATCTAGAGGCGGCACAAAAGAACAGATACAACGTAGCACCGTTTTCCAGTGTTTGCCAAATTTTTGGGCCTAAAAATCGAAAAATGGTGAAAAGTGATTTTGGAAAAGAGACTTGCGCACCGTGTACTTGAAGGAGATAGAACTTGCATGCCTAGTGATTTTCAAGATCAAAACATGAAAAAATAGAAAAATAAAGAGGGTCGCGCAAGTATTGGATTGGTCGTGCAAGTGACATGTGTGTCGTGAAGAGACTTGCGCGCTGGTTCTTAAGAGGATTGGAAACTTGCATTCCTATTGTTTTTAAATATAATAACTTCAAAATATTCCAATGGAAATAAGGTTGTGCAAGTATTGGTGTGGTCGTGCAAGTGAGGTTTGCGACAGAGGCTAGGGCGGATGGAGCTGCGTGATGGAACTTGCACGTCGAGGGAAGACTTGTGTGCCGTTACACAGGTTGTTCAAACGCCTATAAATATAGGTCGACCCCTCCTCATTCCACACGATCTCAACACTTAGAGAAAATTAGAGATCCCATCATGCAGGTGTGGTGGTCGCGCAAGTGGTGTGTGGTCGCGCAAGTGGTAGATGCATTCCAGGTTTTGAAGTTGTGCGCTAGGTGATTTTTGTGCACCTTAGGCGGTTTCGGAGAGGAAGGAAGTGAGTCGCACAAGTTAGGAGTTGAAGAAGTTTGTGTCATGCAAGTAATTTAGGTTGACTTGCGTGCCAATTTTGACTTGCGCATCGAGACTTGTGCGCCATCTTGATACTTGCACGCTGGGCTTGTGGAAGCGCACTGGGTATTGCTAAAGTCCGCCAATCTTTTTGGAGCTGCACAAAAGTCGGAGTATTTCCTGTTACCTTCGGTACAAAGTGAGATTAAAGAGGAAATCTAAATGATACATGCATGATATCATTCATACATAGACAACTGATTCTGACAATTCCAAGTAAGCTAAGATTCATTTATTGATCAATCACATAAGTGGTTGTGATTCAGGAAAACAAAGACAAGAGGATCTAGTGCAATCAGTCGTTGCACTAGAGAAGAAGGATTGAACTAAAAATAGCATCAACTCTGAACACTGATGCAAGAAAAGTCTCATGCTGAACAGGAGACAAAGAACTTCATGTCTATCTGTTGAAGAGACCTTCACGTCTATAAACTGAGTGTGACTTCACCAAGGGCAGTGAGCTAGTGGGAGTCAACGGGAGTGACCCGAGGCACACAGTGAGCTATCCCTAAACTTTTGTAAAGGCAGTGAGCATGGGACAGAGTGACTATTCCCCAACCATTTTAATCCACATCTAGTAAGGAATAGTGGAATTTGGTATGACCGACAATCTGTCAGCGTATGTTCCTTGGAAATAGCCCTTAGTGGTGAACAAAGTAAAAATTATTATGACATATCTTTACATGTGAATGTATCATTGCTGGTCATATCCCTCATACAGGTTTAATAAGTTCCTACCAATGTGGGAACAAGATCCTTGTTTTTAAAAGAAAATGTTGACACCCTAATTCACCCCTCCCCTCTAAGGGTTTCCAGGGGTCCTACATGACTTACTAGACCCTAAATGCTATTCAAAACCCTATGGTGTTTAGGGAGGAATGCTTGAGGGAATTTGAACAATCGGCTTGGGGCACCGCTCAGTGGAACCAAGGTTGGGATGTCACATTCGAGCCCCCTTTTCATTTTCTTTTCTTCTTTTTCATTATTTTCTCTTCATTTCTCTTCTTTCCTCCTCCATCTCACAAATACCTCCTATGTGGGTCCTCCAATGCAACTCGACTGAGGGAGAAAAGGGAGAGGTAGATGGAGTGAGAGGGGGATGGTAATTGGGGTGTCGTTGCGAATCCCTTGACACGCTGGATCGACATGCGGCAACCGTGGACCGTGAAATCAAGTGAAGCATTGGTTGTTTCTTCTTGAAGGCAGGATCATTTAAATTTTCTCCAAAAATCCACTTTAAACACATTTTTTATGTTTTTAAAGCCTGATTATGCTTTCTTGTGGCCCCTAAAGTGAGAATCTGTTGTTTTAAGGGAGAAAACGGGGGGTTTTGGACGATCCCAGGGTTTTTTGTTCGGAACAACTAGGTCACACAGTGTACAGTACAAGGTGACACACTATGTGTTCTTCCCGTTTAGGGAAGATGAATTTTAAGGTAGTAAACTCCATGTATAAGGGTGTACATTTCATGTACTAATACTTGGACATGTAGCTGAGTACCTAGGCATGTCTAATCGTGTCGGGGTATATAGTCATGTAGCGTACACGGAGAGACCCTATGTAGGATATCATGCCACGTTGAAGTGCATGGATTAAGCAGGTAAATGTATAATACGTTTGAGGGACATAGGCATGCACTAGACTTAGGTTACAAACTGTTTACATGTTCCATACGTCGTGTACTTTGGGCGTTACATGCCCTGGACGAGACAGTACACACCCATGTGTTGCGCTGAGAGTACACATCGTTTATTGAGTTTACATGTTGTTTACCGAGGTTACATGTTGTATACTTCCCCCTTGTAACCATTTAGGGGTTTTCATTTTTTCTTACCTTGAAGTTGGAATTGGACCCCATAGTAGTCCATATTCAGTGTTTCTCTGCGTATATCACAATGGTGAAACCCTGGGAGCATTTTGAGGGCTCTTTGAGTGTGATTTCAAGATTTTATCTAAAATAAGAAGTTATTCCTCCATATTTTGTGTTCAATTGTCTCTTGAGAGTGAGAATTGTCTTGTATTATAGGTTGGTTATGCAGACCAACCTAGTTGAAATATTGATCTGAGATGAGCTGTGTGTTATCTCCTATGACTTATCCTTTGAAGGTTGTTCCCCTTTTATTATGTGCCCCTCTAGGCCCTGAGACCATGATACCCAATGCTTCTAAGGATCTAATGGGGGATTTGTTTTATTATATGCTGATTTAGGGAGTCCCATGTAGGATCCCTATACTTCTATATCATTCTGAGGATCCTATAAGTGATTCTTTTTCTTGTGTTTACCTGTAGAATCCATAGTAGGATGCCTCTAAGTGTTTGACTTAAAGGACCCAGTGGGTGACCATTCCTTGAAAGACCCTGAGTTGTACATTGGATTTGGGTAGATATGGTGTTTGAGTTTCACCTTAGAGCTTGTGTCGAACTCGATTGCTCGTGGGGTCGTGGATGGAGTGTTGAGATCGGTGTTCAGGCCACCCTCACTCGTTTAATTATATCGTCACTTATTTATTTATGATGTAGCTATGTTTACCAGAGTTAATTCCTAGCTGGTGGTTCATGAGCCTGATGTGAGGATCCTTTCTTATTTTGGGATGCCCGAACATTCTTCCTGGGATCTTTTTTGCTTAATGGTATGCCCAAACGTGCTTTACAAGGATCTGGATTCTGATCCATGTTATTTTTGATACTTTAGTGATACCCAGAAGTATTACTTGGGAATTGGATACTGATCCTAGATGTGTGTGAATATATATATATTATGATATATATTTCTTTGGGATGTCCATAAGTGTTTCTTGGTATCCAGATATTGAGCCTTGTGTGTTGACTCATATGCCTTGAGTGATACTTGTATTCCCATTATAGTAATTCCTTGGACGGGCTCGGTGGGAGGTCTATTTAAGTACCCTAAGTGATACTTGGATTCCCATTATAAGAATTCCTTTCAAGAGCTCTCTGGTCTGATGTTTTTACCCAAAGTGATACTTGGATCTAATTGTGGGATGCCTTGGATGGGCTTAGTGGGTTGATTTACTATATGCCCTATGTGATACTTGGATCTATTTGAGGGATTCCTTGAATGGGCTCAGTAGGATATTGAATGTAATTTAAACCTTGATTGAATAATGGATCTAGTTGAGGGATTCCATAGATGGTCTCATTGGTTCGATATGTCTGTACCTTAAGTGATACTTGGATCCAGTTGTGGGATTCCTTGGCTAGCTCAGTGGGTGATATACTTATGTACCCTGTCTAATACTTGGATCCAATTTAGGGATTCCTTCGATGGGCTCAATGGCTTTATGACTCCTACTCCTTGAGTGATACTTGGATTTTATTATTGTAATTCCTTGAGAAGACTTATAGGTCAAACGTCATATGATCTGAATGATTACACTCTTCCAGATTAGTTATGGTACTCGAGGGGTGTAGCATGTCATCTCACCAGTTATCCATAAATTCTCCTTCAAATTTTTATTTTAAATAATTTTCCATTTGTATATGGTATCCCTGTTTTATTAATTGGAGGCGAGTATGGGTGATCCTAGGTGTAGGGCGAGTATCCCCCTGTGGTAATGTAGTTTTCTCAGAGATATTTTTGGCATTGGTCGAAGCAGGTATATGTTGATTGGGATTATGGACCTAGAGAATGACTTGATGGTACATGGCTTGAGTGGAATGAAATCCATCACAATTCCCTTGCAAAGGATGTCTAGTTGAGTGGAATTATTGACCTGAGGTTTGACTACTGATGTGCTTTCATGTTGTTTATTCACATACTAATGAATATTCATAAATTTTTATATATGTATAGGTATGGGAATATAGATGTATATGTATATATTTTGGACATCCATGGTGGCACCTGACTAGTTGGTAGGTATTATGGACCCTGGGTTTGATCGGGGAATCACATTGGTTTTGATTACCTTTTGGTTGTGCTTTAGATAGGCTGAGCACATTACTTTTTCATAAACTTTTAGCATCATAGTTACAGGTTGCTTGTTGGGTTGGCCTACTGATATTCCTTCTCACTCCTACACATGATCCTTGATATACATGTTGAGAACGTGTTTCATGGTAGATAGGGATGAGACCTAGAGTTTGATGATCTATCGGAGCTGCTTGTGTGGTTCTTCAAATAAGTCTGGTGTAGTTTGATAGTGTTTGGAGACCGGGTACATGGTCCAGCTCAGAGTTAGTAGTATAGTCATGTACTTTTACATTTAGTTATTATATTACTATGTCCCCATTATGGCCATCTCAGTGGGTGATCTGTGTTGTATTGTATTGCATAGTTGTTTGAGCTTTTACAATATTTCATTTATTATTATAGAATATTCTATTTAAGTTGTTTATTTCTTCTGCACTCTACTTACTTTTCAACGTGTTTGATACATATATATTTCCATTGTTTTATTACTCTTATATGAGGTCATATTCTCTCAATTATCACCTCCTAATCCCTTACTTCTAGTTCGAACCCTCTGGCATAAGGGGAGGTGTGCTTGAGGCCTAGTAACCATCTGGCCAACGGAACCATTTCAGTGGAATCTAGTTTGGGTCATTACAAAGTGGTATTATAGGTGTTCTTTTCCTGGAATTTACTATTTGGTATATGGTAGAAATAATTATTAGGAATGTTTTGGATCCATTGATGGATATCATACTGGTTCATTGAGAACACATGTTCTGGTAAGAAGTACTAGTTTCCAGGGGTTGGGATTGTTGTTCTCGTCGATGATGTTATAGTAGTATATGATTTTTACCTTAAGTAATGAATATTTTTTATGGATTTAATGATTTTTGATGGACATCTAGCTATTGGTCTTTGGAAATAGGCCAGGGGTGGATTTTGACTCGTGGTCGGCAAAGGCAAGAGATGTCTCATGCATCATTTTTGGCACGTATGATTCACATAATATAGGCCTTCTAGTGTGTGATTGTACTGATGATGATGCCATTGTGCCTTCTTATATAGATATTTCCCTTTGATGGTAGGTTATTTGGACCTAATTTGAGGTGTTTATGTTTGAGGTTGATGACTCAGTGCTCGTGCATAGGGGGTTTAGTGTTCTACTTGGTCGATGTGGCATGTGATTCCCTTTTATTGAACCCCTTGTAGGGTGTTGTTTCTTAGATATGTGGCCATCTAGTCCGGTCCCTAATCACAATTTCTGTATATACCAAGAATTTTATAGTGAACTGGACCTCCATGCGGTATTACAATATACAGATACCTGATGAGTGTCAGTTCAGTTTCTCTTCTACATTAGTTGTGACCCCTAGGGAGTAGTTCCTTCCGAGGATGCTCAGATAAGACCAGGGGCCTTCTATGTTGTGATTTCAGTTTTGAAACTTTTTTTTCATGATCTTTATCTAATTTTGAGAGGTTGAATCTTTTTTCAAGGTGTTTATACCTAGAGGACCTTGCATTATCTCAGACCTATGTAGGTCAAAATCCATTTTGTTTAAGGGAAGCCTGCATGAGATGTTGGATCATATTTTCATATGTATTTTAAAGTGGTGATATTGGTTTTATGATCATTTTGGTATCGAGGCATGATATGTTCTTGGATTTGAGTTATAGGCTTGTTGATGCCTTCAACTTTTTCCAAAGCGCATTGGGTGATTTTTTTCAATATTGAGTTTGATAGGAAGGAAAATTCAAGTTCATAGCCTAGTCGAATAGTGTTTATGTTGTTTATAATGTAGTCATATCATGGATAGATGCTTGTGACTGGAACAATGCTGGGTGACTATCAGTCGTGGAATAAATTGTGGAACATGTGAGGTGCTTTATTTTGAAGAGGACTTCTAGAGAACATATTTCCTGTATAAACTGATGTTACTTGTAGCACATTCATCTTATCTTTGTGATGGATGACTCGATAGAGTACGATTTGGGTTATAAATATACATGTTGGTTGTGTGTATTATCATTTGGATTTAAATCTGTGAGTGGTCCGTTGCAAGATGAGGACTGATGTTTCAAAACTTTTAGTGGGCTTGGATCTGAGAAGTTGTGAGGTAATTTCCCTCTTTAATAGAGGTTTCATCTTGAAATAATGGGTTTATGTGGGTTCATTAACCCGTGGATGAATCATAGTTAGGTTTTAACAAGATAGTGAGATTAGATCTGAGGGATTTGTTTACAACCTTAGTAAAATATTAGTGTACTCCTCTTAGATAAGATCATGTGGTATCTTGATTCATCCTGAGTATATTGAGATAGATTCTACCCTCAATTTGAGCATGAAAAAAGATTTATTTTTGGAACATTTTTTCTATAAATATTTGAGGTGGACATCAATGGTGGCACCTGATGTGCTTTCATGTTGTTGATTCACATACCAATGAATATTCATAACTTTTTATATATGTATAGGTATGGGAATATATATGTATATGTATATATTTATAGACATCCATGGTGGAACCTGACCAGTTGATAGGTATTATGGACCCTGGGTTTGACTGTGGGATCACATTGGTTTTGCTTACCTTTTGGTTGTGCTTCAGCTTGGCTGAGCACATTGCTTTTTCGTAAACATTTAGCACCATAGTTATAGGTTCCTTTTTGAGGTGGCCTACTAATATTCTTTTGCACCCCTACACGTGAACCTCGATATACGTTTTGAGCACGTGTTTCGTGGTAGATAGGAATGAGGCCTAGAGTTTCATGATTTATTGGTGCTACTCGTGTGGTTCTTCAAATCAGTATAGTGCAGTTTGATAGTGTTTAGAGATTGGTTATGGGGTCTAGCTCAGAGTTAGTTTTAGAGACATGTACTTTTACATTTAGTTCTTATTGTACTATGTTCCCTTTATGGTCAGCTCAGTGGGTGACCTATGTTGTATTGTATTTCATAGTTGTTTGATCTTTTACGAAATTTCATTTATTATGATAGCATGTTTTATTTAAGTTGTTTATTTCTTCTACACTCTATTTACATTTCAATGTGTATGATACATAGATATTTACATTGTTTTCTTACTCTTATATGAGGGCATAGTCTTGCAATTATCACCTCCTATTCCCTTACTGCTAGTTCGAACCCTCTAGCATATTGGGAGGTGCACTTGAGGCCTAGTAACCATCTGGCTCAGGGAACCATTTCAGTGGAATCCGGTTTGGGTCATTAAAAAGTGGTATTATATTTGTTCTTTTCCTGGGATTTACTATTTGGGATATGGTAGAAATAATTATTTGTAATGTTTTGGAACTGTTGATGGATATCATACAGATTCATTGAGAACACTTGTTCTGGTAAGATGTACTTGTTTCATGGGGTTGGGATTGTTGTTCTCATCTGTGATGTTATAGTAGTATATGATTTTTACCTTAATCAATGCATATGTTGTATGGATTTAATGATTTTCAATGTACATCTAGCTATTGGTCATTGGAAATAGGCCAGGGATGGATTTTGACTCGTTGTCGGCAAAGGAAAGAGTTGTCTCGTGCATCATTTTTGGCATGTATGATTCACATAATATTGGCCTTATAGTGTGTGATATTACTGAATATGGGGCCTTTGGGCCTTATTACATAGATATATCACTTTTATGGTAGGTTATTTGGACCTAAGATTAGGTTTTTAGGTTTGAGGTTGATGACTCTGTGCTCGTGCATAGGGGGTGTAGTGTCCTACTTGGTCGATGTGGCACGTGATGCCCTTTTATCGAACCCCTTGTAGGGTGTTTTTTCTTAAATCTGTGGCCATATAGTCAGATCTCTGATCACAATGTAAGTAGATACCAAGACTTTTCTAGTGAACTAGACCTCTAGGGGTTATTACTATATATGGATACCCGATGAGTGTCAGTTCAGTTTCTCTTCTACATTAGTTGTGACCTATAGGGAGTAGTTCCTTCTGAGGATTATCAGAGAGGGCCAGGGACCTTCTAGGTCGTGTTTTCAATTTTGAAACTTTTTGGTCATGATATTTACTTAATTTTGAGAGGTTTGATCTTTTCTCAAGGTGGTTATACCTAGAGGACCTTGCATTAAATCAGACCTATGTAGGTCAACATATGTTTTGTTTGATGGAATCCGGTATGAGAGGTTGGATCATATTTGCATATGTATTTTTAATTAGTGATATTGTTTTTATTATCATTTTGGTATCGAGGCATATATGTTCTCGGATTTGAGTTAGAGGCATGTTGATGCCTTCATCTTTTTCCAAAGCACCTTGGGTGATTTTTTTCAATACTGGATTTGATGGGAAGGACTGTTAAAGTTCTTAGCCTAGTTGACTAGTGTTTATGTTGTTGATAATGTAGTCATAGAATGGGTAGACGCTTGTGAATGGAACAACGTTGGGTGACTGGAAGTCATGGAATAACTTGTGGAACATGTGAGGTGATTTATTTTGAAGAGGAGTTCCAAGAGAACATTTGGATTGTATAGACTGATGTTACTTGTAGCACAGTCAGATTAGCCTTGTAATGGATGGATCTCTGGAGTACGAGTTGGGTTATAAAGATACAAGTCGGTTATGTGTATTATCATTTTTATTTAAATCTATGAATGGTTTGGTACAAGATGAGGACCGATGTTTCAATACTTTTAGTGGGCTTGGATCTTAGAAGTTGTGATGGAATGTCCCTCCTTAATAGAGGTTTCATCATGAAATAATGGGTTTATGTGGGATGATTGACCTGTGGATGAATCTTAGTCAGGTTTTAACAATATAGTAATATTGGATATCAGGGATTTGTTTATAACATTATTAGAATCTTAGTGTATTCCTATTAGAGAAGATCATGTGGTATCTTGATTCATTAAGATAGACCAAACTAGTTGAAATATTGATCTGAGATGAGATATGATCTATCTGCTATGACCTATCCTTTTGAGGACGTTCCCCTTTTGTGATGTCCCCCTCTGGGCCCTAAGACCATGATACCCTATGCTTCTAAGTATCCAATGAGGGATTCCTTTTCTTATACGCTGATCTACGGACTCCCATGTAGGATCCCTATACTTCTATATCATTATGATAATCCAATGGAGGATTCTTTATCTTGTGTTTACATGTAGGATACATAGTTGGATTCCTCTAAGTGTTTGACTTGAGAGGCCAAGTGGGTTCCCATTCCTTGAATAACCCTGATTTGTATGTTGGATTTGGGTAGAGATAGTGTTTGAGTTTCACCTTAGAACATGTGTCAAACTGGATAGCCTGTGGGGTCGTAGCTGGAGTGTTGGGTTTGGTGTTTAGTCCACCCTCACTCATTTTCTTATATCTTCACTTATTTATTTCTGATGTAGCTATATTTTCCAGAGTTATTTCCTAGTTGGTGGTTCATGAGCTTGACGTGAGGATCCTGTCTTATTTTGGGATACCCGAACATTCTTCCTAGGATCTTTTTTGTTTATTGGTATGCCCAGACATGATTTACAAGGATATGGATTCTAATCCATGTTATTTATGATAATTTAGTGATACCTAGAAGTATTACTTGGGAATTGGATACTGAGACTATATGTCTATATATATATATATATATTGTGATATATATTTCATTGGGATGTTCGTAGGTGTTTCTTGGTTTTTAGATATTGAGGCTTGTGTGTTGACAGGTATGCCATGAGTGATACTTTTATTCCTATTGTATAAATGCCTTGGATGGGCTAGGTGGGATGTTTATTTAAGTACCCTAAGTGATACTTGGATTCCTGTTATAGGAATTCCTTACATGAGCTTAGTGGTCTGATGTTTTTACCCAAATTGATACTTGGATCTAATTGAGGGATGACATGGATGGACATAGTTGGTTGATTTACTATATTTCCTATGTGATACTTGGATCCAGTTGAGGGATTCCTTGAATGGGCGCAGTGGGGTATTGAATGTAATTTAAAACTTGATTGTATCATGGATCCAGTTGAGGGATGACATAGATGGGCTCACTGGTTAGATATGTTTGTACCTTGAGTGATACATGGATCCAGTTGAGGGATTCCTTGGATAGGCTTAGTGGGTGATAGACTTATGTACCCTGAGTGATACTTGTATCTAATTTAGGGATGCCTTTGATGGGATCAGTGGCTTTATGACTCCTAATCCTTGAGTGATACTTGTTTTTCAATGTTGTAATTCCTTGGGAAGGCTCATAGGTCAAATGTTGTATGATCTGAATGATTACACTCTTCCAAATTAGTTATGGTTCTCGAGGGGTGTAGCACGACATCTCACCAGTTATCCGTAAATTTTACTTGAAATTTTTATTTTAAATAATTGTCCATTTGTATATGGTATCCTTGTTTTATTAATTGGAGGTGAGTACATGTTAACCTTGGTGTAGGACGAGTATCCCCCTATGGTGCTGTAGATTTCTCAGAGATATTTCTGGCATTGGCCGAAGAAGGTATATGTTGATTGGGATTATGGATCCAAAGAATGACTTGATGGTACACGGCTTGAGTGGAACGAAGTCCACCTCAATTCCCTTGCATAGGATGTCTAGTTGAGTTTAATTATGGACCTTTGGTTCGACAACTGATGTGATTTCATGTTGTTGATTCACATACCAATGAATATTCATATCTTTGTATACATGTATTAGTATGGGAATATAGATTTATATGTATATATTTATAGACATCCATGGTGGCACCTTACCAGTTGATAGGTATTATGGACCCTGGGTTTGACTGTGGGATCGCATTGGTTTTTCTTACCTTTTGGTTGTGCTTCAGCTAGGCTGAGCACATTGCTTTTTCATAAACTTTTAGAATCATAGTTACAGGTTGGTTGTTGGGGTGGCCTGTTGATATTCCTTCTCACCCCTACATGTGAACCTTGATATACATGTTGATCATGTGTTGCATGGTATATATGGTTGAGTCCTAGAGTTTCATGATCTATCGGAGCTGCTCGTGTGGTTCTTCAAATCAGTCTAGTGTAGTTTGACAGTGTTTGGAGACCAGGCACATGGTCCAGCTTAGATTTAGTAGTAGAGCCATGTACTTTTACATTTAGTTCTTATTGTACTATTTTCCTTTTATGACCGGCTTAGTGGGTGACCTATGTTGTATTGTATTTCATAGTTGTTTGAGATTTTACAACATTTCATTTATTATTATAGCATATTCTATTTAAGTTTTTTATTTATTCTGCACTCTATTTACTTTTCAACATGTATGATACATAGCTATTTCCATTGTTTTTTTACTCTTATATGAGGCCATAGTCTCACAATTATAACCTTATATTCCCTTACTGCTAGTTTGAACCCTCTGGTGTATGGGGATTTGCGCTTGAGGCATAGTAACCATTTGGCTCAGGGCACCATTTCAGTGGAATCCGAGTTGGGTCATTACAAAGAGGTATTATGGGTGTTCTTTTCCTAGAATTTACTATTTGGGATATGATAGAAATAATAATTAGGAATTTTTTGGAACCTTTGATGGATATCATACTTTCATTGAGAACACATTCTCTAGTAAGAGGTACTAGTTTCCAAGGGTTGGGATTGTTGTTCTCATCTGTGATGTTATAGTAGTATATGATTTTTACCTTAAGAAACACATATGTTATATGGATTTAATGATTTTTGATGGATATCTAACTATTGGTCATTTTAAATAGGTCAGGGATAGATTGTGACTCGTGGTCGGAAAAGGAAAAAGGTGTCTCATGCATCATTTTTGGCATGTTTGATTCGCATAATATAGGCCTTCTAGTGTGTGATTTTACTGATGATGAGGCCTTTTGGCCTTCTTAAATAGATATTTCACTTTGATGGTAGGTTATTTGGAATTAAGTTGAGGTTTTTAGGTTTGAGGCTGATGACTCAGTTCTCGTTCATAGGGGGTGTAGTGTCCTACTTGGTTGATGTGGCACGTGATTCCCTTTTATTTAACCCCTTATAGGGTGTTTTTTCTTAGATCTGTGGCCATATAGTCAAATCACTGATCACAATGTCAGTATATACGAAGACTTTTCTAGTGAACTGGACCTCTAGGGGTAATTACCAAATACGGATGCCCGATGAGTGTTAGTTCAGGTTCTCTTATACATTAGTTGTTACCTCTAGGGATTAGTTATTTCTAAGGATGTTTAGAGAGGACCAGGGACCTTCTAGGTTGTTTTTTCAGTTTTGAAACTTTTTGTTCATGATCTTTACCAAATTTTGAGAGGTTGGATATTTTTTCAAGGTGGTTATACCTAGAGGACCTTGCATTAACTTAGACCTATGTAGGTCAACGTCCTTTTTGTCTGAGGGAAGCCTGCATGAGAGGTTGGATCATATTTTCATATGTATTTTAAATTAGTGATCTTGGTTTTATGATCATTTTGGTTTCGTGGCATGATATGTGCTTGGATTTGAGATATAGTCATGTTGATTCCTTCATCTTTTTCCAAAGTACCTTGGGTGATTTTTTTTAAGACTTGATTCGATAGGAAGGACTATTCTGGTTCTTATCCTAGTCGACCAGTGTTTATGCAGTTGATAATGTAGTCAGAGCATGGGTAGAAACTTGTGACTAGAACAATGCTGGGTGACTGGAAATTGTGGAATAAAGTGTGGACCATGTGTGGTGCTTTATTTTGAAGAGGATTTCCAAGAGAACGTATGGATTTTATAGACTGATGTTACTTGTAGCACAGTTAGATTAGCCTTGTCATGGAATACTCACTAGAGTATGAGTTGGGTTATAAAGATACTCGCTGGTTGTGTGTATTATCATTTGGATTTAAATATGTGAGTGGTTGGGTGAAAGATGGGGACTGTTGTTTCAAGACTTTTAGTGGTCTTGGATATGAGAAGTTGTGCTAGAATGTACCTCCTTAATAAAGGTTTCATCGTGAAATAACAGTTTTATGTGGGATGATTGACCCGTGGATAAATCCTAGTCAGGTATTAACAAGATAGTGAGATTGGATCTGAGGGATTTGTTTACAACCATTGTCGAATCTTAGTGTACTCCTATTAGAGAAGATCATGTGGTATCTTGATTCATCCTGAGTATACTGAGATAAATTCTACCCTCAATTTGAGCATGAAAAATAGTTGTTTTTTGAACATTTTTTCAGTAAAAATTTGAGGTTTAAAATTTTGGATGATTTAGTTTCTTCATTGATTCACATACCAATGAATATTCATATCTTTGTATATATGTATTGGTATGGTAATATATATGTATATGTATATACTTATGGACATCCATGGTGCACCATTGGCTGTTAGAGGGTAGTGTCTCTCATTTTAAGTTCTAATTTGGAATTTTTCATGAGCCTTTGGGCTTGGTGTTTGTTTTTATATGACGATAAGGGGTTTCCTGTAGTAAGGAGTACCAGATCAGTCGTAGTTGGACATCTTCTATGTAGGAGATGGTTGTGGACGTTATGAGGCTAGTCATTGGACAATCTAGATAAATTTCTTACAAACATGATTGGGTTGAGATCATGGTTGTTGGTTCTTTGACTAGGATTCTCAGGTATGATAAGGTTTATGGTGGGAAGTTTGTAAGAACCCGTGTTTTTTTGAACTGTAGTTTTCAGCATAACTTTGATTTTTTGTTGTAAGATGCTTATAAAGTTGTAAAATGATCATTAACCTATAATATGACCATGTATAATTTTTCTGAACACTTTTTTGGTCCTGGAATGGGGTGTTTACCCTAGGAGTGAAGTTTGGGGGAAATTTGAGCCATTTGAATTTTGGCGGAATAATAAATATTTAATTTTTATTACATTGTATATTTAATTATTCACATATCTTTTTTCAATTTTATATTTTTAATGTATCATTGGATTTAGATTCTCTCTCTATTTTTGAGTTTGGAATGGCTATTTTATCCTAGGTGAGGCATAAACATGAGTAGGGTGTCGGGGCCAACCTGGGACCCTTTTTCTTTTTCTCTTTTTTATTATTTTTCCTTATTTTCTTTTTCCTTTATCTTCTTTCCTCATTTGTATCATACATTCCTCATTTATGGCTACTCTTATTACACTTTTTCAAGGAAGATATGGCATAGTGAGAAATAGAGAGTGGGGGAGGAAGGGAATAGGGGTGTTGTTGCGAATCCCTTAACGCACTGGATCGATGTGAGGAAACTGTGGACTGCGAAATCAAGTGAAACATCAATGTTTTCCACTTGAAGGTAGGCCCATTTATATTTTGGATGAAAATACACTTTAGACTCGTTGTTTTAATTTTTTAAATCTTGTTTAGGCTTTATTGTGGCCCCTTATGGATGGATCTTTTGTTTCCAGGGAAAAGGGTGGGTTTCGAATGATCTGTGGGTTTTCAATATGGGAAAACTATGTTACATGGCATGTATTCAAGGGTAACACTCTATGTGTTCTTCTTGTTTGTGTAAGATGAATTTTAGGGTAGTGCACACAGTGTATAAGTGTGTACACACCGTGTTTTGGTACTCATTCGTGTAGCCGAGTACCCGGGCATATCTACCTATGTAGGGGTACATGTTCATGTAGTGTACACAGCCAAACACCATGTAGGGTATCACATAATTTCAAAGTACACTTCTAGACCAGGTAAATTTCCAATTCAGTTGAGGGACACTGGCTTGTACCCCTTGTAGGGTACGCATCCTGTACCTATTCCACACACCGTGTACCTGGGGCATTACATGCCCAGGCTAACGAGAGTACATGCACATGTGGTGCACTGGGAGTACACACTGTGTACCCAGGTTACACGTCATGTACTTCACCCTTGTAACCCTTTGGGGGTTTTTCAAGTTTTCATGCCTCGGAGTCATGATTGGGCCTGAGAGTAGTCCATTGTGAGTGATTTTCCAAATAGATCATGATAATTGAACTTCTACATCATTTCATGGGATCCTAGTGGGGATTTTGGGGCTTTAATCTAAATTGGGAGGTTCTTCCTCTGGCTTTTGAGTTCAGTTGTCTCCTGGGAGTGATACTTGGCAAGGATGATAGGTTGGGTGTTCTTACCAACCTAGTTTAAATATTTATCTGAGATAATCTATGATCTATCTCATGTGACCTAGTATTTTGAGGATGTTCCCCTTGTGGGTTGTTTCTTTCTAGCCCATGAGGCCATCAGACCCAACGATTCTAAGGATCCCCTGAGGGATTCCTTTGCTTATACGGTGATCTAGGGAGTCCCATGTAATATCCCTATACATGTGCATTGTTCCGAGGTTCTTGTGGAGGATACCTCCACTCATGTTCACCTAGAGGATCCTGAGTAGGATTACTATCAATGTTTGACTTAAGGGACCCGATGGGTGCTCGTTTCTTGACAGGCCCGGATTTGTATATTTTTTTTGGGTAGAGATGGTTTTTTTGTGTCACCTTTGATCCCATGCCAAATTGGAAAGCATGTGGTACTGTGGATAGAGTGTTGGCTTGAGGGTTCAGGCCACCCTAGATCATTTTTTATATCTTTACTTGTTTACTACTGATGTAGTGATGTTTACCAGAGGTGATTTCTAGGTGGTGGTTATTGAGACTAATGTGAGGCATATTTCTTCTTCTGGGATGCCCGAACATTCTTCTTGGGATCCATTTTTCTTATTGGGATGCCCGGATTTTCTTTCATGGGATCCAACTTCAGAGCCATCTTATTTATGATATTTTAGTGTCACCCAAAAGTATTACCCTGTATGTGGCTATTGATCCTGGATGTGTGTGTATATATATATATATATTGTGATATATATTTTATTGGAATGTTCGTAGGTGTTTCCTTGTATCTGGCTGTTGAGCCTTATGTTTTGACTTGTATACCCTAAGTAATACTTGGATTCCTATTGTAGGAATTTCTTGGAAGGGCTTAGTGGGTTGTTTATTTAAGTTCCCTATGTGATACTTGGATTCTCATTATAGTAATTCGTTGTATGGGATTAGTGGTATGATTTTTGTACACTAACTGATACTTGGATCCAGATGAGGGATTCCTTAGTCAATATCAGTGTGTTGATTTATTATATTCCATGAGTGATACTTGGATACAGTTTAGGGTATTAGTGGGATGTTGAATTTAATTTTAAACTTGAGTGAATAATGGATCCAATTGAGGGATTCCTTGGACAGGCTCATTGGTTGGATATGTTTGTACCCTGAGTGATACTTGGATCCAGTTGAGGGATTCCTTGGACGGGATTAGTGGGTGATAAACTTAGGTACCCTGAGTGATACTTGGATCCAATTGAGGGATGCCTTGGATGATCATAGTGGGTTGATGAATCCTATTCCTTGAGTGATACTTGGATTTTGTTGTAAGAATTTTTTGGACGGTCTCATAGGCTGGATGTTATAAGATCAGAACGATTACACTCTTCCACATCAGTTATGAGACTTGAGGGGTGTATCATGGCATCTCATGGGTTTTACAGATTTTTTCCCTGAAATATTTCTTTATATTATTGACCATTTTTATATGGTATCCTTTATTATGTGATTTGAGGTGAGTACGTGTGAACCCAAGAGTAGGAAGAGTATCCCCCTGTGGTGACATAGCTTACTCAAATATATTTTCGGTGGTGGTCGAAGAAGTCATATATAAATTGGGATTAAGGACCAAGAGATTGACATGATGGTACACAAATTGTGTGGAACAAAGTCTATCTCAATTCCCTTTCACAGGATGTCCAGTTGAGTGGGATTATGGACCTAAGGTTTGACTATTGATGTGGTTTCATTTTATGAATTCACATACCGATGAATATTCATATATATGTATATATGTATAGGAATGGTACTATACACGTATATGTATATAGTTTTGTAAATTCATTGTGGAACTTTACTAGTTGAAATGGATTATGGACCATGGGTTTGATTATGGTATCACATTGTTTTTTCTTACCTTTTGGTTGTGCATCATCTAAGTTGAGAATGCTGCTTTTTCATACTGTTTTAGCAGTATAGTTATAGGTTTCTTTTTGGGGTGGCCTACAGAGATTCTTTCTCACCCCTACAGGTGAACCTCAGTGTATGTGTAGGCCTTATGTCTGATTTTTAGGTTAAGAACGTTTTTCATGGTGGATAGATATGAGTCCCGGAGTTTCATGATCGAACGGAGCTACTTGTGTGGTTCTTTTGATCGGGATGGTGCAGTTCGATAGTGTTTGGAGACTGGGTACGTGGTCTATCTTGGAGTTAGTAGTAGAACACTATTATTTTACCTTCAGTTCTTGTTGTAATATTTTATCTGTATGTTCAGGCCGATGGGTGACCAGTGTTGTTTTGTGTTGCATATTTTTTTAGCTTTTACAGCATTTCATTTATTATTACATCATGTTCTATTTAATTTTTTTATTGCGCGCGCTCTCTATTTACTTTCCAACATGTATGATACTTATCTATTTCCATTTTTTTCTTACTATGATATGAGGTCATAGTCTCCCCACTATCACCACCTAGGCCCTCACTGGTAGTCGGAAGCCTCTGGCATACGAGGAGGTGCATTTGAGGCCTAGTAACCATACAGCTTGGGGCACAATTTTAGTGGAATCTAGGTCGGGTCGTTACAAAGTGGTATCATAGGAGTTCTTTTCCTGCTATTTACTATTTGGGAAATGGTATACAGGAGTATTTGGAATGTGTTGTAACCTGTGATTGATATCGGACTGGTGCATCAAGAACACTTGTTCTAGAAAGAAGTATGTGTTTCTATGGGTTGGGATTACAGTTATGATATGTGATGTTGCCGTTCTATATGATTTTAACCTTGAGCGACACACATGTTGTGTGGATGTTAGGATTTACTTTGGATATTTGGATCGTGTCCGTTGGAAAGAGGCTAGGGATGGATTTTGACTCTTGGATGGAAAATGTAAGAGGAATCTCATGAATCATTTTTCACATGTAGGATTCACATCATATAGGCCTGATAGCATGTGATTTTACTAATGATGAGACCTTTGGGCCTACTTACACAGATATTTCACTTTTATGGAAAGTTATGTGGATCTATGATGAGGTGTTTTGGTTTTTGGCTGATGACTCTGTCCTCATGCATATGGGGTGTAGTGACCTACTTGGTCGATGTGGAAAATGATCCCCTTTTGTTGAATCCATTATAGTTTGTTTTTCTATTAGGTATCTAGCTATCTAGTTAGATCATTGAGCACAATACAGATAGATCCCAAGACTTTTCTTATGAACTGGACCTCCATGGGTATTTCTGTATATGAATACCCAATGAGGGTCAGTTCAGTTTCTCTTCTGTGTTGGTTGTGACCTATAGAGATAAGTTCCTTCTAAGGATTATCAGAGAGGATCAGGGCCCTTTTAGGCTGTGTTTTCAGTTTTGACCCTTGTTGGTATTTATATTTACCTTCTTTTGAGAGGTTGGATCTTTTTGATAGGTGGTTAGATCTAAAGGCCCTTGGTTTGACTCAGACCTGTGTAGGTCAATGTTTGCTTTTTCAAGGGTAGCCTGTAGGTTAGCCCATGTTTTAAGATTCCTTTTTAGGTAGTGATCTTGAATTTATGCTCATTTTCTGATCAATGCATGGTATGTTCTTGAGTTTTCATTATAGGCATGTTGATGCTTTCACCTTCTGATGAATCACCTTAGGTACTTGTTTTTTGAGGTTGGCATCAATGTCCAGGACTGCTTGGGTGCCTGGCATAGTCAACCAGTGTTTCTTCTATTTCTAATATAGTCAAAGCATGGGTTGACGCTCATGACTATAACAATATTGGGTGATGGGTGGTTGTGGAATAAATTGTGGCATAGGTGAGGTGATTGATTTTGAAAAGGATTTCCAAGGGAAATTTGGTCTTTTTTATAATGATGTATCGTGTAGCATGGTCTTCTTAGCATTTTAATGGACGATTCGATGGAGTACGAGTCTGGTGATAAAGATACATGCTGGTTGCATGTGGTATAGTTTGTATTTAAATTGGTGAGTGGTCATCTACGAGACAAGGACCGATGTTTCAAGACTTGTCAAGGGGTTGGATCCCAAAACCTTTTTTAGAATTTACATCCATTGTATAGGTGACATCATGAAATGATGGGTTTCTATTAGATGGTTGACCCATGGATAAATCCTGGTCGTGTTTTGATAGAATGGTGAGTGTGTATCGAAGGGAGCTATTTATGCCCTTGGTGGAATCTTAGTGTACTCTTGTTAGAGATGATCATTTTCTATATTGATTCATCTTTAGTATACTAAGAAAGATTCGGACCTACATCGAGCCCCTTTTTCATTATAGACGTTCTTACCTATTGAGAAAAGGAACCTGTTGAGGTTTCTTCTAAGGAGTAGTGTAAGATAAGCCATATGGAAAGGAGTGCACCATTGGCCGTTTGAGGGTGGTGTCTGTAGTTTTTAGTTTAACTTCTTAGTTCTTCAAGATTCATTGGGCTCAGTGTTTGTTTTGTGACGACGATAAGGGTATTCCTATGGTGGAGAGTACTAGATCGATCATATTTGAAATTATTTTATGTAAGAGATGGTTGTGGATGTTATGAGGTTGGTTTTTTGAAATCCCGGATAGATTACTTGTGTCGATTCTTGGGTTAAGAGCATGGTTGTTGTTCCTTTCACCAAGCTTCTTGAGGATGATAAGGTTTGTTGTGAGGATTTTTTAAGAACCTGTGTTTTTTTGGACTATAGTTTTGTGCATAAATTCTAATTTCTTATGTGAGATACTTATAAAGGGGTAAAATGGTCTTTTATCTTATAAGATGACCTAGGATAATTTTTCTAACCACTTTTCAGCCCCTAAATGGGGTGTTTACCCTAGGACAAGAGTTTGGTTGAAATATGAACCATTCGAATTTTGGAAGAATAATTAATATTTAATTTTTTAAAATTAAATATTTAATTATTTTCATAGGTTCATTCGACTATATATTTTGAAAAAAGTGTCAGATTGAGATTAAATCTTCATCATTGTGTCTGGAATGGAGAGTTTAGCCTAGAAAATGCATAAACTCGAGTAGGGCCTCGGGACCGGGTCGGGCCCCTTTTTATTTTTCTTTTTCTTTTCTTATTTTTCCTTATTTTCTCTTCCTTCCTCTTCTTTCCTCCTCCTTCTCGTGCATGCCTCCTATGAGTCTCCTCCTATTCCACTTGACCGAGGTAGAAAAGGGAGAGGGAGACAAAGAAAGAGAGATAGAGAGAGAGAGAGAGGTAAGGGAAGAGGGGTGTCGTTGTAAATCCCTCGATGTGTTGGATCGACGTGCAGAAACTGTGTACCATGAAATTGAGTGATGATTTAGAGGTTTCCACCTGAAGGTAGGACCATTTACATTTTCATGGAAAATACCCTTTAAACTCATTGTTTCATGTTTTTAAATCCTATTTATTCTTTCTTGTGGCCCCTTATGGCCAAATCTATTGTTTAGGGGGGGGGGGGAATAGGGGGATTCTGGTGATCCAAAGGTTTTCTATATGGGAAAACCAAGTTACATGGCATGTAGTCCTGGGTCACACATCGTGTGTTCTTATCATTTTGGGAAGATGAATTTTAAGGTAGTATACACCGGGTACAGGTGTTTACACGTCATGTACTAGTTCTTGGCCTTGTAGAACAATACCCAGGAATGTATAGCCATGTAGGGGTACATGGTCATGTAGCATAAATGGCCGACCCCATTTAGGGTAGCATGCCATGTCTAATTACACAGCTTGATCAAGTAAATAGACAATCTTTTTGAGAGATATAGGTATTTACCCTATATAGGGTACGTTCCATGTACCAGTTTCACAC
The DNA here is from genome assembly GCA_963277665.1 of Viscum album. NCBI lineage: Eukaryota > Viridiplantae > Streptophyta > Magnoliopsida > Santalales > Viscaceae > Viscum > Viscum album. The sequence continues at coordinate 1,880,332,422 of OY728150.1, read as the reverse complement.
GTCTTGTGCCTTGGGTGTTACACACCCAGGCCGACGAGAGTACACGCCCATGTCATGCATTGGGAGTACACATTGTGTATCGAGGTTATACATTGTGTACTTCCCCCTTGTGACCCTTTGGGGGTTTTCATGTTTTCTTAACCCAGAAACTAAATTGGACAGGAGAGTACTCAATTCTAATTGGTTTCCCACATAGACCACAATGGTTAAACTTGTGGATCATTATATGGTCTTCTAGTGGGTGTTTTGGGGATTCTATATAAATTTATAAGTCTTTCCTCCATCTTTTGAGTTCAATTGTCTCATGATAGTGAGACTTGGTGTGGATTATAGGTTCGGTGTTCGGGCCAACCTAGTTGAAATATTGATTTGAGATAAGTTGTGAGATATCTCCTATGACCTATACTTTTGAGGATGTTCCCTCGTGTGATGTGCCCTTTTTCCCAAGTGGTCGTTAGACCCAATGCTTCTAAATACCCTCTGAGGGATGTCTTTTCTTATACAATGATCTAGGGAGTTTAGTGTAGGATCTTTGTACTTATGTGTCATTCCAAGGATCCCATGGAGGATTCCTTCACTCATGTTTTCCTCGTAGATGTTGAGTAGGATGCCTCTCAGTGTTTGACTTGAGGGACCCTGCAAGTTCCTGTTTCTTTACGGAACCAGAGTTTTACATCGGGTTTGGGTAGATATGGTGTTTTGGTGTCACCTTAGAAGACATGCCAAATTGGAAAGCTAATGGGGATATGGATAGAGTGTTATTTTGGGCATTCAGTCCACCCTCACTTTTTTGTTCATATCATCAATTGTTTATTTTTGATGTAGTGATGTTTACTATAGGTTCTTCCTGGTTGGTGTCTATTGAGCATGATTCAAGGAATATTTCTTCTTTTGGAATACCTGGACATTCTTCCTGTGATCCATTTTTCATATTGTGATGTGAAAGCATGATTTTATTTGATTCGGCTTCTGATTTAGGTTGTTTCTGATATTTACTGAAACCCAAAAGTATTACTTGGGACATGGATGTTACGCCTAGATGTGTGTGCATATATATATATTGTGATATTTTTTTGGGCTGTCTAAGTTTTTTTTTTGGTATCTAGGTTTTAACCCTTACATATTGACTTGTATGCCCTTAGTGATACTTGAATTCTCATTGTATAAAATCCTTGGATGGGCTCAGTAAAATGTTTATTTAAGTACCATGAGTGATACTTGGATTCCAGTTGTAGTAATACCTTGGATGGGCTCAGTGGTCTGACGCTTGCACCCTGAGTGATACTTAGATCCAGCTAAGGGATACCTTGGATGGGCTTAGTGGGTTGATTTATTATATTCCCTAATTGATACTTGGATCCATTTGAGGGATTACTTGGATAGGCTTAGTGGGCTGTTGAATGTAATTTAAACCTTGAGTGAAACACAGATCCGGTTGAGGGATATCATGGACAGGCTCATTGGTTAGATATGTTTCTACGTTGAGTGATACTTGCATCTAGTTGAGGGATGCCTTGGATAGGATCAGTGGGTGATAGAATTATGTACCCTAAGTGATACTTGGATCTAGTAGAGGGATTCCTTGGATTGGCTCAGTGGGTTGATGAATCCTACACCTTGAGTGATACTTGCATGTTGTTGTAGGAATGCCTTGGATGGGCTCATAGTCTGAATGTTATATGATCAGAATTATTATGCTCTTCCAAATTAGTTATGGGACTCGAGGGGTGTGGCATGGCATCTCACCAGTTTTCCAGATGCTTTTTCTAGAATCATTATTTATAGGATAGACCATTAGTATACAATATCATTTTTTTAGTGATTGGTGGGGAGTTAGGGTGAACCCAGTTGTAGGATTTGTATCCCCCTGTGGTGGTGTATATTGCTCAGAGATATTTCTAGAGTTGGCCGAATAAAGTATATGTCGATTGGAATTATGGACCCAGAGATTTACTTGATGGTAAATGGATTGAGTGGCATGACATCCAACATAATTTCCTTGCACAGGATGTCAAGTTGAGCGAGATTATGGACTCAAGGTTCAACTGTTGATGTGGTTTCATGTTATTGATGCACATACAATTGAATATTCATACCTATTTATATATGTATTTGTATAGGACTATACATGTATGTGTATATATTTACAGACATACATGGTGTCACTTGCTTAGTTGATAGGGATTACGAACTATAGGTTACAGTATGGGATCACATTGGTTTTTCTTACCTTTTGGTTATGCTTCATATAGGTTGACCACGTTGCTTTTCCATACACTTTTAGCAGCACTGTTATAGGTTTCTTATTGTGGAGGCAAAATGTGATTCTTTCTCACCCCTGCATCTGAACCTCGGTGTACATGTACACCTTATGTATCTTTTTTAGGCTAAGTACATGTTGGATGGGGGATAGGGCTGAGGCCTAGAGTTGTATGATCAATCAGAGCTACTCATGTGGTTCTTCTAATCAGGAAATTGAAGTTAGATAGTGTCCAGAGACCAGGTATGTGGTCTAGATCAGAGTTAGTAGTAGAGTCTTATAGTTTTATATTCTTTTCCAGTTGTACTATTGTATCTATATGGTCAGCCCAGTGGGTGGAAAGCGATGTATTGTACTGCATAGCTCATTGGGATTTTATAGAATTTCATTTATTATTACAGCATGTTCTATTTCATTTTGTTACTACTTCTGTACTCTCTTTACTTTCTAGCGTGTATGATACTTATCTATTTTCATTATTTTCTTAATTTTATATGAGGGAACAGTCTCCCAACCATCACCTCTTAGTCCCTCATAGCTAGTCAGCAGCCTCTCGCATACGGGGAAGTGTTCTTGAGTCCTAGTAACCATCTGGATCGAGGCTCCATTTTGGTGGCATTCAGGTCGGATCGTTCCACAAATTAAGACTTTCACAATGATATTTTCAAACAACATTTTCTATTTATTCAAGGTATTAAACCGAGTTATATATAACTGTATCAAAAACCTTTCACAAATATTCTAAAATAATCCAACTAGTCTATACATTAATCAACTCTGCATGTTTTTTTCCAAAAATATATAACATAGATCAATACCATTATATAAAAAATATTACTCTTACTCAATAGCTCCATTTCAATTTTTTTAATAACTTTATAAACATGGAAAAAACCTTTTATAAGGGTCTTCTACATGCATAATTGAAAATTTAATAGAATCTTTCATTCCATCCTCATACTATTTTGACAATTTATTTATGGTCATCCATTTTTAATCAATGTTATAATTAAAATTTATAAAGACAAAGTCATAATGAAAAAAATATGAAAAATCATGAAATGAATTACCAATATTTTTTAGTAACTAATGAAAAATTACCCACGTATTAAATAATTTTTTATTTAATAAAAATTATTGAAAATTTATCATGGAATATATTAACTATAATAGGTTGTTTTAAAATATAGTTGATTGATTCCCTTTCTAAATATATAATTAAGAAATAAAACATGAGAATTATAAAATAGTTTAATATTTGATATAAAATTTTAAAAAAAGATCATAAAACTCTTTAATTATGATATTCATTTTGAAAAAGATGTTACTATTTATTTTATTTCTAAAAAATACATTAAAAAAAAAAAATTAAAGTAAATTGCTTATATAAGTGGGAAAAAAACCAAAAACTTCAATAAAAAACGTTAAACACATAAACATAAGATATAAGATATTTTAAATAAGTTATTTCAAAAGAATCATGTTTTATATTGATCTCCATTGTATATATGTTTGGTTCCCAAGGATTTTAAACCTAGTGATTCTGTTGGGGTTATCATGTAAGAATATGGGTTAAATAATATTAGATATAAAATAATTTGGTTTTGAAATTTGAAGAATTGTATTACTAGTAAAAAATCATTTAGAAATAAAAATAATAATAAAATATATGGTTTATTCTTAATATTATTCTTCATATTCATCTCACTTACATTAGGTCAAAAAAATATTAATACCTTAAATAATTTTAACATCTTTAACTCTGAAGAAAAAATCATCCAACTATTCTTTCTGGTGGTATCTAACCCACTAAATCAATATTTCAAGTGCCTATTGTGGATTTTATATTTCAAAAATTTTCTAAAGGCCTCCATTTTATTATTCATTTTTTCACTTATAAAAGTTTTTTTGGGGGAATTAAATTTTTTATATTCTATAATATTTTTTCAATACATTTTTTAAAATAGAAAACTGGTTGAATTTTCTATAATAAGTTTTTCATGGGTGTTTTTAACTACATTGGATATTGTTTTTTCTAAATAACTATTTCCAAAATGCATCATGATCAGGATTAAAACAAACACATTATACCTAATGAGTGTCACGGCTTTAGGAATTTCATGAAATTTATAATTTAAAAAAATGATATAAAATATTATGTAATATAACAAGATACCTCTAATAATTAAAAAACATGTGAAAGACAACAAAAATGTAGAATATATAATTAATGGAGTTGTAGTCATAACTTAAAACATAGTTGAAATACTTATAAGAGGTAGATTATCCATTTGGAATAACCCTTATGATTAACTTTCTCTGACTATGAGTGGTGGATCTCAATCTATGATTTTCATGTGACTCAAAATTCCACTTTCGATCATCTATGTGGATGGGTGTGACATTGTCAAAATTTACATGAGGAGGGTTCCCAGAGGCTCATCAATCACTATAATCTATAATAAACACACACACACATTTAAATCTATAATTTAACAAATATATATTAAAATTTTCATTGCATTATATAATATAGAAATGGATAAATAAAATTGGTGTTGAAATCCTATCACTAGTTTGACCATTATCACAAGATTCAGTCCTTTTAAATTTTACTCTTCTCAAAATTCACATTATTGAGTGTGATTAGAGAGGCAAAATGATTATTTTTTGATAAAACATGCCTATTAGGCGCTCAAATTATACAAATACTAGTCTTTACTACCTAATGAAACACATCATCCCATGAAATACCACACTAACATGTTTTTAATATGAGGATTAGTTTTTGAGACATTTATATTGTTCCACTAGGACCCCTTGTTCAAAAAAATGGTATTTCTTTTATTGAATTTTCTTTCCTACAACCATCAACACACTATATCAAGTGTAATAAGTTGACATCAAGGAGCCTATATATAAACACCAAGATAAAAAACATAAGCTCTATCTCAACTATAGACATAATATTTCTAGGAAAACTCAGTATCACTATAAGGAACATCATATACATTTCTTCACTATATATTCTATATTTAAAAGATATATTATAATCAAGAATATAAAACTTATTTTTTACGATTACCTTGAATACATTTTGATTGGATCAAAACATCACCTATTGCTTCAAAAAATCAATAATTTTATGAATATATGGCCTTATTATATCAAAATCCAAATGTTTATATTCATAATTATTGAATATCTAAAGTTATCAATTTAAACATCTATTAATTATCTCTATAATATAACTTCCACCTCATAATATTGTTACATATTCTTGTATTCCACAATAACTCATGGTACAAGCAAGAAAACTATAGAGTTCTTTTAATAATGATTATTTTTAAGAAACCAAATCTCTCATGATAACAGGTTTCATAATAACGTTCACAATATAGATTTTTATAATTTAATTTATTTTTTTCTTAGATACTATAAGATAATAATTGTATTCAAATAAAATACATTTTTCCACAAGATATAAAAACATTAATGACTCAAAATATCATATAATCTATAGTATAATATATTACCAAATAAATAACTTTATTATAAATATATCCATCATTTAAAGTACACTTTTTTTTTCAAATATTTATTAATGCATTTCTATAGCATTCCTTGGACAGATAAAATTCACACTAAAGTTTTCCAACCACCTTATCTTATATCAATTTTATTTTATATTTTAATATCAAGAAAGTATTCAATTATTTATTTAAAATTTTAATTTATCCATGGTACTTTTCAATTAATTTTTTCCTTAAATATATGTTGAGTAAAATCTTAAAATTTATTTATATACTCTATTTTCTCCATAGAAATCATTTTAATTTATTTAAATATATCATCACCCCATGTATTTACCTCTATTAATCATTATTTTATTTTTTTCATTTGTAACTTCATGTTTTATCGACTTTTTATTCAAATTAAAATATTATTTGGACACTTCTATATTTTTATAAATCAATAAAACAACTTTATATTATTACTCCTTTAATTTTTTATTAAATTTTTATTTCTCTACTTTAAGAGTAATATTATTTAATTAATTCAAAATTCAAAATTATAATTATACAAGAAAATAATAATAAAATCTTATCAAAATTATGCTCCTCTCTATTTCAAGATGTTTAAATATTTATGATTATGTTATGATTATAAAAATTGTTTGCTTCATCAGTGATCGATTTCACGTTATTTTTTAATGTCGACTCTTATTTACATTGAAGTTGTTATTATTAAACCATTTTGATGTATATTTTTACATTATTTTTTACTTCCCTTTTTTTACCACCACTTAATGTAATTTTGAAGTAAAATATATAAAATTATAAATGAAATTTTAAAACATATTCTTCTTTTTTTCTAATAAAATAATATAGCTGTAGATATTACATTAAAAACATGAAATTTAGAATGTTTTGTAAAATTTGATCAATCAAAAGATGATTAAATAACTCTAAACTAATAATTTTATTTCATTTTCTAAACATTTATCTCATACCAAATGTTAACCCCTCATGGATTGAACTTTTAAATGGTATGAATTGGGGTACATAGTTTTTCTTTTCAAATTAATCATTCTTTAATTTATTTAATTAATGGTTAACAAAACACATCATAACTTTTGTACCTATTAAGAAATTTTAAAATATAAATAAAATATTTTATATTTATAAGTTATTATTTATTAAATACTTTTTACACCCATGGTATCATTGATAGCATATTATCTCGATTATAATATAAGATCATTTGTTTTTTTTATTTTAAAAATATAGGGCTTATCATGTAAGAAAATATTATATCATTTCAAAATATGAATTTTATTGTTCAATTACCATTGGATAAATACAACTAGTTAATATATCTATATAAAATTAGGATAATCATAATAAAACAAAATATTAATCTAAGAAAATATTATATCAATTTTAATTTTATAACCGATTTTATGGAAATTTGAAAAATTAATTAAGGTGTCATAAAATTATCTTATAATCATAATAAAACAAAATATTAATTTAAGAATATATTTATAAAAATAAATTTCCTTTTAAATCTTTATATTAATTATAAAATTATAAATAAACATTTACTTTTCACAAAAAATGTCAACACTCAATTTTTCATTTTTAAAACATTTATTTACTTATGTGAGGACATAAATATATCATATTTTTATTTATAAGATTCCAAAATTTTATTTATAATTTTATAGGTGATGTTACTATTCTATTTCCTGGGTTACTATTTTTAATGGTCATATTACTATTCCAATTTTCAAGTTACTATTCAATCGATATAGGTTCCTTAATTTCTATAAATATATCTTATTTCATTCTTCATTTATGTGAATAATTTTTATTGGGTTCTTTATGTGATGCATGTGTTTTATACAATATAAAATAACTATAAGAAGGTAAATTCCATTGATAAGATTTTGGGTTGTATATTCTTCCACCTTATGAAATTCCTCCCTTGAAATTTCATTTTACAAACTAAGGTGAAAAAAGGTTAGGGTATTTCTCCTTCATCGCTTCCTTCGGTTCCCATTTCTCCTATTCATACTTATGATTCCTCCAAAACACATAGAAAATATGAGTTATCTAATTGTGTACGACTTTGTATATACAATCCATGATCTTTATTGGATGCTCCTCATATGATATTTCATTCTCTAGTTGTACCACCTCTAGAACCACTACATGAGAGGGGTTAGGTGTGTACTTCCTCAAGATAGATACATAGAACACATCATGATCTTTTTCCATATTTTTTGGAAGTGCAAGTTGATAGGCCACCGCTCCTACATGATTAAGAACCTAAGAGGAAAATTTACCTTTGGTTAAGATTCCCTTTCTTTCCAAACCACATGACTATATTCCGTAGTGATATTCAAAGGAAGACTTTCTCACCAACTTCAAACTCAAAGTCCCATTGACGGTTGTCATCATAGATCTTTTTATGACTCTGATAATCTTTGATATATTGTTGTATGTCTTGAACCTCCTCTATCATCACTTCCACAAGATCCGGTCCAAGATTCTTTTTTCTCCAACTTCTTCCCAAAAAGTTGAATTTCTACATCACTTACCATACATAACTTCATTAGGTGGCTTTTTAATACATGAGTGGAAGTTTTTATGGTATGAGAACTCAACCAATTGAAGATATTGATCTCATCCCCCTTTTAATTACACTGAGTAGGATCCCACTATATCCTCGAGTTTTTGAACAGTCCTCTTAGATTAGCCATCAATTTGGTGGTGATAGGTCATTCTGAAATTTAATTATGTACTCAAATAATTTCTAAGACTTGTTTAGAATTTAGATTTGAACCTTGGATCATGATTAGAGATGATCTAACATGGACCCACATGCTGCCTCACCACTTCCTTCACATATATCTTTTCAAGTTGTTCAAGTGATAGATCTTCCAAAATAACAATAAATTGGGTAGTCTTGGTGAGTTGATCCACCATAACCCATATCATATTATTTCCTTTTTATGTTTCTGGGAGACGATAGGAAATTTTTTTAGTGACATTCTCCCATTTCCATATTGGTATAGGCAATAGTTGTATCATCCCTTTGGACTTCTATTTCTATGCTTTAAATTACTGACATACCAAACACCTTAAGGTATAAATCACATTTGCCTTATTCATATTTTCCTACCAAAAGTTCTCTCAAATACTACAGCACATCTTTTCAATTTAAATATGTATAGAGAAAGATGAGATATGTGCCTTATACAATAACTCCTTTTTAATACCAGCTGATGAAGGCATGAAAAGCCTTGTTCAAAATCAAATCAAACCATAATCATCGATATATAACACTTATAACTTCCCTTCCATTACCACTTTTATCTTCTTTTATAGTTATAGATCATCCCTATGTGCTTCCTTTATCATCTCATAGAAAAATGGCTGGGAAATAATTTGGGAAACATAGGATGTATTACCTTCCATTATCATTTCCAAATTCATCCATTTCATTTCCATGAATATGGGGTCTTTCTCAATCTGTATCATGGATAATGTATCAGGTTCTTTTATGCTAAGATCATCTGTTATCTTTTTTTCCTTTCCTAAATGGTAGTGAATATATAAATCATATCCCTTTATTACCATTAACCATCTTATTTTACACATATTGAGTTCCTTCTATGAAAAATATACATTAGACTCTTGTGATCATTATATATGTCACCCTTCCCACCATAGAGATTGTGCCACCAAATTTCTAATGAAACAATCGTAGCCACCAACTCAAAATCATGAATCATGTATTTATTCTCAAGTATATTTTACTATCATGGGGTTTAGTCAATAAATTTATCATTATTTAGGAGTACACAATCTAATAATTTCTTTCAAACATCATATTATATCATAAAACCTTCTCTACTTATTGGTAGTGAGAGTATAGGTGTAGTTATTAGCCTCTTTTTGTGATCCTTGAAGAATTCCTCACATTATTTATCTAGGAATACTTTACCCATTTTCCAGTAATCTTAGTTAGGGAGTTATACAATCATGATAAATTCTTAAAAAAATCATTATTAGTTCCTAGATAAGCTATGAAAACCATGTATCTCCATTAAAAATATTTTCCTAGGCCACTCTTCAATTTGGTTAGTCCTACAAGGGTCTAGAAATATTCTTTTATTGGTGATAACAATCCCCAAGAATGACACTTCCTCCATCCAAAACTCATATTTACTATACTTTTCTTAAATTTTCTCTCTTCAGAGTGTCTTTTTTACAATATCCAAGCTCGTCACATTCCTCCTTTCTGTTGGATTATATTTGAATGTCATCTATAATGACTACCACACATTTTTGAGGTAATCTATAAAGACTCTATTAATTAATTCCATGAGTATTTATGGAGAATTATTGAGTTCTATGGTCATCACATTGAACTAATAGTGTTCATACCTCACTCAGAAGGTCCTCTTCGGAATATCCTACTTCCTCTCTTTTAATTGGTGATATCTTGGCTGAAGGTCCACCTTAGAAAAATAATTAGCTTCACATAGATGACCAAACAAGTCATCTATCTATGGAATGGGATACTTGTTCTTTATTGTGATTTATTTAAGCTCTTGATAATAAATTCATAGGTGTGCCTATCCATCATTTTTTTAACAAATAGAACTTGTGCACCACATGGTAAAGAACTCGTGAATAGGAAACCTTTTTCTATGTTCTCTTGTAACTGCTTGGTTTCTTCAATATAGGCAGATATATAATAATAAAATCAATTGATAAATAAACATCTCAGATAGTAGTAATACCATGCGATTTTTCAAGAAACACATCATCATAGTCCCTCACAAATGGAATTTCTTCGAGCAAGATCCTCTAATTTTTTTCAATAATTTTAGCTGGATATTCTTACACATAATGTAATAATATCCACAGTTTAGACAATGATTATGTAAGAGATTTATTCTTATCCTAACACTTATATAGAATTTCAGGATCCTTGGGATGTGAAGAATGATCTCCCTTTCCTAATAGTTGATGTTGGCTTTGTATAAATATATCCAATACATTCCCAATAAAGAATAAAACTCCATGTAATGAAGTAAGAAAATATTTTTGGGAAGTTTCATCCAACAAACATTAACCAGAGAGTAGTTATATACATTAGATGTAATAATTTAACCATTTTTTGTTCTCAAAAATAACCCAACCTCCATATTTTGAGGTGGTTTTTGAATAGTTCCACTAAACTTGAAAGATATAAAAGAATTAACATAAGAAAAATAAAATAGTATATTCACTATTTTTTAATGAATATCTAGTGTACCTATCACCATATCATTTTTTTGATCCACATTAGCATTAGTGATATCATATACCCTTCCTTGTTGTCTGGGAGGATGTCGTTGTTGATTGCCTCTCACAACCCTTGGCTTAGAGCATTGACTCATATAATGCCCATGTTCCTTAGAGTTGAAAGAGTGCACTACAGGCCGACTTTTTTCTAAACATTCCTTTATTCTTCCACATTTGTGGTCTTCTTAAAATCACTTTGGTAATAATTAGATTTATGAACCTATCTTCCACATTTGAAGCATCTCATGGATCCACTTATATAGATCCCATGATCATTCTTCCCAAACATTTGACCTGCTAGATGTTTGGTTTTCTTTCCATTAAGAGATTTATCTATTGATCCTCCCATATTAAACCCTATTTTATTATTTTTATCTCCAAGACCATGAGACAAAAGAGGATCTCCAATCTCCCTCTCAACCTTAAAGGTACAATAGACAACCATATCATAGTTTTCAAAGTATTATACCTCCAACACTTTTCATAGAATCGGCTTTAGTCAGATAATGAAACAATCCACTTTGCTTTTTGTGTTCATGAAAAAACCAAAGGAATATCATGAAATCCTTGTAAAGTTTTCCTTTTATTCCTAGATAGACTCATATTCTTTTTTCTTCAATCTGAGGAACTCCCTTTCCATATTTAGTTGGAGATTTTGGGGAAAATATTTATTGAAAAGTATTTTCTTTAATGCTTCTAGATACGTGGAATCAATTTCTTCTTTAGAATTTGTGTTTTTGATTAGTGTCCACCACTGATAAGCTTCCCCATAAAATCAATAGACTTCCATCACAACATTATCTTCTTCTAAGTACTGGAGGACAAAGAATATCTTTTCAATGGAGTTGATCCATTTTTCTTTGATGCGCGGATCATAAGATACACTAAATATAGGAGGCATTTTCATATAAAGTATTTGACTGAAACTTGGTCTTTATTAGGAGAAGGAGGGTGTCCCATAGGATTCAAGTTATTATTAATAACTTGAGCTAGTTTCTCTAGTACTTTTATAAATTGTTCATCTCCCATTACCATAATATTTGGTAATTTATTAAGGAAATAATCACACTTCTTATCACATTTATTCTTGGCATGTTTTCTCGTATTTCCATCCATTCACTAAGAAAAATAAAGTAAAATTAAGGGGGTCATTAATACTTAGATAACATATAAAAATGTATCTTTGAACACAGAAGGATAAACATATAAATGAAAATTATATCCTAAATATAATTCTCTACGTTTCAATATAGGTTATCTATAGTGATAGAATTATCCATAGGGTTCTTAAAACTTTTCTCTAGTATTGATCTTTAAAAATAACTAGATCATGGTATGATACCAACTATTGTGATCCTATCCTTTTACACATATTATAACATGATTTTAATCATAATTAACCATCAAATAAAAATCAAAGATCATAAATTGTAATGTCTTTAAAAAATTAGGTACATAAAACTAACTACATTGAACTAAAATAAAACTTGTTTATATTAATCATCCATAATGAGAATATAAATTCCTTTGATCTCCTACATCTTCATAGGATAACCTAGGGAACACATAGAACAAATGGATGATCAAAAACACTTTGTATGGGGATAAACATAGGAATAAATCATAGAACATGGGTTAGAAGGCATAACAAGATGACATAAAAAGGAATGAGACATGAATAAACACATAGAAGAATAGATTGCATAAAATGGGATAATGTAATCATAGAAACATAGAAATGTGGTATAATATGACATAAACCTAAGCCAAGGATAACTTCCAATACTATATCAAATGGTATACAATGTCCCATAAAGGAATTAGGTTTACTCTCTATCCCAACATGATTTCTCATGAGACAAAACATTATCCAATGCATTATAGTTCTATTTTTACACACTCATCATAACATGTTCATTAATATGTGTTCCACATGAATTATCAAACAAAAGTAATACACATAAAGGTTTCCCATGGAAATAAATGGGTATCAAAATCGTGTCATAAGGCAAAACCAAAGAGTGTATCATAACAGTTTACAATAAAGAATGGATTAAATTCATAAATGGACAAAAATATGGGAAAATAGGTATATATCATGATAAATTATTTCTTATAGAAGATAAAACATGTAATAATAGTGTTTAAGAATCTTTAGAAATGAGGCACATTAGTGTGGATTAAGGGAAAATATTAAAGATTCTTTAAAGAGGACAAATGAATAATTTTTGTATAAAACTAGAAATGAACTAAGATAGTTTTTCATGATAAAAAGAGTGATTTTATAAAAATATTGGAATATTAAAACAATTATTGAGTGTAATTAAAAATGGTTAAAAAAAATTGGAAGTTTCCTTTAATCGGGTTTGCTTATATAGATGAATTTGGAAGGGAGCCATATAAAACATGTATTTACCCATGAAATAAAGAAGAATTGAGCTATGTAAATATTTTTGGAACAAATAAATATGATTTGGTAGGAATAAATAATAATAATTAAGAATTAAATTGGTTTAAAGAGAGATAAAGATCACCCCAAAAGAAAAAATGGAGGTTCGGAAATAATCTCTCACCTTATGTTTGAAAGTTTCCTTTACAAGCACTTAATATCCTAGATAATCAAATTAGATTCATTTATAATTTAATTAAGAAAATATTATACATTTATTTGATTTATTTAAATTTTATTAAGTTTATTTATGACCATTTAGATGGGTTATGATGTTTAATTTCATTGTTCTAGGAGTGTTTGTTTCATGATTTTATGATCGGTTCCCTTTAGTTTAATTATGAGAGTTCTTTTAAAATGGAAGTAAAACTACATAAGTGGAATAATATGATATTTATGAACCTATATAATATTAAATGGTCACATATTTCATTTATTTATTTCTATAATGTGGATGATTCATTAGATGTAACATTAATGCTAAACATTTAGATTTTTTTGGCAGTTTTTCAATCATCACGAACTAGTTTTGTTTTATTATTTAAAATTATGAAAATATTTTAGTTCCAAAACATGAAAAAATTTATAATATAAATTTTAAAAATTATTTTAAACATTATAATGGTTTTATGACCATCCATGAATGCAGTAATGGAAAACGAAAACTCGCCATCCATGAAGGTGGCGAATCGACACATCACGGACGATGTTTTCATTTTTAGAAAATAAATAGAAGAGAAGAGGATTGATGATGTATATTACATTAACATAATAACATTATAGTATATGTATAATAATATATTTATCATGTCACTTTTTATAGTTGAGGAAAGGATAATCTAGATAAAAGAAACAATTTCAGTGAGAATGGTGGAGGATTTTACCTCTTGAATGACATCTTCTTGAGAACCCCCTTAAAGAACGTGGGTTTGATCTTTTGGTGAGAACATAAATTCCTAGTTTTGGGGAAGATTTTTTGGAGGGTAATTATTCAGAATATAATAAATCTCCTATGATTATAAGTTTTTAGGGGAAGAGGTGGTGGGGTGGTATTTATAGTGGGAGGAGAGATTATTTTATTCACTTTTTTTATTATTATTTTGGCTCAAGAATACCAATAGTATTGGCTCTTGTAACTAATTGGAGTAACTAGTTCATCTGATTTCTAACTAATGTGTGATTACATCATACATGACTAAAAAATTCATGTATTTGGCTTAAAATGTTAAATACTGTAAATTCCTAAATTTCACTATTCACTAAAAATTCAACTATTTTAGAAAAAATCCCAAAAAATAAACCTAAAATTATTTCAATATGTAGACTTTAAAAATGAACTCCATTTTATGAAAATAATTTTCTAAATATGAGAAAATTACTTTTTAATCAAAATCATCATTTATTCAAAAAATACTGATTTTAAAATTATAACCGAATTTATGAAACTTTGAGAAATTAATTAAGGTATCATAAAATTATCTTTTAATCATAATAAAAAAATATTAATTAATTAATATATTTATGAAAATAAGTTTTCTTTTAAATCATTATATTAATTATAAATTATAAGTAAACATTTATGTTTCATAAAAATTCCAATACTTAATTTATCATTTTTAAAACATTTATTTACTTATGCCATGATATAAATACATCATATTGTCATTTATAAGATGCCTATATTTTATTTATAATTTCATCGGTGAGTTTACTATTCTATTTTCCTTGTTACTATTCTTAATGGTCATAATACTATTTCAAAAGTCATGTTACTTTTCAGTCGGTATTGGTTCCTTAATTTCTATAAATAAAACATATTTAATTATTAGTTTATGAGAAATATGTTTTTTTGGGTTATATATGTGATGTATTTGTTTTATACTATATAACATAATTATAACAAGGTATATTCAATTCATAAAATTTTGGATTTTTGCATTCTTCCCCCCTTATGAAATTTCTCCCTTGAAATTTTGTTTCACAAACTAAGGTAAAAATAGATGAGGGTATTTCTCGATTATCACTTCCTCTAGTTCCCATATTGCCTCTTCATACTTATGATTCCTCCACAACACTTTGTCTAGATGTTTCATATTTTTTCATAGGACATTGGATATATAATCCAATATCTTTATTGGATTCTCTTCATATGATAGGTCATTCTCCAATTGTACCTCCTCTTGATTCAGTACAAGTGAGGGGTCAGGTATGTACTTCCTCTGGAGAGGTACATGAAACATTTAATTAATATGATCCATATTTGGTGGAATTACAAGATGATAGGCCAATACTCCTATGTGATCAAGGATAATAAAGGGGACAATGTACCTCAGGATAAGCTTCTCATTCTTTCAAAATTGCATGACTCTCTTCCATTGTGATATTCGAAGGGATACTTTATCTCCAACTTAAAATTCCAATTCCCTTTGATGGTTGTTAGCATACTCTTTTTTCAACTCTGAGCATCTTTAATATGATGTTGTATGGACTGAACCTTTTTTCATCTCTATTAAAATATCATGTTCAAGTAGCTTTCATTTTCCAAATTCAACTAAATAAGTTAGATTTATACATCACTTATCATACATAGATTCGTATGGATCCAAATGAATACTCAAATGGAAGTCGTTGTTTTATGAGAACTCAACTAATGGGAGATTCTAATATAATTATCCTTTTAATTCCCTTGAGTAGGATCTTATCTTGTCATTGATTTTATGAATAGTCACTTCAGATTGGCCAACAGTTTGGGGGTGATAAGCCATGCTAAAATTCAATTCAATACTAAAAGTACATTAAATACTTATCTATAATTTAGTTGTAGACCTTTTATCATGATCATATATGATCAAACAGAGAACCCCATGAATCCTCACTACTTACTTCACATATATCTTAGAAAGTGTTTCATGTAAGAGATCATCTTGAATACAGATAAAGTGGGTAGTCTAGGTGATATGGTCCACCACATCCCATATCGCATTACTTCATTTGGATGTTTTTGGGAGACAAGTGAAAAAATCCATAGTGAATTTCTCCCATTTACATGTGGGTATAGCAATGGTTTCACCATCCCTTTATAATTATATCACTCTACTTTAACTTTCTAACATTCCAAACACCTTGAGATATACTCTGCATTCTCCTTATTCATATTGTCCCGTCATAATTTCTCTTGAAGATCATGGTATATCTTGGTACTTCCAAGGTGTATGGATAAAGATGATATATGTGTATTATCCAATATATATTTCTTTATCTCAGGTAATGAGGAAACACAAATCTTTATTCTAAACTGAATCACACCATCCTCATCAATATGTAACACTTATAGTTTCCCTTCTTTTACCGCTTTTACCTTATTTTTTAACTCTAGATCATTAATTTGTGATTCCTTGATATTATCATGAATAGATGGTTAGGAAATGATTTGGGAAATATAGGATATTGTCCATGACATTATGATTTCCAAATCCATCCTTTATATATCCATAAATATGGTGTCTTTATTAATCTTAATCATGGATAAGGTAGTAATATATTTTTTAAAAATTGCATAAGTTATCTTGTTTTCCTTTCCCGGATGGTAGTGAATATTGAAATCATGGTCCTTCATTAGATCTAATCATATTATTTTAGGCATGTTTATTTCCTTCTATGTGAAAAAATAATTTATACTCCTATGGTCAGTATATATGTCACACTTCTCACCATAGAGGTAGTTCCACCGAATTTTGTAGGAAAAAATTACAGTTGCTAACTCTAAATAATGTATTAGGTAGCTTTTCTCATTGATATTAAACTAATATATGACATTGTCTATAACTTTATCATTATTAATGAGTAAACAACCCAATCATTTTAGTTAATCATCATTGTATATCACAAAACCTTCTCTAATTGTTGGTAGTTTAATTATAGGTGCATTTATCAGCCTCTTGTTGAGCTCATTAAAGCATTCAACACATTCTTCTATCCAGACATAATTTACCCCTATCCAAGTTAACCTAGTTACCAGGTTAGTGAATCATGATAAATTTCTTGAAAAACATCAGAAGTACCTATATAAGCCCAGAAAACCATTAATATCCATTAAATATTTTGGTCAGAGACACTTTTTGAATTCCTTTGTCTTGTAAGGGACCATGGATATTCCTTCACTGATTAAAAAATTCCCCAAGAATGATACTTCCTCTATCTAGAACTCTCATTTACTATACTTTTCATAAATTTTATCCCTTCGTAAAGTCTTTAGGACAGTATTTAAATGCTCCCCATGTTTCATTTTTCTCTTAGAGTAAATTAGAATAGCATCTAAAAATAATACCACAATTTTTTTGAGGTAATCTCTAAAAACTCTATTCATTAAGTCCATTAATATTGCTAGAGAATTAATGAGTCTTAAGGGAATCACTATGAACTCATAGTTTCCAAACATCATTCGAAAGGTAGTCTTGGGAATTTCTTCCTTCTTTATCTTTAATTGGTGATATCCTGATTGAAGGTCAACCGTAGAGAAATAATTGGCTCTACATAGCAGATCGAACAATTCATTTATAACTGGTATGGGATACTTGTTCTTAATTGTGATTTTTTATGATCATGATACCCAATTAAAAGGTGCATATATCTATCATTTTTTTAATTAAGATAACTAGTGCACCCCATAGTGAATCACTCGAGCATTTGAAACCCTTTTCTAGATTCTCTTGTAACTTCTTCTTTAGTTATTCTAACTCAATGATGGATATTCTATAAGGTGTCTTTGATATAGGTAGATATATAGGAATAATTTAAATTAAGAACTCAACCTCCCGATTATAAGGAATACCAAGAAATTTTTTGCGGACTACATCAGTGTAGTCCCTCGTAATGTGTATGTCTTTGAGAATGATTCTCTCCTTTGTCTCAATCATTTGAGCTAGATATTCTTACTCATAAGGCAATAATATACAAAGTTGAGATGATGATTCTGAATGCGTTTCAAACTCATCCTTAAACTTATATAGAATTATAGGATGACTTGGGATGTGAATAGTGATATCCTTTTCATGGAAGTTGATGTTGGATTTGTATAAAGATAGTCGATCCATGCCCAATATAGAATAAAACTCTACCAAATGAAGTAATATAAGATTTTATAAAAGTTTCATCCCATAGACATTAACTGGGGAGGATTTATATACTTTGGATGCAACAATTTCCCTATTTTCTAATATCATAGATAACTCAACCCCCATATTTTGATGTGGGGTTTGAATAGTTCTACTAAAATTAAAATATATGAAAGAATACATAGAACCAAAATCAAATAGTATATTTTCTATTCTTGAATGAATAAATATCATACCTATCACCACATAATTTTTAGGCTCCACCTCAGAACTAGTGATAGAATATTCCCATCCTGGTTATCTTGGAGGATATTGTTGTTTATTGACTTTGATAACCCTTGGATTAGGGTATTGGCTTGCATAATTCTCATGTTCCTTGTAGTTGAAACACTGCACTAGAGGCTGAGGGTTGATATAAGCCTTCCTTTCTTATTCCACATTTTGGTGATTCTTCATATCACTTCAGCACTAATTATATTAATTCCCCTCTCTTCCATATTTAAATCGTCTCCTAATTTCGTTTAGATAGTCTCCAGGATGCTTCTTCCCACACATTTGACACGTGGTATGTTGGGTTTTCTTTCCATAATGGGATTTATTTTTCAATCCGTCCATATTAAACTCCACTTTCCTCTTTTTATCTATGTTCCATTTAGACTACAGAGACTATATAATCTTCATCTCAACATTAAGGGAACAACATACAATCTCCTCATAGCTGTCAAATTCTAGTATTCCCAAAAAAATAGACTTGGCTTATTTCCAAAAAATAACTAATCCACTTTGATTCCATTATTCCAGAAAAAAACTATAAGTGTATCATGAAATCCTTGTAATGTTTTCCTCATATTCCACGATAGACTCTTTATCCTTTTTCTTCAGTCTGAGGAACTCTGTTTCCATCTTTAGATAGAGGGTTTGGGGAATATATTTATAGAAAATATATTATTAAATGCTTCACAATCCACGGAATCAATTTCGTCATTAAACATTTTTTTGTTGATCAATTCCCACCACTGATCAGCTTCCCCATCAAATCAATAGACCACCATCATGAATTTCTATTCTTTTGAGCACTGTAAGACATATAATATCTTTTAAATAGAGTTAATCCATTATTTTATGATCAAGGGTCATAAGATCCACTAAATATAGAAGGCCTTTGTCACATAAGGGATTTGATGGAAACTTTCTCTTTCTTAGGGGAAGGAGGAAATTACACATGATTAAAGTTATTATTCATAACTTGATCCAATTATGCAAGTACTATAATAAAGTTTTAAGCTCCCGTTCCTGTCATATTTGGCATTTCATTAGGGAAATCATCATATTACTTATCACATTGATTGTTTTCACAGGTTCTCTTATTCCTATCTATTAACTAAGAAAAAGAAAGTACAATCAGGGGCCATGAATACTTAGGTAATATATAAAAGTGAAACTTTGAACATATAAGGATAAAAATATAACTTAAAAATATATTCTAACATGTGATTCTATAATTTTCAATCTAGGTTAACCATGGAGATAGAACTATCACTAAAGTTCTCTAGTCCTAATATTCTAAAAAGAACTAGACCATGCTCTGATACCAACTATATAGAACCTATCCTTATACATATATTATAACATGATTTTAATCATAATTAACCATCAAACACAAACCAAAGATCATAAAGTTTAGTGTATTTGGAATATTTGGTACATAAAACCAAAAACATGGAATTAGAATAAAACATATTTATATTAATCATCCATAATGGGATCCTAACTTCCTTTAATCTCCTATATATACATAGGATAACTTTGGGAATACATACACAAAAGGGATGATCTAAAAATCATAGTAAAAGAATAAACATACGAAAAAAGCATAGAACATGGGATAGAGGCATAATATGATGACATAAAAAGGCATAGAACATGAATAAACATACGGAATAATAAGTTATAGAACATGGGATCATGTAATCATGGAAACATAATAATTTATAACCAATATAAAACATGACATAAACATAAGTCAAGGCGAACATCCAAGACTATATCACATGTTGGAAAAAGTTCCATAAAGGAACTAGGTTTACACCCTATCCCAATACGATGTCTCATGATATTAAACATTAACTAATGCATTGGAGTGCTATATGGGTGAACCCATCATGAAATTTTTATTCATATGTGTGCCACATGAAGAATCAAACATAGGGAATTCACATAAGGGTTACCCATGGAAAGAAATGGGTATCATAATAATGGTATAAGGCATAACCAAAGGGTTTATCATAATGGTGTACAAGAAAGAATGGATTTAAATCATGAATAGAAGTAAATAAGGTAAAATAGGTATAATTCATGATAAATTATGTCAAAATAAAGTGAAAATATATAAAAAAGTGTTTAATAATCTTTATAAATGGGTCACTTTAGTGCAGTTTAAGGAAAATATTAAAGAGATTTTAAAGAGGAAAATGAATAATTATTTTATAAAACAAGAAATTAAGTAAGAATTGTTTTTCATGATAAAAGGAGTGATTTTATAACAATATTGGTTTCTTAAAACAAATTGTCGAGTGTACTTGAAAATGGGTAAAAAATTAGGAAGTTCCCTTTAATCGAGCTTGCTTCTTGGGAGGAATTGAGATGAGAAATTATAAAACATGTATTTCCCATCAAAAGAAACAAGAAATGAGATAGATTAATATGTATTAAACATACACACAAGATTTATGAGGATTAAATAAGAATAATTAATAATTATATTGGTTTAAAGAGAGACAAAGTGTAACCCGAAGGAAAAAATACTGGTTCAGAAAGAATCCCTTACCATATGTCCAAAAGTGTTCTACACATGCACTTAATTTCCTGGATAATAAAATTATATTTATAAATAATTTAACTCATAACCACTTTAGAATATATTTTATTTATTAAAATTTTATTAAGTACATTTATGACCATTTTTATGGCTAATAATGTTTAATTTTGTTGTTTCATGTACATTTGATTCTTGATTTTATGATTGGTTCCCTCGAGTTTAATTATGGGAGTTCTTTTCAAATGGAAGTAAAACTAGGGAAGTAGAATTATATGATATTTATTTACCTTTATAATCATAAGTGGCCACATATATTATATTTATATTCTATTATTAAGATGATTCAAAAGATGGAACATTAATGGTAAATGTTTAGTTTATTTTGGTTCTTTTTCGATCATCATGAACTAGTTTTGTTTTATTATTTAACATTTTGAAAAATATTCTTTCTAGAACATGAAAAAAGTTATAATATACCTTTTTAAATCATTTTTAACCATTATAATGGTTTTATGACCATCCATTATGGTGTTAATGGATAATAAACTCATCATCCACGAAGGCAGTAAATTGACACATCATCGATGATGTTTTCATTTTCAGGAAACAAATGAAGAGAAGAGGCTTGATGATGGATATTCTATTAACATAATAGAATATTAGTATATTTATAGTACTAGAGTTATCATTTCACTTTTTAGAGTGGATGAAAGTATGAGGTTTAGAAAATAAATAATTCAAAATTGAATGGTGGAAGCTTTTACCTCTTGAATGTCATATCCTTAAGAACCTCCATAAGGCACTTGGGTTTGGTATTTTGGTGATACATGAAATAATACGAAATGGAAAAGAGTTTTGAGAGAGAAATTGGGTATAATATAAGAAAGCTCCAAATCTTAGAAGGTGGATTGAGAAGAGGTGGTGAGGGGTCGTATTTATAGTGGGATGAGAGGGGTATTTTTTATTATTTTATTCATTTGTGTATTATTTTGGATCAAGTCTATCAATATTTTTTAGTATTGTTACTATGTATAGTAAATAGAGAATTTCAGTTTGAACTAATGGGTTCTTACATCATCCATGACTCAAGAATTCATGTACTTGTCTTAAAATGTTAAATAATGTAAATTATCGTATTTCACCATTCACCAAAAATTAAACTATTTTATAAAAATCCCAAAAAATCACCCCAATCATTTTCTGACATGTAGATTTAAAAAATTGAATCCATTTTATTAAATTAATTTTCTAAATTCGAGAAACATAATTTTTAATTAAAATCAACATTTATTCAAAAAATACGAATTTTAATATTGTAACCAATTTTATGACACATTGAAAAATTAATTACGGTCTCAAAAATTTATCTTATAATCATAAAAAACAAATATTAATTTATAAATCTATTTATGAAAATAAATTTTCATTTAAATCATTAAATTAATTATAAAATTTTAAATAAACATTTACATTTTATAAAAATACCAACAAATAATTTATCATTTTAAAAACATTTATTTACATATGATTGGATATAAATATGTTATATTTTCATTTATAAGACGCCTAAGATATAACTATACACATTAATATGTGAGATTACAATTATATTGGTTGGTTTACTATTCTTAATGGTCATATTACTATCCCAATGGTCAGGTTACTATTCCATCGGTAGAGGTTCCTTGATTTCTATAAATAATGCTTATTTAATACTTAATTTATTAAAATAATGTTTTTATTGGGTTTTTTATGTGGTGTATGTGTTTTATACTATATAACATAATTATAAGAAGGGAAATTCCATTGATTAAATTTTGGGTTGTTATATATTTTCTATTCTAGTTGTTGTCAAGTTGAGACATCATTTCTAGGTGGGAATATATTCTTCCCTTTACATTTTAGATTACATTTTCGTACACTTTTATATTCCCTGGAGGTTATTATAGGCATGGATTTCACTCTATTTGTAACTTTATTTTATTTTTATTCCCCTTCAATTTTGTATAAAGATGGTTGGGTTATTTTTTATAGGTACTTTTGGTTAAGGTATCCCATCTTAGTTATGACTTCTCAATGATTTATCCAGTACTTGGACTATTGTAGCGAGCTTGGGGTTGTGATGGCTAGGTCTTCTAATAGCCAAGTGGGTCTTGGTGGGTCTGATCATTACAGATTGGTATCAGAGGTTGTTCAATCTTAGGATAATGTTTAGATATTTTTCCCCTTATGAGTTTTGGTTAGGAATTTAGGGAAATGGTGTCAATGTGTCTCAAGTGAGGATTTTAAGCCAGGGAACCCAGTTTTTGTGTGGAAACCGAAATATCCATACACCAAGTCTTTGACCATCTGCCTATAATTTCTGTATAGCAATACATTGGTTGCAGGAAAAAATTGCACTTGCATCATATAGGATTGAGTACTTTGACTATCCTCCTTGAGTCAACTACCTATATAAACATTATCATCTGACCATGGTATGTCTTGATTGATTTTAGGATTCCTCTATAAATATATATATCTAGGTTACTAATTTAAAATCGTGATGATGATATGATGAGTAATGAGTCATCATTTTAAGGGATGTCTCATGATATCTTTCCTCCAAGAGGGTAGGTAGTAGAACCCATGCATGTCGAGAAGAAAATTATACCAATGTAGTAGGTTGGGGATGCATGAATTCCTAGTGAAATCTAAATTTCCTAGAACCAAATTCCACTGAGGTTCCATAGTGATCCAAATCCATAAGAAGTGGAGGATTGGATTGATTATATGATTCAAGTTTTCAAACATGTACAGACCCTGACTAATCAGAATGTTGTACTGGGAGACAGTCTTTTCCATGAACTAGCTGGGAGTTAGTGGAGTCTAGTAATGCAGATACATGATGAGTCATCAATCTCATGGTTTTACTTCCATCGTCTATTTCATGAATATTAATACCCCTTAAACTTGCTATCAATTCAGATTTAGGATCTTTTGTAGTTTTAGGAGGGAGGGATAATAGTTGTTGAGTATTCCATGAGGTTCGCTGACCTTACATAGTACTCCCTCAACATGATTTGGGATGGTTAATTTTAGGTGAGGATGTTTGAAAAGGGTATCCTAAAAGACATTTTTTAAAGTGTGGTACCCCTATGAATTCCCATATATGTTGCAGTGCTAGAGAGATTGCTAGTTATAGATACATTCCTATCTAAGGGATGTCATGAAAATAGAATTGTTAGTAAACATCCCATGGATGGGTCATCTACACCAGTAGGAAGATGATATGTGTTGATTCATAAGAGGAATACCCATTCTTGGACTCAAAAACGTGGTCATGAAGCATAAGGACCACACAAAGGACTAGGGTATCATAGATATGAGATATGTTATTCATATGATGGGCATGGTAAAATGGCACATGATTTCCCAACCTGATGTGATGAGGAGGCTAGGAATACAATGGATGGACTATCACAATAGAGGTAGTACCATGATCATAGATCTTTTAAGAGATTCCAAGGCGTCCCATAGGGAGGCAGAGTTAGAAGAGGAGCAGTTGGGGCTCTCCGAAGTTGGTGGTGGTGGATTAAGTTATAAGTTACTTCCACAACCACAACTAAGAGGCCCACACCAGGCTTAGGGGATGGAATTTAGGGTCGTGGGAAGCTACAAGCTATGGAATCTTATGACTTTAAAACTCTTTAGGAGATCATAGGTACGGTCTAGGTTTATTCTAAACTAGATTTGGTACTAGTAGACATAGGTGTGAGTCATTACTTCATCTCGTTAATCCTAGTATTATAATTTTATCTACTAGTTGATACATTAGCCTGGTATATTTGTATTGAGGTTCTTATAGGGAACACTTCTTTGATATAACTTATCTTTAGGTAGTGTGAGATATCTCTTGTTTGAGAAAATTTTTAATGGGACCACTTTGTCATCACGATGAGACTTTATGATGACATATTAGATATGGATTGGTTTTCTACAGTTTGATCAAACATTTACTATCACCACAGATGATTCAAGTGACTTTGGACTAATGGGACAAGATTCTTCTTTGTGGGTGAGAGAGATCTCATGGTGTAGTGAGTAGGTATTGCGAGCAGGAAGCTACAACCCATTAGTCAAAAAGTGTATCCATTGGAAAAATATATCTACAACAATTTTTGTTCATTTAATTAGGGAAAATTATATGGACTTCCTTCTCAAGGACATTCTGAGATTACCTTTAAGGTGGTAAAGAGATTGTTGCATTGTATTTCACCCTAGGACTACTCTGATATATTCATTGGTATATCAGATGGACACTACCAATATCTAAGAATTGGGGGTATAGTTGGAGGACATTCTAGAGAAGGATTTTATCAGACATAGTGTGTCCCCCAGGGCATCTCCCATTCTGTTCTTAAAAAAATTGGATGGGATCTTGTGGATGTTTCTTCATTATCATCACCTGACCCAGGCCATGATGAAGAAAAATTACCCCTTTATGAGAATTTATGACTTATTTAATTAGTTTGGAGGTTCAATATGGTTTTGTAATATTGATATCAGGTCTGACTACCATTGGTTGAGGGGTTGTGAGGATGATATTCTAAAGCTAACATTCCAAAGTCACTATAGATGTTATGAGTTCCTGGTGATGCCATTCAGTGTGATGAATTCCACCACTATGTTTATGAATCTGGTTAATTGGGTATTATATCCAAACTTGGACTGGTTTTTGGTTGTCTTCATTGATAACATACTCATCTACTTTTCATCATAGAAGGATCATTCATAGAACTTTAGGATGGTCCTAGACTTGCATTAGGATCACTAGATTTATGGTAAGATCTCAAAGAACCAGTTCTGGATCAATAAGGTTCAATTTCTAAGGAATTAAATTTTTGATAATGGATTATTTATGGAACCAGTGAAGATTGATGTAGTTTTTTTTTGGGATCCACCCTTGAGTGTATTAGAGGTGTAGATTTTTCTTGGCCTAGAGGGGTACTACAGGAGGTTAATGGAGGACTTATCTAATATTATGCCCCTTTTATAACTCTTTCAAGGAAAGTGCAACCATTTATCTTGATTAAACAATGTTATAGATCCTTTTTGGAGTTAAATCTAAGGCTGACTAGTGTTCCTGATTCGAGACTACTTGAGGAGGAAGTATATATTATATTATGATGCCTCTAGAGGTGTGATTGACTATGTGATGTTGAAGAGGTAGGTAGTGATCACACAAGGGATTAGGTAGTTGAGAACCCGTTATAAGAACTACGCAACTCATGAACTGGAGTTGGTTTTGATAGTCTTCTCTCTAAGGATGTAGAGGAACTATATTCTGGTAGATCACTTTATTGTTTACTCTGACCATCAAAGTCTCGGGTATATCATCACACAGATAGATATGAAACTATGAAAGAGGTGTTTGTTAGAGTTCTTATTGGTCTATGACATTGAGATAGTCTATACTTCTAGGAAGGTAAATGTGGTGACATATTCCCTTAATAGGAAGTCTCATTCTCATCTAGCTGAGGAGGTGATTGAGTATTTTGCTTCTTTATAGGTAAACTTAGTAGAGGAGGGGTGAATCTTATCATCAATCAATGGTGTTGACTCCTCTACTTCTTCAGAGTATGAGGGAGGCTTAGTTATAAGACATTAAAAGTGAGGTATTATGTGACCAGTTACCCTTAAGATATTCACCAAATAGATTCTCTAAAGGAGTTAATCACATCATTATTTTCTAGGTATTTATGGTCATTTTGGTCACATTGTGAGAGGAGGTGATGAGGGAGTTTCACAATTCTCCTCTGGTTGTATGTCTCATTGTAGGTAAGATGTATAGAGACCTTCAACAATCATTTTAATGGTCTAGAATGAGGATCATGGCATAGTTCATCTCTCAGTATCTTAGATGTTAGTAGTTGAAGGCTAAGAACCAGGTTATGATTAGTTTATTACAGCCTCTTGATATCCTAGATAGGAAATGGGATTACATGTCTATATAATTTATGACAAGTCTTCAATATATAGAGAGATTACATGATTTCATATGGGTGATAGTTGACTGAATTACCAAATAAGTGCAATTCATTTTTATTAGATATATTATTTTGGTGGATATTTTGAGACAATTGTACATGGAGAAGATCATACTCCTCCATGAGATTCCCTCAATGATTTTCTCAGATTGTGATGTGTGGTTCACATCATGATTGTGGAGAGGCCTATAGGGGGAATTAAGGACTTGGTTTAGGATTAGTACTGCTTTTCACCCCCAGATTTGTAAGAACCTAGTTTTTCACTCAGATATGGATCCTTTAAATTTTGTTCTAATTCTGTTTTATGGACCTAATGTGGATTCTTAATGAGTTAATGAAGGTCTTGGGGATGTCCAAGGCTTGTTAAGAGCCTAAAACCCAACCTTTTGGGAGAAAAAGACATATCGTGTGGTTATATTAAACCATTTTAGGTAGGCCTCATGGTTTTTTTAAACCATGAAAGTCTAGGAAGTGGGTTACAATAGAGTGCACAGCTTGATCAAACTGTGTGAGTTGGGTCGCACAGCCATGCGAGAATGTAATAAATTTTAACATAGATATTCCACATGGTTTAAATATAGTTTCCCTAACTATGTGGCCGAAACGTGTGGTATTCCCCTTCCTATAGCTACCCGTGCATTATTGGTGCACGGTTTGCCCAAATCATGCATTCAAACCGTGTGAATGGTAATTTTTTCTGAAAAAGACGATTTTCCTTTAAAAAACTAATTTTAAAAGGCCCCTCCTCTCCCTTGGTTTTCTAAAAGATATAAACACTCCATTTCTCCCCCTCTTTTAGATTTCTAAGGCCTAAACTAGGATTTGATATTGATCATCTGTTCAGAGTATCAATCGACCTATGTTTGTCTCGTTAGATCGGCTCTGATACGTTATTGATTCCATTTTTATCTTACATTGTTCTTCTTCCTATAAACGATACTATTTATATGTAGGATCATATGCCCCAATTTTAGGGCATTGATTCACCCTTCATATCTACTCCAATCTAAGCCATACTAAAGGTTGATACTATATGAGGAGATTCATACAAGCCTCAGGTATGTGGTCTATTACTCATTCCTTGATTTTCATCATTTTATAAATTGTTGTTTCATCCTGCTAATTTCATTGGCCATCATCTATTTAATCTATGTTTCATTCTTGTATTCATTTGGAATATGTTATAAGACCATTTCCATATATGTAATTCATATTTACTGGTTACATCCACAACTTCAACAACCCCATGTAGGGTGAGGTACCATATTTGGGTTTTTAGTCTTTGGACACCATTGATCCACTGTTTGGGTGTTCTCTATCTTGGCCAATATAATTTAAAGCCTCATTATATTGGATGAATATTGAATTTTAATTTACTATGGCAAGTATCAAGTGTTCTATAAACTTTACCTACCTAATGTAAGTGCTGGAACTTGATGAATTAAATGAAAATGGATCTTGAATGTATGTTGTATATATATGGCTTGGCCTTATTAAATGTAAATGGTATGTTAGTTTCTTGTCTTTAAAACCCTTTCCCACTTACGATGGAAGGTAGTGTAATTAACCAAGTGAAATTATTATGACTCTTAATGAAATGACTAAAATGGTTGCATGTCCCTTGGACTTTTCAAATTAATGAAAGGAAAGGATTGAACCTAATGAACCTATTAAATGGTATGATAGTTACATGTCTTAATTAATTAATTAACTATAATTTAGGTTTTCTATTTATACATATTGAACCTGACATACTTATAGGGGTGGTAATACTTGAGTTAGTTCTTGGATTTCCTAGGGAATGCCTTGAGCACTTGTGGGTGCCCTTATGATTTAGGAATGCCAGTTTCCTTAGTTGACACCCACCTTGGAACTGAATCCTCATCTATTAGTGGATGCCTTGTATTAGACCAAAAGATATCTCCTTTACTATTATAGGATTCCTTAGATACAATCCTTAGATCCAGCATGGCTTCTACGGACATAAGGTTCTTAAGTTTGATCCTTAGGTCTACTATAGCTTATCTTGCTTTTCATTTGATGTATTCCTTAGCCTCTTTTAGATCATTCTATTGGGGAATGCCTTGGATAATTCTCCTGGGATTACACTCTTACCCCTATATCCAAGTTGTAGTTACAACTGATTTGTAGACCCTTGAGGTCTTGGTTTCCTTAGTCATTACCTTGGAATCCTTTATTATCAAATCATGTTTCATATTGCCTTGTTATATATTAGAACCATACAAATACTACAATGAGGTGATGTGAATGCTAACTATGACTCACGTGACTTAATTATATAAACTAAAACTTAATTAATTATTTAATTGGTTATATTTTCAAACACGAGTTGAGGGCTTCAGAAGGTACGTGGGTATTTACGTTATTATGCTGCTTTACTTTTATATATACATGCTTGCACACCTTTCAGTTTATATTACATAGATAGGGTGTTATAGACACCATTGGTTGTGTCCTACTAAGATTTATCTCACACCCTATCTAGGCCACCATTTGGTACCAAGGCATACTATGTGTATGCAGGTGTTGACAAAGGGAAGCTTCTCGATTCGAACACTTGATTTCTTGATTTTTTAG
This sequence comes from Viscum album, assembly GCA_963277665.1. Taxonomy (NCBI): domain Eukaryota; kingdom Viridiplantae; phylum Streptophyta; class Magnoliopsida; order Santalales; family Viscaceae; genus Viscum; species Viscum album. Next base: position 1,880,302,290 of record OY728150.1, on the reverse strand, counting down.
GATGGAGCTAGTAATAGATGACCAATCTAGAGCTCATGATTCTTGGGATAGTTTTTGGATTCCTTTTTTATAATTTTTTATAGCATGATTTTATTCTCCTTTATATCCATTCTTTAAAAAATTATAGTAAAATGACATATCATCATCACTTTTGTATATTGATATAAGTTATTCCAGTTGTTTCAGTTGTTATTGATACTATCTCATTCCATTGTTCCATTTGTTTACTTATCTTCCTTATACTACTTATTTACCTGTAATTATATGTTATCTATTGTGATACGCTTTGGTAATTTTGGAATAGTCTTCCCATAGACACACCCTAGGACCTCACTTCTAGTCAGAAACCTCTGGTGTTCGGGGAGATGTGCTTGAGGCCGTGTAGCCAATTGGGATTAGGGAACCTTTAGTGGAATCTAGGTTTGGGATGTCACAATGTGGTATCATAGCGAGAATTTTTTATTACATTACTATTTGGAGAAAATAGATTAGAGATTATGAATGATAGGAACTTGGTTATACTCTTTACTTGGGAATCATGAACCCATGTTTAGGGTAAAGGTCGAGTTTCCTGAATTTCTATCATTGTTATACTTTTTACAAATAGTGTTGATATCATTTACCTATTGGGTGATGCACATGATATGTAGTGTTGTTGATTATTATTCTGATTTATATTGTATTCCATCTTTGGACCAATGATATGAGGGAAAGGGGTATTGTTATATACATCAAAAGGACCCCAGAACACCCTGATAGGGGAGGGGTTAAATAGGGTGTGAGTATTTTCTTTTAAACTGATGGATCTTGTTCCCATATTGTTAGTAATACTTTAAACCTATTATAAAAATGCATGAAAAGAGAGAGAACATAAATTTTACATGCTACACCACAAAGTTATACATCCAAGGAGCATACACCGACAGTGTTTCAGTCGTACCAAAAACTACTAATATTTAATATTTTTGGATTATAAGGTTTGGTCACAGTCACTCAGTGCTAGGATCACTGCCTTTACAATGGTTTAGGGATAGCTCACTACTTCCCAGGGAACACTTCCATTAACTCCCCCAACCTCACTACCTTTGTATATGTCTTACTCATTTTATCAGCTTGAAGGTTGCTTCAATAGATTGGAATTGATGTCTTTATCACCATTTTGCATGAGACACTACTTGCATCAATGACCTAAGTAAATGCACAATAAAACCCAGGTTCACATAAACCTGATATTCAATACTATCCTTTGTGAACCCCTTTCACGAAGCTCAACACTTTGGAGAGAAAAAACCCTTCGGATAGAACACACCTTCATAGATCACACTACTTTGAAGATCTCACTATTTTCCAGATATCAACTCTTTGTAGAGCTTAGGAATTTATAGAGCAAACAGATATGAAAATCTCATCTTCCTAGGCAGAACCCACGGTCATCGCAAAGCATACTGCCTTCATAGACCACCTTACTTCACAAATATCACCGATCCAACGCAAAACGTCCCATATTTGACAATAACTCAATACATAGAATCATTTAATTCATTCAAGACCAAAGTAGTCTTTTCGCAAAGCACAAGATTTAAGAGACAAATAGATCCACGGAGCACCCCTTTCTTCGCAAAATCAGAGCGAATCTTTATTTTCTCTCTCAAGTTCATGTGGAATGAAGAGGGTTGTCCTCTTATTTATAGGTGTGATCGAAAACGGAGTTCCACTTCTTCCAGCGTGATTTCCGAATTGATCAAAAATGCCTTTCTAGTGTATCTACCTTCATAATGCTCCATGAATATTCCTTATTCTCAAATCTTGTCATAAACATAGATCTCTCTATCAAATATCTTCGTACGACCATAATGCTCTACTCGCAAAGCCTTCTGTCAAACCTTCATGATGCTGAAAATCTAAAATTCTCTTAATTGAAGATCACACCATCACAATATTCATGTCTTCATAAAACACTCTTCATGAAGCCCATCTCTGCGAAACTCATGAATTTTCCATATTTTCATGATATCTTCAAGAAAAATCAATTTTTACATTGATTTACATTTTCCAAATCATGGACCCCAAAAAATTGGCAAACACTGGGAAACGAAGTCACCATCAATGTTGCTTATGGATTGAACTATATGATCCCTTTCTATGAAATCTACATGATCATCCATTATAAGATTTTCATAAAACATAAACCATACTCCATTTCTATCAAAGGATGGTCTTTGTTCAAATAATCTCTCCCTTTTGGTTTGATTCCAATCTACAGATAAATTCAATAGAGCACCAACCACTGTCAAAACCCGAGACATAAGAATCAAATCAACCAACACTCTAATTATATGTGAGTAATTATTGTTACAGAAAATAAAAGGGAAGTCATGAATTATGTTCTTGTGTGATTGAATGAATGCTTTAACTACTTCCTCATGACACTAAATTGTTTTCTCCCTTCACCTTCTCTCCATTGAAATTCCACATTCTCCTACAACCAGCCTAAAACCATAATAACCCTAAAATAATTCCATCCTCCACATTTTCACATTGAATTTATCCATTTCACCCCCATTTTAAATAAACCCAAAGACCGGTATTTGAACATTGTAGAGATCAGAAAATACTTCCCCTAGATCTTATCTCCCCCATAAACTTGCATCACTTCCATAAACAGATTAACCGAGTTAAAAAATTGGGGGAGGGGAATATACGTAACCTAACCATGTACTAGGAGGTGTCTGAACACTGAGGTTCAACTGATGTTTCTCAAACACAACTGTTGACAGTGGCTTGGTCATAATGTCAGCTACTTTCTCATTAGTTCCCACATGGTCCATTTTGAACACATCTTGTTCAACTTCTTCCTTGATGATGTGATATCTAATTTAAATATGTTTTGTACGAGAATGATGAATAAGATTCTTCGTAAGATCAATTTTTCTCTTGTTATCACAGTAAGTCACAATTGGTTATTTCACCTCATCACCTATGTCATTCAGTTATTGCTTCATCCAAATTAATTGAGTGCATGCCTTAGTAGCAGAGATATATTCAGCTTTAGCAGTACAAAGTGAAGTACTTTAATATTTATTTCGCAACCAGACAATGCATTTCTTCCCAATATAGAATGTTCCACCACTATTGTACTTTCATTCCACTACATATCTAGCCCATTCAGCATCAGGAAATGTTTATATTTCACTCTCTCTTCCTGCAGCAAAGTATAACCCATAATTATATGAACCTTGAATGTACCTTATGATTCTTTTCACTACTGCCATATGATCTTCCTTCACATTTCTCTGATAGTAGGTTGCTAAGAATATTGCAAAGACAATATTTGGTTGTGTCACTTTCAGTTACAGTAATATTCTAATGATTCTTCTATACATTGTGGGATCCACAGACATCCCACCATCATGCTTTTAGAGTTTTTTTCCAACCAAAATCAGAGTCTCTATTGGTTTGAATTATTTCAAATTAAATTTCATTAGAAGCTTCTTTTCATACTATTCCTAAGAAACAAAAGGGTAATCCTTCTTCTAAATCACATGTAGCCCTAAAAAGTATGTGAGTTCCCTAATCATTGATATTTAAAATTTTGATTTCATTTGATTGGAAAATTTATCCATTGATCCCTGCCTACTTATACCGAAAATAATATCATCAACGTATACTAATACCTTGAACTGATCCTTCTAAGAATTATTCACATAGTTATTTTGATACAATCCTCTACTTTTGAATTCATTCTTTTTTAGATAAGAATATATTATAGAATACCAAGCTCGTGGTGCCTGCTTTAGTCCATAGAGTTCATTCATTAATCTGTATACCTTTATTTTTTTCATTTCCAAACAGGAAACCCACGAGTTGTTCAATTTAGACATATTATTCCAGAACACCATTTAGGAATGATTTCTTGATATCCATTTGATACACTTTATACCCTCTTTGGACTTCCATGGAAATAAATATCCCGATTGACTCTAGTTTATCCACTAGAGAAAATGTTTCCTCAATATCAATACCTTCAATAACTGAATAACCCTTACATAATAGTCACACCTTATTTTGGATCACATTACCATGATCATCATATTTTTTCTTAAAAATCCAATTAGTACCAATCACATTGTGACCTTTGGGTCTATTGATAGGATCCCATGTCTCATTCATGTCAAGATGATCTAACTCTTCATTCATGGAATTTACCCATGATTCATCCTTTGTAGCCTCTTTAAATGTGGATAGTTCCAAAACAAATAAGAATGAATATTGTTCGTTATTCATCATTCTCTTTGTTTTTGTTGGTGTATTCCTATCCCCAATGATATTGGATTGATCAATCTTTGCTCTTTAATTTCTCCTCTGAGGTTCAGTCGAGTTCTCTTCAGCCATGGTTTCATATTCTAATTCCTCTCTTGTGTTAACATCATGATGTGACTCTTGAGAGTTTTGTACAACTTCCTCTACTTATATATTTTTATTTATTACATGTTCACATTATTCATCATCGTATATCTCATCAGCAAAGGTATTCCTTGAAGTATTTTTGGTTTTATCTCAATGATCTTGACATCGCTTCTTTCCAAAATCCTTCCCAAGTGGTTATTTAAATACTTGTAGGCATTTATCTTCATTAGATATCTAAGGAATATTCCTTTATCTATATTGTCACCATAACTTTCTTGATTTCCTTCTTTGTTTTGGATAAAACGTTTACTTCCAAAAACAAAAAAATATTTTAAACAAGGCTTCCTTCAATGCCACAATTCATATGGTGTCATCATATCTCCCATATAAAGCCCTGTTCGATTTTTAATGTGCACTATAGCTTCAAAATATTATTTCTAGTAATAGAAAGAGATAAGAATCTCAATCATCATAGTCCTGGACATGTTGTTCACCTGTCAATTTTGGTGCTCAACTACTCAATTTTGTTGTGGATTTCTCACGAAAGCCACCTCATGATGAATTCCATGTTTCTCCATGTACTTTTCAAACACAATGGATGTGTATTCCCTTAAATTTTTAGATCATAAAACTTTTATTATCTGTCCAGTATCATTCTCAGCAATTCGGCGATAATTTTTTATGAAATCAAGAACATTCCATTCCCTATGGATAACCATCATGCATGAAATTATATTGTTATCATCTATGAAAAGGATAAAGTACCTTTCAATATGTGTTCCTGAAACATTTATTGGGTCACATACATCTGTATGAATGAGTTCAATAAGATTAGATGATCTTTTCTTTTTTGGCTGATAGGAACTATAGACCATCTTCCCTCATATGAAAGCATCACATGCCTTTTCTCATTCATGCTTCAGGTTTTGGATATCCAGGACAATTTTTAGCTTAGATATTATTTCCATGTATTGCTGATTGATGTTCCCCAATCTACGATGTCACGGGTTTTTTTCTTCTTCAACTATTACATAGAAATTTTTTTTCTTTACTGTCAGTCTGATATAAGTTGTCCACTATTCTACAACCTTTTATTTGAGAATTCACAATCTTTCCCTCTATCATGCATCCCTTTTGATCGAAAGACACTATAAGTCTTGAGTCACAGAGTTGACACACACTGAGTAGATTGTGACGTAGACCATCCATATAAAAGTATTCAGTTTTCTTCATCTCTCCATTATTTAGTTTAGTACTTTCACTACCTTTTGTCAGAAAATCACCATAATTATCGAACCTTATTGTTCTATCGAACCTTTTCATGAAATTCTTTAATAGGTTAGCATAACCAGTCATGTGGGATGAACATCTACTATCAAGAATATAGGTGATGTTATTCTTTGTATCTTTGAGGGATACTTATGTAAGATTGGATTTTTCAATTTTCTCTTTTATTTCCATGAGACATTGGATTGAGTGTAGGTCACTGATAGCCTTTTAATTTTCTCTTCCACGTAATGGGTTCTTCATATTCCTAATCTTCTTCCAAAAGGGAAAACGTTTTTGAGATAGATACACTATCTAGTTGGTGAGTATTCACCTCTCTTTGTGTGTCAAAGGAATATCTCATGTCATTCCTCTACCTTCAATGTACACATTTATGGCCATTGTTAGAACAATGAAAATATTGTCCATAGAAACTATTTCTTCTATACAATGTAGGATATGAAGTTATTATCCTTTTTTGAAATATCTTCCCCATTCAGATATCTTCTTTCCTCTTCACGATATGACATGGTATAACCCAGATATCCATAGAATTGACACTTCATGAGAGGAAATGTCTTATCACTTCTATTTCTCCACATGACTTCTTCTATGGGAAAATAGTTTGACTTCCTTTCATTTCTGAAATATTGGGGATAATCTTTAGTTCTCCTTTAATTTTTATTTAAGGATCCATTGTTTAGCACTTTTGGTGGGTTTTCAACATGATCAACTTTCATCTTTCCTTTATTTTGGTTCACTTTATATATTGCATTTGATGTTTCAGCATCACAACTGATTCCACTATTTCTGATACTAGTGGGACTTTGATTACTCAAAATAATTTCAACTCCATCAGAGAAACATTTTTTCTTTCTCTAGTAGCTCAGAATCTAAGAACCTTTCACATTATATTTTCTTCTATACTTCTTTTAAATTTGATTCACTTTTGAACTTACCCCTAAGAGTAACAACTTATTCTTCAAGTCCCTTGATAGTTTTGGACTTCTACTCTAGTCTAGAGGTAAGGTCATGGATAACCTTGCAATGTTATTCAATCCTGAGCTTAAATTCCACTACATCGTTTGTGATTTTAAGGATTTATGACTATACTTTCACCAGTTCTTCTAGTAGTTCAATTTCTTCTTCAAGCTGATCAACATATTCTGATGATTCTTCCACCATTTCCTTCTACTTATTAAATCTATTAAATTTATTCTCAACCATTCCAAAAGAATCCTTAAGTTGAAAATTGGTATCTTCATTAGTGTTCATATGATTATCTCTATCTTTATCTGTTGATGGTTCTTACTTTTCAATGGTAGCCATCATGGAGGCATGTTTTCCAGTTTTAAATTTTGTTCTTCTTCTTTATTGAATTCATTATCATCATCTTCATCATCACAGAAAAAAATATTCTTCTATACTTTCTTTATAAATATGAAGTCTCTCTTTTTGAAAAACCATTTCTGAGGCTTCTTGATATTTTCATCATCGCTCTCTTCATCATCAAACTTTATTGAGAACTTAGAGGTAATGTTCCCAACTCTACCCCAATGAAAACAAGCCAAGGGTAACTTACCTTTAAATTTACCTTTTTTATTATTGAGTTTATTAGCAATGAGAGAAAGAATTTATTTTTCCTCATAATCTTTATCAAAACTATATCCTGTGATTTTCATTTTTTCCATGTCTTTGAATACCATTTCCTTACTTACATGAGTCGTATAATCTTCTAGTTTGACTCTCGCCTCATATGCCACCAGTCTTCTCAACAGATCATCCAGGGAATATTTGGAAAGATCCAGTTCCTCTAATATTGACTCATTCATAATGTAAAGGGGTGGAAGTATTCTCAATATTTTCTTTAAAATATCAATATCATTGATTACTTCTCCCAGACCTCAAATTTCTCTTACCAATTTCGTAATTCGAATGACGAAGGAATCCACATTTTCATCAGGATGCATCTTCATATCTTCAAACCTATTATGAAATACTTGAAGTTTTTCCACCTTCACTTTAATATCTCCTTCATAAATATTTTCATGTTTTTTCTGCATAGACTTTGATGAGGTGTAGCTCATCACCTTTAGATATATCTGATCAGAAAGATCCGTGGTGAAAGCATTATGTGCTTTAGCATATGCATCAATAATTTTTCTATCTGTATTAGTCAAAGAAAACCATGTTGGATCAGTAAAATTAATTCCTTTCATAATAGAAAATATTAATTCCATTCCATGATATCTCATTATGTACTTCCAAATCTAAAAATTACTTCCATTGAAGAGGGGAACTCCCCTAACATTGACTGAATTCTACATTATGGCATATGGAATATTTAACACCAGAAACCTGGATCTGATACCACTTGAAGGACCCTAGAACACCCTGATAGGGGAGGGGCGAATTGGGGTGTCAAATTTTTCTTTTAAACTAATGGATCTTGTTTCTATGTTCGTAAGAACCTGTTAAACCTGTTAGAAAAATTCATGAAAAGAGAGAGCATATAAATTTTACTTGGTTCACCACAAAGGGATACTTTCGAGGAGCATACACCAACAGTGTGTCATTCATACCAAAGAATACTAATCTTCACTAGCTATTTATTACAAGGTTCGGTCATAGTCACTTTTTTCCAGGCTCACTACATTTATAATGGTTTACAGATAGATCACTTCTTCCCAAGGAACACTTTTATTGACTCCCCCTAGATCACTTCCTTATTATAAGTCTTACTCAGTTTATCAACTTGAAGGTTTCTTTAATAAATTGTAATTGAAATCTCTATCTCCATTAAGTATGAGACACTACTTACATCAATGACCTGAGTAGATGCAAACTTCAATCCCTATCCACTAAAACCTAATATTAAATATTGTCCTTTGAAAACCCCCTTCGCGAAGCTCAACCCTTCACAGACCATAACCCTTTGTAGTGCATACACCTTCATTGAGCTCACTACTTCACAAGGATCAACCCTTCGCAGAGGTCAGGCCTTTATAGAGTAAGCACTTATTCAAATATCAACTTCCTCTATAGAACCCACTATCGTCGCGAAGCACACTACCTTCGCAGAACACCTTACTTCATGAAGCTCACTGAGCGAGTTTGGAACGTCCCATATTTGCAAATCACTCAATACTTATAAGCATTGGCTTATTTCAAGGACAAAATAGTCTTCTCACAAACCCCAATATTGCATATATAACCGAATCTATGGAGCACCTATTTCTTTTTGAAATCAGATCGGCTCCGGATTTTCTCTCTCAAGTTCATGCGGAATAGAGAGGGGTGGCCCCTTGTTTATAGTCATGATTGAATGTGAAGCTTCACTTATTCTAGTATGATTTATGGATAATTCAAAAATGTATTTGTGGTGTATCTACCTTCACAAAGCTTCAGGAATATTCCCCGTTCTAAAAGCTCATCGTAACCGTAGAGCTCTCCATCTAATCTATTTACATCACCGCAATGCTACACTCACAAATCCTTCTATCAAACCTTTGTGCTACCACAATGCTCAAATTCTCGTAATCGCAGATCACACCGTCATAATATTCATGTCTTAACAAAACACACTTCATTAAGACCATATCTACAAAACTCATTCCTTTTCTATATTTTCATGAGACCTTCAAGAAAAACCAATTTTTGAAATTCTTCACATTCTCTAAATTTTGGACCCCCAAAATTTGGAAAACACTAGGAAATGACGTCACTGTTAATATTTCTTATGGCTTGAGTTGTATGATCCATTTCATTGAAATATTCATGATCATCCATTAGATGATTTCCAACAAACACAAACCATACTCCATTTCTAGCAAAGAACATCCATAGTTCCACTAATCTACCCCTTTAGTTTTGTTGGCAATCTGGAGATAAATTCAATAGATCACCAGCCACTATCAAAACCCAAGATACAAGAATCAACTCATCCAACAACCTAAGTCTATGTTAGTAATGATTGTCAAAGAAAATAAGAGGTAATAAATGAATTGTATTCTTATGTGATCGAATTATTTCTATAACTACTTCCTTATGACACCAAATTGTTTTCTCCTTTTACAATATCTCCATTGAAATTACTCATTCTCTTGCAACCAGCCTACAACCATAAAAACCATAATAAAAATTCATCCTCCAAATTTTCACATTGAATTTATCCATTTCTACCCCATTGTAAATAAACCCAAATACAATTCTTTGAACATTGTAGAGCTTAGAAAATATTTCCCTTACATCGTATCTCCCCCATAAACCTGGATCACATCCACAAACAGATTAACCAAGTTAAAAAAATTTGGGAGAGGGGAATATCTATAACCTCCTCATGAACTAGGAGGTGGTCGAACACTGAGGTTCAACTGATGTTTCTCAAACACATTCGTTGATGGTGGCTTGGTCAAAATTTCATCTAATTGCTCATCAGTTCCCACATGGTCCATTTTGACCATTCTCTGTTTAACTTTTTCCGTGGTGAAGTGATATCTAATTTAAATATGTTTCGTATAATAATGGTGAATAGGATTATCAGTAAGATCAATTATTCTCTTGTTATTATAGTAAATCACCATTGGTAATTCCATCTCATCACCTATGTCAGTTACTTTTTGCTTCATCCAATGTAACCGAGTGTATGCCTTGGTAGCAGTGATATATTTATCTTCATCACTACTAAGTGAAGTACTTTCCTATTTATTTCTCAACCATCCCATGAATTTATTCCCAATATATAATTCTCCACCACTGGTGGACTTTCAGTACACTGCATCTCTAGCCTAGTCAGTATCATAAAATGTTGATAATTCACTCTCTCTTCCTACAGTAAAGTATAACCCATAATTATAAGTAACTTGAATGTACCTCGTGATTATTTTCATTACCACCATATGTTCTTCCTTCGGATTACTCTAAAAATAGGCCGCTAAGAATGTTTCAAAGATAATATATGGCTATGTCACTATCACTTATAGTAAGCTTCTAATGATTCTCCTATACATTGTGGGATCCACAAACATCTCATCATCATGTTTTCCGAGTTTTGTTCAAAGCACAATAATATTATCCATTGGTTTGGGATCTTACATATTAAATTTTTTTAGTAGATCTTTTGCATACTTTTCCTGAGCAACAAAAGTGGAATCCTTATTCTGAATCACCAGTAGCCCTAAAAGGTATGTGAGTTCTCCAATCATCGACATTTCAAATTATTTATTTCATGTGACTGAAAATTCATCCATTGATCCTTGCCTACTTCCACCAAAAATAAAATCGCCAATGTATAAAAATACCATCAATTGGACCTTCTGAGAATTCTTCACATAGATATTGTGATTCACTCCTCCTCTTTTGAATTAAAGCTTTTTTAGGTAAGAATCCAGTTGAGAGTACCACGCTCATGGTTCCTACTTTAGTCTATAGAGTGATTTATTTAATCTTCATACATTCATTTTTTCATTTCCAAGCAGGAAACCCATCAATTGTTCAATGTATACTTATTCTTCAAGAACACCATTTATTAATGTTATATTAACATCCATTTAATACACTTTATACACTCATTGGATTTCCATGGAAAGAAGTATCCTGATTGACTCTAGTCTAGCCACCAGAGCAAATATTTCCTCAACATCGACACATTTAATCTGTGAATATCCCTTGCATACCAGTCACACCTTATTTTGGATCACATTACCATGATCATAATATTATTTCTTAAAGATCCACTTAGTACCAATCACATTGTGACCTTGGGGTATCTTTACTAGATCCCATGTTTGATTCTTGTCAATCTAATCTAACTCTTCATTCATGGATTTCACCCATGATTCATCCTTTTCAAATTCTTCAAATGAGGATGGTTCCAAAACTAATAAGAATGTAGATTATGAATTATTCATAATTATCCTTGTTTTTTTGGTCATTCCTATCCCTAATGATGTTGGATTGATCAATCTATGCTCTTCTATTTCTCATGTCATTATTAGTCAAGTTCTATTCATCCATGGTTTCCTCTTCTGATTCCTCTTATGAGTAAACATCATGATGTGAATCCTGAGTGTTTTGTACACCTTCCTCTAATTATATATTTCTATTTGTTTCTTGTTAACATTCTTCTTAATCTCTTATCTCATCATCATAGTAATTCCTTGAAGCATTTGTGGTTTTCTCTTCAGTGATCTTAACACCACTACCTTCCAAAATCCTTCCCAAACTCTTGTTGAAATACTTGAAGGCTTTTATTTTTGTTGGATATCCAAGGAATATTCCTTCAACTTCATTGTCACCATACTTTCCTTGATTTACTTCTTTGTTTTGGAAGAAAAATTTACTTCCAAAAACATGAAAATAAATTTAACAAGGCTTCCTTCCATGACACAATTCATATGGTGTCTTAATCTCTCCCATATAAATCCCCATTCAATTTTGAATGTGCACTGCAACTTCAACAGCTTCTTTCCAAAAATGGTGAGAGATACGACTATCAATCAGCATAGTCTCGGCTATGTTGTTCACCTGTCAATTTTGGCGCTCAACTAATCCAATTTGTTGTGGTCTTTTCAATAAGTACACCTCATTCCGAATACCATGTCTCTCCAGGTAAATTTAAAACACAATAGACATGTATTCCCCTCTATTCTCAGAGTTCATAACATTGATTTTCCATCCAGTATCATTCTCGGTGATTCAGTGATAAGTTTTTATGTAATCAAGCATTTTTTGTTTCATGTGTATAACCATCACACATTCCATTATAATATAATCATTTATGAAAATGACTAAGTACCTTTCTCCATGAATTTTGGCAACATTTATCGGGTTGCATACGTCTGTATGAATGAGTTTAAGCATATTAGATGCTCTTTTCTTCTTTGGATGATAGGAACTGTAGACTAGCTACCCTCATATGCATGCACCACAGGCCTTTTCTCATTCATACATCAGGTTGGGGATATCCATGAATATATTTAGATTATATATCTTTTCCGGGTCTTGCTGATTGATGTGCCCCAATCTCCGATGTCATGTGTTGTTTTCTTCTTCAAATGTCAGATAAAAAATTTTCTCTTTAATATCAACCTGATATAAGTTTTCTTCTGTTTTACATACTTTAATGAGAGAATTATCTATCTTTACCTTTATTGTGTATCCCTTTTTATTGAAAGTCACTATAAATTCTGAGTTATATAGTTGACTCACACTTAGAAGATTGTGGAGCAGACTGTCCATATAAAGGAATTAAGTTTTCTTTAACTCTCCATTAGCTAGATCAGTACCTCCACTACCTTTGATCATAAAATCACTACCATTACAGAACCTTATAGTTCCATCAATCCTTTTCATGACATTCGTTAATAGTTCATCATTACCCGTCATGTGTTATAAACATATACTATCAAGAATCCATTTGATGTTTTAATTTTTAACTTTGGGGGATACTTCTGAAAGATTGAATTTTTTAATTTTCCACCTTTCTTTTTATTAGATATTAGATTGATTGTAGGACACTATTGATATTGTAATTATCTCTTCTATGTACATGGGTTCTTCATATCATAATCATATTTCAAAGGAGAAAACCTATTTGAGATAGCAACGTCATCTGGTTAGAGAGTATTCACCTCTCTCTGAGTGTCGTAGGAATATCTCTTGTCATTCCTTTTCCTTCAATATACAACTTTATAGCCAAATTTATAATAATGAAAATAGTATCCATAGACATTATTTTTTCTATACGATGTAATATATGAATTTTTCATCTTTTTTGATCTCCTAGATCTTCCCCATTCAGGTATCTCTTTTCCACTTTGCAACATGACATGGTATGACCCAGATATCCACATAACTACCAGTTCATGAGTGGAAATGTCTTCTCACATCTATTTATCCTCGTTCCTTATTCCTTGGGAAAATAGTTTGACTACATGTCATTTCTGAAAGCTCTAGTATAATCTTCAGTTCTCTTTTCATTTTGATTGAAGGGTCTCTTTTTTAGCACTTCTAGTGGGTTTTCAACATGATCAACTTACTGCTTTGCTTAATTTTTGTCCACATTATATATTGCATTTGATGTTTCAAATTCATTATAGATTCCACTATTTCTCTTGAAAGAGGGTCTTTGATCAGTCAAATTGTTTTCAACTCCATTAGAACTATAGTTTTCTCTATCCAGTAGCTTAGTATTCAAGAACCTTCCAAATTGTATTTTATCCTTTGATTCTTTTGAATTTGATTCACTTTTGAACTTACTCCTAAGAGTAAAAACTTCTTATTCAATCCCCTTGATAGTTTTGGACTTCTCCTCTAGTCTCGTGGTAAGGTCATTGATAACCTCATCCTATTATTTGATGGAAATCATTAGTTCAACTACATCATCTATTCTTTAAAGGATTGATGACTGTACTTTCACTAGTTATTCTAGTCATTCAATTTCTACTTCAATCTGATCAACATATTCTGATGATACTTCCACTATTTCTTTCCACTAATTACATCTCTTACATTTATTCTCAAACTTACCAAAAGCATCCTTAAGTTGTAACTTGTGATCGGCATTAGTGGTCATCTGATTATCTCGAGCTTTATCTATCAATGGTTCTCACTTTTCAATAGTAGCCATCATGGAGGAATTTTTTCTAGTTTGAAATTATGGTTCTTCTTCTTCATAGAATTTTTTATCATCATCTTTCTCTTCATAGACAAAACTCTTCTTTTGTACTTTCTTTCCATATTTGAAGTCTCTATTTTAGAAAAAAAACTTTTCAGAGGATTTATTTTATTTTCATCTTTGCTCTCTTAAACATCAATCTTTCTTGAGCACTGATAGGCAATGTTCCCAACTCTACGACAATGAAAACAAGCCAGGGGTAAATTACCTTTAAATTTTCCTTTTCTCTTATTAATATTCATGGTAATGAGTGAAATAATTTCTTTTTCCACATAATATTCATCATTATTATCACCTATGATTTTAAGTTTGTCCATATCTTCGAATTTCATTTATTTTCTAGCACGAGTTGTAGTATCTTTCGGTTTGACTCTCATGTCATATTCCACTAGGCTACATAGCAGATCATACAGGGAAAGGTTGGAAAGATCCATTTCCTCTAGGGATGACACCTTCGCATTGTAAAGGGGTGGAAGTCTTCTCAATATTTTCTTTATAATATCAATGTCTTTCATTTCTTTTCTCAAACATCAAATTGATCCTACCACTTCAGTAATTTGATTGAAGAAGGAATCTACGTTCTCATCAGGATGTATCGTCATATCATCAAACCTATTGTGCAGGAATTGTAGTTTTTCCTCCTTCACTTTACTATCACCTTCATAAATATTTTCAAGTTTTTCCCACATATACATTGATGAGGTGAGGCCCATCACCTTTAGATAGATCTAATTAGAAAGAGCCGCAGTTAGAGCATTTTGTACATTAGCATATGCATCAATAATTTTCCTATCTATGTCAATTGAATAAATCCATGTTGGATCAGTGACTTGAATTCTTTGTACAGTAGAAAAGAGGACTTTTATTCCAATAGATCTCATATGAGAACTCATTCTGTACTTCCAAATCTGATAATTAATTCCATAGAAGAGGGGAACTCCCCTAACATAGACTGAATTCTCAATGATGGAACAGAACAGATTTAACACCAGCAACCTAGCTCTGATACCACATGAAGGACCCCAGAGCACCCTAAGAGGGGAGGGGTGAATAAAGGTGTCAAATTTTTCTTTTAAACTGATGGATCTTGTTCCAACGTTGGTAGGGACCTGTTAAACCTATTAGACAAATTCATGAAAAGATAGATCATAGAAATCTTCTTGGTTCCCCACAAAGGGTTGTGTCCAAGGTGCATATGCCGATAGTGTGTCAGTCATACTAAAAACCACTAATCTTCACTAGTTGTGGATTACTAGGCTTGGTCATAGTCACTTTTTTCTAGGATCACAACCTTTACAATGGTTAAGGGATATCTTACTTCTTCCCAATGAACGCTTCCATTGAATCCCCCTAGATCACTACCTTTGGATAATTATTACTCAGTTTATCAAATTGAAGGTTTCTTCAATAGATTGGTATTGAAGTATTTTCCTCCATTTAGAACTAGTCATTTCTTGCATCAATGACATAATTAGATGCACACTGAAATCCATGTCCACTTAAACATGATATTCAATATTGTCCTTTATGAACCCCCTTCTCAAAGCTCAACCCTTTTCATAGCACAACCCTTCATAGAGCACACGCCTTTGTAGAGAACACTTCTTTGCAGATCTCACTGCTTCGCAGAGCTCGACCCTTCGAAGACCTCGGGCCTTTGATGAGCAAACACATACGCAAATCTTAGATTCCTTTGTGGAACCCACTTTCGTCACTAAGTACACTACCTTCACAGAACACCTTACTTTGTGAAGCTCACTAAGCCAATGTGGAATGTCCCATCCTCATGAATCACTCAATACTTAGAATCATTGACATCATTCAATACCAAAATATTATTTTCTCAAAGAACAAGCTTTCATAGAAAACCGGCTCCATGAAGCACCCCTTACTTCATGAAATTATAGTGACACCAGATTTTCTCTCTCAAGTTCGTGCAGAATAGAGAGGGGTGGCCTCTTATTTTTAGGTGCAGTTGAATGCGAAACTCCGCTTCTTATGGTGTGATTTCTAGATCATTCAAAAACATATTCACGATTTATCTCCCTTCACAAAGCTCCATGAATATTCCTCTTTCATAAATATCATCATAATCGTAGATCTCTCCATTAAATCTCTTTATTCCACCATAATGATTCACTCGCAAAGCCTTCCATCAAACCATTGCGCTACCGCAATGCTCAAATTATCATAACTATAGAGCACACCATCACAATCTTCTTGTCTTTGTGAAACACATTTTATGAATCCCATCTCTACATAACTCATGAATTTACCATATTTTCATGAGATCTACAAGAAAAACCACTTTTCACAATGCTTTCCATTCTCTAAATTTTGGACCCCAAATAGTTTGGCAAACACTGGGAAATGACGTCACCTTCAATAATGCTTACAACATGATATGTATGATCCCTTTTCTTATAATCTCCCTGATCATCCATTATTGGATTCTCAAAAAACAGAAACCATACTCCATTTTTTTATAGAACGGCCTTTGTTCTACTAGCATCATCATAGGAACCTAGAATTTGCATGTCATGCATATTTCCATGCCATATAGGTGCATTTTACTACTTTTCATTTATTTATATGAATGTGATTGCTGAGTGAGCCTTTATTTTTATATATTATTGTGATTCTTTTTGGATATTATTGAGTGATTGTTGGTTTCAATTCTTAAGGTGTTATGGGCCCTCGTTGGTTGGGATTGGAAATTTACTAAGTCGATCCATTCGAATAAAATCAAATTGGTGTTAATATTAGTTATAAGGATTATGGGCCCTGATTGAATGGGAAAACAACTCATTTTAAATTAATCATGTTATATAAACATGAGAAAATTCCATTTGAAAAGTGAAACTTTACTTTTAAAATAAAAAGGTTTGCATGTCATTATCCCTCCATGTTATGCTTATGAAAGGTAAAGGAGTAAACCCGATAATTAAATTAAAATTAATTTAATGGTTACCATTAAATGGTGAAATAGGGTATAGTTGACCCTTCATCTACTAAAACCCCTAAAACTTATAATTGACCACTTACCGATACATGGCCTTCTAAACAAGTAGTTGGGGGAGAATGATTTTTGTAATGAGCCTTTCATAAATTCATATTTTGCTGGTGTGGATATCTAACTACTTAAAAATTTTCTAAGGAATGTGCTTGGATATTATAGACCAATGATTCCATGACTCCCTTGTGTCGTGTGCCAAGAGGGTGGAGATGATCATGCTCCAGACGTGGTGGTCCTTGAGCCACCAGTCTTACCTCTAGGAGTGCCACTTGAGACACCGCCTGTTGTACCTAATCTGGGCACCGACATTCAAGCCCATGATAGTTTCGTAGTCTAATGTCGTCCATGTAAGGTACTCTATGACATGAACCTATGATGGATGATCTGTCTCATGAGTACCAGTAGCATCATCCTTCTGCCTTCTTAGGGTATGGTGGTTCACAGGCTATCAATTCTTATCTAGAGGCCACATTGTCTATCATTGAGTATATGGAGAAACCTCGATAGTTGAGGGTCATTATTACCTCATACATGGTGTGTGATTTGGCCAAGCATAAGTTGGTCACCATCATGGCATCATAATGGATGACTTCCAGACTGTCTATTATGATCAGTTCTTTCCTCAAATGCTGAGAGCTAACAAAGCCAAGGATTTCATGCAACTCGAATAGGATTATATGTAATTTATGGAGAATTCAATGTGTTTCACTGATTTGTATCATTTTACACTAATTCTAGTCGGTGATGACCTTTCATGTTCAATATTCTTCAAGGATGGGCCCATGTATTCCATCCATACTTAGGTGAATGTATTTCACCTACCTACATTTTTTAAATAGTCAATCATAATCCTATCACTGAGCACAACCTTAAGGACAAAAATAGTACTGAGCATAGAAGAATATTGTCGTGGTAGGCCAGTAGTTCTTCCAATATTAGAAAATTATCCTTTGAGTTTTCTCACTAGGGAAGTGGAAGACAGAGTACCAATAATGGTAACTCCATGGTGTGTCACCAGTTTGGATGATAGGGGCATCTAAAGCCTCAATGTGATAGAGACCCTCTAGAGTGTTAGGATTGTGGCCATATGAGGCACTTGTGTAGATCATTTCAGATTTTTCCATAATTTTCTATTGTAAGAGGATATGTACCAGCTCCACCTTCAGGATAAGGTTCTTTTACGCCGCATCAAGCAGGTTGTTGGAGTAGCATCAGTAGGAGGAGGTCATAGCCATGGTAGACAGACTCTTGATCACCAGTAGTTCCAGCAAAATAGTTTTGATCATGGTAGTACAACTGTTTCATAGGGTCGTGGATCAAGTACGTTTCATTCACTATAGTCAATACGTGAGGATCAAGCTATAGGACAATCTACAATGTGAGGTACTATTCTGGTAGCCTCAATTATATAATCTTCTTTATCTGATACATTTTCTTCACAATACTTTATTTCCTTATCTATCACATAACATCTCAGACTATAAATATATTATTACTATGGTTTTATGACCCTAGATGAACCGTTGGGAGCACGGTTAGAGGGCATACGCCAGTGCAAGGAATAACCCGTTGAGGTGGTAAATTATCCCTTTTTGTGGGACCTATTTTTTCTCGAGATTACAGGATTTGATGACATCTTCAGGATGGACAGATTGGTTCTATATCATACCTTTGTAGACTTATATAACCACAGGGTGTTGTTTACATCATCAGGGGGCTACAATTATATGCACAAGGGTGAGTGGTATTTACATGATAGTAGAGCTGGACTAGATCATCATGGGATAGGTGGAGTGACTGCCCATATTTATAATATCATCATAGAGGATTATTTTCTAAATTAGGCTGAATTCCCTCCAGTATTATATAATTTTAAAGATGTATTTCCCAACGACTTTTCCAACTTACATCTTGAGAGAGAGGTACGGTTTATAGATGATCTTGTTCTAGGAGTATCTTCAATGTCCATTTTTCCATACATGATGGCAGCTACAAAGCTCCAGGAGCTTAAGTGGAAGATAGAGGATCTATATTACAAAGGTTTCATTTGTCTTAGTACTTCCTCTTGGGGTTTACCCCTGCTTTTTTCCAAAATGGTGGATGGGAACCCTTATATATGTGTGTATTACAAATTTTTTAACCATCTTATAGTCATGAATCAGTATCCACTACCTCGAATATATGATACCTTTTACCATCTTCAAGGAGCTAGAGTCTTCTATAATATCTATGTGAGATCAGACTATCATCAGGTGCATGTCAGGCCATCAGAAAAACCTTGTACAACATTTTGTAGTATATATTGTCTATATGAGTACCATGTCATGTCCTTTAGACTTACGAATTCACCCTCCATTTTAATGGATCTGATGAATATGAACTTTTATCCCTAAATATATTCTTTTTTGTGGTCTTTGTGGATGACATATTTGTATATTATCACACTCATAGAGACCTTTAAAAGTCACTTGAGATTTTTCCTAGTACACTGAGAGAGCATCATAATTATGCCATGCTTTATAAGTGCCACTTCTAGATTGAAAATTTTAACTTCTTAGGTCATATTAACTCAAAATAAGAAGTCTCTATTGACCCAGAGAAGGTTATTTTCATGGTTTCCTCGAAGTATCCCAATAATTTGTTTGATATACTGAGTTTCTTGGGGCTGGATTATTATTATAATCATTTTATACATGAATTATCATGCCTTTATTCACCTATTAATACTATTACAAAGATGTGGGTTTTGTTCATGTGGTCATAATATTTCCATAAATCCTTTTAGGGTTTGGAAGGGAGGCTTGTTTCAACACCTGTTCTAATTCTGTAATATCCTAGAAAAGGATGTATAGTGTTTTGTGATGCATCAATCATTGGGATAAAAGAAATTCTGATGTAGAATTAAAGAGTCATTGCATATGAATCTCAGAAGTTGATCCCTCATGAGAGAAAATATCTAACGCACAACCTTGATCTAGAAATAGTTTTCCATGCCTTACATTATTGGAGATACTATCTGTTAGGTGATCTCTTTTGGTGTCTACAGACCACAAGAGATGCAAATATATATTTAAACAGTGTGACCTTAATATAAAATAGTGTATATGGTTCTAATATCATCCTTATTTCAATTTTTATCTTGCACATATTCCTATAAATATAATTTTATTAGCTGATGTGCTGAGTCATAAAACCCAGGCATAGTCCGTATGGGAATCCAGTGATGAATGGAAGCTGATGGCCTTATTTTCTGAGATAAATCTAGAGTTTAACAACAGTAATGATCATTCCTATCTCTCATCATTAATAGTGACATATTCCCTCCTTTATAAGTTATAGATCATGTAATATTTATATCATGAGGTCTTGGTTCTCTGTGAGTGTATATCAAGAGATGACTTACCTCTGAATTGATCTGCAGACAGAGACAACATCCTGTGTAGACATCGACATGTTTGGGATCATTAAAATATGAGAGATTAGTTGATGTGAGAGTCCCATTATTCTCAGTGTGAAGATCATCTATACATATCCAATATGTTAGGAGACATGAAATGTGGGTATTGGTGTTCTGGGATGAAACTTAAAATAGCCGGATTTATCACTAGACATTCCACCTTTCATCAGGTGAAGGCAGAGCACCAGAGACATGTATGCTTGTTAAAACCACTTCGAGTCCTAAAATAGAATTGGGAAGATATATTTATGGAATTAGTAGTTAGATTAACTAGTTTTGTTAGATGTAGGGACACCATGTGGGTAGTTTTTGATTGGATGAAAAATGTTTCCTACTTCATTCTTATATGGGATACTTTCTCAACTGATGAGATGGGTAGGTTTTATGTTAGTGAGATCATCTGACTAAACGGGTCCCCTAATACTATCATTTTATATAGGGAAGATTTCTTTATGTCATGGTTATGGAAGGGGTTGTATAAGTCTTTTGGTATGAATGTGCTTCTAAGAACATCCTTTCACCCTTAAACCGATGGAAAATCGGAAAAGATGATATAGGTTTTAGGGGATATTCTCTAAGAATGTGTGCTTTATTTTGGTGGTTCTTGGTAGAATAACATCCCTCTCACTGGTTAACCTACAACAATAGCTTTTGGGTGACAATATAAATGTCTCCTTTTGTGGCCTTGTATGGTAGTTTGTGTCATTCGCCCCTATGTTGGATACTGGATAGAGGTAGGTGAGGTATCCCTACTAGGTCCTCACCTCATGTAGGTGACTTAGGAGTAGTTTTAGCTTATCATAAAGTGTATGTCTACTACTCAGTATAGATATAAATCTTATGTTGATCGTTGTAGATAACCTCTAGAGTACAAGGTCGAGGATTTTGTTTTCCTATAGGTATCACCCATGTTATGGAATACAAGGATTATAAGGCAATAAAAGTTGTCACTATGCTTTTTCATTCCATTTGAGATCTTGGAGAGATTCAATCTGGTAGCCTATTAGTTGCTACTATCTCAGAGGTATTGTGCCATGCACAATGTCTTCCACATTTCACAGCTTCACTGGTATCATGTCGACCCGTCCCAAACTTTTGATCCCGGGTAAGTTGAGCGTGATGTCAATGATACCTTTAAGGATTATCCTATACTCATCATCGACTGGAGCATGAGGACTCTCTGATGACAATATTTCCCTCTAGTACAAGTGCTATAATAGCATAGCCATGTGCAGGATGAGACTTAAGAGTGGGAGGCCCATGTATGTTCATAGTGGTCATAGTTATTCTCAAATAGTGGTTCGCTTCCCTTGGAAGGTGAACTCATGGATGAGTTACTTTAAGGGGGAAGAAGGTAGGAAACCAGTTTTTTACCTAGTTTTGGATCCTTTAAATTTTGGACTAATTCCATTTTATGGACCTAATGTGGATTCCTAATGATTTATTAAAGATATTAGGGGTGTTTGGGGGTTCTTCAGATCCTAAAACCTAGTTTTAGGGAGAAAAAGGTATGTCCCAAGGTTAGTTTAAACTTTTCGAGGTAATATGAATAGTTCATTTAATTCATGTAAGGTCAGACAATGGGTTGGAATAGTGAACATGGTTTGATCTAACCATATGAGTTCAGCTACACAATTATGCGATAATGTCTGAAATTTTAGCAAAGGTGTTTCACATAGTTGAAACATGGTTTCCCTAACCATGTGGCCCAACCATATGGCATTCCCCTTCCTACAGCTTCACATTCAAAAACATTTCACAGTATTTCCAAATCGTGCATCCAGACCATGCGAAGGGTAAATTTGGGTTAAAGTTGATTTTTCACTTAAAAATATAATTTAGACAACCACCTCTTCTCCCTTTGTTTTCCAATGGAAATAAACCCTCTTTTTCTCATACTTCATGATATTTTGAAGGCCTGAAATAGGATTTGAGATTGATTTTCTAATAATAGTCAAAATCGACCTCTGTTTGTCTCATTGGATCTGCACCGACATGTTCTAGATTTCATTTCAATCTTATGTCATTCTTCTTCATATCAGTGATTCTATTTAGATGTAGGCTCATATGCCCCAATTTTTGGTCATTGATCCTTTATTCAGATCTAATCCAATCCAGTATAAACTAAATGCTTATAAAGGATGAAGAGATTTATATGAGAATAAGGTAGGTGGTCTATAACCCATTCCTCAATTTACATCATTATATACATTATTGTGTCGTCACGCCGATTTCATCGAGTGTCATCTATTGAATCTATGTACCATTTTTATAGTCATTAGGATTATGTTCTAAGACTATTTCCATATATGAATATCATAGTTAGTGGTTAGATCCACAACTTCAACCACACCATATAGGGTGAGTTAACATATTTGGGTTTTTAGTGTTTTGACACCTTTGAGCCAATGTTTGGGTATGCTTATGCTTGGACAATCTAATGGTAAGACTCATTATATTATATGACTATTGAATTTTGATTGACCATGGAAATTACTATGTGTTATATTCACTTGAACTGCCTAAGGTAAGTTATTGAACTTGGTGAATTAAATGCAAATGGAATTGGCAAGTATGTTGTATATGTATGACTTGGCCTTATTAATTGTAAATGATATGTTGGTTTCATGTTTGTAGTACCCCTTTCCATTTATGATGGAATATAGAAAAATGAAACAAGTGAAATGATTATGACTCTTAATTAAATGACTTAAAAGGTTTCATGTCCCATGTCCTTCTCACACTAATAAATGGAAAAGTTTGAACCTAATGAACCCCTTAAATGGTATGACCATTACTTGACATAATTAATCAAATTAATATAATTTAAGGTGACTAATTATACTTATAGACCTTCACATACATATATTAGCAGTCATAATTTATTTAGTTCTTGGATTTCTGAGGAAATTCCATGATAACTCATGGACTCCATTCTTATTTAAGGATTCTATATGCCTTGGTTAAGACCCTACTTCGAACATAATCCTCTTCAGTCATCAGATTCCTAGTATGAAACCATAGTATTCTTAATTTACTATTATAGGATTCCTTAGATACACTCCTTGGATCCATCAAGGCTTATACGGACACGAGGTTCCTCATTTACATCCTTGGGTCCAACCATAGGTTACCTCGTTTTACCTTGGATTTATTCCTTATACTCGGTTATATCATGCTATTGTTAAATTACTTGAATTATGATCCTTTTATTACACTCTTACCCATACAGCTAAGTTGAAGTTACTACTAAGTTGGTAACCATTGATATATCAGTTTCCTTGGTCATTACCATGGAACCCTTTATTATTAAATCATGTTTTGGGCTGCCTTGATATATCTTGGAACCTTAATAGTATTATCATGAGGTGATGTGTGCACTGGATATCCCTCACATGACTTAATTATATAAAATAATACTTTATTCATTAATGAACTGGTTATATGTTTAGACACCAGCTGAGGGAGGAAGCAGGTACTTGGGTATTTACATTATTGTAATTCTTTAGTTTTATATATACATGAGTTAACACCTTTCAATTTATATTACACAGAAAATATATTATATACATCATTGGTGGTGGTCTAATAAGTTTTATATCACACCCCAATTGGGCTATCGTTTGGTACCTGGGAAGAATATGTGTATACAGGTGTTGATATAGGGAATCATCTATCTTTGGACACTTGATTTCTTTTTGTTTTAGGATGTACGTGGTAGAAGATAAAAAACATGGAGCTCCTGATGATTTGGATATTTTCTGGATTCTTTTTTTCTATTTTTTTATAGTGTTATTGTATAATTCTTTAGATCCATGTTTTCCATATTAATAGTGACATGAAATATCATCATCACTTTTGTATATTGTTATCAGTTATTCTTGTTGTTTTAGTTGTGATTGATATTGTCTCTTTCCAATGTGTTGTCTATTTACTTATCTTTCTTCTGCTACTTATTTACCTATTCTTATATGTTATCTACTGTGATACACTCCAGTAATGAGGGCATATTCTCCCTAAAAACATAGCCTACTCCCTCAATTCATGTTAGTAGTATCTAGCATTCAGTTAGATGTAGTTGATGCTATATGACCGATTGGGGTCGATGAACCGTCAATGGAATCTAGGATCGGTAGGTCACAAGATGGATGGGTAGACTGAGCACGCTATCTAGGTGTTGGAGGATATTTAGATGAATTTCTTGTTAGACTTTGGCCAAAGTTGGTAGGATCACTTACCTTTGGTATATTTTTCTTACAATAATATTTATCACTCTACTATCATCATGTCACCTTTCAAGGACCTATACAGGAGACCCTACAGGTAACCCTTATGTTGGACTCAGATTGGTGAGGAATCTTTTAGTGAGCCAAATATGGTTGTGGGTGATGATGGAGATGGTCTAGGTGATCAGGGAGAAAATTAGGACATCCCAGATCATATAGAAATCATATGTAGATCAATGTTACAGGCCCTTGGAGTTTGATCAGGTAGACCATGTTTTCTTGAGAGTCTTCTTATGATGACGATTTTGGATATACGACCAAGGAGGAGATCTATCTCGGAGGTTTATCAAACCATTTAAGATCATGTAGAGGGTTGTTTGGGTTTCTTACTTCCTATTATTTCACCCATAGTTGGAGAGGGTGCATGATGTATTTCAGGTGTTACATGTGAGGAGATATGTACATGACCCTATGCACATTGTTGAATGGGGAGAGATGGACTTTAAGGATCGATCCACATTTTCAGATCACCCAGTGGAGATCTAGTATCTGCAATAGAGGATCATATATAGACAGACCATTCCATTGATTTGTGTCACTACTACAAAATAGGCCTTTAACAGCACTAGAATTGGCCTTTATCAGTGCTAAAAAGCACTGACTACCTGAGTATAATTAAAATACCTAATATGCTATCAGCTCTAGTAGAAGCATTGATAAAATACCCTTTATCAGTGAGTTTATTTAGTACTGATAAAGGTCACCCTTATCAATGCTGATAAAGAATGCCTTTATCAAAATTTATAGAAGTGTTGATAAGGGAAGGCCTTTATTATATCTTGTAGAAGAATTAATAAAGGGAAACTACAGCACTAAAAATAAGGTAGTGTGTCGTAACAACACATTGTATCACCATAAACTAGAAAAATCTGGTACAAATCCATAATTTAAATGAAATAAAATTTACAAAACAAATACAAGAAAAAACACTATATTATATAGAAAAATAATGCACTTGTATAAAAGAACATACTACCCACACTCAAGCAAAATAATTTACCTTTATAAGAAAAAAAATCTTATGTTATTAATAATATAAATAATTAAAATTTAAAGTGTTAATTTTAAACTAAATTTTCAGTCATACCAAGAACACTACGTGTCGTATTGAGTTGCAGTTGATTCTTTCACATCACACCATTTCTTGTATATCTTAAAGAATTATATATGGTAAAATTAACAAAATAATTATAAGATAAAAATGATAAGGAAACTAATTATGTAATGGAAGATAAAATGATGAGAAAACAATCTAGCCTCATTTTCTCGGTTTTGGTGATGTGATGCATGTTTTAAAATAAAATGAAACTTATATATTGAAAAGATACACTTGGAGTCATATCAATTATACCGTGAGTCGAATTGAGGTTTGATTGATTCATACTCATTCCAAATGAAATATATACCCTTGTATGATTGTATAAAAATAATCCTAATGTGATTTCTCAGTTTTGAGTATGTTATTTTCATTTTTTACTAAAATGTCATTTCAAACTAGAAACAATCACTTTGAGTCATACTAGTCATATAATGTGTCAGATTGACATAATACTGATTTATACATGTTAAAAATGACTAATTAATTGTTTTCCTTAATTTCCAATACAATCCGAGCATGCTTTTTCAATTTTCATTGAGTGACACTTTTTGAACTAAAATTTCAATTTTAAACTGATAACGGGCACTTTGAGTCATTCCAGTAACAACATGTATCGAATTGAGGTACATTTTATTCCAACACATCCAAATGACTTATGGATCATTTTAATAAATCATCATAACAATCTTAATGAATTTTCTTAGTTTTGAGTATGTTAGTTGTCTTTTTTACTAAAATTAATGTCAATTTAAAATAAAAAATGCACTTGGAATCATACCAGTCACATCATCTGTTGGATTGATGTGAAAATGATTCCAAAATGTCCAAAATGACGTATGAATAGTTTTTTTAAAGTATCAGAATAATATAAATTTATTTTATCAGTTTTTAGTAAATCACTTGTGTTTTTTACTAAAACATTATTTTAATCTAGAAATGAACACTTTGAGTCATACTGATAACATCATGTGTTAGTTGAATTTAAAACTGATTTATATATGTCAAAAATTACTTATTAATCATTTCCTTAAATTATAAATACAATCTGAACGTGTTTTATCAATTTTCAGGGAGTGATACTTTTTGAACTAAAATGTCAATTTTGAACTAATAATGGACACTTTGAGTCATGTCAGAAACATTGTGTATCAGATTGAGTCTTGGTTGATTCTTATATATCATAAATGACTTATAAATCATTTTTACTAATGTATCAAAGAAATGTGAATGTGTTTTCTTGGTTTAGAGTATGTTAATTTCCATTTTTACTAAAATTAACATCAATTTTAAATAAAAAAGACGCACTTAGAGTTATACTGGTCACACCTTATGTCGGATTGAGATCAGAATGTTTCTTAAACATCCCAAATGAATTATGGATAATTTTTATAAATTATCAAAAGAATTTGAATGTGTTTTCTTGGTTTGGAGTATGTCACTTGGGTTTTTAACTAATATGTTAATTTAAACTAGAAATTCACACTTCGAGTCATATCAGTCACATCATGTGTCGGATTTATGTGAGACTGATTCCTTTACATCCCAAATGACATATAAATCAGTTTAATAAATTAACAATACAATTTTAGTGCATATTCTTGATTTTTATATAGTGAAACGTTTTGAACTAAAATGTCAGTTTTAAACTAATAACAGACACTTTGAGTTATATCGGAAACATCATGTATCAGATTGAGGTAGGGAATATTCCTACATGTCAAAGATCACATATAGATAATTTCTATAATGTATCAAAATAATCTAATTTTATTTCTCCATTTTGTGTATATTAGCTGTCTTCTTTACTAAAAATAATGTCAATTTTGAATAAAATGTTTCACTTGGAGTCATAGCGGTCACATCATGTGTCATATTGAGGTATGGAAAATTCCTAAAATTCCAAAATGACTTATGGATAATTTTCTTAAAGTATCAAAACGATCCAACTTTTTTTCTCAGTTTTGATTATTTAACTTGTGGTTTTTAGTAAAATTTTATTTTCAACTGGAAATGTACACTTTGAGTAAAATCAGTCATATAATGTGTCGATTTCATCTGATAATGGTTTATACACTTAAGAAAGGACTTATGAATCAATTTCCTAAATTATCAAAACAATATGAGCATGTTTATTTAGTTTTTAGTGGGTGGTACTTTTTTGACCTAAAATTTCAATTTTAAACTGAAAACGGACACTTTAGCTTATACCGGGAAAATTGTGTATCAGATTGAGGTGAAAATGATTCCAACAAATCAAAAATTAATTATGTATCATTTACATAAATTTTAAAAATATTCTGATTTCATTTTTTTTGTTTTTAGTATGTCAATTTGTTTTACTAAAATTGATGTCGATTTTAGATAAAAAATACACTTGGAGTCATGTCGGTCATGCCATTCATTAGATTGAGGTTTGTATATTTCCTGCATGTCCCAAATGACTTATGGATAATTTTTATAAAGTATAAAATATATATGAATGTGTTTGGTTGGTTTTGAGTTTGTCAGTTGTGTTTTTTACTAAAATGTTATTTTAAACTGGAAAAACGCACTTTGAGTCATACTGGTCACTTCGTGTGTCTAATTGACACGAGGCTGATTCCTAAACATAAAAAATGACTTATAAATTGTTTTTTTATAAATTTCAATGAAAATATAAGTTCATTTTCTTAAATTTCATTGTTTTACACTTTTTGAACTAAAATGTCAATTTTAAACCGACGATTGACACATTGAGTCATGTTGGAGAAATATTGTATCGAATTAAGGTTAATATGATCCCTACATGTCATAAATGACATATGCATCATTTTAATAAAGTATAATGCTAATATGAATGTGTTTTCTTGGTTTCAAGTATGACAACTATCTTCTTTACTAAAAATAATGTCAATTTTAAATAAAAAGATGAACTTTGAGTCGTACTAGTCACATCGTGCATTGGATTGAAGTGAGGCTAAATCCTAAACAACCCGAATTACTTATTGATAATTATCCTATAGTATCAAACCAATATGACTATGCTTTCATAGTTTTGGGTACTTCAATTGTCTTTTTTACTAAAATGTCATTTTAAACTAGAAACGCACACTCTGAGTCATACCATTCACATTGTGTGTTGGTTTAATGTGATACTAATTCCTACATGTCACAAATGACTTATGAATCATTTTCATAAATTATCAAAAAAATATCATTGTGTTTTCTTGGTTTTTAGTGAGTGGAACTTTTTGAACTAACATGTCATTTTCAAACAGATAACATACACTTTGAGTCATGTCGAGAATATGATTTAGTAGATTGTGGTGTGGCTAATTTCTATACATCAATAATGAATTATGGGTAATTTTATTAATTTATAAAACAACAAGAATGTTTTTTTATCTATTTTGAGTATGTTAATTTTCTTATTAACTAAATTGATGTCAATTTTAAATGAAAAGATGAACTTGGAGTTATACCAGACACACCGTGGGTCAGATTGAGGTGAGGCTAATTACTACACATCCAAAATGAATTATAGATTGTTTTTAAAAAGTATCAAAATAATATGAATGAATTTTATTGGTTTTGAGTATGTTACTTGTGTCTTTTACTAAAATTTCATTTTAAACTGGAAACGTTCACTTTGAGTCATATCGGTCACATTTTTTGTCGAATTGACATGAGACTGATTCTAACACATCACAAATGACTTATGAATCTTTTATTAAATTATCAAGATAATCTGAGTGTGATTTCTTGGTTTTCAGCGAGTGGAAATTTTTGAAATAAAATGTCAATTTTCAACTTATAAGGAACACTCTGAGTCATGTCCGGAAGATCGTGTATTGGGTTGAGGTGCGACTAATTTCTAAATGTCAAAAATGACTTATAGATCATTTTCCTAAAATTTCAAAAATGTATAAATGTTCTTTCTCTATTTAGAGTATTTTGGTTGTCTTCTTTACTAAAAAATTGACAATTTTAAATAAAATATGAACTTGATGTCATACTGGCCACATCGTTCTTCATATTGAGGAGAGGATAATTCCTAAACATCCCAAATGACTTATGGATCATTTTAAAAAATTATAAAAATAATATGAATGAATTTTCATGGTTTTGAGTATGTAACTTGTTGTTTTTACTAAAATTTCATTTTAAACTCAAAACATACACTTTGAGATACCAGTCACATCGTGTGTCAGTTTGATTTGAGACTAATTCCTACATTACAAATGACTTATGAATCATTGTTCTAAATTTTCAATACAATATAAGAACAATTTATTAATTTCCAATGAGTTATAATTTTTTAACATAAATTTAAATTTTAAATTGATAAATAGAAATTTGAGTCATGTCAGGCACATCATGTATCGTATTGAGGTGTTGATGATTCCTACATGTCACAAATGACTTATGGATTGTTTTCCTAAAGTATTAAAATAATCTGAATGTTTTTCTTAGTTTTAAGTATATTATATGTGTTTTGAACTAAAATTTAAATGGTAAACTAAAAACATATAGTTAGATTCATACCTTGCATTTCTTTGAGGTATAGTTGATTCCACAATGTCTTTTTATCTTACAGAGCATTCAAAACTACGGTTCATCTAACAATATTATATTTTTATAAACCAAAATGTTGAATTCATTAGAGAATAAAAAGACAATTTCATATTAGTGAGTCAATCATCCTTTTTTAGTTCATGATCATAGTAAAAGTGTGAATCATCCTTGTTTGTGAATTCATTTATTCCTATAAAATAGAAATAATTAGTGTAAACCTATTAGTGTTTATTTATTGAAATTAAATAAATATTTACATATCATTTTTATGGAACATAATAAAATCTATCTTTCCCCTTCACCATCATAGAGTAAAAACTCCAGGATAAACCATTTAACTTCCTTGATAGTAAAAACTTCAGTGTGCCCCATTATGTATTTTCATAAGACACTGAATTCTATTATAAAATTTTTACCCCTTTTGACAATGTTAAACATCTGTATAGCTCTTTATATCATCCAAATGACACTAAAATATATCAAATCCATTAATTATTCTTGGATTTTACTATAGAATAGTATATCCTTTTCAATATTTATAATGATGATTAGTTTTTTATTAATGATATTGTGAACATGGATCATTTTACATGATGAATTTTGTAACGTACTGAGTTTTTGAATGAGTTGTTTTCTAGGTAAATTTAAATTTCTGAGTTGGTGGTTGGACCAACCCATTTTATTTTTCTTTAGAACCTCATTATTTGATTTTTATTGATCTAATACCATTTTTTAGGTGTGTTTTATGTTTTGGTGGAAGTTCTATGGGTTTGGGGAAACACCATTGGAAGAGAGGATAGCCCAGGCTATTAAAAACTGATGTTGGCCAATTACATGGCGTGTAATAATTTTATTTCATGACTTTTTGGGGAATACATATGAAAAACCTAAATTTACACAAAATTTAAATCTTTACATGGTGTATAAATTCATGTAGTAGTTTTTTTTAAATAGGGGTAGCAGGCTCCCCCCCCCCTATTTCTTTTCTCCACTACAGAGAGAGGCAATGCCCAGTAGGTCGTGTGCCCCTCCATCCCTCACCTATGGGATCTCAATAAATATGTCATATAGACTTAGATCTTAGATCCTTCGGTGTCTATGGGTCCTTGTAAGTATGGAATTTGATCTACTATCCAATTTCCTTCCTTTCCCTTGTCATATAGTGCTCTAACTCTATGTGATCCATTTTTCCCTATTTTCAGGGTGTTCGTCTAAAACACTAATTTCTTATAAACTGGATAACTTTATAGGCTAATATCATATGAGTGATCATATAACAGTTTGAGGTAAGTTTTTATCATCATTATTTGTGATTTTGTAGCTGTTTTGAGGTCACATTCTTGAGCGTTCCTTTGGGTAGATAGAGAGAGGCCCTAATGAATTAATTCCTTGCCTTTAAATTAATTATGAGGCCATGTCGGATGCTTCTAAGAATTACATAGACTTTTATTCCATGACCAAATTGGGTATGGGGATTGATACAACATAGGGTGTTAGTCTAGCTATGTTTATTTAATTAAAGTGAGTTTTTTTAATTATATGAATTGTATTATGTTTTTGTTATGCATTACTGAGTTCCATGGGAATGTGAAGGGATTGGACCGAGGACTGAGATAGTGATTTCCATATGTTATGAGGTGATGTGATCATTAGTTTGGGAAATTTATAGCTCCTATGAGTGATTTTGATCATAGGTTAGGTGGCCTGGTCATCGGATTAGGGTGTCAAGTCTGTCAGGTTATGAGCATAGCCAAAGTGATTCGAGGTGGATTTGGCCATTAAGATGATTGAAATGGTTGTAGTGTAACTAGGTGATGGATGATGTGTCTTAGGTTCTCTTTTAGAGATTATCAGTCACTTGTATTTCCCAATGTGCCATTTGGAGTCATGTGTACACTGGGGGACTCAGATGATGAGGTGGTATAGACCGCTCGTGTAGGTAGAGGCCTCTATTAGATATGGATTGGGGTGGTTTTGATCTCCAATATGGTTAGAGGTTCTTACCATAAAAATCCACATGGATGGTGAGGATCCATTGATTTTTGGTGTTGAGACTATCAATTGGGTTATAAGGATTACTATATGCGGAGGCTGTTGGGACAGGATGATTTAGATGACATACATCACTATACCTTAGGACATCAGTCTTTGAGCCAAAGGATCTATCAAGAAACGTTTTGAGGGACCAAGTAGTTATTATTTGGGAATTTCTTTTTATATTTCATTACTTATTATGGACATGAGGTGTTGGCTAGAATGAGGTATCGAGTGATTCGATTTGAGGTGGAACCTAAGGGTTCACCTAGTTTGGTTTACATTAAGGGATTCCTTAGGCATAGGATAAGGATCCACTCCACTATGGTGTACTAGCGTTGGCTGAAGTAGGTGATCTCTTCCTTATGGTTCCAAAGCACAAAGGATGTGGGTTATTATTATGCTTGTGAGTAGTTCATTTTTATTATTTACTATACACTTTCTTAATCACATATATAAGATAGGGACATGTTGGTGGTGACCTATTAAGATTCTTTCTCACACCTTACACAAGCCCTTCAGTATGCATGTAAACTTTATTGATTTGTGTTTAGGTAAGTTTTTGGTATTAATATAAGGGTATTAGTTCTTCAGTTAGTATGGGGTGGAAGGAAAGATACTATGGGTTCTTTCCTCTCCTGGAGTTTCTTTTCTATTTTTTTTATATCATCATGCAACTTATGTGTACCTACTGTGGTCATCCATTGGAGACCCTTCTGCTTATTGTCTGTATGACCTGTTATGTATGCATGTTTTGTTTTATTATCCAAAAATTAATTTTTTTGATGTTTAATTATGAAAAATGGTATTGGTCTTGGTTATTATTGTTGTCGTTATTTATTTTTATTCTTCCATGTGAGGGTTATGGGTTCAGTATGTTTTTCTTTTTATTCCACTTATATATCTATCATACCGTTATTATATCATTAAAATTGGGTATAGTCTACCCACTATCACCTCTTTACACCCTCAATACTAGTCATAATCATGTTATGTCTGGGGAGGCGATCTTAAGGTCCAGTGGCACTTGATTCGAAGCATTGTTTGGGTGGATAATTGGATCATGGTGTTATAATTAGTATCAAATGTGTTTATTTTACCACATTATTTTTCTTCCTATTTGGTCTATGGTATATTGAAGATTATGAAGTTTTGTAACAAGGTTATGAACTCATGATTAGGTTCCTGAAACCCCATGCATGGGGGATGGACCATGTTTCCAGGGGTGGGAATTACTATTCTACTTTTCTCTTTTTACATTTGATAGGATTTCTACATAGAGTGGGGTGATTGTTCGTGAATGTTATATTTTATGCTATGAGACCATAAATCTAGTCTATTAAGGTAGGAAATTTTGACCGTTGTCCCGGTAAGGCAAGGTTTATTTTATTATTTTGGTTGGAACATAAGAATTTATTTGTATATGCATGTGTCGTGATATGAATTTCATTGTTATATGTGATGTGATACATATGTATAGTCTTAGATATTATAGTATTGTGTAGGGATAATGATTTGGGGTGATTTTGAAAACTGGTTTTAGTGATGAGGTTGTTGGATTGAGGCAATATGGTTTATCAGGATAGGCATGGCCTGAGGCATATGTGATATATGGCTATGATATGGGAGGGTAAGGGAGCATGAGGTTAGATGTTAAGAAACATGGTTGCAATGGGGGAGGGTAAGGGCAGAAGGGTTTTAATTCCTATCATTACCTTACCTATTAATGTTATATATATGTTTTATATGGTTTCTCTAAACATGTATTGGTATTAAGATGGTTTCCACCTAGGCGGGCTCCGATGGAGTGTCAGGCAGGCATTGATGTGGTGTCTTAGGAGAACACATAGTTTGAGAACCCTGAGGGTCAGGATGAGGCCCTAGAGTATTAGGAATATAATGAGACGTTGGCGATGGATTAGATAGGGGTTTTAGTGAAGGTTTTTAATCCCCCATATTTGATATATTTTGGTTCATTGATTGACAAGGATCTCAGAGTGATTATGGTATGTTTCATCCATAGGATAGATAGGGGAGCTTAGGGAGAAGAGCCTTCAATAGAATATCTGAATCAAGAGTTTCAATCGCAACAACAACTACTATTTCTGGTTGAGGGTGGATGACAGGCAACTAAAAAATGGATTGAGGGTTGGGTGATTATAGTAGTGATGCTTCAGATAGTAGGAAGTGAGGTCAAGAGGGGTTCTAGTAGGGCAGTCAGGATAATGAATCATGTAGACCACCTTAGAGTGGGTCATTGATGATGTGCTTCTATTATAGAAAGTCGAGAAATATGTGGATGCAGTTTGATCAGGTGTCAAAGGAGTGTAGATCTTACGGATAGGTAGGACATCAATAGAGGTTCTGCAGGAAGCCTTCTTGAATAGTTGGAAAATATGGATCAGGGTAGACTCAGGGTTTTGAGATCGGACCGAGAATGGTACCGAGTGATGGTATCAGAGTTTCAACTGAACACAGAGGTCGTGGAAAAGATAGTGGGACCGAACTGTGGGAACAACTAGAAAATTCACCTACGACCACGGTTTGGAACCTTGTCCGTAGGGCCTAAAACCATGGAAATATCATATGGCAACGGTTTCGGAAAAACATGGTTGATATCACCGTGGAAGTAGGGGGCTATTACCACGGTTTTAACCATGGATGTAGGGGCCAAGTGCCACAATTAAACTACGGAATTAGGGGTCCTACTGCCACGATTTTAACCGTGGATTTAGTGGCCTATAGCCATAATTTTAACTGTGGAATTAGGGCCCTTAGTGCCACGGTTTAATCATGGAAGAAGGCTCCTACTGCCATAGTTAAAACTGTGGCACTAAGTTCCCTAAGTCCACGGTTAAAAATGTGGCTATATCATTTACATGGTATAAAAAATCATAGTTCCCCCCTAGTTCCCCAACCCCACTGCCATTTTCCCCTCCCCCTACCAGTCCCCTCAGCCCCTGGATAGCCCCAATTTCCCCTAGACAACCCCCTTACACCCCCTAGATAGCCCCCTTGCACCCCCTTGAATACCCCTTGTACACCCATTCCCCCCTAGACAGCCCCTTACACCCCCTAAGATATCCCCCTTGCACCCCCATGAACACACCCCCTCGCACCCCCTGGACATCCCCCATCCACCCCCTTGAACACCCCCCCCCCCTCACCCCCATGCCCCCCCTGGACAGCTCCCTCAAACCCCCTGGACAGCCCCTTGCACCACCCCCCCCCCCCCCCCGACACCCATGGTGCACCCCCTTGAACACCCCCCTGCACCCCCTTGAACACCCCCTACACCCCTACAACCCCCTGGATAGCCACTTTCACCCCCTTGAACACCCCACCCCCCCGCGCACCCCCATGCCCCCTAGATAGCCCCCTTGCACCCCCTTGAACAACCCCTTGCAACCCCATACCCCCTATAAAACCCCCTTACACCACTAGAGAGCCCCCTTTCACCCCACCCCCCTATATATAGCCCCCTTGCACCCCCCCCCCCCCCCCCGCAGTAGCCCACCCCCTGGATAGCCCCTTGCACCCCCCCCCGGAAGTATCCCACCCCTTGCACCCTCCCCCCTCCCCATCTCTATATCCCCCCCTCAAAGCCCCCCCCTGTCCAGTCCCCCCCTCACCCCTGCCAGTTCCCCCCTCCCCCCTGCCAGTTTCCCCCCTACCCCTACCCCTTGCAAAAGATCCCAACACCCCCCCCCACACACACACCTACTAGTTCCCCCTACCAGTCCCCCCACCCCACCCCACCTTGTCCTCCCCCTTCTAGTCCCCAATGCACCCCCACCCACCCTGCACCTTGAACCCCCCTGCCAGTCCTCTCCCTCCTGTTAGTTCCCTCTCCCCTACCAGTCCCCCCTTCTAGTTCCCCCCTCCCCAATGCCAGTCCCCCTTTCCAGTCCTGCCCCCCCCACCCACCCTACCGGTTTCCCCTCCCCCTCCCCTGCCAGTCCCCCTCTCCCTGGCCAGCACCCCTTGCCCCCCTATAAGTCCCCCTTTCACTCTCTATCAATCCCCCATTCCAGTTTCCCCCCTCCCCTACCAGTCCCCCCCCCCCCTTCCAGTTTCCCCTCCAGTCCCCTCTACCAGTCTCATCCCCCTACCTATTTCCCCCCTCCCCTACCATTTCCCCCCCTCCCCCTTCCATTTTCCCCTCCCCCTACCAGTCCTCCACCCCCCACACACTCACACTCTACTAGTTTCCCCCTACCTCTGTTAGTCCCCCTCCCCCTTCCATCCCCCCTTGCACCCCTGCCAATCTCCCCTCCCCTTACAGCTTCCCCTCCGCCCCCTCAACCCTGCTCCTACTTGTCCCCCTCCCTACTAACAGCCCAACCCATTAACTTGTATCAGGTTAGAGGATCTACTAATCATTAGTGAAATTTCCCAGAAACTAAATATATTTCATGGGTTTAAAAACAAATAGTACTCATCCCGTGCATTTTCATGGAATAATCATTTAATTACAGATTCAATTGAACATAATTTGAAATTTTTCTAATAAGCATTCCTAGAAAATAAATGCATACAAGAAACACACTAAGAGAATACATGATGTTTAAATGATACTATTAAAAAGAAACTGATAAATCGTGATTTAAATTCTATGTTTCCAAAGACCTTGATTACATGGATGTTAGAATCATAAATTCTCAAATGTTTGATTTTGTGAAGCCTATATAGTTGTGAGACTTTATCAGGCATTGGGAGGTCATCAATGTTCTTCCCATAGAAAACTCCAAAGCTACTTTCCTTACATGTATCTACACCAAAAAATATATTTAATACACAAAACAAATTGATATGTGATTCAAATGATCATAAGAAATAGATACTCCCAACTCACCCCTCTGAGGAAGCACACACACAAAGGTTTTGAATTTTTTTGGAAACAAAAGAAAAATCATTAATTTTTTCAGATTGTTTAACATAACTTATAAACATGATAAGAAATTTTCTAAAAGTGATATCAATTGGATAGAACATTTGAACCAAAAAACCTTATCAAGGCACTCTCCCTGTTGAGAAAACATGTACTACTCATGGACTTAAAAACATAACTTGAACTGACACCATCAATACTAAATATGTTGAGTATGATAAAATTCGCAAGACATGGTTAAGAAGTATGATAAAACTTGATGACATAGATAAACCATGAAAAGGTAAGACACTAAGAGAATATATGGCATGAGACAAACCTATCATGAAAATATGAATTTAGAAGGTCAATT
The DNA here is from genome assembly GCA_963277665.1 of Viscum album. Lineage (NCBI taxonomy): Eukaryota > Viridiplantae > Streptophyta > Magnoliopsida > Santalales > Viscaceae > Viscum > Viscum album. The sequence continues at coordinate 1,880,264,251 of OY728150.1, read as the reverse complement.
GAGAAGACATGTACTACTCATGGACTGAAAACATAACTTGAATAGACACCTTCAATACTAAATATGTTAATGAGTATGATAACATTAAAAATTCATAGTCAAGAAGTATGATAAAACTTGATGAAACTAAGAGAATATACATCAGGATTCACTTGCACATAATTTGAAATATTTCCAATATGTATTCATAGAAAATAAGTTCATACATGAAACACCCTAATAGAATACAAGATGTTTATATGATACTATAAAATTGAAACTCCTAAATCATGAGTTCAATTCCTGTTTTTCCAAAGGGCATAATATCCAAGTTGTTAGAATCATAAATCCTCAAAAGTTTGATTTTGTGAATCCTAGCTAGTTGTGCGACTTTATCAGGCATTGGGAGGTCATCAGCGTTCCTCTCATAGAAAAGACTAATGTTGCTTCCCTTGCATGTATCTTCACTGAAAAGTATATTTAGTAAAAAAATATATTTCCATGTGATACAAATGATCATAATAAATAGATACTCCTCACTCACCCCTCCCAGGAAATACACAAACAAAGGTTCTGAAAATTTGTTTTCTGAAAACAAAAAAAAACTCTGATTTTTTCATATTTGTTAACATAACTAATAATCATGATAGGCAATTTTTAGAATGTGAGGTCAAATTGACCTTAATAAGTGCATATAAGAAACACACTAAGAGAATACATGATGTTTAAATGATAATGTTAAATAGAAACTCCTAAATCATGAGTTCAATTCATGTGTTTCCAAAGGCCTTGATAACCAGGATGTTAAAATCGTAAATTCTCAAATGTTTGATTTTGTTAAGCCTAGCTAGTTCTGTGACACTGTTAATGAGTATGATAAAACTCGATGACATTGATGACCAATGAAAAGGTAACACAATAAGAGAATATATGACAATATTCAATTGCACATAATTTGAAATAATTTTAATATGCATTCCTAGAAAATAAGTGCATACAGGAAGCACAATAAGAGATCCATTACTTATGTTTTTTTAGTTCCTCTTTCTTTCCATCTATGTAACATATAAAAAAAGTCCCATTTTTAATACATAAAAAAATATAAATAAAACATACCATTGGGAAGAAACATTGACACATTGATAGTGAATATGACCTTTCCCTTGAAGGCTTCTAAGATTCAAATCTTGTCATCTAGCATCCTGCAAGAATTTTTATAATTTTGGACACGTTGATATGATACAGTTCAGGAAACAATACTTCAAAAAGATTCTAAAATTTAAATTTATCATCCTAGTGACTTTTAAGGGAAAACATAAATATACTTGTTCAATATCTTTGAATAAAAGGGATTATAAGTGTCAAACTATTCAATCAATTAAATCCATATTGAGTTCATAAGTATATCTATACATTTCTAATATTTGTAAACACCTGAAAACATAAAGTAGAATGTATATAAGTTTATTCATATTATTTCCTTTAATGAAAAAAATCAAGAATAGCTAATGGTTTATGGATTTCAAAATATTATACAAAATATCTTCTTGTAATTAACCATAAATATTTCCACAATAATAGATTTTTAATTTGAAAAAATTTATAACTTAATTTCAAGATCCCCAGTGAAGTAATTATAAGAACTTGGAAAAAGACCTCCTGAAACATGCATTTCATTTTCACTTGTATAGAAAATTGAATTTCAATCAACTTATGGATCACATTCCTAAATTTATGTAGTACTTGAATATCATGACTTTAACAGTACAAATATGAAGTCATGAAGAATATTGAGTAAAATATTCAAAATATTGAATAAAAAATTAGAATGTAAATAATTATCATCTCCCAATAAATAAAAAACAACAAATTTAAATATAGGAGTTTAAAATCAATAATGTATCAGTGATGAAATTGAAATTCCTATAGTCGTAAGATACCATGATAGAAAAGGAGATTCACACAAAGAGTAAATATACCACATGGTAAAACATACATAGTTCATTATAGCAGTAACATACCTTCACATCAAAAAGTCATTAGATAACTTTTGTACCACATGGTAAACGCATATAGATTATTCACACATGGTAAATGCATAAATATTCATGGTAAATGCATATAGATTAATCCTACATGGTAAATGAAGAAATTTCATGAACAAAATCTGTGAATCTGTATTGAATAAAATATAGACCAGTTTGAAAAAAATATAAACAAGTTAGGAAAAAATATGATCTTGTTAATCCTTTTATAATAAAATAATAAAACAATGAAATACCTTATGAAAGGGGTGTTACATACTCACTCACCTATTGATGATAAGTTTAACACCAACTCCTTAGATTCGGATTTTAACGTTAATTCTAAAACATCTATTTTGTTAAAACTGTATAAAACACATTGAATATAAATATAATATTAATGAAAATCATTGAAGAAAAATACTAATATTGTATATGAATATAAATTTGTTTAGAAGTTTTAATTTAGAAAAAAAACATGTATTAGAAATTTTTAAATGTACCTAAACAATCTTCTTCTTGATGAATAAACTAAAGTAAAATTTAACTTGTAAAGTTGATTTTTTTCCCTATTGCATCCTTGTGCACAACACCAAAGAAATGAAAATAATAACTCAGTTGGTTAAAAAATCATAACTGATTATGATCTCAGTGCAAGTATGAGTAGAAAAATATAAAATAATTTCTAAACATGTCAATGAATATTTAGAGTAAAACAACAAAAACAATTCATGTTCAACCAAATCCATGATTAAAGAAAATATATCTAGTAGTTACTTGAAATAACATTGAAATATTTTCAATCTGCATGGGTGGATAGAACGAGATTTCTTGTCCAAGAGATAACACATGTGTAAAATTATTATAAACATGAGAATGAGTTACTCTATTTATCACATAGAAGATCAACATGGTACTCATTGTCTAAATTAAATTATACAGTAAAGCTACTTACATACTAAGAATTAAAAAATTCTAAATATAAAAAAACACATAACTGCACTAACATTAGTCTGTCTATAAGAAAAACCATCAAAGAAGTCTGGAACTATCTCACAAGTAACTAAAACACAAGGTAAACCATAGTAGTGCCCATCCCCTAAAATTATGGTCAAACAAAGCATCTTAGAAAATTCAGAAAGAATAAAACTCAATCAATAAGAATAGTGTAGTCAATCTCAAAAGGTTCATCCATGGATCATTGGATGAAGTTATAAATCTGAAAATTTTATATGAAATAATCTTCATGTTTCCAAAAATCATGATTGGTTCATCATGAAAGAATTTCATAGCATAAGAAAGGAAACAAAACTCGATTTCTCTTGGACACCCTCCTAAACACCCCCTGGATAGCCCCCCTCCCCCTCCTAGATAGCCCCTGATCCCTCCTGGTCACCCCCTCCTGGATAGCCATTGATCCCTTCTAGTTAAATGCATGCCTTGATGTTTGGATTTGTGTAATAGAAACATGTTCAGAATTCAAAGATGTAGAATAGTGAGTTCTTAGGGAATTGACAACCATAGTAGATTTTGAGATATGTTTTGACGAATACCATAGCTTCTCAATGATGAGAAGTGTTAAGGTGGGGAGTTTTTAATACCCCACATGTTTCTGATTCATTATTTTTGGAGGAAATCTTTGTTTTTAATATGAAGCATGGGTTGTTTCTTAAATTTGAATTTGGATCAGAGATATAAACATTAGATGTTCTTAAATGGTATTCCTTTTATTTTTTTTAGTTCCCTGTTGGAATCTCTAAGGTTTTGGTGGAAGTTGGTGGAGGTTCAGGGTGAAAAATAACTAAAATTGAAGCTACTGTATCCTTTCATGTTGTGACCCATCGGGTTTATGCCTTGAAGGGGGTTGGTTGAGGGGTGAACCCCCTATCTCGAACATTTTGGACTGTGAACCTCAGTTCAAACCATTAAATTCATAGGGGTAGGGATACATGGTGTGAAACCCCTAGTCACACCATGAATAATGCCTAAGTGGATTTATTTTAATAGGTTAAATTATGTCTTTTTCTTGGACAAGTGTTTCATAATGATGTTACTTAAGAAAGTGTCAAGTTTTCAAGGCCGATTGTTTGTGTTTGATGAAATGAAAACACAGATTTTATTTAGTTTTATATTTTTATGAGAATTCCATGATCATTTTTTCTCAAAATGATGGAATTTTAATCTCTAAAGTGAAGAAAATTTCATTTTCTACTATTGAGTTGGCTAAAACTTTCTACTAGTCCACGTTGAAGGATTAGGGAAATCATGTAAAATAGGTGAAAACATCATTTAAAAGATCCAAAACCAATTTTAATAGCATATACACATTATAAAATAATGAAAACAAGTTTTTAAAATACTCAAGAAATTATAGAATTCAAATTAAAGGGTTTGGAAGAGGGAACTTACCTCAACCTCAAGGCACACTGTTTTTGACGATGACAACTCGAATATTCCTTTTCTTCTGCTTGCATGCATATGCAACTTCACATATATATATAAGGACAACTAGCCCCTATGTACATATTTTCAGGGTCAATTATTCACAAGTGGGTCCTTAGATATATGTTTATACTTTCATATACCCCTTTACACTTACACATGTATGCATTTTTCATATCAATATATAAGCACACCTAGCCCCAATATATATATATTCATACTCCCATGAATGAATATATATATATATATATATAAAGGGTTAACTTATATATGCACATGCCAACCTATGCATACACATATAATCCTTCGTCAATGGAAACTCGAATCCACCTCAACGACATCCAGAATGTACTAAAAAAATATAAAGAACCCAAAAATCAGAAAATCCCTGATTAAAATTTGTCCAAAGAATAAAAAAAGGAATAAATCTTATCCAAATCTGATGTTTAACTCACTATCATTGATGGTGGTGGATAGAACTGGCCTCCTCATAAGAAACCACCTATAAGTAAATAGTGTGAAAAGAAATGAGATATAATGACTTCTTATATATATGTGATCAGTTATGATAAATGATATACGAATCCATTACTTTTATAGATTCTATAATACATTTATATTATTAAAACAATATAATCATTTAGTCCCTCCCATTATACTGATAATTTATGGTAGCCGTGTCAACACAAAACAGCCACAAACACACACATTTTTCATCATAATATCAACAATCATTGCATAGGTACATGCATAAACAATAGAAATAACACATCCATGAAGCATACCCCATTCTTCCATATTATCATTTCCATTCCATAGTCTCTTCTTATCATTTATTTCCAATATATATCTCAATTACTATATGAAATCATATAAAACAAGTTGTGTATGGTCAGTATATAATCAAAAAATAGAATATAAAGGAACTCGTATTCATCTTCTATTTCTCATTCACTTCCATTTTTTCTATTCTATTAATTTCTAAAACACTTCCCAAATTTGATTTTCATCCCCCATACACCACTCCCCCTAGCCCCTCCTCCCATCCCCCACCCCCACTGCCCCCCAGCACCCTAGCACCAGTCCCCCCTACACCAGCCCCCTACACCACTTCCCCCATCCCCCCAGCACCACACCACCCCCAGCCCCTCCCCCTATCCCTCATCCCCCCCACCAACTGTAACACCCCAATCTTCCATGGTACGTTTTCCTTTGAATAATGCAATAGCTTTCATTGTACGCAACTTCGAGATTCTAATACACCGCGAACAATCAAACTAACCGTTATGAATATTAATACCCACTTTTTGAAATTTTATAAATTTTATCTTTTAAAATTGACTTCATTTTTGGTTTCATAATATCAAAATTATCTTAGGGTGAATTTTTGGTATTTTTCTGAAAACGTTCAATTTTTGGTGAATAGTGAAAAACACAAAGTTATTGTTTAAAAACCGACTTTTTATTTAAATAATTATTTATTTTATTTAAATTTATTTTAGGTCAAAATAGATACATAATACCTATATACGTTTAATGTAATTCATTGGTGTCATTTTATAATGATTTTACATATATAAAAATTTCATTGAACTTTTTACCGTCTTTTACCCTCCTCCTAGGAGAAGTTTCAAATTTGCATAAAACATAATTTTATCACTTCTGTGGGTTGAATTTTAAAAAACCAAGAGACACAGTTAATATCAGTAAGTAATATGTGGTTTAATAAGATGAAAATAATTTTTTGTGAATAGTAACGTTTTACTTTTATTTACCATGGTTAAAAGTAAATATGGTAATTAAGGGTAAAAATGATATCATAATTACCCCCAAAACATGTCCTAATTCTATTGGATACGTATAATTCGACCAAAAAAACCATAGGAATAAAATATGAACCTCTTTGGTCTACTTGGATTAGATTAGACATTATTATTATTTTATTTAAAGAAGAGTTAAAATAAAAGTTTAATAACTAAACAATTTTTAATATAGGGTAATACATAAGATAAATTCGACTATAAATATTATTTATAAATATAAAAAATTTACTACATAATGATATTTTATTTATAATTTTTATACATTATATATTTAAATTTATTTATGACACAATGATGATGCAATAATTACATTATTAATGAAAGATTAAAATAATTGATATTATAAATATATAAATAAATCTTATTTGAGAATTTTAATGAATTACAATAATTTTATAGGTTAATATGACTTGTTAGGGTAGATTAAATGAATTTTTTTTAAAGTAATAATGCTGTTATAAATTTAGAAAAAACAAAATACCAAATAGAGTCAAAATTGACATAAAAGTGTTTTTAAAACAAATATTATATTATTAATTGTTATTCTATTCCTAAAAATATGAGGTTTGTCCAAAAATCTTAAATAATATTATATATATCATTAATGAACATCTTTAGGTTCTCTTGGAGGTTTATAGTAAGTTTATTAACCATATAATATAAAAATACAATGATACATGGTAAATGACAAACTATTTAACTAAGAGTTAAATATAAAAGATAAGGTTAATATGATAACCTAAACCTATATAAAAATTTTTGGTTGAGATTATTTAGACCCATACCTACCTTATACTTTAAATAATTCATTTTTGAGCCATTATAAATTGAAAATTATTTTATTATAAAAAAATAATTAAAGCTTTTCCTAAAGTGACCCTCACCTCTCTTATAAAAGGGCACTTCCTCTTCTTTAAAAATAACACCTTAAAATCCATTTGGTTGGGACATCCCCTGAAAAAAATATCTTCTCAACTATCCTCCCTTCATCCTAGAGGCCTTCATTTAGTCATAAATCCAACCTAAGGATCCCTTTTGATCAAATCAAAAGGAAGAACTGGAAGAAGAGGTAAATATTTCATCACCTCTTTCAAGTTCTTTTATTCTTCCATTTCCTCTTTCATTGTTGTTTACATTATATAATAATAAATCCAGTATCTTATATATACTGGGTTGTTATTATAAAAATGGTACAACCATATTCATTATTCTATCCATCCTATAAATGATAAAGTCACCATACGTACGTACGTACAGATTACCGTCTCCACATCGTGGTGTAGTTTGTTCTTCAAACACTTCATCATTTGGATAAGTATAATAATGAGTATAAATGATGTAAATAATAAATATAAAATGATAATTATTCTTTATATATGATATTCCATCCAATTATATGTTATTTTAATATCAAAAGAATGATATTGTCACTCGTGCGTACGTAAGAATGACCGTCTCCATGAACGCGTTGAGATTCATTCCCCATCATATCCATTCAAGACTAATTTTCATTTGATGATTAAAAATAATTTTTAAAGTCTTAATATAATTATGAATATGAATAAGATACATCATATCCATAACAAACAATACTTACATAACAAATCATATAAAGGAAAACGAATCAATTAACACCCGAAACGATGATACTACTGAAATATCATTAAAAAAGAAATATTAGAAGATCATATATGATATAATATTTATTTATATAGTTATTGTATAATTTAATAAAAATTATTTAACTATTATACAGGAGGTTAACATACCCTCGACCAAGGAAAATTATAAGGTAAGGGTTAATTTTACAATCTAGTTTTTATCTGAGGTTGTTTTTATGTAAGTATCTACTGGGAAATATTTATTATCCATGTCCATGTTTTATAAAAGTGTTTTCAATAGGATTTTTTAAGGGAATTTTTACTAAAACATCATTTTAAATGTTTCAAATATTTATTCTTCTAAACCATTATCAATAATGTCCATGATTTCAAAATGGTTTTAAAGATTTATTTATATGGACATGAATATTTTAAAATGTCAATTCTTTTCAAAAGTTTCAAAGTGGTATGAGACACTTTGATTCAAAACTATATTCTAAATGAATTCCTTTATAAATTATGTGACTTTTAAATGATTTCATAAAAAATGGATATTTCTCTCAAATATTTTTACTGATCATTTCCAACTATGTCATCATCCTTTATGGGATATTATTCTTGATGGAGGTTGATTTATTATGATACAAATATTCCATATTGTATTGAAGGTTTTGTGATATATTTTAAAGTGGGTCAATTATTTTTATACTATTCATGGTTTATGGATAAAGTATTTAAATCTCGTATTGTAGTTTTAATATGAATGTTTATGTTATGTTTAAACCTTTTTATATAAGGAATGCATTGGAATTAGTAAGTGACGGGTGGAGCTCGCTACAGCTCCTCAATGCATTGGTAGGTCTCATGAGACAAACTAGTGTCTTGGAATAAGGCCTTGATAAAATATTATTTTTAGTCTTAGCATAAGGCCTTGACTATGTGGTTATGAAGTCTGGCATTATGCATTCCATCATTATGAAAGTGGCTATTGATATTGCATGTGATTATTCGACTAGTGGAATATCCATGTGAATAAGTAAATGGAATTATTTGATTTTATATTTTCCATATTATGCTGAATTTCAAGTTTAAAATTATTTTTTAGTCATATACGTTGCCTTAAATGTTTATGATTATTTATGAATGTTTCCACTATATAGTTATCTTTACTGAGAATATGAGCTCACCCATTTCTATGTTTTATTTTTTTCCAGGATGTGAAGAAGTATATTATGACTGACCTGCAGGTGTAGTCTAGGGGATATGAGTGTGGCATATGAAGACTATGTTGTTGTAGTTTTTCATTTAATATTGTAATGTAAAACTTATGAATGTATCTAGTATTTCCAAGGCTACTAAACTAATCGGTCTTTTGAGACTTGATCTTTTGTGATCATTCAAATGTTATGTAATAATCCACTAACTCTGGGTAACTAGGGTTAAGGTGTTATAGTTGGTATCAGAGGAAGTTTAGTACAAACCTTGGAAGCTAGATTTAGAAAAACACTGATTAGAGAACATTACCTTAAGAATGACTTTTAGGATTAGTATAGAATAAATTCCTAGAATTTTAGTATTGTATAGATTTTGTGAGTTTTCCAAGTAATACATCCATGTCTGGATATGAGCAGGTAGAGGCGGATCTGGCACAGATCTACCTAGGGGTAAAATCTAAAAACACTACTTTGATCTAGACTTGAACGGGAACTAGTGCATGACAACGGGCCTTGCTGCATTCTTGGTTACGACACTCCCGGGGGATATGCTTAGTATAATTATCATTTTCTTTACAAACCATTATGAAGGGTTTATGAGTATATAATTTCTCAAAGAAAACATTTTTATGATTATGGATTATATCCTTAAACTGTTCAATTTATGTTAAGTTTTTTACAAGTTTGGAATTATGTATTGCGATTCATAAACTAATCTAGTGTATGCCACTGTTTAGAAATGGCGCCTAGTGGAAGGAATGGAAACAATATCAATATATTTAATCCATGTAGGTATTTCCCTACTACTCAAGATAATTATGGTGGATCTGGTGAAGCAACTGGTGCTGATCATCTTATCACCATACTGGGACAACTTACTCCGGTTAAGAATAATAACCTTACCCGTATGGAGCACCCTGATCCACAACGTGGAGGATCAATGTTAGAACTCTTCATGAGGCAACAACCACCAACATTCAATGGGTGTACAAATCCATTAGTATTTAATAAATTGATAAATTCCTTAGAGAAAATATTTCACACTTTGGGGAGTAGCGAAAGGGAAAAAGTTTTCATTGTAGTTTATCGCCTCATGGGAGATGCAGATCAATGGTAGTCATTGATTCAAAACACAAAAAAAGATTATGAAGTATCAAATATGGAATGGAGGGAGTTTAAAGAGCTTTTATTAGAAAAATAATTTCCTCATGACCATCAAGCGGATATGGAAAGGTAATTTCTGAGTCTGAGGCAAAGGGATGATGAGAATGTCGCAAAGTATGAGGCTAACTTTACAAGGTTAGCAAGGCATGCAGCAGATTATATATGTAACCCAAGGAGTAAGATTGATCAATTCTTTGATGGGTTCAAATAATTTCTTTGGTGAGAATTAGTCTCACAATACTTCTTATTATATGAAGATATTGTCTCATGTACTATCAAAACAGAAAATGAATTCTCTAAGTCTTACGACTTTAAAGCAAAGCAAGAGAAAAAGAGATCTGCTGAACACTCCGGAAATGGAAATAAGGGGAAAAAGGAAAATTTTAATATCCATCCTATAGTAAATGTGGGGAGAAACACCCCGTTACATGCCTGAATTGAATGGGAGTCTGTTATAAGTGTGGTGGAAAAGGCCACCAAGATCGTGATCGCAAGGGGAAGAAAGGGGTTGTCAATGTTGAATACTACAATTGTAGAGAAAGGGGGAATTATACAAATTAATGTCCTAATGGCCAAGGAAACTTACCTTAGAAAAATACAAGGAATCAATTCCAAGCTTATGTTATCACTACTGCTGAGGTTGAAGCTCTGAAAGACATGGTGGCATGTAGTTTAATGGTTTCCTCAAGTTTAGCATATGCTTTATTTGATTCTGGATCATCGCATTGTTTCATATCTTCCCAGTTTTCTAAGAAAATTAGATATTTTCAATTTGAATTAACAAGGGAGTTGTCGGTCAAAACACCTAAGGGAAGTATCATTGCAACAAAGTTTTTTGAATCAGTTCCCATTAGAGAATATAAATTTTCTTTATCTGATGATCTCATCATCATACCCATGATTGAATTTGATACAATCCCTGGTATGGATTGGGTTTCTTACCCTGATTCAAAAATTTATTGTAAGACGAAGGAAGTTACAATTCTTAATGATGATAAGAAGTATATTATCTTTAGAGAAGAAATGTCACCACCTAATTCTTATCTAGATCCATCCCTAGTAACTCAACTAAATTCAATTATTGGGGATGAAGAGAATGAAATAACTGTGGGTGAGGAAAGGAATGTTAAAATAGAGGATGTACCTATTTTTCAAGAATATATTGACGTGTTTCTAGAAGATTTACTTGGACATCCTCTAGAATGGGAAATTGAGTTTTCCCTTGATTTTATTCCTGGTTCAAGGCCCATATCAAAGACCCCTTATAGAATGGCCATAGTAGAATTAGTGGAACTAAAGAGAAAAATATAGGAATTCAGTAATAATGGATTTATTCACCCTTGTATTTCTCCATGGGGAGCCCATGTTCTTTTTGTTAAGAAGAAAGTTGGATCTATGAGGTTTTGCATTGACTACAGGGAGATAAATGCTATAAAAATAAAGAACATGTATCCCCTACCTCGCATTGATGATTTATTCGGCCAACTTCATGGATCTCAATATTTTTCAAAGATTAAGCTTCAATCTGGATATCATAAGTTGTGTGTGAAAAAGGAAGACATTCCCAAAACAGAATTTCGAACTAGGTATGGGCATTACGAGTTTACAGTAATGCCTTTTGGATTGACTAATTCACCCTCTGTCTTCATGGATCTAATGAATAGAGTTTTCAAGTAATATCTTGATGACTTTGTAGTGGTATTTATTGAAGATATCTTGGTATACTCAAAAATCTACAAAGATCATAAAAACCACTTGCGCATTATTCAAAATACTCTTAGAAGAAATGCATTATATGGGTTATTTAGCAAGTCTGAATTCTGGCTTCAGGAGATTTTTTTTCTTGGCCATATTGTCTCTAAGGATGGAATATCTATTGATCCTTCAAAGACCAAGGAAATCCAAGAATGGCCAGCAGCAACGAGTATAACTGAGGTACGTAGTTTTATTGGTTTAGTAGGTTATTATCGACGTTTTTTCCAGAATTTTTCCCAGTTGGCTAACCCATTAACCAAGATCACACTTAAAGTGGTTAGGTTTGTTTGGACAAAAGAGTGTGAAGAATTTTTTGAAGAGCTAAAGAATATATTAGTCAATGCTTCTATCTTGACTCTACTATCGGGGAATGATGAGTTTTTTATTTATACTGATGCTTCAAAGAAAGGATTTGGTTGTTTCCTTATACAGAATGATAGAGTTATTTCCTATGTATTACGACAGCTAAAAATTAATGAACAAAACTATCCCACTCATGATATTGAGTTATAAACTATAATATTTTCTCTAAAGATAAGGAGGCATTATCTCTATGGTGAAAATGTGACATTTATATTGATCACAAGATTTTGAAGTATATTTTATCATAGAAAGATTTCAACATGAGGAAAAGAAGATGGCTTGAACTACTCAAGGATTATGATTTCACATTACACTACCACCCGGGGAAGGAAAATAAGGTGGCAGATGCTTTGATCAGAAAGGATCATGGAGTTTTGAATAATATGATAGTTGAAAGGGATCCTATTTTCATAGATCTAGTGAAAATGGATATAGGAATAATCATGGAAGGTGAAACATAAATACTTTTTTCAATGGTTTCCAAACCATCTTTACTAGAAATGATAAAAAGTTCTTAGGCTGATGATGAGGAGTTTAAAAAGGAAATTAAAGTTGTGAACGATGGGAGATTGAGTGACTTCATATATGAAGATAGAATTTTGAAATTTGGGAAGAGACTTTGTATTCCTAACATAATTGATCTCAAAAGGGAATTGTTGGATGATGCTCATAGCTCCAATTTCTCTATACACCTTGGTAGCACTAAGATGTATAGAGATTTAAGGAACATTTTTTGTGGTATAACATTAAGAGGGATATTTCTGATATTGTGTCACAATGTATGGTTTTTCAACAAGTGAAAGCTGGAAGGCAACAGCCTGGAGGAGTCATGCAACCTCTTCCCATACCTGAGTGGAAATGGGATAATATTACATTGGAATTTTTCATGGGGATACCAAAAACACCTAGAATGAATGATGAAATATGGGTCATTTTTTATCGTCTAACCAAGTCAGCACATTTTCTTGCTATAAGATAAAATTTAGCACTTGAATGTATGGAAAGATTATATATTAATGAAGTTGTAAGACATCATGGAGTACCCGTATTGATTGTTTCTGATCGTGATCTTCATTTTACATCAAGATTCTGGAAAAGTCTTCAGAAGGCCCTGGATACTGAACTTCGTTTGAGCATTGCCTATCACCCTCAAACTGATGGACAATCAGAATGGACTATTTAAACCTTGGAATACATGTTGATATCTAGCTCACTTGACTTTCAAGATATGTGGGATCAATATTTACCTCTAGTAGAATTATCCTATAATAATAGCTTCTATTCAAGTATTCAAATGGCACCATATGAAGCATTATATAGAAAGAGATGTCGCACACCAACTTGTTGGGATGATGCTGATGAAAGAAAACTTGTAGTCCCAGAACTTGTTGAGAAAACAATGGAAAAGGTGAAGGTTATCCAAACCCACATCAAAGCATCACAAAGTAGGTAGAAGAGCTATGTCAATAACCGAAGGAAGGATTTGTAATTTTAGGTAATAGATCATGTTTTCTTGAAGGTATCTCCATGGAAGGAAGTTGTATGATTCGGTAAGAAGGGTAAATTGAGTCCCAGCTACATAGGACCTTTCAGAGTTCTAGATCGAATTAATGCTATAGCTTACCATTTGGCAATGCTTCCAAGTCTCTCCAAAGTTCACAATGTGCTCCATGTATCACTGTTGAGAAAATACATGTCTTACCCAACACATGTACTCACCTATGGGGAAATTGAACTGGAACCTGATTTGTCTTATTGTGAAGAGCCTGTCAAAATTCTTGATACCGGAGAATAAGTTATGAGAAACTGGACGACTCATCTGGTAAAAGTTCTATGGAGAAACCACAAGATGGAAGAGAAAACGTGGGAACCCAAGGATCTTATCATGAAGAATCACCCGAATCATTTTATGCAGTAATATTCTAGAAATTTGGAGGAAAAAATTATTTTAAGGAGGGAAGAATGTAACACCACAAGCTTCTACGGTACGTTTCCCTTTGAATAATGCAATAGCTTGCATTGTACGCAACTTTGAGATTCTAACACACCACAACCAATAAAACTAGCCGTTATGAATAGTAATAACCACTTTTTAAAACTATATAAATTTAATCATTCAAAATGGACTTCATTTTTTGATTCTGAATATCAAAATTATCTTAGGGTGAATTTTTGGTATTTTTCTGAAAACTTTCAATTTTTGATGAATAGTGAAAAACACTAAGTTATTGTTTAAAACCCAACTTTTTATTTAAAATAATTATTTATTTTATTTAAATTTAATATAGCTCAAAATATATACATAATACTTATATAATTTCAATTTAATTCATTGGAGTCATTTTATAATGAATTTAGATATATAAAAATTTTATTGAACTTTTTACCGTCTTTTACTCACCTCCTAGGAGAATTTAAAAATTTGCATAAAACGTAACTTTACCACTTCTGTTGGTTGAATTTCAAAAATACGAGAGACATGGTTAATATCAGTAATTAAAATGTGGTTCAATAAGCTAAAAATAATTTTTGATGAATAGTAACTTTTTACTTTTATTTACCACGGTTAAAAGTAAATAGGGTAATTAAGGGTAAAAAATATATCATAATTACCCCCAATACATGTTCTAATTATATTGGATAAGTATAATTCGACCAAAAACAACCTTATGAATAAAATAAGAACCTCCTTGGTCCACTTGGATTAGATTAAGACATTTATTATTATTTTATTTAAAGAAGAGTTAATAGAGTTAAAATCAATGTTCAATAACAAAACCATTTTTAATATAGGGTTATACATAAGATAAATTATAAAATAAATATTAATTATAATGATAAATATATTTCTAACATAATGGTATTTTATTTATAATTTTTAGACATTAAATAATTAAATTTATTTATGATACAATGATGATGCATTAATTACCTTATTAATGAAAGATTAAAATAATTGATATTATAAATATCCAAATAAATAAAATTTAAGACTTTTAATGAATTACACTATTTTTTAGGTTAATATGACATGTTAGGATTGATTAAATGAATTATTTTCGAATTAATAATGTTGTTATGAATAAAAAAACAAAATACCAAATAGTGTAAAAATTGAAATAAAAGTGTTTTTAAAACAAATATTATAATATTAATTGGTATTCTATTAAGAAAAATATAAGGTCCAGACAAAGGGCTTAAATAATATTATATATGTCATTAATGAACCACTTGAGTTTCTCATTAATGTTTATAGTATGTTTATTAACCATGTAATATAAAAATACAAAGAGACATGGTAAATGACAAACTATTTAACTAAGAGTTAAATCTAAAAGATAAGGTTAATATGATAACCTAAACCTGTCTAAAACCTATTGGTTGTGATTTTTTCTACCCATACCTAACTTATCCTTTAAAAAAATCATTTTTGAGATATTATAAAAGGAAATTTATTTTATTATAAAATAATATTTCAAGCTTTTCATAAAGTGACACTCACCTCTCTTATAAAAGAAAAATTCCCCTTATCTCAAATTCACACCTTAAAATCCATTTGGCTCAGACAAAACCGACCCAAATATCCTCTCAACTTTACTCCCTTCATCCTAGAGGCCTTCCTTTAGTCATAAATCCAACCTAAGGATCCCTTTGGATCAAATCAAAAGGAAGAACCTGAGGAAGAGGTAAATATTTCATCACCTCTTTCAAGTTCTTTTCTTCTTCTAGTTCCTCTTTCTTTATTATTTCAATTCTAAAATAATAACTCCAGTATCTTATATATACTTTTATGTTATTATAAAATTGGTACAACCATATTAATTATTCTATCCATCCTATAAATGACAAAGTCTCCATACGTGCGTACGTAAGGATTACCATCTCCACGTCGTGGTGTAGTTTTTTAATCAAATACTTCATCATTTGGATAGGTATAATAATGAGTATAAATTATTTAAATAAAAAATATAATATGATAATGATTCTGTATATATGATATCACATCCAATTATATACGATTTTAATGTCAAAAGAATGATATTTTCGCTCGTGCGTACGTACGGATTATCGTCTCCACGAACGTGGTGAGATTCGTTCCTCATCGTATCCATTCAAGAATAGTTTTCATTTGATGATTAAAAATAATTCTTAAAGACTTAATATAATTCTGAATATGAATAATATACATACTATCCATAACAAACATTACTTATGCAACAAATCATATAAAGTAAAATTAATCAGTTAACACCCAAAACGACGATACTGCTAAAATATCATTAACAAAGCAATATTAAAAGATCATATATGATATCATATTTATATATATAGTTCTTGTTTGATTTAATAAAAATGATTTGACTATTATAAAAAAGGTTAACGTACCCCCGACCATGGAAAAGTACAAGGTAAGGGTTAATTTCACAATCTCTTTATTATCCGAGATTGTTTTTATGTAAGTATCTACTCTAACATATTTATTATCCATGTCCATGTTTCATAAAAGTGTTTTAAAAGGAATTATTTTTATGGGAATTTTTACTAAAACATCATTTTAAATGTTTTAAAGATTTATTCTTCTAAACCATTATCATTAATTTCCATGTTTTTAAAATGGTTTTAAGTATTTATTTATATAGACATGAATGTTATAAAATGTTAATTACTTTAAAAAGTTTCAAAGTGATATGAGAAACATTTATTAAAAACTATATTTTAAATTACTTCCTTTATAAAATATGTGAATTTTAAATGATTTCATAAAAAAGGATATTTCTCTCAATTTTTTTACTGGTCATTTTTAACTATTTCAACATCCTTTAAAGGATATTATTCTTGATCAAGGTTGATTTATTATGATAAAAATCTTCCATATTGTATTGAAGGTTTTGTGATATGTTTGACCATGGATGTGTTATTTTTATACCATTCACAGTTTATGGATAAATTATTTACATTTCGTATACTAGTTTTAATACGAATGTTTATGTTATGTTTAAAACTTTTCATATTAGGAATGAATTGGAATTAGTAAGTGAAAGGTGGAGCCCACTATAGCTCCTAGATGCATCAGAAGGTCTCATGAGACAAACTAGTGTCTTGGAATAAGGCCTTGACAAAATATTATTTGTATTCTTGGCACAAGGCCTTGACTATGTGGTCATAGAGTCTATCATTATGCATTCCATCATTATTAAAGTGGCTATTGATATTGCATGTGATTATTCAACTAGTAGAATATCCATGTGAATAAGTAAATGGAATTATTTGATTTTATATTTAACATATTATGATGAATTTAAATTTTAAAAGGCTTTTGTTTTAGTCTTATACGTTTCCTTAAATGTTTATGATTATTTATTAAAGGTTCTACTATATTGTTACCCTTACTGAGCATCTAAGCTCACCCCTTTCTATGTTTTATTTTTTATAGGATGCGAAGAATTATATTATGACTGACATGCAGGAATAGTCTAAGGGATATGAGTATGGACTATAGAGACTATGTTGTTGTATTTTTTTAATTTTATATTGTAATGTAAAACTTACGAATGTATCTAATATTTCCAAGTCTACTAAACTAATCAGTCTTTTGAGAATTGATCTGTTGTGACCATGCCAATATTATGTAATAATGCACTGACTCTGGGTAACTAGGGTGAGGGCGATTCACCATCCCCCCTGAACCACTCCCCCCAGCCCCACTGAACCAATACCCCCATCCCTTCCCCCCAGCCCTCAGACCCCCCCACCAGGCCCCTGCACCACTCCCCTAGCCCCCTGGCACCCTTCCCCCTCCTACACCAGCCCCTCCCCCCTACCACCAGCCTCCCAACTGTACCCCCACTGCCCCCCCAATACCAGTACCCCCTATACCACCCCCCCTGCACCACTCCCCCCATCCCCCCAGCACCCCCCACCACCCACCTACACCACCACTCCCCCCCCCAACACCACCCCCCAGCATCAGTACCCCCTACACCAGTGGAGAATAATGGTCTCAATCCTCACCCAATAATCCTCCTTGTTCATTACTAGGAAAAATATATCCTCAATGAACTATTGATCCCTAAGGGTACCTATATAATTTTAACCTATGAACAAAAACTAAAAAAACTATACTATTATCTATTTCTGAACATCATTGAATTTCCATAGAAACACTCATTCTTATGAAACTATTTCCAATGACATTTTTCTAATGAATATTTTGTTTGGTAAAATGAAATACATTAGAAAGGTACTAAAACCACTATAATAGGAAAACATACATCAGTTATGATATGTATTTGACCATCACCATCCAGATAAACATTTACGTAGAAACATGGATTAATCTTCTCTAATCTCAAAAATATTATGTCTATGTGATCAAAAAAACAATTTTATATGAGGAAACCCACAAATAGAGGTATATCCCTCAATGTACTCACTATTTATCTCCATCACTAAACATTAATAATAGGCATATATAAATAATAATAATAAAATTACCAGGTTTAACTAATTAATTAAAACATAGATATATAATAACAAAAAATAAAGTTAGTTATACCACACAATAACGAATACAATACCATATCAAAATATATCATAATTAAAATAAATAAATTTAATAACTATAATAAAATATAAAAAACATGTATATATAGAGATTGGGATCTATTGTGCCTTCTAATGTTGCATCAAAACTATAATATAAAATACTATAACAAAAATACCATCAATGGAAACTCAAATTTCCGTTACACAATTTTTAACCAAGTACATGTAAACTCCCATTGAAGAGTCCGAAAAAACCATTCTCCATTATAAAATATCCAATTATAGTCAAAAAAAAAAGAAGAACAATATAATACATGATCAAATAAAGTGAAAAAAATGTAAAATTCATCCTTGAAAGGGACATACCAAAATTCATCACCAAATCGAAAAATATTCATTAATAAAGGATGGTGAAAAAATAATATATATAAATTAAAAAGAGTGAAAAATGATTCTAAATATGAAAAAACATAAATTGATCAAAAACATCAATAATAGAACGATTTTGTGGTTTCAAGAAAATCCATCAGAATGAGTGGAATTCAATGAATCAAAGGGATATCATGATTAGAAGGACATTGAATTGAAATAATATTCCCCCTATTAAGAGTCTCATGCATTTTTTCCTTAATAAAAATTATATTTAAGGATAAAATTTACTAATTTGACAATTTCTATAATAACAATGATGTTGAATGTTCATAAACTACATTTTGGTGCATGAAATGATTTTATTGATTCCATATAAAAAAAGATATGGGATAAATTGTGTTCCAAAAACAATGGTCAATTATTCCATCACCAGGGTTGGTGCACACAGCTCGGAAATGCTATTTTGAAATCTGTTTTAGAAAGTGATCTATCAAAAAATAACCTATAACTCATCAATGATAACCAAAGTCCCCCAAAAATTTCAAAAATAAGGTTAAGCCCCAAAAAATGACAATAATTGAATCAATTCTTTTCCTTAATGGAACAAAATTCTTAGGCACTTACATTGTTCAATTGTCTGAAACAGGTGAGTCGAGGAAGAGGGTGGCCCAAAGGGGGAGGTGTAGGTGGAGCCGCGTCGAAAGAAGAGTATCGTGGGGAGGTTGGGTGGTCGTGTCATTGGAGGAGTATGGAGGTTGGGTGGACGCATCATCAACGGAGGATCGAGGTTGGGTGACTGCATGGTCATAGGAGGATCGAGGTTGGGTGGTCGCATCATCGGAGGAGAATATCGGGAGGTGGGTGGCAGCATCGGGTGAGAAGCACCGACTCGTGGGGAGGAGAAATCGATATCGGGGGGTGGAATCGTGAGGGTTGGGGTGTAGCACCATGATTAACTTAATATCCATGGGGATATATTAGGCTATAGCCTCGGTTTTCTTAAACTGTGGCTATATAAGTGTGGAAATATCCTATAATTCTAGTAGTGGGGGTCAGTGGTCGGTGGATGGTGCAGCACCGCAGGGAGGTCAGGGTTCAATCGGTCGAGCATTAGGCCAGGTGCATGTAGTGGATATTTCAAGTGTTGAGCAGGATGGTGATATTGTTATGGTTAGAGGTACACTGTGGGAGTATCCATGTTTAATTTTTTTTTGCATGCCCTCTTAAGAGGTATGTCCATTTTGGGTGCACAAGGTGCATGGGATATACATTTGGACTACCCGGATACTAGTTAGTAGGTTAGAATCAGTTCATATCTATTATATATATATATGAGGTGAATGGAACTAAGTTTTTTATGTGAGAATTATTGGATGTGTCACTTTTATGAGATATATAGGAAACAAGGCATCATTTTGATTTGGATCTTGATTGAGGTATGAGGCATAGGAACTGATTTGATCTTTTTATGAGATGTGGGACCTCATAGGTGTCGTGTGCACATGGACACAAGGTTGGAATATGCTAAGATGCAGTACTTGATGGGAGTTAGGAATCTCATAGGAGTGTCTGATGAGGTGCATGGGTGAAAATGCATCATGGGACGACCTTGAGTTAGGGGATGGTCGATGGATATTCATATTTATTTTGATATTTGGGTAGGGATGCGACTGCGGTAGGTAACTTATAAGGTGGGGAGTTCCATGAGATAGATTACATGTTCCTTTGAGATAGGAGATTTCCAAGTTAATTTTTAAAAGATATGGGTATGTTCAGTATCATCTTGGTTTCATGGTTTATAGCTCGGGTACAATCTGTGTTAAGGTGGGGAGTTCGTAACATCCTGGGTTTTTGAACAGGTCATTTTCTAGTAAAATTTTAATTTCTATGTTGGTGGTCATACAAAACCATTTTCTTGATCATTGTAACCTCATTTTGGGAGTTTTTTGACCCAAGACATTATTTTAGGTGTTGTTTATGTTTTGGTATAAGTCTCGGGGGTTTGGGAAAATACTGGAGGAAGAGCATACAAACGGGGCTGCTAAAAGCTGTTGTTGTCTAGTTACATGATGTCTAATTAAATACACTTAATACAATTATTTTATTTCATGAGTTTTCAGGTAATACCTATGAAAAATGTAAATTTACATGGCAAGGAAATATTTACACACTGTGTAAATTCCCATAGATTTTTTTTTAAATGGGGGTAACGGGCTCCCCCCCCCCCTTAATTTATTTTCTCCTCTATGGATAAAGGAAATACCCAGCAAATATCGTGCCCCTCCATCCCACACCTAGGTATTTTGATAACTCTATCATCCAAACTCCTATATTCTATCCATCGGGGGTTGTGAATCTGTCTCGGTAAGGCCTTTGATCTGTTATCATCTTTCTGTTCTTTCTCTCTCCATACAGTGCTCTAAATCTATTCAATAAATTTTACCCTATTTTCAATGTGTTCATGTAAAATGATGATTTCTTCCAAACCATCTTGAGTTAGAGTTTAATATCAGATGAGTGAGCATCTAGCAGTATTATGTAGGTGGTTCTCATCTTTCTCTATGATTTTGTAGCTATTTTTTGGTTGTGTTCTTGAGCACGCCTATGGGTAGATTTAGAGAGACCCTAATTAATTAATGCCTTGAAATTAAATTAATTAGGATACCATTTAGGAAGCTTCTAAGCATTCCCTAGCCTTATCTTCCATGACTGAGTTGGGTATGGGGATTGGGACAACTTGGGCAGTTTGGTCAGGTGTGTTTATTTAATTAATGTGAGTTTTTTTAATTATATAAATTGTATTATACTATTTTTATGAATTATTGAGTTCCATGGGAACATGATAGGATTTTACAAAGGATTTAAATTGTGATGTCCATCTAGTATGAGGTGATGTGATGATCAGGTTGGGTGAGACCCAGATCATATGAGTGGTGTTGATCATAGGTTGGGTGACTTGGTTTTGGGATTAGGGAGGCCATGTCATCAAGTTGCAGGAATAGCCTGAGTGATTCGAGGTGGCATTGAACATCAGGATTAGTGACATGGTAATAGGGGCATGAGGTGTCAAATGATGTGTCTTAGGTTCTCTTTTGGTGATTTTTTCTCACTTTTATTAGCTAATGCGCCATTTAGAATCATGTGCACATAGGAGAACTCATATGATAAGGTGGTATTGACCACTCATGTGGGTAGTGGCCTCTATTATATGCAGTTTAGGGTGGTTTTGATCACCAGTATAGTTAGATATTTTTACCATAGAAGGCTATGTAGATGTTGAGGTTCCATCAGTTGATGGTGTTGAGACCATCAGTTGGGGTATGAGACTCATCAAATTCTGAGGCCATTGGGCCGGGATTATTTAGAGGACAAATGTCATTATACCTTGCAACATTGAGCTTTAATATGATGGGGGATTTCGAGTAGGGGTACAAGGGGCCAAGTATTTATTATTTAGGTGCTCCTTTTTGGACATCGATACTTATTTTGGACACAAGCTGTCGACTGGCCCAAGGTGTTAACTGGCATGAGGTGTCGGGTGATTCTATTTAATGTGGAACCTAAGGGTTCACATAGACTAATTTACATCAACTGATTCCTTTGTCTTAGGCTAATGATATTATCCACTATGGTGTACTGGAATTGGATGAAGCATGTGATTACTTCCATGTGGTTGTTGAACACAAGGGAAGCGTGTTATTATTATGCATGTGTGTAGTTATTTTTTATTATTTACTATACACTTTCTTAATCGTAGATGTAAAATAGGCACATGTTAGTGGTGGACTATTGATATTCTTTCTCACACCCCACACAGGACCATCAGGATGTGTGTATATTTTATTTCTTTTAATTTTGGTAAATGTTCGTGATTAGGAGCTAGATCTTAATGCTTGAGTTGATATGGGATAGAAGGAAAGGGACTATGGGTTCTTTCCTATGCTACAATTTCTTTTCTATTTTCTTTTATGTATCATCATTCTACTTATGTGTACGTAATGAGGTCATACATTGAAGAACCTTCTACTTGTTGTCTGTAAGACATGTTATGTATTCTTGTATTGTTTTAGGATTCAAAAATGGCGTGTTGTGATGTTTAATTTTGAAAATGGTATTGGTCTTGGTTGTTATTATTGAAGATATTTCATATGCTTATGCCATGGGTAGGTTACTGGTTCAGTCTATTGGTCTTTTTATTCCACTACATTATCTATTAGACCATTATTATATCTTCACTATAGGTTATAGTCTCCCCACTTTTACCTCTTTACACCCTCGCTACTAGTCAGCAGCCTTTAGCATTCCAGGAGGTGCGCTTAAGGTCTAGTTTAACATGGTCTCAAGCAACATTCATGTGGCTAATTGGGTTGAGGCACTATAAATTTTCACATTCATAATGAATGTTACTTGTATGTATTTCACAAGAATTTTTGATATTATATCATGCATCTAATTAATGATCCAATATCCCAAATAATTCCACCACCCAACAAAGTGAAACCACTATATTTTTCTTTTCTTAGAATTGATGATTTGGTTGATGAAATTTTTTATTTTAGAATATTTGGATCAAGATACTAGATTCTTTTTAAAAGTTATCTTCATTTGTATTTTCTATTATTCATGACTTCTTTTGAAGTGGGTTTTTATTTTTCAGGGATTTCTTCATAAATAGGATTCTTTTCATTTGATGCAATGTTTCATTTGATACCAACCATCCTCAATGACCATGATCTCTCAATGATGGTTGTCCTCTAATAGCTCTTGAAAACACCTTATTACTTTGGCGGTTTATTACCACGTATTTATTCAAATATTTGAGCTAGATTATATACCTATTTTATGATAGGATTAGTGTTGTATGAATCACAAGTGACTATTGGATCCACTAATAAGAGCCTTTATTTTTAGTGTAGTCAATCCATGGGAAAGAAACTGCATCTGTTTTTATTATTTTTCAATTTATTCTTATTGGGGACCCTTTTACACTTATATAATATTTTATAGTAATTTATATGTGATAATATAAATTTAGCCTATAATAACAAGTTTAAATAAATAATTTGTGTTTTTTTTATTTCTAAAAAAATCCTCCATTTAAATTCTTGTACAAAATCAATTAAATAAGTGGTCAAAACATTTTTTCAATAAGAAACCTGAAACAATTGAACAATGCATCTTATCTTAAGTAAAAAAGAGTTGTTCCCACTTTTCCATAATTTTCCTCAAACAAAACCTTGGTATAATCCCAATTATACTCGATTTTCCGACAATTTTATTATTTTCAAGTCAACTCTTCATCTCCTTCTCCACATCGGTCTCCACCTCTACCTTATCCATCAACTTGGTCACTGAATTTGACTCCACCGCTACCCCTACCTCCTAGTCTTCCTCTTCCTCTACCTCCTCCTCCCCCTCTGTCTCCTCCATTTCCCAACAATTTTATTGTTTGTAGACAAGTTCTTATAAAAAAATTGATTTTATCAATTATACTTCTCCTTGAGAAACATATAAAAATTAATATATAAGCATTTTAACACTAATTATTTACACCAAAAATATTTTTCTAAGGTGTCATAGAATATACTAGATCACAAACATAGTAGTTAATCATCTAAATTTTTTGGTTGACACACATTCTAACAGCATTTATATTACCCACTCATCTCAAAAAAAATTACTTCTTGTTTTGAGTATGAAGGTTTTCGAAAATCATGGTATACTGGGAAAATATAGACAAACCAATGATTACAAAATATTTTTAATGAAATTGTAATTAAATTCATAAATTACATGTTTGTGCGTGTTGGTCATTTTTTGGTTTATGATCTCTCTTATAAAATTTCAAACATAATATCCACAATTGAAAACATTGTCTTTCTGTGGACACTGAAGAAATATTGACCAAAATAAGTAAATCATTTTGAGATATGTTCTGATAGTTAAATATTTCTCTATATACCTTAATTTATTTCTATTTTTTAAAATTCATAGCCTTTATTTGTTAAGTCACTGACCTCATTCCATGCTTTAGGCTATATTTAGAAACCACTCTCTCATAACAAAATTCTTGTTATAACACAAACTAAAACATATAATTTGGAGTTAATATATAAAATTTTGATTGAATTGTATTAAAAAATTACAATAAACATCATTTGTGTTTGGTTAGTTGGATATCCATGCATTGTATCCAAAATATAAATCTTTGGGGTATCCATATTGACTGTGTTCGACATCTAGTATTGCCTAAAAAACAAAAAAAAATAAGTAATGTAGAAAAATAAAAATATATTTCATTTCATTATATTGTATATTTTTATACCTAAACATTGTAGGCATCAAAAAGTATATATCATCTGTTAAACACATCGCATAGCACATATTTTTTCATCTCAATTTATTTATTCGACAAAGCATGTTTTTCAATATAAATGATACAGGGATTAATAAATCCAACTAGAGCTTCCCCTAGTTTTCAATTTATATAGTAGTAATATAAACTTCTTTAGAAAATATGATTAGTTATTAACTTTAACGAACATATTAGATAACTATTTTGACATACATATTATGAGAATGTACCTTATATATGTATTCACAATTGAGAATCCCAACCATTCATGCTTGAGAATCCCATTTATACTCTCAAGAATAACTACATATATCATGAAATTTCCATATATTTATTCTAAATACGGAGTCTAAGAAATATTTTAATCTTTAAATGTTTTCTCATCATGAATTTTTAATGATAAAAAATGTTTATTTGGAACTGGAAAGGTGAAGGTACTCCCGAAATGTTCTTTTTGATTTCTTGATTGGTCCACTAGATTGTCTTGATCCAACCTTTGTTTCCCCATCGCTTTATCCATATGTAATATCATACCAAACTTAAGACCTTTTTTCATCAACTATTACAAGTTTTTCATATGAATAAATTTTTTAAATACATACATAAATTATATTTGTTAGATTATATGGCCATGCTAAGAAATTTCCAATAGCATCATTGACCTTTGTAATATTTGGAACATCAAGTGGAATAGGAAACATAGCTATCAGATAATGAGATAACTCAATCCCAACTCTCATGTGATCATTTGGGAGTTATTTTATGTGTATATTTTCTCATAGTATATTATGTGTTGTACCCCTCATAACAAGGTCGTGTGATGGTGTTCAAAGATAGAGATCCCATACAACTATACCTTGAATAGTTTTAGTGATTTAAATTTATCAGAAGCTTTTTTATTCATGTTTTGGAGAAGGCATAATGAAAACAACTGATTAACTTTGGTAGGGTATGTCATTGAGGGGAATGGATAGCCTCAATGCTAGTAGGGTAATTTGGTTCATGTGCGGATCTTTGTTCTACCACCAGTTTTCTTTGATCATTACTCATACATTGGTCTGCCAAACCAAACCATAAAATAATATCTTACAAATAATCTATTTTTTTCAATCCTTTCACCATATTATTTGTATCTTCATGTGGTTTTATCATCTAGAAATATTTTTTAGGAGACACTTCAAAACCAAATCCTCTAACATGGCCATATTTTTTTGGTTGATTCAAAGCTGCTAAAAGTTATTTTTTTATGTATGGTAACTATTGATTATTCTATCTAATCTGTATAAAAAATATGAAAAATATATATATTTTTTCATGTTATAATGTTATAAATCATAATTAATTACTGTTATGTCATACTTACACATGTTTATCATACTTCTTTTTTGATTTCATCAATTAGTTTACCCTCTTTATTTATACGAGCCTCCTTCTATAGTACATGATGTGGGGTGGAACTGGCTTCGGATTTTGATTCATCAATCAACATATAAACAAATAAACATATGTTGTTCCTTATCACATAAAACTTTTATTTTTTATTTAAAATACATACCATTTTCTTATCTAATGAATCATACCCCATAATTACTTTATGATCGGGGTACATTGGTTTTGATGCATGTTATTTAATTTCATCACTCCATTATTGTTTCATAAATTAAAAATTTTAAATCAAATTGGGTAAAATAAATAATGTCAACTAATATATTATCGACTTCAATTTACCTAAATTGAATTCTCGTTGTGATGATTAATGAAATAATTCCATGTGTCCTACTTTATAATGTGTTTATAACTAAATTTTGGGTGGAGATTTACCTTCCCCTTAACATACTAGAGATTTAACTTAGTAAGATGATTCTAGAAGCCTCTATGGGTTTTTCTAATGTCCATTAAGGCAAATTTCTTACAAAAATATTCTAAAACAAACTAAATCTATAAGAAATAATGAAAATTAAATGAACGTTTCATTATATAATTTTTAGGTAAAATAGAGAAATTGTATCATAAAATTACATTTACATATTATGAAAGGTTATCCTTTATTATAATCTATATTTGGTTCCCTGAATCAATATCAATCAGCACATTCGTCCTCATTGTGACCCCAGCATAACTAATGAACGTTGAATTTTTGGGGTCAACAGTTTGGCCACATTGATTCCAACCGACCTCAAATTTTATACATTTAATTATTTCCTTGATAATTTTATTCAAAACTAAAATGTTTCTTCATTCTTGTTTTTTCATCAACATGTTGTTGATCCCTTAATAATTCTACAGTTTCACCATCAATAGTCTATTTTTCCTCAGGATTTTTAACATCATCATATATATAAGACATTGTCTGAATGAGTATTCAAACATTTAATGTAACTTGAATAAAAACAACATAAATATAGAAAAAATATTTGAGAAGTTTCATATGCATAATATATTACAAACTTGATGAACTCTTTAACTCCATATTCATACTCTTTTGTCAAATGATTAGCATGGATCCTTTTCAAAGGAAATGGGTAATTGAATTTAAAAAAACTTTATTACACTATGATAGGTGTTATCATCTAAATTCATCTATAGGTGAAAGTTATAGACAGTTGTAATCCTCATTAGCTTCATCTCCTAAATAGTTATTATTACATTTTGTTGCTTGAGACTCATCCTCCATTTCTTCTTGTCATGCACCTATGTTTCATGTACTACTCTGAGCAGTATTCATCCCATACCAGGTACTAGTGATCATTTTGAATGACTATTACAAAGACTGTTTCAAGAAACATAGAAGATATAGGGGATGAGTCTCAAGAAAAAAAATAGAAATAATAATTTTTTGGGATATGAAGCTGAAGAGGATAAAAGTTGTCTCCATAAAACTTTTTAAATTACCACATATTATTTTAAAATTTAAAATATCATCTCAAAATGATAAAAGGTCCCTGACACTTCCATGATAATATCAACTCATCCCCATTGACCTTAACTAACTCTAATATATGTTTCTAATACTTTTTCCTCTCTTGTATCTCAAATATAAGAGTTATATGTCCACTGAGGTTCATGTTTAGGGTGTGAGTATACAAATCAACAATTGAATAATAACAGGTACCCTAAAATATAAAACAATTCATATATTTGATTATATATTAAAAGTAGTAACACTCAAAATACACATTTGAGCCAAGTCATTATGTACTAACAAGAAGACCATGATAATAAAATATACTTATTTCATTTCATACTAGTGAATTATACTAATCATACTATAAATTTATACCATGTTCGTTCCCTGACATTCAAATCATTTCACTAATAAGAGGTTAACAGTTTAATCATAGGAGGAGAAAAATTTATTTATCTCCCTTTGTAAATAACCACATCATATATACCTTGATATTTGACCTCAAAACCATATCATCCAAGACTATCCCTTAGGGATAACCATCACATGTTCTTATTGAATCTAAATCATGAAATGGGTATAACATATCCATTTTCTAAGTAGAGTATATGAAATATAGAGAATTATTAACATAATTGGCTCCCATAGGAAAGAACCACACAATGGGTTCCACAATATATTATTTAAAGGTAAATTATAAAAAACCATAACGAAAAAAACAACAACACAAATGTCACATCACACTCGCCCTAGCCCTCGATGAATCACTAACATATCTATAGTAACTCACATTCTTACATACCATACCTTACCCTCACATAATACCGATAATATTATAATATATTATAAAATTTATTTTTATCACATCCACACATGTATTTCTTTTAAAAAAATATTGTAATCATACATTGATAGGGATATTAAAAATCATTTCAAATAATATTAAGTGATTATTTAAAGAAAATATTATAAGGAAAGATTTATCAAAATTTAACAAAAAAACTCATTAAATATTATGTTTAATACAATAATTTTCAAAATAATTTCTTTAGAGAACAAATTATTAGACAAGTAAAAAAATTATCTAAAAAATTAGTAAAAAATGTATACAAAGACAAAAATGAAGACTTACTAAATAAAAGTCAAAAAAATATATCGATTTCTTAAAATTAAAATGTCTAGGAAAAAATCATGTTATATTTTATAATAATTCATATAGTTACCTCAGTCAATGAAATATTTAGAAATGTTTACTGGTTCATTTTACAATATAAAGATTATTAAAACCATATTTTTGTATGATTAGAGTAAAATAATTTTAAGAATATATTTATCCTATCAAAAAATATATTTTATGAATCATTTAAATGAGAAAATAAAATCTTTAATACATATATAAAAAACTATAACTAATATCCTACTGTAAACATCAAATTCTGAAATTTAATAATAAAACATGATAATCACTTAAATATTTTTATTATAGCATGTGTAATATATAATAATTAATCAAGATTCTATATAGCCCATGTTTTTTTGTCAAATCTGATATAATTAAAACCATTCACTATCATTAATTATGTTCAAAACCAATCTAATCCCCTTATTAATGGATTTATTTAATTAGTATTGAATTATTTAAATCATGAATAAGATATTTCAGTGGTTAATATACAATAAATTCTCTATTTTCAAAAAAAACTCTAAAAGACATACATTATAAACTCTTACATATAATACATGATCTAAATATTGTAAAATTAATATAGATAATATTATCCTTAAAAGTAAATCAAGAATTAATTTTTATATTTAATGAGAAACTATTTGTTACATCTAATTATAACTAAAAACTAAATAAAATTTTGCTTCAAAAACAAAAAAAACCCTAGAACTTATTATTTTTAAAAATATGTTTATCCCATTATACTCTAAACAAACTAATATTCAAAAATAACGAAAATGGAATTTCAATTATGGATTCTAACATATTACATTTCAAAAATATAATTATTTAAACATGACTTTTTGTTTTTTATCACTTTAATAAAAATAACAAAATTATTCAAGAAAATACCATAAATAGAATAATAAAAGTTGAGAATCGATATTATTTAAACCAAATTTTCATTAAGAAAATTAAATTAAAATTAAATTAATATAATATTAAAAAATTTATATAAATAAATATTCCTATCAATGTAGTATTATTTTGAAAAAAATTGAGGAATATTCGAAATACATGGTGGCCTATAATAGTGTATTTTAAGGGAATTAGGACCCTTGTATCACTAACAGACATCACAGAGAGACCTAAACCCAAGGAAAATATACAAGGATACCTTGGTCCTTTCAACTAAATATCGCATGTACGAATCGAAATTTTGTTCTATAATATTTTTGGGGAAACTAAAATGATTAAAATAAATACCATGGAACTATATATTAAGTAGATAATTGGCTAATTGGTTGTAGTTTGCAATAGGAAAATGTTTAGAAAAATAAAGACTCAATTATATCAATCGATGGGATGACTCCCCTATTGATGCACAATAATATGTTGAACTAAACATCCTTTACTTACTCTATAATATAAGATCTCTCTCTTTAGAAAGCCGCACAGACTGTAACGATGGATTGAATGAGTCCCCAAAATTATATGTGAATCACATAGTCCATTTCTGTTTTCCATCACTAAAATATCCATTATTGTCTAATATGATATCTATGATATGAAGTCACCATGTTGCATAAGGGGAATGATCGAAGGGAATGTTTAATAGAGAAATCTAGACAGTGATGATGGTGAAAGTGATAGCACTGATAATGGAAAGAGTCCTGAGTGAAAGTGGTGATAAGAATGACAACAATGAGAAAGAATGAGAGAGACCAATCATAACTAGAGTTATGGGAGAAGATAACAAAGTTTATTTATGGTTGAGAACAATGTAATAACACAAATTTTGGAACCCAAACAAGAAATCAAAGATTTATGGGGAGGATAAAATAAAATACCATAGATTCTAGCCGTGATTCGTCGGAGAGAACATAAATGACAAGCGTCAGAAGTAGGGGTGTTCCATGAGAGCTTGAGAATTGCGACTGAATCAGTCGCAGTTAGGGTTCTTTAAAATAGATTGATGATACCTTTATTAGAGCTTCCAGAAAAGGACTGATAAAGATACCTTCTATCAGTGCTAAATTAATAAGTGCTAATAATGATAAATCTCTATATTTATCAGCACTAAAGAAGCACCGATAAAGAACCATCTTTGTAAATGTATTTATAATTATTTATTTATAATTATAAATAAATTTATATCATTATATAAATTTATATAATTATATTTATATAATTAATAAATATATATAAATATAAATATAGTAAATATATTCATTATTTAAATATATTTATTATAATTTTACATTTATATATATATTTTTATCATTATATATATTTATATAATTATATATATATGAATTTAATAAATATATATAAATATAAATATAAATATTGTAAATATATTCATTATTTAAATATATGATTATTTATTTATAAATATATATACTTTTAAAAAAATTCTATATTTATATCATTTTATATATTTATATAATTATATAAATATATATATATGCATATATTTAAGAAATAAATATAAATTTAGTAAATATATTCATTATTTAAATATATTTTTTATAATTTAATAATTATTTAAATATTTATAAATATTTATTTATAATTATATAAATAGTTTTTAAAAAATAATATTTATTTATTTATAATTATAAATACATAAATTTATAAATTTAGTTAATATACATTTATGAATATATATTTTTATAATTATTTAATTATAAATATATTTTTAGAATTATTATTAAATATATAATCTTAAATGCATGTATCTTAAAAATTAGTGAAATTGAATAATTAAAAATGAGTAAACTTTAAAAATATTGAAAAAATGGATAAGTTTTATTAATTAAATATAATTTTTTTTAAAAAAAATATAGATATAAATTTAAGTAAAGATGAATACATTTTGAAAATACTAAAACATAGTAAATAAATATATATAAATAAATAATAGCAAATGATTAAATTCCAAAAAAAATATGAAAAATGAATAAATAATATTTACCAATTAAAATATTATATATTAAATTTATCATGTTATAATGAAATTATAAAATTAATATTAAAATTTGAATAAATTACATAAATATTAGGTGTATGTGTTTCTATATAAGATTTCCTTGCGTAAATATTTCTGTGTGTGTTGCATATAAAAATTCATTAATTATGTATATGTTTGTGGAATCAACGCAACACATGTTTAATATATGTTAAATTGAAAAATAAAATAACATTCAATTATGTCCATTACCTGATTCCATTATAGTTAGTATTTTTAATTAATATTAATTTTTAATTATAAATCATTTTTCACCAAATATATTAATTAATGTAATCTTAAATATTTTTTTATATAAATCATATTTTAGGAAATATTATATACATTGATATGTATATAGATAGATATATTTCTATATTAAATATATTAATGAATAACTTTGTTTAAAACCCATTAAAATGAATAAGACATTAATATGCATGTTTTTAATTATTACATTTTATTCATTTTCTATATTTATATTTTTTATTTTTTATTTTTTATTATTTATAATTAATATATATATATATATATTAAACTTATTCACTTTTATTAAAAAATCTTTCATTAATAAAGTTTTTAATAATTTTGTAATTTATTCATTTTTAATTTTTTTTGTTTGATTATTAAAATGTATTCATTTTATATATCTCTATTTAATATATACTATTTATTAATATTTATAATATATATATATATATGTGTAACAAATTTATTCATTTTTATCAATAATTATTTAATTAATAAAATGTATAATATTTTTCTTAATTTACTCATTTTTAATTTTGATTTGTTTAAAAATTTAATTTTATTCATTTTATATGTCTATATATCTAATATATACTATTTATTAATATATATAATTTATATATATGTATAATCAATTAATTCATTTTTATCAGTAATTATTTAATTAATAAAATTGTTAATTATTTATGACCATTACCAGTGCTAAAAAGCTTTTTCAGTGCTTTATTTTTATCGCTGATAAAGGGTACCCTTTATCAGCACTTTTTTTAGCGCTGATATATGTTCCCATTATCATTATTTTTTTCTAGCACCTATAAAGGTTACCATAGTTAAAGGCATGTTTTGTGGTAGTGTGTGGTGAAGGAGAATGAGACCATGGAGGAGAGATCCTGGGAGTGGGAGAGCCAGATGTGGGCTCAGTATCCCCACTATTTTGTTTAGTTTTTGATTTTCAGGGATGAACTGATTTGAGAGAGGGAATAATATAGAATGTCTATTTTTTCTTTACATGAATTTGAAATATATTAGAGACTATTTTTAGAGCCAAGTGCTTAGATGGTGTGCGATTTAGAGGCTCGGTGAGCCCGAAATTGATATTTTAAAAATATTAAATATATTAATATCACTTGAATGTTGTTTTTTGAAATAATTGAATATATCCTCAACAAAGTCTTAAATTACAAATCTAAGATGACGGTTGAGTCCAGAGCATGGGTTTTACCCTAGGCATGACCTAAGGTTTGTTGGAATCATATGTCCAGTTGAGGCAGCCATTGGCAGGTGTATTTAATTAAAATAAATTATTTATTTATTTTATAAAATGGCCAAATTAATTCCTCTATAAATACCGTCTTGTGATGGTTTTCTAAGGGGTTTCTACAAAAACCTTATTATATATGAGAGGAAAATGAGAGTGTTATTTATTGGTGTATCATCATCAAAATATGAACAATGACCAGATCGAGGTGGATTGAGATACAACGAATGTTGTGGATCTTCCTCATCGCTAGAAAATGTGTTCTTTACCAATGATCAATCCATAATAGAGTTATGAATCTCAAAATTTTGGTTTCCTCAATCTTGATTAAATTCTTAGATCATGAATTTGATCTTCTTATCTCTTATTGGTTATCACACACCCTTTGCATGATCCCT
Source organism: Viscum album (assembly GCA_963277665.1). Classification (NCBI taxonomy): domain Eukaryota; kingdom Viridiplantae; phylum Streptophyta; class Magnoliopsida; order Santalales; family Viscaceae; genus Viscum; species Viscum album. Next base: position 1,880,229,628 of record OY728150.1, on the reverse strand, counting down.
GGTGCTGATTATTTTATTAATTCATTAAATCTCTCTTGTTTCACAATATATCACCCATGTTAATCCTTGATTTCTAATTGTTGGACGAGAACTCTTATACACTGATTAATTCAATTTTTTATGTGGTTCATCTCCCTCCCTTCTTTATATTCTTCACCATTGTCCTATGGTGTCGCAGTTCAACATTATTGGGCAGGTTCAAGCGTGATCGAACCCCTAAATATGTGGCAATATCACGTGAAACAAATGGATTAGAAATTTGAGGATGGATCATGGATTTTAAGTGATTCTCCATGGATCCTGGATCCATAGAGTGGTGGGATTTAGAGGCAGTAACCAGTGGGAGACGCTTGTCATTTTAGGCTTTGAGGTAATATCTGGATTCTTATTTTCAACAACCAGAGGGATGAAATTGATGGTCCGAGGTGACTACCAAAATTTTCGGGTGGCCAACAGGAATGGATTGTAGTAGTAGTGGCAGATCTAGGATCTGTGTTAAGAATCATATTTTCTATGGAAAATGAAATACACATCATGTATTGTGGAAGAACACACACCATGTTCTCTAAATTTATATAGTGACTAGGGTTTCATCCAAATTTAAATATCACACATTGTGTAGGTGGCCCTACAATTTGTGTGATCCTCCCCAAGTGAAAATTTGAATGCCAGATTCACATTCCTATAGCCCCATGTGGATGAACACATTGTGTACCAGAGTACATGGGAATAGGGAAAAATACATTGAATGAGTTGAGATGCACATCTAGGACCCCATGTGTGTAGACGTGTCCTATAATCTAGGAGTACACAGGCATGTGTCAATACCCAATCCTGGCCTGATAGACATGGGCACAGCTAGGAGAACACTAGTAGGCTTCAGGTAGCCAAGACATACTGTGTGGTACCCTTACATTCCATGTATGGTGACATGGCCAATGGGATGTTTCTAGAGGATACATGTACAGGTAATGAGGTGGGATCACATTCCATAAGGACCCCTATACAATTTTTGTGCTTCCCTCTACAAATTATTTCTCTCATGTATATTTTACTTGTACTCTGATTTTGGACCGTGAGCAACCTATCCTGAGTATTTTTTCATGTAGAACATGAAGGTATCTTTATTAGGTGATTTTTAGATATGATGTGATATGTTCCAAGTGTGATGATTCTTTAGGAGGTGTTTGATTATGGTAATGATTGGGATTTATCATTGGGGAATTCAGATGGAGACAGTACTCCCCTATCACACCAAGGTGAGGGTCCTCCATACTCATTATTCAGATAGTGATGGTACTAATATGTCACCCGAGAACACGGGTACTCTATCCATGGGGATTATACTCCCCTATTTCACCTGGGTGTGGGTCATTCATAATCTTCTTACAGATAGAGATCATACTTTCCTATCGCACTAGGGTATGAATCCTCTATCCAAGGGATCAGTACTCCTCTATCGCACTAGGGAATGGGTTCCCTATATTCTTCACATGGGTAGGTTTATTACTCCTCTTACGATTAATGTTCATAGGTTCTCTTACTACCAAGTGTCACTCCCCTATCTCCAAGCTCCGACAGTATGCGGGTCCTCTATGGAATTCGTAGATCTCATAGCTCTGGAGTGTAGTTGCGAGGTGCGGGACCCTTCTCTCTTTTCCTAGTGAGGATTTTGGAATCAGTGTCCTAAAACCAAATTATGTGTACTTCCTGATACCTTTTATTCATAGTTTTTGAAAATTAATGAACTCCTTATCATGTCATGATTGCTATTCTATATGACATAGTATGTGATAATTCCTTAAGAGTAGTTTTTGAGCTAAAAGTCCATAGTAGCTCCCTGCTATGGTGATAACATAGAAGTACTATGACACTATTCTTAAATATATATTATATATGTCGGTGATATCATTTTAGGGACAAAGATGATCCAGGATATTAGGGGTGGAGATTTAGGGGACTTTGGGGCACCTTCTCATAGTGTACGCCCTAGGTAATATCCAGTGTAGGATATTATGAGAAGGAGACCCACCAATAAGAAATTAACACTTATATGTGTTATCAGATGTTCCTATCTATGTATGTTTGTATTGATACTTGTACTTTAATATTATTATAAATGATTATTATGATTCATGTACTTTGATGTGTTGATGAAAACTATGACGATAGATGTTCGCGGTGTGGTTGAATACGTTGGGTGTGTCACGAGTAATAATGCATTAATAAATAGTACAATAAAGGATTTGTCTTTTTTTGTCTTTAATGGAAGTTGATAACTCATTCCCATTAATTTAAATTATATATCCTAAATAAATTTAAGGCCATGCTGTTCTATTGGCAAGTTCAATTTCTGGGAAGTCAAAGAAAATGACATTGAGAACATAAGTTGATGGCACTGGCATGAAACCTTCTTTATTAGAGATATCTTGATAAAGGGATTATATTACACATTAAGCATCCATATGAGGTAGTATGTTATTATGGTATTAACTTATTTATGTGTGGGTGCCTTGGTATATTTCTAAATGTTAACATTTTACTTTAGGCTACTTCACCTAATGCCACTGAGAAAGAGGCTTAGAGGGTCAAACACTAAGTGTATTCAGAATATCTACTAAATAATATATATTATTATTTATTATTTAACAAGTTGAATAAATATTATTCTTGCACTTGGTTTAATAATTATTTCTTTTTTCTTGATCATATGTATTTTGTCGTCAGTTATTCGAGAGAATATAATGTAAGTGGAATATTTATTAAATATTTCTTTTCTATTTAGTGAATATAATATTTATTTATTTATTCATGAATAATGTTGTGATATTTTTTTAATAAATAAATATTCATTATTCATGGATCGATAAATATTATGGACGAATGGCGGACCGAGTTTTTAGGTCGAGTGAGAAATAATAAATATTGAATATTTTTTTAATAAATGATATTTAATTTAATTATAAAGTTAATAGAATGTCATGAAATATTATTAATATTATTATTATTATTTGAAATGGGGTTCCAAAATTATTAAATAAATAATAAAGGGAACTTATGGAATTATTTTATTTAAAACCTAGTGATATATAAACCCAATTATATTATTTTCTCAGAGAGTCAATTCATTTGTTTGGTTGTGCACAATAAACATGGAGAATTATTTCAATCCCTAGAGAGATCCATTCTCTAAGAACACTCCCAATAATGGAGAGTGATCTTCCTCCACCTCCCACTCTCAAGTCAAGAAAGATATTGGAGAATAATTTGGAAGCGGTTCTTGTGGTGACCAATAGTAGACGATGCAAGGAATAAAATCTTTCATGCTAGAACCTATAGATTCCTATGACGATGATTGGAGACTTGTAGAATAAGTGTGGATCACTACTATAGGGAATCTTCTCTTGATTATTAAAATTCAATAAAGGTTCAACATATATTTTTTGTTTGATCCATAAATGAAGAAATAATTCCAACACAGTAATTATTTAATTAATTAAATTAATTATAAATATTATATGATGATCCTCTCTCTCGTTTTGGAATTATATCCCTTATCTGGTTTTATTTGATTCAATTTTGTTGATCACGACATTTATCATTGTGTAAATCTTGGATTGATCATCGATCTTGACAAAAATAAAAGTTAGGAATGACCCATCGCATGCTTTTGATGTTTCAGGAACCTATAAGTGGTATCAGATCAGTCACATAATTATTAATAATTATTTAAACATCATTGATTGATTTATGTATTTTTAATTTATTTTTTAAATTCATTTTTAATCATTATTTTAAATTAAAATTGATGAATCTTATTCTTCCTCCTTTATTTCACATATATCTAATCAAAATTTTTAATTTTATGTTTCAAATAAAATAAAAGAACTCATTTGGAGGTGCTGAGGATTCTAGCCGGATAACACAGGAGTACACTTCGTGTAACCAGAGATATACACTATGTACTTGTGTTAAATGAAGTAGGAATTAATTTGGAATTAATCCAAACCATGTGCATTGATGACACGCAATGCATTTAATTCTTACACCACAAGTTGACCAGGCTAGCCTAGTGAATGTTCAGCTAGAGTACACACCGTTTATCCTATATACATGGTGTATAGTCTTTTTAACTTACATACAGGCCATGTATTTCCATGAATGACCTACCTGGCTAATGACCATGTAATTTGAAGACCACATGTCGTGGATCCCAGTGTACATGTCATGTAATCCATTTTTATGAGGCATGATTTACACACAGAGTCCCTAAGAATATTCCATGAATAGATAGTGAGAGACGTACACATTGTGTAGCTCTCTTGCACATGTCGTGTACTTAAACCAAATTATACAGAATTAAAATTAATTTATTGTACTGTGTAAACCTGATTAACATGTTCTTTTGTGTGGTCATTAAGTTGATAGGAAACTCCATGTGGTAGGTTTTAATATATATATATATATATATATATATATATGTTTAATTAATTTCAACATAATGTTCATATCTACGTATCATGTGTGATTCGTATGAAAAATATTATTTTATTTGCATTGATGCCTCACACATTACAGAAAAATCATGTAATTCTTGTAATAATTAAGTTGATATTACACATTATGAAATTATGTGATAATTCATGCATTCCATATGTCACAAGACTTATCAATATATGATTATAATACTTGTTGGGTAGATTCAGATAGGTATTCACCGCGTTGCCTCAAAGGTACATTTATGTACATAATTAATTTTAAATAAATTTATTTAATTTGTGTAAAATTATTATAGATTATAATCTCAACGAAATTAAGATGAGAACTAAGATAAAATAATATATTAACTAAAGAAGATAATTAATTTATTTGGGAATTATTTATCTTAAATAAAACAATTAAGAATTAAATGATAGTTTTATTACATGCATAATTTATTACATGCATGTGGATGATTATGAGAATTGATAATACCTTTGGATGTGATTGGTTTCATTTAATTTATTATTAAATTAAATTGTTGGTATGCATTTCTATTATCCTCTTATTATTTAAGGGCATGTGTGCCCTTGGTTTCTTTTAGGTAATCCATTTTCCCCTCACCTGAACTTGAGTAAAATCATATGTAATTTATAGAGCCCTCAAGCTGGTGGAGGCGGATCAAGTATGGGGATGAGGCGAAACCAATCCATGATAGATACATAGGTGGGTAAGTGAAATCTATAACAGGAACCTTAATTATTTCGAGGTTTTTCCCCTAGTTTAATGGTTAGTTTATCAACTGGTAGATAAACTAACCATTAGTAATGCTCATGATCATACTGCTTTATTATTTTATTTCTATCAAGTTCCATGGTTATTTCATTATGGCTGTTTGGTTGTGATCACATGAATTAATAAAATTAACATGAATTCAAGATAGAACTAAAATAAATTGGTTTTTTTGTAAATATTATCTAAGACATGGTTAATCACTTAAGTAAAACCACTTAATATTAACAAGCATGTGATAATGATAATAATTGTAAATTTATGCATAAAAGTATAAAATCCCCTAACAATATATATTAAGTTGGTATAGATTTCCCCTGCCTGAGTTAAAATTGAACCATAGTTCTAAGGGCTTGACCATCCAAAGTTGGGGTGATTTCAATTATCATAGAATTATAACATGAGGTTTTGGGTTGACTTAACTTAGTTCACATCAAGGGTTGATTTCCAAAGTAGTACTTGGTGTAACTGAGATACATGGTTTGAGGAAATCCAATTTATTTCTTTCAATATTGGGGAGTCTACTCAATAGATTAAGGATCTATGAGTTAACGCAGTTTTCATTTGGAATTCCTACCTAAAACCATTCAAGTTTCTTAACCAACCAAAGTTGGGGTAATGAGAATGGGAACATGGATCCTTTCCACTAGAATATCCAAGATATAGGATAATCCCAAGACAATGGTGATGTTTATTGAGATTAGATAAAATTATGGTAGATTAATAAATATAATATTTATTTATTTATTTATTTATCTACATTTTATAAGATAAAGTACTAAAATTATTCTTATATTATTTGTAGAAACATTAATAAAATTACATCAAACATATCACTGTGACCCATGCTTGAGAAGGATAACCTTCTCACTAGAACAAATTTCCAATAGTGGAAAAGGTTCTTATATTTTATCCTTATTTATGAAATAAAATTGTATATTCTCGAAGAACCTATTCCAAATATGCTTGGTAGTGAGGAAAGTGATGAAGATTTATCACTCTATGAGAAACATTTGAACGATTCCATAGATATTCAATGTTTCATACTATCATCCATGAACAATGATATTTTTAAGAAACATGAGGACATGGATGTGTATAGCGATGTCTTACCATCAGGATCTCTATTAAGAGAAGGTGAGACAAGATAGGTATGAGATTTCCAATAATTTTTTTACAACTAAGTTTGGAGAGTCTTCACCAGTTGGGCCTCATGTAGTCAAGATTATTGACTACATTGAATTCTTATACATATTAGGGATTAAATTCCCATATTATTTGTCTACAGACCCCATATTTTTATCACATCTCAAGACCTTCTCTAGTTTTATTGTTAATTACAATACGAGAAATAATAATAAACATTAAAAACATCTTACTTTGATTTTCCAAGAGGATAAGGACATGGGGAATGATAATCTCGTAGTCCTTATGGTGAATAAGAAAAGTAAGAACAAGGAAAAGGGTAACAAGACTCACATAAATTATAAATATCATGAGAAAAATCCTTCCAAGAAGAGGAAAATATAGAGGCAAGGAAGGAAAGGGAGATACAATGTTTTTCATGTGGTAATCTAGTCTACTGGAAGAGAAACTACACCTAGAAGAATGGGGAAGTTAAAGGTGTGTTCATTATCAAGTGTAATCTTTCAATATATGCATATTGGGTATTAGATACAGTTTGTGGTTCCCACATCTATATCCAAATGCATGAACTATTTATATTCTGAAATATTTCTAGAGGAGGGGTAGATCTGAGAGTAGCTAATTGTGCATGGATAACTACTCTAACCATTGGTAACTACCATATTTTATTTCAAATGCGAATTATTATGGTTTTAAAAGACCTTTATTATGTATCTAAGGTTACCATGAACATAATTTATGTATCAAGCCTAGATAGAGATGGGTTTATTTACAAATTTAGAAATAAAAGTTTTTTCTTTTGTAAAGACAACAAATTTTATGGTATGGAACATTTGAATAATGAACTTTATGTATTAAATTATGAAAACCATGTATTGGTAATTGATAATGAATCATGTTCACACGAATCAGATAACACCCAACATTAACATCACTGTCTTAGTCATTTAAACCAGAAGCATTTGATAAATCTTAATAGAGACAGTTATTTAGAATCTTATGAGGTAAAAACACTTGAAATATGTCATGTCAATTGATAAGGAAAAATTAAAATGCCTTCATTTAGTGGATAGGGTGAAAGGGACACATCGATTCTCAAATTGGTACACACTGATGTGTGTGGACCATTTATAGTAGAATCTATAGGATGATATTATTACTTAATAACTTTTACTAATGACTTAAGTATATATGGATATGTCTACATAATGAGGTATAAGTCCATGTCCTTTGATAAATTCAAAGAATTAAATAATGAAGTTGATAATCAAATTAGAAAGAAGATAAAGAAGATTAAATTAGATCAAGGTGGTGAATATCATAACCAAGAGTTTATCGACTTCTTACGGGAGTTGGGGATTCTATATCAACTCACTAAAACTTATACACCAAAGTGTAATGGAGTTAGTGAAATGAGGAACCATACCTTTTCAGATATAGCAAGATCGATATTGAGTTATGCAGATCTTCCATAAAACTTTTGGGGACATTCATTACAAACTATGACATACACATTAAACTAAGTACCAACTAAAGAAGAAAATGGAATTATCTTTGAGTTATGGAGTGGAAAGAAAACCATTTTGTCATATACATGTTTTCGGGGTTACGAGGCATTTGTTAAGGCCTTATTAGGCAACAGACTAGCACCTCATGGAAGAAAGTGTATCTTTATAGGGTATCCAAAGGAATCAAAGTGATACTACCTATAAAACCCCTCATATAAGAAAGTCATTATCTCCATAAAATCAATATTTCTTTATAGAGATCACATAATAAAAAAGGATAGTGGGAGAAAGATTGGATTTGATGAAGTTGATTCTCAAGATAAACAATATTTGGTATAGGAACAAGTTCCATAGGGCCCCATGTAATAAGTAGTTCTAGAAACAAAAGTATTGTGTAAGAGAAAAAGAGAGGTAATAAAACCATAGAGATATCATTTTCTAGTCACTAAAGATGGTGACTCGTTATTGGATGACAATGATGAACTTATCTCCCTAAAAGTGGTGGTAAAGTGATCATAAGCTACAAGATAGAAAGAAGCCTAAATTCTGAAATAGATTCTATGTATCAGAACCAAGTTAGGGTTTTAGTTGATGCACTATTTGAAATAAAGCTCATTGAGTTCAAATGGGTATTCAAGAGAATACTGGAGATTTAAAGTAAATTAAATACTTAGAAATAAAGGCTAGTGGCTAAAGGGTTTAAACAACATCAAGGAATTAACTATGATGAAACATTTTCACCAGTTTTTGTGTTTAAGTCCATTTGAATTTTTAAAAAAAATTGGGTGCAACCACAAAAGAGGCACACGAAATAAGGAAGAAAATTACATTAAATTGCAAGCCTGGGGACTTAAACCCATTACCTTCCCCTCACACCCCCCCCAAACCCTTACCACCCCACCTCCTATATTGGGGAAACCATTTGAATTTTACTTACTGTAGGATCTTACCATGATAATGATATTTGGAAGATGGATGTCAAAACTACATTCCTTAATGGGAACCTTCAAGAAGATGTCTATATGACACAACTATAAGGTTTTGCGACTCTAGGTGATACCAAAAAAAATTTCAAGTTGCAAAGATCCATTTATTGATTGAAGAAAGAATACAGTCATGGAACATTCGATTCTATGAATCCATAAAATATTTTGGTTTCATTAAGAATGAATGTGAGCCATGTGTTTAAAATAGGTTTAGTGGGAATGGGGTTTTTATCCTAGTAGTATATTTTGATTAAATATTACTTATTGGATATGACATACCAGTCTTGAAGTCAGTTAAGGAATGGTTAAATAAGAGTTTCTCCGTAAAGGACATAGGTGAAGCAGCCTATATTTTATGGATCAAGATTATTCATGATAGATCCAAGAGGCTGTTTGGACTAAGTCAAAGTACATATGTTGACCAGATACTGAATATAATTAGTATAGAGCAATCCAGGAGGGTATTTTTTCTAGTTTCACATGGTTTACATCTATATAAGAAAATGTTTCCTCAAACATAACAAGATAAAGAGATAATTAGTAATATCGTGTACTCTTCAGTGATAGGATCAATCATGTATTTCATGTTATGTGCAAGACTTGATGTTGCCTATGCATTGAACATGGTAGGTGTATATCAACCAGATCCAGGAGACCATCATTGGTCTGCTTTTAAGGTTATCCTTAAATATCTAAGAATAACTAAGGATGTGTTTCTATTATATGGAGGTGATGAGGAGATGGTCATTAGGGGTTGTACTGATGCTAGTTTTCAAAAATATCATAATGATCTAAATTTGAAATTATAATTTGTTTTATATCTCAACGAAGGATCTATGAGCTGGATGAGTTCAAAATAGCCAATTTTCACTGATTATATAGTGGATCCCAAGTACATAGTGGATTCTGACCTTTCCAAGGAATCCATTTGGATATGAAACCTTTTCCAAGATCTTGATGTGGTACCTAAAAGTAAAGACCCTGTCACATTTTATTGTGATAATTTTGTAGTTGTGGCTCTTGAAAAAGAGATAAGGTCACACCAATGAACAAATCATGTACTCTGAAAGTATCACCTCTTGAATGATTTTTATTAGTGGGGTAAATTTTCAGTAAGAAGAGTACCCATAGAAGAGAACATGGAAGACCCCTTGAATAAATTCCTATATTAGAATAATAATGAGTATCATATGAGAGCTAGTAGACTAAAGGTTTTCAACAGTTGCATATAGAGAAAGTGGGAGTCTATTAGAGTTGGTTCCCTATAACCAAGTTCTATGTACTTTATGATAACTTGTATTCATGTTTTTTTAAAATTAATAAACTTCTTATCACATCATGATTGTCCTTCTATGTAACATATTATGTAATAATGTCTTATGGGTAGTTTTCATGCTAAATGGTCAATGTAGTTCCTCGCTTTGATGATAACCCAAAATTTCTATGACATTATTCTTAAATATTTATTCTATAACTGAATGATTTCATTTGAATGAAACAAATGATACAGGCTATCAGGGGTGGAGACTCATAGGACTTTGAGACACCCTCTTACGGTGTACGCCCTTGGTAATATCTAGTGTAGGATATTATAAGAACGAGACATGCCAGTAGGAAATCCACATTTATATGTGGCATTGGATTTTCCTATATTTGCATGTGTGTACTGATCCTTAGTGTTTAAGATTATAATTAATGAGTATTATGAATCTTATACTTTGACGTATTTATGAAAATTGTGATGATATATGTTCATGTTGAGCTAGGATATGTTGGGTGCATCATGAGAAATGTTGCATTAATTAATAATGTAATAAAGGATTTTCTCCTTTTGTTCTTTATCAAAAGTTGATATCTCAGGCCCTTTGATGGAAATGATATAGCATAAATAAATCCGCGTCCATGGTTTTCTATAGGAAAGTTCAATTTTTGGGAAGTCAAAGAATGTGATATAAATAATATAGGTTGATGGCACTGACATAAAACCTTCTTGATTAGAGATATCATGATAAAGTGATTATAATACATAGTAAGCATCTATATGAGGTATTATGTCATTGCAGCATTAACTTGTTTCTTTATGGGTTCCTTATCATATTGTTAGACAGTAACCTTAGAATTTAGGTTGCTTCGCCTAATGACAATGAGAAAGAGGCCTAGAGGGTCACACACAAAGTGTATCTAGAATCTCAGTTAAATAATATATATTATTAATTACTATTTAAAAAATTTAAAAATATTATTCTTGCACATAGTTATATAATTATTCATTTTTTCTTAATCACGTGTATTTTTTCACTAGTTATTTGAGATAATATAATTTAAATGTAATATTTAATAAATATTTATTATCTATTCAATGAAAATAATATTTATTTATTTATTGGAAAATAATGAAGTTATATAAATTTAATAAATAAATTGTCATTATTCAAGGCCTAATAAATATTATAGTGTAATGGTGGACCATGTTTTTAGGTATAGTAAGAAATAATAAATATTTAATATTATTTATTAAATAATATTTAATTTAATTTTAATTTTAAGTGCATATAAATAAATAATAATATTATTATAACTATTTGACATGGGGTTCCATAGGGATTAAATAAATAATAAAGGTAACTTATGAAATTATTTTATTTTAACCCTAATGATATATAAACTCAATTATATTATTTTCTCAGAGGGTTGATTCATTTGTTTGGTTGTGCATAGAAAATTTGGGAAATCCACTCAAGCCCTAGATAGCTCCCTTATCCAAGAAATCTCTAAATAATTGAGAGAAATTTTCATCCACCTCTCATTCTCAAGTAAATAGAGATCAAGGAGAACTCTTTGGAAGCAGTTCTCGTGGTGATCAAAAGTCGACGATGTAAGTTATAGGATCTATTGTGCTAGCACCCAGAAATTCCTAATGCAACGTTTAGAGACTTTTGGAACACATGTGGATCCCCACTAGAGGGATTCTTCTCTTGATTCTTACAATGAAATTATGGTTCAATACAGATCTATTTTCTTATCTATCAATGAATAAATAATTACAACATAATAATTCTTTAATTAATTAAACTAATTATAAATAATATGTGATGATCCTGTCTCAGGTTATGTCATTCTATCCCTTTTATAGTTTTCTCTGATTCAATTCTATTTATCATGATATTTATTTTTGTGTAAATATTGGATTTATCATTGATAATGAAAAAAAAATAATGTTGGGGATGACTCATTGCATGCTTCTACTGCACCCGGAACCTATAAAGGTTACATGAGATGCATGGTTCAGATTCATGGGTCCCTCATCTGTTGTACATAATAATGGTGGGGTTAGATCCCCTCAACATGGGTTTCTATGTGGTTGTGCATGATTCTAGGCATAGATTATAAACTTTTGGAGTTGTTACTCCCTTGGGATATGGAGTAGTGGAGAGGTGTGGGCCCTCCTCATGACTTATTCGAAAAGACACGTAAGATGTTGGTAATAGATGATGGACTATTAGAGATGTGGGAAAACTCATCGTCTTGATCTAGGCTATGAGATGTAGAAACCCTTTATCTCTCATCTGGGTATCTTAACGTTCACATATATCAATGTTATTGGGTTTTGTTTCACTATTTGTTAGCGTTGAGATTACTACTTCTATCATGTATTCTATTAATCCCTCTAAATTTTCAGGGCATCTAACTAGGTATGTATATACTCACCCCTACATGGGATTTTACCAAAAATTTAATGTATTATGCAAACAAATAATTGATCAGTGATTATTTTAGAGGAGAATAGGGAAACTCAAGTGTATAAAGTAGGTACGGCGGTGAGGTCTTGCAGCTCTTTTAGATATTTTCTATTCCAGTTTTTGTCAGGTTGGGAAATATTTTCTATGTGGGTGTGTATTTTTTCCTTTACATTTTAGATTACACTTTCACACTCTTTTTTATTACCTAGAGGTTATTGTATTCATGATTATACTTTAGTTTTTACTGTCTTTTTTATTATTCCCCTGAACTTATACATAGAGATAGTTGGGTGCATGCATACTTGTAATTTAGGAAAAGGCCTACCATTTTAGTTATGCCTTCTCAGAACTTCTTTCCATCCCCTAGCTTATAGAGGCGGGCTTAGGGTTGTTGTGTCCTGGTCTTCCATTGGCCAAATGGTCCCTAGTGGTTCAAATCATTACATCCTATGAAATGGACCAAAGGCCATTTTCAATCAACACATGACATAAAACAATATCATAACATAAAATACTATATAAGAGGGAACGATTTCTCCATATAAAAATTAATAAACATGGAACATACCCATGGAAATTCAACATGACCATTATATGTTTCAATAAACAATACAAAACTATAATAAATAATTTTTTAAATAAATAGAACCCAAAATAGCATAAGAATATAACAGGACCCAATAAACATAACAAAACAAATGAAAAGTTATAAAACATCCTAATGATGATGAAACTCAATGTATTATACAAAACGGCATGAGATAATGGAATAAAATAGGTAAGGAAAAGTGGACCACTCCATTAGAAATAAAAAATATAAAAATAAAAATAATATTTCAACCACCCATATTCATGTTCCAAGTGAAACATCTTCACTTACCACCTTCATATAGCTGAACCAAAAATCCAAAAACAAATTGATGCATCCATGTGAAACCTTTTTTGAAACTTAAATATGTTTGTGTGTGTGTGTAATAATAAATTCCCAATGTGTATCCTCTCCAAACCCCATGCATAACCCTTAAATATAAATCAATTTCATTCTATTTTGATATAAATTAAAAAAATTAGTCTTTCATTTTAATTTAAAAAAATCATGTGGATCCATTACTTATACTCATTTTACTCAAAAACACTCTATTCACTCATTTTCTATAATTGAGATTATAAGTTGTTTTTATGAAAATATATAAATTTCAAAGAAAATAAACATTTTAAAAACCCACACTTCAAAAATAACCATGAAAACAAAATAAGGAAGAAAACCAAAAAATTTAAAATCTTTTCAATTGAAATAACCATGGAAAAGAGTTGCATTTTTTACTTTAACGGAAACACACATGATGCCAATCACATAAACATAATAAAATTCAATCATATAATAATTGTAATCCAGTGTTCATGAAGATATAATAATCACAAACTTTATGAGAACCTAGGAACCTTGGAGATAATCCAAGAAAAAACATAATATAATCCATCTAATCTGCAACTAATGTGATTCAATTTCCCTAAAACTCGGTATTATCCTACCTTGAATTACTAAGGGGGGAACTCCCCAATATAATGTATACCCTCACTTTGGGTCACTAGTAGAGGAAATCCATATGCTAGTGTAGTATATGAACCTAGATATCCCACCATGGTACTATTGGTTTGTAATATCATGAAATTGCGGTGGGGAATAAATTATAATATGAGAATCATACACATTTTTAATAAGAAACATTTAAATCATACCCTCACCTCTGAATACCCTTCACATAAGTATCCCTTTTTCCAGTAAAAATAGTATAAAAACACATCCCCAAACCTAGAAATTTCCATTAACATATATAAATAAGAAGATGGAAATATTTTATGAAACATTTACTTTGAGAAATCCTTTTTACAAAGTGACAATCAAGACTAGTGAATATCACTTTAAAAACTAAGCTATGATAGATCTATTTTAATTTCAAATCACATAAACATCATGAAGAATATTAAATAACCATAGATTATATCACAACCATTTAAAATAATCCAAACACACCTTTAATTTGGAATAAGAATATTTAAAATTAGTTTGAACAATTAAAAAATTATTTTGATGTTGAAATTACATTGAATAACAATTTTAGAATTAAATAAAACACTCTTTGTGCATATTTATGTGAAAATGGATTTAAGTCTTTAAAATCGAAAATAAAAACATTCTATCTAATGAAAACTAAGGGAAAATATAAATTCCTTTGAAAAATATCAATAAGCACATTCAATATTATCATAGGATGTCCAAATAATGAAATAAAAGAATCAAATAATCATGGTTTTAAGTTTAATGATTCATGAATAGAGAAAACCTACCTCAAGTATTCAGACTCACTATTCGTTGTGAAACTCACATCACCCAACCCAAATAGAAAAGAGACCCCACTACGTGAGTCACATCACGGCGTAATTTCCTATTTTTGGGGTGCGACACACCTTCCAAAAAAAATAAGTCCACTACTTGGGTTACACTACAAAGTGAGATATTCCCATCACTTCATGACATCTCTACACATTGATGCCTCAAACTAAATTCCTATGCCACAACATGACACCCATGGGCCGCGGTGTGACCCTTATGTCATCATAAACTATAGAATGAAAAAACCAATATAAAATACCTAAAAGAATAAAGAATCTTATAAATAGAGATAAAATAGTAAATAAATAAAATAATGAGAAAGAAAATGTCAGGGTGTGAGTCTTTGTGTGTGTGTAGAAACCCTAATTTGAACTGGTCCATGTCGTAGGGAATCCAACCTCCACACCCTTATTTTAGAACAATAACGGGTTGAAATATAAATCCTTCAACCCGATTCCTCCTCTTTTATAACTGAACCCCAATTTTTTTGCCATTTTTTTCTTTTTTCAAACAATGAGCTTTTTGAGCCATGTCAAACAACATTCAAGTCACAATATAAACTATCCTTGTATATATTGATATATTAATTACTTGAATAAATATAAGTTCATTTGGATAAATTTAAACACACACACAAATATTTATATATATTTAAATATATTTGTATTTGTATATTTGTGTACATTTTTGTAATATATTTATATATTTTTGTATAATTGTCTAAATAAATATATAATATACTATATTTACATATGATTTTTTCTAATATATTTATATACATTATTAAATATCCTTATATCTTAATATAAATGTAATAGTTTTTTGTCACATAAGTAATGATAATAAAATTGATAATAATTTTTCATTCTTATATGATTTAATATTTCTAGATATGCATTTTATATGTAAAAATATTTTTATTTATTTTTATATTTATTTATATATATTAATATTTATATATTTTATAATATAAATATATAATTAAAATTATATATATATATATATGTATGTATGTATTAATATGTATATAAACATAGAACATATATAATTATAAATATATTTGTATAATTTAAATTTTATAGTATGAAAATAAATATGTTAATTTAAATATAAAAAGTATTTAATGTATTTATATATTTATTTTTATAGTTCATATTACTATTTTATAATATCTGTGTGTGTGTGATTATAATTATATAAATATTCATAAATGTATATATACATATATATATATAGTATTTATATAATTATATATATTATTATATATATCATATTAAAGAATATATAAATATGTATACACATGTTATATATATAGGGTACCCTTTATGAGTGCTAAAATAAACTAATAAAGGCTTGTAATATTTTTTCAAAAATCAATTATAGTGTAAATTTAATGTCAATCACATAACTTTTTCTTAACTAAATATGTAACATTTCTTATATATGAAAACAAATAGCCTAATTTCTTCTAGGTATTAAATGAATCTATAGAGTAAATTAAAAAATATACTATTAGGAAAATTAGATTATGATAAATAAAAAGTTAATATTTCATAGAAACCACATATCAATTTTCTTTTAAGCAGTTCATGGGTTTAGATAGAAATTTTTTATTCATATTCCAATGAGTGGGTCATCTTTTCTATATAAATTCTATATTTTTTCTTTGTGAGTAATACCTAATGGGGAATCTATATGATTAGTTTAAAAGAAAATGGAAAATAATTATAGTGGTAGGAAATGCTATAATGAATAGATAATGTAGTTTTATTAGGTTAGTCAATTCTAGTGAAGTGAAAATGGGGCGACATCATATGAATAAAATTTGGATAAAATAAGTTTTAAATTCATTATTTCTTATTTTTAAGAGTCTATTTTTTTAGTTTACCTTCTCCTATTCAACCTAATATTTCTAAAAGTTTAGTATTTTAATAGTCCTTTAACATTTGTTATTTATATAATCGATGGGGAAAAATATTTTTTGAAATGAATGTTTCATATCCATAATAAATTGATTAATATTTTTCTAATACTAAACCTATATAAAAAACATTTTTATTATTTAATTTGATCATGAGACCTTTTAAAATTGTGAATTATTTAAAATCAGGACCCCATTGTTGTTTATAAATCAATTGTGATGTCGATTAAAGATGAAACATAATATTGAATGCAGGTGAATCATAGATAATGATTTTAGTATGATATTATCGAGTAAAATAAGTAAATAAGAGATCAATAAAAGTATAAAATACAAAATTATTATTTCATTATAACATTATAACATATATATAGGCTTCTGAAGATTATGACCAATGGTCTAGATTAATACTTGGTTTCCATGTCAAATCCAATGATCGGAATTATCATAGAACATAATGAAATGTTATAAGATAATGAGTTGGTATATAAAATTTTTAAATTAAAACTTAATAACCCTTATACTTGGAGAATGATGAAATCCATATAGAAATTTTTATTTATAACAATACTCCTTAGATATCATCAATTTCATGAAATATTGTTTTATCCTTCACTTAAAAAACCCTTATGGAAAAAACAAGTAATCCTAAAATTATTGAGTTCCATAAAAATTTAATTCTACCTTATTAAAAACATTATCATGAAAACCCATTGGGAAACACCTAATGAATAAAAAAATAGTAATGTATTCCCAACTCTCCCAAATTAGATCATGACAAGTCTTCACATCCAAATTTTTTAAATTAACTTATTAAAATTTTTGATTGGTAATGTATTTATGAATAAATGTGTAATATTATCAAAAATCCTAATTTTTTGGATATCAATATCACTATTCATTTTAATTTCATGAGTAAAAAATAATTTTGGAGAGATATGCTTTGTTCTATCACTTTCGATATACCCACCCTTCAATTATTGTAACGACCCCAACATATATCGATGAAATTTAAATTAATATAATTATTTAATATAGTATATATCACATAAAATCACTTATATAACACAATAAAAACTTTATAAATTAAGAATTAATTAAATAATAGGTATTTATAGAAGTTAAGGAACCTATATCGATGAAATAGTAACTTGACCTTAGGAATAGTAATATGAACCTTATGAATAGTAAATCATCCTAATGAATAGTAACCACACCCATGAAATTATAAATAAAATTTAGGCATCTCATAAGTGAAATTATGATATAATTTTATTATAGTAAAAGTAAATGAATATTTTAAAAATTATCAAATAAGTATTGGTATTTTTATCAGTCATAAATATTTAATTACAATTTTATAATTGATAAAATTATTTAAAAGAGAGTTTATTTTCTTAAAATGTATACATAAATTAAATTTTTTGTATTATGATTTTAGGTTAATTTTATGAGACCTTATTAAATTTTTCAGAGTGTTATAAAATCAGTTATAAATTTAAAATATGTATTTGTCGAGTAAATGAAGATTTTAATTAAAATTTTAATTTATTATATTTAGAAAATTATTTTCATATATTTGAGTTCATTTTTTAATTATACACGTCAAAAAATCATTAGGGTAAAATTTTGGTATATTTCTAAAATAGTTGATTTTTTGGGGAATAGTGAAATACGGTAATTTATGGTATTTAAATTATAATCCAAATACATGAATTAAAAACATAATGAATGATTTATGAACAAAAATCTAGAACTATCCTTAATTATTTTAATATATTTTATGATAATTATCAAACAATTTATAGTCCTGATCCCAAAAAATAAACAAATGTATAAAATATTCCAAAAACACCTCACTTCTCCACTATAAATACCACCCCTCACCAACAATTCTCATTACACCTTCCAATATTTTAGTATTTTCTAATTTCTAACCAATCCTCTTCCCAATACCCTACCCCATGTCTATCATCTCTTTTTCTCATCAAAATAACAAAACCAACCCCCTTAAGGAGGTTCTCAAGGAGAAGTATTCAAGAGGTAAAGTCCCCTTCCTTTTTCTTTTAATTTCCGTTCAAGTTATTTTTTTAGTACTTTATATTCACCTTATATGTTAAAATGGTCATGATAACTCTAGTATCATCTATATACTTTAATTATATCGTGTAAATGTAATATCATTCATCAAACTCATTTCTCTCTCTCTTTTATTTTAAAAACAAAATCATAATCTCTGAGGTGCTGATTTACAACCTTCGTGGACGACAGATTTTTGTTCTTAAAATTATCATTCAAGGATGATAATGAAACCATTTTTATGTTTAAACCAAAATATAATATGTTTATTTAAAACCTATTAAGTATTCTAGTAATATTATATATATAATATTAATTCATACGATAAAACTAGTTCATGATGATCAAAAAACCGCCAAAATAATCTAAATGATTATGACTAATGTTCTATCTAATGACTCGTCCTCATAAAATATAACAAAATGAATTATATAACCATTTAATATTATATATGTTCATTAATATCATATAAATTTAATTCTGTATAATTATACCCATTCCACATGAAATTCTATACTCATATACAAGTTTATCGATCGTGAAAACCTGGGAAACGAACGCACCCGAGTGATAAAAATGTATCTTACTACTCAACAAAAAGACCATAAATGAACTTAATAAAATTATAATAAATAATATACATGTATAAAAGGTTATTAATTACTTAATTAATGGATTTAATTTGTTTATGAAAGACGTTAAGGTCAAGTGCAGAACACATTCTGACATAAGGTATGTGTTTTCTTCTCGAACTTCCATTTTCTTTCGGGTTATGCTTTCTTCCTCTATACACAAATTTAGTTCTTTTTTGTTTTTATTTAATTATTATAAATTATATATATATATTCCAAAATCATATATTCATATCATTTCATCATTATTTTATGGGAGAATAAATTTTTTATAATGTTCCCTTCTCATTTCTTCTAAATATGAACGCCTAGTTAAAGGGAACATCTCAATTTCTTACCCATTTTCAAGTACCATTTATAATATTCATTAAGACACCATTATTTTTCTATAATCACTAATTTTTTCATGAAAAACTATATTTTTCATTTTTTATTTTATACAAACAATCATGAAAGATACAAATTATTTTTCCAAAAGAACGCTTCTTTGCGATGTAAAAAGGGTATTTCTCTCAAAAACCCCTCAATGATTTTATTAAATTATTTAAATATATTTAAAAAAATACGTCGAATTTTATTCTTTATTGAGGTTTATATGTTATTTTTACCATTTTAACGTCCTGTCTCGGCTTACCATCGAACTGATGGCCGGATTGGTCACAACATGACCTCAAGCATGTCTCCCCGTATGCCAGAGGCTTCCGATTAGTAGAGAGGGTGTAAATGTAGTTCAGTCGGGATATTATACCCTCAATATTAGAGTACATAGTGGTAAATGGATAGTAAAACTCATAAATTAGTAGAAACAATATAAATTAATAACTAATGTAGTGGAATACAATTGTAATAACAACTAAATATAGAAAAAGGCCAAGACCATTTTTACAATGCATACATGCCATATAATGATACATATCTGAAAGTAGTAAACAAAAAAAATCTTTAAAATATAATAAAAAATATGAAAAGATAGTAAAGGCCCATGGGAGATCTATATGAGCATCTCGAGCTCCATCTCAGTCCCTTGCTCTTAACTCCTCGATACAAGCTAATACAGCAATCAACCTCGATCATGAAAATTTATGGTCTAGTCGGGTACCAAGGGTACTTGAGCAGGGTGTGAGATAAAATCTCAGTAGGCCATCACCCACCAGTTTCTAGGCCAAAATAGGTAGTGAATAATAATTAAGTTGTGTGAATTTATAGAAAATAAATAATAAAATTTAGTAAATAAACAACAACCCATCCAGGCTCCAAAGGGACACCTGACCGGGATACCTGCTTCAGCTCATTGCTAGAATAAGAGTCTGAATAGGAACTATATATATACATATATATAAGGCATAAATAATTGTTATCAAATTTTCACTTATTCTTTATTTAATCATTTTTTAACTATAGGGTTCCCTTGGACACCCATACCTCAACACTAACTTGTTCTCATATCGGAGCCTGAAGTGCTCCCTATGTAATATCATATCGTAATTCCTAGTTTGACTCATGCTAGAGCTCAAAGTATTAAAAGGTGATATGATATCTCAGCACTTGATTCGACTCAATCTGGAGTTAGAAATTATTCTCATGTGAGGCCATATCTTAGAGTACTTGGCATAAAACATTGTAAGGGTCACACAGTCCCTTATAAATCAAACTTACATGCATATCATGGGCGTATAACATCATGTATATCACCCCAAAAATCTATTTCTACACATGTAGTCACTAGTGTATACATTAATATAGTGTAGAAAACCATTTCTAACAACCAAAAATCATTTGTGCACATGCAGTCACCAATGTAGAACGTCATTTCTAACACCCATAAATCATTTGTCCACACACAGACACATTTGTGCACACACAGTCACCAGTTTGAAACATCATGTCTAACACCCCAAAACCCAATAGATCTATGACTTTCATAGAACGTCATGTCTATCCATCATTAAACCATGTATGTATATTATCACTGACCTAGAACGTCATGTCTAGAACCCAATCCATCACAACCATTAATTAATTTAAAAATTAATTAATACAATCCCACAAATTAATTTAAAATATAATTAATTAATCACATCACTTTTAACAAATTCAACAATTGATTAACCATTCACATAATTAACATGTAATAATTAATCTACCAATTAATTATTTCCAATTTTCAATTCATCTTTCGATAATTAACAAGTCAAGTAATTATCCTAAATTCACATTTATCAATATTTAATGACAAACACATTTCCCCAATTCCAGCCTTGATAATGAATTCATCAATTAATTCAAAAATCATTAATTCACAAAATCCTATAATTAATTCTCATATTAATTATCATGTTCATTGGTTCCAAAGTAACATAATTCCATAACAATCTATCATTAATTAATTCATCTAATTAATTAATTATATTTAGAAATTCAATTACTAAACAGATCTAGCAATTCTATATAGAATATACACAATCAAAATCATGACTATGGGATTTGTAATTTAGGACACATATATTTAAATCTTATCACATGGGTATTCCCACCTATTTATTACCATTCAACTTTTTTTATTTAACATGGGTATACCCACCCATTAATCCCATCTAAGTTCAATAGAACCATTTAACCCTAATAGCATCAACATGCAAGGGACCAAAAACATCTCTTAACTAATCAGACATTATTCTTTTAATTTAAAACAACTTCCTCTAACTAGTAAAGAGTATGAAACCCACATATCATCAAGACAAGAAAAAAATAAAATTCTACTCATAAATTTTTTATCATGAAGTCAAGGCACCTTCGATGGAGGTGTTTATTACAAAAACATGATTTTGTACTCTAACAATCATTTAGCACAAATCGACAGTTCATTCCGAAATTGTAATCAATTTTATCAAAGCTAATAAATAAACAACTACTATATTTTTAAATTAAAGGCATGGTTGAGGACCCTACCTCAAAGAATGTCCAAGTCAATGCTTTCAATCTCAAATAGTTGCCCGCTCACATGCACACACTTCCATATATATATATATATATCCATAATCTAATTTATATATTCCCTGATCCATGAGGTAATACATATATGGAGGACATATATATATACATACCTTAATTACATGCATGTGCGCCCTCAATCATTGATCAAAACCCACTATAAAATCAATAGGAACCAAAAATTAATGTGGAAAGGACCAAAAAACCTCTAATAGTTTACTAGGGACACATATATCACAAAACCTTTAAATATAATCTAATAGGTATCAAAGAATGAAGGTAAAACTCACCTTAAACCAATGGTGGTGAATCAAAATGAGCTAAACCACATCAAATTTAGCAGTGGTTGATGTAATCCACAAGAATAGGTCTTGGGAGACCATTTACACAACCTTAAACCAAAAGAAAACAGAAATTTGGTTGACTCTACAAACCCTAGGTTCGGCCATACTATGTAAGGAAATGGAGAGACAAAATTGTGGTCGGAAATTAGAAGGAGAAGGGAGAGAGGACCATACCTCGTCAATTCAGTGAGAAATCTTGAAGAAATCTGAGAAGAAGATCGACTGGAGAGGGATCCATGGAGAGGGGGTCGCGCACTATAGGGTTTCAACCAGGGGGTGCATCATGACTATGGGAGATCGTGTCTAGGAGGGGTGTGTTGTAGGTAAGTCACATCCAATATGGGTTTGTCATGGAGATGGATAGGGAGATGGGGCCACGCCTCACGAGGGAGAAATGGGATCTAGTCATCATGCCTGGTAGGGAGGAAAAGGAAGGATTACCTTTGGTTTTTTTAAAACACAAAATTAAACTCATAATAATAATAATGATAATATTATAAATAATAATATAATTATTATTATATTATTATTATTATCATTTATTAAAACATTTCTCTATTATTATTTTCCCACTTAATTATCAATTAATTTGTTTTGATTTTTTGTTTTTAATTTAATTAATTTAATTTCTTTAAATAAAGACACACATCGTAGTGTTACAGCTCTTGGAATAAAATATGTTCTGATTCTTAGTTTTAAATTTGGCTCATTTAGTAATTTCCAATAGTTTAAAAGCCCTCGTAAAAAATCACCTGTTTCAAAACGCGGGTTTCTAAAATATACCCACCAAAAAACTTATCATCCCTGAGAAGACTTTAGGAACTACAAAGACATCACCCAACCTACCACGGTCGTGAAGTCTTGTTTGAATGATCATGTTTCATTTCCAAATGCCAACCGCATCCTTGACCATTTCACAATCCCAATGGATTAAGACTTTAAAACCCAATCCAAATATCAAAATCCAACCCAAGAATCGAAGCATAGTTTAACAGATCCCAAGAAACTTGTGAAACAATCCTGTCATAGTCTCTTTAACCATCCACCCATCGGTACTTTCCACCAAGGGTATTAGATTTTAACGACCAATTCCAAACCACGGTTCTTCCTTAATTGTAATTTCCAAAGAGGGAATGTTATAACCATCCTAATGATGCTTCTCAAGTGACTTATTTAACTAGGAAACCTGATTACATCTATGTCCATAATAGGGACCTCATGAAAGAAAGGTAGAATCTCGATCAGCTCGCTAAAACAGGTCATCCATGCTTTCCTCAAAAGACATCATCATCCCATAAACTACACTCTCCCTTAAACCAGCGACGTTCCTTTAAAATGATTCCATCACCAAACATATACAACAAGAAAAAAGGGAAATAAACCATGAAATGAAAAGCTAGACATTATTTAAGATGCTTGGATTAGATGGTCGACACATCCCGAATAGAACTGGAAAGCCTTCCTCCCCAAGTCATTCATCAGATTACACAAGCATGTACACCAAAGTCCTTACCCGACTTACGGTGGAATTCCTAGGTCAATCCATCAATAGGATATTTTCAAAAAAACCATCATTCCTCATATTGAATAAAGGCATAACCCAAAGATCCACGTATCAAGACCAAAAACTTTTAAAATATTGGCACGACATAGAATTGACGCTATCTTAGTGTATCTAGGATGATGTCAAGATAGGGGACATCCTCATTTCATTCAAGAGAGCACACTAAGAGTAAACCAAATATCACTAAGAAGATTAATAAAACTATTTTTGGTTGACTATTTACAAAAAATCAGCTTCACCTACCAACACAACATGAATCGAACCCTGATGCCTATCCCACCTGAGGCAATCATGTTCTTTTAAACCTTACCACCGAACCTCTTCCTAGACTAACAGAGTTTTGAAAGGGTTTTACACACCTCCAACCTCATCAAAGTCATTCCGCCAAGAATGCATCGACATGTATACTAGAACCGATGTGACACTCCCCACTTTAGGAGTATCCAATTAATTGAAAGGAAATACAAGCCTCTATAAAGAGTACTATTTAAAAAATACCTTAAACACATGTGTGATATTTCATGAACCAAAATTACCATGTCAAAACATATAGCATGAAATCCAAAATTTAAACTGATTAGCGTGTCAAAACACCTGAGTCTCGAAAATTCCTCCCGAGTAGTGGGATGAACATCCATTAACGCCCCAGTCACTCCACTCTGGAGTTAACCCGAGAACGCCCTAAACATCACAAATCTCAACGATCACACTAAACTCAACCAATTTTTTACATCACTAAAAACTCAATGGGTATCACATATGTCAACACGTACAACCCCAAGTTCACAAAATCAAATGACACATTATCTTCAATAACCATTAACTTGGATGACAATGCACCAAGTCGTCCATCATTGAAGAAAAAAGAGGTTCACATGACCTCCTAAATAGTTGGCCATTCCCAAGGCATGTCTAACCTACTAAACCAATCATTCATCAATGCTTATTCACATATCAAGGGACAAAATATAAAGACCACCCATCCGAACAAGGGTGTATTTTTAAAACCCAAAAGTCCTTCTGGGGATAGTGGCACCCAAAAACCACCAACGTCAAAAATCTCACAAAAGAAGCAAGGCATATCAAGATCTAAAGGTGATACCTACCATGGGATAGCCCCTTATAAAGCATATTCTTCAAACCTATCACTAGGTTACACAAAATAGATTCACTAGGCTCAAGATCCCTTTTTTATTTAATCCATTTCTAAAAGAAACAACCTATGGATAAACACTCACATATACATTACAAGGCATACTATAGGAAACATTTAAAACTACCCTTCCATGAGGGTTTAATCAAAGAACACCACTTCAGGATCCAATTTTAATTCACTTTATTAATTCATTTAAATATTTAAACATTTTAAAGAATTTTAACAACCCATGGGTACCATTTCAAAATAAGGGACTTGGTTTTAATCAATGATCCATGGGAAAAATAGGCAATATATATCAAAATTCCTCTTTAAACAATTAACATTAATTGGAATTCCATCATAAATATTCAATTTAGAATCAAAATTCCTTTTTAACCAAAAAGGAAACCTATGAGGGTCCCATTAATCCATCCTGTGTTCTTCAAAAAGCAACCCCACTAGCAGTTGTTAAACTTCAAAAGCTTTAAAACACCCTCAAAGGGTTATTCCATAAAACATTCTCAAATACTTAATAGTCTAGTGATATGAGTGGTCATCTACCAATCCATAAAGCACCCATACACTTTAAAAGTGGAATTTGGATCACATCTAATAAAATCAATTCCTTTTTAACATTTTAACTTTATTAGCCCTTTTTTAATGGTTTGAATACCTATGTTACCCTTTTCCCAGTTAAAAGGCGCCCATACACCTTACAACTAAAACTATCTTCCTTCGTAAATGAAACCAATCAATTTCCACCCATGCAGCCATTTACACATCAAAACATCTCTGACATGTTATCATAAGAAGAATAGCAAAAACATGCTATAACACATAAGCATGGAATATAATCATAAAAACATGTTATACACGTAGGCATGCTAGTGAAAATAAAAAACATGGAATTACACCCAAGGCACACAATCAAAAATAGCTATCACTCTATAATGAAACTACATGGCATGTAATATGCATGTCATGTGAATTTATAAGTGTTTAATATGATGCATGTAATTATCCATCCTCTCCATACCCAGTCAGGGAAAAATTTCCAAAATTTTCATAATAAATAAGCATCAAAAAGTATACCAGAATCCCAAGGTGAAATCATATCAACTGTAACATTGAATAATATAAATAGTAATTCCCAACCCTGGAAAATTGGTCATTTCCTGTATGTAGGGTGATCAATCCCAAGCACAGATATTAACCAAGCACCAATACATTCTTATTTTTATATCTACCAACCCAAAATATAATATAAATGAAAAATTACCCTTTGATGCCACTTTGTAATGTACCGACCCATATTTCTATCTAACCAGTAGTCGGACCGGTCACCACATGACCTAAATAATTTATCCCCCTATTCCAAAGGCCACTGACTAGCAGTGAGGGTGTAAAGGTAGTTCCATGGAGATATTATAACCTCAATCTCAGAGTGCACAGTAGTAAATGGATATTAAAACTCAGAAATCAGCAAAATCATTATAAAGAAATAACTAAAGAAGTACAATAAAATTGTAATAACAAAAAATATAGAAAAAGGCTAATGTCGGTTTTAAAATCCATGGATTCCATATGGTGATACATATCTAAAAGTAGTAAACAAACAACATGCCTTACAATAAAATACAAAAAAAAAATAAAAAAAATCCCCATGGGCAATCTCTATGTGCATCTCGAGCTCCAACTCAGTCCCTTGCTCTTAACTCCCGGGTACAAGCTAATATAAAAATGGACCTAGATCTTGAAAATATATGGTCTACTCAAGCACCAGGGGTACCCGAGCAAGGTGTGACATAAAATCATAGTAGGTCGACACCCACTGGTGTCTAGTCCAAACTAGTTAGTGAACAATAATTAAGTATTTTTCAGGTATAACGAAGTAATAACATAATTGAATAAATAAACAACAACCCATCCCGGATCCTAAGGGATACCTGATGGTGATACCTTCTTCACCTTGTAGTCAGAATAAGAGTTTGAAAAAAAACTATATATATACATATATATAATGCATAAATAACTATTATCACATTTTCACTTATTCTTTATTTAATCATTTCTTAACTCTAGGGTTCATGTGGACACCCATTCCTTAATACTAACTTCTTATCATACCGGAGCCTGGTGCTTTCCCTAGGTAATATCATATCTAAATACCTTATTCGAATCATGCAGAGCTCAATGTTTTCAAAGGTGATATGATATCTCATCACCTGATTAGACTCATGCTAGAGTTCAAAATTATTATTATGTGAGGCTATATCTCAGAGTATTATGTGGCATAGAACATTAAAATCTTCACATTGTCCCTCAAAAATAAATCTTTAATGAATATCAAGGGTTTATAACTTCATGTCTATCACCCCAAAATCCATTTTTTCACATGCGGTCACTAGTGTATACATACATATGGTGTAGAATTCCATGTTTAACACCCAACAATCATTTGTGCACATGTAGTCACATTTTTTTCACATGCAATCACCACTCTATAACATCATGTCTAACACCCAATAATCATTTGTGAACATGCATTCACCAGTATAGAACATCATGTCTAACACCCTAAAAACCCGATAGATCTATCACTGTCATATAATTTCATGTCTATCCCTCATTCAACCATGTATATAGATCATCACCAACCTAGAAAGTCATGTCTAGAACCCTATCCATAACAACCATTAATTAAATCACAAATTAATTAATCCAAGACCAATAATTAAGTCAAAAATTAATTAATTAATCACATCACTTTTAACCAATTCAGCAATTGATTAACCATTGAAATAATTATCATATAATAATTAATATACTAATTAATTATTACTGATTTTCAATTCATCTTTAGATAATTAAAATTTCTATTAATTATCCTAGATTCCCAGTTCTCAATATTCAATCAAACCACATTTCCCCAATTCAAGCCTTGATAATCAATTAATCAATTAATTCCCAAATCATCAATTCCAAATATCCCATAATTAACTCTCAAATTAATTTTCTTGTTCATTGATTCCCAAGTCCCACAATTTCATAATGATCCATCATTAATTAATTCTTTAAATTAATTAATTCAATTTAGAAATTAAATTTTTAAACAAATATATTAATTCTATATAGAATATACATAATCAAAATCACAACTATGGGATATGAATTTCATACCAACTACATTTAAATATTATCACATGGGTATACCCACCTATTTATAACCGTTCACTTCTATTTATTTCAAATGGTTATACCCACCCATTAATCCCATCTAAGTTCAATAAAACCATTTAACCCCAGGAGCATCAACATGCAAGGGAGGAAAAATATATCTTAACTAATTAGACCACATTCCATTATTTTAAATCAAATTCCGCTAACTAGGAAAGTGTAGGAAAACCATATATCATCAAGTCAATAAAATATAATAGTATACTCACTACTTTGTTAGTTTCAAGGTAGCATGCCTAGGGGTTTTATTACAAAAACATGGTTTTCTACTCTAACAATCATTTAGTGAAAATAGGCAGTTCATTCCTGGATTTCAGTTCAATTTATCTAAGGTAGTAAATAAAAAACTACTCTATTTTTAAATTAAAGGAAATGTTAAGGACCCTACCTCAAATAATGTCCAAGCCAACACTTTCTAAATCAAACAGTCACTCACTCGCATGCACACACTTCCATATATATATATATATATATAAATCCTTAATCCAATGATCTTATTCCCCACATCATGAAAGAATACATACATGGAGGACATATATATATTATATATATACATACCTTAATTACATGTGTGTGAACCCTCAATAGTTGATAAAAACCCACTATAACATCAATAGGAACCCAAAATTAATGCGGAAAAGACCAATGCACCTTTAATAATTTACCAGGGACTCATATATCACAAAACCCAGAAATATAATCTAACTGGTATCGACGAATAAAGCTAAAAATCACCTTAAACCTTTGTTAAAGAACCAAAACGAGTCAAACCACATAATATTTGGAGGTGGTTGATGGAATCCACAAGAATAGGTCCCGTGAGACCATTCTCACAACTATAAACCAAAAGAAAACTGAAATCGGGTCAACCCCTCAAACCCTAGGTTCGGTCTTACTCCGTAAGGTGATAGAGAGACCAAATAAATATCATAAATAAGAATTAGACGGAATATTGGACCATAAATCCTTGATTAGGTGACAAATTATTAAGAGATCTAGGAAGGAGATCGACCAAAATGGGAGCCATGGAGAGGGGGTCTCATGCTGTAGGGTTTCATCCAGGGGTGCGTCGTTCCTACTAGATATAATGGCTAAGAGGGGCACGCTGCAAGTAGGTCATGACCAGGAAGGTTGTGGCCATGGAGACGAAGATGGAGCTAGGTTCACACCTCGTGAGGGAGAAGGGGGAGGTGGGTGTCACGCTTGGTAAGGAGGAAAGGAAAGGATTCCATTATGTTTTCTTAAAACCCCAAATTAAACTCATAATAATAATAATAATAATATTATTATTATTATTATTATTATTATTATAAAAATTATATTATTAATATTATCATTTATTAAAACATTTATTTATTATTATTTTACCACTTAATTATCATTTAATTTATTTCATTTTTTAGTTTTCAATTTAATTTCTTTAAATAATGACACACATCACATTGTTCTGGCTCTCGAAAAAAAATGTTCTGATGCTCAGTTTTAAATTCGTCCCATTCAGTAATTTAAAAAAGTTCAAAAACCCAATATAAAAAATCACCCAGTCTAAAACACAAGTATCTATAATCATCCATGATGTTTTATTAAAAGGTTTATGATCATTTTGACTTTGGATGTGCTATCTTGATACCATTCACCATACTACTTAGAATGGTTAGTGATTGTGTTTTTAGATTGGTGAAATTTATTTACATTTCATATGTATATGTTGTTTATTTTTATCCCCATTAATATAAGGAATGCATTGGACTTATTAAGTGACATTTGGGGCATGTTATAGTCCCTTGATGCATCGATAGGTCTCATGAGACAAACTAGCCTTGATTTATACCCATTATGTATGGTGTCTTGGACAAGTCCTTGATGGTATGATTATGATTTCTTTCATTATGAATTCCCTCATTATAAAACTATAAATTGATATTCCATGTGGTTATTCAACTAGTAGAATACCCATGTTTATTTTTTATTATGGAATTATTTAATCAATTTTTATTCCTACAATATTATTCTCAAGTTTATGTTTTAATGGCATGTGTACTTTTAGTTATTCACCATGCCTTATTATTTATTCTTCTTCTATATTACATACGCTAACTGAGCATCTGAGATCACCCATTTCATTTGTTTTATTTTTCCTCATGATGCGAATATGAATATTATGAATGACTTTCAAGGATACTCTAAGAGTTATGGATGTTTCCAATGGAATGCCTATATTTTTTTTCCTTTCAAATTTTTAATGTTATAATTTTTTTATATCTATTTCTCCAAAACTACTAAAATATTCAGTCCTTAAAGAAGATACATCCTTGTAATTATTCCAATGTAATAAGGTAAGGCAATAACTCTGGGCTATTAGGGTATGGGACTTTATAGTTGCTATGAGAATAAGTTTAGTAGAAACCTTAGATAATAGATTTATAAAGCATATATTAGGGAATATAAACCTAAGATAGACTTTGAGGATAACAATATAAAAACATCCTATAATTTTGGTAATGTAGATATTATGTGGATCTTTCTTGAAATACTTCTTTGTATGGATACTATAGGTGGAAGTGGTTCTAAAAACATATATACCTAGGGGTAACAACTCTAACAAGGCATCCTGAGCCTAACTTGGGGTAACCTGGTACACAAAAATGGGTCTTACTACGTACCTAGTTTGAAACTGCTAGGGGATATACTTAGGATAAGTCACATTTTCTTTAAAACCCATTATAAAGGATTTAAATGTAAATGTATCCCCAAAGAAACCATTTTTATGATTATGAGTTTAGATATGCATAAAATTAAAGTTTATGTTAAGTGTTTTTCTATTTTGAGATTATGAATTATGATTCATCACCTAATTTAAAGTATGTCATTATTTATAAATGGAACCTAGTAGAATGAATGGAAATTGCATCAACACAAATATTCCATTTGGTATTTCCATCCTATTTAAGATAATGAGATTAGTACTGGAGTTGCGACTGGTTTTGATAAACCTATAACTATATTGGGATAGCTGACTCAGGTTATGAATAATAACATTACCCATATGGAGCATCCTGATCCACAACAAGGAGAAGAAATGTTAGACCACTTTATGAAACAACAACCTCCATTATTCAATGAGAATACAAACAAATTTTTAGTAGAGTAGTGGATAAGTTCCTTAGAGATGATATTTCTCACTTTGGTAAGTAACGGAAGGGAGAAGGTTGTCATGTAAATTTATCAGCTATTGGGAGATGCGGGTTGATGGTGGTCATTAATTCAAAACATATAGGTGGAATAAATTAAAAATATGGAATGGAGGTATTTTAAGGTAATTTTCCTAGAAAAATATTTTTCTTGCGAATAGTGAGTGGATATGGAGAGTCGATTATTGAGTATACGACAAAAAGAGGATGAAATCATTGATAAGTATGAATCCAACTTTACATGTTTAGCAAGTAATTTCAAGGACTACATATGTAACCCAAAGATCAAGATTGATCGATTCTTCTATCGATTAAAACCATTCCTCCCAATGGAACTGGTCTCCCAAAATTTATCATCATATGAAGATATAATCTCATGTGCTATCAATATAGAAAAATAATTCCCTAATTCTTATGAATTTAAAGGAATTGAAGAGAATAATAGGGATACTGAACACTTTGGAAAAGTAAATAAGGAAAAGGGTAATAAGGGAAGAGTTGATTCTCCATCCTAGGATAATTATGGGAAGAAACACCTTGGTACTTTCTTAAAGGGTATGGTTGTTTGTTACAAGTGTGGAGTAAAAGTACACCAAGACCATGATTGAAAAGGAAATAGAGAATCCATTAATGCTCAATGATACAATTATAATGATATGGAATATTGTGCCAATGATTTACCTAATAATTAAGGAAACTTTCCCCAAAGAAGGATAAGGGAGTAAGGCCAAGATTATGCGGTCACAACTACTAAGGTTGAAGTTCCTAATGATGTGGTGGAAGGTACTTTAATTTTTTCCTCAAACAAATTCAATGCTTTATTTGATTTCAGATCATCGCATTCTTTTATATCTTCCTAGTTTTCCAAGAAAATTATACATTTCCCTTTTTATTTAATAAAAGAGTTGTCAGTCAAAACTTTTACGGGGAATATCATTGCAACAAATATGTGTCAGTCAATACCCTTTATGACACATAATAGTTCTTTATTTGTTGACCTTATCATCATATCTATGATTGACTTTGACATAATATTCGGTATGGACTGGATTCCAAAATATGATTTGAAAATCAATTGAAAGAATAAGTATCTTACAATCTATGAGGTAAATGTATAATCCCTTATCTTTAGAGAAGAAACATCATTATATAGTTCTTATCTAGATTCACATTCAGTATCTCTTCTAAATGAAATTCTTGGGGCGCAATAGAAAACATCATCTATGAATATTCAAATTAAATATGTACCTATTATGCAAGACTATATTGATGTATTTCTAGAGGATTTACCTGGACATCCTCCATAGTGGGAAGTTGAGTTCTCTATTGATTTAATTCCTTGTTCAAGACCTATATCAAATACTCCTTATATAAAGACAATTGTGGAATTAGTAGAGTTTAAGAAACAACTATAAGAATTGATTGATAAAGGATTTATTCACCCTAGTGTTTCTCCATGGGGAGCCACTATTCTCTTTATTAAGAAGAAAGACGGATACATGAGGATATGGATTGACTATAGAGAGATCAATTCTATTACAATAAAAAACAAGTATCCACTACCTCACATTTATGATTTATTTGATCAAATTCATGGATCTCAATACTTTTCAAAGATTGTCCTTCAATCGAGATTTCATCAGTTTATTGTGAGGAGGGTAGATATTCTAAAAACAATATTTTGGACCTAGTATGGAAAATATGAGTTTACAGTAATGACATTTGGACTAACTAATTCACCCTCTATTTTCATGGATCTAATTAACAGATTTGTCAAGGAATATCTTCATAGCTTTGTTGTGGTATTTATTAATGATATCTTGATTTAATCAAAAGGATACAAAGACCATGATAATCACTTGTGGATTATTCCAAAAACTCATATAAGAAATGAATTATATGGTAAGTTTAGAATGTATGAATTTTGGATTCGATCAGTTTCTTTTCTTGGCAATATTGTCTTTAAGGATTCAATCACAGTTGATCCTGCAAAGAAAATGGATGTTCAAGAATGGCCTACACCAATGAGCATGCCTGGGTTATATAGTTTTTATGGTCTATCAGGTTATTATCAGTGTATTGTTCAGAACTTTACAGAATTATCTAACCCTTTATCCAATCTTAGTCGTAAATGGGTTAAGTTCATATAGATAAAATAATATGAAGAATGTTTTGAATAATTGAATAGGATATTAGTGAATTATATGATCTTGAATCTACCATCAAGAAATGATGGATTTCTGATTTATAGTGATGCATCAAATAAAGGACTTGGTTTTGTATTTATGAATAATGATAGAGTTATCGCCTAAGAATCAAGGTAGTTGAATATTCATGAACAGAAATATCCAACTTTTGATCTTGAGTTAGCAGCTGTAATATTTTCTCTGAAGATATAGAGACACTATCTTTACAGAGAAATATATGAGATATAAACAGATCAAAGATCTTGAAATATATCTTCTCACAGAAAAAAATAAACATGAGTCAAAATATATTTCTCAAAATACTCATGTATTATGATTATTAAATACACTATCACTCAGGAAAGGCAAATAAGGTAGCTGATGCATTAATCAGGAAGGATCATGGAGTTCTAAACAAAATGAGCATTGAAAGGGATATTGGTTTCATGGATCTAGTAAATATGGATATGGTAATCATCAAAGAAGGTGAAACATCATTACGTCTTCAATTGGTTGACCAACCATATTTATTGTAAAGGATTAAAATTTCTCAATCAGATGATGATAATCTTCAAAAGAAAATTAAATATGTGAATGATGGGAAGTTTTCAAACTTCGTATGTGAGGATGGAATTCTGAAATTTTGTAGGAGTCTATGTGTTCCATTTATACCTGATCTAAAAATGGAGTTATTAGATGACTATCATAGCTTGAATTTCTCTATACAATCTGGTAGAACTAAGATGAATATATATTTTAAGGAACATTTATGGTAGGATAATATGAAGTAGTAAATTGTTAATTATGTATCAAGAAGTTTAGTTTGTTAATAGGTGAAGGCTGAAAGACAACATCCTAAGGAATTCACGAAACCTCTTCCAGTTCCTATATGAAAATGGGATGAAATCACTATGGATATTTTCATGATATTACCAAAAACCCCAAGAAATAATGTTGCACTATGGGTAATTGTTGATCGACTTACCAAATATGCACATTTCCTAGCTGTAAATAAGGATTTAAAACTAGAGTACCTTGTTCGAATCTACATTAATGAAATTGTTAGATATTGTGGATCACCTCTGTCGATTGTGTTTGATCATGATCTATGATTTACATCAAAATTATATAAAAGTATCCAAAAATCTTTGGATACTGAGCTTCATTTGAGTACTTCACATTACCCTCAAACTAAAGGGCAGTCAGAAAGGATCATCTAAACTTTAGAATACATGTTGAGATCATGCTTAATTGACTTTCAAGGTATGTGGGATCATTATTTACCTTTGGTGGAGTTTTCCTTCAATAATAGTTTCCTTTCAAGTATTCAAATGGCACCATATGAAGCATTATACGGAAAGAGATGTCGTACAACAACATGTTGGGATGAAGTTGGTGAAAGTAAGCTTGTTGTAACACCCCAGGTAAATAAAGAATATGACATTTTCATATTTATCCATATTTGTGAAGAAAATATTAATATTACATTGAAGGGGACGCTATTCTTGATGGCGTACCTAATACACAACAATGAGTTTCCTGGGAATCATACGTTGCACTCTAATAATAAAATAATATTATTTTAAATGGTAGTTAACGCCTAGCTGTTTTAATGGAGGGAATGAATATAACTAACTAAAAAATGATTATATATGTTTGTCAAATATTTTTACATTTCAAAATAAATGTTAAAATGTGAATGAATCCAATTTTAAGCGTAAATATTCCAATATTCATTAAAAGGTCGATTAACCGCCTTTTGATTGAGAACCCCTTTTAAATCCATTTTTTTGACAATTTTATATGTTATATTTGACATAATAAAATTCTTTTTAGAATCGGGACATCAAAATTTACTTTGTATAAATTTTTCGTATATTTCCGACAAAGTTCATTTTTTTAATGAATAGTGTAAATGCTATATTTAAATTCAAAACCTCCTTTTAGTCTAATTTATTTATATGATTATATTATCTTATTAATTTTTTTAATGTTCAATTAGATTATATTTTTACCATTTAATCCAATGGTGGTCATTGAATTTAATATCACTTTGAAATTGGACTTAAACTAGTGTCAATATTTTAATAGATAATGTTTCTTAAAAACATGCTCTTTGTTTTGACAGCGGGAATTAAATAATAAATTTTGAATTTTGTAAAATAGACATAACTTTTGAATTTGGAATATCAAAAATATCTTAGTGTGAATTTTTGGTATTTTTCTGAAAAACTTCAATTTTTGATGAATAGTGAAACCACTAAGTGGTAGTTAAAGAAACTGATTTTTCGTTTAAATGAAACATAACCACTTCTGTGATTTGATTTTCAAAAATCCTACATACATGGTTTTCATTAGAAAGTAAAATGTGGTTCAATGAGATTAAAATAATTTTTTGGTGAATAGTAACTTTTATGTTTTATTAATCGCGATTAAAGGTAATTAGTGTAATTTAAGGTAAAGATAATGTTATAATAATATGAAATGACCTTTACACATGTCCTACTCTTATTTTATGGGTCATGGTCGACCCATAAAATCAATGGGTCAACTTGGGGACCCCATGGAGCCAATTTGGTAGGAAAATGACATTAATAACTTTTTATTTAATGTTAAAATAAAAATGTCACAAACATGAATTGTTTTACTAAAACAATTTTTAAATGGGGTTATGCAAGTCATATTTTTGACTATAAATATTCATTAGAAAGATAAGAAGATTTCCTACATCAGTATATTTTTTGTATAATTTTTAGACATTAAATAAAGTAAAGTATTTATGACACCATGATGATGTAGTGATTACCTCATTATTTAACGATTTAAATAAAATGAAATGATAATGTAAAATATAAGACCTACACTTGTACAACACCTATTGTATGGGTGTATTTAGAAATCTTATCACCTTATCCTTGAAATATATAATTTTTGGACCTTTAAAATACGAAAATAATTTTATAATAAAGTAATATTTTATAACTTTCCAAGAGTTCCCCTTCTCTTCTCTTATAAAAGGCCCCCACCTCTACCTCCTTACCCACACCTCTCAAGCCATTGGCTCAGAAAACCTTTGCTAATTTTGTCTCTCCACATCCCTAAATTACTCCTAGAAGCCTCACTGTGGGAATAATTCTTTCCAAGGAATCCTTTGAGCTCAAATCGAAAAGAGTTACCTGATTTTAAGGTAATGTCTTCACTTGTGTTCTTTTGTTTTATTTTGCTTCTGCAACCCTCTAAACTCTTTTTATTCCTTTATTTTGTAAAAGCACCAGTAACGTAAATATACTAGGATGTTGTTATGTGAAGGATTCGAGTTACACTTACACACACCTTCGTCTAATGGTTAAAGGACATACTGTTTCTGTGGATGGCGAATTACTGCCTCACGAAATGATGATTGTTCAATATTCGTTTAACACCTTCAAAGGTGGCCATTAAGATGTCACTGTATTTATATATGTTATATAATCTGTTTATTTTTTCCTTAAGCTTCTCTATTTTTCATTTATGGCATACCTTTATGGTTTCCATTATGGGAAAACGTGGTATCTTCATTTTAGGAAGTGCGGACTACCGCCCCCTCAAAGTGATTTGATTCGTTAATGCCATATGTGGGACGTATAAAGGATGGGATTAATGGTATTACATATGATATAATAATGGAATTATAATATACCATTATATAATTATTATTTCATTCCATTAATATGACAATGATATGAAAGTAGCGTTAATGCATACGTACGGCTTACCGTCTCCTTGAACGGTACATTTCATTTCTTATCTCCAAATGTTATGTACCATTATAAGTACATATATATAATGGATATATATGTAATATATTAAATTTAATTATGGATATCATTCTGTAATTATAATATATATATATCTCATTTAGTTTTAATTCCATTAATATGATAAAGAAATGAAAGTAGTGTTCATGCGTACGTACGGCCTACCATCTCCATGAATGGTGAATTTCATTTTTTATCTCCAAATGTTATGTAATAGTATAAAATGAATATATACTGTATATATATGATATTTAAATCATTGATAATATTCTGGAGATGATGTACCTATAACTTCATGGAAAATTCTTTTCCAACAAGCTCAATTTTTACTCATGTACCGAACATCGACAAAAACGTTTGATATGAACTCACATTATTATCCATTTATTATAACACTATAATATGTGATATGAACTGAATAATAATATTTAAATTATCTCCTTAAGAAATTATAAATTGACCGAAGTTTATTATTCAGGAATATAAAGAAACGAACAAGGCAAGTCGGACTTGAGGTAAGGGATCCTACCACTCTCTTTCTTTTTAAGCACTCTCTTTTATGTCATTTCTTTTAAGATCATATTTCTTATGTTTGGGGATATTATTTTATATTCATCTTACTGTAATTTTTATTTTCATATTATGAGAGACCCTATTTGATCTCATCAAACCATTTTTGGAAGTTTTAAGTGGCGCCGATAGGTTTTCGAGTTTTCGTAAGGGGTTTTTCATCTCACTTTTATTCTCGTGACATTTATGCTACGTTTGCCACCATTTCCTTTGAGTGGTTTATGTACTTAAAATTATTATACTCATTTTGTAGTATAATTTCAATTATGGGTATTTATATCTTCATTGTATGACCATTCTTCCATGGGGTGTACGTTTTGAAAGTTACCCAAGTCGGTAAGGGAACCTTTCACCCTCCTCTTTTTAAAAGACTTCTTTTGTTATTTATTTTAATTCACATAATATTATGTTGGGATATGTTATTATATATCCTTATTGATGTAAATTTTATGTCCAATTATGAGATACCATTTTCTCTCTCATCAACTCATTTTCCGAATTTTAAAGTGATGTTGTTTGGCTGTCGGATTTCTGTAAAGGAATTTCTTAACCCACTTTCAATTCATTAGGTTAAACCTTTACTTCTTGATTTTATTATGCCAAGATTATGTGTGGAATCTCAGTGTTGTAATTTCCAAAAACCATTGTGTGGATATACTATTTCTACACATAATCATCTCATGGATAAATTCTTACGTCATTTAGATAAACTTGTATGGGAAATCATAACTCAATCTTATTTCATTGAGTTAAATATCTATGTCATCGGTTTGGTTTTTCCAAGAGTATGTGTAAATGAACTCTGATTGTTTTACACATAATATCCACTTATATTTGGTGTATTCATATTTTTTACACATAATCATGTAATTGATTTATCCTTAATCTAAGGATACCGACTTTGTAAGGCACTTTGTCTCATTCTCCTTTCATTGAGGCTTATTTTGTTTTATACACAACTTTATTATATACAGTGTATAAACCCCTTTGACTTTTACATTTATTAAAAAGGAATATTTTTTATATTAATTGTTTACTAAATGAAAAAAGGGAATGTTTTTTTTCATACGTATGCGGCGACAAAGACTTCTCCGCCGCCGTGACCATTATTTGAGTTTCGGCTTCCTCTACAAGCCATAAATTTTTTTAAAATGAAAAATAAATACCATGCTTTACTTTTCTTTTATTTTGGTATTGAAAATGGGTCTCATAATGTTTTTTTATATCAATGTGTTTTATTGATATCTTGTGATTGAAATTTGGAAATGTTATGTTTCCTTTATGCATGTTTTATGTGATATGATTATGTTATGGTTCTTGGGAATTGTTATGAAGACAAGTTGTTCCGTGATAAACTAAGGGTCAGTGAGCCCGATATAGCTCTCCAATGCATTGGGTAACAGAAAGGAGTTAAACTTTAAGGTTTCTCCAAAGAGATTTAAGGAATATACTATGATGGGTATTCCAAACGTAACCATGAGGGTTACTACCTACGTAAGAATGTCATAAATGCCTCAAGTTACCTTTATGTCTTATGATTTCTGTGAGTTATTCGTAAAACTTATGATTTCATGAGGTATGTCAAATTTCTTATGTTTTTTGAGTAAATTATGATTTCATTGATTCTTATGTATGCATGGACTAATGTTTTCTTTCTGTATTCCTATAACCCTTACTAAGCTTTTTATGCTCATCCCAAGTTTTTTTGAAATGTTTTTCATAGGACATAAAGTGGATTAGGGTCAAAGATGGGATCAAGGAAATGTCATGCTGTCTAAAATAAGACCTAGACATGACTCTTTTGTTCAAGAGTTTTTATTTTGTGAAAAAATGGAAACTGAGTAGATGTGTCTACTTTGTAATCTTTGAGATGTAATAGTTATGTCCTAATTCTCTAAAACTCTAAACCTGAAAAGATCCTGAATGTGAATTATTCAATTTAATTCAAGATTAAGCAATTTTTAAGGTTGGGTCCTCATAATTGGTATCAAAGGTCGGTTTAGATAACTTTAGATGTTAGGGTGTTCTTTAAGCATAAGTGACATTACCATAATGGCTAGGATTTCAGAAAGAGTCAAAGTTTTTAGATATAGTGAATGAGTAAGTATATCTTAGTGTTTATCTTCCTCATTAGTACATGATGATTTTGTTGATATACTCACACTGACATTTTTGGTTTTAGTATGTTGATGGATCTAGTGAGCACCAAAGTGACAATGGGTTTGAAGGAAACTATGGTGGTTCTCTGATTAAGAGACTGGATGAAATGGGGGATTCAATGAGAAATCTCGTGGTTATTCTAAACCAACTATCAGGAGTCATGATCAACCACTTGAACCTTGGTGACTTCTCTAATGAATCATGTACAAGAGAACCAACACGACGTGGAAGTTCAGGTAATAATTATAATGGTAACCATTAGGGTTTATATGATCCTTACTTTTGAGGTAAGTATGGGTTACTATATGTTATGATGGAATATGAAAGACATGAGATAAAATTGAGGTTAAATTATGTTACAGTTATTTTTGAAGATTTTACCTCTTTTTGGGGTATGTTTTAATAATTATATAGTTTAGGAAAAAGGACAACACGAAGACCATGTGACAACCCGTCGCGTCGGACGAAGCTGCGGGAATCGAACCCACAACCAAAGTGCGACTGGTATTTATCGCCTACCACTGGACTACGTGAAGTCCCTGGTTAGTTTTACTAATTATTTTTATTTATATGATCTTAATAATCTAGAATAAGTTGATTTTGGGTTATCTATGGAAATTATAAACCTATCATAGAGGATATGTGATTAGGTTAATTACTTTTCAGTATGAGACTTTAAGAGTAACTGACGTTATTTGGAGATAGATTTTAAGGTTTATCTTGGA
Source organism: Viscum album (assembly GCA_963277665.1). Lineage (NCBI taxonomy): Eukaryota > Viridiplantae > Streptophyta > Magnoliopsida > Santalales > Viscaceae > Viscum > Viscum album. The sequence goes on along the minus strand of OY728150.1, from coordinate 1,880,188,047 downwards.
AGACTTTGTGATTAAATCCTTCAGAGATTTGGGTTTCAGTCATAGTTTCGATTACTTTGATGAATTTTATGGATAGATTTTTATTGAATGGTATTTGTTGAACTTTGAGTATTGTTTGACAAATTTTAGAGATTAAGAATAGATTTTTTTATAAAGGATTATCCTTTTTGGGTATTATCTGATCTCATACTAACCTTTTTTGTTTTATTTTTGGTTAAGGTATAAAGACATGGGAAGTATATAGTTCTCTTTTGTGGATTAGGTTATTCTCTAGAAGTTGATTATATCAATCTTAATGTGAACAAGTCATCCTAAATACTCGTCTTTTAGAGAAAATATGAGTTCGTGTAAGAAATCTAATAAAAGTTGAAATTCAACATGACACGTAAGTATGTTTCCTTATGTTTTAGTTAATCTCATAAATAAATTCCTCAATGAAAAGTAACTTAAAACAAAAATGTTGTCTGTTAATTTTTCCTAATGGGGAATCAAATACCGTTTAACCCATCACAAGTTTGTGATTTTCTTGTGGTTAACTTTCTCCTAGACACGTTTACTATCACTCTCCATCAAAACATGACCCTTTGTTTTCTCCTCCATATCCATATTTTCCTACTTGGAATCCTAGTATGGGTTAACTCGGGTGACCTTTGTACTTCTCTCTCATTCTTTTAAAGTGATAGTTTTACTGACTCTTGTTCTGATGTGGGACTTTCAATGAAGTTTCCAAGCCCAATTTTAAAATTGCGAGGATGCAATTCCAAAAAGGGGGGAAGGATGTAACACCCCAGGTAAATAAAGAATATGACATTTTCATATTTATCCATATTTTTGAATAAAATTTTAATATTAGTTTAAAGGGGATGCTATGCTCGATGGCGTACCCAATACGCAACAACGAGTTTCTTGGGAATCTTACGTTGCACTCTAATAATAAAATAATATTATTTTAAATGGTAGTTAATGCCTAACCATTTTAATGGATGGAATGAATAGAACTAACTAAAAAATTATTATATCTGTTTTTCAAATATTTTTACTTTTTAAAATAAATGTTAAAATGTGAATGAATCCAATTTTAAGCGTAAATATTCTACTATTCTTTTAAAGGTCGATTAATCACCTTTTGATGGTGAACCCATTTTAAATCCATTTTTTGAGAATTTTATATGTTATATTTGACAAAATAAAATTCTTTTTAGAATCATGACATCAAAATTTACATTGTATAAATTTTTGGAATTTTTCCGATAAAGTTCATTTTTTAATGAATAGTGTAAAATGCTGTATTTTAATTCAAAAACTCCTTTTAATCTAATTTATTTATAAGATTATATTATCTTTTGAGTTTTTTTTAATGTGAAATTAGATTATATTTTTACCATTTAATCCAATGGTGGTCATTGGAATTAATTTCACTTTGAAATTGGACTTAAAATAGTGTCAATCTTTTAATAGATATTGTTTCTTAAAAACCCTCTATTTGTTTTGACAGCGGGAATTAAATATTAAATTTTGAATTTTTTAAAATAGACATCAATTTTAAATTCAGAATATCAAAAATATCTTAGGTTGAATTTTTGGTATTTTTTTGAAAAACTTTAATTTTTGATGAATAGTGAAACCACTAAGTGGTAGTTAAAGAAACTGATTTTTCGTTTAAATGAAACTTAACCACTTCTGTGATTTGATTTTAAAAAATCCAACATACATGGTTGTCATTGGGAAGTAAAATGTGGTTCAATGAGATTAAAATAATTTTTTGGTGAATAGTAACTTTTAAGTTTTTTTAATCGCGATTAAAGGTAATTAGTGTAATTTAAGTTAAAGATAATGTTATAATAATATGAAATGACCTTCAAACATGTCCTAACCTTATTGGATGTGTCATGGCAGACCAATACAGTCAATTGGTCAACTTGGGGACCCCATGGAGCCACTTTGGTAAGAAAATGACATTAATAACTTTTTATTTAATGTTAAAATAAAAATGTCACAAACATGAGTTGTTTTACTAAAAAAAATTTTAAATGGGGTTATACAAGTCATATTTTTTACTATAAATATTCATTAGAATGATAAAAATATTTCTTACATCATGATATTTTTTAATAATTTTTAGATATTAAATAAATTAAAGTATTGATGACACCATGATGATGCAACGATTACCTCATTATTTAACGATTTAAATTAAATGAAATGATAATGTAAAATCTAAGAACTAAACTTGTCAAAAACCTATTGGATGGGTGTATTTCTAACTCTTATCACCTTATCCTCGAAATATATAATTTTGGGACTTTTAAAATCCGAAAATCATTTTATAATAAAGTAATATTTTATAACTTTCCAAGAGTGCCCCTCCTCTTCTCTTATAAAAGACCCACACCTCTACCTCCATACCAACACCTCTCAATTCATTTTCATGGACAAAATCTGCTCATTGTGTCTCTAAATATACCTATATTACTCCTAGAATCCTCACTTTGGGCATAATCCTTTCCAAGGAAGCCTTTGATCTCAAATCAAAAAGAGTTACCCGATTTTAAGGTAATGTCTTCACTTGTGTTATTTTGTTTTATTTTTCGTCTCCAACCCTCTAAACTCTTTTTTCATTTATTTTGTAACAACACCAGTATCTTAAATATACTATGATGTTGTTATGTGAAGGATTCTAGCTACACTTACACACACCTTCGTCAAATGGTTAAAGAACTTACTGTTTCTGTGGATGACGAATTACTGCATCACGAAACGATGATTGTTCAATATTCTTTTAACACCTTCAAATGTGGACATTAAGATGTCACTATATTTATATATGATATATAATATTTATATGTTTTCCTTAAACTTCTTTATTTTTCATTTATGGAATACCTCTATGGTTTCCATTATGGGTAAACGTGATATCTTCATTTTAGGAAGTGCGGACTACCGCCCCCTCAAAGTGATTTGATTTGTTAATGCCACATGTGGGACGTATAAAGGATGGAATTAATGGTATTACATATAATATCATACTGGAATTATAATATAACTTTATATCATTATTATTTCATTATATTAATATGACAAAGAAATGAAAGTAGCGTTCATGCGTACGTATGGCTTACCGTCTCCATGAACGGTACATTTAATTTTTTATCTCCAAATGTTATGTACTGTTATAAATACATATATATAATGGATATATATGTAATATATTACATCTAAATTATGGATATCATTCTGGAATTATAATATATATATCTATCATTTAGTTTTAATTACATTAATATGACAAAGAAATGAAAGTAGCGTTCATGCGTACGTGCGGCCTACCGTCTCCATGAATGGTGCATTTAATTTTTTATCTCAAAATGTTATGGAATAGTATAAAATGAATATATAATGGATATATATGATATTTAAATCATTCATAATATTCTGGAGATGATTTACCGATAACTTCATGGAAAGTTATTTTCCAACAAGCTCAATTTTTACTCATGTACCTAACATCGACAAAAAAAACGTTTGATATGAACTCACATTATTAACCAATTATTATAACACTATAATATGTGATATGAACTGAATAATAATATTTAAAATATTTCCTTAAGAAATTATAAATTTACCAATGTTTATTATTCAGGAATATAACGAAACGAACAAGGCAAGTCGGACTTGAGGTAAGGGATCCTACCTCTCTCTTTATTTTTAAGCACTCTCTTTTATGTAATTTATTTTAAGCTCATATTTGTTATGTTTGAGGATGTTATTTTATATTCCTATTACTGTACTTTTTATGTCCATATGATGAGAGACCCTATTTTATCTCATCAAACCATTTTTGGAAGTTTTAAGTGGCGTCGTTAGGCTGACGAGTTTTCATAAGGGATTTTTCATCTCACTTTTATTCCCATGAAATTTATGCTACGTTTGCCACCATTTCCTTTAAGTGGTGTATGTACTGCACATTATTATACTCTTTGTGTAGTATAATTTCAATTATAGGTATTTACATCTTCATTTTATGACCCTTCTTCCATGGGGTGTACGTTTCGAACGTTACCCAAGTCGGTAAGGGAACCTTTCACCCTCCTCTTTTTAAAAGACTTATTTTGTTATGTCTTTTAATTCACATACTATTATGTTGGGATATGTTCTTATATATCTTTATTGATTTGAATTTTATGTCCAAGTGATGAGATACCATTTTCTCTCTCATCAACTCATTTTCTGAATTTTAATGTGACGTCATCAGGCTGTCGGATTTCTATAAAGGAACTTCTTAACCCACTTTCAATTCATTGGGTTAAACCTTTACTTCTTGATTTTATAATTCCAAGATTATGTGTGGAATATCTATGTTGTAATTTCCTCAAACCTTTGTGTGGATATACTATTTCTACACATAATCATCTCATTGATAAATTTTTACGTCGTTTAGACGAACTTGTATGGGAAATCATAATTCAATCTCATTTCATTGAGTTAAATATATATGTCATTGGTTCAGTTTTTCCAAGAGTATGTGTGAATGACCTATGATTTTTTTACACTTAATATCCACTTATATTTTGTGTATTCATATTTTTCACACATAATCATTTAATTGATTTATCCTTAATCAAAGGATACCGACTTTGTAAGGGACTTCGTCTCAATCTCCTTTCATTGAGGCATATTTTGTTTTATACACAACTTTCATTTATACGGTGTATAAAACCCTTTGACCTTAACTTTTATTCAAAAGGAATCTTTTTTATACGAAGCATTTACTAAATGACAAAAGGGAATGTTTTTTTCGTACGTATGCGGCGACAACGACTTCTCCGCCCCCATCACCTTTATTTGAGTTTCAGCTTACTCTACAAGCCATAACTTTTTTTTAAATGAAAAATAAATACCATGCTTTAATTTTATTTTATTTTGGTATTGAAAATGGGTTTCATAATGTTTTAATTATATCAATGTGTTGTATTGATACCTTGTGATTAAAATGTGGAAATGTTATGTTTCCTTTATGCCTATTTTATGTGATACGATTATGTTATGGTTCTTGTGAATTGTTATAAAGACGGGTGGTTCTATGATAAACTATGGGTGGGTGAGACCGATATAGCTCTCCAATGCATTGGGTAATGCGAAGGAGTTAAACGTTAAGGTTTATCTGAAGAGATTTAGGGAATATACTGTGATGGGTATTCCAAATGTAACCATGAGGGTTACTCCCTACGTAAGAATGTTATGAATGCCTCAAGTTACCTTTATGTCTTATGATTTCTGTGAGTTATTCGTAAAACTTATGATTTCATGAGGTATGTTAAATTGCTTATGTTTTATGAGTAAAGTATGATTTCATTGATTCTAATGTATGCATGGACTAATGTTTTATTTCTGTATTGTTATAACCCTTACTGAGCTTTTTATGCTCATCCCAAGTTTTTTTGAAATGTCTTTCACAGGACATAAAGGGGATTAGGGTCAAAGATGGGATCAAGGAAATGTCATGCTGTCTAAAACAAGACCAAGACATGACTCTTTTGTTTAATAGTTTTTTATTTTGTGAAAAAGAAATGGAAACTGAGTAGATGTGTCTACTTTGTAATCTTTGAGATGTAATAGTTATGTCCTAATTCTCTAAAACTCTAAACCTGAAAGGATCCTCAACGTGAATTATTCAATTTAATTCAAGATTAAGTAAGGTTTAAGGTCGGGTCCTTATAGTTGGTATCAAAGGTCAGTTTAGATAACTTTATAGGTTACAGTATTCTTTAAGCATAAGTGACATTACCATAATGGCTAGGATTTCAGAAAGAGTCAATGTTTTTAGATAAATTTAATGAGTAAGTATATCTTAGTGTTTATATTCCTAATTAGTACATGATGATTTTGTTGATATACTCATAGTGACATTTTTGGTTTTATTAAATGGATGGATCTAGCAGGCACCAAAGTGACAATGGGTTTGAAGGAAACTATGGTGGTTCTCTGATTAAGAGACTGGATGAAATGGGGGATTCAATGAGAAATCTCGTGGTTATTCTAAACACACTATCAGGAGTCATGATCAACCACTTGATCCTTGGTGACTTCTCTAACGCATCATGTATGAGAGAACCAACTCGACGTGGATGTTTAGGTAATAATTATAAAGGTAACCATTAGGGTTTATATGATCCTTACTTTTGAGGTAATTATGGGTTACTATATGTTATGATGGAATATGAACGATATGAGATAAACTTGAGGATAAATTATGTTATGGTTATTTTTGAACATTTTATCTCTTTTTGGGGAATGTTTTAAGAATTATATAGTTTTGGAAAAAGGACAGCACCCAGACCTTGTGACAACCCGTCGCGTCGAACGAAGCTACGGGAATCGAACCCACAACCAAAGTGCGGCTAGAATTTATCGCCTACCACTGGACTTCATGATGTCTCTGGTTAGTTTGACTAATTCTTTTTAGTTAGATGATCTTAAAAATCTAGAATAAGTTGATTTTGGGTTATCTATGGAAATTATTAACCTATCATAGAGGATATGTGATTAGGTTAATTACTTTTCAGTATGATACTTTAAGAGTAATTGATGTTATTTGGAGATAAATGTTAAGGATTATGTTGGAAGATTTTGTGATTAAATCCTTCATAGATTTGGGTTTCAGTCTTAGTTTTGATTACTTTGAATAATTTTATGGATTGATTTTTATTGAATGGTCTTTGTTGAACTTTGGGAATTGTTTGACAAATTTTGGAGATTAAGAATAGATTTTTTTATAAAGGATTATCCTTTTTGGGTATTATCTGATCTCATACTATCCTTTTTTGTTTTAGTTTTGGTTAAGATCTAAAGACATGTGAAGTATATAGTTCTCTTTTATGGATTAGGAGATTATCTAGAAGTTCATTATAGCTCTCTTAATGTGAACAAGTCATCCTAAATACTTGTCTTTTGGAGAAAATATGAGTTCGTGTAAGAAATCTAGTAAATGTTGAAATTAAACATGACACGTAAGTATGTTTCCTTATGTTTTAGTTAAGTTCATAAATAAATTCCTCAATGAAAAGTAACTTAAAATAAAAATGTTTTCTGTTAATTTTTCCTACTGGGGAATCAAATACTGTTTAACCCATCACAAGTTTGTGATTTTCTTGTGGTTAACTTTCTGCTAGAAATGTTTAATATCACTCTCCATCAGAACATGACCCTTTGTTTTCTCCTCAATATCCATGTTTTCCTACTTGGAATCCTAGTATGGGTTAACTCGGGTGACCTATGTACTTCTCTCTCTTTCTTTTAAAGTGATAGTTTTACTGACTCTTGTTCCGATGTGGGACTTTCAATGAAGTTTCCAAGCCCAATTTTAAAATTGCGAGGACGCAATTCCTAAAAGGGAGGAAGGATGTTACACCCCAGGTAAATAAAGAATATGAAATTTTCATATTTATCCATATTTGTGAATAAAATATTAATATTACTTTAAACGGGACGCTATGCTCAATGGCGTACCCAATACGCAACAACAAGTTTCTTGGGAATATTACGTTGCACTCTAATAATAAAATAATATTATTTTAAATGGTAGTTAACGCCTAGACATTGTAATGGAGGGAATGAATATAACTAACTAAAAAATTATTATATATGTTTTTCAAATACTTTTACTTCTTAAAATAAATGTTAAAATGTGAATGAATCTAATTTTAAGCGTAAATATTCTAATATTCTTTAAATGGTAGATTATCCACCTTTTGAAGGTGAACCCCTTTTAAATCCATTTTTTGAAAATTTTATATGTTATATTTAACAAAATAAAATTCTTTTTAGAATCAGCACATCAAAATTTACTTTGTATAAATTTTTGGTATTTTTTCGATAAAGTTAATTTTTTTATGAATAGTGTAAATTGCTTTATTTTATTTCAAAACCACCTTTTAATATAATTTATTTATATGATTATATTATCTTTTTAATTTGTTTTAATGTGAAATTAGATTATATTTTTACCATTTAATCCAATGGTGGTCATTGGAATTAATTTCACTTTGAAATTGGACTTAAACTAGTGTCAATCTTTTAATAGATATTGTTTCTTAAAAACACTCTATTTGATTTGATAGCGGGAATTAAATATTAAATTTTTAATTTTGTAAATTAGACTTCACATTTTAATTCGGAATATCAAAAATATCTTAGGGTTAATTTTTGGTATTTTTCTGAAAAACTTCAATTTTTGATTAATAGTGAAACCACTAAGTGGTAGTTAAAGAAACTGATTTTTCGTTTAAATGAAACTTAACCACTTCTGTGATTTGATTTTCAAAAATCTGACATACATGGTTTTCATTAGGAAGTAAAATGTGGTTCAATGAGATTAAAATAATTTTTTGGTGAATAGTAACTTTTATGTTTTATTAATCACGATTAAAGGTAATTAGTGTAATTTAAGGTAAAGATAATGTTATAATAATATGAAATGACCTTGACACATGTCCTACCCTTATTGGATGTGTCATGGGAGACCAAGACAATCAATGGGTCAACTTGGGGACCCCATGGAGCCACTTTGTTAGGAATATGACATTAATAACTTTTTATTTAATGTTAAAATAAAAATGTTACAAACATGAGTTGTTTTACTAAAAAAAATTTTAAATAGGGTTATACAAGTCATATTTTTTACTATAAATATTAATTAGAAAGATAAAAATATTTCCTACATCATGATATATTTTTTTACATTTTTAGACCTTAAATAAATTAAAGTATTTATGACACCATGATGATGCAACGATTACCTCATTATTTAACGATTTAAATAAAATGAAATGATAATGTAAAATCTAAGACCTAAAATTGTCAAAAACCTATTGGATGGGTGAATTTAGAACTCTTATCACCTTATCCTAGAAAAATATAATTTTGGATCCTTTAAAATCTGAAAATCATTTTATAATAAAGTAATATTTTATAACTTTCCAAGAGTGTCCCTCCTCTTCTCTTATAAAAGGCCCCCACCTATACCTCCTTACCCACACCTCTCAAGCCATTTTCTCGGACAACCTCTGCTCATTTTGTCTCTCCACATCCCTATATTACTCCTAGAAGCCTCACTTTGGGCAGAATCTTTTCCAAGGAAGCCTTTGAGCTCAAATCAAAAAGAGTTACCCGATTTTAAGGTAATGTCTTCACTTGTGTTCTTTTGTTTTATTTTGCTTCTCCAACCATCTAACCTCTTTTTATTCATTTATTTTGTAACAAAACCAGTATCTTCAATATACTATGATGTTTTTATGTGAAGGATTCGAGATACACTTACACACACCTTCGTCTAATGGTTAAAGAACATAATGTTTCTGTGGATGGTGAATTACTGCCTCACGAAACGATGATTGTTCAATATTCTCTTAACACCTTCAAAGGTGTCCATTAATATGCCACTATATTTATATATGATATATAATATGTTAATGTTTTCTTTAAGATTCTGTATTTTTCATTTCTGTCATACCTTTATGGTTTCCATTATGGGTAAACGCGATATCTTCATTTTAGGATGTGCGGACTACCGCCCCCTCAAAGTGATTTGATTCATTAATGCCATATGTGGGACGTATAAAGGATGGAATTAATGGTATTACATATTAAATCCTACTGGAATTATAATATACCTTTATATCATTATTCTTTAATTCCATTAATATGACAAAGAAATGAAAGTAGCGTTCATGTGTACGTACGGCTTACCGTCTCCATGAACGGTACATTTCATTTCTTATCTCCAAATGTTATGTACTATTAAAAATACATATATATAATGGATATATATGTAATATATTACATCTAAATTATGGATATCATTCTGTAATTATAATATATATATCTCTCATTTAGTTTTAATTCCATTAATATGACAATGAAATGAAAGTAGCATTCATGCGTACGTACGACCTACTGTCTCCATGAACGGTGCATTTTATTTTTTATCTCCAAATGTTATGGGATAGTATAAAATGAATATATAATGGATATATATGATATTTAAATCATTGATAATATTCTGGAGATTATGTACCGATAACTTCATGGAAAATTCTTTTCCAACAAGCTCAATTTTTACTCATGTACCGAACATCGAAAAAAACGTTTGATATGAACTCACATTATTAACCAATTATTATAACACTATAATATGTGATATGAACTGAATAATAATATTTAAAGGAGGTACTTAAGCAATTATAAATTTACCAATGTTTATTATTCAGGAATATAAAGAAACGAACAAGGCAAGTCGGACTTGAGGTAAGGGATCCTACCTCTCTCTTTCTTTTTAAGCACTCTCTTTTATGTCATTTTTTTAAGCTCATCTTTCTTATGTTTGGAGATGTTATTTTATATTACTCTTGTTTTAATTTTTATGTTCTTATTATGAGAGACCCTATTTGATCTCATCAAACCATTTTTGGAAGTTTTAAGTGGTGTCGTTAGGCTACTGAGTTTTCGTAAGGGGTTTTTCATCTCACCTTTATTCCCATGACATTTATGCTATGTTTTCCACCATTTCCTTTGAGTTGTGTATTTACTGCACATTATTATACTCTTTTTGTAGTATAATTTCAATTATGGGTATTTACATCTTCATTTTATGACCCTTCTTCTATGGGGTGTACGTTTCGAAAGTTACCCAAGTCGGTTAGGGAACCTTTCACCCTCCTCTTTTTAAAAGACTTCTTTTGGTATGTCTTTTAATTCACATAATATTATGTTGGGATATGTTCTTATATATCATTATTGATGTAAATTTTATGTCCAAGTTATGAGATACCATTTTCTCTCTCATCAAATCATTTTATTAATTTTAATGTGACGTCGTTTGGCTGTCGGATTTCTGTGAAGGACCTTCTTAACCCACTTTCAATTCATTGGGTTAAACCTTTACTTCTTGATTTTATTATGCCAAGATTATATGTGGAATCTCTATTTTATAATTTCCACAAAACACTGTTTGGATATACTATTTCTACACATAATCATCTCATTGATAAATTCTTATGTCATTTAGACGAACTTGTATGGGAAATCATAACTCAATCTCCTTTCATTGAGTTAAATATCTATGTCATTGGTTTGGTTTTTCCAAGAGTATGTGTGAATGACTTCTGATTTCTTTACACTTAATATCCACTTATATTTGGTGTATTCATATTTTTCACACATAATTATGTAATTGGTTTATCCTTAATCTAAGTATACCTACTTTGTAAGGGACTTGGTCTCAATCTCCTTTCATTGAGGCATATTTTGTTTTATACACAACTTTATTTTATACGGTGTATAAACCCCTTTGACTTTTACGTTTATTAAAAAGGAATCTTTTTTATACGAAGCATTTACTAAACGACAAAAGGAAATGTTTTTTTTCGTATGTATCCGGCGACAATGACTTCTCTACCACCGTTACCATTATTTGAGTTTCGGCTTCCTCTACAAGCCATAACTTTTTTTAAAGGAAAAATAAATAACAAGATTTAATTTTATTTTATTTTGGTATTGAAAATGGGTTTCATAATGTTTTTATTCTATCAATGTGTTGTATTGATATCTTGTGATTGAAATGTGGAAATTTTATTTTTCCTTTATGCATTTTTTATGTGATACGATTATGTTATGGTTCTTGGGCATTGTTATGCAGATGGGTGGTTTCGTGATAAACTATGGGTGGGTGAGCCCGATATAGCTCTCCAATGCATAGGGTAATGTAAAGGAGTTAAATGTTAAGGTTTCTCCAAAGAGATTTAGGGAATATATTGTGATGGGTATTCCAAACATAACCATGAGGGTTACTCCCTACGTAAGAATGTTATGAATTCCTCAAGTTACCTTTATGTCTTATGATTTCTGTGAGTTATTCGTAAAACTTATGATTTCATGAGGTATGTTAAATTGCTTATGTTTTATGAGTAAATTATGATTTCATTAATTCTTATGTATGTATGGACTAATGTTTTCTTTCCGTATTCCTATAACCCTTACTGAGATTTTTATGCTCATCCCAAGTTTTTTTGAAATGTTTTTCACATGACATAAAGTGGATTAGGGTCAAATATGGGATCAAGGAAATGTCATGCTGTCTAAAACAAGACCTAGACATGAATATTTTGTTCAAGAGTTTTTATTTTGTGAAAAAAAAATGGAAACTGAGTAGATGTGTCTACTTTGTAATCTTTGATATGTAATAGTTATGTCCTAATTCTCTAAAACTCTAAACCTGAAAAGATCCTCAATGTGAATTATTCAATTTAATTCGAGATTAAGTACGGTTTAAGGTCGGGTCCTTATACTTGTGGACCCTAATCTTGTGGAGGAAAAAATAACAAAGTTAAATACTATTAAAACCCATATCAAATAATCTCAAAGTAGGAAAAATCATTATTCAGATAATTGAAGGAAGGATTTAGAATTTCAAGTGGGAGATCATGTTTTATTGAAACTATCTCCAGTAAAGGGTGTCATAAAATTTGGGAAGAAAAGGAAGTTGATCCCCATGTACATTGGTCCTTTTGAAATTCAAGATAGAATTATAGTTGTGGATTATCATTTGGAAATTACATCTATCCTTTATAATGTTCATAATGTGTTCCATATCTCTTTGTTAAGAATTTACATGTTTTACCCAACGCATGTCCTCACTTATGAAGGAATAGATTTGGAACCAGATTTATCTTACTGTGAAGAGTCTATTCAGATTATGGACACTAAATAATAGGTTTTGAGGAATCAAACAACTTAGCTAGTAATTTTTTATGGAAAATCATAAAATTGAAGAGGTGGTGTTGGTGACTGTGGAACTTATGAATAAGAACTACAAAAATCTTTTTATGAGGTGACATTCTGGAAATTTTGAGGATGATGTTTTTTTAGGAATGGAGAATGTAATGACCCAAAACTATATCAATGAAATTACCCTTATTATTTTTATTTCTTATAGCATAGATCATATAAAATCACTTATAGAACACAATACAAACATTATAAATAAAAATGAATGAAATAATAGTTATTTCTAGAAGTTAAGGAAACTATATTGATGAAATAGTAACTTGACCTTAGGAATAGTAATATCACCCTTATGAGTAATAAATCATGAAAATGAATAGTAACCTCACCCACGAAAGTATAAATACAATTTAGGCATCTCATAAGTGAAAGTATGATATAATTATATCATAGTATAAGTAAATGAATATTTTAAAAATTAATAAAAATGTGTTGGTATATTTGTAAGCCATAAATATTTAACTAAAATTCTATAATTAATGAAATGATTTAAAATAGAATTTATTTTCATAAAATTTATACATAAATTAAAATTTTTTTGTCTTATGATTTTAGGATAATTTTATGAGACCTTAGATAAATTTTTAGAGGGTTATAAAATCGGTTATAAATTTAAAATTTGTATTTATCGAGTAAATGAAGATTTTAATTAAAAATTAAATTTCCAATAATTATAAAATTATTTTCATAAAATAGAGATAATGTTTTCATTATACATGTAAAAAAATTATTAGGATGAATTTTTGGTATTTTTCTAAGATAGTTTAATTTTTGGTGAATAGTGAAATACGGTAATTTAAGGTATTTAAATTATAATCTGAATACATTAATTAAAAACATCATGAATGATGTAATCACCCAAATCTAGAACCATAAATCATTATTTTAATATATTTGATGATAATTATCAAACTTTTCATAGTCTTGAGCCAAAATAATAAACAAATGAATAAAATATTCAAAAATCGCACATCTTCTCCACTATGAATATCATCCCTCACCACCTCTTCTCCTCACAACTTCCAAGATTTAAGACTTGTCAAGTTTATACCCAATAATATTTCAAAGATCCTCCCCTGCATCTAGGATATCTTGGTCTCATCCAAATACCAAAACCAATCCCATTAAGTAGGTTCTCAAGGAGGAGTATTCAAGAGGTAAACTCCTCTTCCTTTTCCTTTTAATTTCTTTTCAAGTTCTTTCTTGTATTACTCTTTATTAACCTCCTATGTAAAAATGAGATTTAAAAATATAGTATCATCTATATACTAAAATTATATCATGTAAATGGAATATACTTCATCAAAATTTGTTCTCTCTCTCTTATTTTAAAAATGAAATCATCATCTGTGAGGTGCAGATTTACAACCTTTTTGGATGACATATTTGTGTTCTAAAAATTATCCTTCAAGGATCATAATTAAACTATTTTTATGGAAAAACCAGACTTTAATATATTTATTACATCCTATTTAATTTTTTATAACCAGTATATATACATAATATTAATTCATAAGACAAAAAATAGTTCGTGATGATCGAAAAACCGCCAAAATACTCTAACTGATTATTACTAATGTTCTATCTAATTAATTTTCCTCATACAATATAAATAAAAGAATTATATAACACTTTAATCTTCTGTATATTCATTATTATCATATAAATTCAATTCTGGATAATTATACCCATTCCACATGAAATTCCATACTCCTATACAAGTATATCGATCATGAAAAACAAGGAAACGAACACTCCCAATCGACAAAATTGTATATTTTAACTCATCAACAAAGACACAAAATAAAATTAATAAAATTATAATAAATAAAATACATGAATAAATTTTTTTGAATTAATTAATTAATGGATTTAATTTTTTTTATCTATGATATTAAGGGTCAAGTACAAAACACATTTAGATATAAGGTAAGGGTTTTCTTCCCTCAAATGGCCTGAAGGCCTTTTTTTATAATCCTCCTTTCAAGGGATGAGGGATAACCCTTACCAGGCCCATAGGATTAGATATTATATGACTCATAGGTATTAAAGAAAATATCCAGACTATAACTATGTGAAACTACTCCTCCCTATCTTCTACATCATGATGTCAGCTCTCCACCTTCGCATTGTTGTTTGCTAGGCTCCTCATGCATTCACATGCTAGTCCATGTGGAAATTCCATAACCTATCTTTCTTCCAAATCCATTATCTTCTTCTTTGGTCAATTCACTCGTTTTGAATCCTCATCTGGAGTCTACTCCTTTTAGATTATACCTGGTCCATTAAACACAATTTGAGCTAACCCAAAAGCCTTGAGGTGGCCCAAATGCCTTTGAGGTGGCCCAAAGGCCTTCAGGTGGCCCAAAAGCCTTACTGGCATGAAGGCCTTGGGTGGCCCGAAGGCCTTAAAGGACTTGAGGACCAAACTGGTAGCCTGAAATCCCAAATTGATAAATAGTTATAGCTGTTACAGAATCGAAAAGTACCTGCTACATTACTTCTATAGTAACTCATGAATTATGTCTCCACCCAGATTTAAACTTAGTTCTCTTGGATACACTTTCTGATTCCTCACCAATTGGGTTGAGGCTCCTATGTGGTTTTCTTCCTCAACCTCCATTTTTATTTAGGTTGTGCTTTCTTCCTCTATACACAAATTTAATTCTTAATTATTTTTATATAACTATTCTAAATAATATATATATATATGTTCCAAAATTATAGATCCATATTATTTCATCATTATTTGATGGGAGAATAAAGGTTTTATAAGGTTACTTTCTCAATTCTTCCTGATACGCAAGCTCGGTTAAAGGGAACATCTCAATTTCTTATCCATTTTTAAGTATAATCCCTAAAATATTTTAATACACCATTATTTTTCTAAAATAAATATTATTGTCATGAAAAACTATATCTGTTCATTTCTGGTTTTATACAAATAGTCATGACAAATACAAATGATTTTTTAGAAATAACTCTTCTTTGCAAAGTAAAAAAATGGTATTTCTCTAAAGAACTCATCAATGATTTAATTAGACTATTTTAATTTATTTCAACATATCTGTTGAATTTTATTCTTTATTGAGGTCTATGTATTATTTTTATCATCCACTGTTTTTTTAAATGGATGAGGATCAGTTTGAATATGGATGTGCTATCTTAATATCATTCACCATACTACTCAAAATGGTTAGTGATTATGTTTTCATATTGAGGAAAGTTATTTACATTTCACATGTATATTTTGTTTATGTTTATCCCCATTAATATTAGGAATTAATTGAACATATTAAGTTATGTATGAGACCCGCTATAGCCCCTTGATGCATCGGTAGTTCTCATGAGACAAACTAGCCTAGGTTTTTTCCCATTATTTATGGTGTCTTGGTCGAGTCCTTGATGGTATGATTATGATGTTAAGGATTATGCATTACCTCTTTATGAAACTAGTAATTTATAGTCCATGTGGTTATTTGACTAGTATAGTAACCATGATTTTGATTTATTATGGAGTTATTTAATCAGTTTTTATTCTTGTCATATTATGCTCAAGTTTATATTTTAATGGAATGTGTACTTTTAGTTATTCATTATTCCTTGTTATTATGATTCCACTATATTACTTACCCTTACTAAGCAACTAATATCACCTCCTTTTTATTTTTTATTTTTCCCCAGGATGTGAAGATAAATATTATGAATGACTTACAAGGATAATCTAGTAGTTATGGATGTTTCCAATAGAATCTCTATATTGTATTTCCTTTCAAAGTTATAAGGTAAAACTTATTTTTATATCTGGTTTTCCAAAACTACTAAACTATTTGGTCCTTCATTATTTGACATACTTGTAATCATACCAATGTAATACGGTAAGGCACTGTCTCCGGGCTACTGAGGTTGGGGTCTTTACAATTATGCTATAAAAGTAGCATTATTTTCATATAATATAGTGAAAATGTCATTATTCATATCTAATACAATATTATTTATGATATTATAAATAATGGATATCTAATAGACACATTCTTGACTTTCATCATGAATCATAATCAACTCATCATGATTGGAGGAAGTTGAAGAAAAGGTTTATTTTAAAGAAGTCCCTGAAATTACAGTTCCACTATATGTGAATAAATATCCATTTTGAGATCTAGATTTATATGGATCTAAAAAATATTTCGAATTTACATAACCAACCAATTTTGATTCTAAATATTGTAAAAATTATTCATTTATAACCTTTAAATATCAAATAATATGAGAATAATATTACCTGGCATCAAATTTATTATTATAAGAGCTCATATTGTTCAAAAAATAAGTTGTTCATCATCTCCTTGTGTATGGATTCTATCATACAGGGAAGAGATAGATTCAATTTTTTATTAGTGGCGTTTTCATGAATCTAAAAATTCATTCCAAGATTTAATATTCCATTTTTAGATGATTAATTAAAAATGTAACGGTATTCCTTAAAATATTATCATTAAACATTCCATTGATTTTGTAAACTCTTCAAAAGTTTTGATGTTATCCAAAACATATAGATTAATAAAAAACATAAAATTATCAAAACAATGTGATAATAAAATATATTTTAAATTCTTATTTATATGAATATATCTCAAAATTAATCATTGAAATACATCCTTCTCAGTTTAACCCATAAAATAATTTATCATGTTATGTGAGACATTCATAATTATCAATATTCTTCTAGAAATTTAATCCCTTCAAGGATTCATATATATATGTTTTAATAAATTATATCAAGATGAATAATATTTATATAATAATTTCATTAGTATTTAATAATCTTTGTGGTTTTTCTAACCAATCCAAAACATTATTGGTGAACATATAATATATTTATTCAAATTTTTTTTCTAATTATTTTGGTATCGAAATCTATCAATATTAATTTTTATCAATGAGATTTGGAATCATTAAAAACATTAGATATATTTATAATAATATTTAATAATATCACATAATCTATCTGGTTTGTAGGTGTGTACTAAAGGAATCGTGACATGGTGATAGTCACTATGTCATGGTGGCCAATATAACCGGTCATAGTATAGTGATACTCACTATACCATAGTGTAATGCTTGGGATTTTTTAATTATGTGATAACACATGGAATTTCCACTTTCTACCACTATAAAATCTATCATACTTGGTCATTCATCATATTATGATGAATTTTAGGGGTTTGAAAATATTTCATGTTTTTTTAAATATTAACAAATCAATGTGATGATTAAACCAAATGTTTTAAGGAGATGAAATGTTGGAGAAAATTTAAGAAACATACCATAAATATTTTCTAAGGGTATTGAGTTCTATAAAGCCTATATAACTGGTTTAACCCTAAGGCATGGTGACTATGATGGTGAAACAATTCTTATAAGTCCTCCAGAATAAAATCCATAGCTCATGATTCCTTAAATATTTTAATAAAGGTTCTATCATACCATACCCTAAATGAAATCCATTCAGAAAACTGGGATATTATCACAATCAATGGATACCCTAGGGGAGAGAAATTTTTTATCCTTATTGATCTACATCAAGATCATGTAAGGATCTCCATCATTAATAAAAGCATCATGATTTAAGAAATGTGAAAAATTTGAGTACCAAAAATCAAGAATAGGGGTTTGAAATCATTATCAAATTAGTATTTTAGATGGTTATAGGTTATTTGGTTCTCGAATGAAAAATAAAATACTCTAATTTATTATGTTTTGGGTTGTTTTAAAATGAAGTATATTTACAAGATGCTTTTCACCACAATGGATGTTGTGCATGATGAATTGAGATCATGAATTCATGCATGTATTTATAGCCGAATAAAATAATTTCAATTATCATGGAGGGATGAAGTAGGAGAAGTTTAGAAATTAGGAATTAGAAAGTGTGGTCTATAAGATATGGATGAAGAAGGTATGTTTTTTTTACATGCATGTGTATTTATATCCATGCACTTAATTATAGGTTTTTTAATATACAGGATTTATAATGGATCAAAGAATAATATTCAAAGAAATATGAATCCATGATTATTATTAAATACAATTATGTGAATTTTATTTATCATTTTTACAATGCCAAGTCTTCAGGTATTTTAAATGATAGGAATTTAAGTCTAAGAATTTTGGATCTGATAAATTAAAATAAAGGAAAAGATCTAAGGGTTTTGAATTGTTGATAATCATTATAATTAAAAAAAATCATTCAGGTAGAATTTTAAATTAATATGGAATAAAATAATCTGGGAATAAATAACTAATGTTGAAAATTTTTATTACCATATATATTATTTTAGGTCAATGAATATGTTTTCGTACATGAGGTTTAACACTATTATTTAAGATATAATAATTATCTATGACAAGTAGAAGAAGATATCTGACCCCATTCTTTCATGAATTATTCTATGTGTTGAACCTTTATTTTTTTATGATCACAGTCACTTAAAACATTTATCACCTTTCTTTATTGTATTTTGGTAATATTATTTATAAATATTTAAGGGAATTTTCTAGATCGAATTATGGAATAAAAAATGATAGAGGGTTTCCTTGAAGACCTAGTTGGACAGCAGCCACTGACTACCCAATACAAAAGTACCAGCCAACCGATAGAGAAAATTGACCCACATATGTAATTCTTAAATCCACTATCTAGCCTTTAGATCTCACCAAGTATATGGTCAAGTCTATATAAAACTAGAAATCTATATAAATTTCACTTGATAGCTAGTGGATTTGATCCAGAACAGTCAAAGGGGCATTGATGCTCGGTCTAAAATCTTTTATTCAACTCATTAAAAGTTTGAAATAACCCAAGTCTCCTCCATAACATATTAAGGTTATAAATAAACCCCTATTAATTATTGTATTTAATCTAATAACATCTATGAAACCTACATACCACTGAATGATTCTTAATCGATCAATGGTGTTCTTTTTCAAGAGATATCCAAGCATCTCTCTATTCTCAAAAGGAAACTAGGCTTTAATGAATATGATCCTTTTTCTTTATCAACTTTCTTTTGTATCCATTCATTTTTTATTTTTTTATTCTTAAAGGATCTTATTCTCCCTTATATTTTTCTTTATCCTTTTTATTCTTAATAATATTCTAGAGACATTTGAGTTCTTTTTAAAGGGTTTGTAAAAACAAACCTTTATCTAATTTATCTTCTACTTCAGGTGATAACCATCATTAATGTGAGGGTTTTTTGTTATTAGTTTCTAATAAATATAAGGTTATTATTTTTTGTTATTATTTTCCATTAAAACCAAGGGATTATTTTTTCTACTTTGATACTTGGTTTTTATTAAAATTAAGGGATAAATATAACCCTCTCAAGACTTCCTGAGTGGAGGAGACATTGGGGATAATTTTTCAGATATTGTTAAAATCCTTTATTAAAGTGTTATTTTTTAATTTCCATAATTTATTTTCTACTATTATTAAATTTTTAATTTCCCTTATTCTCACTTAGATATGATGGTTTGTACATTAATAAATTACTTGAATCGTAATAGATTTTTATTTTATAGAATATTTTTGTAATAATTTTAATGTTAATTATCTCCCCCCCCCACACGCATTTTCATTTTAATTTGGCTTGCACAATGTTTCTACGCTTGTAAAGAAAAAAGCGATCTTATGTAATCTGTTGTGCACTAAAGATGAAGTGAAGAAGATGGATGAATTGCAAAAAAATTGGGTGATTTGTTCATGAAGTTCATAGAAGAAGTAAGTGTTGTGTAGTATGATATTTGAATAGGAATAATTGAAAGAATAATATATCTGGTGCTACATTATTGTGCACCATAAGAGAGGAATAAACTATTGTGTGCAGTGTAATACATAAAAAAGGAAGAAGAAAATTGCTATTATGAAAGGGAATAAGAAGAAGAATAAATAAGAATCACATATACAACAAGATAGAGTTATAAATTTGTATTAGAATCCCTTTTTGTTACCCCTGTAATTCATTATAAATATATGAGAAGTGATTTTGTGTAGGATGAACCAAATCATAGTCAATATATGTGAATGAGAGTTCTTAGTATTTTCCCTACTCTCCATGATTCACATGATATTACTAGTGGATCATGTGACCTTGGGTTTTACCTGATCATACCAAGGAATAATAATCTCACATTGAGTGTTGAAACATGTAAATTTTTGTTACCTCTTTTGTGTGTAAATTGTGTTGTAATAAATATCTAAGGTGAGAGGAGAGAACAAGAGTGATCTATAAACTTTA
Source organism: Viscum album (assembly GCA_963277665.1). Taxonomy (NCBI): domain Eukaryota; kingdom Viridiplantae; phylum Streptophyta; class Magnoliopsida; order Santalales; family Viscaceae; genus Viscum; species Viscum album. The sequence continues at coordinate 1,880,166,907 of OY728150.1, read as the reverse complement.
AAAAGTAAAATAGGTAAATAATGAAAATGTATAATGGTTTGTAATATAATTTTTATTAAACTTCACCAAAATTGGTTCACCCCCCCCCCCTCCCCCTAGTGTAGTTCATATCCCCATCAGTCCCCTTCATCCATAGGATCACTTACCTCCACGTGACACATGGGTTATGGTGGTAAAATTGCCTGAATCCATGAGTGAGGTCACTCATGGTCATGAACTGATGTGTGTAAGGTGATATCAATATGTTAAGGGCATGAGAATCCCTCATAGTTATGGGAAATGAATCCCATGGTCATAGGTCCCACTAAAGACCCCATATAGCCACAGGCCACAAAGACCGTGGAAATTGGTCTCATGGGGGAGCCCTTTATATAACGGGACACATGGTGAGTGGGAATAATCCATTATAAAGAACCCATACCACCATAGGCCACATGGTCTATGGAATAAGATATTATTGGAGATTCCCTACCACCATGATCCATATGGCCTATAGACATAGGTCCCATGAGGGTCCCCTTACCGCTACTAACCACATGGCCCATGGAAATAGGTCTTGTGGAGGATCTTCTACCACCTCAAGAAACCTATATCATGGTCATGGATTATATAATAAATATATTAATATAAAATGTGGTGTAGTGTATTTGTAAAATTCATTATATTTTAATGAATATTTTCCTAGATCAAAACTTGGGTTGGATTTTTTTTTCAAAAATTGATATATCATCTTTGAAACTGATGAATTTATTAAATACATGAAACTAATCCATAATAATTTTATTACTCTCACCTTTTTAATTAATTTCTTATTTTAATGATTTTTCATCCTGGGTGAGCCTTTATTAAAGTAAATTATATTCCTTTATTTCAATAAGTTAGTTGAGACTTTTCCACTCTTGAAACTTTTCAACCAATGATTTGATAGTATCATTAACTTTCAATTCCAAATATATTTTATCATCATGTAGTTCCTTGATGAATGAAAATATATTATTGAAAACTTCAATAAGAACTTTTTTAGAATATTCATTGATGTCATATTAGATATATTCTACTAATTCAATAGACTTATACTCTTCACAACATAAACAAGATTCTTATTAAGGTTTATTCTCAATAGATTTTTTAGAACTTGTATCACTTTAATTACCTTCAAGTAGAAGAAAATCCTATTTATCCTTTTAAACTATTTCTCAAATTATTAAAATCTATTTTCTTTCTATATATTATTATTTTGGATAAAACCTCCATATTGTTATTAATAGTAATAGTCTTTATATAATTCATTTTAGATGAATCCATATCTTCCTCAAATATAAACTTCATATAAAGTAAAAAAAACAACTAAGATAAAAAATATTGATTCAGTCAATGGGATAACCTTGTTCTCTTATATCACTTAAGGTTCCTAGTGGATTGTGATGTCTCATTAAGAGTTGGGGTGAATTAATATAGATAAGTTCTTACATATTATTTCAACTTGAACTATTATCCCCTTTTTAATATTAAAATCGTTGTACCTATTCGGATAAAATAATATCATATGTTCATAATCACATTCACACAACATTCAATATAGAAGGTAAATAGATAATAAAATGTATAATTTTTATATGGTTTTATCCCATTGTGGTTATATTCTTCTTGTTGTGTTTGATCAATTTCTAAGACATAAATATTCATTATATTACTAAGCTGAATATAAGTAATATATCTTTTAAAAATCCTAACATTATCACTCAATAGTAAAATTTATCTCTATTTGTTCTTTATACTGGTTACTATTAGTTTATATTATAACTGCAACTAAATTATTAATATCCTTTTCCTTAAGGTTACCTTCAAACTTCTGTTACTTCCAAAATAAATTATGATCTTTCTATGAGCCTTAAAAAATTTAAAAATAGCACATTCTCGATTCTTCAAGATCTTTATTGTCTGGAAATTATAAAGTATTGGTATTTCTATACTTTCCCACTTTTTTATAATCATAAACATTCATACTTTATAAATTATTATAATATTAGTATTTCATATTACTTCGGTATCCTAACATTCAAGAAAAATTTAGGATGTGGACTATCTACCTTTCCCACTTATTCTAGAGTCTCACTACTCCAGATGTTTCGATATCTTCAAGTACCTAAATGTTTGTAACTTCTATAGGTTGTAACCGAATTTTGGTCTTTCTCACTAACTTCTAGTTACTCAACCTTCTAAATCTTCTCACTAAGACTCCATAACTAAAAGTTTTTATTCCTAAAATTCCTTTACCACAAAAATATTTGGAACATATAGGTAAAATTACCTCTATCATCTCCATATTCCTCTCATCATGAATTATTCTTATAATGAGATATTAACCATTTATATTTTACATTGAATATAAAAACTTTTATAAAAAAAAGTGTTCCCTCAATTATGTAGTATATCTTCTGATAAATCTAGCTTTAAAAAGACTTCTCCACATTTTAGTCTTTGATAAATATTATTCACCTCTTCCTAAAATATCAATGTGAATCAATAAATGAAAATCATGGTTTTCATATCTTCAAGTTTATCTCAGAATCATCACATTGATTTCCGTAACTCAATGATTCATCCTTCCATATATTTTATTCCACCTTTTGAAACTTCTGGAATCATTCTAACACAGAATTTTGATCTTAGAAAATAATCAGATGAAGATATTAAGCTTCTTAAGTTATTCTTTTATAGCTCCAATGAATCATTTCAACTCTAGATTATGATATATCACCTTTTATGCATATCTTCTGATCTTCTTAGCTTCTAATCATCTTAAAATTATGATTGTCTTCAATTTATTATCTCCTCGTATTCCAATCCTCTATAATTTTATATCTTGTCTTACTGAAACTTATTCTAATACAAATGAAGATCATTCTTTTGTAACTCTAAATTTTTCAAGTTACTCATCCACATTAGTGAATCTTCTAAACTTTACTTCTTCTTTTAGTACCATCCCATATTTAGGATTAGTCAATTATAATTGTATCACTCTGATAATTAGATATTTATATTATTCAAATTTATCAAAATTATTTTCTGCTTCCTCTTTATAAATTTCCTTCAAAACATGAACCACTATAATCATCCTCAACATCTGTAGAGCTATCTTCCTACTTCACCTTATGAACTCACTCAATATCTGTCTTATGTTACTTATTTCTTTTTTAATTCTAAAACATCTCAAATTTATTATAACATATATTCTATTAAATATATCATCTAAAGAAACTAATAATATTTATACTTTTTGAATTCCAAGAATTACTGAAACTCGGCAATGGTCTTCTCTTCAACTAATTCCCTAAGTCAGCTTTCATACTTATATAATTCTAGAACTAATTTTATATCGTTTTCAATTTAACTCATATTGAATCATAGTTTATTTTTTAAATACTATGATGTTATTTAAATTGAAATTTCAATGTATCATTATCTAAATTAACTTCTAATCCTTATATTAGTTCAAACCTTATAGGTCTCTCAACTACCTTATCTTCTAGGTGATCTTCAGCTTAGTATCTATAGCTCATCATGTAACTTCTAGAATTTAAATTCAGAAATTACTTATGGATTATCTATCTTAGAGATTCTCTTAAATATGAGTAAAATACTCTTATTTATCCTTCAATATATCATAGTAACTCTTATATAATTAGTGAAAATCTATAGAGAATTTTACTTATAGAGTCCTTTGCCAAAACTATAATTATTTATGACTTCTAAATGCTTCACAAGGACTTATTATATTCCTTCTGATTAACTCATACATATTTATTGGGTTGCCTTGTCCATTATTCATTATCTGGTAATTACCTCCATGATTTTTATAGTCTCTTGAACACTTTATCAACTGAAGCTAACTTTATCTTCCCCTTAATATGATGACAAAACCTCCATATAGTTGTCTCACGTATTTCAGAACTTACATTCAATCTCCTTCCAAAAACATGTTATAAAACTATATTAGAGAGTGATTATAGAAAAACCTTTATTCACCTTCAAAACTTTCATATTATTCACACTTAGTTCAACTCATAAATCATCATATATACAAGTTGGTCTATAAATATAAATCTTCAAACAACACCAAAATTAACATATTCAAAACTTGTCTATTTTTCAGACTAAGTTCAACTCATCAATTATCATATATACAAGTTGGTACATAAATATAAATCTTCAAATAACACTAATATTAACTCTATTACTTCTAGAGACACACTCTCTTCAATCGTATAGATTAATCATTTAGACCCAAAATCCCATTTAATGCTACCTTCCATAAGTAAATATAGACTTCATGTGTATTCTAAAATGTTAACTTCTGAAACACTTGTTCTTTTCCAAATTAATTATCAATCTTTATATTCATATATTGACTTTACTAGCTATTGATAAAAAATAAAACACTCATCATCAAAATGAATTGGTTAATTCGGTGTTTATACGACCAAAATAGAAATCACTATACTATGGTTATAATATGTTTTTAGATTAATCTTAATGATTTTTTTTAAATTATCATAATATTTTCTAAATGGGGACATTAAATCAAATAAAAATGGTATATTTTATCTAGATTTAAAGTTTATTTTCATGGTAAATAATTTATAAAATATTTATAAATTAAAATAATTTGAAATATAATTTTTTTTATTGATTTATGATTTTATAATAAATGTAAATACAAAATGTTTTTGTTGGTAACATTATATAAAAAAATTAATATTTAATTTCTATAAATTTTTAATATAAAATATAAAATGTTTATTTTTTGATAATAAAAGTTTTCATAATGTCTCTTATATTTTAGATTGTGGAGGAGTTCATATTAAAACCATGTAAATGATAATATGAAAATTTCATATAGGATAAAAGTTAATTGTTTATATTTATTTGTGACTAAATTATAAAGTGTTTATAATTTTCTTTATTTATGAATTTTTCATAAAATTCTGTTTCCATTCTAAATTTATGAGTTGTTCATTTTTATAATATTATTATTTATTTAATTTTTCATGAATATAATTATTATATTATAAATGTTTTGTATTTTATAGTTTAAAAGTGTTTAAACTACTTCTTTAAATTATCATACAGGCATTTAAGGATTTACATAATATGTATCATAATTGATTTAGTTTTCTTCTACCTTGAATTTTGTATGTATTTGGTTATAAGATTGAATTTAAAGGTTTATTATAGTTTATATATATTATGAGTTTCAATTTTGATGGAATTGAGGTCTCTCTTTAGTACAGAACCATGGGTAGAGGAACATTGGGTTGGAATGATCACTAACCTAAGATATTAGGCTTTATCTAGAAAATTTTAAGTTAGTTATCTATTATTACATGATTAAAATTTTGGAGATTATTGGTTTAATATAATTATATGCCTTTAAATTAAAGTTTTTTTGATACCTTATACATGGGATGCATTTAGATATGTGTAATTATATTTTTATTCTAATCTAGGTTAGTAACACATGTTATGGTTTTTGTGAAGAGTTATAAATCTATAGGTTTTGAACATATTTATTTAGTGTAATTAATAGGAATTTAAAGCTATATCATTAGAACAATGTATAAATAAAGGGAATGACATGAGGTAGGATGGTGAGATTAAATCCGCTTCAAAATGTTAAGTGTCAGATTCCTTCCATAAAAAACTTTTGTCAAGACCTCTATCATTTAAACGGGTATTTTAATTCCAAATATGGTTACCCATAGATTATATTGTGTAAGGTATGAAAGAAATGAGGTAACCTTAAGATTTAGGTGCCTCTTTTTTTTATTTTCTATGTGTTATTCTTGAGATTAATACTAGATGAATATTATTGATTTTAGCCATATGGTGGATTGTAAAATGAGTTTTTTTCATAAATATACTAGATTAATATGTAATTTGATTGAATTTATGGCCTACATAAATAGATAACTAATGAGGTGAACACTAATGTGGACTCATTACTTAGTGAAATATTGATCTTGGTCCATTAATGGATATAATGTAATTTAAAAGGGGTAATCATTTTAGTGGGATCATGATAAAAAAATACTTATTAAATAAATTTAAAATATGGTACTCACCTAATAAAAGGGTATTTATAGATAAAATGACATCATAATAACCAAAAATGAATTTTAGATCAATCCTAGAAAAGGAAAATCTTAATGGAATAAGTTTTCAATATTGGTATATGAACTTTGGAATTGTTCTCAATAAATAATTAAAGTTCTATGTGTTAGGGAAAAACATATTGAGAAACCTCCTACTAATGGAGCTAATAAATAAGGGAAATATTCTTATAGTAAAAATAGTAAAGACTCTCTTGAAGTCGCTATGTTGATTCTTGTTTTTATTGATCCAAATAAAAAAAACAAATTGAAAATATAGATGTTTTGGGATGATAGGGAACCTAAATAGGCTCTATCAAGAACAATTAAACATGAAAAATATGATGTTTAAAAATCATTATTTTGGTGTTGTATGGTTTATATTACTTCCTTCTCTACTCATATACTCAATATGATTGGATGTGTAAATGAATTAGAGAGATTCAGGAAACTGCTAAAGCTTGATTTGGGCATAGACTTTATTATGAAATCACTAATGGAAATTTCTTGATAGTTTATTTTTAATTATAACATGAATGGAATCAACTAAATTTTACCTAAAATCCTCTATATGTTGTAAATTATTGATTAGGATACATGAGGTATGAGAATAAGTTCCATAATGATGGTACAAAATGCAAAGGGTAAAAGTTTGTAAATTATTGTCTTTGGTTTCACTATTTTAAATAGACCATCCAATTCAAATAGTGGAACTGGAGATGATTCTAATCCATATAATTCATGGACTAAAGGGGAAGATTTGATGTTCTGGAGAATCTACACCACCTTATTAACTGAATAAAATTTCTTTTATGGAGAGATGGTGTTTCCACTATAGAAAAAAATAAATTAGAATAAGAGCTATTAAAAATAACAGAATGGCTGCAATAAACTCTATGGAGATTCCATGTTAAGAGTTCAAAACATAATAATGATTGATGGATATAGCTTAATGTATGTATTTTATTTATGGAGGAAGGTGTTTCTACACTGAGAGATTGTATTTAGTGTACTAATTTAATGATAAATTTTATTAAAAAACCTTGTGTAGCTATCATCTTATTTTCCACTTATGTGATAATTTGAGTTATTTTAAAAAAAATGTTATTAATAAATAAGATGATGTTTTTGATACACATGGTTATATTTTATCCAACTCTATAACATGTTTGAAAATGATATTATGGTAAAAAATTCTCATGGATAAAATATTCAAGGTAAGATATTAGTTTAAATATGGTTGATTTGATCCCCTATATAACTAGTCATATATTAATAAATAAAATATTATTTCATAATATTTCACCCATCACATATAATACCATGAATACAATATTTTATTTGTAAAATATTTCTACTAAAGGAAATAAATTTAATTTCCTAAACAAAAAATATTTTTTGTATCTTATCATCATATTTTGGAGAGAATATAGCTTCTAAGAGGATAGTGGGGTTATATTTGGACTTAGAGAAGTACAAATTTTAATAAATAAATTATTGAATTAGTCAAGTTAAAAGTGAATATCACTTAATATCCTAAAATATTTTAGGGTGTATCAATAAAGATAAATGTAAGAGTTAATTTTATTTACCAAAACAAAGTGAATATCACTTTATATCCTAAAATATTTTAGGACAAGTAAGAAAACAAATTAGTATAAAGTATTTATTTTTATTATCAAATTATCTCATAGGAAATGTTTTATGGAATATTTATAAAGATTATGATGATGATTAACTTATAAAGTTTTCTAATTAGACAAAAAAGGTTATTAACATCATAAAATTTGACATTGTAAAGTAAATGAGTTTTAATACGTTGTTCAATGAGTTTATTATTAGGAATTTGATTCATATGTATCACTATTATTAAAAAAATATATGTTACTCATTAAATGAGTTTAGTGTGAGGTTTAATTAGATGGTTACATATAGATATGGAAGGAATTACATTAAGATGTAGTGAATTTAATGAAACTATAAAAGTGCATAAAACATAAGACCTAACTAGTGGTCTATCATATGTGATATGATTTTATAAAATTGTATGTGTAGTTTTCTTAGTATCATTAAAAGAGTAATAATATAAAATTTATCATGTTATTCAAAATACATTCTTCACTTTATCATTATTTTTTTTGGATGCATATATTGGATGAAGTGAAATGATAATTGACCCGTTAAAGTATGACTTTGAGTTATCCCTAAATGATGTTCTTTAAAGAGTATTATAGGTTGTGATGAAATTTTAAGGTTAGAGTGGGTAATAATTTGTATATAGATATATAGTATACTTATGATATACAGAAGAAAAGTTTTTTCTATTGGATGTCTTGTCAGTTATACCATATAAGGTGTCATAAACTATGTATTTGGTATTCTATGGGTGTGTGTTTTATATTGAATCCCTATAGCTAATGTTGGAAAGAGACCTAGCTTAAGAACATTCATACTTTTATATCTTTCTTTCTCTATCATTATGTATGAGTTATTTAGGTGGTGTTTGGGTATGTTTTTGAACATTTATTCGATTTAGGCTAAATGAAGATAATTTTTGTCCACTATTATGATGAATATGACATATTGTTCTTCGATTGAGATAAAATATGGGATTATATGTACATACCTAGATAAAGTGCATGTTATGTTCTTATATATTTAAATTATGAAAGAATAATGAGCCGTGGACCATGATTTGGAATTGTAAACCATATTTATGTAGTGGAATGGTCTACGAAAAAATGACCCATATTTTAAATGGGTTTAAAAAACTAGAGATAAAAGTCTTTTAACATAAGTGAACTGGACTTAAAATTTTTGGACTGACTCACATAACAAGAATAATTTTCTCCCTTTTTTATTTTAATGATATTTAAAATTAATATGATATATATATAGTTTTATGTGTGTGACGATATATATATATATGTTAACAATTATTTGATAAATAATATTTTCGTAATATTTATTATTTCTTAATCATAATTATTTTTATATTTTTTAAAAATATTTTTAATCATTATTACAAATTTGGTCTCACCACTGAACCGATTTTCTTAAAAATTAGACTGGAATGGGATTAATTTTTTGAGCTCACATTAAATATGGGCCTAAATAGACAAGACATTTTTAATCCCAGATCACGTGGGGTTTTCTCACTCTACCCTAATATGTCCTATTAATCATCCCTAATTTGGATGAGGGTCATGTGATGCGATATTCTATTTAGATGAATGGCATGTGATGTATTCATCAACCTACTCACTCTATTCACAAAGAGTCAAGAACGTGTGGGTAAGTTATATGGGATTGACATATTGTGTGTCCCATGATCATACTATAAATTGGAAAAAGTGATTATATGATTATGCATACTTATATATGAAATGGATTTTGGAAAAATTTATGGAGATACATGTTCTTAATAGAGACATGTCAGGTCCCTTTGTAACTTTAGTATCATTGATGATTTTTTAGAGGATTATTTTTTCTTATATTAATATATTTTTAAATTTATAATTATTTTAATTGATTGAAAGGCTCATGGGGTCACATGTTGTGTTTTTTTAAATAAGGATCAAGTTTTTGAAACTTTAAGAGCTACCACAAAAGTATTTCATAGGATATCCAGAAGAATTTTTGGATTTATTTTCTTGAGTTGTTTCATATGATGTGGCAGAAAATGAAAATAAATGATAAAATATTATTAAATGTGTTTTCTATATAGTTTCATGAGTTTATTCATATGATCTAACAAAATCTGAAATTTTTCTAAGTCTATGTGACTTTATTAAAAGAGTAAAATTATTATAGGTGTGATCTAAAGGCACCATTGAATAGTTTTGGTCACTATGCCATGATAGCCTACATAGTGGGCCACAACATAGTGAGAGTCACCATGTTTTGGTGTTATGAAAAATATTTTTGTATTATGTGGTAACACATGAAGTTTACACCTTTTCCCACTTCAAAATTCATCATAATTTGTTGTTCAACATATGATGATGAATTTGAGGATTTTAAATGTATTGCATGATTTTTTAAATGTTAAAAAATAAATTTCTTGATTAAATCAGTTGTTTTAAAGAGTTAAAACATTTTAGTATATTTAAGAAACGTCTAATTAATATTATACAAATATATTTAACTTGATGAGGCCAATATAAGTGGTTTAACCCTCAAGAAAAGTGATTAAAATTTTGATAATCTCATGAGAACTCATCGTGAAAAAAATATGCAGAACATGTTTCTTTTGGTATTTTAATAAATTTTCTAGTATATAATATATTAAAGGAGATATTTCCTAGAATTGGGAGATTCAAACAATATATGGATACTCAAGGAGGTAGGAACCAATTATTTTCACCTTAAAAATCTACATCAAGCTCATGTGAAGCTTGGAAATTTTGGATCATCAAGGAATAGGGTACACCTTTCTTTCTTCATTTTATTATTCATTAAAATATATAGATAGATATTAGTATTCATGTATTTTTTGTTGTTTTATATTGTTCTTTGAATAATAGTCATCCCTGAAAAACCCCTTTATCTGGTACTAGTTTCTCATCAAGAGCAATATCTAAAAAGATATATTTATATCAATTTATTCATTTTCCTCTTTAATGGAAAATATATTTATTTCTTTTAACTCATGATAAAGAATGATATTATATAATCAATTCAATAATATTTATAGTGTGTATAATGGGACTATTGATTTTGAAAACATTATAATTAAATTATTCATATAAGTTGTGTGAGCATCTTATCAGTGGTTTTGCTAGACCATTTTATATTTGGTATGTGGTGTTAAATATTTATTTTAATAAATATACATAGTATATAAGGTATAATCACTAGAAAATAATACTACAAGTGATAATTTAATTTATTTATCTTTCATAAAATATTTAAATGGTTTACATGGTAGGTGGGTGCACCCATATATATATTCCATAATTAATACTTCATATAATTAATGGAAATTCACTACCAATATATCTGGTAATGATATAAATAATTCACCTTAATTTGTAACCCACATAATATATTCATGGTAAGTTATTATATTTAATAATATAGGGTAAATCCATAGTATTGTGATAAGAATAAAAAATTATCTTGTAAATCAGATTTAGTAGACATACATCCATCCTTTAAATAAATTTATAGTTCCTCGTAGATGGATGTTTATTGTTTTTTAGATAAATCAATACTCATGTATATATTTACCAATATCAATTGATCTTATATGATCCAAATAATTATATCACATATTGAATTTGGAAGGATTAGTAAAATTTATGTTTACTATTTTTTTCTTTGGTTGTATGTATGATCAAATAATACTAATCAAAATAAAACAACTAAAGTGTCTCTCAAATCAGTTATTTATTAAGATTTTTATACCACTAGGTAGGAATATATTTTTTCTTCTAAACCATGTGATTAAATTTGATCTATTGGTTGGTGTACTTACATGAGCATGAAATAACTCTTAAAGAGTCCTAATTAATAATAAACATATATGAGTTATTTTTAATCTTTTCATTAAAATAATACTTATAAAACTTATACTTTAAAAAAACATATATGATAAATTCAATATATTTTGTTGGGAATATCTAACACATTATTATAATATAATGTAAAAATTAAATACTAATATTTATCATTATAGTTTCCAATTATGGTGGTTTATCATCAATTAATGAATAAATTCATAATATAATCATAATAGGTTAGGCCCATAACCTATAGGGTATTATATGATTTGGAAAGAAAAATACCTATAATTTTTCAGAATATATCTACTAGGTATAGGATTCCCTTATGTATTTTAAGGTTGGTTAATGTGGTAGCGATAAGAATTGTGGAATAATCTATTGAATTCACAACACAACCCCTCCCATAAAAATTGTAATTATAATTTATAAAATAATATTTAGAATAATATTCACTTTAGTAAATGAAGGATAAATAATTTGATCAAATTCTATACCTCCACAAATATTCATGATAAAAATTCAAATATGACTAAAACGAATTATATCAAATTTTTCATGAATAATTTCATTCTATTCAAGGAATGGAATAGAGAAATTAAAGTTACATTCATTTAAAGGAATGAATTAATTAATTGTATTTCATGATTCATGAACTATAATTCATTATTTATCAATAATGATCATCTAATACAAAATACAATTTTTTATCATGGTGATCATTTTTTAACCGCTTCATGTGGTAAAATTATTTTCTTAAAACATATTGGACCATAAAAGTTATATAACTCAATAATTTCATCTATGAACTATAATAATAATAATATAAACTCTGTGGGATAAAATAGAATGAATTACCTTAGATGGTATTGGTAATCCATAAGCACATGATAAATAATAAATAGATTTCTTGATATTTCTTCTATAGTGTAAAGAATTGATAAATGAAAATATTATTAAATGTAATGTCAAAAGACAAAATTTTCCTATCATCCTTCAGGGACATAATATTTTTAGGAAATGTGAATACTCTTTCATGTTTTTATTCTCAGTATTAGGAAAGAGGAACTTTATAAATTTGGGTTCAGAACTAGAGGGTGTATGACAATAGTGGAAGTCCAATGTAGGTAGGTTAGTTCGAAGGTCATGTTTTTTAACCAATAATACAGGTGGCCATGTTCATATTATGGAGTAAATAAGTTATAGATCACATTAGAATCATTCTAATGATGTTATGTCAGAAGTTCTCTATGGTCACATCGGAGAAACAAGAGGTTTTTCAAATGCTACATATGAATCATCATAGTGATACATGATAATGACTTGAACATTAACCAAAAGTCAACAGTTAAGGTAGATAAACCTATAATAAATCATAGTTATTAAAGACCAATAGTGGGTCCCCGGCAAATCTCAAAAGGTGGTGGAACTAGTTTTCCATCTAGGACTTTAAATAGGTGGGTTGATACCATTTGTTTTTTTACTAGTGATGATATAATATTAGTTGAATTTTACAATTGTGATTGAAATATATTCTTATTTTATGAAATGAATGGAATCAATAGTTTCTCCCATGGATGTAGGATTAATGTATAAACCTTGTAAATATCTTTTTATCATTCCTTTTTTTCTTTTTCTTTTTCTTTTTATTATGTTTTTTATTATGATATTTTTATTTTACTTGAGTTTGTGAGTGTGTTGATCTGGTGCAGTGACTTAGGTGTGATTTTTATTCTATGTTTTATAAAATTGGTTTCATTGGGTTATTCTTCTTCTAGAAGTTATGGATATTTATTCTATAGTTGATGTTGTAGATGTTTTCCTTTCATTCATGGTGGTTTTGAATCTCAACAAGTGGTATCAAAACATTATATTCTGTAAAACTATACAAACTCATAAAAATATTATTTAGGTAATTTCTAATGTATATTATTTTCTATTTTAATTGGGAGTAAAATGTTTCAGAATAAATGGAATTAAAAGAATTCAAGGTTCAAATAAAAAAAAATTACAAGACAGAATTCAGTTTCTGGAGGATGAGGGTGGAGGATATTTTGTTTTATAAGGACCTTCAGGTTCTATTCAAAGGATTACAACAAAAAGTAATTGAAAATCTTAAATGAGAATGGATTTATAGGAAGTAACTTGGAATGATAAAAATTTCACTATAATATAATGTTTCTTATAACATATGATTGGTGAAGACCATAATATAGCTTATAAAGAGACTAGGGGAAATTTATAAGAATCCAATAATAATAAACAAAGTGTACATGGTGTGGAGGTTATTTTGATAGATAATCATTTAAGTAAGACTAATGACTGATCATGTCAATGAAATTAACATGATTCAAATTCAGTTCAAATCAGTTAGAGTAAAATTCATGGAATATGTATAGGATTTTATACTATTATCATCACTTCTGAAATCATGGTATGTGATAGTACTTTCCATAAGTAATTCTTATGGAAAGGTTGTCCTAGTGTTTTATTACATTTTTGATCACATTATGAATGAAGATATTTGGTATAAGGAAGTTAAAGAACCTACTAAAATCACACTCAATGAAAAGGGTATAGGAAGCCCCATTGAATAAAAAGTTAAAAGGAAATAAAAATATAGATTAATGGAAATAAGTTGAGTTAAATCAGCTGGGATCAATCCTATTTTTTATCATTAAGAGAATAAGTGTAAACTAAAGAAAAATTATAGGGATCAAGGGGTGAATTCATAAAGGTACATTTCTAAAATTTTATGTTCCAAAAACATCACAACCAAAGGTGAGACCAATTTCCTACTGTGTGTTAATATTTGATTGCAATCATGGATCATTTATTCCAACTATTTATTCAATTATATATTTGAGATGGGATAAATGATAAATTACATGTATAGAGAGTTTAGAGTTTTAAATCATAAAATGATGAAGCTCTCTTGACCATGGGGGGAGTGGTGTGAAAGTTTGAATATCAAAAAAATATATTTCTAAAGTTTCAGAGAATTCATCACATACCATTTTTACAAAAAACCTAATTTACATTAGTCTAGTGGATGAAGCAGATTTAAGAACAATATACATAATTAGAGTATGGAAGATCAATTGGGGTTCCATTATTGTGTATAGAGGTGTTAAATATTATATTAGATAGAGAAATCATATGGAGTAATAATTTCTATAATGATAGCATGTAACATCTCAGCCTAGGAGCCACTAAACTAGCGCCCCGATCCAGTGTGTCACATGACATTGTGCATGCCTTCCCATATTCTAGAGGCTTCTGACTAGAAGTAAGGGTATGTGATGGTACAATAGGGATACTAAACTCACTTATCAGATTAAAACAATAACATGAATAATATCAACAAATATAACAACCAATATAAGTTATAAATGGAACAACATATGTAAGGTTCCAATAATAAACCAAGTGGAACACAATATAGCAATGAGATGTACACTCTATATGTTAGGAAGTCATACAATAATACCCCAAATACCGAAAAAATAAAAAAAAAATATCAAACATGATCTTGAGTAAAAACCCAGTCTTGAAATCCCATTCTCCATTATACCATCCCAAACATAAACTAGAGTATCTTCCTTTTCATGAACCTGTACTTGAAAAAAATAGCATCTACTTGGGTAACCTAGTTTGATGGAAACCTAGGCAGAGTGTGAGTACAACTTAGTTGGAAATCACCAACGGTTTTTAAATAAATAATCTGCATAAACAATCATGTACATATTAGAAAAAATTAACAAATAATATGTATCAAATAAAATAGGTTTTATAATTTTAATAGTTGTCAAAATATCCTTGTGGGATCCTGAGTTCCACAATGACACCCAACTCACCAAACCTAGTTTGTTCCACACCGACAGTCTGAACCATGTACCATGAGGGGTTAAAAAATTTATGTTACAAGGGAAATGACTAGTCAATTTATATAAATCATTGTACCATGGATCCTCAATCTAGGCACCCATAACATTTCTAACCATCAGAGCTTGGTGCATCATCCCAACATCCCAAACCATTAAATGAATTGATGGGGCCTAGAGCATTAGTATTTCCTAGACCATGAAATGCATCGGTGGTGCCTATATCATTAGTGTGGCCCACGAAAAATATGAAGATCCTAATTCAAACATCCACCATACCATTATTTATATTTTTCAAGGTTCATCATCTGTTACCTTTTATCAAAAAATAACAAAACTTTACACTATTTAATTCATCATCATTTCCATAGTTCATTCCATTTGACACCTTTAACTCAATTCCATAACTAGGAAAAAAATATCTATTCATAACCACAATCATTAAAAAAATCTTTCTAACCATTTAACAACATGAACATACCCCTTTAACCATTTAATACATTTACCATCAATCATATCATAACCAATTTAACCTTTCCATGTTAATCCAAGCCACACTTTTTTAAAAATGGGTCTTCCATTTTGAAAACCCTAATGGGGCCCAAGACCTTCATTTCCATTAAAAACATTTAAAAGATCTATTAAGGCATTTCCATTAAATAGAAGAACTATACTTTTATTTTAAATCAATATTTTAAAACCATTTAAAAAAATCATTAAAATCACATTGAGTTTAAAACCTCATTTAAAAACAATTATCCACTTTATGATATAGTTTTCCCACATTGAAAAACACAACCAGATGAAAATACATAGAACACCATTTAAAACATTTCAAAATTTATCCTAGGAATTTCAAAAAAAATTACTATATAAAAAATTTCAAATCATCCTCTCAACATGACATAAAAACTTGGCCTAAAATTATTCTAAGTACCCCTTTTTTCATTCTAATATAGGAAATAATAATTCCAACCCATTTACTATCATAAATTCTCTATGTCGTTATTTATATTTTCATTAATCCATTTTCAAGGGACTATTAAACACCATGGGTAGACCTAGGACCGGTATCAAATAATCAACAGACCCAAAAGGGTCCACGAAGGGTATCATACACCAACTTAAGGCCTAATTAATTTATCATAGCCGAGGATACTAAAATGTAGTATGTGAGTTAATTATCACAACCAAATACACAAGTAAAATATCAAGACTATGGGTAAAATATTGTGTACCACCTACCTCATGCTCATAGATAACCACTCATCCAAACAAGTCCCTGTATTTGAGAAAAAATTACCTTAATCGCTATGGTTAATAACTCCTTGAAAATAGGATTCATAAGAGGGAAAATGGAAAATTATCCATTTTTAAAGACCTTCATGGCTTACCCACATGGTTTTTCAAATCATGCTCCAACCATGCAGTCTCCTCTGTCCAAGGTGAAATTGAGTTTCACAGTTTCTTTGGAAATACACACGATTTGGAAAACCATGAATACATTGTGTGTTATTCCACTTTCAAATAGACCTACAGCCACATAGTTTTCAACTACACATCATGTGGTTTTAAAACCATGGTTCCTCTGCTTACTAGGTCTTATGGTATTAGCACACCATTATCACTAATTGTGTGAAATCTATGCACTTCACATAGTATATCCCTTTTCACATTTTTCATGTCGTAAACCCCTGGGACCTTACATAATCCAAATAAGTGTTTCATTAATAATTTTTAATTAATTTTAAACAAAAATAAAATAAAATGAATGTAACTCATCATACATTTGGGATATTACATCATCCCTAGTATAATATGTCTCTCTCCCGAGAAGCCTTGGTTTTCTTCCATCCACATCACCCAACCTATATTGGTTAAAAACCATAGCCAATGGCCTCATTTAGATTATGAAATCCTAAAACTCAATCAAAGAACAACCTCCATATCAAGGAACTTAATCGTCCTAAAATTGTTCCAATGCCCATCATCAAAACTAAAGGACCAAGATAGAACTTACCCAATTCCATCCAAAAAAACATCTATTATGTCATCATTTGATCACACACCATAGCTATGCTACTTCCCACCATAATAATTGCCTTACCCCCAACAATTTTTGATGCTCAAAACCTCTTACATTGAAAAATACCAACAGGTCCTCGAACTCGTGCTCCCACAATATGCCTGGAAGAGTTCCCACTTACACATCCAAATACCCATGATAAATCCAATCAACATTGGGACTCATAATCATTATAAAAAACAAACTAAAAAGGACACATAAATGTTTTCCATGCACAAATTGAGAATAAGATAGATTTTCCCCAAAATACTCATTTCATGTTTCTGAAGTGAATCCATATTTTTGAAGATGACGTATCAAATATGGATTGTGGATCACCGCATCCTTCCCATAAATTATACCAAATTAGAATATCCTTAACTCAATCTTCCCAAAAATTCCTTGCTATGATAGCATGTATGTATTAACCTCTTCTAGATATTATTTATTCATTCCCAGAGGAAATCCATGACCACCTAGACATGCCCACTTGAGTCAAAATCTTTCTCTCAATGATATTTCATAGTCAAAACCCCCCACTTTCCCAAAACTATCATCATTTCATACCGTAGCCTCAACACACCTCTAACACAAGCACCTCAGATAACTTTTAGAACCACTTTGAGCCTAAATCTAATTCTCAACTTGATTATCACCACATCTAATACCCATTGACAATTCCTAGAGGAATCCAATTATGTACCTCATAGGTTACCAACTAGAATATCATTTCCACTATAGATGATCCACATCCAATTCCATATTTCCACAACCCTACCATCACGACGGTTGTACTCGCGCAATAGACATGTCACCCCCCACTATAGGGGTATTTTTTCCACCGTCTAACTCAAGAAATATCCAACCACCATATCACAAACCCCAATTATAGTTGAACCCACAAAGTAGATGTGGTCTTCTATCACTCTCATTTGAGAAAAATAATGAAAATTCAATTGTTCTCGGCTTCTGATAATGACACCCATGGTATTCATCAACATCTAGTCCATCCCAAGAAATTTACTCACAGACAACCGATGGTCCACTTCACACCACATGTCCTCACTTACACCACTCTATAAGAAAAACTCTAAATAGGCCCTTCATTAAATAAGAATTTACACTTAGATTGCGTGGCATATATCCTATAATCTATTAGTATACTCAGGATGATTTCAAGATGTTGGGAATGATCATATCTAAACTAGGAGTACACTAAGATGTCATAGATGAAAACCACCACAACCTTATCCATTTTTTATTTCACCTATAGCTACAGGGACATGTCAATTCCCAACAAAGGTCTTAGGTATCCCTTCCCGTAAGCATCTCATCAACTCCAGGTAACCACGATTCAAGAGGGACATGTTAATTGAAACTCACGCTCATCTTACATATCTCTGGAAAGTAGTCATGTGCTAAAATTATATATGGGAATACCATCTCTATACTGATTTATTTTTTTCACCACAATATGAATGATTCTCAATGAAAAAACAAACGTTTCATTACCCTAATCCAAAACTAAATGGTCATCTGACAAGTCAGCACACATCACCTTGATATCACCAAAAATGATAGGTTCTTTCTTCTAATTCACTTGTTCATGTATCCCAAATGGAATCATGCACCACCAATATATTCCTACCATCATGGTTTCACCAGACACCCCAACCTACATGTTTTTATATGACCATTCACTAAACCCAACTCAAATTCATATAATATATATATCACCTGACCAAGGATCAAATAACCACTTAAGAAAATAATAATGCATCATAGATCATCATCCTCATTAGGCTTGAGGTGTCCTTGATATTTCCATACAATGACCCGACCATTCACACAAGTCAAGTTCAACCACATGACCACTCCACACCCCATGCATCATTCCTAGAACAGAAGAATATATCCACTCTTTATCAGACCTTAACTTTTTTATCCATGGTTATTGCTAAACATCACATCAAAAAATGTTAAAATAGTAGAGTCAAGCATCTGAATGATCCTCCCCCCCCCCATTTTAAAGACATCTATAAATTCAACCACAAGCACTGAAGGTGCTTCCATTATAAAAGAAACTAAGGTTTCACCATTACTTTTACAAAAACTTGATCAAACCTATTATGCATTAATTCCACCTTTAAATCATCCACTCATGCTTCATATCCCAAAGAACCCTTAACACTGGGAAAGCTTCCCTCATGGTTACCTCAGATTACCCAAATCCACCAACTCATAGTCACAACCCGAGTAGTATTCCCAAAACCATTGTATCTCCCACTAATCCATACACATTGAATCTCACACAAGTCACTTCTCATAGGTTCCACCCATATCCCCATTCCAAAACACACAGCTTCTAGTGAACCAAAACAAACAACTTACTATAGGTATTACACTTATAACAACACATCCACTATGAATGGCTCCAAAACCCAAGAAACCCTTTCCAATGTCTAATTTAAAACCCACATGATCACAACCCAAGAGGGTTACCACAACTATGTTATTAGATTACACCTCAAAACATCAAGGTAATAGCCTAACCAAAGGAACAACAAGTGACATTCTACTATCTAGCACACTCAAATCCATCAAGGCCTCACAACCCCTGACTAAGGGTCTCAAAACTATGGCACTATCAAATCTAAAACCACACACACGCAGGGTAAAACAAACACACAAAGGATTATCATTTTCTGTGTCCCTAAATTTTCCATTATTTCTCATTTCCCCTTTTATTAAACATTAGCACTTTTAGATCCCAAAGATTCACATTTGAAAAACCTATAATTAAATGGAATTTCAAAATTCACAATTTTATACAATTTCATGATTCATGGTTGTGCCTAGATAGAATTTCATTCACAAGTTATAATTGGAAAACACCTTATAAGTTTCTTATTAAAACTTTATTTAACCAAAATTGTCACCTTAAAAGTCATTTATACTTTACTATTACCTATATTTCTCTTAAGGAATTGGTAAAGTATAGTTCTATCATACACTTATATATAAACTATATAAATGGTTGTGGACACTTTAAATACCGACCCCTCTAATTAATTTACAACCATAGGTAGATATGAATGACCAATAGGCATAGAAAACAAATAGAAAATACAATATCATCATAAATGAATCCTAGGAAACTATCAATCATAGGAAGCATGCAGATGACATATGAATCCCATGTGCCTAGAATGATTTGTGAACACACAGCCTCTTGACATTCAAGGACAAGATATAAAAACCACATAAACCAGTAACACCACATCCATGTTCACCACTCAAGGTGAAAAAATTAGTCAATAGTAAAAGTGAACATAAAGAACATCAATTTCCCTCCACTGGTAAATCAATTTTTCCCTCATGGGTAGGGCTAAAGGCACCCAGGCATGACCTCATTACCAAGATCTAACAAGATCCTAGTCTCATGTCTACCATGCCCTAATATTAAGAAAAAAGACACCAACTCTAATACAAATTTGTAATTTCCAAGCTAGGGAGCTACTTAACTGATTCCTCAAGTTAGTGCATCAGATGACATCAGGTACACATCCCCATATTTTAGAGGCTTTCAACTGGAAGTGCGGGTCTATGGAGGTAAAATGGGGAGACAATACCATATTATCATAGTAAAACAACAGTGAAAATAATATAAGAATATATAATAGCTGTTATAAAGTATAAATGGAATAACATATGGCATGTTACAAAAATAATCCAAGTGACACATGATATAACAATGAGATGTGCACTCTTTATATCAAGTTTTCATACAACAAAACCCTAATTATAAAAATAATGAAAAAATACCAAACAAGGTCCAGAGTACAAACCTAATCCTAACATATTAAGCTCTATTCTACTAGCCCAAACATAAACCAAAATAAGGTACCTATCCTAAAGTTGTACCTAAAAACAAGTAGTATCAACTCAATTACCCAAGTGTAATGGAAGCCCAATCAAGGTGTGAGTAAAATTCAGTAGGCCACCATCAATAGTGTCTAAAGTAATAACCAGACTAAACAATAGTGTATGCAGTAGAATAAATGAATAGTAGATAAGCAATAAATAAAATAAGTTTCATAATTTTAATATTTTTCAAAATGTCCCCATTGGCTCCCTGGTTCCACAATGACACTTGATTCACAAAACCTGCTTCGGAACACACTGTAAGTCTGAACCATGTACCTTGAGGGGTGAAAAAATTTAAATAATAGGGGAAATATCTAATCAATTAATATAAATCATTTTACCTTAGAGAATCTGTCCAGGTACCCATACCATGTCCAACCATTGGAGCATAGAGCATAAATCCAACATCACAAACCATGTAATTCATTAGTGAGGACTAGAGCATCAGTATCTCTCA
Source organism: Viscum album (assembly GCA_963277665.1). Classification (NCBI taxonomy): domain Eukaryota; kingdom Viridiplantae; phylum Streptophyta; class Magnoliopsida; order Santalales; family Viscaceae; genus Viscum; species Viscum album. The sequence goes on along the minus strand of OY728150.1, from coordinate 1,880,144,918 downwards.
TACCTTGAAATTCATCAGTGGTGCCTCAAGTATCAGTATGTCCCATCCCAAATATGAGGATCCTCAGTCTAACATCTAAATACCATTATTCGCATTTGACAAAGTTCTTCATCAGTAACCTTTTTATCAAACTATAACAAAAAAAGGTACACTATTTCTATATACACATTAATGTATTTATTTTATTAGAAAAGGATAACATATTTAAAAAACATAGAACTAGGAAGAGTTATAAAAAGTTATGGGGGATAAATTAATTCATCCCAAGAGCATCGTCGATTACAATGGAAACACCCTCTTGGTGAAAGGACCCCATGATAGATAAGTAAGAGAATGGATTATTTAGAGGACACCTAGAAGCTAGATAGTTAGAAGTTTTGTCCCCATATCTCTAGGTATGAGTGATATATATACCTCTATGTATCATAATTTTTCACTTATAGATATGGTATTAAATTGACCAGGGTGTAGGGTTGTGTCCATGAAATGAATTAAAAATTACCAATGAGTCTATGTCCATCGTAGCGAGCCTAATGTTTTCCCAGTTGCACAAATCAAGACCAACAACCACCAATTTTTATTCATCCTAGAGAGAGTCTCCATTCACAAAAAAAATCATGAAAATAATAACCACATAACCTTTATTGTTACACATAATACCACCACCCCGCATTTCTCCTGAGCTACATAACCCATTAGTATTTAGCTTCAACACAGTTCTGTGAGGAATCCAATGGATCTAAAATATAGTATGGGGGCTGGTGAAAAAAGTGTTGGGTGTCCTTGTGAACTTCAGTGACCTGAGATAAGGAGATGATTCTGAGTCCTTGATCTTCCAAACCATATCAATCAGCAAGCTTTTAGTTTTAAAAACGATTCCCATCCTTGAACTCAGAGTTCCCTAAAATCTTGTGTAAGATACCAACATTTTATAGATTTATCTTGGGCTTGTTTATAGTTACTTTTTTTTGTGTTGTGTAATTTTCATTTGGGTTTTGACTAGGGGTGTTTTTGGGAGGAAATTTTAGAAAAATTAAAGAAATAGGGTTGTGCATGGTTGGTGCAAGGTTAGGGAAAACTGTGCCCCCCAGCCCAGCTAACTATGAAACCCTAGATAGAGGAAAATAACATGGTTGATTCATGGTTTGTGAAACGGTGTTCCCTCTTAAGAATAATCGTGCACCCCTATAAAAGAGGCACATGATTTAGGTTCACGATTAGGGAAAATTGTGCACCCCTTCCTAGCAAACCGTGTGCGGGAATTAAAGTCTCCTGAAAAATTTGTTTTTTAATTACCCAAACCCCCTAATTAATCAAAAATCAACACCTATTCAACCCTAGGTCCTCTTTCACGATTTTGAAGCTCTACGAATGAATTTCAAGCCTTCATAACCTCTGTTATTGGTGATTTGAATCCCATATTGAAGATATGTACCTCTCCTAGTAAGCGAATCCTATCCCAATTCTTTTTACATTCTTCTCTCTTTATTTTCTATAAAGCAATCCTCTATTTGGTTAGATATAAATCTATTTAGTGAGATCTAGATCTAACATTTTAGATCTATATCTATGTCGATATTTAAAAAATATTGATTTTTTTTTATCTTGATTTAGGGTCTTAAGATTTGGATCTCGTTCTACATCGTTGCGCCACTCAATTTTTGGAGATTTCTGTTGGCTTATTATTATACGTTGATTTTAGGTAGGTGGTATAATATTAAATACCCATAGTTATAATATTGATTACATGTATAAAGATTTAAGAATTGATATAATTGTTTAGAAATTGAATTCTTCAAATATAATTAATTAATGTGGTAAATTAATTAATGAAAAAATTGTGAAATTGTAGAAATTGGGGATAATTAATTGTAGAATTAATTATGTGATACTGACATTATTATTTGAGATTATTATTTGAGATAATTAATTGTGGAATTAATTATGGGATATTCATATTATGAATTCAGATAATTAATTGTGGAATTAATTATGGGATAATGATATCTTGGATTGAGATAATTAATTATCGAATTAATTATGGGATATTGAAATTATGAATTGAGATAATTAATTGTGGAATTAATTTTGGGATAATGATTTCCTGAATTGAGATAATTAATTGTGATATATTGATGTTAATAATTGAATAATTAATTGGTGAATTAGTTATGAGATGTTGAAATTGTGAGTATATTTAACTAATTAGTGAATTAATTAATGGGTTGTTGAGATGTATGTAATATTTTGATGATGTTAATTATGTGTTATCAAATGGTAAATGGTATCTTGGACATTTGGTTAAGTATTAAAAATGGTAACATGCACTTTCAATTATGTATTGTTAAATAGTGATTGGTAACATGGACATTCGACCAAGTATTATGAATGGTAACATGCTCATTTAATTATGTGATATTAAATATTGAATGGTAACATGGAAATTTGAATAAGTATTAATAATGGTATTATGGAAATTCAAATGTATTATCCCTTGTGGATAGATCAGACTCTGGAATAGACTGAAGTAGGTATTGAGTTTTGGGTGTCCTATGCAACCTGGGGGTTTATGTTATTAAATAGAAAATTTTTAATAATGTGATAAATATTTATTTATGCATTATACTTATTTATTTATAAAAATGTATACACTATTATTGACTGGAATTATTTTAGACACCATTGGTGGCATCCTATTGAGTCATATCCAAACCCTACTCAAGCTTCCTAATTGGTACTTGAATAGAATTTATTATTGTAAGACATGTTAAGGGAAAAGGCATGGGGTTAGATGGATGATTTGGGGATAGAGCTTGGATGAGTGAATCAGACATGGTTCAGGACCTCCTTGGGAGTCATCAGTGTCTTTATTTTTATTCTACATTTTACACACTTGACACATACAATAGCATGACATGTTTTCTTATTTAGTTGGATATTGTATTTCCTACTTTAATTATCATGATACATTGGTATTATTTATGGTTATATATTTTTCCATTATTGTTTATTTATTTCTTATGGTGTATTACTATGATAAAAGAGGGTATAGTCTCCCCATGATCGACTTATCAGACCCTCAATGTTATTCGGTATCCTTTTGTGTACAGATAGGTGCAGTTGAGGTCATGTGACAGACTAGCTCGGGGAACCGATGTTTGTGAAACCCAAGATAATACATTAAAAAGTGGTATTAGAGGTTAGTTTTATTTTCTTTTTCTTTTATATTAATATTTAGTAAAGTTATACATAGGAGACTATGATTATTTGGGGCTTAGACATGAGCTTGTGCGTGGGAGTTGAAAACCCATATAAAGGGGAAAACCAATGTTCTCGGGGTGGGATTTTTGTTATTATTGTCTACTATTATAGTTGAATATTATTTCACCTTTAGTGATGCACTTGTTGTGTGATGTAAAAATTATATTTTATATTTTCTAAGAATTAACTCATGGATTAGAATGGTGTGATATTTGAGTCTGCATGCATCATTTTAGGCACTCAGAATTATTTCATGATATGCATCATTTTAGGAACGCATGGGGAAATAGGTTTTGGGTAAGTTGTTGAACATATACTATTTTCTCCTTTCTTGTGAAATTGAATTGAAAATAGTGCCTAATATGAAATTGGAAGTGGTAAAATGATGCTATAATGTGAATAATTGGGTGTAAAAATGAGAAACTTGAATAACGAGAATGTGTTTACCTTAGATAACCAAGGCCTAGGAGTAGGATGGTTAAGGGTAGTGATAGCACCTTGATTTCAACCACATGGTGATAATTGTGGAAAAGACTTGTTGTGATTTTTTTCCTCTTAAAAAATGTGATAAATTTTTGTTATGAGTCCTAAGACATTTGTCTGGAATTATAGATTTATGACTTTTTGATGATGCTTGTTGGGAGGATGATAGGAGGAGATGGCTATAGATGGACTACCAGTAATGGAAACTAAGGCACTGATAGTTTCAGGTGAGGAAGTGGGGGATAATTTATAAGATAACTTATATCGCTTCCTGAAATTCATGGAAAGAGACCCAGGGTGGGTTGTGAAGAGTATGTCTGACCTAATGAGGGGGTTTTAGTTGTAAAACCCTATGAATTTTACTAGAGAGGGTGGAATTGAGGGATCTGATTTACGGGTTGAGTCCATAGATATGATACTTGAGAATTTGGAGACTCCTTTTAAGAAGATGATCATGTTTTCCACTTATATGATATAAGGATTGGTGAAGCGATGGTGGTACATTCATTCGTGCACTGGAAAAGGAGATGGTATGCTAAGGAGTGAATTTTTTGAGAATTTCATGGAGCAATTTTATCTAGATATTCTAAGAGATGAGATACCAGTGGAGTTCATGTGGCTGACTTAGGGGAGTATGTATGTGATGGACTATGTTAGGTGATTAATAAACCTGAAGTGGTTTTCTATGGAATTAGTAAGAAATGAGATAGCTACAGCGAGATGATTTTAGGATGGACTTAATTATGATATTAATTCCCATGATAACCTTTAAGTTAAAGATGTTTACTGAGGTAGTGGATCATGCTCTCATAGTTGAGGGGAAACTGAAGGAGGATTCCAATGCAGGACATTTGGCTTTAGCTGGATGACCAGGGGTAAGACTTCTGAGAGCAGGAAGTGTCACTATGACAACATTAGCCAGAGCTATGGGAAGAAGAGTACCCAAAAAGAGGGAACAGTTATATAAGAACTTATTGGATTGTTCTATCACCAGTGTGGTAGGTCGGGACATTATCATAGGAACTATTCTCAACCACCTGTGGATTGTCGATCTTGCAGCAAGATGGGACATCTATAGAGGTTCTATAGGAACCCATGACAGATAGTTAGTGATAGAAGAGATAGAAAGAACCAGGGTGTGGGAAAGGGATCTTCTACACCATATCATTAAGGAAGCTATAGTTATATTGGGTGAGGAGGTAGAGTTAATGGATGTGGTGCTTCTAGGTAAGAGCTCCTGCATCAACAAGGTGGTGCTGCTCAGGGGAGTCAGAATGCATCACAGGGAATAGGGGTAGTATAACTACATGCGATGTAGCCTACAATTGTGGATAGTGATGTTGTACCATCAATAGTGAGAGGTAATATTCTTGTAGATTCAATATTAGCTAGTGCCTTATTTGATATTGGTGCCTCTCCTTCCTTTATACCTGCAAAACATGTTAATGATTTGAGCCTAGTGATGGAGTTTGTGAGTGGGGTTATAGAAGTAGGCACACCGTTGGGAGTATGGTCTAAAGACGTCTATTTTTTCAAGGGGTTTTCTCTTGAGATCGAGGACTATAATTTTCTATAGGATATCTATATTTTTGATATGTTAAGCTTCTACCTAATTATGGGTATATATTTGCTAGTCACATACTGATCCCGCATTGATTGTTACCATAGGAGAGTGACATTAATGTCTACCAAGGGTGACCATTACATTCACCATGGAAAGTGGGATATCCAGGCAGGCCAAGAAGGGCCAATTACTCCACAACTGGGAGATCTCACATCCCATGTTGATAGTATTTTACTGGATGAAGAATGTGTGAAGAAAGATGTCTTTCCACTAGTATTGGAATAGTTTCAGGATGTATTTCCTGAATATTTATTAGGGATTCCACTAGATAGAGATGTGGAATTCACTATTGAGCTTATGTTGAGGGCTGAGCCAATTTCCATTCCACTATATATAATGGAATTGAAATATCTTTAATAGCACAAGACTCAGCTGAAGGATTTGGAGAATAAAAGATTTATCTGATCGAGTATGTCACCTTGGGTTTCACCAGTGTTGTTTGATAAGGAGGATGGGACTCTATGATTGTGTGTTGACTACCAAAAGTTTAACTAGATAACTGTGAATAATTGGTACCCTATTCCATGTATCGATGATATATTTTACTAGTTGAGAGGATCCTGTATGTTCTCAAAGATTTACTTGATATCGGGGTATCATCATCTGAAATTTTGGACTTTTGATATACTGAGGATTTCTTTAAGAATTAGGTATAGACTATATGAGTTCATTGTAATTATTTTTGGGATTAAAAATGTACCAGTAGTGTTTATGGCCTTGATGAATAGAATCTTCCACCCATACCTAGATCAATTTGTTGTAGTGTTTGTGGATGATATCTTGGTGTACTCTAAGAGTTGTGATGATTATTCCCCACATATTGATAGCATCTTGAGTACATCAAGATAGCATCGACTATACACTACTATACCTAAGTGTCAGTTTTGGATTGATTGGGTACACTTATTGGGACACATCATCTCAGAGGAAGGTGTATTAGTGGACCTAGAGAAGTTTAGGTCATGGTTTCTTGGGAACATCCCAATAACATATTCAGTTTCTGTAGTTTTATGGGGTTAACTGGATATTCTTGAAGATTCATCCAGGACTTTTCCAGATTAGCATCACCTCTTTTGAGCATAAAAAATAAGGTAATAATGTTTGATTGGTCAGAATCATGTGATAATTCCTTCCAGGAGATGAATAAGAGCTTGAAATCAACGTCGATCATGATGCTACCTAAGCCAGGCAAAGAGTATACGGTTTATTTTGACTCTTCTCGGATCTTACTCAAAGTTATGTTGATGTAAGGAGATTGAGTTGTGGTGTATGGGTTTCTAAAATTGATAAAACATGAACAGAACTACCCTACACATAACCCCAATATAGCAGCAGTGGTTTATGATTTGAAGTGCTGGCAGCATTATCTCTAGTATCAAAATATGAATTTAGATGATAAATTATAAGAGGGTGTGAATTTTAAGTTTAAAAACTTTTGTTTTTATCCTTAAGGAAAACTATGTTTAACAAAATTAAATAAGGTAAATTCACAAGACCTCTATTATTTCTACAAACTGACTAAGTTCCGGAAATGTGGTTCTGGAAATGAAACTTAAGGAAATTTTATAAAAAAAAGATTCTACCTTAAAGCATATAGAATCAAACTTATCAGATTATACAAAATTACAATAATGTATAAGAAGGTTATACTTTATTCCGTTTTCAAAATATAGTGTAAATAAACTTGAAACAAAAAAAGTAACAAGTATGAAATCTTTTAACCCAAATAGAAGGGTATCCAAAAAACATGGATAAATATCTCTTGATTTATACTTCTAAGAAATTGTGTCTTACCCACACTCAGGTAAGACCTCGATAGGAATATCGGAATATGTCTTCCTATCCCCAAAATCCATCAAACTTAAGGTAGCCAGTACCTCTATCTTCCTATCCATGGAAGTCCTCAAACTTTAAGGTATTCGGTACCTCTATCTTCTTATCCACGGAATTCCTCAATTGATCACAACAACAATCGGAGTCACAGGAAGCAATATGAACAAGATGTTCAGTACACACAAGGCATGAGAATCTCTCTCTTTAAAAATTACTTCAGAAGAATGAAATCTCTAGAGTGATCAACCAACAATGAGCTCGTTCAAATGAGATCTTATTTATAGGAACTTTTCAAACTATCATATCCCTCCTCCAATGATCAAATTTTTTATTGAATCTGAGAGGGACCTATACACATTTCACTCAAGCAATGGTTAGTTAGAAACAGATTGTACGACATCATTTCATAACTATAATAAGTGTAAGAAAAATATGGTTTCTCAAATAAATCTATTTTTCATAGTCGAAGGAAATAAATTCCAGATTATAATCAAATAAACATTCTAAGACTATAGATCATGGATATTAGGATTCTGTTTTACAAAGAATTTGGAATCAGAATTCTATATATTTTGGAGTATGAATTCCTATTAATTTGGAATCTAAATTGTGAGGAATTTGGAGTCTAAATTCTTAGAAATTAAGATTCTAAATTCTATAGAATTCAGAGTCTGAATTCTATGGAATTTAGATTCTGAATTCTTTGGAATTTGGAATATGAATTATGAGGAGTTCAGAGTCTGAATTCTGAGGAATTTGGAGTTTGAATTCTAAGGAATTCGAAGTTTGAATTCTAATGAATTTGGTGTGTGAATTCTAAGGAATTAAGAATCTGAATCCTAAGGAATTATGAGTCTGAATTATAAAGAATTTAAAGTGTAAATTTTAGAGGATTCAGAGTTTTAATTCAGATAATTCAGATTTTGAATTTCATAAAATTTAGAGCCATAATTTCAGATAATTTGGAATCTGAATTTTAAAGAATTTAGAGTCTGAATTTCATAGAATTTGGAGTCTGAAATTTAGAGAATTCGGAGTCTAAATTTTAAATAATTCAGTGTATTAATTTCAAATAATTAAGAGTCTGAATTTCAGCTAATTAGGAGTCTAAATTTTAGAGAATTCAGAGTTTGAAATTTATAGAATTCAGAGTCTTAATTTCAGATAATTCGGAGTCTGAATTTTAGAGAATTCCGATCCTTAAAACAGAATACTCTATAACCATGGATTTAAAGGATTCTGAGGTTTTATATGTGAAACCAAATTTTATACTTAAGAATAAAATGAGTTAGATTTAGAGAAATTATAAAATGAACAATTAAAACATAGGTAAGGACAAAATTTCCTTAGATAAGGAACATTTTTCTTATTAAGATAATTCTTATGGAAAAACATTTTCCTTAAGATAAAGTTTTTGTTATTTTCAAAACATGGAGAAATTGAAAAGTCATAAAGAAACCTTATTAAATCAACAATATCCCCCTTTTTGGAAATCAAAAACATCCTTACAAAAAAGAATATAAGGACTTAGATTTTTTCTTTATGGACTTGAGAAAAAAATATTATCTCCCTTTACTTATGAATCATGGTGAATACGACTAACTCCCCCTTAGGTTTTAAAATCCATAAGGATCTTATTCTTGACTTCATTAAATATATTTTACTTTTTCTTACATAAGGAAAACTTATTTGATAGGAACTCCCCCTTAGATAGACTCCCCCTTAGGGAATTCTCTTCTTTACTTAGTATTCTTTTCAACATTCCTTTCTCTTCATTTGTGATTTTCAAAAAGGAATAAAGGGAACGGAAAAAATGGTACCTGAAATATTAGTAATATACACCAAAAAACATGAAATATAACCAAAATTTTATTATGATAGGAAAAATTTGTACAAAGAGGAAAATAAAACAAAAGATAATATTGGAAAAAAAATCCTTCTTAATCCTTCGGCATTAACTTCTTCACGATGGTTGTTATCTTCTTATGCTCTTTGTGATCTTCCTCAACATGCTTCATCAACTGATCCTGATCTTCACTTTTCTTCTCCATGGATTTGATCTTTTCTTACTGAGTCTTAAATATTTATTCTTGAGCTTTGAAAATATCTTATTACTTATTGAGTTTTTCTTTGAACTCAATTCTAAGATCTCTTTTCCTTTTCTAATTTAAACAAACTGAATTAATCTTCCCATTCAGATCTTTGACTTCCTGCTTCCGGGTTGTCTATTCAAGACTTAGCTTTTCCTTAAAACTTTTAGTAAGATATTTGAACCTTCCATCTTCTGTGTCAAAAGCATTATTTACACTTTATTGAAAATCATTAAGGATTCTCATCTCTTTGATTGTCTTCCTTGACCACTTTGTGATTTACTTGCATGATCTTTTTTTTCTTCATATCCAATGAAGAAGTATTTGAAATCGGCCTCAAGACTGACAAACTTATCCATAAGCATGGTAACTAAATCTAATTTATGATTAAACGAGTGCTGAATCATCTGTCACCTCGAGTCTATACTTGAAAACAATGGAATGGTATTAACCACCTTCCTCAAATATTGGACTACAAAGTCATGTCCAAGAGAGGGAGATTCTGAATCAGATTGTTTGGTTTGTGAGGATTCTTTTTCTATCTCTTCATCTTTTATCTTCAATGAACCAGCAATATCTTTCTTTTTCACTATGGATATCTTAGGTGTATCAACCAACACCTATTTTCCCTTATCATCTTTCAAAATTTTTTCTAATTATTTTTGTGATTCATGCTCACTATCTGATAGTTGAACTATTTTATCTTCCTCAATATTTTCTTTCTCATCACCTGCAACAAAATCATCTGGTTGAAAAAATCATGATTATTACTCTCTTATTCAGATGGTTTATTCATTTCTTAATTACTCTTTTCTTCTTTTCCTGGGATATAAATTTTTGAAGATTTAGCTTCAGAAGTTCGGATTGAAAACTTTTCAGAGGGACTCTCCTTCTCATGATATTCTTCCACTTGTTTTATTATGTCATCTGTATCACCACTTTCTTATTCTTATTCTTCTTCGACTTCTTCTTCTTGAATTATTTCTTCTTCTTCTTCTTCCAGTTCTGTAATCATCATCTTCTTTCCCAGAGTCACGGGAAGTGATTCTTGAAAAAACAATTTTGGTACTTGAATTTTTTTCAGAGGCTTTATCAGCAGCCTTGAGAAGGTATTGAACAATCTCAGCCTCCAACATCTTCTTCTTCTGCTACTTTTCTTTTTCTTTATTCTCAAGATCCTCATTAGCCTTAATCTTTAAATCTTTTTCCTCAACAGGGTCCAATCCAAAACTAGGCTCCCCTTCCTTCATATTATTCTTGTCTTCTCTCCACTTGGTAACCACTTCATCTAGATAAGTCTTTTTCATCTTTGGCTTAGGTGGTGCTAATTGAGTTTCCTTAACAGTATGATATTTTTCTTTATTTTCTTGTTCCTTCACTGTCCTCTTCTTTCCACCCTTCTTTCAAGTCTCAGCCACTTCCTATTTCTTTGATAGGGATTCTATTTTAGCTTTAGATAAATCATAAAAAATCTATGAATTCACTATTGAAGCCAACCTTCATCCTTCTGATGTGTCATCACTAAGAAACATGAACTTGAAATTCTTTGTCTTAGAACTACATGGGATTTTAAATGATTCTTCAAAAAGGACTATAATCTTGGAGAGAATAATCAGATATATGATAATTTGAGATTTCAGAGTCCCATTCTTGATATTTATGATTGTAAGTAAAATATAATTCAACAAATTAATCTTTCTGAGATTCACCGGAAAGTATAAAGAATAAATATCACTCTTCTTCAGGGTATCCTTATCACCTTTACTTGGAATGAGAAATCCCTGAACCCATAACACAAGAATCTAGAGATTTGTAGAGAGATGGATAATCTTTGGAATCTTGACTTCTTTTAAACCAATAAATTCCATAGCCTTCTCCTTATCGAATGATCTTAATACATCTGGTAGCTAATGGGTACATAATTCATCTACACCTTCATATGGAATTCCAATTAGATTGGTAGTATTACTGTAGGAAAAAGAAAAGGTCTTTCCATAGCTCTTAAACAAAAACATGTCTCTCCCACCATCATTGAAGAAACATACAGATTCATATAATTCTACCAACAACTCTTGATAAACTAGATCTTGTACCATCAGTTTGGATACACCTAAGCTCTCCCAGCCATTTAACTTGATATTTTTCAAGATAATAGAATCAAACTTATTAAATAATTTCAGATATACTAACTTTTATCTGTATATCTTCCACTCAGATATTTCCTTTACTGATGACATTTTATTCTGAGGAGAAGCTTCCATAGACATTCAGAATTTAGAAAAACTGGGAAATTCAGAAGGAGCCTTAAAAATAGGATAAGAGCTTCAGCACACCACGACATTGAAAATTGATGTGGGGCAACCATCGGGGGGGATTTATATAGGCATTTTAGGTGACGGTTCATCTTCCCAAATAGATCCAATGGTGAAAACACTTTTCATCAGATTTGACAGTTGAGATAATATTCAAAGAAGGAATTTGATAGGTTCTGATCTTTTGAGGTTTTTAAGAAAAAAAATCGGATTTAAGGAAAAGTGAATCTGAAAAATTTTCTTAAATAATATTAAAATACCAACATGTAAAAAGATGATTGTGAAAATTTAAGAAAAGAAAAATACCTTCCAGAATACTAGGGAAGAAAATAATAATGAAAATTCTTTTTTAAGAACATTAGATTCCAAAAAAATTCTTAAGGAAAATTTTTGAAATTGAGAGTTTTTTAACTACAAAAAATTTTAACTACTGGAAATTTTGATTATGAAAAAATTTGATTATGAAAAAATTTTGACCACTAAAAAATTTGATTACGAAAATTTTTGATTATTAAAAATTTTGACTACTAAACAATTTGATTATGAAAATTTTTTATTATGAAAAAATTTTGATTACTAAAAATTTTGATTATAAAAAATTTTGATTATGAAAAAATGTTGATTACTAAAAAATTTAATTACAAAAAATTTTGATTACAAAAAATTTTTACCACTAAAAATTTTTTATTACGACAAAAACATCTTAACAATCAAATGTACTCCCCCTATGAAAATAATTTTCTTACTATAAGGAGATAGGTTTGAACAGAAAGTTAATATGGAATATTACCTTACGGTTATCATTCCAAACTTTTGTTTAATGTATTCAAATCTATCAGAGGGTAAAGTTTTTATGAAAATATAATAAATTTGATCTTGCATTATGATAAATTGAAGAATGATATCTCCTTTTTGTGTGTGATCCCTAAGAAAGTGATGATTAATATCTATGTGTTTTTCACGGGAGAGATGTGCAGGGTTTTTTCTTAGGGCAATGGCACTAGTGCTATCACACAATATCTGTGTTTTGGTAAAACTCATACCATAGTCTGTGAGTGTGTGTTGCATCCACAACACTTGAGTACAGCAACTTCCAGCTGCTACATATTCAGCTTCAGTAGTGGAAAGTGCTACTGAGTGTTGCTTTTTTAATGACCAAGAAACTAACGAGTCTCTTAAAAAATGACAAGTTCCATATGTTCTTTTCCTATCAATTCTACTTACACTAAAATTAGAATTTGAAAAAAATTTAAAACAAAATCATTTCCAGATGTATAATAGAGTCCTAAATCCATGGTGCCCCTTGAATAGCGAAAAATTCTTTTCAATGCCTTTAAATGAGATTCCTTATGATTGGATTGATAACTCGCACATAAGCATACTGAAAACATTAAGTCTGTATGACTAGATAACAAGTATAGTAAACTTCTTATCATGCCTCTAAATGATGTTTGATCTACTGGTTTCCCAGCTTCATCAAGATCAATGAAATTTAAGGTACCAATGGGAGTACTTATACTCTTAGTGTTGTCATATCTATACTTTATAAGAAGATCTTTAATATACTTATGTTGAGATATATATGTTCTTTCTAGTTTTTGAGAAATTCTAAAACCTAGGAAAAATGTTATCTAACCCATCATACTCATTTCAAACTCAAATTTCATTAGATTCACAAACAAATTGGTTAAATATTGCTAAGTTGAACAAAAAATAATGTCATCAACATAAATTTTAACAATTAAAACATTTTTCTTATATTTATTTATAAAAAGGGTTGGATTAGCATTTCCCTTAACATTGTGTTTTTAAAAAAAAATTATGTAAGTCTGTCATACCTGGCCCTAGGGGCTTGTTTAAGTCCATATAAAGCATTGGTATGTTTGAAAACATGTTCAGGATGTTTTGTGTCTTAAAAACCAAGATTTTTTTCAACAAAAACTTCCTCTTGAACATATCCATTAAGAAAATCACATTTAACGTCCATTTGAAAAAGTTTAAAGTTGGAGAATGTTGAAAAGGCAAGTAAAATACTGATAGATTCAAGTCTAGAAACTATAGAATAGGTTTCTTCGTAGCCTATTCCTTCTTGTTGATTATATCCTCTAGAAACTAATCTATATTTATTTCGTACAATGATTCCATTTTCATCACACTTATTTATGAAGTCCCATTTTACTCCAATAAAAAAAGTTTCCTTAGGTCTTTCAACCAAGTTCTAGACTCTATTCCTTTCAAATTCTTTAGCTCATCTTGCATGGATTTAATCCAATCATCATCACCTAAAGAGTAATTAGTGATTTTTTGTTTTAATTGGGAAAGTAATGCTAGATATTATACTTTATTTATTAAGGAACTTCTAGTCCTTACAGGTTTATTTACATCACCAATTATACTATCACTGGGATGATTTTTAAGAAACAACTTATTTGGGTTTTGTAAAACCTCTTCATCAACATATGGTAGGAAATCTTCTGGGGTAAATACTTCAGAAATATTTTCTTGAATATTTTCCTTATCAGAAGGATCTTCTATCAAGGGTTGATAATCAATTTTTGAAAACACATCCCAAGATGTAGGTTGTAGTTGTTTAAAAATAAAAGGATCAGTTTCATCAAATTTAACATGTACTATTTCTTCAACAGTATATGTATTTTTATTAAAAACTCTATAAGACAAGGAATTTGTAGAGTAGTCTAGGAAAAATTCCTTCATCATATTTGGGAGAAATTTTTTGTAAATTATCTTTAGTAGTCAGAATGAATACTTTGCAACCAAATACTTTGAAGTAATAAAGTCTAGGTTTTCTATCATTCCACAATTCGTAAGGGGTTTTGTTAAGAAAAGGATTAATAAAAACTTGATTTATAGTATAAAAAATAGTACTTATTGTTTTATCCTAAAAATGTTTAGATATTGAATATTCACCCAACATTGTTCTAGTTATCTCTTGAAGAATTGGATTTATTTTTTCAACAACACCATTCTGGTGAGGAGTTCTTGGTGCTGAGAAGTTATGAGTAATTCTTTTTTTAATACAAAAAGTTTCAAAATCAGAATTTTGAAATTCTCCTCTATGATCAATGTGAATAGTAATAAATGGAATTTTTTTCTCATTTTTAACTTGGGCTCTAAAAATTATTAAATAAGAAAAATCTTCATATTTATTACCTAGAAAATAGACCCACATAAATCTAGTGTAATCATCAACTAAGACAAATACATAATATTTTCCTCCAATGCTTCCAGTTTGTGTTGGACTGAAAAGATTCATATGCACCATATATAATTCATAAGTAGTTGAGACATCACTAATTGATTAAAAACTTGATTTATGTTGCTTTCCATATTGACAAGGATCAGAAACTTTTGAAGAATCAAATCTAAGCTCTGGTAGATCCTAAAAATGTCTTTTCTTAAAGAGTTTACATAGGTTATTAAGGTTACAGTTTCCAAACATTCTATTCCATAACCAAGATTGATCTTCCATTGCACTAATAAAAGGTAGATCTTGGATTCTAAGGTATTCTAACTTTAGTGTGTACACATTATCTTTCCTATGGGCAGAAATAATGAACTCTTCCTTGGAATTGTATACTAAGAACTTTTCATTCCTAAAATTCACAAGTTAACCTTTATCACATAATTGATTTATGCTAATTAGGTTTTACTTAATACCCTTATCAAATAAAACATTTGAAATCAAAGTTTTTCCAAGAAGAACAATGTTACATATACCAACAATTTATCCCTGATCATTATTTCTGAAAGTTACATTTCCTCTTTTCGTCTTGATAATCTTTACAAAGAAGTTTTTATTACCAGTAATATGCTGGGAACATCCACTATACATGTACCATGTATTGTTGTTGGTACTATCTTTATTTTCCTGAAAATATGAGTGTTAGAATTTCAGAATCCAAATTTTCTTGGATACGGAAATTTTATAAAGTAAGATTTTAGGAATCCACATTTTCTTAGAAAAATAAGCTTTATGAAAACCTAAAGACTAAGTTTTATTTAAAGAAAAAAAATCCAATGTCCACTGCATTGACATTTTAGTGCAGAATAGAGCACTTTGAGGAACAAAATAGTTATTACTAAAAATTGGTTTAGAATGAGTATAACAAAATCTAGAACTATTCCTTAGAGGTCAAATTTGGGAATACATCTTGTCAAAGTTTTCCTTAACAGAGGTAAATTTTGACAAACACTTCCTCAAGGAAAATATTTATGAATTTATTTTAATAACCAAGTTTTTAACCTCAAAAACATTAGTTTCAGAACTAGAATTAGTCTCTAAAATATTTTTCTTAGAAATTACATTTTCAAAATCCTTAGAAAGTTTATACTTCTTATAATTAACTTCCTCAAGGTTTTTGGAAATACTTTCAAAATCATAAATTTTCTTGTAAATATATTTATAAAGATATGATACTTCTTTATTTAAAATAGAAATTCTAGAATTTTCCTTCTCAAGATTTTTCTTGAGTTTATAATTTTTATTCTAAAGAATATTAGAAAACCTAGAAACTTCTTCATAAGAAGGTAATGAATTATATTTATCTGAAGAAGATTATTCATCTAAAGACTTATAGTATTTATCATCAGTATAATTTTCATTCAAATATATATTGGTAATAGATTCATCATTGTGTACCTTAGCCATTAGAAAATGATTTTCAATGGGTATCTTGGCTAGTAGACCAAGATTCTTCTGACTAGAAGATTCATACTCTGAGGATTTATCAGAAGAGTCTCCCCCACTGGAACTCCAGGTGTCATTGGATTACAAAACGTTCTTAGTTTTAGTCTTTTAATACTTCTTTATATTCCTCTCAGAATGATTTTCCTTTCTATCCTTTTTCTTAAGCACAAGACAATCTGGTCTTATATACCCTGCTCTTTTTCATTCATAACAAGTAACTTCCAAATATTTCTTGTCTTTTCTTTCTTTTTTCTTATATCTATACTGAAATTATTTCTTTCCAACTATCCTGTTCATCCTTTGAGAAATATTAGCTAGTTCATTCTCATAATGTTCACGTTCACTAGATTCTAATAAAACAGTGACTTTCTTAGACTTGGGTCTTGTAACCCTTTCTGGTGTCTTGACTTTAGTAGTATTAAAGGCTATAGTTCCATTTCCATTTTTCATCTTACTCACATTAGCAGTTCTTTTCATTCTTGTCTCATGTTGAAGAAGAGTTCCAAAAAGTTCCTCAAGAGTAATTTGGGATACTTTCCTATTTTCATTAACAATTGTTCTCTTAGATTCCCACTCATTAGGAATGATATCAATAATCTTGTCCACAAGTGATTAATCATCTAGACCTTTCTCACCCATATATTGTAAACTATTAACAATTATCATAAAACTTTATTACACCTTGCATAGTGGTTCTCTATAAGGAAATAGAAATCCATGATATTCTTCTCTAAGAATAGATCTTCTAGTTTCTACAAATTTGAATGTACTAAAATAAGTAACATCCAATTTCTTCCAAATACAATTAGAAACTTCATAATAAGAAATATAAAAATATATATTCCTAGTCAGGGAATAGAAAAAAGTATTTCATACTTTGTATTTTAGTTGATATTATGTCTTTTCATGATTGGTAAAAGTTTTGACTTCCTTTTCAGGAATCTTGTAATCTATAGTAAGCATAAAAAAATTGTCTACTCCATTATTAATAACAAAAGTATTCATATGATCTCTCCAATATTCATAATCATTACCATCAAATATAGTTGGTCTGGTAGGATTTAGATTGTCAATTGATCCAACATTCATTACTACCATCTAAAAGAAAATATATTTCCACAAAAAACTTGTTAATAGTAAAAATTTTAAGAACAGATAAAAAACTCCTAAGGAAAAATTTAGAACAATGGAAACTTGGGCAGGAAAACTTATATGTGAATATAAGTATTTCAGATACATGATCTGATACTAATTTTAGGATCTAAATAAAAATGTATATTCTCAATTACAAGAGGGGGTGAATTGTAAGTTTAAAAAATTTCATTTTTATCCTTAAGGAAAAATTTATTTAACAAAATTAAACAAGGTAAATTCACAAGACCTATTTTAGTTCTACAAACTTACTAGGTTCTTGAAATGTGGTTCCAGAAATGAAACTTAAGGAATTTTTTTAAGGAAAAGATTCTACCTAAAAGCATGTATAATCCAACTTATCATAGTATAAAATTGTAAAATAAAGTATAATGAGGTTATACATTCTTCCTTTATCAAAATATAGTGGAAATAAACTTGAAACAAAACAAGTAACAAGTATGAAATCTTTTAACCCAAAGAGAAGGGTATCCAACAACCTCGGATAAAGGTGCCTTGATTTATACTTTCGAGAAAGTCAATCTTACCCACACTTGGGTAAGCCCTCGATAGGAATATTATAATATGTCTTTCTATCCTCACAAGCCCTCTAACTTTGAGGTAGTCATAACCTCTGTCTTCCTATCCATGGAATTCATCAAACGTTAAGGTAGTTGGTACCTCTGTCTTCCTATCCCTAGAAGTCCTAGATTGATCACAGCAACAATCAGAGTCACATGAAGCAATCTGAACAAGATGTTCAGTATGCATAAGGCATGAGAGTCTCTCTCTCTATAAATTACTTTAGCAGCATGAAATCTCTAGAGTGATCTACCAACAATGAGATCATTAAAATGATCTCCTATTTATAGTCGCTTTTCCAATAGTCATCTCCCTCCTCCAACGGTTATATTTTTTCTTGAATCTCAGAGGGGCCTGTACACATTTCACTCAAACAACGGTTAGTTAAAAACATATTGTATGATATCATTTCATAACAATAACAAGTGTAAGTAAAATAAGGTTTCTTAGTCAAATATTTTTTTTGGACTCTAAGGGGAAAAAGTTCAGAGTCTAATCAAATAAACATTCTAAGACTATAGATCATGGATATTAGAATTCTGTTTTACAAATAATTCAGAATTTAAATTCTATAGATTTCAGAGTCTGGATTCCTATAAATTCAGAATCTTAATTCTGAGGAATTCGAAGTATGAATTCTAAAAAATTCAGAGTCTGAATTCTAAAAAATTCGGAGTCTGAATTCTAAAAAATTCGGAGTCTGAATTCTATGGAATTAGGTGTTTGAATTCTGACGAATTTGGAGTCTGAATTTTGAGGAATTTAGAGTCTAAATTCTCAAGAATTAAGATTCCGAATTCATAGGAATTCAATGTCTAATTTCTAAGGAATTCGAATTCTGAATTCTAAGTAATTATGAGTCTAAATTCTAAGGAATTAAGATTTTGAATTGTAGAGAATTTGGAGTCTGAATTTCAGAGAATTCGGAGTCTTAATTTTAGAGAATTCATAGTCTGTATTTTAGAGAATTCGGAGTCTGAGTTTTATAGAATTTAGAGTTTGAATTTCAGATAATTCGGATCCTAAAAATAGAATACTCTACAATCGAGGATTTATAGGATTCTGAGGTTTTAGATGTGAAACAAAATTTTAGACTTAGGAATAAAATGAGTTAGATTTAGAGAAACTATAAAATTAATAATGAAAACATAGGTAAGGGTGAAATTTCCTTTGTGAAGGAAAATTTTCCCTTTTAAGATAATTATTATGGAAAACAATTTGCCTTAAGATAAAGTGTTTGTGATTTTCAAAACGTAAAGGAATGGAAAATTCATAAGGAAACTTTATTGAATCAACATTATATATTGGGTAAAAATTTACTGTGTATACAAACCAAAATAACATGTAGTATATCTTTTCTCAATGAGATTTGAACCTTTGTCAATGGAGATGGGTTGAGTACATGTAGTCATTTGACATTGATTTGGAATATACACCTAGGAAAAGGAATGGTGTGGTTGATTCTTTGATCTGAAAAACATAGGATTAGGTGTTTCATGAGTCTAGATTTGAGTGGAAGATGATGACCTTATTGGCTAATATGCATTTGGTGGTTTAAGAGAGTCAGGATCAGATGACTCTGGTATTAGTTTTAGTAGAGTCTGTACTTTTGAGTCGGATTCGAGATAGGAAGTATGAGTATCCGAAGTGTTTGACCTTGAGGGAAATCCTTGATGATGGGGAGTCACCTTCCAATTATATCATAGATAAGTATGAGATCATCTATGTCAAGAATCAAGTTGTTGTGCTTAATAGCATGCAAGATGATTTGATGTAGGAATTTCATGCCTCGAAGTTGGCGATACATCCATGTGTGACCAAAATATATCATGAAATATTATGATAGTTTTGGTGGACAGTCATGAAAAGGCAGATAGCATGGTTTGTGACATGATACTACACTTGTTAGTAGGTGAAGGCAGAGCATAAATGACCTGGAGTCTTTCTTTTTCCATTTCACATTCTATAATTGAATTGAGACGACATGAAAATAGAATTGTTAGTGGGTCTCCCAAAGATGCCAAGGAAGAATGATTCTATCAGGGTTATTTCAGGTAAAATAGAGAAATTATCACATTTTTTACCTATATGAATGACTTTCACAGTGTACCAGTTGGGAGAACTGTATGTTCAAAAGATAGTCTGTCTACAAGGGGTGCAATGGAATATAGTTTCAGACCATGACTCACGTTTCACTTTACGCTTCTATAAGGGATTATAGAAGGTGCTCATTACAAAGGTATTATTGATTATGACTTTTCACCCGTAAACATATTGGAAGTCAAATCATACTATATAGGTGCTTGAGGATATGCTATAGACGTGTGTCATAGAATTAGGTGGGTCTTTGGAGAAGCACCTAGATTTGGTGGAGTTTTCATATAAAAATAGTTATCAGGAAATGATACATATAGAACCATTCAAGGATATTTATGGTAGGCCATGCATATCACCATTATATTGGATGGAGGATGGTGAGTCAGATTTTTTGGGACCGAGTATTGTGCAGGATATTTTGTAACACGTTTAGCTGATTGGGAAGCGTATGCTTATGGCTCATAGTAGACAGAAGTTGTTTCTAATAGACATTGAACTAGAGTTTATATAGGGTGATATTGTTTTCCTTTAGGTGTCTCCTACGATTTTTCACAACAGGATACGAAGACAGGGAAAGTTGGCACCCAATTTTGTCAGACCGTTTGAGGTTATGGAGAGAATCAGGTCGGTAGAATACTGATTGGCTCTTCTATATAAATACAGTCTAATGTAGGACATTTTCCATATATCACAACTATGAAGGTATCACCCTGACCCTTATCATGTGATGGATTTGGATTATATTGAGCTTGAAATAGATGATTCCTTTGAGGAGCACCTGATACGTGTGTTGGATCACAGTGAGAAAGTGTTTCCGGGAAAGACTGAACTGATAGTTCATATATTGTGGCAACATGGGTGTGTGTAGGAGAAAACATGTGAAAGGGAAGAAAAAATGAGGGGTTAATGGACCAATATTTTTAACTCTAAATCATAGAGAATCTAGGGACTACATCTCAAGGATGAGATGTTATAAATTGGGGATATTGTAAGATTCATAACTTTTTAAAGTTATCTCAGGCTCATTTATAGGTACTTTTTTTGTTTAGTGCGGAGTACTTTTCATTTTGGTTTTTTTGGGGTGTGTTTAGGTGGAAATTTTAGAATAATGAAAGAAATAGGGTTATGAAAAGTTGGTGCACAGTTAGGGAAAATCGTGTGCCCTGACCTAGCAACTTGTGCAACCATGGACATTGGGTAATTGTATGGTTGGTACATGGTTTACGTACATGGTTAGGAAAAATCATGCACCCCTACCCAAAAAACTGTGTGCGGGAATTAAAGTCTCTCAAAAATTAGTTTTTTAATTACTTGAACCCCCTAATAAATCCCAAATTGACTCCCATTCATCCCTAGGTCCTCTTTCACAATTTTGGATCTCTCTGGATGAATTCCAAGCCTTACCAACCTCTTTTCTTCGCGATTTGAATCCTAAACCAACGATTTATACCTCTCTCAATAAGTGAATCCTATCCATGTTATTTTCCTATTATTCTCGATTTATTTCAGTGAATTAATCCCCTTTTTGGTTAGATCTAAACCTATTTTGTGATATCTAGATCTATATTTAAAATATCTTTATTCTATTTAATCTTTATTTAGGGTTTTAATATTTGGATCTTGTTCTACATCATTATACCATTTAATTTTTTGGGATTTTCATTGGATGATTATTCATCGATGATTTGAGGTATGTGGTCTAATATTCAATCCCCATATTCATGATATTGATTACGTGTATGTAAATTTTATAATTTATAGATTTCTTTAACAATTTAATTCTTATAACATAATTAATTAATGTGGTAAATTAATTAATGAAAAAATTGTAAAATTATGGAAATTTTGGATAATTTATTGTAGAATTAATTATGTGATATTGAGATTATTATTTGAGATAATTAGTTTTAGAATTCATTATGGGATATTAATATTATAAATTGAGATAATTAATTGTTTAATTAATTATGGGATAATGATATCTTGAATTGAGATAATTAATTTTGGAATTAATTATGGGATATTGATAATATGAATTGAGATAATTAATTGTGGAATTAATTATGGGATAATAATATCTTGAATTGAGATAATTAATTGTTAAATTAATTGTGAGATATTTATGTTAAGAATAGAATAATTAATTGGTGAATTAATTATGAGATATTGAAATTGTGAGTATGATTAATTAATTAGTGAATTAATTAATGGTTTTTTTAGATATATGTAATATTATGATGTTTTCAATTATGTGTTATAAAATGGTAAATGGTAACATGGACATTCAAAAAAGTGCTATGAATGGTAACATGCTCATTCAATTATGTATTGTTAAATGGTGAATGGTAACATAGACATTCATCTAAGTATTATAAATGGTGACATGATCATTCAATTATGTGATATTATATAGTGAATGGTAACATGGACATTCAAATAAGTATTAAGAATAGTAATATGGACATTCAAATATTATATCCCTTGGGTATAGATCGGACTCTGACACAGGCCGAAGTAGGTATTGTGGTTCGACTGTCCTTGGGAACCTGGTGATTTATGTTATTAAATAGAGAATATTTAATAATGTGATAACTATTTATTTATGCATTGTAATTATTTTTTTATACAATTGCATAAAATTTTATTGACTATAATTTTCTTAGACACCATTGGTGGTGGCCTACTTATTCATACTCATACCCTACTCAGGTTGACTGATTGGTACTCGAATAGAATTTATTTTTGAAGGTTAGGTTAATGGAAAAGACCCTAGGTTAGATGGATGAGTTGGTATGGATATTGGATGAGGGAAGTAAACTTGGTTTAGGACCTGCTTGGGAGTTGTCGGTATCTTTATTTTTTGTTTTTGTTTTAGAAACTTGATGCGTACATTAGCATGGGTTGTTTTCTACTTTAGTTGGATATTTATTTCCCACTTTTATTATCATGATATATTGGTATTGTTTATGGTTATATATTCTTCCACTATTGTTTATTTATTTCCACTAGTGTATTAATCTGATAAAATAGGTTATATTATCCCCATGATCAACTTATCAGACCCTCACTGCTAGTCAGAATCCTCTAGCGTACGGTGAGGCGCGCTTGAGGTGATGTGACTAACCAGCTCGGGGAACCGATGTGTGTGGCACCTAGTTCAAGATTTTACATCATGATTTATTTATCACCTTCCATAAGAACCACCATCTAGCAGCAATGATAGTGTCACACACTTTGTTTTCCAAGTTGTTATTCACCACCCCTTGAAACTAAATTTCAAGGAAGTTTGAACTCATATAGATGTTTGAATACAAACTAGTGAAACTACATATGCCATGCCACAACCATCTAGCCCACTGCCCCTCAAAAAATAGATGCCCCATTTTTCACTACAGGTATCACTACAAAAATAGCACCTAGAAGCGAGGGGAATACCCATATTTTGGATAATATGATTAGTAGGTAATTCATTATTTATGATATGCCACACTAGGAAAATTTATTTAGTTGGGATATTTTTGCACCATAGTTTCTCACACCATTCATCTTTCTGCTTCTTCATTTTCATCATCTGGTGATAATCATTAACTGAGAATCCTTTGAAAGAGGAATCAGTGAACACACATCTATCAAGATTCAAAGGCAGTGACACTAAGTCATATACCCTCCATTGGTCATCATCAAGCATGGATTGAATGAAGTTGGGGAAGTTTTCAGATTTTCTAAATGAAATCAATAAGGTGGGACATCCTGGAAAACCGAGTATAGTACTGATCTGATTGTGATTCCAGAAAATGATATCTTTCCATCCAATAATCCAACATGATTTATTCTCAATATCTAAGATGTGAGGATGAACAGAACACCATAACACCGACACTCACCCTTTATTGGTTCTAAGGATATTTCATACTTCTTGAAAGTGAATTTTACCCATAGGTTTCACCCCTAAATTGATTCCCAATCCATCTTCATATAAATATCATGCATTGTATAAGAGATGCTTCAAACATTAATACCACCTCCCTCACTAGTCTATCCATTCTTTCCCAAGAGGCCAAGTGATGATTTCTCTCAGAGAGATAATCTTATATGAATGATCCCATTAGTTTCTCCAACCTTGATACTACTTATTTGGGAAATATTATAGTGAACTTGCATTCTCTTACATTACAATTACATCATTTTAAAAATAAAAAATGTAATAGCGTTACAAAACCAGGATCAAAAGGTTCAGTGTCTTGGGAAAATTTGGACTATGAAAAACTTTTACATAATAAAACATAAACATTAATTTAACTCCTTCTCAATATTCTTATTGTCACTAATTTTATCCTTAGTACAAGTAATCACATGAGGATATACATCAATGAAAGGGGTGAGCTAAAAGACCACTAAGAGGATCGATAAGAACAAGAATAAATATAACATGGGGTGAGAATAATTATCATAATCATAACATAAGAATAGGATCATCATCATAATAATGAGAGGAATAATTATATAAATTCATGGAATAATTCAATTAATAAAAAAGAAACATCGTGTCTTAGTGGTCAAATACCACACACAGTTTTGAACAAAACTAGCATCATGTTCACGCATAACATATGTGAATAATAATAACATCATCATTGTGAAAAAAATCTAGCATAATTTTCATGAATATTTCACATTATATAATGAGATACATCACATTACTCAATTCATTGGAGCACTATATAATTCTGGGTGCTCCCGTCACATCATAACATTTACATAATCATGCATGCCACATAGAATGTATAACAATATTTTCCATAAAATAACCCATAGAAAGGAAATGGGTTTCATGAGAATTTGATAAATCATGAATTTATGGATAAAATTTGGTGGTTCCCAAAATAAAAATGTAATAACATACTTGGTTTAAGAATCATAAATCTTGAGTGATGAATAAACAGTCTCAAGAGAAGTAAAAGATGTGTTTTAGAAGGAAGAGTTATTTTGGAAAAAAATATTTGCATTTGTCATAAAATCATACTGGAAGAATTTATATCCTAGAAATGAAAAGTTAAGGACAATGAAATAATATTTTAGGAATATTAAAAGAATATACATACTGAAATTTGGCACAAAATAGGAATAGACCAAAGAAAAGAAATTGGGTTCGAGAATCACCTTACCTTATGTATGAATGATTTATTCAATTTAATATCCTTTATAATCAAATTATATTCATTAATTAATAAATCAAGAACATATTCTACATTTATTTTATTCATTATAATTTTATTAAGTTTTTTATGGACATTTTTATGAGTTATAGTGTTCAATTTCATCATTTGGGAGTGTTTATTTTCTTGGTTTTCATGATCAGTTCAATTGTATACATGTACGGAAGATTAGGTAAAATGAGAATAATTAACCATAATTAAAATAATAATTTATTAATGGACTAAAAAAATTAAATGTTATTATATTTGTTTCAAGATATGAGGATGATTCATTAGATAAAATGCTAATGATAATCCTTTAGATTAATTTTGGCGGCTTTTGAACAAAATGAACTCATTTTGTTTTATTATTTAATATTATGTATATATGTTTGTTACATGAAATAAAAAAGGTTATAAAATATTTTTAAAAAAAATCAACCATTATAATGGTTTTATTAATATCCTTGAAGGTGGTAAAGGAAAATGAAAACTTTTCATCCTCAAAGGCAATAAATCAACACATCACAGACGACGTTTCTATTTTTAAAATAAAATGTAGAGGAGAAGAGATTTAATGATGTATTATTACATTAACATAATAAAATTACAGTATATATAAGATACTAGAGTTATCATTCCACTTGGAAAAGTGTAAGTGAGGATAGAATAAGAAAATAAAATAACTTGAAAATAAAGTAAAAGAAAATAGAAGAGGATTTTACCTCTTGAACTTCTTCTCCTTGAGAACATCCTTATGGGAATTGGATTTGGTCTTTTGTTGAGACCTTAGGATCTTAGAAGTGGGGTAGGTGATTAGGAATATTATTTGGTAGAAATTGGACAAGATTCAATGTCTGGAATGTGTGAGGAGAAGAGATGGTGAGGGGTGGTATTTATAAGGGAGAGAGGTGTTTTTTTATTCATTAGTTTATTATTTTTACTCAAGACTATGAATAGATTTGATTATGATGAATAAATATAGTAAAGGTAGAAGGTGAGTTCTAGATTATGGTATTACATTATCCACACATCATCTATGTCTCAATAATTAATGTATTTTCTAAATAACAAAAATTATCGTATTTCACTATTCACTAAAAATTAAACTATTTTAGAAAAATTCCAAAAATCCAACCTAACCATTTTTATATGTGTAGAATTAAAAAATAAACACTATTTTATGAAAATAATTTTCTAAATATGAGAAATTTAATTTTTAAATAAAATAATCATTTACTCAAAAAATACAAATTTTATAATTATAACTAATTTTATGACACTCTGAAAAATTATTTAAGGTATCATAAAAATATATTATAATCATAAGAAAACAAAATATTAATTTATGAATCTATTTTATGAAAAGAAATTTTATTTTAAATCATTATATTAATTTTTAAATTATAAATAAACATGTACGTTTTTCAAAAATTCCAACACTTAATTTATCATTTTTAAAAAATTTATTTACTTATAATATCATATAATTATATCATATTATAATTTATTATATGGATAAATTTTATTTATACTTTCATGGGTGAGGTTACTATTCTATTGGCTAGATTACTATTCCTAATGGTCATGTTACTATTCCAAGGGTCAGGTTACTATTCCATTGGTTTAGGTTCCTTAATTTCTATCACTTATTTAATTATTAATTTATGAGAATGATGTTTTTATTGGACTATCCGTGATATGTATGTGTTTTATACTATATAACATAATTATAATAAGTAAAATAATTCCATTGATAAAAGTGTGGGTTGTTACATTCTTCCCCCATTTAGAATTTTTTCCCTTTAAATTTCATTTTACATAAACAGGTGGGGGTATTTATCCTTCATCTATTCCTCTAGTTCCCATGTTTTGTCTTCGTACTTAAGGTTTTTCCATAGTACTTTGACTAGGTGATTATACTTTTTGTGTAAAACTTTATCTCTATGGTCTAAGATCTTCACTAGCTTCTCCTCTTAAGAGAGATGATTTTTCAATTGTACCACCTATGGATTCAGTACATGTGAGGGATCTAGTACATACTTCCTCATGAGGGATACATGGAATACATTGTCTACTTGATACATGGTTGGTAGAAGTGCTAGTCGATATTCCATAGCTCCAACTTGATCCGGAATATCAAAGGTGTCGATGTACCTGGGTCTCATCTTTCCTTTATTCCTAAATCTCATGATCCTCTTCCATGGAGATGTATAAAGGAATACCATGCCTCCTACCTTAAACACTTGGTCCTGTCGATGATTTTCTGTATAGATATTCTATTTACTTTGTGTTTCTTTGATGTACTACTAAATTATTTTTCCATTTTCCACCATTTCTTCAACCATTTCAGGTCCTAGTATCTTACATTCACTAACTTCATCCCAGCATACCAGTGTTCTGCATATTTTCCCATAAAGGGCTTCATATGGATCCATTTGTATGATCGAGTGGAAATTTTTGTTGTAAGATAACTCAGCCAGAGGCAGATGTTGGTCCCATCCTCCATTAAATTCCATAAAACATTCTCTCAAAATGTCTTCTTGTTTCTGAATAGTCTGCTAAGATTATCCATTAGTTTGAGGATAAAAATTCATACTAACGTTCAACACAGTTTTTAGAGCATATTGGAGACTTTTCTATAACATAGATGTGAATATTGTATCTCTATTAGATCAAATCAGTAGTGGTACTCCATGCAGCCTTACCACTTATCTGATGTATATCCGTGAAAGTTGATATAGTAAGAAGTCCTCTCGAATTGTGATAAAGTGAGATATCTTTGTAAGTCAATCCATAACAACCCTTATAACATTTTTTCTTTTGTATTTCTTTATAATTATGGTGACATAGTCTATGGGGATGTTTTCCCATTTCCATGTTAGTATGGGTAATGGTTTCATCATCTCCTTAGAATTTTTCCTTTCAACCTTCACTTTCTCACACACCAGGCACTTTGATGTATATTCAGTTATCTCCTTCTTCATATTGTCTCACCTCAGAGATCTTGATACATATTTGTGCTCCCTTAGTGAATATAGAAGTTTGAGCTATGTGCATTACTCAGGACCCCTTCTTTTTCTCTGGATTTTATGGTACACATAGTGGTGACCGGAATCTTACAACTACTTCTTAATCAATTTTTAACTCTGAAGATTTACCATTTCTCATGGATTCCACCTTCTGAATTTACACATCATTTCTTTGAGAATTATTTATTTTATCCATAAGGGGTGGTTGGAAAAACATTTAATAAAGGATTGATGATGGTATTTACTTAATAATTACCATATCCATCATTTGAAAATCTATGAATATTATATCCTTCTCAATTCTCATCATTGATAATGTTGCAGGATCCTTTCTACATAGAGCATCTTCCACTTTATTCACTTTATCAGGATGGTAGTGGATTGAGCAGTCATAATACTTGATGAGCTCTAACCATATTTTTTGGCATATATTGATCTCCTTCTATGTGAATATATATTTGAGACTCTTATGATTAGTATATATTTAGAAATTATTCCCATAGAGATAAGGTTTTCATATTTTAAATGTGAATATCGTAGCTGCCAACTCCAAATCATGTGTGGTATAGTTTTTATTACGTATTTTCAACTACCTTGAGTCATAGGCTCTCACTTTATAATTTTTAATAAATACACAGACTAAGCCCTTCTTTGAAGCATTTCTGTATTCCACAAATATTTCATCACTTGTTAGAAGTGTGAGTACTGGCATAGTGATAAGACTCATTTCTAACTATTTAAAGAAGTCTTCACATTCACTGGTCTAGAAAAAAATTTCTCCCTTATCAGTCATCTTAGTTAGTGGTTTTGAAAATCTTGATAATTTCTTCACAAACTGCGGGTAATACCCAGCTAGACTAAGGAAACTATGAATCTCCATTACAAATGTTGGCTTGTGCCACTCTTCAATTTCATTTATCTTGTAAGGGTTCATATATATTCCTTTTCTGGTGATAACATTCCCCAAGAAAGATACTTCCTCCATCCAAAACTCATATTTACTATACATTGTATATAGTTTCTCCCTTTAAAAAGTCTTTAGCACAGTATCTAAATACTTCTCATGTTCCTCCTTTCTCTTATAGTATATCATAACATAGTCAATAAATACTACCACAAATTTTTCAAGGTAATCTCTAAATACCCTATTCATTAAGTCCATGAATATTGTTGGATCATTAGTGAGTCTGAAAGGCATCACTATGAAATCATGGTTTCCATACCTCATTCTAAAGTCTATCTTGGGTATATCTTTATTTCTCACATTTAATTGGTGATATACTGACCAAAGTTCCACCTTAAAGAAATAAATGTCCCCACATAGATGATTGGATAAGTCATTTATTTGTGGAAGAGGATACTTGTTCTTTATCATGATTTTGCTGATCTCACAATAATCAATGATGAGTCACATCAATCCATCCTTATTCTTGATGAAGAGGACTGGTGCACCCCATGGTGAAGCACTCAGGCATATAAAACACTTTTCTAGATTCTCTTGTAACTTCTTCTTCAATTCCTCCAACTCAATGGTGGTCATTCTATAAGGCATCTTTGATATAGGTAGAGATCCAGGAGTATGTTCAATTGAGAGATCAAACTATTGGTCAGGAGGAAGACCCGAAAATTATTCAGGGAACACGTCAGTGTAGTCCCTTATAATGGTAATGTCTTTGATCATCATTTTATCCATTGTCTTAATCATTTGAGCTAGATATTCTTGCTAATAAGGAAATAATACCCACACTTGAGGTGATGATTCTGAAGGAGATACATCCTCCTTCTTACACTTGAACAAAATTATAGGATTCCTCAGGATGTGAAGAGTGATCTCCCTTTCCTGATAGTTAATGTTGTATTTCTACAAAGATAGCCAATCTATGCCCAAAATAGCATCAAAACTCCACCAAATGAAGTAAGGAAAGATTTTATAGTAGGTTCATTCCACAAACATTAACGGAGGAGGAGTTATATACTTTGTATTAAATAATTTCTCCATTATTTTTCTCACAGATAACTCAACATCTATATTTTGAGGTGGTGTTTGAATAGTTGAACTAAACTTGTAAGATATGAAAGAATGTGTAGAACCAAAATCAAATGGTACATTTTCTATTCTTGAATGAATAATCTACTTACATTACAGCACATCATTTTTAGGCTCCACCTTAGCAATAGTGATGGAATGAGATTTCCCTTTCTCTTTGGGCTTTTTTGGTTGTTGATGTCAATTACCCTCAAGGTTTCAAGGTTTAGTGAACTGGCTTGAATAGTTCCATTTCTTCCTATAGTTGAAACATTTAACCATGGATGGTTCTCTCCTTTTCTCCACCACATTATCCAGATTCCTCATGTCACTTCAACATTCATGAGCTTGGTGTCCATATCTTCCACACTTGAATCATTTCTCCATCCCTTTGAGGAAATTCCAATTATGCTTATTCCAACATTTTTTACATGTGAGTGGTTCAGTTTTCTTTACACCTTTGTTATTATATTCCCTAGCTTGAAACTCCATCTTTCATTTCTTATCTACATAGCCATGGGACCATTCCCTAAACTCCATATCCACCTTGATATCGTATCAAAAAACTTCTTTATAACTCTAAAAAATATAATTTATAGAGCCTTTAGAATGTGTATTTTTAAACTACTAACGAATATATCTATTTTTTTATCATTTTTTATAACAAAATCAGTGGAGTATCTTGAAATCCTTGTGAACTTTTCTTCATAGATTCACCGTATTTTTTCTTTATATCTATGAATTCTTTCTCCATATTTGTTTGATTAGTTCGAGGTAAATAATTATTAATAAATATTTTCCTAATGCATTCCCACTCCATATCTTCAGTTTCATCCTTTGGCTTGGTGTTCTTAATCAACACCCACCATTTTTCACCCTCTCCATCTAAATGATAAATGGTTAGAGTCACCTTCTACTTCTTAGAATATGGAAGTATATAAAAGATATTCTCCATTGAGTTGGACCAATTTTCTGTGACTAGTGGATCAGAAGATCTACTTAACGTCAGTGGTCATTTCCACATAAAAGGCTCAATATCCAATTTCTTCCTCTTAGGGGAAGGAGGAAATTCCAAATTATTCAAATTTTTGTTCATATCCTGAGACAACTAGGTAATCATCTCCATGTCTTTGGGGATGTCATTTGGGAAATCACTGCATTTTCCCTCGCATGGGTTGTTGGCCTAATTTCTCATAGTTCCCACCTTTTTATAAAATAGAAATATTTTAGAAAAACCCAATTCAATAAGTCATGAATAAATAATTTATTCCTTTTTGAAGTTAACTCTAAAGGAATATCTTGTGGGATCCCTATGTTTGGAATTTTTCTAAAAAATGATTCTTGGGTGCTTACATATACATAGTCTCATACTAAGTGTTTTCACAAATTTTCTCTAATCCTAATTCCCAAATTAACTAAACCATGCTCTGATGCCAACTATAGTGACCCTACCTTTTTTTACATTACTATTACATCATTTTAAATATAAAAAATATAATATAATTACATAACTAGGATCCAAAGGTTTAGTGTCTTGGGAAAATTAGGACCATACATAACTTTTACATAATAAAACATAAACATTAATTTAAATACTTTTTCTCTATCTTCTAAGTGTACCTCATTTTCTCCTTAGTAAAAGTAATCACCTGAGGATATACATCAATGAAATGGGTGATCTAAGATCCCAATAAGGGGATAGATAAGAACATGAATCAATATAACATGGGGTGAGTATAATTATCATAATTATAACATAATCATAGGATTGTGTTTATAATAAATAGATGAATGATTAGATAAATTCATGGAATGTGGTAATGCATAAAAATGAAACATCATTTCTTAGTAGTCAAATACCACACATATTTGTGAACAAAGCTGTCATCATGTCCATGTATGTGAATAATCATAACATCACCATTGTGAACAAATATAGCATCATTTTTATGGATATTTCACATTATCTCATGAGATGCATCACATTACCCAATTCATTAGAGCTCTATATAATTCTAGTTTCACCAATCACAACATAACATTTACATAATCATTCATTCCATATAGAACATATAATAATATTTTCCATAAAATAGCACATGGAAAGGAAATTGGTTGAATGAGAATTTAGTAAAGCATAAATTAATGGATAAACTTTTGAGTTCTCAAAATAAAAAATGGAATAAAATATTTGGTATAAGAATAATAAATATTGAGTCGAGAAGAAACAATATCAATGGAAGTAAAAGATGTGTTTTTAAAAGAAAGAGTTCTTTTGAAAAAAACTTTTCATTTTTTTTAAAATAAGATTGGATGAATGTATATCCTAGAAATGAAAATGGAATGATAATGAAATAATATTTTAGTAATATTAAAAGAACATCCATACTGAAATTTGTCATGAAAAGGGAATAACCAAAATAAAGGAAATTGTGTTCGAGAATCCAACTGCCTTATGTATAAATGCTTTCTTCACTTTAATATCATATATAATAAAATTAGATTCATTAATTAATAAATCAAAAACCTATTATACATTTATTTTATTAAATATAATTTTATTAAGTTCTTTTATGGCCATTTTTATGAGTTATAGTGATCAATTTTATCTTTCAGGAGTGTTTATTTTTTTGGTTTTCATGATCAGTTTACAAGTATACACGTATGAAAGACCATGTAAAATGAGAATAATTATCTAGAATTGAAATTATATGTTATTAATTAACTTCCAAAAGTTTAAATGGTCTTATATTTTATTTTTTTAATATATTATTATGATTCATTAGATAAAATATTAATGATAATTGTTTATATTAATTTTTTCGGTTTTTGATCACAACAAACTCATTTTGTTTTATTATTTAATATTATGTATATATGTTAGTTCCCGAACAAAAAAAAGATTATAACATAATTTTTTAAATCTTTTTAGACCATTATAATGCTTTTATGACCAACCTTGAAGGTGGTAAAATAAAATGAAAACCTATCGTCCTCAAAGTTGATAAATCAACACCTCACGGATGACATTCTCATTTTTAGAATAAAATGGAGAGGATAAGAGTTTGATGATGGATTATTATATTAACATAATAACATTCCATTATATATAATGTAATGTAGTTATCATTCCACTTCGATGAGGGGAGGTGAGGAGATAATAATAAAATAAAAGAACTTGAAAATAAATTAAAAGAACATAGAAGATAATTTTACCTCTTGAACTTTTTCTCCTTGAGAACCTCCTTAGGGAAATTAGATTTGGTCATTTGTTAAGGTAAAAGGATTCTAGAAATGGGGAAGGGTATTAGGAAGAGTATTGATTATAAATTGTACATGCTTCAAGTCTTGGAAGGTGTGGGGATAAGTGGTGGGGAGGGTGGTGTTTATAGGGGAGGAGAGGGGTGTTTTTTTATTATTTCATTCATTGGTTTATTATTTTGGATCAGAATATGAATATTTTTTATTACCATGACTAAATATAGTAAATTAAGAAGGATATTTTGATGTTATTTTCTTACATTATCTATAAATCATATATGACTCAATAATTCATGTATTTTCTAAACACCGTAAATTATTATATTTCACTATTCATCAAGAATTCAATTATTTTTGAAAAATACCAAAAATTAAACCTAACCATTTTTTTACATGTAGAATTAAAAAATGAACTCCATTTTTTAAAAATAATTTTCTAAATATTAGAAATTTAATTATTTAAATAAAATCATCATTTACTCAAAAAATACCAATTTTAAAATTATAACTCATTTTATGACTCTTTTAAAAAATATTTAAGGTCTCTTAAAATTATATTATAATCATAAGACAACAAAATATTAATTTATGAATCTATTTTATAAAAATAAATAATCTTTTAAGTAATTATATTAATTTTAAGCTTTTAAATAAACATTTATATTTTTCAAAAATACCAACACTTAATTTATCATTTTAAAACATTTATTTACTTATAATATTATATAATTATATCATATTATCATTTATAAGATGGATAAATTTTATTTATACTTTCATGGGTGAGGTTACATTTCTATTGGCTGGATTTCTATTCCTTATGGTCATGTTACTATTCCAAGGGTCAGGTTACTATTCCATTAATTTAAGTTCCTTAATTTCTATCACTTATTTCATTCTTCATTTATAAGAATGATTTTTTTATTGGGTACTCCATAATATGTATGTTTTTTATACTATATAACATAATTATAATAAGGGAAACAATTCCATTGATAAAATTTTGGGTCGTTGCAACTCTGATAGTTGAGAACACATGCATGGGTGTGGAAGATAATACACTGTTTACCAAGGTAATACTTCCACCGAAGGATACAAAATGGCTCTTCCAATTAAGGATGAAGCTTGATATTTTGTCCACCGACTTGTTGAAGTGATGATCGTGAAGTCGGCTCGTAGGAATGGGGACACTAAGATACTCTATGGGGGAACTTCTCTGTTTAATTCTCAAACATTCTTCTAAAGATCTCAATATCTTATTCAACCATTGTTCCAAGATGAATATGTTTCTTTTATAATGATTAACAAGCTGATTTCTCTATGTAATGTACTCTTTAATGATCTTATTAATCCCATATTTAGAATTTTTTCTTCTGTTAGTATGGATTATGGTATCATCGGCAAACATGAGGTGGGATAGGCCTTGAAATAGAGTCCTACACCAAAATGGGTAGATTATACCTACCTAAAGGTTCTTTTTGATGATATTGATAAGATTTTACTACATCATTATGAATAGAGTGGGAGATAGAGGATATCCTTGGTGAATTCCCCTAGCTGATTTAAAGAAAACATGGTTCTTTCATGGAAACGAAACTGCTAGCCATGGTGAGAAAAACAACTGAATAAGATATCGATGAAATGAACTGATAAACCCATAAAAGTGAGTTCCTTTAAGATGAAAGACCACTCAATCTGATCGTAATCTTTATCCATGTCTAGTTTTTTGACAATCTTAGAACTGGTCACCTTCTGATTTAAATCATAGATCATTTCTTATAGTAATCTGACAGTACCTTGGATCATTCTAACCTTGATGAATCCATGTCGTTTGTGGGAGATCCAATAATGGAGATGCGAGGATAGTCACCTATTAATCACACTGGCTATAAATTTTTAGGTAAATTTGAATAGTGTGATAAGATAGTAGTGATTCAAAGAAGATGGATCTTTTATTTTGGGAATCAACACCAGGGAGGTATAACTTTCCACATGAGGGATTCACCCACCATAAAAGTCATCTTACACCACTTCCACGATGTATTTCTTGACCAGATACCATAAGGTCAGGAAAAATGAACCTGGAAAACCATTAGTTCCATGCGTGCTACTGGGGTTGAGGGAAATCGCTACTTCATGTATCTTATATTCTTAGAGGATCCCTTCCAGTCTTATGTTAACACCATTCAACACAAATCAAAGAACTAAATGAAAAATATCAGTGAGACCCCTTAGGTAACCTCCAGGAAAGTGAGTGTTTTTACCAAATATAAGAGTTCTGAAGTGGTTCACATCCATACCCCCCCCACCCACACACACACCTCTATTGGTTCATTATATAATTATCTATCATATCAAAGTATGTTATGCTGGATGATCCACCATTTTTCAGTAACATAGGAATGAAAATAATTTTTATTTTTATCACCTTTCTTGAATCCAGTTGATCCTTGATTTCTTCTAGGCTCGATGTTCATGTTCGAAAAGAGACTCCACCAAGTCAGTTTTTTAGAGATCAAGTTTCTAAATAATACCTCATCCCAATATTTCTCCAAACTTAATTATAAATGTTCAACCTTTGAAGAAATAGTATCTAGATTGATAAAAAAAGAGGTTTATTCTTCCTCCATGTTTGAAGATCGCATTTTAAGAACCTCAATCTGTTCTGAATACTAAACCATAGATCACCTTGTATGGGTTTCATCCATGTATCCGGAACAATTTATTGGTATCCATGTTCATATATCCATATTTGAGAGAAGAAGAAACATCCCCACCTTTCTTGATTCTAATATATTTCTATATGTGGCGGGGAATAGTTGGAGAGGGCTTGGACTAAGTGGGTTACCTTTTCTAGTAGAAAGTTGGATATGGAATGCACATTATCTAAGAACCTATCAACCCTATACCAAGTTCACTCATCCTTCTTCTGGTTGTTCCATCATGTAAATAATTCACTCTAATATCCTAAATCCAAGAGTCCCTTATGAGATATGAATTTATAATGATCAAGAATTTATTTCCTTGGGAAGGCTCCTCCTCCCTTCTTTTATATAGGGTTGAGGAAAATGTTAAAGTCCCATCCCATGAGCTATGTCATTCCACCTAGGTTTAAGGATTAAAGGTTGAGCCATAAATATTATCTTTCTTTCTTATCACACTTCATATAAACAAAGTTTATATATAGATAAATACATCCCATGTTGATCTTTTTCTTTAAAAAATTAACAGATGCATCCATAAATTTAACAGAACTGTTTGTTTCAAAAATATCCAAATGTGTTGTTTTTTAGGGGAATATTTCATGTAGATACATACCCTTATCTTGTATAAAAAGTATGAAATTATCAAGAGATATTTCTTTGGTTCCAGAATTGCCTCTATCACTATTGAGTTGTTTTAAAATTCATGATCTATGAAGTCTGTCTTTTCTCAGGTGCCCTGGACACAGGCATTAAAAATCTCTATGGGATTCATAGATGAAGGATAAGAAAGGGTTTATCCACTTCCATTGATGGTTATTTGTAAATATCTCACAAAGAGTGTAGTTTTTTGGTCTAAGATATGTTTCAAACTCTACTATGAGAGGAGTGTGCATAAAGGTAAGGATATTCCACCTAAGCTAGATCTGTAAAAATATGGGGGACTCCAGGAAGAAACAAGTTTATATTGGGGAGCGGAAGAAAAAAAGGTACATTATGGCCCTAGTTCTTGTGATTAAAGAGGAATAGAGGGGGGAATCTAGCACAACTTTTTCTTTATTTAATGAAAACATTCACCTGGGGGAGGATGAGTCTTCTAGGGGTGAACTTTGGGGGCCTAAAAACAATAATATAATTGCAAGGATAGGGTCTTGAAGGAGGAGGGGTAAGGTATAGAGAAGGATGTTTGGGGATTGAGAAACCCAGTTTTTCTATGGTGACAGAGGTGAAGGAACCAATCAGGGACAAAGAAGGGCGCTTGGGTAGAAAAGAAGAAGGTGGGGGAGGGAGGGAGGATCAGGAGCACCCCTAAAAACATCTGACTGAGTGGGGAAGTATTTTAAGTATGAGGAAGAGACATTGACATGGGGGATTTTATGGGTAGATCCAAACCTTCTACAATCTTGAGATGGGTGACCTTACAGTTGACAATGTGAACAAAAACAAGCCAAGGAAAACACCATGATTTTATACCACCAAAAGAAGGAACCCACTCTGAGAATAATGTGTTTTTTTAGAGGAGAATAAATATTTAATTCCATGAAGATCTGAGTCATAGAAGTGTAAAGCATCTTGGAAAAATGTTCATCTTCACACAGAAATATCCCCATAGCATCCCCAGTAGATTGGATAAAACCAATATTCTAAAAGGGTAAAGGAATACCCAAAAGGGTGATCCAAATTGAGGCCATCAGAGAATCATTACTGGAGTGAACCCTTTAGGTTAATATGAACAGATGAAAATTTCAGTTTCCACATGACCTTTTGAAAGATGACCACATTGCCACAAAATCCTCCCTAGAAAAAATAACCATGAAAAAGTATTTCATGTTGAGCACCAAAATCCTATACGGAGCACCCATCCCCTAAGAAATGATGACTCTCTAAAATTAGGGGAGAAGAGTCTGATCCTATCTAAAGCAGACCACTAGAGTCATTGATGAAGATTTTATGCTACCTTGAATGCTTCCAATGTAAAAGTGAGCAACGAGTATCCATCCACAATTTCTGATCTGACTGATCTAATCGAGATCTTTGGGAATAATGAGAGGCTGCAGAGTAGAGGAGGCACCAGGTGGAGATGAATCTCTTTCAAATAGGGACCATTAGTGTCACCATTAAAAACCTATGGTGAAGGTGGATTACTAGTAGGTTTCACAGTTTTATCCAGTATACAATCTAGTGAAGATGAAGGAGGGGAAGATATTTCCTGAGGAAGAAGCACTACCTCTTCTGAGATGCATGATACGGTATAAACGGTCGAAAATTTTAAAATAGAGGAGGTGCATGTTGTTTTTTCTAATTTTGGATTGGCATAACCCATGGGAAACCCTAATCTCGGTCTGAAATCATTAATGGACCCAACAGTGTTTGTGAAGGGTCTCACACACCAACTAAATTATTAATTTACTTTTCACAGTCATAGACACAAAAATGCATCAATGAAGCATGTTTCCACAGCCATATACACAATTAAAATATCAATAATATGGGTAAAAGCTTGTGTACCACCTACCTCATGCTCATAGACAACCACTTATCCAACCATTACACTTCATTCGAGCTAAAATGACCTCAATTGTAAGAACCCAGTTTTTCACTCAGGTATGGATCCTTGAAATTTCGGTCTAATTATTTATTTTGGACCTAATATGTATTCTTAATAAGTTAGAAAAGTTCCCACGGTTTCATAGGTTTTGTTCAAAGACCAGAACCTATCTTTTTGGGAAAACTGGTCATATCTTAGTGTTAGAGTAAACCGTCTGGGGAAGGTGCACGGTTAGCTCAATCCGTGAAAATAGTATGCATTTTTGGGCAGATCCATATCACATGGTTGGTGTACAGTTTCCCTAACCATGCAAACTAACCATGTAGTACACAGATTCCTATAGATTCTCATTCATGGTTGGTGCATGGTTTGGAAAACCATGCATGGGCTAAATTTTGGGTAGTTTTACCATGTGACCCTTAATGATCTAATTAATCCCCTACTTCTATCCTAATCTGATTTCAAGTGGTATTAACCTCCATTTATCCCGTTTTGGATATTTCTGAAATCCTAACCTAGGGATCAATAGATCTCCTTCATCTAGGGTTCGTTCGATCTTTCGTTCTTCATGTTTGATGTGCAACGGTAAGTACTCGAGTCTATTTGAGTTGTTATTCATCTCTCGTTATCTTGACCTAGTTATTGAGGTGTGAGAATTTTTACCTTTTTCTTAGATATACTCCATTACAAGATGAATTAGAAGCTAATACTAGATTAGGAGATTCATACATATCTAAGTTGGTTGGTCTATACCTCATCCCTCAAGTTTGTTGATTTTTGAATTGTTGTGTGGGGCTTGCTGATTTCATTGAGTGTTGTTTACTAAATTTATATGT
The DNA here is from genome assembly GCA_963277665.1 of Viscum album. Classification (NCBI taxonomy): domain Eukaryota; kingdom Viridiplantae; phylum Streptophyta; class Magnoliopsida; order Santalales; family Viscaceae; genus Viscum; species Viscum album. The sequence goes on along the minus strand of OY728150.1, from coordinate 1,880,105,197 downwards.
CATGCTTATAATCATTAGAACTGTATGGTTATTATCTTTCCAAATATGTAATTATTTTTTAGTGTTCACTCCTACAATTATTTCCATCCCATGTAGTATTTTTTTTATAATTTTCATTTTAGTGTTTTGGCGCATTTGAGCCGTTGTTCGGGTGTGCCTTGGCTTTACCTTTCTAAGGGAAAGATTTTCTATATTAAATGGATTGATTAAAATTTTGAATTTTATAATGTAAAGTACCATGTATTCTCACTATTGAACCCACCAAATGTAAGTGCTTCAATTTGATAATTAAATTTGAAATGAAAATTAGAAAGTATACTAATTATATGAATTGGAATTTTTAAATGTAAATGAATAATAGGTTTCATGTTTGTATCACCCCTTACCATATTAATATAAGGTGGTAGAGTGAACCTTGAGTTTTGAAAATTCATTAAATGTATTAAATGAATGGTTTCATGCTACTTTTCATTATCACACTAATGAAAGGAAATTCTTGAAACAAATGGATTTATCAATTAATTATAACTTGATTAAAGGACTGAATGATACTTGGTCTTGTCACACTAATGAATGGAAAGGATTGGACTAAATGAAATATTATATGACTTCATTATCAAATAGAAGTGTCTGAACTCAGTCTCTGCTTAGATTCCATAGGGAATTACTTGAGCACTCAAGAACCCCATTCTGATTCAAGGATGCGGCTTGCTTTGGTTGAGACCCACCTGGAACCTGATCCTTGTCTACTCATGGAGGACACCATATGATCTATTCAATAATAATATAGGATGCCTTGGATACACTCCTTGGATATATCATTGATAAGTAGGTTCCATGATTCAATCCCATAGGGCCCAGTCATTTCTTAGCCTCATTTTACCTTGGATGAACTCCATGGAATCAGTAGGCATATTATTATAGAATGCCTTGGGCTATTCTCGTTGAAGTATACTCTTACCCTTTGTTAGGATACATTCATTACTAAGTTGGTGATCCTTGATTTCTATGTTTCCTTTGTTATTACCTTATAACTTCATTATTAAATATCATTATAGGTTACCCTATCACATATTGGAGCCTTCAATATTGCTAACACATGAATTATTTATAAACCGGTAACAATAAAATAATGAAATGGTTACATGTTCAGACACCAAGTAAGGGATAAAGCAGGTAATTAGGTATCTAGTTACATTGTACTGCTTTAATTTATATATACATGCTTAAACTCTGTTACATTTCCATTACATGGGATGGATGTTATAGACATTGTTTGTGGTGACCCACTGATATTTATCTCACACCCTCTCTAGGCACTTTTTGGTACCCGAGGAAGATTACTTGTATGTAGGTATTGATAAAGGGAAGTGAAATGCTTCTGAAACATGATTTCTTATTGTTCTAGGATGGATCTGGTAGTAGTTGACCAAGTTATAGCTTGAGATGCTTGGGCTAATTTATGTATTTCATTTTTCTACATTGGGTTTTTCATTTATGCTCGCAAATTTGTATCCATGTTTTCTAGAATACTAGATACATGAAATATCATCGTCATTTTTTTGTGTTATTCCAGTTGATTTAGTTATTGTTATTATTGTCTATATTTACGTTTTTCCTTCTATTTACTTATATTGATTCTACTATTTACCTATATTTATATTTATCTGTTGTTCTACACTCTGGTAATGAGGGAATAGTCTCTCCATGGACACATCCTAAGCCTTCTCTTCTAGTCAGCAGCCTCTGGGATTTGGGGAGATGCACTTAAGTCCATGTGGCCCATCAGGCTCGAGTAACTTATTAAGTGGAATCTGGGTTTTGGATTTCAAAAAGTGGTATTATAGGTGGTTTTATTTTCTTGGTTTACTATTTGGAGATAGTGTTTAGGATATTAGGAATGCTTGGGACTTGGTCATAATTTGTGTTTGGGTGTCGCGAACCCATGTTCGGGGTAATGGATGAGTTTTCCAGATTATAATCGTTGTTCTACTTTTTCCTATTACAGTTGATATCATTTAACCATTGGGTGACACACATGTTGTGTGGATTTTTTTTATTATCATTCTGATTGATAATTTCACTTAATCCTTGGCATGATGATATGATGGAAAAGATCATTGTTACATGCATCATATAGGCACCTGGAATTCACATGTCATGAATATTTGCATGCCATATAGGTTCATTTTACTACTTTGCATTGCTTGTTATGCATGTGATTTTTGAGTGAGCCTTGCCTTGTATATATGCTTATGCTGCTTTTGGGTTGTGATTGAGTGATTTCATGTTTCAATTCATGAGGTGTTATGGTCCCTCATGGGATGGAATAATTAATTTAACAAATAAATATGTTTTTTTATAAATTCAAGTCGGTATTAATCTCAGTGATAAGGATGATGGTCCCCGATTCACTGGGATGGAAAAATCATTTTTAAAGAACTTTGATAAAAGTACTAAGAAAATGAAAACATAAAAGTGGAATGGTTGCACATCCTTATCCTGAATTATCATGTTTATGAAAGGTAAAGGACTGAACCTAGTAATTAAATATTAAATGAAACAAAATGGTTGCTAGTAAATGATGAGGCAAGGTACTATTTACCCTTAATCTACTGGAACCCAGGAAAATTATAACTTATCACATACCAATACCTAGCCTTCTAAGAAGGTATTTGGGGTAGTATACCTTGGGTAGTGATACCTTTATTACATTCATCTTCTTTTAGTGATTCTATCTACTTTCTTAAATCTTGTTATACTACATGTGATTGGATTCAAAGTTGTACAATTAGACCAGGTAGTTCAATTGGGGCTTGTTTCTTTTGATACAACCCGTTATGGGTGTTTATGACCTTGATAAATAAATAAAATGCTATAGGGTTTCATTTCAAATGAACCCAAGTTGGCTTAATGAGACCCTCTTAGGTCTCCTTATCTATTAGAATTAATTTGTGTGATAAATTTCCTAATTATTATGGAATGTTAACAAATACATAGTGTTTAAAAGGATGTTTTATATGACTTTCCTGTTATTCCATGGAATGGAAACATGATCATTTTTTGTAGGCCTACTCTTTCTTAGCAATGACTTATATAATAGGTTTTTGAGCCTGGTGACTTTTTTTTTTGGTGTGAACTGGTGATAGGATTGATTCTTATGCTTCATAAGGGGATATTCATGGTAGTTATCACCCTTAGAGCTAAAATTTATTGCTAAATGTTGTTAGTTTCTGACGTTTGGTGTTGTTTGAGTGTCTTTGTCCCTAGTATGACTCTTACCTTCTAGATGAAACCCTTTTTTGGATGGGTGTTTAGGGTATCCTTGACCAATGTTACAGGTGTGAGCATCATATAATGATCAATTTCAATATGTTAGACATGATGAGGGCATGGTCATGCATTTTTTAGGTCTCGTGACCCTTTATTCTTCCTCATTAATGGGATACATGGTATATCATCATCCAGGATAAAGTTCATATGGTCCAGTATGACTCAAGATTAAATATTTTGTATGAATCACCTGATACTTTGATACATAGTGCAGATGGCCTATGGATAGAATCAAGGTGTTGTATTGCTTCTAGAACCTTGGGGTAGTATGCATTCATATATGTGGTAACCATCGAGTTGTTAAATAATATAACAAACCAATTGGGATTGGTAAAATTGTTGAGGCTTATGATATTGAGTACATCCTCAGGTTATCTATATGGTAGACTGATTTGAGTGTTAAAGGAAGAAAGGTTTTCCCAATGCTTGGGATTAATTTCAAGAGACTCGGGTGTTTTGACACTCTGGTCAGTTTGGTCTTGGATTTATAACAAATGCTTTGATGTATGTAAGCATGACTCGAAGGAGTATCACACATGCAGTTAATTCAAGTTTGATCTGGAATGCTTATGAGTGGTTGTTATGTCTCTTCTTTTGATAACTAGGACACTCTTGAGGTGGGAGAGTCATGTCGGTTTTGGTAAATATGTGCCCTTATAAGTAAAAGAAGGACATTCTAAGAGTACTATTGGGAAATGGTTAGTTTTTATTGAATTCCCTTGAGGCTTGAATGTTTTAATCTTGTTAGTGCTTGCTCGGTAGCATGATTTTGAAATGGTTGGTTGTGTATGCAACCTTTGAGAAACACTGCTGGTCTTGAATGGACTTTGGCAGTATAGCTTGACCGATTACGAGATTCCTTGGGTAGTGAAGGCTTGTGATTGGGTAGTAACAGTGCATCAGCAGGTGAAGCCAAGATTCTTTCAAGGGAAGTCAACTAGTGGTGGTTCATCGGATCTTCTTGAAAATCATTAAATATTCTTAGTGTAATCATCTTAAAGAGATGAGCAGGCCCCCTATCTTGACGTCATCGTTTATTCACAAAGAGAGTGTCGATCTTACACCATGATAAAGTTTAAAAGTCATTGGGATGTTTAGTGATGTATCTAAGAGTTTATAGTTAGATGTGTGGTTTTTTATGAGGCTTGGTTAGTCTTGGGTGATACGTAAGTTCCTGAGTAAGAACACCTTGGATGGAATCATGGACACCACCCACCTTTTTTCAATGTGACCTTCAGGAGAATACCGTTTTGGGATCATTAAATATTCTTACATAGATGTTTTTTCTTGTACCAATTTCTCACTTATATCATGGGGTATAGACTACTAAGGGATAGTTCATTAGACTCCTTTTTAATGAATTTATGGTTACTCTGTCTTGTTTTAAGTCTCGAACATGATATTAAAAGGGGGTGACAATTCTAGTGGGATGGATCTAGGTTACACTATTTTTTGTGTTGAGGAACGATAGTTTAAGTGGTCAAATGATGGTTGAACAAGGAACATAATTGGTAGTTAGTTATGTGATTCGGTGGATGTGGTTGAGGAAAAACAAAAGATCACATGGAGGAAGGCATTTCAGTTTAGTTTTTGATGCGTCAGCCATCTAAGTTGGGAATCTTTGAGGATGGTCATTCAGACGTGTTTTTATTGTTATACTTCTTATTTAATGTATACGGTAGGTGAAGGATCATTTTTGGGAACATCTCCATGTGGAGGTGAGTGCATTTTGTGTCGGCCGAGGCTTTTTATGGAAAGACGACTCAACTTGGATAATAGTTTTGGTGGGTAATCAAATGTTTAATTGTTTTGAAAATCATGTGAGAAGCATCACTAGAATGATTACAGGAATTATTTGTATGGAAATTCTAATGGTGGAGATACCATGGTTTGGAATTATCCCATTTTTGTGATAAAATTCATGGTGGGGAGTACCATTGACTAGATTTTTAAAGAGACTATGATGTGATCGTGTCTCTAGCTAAACAGGCTCATAATTATTGGTGGCCTGGGGTGAAATGTTAGATATCAAGATTTATCACTAGGTCTTCCACCTGTCAGTAGGTGAATCTAGAGTTCCATAGATCTTCTAGCTTGTTACAGCCGCTTCCAGTCCTGAAATGGAAATGGGAAGATTTTTCCATGGACTTTTTATTTGGGTTACATAGTTTTTCTAGAGGTGGCGAATTTGTATGTGTTTTCATTGAAAGACTCATGGAAGTGGGTCACTTCATTCCTATTTCGGAGACTTTATCAGTTGACGATCTAGGAATATTTTATGTCTATGAAATCATATGACTACATGGGGTCCCTCATACTAACATTTCAGATATGGATGCTCATTTCACGTCATGGTTCTGGTAGGGGTTACAGAAGTCTATGGGTACATAGGTGCTTCTAATCATAGCTTTTCACCCTTAGACTGATGGGCAGTCAGAATGGATGATACGGGTTCTAGAGGACATGATCTAGTCATGTATCCTTGATTTTGGTAGTTCTTGGGAGGATCATTTCTCTCATGTCAAGATCTCCTATAATAATAGCTTTTAGGAGACAATTCAGATGGATCCTTTTGAGTCCTTATATGGTAGGTCATGTTGTTCAACCCTATGCTGGATAGATGTAGGTGAGACAGCCTTACTAGGTCCTCATATCATACAAGATACATCATATCAGATTTAGAAGACCATGAAGAGTATGACTACTAATCAATTTAGATAGAAATATTATGTCAATCACCGCTGATAACCTCTGGAGTTTGAGGTTGGGGATCGTGTCTTCCTATGGGTATCACCTAGGATAGGGAATAGATGGATACAAATTTAAGGGAAGATATCACCTCATAATGTAGGTCTGTTTGATATTCTAGAGAGATTCGGGCTGGTATCATATTGGTTGCTACTACCTTAGAGGTACCATGCCATGCACGACATCTCCCATGTTTCACAGCTTCACCAATATCGTATTGACCCATCTCATACCTTTGATCTCAAGGAAGTTTAGTTAGATGTTGATGCTACCTTTAAGGAGTATCCAATATGCATCATTGACCAGAGCATGAAGTCTCTATGAGGTCGGTATGTCCCTCTGGTATGGGTGTTATGGCAGCATGGTCATGTACTAGATGAGATTTGGGAGCAGGAAGCCAACGTATATTCCCAGTGGCTAGAGTTGTTCTTAAAAAATGTTTTTCTACCCTTGGAAGCTGAACTCAGGGAAAATTTCCATTAAGGGGGGAGACTATAAGAACCTGGTTTTCACTCAGGTTTATATACTTTAAATTTTGGATTAATTCGTTATTTTGGGCCTAATATGGATGCTTTATGAGTTAGCAAAGGTCCCAAGGGTGTTCAGGGCTTTTTCGGAGCCCAAAAACCAAATTTTTAGGAAAAGTGGCCGTGTTTCATAGTTATAGTAAACCATGTTGGTAGGATGCACAGTTAGCATAAACTGTGTTGATGTTTTTCATTTTCAGGAAGATCCATATCACATGATTGGCGCATGTTTTCCCTAACCATGTGGTACGCCACTTCCTATAGATACTCGTGCATGTTTGGCATACAGTTTGGAAAACTATGAGGAAAAACCATGCATAGGATAAATTTTGGGTAATTTTATCTTTTTACACTTAATTATTTAATTAATCCCCTCATTTTCCCCAAATTTCATTTCTAGTAGTATTAACCTTCATTTATCCCATTTTAGATGTTTTTTAAGGTCTAAAATAGGGATTAAGATGTCTCTTTCATCCAGAATCCGTTTGAGATTCTGTTCATCATGTTGGATGTGCAATAGTAAGTACTCAAATCTATTTGATCCATTCTTTATCTCTCTTGCTCTCGACATAGTTATCGAGGTGTGAGGTTTTTTACCTTTTTCTCGGATCTACTCAATTCTAAGACAAATTAGAGGCTAATACTAGACAAGTATAATCTTAAAAGCCTAATTTGGGTGTTCAATAACTAATCCCTCAAGTTATTGATTTTTTAATTGTTGTGTGGGGCCCGCCGATTTCATTGGGTGTTATTTACTAAACTTATATGTCATGCTTATAATCATTAGAACCTTATGGTTATGATATTTCCAAATATTTGATTATTTTTTAGTGTTTATACCCATAACTCCATCCATAACATGTAGGAAGTTTTTCCATAATTTCCGTTTTAGTGTTTTGACATGTTTGATCCACTGTTCGGGTGTTCCTTGGATTGACCTTTCCAAGGGTAAGCTTTTAAAAATTAAATAGATTGATTTAAATTGTGAATTGAATAATGGAAAGTTGAATGAATGCTAACCACTTGACCCACCTATGGTAATTTCTCTATTTTGATAATTAAATTTAAAATAGAAATTAGAAAGTAGACTAAGTATATGACTTGGCCTTTTTAAATGTAATTGAATAATTGATTTCATGTTTTTAGTAACCCTTACCATGTTAATGGAAGGTAGTAGAGTGGACCTTGATTTTTTAAAATTCCTTAAATGGATTAAATGAATTTTTGCACGCTACTTGGCCTTGTTACACTAATTAAAGGAAAGTCTTGATCCAAATGGATGTATCGATTAATTCCGACTTGATTAAATGGTTTCACACTACTTGTCATTGTCACAATAATGAAAGGAAATGCTTGAACCAAATGGAATATTATATGACTTAATTATCAAGTAGGAGTAGACTGACTCGATCTCTCCTTGGATACCATAGGGAAGGCCTTTAGCACTCGAGAACCCCATTCTGATTCAAGGATACAACTTGATTTAGTTGAGACCCACCTAGAACCTGATCCTTATCTACTGTTGGATGTCTGCTATGACACCATAGTATCCCTTAAATAATATTATAGGGTTCCTTGGATACACTCCTTGGATCTAGCAATAACAAGTAGGTGCCATGGTTAAATCCCATCAGGACCATTCATTTCTTAGCCTCGTTTTACCTTTGATGAACTCCTTGGACATGGTAGGTATCTTATTATGGAATGACTTACACTATTATATTTTGATTACACTCTTACCCTTAGTCAGGCTATAGTCATTACTGAGTTGGAAATCCTTGAGGTCTACATTTCCTTGGTTATTACCATAGAACTTCATTATTAAATATCATTACAGGTCACCTTGTTACATCTTGGAACCTTCAATATTTCTAACATGTGACTTATTTATAAACTGGTAATAATAAAATAGTGAACTGGTTAAATATTCAGACACTAGCTGAGGGCTGAAGTAGGTACATTGGTATTTAGTTACATCACACTGATTTATTTTATATATACATACTTGCACACTATTACACTTCCATTACATGATTCAGATTTTATATAAATCATTGGTGGTGGCCCACTATGATTTATCTCAAACCCTCTCTAGGCTCTGTTTGGTACTCGGGTAGATTACATGTATGCAGGTGTTGATAAAGAGAAGTGTAATTCTTCAGACACTTTTCTTGTTGTTCTAGGATGGAGTTGGTAGTAGATGATTGATCTGTATCTTGGGATGATTGGGAAAGTTTATGTATTTCCTTTTTATATGTTGGGTTTTTCATGTATTCTTGCTACTTTGAATCCATGTTTTTTAACTTACTAGATACATGAAATATCATCATCAGTTGTTTTATGTTATTCCAGTTTATTTAGTTATTATTATTTTTGTATCTACTTCCATTGTGCCTTATGTTTACTTATATTGATTCCTCTTTTTACATCTGTTTATATATATCCATTGTTCTACCCTCTGGTAATGAGTTAGTAGTCTCCCCATGGACACACCCAAGGCCCTCGCTGCTAGTCGGAAACCTATAGCATTTGGGGAGATGCGCTTGAGGCTATGTGACCCATTAGGATCGAGGCACCCATTAAGTGGGATTCGGGCTTGGGACGTCACATCAATCACTAAGGTAAAGAGAATCATAGAAATATGGTTCATAATATTTAGAATAAGAGATAAAAAACAACCTAGATTCTTCTTAAAAATAGAATAAAATGACTTATGGACTTACCTAGAGCATCAAATTGCACTAAATGGGACATAAAATTCTGAATAATCAAAGGATAATGATCCTTGGAGTGGGAGGGGGTCCTGGTTCACACTCATTACTAATAGAGAAGTAGTGGGGTGAAAAAATCAAGGAAGAAAGCTTTAATCCTGAGAGTAAAAAATGGTAGATAATCTATTTTTAAAGAGGCACACAGTTTTCCAAACCCTATGTCAACTATGAGGTATCATTTATCCAATGGTAAATCTAGACACACAGTTTATTTGGCCATCCACACAGTTTGAAAACCATACAAACACAGTGTGTTCCCCTCTATCCAAAGGGACCTCTAGCCATATGGTTTCTTGGGCCACCTCACACGGTTTGAAAATTGAGCTTCCTCCCCTTACTTGGACACATAGTCTTGTCACATGGTTAGCACTGACTGTGTGCCAACTTTATACTTTGCACGGTATAGACCTTTTCCCCCTTTTCATTTCCCAAACCCCCCCTGAACACTCCTAAAACCTTCTATACTCCTGATAAGTGTTTCATTAACCACTTTCAAATTAGTTTAACTAAATAAAATAAAAATTAATGTACCTCATCATAAGTTCAGTATATTGCATAAAATATAAAACATTATAGTTATGGCATTACTGTTTTGGGAACCTAAGTGAGAAGAACATGCAATTTTTATAGGATAAGGGTATACTAAAGCCTGGTCACATGGATTCTAGATCTTGTGAATGTTGTATACATAGAAAGTAGATAAATGTGTCATTTATAAAAAATAGAAGGGAACCTAAGTTTCAAAAGTAAGAACTCATTTATATGGATGTTTGGGGGAATACACCAGTCCATTATCATTGTGGGTCATCATACTTTGTTACATTCATAGTTGATTTAATAGAAAAAGTATGGGTATACTTCTTTAAAAACAAATTCAAAGTGTTTGGGGTGTTTGTTTGATGTAAGTATATGGTAGAGAAATACATTTGAAATAAGCTAAAATGATTAAGGTTTGATAATGATGGAGAATATGGTAGCAATGAATTATAGTGGTTTTTCTATAGAAAAAGAATTAGGTTTGACGAAACTATTCCTAAAGCTCCATAACAAAATGGTGTAGTGTGTTGGGGATCTAGAACCACCAACTATCTAAAGTACACAACTAGATTCTACAAAACCTTATTCATGGCCTCAATGTTCGAAACTGGGAAGACCACGCACCTCAACCACCACAATGGTTCACCCCACCTCTAGTTTTGACTTCCTACTAGTTCGCATCCAATACCTAAATTATGGAAAACATATAATAAAACAAGTATGTGACATGAAAACAACATGTAAACTTGAAGACGCAAGGGATTAAGAGGTTCAAACAATGTGTAATGTCCCAACCCAACTCAATCTATAAAAATTAGTCAAACCATTTGGTTTCATAGGCTTGAGCATACCTCCCCATACACTAGAGGCTTCCAAATAGAAATAAGGGTCCAATGGTGTTATAGTGGGGAGACTATACCCTCAGGATCATAGTTACGTATAGGTGTGGGATATAATCAATAGTGGAAGCAATATAAATAATGATACATCAAAAGATAATAAAAACCGATAAAATAGCCAACACCTAACATCCAATCAAGCATTCATGCCTGAACAATGATGTATGATCTAAGTAGTAAACATATTGTAGGTGTTATAATATTGTATGTTACATGTGTAATAAAAATGAGAAAAAATACTCAAGGGATGACTCCATGATCATCCTAATATCTGGCTTGGTCATGTGCTCCTAAGCTCTCATGTACAAATTAACATCACATGTATAATCCATAAACCTGGTCCTGCAACCATTAGGTCTGTTCGGGTGCCACCAGTATAATGGTATCCTGAATAGGGTGTGATATATACTCTGTAGTCCATCACCAACGATGTCTACAGCATAATATAATATGTGAATATAATATACAATAGTGTGAAATTATATAAATAAAGTAGTAAATAAATAAGAACAAATACGTCGGCTCCTGTTCCTAAGGGACACATGACTGACAATAACCGCTTCGTCCTAATCCAGAATGCATTTGTACATATATTGACATGTATATATTTGCATACATGAAATGTATACAAAGATATGTCTTCATTGGCATTGGGCTTGTGTGTTAGTGCCTGGGATTCCAAAAAATGATAATGATAATATATGTTTGTGTGTGTGTGTCTAATTATAGGGATTAATAAAAATGGATCATAACTAGGAATTTCATAATGGCCTAATAAAAAAATGGACCAAACCCAAGCATGTTCTTTGGCTTGGCGGATGCATTCTTTAATCTAATAAACTATAATTTATTTGATATTTAATAAGAGGAATTAAGGTTCTTAATTAAAGGCTTTAAGGGACTATACAAGGTGATCCAAAAATAAGAATCCCATGTATCACACCATGAGCACTATAATTACCCATCACCATTAGAATCCGTCCAATGTGATCCATAAAGAGTAATCCCAAGTATCACTCTTGGTATGGTATAGGGGTATAACCCACTGATCCTATCCTAGGTATCTCACATAGGGGACCGAGTATCACTCATGGGATGGTATAACCATCTTACCACTGATCCCATCCAAGGTATCTCCCCTAGTGTATCGGTATCTCTCATAGGTATAATGGTCTCAATCAGCCTATGAGCCCATTCAAGTAATTTCTATAGGGGAATCCAAGTATCGATCAAGGAAAATACAACCAACTCTCACTAAGAGTCCATTAAAGTTATTCGTGCAATGAAATCCAAGTATAACCCTAGGAATAATTTATATCATGTGACCTATGATCCCATTCAAGGTATTCTGTAAATAGGAATTCAGGTATCTCTCAAGGAGTACACAAATCATTTAATTATTTATGTTTAATTAAAAAAGATTCCATGTTAATAAACATTCCATATCATAACTCAAGTCATGTATACTTAAAAAGGTCCATTACCATTACCATATAAATTATAATAAGATAAAAGTACATGTACTTAATAATTTCATTCATCATTTCAACCATCACTATTTAATAATCCCATTTTGATTAGATAAGATAGTGCACCTAAAAAGGTGGTGTTATTAAAAGGCAGAGCATGGTTGGAAAACCATCTCATTTAGTATAGGTTTAACATCTATTACATGAGAATTAATTAAACATACATTAAGGTGATTAAGAATAAATAAAATAAATATAATTATAATCATTTGAAACAATGCCCATAAAGTGTGTCTATATTAACTAGATGATGCATAGGTAATGACATAAAAGAGAAGCATCCCACATGGATGCTTAGAGGTGGGGAGAACCACCTTAGTGGTTAAATTTTAAGGTAAAATGGATAATCAATTCAAGTATTAGGTTTTACACATTTTATTTCATATTTAAAAAGGCATCGCATGGAAATTTTGGTGTACGGAATAAATACGTAATCTATAAACAGAAATACATTGAGTTAAAAATCTATAGGCAACCTAATTCGTAATTAGGATGCTTCACATGTCCAATATAGAGGTTTGACCAAGCTAGTTCAAAAGAAAATAGAATATTTGAAAAAAACCATAAAAATAGGTTGTATCAACTCACACAAAAATAACACAAAAGATGGTGAGGTAAACAGGGAAAGGATACAAGAGGAGTGAAGCAATTACCAAGAGGCTTCCAATGTATCTGACGGACCATGAATCAGACACCCAATATAGGAGATATACAAGACCTTAGGAGAGGGGAGGATATGCTACCAAGTATTTTTCGTACTATGCATGAAGAAATGAGGGGTTGAGACCCTACTTCCCTTTTTTTAAAGGCTTCCCTCATATTACATGGTGTGTAATTATTACATGTTGTGTAACAATTTCATGACATGTAACAGATACACATCGTATATTCCTCGAGGAAACCCACCAAGCTTTCATGTCATGAATCTACCGGTCCCGCCCCATGAAACCATTACATTCCTTGTGAATGTTTTACATGATGTGTAAAACTCACAGCAACTATTTTCATTATCCTGGCCATCTATTCCTCCTTCAGTGTTTTCCCAAAACCCTGGAACTTCCATCGAAATATTAACTACATTCGAAAACACCATTTCTTAATGTTCAAAACCTTAGAACCTTACTCTAGTTCTTAAAATTTAAAATAACTGATCCCCCAAATGAAAATTTTAATTTACTTTGTAAATTCCATCCTTTCCAAAATGAAGGACACTACAATCTCCTCACCCTAAAACATCTCTTCCCCGAGAATCCTTAGGGAACAACAAAAACAACACCATGCCTACTCAGGTTGTGGAGTTTGTTTAAACATATGTGTTTCATTTCCAATACCCAATGCACCACCAAGAATCCCTTTAAGAATATGGTTCATAATCCATAGAAACTCGAGTCAACACTCGAATTCAAAAATTGAAACACAAATATGGCACTTACCCGATCCCATCTAATTGGATACATGATCATGTCATAATTTGTTTAATCCAATAACCCATGGTGATACCCACCATAGGTTCTAACATGAACAGTTGATTCCAAGACATGGTACTTCCAAAATCATAATTTTCTATTTAATCATGCCATATGTGTTCTAATGACGCTCCTTGCACGATTCAACTGGATGAACAATCAATTCCCAATCGACCAAAAATTAACCTGGTCATGCCAGCTTTTCCAATAAGCCATGTCTGAGCTTGTACTACACTCATCTCATCCAAATGACATGCCATATTTGGTTCATCACTGAATGTATTCAGTGAACAAAAGGAAACAAGTCGAGCCACTTATGTCTAACTATTCTTAAAAACACTCAGCTTAGATGGTCGGCATATCACAACACAAAAACATGACGCATTTTCTTAAGGCCCCTCACATTTACTTCGATCACATTCACAAAATCCTATAACTGACTTCTGGTGACGTCTCCTAGCCAAACCATTGCCTATTCAGTTTGGATTCCATGCCTCATCATGAACATGGTGTATACTCAATCCAACACATTTGGATCATCACCCCTAAAGCATCCCATCTGAGACCAACTAATAACTAGGGAAACCTCAGAATCATCAATGATAGTCTAAGGAAATCATCCTAGTTAGTCCCTACTCCACGTTTATAATTAATATATATTTTTTAATAATTCAAATATATATATATATATAATAAATTTTATTAAATAATAAATATATTTATTATATTTATATGTTTATAATTATATATAAATAATTTTTAAATATATATATTTATAATTATATTAAATATGTATATTTATAATTAAAATTATAAAATAAATATATGTTTCCAATTAATCTGGTCAATTGATGCATGAATATAATTGACGTTCATATGTTATGTATTCATCGTGAATGTTCATTTATACATTATATTCTCATTACTATTCATGTTGGTTATGTATATGATGACCCGTTTTTTATGATCTATACCTTACTCAATGTATATGATTCATTCATGTTTCCATGATGCTATTATGTTCCCATAAATATTTAAAATCATGATAAATATATTTAAATAATAAATGTATTTATTATATTTATAATTATAAATATTTAGTTATATATAAATACTTTTTAAAATATATTTATAATTATAATTATATATAACTAAATATATATATTTAAATGAATATAAAATTACAAAAAAAAATAAATGATAAATATATTTATTATATTTATAATTATATATAAATAACTTTTAAATATATTTAATTATAATTATAATTATAAATAAATATTTATTTATTTAAATTAATATATGTCTTTAATGAATATATATATATATACACACACATATATACAAATATTTATATTTATAAGTATAAATAATATATATCTGTGTAAATAATTATAAAATTATAATAAATATATTAATTATATTTATAATTATAATTATAATTATTTATTTATTTATTTACAGTCATAAATATAAATAAATATTTAAATATATTTAAATACTTATGAAATTAAAATAAATATATAAATTATATATTTTATAATTCCATAATTATTTAAATAAATAAATATTTATATTTAAATAATTATAAAATCATAATTAATATATTTATTTTATTTTCATAATTATTTTAAATATATATTTATTTATTTATTTATATTTATGACTATAACTAAATATATATTTATTTATAATTATAATTATAAATATAATAAATATATTTATTATAATTTTATAATTATTTAAATATAAATATATATTTATTTAAATAATCATGAAATTATAAAAATATATATATAATTAATATATTTATTTTAATTTCATAAGTATTTAAATATATATATATATTTATATATTTATGTTTATGGCTATATATAATTAATATATTTATTTTAATTTCTTAAGTATTTAAATATATATATAAATTTATTTATATTTATGATTATAATTAAATTATATGTGTAATTAATATATATTTATTTCATAAGTATTTCATAATTATTTAAATAATTATAAAATTAAAATAAATATATTTATTAAATAAATATATTTATAAATATATACAAATATTTATAATTATAATTAGAAATAATACAGATATATTTAAATAATTATTAAATTATAAAAAAATATATTAATTTTATATATTTATAAAATTATAAATGTAATAAATATATTTGTTATAATTTTATAATTATTGAAATAAATAAATATGTATATAAATATATAAATTTCTAGTTATTAAATAATTATAAAATTATAATAAGTATATGCAATTATTTATAATTATAATTCTAAATAAATATAGATATATTTAAATAATTATAAAATTATAATAATGATATTAATTATATATAATTATAAATATAATAAATATATTTATTATAAATTTATAATTATAAATAAATATTTATTTATTATATATAAATATAAAGAAATATATATTTATTTATAGTTATTATTATAAATGATTATATATATTTTTTATACATATGATTTTATAAATATATATAAATATACAAATAATTTATTATCATTATAGTTTTATCAGTGCATTCTATTTTAGCGCTAATAAAACATACCTTTTTTAGTGCTTTTCAGCTAGTGCTGATAAAAGATTTACCTGCTTTTATAAATGAACTCTAACAGTCTCCTCTTCCTCTCGCACGCCTCAAGCTCTCGCGAAAGCCAAACCATGATGTCACCTCCTCCTCCTCCTCCTTCGTGACCGACTCCTCCTCCTCCTTCTTCGTCGCCACTACTGTCGACTCCTCCTCCTCCTCCTTCGTTATTGACTCCTCCTCCGTCGTCGCTACCATAGACTCCTCCTCCTCCTCTACTATCGACTCCTCCTCCTCCTCCTATGCCACCATTGTCACAGACTCCTCCTCTGATGTCGACTCCTCCTCCGCTGCGGCCTCCTCCTCCTCCTCCTCCTTCGTTGCCGACTCCTCATCCCCCATATCACATACATAGGTTTCATGATCCACATCATCTTCAAGGCTAGTTTTTATGAATTTTACTTATATATAATGCATTTTTGGTATCATATATTCCTCATAAGGATAAGTATACTCATCTCCCATTATGTATTTATGTTGACACCCTATATGGAAACTATGATGATTGTGTAGCTTCAATTATTGTATTTGAAGAAAGTATGGGAAATCCGATTTTTCTGATTGAACATGACTTGGTTTTTCATACTTTTTGTTGGATTAGTTCGGTTCCCACATTGGCATTGGATCTAGCAGATAGTGGGTTATAGGTTATGTTTGGCACATGGCTAGTCATTTATAATTTCTTCTAGACTTAATCTCTATTTAGAATTGTCTTTATTTGTTACCTAGTTATATATTATTGTTTTCATGTTAGTCACTTATGTATGGATTCATCTATATAGTCATAGACTATTTATCATTTATATATTTCTTGTATAGTTTGTGCATTGTTGAGTTTCTATTGTATACCACCTGACTTACAGATTTACCCTTCCAAATAGACCTGCAATTTTATTTGTAATAAATGTGTTTAAATCATTCCCTAATTATATATTTATACCCATGGTACTAGTATCCCCCTATAGGAGATTGGGGAGCTCTCAATGGGTTAATAGTGGGCATAACATGAGTACAGTGCAACAGTCCATGTTAGAAGCTCTATAAAATGGTATCAGTGAGATGTTAGGATTAATGATGTTTTTAATTTTTTTAATAACATGTATGCTATAAAATACATGAGAAGTAATACATACTAAGGCATTGTAAACCTCTTTCTTATGGGAGATCAATTTACCAGGGGATGCCCAGTACTGAGTAGGCACTATAGGATCAAGTGAGGCTTTAGATTTTTAATCTAAAGTATGATGGAATGGAAATAAAAATGAATGATTTTGTATTAATTGAAATTAAACCTTTATTTTAGTTCATAAATCATGCTAGGCATTGATAGTTAGGCACACATAATATGTCCTTATAGTTGAGAAATGATATCACTCATTATATATAAGGTACTTTGTGTAGATATCAAAATCTCATGAGTTCCTCATGATATGTGGGCTTTCTCAAAGTTCTTTCTTTCAGGGGAGGACCTTCCTATCAATGTAATATGTCACTGTAGGGAGGGCCTTTATAGTGAAATAAATTATGATGAGGACTATAATTATGGAATAATTTCTAGTTGCAGTGAGGATTCATGTTGCATTTAACATGAGGAGGAACTTTACGGTGGATAATGAAAATGGGAGGATGGATCCTATAGATCTATGAGAGAAGAAGGCTCAATTGAATGACTTCGAGGTGAATAGGTTCATATGAATGATTATATCCCCTTGGGGTGCCTTAGTTTTTTCCATAAAAATTCAAATGGATCATTGGGAATATGTGTGGGATGTTAGAGGTCATTCTAAGTGATAGAAATGAACTTATATCCACTTATATGTATTGATGAACTATTTTATCAACATAGATGTTTAAAGTATTCTCTCAGATCGATTTGATATCAAGTTATAATTTTTTTATAGTGATGTATCAAGAATCGGGATTTTAACAGTTCCAGTTCATGATGGTCATGTGGTTACTTATGTGTCCAAACAATTAAGGACACATAAGATAAACTTCCCAAATCCTTTCCTAGGTTTGGAAATAGTGGTGATTTCCATGAGGTGTTATTGGTATTATCTATAGGGTGATATATTTTTGGAATACACTAAAAGAAGTGTTTGAAATATATTTAATCACAAAGTGAAATGAACCATTGATATCAGAGAAGGTTTGAGTACCTATAGTCCTTTAACTTTGACCTAATGTATACCCTCAAGAGTGGGAACATTTTTTTAATGTATTTTACTGGAAGGATCAAGCTTAGGTAGTACATAATTCAAGCATCAAGTGGAATATGGTTGCTCACTTTAAAGAGATGTGACATTATGTTCAAAAGTATCATGGAAAAGTGACACGTATGTGTTTATCTATCACTTATTCACTTCTTAGTAGTATTATGGGAGTAAACTATATGATTCATACTATTTATTCATTAGAGACATGATAAACCTTTTATAGCTTTATATTTTATAAAATTTTGGTTATTTTTTATTTATGTATCCTTTATAAAGTGCCTCTCTTTGGATTTATGT
The DNA here is from genome assembly GCA_963277665.1 of Viscum album. Classification (NCBI taxonomy): domain Eukaryota; kingdom Viridiplantae; phylum Streptophyta; class Magnoliopsida; order Santalales; family Viscaceae; genus Viscum; species Viscum album. The sequence continues at coordinate 1,880,086,253 of OY728150.1, read as the reverse complement.
CTTTTTAAAAATGCCTAAGTCGTGCTTTTAAAATGATTCAAGTGTTTTGAAATGTTTCTTAAAAATTATATGTGTTCAATGTACCCTTTTTTGGTTTTAAATAGCTTTAAAATGATTTAAAAATTTGGAATGAACATAGGTTTCATGCCAAGTGTTTTTCAACTCACTTGATTTGCTTTCATAAAGGGATGTGAATGTTTTGAAAATGTATGTAATGTTGGTTTCATTTTAACAAGGGGTTTGTGAAGTTAAAAATAAAAATTTCCACAATATAGAGGGTTTTCTCTCATTTTAAATGATTAATATTTTTGGGTCATGAAGTTTCCTTGAATTATTTAAAAAAAGTAATTGGGGTTTTGAGAAAGAGTGTTTAGAAGTGATTGGCTTATTTTAAAAATTTAATGTTATTTTAAAGAGGAATTTGTGTAAATGGTTGTTTTTTTTAATGGGATTTCAAATATGATTTTTTAAATAGTTTTCAAATGAGACCAAAATTATATAAGTTTTTTCATCCTTGGTTAATTTTTATATCAATGTTTTGTGTATTTATTTTGTTAAATATTAATATTACTAAATCAAATAGGATGGATATGAATAAAGAATGGTTGGATGCCAATCATCTGGAAAAAGAGTATGAAGATGGGGTGAAATAGTTCATCAAGTTTGCAAAAGATCATGAATATGACCCTTCTCAAATCCTTTTTCTGTGTTTATGTTGTTTTTATTCAAGATATATTAGTCCAAAGGATTTTGAAGAACACTTGATCTATCACAAAATAGATCAAAGTTATAAATGTTGGAATAAACATGGGAAAAAAGAGAGCGTAGCTAGTTACTGGGATAGCACTTCGTTTTATGGATCATCTTATATGATTACAAGTCTTGATAGTGAAGAATATTGTATCGAGGATTTCATTACAGATGTGAATGAGAATGAAAATATTATTGAGGAAATGACAAGGACAGTTGAATATGAACTTCGTGATTGCCCAAAATTGATTGAGAAGTTAAAGAGTCATACAAAGACGTCACTGTATGGTGGTTGCACTAATTATACAACATTGTCATCCATGCTAAAGCTGTATAATTTGAAAGTAGGAAATAGATGGTGGGACACCAGTTTTACGTAATTACTTTCTCTCTATAATGACATGCTCCCAAAATATAATGAGCTCTCGATCCGACCATACGACTCAAAATGAATGCTACTCTTGATGGGTATGATATCTGAAATAATATATGCTTTCCTATATGATTGTATACTATTTTTCAAGGACCAAAAATCACTTATAGAATGCCCAAAGTGTGGTGCTTCTCGATACAAGAAAGATGAATCCAATCCTATTAATGTTTTTTGGTACTTTCCAGTCTTCCATGGTTTATGCGCCTATATGGAAGTGAGGATACTACAGGGAAATTGACATGGCATGCAGATACAAGAAATAAATATGGGAAACTATGTCACCTAGAAAACTCTCCTTAGTGGAATAGAATTGATCACGAGTATCCTAGATTTTGAAACGAGATGAGAAACATTCATATTGCATTATCTATAGATGGATTGAATCCTTTTGGTTTTCAAATAAGCGCTCATAGTACATGGCCGGTTATGTTGGAAAATTACAACTTTCAACTATGGTTATGCATGAAATGAAAATATATCATGTTATCTATTCTTATATCAGGACCAAACCAATCTGGTAATGACATTGATGTTTATTTGGCTCCATTGATCAAGGATTTGAAATTATTATGGGATTAAAGTGTTACATTTTATGATGCTTATAGAAATAAATATTTCATGTTAACATCCATGTTGTACAGGATGATAAATAACTTTCCTTCTTGTTGAAATTTTTCAGGATATAGAATTAAAGGAACTCAAGGGTGTCCCGTCTGTGAACAAGGTACATAGTCAATTTGGTTGAAACATTCATCGAAACTGAGTTTTTAGGACATCACATATTTCTACCCCAATGACATAAGTACCGATCTTCAACGACATCATTTGATAAAAGTTCAAAAGAACGTACAACACTATCTCCACTAATAGGTGATCAACCAGTTGAGAAAGTAAAATATGTGGACATAGCTTTTGGTAAACCATTTTTGAAAAAACTTACAAAAACCAATTGGAAAAAGGGATTAGTTTTTTTTAATTACGATACTGGAATTTTTTGTAAGTTAGATATTTTTTTATGATATGCATGTTGAAAAAAATGTATGTGATAGTATCATCGGCGCATTTCTAAATGAACTTGAAAAAAAAAAGATGAAATTAAGGCTAGGTTGGATATGGTTAACCTGGGAATATGATAAGAGTTGGCACTAGTGAAGGGTAAAAAATGAACTTTTCTTCATCCAAATTCTTACACTCTTTCCAGGAATGAGATATATCAGTTTTTCAACTTTTTGAATGATGTAAAGGTTCCAGATGGGTATTCATCAAATATCAAGAACATCGTTTCAATGATTGATTTAATGTTAAAGGGTCTGAAATCACATGAATGACATATTTTGATGCATGATCTAATACCTATAGATTTATATTTCATTTTTTCTAATAATGTATGTCATACATTAACCAAACTCTATTTCTTTTTCAAATCTATATGTAGCAAAGTTATAGACCCAGCAAAATTTCTGACTATGGAAAGATAAATTTTCGGCATATTATGTGAATTGGAAATGTTATTCCTGCTAATATTCTTTAATATGATGGTTTATTTGATGGTTCAATTGTTGAGAAATATTCGACTATGTGGTCCTATATACTATAGAAGGATGTACCCCATTGAATGGTATATGAATATTTTGAAATGGTATGTCAAAAATCAAAGTTGGCCAAAGGGTTGTATTGTGAAGCAATATATTTTTGAGGAAGCTATTGAATTCTGCATCGAATACCTATCTAGGAAGGAAAACATTGGTCTACCAAAATCTCGTCACACTAGGAGGATTGCGGGTGAATAAATTTCTGTAAGAGATGTTTTAGCAGAGGTAATCAATGTTATAATAAATGTTTCTGTGAAATGTGAATCATACATACACTAATAACTTTCTTATACTAATATTATAAAGGGTGATAATGAGTATTATTTATATCTAGAAACACCCACCCATCACCTTGTGGTGAGGTCTATGGTGTTCAATATTCAAAACGACATGCTACACGATAGACCACTTCCAACAGGGCATGTGTAAGTGTCGATCAGCGTAGCCCATGAGCCGAGTATCGAGATACCTGTTCCAATTCATGAGGATGATATTAATAAAATCGAAAAATATGTTGGGACATTCATCACATGGCCATAAAATCTTGTAAAAAACATGTCTATAAGGAGGTATTTAATTCCAATTTACTTTTCAATCTAAACCTTTAATAATTAATGAAAAAAGGTCTGAACTAATGAATTTTGTTGCATATAGAAAAAGATAAGGGGATGAAATGAAAGACCATCTCAAAACCATCTAAAGGATCGACCAACCAATCCAAAATATCTACTAAAACCACCATTACCCCCACTCGTTCTATATCCGCATTTACAATCATTCAATGATCATGTGGATACAAAGTTAAAAGATGGCCACAACCACATAGTTGAATTTGTAGAAAATATATATGGAGAGAAAGATCAAGACTTTATTAGTGTTGAGAGTGCAACTTAAATCCTCGACTATGACTGGATAGGTGGCTCAGTTGTAAATGTATACATGAGGCATGTTTTCGTGCTTTTATTTTCTAAAAGCTGAGATATTGGGTTAATTATAACTAAATACATTTCATATTTTTGTCAGGCATATATATGAAAAATAATTAAAGGAATTGTCCCATGAAAGAGAATTTATACTCGTTATTCCTCACATCTGCTCAACAGAACAAAAGAAAATTAATGCCAAAAAAGGATGAAATAGTGAAAGGTCTTATCAAATCATTTGAAAGAAAATTTCCGGATGGCAGACTCTATTTAATACCAATAATGTAGGGGTAAAACTCTACAATTTAATAATATAAAATATATTTTCATTTCTTTCATTACTTATTCATTTTTTTCTTTTTTGGAAGCATTGGATGCTCATTGTGGTAAATTTAGATACTCCAAATATTTATTTCTTAGATTCAATGCATGGATATCCAAAAAATCATCCACACATGATGGCGTTTGTCAATTTTTAATACACTATATTCAATATTTTAGAACTAAACATCAAGTTATATAATGGATATTATATTTTAATGGGAATTCTTTTATGATAGGGAGGTTTATAGATATCATGAAAAATAAGGAATGAGGCTAGGGGCTAAGCATGAGGATGAAGATAAGCTCTATGACTGGATAAGTATAAGGGTATATATAATAATATTTATTTATCCAAACACATATCAAAATAAATTACTTATTCTCCTCAATGTTTCTGTAGTGTCTAAAACAAACCAATGGAAAATATTGTGGTTATTGTTTTTGTAAATTTATGAGAGAGAATATATTTCATGAATAAACCAACATCACTGAAGAGGTATTTTTTAAGATAATTACTATTTCATTTAAAATATTAATTAATCCTTTGTGTATTTATATTTTTTTAGTGCTACTATAACTATTGAAAAGAATAATATTCACAAGATGATATAGAAGTTATCAGAAACGAATTGGAAGCATACGTTATAGAAGAATGTACACAAATAGAAAGAAAATGGTACTTCCATATAAGTAGTGGATTGTTTCATATTTATGTTTAATTTACTTCTTTTTAGTATTACTCACATAAGAATTGTTTTCTTATATAGGTGGATTACATTGTTCAAGTCAGGAAAGTTTTTTTGTAACTGATTATGCTCGTGAGAGATTTTACTTCAAGGTTGTAACTTAGAATTCAATGAGAAGGTAAAGTTTTTTTAATATATTTTTATCACCCTTTCTTATGTTTCATATCATTAGGTTATTAAGGAATGGTTTTAGAAATGATATGTATAAGAAGTTTTCTAGTAAAGAATAACTTAATGTGAGACTCTTATAAACTAGTTTTTTATATTTCCATATTTTCAAAATCACTAGACCTAAGCTATTCTGGCATGGTGTGACCGTTATGACTAAAAGTGTCTATTATCAGTTTAAGATTGACATTTTAGTTCAAAATGTATCACTCACTGAAAACCAAGAAAACTCACTCCGATTTTATTCATAATTTAGGACATAGATTCATAAGTCATTTTTAATATGTATGAAGCAGTCTCACATCAAACCAATGCATGATGTAATCAGTATGACTCAAAATGTGTGTTTCTAGTTTGAAATGAAATTTTAGTAAAAAAAATAGCACACTAAAAATCAAGAAAGTGCATTTGTATTATTTTCATACTTTAGAAAAACGATATATAAGTCATTTGTGATATTTAGGAATCAATTGAACCTTAACATGATGCACAGCGTGGCCGTTATAACTCAAAGTGTCTCTTTTTATTTAAAATTGACATTAATTTAAGTAAAAACAACAAGTGTCATACTAAAAACTGAGAAAACACGTTCAGATTGTTTTGATATTTTATGAAAATGATCCATGAGTCGTTTTTATATGTAGAAGTTAACCTAACCTCAATACGATGCACGGTGTGACCTGTATGACTCCAAGTGTGTATTTTTATTTAAAATTGATTTTAATTTATGTAAAAAAGAACAAGTGGCATACTGGAAACTGAGCACACACATTCAGATTATTTTGATATTTCAGGAAAATGATCCATGATTCATTTTTAACATGTAGGAGTCAACCGCACCTCAATACAATGCATAGTGTGACCATTATGACTCCAAGTGTGTCTTTTTATTTAAAAGTGACATTAATTTAAGTAAAAAAAGTACAAGTGGCATACAGAAAACTGATAAAACAAATTTTTATTATTTTGATACTTTATAAAAATGATCCATGAGTCATTTTTAACATGTAAGAGTCATCTGAACCTCAATAAAATACACGGTGTGGCAGGTATAACTCAAGTGTCTCTTTTTATTAAAAATTGACATTAATTTAAGTAAAAAACAACAAGTGGAAAACTAAAAACTGGGTAAATGCATTCATATTGTTTTTATAATTTAGGAAAATGATCCATGAGTCATTTTTTTGTGTAGAAGTCAACCACACATCAATATGACGCTGATGTGATCAGTATGACTAAAAGTGTTTGTTATCATTTTAAAATTGACATTTTAGTTCAAAAAGTGCCACCCACTAAAAACCAAGAAAACATGCTCAGATTATCTTTATAATTTAGAAAAATGATTAATAATTCATTTTTGATGTGTATGAAGTATTCTCACATCAAACCGACACATGATACGACTAGTATGACTCAAAATGTGTGTTTCCATTTTAAAATGACATTTTAGTAAAAAAACACAATTGACATACTGAAAACCAAGAAAACACATTTTTATTTTTTTGATATTTTAGAAAAATGGTCTATTATTCGTTTTTAATTTTTAGGAATCAGTCGCACCTCTATACGACACATTGTGTATCTGGTATAACTCAAAGTGTCTCTTTTTATTTAAAATTGACATTCATTTTAGTAAAAACAACAAGTAAAATACTGAAAACCAAAAAAATGAATCTAGATTGATTTTATATTTTAGTAAAATGATATATTAGTAATTTTTGACGTGTAGGAATCAACCACACATCAATACGATGCAATTTGTGGCCGGTATAACTCAAAGTGTCTTTTTTATTTAAAATTTACATTAATTTAAGTAAAATAAACAAGTGACATACTGAAAACCAAGAAAACACATTAATATTGTTTTTGATACTTTAAGAGAACAATCCATGGGTCATTTTTTATTTCTATGATTCAACCTCGCCTTAATCCTACACATAGTTTGACCAGTAAGACTAAATGTGTCCATTATCAGTTTAAAATTGACATTTCAGTTCAAAATGTGTCACTCACTGAAAAATAAAAAATAAATCCACTTTGGTTGTCTTAATAATTTAGGACAATGATTCATAAGTCATTTTTGAAATGCATGAAGCAGTCTCATGTCAAACTATGGCATGATGTGACATGTATGACTCATAATGTGTGTTTTCAGTTTGAAATGACAATTTAGTACAAAAACCGAACAGACATACTGAAAACTGAGGAAACACATTTAGATTGTTTTGATACTTTAGGAAAATGATCCGTCAGTAATTTTTGATAGGTAGGAATTAGACACACCTCGATCTGATGCACGGTGTGACCAATATAACTCCAAATGTGTCATTATTTAAAATTTACATTAATTTTAGTAAAAGAACAAGTGACATACTTAAAATTGAGAAAATTCATTCATGTTATTTTGATATTTTAGGACAGTGATCCATAACTCATTTGTGACATGTAAGAATTAACCCAACCTCAATAGGATGCATAGTGTGACCGGTATAACTACAAATGTTTCATTTTTATTAAATATTGACATTTTATTAATGTATTATTTTATATTAATGTTTAATTTATTTCTTTATAGTATTACTAACATAATATTTTTTTTTCTTATATAGGCAGAATCTTTTATTTGGGTTGAGATGATTTGTTCAGAAAATGATACCATGGGTGGAAATTTTTTAGAGGGGATCACAGACATCAAAAGATGAAATATTAATGTTTTATAATGTTTGTTGTATAATTATAAATGTAATTATATAAAACATTTTATTTGAAATGTAAATAGAAGTGTTTTTTTGTATATTCCATGGGTGGAAATTTTTGTATTCATGATTTCAATTAAATATATATTGAATTTTTTTAAATTACTGTTTGGTTCTATATATCATTTGAAATGGGTTTTTACATTTGAAATTGCAAGTTGGTTGGTTGGTTTTTGTTGGTTGGTTTTTGCAAGTTGTTTGTATTTACGGGTTTTCTAGGTGTGCTATTATATAAACATCACATCGTAGGTAGTTAGGCCTTTATAAACACTTTTTTTATCACAGATAAAGGACTCCCTTTATCATCATTTTTATTAACAATGCTAAAATAAAAGATTATTTCCACACTGTTAACACTACACCAAAATTAGTGTTTAGCGGTAGTTTATTAAACCACTGCTAATTTTTTTTAAATAATTTAGTGGCAGTTTATTAAAAACCGATTCTAAAACTTTTAATTTTTTCACAAACCCAACACTTATCCCCCAACCCCCCACTCCCCTATCCCCCATGACCCCCTGAAGCCCTACCCTCGCTGCGCCTTTCCATCAGTCTCGCACCTCGTCGCCCCTCAGTACCCCTCACCATGCCTCACTGCCCCTCATCACGCCTCGCCGCCCCTCTCCCCCTTTGATCATATATATTGTGGCTTCTAACATCTTGGATCATCAAAAAACATGTACCCATTAATTAAGGTTCCTTCTTCTGCTCATTTTCTCTATCATTCTCTATTTTTGTTTGGATGTTCATTCATGTGTACCCCTATATTTTGGAATAAGATCTGATTGAGGTTGGGTTTTTCTTACCATGGTTAGGATATTTTATTTTTTTCCTTTTCCCATGATGATGTTTGATCAATAAATTATTATGCAGTAATTATATTTCTCCATGGACATCTAATCAGGGTAAGACATTCTTCTTCCCTCCTATTTACTATTTTTTTGTAAATTTATACTTTTTTCATCATTATTTTGTAAAGTATGGGTTGGTGTAACAAGATAATGAATTTTCTTAATCCAAATTGAATGATAAGTTTTTTATTCACATGAATTCACTAATTTTTATGTTATTTCAAATGGAATTATGTTTTATTAATAATGTTTCTGAAAATTATTTTTTTAAGAGTTGGAATTTTATTGGAGTTTGTTATAATTTCAAAACCATGATTCTATTAACTATTTCAAATTAGACTAAATAAAAATTTCATATCATATAAATGTATAAGGAATTTGTTTCGATGGAAATATATAATTAAATCAAAATAAAAACCGTAATAATTATGAAATGTAATGAATTAATTTTTATCAATTTGAAATGTGGTATTGTGCATGTTGAAATATCATTTATATATTTATGTGATTGATTCATTTTTTGTGCTTCATGTGGTCCCTATGATGATTTTACCATTAGTGGTGGTAATTGGGTTTGAGTTAGAGTGTGTTGTTCAATGAAAAAATGGTTGGTTGGGATGATATGTGATGTTGGATGATGTGTGATATAGTTGTGTAATGATCATGGTTGTGGTGATGATGTGTGATGCAGGAGCATGGAGTTGGTATGTGAATTATTTATGGGGTTTTGTATTTCCTTGGTTGTTTCCTAGTAGTTATAGATTGATTGAAAAGTCTCATTCCCAAATTAAATAAACTTCACGTGTATTAAGTTTATTGGGGGTGGAAATAAATGGATGATAAAATAGTAAATTGGATAATAATGATTAATTCACTACACCAAAATCAGTTTTTAGCGGTGGGTTTTTAGTGGTGGTTTAATAAACCACTGTTAAAAAAAATTAATAATTTAGCGGTGGTTTATTAAAACCCGCCGCTAAAACTTTTATTTTTCCACAAACCCGACACTTCTCCCCCGACCCCCCCACTCCCCCGACCCCCGCGACCCCCCGAAACCCTACCCCCACCGCGCCTCACCACCAGTAACAAGCCTCGCTACCCCTCTCTGCGCCTCACCATCGGTCTCGAGCCTCACCGTTCATCACCGCACCTCATCACACCTCGCCTCCCATCATCGTCGGTCCCTAACCTCGCTCCCTGACCCGCACTAGCCCTCGCCCCTCACCGCTGGTACCAAGACTCTTTCCCTATCTTGAATCTTTTGGATTTTTCTTAAACATTGAGTGTTCCATAACCTATATATTATTTTTAATGAGATTTGTATACTTGACTACTACATTACTGTACTTTATTTATGAAAATCTGAAATTATTTTAAACAATTATACAAAATATCGGTTTATATCATGCTATTGTAGTATTACGATAGTGTAAAGTGAGAAGGTACATTATGTTTTCCTCTAGATCATGTCTATTTTTTATATGGATAAATTATAATAATATATTGTTTTAATATTAAACATGTCAAATCATTTAATATAGGGAATGTTAATTATTTTTATATGAATCATGTTTATGGTTATGATGTAGATAATGTTTAGTGTGTAAATATGAAAAACTTTGTGTTTCTCTATCATTAATTGATTTAATTGTGATTACCTTAGGTTTCCTTATTTTAAATTTTACATGTATAAGATTGATTTTGTTATGAATATCAAATGAAACATTTGGGAATTATCTTATAGGTTTCATCTTGAAACTTGTCTACTAGATACACATAGAGTTATATCTATATGTTTATCAAGTTCCTCCCTATGAAAAGGGATGAAATTCCATAGAGGAAGGGTTGCATATATGTATAAGATTATTGATATATATTTTTTATACATAAATATTTTCTCTCATATGCAATTATGAGGCCTCCTCAGTAAGGATGATAAACTTATAGTTCCTTCCTATGAGAAAATGAGGCCAAATACATAAAAATGCTATTCAAAAAATTCCATAACATGGTAAGATGTAGTCTCTTAGTTAGTATAATTCTATAAACACATGCATAGATATTGATATGTGTATATATATGTACACCTCTTCCTATAGAGGAAGGGTTTTGACATAAATTCTGGATGGAAAGGTCCATCATGGTAGAAAAGTTCACTATATGGATTCAAAGCACATATAAAAACAGGTTTAGATGACGTTGATGAAAATTTTTAGTGTCCTAATAATGTATATTATTTGTTAACTATAGATTATTAGTATTCTTATGTTATTCAGTTTCCATAAATTATTAGAAAAGAATAAGAGGTGGTTGGATGAGTAATCTCAACTCTTATGGGTTATTTGGTTCTATATATTTAAATGTATATTGGAAGAGAAAAATTGGTTTTACCTTACAATTATACTCAATAATAATATATGTAATTAGTCATTCAACATTGATCCTCCTCAATAATGCTAGTTTAGTTTTGTATTGGTTGAATATATTTTTGTGAAATAGTTTCAATTTCCTTAAGTAACAAGTAAGCAATGGATATAGTCAAACATTTTTATTTCACTTTGTCCAATGAACATTATGTTGGTGGTATCTAGTACCTCGTTATAGATACTATATTATTAGAATTATTTTTATTTCATTAACTCACGTCTTCATCTTTAGAGTGATTCATTTCTCAATTGAACGCCTCATTATCATGTCCCATGAAGTCATGACCATTCTCAACATAATTTTCAATGTTGGCATCATTCTTGTCCTCTAATCAATTATTGACATTAGATTGTGATAATTTTTTCAATGATTTCATAAAATAATATTTTTATTAAAAATTGATTTCAACATGTATTTTTCCTCTTGGGTTTCTTAATGGGTTGTAAATGAAAAATGTAACTCTTTTACACATAATTTTCCTCACAACTAGACTTTATGGATTCCAATTATCCCTTTTAAAATGCTTCATTATTTACCATATGTATTTATATAGGAAAACCTTATTTAACATATTCATATTTTTTCAACTATTATATATGAATCTATTTTCTTATTTGGTAATAGTTATGTGTTTTTGTTTTTTTAACTAATGTGTAGGCACATTGTGATATATACAGATAAAACCTGGGTCACATTATCGAGGAACACACCAGGGTATTCTAAGGGTTTGGAGGATTTTTTAGATTTTAAAATTTACAATAGATCTATTGATGAGAGAATAAGATATTAATGTCCTAAATGTAAATTTAGAAGATGGTTGAAGAGATATAAAGTTTATGGACACTTGATATTGAAGTAATTCTCGGCTCAATATTTGTGTTGGATTTGGAACAAATAATTGAACGTTATAGAAAAGTTAATCCTTTATTTCAATCCATAGAATGAGATCCCAACTTCATCAACAATGGACAATGAAATTCAAAACCTTATAAATGACACATTTAGCATTTTAAGACACCAACATAAACATCAAAACATATCAGAACAACTAGTTGAGGGTGCTACAAATAGAAATGTGATAAGTGATGTTTTTTAAACAGTAGGACAACCGGATAAGGATTGTAACATATCATTAGATCCTCCTCTTGATTATGTGGAGACTAATGTAAGATAAAACTTCACTGAATAGATAGATATGTTTCATGGTTTAGTTGATAATGGAAATCAAGAGTTGCATAGTGGATGTTTGAAATATTCAAAACCTTCTTTTCTTCTGAAGTTGTACCATATAAAATTCCTATGTGGAATTGCAAATAAGGTTATGTCCATGATATTGGAATTATTGCGTGATGCATTTCTTGAAGAAAATATCCCTGAGTCTTTTTATGATATGAAAAAAGTTGTTAACAAGCTTGGTCTGAATTATACAAAAATTCATACATGTCCCAATGGTTGTATGCTTTATTGGGGAGAGGATTCAAGAAAACATGATTGAAAAAAATGGTCTTCTTCTAGATGGTATTCTATGGGTTATGTTGGATGTCTGAATCAACATACTACCATGAAGAAGAAGAACATGAACACGCCTGCAAAGGTTTTGCGTTGCTTTCCTTTAAAGCCTCGATTGCAAAGATTATTCATATCATCGAAAACCGCTAGACACATGAAGTGGCACTATGTGGATAATAACAAAGATTGGTTAATGCAACATCCAAGAGATTCACAATAGTGAAATACATTTTATTCATTACATCCATATTTCTCATCTGGTCCTAGGAATGTTCGATTGGGATTGACTACCAATAGATTCAACCTATTGGGGACTTTGAGTACTAGTTATAATATTTGGACGGTTGTTTTGATCCCTTAAAATATTCCTTCGTGGATGTGTATGCAAAAAATGTATTTTATAATTTTGATGATTATTCCTAGAAAAAAAATTTGAAAAATGATATTGATGCATACTTGCAGTCTTTCATTTAAGAATTACAAGAGTTATGTAGCAATGGTGTTGAGACATATGATGCATATTCTAGAACAATGTTCAAAATTCAAGATGCTCTAATGTGGATCATTAGTGACTTCCCAAGACTTGGGAATTTATTTTGTTGGAACACTTACACAGGTTTGGCGTGTCATATTTATAACTTTGATTTTTAGCATGAACAGCTACCTTACAGCATAAAATGGTGCTTCTTGTGTCATCAAATATTTCTCGTTGCATCTCATAGAGTTCGACAGAAAAATTCAAAATTCAATGGTTTAATTGATCATAGACCACCTCCAAATTTGTTAATAGGTTCTGAAATATTGGAACAACTTGTAAATGTTGAAACAGAATTGGGGAAAGTGCATCATTTGAATGATAGTGTGAAACGAGTTTGAAGTGCATCATCAAGTAAAATTGGAATGCAACAATGGAAGAAAAAAATTATATTATTCAAACTTTTGTATTTGGAATTTAATTTTCTGTGGCATAATATTGATGTGATGCATATTGATAAGAATGTTTGTGATAATTTGATATTCACATTGCTTAATGGGCATGGAAATTCAAAAGATCATCTCAGTGCTCGAAAATACTTACAAGAAATGAACATAAAGCATGATATCTAGCCAGATGAGAATTGAAAGTATGCTCTGACAATTTTTTCAATGAAAAATAGGGATAAAGATACATTCCTTATAATTTTAAAACATGTGAAGGTATATTATGGGTATTTAAGTAACATCTCAATGTGTGTTGACTTAAAGTATCATAGGTTGCGTGGATTTAAAATCCACGATTCACATATTTTGTTAAACTAGTTACTTTTATTGGAATTGTGTACATTGTTACCTGAAAAGGATACTATTGGTGTACTTCAATTCTAAACATTTTTCATACAACTATGTGAGAAAAAATTACATCTGTTTTAGCTTGATAACCTTCAGGAGAGATTTATATTGACACATTGTGTAATGGAGATGATCTTTCCTCCGTCTTTTTTTACTATCATGATGCATTTAACTGTGCATTTGGTTGAAGAAGCTAAATTAGGAGGCCCCGTACATTATCCATGGATGTATCCAATTTAGAGGTACTTTATTTATATGTTTTTCCTTTTAGTAAAAAATTCTTGTCACTTCATTAAATTCATAATTATGTTTTTTTGTTTTGTTTCATAGATATATTGGGCTTTTTAAATCATATGTGAAAAATAAAGCTCAACCTAAAGGCTCTATTTCTGAAGGCTATTTGGTAGAGGAATGTCTTAAATTTTGTTCTAGATACTTGTATGATATTGAGACAAGATTCAATCGAGATGGATGTGTTGATGACACATCGACTCAATATGAAATACATGGAAAATAAAAAATATTTCCTACTATTGGATGATCAGTTGGGAGGAGCTCAAATTTTACACTAATAGAAATTGAATTATTACAGGCACATAGATATGTGCCGCAGAATAGTGAAATTTAAGAACCATTTATTGAAGAGTTGAAGATACAAACAAAGAGACGAATGAGAGGAAGAACATGAAATGAGAAATATATAACAAAAGTTTTTAATAAAGTGGTTTTATAATGGTTTTCATGATGTGTAAGTTTATAAATATTTCACTCAGTACGAATATTAGGTTGATACATATATTTTTTAAATCTAATAATTTATATTAATTTTTTTTAGATCATGAATGTTGATACTTGAGTAGAGTTGTCAGAATATTTGAAGTTTCTTGCTTGAGGACCTCTAAAACAAGCTATAAAGTTCAATGCTTAGAATGTGAATGGATTTAGATTCCATATAGTTGATTGGGAAGAGGCTTTGAAAACATAGAATAGTGTAATATTTACATTTTTTGAAGTAGAACACTATGTAAAGTTGACTGATATTATTGAATTAAACTACCAAAAACATTTTTCATTTGTTTTATTCAAATGAAATTGGGTGGATATTATCAGGGGTGTTAAAATAGATTCCTTGAAATTTACTTCTATAAAATACTCTCATTTGATAGATGTTGGTGACCGTGAACTACATGATCCATACATCTTATCATCACAAGAGAAAATGATATATTATGTGAAAGATGTTGTGGATGAAGGGTGGAGTATAGTTACTCACATAAAACAAAGAGACTTGTATGATATGGGTGATGAAATGAAAGATTTAACCTCTGACAATAAATACCATTAACAGCAAGAAGCGGACTTATTGGTCCATCATGATATTGAAAATATTAGTCTTTTAAGAGTGGATAAAGTAGATGAAGTAATGATGGAGAAGGAAACCAACATGATTAAAGGAGAAAATGATTTTATGTGCAGCTATCCATTCATTTATGAACCACTTATGTCATTTGTGTAGTCATTCATTGTCATTGTTATGTATATTTTGTTTGTTAGTACTATTCATTTGTTTTAATTTCTATTTGGAATGCATGAATATTTTGAAATATATGTTATGAACTTAATTTTATTTGATTTAATGAAAGGAATGCCAAGGAAAAAGTTTTATATTCACACTATGAGGTCAAAGGGTTTTTCTAGAAGCCGATCGACTTTGGTAATATTTTCATTAGTTTAAATATTTATTAGAAATTGTTATTTGTTTAATATATTAAATTGTTGATTTATCTTTGTTTAATATAGTCACATAGTTTAGGCCACCAAGCATCATGAACAGAAGTGTGGTTGAATGTTCATAAAAAACCTGATGGGAGTTTTGTTAATGAGTCTATCAGAGAAGTTGGGGTATGAATTCATTTTTCATTATAATAAATTATTATCAGTTGTCATTATATTAATATATATTTCTTCTAATATGACTGATATTTGATTTTTACGTAAAAATCAAAGAACTATGGGATGTCAATCCCACACAGTCCTACTCAGTCTCCCAGGATGACCCAGTTCGTAAAGTCCTTGAGAAGGAGCATCCTGTTTGAGTGTGCGGGATGGGTATGGGACCATTACCATCTAAGGTCTTTGGCAGGAAAATGAGGATTACAAGTGATGACTGTTGATGAGAAGGTAAATCCCACAACTTCAAAATCATTTAGTTCACAAACTTTTATTGATTTTAAGTTTAAATATAAATATACAACATTGTTTAATTTCCAATATAATTGTCTTACAGGTGCCGGTAACAGGAAGTAGAGATGGAGATGGAGAGGGTGACAATTAGAGTTCATCATTGGGAAATGATTAGTGGAGAGGGTTTGTTCATGTATCAGTACGTCAAATGTGGGTATTTTTTTTATCTTTTTCTTATATTTTATATTGGATCGAGACAACAGGTGTCATATGTATGTATTGTATAACCATGTGTCTATATGATGTGTTTCAACTAGCTATGGAGATTTAAATTTCATTATGATCGTCTATGATGTTTAGTTTCTTATCTCTCTTTTACATATAGGTTGATATGACTATTATATTCTACTATTTCCCACATGTTTTTCACGGTGCCTTACTAAGTATGCTTATACTCACACCTGCATGGGCTTTGCATGCATGGTTTTTTCTAATATAGATAACTGGTATATGGTTTCCTTAGTGGACCTAGTATCTATGGAACATAGAAGTAAGTGGATTCACTAACCATGTTTGGTGGTCAGACTTAGGGATATTGAGTTAGGAACTCCTCTTCTTTTCACTTTTAGTTGTTTCTAGATTGGGACTTACTTTCCTTCTTCTTGGTTAGGCATGTATTTTACCCTTTTCCATTTCTAGATATTTATCTATCTCATGCTGATGTATTTCTTAGAGGTTACTACATGAATTTTTTACACCGAGAGGTTTTATTTTATTATATCTATATAGTATTTCATGGAGTTGAGTGAGTGTGTGTGTGTGTGTTCACGTACAGTAGGATAAAGCCTCCCACTTTAGTGATATTCTTAATATGTGTTTGTCGCTAGCCCTTCAACTATTGGGGGTGAACGTGTGGTGTCACTCTCAGCTTACTGGTATCCCAAGTAGAGTCCTTGTAGGTCATGTCATGACACAAAACCACATGATTTTCTCCAAGATCATATTCTCTATCTAACCCCATCCATTAAAGGAAAGTCTATACCCTTTTCCAAATCTCACATCATGACCCAGTCCTACTGACCAAGGATCATTCTATGTTATCTCTCACCAAAATAAGCTCCTATATCACTTATCCATACAATGATATCACAAGCCTATAACATATAGGATAACCCATATCTATCAGACCCTCTATTCGATTAGTATCCTCTTGTTTTCACCTTCTTGGTTAGAGATCAATCTTGATGTGTTGGGTGATATTCGTTTTTGGAGATTTTTGGGATCTATTTGTAAATGGACCCTGTTTTTTGAGCTCTACCTTGTTAGTCATGGATAGGTTGTGGGGATGTAATCAGGTAACTCTGACTATGTGGATTATTGTCAGACTAGGCACATAGAGGCATCTATGTTGTTTTTCTTGATCTCATCAAGGGGTGGGATCAGTGTTAGAAGTCCTAGGATTTCATAATGGACTTTCTCGTTGTATAAATCTAAGTCAGTTTTAATCCTTGCTTGTGGAAGTTTAGATCATTTGTTGATATTTAGGGTGATTTTTCTTTTGGCTAAGCAATGCTTATTGGTTTTGAATCATTAATGACCATTTTGATGAAAATGGTATTCATGATGGATGGTTTCATATTGAGAATTATTTCTTTATTATTAAATTAATTTATCTTGTTTGTAATTTTTGTGGATTTAGTTTTAACATGTGAAGCCTCGTTTTACTAGAAGTACATTGATTCTGTATAGCTAGTTTTAAATGTTTTAAATTTATGTTTTCCTTAGAAATGTGTTATGTAATAGTTTAAAGAATCAATGTACTTTCAATGAGAAATGTATTGAGAAATGTATTGATTCTTTCAATGTATTGAGAAATGTATTATTAATTCTTTCAATGTGTTGATTCTTTCAATGTATTTATGTATTATTGATTCTTTTAATGTTTCGTGTTTTGTTTGATTCTTTCAATGTATCGAAAAATGTATTATTATTTTCAATGTGTTATTTTTCTTGGTCAATGTGTTGATTCTTTATGTTTTTGTGAGAATCAACGTACGTTGATTCTTTAGTTTTAACATGTGTTTTTTCCTTGTATGTTGATGATATATTTGATGATCTGGTAAAATTTATAGTGTTACTATTGTGTTGTTCTGGCTGCAGGTTCTGGGGTTGCAGAACCTCCAGCTTGTTTTTTTGTAATTCATGATATAACAACGGTTTAAATCATCGCGAGATATAGTTTTTTTTTTGTGATTTAAACCCGTGCTATATTATGGTATTTTTTTAGGGTGGTAGTTAAAATCGCTGCTAAATATGACAAAATTAAACTTAGCGACGGTTTTATCCGTTTTAGTAGTGGTTTTTTCGGTAAAAAGATCAGACTTTAGCGATGGTTAAAATCCGCTGCTAGATCGCAATTATTTTTTAAGTGAAAATCGTTGTGAAATATGTGTTCTATGGCACTTTCCAGAAACCGTCGCTAAACAGAAGGAACCGTCGCGTATTGAATGCCGACACCAATTTTAGCGGCGGTTTTTTGAAACTATCGCAGAACCATCTAGTAGCGGTTTAAACCGCCACTAAATGGGCATTTTGTCGTAGTGTAAAGAGAGTTTTTGTAGTGGTGAACATGTTTCTTGAGAAACACAAGGAGAAACAGAGAATGAGTAAGATCTCATACACTTCTGTGATATGATCCATAACGTATTCCATGTTATTTATAAGGCTTGATATTGCCTATGCTTTGAGTATGGTAGGAAAATATAAAACATATCTTGGTGAAAAACATTGGAATGATGTTAAGGATATACTTAACTATCTAAGGCATAGCAAAGCTATATTCCAAGAGTATAGAGGAGATGAAGAACAAGCCATAAAGTGTTATACAGATGTTAGTTTTTAGAAAAATTAGAATTAGCTGAAGTCACAGTCTAGATATATCCTTTTGTTACAACGGAGGAGTTGTGAGCTGGAGGAGTTCAAAGAAACCAGTTGTCACCGCTGTGGTGCAGCACCGCGTTCAACGCTTTCCTCAAACGAGAGGCCTCGCCGCTCGTCTCGTTGTACGAGTCGAACCGGAATCGCCGCCCCACCGCCGCCCTGAGAGTCATGCTGATGGTGAACCGCTTGAACCACGCGTCCAGCGCCACCGTTCCCCCCGTGCCGCCGCACCGCCGGTGCAGATCCTTCAGGTACGCCGCCACCACCGACGCCCTCACGTGCCGGAGCTGGTGCAGGCGGGCGGTGGAGAGAAGCTCGGTGGTGGCCAGCTTCCGAAGGTCCCGCCATTAGGCCCCGTAGGATGCCATGGCGAAGGCGGCCCCTTTGTACCCGATGTGCTCGGAAATGGCCATGTCGGGGCGGGTAGCGAAGATCCGGTTGTTGAGGGTGAAGCACTCACGGGCTGCTTCCCGGTCGCTGATAACCAGCGCCCGCCTGAATGCCCCCAGACGGAGAGTGAAGATGGGGCCGTACGTATCGGCGAGGGCGGCGAGGGTTCGGGCGATGGGGGCGGGGCCGACGAGGAGGTGGAGGTGGCCGATGAGAGGCCACGCGCCGTGGGGTTCCGGTGGTCCCCGTTGCACCCCCGTGCCCTTCCCGTCCTCCGCGGTCACATGCCGGCGGAGAGTACAGAGGAGGAGAGCAAGGAAAAGCACGAGGGGTGTGTAGAGTAAATCCATGACAGATGATTGTGGGGCTGGGGAACCAGTCTCTCTCTGCGGAGTGGGGTGGAATCACGAACATTCTGGTTCCCCCTCCAATAAACAAACTTTAATGACATCAAAAAACAAGCATGACTACTCCGTATATCAAGGCTCCATGCACTAGCAGTAAAACAATTTAAACACACAGTTAAAATAAAATCAAACAATCATTTGGCTCCCCCAATCTCTCTCCCCTGCAAGAAGATATAAACCCACCTCTATATTGCATTTAATTCAACCACGTGTGGATATAGTGCACCACCAATTTAATGTAAATGAACTATTGGGTCAATGCAGAAAGGAAACCTAAAAAATAAAACCAACATACACTAAAAAAATTAGTTGTGGTTTATTAGCAATGGTTTCTATAACTGCTGCTAATCAAAACATATTGATTGTTATTTTAAATATAGTGATGGTTTGGTGAAATCGCCGCTATACACTACCACAAATAAAGCATTTAACAGCGCACAAAAATGAATTTAACACTGTTAAAAAAGCATTATTGTCATCAATACTGTTAAAAGGAGAGACCCCTTTATCATCACTTTCGTTAACACTAATAAAGGCCATACTGATGCAGTGTGATGTTTGAATAACACACTACACCAAATACAGATATATACCTGTATGAAAATACACATGTATGAAAATTCATAATTTAATTGAAATAAAATTTACATCACAAATACAAAAAAACACACTATATTATATACATTTCATACAATGTTTTGTAAAGTTACATTTGCAATTATCATCCACAAACATTTAAAAAACATCAATATTTAATTGTCTTTGGCAACCACGACCTCCTTTTAAAAAAACCTAATTATGGTTTTCGTTGCTGAACAAACCACCCCATCCCGAGAAAATTAATACACATATATAAGAAAACAATTATTATGTTAGTAAAACTATAAAAAATAAATTAAACATAAATATGAATGAATACATTAATAAATTGTAAATTTTAAATAAAAAGGACACTTAAAATCATACCGGTCACACTGTGCGTCGAATTGAGGTGAGACTAATTCCTACACGTCACAAATGACTTCTGGATCATTTTTCTAAAGTATCAAAACAATCCAAATACGTTTTCTCAGTTTTGAGTATGTCATTTATGATTTTTACTAAATTGTCATTTTAAACTACAAACACACACGTTAAGTCATACCGGTCATATCATGTGTTGGTTTGATGTGAGACTGATTTGCACATGTCACAAATGACATATGAATCGTTTTTCTAAAGTATAAAAACAATTAAAGTGTGTTTGCTCGGTTTTTAGTGAGTAACACGCGTTTTGAACTAAAATGAAAAATTTTAAACTCATAACAACACTTTGAGACATACTGTGTACACAATGTATCAGATTGAGGTGCAACTGATTCTTGCATGTCAT
Organism: Viscum album; assembly: GCA_963277665.1. Taxonomy (NCBI): domain Eukaryota; kingdom Viridiplantae; phylum Streptophyta; class Magnoliopsida; order Santalales; family Viscaceae; genus Viscum; species Viscum album. The sequence goes on along the minus strand of OY728150.1, from coordinate 1,880,065,152 downwards.
AAATGACTTATAAATCATTGTTTTAAATTATAAAAAAATTCTAAATACATTTTCTCGGTTTGAGTATGTCACTTGTTTCTTTTTCTACAATTAATGTCAATTTTAAATAAAAAGACACACTTGAAGTCATACTAGTCACACCATGCATCGGATTGAGGTGCAGTTGATTTCTAAAAGTCAAAAATGACTTATAGATTATGTTCTTAAAGTATCAAAATAATCCTAATGCGTTTTATCAGTTTTAAGTATGTCACTTTTCATTTTTACTAAAATTAATGCCAATTTTAAATAAAAAAATATAGTTAGAGTCATACCGATCAGACCATGTATCATATTGAGGCGCGGTTGATTCCTACATGTCAAAAATGGCTTTTGGATCATTATTATAAATTATCAAAACAATCCGAATGTGTTTTCTCAGTTTTGAGTATGCTGTATTTTTTTTACTAAAATGTCATTTCAAACTGGAAACATGCACTTTGAGTCATACCGACGACATTGTGTGTTGGTTTGACATGAGACTGATTCCTACACAACACAAATGACTTATGAATATTTTTCTCAAATTATCAATACAATCAGAGCTTGTTTTCTTGGTTTTCATTGAGTGAAACTTTTTGAACTAAAATGTCAATTTTAAACTGATAATGAACACTTTGAGTTATATCAAGCACATTGTGTATCAGATTGAGGTGCGACTAACTCCTACATATCACAAATGTATTATGGATCATTTCGCTAAATTATAAAAACAATTCAAATGAATTTTCTCAGTCTTGAGTATGTCACGTTTTCTTTTTACTAAAATTAATGTCAATCTTAAATAAAATGACACACTTGGAGTCATACCGTTCACATCGTGTGTCGAATTGAGATTCAGTTGATTTTTACATATAAAAAAAGACTTATGGACCGTCTTCTTAATGTATCAAAACAATCCGAATGCGTTTGCACGGTTTTGAATATGTCACTAGTCCATTTTACTAAAATTAATGTTATTTTTAAATAAAAAGACCCACCTAGAGTCATACCGGCACATTGTGTGTCAGATTAATGTGTGGTTGATTCCTACACATCAAAAATGACTTATGAATCATTTTTATAAAGTATCAAAATAATCCAAATGTTTTTCTCGGTTTTGAGTATGTCACTTGTGTTTTTTACAAAAATATCATTTCAAACTGGAAATACACACTTTGAGTCATCCTAGTCACATCGTGTGTCGAATTGATATGAGTCTAATTCATGCATGTCAAAAATTAATTATGAAACATTTCCCTAAATTATTAAGTCAATTAGAGCATGTTTACTTAGTTTTCATTGAGTGACACTTTTTGAACTAAAATGTCAACTTTAAACTAATAACAGACACTTTCAGTCATACCGGGCACATCGTGTATCAGATTGAGGTGAAACTAATTCATACACATAAAAAATGAAATTTAGATCATTTTCCAAAAGTATAAAAACAATATGAATTTGTTTACTTGGTCTTGAGTATGTCACTTGTATTTTTTACAAAAATTAATGTCAATTTTAAAAAAAAATGACATGTTTGGAGTCATACTGAGTGCATTGTGTATAGGATTGAGGTGTGAATGATTCCCACACGTCAAAAATAAATTATTGATCATTTTACTAAGGTATCAAAGTAATATGAACGCGTTTTCTTGGTTTTTATTATGTCACTTTTCCTTTTTACTAAAATTAATGTCAATTTTAAATAAAAGATACACTTAGAGTCATAAGTGTCACACCATGCATCGTATTGTGGTGAAACTGATTCCTACATGCCACAAATGAGTTATAGATAATTTTCCTAAAGTATCAAAACAATACGAATTCATTTTCTTGGTTTTGAGTACGTCACTTGTTCTTTTTCGTAAAATTAAAGTCAATTTTAAATAAAAAGACACACTTGGAGTCATACCAGTCAAACCGTGCGTTGGATTGAGGTGAGACTGATTCATACATGTCAAAAATGAATTATGGATCGTTGTCCTAAAGTATCAAAAAATATAAATGTTTTTCTTGGTTTTTAGAATTTAACTTGTGTTTTTTACTAATATTAGTGTTAATTTTAAATACAAATACACACTTTGAGTCATATCGATCACACCGTGTGTCCAATTGAGGTGTATATGATTTATACACATCAAAAATGACTTATGAATTTTTTCCTAAAGTATCAAAATAATATGAGTGTGTTTGCTCATTTTTGAGTATGTGATGTGTGTTTTGAACTAAAATGTAAATTATAAACTAAAAAAACAATTTGAGTCATAATAAGCACATTGTGTGTCAGATTGTGGTGCGACAGACTGAGTATGAAACAATGCATTGATAAAATGTTTATTTTAAAATGAAACCACACAATTTGAGTCATACTAGGTACACCGTGTATGAAATTGAGGTATGGTTGATTCCACCATGTATTTTTATCCTACAGTGCATGATCATAGTACATGAGTGAATCATCCTTGTTAACAAAGTCATTTTTTCATGGTCTTTGTGAAAATTAATTAAATACGTATCAGATAAAAATGATAAGTAAATTAACTAAAAAAGTAGATAAAATGAAGAGAAAATAAACTAAATAAGTAGTAGGAAGTCACATCTTCATGATATATGTGTACATTCTGACACCAAGTATGCTTCCCATTCATTTATAAAAAAATATACATCATCTTGCGAATATGATTACTTTCGATAGTAATGGTAGTACTAAAAAAATATAAATACACACAGGATTAATAGATACTTTAAATTAAATTGTATTTATCTTTGAAAATACCTCTTTAGGGATGCTAGTTTGTTGATGTAATATGATATCTCTAATAAATTTTCAAACATAATAACCATAACCTTTTCTATTGATTTTATTTGGACACCGAGAAAACAAAGAGAAAAATAAGTTATTTGTTTTGATAGTGAAATATCATTTTATATACCCTAATACTTATCCACTTGTAGAAGTTAAGAGTCTCATTGTGCTCATGGACTATCCCCATGCCAAGATTTTGATGACATTTAAACACTTCCCTATCACAACAAATTATCATTAAAACATACTATAAAAAATATATTTTGAAGTTTAGTTCTAAAACATTTCATGTAGTGTATTACAAATTGAAAAACGTCATCACATGTGGTCAGTTTGTTTGGTATTCATGCAGTGAATCCAAAAAATAAATATTTTGAGTATCCAAATTGACTGTAATGAGTAACCAATGCTACCTAAAAAAATGAAAAGGAAAAATTAATGAATGGAATGAAAATATATTTGATAAGATTAAATTAGAGTTTTACCCCTACATCTTCGGTAATAAGAATAGTCTGTTGTATATATGTTTTCTTTGAGACACCATGGAAAGTTTTTACACTATTTCCTTAATTTGATTTGAATCCAATTACGTTAGTTTTTTAGAAGTGATGTGATGGCTAATGATTCTATATTTATGTTCATGTGGTAATCCCTTCAATTGGTATACATATATACACCTAAAAAATATTAATTGTATTTATTCATAATTAACATAGTAGATCAGCTATTGGAAAAAAATCACGAACACACACATCATGTATATATTTAGAAATGATAATCATAGCCATTCATACTTGAGGATTTTATTTACATTCTCAAGATCAATGTAGTATGTAATGGATTCTCCTTATAGAATGTCCACTGTGGAGTTAGTAGAACTGAAGAAACAACTAGAGGAATTGAGTGATAAAGGATTCACCTACCCTAGTGTTTCACCATGGGGAGCCCCTATTCTTTTTGTTAAGAAGAAGGATATATCTATGAGTATGTGCATCGACTATAGGGAGATCAATGATATTATGATAAAGAACAAGTATTATATTCCTTACATTGATGATTTATTTGATCAACTTCACGGAGCCCAATATTTTTCGAAGATTGACCTTTAATCTGGGTATCATCAGTTTCATGTGAGGAAGGAATATATTCCAAAAAATAGTATTTCGAACCAGGTATGAGCATTATGAGTTTACGATAATGCCATTCAGACTAACTAATGAACCCTATGTTTTCATGGATCTAATGAATAATTTTTTTAAGGAATATCTTCATGAATTTATTGTGGTATTTGTTGATGATATTTTGGTATACTCTAAAAGCTACGAAGATCGTGAGAATCACTTGTGAATTATTCTAAATTCTCGTAGAAGAAATAGATTATATGGGAAGTTTATAAAGTGTGAATTCTGGATTCAAGTAGTTTCTTTTCCGGGTTATATTGTCTCTAAGGTTGGAATTTTAGTGGATCCTGTGAAAAAAAAGGTAGTTCAAGAAATTATTACACCAACAAGCTTAACTAAGGTATATAGTTTTATTGGTTTAGGTGGTTATTATTAGTGTTTCATTTATAACTTTGCTCGTTTATCCAACCAATTGACCATGATTACTTGTAAAGGGGTTAAGTTTGCATGGAAAAAATAATGTGAAGAATTTTTTGAAGAATTGAAGAGGATATTAGTGAATACTCCGATCCTGCCTCTACCATTAGGAAATGGTGGATTTGTGATCTATAGTGATGCATCAAAGAAAGGACTTGGTCATGTACTTATACATAATGATAGTGTTATTTCCTATGAATTAAGGTAGTTAAAAATTCATGAATAGAACTATCTAAATAATGATCTTGAGTTAGTATTTGTAGTCTTTTCACGGAATATATAGAGACACTATATCTATAGAGAAAGGTGTGAGATATATATAAATCAAAAGAGTTTAAAATATATATTCTCACAAAAAGAACTCAACATGAGGTAAAGGTGATGGCTTGAGCTACTCAAGGATTACAATTGTTCCATACACTACCACCCAAGAAAGGAAAATAAGGAAGTTGATGCATTGAGCAGGAAATATCGTAGAGTTTTAAACAAAATGAGGATTGAAATGGATCTTATATTCATGGATATAGTAAATATGTATATGGTAATTATCAAATAAGGTGAAACATCATTAATTTTTAAATTTTTTGCCCAATAATCATTACTAGAAATAACTAAAACTTCTCAGTTTGATGATGAGAATCCTCAAAAGAAAATTAGAGGTGTGAATGATGGGAAGTTGGATGACTTCATGTGTGATGATGGAATTCTAAAATTTGGGAAGAGGCTACGTGTTCCATCTATACCCGAGTTGAAAATGGAGTTATTGGATGATTCCCATAGCTATAATTTCTCTATACACACTAATAGCACTAAAATGTATAGAGAATTGAAGGAATATTTTTAGTGGGACAAAATGAAGCGGGAAATTACTGATTATGTATTAATATGTTTTGTTTGTCAACAAGTAAAGGGAAAAAGACAAATCCTAGAGGATTCATGCAACCTCTACCTATTCCCACATGGAAATGGGATGACATCACTATGTATTTTTTCACTAGATTACCCAAAACCCCAAGAATGAATGATGCAATATGGGTAATTATTGACAGACTTATGAAATCTACACATTTCCTTATTATAAGGGAGGATTTTCCACTAGAGTGCCTTACAAGACTCTATATCAATGAATTTGAGAGACTTCATAGAGAAACTCTTTCAATTTTTTTTTATCGTGATCCATGATTCACATCAAAATTCTAGAAAAGTCTTAAAAAATATTTGGATATTGAGCTTCGATTGAGTACTGCTTATCACCCTCAAAATGAAGGGCAATAAGAAATGATGATCCAAAATTTAGAAGACATGTTGAGATCATGTTCACTAGACTTTCAAGGTATATGGAATTAGTATTTACCTTTGGTGGTGTTTTTACACAACAACAATTTCCATTATAGTATTCAAATGGAACCATATGAAGTATTGTACAGAAATAGATGTCGTACAACAACATGTTGGGATGAAGTTAGTGAAAGGAATCTTGTAGGCCCAAAGCATGTGGAGGAAAGAACAACGATGTTAAATACAATTCAAACCCATATCAAAGCATCTCAAAGTAGGCAAAAGAGCTATGCTGATAATCCAAGGAAGGATTTATAATTTCAAGTTGGAGATCATATTTTCTTAAAAGTATCTTAATGTAAGGGTTTTATAAAATTTGTGAAGAAAGGGAAACTAGGTCCCATGTACATTGGTCCTTTTTAAATTCTAGAGAGAATTGGAGCTGTGCATTATCATTTAGCAATGCCTTCTAGCATTTCTAAGGTACACAATCCATTCAATGTCTCATTATTGAGAAATTACATTCTAGAACCAATGCATGTCGTCACTTCTAAAGGTATAGAATCAGAACCTGGATTATCTTACAATGAAGAGCCTATCTAGATTCTAGACACTAAAGAACAAGTGTTGAGAAATCAGATGACCCAAATCGTAAAGGTACATTGAAAAAATCATGAAATTGAAGAGGCAACATGGGATCCTGAGGAACTTATGATGAAGAACTACCCAAATATCTTTATAAGGTAACATTTTGGTAATTTCAAGGACAAAATTTTTGTAAGAGGGGAAGAATATAACACCTCATGGTTTTAAAAATAAATTTAATATATAATGTAATGCATGAAACACCGAGTCTCTATGAAACAACAATTTTTTATTATAACCTATCTGTTAAACATAATTTTTCCACCATTGTGTTTTGAATTTTGAAAAACAGACATACACGGTTGTGATCAGTACGGTATTTAGAGTATGATAGGATCAACTTACATTTTTGGTGAATAGTAACATAAATCTTATGAATAGTAATATACCCTTATGAATAGTAATATACCCTTATGAATAGTAATATGAATCTTATGAATAAGTAACCTCAGCCATGTAAGTATAAATAAAATTTAGGCACCTTATAAATGAGAGTGAATATTTTAAAAATTAATAATTAAGTGTTAATATTTTTTTGAGTAAAAAATATTTAATTACAATTTTAAATTAATAAATTTATTTAAAATTAAATTAAATTTTTATAAAATGTATTCCTAAATAAATATTTTGTTGTCCTATGATTTTAGGATAATTTTATGAGACCTTAGTTAATTTTTGAAAGTATTATAAAATCACTTTTAAATTCAAAATCTATATTTTTTTAAGTATATAATGATTTTATTTAAAAAATAAATTTCACATATTTAGAAAATTATTTTGATAAACTTGAGTCCATTTTTGAATTATACACTTTTAAAAATGGTTAGGGTGAATTTTTGGGATTTTTTATAAAATACTTGAATTTTTAGTAAATAGTGAAATACAGTAATTTACGGTATAAATACAATAGAAGCTAAATACACTATTACATGAGTCATAGATGATGTAATAACTCTTGGTTCAAATTCACATGCACTTATTACTATTTTTTCTCACAGGAATCAACACTATTGGTTGTCTAGAACAAAATAATAAAATAATGAATAAGATATTCAAAAATCATCCCTCTCTTCCACTATAAAAACCACCCTCACTCACTCTTCTCCTCACTCCTATAAGCCTTGAAGATCCTCAAAGTTCTACCCAAATACTCTTACCTTGTCTCTCCCCATTTCCAAGAGCTCTTGGTCTTGCTAAAAGACCAAAGCCCCTTCCCTTAAGGAGGTTCCCTAGGATGATATTTCAAGAGGTAAACCCTCTTCATTTTTTATCTAATTTCATTCCAATTTATCTTATTTTCTTATTATATCCTAACCTCCTCTATTCAATTAATCAGGATAAATTCAGTATCATATATATACTAGAATTATATCATGTTAATGTAATAACCACTATCAATCTTCTTACTCTCCCTCTTTTATTTTATAAATGAAATCATCGTCCGGGAGGTGCCAATTTACATCCTTCGTGGATGATGAAGTTTCCTTCTTCAAATTATTCTTAAAATCTGTTTATGAAATCATTTTAATGTTTGAGAAAGATTTAAAAATATATAATATAACCCTTTTTATGTTCTATAAGTAACATATTTACATAATACTAAATGATAAAATAAATGAGTTTGTTATGATCAATAACCGTCGTAATAATCTAAACGATTATCACTAAATGTATTATCTAACGATTAATCCTAATATTATGTAACCAAATGACATATATAACCATTAACACTTCTGTATTATCATTAAAAACATTAAATTACAATTTTGGAGAATTATACCAATTTTAAATGAACTTCATTACTTATAATCAAGTGAACCGATCATGAAATCAAGGAAACAAACACTTCGGAATGGCGGAATTCAATCATATAACTTATCAAATAAGGCCATAAATGAACTTAATAAAACAATAATGAATCAAATATATGTAGATAAGGTTCAGAATTAATTAATTAATGGATTTAATTTTATTATCCATGTAATTAAGGTCAATTGAAGAATACGTTCAAACATATGGTAAGGGTTTTTTACTCGAACCTCCATTTTCTTTCGGGTTACTCATATTCGCCACATACCTCAATGAAATTATTAATTATTATTATGTAATCATCATGAATTATATGTTAATGTTATATATATATGTAACAAATATAATCCTTTTTTATTTTATGAGGAGTTACATGTTTTAAAAGGATATTTCAAAAATTCTTCTTGATAAACAAGCTCACTTCAAAGGAACTTCTCGAATTATTACATATTTTCAAATTCACTATATAATATGTTTTTAGCCCCAATTTTTTTATAAAATCAATCATTTTATTATGAAAAAACTACATTAATTCACTTCTGGTTTTATGCAAAGATTTTTCTAAAAGAACTCTTCTTTTTTAAAGTAAAAGAGTATTTTTCTTAAGAATTACTAGATGATTTTATATGAGTATGTTCATCTATTTAAAAACTCTTGTTAATTATTATGTTTAATTGGGATCAATATTTTATGATATTATCTACCATATTTTATTGAATGGATTATGATTAGTTTGACTGTGAATGTTTTATCTTGATATCATTCACCATATTACTCCAAATGGTTAGTGTTCATATTTAACGATTGGAGAAAGTTATTTACCTTTAATATATTTGTTTAAATATGAATGTATACATTTTTTATGTTTATCTCCATTCATATGAGTAATTAATTGGACTTATTATTTTATGGGTGGGGCCCACTATATCCCCTCGATGCATCGGTAGGTCTCATGAGACAAACTAGTTTGGGTTTTTACTCATTTATGTATGGTCTTGGAACGAGGCCTTGATAGAATGATTATGATGTCCAATATTATGAATTGCCTCATTATTAAACTAGTAATTTATAGTCTATGTGATTATTCGACTATTAGAATATACATGGTTATGTTTCATTATGGAATTATTTATTCAGTTTTCATTTCTTCCATATTATGCACAAGTATATTTTAAAGGCATGTGTTTTTAGTTGCTCACCATGACCAGTGTTTATGATTATGATTATTTCTGCTGTATTATTTACCCTTACTGAGCATATGATCTCACCCCTTTTTTATGTTTTATATTTTCTCAGGATGTGAAGAATTTTATTACAATTAATTGTAGGGATAATCTATATATTATGGATGTTTACAATGGAATTTTCATATTGTATTTACTTTAAAGTTGTAATGTTGAACTAATGTATGTATCTTGTTTTTCAAAACTACTAAACTACTCAGTCATTCGAGATAAAAATTTCTTATAATAATTCCAATGTAATAAAATAATGAACTAGCTCTGGGCAGCTGGGGTCTGGGTCCTTACAAAAATAATATGAGTATGTTTGCTCAATTTTGATCATGTGATGTGTTTTTTGAACTAAAATGTAAATTATAAAATAAAAACAAACAATTTGAGTCATACGGAGCACACAATGTACCAAATTGTGGTGAGGATGACTGAGTATGAAAAAATTCATTAATAAAATGTTAATTTTAAACTAAAACCACACAATTTGAGTCATACCATGTATACCGTGTATTAGATTAAGTTATGGTTGATTCCACCATGTCTTTTTATCCTACAACGCATGATCATAATACATGAGTGAATCATCCTTGTTAACAAAAACATTTATTCATGATCATTGTGAAAATTAATAAAATAAGTATCAGATAAAAATGATAAGGAAATAAACTAAAAAATTAGAGAAAATGATGAGAAAATCAACTAAATAATTAGAAATAAGTAATATCTTCATGATATATGTGTACATTCTAACACCAAGTATGCTACCCATTGATTTATAATAAAAAATATACTTCATCTTGTGAATTTGATTAATTTTTACAATCATGTTAGTGCTAAAAAAATATAAATACACAAAGGATTAAAAAATATTTTAAATGAAATTGTATTTATCTTTGAAAATACCACTTCAGGGATGCTAGTTTGTTGATGGAATATGATATCTCTCATAAATTTTCAAACACAATAACCACAATCCTTTCCATTGGTTTGTTCCAGAAACTGTGAAAACATAGATAAAAATATGTAATTTGTTTCAATAAGCATTCTAATAGTGAAATCTCATTATATATATCCTAATAATTATCCACTTATAGAATTAAGTAGGTTCGTTATGCTCATGTAATATCCTCATGCTATGATTTTGATGATATTTAAACACTACCCAATCATAAAAAAATTATCATTAAAACATAATATAAAATATATAACTTGAAGTTTAGTTTTAAAACATTTCATGTAGTGTATTAAAAATTGAAAAATGTCATCACGTGTGGTTGGTTTGTTGGGTATCCAAATTGATTGCAATGAGTAACCAATGTCACCAAAAGAAAAAAAGGAACAAGTAACGAAAGTAATGAAAATATTTTTTATATGATTAAATTATAGAGTTTTACCCCTACATCATTGGTAATAATAATATTCCATTGTCTATAAGTTTTCTTTCAAACACCATGGCCAATTTTTACTCTATTGCATCAATTTGATTTGAATCCAATTACATTAGTTTTGTAGAAGTGATGTGATGACTAATGATTCTATATTTATGTTCATGGGTTAATCCCTTCAATTTGTATTCATATATATGCCTTCAAAAAATATTAATTTTATTTAGTTATAAGTAACAAAATAGATCAAATATTGGAAAAAAAATTATGAAAACACACCTCATGTATATATTTAATAATGAGAATCATAGCCTGTCATACTTGAGGATTTCATTTACATTCTCAAGATTAATGAAGTTTGTAATTGCTTCTTCATACATGTGTTCTTCAAAATAAACTATGAAATTACTACAAATTTTTAAGCTTGTATCCACATGAACCTTCAATGTTAGTAAATGAAGATATTGAATGGGGCCGTACATGTCGGTGAGGGCGACAAGGGTTTGGGTGATGAGGGTTGGGCTGGTGAGGAGGTGGAGGTGGTTGATGAGAGGGCATGTGTTGTGGGGTTCCAATGATCCCTATTGCACCCCCTTTCCCTTCCCATCCCCCATGGTCATTGGTCGATGGCTAGTATAGAGGAGGAGGGAAAGGAAAACCATGAGGGGTGCATAGAGTAAATCCATAACAGATGATTGGGGGGCTGAGGAACCAGTCTCTCTCTATGGAGTGGGGTGGAATCACAAGAAATATTTATAACAAAATTGTTTTACTTTGTTTGTATTTAAATTTCTATAAAATTTCAATTGGAATTAAAATTGACATTGAAAATGTAATTTTAAATTCATATTTAACATCAAATTTTAATTTTAATTTGAGTTTTAAAAGACGCTACGAACCACAAAATTTTGAAAAGATTGCTCAAGATTATTACTTAATCTAGTGGTGCTGTAAATTTTTTTTCTTATAGAATGAGTTGCATGTTATTGAAGCCCAATTGGTATAGATAATGTATTTATTATATTTTATTTGTTTTCAACATTGTTCTTAAGTGATATGTAATGTAGAGAACAAAACCTTTCACTAAAGAAAATATGCAATTGTGAAATAATCAACAAAACTATTTATGATTATTTTTGTAATAATAATTATCCTGAATCAACTCAAGGCATCCCTCCATCAGACTCCTGAGTCTGCCTGAAACATCCTTGAGATTCGTTCTTAATCACCTAGGGTACCATCAAGCACCAAGGAATCAATGTAAATCCTAGGAACAAATTTTCCTAGTAAACAATCTTTAATGACATCAAAAAACAGGCATGAATACTATATATATCAGAGCTCCACATTCTAGAAAAATCATAGAAATAAAATATTAAACAATAAAACAATTTAAACACACCATTAAAATAAAATCAAACAATCTTGTTGCTCACCCCATTCCCCCTCCCATGTAGGAAGAAATAAATCCACCTCTATAATTCCTTTAATTCAACCACCGACAGATACAATGTACCACCAATTTAAAGTAAATGATATATTTGGTCAATGTAATAAAGAAAAAAAAACAACCAACATACACTACAAAAAAAATATTCTTAGTGATGTTTTATTAGCGATGGTTTCTATAACTACCACTAATTAAAACACATTGATTATTATTTAAAATATAGTGACGGTTTGATGAAACTGCGACTATAAGATACCAAAAATAGGCCCATTAATAGTGAAAAAAGAGATTTAATAGTGCTAAAAAGAGTTATTATCATCAGGACTGTTAAAAGGGATCCCTTTATCACCACTTTCGTTAGCACTGATAAAGTCCCTACTGCTACATTGTGCTACTTGAATAACAACACACTATATCAAATACACATGTATACCTGTATGAAAATACACATGTTTGCACATTCACAATTTAATCGAAATAAAATTTACATTACAAATAAAAAAAATTATATTATATACATTTCAAATAATGTTTTTCATAATTACATTTGTAATTACCATCCACAAACATTTTAAAACACAATTGTTTAATTATCTTTGGTAACTACGACCTCATATAAAAAGATCTCTATTATAGTATCAGTTACTGAATAAACCATACAAACCCAAGAAAAATAATCTACCTATATAAGCAAAAAATTATTATGTTAGTAATACTATAAAGAAATAAATTAATAATAATTATGAAAAAATACATTAATAAAATGTCAATTTTAAATAGAAGGACACACTTAGAATCTTACCAGTTACACTATACATCAAATTGAGGTGGATTTAATTAATACACATCAAAAATAAATTATGAACTATTTGTATAATGTATTTAAACAATCCAAATACATTTCATCAGTTTTGAGTATGTCATTTGTGTTTTTTACTAAAATTTCATTTTAAATCGAAAACACGCACTTTGAGACATACCAGGCATATAGTGTGTTGATTTGACATGAGACTATTTATTATATGTTACAAATGACTTATGAATCATTATACTAAAGTATCAAGACAATCCAAGCATGTTTGTTTAGTTTTTAGTGAGTAACACACATTTTGGACTAAAATGTCAATTTTAAACTGATAACAGACACTTTGAGTCATACTAGGTACAAAATGTATCAGATTGGGGTGAGATTGATTCCTACATGTCATAAATGACTTATGAATCATTGTCCTAAAGTATAAAAAACTGAATGCATTTACTCAATCTTGAGTATGTCACTTTTCCTTTTTACTAAAATTAATATCAATTTTAAATAAATGACACACTTGAAGTCATATTGGTCACACCGTGCATCAGGTTGAGGTTTGTTTTATTAATACACATCATAAATGACATATAGATTATTTTTATAAAGTATCAACACAATATGAATGCGTTTGGTCGGTTTTAAGTATTCCACTTTTCCTTTTTACTAAAATTAATGTCAATTTTAAATAAAAAGACACACTTGGAGTCATACCAGTCAGAAAATGTGTCGTATTGAGGTGAGGTTGATTCCTACATGTCAAAAAAGAATTATTTATTGTTATCTTAAAGTATCAAAATATTGTGAATGTGTTTTATCAATTTTGAGTTAGTCACTTATGTTTTTTACTAAAATATCATTTCAAACTGGAAATATGCACTTTGAGTCATACCGGTCACATCGTGTATCAGTTTGATGTGAGAATAATTCATATATAGAAAAAATTAATTATAATTGTTTTTATAAATTATAAATTTAATCGGAGCGTGTTTTCTCAGTTTTCATTGAGTGACACTTTTTGAACTAAAATTCTAATTTTAAACTAATAATGGACACTTTGAGTTATATTGGGGCACACCGTGTATCATATTGAGGTGATAATGATTACTACATGTCATAAATGAATTATAGACAATTTCCCTAAATTATAAGAACAATTCAAATGCGTTTTCTTGGTTTTGAGTATGTAACTTTTCCTTTTTATTAAAATTAATGTCAGTTTAAAAAAAAGACACACTTGGAGTCATACCAGTCAGACCATGCATAAGATTGAGCTTCAGTTGATTTATACACATAAAAAATTAATTATATATTTTTTTCCTAATGTATCAAAACAATTTGAATGTGTTTTCTTAGTTTTGAATATGTAAGTTGTCCTTTTTACTAAAATTAATGTCAATTTTGAATAAAAAGACACACCTGGAGTCATACCGGCCACACCGTGCATCAGATTTAGGTGAATTTGATTTCTAAAAATAAAAAATGACTTATGAATCATTTTAACAAAGTATAAAAATAATTAAAAAGTGTTTCCTCGGTTTATAGAATGTCACTTGTGTTTTTTACTAAAATGTCATTTCAAACTGGAAGCATGTAATTTCAGTCATATTGGTCACATCATGTGTCAGTTTGATGTGAGACTGATTCATTCATATAAAAATGACTTATGAATCATTTTCCTAAACTATCAAGACCACCAGATCGTGATTACTCAGTTTTCATTGAGTGAGACTTTTTGAACTAAAATATCATTTTTAAACTGATGATAGACACTTTGAGCCATACCAGGTACACCATGTATCAGATTGAGGTACATCTAATTTTTACACATAAAAAATTACATATGGATCATTTTACAAAATTATAAAAATAATCTTAATATATTTTATTGGTCTTGAGAATGTCACACGTTCTTTTTACTAAAATTAATGTCAATTTTAAATAAAATGACATGTTTGGAGTCATACCAAACATACTGTGTATCATATTGAAGTGTGAATGATTCCCAAAAGTCAAAAATAACTTATTAACCATTTTTCTAAAGTATAAAAACAATATGAATGTGTTTTATTGGTTTTTTTATGTCAATTTTCCTTTTTACAAAAATTAATGTCAATTTTAAATAAAAATACACACTTAGAGTCATAATGGTCACAATGTGCATTGTATAGTGGTGAAATTGATTTTTATACATAGTAAATGACTTATATATCATTTTCCTAAAGTATCAAAATAATATGAATGCATTTTATTAGTTTTGAGTATGTCACTTGTCTTTTTTACTAAATTTAATGTCAATTTTAAATAAAAAGACATACTTGGAGTCATACCGGTCACACCGTGCATCTAATTGAGGTGTGACTGATTCACACATGTAAAAAATGACTTATGGATCATTTTACTAAAGTATCAAAACAACCTAAATGCATTTTCTTGGTTTTGAGTACGTCACATGTGTTTTTTACTAAAATTAGTGTCAATTTTAAATAAAAGGTAACACTTTGAGTCATACCAGTCACACCGTGTGTCCGATTGAGGTGCATATGATTCCTACACATCAAAAAATTACTTATGGATTATTTTCCTAGTGTATCAAAATAATATGAGTATGTTTTCTCAGTTTTGTGTCTGTGATGTGTGTTTTGAACTAAAATGTAAACTATAAACTAAAAACAAACAATTCGAGTCATACCGAGCACACTGTCTATCAGATTGTAGTGTGGATGACTGAGTATAAAATAATTCATTAATAAAATATTAATTTTAAATTTAAACCACATAATTTTAATCATACCAGATACACCATGTATCATATTAAGGTATGGTTAATTCCACCACATCTTTTTATCCTACAATGCATTCTCATAGTACATGAGTGAATCATCATTGTTAACAAAGTAATTTCTTCAAGATCTTTGTGAAAATAAATAAAATGAGTATCAGATAAAAATGATAAGGAAATTAAATAAAAAAAGTAGATAAAATGATGATAAAATCAACTAAATAAGTAGTAGGCAGTCACATCTTCATTATATATGTGTACATTCTGACACCAAGTATGCTACCCATTTTTTTATAAAAAAGTATACTTCATTTTGTGAATATGATTACTTTCAACAGTCATAGTAGTACTAAAAAAATATAAATACATAAAGGATTAATAAATATTTTAAATGAAATTGTATTTATCTTTGAAAATACCTCTTCAGGGATGCTAGTTTGTTGATGGAATATGATATATCTCATAAATTTTCAAACATAATAACCACAATATTTTCCATTGGATTTTTTAAAACAATATAAAACATAGATTAAAATAAGTAATTTGTTTTGATAGTGAAATATCATTATATATACCGTAATACTTATCCAGTTTTAGAAGTCGATAGGATTCTTGTGCTCATGGATTGTCCTCACACCATGATTTTGATGATATTTAAATACTACCCTATCATAAATAAATTATCATTAAAAAATATATAATATATATAATGTGAATTTTAGTTCTAAAACATTTCATATAGTGTATTACAAATTGACAAACAACATCACATGTGGTTGGTTTGTTGGGTATCCATGCAGTGAATCCAGAAAATAAATATTTGGAGTATCCAAATTGACTGCAATGAGTAACCAATGCTACCTAAAGAAAAAAAAGGAAAAAATAAATAAAGGAATGAAAATAAATTTTATATGATTAAATTATAGAGTTTTACCCCTACATCGTCAGTAATAATAAGAGTCTGTCGTCTGTAAGTTTGATTTCAAAAACCATGGCTAATTTTTACACTATTGCATCAATTTGATTTGAATCCAATTACGTTAGTTTTGTAGAAGTGATGTGATGACTAATGATTCTATATTTATGTTCATGGGTAATCCCTTAAATTGGATTTCATATATATTCATTCAAAAATTATTAATCATATTTAGTCATAAGTAACATAGTAGATCAACTATTTGAAAAAAATCATGAAAACACACCTCATGTATATATTTACAACTGATAATCATAGATAGTCACCCTTGAGGGTTTCATTTAAATTCTAAATATCAATTTAGTCTATAATGGATTCTCTGTACATTTTTTCTTCCAAATCAACCCACTTTTTAGCCTAGTATCAACATAAAACTTCAATGTTTGTAAATGTGGATATTGAAAAGGTGGGTTAAAGGTGATTTATGAAGATCCTTTCAATCAGTTGGTTTATTATTTAGATCATTTTGATTGACCTTTATTTTTACCCCTTCCCATTTTCTATCTATCATAACATTCATTAGTTTAAAACTTATTTCATTAATTGTTAAAGGGTTTTAATGAAAAATAAACTTGAAATGAATACCTTCTTGTCAATATGTTTTTACACGATTTGATAGACATGATACAAATTTTCCAATTTCTTGCTCAATTATTTGAATATCTACGTCATCGAGTGGAATAGGTAGCTTAGTGCTCAACTCATGAGATATATTAATCCCCACTCTCAGATGACCAATTAAAAGTTTTCTATTATGTAGAGTATGTTATTGGATATTGAAAATGATATCCCTCATAATAAGGTGATGGGTGGTTGTTGATAGATATAAATCACAAGAATTTTCACCATGTAGAATATAAGTACAGGAAAGGTATTAGTGTCTTTTTGATTTACATTTCATAGAAAAAATTATGAGAATATTGATTACCTCATCTAAGATAGCCCTTTGAGGGGAATAACTCACGTCAAAGCTGGTGGGAGGTGGGGGTGAGTGGGGATCTTCATGTAGTGGTTTTTCTTGAGTTTTTTATTCTCTTTTCTTCCCCCCCCCATAACATTTTCTAGAAACTTAGACTGCCAATGAAATTTTTCTTCAAGAGAATCTATTCACTCCTTATATCTCTTCCATTTGTTTATCTTTACCCCTATTCATTTCTTTTCTCAAAATATGTTTGGGGTGTCACTCCAAAACCCACACCTCGGACACAACCATACTGTTCTGGTCGCTTCAAGTCCACTAATAGTAGTTGTTCATATGATACAGTAGATGATGATTCATATGTCTAATTAAGATAAAAAATATAAGAAAATAATTAATCCTTATTATGTAATATCGATTTAAACAAAAACAAATTTTTATTATGTCATACCTACACATGCTTTCCACAATTTTTATGCATATTCATCTATTAGTATCCCATATTTATTGACAAATGGCTCATTCCATATCACATGATGAAGGATAGAAGTTGCTTTGGATTTAGATTCATCAATCTATAAATAAAAAGAGGAATGTAATTATGTTGTTGTTTCTTGTCACATATCAGTATTACAGTAGATTTAAAATATGTACCATTTTTTCAAGTGAAACATACCCTATTCTTGATTTATGGTAGGGTTAAATTGGTTTTTCTATTCATTTCTTATTTTGAACACTCATTTTTTGATTTATAAATTAAGAATTCTTAATCAAAGTGATTAATACATGTATTGTCAAACAATTTATTACTAACGACAATGTACCAGAAAAGATGTCTCATCATGATGGCCAGTAAACTCATCTCATGCTTCTTATCTCATCAGGTGTGCATAAATACGTGGTGGGTGTAGGTTTATTTTCCCTTTAACATCTTTGAGATTAAACTTCATTAGAATTGTGTGAAATCCTTTGTGAGAATTTTTAACAATCATTAATATAAATTTGTTTTAGGAGTAATCTACTATAAATGAACTCTATAAGGGATAATGAAGTTTAAGTCAATGTTTCATTATTTTGTTTTTTAGTAAAATAAAGAAAGGATATCATAATGATACTATAATCTCTTCCATAATTAGTATCTTAAGCATGAGCACAACATGGTGCCACAAATCTATATCAATCGGCTTACACTGCCAAGTGGTGAGCCCAATGAAACAATTGATCATGGCCCTGTTGGGGTTAACATCCTGGCCGTGTTCATTCCATCTAACCTCAAAGTTGATTCCTTTATTTATCTCATTAATAATTTTTTCTAAAATCATCACGCTAAAATGCTTCGGTTTTTTAGGGACATCAGTTGTTGACCTTCTTCCATTTCCTCAAGTTCAACATCATTAATATTTTGTTCCTTTATATTGGTAGCATCAGAATGTGCATAAGGTTGTTGTTCCTCTTCATTGGAAGCACCAGAAGGTTGAGTAACTGATTGTTCCTCAGGATTGGGAGCATCAACACGTGCAGAAGTCATTATCTACATAAGTGGTTCAACATTTAATTTATATTACATAAATGCAGCATTGAAAAGATAATAATATGAGGTAACTTAATGTATATTACAAAAAATATACAACCTTATTATTGAAATCTATCTTTTTAAACGTTGAAGGGATTTGACCCCTCTATCGAGTATACAAAACCATTCATTTTGGTTTCCTCTGACATACAAGGCCCCATCTACATTGGTACAATTTTGAAATGATTGTGACATCCCAATGAAAGGCTCATCCTTAGTTGAATTTTCATTTGACCCTTCAGTGGTTTTGGTCGATAACAGAATAATTGACCCCTTTCGGTTTGCAGGATCTGAAACATAAAATACTTGTACTATTTGTGATTCCATTATAAAAAGTTCTTCTTTATAACATTCCCTACTGAAATACACTTCTATGAATCCCAATTCATCTATTTTAACAGAACTCCTATTATCAACCCACTTTCATTAAAAAATTGACACATGTAATTTTGTATAATCCAACTCCCATATATGTTTGATGATGCCAAAGTATGACATATTCAAATAAATTGGATTTTTTCCATTGTACTAGATATATGAATCACTTCAGCCATAAGTGTAACTCCACTATTTTTCATGGTACTAACTTTATCATGTTCATTTGTATAGAACATATAACCATTAATTACATAAGCATTGTAATATACTACCTGCACATGTGGTCCTCTGGCTAGCCATCAAAGTTGTTTTGAAATTGAATTAAGATTTTAATCTAAATCCTTAAAAATATGATCTCAAAAACTTTCTATAAACTATTGATTATGTGTATTTGATATCCATATTTCTACCCATGATGAATTTAGATGCCTCAGAATTTGTTTGTGGGTTTCAAAATATGGGGAATTCTCTAAACTGTTATGAAAAATTTAAAGGTGGTCCTGATTCCAATCTATAATTGTGATTCTAACAATATCTATTCTAGAAATTCCTTCACCCAAAAGCCACCCAATGTGATGAGATTTCAGTAGAACTATTATTTCCCCACTGAACAGGTAGTCATAGTTTCCTAAATAATATATCACTCCACAATAAAACCTCAGGGATGAATTCAATTATTGATATATGCTTTCAAAATATTTATATACCATTAAATGAGGTATATCCATCTATAATGTATAGTACCACACAGTCTGATCTCTCTTACCAAGTGAACCATCAAGTGAACCATCATATCAAATAATATCAGTGGGAAGAGCATTTATAATTGACAAAATATGAAGAAAATTTCCTTTTACATAGTTAAATATTTTACTAGGTCTATACCTTTAATTCATATAACTTTGAAAAATAGGTAGAGATTAGTTAATGTATAATGGTCATTCTTGGAAAAAATTTAATGTATTGCTACAAACATTAGATATTACATCAGAACATGATAGTCATGTGATTTCAGAACCTTTAATTTTAAATCAATCATTGACATGATGTTCTTTATATTTGATAAATACCCCTTTGGAACCTTTAAATCATTCAAGAAGTTTGAAAACTGATATCTCTCCTTCCCGAAAAGAGTATAAGCAGTTGGGGGATGAAAAATTCATTTTTTACCTTTAATTGGAACCAAATCTCCCTGTATTCCCATGCAATCATGTCCAAATTAGACTTAATTTCATCCTTTATTTTTTGGCTCCATTTAGTAATGTTTCAATGACACTAGGACATGCCCAAATGGAATTGTTAATTTCTTACGGGTCCAATAAAAATGAAAAATTTATAAAAACTCAAACTATGCTACTTGATTAATTAAAACGTAGAAAAGTATAAGGTCAAGGTTGAACCCACTACGATGGAGAATTAATTTATTTAGGTTTTAAAAAGATTTAAATTTAATTAAAAAATGAATAAATAGGTGAAGAAGAGATGATTTTGATTGATTTAAAGAAAGTGAATAATAAAATCAAAGAATATTGGTTGGTTTGAAATCATATTTGAAAGTGATCTAGGGTTTTATAGTTTTAGGGTTCAAGTGAAATTGGTTTTCTATATTTTTTTTGATAAATCCATGTTTGGTGTTAGAGTGAAGACGAGGGATATCCAATGGTCATGGTATCCCCTCCTTGACATGGTATTCCCCTATTTCAGTTTATCCGATAATTTAGTGTTTCACCGAATCAAGATTGACACAATACCATATTTAAACATGATTCCCCTAAATTTAAAAAATTTTCATGACTCCTTTAGTGTAATCATTTTCACAATTTTAATGATCCTTTTAGATTCAATTACCAATCTTCATGATAAAAGTAAAATAAAGGGATTGGGAATTAATTGAAAAAACTGTGACAATCCAAATACATGAATAATGAAAAAGGAATAAATCCAATATCACCCCCTTCTAATGCATAACCCTAGCACAAGGTTGGTTTACCCCCTCATCATAGTAATTAGAGAATAATATGGAAGGAATAATGAAAAATAAAGAATAGTGAAAATAAAGATGAAATTAGCGAGGACCCTACACAATATAGCTTCTCAATCAAAGATTTAGTCATTTGGATATCCCTGACAATAACAGCCTAAACATCTATTTATAGACTCCAGATGGCCTCATGCAACAATTAATGGCATTAATGATGGGTCAAAATGTGTTCATAAGTGGGTCTCGAGTCTTAAAATAGGTCAAAACTTCAAGAGTCATCGAATCAGGCTGTTTTTTGCCTTTCCCAAACATTACACGTCATGTCTTGGGTTCATTCCATGTAATTCGTTCATGATGTGTAATGATTACACTACATGTAAATTTATATTCCTGCTTCTAAAGCCCCATTTTACCTTGGCTCTTTAGTTTTGTGCCTCAGAAGTGTTCTATGATCATCAGTTATCATGGGTGGCCTTCTACTTTCCAGTGTCGTGCCGCAGTGCAAAGTGTCTTTTTCTCCTCATATTTACTTTTTTATCCCCTCTACTCATTTTTTCATAAATTATCGCATCCTAAAAAAATAAATAAAACATCAGGTATACATGCCTATATTAACAAGGACAATCATTAGAATAAATGCATGTTTTTATCATAAATGTATACAATAAATTCACTTATTACACTATCACATATATTTTTTTCAACAAGCATAACATCAAGAAAATGCCTGACATGCAAAAAATTGTAGCATGGTAATTAAAAAAAACTAATATCTTCTTCCAACTTGTTATATTAAGGTTTTTTACAAAATATTTACCAAAAGTAGTGTCCATATCTTTTACTTTATCAAACAATTGATAATCTATTAGTGGAGACGGTGCTATACATTATTATAAATTCCCATAGAATGATGTCTTCCAATATCAATACTTATGTCACCGGGGCAGAAATATATGATGTCCTAGAAACATAGTCTTCAGTGAATGTTTCAACCTAATTGACTGTGTACCTTGTTCATAAATGGAACACCCTTGGGTTTCTTTAATTCTATATCATAAAAAATTTATATAAGCAAGAGAGTCATTTATTATCCTGTACAACTTGGATCTCAACATGGAATATTCATTTATGTAATAATTATACAACTTAACACCTACATCCCATAATAATTTCAAATCTTCGATCAATGGAGCCAAATAAACATCAATATCATTACCCGGTTGTTTTGGTCCTGATATAAGCATTGATAACATAAGGTATTTTCATTTTATGCGTAACCACAGTGGTAAGTTATAATTTACCAAAAAAACCACCCATGTAATATTAGTATTGCTTTAAAAAAAAGATTCACTCCATCTATATATAGCGCAAGACAAAGGTTTCTCAGCTTTTCTCCAAATTCAGGATACTTGTGATCAATTCTATTTCACGGAGGAGTGTCTACATGGTGACAAAGTTTTCCATATTTATTTCTTGTATTTGTGTTCCATGTTAATTATCTTAATGTCTACTCACTTTCATGTAGGCACATAAACCTTGGAATGATTGGAAAGTTCCATACAACATTCATAGGACTTGATTCATCTTTCATGTATCGATAAGAACCACACTTTGTGCATTCTTTAAGTGATTTTTGGTCCTTGAGAAATAGTAAACAGTCATTTGGAAAGACATGTATTATTTCATAGATAACACTCATTGAATATAGCATTAATTTAGCATCACATGTTTTGCTAATAAACTCATTATCTTATATGTGCATATCATTCAAGAGAGAAAGTAGTTTAGTAAAACTGGTTTCAATCCATCTGTTGCAGCTTCTAAATTATACAACTTCAGTATGGCTGATAACATTGTATATTTAGTAAAACCCGCATACAATGATGTCTTTACACGACACTTTAACTTCCTCTGAGTCCATGGTTGCATAGTGGGGTCATGATGGATATCCTATGGGTTGGATGAAGTTAGTGACACATATTTTAAGGAGTGTTCAGAAAGAAAAATAAAATTAGTAAGTGAGTGGATCAAGACTTTAATCAATAATAGAGGTTACTTTTTTAAGAGTAATTGTAAAATAAAAAGTGCATCAGTTATTTATCACCCCTTTGTAGTGAAAACAGTACCACTTCCATAGAATATTTAATGTTCATTTGGTTTGGTTAGAGTGGATGGTTTTCTGGGATGATACCAAAGTAATACATTTTTTCTATTTTCTAGTTTTATACTTCATATAAAAAACCAATCCATAATTTTATGGATGTATTTTGATAAGAGGTAAGTGAACGAAGTAAGAATCAAATTAAAGTGGGTGATATGAGGAATTCATTGAACTTACGTCTTAATGTAGGAATCCAATTATGGAATAGACAAATTGATCATCTTATCCAAAGAACAGGAGTAGGACTACTTAAGGAGTAAATTTTTGTGACTTTCCAATAGTAAAAATAGAAAATAATATGATGTTCTAAAAATATCTAAAGGGAAAAATAGTTAACTCTTCCACTATGGAAATTTCGATTATTTGTGACGGTTTAATTGCGACGGGCGTAGGGCCTGTCGCAAATAGTTCGTTGAAAAAGACTATTTACAATGACATTTTTGACCCATCATAAATAGTCCATAAAAAAGAGGCATTTGCGATAGTTCATTGCAAATACCTTCGACACACCATGCACACGTTAGCATGGGAAGAGTATTTGCGACTGAGATTAAAGCCCTGTTGCAAATACTCTTCCCAAGTTTCTGTTATTTGTGATAGGGGAGGAACCTCATCGCAAATAATTTTTCACCAAGATAGTATTTGGGATGAGTCGTCAACAAAATAATGTGTTGGCATGATAGTATTTACGAAGAGACCCGTCGAAAAAAAATATTTTTTACCGCCGCCTTATTTAATAAATGTCTAACTATTTGTGATGGATCCTGTCACAAATGATCGAACCCATATATACCCCCCCCAAAATTTTTCATTCAAAAAATTTCTAAACTTCTCTAACCCTCTCTACTATGATATTTCTTTGTTTAATTTTTCTTGAGTTTGAAATGTTACAGGGGATCAACTTTCAAGTTTTACATCCACCAATAGATTTAGTTTCAAGGTATTTTTATTTTCTACTTTTTATTTAATTTTTTTTATTTAATATTAGTAATAATTATTATCGATTAGCAGTATTTGATTTAATTAAAATTATTTTGTTTTTTACATTAATTTTTTTAGAACTATTTAGTAATAATTTGAATTAATGTTTTTAATTAAAATTAAATAGTTTTAATTTGTACTAATTTATTTTAATTATCTCTAATTAGTAATTATTAGTAATAAATTGTTATATATTTATAGAAATTAATGTTAATTAGTGATAATCAATGATAATTAGTACTAATTAGTAACAATTAATAATACTTAGTACTAAATAATAATAATTAATAATAAAAATTAATCACAATTAGTGGTAATTTATAAAAATTCGTGGTAATTAGTAAAAATTAGTATTAATTAGTTGAAATTAGTAATAATTAGTGGTAATTAGTAATTGATTGTTACAAACTAATAAAAATTAATAAAAACCAATATTAATTAGTAATAATTAGTATAAGTAATAATTAGTTAAAAGTAGTAATAATTACAAAAAATTATAAATAATTACAAAAAATAGTAATAATTATAGAAAAATTGTAATAATTACAAAAAAATAGTAATAATTACAAAAAATTAGTAATAATTACAAAAAATAATAATAATTACAAAAAATTAGTAATAATTATAAAAAATTAGTAATAATGACAACAAATTAGAAATAATTACAAAAAATAATTAATAATTACACAAAATTAACAATAATTAGCAATAATTTTCAATAATTTGCAATAATTAGCTCATAATTAAAAAAATGATCTAATAATTACAAAAAAAATATTAATAATTAAAATAATTATTAATAATTACAAAAAAATTAGTAATAATTACAAAAATTGAAAGAATTAATAAAAATTCGTAAAAATTATCAATAATTAACAATAATTAGGATTAATTAGCAATAATTATCAATAATTAGGAATAATTATCGATAATTAGAAATAATTATTAATAATTAAGAATAATTAGAAATAATTTGGCATAATTATCATCAATTATAACTAATTAGCAGTAATTAGTAATAATTATAAATAATTAGGAATAATTACTAAAAATTAGAATTAATTAGGAATATTTAGGAATAATTATGAATAATTACTAATAATTAAGAATAATTAGAAATAATTAAAAATAATTAGAAATAATTAGAAATAATTAGCAATAATTAGGAATAATTAGCAATAATTAGCAACAATTAGTAAGAATTATCAATAATAAGCAATAATTAGTAATAATTAGCTATAATTAGTAGTAATTAGTGTTAATTAGTAATGATTCGTGTTAATTAGGTATGATTAGAAATAATTAGAAATAATTAGGAAGAATCAACAATAATTAGAAATAATTATCAATAATTAGGAATAATTAGCAATTATTAGGAATAATTAGAAATAATTAGCAATAATTAGTAATAATTAGTAATAATTAGAAATAATTAGTAATAATTACTAATAATTAGGAATAATTAGGAACAAGTATGAATAGTTAAGACAAATTAGTAATATTTAGGACTAATTAGCAATAATTAGGATTAATTAGCAATAATTAAGAATAATTTTAGAATAATTAAGAATAATTATAAATAATTAGGAATAATTAGCAATAATTACTAATAATTACTAATAACTAGCAATAATTAGGAATAAATAGCAATAATAAGGAATAACTAACAATAACTCGAAATAATTAGAAACAACTAGCAATAACTAGCAATAATTAGCAATAACTAGCAATAACAAGGAATAACTAGCAATAAGTAGCAATAATTAGGAATAATTATGCTTAATTAGAAATAATTAGAAAAAATTAGCAAAAATGAGAAAAAAGTATCAAAAAATAGCAAAGAATATAAAAAATTAGCAAAAAATAGCACTAATTAGGAATAATTAGCAATAATTAACTATAATTAGAAATAATTAACCATAATTAATAATAATTAGATATAATTAGCAATAATTAGGAATAATTAGGAGTAATTATAAATAATTAGAAATAATAAATAATAATTAGAAATACATGGGTATAATTAATATTTTTTTCATTTTTTTGGATCGTAGTTTTTATATGTAAAATTAATCATAAAAAAATTAATTATTTTATAGTTTTTTAGAGAAATATGGAATAAGGAAGTTGAAAATAGTCATTATTAGATGATCACACTTGGATAAATACTTATAGGAATCCAAACGGTTCTGGTATAAATCGTGTATATATTGAGGGTATTAAAACTTTCTTATCATTTTCATCCTCAAAACTAGAATTTGTTTTAGAAGGGAAAATTAAGTTTCCATGTTAGAAATGTGATCTAAGGACGTTTAACACATTTGAAAATGGTGGGGGTCATCTATTACGTTATGGTTTTCAAAAAAAATATGTTTTTTGGTATCAACGTGGTGAGAGTAGTTCCAAAGAAGATACTAATAATTTGGTTATAGATCCATCACAGTTTTAAAATTTAGTATATGATGTGGTGGTTCTATATTTTTAACAAACTAAAACTAAGGATGACATTGATTTAACTCCTAAGTTAGAACCATATCAATTTTATGAGTTTTTGAGGTTTGCTGAGGATGCCTGATTTCCTAGTTACAAGATAAGAAAAATTGAAGCGGTTGAAAAATTTATGTCTATTTAATCAGATAATGGAATGTCAAATAACTATTTTGATCAGATATTCTCTTTGGTTAAAACACTATTACTTGAAGGAAATATGTTGCCTATAAATTTCTATGAGAGCAAGAGGCTAGTTCGTAATCTAGGTCTTGGATATTAGAAGATTCATGCATGTTCAAATGATTTCATTTTATATTATGGTGAAAATGAGTCATTGGATAGTTGTCATACATATAGAAAATCGAGGTATAAAAAGGCTCAACTAGGAAATGCTGGATTGATTCATGTAAAATAGTTGAAGTATTTCCCGCTTACCCCTAGATTACAACATTATTTATGTCTCAGAACACAACGTCATTAATGTCATGGAAAAAAACTAATATTTCAACTGGTAAAAGCTTAAATCACCCATATAATGGTGATTCATGGAAATTTTTTGACCAAGTACATCTATCTTTTTCTTTAGAATCCTGAAAAATGCAATTAAGTATTTCTACTAACTATTTTTGTCCATTTGGTTCTTATGTTAGTCAATATTATTATTGGACTGTCTTTATAACTCCATACAATTTATCTCCATGGATATTGATGAAGGATCCATATATCGTTTTATCCTTATTAATTCTAGTACATCTGAAAAATAATTTTGCTGTTTATTTGAATCCATTGATTGATGAGTTAAATTTATTATGGAGTAATATTGTCAATACAGAAAATGTTTCTACGAAACAAAATTTCTTATTGAAAGATACATTTATGTGTACAATTAGTGACTTCCCAGCATATGATATATTATATAGATGAAGTAAACATGGTCCAAAATCATGTCTGTATTGTATTAGAGACAAAAAAGTGTTTATGCTCATCAATGGAAGAAATTTTTTTGATTCAACTGTCATCGTAGATTTTTTTCCAACCGATCATCCTTTTCAAAGGAACAAATATAATTTCAGAAAATGCACAATTGAAAGATATGGATCTATAATAATGATATCAGGTATGAAGTTAAAATAATTTTTCTCTTCATTACCCCTATTACATTTGAACAAACTATAAACCAACAAAAAAATGATGTCTTTGAAAAAGAACACAATTGGATAAAACATAGCATTTTTAGGGATCTTTCATATTTGTATGATTTGTTAGTCTATCATATATTGGATTCCATGCATATTGAGAAGAACTATTTTGATAATATATTTTATATAGTTTTTGGATACACCAGGTAAGACCAAATATAATGTAAAGGCATGATTAGATCTTGCCCAAATTTATAGGCGGCCATAACTTGAACTCTTTGAAAATGTCAAATCATAAAAGTTAATGAATCTAAAAGAAACATATAAAATTTCCAAAGAAAATCAATTATTATTTTGATAGTGGATTTTATATTTGAGTCTTCCAAATGGTTATGTTCCCAATTTTCACAGATGTGTTGGAAATGGTTATATTACTAGATTAAAAAGTCATGACTATCATATTATAATGAAAAGATCTCTACCATGCCTGAATAAATCACTTTTGGACCCCTCTACCTATGTGGAACTGGACCAAAAGACCAGGTGTCATTACACTTGGGCATATGGATGGATAATTAGATAAAGGTTCTTGGTGGTGGGTGACAGCCCGCCTATACCTTTTAACCCCATGGGTCTGAAAACCTGGTGTACTTTTTGCCAACGAGCCTATACCCAAGTGGTACAGGATCCTTCTTGGCATCCAGAAGACCCATGATCGAATTCAAGCATGGATGAATTTCTAGGGTACTATAGTAGCACCGTAGTAGGGTACTATATCTATACTGCAATAGTAGCAGAACTTTTGTAGTGGTGACACTATAGCGGTGGAGGAACTATAGTAGTAACTGTAGCGGCTTCGGTACTGTAACAGAAACTGTATCATCCCAGGTACTGTTGCAGTACTATTCACCAAAGGGCCCTTTTGGCCAAAAAATGGGATTTCAAGCCTTGTATTCAGGCAACTTGACCTTTTTTCCTTTGGGCTATGTAATGGGTCTCCCTCTACCCAGACAAAAAGTGGTCTTTGCTTTAATAATAAAATGAGGCTTCATCCCCAAACTTTAAAAATGGAAAGACCTCTACCGATTGGATTAATAGGATTGTTGAATTATATGATTTGGGATGCACTAATAGACATATCATATTTTTTCTGAGACATTTGTCTGGAGACAACATACTAAGATGGACTAAGTAGACTGTAAGAAGATGATGTTTTAATTTTATGTAAACTGAAAAAAAATATTCCCACCGGTTTTCTTTGATTCAATGGAACATTTGATATTATATTTTCCACATAAATAAAAATGTAGAGGTCTGGTACAGTTTTGATAGATATACTCATTTGAGAGATGTATATAGAAATTGAAGAAAAAAGTATGTAACAAAGCATCGATTGAATGATCAATTGTAGAAACTTATTTGTAGGAGGAAATTTATTTTTTATTCTCTCAATATTTTCAATCAGAATATCCCTTCAAAAAATAACCAATTGATCCATAATGAAGGAAATGTTGATGATTAAATGAATAATCAATTATTAGTTTTTAATCATCCCAAACTTAGTTAAGGTGGAATTTATAAACGATGGATTTTAGATGATGAACATCACAGAGCTCATACATATGTTCTGCTCAACTGTGAAAAAAATGAAACTATTTGTACTATGAGTTATTCTATCACTTATTCTATAATATTTATTATAGTAAATTAATATTATTTTATTTTTAGATTATATGATAATTATATAGAGAAATAGTTTCCACAAATTACAACAACTACTCTTGAAGAACATCAACAAAATAATTATTCCTACTAGTTTCAAAAACTAGTAAAATAAATTATTTATGTTTTAACATATAAAATCGATTTATTACTTGTTATATAGATAATTATTTTATAAATTTTTAGGTATCTAAAAATATTGACAAAATTGATAATCGATTTTCTGTATTGAGTAACCCACCATCTAAAATGGTTAAATCTTATAATGCATATGTGGTGAATGGTTTTCGATTTCATACACATGCATATGGGGAATTAAAAAAATTAATAGTGATGTTTTCTTGATAGGATATCATTATAGAGAAATTGAAGTTGAATTTTACGGCATGCTGGAAGAAATAATTGAACTTTGTTATATGGGAAAAAATTATATAATTATGTTTAAATGTCAGTGGTTGGATACTGAGAGAGGCTTGCATGTTCATCCAAGCAATGGAATCATTTATATTAAATATAAATCCCTTATATTAGTAAATGAAACTTTTTTATTAGTTAATCAGGAATATATAATTTATTATGAAAATTATTGTTCTACTTCAAGAGAGTTAAGTGATTGGTGTAGCATAATAAAAATGAAATATTAGGAAAATCAGTTTATTCAAAGTGAATGTGGTTTCATTGAAGTGCAAAGAATTGAAATTTTTCAAGATAATATTCCAAATAAATCTTTTATATAAAGAGAGATGGATATCAATGATGACACCCCATAGTTAAGGGTTGATAGTGACGATGTTGTTATTGATATAACAAATGAATTTGAAATGAAAATAGATGATGAAATTAAAACTCCTATGGAAATTGATGATGCTGAGGAGGAATATGAAGATATTGACACCATCATATATGAAGATGAGGATGAAGATGAATATTGATACTGTTAAATGCTGGTTATAATCATATATAATATATATAATAGTTGTTTTTAACTATTTTCTAACAGAAATCATTAACTATTTTCTAACAACAGTCATTTTGTGTTTCATATGGACTTAGACCTGTTTCATGACTTGAAGAGGGGATGATCTACCTAGTGAAGAGCATGATGTTGGATCATTTGACCCTCATACTACTAGTGGTTCAATGATAACTTAGAGGGGTTGTGGTCTTATGAGACTGTTGATTCTTGACCCTATCCCCAAGTGGCGTCCATGTATTGCCTTCGATCCATGCATACAAAGCTATGTTTACTTGTGTATTTTAGTTATTTTTCATTAATTATCAATAATTTATTTATATAATAATTGTTTTATCAGTTGTTCTATTTTTTCATAGATTTTCCCATATATCTATTGAATATGGGAGTGCTATATTGCAGAATTATTTTTATAGAGCATGGGTTACATGAGATTAGATTCCCATTGATGTTCAACACAACTTGTTTGATCATTGGATGGTATGTAAATAAATAGTATTTATTTTGAAATTTATTTAATTAATAACTTGATATTATAAATTATTTTTAGGTTTTATGGTATCTATTCGATTATAGCATGTGTGAATCTATCTGGGAGGCATGGGAGGGTTGTATGCGTGAGCGTTGCCGTCAGTTTTTTTCACAATTTAAAGAGGAAAACAATGAGGAAATCAAGAGTCATAGTGTTTGATCATTCTTGATGCTCCCACTGACCTGATTAGATTTCATCTTAGGTTAGGGATGGATTATGTTCACACTGGATGCTTTTTTTTGGAGGAGATCATCAGTAGGTCAACAAAACTATGAAAGACATGAGGTGACACATCGAGTTGGTAGTCATACATTTAATATTCATAGAGAACATATGGTAAGAACCTTTTTTAAATAATTTATATAAATTTAAATGTAAAATATTTATTTTATATTCATATTTTCTGTCGAATACCCCGATATTATGAAGTTTGACATTTATAAGAGGGTGTACAACGATCCTTTTACTAGAGATATTAGAGGTGATTTCGAGCATCAAATTATGGCCAGTATAATTTATTTTTGAGTTTAAAAATTAACTTCAAATAATATTTTTACTATTTTAATTTTAAATTGAAATTGAAGGAGTCATATGAGGCCACAATGTCTCAGACATAGAATGAGAGTCATACTATGACTGATGATCAGACCAGTGCAACAAGATTTGATGAGGCATTATGGATGCAGGCAACCCATTTTGCATTCGAGAAAGGCTGAGTTGTTGGTATCGACTCTCAATTGAAGCCTAGAAGTTATTATAGTACTACTGTGATGTCGTCATGTAGCTCAAGAGGAACTCCTGGAGAGTCATAATTATCTGCTACATAGTATGAGGAGCATCTGCAAGCTTATGGAGAGTATGCATAGGGAGCGGGAAGAGCGTTGTCGACAACAGAAACAACAGTAGGAAGAGATGCATCGATGGGAATAGCTGCATCATGAGCAGAAGATGTTGTAAATGCGACGTCTGACTCGTGGTTTAAGGATGGAGTTCCCTCCTCCAGCTCCTCCAGCTCTTCCAGCTCCTCTAGAAGACCCTCCCCCTTAGTGACTTATTTACTTTTTATGATAAACATCTGAATGTAAATTTTTTTGTAATATTTTTATTATTCCACATATTTATATTTCTATATGGTGTTTTTTTATATTATTGTGAATATTGTGTTTTTTATTAATTTATTATTTTTATTATTATATCATATTATTTATTTATTATTTTTATTATTACATTATATTATTTACATTATTATTATCATTATTATTATTTTATATTGTTGCTTATATTGTATTTTATATAATTTTATTATTTAAATTATATTTGTACTAATTTTATTAGTTAATATTATTATTATTTTATTATTTAATTAATTTTTTTTTAATATTAATGTTTTTTAGTTTTTTGTGATGGGATCGTTGTAAAAAGTTTTTTGTGACTAGCTTGTCGCAAAATGGTTTTTTTTAAAACCAGGATAGACTATTTGCGACGGGATGAATTCCTGTCAAAAAATATCTTTATTTGCGACAGACCATTGAAAAAACATGTATTTGCGACACCATTTTCAGTGACAAAGCAATTATGATGGGACCTCATCGCAAATGAATTTTTATGATGGGATCCGATCACAATTTCCCATCAGAAATGGTTCAATTTTCAGTTGTGTTAATAAAATAATTTAGACACACAATCTACCCAATAATAGAAGATTATATATTTATATAATTGTGGGATTATAAGAAAGTATTAAAACAAATGGGTAGAAGTATATTATTTCCATTATTGATATATTCACCTGAATTAAGTCTATTTTCTTTATGATACATAAATCATAGGATCTGAATATGTTTAAATGTTTTATAAGAAAAGTAGAGAAGGATTTTAATTTCTCCTTATAGATGATCCAGATAGATAATGGTATAGAATTTATCAGGGGAACAATTGATGATTATTCTGAGAAGCTTTTAATTCACCAATAACTTAATGTACCATATACCACATAATTATATGTTTTAAAAAAAAGAATAAAATTTTAGTTGAGATGGATTGAACATTGATGGAAGAGCATACCACATTATAGAAAAATCCACTAAATCTATTCACTCTAATTTCAAATCACAAAAATCTATTTTGAAGTCAATGCGAAATTTAAAAGGTCCTTTATTTAGATTATCATTGAAATAAAAAATATCATCCTCATTCTAAAACGTCATATAAATCCAATTTATTATCTTTAAAACAAGTCATTTACCCTTAGAATAACATTTACATTATAAAAAAATAATGAATCTTTTCCTAATAAATAATTATGACACTTTTAATTAGTTTTTAAAAATTATTTTCACCGTGAAAAAACATGTTACCCTTTATTTAAAATAACTTAAAATTTTACCCATAAAAACCATTTGTTGGAAAATAAAACACCGAATTCATTTTTAAACTACCTTAGAAAACTCATTAACTATTTTCAAAACCAATACCTTCCCATTTTGAGCTATGGTTTCAAACTTTTAATAGCAGCAAACCCCCTTTGAGAAGTTTATATCACCTATTATACAATATAATATTCATAAAAAATTTCACACACACACACATATATTTACATAAAAATATAAAAAAATAAAATCTATATTATTTGAAAGTCATTTTCATAATATAAAATATGTCTATTGAATATAATAATGGTTTCACAAATAAAAAAAATAAATTATTATATTTTTTAATATTTTTTCAACCCAAAAAAATTATAATGAATAAAATTTGATTAATGGATCCAATAAACATGAAAAGTAAAATGATCATCATGAATGAATCACAAAAATAAGTGGTAATGTCACCAAGAAAAATTATTATAAATAATTCAAAACTAGAAAACATAATAATGAAAATGATTCTTTTAAAAAAATAAATTATAAATTAAAATCTAATCAATATTAATTTTTAATTTGATAGAATCATTGAAAACAAATTTTGATATAGGTTATTTAGTACTAGAACTCGGTTTAAAATATTTTGACTATCAAAATAGGAAGCTTGAGGGAGTTTGATTCGACCACATAGAATGTTGGATGATAAAGATGGTTACAATAACATCAAAAACACCCGTAAAATTTGAAATACATAACCATAAAAAGAAGGTAATCATCGTATGCTATTAAGATTTATAATGTTCTCCTAGGATGGGTGCATGGTTGGAAAAGAAGGATAATAATGAAGAAGCACATGATAGACAAAGGAACCTAGGTGATTTTTATTCCCCCTTAAGAGGAATTCAATTATTCTATAACATTTGAATTTTTTAGAGGTATTATCACTTAGAAAAACACCAAAGAAAATGAGTAATATGAGAATCATTGAACGTTATATATTTTTTATAAAAAATATATTTACTTTAATAATAATACACATCCCCACATTGTACACACATATATTTGATAAAGAAATTAACTTTAAATCCACATTTTTTCAATGAAACACACACACACACACATAAATACTTGAAATAATAATTAATCACTTTTAAAATAAATTTAAAACACCCCTTAAAGACTATTAAAATTATTTTAATAATGAAATACACTAGTAAAGGAGTTTTTAATTTAAAATTAAAAATAAAACTTTACCCATTATTTTTACCGATAAAATATTTTATAAAAATTATTATTAAAAAATGGGTGTTACACTATGGGTAGTGGATTCATCCAATTTATACTGATTCATAGAGTCTTTTATATTACATATGAAGCTAGACCCTCCATCCTCTACATGATTTGGCTCAGGCTTCAAGGTTTACCTCTACCATTCCAAAACCCAACAATCATCAATATTATTACTAATTCTATTGGTTTCTATATTTTCCCTAATTAAAGAACTAACATAGTTTCTCATCCCATATATCCTTGAATTTTCATTGAAATAAACCCCTAGAAGCCAACATCAAAAGTTTCCTGGGTCAAAATTGAAGTCTTTTAAAGATTTACAAAATCTATTGAGTTTAAATTATAGGTGGATTACTATTTTTACTTATTTATTTAAAGACATTTATATTTATAATATAGGTAAAATTATATTTTTGGGGAAGAAAATCACACTGGAAGTGTAGTTTGGAATCATTTTTAGGAGAGGTATGGATAATTAAAGGCCTCATTCACAAAAAAGTTCCTCATATAATTCTAAACCTCTTTGAACATAATAAGCAATTAAGATAAAAAAGTTACACTTTAACAATGCCCCTTAGAGGGTTACACATAACCTATGACATCACCATTAATAATGAAAGAGATTAATCTTCTTTTTTATTTTATTATAGATAATCCCCCTTTTAAGGGTTGAAGGGGAACCCGTACATGACCCGTAGGCCCAAGGCACAAGGCCCGGCATGACTCGTAATACATGACCTGAAGGTCTAGAGGCATACCATGCCCAATACATGAACCGTAGGCCCAACCCACTAGAACTTCCCCTCCACATCTTCTACATCATTGATTGCCTTTATATCCCCACCTTCATTGTTGATCGGCTAGCATTTCCCCATACAAAGCTGCACAGTGCCTAGTCCCAATGGCGGTTGCCATACCCTCTAATTCTTCCAATCCGGTTAGCTCTGCTTCTGGTGACTGCTACTGGTGCTCTGATCTTCATCTAGGGCCTGATCTGTGTGAACTGGGATACTTCATGGTCTTCAATGGCCCGAAGGCCCTATGGCCCGAAGGCCTTTGATGGCCCGAAACCCCTGAGACCCGTAGGCCCAAACCGGTGGCCCGAAAGCCCAAATCAGGTGAATAGTCCAGCTGCTACAGTACTGAACAGTGTCTTCTACAGTGCCTGTTACAGTTCCTCCTACAGTTCCTACTACAGTGCCTGCTACAGTACCCCCAGAAATTTTCCTCCACCCGATTTTGAACTTGGGTTTCTTGGATGCCAAGGAGGATCCCTTACCACTCGGGTACGGGCTCGTTGGCGAAAGAGCTAAATCTGATCTGAAATAAATGGATCTAACCCAATCAATAATTCAAAGAGAAATATTAGGAAATAAATGTGATTCAAGAAGGAGGATCAAATAGAAAACAAAATATTGGTGACAAAAAAAAGAATCATAAAAAAATATAGGAAATTAAATGGGTAAGAGTATTTAGTGCTTTAGACCTCATCGATACTACATGCATGGATGTCGGAGGAGGTAAATACCTATATGGAAGTAGCGATTAAAGAGAATAATAAATAATCGCATACCTTATATCTTGAAAAGATTGATTTGTTAATAAAGAGAGGTGAGAGTTCAGTTTTGCAAGGGTTAGGTTCTATGAGGGAGTGATGGTGATGGAAACAACGATGACATGGAGCGATGGCGATGGCTGGGAGTGACGATATGGGGAATGGTGGATCCAATAGTACATTTCTATGAGATCTTGATGGTGCGATAGAGGGTGACTCAATTAGGGTTATTTTTATTATATCAAGTAAGGATTTTATCAACACTTTCAAAAAAGAACTGATAAATATAGATTTTATGAGTGTTAAAATAGTAAGCGATGATAAAACAACTCTCTATCAACACTTTTTTAGTGCTGATAAAGATACCCCTTTATCAGTGCTAAAAAATATTGATAAAACGATTCTTTATCAGCACTAAAAAATACTGATAAAGATCTAATCTTAATAATATATTTATTTATTTATAATTATAATTATAAATAAATATATTTAGAAATATTTCTATATATTTATAAATATTTTTAGATATTTATAAATATATTTATATAATTATATATATATATATTTATATTTTTATATATATTTATAAAATTATAAATATAATAAAAATATTTATTATTTAAATATATTTATTATAATTTTATATTTATTTAAATAGGTATATATTTATTTATAATTATAATTATAAATAAATATATTCATAAATATTTGTATATATATTTATAAATATATTTATATAATTATATATATACTAAAAAGGTTCGAATGAGATTTAGTGAACCATACTCACACCCCTAACATTTATTTAAAAAAAAGTAAATGAAAAGCACATGAGTTTGTGAGTTCAAAGAAGTGGCACATAATACCACCATTAGACACCAAACAAAATGGACCAAAAGAAAATCACGATTCCCTAAGCTATATTGCATGCTTCACCTTTTCTTATGCCTGCCACCTCTACCTCAGAAGTCACTTCGACCCCTTGGATGTCTGCCTCTTCTTTATTTCTCAGGGGATTTCCATGTAGAATCTTCTATGAACGAGTCATCTTTCCCACTTTCATTGGACTGATCTTCCACCAGGTCTTCTTCCAATCCCATGATATGGTCATCACCTATCTTATTTGGACCACTATAACCAATTGAAACTTCAATAGGGAGAGCTTAACTTCCATTATTATCAATGATGACATCTGAATCATCTATAACCTCTCCTTGAATGTAAACCATATCCACATTAGAAACTTCATTTCAGCACAACAGGAGAATAAGGTGCATAAATATCAGATTTTATTTTATTTTGTACACCCTTCTTCTTAAAGATCTCAATGCAAATCATATCATATTCATTTTTGTTGATGGAAGAGAGCATGTAAAATAACTTGGGTACAAAAGCACCCTTACTCCTACCACTATTTTCAACCCGAGTCAGAGTGACTGTTCCTTCTTACTTTACCTAGGTTTCTGAGGTACTAGAAAATGGTGACAATCCCATCAAATAATCCTTACCAAGCATCACAGAAACACCCATTCCTTCAACACGAATATCTGCTTCATTGATATTGAAAACAGGTCCTAGGACTTCAATTGGAGAACCACTATTACCTAGATCAACAGATGAATTACGGTTCTCCAATACAACAGTAGGTGAATCCTACAATGAGACCTTCTTCTTCTACTTGAGTTGAACCTAAACTGAACCCACCATAACGAAAGGCTTCTTACCCTTTCCACCTCCAGACTCTAGAAATTCCTCTTCATACAGGTCTATAGTATAAATATCATCATCAGTACATTGATTCATTTCCAAGGGATCTGTATTTTCATCTGGATTAGATGAATCGCCATCACCAACATGCAGTGTACTCCCTTTATCACCTCAAAAAATATTAATAGTATCATGACCGAACTCCCTATGATCACTAGTTGCACTCCTATTAGGGAGTTTATCCAGTGATTGAGCTCCAACAACCTCCATTAAATTGACAATAGATTGCTCCTTACCCAAAGGATCCCTCCTACCATCATGAACCATGTCGACACCATCATTCAAGTCCGCAACCATGGTCATTTTAAAATTTCAATTCACAGAGGAATTCCCATTTCTCCTATAGTTAGAATAGGTAAGATTTCTTCGATAGTCATATTCCAAGTGCCTGATATTTTCACATTTCTTAAAAGATAATGGTTTATTCTAAAACAATTTTGAGATTTCCAATCTTCTATCAGGAGTAAAAAATAAAATATAGTCAGTAAGAATTGATAGAAGATCAATTTCCACCAACACTCTATCAAAGTTCTTGATGCAATCAATCTCAGTTTCTTTGCCAAGTTTGATTGGAACCCATACTATAGAAGCAATATCCCATAACAATTGAGAGTGCCAAAAAAACTAGGGAAAACCATGGATTTGTATCCAAGTATGAGTAATGGAGTTTTTCATCAAGGACATATTGAAAAAGGATCCCAATATTGGATCCTATAAATTCCACATTTAATGGATGTGAATCATAAACCCCACACATGAAATTTGAGTATAGTATAAGGAAAAACAATATGGAAAAACCCTTTACCAATCGAGGTGATCATCCACCCACCAAGTCCCTAGAATTGAAGAAGCCGCTTCTTCAGATCATCGATATTCTATAGATTTTCCTTTCCTTGAGAAGTCATCCTAGTTAGAAATAATGCCTTTATTCTTCAAGATTTTATATAATCAATTGGTGATTTTCTTCAACAATTTATAAAGGTCCATTTTTTGTGACCTTAGAAGGGGTCACATTCTTTGAATTTTTTCTTTACCAATCAAGGTGATCATCCACCCACCAAATCCCTATAATTGAAGAAAAAACTTCTTTAGATCATTGATCTTCTAGAGATTCTCCTTGCCTTGAGAAGTCATCCTAGATAGAAATGAATGCCTATATTCTTCAAGATTTTCCACTATAAATTACTATTTTTATTCAACAATTACTAAAGGTCCATTTTTCGTGACCCTAGAAGGGGTCACATTCTTTGAATTTTTGAAAGATCGAGTCCTTACTTTATCCGCAAGAGATACACGATTACCTTTATTTAGAGATTCATCTACAGAAAAATTCGTAGAGACATCCTGAGCAGGAGATAAAACCTTCTTTAGACCAACCAGCTTCGAAGGTCTAATGAAAACACCGACCAGATTGAAAAAGCAATTGAATTATGAAGCCATCGATCATCAAAACCCTAAATGGCATGATTGCCCACAGCTAGCTCCAAAGACATCACAACTTCAAAACATTTGTATGGGTAATGCTCAACACCTAGGGGGGCCCCGGTCAAGCCCAGATTGTGTCGCATGTTCCCCAACTAGGCAATGGCTTTGAATCTCCGTATGCATAATTTGCACCGCTTTGGTATATTTATATAATTATATATATTTATATCAACATATATAAATATAAATATAAATATAATAACTATATTTATTATTTAAATATATTTATTATAATTTTATAATTATTTAAATAATTTATTTATTTATAATTATAATTATAAATAAATATATTTAAAAATTATTTATATATAATTATAAATATAATAAATATATTCATTATTTAAATATATTTTTTATAATTTTATAATTATTTAAATATGTATTTATTTATTTATAATTATAAATATAATTAAATATATTAAAAAAGTTTTTATATATAATTATAAATGTATTTATATAAATATATATTTATTAATATATAACTATAAATATACAAAATATATTTATTATTTAAATATATTTTTTATAATTTTATAATTATTTAAAAATATATATATTTATAATTTCATAAATACCTTTTTTTAAAATTGCATATATTTATAATTTTATAATTAAATATTTAAATTAAAAAAATATTAAACAAATAATTTAAATTGATTAATTATATAAATTTCAAAAATAATTTAAATTTTAAAACATAACAAATAAAAACGAATAAATATTATTCATATAAATTATAAACATATTGAAAATATTACATGTATAGTAAATAAATATATGTATAAATAAATATTACAAAATGATTAAATATATTTTAATAATTATTAATGAATATATAATAATAAATGAATAAATTATATTAAATAAATTACAAAAATATTAAAAAGTGAATTCATAAAATTTACATGAATTAAAAACATACATATGTTTGCATACAAATCTACATACACACATATACTTACACACATGTATATACACACATACACATACACACATGTAGTTATACATGTACATATATTTTAAATTATTTAATATCAATATAAATATATATCTAAGTAAATATATTCATTTATATATTATATAATTTTTTAATAAAATATTAATATATTATATTTATTTTAATTATATACACAATTTTTAATCAATGTATACAAATAAACTATTAATCATTTTGACTAATATAAATTTAATATTTTTCTATATAAAAGTATGAAAATCAGATTCATTTTTTATTTAAAGATTTATAATTCATATTTATATATTAATTTAATATATATATATATATATATTAATTTTAAAAAAAATATATATATACTTATTAGAATATTAATCTTTTTTAAAAACTTAAAAATATATATAAATTTATTTACAATTATAATTATAAATAAATATATTTATAAATATTTGTATATAATTATAATTATATATATATATAATTGTATATATTTATATAATTATATATATAATTATATATATTTATTAATATATAAGCATATATAATTATAAATATATATTTTTTGAAAAGGTGAGGCTCAATGGCACCTTTATTAAAATAAAACAAGTAAAAAGGAAGAGAAAAAAAGAACATAAAAAGTTCTAGGGAATACATTCCAAAATCCAACAACTAAGCAGCTCGAGATTGAGTGCTCAAGCTATGGCGTGAGGAGCGCCCACTTTGTCTATGAGGATTCCATGTTATTCTCCATGTTTTGGCCTACAACCATAATCCACCTCCATTATCTGGAAGTCCAATGTCAACGACATCATCTTCTTCTTTTCTTAAGATGTCTGGTCATCAATTTGTCTATCCTCTTGCTGCTTCATAATGTAAGAAGCTCAAAATAATTGTGAGTAGAAACCTTCATGTTTAGCCTCACCTACTGTCTACGACCTAAAAAATCCCTAAAAGTAGTGTCTGTTTTTCCCATCGTGTGAGAGTTAACTTGCAGATCCATTTCATTCATTTTAATAGGGGGAGGTTCATTATCCACATGATATCTACAAGGTGAATTCACAAAATTTCTAGCTTCTTTTGCACTGTAAAATGCAAGGGGGAAACACATTTGCTTCATTAGGACTATCCTGCACAAGGGGAGAATGGCCCTATTTAAAATGTAAGATACCTTTCTGTGAAGTAGGCTGTATGTGATCAATACCATCTAAATCAACCACATGATTATATGAAGTAACCACACATAGGGAGAAAATTTTTTCACACTTAGTTCCAAATGAAAAATTAACTCTACCATGAGCAGTAGCTGAAAACTACCTATCATTGCATTTAGGAGTGATAGAGGATTGTCCCCTACCCATTGGATTTGAGCAGATATGTATTTATAAAGTATAACTAACAACAACAAGTTCTATAGGCTTACTTTGGACAGGTTCAATCATAGGGTCCTTAATAGGCCCTACATCACAAACCATAGAAGTCACAAGCTGCATTGTACTACATATAACATTCTCACTAACCATCCTACCCATTGCAGCAATATTATGTCCAATAATAGGTAATTAAGAGTCCTATTTATTAGAGGTCAAGGTATTACCTGAATTAGCCTTTCCCAGAATAGGCTCAGAAGTGTTTTTTTTGCTCTTGAACTTTAAGGAAGTAGAAAATTCATCTTTGGATTTCCCTTTAAGGTTCTTTGAAGAAAAAATTATTTGTTCTTTCCAAAAAATTTTGTATACTTGATCATATTCATTAGCCTTCCTAATAGCCTAAATATCATCAGATTCTTCACTAGATTGGTCATTAGATAATCCTCTATGCAAGGCATCTTTGAATGAAAAACCATCCACTATTAAGTAATTATCTTCAGCAATGTCATCCCAGGAAAGATTGTCTTTTTCATTCACTTGAGTTTCAATTTTTTTTGTGTTCTAGTGTAGGAAAGTCTGGACATCTATCCTTTAAAGGGACTTTAGGAATAGGATTTTGGGTTAGATGAGAAGACCCCTTGTCAACAAATATCTGTTCTCTAGGAGAAATTAAGTTTCTAGAGTCTGAATTGTGTCTAGTATTATCTTCAACATTATGACTAATATAATATTCCCTACCTTGAATATTCCCACTAGTTCCTTTCTTCCTATAATTATACACATCATAACCCCTAATATGGTAGTTGGGGAAAATAATATCTCCCGTGAACATGGATTTTGAGTGTCCAATAATCTAGCAGGAATCAAAAAAGGGTGGAGTCTTCTCAAACACAATTTGCAGGTTAATGTCACCATTAAGAGTATAAAGAAATACTCTATATATCAAGGTAGAATTGAATTAAACTTCCCCTAAACTCTAAAAAAGTA
This sequence comes from Viscum album, assembly GCA_963277665.1. Taxonomy (NCBI): domain Eukaryota; kingdom Viridiplantae; phylum Streptophyta; class Magnoliopsida; order Santalales; family Viscaceae; genus Viscum; species Viscum album. Next base: position 1,880,021,747 of record OY728150.1, on the reverse strand, counting down.
ACCAAAACTAATCTGTTCAGTGGCATTGTCCATTACGATTGGAATTCTAACTGAAGATGCAATATCAAAGAGTAACTTTGGATTCCATAATACCCAATTGAGACCATGAATCTTATTCCAAACCTATGTACATGTGTCCTTGAAGTCATTAAGATTAAATTTGATCTCCCATTGATGAACCCATAGTGAACTAGACTGAAGATTGATTGAAATTTTATTCCATGATTTTCCTTTTAGTTCTGTGGTGGGAAATAAGATTTGAAAAAATCACGCCTAAGCGATACACACTTGAAATATGAAAATCCCCAAATTGAGGCTAAATGAGAAACCATATCGATGATTTTCCATGGATTTATACATTTCATCAATGAAATTTCAGCGATGAATGAGTGTTTTAAAAGATCAATCCTTTCTGAGATGGCAGTATCTGAGGCCAATAAATGTGCAATGGTGCCCTTCTAGATGATTCATTGCGAGACCCTGGTTGAAAGTGAGGTAAAAATTCCTCATGAGAAACTAGAAAATGAGGAGAAACCCTTTAAGTTATCCACACCGCTTTCCTTGCTTCTCTTTATAGGATGCAATTCTACCAAACATCATGCTGAATTAGGAGATATGAGTAGAGATTCAAGCTGCGCAGGTGGTTTAGGGTGAGAAGATCGACAGGGTTCGACAGGCGAGTCCTCTCTCCTTTCTCCATCCTCAATTACGTCTATAATTATAAATATAATAAATACAAATTATTTAAGTATATTTATTATAATTTTATAACTATTTAAATAAATAAATATATTTATAATTATTATTATAAATAAATATATTTATAAATATATGTTTATAAATATAAATATATTTATTTAATTATATACATATTTATATAATTATATAATTATATATATATATATATTAATATATAAATATAGGTAATTATAAACACAATAAAAATATTTATTATAATTTTATAATTATTAAAATATATATCCATCCAATGGCCCGGATGACTTCATTTTTTTATTGATTTTTGATAATCCACCTTTCAAGGGGTGAGGTGGAACCCTTACAAGGCCCGTCGGTGTAAGATTACATGGCCCATAGGCCTTAGAGGAATTCATTGCCCGTAGGCTTCAAACATTACATACAAACCATACTAACTACTTAGAACTGATCCTCTCTAGCATCTTCATTCTGAAATCAGCTGTCTACCTTCGCATGGCTGTTCAGCTAGGCTATCCCGTGCATGCACAGGCTTGTCCCGATGGTAGGTGTCATACCCTTTCATTCTTGCAATCCATGTAGCTTCTGCTATGGTGAAATCTCCTTGCTCATCCTCCTATAGAGCATGTTCCTTGTAGGTTGTCTGGTTTGCATCTGCACTTTATGGTGGCCCAAAGGCCTTGATGTGGCCTGATGGCCCTACCGGCCCGATGGCTTGGGTGGCCCAATTACCTTAAAGGACTCGGGGACCAAATCGGTGGCCTGAAGGCCCAAACAGGGGCAAATCCCCGGCTACTACAATGCCAAACAGTGCCTGATACAGTTCCCGCTATAGTACTACTTTAGTACTACTACAGTACTGCTACAATACAGCTATAGTACCCGGAAATTGTGCCTCCTCCTGGATTTGATCCCAAGTCACCTGGATGCACTTAAAAAATATATATTAAAATATATATATTAATATATCATATTTATATCAGTTATAAACATGAGTTTTTTAATTAATGTAGATAAATAGATATTATTTTTGAATATAAATATGATAATTATATATATATACATATTAATAATATTTTTTATTAAAAGGTTTTATCAGTTCTAAGAACAATGTAGATAAAGATCCGCCTTTATCAGCATTAAAAAAGTGCTAATATAGGGTACACCTTTATCAGTGTTTTTTAGTGCGGATAAAAGTTATCTTTATTAGTGCTTTTAGCTAGTGCTGATAAAGGTATTAATTTTTTTTAACAGTTTCCGTTTAGTCCTGATAAAAGCATACGCTGATTTAGCTCCGATCTGTGATAGTAATATGTGTAATACTTTTCGATTCCATGATAGTTTTATTAAAACCGCCAAAATATCATTTAAAAAAACTAATTAACCCCTCCCCCTCCCTCACGCCGACCCCCCACGACACCAACCCCCTCCCTCTCGACTTCCCCTCCATCAAGTCTGACTATGATGACACACCTAATGACTCTTCTACCCATGTCAATGACCCCCTTTTTCCCATTTCCTAGTGACCCACCCTCCCCCCGACGATGGAAAATCCCTAACCCCTTCTCCACAACCCTATCATTCTCCTTTTCTCAACATGATATCCCGTACTTCTATCCATGCATGAGTCATACATCACTGGGCAAACATCCTTGAACTCCATCCTATTTGTTTCCCTCTCCTCGCCTTAGTGGCCTTCCACAAAATCTGACCCTTTTATTACAAGTGGTAATATTTATTCATTTATTTTGTTTATGTTTTTCATGTTAGATTGAATAATTTTAATGATGAATTTGTGTTATGTCGAATCAAGACCCTACCCTAGTCAATGACAAAGTTGGGTGATATTAAAACGTAATTATACTTGCTTGAATAAACATTTATATCTTTAATTTTGAATGTATAGGGAGAAGAGTGGTAATCCCATATGTATGGATAAATTTTGGATTAACACTACGAGAAAAAGGACTTTTTGCGACGGACTTTTTGCGACGGGCTTTTTGCGACGGGCTTTTTGTGACGGGCTTTTTGCGACGGGCTTTTTGCGATGGCCTTTTTGCGACGGACTTTTTGCGACGGACTTTTTGCGACGGACTTTTTGCGACGGACTTTGTGCGACGGACTTTTTGCGACGGACTTTGTGCGACGGACTTTTTGCGACGGACTTTTTGCGACGGACTTTTTGCGACGGACTTTTTGCGACGGACTTTTTGCGACGGACTTTTTGCGACGGACTTTTTGCGACGGACTTTTTGCGACGGACTTTTTGCGACGGACTTTTTGCGACGGACTTTTTGCGACGGACTTTTTTCGACGGACTTTTTGCGACGGACTTTTTGCGACAGACTTTTTGCGACGGACTTTTTGCGATGGGAATAAATCCCATCGCAAAAAATCCGTCTAAGAGGTTATTTGCGATGGGTTGTTACCCCCGTCGCAAATACCCGATTAATTGCGACGAGATTTCGTGTCCCGTCGCAAATGGTTTGGCGCGGGTAGTGCGCCAAACCGCGCGAAGGTTATTTGCGACGGGGGGAACCCCCGTCGCAAATAGTGAAGTATTTGCGATGGGGCCCGTCGCAAATACCCGGCGGCGGTTAATAACTTTTTGCGACGGGATGTTATCCCATCGTAAACAGTGTGTCGGCAGGGACTATTTGTAACGGGACCCGTCGCAAATAACTTTTGAACCGCTGATAGTAATTATTACCGGCGTAGGTATTTGCAACGGGTCCCGTCACAAATAATCTAACCTATATATACCCCCATCCGTTTATCTTCTCATTCCACTCAATTTCTAGATCTTGTTTCTCTCTGAAATCTGATTTCAGAGGGAAAATTTTTCTAAGTTATTTTGTTTGGTCATAAAGAAGTTGTGAAGGCGTCTACATCAATAGAAAATCATGTTTAAAGGTATTTATGTTTTATTTAATTTATTATTTATTTCAATTTTTTATGTCAATTTTTATAATTGTTGATTAGTTGTAATTAAATTGAATTTAAATTGTTTTGTCATGACTATTCATTAGTACTAATAAATTGAAATTTTTAGTATTAATTTTTAATATTTGGTAGCAATTAGTAATTATTAACGATAATTAGTAATGTATATAATTAATTTGTACTAATTAATAATAATTGGTAATAAATAATAATAAATAATTATAATTAGTAATAAATATTAATAATTATTAATAAATAGTATTAAATAGTAATAAATAGTAATAATGAGTAATAAATTGTAATAAATTATAAAAATTAGTAATAAATTGTAAAAATTAGTAATAAACTGTAATAATTAGTAATAAATTGTAATAATTAGTAATAAATTGTAATAATTAGTAATAACTTGTAATAATTAGTAATAAATTGTAATAATTAGTAATAAATTGTAATAATTCGTAATAAATTGTAATAATTAGTAATAAATTGTAATAAATTGTAATAAATTGTAATAATTAGTAATAAATTGTAATAATTAGTAATAAATTGTAATAATTAGTAATAAATTGTAATAAATTGTAATAAATAGTAATAAATTTTAATAATTAGTAATAAATTGTAATAATTAGTACTAAATTGTAATAATTAGTAATAAATTGTAATAATTAGTAATAAATTGTAATAATTAGTAATAAATTGTAATAATTAGTAATAAATTGTAATAATTAGTAATAAATTGTAATAATTAGTAATAAATTGTAATAATTAGTAACAAATTGTAATAATTAGTAATAATTAGTAATAAATTGTAATAATTAGTAATAAATTGTAATAATTAGTAATAAATTGTATTAATTAGTAATAAATTGTATTAATTAGAAATAAATTGTATTAATTAGTAATAAATCGTATTAATTAGTAATAAATTGAATTAATTAGTAATAAATTGTAATAATTAGTAATGAATTGTAATAATTGGTAATAAATTGTAATAATTAGTAATAAAATGTAATAATTAGTAATAAATTGTAATAATTAGCAATAAATTGTATTAATTAGTAATAAATTGAATTAATTAGTAATAAATTGTATTAATTAGTAATAAATTGTATTAATTAGTAATAAATTGTAATAATTAGTAATAAATTGTAATAATTAGTAATAAATTATATTAATCAATAATAAATTGTATTAGTTAGTAATAAATTGTATTAATTGATAATGAATTGTATTAATTAGTAATAAATTGTATTAATTAATAATAAATTGTAATAATTAGTAATAAATTGTAATAATTAGTAATAAATTGTAATAATTAGTAACAAATTGTAATAATTAGTAATAAATTGTAATATTTAGTAATAAATTGTAATATTTAGTAATAAATTGTAATAATTAGTAATAAACTGTAATAATTAGTAATAAGCTGTAATAATTATTAATAAACATTAATATTTAGTAATAAACATTAATAATTACTAATAAATTGTAATAATTACTAATAATTTTTAATAATTAGTAATAATTAGTAATATTTATTAATAAATACTAATAATTAGTAATATTTATTAATAAATACTAATAATTAGTAATAATTAGTAATAATTAGTAATAATTATTAATAAATTGTAATAATTATTAATAAATTGTAATAATTATTAATAAATTGTAATAATTAGGAATAATTATCAATAATTAGGAATAAATACGAATAATTAGAAATAAATAGGAATAATTAGCAATAAATAGTAATAATTAGGAATAAATAGGAATAATTAAGAATAAATAGGAATAATTAGCAATAGGAATAATTAACAATAAATAGGAATAATTAGTAATAAATAGGAATAATTAGGAATAAATAGGAATAATTAAGAATAATTTGGAATAATTAGCAATAAATAGGAATAATTAGTAATAATTAGGAATAAATAGCAATAAATAGTAATAAATAGGAATAAATACTAATTATTAGGAATAAATACTAATAATTAGTAATAATTACTAATAATTAGAAATAATTACTAATAATTAGAAATAATTAGTAATAATTAGGAATAAATAGCAATAAATAGCAATAAATAGGAATAAATAGCAATAAATATCAATAAATAGAAATAAATAGAAATAATTTGCAATAATTAGTAATAAAGAGAAATAATTAGTAATAAACAGGAATAATTAGTAATAATTAGTAATATTTAGGAATATTTAGGAATAATTAGTAATAAATAGGAATAATTGATAATAATTAGGAATAATTGATGATAATTTGTAATAAACAGGAATAATTAGTAATAATCAGAGGTTTGTTGAATTCTATGATTTTGGATTCGATAATAGACATCATATTTTTTTCGAGACATTTGTTCAGTGACAACAGACTATGATGCCCTAAGAAAACTGGAAGAAGATGTTGCTGTAATTATATGTAAACTGGATAAAATCTTTCCATCTTCTTTCTTTGACTCAATGGAACATATGATATTGCATTTTCCACATGAAGTTAAATGTGGAGGTCCAGTACAGTTTCGATGGATTTAACCATTCGAGAGATGCATGCAGAAATTGAAGAAAAAAGTACATAACAAAGCATCAGTTGAAGGCTCAATTGCTGAAGCTTATTTGCAAGAAGAAATTGCGTTTTCTCTCTCACTATTTTGAATCTGAATATACCTCAAAACAAAACCCCATGGGATGGAATGAGGGATATGTTAATGATGAAATGGATAATCAATTATCAGTTTTTAATCATCCAAATCTTGGCTTCAGTGGAGTTCAAGAATGATGGATTTCAGACAATGAACATCACATAGCTCATACATATGTTCTGCTCAACTGTGAAGAAATGACAACATTTTTACTATGAGTGCTTCTATCACTTATTTTATAATTTCTGTTATGGTATGTAAAATTATTTTATTTGTAGGTTATATGATAATCATATCAAGAAACTACTTTCACAAATTACAGTAGCTGCTCTTGAAGAACACAGACAAATTTTTTTTTCTTAATGGTTTCAAAAACTGGTAATATAAATTATTGATGGTTTAATATCAATTCAGTTTACTATTTATTATATTGTTAATTGTTTTAAAAAAATTTAGGTGTCTCAACATGCTGGTAAACTGATAAGCGACCTTGTATATTGAGTAACCCACCATCCAAAATGGTTAAATCTTATAATTCATATGTGGTGAATGGTTTTTGATTTCATACACGTGCATATAGGAAATAAAAAACAATGAACAATGGAGTTTCTTTGAGAGGATCACATCATAGAGAAACTGAAGTTGACTTTTATGGAATTATGAGCTATGTTATCTTGGACAGAATTACATAACGATGTTTAAATGTTGGTGGTTGGATACTGAGAGAGTCTTGCATGTTCATCCGACTCATGGAATCTTTGATATTAAATATAAAAGTATTCTTGCTGTAAATGAACCATTTTTACTGGCTCAACAGGCACATCAAATTTATTACACAAAGTACTGTGCTACTTAAAGAGAACTGAGTGATTGGTGGAGCATAATAAAAATGAAATCTTGAGAAAATCAATTTACTCAAACTGAATGTGTTTATAATGAAGTGGAAGAAATTGAAATTTTTCAAGAGACTACTCAAAATCCATCTTTTTCACAAAGAAATGTGAACATCGATAATGACACCCTACAATTAAGGGCTGATGGTGATGAAGATGTTAATGATGTTACAAATGAATTTGAAATGACAAGGGATGGTGAAAGTGAAACTCATATGGATATTGATGATGCCGAGGAGGAATATAAAGACAATGACAACGTTAGATATGAAGATGATGATGAAGGTTAACATTGACACAGTTAAATGCTGGTTGTGATCATAACTAATATATATCTATATATGATAGTTATTTTCAACTATCTGCTAACAATTATAATTTTGTGTTTCATATGGATCCTGATCTATTTCTCGAGTTGCAGGAGGCTGATCTACCTTTGGATGAGGGGGATGTGGGATCATCTGACCCTCAGCCTACTGGTGGTTCAGGAGGTACGGGGAGGGGGCGCGGTCTTGTGAGACTGATGATTCATAACCTTATCCCCGAGCGACGTCCGCGTATTGGCTTCGATCCACCCACATAGAGGTATGATAATCTGTATATTTTAGTTATCTTTTTCATTAATTTATTTATATATATACTAATTGTTTGTTTATTTATTCTTTTTTCATAGTTTTGCACATGTAGCTGTTAGAAAGGGGAGCGCTATCTTGCACAATTATTTTTCTCAGCCATGGATCACATGGGAACATATTACCATTGATGTGCAGCTCGCCATGTACAATCATTGGCTGGTAAGTAAATAAATAACATTTATTTTAAAATTTATTTTATTAATAACTTGATATTATAAATTATTTGTAGGGTTTATGTTATCCCATCGAATGATAGCATGCATGAAGCTATCCATGCAGCATGGTAGGTGGCTATGCGTGAGCGTTTGCGTTAGTTTTTGTACAATTTGAGAAAGACGACCATTAAGAAAGCAGGAGCGATAGTATTTGATGAGTCGTGTAGAGCTCATCGACTAGAGTAAATTTCATCTCAGATTTGTGATGGATTATGTGCACACTGGTTGGGTGGTGGATTTCAGAGGAGGTCTTCATTGGGTTAGCAGAACCGGGGGAGATAGGAGGTGACACATCGAGCTGGTAGCCGTTCATTTAGTACGCATAGAGAGCATCTGGTAAGTATATTTTTTAAAAAAATTATATAACTTTAAATATAAACATTTTATTTTATATTTTTGTCGGCAGTTGATCATCCCGATATTACGAAGTTTGATGTTTATCGGAGGATGTATAGTGATCCAGTCACTGGAGATATTAGAGGTGATCACCAGCGTCAGATTGTGGTTAGTATTATTTTTTTCAGTTTGACAATTAAATGCATATAATATTTTCACAATTTTAATTTTAAATTGGAATTGAAGGAGTCATATGAGGCTGTGACCTCTCAGACACAGGCTGAGGGTCTGGACGAGGCGACTGATCAGACCAGTGCACACCATTTCGACGAGGCGGCATGGATGCTGTGACTCAGTATGGCTTTGAGAAGGGCTGAGTAGTTGGTATCAGCTCTCATGTGACTCCTACTACTTATTATGGTACTGCTGCGATGTCGGTGTCCAGATCAAGAGGAGCTTGTGGAGAGACATCATCTTTTTCCTAACATTATCAAGAGCAGTTACGAGCTCAGAATAACATTATAGAGAGTTTGCAGAAGCAGCAAGAAGAGATGTGTCAGCAGCAACATTAGTAGAAGCAGCAACACGAGGAGGAGATGCGTCGATGAAAACAGCAACATCAGGAGAAGATGGAGTACATGCGTCGTCTGACTCGTAGTTTGGGGATAGAGTTTCCTCCAACATCTCCTTCAACTCTTCCGCCTCCTCCAGAAGAAGACCCCCATTGATTTTTTTTATGTTAAAAACATTTGAATTTAACATTTGTTGTAATATAAACTATTTACGGTTTCTATCTTTTATATTGGTGAAAATATTAGATAATTTAATTTTTAATATTTTTTGATTTTTTTGTGAATATTGTGAATTTTAATAATTTTAATAATTTTTTTTATTATTTTAATAATATTAATATTATTTTTCATTAATCATAATTTTTTTAAATTTTTTTTTTCAGTATTATATTTTTTAATGTTCATTTATTTTACTAATAATAATAATAATAATAATAATAATTTATGATTTATTATTATTTTTTTGTTAATATTGAGAATTTTAATATATTTTTATTTTAATTATTTTAATAATATTAAAAATAACTTTTCAATAATCATAATTTTATTAAATTTATTTTTTTAAAATTTATTTATTATTTACGATGGGATCTGTTGCAACGGGTTCCCGTCGCAAATAGTCTAAATAATTTTTTTAAAAAATTATTTGCGATGGGATTAGGGACCCGTCACAAAAAGTATTTGCGATGGGCCCATCACAAATAGTTTAAATAATTTTTTTTAAAAAGTATTTGTGACGAGACTACGGACATATCACAAATACTTTTTACGATGGGCCTGTCGCAAAAAAAATATATATATATATATATATAAAGTATATAATTAAAGACTTATTTGCGACGGTGAAGTAGCCCATCGCCAAAAATATAATTTGTGACGGGCCCGTCACAAATAATATTTTTTGCGACGCTGTTTTCTACCACGGGCTATTTACGATGGGACCCCATCACAAAAACTTATTTGCGACAGGATCCCATCGCAAATAGATCATCGCAAATACTTAGAATTCTAGTAGTGTAATATACCTTGAAACACACCTTGTTATGCCAAGGGTTTAAAATAATTTTTAGATTATGCAATTGAAAATCGATCAATGGATGGTAAAAAAAGGCCACATCCTAATTTTAAATTCAAGCGATGGATGAATATAAATGAAGTACATGATCAATTGATATTGAAATAATTTCTTACTCAATATGTATGTTGGATTTGGTATGGTGAATCAAATGTTATGGAAGATCAAAACAACGTCTATTGAGTTAATAAAACACAAAGTGACCCATAATAGGAGAATTTAGTTTTAAACTTGATAAACGAAACATTTGGATTTGTAGGATACAATGAACAATATTTTAATAGATTACTATAATATTTAGTTGATCCTGAGCCGGTTAATCTCTCTCAAAACTTAAGTGAACAAAAGATGATTTTTTTGAATTAGTTAAAGATGGAAAATAAGAACTGTGTGAAGGGTGTTCCAAGTATTTGAAGCTGTCTTTTATACATAAGTTGTTTCATATCATGTGTCTCTATAAAATTACTAAAAAATAAGTGTTCATGATTTTAATACTTCTTTACGATGCATTTAGTGAAACTAAGATCCCAACATCATTCTTTGAGATGAAAAAGCATCAAAAAACTTAAACTTGATTGTACAATGATATATGCATTCCCTAATGATTTCATTCTTTATTGGAGATAATAACCAGATAAATAATAATGAATTAGATTCTATACAAGCAGATGGAAGTCAAAGAGAAACAATGAGAGTAAAAATGAATGCAACACCATGGAGAAACAAAAGAAGAAAAATCAGGCAGATCTATTGTATTACATTCCTATGAAACCATGTCTGAAAAGATTATTCAAGTCGTCTAAGACTACATAATACATAAAGTGGAATGCTCAGGATAGTAACTATTGGAGTTGGTGTCGTATAACCAACTTTCTTCATACTTAATTACGTGTTTTTTCATTACTAATGATGTTTTCTTATCATGTTATTGTTTTTCTTCTGCATGAAATTTTTGTGTGATAATGTTTTAAGAATATATGTGGCACCGAAATGTTAAAAAAGTTCCCCACTATAATGAGAACCTAGAGATACCAAGACATAATTCTTTAATCTCTTTCTATGGCTGGATGATATTGTCTGATGGGACATAGACAATATAGGCTATTTGGGGAAGGATTCTCATAAGACATTGAGACACCTTCTCACAGTGTTTTCTCTTTGTAATCTCCAATATAGGAGGATATGAAAATGGACCCATCAAATGATAAATCCACATTTCCATGTGTCATTGGATGTCCCTATCTTGGGATGTGTGTATTGATCCTTATAATTTAATATTATCATTATTGGATATCGTGACTCAAATTCTTTGATGTATTTATGAAAACCATGATGACATTTGTTTGCGGTGAATTATGATATGTTGGGTGCATCAAAAATGATATAACATTAATAAATAATGATAGAATGGATTTATCTTTTTTTGTCTCTTAATGAAAGTTGATATCTTAGGCCCTTTGATAGAATTAAACTGCCTACATAAATCCATGGACATGGTGTTCGGTGTGCGGGTACATTTATGAAAATTCAAAAAAGAGACATAGAGTATATATGTTGATGACATTGACAAGCAACCTACTAGATTTGAGATATCACAATAATGATATTATATTAAATGGTAATTTTTTGTAAGAGGTTAGACATCATTGTAGTGTTAACTTATTTCTCTATGGATCCCTTGGCATGTTTATAGACACCAACCTTGGCCTTTAGGTGGTTATGCCTAATTTCAATGAGAAATAAGCATAGAGGGTCACACAATAAGTGTATTCACAATTTATATTAAATTATAGCATTGAATTTAACAAGTGATAATAAATAATATTTATTCGGGTTTGGTTGATTATTAGAATATAATCACTATATATTCAAAAGAATAAAGCATATTAAATAATAATAATAATAAATATTTTTTTTGCAAGTTTAGAGAATATAATATTTATTATATTTATCACAGAATAATTTAGTGAAATTAATTTAATTAAATAGTCATTATTCAAGGATAAATAAATGATGATAAATGAATGAATACTGAGTTTAATAGTACAATTAGTTTTAATTAATATTTATTTATATCCTTAATGCATTGTGCATATCAAGTGACTAGTAATAATAATAATATTTTTAAGGGACATGGGGACAATTAAGAATATTATATATGGTTGGGGGCTTATGTGTGATTTTACAACCCTAAACTAGATATATTAAATAATTAATTATATCATTTTCTTAATTCACAATTGGTTTACACAATTAATATAGTGAGACTCTCTCAAGCCCTAAGAAGAGATCAAGAGATATATAGTTCTATCCTTACCTACTCTATGAAGCCAACAAGATATCATCAATAGTTATTCCTCTTGAGAAGAATTCCATGTGGTCAACCATGAAAAATGAAAGCGATCATGATTGACTATTATAGACCCCAACTATTCTACCACATCATTCAGAGATTGTGGTGCATGTTTGGATCACCTCTAGAGGGATTATTTACTTGAATCCTATAGCACAAAGATGTGTGACAAAACCTTTTCCATTAGATCATCAATGAAATCGAAATTACAAGTTAGAGGTAATTCCATATCTTCTCTTAAATTAATTATAAGTTACATGTGAGATCCTCCTCTTATGGATCCAGTGTTTTAATATAGTTGAGTAATCTACTTATTTTATTGGTCATGATGTTTTGATCATGTAAATAAATGATTACATGTGTTTTATGACTAAAAGTAGAGTTGTTCACACCTTTAAAGGATGCTTCCACCGCACCCAGAACCTATAAGTGGTTTTAGGGTGTTCAAATATCTAATTTATAATTATTTACTTTTCATTGGTTGATTACATGTGTTTGTGATTTCTTTTACTTAAAACGACTCATTTTAATAATACTAAATCATCATATATTCTTTTATTCAATCCTGAAAACATAAATAGTAACCAATTAATGATTGAAAATGAAAAATCCTCTAGATTTAACCATCTGGAGGTGCCAAAGGCTCTGCCAAGAGAAAAACAAAGTACACATTGTGTATTCCTATAGTAACACTGTGTAATTTTTTTTCACATACGTATCTTTATCTATTGTGTTAGATCTGTTAAAATAATATTTAAGATTCAAATGGATCAGATTGGCATGTATATTTGGAAAAAATGACACATGACATGTAGAACTACACGTCATGTAAGTAGCTTACATGCTGTGTATTACATGTATTCTCATGTCCTAGAACACGTGGTGTCCTAGTGAGATATGTATCAGATACAAAACATGGGGACACACCTTCCATGCAATTATAAGGTTAAATTACATGTATTCCTAGTATATGTCATGTACCTCATACATTTCCATGGAAGGAGACATGACCAGACCTAGGTGTGTGCTATGGACATGGGTAGAAGATAAGTATATATCGTGTAGTCTACTACCAGTAGTGTTCTTAGATTTTTGCAGAAAGAATAATTGGATGTATAAATAAACATATTTATTATGTGCACTATGTATCAGTCATTTGACAGTACATTCCATATCAAAGGATTAACAATTATATATTAAATTAATTTCCATGTTATTTTTTTTGATTAACACATGGGGTTGCTTTCAAGTACACTTTTTATATTACATTAATTTTAAATGAAGTTAATTTTGTTTAAAATTATTGATGATAGTGATTTAAATATGGTTGGATATAATTAAGATAAATTGAATTAATTTTATTAATTCATGGAAGATTATATTAATTAAATAATGAATCAAAGTAACTGATAACTCGATTGCAAATGTATGCTTATTTCTGGATGTGTGGATGATCATGATATTAGACTATCCCTTTTGAATTATTGGTTTCTTTTACTTTATTATACTTAAATTATTAATTATGTCCTAGGATTCATCCCCTACTCCTTATTATGTAAGGTCCAATGTGACCATGGTTTATTTTCTGTAAACCCCCTTTATCCAATCCATTGGATCCCATCAATTACATGTGAGTTAAATATTATGTAAGGCTAGATATCCCAAGTGAGTGGAGGCAGTACCAGTCCAGAAGTTGAGGTGAAAACAATTGATGAGATACATAGGATCCAAGGTGGAATGCTATAACATGAACCAAGATATGGTTCAAGGTGTGTTTTCCCTTAGGGTAGAGGGTTAGTTTATCATGCTCTAAATAAACTGAACATTAGAGAATTTCATAGTCATGCCACATATATTTATTTATATCAGTTTCATAGTTAATTATTTATGTTTATGGATGTTACGTAGTCACCTAATAAATTAATTAACAATCATTCAAGATGGAATAAAGTATAAACCAGATTATGCATAAATGTTTTATCATACATGGTTAATAATTTAAGTAAAGTACATTTAATATTAATAGGGAATGTCAATGTATGAAATAGACTTTATGCATAAGGATACAAAATCCCTCAAACTAAAATAATAATTTAGTATATCCATCTTCTACTTAAGTTAGAAATGGAATCATAGTTCAAAGTACTTGACCAATCAAAGTTAAGATAATTTCAATTATTATGGAACTTTTAACTTAAAGTTTTGGGGTGACATAACTTAGCTAACATCAAGGGTTGACTGAACCAGTAGGGATTAGTAAAAATAAGAGTCAAAGGTTTAGGGAATAACTTATAATAGGATTTCAAGATTGGGGAGTCCACTCAATAGTTCAAGGAACTATGAGTTAATGTAGTTGTCAAGTTATGCCTATGTAAAACCCATCAAATAGCTTGTACAACCCATGTTTGAGTTATGAGAAGGGAAATATGGATCCTTACTAATAGAATATATAAGCGATAGGATATTATAAAACTAATGGTGGGGGATATTAGGATTCAAAAAATAGTGAGAGTAAAATAATTTAATTAAATTTAAATTTATTAATATATATTTGTAATAAAATTGAATCAATAATTATCTAATCTAAATTTGTAGAAATGGAAAATCAAATGACATTGATGATATCATTGTGATCTAAAATTGAGAAGGATAACCTTCTCACTGGTGTAAATTTATAAGAATGGATTTATTAATCTATTTTGTAATAAAATTGAATTAATAATTATCTCATCTAAATTTGTAGAAATGGAAAATCAAATGACATTGATGATATCATTGTGATCCATAATTGATAAGGATAACCTTCTCACCAGTGTGAATTTATAGTAATGGTATAGGTGCTTTTGGTTTATACTACACCATGAAATAAAATTATATGTGTTGGAGACCGTACTTCATGAGTTCATTTCTAAAGAGGATAATGAGGAAGAAGTGTTTCTCTATTTGAATCATGTGGATAATGATATGGATGTATAATGTTTGATACTATCCTCTGCGCCCATGATATTTTAAAGAAATATAAGGATATGGATGCACATATCATTGTTTCTAACATTAAGAATCTCTATCAAGAGAAGGAGAGATTAGAGAGATATGATATCTTAAATACACTGTACACATGCAAGATTAGAGAGTAGGCACCAGCTGGGGCCTATGCAGTCAAGATGATTGGTTACATTCAAAGGCTAGACATCTTGGGTTTTAATATCCCTATTGAGCTATTAAAATATCTCATTCTGTCCTCACTACATAAAAAATTCTCATGTTTTAGTGTGAATGATAATATGAGTAATAGTGAGAAAATGATCTCAAAAATTATTACACTCATTATATAAGTTGATAAATATATAAGGCATTACAAATCCATTTCACTTATTGTGAATAAGAATAGGAAGAAAAAAACAAAGGTAAAGAAGTATCATTCCAAGTATAAGGACCCCGAGCACCATCCTTCTAAGAAGAAGAATATATAAAGACAAGAAAAAGAATATGATGCAGTATGTTTTCAACATTGTAGGAGGGTCCACTAGAAGAGGAATTGAAACCAACAAAATAAGAAAGGGGAAGCTTTGTGTGTATTCATTATTTAGTGTAATATTTTAATATCTACAATTTGGGTATTAGATACTTATTGTGGTGTGCATATTTGTATCCAAATATATGAAACATGTATATTTTGAAAGATTACTAGAGATGAGGTGGATCTACATGCTTCTAATGGAGAAAATATTTCAACTTAATCCCTTGTATAATAACATCTCACATTTACATCAAGATTAATTTTGGTTTTAAATAGATTTTATTATGTGCCCATTGTTACCAAGAACATTATTTCCATTTTTGGTTTAGATATGGATATATGAGTTTTCAGTTTTGGAAATAAAAGGTTTCTAATTTCATAAAGATATTATATGATATGGCATGGAAGAATTGAATAATGGTCTTTATTTATTGCATTAAAAAAATAAAATATTATAAATTAATAATGAAACTAATACACGAGACTCATATGACACCCAATTATGGCATTGCCATCTTGATCACGTAAATGAAAATAATTTGAAAATGCTCTATCGAGATTGTTACTTAGAATATTTTGAGCATAATCCACTTGAAAGTTGTCACATTGATTTATAAGGTAAGATTAAAAACCACCATTTAGTGGTCATGGTGAAAGGGCCACAGATCTTCTAGAATTGGTACACATCGATGTGTGTGGAACTTTTCAAGTAGATGATAGAGGTGGATACTCATAATTTATTAATTTTACTGATGACTTGAGTAGGTATGGTTATATTAACTTAATGAGGTATAAGTTTTAATCCTTTGAGAAGTTCAAAATAGTTCAAGAATGAGGTTGAGAATTAGCTTGGTAATAAGTTAAAGAAACTTTGATTTGATTGAGGTGGTGAATATCTTAAGCAATACATTATTGAATTTTCATGGGAGTATGAGTTTTTATCTCAACTCACTCCACCTTAAACACTATAGTGGGATAGTTTTAGTGAAAGGAGGAACCAAACCTTATTATCATGGTAAGGTTAATGATGATTCATGCAAGTTTTCCATATCCTTTTAGGGATATGCATCATATACAACATTATAAATAATAAATCAAGCATCAACTAAATAGGAAAACGATATTATCTTTGAGTTATGGAGTGAATAACCCATTTTTTAAATGTTCGTGCATGGGGTTGTGAGGTGTTTGTTAAAGATAGATCAAGAAAAAAAGTAGCACATCAAGGCACAAAGTGTATCATTATAGTGTATCTAAAGGAAACAAGGGAATACTATCTATAAAACCCTCCATATAAGAAATTAACTGTCATAATACAATAAATATTTCTTGATATGGAGCATATCCTCAAGTAGGATATTGGGAGAAAGATTAACTTCGATGAAGTTGATGCTCAAAATACACAAGAGTTGGTATATAAACCGATTCCATAGGTCACTTTTGAAGAACTGAAACACAAGCGTTGTGCAGGAGAACAAGAGAGGTAATCGAACTAAAGAGATATGGTTTTATAGTCAATAATGATAGTGAATCATTATTGGTTAAAAATTATGATCGTATCTCATACAAGGAGAAAGTACAGAACTCAAAGTCTTAAATATGGAAAGAAGACATGAATTCCAAGTTGAATTCCATGTATCAAAACTAGGTTTTTATTTTGATTGATCCTCCAGTTTATGTAAAGGCTATTGGATATTAATGGTTATTCAAGAGAAATCTAGACATGGAAGGTAAATTAAATACCTATAAATCCTGGCTAGTGGATAAAGGGTTTAGAAAATGTAAAGGCATTGAATAAGATGAAAACATTTCTATAGTTTCCATGTTTAAAGCCATTAAATATTTGTTTTCCACAACAGTTTACCATGACTATGATATTTGGAAAATGGATGTAAAAATAGAATTTCTTAAGAGGAACCTTT
Organism: Viscum album; assembly: GCA_963277665.1. NCBI lineage: Eukaryota > Viridiplantae > Streptophyta > Magnoliopsida > Santalales > Viscaceae > Viscum > Viscum album. The sequence goes on along the minus strand of OY728150.1, from coordinate 1,880,003,918 downwards.
AAGAGGATGTGTTTATGATAGAGACAGAAGGGTTTGTGACTCTAGAAAATTCCAAAATTGTATGCATGTTGAAGATATCAATTTATGGGTTAAAGAAAACATCTAGGTCATGAAACATTCAGTTAGATGAATCCATAAAAGAATTTGGTTTCATTATGAACAAATTCTAGTCACGTGTTTACAAAAAATTTAGTGGGAGTAAAATTGTTTTCATACTAGTATATATTGATGACATACTACTAATTAGAAATGATATACCATCATTATAAGAAGTTAAGGAATGGTTGAGAAAGTAATTCTCAATGAAGGAATTAAGTGAATCATCCTACATTCTAGGGATCCAGATCATGCGTGATAGATACAAAAGGTTTCTTGGTCTATGTAAAGGTATTAAAATTGAACAAATACTAATGATATTTAGTATGGAATAATCCAAGATAGGATTTGTTCTAGTGTTACATGGTATACATCTTTCCCAGAAAATGTGTCCTCAGATATAAGAGGAAAGAGAAATAATAATTAATATCCCATAAACTTCTCTGATAGGATCCATCATGTATTCTATATTATGTATAAGTTTATGTTTCCTATTCTTTGAGTGTGGTAGGAAGATATCAAGAAGATCTAGGTGAAAAACACTAGACTATTGTTAAGTAAATCCTTAAGTATCTGAGGCATACTAAGGATACGTTCTTGGTGTACGGAGGGAATGAAGAACGATTCATCAAAGGAAATATAGATGATAGTTTTTAGAAAAATAAGAATGATCTGAAGTCATAGTATGGATATATCTTTTGTTTTAATGGAGGATCTGCGAGTTTGAGGAGTTGAAAGTAGTTATTTTTTACCGATTCTATAGTGGAGTCTGGGTATAAGGCATATTACGATGTAGCTAAGAAAGTAATATGGATTTGAAAATTTATCTAAGAGATTTATGTGGTGAATAATATTAAATAACAAATCATAGTTTATTGTGATAAAACTGAAGCAATGGATCTCTCCAAAGATCCAAGGTCACACCAAAGTACAAAGAACATACTCTAGCATTTTTATCTCTTAAGGGATTTTTCTCAATGACGTACAGTTGTGGTGAGTTGATTATCCATGGAGGAAAAATTAGTAGACCCCTTAATGAAGTATTTATCTTAGAAGAATAATGAGTATCATGTTAGATCAACTGGATTGAAATTTTTTGTCAATTGGATCTAGTGAAAGTGGGAGTTTGTTGAAGTTGGTTCCCTAGAACCGACTTTCATTGTACTTGATTAATTTTTTTTTCATTATTAATTAATATTTATTATCATGTTATTATTTTTATTCTAAATGAAATTTTTATGTAATAATTTCCAAAGAATATATGTCACACTGAAAGGTTATAGCATCTTCCATCTATAATGATAACCTAGAGGTTCCACAACATTATTCTTGAATCTTGTTCTATAGTTGGATGAAATTGTCTGATAGGACACATATGATATAGGATATTAGAGGTATGAGGATAATAATAATTTGAGAAACCTTCTCACGGTGTTTACCCTTGTAAATATCCATGACCGGAGGTTATGATACCAAACCCGTCAAATAGTATATCCACATTTCCATGTTTAATTAGATGTTCTTATCTGAAGGCATGTGTATTGATCCTTGTACTTTAAGATTATTATGAATAGATATCATGAATAATTTACATTGATGTATTTATGAAATCCATGATGCCAAATGTTTTTGGAGAGGTGAGATACATTGGGTACATATCAAATTACATAACATTAATGAATAATGAGAGAAAGGATTTATTCTTTTTGTCTCTTGAAAATATTTGATGTCTCAAGCCCTTTGATGGAATTAAAATACCTGTATAAATCCATATCCATGGTGTTTAGTGGGAAGGTACATTTTTGGAAAGTCAAAAAAGATACATCAAGAACATAAGTTGATGGCACTAGCATGAAACCTACTATATTTGAGATACTATTAAAAAATAATTATATTTCATGGTAAATGTTTATAGTAGGTTGTGAATAATTGTGACATTAACTTATTTCTCTATGGATGTCTTGGAATATTTCTAGATGTTAACCTTGTACTTTAGAAATTTATTCCTAATTCGACTGATAAAGAGGCCTTGAGGTTCACACACTAAGTGTATTCTAAATCATAGTTAAATTCAAGTATTGTATTTTACAAGTTAGAATAAGTAATATTTATTTGGGTTTGGTTGATCACCATAATTTAAACACAAGTTATTAGAAAGAATAAAGTGAGTTAAATAATAATAAATATTATTTTTGAAAGTTTAGTGATTATAATATTTATTATATTTATCATAGAATAATGAAATGATATTTATTTAATTAAATAGTCATTATTTGAGGATTAATAAATAATGAAAAATGAATGAAGACAGAGTTTAATGGTCCAATTAGTTATAATTGATATTTATTTATATTATTAATGTGTTTTTTATGTCAAATGACTTTATAATTTTCTTTTCTTATTGGACATGAGGTCAATTAAGAATATTAAATAAGGTTTGGGGATTGTGTGGGAGTTTCCATCCCTAAACCAAATATAATAAATATCTAATTATATCACTTTCCTAATTCACAATTGGTGTGAGAAATAGATAAAGTGAAATTCTATCAAGACCTATAGTGTGATAAAGATATCTATAGTGATCTAACACCCTCATATCTTAATACAATGAGAGATCATCAAGATTTATTCCTCTAAAAAATAATTATACTTTGGTCTAGAATGAACAATACGAGCGATCAGGATCGACTATCATAATAACCGAAGATTCTACGACATCATTCAAAGATTATGGTGCATGTGTGGATCACCAATTGTGATTTTATACACATTAATACTCTAGGGAAATGATGGTTCAATGAGATATATTCCATCACATCATCAAGAAAAGTATAATTACAAGTTAGAGGTAATTTCATATATGCTCATAAACTAATTATATGTTACATGTGATATCCTACTCTTTTGGTTCTGAATATTTAATATAGTCATTTAATATACTATTTTAATTGGACATGACATTTTTATCATGTAAATAAATGATTACATGTGATTTATATATAAAATAATAGTTGTCCATACCTTTAAAGGACACTTCCACTATACTTGAAACCTACAGTAACAACGATGACTTGATAATACATCTAAACGATTCATTATCATGAAAGGTGTTTGATTCATTATATACATATTTTTCTTTGGATCATAATAATGTATGTTTGGTATTGGATTTTGATTGTTTTAACCCTTTGGTACTTTAAGTACTAATTATATAATATGGACAACTGTTTTGATACCCATAATATACCTCCATGGATGTGTGTGAATAAGATATATATCATTATTTTAATGATTATTCCTAGAAAGAAAATACCATAAAATGAAATTTATGTATACCTTTAACATATAATAAACTAATTTTGAGAATTATGGGATAATGGCATGGAAACATATTATGCTTCAATGAGAAAACTATTCAAAATATATACTACTTTAATGTGGATATTTACTGAATTTTTTAGACTAAGAAGCTTATCCTATTGGAAAACTCATACCAATTTAACTTGTCTAGTTTGTAATTTTGATTTTGATCCTAAATGATTACCTAATAGTAGAAAACGGTGTTTTATGTATCATATTTTATTTCTTGATGCATCTCATAAATTTAGGTTTAACAACACATAATTCAATGGAGATATTAAATTGAGAAATCCACCGAAGGTGTTATCTGGTTCAAGAATATTGGTAAAATTAATGAATGTCATTGTATAATTTGGAAAATGTAATTATTTTAAAGAATGATGGAAAAGGGTACATGGTACAATATCCAAAGTAGTTAAAACACAACAATGGATGAAAATGAGTATATTTTTCAAAATTCTTTATTGGGAGTTTAATTTGATACTTCATTATCATTAAATAATGCACATTTAGAAGAAAGTAAGTGACAATGTAATTTTTACATTTTTTAATGAGTGGGGTAAATCATTGGATCACCTTAATAGTCAAAAGTATTTGGAATCAATGAATATAATGTGTGGTTTGGGGGTAAATGAGAATGAAAAATATCTTTTAGCTATTTTTACAATGAAAAAACTTGTGAAAGACATATTTCTTCAATATTTAAAGAATTTAAATGTTCCAGAAAGATATTCAAGTAATATTTCACAGTGAATTGAATTAAAATCATTTAAGTTACATGGATTGAAAATTCATGTCTCAAATATTCTGATGGAGAAGTTATTTCCATTGGAATTACATAATACATTACCTAAAAAAGTATCTATAGTTCTAGTTGAGTTTTGCAACTTATTTAGAGGTATTTATGGAAAAACACTTAATCAAACATAGCTTGATAAATTTTTAAAATTAATTATGTTGACACTTTTTCATTTGTATATGTTCTTCCCCCCTTCAATTTTTAGTTTTAGGATTCATTTGACTGCTCATTTGGTTGAAGAAGCTAAACCTGGTAGTCCAATACAATATTGATGGATGTATCCAATTGATAGGTACATTAATATTATTTTTATAATCATTGGTGAATTCAATTTTATCAAATCATTGTGTAAAAAATATTTTTTTTGTTTCTTATTTTTTTTTCATCAGGTACTTAGGTCATTTGAAATCATATGTGTGGAATAAAGCTCAACTAGAAGGATTTATTACTAAAGGTTACATATCTGAAGAGTGAATGACCTTATGTTCTAGGTATTTGGATGTTATATATATTAGAATCAATCATGTTTCACATAATTATGACATCTCCCATAATTCTCATTTTTAAAACCATTCATGAGTATTTATATCTATTGGATGATCGGTTGAAAAGGGGTCAAATTTTACAGCGATTGAATAGGATTTACTACAAGAAAATAAATATTTTTTACTCTATAGTCTTATTAAATATCAATTTATTGATGAATTGATATTTAAAACAAATAGATGACTAAGGGGTAAAGCTCAAAATGATATGGAATTAACAAAAACTATTAATAAGGGGATTGTCGAATGGTTTACCCATCATGTAAGTATATACTCATATTCATATTATTAACATGTAGTTATTTTTTCTATGTTAATATAAATAACTTATATCTTATTTTATAGATAAGGAATGCTGATAATAAAGATGAAATATATAATTATTTAAAGTTTTTGGCTCGAGGTATTCTAAGGAAGGTTAATAGTTCTGATGCCTACAATATTCACGAGTTTAAGTTTTATACAATTTATAGAAAAGAAAATAGAAAACTCAAAATAGTGGTGTATTTACATTTATAGAGGTGGGATAATATGAAAAGATAATTTATATAATTTAATTAAAACATCATGGTCATTTTTTATATGTCTTATTCAAATATAAGTGGATCAACATTGATAAGGGTATAATGAAAGTTTCATTACATTTTACTTATGGAAAATTCTATCACTTAGTCCATACTGGTGAGCCTAAAGATCATGATCCATTTATCTTGGATTCAAAAGGAAATATTATTTATTATATGGATAATAAAATACATAAAATATGAAGTGTTTTTATACACTTTAAATAGATAGACTTGTATTACATGGGTGATAATGGTAAACTGGTACTTTGTGATAGTGGACCTCATCAACCAAAAAACATTCAATAGATTGTTCTTGAAAATATTGAAACATTAGAACTTAAAAAATAGGATAAAAAGAAGTAATATTCACAATGGATATTTATAATAATGAATATAATGAATATGAAGATAATTGAATGTATAAATTGGTAATGAAAATATTTTACAATTTTTTATTTATAAGTGTTTTGTACATATATAAATTGCTCTATTTTTTCTTATTTTCTAAAAATAGTTTAATTATGATTTTTTATAAATTTAATATATTATAAACCATTTGAATTATATGAATGTTGAAAATAAAAAAATTTCGAGATCCTATTAAATCAATATCTCAAAGAACACTACCACTACCATAGACTTTAGTATGTCTAATTGATTATGTTGTACCAGCTTCTTTTAGTGATCTACTAGCTTCCCCATATGCTATTGGTTTCTCACCATCCGATGCACCTCTAATGATGGAACACTTCTTCAAAATTTTATATAGGGGATATTGGAATGTTACCAATGATGGTATGTATGTTTCTGTATAAAACACAATATATTCTATTAACTATTTAATGAATTATTCAAATAGATAAAGATAACAATAAAAGAGATATAAATATAAACACAATAGATGCATCCAACCTGAAATAATTAAAAATTATAATTTTATTTGATGAGTTTGGGGCATATACTGGTGATGCTTCCAGAATCTATAGATAGATTCTTAGGCAACTTTCTTGAGATACGCTGAGCCTTCCCATTAATTATAAATATGAGAGAAATTTTCCCATATCTTGAAAAAATGAGGTGTTTGAAAATAAATTAAAGGTAATATTAATTTAATATTAATTGATAACTATTTTAAAAGGCATGAGTAAAATTATTAATATACTTATAAAGTGATATAATTTTTATTTGTAGATGTTTTTTTTCATTTTGATGTTTTTTTGGGTTTTTATGGTGTGAAATGGGTTTTGCTTATTGGGATACCATTGTCACTTTTCCCAAAAAATACTAATGGTTTTCCCATATGTAGCTAGGTATAGACTTGCTTTCCAAAGGCCAGCAGTTATATGTGTTTTCAGACCCAGTGACTCTTGTGGACTCACATTGGTCGAGAGGATAGGAGGTCGATCTCATCACACCCTTTTGGGGGGGAATTGTTTCATAACCTAGGACTCTCTTATAGATTTAAGATATGTTCATGAAATTCTTCCCAAAACCCAATATAGGACCATTTACCCCTGATTTAATGACTTGATTACAAGCATCTATTGATAGGAATAATGGTGTGAATATCACGAGTTTTCCATCGCTCTCTTATTTATTTATGATTCCTTCACTACTAAAAAATAGGCCTTTAACAATGCCAGAAATGGATCAGTGATAGAAAATTTATGACTGCATGAGTGAGGTTAAAAGCCCTAGTCTTTTATCAACATTGAAAAAGTGCTGATAAAGGAACCATTTATCAGGGATTTTTTATCACGGATAAAGGTTCTATTTATCAGTGCTTATAAAAGCACCGATAAAGGGTCTTTTATCAGAACTTATAAAATCACCGATAAAGGACCATTTATCATCACTCATAGAAGCACTGATAAATTATACATTTATCAGTGATTTTAACAGTGCTAAAAAATGTGTCCTTTATCAGTGCTTTTAAAAGTTCTAATAAAGGGCCATACCGTAGTGTGCCGTAACAACACACTGTAGCACCACTGCAATGTGATGTAACAGTACACCGTGACAATAGAAACACACCATATATCAATAAAAACAAGTCCCAATAAAATATTTAAATGAAATGAAATTTACAACACAAACATAAGAAAAAAATACTATATTATAGACATTTCAAACATTGATTCATACAATTACATAAATACAAATTATTACATACATTCAAAGACATCAATGTTCCTTTATCTTTTAATCCTAACCCAAATCATGCTATTTCCAAAAAAACCACCCTTTCTTAAGAAAAATAATGCACCTGTATAGGAAACCAAATATTCTTTTAGTAATAATATAAAGAAATAAATTAACAAAAAGTGTTAAATTTACTAAAATTGATGTCAATTTTAAATAAAAAGATGTACTTGGAGTCATATCGGTCACACCATGCATCGTATTGAGGTACGACTAATTCCAAAATGTCTCGAAGGAATTTTGGATCATTTGTAATAAAGTATAAAAACAATATTAATGTGTTTTCTCAATTTTGAGTATATCTGTTGTCTTTTTTACTAAAATATCATTTTAAACTAGATACACGAAATTTTGACTCATTATGATCAAATAGTGTATCATTTTGATATGAAACAGATTCCTACACATTAAAAATGACTTATGAATCATTTTACTAAATTATCAAGAAAATATGAGTGCATTTGATCGGTTTTCAGTGAGTGACATTTTTGAACTAAAATGTCGATTTTAAACTAATAATAGAAAATTTGAGTCATATCAAGTAAATCATGCATTATATTGAGGTGTATATGATTTATATATGTCAAAAATGACTTATGGATCATTTTTATAATATATCAAAACAATCTGAATGTGTTTGCTCAGTTTTGAGTAGGACTTTTCCATTTTACTAAAATTGATGACAATTTTAAATAAAAAGAGACACTTTGAGTCATACCGGTCACGCCATGCATTAAATTGAGGTGATATTAATTAATAAACATCCCAAATGACTTATGGATCATTTTAATAAAGTATCAAAACAATATGAATGTGTTTTCTCAGTTTTGAGTATGTTAGTTGTTTTTTACTAAAATTTCATTTTAAACTGGAAACAAAAACTTTTGACTCATTTCGATCACATTTTGTATTATTTTGATGTTAAATAGATTCATACACATCAAAAATGACTTATAAATCATTTCCATAAATTATCAAGAAAATACGAGCATGTTTGATCGGTTTTCAATTAGTGAAACTTTTTGAACTAAAATGTCAATTTTAAACTGATAATGGACACTTTGAGTCATACTAGGAAATTTATTTATTGTATTTTGGTATGGATAGTTCCTACACATTAAAAATGACTTATGGATCATTTTAGTAAAGTATCAAAACAATACAAATGTGTTTTCTTGGTTTTGAGTAGGACAGTTGTCCATTTTACTAAAATTGATGACAATTTTAAATAAACTTTGAGTCATACCTATCACACCGTGCATCGAATTGAGGTTATTATGATTCCTACACATCATAAATTACTTATGGATATTTTTACTAATGTATCAAATCAATCAGAATGTGTTTTCTCAGTTTTTAGTAAATCACTTGTCTTTTTTACGAAAATGTCATTTTAAACTAGAAACACACACTTCTGAATCATTCTGATCACATCATGTATCAGTTTGATGTGAAATGGATTCCTAGATATAAAAAATGAATTTTGATTTTTCCCAAAATTATCATAAAGTTATGTGCACATTTGATCTATTTTTAGTGAGCGACATTTTTTGAACTAAAATATCGATTTTAAACTGATAATGAACACTTTGAGTCATACCGGGAACATCGTGTATCATATTGAGGTGATGATGATTCCTACACAAAAGAATGACTTATGGAACATTTTAAAAAATTATCAAAATAATTAGAATGTGTTTTCTCAGTTTTGAGTAGGACAACTGTCCATTTTACTAGAATTGATGACAATTTTAAATAAAAAGATGCAATTTAAGTCATACTGATCACACCATGCGTCGGATTGGGGTGAAACTGATTCCTAAATATCCAAAATGACTTATGGATATTTTTCCTAAATTATAAAAACAATATGAATGTGTTTTCTTAGTTTTGAATATTTCACTTTTCTTTTTTTTACTAAAATTCCATTTTAAAATTAAAATACAGACTTTGAATCATATCGATCAAATTGTGTATTATATTGTGGCAAGGATGATTTATACACATAAAAAATGACTTATGTATCATTTTACTAAAGTATTTAAACAATTTTAATGTGTCTTATCAGTTTTTAGTAGGTCAGTTTTCATTTTTACAAAAATTAATGTCAATTTTAAATAAAAACATGTACTTGGTGTCATACCTGTCACACTGTGCATCAGATTGAGGTATGGCAGATTCATGCATGTCTCAAATCACTTAAGAATAATTTTACTAACGTATCAAAACAATTTTAATGTGTTTGTTAGGTTTTTAGTAGGTCAATTTATTTTTTTACTAAAATTGATGTCAATTTAAAATAAAGACACACTTAGAGTTATACCGGTCACACCGTATATAGGATTCAGGTGTGACTGATTTCTACACATTCCAAATAACATATGGATTGTTTCCCTACAGTATCAAAACAATCTAAATGTGTTTTCTCAGTTTTGTGTATGTCACTTGTCTTTTTTTACAAAAATGCCATTTTAAACATGAAACAAGCACTTTGACTCATACAGATCACATCATGTATTGATTTGGAATGAGACCAATTCCTACATGTCATAAATGATTTATGAATCAATGTTCTAAATTATTAAGAATATCCAAGTGTGTTTTATCATTTTTTAGTGAGTGACGTCTTTTAATGTCAAATGTCATTTTTAAACTCATAATAGATATATTGAGTAATATCAAGCACATCATGTATCATATTAAGGTGTGTGTAATTCTTACATGTCAAAAATGACTTATGTATCATTTTTTTAAATAATTAAAATAATCTGAATATTTTTTATTAGTTTTGAGTATGTCAATTGTCTTTTTTACTAAAATTAATGTCAATTTTAATTAGAAATAAGTACTTGGAGACATACTGGACACATCATTTGTCATATTGAGGTGAGGATGATTCATACACGCCCCAAAGTCTCAAAAAAATCCTAACTATCAATGTTACAATTATTTCCATTAAATTTCTTTTTCAAACTACCAATACTACATGAGCTACTTCGAACAAACTATATCAACTCAAAAAAAAAATCACCTATATAAGAAAAAATTGTTATGAATAATACTAAAATGTAATAAATTAAACATAAATATGAAGAAATACATTAATTATATGAAAAATTATTTTAATGTGAAAATATCAAGACAAACATTGAGATTGAGTAGTGGAGGTAACTTAAAGTAAAATGATAAATGTCAACACTGTAGGGGTGAAAGGTTTTGAGAGAGAATAAGTATGTGGGACTTTTGGTGTAGAAAGGAATGAAAGATGAACAAATCACCCCAACTTGAAAAAATAATCCACTTGAATAAGAAAAAAATTATTATGTGAGTAATACTAAAAATAAATAAATTAAACATAAATATGAAAAAATATATTAATTCTATAAACAATGATTTTACTATGAAAACATCAATATTACCTCTGTAATTGAGTAGAGGCAACATAGTTTCTCTTCTTGTAAATTTAGTGGAGATAACTTGAAAGAAAGTGATAAATGAAGCACTAACGGGGTGAAAATGTTTTTAGGGAGAAGAATTATGTGGAAGTTTTGGTGCAAAAAGGCATAAAAGATGGACAGACCACCCCAAATCGAAAAAAATAATCCACCTATATAAGAAAACAATTATTATGTGAGTAATACTAAAAAGAAACATATTAAACATAAATATGAAAGAATAAATTAATTCTATGGACCATGATTTTACTATAAAAACATCAATATTACACTACTACAAAAACGGGTAAGGGAAGCACCCCCTTATATCTGCACTAAGAAAAACTGCTGATAAAGGTTACCCTGTATCAGCGCTAAAATTGTAGCGCTGATAAAGGACACCTTTATCAGCACTAAAATGTTATCGCTGATAAAGGTAGTCTTTATCAGCACTTTTTTAGCGCTGGTAAAACCTTAGTGCATTTTTTTATAAAGTCGGTTGCACAGTGCCCTCATTTTATCGCGACCTAAAGATCTCGTGGTACTGGAACCCTACGACTCCCCTCTACCGCCCGCTGAGATCACGTTTCCGAACCTCCGCCGCCCTCGCTACTCGTTACCAGACCTCCGCCACCCGCTGAGTTCGCATTTACGGACCTCCACTACCCTCGAGCTTCAGTTTGCCAGACCTCCACCGCCCACAACGCTTTCAAGCTTCGGTTTGCAGGACCTCCTTTAAGGCATGTTTTCCAAATCTTTTTTCAATATTGTTATCCTCTCCCATTTGTATATCATTTTTTAACATGCTTTTTTATTCTATGGGTGAGTATTATGGATTGAACGATTGAAGAAAATGGACCATACTTGATGGAAAATGATGTAAAGGGGATGATTCACATGTGTTTACTAATTTTCATTATATTTCTCAAGAACATGGTTCTTGATTACTTTTATTGTTTAAAATAATCATTGATTTTTGGTGGGGTTGTTTGAGATGTTTTTTATTAGTTTGGTTGTGATATATTCCATTGGGGGAAAATGTGAGATGGTTGAGGTGGTAAATCATGCAGTGGGGAAGCATCAACCTTTCCATTGTTAAAAATATGTAATGAGTGGGTTATTGTGGGAGATGACCTCGTTAGTTGATATGGGTTTTCCTTTTAGTTTCCCAGTGACATAGAATATAGTTGTTAATGATGAAAATTCAAAGGGTTTGGTGGGAATTGAATAACTTCATGGATAAAAATGAAATGGTGGGTATAAAACTATGCTCACCCCCTACGCGATGAGTGTATCGGGTGGTTCCCTCTTCTAAAATTCAAATTTGTGAGTTCCTTTACCGGGATATAAACCTATGACCACTCTTAATTTAGGAAACATCTAACTCTAGGTGATAATCCTAGGTTGACTTAGGTGACAAGAATATGAAGTCCCTATGTTATGGGAATATGAGATCTTCTTTATCTCCCAAATATGTTCTTGGTTAGGGCCACTATCTAGCTAGTGGTGTCATTGTATATGAGAAAGCATCGATGTAGTTAGAGATGTATGATGTTCCTCATTTGAGCAGACTCATTCAGATTCCAAGTGGGTGTTTCTATACTATATCTTCGTTTTGGGATTCATGTGTTTCATGAATTCATATTTTATCCATTTAAAGTTGGTTAGACATGTTTTGATCATTTTGAAGCAAAAAATAACCCTATTAATGAAAATAATTTATGGAATGGATGGTATCTTGTTGTGAATTAACCTTTTTCATTGAAATAAATTAGGTTTCCTTATAGCCAACATGAAAGCCACTAACCTATTCTCAAATAACATGTTTTTCCATCTTGTTTGGGGTATTTTGATTCACTCCCCCCTTTTGGTTTCCATTTCTTCTTGGCACGATCATCAAGAACAGTTTCACTTCCTCCAGTAGTGAGTATTTAGGCATGATGAATAAATACTAATGGTTAGGCTCTATTAATCTCATTTTTTATAAGGAATTGGTTCTCTTATACTGTATTTGGAATTATGGTTTTGTGTACTTGAACAATAAATACTAATATTTGAGATTCAAATAGGATAGAGATGAATAAAGATTGGATGGATGCTAATCGTTTAACAATAGAGTAAGAGAACAGAGTGAAAGAGTTCATCATGTTTGAAAAGGATCACGCAAAGGATCCTTCCCAAATCCTTTGTTCGTGTTTACGTTGTTGTTATTCTAGACTACTTACTCCAGAGGAGGTGGAAGAACATTTGATATGTCATAGAATAGATCAAAGTTATAAATGTTGGAATAAACACGGAGAAAAAGAGAATGTAGCTACTGGCTGGGATAAAACTGCGTTTTATGGATCGTCAGATATGAATACAAATATGGATAATGAAGAAGACCGTATAGAGGATGTGATTACAGATGTCAATGATGATGAAGATCGTATTGATGAAATGACAAAGACAATTCATGATGAACTCCGTGATTGCCCAAAATTGTTTGAGATGTTAAAGAGTTGTGCAAAGATGCCATTGTATGCTACTTGCACTAGGTATACAACATTGTCATCTGTACTGAAGTTTTATAAATTGAAAGCAGGCAATGGATGGAGTGATGTCAATTTTATGGAACTACTTTCTCTCTTGAATGACATGCTCCCAGAAGATAATGAACTCCCAAGCCGGACATATGAAGCTAGAAAAATTCTACGCTTGATGGGAATGATTTCTGAAAGAATACATGCCTGCCCAAAAGACTGTATATTGTTTCTCAAAGAGAACAAATCTCCTACAAAATTCCCAAAGTATGGTGCTTCTCGATACAAGAAAGATAAATTTAATCCCACGAAAGTTATATGGCACTTTCCAATCATTCCAAGGTTTAGGAATCTATATGAAAGTGAAGAAACTGTAAGACAATTGTCGTGGCATGCAGATAAAAGAAATAAAGATGGGTTATTACGTCATCTGACCGACTCTCCTCAATGGAAGACAATTGATCATGAGTATCCTGAATTTGGAAAAGAGCCAAGAAACCTTCGTCTTGCGTTATCTACAGATGGAGGGAATCCTTTTGGTTTTCAAACCAGCACTCATAGTACATGACCTGTTATGTTGGTAAATTATAACTTTTCACCCCGGTTATGCATGAAGTGGAAATTCACCATGTTATCTATGCTTATATCAGGACCAAAACAACCAGGTAATGATATTGATGTTTATATGGCTCCTTTGATCGAGGATTTGAAGTTATTGTGGGACTCAGGTGTAATGTTGTATGATGCTTATAAAAGTGAATACTTCATGTTGAGATCGATGTTGTATGGGACAATAAATGATTTCCCTGCATATGGAAATTTGTCAGGCTATAGCATTAAAGGAACTCAAGGGTGTCCCATGTGCGAAGAAGATAAAGAATCAATTAGGTTGAAACATTCATCAAAATCCGTGTTTCTAGGACATCGTAGATTTCCACCTCGTCGGCATAAGTACCGATCTTGGACGACATAATTTAATGGAAGTTCATAAAAATGTGCAACACCATCTCCACTAATAGGTGATAAGCTGTTTGAGAAAGTAAAATATCTGAACAATATTTTTGGTAAACCATTTTAAAAAAAACATACAAAAATCGGTTGGAAAAAGTGATCAGTTTTTTTTAATTACCATACTGGAATTATTTGTACGTTAGACATTTTCTTGATGTGATGCAAGTGGAAAAAAATGTATGTGACAGTGTTATCGGAACATTTCTAAATGCCCCTGGAAAAAACAAAAGATGTAACTAAGGAAAGGTTCGACATGGATGACATTGGAATACAAGAATAGTTGGCTGCCGTGAAGGGTGAAAATCGAATGCTTCTTCCTCCAACTGCTTATACTCTTTCTAGGGCGGAGAGATATCAGTTTTGCAACTTCTTCAATGATGTAAAGGTTCCAGAGGGGTACTCATCAAATATCAAGAACATTGTGTCAATGAATGATTTTAATTTAAAAGGTTTTAAATCACATGATTTCCATGTTTTTATGCAAGATCTAATTCTTATAGCTTTACATTGAATTTTTTCCAAGAATGTTCATCATACGTTAACCAAACTTTGTTTCTTTTTCAAAGCTATATGTAGCAAAATTTTAGACCCGGGGAAATTTCCAGCTATGGAAAAAGAAATTGTCATCATATTATGTGAATTAGAAATGTTCTTCCCGCCAACATTCTTTGATATGATGGTTCATTTGATGATTCACTTGGTGAGAGAGATTTGACTTTTTGGTCCTATTCACTATAGATAGATGTATCCTGTTGAACGGTATATGAAGATTTTGAAAGGGTATGTAAAAAATCGAAGTCGGCCAGAGGGTTGTATAGTGGAGCGATATATTGTTGAGGAAGACATTGAATTTTGTACTGAATACCTATCTGATGTGGAAAACATTGGTCTCCCGAAATCTCGTCACACTGGATGCATTGAGGGTGATGGAATTTCTGGAAGAGAAGTTGTGACAATCAGTATTACAGATCGGGAGCAGGCTCATCTTTATGTTTTGCATAACAGTTGGGAGGATGCTCCAGATATTAAAACTCACAAAGAAATTCTTAGGCAGTTGAATCCATCGAGGGATGAAAAATGGTTATCAGATACACATAATCAGCAGTTTATAGGATGGTTTCAGGACCATATTTTTAAGCAGTTGGATGAAAATCCAAATTCAATTTCAGAACATCTTTGATGGCTAGCCGCTGGACCAAGTGTGTATGTATTATCTTACAGTGGTTATGTAATTAATGGTTATACATTCTATACATATGAAAATGATGAAGATAGTACCATGCAAAATATTGGAGTTACACTAGTGGTTGAAGCAATGCATGTTTCTAATAGTAAGGACAGAAATCCAATTTATGCAAATATGTCATACTTTGGCATTATCAAACTAATATGGTAGTTGGATTATACGACATTCCAATTGCTAATTTTCAATGAAAATGGATTGATAACAATAGTTGTGTTAAAATAGATGAATGGGGATTTGTGAAAGATGATTTTAGTAAAGAAGGGTACAAAGACAAACAATTTATAATGGCATCACAAGCGGTACAAGTTTTTTATGTTCCAGATCCCGAAAACCAAAATTGGTCGATTGTTCTGTTATCGTCCAAAAATACTGAAGGTTCCGATGAAAATTCAGTTAAGGATGATCCTTTTAGTGGTACGACGCATTCATTTCAGAGTGGTCCCAATGCAGATGATGTTTTGTATGTTAGAGGAGACCACAATGAAAGGATTTGGATAGTCGATAGAGGTGTCAAATCCCTTCAACCTTTGAAAAAAAGAAATAGAGTTCAGTAAACAGGTTATATTTTGTTTTTAATATAGATCTTGTTATCTCATGTTATTATCTTATCAGTACTGAATTTATGTAATCTGAATTAACTGTTCAACCACTTTTGCAGATAATGACTTCTGCACATTCTGATGCTCCTAACCTTGAGGCTGAACAAGTCTCTCAAGAAGATGCTGCTGCGGTTGCTGTTGCTCCTGTAGATCACGCTACTACTGTTGTTGCTCCTACTGCGGCTCCAGTTGCTCATGCTGCTCCTCCTGCTGCGGCTCCTACTGTTGCTGCTCCTCCTACTACTCCTCCTGCTGCTCCTGCTGCTGCGGCTCCTGCTGCTCTCAATGTTGAGGTCCAAAAACCATCAACACATGTCGTTGATACCATTCTAGATGAACATATAAATTATGTTGATATCGATGAAATGGTCGAGAATGAAGGACCAGCGTCGCAGAAATTACAGGTGCATCATAGTTTGACAGTGTTAACCAAAATTCTTAAGGCAAAAAGCAAAGGCATCAAATTTGAAGTTGGATGGAATGCACGAGGCCAACATGTGAATCCTAACAAGGCTATGTTTAGCAGCTACATTGGAGTTGTCACTTGGCAACACGTGCCTATTGACATAGATTCATGGAACCATGTTGTGTCCGGGCTGAAGGCTTTTATCTGGGAAGAAATTACGGTAACATTATGAATTTATTTCTTTAATTTACTAGCAAATAAAATGATGAAACAATGTCTTACTCTTCTTAATATCTTGCAGAGTACATTTATAGTAGACTATTCACACAAGTATTATGTACTATGTCTTGTAGGAAAGATTCATCGAGGTTTTCGCACTATTTTAACAAGATGTCACCTCAAAGATTCTAAAGGTAAAATAAACCCGCACCCACCCATTGTCTACACTCACCTGATATCCCAAGAAGCATGGGATGCATTTATTGGCTGTTGTGGGGATGAGAAGTTTCAGGTATATTGTGAGTGATAATACGTTGTTTGAGGATACCTGGATTCAGCACTTTGATTGTCAATATCTCATTTATGAAACAGAAACTCTGTACTGAAAATAAGGAACGTGCTTCAAAACCAACATACCCCTATCATAATGCAAGGATGGGGTACGCTTCATTAGAAAAGAAAATGGTACGTATTTTAAATTTACAATAATATTGTTAGGTGCCAATAAATAACCTCATAATTATTTTTCTATGTTTATATGTAGATTGATGAGTCTAAAACCAAAAGCACTTCCATCCCACGTCATGTGCTATGGAAGGAGGCACGTGTGAAAAAATATGGGAAGTTAGTAGATGTGAACACATAGAAAGTGTGGGAAATATGTGTAAGTATGACACGATGATAAAATAATTTGTATAAAATTTCCATTACATAAAAATAATTAGTTATTTTCCTATATCTGACAGTCACAGGAATCATCTACTCCTATAGCTGATACAAACCTTTTATCGACGGATTTGAAGAAGCCAGAAAAATACGGTCGTGTCAGAGGTGTAGGCTTTGGGGTGACACCCTGAGTATATTTTGAGAAGAAGAAAAAAATGGAGGATATAGATGAAAAATTGGAACAAATGAGCGAAAAATAGTAACCCTTGAAGAACAATTGCAATGGTAGGGAGAGTTTCTAGCAACTTTTATGGGTGGGAAGAAAAGGGAAGCCACAACTCAAGAACAAATGCCGCATGAACATCCCGCCCCACCCACGCCAGCTTTGAGGTGAGCCATTCGCCTCAAAGAACTGTCTTAGCCGTGGTAATAAATATTCTAATAATTGTTCTCATGAAATATGAATCAGACAAACACTGATAATTTTTCTGTACTCATCTTCTACAGGGTGATAATGATTGTGATTTATATCTGTCAACACCCACCTATCACCTTGTATCGAGGGCTACAGTGTTCAATATCCTAGATGCCACACTGCATAATAGACCACTTCTGAAATATCATCTGAAAGTGAAGATTACTATAGATCATGAGCCAAAGCCAGAGCTACATATTCCACTTCATGAGGATGATATTCATACGGTCGGAAAGGCTATTGGGACATTCATTGCATGGCTGTCATAACTTGTAAGAGTACATGCAGACAAATAGGTATTTATTTCCTTTTCTTTTCAAGCTAAACCCTTAACAATTAATGAAAAAAGGGTCTGAACCAATGATTGTTGTTATAGATGGAGAAAGGGAAGGGGGTGACAAATGTCGGCTCAAAACAATCTAAAGGATTGACCAACCGATCCCAAGGAGCTACTAAAAGCACAATAACACCACCTGTTGTCTTTCCACATTTACTAGCATTGAAGAATCATGTAGATATGAAGCTAAAATATGGTAATAGACATATAGTGGTTTTCTAAGAGAATATATATGGAGAGGAAAGTCAAGATTTCGTTGCTGCTGAAAATGTAAATGAAATCCTTGAAAACGGTTGGCTAGGCGTCACAGTTGTAAATTTATATATGAGGTATGTTTCCATGAATTGATTTTCCAAAAGCTGATCTAGCGTGCAAATTATGACTAAATGCATTTTATATTATTGACAGACGCATTTATGAAAAACCATTGAAGGAATTTTTCTATGAGCCAAGATTTGGACTGGTTAGTCCTCATATCACATCAACACACCTAACAAAAATAGAGCCATCAAAAAGGGATGAAATAGTGAACGGCTTGCTAAAAACATTTGAACGCAAGATTATAGATGTCAGAATTTTCCTAATACCAACCATGGAGGGGTAATACTCTACGATTAAATCAAATCAATTATATTTTCACTTCTTTTATTACTTATTCCTTTTTGTGTTTTTAGGAAACATTGGTTTCTAATTCTGGTAAACTTGGATACTCCGAAGATTTATTTTTTGGATTCAAAGCCAGGATATCCATCAAACCGACCACACATGATGGAGTTTGTGAATCTGTAAGACACTACATCTTATGTTTTAGGTCTAAACATCAAGTAATATAATTTATATTATCTTTTACTAATAGGGAGGTGTATCATTATCGTCTAAAAAAAGGAATGAGTCCAGGGGCTAAGCATAAGGAGGCGAGCAAGTACTACGTCTGGACAAATATCAGGGTATATATAATAAAATTTTACTATACAAACACATCTCAACACAAGTTACTTATTCTACTAATGATCAATTTTTTTGCAGTGTCCAAAACAAACAAACGATAATGATTGCGGTTATTATGTTTGTAAATTCATGAAATAGATCGTTTTTCATCAGCAAACTATCATCCCTAAAGAGGAATTTAAAAAAAAACTACTAGTTTGTTTAAGTTATTTATTAATTATTTATTTTTTTATTTTGCAGTACTACTATGACTGCCGAAAATCATCATACTCACAAGACGATATAGATGTGTTTAGAAATGAGTGGGCTACATACCTGATGGAAGATTTTACACAAATACAATGAAGATCTGACTTGGGGACATGTACAATTTGTGGTCATTTTTGAGAGGGGTTAAGGGGATCAAAAGATGAAACATTGTTGTATGTAAATGTTCGTAGGAAAATTTTAATTGTTATTAAATAAAACGACCTTTCTCTAATGAGTAATTTTACCATTTTAAAATATGATATGCACCAGCAACATGAAAGAATGCTGAACCACTCAAAGGGTCTCTATTTTGTCTAAAATGGACAAGATTTTAAGTGAAAACAACAACTGACTTACGGAAATCCGACCAAACGCATTTGGATTTCATTGATCTTTTATAAGAATGATCCAAGGGTCCTTAGTGACATGTACGAGTCAACCCCGCCTCAATCCGAGGAATGGTGTGGCCGCTAGCACTCAAAGGGTCTCTATTTTGTTTAAAATGGATAAGATTTTAAGTGAAAACAACAACTGACCTATGGAAATACGACCAAACGCATTCATATTTCATTGATATTTTATAATAACGATACAAGGGTCCTTGGTGACATGTACGAGTCAACCCCGCCTCAATCCGAGGTACGGTGTGGCCGCTATCACTCAAAGGGTCTCTATTTTGTTTAAAATCGACAAGATTTTAAGTGAAAACAACAACTGTCCTACGGAAATCCAACCAAAGGCATTCGGATTGCATTGATATTTTATAAGAACGATCCAAGGGTCCTTGGTGACATGTAAGAGTAATCCTTGCCTCAATATGAGGCACGGTGTGGCCGCTACCACTCAAAGGGTTTCTATTTTGTTTAAAATAGACAAGATTTTAAGTGAAAACAAAAACTGACCTATGGAAATCTGACCAAACGCATTCTGATCGCATTGATATTTTATAAAAACGATCCAAGGGTCCTTGGTGATGTGTCTAAGTCAACCACGCCTCAATCCGAGGCACGGTGTGGCCACTAGCACTCAAAGGGTATATATTTTGTTTAAAATGGACAAGATTTTAAGTGAAAACAACAACTGACCTACGGAAATCGGACCAAATGCATTCGGATTGCATTGATATTTTATAAGAACGAACCAAGGGTCCTTGGTGATGTGTACTATAGTTGAACTTCTTAGAGAAGAGTTTCTAGAAGAGTATAATAGACATGAAGCAACAAAGATCATTAGAGTGTTGGAGAAAATGTGGTTGCTACAAATAATGTGGCAATCAGCTTGTGCAACACGGCCTAAGTTACAACATGAAGGTATTGTACTTTATTTTTTTCTGGAGGGTTTCAATGTAAATTAATTTTGGAATGATCATTTCTATTCATTGTCTTTTAGGTTTTCTTGACAGCCGAGGGAAAAGGGTGGGGTCTGCAGACATTGGAGGATATGTCGAAGGGTGATTTTGTGTGTGAATATGTTGGAGAAATGGCCTCTTTGCCCTTCAAGATCCCCAAATCCCGATGGTGATCGGGGTTCGGGGAGATTTAAGGGAAAAGAGTCCATTTGGTTAGATGTTAGATACTATCCTCCAATGTATGCATACCCCACCCTTTCCCCTCAGCTGTCAAAAAAACCTAAAAGACAATGAATAGCAATGATCATTCCAAAATGAATTTACACTGAAACCCTCTAGAAAAAAATAAAGTACAATACCTGCAAGTTGTAACTTAGGCCGCGTTGCACAAGCCGATTGCCTTATTATTTGTAGCAACCACATTTTCTCCTACTCTCTAATGATCATCATTGCTTCATGTCTCTTATACTCTTCCAGAAACTCTTCTCTAAGAAGGTCACTAGTGCAGAAAATGTTTTTTACGTCACCATTTTTTACGTCGGTTATATAAAACCGACGTCATAATATGAAAAACGAGGTTTTTTACGTCGGTTATTAAATAACCGACGTAAAAACCTGTGTTTGGTACACCGTTAACGTCGGTTATTTTTATAACCGACGTTATTAATCGCGCGGGTTCGTTTTTTACGTCGGTTATACATTAACCACCGTAAAAAACAGAACCGGGGGGTGTTTGTTACGTCGGTTATTCAATACCCGACGTAAAAAATCGACATATGTACGAGTTATTACGTTGGTTATTCAATAACCGACGTAAAAAACGCGGTTTTTGAAGGCCTTTTTACATCGGTTATAAAATAACCGACGTAAAAAAAGAATCCGCAGATGTTTTTGACGTTGGTTATGGAATAACCGACGTAAAAAAAACACGGATTTTGAGCCCTTTATAACGTCGGTTATAAAATAACCGACGTCAAAAAAGAATCGAAGGAATGTTTTTACGTCGGTTATTGAATAACCGACGTTATAAATGTTTTTAAAAAAATTATAACGTCGGTTATTGAATAACCGACGTGATAACTCATTTAAAAATTTACCCAGACCCGTGGATTGTCATTCGCGAGTTTACCTTCGACAGTCGCGACATCGCTCTCTCGCGCGTAAACCCGAATCGGCTCGTCCATTTCGTTGGTTTAGATTCGTTTTGCGATCATCGTTTCTCATATTTAATCTCCTCGGATCAATCATCTAAACTCGCAGCACTCAGGTAATCCTCCCACTCGTTCATTTTTTTTCGCGGATAGTATATATATGTGTTGTGATTTTTTTGTTGAAACTAGCTATGATTCTTCGATTGCGAACCCTTTTAACTCGTTTTGGCAACATAATATTATTTATCATCCCTAGATCTATTAGTTCGACTTGCAATATTGACTAATTTTATGATTTCACTAATTTTTCATCGTTTTCTATAAATCCCCGAGAGGGTTGGGGCGTGTCCATTTGGATGGGTTGCCCTTTTACAGTTGTTACTACTTTATTCACACACAACCATGGCATAGGTGCATGGATTTGGGATCACATCACCATTTTCACCCCCTGCATACAAAGTTTCACGAGGAGGACTCGCCAGATTTCCCCTCGGCATGTTAAAAATTTTAGATACCCTCTTTTCAGCAAGTAAAAAATTAACTAGTTTTTTCTTCACTACTTATCCTAAAAAAATAAAACCAACATTCTTTCTAGAACCTCTACTAGATCCATTGCATCCATCAACATAAATATTTGGATCTGAAAGCATCCCTTAAGCCTTATGTTCGATGCTAACATCCTTTACTGATCTATAGAAAATATGATTGTCTGCTAAGCTCTCTATTTAAAAGTAAAACCCCACCAATTATTCATCCTCATCATGAGAAAATGGCACAACATCTGAATTTCTGATTCAATCTCTTGGGTCACTGAACAAACATTAACTCCTTCAAATCCACACCTGGAATAGACAACCTAATGTCAAGTTCCTTCTCTATCTATTGAAACTCAGTTCTTCCTCCACACCTAAAAACATTCTTTGAATGGCCCAACTTCTTGTTGTGGTAAATTTTCAGTGATTCCAGGGGGGTGGGAGGGCTATCAAGAGGGTTGGGGGGTGTCCAAGGGGGTAGGGTGTGGGGGGTGGTGTCCAGGAGGGGTAGGGGGATGTCCAGAGGGGTCGGGGGGTGTCCAGGGGGTTTACAAGGGGGTGGGTGGGTGTGGGGGGCTGTCCAAGGGTGTGGGTGGGTGTTGGGGGGTGTCCAGGGGGGTGTCCAAGGGGGTAGGGGGTGGGGGTGGTGTTTAGGAGGGGTGGGGGGGGGGGCTGTCCAGAGGGTTGGGGGGTGTCCAAGCAGGTCGGGGGTGGGGGGTTTTGTCTAGGAGGGGTGGGGGTGCTTTCTAGAGGGGTCGGGGGCTGTCCAGAGGGGTCAGGGGGTGTCCAGGGTGGTGTCCAAGGTGATGGGTGGGTGTGGGGGGCTGTCCAAGGGGGTGGCAGCCTGTCCAGAGGGGTCGGTGGGGTGTCCAGGGGGGTGTCCAAGGGGTTGGATGGGTGTGGGGGGCTGTCCAAGTGGGTGGCGGCCTCTCCAGAGGGTATTTGGGGTTGTCCGGGTGGGTGGGGGGGCTGTACAGAGGGTTGGGGGATGTCTAGGGGGGTGTCCAAGGGGGTAGGGGGTGGGGGTGGTGTCCAGGAGGGGCGGGGGGCTGTCCAGAGGGGTCGGGGGGTGTCCAGGGGGGTTTACAAGGGGGTGGGTGGGTGTGGGGGATGGTGTTTAGGAGGGGTGGGGGGGCTGTCCAGAGGGTTGGGGGGTGTCCAGGGGGGGTGTCCAAGCAGGTCGGGGGTGGGGGTTGTGTCCAGGAGGGGTGGGGGTGCTTTCTAGAGGGGTCGGGGGCTGTCCAGAGGGGTCGGGGGGTGTCCAGAGTCGTGTCCAAGGGTATGGGTGGCTGTGGGGGCTGTCCAAGGGGGTGGCGGCCTGTCCAGAGGGGTCGGTGGGGTGTCCAGGGGGTGTCCAAGGGGGTGGATGGGTGTGGGGGGTTGTCCAAGTGGGTGGTGGCCTCTCCAGAGGGTATTTGGGGTTGTTCGGGTGGGTGGGGGGGCTGCCCAGAGGGTTGGGGGATGTCCAGGGGGGTGTCCAAGGGGGTAGGGGGTGGGGGGTGGTGTCCAGGACGGGTGGGGGGCTGTCCAGAGGGGTCGGGGGGGTGTCCAGGGGGGGTTTACAAGGGGGTGGGTGGGTGTGGGGGGCTGTTCAAGGGTGTGGGTGGGTGTTGGGGGGTGTCCAGGGGGGTGTCCAAGGGGTAGGGGGTGGGGATGGTGTTTAGGAGGGGTGGGGGGGCTGTCCAGAGGGTTGGGGGTGTCCAGGGGGGTGTCCAAGCAGGTCGGGGGTGGGGGGTTGTGTCCAGGATGGGCGGGGGTGCTTTCTAGAGGGGTCGGGGGCTGTCCAGAGGGGTCGGGGGGTGTCCAGGGTGGTGTCCAAGGGGATGGGTGGGTGTGGGGGGCTGTCCAAGGGGGTGGCGGCCTGTCCAGAGGGGTCGGTGGGGTGTCCAAGGGGGTGGATGGGTGTGGGGGGCTGTCCAAGTGGGTGTCTGCCTCTCCAGAGGGTATTTGGGGTTGTCCGGGTGGGTGGGGGGGGCTGTCCAGAGGGTTGGGGGATGTCCAGGGGGGTGTCCAAGGGGGTAGGGGGTGGGGGGTGGTGTCCAGGAGGGGCAGGGGGCTGTCCAGAGGGGTCGGTGGGTGTCCAGGGGGGGGGGTGTTATATCTTACTATATTTTGTTTAAAAAATAATATTCAAGCATATTTTTTTAAATACACATCGATTTGTTTTATATTTCAAAATTGTTTACATTCAAATTATGATTTTTTTCATATAAACATATATTTGTCTTATCTAAAAAAATATATATTTTTTCTATTTGTTATAGGTAATAATGAGTCGAAGTTGGATTACGGCACATCGAATGAGCAATGAATATGAGGAAGGTGTTGATGCCTTTTTGGAATTTGCTAAACGAAATGTTCCAAGTAGTGACATTTTTTTCTGTCCATGCCTGAAATGTCTGAATATGAATAAGTTGAAAAGTAGAGAGATAAAAGATCATCTGATTTGTCATGGTTTCAATCCGAGTTACAACCCTTGGATTTGGCATGGCGAAACTGGACAGAATGTCACTGATGATAATGAATCGCAAGATGGTAACTCCGATGGAATTGAAGAAATGATTCGCGATATTGTAGCAGAACAAATTGAGATAAAACCGACAGTTGCACGTCTATATGGTGTTGCCGAAAAACCATTATATCCTGGTTGTACAGATTTTACGGTTTTGTCGACGGTGTTAAGATTGATTAACCTGAAGGCGAAACATGGATGGAGTGACAGAAGTTTTACAGAGCTGCTACAATTGATGAAAGACATTCTTCCAAAAGATAACGATCTTCCAGATTCACATTATAAGGCCAAAAAAATATTATGCCCGATGGGATTGGGATACAGGAAAATACATGCCTGTCCGAATGACTGCATTATATATAGGAAGGAATATGAATTTATGAAAGAGTGTCCTAAATGTGGGACATCACGGTATAAGGTGAAAGAAAAATCAGAAGATGATTTAGAGATTACAAAGCTCCCTTCAAAGGTATTTTGGTATCTTTCTATAATTCCTCGTTTCAAACGTTTATTTGCTAATTCACATGATGCAAAAAGGTTAAGATGGCATGCTGATGAGCGGGTATGTGATGGAAAAATACGTCATCCAGCTGATTGTCCACAATGGAAGAAAATTGATGCCCAATACCCTACATTTGGAAATGAAATTAGAAATCTGAGACTAGGCTTGTGCACAGATGGAATGAAGCCATACCGAACCCTCAGTAGCACACATAGTTCATGGCCTGTTTTATTGGTAATTTACAACCTCTCTTCTGAAGTTTGTATGAAGCGCAAATATGTCATGTTGAGTATCATGATCTCTGGTCCAAAGCAACCCGACAATGATATTGATGTATACTTGTCACCGCTGATTGATGATTTGAAACTGTTATGGGCTGATGGTATTAGGGTGTATGATTCTTATAAAATGGAATATTTTCAACTGCATGCAGTGCTTCTATTCACTATAAATGACTTCCCAGCATATGGAAATTTTTCTGGATACAGTGTTAAAGGGCATAAAGCATGTCCAATTTGCGAACAACAGACGTCATATTGTCAATTGCATCATGGGAGGAAAAAGTGTACATGGGTCATCGAATGTTTTTACCTATGGATCACCCTTATAGAAGACTAAAAAAGGCATTCAATGGCTCACAAGAATTTGATACTGCTCCAAAACCTTTATCCCCAGATTTGTATTTTGAGAGGGTGAAAAACCTTGATGTGACATTGGGAAAGACATAGAAATCTGGTAATGAGAGACATATTTGGAAGAAAAGGTCAATATTTTTTGAGCTACCATATTGGAGGTATCATGAAGTCAAACATAATATTGATGTCATGCACGTGGAGAAGAATATCTGTGATTCTTTGATCGGAACATTGCTAGATATTAAAGGAAAGACAAAAGATGGGTTGAATGCAAGGTTAGACCTACTATCAATGGGAATACGTTTGGAGTTAGCTCCCACTCCTAAAGGAAGATGGACATTTCTTCCCCCGGCTTGTAATACATTATCGAAGAGGGAGAAAAGTAGCTTCTGTCAGTGTCTTCATGATATCAAAGTGCCTCAAGGTTATTCTTCAAATGTAAAAAATTTTGTCTCATTGAAAGACTTGAAGTTGATAGGTATGAAATCACATGATTGTCATGTCAAGATGCAACAAATTCAACCAGTTGCACTGCGTGGAATATTGCCCATCTGTGTCAGAAAGACTATAATGAGGTTGTGTTATTTTTTCAATTCAATTTGTAACAAGGCGATTGATGTGAATGCTTTGAACATTTTGGAAAAGGATGCAATTTTTATACTTTGTCATTTGGAAATGTATTTTCCTCCAACTTTTTTTGATATGATAGTGCATTTAATGATTCATCTGGTTCGAGAAATAAAGCTTTGTGGACTTGTATATCTTCGTTGGATGTATCCTTTTGAAAGGTATATGAAAATATTAAAGGGATATGTTAAAAATCCATATCGACCTGAAGCCTCCATTATTGAAAAGTATATTTCTGAGGAGGTAGAAGAGTTTTGTACGAGCTACTTGGCTACGACGCAACACATAGGTTTGCCTCCATCTCGCCATGAACGGGTTAATAATGAGGGAAAGGGGATTCGTGGCTTGAAAGTCAAATCACTGTCAGCTGAACATATGAAGAAGTTAGAATCATACATCTTGAATAACATAGCTGATGTTCAACCGTGTATCACATTGCATATTAATGAGTTGAAACAATGTCATCCAAAGAAGAAAGAAATGTGGATTTTGAATGAGTACAACAAAACTTTTTTCCCATGGTTTAAAAAGACCTTGCTTGGTAGATCAGATGTATCAGAGACATTAAAATGGATAGTGGGTGGTCCATCTTTAAATCTGATAACATGGTCCGCTTATGACATTAATGGCTATACATTTCATACGAAAGCTCAGGACAACAGAAGTGCAATTCAGAATAGTGGTGTATTGGTGTTTGCAGAAGCAATGCATTTTTCGAGTGCTAAGGACAGAAACCCAATTTCGGCATCAAGTGCATATTATGGAGTTATTGAAGACATATGGGAGGCTGATTACTTTAAAATTAAAGTTCCTGTTTTTAACTGTAAATGGTTTATCGGTAACAACAGTGTCAGACACGATGAATTTGGAATGACACTTGTTAATCTGAATAGATTGGAAGACACAGCTGATTCTTTTATAATGGCAACACATGCCAAACAAATTTTCTATGTAGTAGATCAATCATATATGCAGTGGGCTGTTGTTTTACAAGGGAAAAACAATATGTTCGTGAGGATGAATTTGATGAAGATGCTGATTTATGTGAGATCCCTACTTCCATGGAAAGATTAACAGAACATAATGATGAGTATGTTGAAGACATGGTTTGTG
Organism: Viscum album; assembly: GCA_963277665.1. Lineage (NCBI taxonomy): Eukaryota > Viridiplantae > Streptophyta > Magnoliopsida > Santalales > Viscaceae > Viscum > Viscum album. The sequence goes on along the minus strand of OY728150.1, from coordinate 1,879,975,817 downwards.
CCATATGGAATGATCACAACGAAGGAATTTGGGAAAACAATCCAACTGTACATTCCTAAAATTACAGGTAACACATGTTTATTTCTTGTTTACATTTAGTTTTTTCATATAATGTTAGATATTGTAAATTTTTTACTTATTAAAACATGTATCAAACCAAAATGATAAAATAATAAAAACTGTAAAGAGGAGAAGTCCTGGGCGCACCGGCTGGCCGGTGGTGGATCACCGGTTGGCCGGTGGTCCAGACAGAGAGGAAGGCTCTGTCTGGTCCACCAGCCGGCCGGTGGTGAGCCAGCGGCCGGCCGATGGCCCAGACAGAGCAAGGCTGTCTGGTCCACCGGCCGGCCGGTGACACCAGGCAGTGGGCAAGTCTACTGCCTGGGTCCTCCGGCTGGCCGGTGAGCTCACACCGGCTGACCGGTGGACTCAGTGAGTCCACTTTTCAGCTTTCTTGGGCCAACTCCTTGCAACCTTTTTCCTATCAACAAAAACACTTGAAAACAAGTTAGAACATAATAAGAGTGATTGTGATCATTAAAATCCAAGAGAGCGGGGTATAACAGTCTGTGTTTACCATGTTTATCATTGTTTAACATGCTTACCATATTACCAATGTTTACTATTATGTAATTTAGTACACTTTTCTATTTTCTGATTAAGTAGTATTACAATATTGGAATTTGTATATTTGTGAACTAATGTTTGTTTTTTGATTTGAAGGAAAATGACAGATCACTCAGTTGATCAGCCACATGATTCTGGAGATGAGCATATTGGTCATACATCTGGGGAGGAACATTCACATGCTCCTATTACGAAAAAGAGTTCAAAGGTTGGTAAGCGTGGGTGCACACGTTTACCAAAATTATCACATTCCCGTACGAAGGAGGAGAGGATAGTCGTGGAGTTTGATGATGATGATCTTCCTAGAGGTCCAAATGCTAAAGATTTTAAGGGATTTGTAGCAACTCAGGCTAAGAGAAAAGTAAGAATTCTCTATGATGATTGGAGAAGTGTGGATAAGGCGATAATTTCTCAGCTGTGGGAGACCATTTTGGTAAGATCTTTTGCTATTGTTTGACTGTTCTTTAAATATTTCTAGTATATATAATATTTTTAACCTCTTTTTTATCAGATGACATTTGATATTCCTAACACTGGAGGAGTCAGGAAGAAATGCTTATCGTTGGGTGCTAGGAGATGGAGGGATTTCAAATCAACCCTCTCATCTGATTTCATTTATGGTCATAGGATTCGTGAGAATCCATGTCGTATATATCCTTTTATAGATGAAGACACATGGAGACAATTTTTTGAAAGTAGAAGAAAAGAATCATTTTTGGTAAGGGCAATGTAAACTTTTATAAGATTTCTTATATAAATGATCTTATTATTGTTTTTATAATGATTAATTATTATTAATTTATAGCAAACAAGGAAATCTCATCAAGAGATCCAATCTAAAAATGTATACCCTCATAGTTTATCGCGGGGAGGGTATGCATTATTGGAAGAACAAATGATGGCAGAAAAATTTCAACAACTAAGAGATGAGTCTTCAAGCTCTAGAGAGGTGGCCCCTCCATCCCCTCCATCTAGACATGAGAAATGTAAAAGAGCTCGGAAGGGCAAAAAAGGACAATATCTTTTTGAAGAATTGAGACTCGTAGTTGAGAGGATTGTAAGATATCTATTTTATTTATTTAAGTTTACTATTTTCGTCATATATTTCCAATCATTATAGAAATGTTCAATTAATTATTACAGGACTCTCTTGAGGAGCAGAGTTCACAGGGGACATTTACACCATCTGGGAGGGAAGATATTTTATCTGTGGCATTGGGAAAGCCCGAACATCCTGGCCATGTAAGAGGATATCTGGCAGCTGTATCGGTAAGAAAAGTGTTGCCACGTTCCTCAACTTCTAACATTGAGGGAGTTTATAAACAAAAATAGAATCCTTGGAGGCTGAAGTCCATAATATTAATGCGAAAATGGAGGACAAGATTAGAGCATCGGTGCAGTTTATGATTGCAGACTTGCAAAGACAATTTCAGGGTGCAGCTCCCACTCCACCTCTCCCAGTAGCTCCCACTCCCCCACCTCAGCCTGCGGACCCCATTTTTGATCCTCCTCCTCCGCCGCAACTAACTACTTATTGTGAGTTGTATGTTGATGATCCTCAACATCATATAGTTGCATATGGGATGGTATATTGTATAGGAGATACAGTTCATCATCAACAGTTAGAGGTAGAGAATCAGAGGGTCACTGTACAGGATATTATAGATAGATCAGCTCAGATACCATTACCTACAGATGAGGTGACGACAGTTGGACATAGTATCGGCCATTTTTTACTTTGGCCATCCAGACTTCTTCGACTCATTACCATAGAGGTATGGATGTTATATCTTTTATTTTATATTTTTATTAATGTTTTATCATTTGAAAACTAATAACAACTGGGACAGTTCTGAGTTTTGACCTGGTAAGATTTCCTCTTTCTCATAATATTTCAATTTGATTTATTCATTATACACGTTGACTACTATCCTTTTCCTTTGTAGCTTTTTGATGACCCTCAAACCTTTACTTCTCAAGATATCAAACACTTACAAGTGGAGTGGTCAAATTATTTTACTGGTTTGATTGACTTTTAGTTGTTTGTAATGTAAAATGTAATTTTGAATATTGTCAATGTAATTGTGTATTTTGTAGTCGTTTAGGTTGGATTTAGTTTTTTTTTGAAGTTGAAAGTGTAAGTTTTGAATGTTATATAAGTGAATGCTTAATTTTTCTCTACTTCTTGTTTTGGTCTACTGTTGATGGTTTTTCTGGTCTGGATTTTGGTATGGGGGGAGAGGTTCCAAGGGGGTGGGTGGGTGTTTTGGGGGTGTCCAAGGGATATGGGAGGGGTGTCCAAGGTGTGTTTGGGGCTGTCCTAGGGGTCGGGGGGGTGTAAATGAGGGTGGGGGGTGTCCATGGGGTGGGGGGTGTCCAAGGGATATGGGAGGGGTGTCCAAGGTGTGTTTGGGGCTGTCCAAGGGGTCGGATGGGTGTAAATGAGGGTGGGGGGGGGGGGCTGTCCAAGGGGTGGGGGGTGTCCAAGTGGTGGGGGGGGGGGTGTCCAAGGGATATAGTAGGGGTGTCCAAGGGGTGTTTGGGGCTGTCCAAGGGGATGGGGGGGTTTCCAAGGGGTCGGGGGGGGGGGGGGGTTTCCAAGGGGTCGGGGGGGTGTCCAGGGGGTGGGGGGGCTGTCCAAGGGGTGGGGGGGTTTCCAAGGGGTGGGGGGTGTCCAAGGGATATGGGAGGGGTGTCCAAGGGGTGTTTGGGGCTGTCCTAGTGTTCGGGGGGTGTAAATGAGGGGGGGGGGGGTGTCGAAGGGGGGGGGGGTGTCTAAGGGATGGGGGGTGTCCAAGGGATATGGGAGTGGTGTCCAAGGTGTCTGGGAGTTCTGTCCAAGGGGCCGGTTGGGTGTAAATGAGGGTGGGGGGGGGACTGTCCAAGGGGTGGGGGGTGTCCAAGGGGTGGGGGGGGTGTCCAAGGGATATGGGAGGGGTGTCCAAGGGGTGTTTGGGGCTGTCCAAGGGCTCGGGGGGGTGTCCAGGGGTCGGGGGGGGGGGGGGTGTCCAAGGGGTCTGGGAGGGCTTTCAAGGTGTGGGGGGGTGTCCAATGGGTGTTTGAGGCTGTACTAGGGGTCTTGGGGCTGCAAATGAGGGTGGGGGGCTGTCCAAGGGGTGGGGGTGTCCAAGGGATATGGGAGGGGTGTCCAATGGGTGTTTGAGGCTGTACTAGGGGTCGTGGGGGTGTAAATGAGGGTGGGGGATGTCCAAGGGGTGGGGGGGGGGTGTCCAAGGGTTGTGGTGGGGCTCCAATGTGGTGGGGGAGGGCTGGCCAGGTTGTTAGGTGGGTATAGATGAGGGTGGGGTTCAGTTGGGGCTTGGGGGAAGGCTGGCATGGTTATTTTTGTTGTTTGATTTCTGGTTGCTTTTTGGTGAGAGCAGTGCAATTATTTAAAAAAAATATATATCGCTTTCACGTCGGTTATTTTATAACCAACGTGGAAAATAAATCGGTAGGGGTTTATCACGTCGGCTTTTTCGAGAACCGACGTGATAAACCGTTCCCGGACCTTTTATCACGTCGGTTCTTAATATAAGTGACGTGCTAAAAGGCCTGGGAATCGATTTAGCACGTCGGTTATTGGATAACCGACGTGCTAAAAGGTTTCCCAGGCCTTTTTATCACGTCAGTTATTTAAGAAACCGACGTGATAATAGGCCCGGGGAAGGGTTAATCACATCGGTTATGTCATAACTGACGTGATGAACGATATCCCAGGCGGTTTATCATGTCGGTTTAGAAATAACCGACGTGATAAACCCCCCCCCCCCCCCCGCGCATATTTATCACGTTGGTTATTATATAACCGACGTGCTAAACCCCCCCACCCGCGGTTTATCACGGCGGTTATATAATAACCGCCGTTATAAATCCCCATCACCCATCATTTTTCACGTCGGTTATTAATGAACCGACGTGATAAACACCATGATGTTAGGGATGTTACGTCGGGGTTTAAATAACCGACGTAAAAAACGTTATTTATAACGTCGTCCGTATTAACGTCGCCTAAAAACCGACGTAAATAATGAAAAATAACCGACGTAAATAATGTTTTCTGCACTAGTGGGTCAACTATCATGTACGCATACTCACCTTCAAATTCATGGGTACAAGTACAAGGCACGGATGAAGATAAACAATTTCTAAAACAAGTTGACCAACAAGCATCATCCTCGATGGAAGTAAGATAAAAATTCACATGGTAATTCTTAAAGATATGATTTTGATGTATATAGTGAAAGGGTGGTGGATGTTCATTGTTGATGTTGTTCGTCTACGAGATGTTCACCTTCTCTTCTCCTCTCTCTATATCTTGGACATCATGCAATAGCCTTATATCATGAGGGGTAAATTGAGGTTGCTGAGAAACTATGGCACCGCATGATCTTTCATGTCCAGTGCCCTCATGATTGTTTTTCTAATCAAGCTGCCTCTGATCATTAGTTGCGTGTAAAGGTGGTGCGACAGCCTCCATGATAGATTGGAAGTTGACCAATCCATTTGATGAACAAGATGGGATGCTAAATCTTACATTAAGAGCATCCAATACAGGAAATTGTTCCAATTATTTGGAAAGTGAGGCTAAATTTAAAGATATTTCTTGTGTTTCATCAAGAGAGTCAGTTCCTAGTTCCAAAAAGCATTCACAAACATCACTCATTAGTTTCCTCAAGGATAAACTTGGGTTCATGGCTTTGTATGATCAAAGAGATCTATCCTCTACTGATTTTACAAGCTATGTGGTGCATGTTTCAAATTCCTCCAGGAAAAAGGAACAAATGTGGTGAGTTTTAAGCCACATCTATTTGATGTTTTGAAATGTTAATTATGTTTTGAAAATGGGTTCAATCTTTGAGGAAAAGTTGAATTGTCCTTGATTCATGTATGGATGATGGATTCACATCCATTCTTAGTGGTTTTGATGGAAAGTATGGATGATAACATTGTTTGGTGTTCTCATGGATGTCTAATCCCAGTAAGTTAGAAAACATGTTGGGTATGTTGTGGAGTTTTAGTTGGGGTTCTAGTGGTTCTTTCCCGATGATGGAGGTGTTAGACATCAGATGGTGGTGTTTGTGAGCTAAAGAGTATAGTGGGGAGCACCATAGAAATTAAGTGGTTGGTTAATGACATGATCAATGTTTTGAATTAGATAGTCTTGAGTAAAATAAATCTTGGTGTTTAGATCGTTTGAGTACATTGAGATAAAGGTTGTGGTTGGGTTGTGTTATGGGTGTTTGGGGCAATGTAAGTATTTAATGGAACCTTTATGTTTTGCTTAATGAATAATTAGTATATCACATTCAGATTGCATTGATATTTTATAAGAATGATCCAAGGGTCCTTGGTGACGTGTAAGAGTCAACCCCGCTTCAATCCGAGGCACGGTGTGGCCGCTAGTACTCAAAGGGTCTCTATTTTGTTTAAAATGGACAAGATTTTAAGTGAAAACAATAACTGACCTACGGAAATATGACAAAACACATTCGGATTTAATTGATCTTTTATAAGAACGATACAAGGGTCCTTGGTGACGTGTACGAGTCAACCCTGCCTCAATCCGAAGCACAGTGTGGCCGCCAGTACTCAAAGGGTCTCTATTTTGTTTAAAATGGACAAGATTTTAAGTGAAAACAAAAACTGACCTACATAAATCCGACCAAACGCATTAATATTGCATTGATCTTTTATAAGAACGATCCAAGGGTCCATGGTGACTTGTACGAGTCAACCCCACCTCAATCCGAGGAACATTTTGTCTGCTAGCACTCAAAGGGTCTCTATTTTGTTTAAAATGGACAAGATTTTTAGTGAAAACAACAATTGACCTACGAAAATCCGAACAAACGCATTCTTATTACATTGATCTTTTATAAGAACGATACAAGGGTCCTTGGTGACGTGTAAGAGTCAACCCCACCTCAATCCAAGGCACGGTGTGGCCACTAGAACTCAAAGAGTCTCTATTTTGTTTAAAATGGACAAGATTTTAAGTGAAAACAACAACAGACCTACGGAAATCCAAGAAAACGCATTCGGATTGCATTGATCTTTTATAAGAACGATCCAAGGGTCCTTGGTGACATGTACGAGTCAACCCTTCCTCAATCTGAGGCACAATGTGGCCGCTAGCACTCAAAGGGTCTCTAATTTTTTTAAAATGGACAAGATTTTAAGTGAAAACAACAACTGACCTACGGAAATCCGACCAAACACATTCGGATTGCAATGATTTTTTAAATAGGGGGTCATGGCATGTGATCTATCAGGGGAATCATATATATCAAGTCATGTTTGGCCTGGTATACTAGGGTGATCACGTGTTTGGGTTTATGATACTTATGGGCTTATATCTGGATGAAAAGACTCTCATTTGGGAGGGTGGATATGCTTATGGGTCTTATTCCTTAAATGAGAATACTCTCATAGGGGAGGGATGAGATGTATATAGGTATTATTCCCTAAATGAGAATACAACCATAGGAGTGGGATGAGATTCTTATCGGGAATATTCACTAAATGAAAATAATTCCATAGGGGAGGGCTGAGATGATTATATAGATTATGCCTCAAATGAGAATACACCCATATTGGAGGGTTGATATGCTTCTAGGGATTATTATTTAGATGATAATACTCCCATATGGTAAAGAATATGTGCTTCTTAGTATTATTCCCTAAATAAGTGTACTCCCATAGTATAGGGATGAGATCCTTGTAGGTCTTATGCCTCAGAATTGGAAGAACACATATGGGTGGTCTGAGATACTGTTGAGGGTATTCCCTGGATGAGAAAGCTCCCATAAGTGGATTTCCATGATGGAGTATAAATAAAACTCACATATTGGAGGTCAATGATAATTATGTATATAGTGGGGAGACCGTGGTATATTATATGTTTTGTGTGGTTCCTATGATGTACTCAGAGAAACCCTAACATTGGATGAAGTAGGTATGGTTGATCAAGCTTTAATACTTGAGAATCAATGTGTCTTGATGTAGATGGGGTAGGACATGGTCAAACTATATTTTTATAATGTCGACACGATCCTTGTGAAATTCTTGGTAAAAGTTCAGCACTGGGAAAATTAATTTGGGTTTAATCATGGTTATGGATTTGAGGATCAATGATGATTTTTTATTAGTTTTATTCCAGTTCTTTCTCAACTAGGTTGTGCATATTGCCTGATCATGCACTTAAAATAGCCTATTGTAGGTTTAATATTGGGGGTTTATTAATGAGATTCATCCCCCCCCAAGTATGTGCACCTCAGTGTGTGTACAAACCTTATAACTTCTTTGAGGTTGAGAACATGATGCATAGTGGATAGAGAAAAGTCCAAAGATTTATGTATTGATAAAACAAACCCATGTGGAGCCTTAGGATTGAACTGGAAAGCCCCTCGGACACCCCCTACCCCCCTTGGAGAGCCACCCCAAACCCTTGAACAGCCACCCCAAACCCTTGAACAGCCCCCAAACCCCCTGAATTCTGAATTGATTTCTTTAAGTACTTGATTAACTTATAAATTATGTGTTAATGGTATATGTGTATAATTTTTGTTTGGGTATACTTGGTATAATTTTCTTATGATTTATGAGTAAATTTTTTATGGGTATACTTGCTTTAATTGGCTTATTGAGATGCTATTTTTTTTGCAGGAGTTCGGGTGTGCTACTGCAGATTTATCGTAGCAGCAGAGAGGGTATTTATCAGTGCTCTTTTAGCGCTAATAAATCGTGCTTTTATCAGTGCTAAAAAAGCGCTGATAAACTCCACCTTTATCATCCCTAATGAAGCGCTGATAAAAGATAAGTTTATCATTTCTCTTTTAGCGCTGATAAATCGTGCTTTTATCAGTGCTAAAAAAGCACTGATAAACTATACCTTTATCAGTGCAAAAGAAGCGCTGATAAAAGATAAGTTTATCAGCGCTAAAGGAGCACTAATAAAACAATCATTTATCAGTGCTTACTAAGCGATGATAAAGGGGTACCCCATTTATCAGCGCCGAGCTTTACAGCGCTTTTTTAGCACAGTTAAAGCCCGTTTTTAGTGCTGTTAATGCCTATTTTTGTAGTAGTGTTACCTCTGTAATTGTGCATTGGTAGCATCATTGATCTTCCTACAAATGTAGTGGAGATAACTTGAAAGAAAGTGATAAATGAAATGCTACAAGGGTGAAAAGGTTTTGAGGGAGAAGAATTCTGTGGATGTTTTGGTGCAAAAAGGAATAAAATATGGACAAACCACCCCAAATCGAACAAAATAATCCACCTGTATAAGAAAATAATTGTTATGTGAGTAATACTAAAAACAAATAAATTAAACATAAATAGGAAAAAATACATTAATTATATAGATAATGATTTTACTATAAAAACATCAAGATTACCTCTGTGATTGAGCAGAGATAGTTTCATTGCTCTTATTGTAAAGGTATGACACATGGATATAAATCTTCTAAAATAAATGAACTTTTCAAGGAATAATGAATATTAAATCAAAATTTCATTATAATTTTTTTAGTAAAACAGAGAAAGTATATCATAACATTACCTTTACATATTTCCAAAGTGTTATCTTTATTATAGTTTATTCTTCTGAGGTCTTGGTAACATCATCATGTATATAAGACATTGTCTACATGAGTAATCAAACATTTAATTTAGATTATGTTAATGTAGTATAGAACATATAATATTATGAGGAAAAACATAATATATTAAAAAACACTTTTACCTTCTCATTGAAATCTCTTTCTTTTATAATGTTTTCAAGGATTTGGTTCCTCTATAGAGAATCCAAATACCCTCTTTGTGGTCACCTCTAATGTACAATACATTATCAGGGTTGGGATTGACATGAACTAATTGTGATTTCCCAATTAAATGATTGAATTTTCATCTAATTCAACATATTTTTACTCACCAGTAGGATAATCAACCAATTACTATTTTTTGGATTAGAGACATAAAATACTTTCACTTCTTGTGATTCCATTAGAAAAACTTGTCTTTCCCCCCTTACACATTGAAATTCACCTTCACAAATCCCATTTCATTAACTTTCACTCCATTGATATTTTCAACCCATTTTCAATGGAAAAGAAGCACTGAAAATTTTGTATAATCCAACTCATATATCTATTTTATAATGACAAAATATGAAATATTTTCATAAATTAGATTTATATCCTTGGAACCAGACATGTGCATCACTTTAGCTACAAGAATAACACCACTATTTTTCATCGTACTGATGGAATCATGTTCTTTTGTATAGAACATTTAACTATTGATTACAAAACCAGTGTAGGATATAAAATTTTTATCTAGTCATCTTTCTATACATTGAATTCATTCGACAATTGAATTCAAATTTTTAGATAAATCCTTATAAATTTTATCTCTAAACCATCCTATAAACTGTTGATTATGTGTATTTGATATCCACACTTTATCCTTTGATGGATTAAAATATCTAAAATTTATTTATAGGATTTAGTGTATGGATTAACACCTTCACTATTATGTAATATGTAAAGGTGAATAATCTCCTACTCTGTAAATGTAATTATCACAACATATCGTACAGAAATCCCTTCACTTAGAAGGCGTTCAATGTAATGAGACTTTGGGAGACCGATGCTTTCAACATCTGATAGGTAATCAGTATAAAATTCAATAGATTCTTTAACAATATATCATTATATAATATAACCTTATGGATGACTTTTATTCTTGGCATACCCTTTCAAAATATTTATATACCATTCAATGGGGTGCATTTATCTATAATGGACAAGACCACATAGTTGAACCTCACTAACCAAGTGAACCACTAGGTGGATCATTATATCAAAAAATGATAGTGGGAATAACATCTCTAAATCAAATAATATGACTGAATTCTTCTTATTCATGATGGGAAACTTTTCTAGGACTACAAATTTATTGTATTTGGCTTTGAAAAAGAAGCAGATTCTAGTTAATGTATGTAGTACATTTTAAGGAAGAATACAATAGAAATCAATAGGCATTAAATCTTGCATCCAAACATGACAGTCATGTGATTTTAGTCCTTGTAACTTTAAATCAATTATTGAAAACATATTATTGATATTTGATGAATACCCTTGTGGAAATTTTATACTAGTATGGAAAAGGAAAAATTTCAATTTTTTCAATGTGGATAGAGTGTAAGTTGATGGAGGAAGAAAATTTCACCTTTTACCCTTCATTGGTGCCAACTATTCCTTTATCTACATTTCAATCAAGTTTAACCTATCCTTAATACCCTCTTTAGTTTTACCAAGAACATTTTGTAATGTGAAAATAACACTATCAAGTACATTTTTTGAACATACATGGCATTAAGAAAAGGTCTGACATATAAACAATTCTAATACGATAATTAAAAAAATATCTCTTCTTCCAACATGATTTTGTAAGGTTTTTTGAAAATGGTTTACCGAAAAAAAAATCAATATTTTTTACTTTATTATAAAGTTGATCTTTTGTTACTATAGATAGTGTTGTACCTTGTTCTATATTGCCATTGAATGTTGTCGTCCAGGATTGGTATTTATGTCATCGAGGTAAAAATTTATGATGTCCTAAAAACATTATCTTCGAGGAATGTTTCAACCAAACTGAGCATGTGTGTTTTTAACAAATGGGACACCCAAAAATTCCTTTAATTATATATCCTGATAAATTTCCATAAGTGGGGAAGTCATTTATATTTCCATACAATATGACCCTCAATGTGAATTCTCCACTTCTCTGAGAATCATACATTGTAACACTTGTATCCCATATCAATTTCAGATCTTTGATCAATGGATCCAAATAGGCATCAATATCATTACCAGGTTACTTTGGACAAGATATAAGCAGAGATAACCTAATGTATTTTCACTTTATGTATAACCATGGAAGAAAGTTATAATTTACCAACATGATGGTCCATGTACTGTGAGTACTACTTTATATATCAAAATTATTTATTCCATCTATAGATAACACAAGATGTAGGTTTCTTGAATAATTTCCTAAATCAGGAAACTCGTAATCAATTTTCTTCTACCAAGGAGAATCTACTGGAAGATTTAGGTAACCATATTTAATTCTTGTATCTATATTCTATTTTAATTATCTCGTTGTTTCCTAATATTTATATAGTCTCTTAAACCATGGAATTATTGGAAATTACAATACATATTTTGTAGAAATTGATTCATTTTTCTTGTATCGATCCACGCCACACATAGGTCATTTTATGTGTGACTCATAGTCCTTGAAAAAAATATGCAATCATTTATAAAATCATTTATTTTTTATAGATCATTCCCATTGAATGTAATATTATTTTAACATCACATGTTTGACATGGTAGTTCATTTTATTCTAGTAACATATCATTCAGGAGACCAAGTAGTTCTGTAATGCTAGTGTTACTCCATCCACTGCCAGCTTTCAAATTATATAACTTCAATACAGCTGACAATGTTGTTTATTTAGTACAATCGGTATACAATGGTTTCTTGGAACATATATTTAACTCCTAAAACAACTTTTTACAATCACTAAGGTCATCTTAAATTTCCATTATCATTTCTTCCATGCGATCTCCATCATCATTTACAAAGGTATTCATATCAAATGATTCATAAACCATAGTATCATCCCAATCAGTGCCCACATTTTGTTTTTCCTTGTGTTTAGTCCAACATTTATAGCTTTGATATTTTTCGTGACAAATAAAATGTTCTTCCAACTCTTCCAGACTAAATTTTCTTTCATAAAAACAATGTAAACACAGATAGAGGATTTTAGAAGGGTCATCTGCATGCTCTCTTGCGAACTTGATGAACTCTTTAAATCCATCTTCAAAATAATTTTTTAAACGATTAACGTGCATAAATTTTCAATTCATATCCAACCTATCGGGTTCATAAAATATTAATTTTTCACAATAAATAAATAAATACAAATAAGATATTCATTATCAAAGGTGAAAGTTATAGACAATTCTAATAAGTTAAACTCAACATTTGATTATTTCAAAGAATTTTAGTATATTGAATTTAATGGGTAATTGGATTTAAGAAAATAATTACTCCACTATGGTAGGTGTTATCCTATGAATTCATTCAAAGGTGAAAGTTATAGACAACTCATCCTCATTTAATTTTCCATTATGCATACCTACCCTTAATATTTATAGGTAATGCACAAAATACATCTATTATTTCTTTACATTATATCAACATGAGATATATATTTTTATTTATCACACATTAAAGAGTGGATATTTAAGAAAATGGCACACCTTACCAATTATATAGGAACCCATCTACCACCCTTATATAACAACAACTAAAATTATGACCCCTCAATATAATCTACAAACAATCTTTATAATTTTTATCCATAAAACTTTTTTGAGGTCCAAGACTCAATAGGATTTCCTAAATTATTCAATAAGAAGAAATATTTCAAGATAATATATGATTTCATTCATGTAATTAACAATTTATTATATTTATTTTCCATTTAGATTCTTTAACTACCTATTACTAATACTAATTTACCACTTTATTAAAATCAAAAATAAAATTATTATACTTTTTTAATAAATATATTACAATAACTTTAACTTCATATTAATTCTCATCCACTAATTATTACATGTTTTTAGGTTAATTTAACCACCAAAATGAAGGATGATATAAAATTATATCATGGATTGCTATGAAAACATAATTAATTTTTTATTTGATATTTATAATGAAAGGATTTTTCTTTATGGTTTTATAAAGGTAACATGTAAATTTAACAAATTATTAATAAACCACCATAATTTTTTCAAAAGTTACTAAAATAAGCATGTTATAGATTTTGTGTTGGGGAACCATACATAAAACATCCTTGGAATGAAAATGGAACATATTAACTCAAAATGGAACTATAATTATAATACCTTTAGTATTAAGAATTAGATGAAATCTTGAACATGGATTAATGACCAAGATCATTGTATAGAAATAGATAAGGAATAATTGAACTATTATCAACCAATGATCAATATAAATAAAAAAATAGGAATTAAGCTTGTGGATCAAGCTGGGGTATAGATGTAGACAATAAAGAAACTCGATTCAAAACAATAATAAAAAAGACCAAAACAAGATATCCAAATAGGTAGTCAATCAAACAACAGATCATAAATTTTATTATGTTCATAATCTAAAATAAAAATAGTATACCAGCACCAGACCAAAAATAACTCATGAAATCGTTGAACAAGAAATAAAGAATGAAATGAAACATAAAAAAAGGAAATATCAAGGCCTACCTCTCTAGGTTGAAGAAAATCTTCTTCAAAAACCCTAACTACAACTGAACACTAAATATATGATGATGTTTGAGTAACTGGTGGTAGTTGAGTGGTGTGATTCAAGTTTCTATTAACCAAAGAGGAGCACCAATAGTGGGTGGCTTCCACGGAAAGCTTTTGATATCACAGTGGATTTTCAAATTGTTATAGGATTTTAAATAAATCAGGACACTTTTATCAGTGCTTAATTTAAAAGTTCTAGTAAACGAAATATTTATCAATTCTTTTTTAGAACTGATAAAGTTGGGTCTTTATCAGCGCTAAAGTTTTAGCACAGATAAACATTCATTTTATCAATGTTTTTAACACCATTAAATCCTAATATTTATCAGCATGAAAAAAGAGATGATAAAGACCTACCGTTATCAATGCTAATTATTAAGTATTGATAAAGGATTTATAATTAAAATTATAAATAAAAAAATGTAAATATATATATATTTAATAAATAAATATAAATATAAATATAGTAAAAACATTCATTTTTAAATATATTTATTATAATTATTTATTTATAATTATAGAAATATTTTTGAAAAATAATATTTATAACTAATTTTAAGTTGTTTCATATGCATATATTTTAAAAATGAGTGAAATTTAATAAATTAAAAATAAGTACACTAAAAATATTGAAAAACTGTATAAGTTTTGTGTGTGTGCATTGTATTTAAAACAGCATTAATTACATATATGTGAAATCAATACAACAAACATTTGATCTATGTTAAATTGAAAAATTAAACAACACATTCAATTCTATATCAATTACACTATGCAATTAGTCAATATTTTTAATTCATACTAATTTTTAATTATAAACCATTATTCACTAAATATATGACTATTTAATGTAAAGCGCACAAATATATTATAATATATAAATCATATTTATACACATTAATATATATAAATATATATTTAATATATACAATTTATTAATAGTAATTATCATAATTATATAATTAATAAAATGTTTAATATTTAATAATTTATAATCAATTTATTCATTTTTATCAATAATTATATAATTAATAAAATTTACAATATATTTTTAATAAAATAATTTTTTTATTTTTTATTTATTTCATTATTTCATTTTATTTATTCAGATATTTATCAGTGCTAAAAAATAGCTAATAAAATATATCTTTATCAATGCTAAAAATAAAGCACTGATAAAGGGTACTATTTATTAGAAATAAAAATAAAGTGCTAATAATGGTTCAATTTATCAGTGCTAAAAAAGCACTGATAAAAGGTTAAATTTATCAGTTCTTTCTTTAGAACTGATAAATATCCCATTTATCAACACTTTTTTGTAGCACTGATAAATACCAACGCTACTAAACACCAGTTTTTTAGTAGTGTTTAGGCCATAGCCATGCTTGAGAACTCTGGAGTGTATTGCTGTCTAGGGATATGAATTGTGTCTTGGAGATGGGATTGAACCTCTATGAGGTGTCCAACGTATCCTGTGAAAATAAGAATAAGAACCCACATAGTTCATTTTACATAGTTTAAGTTCGTATGACTAGACCTATCCATACAGTTTAACATCATATGGTATGGACGTGAATATTGCGATTAGATCTCAATGAGGAATCCAACGTATCCTGTTTAAGAAAGGAATCAAAGTCCACATTGTTCTTGTAATGGGAATCTAAGTCATGAGAGATACAAAATTAAAGTCCCTAGGTGGGACTTATGCATATGAGATTGCCCTGGATTGCTTCATTGGGAACATAAACCTTTGAGCATAAATGAGATGTAATCAGTCTTTCTTCCCAATGGTAATTCTTTGATGGAGGTAATTATCACCATACTATTGGTATAATCATCACTATTCTCTAAGCTCACGTGATCCATGCTTGGTGTGAGAAACAAAAGATAGAGGTAAATCGGACACATTGCATGTGAGCATATTCGTACGAGGATTACATATTAAAGTCAATCTTTGAGAGGTATGGGTTCCCATCTCATGAAGGATATGGTATGGATATTAGGCCTTAGGAATTCATCCTACATATCCCGATTATGGTGGGAATTAGAGTCCTCATAGTTCACTTATCCCTTAACCCGTTGGTAGGCTAAGGTGGATGATCACGCTCAGAGACATTATGGCCATCCTCAAGGTTTCAAGAATGATAGGGGCTTATACCAAGATGGATTCCCTTATGATCAAGGAAATATTATATGATGTTAGTAGCTGGAGATTACATATTGAGGATTCCCGATTGGTAGATACATATTATATTATATCGGTAGTCTGAGATTACACACTAAGACTGCCCGATTGGTCTAATCATTATTTATCCTCTAGCTGATTAAAGGGAGGTAGTGATGATCATGATAGTTTTTCCAAGAGTAGGATATTGGTAGGGTTACATGAGTGCATGAGCCCAGCTCATCAAGGACACTTCCCTTATGAAAGGGGAATGCGACTGAAGATTCTTAGTCGGGATCCACATAGCATGAGTCCAAGTAGGTCTACCATACAAAGTGGGAACATCCTAGAGGATTTGTCTAACATGTCTTGGATATGTCTTGATTGTATGAAAAATATGTTGGGGAACCAATATAGATTTAAAGACACATCTAAGGGTGTTTTCCTAATTAACATGCCTTCGATGCCTTCGCATGGGCGAAGCATATGTGTCTGAGATGTTTCGCATAACCAAAGCATACATGTTTGGGGTCTCGAGCATGATTAAAGTAGACATGACTGGGGTCTTGCACGTAATCAAAGTATACATGACTTGAGTCTTGTGAATGATCAAAGTAGACATGAATATACATTGTCACATAATCTACATGACCTATCCTCAGACTATCACATGTTAATATGGACATGTCTATAGACAATCTCATGATCGTTCCAACATTTCAATGACTCTTTCACATGATCAACATGCATTATTTATAATGTCTCCACATGAACAAGGAATAAAACACCAAGGTGATTTTCATGATTGATATGACTCTATCCTAGGTTTGACACGTGACAACGCAGACATTTCAAGGGTTTGTCGCCCGATCAACACAGCTTGTACTTGGATCATCGCATGAAAATTGTGAAATGTTGATCAAATATTGTGTAGTCAACTTGAGTTTCCCAAGGATTGTCTCATGCTCAGATAGATATGTCCAAAACCACCTAAATACATTGCGAGTCTCATGAGGACTCTTGCGACTGTGTTTCCTTAAACCATTCATGCATCGGGGTCTCATGGATATGTTTAGGTCCTTGCATTTATTCAAGTGCCACAAGTGCATGTCCAAAGGGATCATGCCTTAAGTTGTATGGGAAACAATATATTCCAAAGTGTATATGTTGAATGTGTACACTACAGGGCCTATAAGGAAAAGGGAGGTCATGTCCATGGGATTACATGATCACCAAGAGGGTACTCATAGGATGATCCTCTATTCATAAGATTTACATGAACAGAAAAAGGACTCGCGAGGGGGTCTGAAGACATGTGTGGAGGATTTCCAACAACACCGAAAGCATGGGTAAGGGTCCATGGTGCATAATTATAGGGGTTTTTATCCTTGTCTGTCATGAATTTCTATGGGTGTCTTCATGACACCGCATGATTCCCTCACTCATATAGTTCACATGGACTTTATAAGTTCACATAGTGGGTCTAATGTTTATACAATAGGATTGCATATCAAACTGCATAGTGGATGGTGATAGTATTTTCATGGAGAAGAGGGGTGCACGATATATATGGAGCAAGTCCTAAATTTTGCATCACGAGGCTGATCAGAGGATCACTATGAGATCAACGGTTTGTGGCACTGCAAAGCACGCATCCATTGGTGTATGCCCATGGACTCAAGCATGGATGTCCCTTATGTCCACAAGCCTTTACTGGGTGGCTAAGTAGAGACATTCCGAGATTAAGGGATCCTCCCTATCAACTCTGTAAGGTTGAGAGATGCACGTCTGAGCTTTGAACGTGCACCACATAACAGGGGTCACATGTTCCTTATATGCCTACATGCTCTCTAAAGGATAATGCATGAGGCTTTGAAAACAAGTATAAGGGATGTGTGTGGGCCTGCAAGGAAGGGGTCGCACCTCCAAATGTTTGTTCGGTAAAGAGACGTTGTGCTCACGAGTTTGTGCAAGGGTCATCACGAGACCAAGGGACTTATTTATGCATGGGGTGCACAATCATGTGAATATTTGAGGGATCCAAAAGAGGTAATGGGTATAGGATCATGAGTCTTTTATGAAAACAACATGGTACACTGAAGAGGATTTTCAGATGTTCATGTCGAGGTAGACATGTTTGGGGATGCATGCCAATATCATGAGACTGAGGGGTTTGAGTTATCATGAGAATAATGGTGGGGGGGGGGTCCTTTTTTCTTTATATAATTGTATGGGAATGTAGTTACGATAGGGACTCATTCCATTTCATTACATGATATTCATGTATCTATGAGATCACATGGACTATAGGGGGTCTCGTGAGAGGCCTAGTGATCACGTGTGGTAGGTGAACATCAAGATCTTGTCAATGCTATGTGTCAAAGAGGTATTTTTATATTGGAAATAAACACCATTAGGGCTTCTACATTTTCTTCCCAATCATCATGTGTTTTCCATGTAGTGTGTATTCTCTATACACATTTTTCCCTGCGTTTTTTCTCCCCACATGTCTATTTAATGTGGGTGTTTTATTTCTTTAATGTGTCTGTTTAATGTGGATGTTTTATTTCTTTAATGTGTCCATTTAATTTGTCTATTTCATTTCTTTGTAAATTCCTATAAATTGTTGGAAATTATAGTCAGAAAAGTGTGTGCAATACAATCTTAAAAGATATTTTTGGGTTCTTTCCATTTTTTCTTACTCTCTTTTTTTCCCAACTTGTATATCCAACAAACTAGTATTAGAGGAAGGTTACCAAAGCATCCTCCAATTTTTAGAATATGGACACAATCCAGCCGCAAGTTCCAAAGCTGTCTAAGGATTACTATAAGAGGTGGTACATCCAAATGAAGGTGTTATTTAGGTCACAAGAATTATGGGAGATCATCACCGATAGGTATATTTTACCCTCTATAGATAAAGAAGCTTCCTTCACAAATGAAGAAAAGATAGATCTCAAAAATAAAAGGAATAAATACAACAACACATTGTTCTTGCTCTAACAAGGATTAGATGAATCAACATTTGAAAATATTACTGAAGAAATATAGAGCAAGCAATATTGAGATATTCTTTCCACCATCTTCAAAGGTGTTGATCGAGTGAAGTGGGTACGTCTTAAAATATTAAGATCAGAGTTCAAAGTGGCACACATGAAATAACCTGAGAGTATATCTGACAAATTATCAATCTTGATTGCTATTATTAACAATTTAAAAAGGAATGGTGAAAAAGTGGAGGATATTCAAGTTATTGAAAAATCACTTCGATCTCTCACAACTAAGTTTGAGTATGTGGTTGTGGTAATTGAATAATAAAAGGATTTAGAGAAATTGTCCATTGATGGACTGATGGGGTCATTCCAAGTGCATGAGAAAAGAATGAAAAAGAATGCAGGTTCAATGATGGAGCATATCTTAGAGTCCAAGTTGACTCTACAAGAACAAAAGAATGACCAACTATAATGAGGTAGTAATCATCCAATAGGTAGAGGGCTTGGATATCATCCAAGCTATCAGCAAAAGCAACAAAATTTTACCAGTTTCTATGGAAGAGGAAATGGTGGAGGCTGATTCACAGATGGTCATGGAAACATAAAGAATTTCCAATGCCACAATTGAAAAAAATTCAGCCATCATGCATCGAAGTGTTGGAGAAAAATGGATTATGATGAACGATCCAACTATGCTAAATAATTTCATTGTGAAGAATAAGGTACCACACTCCTCCTCATACTAAGGTACCACACGCCTCCTCATACAAGAAAAGGTACGTGAACAACCCGATGTGTGGTATCTCAACACTGGTGAAAGCAACCATATGAGTGGAAACAAAGAATTGTTTGAGGAACTCATAGAATAAGTTCATGGAGACATGAGATTTGGAGACTCATAAAAGGTACTTGTGATTAGAAAAAGTAAAATCAAAATCTATTTGAATATTGGTGAGTCAAATTACATTTCTAATGTGTATTACATACCAAGAATAAAAAATAATATCATCAGTCTTGCCCAACTCCTTGAGTAGGGGTATGTCATAAACTTGGAAAAATATTCTTTGTCTATAAGAGATGCTAACATGAGGATTGTTTCTCAAGTCCAAATGGTGAAGAATTACATGTTTCTGCTGTATATTAACATAAAGGATGAGGAGTGTCTTTTGGGACTCATGAAGAATGAGTCATGGAGATGGCATATGCATTTTTGGTATCTTCATTTCTGCAGCCTTAAAATTATATCCTCATCAATCATGGTGCATGTCTTGCTAGCGATTGAAGTTCCAAATCACGTGTGTGAGGTATGTACACTCGAAAAACAAAAAAGTAACTCCTTTCCAAGTGGAGTGTCCAGAAGGGAAAAGGAACCACTTCAGTGGTTCACACTGATATTTTCGGACCACTTGAAACACCCTCACTTGAACATAATAGGTATTTTATTACCCTCATTGATAATTTTAGTAGGAAAATCTAGGTGTATTTCATCAAAGAAAAATCTTCTACTTTTACTATATTTAATATTTTCAAAGATCATGTTAAAGCTGAAAGTGGTTACAAAATCAAAGTACTCAGATCCAATAGAGGTGGAAAATATACTGCAAATGTATTTCAATATTTTTGTATGGAACATGGAATTAAGAAAAAATTCACTACAGCCTACATGCCATAATAGAATGGAATTGCATAAAGAAAGAACCAAACTATCCTTTACATGATGAGGACCATGATGATGAAGGAAGGGCTGCTAAAGAACTTCTGGGAAGAGGTAGTGGCATGTACTACCTACCTGCTCAATCGATGTCCAACCAAGAGAATTAAAAACTTGACACCACAAGAGGCATGGAGTGGATGTAAACTAAGCTTAGCACACCTAAGAATCTTCGGGTATGTTTTCGACACTCATGTTTCAAAATTTAGAAGAAGGAAGCTTGATTATCATGGTGAAAAATGTATCTACATCAGCTACAATGAAGAGTATAAAGCCTATAAGTTCTAAAATCCACTAGCTAATAAATTAGTGGTGAGTATAGATGTGTTATTTTTTTAGGAAAAAGATTGGAAATGGAATGATGAAGAATCAAATAAAGAGATTCTAGTCAAAATAGAATATCCTGAAGAAAGGCATGTTTACCAGGAGAAAATGCCAGCTACACCTTCCCCGGGCGCATCATCAAAACAAAAAAATTTAGGAGTACATACTATCACTATTGAGAGGACTCCATCAAGTAAAAATTTGGAGAGATAATCCTCAACCATGGTGCCCATAAAAATAAAAATCTTAAGATACATCTATGACCAAACCAAAGAGGTAAATCTTTTTTACCTGTATACAGATCATGAGCCTCTAACGTTTCAGGAAGCCGTAGGAGAAGAATGTTGGAGAATCACTATAGGAGAAGAAATTAATTCCATAGAGAAAAATGATACATGGGAGTTGAATACAATTCATAAAAGTCAGAAGAGAATCACTGTCAAATGAGTGTACAAGATCAAGAAAAATACTGATAGTGAGATCGATCGATACAAGGAAAGGCTCATAGAAAAGGGGTACAAATAGAAGTATGGGGTGGACTATGAAGAAGTATTTTCTCCTATTGATCCCCATGACACTATGAGGACGATTATCTCCCTTGCTATTTATCACAATTAGATGATCTAACAACTGGATGTTAAGTCTGCATTCTTGAATGGAATTATAGAAGAAGAGGCCTATGTTGACCAGCCTAAAGGCTTTGTTATACAAGGGGAGGAAGACTAGGTGTATCATCTGAGGAAAGATCTCTATGGGTTGAAGCAATATCCACATGCTTAGAATGCACGTATCGACAACTATCTTTGAGATAAAGTCTTCTCCCAATGTCTATATGAGCATAGAGTTTACATCAAGAAGAATGATCACGGTGATATACTTATTGCATGCTTGTATGTTGATGATTTTCTTTTTATAGGGAATAGTCAACCTATGTTCGATGAATTCAAGGGGGCCATGTTCAAGGAGTTTGATATGACCGAAAGAGGCATCATTTCCTTTTTCCTAGGCATAGAAGTAAAGAAACAACATGGCAATATCTATATATCTCAGAAGAGGTATTCCAAGGAGCTTCTTGAAAAGTTCAAGATGGCCAACTGAAACATTGTAAAAATTCCTATAGTAATGAGCATAAAACTGAAAAAAGAAAGAGAAGGAAGAATCATTGACATAATTTTGTTCAAGATGTTGATTGGAATCCTAAGGTATCTCATAATCACAAGGATATATATTGTCTACAGTGTTGGGATTCCAAGAAGGTACATAAAAGCACCGAAAGAGTCACACTATCTTGAAACAAAATGAATCTTTAGGTACATCAAAGGAACGATGGATTTTGGTCTATTTTATCCATAAAATAAAGAATCCAATCAATATGGTTACCCAGATAGTGATTGGGGAGGTGACCAAGATGAATGAAAAATGACCACTGGGTAAGTATTTTTTCTTAGATTGGATGTTTTCACATAGAATTCAAGGAAGAAGAGTGTGGTCACCTTATCCACATTTGAAGTAGAGTAAATGGTGGTATCATCCACTGTTTGTGAAGGAATATGGTTGAGAAATATATTGAAAGAGATAAAGCATCCACGAGATGGATCCACAATGATATACGTAGATAACAAGTCAGAAATTGAAATTGCCAAAAATCTAGTATAGTATAAAAGAAGCAAACATATTGATACCCAATTCCATTTTCTAAGAGATCATGTGAATTAGAAAATGATAAAATTGGAATATTGTTCTACTACAAAACAAGTGGATGATATTTTCACAAAGGCATTACCGACAGATGCATTAAAAAAACTGAAAATGATGCTTGGGATGAAGCCGGTTTTAGTTTGAAGGGGAGTGTTGGAAACACTAACCATAAAGGCATCCACAATTTCTTTCCAAACAACCCATGTTTTCCATGTAGCATGTATTCTCTATACGCTTTTCCCCCCCATTTTTTATCCCCGCGTATCGATTTAATGTGGATGTTTTATTTCTTTAATGTGTCTATTTAATGTTGCTGTTTTATTTATTTAATGTGTCTATTTAATTTGACTATTTCATTTCTTTGTAAATGCCTATAAATTGTTAGGAATTGTAGTATAAAAAGTGTGTGCAATATAAGCTTGAAATCTACTTTTGTGTTCTCTTCCATTTTTTCTTCCTCTCTTTTTTCCAGCTTATATAGACAACAGTTTGCGTGATCCTATTTTGATCGCATGATAAATTTTTATAGGGGTGTTTCATGTTAGATCCTCAAAAAAGGATTCTATAATTACTTAGATATAATATCCAAAGGCAGAAACCCAATCCTATGTTCCTCCATTGCTCTCCTTCTCCACAACTCCCCTTTTTTCCTTTTGTGCCTATTTTACTTAATTGGAGAATGATATATATAGGCAAGGTGAGGTAGAGTTTCTTGCTGCTTTACATGGTATGAAGGCCACTTTTACTGGTTGAAGTAGTAGAGATCACATCACATGATCATTTTGTTTGATCATGTGATGCCTCTGTTTTCCTTCTGTGGCATCACATGATATATAAAAATCTAAATTAAATTGGATGGAAAATAATCCAGAGGCGGAAGGGGTTTGAGACCATAAAACTGATTACGATGTCTCCAGTGATAACCCTTGCTTTGACTGTATGATCAAAGGATGATCGTGCGATAGACTCAATCTACTTCAATGAAGATTCATGTTCCAAATAAATATTATTTAAATCAGATGAAAATATATCGAATCTAAAAGGGTCCATGGTCACTGAAATGCTTGTAACTTCTTTAGGGACTATCCTTGATTTGGTTGCATGATCAATGAATGATCATGCACTAGCTTTGAGTGCTGGAGGGAGCTCACATTGAAGGCTACTAGAGTTTTCAGTGGCTTATGTTGGATATATCAGACTTGTGCGACTATCTATGATTGAATGGTCGTGGAAATCCTAGTTATCACCTAGTGATCATGTGACCATCTTCAAGTCACCATGTTGAACCAGCTGTGTCAAAGAGCAGAAACCAAGTGGTAGGTTGAATAAAGAGTCTCACTTTACGCGGGTTTGGATTGATTTGAATTCATGATGTGCTGGATTGAAGCATATAGTTGGGATTAAAAGGGAGCATGATCAGATGGCGCATATTCAATTTTAGTTGAAAAATCCCATCCCACATCGAATTATCGATGGGACTCCCCTCTCTCATATAAGACATTTCACACATTTTACTCAAATTATCTGACAATGGGATCAGAACCCATACCATATGCAGCACATCCATCACATTAGGCCTCAACCCACTGACTCTATGCATGCATCTGTGGGTTCGTGAACTATGGTCCCTATGCACGGGCTCGTCAACCTCTTGAAGGATCTATGCTTTTACTGGTTCACTGGCTGGCCTAGAACGACTCCCACTAGGCATGGTCAACCTCTGGTCCCACATGGACCAATGGTTTAATTGGCCTAGATGGTTTGTGGCATGCCATTATTTATTTTGGAAAAGGGGAATAAAACTCTATCAACTAAGAATAAAATTTTAATAGAATTAAGGGTATAAAATGTATCTCCTTAAATCAAACCCAATATATTCATGTATTCCCTTCCCAAATTCTTTCATGAAAACTATATCAAAGTTTTTCATGGTCTTTAAATCCATCGAGGCTTCGATGAAAAAGTAAAAAATTCACAAATATTGGTGCTAACAAAATGCCCCCCCTTAGAATGAAATTCATCAGAATGCAAAGAATATGATTCTTAGGTAAACATAAATCAATTTGTTTCATATCTGGATATGTGATGATTCAATATACTAAAATCCTTGAGAATATTTGTCCAGAGTATGTATGAGGAAATCAAAAGTGTTATAAAGATGATACATCTGGCCACAAATGCTCGGATTAATCCAATATTGGAAGTAGCTTTGAATTAGGGAATAAATACCCTAAAATTGGAATATATATGCATTATAGAATAGAACAAGTATTGGGTGGAAAGAAACTATTGGCTAGATCTGAAGTAAAGAACTTGGATGTCTCTACTTATCCAATGAAGATTAGAATCAAGTTTCACGTAGTTCTGAAATATACCACTATATAGATCAGACTCATGCATAGCAGGAATAGGATCATGGATAAAGAAATCTATGATGAATTTCCTTACAGACTTATAACTTATACATAGGAGGAGTGATGTCACTATTGTGTGATGAAATAATCGGTAGAGAGTCGTGTCTCAGTGGATATGTTGATCAGATCATCCACAATGCCCATACATTATGTGTGACACCAAACAGATCCAATCACCTAGATTTGAGGGATTGACTTTCAACATGTTACTATTTGATAAATTTTTATGATTTCCCAATAACATGAAATTCTTCATCGGTGCACCTACTTCATTAGTCTTGAGATTGTCTGATTTAAAAGGAAATTTGGACATGATATCCTTCCTAAATACTCTAACTTTTTCCTAAGTCAAAGGACTTAGTGAGTATAGATTTATTTTTTCTGAGTCCATATATCCGGATCCAAAATATTTGTATTTTTTTATTTGTTTTTTACCTAAATTTTTCTTAAACATCATATGTGAGAAGACTTAGTGGGAATGGAATTGGCTTTTTCTCAAGCCGCCTTCTTACAGGTTTTCTTCCTAAAAATTTTCTATGCCTCCTTCCTTTTATAGCTACTCAATATTTCTTAGATCACACAAAGTATATGTACAGTGAGTAGATACTCAAGTTTTTCCCAATATTCCCTTAGAATGTTTTCATCTTGGCTAGCATCATGTCTCTTGCTATTTTAAGTTTCTTCAAACTAGACCACCAGTGTGCTGTAATTTAAGGTCTTTGAGCTTGGACCTTCTTATCATTGCAATTTATGGTCTTCTAGATCAGACCATATGGAATATGGGACTATAAGACATGGGGTAACTCAAAACACTATGGGGTGTTGATTTCCTCCATGGTGTTTCTAGGTATCATAAGGATTGGATCTACTTTCTTGCAAGGAGGAGATGCTTTTAGTTGGTGGGTTAAATCCCTCATGCATTGATAGTATTGCCAAGAAAATATGATCTACACTCTTTTCCTAGGGATTATGGAATATTTATGGGGTGAATATAGTTGAGGGAGAAATTATAGGGAAGCTAGGCCCACCTGGATAGTTCGAATGTGGGTGATGCAAGTCAAAATAAAAAATTACGAGCCAAGTAATATGGAATGGGGTAGATATACCAGGCATTTACGTTAACAATATGGGGTGTCAGGTTACTCCACAATGTCATTGAGGCTCACAAGGATTAGGAAACCCTTTATACTTGGCTGAGGCATCTTTGGTGGGTGGGTATGAGACCCTATATGTTAGTAGCATGGCCAAAATGAGAGATATCTTTTCCTTTCTAGGGGCTATTAAATATTTATGAAGACTCTAGTATCTAGATGATGATGTTGGGTATAGAAGGAAGGATATATAGGAAGGTTTCCAGCACTCTAGGGATACTTATATCTAATTGATCAACTTGATCCCTTTTCCTTGTGGTTTTGAATAACGAGGTGTGGGCCATCAAAAGGTTCAAGAACAAATGGTTGCATTCGGGCCTTGAGAAACAGTACACAACCTGGTGAAGCGACATCAAGGATATCAGATTCACTTTCATAGTCATATACATAGATTGTAAGTCACATTCCAATGTACTTAGGTCATGAGGAAGGTATGGGATAGTCACACTGGGGACATGTTAAAACATAATGTGGTGTTAAGTTTTTATGTGATGATGCAAGACTCACAAAAATCCAAAATCCCTTTATACTAAGACAAGATGTATCTAGTTGGTGAGTCTAAGAACTTCTGCATCAATAACATGGCCAAGAAGATAGATATCTTTTCTTATATAGGGGAAATGAAATGTTTTTAGTGACCTGAGATGATTTAGATCTTGAAGTGGGATTTATGGAAAATGTAAGATCCAAGAAGGGTTTGAGCACCCTAAAAGTTATGCCAGAACCTATAGAACATATTATCATGGCGAGGAAATGTGAAAAATCGCTGCTCTAACATTTTCCTAGACTAGGGGTCCATTGAGCATAGGTTGTATTTTACTAGGAAATGTGAAAAATCATTGATCAGGATGACGAGGGTCAAAAGTAATCCAACATTTTTATGAGTGAGATGTGAAAGTGTTTTAAATCATGAATCAAGGTTATCACGTCATGATTGATGGTATAAGACAATAATTCTAGGGATAAACACAAACATAATGGGGTGCTAGGTTCTGACATGGTGACATCAAGCTCACGAGAATCAAAAATCCCATTATACTGGGCAAAGACGTCTCTGGTTTCTAGGTCTAATCCCTTATGCATCAATAGCATGGTCAATAGAGATATATCTTTTCTTTTTCAAGGGTAGTGAAATCTTATGATGAATCGATATTCTTAATCCATGAAGTGTGGTGTATGGATCGAGTTACTTAAAATATATGATGGAAGCACCCCATTCTTTAGTTGGATGAGGTAGGGATCTTGTGGTCCTTTGATAAGGAAGGATGATGAGTGAGGGTTTTCGTAGTTTAACATCATGTAGTGGGGACATGCTTGCCTTAATGTAGTTTAACATAATGTGGTAAGGACATCTTCCTGCATAGTTTAGCATCATGCGATAAGGATGTACTTCCATATAGTTTAACGTCATGTGGTAAGGACATACTTCCATGCAATTTAATTTCATATGGTAAGGATTTACTTCCATGTAGTTTAACATCAAATGGTAAGGATATACTTCCATGCAGTTTAATGTCATATGGTAAGGATGTACTTCCATTTAGTTTAACGTCATACAGTAAGGACGTACTTCCAAGCAGTTTAATGACAGGTGGTAAGGATGTGGGAACTGACGTGAAAGTGTGGAAATGTTGAGGCTGGGCCCAAAGATGGAGACTTGGGCATCACTAGGTATTTCATAAGGATGAGAATCAAGCTGTATGTAGTTCTAAATGAAGTATCATGTGCATGTCTGGACCATGCACAAGGTGGGAGAATTTTTTTATTTGTTTTTTGTGACTGAGATCAGAGTTGGAAATTCGGGTGTCACTACGTATCATGTGAGGGAAGGAATCAAGTCACATGTAGTTCTCAGATGGGAAATACTCTATACAGGTCTAACCCATATGTAGAGGTGGCCATTATTTCCATTGACCATTATAGCCAGGTCCAGGATTGGAGATCCAAACATAACTACATATCCTATGTCAACAAGAATCAAGCTACACATAGTTATTGAAGTTCCATGAAATTCAACATCTTGCGGTGAGGATGAAGGTGAACTAACATAAATAAATGGAAATGTTGTGGTTGGGTCCAATGATGGAATTCTAGGTGTCACTGAAAATATCATGAGAATGAGAATCAAACCACATGTAGTTCTTAAAAAATCATGCAGTTTAAAGTCAATCGACAAGGACATTGACTATGAATTTTAACATCATGCGGTGAGGACTCATGGTATTCCTTTTAAGGTCTTTCATTCAGGACTATAATGAACTTTTTATGTAATTTTATGCCTTGTTTATGAGGGTAATCCCTTGATGCAATTCCTAAGATCATGTGAGCTATACTTGGTGTGAGAAACAAGAAACAACATAGGTTTCCCTACAATACAGAGACAGAAGGGGGAATAATAAGATAATTTCGTATCATGTAGTGGATAGACCAAGATATAGGATCGAGGCCTCCCTATAAATCTCATTGTAAATGAGAATCAATACATACATAGTTCTACAACAACCGTGTAGTTTAATTTCATTAAGAAAGGATGTAGGTGATTCGACATGAATACAGATAGATCTGATAGATTCATGTAGTTTTATATCATGTGTTAAATACATTGGCCATTTAGTTTAATGCCTTGCAGTAAGTATGAAAAATTTCATACAGTTTAACATCTTTCTACCAGGACAAGAGATGTCGTGTAGTTTAACGTCGTGCTTCCAGGATGAAATATGCCATGCAGTTTAACATCTTGATGCTAGGATGAGAGATGTTGTGAAATTTAACATCTTGATGCTGGGATGAATTTGTAAAATTTAACTTCATGTAACTAGTATGAGTTTTTTTCCAGTCTAATGTCATGTAGCTAGGATGAGTGATGAGACTTACACCGATGTGAATGACCTTATCATTATTCAATTCATGATATAGAAGATTGCCTCCTCTTGATCTGGATCAACCAAGAAGATGGATTTATTTTCCAATGTGTTGGCATGAACATTCTATGATCAAGGAACATGATGAAATGTGGGTTCAAAATGTAACTTTTCCATCAATCCCCTAGCATATCCAGTGATAGGGTCCAATTCTTCCTTTTTGATGGAATATTCACCATTGAACCACTTTATCACTAACTTAGAATCCTCATTGATGTTCAGGTAGCCTATTTGCAGTTACAGGGTTAGTTCCAAGCCAGTGATGAGAGCTTAGTATTCTGCCTCGTTATTTGTTCATCCTTTGGGTATTGAGAGTGATTAGGGGAAAACAACTTTGTTAGGAGGAAAAAATATGATCCCTAAGCCAACTCGATTGAATCTAATGCTTTCCATCATTGTTCAAATAAGACTTTGTGAGGCTCCATCAAAATATATCTCCCATGTCCAGGGCGTGTCATGGGCATATAAGACCTCTTCATCTAGACGCTCAACATATTCTAACTAATTGCTGGTGAAAGATGTGAAGTAAGAAAATCAGCCGAGGATTATATTTTCACTGAATCATCTGAAATAAACTAAATTTCATATTGCTGAAAGATGACCACCCTTCAGACTAAGAACCCAATCATCATTGGATGACCAAGGATGTACTTGAGTGGATCGATATGAGAGACTAATTGGGCTTTATGGTTCAGCAAGTAATACCTCAGATTTTGTACTATAAATATGATCATAAGGAATTCCTCCTTAATATTAGAGTATCGGGTATCAATACCTAGTATAGTACGTTTGAGGTAATATAGACTATTATCGCTTCCTGTATCAATATTTTTTGTGAGGAGGGAACCCAATGAGTGTTCCATGGTAGAAAAATATAAGATGAGTGACCTATTTTCCACCAAATGCATTAGGACCAGTGGGTGAAATATGTACTTCTTTATAATTTTGAAGGATTATTGGAAACCATCATCCTATATTAGTAGGGAAAATGTTGGAAAGCCATATTGGGTATTTCAATTTCTCCAATGAAGTTGTATTTGATAAATTTATTAACTCTCACCTCTAAATTGGTGACATGAGAGGGGTGCATCCTCTTGGCTACCTACTTGAAGACTCGATGCTCATTGGGTAGTTTGGGATGGTGTGTAGCCACATTTGGGTTCAATTAGGTCATTTCTATCTAGTCCCAAGTGAACAAATATTATCGCTACTTCAGAAATGTGAAGTACATCTCTCACTCTTCAAGGGGAATTGTGGAACTAATTAGTGTAGACCACTAGCATTCCTCTATTCCCAGATTAATCTTCCAGAGTTTATCGATGGTGGTAGAGACACCTTCCCTGAATACTGGAGGGGTGTTCCTGAGGTCAGCCTCACATTCTTTCATCTTTGAGTCTGTGGTGGCATTTCTAAAAGAATATGGAAATATGGGGGATCCTCTATCACTATCAGGGTGAGAGAGGCCATGAGAGGAGACATTATCATCCCATTTTATGAGATTCATTGTAAATGGATTCAATATTTGATAGTATTCGATGATTCCATTAGGGATAGGTGGGAATTTGACTTTTGGTATTACATTTATGAGTTCAACTAGGTTTATGGGGACCACATAGTCATTATAGAACATACTCTAAGGATTCGCAGGGGCGGTCCCCAATCATTTGGGAGCTACAATCCTTATATCATCATACTCCATTAGTTATTTTCCTCCCTTTTTGTAGAAATATTATTCAGCATATGTGGCACCCCAAGTCTTTAAGGGACCATTTTCACCATGTGGTATGCCTACTTTCCCATCTAATGCTGATGATGCCTCCTAGAGATTGAGATTTCAAACTGTTTATCATCATGTGTCCACGATGTATTCCGTGAATTTTTTTGACTTATGGTAAGGATGTGAATATGGGGTTTTGCGCCAAGATATAGAATCAAAGCATCCCTACGTATATCATTAAGATAATAATCAATCCATACATAGTTCTTGAATAACCGTGTAGTTTAATGTCGTGTGGAAAATACATAATCCATACAGTTTAATGTCATGCGGTTAGAACATGATCAATACAGTTAAATGTCTTATAGTGAAGAAGATGGCCATGGAGTTCAATGTCTTGTGGTAAGTACATTAGAAGTGTAGTCTAATGTATTGTGGTAAGGATGATGAAAATTAATCATAATGTCTTGCGGTAATGACATTAGCCATACAGGTTAACGTCTTGTAGTAAAGATAATGGTTAAATAACCTATTAAGAGAGTGTCTCTTCCGAAAGATCCTGAAAAAATATTATAAACATTTCATGAGTTTTAGTATCTTTCAAATATATCAATCCTATAAATATATGTTCCTCTAATCGATCCTTGAAGACAAATCATATTTCGATTGTGTGCCCAAGACTTCGATGGCAGGGGAAATAATTATCATGTCCTGTCAATCCTACCTCATTCTACTTCCTCATTATTATGAGCTTCATTAAACCATTTTCCAAGGCATATTCAAAATATTTAGAGAAATTTTTATATCATGTTCTTGAGACATTGATGGTAGGGGAAATGATTTTCTTAGCCTACTAACCTTGCCTCGCCTGGATTTCTCATAACTGGGAACTCTATCAAATCACTCTCCATGGAAAAATTGAAATACCTGGGAACATGTTTGTCTTGGAAGGAATATACTTCTCACTACCCATATTCAAGAGATGGGTCACCAGGACGCTTATCCCACATGTTATTCATACTACAATTAGTGTAGGTGCATGGATGAATATGACGTTTGGGGTACAGAGTCCTGATCATTATTGGACTAGGGGAAGGTGTTGAAGCATTGGGGGTTTTTGATGTTGCCAACACTTCCCATTGATTGAAATATTTTGAATCACCTAGAGGTCTTGTGGAGACATTTAAGGTTATATGGTTTTTAGAATATTGTTGATGAGGAGGTGGAAAATATAGAAATTCCCCCAGCACTATGGGTTTTGGGGAGGTGGAATAATGTTTGAATATATCCCGATGAGGGGATGGAAAATATGAAAATTCCCCCAGCTCTGTGGGTTAGGGAACTTCACTACAAGGTGATATTCTATAAGAAGACATGGTCTCATCATCCATAGGTTGAGATCTCAGTATTTTTCTCACAATTATCTCCAGTAGATCCCTATTCTCTTATTGGAGATGAGAAACTTGTTCTTCTATATAAACCGCCTTTTCATCCTCAAGGGGATGAAAGGTGGGAGCCATGGAAAAAACCCTTCCTCTATCAATGGAAGGGTGAGTGGATAATGATGGGAGTTTATATGTGGATCCCAAAGACTAAATCCATTGCTAACACTATCTATAATATCAATTTTCCTTACCTTCTAAGATACCAACATGATCGATAACACCTTCTATAGATTCCTAGTGGATACCGCTGAGTGTTTCTGCTATTGTGTCAGTGGAAAAAGATAGGCCAACCCACTATTACTCAGATGACTATTGGAAGGTATGATTTTATTCTTCAAGATCATGCTCATATGGATTTTATGTGGAGTCTTCAGATCAAACTAACATCTTATTAACTGATACATAAGTAGGTTGGCACTCCTCCTTGAAGAAGTACCTCATTTGATGGGTTTGTGCATGGTATACTATTTGAGGGGTCGCTGACCATGATTTAGTTTTAGAAATAGATTCCCATTTCACCATTTGGGGGGTTAGTGCCCATGATTTAGATGATACTAGGGTAAAATATGATAAAAATTCCCCTATCTTTACGGGCTGGGGTGTTCCTTGAGATTCCTCAGTCACTGAGGCTCACTGTGACAAAGTTAGAGGCTTCTGACAAGCAATGATCTAGGAATGATTCTGGTCCATTGTCAAGATACAATGGTGGGCCTCAGATAGATCAAAAATTGTAAGGATATAATCCTTCTTTAGAGATGCATCATTTGGATACACATGGAGAGTTCTCATGTTGGGTGTCCCAACATGGTCAGTCGGTGTAGGCAGAACATCCTCTACAGCTCCATGTGGAGTCACAATCATATGTTAATGATGATGGATAAAATGTATGGGATCCCTATTAGGTATCTCTTGATTGATTGGTTTTTCATGCTGACTATCTTCATCCACCTCCCTGAGGTAGGGAAGGTGTTAACTACTGTGCTCTTGGTATGGGGTCCAAAAAGGTTGAATGTGGAAACAATGACCATTTCCCCTCATGTGGCTTGTTGTGGGAAAGAGGACTGGTGGGAGTTAAACCTCCTAAATATTTCATGTTCTAATTCTAGATTTGGGATGGATATGTTGATGTGGTATTCCCAACCCAAGATGTTCACTATTCAATAATGGAAGTGGTGTGTTGGTGACAACGTATGTCGGGGCCTCAGGATCAAAGTATCTTGTCTAGTAAACTCAAGATATGTTGAAACATTTGATGAAATAATTTTGATTTCAAGGAATCTATAAATCCTAGAGAAGAAAACAAGACCCCTTATCAATGTAGCATCATACATAAGAAACATGTTCGATAAATAACTTTCACAGTTAAAAGGTAAAGATGAATTCACTTCTTTTCAAACAAGGATAAGTGTGGTTAAAAGAAACATATCGGGTTCATTGTTTTGTTGTTAAATGAGCACAACATAAATTGACCTGATGGGAATTTTATAATCTATAATTTTTTACCCTTGAACTAGATGACATAGTTAAAGGAATTCACATCGGGTTCACCATTTTTGTTTCAACAGGTTTTTGGGGTGTGAAATGGGTTTCAATTTTCATGATACCATTTTCACTTTTCCCAAAAATCACAATGGTTCCCCCATCTATAGCTGGCTACATAAATTATTTCCAAAGGCCATTGGTCATCTATGTTTTAAGAACAATGACTCATGGGGACTCACATTGGTTGAGAGGATGGGAGGTGAGGCTCATCACACCCTTTTATGGGGACTTGTTTCATACTATAGGACACTCTTATATATTTAAGATATGTTCATGAAATACTTCCCAAACCCTATGACAAGATAGGTTACCATTGCATCAATGACTTGATTATGAACATGTATCGATATGAATAATGGTGTGCATATCATGCGTTTTCTGTCACTCTCTTATTTAGTTATGATGCTTTAGGCCATAGCCATGCTTGAGCACTCTGAAATGTATTTATATATAGGGAGATGGCTAGTTTCTTAGAGATGGGATTAAACCTCTATGAGGCATCATACATATCCAGTGAAAATAGGAATCAAAACCCACATAGTTTGTTTGACATAGTTTAAAGTCGTATGACTGGACCCATCCATGAAGTTTAACATTATACAGTATTGATGTGAATATTAGGATCAGACCACAATGAGGCATCCTACATATCCTATTTAAGAAAGGAATCATATTTCACATAGTTATTATAATGAGAATCTATATTGTGATACATATGACATTAGAGGCCCTAGGCGAGACTTATTTATATGAGACTTCCCTGGATTTCTTCTTTGGGAACATATCCCTTTCAGTGGAGATGATATGTAATCAGGTTTACATACCAATGGTGATTCCTCATTGGAGGAATTGTCACCATAAAATTGGTATAATCATTAATAGTATCTAAGCTCATGTGATCCATGCTCGATGTGAGAAACAAGAGAGAGTGGTAGACTGGACACATTGCATGTGAGCATATTTGTACAAGGATTACATATTAAAGTATAACTTTGAGACGTATGGTTTCCTATATCATA
Organism: Viscum album; assembly: GCA_963277665.1. Taxonomy (NCBI): domain Eukaryota; kingdom Viridiplantae; phylum Streptophyta; class Magnoliopsida; order Santalales; family Viscaceae; genus Viscum; species Viscum album. The sequence goes on along the minus strand of OY728150.1, from coordinate 1,879,940,677 downwards.
GAGGATATGGTATGGAGCTCGGGCCTTAAGAAGGAATCCTACATATCTCAGTTATGGAGGGAATCAGAGTTCTCCTAGTTCACTTGTCCCTTAACCCACTAATAGGATAAGGTAGATGATCACGCTCAGAGACATTATGGCCATCCTCAAGGTTTTAGGAATTCTAGGCGCTTATACCAAGATGTATTGCCTATTGATCGGGGACATATTAAATGATGTTAGTTGTTGAAGATTACATACCAAGGCTGTTTAATTAGTGGAGACATATTATATTATATCATTAGTTGGGGTTTACGCACTGAGACTAGAGATTATTCTACTCATTATTTATCCTCTAGCAGATTAAAGAGAGGTAGTGATGATCATGATGGTATATCCGAGAGAATGATATAGGTAAGGTCACATGAGTGCATGAACCTATCTCATTAAGGACACTTCCCTTGTCAAATGGGAATTAATATGAAGATTCTTAGTTGGGATCCAGATGGCATGGGTCTAAGTAGGTCTTCCATACAAAGTGGGCACATCCTAGATGATTTTTCTGACATATATTGGATATGTATTGATTGTCGTTCTGATATGTTGGGGCACAGATATGACATAGAAGACACATACATGGATGTATACCTAATTAACATGACTTTGAGTTGACCGAGGTTGTCTTAGTGGTACCGTGTAATGCGGACACTCCCTGGAAACAAAACTAGATTAGGTTTGAGTCCTTCCACACTCGAAAATCTCACGTGAATGAGAATCAAATCACATGTATTTCTTGGAAAATCATGCAGTTTAAATTCACGTGGCAAGGACATTGACCCTGCATTTTAACATCATGCGGCGAGGACTCCTGGTACGCCTTTTAAGTTCTTTCATTTAGGACCACAATGAACTTGTTATGTACTTTTATGCCTTGTTTATGATGGTATTCCCTTGCTGAAATTCCTAATCTCATGTGACCTATACTTGGTGTGAGAAACAAGGAACAACACATGTTTCCCAACAATAAAGAGATAGAAGGGGGTATAATAAGATAATTTTGTATCATGTAGTGGCTAGACCAAGATATAGGATTTAGGCCTCCCTATACACCTCATTGGAAATGAGAATCAATCCATACATAGTTCTACAAGAACTGTACAGTTTAAATTCATTTGGAAAGGACTTAGGTGATTTGACGTGAATAGGGATGGATCTCATAGATTCATGAAGTTTTATATAATTCGTTAAATACATTGGCCATGAAGTTTAATATTTTGTGGTAAGGAAGAGAAATTTATTTTAGTTTAACATCTTATTACCAGGACAAGAGATGCCATGTAGTTTAACATCTTGATACCAGGATAGAAGATGCCATGCCGTTTAACGTCTTGATGCCAGGATGAGAGATGTTGTGAAATTTATCATCTTGATGCTAGGATGAATTTTTAAAATTTAACTTCATGTAACCAGGATGATTTTTTTTTCAATTTAACTTCATGTAGCTAGGATGATTGATGAGACTTACACCAATGTGGATTCCCTTATCATTCTTCGATGCTTGATATAGATGATTACCTCCTCTTTATCTAGATCAACCAAGAAGATGGATTTATTATCCAATGTGTCGGAATAAACATTAAATGATCAAGGAACATGATGAAATGTGGGTTCAAAATGGAACTTTTCCATCAATCCCCTAGAATATCCAGTGATAGGGTCCAATTCTTCTTTTTTGATGAAATATTCACCATTGAATAGACTTATCACTTACTTATAATCCTATTTGATGTTCAGGTAGCCTATTTGTGGTTGCAGGGTTAGTTCCAAGCCAGTGATGAGAGCTTGGTATTATACCTCGTTATTTGTGAATCCATTGGGTATTGAGAAATAGTAGGAAAAAAACTTTTTTAGGAGGAAAAAATATGATCCCTGAGCCAACTCGATTGAATCTAATGTTTTCTATCCTTGTTCTAATAAGAATTTGTGAGGCACCATCAAACTACATCTCCCATTTCCATGGAGTGTCATGGGAAAAGAAGACCTCTTAATCTAGACACTCAACATCTTCTGACTAATTGCTGGGGCAAGATGTGATGCAAGAAAATCAGCCAGGGCTTATCCTTTCACCGAATCATGTGACATAAAATAAATTTCATATTTATGACGGATGAACACCCTTCAGGCTAAGAACCCAGTCATCATTGGATGACCAAGTATGTACTTGAGTGGATTGATATGAGAGACTATTTGGGCTTCATGGTGCTGTAAGTAATGCCTCAACTTTTATACTACAAAGATGATTATAAGGAATTCCTCCTCAATATTAGAGTATCATGTTTTAATATCTAGTATAGTCCTTCTAAGATAATATAGACTATTATCACTCCCACATCATTATTTTTTGTGAGGAGGGAACCCAATGAGTTTCCAAGGTATCCAAATATAAGATGAGTGACATCCTTTCCACCGGAGGCATTAGGACCAGTGGGTGCAACAAGTACTTCTTGATAATTTTGACGGATTATTGTAAACCATCATCCTATCTTAACAGGGACAATTTGTAACATCCTAGGTAAATAAAAAATATGAAATTTTTATATTTATTAATATTTTTTAATTAAATATTAATTTTACTTCAAAGGGGATGCTTTGTTAGATGTCATACCCGACACGCAACAATGGGTTTCTCTGAAGTCTTACAATGTTGAGTTATACTAAAATATAATAATATAATATTATTATTTTAAAAAGTAGTTAATTACTATAATTTGTATTGGTGGGAATGAATAGAACTAACTAAAATATAATTATATATTTTTGTTAAATGGTTTTAAATTTATCTAATAAATTTTAGAGGCTTAAAATAAGAAAGAATATGATTTTAAGCATAAATACTATAATATTCTTTAAAAGGTCATTTTACCATTGATGGAAAACCGTTTTTAAATCAAGTTTCTATTAATTTTATATGTTTTAAAATAATCAGGAAATCAAATTTTACTTTGGATGAAATTTTGGTATTTTTCTGATAAAGTTATTTTTTATGAATAGTGAAAATACTGTATTTTAATTAAAACTACCTTTTAATCTAATTTATTTATATGGTTATATTATATTTATAAATGGTTTTAAAGTGTAACTATATTATATTTTTAAAATTTAATCATATTTTAGTCATTTTAAGTAATTTAACTTTGAAATTGGATATAAACTAGTGTCAATCTTTTGATAGTTATTATTTCTTAAAAACACGCTTTTTGTTTTGACAACGAGAATTAATTTTAAATTAATTTCTGCCACTTGTATGTTTTGAATTTGGAAAAATAGATTCCATATTTGGAATCATGAGGTCCAAATTGTTTAAATAGTTATCCTTTATTTTTGTACATTATGAATATTTACTTCAGTAAATATTTTATTTACCATGGTTAAAGGGTAAATCTGGTAAATAAGGGTAACAAACTATTACTATAATAATATAAAATTACCCTAAAATGTGTCTTAATTATATTTTTTGATAAATTTCCAACCATGGTCATCCTTGGGTCTATTTTGGGACACCATGGAGCCACTTGGGAGTGTTAATGACACTTTATATTAATTAATTTAAAGACAAAAAATGACTTAAACATATATATTTTAGTAAATAAATTTTTACATGGGATTATATAAGTTATCTCTTAGACTACAAATAAAAATTTTAAAGATAAAATTATTTAATACATCATGGTATTTGTTTTATATATTTTAGACATCAAATAAATAAAATTATTTATGACACAATAATGATGCAGTGTTTACCTCATTAATGAATGATTTAAATAAATAAAATTATAAAGATTAAAATAATATCCAAAACCTGTACAATTATTATTGAATTATTTTCATTCAAACATAAGTAATATTATATTCTACTTTAATATGTTTTGGATATTTATAAACCGAATATCATTATATAATAAAATAATATTTTTAAACTTTCCTAAAGAGCTCCTCCTCCCCCTTATAAAAATCTCTCACTTCTAACCCATTCCTCACACTTATCAAGCCCCTTTCCTTGTCCAACATCTTCCCAATTAATCTCCATACATAACTCTCTTCCTATAACCCTTACCCTAGTCATAATGCAATTCAAGTAAACCTTTTGATTTAAACCAAAAGAAGATACCCGGTTTAAATGTAATGTCTTCTCTTAAGTTCTTTTGTTTTATTTTACTTCTACAACCCCATAAACTCTTTTTATTACTTTATTTTATAAAAAACCAGTATAATAAATATAATAGGTTGTTTTTATGATAATTATTATAACTAAAATTACACACACCACCATATAATGGGTAAATAAAATACTGTTTCGGTGGATGACGAACTACTGCCTCACAAAACTATGATTGTTCAATGTTCTCTAAACACCACTAATGGTGGCCATTATGACAGAACTGTATTTATATATGATATATATTATGTTTATATTTTTCCTATGCTTCTGTAATTTTTATTTACAAACATACCTTTATGATTTCCAATATTTGTAAATATGATAATTTCAGTTGAGGAAGTGCGGACTACCGCCCCCTCAAGGTGATATGATTTGTTCATGACATACATGGAACATATAAAGGATGAAATTAATGAAATTATGTAACATATATATCATATTATATTATATTATAATTATAATATACCTATGTATCATTATGTTTTCATTACATTAAATATGAAATAGAAATGAAAGTAGCGTTCATGCGTACGTACGGCTTACCTTCTCCATGAACTGTGTATTTCATTTCTTATCTCCAAATGTTATGTAATATTATAAATAAAAAATATTATAAATACAAATATATAATAGATATATATGATATATGTGATATATAAATCATGAAAATAATTCTATAGATAATGGAATTTTAACCACATGAACAACTTGTAATTATAAGAAGTTCATTTTTGACTCAAGTACCAAATATCGACAAAACAAACATTATTAACTTAAATGATTGAATAATGTTTATAACATGGTAATAAGTGATATAAAAGGAATAATAAACTTGAAAAAGGTTCTTAAGAAAGTATAAATTAACATTATATTATTATTTAGAATATTAAATAACGAATGAGTGAAGTCAGACATGAGGTAAGGGGTTTCTTATCACACTTTTAATTCCATGAGATTTCCATAGTTCGCCTCTTATTTATTTCATGTGGTGTATTTTGTACTGAAATTTGATACATACTATCATTATTATCTTTATATTCATGGTATTTTGTGATTCATTTGGTGGTTATTAACTTTTGGTTATATGACTCAATTGATTACAATGTGGTTAGGGGTTTTCATCTCACTTCTTATTCTCATGAGATTCATGCTATATTTGTCACTATTTAATTTGTGTGGTTTATGGAATGAACATGATTATACTCTTTGTGTAATATGATTTCATTTATGGGTATTTACATCTTCATCGTATGATCCTTCTTTCATGTGGTGTATGTTTTGTAAGTTACCAAATTGTTAAGGGAACCTTTCACCCTCCTCTTTTTAAAAGACTTCTTTATTTGGATGTCTTTTAATTTACATATTATAATGCTGGGATATGTTATTATATATTATTATTGCTTTAAATTTTATGTCCAAGTGATAAGATACCCTTTTTTCTCTCATAAAATCATTTTATGAATTTTAAAGTGATGCCATTAGGCTGTTGAATTTCTGTAAGGGAACTTCTTAACCTAATTTCAATTCTTTAGGGTTAAACTTATTCTTATTGATTATGACATGCTATAAATATATGTGAATGAACTCTGTTTGTTTTAAACTTAATATCAACTTTAATTGGGTGTATTCTTATTTTTCACTCATAATTATGTCATTGATTTTTTCTTAATCTAAGGATATGATCTTTTCAAGGGACTTTGTCTCAATTTACATTCCATTGAAACTTATTTATTATTGTACACCAATTCAATTTTATATGGTTTATATAGTGCCCTTTGACATATTATATCATGAATATATCTATTATCATGATATTATAAGATTTTATTGATGTTATTCCTCAATTTTTTATATTCAAGCGTCTCTCATTTTGTTAAGAACACTTTAACAAAACTATCGTTTTAAATGTTTTAAGGATTTATTCTTCTAAATATTTCTCATTAATGTCCATATTTTAAAAATGGTTTTTAGGATTTATTTATATGGAAATTAATGTTTTAAAATGTTAATACCATTAAAAGCTTAAATGTGGTTTGGGACACTTTGATTCTAAAATCTCTTTATTAAATGTTTTAAATGGTTTTGAAAATAGTTTGATAAAGCCTTGTTTATTTAAATACCTTGATATGATATATTGTGATTGTAATGTGCAAATTTTATCTTTCCATTATTCTTATGTTATGTGTTATGATTATGTTATTGTTATTGGGTATTGATTACGTATACGGGTGGTTTCATGATAAACCTAGGGCGGGTGATCCCAAGATAGCTCTCTAATGCATTGGGTAACATGATAGAGGTAAACGTTAATGTTTCTACTAAGAGATTTAAGGAATATACTGTGATGGGTATTCCAATGCAACTCCCTACATAGCTGTGATAGCTATAATGTAAGTATGATATGTATTCCATAAGTTACCTTTATGATTTATGATTTCTATGTTTTATTCATAAATCTTATGATTTTATGAGGTATGTTATGATTAAAAAGTATGGTTTCATTGATTTGTATTTATTGATGGGTTAATGTTTTCTTTCCTTATTTTATAACCCTTACTAAGATTTTTATGCTCATCCCAAGTTTTTGAAATGTTTTTCATAGGACTTAAAGCTGAATAGGATCGAGGATGAGATCAAGGAAAAGTCATGCTATCTAAAACATGGAACTAGACATGTTTCTTTCTAATATTTTTTATTTTATGAAAAAATGGATACTGAGTATTAGAGTATGCATGTAATTTTCAAGTTGATATGTAATAGTTATGGCCTAATTCTCTAAAACTATAAACCTAAAAAGATACTCAATGTGAATTACTCAGTTGATTCAAGATTATGTAATGTTATAAGGCTGGGTCCTTATAGTTGGTATCAGAGGTCTGTTTAGATAACTTTAGAGGTTAGGGTGTTATTTAAACATAAGTGACATAACCATAATGGTTAGCATATTATAAAGAGTCATAGTTCTTTTAGAAGTGATAAATGGTTATTACATTTTAGGGTGCAAAATGAAAGGTATTAGATAACCTTTGAGGATAAAATATATTATGGTTAATTTGATTTTTTTTTGAAATGTTATGAAATTGTATAGTTTTTGAAAAAGGACAACATGCAGACCGTTTGAAAACCCATTGCGTTGGACAAAGCTATGGGAATCGAACCCACAACCAAAATGTGATTGAGATTTATTGCCTACCACTGGACTACGTGAAGTCCATGGTTAATATGAATAATTTTTTTAGTTAAATGATTTTATGGATCCAGAATAAGTTTATTTGGGATCTTATGTTTTATCAAATAGAAATCCTTAGTATAGGAAAATGATTTCTTGATTATGTAATAAAGGTTATTTTTGAATACATTCACCCTTTTGGGAACACTATATGATTAAGGAAAATAAAATATTATGGGATTTAATTTGTGGAGTAATGGTTAAAATATTATTTTGGAAGAATCTATGTTTTTATTATGGTCATAAGGTGATTTGGGTTATTTATGTAAATGATTAATCTATCATAGAGAACATGTGTTTAGGTTAATTATACTTCAGTATGAGACTTTAAGAGTAGTCAATGTTTTTGGAGATAAATGTTAAGATTTACTATGGAAGACTATTCGATTAAATACTTCTGAGTTTTGGGTTTCAATACTAGTTTGGATTATTTTGAAGAATTTTAAGGACAATTTTATATTGAATGGTCTTTCTTGATCTTTGGGTTCTTTTTGTTGAATTTTTGATATTAAGAGTAGTATTTCTTTTTATAAAGGATTATACTTTTAGGGATTATCTGATATTGTAATAACCAATTTTGGTTTTGGTTGACATCTAAAGATAGAGGAAATATATAGTTCATCATTTGTAGATTATGTGATACTCTAAAAGTTGATTCTAGCACTTCTGGTGTGACCGATTCATCTGGAATACTCTTCATTTAGATAATATATGAGTTTGTGGTAGGAATTTAGTAAATGATGAAAGTCTACATGACAAGTAAGTATGTTTAATTATATTATTAGATAAGCTCATAAATAAATTCCTCAACTTTATGAAAATTAACTTAAAACAAAAAATTTTTCCGTTAACTTTTTCTACTGGGGAATCAAAAACCATTTAACCCATCACAAGTTTGTGATTTTCTAGTGGTTAACTTTCTCATAATCATGTTTTCTATCACTCTCCACTAGAAATTGATGGTTAGTTTCTCTTCTATATCCATGTTTTTCAACATGTAATCCCAGTATGTGTTATCTCGGGTGACCTTTTTTACTTCACTATCTTTCTTTTAAAGTAATATTTTTATTGACCCTTTTTCCAATGTGGGACTTTTAATGAAGTTTCTGAGCCCAATTTTTAAATTGCGAGGATGAAATTCCCAAAAGGGGGGAAGGATGTAACATACCAGGTAAATAAAAAATATTACATTTTTATATTTATTAATATTTATTAATTAAATATTAATTTTACTTTAAAGGGGATGATATGTTAGATGGCGTACCCGACACACAACAATGGGTTTCTCTGAAGTCTTACAACGTTGAGTTATACTAAAAAATAATAATATAATAATATTATTTTAAATGGTAGTTAATTCCTAGACATTGTATTGGAAATAATGAATGTAACAAAATAAAATATGATTATATATATTTGTTAAATGGTTTTACATTTTTCTAATAAATTTTAGAGGCTTAAAATAAGAAAGAATCTAATTTTAAGCATAAATTCTCTAATATTCTTTAAAAGGTCATTTTACCACCTTTTTATGGAGAACCCTTTTTAAATTTAGTTTTTGTTACTTTTATATGTTCTAAAATAATTAGGACATAAAAATTTACTTTGTATGAAATTTTGGTATTTTTCTGATAAAGTTCATTTTTTATGAATGGTGAAAAATACTGTATTTTAATTCAAACTGCCTATTAATTTAATTTATATATATGCTTATATTATATTTATAAATGGTTTTAAAGTGTAATTAGATTATATTTTTACCAATTTATTCTATTTTTGTCATTGGAAGTAATTTCACTTTGAAATTGGACATAAACTAGTGTCAATCTTTTGATAGTTATTATTTTTTAAAAACAGACTTTTTATTTTGACAACGTGAATTAATTTTAAATTAATTTCTGCCACTTATGTGTTTTGAATTTGGAAAAATGGATTTCATATTTGGAATTAGGAGGTCCAAATTGTTTAAATAGGAAACCTTTATTTTTGTACATTATGAATATTTACTTCAGTAAATATATTATTTACAATGGTTAATGGGTAAATATGGTAAATAAGGGTAACAAAATATTATTATAATAATATAAAATTACCCTAACACGTGTCATAATTCTATTTTTTGATACATTTATGACCATGGTCATCCTTGGGTCTATTTTGGGACCCCATGGAGCCACTTGGGAGCGATAATGACACTTTATATTAGTTAATTTAAAGTAAAGACAAAAATGACTTAATCATATATCTTTTAGTAAATCAAATTTTACATGAGGTTATATAAGTTATCTATTTGACTATAAATATTCATTTGAAATATAAAAATATTTCATACATCATGATACTTTTTTATAATTTTTAGATATCAAATAAATAAAATTATTTATGACAAAATAATGAAGCAGTGTTTACCTCATTAATGAATGATTTAAATAAATAGGATTATAAAGATTAAAAAAATATCCAAAACCAGTCCAATTTTTATTGGATGATTTTATTACGAACATGAGTCATCTTATCTTATACTTTAACAAGTTTTAGACCTTTATAAATCGAAAATCATTATATAATAAAATAATATTTCTAAACTTTCCTAAAGAGCCCGTCCTTACCCTTATTAAAAGCCCTCACTTATAACCCATTCCTCACACTTCTAAAGACCCTTTTCTCGTCCAATATCTACCCAATTAAGCTCCCTAAATCCCTATCCCACTCCTATAATCCTTTCCCTAGTCAAAAGACAATTCAAGTAAACCTTTTGGTTCAAACCAAAGGGAGATACCCAATTTAAAGGCAACATCTTCTCTTAAGTTATTTTGTTTTATTTTAACTCTACAACCCCATAAACTATTTTTATTCCTTCATGTTATAAAAAAAAAGTATCCCCAATATAATAGCTTTTTTTATGAGAATTATTCATACTACACTTACACACACCTCTATTTATTAGGTAAATAACATACTGTTTCTGTGGACAATGAACTACTCTCTCACGAAACGATGATTATTCAATATTATCCAACCGCCTCTCATGGTGGACATTATGATGGAAATATATTTATATATAATATATATTATTTTTATGTTTTATCTATGCTTCTATAATTTTGATTTACAAACATACCTTTAGTATTTCCAATATGTGTAATACGGTAATTTCATTTGAGGAAGTGCAGACTATCGCCCCCTCAAGGTGATATGATTCGTTCATGATATATATGGAACATATAAAGGATGGAGTTAAAAACATTATTTAACACATATATCATATTATATTACACTGGAATTATAATATACCGATGTATAATTATGTTTTCATTCCATTAAATATGAAATACAAATGAAAGTAGCATTCATGCATAGAGACGACTTACCCTCTCCATGAACAGTGCATTTCATTTCTTATCACCAAATGTTATCTAATATTATAAATACATAAATATAATGTATGTATATAATATATATGATATCTAAATCCTGAATATAATTCTGTATATAATGTACTTTTGACCACATGACCAACTTGTAATTATAATAAGTTCATTTTTGACTCAAGTACCAAATATTGACAAAACAACCATTATTAACTTAAATGATTGAATAATGTTTATAACATGGTAATAACTAATATAAAAGGAATAATAAACATTAAAAAGGTTTTAATGCAAGTAGAAATTAACTTTATCTTATTATTTATGAGATTAAAGAACGAACAGGTCAAGTCGGACACGAGGTAAGGGGTTTCTTATCACACTTTTAATTCCGTGAGATTTCCATTGTTCGCCTCTTATTTATTGCATGTGGTGTACTGTGTACTTAAATTTGATATATACTATCATGATTCTATTTATATTCATGGTATTCTATGATTCATTTGGTGGTTATTAAATTCTGGTCATATGACTCAATTGATTACAACGTGGTTATGTGTTTTAATCTCACTTCTTAATCCCGTGAGATTCATGCTATATTTGTCACTATTTACTTTGTGTGGTGTATGGATTTACCATGATTATACTATTTGTGTAATATACTTTCATTTATGGGTATTTACATCTTCATCGTATGATCCTTATTTCATGTGGTGTATGTTTTGTAAGTTAATTTTTTTTAAGGGAACCTTTCACCCTCCTCTTTTTAAAAGACTTATTTCTTGTTATGTATTTTAATTTAAATATTCTTATGTTAGGATATGTTCTTATATGTCTTTATTTCTATAAAATTTATGTCCAAGTGATGAGATACCCTTTTTTCTCTCATCAACTCATTTTCTGAATTTTAAAGTGATACCGTTAGGCTATCGAATTTCAGTAAGGGAACTTCTTAACCCAATTTCAATTCTTTGGGGTTAAAATTATACTTCTTGATTATGTCATCATATAAATATGTGTTAATGACCTTTGTTTGTTTTACACTTAATATCCACTTATATTGGGCGTATTATTATTTGTCACACATAATTATGTCATCGATTTGTCCTTAATATAAGGATATGATCTTTGCAAGGGATTTTGTCTCAATTTACATTCCATTGAAACCTATTTGTTGTTATAAACCAATTCAATTTCATATGGTATATATACTTCAATTTTACATATTTTATCATGAATATCACTATTATCATGATATTATAAGCTTTTATTCCTCAATTTTTTGTATTCAAGTGTCTCTCATTTTGTTAAAAACTCTTTAACTAAAATATCATTTTAAATGTTTTAAAGATTTATTCTTCTAAATATTTCTCATTAATTTACATGTTTTAAAAATGTTTTTTAGGATTTATTTAAATGGAAATTATTTTTTTAAAATGTTAATACTTTTAAAAGCTTAAAATTGGTATGGGACACCTTGATTCAAAAATATCTTTATTAAATGATTTAAATGGTTTTGAAAATAGTTTGATAAAGAATTTTTTATTTCAATATCTTGATATGATATATTGTGATAGGAATGTGGAAATGTTCTCTTTTCTTTATTCTTGTGTTATGTTTTATGATTATGTTATGGTTATTGGGCATTGATTATGTATACGGGTGGTTTCGTGATAAACCTAGGACGTGTGAGCCCGAGATAGCTCTCCAATGCATTGGGTAACATGACAGAGGTAAACATTAATGTTTCTCCTAAGAGATTTAGAGAATATACCATAATGGGTATTCCAATGTAACTCTCTACATAGCTGTGATAGCTACAATGTAAGTATGATATGGATGCCATAAGTTACCTTTATGATTTATGATTTCTATGTGTCGTTCATAAATCTTATGATTTCATGAGGTATATTATTATTGAAAAGTATGGTTTCATTGATTTGTATTTATTGATGGGTTAATGTTTCCTTTCCTTATTTTATAACCCTTACTGATCATTTTATGCTCATACCATGTTTTTGAAATGTTTTCCACATGACTTAAAGATGAATAGGGTCAAGGATGGGATCAAGGAAAAGTCATGTTGTCTAAAACTTAGAACTAGACATGTTTATTTTTAAGAGTTTTTATTTTATAAAAAAATGGATACTGAGTAGTATTGTCTATATGTAATTTTCATGTTGATATGTAATAGTTATGGCCTAATTCTCTGAAACTCCAAACCTGAAAAGATCCTCAATGTAAATTATTCATTTAATTCAATATTATGTAATTTTTTAAGGCTGGGTCCTTATACAATGTTGGCAAGCCATATTGGGTATTTCAATTTCTTAAATGAATTTGTATTTCATAAATTTATTAACTCTTGCCTCCACATTGGTGAAACGAGAGGGGTGCATCCTATTTGATACCAACTTGAAGCCTCAATTCTAATTGGGCAGTTTGGGATGGTGTGTAGCCCCATTTGGGTTCAATTAGGTCATTCTTATCTAGTCCCAAGCGAAAAAATATTAGTGCTACTTCATAAATGAGAAGTACATCTCCCACTCTTCAAGGGGAATGGTGGAACTAATCAGTGTAGGCCACTGGTCTTCCCCTGTTCCTAGATTAATATTCCATAGTTTATCGATGGGGGTGGAGACACCTTACCTGAATATAGGAGGGGTGTTGCTGAGGTCAGTCTCATATTCTTCCATCTCTGAGTCTGTGGAGGCATTTCTAAAAGAAGATGGAAATATGGGGGATCCTCTTTCACCATCAGGGTGAGAGAGACCATGAGAGGATACATTATCATCCCCTTTTATGAGATTCATTCCAAAGGGATGACAGAGATGATAGTATTAGATGGTTACATTGTGGATAGGTGGGGCTTGGACTTCTAGTATTACATTTATGACCTCGACCAGGTTTATGGGGAGAACATAGTCATTATAGACCATACTCTAAGGATTCACAGGGGCAATCCCCAATCATTTGGGAGCTACAATCTGTATATCATCATCCTCTATTGGTTTTTTTCCTCCCTTTTTGTAGAAATATTCTTTAGCATATATGGCCCGACAAGTCTTGAAGGGCGAATTTTCACCATGTGGTATGCCGACTTTACCATATGATGTTGATGATGCTTCCTAGAGATTGAGATGTCACATAGTTTATCATCATGTGTCCATGAAGTTTTCCATGCAGTTTTTCATCTTTTGGTAAGGATGTGAATATGGGTTGTTGGGCCATGATATAGAATCAAAGCATCCCTACATATATCATTAGGATGAGAATCAATCCATAAATAGTTCTTGAATAACCATGTAGTTTAATATCATGTGGAAAAGACATAATTCATATAGTTTAACATAATGCAGTTAGAATGTGATCCATACAGTTTAATATCTTACTGTGAGAATGATGGCCATGGAGATTAATGTCTTTTGGTAATTTCATTAGAAGTGTAGTTTAACATCTTGTGGTAAAGACAATGAACATGCAGTTTAGTGTCTTGCGGTAACGATATTAGCCATATAGGTTAACGTCTTGCAGTAAAGACGATGGTTAAATAACCTATCAGTAGAGTGTATCTTCCGAAAGATCTTGAAAAAATATTATACATATTTTATGAGTTTTAAGATCTTTAAAATCTATCAATCCTATAGATATATGTTCCTCCAATCGATCCTTGAAGACAAGGCATCTTTCAATTGTGTGCCCAAGACGTCGATGGTAGGGGAAATAATTATCTTGGCCTATAAATCCTACCTCATAATACTTCCTCATTATTAGAAGCTTCATTAAAACTTTTTTCATGGCATAGTCAAAATATTTAGAAACAATATTTTTTGGGAATGAATAGTATTTTTCCAATATTGCATTGAAAGATGGTCATTTCTCATTGGGAGGTAGGAGACTCATGCTCTACTGTGAAATCAGTGCTCCCTACTCAGAGTGATCAGATGATTAGAGTGGGGATTTAGGTGTTGGTGGTTCTAGTATCCCCATGTACATCTGCACTTGAAGCTAGTCTTTAAAGGGAAAAAAATCTCCTATCATGTTCTTGAGATGTTGATGGTAGCGAAAATGATTTTCATAGTCTACCAATCTTGCCTCTCTTTGCTTTATCAACACTGGGAACTCAATTAAACCACTCTCTATGGCATACTTGAAATACTTAGGAACATGTTTGGATTTGAAGGAATATAATTCTCACTACCCGTCTTCAAGATATGGGTGACCAGGATGCTTATCCCACATGTTATCCATACCACATTTAGTGTGGGTGAATGGCTAAATATGAAGATTGGGGTACAGAGTCCCGATCATTATTGGTCCAGGGGAAGGTTCTAAAGCATTGGGGGTCTTGGATGATACAGAAACTTCCCATTGATTAAAATATTTTAACACTCCTAGAGGTCTTATGGAGACATTTGAGGTTATATGGTTTTTAGAATATTGCTGATGAGGAGGTGGAAAATATAAAAATTCCGCCAACACTAAGGGTTGTGGGGAGGTGGAATAATGATTGAATATATCCCTAAGAGGGGATGAAAAATATGAAAATTCCCCCAGCTCTGTGTGTTGGGGAACTTTAATACAAGGTGGGATTCTATAAGAAGACATGGTCTCATCAACCATAGGTGGAGATCTCAAGATTATTCCCACAATTATATCCTGTAGATCCCTATTCTCTTATTGGAGTTTAGAAACTTTTTCTTATATAGAAACTTCCTTGTCATCCTCAAGGGGATGACTAGTGGGAGCCATGAAAACAACCCTACCTCTATCAATGGCAGGGTGAATGGATAATGATGGGAGTTTAGATGTGGATCCCAAAGATTAAATCCATTACCGACACTATCTATAAGATCCATTGTCCATATCTTCTGAGATACCAACACGATCAACAACACCTCTTATTGATTCCTAGTGGACACCGCTGAGTGTTTATGCTCTTATATCGGTGAAAAAAGATAGGACAACCCACTATGACTCAGAACACTATATAAAGGTATGATTGTATCCTTCAAGAGCATGCTCATATGGATGTGATGAAGAGTCTCCATATCTAACTGACATCTTATTAACTGATATAAAAGTAGGTTGGCACTCCTCCTTGAAGAAGTACCTCATTTGATGGGTTTGTGCATGGTATAAAATTTGAGGGGTTGGTTCCTATGATTTGGTTTTAGAAATTAATGGCCATGTCACCATTTAAAGGGTTAGTTCCCATGATTTAGATGATCCTAGGATAAAATATGATAAAATTCCCCTATCTTTACGGGCTGAGGTGTTCCTTGAGATTCCTCAGTTACTAAGGCTAGCTGTGACAAAGTTAGAGGCTCCTGACTAGCGATGATCTAGAATTGATTCTAGGCCACTGCCATGATACACTGGTGTGCCTCAGACAAATTGAAAATAGTAAGGATATGAGCCTTCTCTAGAGATACATCATTTGGATACCCCCTAGAAAATTATCATGTTGGGTGTCCCAACATGGTTAGTCAGTGCAGGCACAACTTCATTTATATCTCCATGTTGAGTCACAGTCATATGTCGATGATGATGGATAAAATGTATGGGTTCCCTCTTAGGAAGATCTCAAGGGATTGGTTTTTTATGATAATTTTCCTCACCCACCTTTTTGAGGTAGGGAAGGTGTGAACTACTATGCTCTAGGGATGGGGTCCCAAAGCGGTTGAAAGTGTCAATAATGACCATTTCCCATCCTCTGGATTATTGTGGTAAAGGCGATTGGTGAATGTTCAACCTATGAAATATTTAATGTACTAATTATAGATTTGGGATGCATATGTTGATGTGGTATTCACAACCCAATACGTTCACCAATCGATAATGGAAGTGGTGTGTTAGTGACAATATATGTCGGGGCCTCAGGATCAAAGTAGCTTGTCTAGGGATCTCAGGATATGTTGAAACATTTGATGACATCATTTTGATTGCAAGGAATCTATAAATCCTAGTGAATAAAACAAAACCCATTATCAATATGGCATCATACATGAGAAATATGTTCGATCAATAACATTCACAGTTAAAAGGTAAAGATGATTTCCTTTATTTTCACACAGGGTTAAGTGTGGTTAAAAGAAACATATCAGGTTCATTGTTTTGTTGTTTAATTTGAACATCATAAATTGACCTGATGGGAATTAGATAATCTATAATTTTTGACCCTTGAACTGGATGACACAGTTAAAGGAATTCACGTTGGGTTCACCATTTTTGTTTCATCAGGTTTTGGATGTGTGAAATGGGTTTCACTTTTTGGGATACCATTGTCACATTTCCCAAAAACTCCCAATGGTTCCCCCATCTTTATATGGCTACATAGATTCCTTACAAAGGCCATTAGTTATATGAGTTTCAAGCCCAATGACTCTTGGGGACTTGCATTGGTTGAGGGGATGGGAGGTCAGGCTAATCACACCCTTTTATGGGTAATTGTTTCATACTCCATGAATCTATTATATATTTAAGATATGTTCGTGAAATCCTTCCCAAAACCTAATACATGATAGGTTACATTTGCATCAATGACTTGATTATGAACATGTATCGATAGGAACAATGTTGTGCATATCATGGGTTTTCCGTCACTCTCTTATTTAGTTATGATGCTTTAGGCCATAGCCATGCTCGAGAACTCTGAAGTGTATTACTATCTAGTCAGATGGTTGGTGTATTAGAGATGAGATTGAATCTTTATGAGGCATCATACATATCCAGTAAAAATAGGAATAAAAACCCACATAGTTCGTTTGACATAGTTTAAGGTCGTATGACTGGACCCATCCATGTAGTTTAACATCATATGGTAAAGATGTGAATATCGAGCTCAAACCACAATGAGGCAACCTTCATATCTTATTTAATAAAGGTATCAGATTCCACATGGTTATTGTAATGAGAATATATTTTATGAGACATATGAAATTAGAGGCCCTAGGCGGGACTTATGCATATGAGACTTCCCTGGATTGCTTCTTTGGGAACATAGCCCTTTTAGTGAAGATGATTTGTAATCAGTTTACATACCACAGGTGATTCCTCACTGATGGAATTACTACCATGCTATTGATATAATCATCAATAATATCTAAGCTCATGTGATCCATGCTCGATGTGAGAAACAAGAGATAATTGTAGACTAGACACATTGCATGTGTGCATATTTGTATGAGGATTACATATTAATGTCTACCTTTGAGAGGTATGGTTTCCTATATCATAGAGGATATGGTATGGAGATCGTGCCTTAGGAAGGAATCTTACATATCTCGGTTATGGTGGGAATCAAAGTTCTCCTAATTCACTCATCCCTTAACCCAATGATAGGATAAGGTAGATGATCAAGTTTAGATACATTATGGACATCCTCAAGGTTTTAGGAATTTTAGGGGCATATACTAAGATGTATTTCCTATTGATCGGGGACATATTAAATGATGTCAATAGATGGGGATTACATACCGAGGATTTTTAATTGATGGATACATATTATATTATATTGGTAGATGTGGTTTACACACTAAGAATATAGATTAACCTACTCATTATTTATCCTCTAGAAGATTAAAGAGAGATAGTGATGATCATGATGGTCTATCCGAGAGCATGATATAGGTAGGGTCACATGAGTGCATGAACCTATCTCATTAAAGACACTTCCCCTGTCAAAGGGGAATGAATTTAAAGATCCGTAGTCGGGATCCACATGTCATGAGTCCAATTAGGTCTTCCATACAAAGTGGGAACATCCTAGAGGATTTTTATAACATATATTGATATGTCTTGACTGTCTGCCTAATATTTTGGGGAACCGATATGACATAGAAGACACATATATGGATGTCCGTCTAATTAAAATGACTTTGAGTTGACTGAGGTTGTCTTAGTGGTACTGTGTAAGGCAGACACTCCCTAGAAACATAACTATATATGGTTCGATTCCTACCACAATCAAAATTAGCTGGGGGATTGTGGTGCATAGTTGGTGGGTTGGTCCCATGACAGTTTGTACTGATATTGACATTTCCCAAGATCTAACTTCACAAATATGGATTCAGAATGGATGTTATGGATTCTTTCAGGAAGTAACATATGAGAACCATCCCAAGTAATACAATGCCTTCCAAAAGCTTGGTAATTATTTAAAAGACTATGGAATTAGGGAAATACGTCCTACAGTGTGTAAAATGACTTGGGTTGAAAAAAGAAAAAAAAAGTATTGACCTAGGAGAACGTAAAAATAGTCAAATAGTTGCTGCAGGCCCTTCTGGAATCTAGGATCATATTAGAGGACAAAAGGATGCTGATGAGAAATATATTAAATAGAAGGATCAATATGTACACAATAGTCAAACTGGTCAATCTGGGATCCATTCATTAGAGGCTAATAACAATTCAATTATTTTTCTTCTCACATAACACTTGATGCTTTTACTAATTCCCTCACGCCTGTGAGAGATCATAAGGACCCTAATAAATCTCATGATAACTTTCAAGAGGATATTAAAAGTGTCCCTTATGATTCTAATAAAACTTCACATGATTCCTAGGATCATGCATGTCAAATTGAGGATTTCTACATGAAATATAATACTAAGAAAGGTAGAAAATAATTTATTGATTTGGAGGGTTTCATTAATCCAAACCCGAAGAAGACTTGAAGATATTGAGATTAATCGAATATTGAAAGAACAATCATTACTACTTCTCTTAAAGCCTCTAAGATAGAGAAAACATATATTCCCCCTCATCCTGAGGTTGCTGAAATTACTTCCACATATTCTGGTGAAAATAGTTCGAGTGACAATGAATCTAATAATGTCTCCATCCCAGCTGTGAGGGATGCATATTAGTTTGAGGATGATGTTTCTGCAGAATTGGAATCTGGAATGGATGAACAAGATGATTTTTTTCCAAAGGTATAGAAAAGGGGAATCAATGTAGACATTTACCTATGAATCAGAAAGATAATTTTCATCAAGTTGGTTGAGGAATTAAAGAAAAAACATGATTTTAATTTATGATAAATTTCTTTGAAATGAGTTATTTTATTTTTCTCTTATTTGATGATTTCATGATTGGAGTTCATTCATGATAATGGCCTATCAATCTATTTTTATAGGATGATTGCTATCATTCTATTTGATTGTGTCTATATCAATGCCTCTATGAAGCTAAAACTTAACAATGGATTAGGAGAAACAATATTTCTCAGGAATTCAAATTGGTTAGATCTTGTTTTTGGAACCCATACCAGCATGTGAAGGAATCCTATAGGGATATTGTTTGCATTGAAAATTCCAAGGTAAATCATAATTGAGTTTTCTAAAAATAATTCAAATGAAGGGAGTGACATAACAATTATTTATTATGATTCCATGGTGTGGAGAGATTATGTTTTAGTCTTCTTGAAATAATTGGTGAAGGAAACTATAGTTTTGTTGGAAACAGACAATCCGTAAGGATAGAAATTTCTAGTGAAAACATTTATTATACTTCTCCAATGTGTCTGAAGGTGAAGGGATCTCTTGGATTGAATAAGATTCTCTATTGCATCATGGTAGTTTTTGTCTTGGGTTTTTTATTATTGTTTTATGTCACTTTTAGTTAATTTTCTACTAGTTCAAGCTCATTGTACCTCGTTTAAACACTGTACATATTTTTTTTAATAAATCTTTGAGAGATGTGGGATGGGTTTCCATTTGATGCATCAATCTGTTAAAAAAACATTCCTTGGATTCATTCTTATGGGAGAAGCAGACATGTCTAAGATGTTTCTCATAACCAAATCAGACATGTTCAGGGTCTCACGCATGATCAAAGTAGACATGGATGAGGTATTACGCATGATAAAAGTAGACATAACTGGGGTATTGAACATGATTAAAGTAAGCATGACTATATGCTGTCACATGATCAACCTGACCTATCCTTAGACTATCACATGTCAATATGGACATGTCTATGGAAAATCACATGATCATTCCAACATGTCAATGACTCCCTTTCATGATCAATGTACATTTTCTGGAATATCTCTGCATGACTAAGGTGGAAAACTCCACGGTGATTCAGATGATTGATATGAATCTGTCTTAGGTTTGACACATGATGACGCTGGCATTTCAAGGTCTTGTTACTCGATCAACTCGACTTGTCCTTGGATCATCACATGAAAATGGTGACATTTTGATCAACAATTGAGAGGTCAATTTGAGTTTCCCAAGTCTTGTATCATGGTCAAAGAGACATGTCCAAAACCTCCTAAATACATCGTGAGATTCATGAGGACTCTTTCGATCATGTTTCCTTAAACATTTCATGTGGAGGGGTCTCGTGGATATGTTCTGGTGCTTTAATTTATTCATGTACCACAAGTGCATATCCAAAGAGATCATGCCTCAAGTTGCATGGGAAAAAATGTATGCCTGAGTGTACATGTTGAAGGTGTACACTATAGGGCCTGCATGGAAAACGGAGGTCATGTCTATGGGAATACATGCTCACTAAGAGGGTACTCATAGGATGATCCTCTGTTCATGGGATTTTAATGAACTAAAAAAGGACCCATGAGGGGGTCTGTAGACATGTGCAGAGAATTCCCAACAACAACGCAAGTATTGGTAAGGGTCTATGGTGCATACTATCAGGGGTTTTCCTCCTTGTCTATCATGCATGTCGAGGGGTTTCTTCATGACACTACATGATACCCACACATATATGGTTCGCATGGCCTTTATAAGGTCTTACAGTGGGTCTTATGTTTATGCACTGGGATGACATATCATAGTGTGCATGGTGATAGGATTTTTATAGAGATTTGGGGATCATGACATATATGGCACAAGTCCTAATGTTTTCATCATGAGGATGATCAGAGGATCACCATGAGATCAAGGGTTCATGACACTGTAAATAACGCATCCACTAGTGTATGCCCATAGACTCCAGCATGGGTTTCCCTCATGTCTACAGGACGTTACTGGGTGTCTGAGTGGAGACATTTCCAAATTAAGAGATCCTCTCTATCAACTTCTCCTTGCTGAGAGACGCACGTCCGAGCATGGCATGTGCACCACATAATAGGGGTTGCATGTCCACTATGCACTGGCATGATCTCTAAAGAATCATGCATGAGGCTTTTCAAACACATACAGGGGCTATGTGTTGGTCTATAAGGAAGGGGTCACACCTCTTAATGAATTCTCGATATAGAGAGGGTGTTCTCGCAAGTTCAAGCAAGGGTCATCGCGGAACCAAGGGACTTCATCATGCGTGGGGTGCACACATCATGTGTATATCTGAGGGAGCCACATGGTAGAGTGAATGGATAATAGGTGAATGAGTCTTTTACGACAATATAGTATTACACTGAAGGGTATTTTCATGTCAAGGTAGACATGTCTAGGGATTCATGCAAATATCGCGAGACTGAGGGGTTTGGGGCATCATGATAATAATGGCTCATGGAATAAGGGGTCTTTCTTGCCTTCTAGTATTGTATGTGAATGCAGTTATGATAGGGACCTGTGCCATTGCATCACATGATATTTAATTATTCATGAGATCGTATGGCCCATAGGGGATCTCGTGAGAGGACTTATAATCAGACATAATACAGTTATGATAGGGACCTATCCCATTCATTCATCCTATAGAATGTTTTAATTTTTTTTAATTTTTTTGTAATTTTAAAATTTTTATTTTTATTTTTTATTTTAGTTTTGTTTATATATATATATCAAAATTTATCAGCAGAATTTATCAGTTATTTAATATCTAGAAGTACTTCCATTACATCAGTTTGGATTCTGATAGAAATCCTTACCCAGGGCTCTCTTTTATAAGAGGGCATGGAAATTATTCTACATTTTCGATGTGGGATTCAGATTCTCCCTTTCCTGCGTAGAACATTCTGTATTTCTGATGTGAGATTCTATTTCAAGTAAATGAATTTGAAAGACTATAACATACAAACTATAAGGACAATATAAATGAATCTTAAAACATGTATTAAACATATAAGATATTTTTGAAAATAAAAATAATTTCATAAAAAATGTTGATGAATTATAATTTATAAGCTTCCAAATCCACCGACATGAAACTTAAAAATGTTACACGTATGTGTCTTTGAAAGACTATAAAATCCAAACTATAAGACCAATATGAATGAACCTTAAAATATGGATTAAACATATAAGAAATAGTTGAAAATAAAAAGAATTTCGTAAAATGTTTTGATGAATAATAATTTATAAGCTTTCAAAACCACCAACTTTAAACTTCAAAATAGTTCAAGTACGTGGCTCTGAAAGACTATAAAATACAAATTATAAGGCCAATATAAATGAAACTTAAAAAGTGGATTAAACATATAATAAATAATTGAAAATAAAATGATGTTTTTAAAAAATATTGATGAAAAATAATTTATAAGCTTTCAAAACCACCAACTTGAATCATAAAAATGTTTCAAGTATGTGGCTTTGAAAGACTATAAAATACAAACTATAAGACCAATATAAATGAAATTTAAAACATGGATTAAATATATAAGAAATAGTTAATAAATAATTTGTTAATTACTAATATAATTATTAATTAGTTAGTAATTAATATAATTAATAATTAAAAATTAATAATTATTAGTTACTAACATACAATAATTAATTAGTTAATTAGTAATATAATTATATAATAATTAATTAGTTAATTAGTAATATAATTATTAATTGATAATTATTTAGTTAGTTAGTAATATAATTAATAATTATAATTATTCAATATAATTATAAATTATTAATTATATATTAATAATTAATAATTAATTATTAATTATATAATAATTAATTATTTAATTAGCAATATAATTATTAATTATAATTATTAATTATTTATTATATAAAAATTAATTAGTTAATTAGTAATATATTTATTAATTCTAATTATTAATTATTTATTATATAATAATTAATTAGTTAATTTTTAATATAATTATTAATTATAAAATAAATAAACATATAATTAGTAATATAATTAGTAATTATAATTAATAATTAATAATTATTATTTATTAATTATTAATTATTAAGTATTAATTATATAATAATTAATTAGTTAATTAGTAATAAAATTATTAATTATATAATAATTAATTACCTAAGTGGTAATATCATTATTAATTATAATTAGTAATATGATAATTAATTATAATTAGTAATTATTAATTATATAATAATTAATTAGATAATTAGTAATATAACTATTATTTATAATTATTAATTACTAATATACAAAAATTAATTAGTTAATTTGTAAAATTATTATATAATAATTAATTAGTTAATTATTAATATAAGTATTAATTATACAATTATTAATTAGTAATATATTTATTAATTATAATTATTAATTATTAATTATTAATTATTAATTATATACTAATTAATTAGTTAATTAGTAATATAATTAGTAATTATAATTAGTAATATAATTACTAATTATAATTAGTAGTTATTAATTATATAACAATTAATCAGTTAATTAGTAATATAATTATTAATTATATTTTTTAATTCTTAATTAATAATTATTAATTATATAATAATAAATTAGTTAATTAGTAATATAATTATTAATTATATAATGAATAATTAGTTAATTAGTAATGATTAATTAGTTAATTAACATTATAATTATTAATTATTAAAAATTAATTATATAATAATTAATTAGTTAATTAGTAATATAATTATTAATTATTAATTATATAGTAATTAATTAGTTAATTAGTAATATAATTTTTTATTATATAATTAATACATATAATTACAATTAAAAATTATATTACCAATTAACTAATTAATTATTATATAATTAATAATTATATTACAAACTGACTAAATAATTTTTATATAATTAATTATTAATAATTAATAACAAATAATTATAATTATTTATTATATTACAAATTTATTAATTAACTAATGAATTATTTTATAATTAATAATTATAGTACTAATTAAATATTTAATTATTATATAATTAATAATTATATTACTAATTAATTAATTAATTATCTTATAATTAATAAATATATTGTAAATTAACTAATTAATTATTATATAATTAATAATTATATTACTAATTAATTATTATAAAATTAATAATTATATTACTAATTAATTGTTATATAAATAATATTGATATTACTAATTAAATAATAACTATATAATTAATAATTATATTACTAATTAACTAATTAATTATTAATTATTTCTTATATGTTTAATTCATGTTTTAATTTTAATTTATATT
This sequence comes from Viscum album, assembly GCA_963277665.1. Taxonomy (NCBI): domain Eukaryota; kingdom Viridiplantae; phylum Streptophyta; class Magnoliopsida; order Santalales; family Viscaceae; genus Viscum; species Viscum album. The sequence goes on along the minus strand of OY728150.1, from coordinate 1,879,915,545 downwards.
GGTCTTATAGTTTTTATTTTATAGGCTTTCAAAGCCACATAATTGAAACATCTTTAAGATTCAAGTTGGGGGTTTTGAAAGCTTATAAATTATTTTTCATCAACATTTTTTATGAAATTATTTTTATTATCAACTATTTATTATATATTTAATCCATATTTTAAGTTTCATTCATATTGGTCTTATAGTTTGTATTTTATAGTATTTTAAAGACACGTACTTGAAACATTTTTAAGTTTCAAGTTGGTGGTTTTGAAAGCTTATAAATTATTATTCATCAACCTTTTTTATGAATTTTTTTTTATTTTCAAATATTTCTTATATTTTTAATCCATGTTTTCAGTTTCATTTATATTAGTCTTATAGTTTTTATTTTATAGTATTTTAAAAACACGTACTTGAAATAGAATATCACATCAGAAATGCAGAATGTTCTGCATAGGAAAGGGAGAACCCGAATCCCACATTGGAAATGTAGAATGATTTCATGGGCATGCTCTCTTGTAAAAGGGAGCTCTGGGTGAGGGTTTCTATCAGAATCTACACTATTGTAAGGGAAATACTACAGGATATTAAATAGCCTATAAATTCTGCTGAAATTTTTTGTTTTGTTTTTATATATATATATATCATATAAACAAAAAAAACAAAAAAATAAAAAATAAAAATATTTTTTAAAAAAAATAGTTCAAAAAAATTAAAAGTTTCTGTAGGATGTGTGAACCTCGTTCCGCATCCTTCATCTACTTCGTGAAGGATGCATGAACAAGGTTTATGCATCTTTCAGCGTACCTATGATGTGTGAACCCCATTCATACATCTTCCTGGGATTCGGAATGCGTGAACGGGGTTCACGCATCTCCAGAAACATCTTTAAAAATATTTGTAACCCTAACCCTTTTCGATTTTTATTAAAAAACCATATATAAAAAAACATGTTTTACGATAGATCCTCATGACAGGAGCCTCTGATTACATGGAGATGATCTCTGAAGGAAACATCTCACTCCAAAGTTCCTCCACTACTCTCCTACTCTTCCATATCTTCCCTTGCTCCCTTTTGTGCCTATTTTTCTTGATAGGAGAACTATATATATAGGTGAGGGGAGGCTGAGTAACCTATTTCTTTACATAGGATAAAGGCCACAAGCAGTAGATTAAGTGGTGGAGATCACATCACATGATCATTTCATTTGATAATACGATGACTTTTTTCCTTTTATTGCATCACATGATCCATAAAAATCCAAATTAAATCAGATGAAAAATACACCGAAGGCGGAAGGGGTTCGCATTCGTAAAACTGCTCGTGACATCTCCAGGTGATTACCATTGCTTCATCCATACGATCAAAGGATGATCATGAGATAGCCTCGATCCCCTTTTATGAATCCATGTGTTCCAAATAAATCCGATTTAAATCGGATGAAAATATGTCGAAGGCGGAAGGGTCCATAGTTGCTTAAATTTCTATGAAGTATTTAGGGACTATCCTTGCTTTGGTCACATGATTAAAGGATGATCATGCTCCAAATTTGAGTGCTGGTGGGAGATCTCACGGAATGCTACTAGAGTTTTCAGCGGCTCATTTTGGTTGTCTCAAACTTGTGTGACTATTAATGAAGGACTGGTGGTGGCGATCCTAGTGACCACTGAGTGATCATACGACTATCTTTGAGTCTCCATGTTGAACCAGTGGCATCAGATAAAAGAAGTTAAGCATTAGGTTGAAGACGAGGTCTCACGCTATGTGGGATTTTCTTAATTTGAACTCACTAGGTGCTTGATTGATGTAGATGGATGGGATTAGCGGGCAACACGATCAGAAAGTGCATATTCAATTTCCATGGAAAACCCTTTCCCACATTGAATTCTTTATGCTCCTCCACTTTGATATATAATCCATTATGTGGATTTCACTCAAATGATCTGGTAATGGGGTCGACACCCATACCATACACATCACCTCCATCACACTGGCCTTGGCCTAGTATGTGTTTCATGTCCACAGGCCATGAAAAATTTGGGCAAGAAGTGGATATAATTTTAAGGAAGATTGAGGACATGAGTTTACTGGCACATCTCTAAGCACTCAATAGATGTATGAGAAAGTGGAGGATGTTCATTGATATTGATAAAGATGTATGTCATGATGTGATTTCATATTTTATGGTATCTTAATAACATAAAAATAATAAAATTATAAATTTTATTAATGTTGCTATTTTTATGTAGGAATTATCTAAAAAATACCATGAATTGTGAAAAAAAGTCATTCATTATATCAATTTGTTGTATAATTTTTCTAAAAAAACAATATTGGTGGTATTTTATCTATTATTACTTATATTTTTTTATTATAACTAAATATTTTTTTAACTTCTATATTTTTTATAAACGATCATGAATTAGGTCACATGGTTGGTTAGATAGATATGTGTCTTAATGTTCATTGGAAACATAATGATTGTTTTGTGAATGAACCAATAAGAGACATTGGAGTAAGCACTTTTCATTACTATTTAATGTTATTTCATTACTATAAAAACAAAATGAAAAATAAACAACAAAGAAATGACTTAAACTTAATTAAATGGGGATAGCTATATGTATCAAACAACAACAATTAGAAATATTGAATCCATTTTATACTTGCATCCAGCCCTAATTAATTGGGTTTAAGGATTGTTTATTTTTGTAATTTATTTTTCATTTTTTTGTTTTTATATTAATGAAATAACATTAAATAGAAATAAAAAATTTATTAATTAGATAACATTATAAAGTTTAAATAATTTAAAAAATCATTGTTAATATTATTGTATTAACATGTTAAATTCAATAAGCATGGGATGTGATCCCATCCCAATCAGCACTAGTTTCCTAGAACAACACAATTGAAATACTTTTGGGGAAGGATCATCTTGAGCATGTATAGGGTATGGATTCTGGGCTTACACAATCAAATGTATTGGGTAGGGTGTCATCATCATTTACCACTACACCTAGTGGGGTTGGAGTTGGGCTGTTGATCAGGAATCATAGATATAAATTTCAATGATGAAATAACAGGTGAAATAACATGAATCTTATAGAAAAACATAGGATTAGTTGAAATCAGAAATGGAAAATTATTTAGATTATGTATTTTAGTGGATGGTAGGCATGATCCTCAAGGAAATTTTCAGTCTTATAGATTTTCCCATTGAGTTAAATTTTAAAATCAACCAATGACATGTCCAAATGACTATTTTATTTATTAATATGATAACATTTTATAATTTTGGGACTTTTTATATGAGTAGGAGTAGGGGTAATGTGATATGAGTTTTATCTTTTAATTATTTTCATTTAGATTAATGCAAAATCATGGTATAATTGTGATTGAATTATTTGTTATGTGTACAAGAACATATAACGTCTATCTAACATACGGTGTTCTCATAATGACTTAATAATTAGTTGTAAAGATATCAAAGTCTTTTAAAATGCGTTTTAAGGGATAAAAATAGTTAAAATGATGTCATAAGGTCATGAAATAATAGGATAATGACCATAGATTTATTTTTAAAATATAAAAAATGAAGTTATGTCAATTCGAGTTTCAGTTTTTCTGAAATGCCAATAAATTCATTTTTAGAGTTTCAGAACACTAAAATGTGTGTGTAATGATCAAAACCATATAAAATGATCCAGGATTGATGTTAAATCATGTGAAAAATGTGGTTTAATTATTTTTTACGTGTATGAATAGAAATTACATCCATCTGATGTGTTTTATACTCGAAATGACTCAATAAATAGTTTTAAAGGATATCAAAGTATTTAAAAACATGTATCACAAGGTCAAAACTAATAAAATGATGTCATATGGACATGAAATAAAATAAAATTTTTTTTTATTGATTTGTAAAATATAAAAACCAACACCACATATTCAGAGTTTTCGTTTTCCCAGGATGCTCATAAACAAATTTTAAGTGCTTGAAAACACAAAACACGTGTGTAATAGTCAAAACCATAGTAAATATACTCATATTGATGTGAAATCATAGGAAAACTATGGTTTCATCTTTTTTGATGTGTTTAAGTATACAAAACATCCATATGGAATGTGGTGTTCTCCAAATGAATCAATAAGAAGTTTTAAAAGATATCAAAGTATTTTAAAACATGCACTAGGGGGTCAAAACCAGACAAATAACATTAGAGAGCCACGGAATCATAGGGCAATGAATATAGATTTAATTTTGAAATGTATGAATCAAAACCATGTCAATCTGATTTGTGGTTTTCCTGGGATTCCTATCAAAACATTTTTAGTATTTTAAAATAATAAAACATACTTTGATAAAAAATCATGGTAAAACTATCATTGAATTATTTTTGATGTGCATGAGAAGGGCACATATCAATATGTCATGTAGTGTGCTTAGAATCACTCAATAAAAAGTTTTAAAAGATATAAAAGTCTTTAAAAACATGTTTTAGGGGGTCACAACCATGAAAATGATATCAGAGAGCAATTAAATTATAAAAAAATAATTATATATTGATTTTTAAAATGTGTGTACTGAAACTATATAAATCTGAGTTTTAGATTTCCCAGGATGACTATAAATGTAGTTTTAGTGTTTTAAAACATGGAAAAGTTTGTGTAATGTTCAAAATAATAGAAAAAGACCTCATATTGATGTTAAACCTTGGTAAAACTATTTTTCATTATTTTTGATGTGTATGAGTAGAAAAAATGTCCCTTAGACATGCGATGTGCTCAGAATGACCCAATAAGCAGTTTTAATAGATATCATTGTATTTAAAAAGGGTGTTATGGGATCAAAACCAAAAAATAATGTCAAATGGATATTAAATCATAAGGTAATTATTATATATTTATTTTTGAAATTTAGGAACTGATGCCACATCAATTTGAGTTACAGTTTTCCTAGGATTCTGGTAAAAGAATTTTTAGTGTTTTAAAACACTAAAACATGCATGTAATGGTTAAAACCATAGAAAATGATCTCATATTGATGTGAAATCATAGAAGAATCACCATTGAATTATTTATGACATGTACGAGTAGAAAAAACATCCATCTGACATGAGGTGAACTCAAAATGACTTAATAATCAGTTTTAAAGGATATCAAAGTCTTTAAAATTGGGTATAATGTGTTTAAAAACAAATATAAAATGTTAGAGGACATTAACTTATATAAAAATGAAATTAGATTTATTTTTTAAATATAGGAATTGAATCCATGCCAATAGGATTTATATTTTTTCAGGATGCCCAGAAATTTATTTTTAGTGTTTTAAAACACTAAAACATGTATGTAATGAAAAACTAATAGAAAATGAAATTCTATTGATGTGAAATAATTTTGTAACTCTATTTTAATTTTTTTAAAATGTATGATTAAAAAAATTATCCATCTGATGTGCTGGGTGCCATGAATGACTCAATCTACAGTTTTAAAAGATATCAAAGTCTTTAAAAACACGTGTCAAGGGTTAAAACTGAACAAGAAACATTTAAATAATATTAAATCTTAAGATAATTACTATAGATTGATTTGTGAAATATAGGAATTGAATTCACATTAATACATGTTTGGATTTACCCAGAATTATTGTAAAATTGTTAGTGTTTTAAAACACTAAAACACATTTATAACGATCAAAATCATATAAAAATACCTCAAATTGATATTAAATCATTATAAAAACACCATTTAATTATTTTGGAAATATATTAAATGCTACCATATAAAATTCTTTAAAAATTTTTATTGAGTAATTTTAAGCACACCACACATCGGTTTAAAACTTGATTAGATTGTTATATACTTCTCTCTTTTGAGTTCTAAGTGTTTAATCATATCTTAAATAGGTAAGTTTATGTTTTCAAATTTTTCTTCATGATATATTATTTTTTTATATTCAAATTTCATATTTTTATAAAAAAAAATAAATGTTATGTGAAAAATTCTGAATATATTATGTGCCCATTATGATTCATAATTCTTTTCACAAATTTTCTATTTTGTATTGTAGGTGAAAAATGTTATCTGTAGAAATGAGGTTTACCATTTTGATCCATGAAAATATTTATATAATAGTGGTGATGGCTTATAGTTTTTGTTGTGTGGTTAAATATTAATAATGATTTTACTATAATTCTTATTTATTATGTTAAATTCTAATTTCTATCTTATTTTTGTTCAAGATGATGACATAACATGGCTGATTATGGGTATGATGACTTTATCCATGGAGGTGGTTGGATGTAGTGGAGGTGGTGAGGTGAGTATATTGTTTATGGGTTACTGATGGATATTGGACACATTTTATCTATATATATAAGATTAATGAGCTTATGGATGACTGATGGTGGTGTATATATGACTATAGATATATAGCTAAGTTTATTGTGTATTTATGTTTGAGTTTATTATATGAATGATTTCTTTGTATGAAAATATATTTTTTTAAAAATAGTTTTTCTAAAAACATTTTATTTAATATTTTTAGTGGTAGTTTCTGATGACCACCACTAAACCACACTACTGCTAATTTTTTTAGCGGTGGTTCAGTTAATTTCATTTTTTGCCTCTTTAAATGTAAACCATCACTAACTAAATTAGAGGTGGTTATGTTAATTTTACCAGATTTTTTTAAAAACCACTCCAAAATGAATAAAAAACCGTAGCCAAGTACACAAAAATGACACATATAAAAACTACCACTAAACTATTAAAACAGTTTCTAAATTAATTATGACCATGAAATACATGGAAGTTTGAATACTAAACAAAATAACAATGGTTTAAACTACCAGTAGTAATAAAAAAACCACTTCTAAGACCACATTTTTTTGCAGTGACACCTCTTCGTGGATATACTAGTCACCGTCCAATACAAATACCTCAATACCCCAGGGGTGTAAATAAAAGAATCTAAACCTAGAAATGAAAATATGTAGACAAGGGTGAGAATATAGATCACCAGGCATACAATGTGAAACCATAACACTTGGCTAGTCATTAAATTAATGATCCTTTTATTCTATTTTGAAATACATAACTAAAAACAATTTTTTTAATTAATTTCACATAAATCACAATATAAGGATTTTCAATCATCCCTAAATTTACTTTTTCATTTATTTTAATTAAAAATAATCACTTTAGAAACCATTTACTAGCCACATGTATCTTTTTAATAAAACACCCATTCGAAACACCTTTAAAATGAGTTTTACAATAAGTTTTAACATACCATTTTAAATGAAAATGAACAAGGATAAAGAAATAATAAAAATTCTATAAATCATAGGTTGTGTAAAATAAATCAAGAATAATAGGAACTCATACAAGAAATCATTTAAAAGAATCATCATGGAAAAACACCCTAGGGGTCACTAAGGACTAGGGAAACCTAGATCATAATTCACTAGTATCTTGTAGAAAGAGATAGTTACACATCAATGGATAGTGGAATCAGTAAATAGACTTCACTAGACTAGATAGTGGAAAGGGATCCCATCCTATCTAAGTTATACCACCCAAGCACTTGAGTTTCCCCTAATGTTTGAACAATAATAGCATCCACATAACAATAGTGTGCAACATCACTAGGAAATTCTAAGATTTTCATTGTCATATATGATCCATAAATAATGATGCAAAAGTTTAGACCTCATATATAAACCTATTTTTAAGAGAGTTAATTCCAAATTACATCCAAGGGTTTTCCAACACAAATAAAATAAATGCTTGAATAGTTATTGAAAGGTTCCAACTAGGCCTTATTATTTATTTTAGGAATCACTTAAAACTTATTTCAAAATAAATTTTTAGTATCATATTTAAAACCAAAATATTTTACTCCACCATTATTATATATACACTTACACATATTGTTGAACCCCTATGAGTTTAGAGTGGATTTTTTGAAAATATATTTTGCTGGAAATTGTTGAACCCTATCAATTTGGAATGGATTTGTTGACACTATATTTTGTTGATAATATGTGATATTCGATTTTTTAGTGATAACTAATTGGAGGATAGTTGTGGATTCATTCGTTACATAATTATAGAAGTTGGAGGAAGAAGAAAAATATAGATATGTGAATGTGGTTACCTATATTTATATTGGTGGAATTATTCTAAAGGAATTATATGATGGAGGAGTTATATTTTTGGCTATGTTTTGAGATAAGGACTTGGTAAAAAAATAGGCCATACTTCACCAACCAAAACAAGGAATCAGTAAACCATGCCATACAAAATATTGATCAACCGAGGCCCATATAGCATATAGAGGAACTACGGTATATAGGGAAGGAAAAGAATACATAAGCATGTACATAAAAGCACACATGCGGGTATAAACATGCACATGGGAGTAGTGGTCTGTGACGTAGGGTGACAATGAGAAGTTGGATGGGTGCAGATGCCGTTACTCCCAACTAGAGAGTATGGGAAGTTAATATTTTTATTAATAAGAGAATGTATGAGGAGAAGACCAATGTGGGATTTGATAATAATAGTAAATGTTCACCTAACTTAAAATCATATTCATATAATGATCACAATTATATTTATTTAATGTAATCCATATGATCTACTCCAAAGGTTTCACTTAACCTCTTACCATGAAATAGGTTTACTACACATTATAGGAGTAAGGAGTTTACACCATAGGAGGGATCAACTTTCCATAGTCCCATGGAAGATTTGATTCTTACACCATAGCTCTGATTTTCATTATGGGGGGTTTAAATTTAAAAGAGGTAAATATTATATACGTATATAATCCTATAAAGGTCTACACCATAGTATGTGAAATTTCACCACTATAAAGTCTAATAATTTGAGGCTATGATGTAATAAAGATAACTATAGTGTATATATTGGATCAAGAGTTTTTCATATATTATTTCCCCACATTTTGGAGAGTTTCCATTATTGGAGATGACCTAGATACCATAAAGATATGTAATTTGATGCAATCATATGTTTTATTGAGATTTCAAATTTTGAAAAATAGGAGGTTACTGCATTTTAAAAAAATCCATGTTTTATGGTGCCCATGATGAAAGGGTTTTGATCATACCATTAGAACATGAATTTCACTATAGAACTAATGGCTATTACATAGGAGCTTATACCATGGAATTACTGGAAACATTTTAGTGTGTAAGTATGATTGAATGAGAGAATTATGGGAGTCCCTAACTATAAAGAAATGTATGATCATTTGTAGTTATTTATAAATTGAGGGTCAACCACAACTAATGAAGGCTTTATAGTCATGGATCATAAATAATTAAAATTTAATGACTATGATCATGGTGCTATTCATATTCAATTTTATCTATATTTATAGATATTTAAATTCATTATTTACAAATAGAAAAACTCTAGGGAAGTTATATTTTTTATCTATGAAAATATCTATGAATTTATGACCTAAGACTAATAGAGAATTAATGAGTTACTTGAAGTTCTTAAACTAATAGTTATATGGGATATACATTTGGAAGTATAAGAAGAAGTAGAATTTATAGAAGAAAATAAGAAAGAATCCACACTATTCAAAATACTAATATAAAGAGAGAATGAGATATCAATTGATATATTAGTATTCGGAGGAAAGGGACATGAGTTTCAACATCCAAAAAGGTGAATATGTTCTTTTATTACTTTGTAATGGGATAAGATTTATAGAATTGTTCTAGAAAGAAGAGCACATTATATCTCTTGGAGAAATTTCCAATGAATAAATACGATTCAATGAAATATTATAGAAAGAAGATGATTCTCAAGGAGTTATTTAAAAATAATTATTAAGGATAAGTATATCAAATTTACCAATCTCTACATTCCTGGTGCATCTAAAATAATAAAGTGATATTGTTCTTGTCTTCTGAGAAAATATTGTTCTCACTTTGAAGTGATGAGTATAAAAGTGAAGCTGTGACGGAAACATTCTTTGGGTGGTAGTGAACCAACCCAAAAATATGTAAGAAATGTGATACCAGGTAGGAGTGACCTTTCCATAACACAAGTAGTGGTTTTATAGTGTTTTTGGTTCATCGACACAATGGTGACCTCATGATCCTTGGACTAGGATGTAGTGTTGAACCAAGTAAAAATAGTTTTGTCTATGTACATGATTTTTTATATTATATATAACAAAATTTGAAAAGGGGGATAAAAAATATCTAATATATTTGATTAAGGAATGTTTAAGTTAAATAAATAATTCAACAAGTGAATAAAAGGAAAACCTTTTCAATAAGAGGTTAATATCATTAGGGTAGTGAAATAAAAAATGAAATGTGAAGAAATTTAAATAATTTCACATACCCTGATTCCCCACCTCTCAGGGTATATCTCACCTAAGTCCCTTAAGGGGCCAATAATTGGTATCAGAGCATAGGATTCATTTATTGAATTATTTATTTGACTTTGTTCATGTGAAGTTGAATTTTAATTTTTCCCTTATAATGTGGTGTTCTATGAAAAAAGATATAACTTTAAAGAAGAAGAACAATTATGGTGTATTCCCTTAGTGTGAAACTGTCTTTGGAAATAGTGATATTTAGTTAAATGAGTCCAAAACCTTAGAGAAGAATGGTATGAAAAATTTATATTGTGAATCCATTCACTCATTCAACGATGCTTTAGGAATGAATGGAGAGGATGATAAGACAAGTGATATTGGTAGTACCAATGATGAGGAGATCCCAAGAAGGCTAAGAAGGTAAGATTTTGACTAATCAGAAGAGGTGGATCAATAATTAAAAGAAGAAAATTTGAGACTAAATAAAGAAAACATGCCTCTAAACAGCAAGTCCAAAGTCTATAAAATTGAAGTTTAAAAGATGATAAGCCTAAAAAAATTCTTATTGAAGTTAAAATAAACCTAAGTGAAAAGAATTATTATCAAGGATAATAAATGAAAATGATAACTATAAAGGTCGAACAAATAAAAGAAGATTCAATAAAAAGAGTCTAAAATCGAGAGAAGTTCAAAACATGAAGGCAAATAAGGATGAGTTGGTTGGTAATCTAGCTGAAGTATTTGAGGAGAATAAAATCCTGAAACATGAAGAAATATCCCATAACAATTTCATTTATCAAATTAATTTTAAAATGAAATTATAAAAAGTAATTTTTTTGAAGAAATGTACCAATAAATCAAGAAGAATATGGCCACTAAAATGGAGTTGAAAGAAAGAATCATTCCTATAAAAAATCTACTTGAATAAAAAAGAAAAATTATAATGGGTAATATTTCAAATTTTAATGAAATGAATGATGAATTAAATAATAAATATGAGAAGATAAGATACATTGAGGAAAGGATAAACACATCAAAAGTGATGTTTATTATCTCTCCAAAAGATATCTCAACTTGTTCAGTAAAAAATAGAAATATATATATGAAATATGGAAGTAAAGTTTTGTTCCATGTAAAATATTTAGGTATATTTCCCTGAAATAAGTTTTCACTAATGTGTTTCTATTTTAGAAAAACTGGTCACAACATTGATAGATATTTCCAATCCAGTAAGCCTAAATATGTCAAGAGAACTCAAATTATACCTACATATCCTTCAAGAAGAAACCAAATGATTTATGATTATTTTAGTAAATTACTTATTTGTTTTAACATCAATCATATAGAATTGTATTGATATTAGAGAAATTAATATAAGGTTAGATATTCAATATAGAGACTCTCCACTCCCATGAATTATAAAGAAATTTTTTTATCCTGAAATTAGGTCTGTCAATATCGAAAACATGTTCAATATTTTGGAGGATGATAAAGAACCTTAATGAATGGTGTTTCAAGCACCAAGATCTTGGTACTCACAAAAAAATCACTTTGAGAAAAATAAGAACAATATGAAAGAAAAATAAAGAGGTTTTTAGTGATATAAAAAATGTGAAAATAAAATATAATCCACCTATAAAGAAGAGGTATTATAATATGGAACTTTTACTATCAATTAGGTGGTTTTATAAAGTAGTTCAACACTAATCAATAAGGTAACAAAATAGAAATTTGAAATAGAGAAGAAATTTGAATGTGTGACCACTACATATGAAAATCAAGAAGATACTTGTTTAAGTGTGATCAATTCCACAATTGTGGGTAAACCCATGATGGGGAAGGATATCAATACTCTCATCCATTAAGAGAAGTGTGCAAGTGGAATCATGAAAGGGAGATCCTTTGGAAATATGTTGAGTTAACTGAATAAAGTTGACGATAAATAACTTTAAGAGATTATTTCATTCCTTTCCCAAAAATTGTAAAAGGGAATAGGAAAGATGGAAGGATTTGGGTTTGTTCATCTTGACCTATAATATTCCTATACTTGAGAAAATTTGAGGTGCTGCTCTCACCATATTATGTAAATGTTCTAACTTGTTTAAAGTGGTTTATACTTAGGGGGAGACACAATCCATGGGGCAAGGGTTCTAAAAAATAAATTAAAATGAAGATGGAGCCATATTTGAAATTTACTTATGAATTCTATGAAGATAGTGGTGGTTATGGTCTTATTGGTTTATTTTTGTTCCAAGCCTGATGATTCATGAAAGGTCAAAATTTTCTTTCTGAATTTGATATTGAAAAACTAATTTAAATGAAATTGGTTTCTTGTGGATAGATATGATGTAATATAATACAATATGATAAAAATGTCCTAAAATTAGGGAATAAAAGTTATGTGGTTAGTGGAATCATATTTTAAGATAGTAGAGTTGTCTGATGCCACAATAAGGATGGATCTTGAGTACACCTATTAAAATCCTAACTTGTTGTATCAGTTGTGTCCTCATTTAGTTTATTAAATTATGATGCAAAAAATAAGGTACTCACAAATGTTTTCCCCTATTAAAAATAATTTCAAATACATAATTTTTAAATTAAGGGGGGAATTTGATTCCAAGTCATAAAGGATATCTCATCTGTGAAATTTTCCCACTAAAATAGAAGGACATATTGGGTGGAAAATTCATTTTTTAGTGATTGCTAATACTTTCAATACTTTTTTATAAATTTAATGGTGATTTTCATTACTCTCAAGTTGTGACAGATATTGGAGACACATATGGACAACATAAGAGAGATAAAACATTAAAGGATCATTCAAGATGACCGGGAAAATAAATGGAATTATCTTTTTAATGTTAACAAGTGGAATAACTACTACTTTAATCATTATATCATTTATTCCTTATTCTTTAAATCTTATGTGCTAATAGTTTTGTATGATTTTGGATAAAGGTGTGTGTTGAGAAAATGAGATTTAAAGGATTATATGAATTTATTAGACCTAGTGAGTTATATAGATAACCTTATAGGTGTTAGATAATACTCTTGTTTCTAGCACCAAGGTATGGATCAATTGTATTAGAGAATTTGTTGACATTTCACATGATAAGTGGTAATATTTCTCACTAGATTTCTTATGAAATAGATGCATCTATGTTTGAAAAAATGGTTTAAAAAACTTGATGAGTTGCGGATTCTATATTTTGATATTCAGCTATAAAATTTTGATATTTGATAACTAGGAATAATGAAAAGAATATATTTAAATAATGGGAGAACATTCAAGAATAAATACATATTTTACCTATACAATTGAGGAGTCTAGAGAGAGTAAAATGAAATAGAATAATTCTTATCTTTCATTAAAAATAACTGGGGGAGAGAGTTAAAATAGAGTTAGATTTCAATTTTAAGGGGATATTGTCAAATAAATCCAAGGGGGAGATTGTTGAACCCCAATTAGTTTATAGTGTAATTTTTGACAATATATTTTATTGGATATTTTTTAACCACTATGAGCTTGGAGTGGATTTGATGTTAATATGTTTTATTGACAATATGTGACATTAGATTTGTTTGGGATACTTAAGTAGAGGATAGTTATAGATTCTTTCATTCAATAACTATTCAATTAGGAAGAAGAATAAAATATATATTTGTAAAGGTCGTTCTTTAGGTTTAGGTTGGTTGAATTATTATAAAGTAATTATATATTTGAGGAGTTTTGTTTTTGGATATGGGATGAGATAAGGTCCTGGAATAATAACTAGGCCATCCTTCTCCAACCAATCTAAGGAATCACTCAACAAAGTAGTGAATAAGAGTGATCAAACACAACCAAGATAACATATAGAGGAACCCTGCTGCATAAATAAGGCATAACACATAAAAATTTTCATAGGGGAGAACACATGTGGGTTTAAGTGTACACATGGGAGTGGTGGCCCACACCATAGGAAAACAACATGGAGGAGGATGAGAGTGGACCCCATTACTCACAATTGGGAAATAATGGAAGTGAAGATGTTTATTAAATAGAGAAAGGAAAAAGATAAGATAAATGTGGGATTTGAGGGTAGCATACACTATTCACCAACCTTAAAAACATATGCATATAATGATTCTCATTGGATCTTTTAGATGCCAATCGTCTGATCTACTATGAAGGTTGCCTTCAACCTCTCACCATGCTATAGGTTGAACTACACATCATTGGAGTAAAGAGTATATGTAATATTAATGATTAGCCCACCATAGTCCCATGTATGGAAATATTTCCAAAATGTAGCTATAATTTTTTTCATGGAGAGTTCAGATTTAATAAAGGTAAATAATTATGGAGTCTCTAATCCTATAGAGGGCTACACCATAGTAGTTGATATTTCACTATAGTAATGTCTAGGAAGTTGAGGCTATGATGTAATAAATATAAAAACAAAGAGAGACTAGTTTGTTACTTTTTCATATAATTTCCCCACACCATACGAAGTTTCAGTAACACTTTGATATTTTAAAAGAACACTATGTTTGATAGCGTATATAACATGCAACACCGAACTTAAATGAACTACAAAATATTTTTATTTAAATATGAAAATTAGAACCTAGATGTTGAAATGGTGGTTATTAATAGAGTTAAAAACATTATGGAAATATGTATAAAGGTTTAATATAATATATTTATTAATAATAAATATGTACTTAATTTTCAATAAATTCATTTTATAACTCAAAAATACATTTTATTCACAAATAGTTTTAATTTTTTTTGAGTGTTGGAATTATAATTAATTTCTTCCAATTTTAGAAATTATATTTTATAATTTTTTTGAAATCATTATTTCAAAATTAACTTAGGGTGATTCTTTTTTCTAAAAAGAATGATTTTGAGTGAATAGTGAAAAATACCAATTTTCAAATACTATCATTTATTTTCATTAAACCAAGTAATTTAAAATACCCTTTATATTTTGGATTTAGTAGTAAGGTTAAATATTATCCATTTAATTTATAATTATAAAATATTAAACAATAAGTTTTCATGATTTTGATATAAGTTAATTTTTATGCTTAAAAACACATTTTTGTTGTATTTTACGAATTTATATTAAAATAAATTTATACCACTTCTATAAAATGAATATCAAAATTTTACCATATTTGGAATCATATGGTTCAAATTTGTTAAATATTTCCTTTTTATATTTAGGTTTTATGAATAGTAACTGTGGTAAAATTTATCACATCATTAAAGGGAAATTTGGGTAATTAAGGTTAAAAGTAATGAGACAAGGTATCAAAATCAACCCAAAATTTTCTTTTATCATGTTTGATGAGTGGATTTAATCCATTTACATCCAAATTTTGAAAATATGGAAACTTGGTGTCATTTTTATTTGTTTTTTACCTTTATAATAGTTAAGTAAATGATGAAGTAAAAAATGACACTTTATTGCTTTTAATATCTATAGTATTTTGGGACATGGATAAAAAATTTTGTTTGATTATAAATTTTTATTTGAGAGATATATTATTTTTTATCATGGAAATTTATTTCTAATTTTTAGTTATTAAATAATTTCATTAAATACTTATGAAACACATATATAGTGTTTATTCAATTAATATAAAAATAAAATAAATAATTTTAAAAAATCTAAAAGTATTATTTTTTGAGTGAGGTTGTAAGGACCCAAACCCTAGTAGCCTATAGTCAGTGCCTTACTTTATTAAATTGGTATGATTATAAGGAATTTGTATCCTGAAGGAACAAATAGTTTTGGAGTTTGGTAAAACTAGATACAAATATAAGATTTAAAATAAAACTTAAAAGGAAATACAATATAGAAATTCCATTGGAAACATCCATAACACCTAGATTATCCCTAAAAGTCATTCATAATATTCATCTTCAAATCGTGGGAAAAAATAAAACATAATAAAGGAGTGATATCAGATTCTCAGTAAGGGTAATTAATACAATGGAATCTATCATAAACAGTAGGCATGGTGAATAACTAAAAACACATACCTTTAAAAATAAACTTGAGCATAATAATGAAGGAATAAAAGATGAGTAAATAAATCTATATAAATAATAACAATAGAATGAACATTAATCATGGATATTATATTAGTCAAGTATCACATGGTTTATCAATTAATAATATCATAATGAGGGAATTCAGAATACCAAACATCTGAAACATATCGTTAGGGCCTCATCCAAGTCATCTGATAATACAAGGGTAAGGCCTTAGACAAAACCCAATTCTATTTTGTCTCATGAGACCTAACGATGCATCTTGGGTATATAGAAATGCCCACATATCAATTTCTAAGTCCAATTCATTCCTAAAATGAATGAGGATAAACATAAACAACATGAACATATGAAATACAAATAAAATTTCCCAATCTATAATCATAATCACTAACCAATCTGAGTAGCATAGTGAATGGTATCAAGTTAGCACATCCATAGTCAAACTGGTCATAAAACATTTAATAACATATGGGATATGACAATAATAATATATAAATATCAATAAAACATAAAATTAAATAGAGGTGTTGAAATATATGGAAATACTCTAATAAAATCATCGAGGAATTCTTGAGAGAAATACCCCTTTTACTCTACAAAGAAGAGTTCTTTTGGAAAAATAATTTTTATTTTTCATAATTATTTTTATAAAATAATTAATGAAAAAAATAAAGTTTTTCATGACAAAAATAGTGATTTTAGAAAAATAATGGTTTCTTAAAACATATTATATATGGAAATTAAAAATGGGTAAGAAATCGTGATGTTCCCTTTAACCGGGCTTGCGTATCGAGAGAGATTGAGGAGGGGACCTTGTAAAACATGTATTTTAGAAAAAAGAAATATTAAATAATCATAATTCATTATTTTCTTAAATATACTCAGAATTTATTGAAATTAATAATTACATTGGTGTATAGAGTAAGAAAGCATAACCCGAATGAAAATGGAGGTTCGGGAAGAAAAACCTTATAAAGATCGTATCATTAGAGCGAGTAAAAAAAGGGAATAATTATTCATGAAAAATATAAATCCAAAAAATATAAGTGAATATACAGTATAAAACAATCTGAGGTCATTCACACATATTCTTAAAAAAAACATAACCAATGACATAGAAGTTTAACTCAATGAATGGAAAATGAGTTAAGATATCCATTACCACAGGTTTTACTTCCTTTAAATTTGTTCAAACCTCATGTATAATGGTTTGAATAGTGTTAATAATTTATTACATAAATAAAATTATGATTATAATACATTAAATAATATTTATATAACATTTTCCTCCCATTTATTATTAATATTTTGTTATTTCCATTGTTTCAGGTGTGTCCTTTTCATGGTTACTAATATTGGATCATTATAGTATTCCTTATCAAAAGGAAATAATAATATAATAGTGATAACATAGATATATTTATTTCATTTTAAACAATTACATGATAATTTAAACTTTCCATGATTTTGGTAAAAGGGAAATGAAGAATCACATCCACGAAAGCGTTGAATTGACGCACCATGGACGATAATTTCGTTATTTAAGAATAAAAGGAGAATATGAGAGATTTAATGATGATTTTCCATAAACACAACAAAAATATAGTTTATATATTATAATATTATTGTCATTAATTATTTTAAAATAGGTGGGTATAAGATAAAAGTGAGAAATAATTTGGAAGAGAAGAAGAATGAATCTTACCTCTTGAGAATTTCTCTTTAAAGACCTCCTTAAGGCTCTTGGAAGTGGTATTTTTATAGGACCAGAAGCACTTGAATGTGGTAAGTGATGAGGATGAGGTAGTTTTTTAGAGTTTATATAATAAATAAGGCTTAGGGTGATTTAAATTTGTGAAGGAGGTAGCCTCCTCTTATAATTGAGGTGAGGGGTAATATTGGAATTACAAAAATTATTAAAATATAATAAATCTATATTGGTTTTACGAATTATAAAAGGGCTTAAAATAATATGATATACATTTTTAGAAGTAATATTATCATTTTTTTCTTGTTAATGATTTTTTTAAATAATTTAATAAAATATTTTATTCATGGTAGAATAATTTTTTTAAATTAAAAACTATTCACAATCATGAATTTAAGAACATAACAAAAGTTTCCAATTAAAATTTATATTGTTATTTTATAATAAATATATTATAAATACATATATAAATTTTTAACTGACTTAAAAATATCAAATTATATACATTTTACTACTATTAAAATAATTAATTTGATTTATTCATTAATTAAATATTTAGAGAATCATAATTGTTCATGCCATTAATGTAATTATTTATCACCTAAAAATTTAAAATAAAGTTCTATGAGAAAAATAATTATATTATATTTCCAGAGACTATTATTTTTCGAAAAAAGAATTTGAAAAACCTCATATTAAAATATTATACTAATTAAAAATTATAGTGCCAACAAGTTGTATTTCTTTTTAATAATATAATATAAAGGGACTAATGTGATCCATGTGGGTCCAAAATATATCCAATTCAAATAAAAAAGAGATATTAGAAAAAAAATACACATTAAAGTAATTGTATACAGTCTATGGGTCAATTACATACTCTTATAAATTTGATTAAAACAATTTATTTATTTTTTCTTCCACTTACACAAGCATTGCATCAGCATTGCATAAGCATTAATATTAATTATATAATATATAAAAATTAAAAATAAATTACTATCATAAAAATAAATTAATTTTGTTTTAAATAAAATTATATATTTGTTCATTATACATATTCACTCATATACAAGTCTAAAAGACTTCTTAAATTTGTTATTTTTTCTTTTCTTGCCCTACGCAAGCATTACACAAGAATTTGGATAAGATTAATACTATATAACTATAAAATTAAAAATTATCATCCAAAAACGTCCATTATACAGAATAATTTAAAAAAAATGTTGTGAAAATAATTTTTATCTCCTAATTATTATTTTTAAGATACCAAATTGGCTTTGTCAGCGCGACACATGCATTACGTCGACAATGGCAATGGTTATTTTATACTTACCAAGAAAGTTATAATTTATATGTTCTGAATTATTTCTATACAAAATTTAAATTAAATAATAATTATTTAATTATTCTATAAGTTTAATAAATTTTATATCATAAATATCTCTTGACGCTGTCATAATAAATACTGCATTTTCTTAAAAACTATATTTTATACTATTCACTAAAAATTCAACTATTTCAGAAAAATCCTAAAAATCTATCCTAAAATTTTTCAATGCATATATTTCAAATATGAACTCTATTTTTTGATAATAATTTTCTAAATATGAGAAATTACATTTTTAATTAAAATCATCATTTACTTGAAAAATAAAAATTTTAAAATTATAACCGATTTAATGAAACTTTGAGAAATTA
This sequence comes from Viscum album, assembly GCA_963277665.1. Taxonomy (NCBI): domain Eukaryota; kingdom Viridiplantae; phylum Streptophyta; class Magnoliopsida; order Santalales; family Viscaceae; genus Viscum; species Viscum album. The sequence goes on along the minus strand of OY728150.1, from coordinate 1,879,895,723 downwards.
ACTAAGGTATAATATAATAATCTTATAATATTGAGACATACAAAATATTAACTTATGATTATATTTTATGAAAATACATTTTATATTGAATCATTATATTAATTTTAAAATTTTAAATAAAAATTTATGTTTTATAAAAATACTAACACTTAATTAATAATTTCTAAAACATCTATTTACTAATACTATCATATAATCATATCATAATTTAATTTTCATGATACCCCAAATTTATTTATACTTCCATGGGTGAGGATACTATTTATTTAGATAGTTTTCTATTCATAAGTGTCATATTTCTTTTCATAAGGGTAACATTACTATTCAAAAGGGTCAGGTTACTATTCATGAAAAAAATTAGGTTGATCTTATTAGACTCTAAATATCTTACTGATCATAACCGTGTATGTTCATTTTTTGAAATTCAATTCACAAAAGTGGAAAAATTATGTTTAATGGCCTGGATATAACTATCTTGTTTAACTACTTATAAAAAAGTGTTGTTTCATAGAGACTCAATGTTGTATGCGTTACATTCTATATACAATTTATTTGTAAATATTTGGGGTGTTACATTCTACCCTCCATCAATAAATTATGTCCTTATAATTTGAATTTTTATTTTTATAATGAAAAAAAGATTAATACTAGAAAATAATTTTTTGGAAAACCCACATCGAAAAAAAGGTACTCGGATAATATGTTTTTTTTGGTTTCAAGATCCTTTCCCTAAAGTTTAGAAATTATTTAACTCTATAATAAGGTAAAGAAATATGAGTACATGATATATTTATATAAACATAGTCTTATCCTTCAGTTGTTCCTTTAACTATAAATTCTTCATTTCATGGAACAAGTTGTATGATAGGGTAGAATAATCTCTAAAACCTTGTACAAAGATCAAATTAAACCATTTAATAAATGGTTAACTTTTCTAAAATATCATGATCCAACACATTAGAAATAAGGTCACTAAATTTCCATAATGATCTTTTTAAACAATGCGAAGTCGATCTTAATAATCACATACAAACATGTGAGTACATTATCACTTTATTATCATGAAGCATATTAATAAATTGAATTACTATAAAAACTTATTGAATTCATTAATTCTTCCTTATTCCTTATGTAAAACATTAGAATTTGGATATATTCCTTAATTAAAAAATTTTGTAGACTCTACCACTTTGTCGACAATCCATTATTCAGATCCAAGATAGTAATTTCTATCTAATTTACGTTATCCAAATCTATCATATCATTATTCTGAAATCAATATCTCAATATCAGGAACATATTAAGGTTTATATTTCCCTCATCCATATATTTTTTCAAAAGTTTAACTTTATACTGAGTCACTTTTTCTTGGCACCATTCATCACATGACCTCAAATCCTTAATGAAATAGTACTGGAGTACAATACTTATAAATTCTATAATTCTTATTACCAGTACATCATTGATTAAAATACTCAAAATACATAATTATTGAATCTAAACATAATAACATTAATCATTATTCTTCATCCATTGTAGTAGCATAATCTTGACCATGATCCATTTTCTTCTTTTGGTGTACATTCCTTTGATTCATGGGATATTGATTTGGGTAGTGTCCAATATCCTTGTAGTTGAAACATTGTACATTGGAAAAAATTTTCTTACCCTTACAATCACAAGAATAGTGGCCTTTATCTCCACACTTGTAGCAAACTCCCTTTCCTTTTAAGAATATACCAAAGTGTTTTCTTTTACAATTATCACAAGTTGGAAAATACTACTTTCCCGTCATCCATTTTTATATATTTTTCCCAGTTGTTATCTTCTTCTTTTGCTTCCTTCTGAATTAATAGTACTTAGAAAAATATTTATACTTCTTGTTAGTAGATGATACTATTTCCTCATATGATGATAATGTTTGAGCGACTAGTTCCCTTCTAACAATTGGCTTAAATACATCAAAGAAATGATTATTCTCACTATTTGGATTATTTGCATCGATGTGGTTCCAATTCCTTCTGGTAGGCACCATTTATAAATAATTTAATACTCTATATTAAATCATAACATTATGAAACATATTGTATTATCCCAATACTTGTGAAATAATTAACATAAATTAAAAAAAATTATATGTAGATATTCTTATAATCATAAACATGGTTTCTTTGGGGAAATATTTACTTGTAAATACTTCATAATGGTTTGTAAAGAAAATATAAATTATCCTAAGCATATCCCCCAAGAGTTTCAAACCAGGTGTGTAGTAAGGTTCATTTTTTTGTACCAGGTTACCCCGATCTAGGTTTGGGACACCTTATCAGAGTTGTAACCCCTAGGTACATCTATTCCAGAACCATGTCCAATTATATTATCTAGACATGGATGTATTTCTATGAATTTTCACATAATATCCACCGTACCAAAATTTTAGGATGTTACTTTATTCTTATCCTCAATGTCTTTCTTAGGGTTATGTTCCCTAATCTTTGTTTTCTAAATCTAGTTTCCAAGGATTACACTAAACTTCCTATGATACCAACTGTAAGGACCCCGACCCCAATATATTAGAGTCAGTGTCTTACTTTATTACATTGGTATGATTACAAAAAAGTTGTATCCCGAAGGACCGAATAGTTTAGTAGTTTTGGAAAACTAGATACAAACATAATATTTACATTACAACTTGAGAGGAAAAAAAATATAGATATTCTATTAGAAACATCCATAACTTCTCGATTATCCCTGAAATTCATTCATAATATGAATCAAATGGAAATATAAAACATAAGAAAGGAGCGAGTTCAGAATCTCAGTAAGGGTAAGTAATGCAACAGAAGTTATCATAAACATTAGGCATGATGAATAACTAAAAACACATGCCTTTAAAAATAAACTTGAGCATAATATGGTAGGAATAAAAGATGAGTAAATAAGGTCATATAACTGATCATAGGAGAATTAACCTTAATCATGAATATTCTACTAGTCAAATTTCACATGATTTATCAATTAATAATATCATAATTAGGGAATGTATAATGCTATACATATGAAACATATAATCAAGGCCTCAGCCAAGACGTCTAAAAATACTAGGGTAAGGCCTCGACCAAAACCCAATTCTATTTTGTCTCATTAGATCTACCGATGCATAGCTGGGATATAGAAGTCCTCACTCATCACTTGATAAGATCAATTCGTTCCTCATATGAATGAGGATAAACATAAATAACATGAACATATGAAATTTAAACAACTTTCCTCAATTTAAAATCATAATCACAAACTAATTTGAGTAGCATGGTGAATGGTATCAAGATAGCACATCCACAGTCAGACTGGTCATAAACCATTTTATAACATATGATATATGAAAATAATAAGATACCAATCTCAATAAATCATAAAATTTAACAGAGGTGTTGGAATAGATAAAAATACTCTAATAAAATCATTACGGAATTCTTGAGAGAAATACCCCTTTTACTTTGTAAAGAAGAGTTCTTTTGAAAAAATCATTTTTATTTGTCATAATTGTTTGTATAAATCCATTATTTAAAAAATAATTTTTTTCATGAAATAATATAAATTTAATAAAAATAATGGATTCTTAATACATATTAATGATAATAATTGAAAATGGGTAAGAAATCAAGACGTTCCCTTTTATCAGGCTTACATATTGGGAATGATTGAGAAGGGGACCTTATAAAATAAGTATTTTTATAAAACAAAATATGAACTGATTAGAATACATGATTTTTGAACATATAATCAAAATTTAGTGAAATTAATAATTACATAGGTGTATAGAGTAAGAAAGCATAAGCTGCGTGAAAATGGAGGTTCGGGAAGAAAACACTTAAAAAGTTCGCATCATTAGAGTGAGGACCAATCAATGACATAATTATGTGTGAAAAATATAAATACATAAAATATTAGTGTATATAAATTATAAAATAATTATAGGTCATTCACACATATTCTTATAAAAACATAACCAATGGCATAGATGTTTAACTCAATGAATGTAAATTAAGTAAAGATATCCCTTACCTAGGGTTCAAATTCTTTAAAATTTGTTCAAAACTCTAATATAATGGTTTGAATATTGTTAATAATTTAATAAATAATTAAAATAATTTTATAATACCTTAAAAAATATTCTTATAACATTTTCCACCCGTTTATTAATAATATTTTGTTTTTTCCATTGTTTCAAGTGCATTCTTTTCATGGTTTCCAAGGTCGATTTATTATGGTATTCCTTCTAAAAAATAAACAATAATACATAAGTGATAAAATATATATTTATTTCATTTTAAATAATAACATGTAAATTTAAAATTTCCAGGATTTAGGTAAAAGGGAAACAAAGAATCACCATCCATGAAGGCGTTGAATTGACACACCAGAGATGATGATTTTGTTATTTAAGAATAAAAAGAAAAAGACAAAATATTTTATGTGGATTTTTCCATAAATAAATTCTAGTATATATATTATATTGTAATTGTCATGAATCATTGGATAATAGGCAGGGATAATTAGTAGGGATAAAAAATTTGAAAGAGAAGAAGGAATCTTACCTATTGAAAATTTCTCTTTGAAGACCTCCTTAAGGCTCTTGGAAGTGGTATTTTTGTGAGACTAGAAGTACTATAATGTGTTGATGGATTATTAGGAAGGAATTTTGTAGAGGTTTTTCAAAAAAGAAGGCTTAGTTTGATAAAAATTTGTGGAGGGATCCTCTTTTTTATAATTGAGGTGAGGGGTAACATAGGAATTACAAAAATTATTAAAATATAATAAATCGTATATAGTGTTTAAGACTTAAAAAAAGGCTAAAAATCATATTATATCCCATTTTATAAGTAATATTATAAATTTTTTCCTTTTTATGATTTTTTTGTTATTATGTAATTTAATAAAATATTTTATTCATGGAAAAATAATTTTTTTCAAATTAAAAACTATTCAAAACCATGACTTTAGGACCATTAAAAATGTTTACAATTTGAATTAAATTTTTTATTATTTCATAAAAAATATTATAAGTACCTATATAAATCATTAATTTACTTAAAAATATAAAATTATATTTATTTTAATATTTTTAAAACCATTAATTTGATTTATTAATTAATTAAATATTTACCATATCATAATTATTCAAGCCATTAATGTAATTATTTATTACCTAAAAATTAAAAATAAAATTCGTTGAGATCTATAATTTTATTATCTTTCTAAATACTATTCTTTTTTTAAAAAAACTTCTAGAAAACCTCATATTAAAATATTATACTATCTGAAACTTATAGTCTGAACAAGATGTATTTTTATAATAAAATAATATAAAGAGAATAATGTGATTCATGTGGGTACAAAATGTCTCCAATTCGAATAAAAAAGAGATATTGGTTGAAAAATACACATACAAGTAAATTTATATAGTTTTTGGGTCAATTTATTATTCTTATAAATTTAATTAAAATAATTTATTTATTTTTTTATCCACTTGTACAAGCATTACATCAACATTACATAAGAATTAATGATAATTATTTAATATATAAAAATTAAAAATAAATTAATATCATAAAAATAAATTAATTAGGTTCAAAATAAAATTATATATCCATTAATTATATATATTCACTCATATACATGTCAAGAAAACTTCTTAAATTTGTTATTTTGTCTTTTCCTACCCTACGTAAGTATTCCACGGACATTTGGACAATATTAATATTGTATAACTATAAAATTAGAAATTATATAAAAAAATCTATTATATATAATAGTTAATAAAAAGGTCATGAAAATAATTTTTATTTCTTAATTATTATTTTTAAGGAAAAAAATTGGCTTTGTCAATGCGACACAAACACAACGTCGACAATGACAATGGTTATTTAATACTTACCAAGAAAATTATAATTTATATGTTATGAATTATTTATATAAAAAATTTATACTATTATTTATCCTATAAGTTTACTAAATTAAATATCATATATATCGCTTGACTCTATCATAAAAAATACTGTATTTTCTTAAAAATTGTATTTTTTACTATTTACTAAAAAGTCAACTATTTCAAAAAAAATACCAAAAAATAATCCTTACCATTTTTCAAAATGTATAATTAAAATATAAACTATATTTTATTAAAATATTTTTCTAAATATGAGAAATTAAAATTAATATTAAAAACATTATTTACTTGAAAAATACATATTTTAAAATTATAACCGATTTAACGACACTTTAAAAAATTAACTAATGTCTCATAAAATTATGTTATAATCATAAGAAATAAAAATATTAACCTTTGATTCTATTTTATGAAAATAAATTTTCTTTTGAATCATTTTATTAATTATAAAATTTTAAATAAATATTTGTGTTTTATAAATATACAAATACTTAATTAATAATTTCTAAAACATTTATTTACTTATACTATGATATGATTATATCATACTTTCATTTACAAGATGCCTAAATTTTATTTATACTTCCATGGGTGAGGTTACTATTCATTTTCTCAATTTACTATTCTTAACGGTCATATTATTATTCATAGGGGTAACATTACTATTCAAAAGGGACAAGTTACTATTCACCAAAAAATTAAGTTGATCCTATCAGACTCTAAATATCTTACTGATCTCAATCGTGTATGTCTGTTTTTTGAAATTCAATTCATATAAGTGAAAAAAAATTTGTTTAATGTCCATTTTATAACTATCTTATTTAAAAATTATAAAAAGTGATGTTTTGCAGAGACTTAGTATTGTGTGCATTACATTCTATATAAAATTTATTTATAAATCCTTGGAGTGTTATAGAGGCATAGAAACCCAAAAATATTATAGATACATATGAAATATTAGACATATGTTAAAAGGATAGATTATAATTCCATATTTTTCTTGATTTATTTAAAATCAAATTAAATGAATTGTGTCAAAAATTAAATTAATGGTATTCTATACTAAATAATATTTTATTAAAAATTTAAAATTCATAAAAATATCATATTTTACAAATTAATTGAATGTGTTCGAAAATATAAACCATGGTCTATTTATGGGTTGTTTTTCCTTTTATGGGGACATTATTAACACTTAAATGGTTGAAAACTTTAATATTACAGTAATCATCAAAAGGGTTAATGTGGGTCAAAACTACAAGATAAGGGTGAAAATATAATAAAAACTTGACCAAATTTTATTTTGTGTGATTATTTTTAGTCATACTCATATTATATTTAAATTATATCAATTTGGAGCCATTTTTACATAAAACAGAATTTATGTTAATTTAATACTTTAAGAAATTCCAAGAATACCCCTCCACCCTATTATAAAAAGACACCACTTGTCTATTTTATTTGCACCAATTTGAGTAACCTAGATCTACCAAAAACTAAAAATTATATTCTCAATATCCCTTTTCAGATTATAGAGGTTATTTCCGTTCAAAAATACCAACCTTAGGTCCCTTAAGTGGAGAACTAGAGGAAGTCTATCGAAGAAGTGGTAATTTTATTTACCAACTACATCAAGTTTATTTATTATTACACTTCAAATTAATGTGTTGTAAACATAATAAAATAAAAATAAATTAACATAAATATAATTATATGTTATATTATTATGGTAATAACATTTTATATCTCTTTTCTATCCAATAAAAAGCGAAAATATCGCTCATGCGTACATATAACTTACCATCTCAACATAGCATTGTAATTCATTCTTCATCCACACATTACTTGTATGGTTATCAAGATATAAATAATTAATATATATGATATTTATGAAATAAATATTCTTTTATAATTATAATATCATATATATCTTCTTACCTTCCAATCGATTGGAAAATGATAATGTCGCACATGCGTACGTGTGGACAACCACCTCCACGAAGGAATATGATCTATTTTTTTATTACTATTTACATGGATGGTATAAAGGATAGATTAAATGAATATATAATATATATATGATATAACGATGATCTTATATAGGTGAATTATTATTTAACTTTCTTTTTTTCAATCCATCAAAATGTAATAACAACGTTCATGTGTACGTACGAGATACCATCTCTATGAATGATGTAATTAATTTTTCTATATATACCTTTCATGGATAAATATAAGTATATATAATGAATATATATGTTATTAATATTATTATTAACATTTTGGGTATGATTTAAATATAATAAAATTATAATTACCAAAACTATTGATCCAAAATATACCTGAAAAATGAAGTGGTTATCATCCAGAATAGTGATTTTAATAATTTTTTTTTAATAAATGGGTGATAAAAGGTTATAAAAAATTAATATATGTTATTATATATATTATTATTTTTCATTAATATATTTATAATAAACATATATTTATTATATAGTAGGTTTGAACACATACATTGGAAGTCAGATTAGCGGCATGGGTTTCTCATCTCACTTTTACTTCTCTAAGACATATGCCATGTTCACCACTTATTTCTTTTGTTTTGTGTATGTAATACCCCTTTTATATGTCATATCATGAATATATTTATATTTATGGTATTTAAAGTTTCATTTTAAGTTATTTATTTTATGGGGGTAATGATTCAAAATTTTCCACATTAGTAAGGGATAATTTCACAATCCTATCTTTATTCAAGATTATTTATATTTAAGTATCTATTAGGGAAATTATTTGATAGTTATATATTAAACCTAACATATTTTATTCTCTTATACTTATAAAAATTACATGTTTTCCTTTCATTTTCAACTCTTTATGTACTCAAGATAGAAAAATCATGCTTTAAGTAAAACTGACTTTGTTTTTCTACTAAGTCAAGAATCTTTTTCATCCATATCCATATTTTCATTAAAATTTTTTATATAAAATTTTTAGTATAATAAAATAATTTAATAAAAAATTTTTTATTAATGTTTAATGTTTTTAATTTATTTAAAAGGAATCTTAGGTTCATTTTTTGAATGAGGAACTTTTTTTTTCTTACAAAAGTGTGAAAGATATGTTTTTTAACTTATATGGAATTAATGAAATTTATTAACATCATGACCAATGAATTTTTTAAATCTTAATTTAAATGTTTATATGTTTATTTTAAAATAAAATATTTTCCTTAATATTTTTCAAATTTATAGATTTAAAATAAGTGATTTTAAAGTGAAAAGGGTATTTTTATCAAATAAAATTTCTAGTGATCTTTTTAAATAATTTTCATATATTTCAATATCCTTAATTTAATATTATGATTTAATAAGGATATAATACAAATATACCATCCACCATATTTTTATGGATTTTTTATGGTTAGTTTTTCTATAGAAATTATTGAAATTTTGTATGCTTGTTCTTCCAATATGGACAATTATTGATTTTTAAGTCATATTGATTAGGTTGTATTTTTTATTCATATGATGAATGAATTGGACTTATTAAGTTATGGGTGGAGATTAAAATTAAATTTCCCCATGATAATTCAGTAGGATTCATGAGACAAACCAGTTGGCTAGCCAAATTAAATGGATTTTTGGTGTACACCTACCCATAGTATAAACTGCCTTGGCATAAGGGCTTGATGGAAAGTTTTAGATGTATAAAACTATGCATTCAATAATTATAAAATTATTTATTAATTCCCATGAAATTATTTTAAATAATATCCATATATAAGTTTTAATATAATGTGATTGTATATATTTCAAAATTTGATCTTCATTTACTGCTGACATATTATTCTTCATGCTCAAGTTATTGATTAACTGGAATGTATTTCATGTTATCTACATTTATATATTGATTATACCTTATTTAATCCTGATAAATTATACTATACTTATCCCTTATTGAGTATTTGAACTCAATATTGTTTTGTTTCCTTTCCCTAGGATATTGAAGAAGGAACCTTAGAATGAGTTCAAGGATGCAGAATATTTACTTTCACTATGTTTTATATTTTATGTTTTTAAATGTAAAACGATATTCAAGTATGTATCTAGTTTACCAATACTACTAAACTATTCACTCTTTCAGGATACCGTTCTCTATATCTAGTACCGATGTAACAAATTAACCTCCAACTTTTGGATACTAGAGTAGGGGCCTTTATATTTGGTATTAGAGAGAGGTTTAGTATAAAATTTGGGAACTAGATTTAGGAAAACATATATTAGAGAACATAACAATATAAATGAATTTATGGATAAGTCTAAGTATAGGATAACATCATAAAGTTTTGTTAAGGTATATATTATCTGGGTTTCCTAGTAATACATGTTAGTCTAGATACTATAAGTGGATTTGTTTTTTTCATAGATACATGTAGCAGTAATAACCATGAAAAAAGTTGGTCGGGTATACCTCATCCATTATTCTAGTAAATGGTGAGTTTTCCCTTACTGCACACATAGTTTGATAGTATCAGGGGATATTATTTAGTTGATCCATATTTTATTTATGAACCATTATGAAGGATTTTAATAAATGATAACAAAGTATAGACTTGGTTAAACCTTTGGCATCATAGAGAGAAAATAAGGTGTCATTATTTATATTTCCTATAAATAATATATTATGATTTACCACTAATATTATTATTTATAATACTATTATTTTTGGTTATAGTCAATGTATTGAACCATAATGAACCATGATAACATTGAATGTGATGGAAAATGTGTTTATTATGAGAAACCAAATGGGATGATGACTACAGTGAAAGATATTTTGATTATTCCTAATTAGTGATCAAGATATATGATTTAAAAATTTCACCTCAACCAACTCTCAGACTCACTAAATAAGATAAGGATGATGTTCACTTAGATCTCGGGTGGTGGAGACCATGGAGGAAAGAAGGTGAAATTTACTTCATGTTATAAATATGGAAAGAAACAACCAAGTAATGTCTCAAAGGATGGGGAAAAAGTTTTCTATATAAAAATGAAGGTCATATAGAAATGTATTTCTATATTAGTTTTATTTATAAGTATATGAAAGAATATGTTGAATGTAGCTGATGACCATGAAAATTGATTTAATGTTAAGTCGTTATTTTATGGAAAAAACATGAATGGGGGAAAGATAACCCTTAAGACATTCTTGATGTTGAAGTGATAATGTTTATTTGGTATAAATAGATTATTGAAATTGATGAATTAAATCAAATATTATTGGTGACCTTGATAATGATTAGTTATTTGATAACCAAGTGATTTATTATGGAATTTACCTTAGTTTTAGATTCCTAGAATATATTGTATAATCTTTGATTTTTTTTAAGGAAAAAGGATATAGTTAATTTTCGGAAGAATTTATCTTTTCATTGATGTTTTATGGAGATAAAGGGATTAAAATATTTGGAATATAACATCTAGAGTTACTTTATGTTGTTTGAGAGATAATTATTTTAGAAATTTTGTAAACATAAATATAAATTTATGGATTTTTTAGTTTAGTCAGATGTATTTTGGAAGGTTTTTAAGGATAAATACTTACATGATGGATTAAGTTGAACATTGGGTGTTATTATTAACATTTAAGAGATTAATGTATTCTATTGGACAACTTGTTCTAACTATTTTGATTTTGGTAAATATTTAGAGATATATAGAAAGAATTTTCATTATTTTATGGATATTATGATCTATTAAAATTTTATTTTAGTGTTTTAGGAATGAAAAATTCATTATGGATACTCATTATTTGGAGAAAGGATGATACTGTGATAGAAATTGATTAAAGGATGAAACTATACTTATAAAGTAATTATATTCCCTTATTTTGTTATTATAAATGGTAAATAAATTCCACAACTATAGGAAATAGATATTGAAAAAAATGTTATCCTATTATGATCATTTCTGATGAATTGATAGTATTTTCACCCATCAAATATTTTTGGTTTTATGGTCGTTAAATTTAACCCAACCATATTATCTACCACTTTGTATTATTACTTGGGTATTATTTTCTCCTATATGTCCATATTTTCACTTCCTCTGAGACTTTAAAATAATACTATGTTTCATAGCGTATACAACATACAACAAAAAAAATTAAACAAACCACAGTATATTATTATTTAAATATGACCATTATAACCTAGATTTTTGAATTTAGCGGTATAAATAGGGTTAAAAAAATTATAAAAAATTATATAATGGTTTCATACAATGTATTTATTAATGATAAATAAGTCCTTAATTTTTAGTAAAATCATTTCATACTTCATAAATACATTTTCTTCTAAAATTGTTTTATTTTGAATTTTTTGTGTGATAATAATATTTAATTTACAAAACTTTTAGAAAATTTATTTTATTAAATTATTTTTTTTAAAATCATCATATCAAAATTAATTTGGGGGGGGGGGGTGTATTGTGATTTTTCTAAAAAGATTGATTTTTCAGTGAATAGTTTAAAAATACTGATTTTCCAAATACTATTATTTATTTTCATTAAATAAAGTAATTTAAAAGTAATATTATATTTTTTAGATGTTATTATATTAAAATATTATATATTTTATTATGAAAAATATAATTTGAATAAAAAAAATTCATGATTTTGATATAAGTTTATTTTCATGCATAAAATGCATTTTTTAAAAAACAAATTTTCACTGTCTTATGAAATTATATTTCAATTAAAATTTTACAATTATTTAAATTGAATATTGAAAAATTTAGACTATATTTGGAATCTGGAGTTTCTAATTTGGTAAATACATCCCTTCTATTTTAGGCATTATGAATATTAATCACGGTAAATTTTATCATATCAGTAAAGGGTAAATCATGTTATTAAGGTAAAAAATACCGAGATAAGATCCCAAAATCAACCCAAAACTTAAATTTATCATTATTAACAAGTTTAGTTTATTTATTTCCATCCAATTTTCTATAATATTTCAACTTGGTATCACATTTCTTTAATTTTTTCTGTTTATAATATTCAAGTAAAAAATAAAGTAAAAAATGTCACTTTTTTGATTTTAATATCTATAATATTATAGGATAAAGATAAATATAACTTATGTTAGATTATAAATATTTATTTTAGGGATATTTATTTAATATGGAAATTTATTTTCAATTTTATTGATTAAATAATTACCTTAAATACTTACACAATGTCTATATAGTGTTTATTCAATTAATACAAAAATAAAATAAATTATTTTAAAAACATTAAAAGTAATAATTTTTGAGTGAGGTATAATTAACCCTGAATTTTATTGATATATATAACATATCATAGATGTTTTTAAAGTATGTATTCTAATTCCCTCTTTTTAATGATGTTTTTAAAGTCAAATTAAATAAATAGTGTTAAAAATGACATTAATGATATTTTATAATAAAAAATATTATATAAATTGATTTAAAATTATTAAAAATATTATATTCATCCAAATGAAATTAATTTGGTTGAAAATATCAACCATTTTCCATTTATGGTTTTTTTTCTTGTTATGGTTACATTCTTAACCCTTAAAGGGTAGAAAACGTTAGAATTATTGTAATTGTCAAAAGTGTAAATGGGGGTTAGAAATAAAAGATAAGGGTAAAAACATACTAAAAACCTATCCAAATTTAATTTTATGAGATTATTTTGACTCATAATCATCTAATATTATTATTATATCAATATAAATCCATTTATATATAAAAAATAATTTATATTAATGTAATACTGTAAGAAATTCCAAGAATTCTTATCCCCTCACTTATAAAAGGACACCCTTCTATTTTTTCTTTACACCAATTTGAACATCCTATCCCATCCAAAACTTAAACAATTATATTATAAACATCATTATAGATGTTCTAGAGGTTTTTTACCATTAAAAATACAAACACTTGGTACCTTAAGAGGATATCTAGAGGAAGTCTTCTGAAAAAGAGGTAATTATTTTTACTTACTATTTCAAGCTCATTTCTTCTTCTACATGATATTAATGTGTTATAAAAATAATAGGAATATAACTTCAGTATCATAAATATAATTATATGTTATTATTATAATGTTATAATCATTTTATATCTCCTTTACATCCCACTAAAAGTGAAAGCATCACTCATGCGTATGCATGGCTTACTCTCTCCACATAGCAGTGTAATTCATTTTTCATCACCAATTTACTTAGATGGATATAAATATTGAATTAATGAATATATATATATATATTAAATTTATAAAAAAATATTCTTCTAGAATTATAATATTATATATACCTTCTTACCTTCCAATCCATTGGAAAACTAAAACATTGCCCGTGTGAATGTGTAGATTCCCACCTCCACTAAGAGACGTGATCCATTTTTCATTTATGATTCACATGGATGGTAATAAGGATATATTTGATGAATATATAAGATATATATGATATAAAAATGACCCGTTTTATGTGAATTATTATTTACCTTTCTTTCATTCTATCCTTTGGAAAGAAAAAACAATGTTCATGCATATGTACAGCCTACCATCTCCATGAATGGTGTAATTAATTTTTAAATATCTATTTTTATATATTTAAATATAAATATAAATTATATTTATATAATATTTAAAATTCTATATATTATGTAACTATGATCAATGTATAAGGACGAAAACTACCGAACCAAAATTTACATGAAAAAAAATCATTTATCACGCAAAACAATGCTTCTAATAAAACATTGTTAATAAATGGGTGATAAAATTTTATAAGATAACCGAATATAGTATTATACATATGATTATTGGTTTTTAATAGATTTATAATAAATCTATATTTATAATATATCAGGTTCAAACAAATATGAAGGATGTCGGACCGGTAATAAGGGTTTGTCATCTCACTTTTACTTCTACATGACCTATGCCATATTCACCAATTATTTATTTTTTTAAGGTGTATATACTTATAGTTTGATTTATTATATCATGAATATATTTATATTCATATTATTTAATGTTTCATTTTAAGTTTCTTCTTTCATGGGGTTTATGATTCAAAAGTTACTACAATAGGAAGGGTTTCTTTCTTAATCTCATCATTATTTGGGATTGTTTATGTTTAAGTATATATTAGAGAAATTATTTGATATTAATATTTTAAAACCATATAATTTTATATAATACATTTATTTATTTAAATTACATGATTTCTATTCATTTTTCACTCTTTAATAACCTATGATACCAAAATCATGTTTTTAAGGAAAACAAACCTTGTTTTTCTACTTGGTCGGGAATTTTTATCTTCCATATGCATATTTTACATAAGATGTTATAATGAATATTTTTAATATGATAAAATGATTTATTAAATAAATTTTTACCCATGTTTTAATTTTAAAAAATGGTTTTAACAGAAGCCTCTTGTTTTTTTTCGAATGAGGTACTTTTTGAATTTTCTTACAAAAGTGTAAAAGGAATGTTTCATTAAATTATACTACATGAATGAAATTACCACAATAATAAAAACAAATTTATTTTAATATTACCATAAAAATTACAAGGATATTTTCAAATAAAATGTTTTCATTAATATTGGGAAAATATTTATATTTTAAATAAGTGATTTGAAAGTGAAAAGTGTACTTTCCTCAAGAAAGTTTCTAGAGATATTTTTAAAGTACTTTCTTATATGTCAGTATAATTTTTTGAATAATATGATTTTATAAGGATATAATCCAAAGATAACATCCAAAATATCATTATGGTTGGTTTATGTTCAATTGTTCTATAGAAAGTTTTGACATTTTTTATGTTAGTTCTTCCATTACAGATAATTATTAATTATTATGGAATATTGATTAAGTTGTACTATTTACTAATATAATGAATGAATTAGACATAGTAAGTAATTCTTGTGGAATTGAATTACATAGTCCCTTGATTCATCATGAGGTCTCATGAGAAAAAGGAGTTGGTTAGCCTTATTAATTAGGTTTTCGGTGTACAACTACCTAGAGTTTAAACTGTCTTGGCAAAATGTCTCAACAGTAAGTTTCATATGTATGAAATTATGAATTAAATCATTATGAAATCATTTATTAATATCCATGTGATTAATTTAATAAAATAAATGGATAAGTTTCATTCTCATTTGATTATTTATATGGCTTTATTTGATCTTTTTTACTCCTTCAATATTATTATTTATGCCCAAGTTATTAATTAAATGGAATGTGTTTCCAATTATTTACCTTACCATATTGATTATGGATTATTTACTCATGATATATTCTGATATACATATCCCTTAATGAGAAATTAAGATGAAACTTACTTTATTTCCTTTACCGAAGATAATGAAGAAAAAATATTTAAATGAGTTCATGGATGAAAAGTATTTACTTTTACATTGTATTTTATTTTATGTTTTCAAATGTAATGTGATATTAAATTATGCATCTTGTTAATCAAGAATACTAAACAATTCTATCCTTCAAGATATAATTTCTAATATATAGTTTCAATGTATTGAAGTAGCCACTGGATCTAGGCTAATAGGGTTAGGGTCTTTACAATTTCCACAACATAGGAGATGATCTTCACATCACAATGGTATGATATATGTGATAATAATATGTTTTGTTATGTTTTTTAGTTCTATAAAATAGGTTGTCACTACACTGGGGAGTTATGAACAACAATAAAATCCAAATTTTATAGTACCCATTCTACAAGGGTTTTAATCACAGAACACAAACATGAAATTAGCCATGGAACTAATGGATACATCATTTGAGATTAATCCATGGAATTACTGGATGCATTGCAGTGTGCATGCGTGATTGAAGGAGGGAATTATGGGAGTCACTAACTGTGAGTAAATACATGATCATGTGTTGTAATTTATAGATAGAGGGTCAACCAAATATAATAAAGGTTTTATAGGTTTTTTTAATGGAAAATTAAAATATAATGATCACAGTCATGATACTTTTTATATTAAATTTTTCTATATTTATAGATATAGAAATTCGTGCTTTACAGATGGATAAACACTCAAGCAGTTATAATTTTATGTTATGAAAATTTCTATACAGTTGTAAATCGAGACTCATGAAGAATTGGGGAATTATTTAAAACTCTTAAATTAATAATTACATGTGATACAAATTTCATAAATAGGTAGACTAGTAATTAATTAAAGAAAAACAGAGTGACTCTACACTATTAAAAATACTAGCAAAGGAGATAACAAGACCTCCATTGTTATATTAGTATTTAGAGTAAAGGGAATGAAGTTTCTACATCCATAAAGGTAAGGACATTCTAGTATTAATCTGGATAGAGATAAGAGTTATATAATTATTATGGAAGGAGGAATACTTGACATCTTCGGAAGATCTTGCTGAATAAGAAAGAAAATTCCATGATATCTCATGTAATGAAGATGATGCTCTAGGATATATTCACATAAGACTTCTTTTGGATTATAACTACATCAAAGTCACTTATATCAACATTCCTAGTGAATTTACAACAATAAGGTCATATTTTTCTTGGATTACGATTCAATATTGTACTCCCTTTAAAGTAGAGAGTTTAAAAGGGAAGTTGTGAGGGAAGTGTTCCTTGGGTGGTAGTGAACTGACCAAAATATTTTTAAGTGAAATGATCATAGGAAAGAGTGACCTTTAAAAACCCCAATAAATGATATTATAGTGTTTTGAGCATAAATTAAAAATTTATTGCATGCTCATTAGACTAGGTCATAGTGGAAAACCAAGTAAAAATACTTGAATCTATGTGCATAATTGTTTATATTCTGCATAACAAGATATTAAAGGGTGGTTAATTAATCTCTAATATAATTGATTGAGGTATTTTCAAGTTAAATCAATAATTCAATAAAATAAAAACAAGGAAAACATTATCATTAAGAGGTCAATATCATTAGGCCAGTGAGAGTGAAAAGGAAAAGTAAAGAAATTGGAATAAGTTCACATACACTGATTCACCTCCCTATAAAGGATTATCTTATCTAAGTCCCTTGAGGGACCAAAACATATATATACACCCATTAGTTTAAAATTAATACACTTGAATGTGAATTGGTACACATGTGTATATATAGGCATACTCATGTATATATGTATAATGTAAAAACACTTTTCAAATCTCACATTTTTATTTATTTTTTTAAAATAATTTTATTATCACTTGAAATTTCAAGTATTAAATGAAATACCAATTAAAACAGAAATATCCATTTAAATTTCACTTTTAATATCCAATCCCCTTCTAAAATAATGAAACACCAAATAAAACTTCATTAAGGAAATTTATTAAATGAATGGTGTATAAAATAAAATAAAGTATAATTTTACCTAATCTTCTAATAATGTGTAACCCTTTAAATTGAAGTGGAAATAAAGTTTTAATTTATTTCCACTTCAAATACTCTTTATACATAATTATTATTGTAATTTTATATTTAAATATGGCATTAAAAATTAAAATAAGAAATGTTCTAAAATAAAAATACCTAGAATAAGGGGAACCTACATCAAAACGAGTGGAACCCATACTAAAAAGGATGAGGGGGCATGATTGGGAGACCCCCTTGGGTTTTCCCATATCACATGATGGATAGGTAGTAGAGAGGGTTTTTAATTGAATTAAAAGGGTAAAGAGGGAGGGGAATTTTAGGTTAAAAAAAATCAAGATCTATACATAGTTTGGTTATAGGGTTGGTTTAACAATGTGTTAACTATGAGCCTCTTACTGGAGGACCTTGAGCACCTCACATGAGAAGGGTGAAAAGTTAGGAAAACTGTGTGCCTGTTCAAAAAATAAAAAATGTTAAAAATTTAAAACCTCTTGGCCCAAAAATAGATAAAAATCTAAAAAAATTAAATAAGTAAAATAATAATAAAATATTCTTGTTAGGGTTCGAAAAACTCCCCAACCTAACTCTTTATGTCCCCAAAAGCCTAAACCAATTTGAATAGTCAAAAGAACAGACCAGATCAAACCTCCTCAATTATAAATCACTCTACAAATCCTAAAAACACTATTAATACTACTAATACAAGACCTATTAAAATAAATTAAATGAATAATAACCATATCATAAGATTAATGTGTTTTCCAAATACCATTTAAAACAAAAACCCATCACCAAGAACTCAATAACTAAAAAAACATCCACTGGGGTCTCTAAACCATATCATCAAAGAAAACAAGACCAAAATACAATGATTATCTCCCACTATTTTAGAACTCCTCTAAACACTCATCTTCAACTAAAACAAAATATCTACACTCACTCTAATAAAAACATGTCTCCAAATGCACATACAACAAAATATCTCAAATCAAACTTCAAACCTAAATAAGAATGACAAAACTCTCCAGGGAAAAACAAATAGGATTGAGTCTAATGCATATCCTCCCCTCCATAATGACTCTAATAACATAAAGGGTCAATATAACCAAGGAAAACATTAAGGAAAATATTTTGATTGAGACGAAAACAAAATCAAGGAATATCAACCAATGACACATCCATAATTTTCATTTACTCAATCCTCTATGTCTCCAAATTTTATTGACTAATATCACCTCAAACAATGACAACAAAGGAAATAAAAATGAGGGAGGAAGAAGAATCACCACAAAAAAACATGAAAAAAATAAAAACCAATGATAGTATTAGAATAATGGTATAAGAAGAAGCAACATGAGGCATTATACCAGAACACTAAGACCATTGTGAACCCATTCTTATAAAAAAGGTGCCAACTAGGATATAGACAACACTAAGGGTGCCACCCATTTAGGTTACTCATGAACACAACAAATACTTCCCCTTTATGAACCCCTTGAAAAAATATTAATAACAATAATAGAATCCCCATGGGATAAAATGGAACAACCTCTCACGTAAATAAGAACATATCCATAGTGGTTAACTATTCTATTGAGAGAATATCATTAAAAACCCAAAGCATCTCACCGGTCCAAGAATCATCAATAAAATTACACCTAATTTGGGATTGGATAGAACAAGTCTCCCAAATAGTTACCATCACCAATAAAAATGGGAACTACACCTAGAATATGGAGGGAGACATCCTCTGAATTGATCTAAATGTGAATATCCACTATTTTCATCCATAACTTTTTAGGAGGTGGTAGAAAAATAACATAAGACATAAACTAAAACCAAATCATATTTTATAATTTAAAATAGAATGATTTAGAACAAGCTAAGGGAAATTATTGAAAGGTATCATTTCCATACTCAAAAAAAATTCCTCATAAAAACGCACATATTTACTATAATACTTGTTTTATAAAAGAAAAAAATCCACAAATACATTATTGGATGTGTACTAAAATACATGCATGTGATGCATGTATTCATGAATTTTATGAATGAAGTATATATTTATGATATTTTATATGTATTGTACATTTAATGAATGAAATATATATATATATATATTATATTAAAATGCATGATATCTATATGTCAGTTGCATGTGATGTTACACCCTGTTTAGATTCTCCCAATCAGTTTTATTTAGGTATGAAAAAAATGTTTGTTCATTCATTATTGCTTTTCATCTATTCATTAAATTGAGTTTAATGAAATAAAATCAATTATAAGTAATGCATATGATGTGTTATGTAGTGGGAGCCTTGAGATTTAGTTATAAAAGACAATGAGTTGTCTTCATTCATGTGTTTGATGTGAATGAGACACTTCTAAACTCTATTCTTCTTGAGCACTATTTATCTCACATGAGAAAGAACTAACAGCCCTTAAGTTTCATAGGTATCCTCATGAAATATACTTGGATCCCTCAACTAGTGTATTCCCATGAAGGTGGTATGATTTGTATTAACTACTTCTAGTAATATCCCTCAAGCATTCTCTTTTAAAGAAAATAATATGGTTATTACTACTAAAAATTTCTAATTACTTTATTTTATGATATTTTATGAATTTGATTTTTTTCAAGATATATCTCTTGTGTTTTTAGGTTGTCTTATACTACCAATTATTATAAAATTATTATACAAAACCCATCCGACATGTATCCATTTCAAAATATAAAACCATTTTGTTACATTTACAAAACTAAATCAAAACCCATATCCCAAATTACTTATTAATTTTTTTATTAAAATATAAAACCATCATTTTTTCATAAAATTTTGGAAATCCACTTTCCCATTAATAAATTTTACAGTTACTCTTAAAATCATGCTTATATTTAAAAAATCATACAAAATTACCTCAAGACAAATAAAAAAATTATTAAAACTTCACTTAATTGTTTTTAAAGCCAAAATTTTCGAATTTAAAATAAAAACATCATTCACTTGAAAATAAAATATTTTAAAATAACAGCCACATTTTCAAAACCAACTGAATTAAATTTATAAGAAGACCTCCCTTTTCACTTTAAAAAAATTTATTTGAAATCCAAAAATCAATTTTGACTTTTAATTGATTTAGGAAAATTCATTTATCAAATTTAAAATAGAAACCTTACCATTTTAAAACCATGTTTTTAAAATAAATTTTGGAACTAGTTTTTTACCCCAAACTACTCAACACATCACAATCAAATAAATTCAATATTAAAGGAGGTATGAAACATAATTAAAGGAGAGAATTAATGTTGGTGTGGAATATGGTCACATGTCTTGGAAGACCATGTTCTAACCACATCACCACTACTAAGAGTCTCATAGAACCATGTACTCAGAATTAAAATGGATTTACAAGCACTTAATGGTCACAAGGTACCATGGGTTAACTCGAATTATAATACCATAAACAAAAAATCATCAACCCATACCAGAAATAAATGAAATAAATAAAATTTTTAAAACAAAAAACCCAACTACCCCTAGAAAATTGAAGTTCAAATTGAGAAATATCTCAGGAAACTCTTCCAAACCCTACCATTGATGTTATGATAATCCTATATCTATCCACCATTAATCTTGAAAAACAAAATATCATTCTAGAACATAGCCCCTATAAAAAACCTAGGCTATGATACAATTTTTTATGAATCATCCTGAGTTGTTGCTTCACTGGACACTCTTGTTTTCCCTCTATAAGACATGAGAGTCAGCCTGCGACATCCTTGAGGTGTTTTCTAGATTTCTGTATATTGGCATCAAACAACAGGGAATCAAAGTAAATATAATGGGAATATATACACCCAATAATTAAAGTATAATAATAATAATAAAATGAGCATGACTACTTCATATATCAGAGATCCATGTTTTAGTGGAAAGATAGAAATAAAATATAAAGTAGTAACATAGTTTAAACCCATAAATAATATAAAAGTAAATAATTCCTCTTCTCACCCTAGTATCCAACCCATGTAAGAAGAAATGAAGCAACCTTCATAATTATTTTGCTTTAACCACCAATATATATAGTTCACCACCAATTTAATGTAAGGGTCCCATTTTTTCCATTGTGATAAAGGAAACAAAAAACAATAATAACTAACATACCTCTACGTGACTATACATGTCACAATCTGGTACAAATACCTCAACACCCCATGGGGGAAAATAAAAGAACCATAACCTAAAATTGAAAATATATAGATAGGTTTTAACATATAGATGATAATGAATTCTAAGTGAAACAAACCCAAATTTATGTCTTTAAATTAAATATCCATTTATATTAGTTTGAAATGCATAACTCAAAATGGGTTACTAATTTATTTCCCATAAAACCCAGTATAAGGATTTTAAATCATTTATAAACATTAATTTTGTTTTCCTTAAAATGAAAGAAATGAATTTTAAAAAAATTTATCAGAACCAACCCTTTTTTTATAAAACACCTATTTGAAATACTTTTTAAATGATTTTTTCAATTTTTTTTAACATACAATTTTAAATGAAAATGAATAATCCTGAAGAGAGAATAAAAAGTCTATAAATCAAAAGTAGTGTAAAAATAAATAAAGAATAATAGGAACTCATACAAGAAGTAATTTAAATGGATAATCATGCTAAAAACATACCAAGGATCACTAAGATTTTGGGAAACCTCAAGAAAATTTCTCTAGCATCTAACTGAAAGAGATAGTAACATGTCACTAACCAGTTGAAGGAGTATATAAGCTTCACTGGACTTGCTAGTGGAAAGGGAGCCCATCCCATAAAATTTCACCTACCCAAGCACTAAAGTTTCCCATGAAGTTTTAATAATAATAACAAACACATATAAACATAATGAGATATCACTAGAAATTCAATGATTACCATAATCATGAAAGATCCATAAACAACCAACAAAAGGTTTAGACCTCATATCTAACCTCCATTTTGAGAGTGAGAATTCCAAATAACATCCATGGGTTATCGAACCAAAATAAAATAAATGATTAAACACATATTTAAAGGTTCCAAGTGAACCTTATAATTTATTTTAGGAATCACTTAACCCTATTTAAAAATAAAGCGTAGGTATTATATTTAGTTCCCTATGATTTTATACACTATTATTCCATATAAAATTATGAATATATATTCATGTACCTCAGTGTACAAATTCATACACTTTCATGTGAATTGGTATACATATATATATATATGAAAACTCATGTATATGTACATAACATAAAAAGGAATTATTAATATCATGTGTTTTTTTATTAGAACCACTTTATTATTACTTATAATTTGGAGTATTACATGAAATGGAAATTAAAATATAAGGATATATTTAAATTTAAAATTAAAGATGAAAAATATTTCTAACATACTAAAACACCCATGAAAATTCAATTAATGAAATTTATTAAATAATTGGTATGAAAAATTAATTAAATCATATTTTTACCCAAGCTTCTGATTATGGGAAATCCTTTAAATTGAAGTGGAAATCAAGTTTCAATTGATTTTCAATTAAAATACTATTAAAAATAATTATTATTATCATTTGACATCTATAGAGGGATTAGAAATCCGTGAAAGAAAGGTTATATAATTTAATGACCATGCATAAGGGGAAACCAACATCAAATAGAGAGAAACCCATTGACTTTGATGACAATTTTAATAATAGACCTTCAATAGAGCCTCACAAACCATAGGAACCAAAAATAGACAAAAACCCAAATTGGGTGAGGGTTTGGTTAGGGTGTGCACACTATAAGGGAAATATGGAAAAGAAGGAAGAAAAATTGAATATACGAGGGAAAGAGAGGAGATACTCCAATAGATGAAGATCACACATAAAATTACGAGGTGAGATAGCCAGATTCCATACTGAAAGAGGAGGAGGCATAGTCAAGAGAGATGTTTTGGGATAGTGTGTCAAGTGAAAAAAACATTGAGGAGATAGGGATTTGTCTTGAATTAAGAGAGAAAAGAGGGGGGGATTTAATAAATTTCCTATTTTTTAATGATGTAGTACTATACATGGTTTGGCAGCATTGTTGGAAAAACTGTGTGCCAACCATAAACCAACTATTATTGGACATAGTGATACTTGCATGAGAAAGGAATATGTTTAGGGAAAACTTGCACAGATCATTCATTTAGGTTTTTTTAAATAAAAAAAGTACTTTCACGGTCTGTACACAGTTTCCATTAACCAT
This sequence comes from Viscum album, assembly GCA_963277665.1. Classification (NCBI taxonomy): domain Eukaryota; kingdom Viridiplantae; phylum Streptophyta; class Magnoliopsida; order Santalales; family Viscaceae; genus Viscum; species Viscum album. The sequence goes on along the minus strand of OY728150.1, from coordinate 1,879,871,057 downwards.
GTGAAAATCATGAACCTCTAAAAGAACTCAAAAAAATGGAACAACACAAAAACTGAGGATATTATTATAAATAATAATTAAATACATAAAATAAAAAATAAAATAATTAGTTTGGAGTGTGATGATAACCATATGGATTTGAGGAATTTTTTGATACTATGTAACTTTACTATGACATATGAGGTATATTTTGAGATCATATCAAATATGGGAATATGAAATGAAATTTAAGGAAACATGTTTTTGAATTGAGTAATATTTCTTTGATGGTTAATGGGTGGTAAAATAAATGTTATGATATCTTTAATATCATTGACATCATTAAGAATTAGTAAAGTAACCATGAAGCATATAATGGGTGATTACAAATAACATCATAAGATAATATGAAGAACACTATGGTTGAATGTGAAGTTCAATTGAAGTGTCCATAAATTTGTTTAACCTACTCTGTATCTTGTTATGATTGTGAATTGAGTAAACCCATCATGTAATTTATTTAAAGTGATTGTGAACTGGGCTAACCTACCATGTGGTTCATTTAAAGTGAACATGAACTGAGTCAATCTACCATGAAATACATTTGAAGTAACCATGAATTAAATAAACCTACCATGTGGATTATTTTTCAAAGGGAAAGTTATTATATAATTCAAATTAAGCTACCATTTATTTTATTCCAACTGACTATGTGTTATACTTTTGCAAATTTAAGTGAGATATCTCCTTATATAAGTATATCACATTGATCATATGAAACTTAGTTTCGATGTACATTCATATTTATTGAATATTTATTTATAATTTATAGTTATAATTTTAAAAATACCATGGATCTTATATTAAAAAGTGATATAAAGTTATTTGATCAAAATTATTTTTTATTTAAATATAAAAATATTTTTTTCATATCTTGGTCCATGAAATAATTATTTTTATGGGTTATCATTATTATTATCATGGGAAAAATATTTGATTTATATAAATCCAGGATATTTAATGGAACTAAAGGAAATATTAAAGGATAATGTTGGCTAATATTTATAGATATTTAATATGGGAATGTATTTTTTATTGTTTTATTTGGTCAATGAGATAATTTAATAATAAAGAACTTAGAACAATCAATATTAGGTAGTTGTTTTTTATGATAAAAAATTAATGATATATAGTGAGTTAAATGTCAATCTAAGGGAATAATTTATGATGATATATTTTATAATTCTTTATTTGAGATAAAAGACTGGGATACTAAGAAGACTTAAAGAAACACAAGTGGTGAAAGTGTTGAATGAGATCCTATGTGTGGGATTTTTTAATTGAATAATATTTTATATAATAACTATAGAGACCTTAGTAGAAATTTTTAAATCATAAAACATTCAAGATAATATAAACTATGTAATTCAAATACATCATAAAGGAAAGTAACAATCTTCTCATTATTGAAAGTTTAATTATTTTTTAATCATAAGGGATTCATGTAAACATTAAAGAGAAAATTCACACATGGGTTAAGAATGAAACCTTCTCATAAACCTTTGTAATATAATTTATAATTTTAATGGATTAAACTATAAACAAAATGATATCAATTATAATAAGTCTGTATTTACCTATACTGATTGAGAACCATGTATATTTTGTATACTTAATGGGTTTATAATTTATATTCATAAGAGCAAGGGTGTGATACAATATATGAGTGTATCTATTTAATATAATAAGAAAACACAAGTTTATTTAAATAAATAGTAAAAATTTATGACTATTATTTCCCCCTTTTAGTGTCTAATCTATCAGTAATCTTTAAAATTTAAATTTGTGTCCTATGGGGGAGTAATTTTTTTGGATTTTTCCCTAAAAATTAATAAATTTTTTCTTTTGATTACCAGTATATTAATAAATATCACATCACAATATTATTATTTTTCAATGTAATATAAATATAATAATTTCCTTGGAGTATTCATCACCTAAAAAGGTTATAATAGTAGTCAGCTATAATGAGAACCTATAGATTATATGATAATATTTTAAATTAAAGTCATATGGTCTAGATACATCAATATGATGGAATATAGATGATGTATGGATATCAGATGATGGAGGCTCATAATACATTGAGACTTATTCTCATGAATTTCAAACTTGGTGATGTTTAAGAGAGGAGTCCATGAGGATATACCCACCTATATTAATTTCACACGTTTTATGAATTATTGGATATACCTATGTACAAATGTGTGTTTTAGTCCTTTGTATTGAGATAATTATTAATGTTACAATGAAGTGTTTACTTTGATGTATGAATGAAAATTGTGATGTCATATGCTTGTCATGAGGTATCATATGTTGGGTGTTCCATAAGAAATATGAAATTTATTGAATAAGTCAAGAAAGTATTTTCCCATACACATTAATGGAATAGTATATATATATAGACCTTTTATTAGAGTAAAACATATGAAAAACTTCATATTCATTATATTTTATATACAAGTTCATTTTAGAAATTTAGAGAATGATAAATTGATCATATAGGGTAACGACATAAGTATGCATTCTTTTTGATGAGTTAATGATAGAAAAAAGGATTATATTACACATATTATATGTAGGGAGACTTTTATGATTACTATATTAACTCTTTTCTCTTAGGGTTCCTTAATGTGTTATTATATGTTGGTGTTAGACTTTAGGTAGGATCACCTATTGCCAATAATAAAGAGGCCAATTGGGTCATACACTAAGTGTATCCAAAATCTAATTAAATTATAGTGAATTTAATATTAAGAGTAAATATTATTCTTATTTTCTAGAATAATAATTTTTAAAGTATTATTGGTTATTAAAATTAAATCATGATATACTTGAGTTTAGAATATGTTAGTTGAATTTTATCTCTTATTTATTATTTACAAGTTAATAAATAAGTAAACACGTATTCACCAGTTTAGTGAATAAATTAATATAAATATTTATTTAGTTATATGAATATTGAAATTAATATTTATTATAAATTTTAGTGAATATAACATATATTTATTTATTGAATGAATAATATTTATTTTTATAAAAATTTATTATTCAAGGTTCAATAAATTCCATGGAGGATTAATGAGCCGAGTTTATATCCTAATGGAACTGATATATTTTATTTAATATCATTTAGATAAAAATTAATTTATTTATTTAATAACGTACATTTAACTAAACACATAACATGGAACTAATAATAAAAATATTATTATTTGACTTGTAGATTACTTATAATAAATAAACTAATAAAGGGATATTGAGAAATTATCAATTATTTTAACCCTAAGTACAAATTAAAAGTTATATAATTTTAGAGAGAGTGAGAATTGTGTGTGAAATGAAATATTATCTATAATTATCTCAAGACTATAAAAATTATCATCTTATCATACTTCTCAAAAACATAGATAAAATAATGGGAACTTCTTGTTGTGATCAATGATGAATAGTGTAAAGTTCACGACCCTACCACACTAACAACCAGAGATTCAAGAATTGTTATTGGATTTTCTTAGAGCACATCTGTATACAACTAGAGAAATAATATCTTGGATTCTCCACTAAAACACCAATTCATCAAGAGAATTAATGATTGTTGATCAAAATAATTATCACATTCAATGTAATCCCTGTTTTATATTAATTAAAAATTAAATTCAAGATATCTCCTTTAAGGGAATTCAAGGTTGTGTTTTTCAAGTTCTTCATATTTTATCTATTTAAATATAAATAAAAATAAAATTCACCAACCTACAAAATGATTCTACTATACCATCGAACCTTTTAGTGATATTAAAGCGATCACATTCTACTTTATAATAATTTATAATTTATCCGATTGATTTCATGAATTATTTTTTTTACTTTTCATATTCATATTTTTATTATTAATAAAATAGTTGAGATAACATGTTAATTAGAGTTTTTATTCCCAAAATTAGGCTAAATACACATAAATAACACTCAAAGATTCTATTTGGTTGTGCTAAGGTCATGAGATGTATGATATGGTTACATGACATGTAACACTATATTATATGATTTATACCCATGGTAAACTCACATAAAAAGAAATACACATAAATCATGTCTCACTTTATGACTTAGTACATGTAATCATTACATGTTGTGTATTGACTGTCGGTACAACACATCATTTGACATAGACTAAACGATGTGTAATTGTTGTACATATCATGTAATTCCACATGATTAAACTTGCTGTGTAATTTTTATCTAGTCACATGATCAGTAAACATATACATTATATGATGAATATTTCATTCTAGTTGATTGATGTGAAAAGATTCATGTAACACCCATTGAATTTTGAGGTTTGTTACTATTTGTGTTTTTGGACAGGTTGATTGTGAACAAGTTATTTTTTTAGCTGATGGAGGCATTAGAGGAGGCTCAGGAGTAGAGTTGGTAATACTAAGAAGGACCTATAATTTTTTAAAATGTGTAGGGTACCACCAGCTTGCTAATGGGGTGCCATTGGAAAGATGGTGGGCTAAACAATGGGGCTGCCTGGGTTATGGGTCCATCGGCCTACCATTGAATGACTGGATCAATAGTGGGATCCTAGGAAGTTTTTTTAAATAAAGGGAAAGGAGATAATTCCCATATTATAACCCATTTTCTCTTCCCCTCCACTCCCCTGACCCCATTTGAACCATCCCCACTTTTGTGCTCCATCTTTGAAGATTTTATCTGCCCTCCTCTCATCCCTTTACCATTTCAAGTGTTGTTGGAATCATTGGACTCCTATTAGAAAGTCTAACCTCATTCATCCATAAAATAACATGTTCTATTTATTTATTCTTTCTAGAACCCCAATCTGGTCAATTTAGTGATGTATTTTGGGATTTGGAGTTCCAGGATTGATTTTTGTGGTAGTTCATAGTGAGTTAGCTCCATTGAACTTGAGGTAGGAATTTATTACCATTTGATGGATTTTGAATAAAATGGTATACCTTGATTTTCATGTGTGTGTTTATCCATGAGATACCTCTTCTTTTGATGTTATCATAAGTTTCTGAGGTCTGTATCGATGTGGTAGGCTTCTTAGAGTGTTTGTGTGGTCTTTTTTCTTAGAAAATGATGAAAGGAAGTTGTGTATCAAGAATGTGATTAGGTCTGTTCACTTGGGATTTAGGGCTACAAATGGGCGATCTATGATCTATTGAGGCTATAGATAAAAGGTTGAATGATGTAGGGGTTCATGTATTGAATACCCTTTAACGTTCATATTATATCCAGTGGATGAGTGCCTTGTATGTGCTATGATGTCATGTATTTATATATATACAAACAGACATAGAAAGTGTAATTTGGGATCATAAAGGGATATAATAACTTGGAAAATCACATAAGGGCTATGGTTGTTCAATCCATTACCACCACCACAAAATATATTTTATTTTATTCCATAAGAAAAGGAATAGTACAAAGGGAAGAGTGACATAATACATTAGAGGGGGTCACGGGGGTTGAAAATAATAAAGGCCGAGAGTGTCACTAATGAATAAATCCATGCTCTTAGAAGGAAGGGAGACTATGATGAAATAACATGTGATACTATCCTTAGAGCCAGCCATGGAGGAAAAAAAATCAACAACTCTATTTCCCTTCTTCCATGTGTGGAGAATATCCATTTAGGTGGTAATGAGACTAAACCACTTACATATAGTATATGTGATGCACTAGAGTGTTGTACCACATCCTTATAGAGTGAGATGAATAGATGGAGAATTAGTTTCAATAGATGATAGGGTAATATTCATCTCACTATAGATACTAAGACCAGTGAGAATAGATTTCACCTCTTCCTGGAGTTTTGATGTGATATGGTGTTTGGGTTCTTGAGATAGAATGGGTTATTCATGAGTGATATGAGCTATCTTGATGTGAAACATGTGGATTGCTATGAGTGATATGGTTTGGAATGGTTGTGAGGATTTATATAATGATTGGGTTGTCAATCCAAGGTAAAGTTTCATTGTTGGTGGAAATCATGTGTGAGTCGTTGGGTCGGGTTGTGGTTTGGAGGCTTTCCCTTGCATGTGTGACCTTTTTTCATGTCAATGCTTACACTTACATTTGATTGACTTTACCAGAACCCGTAGTGATGGGTTAACATGTATGTTGCCACCCCATAGACTGTGGGGATTAAGAATTGTAGTTTATTTTCCTCCCTATAGATTTCAAATATAGTCTAGGGTGACTAGTTTGGAATCTACATGGATGGTTTGAGGTGACTTGATTATCCTCCCGAGTACGTGGGATGGGGTGGGGTGTTTAGAGAGTCTATAACCTATGAAACAGGCAAAGGTCATGTGATTTTTGTTCTTATGTTTTGATAGTATATTCCTTCTAGTAATGATCCAATGTATGTAGGGCTAGAGTACATGCCATCCTGGTAAGTTCAGAATCATTAAGCAAGGCTACATGTTTCTTATGTATTTATTTCTATCATCACATATAATTTTATATGAAATAATAAATTTATACTAAGGATGCATTAGTGGTGCTCTACTGGATTTACACTCACACCCTACATGGTTATCTTGGTGTGTATGTAGCCTCATTATTTAATGATTTTAGAAGAGGGAGTGGGCCCTACTTATGGAAGTTATACAGGAGGAGAATGATGGTAGAGGTTATGTCAAGACAGATTTTGAGATCAATTGTAGAGATTCCTTTTTTATTATTTCCATTATCTATTATATATAGATCTTATGTATGTGAGGGTATATTTAAATTTTGTACTAAATATTGTATTATATTTGGTATAGCATGGGATATTGTTGTTATTGTTGTTAATTCTACTTTTATGTTATGTTGTTTACTCTAATGATTAGTTTTGTAATTTTGTACTCTTATGGATAACTATTACCGAGGGAATAGTATCCACATGTTACCTTTTAGGCCTTCTCCACTAGTTAGTGGATTATTGTGTTTAGGGATAGATGCATGAGGCCACTATGGAATCCTTCAGCCTAGATTGGGTGATCTAGGTTGGGGGTTTCAAAAAAAATAATATGAAAGAACATTTTATTTTTTCTTAAAATTTATGACTTTGTAGATAGTAGATAGGGTATTTTAAAAAATTATTATGGAACTCATTATAAGGAGTAACTAACAAAAATTATTTGAAAGTCTACATTTCTAGGGGTGGGTTTTTTTCTTGTTGTGTGTTTCTATGGTCAACTAATTTTACCTTGGGAGATGCACATGGTATTGGTATTTATGATTTATTGGATTTTAACTCTTGGAATAATTGAAAAGAGTGGGAGAATTAATCCCTCATGTATAGGCATGTAGGTTCCCATGATATAGTCTTGGTTTTTTAAGATTGAGAGGTTCAAATTAATTAAATGCTAGTAATAATATATTTGGTGTTTTCCAAAATACATTATTGGAAACATTTAATTAATTTAGCCTAATCATATTATATTTTTATATGTAAATGGACATGTGAATGATAAAAACATTGAGGTATTGATGAAATATAATTAATCATAGAGTAATATGGTAGATATTTTTATATATTCCTTTACATGGCATGACATGTTTGATATTTTGACATGATTTAAAAGGAAAATTCACCTGGAAAAGAGGTTTTAAATTGATTTCCAAGGGATTTTGGGTCTCTAAAAGTGTTTCTGAATACAAAGTTACTATGTAAATATTTCAAAGTTTTATTTTAATAGAATTGGTAATTTAAAAAGTAATTTGGACAATTTGGAACCTGAATTGGTTAAAGTATTGGTTTTTATGGAATGGTTTAAATGGGGGGAAATGTGTAAATTCTCATAAGTGTTTTTGAATGAAAAGGGGACTTGATTTTAAATTATTTTAAAGTGGCTTCCTCAATTTTTTGGTTAGTTTTGTGGTTTTAAATGGGATTTAAAAAGTGTATAGATAGTTTGGTTCATTGAGTTAGGATTTTGTGAGTCATGTTTAGCACTTTTGAACTATATTTTCATGTTGTTGATGAAAGGGATCATGGAAAGAGGGTCATGTATTTTTTTTTTCCCTAAGGGGAGGTGTATCATATGGCTGATTTAGTGAATAGACTCCCTAAGGGGATGAGATCAGATGTGGTTTACTAGTTTGTCTTATATCCTTAGTTAGAAATGGTCCCTATAAATGGGTGGTTGTCTTGTGATGTGATCTATGATGGCTATGTGGATCTACTTAGAGTGAGTAGAGTAGGGTTACATGTAGAATATGGATGTATGAGCTAGACCTAGATAAGAACCGTATAATGGTTTAGTTAGTAGGATGCTGCCTTGCGTAGGAACCCATGATCTTTCTATTTTTCATGTGGTGTTTATATTGGCCATTAATACATAACTCTTAGTTTGAGATTCAGGATATTAGTATCATGTAATAATGGTTGTGCTTATTGTCTATTGGTTCTATACTGGTTAGTGGGATGATCCGGTTTCACAGGTTGTAAGGGGTGTGTGATTGGTTTTTTCTTTTTACCTTTTGTGTAAAGTGAGTGGATTTTGTGGATCTAGGTGTGTAGTGTGAGATATACATTATAGGGAACATAGATATTGAATCTCAATCACTGAGGGACTAATAATTTGAATTATGTTTGGTTATTCAGATCCTTGGGAGTATCTTGTGAGTGAGTTTTAGGAAATTAGATTGGCCAATAATAGATGTGTTAATTCATTAAGTGGTTTATGATGTGAACCATGTGCTTAGGATATGAAATGAATCCCAATTATGGGTTTTAATAGGGTTTATGTGATTGAAATTCTTGGAAACCAAACACGAGACTTGAATGAGATAAGGCCATTTTTGTTACATCAGATTATAGAGACCATGTGAGACATGATGTTCTTGAGATGTAATAATAGGTGGAATTCTTGGAGAAACATGTGGAAATGTATTTGAATCTTTGGGTTGAAATGTTCAAGGAAACTTGGGATTTCCATGGAGAATGGACTTTGGGTGAGTAGTTTGGATTTAGAATTTAATTTCAGTGGGAAATTTCCTTAAGATAATTGGGTATGGTTGGAAGTTCCTATAATGAGTAGTGACTTAGTGACTACCTTGGGAGTGGGAATTTATTGAATCTCCATACCTATTATAAGTGTGTTTGGGTAAATTAGAGCAATGGAATGATCTGAGGGTGATTCTTATTGGAGACACGTTAGTACTTGTGAGTAGAGTGTGATGTTTAAATGGGTCAGTTGAGGATCTGACAGTGGAGTTAAATCAAGAGTTGATCTTGAAATTCATTGTTAGTATTCTACATTATTACAATCACTTGGGTGTTAAGGAATCATGGATAGTAAGTGATAAGGAATCATCAAGCGAGGTGGAGCACCTTAGGAAGTAGTCATCTATAGAAGGATAGACCAATGATTTTGTGTGGATGTGGATACAATAAGGCTCCTCCTTAAACATTACTTATTATTGAGTTATTTCAAGAATACACGTTGAGGATCTTTTCAAGTTTAGAGTTTTAGAGAATTAGATTATAAAACATGCATTACATTCCACATTTAAACAAAGTGGTTACATAAAAGATAGTACCCATTTTTTCCCATCAACGGAAACATATTTAAATTAAAACATGGATTATTTATTGAAACTTCATTGACATTATCATCACATCATGTACCTTTCCCTTGACCTGTGAAAAACATTTAAAAAACTTGGGATGAGTATAAAAAGCTAAGTAAGGGATATAAAAAATATGGAAAGGAAACATGAGTACATGTATACATAAGAATCAATGAAATCATACTTTACTCATAAAATATAAGCACTTTAACATACCTCATCAAATCATGAATAAATCATAGAAATCATAAGACATAAAGGTAACTTGAGGCATTCATAACATTCTTACGTAGGGAGTAACCCTCTTGGTTACGTTTGGAATACCCATCACAGTATATTCCCTAAATCTCTTCGGAGAAACCTTAATGTTTAACTCCTTTGCGTTACCCAATGCACTGGAGAGCTTTATCGGGCTCACCCGCCCTTAGTTTATCATGGAACCACCCGTCTTCATAATAATTCCCAAGAACCATAACATAATCGTATCACATAAAACATGCATAAAGAAAACATAACATTTCCACATTTCAATCACAAGATATCAATAAAACACATTGATATAATAAAAACATTATTAAAACTATTTTCAATACCAAAATAAAAGAAAAGTAAAACATGGTATTTATTTTTCATTTTAAAAAAAGTATGGCATGTAGAGGAAGTCGAAACTCAAATAATGGTCACGGCGGTGGAGAAGTCTTTGTCGCCGCATACGTATGACAAAAACAAAACATTCTCTTTTTTCGTTTAGTAAACCGTTCGTATAAAAATATTTCTTTTCAGTAAACGTAAAAGTCAAAGGGGTTTATACACCGTATAAAATAATGTTGTGTTTAAAATATAATATGCCTCAATTAAAGGAGATTGAGATGAAGTACCATACCTCCGGTCCGACTTGACTCGATCATTCTTTAAAGTCCTGAATAAAAACTTGAGTTAATTTCTACTTGCTTAAGAACCTTTTTCATGTTCATTATTCCTTTTATATCACTTATTACCATGTCATGAACAGTATGTAATTATTTAAGTTATTAACAGTCGTTTTAACGATCATTGGTACTTCAGTCAAAAATATGCTCTTCATATTTACAAGTTGTTCATGTATCCATTATATCCAGAGTTATACTCATGATGTAGATATCATATATATCATATATATCCAGTGTATACATGTATTTATAATATTGCATAACATTTAGAGGTAATAAATGAAATGCATCGTTCATGGATACAGTAAGTCGTACGTACGCATGAATGCTACTTTCATTTATATTTCGTATTATATGTAATGGAATCATAATGATATAAGGGTATATTATAATTATAGTATAACATCATATATAATAACATTAACTCCAACCTTTATATGTCCTACATATGGCATTAACGAATCAAATCACTTTGAGGGGGCGGTAGTCCGCACTTCCTAAAATGAAATTATCGTGTTTACCCACAATGGAAACCATAAAGGTATGACACAAATGAAAAATTCAGAAGCATAAGGAAAACATAAACATAATATATATCATATATAAATATAGTGACATCTTAATGGCCACCATGAAAGGTGTTAAAAGAATATTGAACAATCATCATTTCGTGAGACAGAAATTCTCCATCCACAGAAATAGTATGTTCTTTAACCATTAGATGTAGGTGTTTGTAAGTGTAGCTAGAATCCTTCTTATAACAACATCCTATATATTAAATATACTGTTGTTATTACAAAATAAAGGAATAAAAAGAGTTTAGAGGGTTGGAGAAGCAAAATAAAACATAAGAACCCAAGAGAAAATACTACCTTTAAAACAGGTAACTCATTTTGATTTGAGATCAAAGGCTTCCTTGGGAAGACTTATACCCAATGTGAGGCTTCAAGGAGTAAGAGAGGGATGTGGAGAGACAAAATGTACAGGGGTTGGCCAAGTCAAAGCCTTGAGAGGTGTGGGTAAGGTGGTAGAGGTGGGGGCCTTTTATAAGAGGAGAGGAGGGGCACTCTTGGAAAGTTATAAAAGGTTACTTTATTATAAAATGATTTTAGGATTTAAAAGCTCAATAAATTATATATTTAGAGGATAAGGTGATAATAGTTCGAAATCCACCCATCCAATAGGTTTTTGACTTGTTTAGGTCTTATATTTTACATTATCTTTTCATTTTATTTAAATCGTTAAATAATGAGGTAATCGTTGCATCATCATGGTGTCATAAATAATTTAATTTATTTAATGTCTAAAAATTATAAAAACAAATATAATGATGTAGGAAATATTTTTAGATTTCCAATGACTATTTATAGTCAAAAATATAACTTTTATAAACCCGTGTAAAAATTGTTTTAATAAAACAATACATGTTTGTGTCATTTTTACTTTAACATTAAATAAAAGGCATTAATGTCTTTATCTTACCCAAGTGGCTCCATGGGGTCCCAAAAATCGACCCATGGGTTGTCTTGGTCGGCCATGACACATCCAATAATGGTAGGACATGTGTCAAGTTCATTTCATATTATTAAAACATTATTCTTACCTTAAATTACACTAATTTCCTCTAATCGCGATTAAAACTTAAAAGTTACTATTCACCAAAAAAAATTATTTTAATCCCATTGAAACACATTTTACTTCTTAATGACAACCATGTATGTCGGATTTTTGAAATTCAAAACATAGAGGTGGTAAAATTTCATTTAAACGAAAAATCAGTTTTTTAAGTACCACTTAGTTGTTTCACTATTCATCAAAAATTAGTGTTTTACCCTAATCTATATTTGATATTAAGAATTCAAAAATGATGTATATTTTACAAAATTAAAAAAATATAAGTTAAATTAATTAATTTAATAATTAATTCCCACTTTCAGAGCAAACAGCGTGTTTTTATGAAACAATAAGTATCAAAAGATTGACAGTAGTTTAAGTCCAATTTCAAAGTGAAATTAATTTCAATGACCACTATTGAATTAAATGTTAAAAATATATTCTAATTGAACTTTCAAACCAATTCAGAATATAATCTAATCATATAAATAAATTAGATTAAAAAGAGGTTTTTAATTAAAATACAACATTTCTCACTATTTATTAAAAAAGAACTTTATCAGAAAAATACCAAAAATTCACACAAAGTAAATTTTGATGTCCCTATTCTAAAGAAGAATTTTATTTGTTTCAATAGAATGTATAAGAGTGACCAAAACTATATTTATGGATGGTTCGCTATCAAAAGGCGATAAGTCGACCTTTAGTGAATGTTAGAGTATAAATGCGTAAATTGAATTATTTTCTTATTTTATGCCTTTATCCTTTATTGAATAAATGTAAAAACATTTAAAAAAACATATATAATCATATTTTAGTTATTTATATTCATTTCCGCCAATACAATGGCTACGTGTTAACTACCATTTAAAATAATTTTATTTTATTACTAGTTTACAACGTAAGATTTCAAAGAAACTCCTTGTTGCATATCGGGTATGCTATCGAACCTAGAAACCCCTTTAAAGTAAAATTAATATTTAATTCATAAATATTAATAAAAACGAAAATGATTTATTCTTTATTTACCTGGGATGTTACATCCTTCCCCCCTTTTGGGAATTACGTCCTCGCAATTTTATTCACTTATCAAAATAATTGGGGGTATTTATCCATCATAGAATTTTCAGATTCTCATGTTGCCTCTTCAACCATATGGTTTTTCCACAAAACCATTACCTAGTGAATTACCTTATTTCGCAACACTTTCTCTCTTCGGTCAAGAATTTGGACTGGTTGTTCTTCATAAGAGAGATTCTCTTCCAACTGAACTACCTCTGGGCTCAAAACATGAGATGGATCTAGCATATACTTTCTCAACATCGAAACATGAAAAACATTTTGTACCTGAGATAAACTCAGAGGTAAAGCCACTCAGTAAGCAACTGGTCCAACTTTCTCCAGAATTTCATATGGTCCAATGAACCTTGGACTAAGATTTCCTTTCTTACCGAATCACATCACACTTTTACACTGTGAAACATTGAGAAAAACATGATCACCTACCTCGAAAGATAGATCCTTCCTCCGGTTATCCGCATAACTCTTCTGCCTGCTCTGAGCTGTTCTCATGTGTTTCTGAATCAACTGAACTTTTTTTTGGCATCCCTTCTACCAATTATGGTCCCATCAACTTCCTTTCACCCACTTTATCCCAGAAATATGGATTTGGAAACTGCTTCCCATATAATGCCTCAAATGGTTCCATCTGTATACTGGAATGAAAACTGTTATTATAAGAAAACTCAACCAAAGAAAGATGTTGGTCCCAACTTCCCTAATAATCCATAGGTGAAGCACGTAGCGTATCCTCCAAAGTCTTAATTGTTCATTCTGACTGCCCATCTGATTGTGGATGAAAAGCTGTACTAAAATTTAATTCAGTACCCAATGACTTATGAAGGCCTTTCCAAAAGTTAGAAGTGAACTTGGGATCACAATCCGATACAATGGATAGAGGAACTCCACGTAACCTGACTATCTCTTTAAGATACAAACGGGGAAAGTTGATCTATGGAAAAAGTATCTCGTATTGAAAGGAAATGAGAAGATTTAGTCAAGCGATCAACAATAACCCAGATTGCATTATTACCTCGAGGTGTCTTCAGTAATACCAAAATGAAGTCCATGGATATATTCTCCCATTTCCACTCTGGCACTGGTAAAGGCTGAAGCATCCCTTTCGGTAACTGCCGCTCTGCTTTAACCTGTTGACAAGTCAAACACTTTATAGTAAAATTAGCAATATCCCTTTTCATTTCGTCTTGCCAGTAATACTCTCGAATATCTCTATACATCTTAGTACTTCCTGGATGAACTGAAAATTGAGAACTATGATCTTCACATAACAAATCTCTCTTCAACTGTGAATCACATGACACACACAATCTATTACCAAATCTCAAAACAAAATCATTATTAATATTAAATTCAGGGAACTTACCCTTCTGAACTAGCTCTACCTTTTTTTGAAACTTGTTGTCTTGCTTCTGTGCTTGCTTAATTCTGTCTGATAGAGAAGATTTCACTGATACCTGATCATTCTGCATTAAGATGAAACCAAGTCCTTTCAGTGAAGCATCACTGTAGATAACAAACTCCCCATTCCTGGAAGGTAGTTCCAAAACTGGATAATTCACCAATCTTCTTTTAAGTTCCTGAAAACAATCATCACATTCTTTTGTCCAGATAAAATTAACACCCTTCCGAGTTAGCTTAGTAATTGGACTAGATAACCGTGAAAAATTTCTAACAAACCTTCGGTAATAGCCTTCCAAACCTAGGAAGCTACGAATCGTAGTTACATTTTTGGGTCTTGGCCATTCTTCCACAACTTTTGTTTTTGTAGGATCAATAGTTATCCCATCTTTAGAAACAATATAACCATGGAAAGAAATTTGTTGCAACCAAAAGTCACACTTTCTGAATTTCCCATACAACTTATTTTCTTTTAAGGTTTGCAAAATAACCCTTAAATTTCTTTCATGCTCCTCTTTAATTTTAGAAAACACCAAAATATCATCAATAAAATAACCAACATTTTCACCTTAGTCAACTAAGCCATCACTGCAAGAAACTGTTTAGTTCTGATTCTGACCATCTCAGGATACTGATTTGAAAGTTCATTTCCCTCTGTATGCCTTCCCAGAAAATCTGTTCTGTTTCCTCTATGAAAAACCATTTTAACACAAAAATATCTTAGGAGAAGCAACATTGTAATATTTAAATGCTATATCATTTCAATTTGACCATAAAAAATATTTTTCGATAATTATTTGATAGAATTCTAACTCTTAAAGTTATCTAAACCAACCTATGATACCAACTATAAGGCCACAGCCTTAAACATGACTTATTCTTGAGTTATTTTAAGAATACACATTGAGGATCTTTTCAGGTTTAGAGTTTTAGAGAATTAGATCATAAAACATGCATTACATTACACATTTAAACAAAGTGGTTACATAAAAGATAGTACCCATTTTTTTCCCATCAACGGAAACATATTTCAAATAAAACATGGATTCTTTATTGACACTTCATTGACACTATCATCACATCATGTACCTTTCCCTTGACCTGTGAAAAACATTTAAAAAACTTGGGATGAGCATAAAAAGCTCAGTAAGGGATATAAAAATATGGAAATGAAACATGAGTACATGTATACATAAAAATCAATGAAATCATACTTTACTCATAAAACATAATCACTTTAACATACCTCATCAAATCATGAATAAATCATATAAATCATAAGACATAAAGGTAACTTGAGGCATTCATAACATTCTTATGTAGGGAGTAACCCTCTTGGTTACGTTTGGAATACCCATCACAGTATATTCCATAAATCTCTTCGGAGAAACCTTAACGTTTAACTCCTTCACGTTACCCAATGCATTGGAGAGCTATATCGGGCTCACCCGCCCTTAGATTATCACAGAGCCACCCGTCTTCATAATAATGCCCAAGAACCATAACATAATCATATCACATAAAACATGCATAAAGGAAACATAACATTTCCACATTTCAATCACAAGATATCAATACAACACATTGATATAATAAAAACATTATGAAAACCATTTTCAATACCAAAATAAAAGAAAAGTAAAACATGGTATTTATTTTTCATTTTAAAAAAATTATGGCTTGTAGAGGAAGCCGAAACTCAAATAATGGTCACGGCGGCGGAGAAGTCGTTGTCGCCGCATACGTACGACAAAAACAAAACATTCACTTTTTTCGTTTAGTAAACGCTTCGTATAAAAAGATTCCTTTTGAGTAAATGTAAAAGTCAAATGGGTTTATACACCGTATAAAATAAAGTTGTGTATAAACCAAAATATGCCACAACGAAAGGAGATTGAGACGAAGTCCCATACCTCGGGTCCGACTTGACTCTATCGTTCTTTAACGTCCTAAATAATAAACTTGAGTTAATTTATAATTGTTTAAGAACCTTTTTAAAGTTCATTATTGCTTTTATATCACTTATTACCATGTCATGAACACTATGTAATTATTTAAGTTATTAACGGTCGTTTTAACGATCATTGGTACTTGAGTCAAAAATATGCTCTTTATATTTACAATTTGTTCATGTATACATTATATCCAACGTTATACTAATTATGTATATATCATATATATCATATATATCCAGTATATACATTCATTTATAATATTACATAACATTTAGAGGTAAGAAATGAAATGCACCGTTCATGGAGACGCTAAGCCGTACGTACGCATGAACGCTACTTTCATTTCTATTTTGTATTATATGGAATGGAATCATAATGATATAAGGGTATATTATAATTACAGTGTAACATCATATATAATAACATTAACTCCATCCTTTATATGTCCCACATATGGCAAATCACTTTGAGGGGGCGGTAGTCTGCACTTCCTAAAACGAAATTATCATGTTGACCCACAATGGAAACCATAAAGGTATGACACAAATAAAAAATTCAGAAGCATAAGGAAAACATAAACATAATATATATAATATATAAAGATAGTGACATCTTAATGTACACCATGAAAGGAGTTAAAATAAGATTGAACAATCATCGTTTCGTGAGGCAGAAATTCGCCATCCATAGAAAAAATATGTTCTTTAACCATTAGATGTAGGTGTGTGTAAGTGTAGCTTGAATACTTCTTATAACAACATCCTAGTATATTAAATATACTGTTTTCATTACAAAATAAAGTAATAAAAAGAGTTTAGATGGTTGGAGAAGAAAAATAAAACATAAGAACACAAGAGAAAACACTACCTTTAAAACGGGTAACTCTTTTTGATTTGAGCTCAAAGGCTTCCTTGGGAAGACTTCTGCCCAAAGTGAGGCTTCAAGGAGTAAGAGAGGGATGCAGAGAGACAAAATGTACAGGGGTTGGCCGATCCAAAGGCTTGAGAGGTGTGGGTAAGGTGGTAGAGGCGGGGGCCTTTTATAAGATGAGAGGAGGGGCACTCTTGAAAAGTTAAAAAAGGTTACTTTATTATAAAAAGCTTTTAGGATCTAAAAGCTCCCAAAATTATATATTTAGAGGATAAGGTGATAAGAGTTCTAAATCAACCCATCCAATAGGTTTTTGACATGTGTAGGGCTTATATTTTACATTATCTTTTCATTTTATTTAAATCTTTAAATAACGAGGTAATCACTGCATCATCATGGTGTCATAAATAATTTAATTTATTTAATGTCTAAAAATTAGAAAAAATATCATGATTTAGGAAATATTTTTATCTTACCAATTACTATTTATAGTCAAAAATCTGACTTTTATAAACCCATGTAAAAATTGTGTTCAGAAAACAATACGCGTTTGTGTCATTTTTACTTTAACATTAAATAAAAGGCATTGATGTCTTTATCTTACCCAAGTGGCTCCATGGGGTTCCAAAAATCGACTCATGGGTTGTATTGGTCGGCCATGACACATAAAATAAGGGTAAGACATGTTTCAAGTTCATTTCAGATTATTAAAACATTATTCTTACCTTAAATTACACTAGTTACCTCTAATCGCGATTAAAACTTAAAAGTTACTATTCACCAAAAAATTATGTTAATCCCATTGAACCACATTTTACTTATTAATGACAAAAAATTTAGTTGGATTTTTCAAATTCAAAACACAGAGGTGGTAAGATTTCATTTAAACCAGAAATCAGTTTTTTATGTACCACTTAGTGGTTTCACTATTCATCAAAAATTGATGTTTTCAGAAAAATACCAAAACTTCACCCTAAGATATATTTGATATTCAGAATTCAAAAATGATGTCTATTTTACAAAATTCAAAACATATAAGTTACATTAATTAATTAAATAATTAATTCCTGCTGTCAGAGCAAATAGCGTGTTTTTATGAAACAATAAGTATCAAAAAATTGACACTAGTTTAAGTCTAATTTCAAAGTGAAATTAATTCCAATGACCACTATTGAATTAAATGGTAAACATATATTCTAATTTCACTTTAAAACCAATTCAAAATATAATCTAATCATATAAATAAATTAGATTAAAAATAGGTTTTGAATTAAAATACAACATTTTTCACTATTCATTAAAAATAGAACTTTATCGGAAAAATACCAAAAATTCACACAAAGTAAAATTTGATGTCCCTATTCTAAAGAAGAATTTTATTTTTCAATTACAATGTATAAGAGTGACCAAAAATATATTTATGGACGGTTCTCCATCAAAAGGTGATAAGTCGACCTTCAGTGAATGTCAGAGTATAAATGCCTAAAATTGAATTCTTTTATTATTTTAAGCCTTTATATTTTATTGGATAAATGTAAAAACATTTATAAAAACATATATAATCATATTTTAGTTATTTCTATTCATTCCCGCCAATACAATGGCTACGTGTTAACTACCATTTAAAATAATATTATTTTATTACTAGTGTGCAACAGAAGATTTCAAAGAAACTCCTTGTTGCGTATCAGGTATGCTATAGAACATAGCAACACCTTTAAAGTAAAATTAATATTTAATTCATAAATATTAATAACAATGAAAATGATTTATTCTTTATTTACCTGGGATGTTACAGATACAATGAGATAGATACCACATTATGAATTTTGTTCAAGAGATGGTTGACATGAGTTAGAGATCAAATAGAAGGTTTTTTATAAAATTATATGTGTTGAATATTTTCTACTAGAGTTTAATAGTGGATGTTGGGTGGCACTTTGGAATAGTGAGGTGACTAGAGTCTAGTTGTGCGATATAGAGGTTGACTAAAAGGATGGTGTTTTTTTGATTTTGAAAAAAATTGTAATGGTTTATGATTTTATGGAATAGGTGGAGGCTACCAATGTGTATAGGGTGGTTTTTTTAGAAAAAATATGTGTGGTGATAGATAAATGAGGTGTGTTAGGAATCAGAGGATTCCCAACAATAGCGCACGATGGAACCAAAGGGTTGATGGTTGTTGGTAGGAACAAGTGATCTTATTTCAGAAAGAGTGGATGTTTCTCATGGGTATTGTAATTTGGAAGACATAGGGTGGGTTCATGCTAGTAGATTGGTAGGAATATATTTTCCTTGGATAATATATAAAATTACTTGTAGGTGAAACTAAACCATGGGACAAGTAAGGTTATAAATGAAAAAACATGCGAGAGGCTGAGTAATATCAATGAATGAGAGATTCCCCTATAAGGGTAAGATTCAGAGCCAATTAGGTTTGAGATGATGATTCTGAATAGTAGATTTAGGCTTTCCCAATTAGGTAGGCCTCTAGTGAAGGATAGTGTATTTGTTAGATGACTCATGGGGTGAAATATGTTTCATGACATGTTTTTGGGACTGAATCATGTGATAAAACATAGCAAAGTGTCATCTTGGGAAATAAAACTTGGGAAAACAAAGAAAGTTAGTACCATGGATTGAGGGAATGAGCAGGACCCAAACATGTGTTAAGTAGTGATAATACTTGTCTGGTGGCCTTTAGTTCTTTGAGGAGTGTCCAACACATGTTTGGATTGAGAGGAGGAAAGGGATATGGGTAAAATTGGTGGTTATCTCTCATGTATTGTGTTTTATTAGACTTATCTATAAAATATTGTGAGAGTGGGAAATGGATGTTCAGGCTGAGAGGTTTGCTGTTTGAGATGGTAGGATTAGTTTTTTGGGAAAGAACCTTCCAGGTACTTCTCAAGGATTAAAAGTCATTAATGGGGGATTTTACAAGGCCCCTCAAATTTCAAAGCCTGTTATAGTTTGTTTTTTGTCATGGATGTGTGTGAATGAGTTTTTTTGGTTGATTTAGGTGTTAGAGGAGACATAGTAACATATTTGTGATGACTAGGAAGGTCTTGAACCTTTTAAACAACTATATGGGTCTATAGAATCATTAGTGGGGTGGCACTAGCTAACTGGTGGGCTGATTAGTGGGGATGCATGGGTTCTGGGTCCATCGGGCAACTGAGGGCCATTGGCTCATTATTGGGATCCTAGATAGTTTTTAAAAGAATTAAAAAGTTTAAATTACCCCTAGACCTTCTTTTCCACCTCCCCTCCTCTCTCATTATTTCGTAATAACGAGAACCATTTAGAGCTCCCTCTTTGAAGATTTTAGCCCCCTCCTATCTCCCCTCTTATGTTTCAAGTGCTGTTGGTTGAATTGCCCTCCTCTTTGTAAGTATAACCACATCCATCCCTCAAACCTATTTTTATCTTTCATTCTTTTTTATAAAACCCCAATCTAATAAATTTGGGTCTAGTTTTAGGGATTTGGTGTGCCACACTTAATTTAGGTGGTGGTTCCTTTCGAGTTAGCCCTATTTAGCTTGAGGTTACAACTTTTTTGTAAAATGGTATGCCTTGAGTTTCATGTTACTATGTGTGTATCCCTATGATACCCATGATTTTGATGTTAGAGTGAGTGTTATAGGTTTATATTGATGTGGTAGAATCCTTAGAGGGGGAGTTCAGTGTGTATGCCTCTTAAACGATGAAAGGAATATTTGTATCAGGAATGTTATTAGTGTTTTATTCTTGGGATTTTTAACTTGGAATGATCTTTTCAAACTTAGTTGTGGTTAGGGATCCTTGGGTGAGTGACATTGGGTTTTGGGTTGTGATTCCCCTTGATCATGAACCTTGGAACTAGTGGACGGGATCCTTGTACGGTCTATGATGCTAGGGGTTTCCACTTCAACAAACAGACTCGGAAAGTGATTTTTGGGATTCATAAGGGATATAATGAGTTGGGTGAGTGGTATAGGGGATTAGGAGGTGTGTTACATTACTCTCTTGGAGTTTTTATGTGAGTTGGTGTTTGGGTTTTTGATAAGAAATGGATAATACATGAGTGATACAACTTATCTTGATGTGAAATGTGTGAAAGACCATGAGTGAGATAATTTGATCCAATTGTGAGGATGGATGTCATGAGTGAGACATCAGGCCAAGGTATAATTGTAATACTAGTAGACACTATGAGTTATAAGTTGGGTAGGTTGCAGTTTAGATGGGATTCCTTAATTGTGAGACTACTATGCATGTTGGTTCTTTTTCTTTTTGTGTTATTGAACTCCCTTGAACTCACAAGGATGGTTAAAAGTGTATGTGGTCTCCATAATGATTATGGGGATGGGTAAATGTGTTTTATTAGGCTCTATAGAGTCTTTAGGGATGAGACAAGGTGACTGGATTTTCCTCCCTAGAGCCTATTGGGATGGTTTGGGGTGACTTGATTGACCTCCTAGGTATTGAAGATGGGACAAGGTACTTGATGAGGGTATGACATAAAGGATATGTGTGGTCCATGGGATGTATTAGCTCAGGTTTTGATAGACTTTTCCTTCTATAAATGAGCTGTTGTATCTAGGTTAAGTGTTTATAGTGTCATTTTTAGTTCAAAATCACTCAAAAGGGTTTCATATTTATGATGTATTTATTTTATTCATCACATAAAATTTTATATGGACTATTAAATATATTCTAAGGACACATTGGTGGTGTATTATTTTATTATACTCACAACATACACAAGAATGTTGGTGCTTGGGTATCCTATATAGCCAGGGTTTTAGATGAGTTCCTAGGCCCTTCTCATGGTGGTTTTCCAAGTGGATCATGTTGGTTGAGGTGATGCCGATACTGACTCCAAGATCATTTGAATAGATTCCCTTTTATTTATTTGTGTCTCTTTTTTATTGTATATTGATATTATATATGTGGGGATATATTTGAATACTTAACCGCTTATTGTATTACACTTGTTATAGCATTGGGTATTTTTGTTATTATTATTGATTTAAGATTTTAGTTACACAATTTACTTTGATGACTATATTTGTTATTATGTACTTTGATGGATAACTTTTTCTAGGGGAATACTCTCCCCATGTTTCCACTTAGGCCCTCATTGATAGTCAGAAACCTATTATATATGGGGATGCATACATGAGGCTGCAATGGAATCCTTCAGCCCGGGTTGGGTGATCTGGGATGGGGAATCACAATCCATACTACATATAAGGTAGTTGGCATTTACAAACCATGGAACATGTTTCAACCCACACAAACTACACACTGAGTGATATTTGTCATGTCATTCTACAAGATATGTACTTAACACACATCACCCATAGTAAATTATAGGTATAATTATGGAATATCTTGTGGTCTCATGCAATTTGAAGACTATAAGGATTGACCCATGTAACTAAACATCATGCATATTATGACATGCTATATAAGAATACTTGCAATGTAAGTATACAATATATGATACAGATCGAACATAACATGCGTTGCAAGAATTATTGAGTGATAACACCTGCCATTTATATATTAAATTTAAGAAATAAATTTAGTCTAACATAGAATATAAACACTATATATCCTCTATAGCACATTCCATATACATAAACATTTTAAAATAAAATATATACATTTTAAATTATTGAAAAATAATATAGGATGAGATTCTTATGACTTTGGGACAATTAAGATAAAATATTTATAAAAAGAATTAATTAATTATTTATTTTATTAATTTAGTAATTCAAGATAATTTATTTCAATTAGAAATAATTGTAATGAATACTAGAAATACTAAACGTGTCTGTCATCGCATGTTGTGATTGATCATGAGTTTGACCAACTTATATATGAGTTGGGTTATTTGTTAAATTTAATTACTTATTTCATGTTTTTATTTAATAATTAATTATTTAATTAAATATTATTATCTATACATCGTCCCTTCATCCTATATTATGTATGGGATTATATATATAATAATTATTTAATACAACCCTACACCCCTGGTATCCCTCACCTACCTATGAGTAAACAATTTTGAAGGAGAAAGTTCCTAGATAGAGGTGATAGTTAGAGCCCCAATAAAAGGTGAATAATACCAATGAAATTAAAAATACAATAAACAAATTCTATTACTCAATCCAAGCATAGGGTCAATGAATTTTTCACATAGGTTCAAGGTTGTGTTATTACTACTCAATTAACCAACTAGTTGAAAAGTTCATGATCATAAAATATATTTTATTTTATTTTATTAGTGCTTGTTTATTTATTTATTTAGTTATCAAGGAGTGTTAATAAAGATAATGATCTAAATTAACCAAATTGACATTAAGGCTAAAATACATTGTCTACTCAATATGATTTAGAGGAAAGTGATGGATAAACCTGAATAAAAGATTTCATGATTAGGGAGACCACTGAACAAATCAAAGAGCCATGAGTTAATGTAGTTGATTAATAAATTCTACTTAAATACTATTGATTAATTTTCATTACCGTAATGTGGTTTATGAGAATAGAAATATTGATCCATTACACTCTAATATATAATCAATTCAATTTTCCAAATCAAACAGTGAGAGTTTTTATGATTTGATAAAACACTCTGTGAAAAATTAATTAATTAATTACATCATAATCTAAAATCAAGTTGAAGTAAATAAATTATTTTATTTACTATAGGAAAATTTCATGAAAAACCATGAAATAATTTTGATCATTCCCTGAAAAATAAAATATCCTCATCAACATAAGTTTTGGAGAGTTGAACAAGCACTTCCACTGTGTAGTATAATAGAAATTTTTTTTATGTGTTACAATCCCCTATTCTTGATTAAGAACATCATGGGGAGTGCGAGGTTAGTAAGAATGCCTATAAAAGGCACACATAAGATGTTTCATTTATTTTTTTCATAATTTCAACAAATATTTGTATATATATGAAGATGAAACTTATGTACATGGATGCATACACCATGATACCTCATCTCTAAGAACATAAAATGTAAAAATAGAGGAAAAATATAAATGATACTATTACTACACTATATATGTGTAAACTAGAAGACAGATACCTAGATATTGACCACATAATTAAGATTTTTAATTATACATATCAATTGGTTTTTTTGGGATACCATAGGAATAAGAAATTCTATACTAATCCCATGTTATCATTTTTACTATGTAGATTCTCCATGTTCTTCAAGAACTATATAATGAATGTTTTAGAGAAAACACTCAATAATCTTTTGAAAATGGATATCTATTTTTATAACTATTCATGGGAACATGGTTCCTTAGCCCTTATGGTGAACAAAATGAGTGATTATGTTAAAAATACTATGATAAGTTTAAATTCAATGGTTCTTGTATGAAACCATTAAATTAAATAAAATGGATAGAAATGAAAAAGAGGCTATCTATTTCACATATATCAAGAAAGGTTAATAGAAGATAAAATGAAATGTGATGAAGTTGAAGAAAGAAAAATATTCTATTTTAGGTATATTCATCATTGTATGTAATATTTATACTGTAATTCTTTGGTATTATACATAATATGTAACTTATATTTTACCCCAAATACAAGAACCAAGGAAGATTAGAAAGATTATAGAAATTAAGGTGAACATTCAAGTAACTGATGAAGCTAGATTCATAAGTCAACTACTTGATGATAAAAACTTCATATTTCCAAGTGGAAAGTTTATTTTAAAAATATTATTATTTTTTAATGTTACCAAAACTTTTATCTCAGTTTCTAGTTCTATACATAATGATAAATTATTTCATGATTGAAATAAATGTTGTTATATTATAATATAGTGAATTAATTTTTTTTTAATTTTATTAATTCACAGATCATGATTAATAATCAAACATTATAGTTTTATAATGAAGGAATTTTAAAGGATAAATAGAAGTTTATCCTTGATATTATATTTAAGAGAGTGATATATTTTACAGATGTAATTTTGGGGTGTTAACTTTATAATTATAACGAGTTACCTATGAAACATTAATGATATAAAAGAAAGGAAATTTTTTATTTAAACAGACGAGTTCCATTGAATAATCTATCTTTAAGATTCCTCTATTTCAATCCATTGTAGGTGATCGGATATTTTAATGAGGATATCGAAGGACAATGTGTTGGATATATTACCAAAGTATATTTCTAATCAATGTAGGAAATGGATATATGACCTAAAACCAATAAAAATAATATGATATTTTTAACTATATAATATTGATTGATATGAGCATTTCATAGGGTAAAACATGAAAGCATATAAGTCATATTGAATGACCCTGATGGAGTAATATCATAATGATTGATTTGGATATATCATAACACTACATTGGTTAATCATACCACATGATATGGATATACTGTAAGGCCATGATGGATCATAATGCACGCTTCACTTGACAGTCCTATAATTCATTTAGGTAGTTTTATTTTAGAATTTAACATTTGTGTAATCCTCCAAATTATCCATATTTAACTGTAAATTCTTATATGATGAAATTAATAGGAGAATCATGGACACACTTACATGATAAGTATATATTTTATGGTTAAAAATCATTGTAACTGATATTCCATTTACTCGTACTTTCTAAATATTCAAGTAAATGGATAGAAGGATCAATAGGTTCTTGAGGCCTATAAAAGGAATATAAAAGCTTTAATATGGTGATATAATATATCTTGGTCAATTATCTATACCCAAAATTTATCTTTATCTTATTTGTTTTTTTCTAGAGGAACTCACATATCACGGTAATAACAAGGATCCCACCAAAGCATTAGATGATTTAGAATAGATCGTGTATACACTTAGGAGGAAGGGAATCATTTTTTCCCAATGATCTTCATTAAATATTGTGATCGAAGATAAGATATTAGAATAATATTATTATAAGGTACACAATTTATTTATTTTATAATATTCTTGGTTTTGTTGTTATGGAAAAGTGATCTTATAAATTTGGGTTCTTTGTTGTATTCAATTGATAAAATATTTATATTTTGATCCCTAAAACCCTTTGGATATATTTTTATAATACATAGTTCAGTTATTAGATAATCAATCCTTATATCTCAATACTCTAATTTTTTGTCTTTATCTCTACATGTTTATAATAAATGATAATAATGTTTCATACGATGTCATTCCCAATGTAATGGGGTCTATGGTACTCTATGGTCTTCATCCACACACCCCATTTATTCCACCTACAAATTAGTGATTTTTATATGGCCATGTCAAGTGGCATATTATACCA
The DNA here is from genome assembly GCA_963277665.1 of Viscum album. NCBI lineage: Eukaryota > Viridiplantae > Streptophyta > Magnoliopsida > Santalales > Viscaceae > Viscum > Viscum album. The sequence continues at coordinate 1,879,844,254 of OY728150.1, read as the reverse complement.
CCACTCACTAGTGGTTAAGTGTTTTAAACCAAAGAGTCACACGGGGGTCATGCCATTCTCTCTTGGACAATGTCACTTTAGTATAATGATATACCAAATGTGTTTTGACTATAGAATTCTCTATTCATTTGTTTTTTTTTTTGTATTTAGAAACTATGATTCATAAGTAATATAAATGTCACTTAATAGTGAAATTCCATGATAAGGTCATCCACTTGAAATATTTTGAATAATTATAAATAAAACAAATAAGGTAGGTGGATTCTATTCCTTGTTAGGTTGATTATGATTTCATTTATTATAACTGATGTTATTTTCAAATGATTCATTTAAAGTGAAATTTTATGAAATAGTGTATATGAAAATTATTTGATAAAATTATAGTTTATCAATATTTATGATAAATAAAAAATGGTTATTATTTCAATAGGAAGCTGGATATTATTCTTTCAAATCATGGTGTTTGACTTGTGAGAAATGGGGTCCTAATAATAAATTTATTTTAAAATTAGGATGAATTGTTTTTTTGTTTTTATGAATTTGAAATAATTTTAATAAGAAAATAGACAATTTTTTGGAAATATGGGATAAATCACGACCATTGATTTTTTTTTGGTTAGAAATAACCAAGTGGTGTGGTTGGAAATAACCATGGATAGGGTGTAAATACATTACATGAACTTATAGATGAGTTATAATTACTTTTAGTTTCACTATAATCCATGTTGGGATAGATTATACATGATATAATACTTGATTAATTTTACATTTCTCCTAATAGATTAATTTATTGAAATATGTGTTATTCGATAACATAAAGGGGCTTGGTATGTTTAGAAATACTGTTTCTTTGGTAGGAATTCGTAGATATTTTCTATGATTTATTTGAGGAATTGATAAATTGATAAATTTTAAACTATTTATTTTTTATAAATTGAATTGGATACATGGTTTCAAATAGACCATACATGGAAATTCAAGGGTGTGATTTGGTAAAATTATACTAAGTACAGTGTTACTCAACCCTAACTACATGTATTTATGTGAATATAAACATTTTTTTTCATGTTATAGGAAATTTATAAGATAAAATGTTCATTGATGATGGATATTAGGTATATTAATCTTCATGGGAGATAACAATGGTTATCTGAACATTATTAGTGAAGTTTTCTATCCTTGATGGACACATATCTATTACCAACCTTGATAGTTTTCTATTATTTTTGACTTGGTTTCCACTATATTATTCCTAATATTTTTATTTCTAATTATGGATTTATTTTATAAAAAATATTCATTCATATTTACATATTTTTTTATTCTTTTGTGAAATTTATTCACCAACATATTTATAGCATCCCCTGGAACTAGTTTCCATCCTATGGGGATTTGGAAACATGTTTGAGGACATATGGTGATTTGGTTTGGGTCTTGGGATTCAGTTCTCCAAGAAGAGTCATTTTAAAATGATATCAGATTATGGTTTTAAATTCTATCCTTGATAATTTTAGTATACATAGAGATTAAGATGGTCATAAATTATGAGATACCCATAAAAAGCATAGTTAACCTCTTTATAGTGAGACATGAGTTATTAGGGATTTTGGGTTGGATAAGTCATTAGAGGATCACTTATAGTATATTTTTCTCTATAGGTGTCTATAACCACAATAGTTTGGGATGAGAAAAGTGTTCATGCATCCATGAAGGCATGTCAAAGGATTGAATTCATGTGCATTGGATTTAAAAATTATAATTTAATTACCTTAAAGTTTTTTTATATGGTTTCAATTGGTTTTTGAAAATGATTATAACATTTAAAAAGAATTTGTTTTTCTTTTACTTTTTTCCAATTTGAATGGAAGGAATCATGATAAGGTGAATAAATTCACTTAGATATAAATGGAATTCTATTTATGGAGTAATAAAAATCTTGTGGTTAATATGGATACGATTTATATTGACTACATCCATTAACCAATGATTTTGTTTCATTATAGAAATGCCTATTTATAATGAAATTATTCATGACAATTAAGCTAAAAATGTGCCTATTCCCATCAATGATCAAGAGACTAAGATTATGGAAAATGATTCTGAACTTATAAACTCACTATTCTAACCAATTTAGTTATTTGGTATTGGAATTAATTATAAGAAAACAAAATAATTAGATCAATAATTAGTATTCCAAAATAAAAATAAAACAAACATTAAGGGCGAAGATTGAGTGTAGAATATTGAGGATTAGTTGAAAAACATCAACTGAATATTTTAATTTCTTCATAAAATAAAAAAAGTTAAGGTAGAGTTTTCCACTTACATGATTAAGGGATAAGCTCATCAATGGTATATTATAGTTTTGGAGGTGAAGTTACATGAAAATATGACATGATATGGATTTAAAAAAATGTTCAGTGAGTATTTTTTTCTCAAAAACCATAATTTTGAAGTATAAATAGAAGTAATTATAGTTAAAATAAGGAAATAAGATGGTTCTTGAATATAAAACTTATCTTAAAGAGCTGATATGCCTTTAATTAGTTTTAATTATGAATGATGATCTTATAACTAGAATAATTGAGATATATTTTCAAACTGATATTATATTAAATATTATATTTCTGGACCTACCCTCTTATTTAGTGTTAGTGAATAAAGTTGTAATGTATGAAATAGACATGATGGATTCTTAGAATTTAGGTGCTTTCATTCCTAGACTATGTTGGGGAAAATATTTCTCCAGTGGATAGAAAAAGAAATTAGGCTGACTCTCATCTAGGAACTAGTTAAAATCATTTTTCAAGATCAAATAATTATAAATGTAAAAGGTAGTTTTCATGTCATTAGTTTAATGGAACGACACATTTGAAGAAGATTTGACTTAAAAATCATAAAGAGTGTCATAAGTGTGGGATGATGATATAATTTATGTTGTTTGGGAGGTAACCTAGTAGTGGATTATATAATCTAAATTAAGGGTCAAAGGTTATTGTTGGGGTATGAAAGAAAGTTTTTGTTGGGTATCAAGTAACAACATATGGTAACCCCTAACTGGGGAAGTGACAAAATAATTTGATATTATCATTCATAGAAAATAATGTACCAGAAGAACTAAAAAGGGGAAATATGATAGTATGAGGTTCTATGATTATTTATTATTATATGATCTCTACTATATTTAACATGGATCAATTTTATTCATTCATATATTTTTGATTAGTAGAGTAATTATATTTTCTTATGGAATTAATGTCTTGATTTATAAATATTGAGATACCTCTTAGTGTAAAGATAGTTAAAGGATTTAAATGTTCTTCTTATTCCATTATGATAAGTTATGTGGAAATATCATGGGTATTTTTGGTCTTAGAGATGAGTATGCATAACATTATAATTGGAATGGACTGGATGGTAATGTTTGAGACAAATATTTACTTTTATGGTAATATAGAATCATTTAAATTTTTAAATAAGAGTGTTCACACTTTTTTAAGAGATTATAACATTCACATGTTTTGTAAAATACCATTTCTAAGAATAGTAGAGATTTACTATGAGAACTATCTAAAATGATTCTTGGATTGGCAGACACAAACAATAGGTCTAAAATTCCTATGGTAGTGGTTTATTTCTTATATGTAATCCCTAATGTTTTTCATAGATTACCATTAGAGAGAGATAATGAGTTCCTAATTGATTTATTTCTAAGAAAAATCCTAAAATCATTGCCTTTATATCATATGGATCTGGAAAATCTTTGATAGTTGAAGTCTAAATTAAAAGATTCATATGGTAAATGATTACATTGACCAAGTGTGTCACCTTGGGAATTTCTAGTTCTTTTTTTTCTAAAAAATATTATGAAATATTATTCTTATGCATTGACTACCAGAACTTTAACTAGGTGATAGTGAATAACAAGTATCTTTTACCCTCACAATGATGATAATTTTGATATACTAAAATGATCTAATTGGTTATTAATGATTGAATTAAGGTCAAGGTATCACTAGTTGAAGGTGAATAATGAAGACATTACTAAGGGATATTTTAGGGACAAGTGAAGAAATTAAGAGTTATTAGTAATTCCAATTGAGTTTATTAATACACTAACTATTTTTAGGTATATAATGAATTATATATTTCAAAAATACCTTAACTCATTTGTAGTGGTATATGTTGATGATATTTTTATTTTTTCACGATCATGGGAAGTGCACAAATAGAATTTAAGGGTTTCTTGGATATATTTTAGAATCATAAACTATATACAAAGTTATAAAAAGGATAATTTTTGATATTAGAGGTGATTTTTTGGGGCATGTTATTTTTGAGAAGGGAATTTTAATAGACCTAGGGGATGTGTAAAAAGTAGTGTCTTGGTAGATTCCTGAGAATATCTTTGAAATAATGAGTTTAAGATTGAGAGTTCTTACAAGATATTACTTAAATATTTATTGAAATAGGTATTACTTTTAAATATATTAATATAGGATTATTTGAAGTTAGAATATATAAAAAGTGCTAGAGAGATTTTGATGAATCGAAGAAATGGCTGACTTCCACTCTGGCATTAAATTTACCTAATGTGGGAAAAGTATTTTCAAAATATTATGATGAATTGCAAGATAGATCTGAATAAATTATCATATAAGTGGAAAATGTGGTGGTGTATGGGTTAATGAGATTATGGCCACATTTGGAAAATTGATGATCACATGAATTAGAACAAGTAACGATTATTCTTGCCTAAAAGAGTTATAGTAATTACTTGTTGGGGAAATGTTTCATAGTATAATATTATTATAAGGTTTTGAATTATATTTTCACTCAATGATATTTAAACATTAGGAAAATTATAGGGGTTCAATATCATTTGAATATATATTTTTAGCTTGTTTATATTCCATGTAAGGATAAAATTATAGGAGATGCCTTGAGTAGGAAGACTCAAATGGTAAAGTAATGAGAAGACTACATAAAAATTATGAGTTTAATATCTAATATAAATATGGAATATTATATATAGGGAGGCCATATGTTGTTATATCATATTGAATTAAATTCCATGATTTTGGATCTGGTAAAGGAGGAATAATAAAGTGATATTGAATGTAAGAGGATTTGAAAATGCATAAATGGAGGGGAATCCTTTAATGGATGTTCTATGGTAATGGAATCAATAATATATTTTAAAAATGAGATAAAAATTCACTCATGTCTTAGATAAGTGGTTCTGAAGGCATTTCATAACTCCAATTGTGTAGTTTATCGTGGTATAATGAAAATATACCATGGTATCAAATGATCGTTCCTATGGACAAGAATTAATAATGAGATAGTAGGGTTTTTATCATGATCTATTAACTATGAATAAGTGTGGGATGAGAATCCATGACTTTTGGGACCTTTTAAACCATTACTATTGCCAACTTTGGATTGTGAGAATATTGTAATGGATTTTTTATTTTTTTACTGATGTCATTTTGAAATAATGATTCTATAAAGATGATTATGGATAAACTTAATGAATCAGAACACTTAATACCCATTTAGGAGACATTTTTAGTAAAAGTATTCAAGAAGATTTCTATTAAATAAGTAAATAATTTTCATGGATTTCATTAATTAATTACATCAAATAGGGTCCCTTATTTCATATTGAGATTTTGTAGGGGATTTTAATAAGAAATGGGTACTTAATTAAGGATGAGTACATCATATCACCCTCAGAAGAATGACCAACCAGAGTGAACCATACAAACATTAGAGGATATAATTAAAGATTATGTATTGAATTTTGGAAAATCTTGGGATGATATATCATGAATACCATTAAAATTATTTAAAATCAATAAGTTCATGTAACCATGAATTATATCCCGAGTGACCTTAAATTATAACATAACTTACCATAAAGAACATCATCATCGATTTTGAATTTCACTTGATGTAACCAAGAACCAGGAAAACCTATCAAGGAGTTCATTTCATGTGACTATAAACTTGGTTAACCTACCATGTAATTAATTTGAAGTGATTGAGAACTAGGTTAACATATAGTACAATTTATTTAAAGTGATCTGTGAATTGGGTCATACTACCATGTAATATATCTAAAGTGAATCTAAATTTTAAAAAATACCCTGTAGAATTTTTAAAAGAGAAATGGTCATGTAATTCAAATGAAGATATCATGTTATTCAAAGTAACAAATCATGAATTTAATTCTAAATAACAATGAGTTAAACATTGGTAAATTTATATGAGATATCACCCACTATTATATAAGAATATCACACTAATTCAAGGGTGATTTTTCTCTATGGAGATTCATATTGTTTGAATATTTGTTAGATATTTAGATTTTTAATTTTAAAGTGATGATGTAGATCTTATATTTAGGGGTGATATTAATATATTTGATTAAAATTATTAATGATTTAAATAAAGAAATATTATTTCTATATCTGTGTTAATGAATAAATTATTTTTATGGGATATATATTCAATTATCATGTGAATATTTTTGATTTATATATATCTAATATATTTAATGAAACAAAAGAAAATATAAATATAAAATATTGGTTGAGATCTATAGAGATTTAAAATGGGAATATATTGTTTTGATTTTATTTTATAAATAAAATAATTTTATAATTTAGAATTTATAGTCATTAACATTGGTATGATATTATTTATGATCCAAGATAAATATTATGGAAAGAGTTAAGATTATTAAAAGGAAAGTTTAGAATATGTATTTAGATTGAATTAAGTTATTGAAATAAAGGAATTATTGATGATGATATATTTTACAATTTTATAAATGGGACAAAAGAGAAGAATACTGAGAATACTTATAACTGCGTGAGTTTTGAAATCGATGATTGAGATATTACGATTGATAGTATTATATAATTGGGGGTTATTTTCTAAAATATGTACAAATACCTTGAAAGAAGTTAAAAACTCTCAAAACATCCAATGTAAGATCAATCAAAGGATTTAAATACACCCTTAAAAACGTAACAGACTTCTTCATTCCTAAAATATTTATTATTTTATAATTAGGAGGGCTTATTATAATTATCTATATGTTAATTCACATATAATTCAAGGATTATAAATTCTCATAAACATTTTTAATATATTTTATCGTATTGAAGGATTAATCTATGACTATATTGATACCTACCATAATAATAATTAAGTTACTCACATGAGAGAAAACCTTGTGAATATTATATGCTTAGTTAGTTTATTATTTATCTATATATATGTTAGGGAGTGATAAAAGATAATAATGGGTCTATTTAATTTAATTGGTGATCAAAATTGATTTACAATCCCTCTCAGTGTTGAATCCATTTAAATTCTTGGTAACATCACACATGTGTCCTAGGAGATAGTATTTATTTGAGTAATGAAAAATTGATAAGTATAATTTTTTATTAAGTGATGAAAAGAATCATAAACTCATGGTTATAGATTTTATAATATTAAAGATTCATTTAAAAATAAATAAAATTAGTAATTATGTTGGTTTCATGCTTGAACTTTAGAAAAATATTATATTATATAGTATAATTATCCGAAGAGGGAATTTCTCTATGCATGAGGTAAGTTCTATTAATGTTATATTGGTTCCCCCTATTATGAAATAGTCTCTAACTAAGGGGTAATATGTGTTTAATGGTAAAACCAATGTTAGGAACACAATAGTGTCATATAGTATATACAAATATCAAATACTATTATAGAATAAGAGAACATGCCAAGTATGTTTAAAAGGCATATAGTAAATCTAAAATCAATGATTGTAAAATGGAGATACCCTTGGAAAACTTATATTTTGTAAGTATTATGTTTTTGGTATGACAATGATGGAATGTTTTAAAATATACAAGTTTAAATATAATCTATAAATGTGTATGCACACATTGATGTATAGGGAACTTCAGGGGAATATTTACATTATTAAGGATATTATTAATCCACATAAATTGATGATTAATATAGTAAAGTGTGTTCATATATACATGAACATAAATATGAAAAATTTAAAACATTAAAGTATTGTAACACAATGGTAAAGAAGAAAGCCAATAAAAACATAAGATTCTAAAAAATGATAATGTGTTAAAGTAATTTTCCTCTAAATTATTGAAATTTTATAAAGTTAAGGTAGTGGTGAAACATAAAACTATTAAAGTTAAAATTTATCAACATTATATTTATGAGATAATGATTAATAATATTCTAATGTGGGTGTGGAGTACGAAATTTTACTCAAGTCTTTACAAATCATTCTAATATGAGGTTTCTATTACAATGGTTCACCATATATATAGATTTTTTAATCAACTATATGTTTTAACACACCTAGGGTGTTTTGTACTAGAAAAAACCCTTCCTATTATTATTTGATGGTGTTTATGTGTAATGATTATGTGAATTATTTAATAGGAAAATTAAAAATATGTTGCTTTATGTTTATCATCATTGGTCATTTTGAGGGGGAAGTAGGATATAAACTAATGAATAAAACACTTGGTTACTAAAATTGCATCAATAGATGTTGTATAAATCTTTATGGATCTAGTATAAGTATGAAAAAAGATATTTACCATGGTAATTATAACACCTGAGATCAGCCTTTTGGAATGGAGACCGAGCTGATGATGCCATTGAACCTTAGGAATGCCTCTATGTACACCATAGTCCCTCGAATAGTGGTGAGGTCCTAATAAAATCATGGGGAAACTATTCAATAAAACATAAATCGCATGATTCTATCCTAGATATATCATAATTTTTCCATGACCCTTCCACATATCAGGAAAACACATAACCCGTTGACATAAAACAATGAACTAGGAGCTCCCCTCCAATCTAGAATATACAAGTAATAAAATTTCAGCATGATGCATAAATTATAATTTATTTATAGAATTATAATCACATATAACAAACATTATTAAAATAATACAATGAAAGGGACATTACACCAATATATATGGAGTAAAAATAGAAAGAATTTACTCTATCTTATATCCCTACTCATAAGGAATCCCCTACCAAACACTCAACCCCGAACTAAATTCTATACCCGAACAATGTTTATAACTCTATGGAAATACCTATACCTAAACTAAAACATAAATACTAACAACATACATCAAAAATCATTATATTTATGTAGGTAAGGGGTCAATCCAATGACCCACTAGGATTCATTTACCATCCTTGAAACACTATGTGTTTATATGATCAAAAGGGTGTGCATGAAATACATTTAAGGGTGAAAATTAGTGATCAATACAATCCACCTACCCAGAAAAAAACATGATAATGAACATGTACCATACCTAGGACAATGCAGCTAGAAAACACCCCCAAATATTCACACTAAAACTATCCAATCTCAGTATAGGCCCCTTTTTCTTGTAATCGATAACACATATAACACCATGAACTAATGAGGTATTATAAAAATATCTCATCAAATTATACACAACCACAATATGTCTCAACACATCCACTAAAATCACTCATTAGAGTCCCACCCAACCCATTAATCATCCAATTTCCAAATAATGAAGAAAAATCCTAAAATATAATGGGAAATAAAGTTAGAACATAGAGTCACAAAATGAGTAATCAAAGAGGGCCTAACCTTAAATCACATGTTAAGAAATAAAAAATTTGAAACAATCAGTCAAAGAGGGCCTGAAGCATCAAATAACATTGAAAATAACTCCCATGGTAAAATTAATGTGAAAAATAAGGAATGAGTCCCAACCATAAGAAATAAATATCCTACAAATCATGCCCTACCCCATCTCATCTTAACAGTCCTCATAGGAACTATCTTCCGGGTTAACCATAGAGCACCTCAAACTCTATTCCATATATAATCGATCATTATAGGGGATGGATCCCACTATATAATGTAACTACTCTCTAGCTTAAACCTAATTAGGCAGACCATACATAAAAACCATCATCATGAATAACCACACAGTTTGTGACTTGGCTATATTCTTACCTCAAGAAAGTACATGGAAGGGTTCATGTCAAAAATATCATATACATTTCAATGTCACCACTCAAGAGTCATCCACCATCCTACCAAGTGCCTATTCTACCATCAATTCATGTCCAAATTCAAATGGGTAAGAGGATAAATATAGAAAAATTTATCCTAAATGGGAAAATAAACAATTTTTTTCACCACAATATAACATTATAAAATAACCATTGATCTTAAAGGTATTCCTTGAAATCACCTCCATGGGTATAAATATTCGATCAAGGGATCTATCACACATTTCAAATTGTCTCTTCAGCCAAATTCCCAATCACTTTGTCCCATATATGACATAAGATAAAATTATTATGAAGGGAAACTCACCATATTATTCTTAATAGACAAAATAAAGTTTCATGAATCTCTTCAACCAATCAGTATATCCATACTAAAGATTATCATTTCACATTGAACACCAAAAAATAAACCAACTCAATATTTCAATCAATGAACCTTGGGACAAACACCCATATCAACTATTGAAGAAAATCATGATGCTATTATCCAAGTAAATAATGAATAAAATAAACATCACATGAATTTCAAGAATTTCATGATTGTCGAGGGTGAAAAACTCACACCCAATTCTGTTAATATCAATAGATCTTACCCTAAATAAGGTAGATAAAGTTTCTATTTGACCTACAATAAAATGAAACTAAAAAAAATCTGAATCTAATATTACCAACACATCACCTAGGGTGAGGTTTCTATTATGGATCCTATACTATCATGGAACATCATCTAGCCACATATAAGACGTTTGAAAAATATGAAAAAATATCAAAATGAGCACCAAAACTTCAGAAAACAGGTTTTCTTTATTAGAGGGTTAAATAAACCAAAACATGTATCAAACCAATCCATCAAGTAATTTTTTAAAATCCAATCTATTTCAAAAATGATTAATAAATCTAATCAAATTTTATATTTAATAATGCGAGAACCTTGTATCAAATCTAAGTGAAAACATTATTTAGAAATACCATAATTTGTTTTGAGATAAAAATTTATTTATTTCTATTAAATTTCAAATTTTATTTTAAAATTAAACTTTAAACCAAACTTCATATTAAATATAATTTAAAAAATAAAATATAACACCTGAATGTTTTCATGAAATAATTTCTTTAAATAATTTTAATTATTCAGTAGCTTATATTGCACACAATAGTGATTTTAAACGAACTACAAGATTCACTTAGTATAAAATTATCATTATATCCTAGCTGTTATGTTATAAAGAATAAGTATAACTAACTTATAAAAATGCATTGTGAATTCATTGGATACTAATTGTTTATGAAAAATTTAAATCAAATAAATATTTTTTATTTTTCAGGGAATTACTATTAGTAATGAAATTAATGAAATTAATGAGATATATATGTTATATACTTAATAAAACAGTTTTTATATTCATCCAATGAATATTTTAGTCATAGGGTATGAATAAACCCTATATGTTTTATAAAAAAACTACATATATTTTTAAATGGTAATTCTATTCCTTTGAATGACGAACCACTTTTAAATTAATATTTTGATACACTAATAATTTTTATATGACAACATAAACATTTTATTTTTAAAGGGGATGTAAAAATTTACTTTTGATGAATTTCTAATATTTTTCTGAGAACTTTCAAGTTTTGATAAATAGTAAAATATAGTAAATTTTATGAAAACAACTTTTTTTATGGAAATAATTTATATGGTTAAATTATAACATTGAATGGTTATAAGTATAAATAAAATTTAATTTTATCATTCAATATAATTTAGGCCATTATCATTAATTTTACATTGAATTAACATATAAAAACATTTCAATCTTTTGTAATGTTTTAGCTTTTAAAAATCGTTCACTCTTTCTAACAAAGAGATTAATTTGAAATTAATTACTGAAACTTCTGAGTTTTGAATTTTGAAAAACGGAATCCATATTAATAATAATTTGGTCCAAATTATGTATATATATATATATTTTATTTATGGGAATTATGAATAATAACTTCTCTAATTTTTATTGATACGGTAAAAGGGTAAACTAGGCAATTAAGGGTAAGAGTACTATTATAAAATTAACCTAACACTTGACTTAATATCTTTGGATGAGTGTGTTTTTACCTAAATCATAATTGGGTCTAAATTCTATCAATTATAATCCACTTGGATGAGGTTAGAACATTTAATTTATTTTATTTAAACAAAATCTAAATATGTCTCTCTCAAATTTTAATAACTAAATCATTTTTAATATAATTTTATACTAATGATAATTTCAATTATAAATCCTCATTTGAAAGAAAAAATGTTTTACTTCATCATCTAATTTTTTTTGTAATTTTTAGGAAATAAATTATTACCTTAATAGATTATACATTATTGATGCGGAAATTATTTTATTAATGAAAAATAAATAATATAGTTTTTTAAAATAATAATACCCATTAAAAGATAAAAAAATTGTCTAAATATATTTTTTCGAGTATATATCGACCATAATAATACAAGGACCGAGTTATGATCCATTTAGATCCTTATATAAGGGATTATAAAACTTATGTTATCTTATTTAAAGTGATGCTAAAGTTGTCACCTTTATAATTTATTATGTACAACAATTTAAATATTATATTTTCCAATATAAAAACTATACTAAAAGTATTATTATGAAATATAGTAGTCTTATATTCATTATATTATTTTACTTATAATTTTTATTCAACAAATAATTATATTAAAAAATTACACAAAACTATTGTAGTAATTAATTTATTAAGAGAAATATCAAATAAATGTAATTAAAAATACTAAAATAAATATAAATTGGGATAATTAACATGTATAATGGATTTTCTAGATTACCTAGAACTCATTTAAATATAATAATTTTTTTTTAATTTATCTTGTTATATTAATATTTTTAAAAATCAATGAATTGAATAGTGTCAAAATTGATACTACTGATTGTTCATAAAAATAAGGTTTTATTAAATTATTTAAAAATCCTTAACTTTTTTTAAAAAATATATAATAATCATGATATGATATAAAATGATCTAATTTATTTATTTATGGTCTATTTTACATCAAATATGTAAATATTTTACCCTTTTAATATTGAATTATTTTTTACCCTAGATAAAAATTAAATAGAATAACTAAGAATTAATTAAAAAGATAAGGTTTATATTGACACAAATACTTGTCCAAAATTTATTGGTTTATGATATTACAACTCTATATTATATCATCTTCTAAATTGGGACATTTTTAGGTTTTTTGGTTAGGGTTTTATTTTATTATAAATTCTTATTTTTGGATTTCCCAAAAGTGGCCTCACCTCAATTATAAAAGGGAACCTCCTCCCTCATATATTCACTTCATTTTGAGCCTTAAATATCATCCATACCCTACCATATTTCCTTCTAAACTTACCTATTTAAATTATAGAGGTTCTGTTCATCTTCAAAAACCAACTCTAGTGATCTAAAAAGAGATTTAGAGGAAGCACATCAAGTAAGAGGTAATCTCTTCTACCTATTCTTTAAAACTTCTTTCTTATTTTACTTCATGTTCATTAGTTGTTTAATTATAAATTAATAACATAATTATAACTCATATAATGATTTATTATTATAATTATGAAAAAACTATATTCCACCTTCTATCCATCTTACGAAAAACAAAAATCACCATGCGTGTGTACATACGACTTACGGTCTCCACTCTATGGTGTAATCTATTTTCACCACCACCTTACATGGATGAGTATAATGATGGAAATAATAACTATATGTTATTATTATAACATTATAATTATTCTGTAATATTATACACCATACACTTAAATACCCTTCAACAATTACGGGAATGATATCGTCGCTCATGCGTATGTACGACCTACCATCTCCACGATGCAATGCAATTCATTCTATATGATCTTCATTAAACCATGATTCTATACATGAATGGAATGAATAAATATGATTTATATTATACTAATATAAATTTTTAAATGGTATAAATATAACTTAAAAAGTGAAACATGAACTTATCTGACAAAACATGCATAAGAACATAAAGCAGTTAATATCCGAATAACGAGTGATAATGAAATTTTTCTAACAAAAAGATGATAATAAGATCATATATGATATCATAAAAATGAAAAAGATTCAGGAATAAGTCAATAAAATTATTTAAATCATTATATAGGAGGTTATAATACATACAAAGGATATCAAACCTAAGGTAAGGGATAAATTTTTCAATCTCATTATTATCCTAGATTGTTTATACGTAAGTATTTACTAGGTTAAATTTATCATCTACATCAATGTTTCCCAAGTATGTAATATTATTTCTATTCTTATACAATTTTTATAGTTAATTTTACCCTTTGTTTAATTTTAATTAAATGGTTCGAAGGGAATCTTTTGTTATTATTCTATACGAGGTACTTTTTGACTTCTCCAGTAAAGGTACAGGATAATGTTTTTTAACTTATACCGCATGATCAGATTTTTACATCTTCATAACACATTATTTACATGAATATTACTTTACCTGATTTTAATTTTCTTTTCCAATAAATTCTTTTCTTTTAAAATTGCATGGCATTTTTAGAAAATAAAATGTTTTTAGGAAGAAATGATATTTTCCTCATGAATTAATTTCAAGTGTTTTATCAAAATTATTTTTCATATAAGATGACCCTCTTTAAATAGGGTTAGGTTTCTATCCCAATAATTACTATGATTTTATTTTGTTAATAATCGAATGATATTTTTTATGGATTATGTTATGATGTAATGACGCTAAATAAATCCATTTTATATATTAGGTTATGCTATAATAAATTATTAATGTTTTTGTGGAACAATTAAGAATGATTTCATTATGAGGTTGGTGGGACCTATATCTCCCTCCAATGCATTGGGTACATATTTATATCTTGTGAGATAGACATGAATAGAACAACAAGTTAATACAATTTGGTAAAACAAGGATAGAATGGAAGGTAAACCCGGTTTAGTAATAGACATTGTCCACTATGATGGTTTGGGAAATGTCCCTTGACTAATATAAAATAATTTTATTTTCTTATGTGTATTCCACAAAACTTTATGTATTATGTTATGACTTTGGTGATTATGTCCATTAATTCTTAATAAATTTTATCCCATGACATAATATCAAAATCTTTTATATTCTGGATAAGACTTCCAAATGTTTTGTTCTTATGTCTTATGGGTTTGATATGATTGATATTTCCCGTGTTTAACCTTACTGAGTATTTTATCCCACCCTTTCATATGTTTCTTTTTCCTAGGTCAGGAAGAAGGGTATAAAGTAAGATATGTCAAAAAGGAGTCTAATTTTGAAGATATAAGCAGAAGACAATGTAGATGTTTTATGAAATAGTTGTGTATGTTTCCTAGTTTCTAAAAACACTATACCTATATGGTTCTGTCATGGATTTATTATATGTTGTAATGAATACACTTAAATATTGAAGTAATATCAATGCATGTAAAGTATGGGTTGTTATAATTAGAATTAGAGGAATGGAATAGTTTACCTTTTGTAACTAAGATGAGAAATCCTTAATAAGAACCTTAAGGATATGTCTAAGTGTTGGTTACAATACTAGTGTTTTAGAAATGACCATGAATAACATAAGATAAAACCTAAACTGTCCTAAATTGAAATTTTATTCTTGTTTATGTGGGTTTCCCATTATGATTTGAATTTCTCACACTATGATTCTTGGTTTTAGTCAGTGGATAGAACTTCATGGAACTGCATTAATGCTGAATACGACAAGAAATGAAATGATTGCCCTCCGGAGCAACAAAATGTTATGGGAGATGGAATGAAAAATATTGTAGCTATGATCACACAACTTCTCAAGATATGAATCATGTATGACTTCAAAATGAGAAAATCAGGGAGCAACATTCTGTTTAGTCCTTCATAAGGAAGCGTCTACCTTCTTTCAGTGGGTCTTATGGTCCATTAGTGGCTAAAAAATGGATCAGTACCACTAAAAATATATTTTTAGTTCGACAATGTTATAAACATGATAAATTAATCTTATAATTCCATCATTTGGAAGGTGATGCTGATCAATGGTGGAATATTATCAATAATACGAGGAAAAGATATGAAATTGAGTCCATGGAATGGGATGAGTTCAAGAACTTATTTTTCAATAAGTACTTTCTTCATATTCATCGAACAAAGATAGAGAAGGAGTTACTTGAACTTATAAAAAATGATGATGAATCTTTTGGTACCTATGAAGAAAATTTTACAAGACTTGTAATGTATGCTTATGGAATCATTATCCAACTTGAGATTAAAATTTATCAATTCTTTAGTGTCTTAAAACCAAGTCTCCAAAGGGCATTAGCCATAAGGGACATTAATGGCTACAAGAAAATCATTCAGTGTTTTCTCAAGGTTTAGATGAAGATTATAGTAACCCATCAGTTATATGGGTCTGATATGAAGAGAAAAATGGAATTCAAAGGAAAATATAAAGACCATATTAAAAAGAAGTTGAGTTTTCCCTTATGCTCAAAATGTGGAAAGAAACTTGGAGTAAATTATCTTAAAGGGACTAATAAATTTTTATGTGTGAAAAAGAAGGTCATTAGACAATTGAATGTCGAAGTGATGGAAAAAATATTTCTAATGATGTGAAAAGAAAAAGTTTACATAGAATGAACCTTCTACACTTCAATGCAACAAGTGCAAAGAAATGGGGAATTATAAAAATCAATGCCCCCTAATCTAAGGGATATTGATGAGGATCGATGTCAGCAAACTCTAAAGATAAAAGACAAAGGAAAGTCACATGCAATCACTATCGACAATGTGGAGTATGATAATGAAGTGGTGAAAAGTACACTTACCAACCACTCTAAAGTAATTTTTTTTATTTGATTCTGGATCCACCTACTCTTTTATTTATAAATATTTTTAAGGGTATCACCGTATTACATCAACAATTAGATGTTGAGTTAGCTTCATAACTGCTAATGGAAAAACAGTCTCATAAAAATTTTATAATTCTTCTCCAGTTGAATTTTGTGGGAAAGTGATTCCTTTAAATCTTGTGATCCTTTCTATAGATGAATTTGATTTGATTATTGAAATGGATCGGATTTCTCTATATGGAGCTCATATCAATTTCTAAGGGAGGGAAGTCACATTTAATATTCTAGATCAATCTAAAATCATCTATTAATGAAAGGATGAATATAACCTTCTAATATAAATTTCATCCATCTTATGGGTCTTTATCCCTATGGATGAAGGTTATTTATCTAAGATGGTTGGGGAGAAAATCACAATTAAGAATATAACCATTGTATGTGATTTTGATGATGTATTTATAGAGGAATTGCTGGGTCTTCCACCAAATTGTGAAGTTTAGTTTTCAATTGAACTCATATCGAGTGCTATGCCTATTTCAAATACAACTAATATAATGGCCCCAATTCAGTTGTAGGAATTGAAGAAGAAACTATAAGAGAATCTTGATAAGGGATTCATACACCCTAGTGTGTCACCTTGGGGAGAAACTGTTCTGTTTATTAAGAATAAATATGGATCTATGAGACTCTGCATTGATTATTATGAACAAAATAGTATCTCTATCAAGAAAAAATATCCTCTTCACTGCATTGATGAATTATTCACCCAACTACACAGAGCTCAATAGTTTTCCATGATCGATCTTCATTCAGGATATCATCAATTAAGGGTCCAGAAGGATGATATACCATAGAAATCATTTGGTATAAGGTATGGAAACAATGAATTTATAGTAATTCCTTTGGTATTACTAATGACCCAACTCTCTTCTGGGATCTAATGAATAGTCTTGAGAGACTATCTTGATCAGTTGGTGGTAGTATTCATTAATGATATTATTGTCCATTAGAAGTTAAAGGAAGAACATGAGGACCACTTTAGAATTGTAATGAAGACCCTGAGAAAGGATAAGTTTTATTTAAAATTTACCAAGTGTGAATTTTAGATTCAGAAAGTTTCATTTTTGGGTCACATAATATTAAGAGACGAGATATCTGTGGATCCATTAAAAATAGAAGTTGTTGAAAGTTGGCCTAGAGAAAAAATGGTAACTAATATCCCAAGTATTCTTGGTTTTATTGGATATTATCGATGTTTTTTGAAATATTTTTCATGATTTTCTAATCCAATCACCAAGTTGACTTGGAAATGAGTTAAGTTTGTATGGATAGAGGAATGTGAAGAGAATCTGAAAGAGAAAAAAGAAGGTTATCCAATGCACCTGCGCTCACACTACCTTATAATAATGAAAGGTTTGTGATCTACAGTGAAGAATCCAAAAAGGGATAGGATGTGTACTCATGAAAAATGATATGGTGATATCTTATGCCTCACAACAGTTGAAAATCCATGCGAAAAATTACACAACTCATGATTTGGAGTTAGCTGCGGTAATATTTTCATTAAAGATAGGAAGGAATTATCTTTATGGTGTAAGTTTAAAGAATATTTTCACACAAAAGGAGATTAATATGAGTCAAAGAAGATGGTTGGAGTTGATTAAAGATTAAAACTGCTCAGTATATTACCAACCTGGGAAAGCGAACAAGGTGGAAAATGATTTGAGTTCACAAGACCATGCTAGCCTATCCATGATGAGGATCACAAAATATTAAATATTTATGTATTTTAAAAGGATGTATCTTAAAATTTTAAAGGAAGGGGATAAATATTATATTTATTAAATAAATGTTCACCCATCTATACAAGTGAAGATTAACGAGGCATAGCAGAAAGACGTAGAGCTAAAAAAGAAGGTATGAAATGTTCCTAAATTCAACCTTGATTGTGATGGAATAAAAAGGGTATGGAATCAAGTTTTTATTCCTCCCATACTAGAATTAATGAAGGAGTTATTAGATGAGTCTCATAGTTCTTCATTATCTATTTACCTTGGAAGTACAAAGATGTATAAGGACCTAAAAGAGTGTTTCTGGTGGGATGACATGAAAATAGATGTTACAGAATATGTCTCTCGATGCTTAGTTTTTCAGAAATTTAATGCTGAGAGATAAAAGTCTAAGGGGATGTTACAACCATTACTAATACCAAAATAGAAATGTGAAAACATCATCATGGATTGTGTCGTTAGAATTCCCAAAACATCCAAAGGAAATAATGCTATCGGGGTTATAGTTTAATGCCTTATGAAGTCAACACACTTCAATTCTATTAGATAGGCTTTCTCTCTTGATCATCTTTCTAGGATATATGTCAAGGAAGTGGTAAGATTACATGGATTACCACTATATATGATTGGGATCTGAGGTTTACCTAAAAGTTATAGTGAAGTCTTCAGCATGCTCTGGATATAGAGTTAAGTTTTAGCACAACTTATCATCCTAGGACAGACAGTCAGCCTGAGAGGAAAATTCAAACTCTGGAAGATAGGTTGAGAGCTTGATCAATGAATTTCAAAGGTGTTTGGGATCAACACATATCTTTGGTGGAATTTTATTACAATAATAGATTTCACACCAGTATTTATATGGCTCATTATGAATACCCCTATGGAAAAAAGTGTAGAACTCCGACTTTCTAGGATGATGTTGGGGAAAGAAATATATTAGGACATGATATTATTGATGAAATGGAAAAAAAGGTCAGATATATTCAATAATACATAAGATATGATCATAGAAAACAAAAAAGTTATATTTAAAACTGAGGAAAAGACCTAGAGTATGAAGTGTATGATATGGTGTTTCTACAAATATCTCCCTATAAGAGAGTAATGAGATTTGGAAGGAAGGGTCAAGTTGAGCCCTAGGTATATCAGTCCTTTTGAAATTCTGGATCGTGTTGGGAAGGTAGATTACTGATTTGAGCTTCCACAAAATATCTCTCATGTTCATGATGTGTTCCATGTATCTATATTGAGAAAGTAAATACATGATGATTCACATGAACTAAACTCTGAAGTCGTACCGATGAAGCAAGATATTTCTTACGAAGAACAACTGATAGAGATTCTGAATTGTAGAGAAAAAGTTCTTCGAAACAAGACCATTCACTTGGTTAATGTTTTATAGTGGAACCACTAATCTGAGGAAGCTACATGGGAACTTTAGGATATGATGATGGAGTGATATCATTATCTGTCTGTTTATAGGTAATGAATTTTGAGGGTGAAATTCATTTTAAGGTGGGTAGAATGTAACACCCAGATGTTTTTATGAAATATTTTCTTTAAATAATTTTAATTCTTCATTATCTTGCATTGGAGAAAATAATGAGTTTAAATGAACCGTGAGACACCCTTAGTATAAAATTACAATTATATCCTAGCCATAAGGTTAGCGGGAAAAAGCATAACTAACTTATGAAAATGCAATGTGAATTCATTGGCTACCAATTATTTATGAAAAATCTAAATCGAATAGATATTTTTTTTTAGAGAATTATTATTATTAATGAAATTAATGAGATATATATGTTATATACTTAATAAAATATTTTTGATATTCATCCAATGGATATTTTAGTCGTAGGGTATGAATAAACCCTATTTGATGTATAAAAAAACTATATATTTTTAAAGGGTAATTCTACACCTTTGAATGGAGAACCACTTTTAAATAATGATTTTGACACATTTATATTTTTTATATGACAACATAAACATGTTAATTTAAAGAGGCATATAAAAATTTACTTTGGGTGAATTTATAATATTTTCCCTATAACTTTCATGTTTTAATGAATAATAAAAATACACTAAATTTTATGTAAACATTTTTTTCATCAAAATAATTTATATGGTTAAATTATAACATTGAATAGTTTTAAAGTATAAATATAATATAATTTATCATTCAATATAATGTAGTTCATTAGCATTAATTTTACATTTAATTCATATGTAAAAATATTTCAATCTTTTGTAATGTTTTAGATTTTAAAACACGTTCTCTTTTTTCGACAGCGGGATTAACTTTAAAATAATTCATACAACTTTTGTGTTTTGAAATTTGAAAAATGGACTCAACATTTAGAATCAATAGGTATAAATTATGTAAATATATTTATTTTATTTTTGAGAATTATGAATAATAACTTATGTAATATTTGTTAATATGGTAAAAGTGTAAACTAGGTAATTAAGGGTAAGAATACTATTAGAAAATTACCCTAACACTTGTATTAATATTATTGGATGGTTTTTTGACATAAATTATACTTGAGTGTAACTTTTTTCCATTTTAATCCACTTGGATGGGATTAGGACATTTAATTTATTTTATTTAAAGAAAAGTTAAATATGTCTCACTCAAATTTTAATAACTAAATAATTTTTAATATAAGGTTATACTAAAGATAATTTAGATTATAAATAATAATTGTAAAGATAATTTTTTCCTCAATCATGGAAATATTTTTTTAATTTTTAGTAAATAAATAATTACCTTAATATCATATACATTGATGATGAAAAAATTATTTAACTGATGAAATAAAAATAATATAATTTTTATTAAAAACATTATACCCATTAAAAGATCCAAAAAGTTGAAAAAATATTATTTTGTGAGTATATCTAGACCGTAATAATCCAAGGGATGAGTTATATACCATTTGGAGCCTTATAGAAGGGATTATGACACTTATATTATTTTATTTAAAGTGATGTTAAAGTTGTCACCTTCATAATTTAATAAGTATAACATTTTAAATATCGTATTTTACAAAAGAAAAATTGGACTAAAATGATTATTCAGAAATATAGTAGATTTATATTCATTATATTATTTTATTTTTAAATTTTATTCAACAAATATTCATATTAAATAATTACACAAAACAATTGTAGTAATAATTTTATTAATAGAAATATCAAATCAATGTTATTAAAAATAATAAAATAGAATTATGGATAATTAACATTTATAATTAATTTTATAGATGACCTTTAACTACTATAAATGTAATAAAATTTTTGGTTCGAAGTTATCTTGTTTTATTAATATTTTTAAAAATCAATGAATTAAATAGTTTCAAAATTGATACTATTGATTGTTCATCAAAATAATGTTTTATTAAATTATTTAAAAATAATTAATAATTTTTTAAAAATATATAATAATTATTATATGGGAGAAAATTATCTAATTTATTTATTTATGGTCTATTTTACATCAAATAAATAAATATTTTACCCTTTTAATATTGAATTAATTGTTATCCTAGTTAAAAAATAAATAGAATAACTAAGTGTTAATTATAAAGATAAAATTAAAATTGAAAGAAATACTTGTAAAAAATATATTATTTGATGATATTAAAAACCTATGTCATCTCATATTTTAAATTGGGACATTTATGGGGTTTTTGTGTAGGGTTTCATTTTATTATAAGTTATTATTTATGTAGTTTCCAAAAGTAGCCCTCACTTCAATTATAAAAGGGAACATCCTCTCTCACCTACTCAATTGACCTTGAGCCTTAAAGTTAGTCCATACCCAACCATTTTTTACTTATAAAATTACCTATTTACATTCTATAGGTTCTTTTAATTTTCAAAGATCAACTCTGGTGCTCTAAAAAGAGATTTAGAGGAAGCACAACGAGGAAGAGGCAATCTCTTCTACCAATTCTTTCAAACTTCATTCTTCTTATAATTACTATTAATTAATTTTTTAATTAAAATTTAATAAAATAAGTATCACCCATATAATTATATGTTATTATAATTATGAAACTACCATATTCCACCTTCTTTTCATCCTACAAAAAATGAAAATCACCATGCGTGCGTACGTACGACTTACTGTCTCCATGCCGTGGTGTAATATGTTTTTCACCACCATATTACTTGTATCGGTATAATGATGGAAATAATAAGTATATATTATTATTATAACATGATTCTAATTATGAAATATTATACACCATCCACTTTAATACCATTCAACAATTATGGGATTGATATCGTTTCTCGTGAATGAGTATGACCTACCATTTCCACAATGCGATGTGATTCATTATACATGATCTTAATTAAACCATGATTATATACATGAATATAATGATTAAATATTATATATATTATACAAGTATAATTCTATAAATTATATAACTATAACCTAGGAATTTGAACATGAACTTATCTGAAAATAGTTGCACAACAACATAAAGAAGTCAATATCTGAATAACGAGTGACAATGAAATGTTACTAAAAAACTGATGATAATATGATCATATACGATATCATAAAAATAAATATGATTTTGGAATAAGTCAATAACACTATTTAAATCATTATACATGAGTTTTAGATACATATGAAGGATATCAGACCTAAGGTATGGGATAAATTTTGTAATCTCATTATTATCCGTGATTGTTTATACGTAAGTATTTACTGGGTTATATTTATCATCTACGTCCATGTATCCCAAGTATGTAATATTATTTATATTCTTATATAATATTTTAAAGTTAATTTTACCCATTTTTGAATTTTAATTAAATTTTATGAAAGGAATCTTTTGATATTATTCGATACGAAGAACTTTTAAACTTTTCCAGCAAAGGAACGAGGAAAATGTTTTTTTTAACATATACAACATGATAAGATTATTATGTATTAATAATGAATTATTTAAAAGAATATTAATTTACTTTATTTCAAGTTTATTTTTATATAATTTTTTTATGTAAAATTTCATGACATTTTGAGAAAAGAAAACGTTTTAGAAGAAGAAAGGATATTTTCTTCAACAATTAATTTCAAGTGTTTTATCAAAATTATTTTCCATATAATGTGAAAATATTTAAATAAGGTTATGTTTCTATCCCTATTATTATGATGATTAGATTTTTTTAATGATGGAATGATATTTTATATGGATTATGATATGATGGAATGATGTTTAAGAAACCCATTTTATTTCATAGGTTATGCTATGATGAGTGATTAATGTTTTCTGCGGAACACTTAAGAATGATTTAATTATGAGATGGATGATACCAATATATCCTTCCAATTCATTAGGTAAAGATTTATATCTCATTTGATAGATATGAATAGAATGGAAAGTAAATCCAGTTTTGTAATACAGGACTGGAATGACAAGTAAACCGAGTTCAATAATGGACCTTATCTGCTATGATGGTCTTGGAAATGAGCCTTGAATAATATGAAATTGCTTTTTATGATCATGTGTATCCTAGAAAACTTAATTTCTTATTTTATTACTTTTCTGATTATGTCCATTAATTATTATGAACTTTTATCCCATGACATAATATCATGATCCTTCATATACAGGATAAGACTTCCAAATGTTATGTTGTTATGTCTTATGATTTCTTTTACTGATAGATCTATGAAGGTGAAAAAAATTATGGGTTTATACCAAATAAAGTAATACAAAATTTTATCAATAATAACAATCCCATAAAATAAACCAACTAATCAAGAGACTGGGTAATATTAATGATACCTTTATGAATCACATAGTATAAAATAATCCAAAGATATTATCAACTATTAGTGAGACCATAAGAACCTATATAATACATAAACAATCATCCATAAACCATAATCTCATTTTAAACCTAAATTTATATAGGAATAATAGACAACTTACTTGGTGAGTAACTTTATGATGCTGGAACTATGAAAGAAGTGTTGTTGTTTAATATTGAAATACATAAGAACTTATACCACAAAAATTCCATAAATTATAAACATTAATAAATATAAAATTTTATAAAAAATTGGAGAAATCCATAAGAAAACACACTAGGTTAAATACGATAATGAAAACAGTTTGTAATAGTGGGAAAACAACAACTATAATCATACACTTTGCATCACATATGAAATCAACATTTCTAAAACTATATTCAACCATGAACTAGTGAAATCACATATGAAATTCCTTAAATCATCCAATAAAAATTATAATAAAATAATACGAATGAGGGAGAAGGAAGGGAACCCTAAATAACCTTGATTCACCATAAAAAATATAAGCAAATCAACCTCAAAATAAAATAATACCAAAAGAGAACATAATAGGGAAAAAAGAGGGGGATATTTCGGTTAAAATAGGTTCCATTGATCCCTATATTTGTATAAGTGGAAAGGGGAACTATCATCAAATAGAGGTTACCCCACCAAAATATAGGGAAATCCCACACTCTATACATGGTTTAACTCATATGGTCACCTAGTGACCCCGTTGTGTACCTAGTGCTAGGCTCCATCCACTTAGTGGCCCATCTATTGACACCCCCTTGAACCTCTAATAAGTACCAAGTGACAACCAACTAGGTACTTTATGGATAACATATATCACCCATCCCTATTATCATTATCCAACACTTAATAACTCAAACCATGAATTATTCATTCAAACTATCAACCTCGAAACACAACATAAATCACTTTAATCTTGATCAAAACACTCTATCATCGACACAAATCAAAATATTCAAATACACCCATCAACTAAAATGATTAAAATATGTCCTATCTCCTGGTTCATTAAGACTAAAATTCACGGGATACTATATACTCCCCACTATAATACTTATCATCATCAAGAAGACATGAAGAACCATCACACATAAATCCTAACCAACACATGTTATCAATTCATCACATTCTCACATTATTCTATCTCTAAACTCCAATCATGTTCCCAATGATCGACTCAAAAACATAAAAGTACTATTCACTAAAAACACCATTGTCAAAACATCAACATCTCAAAACATAAATTCATGACCACCATTATTTTATAAGATTCATTTTAATCTATGTTAACCTTAAACACGATTGGATATTGAAACAGATCCTTTGATCACCCTTCTCATACCCATCACTAATGTAACACCCCAACTCTAAGACACTAATTAGTGGTTTCACTGGAGTTCTACATGGCTTCAAGCATGCCTCCCTATACTCTAAAGGATAATGACAAGTGATGATGGACTAATCCATACAATGGTGAGACTATTCACTTAAATCAGAGTCATAATCAATAAAAATAACAAAAATAATACCCATCATAATAAAAGTACAAATAAATAAATTTCATTATACTATTACAATATTTTTCTTTCATATAGAATATTTGGACACTGATATCCCACTAGGCCTAAAAAAAATAAAAAAACCAAAAAACACAACAAACGTATATCAAAGCTCCTTCCATCCTCAAACCTCACACACCCTATGTCAAAATACATACTGAGCCACCCTAACCCAATATATCCCATAATGAATGTGAAAAGTAGATATAAGGTTTGAACAAATAGATGTTCCCATGAAGGGAATGAGAAGTACAAATTAGTAGGGTCTCACCATGTCACCCTTTCATTCTCCATCATATAAATTTATGCATGAGAAATAAAATAAATATGTCACGCAAGCACCTTGTATGTTGTGTGCTAATCAGACCACCACGACTCCCTGAGCATCAAGTCATCATGTTCTAATGAAGACACCATAATCCCCAATTATACATACATTAGTTCCATTCTATAATAAACTTTTTTATCCCACCTTTCCAATATATCGAGGCCCAACCTATACCCAAAGACATAGATTAGGTAAAAATCTAAAACCTCAGCCCACTACCCATAGAAACTTTGAATGATCAAACATCTATATATCGACCCAATAACTAATCACTCTAGGTAGGGTATGTTGGTATTATCATGTCACCCAATGAACCAACCCCCAAGTTGTTTCTCAACCCAATCCTCCTAGGAAAGGTCTATCATCATCCATCAACCCATGCCCTCTCACTTAGGACATGGTCAGCCTAGCCTTATCACACTAGGAAAAGTTCCCTTTTAAAAATACTTCCTTACTACTCATGGTTTGTCCCAACTACATGAACATCAAACCAAACCACATATGGTAAATTCCTTGATCCAAAAACTAAAGTTTTAGGCCACAATCATTACATCATCTCATCCTCGTAGATAATATGGAGGCAAATCACATCGACCAATCCCTATAAAAAAATGTGGTGGTGTAACAAGAAAATGAACCCAAGAAAGGTCTACTTGCCATCACACAGCTCACCAAATAATAATAGGGTGATAGTCTTCTAATACCTATCCCCTCATCTCATCAGATCTCAACTCACTCGATAGGGAATCCATTGGGTCATGTAGATTCTTCATATCCTTTGATCATTGATACCATTATAAGATCATCACCAATTGGAGACAATACTACCCAAAGGATCCTCTAAACTAGACCCAATGTTCTGATCAACATCCTCATTGAGTCACTCAACACTCCTGGCCCTGCTACCTAAGGAACATAACATGTCACTATACTCCAAGAACCTTAGCAACTCATTGTCTATCCCTGTACAATTATTATGACCCACACTTGTGTATCATACCACATCTCCAAAGAGAAATCCCTAAAATTGCTACATGGAGGAAACCACTCTATATCAAACCTCCCCTATCCAAAATATCTTTCCTTCCCACAATGATAACATAGAACAAAACCACCCTCAGGAGTGTGTCACTCTTGAGGCATGAGCTATACAGTTGTACCACACATCCTCACTAGGCCTAGGCCTCGATAACTCATCTAACTTTCCCATGGAGAATACATCCTAGGATACTTATGTCTCAACTCACATATCAAGACCAGCAAAGATCTTGAATCATCTTAACTACTTCCATCTCCCCTTAGTGAGATAGAGTCCGAGAAATCCCAACTCACCAAATTGTTAAACAACACTCATCCCAAGTATAAGAGGACCAATCTAATCTAATATCTTCTCCTAGGGAACCCCAGTCATTATAAATTATACTTGAACCAATGAAACATGCATGTATTAGGAATCTAATACAAAATAGGAAAATGAGCTTATATTAAAGGGACCACCTACATCTGAAATAGAGTTACCATCCTCAAAAACCTCCATCAAGCCTCGACCTAGCTCATCCATGCCTAGTCCAAGACCGCACTACAACCTGAGCTCCTGTAACATGCCATGAGACATAAATAAATAGTTATAAATAATTATAACTAATTATTTAATTTAAAATAATTCATCATAATAATTGAACAAATTACTGAGAACCATTGCATTGTTGAAACCTCCACCAACTGCACCCGATGGGACCACAACACACCCTCAAAAGTAACCTGAGAAAAATCCATAACCATGGAGACCATACCATTCACCCATTAATTTTAATATAACCCAAAACCTTATGAAAAAAATATTTTAGTATTTCTCAACAAAAAAAATTAAGGAAGGAATGAATAAAGGATCTCAATATTCCCTTAACTCAAAATGAGAAAAATTCCAATCCATTTTAGTTGATTACACTATGATCTAGTGAAAACAATAATAAATTTCTAAATAAGAAAGAGTAAAATAAGAGGAAATTGAATGGATAATCCAAAAATAGAAGAAAATGGACAAACATACTTAAGATCTTCATCAAGACATACTAAAAATACCCATCTTGAAGCAGGGTTAAAGAAGAACTTAATGGGGGGGGATTGACTTGGAATGGATCTTCGAACTCGTAACCCTCTCAAAATAAAGAATCACCCCAATGAGGAAAAATAAAAAAACACCACCACCAAGAAAAAAGCAACCTCAACCCCATCACTATGTCATTGGGCCTCAACGGCTAGATAATGGAGGCTTATCAGCTACTTGGTGGGCTCAGGAAGGGCCTGGTACCCTTGTTTATCCAACCAACTAGATGGTGTTTGCTCACCGATTAACCAATGGCCTCTATGTTGAGATTCCACACCACAACCACCCTGAGCCTTCCTCCAGAACATCCTCAAACCCTTAATTCAACTATCGAGCCTCAAACCCTATCCAATAACACCCCTTATGGATGTTCAAAAGCTTACAACCTTTTTAAAAGTCTCAGTTCTTAAAAATAACCTCCCACCAAATGGAAAATTAAAATTACATCTCAGAACATGGCAATTGAAAATACATGGGTCATTACAAACTCCCCACCATAATGCCTCTTATCTTAAAAAATACCTAGTAAATATAAAACCACATATCCAAACCTTCCTTGGTAGTAAGTTTAGTAGGCACTCACCCTATTCAATCTCCAAAATCCAAACAAGCCTCTATTGTTCATCCCTATATAATTAACTTACTTTCACTAGAAGTTGAGACACCAACTCACTACCAACAAGAAAATTGAGAAAATTCCCACCTCAATCATATATCTTAAAAAAATAGTATCTCCATAAAACTTGTCTCAAAGCTTATGTTTCTTCCCACTATAGGGATCCAATTTCAATGACTAATTTCAGTCTGTGGTGCTCCCCACCATTAGAATGCCTTACTGAAAACACACCTTCAACATTACACCTACACAAAAAGTGCATCCCATATAAATCCTTCAATATAGTTATCATCTCACCACATCTAAACTGACACAAAAGCACTAAATAGATTTCATCTATCTTATTTTTCCTAAAAAATTAGGTTTTACCCTCCGATGCATCACTATAACACCTGATCATGATTCTCTAACACCTTGAGGCAACCTGTGATGGTCTAAATTTCCACACTAAAGTCCAAACATGAATTACAATGTAATTTCATGACTATATCATTATCCAAATATTACATCCATCATGATCTCACATAGAAAACTGGTGTACCCATGAAATGACTTAGCCTCAGATCAGACCAAACCTTCTTGAGCCCGACGCCAATGGGCTGGCTCCACCTGAAAACACATATGTATTCTAAATCTAGTATTTTCAAGGAACTAGATATTAGTTGATATTAGCAAGCACTAGTCACCTAATTCCACCTAGACTATCCATAGATTAGTACCACCACAATTATTATATACCTGTATCCAATACGATTCTTCCCACCATAAGAGTAACCTTATCATCACCCACTAAACCAAATCACTAATCTCCAAGTTCTGTGATCTATCCATTACCAAACACAATGAATGGTTGTGGATAACCCACTCCCACCCAAGCACTAATACCAAAAATTGACTATTTCTCAGTCTAATCCTACTAGGAAAACCATATTTAATTTTAAGAAATCCAATATCAACATGTATCACATCATGCAACAGCCAACGCTGTGCTCCCCATCATATTGATTTCCTTACACTACTCCTCGAGGGACGACCCCAATAGGTCCCAAAATTACATGCATGGTAGTCCTCCTAATATATAATCACTTCTTTCTACCCCCAACACTATGCCTCCCTAACAATAAATTCATGGACCAACTATAATCATTCATAACTTAATACCCCGATCCTCCAGCGATATCACCTACTAGCACTGAAGGGAATATTTCATTATCATATGATAACCTAGGATACTATTCCCATGAGCATATCAACGAACACCCCTGTAACCTTACTCGGAGGGTGAACCCAATTCAAATCCAATACCACACCAACACTATAATTCATATTTGGTTTTTACACAACCAATATGATTCCTAATAAACATACAAATGAATAATTCATCAATAAAAAAACAATAAAGAACTATACGTACTTGGAATTAACCTACCCTTTCCCACTGAAAACGTTCCCAAAAAGTATCAATAATTATGGTTCTACCCCACAGGTAGAGAAATCCACTGAGAACCCACTTATAAGTCCCCACCCAATATCTACTCCTCTCTCATTGGTCCTAGTAACTACATGCTTCAATATAACCCAATAAAACACCAAAAATAATTCTACCATAAGTTTCATCCTATCTAACCTTGTCTCATGAACCCAACCCACTGACCATGCCACACATGCATTTCATTCACACCCAACTAGAGCATATTCAATGCTCCTTCTGAAAATTGGGAATATCACTCATGAAATGATATATCACACAACCCCCCACCACCTCAGTGCAATTACATACACCCAATCATTCTCCCACACTATCAAATAACCCCTGAAAATACATCATGAGAACCAACCAAGCCATAAATACAATTGATCACACCCTCAAACAACAACATTGATACTAAAAACACTCTAGTTGCTTCACATTCCAAATCCAAAGTTGATGCACTTAAGTGAATATAGAATTTCCATTCTTTTATGAATATTGAAATTTATTTTTTGGATAAATTTTCATGATTTTACAACCTAAACATGTTTTGATAGGTGTAATTTAATCTTCAAAGGAAGGAACATGAAGATATAGAATGAACCAGGAAATTTAGATGGAGAACAAAGGATTTTGGACCCTTTTCCCACGGTGCACGATCACTACTAAGTCACTAAAATTAAGAACCCCAAATCAAATGGCCCTATAGATCTAGTTTCCTCGATAAATAACCCCCCGCATAGTCTCAACATGGATTGGTTAACCATGTGGATTGTCCAGGAAACCGTGTGGTGTGTGATGGTTTGGGGGGAGTGTCTTACCAAACGGTATTCATACAGTTTGAAAACCATGTTAAACAAGAAAAGAAACCATGAGCCTCATTTACTCAAGATAAAACCTTAAGCATGAGTGGTGCATGGGTTAACTAACCGTTCACCAAAACCATGCGAAGGTTAATAGTCGGCCACCTACTTTCTATATGCCCCTTCTAACCACCATTTGACCTGGGATTTGGACCCCTAACCACCCTTGGATAGTGGGGATGGACAATTAATGGTCCTTGTACTATTTTTGAGGATCACTATTATCTGAGAGAACATCTTTATTAGAAGAGGGGAGATTTAAACCCATTCGAGATTTTTTTGGAGGATTTATCTTCTGGTTGATTGGAATTTTCCCTTTCTTTCTCAATTGTAATGAACACTTTAGGTATCAAGAAATTATTTTTTTGTCATTTATTCAATGAGTTATAATTTCTCTTATGTGTTGGGGATGTTGTTAATAGAGAATCTTTGGTGACTGAATCCTCTTATTATGATTGTGTTAGTTCATTTTTATCTCTCATAATTCCTCAACATATCCCTTTTCCAATTTATGAAAACTCCATATCAAATCAAGAATAGGGTTTCTAGGGATCTCCAATAGGATTAAGATGAAGAATCCCATGGGCTCACTCATCATCTCTCAAATGGGTTTGTTTCCATAATGTTTTTAAAAACCAATTCTCATACCAAAAAATTTATTTCAAATTAAATTAATTGAACTCACTAGACTAAGGGAGTTCTATCACATACAGATCCAAGATATGTCAGTTATTATGGATAAAACAACATGATAAGATAATTTATTTTTGATGATCTTCATAATCACCCACAACCCCGAAGTATTTCTTCCCTTAACTGTTAAGAACAATTTCAGTTTTTTATAGTTTCCAAGTAAAATGTTAAAGAATTTTAAGAATTAATCATTCATCAATTGGGAAAAACCTTGAAAACCCCAAAATATCTACTCTAAATTTAGTAAACATTCATTTAATTAATAATGAATTAAGGTGTAAAATAATTTAATTACACCTTGTGGATCGACCCCATACTTACACTATACTAGTTGTGAGAGTGGTTAAATCAGTTTGGGCTGCTGAATGTAAAACATCATCTAGAACAACACCAAATTATGGTTCTTTTTTCAAAGAGAAATTAAATGGTGTTTTGTTAAATTAAATTTCTACTAATTAAATGAAAACAAATATTAGACATTTCAAAAAATTCCACTCTTATCACCATTACTATTTTTATTTATTTTTAGTTTTACCTTTTATACTTGGTGCGTTGTTCCATATTGTGTAGGACTGTAGGTACGTGAGCCTCTAGACTACTCATTCTAAGAGTGATAAGTTAATAGAGAAACTCATGTTTGACCCAAAAATTTGATTAACATTATCAGGGTTTCATTGAGCCCTTATGGGAGTAGGAAACCAGAATGCTCCCATGGAGAATATGTTAGAGTAAGAAAAAGATATTTTCCTAGGAGTTAGAAAACATTTTTAACTCGATGGGAATTAGAACTAATAATGGTAAACCAAAATAGCCTCTGTTGGGCCACTTTATCAAATATGTTCCCCATAACCATCAACGACCACTAGACCAATTTATTCTGGTGTACAACAGACAACAACCACAATAGTGTCATCCACTAGAATAGCTGTCATATATTTCTCAGAATCAACAACCCTATTTTTCACAAGAGCAGTAGTATATGACTCCCCCACCTCCATAGAAATAAATGAATGAACACCATACCCTTATGAAGTACAGGTTTAACTCAATTCATATAGAGGATATGGGAATTGTTAGGCCACTAGTGCAAGAACAACATTTTGATGTTAATCCATCCATCATTCAACTCGTTAAGAATACAGTATAATTTGGGGGCCTGCCAAGCGAGGACCCCAATGTCCATATCTAGAGATATAAAGCACGTTCCGTCACAACAGAGTGTTAGAGGATTCTATTCAACTCTATTTATTTCCATTCTCATTAAGGGATAAATAAAAGGATTGGATAAAGGGGTACCTCATAATTCCATCCTCACTTGAGAGGTTTTAGCTCAAGAATTTATTTCCAAATACTTTCCACCCTCCAAGATGGGGATGTTATGAAATGAAATTCATAATTTGTAGTATCATGAGTCAGAATCTTTTTATGAGTCATGTAAAAAATTTAGGAAGATTTTGAGAAAATTTCCTCATAATAATCTTCCTCTATAGAATAAAGTTCAAAAAATTTATGTGGGTCTCATGATGAACACCAAATAAGTGGTAGATGTGGATTCTAGAGGAACAATAATGTGAGAATCTCTTGAAGAAATATTTTATATTTTAAAAGATATATTGATAAATAGATTCCAATGAAATTCTAATTGGGGAAATTAGAAGAGAGGTATGCATAATATATATCCCATTATGTTGCTATCTACTCAACTTGATGATGTGTCAAAGAAAATTGATGTATTGAACTTGAAATCAATGTCACTAGTTCAAGTAGTGAATCATCCAGCTTATGGTGAATGTGGTGACAACCAAATCATGGGTGAATGTTCAAGGTTAAGTGCCGAACCCTAAATAAGTTAAGTAAGTTATGTTTCCCAAAACCAAGGGAAAAACAGGTTCCCTCAATATTAGAACCCTACATGGAAAGATAATGTGAATATTTCTGGGGACATCAGCAACAAAATCCTCAGCCACGACCACAAAATCCACTCAGTTACGGTCAACAGAAGTATCAAAATCCATATCCTGGAAAACAATATGGAAATGAATATCAATAGGGGTTATATCAATATAAAGGGTATCAAAAACCTAATCCAGCACAACCTTTTAGACAACTAAAACAACTATAAGTTTTTCCAAAACAACCAAAATAGGAACAATCATCAAAGTTGGAAGAGATGATGTCCAAATTCATCACCACTGATGAAACTAGCTTCCAAAATCAAGAAGAATCTATTTGAAGTCCTAAGAATAACATTGGACATATATCCAATCAAATATCTTCAAGAAAACCCAAAACACTATTAGGTAACACAGAGAAAAACCCTCAGGGGGAGGCCATTGTAATAACCCTGAGGAGTGGGAAGGAACTTTCTCATTAAGTGGCCGTAAAACAAGGAGGAAGTGAATAAGAGAATAAAAATAAATGCACAACATCTTTAAACAAGGAATCTGAAAAGGAGTAGCTTTCCCCTCCAAAAGAAACATCCAAAGGGGTGAGACCCTATCTTGATAAAGAAAAGGTGGTGGTCAAGCCTTATGAACCCAACTTACCCTTTCTAGAATGAATGAAGTAGAAGAAACTAGACCACTAGTTTGGAAGATTCATTGAGGGTTTTAGGAAACTCCACATCAATATACCCTTTCTGGAGGAATTGAATCAAGTTCCCACATACATACAGTTCATAAAAGAGATCCCCTCCAAAAAAAGAAGAATGGAGTATTCGGGTACCATCCCTCTCTATAAGGAATGTTTTGAAGTAGTACAAAATTTGATTCCACCAAAACTTCAAAATGTTGCGAGTTTATCTATTCTATGTAAAATCATATTTTGTGAGTTTGGGAAGGCCCTATGAAACATGGGGGCTAGTGTGAACTTAATTCCTTTTGGTGTATTTAAGAATATGAGACTGAATTAATTGGATCCTACTTATGTAGTGTTACAATTGGATGATAGATCGATCAAATACCCAAAAGGAATCCTTTAATATGTGCTAGTGAAGGTTGGGAAAATAATTCTCCTAGCTAACTTTATTATCCAAGACCTGGAGGAAGATTCAGAAGTACCACTGATTTTGGGTAGACCCTTTCTAGCTACAGGTAATGTGTGGATCGATGTTCATCAAGGGGAGTTAATATTTATAGTGGGAGATGAAATAGTATCATATAACATCCTCAAATTTGATTAACAAGTTCGATTATCGAAATGGGGGACTTCTACACTCTATCCATAGTTGAATATTATGGTGATTTCACATAAATTGACATGGATTATCTCTCCTCTATCAATGATATGGATTCAGTGGAAATCCTTACTAAATAGGAACATGAACAGTTGTAGTATATATTTGGCCAGAGTAGTCATTATTGGAAGTGGGTAGTAATTCTTGTCATCTTGGAATGAGAATAAGTTGAAATTCTTGTACCTTCAGTGCTTAAGGATCCACAACCCGAGATGAAACCTCTACCATTATCTCTAAAGTACAGATATTTGGGTGCAAAGATACAATCCTAGTTATTCTCAGTGCATCACTATCACAAGAATAAGAGGATTCAATTTTTCAGGTTCATAAAATATGAAAATAAGATATTTGTTTTATAGTGAAAGACCTTGTACCGAGAAGGTACTTTTGGAAGAGGGAGACAAACCATTCCGACAACTGTAACACCAGTTAAATCCTCAAATTAAGGAGGTTATAAGAAGAGAAGTGATCAAGTTACTAGATTCTAGAATTATATAACCTATTTATGAAAGACTATGGGTCATCCATTTTCATGTGGTTCTCAAAAAGGGGATATGACCATGATATCCAATGAGAAGAATGAGTTGATCCTGACTCAGACTATTATGGGATGAAGGGTGTGTTTTAATTACAGAAACCTCAATGAAACAACATGAAAATACCCCTTCCCACTTCTATTCATGGATGTAATGTTATATCATTTGGTGGGGAACAAATTTCACTTCTTCATAGATGGTTATTCAGAATATAACTAAATTTCTATTGTCCCTGAAGATCTAGAAAAGAGCACATTCACATGACTATACTGAACATTTTCCTACCGACGTAGGTCATTTGGTATGTGTAACACTCCATCCACATTCAAGTGGTATAGGTTATCTATATTTCATGACATGGTGAGAATATTCTAGAAGTTTTTATGGAAGAATTATCCATCTATAGAAAAAAATTTTAAACATTCTTGAAACACTTGGAAATGATTCTGAAATGGTGCTCAAAATTTTTTTGGGTTTTAATTGAGAGAAATACCATTTTATGGCATGAATAGGTATTTTATTGGGCCACCAAATTTCCCAGAAAATAATTTTAGTGGATCTAAAAAAGATATTTGTTATTGAAAACCTACCCATTCCCAATTATGTTCATGAAATACGAAGCTTTCTTGGGCATGTAGGATTCTACAAGCAGTTCGTGTGATATTTTTTGAAGATAACACAAACATTAACTAATATTATTTTAAAGGGTTATATATTTGAATTCAATGAAGCCTATGTTAGGGAATTTCATATTTTTAAATTTAGATTAGTGGATGTTCGGATCCTGATTTCTCTAAATTGGGATGACCAATTTGAGATTATGTGTGATGTTAGCGATTATACAGTAGGATCAGTCCTTAGGCAGTGGCATGATTAAATTTTATTGCCTATATACTATTCCATTTGTGATTTAATAAAAGAAAATATAAATTAAAACACCATAGAAAAAGAAATTGTGGTGGTGGTTTTTTCATTTGATAGATATCGGTCTTACTTGGTGCTGTCCATGTTCATTGTTTCTAATGATCATGCAGAACTCAAGTACCTCTTAAACAAGAAAGATGTAAAATCATGATTGATTTGCTAGGGGATTCTTCTCTAAGAGTTTCACTTGGATATTTGTGGTAATAAGGTAATTTAAAATTTTCTTTTAGATCATCTCTCCCACTTGAAATTTACTCACTTGGAAGAAGAGGATGATTGAGAGATCAAAGAATATTTTCTAGTTAAATACATATCCGTAGTAGCTGATACACCCCATCTATGGTTGACTAACAATTCTAATTATCTTACCATGGGAGTGGTTCATCTTGATCTTTTTTACCAAAAAATAATGCGGTTTCAGTCCAAAGTGAAGAAATATTTTTGGGAATATCTACTACTCTTTCGATCATGTAGAGATGACATCATTCACTGATGTGTACCTGAGAGTGAAATAAATAGAAATCTAGAATTTTGTTATTGATCTCCCACTGGAGGATGTCACGGGATGGACTGAAAAATATAAAATATCTTATAATCTAGGGTTTTCTATTCAACAATGCATAAGGATGCCTGATAATTTGTGGAACGGTGTGATAAGTGGTAGAGGATAAAAAATATTGGGTGTAGAGATGATATTCCTCAACACCCTATCCCCAAAGTGGAAATCTTAGATGTATGGGGTATTGAATTCATGGGATTGTTTCCACCATTGTATGAAAACACATACATTTTGGTATGTGTGTATTATATATCTAAATGGGTGGAATCTTCTTCCACAACCCACAACATGGTGAAGGCCATCATAATATTTTTGAAGAAGCACATATTCA
This sequence comes from Viscum album, assembly GCA_963277665.1. NCBI lineage: Eukaryota > Viridiplantae > Streptophyta > Magnoliopsida > Santalales > Viscaceae > Viscum > Viscum album. Next base: position 1,879,806,330 of record OY728150.1, on the reverse strand, counting down.
GCTGATTCAGTGTTCCTCAGGTCCTAATTACCAACAGGGGGATAAATTTTTGATAATTTCATGATGATAAGTTTTCTCACAAAATGAAGGGGAAATTAACACATAGGGACACCATACCACCCCCAATCTAGTGGCCAAGTTTAAGTTCTAACCATGAACTTAAACAAATCCTGGAAAAGACAGTGGGAGCATCAAAAAAGGATTGGTCTAAAAAGAAAGATGATTATCTATGGTCTTACCAGACCACATGCAAAACTCTTTTGGGTATGTCTCCATTCAAATTGTTCTATGGAAAGACGTTTAACTTTCCTATAGATATTGAGTATAAAGTGTACTAGGATGTTAAATATTTGAACTATGATTTGAAGGCTACTAATGAGAAACAAAAATTCCCATTGTCCGAGCTTAATGAAATATGGTAGAAAGTTTATGAAATTCCATGATTTATAAAGAGAAGACAAAGGCAGTTTATGATGGCCCAATATCTTGGAAAACCATCTCGACAAGAGACCAGGTGTTGTTATTCAACTAATGTTTAACGTTTTTTCTAGGAAAGCTGAAATCCTGGTGGTTGGGTCCTTTTAAAGTGATCAATGTTTTCCACCATAGTGCGGTGGAAGTTGATAGAGAGGATGGAAAAAAGTTTAATGTGAACAGAAAATTTCTCAAGATATACATACAAATAACGGAAATAGTGGGCATAATTTCCACCACAAAATTCAAGTAATCAAGGGGCCCAAACATTTTGAGCTCGAGATAATGAATATACCACTAACTGGGATGTAACTTGACATTTCAAAGAATTTATCAAAACAATTTCTTGTTTGTATGTTGTTAGGGGAGAATGTTAGTGTTTTTTTCATGTTTATATGTGTTTTAGTTATAGGAATCATGACATGTTATATATATGTCATTTAATATTTATTATTCTTCCTATGGAAATCCCAATTCGTCTTTCAAAATAACTTGGGGATAAGTTCCTTAATTTAAAGGGTTATATTTCAATCAAATGGGAGAAAATTCAAAAAATTTCAAGGTCGATGAACACAAACAGTTGGTAAATGGTTAAAGAAACCATGTCAAATAGAGACCATATTAAAAAGTAATCCACATGGGTATCTATTGGCTAACCATACCATGCAATCAAACCATGCAAGAGGGGAACTAAATTCTAGAAGCTTACCGCACAGTTTATTAAACCATGAGCTGTAACTGTGAATCATTTTAAAATAACCCAAATTTTGAAACCTAAAATCTTCACCCAATTCGAAAACACCAAAAATCATGCTCCTCCCCTCTTCTAGCCATGATTTGTGCCTTAATCTCCATCTCCTTCAACCCTCAAGCCTTTCTTCTTATTCTCTTCCACTGGATCTCACTTGAAGGTAATTTCTCTTCTCTCCCCATCTTCTTATCCTTCTTTCTATTTTACACCCCTCGCCTCCTTCCCTAAGGTTAAGTTTGACATGATTTTCCCCACCCATTTTCAATTTTTGTTTTATTCTTAAGTCTTTGGTTTCCTCAAGCTTGTTTAACCCAATTAATACCCAAAAATCCAATCACACACTTGCATAAATGATTTTTTCCAAAACCCCCAAATTTTTAGCCACTATTTTTCTAGATTATTAGATTGAAATAGGTTCTTTAAATTTTTAATTATAAAAATTCATTTTTTATCTATTATTGTTTTCAAGTATTCAATTTCTATGTGTTTTATTCCACTTCCTGCTAGACAAACAACAATGGCCTCTTCAAAGCATTCTCATGCTTTCAGATATGTAAAACCCCTCACTCTCTACCTATAATTCATTAAAAAGGCAGAGAATAAGTGTTACCTAGTTTTAGTAACTCATAAGGTTAATACCCACCATTTATTTGAATGACAATATCTTGAGGTCTTGGGTATTTCAGATGAGCTGGAGAGGCTGATTTTCCATGGGCACCTCATAGAGGCACTTACTGTGCACCAAACCACCTTTAAAGAACTAGTATTGGAATTTTTTGTGGCCTTTTTGTGACATGAATGATATGTAGATGATGAGAAATTATAATATATAGAGAATTAAGGTGAAGTTACATTCCGCTTATGAACCATCACTTTAGATTTTGGATGATTTAATTTTCTACATTTTTCAGGGTATAAGATCAAGAATATGTTTAGAGCATTGAGTATTATGTGGTGGACCAAGAATGAGATCCTTTCAATGCTAGAGAATTTTAGGCTACCATTTCCCAGACTAGAGATCTTTATGCCCTGTGGACTACCAAGGATTCCTGAATCCTGAACCCCATCCATCTCCTTTTACACTAGATCATTACCACTTGTTTCACAGCCCAGTCAGACAGTGAAGACAATGTCATCCTTTGATATTTGTTCATCCTCTATTGAATGATTACCAACACTACAATTAAAACCACCTTCATCTTCATACAGTACCTTCAATATATGTTCTCCAAACCAAAGGGAGACATTTTTGGTGGGCCTTTCATCACTCTCCTCATTGAACGACTTGAAATTGAATTTGATGAGGAAACCTTACTTGAGCTAAAACTAACCATTCCTTTTGATATAACCATGGAAAGTCACATGAACATGATTAAATTTTATTATATCCACTACCATTTTAGATACTAACAAGAGGAATCCTAAACAAAACCCCGACCCACCTAATCCCACCATAATTCCTCCCACCACTCCTCTCCCCATGATGAGGACTACCAACCCCCCTTCAACTACCCATATACCGTATCCACCATACTATACCTATATCACATAACCAAACATGGAGGGAACCCCATATGGTTACCGAATATCAAATTAAATCATCAAAAATAGATGTATATTATGTTCGACTCACTGATTGAGGCCATTAGGTAGCAGATAGTGGGAATCACCCTAAAGGATTTACCTGCCCCTAATATTTACTGTCCCTGCCCAACCAGCCCCCTTCATAATACATGCATATGGATGCCTCCCCTAACTCGTATCCAATTAATCTACCATCCACACATCCTACTTAAAGAATAGAAACTGATTCAGCTCATAAAGATACTTCCTGGGCCACAACAACCCATGTCAAGTTCCAAGATCCATTTGGTGAAGATCCTTCCATGGGCTGGAACTAATTCTCTATGATATTATACCAATTTTAACTCTCTCTATTATTTGCGATTGCTTTGAAATTTCATGATAATCAAGATATTTGATTTAATTTTCATATGTGGTGTGATTATTTTCTTCCTTTGCATTCCACTTTATGCTACTATGATATTATTGCTTCACTTTTTATGGTTTCATTGTCAAGTTAGTTGGTGGATTGCTAATTGTTGATATAAAGACACTATTTTTCTTGGAGGGATATTTAACACAACCTAATTTCCTTTATCAAACTTCTATTCAAGGGAGTAATTTTGTTCTGATTCACATTTTATTCCTTCCATAGTTCATCCCTCCGCTTGCATGTATTTTTCTTCCCACCATTCTTCACCTTATTGCGGTCATAGTGGAACGTGTTTGGTTTTAAGTGTGGGGGAGGGAACCCATTTTTGGCACCCCATTTTATAATTTCCTTGATTTTATTTAGGATTAAATGTTTCTTAAGGGATCTATATGGCTGTTATAGATGTCACACAGTTATATCAACTAGATAAAGACCGATTTTGGAGAGTCATTTCTTAAATTCATCATATGTTTAGATTTATAAACCCATTCTTGATGTCAATAAGTATTGTAACACTTGAATAGAAAAATTTAGATATTCATTCATAAAAAATTTTATTTAAAAATGAAAATTATGATGATGTTTTTTAAATTAAGGATCCCCTTAATGTGGATATCGATATATGTATTAAGGGAAGTGATGTATGGAAATTTTTGATGTGACACTAGTGGTTATTATGCGGTCTTAATTTCATATCTAATATCAATCCTAGTATCCGACAAAATGAAAAAAATTCAAGATATAAAAAATTGTGCCCAAATTTTCTAATGAACTTTCATAATTTTTCAAAAGCATCAAGTCAATGAGTTGTGTGACCTATAAAAGTGATATTCCACCATTTGGTGTCAATGAAATATTTTATTAACCTACATATGTGTCTGATGAAATGGAAATGGAATTTGGAACATTCTTTTAATGAATAAAGTCAATTTTAGTTTTAAATAATAATGATTTAGGAAGGACTATTTGGGTGTTTTGAATTGCTATAACTTCATTGGATAACTAAAAAAATGGGTATTTTAGGAAGAATTCATATATAAAATTCCATAATTTTCATCCAAAATTTATATTCATTTAGTTGATATAATATGGGACATTTCTACCTATTTCTTATTGATTCCATTAAGACAATTGTCTATGTATTTTTTTGAGTACAAACAATCAATAAATTATGGCAGAGTTTGACTCACTTAAGTGAATATGGAATTTATATTCTTTTATGCATATTGATATTGGTTGTTTGGATAAATTATTATGATTTTATAACCTAAAAAAGTTTTTATATGTGTCATTTAATCATCAAAGGAAGGAATACTAATATATTCTATGAACCTCGAAATTTATATGGAAATCAGAGGCTTTTGGACCCTTTTTTATGGTGCATGGTCACTACTGAATCAGTAAAATTTACCACCCCAAATTAGATGACCATCCAGAGCTAGGAGCCACAAGACAGTACCTTATGTATGGTCTCTGCATGTTTTGGTTGACCATGAAAATACTATAGGAAACTGTGTGGGGTGTGTTGGTTTGGAGGTAGTGTCCTAGCACATGGTCTTCACATAGTTTTCAAACCATGCAGACTAACCCAAGAAACCATGTTCCTCATTTCCTCAAGTCATAACCTTAAGCATGGTTGGCGGAAGATTTAACTAACCATTCACCTAAACCGTGCGAGGGTCAACAATAAGCCAACTACTTTATATATACCCCTCCAAACCACCATTTGACTTGGGATTTGGACCCCTAACCACCATTGGGAAATGGAGGATGGCCAATTAATTTTCCCTATACTATTTTGGAGGATCATCATCATCATCTGGGAGCACATCTATCGTGGAAGAGGGGAGATTGAAACCCATTTTAGGGAATTTATGGAGGACTTATCATGGGGTTTCTTGGTGTTTTTCATTGTTTCTCAGCTATAGTGAACAATTAAGGTATTAATATATTATTTGCATATTTTATTTAATGATTAGATAATTCATTTTATGTTTTAGGGATATGGGTAATGAAGACTCATTGGTGATCGAATCCACTTATTATGCTCATGTTAGATCATTTTTATCACTCATAATTCCCCTGTGTATCCTTTCTCCCTCTGGATAGAAACTCTATATTAGATAAATTATAAAGTTTGAAGGGATCTCTTGGAGGATTACGATGAGGAATCTCATGACCATTGGGTGCACTCGTTATCTCTTAAATGGGTTTGTTTCCATAATGCTTTTAAAAAACAATTCTTAGACCAAGAAACTGATTTCAAATTAAATTAATTAGAACTCACCAGACCAAGGGAGTTCCATCACATTCAAAGCCCATAATTGTGAGTTATTATGAACAAAACAACATGATAATATTATCAAATTTGGATGATCTTCATAATCACCCATAACCTCAACAAATTTCATCTGTTAATTGTTATGTACATTTTTATCATTTTTCTACTTTCAAAGTAAACCATTAAATAATTTGAATAATTAATCATTCAACCATATGAAATAACCTTAAAAACCCAAAAATATAAAATCTAAATTTAGTAAACATTTAGTTAATTAATCCTTAATTGAGGTATAAAATACTTTAATTTCTCCATGTGGATCAACCTCATACTTACACTATACTAGTTGTGAGAGTGGGTAAATAAATTTGGGATAACGAAAGTAACACATCATCCAGAACAACACCAAAAGTAATATCACTCATAATATTCCTAAAACATATTAAGGTTTCCAAATTCACATGGAAAATTATTATCATACACATATTATTCCACAGGTTTCAGATGCCTATACTGAACTCATTAAGGTTCCATCACCCTGGGGCATATAATGCCTACAATGGTTCACCAAGGGTCTCCATGCATCCCTTGAAGGAGGGAATGTATTTCCATTATCATTGGAGAATGTATTACACTAGTATCAACACAACCTACCATTAGAAGAAACTATATATAGTTTAGTTTATTATAATGATACAAAAAATCTATATGAGAAATATTTGAATAAGTTCTTTTGACTCTTTAAATGACTAAACACTATCATTAGAAAATACAGTCACATATAAGAAGACACATGTCATGTGATTCCTATATTCCTAATTATGATGCATAAACATATGCCTCTTTCACATGGGACAAGATCCAAAAAACATAAATAACATCTCTGGTAATCCCATATTTTATAAACATATCATCCATAATAGTAAAAATGAAGAATAATAATCCCACACCATTAGTAACATGGAATTCAAACTAAAGAAGTATTCATAACTCACTAGTTTGATGTCTATCAAAATTTTAGACACATTCCAATGAAATATTTACACTATGTTCCAAAATAGTAAGATAAATAAATCCATTGATACCATTTCATAACACCCCATCCTAGGTCACTCATTAATTCCTGGACTGGAGAACCATGTTTCCTTAAGTACAGATCCCTATATATTATTGGTAGCTTACTAGTGTTGAGGTCTTAATCTATATTGTGGGGAGATTCTGCCATCAAATCAGATCCATAAAATCAATGTAAATTACCAAAACAATATCCATAACACTAATATTACACATAAACAAACAACCCCAATTCTATAAAAATATGGTGGTGTCATATAAAACATTCATACCTTGATAACCCACTCAGTATATCGCAAAAAAAACACATTCACACTGGACTTACTACTATACCCAAACCTCACACACCCTATCTTTTAAATACCCATAATTATTCCCTAGATAGATCCACAACACATCTCATGCTAAACAATAAAATAAAATATAAGGTATGAACACACACCAAGGTTCCCCTATGAGGCATTATAAATAAATCTCAATAGGGTCTCATCATGTGTGCTTAGTATATTTCATTATATATGTTTATGCACAAAAAATAAAATAAAATTACACATAAGAACCTTGGAAATCATGTGCTAACTAGAACACCATAACTCCTTATACATAAGGTCACCATATGTTAATTAGTCTACCATGACACTCGATCAAACCTACATTGGTGTTATACAAAATTCCACCTCATCATCTCTTCGTGACACTACACTAATTCCCAAACCATACCTGAATACTCATGATAGGGAGGTGTCCATAACCTTGACCCACTACTCATAAAAAATGGGCACAATCACATGTTTATACCTCAACCAACTAACTAATCATTATAGGAAATGTCCAATGGTCTTGTCACATAACCCCATAACCTAGTCCCTAGAGCAGTCCTTGAACCAATACTCCCATGTAAGGTCTATCATCAACCATAAACCCATTCTCTACCACTTAGTATGTGGAAAAACATGTCTTCTCATGAAATTATAAGTACCCATAAACAAAAGCTACCCTATTACTCAAGTTCAGGCTTGATTACATGCACACTAACCCCAGACACATCTAGAAAGGTGATTAACCTAATAGTAGAATTATTAGGTCATAATAATAACATAGACCCATCCAAATAGAAACTAGGGGAATCTACCACACTTACACATCCTCATAGATACTAGGGATGTCCAAAAATCATATAAATAAATACAGGGCCCACAAGAAATCATAAAACTCACTGGTTAATCCTAGGGTCCTAGTAAGAAAAAATCCAACCCTCATCTCATCACATCTAAACTCACCCAATATGGAATACACTGGGTCCTCAAGAACTAACTAAGTCAATGATCATCAATAAAGTCTTGATCTCATTAAAAATCTATGATAGCAGTTCCTAAAGGATCAATGGACCCATACCTCAAGGCCCAATTCACATCTCTATTGTGTCTCTCAACTATCTTGGTTATTCTACCTAGAGATATTCAAAATTTAGCATGCTCAAGCCCATTGGAATCCTATTTCCAATCCCCATAAAATTAGCAAGACCCACACCTAGGTCTCATTCCACATATTTTATGGGAGATCCCGCAAACCGGTACTTAGGGGAACCCATCTCTATAAACCTCCTTCCATCCCAAAGGACTATCCAAATCACAACACTCACTAATCCCAAGACCACCCTTATGATGGTTTCACTTTTCAGGTATGAGATAAACAATCATCCCAATCATCATCACATGGAAAAAGCCTTTATGACTCATCAATATAGCCCTAGGGGAACCCTTCCTAGGATACATGCATCTCATATCACATCCTGAGACCACCCAATGCCTCTTTTTCATCTTAACTTTCATCCTCACCCCATGGAGATAATGTCACCTATGATCCAAACTCACCAAAGTGCTAAAAATACTAACCCCAAGAATAAGAGAAGAAAAGTCATCCTATCACTTCTTTTATGCGACCCCTAGTCCCTACCCATTCTATAAAAACCCATAAAACATTCATATAGTAAGAAACTCATACATAACGGGAATATGATATTGTATTAAAGGAATCAAATACCTCAAAAATAGAGTTACCATCATCACCAAGCTCCACAGATCCTTGTCCTAGCCCATCCATGCCTCATCCAAGCCTGTACTACTACCTAAGATTCCACATCAAGTCATATTGAATAAATAAATAAATATAATCAATTATAATTAATTAATTAATTTCAACCAATGTGTCATAATCAATAAACAATTCATCAAGAATCACTACATCACTAGATTCTTAACCAACAACACCCGGTGGACCCACAACATAGTTCCAACACCAACATGAGAAAACTCACTAACCACTAACACTCGATCATTTAATAAATAATTTTAATTTAACCTAAATTCTTAGGAAAAATAATATAGAGGAATGACATAACCAAAAAAATGATATATTATAGGAAGTAAACATCTTTAAATGTCCTCTACACAATCCATGAAAAATCCACATAAATTTGGGTCAATTCTACCATGATTTGGTGGAATCCACACCAAATTACTAAATAAAAAGAATTGATATAATAGTGTAGTGAAGGGAGAATATAGAAACAGAATAAAATGAAAAAAATCACATCAGATCACTGCAAGAACACACTAAAACCACCCCTTTTGAAGGGAGGAGGGGAGGGGGGGTCAAAATTGATTTAGAGGGAATTGGACAAGAATAAAATCTTCAAATCCCCACCCTATTAAAATCACAAATCACATCAAAGTAAAAAAAGAACAAAATACCCTTGCTAATAAAATCAGCACATTCCCCACTAGCTAGCCGTTGGGACTAACCAAGGAGTTGGTAGTGGCTCACTATAAATCTAGTGATACTAGGTAGGGCCTGGTGCCCCTAGTTTTCCAACCACATAGTTGGTGGTGGATCAACAGCTAGCCAAATACCTCTATACTGAAATTCATCATCCTAAACACACCATACCTTCCTTTGATACTTCCTTGAACCCCCCAAGTCACCTCTCGAGCCTCAAAACCCATCCAATAACAACGCCCATGTACATTGAGATGCTCAGTGCCAAGGTCCAAATGAATATACCACTAGAAAAAAAATTAAAATTCCATCTCAAAATACAATGATAAAACATTCATCAGTAGTTATAACTAAATCACTGAGACAATGCATGGATGCACCCACCAATCCTAAAAATATAAAACATAAAAAACTAAAAAATACCAAAGGTCATGGTTGTCCCCACCATAATAACCAACCACCAATAACTAATTTTTACTAATACTTCTCCCAAACATAGAAATATATTTCTAAAAATGCATATCAAGTGGTCTGAACCATGAAACCATTTCAACACTTATCTAAATACTTGAGCCCAACCCCAATTACTTAAACATGATTTTAACTAATATGGATCACTCAAAACAAATTTAATACACATCAAATATAAATTCAAGTAATCTAGGTCACTCTTAACCAAAAAATTGAAATACATTCAACCTAATAACTCCCACTAGATTCTTGTTTGAAAACCTAGTAAAAAACTGAAGGTACACCAAAAATAACCCAAGTTTTCAAAACAACCCATGGAATCAAACAGGTTTTCACCAAAACTAGAAACCTAAAATATCCATCCATGTTAATCCTTTTCCCAAAAATTTTATCTATATTAAAATTCCATTTGAAATAAAATTTCAATGCTATTTTACTAATACTTTATCAAAACATAAAAGTCCAAATGAATGTAATAATCCCTTATAATGTATTAAAGAAAACATAAAATAGATCATATGTTTCTTCAATTAATAGTATATATATTTTTTAAAATATGTTAACCAACACCACCCATATGTGTGTGTATCATGCACAAAGCATACTGATATTATGATGAATGAACAAATAATTGGTTTATGGATGATCCCTTTGACTCACCCTAAGTCTCATCCACACTACATAAAGATTCTTAATTTAAAACATCATATATACCTATGGTTCATATTCCATATATTGAACATCCCTTGGTGACTTAGGATTCAATTAAAGTTATATTGTCCTAGAATTATCCCAATATACCCCCAAGTCTCAAGGACCTATCTTTACCTCTAATTGAATCTTTGTGAATGAGACACACAATTTGATACCAATTTTTAATGCGCCATATTATCCTGGTTGAATGACTAATCTGGTAAAGCCACTTAACCCCAGACAGCCCCACCTATATATTAGAGGTTATTGACTATTGTCAAGGGAATAATACCGTGATGGGGAGAAATTTTCAAAAAATATAAAGAATAAGTTTCATTCATAAATCAATTAAAATTTCTATAAAAACATTCCATATACCTGGAATCAACATTATCCACATACATAAAATTGTAAGTTAAGAGGGTCCTCACAATTAAGAATATAAAATAAATAAAAATTCTAAAAAATGCATCAAATAAAATAGAGTAGTAGTAATACATTTATATATAGTAGTAAATTTAATAAATAATATAATTAAATTTCCCTTAGTATTATATTGATATAATGAAAAAGAAATAAAGTACAATAGTCTATTGTCAAATTCATAAGGTATCCTCTGTCAAACCCTTAACCTCTAACAATTTTCTAGACCCGAACCAAGTATATTTCTCCAAGAAAATACTTTTACCTGAAATAAAACATAAATAATACCCATATATAAAAAATACCATGCCATTCACATTAGTGGGGGAGATTATAATGACCATGTAGGATTCCATCACTCACCTTGACACACTGAGTGATACGATAATCAAATGAATGTGTATGAAAAACTAGTGAAGGTTTATGGAAGTGATGCACGCAACACACCCACCAAAAAACACAATAATAGAATGAACATAAACCATATATATACCCACATGAATAGAATAAATATGAACCCCTAAGTCTAACACTAAAACTACCTAATATAAGGATATGAAACACCTTATGATAATTGTCAACCTGTATACCATCATGATCCAAATAGGTATACCAGAACACTCTTATCTCATTAGATGTAATCACTATGAGGTCTCAATATATCTACTTGTATCACATATCAAATACCCACATGATTAATTGATCATAAAACTTATCATTAATAAATTAAAAATTCAAAATATCATATGAAATATTGATCAAAACAAGAGTCAGAAATGAAAAATCTAAGATAGACCTACTATCAACTAAACATCAAAAAATAAAAAAAAATTTAATGAGGGATAAAATCATCATATAACATTGAAAAACATAACCATGATAAAGAATATGGGTAAACATGGAATGGGGACTAACCAAAATAAATAAAAAATACCAAATCTCTTGCCCTTCCAAGTCTAATCTTATTTGTCCTTTCCCGATCCATCTACTAGACTCTCTGCAGAGAACTTTTGAATTTATCCCATTTATCACTGATCCTTATAGGGTATGGTTTCTACTACATGTTGGTATAACTCACTAGTTGCACCTTGATCACATATTTCATACATCCAAACCATAATGATCATTAGAAATAACACAATGTGTGTCATGAACATTGTATTACCTCATCTGGTTCCTTAGAAGGTTCTAGGTTAACTCAATCACATGAAAATAACCATCACATCCGAAGGGGAAGTTATTATCCTTTCTAGTGCTTCGTTATCTATCACACCACATTATAAAACCTATAAGAATGTACAAAACTTGAGTGATCCCTATAAAAACATGAAAAAAAACAAAACATATGACCTAACAACAATATCACACAAGATCCTTGAGAAAAATTTTGATATTTAATTTATTCCATAATATCACCTCCTTTTCATATCTACACTCTATGAGGAGGTCTATCACACAATTCACATTGTCACTCAAGATACATTTTGAATCACTCTATCCCATAGATTACATAATCCAATTTCAGTCAGGAATGAAACTCCCAATCCTCCTCTCAATAGCCTAAAGGATGTGTCTCATATCACCTCCACCCACCACTAAATTCATACCAAGTATTGCCACATCACCAAGAACACCTCATAAAAACTTATCTAAATACATCTATCTAAAAATTAGGGACAAAATCAATCCTTAACCACCAAGGTCGACATAAGGCACTTCTCAAAGGAATTAAGGAATCTAAAAATCATCACATGAATGTAAATAATATCCTAAAAGATAATAGAAAATAACCCACCTCTCATTCAGTCAATATTAAGGGATATCTCCCACACAAAAGTTTATAAATGTTTTTATTAACCCGTGATAAGAGGAAACTTAACAAGCCTCTCCATCTAGTATAAGAAACATCTTTCTAAAAGGAAGTATTATCCTATAGCTCTTATACAATTATTCATCATCATGAAACCATATAAATCATATTATAAAACATAAATAAAAACAATAACAATGGAACAAAATATTATAAAATTATGAATCACCTTAAATGAGTCAAATAGACTAAAAGAAACATAAAAAAATTGTCACTAACCAGCCAAGATACCATGGTTCGTTGACACATGATCCGATACTAACATTGATCGAAGGGAATTCCCAATCCACATGGGTTAGAGAGTAGCACCTAAAATCATAAAAGAATGAATAGGGAATTATTTTTTTCCACAAAACAGTGTAAGATAAAGAAACAAGTCGGTATTCTCAACAATCCAAAAAGAGAAAGTACCAGAAACCAAATATGTATACAAAACCCAAAACGATACATTATCAAAGTAAACAAAAAAACATTTCAATGTAAATATCACTGAAATACCAAAGGATCAGGAACATCCACCACCTCCAAGTTCTAATTTACCTTTTATTATACTTGATAAGAGGAAATATACAAACACTTGAAGGAAAAGGTAGGATGTGAGATATAAATCCTAGTAGGGTCTCACCAAGTGTTCTAAAAAAATATTAAACAATAATAAAAAAAATAATGATTTCAATTTTATTTAAATTTGGGCATGGAAATACAATTACAAATTTTAATCAAAAAAATTATTTCATTTAAAAATAATGGAAAACATTTCAAACATGGATCAAATTAACATTTTATATAAAATAGTTTAAATCAAATGGAATAAAGAAAATAGTTCTCCAATAAATGGAATTTATAATCAAAAAAATCGCAATAATCACCATGGTCATATTCCCTATAGTAAAATAGTTTATAGTTATAGGATACTCATACTTCTAATATTAGTGATCATAGAAATATGTGTACATACATTCCTCAGGCTCAGGTTAAATATGACTCATCAACATCCCATCCAGGATAAGATGCAATGAACTAGGTTTTTTTAGAGTTTTTGTCATCAGCACATTTATAGGCAATGAAATTCTAAGTTTAGTTGTCCCAAATAACCCACCAACTACCCAAGTTTTATATGCTCAATCAATAAATAGAAAAAGGGAAAATAATTTCATTTAAAATCAATCTTTATTTACAATTCAATTGCACAATTTTTCATTTTAGAATGCCAATTCAATTTCAAAACCAAAACACGGGGTTTTCATAAATTCATGCATTTTCAATAAAAAACCAATAATAGGTTTTCATAAATTCAATTTAATCCATTTACCAAACTCAATTCTCAAATTTTCACATCAATTCCATCAATTTCAAAATATTCCCCAAATTTCATTTTCATTATAATTGGGATTTTCCCCCAAAATCCATGCTAATTTAAATTAAAATTACAAAAAATATCAATTTTGGGTTTGATAAATAAATTAAAATCTATTTAAAACCAATAAATAAAATCAAGGATTAATTATTTGGCATAATCTATAACAAATCACCTATCTTTAATAACATAATAAAAAATCAACACCAACAATGAGATAATCCAATGAAGAATTATGGTGACTGACCGCGTTGTAGTGATATAAAAAATTGATTATGATTTTAAGGTTTATTTATAGTCTAGGGAAGACCCTAGGTAATATCTCAAGGAGAATTGGTGGGTTAAGAGTGTGTGTTTTTAATAAGAAGTACTTAAATATGGAGTGGTTTTGAAAACAATTTTAGGATGAAATGACTTAATTAAAGATTTTAATAGTTGGAAAGAAAAGGCGGTGTTTATTATTTATGAGATAAAACGGTTCATTATGAGTTCACTACAAACATTTAAATCTCATTGTTATTGGCTATTAAATAAAGTTTGATGTAAGTCTTTAGTTGAAATCAATCGGAATCTCGATTACTTTCTATGCTCTTATATCAAAGCACGTTGAGCCAAACCTTAACATAACAATCGTATAGACAAGGTCCAGATCAAATGAATGGTATAATAGCTTCCAAAAATATTTAAATCTTAAATAAGTGGAAAAAAGGATTCTTGTGCTGTCCAATAGAAACAACACAAGTCACGCATTAAAAGCTTCGCACCGATCAGTTAAAAGTAAAGATCATTTCATTCGGTTAAATAAAACAATGATAAATCAAAGTAAGATACTTCTAAATGATATGTTTTTAAACCCAAAATACATCAAACTAGTAGTAGTACAAGTGTAGGGAACTCCCTTTACATGTGTGTAGCTCCTTCACAATGAACACCCACCGTTTAGCTCGATATCGGGAGGAGGAGGAAGCTCGGGAGGAACTCCTTCTTCATTCTTGATCCCCCTATGAGGATATGGGCCTCTAGAATATTTATGATTAAGAGGAGACTCCTATAGGACTCCATAATGGCAGAGCATCACTTCTTGTTCGAACTTACAAATGGGCTTCCCAAGGTTCCTTTTTATAGCCAAAATGGGAAGTGGTTTGGTCACCCAGATTTTGATAAACCAATAGAAGGATGGCTTTCACCTACTAGGTAGTAAAATTTCCTTTTTGAAAAAAACTGTAAATTTGTAGACCCACGTCTTGAACATCACCACCAAAAGTTTGGAACAATTTGTACTATCACAGCTTGAGATATTGACAAATTACAGTACACCACTTTTGACTTTTTGCATATTCGGTGGCTTGGACAAATTAGTTTGGATGGGCCCCCTATAAGCCGAATCAGGTTTGGGTTCTTTGAGATGAAATATATATTATTAAATTTTGAACCAGACCACAACATTTAATCCCATTTGGATTCACTTATTTCTCATAATGTTCAAAATAGTGGATAGATGTCCATGGGATTCCATGCAGTTTGGCCCATTTTTCTTCTGGATGATCTCCAGGCCTCCAAATCACCTCCACATTCAATGAAAATATCAATAAAAGTATAATTCCCTTTTTAATAGTGAATAAAATTAATTCATTGAATAAAACATGAAGTTAAATTTATTATTATATTTTTATTATTCATTACAAAATTAGTTTAAAACAGCAGTGTAAGGGTGGAATTGAATAGTGAATCGTTATGCGATCAGTGACAGAGATAAAGAAACCAATCCTAGAATAATGATGCATTTACACATACTATAGATCCATAAAATAGAATATGATATATTAAAATCTAAGGAGGAAGTAAGGAGAGACCTAGATAGACTGAATATGAAGAGATCCACTTACCAGAGAGGGAACCGATCTTCCAACAACGCTTAAATACATTAAAAGAATGAGTTGGAGGATCCAAAATTGGTTCTTTTGTGCCTCTAAATTCATGTAAATTGATTATGGATGAATGGGATATGATAGTAATCTTAAAAAGGATCTTGGAATTTTTTAACAATTTTTGGAAATAAAAATGTCTGCACACACGGTTAGCTTGAAAAGGCCGCAGAGTTAAAAAAATCATGTGCCCCATATGGAATCACTATAAAAGGAGTATAAAACATACTAGGTGGACACATGGGTTTTCAAAACATGAATTGACCATGAAAAAACTCACTTCCCATAGTAACACAATTTTCAATAAATTGGTACATGATTTTGGAAAATAGTGTGTGTCACGACCCGTCCTAGTGGGGCCTGTACCGTGACTCCCTAATCCCACATCCAATAGGCTACGGGTTTGTGACTAGAAGCAAGTAGGCATGTCACAATATTGGGAGTCATTACCTATATACTTGTATGCACACACACATATCTAAGCCCCTAAAGTGCCTAATTTTTAAAACCACTAAGTGACAAATGCATGCATACAACAATATCCCACAATGAGAGTAAAATTGAAAGTAAAGTATAATAAAATTGGACAGAATAAAATCCCACAAAAAAGCGTCTATAACCAAAAGTACAACCTATAAGAAAAAGGTATTGGGACTGCTATCTAGAACCCGTAGGAACACACCTTAGTCTATCCAGTCTCACAAAGCACCGTTTTGTCCTGGTACACCTAGAATTTCATCAAAATGTCAATCATCTCCACAATACATGACATGTATGGGAGAAGACTGTATATGGTTGAGTATAACAATACTCAGTAGAAAACCCCGTAACTAGAAATCAATACAACAAAGGAAAGACACATTCAAATCTACATAGATATATGTATACAACACATATAACATGAATATCCAGATATACTCAACCAAGACACATAGCCTAGAGGTAATTCACAACCACT
Organism: Viscum album; assembly: GCA_963277665.1. NCBI lineage: Eukaryota > Viridiplantae > Streptophyta > Magnoliopsida > Santalales > Viscaceae > Viscum > Viscum album. The sequence goes on along the minus strand of OY728150.1, from coordinate 1,879,789,279 downwards.
GTATAACAACACTAGGAATTTAGCTCGAAGATTCCACGAAGCACTCATCTGGGAGAATACAATCTGGAGTCCGATAACATGGATGATGTTCATCCAAGAGGTACTTCTCATCAATAACCATCATGATAAGGATGCGTTTATAGTCCAAGGGGAATAAGATACAATAAACGAGGATACTATCTTAGGACATGGGGTGATACCAACAAATCAATCTAGATTAACCCATTAAGTAGAGGATTGATACCTGCATAGTGATGGTCATGTCAATACCAAGAACTCCAACTAGGGCATGGAGAAATGAATAGAGGATCCTGCTATGGGACTCTTAGGGGATTCCAACCACTCCATCGAGGAAGTCCTAGTAAAGGGATCACAGTCCTAGGAGTAGGAAATGATTTGTACCAACCTTTAGGGAAATGATAAAGGGAAAAAATAGTAGTGAAAATTGTCCCAGATATGAATGAAAAGAGTATAAATCCATTTAGAAATGGGTAAATGGTGTGTAGTAGGGTCTCACACTGTTTCCCTTGACCCCGAGAACTGACTACAAAAACCCATGTCATTCCAACCATGTCATTTTGAAGTGGGGTGTGTGATATATAGATGGGGTAACACACTGTGTCCTTTTATCTGGGGTCTACCCATGTACTTCGGCCATGTTCCAGTACAGGACATATGCTCGTGTACTAGTATATGGGGTAGTCTTTGTAACCGGTTCAAGGTAATCTGTGTGGGGGAGTACATGCCCTATAGGTAACCAGTGTACTCCACACCATGTCCTTATACTATCTTAAGTAAACAAAGAGTTCATCAAAAAGAGGAAACATGCCATGTAGTATAGGACTACATGCCTTGTGGATCAGGTTTTTAGAAAAACCCTTCTTCTACCTCTTACTCATTCTGTCGATCCTCTTAATTCCATTTACATGCTTGGTTCGCCTCAAAGCTCAATATCCAAGATATTTTATCCATTGCAACACAAAATTGATGGGGTTCGAGCCTTCAATCAACTCAGAAATATGATTTCATTTATCCCCACACTACTCTCTTAAAGAACAAGTGCTCTTGAATCACTTCGATCCATCCACCACCATCCCCATCACACCTCTATTGCATCACACTGAGTCCAGATCTATAACCTTGAATTGTTGTACCAATCGAATAGTGTGCACAATGATCGATCTGTCGGTCTGGTGTCAAACAGAGAACCAAGGTTCACACACAATGAATAAGAAATAGGGAGAAAAAGTACAAGGAATGATCCTAAGGAAAGAACCTCAATCATTTTTTGTTTTGTCCTTGATCCGTTCCCATAAGAATGATAAATGAATTAAAAACTTCGTCACTATAATTATCACCCATCAAACCCCGCAGAATAATCCAATCCCAAAAATATGAGAGATCTATCGGCTAATCTATTTGTGGATTAGTCCGTGTTCACCATTGTAATCGATAATGTGGAAAATTAAATCAAAATAATGCATCCTAACTAGATTCATATCACTTGATAAAGAATAATGGTCACCATGTCTTCGTTGCTGGTGAGATTTGTCAAGATTGGCGTTCTTTAATCACTGATTGGAAGTTTCGTCATCTCTTGATCAAGATAATTCTCTAGATTTCTTTATCCAAGGTATCCAGAGTATTACAGAGTCATTAGACTAACCCTGGATCTTTGACAAAGGGTTTATCTAAAAACAAACCTGTTACTGCGTCGCTGCATCAATAAAATAAAATAAAAATTCTTAAATTTATTTTATTCATTTAAGCCCCTATGATTACATTCCAAAAACGACCGGCGTAGACCAATGTCAGGTTGTACCTAGGGTAAAGACACTATTCTAAGTGCAATGGTTCCCTCATATATATGATACAGTTACCCTTTTAGGAGTTATTACACTTTTTAGGAAAATAACTTGCACATGCAATTTAATATTTAATTTTTTAAGCATTTGTTCTGGGAACATTGGACCTTGTAACCACATGAATTCTCAGCTCCTAGTATTGAAATAAATCCATATAATATTTAAAAATAGTACATGGAAAATACGATTCATCACTCTCCCCACCTTAGGCATTTATGTTCCCTGAAGGATAAAACAAAGGGTACTAAAAAAGATTAGGGTACTAAGCACGAATATGAGCCTCCCACTTTCAAGTTCCCTCATATAGATTCCTGTGATGCCACTGGACATGAACCAAGGGAATTGATTTCCCACAAATGATTCTATCCTTCCAATCATCAATCTCAGCTCGTTACTCAGAAAAATTCACTTCGTCTTTTATGTTCAGGTCTCCCCAGTCAATGACGTGTGATGTGTTATGCACATACCTCCTTAGATGCAACATGTAGAAGACTTAATGTACTCAATATAACTACAAAGGTATAACTAAGTAGTATGACGCCTCACAAACTGTATGTAGTGTATAAAAAGGGAAAAAAAACTCAGAGATAACTTGCTTCCTTGGATAAATATCTATAGTATCTTACACCAACTCTGAGTCTATAAGTGTTATCTCTTCTGGGTTAGTACAAAAAAGTGGTGACCTATAGGGTCATCCGTAAAAAACTCTAATGATAACATACCAATGGTGGAATGATAGATGTTGTTGTATGGAAACTCCACCAGCAGCAGGTGATCCTCCCAACTACAACCAAAGTCTAACATGAAAGATCGCAACATATCCTACAAATCCTGAATGGTTCACTCCCTTTGACTATCCGTTTGTGGGTAGAACACTTTTCTCAATCATAAATAGGTCCCAAATGCCTCCTAAAATCCCTTTTAAAAACTAGTATATAAAAAAAGAAACATGATCTGAAATAATTATCGATGGAACACCATAGAGTCAAAGTATATCCTGAATGTTGAGGCGTCTAAAGCTCTATACTGAACACTGCTCATAGATAGCTCGGAAGTGGTCCAACTTGGTGAGTCTGTAAAATATCAACCAGATGAAATCGTGTCCCCTAGAAATATGTTGTAAACCCATTACGAAGTCCATTTATATCTTATCCCACTTCCATTCCAACAACTCAATGGGTTTAGATAAACCCACATGAACCTAGTGTTCAACCTTCACCTACTAAAAATTAAGGCATCGAGAGAAAAACTCTGCAACTCCTTTATTTATCCTTGTCCACTAAAGCTGATTTCGTAGGTCTTGGTATATATTTTACATACATTCATATACCACCAAAGGGTACATATGAAACTACATAAAAAACATCTCCTGTAACATCACTGGTACAATTGTGCATCCTCTTAAAAGAACGACATGCTAAAAAACTTTTGAATATCTATCACAAGTATGCCTAGTGGATATCTGATCACATAGGGTCTCACAATCACTATACCCAAGTTGTACCTCCCTGACTTTCAATAAGAGTGGAGGGGTCACAACCATCAAATGGAGGTAATATTCTCCATCCCCATCCACTAATGATAACTGCAACGAGGACAACTACTCTGATGCATCATTCAACAACTGTGAACTAGATCTCCTATTGAGATAATTTTCCACCACATTCCCCTTCGTTGGAGTATAGAAAATCTCAAAGTCATAGTCCTAGAGGAACTCTAGCCATCTCTTATGTCAAAAGTTAAGATCCTTTTGAGAAATGATATACTTGAGACTCTTATGATCATAGTAGATGATAAATTGTTCTCCCATCAAGTAGTTTAGCCACATCTTCAAAGTAAAGACTACCACTACTAACTCAAAATCATGGGTCACATAGTTCTACTTATTTGGTATCAACTTCTGTTAACCATTGGAAATCACCTCTTACCTCTACATCATGACACAACGAAACCAGATTCCTCACGCATCGCATAATAGTTCATACTCGATACCATCCTCTAGAAATCTCAAAATCAAAGCACTTGTATTACCCTACCTCAACTACTAAAAAGACTCATGGAAGTTATTTTTCCACATGAAAGGATACCCCTTTTGATTTAGAGATATCATATGTGTTGATATCCTAGAGAAATCAGATATGAATCTTCGATAATAGCCTTCCAAACCAAGGAATCTCCAAACCTCTGTCATGCACTTGGGTGGATCCCATGCTAACATTGCCACGACCTTGGCCGATCCCACTTCCAATACATCCACTGAGATAACGTGTTCTAGAAAGTGGACTTCCTAAATCTAGAAATAGAACTTTGAAGGATTTTGTAAAGATATTTCTCTCTATGTACATCCATAACTATCTTTAAGTGTCTCACATGCTGCTCCTCAAAAGACAAGTACACAAGGACATCATTGATGAAGACTACCACGAACTAGTCTAAGTAAGGCTGAAAGATATGGTTCATGAATCCCATGAACACTATTGGGGAATTATTTATGCCAAAGGTCATTACCAAGAACTCATAATGACTGTAATGACATTCAATGTATGTCTTTATCATATCCTCATCACATACTCATAGACGCTGATAGGCTGATTGGGGGTCAAAATTTGAGAACCATCACACCTCTTTCAACTGATCAAATAGGGCATCGATACTCAGTAGTGGATAATTGTTCTTCATGTTCACCTAGTTCAGGAACCAGTGGTCCCCACACAACCTCAAGCCCCCATCTGTATTTGGAAAACAAAACTGGGGCTGCCCTGCGTGAAACACTGGGTCTCATGAATCCCTTACTATGAAAGTCCTCCAATTTCACCCTTAGCTCACGAAGCTCTGCAAGAGCCATATGATATTATGGTGTAGATATTGGTGCCATCCTAGGGTGTAAATCAATGAATAAGTCTATCTTCCGGTGGGTAGGTAAACCTAGAACATATTTAGGAAATATTTCCTTGTACTCCAGAAACTCACAAAATCCTCTACACCAAGGGTTAGGATAGACAACTAATGAGTAATTGACTGCACCCTCCTATGCACAAGTCCATCCTATGCTACCTGGGTTTCATTTTAACCAATAAAGGTAAAACTCATTCCATCACTGTAGAAACACCACACCCTTTTCCTAAAATAGTCAATTTGGTCCTGGAATGTAGATAACCAATCTATCCCAAGAATGTATTCGTATGGCCTTGATGCTACCACGAGGAGGTTCTAAACGAAAAATATCACCTCCAAGGGCTATGTCACACTATTGATATAGGTGGGTGATCAATGAGACTTCTACAACAAGTGTATCCAAGCATAAGGGTTGAGTAAATGGTTTAACTAGAATCTCTAGGACTCATAGAACATATATGGTGAGAAATAAATGACTAGAACCCATGTCTATCAATACTGAAACTAAAATATAAAAGACACATATCATACCTCAAATCATTTCTGGTGCCCCTAGGTTATAAAACATGACCGAATTTATCCATCCCCACCCCTTTCCTCCAGCTCCCTGAGCCTGGAATAGACCACTAGGGGGTGGTGGTGGAGACATACAAAACATATACCATCTCATTCTTCTCTCCCAACTCATCTTCCAAATCTTCCACCCTAAAAATCTACCTACTACTACCATTTTCTATGACTCGGTGGTCCATCCACATGCTCCCAATTAGTAGTACGATGGGTTGGAAAATCTCGAGTGAGATGTCCCCTACAATCAGATGAATAAAACCACCTCCCTGTAGGATGACTGTATCTACCCTGTGAGACCTAAACTGTAGATCATCTATCCTGTAATCTCCTCTTAAAATATCCCCCACATCCAGGTCCCTGATATTGACATCGAATCCCTTCTACCATGGTCTCTTCTCCTACTTTTCTACTTCTAACTATCACTGATTGTATCCACTCATCCAAGAAGCTTTCAACCACCAAAGCTCACTCAAGCACCCCAACATATGTAAGAATGCATAGAAGGATAACACTAGATTATATATATATCTACGTAGACCTTACTTGAAGGTCCGAGCCCAGAGGTACTAATCTCAAACCATATCCATTGAGTAACTAGAATGGTTGGTGAATCATGGTGAATAATAAACTACTGTCATGCAACCCTTATGAAGATGAAGAAGCTCATAGATACACACAACTCTCAATATAATTGGTGAGAAATCCTTTATAAATAGGTGTTGAAACCCTGTCCATGAAAGATTCACCTCATTATAAGTATGGATAACCGAAATCCACCATCATCCTGCTGATCCATATTGAAGGATCGCTAAAAAGACCACCATCTAATTTGTGGGTGCCTAGACTAGATGGAAAACTCAGGTCATCACCTTAATCCAGTCCCCAACCACCTATGGGTTTGGCTCACCTCATAACCTGAGGGGACTCTACTGTAAAAACTCATGAAGTGCGCTCAGCCTGTGCTCCTCAATCGCTGGTACTACAGGCACCATGTGTTGCTCTATAGGTGTTGATATGGATGGTGCACCACCTGGAGGTGTTATATGGGGAATGAGTCCTTGTATCAAAGCCTCATCACTGAGGGGGTCAACCTCATAATCATGATAATAAATCATAGATGGTATACCTCATGGATGAATCTTGAAATAAAAAATATGCACTATGGTTAATGAGTATATCTGGAGAGCTGACTCAAAAAAGAAATGGAAACCAAAGCCCATTCCTATATTTTTCATGTACCATTATTTTCCCTACAACCAGTGTTCTCATGTACCGAGTTGAAAAGCAGGTTATTTGAGTCTTGATATATGGATATTTCAGCTGCCACACCAACATTGGAGTCCTTGGATTGAAATTCAAACTCAAAACACGTAAAACTATTTCCCCAAACCAATCTCATAGACTCTCAGTCATAAAGTAGAACCGAAAACCTCTGATACCACTCTATCACAACCTGACCTAGTGGGAATCATGACACGACTCCCCATGCCCACCTCCAATAGGCCAAGGGCTAGTGACTAGCACTAAGTGATAATATCAATAATATGTGAGGCATTTACTATGTACATATATACACATACACACCTCCAAGCCCACAAAATACTGAAATGTAAAAACCAATAAGTTACCAATGCATGCATGGAACTATATTCTACAAACTCAGTTTGATAGATAGTAAATTAGAGTAAAAATGGAAAGAATACAAGCTTACCAAAAATATTCTACAACCACAAGTCCAATCTATAAGAAAATGGTACTGGAACTACTGTCTGGAAGCTATAGTAACACACCTTGTCCTGTCTTGTCTCACTAAGAACCGTCTGGTCCAGGTCCGCCCAGGACGCTGTCGAAAGGTTGATTATCTGCATAATACATGACATGTGTGGGAAAAGGCTGTGTAGTATGAGTATAAAAGTACTTATTATAACACCAATAAACTAGAAAGCAATACAACAAAGGAAATATACAGTCAGTTCTACACAGTTATATGTCTACAACACATATAACAAGAATATCCAGATATACTCAACCAAGACACAAAATCTAGAGTCATGTAATAAACATTTTATACCAACAGTAATAATTCAGCTCCAAGATTCCGTGATGCACTCATCTGAGAGAACACACTCTTGAGTCTGATAGAATTGATGGCATCCTTTCGAGAGGTACTTCTCATCTGGAACCCTCATGAAAAGGATATACTGATAGTTCAAAGGGAATATGATGAAAAAAATGAGTATCATAGCCAAGGGCATGGGGTGATACCAAAAACTCAATTTGGATAAACTTGCTAAGTGTCGGATCAATGCTTGCATAGTGTTGGTCACATCGATACCAAGAAATCCACCCAGGGCACGAAGAAATGAATATAAGATCCTACTCTAGGCCTCTTGGGGGATTCTATCCACTTTATCCAGGAAGTCCTACTGAAGTGATTATAGTCCTAGGAGTAGGAAATCATTCATACAAACCCTCAAGGAAATGATAAAGGTAACAAACCCTAGAGAAACTTGTCCACGATATGGATGAAAAGAGAATCATTTGACATAAAATTGGGTACATGACATTTAGTAGGGTCATACATTATGTATCTTGACCTTGAGTACTACTCAAATATAACAACCCATGTCATTCCAAACATGTTGTATAGAAAAGGGGAACATGGCATGCCAAAGGTATCACACTCCACGTCCTTTCATCCGTGGTCAGGCAGTGTACTTCAGCCGTGTGCCAATACACATTGTTATCCCGTGTATCTTTTCCCATGTACCAGTACATGGGGTAGTCCATGTAACTGGTTCAGGACAAGCCATGTGGGGGAGTACACAATGTCTATGAAACCCGTGTACTCCACCCTGTGTCCATGTATTATCTAAAGTACATGTTGAGTTCCTCATAAAGGGGACACACACCTTGTTGTCAGGGACTACATTCCATGAAGATCAAATTTTTTTCCCAAAACCCTTATTCTTCCTCCTGCTCTCACTGTCGATCCTCCAAATTCTGTTTGGATGCTCATTTCGCCTCAAAAATCTAGATCCAAGCTTGTTTCACCATCACAACACCAAATTTATGGGTTTTGGGACTTCAATCGGCTTAGAAATCAGATTTCATTCATCTCTATAAAACCCACCTAAAGAACATATGATATTGAATCACTTCAATCCATTCCCTTTCGTCACTATCGCACCTTCATTACAATGCACTGAGTCCAGATCTACAACCTCATATCCTTCTTCCAAGAACCATGGATGCAATGATCAATCCATCAGTTGTGTGTCGAACCGCAAACCAGGGGTTGCCTGTGATGATCAAGAAATAAGGAGAAAATAACAAGGAACAATCATGAGGAATGAACCTTAGACATTGTTTGTTTTTTCCTCGATCCATTCCCATAATAATGATAAATGAATAAAAAAACCCTCACAAGAATTATCACCCATCAAACCCCACAGAATAATCCCATCCCACAAATATGATCGATCCGTGGGATAATCTACTTGTAAATTAGTCCACGTTCACCATAGGAATAAAGAATGGGAAAAAGTTTATTAATGTAATGCATCCTTCCAAGATTTATATCGCTCACTGATTAAGAATGGTTCTCGCATATTCATCACTGGAGAGATCCTTCAAGATAGGAATTCGTCAATAACTGATTTGAGGTTCCATCGTCACCTACTTGAGAGAATTCTCTAGATGTTTCTCTCTAGGGTATCCATAGGATTCTAGGGTAATGAGACCAACCTTGTATCTCTTCTAAAGGGTTTATTTAAAAAAACCGTGTCGCTGCATCGATGAAATAAAATAAATTTTCCTATATTTATTTTTTTCATTTAAGTGCCTGTGACGACTTTCCACAATTGACCCGGGCTAACTAATTTCAGTTTATGCCTCGGGTAAATCCACTATTTTGAATGCAATAGTTCTCTTTGAGTTTTGATCTGAGCACATATTTATCAGTTATTCAACTTTTTTCAGGAAAATCGTGTGCTATTTAATATTTTAATATTTTTTAAGCATTTATTTCAGACACACCAGACCTCAGAACCACACACTATCTCATTGTTGGGTCTGAAAATCAATTCATATAATATTTAAAAATAATATATATAAATACGAATCATTACAGTGTTCCAACTATTTCACAGTCCAAAATACCTCCAAAATTTTCCAAATTTCACCCGAAAACCCATGATAAGCCTTAAATAAAGAATGATCAAAATAAGGGTCAAGGATTACATAAAAATAATTAATAGGATGTTACAAACATCCCACTATAAAAACATTATTTTCCCTGAAATTCAATCAAGAAGATTTCATATCCAATATATGAGGCCACTATTCTCTCATAAATGCATCATGATCCTATTTTTCATATGAATCATAACCATGATTCCATAACACATAGACCAAAGGTACCATCCTACCATGAAGTACCTTTTTCTCAGAATCAAAAATCCTGAATGGATGCTATTTGATAGATAAATCCAACTCAATATCAAGATCCTCAAGCTCAAGAAGTGAGATGGGCCAGAAAGATACTTCCATAGCAAAGAAACATGGAATTAATTATGTGTCAACATCTACTATAGTGGTTGTTATAAATGGTAAGCCACTTTCCCCACCTGATCAATAACCTCAAATGGTCCCAAAAATTGGGAAGCAAGCTTCCATTTCCTTCCAAGCCATTCATGACCTAAAAAAGGTGAAACATTCAAGAACACCTGGTCACTAACTGAAAACTCCAATAGTCTATTATAATGATAAACATAATATTTATAATGGATATATGACATCAAAATTCTCTAAAGAATCAACTAAATCTTCTTCTTCATCATTTGGATGAAACTAGGCCCAACCAAGGAAGTTTCTTAAATCTCCAAAAAATACAATGGATATTTACAAGGATGGATATACAAGACCTCAAAATGAGACATTTTAATCATGGAATGATAACTATTGTTATAAGAAAACTTAACCAATATCAAATGGTCATCCCAATCACCACTAAAATCTAGGACACAAACACAAAGCATGTCCTAAAAAATTTGTATATCTAAATCAGAATGGATATCCCTCTATGGATGGTATTTCATACTCAAAAGAACCTAAAATCCTATATTCTCCTAAAGGCCTCCTCAAAAAATGAGAGGTAAAATGGATATATCTATTTGATACTCTAATATATGGAACTCTGTACAAACATAAAATCTATTTCACATAGCAGTTTTCCAACTCCTCAACATTGTTTATATCACAAATGGGTATAATGTGATCCAATTTGGTTAGCTTATCGATCACCAACAATATAACATTATTCTTTCCTGGTGTACATGTCAAACCAACAACAAATTCCATTAAAATATCATCCCATTTCCAAGTCAGTACTGGAAGTGGATAAAGAAAACCAAATGGTATCTGGTGCTCAGCTATGACTTGTTGGAAAGTATAGTAGTGTGAAAAAAGTTAGTGATGTCTTGTCTGATAATTGGACACCAAAATTGGAGTCACATATCATAGAACCTATTTGTGGTTATAGGTTGTAATTCCTGCTGAGAATTATTGAAATCCACCATCATATTTTATTTATATATAATAACACAACAAAACAATTTCAAAAAACATAGAACAACCTCTGTGGAGAAAAACCACTTAACAATGGTGTCTCCAAAATATAGATAGTCTCTAATTCTAAATATTTCATCATCCAATTGATATTTCTAAAGATTCATCTTGACAAGAGAGGTGGTCAACTAAAAAACTTCCAAGATAACCTCGACCCCTATTTCCTAAACTCTTAAGTACAGCTTTGAATGAAGAGCCATCAAGTGCCACTCTTCCGATGATTATTTCACAACCTGGGTTGGAAGTTTCTTGATCAAGGCATAAAAAATGACAATAAATTTCCCCGAGTTATAGGAAATGTCAAAATAAAAATATTTTAGGTACTATAACAATATACTATGGTGGATATTCAAATATTTTTGAGAGAATATATAGCTCATTCTCTTGTGTTTTGAAAACACGGTATGGCTCTTTTCCAAACTTTTGTACCGCCAACTCTTAAGAACATGCATCACAACCACAAGTTCAATATATCATGTTAGATAATTCTTCTTTTATAGCCAAATATAGTAAGATATATAGGATACCACATGATCACCCTGCAGAAGAACACAACCCAAACCTGAATTTGATGAGTCATAGAAGACCAAATAACCCTACCAAACCTTTGGAAGAGTTAAAACTGACAAAGAAGTCACAAAAATTTTCCGCTCAACAAAAGTACTCTGAAATTATTCATCCCAAGCTTACTTAACTCCCTTATGAGTGAGATAATTTATCAGATAAGCCAATATAGATTAATACTTTACAAACAAATGATAATATCCTTCTAAACAAAAGAATCTCCGAATATTAAAAACATTATGCAATTTATCCCATGTCATAACAACATTATCCTCTCAAGATAAAATGAGATACCTTGTTACATGAAAATATGTCCCAATAACTTCACTTATCGAATCCAAAAATCACATTTCAATAGCTTTGAATAGATTTGGTGATTTCTCAACAATTACAAAACTTTTCTCTGATGACACACATGATTCTCCTCAGACTGAGAGTAAACCAATATGCCATCCTAAAATATAACTAAGAACGTATCTAGATACTCATGGAAGATCATGTTAATAATATCCATATGTATTGTAGGAATTTTTTTAGAACAAATGGCATGAAAAGATACTCATAATGACCATACCTACTCCAAAAGGTGATTTGTTGAATGTCAGATTATTTTATTATAAACTGGTGATAACCAGATCAAATATCAATCTTTGATAACCAAAAGTATCATTTAATTTGGTTAAAAAAGTAATAAATCATTGGAAAAATATACTTGTTCTTTAGTGTAACTCATTTGAGTTTCTAGTAATCAACACATAAGTGAAGTGTTCCATCAACTTTCTTAACAAAGAGAATATGGACCACACAATGTGACACACTCAGGCGTACAAATCCATTATCAAATAGATCATCTATCTAAGTCTTAAAATCATTCATTCTAGATAGTACCATATGTAAAGAAGGTATATATACTAACTAAGTACGATAAACTAAATTAATAGAAACCGTACCTCCATTACTAGTGCCAAATTAGAGATGCTAGAAAAAAAAAATCAAGAAACTTGACCACAACTGGAAGGATATCATCTCTCAATGTTTCACACTATAGATTTAAATTGTATACTAATATTACTTTCCCTAACTCCGAATAAGAAGGTATAACTCTAATCTAATTCTAGTCCCATTCTCTCTTAAATTTACAAAAAAACCCATCAAGAACGATAAAGGAGACTCGTGGAAGATAAAAATCAATTCGAGACTTATTTGCAATAATATAATCCATCTTGAAGATGAAATAAAGAGGTTTCATGTCAAGAAACAAAATATCCCAAACAAGATCAATCTATGATAATGATAATACAAGATTAGAACAATAAAGATACCTCTCTCTTTTTGATCCATGGGGTATAGTAATATCAATTACATAAGATAATATCTCTATATAAATATTTATAAGGTTCAAATTACTTGTCGACATAAAAAAATGAGATGCATCGGTTTCAAATAAATAGTCACTAGAGAAGAAGATATAGTGATGGTACCTCTCATGATTTTTAGAACCATATCTTCTTCCTCTAGAGGCTCTTCTACTGTGTGAAGAAACATTATTCTAGATGAATTTGGTTGGAACCCCTTTGTTCATGAAGAAACTAAATTCACTATATTAATTTTTGGTATTGATGAGTCCATTACACTACATGGGGCATACAAGATATAACATAATTTCTACAGGTGACCTAAGGATTTGCTGGAACTATAGATCTTGGGTGCCTCAGTGAAAAACCATTTCAAATTCCAAGGCATTCCACACTAGAAGAAAGTAAAATGGACTCTTCTAATAATTGTAGGAGATCTAAAAGATTCTTGCTATAAATAACCACCAAAAAGACTCATCAAAATTCCTCTACCCATTATAGGAACTCATAAATCTACCTATGTGAGAAATAAAAACTCCCATAAACCCCGACATACCATAAAATTCAAGCTCAACCATCAATTCCCTATCCACCACGTCAGCATAAGAGGTGAGATTCAACAAGAAAACCCGAGACAAAATATCTGGTCAACGGTCCTTCTCAAACCATTGAGTCTCTATATTCTCATTTGATAAAATCTATGGTAAAAAATGTAAAAGATCCAAAAATCAGTTTTTATACTCTTTCAAGGTCCTGTTAACCTTCTGAAGTTTGAAAAAACTCATAGCCTTTTCTAGCACAATAAACTCTAGATAAAACTATTCAGTGAAAAAACTCTAAATTCATTCAAATATAAACCCTCGTGATTTTTATCCATAACCTTAAAATCCCACCATCTCCTTCTAGGTCCCTGTATCTTGAATGTGGAAAATTTCACTCTAATTGAATTAGGATTTTCCAAAAATTCTAATAGAAACTCTATCTTCCTCAACCAATCCTTAGCCTCTTGAGGATCATTTGAGGATTGGAATGCTAGTGTATTCTGGTGAAGGAACTACTGAGAATGATTTCATGATTTATCCCTATAAGGTTCCAAAAATAGAGCCTAAATGGGAATGGGTGTAGGTGGTTGTCCCAGAGATTTGGAAACACACAAGATAATCTCAATGATATTCTAGTCCATAGGAGGATTTACTCATTTTTTCTCACCAGAAGCTTCCTCCTAAAGCCTATTCACATGTATTATATAAGACATGATGATACATAACATCATAAAACAATATTAAATAGATTATAAGGTTATTTAGATCAACAGTTCAAACAAGATCAATAGGAAAATTAATCCCATCAGATAAAATTACATGTTTTTTATTTCAAACTATCCAAATAAAAACTATAGAAAAGACTAGAGAAAAATAAAATTATTCCTCAAGTTTAAATTCCCAAACCAAATATGGTGAATAAAGTCTTATTACAATGAGATCTTGCTATGAACTCACTCATAACTACCTCCTAAGTCCCAACAAGATATTCCAAACAATAAACTAACATCATGGAAGGATTCTTACCCTAAACCTCTGATACCACTTTTTCACGAACTAAACTTGATATCCTAGTACCATAATACCTGATTTGAAACTAACATATCCTAAAGGGAATTCATGATCACCATATGTTGGCAAATATCACCTGGAATCATATAAGAATAAATAGAGAATTATTTTTTCCACAAAACATTAGAAGATAAAGAAAAAAGTCAGTATACTCGACACTAAAAAATGAGAAATTACCAGAAACCAAATAGGTATCCCAAAACCAAAATATTACATCATAAATTTACTCATCATAAATTAAAAATTTCCAAAGTAAACATCACTCAAATCCCAAATGATCAAGAATATCCACCACCTCAAACTAGTGATTTCTCTTTTCTCAGACCAGGAAGAAGGAAATCTACAAAAACCCAAAGGAAAAGGTAGGGTGTGAGCTATAAACATAGTATTGTCTCACCAATAAAAATACTACATAAAAAAAAAAAATCATAATTTCAAATTTAAGTATAACATGGAATGATTTTTTTTAATATTTAAAACAAAAACATACTTTAATTTTTAAATGATGGAAAACATTTCAATCACGTATCAAATAAACATTTTATATAAAAGTGTTTATATAAATCAACTAGAATGATGAAAATAGTTCTACAATCAATGGAATATATAATCAAAACAATCACAACAAGTACCATGGTCATCTTCCCTGAGGTCTAAAAATTTCTAGTTATAGGATCCTCAAACTTATCATATTAGTGATCCTGAAAATTTGTGTAAACATATACCTCAGGCTCAGGCTGAATATGAATCATAAACATCCCATTGGGGATAAGATGCACCAAAATAGATTTTTATTATATTTTTCATCTTCAATCCATTACTATGAAATTATCATCTGAGTATTATTTTTCCAAATATCCCACTAACTAACTAGGATTTCATGTTCTCAATTAATCAATAGAAAAATGGAACACCATTTCATTTCAAATCAATCATCATTGACAATTAAATTTACCACTTATCTTTATCAAAATTCCAATTCACTTTCAAAACAGAAAAAATAGGGTTTTCATGAATTCATTCATTTTTAATAAAAAGACAATTGTAGGTTTTTATAAATTCAACTTAATATATTTTCCACCATAAATTCTCAAATTTTTTCATCTATTAAGTCAATTTTGAAATATGTCCCAAATTTCAATTCTATTGGAATCATTTGTTTCCCAAAATCATTTTCAATTCAAATTACAATTCTAAATTATATTAATTTGGGTTTTCATAAATCGATTGAAATCTATTTAAAAAATAAATAAAATCAAAGTTTAATTATATGGAGAAATCTAAAATAGAACCACCTACCTTTAATCACAGAATCAAAATTCAACACCCATAATGGGATCCACTGATGAATAATGATGATGATAGTGATCAAGAAACCAAACTATAATCATGATCCATTTAAATGGAATTTATATCCATTAAATATGTGATGATAAATCAAAATATAAGGATGAAGGAAGGGGATATTGGTAGAGACTGAACGGGAGGAGGCCCACTTACTGGAGAGGGATCAAATCTTCCATCAATGCTTTGATTAGTTAAAAGAGGGGGTTGGGAGAGCCAAAATCAGTTCTTGAGAGCCTATAAAGCCTAATAAATCGAGTATGAATGAGTGGGGTAGGATAAGTATATTAAATGGTATCTCAAGAAACTTTTTAGCAACATTTGGAATTAAAAATGTCCATGTGCATGGTTAGCTGGGTAGGTCCACACGGTTAGATAAATCGTGCACCCTAACCATGCGCTCCCTCTGGACTCACTGTCTAAGGTGCACAATTTCTACTAGGTTGTAACATGATTTTTAAAACATCCGCTAACCATGAAAACCCTCACTATCTAGGGTTTCATGGTTTTCACTGATGGAGTACATGGTTTGATAAAACTTTACACCAACAGTGCACAACCCATAAAACCTCCACATATTTCAAAATTTCACTAAAAATTACCAAAAACAGGCCCCTACTAAAGAATGATAAAAAAAGGATGAGGAGTACCTTAAAACAAGTTACATAATGTTACAAATCTCCTCATGGATTTCCTTTAAAATATAATTCAATCCTTTAAAATAAATTATAAATGGAATCACATGCTATCTTTACTTGTGTCATTCCCAGGAATAAATCAAAATCAAAACATTATTTAGCTAACTCCTCAATTTATTTGAGACATTACTTTAATTTTTTTTTCTTAAATTGGTAATTATATTTTAAAATTAATTTTTTAAAAAAATATCCTTTTAAACATCTTTTAAAAAACAAAACATTCAAACTCATCTAAATTCAACTCACACCACCAAAACAACCATAAAATAGGAAATGAGAACGAGTTCAACCAAAGTGCCACCAATGAACCATTTATAAATTTATATGACCCTTATTGATTATTATGATGATGGAATCCCATAATAAACTATGTGATCAAAAGCATCAAAAATAATTTCTGTATTAATAAAAATGCTCAGACAAACAATAAAATAAACAAATCAATCGAGGGTCTCAGTAATGTAAAGTCCATATACTTTATTTACATATTCAATAATAATATGAAGTGTATATAATCCACTAAAAATCCACCTAGATCTTACATTACCAATAAAAACTCCTAAATAATCCATTAAACCACTTAAAATCAAACTCTTATATAAGAATAATTGGATTTATACTTATTGAGTGGATCCACGATACCATGACATAAAGAGATGTGGTGTTTTCCACTCCTAAAATGAACCCAAATATAAGACAAGAAAAAACTTAAATTAAAAACCAGAATAAATGGCCATTTTTTTTTGAAAAATTAATGAAATCTATAAAAAAACATTGAGTGACAACCCTTAAAAAAATCACGTGAAATAGTGAGTAAAAAAACCCTAAACCACCACTATACATTGCATACAAAATTCCAATCAATACAATATGTTCCCACCAAGCTATATTGGGATCACACATTAAATCCATTTTATATATTTTTAATAAGTCCACTTTTGGTTGAGTGGTATCCTAGAATCTTACCAAAACCATCCACCAATCATATTAAAAAACATGAAATTAAATCCCAAAAATCAGCTAACTAGTATTCATTAAAAGGAAGAGGAAAGAGGAAGGAGGAAGGAGGAAGGAGGAAATAGGAAGGGGAGACAAAATAACCACGATCTTTTATGAAAAATTCTTCTAAATAAACCATTTAATCAAGCATTCCAATGTATAAATAAAATTAGATGAAAAGTGGTGGGGGGATCCCAGCTAACATGTCCATCCATATCCACGAGCCCCATCTAAATACAATAGATAAGGGGAAAAATTTTCAAATGATGGTTATACACCCTCTAAAAAATTGAGGCAGTCACTCATCCAGTACATAGTATTACCCTACCAAATACTAAGTTTCTCCATTGGGTACTTAGTATAGAAAATAAACCACCCAATGACCCATCCAGAGAAACCCCAAATTTTGGTCCTTAGTCATGTACTAGGTGGAATCAAATCATGTACCCAATAGAATGTAGTGTCAACCCTTTCTATATTTTCATCCATCAAAACCACATAAATAAAAATAGGTATTCTTTATACAAAATAAAACCTTTGAAACATCACATAAATAACATTAAATAAGATCCAAACACTATTTAATTATTCCAAATCCAAAAATTAAAATTCATACAGCTATTAAAATGATTGAGATCTATATTTACTACAAATAAATTTTGAAAGTTTTTTCCCCAAATTGATTTGTACACATTGAGATGGATATTTTTTATTTAAATGTATCTTGGGAACATATAATCAATGAACCCATATCATATATCCAAGTATTTCAGAGTAATTGAACCTAGAAATGGGTAGCTACCTGGGATGGGGAAACAAAATTATTTTTAAAAAACAAGAACTGAAAGATAATGAATAAACCTTCTTATTCAAAAGTATTAGGTTGTAAAAAAATTTATAAAAATAAGTAAGCCAATGAAAAATATGTTAAGATTATATTCAAGTACATGTTGGTTTTTAATGTCTTATTGTAATGATAAATAATTTATTACAATGAAATATTTTCTCATTTTATAAAACATTCCTTAATTAATTTATTAAATTAATTTATTGTTTATATTTATTTTAATTTAGAATAGTTGGATGTAAAAATAGTTCTATTTTATGGTGAAGTAGGTGATAATATTTACCTGAATCCTCTCAATGTATTTGTTAATAAATATATTATGAATCAATTTTTTCTTATTAAAAATTATTTTCAGTGAGTTAAAAAATATTTATAGAAACATTACTACATTTTTTATTCTTTTTTGTTAAAAAATTACTTTATCCATAATATGTATCATATATCTATTTATTATAAATACAATCAATGTTATATATATAAAAACCAATGAATATATTGTATTTTCATCATTAAAAAGAAGATATTATCAATATTAAAGATATTGATGGAATAAATTAAGTTTTTTAACATGAATAACGATGTATTCAGAGTCAATGAAAGATTATGAAGAGTTTTTTAGAGTTAATGAGGCATATAGTTATTAGATTCAATGAGGCATATTGTTTTTTATATTCAATAAGGCCAATATTTTTTTATATTCAATGAGGCATATAGTTGTGAAGTTATTTTTCATTATCGTTGATTGATTAGATATGATGAGTCAATTATGCAGTGAATATATGGTGACCATAAAGACCAGATATAACATTGAAATGAGAATTATGAAGTTAATGTAAAATTAAAATTCACCAACCAAAGTGTATATAAGAGTTTAATTTCACTGAATAATATTAAATATCATAGTAATTTTTCATAAAGCAACGAATATATTATTGAAATGGTCATGTAATTATTTTATATAAGAGTTATCCCATATTTGTAAAGTTATAGAAAATTGAAGTAGTTGAGAAAAGTTGAGTAAGACTTAACTCTTTTTCATAAATGTTGCAAGACATTAAAACTAAAGGAATGAATGTAGTATAAGAAAGAACTAATTATTTTATTAGATATTTTATATTCTTTTTTAGTATCATAATGATTATATAGAGTTTTTTTATAATATTTAATTCTTCATTATAAAGGATGTGTAATATTGGTTTACTGGAAATCACGATCGTTTTTAAAAAATTTCTTAGAATGATATTTATTGAGTAATAATTGAAATATTTTTTGAATATTTAAATGGATCATGTATGATATTCATGTATGTTTAAAGGGAATATTTTGTGTTCATATTTTAATTATAAAAAAGCTGTGATATATTCGAGAAATTTGTACTAAATATATAAGTTAAATTAAATGGAGACATAGTTTCCATATTTTCATGATTATCATTGAAATATACATGAACATTAAAATAAATAATAGAAGAGATAGATTCTTAGTAGAATGAATTTATAGAACTTGAATCTATTAAAATATATTTTTATTATATATGATTAAATAATATTTATGAACACATTGTTATTATTATTAATATTAAATACGAACAAGGAGATATGAATATGGTATGCCATTATAACTGAAATTAAGAAATATATAAATTATGATATTATTTAATGAATGTAATGTGTATGAATAAAATTCAACAATCAAATTAAAGTTTAATCTAAAAAATGGGATAAATAACAAATATTAATGTGGTTAGTATGAATATAAATTCTTCTAGTGTATATCTTGGAAGGACTATGAGACATAACACGATGACGAAGATTGGAGATATTTTCATTTTTATAGGAATTATAAAATTATACATAAAAAATGTGGGTATGGTATAATAAAAATGAGATTGATTTCGGGTAATGATTCTTAAAGGTATTTATAGAAGTATATGGGTGGCAACTGTTTGGGCGAGAAACCATCAGATATAGTCATTATATGTTTCCATTTGGGTATCTTTTCTATAACCATTAGAATAAGTGGTAAGATATCCATTATATGATCAATTATGTAGATATTTTATCATTAAGTAGATAATCATTATATATTAAATATAATTATCTTTACTTCTTAACAGAAAATATATTTTATTTAAAGATAAAATAATATTTTCATTTAGATTTCTTGTTTTTGATGTTATTAAACAATTTATTTAATTGTTATATATCTTATATAGAGAGTTATATAGTTTTAAATTGGATTTTTAATTTTTTTATAAGGTTATTTAAATTAATTAATTGGGTAAAAATTTGTTTTTGTAAATTTTGGAAAACAACAATAAATGATGGAATATAAAAAAATATGGTATGGTATGATATATATGTGAATGTAATAATGTTTTTATGGATTAATTATGTTATTTAATATACGAATATAACATATAAATATTTATATAATGTATATTTTAATATTAATTATATATCAGTTTTTTATTATCAATTTAATTTTGATTTATTTAAATATAAATAATTTTATTATTATATGTTTTGAAAAGAAATTTAAATTTTTATGAGTTAGAATTATATGTATATAAGTAAATTATAAATAATAATAAGAGTAATTGTAGTAATATAAATTATATTACATGACATGCTGATTACCTATTAGGCTCCAAGACACCTTGAGAGGGGTGGGGAAAATCAGGGTGTCAACTATTTCTTTTTATTTAAATGATCTTTTCCCCATGTTTATAGGAACATTATAAAGATAAGTCTACAATGATTCACTAGTATTGGGGGATTACAACTGATAATCCACAAACACTCTTTGCTAAGTGAACTACATTTATAATGTATTTAGGGATAACACAATACCTCTCTAAGATCATCTCCATTGTCTCATCCTTATTCAATTATCTAGATGAAGGATTTCTTAGTTTAATCACATGAAGGTCATATTATTATCATTAAAATTATGTTCAATGTCTCGCATTATTTACACTAGGGTATGATGCTTCAATATTTTTCTTCTTCCTCATAATATATTTAGAATTCACCTCTTTAAGAGTTCAACCATTTTTGGATGGAAAACACTATGCAATGTGTGACATGAATTTGATCATGTATGATGAAGAATAAGACCTTGATTGAAAAACCTTGGGTTAAAGACCTGGAATGATTAACTCCTCCACAAGATCTGTTGGCACATAACCCAAATCATGAGAGCCCAAGTATAAGACCTCGAGTGTATAACTCCATCATGAGACCTTATCTAAGTGAAATTCAACACATGACTTTGATCATATGTCTATTCACAATTTTTTTTGATCACAAGACCAAGTCATGAGAACTCCATCACATCATGTGAATAATTTACATAAAAAATACGAACTCCAATTAAATCATTAAACATCTCATAATCCAGATAATTGATGTGAACAATGGGTCTTTATATAACTAACCAACCAAATTATCTTCTGTAAAATGTTGAGATATGTCCAAACCATTGCTGAAAGAAAACACATGGAGAATAATACGGGGTTACAGGACTTGATTTACATGAATCATCTAACATCTGTTTTAGGACCTCAATCATGAGACTCCCTTCTTCACATAACTAAACTGGTCTTAGCATCTCCTGGTTTTACAATATGACCATAATTTCTAGGGTACTAGTATTTACATAGAACATAAGACCAATTCAGCTACTTAGAACTGATATAGTTGTCTGGATTAATAAAACTCACACACTCACATGATCCATTCATGTTTATGTGCTCTAGAAAATCCTTTTCCACAAAAATATTTCTTTCATTTCCACTTTAACAACCTTTATGAACTTATCATGACCATGATGTGAGTCTAATTATTCCATATATGATAACATGATTCAATAATTCTTACATGATCAACTAAATCTTCCATATACAAGTGGTCACATAACCCTCAAGGGTTTATCTGATCATGTAACCCTTTATATCTTATTTTATTTAACTTCATTCAGATTATATTTTATGCCCAAAAATTTGGAAAACACTATAAGATAATGTCTTATTCACCGAAACTATCCATATAACAATATGGACTTCTTATTAAAAGAATTATCCACCATAGAAAACAACCACACGATCATAAAAAGATGGATTGGATAAAAAAACACAGTTCCATCCATCCAATTGAGATCTACCATGTTCAAATATTACCCAAGTTCTTAAAAAATGTTGTCCAAATCACTTTTTTAATATATTAAAAATGAAAATGGTGGATTAAGTGTATAAAAGTGACGATGATTTGAAGGAATAAAGATAAGTATTGTAACACCCTGGATCAACCACATCCTAATACGGTCCACTTTGGGCCCTTCCATCCCTCATAGATTTTTTTCTTATGTTTAAACCTATGAGGAAATTTTTTGATGAGAGGGGTATTCACAAACTATTTATAAGGTGTACTTTTACCCCTCCATCTGATGTGGGATCACATCCATCCCCACTAAAGTGGCCAGTGTCACTCATGCTTTAGGAACTTTTCAAGGGTATTTTTTTAGGATGACTTGTGTTTGAATTTAATTTATAATTTGTTTTTTTCTATGTATAATAATGATATTCCTTTGAGGGTTGAGTATAAATTACATCCATATTTCTTCTTGGAATGAAAATCAATTCTTCACACTATTAGTGATGTAGGAGATTGAAATATTGATTTTGATCTTTCAATAATATGAATGGTCTTACTATTTATAATTTTATGTAAGATAAAAAAATTGATAAATTAAAAGGGAAGGAAGGGAAAGATGTCCCTAATTCACATGGTACTTTTGATTCACAATAATAACAACATGATAAATAGGATGATACTATTTTAAATTATTTCAAGAGAAGGAATATTATTAATGAGTAAACTTTTAGGGACCAAATAGGATTTCATTATAATTTTAATGATGATTATAATCATATTGGGGAATGTTAATGAAAATATGAAGACCCTAACTTAGAACTAAAATTACCAAATGAAGATTTATCTAAAAAACAAGTAGTTTTCTACAAAAAAACTATCTTTAATGAGAGATAGTCATCCACTATCAATTACGAGGTTGTTATTAGTACCACTGAGTAGTCTTGATTGGGACTTCACGACAGGGATTCCATTAAATTTATAGTTTCATACCTTAATGAATGTATAAAGTCTCAAAATCATAGATTGAATGAGTTAGTATGTTAATATAACATGGATCGATCTTGTAATCGAATTAAGTTTTAATTATATTAGGATAAAATAAATGTTTGATATTGTGGTTTATTTTATTCCCCAAGATAAATAAGCTCAATATTTGAAGGATTACAATCATATATAAAAAAATTTCATTGGATATGATACAAATTGATTTAGAGTCTTTTTTAATATCTCCCCTCTAGAGGAAATATCAAAAACTAAATGATGTTTTAAAATTGAATTCCAAATTAGATGATGAATTTTATCAATAGATTACAGTATACAAATTTTTATTTTAAAGTTCATAAGAAGAAGGAATGATCAACACTAATGATTATATGAAAGAAATAAATTATATGATTTCAATGATTGAAGATGAGGTTAAAATTAACCCCAATCTAGATTAAAAATTTTAATTTGGGAATATAAAGATTTCAATTTTGTCCTAGAATGAAGTGTCTCTTAAATACTACAGGCTTTGATAGAGCATTGAGGAAGTTGGTTTCAACATTATCTTTTTTGAGAGTATTATTGAATAAAATAGGGGATGCATTTATGAATTTGAAACTAGATTAATTTAGGCTAGGGATTACTAGTTATATAACAATTATATAGGATTATTATTGGTAATATTGAAAATCTATTTATTAGTTCTGATTTCCTATGATTTTTTCTTAACAATACAGAAATGGATGGTTATCTTCGGTTTATATCTAGAGTAAGTGTTTTAATTGGGCGATGATGGGAATATTTTTGAATATTTTATCCTAAAATTTTGTGATTTTACCTGGTATGTCTTACACACTATTCTAGTGGTGTGCAGGTTGATTTGATACAATAATGAAAAATGGATAAATATTGGGATTATAGAAATAATTGGGCATAAATTGATGCTATTTGTGTTTATTCTCTTTAAAATATATCTATAAGATTTATAGGATACTCAAATATTATTATCAACCTTTACATCCCTAGTTGAGGTCTGATTTTGAAGTATTGGCCACATCTAATGGCTGGCCCATTTTCCTCAAGATTTATTGGGTTTGGTAGATAGAGATGTTTGTAACACCCCTAACATCCTTCTTTTATAACATTTATTTTAAAATTTTAATGATCTATAGTTGGATATCCCTTAGGCTTATAATATCTTGAAAATTATTATTGTTTTTATTCTTTTATTATAACTATTTTTATAACTATAACCACTACTAGTATTAGTATTAATATTATAATTATATTATTAATTATAATTATAACATTTTTGGTGTTTAACTTATTTTTATTCATTTTGGATCTCAATATTATATATAGGCTCTGTTTATGGGGTATCTCTTCACCCACTGATCATCTTTATCATCCCATAAGATCCATAAAATCATAATCTGGGGTGGACGCCACTCCCCAACACTAAAAAACTACATTCCTCCACTACTTTTATCACCAGATCAACTTAATATTGTAATAAACCTAATCCTATACCTCTTCTACACTATGCCTCTTTACTCACGCCTCCACTATCAAACTGAAAACCCATCACTTGGACTTATTATGCATCAGTGTGCCTCTATATTTTAGTCAAACAAAATTTTATAGCACAAGTAGGCTAAGCCTCCCTATCTACCGTTACAAAGACCACCAGTAATGTTGTAGACCCCATATTTTCCTAAATAATAGACCCAACCATCAATCTTCACCTTTATAAGAAATTTAACATCTCAAAAAGTCTTGAGAAATTAAAATAAACTGATAAAAAATAATTAAAAATTAAAAATGATATATTTGATTGTAAAAGGTGAACCGAAACATTAATTAAGGCTTCAAGCAACCACATATGAGTCCTTATTAATGACATAAGAGAGAAAACCATATTCTTTTTTTAGGATTTTATTTGCTGGGATGTGAATGAAATAGAAGAATTATTTTGTTTGATTTTTTTTATTTTATTTAATTTTTTTAAGAAGTATGATAAAAAAATTTTATTAGTTTTTAATTTTGCTCAATTATATTTCTGAAAATTTTAATGTTAAATATTAAATATGGATAATTTGTTATTATTATTTTTATATAAGTCATCTTATTTAACAAATTATTTTAAAAACAGTTGACTTGATCCATGATAAATGGGTCTTGAATTTTTCCACATTAATTTGAAAATTGATTTAGTCTAATAATATAATTATAACAACAAATAAAAAACTAAAAATAAATTATTGGATATAAAAATATTTTAAACAATTCATAACATTTAGAATTAGATATAATTGTGAAAAATATTTATTTTATCATAGAAAAAATTATTTAATAGAATGTGAAGTAATATATCCTTTGAAGTTTCAATCTCACACACATATCATTAAAACATGTTATTATTTATTTTAAATTTAATTTTAGTGTCATTAGTTCTTTTAATTATTTTATTTATTTTAAAATAAAAATTATATGAATTGATCACCTATACAGTATTCAAAAATATTTACTTAGGGTTATGGACTTGTGTTTTAATATATATTGATAATTCTTTCCACTATTAGAGTTTTTGGATGGTTTTTAAAATTTTAAATTTGGTGTATCACAATAATTCATATTAATAGTATACTCAATGTTATACCCTTGATAAATCATATCACATAGTAATACAAATTCCACCTTCAATCTATATTTATAGCCTAAATTCTTCCTAGAAATCTCCTCTTAAGGAGTGGTATCCTATAAGGATCATCACCGGTTCATCCAGTACATGATCCCCTCAGGAAAACCATTATATAGTAGCTAAACAACTCCTTCCACTTTGAAACCATTTCATAAATTTTTTAAAAATGACCCCAAAATATTTCCACCATTCCAAATTCTAAAAACAATCTCTTAAATTCCACTCAACTATAATATGATGTTTGCTAGTTCTACTAAAACCTGATGATGTGGGTTTTTAAAAACTCCCCATGATATGGAATATAATCATAGAGAAACACCATCATAAATATATAGTGAACAGTTCCATCAACTAAGATCCATTGAATGATTCTCAGTACTAAGATTCCAACGGATTTTGGTCAAAAAACCACCACACCTGAACAAGAGGAACAATATTTTCATAAAAATTCTTTCAAATTAATCTATATTTTAAAGTGGATAATCCTCAAATGACAAACCTATATTAAATTCCATTTCATCATACTCGATCAAGTTAGAAAATCAGTAGTTGATACTATACTATATTGAATTCCTATATAAAATTAATAAACCCACAGTACAGTTCCAAATAGTATTTCTTCCTCATAAATGATTTCTTGATATTGAGAAAAATTAATTTTTTTATTTTCAGCATTAAAACTTAATTTTTGATGCCCCTGATCTATTTTAGATGGAAAATATCTTATAGATATATTTGTACTTATCCTAATTATTTACACAAGGAATCCAATTTTTCTCACATAATACTCTATCATTTACATAAATCTTCCCTTCGTTAAACATGTTATCACACTCCCCCATATTAGAGCTAACATTTTATGATCATGCACACTATATTGGATGATGTCTCGAATTCTACACTGTCCAATTAATGAACATATAAAATTCACATAAATATCATAGATAAATATCCTAATTGAGTTATTTTATATAAATATAATATATCTTATATTGAATTATTTAAATTATAATGAAATACCTTTACCACCATTAGTCTACATTCTTTATGAAAATCACTCTTAATTTTCACTAAAATTCACTAGGAATAAGGTTCATACTCATGAGCTATCGATGGTGTGATTCCCACTATATTATTACCCCTTGTCACCATTCACATAAATTTACTCGTCATGATTTAATAATAGAAAAACAATAACACCAAAGAACCACACACAATATAACCCAAAAACTCTAATATATGAGTATTGGTCCTAAAAAAGGTAAATACCATATAATACGGGTGAATTATGGTATGTTGATTTCTTTAAATGACCTAATCTAATGATCTTATTCTATAATTTATAGTAACACTTATGTACTTAATAATAATCATGAAGGAAAAATACAAGTAAAGTGGGACAAAAGCAATTTTACTTGGTTCACCAAAACTAATCTAATTTAAGGAGAACATAATAATGATGGGATGATATAACTAAATCACTAATTAAAATTCTTATTTCATAAATTTTTGAGTAGGTTCCCAGAACCTCTAGGTGTATAACCCTCACAAAGTAGAGAACTAACAACTCTCAGTCACTAAGAAAGTTCAAGGCTCTTCCAAGACAAATAATTTCTTTCTCTATGAGATTACATTTTGGAAGATGTTTTAATAAGAACCTAAATCATATTTATGATAAAATATATTACCCTATTTTGAGAATGACTAATGTGTATCCCTAATTATAATCTCTTAATTTCAAGAAAAAATATGAAATTCCATATTTTCTTTTTGAACATCCATACTTTTTATAGATAAATATATATATACATCCTTGAGAGAATATAAAATATTTACATTTAATTAAAATTTAATCTACATTAATTAGGATGGGAAAATTTATCCAATTAATACTTAAAACTTTAGTTGATCCCTAAAATTAAAACAGTCCACAAGATCCCTAAAAGGTATGTTCTTTGAATTTTGGAAAAATATTTTTTACTGTACTTTATTGAAGAATGATGACCTTATTCGTGTCACAATAACTCTCTTAACTCAAAAGATCAGATTTATAAAATTTAAAATTATAAAACCATCTAATAAAGATTATTAATTCATAGTATAAATCCCTTCACCTCATAGTTTCATAACATGGATTTTGAAAATCACATCATGGAGAAAAAATCAGGGTTCACCGTTGACCAGTCCACCCCAATAAGAGATATATCCCACAACATGACCTTCACTTTTGAGAATAATTATAGATATTAAATATAACTACTTCATGAAATATCCATACTCACTATGAAATTAATTCTTATTTATCATTCCTAGTTTATTATTACATGGATTTTATATAATCACATGAAATCTATGTTAGGGTGTAACATGCATCTTCCAATGTATAATCAAACAACCAGATCAAGAAAACTGTGAGCTTAACATTCATAGGGTCACCTCAATGGCTTGAATAATTCCCCCCAAAAATTTAATCCCTATGATAGGTTATTATAACATAGCATTCTCTTGGAATAAAATAACTCACTATAACAAGATTTGATATCAGTTATTCTTCCATAAGTTTGAGTTAATCCAATATAACTTTAAACTCAACTATCTTGGACACTAATTGAATTTTTCATAGGTTTATTATAGTGTGACCTCCTCTATTATAGTTATATGAATATTCCATACATAAAATTTTACCCTTGTATGAGACCTGGTACAATGAAAACAGATAGGTTGCAGTGTGGTTTATACAATACAGAAAAGATAGCTATAACTTCCTAAAAATTATACTAAAACACCTTCAATAATAATGATTTGAATTCTTGAGCCTATTTCGAATTATTTCCTATCATATTTCCTAATAAAAACAAGTGAAAAAATTCTCAAAGGGGGGTTTTCTATCAATGATCCATGACCAATGGTTTAAAGACATTGTGGTGACTAATGATACCACCATATTATATTACCAATGATTCATTAATATAAAATCCTATTCCAAATGAAAAAAATCTAAATAAATGAATCAAATCACTTTTATATGACTCTTTTTTCCTTGTTTACTATGTAATAAAAAGTACCCTATTAAATTTTATATAAATTTCATTTGTAGCTTAGTTAATTGTAGTTATGACGCTACTTCAGTTCACTATAATAATGAAATATTTTAAGGACATACCCTCATCCCTATAAAAGATTCAATAGATTATACCTTAAATTTCATTTACAATGAGAAAACTATTTCAAATTAACTATAACATACATAAACCCTTTCTCTTTTAGTAGAAAAACTAAACATAAATTATCTCTAATACTAATTATACCTCATTACAATATTTATATACAGTAAATATAAAGATAACTATTACTTAAATATGTTATGATCTAACTTTCTCATCCAATTTTCGGTCTAGATGAGGTTTATGAAACCTTTATATCTTTAATCCCATACCCTAATCCTAACAAAAAATATGATTATTCATCAAGTCTCACTAGACCCCATGAAATAGCTCCAAGAACAAGGGGAACTAAAGTGTCCTACGACCTATCATAATATTACTTCATAATGTTCACTTAGTAATTCTCTAATAAGAATATATTACATATTATCTATGTCAAATGGTGATTAACACTGATCATTGGGCTCACCATCACATGGTTGAGCTTACATCATGATACAAAAAATCCCACCTCTATTAGGACAAAATTCAACCTCTTTCACAAATAGATTGGTTATAAATGATGTACCACTTATTTGATGTTTCATAACCATTATTGATATATATTGAATTATATCCCTAATCTAGCATAAAATCTCAAAATTCCTTTCTACCCAAACCAACTAATGCTTTCATGAGTTTTATCATATCAATCCTAAGATGACATAAGAAATCCTCTATCCATTAATCCCATAAATGATAAATAAGATTTATAATAAAGAACTATATTTGATTTAATTCCCCATTATACCTAAGTTAATTCACATACCCCGACCATTCACTCAACCACACATCACTTGTGTGTCACTCCTATCATGTGAAGTATCTACTCGTGATCAAATCATATTTATTCATCCAAATGCCTAAACTAACCCTTTTATTAAGCTATACTCACCAATACCCATTATAGTATTTTTATAATTCTATATTTCATAATCCATTTAATGATAAAATAACTACTATAATAATGTAATTTACTCAACCATTTAAAATTATACCCTATAATTTCTATTATCTACCACTTAAAATATATATTATATGTCTCATACATTCAACATATCATGAAGACAATCCCACAATATCTTCTCACACAACTCAATGAATCAACTACTTATACATAATTCATAAGAGTCTCATCATTATGGGGTATCCACCTAGGAAGAATTTCTAGCATATCATTTCGGTGATTTCGATGTCGATATATTTTCTAACGATGTGCGGTGATGAAGGAAACAATGAGAAATAATGATATTATTTTTATTTGATCGACATTACTTCAGGAGACACAGTGGATGAAATATTGATAAAGAAATAAAAACCATCAAAACCCATTTTCAATAAAAAAATGCCTAGATTTAATGATTTTTTGAGGAAAACCAGTGGCATACATGTTCAGGTATAGGTTGTAAATTCACTCATCCGATGAGACTTACCTACCATAAACATTCGAGTAAATTATTATCAAATTTAAAATTACACACAAGCATGCACATGGAATTTGATCTTATATGTCACATTTATTTTTTGTATGCACACCCATTGTCACCTCATTCTAATTATTAAAAAAAC
The DNA here is from genome assembly GCA_963277665.1 of Viscum album. NCBI lineage: Eukaryota > Viridiplantae > Streptophyta > Magnoliopsida > Santalales > Viscaceae > Viscum > Viscum album. The sequence goes on along the minus strand of OY728150.1, from coordinate 1,879,758,290 downwards.
CATAAAATTAAACATCATACTATATAAAAACAAATTAACTATAATATCAAAAGAAAATAATCACAATCCCAAATCCTTAGTAATTTAAATTTATATATATAATGGTTTTATGTAGATATATATATATGACATATATTTCATGCTACAACCAACCTATATCTATCCATCAGACTTAAATATCATATTAAAAATAAAGTAAAAGTTATATGATACTCTTTTGAAATGTTCTTAACCTAGTTACTCATCTGTTTCCCAACGAATGAGCATGAATTAGTCTAAAGTGGGCCTCCCCATATGCCATAGAATGATGAATAATGAATAGATTCATATAATATTGTTTGTGGAGTATATACACTTTACATCATAACTATACAATAATAGTAAATATAATAAAAATCTAGAAAATATATATAAATACCATGGTAATATAAAATCATAAAAAGGACAAGGATGTAAAATAATACATACCATTCTATAACAGAATGAAACCATGACATATGATGAATTTCCTAAATTATGAAATGAATCACCTAATAGAATAATCATATACAATGAGTACCAAAAAAACTATATAAATATAATGGAAACATTTATTTTAGGACTTTTGACTCATCCAGATACCTTATCCTCATCACCATCAATCCAAATCCATCTAAATAATTGTTACTAGGCCCTCACCTTTACCAATACATCAATATATGGTCTTCTGAACCATTGTGGTACTAGTGCAAGTTGTGAGCGTAAAACAAAGAAATACAGGACCAAAAATCCAATAATATAATCTGGTATATATGTGTATACATTGATAATATGAAATAAATGTGATAAATCGTACATGAAATAAATGAGTTTTATCTTTGGGTACTCATGTAGACATCATGATGATTATAATTCCTTCTTTATCTTAAGTCTGGGATGACAATGTTATCTTATTCTCGGGTCATACGATCATGTTAGAAGTGTAAATCTATCTTAGCCTTTATCAATATGAAGTTCAAGGACTTACTAATATGAGAAGATATGGTAGGATCTGGTATATCTTTTGTAAACCTATATAAAGGTTGAAGAACAATTTTATATGACTAAATAGGGTAATCTGTAGTTAGCTCTTATCAAACTACAATGGAGAGATATGATAAACTAAAAAAATAAAATATTTTGGCTTTGGTGTATCCTCAGCCAATATGTCAATGAGTGTAGATACATACTAATAGGAGTAAATAGAGTGGGATTATATTTATCCTTTATCAACTTTTCACTAGGTATAGAGACATACCAAAAAGAAAAAATATGATAGGATTGGGTTTAACCTTGGACCAAATTTCATCAGGTGCATGGAATCACTAGCTAAAACAATGTGGCGAGCATAGGTTAGGCCACAACACAATCCATTGAATGGAAGGTATGATATACATGCATAACTCTCTAAGGTAGTGAATTATGTGTCATATTTATTATAAAATTAATTTATATGATACATATAAAAAATATTATAGAATCACAGACCACATCATACAAACTCATGGTTAATAACACATTATACAATATGTGTCACATATCTAGATGTATTACTTTCCTTGAACCCAACTAATTTAAACTATATTGATAACATGAATTGAGTATTTTTTTCTTAGATACATAGATATTTTATCATAGGTTTGATTCAAAGATATTATTGATCATTTATCAAATTATCAAAACATAGGTAGTGATTCATTAATCCTATGCTCTAAGTATATAAGAAAAACCTATCTCCTGATGATAAAGACAAGGCCTCAAAAATAATAGATCATTTCTCATATGAAGCTGGTACCACCCCTGATCTATATAATTAATCCATATTATTCTCACAAAAAATCTCTCAAGGTGACATATCTTATGAGGCACATCGCTAGATCTTCCCATACATAAAATACTGACGAAAAATAATCACCCAGTGGCTAACCAACAATCCTAATCATGGGAGAATAACTCTTATGATTCAAATTTATAATTACAAGGACTCTCATGATAATATATAACAAGAATCATGAGTCAAATCACTAATAATTTAATTTTTTAATAACTCCAAAGATAAAGTACAAATTGGATCCTACATATCTTACTACTCAAGGTGGAACATCTTATATAATCAAATTCGACCGCACTGGGTCACTTGATTCACTACCAATAACTAGAAAACCATAGTGGGTTTTCCAATAAATTATTTCATGGTCTAAAAGTTATTAAATAACTACCATAAAACATTAGATAATGTGTGTGAAGTATTTACCATGAAATTATTTGATTATAAGGATTTCCTCACATTTATCTAAACTCTGTTTCTTCTCTTCATGCCTTCCATACAAACTTACCCCACTATCATATGAAACAATATATATAATGATAGAAAATAATATATTCCACTTATGGGTTTTCATAATTAAATCCCATATCACACAACCATCCTCGATTCCATATCACCACAAGTGGTGGAAAATTAAAAATTCTCATGAAACAAAGCCTGGGTGTCTATTAGATGAATCTTAGTCAAACTTCGAACAAAATAACAAGAATCCCATTATGATTTTCACTCTATTGATATAAAATTTTAAGATAATATTAATAATATCTTTGGGTTCAATAAATTCACTAAAACAACATCCAATGGAATGAATTATTTTCCATATATCCTCCTATAATAACCTTATATAGAATATTTATTGGATAAGATGAATTTATGAAGGATTAAGAGAAATAAAATATAAATCTCTAGTAGGAACTATCTAAAATTATAGGAGAAGGAATAAGATTAAAAAAATTGTAGAATGGGAAGGTATTACCTCAAATTTCTGAAATCAATCTACTAAAAACACTCTAGATCAATGAATAAATAAGTATAAATAAGAGAAGGATAGGGGATAACCCATATATCTGATTGATTAAAGATGAAACCAATGAATGGGAATTATATTTTTATACACATAATTAACTTTCCACCACTTAATATATTGATCTTTGAAACCACCAGGTACTTGGGGGTCCTCCAATAACCAGCTAATATCTCACTAATAATCTAATTTAGGTGAACCAGCCCCCAAGTAGCAATAATAGTGACTCATCTCCTTTGGTTATCTATTATATACCTAGTGTCACTACATCAGGTACCCAATGTTTTCCAACAACCATATACTAATTCATTTTTTTAAAAACAGAAAATATTTTCTTTTGGGTATTTTATATCTATATTTCATCTCCACAAGCATTATAATTTTTTTTAAAAATTCCCACAACCATTTTCTCAAAATTTTAAATTAAAAAAATGAGATTTTATCTTAGATTTCACTCTATTAGAATTTAGATTTTTTAGTTCTAACAACTAGCCAAAATATAGGTCTTATAAACTCACCCAATATGGATTATCATCCCTAAGAATAATCATCAAGTAAATATAGTGGATCCTTCCATCCATTGTGTTTTATTGAATGATTATGATCTATAGGATTTAAATTAGTTATGGTTATACCACTAAAACACATGAACTGGAAGAACTATCATTTATTTGAATTCTAATCATTCTGTTCTAAAATTGTCACTATTTATTCCTTTTACATATTTCCAAACTCAAATTATATTACCTTAGAGTTGATTTTTCATGAAATGAAAAAATTTATGCTCTAATATACTGACAACCTCTCCAAACCCCATTGACCAAAAACTAATACAATTATATGTTTTTTGTTAGGTATCCTTGTCGGGAGATTTCTAGAATTTGATGAATGTTCGAGGTCTTTGTGCCATCCTATTATGCTGCGGATTTGTGTGGAAGTCGGCACTTCAAAGCCTCCTATTGAAGAAGTTTGGATCATGGATGTTGATGAACTCCATAGTCTTCAACCAGTGGAATTTGAGAACTGGTTTGATTTTTGTTTATCATGCTTCTGCTTGGGACATCTCCAACAAAATTGTCGTTCGTTGCATATAATTCCTTCCATTATAGATGAAAATAGCTTAATACCTTACAGGAATCAATATATGGGTATCTCGGGCCATGCTGTTTCAAGTGTTTCCCCTTAGGAAAGGATGGGTCTCGCATTGCCTCTCCCGTTTCCTGTCTACCATGTGAAGATGTCACGATTCTGAAGCCATATCTAGTTTCTCAGGTTAACCCAAAAGTCTCTGACATTTTTCATCAGCTGAAATGCGATTTGGGAGTGAAATGAATGCCTAAGGATGTCTCTGTGCCTCTACGCGATAAATAAAGTGAGGTCCACCTAGATGCTACAATGGCAATGCAGATGGATCCACCAAATACAACCAAAGAAACTGCGGCGACTGAGGGAGTCCGTGAGGACCAAGACATTGGTGGGGATTCCCAGTGTCTAGTTTTGGAGGACACCTCAATGAAATTCCAATTTATGGGATGAGGATTTGAACATGAAGGAGTCTTAGATATTCCATGCAGGTCACACATAATAGACTTTCTTATTCTGAGAAGGTTAAATATGGGGGATCGAATTTGAACTGCCAAAACTAATTTGTAGTGCTATGAGAAGAGGACTGCCACGCTACTGGGGAAATACGTGGGGTTGAGGTTAACCCCTGATAGGACCCCTCGGTGGATTTGGAAGTCTCTCAATAGGAAATGAATAATGCTTCAGACTCCCTTACTGAGTCCAAGGAAGTGGTCATTATGGAGGACTATCTCAGATCCTCATCGTGGAAGGGAAAGAATACTATTATGGATTATGATAACTTTATTAAGAACAACTGGAGGTCACGACATAGGAAGGAATACACTAAACTACCTAGTACTTCTGTTACTAGATTTGAAAGTAGGGGCATGCTTCCCCCAAAGGCTCCTATTACTATTGGAAACACCCCCACGGGCAGGTGTGAAGGTTCGGACAAGCATGCGATGGCCAACACTTCCTATGACCTTGTGTCTGTAGGATACGAGGCTGCTGACCCTGTCACTCCCCCAAGTGGTAAGGAGATGATGGATCCTAGGCAGTAGCATGAGACAAGCTCCACTAAAGATCCTTAGAAACAAATAGCCTCGGTGTTGTAACGCATGGATTTACTTATGCACTCAGATGAAGAAATGGTAGAAAAAGTTCTAGATATGAAAGAGTTGAAGAAGATGAGAAGATAACTTTGTGTGACCAGTAATAAGGATCAAGATGAGTGGATTGATAAGCAAGCCCACATTTTTCATAGAGGCTTCAATAGAGGGAATATTAACATTGAGGAATATAGACAATCTTAGGACAACTTGGAACATCATTATGAAGACTTATTAAAGGGCTACCCTGACCCTCAAGTAAACTATATTCCCTGGATATCATTTTGGGAGATTGATTCCAACCATCAAGGGTCTATAGTATTACCTACCTGTAACTTAATATGTCCAATTAATTCCTTATATGAAATAGGTGAAACAAAAATAACCTAAACATTCATATCTGGAAATTAGCATATGAAGTGTGAATATTTCCCTAATCAATAAATATAACCATAAATCATCTAGAGTAATATGATGAATGGTATAAAAATATCACATCCATAATCTAATAGATCATAAACTATACAAAGGAATAATAAGTATTATATTGGTAGAACATATCACTAATGGATCATATGTACATTAAAGGGGTGATATAATTGATAAATAAAAATATATTTAAAAACATCCTTGAGTAAAATATCCATTTAATTTGATAATCACATTTTAAAACTAAAAGTTCACAAAAGATTTTGAATTTTTTTTTAGAAAATATTTTTTGAAACATATAATAGAATATTTAAAAAATGGAATGGTCAAGAATGATATAAATTCTGTTCGTGTTGTACACATTAAAACAAACATTCCTTTTAATTTTTCAGAAAAATCCAAATGGTAATTGTTTTGAAAATGAAAATAAGTTTACATTTAAATAATTTTATAAAAAGTTAAAATTCGTAAACATTTCATTAATAAAATATTTGGAATTGGTTAAAAAAAATTTCCAAACAGTTTTATAAAATGTGGTTTTGGATGAAAATAGAATTTTGACCAAAGATGAAAATGATGTCAAATTTTCTTAATTTTTTTAAAAAAATAATATTATGTACCAAATATTAGGAAAATGGTAATATTACTTGAAAATATAATGAATAACTAGAGGTTTATAAAATTAAATAGGTTTATTAGACAATGATCAAATAATTTCCTTCAACTAAAATTCAGGAATAAATAATATAGATTAGAATGAGATTTCGAAACAAACCATTAAAATGATTATATGTTGAAGTGAGAATTAATCAATAATTAGATTATGTGTATTAACTATAAATCAACATAAAATAAGTATAAATAAAACATAATATAATTAAATTTGTTTACACATAATCTAATCATGTCACAATCAATAAATTATAATTTCAACCCAATTAATGGAGTTTGTGTTAAGAAATCTCTTTCCACTTTGTAATTAGTTGAATTTTATGCCCCATAAAAGTAATAATTAAAAAATGAAACATTTAATACAAATAATATAATGAAATAAATGAACTGATATATCAAATGGTAAGTATATACAGAACACAAAATAAATAAGTGGTGAATAAGTCATACATCTCACAGATGTAAAAGAGAGATGAGAAACCATTACCTTAGGTCCAAAATCTTTCTAAATTTTCACTTAATATCCTAGATAGTCAAATTAGATATATTAATTTCTTAATTTAGAAAATTATACATATATATTTGATTTATTATATTTTTATTAAGTTTATTTATGACTATTTTTATGAGTTATAGAGATCAATTTTCTCATTTTGAGATCGTTCGTTTCATGGTTTCATGGTCGGTCCACTTGTATATAATTATTAATTTTCTAATCAAATGGAAATAAAAATCCCAAAGTGAAATTTAATGTTACTAATAAAAATAATTTTTTAAATTTTCACATATATCATTTTTCTTTCATACATTAGGATGATGCATTTGAAAAAATATTAATGATAAAGGTTTAGTTTATTTTGGACATTCTTCCAACCATGACAAAATTGTTTATTTTTTATTTAACATTATGTCTATATATTAATTACAAAACATAAAATAAATAATAATATACCTATTAAAATATTATTTAACTAAAATAACCCTTTTAAGACCAGCAATGAAGGTAGTAATATTTAAAAATCCAATATCTATGGACATTTCTAACTACCATAATTTAGACAAAAACATTGTTTCTTTGAATAAGGTAAGATGAGAAAAGGGGTGGATATAAGATATTAAATTATAAATATAATGTTAAAATATTTAAGTGATACTATATTTATTTTGATTTTAGGGATTAATGAGGTTAAGAGAATGTTGAAGAAAAAAATAAATTAAGAGAGTTTGTTTGATAAAGTTACATCTTGAATATCACTTCCTTGAAGAACCCCTTAAGGAACATGTAATTGGTATTTTGGTGAGACCAGAGGCACCTAGATGTGGGTAGAGTAGATAAAATATGTTTTGGTAGATATTTTAATATCTTCAAGGATTTTTAGGAGAAATGGGGTGGTTCAGGGTGGTATTTATACTTGCAGATGGGTGGGTTTATGTGATTAAATAATGATTATTTTGTATTTAAATCCAACCACATTTGGGTAGAATTAATACAAACGAATTTTGTTGATAATTAATGTTTTAAGGGATTTTTAAGTTCAATTAAAACATCAAAGGTCTATTTTATTTTTTATTTTTTAGTTATTTTAAGCTTTAACCTTTTAACACAAACCCGCTACATTATTTTATCTATACTACAGTACATATTTTTTTACCATAGTAACATTTCATAACTAAAAATGAAAATGAAAATATAACCTCATTTAGATCTCTTGATTAAAAAAATTGAATCCATTTTAAATTATTCAAATTATAAATGTGATAAAATATATTCTAAATAAGTTACATGTATAACTCATAAAAAGAGTTTTTTTAATGTTAAAATCATGGGTTTGAAAATTTTTAAGCTTTTGTTTCTAAATATAAAACCTTATGTATTATGACATTCCATAAATACATTTTTATCAAGAATAAGGGTAAAAAAATTTGAAATAATGATCATATAATAATTATTTCATAAGAGTAATGGAATTTTGTAGAAACAATATTTTATCTTTTTAACCCCAAATGTTTTTTAGAAAATTCAAAAAAAATTCCCTAAGATATTGTCAAAATGATGAGTCAAAAAATGAAGTTTATTTGTTGAAAATAAATTTTTTAAAATTTTCAAAAACTAATTATATTTTTTTTATCATAGAAAGAAATAAAAATTCATTTTTGAAAACATGCTAAATTTTAAGAATAAAATGAACTTTATATTTTTTTATAATACAAATAATATTATTTAAACCCATAAATTTAATAGTTAGTTTATAAAAATTGTGTTAAAAGAATAATATATTGAATTTCATTTAATCTCAGCGTTCTATGAAATCTAAGCTATCAAGTATAGTGTCGATTTAAATTCTCAAGATGTTATATTCTCCCCTACTTCAATAAATACCATCCTTGTAATTTAAACTTGTGATTGGTTATAGCGAACCAACCCCTAATAGCCTAGAGCCGGAGTCTCCTAATAAATACATTGGGATAATTAGAAGGAATCAATCCCCTAAGGATCGATCAATTTAGTAGTCTTGGTAAAACAGATACATAAATGTGTATTGTATTACAAATGAACACATTGATTACAACATAATTTGGTTTTCTTATAAATAAATAAATTGATTAGAGGATAACTCTAATCCATCTAGTAAATCCGTACATATCTTTCATAGTAATCTTCTTGTATTCATGGGGAAAGAAACACAATAAGGGTGAGATCAAATGCTCAGTAAGGGAAAAATAGAGCGGAAACAATAATGAATCAATGTGAATAGTCAATATGGAAAGGTATATAATAATAAACACATTCCATGTAATTGATAAACTAAATGAATGTACATAATAAATATGGAGAGTTAATAAATGGAAACAAATTCCATTAAAATAAATATATAAGGAAAAATAAATATGGAAAGGTATGAAACTAATACACATTCCTTTAATCAATGAAATGAAATGAAATGTGTCCATAGATATATCTATGCAAAATTATGAAATAAAATATTAACTTTTAAAAAATATTCTTAAGGAAAATATCTTTTTCTTATGAAAAATATTTTGAAAATATTTTTTATTGGAAACAAAATTTTAAAAACATTTTTATTAAAACTAAAGCTTTTGAAATTGAGAAAGAGACTTCAATGAAATTATGGTGGATAAATCCATACATGTCGTACAAGGTAAAAAGAATATTCTTTTTTTATGGAAATATGTTAGAAAATGACTCGTTTGGAAAGAGGCAAAAATATTCCTTCTAAAATATTAGTAAAAGATAAAAATGTTAAAAGTTTCTTCACAAAATCTTTTTTTAAAACAGTTTAAAAAACATGGTTTTTTGAAGAAAACATTTTCTCCAACAGAAGGGAGAAATAATGTCAGGTTTACATAAAAACATTGTATAAAAAACATTGTGTACCGAAGAGTCAAAAAATGGTACTATTACTTGAAAATGGTCAGGAATTACTAGAGAAGAATAAAATGGATTATTGAACCATGGTTATATAATTCCCTCAAAATTAAATTCCATTGAATGATAATTAATATTAAGATTGATAAAAAGAATCTTTAAACATTCCAAAGTGTCCCATACCACTTTGAAACACTTTTAAATGATAAACCACATGAAAGAATAATATTAAATGAGACTATTAAATACCATAAAGGAAAACTAATTTTTTATACATAATTTAAATGGTTATATATACACTATAGAAACTAGGTGCATAATAATAGAATGTGCCTCAATGAAATTAAATGGAGATGAAGTCCATTACATATGAATCGAATGACCTAAGAGTGATAATCATCAAATGAAACATCTAAACACCATGAATATAATAGAGTTTATTATATGATATGTCAATGTGTAAGCATATAATCCACACACACAAACACACACACACACATATATATATAAGAAATTATATTCACAACAATAAATTTTGCCTTGCAGAAAGAAAAGTGAGACAATAATTCCTTACCTTCTGTTTCCTTTCGGGTGAACATTATTTAAATTCCTATATAATAAAATTATGTAAATTTTATAATTGTTTCAGAATATTTATCATGTTTATAATTAATTTTATTTCACTTATTACCATGTTTTTTACAACTACTTAAACAATTATGTTTACATCAGGTGTTTTGACCAAATTCGGTTAATGTGTTAAGAACAACTTCCGTTGGTCAACTATGATAAAAGGGGTATTTATATAACATCTAAAGAATAATAAGCATGAAATAATTACTATATTTATAAAAAAATTATACTTTTAAAATCAATCATTAAATATATTTATGAAAAATTAATTAATGTTACAATAATGGAGACGGTAGACCGTATATACACATGAGTAACATTTCCATTTTTCAATGGTCATTATGGAAAGAAGGTAAGTAACACAATATCATTATAGAATAATAATTATATAATAAATACCATATTATTTAGTAAAACATACTTTTATGTATAATTATTGTGATGAAAAATGAATCACTTTATGTTGGGGAGGTGGTAATCCACACGTCCATGAATAACATTATCACTATTTAAGTGTGTGAAAGGGTAATTGAGAAAATTATATATATATGTATATAATTATAGAAAGGTAATTATTTAGTGAATATAATATAGATGTTGTGTATGTCTCATGTTTTTAATTAAAACTATCCTTTATTCACTCCATATTTTTCATGAATAAATCACAATGCTTTGAGGGGGTGGTAGTCCACACTTCCTCAAACGATGTCATCATATTAACATAAAATAGAAATTACTAAATGTAGGTGTAATAAAAGTATTGAAGAAGTATTAATATGCAATAAATATTATATATAATATATATAAACATATTTTTCATCATAATTTCCATCATGAGAGGTGGTAATGGATGTATGAACAATCATCATTTTGTGAGGCATTGGTTCACCATCTATAGAAACATTATTTTTGTTACCCATTAGATGATGGTGTCTGTAAGTATTGGTTTAACTATAAATAATAAAAACATCATATTATATTTAAGATACTTGTTCTTTTATAAAATTATATATTAAAGAGATTTTAGGGTTTGGAGAAAAGAAATTAAACAAGAGAGATCGAGAAAAGACATTACCATTTAATCAGATAACTTTATTTGGTTTAAAAAAAAATGCATCCATGGAAAGTATTATGCCCAAAGGGAGTATTATAAGTAACGGGGAAGGATTTTGGGGGGCCATTTGAGAATATCTTGGATGACATTAAGATGTTGTAGAGGTGTGATAAATGGGTAGAGGTGGTGGCCTTTTAAGGGGAAGGAAAAAAGTACCACTTGGTATTCTTAAAAAGAATTTTGGTGTGACCATGTTATTACCTTAAAAAAGTCCGAAAAAACCACCAAAACTCTTGAATTTAAGGTTAATGGACTATATATTTCCAGAAAATGGGTTTTGGACAAGTGGATAGGTTATCTGGGCCCTTAAACTCAGGGTTTTAGTCAATTTTAAACCTACCTACACCTTAATTACTATAATTAATTTTTAATCAGTTTCAGTAATATTTTTTGTCAAAAATTAATTTGATATTATTAGAAAAATCATTTTATTTATTAAAATAATGTATGTCTAATTTTCAAAATTCAAATCATAGAAGCGGAAAAAATAATATTAATGCTAATCTCCCAGACATACGGATTAACTGGTTTTTGTAGAAAAATGTTCAAAATATTAATATGTTTTTATATAAAATTTAAAGTTAAAATCGATTCTAATAAACTAAATTGTATTAATAGATGTATAATTGATCCATTTCTACTTTAAAAAAATTTATAATATAATTTAACATTAATATTTATTTAAACAAAAAGTTAGTTTTTAACTAAAACATAGTATTTTTCACTATTCACTAAAAACATGTCGTTTCTCAGAAAAATCCCAAAAATTTATCCTCAGCTAATTTTAAAATTATGAAATCAAAAATAAATTTTATTTTATCAAATTAAATTCATAAAAGTGTCAAAATGAAAATTTAAATAGGTTCTCCATTAAAATTTGGTAAAAATGCCTTTATAAAAATATTGGTTTTTATATGAAATATTTGGTTTTATCTTAACTTATGCTAACCAAATATTTTTGATGAATATAAAAAATAATTTATTGAATATTTAACATATTTATCACCTTAATATTACTCATGAATTTTAGTTAATTTAATTTATAAGGGTAAAACTAATTTGTGAACATAAAAATAGTTTTCTATAAAAATATTCTTTTTATATTCAATTAGTTCATTTATACATTTCTAATTAATTTTCAACATAGAAATTAATAATATTTTATTGTAAACCATTTATTTTCATAATTTTGTTAATACTATTCATAACCTATAATATAATTTCAAGGTTATATATTATTGTATGAAATAATAATTCTTTAATTATAGATTGTTTGTCAGTAAGAATCGATATTGCGTATAGAGAAATCCATTGAGGAAGGCCACTTTTGCATGTAACACAAGTTGTAAAGGTAGGTATCTCTTGCATGTAACACAATTAAACCTTGTTTTTCATTCATTAAAATACATATAATCTATTTTAAATTGTAAATATATTATAAAGTATCTAGATATTATATTACCTTTCTTGCTTAGTGATTTCTGTCATACACGCTATTGAATACAAGGTTCTTACCTAAGTTTTTCAATGTGTTAAATTCTCTCCACATTATTTAAATTTTGTCCTCAAAATTTAAACTCAATCATGGTGATAAATTGTTAGATACTTCCTACATTGAAATCCTACATCACGATAGGGGTTCATAAGTCATCCTCTATAAAAGAAGGAATAAAATGTTTGAAGGTCACATGCACTAACATGTAACTATGTTTCTATGTAGGATAAATGTTTTGAAAAGTATATATATATACGTGAAGGAAATGTATAAATATTTATAAAGAGTGAATGAGGTCATCAATAAAAAAAAGTGAATGATCAATAGAAAGTTAATGGCCAAAAATCCACAAATCTATTACGATTTAGAAGGCCATTTCTTCAGCAGAAATTAATCTATTAAGGCAATATTTTATTTCGAAGTCACTTTCCTAATTTTGGGTAATTATTTTACTGACTAAGAATATAATGAAATATTCTTATTTGATAGGTTTCAATCTTATATGAAAAATCCTAATGTTGGTTGTGATTTGATGAAATTCTAATTCATCCCTTTACTCTCAAAAATATAATTACCAAAAATAATTTTTTTATGCCTGAAGCACTAAAAGAAACATTTAAAGGATCATATGGCTTATAAAAGAGTGACAAATATTACTATTCTTATTTAACTATCTCCCAAAATAAATATGGTTAATAGATTAATTTATAATCCTCAAAAGTGTTACTACTGGTTCTTTATTAATATTAATTCATTAATTTTTTATATAAAAACAATTAAAATTAACAAGTATATTGCATAGGTAAGTGGTTGGAGTGAAACCCTTATCATCCTTCAGTCATGGGTTCAAGTCTCGCAAGCTTACTAGATTTGATTGGTTTTCACTCATCTTATAGGTTATCCTTTTCTAAAACCATATTAATATAACTTCCAAATATAAATATGATGGACATCCTTGAAATTAGGTTAATATCTAAATATCCTTTAAACTAAGGTTTTCGATACATCCCCAATACATAAATACCTCATCCATTTTATTTCCACATAGGTACATCCTCGGTATAGGGTTTATCTATAGTATCATTAGTTTTACTTCTAAATCATGACACCTTATCATAAATCTGAAACTCCTTAGGTTTATCTTAGGTTAATTATTATATATCATAATCCTTCATAATGGTTTCAAATTAAAAAAAGTATATTATCTTATGATTATCCCCTGAGAGTGTCAAACCAAGTCCACAGTAAGGCCTGTTGTCGTGTACCTGGTTACCCCCAGTCAAACCCCGAACACCTTGTTGGAGTTGTTACTCCTAGGTACATATGTTCTAGAATCACATCTTATTGTAGTATCCAGACAGAAATGTATTGCTAGGAAAACCCAAATAATCTTTAAATTACCAAAATTATATGGTTTTCATCTATATGTCTTCAAATTCAACCTTAGGGTTATGTTTTCTAATCTAGGTTTTCTTAAATCCTATTCCCATGGTTGCTACTAAACTTCAGCTAATACCAAATGTAGCGAACCGGCCTTAGATATCCCAATGCCAGTGTTTGATACTAAATAAATTGGCTTGTTTACAAGGAATCAAACATCAAAGGACTGATTGGTTTAGTATTCTCAGTAAACCAGATACATAAATTAGTATTGTATTACAAATGAATACATTAATTACAACATAATTTTTTTCTAAACAAATAAACAGCTCCTATGATAACTCTAATCCATCTTGTAAATCCGAACACATCTTTCATAGTATGTTTCTTGGATTCATGGTGAATGAAACATAATAATAGTGAGCTCAAATGATCATTATGGAAAAAATAGAGCAGAAGAAATAATGAATTATTGTGAATAGTCAATATGGTAAGGTAATAACTAGAAACACATTCCATTCAAATAACTAGGTAAGGAAAAGTAAATATAGAAAGGTATGAAACTAAAACACATGCCATTAAGCAATGAACAGAAATGAAATATATCCATTGATATATCGATGAGAAATATCATGGATGAATAATAACTGAAAGTACTATGAGGGAAATTATTTCTTAATAGACTTCATGTTTAAGGAACATGAGGACCTATAATCTCAAGATCTATCCTTCATATATGATAAAACTATCGATACATCCTTCATTTAATTTTTTCAACTGGTTTATCTCATGAGAACCCATGAATGCATCAAGGAACAATATAAAGTCTGAGCTCCACCCGTCACTGAATGTCAGAAGCATTATTCATATTAAATAATAAAAATAAATAACATGTCTTACCAAATATCCGTATTGAATAAAGTACATGAATTTATCAATATTCTCCCAAATAATAAAATAAATATCAAAGTAGACAGTATGTAAAATGGAATACGACTTAGGTAATAGTAATATCCATGATAATTGAAATTGATAACTTAGGGGAAATTAAATGTTCAATGGTTATATGAGATTGAATATTTTAAGGGGACTAAAAAATAAATAAAGGAAGTGAATGTGAATACTATGCTTGTCCAAATGAATAATAAACCATCGAGAGGTATAATATGGATGGTATCAATAAAATAAACCCATGTAGAGTAAAATAGAGGGTTTTTATCATTTATGAAATAAATGATTAACTTTTAAAAAATATTATTGAGGAAAATATCCTTTTCTTTTGAAATATATTTTGAAAATATTTTTCATTAAAAAGTCATTTTTAATTTTTTTTATTAAAACTAATTTTTTTAAGTTGATAATGGGACTTCAAAAAAATAATGGCAGATAAATCCATACATGTCATACAGGGTAAAACAAATATTTATTTTGTTCGGAAAAAAGACTTGAAAATTCATCATTTATAAAGAGAAAAAATATTTATTCTAAGATATTGGTAAAATAAAAAAAAGGAAAAAGTGTCTTTATAAAATAATTTTAAAATAATTTTTGAAAACATTTTAATAAAACATGGTATTTAGGAGAAAACAGGTTCTCTGACTAAAAAGAGAAATAATGTTGAGTTTTCTTAAAAAAATATTCTTAAATAATTTTTTTACTAAAGAGTAGAAAATTTGTACTCATAATTGAAAATGATAATGAATAATAAGAGAATATTGAAATGTATTATTAAACAATGGTTATATAATTTACTCAAATGGAAATTCCATTGAAATATCATTAGGATTAGTATTGAGGAAAATAATCTTTAAACATTCCAAAGTATCCCATACCACTTTCAAACTTTTTTAAATAATAAACCTCATGAAATAATAATATTAAATGAAAGTATTAAATACCATTAAAGAAAATGAATTAATTATATATTATGTTAATGTAATTTATATACAATATAAAAGAAACTAGGTGCATAAAAATTGAATGAGCGTCATCGAAATGAATTTGAAACGAAATCCATTACATATGAACCGAAAGACCCAAAAATGATAATCATCAAATGAAACATCTAAATACCTTGAATATAATAGCGGTAATGATATTATATGTCAATGTTTATGTATGTTAACCAAATATATATATATATATATATATATATATATATATATATATGAAATTAGGTGAACAATTATAAATTATGCATCACGGAAAGAAAAGCGAGACAAGAATTCATTACCTTGTGTTTCATTTTGGGTAAATGTTCTTTAACATCATATATAATAAACTTATGTTAATTTTTTTTATTTTATTAGTAAGACTTTTTATGTTTATAATCACTTTTATTTCACTTATTACCATGTTTTTTACAATAACTTCAACAAATAAGTTTACGTCAGCTATTTTGACAAAATTTAGTTTATGTGTTAAAAATAGATTTTATAGGTCATCTACGGTCAAAGGGGTATTTATATAACATATCCAGAATAATAACCCTGAATTAATTATCATATTTATACAGCAATTATACTTTTAAAATCAATAATTAAATATGTTTATGAAAAAAATGAATTAACGTTACAATCATGGAGAGGGTAGGCCGTACATATAAATGAGTAACATTTCCACTTTTAGTAGTTGTTATGGAAAGAAGGTAAGTAACACCATATAATTGAATAATTATAATTAAATAATAAATAACATATTATTTAATCATACATACTTATATATATAATTCTTGTGATGAAAAAGTAATCACATCATGTTGAGTAGGGGATAGTCCACACGTCCATGAATAACGTTATCACTATTTAAGTGTGTGAAATGGTAATATTGAAAATGATATATATATATATATATTTATAGAAAGTAAATTATTTCATGAATATAATATTTATTTTTTATGTATCATTTTTTAATTAAAACGATCCTTTATATGTTCCATTTTTAGTGTGAACGAATCACAACGCTTTGAGGGAGTGGTAGTCCACACTTCCTTAAACGATGTTATCATATTAACGTAAAATGGAAAGTATTGAATGTATGTGTAATAAAAGGATTATAGAATTAAAAAATCATGATTAATATCGTATATAATATATATAGAGAGATTTACCATTATAATGACCACCATGATGGGCTGTAATGGAAGAATGTACAATCATTGTTTCGTGAGGCTGTAGTTCTCTGTCCACAGAAACATTATGTTCATTTCCCATTAGATGGTGGTGTGTGTAATTTTAGTTATAAATATCCTAATAAAAAAATAATAATATATTTTTTATACATGGTTTTTATACAAGAACAGAATAACTGGATTTTAGCGGTTGGAAAATGGAAATGAAACTAGAGAGATTGAGAAAATACATTACCTTTTAATCAGATAAATTCTTTTAGTTTAAACAAAAAGGCATCCATGGAAGGTATAATTCAAAAAGGTAGGATTATAGGTTGATGGGAGGTATTTTGGGAGGCCATTTTGGGAGTTTTTGGATGACCTTAAGAGGTTGGATATGTGTGAGGAATGGGTAGAGGCAGTGGCCTTTTATAGGGATGGAAAAGGACTCACATGGTATTCTTGAAAGAAAGTTGGTTGTACACATGTTCTTAGCAAATTAATTCCTACCAAACCAATGTAACTAATTAATGTACAGTTAATGGCCGAAATATATCCATAAAATGGGTTTCCTATAAGTTTATAGGTCATTTGGGCCCCTAAACATAGGGTTTTAGTCCACTTTAATCCTAATTACACCTTAATTACTATAATTAATTTTTAATCACTTTCACTAATATTTTTTGTTAAAAATTAAGTTGATATTTTTAGACAATTGTTTTTCTATATTACAATGTTATATGTTTGATTTTGAAAATTCAAATCACAAAAGTGTCAAAATTAGGATTAATGCAAATCTCATAGACAGACAGATTAACTGGTTTTAGTAGAAAAATGTTCAAAAGATCATTGTGTTTTTATATTAAATTAAAAGGATAAATTTATTATAATGAACTAAATTGTATTAATAGACGTATAAATGATAAGATTTTACTTTAAAACAAATTTATAATATAATTTATCATTAATAAATATTTAAACGAAAAGGCCATTTTTAACTAAAACTAACTATTTTTACTATTCACTAAAAAATAATGTTTCTTGGAAAAATTAAAAAATTTCATTTTAAGATAATTTGGAAATTATGAATTAAATAAAAAAGTTTAATTTATCAAATTAAATTTATTATAGTTTAAAATTTAATATGATAAATAGGTTCACTATTAAAAGGCGAAAAAATGCCTTAAATAAAATATAGGTTGTTATGTAAATTATTGGGTTTGATCTTATATTATGCTTACCAAATATATTGGATGAATATAAAAATTAATTCACTGAATATTTAACATATTTATTAAATTAATAACACTCACTCATTTTAATTAATTTAATCTATTAGGTCAAAATACCTTTGTGAACATAAAAATAGTTTTCATATAAAAATATTCTTTTTATATTCAATTGTTTCTTATATTCATTTCTAACTAATTTTATCCATACGAATTACTCATATATTATTATAAACAATATATTTTTATAATTTATTTAATAATATTCATAACTAGTAATATAACATCTAGGTTATATATTATTGTATTATATAATAATACTTTAATTATTGATTTTTTCTCGGTAAGACTCGATATTGCATATAGAGCTAGCCATTGAAGAAGGTTGCTTTTGCATGTAATGAAATATATCGAGGAAGGTATATATTTAATGTAATGAAATCCAAATTAGTGTTTCATTAATTGAAATAAATATAATCTATTTTAAATAGTAAATATATTTTAATGTATCCAAATATTATATTACGTTTTGTGCTTGGTGATGCGTATCATACTTGCTATCGAACACAAGGTTCTTACTTAATTTTTTTTGGCGTCACATTGGTAATCATGGGGTTAAAATATAAAAATACGCTGGTAAAAATACCAAATCATAAAAAGGGTTAATAAAAAATCCTCTTAAAGTGGTAAAGGAAAATGTGAATCTCACCATAAAACTAAGTTTCCATATTAGAGAAAATCAGTGGGAAGTGAAAAGAAAGACATGGAAAATAAATCTAAATGTCATGTTATAATGGATAGTGATAGAAAAATGTTCATTAGAAAGCTCAACATCCCAAAACCATAAATATATTATGGGTTAAAAGGAAATTGATTTCTTAGTAAAAAAATTAAACAAATAACATTTTTGTTCCAAAATCCTTTCCCTAGAGTTGAGGAATTATTTTACTATCTGGATAAATCACTCAATAAATAAAATTACTTGATTTAATTCATTTCATAAGAATAATATCATCTTTTTTTGTTCTTAAATCTATTTCCACTTTCATATTTAATAATGGGAAATCGATATTCAAAATAATTGTTTCACACCTAAATCACTTGTCATGAAACATACAACCCAAAATTCATTCCTTCAACCTCTAAATAAATACAAATAACCAAAATAGATATCATATGTTATAAAAAAATCAAAAAGTAAAATTAATCCATTATACAAGTAGTTAATCTAAAGACTCTTCCAAAATATGTGTTTCCAAATTCAAAGATAAAAAATTTAAAAGGAAGGTCACTAAATTTAAAAATCAACATACCATTAGATTTCCCAAAAAACAGAATTTAGCTCTTAATATCACATAAAATTATATAAATAAATCTATCAACATAAAACCTTAATTAAAACATGAATGGTTTTAAAAATAAAATCTCTTTTTTTGAATATATTCCTTAAATCTAAACATCTAATAATCCCTTCAAATATAACATAAACTATCAGATCAATAACCCCCTTCATGGTAACCGGTACTATCCTATAAACATCTCTTTATCAATATTATCTCAAAATCAAGAATATATTAAGGTTGTGTTCTCCAAATCACATGTTTTTTAATAGATAAACCTTCTATAGAATAACTTCTCTTATCCACCTTTAATATTCATCAAATAACTCCAAATCCTTAAAGAAATGGTAGTGTAGTAAAATCATTATAAGTTTTGTGATTATTATATTGATAATATCAAAAATAATTTTAAAACATATTTCTTGGATCCTAATACACAAGAATAATAATCATTTCACTTAGGATGGATTAAAAATGTAAGCTTGACCTTGGTCCCTTAGATTCTTTTGAGGTATATTTCTTTGACGTTTGGGGAATTTATTTTCATATCACCTCATCTACCTATAGTTTAATCATTGCACATTAGAAAATACTTTAGTTCTATTACAATCATGAGCATGGTTACCTTTTTCTCCATACTTGAAGAAAACCTATTTTTTATTTAAGCATTAACCAAGTTGTTTCATTTTATAAGAATCACATGTTGAAAAATATTTCTTTCTTTTCTTCAATTTATCCATAATTTCCATACCATTTTCTTCTTCTCTTTATTCCCTTCATATCCACAAAACAAAGATAATTCTATCTCTATCTTGTGAAGACATGATACTATTTCCTCATATGATGTGAATATTTGGGGGTCTAATTCCCATAAAAGGATTGGATTATGACCATACAAGAGATGATAATTCTTACTATTTGGATAACATGAATTTATGCATTTCCCATTCATTATTATTGGTACTATTTCTAAATGATGGCATACACTAGATTATGAATCGTAACATAATTTATAATATCAAAAATAGTGATGATAAATTGAAAATTTTGGTATAACTAATATATAAATCATAAGCTAAGATTATCTGGATATATTTATGAATTCTATCATAAGGCTTCATTTTATAATATATGTTTTCCAAAATATAGTTTCCCATGTTTCTACTAAAATTTCTTAGATTCAAACTGTAAAGTCCTTGACCCCGATAGCCCAGATTCAGTGGTTAAATTGTTACATTGGAATAAGATACCAGGAATCAGATCCCAAAGGACATAATAGTTTAGTAGTATTGAATAATTAGATAAATACATGAAATTAAAATTAAATTTCAACCATAAAATATATGAAGTATTTTATTTGATAAAACCATCATCTATTAGGAACCTAGCTAGAGTGCCATATAACCTGACACCCGACTCGGTCCGTGACATGGAATGAAGGGAATTCCTGATCCCCACATGCTAGAAACTAGTGCCTGTGTATCAATAACATAACTGGGGAATTATTTTACCCATTTTATAAGCATAAATAGCCAACAGTAATAAATAAGATATAACTTAATTACCAAAACCAAACATGGTATAATAATATTTAGATTTAATGTTTTACAAATTCAACAAAACCCAAAAGTAGAACAACATAAAGGGAACTACAAGAATAACCCAATAAACTCCATGCGACATGAGGGACATCTCCATCAATCCACCACCACTAACACCTGAGCATGAGGAACTCTAGCAACCCAGGTCCACCAACACAACACACCTTGACTTAACTTAACTCATACAAACAAAGTCTATTTACAACCAAAGGTGTAAGTAGGGTGTGATCCAAATTCCATTACGATTACACTCAAATAAAAATATTACATTCTATAACATTAGTAGAAAAATTATAATTCAAATTCTTACAAAAAAATTTTAAACACTTATAGGAATATGTTATAAATAAAAATCATTTTTAGCACAACACTTTAAGGAAAAAATTCTCAATGATAACATTTAAAATGAAAGCTTTAGAAATACAAACTAGCATAAAAATAAAATGCACTCAAGGTCCACCATATGATGATGTATGACCCCACATTACATAAGTCTCAAGAGAGAAACACATGTAAATCCCTTAGTGGTAATTTAGCTAGAGAGAGACACTAGAACCTCATCCCTCAGTGAAAGGTGGTATAGTTACCACAACCATAATCTTTATCATACACAGGCCACTAGGAGGGGACACCCCATGGTCTAAGTGGTCTCTAGTTATTATCATAGTTTAGTTAGTTTTTTAATTTTTAATCCAGCTAAGTTAAACAGGGATATTCTACTTCCATATTAACTAGTGTCAATCTACTAGAAGAAACTGGGACTTGCCACTTCCGTATCACTAGAGTACTATATCTAGTTATCCAAACTAGACAACCAAGATTTCCTTGTTCTAAATCCTTAATTTCACATGTTACATAAAACAAAATTTTCACATACACATGGAAAGAATTATAAATACACCAATTAATCACCATTTTCCATAAACAAACCACTTTTCATTTCACACACACACCAAAACCATTTAAGAAACATTTTCACACTACTTTCACAATCCATGAAACCAATTTATAAACATTAAAAGAAGAGAACATAACCAATTTAACCATTTCTATGGTCCAATACCCCTTTTTAAATCAAAACACAACCAAATTTCATTTTAAAACATACTTCCCATCATTTACACAATTTACAAATCACATTAAAAGGTGAAATAAATATAATGATCCAAAATAATCTATTTATTTTAAAAAGAACACTTTTAAAACATTTGTTTTCTTTAGTTACTTTAAAAACACATGTCTAACCCTTCCAAAAAATCATAAAACACTTTAAAGAAGAACCACCATAAGGAACCCAAAAAAATATAACCATTTTCACTTAGAAAAATCTATTTCTATCATATAAGCATGTCAATCCCTTCAAAATAATTTTCCCAACACAAAAATAAATCATATAGAACTTATAATTAACCAATAAAACATATTAAAATCCATCAATAATGTTAGGGCATGGAACCACCTACCTCAACAATAGAAACTTCCAAAATTTAATGAGAAACCACAAACGTACCACCACCAGACCCTAGGAAGGAAATATTTAACAAAAAACATTATATTAAACCCTAAAGAAAAATATTAAACACTAAAGAGACCACATAACCCACTTTAGATAAAAAACCCAAGGAAGAAGAAGAGAAACCCTGGAAAAAGGGGAAAAGTTGAAGAAAGGGCACTCAATTGAGGGATATTAGAGAAACCACACCAAATCCACCAAAGGAAGGTAGAACATTGGAGACAAGATGAGGAGATGGAGGTGCCTAGTTCTACGGTGGATGAATTAATTGAGAAATGGGTGTTTAGGGTTAAAAATATTGGAGAGATAAAACATAAAAAATCAAAATTCTAATGATCTGGATAGGCCACACTGTTTACCCGTATGGTTTGTCAAACTGTGTAGTAGCCATGCACCCCTTACTGTCCAAGAAGGGCATGATGCATGGTTAGCCCAAAATGTTTAAAAACCATGTGCTAACTATGTGATTATCCTATTCTCTAAAACACCATTCCGCCACACAGTTACCTAGGAAAGGGTGAGTGGTTTGAAAAATCATATGCCAAGTGTGTGCCACTTACTATTTACACAATTTTTCTTATTTTTATCCAAAACTGAAAGAAAACACAAAGAAAAAGTCCTAGAAAAAAAATAAAAAAAATATTCCTCAAAATTCAACCTCATCACACTTGGAACTTGAGATAAAAATTGAGATACAAAAATGAACCAGGGTAAAGGATGAAAATGAAAACCCAGGTGTGATAATTCTCTCCACCATGAAACTTTCTTCCACTGGAAGGTCATCCCAAGGAATAATCTGTGAACATAAATATTTATACCACCATGAATCAATGAAGTTCCCAAAAAGAATGTCAAAATTATGAGGATGCATGAACTTCATGAATAGAAACAAAGATTCACAAGATTTAACTTGAGAGGCCATAATGTACTCTCCAATACACAACTTACACACCATGAAATCCATAACACCTTCAGTTGATCAATCAAAGAAAATGAATTATCACAACCGCATAAAATACCTTCTCAATTCTAGAATACTTTTGAAATTTTTAAGAGAAACTCATACATCTTACCTAAAATAAATAAAAAACCAAAACCACTCCTCGAAGAGCATCAAAGATCCCAGAAAAAAACATTCTCAATTCTTGATTCAAATAAGACTATTGGGAATAATCAAAGAACCACATTTACTTAGAAGGGAAAATAAAATACGACATCTTGGATCAAAACTTCTCAACAATAGGATACTACAAAAACTAAACCATATTATCAAAATGGGAGTCCCAAATGAACTCTCCACCAGGAAAACCAACTAACACCAGAAGAAACCTCAATAAGACATGTTGTGGGACTCCCGAACATTTTAAAATTTCAAATGGTTACCTAAACAATAACACCTACCATGATATATCCCAGAATCTTATCCCATAAACTAACAACCCCCTCTATAGGGGTAAAGAAATTAATGAGAAAACTCGACCTTAAGCAACTGGATAAGACCAAGACCAACCCATGAAAGCTAACTGAAAAGGGTAAAAAAATTAAATTTCTCTTTTGAAAAGATAACACCATTGGAATTCAGGGAAAAATAAAAAAATCTTTATGACCAAGGAAGAACTCTTCCACCCATAAGGATCACAATGATGAATGATTCCTTCTCACCATTTCCTAAAAAACATGACCTTTACAAGATAAAGGATATGCAATAGAGAAGCTTAAAATGTCCTCATACCATACTAGAGACCAAACCAGACTGATGTCCCCACACCCATGGTGTTCTTGACAACATGTGAGCATTACTCTGGGGCATATGGTTGGAGCCCTGATGTTTGAAGCATCTCCTACTCTTATCCAGAAGCTGACAATCGCTGATTAGAACACTTTCATTAGTTTTATGAGCAACCAAACAACATTTCCAAGAAAACCCAAAAGAACATAATACCCCACGAGTCTCACTTTCTATAACATGGAACTTTCCCCAAGATAAAAAATCATAATATTCACACTCATCATCCTCTTTCACCTAAGATAAGAAATAGAAAATGAATGATTCCCATGAAATACAACCTATATTTAAAATAGAATGATTGAGAATTCCAAAAAGGAAAACACACTTCCATTAAATTAGAAGTTCTAAAAAGATTCCACAACATCCACTTTTTCATTTTAAAAAAAATACGACAACACAAAACACCACCACACATGACTATTACAAACAAAGAAGCTTATAAAGAAATGGAACATAAAATGATCCCCAAAAAACACACCACTCTTGAAAATAGAAAGGGGTGTTTTTTAAAGAAGAGACCCTTTTTAATCCCTCATATAAAACCAACAACTTTAGGCTGATTACCCATCTCTTTAATGAAACACCCTTCACTTCTTCAAGATACTGGAGGAAAATCGGTTTCTTGAAGCACTCCTACTTTATATATCTTTAACGCGGAACACATACCTCACCACATTGGAAGAAGTGGTCAAACCAAACTCTGACACCTTCAAGAATAAAGGTGGAAACATCACCTTCAAGCACAAATTTCTAACATTGCACCTATCCTTACAATTCAAGAGGACCCACTTGAATATAAAAGAGAGAGGAGGACTCAACTTTTAAATATCAAGAAGAAGGTTTAAGGGTTGATCAACTGGTTGGTCTTCCAAATATGAAATACCTAGGGCTTCGCTGTGAATATTCCTCAAATCTTTGTGTGTGTGTGTGTGGGGGGGGTGTATACTAGCCAACAAGGAAACTAAGGACCCAATAAAACTAATCCATTGGATAAATTGTACAAAAAAAATGTCCAAACACACCAATGGATCCAACTCAAAGGATTCCCAAAACATTTTTCAGAAGAGTGAACCAATCATTATCTCAAAACCAACTCATCGACACAAATCAAACAATAAATACCATTCAAGCATGAAGATTTATCAAACACAAAGCAACTTGAAAGAATCATTGTCAAATCACTATAAGTAACACCACACAACCACTGGTTTTTTAAACACCACATCCTTTATTTAAAAGAAATTTTGAAAATAAATATAATCTTGGATGGTTTACCACTCACCAATAGTAATACATGAAACATCAAACATGAATATTCTTAGGAAAAAAATGGGAATTCATCCAATTTTACACAAATTTAAATGAATGTGATTTATAGAAACCCCATTATTTAATTGTAATACTACAAAATAATTCTACATGTGATTCTAGAGTTTGGCATTGAGACGGTATGCAATTCTGAGGCCAGGCGTGCCCAGAATAAAATTTATAAAAAAATATTAAGTATATTTTATACAATGCACACAAATGGGATTGGATAACTCCTAAATGATAACTCAGATATGAAATCTGAGGCCACAAATGAGTTTGAAATATGTTGTTTCCCCTAGGCGCAACATAACTTCCATCAGCGTAGGAATTTTGTGGTAAAATCCACCTAGGGGTAATATCATCATTAAAATAATTAAACTTAATTATTTTTATAAGAACCCAGATCTTCGTTTCCAGTACGTCTTTCTTTTTCTTGGAGTTTTTGAGAAAAGAGGAGTTTCTGGAAATTTTTGAAGTACATGCCGTGTACTTTCTGAGTACATGCTGTGTACTCCCTTGCTGCGCCAGGCCATGTGTTGGCCATGACCGGCCCACACACACAGTGTGTAGAGGTGATGTGGCGGCCTCTTGAAGTGGAGTACAGAAAAATAGAGTACACGTCGTGTACCCTAGAAGTACACACCATATTTTTTTTTAATTAATCAGACCTGGTTCACGACTTAAACCTATTTTCATATTCTTCTCCATCTAATTCCACCAAGAGCATCTGAGGAGGCCGAATATTATCTGATCCACCTATCCTTCACTGTCTATCTGAATTGAACACCATCGGTGGCAATAGAATCGTAGCTGTGAGTTATTGGTTCTTCTTTGGCCTTGTTTCCTGTTTCTTCCTCTCGTGTGAGTTATCTGAGGTTGAGCGTTTTATAAGTTTTTTCAGATCTACTCCGTTCTAGGCCGATTCACAGGCCGAGGTTCAAATATATCAATCTAAGAGGTTTGAGGTTGGTGGTTTGTTGCCCTGCATTGAATGTCTTTGAGTTTTGGTTGCAAAAGTGTTGGATACCCATGTATCGGGTATCCCGGGTTTGGGATTTTTATCCTATTGTTTATTTTCCTTAGAATGATTATTATATTATGATTAATTAATACTAATTTATGCTTGGTTTCATGTTTTAGGATCACCCCATGGGTGGTTCTTTCCCCTATTTGGCTGTTTATCGCTGTTTGGCACCGTTTGCCTATGAGGAAAACCCTATTGCAATTGCTAGTTTACTTGTTATAACTGATTACATGTGTTGCCTGCAGTTTAAATGTTTTTGACACATTTTAGCTATTAGACATGTAGTTGTTGAACTTACTTAGGGCTGATGATAGTTGATTACGCACGACTAGACTTCTCAGAGCTGTGTGAACCTGGTGCGGTAGACCAAAGAGGGAATTGACGATTAAGGGATTCCCTAGAGAGTCTGTTATAAAATAGTTTCATATACAGGACCTACAATAATTGTACTTCGTGCTTCCCAAGAGTGTCCTTAGTTTACTCACGTATCGAGACCACATGAGGAATTAGATGTAAGTACTTCTTCATAGAGTCTATAGTTATCGTTGCAAGACCATAGGGGAATTGAGGATGAGAGCATCCCAGAGTGTCTGTGCCTTGTATGATTATTTGAATAGAGGGGTTTGCCAGTAGGATCCACCAAGAGAGTCAGTATTATTATTATTTTGGTTGGTTTTGACGAGTCCACCAAGACAAAGAACAAGATTGGGTTTGTACTACTTGTTGTCTAGGTAGTCTGATGAGATACCTATTGTGTTACTTGATGTGCCTTGAGAATATAGAGCTGTTTTCTAGACCCCTTGGTTGACAATTAAATGATTGTATTAAATTAATAAATAAATGTGAATGAATATATTTTGTATTGTTACTTCGGTGTACCTCTGTTTCTCTGCTGCATTTATTTCCTTTAATTTTGCTATATTGCTCACTGACAGTAGGGCACAAATCTTGTGGTGATTGCCTATTGGGATTAGTCTCACACCCTATTTGGGTCCCTCTTTTCAGCCCAAATAGGTTATATGGTTGCAGGTGTGGATAGGGATTGTGGCCCTTCTACTTCAGGTACATGATTGCTGGTTGGAGCTAGAGAGCATAGGACCGAGATTAGCCTTGCGATGCTGCTAGAGTTGCTGTTACTTTTAGTCCCATGGTTTTAGTTGTATTTTAGCACGTTGATTTGTTTACTGCTTTCCATAGACATATGTACCATACTGCATCATTATTTTCTCAGATATTGCTTCCACTTTTATTTTCAGTTGTTGTATGTTGTTTACTGCTTCCGCTATTGTGTATGTTTGTTCTTTCGCTGTATACTTTACCAAATGAGGGAATAGTTTTCCCACCGACTCACCAAGGCCCTCGCTACTAGTCGGTAGCCTCTGGAATTTGGGAAAACGCGTTTGAGGTCATGTGGCGAACCGGGTATGGGGCACCAGTTATGTGGTCCCGGATTCGGGTCGTTACAAAGTGGTATCAGATGAGGTTTTCTTTCTTTTCTATTGCCTTACTGTTTTGAGAATATAGACAAGGATAGGATGGAATGGGTAGTTAGTACTTAACTATGCCTGTGATTAATTAACCCATGTACAGGGAAAAGCTATACTACCTTGTAATTGAAATTTTCAGTTTTTGAAAGTGTTACAGTTTATTATATTTGACCGTTGGGTGATACACATGTTTTGTGCTATTACAGTTTATATGATTGTGGTTCTATTTTGTTGCAACCCGATAAGATGAGGGTATGCCATATCATGCATCATATATGCACTGGTTAGGAAATCACATGTCATGCATTTTTCCATCTCATCTAGGGTGCATTAGAGATTTCATGCTATTGTGATAGATGCCATGATAGATTATGCATGATGTTGTGATAGTTTCTATGATAGAAATACCACTATGTTGGTAGGGTGTTGTTTATTTTGCAGTTAATTTATCATGGATGCCAAACTTTGGTCGTAGAGGTGTTATTGGACCTCGAGGATCTGAATTAGGCGGATCATTGGTTTTTTATGCTGTTTACTTGTTGTATGCATTTATAAGATTCCAAGATTTCATTCGCGGGTAGTATGACCCCCCATAGATTAGAATTTGGCACATAGATTCTTGTTTTTCAGTGTTTTTGGCGTTCGGTGCAGTTTCTGAGCTACTACCTGGAAAAACCCAGAATAAACGGCGTGTACATTATTAATACATGACATGTAGTTTTTAAACCATGTTACTGACTATGTGAATAGAGACACGGGTTTGTAGAAAGTCTTCGGGGACATGCCATGTACGATAAGTACACACAGTGTAGTAGTCAACTGTGTACCTGATCATTTCACTAACAACATGGGTCGGGGAAGCTCGTGTACTACACACCGTGTTTTTTACGAACACGCCGTGTAGCCTTATTCTAAGTACCCAACCGTGTCACGAACAACACGAGTCGGTGTTATCTTTTCTTATACACGCCGTGTTTGTTCGGAACATGCTGTTTTAGGGTCAGCCGAGTAGCTGGTTGTGTAACCTGCTACACGGGTCACCAAACGTGTCATGTTCACACCGTGCCCCTTGGGAACACGCTGTGTAGTGTTGACCGTGTGTTAGGCCGTGTCACTAACAATATGGGCCAGGTAAGGCATGTCTAGTGCACACCATGTCTTCCTCAACACGTCATGTAGTCTTCGGCTAGGACAGTCTGTGTGACTTAGTCGTGTAGGAGTAACCAAACAGTAAGAAAAGGGTCAGAACATGCCAGGTAGTTTGAGAACACACCGTATAGTTGGGCTGTTTACACAGCCATGTATGGCCAAGGTACACGCCTAGGGTAAAATTTCTAGGAACACGCCATGTTGTCATGTTTTTTTCCAATTTTAAAGGTTATTCCCTCACGTTCAGTTTTACTCTCTTATGTTGCAACTGTGTTCATCGTTAATAAAGGTAAGTTTTGATCTTTCAGAGTTATGGCACCCATATGTCCTCCCGTTGCACGTCAGGAACCAGGTAGTGACCGTACGCCTGATACGACAGACCAGGGACTACCAGTAGTTCCGCCGATCATTCCAGACATGGAACCTATAGTGATTCCAGACACTGGTGCTGATGCTCAGTTCAGAGAGGGTTTAATGAGATTCATGTAGACCTTCTAGGGAGCTCAGCATCCTACCCCGTCTATGGCAGAGCTTACGCAAGTTTTTCAGCAGAATCATCCTCCAACTTTTACAGTGGATGGAGGACCTTAGGCTGCAGAGTCATGTCTAGAAGCCATTATTTCAATCTTCGAGCATCTAGAGACACCCCCATACATAAGGGTGAAGCTCGCAACTTACATGCTGCGAGATTCCGCCAAGAGATAGTGTGACGTAGTTTCACAGGCAGGGCGCCAACAGACTATGGGTTGGGATGAGTTCTAGCATACGATCTACAACTACTTCTATTCGGCGACGCTGAGGGCTGACAGAGCTAGAGAGTTCATGAACCTGTAGCAAGGTACTTTTCCGGTTATGGAGTATTCCTACCTTTTCAATGAGTTATAGTGCTTCACTCCCGTTCTGGGAAATGAAGAGGTGTTTTTGGAAAGGATGTTTGAGGAAGGCCTCAAACCAGAGATCAGATCATCGAGGAATGTCTTCCAGTTGACTTCTATTACTCTGATAGTCAACCAGGTGCTGATCACTGAATGAAATCTGAGGGAGACTAGAGCTGTTGACTAGGTCAGTTCAACATCCAAGGCAGATTCATTTCATAATGAAAGCAGGAGGAACCACTGAGAGTCTACTCGAGGTGACTCGAGGAAGCGAGGTATTTATTATGGTCGATGGGATCTTCATTATGGCTACCAGGTGGTGTGCTATCAGTGTGGAAAGAGCGGGAATAAGAAGCCTCAGTGCCCGAGAGACCCATTGGAGTGCCGATCTTGTGGCAAGATGGGTTGTCTGCAGTGTTTTTGCAAGGTTCTCCTTCCAACAGCTAGTGAAGGAGGATCTGGTTCTACACCTCATATAGGATCAGGGTTACCAGTTCCACAGCAGACTGGGGGATGGAGTTCTTTAGGTCATTCAGGCTAGGGAAGAGGCCATGGATGCGGTGGTCAGGCTTAGGGAGGATCATCTCAGGGGTATCTACCTGCTACACAGGGCCGTGGTACTGGCCAGACATTTGCGGTAGAGCATATTCATTAGGGGAAAGATCCTGGACCTTCCACAGTTCGAGGTATGATCTTAGTAGCCCCAGTATTATCTTCTGCACTTTTCGATACTGGATCTTCTCGTAGCTTTGTTTCTATGCACACTGTGGAGAGCCTTAGACTCACTGTCTTCACTTCTGAGGATATGATGACACTAGACACTCCCTTGGGACTTAGAACTGCTAGTGTGCGTCAGCGCAAGGAGTGCCCCCTTGAGGTTGGTGGGTGTCACTTCTTGTGGGATCTTTATTTCCTTGAGATGACGGGTTATGATGTCATTTCGGGAAGGACTGATTAGTTTCCTTCCAGGCCTTTGTCGACTGCTATCGCCGAAGGGTGAGTTTCACATCACCGGAGGGCGGATCTTTTCTTCACAAGGGCGAATGGGATGTCCAGGAAAGCAGAGCTGGACTAGAGCATCATGGGTTGGGCGGTGTTACAGCCCAGATTGCTAGTTTATATCTGGATGACTAGGGGACTTCTCAGATAGATTTTACTCTAGTGGTTGATCGTTTTCCGGATGTCTTTCCATAAGATGTTTCAGGTTTGCCTCTAGAGTGAGAGGTAGACTTCTCTATTGAGCTTGTGCCCGGAGCAGCACCGGTATCCATACATCCTTATAGGATGGCGATGCCTAAGTTGCAAGAGATCAAAAAATAGCTGGAGGAGTTGTAGGCTAAGGGTTTCATCCGACCCAGTAATTCCCCTTGGGGTTCGCCGGTGTTGTTTGCAAAGAAGGCGGATGGTACCTTACGGCTATGCATGGACTATCGAAATCTGAACTAGTTGACAGTCAAGAACTGATATCCATTTCCAAGGATTGATGATCTTTTTGATCAACTTTGGGGAGACATGGTTTTCTAGAAGATCGACTTGAGATTCGGCTATCATCAGTTGCGCGTCAGACCATCAGATATACCTCTTACAGCCTTCCGGAGAAGATATGGCCTGTATGAGTACTTGGTTATGCCATTCAGTCTCACGAACACGCCAACAGTTTTCATGGCACCGATTAACAATGTTTTCCATCCTTTATTGGATTCCTTCATGGTGGTTTTCATGGAAGATATCTTGGTGTACTATCACATTCGACATGACCATTCTACCCATCTTGAGATCGTATTGAGTACATTGAGAGAGAATCAGTTATATGCTAAGCTCTCAAAGTGCCACTTTTGGATGGATGAGATTCACTTCCTGGGTCATGTCATATCAGAGGTAGGAGTATCATTAGACCTAGAAAAGGTGAGAGCGGTAGTTACATTGGAGCAGCCGAAGAATGTATTCAAGGTACGGTGTTTCTTGGGGTTGGCTGGTTATTACAAGTGGTTTATACAGAACTTTTCATGCCTAGAAGCCCCACTAACAGGTCTGACAAAGAAAGAGGCGAAGTTTTTATGGTCATATCCTTGTGAGTCAGCTTTTCAAGAGCTGAAGGGGAGGTTGACGTCTGCACCGATACTGGTCTTTCTAGAGCCGGGCAAGGGCTATACTATCTTCTATGATGGTTCAGGTATCGGGCTGGGAGCTGTGCTTAAGAAAGGAGATGGGGTCGTTTCTTACAGGTCTTGGCAGCTGAGGCCACATGAGAGGAACTACTCGACGCACGATCTGGATTTGGTAGCTGTTGTTCACACCTTACGCTGTTGGAGACATTACATTATGGGAGAGCCCTTTGTGGTTTTCACTGACCACAAGAGTCTCAAGTACATATTCACCAATCATGATCTAAATCTGAGACAACATAGGTGGGTCGAGTATCTTTAGTCCTTCGACTTTGAGCTTGCCTATATGCCCGGGAAGGGCAATGCATTGGAAGATGCATTGAGCAGGAGAACTCAGATTCAGGTAGTTCAGGAGGCAAGCAGTGAGTGGGATCTTATGGATCTAATCTCCGAGATGCACGTGGAAGTGCACGACAGATAGGGACAGGCCTTTCCCTCTTATATGGCTATTACCTCTACTCTTCTTGATCGGGTGCGGATGATGCAGCTATCATATTCAGAGGGCTTAGTCCTACGGGAGTGTGTGTAAGGAGAGGACCCTCTTCATGGATGGACTCTGGGCAAGGATGAGATCTTGCATTTCCAGGGACGCATATGGGTTCCAATAGACATACGCGAGGAGGTGATGTGGGATTTTAATTCCTCAGTTTGGGCAGTTTATCCTGGCATCACCAAGATGTATCATGATCTACACTGCCAGTACTGGTGGCCATGTATGAAGAGAGATGTCTCTAGTTTTGTCATGAGATGCTCGACTTGTCAGCAGGTGAAAGCAGAGCAGTAGCGACCAGTAGGGCTTTTACAGCAGTTACCCATTCGAGAGTGGAAGTGGAACAATGTCACAATGGACTTCTTGACCGGATTGCTGAGGTCGCCTCGAGGAAACGATGTTGTTTGGGTTTTCATTGATAGGATTTCGAAGGTTTCTCACTTTCTGCCGATCGAAGAGACCTTCAGTGTTGATGATCTAGGAAGACTTTACATCCGAGAGATTATAAGTCTACATGGAGTTCCACACTCCGTTGTTTCAGACAAGGATGTACGCTTTACTTCTTGGTTCTGGAAGGGGCTTCAGAGGGCTTTTGGTACACAGGTACTTTTGAGTACATCATACCATCCCCAAACTGATGGACAATCCGAGCGTATGATCCCGGTGCTTGAGGATATGCTCAGATCTTTCATTTTGGACTTTGGCAGTTCTTGGGAGAAGCATATCCCTCTTGTGGAGTTTTCCTACAACAATAGTTTTCAGGCGACCATTCAGATGGTACCCGATGAGGCCTTCTATGGTAGGCCATGCCGATCACCTTTAGGCTGTCTAGAGCCAGGAGAGGCAGCATTGCTGGGACCTCATCTTCTTTTGGAGACCTCAGAGAAAATAGAGTTGATTAGGAAGAAAATGGCTACAAAACAGTCTCGACTAAAGTCTAATGCTGATCAGTGAAGACGACCTATGGAGTTAGAGGTCAGGGATCAGGTTTTCCTATGTGTCACACCGAGGTTGGGACACAAGAGGATCCAGAGACAGAGTAAGATTTCACCGCGGTACGTCGGGCCATTTGAGGTGTTGGAGAGAGTTGGGCCAGTTTCCAATCAGTTGTAGTTACCTCAGAGGTATCAGGCTATGTACGACGTCTTCCACGTTTCCCACCTACGATATTACTTTTCAGACTCGAATCATGTATTTCAACCCAAGGAAGTTGAGATTGAAGTGGATGCATCGTTTTAGGAGCATCCGATACGGATTGTCGATCAAAGTATGAAGGATCTCCGTGGGCGGTCTGTTCCTCTAGTATGGGTGCTATGGTAGCACAGGCGAGTACAGGACAAGACCTGGGAAAGGGAGGCTGTGGTATGATCTCAGTGGCCGGAGCTGTTCGAGGTTTATTCTTCTCCAACTCCTTACAAAAATCAGGGGACAAATTTCTTTAAGGGGGGAAGTATGTAAGAACCCTGATCTTCGTTTCAGGTATGTCTTTCTTTTTCGTGGAGTTTTTTAGAGAAGAGGGGTTTCTGGAAATTTTTGAAGTACATGCCGTGTACTTTCTAAGTACATGCTGTGTACTCCCTTGCCACACCAGGCTTTGTGCTGGCCGTGTCCTGGCCACACACAAGGTGTGTAGAGGCGATGTGGCGGACACTAAAAGCGGAGTATGGAAAAATAGAGTACACACCATGTATTTTTTTTTTTCATTAATCGGACCAGATTCGCGACTTAACCCTGTCTTCATCTTCTTCTCGGCCTAATTCCGCCCAGAGCATCTGAGGAGGCTGAATCTTCTCCAAGACACCCATACTTCACCCTCTATCCAAATCGAACACCGTCGGTGGCAATAGAATCACAACGGCGAGTTATTGGTTCTTCTTTGGCCTTGTTTCCTGTTTCTTCCTCTCGTGTGAGTTATCTGAGGTTGAATGTTTTAGAAATTTTTGCAGATCTACTCCATTCTAGGCCAATTCACAGGCCTAGGTTCAAATATATAAATCTACGAGGATTGAGGTAGGTGGATTGTTACCCTGCGTTGAATGTCTTTGAGTTTTGGTTGCAAAAGTGCCGAATACCCATGTATCGGGTATCCCGGGTTTGGGATTTTGATCCTATTGTTTATTTTCCTTAGACTGCTTGTTAGCTTATGATTAATTGATACTAATTTATGCTTGGTTTCATGTTTGAGGATCACCCCATGGGTGGTTCTTTCCCCTGTTTGGCTGTTTATCACCGTTCGGCATCATTTCCCTGTGAGGAAAACCCTATTGGAATTGGTAGTTTACTCATTATAACTAATTTCATGTGTTTACTAATGTTTAAATGTTTTTGATGCATTTTAGATATTATCCAACTATTTGTTGAGCTTACGTAGGGCAGCTGACAGTCGATTACGCACGACTAGACTGCTCAGGGTAATGTGAACCTGGTGCGGTAGACTAAAGAGGGAATTGACGATTAAGGGCTTCCCTAGAGAGTCTGTTATAAATTAGTTTCGCATGCAGGACCTACAGGAATTGGAATTTGTGCTTCCCAAGAGGGTCCTTAGTTTACTCACGTATCGAGACCACATGAGGGATTAGACGTATGTTCTTTCTTAGAGAGTCTATAGCTATCGTTGAAAGACCATAGGGGAATTGACAGTGAGAGCTTACCAGAGTGTCTGTGCCTTGTATGATTATTTAACTAGAAGAGTTTTCCAGTAGGAGTCACCCAGAGAGTCAGTATTATTATTTTTTTGGTTGGTTGTGACGATTCCACCTAGACAAAGAACAAGCTTGGGTTTGTACTGCTTGTTGTCTAGGTAGTCTGATGAGATACCTGTTGTGTTACTTGCTGTGCCATGAGAATATAGAGCTGTTTGCTAGACTCCATGGTTGATAATTAAATGATTGTATTAAATTAATAAATAAATGTGAATGGAGATTTGTTGGATTGTTACTTCGGTGTACCTCTGTTTCTCTGCTGCATTTATTTCCTTTACTTTTGCTATATTTCTCACTGGTAGTAGGGAACAAAGTTTGTGGTGATTGACTATTGGGATTAGTCTCAAACCCTGTTTGGGTTATTATTTTAGGCCTAAATAGGATATATGGTTGCTGGTGTGGATAGGGATTATGGACCTTCTACTTCAGGTACATGATTGATGGTTAGAGATGGAGAGAATAGGACCGAGCATAGGCTTGCGATGCTGCTGGAGTTTCTGTTAATTTTAGTCCCTTGGTTTTAGTTGTATTTCAGCACGTTTATTTGTTTACTGCTTTCCATAGACATATGTACCATACTGCATCATTATTTTATCAGACATTGATTCCACTTTTAGTTTCAGTTGTTGTATGTTGTTTACTGCTTCCACTATTGTGTAAGTTTGTTCTTCTGCAGTATACTTTACCAAATGAGGGCATAGTTTTCCCACCGACTCACTAAGGCCCTCGCTGCTATTCGGTATCCTCTGGCATTTGGGAAAATGCTCTTAAGGTCATGTGGTGAACCTGGTACGGGGCACCAGTTATATGGCCCCAGATTCAGGTCATTACAATTTTATCCTGGACTCCAAAGAAAATAAATTTTGAATGGGGACATAGATTTGAAATTTTACACCTCCGTTGAGTTTATAATTGGGTGTTCTTCCCAGGCGGGAATTAAAATGAGGGGGCAAAGGACATTGAGATTCCACGCCTGTTGGGGGGACAACTTTTAATGAAACCCTAAAACTTTATGTATTTGTATAAATAAAATATTAATGGAATTAAATTAATTTTAGACCCCATTTTATTCTCCAATGACTTAGAATCTCATCCACCTCCCTTGATGAATTTGCGACAACTTCTTGAAAGATCATAGCGAAATCAATCCAAGGACGATCGTCAACGAAAAATCGATCCTTTATTTAGGTAGGTTTCTTTTTAAATTTCAACACCCCAAACCATTTATTTTTTATTTCTTATTTAAATATAATTTTTCCTTTTTTTGAGAATTGAGTCATCGCCCAAATGAACACTACCGTCACCTGATCCCTATTTTGAAGCCCCCGATTTGTCGTGTTCTTCACCTTAAATAGTCGCTATATCAAAACATCATCAAATCACCAAGCGAAGGCTGGGGCTATGATGATCTTGATCCTAGGATCCCAAAACTAATATCCTTTATTTTTTCTAACCACTATAGTGATTTTGTTGACCTATGGAACTGGACGTTGGCATGGCTCTAGCAAGGGCGACAGTCGGTGGAGCGTGGCGGCGGGGCACTGGGGCGGCTGGCGGCGCAGTTCTCCAGCTAACAGAGTTAGAAGGATGTTTCTAGGCATTGAGGTAGATTGGTAGCGTGCTGAGGTAGCATCATAGGGGTAGACTAGGATGACGAACGGGGTTGTCTGGCAGTGTCAGCATAGTGGAGGGCCGCTGTAGCTAGGCTGAAGGTGGAGCGGGGTTGTGGATCGCGAGCCTAGGTAAGAGAAACTCGCGTGAAGCAGGTCACATGTTGATGAGTGGACCAGGTTGAGAACGGGGGTTCCGGGCCAGGCTGGTGGTGAATGGTCCAGGCCGGTAGTAGGTGGTTGCAGGCCAACGAAACAGCTAGACCCGTCTGTTTTGGACCTTAAGGCTTTAAAAACCCATATCTTTTAATAAATTCAACCGTTTGATGTGTACTATGCAGCCTCAAATCTCTCTATTTGAGATGGATCTTGTTAGCCTGGTTTTGGAATATTAAGACTTAGTTATTTGGCTCGGTGCCACTAAATTCTTGAATTTAATAATAATAATAATATTATTATTCAAAAATATTATTTTGGACATATCTTCTAAATGGGATAGCCGACTAAAATGCCATCAGTAGCAGGGTTACCGTGGTTCTTGGGAGAACTTTTTAGGATGAAGTTTTTGTGGTTAAACTAAAATTCTTGGTATGGGCACTATAAAGTCCGGTTCGCACGCTATGCAGTGAAAAATAACTTTTTCCCTGGTTATCTATTTTGGATGATCGAGTAGTGGATCATGTGTATTATTCCAATATGATCGAAATTTTGCAATCCATATAATTATTTTCAAACCCGAGGAGTGATCCCAATGAGATTACTTTCGATCGTAGTGTGGTGTTACACAACTTTTCCATCAGACGTCTGATTAGGGTGAATGAATAGTCTACCTCATGTGTTTTTCCGCAAGGATCACAATGATGTGATCCATTTGGATGTGAAAAGACCTATTCATGATCCAATTAAATGTGGAAGCATGAAAACAATATCTATGGAATATCCTTTTAATTTTTTTGAAGAGTGGAATCACCCATCGGCATGGGTTTGGGTCCTCTTTTAGTTACTCTTGAGTTGAATCCCCCTAACACACTAGGGTGTGTTTCCTCGATAAACAGAAGTAGAATCCCCCAGATGAATTAGGGCGTGGGTCCTCTATAATGATTATTATAGTGAAATCTCCAATCGGCATGGGTTTGGGTCCTCTACCAGCTACTTCTATGTGGAATCCCCCTAACATACAGGGGAGTGGGTCCTCGATGAAATTTAGAGTGGAACCCCCTGACATACTAGGGTGTGGGTCCTTTACATTGAGTTTTCATCATGCAGATTTAGAGATTTGTAGAAATATGTTCTTTGACGTTACCTTGAGATCATGAGTAAGAGATACACTTTCCCCACTAAGACGCATCCTTGTGATGTGACCTGAAAACCGTGTGGTTGAGACAAACTTGCCCAAAGAGAACAATATTAAGGTGTGGTGTTTGAGCACCTTTCACTTACAGTCTAGGGTAGACGTCAGGAATTTTTTTTATCAATGGTGGTTACTTATGGGACTATTGAAGACATTTTTCCTAGGATGAGCTGCGAGATGGAGATACCCTTAATCTTTAATTTGGGTTTCTTTAATAGAGCATATATATATATATTCACAGTCTATTGCAGTACCCACTCCTTAGGTTCTAGTTACTCTCCACAGGAGAGGTGAAGACATGTGAGGTATGTCATGCACTTCCTATGTCTAGATTCTCATAGTTAGATTAGTATACTCTCTTACAATAGGTAGTGAATACCTAATAAGAATTTCATCTTCTCACAGTTTCAAGATTCTTATGTTCAGAGGAGTTTACTTCACTCTTTTTTTGGTTTGAACTATACTCATTTACTATCCTTTGTTTCATTTATCATACTTCTTTTATTTTTTGCATCTCTTACTACTCCCCCTACTTTTTAGGTTGTCATACGAGGTATGTTTAACTCACCCCTTTATGGGATTTTTCTGCACATATCATGATTTATGAATATGATGGACATGTTTGATTGGGACATTAGGCAGCTTAGGATGGCATGTGTTTGGACTGCATGCGGTGGTCACAATTTGGATTCCCAGAGTAGGGCTTCCTCATAAGCTCTATTTCAGTTTTCTATTAGTTGGGACACTGTACTAGTTGGGTATGTATTTTTCCCCTTTTTTATTTTCTGTATACATTATTATACTCATACCATTTTAGTGGTCCAGGCATGCTTGGGTTTACTTTTATAGTAGGTTCCATATTTTACTTCCACCCTCACTTTGCATCAAGTTATTTGTGTATGTGTGAAAAAGTACTTAGGAAAAGGACTCCCCATGTTTTTTGTTGCTTCGACATTAATGGCCACCCCTGTCCTATAGAGGCACACTTTGGGTAGTTTTAGATTGGGCCCCAATGCGGTCAGGTCATGGAAAAGTTTTATCAGAGGTAGTTTGGACCTTGGGATGTTGTTTGGATGTTTCTATAAAAATGTCTTGGTTAGGTTTTTGGAAATAGCGTCAATGTGTATCCAGAGTGGTTCTCAGGCCAAGGAGTGTAGTGATGGTGTGACGGCTGACATAGCCATTCATCCGGACCCTAATTACCTTCTTGTCTACTCGGCATGTTGAGACATTCTTTATAGGGATCAATGGTACATGCATCATATAATATTGATTCTTTGATTGTATTTGTTGAGTCAGATCGCCTTTGTTGTGGTTCTTTGTATATATATATGCTCATCAAACCATGGTACTCTTTGATAACTTTCAATATGCCTCTGAGATGGAATCCATCAAGGATACCCACTACATTTCACGACAATGAACTTGTGAGAGATGAGCTCTCAGTGCAGGGCCCATCACATGATCCCATTACACTAGGTGGGCTTGTTGTGGCACCTCTATCCATGGAGCAGTAGTTAGTATCAGTATCACAGGATGAGGATGAGCACAGGCTGAGCACACTTCATCAGTTCCAACACCAGTGGCCGTTATATTTTTATGATGAGCCATACCCTCAGGTGTTAGAGGACTGGTTAGATTTAGTGGTCTAACTTTTTAGGATCGTACGAACATGGGTAGAACAGATCGTGGAATTAATAGCCTACCTTTTTATCCGGCCAAATGGGCACTGGTGGGGTTTAGTTTGCACGATGAGATGACTCTCTCACGAGACGAGTTTCAGTACATTTTTTCAAGGAGTAATTTCCCTTATGAATGTGCTTCATCAGGATTCAGAAGCTTCTAGAGCTGAACCAGGGAGCCATATTAGTGGCTGTTCAAGTGGATAGGTTTTCTGACCTTACTCGATACTCCCTGGATATGATTCCTGATTGTTAATTTTGGGTGTGGAAGTTCAATCAGGGTCATCACCGAGAGAACCGTGCGAGTGTAGTTCTGTTATGCATCCCTACTTATTCCAGGGTGCTAGAGTAGGTGCTCGTGATGGAGAGTTTCTTATCAGAGGGTAATTAGTGATCTGGCCCTATTAGTGGTCACTTCAGAGTGGATATGTCTAGAACAGATGAAAAACATTAGTTAGTAGGTCCGCAACATAGGAGGCCTCCCCACGATCAGGCTCATGCACATGATCAGGCTGCACCAAGGCTACCAAGGGATTAGGGTCATCCTAGAGAAGGTCGGTGCTAAACTTGTGATGTGTGAGGGAAAATAACACGAGACTGCTCAATTAGGTGAGCTGAGCATCCCAATTAGGATGAAGGTGGACTGCCACTGTAGAGGAAGCATCGAGATTAGGGTGGTCCCCAAGGAGGTGGTGCTGGAAGGGGAGTAGGAGGAGCCAGAGGAATAGGTGGTTTGGGATAATGCTATGAGATCCTCCCACCACCACTGCTGGGCATCCCACATCAGGCTCAGGGAGCTAGCAGACATGGCCGTAGGAAACTGTAGGCTATGGATGTCTCTGATCATCTAGTGCAAAAAATGATCCAAGGAACACTCTGGGATTATTATACTCTTTCTTCACTATTGGTATACATAAGATCCAATCACTCTTTTATATCATTACTCTAGGTATGGGAGTTGGAGCTGCCAATATACGAACTATTAAAGGATACTTCATCACGTGACTCTTTAGTATCTTTTATCTACAAGTAGTGGGAGATTTCATTTGGGAGGGAAATGTTCACTTGGGACCTACTGGTCACCACAATGAAACCTTATGGCATCATCCTGGGTATGGATTGGATTTCCATGGTTCGAGTCTAGATTGATTGTTTCTGAAGGCTAGTCAGCTGTATGCACACTAATGGGATAGGGTTCACCTTTCTTGGTGAATGAGGCCTTATAGCAAGGTAGTTGTGTGCTGTGAGAAAGAGACTACATCCTTTTTACCATCAGTTAGCAAGTGTGATCCTTCATTCAACAGACTCTTCAAGTACCTGAGTCCCTTTAGTTGTGGAGGATTATATAGAGGTCTTCCCCAAATATTTCATGGGACTACCTTCGAGGTGATAGTTAGAGTTTTTCATTGATTTTCAAACAAGGACTACCCCGATATCTTTTGCGGCATATTGAATGAAAACTAATGAGCTATGGGAGCTATGTTTACAGCTGGAGGAACTTCGGGAGAATGGTTTCATCCGACCCAGTGTGTCCCCCTGGACAACTCTAGTTTTGTTCATGAAGACGGAAGATGGAATTTTTCCACTTTGTGTGGATTATCATCGCCTGGATTAGGTCACGATAATGAATAAGTACCCCTTATTGAAGATCAATGACCTCTTTGACTAGTTTTGAGGTTAGAGGTGGTTATACAGGAACAATATGAGATCCATATACAACCAAATATAGGTTCATGAGGCTTATATTGTAAATTTTTCCTTCTAATGTTGCTACAAGAATTACGAGTTTATGGTGATTCCCTTTGGTGTGATGAATGGACCCTCCATTTTAATGGCTTTGATAAAACAGATCTTCCAGCCTTAACTATAATAGTTTTTTGTTGTATTTATTGATGACCTAATAATTTTCTCTACATCATATGAGGAGCATGAAAATCACTTTAGTATGGTCCTTGATTTACTCAAAGAGAACCAGCTTTATGGGAAGCTCTCTAAGTGTCAGTTATGGATACATGGGGTTCACCTTCTAGGGAATGTATTCTCTGAAGAGGGGTTATACATGGATCCTATGAAGACCGATGAAGTGATTTATTTAGAGCCACCTAAGAGTGTGACAGAGGTGTGGAGCTTCCTTGGATTTACATGGTACTATAAGAGGCTTATGGAAGAATTCTCCAAGATCACTACCCCTTTGAATTCTATGATTCAGAAGGGGAAACTATTTTCCTGGTATGAGCAGTGCGGGAGGGCCTTCAAAGATTTAAAGTAGAGGTTGAAAAGCACTTCTGTTTTGAGGCTACTAGTGGAGGGTGTTGAGTTCATGGTGTATTGAAATGCCCTAAGATCTGGGCTTGGGTGAGTGTTGATGCAATAACAGGTGGTCATCACATATGGATTGAGGTAGTTGAGAACCCATGATCATAAATATTCAACCCAAGACTTATAGATGGTAGTGGTGGTAATCCTTTTGAGGATGCGGAGACACTACCTTCAAGATGAGTGTTTTTTGGTCTACTCTGACCACCATAGCCTTAGTTACATCTTCACTTAGAGGGATCTGAACACAAGGTAGTGAAACTAGTTGGTGTTCCTATTGGACTATGGATTTTAGATATTTTATACTCTAGGGATGGGAAATGTTATAGAAAATTACCTTAGTAGGAAGTCCCAGACTCGCATAGCGCGGGACGCTTCATAGTAGTTGGCTTCCCTGGAGTTGACCCTGGTAGTGAAGGAGGGTAAACATACCTTCAATCAATGGTATTGAATCCTCCACTCCTTGAGCATGTGAGAGAGTCCCAGTTAGGATACATCAACTACAAATATCTTCATGATTGGATATCCATAGGCGATGCACTTGATGGGTATTCAGAAGGAGGGAGTCATGAGATCATGTTCGAGGGGAGAGAAGTGGTAAAAATCTAGATGAAGTAAGAGGTGATGCAAGAGTTCCTCACATCTACCTTATTTGTAAATCCCGGTGTGGGGAATATGTACATGGATATCTAATAGTAGTTTTGGTGGTCCAACATGAGATGGAGCATGGCTGGGTTCATCTCATGATGCCCCACCTATCAGCAAGTGAATGCTCAGCATCAGGTTTTGGTGGGTTTGTTGCAGCCTTTCAACATCCCAAAGTGGAATTGGGATGATATATCCAAGGACTTCGTCATAGGGAATCCATGCACATCGAAGGTTCGTGAATCCATCTGGGTGATAGTGAACTAGCTTACTAAGTTGGAATTCGTACTTTTCTTTAGGGAGAAGAGTTCAGTGGAGATTCTGGGGCAGTTATATGTTTGGGTGATTGTCTACCATCATGGGGTACCCTTAACAATTGTATTCGACCATGACACATGGTTTATGTCATGGTTTTTAAGGGGCATAAAATAGGTATTCAAGACTAATTTGTGGATGAGTTTATATTTTCACCCCTAGACTGATGGGAAGATTGAGAAAACTATCCTGGTGTTGGAGGATATTT
This sequence comes from Viscum album, assembly GCA_963277665.1. NCBI lineage: Eukaryota > Viridiplantae > Streptophyta > Magnoliopsida > Santalales > Viscaceae > Viscum > Viscum album. Next base: position 1,879,714,224 of record OY728150.1, on the reverse strand, counting down.
CTTGGTATTATTTGTCATATTTCAGTCGGAGTGGGGAGGACTATCATCCTTTGGTGGATTTTGCGTACAATAATAGATAACACTCTACCATCATAATGAAAACTTTTGATTCCCTCTCTGGGAGATCCTTTATGACACCTTTATGATGTATGGAGATTGGTGAGTCGTCCCTCATGGGCCCAAAGTTAGTTCAGGTGATGATGGAGAAGGTGTAGATCATCCATGAGCGGATGAAGACTGACTATAAAAGACAAAAATTGTACAAAAACCATTTTCCTAGGACCATGAAGTTTGAAAAGGGAGACCACATATTCTTGAGAGTCTCCCCATGACATGGAATGTGGAGGTTTATTCAGGGAGGTTATTTATCTCTAAGGTTCATTAGGCTGTTCATGATCATGTGAAGGGTTTTAGGTTTCCTACCACTTTTCCCTACCCACATAGCTGGATTGGGTGCCTGATGTCTTCCACATTTCGTAGATGAGATGATAAGTGCATGATCTTACACACATCATTGACTCACGTGAGCTAGAAATTAAAGATGAATCCACCCTTATAGAACACCCGGTGGTTATCGAGGACCATCAAGAGAGAACATTATGTGGATGGGCTATCCCCATGGTTCATGTACTATGGTAGTACAAAAATGTGTAGGAGAGTTTATTGGAATGTGAGAGATAGATGCGGTCTTAGTATCCTGAGTTTTTTTCCTAGTTTTTTATTTTTAGGGATGAAAATATTGAAGTGGGGAATGATTTAGAAACATGTTTTTTCCTTGAAATACTTTGAAATATTTTTACTTGTTATTCCAGAGTTGGGTGTTGAGACGACGTTCAATTCTGAGGCTCTCTGTGCTAGGAATTAATGTTTTAGAAAACTATTAAGTATATTTTATACATATGTACCCAATAAAGAAGGGAAAAATATTAAAAGATAACCCATATCCGAAATCTATGGCCACAGATGAGTCCAAAATTTGATGTTTACCCAAGGCGGGGCATAACTTTCATCGGCCCAAGACTTCGGTGAAAAAATCCACCCATGGGTAAAATCAATTTTAAAATAATTAAACATAATTATTTTACCCCTAACAAAAAAGAAAATAAAATTCAAATTGGGAATTGGATTTGAAATCATAGACCACCATTGAGTTTAGAATGGACTTTTTTACCCAAATAGGACATAAAATAAGGGGGCACAAGATATTCGGATTCCACACCCATTGGCAGGAGAGTTTAAAATCAAACCCTAAAACCTCATGTATTTGTAAAAACACATGATTAAAGGAATTATATTTGGGTTATACCCTAATTTCTTCACCAAAAAAGAATAATCCAATCTCCTCCCTTGACGAATTTGCGAAAACACTTCGAAAGACTGCAGCGGGATCAATCCAAGGATGATCATCAATGCCAAATTGATCCTTTCTCAAGGAGGGTTTCATGGTAAATTTCCATAATCCAATTCCATTCCTGATTATTCTTGTTTTTCATTTTTCTCCTTGTTTTTAGCAATGGGGTGATGTCCAAATGAACATGTCCATCTTTCGATCCCCATTTTGAACCCCTGATTTGTCACGTTCTTCACCATAAATCGTCACTATGTTGAAACATCATCAAATCTCCGAGGGGAGGCTGGAACTGTGAATAACTCAACTCGAGGATCCTAAAACTAGCATCCTTACTTTTTTAGGACCACCATAGTGATTCTAGAGACCTATGGAAGTGGATGGAAACACGAATCCAGCAAAGGTGGCGATTGGTGGAGTGTGGTGGTGGGGCGATGAGGTGGCTACTAGTGCGGTTGTTTGTTGAACAGAGCATGAAATAGGAAGATGGGCATTGACGTGGTAGGATTCAGAACATAGAGATGCTAATGTGGTGTTATAGGGGTAGACTAGGATGGTGATCAGGGTCTTCTGGTGGTGTCGGCATGACGGAGGGCCACTACGACCAGTCTGGAGGCAGAGAGGGGTCGCGGATCGGGACCCCAGGTGACAGTGTCCTCCACGACTCATGTCGCGCATTGATGAGGGGACCAGGGGATTCGATATTGTCCAATGGCATATGGGTTGTGTGCTGGTGAAACAGGACTGGGTCAGCCGGTGCAGGCCGACCCAGGTAGATGAGTCCGACCAGAATGGGCCGGATCGGTCTATTTTGGACCCTATGGTTTTAAAAAGACGTGTCTTTTAATAAGCAAGTCCATTTTTTGTGTTGTCTACAAAAAAATATCCCTCTCTTAAATATAGATCTTCTTAGACATATTCAGGAATTTTAAGACTTAGTTTCGTGGCTCTCTCCTGCTAAATGATTGAATTTAGTAATAATAATAATATTATTATTATTTGGAAATCTTGTTTTGGACCTATCTTCTAAAAGGGACGTCCAATTAATGCACCGTTAGTGGTGTGATGACCCTGGTCCATGGAAGAAATTTTCAAAATTACTTTTGGCTGTTTAAACTAAAAGTTGAGGTGTAGACCTCATAGAGTTTAGTTCATACGCTATTCAGTGAAACACAACCTTTTCACTGGTTATCTTTTTTGGATGATCGAGTAGTCGATCTCATATGATTTTACGAGAGGATTGCAATGATGTGATCCATATAATTATTTTCAAACGTGAACCATAAACACCATGATATTCCTTTTTAGTATAGTGCGATGTTACCAAATTTTTCACTGGATGTCCGATTGGGGAAAATGAATAGTCTACCTTGCATGTTTTTCCACAAGGATCATAAAGGTGTGATCCATTTGGATGTGCAGATCCTTATTCATGATCTCATAAAATACATAAGCATGAAAGGAATATTGGTTGAAGATCCTTTGACTTGTTTGAATAGTGGAATCACCATCGGTATGGGTGTGGGTCCTTTATTAGCTACTCCCGAGTGAAATCCCCCTGACACACTAGGGTGTGGGTCCTCGATGAACAAGAGTGGAATCCCCCTGACGTATTAGGGAATGAGTCTTATATGAGGATTATTAGAGTGGAATCCCCCATCAACATGGGTGTGGGTACTCTACTAGCTACATTTTAGTGGAATCCCCTTAGCACACAAGAGAGTGGATCCTCATGACTTTTAGAGTGGAACCCTCTTGACATACTAGGGTATGAGTCCTCTAATTTGAGTTTTCATCATCTATCATTACAAATAAGTGGAGAGACATTCATTGATTTTACCTTGGGAACATGAGTAATAGGTGTTGTTTCCCCAGCAAGATGCATACTTTTGATGTGGCTTAGAAAACGTGTGGGCGAGATAGACCCCACAAAAGAGGGTAGTGTCAATGTGTGGTGTTTGATCCCCTTTCACATATAGTCCTGGGCATACATGATGAATTTTGGGTATCAATGGTGGTTACTTATTAGACTGTTGGAGACTCTTTTCCAAGGATAAGATTGGATATGGATATCCCCTTACTCTCTCATTTGGGTTTCTTTGACTGAGTATATATATATATATATTCACACCCTATTGCAGTAATCACTCCTTTAGATCTAGTTACTCTTTATATAGGAGAGGCGAAAACCATGGGGTATTCCACATACTTTCTGTGTCTAGATTCTCATGGTTGGACGAGTCTACTCTCTTACTATAGGTAGTGATGACTCGATGAGAAGTTCATTTTATCACCATTTCTAGATTCTTGTGTTTTGAGGAGTTTACTTCACTCTCTTATGGGATTGGGTTTTACTCGTTTACTATCCTTTGTTCCATCAATTCACTTATTTTCCTTTTTGTTTTTCTTAATTCTCCCCCTTTCCTTTTTGGGTTTCTTACTAAGTATGTTTATACTGACCCTTGCATGGGATTTTCCTGCACGTATCATGCTTTGTGCAGACAATGGACAGGTTTGATCATGACATTAGGGAGCTCTAGATCGCATATGTTGGGACCACGTATGGGGTTCATAGTTTGGATTGTTGGAGTAGGGCTTCCTCAGTAGTTATACATTCATTGTTTCGGAAAGTTGGGAAACTATACCGATTGGGCATGTATTTTCCCCCCTTTTTCCTTTCTATTTACATAACTGTACTCATACCATTTTTGTGGTCCATGCATGCTTGGGTTTACTTTTAGAGTAGGGTGCATCTCTTACTTTTATCCCTCTATAGTTTTCATCAAGTTGGTTGTGCATTTTCTTATTGGTACTTAGGAAATTTTCTCCCATGTCTATTATGCCTTCGGTGCTAGTCTCCACACCTTAGCCTATGGGGGAGGTCTTGGGGTAGTTACAGCTCAGTCCCTAATACGATCGGGTAAGGACATGATAATTCATGGAAATACCAAAGGTAAAAAAAAAACATTTCCACTTTCCAAGATAAGATTTTCAACCCACACTTTTAATTTGTAAATTTTACTTCCCTTGTTAATAGTTTATAACAATTTTCAGAACTCACTCACCACTGAGTCAAAATCACATTCAAATCCCCCCCCATAAATTTTTTTTATTTCTTCCAAAAATAAAAATCCATGATTTATATTCAAAACACAATTAATACCATTTAAAACATTTTATCCATTTCAAGAAACCACATTACATCAAAAATAATTTGGTTTAAAAAATTCCAAACCCTCATTAACTAAAATCTATAATTTCAAAATAAATGATTTTATTATGATCTAGATTTGGTGTAATGACCCAGACTTTTGAATAATGTTTTTTTTCATGAAAATGTAAGTTTTACTACTTTATAATAAATAAAACCAAATAAGTATAATTAAAATGTAACCATCGAGTTTTGACCATTGGTTATAATGACCATTGGAAACCCTAATAATTTTTAATGTTATAATTATTGTTTATAAATATAAATGATAATAGATAATTAATGCAAAAATACAATTCAATGGCCTATACTAGTAGAATTGAGCCCTACGAAGACCATTTTTTAGAGCTTGGGAAGGAGGTAGCGTCACTGAACTTTGCTCTAGACCAATCCCAAGCTGAGCTTCAACATGTTAAGAATGAACGAAATTTCCTATAAGAGAAGTTCAAGTTTATCGAAATTATCACATGGGAATTTTTGTCCGAGCCGCTCCAAGATTCTATCACCATTTCCCAAATTACTCTTAGATCCTATGTATGTGTTATAAGGGGTTATCTACAGAGGCCTTAGTTACTTTGTGAAATCCATTTGTATAAACAAAATTTTTATTACATCATTTCCAATTTGGGATTTTTTTCTTAATAAGATATATTTTTAATTGAGACAAATTTGATAAATTGAGTTTACAGGTAAAAAAGTGTGCTTTTATAGATATTTCTCATACTTAGAGCATTATTATAGTAAAATAAACATCATTTTTGAATTTAAAATGTCAAAGTAAATATCAGATGATTTTTTAGTAATTTTATAAGAAGATTAATATTATTGATGAATATTGAAAAAAGAGTATTTTAAAATAATCTTTATACTTTACATAATTGATATTATGAAATAATTTTCAAAAAATAGATGTACATAGTTGTGATCTTTTAGAAATATAGTGTCTGATATAATCAACTTAATTTTTGGTGAATAACAACTTATAAATTGTAATATTACCCTTATGAATAGTAACATAACCTATGTAATAGTAACCTCACCTAATGAAGTATAAATATACTTTATCCATCTTGAATGGTAATGTGATATAATAGTATATGTAAATAAATATTAAGAAATCATTAGTTAAGTAATATTATTTTTTGAGTAAATATAATTATACTATAAAATTAAATTTCCCATATTTATAAAATTATTTTCATAAAATTGAGGTCCTTTTTGAATTAAGAACATTAATATTAGGTTTGGGTGAATTTGTGGGATTTTTATAAAATGTTTTGTCTTTTGGTGAATAGTAAAAATACAGTTTATTAGTTTTTATAGTGTTTAATGTCATCATAATGATGAAATATGTAATTTAAGTTTTTTTGACTAAAGTGGATTAAAATATTATATTTGGTGTCCCACATGGTCAAAACCATGTTCAAAATTTCATCAGAAAGACGATGGTTTTGCAAATACCAAAGATGTAGTGTCCTCAGATATTAATAAAAAAACTCCCTCTCTTTTACTATAAATACCAAGAAATTACATCATTTAATTTTATTAAAAAATAATACCTCTATATGCTCTGATATTATTACCTCCAAAGGATTCCTCCCAAGGTTTACTCAATCCCTGAAGGTCCCTATCATAGAGTTTTAGAAGTTACTCTTCAAGGTAAGAGAATTCCCAACTTCTCTTTTCCGTTCAAATTATCTTTTATGTGGAATGTATTTAAAATTTCCATACCATGTGCTTATTTCCATTTTATTATGTCCTTGTACTATATTACATATATTTTATGAATGGGTTACCCATTTACGCTCTCTTTTTAATGTTTTATAAAACCATGTTTTATCCCCATTATGTTGTAGAATTTTCTTATGAAAATACCTCTTTTTTTTCTCAAGAAATTATTTTATTTTATTTATGTGAATTCCAAAACTGCTTTCATTTCCTAATGTATTCATTAGGAAATAAAAATTATTTATTTTATTCTGGAATTGACATATATAAAACCCTCATTCCCTTTCTGTGGGTTATATATTACATAATGATCAAGTTTTTAGGTACTTTCAAAAACACCAATATTCTGATATGAAACCCATATTTTTATTCTATTTGGGTTATTTATGGAATGTTTGATGATGATATATGTGGCCCAAATGAAAATAAACAAATATTATGGGTTCTCCCTAATTGAACTCCAATGCATTGTGTAAAGAAATTAATCTATAGAGATGACAAGTTTTACTTTATCTTGGTGGATAACCGTGGTAATTATTATGACACCTCAAAGATGAACCTTGGAGATATTCTTATGAATGTATAAATTAAATGTTGTATAAAAATTTCAAATATATTATTCATGTTATTATTATCATGATATGCCTATTTCTCATGCCTTTATGATACTTCCTCATGTTATTAATGTATTATCTCAATCTCACATATGAACTATTTTCCTTGTTTACCCTTATTTGGCCTTATGATCACCCTTTCCTTAAATGTATGTCCCCGGGTTATGAGATGAAGCAATATCACATATTATGAACATTTAAAGAATCCTTTCAAGCATATTTTTTTAATATTTTCTTGTATTATGTACCTTATTTCCAAGACACTAAACTTTAAAGATCCTCTATCTATAAAATGTAATGACAAGTTATAAAATAAAATGGAAAAATTCTATAGTTTGTATCAAAGAATAATTTAGGTATTTTCTAGAAATTAGGATTTAAATGTTTAGGAATAACCCTTAGGAAACAATTAATGATTGGAAAAAATAATGGAAATTTGGTGAAATATTATGTAAGTGGTTTCCAAACAAATTAAACCATATCTGGATAAAAATAAGGGTATTTGGATCTGGCATAGATGTATCATTGGGTAAAACCGGAAAAAACTTCTTTAAGATAGAATCGAACAGGAACTGGTGCATGACAAAAGGTCTTTTTGCACTCCTAGTTTGACACTCCCTGGGGATATGTTTAGTTAATCCTAAGATTTTATGAATCATTATGATGTATTTATAGAGAAATGTAATTGTTTTTAAATAATAATACGTTTAAGCATGATGTTTCAAGACAAAAAATCCTTTATAGTTAAAATATTCCTAAATGAAATAAGTTTCTCACAAAGGTTTTATTCTTTTACAAAATGTAGGGAAATAGGAGGAACCTTGAAAATGGTGACTGTAATGGACTATGAACTGACGACCAACCTATGAAATATGGAATGTAAAATTTCATGAGAATCATGAACCAACTTACTCAATGTATGGGAAATAACATGAATCAAGTGAGAGACCAATTTCACCATGAAGGGAACAGCTTTCCATTCTTTCCTTTATGTGTCAATGACCACTAATGTTATAAAGGATCATATGTTACATATATATTTTACATTAACATTAAAGAATATTTATTAAATAACATAAAAAACCATTCTAGGACCATATAGGTTTAGTGTCTTTAGAAACTAAGAAACATTTACAAATGGTTCATAAATCATGTACATTATCTCCCACTTATTTCTTCATAACTAGAATCGTTTTTGAAATATCTTACTCAATACCCTTATTCATGACCTGGGGAAATGAAACATCTGAATGGGTTAGCTCAAATTCTCAGTAAGGGTAAACTAGGGAAATATCAATCATATCATAATCACAATAACATAACATTTGAAAATCTTATCCTACATATAATAGATGATAATATCATGTCAAGGCATAAATCATAAAAGTGAAATGTATTCAAAATAGTAATAACATATGAAATTAAATTTTTTGGAATACACACATAAGTATATAAAATCATTTCATATTATTCATGGCTCATTGACCAGACCGTCATAGCGGACAGAGTCCATTACTGAATCGAGTTCACAACTCTTTCCAGCCCTGTATTACTGACCCTTATTTACTTGTCATTATTGTCATTTCTATATCATGAGATATAAATACATAACCAATTAATTGGAGGGAGATATAGGTCCCACCCATCCCATAATGAAATAATTCTTATATGTTCCCTAAAAACATAAAAACATTCACCATAGCATAAACCATGACATAAAATGGATTTCTTAAACATTATTCCATCATAATTGATATAAAAAAATAGATTTACTAAATAATACTCCATTATAAAAACAATCAAATCATAGTAACAAGAGTAATAGTTTTATAATAACTTTTAAGGAGTTTCATTTTATATGGAAAATAATTTTGAGAAAACACTTGAAATTAATTCCTATGTAAAATATCTATTCATCATCAAAAACATTTTCCTTTTTCAAAATGACAAACAATTTTAGAAGAAAAAATTTTATGTGAAAATAACCATGTAATATTTTAGGTGAATTATCATGGAAATATGGTATTACGAACGTATAAAAATCCATTAATTCTGTACAAGTTAAAAAAATATTCTTCTTGTACTTTTTCCAGATAAGTCAAAACGTGAATCGTACCAAAAATGACAAAAGATTCCATTCATACCATTTTGTAAAAATTCAAAAATGGGTAAAATTGAATTTAAAAAATTATAGAAGTATATAAATAATATTATTAAATACATATTTATGAAATATGAATGTAGATGATATATATACCCCTAGTAAATACATACGTATAAACAATCTCAGGGAAAAAATGAGATTTTGAAATTATCCCTTACCTTAGGTTCGATATGCTTCGTATGAATTTAAACCTACTATATAATAATTTAAATAATTTTAATTATTTATTATATAATAGGAATAATTTTTATGATTACATTTAGGATCATATTTTCACGCGTTTTTTAGTAACATTTCATTGTTACAAGTTATTCGGGTATTAACTGCTTTATGATCCTATGCATGTTTTGTCGAAAAAGTTCTTATTAGTATTTTTTAGTTTATAGGTATGTAATTTAAAAAATGGTATTAGTATAATATATATCATATTTATATATTCAATTCATTTATATAATCATGGTTTAATGAAGATCATGTAGAAATAATAACATCCCATCGTGGAGATGGTAGGTCGTACGTACGCACTAATGATGATATCATTCCAAAAATTGTTGAATGGAATTGAAGTGGATAGTGTATAATATATAATAATTATTATAATTCTATAATAATAATATATAGTTATTATTTCCATCTTTATACTCATCCAAGTAAGGTGGTGGTGAAAAACAGATTACACCACGACATGGAGACGTTTAGCCGTACGTATGCATGCACAGTGATTTTGTTTTTCATAGGATGGATATAAGGTAAAATATTGTTGTTTCATATTTATAATAACATATCAATATATTTGTGATACTGATTTTATTAATTTATAATGAAACAACTAATAAATAGAAAGTTGAAGAATAAAGAAGTTTGAAAGAATCAGTTGAAGATATTACCTCTTCCTCAACGTGCTTCCTCTAAATCTATTCTTAGAGAACTAGAGTTGGTATTTGAAGATGACCAGAAAATATAGAATAAAAATAGGGAAGTTTATAATGAAAAAATTATGGATATCGACGATCATGAAGGCTCAAAATGAACTGACGAGGTGAGGGTGGAGGTTCCCTTTTATAATTGAGATGAGGGACACTTTTGGAACTCCATATATAATAATTAATAATAATAAAAAACCATTCCCAAAAACCTCCAAAATGTCCCAATTTCTAATATTATATGAGATAGGGTTGTAATATGATCATCCAATAAATTTTGGACTAGTGATTTCGTAAATTTAAACCATATCATTTTAATTGACACTTAATTATTCTATTTAATTATAATTGTGGTAATAACATTCTAAATATTTAATGGTTATAAATATTTAATTATATGGAATTAATTGAACATAAATGAATATTTTATGACATTTTGGACCTTATAATTATCACTTTGAAATTTTTAAATTTTTTTATGATTTTTAAACAATTTTTTAAAATGTTATTTTTACGAAATATCAACTGTGTCAATTTTGATACTATTCATTTATTTGACATTAAATAAAATAAAAAAAGAAGATAAATTTGAACCAAAATATAGAATACACTCGTAAAATTTCATAGTAACCTATAAAATTCATGGAGAACATTATTTAGTTTATATGTTATTTATTTTAATATTTCTAAAACCATTTATTTGATATTTTTATTAACAAAATAATTTTTACATCACAATTGTGTGATCATTAATGGTAATTATTTAATATCTAAAAATTATAAATAAATTTCAATGATGTAGGGAGTTATTTTATATTTCTATAGACTATATACAGTCAATATTATATCATGGTTATCCATATATTAAAATTAATATACTTATATAAACTAAGATTGTGGCATTTTGTCACATTCATTAGTTTCTATTATATTAATGTCATATTCTTAGGTAAGTGGAAATTATGTGATTTATTTTAGAAAAATTGATTATAAGGGTATAATTTAGTAATCCAATAGGTTTTTATAGGTTTTAACATAATTTTATAATAGTGTTTTTACCTTTAATTACCCGATTTACCTTCAACCATGGTAATAAAAATAATTACCAATGTTACTATTCATAATGCCCAAAAATAAAGGTAGACTATTAACATAATTTGGACCTAAAGATTAAAAATATGAATACCATTTTAAAATATTAAAAACATAGAAGTTTTAGTAATTTTTTTAAAATCAATTCTTTTGTTGGAGTGAGAGAATATGTTTTTAAAAATTAAAACTTTGCAAAAGACTGAAATGCTTTTATATATGAATTCAATGTAAAATTAATGATAATTAAATAAATTATATTTAATGATAAAATATATTAAATTTATACTTTAAAACCATTTAATATAATAATTTAACCATATAAATTATCTTGATGAAAGAAGTTGTATTCACTTAAAATTTATTGCGTTTTTACTGTTAATCAAAACTAGAATGTTATTAGAAAATATCATAAATTCATCCAAAGTAAGATTTTATATCCCAATTTAAAATAGAAAGTTTATTTTGTCATATAAAAATTATTAATGTGTCAAAATATTAATTTAAAAGGGGTTCTCCATTCAAAGGTGTAAAATTATCAATTAAAAAAATAGGTTGTTATACGCCAATTAAGATTTTATTCATACCCTATGAATAAAATATCCCATGGATGAATATTAAACATATTTAATTAAGTATATAACAGATATATATCCCATTAATTTCATTACCAAATGTAATTCACTCAAAAATAAAAATATCTAATTGATTTATACTTTTCATAAATAATTGATAGGCAATGAATTCACAATGCATTTTCATAAGTTAGTTATAATTATTTCTGCTAACCTAATGGCCAGGATATAATGGTAATTTGATAATAAGGTAATCTCACGGCTCATTTAAACTCACCATTGCGTGAAAAACAAACTACTGAAGAATAAAAATTATTTAACGAAAATATTTCATGAAAACATCAGGGTGTTACATTCTACCCCCTTAAACTAAATTTCTCCCTCAAAATTCATCACTTGGAAACAAACAGATGAGGATACCTATCCCTCATCACATCCTCAAGTTACAATGTATCTTCTTCAAACTGGTGTTTCCTCCATGAAACTTTACCCAAGCGAGTGGTCTTGTTTTGTAGAAATTTTTCTCTATGATCCAAAATCTCTATCAGTTGTTCTTCATTAGAACGATATTGCTCCAGCAGAACAACTTATGAGATTAGTACATGTGAAGGATTGGGTATGTACTTTCTCAATAGAGATACATGGAACACATCATGAACTTGAGAGAGATTCAATGGATGTTCCAATCAGAAAGATACCTTCCCAAAATGATCTAGAATTTCAAAAGGACCAATAAACCTAAGGATCAGTTGGCCCTTCTTTCCAAATATCTTTACCATCTTCTAGGGAGATATTCATAGAAACACCATATCACCCACTTCAAACTCTAGGTCTTTTCGTCGGTTTTCATTATAAATTTTTTGTTTACTCTGATCTACTCAAATGTATTGTTGAATTTATCTGACCATTTCTGCCATTTTTTCAACAAGATCAGGTCCTGATAGACTTCATTCCCCAACTTCATCTAAACAAGTTGGAGTTATGCAATTCTTTACCTGGAGGAATAAATAAGGAGACATCTGAATACTATATTTAATTATATTATTTTAAGAAAATTCCACTTATGGTAGGTGTTTATCCCAACAACCTTTGTAATAAAGAGAGAATGATCTCAACATGTCTTACGGATTTTGAATTGTCCTTTCAGACTGACCGTATATCCGAGGATGATAAGCAGTGATGAAACATAACTCTGTATCCAGAGCTTTCTGAAGACTTCATGAAAACTTCAAGGTAATCCTCATATCCAGATCATATATAATGGAAAGTGTTACTCTAGAATATATTACCACTTCTTTTATATATATCCTAGAAAGGTGATTAAGAGAGAAATCCTCTCTAATAGTAATAAAGTGTGCTGAATTCATAAAGAGATCAACTATAACCTAGATATAATTATTACCTTTGGATGTTTTGGTAAGTCTTATGACAAAGTCCATAGTGATATTTTCAGATTTCCATTCTGGTATGTGTAATGATTGTAACATCCCCATAGAATTCTGTCTATCAATCTTAACTTGCTGAAAAACCTAGAATCAAGAGACATATTTGGCGGAATATCTTTTTATGTCATCCCACTAGAAATACTCTTTTATGTCCCCATAAATCATTGTGCTTCAAGGGTTAATAAATAATGAAGAACTATATGACTCATCAAATAGCTCATTCTTTAATTCTGGTATGGGAGGAATGCAAACTAGATTCCTAAACCTTATTTTTCCATCAGAATCGAGGTTGAATTTAGGAATATTTCTCACCTTATTTTGAAGCTCTACATATTTATTATATTCCCCATTTAATAATCACTTGTATAGATGGTTGAACATTCATTTGATAAAGATAATGTTTCTCCCCTTCCTTTAAAATTTCAAGATCCATCTTTTTAAAATCCATAAATATTGGATCTTTTGTGATTCTTATCGTTGATAGGCCAACATTTTCTTAGGTACTAAAAGCATCTGGCACCTTGTTTTCTTTTTCCAGGATGGTAATGTATTGAAGAGTTATAAAATTTAATCAGCTCCAGCCATCATCTTTTGAACATATTCGGCTCCTTTTGTGTGAAAATATACTTTAAAGTTTTATGATCAGTATAAATATCACACATTTCACCATAATGATAATTCACACATATCCTAAATGAAAATATTACTGAATATAACTCCAAATCATGATTTGGGTAATTTTTCTCATGTATTTTCAATTTTTGCGAGGAATAATATATCACCTTATAATTTTTCATGATAACACATCCCAAACCCTTCTTGGATACATCACTATAGATCACATGCTTTCTCCACTACTAGGAAGTGGGAGTAGAGGTGCACTGGATAAACATCTTTTTAGCTCTTTGAAATTATATTCATCTTACTCAATCCAAATTAACCTAACTCTTTTCCATGTCAACTTGGTGAGTGGATTAGAAAACTGTGAAAAAGCATTCACAAAAAAACTATAATATCCAGACAAACCAAGAAAACTTTAGATCTAAGTTACCATTTTCGGTCGTGACTAAATTTCACCAACTTATACATTTGATGGATCCATTGACATACCATCTCTTGAGATTATGTGACCCAAAAAATGAAACATTCTGAATCCAAAATTTATACTTGGTAAATTTTTCATAATGCCTCTCTTTTCTCGGGGTCTTTAGTACAATTCTCAAGTGGTCTTCATGTTCTTCTTTAATCTTGGAATATATAAGAATATCATCTATAAACCTACCACAAAATGATAAATATAATCTCAAAAGAATCTATTCATTATATCCATGAAGATAGAAGGGGAATTAGTAAGGCCAAAAGAAATAACTATAAGTTCATACTATCCATACCTTGTACGGAATGATGTCTTTGGTGTATCCTCATTTGGACCCCTAATTGATGATATCCTAAATGAATATCAGTCATGTAAAAGTATTGAGCTCCATGTAATTGGTCAAATAAGTCGTCAATTTAGGGAAAATGTTATTTTTTCTTGATAGTGATCTTGTAAAGTTCCCAATAATCAGTACAGAGCCTAATTGGTCCATATTTATTCTTAACAAATAGAAGAGGTTCTCCCCAAGGTGACACACTATGGCATATGAATACCTTATCAAGATTCTCTTGGATTTGCTTCTTCAATTACTACAACTCAATTGTGGACATTCTATAAGGTGTCTTTTAAATAGCCATAACACCTAGTAAGAGTTATATTGAAAAATAAACTTCTCAATTTGGTAGAAGACCTGGAAATTCCTCTAGAAAGACATCATAAAACTCACATACAATGGGAATATTCTTAATAATGAGTTTATCCCCAACCATTTCATATAAATAACCTTCATTTATAGGAATCAAAACCCATATGATGGAATAAATTTCTACTGGAAGGTTATATTCATCCTTGCATCGATAGATGATCATAGATTGATCTGGAATATGAAATGTGACTTCCCTTAATTGGAAATTTATATGAGCTCCATATATAGAAATATAATCTATGAAAATAATCACATCAAATTCCACTATTGAAAGGATAGTATGCTTTTCAGGAAGTACTATCCCAAAAACTTCAATCGGTAAATAATTATACACTTTTGATGTGACTGTTGTGCTATTAAGAGTTGTCACAACTAACTCAAAATAGAATTGTTGAGGTAATACAGAGATACCATTAGACAATTTTTTAGAAATAAATTCGTGGGTAGATCTAGAATCAAATATAAATTTTTTTACTTTAGAGGGGATGGTATGTGTACCTTTCACTAGTTCATTAGCATTCTCCATGTCACCAATAGTGATTACATTTAAATTTCATTTTCCTTTCTCCTTAAGAGTTTGATGACATTGTTCGTCATCAATAACCCTTAGATTAGGGCATTGATTGGAATAATGCCCCATTTCCTTGCACTTGTAGAATTGAAGTGTTAGAGGTTCATTCTTTGTAACCTTTTCTTTATTCACATCATTAGACATATTTTATTCATCACTTTGGTATTCAACTGCTCGATGAACATCATTTACACACTTAAAATATTTACTAGTCCCTTTAAGAATTCCCTCCATTTTTCTTTCCACACATTGAGAATAAGGGAAAAATCATATTCTTTTCAGTGTGGTATTGAGATTTTTTCTCTGAATTACATTTTTCTCTTTTTATCAAACCCATATGATTGATGGGTTACTCAAATATCCATATCATCCTTGATATCACATAAAATGATTTCCTGATAGCTATTGAAGTCCCTTATGTATATTTCCCTTTGGAGACTTGGTTTTATTCCACTAATGAATCAATCAATTTTACTCTCAAGTTGAATAATAATTCTAGAAGTGTATCTTGTATGTCTTATAAGATTCGCTTTGTAGGTACCAATAGATTCATCATCCTATTGCTTAAGCTCATGTAACTCTATCTCCATATTTTTTTGAAGAATACGAGGAATGTACTTATTGAAAAATATGTTCTTAAACTTGTCCTATTCTATGGATTCAATTTCATCTCTTTTACTTGAATTCTTGACAATGTTCCACCATTTATCAGCTTCACCTCCTAAAATATATACTACTAAGATGACTTTATAATGTTCAAAGAATTGTAGAACTAAAAATATCTTATCAGTGGTATTGATCAATGTTAATCTTAATGGGTCATAAAACCCACTAAATGAAGTTGGACGCTACCTCGCGAAGGATTCAACATAATGTTGCTCCCTGCTTTGCTTTTTTGGAATTCCGACATGATTCATAGCTTGACAAAGTTGTGTGAGCATGGATAAAATATTTTTCATTCCAGATCCCATAACATTTGGTTGCTTAGGTGGACAATCATTTCATTTCCCATTTCATTTAGCACTAACGTGGTTCCTTTGGGTTCGAGGCATTGACTAAACCAAGAAACACAGTGTGAGAAATGATAAAAATAACTTGAAAACTGCATAATCAAGAATAAAATTTCAATTTAGATCACATTATGTTTTTTCCTAAGTTATCCATGATCATTTCTAAAACACGAGGATTGTAACCTATACTTAGACACATCCTTACGGTTTTTACTAAGGTTCTCTCATCCTAGTTTCCATAGATTAACTATACCATTACTCTGATACCAACTATATCAGGCCATAATTTATATATAGATTTTAATTAAATGATAGAGTATATTTATTACATAACATAACAAAAACTACGCTAGGACGATATAGTTTTAGTGTCTTTAGAAACTATGGAATAAAAAACAATTGGATCATAAAATATGCACATTGTCTCCTGCTTATTTATTCATAACTAGACTTCCTTTTGACATATATTACTTAATACCCTTCTTCATGACCCTAGGAAAAGAAGAATGTGATAAGGTTATCTCAAATACTCAATAAGGGTAAATAATGGAAATGTCCATCACATAATAATCATAAGAACAAAACATTTGAAAATCTTATCCTGCATATAAAAGATTATAATATTATGCCATGGGAAAAATCATAAAAGTGAAATGAAATCCAAATAGTCATAACAGAAGTCATAAAATTTTGTGGCATACACCAATAAGCATTAAAAATCATTTCATATTCATCCAGGCTCACTACTAAGACCATTATAGCAGAAAAAGTCCATTACTAAACTGATTTCACTCCTTATTCCAGTCCTGTATTATTGAACCAAATCTACTTTCCATTCCAGTCATATCTATCTCATGAGATTTAAATATTTACCCAATGAATTGGAGGGAGATATTTGTCCCACACATCTCATAATGAATCCATTCTTACGTGTGCCACAAAAACATAAAAACATTCACCATAGCATAACCCATGAAATAAAATGGGTTTCTTAAACATCATTCCATCATAATTAATATAAAAAAATGTATTTCCTAAATAAAATTACATAATAAAGAAAATAAAATCATAGTATTAACATGGATATAAATATATCTATATTTTAATAGTGTTATCTTAGATGGAAAATAATTTTTAGAAAACCCTTGAAATTAATTCCTGAGGGAAATATCTTTTCTTCATTAAAAACATTTTCTTTCCCAAAATACCACACAATTTTCGAAAAAATAATTTTATTTAAAAACAAACTTTTAATATTTTAGGTGAATTCTCAAATAAATAAGTCACTATTAAAGAGTATAAATATATTCATTCCATAGAAGTTAAAAATCATTATTCTCATACGTTTGCAGGAAAAGTGAAAAGGTACCTCGAACCGAAAACGACAAAATATTCCACTCATACCATTTAGTAAAAATTAACCATTAGATAAAATAGTTATTAACAATTTATTTAAGGATATAAATACATTTTTTAAATACATTTTTTTGAAACATATATGTGGATGATAAATATACCCCTAGTAAATACTTACACATAAACAATCTCAAAAAAATTGAGATTGCAAAATTATCCCTTAGCTAAGGTCCGACATGCTTCATAGGTAACTAAACATCCTATATAATGATTTAAGTAATTATAATTATTTATTATATAATCATAATCATTTTTATGATAACATTTATGATCATATTTTCATCCATTTTTTAGTAACAATTCATTGTTATTCGTTATTTGGGTATTAGCTGCTTTATGTTCTTATGCATGTTTTGTAAGATATGTTTTTATTACTATTTTTAGGTTATAGTTATATAATTTAAAACATGGTATTAGTATAATATATATCATATTTATTAATTCAATTCATGTATATAACCATGGTTTAATGGCGATCATGTAGAATGAATCGCATCACATCCCATCATGGAGACGGTAGGCTGTACGTACACACGAACGATGATATCATTCCCAAAATTGTTGAATGGTTTTGAAGTGGATGGTGGATAATATTTTAGAATTAGTATCATGTTATGATAATCATATTTAGTTAATATTTTATTCATTATACCCATCCATGTAAGGTAGTGGTGAAAATAGATTACACCATAGTGTGGAGATGGTAAACCGTATGTACACAGTCATGGTGATTTCATTTTTCATAGGATGGATAGAAGGTGAAATATTAGAGTTTAATATTTATAATGACATATAAGTATATTAGTTGTACTTATGTTATTACTTTATAATGAAATAAATAATATAGAGGAAGTAGAAGAAGAAAGAAGTTTAAAATAATCGGTAGAAGAGATTACCTCTTTCTCGATGCGCTTCCTCTAAATCTATTCTTAGAGCACTAGAGTTGGTATTTTAAGATAGGAAGAACCTATAAAATGAGAATAAAAAATTTAGAAAGGAAAATAGTCAAGGTATGGTAGATCTTGAATGCTCAAAATTAAGTCAAGTGGTGAGGGAGTGTGTTCCCTTTTATAATGGAGGTGAGGGGTACTTTTGGAATCTCTATAAATAATAATTTATAATAAAATAAAACCCCACTGAAAAACCTCAAAAATTTCCCAATTTAGAATATTATATGAGATTGGTTTTTAATATTGTCCACCAATAGATTTTGGACAAGTTATTTTTTCAATTTAAATGATATCATTTTAATTGAAACTTAGTTATTCTATTTAATTTTTAATTGTGATAATAACATTCTAAATATTTAATGGTTATAAATATTTAATTTTATGATGTTAATTGACCATAAATGTATATTTCACGATATTTTAGACCTTATAATTATAAATTTGTAATATTTAAATATTTTTATTATTTTTTAATAATTTAATATTTTTTTTTATAAAATATCAATAGTGTCAATTTTGACAGTATTCATTTATTTGACTTGAAATAAAATCCAAAAAGAAGTTAAATTCGTAAAAAAATATTTAATATACTTATAACTTGTCATATTCACCTAGAAAATTCATGTATAACATTAATTAGTTCATATGATATAAATTTTAATAATTTTAAAACCATTTATTTGATATTTCTATTAATAAAATAATTTCTACATTACTATTGTGTCATCATTAATGGTAATTATTTAATCTCTAAAAATTATAAATAAATTTATATAAAGCATTTAAGTAATTTATATTTCCATATACTATTTATAGTCTATATTATCTCATATTTATCCATATATTAAAATTAATATACTTATATAAAATGAGATTGTGACATTTTGTCATATTTATTAGTTTTTATTATATTCATGTCATATTCATAGGTAAGTGTCCAGTAAGTGATTAAATTTCTAAAAATAGATGATAAGGGTATAATTTAGTCATAAAATATGATTTTTATAGGTGTTAATGGTAATTTTATCATATTATTTTTACCTTTAATTATCTGATCTACCTTCAACCATGGTAATAAAAATAATTATCAAAGTTGCTATTCATAATGCCCAAAAATAAAATTAGCCTATTAGCATAATTCAGACCTACTGATTCCAAATATGGATTCCATTTTTAAAAACTCAAAACAAAATATTTGTCACAATTTTTTTTAAAATCAATTTCATTGTTGGAATGAGAGAATGAGTTTTTAAAAGTTAAAACATTGCAAAATATTGAAATGTTTTTACATATGAACTCAATGTAAATATAATGATAATGAAATAAATTATATTTAATGATAAAAATATATTCTATTTATAATTTTAAACCATTCAATATAATAATTTCATCATATAAATTATATTGACAGAAAAAGTTGTTTTCTCTTAAAATTTAGTGTGTTTTTACAATTCATCAAAACATGAATGTTATCAAAATATCATAAAATCATCCAATGTAGAATTTTATGTCTCTATTTAAAATAAAAATATTATGTTGTATTATAAAAATTATTGATGTGTCAAAATTGTAATTTAAAAGGGGTTCTCCAATCAATGGTGAAAAATTTCCCTCTTTTGTTTTTTAAAAAATGGGTTTTTATACATCAAATAGGGTTTTATTCATACCCTATGACTAAAATATCACTTGAATAAATATAAAAATATTTTATTAAGTATATAACACATATATATCTCATTAATTTCATTACCAAAAGTAATTCACTCAAAAAATACAAATATTTAATTGATTTATACTTTTCATAAATAATTGATATCTAATGAATTCAGAATGCATTTCCATAAGTTAGTTATAATTTTTCCCGATAACCTAACGACTAGGATATAATGGTAATTTTATAATAAGGGTGTATCATGGTTCATTTAAACCCACAATTTTGTGCAAAATAAGATACTGAATAATAAAAATTGTTTTAAGATAATATTTCATTAAAACATCTGATATAAACGTTAAATGGATCTACGAACCCATTTATTACTAAATAGTGGATAAGCTCTATAGAAAAGATCTTTTCTATACTTTGTATTTATGAAAAAGATAAAGTCACCCTGGCTCTTTACTATTTAGAGGGAGAAGCTGATCAGTGGTGGGTTCTTATTAAAAGCATGAGACCAAGAGGGGAGATTGATGATATTGAGTGGGAAGAGTTTAAGTGGATCTTATTCAATAAGTATTTCCCTCATTCGATGGGAAGGAAAATAGAGAAGGAATTTATTGAGATAATGAAGAAGGAGAATGAATATGTGGAAATCTATGAGATGAACTTCACAAGAATTTCCCATTACACCTCAAGCTTTGTGATGGATCATAATAGGAAGGCTGGTAGATTATTTGGTGGACTAAGAGATCATCAACAGAATAATCTAGCTAGATAAGACTATAATAACTCTGAGGAGAACATGTAGAGTAATATTAAAGTTGAAATAGAGTTCGGTGATATGTAGTGGTGTCACATATCTAATGAAAATATAAAATCAATGGATCCAAGATTGGGGAGGAGCTTTGATCAGGGAAGAGGAGGAAAGCAAGTGAAACATCCCACAAGTATAAATGTGGGAAGATTCATTCATGGAAATGAATAATCAAGAGAAGGAAGTGTTAAAAGTTTGTAAAATATGTTCATATCACTTGGAATTATTTTAGTGAGGTGAAGCCTCAACTTTCCAACACTAACGTCAAATGGAAGATGGTGTAGACCCTACCTGGAGTCCAATGCTTTATGTGTAGACAACTATGGAACTTTGGCAATTAATGTCCAGATTCAAGGTCAGTGGTGGGGAATCACCATCGGCCTCATCAAAATAAAAGGGATAAAGGTCATGTTTTTTCTATCACGACAGCTAAAGGTGAAGCTCTAAATGATGTGGTGGCAGGTACTCTTGTTGTTTTCTCAATTCTAGCAAGTACTTTGTTTGATTCTAGTTATACGCATTCCTTTATGCCGTCCAAGTTCGCAATAAAAAAGAATCTATCATGAACTACTAAAAGTAGAGGTATAATTCAAAAATCATGGAGGGATTATCCAAGCATCAACAGTGTTCAGAAACTCTAGTATTTACTTTAGTGAGCACAATATTATCACAAATCTAGTAGTCATCCCATGTTGGAATTCGAAATTACACTAGGGATGGATTTGTTTTCAAAGTATAATGATATGATCAAAGGAAGAATCAAGGAAATCGTAGTAGTATTTAATGGAAGAACTACAATTATCTTATAGGGATATATATATCGACCTTATCTTTTTATAGATGCACCTACTATGGCCTTCTTTATGGAGTTGATCTGTGAATAAGAAGAAGGAAGTGAGAGTAGAAGGATAGATAATGTCCCCATCATTATGAAAAAACATAAATATTTCATGAGGAGTTACCTCTACCTCCCATAGAATGATAGGAAGAGTTATCCATTGAGCACATACCTAGATCTCATTCAATATCAATGAACCAATATAGGATGGAAAATGTGGAGCTGTAGGAATTGAAGAAACAACTCCAAGATATTTTGGAGAAGGAGTTTATCTGACTAAGTGTGTCTCATTAGGGAGCACCTATTCTCTTTTTAAAAAATAGGGATAGATAAATGAGGCTACACATTGATTATTGAAAACTTAATGGGATCATAGTAAAGAGAAAATACCCTCTTCCAAGAATAGATTACTTATTTGACCAGCTTTGTGAGGATCAATTCTTCTCTAAGATTGATCATCGATCTGGTTATCATCAATTGAGGGAGAAGAAAGTATAAAGTCCAAAAACTACCTTCCGATCAAGATATGATCATTATGAGTTTGTTCTTATTCCTTTCAGATTTATTAATTCACCTTCCATTTTTATGGATTTGATGAATAGAGTCTTTAAGGACGACCATTATAATTTTGTGGTAGTTTTTATTTACAATATTCTAATATATTCTAAATGTTACAAAGAACATGAGGATCATTTAAGGGTTATTTTTCAAACTCTAAGAAAAGATAGTATTTTTGGAATGTTTAGAAAGAATGAATTTTGGTTACAATAAGTTTCTTTCTTATAGAAAATTGTATCCACTGAAGGAATCTCATCTGACCCTATAAAGACAATGGTTTTGGAGGAGTGGCGTCATCCTATAATAGTATCTGAGATTCATAGTTTCCTTGGTTTAACAGGATCTTATTGAAGGTTTATGATAAAAGTATAATGAATTTCTAATCCTTGAACCAATTTATCTCGAAAAGGGGACATGTTTATCAGGAAAAAGTAGTGTGATGAATGTTTCCATGATTTGAAGAAGAGATTGGTTACTTCACCCGTGTTAACTCTACCAACTGTTTGAGAAGGATTTTTTATTTTTAGTGATGAACCTATAAAAGGTATTGGGTGCATCCTCATAAAAAATTATGGAGTAATTTTTTATGTATCTCTACAGTTAAAGGATCATGAGTAGAAATATCCTACACACGATCTAGATCTGGTTGTGGTTGTTTATTCTCTAAAAATATAGAGGCCCTATCTTTATTGGAATTAATGTGATATATACACATATCATCAAAGTTAAAAGTATAATTTTACAAAAAAATGAATTTAACATGATATAGAGGGGATGGTTGGAACTTCTTAAAGACTATGATTTCTCAATTAATTATCACCCTAGAAGAGAAAACAAAGTCACTGATGCAATAAGTAAGAAATACCTTGTAGTTATGGAAATGATGAAGATTCATGGATATGACTTAATCAAAGACCTAGTAAAACTATACAGGGTAATTACAAGGGAAGGGAAATTATAAACCCTGTTCTAAATGATTTATAAACCATCATTACTAGAGAATATCAAGAAATATAAAAAAAGATACTTTGTTATAGAAGAAGTTTGAGGCAGTGAAGGATGTGAATTTTCCTGAGTTCAGTATTAATCAAGAAGGTGTACTAAATTTTTTTACAAGACTATGTGTTCTATCTATTTCGGAAATAAAGAAGGAGATGATGGATAAATATCATAGCTCTAAATTCTATATACATCCTGGAAGAACTAAAAATTATAGGGAATTTCGTGATCATTATTGGTGGGATAATATAAAAATAACGATTTTTGACTACACTAAAAGGTGCCTGGTGTGTCTATAAGTGAAAGTAGAGAAACAACTTTCTAAAGGGGTATTACAACTAGTAACTATACCCGCATGTAATTGTGACAATATAACTGTGGACTTTGTAACTGTTCTCTTTAAAAATTACAAGGGAAACAATTTGATATGGGTTATAGTGGATCATCTCACCAAGACTACCCATTTTATCATTATTAGAGAAGATTTATATCTCAATAAACTTGATAAGATTTATGTTAAGGAAGTGGTAAGGCTGTATGAAGTTTTTCTTTCTATCGTATTTGATCTTGATCCAAGGTTCACAAAAAATTCTAGATAATTATTCCACATGCTCTATATATCAAATTGAATTTTTGTACGACCTATCATCCCACAATGATGTCCAATATGAAAGGACTATGTAGACACTTTAGGAAATGCTGATAACATGCTCAATGGAATTTAATGGTGGATGGGATCAACATCTCCCATTAGTTGAGTTCTCGTACAAAAATAGCTTCCAATCAAGAATTCAAATGACACCCTATGAAGATCTCTATTGTAATAGATGTAGAACGCTTACTTGTTGGGATTAAACTAGTGAGAGAATGCTTCTTCAGATTGATCTTATGAAAGAGATGATAGAAAAGGTTTATGCGACCCAACAACACATTAAGGCTGCTCAGAGTTGGCAGAAGAGCTGTGCCAACAACCATCGAGGGGACTCAGGGTTTGATGTTGGTGATTAGGTCTTCCTTTAAATTTCTCTATGGAAGAGAGTCAAATTATTTTGGAAAGAAATGGAATCTCATCCTTGGGTACGTTAGCCCCTATGAAATCCTTGATTGCATAGAAGCAGTGCCCTATCAGCTTGCACTTCCTCCAAATCTAGCTCAAGTTCATGATGTATTCTACGTATGCCTCTTGAGGAAGTACATATCTGATCCCTGATATGTACTAAATCCACAGGCGGTACAACTGGAACACGAACTCTCTTGTGAGGAGTAGCCGATGGGGAGCATAGATCGTATAGTCAAGGTTCTATGCAAAAGACTACCCCCTTGTTAAAATGTTGTGGAGGAATCACAATTATGGAGAAGCCACGTGGGAACCAGGGGAGACTATGAGGAAAAATTACCCACACAATTTTTCTTACGAGGGTATGAGTTGAAATTTCAAGGATGAAATTTCTTAAGGGGGAAGAATGTAATGGTACAAACATTCGAGTAATATTTTGTTTCCTAAAAATGAATATTTTTCTCTACCACAATCAATAATATCATATAAGTATAATTGAAATGTAACCATTGAGTTTTGACCATTATATAACCATTAGTAAATATGATCATTGGAAACCAAAATAATTTTTAATGTTATAATTATTATTTTTAAATAGAAATGATAATCGATAATTAATGTAGAAAGAAGAGTCGATGACCTCTACTAGTAGAATCGTGCCATATGTAGCCGATTTTTCAAAGCTTTGGAAAGAAGTAGCATCAATAGGCTTTGATCTAGACCAAGACCAAGAAGTTCTTCGACATGTTAATATTGAATGAAATCACATATGGGAGAAATTCAAGTTGATAAAAATCAACACATGGGCAATGTTGTCTGAGCCGCCTCAAGATTCTATCACCATTGAACACCTTACTCTTAGGCCCTATACCGGTGTTATGAGGGTTTATGTAATGAGGCAATAATTAATTTGTGTAATCATTTTATATAAATAAATTTTTATTACATAATTTTCAATTTAAGAATAGTTTTATTAATAAGATATATGTTTAATTGAGAAAATATTTGTAAATTGAGTTTATAAGTTACATTTTTACTTTTATAGGTATTTCCTATACTTAAGGAATTATAATGGTAAAATAAACATCATTTTTGAATTTCAAATGTAAAAGTAAATCTAGTATGAATTTTTATTATTTTTCTATGAATTTTTATATTATTGATGATTATTGAAAAAAAGAGTATTTTAATTTAATTTTTATACTTTAAATAATCGATGCTATGAAATAATTTTCGCAAAATGAACATACATGGTTTTGATCAGTAAGAAATTTAGAGTCTGATAAGATCAAATTAATTTTTGGAGAATAGTAACTTATGAATATTAATATTACCCTTATGAATAGTTATATGAATAATGGAATAGTAATATGAACAATTGAATAGTAACCTCACCTAAGGATTTATAAACATAATTTTTTCATCTTGAATAGAAATGTGATATAATAGTATTAGTAAATAACTATTTTAGAAATCATTAGTTAATTATTAGTATTTTTTGATTAAATAATGATTTTACTAAACAATTAAATTTCCCACATTTAAAAAATTATGTTCATAAAATATAGTTTATTTTTGAATTCCAAACACCGATATTAGGTAGGGTGATTTTTTGTTATTTTTATAAAATGTTTTGTTTTTTTGGTGAGTAATAAAAATACTGTTTTTGAGTTTTCGATGTGTATAATGTCATCATAATGATGTAATATGTAATTTAAAATTCTGGTAGACTCATGTATATTAAAATATGATATGAGGTGTACCAAGTGGCCAAAATGTAGGGAAAATACCATGGGAAAGACCATGGTTTTTTAAATACCACCGATGAGGTGTCCTCATAAATGAATAAAAAACTATTTCTCTTTTACTATAAATACCCAACCATTATTTCATTTACTTTAATTAAAAAAATCCCCCTATAATATCTGATAGTATTTCCTCCCAAGGGGTCCTCTCATGGTGTCCTCAATCCCTCAAGGTTCAGATCTTAGAGTTTAAGAAGTTACTCTTCAAGGTAAGGGAATTCCCAACTTCCCTTTTCCTTTCTAATTATTTTTTATATGGCATGTCTTTAAAATTTGCATACCTTTTTATTATTTCCATTTTATTCTTCTATATACTTTATTATGAGTCTTTTATGAATCGATGACCACTATACCCCCTCTTCTTAATTTTTTTATAAAACCATGTTTTATACCCGTTATGTTGCAGAATTTTCGTTTCAAAATCTCTCTCTTTTCCTCAAGAAATTTTTTTATTTTCAATATGTGAATACAAAAAACTATTTCATTTATAGATATATAAATCATGACATAAAAATGATTTATTTTATTCTAGAATTTACATACCTAAAACCTTCATTCCATTTCCGTGGGTTATAAATGACATCATGATCATGTTTTTATGCACTTTTTATAACGCCATGATATTGATATAAAACCCATTTATTTTATTCTATTTGGGTTATTTATGAAATTTTTGATTATGATATATGTGGATCAAATGAAAATAAAAACATATTAAGGGTGTTCCCTGATATCTCCCTAATGCATTGGGTAAAGAAATTAATCATTAGAGATGAAAAGTTTTACTATACCATGGTGAATAACCTTGGTAATTTTTAGGAAAACTTGAAGATGGACCTTGGTGATATTCTTATGAATGTGTTAATTAAATTTTGTAGAAATCTTTTCAAGATATGATTCAAATTATTATTATCATGATATTCCTCTTTCTTATGTCTTTATGATATTTCCTCATGTTCTTAATTGATTCTCTCAAGCTCACATATAAACAGTTTTCCTTGTTTTCCCTTACTGTGCCTTGTGCTCACCCATTCTTTGATGTATATACCTATGTTATTTTATGAAGTGATTTTACAGAGGATTAAAATTTCATGAAGATGTTCAACTGTATTAACATAATGTTTTATTTTTTCATGTATTATGAACCTTCTTTCCAAGATACTAAACTTTAAAGATCATCTATTTTTAAAATGTAATGAAAGGTTACGCAATAAAAAAGAGGGATACCATATATTTATTATAAAAATCTGACCTCAAAAATCCATTCTTGTTTTACTCAATAGTTCATTTCATAAAAATCGATTTTTACAATGTATTTATTAAAGTTTATTATGAAAATCCATTTCCCATGTCCAAAAATCAAATCATTAACACTTTAAATCCGATTTTTAAAAATTTAAAAATAGGGGTTTTCAAAACCATTTTTAGAACCCAAGAATACCAAAAAAAATCACAAGAAGAAACTTCTGTAAGTGGGCGACTTTTTCATATTTTTGGTGGCCAAATTCCAATCACACCACCATCATATGGAGTATTTTAGAACCATCCACCCAACTCCACATGGATTTCCTGGACCTACAAACTCACTGAGACCTTTATCCAAACTCTATTTTCATTTCCAAACACAAAATAACCTATAAGAACCAAATAAACCCAAAGAAACCTAAATTACCTTGGTAACTTGAGCTCTGTCATGAGTTGTGCTGGCCAGACACCCTACCCATAACCAGATCCTCAAGCCCAAATAGTCCTAGCTTCAGTATATCTATAATCTTCCCCAAAAAACATGACCCAAAAGAGCACGAACTCCTTTGACATCATTATATCATGAACCAAACTGGAGTTCCATCCAACTCGACACCTAACTCGATCCACTACATGGCCCAAAGGGTGTTCCTAATCTACATGAGCTGGAAACTAGTTCTAGGGTATCAATAACAAACTTTGGTAACTATTTCAACCATTTTCATTAGTATAAATAACCAATGAGAACAAATAATGCATAACCAAATGACCAAAACCAAACATGGTACAACAATATTCAGGTTCAGAGTTTTAAAATTTTAACCAAAAGCAAAAGTGAAACAATGGAAAGGGTACCAAAAAATAACCAAATAACCTCCATGTGACATGAGGGAACTCTCCCACAAGACACCAACACCAACACCTACATGTGAGGAACTCGAGAAACCGATTCTAACAACAGAACCCACCTTACCTTAACCCAATTCGTACAAACAATGTCTACCTACACTCAAAGGTGTATGTTGGGTGTGATCCAAATCCCATTAGGATTCCACCTAAAGAAAATGTTTTCATTCTATAACATTAGTATAAAAATTAACATGCACCTTTGTACAACAATCTTTTGAAACACTTTAAACAATAACTTTTGAAGAAAAACCACTTTTTCACAACACTTTTAAGGAAAGAAATTTCAAAGTTAACATTTAAAAAGGGAAACATTACCAAGATAAACTTTCTTTAAAATGAAATTCACTCAAGGTACACTATATTCTGAAGTATGTAACCACATCACATGATTCTTAAGAGGGCACCATGGGTAAATCCCTAGAGGTAATTTAGCTCGAGTAAGACACTAGAACCTTATACCTCGGCGAAAGGTTGTATAGTAACCATGACCATAATATTTTTTGAGAAGAATACACTATAAAGGGACACCCTATGGGACTAGCGGTCTCCAATAAACATAATAGTTTAGTTGGTTTTGTAAGCCTCAATCCAACTAATTGAAGCCGAGACTTTATAATTTCATATCAACTAGTGTCAATCCACTTGAAGAAACTAGGACTTTCTTCTTCCATATCACTGGTGTAATGGATATTGTCATCCCACATAGATACTCATTATTAACATGTTCTCAATCCCTCATTTCACATGTTATACAAAACACCCATTTTACAAACACATTCCAAGAATTATATATACACCAGGAAATCACCATTCTCCATAAAAAAACTAATTTTCATTGTACACACACACCAAAACCATTTAAAAACAATTTTCACAATAATTTAATAATACTTGAAACCCATTTAACAACATTAAAAAGAAGAGAAGATAACCAATTTAACTATTTCCATAGGCCAACCCCGCTTTTAAATATACACATAAACAAACTATGTTTTAAAATATGCTCATGATCATTTAAAAATTTTATAAATCACATTTAAATGTGGAAAAGAATCTAATGAGACAAAATAATCCATTTATTTTTAATTTTTTAATACATTTTCACTTCTAGTTCCTCAAAAAAACACATTTTGAACCATTTAAATAAACCATAAAACACTTTTTAGATGAATCACTATAAGGCACACCCAAAAACATAACCATTTCCAATAAAAAATCCGTTTCAATCACATAATAATTTCAAACCCTTACAAATCATTTTTCACACCACAAAAATAAATAATAGAGCACAAATAATTAACCAATAAAGCATATTAAAATTATTCAACAATGTTAGGGAATAGAACCACCTACCTCATGTGTAGAAACTTTTAGAAGTTGGTACGAAACCACAACTACACCACCACAAGACCATATAAAATAAATATTTAACAAATAACATCAATATTGCACCCTAAATAACAATATTTAACCCTAAAGGGACCACCCAACCCATTAGAGATAAGAAACCCAAAGGAATAAGGAGAGAAACCCTATAAAAGAGGTGAAAACAAGAGGAAATAGTACTTAATTGAGGTATCTTTGATAAACCACACCAAATCCACGAAATTAAGGGAGACCATTGGAGCCAAGAGGAGGAGAAAGAGGATCCTAGGGATTGGGTGATAGAATGGGTTTAGAGTGGGGGATTTATGGTTCATAATCATAGAGAGAGAAAACATAAAAATCCATATTTTAATGACCTGGACATGCCATATATTTTTCCCACATAGTTTGTCAAATCATCCAGAAACCATGCACCTATTAGTTTCCAAGAAGGGTATGCCACATGGTTAGCCCTCATGATTTAGAAACTGTATGCTAAATGTGTGATAAGACTCTACCCCAAAACACCTCCTAGTTGCATGGTTAATTGGGAAAGGGTTCACTGTTTAAAAAACATGTGCTAAACATGTGACACCTACTATTTACCCAAATTTTCTTATTTTTTCCAAAAAACTCAAAGGGAATTCAAAGGAAAAAATCTAGACTAAAAAAAAGATATCCCTCAAAATTAAATCCCATCACACCCAAAACTCGAGAGGAAAACTGAGATCCAAAAATGATTCGGGGTAAAGGAATAAAATGAAAAGCCTAGTTTGACATTATCCCTTTAGTACAACCCTGTAAATCATTCAAAAAACACTTCCTCATATCATGGGGAAAATAACTCCTAAGAATGCGGTGAGTTCAAATGATTAGTAAGGGTAGTCATAAAAAAATGTTTATGAATACATAATTCATGACCAATATGGAAATACAAATAACTGAAACACATTCCATTTAATCAATAACTTAAGCATAATATGGAAGAAATAAAAGATGATCAAATAATAGTATAGAAATAATAAAATGGGAATGAAACTTAACCATGGATATTATAATAATCAAATAATTACATATAGTATCAATAAATAATCTTATAATTTGGGAATTTCATAATTCTATATATAATAAACATACCTTAATGGCTTCATCCAAGAAACCATATATAAATGAGTAAGACATTAACCAATACCCAAACTAGTTTGTCTCAGAAGACATATTCATGCATCAAGGGGCTATAGGGGGATCTTCCTATCACTTACTAATTCCAATTAATTCCTCATATTGATTGGGTGAACATAAACAACATAAAAATTAGTATTGAAATATACCATATGAAGTGTGAATACTTTCCCCAATCAATAACCATAACTACAAACCATTTAGAGTAACATGATGAAAGGTATCAAACTAAGACATTTACAATTAAACAGATCATAAACCAACCAAATAAATAAAAAGGATGATATATATACAACATATCCCCAATGTATCATAATTACATTAAAGGGGTGAGGTGATTAATGAATAAAAATATATTTAGAAACATTCTTTAGGAGAATATTGTTTTCAATTTGATAACAAACTTTTAAAACTAAAATACCATAAATCATTTTGAATATAATTTTCATTGAACATAACTTTTAAAACTTATAAAAGAATATTCAATAAATTTTAGTGGTCATTATGTATGGAAATTATGCTCTTTCCATACACATTAAAACAAAGATTCTTTTTACTTTTTTGATAAAATCCTATTGAGAAATATTTTTGAAAATCACATGAATATTCCTTTAAAAATTATAGAATTTAAAAATGGGTAAATATTTATTTAACAAATCATTTTTAAATGTTTAAAACATTTTAAAAACATTTTTAGAAATATTAGTTTTGGAAGAAAATAGATTTTTGACCAAAGAGCGAAATGAAGTTGGATTTTATTAAAAACAGTTTATAAAACATTTTATGTACCGATGAGTGGAAAAATGGTACTATTACTTAAAAATATCATTTATAACCAAAGGAGGATAAAATAAAATAGGTTTATTAAAAAATTATCAAATTATTTCCTTCAACTGAAATTCATGAACAAAAAATCTCTATTAGAATGAGATTGTGAATTAAACCCTTAAAATGATCATAACATGGAAGTCGGAATTAATCAACGAATATATTATATATATCAACTCTAAATATACATAATTTTATTTAAATACAACATAAAATAATCAAAATTAATTACACAAGTAATCTTGACATGACATAATCCATAATGTATAATTTTAACCTAATGAATGGAATTTGAGTTAAGAAACCCCTTACCACTTTGTAACCAGTCAAATCAGATGGCCCATAAAAGTAATAACTATAAAATAAAACATTGAAAAACATTAAAATAATGAGATTCATAATATTTTATATGAAAGGGGTATTATATACACTACAAAAAATAAATAAGTGGCAAATAAGGCATATATCTCACCGAAGTAAAAGTGAGATGAGAAACCCATAGCATAGGCCCAAAAACATTCCATACATGCACTTATTGTCTTGTATAATCAAATTATATTAATTAAATAATTAATTAATATCATTTTAAATATATATATTATTTACTATAATTTTTTTAAGTTCATTTATGGCCATTTTTATGATTTATAAAGATCAATATCATTGTTCCTGGATCATTCATTTCATGGTTTCGTGGTTGTTTCACTTGTGTATAATTATAGATTTTCTTATCAAATGGAAATAAAACTCTATAAGTGAAATGAAATTCTATTTATGAAATTTTATATGTTTAAATGGTGTCATATATAATTTTTATTTATAACATGAGAATGATTCATTTGATAAAATGTTAAAAATAAATATATAGTTTATTTTGGTAGTTTTTACGACCATCAGGAACTTGTTTCATTTTGTTTAATATTATGTCAATATATGAATTAAAAGACATGAAATATTTTAATATATACCTATTAAAATATTTTTTAACAAAAATAATACATTTATAACAATCCTTTAAGGTAGAAATATAAAATAAAAAATCATTATCCATGGATACGGTTAGCCGCCATAATTTGGACAATGGGTTCGTATCATTGAATAAGATGATATGAGAAAATGGATGGATAGATGATATTACAATATCAATATATAATTCCAGTATATTCATGATATATTATTTATTATTATTTTATGGATGAATGAGGAGAAGATAATCTAGAAGAAGAAAATAAATTACGAGAGGATGTTTGGAAAAGTTACCTCTTGAATATCACATCCTTGAAGGACCCAACAAGGAAATAGGAATTGGTCGTTTGGTGAGACCATAAACACTTAAACATGGGGATAATGGGTAATTAGGTTATATTTTATGATATTCAAAAAAATTAATGATAAAGGTGGTGGTGGGGGATGGTATTTATACATAGGAGGGGTGGTTTTATGTGATTAAATAATGTTTATTTTATATTTAAAGCCAACCACTTTTGCGTGGAATCAATCAAAACAAATTTGGTTGACAAATAATGTTATAAATCCTGTTTAAGGTCTATAAACACATAAAATAAACATTTTATTTTTTATTTTTTATCTATTTTAAGCTTTTACCTTTTAACTTTAACCTACTACATTATTTTACCTATACTACGTTAAATCATTTCTTACCAAGGTAATTTTTTATGCCTAAAAACATAACCATATAACATAATTTGGAAATAATGATTACAAATATGGAATCCATTTTACTTTCAATTTATAAAAGTTATAAAAATCAATTCTAAATATTTTTAGCGTATAAATCAAAAGTATAGTTTTTAAGGTTAAAATCATGGTTTTTAAAATTGCAAAGAACTTGTTTATTAATGTAACATCTTATGTACTATTACATTACATAATTATTTTTATCAAGTAAAAGGGTTAATAAATTTAAAATCATGATCATAAAAAATTATTTTCTAAGAGTTATGATATTTCCTAAAAACAATGTTTTCACTTTTTTATACAAAATATACTTTTTAGAGGATTCCCAAAAAATTACCATACAATAATTTTGACATGATGATTAAAAAAATGATGTTTAATTTTTCAAATAATATTTATTAAAGAGTAAAAAATAAATTATATTTATTTTTTCATATAAATAAATAAAAATAACTTTTTGAAGAAAACAAATATTTGAAGAACAAAAAAAATCATGTGTTTATTTATTCAGAAAAATTAAATTTATATTGAATATGAACATCATATTTATTTCATAATGTAGTAAATATTATTCACACCGACAAATTTAATGAAAATTTTATAACATTTATGTTAAAATAATAACATTTTGGAGTTCATTTAAGCTTGATGATTTGTGTGACATAAGCTATCAAACATAATGTTCTTTTAAAATCTCAGGGTGAAAGATTTCACCTCCTTTCTAATGATTTCTCAATATTTCATACATTAATAAATAATTAAGTTTTAAATATGGAGCCTAAATGGTTTATTAATTTGATTCACTCTATATTTTCAATATATTGTAGTTATATATGTTCCCCTCTTGATTATCCAAACCTAGAATTGTCATTTTCCCACTTGAGACTCTATCTGTCACATGAATCATCTCTTTTTTGTACATATTTTCAAAATATCTCCTTGTAAGTGATTATATTATTTTTAGGTTTATGGTGATCATATAATGATTGAATGGAGTAGGAATAACCCATGATTTTCCCAATCTATCTTCAACCAAAGTAGAATTCATTAATATAGGAACATACCATAGATGGAAATAAGTAATATCCTCCATATTTTACTTTTTAATATATGTTTGATGGGGAGAATATAAACATCAAAGTAAAGTATTATGACTTCGAAGGAGGAACAATATGCAAGGGATCCTTGATCAAATTAAAAGGATCCCTATTCCCTAAACGGGTGTTATCTCCTTTTTTTATATAAAATGGATGAAGACATTCTAAATCAATCTCTATAGAGAAATATGATTATTAGGGGTGAAGAGAGTTTTGAATTTACCTTAATATATTACACACATCATAAGTTGAGGTATCAAATACCATTTATAAGAACTCATATTTTTATTCACTAATTGAAGAGATGGAGTGTTGACCATATCAGGCGCTATCTCATAACACCCATACATTAATTCTCATTGGTCAACCATTCATTGAACACTTCAATGAATGCGAAAATCCATAAACGAATCATCTTATGATTCTGAACCTTTTTCAAACACATGGAATAATTGGTTAGTGTAGAAAAAACTCACATCTAATGTATCCCATATTGTAAGTCATATCATATACTATGATATAAGACAACAAAAGTATCCCTAGGAATAATCGATATAATCATATCATAAGATATGATATACATCTCATGCATATTTCATCTTTTAATTTAATGGATATCATTGGATAAGATATCCCTAATTTTGGATCATATCCAAAAATATATAACTTGAAAAAATATCCCATAAGGAAATTATAAAAAACATTTTAATTATTTGTAAATCCATTCAAATCCCTTTTAGATTTGGTTTATCAAACACTATTTATTTGGGAATAGACACTTTGTCTAATGCCTAATCATCTTCTAATGTACAGACTAAATAACCGCATAGGCCTCTGAATCATTGATAATAAATATGAAATCTTGTTTTCATAGATGTAAGAATAGAGCAGATTCTACCAATGAATATGTGCAAATCAAGATATAATGCGGTCTGTTGTGATCTCAAGAAAACATAATCATATCTTCATAAGAGTAATTATTTCACAATATTTATTATTCAAATAATACATATACATGTATAATTTATTTCTTTATGAAATCATGTGAACAATAGATATGATACATTTCAAATATATTATAATCCAATTCACTTATTTATATGTTTGAAAAATATATTGAATAGGTACATGGATATATCACATGTCATTCATCTTTAATATGAGAACATCACATGAACCTCATCTAAGTAGTTAAGCACATCAGATATAAATAAACCAAACCTATCCATGCATTTACATAATCTCGTTAAATAATGGTTTTAGATGTCTTCTATTTTCATATGAGTGACAAAATACCAATTTATATGGGCTCTGACTAAAGACATTTTCATCAACATACCCAACCAGACCACGATTTTCTATGTCTCAAGGATTGTATTAAACATTTATCAATATATTAAGGTTTTCATACTTATTATATCACCAACAATAGGTAATAATGATTAATAATAAACATACACCCTTTATTATATTTATAATTGTATGACATTCCATGATATAAAATTTTATGGGTCTATCTAAGAAAAGAGTCTTGACATATTACTGCATGAGTCAATGATTTTAATCACATATACAAATTTTATATTGAGTATAATATTTTACTCATTATAACTATAACATTTAATCGTAACCCATAGTAGGTTATAATGATCATTGATTTAAATAAAACTCAAAGTCATACTTTGAGGAAAATTACCTTTCAACTATTCATTTAAAATAAATTACAACACACATTAATGAATGATAAAAACTGATTTCATTTATTTTTAAGATAAGTATACCATATAAAACCATTAAATTTAATCTCTTTTGTATTATATTACATGGGATTTAATATCAACCTTATGTTCTTGCTATGGTAATGTATTCATTAATAGATATACTACATTGTCCTAAGTATCTTCCCAAAAATTCCTAAAGTCACCCTTATCAATGATCTATCATTAAAGGTAGTATTTGAGAAGGATATGTCTAGTCCATTGGTGTGATTTAGGTTCCTTATTTTTAGAAATAAATTTATTGACATCATAGTAAAGATAAATTTCTCCCTTGACTATAGGAACCACACTAAGTTCAGTGATGAAATTCTTGATCCAAGAAGATTCCATTGCAACATATAATGTAGTGATTTGTTAATTCCTTAGTTTTGATTCCCCATAGTGTCCTATTTTAAAAACATCCAACAAATAGATGCACCTTTCTGAAAAAACATGAATATATATTGTGATTTTAGTCATCATTACAAGATTGAAAAATTGTGTTCGTGTAACCCTTTACACAAAGATCATACTCTCCTCCAAATATCAAGAACACATACTTAGTCCTTCAGACATAATTTAGAATGTTCTCAGAAATCCAGTTACTATCAACATCATTGGAATGGTTTCTACTAGTAATGATAAGATTATAGGCAATATTATTTTGATTACACAATATGGAATACTTGATAGTTCCTATGGAGGATGTATAATAAATTATTTCAATCCATTATAACTTTATAGAAGGTTCTTGAATCATCCTAAGATTCATGACATGCAACACTATTAAATACACCCTTTTTTATTTTTATATGCTAAGAAAATTTATCACTTTACTAATTTATATATCATGAATAAGTTAAAGTACCCTCTTAGATATATCTCTATAGATCCCCAAACGTAATATGTAGGCTGTTCCACCCACACATTTCATAGAAAATACTTATACGAACATATCTTTACTGATTATAGATTTGAGATGTCATTTAGAATAAGTATTATGTTTTCTACATACAACATAAGAAAAAACACAAAAATTTCACAAACCTATTTGGATATAAAAAAAATGATCTACATTCTCGATGAAACCAAACTCTTTAATTATATAATCAAACTAGATATTCCAATTATGATGATCTTTATTTAGTCTACAAATGGATCATTATCAATTTTATACCATAGAAGACTCGTTTGACACTTTATAATGTTTGGGTTGTTTAATATAAATTTCAGGGACTAAATTGTCATTAAGGAAAGTTGTTTTATATCCATTTGATAAAGTTAACAATACAAATGTTTTATTATGGAAATAAATATCTTAATGGGCTTTTAGAATGATATTAGTTAAAAGGATTATTCTATCTCATTGTCATCAAATTTATTATAATATTTTCCAACCAAGCTCACCTTATAGGTAAAAAATATACAATCTATGTCAAGGTTTATGGAATAACAACTTTAAATTTATGGGTCTCTCCCATTAAATGTAATCCAATGAGTTTAGAATTGGGCTATTGTACATGTAATCCATTTTATATTCTATCTATTGTAATAATTTGTTGAAATTAGGACCCACAAGGGCAACCTAATATGTAATTGGTTCATCTCATATTAACGATACCACAATATAATTCTCCAAAAGGAAATCTATATCTCTCATCGTCATAATCAATCCCACCATACCTTGTAGGTTCTTGTATATATATATTATTTTGTTTTTCTACAACAACTTATTGAATCAGCACAACTTCTCTCTCAGTAACACTTTAAATTTTTTTACATTAATTTTTCAATGATAAAATCTCCTCCCACTAACACCTTGAATTATACATTCCTTCTCTATAAATATTCTTATTTGTGCAAAAATCACTTTTTGTTTAGTATAATTATAGTAATAATATCCCATAGTTTCCTTAGAATACTAAAAAAATATTTTTTCGAATTTAGGGTTAGGATTTTTAGAATCCAATCTTCATATGAGTGCTTCACAACCCTAAATCCTCATAAAATACATTTTGGTTAGTTTTATAGTCAGTATATCTTATGGTTCATTTATTTATATTTTAGATGGAACGTGGTTAAGTTGGAAAGTTGTAGTCTAAAGATCCCAATTGGGTTTTAAAGGATTATATTTTTGTCAACTTATATGATAATCCTTGTGAAATATTGATTTTTTATACAAAGCTATTAAGAGTGTGTTATAGATAATTTGAGAATCCCTAATAAGAATTAGAGATGTTCTATGATTATTTTAAGAAGTTTGGAATTCAGTAGTTGAACTGAAAAATGACCAAGCCCTTATGTTTTCATAAGATCCATATTAATTTATTAAAATATATAATTATTTTATAGGTTTTGGTTGTACCTCATAAGAGTAATTTTGAAATAAAAACCTCCATTTAAACATTAACATCCCAAAACGAGATCCACTTTATTGGTGCCCCGAGATGGTGGGTCACATAACCTCATGCATGCTTCCCGATAATCCAGAGACTACTGACAAGATGTTAGGGTATAATGTGGTATAATGGGGAGAGTGACTGTAAATTAAGCCTTTTATTATCAATTTTTTTTTAGGAAAAGGTGAGAAACCGCAAGATCCAAACATTACAACCAAATGAATCCATGAATGAAGATAACCCAGGTTAATTCTATAAGGTTTTCCCCTTCCCAGTGATTACATCACGATGAGAAGCCTCCACCATTACATGATAGCTCGGCTAGCTGTCCCGTGTAGGGTTTCATGATCTCGATATCGATGGAAGAGCCATACTCTCTCAAACTTCCAAATCCAAATGGCATACTAAGGTGGAAGCTTCTTTCTATGGCCCTTATCTGAAGTATAACCATTTAGTGTGATGGTTGAAAACACACCCAAAATTCAATAAGAGATATGCAGACTAAAAACTTTCCCATACAACATCCAAGATCCAACATTGACCTTTTCAAAATGCAGATCCAAAATATTCATCCAATGAAATATAGGCAGAGTCCCCAAAAACCAATATCAGTGTCATCCTAACAAAAATCACAAATAGGAAACATCCAAATAAGGTACATTCATCGAAAATACGAACAATATAATCATATGGTTCTTGAAAAACCTCCACTTCTACACCACTATCGGAATCACAAAACCCCCAAACATAATTCAACACCTCCGTTGATATGAACCACGCTACCTCCATAATGCTAGAGCTGACCGACCACAAAAAAAAAATCCACATCTAAAATAATAACTAGAAAGACATCCAAAATGCACAATGAAAATAAAAAAATGTATCAAACATAAAAAATTATCACAAAAAATAGTCACCCAAACACCAAAAAAACCAACTACAAGCATGAACTTCAAAACTACATCACCACCTTTTAGACTGAACATGATGACCAGATCCACCCCACACACACACAACAAGTGTAGAAACATGACAAAAAAATTCATCACAGTAGTTTGAAACTCGAACATTAGACCTTCATTGCACCATCATGTGAATCCCTATCCATATTGAAGTGTAGGGCATGAAAAGGCCAATAATCGGTAAGATTTCCGAGATGTTCAAGCCCACAGAGTAACATGATTCCACTACAGAAAGAGACAAAATATGCCACGAGCTCGTCAGGTGAATGATTCAAGGATAGGAATAGCTGATCATCAATGGGAGATGAAGGAAACGACGAGGGGGAACCATGGAGCAGAGCTTCTTACAGGTGCATTTGTGGAGAGAATCCACCCTTAGATCAAAGTGAAATAAATATTTAAATAAATTAATAGGAAATAATTGAAACATAGTATAAGATATTAAATAATGGAAATAAATACAGTAATCATCAATAGAAGTGTAAAAACCAAACAAATATAATAAATACTAAAACCCATAGACTAAGTGATACACATGATGATGTCATGGAATACTGAAATAGAAAAAGGGAAATATAGGAAACCTAGGATACACATATACAAAATTTTATACAAAAATAAAAAAAAGGCCAAAACATTGATCTACTCACATCATGAGAATATGCTCAGTCCTCTACTCCCATGGTCAAAGCTATATGTAAAATAGATCAAGCATCTATAGAAGGGAAATTTCCCTTATCCATAAATGCAGTCATGAGGTCTACTCGGGTACCAAAGGAAATCCAAGTAGGGTGTAAGATAGACTCATTAGTTGACTACCAATGGTGTCTAGAAATAATACAAGTAATGTAAATAGAAAAACACTATGCATGTATAAATAATAATAAAAAATGATGAATAAATAAATACAACTCGGATCAGGTTCCAATAGGACACCTAGAATACTCTACATTCTTCGGCATATGCCTCAATTTGTATGATCTAAATAATATATATACTTATATTTATATTTAATACTATATATATATATATACTATATAAACACATATACACTAAGTATATGAGGATATAAGTTAGAATATAGATGGATAATAAGTTCTTAATGGGCCTAGGGTGTAATTAAGGAATCCATAACTATTATAATTATCCGTATGATCAATAAAGTGAAATATACCTGAATATCATGATGAATTTGAGACATCTTTCCCAACATTTTAGATGGTTCTATGAGTGTTCATGGACAAGACTCGATACAGAGGAATTTGGAACGTCATCCTCATATCCTAAATAAATCAATAATGGTACAAGATATCACAAACAAAACACAATGCAAGGGAGTGTGAAACTCTTTTCTCAACAAGACCTTATCCATCAATAAAAAACCAAATTCCATGGAATACCAATAATAATAGAAATAAAACATATATAAATTATTACAATTCATTAACCGTAATCAATCACAACATAAATTTTTAAAAAATTCCTCTCATAATTATATAACATGTGGTGTGGCCTTTCCACCTACTTCTAATCCTTTAATTAAGAAATGAATATCAATTTTAGAGTCAATATAAACCACTTAGGAGGTGGTAATATTCATTTAAATTTATATTAAAGAGGTAAATTTAATCTGACGCACTGAAAGGGGGGATATCAATGTGGCATACATCCTCTAAAAAGCTATAAAATCAATGGGTGTATGATGACATACATATTTTAACTTAGGAAGGAAAACTAAAATTTAATGCAATGAGTTGAAATGTCCTACCTGACACAAACTGATGAAACTTATATAATCATCAGAAATTTTATGGAAAACAACTAGACCAACTAAATTTGGTGTGTAGATGATTCCTCATCCAATATTGGATTCAGGTTTGATGTAAAACGAGGGAAAATGGAAAAAAAATCCAACACCCTGAAAATTATTTGAATAGTATTGCCCTAAAATAGTGCAAGATATTGTAAGATAAACTACGAATGGAATCAAAAATATTAAGGATATTACTATTTCATATCCAACACAATCAATGATGTTTGAATTAGTGTCCCGATTGAAGCGCTATTAAAATACATTGGTTAAGCCATCAGAGAGATCATAAGAGAAGGGATAAGGTTCAAGTTGTTGGAAATGGGAGAATAAATAGGAAGAGGGTGGGGTGATGTTTTTAATTCAATTAAAAGAAAAATTATAAATTCACCCCCCAAAAATTGGGTTGCATGGTTGGCCAAATCATATACCGACCGTGCTGCCTCCACTGTCCAATGACCCCCTTCGCATGGGTTAGGAACATTGTTTGGCTAACCATGTGCAATCCATGTGAAAACCATCTGTCACAAACCTCGGCAATATCAAATTGGAATTTACAACATCTTGCATGGTTGAAAAAAAACCATGTGGCCTTCTTTTTTACACAAGTGTCCTTCATAATAGAGTCACACAGTTAGTGCAAACCATGTTATAACCATGATACCCTCTCTATTTTTCCAATTTTTAGAGCTATGGGTTCTGAACAAGACCTTAATTCTTCAAAAACGTTCCTTAGTACACAAGGTATGTATACCAATCTAAAACAACGAATTAAAAATAAAAAAATGATCCATATCTTTGAGAAAATCATGGTCGTTACAACTTCCCCTCCATAAAGAAACCCACCCCCCAAGTTGGAATTCTGAGGGTAAAGAAGGATCATTGGAGAAAAGCTATAACTTATTGGTATGCACATCGATTTCTTAATCCAAGGTCTCATCCTATACTAAACCATATATCCACATCATTTTTACCGAAGGAACTGATCTAAATCGGATATTGTTCACATTGTGATCCACATTACACACTGGATACTCCTTTAAGGAATCATCGACATCTAACTCAACCTAATTAGGATGGAAAACATGCATTGGGTTTGAATAAATTTGTGAATACACGATACATGAAAAAAATCATGCATAGAATTATATCACTGAGGAAGTTCTATATGGTAATCCATTGGTCCAATTCACTTGAAAACATAAAAAGGTCGAATGAATCAAGATGAAAGCTTACCCAGACTTTGAAATCTTTAATGGCCCAACAAGGGAAAAAATCACAAGAAAACCCAATCTCAGACCTCGAACTCATGATATTTTCATAATCGATTAGCATATGACTACTATATTGAATGAACTATCAAAATGATCTTTCTAGTTGGACCTGCTCTGTCATCTCTTGGACAAGACATGGTCCATGAAAATCTACCTCCCCTGCCTCTAACCAACACATAGGTGATTGGAAAGGCTTACCATATAAGGCCTCACAAGGATCCATCTGGATGTTATATTGAAAACTATTATTGTATGAAATCCCAAATAAGGGTATTTAATTCACTCAATAACCACCAATGTTAAGGACACATGCCCAAAGCAGTTCCTATAACACCTAAATTGTAAGCTCTATCTATTCGTTAGTCTGAGGGTGATAGACCGTGCTTAGAAGAACATATGTCCCAAAGGCCTTTTGAAACCTCTATTTTAACTATGTAATGAAGCAATAATCTATATCAGATATGGTATATTGAGGAGATATTTGAATACATATGATCTCCCTGACATATAGGATCCCAAGACTGTCTACTGAAAAGGCCTCTTGAACAAGTATGAAGTGTGTGACCTTCATGAAATGATCAATGATAATTTAAACTATATCATTTCTGTAAGATGATATGGGTAAACATATCATGAATTATATAAAGTTATTATC
This sequence comes from Viscum album, assembly GCA_963277665.1. Lineage (NCBI taxonomy): Eukaryota > Viridiplantae > Streptophyta > Magnoliopsida > Santalales > Viscaceae > Viscum > Viscum album. Next base: position 1,879,670,469 of record OY728150.1, on the reverse strand, counting down.
CCATTTCCCCTCAGTAATGGATAAAGCTATAAAAGTCCATCCAGTTGCTGTTGTTCTGCCTTCACCTGCCGATAGGTGGAACAACAAGTTATAAAGTTGAAAATATTCCATTACATAGAAGACCACCAATACTAGTTACATAAGTATTAATACATTTTGGTGACACTGGGATATACCTCCAAAATTGAGGCATGAAATTACCACATATTCTCCTCTCTGATGTATTATGGGACCCAAACATAGCAATGAAAACATAAGGTCTCATCCTCATCCATGGTCCAACCATAATATGAATCTTTATCTGAGATATTTTCCCTTAGGACTAAGCCCATATGATCTGATAGTGGTCTCATATTCACCAATTCTAGAAGGGTAGAGGTCACTTCTAAAGCCATGAGGATATTCTACCCATTATTCTATTGAAAATAATTATATGTCTCTAAAATGAAGTCCATGAGGTACGAATCACCACTAGCCTCCTAAACTGCCTATGTTTGAGTCTTTTGGATCAGATAATAGGCCACTTCATTAACCTTACTTGGTGTTTAAGAAATCTATAAATCAAATGACTACATTTATTCTACCCACCTGCACTACCTGAAACTCAGATCATGTTGTGTAAAGATATACATGAGGATTTTGTGATCCGTGAATACCAAAAAATTGTCATCAAGGAAATAGTGCTTCTAAAAACATAAATAATAAAATACAGCAACCATAACAAAGTAATACATCAGATAATTTTGTTTGTTAGGCCTCAACTGATGATAATTGTATGTTATGAATCACTTATCCAATATAAGAGCTCATCCAATCCTAATTCCTGACGCGTCATAACAAACTGTATAGCTCCTGCCTAGCTTCAATAGAATTTTAATCAGCACTGAAATCAATTCGACTTTAAACTCCAAGAAGTTTCTTCCACAATATCATGACCATATGAATTCCACATATTTTCTCACCAATACCTTAAGCGTCACATATAAGCATGAAAAATCCATTTTAAAGTGTCTGCAATATCAAGTTGACCCCATAAAACTCTAAATATCATAGAATTCATGGGCATACCCTAGAAAACTACAACTCTCGCTTTCTCTAGGTCAAATGAAATTCCTTAATCTAAGATAATATGACATAGGAAGTGTATTTTATCTCTCCAGAAGTGAAAATTATCAAGATTAGCGTAAAGATGGTGTTCGATCAATGTATTCAACTCGATATCAAAAAGTTTGGCATAATCATATTTGGAATAAGAATACGCTAATATTTTATCCATAATGACTATAGAGGCCTTAATTTTTCTTGGATGACTATTCCCTAATTTTTAAGATAAAAAACATAACATCATTACAAATCTTAGATCCAAATAATTACTATCTTGGGAGAATTAGGATTACACATAACCTTAATATAATAGAACATAAACATTATTTAATTATTTATTCTCTTTCTTCTTAGTGTTTGTCACATTCTCCCTAGTAACAGTAATAAGATTAGGATATACATCAAAAAAATGGGTGAGTTAAAAGCCTAATAATAGAAAGAATAAGGGACATGAGTCAATATAACATGAGTGAGTATAATCATCAACATCATAACATAAGCATAGGATTATCATCAACATGATGAGGAAAATCATGAAAAAAGGTATAGAATATAGATATTCATTAAAATGAAACATCATCTATTAGTGATCAAATACCACACATAGTTGTGAACCATGCTAGCATCATGTTCTTGTATAAAATATTTTCATAATAATGACAACATTATTTTGAAAACATATACCATCATGTTCATGAATATTTCACATTGTCTCATGAGATTCTTCAAAATACCCAATTCATCTATGGGATATATAGTTCCAAGCCCAGCCATAACATCATAACATTTACATATTCATGCATGCCACTTAGAATATATAAATATCATATTCATTAAAGATTTCAATATCTACCAAAATATTCCCCATTAATCCTCTAGGAATCCATGGGGATGTTCTGGAGTAATCCAACACCAAGTATTGTTTTTCAATTTTTCATATAAAGTTTTATAATATATTATTTCATTCTCACATCATGATTGATGTAATTTGAGTTACACCTATTTTTTGAAAAATAATATTTTTACAAATCACCCAAAAATTGTAGTATTTCAGAAAATTACAAAAAAATCACCCATAGAATATTTCAATGTTCTGATTTAAAAATTGATATTAATTTTATCACAATAAATTTATAAAATCTATAATTTTAATTTTTTATACAAAAATAATTTTTAAAGAAACATTGAAATTGAGTTTATCAAAAATGTCTTTATATTGTCTTCATGTTTTTAATAAAAGTATTTATTTTTTGGAATTATAAAATTTATATTTACATAAATTAATCCTGATAAATATTATTTGAATCACAATTTAATTTTTTTCTTTAAATTTACTATACCAACGGTCATGTTACTACTCTCAATGGTCAGATTACTATTCCAATAGTCATATTACTATTCCAACTATCACATTTCTATTACAGTGGTCACTTTACCTCATATAAATAATACTTTTTCATATCACTCAATATTCTACTCAATTAATGTAAATGTTCTATATTTGTATAATGTTTCTTAGTTTACTAATGTTTTTCTTCTTCTTTATAGTGTTTGTAGTGGGGGATATGATTCTAGGAGATTGGGGTGTTGCTATTTTCCCATTTTATTTTTTATATTTTGTATTTTTTCCCTAGTGTTAATGTTTGTAATTTTAATTAGTTTCATTGATGGTTAATGTAATAGGCTTTATTAAAAAAATAATTCATTTTTTGGTTTTTCTATATTTTATTATGTATAATATAACAAAATATAATAAAAATTACATTTATTTGAGAACCAAATTTTACTAATAATCATGGGGTCATTACTTTATTCCCCCCATTAGAAAATTTTTACTCAAAATTTCAACTCATATTCTCAATTGATAATAGATGAGGGTACTTTTTCTCATTGATTCCTTTGTCTCCCAAGTCTCCTATTAATACTTTTGGCTTCTCCACAACACATTAAAATGGCGATTTGTCGTGGCGTATAGAAATTTGTCTCCACGATCCATGATATTCAAGAACCATTCTTCACATGATAGGTCATTATCAAGTAGTACCACCATCATATTCAGTAAATGTAAGGGGTCAGGTATATACTTCCTCAGGAGAAATATGTGGAACATATCACAAACATGAGCTATATTTTTTAAAAGTGTAATCCTATAGACCACTTCTCCTATGAGATCAAGGATCTCAAAGGGTCCAATGTTCCTTTGGATAAGCGTACCTTTATTTATTAACCACATAACTCTCTTATATGGTGATATTTAAAGGAAAACATTGTCTCCAACATCAAACACCATATAAAAACCCTACTCTTTATTACAAATTAATACATGATTTATTACAAAAGATTATTTGTAATAAAACCAGGAAGATCGATAAGTCTAGTGTATTTTTGAATTGGGAATATTATATAATAGTTTAAAAGAGGAAAAAATTCATCTCCATTGAAAACATCCTTAACATGCTTACACATAAAACTGCATGGAATAACTTGGGGACATACAAAAGAAAGGGGTGATCTATAAAACTCAGTAAGGAAATAAACATGGAATAAAGTGATACATGTTAGAAAATATGCATATTAGTGGATCATAAAAAGAGTAGGAAACATGAAGAATGAGACATGATATAACATGATAATCATAACATAGGAAATGTGGAAAAAACTTAAAACACTGCATCATAAACATAGGCCAAGGGTAAACCACCAAATCATAATGGTTAAAAAAGTCCTATAAAGGAGTCAGGTTCAATCCCTTTCCCAAAAGGATGTCTCAGAATACAAAACACTACCAAATGCATTGGATCTCTATATAATTCTGAGCGGACTCATCATATTCTTTTAATTCTTTTATATATGTGTTCCATATACATCATACATCATAATATCATTCATAATAATAATTCATAAAAAAGTAAAGGAGTGTTGAATAAATACATGTATGAACTAATTAAAACAATTATATATGTATAAATGTGAATACCCTTGAGAGGAAATGGGTATGGTATTCAATACACAATTATTTAGGCATAAAAATTTGTGGTGAAATTTTTCCAGCACAAGAGCATTGCCAAAAGAATCATAAAATTGGTTGATGATAAATAAATGTTTTTCTTATCATTTGGACATAAATTTAAAATTTAGGTTGTATATTTAATAATAGATCACATAATAATTAAAAAAAACATAAGGTAAAAAAGATACATGAATAAATAGGATAAAGGAAAACCCCTTACTAAAATTTGGCATTATAACATGTGTATATAAGGGTTATTGGGAGGGAATATTGAGAGAGAAATTGGACTCTCATAATTTATAAATCAAATTTAAATTAAGGGAGTTGTAGGAAATCATTACCAAAGAACCTAAAATTGAAACTAAGAAGAATAATAACAAAGAGGTGCTTGAATGTAAATGAGACGAGAGAAATCCCTTGAATGTGTGGCTCCAAATGCTTGGGAGGGGATTCTTAAAAGATTTTAGGATCATTGGTAGGACTCTAGAGAGTTTAAGGGGGACTATTTACATGATTCAAGTAGTATTAATGAATAGAAATGGGATTTTGTGTAGGTTTATATTGGAAATGATGGGGAGTTATTTATTATTTCGGTTTTGGAATGTAAATAACAAAATAACCAAAACCACAAACCATCCCATGGATTTTCCCATTATTTCTAAAAAATGGGAGTGATTCTAATTATTTTATATTCCCAAGGGCCTAAAATAATAAAATAATTCCCTTTTTTATGTGGAGGTGAGTCATAATCTTAATGAAATTATTTTAAAACCTTAAAATATATTAATGGTTTTGGAGGATTTATAATTGATTAATAAAATTAATTTAATAAACAAAAAAAGTAATTTTAAAGTTAAAAAATATATTTGGTATTGGATACCATTTATGATATTAATTACATCACTTTTGGGTCATTATGATGTTATAATATGCAATTCATTTTTATAAGGTATTTAATTTTTACCCCAAAATTCAACCGCATCAGAAAATTATGAAAAATTAAAAATTGAATAATTTTGAATTTCTGATTACAAAAATAATATTCAATTTATTGAAATAATTTTATAAATATGGTAATTTTAAATTTTAAAATAATAACCAACATTTATTGAAAAAATGCTGGGTTTTTGACAATAATAGTTTTCAAACACTTAAAAAAATTACCTTTGAATTCATAAAAATTATATGATCATTTATATTTCAAAGATATTATTTATTATTAAAATACATTAATTCATAAAAAAATTCTTTAATTGAATTTTAATATTACCCAAAAATACTATCCAAATAAAAATCATTTATGAAGTAACAATAATAGGATGAAAATATATTCCTTATTCTATAAAAATTAATGTACATACTTATATTGCTAGGGTATTGGTACATTTCCTTTTAATACACCAAAAAACGCCCTATGGGTAAAGTGTGTGATGGTGGGACTTTCGTGGGGGGATTTAGTAGACATGGTTTGGACCATCATCTCACTGAACTTGAACTTTTTCCGTAAATAGTTTCATTCATGCTTAAGTGGTTGGATCTCATCTTTAGCTTTGTTAAGGTAAAATCTTAGAGATGCCATCTCTCTCAGATGCTCTGATAAATGGGCTTTAAAGGGTATAATCATATTATTTGAGGCCATCACTTCCATTTTCTGTGTTAATTGGATGTGTGAAAACCTTATATTTATACTAATCATGAAATCACTGTTCAATTACTATATTTTCAATGGTAATGATTCTTAATGGTTAATAAAATCATATTGGATATAATAAATCAAAAAAAGTTCATGTTTTTTCAATAACCATATTACTTTATAATACATTTAAATAAAATGAAAGGGGAATTTTATTTATAACAGTATTAGTCATTACAATCATACCCCTTAATAAATTTCACCATCAAAATTTTCTATTCCCACACTAAAATAGATGACGATAACTTTGTTTCTTCAAATCCTCCAATTCCCACATTAGTTCCTCAATATTTTGGTTTATCCCTAACACTTTGAAAATGGGAATTGTCATATATTTTAGATCTTCTTATCTACGATATAATATCTTCACTAGCTTTTATTCAAAGGAAAGGTCATTCTCTAATGGTATCACCTCTATATTGAGTAAATTTTAGGGGTCTAGTATGTTCTTTAGCAAGAGGGATAAATGGAATACATCATGTACATGAGATAGGTTAGGTGGGAGTGCAAGTTGGTAGGACACCACTCTGATGCAATCATGGATCTAAATGGAGATGGTGTATCTTGGACTAATCTTTCACTTCTTCCAAAATCTCGTCACTTTCTTCCATTGATATATGTGAAGGAATACCAAGTCTCTAATATCAAACTCTAGGTATCATCAATTATTTCTAACACAGTTCTTTTGGAATTTCTGGGAAGACTTGATGTGCTACTAAATGGTCTCAACCTTTTACACCATTTCATCATCCATTTCTAGACCTAATGGTTTTCATTCCCAAACTTCATCCTAGAATTCAAGTGTTCAACACCTCTTCCCATAAAGTTCTTCATAGAGAGTAGTTTGGATACATGAGTGGAAACTATTTTTAAGAGAACTTGACCAAAAGAAGATGTTGTTCCCACCATCCTTTGAAGTCAATTGAGAATTCCCTCAACATTTACTCAGGTGTTTGGTTAGTACACTCAGATTGGATATCAGTTTGAGGGTGATAATTTTTGATGAAGTTCAAAAAGGTAATCATAGAATGATGGAGACTCTTCTAGAATGTAGAGGTGAATCTTGGATCTCGTTCACATAAAATTGATATTAGTACTCCATGAAGAATTTCCAATTCTATGATTTATATTCATGAATGTTGATCCAGTGAGAAATCCTCTTGAATCAAATTGAAGTTCACAATCTTTATAAGATGATCCACTATAACCCATATATCATTATTCCCTCCTGATTTCTTCAAAATACCAATGACAAAGTCCATGGTGATGTTTTCCCATTTCCATGTAAGTATGGGTAATGGTTGCATAATCCCATTTGATTTTTCCTTTATTCTTTCACTTGATAACATACAAGACATTTTTATATATACTCCATGATCTCCTTCTTTATATTGTCCCACTAATAGTGTTCTTAGAGACCTCGATATATCTTTCTAATTCTCATGTGGATAAAGAAGGTTGATCTATGTTCATATTCCAACAACACCTTCTTTATCTTATGATTTGATGGTACACATAGTCTTAAACAAAATCTCAAAAATCCTTCTTCATTGACATTGAACTTCAAGGATTTCCATTTTCTTATAGTTTATACTTTCTTTTGAATTACCACATAATTTCTTTGATCATCCTTTATCTTTTCCAGAAGGGATGGCTGAGTAATTATATGGGAAAATATTGATGATGTTCTCTAAATTATTATTCCCATATCCATCCTTTCAAAATATAAGGAGATAAAATCCCTCTCAATTCTCATCAATCATATAATTTCTAGTTCCTTCCTGCTTAGAGTATCTTACACTTTATTATCTTTAACAGGATGGTAGTGGATTGAGCAATCATTATCATTGATCAGATATAACAATCTTCATTTGTGGATATTCAGTTATTTTTGTGGGAATATATACTTTAGGATTTTTTTTATCCATATATATTGCACACTTCTCCAAAAAAGGGTAATTCCACCATATTTTAAAAGTGAACATAATTTCAGCCTACTCCATATCATGCATTGGGTTGTTTTGATCCTGGGAATTGAACTACCTTGAAGCATAAGCTATGAATGTTTCACTCTATATTAACACACATCCCAATCCCTTCTTCAAAGCTTCACTAAACACCATAAAAAATATCTACTTCTGTGTGGTGTTATCACATGTGTAGTGATAAGCCACGTTTTTAATTACTTGAATCTCTCTTCACATTCAACCTTCCGAGAAAAATATACTCCCTCTTATGTTATCTTTGATAGAGGGTTTAAAAATCATGAGAAATTTCTCACAAATTGACTATAGTACCCAGATAATCCAAGGAATTTGGCCTCGACCATACTTCATTTTCTTATGTCATTGAAGGGTCCACATATATCCCATTGCTTATGATGATATACCTTATGAATATGACTTTTGTCAACCAGAACTCAAATTTACTATACTTTTCATAGAGGTTATCCTTTCACAATGTCTTTAGAACAGTTTTCAAATGCACCTCATGCACCTCCATGGTTTTGTTTTATATTAGGATATCATCTATAAAGAATACCATAAATTTTTTTAGGTAATCTCTAAAGAATCTATTCATTAAGTCCATGAATATTTTTAGAGAATTAGTGAGTCTGAATGGAATTACTATGAACTCATAATTCCCTTACCTTGTGTGAAAAGAAGTCATGGGAGTATCCTCATTTTTCACTATAACTTGGTAATATCTCGACCATAGATCCACCTTGGAGAAGTATTTTTATCCACATTACTCATTGAATTAGTCATCAATTGGTGATGGAGGATACTTGTTCTTTATCATGATATTTTTGAGATAACAATAATTAATGTGAAGGCACATTGACCTATCCTTCTTCTTTATGAATAGAAGTGGTGCACCACATGGTGAAGCACTAGGGCTTATGAACCCTTTATCCAAATTCTCATGTACCTTTTTATTCAGATTCTAAAGTTCCATAACAACCATTCTATATGGATTCTTGGATAATGGAAACACCCTAGGATTAATATTGATCTAAAATTTAACCTATAGACTAGGAGTAAGACCAGACAATTCCTTGGGAAACACATCATCACATTACATAAAAATAGGCATGTATTTAAGGATGGTTCTTTCTTTAGACTCAATCATTTGATCTAGATACACTTTATCATTGGGTAATAATATCCATACTTAAGAAGTTAGAGCTAAATAATATTAATCCTCCTTCTTTCACTTATACAAAATCAAGATTCAGTTATAAATATAGAGAGTGATTTACTTCTCATGAAAATTTACGTTGACTCTATTTAGAGAAATATAATACATACTGAAAATTACATCAAATTTCACCAAAGAAAGTATGTCAATGTTTTTTTTGGAAGTTCATCCCAAAAACCGGGATAGGGGAGGATTTATATACTCATGATTCAATAATTTCCCCATTTTCAATTTTCACTCAAATCTATACTTCCATGGTTTATGGTGGTGTTTGAATAGTTTTACTGAACTTTTGTGATAAGAAGGAATTCATTGAATAATAATCAAAATAAAAATTCCCTATTATTGAATTAATAACTAGTGTACTTTTCACCACTTCATTATCAGGACCACCTTTGTGGTTGTGATGAAAAAAGCTCACCCTTGATGCCTTGAAGGTTGTTGGTTTTGTCTAAAACCCCTTGGATTAGTGTATTGATTTAAAAGTGACCTGGTTCCTTTTATTTGAATAAATTAACAACATGTTGAGGTTTTATTAGATAATTACTTTCCTCCACCACATTAATGGATTGATATTATTAGAAATTTCTATATAGGTTCCCTTCCTTCCCATACCTAAAGCATTTCCTCACCCCAAAGGAAATTTCTGAGGTTCTTTTTTCTATAACTTTCAAAAGTAGGATTTTGATATTTCATGACACCATTAGATTTCACCATCGGTCCTCCAAATTTTAACTCCACTTTATTATACTTATCCCTATGATATACTAGAGATTCACTAATCTCGATTTTGACATTAAGGGAACATCAAATTTTTTTTCTCATAGTTGTCAAAATCACAGATCTCTAGGGATTTTAATATACTAGGTTGTATCCCACCAAAGAAGAGGTTAACCTAGAATTTGGGGGTAATGCCAAATCTTGAGGTGTATCATTCAAGTATTGTGATGTTTCTCTCATACACACCGATAGATTCTTCATCTTTTTTGCTTGAGGGAAAGGAAATACATTTCCATTTTCATACAGAGAGTGAGAGGAAAATATTTATCAATTGTTTTCCAGAATTCCTTCCACCTCATCAATCTAATCTCTTACTAAGGCTTCATATTCTTGATCAATGTACACCATTGATAAACTTCTCCCTACATAAGATAAACTAGTATAACCTTCTCTTTCTTAGAACATTGAAAATTGAAGAAGATATTCTAAATGGAGTTGATCAATTATTTTGTTATTAAGGGAACAGATGATCCATTGAATGTCAGAGGACTTTATCACAAAAAGTTATCAATTGTATCTTGTTACCTCTTAGGGGAATTTTTATGATACTCTAAATCCAAGTTTCTATTTACAACCTGAGTCAGCTAGGAGTGTATAGTCATGAAATTTGTAATTCCATCCCCCATTGGGTTGTGCCTCTAATTGGGGACGCCATCACATTTCCCTTCACATTTACTATTTAACCAATTCCTCATATTTATGGACATTGTCTAGAACAAAAGGAAAATTAGAGATGACTATTTTTAAACTATTTAACATGTAAATAGGATTTAATTACATTAAAGGGGTAACTTATAACTTGCATTTATTTCCTTTACTTATGAATTTATAGTATTCTATCTATGTTATCCATGATATATTTACTAACATATATTCTAATGTGAATTTTTTATTCCATTAATAATGGTTCATAATGATCTTATGAATTTACCAAAGCATATCCCCTAGGAGTGTCAAACTTGGTGCACAGTAACACCTATTTTTGTGTACCAGTTTACACTGAGTTAGGACCGACACACATTGTCAGAGTTGTTACCCATAGGTACATTCGTACTTTAACAAAATCAATGTAACACCACGAGATTTTATGAGATATATTATTTTTAATTTCTTTGATGTCTTATATTATACACTACACCAAGATTAGCTTGTACTATACACAACGCCGTATTAGCTTGTAGTATACGCAACACTACTCTTGGCTCATGTTACACACAATTTCAAGTTCATTTTGTAAAAATTATTCCACGCAACATTAAGTATAGATTTTGTTTAATGTATAAATGAAATAAGTTTTGATTATGTTATACGCAAAACCAAACTGAGATTTCACTACACGCAACCATGACTTGGCGTGAATTACATGCAATCAAGACCTTCTTCGATAGCATGTATAGTACGCAACACCAAGTTTCACTAAATGAGATATTATTATAATATTATTATGAACTAGCCATTGAGAATAGTAATACCCACTTATTGAAATTTTATATATTTTTTCCTTCAAAATGGACTTCATTTTTGGATTCAGAATACTGAAATTAGCCACGGGTGAATTTTTGGTATTTTTTTGAAAACTTTAAATTTTTGATGAATAGTGAAAACACTGGGTTACTATTTAGAAACCGACTTTTATTTAAATAATTATTTATTTTATTTAAATTTATTTTAGGTAAAAATTGATACATAATACATATATAAGTTCAATGTAATTTAATTGATACAATTTATAATAATTTTAGAAACATAAAAATTTTATTAAACTTCTCACCGTCTTTTACCCACCTCCTAGGAGAATTTAAAAATGTACATAAAACTTAATTTTACCTCTTTTGTGAGTGGAATTTCAAAAATCCGAGAGACACAGTAAATATCAAGGAGTAAAATGTGGTTCAATAAGATAAAAATAATTTTTGGTGAATAGTAACTTTTTACTTTTATTTACCACGGTTAAAAGTAAATAGGGTAATTAAGGGTAAAAATGATATTATTATTACCCTAACACATGTCCAAATTCTATTGGATAAGTAAAATTCGACCAAAAAAACCATAGGATTAAAATATGACCCTTTGGGTCACTTGGATTAGATTAGGACTCTTATTATTATTTTATTTAAAGAAGAGTTAAAAGAGTTAAAATCAAAGTTTAATAACTAAAATGTTTTTAATATAGGGTTATAAATTAGATAAATTCGACTATAAATATTCATTAGATATATAAAAATATTTCCTACATAATTGTATTTTATTTATAATTTTTAGACATTAAATAATGTAATTTATTTATGACACAATGATGATGCAATAATTACCTTATAAATGAAATATTAACATAATTGATGTTATAAATACCCAAATAAATGTAATTTGAGAATTTTTATGAATTAAACTAAATTTTTAGGTTAATATGACATGTTTTTATTGATTCAATTTACATTTTTTTAACTAATCATGCTGTTATGATTTTCAAAAAAAATAAATTACCAAATAGTGTCAAAATTGACTTAAAATAGTTTTTAAAATAAACATTATATTATTAATTGTTATTATATTTTTAAAAATATAAGGTTAGGGAAAATGACTTAGATAAGGTTATATATATTAATAATGAACCACTTGGGGTTCTTTGGTCTTGTTATAGTAAGTTAATTAACCATATAGTGTAAGAAAACAAGAAGACACGGTAAACGTTAAATTATTTAACTAAAAGTTAAATCTAAATGATAAGGTTAAAATAGTAGCCTAAACTTGTCTAAAACCTATTTGTTTAGATTATTCAGACCAATAACCACTTTATCGTTGAAATAAATCAATTTTGAGCTATTATAAATCGAATATGACTTTATTATAAAATAATATTTTAAGTTTTCCCTAAAGTGCCCCTCTCCTCCCTTATAAAAGGGAACCTCCTCCCTCTTCTCTTTACAAAATTTTGAGACTTGAAGGTCTTCCAAACACTACCCATTTCCCTTCTAAACGTCCCTAGAAGCATTATTTAGGTTTGTATCTCCTCAAAATACCAACTATAGTGCCTTAAGTGGAGGTTAAGAAGAGGCGCGTCAAAGAAGAGATAATATCCTTTACCGATTCTTTCCAATTTATTTCTTCTTCTACTTCTTCTTCTTTATTTGTTTCATCATAAATTAAAAACATCAGTATCACTCATATACTGATATGTTATTATAAATATTAAACAACCATATTTCATCTTCTATCCATCCTACAGAAAATGAAATCACCGCGCGTGCGTACGTACGGAATACCGTCTCCACGTCGTGGTGTAATCTGTTTTCCACCACCACCTTACTTGGATGGGTATAATGGTGTAAATAAATAACTATATATGATTATTGTAAATTTATATTCATTCTGAAATATTATACATACACTTCAATACAATTCCATGATCATGGGAATGATATCATTGCTCGTGCGTACGTACGGACTACCGTCTCCGCGAACGCGATGAGATTCATTTTCCATGATTAACAATTCAAGTATGATTATAAAGTATATATAATGAATAATAATGAAATATATGAAATGATAAAGCTACTGGATTTATGTATATATATATATATGTCATCGACTTACTTCCATTCAAGTAAATAAAGAAAAGAAAACAACATTCATGCGTACGTACGACCAACCGTCTCCATGAATGGTGTATTTCATTCCATTTATCGATCTATCACATATATTTATATACTGAATATATATTATATATAAATCATTTTTTACATTATGGAATTAATTAAATCAGGATATGAGTAATAATATCAAGAACAACAAATCGAAACACGTACGATAAATAAAACAATTTTACCCAAAACACTGCTTTAACATGGAATTTACAAAAGAACAGGTAATATAAAGTCATAAGTGAACCATATATGATATCATAACAATGAATAAGAATCTGTAATAAGTAAATGACATTATTTAAATCATTATACAGGAGGTTCAGATACGTACAAAGCATATCAGACCTGAGGTAAGGGATAATTTTTCCAATCTCGTTTTTATCCGAGATTGTTTATTCGTAACTATTTACTGGGGTTATTGTTATCATCCATGACCATGTTTTCTAAAAAAAATTTCATATATATTTTTAATGTCCTTTTTACCCAATTTTGAATGTTACCTCATTTTATGAAAATAATTTTACATTTTTTACCACACGAAGAACTTTTTGACTTTTCCAACAAAAGTACGAGAAGAATGTTTTTTAAACTTATACGACATGAACAGATTTTTACGGTTTTGTAACACCTTATTTTTCAGAAGCTTAATCCACAATATTACATGATTATTTTCAATAAAATCCGGTTATTTTAAAGTTTCATTGCATTTTGTGAAAAGAAAATGAATTTGAAGAAGAAAGGATATTTTCCTCAAGAATTCATTTCAAGTGTTTTGTCAAAAATATTTTCCATCAAAGATGAAATTATTTAGTATGATTATGTTTCCATTATAATGTCTCTATTATTTAAATGGTATCACTTTTCTTATGATGAAATGATATACTTTTGTTTTATATGGATTATGTTATGATGGGATGATGTTTATGAAACCCATTATATTCTTTGGGTTATGATGAACGATTTATCTCTATGTTGTGGCACACGTAAGAATGATTTAATTATGAGATGGGTGGGACCTATATATCCTTATAATTCATTGGTTAAAGATTTATATCTCATGAGATAGACATGGCTAGAATAGTAAGTTAATCCGATTCAGTGATACAGGACTAGAACGAGGAGTGAACTCGATTCAGAAAGGGTCTTTGTCCACTAAGATGGTCTTGGAAGCGATTCCTTGGCTACTATGGAAATAATATAATGTGATTGATGGTTTTCCACAATTAAATTTTTTATTCCCATGCTATTTTATCATGATTGATGATCCTTTATGATCTATGCCTTATGTACTGCCAAGATTTATTTCACAGCTCAAGATTTTGATGTTTAAACTCTATGTTCATCTTTTGAAGTTCAAATGTATATGTTTTGTTTTATTTTATCCATGCTTACCCTTACTGAGCATTTTATCTCACCCTTTAAATGTTTTCTTTTCCTCAGGATATAAAGAAAGGTTTTAGGTAAAAAAAGACGATCTTTATGGGAGATGATGGAGATCTTTCACTAAGATTAGAAGATTATGTTCCATGTTTCCAAAGACACTAAACTATTAAGGTCCTTGAGTGTTGGTTTTTGTTATGTATTAAGTATTATGAAAAGTAATGTATTTTCCTTGTACGTCAAACTTTGGGTCTCTACATTTGGTATTAAAGGAAAGGATTAATTATCTTTGGAAACTAGGATGAGAAACCTTTAGTGATAGACCTAGAGATATTTCTCAGGTATGTCTAGGGATGTCCCTAAGGTTAGGTATAAGTATAGGTTATAGTCCTTGAATTACAGTAACAATATTAGAATAAAACCTAAGATGTTAGATATTGAAGGTACACCCCCTTTATTATGCTGTTTTCCTAGTATGATTTTTTCCTCTCACACTATACTTTTTGGGTTTTAGAAAATGGATGGAAACCGGAATATTCATGATAATGGAGGATATGATGGACAATGGAATGATATTATTCATGAGAAAACAAATGAAATGGGATTTGGAAGTCCAAACATCTTTATTATGCCTAATAAGTAATCTCATAATATGATCAATAATCTCAACTTTGGTATGTTTCCTGACTCAGTTAATAAGAGAAAGATGGAGTTTCATGATGATCATAGAGGAAAGAAAGTTCAATTTCCATCATGTAAATCATGTGGTAAGAGGCATCAGGGAGAATGTTTCAAAGGAACTGGAAGATGCTTTGGGTGTGGAAAAGAAGGATGCAAATCCAGTAATTGTAAAGGAAAAGGTTCAGTTAACACCATGGACAAGGATAATGGTATATCTATGACATCAACAATGGTTAAATGGTTTAAATGTGTAATGTACGGGCATTATGCAAACCGATGCTCTAAGGGAAGATTTCATGAAGAGAATCAGCATGGTCGTATAGGTAGTATTTATGTTGATGATGCTGAAGAGACTACAAATGATATATGAGATGAAAGAAATGATGAATCTCAGTCAGTGGTTTAACAAGATAGTGGAATGATTGTATGTTTATCAAGAATAATGTATGGTACTATGGAATAAAGAAAAATCTATGGATTGTTACACTATTGTCTTTCCTTGAGTTTTTGAAGGTATATGATGAATGGTACCAGTAACCATGAAAGGTTATTCAAATACTTTTGGAAGGTAGATGATATGTGCAAAATGAAAGGATAAAGAGATAATGAGATGTTTGATAGTATTAATGAGCTCATGACTGATATAAGGACAAAGTGAAATCATGGTTTGAGTATATAGAAATTTTGGGATTTTGGTATGTGGAAAGAGGTAACTTTTTCCAGCATTCATGTTTTCACTAAGGTTCAATGGGTATTCATTTTTCAAGAGAATACATGATTAAAGTATTCAAATCTCTGGAATGTGACCAAAAATATATATTTTATGATATATGGGGGATAAATGATGGTATTCACATGATCGATATATGACATTTCTAGTAATTTTTTTCTTTATACTATGAGATTGGACATATGTATTTTGGATAAGTCTAAATATTGGAATAGATTATGTTGGACATAAGTTAGTATTGTTTAAGGCTAGAACATTTTGATATTATTTTTTTAATGTTATAATAGTATAGTTTTATAAAAAGTACAACCCATAGGACGGGCGACAACCTGTCGCGTTGGACAAGGATGTGGGAATTGAACCCACAACCGAAGTGAGACAGACCTTTATCACATACCACTAGCCTATATGAAGTCCCTGGTAAGTATAAATAAGTTTCAATGTATTATGTGGTATGATATATGAAGTATACATCCATTTTAAGAACCATATACGATTAATCTCACCATATATGGACTTATGTATATAACTTTTGCTAACCTTATGTTTGAGATAGATGGAATGACCTATCATTCTATCACATGATCAGCTAATACTTTACAGAAGACAAATTAAACTTCATTTCTTTAAGAGATGAATTGGAAACTGTTCATGGCACAAACAATAGTGAGATTGTACCAAAATCAAGTTAGTATTTCTTCTAATTCAAAATTTTCAAATTTAGGGAAATGATATTGAATACCAAAAATGTTGTCCTAGTGCTCTTATATCTGATTAATGAAATGGTACATTATATCATCACAAATTTATGGCTTTGTGATTTTTTGGCTTTTTCATAGCCATGTCCAATACCACTCTTCATCAGAATTTGATGGTTATATTTCTCTTCCATATCCATATTTTCACCTATGATGTCCAATGTGGAAACCCAATGCTGAGTTACTTTGGGTGACTGTTATGATTCTAAATTCCCTTTTTTAAAATGAAGTTTTAGTATTTCTTTTTATGATGTGGGTTTCTATAAAAGAAACTTTCAAGTAGTAAAGGATTTATAACCCCAACAAATTTCGAGGGCGAAATTCATTTTAAGGGGGGTAGAATGTAACACCCTGAGATTTTATGAGATATATTATTTTTAATTTCTTTGATGTCTTCTCTTATACACTACACCAAGACTAGCTTGTACTATACGCAACACCGCATTAGCTTGCAGTATACGCAACACTACTCTTGGCTCTTGTTACACACAATTTCAAGTTCATTTTGTGAAAATTATTCTACTCAACATTAAGTATAGATTTTGTTTAATGTATAAATGAAATAAGTTTTGATTATGTTATACGCAACACCAAACTAAGCTTTCACTACATGAAACCCAGACTTTGCTTGCATTACATGCAATCAATACCTTCTTCGATAGCGTGTGTAGTACGCAATACCATGTTTCAATAAATGTGATATTATTATAATATTATTATGAACTAGCCGTTATGAATAGTAATACCCACTTTTTGAAATTTTATAAATTTTGTCTTTCAAAAAGGACTTCATTTTTGGATTTATAATATTGAAATTATCCTAGGGTGAATTTTTGTTATTTTTATGAAAACTTTCAATTTTTGATGAATAGTGAAAACACTAGGTTACTATTTAGAAACCGACTTTTTATTTAAATTATTATTTTTTTATGCAAAATTATTTTAGGTTAAAATTGATACATAATACCTATATAAGTTCAATTTAATTCATTTGAGTCAATTTATAAAAATTTAAGATATATAAAAATTTTATTGAACTTTTCACCATCTTTTACCCACCTCCTAGGAGAATTTGAAAATTTACATAAAACGTAATTTTACCACTTTTGTGAGTGGAATTTAAAAAATCTGAGAGACACAGTTAATATCAAGGAGTAAAATGTTTTTCAATAAGATACAAATATTTTTTGGGGAATAGTAACTTTGTACTTTTATTTACCACAGTTAAAAGTAAATAGGGTAATTAAGGGTAAAATGATATTATTATTACCCTAACACATGTCATAATTCTATTGGATAAGTGTAATTCAACCAAAAAATACCTCTAAATTAAAAGATGACCCTTTAGGTCCACTTGGATTAGATTAGGAAACTTATTATTATTTTATTTAAAGAAGAGTTAAAAGAGTTAAAAACAAGGATTAATAACTAAAAAGTTTTTAATATTGGGTTATACATGAGATAAATTAGACTATAAATATTCATTAGTAATCTAAAAATATTTCCCTCACTATGGTAGTTTATTTATAATTTTTAGACATTAAATATCTTAATTTATTTATAACACAATGATGATGCAGTAATTACCTTATAAATCAAATATTAACATAATTGATGTTATAAATACCTAAATAAACTTAATTTGAGACTTTTTATGAATTAAACTAAATTTTTAGGTTAATATGACATGTTAGTATTGATTAAATTAACATTTTTTGAACTAATCATGCTGTTATTATTTTCACAAAAATCAATTACCAAATAGTGTCAAAATTGACATAAAATAGTTTTTAAAAGAAATATTATATTATTAATTGTTATTATATTCCTAAAAATATAAGGTTCTGCTAAATGACTTAGATAAGGTTTTATATATTAATAATGAACCACTTGGGGTTCGTTGGCTAGTTATAGTAAGTTTATTAACAATATAGTGTAAGAAAACAAGATGACACGGTAAAAGTTAAATTATTTTACTTAGAGTTTAATTTAATGATAAGGTTAAAATAGTAACCTAAACTTGTCTAAAACCTATTGGTTGAGAGTATTTCGACCCATACCCACTTTATATTATAAATAAATAAATTTGGAGCTACTATAAACCGAATATGACTTTATTATAAAATAATATTTTATGTTTTCCATAAAGTGCCCTTCTCCTCCCTTATAAAAGGGAACCTCCCCCCTCTTCTCTTTACACAATTTTGAGCCTTGAAGCTAGGCCAACCCATGAAAATTTCCCTTATAAACTTCCTTAAAAGCATTATATAGGTTCTGGTCTCCTCAAAAGACAAACTCTAGTGCCTTAAGTGGAGGTTAAGAAGAGGCATGTCAAAGAAGAGATAATATCCTTTACCGATTCTTTCCAATTTATTTCTTCTTCTACTTCTTATTATTTATTTGTTTCATAGTAAATTAAAAACATATGTATCAATAAGATAATGATATGTTATAATAAATATGAAACAACCCTATTTCATCTTCAATCCATCCTACGGAAAACAAAATCACCGCCCATGCGTACGTACAGAATACCGTCTCCACAACGTGGTGTAATCGGTTTTCCACCACCACATTGCTTGGATGGGTATAATGGTGTAAATAAATAACTATATATGATTATTTTAAAGTGATATTTATTCTTAAATATTATACATACAATTCAATACAATTCCATGATTATGGGAATGATATCATCGCTCGTGCGTACGTACGGACTACCGTCTCCACGAACGCGATGAGATTCATTTTCCATGATTAACCATTCAAGTATGATTATAAAGTATACAAAATGAATAATAATGAAATATATGACATGATAAATCTACTGGATTTATGTATATATATATATATATATGTCATCAACTTATTTCCATTCAAGTCAATAAGGAAAAGAAAACAGCATTCATGCGTACGTACGACCTATCGTCTCCATGAACGGTGTATTTCATTCCATTTATCGATCTATCATATATATTTATATACTGAATATATATTATATAAAAATCATGTTTTACATTCTAGAATTATGTATATCAGTTTATGAGTAATAATATAAAGAACAACAAATCGAAACACGTACGATAAAAAAATGATTTTACCCAAAACGTTTCTTTAACAAGGAATTTACAAAAGAACGGGTAATATAAAGTCATAAGGGAACCATATATGATATCATAACAATGAATATGATTCTATAATAAGTAAATGACATTATTTAAATCATTATACAAGATTTTCAGATAAGTACGAAGCATATCATACCTAAGGTAAGGGATAACTTTTCCAATCTCATTTTTATCTGAGATTGTTTATTCATAACTATTTACTGGGTTATTGTTATCATCCATGCCCATGTTTTCTAAAAATGTTTTCATATATTTTTAATGTCTGTTTTACCAATTTTTTAAAGTTACCACATTTTATGAAAAGAAACTTACTTTTTTTACCACTTGAGGAACTTTTTGACTTTTCCAAAAAAAGTACGAGAAAGAAGGTTTTTTTAACTTATACGGCATGAACAGATTTTTACGGTTTTATAACGCCTTATTTTTAGAAAGCATAATCCACAATATTACATGATATTTTTCAAAAAAATCCTTTTTTTTAAAATTGCATGGCATTTTGTGAAAATAAAATGATTTTTAAGAAGAAATGATGTTTTCCTCAAGAATTCATTTCAAGTGTTTTGTCAAAACTATTTTCCATCTAAGATGAAATTATTTAGTATGATTATGTTTCACATATAATGTCACTATGATTTAAATGTTTTCAATTTTATTATGATGAAATGATATCCATTTGTTTTATGTGGATTATGTTATGATGGGATGATGTTTATGAAACCCATTTTATTCTTTGGGTTATGATGAATGATTTATGTTTATGTTTTGGAACACGTAAGAATGATTTCATTATGATATGAGTGGGACCTATATATCCCTCCAATGAATTGGGTAAAGATTTATATTTCATTAGATAGACATGGCTTTAATGGTAAGTAAATCTGGTTTAGTGATATAGGACTGGAACGAGGAGTGAACTCGATTCAGAAAGGGACTTTGTCCACTAAGACGGTCTTGGAAACAATTCCTTGGCTACTATGGAAATCATATCATCTGATTAATGGTTTTCCACAATTAAATGTTTTAATCCCATGCTATTTTATCATTATTGATGATCCTTTATGATCTATACCTTACATACTGCCATGATTTATTTCACAACTCATTATATTGATGTTTAAACTTTATGTTCATGTTTTGAAGTTCAAATGTATATGGTTTGTTTTTTTATCCATGCTTACCCTTAATGAGCATTTGATCTCACCCTTTAAATGTATTCTTTTCCACAAGATATAAAGAAAGGTTTTAGGTAAAAAAGAAGATATTTATGGGAGATGTTGAAGATCTTTCACCATGATTAGAATATTATGTTCCAAGTTTTCAAAGACACTAAACTATTATGGTCCTTGAGTGTTGGTTTTTGTTATTTATTATGTATTCTGAAAAGTAATGTAAACGTCAAGCTTTGGGTCTCTACAATGCACTTTTAGTATCCAGATAGAGATTTATTTTCTTGATAAACCGATTACTCAATACTTAACAAGATTTAGGGAAGTTTTATTATACATAGTCTTATCCCAATGTCTTTTTCTAGATTTTTCTAATCCTAATCCAAAAAACAACTAAAATTTTCTATCATAAAAACTATAAAAAACCTAATCTTTATTACACATTGATAAATTATTTATTACATAAGATTTAGATTTATACAAACTAGGAGACTGATAAGTCTAGTGACGTTTGGAATTAGATATAATACATAATAATTTAAAACTGGGATACCATCATCTTTATTGAAAATTTTCTTAACTTGCTCACACTTAAAAGTGCATGTGATAAATTAGGGACATAAATAAGAAATGTGTGATCTATAAAGATAAGTAATTGATTAAACATGAAAAAAGGTGATACATGTTAGAAAATAGGTATATCAATGGGGCATAAAAATAGTAGGAATCATAAACATGAACAATAAAACATGATATATCATGGTAATCAAAACATGGGAAATGCGGTAAAAAATTAAAACACTGCATCATAAACATAGTTCAAGGCTAAAACACCAAGAATTCATGGTGAAAAAAGTACCATAAATAAATCAGGTTCACCCTCTATCACAACAAGATGTTTCAAGAGACATAAGATTACCCAATTCATTAGATCTTTTTATAATTCTAGGCATAACCATCACATTCATTTCATTCTCATGGTTAAGTGTGCCACATAGATCATACAACATAGTTTAAATCATTATAATAATTTATTACATGATAAAGGAGTGTGAAATATATACATGTAGTTACCAAATTAAATAATTATATGTGTATAATGGTGAATAAACTTGATAGTAAATGGGTATTGTATTCACTACACAATTGTTTTGGAATATAAATACCCATTGAAATCTTGGGAACATAACTACATCACCAAAAAAATTCATAAAATGGGTTGATGAGAGAGAAGGAGGTATATAATTATTTGGATGTAAATTTTAAATTAAGGGGAATATGAAATATCATATCCCATCATAATGAAATGATGATAAAATACATAAGGTAAAGAGGATACTAGAATAAATATATGAAAGGAAAGTATATGTTAATAAAATTCGACATGGTAACAGGTGTACATAAAGGTTCCTGGGGGTGATTAATTAGTGGGAATGGGTTATCTCATAATTTATAAATCAAATGGACTGTAATGTTGTTAAATGAAAACATACCCAAATAACCACAAATTGAAACTAAGAAGCATAATATAAAATATGTGCTTGAATGGAAATGAGAAGAGAGAAACCCCTTACTTGAATGCATGACTCCTAATGGTTGGGAGGGGAATCTTGAGAGCTTTGAGGCACCTTTGGAAGACTATAGAGAGTGTAGGGAAGTTCATGTATGTGTTAAAAGGTTTTTTAGTTATGAGAAATGGGTTCTTGGGTGGGTTTATATAGGAAATGAGGATGATTTATTTATTATTTAGTTTTTGGACACTACATTACAAAATAACCAAAATAACAAAACATCACATGGTTTCTACCAAATGGATGTGGTTATAATTCTTTTATAAGTAAAAATGTTGAAATTAATAAAATAATTCCCTTACTTATGTGGAGGTGGGGCATACTCTTAATGAAATTTTTTTAAAACATTAAAACATATTAATGGTTTTTGAGGATTCATAATGGTTTTATAAAATTAACTAAATAAACATAAATTCACATTATTTTAAAGTTAAAACATTTTTTTGATCATGAATACCATTTATAGTATTTATTACATCACTTTTGGGTCACTATGATGTCATAATACACAATATATTTATATAGTATTTATTTTTTCCATGAAAATTTGGTTTCCATAGAAAATTATGAAAAATTAACCATTGAATAATTTTTACATTTTTATTCAAAAAATAATATTTCTTTTATCTAAATGACTTACTAAATATGTGAAATTTTACTTTTAAAATAATAAACAACATTTATTAAAAAATTATGGGCTTTTGACAACAACAGTTTTCGATCCCCTTATAACGATTACATTTGACATCATAAAAATTATATGGTTATTTATATTTTAAAAAATTATTTAATAATTATTTTTATTAAAATATTATTTATTTAAAAAATCCATTAATTCATCCAAATTAATTCCTTAATTGAATTAGGATATTACCGATAAATACCATCAAAATAAAAATCATTTATGAATTAACAATAATAGGATGCTAATATATTCATTATTCTATAAAAAGTAATGTACATACTCATATTTCTAGTTTGTTGATACATATCCCATTAATACACTAGAAAAATCCTTAAGGGTAAGTTGCGTGATGGTGGGACTTTCATGTGAAGGTTCAACGAACCTGGTTTAGGATGTGATCTTGAAAAGATTGAACTTCTCCCATTAACAGTTTTACTTATGATTAATTTATTAGATCCCAGCTTGGTCTTGGTCAAGGGAAAATCCCAGATATTCTATCTTCTTCAAATGCTTTGATAAATGAGCTTCATAGTGTATGATCCAACTTTCTGAGGCCATCAATTCTTTTCTATGTGTCAATTGGATTTTTTAAAACCCTATATTTATACTAATCATGTGTCACTATTCAATCAGTATATTATAAATAGTAATTATTCTTAATGGTCAATTTAATTCAATAGAATGTAACAAAACCAAATAATCAAATGATTTTTTTCAACAATAATTTTACATAATAAAATATTTAAATAAATTTCATGGGGAATTTTAATTATAAAAGTTCAGGTCATTACACTCCAAACCCCTTTGACGGTTGTCAACATAGACCTTTATTAATCCCGAGTAGCTTTCATATGTTGTTGTATGGCTTGAACCTTCTATTTCATGTCTTGGAAAAGGTCAAGTCAATGTATCATTCATTCACCAACTCCATCCCAACAAGTTAGAGTTCTATATTGCTTCCCATATAGAGATTCATATAGATCCATTTGAATACTTGAGTTTAAGCTGTTTTTGTAGAGACCTGAAGCTTAACGTACATAGATATTACATTACTTTTGAGGAATACATAGTACATAACAAAACACACACACAAGGACCGTAATAGTTTAGTGTCTTTGGAAACTCAGAATAAAATCTTATAATCATGGTGAAAGATCTTCAATATCTCCCATAAAGATCTTTTTTTTTTCTAAAACCATTCTTTATATCTCGGGGAAAAGAAAACATAAAAGGGTGAGCTCAAATTCTCAGTAAGGGTAAACAAAAGAAATATCAATCACATCATATACATAAGAATATAGCTTTTGGAAATCTTAACCTGCAAAAGAGATCATAATATCATAACATGGGATAAATCATAGAAGTGAAATGTAATCCCAATAATCACAACTTAAAACATGAAACTTTGTGGCATACACACATAATCATCATTTCTTGTTAGTCAAGACTCATTTCCAAGACTATCTTAGTGGACAAAGTCCATTTCTGAACCGAGTCACCCTCGTTTCAGTCCTGTTTCACTAAACCGGTATAACCTACCATTCTAGCCATGTCTATCTCATGAGATATAAAATCTTTACCCAATGCATTGGAGGGAGATATAGGTCCCACCCATCTCATAATGAAACCATTCTTATGTGTGCCACAAAAATCATAAATCATACATCATTGCATAACCCATGTAATACAAATGGGAATCTTAAACATCCTGACATCATAAAACAATTCATATAAGATAAAGGAATTCATAAAAATAATTCCATCACAACATGATCAAATCAATGTAATAATAGGGATAAAAACAGAACCCTTTATTATCTTAGATGGAAAATAATTTTGATAAAACACTAGAACTCCATTCTTGTGGAAAATATCCTTTCTTCTTCAAAAACATTTTTTCTTTCTTAACATGTCATACGACTTTAAACTAAAAGAAGTTGATTAAAAATAAACTTGAAAACTTGTAAAGTAAGATTCTTGGAAATAATGTTTTAAAAATCCATTCATGCCGTATAAGTTAAAAAAAACATTCTTCGTACTTTTGTCGGAAAAGTCAAAAAGTACCTCGTACGAAAAAACGACAAAAGATTCCTTTCATATTCTTTAATAAAAACTCACCGAAGGGTAAAATTGGATTTAAACTATTGGAAGTGGATGGAAAAAATATTACATATTGAGGGAACATGGATGTGGATGATAAAATACACCCCAGTAAATACCAAAGTATAAACAATCTCGGATAAAAATGAGGTTGTGATATTTCCCCTTACCTTAGGTCCGACTTGCTTTGTAATTTTCCGAACCTCATGTATAATGATTTAAATCATGTTAATGACTTATTCCAGAATCATATTCATTGTTATTATATCATATATGGTCCACTTATGACTTTATATTACCCGTTCTTTTGTAAATTCATGTTAAAGTAGCGTTTTGGGTAAAATCGTCTCATTTGTCGTTCGTGTTTTTAACTTGTAATTATTCATATGATTACTTAGATCATGATTATTTATTTACAGAATATAAAACATGATTTATATATATATATTCAGAATATACATATATAAGAAATCAGTCAATGGAAAGAAATACACCGTTCATGGAGACGGTAGTCCGTACGTACGCATGAACGCTGTTTTCGTTTCCTTATTGAATTGAATGGAATTAAGTAGATGACATACATATAAATATAAATAATTCCAGTATCATTATTAGGTCATATATTTCATTAGTAATTATTATATATACTTTATAATCATTCATGAATGGTTAATCATTGAGAATGAATCTCATCGCGTCGTGGAGACGGTAGTCCGTACGTACGCACGAGCGATGATATCGTTCCCATGGTCGTGGAATTGTGTTTAAGTGTATGAATACTATTTCAGTATCAATATCACTTTATAATAATCATATATAGTTACTCATTACACCATTATACCCATCCAATTAAGGTGGTGACGGAAAATAGATTACACCACGGTGTGGAGACGGTATTCCGTACGTACGCACGCGCGGTGATTTCCTTTTTCCGTAGGATGGATAGAAGGTTAATTAGAGTTGTTTCATATTTATAATAACATATCAGTATATAATAAATACTTATGTTATTACTTTATCATGAAACAACTAAAGAAGAAGAATTTGAAGAAGAAAGAAATTGAAAAAGATCGGTAATAGATATTACCACTTTTTGACGCGCCTTCACTTATCTTCTACTTAAAGAACTAAGGATGGTCTTTGAAGAAGACCAGGACCTCTAGGATGATACTAGGGAATTGGAGAAGAGATTGTTGCAGGGGATGGGCGATCTTGAATGCTCAAATTGGTGTGAGGAGGAGAGGGAGGAGGTGCCCTTTTATAAGGGAGGAGAGGGGCATCTTAGGAAAATCTCAAAATATTATTTTATATTAAGGTAAAATTCGGTTTATAATGGTTATAAATGGTCTTATTTTGAAGATAAAGTGGGGATGGGTTGAAATCCTCTCATACAATAGGATTTAGACAAGTTTAGGTTATTATTTTAACCTTATCAATTAGATTTAACTCTAAGTTAAATAATTTAACTTTTACCGTGTCTTTTTGTTTTCTTACACTATATGGTTAATAATCTTACTATATCAAGACAAACGAACCCCAAGTTGTTTATTATTAATATATATATCCTTATCTAAGTCATTTGGCCGATCCTTAGATTTTTAGGAATTAAATACCAATTAATAATATAATATTTGTTTTAAAAACTAATTTATGTCAATTTTGACACTATTTGGTACATGATTGTTATGAAATTTCTAACAGAATGATAAGTTCGAACCAAGTTACTTAAATCAACAATAGAATGTCATATTAACCTAGAAAATTAGTGTAAGTCATAAAAAGTCTCAAATTACATTTATTTGGGCATTTATAACATCAATTATGTTAATATTTTCTTAAAAAGGTAATTACTGTATCATCATTGTGTCATAAATAAATTAAATTATTTAAAGTATAAAAATTACAAATAAAATAAAATTATGTAGGAAATCTTTTTATATTATTAAGGAATATTTATAGTCGAAATTATATTATGTATAACCCTATATTAAAAATGTTTTAGTAAATAAACTTTGATATTAACTCTTTTAACTCTTCTTTGAATTAAATAATAATAAATGTCCTACTCTAATCCAAGTGGGCCTAAATGATAATATTTTACACTTAAGGTTGTTTTTGGTGAAGATAAACTTGTCCAATAGGATTAAGACATGTGTTAGGGTAATATTAATATCATTTTTACCCTTAATTACCCTATTTACCTTTAACCGTGGTAAATAAAAGTAAAAAGTTACTATTCACCAAAAATTATTTTCATCTCACTGAACCACATTTTACTTACTGACATCAACCGTGTCTCTCAGATTTTTGAAATTTCATTCACAGAAGTGGTAAAATTAAGATTTATGAAAAAATTAATTTTTTAACTACCACTTAGTAGTTTCACTATTCATCAAAAATTGAAGTATTTCAGAAAAATGCCAAAATTTCACCCTAAGCTATAATTGATATTACAAGTTCAAAAATGATTTCTATTTTACAAAATTCCCAACATATAAGTTGCATTAATTAATTTTATAATTAATTTCCGCTGTCACAACAAATAGCGTGTTTTTAAGAGATAATAACTTTCAAAAGATTAACATTTGTTTATGTCTGGTGTAAATGTGAAATTACATCCAATGACCAACATTGTATTGAATTGTAAAAATATATTCTATATATACTTTAAAACCACTCAAATTAATAATTTATCATTATTAATTATTTCGATAAAAAAAGTTGTTTTTAATTAAAATTTAGTAATTTTCACTATTCATCAGAAAATGAAAGTTATCCGAAAAATACAAAAATTTCACCCTAAGCTAATTTCGATATTACGAATCCAAAAATGAATTCCATTTCAGAATTTCAAAAAGTGGTTATTACTATTCATAACGGCTAGTTTTAAGAATATTTTAATAGCATATTGTTGTTTAGTGAAAATCGTTATTGCATACTACACACGCTATCGAGGAAGGTCACGATTGCGTGTAATGGAAGGCAAGTCAAGGATGTGTGTTTTGAAAGCTTCGTTTGGTGTAGCATAAAACACAAGACATTAATGAAATTAAAAATAATATTTTTCATAAAATTTTGGGGTGTTACATTATACCCCCCTTAAAATGAATTTCGGCCTCGAAATTCGTCGGGGTTATAAATGGTTTACTATTTGAAAGTTTCTTTAATAGAAACCCACATCGTAAAAAGGAATACCAAAACCAATCTTTAAAAACAAAATTATGAAACGTAAAGGTTACCCAAAAAAACTAATCACTGGGTTTCCACATAGGTGAAAATATGGATATGGAAGAGAAATCTAACCATCATGTTCTGATGGAGAGTGGTAGAGAACATGGCTATGGAAAAGCCAGCAATCACAATGCCATAAATTTCTGACGATCTAGGGTACCATCTGATTCATCGGATATAAGGGCACTAGGACAACATTTTTGGTTTTCAAGATCATTTCCCTAAAGTTGAAAATTTGAATTAGAATAAATACTTACTTTATTTTGGTACAATCTCACTGTTGTTCATGCCTTGAACAATTTCCACTTCATCTCTTAAATAAATGAAGTTGAATTTGTTATTCGTGAAGTGTTAACAGATCATGTGATAGAATGATGGGTCATTCCATTTGTCTCAAACAAAAGGTTAGCAAAAATTATATACATAAGTCGATCTATAGTAAGATTAATCATATATGGTTCCTAAAATGGACTTATACTTCATATATCAGACTGCTTAATATAATAAAACTAGTTTCTACTAAACAGGGACTTCCTGTAGGCCAGTGGTAGGCAATAAAGGCCAGTCGCACTTCGGTTGTGGGTTCGATTCCCATAGCCTTGTCCGACGCGATGGGATGTCGCCCGTCCTACAGGTTGTGCTTTTTCTAAAACTATATTACTATAACATCCCATCAATAATATCGAAAAAACTTCTATCCTTAAACAATACTAACTTATGTCCAACATAATCCATTCCAATCTTTAGGCTTATCCATAATACTGCAGTCCACTCTCATAACATAGTGAAGAAGATTACCAGAGATTTAATACCATCGTTGATCCCCATATAACATAAGATATGTTTTGTTGGTCACATTCCAAACATTCAAAGTCCTTAATCATATATTCTCTTGAATACCCATTGAAACTTAGTGAAAACATGAATGCAGTTAAAAGTTAACACTTTCCACATATCAAAATCCTCAAAATTCTATATACTCAAACCATGATATCACTTAGTCCTTATATCAATCATGAGCTCATGAATACTGTTAAACATTTCATTTTCTCTTTTTCCCTTCATTATGCGCATAATATCTCAATCACTTTGAATACCACATTAGACCAATACATAAATATTCCAATACTACATGATACAACATCATTTTGGAATCCCATTACATAAACACTTAATCATTCCACCACATCGTTGTCATATTCAACATTGCCAATAGTGATCGCATGTGACTTCCCTTTTTTCCTTTTCCTTAAGCGGTTGCTCATGTTGATCATAACTAAACCTTGGATTAGGGAATTTATTAGCATAATGCCCCATTTCCTTTCACTTCATGCATTGAAGTGTTGGTTGTGCATTCTCTGCAGTGTTTTCTTTATTCACATCATTAGAATCCCTTTTTCCATTACTTCGACACTCAGCTGCTCGATGACCTTCTTTTCAACACTTAAAACATTTTCTAGTCCCTTTAAGACAATCTCCACCATGCTTCTTTCCACACTTTGTGCATAAGGAAACATTCATCTTCTTTTCACCATTATTTTGAGATTTCTCCTTGAACTCCATCTTTCGTTTCTTGTCAAAACCATGAGATGGATAGGTAACACCAACTTCCATTTCTACCTTGATAGCACAACGCACAATTTCTTCATAGCTACTGAAGTCTCTTATAGCTAATGCCCTTCGAATACTTGGTTTTAAGCCACTGAAAAATTGATTAACTTTACTTTCAGGTTGGATGATAATGCCAGATGCATACCTTGCAAGTCTTGTAAAATTTTCTTCGTATATACCAATAGATTCATCATCCTTCTGCTTCAGCTCAAGAAACCCCTTTTCCATCTTTGTTCGAAGAATACGAGGGAAGTACTTACTGAAAAACAAGTTCTTGAACTCGTCCCATTCCATGGACTCAATTTCATCTCTTGGCCTCGTATTCTTGATAAGATTCCACCATTGATCAGCTTCACCTTCCAAACGATATACTGCTAAGATGACTTTACCATGTTCAAAACATTGAAGAACTGAAAATATCTTTTCAGTGGTACTGATCCATTGTTCAGCAACAAGTGGATCGGAAGTCCCACTGGAAGAAGGTGGACGTTTCCTCATGAAGGACTCAATAGAATATTGTTCCCTTCTCTGCTCATTTGGAAGTCTAGAATGATTCATAGCTTGTGTAAGGATAACAATAAGATTTTGCACTCCATCTCCAATAACATTTGTTTGTTCAGGAGGACAATCATTGCATTTTCCCTTGCATTGATCAACACGGTTCCTTCGGGTTCCAGCCATTGTCTAAAACCCAAAAAGAATAGTGTGAGAGGCAAAAATCATGATAGGTAAAACAACATAATAAAGGGGGAGTACCTTCAATATCTAACATCTTAGGTTTAATTCTATGATCGTTAGTGTAGTTCTAGTACTATAACCTATACGTATACTTAACCGTAGGGACATCCCTAGACATACCTTAGAAATATCTCTAGGGATCTCACTAACGTTTTTGCATCCTAGTTTCCAAAGGTTGACTAAACCTTTCCTCTGATACCAACTGTAGAGACCCGAAGCTTAACGTACATAGATATTACATTACTTTTGCGGAATACTTAGTACATAACAAAACACACACACAAGGACCGTAATAGTTTAGTGTCTTTGGAAACTCGGAATAAAATCTTCTAATCGTGGTGAAAGATCTTCAATATCTCCCATAAAGATCTTCTTTTTTTTTTCTAAAACCTTTCTTTATATCCTAGGGAAAAGAAAACATAAAAGGGTGAGCTCAAATGCTCAGTAAGGGTAAACAAAAGAAATATCAATCACATCATATACATAAGAATATAGCTTTTGGAAATCTTAACCTGCAAAAGAGCTCATAATATCATAACATGGGATAAATCATAGAAGTGAAATGTAATCCCAATAATCACAACTTAAAACATGAAACATTGTGGCATACACACATAATCATCATTTCTTGTTAGTCAAGACTCATTTCCAAGACTATCTTAGTGGACAATGTCGCTTTCTGAACTGAGTCACCCTCGTTTCAGTCCTGTTTCACTGAACCGGTATAACCTACCATTCCAGCCATGTCTATCTCATGAGAGATAAAATCTTTACCCAATACATTGGAGGGAGATATAGGTCCCACCAATCTCATAATTAAACCATTCTTATGTGTTCCACAAAAATCATAAATCATACATCATTGCATAACCCATGTAATACGAATGGGAATCTTAAACATCATGACATCATAAAACAATTCATATAAGATAAAGGAATTCATAAAAATAATTCCATCACAACATGATCAAATCGATGTAATAATAGGGATAAAAATAGAACCCTTTATTATCTTAGATGGAAAATAATTTTGATAAAACACTTGAACTCCATTCTTGAGGAAAATATCCTTTCTTCTTCAAAAACATTTTTCCTTTCTTAACATGTCATACGACTTTAAACTAAAAGAAGTTGATTAAAAATAAACGTGAAAACTTGTAAAGTAAGCTTCTTGGAAATAATGTTTTAAAAATCCATTCATGCCGTATAAGTTAAAAAAAACATTCTTCATACTTTTGTCGGAAAAGTCAAAAAGTACCTCGTACGAAAAAACGACAAAAGATTCCCTTCATATTCATTACTAAAAACTCACTGAAGGGTAAAATTGGATTTAAACTATTGTAAGTGGATGGAAAAAATATTACATATTTAGGGAACATGGATGTGGATGGTAAAATACACCCCAGTAAATACCAAAGTATAAACAAACTCGGATAAAAATGAGATTGTGATATTTCCCCTTACCTTAGGTCCGACTTTCTTTGTAAGTGTCTGAACCTCCTGTATAATG
Organism: Viscum album; assembly: GCA_963277665.1. Lineage (NCBI taxonomy): Eukaryota > Viridiplantae > Streptophyta > Magnoliopsida > Santalales > Viscaceae > Viscum > Viscum album. Next base: position 1,879,637,748 of record OY728150.1, on the reverse strand, counting down.
ATTTAAATAATGTTATTGACTTATTACAGAATCATATTCATTGTTATTATATCATATATGGTCCACTTATGACTTTATATTACCCGTTCTTTTGTAAATTCATGTTAAAGTAGCGTTTTGGTAAAATCGTCTCATTTATCGTTCGTGTTTTTAACTTGTAATTATTCATATGATTACTTAGATCATGATTACTTAATTCCAGAATATAAAACATGATTTATATATATATATTCAGAATATACATATATAATAAATCAGTATATGGAAAGAAATACACCGTTCATGGAGACGGTAGTCCGTACGTACGCATGAACGCTGTTTTCGTTTCCTTATTGAATTGAATGGAATTAAGTAGATGAAATAAATATAAATATAAATAATTCCAGTATCATTATTAGGTCATATATTTCATTAGTACTTATTATATATACTTTATAATCATTCATGAATGGTTAATCATTGAGAATGAATCTCATCGCGTCGTGGAGACGGTAGTCCGTACGTACGCACGAGCGATGATATCGTTCCCATGGTTGCGGATTTGTTTTGAAGTGTATGAATACTATTTCAGTATCAATATAACTTTATAATAATCATATATAGTTACTCATTACACCATTATACCTATCCAATTAAGGTGGTGACGGAAAATAGATTACACCATGGCGTGGAGACGGTATTCCGTACGTACGCACGCGCGGTGATTTCCTTTTTCCGTAGGATGGATAGAAGGTTAATTAGAGTTGTTTCATATTTATAATAACATATCAGTATATAAGAAATACGTATGTTATTACTTTATCATGAAAAAACTAAAGAAGAAGAAGTTGAAGAAGAAAGAAATTGAAAAAGATCGGTAATGGATATTACCTCTTTTTGACGCGCATTCACTTATCCTCCACTTAAAGAACTAAGGATGGTCTTTTAAGAATACCAGGACCTCTAGGATGATACTAGGGAAGTGGAGAAGAGATTTTGGCAGGGGTTGGCCGAGATTGAATGCTCAAATTGGTGTGAGGAGGAGAGGGAGGAGGTGCCCTTTTATAAGGGAGGAGAGGGGCATCTTAGGAAAATCTCAAAATATTATTTTATATTAAGGTCAAATTCGGTTTATAATGGTTCCAAATGGTCTTATTTAGAAGTTAAAGTTTGGAGGGGTCTAAATACTCTCATCCAATAGGATTTAGACAAGTTTAGGTTATTATTTTAACCTTATCAATTAGATTTAACTCTAAGTTAAATAATTTAACTTTTACCGTGTCTTTTTGTTTTCTTACACTATATTGTTAATAAACTTACTATATCAAGACAACCGAACCCCAAGTTGTTTATTATTAATATATCTATCCTTATCTAAGTCATTTAGCCGAACCTTAGATTTTTAGGAATTAAATAACAATTAATAATATAATATTTGTTTTAAAAACTAATTTATGTCAATTTTGACACTATTTGGTACATGATTTTTATGAAATTGTTAACAGAATGATAAGTTCGAACCAAGTTACTTAAATCAACAATAACATGTCATATTAACCTATAAAATTAGTTTAAGTCATAAAAAGTCTCAAATTACATTTTTTTGGGCATTTATAACATCAATTATGTTAATATTTTCTTAAAGAGGTAATTACTGCATCATCATTGTGTCATAAATAAATTAAATTATTTAAAGTATAAAAATTTCAAATAAAAAACACTTATGTGGGAAATATCTTTATCTTTCTAAGGAATATTTATAGTCGAAATTATATTATGTATAACCCTATATTAAAAATGGTTTAGTAAATAAACTTTGATTTTAACTCTTTTAACTCTTCTTTGAATTAAATAATAATAAATGTCCTAATCTAATCCAAGTGGGCCTAAATGATAATATTTTACACATAAGGTTGTTTTTGGTCAAGATACACTTGTCCAATAGGATTAAGACATGTGTTAGGGTAATATTAATATCATTTTTACTCTTAATTACCCTATTTACCTTTAACCGTGGTAAATAAAAGTAAAAAGTTAATATTCACCAAAAATTATTTTCATCTCATTGAACCAAATTTTACTTACTGAAAACAACCGTGTCTCTCAGATTTTTTAAATTCAATTCACAGAAGCAGTAAAATTAAGATTTAGGAAAAAATTAATTTTTTAACTACCACTTAGTAGTTTCACTATTCATCAAAAATTGAAGTTTTTCAGAAAAATGCCAAAATTTCACCCTAAGATATAAATGATATTCCAAGTTAAAAAATGATTTCTATTTTACAAAATTCCCAACATATAAGTTGCATTAATTAATTTTATAATTAATTTCCGCTGTCACAACAAATAGCGTGTTTTTAAGAGATAATAACTTTCAAAAGATTAACATTTGTTTATGTCTAGTGTAAATGTGAAATTACATCCAATGACAAACATTGTATTGAATTGTAAAATTATATTCTAGATATACATTAAAACCACTAAAATTAATAATTTATCATTATTAATTATTTCGATTAAAAAAGTTGTTTTTAATTAAAATTTAGTAATTTTCACTATTCATCAGAAAATGAAAGTTATCCGAAAAGTACCAAAATTTTACCCTAAGCTAATTTTGATATTACGAATCCAAAAATGAATTCCATTTCAAAATTTCAAAAAGTGGTTAGTACTATTCATAACGGCTAGTTTTAAGAATATTTTAATAGCATATTGTTGTTTAGTGAAACTCGTTATTGCATACTACACACCCTATCGAGGAAGGTCGCGATTGCGTGTAATGGAAGGCAAGTCAAGGATGCGTGTTGTGAAAGCTTCGTTTGGTGTAGCATACAACACAAGGAATTAATGAAATTAAAATGAATATTTTTCATAAAATTTCGGGGTGTAACAGTTTTTATATAAAAACTCAACCAGTGGTAGATGTTAATCTCATCCTCCATTTAATTCCATTGAGTTGGATCTTATCATGTATTTGAGAATATGAATATTCCATTCATATTGTCAATCAGTTTTAGGGTGATTGGTCATTCTGAAATTTAAGTTATTATTCTAATAATGTTAAATAATTCTATTGAATATTGAGGTGAACCTTAGATCATGACCAGAGATGATATAAAATGGTACCCCATACATCCTCAGCACTTCTTTCACATATATCATGAAAAGTTGTTCTAGTAATAAATCATCCCGAATATTGAGAAAATTGTCAACATGGTGAGTCGATCCACCACATACCCTGTCACATTTTTTCCTTTGGATTTTCTTGGGAGACCAGTGAGAAAGTCCATTCTACAAGGGTATATGAAATAGTTTCATAATCCCTTTTTTACTTATGTCACACTTATTTGACTTACTAACATACCAAACACTTTTAGATGTACTCATCAAACTCCTTATTCATTCTGTACCACCATAAGTTTTATTGAAGATTGTGATACATCTAGATACTTCAAGAATGGATGGAGAAAGATGAGATGTGTGAATTATTTGAAATCACATTCTATATATTAGATTATTTGAGTACACACATATTTATTCCAGAATGAATCATAAAATAATTATCAAAATAAAAATCATGTAGCTTCCCTTAATTTACTTATTTCACCTTTTTTAGCTTTAGATCATCCCTTTGGGCCTCCTTAATCTTATTTTGGATAGATAGTTGAGAAATAATTTGAGAAAGATATGGTATATTCCCTTCCATTATGATTTATAGATCAATATTTTATATTTCAACTAAGATAGGGTCATTCTCAATATGCATAATGTATAGAGTGGTGGGTTCGTTTCAACTAAGAGAATGAACTACCTTGTTTACCTTTCTTGGGTGGTAGTGAATAAAGAAATCATAGTCCTTGATTAGCTCTAACCATATTCCTTAATTCATGTTGATCGCCTTCTATGTGAATATATACTTTTGACTCTTATAATAGGTATATATGTCACAATTCTCACCATAAAGATATTTATGACAAGTATTTAGAGTGAATATCGAAACTAATAACTCGAGATCACGTTTCAGGTATTTTTTCTCATGGATCATCAACAATCATGAGGCGTAGGTTATCACTTTGTCATTATGTAATAATAAAAAATAGTACATTCTTTGAATAATCAATTTAGATAATAAAAAAATATCCACTTATTTGTAGTGGGGGTAAAAGTGTAGTGATTAGACTCTTTTTGAGATAATTGAAACTTTTCTCACATTATTCTATCCAAACATACTTTACCACTCTATATGTTATCTTAGTTATCAGGATATAAAGTCATGATAAATTACTCACAAAAACTGGTAGTACCCATCCAATATAATTAAACTATAGATTTATAAGATAGTAGTTGGTCTGGGACATTCCTCATGTTTGATGCTTCCCATTATCAAAACCATTTGGGCCAAGTATACTTCTTCATAGTGTATCAAAACCCACACCATTGAGGTTTTTTCCATATAAGATTCATGACCTTCCTTCAATTTTTATATGAGAATTGGATGGTTCAAAATATGAAAGGATATTTCATTTTCCCAGTAGTTTATGTATGCTCTATATAATGAGAGAAAATCCATGCTAATTATTGCATCAAATTCCACCAAGGGAAGTATTATGAGATTTTCTAGAAGAATATTCCCACATAAGAAAACAAGTGAAGAGTCCAACACTTGGGTTGCAATGATCCCACCACTAGGTGTTTTTACATATATATCTACTTAAAGGTATTAGGTATTCAATTTAATAGTTCTAGAAGAATTGTAGGATATAAAAGAATGTTTAGAAATAGAATCAAATAAACAAATTTCCATTATTGATTGACTAGGTAGTGTACCTTGTACGTCTTCATTTTCTTGATTTACTTCAGTTGTAGTGATGGCATAATATTTCCCTTTCCAATTAGTATTTTGTGGTTGCTAATGTATATTATCCTTATGGGATTGAGGTTTAGTACACTGGATATCATAATTACCTTTTTCCATACAGTTGAATAATTGAACCGTAGGTGGTGCATTAGGAGGTCCCCTCCTTTCCACCATCATGTTTTCCGTCTTCTTTATGTCTCTTTAACATTCATGAGACTAATGGAATTCTCTCTAGTACTTGAATAATTTTTCAATCCATTTGAGATAAATACCATGATTATTATTCCCACATTTTTTCATATTAGTAGTTGGATCATCTTTACTCCTTCATTTGACCCACCATATTGAAACATCATTATTCTATTCTTATCTCCATAACCATGGGACCATTCTCCAAACTCCATATTTACATTTATATCACATCGAACCAGATATTCACAACTCCAAAAGTCTCATATTTCTAGAACCTTTTGAAGTTGTGATTTTTAAAAACTATATAAACTATATATTTTTATATCATTATTGATAAAAAAACATGAGGTATATCCTATTATCATTGTGAAGTTTTCCTTGTAATTTGTGATAGATTATCTTTTATTTTTCCTTATCCTAATGAATTATCTTTCAATATTTGTTATAATATTTGGAGGGAAATACTTGGTAAGAAATATTTTCTTGAAGTCTTTCCACTTCATATCTTCAATTTCCTCATTTGGATTAGTTTTCTTTATCAACACCCACTATTTATTGGCTTCTCCATCTAAATGATAGATGGCTAGAGTCACCTTCTACTTCTCAGAACAATGGATCACAAAATATATATTCTATATTTAGTAAACCCCTTATTATATGAAAAGTGTATCATAAGTTTCACTAAACATCTATGGTCGTTTCCACATAATGGAATAAATGGCTAGTTAGTTCTTCTTGGCTGAAGGTAGATGTTTCACTTGAATAAGGATATTATTCATAGACAGAGATAATAGGGTAGGTATCACCATAAAGTTATGAACGTGACCTACCTTGGAATTGGGGATGTTATTAAGACAATCTTTGCACTGCCCTCACATGGGGTTTTGACCTAGTTTCTCATGGTTTCTGCCATTTTTTACAATATTTTTTTAAAAAAACACAAGTCAACAATGTAGGAATAAATAAATCATTCTTTTTCACAATTAACTAGAAAGGCATATATTATGGGATTCCTATGTTTATCATTTTCTAATAAGATTCTTCTAGGATTTTTTGCCTATATATAGACTTATAGTTATGGTTTTCGAGATATTTTCATAATCCTAATTCCCAAATTAACTAAACCATGCTTTGATACCAACTATATGAACCTTTATTTTTCTTTCATGAAAAGTACATATTTTTAATTATAAATAACATAAGAACATTACAAATAAAGGATACATATATTTAACAACTTAATACAATTAAGATTATATATAAATTTTACAAAATAAACATAAACATTATGTAATTTGTTCATATCTATCTTATTATTGACACTTTTATTCTTCTTAGTTCAATTAATCACTTGAGGATACACATCAATTAATGGGGTGAGTTAAAATACCAATAAGAAGATGATTAAGGGACATGAATCCATATAACATGAGTGAGAATAATATTAATAATCATTATAACCTAATAATAGTATTATCGTCAACATTATTATGGAAATAGTGTATAAAAGGATAGAATGCGGAAATTCATAATAATGAAACATCATGTCTTAGTGGCTAAATAGCAGACATATTTATGAATAATGCTCGCATCATGTTCACACATAACATATGGGAATAATGATAACATCATCATTTTGAACAAAGATATTATTGTATTCATGCATATTTCAGATTATCTCATGAGAAACATCACATTATTCATTGAATTAGAGGTATTTATAATTTCTAACCCACCCATCATATCCTAACATTTACATATTCATTCATGCCACATAAAATGTATAACAATCACAATAATAAAATAAAAAATATAAAGGAATGGATTTTATAATAATTTAATTAAGAACACATTCATGAATAACCTTTGGGGTTCCTAAATTAAAAAGGTAAAAAAGTAATTGGTATAAGAATAATCAATCTTGAGTGAATAATAAACAATCTTAAGGGAGTCAAGATGTGTTTTGGAATGAAGAAATCTTTTAGAAATATATTTATAGTTGTCATAAAACCATGTTGTAAAAATGTATATCCTCGAAAATAAATGGTATGAATAATGAAATTATATTTAAGGATAATTAAATTAATATATATTCTTATATTTTTGATAAAGACGGAAAACCCAAAGAAAGGGATTTGGGTTTGAGAATCCCCTTACCTTAGTTCCTAGTATACTTTGTCGATTTTTCACCTCCTGAATAATAAAATTATATTTATAAAAACATTGAACTCAAAGTTAATTAAAGTAATTTAATCAACTATTTATCAATTATAATAATTTTATTAGATTTCTTAATTTTTGTTGATGAAATTGATGAATTTTGATATCATGTTTTCTTAAGGGTTTTATAGTTTTCTTCTATTTCACTATTTTGTTTAATGAAATTATTAAATAAGTTCTATAAACATAAAATAAATTTAGTTATACATTTTTATATGATAAATAATTTATTTTCACCATTAATATGGTTGGTGATATGAAAATAATTGGAAACATCCCGATTGGCAGTTGACAGACCACTATCGGGAATGTTCTCCAAATTTATAGAAAAAGAGGTTTAAAACATAAATAAATTAAAAATATATCTTTTATGTATTTTTAAAATCCATTATATAATTTTAAATTTCTACCTAGTGAAATATTATAATATTTTATTATTAAATAATTTGGGAAAATTGATAGGATAAAAATATAATTAGTGAATAATTGAAAAACACACTCTTTCTTCGGCGTCGTTTCTCTTTTACAGCACTATAAATACTTTGATTTTTTGTATTGGATTAATTTAGAACATATCTATGGATTCATAGAGGATTAATACGAAATATTCGGGAAGATATTTGTCTTTGGAATTGATGGGTGGAGTGGTTTTCCAAGGATAAAGATAGGGGTTATTTATACTTTAGGAGGGGTATTTTCAGAAAAAAATATTTAATCAAATAATTATCAAAGATAAAAATCATGATAGTAATTTTTTTATAATATAAATCATAAATTAATATAATATAATGATTGTAGGACTTTAATTACCTTTTATAATTTGAATTAATTACTTTATTTTAATTAAAGGTGGAAAAAATAAAATAAATGTTATTTTAAGGAATCTCTTAAATTTAAGTTTTTGAAAGTGTTTTTAGGTTTGGAAATTAATTTTATAATATTTAAATGAATAATTTCTGAAATAAAATATAGAATTTCTAAAACTCATGTTCTATAAGATATTATGTCATTATTACATCATGAATGCTGTAATTCGAGTTACACTGGTTTTGTGAAGAACTTTATTTTTACTATTCAACTGAAAATTAAAGTATTTCAAAGAATTACAAAATAATTACCCTTGAAAAATTTCATAATTTTTATTTCAAAAGTGGTATTAATTATATCAAAATAATTTTCTAATATATGTAATTTGTTTTATTATAAAATAATTATTTTTACCAAAATACATTAAAATATAGTTTATTAAAAAATTATTTATATTTTATTTGAGTTTTTATTGATGATATTTATTTTTTAGAATCATAAAATTTATATTTACATAAATCAATTATGATAAATATTATTTATATCACAATTTATTTTTTTTTTGTAAATTTACTATTCCAATAGTCAGGTTACTATTCTCAGTGGTCAGGTTACTATTCTAAAATTCACATTAATATTCCAAAAGCCACATTACTGTTAAAATGTACAATTTATATCCTACATATACTACTTAATTCATTCACTCAATATTAAACTACATTTCTCTCAAGGTTCTATATTTATATAATTTTACTAGATTTACTAAAAATTTTCTTCTTCTTTATAGTCTTTGTAATTGGGGAGATGTTTCTAGTAGATTTGGGGGATCTATAATTTCAAATTTTAGTTTTTATATTTTATTTTTTCCCATGTAATGTTTGGAATTTTAATTGTTTTCATTAATAATTAATGTAACCGTATTTAGTAATGAAATTAATTCTTTGTTGGCTTCTCAATAAGTTGTATGTGTATATTAATGTATAATATAATACATCCCACATTTATTCATGAATTGTTTTACTAATAAAAAATGGGTCATTACAAAGACTACAATGAATGAATCCAGATATGAGTGGAAGATCTGATTCATTAGAGAAATGAAAACAGATGGAACATTCATGAGACCGAATGAGAATTCCAAGTAACTATAAAGTCTATACCTTCTTAAAAAAGAAATACAAGGTATGTATAATGACCTAAAATGTACCTGATGATAGATGGACCTCAACTAATTTTTTGTGAATTCCCTCACTCCTCAGAACTGATCAAATAGGTCATCTACTTGAGGTTGTGCATACCATTATTTAAATATAAGTGGACTTAACCTTCAGTAATTCAAAAACAGTTTGAGGGTTCAATCCTACTTCTTATTAAAACGAATAGGTTAAAACCATGAATATGTATTAATGTCCATAAAAAATTTATACTCTAGATATTATGACTATTTCTTATGCTCGAGAAGCTCCCTAGATTCCATCCGGTAAGGAGAAATGGACATTTTTGTTTCTATTAGAACTAGTTCAATAGTTAATTACACCTATATAACTAGTGGTATCCTAAAAAATACTTATGAAAATATCCTTAAAACGATCCACTATTGGATTGAAATTAGTAGGTCTCATTCCCTGATCATCCAATAAGAGAGTAACAATCTAAGTTGTCACTCTACCAAACCTTTGATGCTCGGGTTCAGATTGAGTTTCATGAACATTCTATTATCCCATAAAAATATACCTACCTTCCTCTGGTGATGGAAACATCACCCACTGATGATATTAGTCTATTTGGTTATTATATAGAATGAACCAATCTATCCTGATAATTATGCCACACCCTTTCATGTTGAGGATGAAAAGAGCCCACCAGAATAGGTAACCTACTATCACAAAGGTTCAATCCTTACATTAGAGAACACTCTTGGATCGAATACCTAATGGGGTATCAAGAACCATAACACCACATAAGTTTTATATATTAAGGCACAAACTCTACATAACATCATCCAACATAAAAGAGTGAAATTCACGTATTTCAAATAAAGTAGACACTACACTAGAGGCTACTGGAATAGTATGAGGTCTGATGCTATGGTCTTCCAACACGGTTGTAGTACATGTAACTGGAGTATACCATGACCTTGACTCATAGCCTGACCACCCTAAGCATTCCCTCTCTATTGGAATTACAAGTCCTAATTCTAATTACCTTTTCCATGACCACCACCTCGACCTAAGCCACTGGTGATATTCCAACTATCTTTCTAGAGAGATACTACTAGCCCTACTTTAGAATGTGGGGTAGGTGTAGATCCCCTCTCACTAGGAACTAGTGGGAAATTCCTACAGAATAGTTGGATATGCCCAATCATACCATAGCATATGCATTCCACTAGATCTCACATAAATTTGTGTTTTGTATGCCTTAGTTTCCCACTCTGGTGACATATAATGAAGCTATCAGTATGAGCTATCTGACTACTTTTACCACTACAAGAAACCTTGAAATGTGACTTCCTTCCACTAGAAGAAGCATTAGTAGGTTTTGGTACTAAAATTATATGGTTCCCACCACCACCATCCCATAGATTCATCTGAGTAATGGGATCTTGGTTTACTATATCAGAAATACTAGTCAATTGGAATAAATTTAAATGTGATTGTATGGCGTACAATATCCCATCCTCAAATCACCTCACAATAATAAGTTTAACTCTCACTAGAGTCAGGGAGAATTGATTCAACTCAGTTAATCTAGTATAATATTCAATCATAGGCTTGGCTACCTACTACAAGTTCATATATTATCTATCCTAGTTTGACCTTAGTGTATGTGGAAATAAATAGTCATAGAAGACCGATTGGAAGTACATATAGATCATGAATTGATGTCTATATTCCTTGGTTATGAAATCTAACCATCACTTTGAAGAATCACATATCATATAGGCTATGAGATTGACCCTCCTATATGAAGGTATCTCAATATGCTCAAAAATATAAATCATATCTTCGAGCCAGGACTCTTCAGTATGTGGTGCACCATACATCAAATATGTGGGTGGATTCTGTTGTTGGAAGTCATGAATAAACTCCTCCCTAGTAAGGGAAGGCCAAGAAACATCTTTCATATAAGCAATCATATAGAAAAAGACCTCTTGAAATTGGGAATCATTTCCCCTATCTTGAATAGAAGGTAGTTCCATATGTGGTACAACATGAGGTATCACTAGAGACTTAGGCCTCACCACCTCTGGTTCATGGTATACACAACCTTTCTAGCAAATGAATTGAGTTTATTGTGGTGCTGTGATTCTATAATCCTTAACACACACCTTATAAAATAATTTAGTATTTGAAATAATTATAGATTGATAATTACGATGTGTACATATCCTTCCAATTAAAATATCACATCACTCTTCTTACTCCAAAATCCAGGTCTAGGTGAGTATAAAGAACTATAACAAGTCATAGGTACAAATGAGAAAGACCTAAATACCAATTATAAATGCTAGTTTTAGGTCAAAATATCATGTAACATGATATGGGTTCTAATAAATAGAGGTTTAATTGAATGTTATAGAGGAAAAAATTCTTTACTTTATAATTGGAATACCATTTAGTGGCAACCATTTCATTCAAAAAAAATTAATTTCATTTGAGTGTGTGGTATTTTATATATGTATATATTTATCATGGTCTAGAACCAATAGGTCTGAAACACAAAAAATTTAATAAAAGGATAATTAATGTGTCATCACCAATATATGAGGGAAAAACCATTTATATTGTTTTAGTCACATTAATTAATCAAATTATATTTTCCATACATGCAACATTAACACATATTCACTTGTAAGAATCAAGAAACTAGTTTATATATATAAAAACATGCATGTAGAATGTAGATATGACATGAAAAAATGCCTAGAATATTAGTCTTAAGTGCCTATAGTGATACATGAGATGTTAACTTATTGCATTACCAGGATATGTAATGAATTCTATATCAATAAAATCAATAATAAAAATATCACAAAGATTGTGAATCACCCAATAGTGAAATTTTATCAATTGAAAAAGGTGTGATCCAATAAAAGAAATATCAATTCTTGGTAATTTGGGTTTCCCCGGTACATGGGTTAGCTACTCCCAAGAATAGGCTCATGAAAAAATTACATTACATCATAGTCTCTGGTCTAATTTCCAAACATAAATACAAATGAAAAAAGACAGCTCTGATACCACTTTTTAACAACCCAACCTTGGATCCACTTAACTAGGCCCCAGGCTAGTGGTTCACATTGTTTCAAGTGCGCCTTCTTGTACACCAGAGACTGATAACTAGTTTTGGGTGTCTAAGGTGGTATAATGGAGAGACTATACCTTCATATCAGAGTTGAACAATTGATATAATAAACAGACAAGAAATATCAGAAGCATAATACAAGATACATAACAATGGAAATAAATACAATAATCATCAATAGAAGCATAACAGGAAACCAAATATAATAAATACAAAAATCCATAGTCCAAGTCCTAAACATGATGATTTAATGGAATGATTATATACAAAAAGGGAAACAAGGGATACTAAAGAAATTAATATACAACATGTTACATAAAAATACAAAAGGACAAAAATAATCTCAACTAATATCACTAGCATATGCTCATTCCACTACTCCCATGATACATGAAAAAGGTAAAATAGATCAAGAATATATGGAAATGATCTTTCCCTTATCCATACATGTAGTCATGAAGTCTACTAGGGTTCCAAAGGTGGCCTAAGGAGGTTCTGGGAGAAACTCACTATGCCACAACCAATAATGTCTAGAAAGGATCCAAGTAGTGTACAAAGAAAATTAGTATGCATGTATAAGGAATTATAATCAAATCTATATAATTAAATACCATTTGGCTCAGGTTCTATAAGAGAATCCGGAAGACTCTACGTTCTTCAACATAGGATGAAATATGTTTGATCAGAATAACATATATATATATATATATATATAAAAGTAATACTATATATATAGTTATATAATATATACACATATATTCATTAAGTGATGACATAAGTTAGAATATACAAGTATAGTAGGTGCTATCTAGACCTAGGGCATAAGTCAACTGTCCATTACTAGTCTAATGAGCTCTAGGTGCATGAAAGTGTACTATCCCTAAACATCATGTTGAATGTGAGACATATTGTCTTTCATTATAGATGGTGGGGTGATTTGTCATTCCCAACACCCAATATGAAAAAATGTGTAACATCATTCACATAAACCAAATAAAAGTATAATGTTGTGTTATATCAGGCCTAACACCTAATTTAATGGAGCATGCAATGTTATGCCCATCAAGTCTCTTATCCATCATTCAGAAACCATTTTCCCCATAACATCGATAATAATAGAAATTCAATATATATAAATAATTTGAATTAGTCAAGCCTAATCAGTCAAGACATGAAAATTTATACAATTCCCATTTATAATTATTTATCATGTGGTGTGGCCATGACACACACTTACAATCCATTATACTAATATATTTATTTAATTAAGTAAGGAAGATCCATTTTAGAATCAATATAAATGACTTAAGAGGTAGTATGATTCATTTACCATTATATTAAAGAGGGAAATTTAAGACGAAACACCCAAAGGGGTGGTGATCAATGAGGTGGACAACCTCTAACAAGATAACATGGGTCAATTGGTGTATAACGATATGTATAGTTTCAATTAGGAAGAAAAATCACCTTTTAAGTAAATTCATGGAAATTCCAAGCATGCACCAGAAAAACGAAAGCTATATAATCACCTAAAATTTTAGGGAAAACAACTTGAGAACATTCCTTAGGTCTGTAGATGGATCCTCATCTAATATTGGCTTCAGGTTTAATGTAGAACCTACGAAAATGGAAGAAAAATCCAATAACCTGAAAACAGGGTGAATGTGATTACACCAAAATAGCACAATAGAGAGAAATATAAACTATGAAAGGATGCAATAAGACTAAATAGATTACCATTATGGATATAACATGACTGATTACATTCAAATCAGAGTCTAGATAGATACACTATAAAAATCCCTAGATTAATCCATGGAAGAGCTCATGGATGATGTGAGGAGGTTCCTTTCACTGGAAATGGGAAAAGAAAGTGTGGGGGTGTATTTTTTATTCATTTAAGGGAAGAATAAAAAATTCACCACAAAAACAGGGTTAAATAGTTTGGAAGCATCGTTTTAAGGAACCCCTTTGCATTGGATAGGCACACAATTTATCTAACCATGAACACAACATGATAAAAACCTATGTCATAAACCTTTGCAGTCTCACATGGATGCGAACCCTAGCTTGCATTATTGTAGAAAAACCTTGTGGCCTCCTACTGCACAGAAGTTCCCACATGGTTAATTCACACGGTTTGTACTAACTATGTTCTAACTATGATTCCAACTACAATTGACCAATTTCTAGAGGTTTGGGCTCTAAAAAACCCCAAATGCTCCTAAAATATTCCTTAGGCCATATGGAATGTACACCATGCTAAAAAAAGTATTCAAACTAAAAAACAAAGGATCCTTACCTTTTAGAAAAGACAGGTCATTACATGGGAATTCTCTTAGAGTTAGCTAAATATGTAATAGTTATATAAAATCATAAGAGTGAAATAAACTCTGTACAAAATTCAAATCAAAACATAATAGTTAGCAAAAAAAATTAGTTTAATTTTTTTATGAGTGAGTAGAAATCAAGTAAGTTTCATTTCCTAATCCTGTAAGTGTGAGTAGATGAGAAATTAGAAAATAGAATGAATTTGTAGGACTAATTTAGAGCATGCATAAGTTACACTCTAGAATTTTTTTATTTCATTTTACCCATTTCAAATGTTACTTCAAGAAAAAATATGGTAAAATTAGGGGACTATAGAGGAAATTATAATATTCATCTTATTTTTATGAATTGTTTAATATATTCAATTTCAGAAGAGTGAGATCTTTTTTAATTTTTTGTGCTGATTTATATTTTTAAAGATACTTTTATAATTTCATTCAGGAAATTCTAGAGATGATCATTATAGATTTAAATATCCAAAATTTTGTTCTGATTCAAATTGAGTGAAGATATTGTGATATTTAAATCATAGAGAATAAGATAAATCTTTGTAAACAACTTGATGTGGAAAAATCACGATAAAGTTGGTTCTGTAAAAGTGAGATATTCTTCATTGTCAGAAGATATACCAAACCAAAATAATATATTTTTTGAATATATTATGATAAATTAAAATAGTTTATCTCTATTTAAAAATTAATTAATTCACAGTTACATATATTTTTTTATTATTTTTTTGTTATCACTGCTGAATAAATACTTAATTATATATTATTTATCATCTCAAATGAGGTTAAATGAGATGGTGGGTGTTACTAGAACTTCAATATATAAAAATGGATAAATGATAATGTGATATTATAAAATCTTTTTATAACACCAACATGATTAGTTGATTTGAATAAATTCTCTTAGGATTGTATTGCATAATTTAGTTATGAAAGTTCTCTAAAATTTTATGTTGAATTTAATTTTAGAATTTAATTAATTCTAAAATAATTAAAAATTATAGGTTAACGGGAGAAGAATATTGGGAACCAAAATTTCTATAAAATAGAGACTGAAATAGTGAATCAATTGAGAATAAAAGAAGATGTAGAGATTGAAGCAAAGTGTTCATTTGAGATCATAAATCTTATAGATCCAGATTAATCAACGATTAAATATTGAAAATATATCATCAAATTATTCTATATGAAGTGATAAAGGTAAATTGATCTGATATCATCAATAATTATTAGTATATAAAGACATTTAATAGGTGAGTAGACTCTTTTCTGATCATTTAAAGTCTTGGGAGGAAGATCACCAATGTTTATAGAGAAGCCTAGAGTAAAAGAGATTCGAAACATTTCTTTTATTGGGATATTTGAATAATTGAGTGGTCTAGTATAAACATGATTTGAACCTATCCAGAGATAATTTATTATCATAGTGAAGTGGATGTCAAACATGCCCTATAGTTTCTTCTATATTAAAATCTATTAGTTTTGGGGTTGAGTAGATGATGATACCTTAACAACCCAAACTATAAAAATAACTATACAGTAGTGTAAAATAAATGACTTAGACTCAGCATGATAATAAATAATATTATTTACCCCCTTTAGGGATTATACTTAGATTTTTTATTGCCTATTTTCTTCACATTAAGTTATTATCGAGTAAGAATTATATTAATTTATTGAGTAGATCAGATGTTAACGGATCATAGAGGTTAATTTAAATAGTAAAAATTATAAAAGAAACAATATTGATAAAACCCACTTTGTTAGAAGTGAAACCCAATTTGGGGAATATCAATTGGTATTAGTTCTTACCTAGGTCCACTTTATTATATCATCATGTTTATGAATATTGATAATATCAACTCAGATAACATATGGTGTATACTTATGTTTGATTGAAAACAATCCTGGTTGGTGGAATAGGATGTTACCATAACTTATTTATTTTTTCCTAGAGGTTGTTGACATAGAAAACAAGATATTTATAGTGATTGAAATATGTTAACAAATATATTTTATTTATAATAATAAATTGAATCACTAAGGGGTTGTATTTTATTTTTTGAAAATACGTGTTAATTATATTTTATTTGATAATTAGTGCTTTAGAGATGATAAAAATAAAAAAATTTGGTATTGTTGATGTTAAAGGATTAGAATAGATTTATATATAATATATTTCTTTAAGAAGGAAGGAGTGGTTTTCCCTCTTATGTAAATATGGTCAAAGATATATGATTATGGTGGTGTTGGTTCTTCTAGGTTGCAATAATATACTTGATCTGGGGGAATTTAATTTATGGAAAATTGTTTTAATAATGTTTATAAAAAATGAGGCTAAACCTCTCAAGTATATCACCTAACATACAAGATCAGAAAAGCTTATTGATGAGATCAAAGGTACCAAGCTGAGTTGGTGACCGAAGAATGAGTGCTGGTGCGTCTGTATGTGAAACTAAGTAGAAGCGAGGGTCTGTGTAAGGTTGAAATATGGTGCTTAGTTTCCTCTTGTAGGGGTTGGTATTGTGGTCCATAAGAGAGAAATGAATTTTGTAGGATGTGAGTATACTATTTTAGGATCATATCAAGGATTAAGAGAGAGATCAACAATTTTTTTGAACATGTCTTGAGTAAAATAGATCTGACTCATTTTGTTTATGGGTGATTTTTGAATATTTGATTGATCTAGTATAAATATGATTTAAACCCATAAAGATATAATATATTATCCTAGGTAAGGGGATATTAACCATTCCCTATAGTTTCTTAAATAAAAAATATATCAGCTTAGGTGTTGATTATAGGATAATTTTTTCTCAACCCAAACTATAACAAGATCTGTACAATAAAGTAAATCTATAACTCAAACTCTTCCAGATCACATGTTGAAGTAGGTACCTACCTTTAGACTAATCCATGTAAAAATTGTGTATACCCAATGTTATTTACATTCATTTATTATCGATTATGTCTTATAATAATATCTTGAGTGGATCAAATCCAAATAGATCATGGAGGAAAATTTTAAGAGGAATACATTGTGAACGAAATACTATTGATTCTACCCCATTTCTTATCATTGAAATCTATTTTTGAGGTACTTAAATTGGAATCAGAGACTACCTAGGATCCTTTTGTTATATCCTCATATTTCTAAAGATTGATAATATTAATTCAAATAACATAAGGGGTGTATATACTTTTTATGAAAAAAACATGGATGGAGGAATTAGATGTTACCCTATCTTCCATCTCTCAGTTTAGAGGTGGTTATTGTAGAAACCATGGAATTTTTCAGTGACTGAAATAAGTGAAAAACATCGTTTTTTGATAAGAATTTATTGAAGCCAAAGGTTTTTTATTGGGTTTATTAATAATATGTTTTAATTATATTTTTTTATAATTAATACAATATTGCTATTGAAAATATATGAAGGTTTGTATTGTTGAAATATGAAGATTGAAATATATTAATTAAACACATATTTCAATAATAAGTATTGTTTGGTTTCCTTTATCAAGAAGATAAATTAAATGATATCTAAGGATATCAGTGTCGGTTCAACCTAGTTTCATCAATATAGATGATATTGGGGAATTATATTTACAAAACAGTGCTTTTATGAAGTCTATCCAAAAGTGGGTCCAACCCTCTCAAGGTTGGTACCTGAGAAGACAGACTAGAAAATATAGGGGCCAAGATCAAAGGCACAAAGGAATGTTGGAGACAAGAGCATGAGTGTAGATATGTGTGCATGTGAAGCAACATAGGTTCACTGGTTGGATCAATGTGGGATTATAGTTATTGGTATTCACTTTTAAGGGATGGTATAATTATTTGTTAGAGAGAATAATCTCTAATAATACTTGAATGGTTGGTTGAGAAACATCTGGCATTTTTAAGGGGATGGTACTCAATGATTATTCTGATATGGGACAACAAAACAAGAAAACTATTGATCATTTTAAAAATATGAATATGGGATTCAAATAAAATTAAATTAATATTATTTATACCCAAACTTTGTTCGATGATTTATGTATCTATTCCAAAGGAAGATAAAACCCCTCCTTATAAGATTATTTAATCCTAGAAATTCTTATGGAAATTTCACTCAGCTATTTCACTTATTGTGGTGATTTGGGAGGATCATTTTGTGAAAAGATGAATCCCTCCACAAACATTGTAATAGACATTGTGGACTGTTATATAATGAGGGAATCATGATGATAAAGGATCCACCATGCCATATTATCAGGGATAATGAATTTGTGAAATCTATTTTGTGTGTTGGAATTTTTAAGCTATGTCATGGTTAAGAAAAATATGGAATAATGATTCAGATCTATGTAAAGGTCACTGCCTATGTGTTATTTTGATGCATGAATGAATCTATTTTGGTTATAATTCCACGAAACTAAAATGAAAGTGTGTATAATGGAAATATATTTTCCATATTATTCATATTTTTTTAATAGGAATATATATAATGATTATACAAATTGAATATTAACTACATTAAAGAGCTATAGATCTAGATAAGAAGATGAAAACAGTTGTAAATCAAAGGTAATAATTATGGAGTATATTTGTGATATTATTTCATGTATTTTAATAGATTTAATTAAGATAAAATTATTATCTAAGGGTATATTTTAAGATCATTTTTGAAGGTTGGTTGGTGGGTGGGGTGGGGGGTCCATGATTCATATTATGGAAAGATATTCAGCCATGTTGAATAATGGATTTTCATATTTTGAAATATAGAGGGAATGCCAATATAAATCTTTTTCCCTATAAAAAGAAACAAAAGGGTGAGAGGGAGTATACGATATTATTTATCATTCGTATATTTAAAAGAGAAGGAATCAACTTAGTATCTACTAGAAAAACATCTACAAGTCCAGTGTAGTTTTATATACCACTAGGAAATAAGTTGTGAATTCACTGCTACATAATATATTTTGAAAGGGGTATATTGATGTATTCAATAAAATAAGACTAATTATAGTTCTAACAATGGAAATTAAATGAGTTACATTAGTCTTGACATCACTTGACGAAATTTCCAAAGTAAGAGGTGTGTCAATGATCTCTTATGGAAATTTTAAGATGATGCTTTTTGAGGATAGTTTCATAATGTATTTTTGAAGGAAAGTCCTGTAGATAAATTATAATGATCTAAAATTTCTTAAAATCATAATACAATAGGTGATATTTTTATTTAGCCTATATTCCAACAGTATATTCATTTAATGTACTGAGTGGAGGACATAATTTTGTGGGAAGGGATCCCATGAAGATAACAAATCTTACCTAAACCATTGTAAGGGAAGTGATCCTAGGTGGGAGTGACCTAGACATAAATCCCACTAAAATAAATATTAATTATGTTTGTGTACTAACACACTATTGTATGTATTAACCGTGGATTAGACCGCATTGGCGATCCATGTAGAAATTCATGTGTCATTTTATTTATTTGATTTAGTCCTTTTATAGAATTATCCAGTAAAGTGGGTAAAGGATTATCATATTTTTTTTCATAAAATAGATAGGTTAAGAAATTGGTTCATTATAAATGAAAGACAAAAATTAATGGTTTATTTAATCAAGAGTTTAGGTCCCCTAGTGTAGTTTGATAATAAGGAAAAGATATAAAATTTTGTATAAAATTCCACTCAATGATACCCCCTTCAGGGTATAACTCACATAATCCTCTTTCTATCCTTACAATTTATATAAAAGAATATGTTTATTTTATTGGTTTTTTCTCAGACATGATCAATTTTTTTGATAATGTTAAGATTTTAGTTTTCCCTAAGATTCTTATGTTCCATAGAAAAGGGAATAACATCAAAGAAGAATTAAAATATTGATGGAATTCCTTATTATTGATTAGTCTATCGAAATAGTATAATTTAATTTAAGGAGACTAATAACATAAAAATTAAATGTACAGATGAATCAGATTATGAAACTATTTATACATTTATTGATTCTATAAAAATGAATTTATAGGATAGTATGATAAGTGATGTTGGTTACATAGATGGTTAGAAGATACTAAGAAAGCTAAAAGTGGAAGTTGTCTACTTGATAATTAATATGTATCAACAATTAAAAGAAGAAAATTTGAAGCATAAAAAATAAAACAAGTTTTAATGAATCTAGATGCATATATATAAAATTAAAGTCAGTAAGAAAAAAAGTTTAAGTAA
This sequence comes from Viscum album, assembly GCA_963277665.1. Taxonomy (NCBI): domain Eukaryota; kingdom Viridiplantae; phylum Streptophyta; class Magnoliopsida; order Santalales; family Viscaceae; genus Viscum; species Viscum album. The sequence goes on along the minus strand of OY728150.1, from coordinate 1,879,616,823 downwards.
AAGACTTGTTGAAGTTTAAATTGACCTTATTGAATAGTTTGATCCCCAATCTGAAGATATAAAGGTGACATCAACAAAGGATGAAAAAAAAGAAATGATGATGTAAAAGGAAAGAATTTAAAGTTAAAAGAAATATTTAATTTGAAATCCAAGAAGGATAAGATCAGTGAATATCTTATAGAACTCATTGAGGAGAATCAAAGGATTTAATATGGTATGTTACCTGTCAAGGACTCTATTACTTAAATGAATTCAAAAATGAAGGATAAAAGTTACATTATGGATAATCTCACTCATGAATTTAGAGATGACATGTTTTTTTGGGAATCCTTTGAAGGAAAAACATAATAATAAAGTTGAATGAAAATTTAAGAGGATATAATAATTATAAGAATATTTTTATTTAACCAATATGTAGTTTTATGTAAAGGGTAATGTTAAATTCAAGTATACTTTGTATTTAATATTTGAACATCCTTAAATAGGTGTTGATGAAAAGAAGGAGTAATATTCCATTTTAGAGAAGAAACATGAAAGGATAATTATGTCATAAAGGGAATGTTTCATGGGAAGTGATAGTTTTGGTTATAATGGAACTACTTTAGGAAATGCGAAGCATAAGGACTTAGAAATTAAAAATATTATAGAAACAATTATAGGGGATGAAAACAGAAAAAAAATACCCTTAAAGAGGTATGAGAAATCAGAAGATTCCAATAAAAAAGTACGAAAATTTGCATAATTTTTTTTATGATTCATGGAAATACTTCAAGTTTATAGTTTAAATAACAAGAATATATTCATTGGTGTGGAGATGGTGAGATAATTGGTATACTAAATAACCAATCACATAAACAAAGGTTTGTTATTGTTTCCAAAAAATTGATCATACTAATAATTTCCCCAGTAGAGATTTTAGAAAACTTATAGTTTAGTTAAAAGGAAGAATCCTTACTAATTTTAAAGACAATTTTTTCCCTTTAGTGAAATGTTCAACGCACTTTATGAAAAGTTAAAATATAGAAGATATGTCAAGGATTTCCAATTAGGAGTAAAATATAATAAAATCAAGGAACTTTTATCTTTATTACCAATTAATGTTAATATTCATAAAGAGTAAGAATAAATAATAAATAAATCTATGATGACAAAGTGATTATGATTTATGTTCATAAAAACACCATCAATATAAATTGTATAAAATTCTATGTTCTGTTGGATAACCTTCATAAAACAAAAATTGGGACTTTACAAAAGAAGGGTAAATTTTATGCTATTATTAAATTATTATTTTGTGTTTTTAAATTGTAAGGACCTATAAAAAGTGATAATAATATAAATACTTCATTAAATGATCTATCTCATGTAGTTGTGAAGATAGAGATACCATCCATTCCATCTTGTAATAATTATTCTAAATATTTTTTCATGACTAGTTTAGGTTAAAAAAATCTATATAAGTATGGATAAATTAAAGTGATGAGAATTATAAAAAAATGAATAGGGTATATAAGAAAAAAATGTGTAGGATAGTTCCCTGCAAAAGACCCAACAAGTTGTAAATAATTCAATAAAAACCATACAGAATAAATAAGAAAATTTAGATTTTTGGTACAATTTTGGCACTAAAATAGATTTATGTACTATGCATTAGATTTTCGGTAAAATCCATTAAATGATAAATTATAATGGAATCCTATTATATTTGTGAGTAATATAGAGATGAATAAGAAAAATTTATAGTGTAATAAAAATCTGAAATGATCCAAAAGATATGGAATGTTTGAAAGCACCAATGAATTTGGAAAATAAGGTTTTTTAGTTATTGAGTGCATACTCATATCTACATGTATCTAAGGATGTTTAGAAAATAGTACCATATAATATTTTGAGTAAAAAAGAATAAAACTTGGGATGAAAGAATAAAGATGTTGTAAAAAAATGTTCTCTCTAGAAGAAAAGTGAGAATATCTTGGAATCAAAATCGATGAAGTTAAAGAAAACTGCTGCATCCAAAAAACAAATTACTATGATTAAACATAGAATAATATATGTGGAAAAACCAAATTTTGTTCCACTTTTCCTAATTTTATATTTGTAAAATAACCATAATATTTTCAAACAATGATAAAAATATATGAAGCACAAGAAATTTCTAGTGCCAAAGGAAAAGAAAATATTCCACTAATAGATAAAAAAAGTTTTGTTTGTGAGGGGAAACATGGATGGAAAGAAACTAAAATATTGTTCTATAGTAATTCTATCCTAAGAATATTTGATTCTAGAAGATTTTATGATCCTAGGTCGGAACAACAAACAACAAGTGGATAGGATCCCCTTAAAGGTCCCGTGCGGCGACATGGGGGCGAAAAAAGGAAAGAGAGAGGGATGGGGTTTCTTTTCTCTCGCTTATTTGGCATAGAGGGCCGCCTCCTCCGGAGGAGGCGGCCTGCACGACGGGCGATTAGCTCAGTGGTAGAGCGCACCCCTGATAAATATCATAAGGTGATTCAAATTATTTAAAAGATATTGAGAAGATAAAGTTAACACACTATGAAATTAAAGATGTTATAAGATCCACACAATCTCAATCAGAATTTAAGTTTATAAGTGAAAAAATTAATAGTGGAAAATGGAGTAACATGGTTCATAAATAAATCTTGACCGTGATTTTTTATGTTTATTAAGATAGGATGATCCACCTTATTCCATTAACATTTGTGATTTGTAGTTGTTCATTAAAAATGGGGAATTGATGGTGAGGCATGTTATCAAGGGGATAAATTTAGATTATAATTTTCTACCAAACATGTTTAGTCATGTTAATTAAGTTTCCATCCTTGAATGTTTTCTATACTGGTTCATTGAAGATTTTATGAAAAGGATAATTTTGGGTGAAGAAGCATAAAATTTCTAGTCTAGACATCCACATAAGAACAGATTCATTTGAGTTCTCTCTCAACATAAATTTTATAATAATTTATTTTGAAAGATTCATAATTTCAAATATAACAAGGAATGTTTCCTTGAGGTTTATACATTTAGAAAAAGTATATATTGCTATTACAATTGATAAATTCGGTAATTATGATCTTTATGGAAATTTATTTATGTTTATGTAATGAGAAAAGGTACATTTTTCTAAATCTCTGATCATTGGATAAAAATAACAAAAATATCATAAAGGGGGAGTAATATAATTCATCAGTGATATAATAAATGTATACTTATTAAAATCCTCCAAGACTACTTATCATGCTTATTGCACATGAGTATTTTTGATAGGTTTATTATAGTATGTGAAGGAGTTTCAGGTTGACCATTCTTACAAAATCATCATATATTATTTTGGTATCTTTATCCTAGAATAAAAATATATAATTATTAAATAAAAATTTAAGAGTTTTCATTTTATGAGGTAGCATGATCAGTAGTAAAGGGACAACTTTGTTTCCTAAAAAAACCCGCTTGTTTTTTTACATTGAGTGTGATTCATGTAGGCTTAGAGTGAAATGATGGATGACAGATTTTTTAATAATGATATGATATTATTTTCTCATGAACTTTTTATTTCATTTCAATAAGTTAGAGTACAATATAAATGAATTTTTGAGTCACCTATGAGAGAGAGAAATTTTGATGAAGAAAAATAAGTTGAAGACACATGAAGATTTATATATTGATATGTTAATTTGGAGAGAGATTTTAAATTATTTGCAACAGATAAAAAAGTGGGAGATTTATAATCACACTTATTATGTGAGTTGTATTTTTTTCAATGGTTGTTATTTGATGTCAATGGTGGTTAATGAGATAAAAATATTTCATTAATGTGAATATATGGAAGATTATAGAATGAAAAAAGTTATTGCATGTTCAGTTGAAGTATCTAAGATATCCAAGGTTAATAACAATGTAAATATAGATTGGATGAATAGATTATGAATAATGTAGTCAAGTATTATTATATTAAAGAAGTTATATTGAATACTTTGAGTTTAAAACATAAAATAATTAGAGATATATTGTTAATTTCTACAAAAGTTTCTATGAATGTCGAGGAAAGATGTTTGTTTTCAATATTAATAAGTTGGAGATGTTTTCTTAATAAATGTTTTTCTTAATAATTTGACAATATATGAAGGTTCCATAAATATTTTACTTAAAAATTTATTGTGTATAATTTTTTCGGATAGAGAAGGGTCAAATCTATATAGATCAACAGATGAGGTCTAGCGGACTGAGGCCAAAAAACTAAGATTATTAGACATAGTTAATCAGACCTAGGAAAATGGATGATAGTTTCTAAGTAGTTCCATTGAACAGTGTTTCCATCAGAAAAAATATGTCATGTCCAAATGGTTAGAGAAAATTGTGTTATTCCATTGATAAAATGTTCATAATTACAATGGATAAAGATGAATAGACAAAAGTGGAGGAGAAATTTTTTATTGATTACATTCATGGTTGTATTTAACACTTAATTATTAGACAAAATATATCATATATTGTTAAGTGAAGTGTTATTAATTGAAAAAATATAATAATTCTTTATGACTATGATTTAAGTTAGAGTTTTGATTAAAAGAAAAGTATTTGAAATAATAGTTCAATCAATATAAATTAAATGGGGGCTTTTGAATGTTCAATGAAATTTTCAGGCCATGAAGCAATTTGTTTAGGGTAGAAATTAGTGGAACAAGGGTTTCCAGATATTGTGATGTTCTGATTGATGTTTAATGGTGATCTATTCTAAATCCATCTGATGTACTTGTATAAACATTGATATTTGAAGTCTTAATAAGTCTCAATAATTTTAAGGTACATCAATGGATTGAGTATAATAGATAAATTTAGATATATGGATAGATATATTTTCTAAAAATATTATGTTTTCCTGTAAAACATTTGTATTTGTAAAGAACCTTGGGGTGTGAAGGTATTGGTTCAAATGCATTGAATGAATAACTACTAGATTGATGAATTATGAATAGATGTAAGGAATTGCAACAGATGGAGAATACTTTTTTAGATTGATGGGCATCGAACAAAAAACAATGATTCCATTAGATATCTGATTAATAGAAGTTTCTCTAAAGTTACGTTTCTATGAAGTGGTACCAGACATATGATTCTAGACTCATTTTTAGGAAAATGTTTCCATATGAAGTTATCAAATAAAGGTTTTTATATAACTTTTAGCTGATAGATGTTTCCATACATGACAAGTGGACAATGAATGTTTCAGATAGAATGTTTGAATAACATTAAAATTTTTATAAATTCATTAAAATGTTAATGATTCTAAGATGGTCATTCAATTTTTGAATAACCATGAAGAGATATTGTGATTCTAAAAATATTTAGGATGTTTTAGGATGTTTGTTAATATCTCAGATGTTCAAAATTAATTGGGAAGAATTCTAGTGAAATCAAAATGAGTGGGAATTTTGAAATTAATGTTTAAGTTAGGTAATAAAATATATTTTTGTTCCAAATCTTACACATGGTAGTGAACCTATATATAGGGTTTTAGAAGTATGAAAAAGGATTTTTCACTATTCATCTGTTTGGAAGAGAACTAGTTATCATGAAATAATAATAATAAGAAAGTGATATCCTTGAAGATTGAGAAATTATTCTATATTATATATTTTCGAGAGAAGATGTTATGGACTAATCAGGGGATATCAGATGGAGATTAAGCACTGAGTAAAACTATGGTACTAGATGAAGAAAGGAAGATGAAGAAGAGGGGAAAGAATAAACTATTGTTAGGTGAACAATATTCAGAAGAAAATTTTTAGATAGAAATATTAGATAAACAATATCATATAGAAGATTCATATAGATTTGTTCTATATGAAGGAAGCTAAGAAGAAGAAGAAGATGGATCTTTGGAACTCTCACTAGATAAACCAAACAAATGAACAATATTGGATGAATAGTAATGGGAATACAGATTTAGAAAAAAGTTTTGGATAGTCATGTTTTAGATAGAAATGTAATAGGATGATTGAGATAATTTTCTTTTACTACTATGAAGAAGGAAGGTTTTTTAACTGCTTTTATGAAATTAGCAATGTAAAGAAGAATTAAGTGATGTAAAAAGAAGAACTATAAAATTCATCAGAAATATTAAAATGTGGAATAATTTCTTGGCATTAAAAAGTATATTTTGAAGAAGATAGAAACTATATTTAGAGTTAGTATAAAAACTTCTTGATGAGTTTATAGTTGTAAAAGGTCATCTCCTGCTTGGTGAAGAGGAGTGTTTCTATCCTCATCCTATAGTGTAGGGAATCACACTTGGTTACATATTTTTTATATCCACGCCAATATAATTGATATGTAATTATAATGAAGATTCCATGTAGTGGTCATCACCATAAATATAAAGAGCATTCTACACTTATTGAGTAGTGAAACTTATAAAAATATATTGTGAAATTTATATCTACATTAATATACATTCATGAGATAAGGAAATAAGAATAAGAGAATCATGATTCTAATAGATCTTAGAGGTAAATTGATAAAAATTTATAAATGGATAAAAAGTTCCTAACACTATTTTAACCCTATTAATGTTCATCATATCCTAACGTGGCCCTCTCACAAAATACATATTCATATAACCTAGAAACCCCAGATATATATAATATCCATCACATAAAAATATTATATCATCAATATAAATAATGATAATTAGATTAATAGTGGACATCTCATTTATATTAATTCTATTTTCAAATATCGATTTAGTAAATTTCATTTGTCTCAAGTAGCCATATAGCTTTGAATACAAGGATATAAGAGCCCATTTTAAACCATATAAATAATTTTTATCATGTATACCATACTTCTACCACTTCCAAGAACTAAAAAACATTGTTATTCAATAATTTTTTTTATTAATTTATCTATTTTAAAGGGAGGACTTGCATCCATCTAGAATACATTATAGTGCATGTGTTCTACCATTACAAGAAACATACTGATAGCCTATAACCATTATACTAGTAAATATTTATAGTAAATGTCTACTAATTTATTATAATATTAACCTTTTTATACCATTCATTCTATGTTTCTTGAAACCTAACCTTTTTTCATTTTATTTTCCTCAAAATACCCACTTATTACTAGTAAAGTTTTTGTTTTCATGTCTTTATATAAGTTTGCAAGTATATTTTTTTCTCAATATAGACTTTTTATTCATTCAAAAATTGAATACACTAATATTAATAAACCAAAACTAACACTCTGTATGGTTCAATTCCAGAATCAAGTGATATCTAATTTTCAATTCTTAATCATCTTCCTATCTTCATTGGAGTTTCTTTTCTGTCAATAATATTATCTAAATCAATATGATTACTCAATATATGATGCTTTGATTTCTCAATTCCAGACACATTAGGTTCATCACTAGTTTTTTTGGAATTAAAATCCAAAAATTTATGTATATTTATATCTTCCTCTTCTTTTTCATTAAAAATAACATATACACTGTTAGAATCATCATTTACAATCATTACTTCACTTATCACATTGGATATTTTTCTCATTATTAATAACCTTCAAATTAAAAATAATCTACTAGTTTTTATAGATTCATAATTAATTATATATAGTCTCTATCATTTGATAGTTATCCCATAAGGATCGTATTATTCTGATTTCTCATCAAACAATCTGATATTGGTGTTTTTTTCTTCATGTAAAAATGACTACTAATCCATTTAAATTATAATACTATTATATCTTTCTTGTTGAAAAATTATTATGATATTATAATGAATTATTATGAATTTAATATGGATGTTCCCAAACATAGAAACAACTTCTATCTAGAAAATTTTAGAAAGATTATGCTCAGAAATAATTATTTTTCCTAACATAACTACACATTAATTATTTAGTTATACTACTCGATTCTGCTAGGTGTATGACCCCAATAATAGTCCCAACAATCAATAATGTTTTCTCATTTTAGTTTTTATACTTCATCTTTTTTACTTTAATGTTTTCTGCATATTAAAAGGACTTTTTGACAGGGATAAGAACGTATTGGTCTAATATTCCATTACCAAATCCCTCAGTTCCCTGATGTGGGAATCAAGGAGGATTTGTTATGACATGACACATATTGGTCATGCTTTGTCACCCTGATGCCAAGTATTTAGGTGGTTTGTCAGAGGAATTACCCCTTTATGGAAAGTTATGCTTTAAGTGGGCCCCAAAATATCCCCCTCAACACTTTACCTAATTATCATGGCTATCCATACACTCTGATACCAAATTTAGGACCCCAAATATATTCCACACTATGAAAAATATTTTAAACTTTTGGATGCTTTCTTTCATGGTTTTTCTTTCATGGATTCCTCCTATAAAATCCAATGTTTATGGGAGTGGGGAATATATTGGTCTTATATACCATACCCAAACTTATCCATGCCTAAATGTGGGTCTTGGAAGGATGTGTCATAACCTGACACATATTTCTCACACCATGTCACACTGCTTCCATGAAAAACAATGGTTATTCCAATGTCATGATCACAATAGGGTGAAATCTGCTTTATATGGCCCCACATATTAAAATTTCAATGCTTGGTGAGATGAGTTATTTTCATGGATTACATATTACACAAAAATAATATAAAATATTCCTATCCCAAGAGAAATATACCAGATAATTATTGAATAAATTTGACATGAAGTTTTATAATGAAGTATCATTTCCCATAAAATTTGGAAATAAACATTGTAAAGATGAATATTTATCAATTATAATCAATTTTTTTATTGAATCAATGAAAGTATAATTTATCTAACAATATCAAGATAAGATATAGAGAATTTCATAACTCTTTATACATGATTTCAATGTGATCCGAAATAGTGTCAAAAAATGGTATAAAAAATTAATTATGAGAGATGTGAATTGAATTTTTAGTTATGTTCTACTATATAGATGAAGTGATGAATTTAATATAATAGGTTTCATAGATACAAACTGCTTTGGTGATTTCACTAATATAAAATCGATATCTATTGGAACATTATTTTTTACTGAATATTATGCAACATGGTCTTGAAATAACAAGTGTTTATTTTCCTTAAGAATAACATAGGTAAAATTTTTATCATTATCACATTCATGTAATATGTAAATGTAAAAACTGAGAAGCCATTTAGGATTAATGGGGACAATCAAAGTACTTTTAATCTCTCAATTAACCCAATAAAACACTCAATATCAAATCATATTAATATCATACATCCTTTCATCATAGAAATATTGTAAAATGGTGACATTAAATTGGAATATATTTCCTCTAATGATAAAATTTAATAAATAATTACAAAATTAGTTCAATGAGAGGGGTTTGAAAAATTATGTATAGAACTTCATGTTTATCCTTCCTCTCTCACTTGAAGATATGTGAGATTCACCATTAAATTTATTTACATTTTTTTAAGTCAAAATAGGAGAAATAACGGTACTCTACTCGATCAAATAAAAAGCGCGGTACAAAAATTCCCTTATATTTGGAAAATATGAATCTATGTTCCTTCATAAAAGAGGAAAATATGGCAGAATATATTGTGTAGAAGTGTATATCTATCAATTAGGAAAATATTTCGTATCATAGAGAAATTAAATTTTCTCATGAACAGTTCCTTATTCATTAATGTGGTCTGAAGACTCTTATTATTTGATAAAGACTACGATTCAATGATTCTATGTTGATAATTCTAAAATTTTGTAAGAAATTATTAGAGTTTTCAATGTTTAATGGAGTTAAACATAAAATCTATAATGGTATATTGATGTTCCCAATATAATTATTGAAGGATTTTATTTGTTTTAAAATATTTATGGGAATCCTTAAAAATAATTGAATACTTTTCTGACGTTATTAAGAATATTTTTTACCTGATTTGAAAATTCCTATGATAACATGAAATTGATGTTTGATTATTTAGTGAAATTTTAAATCTATAATTGAAGCTAAAAAATATTAAAGTATTGATGTTTTTATAAGATTTATATTTTTATAAAACATTTTAAGGGATTATTTAAGGGTCAGATTCATTTCATAAGAGTCATTGTAAATTTGTAGGATTCATCTAGACTCTATGCAATATTCAGGTGAAATCATAATATTTTGATGAAATCATCAGAGTAATCTGTACACAACATAAGTGGATAATGAAAAAAATAAGAGTTAGCTAAAAATGAATGATTCATTTGTAAATTTTGTAAGTTTTCGATAAAATCTCATAAGTTTAATTTCATAATCCTATAATGGTTAGTTATTTATAAATTTTATATGGGAATTAATTCATAAGAGTCATCTCATGCCAACACAAGATATATTATCCAATTTTAAAGGATTCATTTTACTCTTATGAAATATAACTCAAAGTGAAAAAAAAACAAAGTTAGAGAACCACAAATGAAACCATATGTGTTATTTTAATCTTAAAAAATTTTATATATAGATATTGTTTTAAGAATCAAATCTTTTTCTATATTTTTATATTGAATGATATTTCTATAAGAAGATTATATAATTTTTGTCCATTGATGCTAGAGTTTATCTTCATAGATTGAAATAACAAAAATATGTTTGTGATTCAAGATGAGTGAATAGATTGTGATATCAAAATCATATAGAATAAGATCAAACTTTGAAAATGATATAATAAGGACGAATCAAGCCAAATATAGTTCAATGAAAGTGACGATATTGTGATGTGAGAAGATTTGACAGGCTCCAATTGTATTTCTATTCAATATTTTTTGATAAATTAAGAGAAGATATCTTTACTCAAGCATTTTTGAATTATCAATTATATATATTTGTGAATTATTTTCTACTAATAACAATTTATTAAACACCTGATTATATTTTATATATTAGCTAAAAAGAGGATAAATGAAAAATTGGATATTAATATAATTTTACTAGATAAAAAACATTAAATGAGAATTAAATATTCAGAGATTATGGGATCACACCCCCATGATCAATTGATTTAGGAAATTAAGAGAGTATTTAATTATACTATTTAGTTGTGATAATTTTTTAGAATGTGATGTTGAACCAATTTTCAGAATCTAATTAATTTTATAATATTGAGAAATGTTGGATTATGGGGAGTAGAATAGAGAGAACTAAAAGAGAACATAAATAGAGAACTTATAGTGATGAAAATGATGACAATATAAGATAACAATACTAAAAAAGATGAAAAACGTAGGGTTGTAATCTTATAGATCTTGAGTATTCAGTGACTCAAGATTAATAAAAAGATCATGAACTAAATCTACATGAAGTGAGTAAGTATGATTTTGATCTAAATTGTGATTAATAAGGTTTAATGATCCTAAAGTTGTGGTCATATAATTTTTTGATAATTTTAAATCTTGAATGGAATATCAATATTTTTTTAAAGATTCCTAGAATAAAATATATCTTACTCATTTCATTCATGGATTATCTTTGATTACTTGAGTGATTTAGTATAGATTTGATCTATAACCATTGAGAGATAATTAACTATCATGGTAAAGTGTATATTGAACATACTTTTTGGTCTCATTTAGAGTAAAATCTATCAGTGTATGACATGATTTCAGGATAATACCTTCTCAACACAAACTGTAACCACTTCTTTTTACTAACGTAAAACCTATGACTCAGGTAAAGTTGAGATTAATATCTTTAGTGTACCAGATCTTAAAAAATAACATAGGTTTATTTTAAGAGAAATAAATTGTAAAATTAATAACCATTGATTCCAACCCCATTTATCAAATGTGTAGCTCATTCTTGGGGGCACTTCACAGTCTCTAGAGAATAACCCCAATATTTAATGAGAAATCACAGTTACTCATCATCGATTAAACTATGTACAATAATGTATTATTACTCATATCAGGCACACTAATCATTTTTGGTGTTCATATAGGTGATAGTTATGAAGAAATTACACAATATCTTAGATTATTATAAAATTCCTTGTTCAAGTACTCACCACCCCAACCAATTCTGTGAATTATAATACTTTCACCCATTTGAATCTATTTTTTTCGTCAAAATATTCATTGAAATATTCAGCAGTTTCGTAATTTTTTATCATTATAAAAATTTAAATATATGAACTAAAATAATTAGTAAAATTAATGAAGTAAATAAAGCAACCATTATAATGTGTGTTCTTTAGTCCACACACTTCACTATTTATTAGACCTGATAAACCATAATATCATTCACATTTAGTAATTAAATGTTCTTTATCCATATTTACAAATAAAAAAATCACATGTATCAAATGATTCATAATTAAGTGATTTTAACCATCCATATATATGCTTTCTTTTGATGCACATCTCATTTATGTGTACAAGGTGAAAATTATAAAGATACGTGGGATTAAAATGAACCATTTATTTTTTAATCAAAATTTTTATAAACATGATTATACATATATATAATTTTTAAAAAATTTATCTTGTTGATTATGATATTTAACATATCATTTTTATATAAATAATATCTTTTTTTCTTAATAATGAATAAAAATCCGATATTATCCAAACAAAATATAGAAATCCAATATTTTTTTGGGGTAGGAACATAATAATAGCGATCAAATTTAATAAATAATAAACTATAAATAATTAGGCCATAAGAATTGAATGATAATGTAGTAACACTTTCTCTATTTATAATTTGGATATCTTCTTCTCTATTTTTCAATTTATTTTAATATTGTATTTTGTATTTACCAGTATGAGTGATGACCTGAAAGAATCCAATTTTTAACTTAGGAATGGATCCTTCAAATTTCAGTCTAAATATTTATTTTGGACCTAATATGGGTTCCTAGTGAGTCAAAAAATGTTTTGAGGGTTTATGAGTCACATTTGATGTTGAGAATCCTTTTTTCGGAAACTGGACATATGTCATGGTCATTTTATTGTGGTGACACGATTTGGATACCTCTGCGGAGGGAAATTTTCAAACAGAACCATTTTTCATAGTTTGTGCATGACCATGCAGCCTAACAATGAAAGTGACCATTCATTCCAAGTTACCATGAAGACAAGTTGTGTAATGGCTATTTTTCTGGGTAAATTGTATTTTTTCCCTTAATGGTCTATTAAGCCACATCTTATTACCTAATACAATTTCTAGTAGAATAAACGTTCTTTTCTATCATTTTGGAACACTTTGAAGTCCTAATCTAGGTATTGAATGATATCATTTTCCTAGGAACCAATCGATCGTAGGTTTGTCACGTTTGATGCACACCAGTAAGTACTCGAGTCTGTTTAAGCCTCTATTCTTCTCTCTTTCTCTCGACATAGTTATCAAGATATGAGAATTTTCCATTTTTATCATATCAACTCCATTATAGGACAAATCATGTGCCAACATAAGATGAGGGGATTTATAAAAACATAAGGTGGATATTCTATAACTCATCCCTCAAGTTCACTGATTTTGGAATTAGGTTATGGGTCCCACCAATTTCATCAAGTGCTGTTAATATAATATATATTCAATGCTTATAATCATTTGAAACATATGGATATGATATTTCCATATATGTGATTAATATTTTTTAGTTAAGACCATAAATCCATACATCCCATGTAGGATGTCATTCCATTATTGTATTTTTAGTTTTTGACATGTTTGGGACACCATTCAGGTGTGACGTTGCTCGAACCTTTTAAATGTAATATTTTCTATATTAATTATCTTGATTTATATTTTGAATTGAATAATGGAAATTACCTTGTATGGTCAACACTTTACCCACCTAAGGTAAGTGCTTCAATTGATAATTAAATTTGAAGTGAAAATTGGAATGTATACTAAGAATATGAATTGACCAGATTAATTATGAATGATTAATATGTTTCATGTCTATAGCTCCCCATACCACATTAATGGAAGATATAAGAATGAACCTTAATTATTTAATATGCTTTAAATAGAATTGAGAGGTTTTATGCTACTTGGACTTATCACAATCATGAAAGGAAAGGCTTGAACCAAATGCAATATTACCTAACTTCAATATCAAATAGGACTGTCCTGACTTGAGGTCACCTTGGATTCTTATATGGGAATTAATTTAGCACTTGGGAACCCCAATCAGATTCAAGGATACAAGTTTCTTATATTTAAACACACCTAGATCATAATACATGTATATTATTTGGATGCCTGATATAAAAACATTGGATCCCTTAAATATTATTACATGATGCTTTGGATACACTCCTTAGATCCAGTATTGAGAAGTTTGTTCTATGGTTAAATCCCACCAGGCCCGGTCTTTTCATAAACCAGTTTTACCTTGGATGAACTCCTTGGACTTGGTGGAAATCTCATTGTGGATTCCTTAGACTATGCTCCTAGAATTAAACTCTTTCCCTTAGCAAGGCTATTGTAATACTGATTTTGAGACCCTTGAGGTCTACGTCACCTAGGTTATTACCGGGGGACTTCAATTTTAAATACCACTAAATGTTTGGTTTTCATAATAAGGAAACTATAATATTATTAACATGTGAATTATTAAAAAGAAAATAATAATCAATTAATGTACTGGTTAGGTTCAGACATCAACTGAGGGCAGAAGCAGGTACTTGGGTATTTAGTTACATTCTACTGCTTGAATTTATTTTTTCATGCTTTCAAACTTTTACATTTCAATTACATGAGATGAATTTTATTGACATTTTTGGGGGTGAGACATTAGGATTCATCTCACACCCTCTCCAGGAACCCTTTGGTGCCCATAGTAGATTACATGGTTGCAGGTGCTGACAAAGGGAATCATATATCTTCAAATACTTAATTGCTTATTGTTTAGTATGAAGATTTATTGAAGATGACCGAGTGAGAGCTCAAGATGATTAGGATTGTCTTTTATTTCCTTTGTACATATGTGGAAGATGTTATGCCTGATATCTTGTATCCATGATTTCCAGTTTTATAGTGACATTCTATATCAGTAGTTGTTGAATTCTATTCCAATTGTTTTAGTTATTTTTACTGTTTTTCCTATTTTCCACTGTGACTTCTCCTTAATTATACTACCTCTGCTATTTACTTATATTTATATTCATCCGTTGTGATAAAATTTGGTAATGAAGACAAAATATCCCCACATACACACCCTAGGACCTAATTAATAGTCAGCAGCTGCTGGCCTTTGGGGAGGTTCTCTTGAGGCCGTGTGGTCCACTAGGATCAGGGCACCAACTAAGTGGCATCTGGGTCCTGGATGTCACAAAGTGGTATTATAGCAGGTTCCTTTCGTGATTTATTATTTTGAAATAATAGATTGGAGATTAGGAACACTGAAAACTTTGTCATAAGCTATTCTTGGGCGTCATGAATCCATGTTTAGGGTAAAAGTTGTGTTGCCTAAATTATAATTGCGTTTCTGTTTTTCGTATTTTAGTATAAATTACTTCACTATTAGGTGACACACATGATATGTGGTGTTGTTGATTATTACTCTGTTTGAGGATTTTCATTCATCTTTAGCCTAATGATATGAGGGAAAGGTGAATTGTTACATTCATCATTATAGGCACCTAGATATCACATGTCATGCATATTTCTATGCCATATAGGTGCACTTCACTATTTTTAATTGTTTATATTCCTATGATTGTAGAGTGATACTATGATAGTTAGCTTTTTATTGTATTACTCTTGGTTGTGATTGATTGATTGCTTGTCTCAATTCCTGAGGTCTATGGGCCCTCATGGGTTGGGATGAGTAATTTACTGAGTTGAGCCATTATGCTATAAATAAATGGGTGTCTCCTTCATTAATAAGGTGTATGGTCACTGATTCAATGGGAATGAATATCCATTATAAAGTGAAACATAAAATCTAAAATGAATTGGTTCTACATCCTTATCCTACATTTTGATGGTTATGAAAGGTAAAGAAGTGAACGTGACAATTAAATGTAAAATTAAATGAAACTTACACTTGAGCACTTACTAATACCAAGCCGTCTAAGTGTGTAGATTGAGTAGTATTCCTTGGGTAGTGAGTTTTATTACATTTATCTATCTCTATTGACTCTATATTTCTTATTCATCTTGTTCGGAGGAATATTCTTGGAATTAATAGACCAATGCCTCGACGATGTCCTTGTATCTTATGTTAGGAACATGGCAATGAACACCCTCCAAACATGGTGGCCCCTATGACACCACTCTTAACTCCAATATTTACACATGAGTCACTGCCTACTGTACCTGATCTGGGCAATGATTCCCATGTTCATGATAATCTCTTACATCTAATATAGTCCTTGCATGGTGCTACATGGCATGTACCTACTGTGGATGATCTAAATCATGAGTTCTAGTTGCACCATCTTTTTAATTTCTTAGGGGATGGCGGTCCTTAGGCTGCTGATTCATGGCTAGAGTCCACCTTGTCTATTTTTGAGTATCTGGAGACTCCCTTAGAGTGGAATGTCAAAAGTTATACTTACATACTTCAAGAATTGGCCAAGCACTAGTGGGATGTGATTACCTAGGCCAGTCTTCATCAGGGCATGTTATGAGTTGATTTACAGACTACCTTTTATGGTCAGTTGTTTCTTTAGACACTGAGAGATGAAAAACCCATAGAGTTCATCCATCTTGTGCCAGGTTCTATGTCATTTATGGAATATTAATATCATTTCATGGTGTGGAAATATTTTTCACTACTTATAGATAGTGATGAGATTCTGCATGATAAATGCTTTGTGGATAGGCTCAAGTACACCATCTGTATGCAGGTGAATGTCTTTTTCCTTCCCAATTCTTTTGATATTTTCAATCAATCTTCTATCACTGAGTGAAACCTGAGGGATTAAAATAGTACTAGGTATAGAGGATCAGTGCTATGGTAGGACATTAGTTATTTTGATGGTTGGAACTGTTCCCTTGAGGTTTCTCGTCCGGGTAGTGACAACTATAGTGCCCATTTTTATAGATCTAAAGTGTGTCATCATTATGGATAGTGGGGGAATTCTAAGCCTTAGTGTAATTGAGACCCAATGGAGTACTGGGATTGTGGATATATCGGGAATCATGAGTGTTTCTGTAGGACGTTTCCCCCAAAATTGAGTGGAAAAGGATCCACACTATCTCCACCTTCATAAGTGAGTTCTTTTACACCATGTCAGGAAGGGAGTTGGAATAGAGCTAGTAGGTCTGGCCAAGGATAAGGTCGTGGTGGTGGTAGCTACACCCCTACCCACCAAAAATTCCAATAGAATAATTTTAATCATGGTTGTCCATCTTTTGTAGAGGGATTTTGATCATCTCATTTTCATGCACTATAGATGATACCTGAGGATCAGACTATGGGAAAACATATAGTGTGAGGTTCTATTATTGTTGAATCTACTATAGTAGCTACTTTATTTTATACACGTGCTTCAAACTCTTTTATCTGTATTTCTATCTTGGAATCTCTCGCACTAGAGATACAATATTACTATTTTTTAATGACCCTAGATACACTGTTAGGGGTATGAATAGAGGGAATACACCAATGTAGTGACTTCCCCTTGAGGTAGGTAGTTATACTTTATTATAGAATACCTTTTTTATCGAGATGTTGGGATTCAATTTTATTCCCTAGATGGATATTTTGGTTCGATATGATTATTTTGTTGACTTCTATACCTGTAGGGTATCATTTAAATCAACAATGGGATGCAGTTATCTACATAAGGGTGAGTAGGATGTCTAAGTTGGTAGAGTAGGACCAGAGGATCAAGGGATATGTGGAGTGACTGTACAGATTGAAAATATCTTCATGGAGGATTAGGGTTTATGTAATGCTGAATTGACTCTATTTGTAGATCATTTGAGGGATGTATTTCTCAATAATTTTTATGGACTAAATCTTGAGATAGTGGTAGAGTTTAATCTCTTTATTTTTTTAGGAGTAGCTGTATTGTGAATTCCTCCATTGAGGATGGAACCAACAGAGCTTCCAGAGCTCAAGAAATAATTAGAGGATTTATAGGACAAAGGCTTTATATGTACTAATAAATCCTTTTGGGGTTCAGCCATTCTTTTTTCCAAGAATCCGGATGGAATATTAGGTCTATTCATGGATTAAATAATGTTAAACCAGCTTACAGTAAATAACTAATATCCACTACCTCAAGTAGATGATCTCTTCAACCAGATATGAGGAGAAAAGGTCTTCTCTTAGATCAAACTGCGATCAAGTTATCATTAGGTACAAGTCAGGCCATAAGACATACCTCGTACAAATTTCTATAGTATGTATAGTCTGTTTGAGTACCTTGTTATGACATTCAGTCTATGGAATGTGCCCTCCATTTTCATGGATCTGATGTATAGGGTGTTCCACCCCTATCTGGAATCTTACATCATGGTCTTTGCTGATGACATCATGGGGTATTCTCACACTCACATCGACCATGCCAATAATCTTGAGATCATTCTGAGTACACTGAGAGAGAATCGTATTTATTCTAATCATTCGAAGATCCAATTATGGATCATCAATGTTTAATTTATGTGCCATATTATCATATTGACCCAGAAAAGGACAGTGTTGTAGTTTCCTAGGAGAATCCCAACAATGTGTTTCAAATTGGGAGATTCATAGGGATGGATAGATATTACAATAATTACATACAAGAATTTTACCACATTTCCTCACCTCTTACTGGTCTTACAAAGAAGGGTGCTAAGTTGATATATCCAGGAGCATGTGAGAAATCCTTTTTCGAGATGAAAGAGAGGATCGTATCAACAACTATTTTGACTCTTCTGGATCTATGTATAGTTTATAACGTCTTCTATAATGAATCAGTCATCATCCAAGGATAAGTGATGATGCATGATGGAAAATTCATTGCATATTGATCTCAGTAGTGGAGGCCTCCTGAGAGAAACTATCTGATGCATGACCATGAGCTAGAAGAATTTTCCCATTCCTTATGTTATTGGAGACATTATCATTTCGGTGAGCTCTTGGTGGTTTAAAAAAACCATAAGAGCCTCCAATATATATTTTCATTGTGTGACTTGAACCTTAGACAATAGATATGGGTTGTATATCTAAAATCTATTGATTTTGAGCTTGCCTATGCACTAGGGAAGGGCAATGTAGTTTTAGTTGTGCTGAGTATGAAAGATAAAACCCAAACTGTATGAGATTATAGTGATGAATGGAAGATAATATTCCTCTTTAATGAGATACATCTAGAGTTCTATGACAGTCATGATCAGTCTTATCTCTCATCATTGGTAGTTACCTATTCCCTCTTTAAGAAGGTGGAGAGTAGACAATTTTCAGATCCAAAAGGTTTTGTTCTTCATGGGATTATTTTAGGAGAGTAACCACCTATTAATTATTTTTTAGACAAAAATTACATCTTGCATCTATGTGGATGTATATGGGGTCCTAAAGATATGAGAGAGGAGTTGATAAAAGAGTCGTATGCCTCTTACTGGGCAGTTTATCTAGGAATATTGAAGATGTTTCAGGACATGTGATGCTAGTATTGTTGGCATGAGACGAAATGCCAGATAACTAGATTTATTACTAAGTGTTCCACCTATCAGTAGGTGAGGGTAAAGAACTAAAGACTAGAAGGCTTGTTATATCCTCTTTTAGTACCAGAATGAAAATGGGAATATGTTTCTATGGATTTCATAGTTGGCTTACCAAGGTCATCGAGGGGTTGAAATTCTATTTGTGTATTCATTGAATGACTATCAAAATTAACCCACTTCATTCCAATTAAGGAGACTTTCTTAGTGGATGCGTTGGGAAGAATGTATTTCCATGAGATCATACAACTCAATGGGGTCCCATGTACTATCATTTCAAATAGGGACACTCATTTCACATCACAGTTCTCACAGGGATTGGAAAAGGCTATGGGAACACAGGCATTTCTAATAATAGATTTTGACCCTCCGTATCATGGATAATTAGAATGGAAAATACAGGTTATTGAGAATATGATTCGATCATGTTTCCACGATTTTGGTGGTTTCGAGGAAAATAATATCCCTCTTGTTGAGTTTTCCTATAATAACATCATTTTAGTGAAAATTTAGATGGATCATTCTGACTCCTTACATGGTAGGCCATACCGTTCAACCATATTCTGGCTAGTGGTAGGTGAGGTATCCCTACTAGGTCCTTGTATAATTTAGGACACTTCAGAGCATATTCAGTTGACTAGAAATAGTATGACTACTGCATAGTCTAGATAGAAATATTGTGCCAATCATCATCGAAGACCTCTAGTGTTTTAGGTCGGAGATAATGTTTTATTTTAGGTATCTCCTAGGCCTGGGCATATAATGTTACAAAAAAAATGGATGTCATTATCTAAGAAATTTTCATATTCTAGAGGGATTCAGTTTGGTAGCCTATCAGTTTCTACTACCTTTTATGTACTATTCCATGCATGATGTATACCACCTCTCACAAATTACCCAATATAATGTCGATACATCTAATAATTTTGATCATGTGTAAGTTGAGTTTGATACAGATACTACCATTGCCGAATATCTAGTATGCATCATTGAAGAGAGAACAATGGCGCTCCAAGGCCATTCTATCCCTTTAGTATGGGTGTTATGGTGGCACAAATGTGTGTAGGATGAGATTTGGGAGTGGGAGGATAATGTACATACCCAATGACCAATGTTTTTCGCAGATAGATTATATCCACCCTTGAAAGGTGAACTTGGGGATGAGTTCTTTTATGAGGGGAAGAATATAAGAAGCCATTTTTTCCCTCATATTTTGATCCTTCAAATTTTGGTCTAAATCATTACTTTGGACGTAATATGGATGCATAATGAATAAGAAAAGGTTTCCGGGGGTTTCTAAGGAATGTTCGGAGCCCGAAACCCCAGTTTTTGGAGAAACTAGCTAGGTCGCACAGTTTGAGCATAGTTAGCACATGGTTTGGTTAACTGTTCAAACATAAATTTTTAGACAGAATCATATTGCATAGTTTGCGTACAGCAATAAAGCCTGACCGTAAAACTTTCCCATATACCCATGTAACCATGAATGGTTTGCGCAGGGGTTTTCAAACCATGCCCAAGCTATTTTTCTAGGTAAATTGTCCTTTTTCCCTTAATGATATATTTATCCACCTCTTCTTTCTTAATATGATTTCTAATGTGATTAACCAATTTTACTCCCTTTTTGGAGCTCTTTGAAATCCTACTATAGGGGTTGAAATATCTACTTCATCCGGAATCTAATCATGCTTCGGTTCATCATGTTGGATGGATAATGGTAAATACTCGAGTCCATTTTCTCCTTTACTCTTCTCTTTTTCTCTCGAAGTTATTATAGAGATGTGAGAATTTTCCCCTTTTCTCAGATGTACTACATTCTAGGACAAATCAAGTGCTGATACCAAAGCAGGGGAGTTATAAAAACCTAATGTGGGTGGTCTATAACAAATCCGTCAAGTTTGTTGATTTTGGAATTTTCATGTGGGGATAACCAATTTCATTGGGTGCTGTTAATAGAATTTATATTCCAAGCTTATAATCATTAGAACCATATGGATATTCTCTTTCCATATATATGATTAATTTTTGGTGGTTATGACCTCAACTCCATTCATCGCATGTAAGTTTCTATTCCATAATTTTTTTTATTTGACATGTTTGAGCCACCGTTCAGGTGTGACATTGCTTGACCCTTCTAAGGGAAATATTTTCTATATTAAATGGCATGATTTATATTGTAAATTACATAATATAAAGTACCATGTATGATCACAACTTGAACTGCCTAAGGTATGTGATTCAATTTACAATTAAATGTTAAATGGTAATAGGAATGTATACCAAGTATAGGAATTGACTGGACTAATTGTGAATGATCAATAGGTTGCATGTTCATATCACCCCTTACCACATTAATAGAAGGTATAAAAATGAACGATAATCATTGAATATTCTTTAAATGGAATAGAACATTTCATGCTATTAGAACATGTCACATTAATAAAAGGAAAGGGTTGATCCAAATGAAATATTATTTGACTTCGATATAAAATATGAGTTGCCTGACTCGAGATCGCCTTGGATTATTATCGGGGAATGCCTTGAGAACTCGGGAAACCCTTTTCAATTCAAGGATAAAACATTCTATGTTTGAGACCCACCTCGATCTCAATCCTATTCTATTCATTGTATTCCTAGTTTGGAACCATATAATCCCTTAAATATTATTACAAGATTCCTAGGAGACACTCATTGGATCTAGCAGTAAAAAGTATGTTCCATGGTTAAAGCCCATCGGGCCTAGTCATTACATAGACTCATTTTACATTTTATGAACTCCTTGGAATCAGTAGGCATCTCATTGTGGAATTACTTAGACTATGATCTTTGGATTACACTCTTACCCTTAGCCTGGCTAGAGTTATTACTGATTTGTTAACCCTTGAGGTATACGTCTCCTTGGTTATTACAATAGGAATTCACTATTAAATACCATTACAGGTTTAATTGTCATAAAATGGAACCTTCACTATTGTTAACATGTGAATTATTCATAAATTATAAGTAATCGGTTAATGGACTGATTATGTTTAGATGCCAGCCGGGGGCTGAAGAAGGTAAATGGGTATTTAGTTACATTGTATTCCTTTACATTATATATGTATGCTTGCACACTGTTACATTTCCATTACATGTGTGGGATGTTATAGACACCGATGGTGGTGGTCCACTGAGATTTATCTCACACCCTCTCAAGGCACCATTTGGAACCCAGAGTAGATTACATGGTTGTATGTGTTGACAAAGGAAAGCATACAGCTTCAAACACTTTATTTCATGATGATTAGTACAAATATTGATAGATGATGATCAAGTCAGAGCTTGAGATGCTTGGTATAGAATTTGATTTACATTATACATATGTGGAACATGTTATGCCTATTATATTTTATCCATGTTTTCCAGTTTTCTAGTGACATGACATATCATTAGTTGTTTAATTCTATTCCAGTAGTTTAAGTTATTGTTACTATTGTCTCTATTTTATATTGTGCATTCTGTTTACTTATATTTCTTCCACTATTTACCTATTTTTTAAATTTATATGCTGCACTACACTTTTTTAATGAGGGAATAGTCTCCACATGGACACACCCAAGGACCTCGATGATAGTCGATAGCCTCCGACATTTGGGGAGATTCACTTGAGGCCATGTGTCCCACCGAACTTGGGGAACCTACTAAGTGGCATCTAGGTCTAGGATGTCACATGAACAATCAATATCTAATTCCCTTAAGTCAAATTTCATTAAATTCTTATCTATATAAATCACTTTAAAATGTTTAAAATGATTATCAAAAAGAACAATAATCAACCATATATACCAATCAATAATAATTTTATCGGTCATACCAATATAATATACTAAAATAATTATCATGATTTATTGAAAAATATACAAAAAATATATATCTTGGTGAAAGTATCATGTCTTATACATTTTTTTCATATTTTTTAATGAATGTACTCCCACAAATAGGATAACCACATATATAATATCCATTTAGAGATCCAATACTCATATTTTACTAAGTTTTAGGCCGCTTTTTCATTTCTATCATCCCTTAACTATTTAGTTAGGGAATCATTCCAATCTTAACAACTACAATTCATATATTCTTGGCGGAATAAGCCTTTATCAAAATCCATAATAGACATCCAGTCAAAACAATTTCTCTGGTAAAAAAATAATTTTAGAGTCTCCCAACTAAGTGTAACACATAGAAAATGTCAAGAATAATAACCTAATCCTATTGTGGTTACCCATTAAATAATTTTCTTACACATGATAATCTAGTAGAACACAACTTTAGCATAACCAACTCAATTGGATGATGAAGGACTTGTAAAGTGTTTATTTTGAAGAATGTCACTTTCAGTTTTTGAGGGGTTCCATTTTCATATTATCATCATCTTAATATACACTATATGTATAATAAATCCATTATTATTCCATAATATCA
The DNA here is from genome assembly GCA_963277665.1 of Viscum album. Classification (NCBI taxonomy): domain Eukaryota; kingdom Viridiplantae; phylum Streptophyta; class Magnoliopsida; order Santalales; family Viscaceae; genus Viscum; species Viscum album. The sequence continues at coordinate 1,879,592,698 of OY728150.1, read as the reverse complement.
AATATTTATTTTAGATTGTTCCATTACATTGTGTATGAATGCTTATAATGTTTTTTTGGAATTATTATCCCATTAACCAAATTGATATGTTCACACCATATTAATTTTTAACTCTTTACACAACCTATCATTTTGTTTACTCACCTAAAAATTGATGAAAAATATATTTATACATGTAAAAATACATCCAATGCATAAGAAACATGAAACCTTAATTTGAATGATTAAAATTCTATGATATTTAAAATCTACACATGAGTAATCCTAGAGTGATAGATAGACAACCACCTCCTTTATAAAATAATACATAAACCTCTAGGATATTTGGAAGTCCATCACAAAGCCCCTCTCCCCAAAGACACTTTACTCAAGAGAGAATATAATTTATAATGACTCTAAAACCTAATATAAACAAAAAATATTTACCAAATAAATTATAGATAACAATTTTAAATACAAAATAAGATCAAGGGAGATGAAAAACTAAATCTTATGCTTATGTATTTAATGGATGAGTTGACAATTTATAAGAATAAATTTATCACATAAATTTGTCTTATAAAATGTTTCTATTTTATACAAATTAAAAGAAAATAAATATTCTAAAGTAATAAACATATAAATAAACTCTATACATATTTTTAAAAAACATACAATATATATATAAATATTTCATTTTTAATTGAGAAATAAAGAGATATAATTTCCCAATGACTAAAACCTTAAATTTATAAACATCTTATATACTGTAAAAAAATAAAAATATTAAAATTTTAACAATTTGATATATGTCATGTTTCATGACTAATAATAAAAAATATTAATTGTAAATTATTATTGATAAATAATAGTAACATCATGTATTAATCATATTCAGTGATATATACTCTATTATAATCTATGATCGATACCACCTGTTACGACTGGTAATATTGTAAGACTCAAATAATATTTCATAATAAATCATATCATATCTGACAATATAGTCCAAATCCATGAGTTTCATCCTTATCTAACCTTAGGATATATGGGTATTGTATACTCTGATTAAGTCAAAAAAATAATAATTAAAATGTATCATATTTTAAAATATGGATTCAAACACCTTACAATAGAAAAATAATTTTAAAAATAGGCATTAGTAATATTTATTAATTAATAAAAAAACACTTTGACACCATTGATACGTTAAAGTTTATTTTATAATGTTTGAATACAATAAACCCATAAATTATTGATTTATATTCATCCAACAAAAAATTCTATAAATTAGAAACTTATCACATATGTAATGTAATAATATACTTTGTATTTCAATGTTCAATGTATGTTTGATGGGGATTACCAAGGATGTATCCAAATTCATCATCCCTCTAAACATGGTATACTAACAAGTGGATCCACAATCTTATCGGGAGGATTCCCAATCAGCTAAGGGGTGATCGTGCCTTCTCAGTGCAAAAATATGACGATGAAAGATATAACGGTGCTATGAAATTATCTCAAGAGATAAATGATGATAAAGGAGGGAGAGAGGTTATTATTTGTATTATAGGATATCACACATCACCAATAGAGGGATCAAATACCTTTTATAATAAATTTGCAAACTCCACATTAAATTAAGTGATAAAAAATTAATTTATGAGGTGATATATCATGGAATCCAAACATTATCTTTTATTGGTGTCTTATTCAATGAATAATTAAATGGATATACAATAAATAAATAATCTACTGATTCATAAATGAAGTAAAATACATGTGAAAGCTTATTAGTGTATCTTTCTCTCATATCTCATACAACGCATATCGTAAGTCCAACTTTTTTTTTGATATAATCCAAAAAAATAATCCCCATGATTTTATGGTATAATCATGTCAGGAGCCATGATATATGTTTCATATGTATCATAAGATATGATATATATTTCATGCATTGTATCTATTGACTCAGATGATATTATCTCTGATATCCCTCATTTTAGTGCATATCCAGTAGTTTTTGATCTAGAGAACTAAACTTAGTCATTCTGTAAATTTCACACAAACAATTTTTTAAACATGTTGAATTCACATGAAAATCACATAGACAAGAAAAAAATCCACCACTGATGGTCAAAATTAACCATGCACATCACTCTTTATGTTCAATTTAATTTAACTAGAATAAGGGTTTTACTCTCCACTAATCATGATGGGATCCCCACCATAGGACTTTTGATTTGTTTTATAAGAACTAAACATCTTGGATTCTATCACTAACAAAATAATAATTCTCAAGAAACATTACCTTACTAACTTAACAACCCAACACATAATCATATCTCTTGTGTCTATAGAAATATGGTACTTTTTCTTACCATTGTCTGATATTATTGATAATCTATCAACACATTACCTAAGTAGCAATGAAAATAACTTTAAATAAGTGACCTAAGTCACTTCAATGTTATTTTAATATTCCTACCAACTATAGACACTACAACACACTATGAGAGGTTATATAAATTTTGATGATGTCCCAAAACATCATGGATGAAACTCTTTTTCTTGACTCACATACTAGATTGTTACATGAACATACCCTTTTTCATTTATGTCCATAATAAGATATTAACCTACCATGTGTTTGTAATGAATTTACTAGGTCAACTTAACTACGAACAATATAACCCCTTATCTATCAAGAAGAAAGGCCACATAAACCTTATCTCAAATAATAGTCATAGGTCATTCTACTTGTCCTATTAGGATTTTCAATATTTGAAAATTCATTAAACATCATCTAATCTAACACAAATATGATGTATCATTGAATGGATACATGCCTAACCCATTTCATGGTCTTAATTCATACCATTACATTGTCCATCCCATAACCTTATCACAATACAAGTATGACCATTCACTAAGTCTCACCATACCCCGTATCTTAACTATAAGAAGTATGGGAACTAAAGTGTTTTATACATTTTTATGATTTCATGTCCTTGATATTATTTCATCATATACTTTAATTAGAATGTCTTATATGCTATTGAATGTTTATCTTGAAAAAAATAATCACTTAGAGCAGTATTTTATGGTCAATATTAAATCAAAATATCTAAAAAACCACATATATTATGTAAAATCCCACTCTCTTTCACACCATGTGAAGATAAGATCTAAATTATAAATCCTAGATAGGTGGTGTGGGGACACTAAGAGGGGTGGAGTGAATCAGTATACCTAAATTTTATCATGTTTATAATTAATTTTAAATTAAACCTTATTTCTCTCAAACCCATTCCCAAGTTAATAGGGATGGATCTGATATATTCTCTAAAAAATCTCATACACTTGTAATGAATATAAGAAATGAGATAGAAACAGAAAAATATTTTACAAGGTTTGACCAAAATGAGAAAGCCTAATTCTTTTTGTGATTAACCTAGAGTTGTTTTAAGGATTTTCATATCACTATAATTTATATTGATTAAAAAGTTAGTTAAATTAATAGAAAAGGTTGACTATTAATATCCATGTCCTATGAAATATTGATGGTGTTATTTATACTAGAACAACTATTTCATCAATTTCATTATTTATACTAAAACCATTCGTTTCTAATTAATTAATTTAAGAACATTCTAAATAAGATCACACATTCAGATCAAGGATGTCACTGCATAAAATTGAATAAGATATTCTTACAAAATAAACAAATCATTTATATCCATTTTAATATAGTGACCTAGGCTTGACATACATGGATATTACATCATTTTATATGAATATTCAGTAAATTACAATAATACAAGCCTAAGGACTGTAATAGTTTATCATCTTTGGAAACATGAAATAAAATCTTATATCTTGGTGAAATGTCTTCAACAACTCCCATAAAGATATTCAAAATTAGTAAATCTACCTAAAAACATTCTTATTAACATAGGTAAATGAAAAATAAGAAGGGGTGAGCTCAGATGCTTCGAAAGGATAAACAAAGGAAATGTGAAAGCACAACAAGAACAAAGGGTATGGAACTTGAGAATAACATTTGAAGATCAGACCCTACATATTATAAATCATTATAAATATTAGAAATTCATAATACATGGATCATAATATATTTTAAGTATAATTAATGAAATCACAACCTAAAAATAAAACATGAAATTGTGGCAAACACATAAGCATATAATATGATTTCCATAGTTTCCAAGTCATTATTTCAAAGACCATCTTGGTAGTTTGGGTTCACTCCCCATACAGTCTTAGTAGCATGAGTTCACTCTTAATACCATCTTGGTAGTCATGGTTCACTCCCATGGCCATCTTAGTAGTCAAGGTTTATTACCAAGACCATATTAGTTTATCTCATGAGATAAAAATCATTAACCAATGCATTGGAGGGAGATATAGTTCCCACACATATCATAGTGAAACCATATATACATGTTCCATAATATGATAAATAATCATAACATAACACCTGAAATTAAATGTGTATTATAAACATGTAATCATATGATAAACTATAGGAAAGACACAATTCATAATCATTTCATCAAAATCATAAACCGTGAAAGAGAAATAGATTTCATTAACCTATAACTTCTAAAAGAGAAATGTATTTAAAAAACATAAAAACTATGAAAGAAAAATAGGTTTCATAAGTACCACTTCATTAAGAATAACCCATTCATTGAAATAAAATTAATGGAATCTTTAGATAATTTCCTAGAAGGGAAATGTTAACTTCAATAGATGTCATCTTATATGTAAAATAATTTTGAATTATCATTCAAAAATGTTTCATGAAGAAACTATAATTTCTTCTTTGAAAAATTATTTTTAATATATAAAACCAATTGAAAATAATTTTCTTAAAAAATATAACATAAAAAATTATAGGGAATACATGAAATCATTTTGAAAACCTTCTATCTTGAAAACATTTAAAATAATCATCTAAATATTTTAAAAATGTTTTTTCAATGGAAACACATTGAAAACATATAAAGAAAGAAAGAAAATATTTTAAAACAATTTTTCTAGATAACATACGAAATGACCTTGAAAATGTTTTAGAAACAATTTCATTGAATAAACTTTGAGAACATATAAAGAAATCTTGAAAATGTTTTGAAAACTTTTTCACTTGAAATCATATGAAATGAGTTTGAAATTTTTTTGAAAACCATTTGTTTGAATATAATTTTAAAATTTTCAAATAAGGATTGAAATTTTTTTGAAATTTTTTATTGAAAACATATAAAAGAAGTTTAAAAACATTTTGAAAATTATTTTCCTTGAAAATCTATTTTAAAATCATTTTCATGAAAATTAAGCTTTTAAAAATGAAATGGAAGCATCAATGAAATAACAACGGTTAAATCCAAACATTTTGTATGAGGTTAAAAGAACATTCATTTTTCATGGTAAAAAGGTTTGAAAAGTTACTTGTTCAAAAAAAAGAAAATAAGATTACTTTAAAGAGATTTGTAAAATAAAAAAGGGTTAAAATTTCTTTAATTTATTGTAGGATAATGGTACAATATTCCTTGAAACACTTTTTCGAAAATATGGTTCTGTAGGAATGTATATTTTTGACCGAAGAGAGGGTAAAGTAGGGATTTCTTAAAAAACATTATTTACTTAATTATGTACCAAAATAGTTGAAGAAACGGTACCAATATAAGAATAAATAATTAATAAAACAAGTATCAGAAAATTTCTGAATGTTCTTGAGATATGGGAAAAAATATTGCATTAGAGGAAGAATAAATGTAAATAATTCAGAGAAGTGATGAGATTGTTTCAATAAACTATTATAACTTTGTAACTTGGGATCATAATCTCCATGAATGAAAAGGAAATTACATAAAACAAAAAAAAATTATTAAAATAAATAAATTTATGGTATAACACATATAATGGAATTTTATAAACCTCAAAAGAGAATTTAGGTTCATAACAAAATAGAAGTCTCAAAAAAGGAAAATTGAGTATAAAAAAATTCACCAATTTGGTAACATTTAAAACATAGAACCCTTGAAAGAAATTTCATAAAATGGATATGTGGACACCCATAAATTTAATTATAAGAAACATAAAATTAAATCATCAGAATTATATACACTATACAAAAGGAATGTGTGGTGAACATTGCATATATCTCACGGAAATAACTAGGTGAGATGAAATCCCCTTACCTTGTGTCTCAACATTCATCGTACTCATTTAAAACACCTATATAATAAATATAAATTTATTTTAATTTTTTTCAAGAACCTTATTCTTATATATATTACTATATGTCATTTTATTAAGACCTTATATTACCCACATGTTAACAATCCTACGTTAATGTCTCACTTTCGGTAATATTCGCTTTATTTTTCACATGTGTATTAATTTGTTATATCTTTGATACTTAACCTTCATACTAGGACTATAAGAATGTAAAAAATGATATAAATAAAATTTATAAAATTTATATCATTTATATGTGTATTATAATTATGTATTGAATATATAAGTACAAAATGGAATACACCGTTTAGAGAGATGGTAAGCCATACATACACATGAAAACTGTTTTTGTTTTTATTGTCGTATTGAAAGAAATAATGAAAATGACTTATATATATATATTTATATAATTATTATATTATATATATGGTGTATTATGTATCCTTTTTAATCACTAAACCCATCCTTAATATATTCCATGTAGTGTATGAATGAATCATATCACTTTGAGGGGGCGGTAGTCCAAAATTCCTCAAATGAAATTATCGTATTAACAAAAAATGAAAAGTAAAAGATATTTATTTTAGAAATTAATAAAGAAGCGTCAAGACATAACAAATATAATACATAAAATATATAAATATAGTTTCCACCATGAGAGGTGTTAAGGAAAAATGAACAATGATCATGTAGTGAGGAGGTAGTTCGTTGTACACATAAACAATATGTTCATTACCCATTAGATAGAGGTGTCTATGTGTAAGTAAACCCATTATCATAGAAACATAAAATTATATTCAGGATACTGGTGTTGTTATATAATAATGGAATAAAGATAGTGGACGGTGTGGAGAAGGAAAATAAAATATAGGACTTGAGGAAATATGTTCCGTCTTAATTGGGTAACTCATTTTTGTTTATACCGAAAGGATTCCTTGGAAGGATTTGAACACAAAAGGAGGCTTAAAGGAGGAAGGGAGGGAAGTTATGAGATTATTTGAGAAGATTTTGGGTGATCCAAGGGGATTTAGAGGTTTGAGAAATTTCAAGAAATGGTCCATTTTTAAATTGGATGAGGAGGGACACTCTTTTAAATATTTGATGATAGAATTCACCAACGTTTTTCATGTTGAAATTTGATCCAATAATGATTAAAAGTAGATATAAAGCAGTATAGGGTCTATATATGGCTATTAAATGGATTTTGGAAATGTTTATTAGTCATTTTGTGTCACGACCCGTCCTCGGGGCCCGTGCCGTGACTACCCCAAGCCCGCCTTCCATAGGCCAGTGGCTGGAGAATAGAACCAAAGGCGTAAATCCCGATAACTGGGAAGGCATTGCCTTTATAAAAGTAATCAAACATCACGGAGTACAAGAGGAAGTAATACACTAAGTACAAAAGGAAGTGCTGGAAAGTAAGTGGGCCAGAATATGAACCCAATTGAAGTACAGCTACAACTGAACGAAAGTACAACAACAAAGACAAACAACTGGAAGAAAAATAGAAGCAGCTCCTAGGTCATCCACCTCGGATCCTACCTGAAGGGTAGGTACAGATAGCGCAACTCCTGGATCATCCGCCACGGATCTTACCTGAAGGGTAGGTATAGATAGCCTCCACAATGCTCCCACCCATCAACCTCCTCCGAGTATCGTCTTGTTGTGAAGTCCACCTTCGGATACTGACTCGTTGTGAGGTCCACCTCCAGGTACCGTTCAGTCCTCGAATCACTCGGCCTCTGTCAGTGCTGCCCGTCATCTGCAACCAACACAACGAGGTGAGGGAATACCCAAACATGGATGAGTATACGATACACAGTAGGGACCCCGATACCCTCAAGGTCTTACTAAATCAAACAAGGATAACCATAAAGAAGGATCTCAACGGATAACCCTTACCTAGGTATAAGCCCATTATTATACCTAAGTTATCAAGAAACCCATCTCAATCATGAGGAAACACAAGGTTATGATATCAATGGATAACCACTACCTAGGTATGTGACCATACATATACCTATGTTATCAAGTGAACCATCTTAATCATGACGTAAACACAATGGTCATAGACTCAGCTCAAACCAGGCTTTTCATTATCGAAATCGGAACTGCTGAAGAGCCCCGTCTCTGATGAGTACAATGATCTTGTCACGACTCTGAGATACTGCTCACTAACCTAAGACTTCTGAGGTACTCCTCCTATCGAGTACATCGGGTTAGCCACCCAAACACAGTGGTGCTTCCCGCCAGGGTCTGCCACCCAATCACAGTAGTCCACCCCCCCTAATAGCCTACAGAGGTACTCCTTCTGTTGAGTACCGCGGTTCTGCACCCAAACACAGTAGTGCTCCATCTGCCATGGGTCAACATCCAAACATAGTAGTGCTCCGTCCACTGGGCGAGTCGACTCACTCCAAGTCGAGTCGGTCAAGCAGTCGTCAGGTATCAGCCATCTACATGGTGTCCGTACTCTGTACGCTCGTCTCCGGGAGGGTCTGCTCCACGAGCTACAGGTCGATAATCCAAGTATCACAAGTCCCATGAAGAAGTATCTCAAAGGACTGCCTCATCATAGGGGTCTCAACGCAACAGATGACGCGTCAATCGGGCACCCGGTCTGTGAGTTATTAGTTTTTTCATCCCAGGGGCCCAGTTGGTTTCATGTACGAACCAACCCATCCGTATCTCAACTGTACCCCGAACTCTCATAGGGTCTACACATAAGGACCGTTTCTCAACATGATCACCAACGCCTCTGACAGATCGTCAAACAGACGTCCGGTCTGAATGTTATCAGCTTTTTCGTTCATGGGTCCTGATTGGTTTTCGGGTACATTCCAACCAGTCCATACTCCAACTGCATCCATACATTGGGATAAGTAATCCAAAAGGTCCGCCTCACTAAGAAGAATCCAACAAAGTCGACGACACGTCAATTGGACGTCCGTAGCTCAAGTTATAGGTGTTTCCGCTCTGAGGGCCCGTTTGGTTTGAGGTTCGAACCAACTCGGTCGTACCCAAAGTTCTCCGAAACCTTGAGTATAACAAACCAAAATGACCATCTTGATCCAAGGATAGCATCGCAACTAATGGTGCATCGACTGGAGGTCCTTATCCCAATTTATTGGTGTTTGAACAAAAACTACCCGGAAATAGGGGGTTGAGGCTCAGTCCGACCCGGCCTGAGACCCACTAGGTCGGCCCGAACTGGGTCGACCCAACCTGGTTCCGGGTCCGGCCCACTAGGGCAGGGGCCGGCCCCGCCTGGGCGGGAGCGGTCCGCGTGGCCAGACAGCTCGGCTCGGCTGAGCTGTTGCGAAAGGGGGGGGGGGCGCTGCCCCCCTGATTGAAGCCATGCCCCCCATGTGGGGTCCGCTCCCCTTGACCGCCAGGGGTTATGACCCCCGGTCTCCCCTGGTCCCACGCAGCCATGGGACCGCCGCCTGCCACCGTGGCATTAGCCACGGTGGACCCTCCTGGCGGCGCGCTGGGCACCGCCACGTCCTGGCGGCCGGCCAATGCCTGTCGCCGCCTCCAGCTGCCGGCGCCACCGTGCCGGCGTGGCGCACTAGTAGGATCGTCCGTGGACCACCGGACGCGCTCCGGTAGTCTGTTTTTCCTGCGGTCTTCACCGGTGGTCCTCTTGGGACCGTCTTTTCCCTACGAAGGTTTTCAAATCACCTCTGCAGCCCGTTTCGTCATCGCCCGTCAATCCGCGCACAACGATCAACCAACGGAGTCTTCGAATCACCTCTGTGGCCCCGACTCCGGTCGTAGATTCTTTCAGCCTCAACAGCGCGGCGCGTCGGCGCTGCGCTTCTTCGTCTCGTTCTTTCTTGTTTCCACGCGGTGCCTTTGCACCGTGCCACTTTTTTTCGAGCCGTAACATAATCAACAACAAATGGGAGGATGGTTGGCCGTGTTTGTGCGGTCTAACCTCCTCCCGTTATAATGATAGCAGGAAGCCAACAATTATCAACGAAGTTCATTAAATAAACATGAACAAAGATTAAACCCCTACCTGGATATTTGACGTCGCATGTCGGGTGTCGTGGAGAATGGCGTCGTGGGGGTTGGACGTAGATTCCGTGAATGCCGAGGTGCATCCAAGGAGGAAACGACGTGTCCTCACTTGTTGTGGTGATGAAGAAGGAAGGTACGTTGTCGATGGCGATGATCACCGCGGTCAGTGAATTCTCCCTTGTCATGGAGGAAAGAGAGTGATAGAGAAAATATTTTCAATTAATTTATATTGAATATCATTGTTTATACTCCCGAAAAAACTGTTATTGGATGGGTAATTGTCATGTTTTTAGGTTTTAGTGTTATTTTGAACCCAAATGTGAAAAACGACTATTTCTGGATTTTTGACAGATTTTTACGGCAGGGGTATTTCGGTCATTTCTGGAAAAATAAAATTCCAAATTTTCTGATTAAAATTTTGATATAATACCTACTTTATTTCCATCATTTTTGTCTTCTGGACCAGGAGCTGATTCGGCCATCTAAAGGTTCAAAAAATTCATTGAAGTTGGGAATTTTTCCGGGCGGACAGCGTGGACCCACCCAACATAAAGGACATAAAACATGGCCTACAATTATCTAAATGATGTTTTTCCACCTGGGATATGACGAGGACATATATTGGAGACACTACAAGAAATTTGGGGAAGTTTTTAAGTCATTAAGGAGTCCATTAAATGACATACATTTGGAGGAACCATCCTTGAAACTTCATCCAGAAACAGAAATCGAGAATGAAAAATTCATAACTCCTCCATCCAGTTATCAAATGAGATGATATTTTGGGGAGAGATGTCCAAGATAATTGTGCACAACATTCATGAAGGGTGAAACGCGTGAAGAGGTCATTAATGGGGTCGAAAACGCTCAATCGTTCGGGGGGTCCAATTCTGCCTATAAAAGGAGGAGAGCTCCTCCCCCTCAAGACATCCCATTCTCCACCCCATTCCTTCTCGGGCACCCAGGAGAAGAACTTCCCAGATTTTTCTTTTATTTCTTTTATTATGTCTCTCCTCTCCCGCATTATCTCGCTTACCCCATCCATGGAGGGGTAGTTTCATTTGAGTGATCGGAAAGATGGGAGGCTGGACCTATGTGTTGTTCTTGAGTTTTGTGCTTGAAATGAATAAAATGTGTTCTTCTTTCTTCTTCTGGTTCCAATTCATAATTCAGTATTAAATTCCAAATGCGGTTGTGTTACGGTTTTTATTCTGAAATTATAAATTGCTTTGGTCGATGATCACATCTCCCTCCACCCAATTCTAATCTGTATACGGTGGAACATGATTAGGGTTGGGTGGTGATTGCTTGACGGTTGTCAAGCACGTGTATAGGATTGTATGTCGAAATCTTGGTTTATTAGGGAACAACAATTCCAGGTCTGGGATTTCTCTAATTAATCAAGAGACCGTCTACAACCCTAAACACATTGGAAGGAGGATAGACCAATCAAATGTTTTAGAAAGGGAAATTCTAATCACATCTCTCTTACCAGTTTAAGGAAGAAGAAGAGATAAAATTTGGAAACCATGATGGCACAACACTAAGTCTAGCCGAACCAAATCCGATCACCTTCTTTATCATTTGTTAAAATCAATCAATTTTTGTTGTTTGTTTGTCTCATAGTCATTCAAATTTGTTAAAACCAATCTTTTTAAGAAAACCAACAAAAAGTGACAACCTTGTTTTGTGTGCACTCCTCTTCGGGAGACTACCTAGGATCAACTGCTATACTATATTTAGGTAAATAAAATATTGTTTTGCCACGCCCCACGACAGGCGTGCGTCAGAGAGGATAATGAACCATTCTTCATTGGAGAATGAAGTTGTTCAATGAAGGAGCTGAAGTGCTCTTCACAACTCAACAGCTTTTCCCCCAAAAATCTCTACACAACCCAACCCAAAAATAAAATAAGGTTTCTCCCTTATTTTACTTTAACCATGCCATGCATAAAAAGTTCAAATTTCAAACACTTCATTGATTAAGAGTTTCAATAACTTAATTAAAGTGTGAGTTGGCATGAGTTATGAGGGAGAGAGGGAGAGAAGGAGTTACCCAAATAATGGTGGATTTAGGGAGTTATAAAATTAAACACAAGTGGTGTTAAATGGGGAAAGGCTCGTGGGAGTTAAAGGGAAGGTGAAGGGTTGGGGTTTCGTGCGGACCCCACCACCCCTGGTCATACCCTCTCTTGGGAAGTTAGGTGGGGTGTGGCCCCACTTCCAACTTCTCTATGGAGAAATTAACTTCCACTAAAAATAAATTGTAACACTACAATTTGGTTAATAATTATCGAATCCCAAAACTAACTACCTCATGCATCAAAACGCAACTGCACGTAAGGTCCCCTTAAGCAATTATCAGTGTTGTGAGTTCATCGGTGCCCTCATATTTTAATTCCGAGTACCAGTTCAAAAGTTAGAAAAACCCACTCGTTCGTTCACTAAATGTACTTGAGCTAAATTTCGGGAATTGATTCCAAGCACACCATGCTTCGGAATCAGGTGCCGTCAGAAACCGCACACTCGCAAAATTTCAAAGAAAATAAGAAAAAAAGTTCGTTGAATTTTTTGTGTCTTTACATTACTCTCACCTCAGGGATTTACGTCCCCATAAAGCTATACACAAACTAGGGAAACAAAAGTGGTACTGAGCATACATCTGAGCCTTCCGCTCCCATGTGCTCACCTGGAGGTTCCTGTACTGCCAGTGAAATCGCACCCGAGGAATTGACCGTCTACGTAGGATCTTCTCTTGTCGATCTTTTATCCCCACTGGAACCTCCATGAATGTCTCCCTTCCATCGATGTCCTACTTCCAGAGGTCGATGATGTGTGAAGAATCATGCGTGTATCTCCTCAGCTGAGATACGTGGATGACTTCATGCACCTGGTGCAACTGAGGTGGTAAGGTCAAGCGGTAAACCACCTCGCCTACCCTGCTGAGGACCTAGAAAGTTCTGTTGAACATCAGAAATAACTTATCACCTCAGCTACATCTCTGTAAACCTCGTCTAGGTGAGACCCATATAGGGACGTGATCGCCATCCTCGAACTATAGAGGCCTCTATTTATTGATTAGAACTGAAACTCAAAAATCCTACTGCTACAAGGGTAAGGTTGTTCGACCCAAGGGTGATCTGCCAAACCCTCCTATGCATGAGTTTATCCTGTGCTGCCTGGGGTTTCCTTTTCACCGACCAAGGAAAACCCATCCCGACGTTGTAGTTAGACCACAAACTTTTTTCCTAATACAGTCAATCTGAGCAGGAACTGTGAATCTGATCCATACCAAGACCAACTTCGTATGGCCTTGACACTGCCACCAAGATATTCCAACCGAAACTCTCGCCTCGAGGGTCAGACCACACTATCGACATAAGTGTGATTATCAAGCCTCTCCCAAGGTATCTCCAGATATGAGGGTCAAGTCTACGGATTACTGGAAACTCCAGGTCTGGGAAAAGATTCGTGGAAGTAAGGAATGATTTATTTCAATGTTTGTTACTACGACAGCTAGCAGTGGACACGGACTATCCCTTGAATCAATTTTAGAGTCATTGGGTCATACTCCTTGACCGCATGCAGCCACACTCTTTCCCTTCCCTCCAGCTCCCTGAGCCTGGCGGGGACAACTATGGGGGGTGGTTGTAGCATGTTGAAATATACACCACCTCATGCTGCTCTCCTAGCTCTGCCTCCACATCTGCTACTTCACAGACTCATCTCTCCTTAATGCTTCCTCTTATTGAAACATTTAAAATGCCCGAGTCTCTAAGATGGGGGCTAGTTTCCTGTTTCTTACTGCATTGTACAGTCTTCATCCACTCCTGGATGATCTGCACCTTATTTTCCTATGATCTGTAAGAGACTCTAAGATTTCTCCTTTTCTAAAAAGAGAAACTCGATCTCATCCACTAGATGAACCACACCCATTACACAATACAGTCAATCCTGACATGAATGATGCATTCATTCCATGGATGACATCGTAAGGCCTTGGCGTTACTAACAAAGGATCCAACCGTCACTCTCGCCTCCAAGGGTCGAGTCACACTTTCAGCATCAGTGTGAGGTCACTGGGTCTCCTCCAGTAGAAATCTCGAAAGTGAGGGTCATGTCAACAGTTTTATCCAGGAACTCTTTGTATCAACCAAACAAAAGGACATGAAAGCAAACATCACGAAGATAAGTGTCTTTTATTATAGCAGCTCTTAGTACAAAGACACAAAAACAACAACAAGAACATGGAACTAGAAGTACCAAGAACAAAAGGTATCCACTAGTTTTGCTCCTATCCACCTGCTTCCAGAGCTCTACTGACTTGTCCACTGCTCGGCTGTTGCTCAAGCACCCGCCGCTGCTTCTGTCTTAGTGGCTCCTCCAACGCCTGCAGATCAACTGTACAGGGAGTTGGATAGTCACGTGCCATGTGAGCCTTCCTGTCGTAGGAGTAACACTATCCGTTTCTAAGACACCTGGCTCTAACCCCACCAGGGGTGCCCCTCACCACCGATCATGAGTCATGCGGTCGACCACCTGTTGGTCTGGTCCTCCTAGACCTCTGAATCATCTATATACTACCTACAGATGACTCGGCTACTGATGGAAAATCATGTGGAAAAGGCAGCAGCTCATGAAAACGCTCAAGGTGTAGATCCACTGGTATAAACTCCTCCCTGAAGAAGGTCTCAAAGTCTTCCCATGTGAAGGTTATCCCATCACAAAAATGGAACAAGTGGCTCCACCATATCTCAGCTGCTGCCTGAAAGAGGCTGGCAGAAAAGATCACCATGATGTCTGCTAGCATCCTCACTAGCCTGAAGACTCTCACCATAGCCTCTAGGAAATCCTCAGCCGCCTGCGGGCCCGTCTCTTCCCGGAACCTAGGTGGCCTCTGGCGCTGGAACACGTGAAGTGCGCTCAGGCGGTGTGCATCGCCTACTGCTGGGGCTGGTGGCATCAGTGGACAAACACATGGTAGTATTGCTGGTGCCTTCGATGGTGCCTCAAGTACAACAGGGCCCTGTACGGAATCCTCGTCGCTCGACAGGCTGTCAGTACATACATCTCTCGGGGCTCTGTAGAAAGGCATCCTAAAAGAAACATACGTGACATGGTCAAACGATTTATACCTGGTGAGCTGACCTGCTTTGAGCTTACTTTTAAAAACTTTTGGAAACACACACGCAATCAGTGTTTTTGTGCACAAAGTTGGAAATCAGTTGTCAGGGTCTTGGTGTATAGATATGTCGGCCGCCCGCACCAAAACTGTACTCCCTGTACTAAAAACCACACATGGTACCCTTAACACTATTTCTTCACAGTAAAGAAAAATCAGAGGTATAAGTTCTATGGTAGAACCGACTCCTCTGATACCAATTTGTCATGACCCGTTCTCAGGGCCCGTGCATTGACTACCCCTAGCCCGCCTTCCATAGGCCAGGGGCTGGTGACTATCACCAAAGGCGTAAATCCCGATAACTGGGAAGGCATTGCCTTTATAAAAGTAAACAAACACCACAGTGTACAAGCGGAAGCAATACAATAAGTACAAAAGGAAGTGCTGAAAAGTAAGTGGGCCAGAATACAAACCCAACTGAAGTATAGCTACAATTGTACGAAAGTACAATAGGAAAAACAAACAACTGGAAGAAAAATAGAAGCAGCTCCTGGGTCTTCCACCTCAGATCCTACCAGAAGAGTAGGTACAGATAGCGTAGCTCCGGGATCGTCCGCCACAGATCCTACCTGAAGGGTTGGTACAGATAGCTTCCACAACGCTCTCGCCCGTCAACCTCCTCCGTGCATCGTCTCGTCGTGAAGTCCACCTCCGAATACTGAATCGTCATGAGGTCCACCTCTGGGTACCGTCCAGTCCTCGAATCACTCGGCCTCTGTCAGCGCTGCCCGTCGTCTACAACACAACGATGTGCGGGCATAGCCCGTGCATGGGTGAGTATCCGATACTCAGTATGGACCCTGAGACCCTCAAGGTCTCACTAAATCAAACAAGGATAACCACAAAGAAGTATCTCAGCGGATTACCCTTACTTCGGTATAAGTCCATACATATACCTAAGTTATTAAGTAACCCATCTCAATCATGAGGAAACACAAGGTTATGATATCAATGGATTACCACTACCTAGGTATATGCCCATACATATAACTAAGTTATTAAGTGACCTATCTCAATCATGAGGTAAACACAAAGGTCGTAGACTCAGCTCAAACCAGGATTTTCATTATCGAAACCGTAACTGCTGAAGAGCCCCGTCTCTGACGAGTACAGTGATCCTATCATGACTCCATGGTACTACTCACTATCATAAGACTGCTGAGGTACTCTTCCTATCAAGTACAGCAGGTCAGCTACCCAAACATAGTAGTGCTTCCTGCCGGGGTCTGCCACCCAAACACAGTAGTGCACCCCCCTTAATAGCCTGTAGAGGTACTCCTTCTGTTGAACACTGCGAGTCTGCACCCAAACACAGTAGTGCTCCATCTGCCATGGGTCTGCACCCAAACATAGTAGTGCTCCGTCCACTAGGCTAGTCGACTCACTCCAAGTCGATTCGGTCAAGGAGTCGTCAGGTCTCAACCAGCTACACGGTCTCCATACTCCGTACGCTCATCTCCGGGAGGGTCCGCTCCATGAGCTATAGTTCGATACTTCAAGTATCACAAGTCCCACGAAGAAGTATCTCAAAGGACTGCCTCGTCATAGGGGTCTCAACGCAATAGACGACGCGTCAATCGGGCGCCCGGTCTATGAGTTATTAGTCTTTTCGTCCCAGGGGCCCGGTTGGTTTCATGTACGAACAAACCCGGACGTATCTCAATTGTACCCCAAACTCTCATAGGGCCTACTGATAGGGACCTTTTCACGACGTGATCACCAACGCCGCTGACGGTTCATCAAACGGACGTTCGGTCTGAAATTTATCGGCCTTTTGGTTCCAGGGGCCTGGTTGGATTTTGAGTACAATCCAACCCATCCATACTCCAACTACGTCCATACCTCGGGTGGAGTAAGCCAAAAGGTCCGTCTCACCAAGAGGAGTCCAACAACATCGACATCACGTCAATCAGACGTCCGGAGCTCAAGTTATAGGCGTTTCCGCTCCGGGGGATCGGTTGGTTTTGGGATCGAACCAACCCGACCATACCCAAATTTATTCGGAACCTTGAGTGTAATATACCAAAATGACCGTCTCAATCCAAGGATAGTATCTCAACTGACGGTGCATTGATCGGAGGTCTTTAACCCATGTTATGGGCGTTTGAACGAAAACTACTCGGAAATAGGGGGTTCAGGCCCCGTCCACTAGGGTGCGGCCCGGCCCGGCCTCGGCGGGCGCGGCCGAGCTGTCGCGAGGGGGGGGGGACTTGCCCCCCTTATTGAAGCCGTGCCCCCCCCCCCCACGTGGGGGCTGCTCCCTTTGACCACCGGGGGTTATGACCCCCGGTCTCCCCTGGTCCCGCGCGGCTGTGGGACCGCCGCCTGCCAAGGCGGCTTCAGCCGCGGTGGACCCTCCTGGCGGCCGGCCAGTGTAGGTAGCCGGCGCCGCTGGCAGGATCTTCCGCGGACCACAGGACGTGCTCCGATGGTCCGTTTTTCCTCCGGTCTACGCCGGCGGTCCTCCCAGGACCGGCTTTTCACTACGAAGGGTTTCAACTGACCTATGCGGCCCGTTCCGTCATTACCCATCAATCCGCGCACAACGATCAACCAGCAGAATCTTTGAATCGCCTCCGTGGCCCCGACGCCGGCCGTGGTTTCGTTCGCCCTCCACGGCGTGGCGCGATGGCGCCGCGCTTCTTCGTCACGTTCTTTCTTGTTTCCGTGCGGTCTTGTTTTACTGCGCCTCCTTCGTTTGAGCCGCAACATAATAAAAAACAAGGGGGAGGAGGGTCAGTCGTGTTTGTGTGGCCTGACATCCTCCCGTTATAATTATAGCAGGCTACCAGAAATTATCAACGAAGTTCGTTAAATAAACATGAATAAAGATTAAACCCCTACCTGGATATTAGACATCGCATGTCAGGTGTCGCAGAGAACATCATCACGGGGGTTGGACATAGATTCCTTGAACGTTAGGGTGTGTCTGAGGAGGAAACAACGTCTCCTCACTTGTTGCGGTGATGAAGCAGGAAGTTATGTTGTCAATGGCGATGATCATCGCGGTCGGTGACTTCTCCCTTGTTGCAGAGGAAGGAGAGGATGAAGAACCATTCTTCTTTGGAGAATGAAGTTCTTCAATGAAGGAGATGAAGTGCTCTTCACAACTCAAGATATTTTTTCCCCCAAAATCTCCACACAACCCAAACCAAAAATAAAATAAGGTTTCTCCCTTATTTTATTTTAACCATGCCATGCATAAAAAGTTCAAATTTCAAACACTTCATTGATTAAGAGTTTCAATAACATAATTTAAGTGTTAGTTTGCATGAGTTATGAGGGAGAGAGGGAGAGAAGGAGTTACCCAAAAAATGGGGGAGTTATGGAGTTATACAATTAAACACAAGGGGTGTTAAATGGAGAAAGGCTCGTGGGAGTTAAAGGGAAGGTTAAGGGTTGGGGTTTCGTGCGGACCCCACCAACCTCGGTCATACCCTCTCTTGGGAAGTTAGGTGGTGTGTGGCCCCACGTCTAACTTCTCTATGGAGAAATGAACTTCCACTAAAAATAAATTGTAACACTACAATTTAGTTAAGACTTATCGAATCCCCAAAATTAACTACCTCATGAGACAAAATGCAACTGCGCTTAAGGTACCCTTAAGCAATTATCGGCGCTGCGAGTTCATCGGTGCCTTTAGATTTTAATTCCGAGCACCAGTTCAAATGTTAGAAAAACCCGCTCGTTCGTTCACTGAATGTACCCGAGAAAATATTCGGAAATTGATTCCAGGCACACCGGGCCTCGGAATCAGGTGCTGTCAGAAACCACACACTCGAAAAATTCCAAAGAAAATAAGAAAAAAATTTCCTTGAAATTTCCGGGTCTTTACATTTTGGGTCTTAAATTTATGGGTTATTCCTTAGTTAAGTTTACTTTTACCTTAATCGATGTAATTAATTTTAATTACAGTCAATAATAATTTTGGTCGAAAAATAAGTTAATTTTTTTTTGAAATTATAAATTATTTCGATTCAAAATATCTAATATGCTTTTTTAAATACAAATCATATAATTGGAATAAATTAATTTAAAATTAATCTTGCAGACGAGATGACACTACATGATTTTAAAGTTAAACTGATCAAAAGATTACTATGATTTTAATCCAGTTTCAATGTAAAACGAGTTACAATTACCTAAATTGGTTAATTTATGAAACAATTTTCTAATTAAACTTTGAAACTAACTTTAACAAAAATTTCCCCTTATAAATAAATGAAATGAAAAAGACGTTTTGAAATAAAATCTAGTATTTTTAAATATTCATTAAATATGAACCCTTATAAAAAATACCAAAAAATTATCTTAACATAATTTTTATTTTTTGATTACAAATATGACGCTTATTTAAACATATTAAATCTATAAAACTTCCAAAATTGGTATTTAAAATGGGTTCTCCATTTAATGGTGTTAAAAATACCTTTATAAAAAATATTGGTTTTTATGCCTAAAATCAGGTTTGTTTTTATATTATGCATATCAAATCTATTTGATGAATATAAAAAATATTTTATTGAATATAAAACTTATATAATAAATTAATACCAGTAAATAATTGTAAATAATTTTTTTATATTTTAAAACAACTTTGTGACTCTATGAATAATAATATTTTCATTTATATTCAATCAGTATTCATGTTTATTTATAATAAATTTGTAACCTATAAATTCTTATTATATTTTTGTAATACTAATATTTTCATAAATTATTAAATATTATTCAGAATTTCTAATTTAACTTCTAGGTTATAGATTATTATGTTAAAAAATAATATTTTAAAAATTGATTATTGTTTGGTAAAACATAGTCATCCGGGCTATGCAAGCCATTGCGGAAAGTCATTGTAGCATGTAAAACAAGATAAACTTGGTATTCCATGTGGACCAAACTAAAATTTATATTTCATATATTTAATTATTTACTTAGTGTTGCATATAACACAGGGCAAACATAGGGATTTAATATATAATAAAATATATTTAATGATATGTGAAATGAAAAATATTTCAAATGTTAAATTAATTGAAAAAAATAAAAAAATATCGATGTTTTACATTGTACCCCCCTTAAATTGAATTTATCTCTTGAAATTCATCTGGGTTATCAAGGTTTTAATACTTGAATGTTTCGTTCATAGAAACCAACATCATAAAAATTGATACCAAAACTTATCTTCAAAATAAATAGTTTGGAACCATAACGGTTACCCAAAGTGACATATAACTAGGTTTCCACATAGTATAACATAGGTTGGAAGTGAAGATTAGACCTGAAAGATAAGTATAAATATTTATAGGGTGTGATTGAGGTCATCAATCATAGACAAGTGAATGATAAAATAAAAGTTGAGGGCCACAAAGTCATAAATCTGTGGTGATTTAATAGGGCATCCTTTCAACAAAATTAAGGTATTATGGAAATTTTTTTTTTGATCATTATCCCAACATTGATTAATTCTTTTATCTACTAAAAATATAAGTAAATATACTTGATATATTTCTATAAACAAAATTTCATTCTTTTTGTGTGCTTTTAACTATTTATAATTCATCTATTACTTCAAGAAATGGATTTCTAGAAATTAAATTTGGTGAGCAAAGTACTAAATTACTATTTTAGAACATATTGAGGCCCATAAAAAATAAAATTAATATCTATTTACCAATAACTATTCTTAAAAATCAATATGTTTAGTGCATAAATCTATAGACATAAAATGTAAAATTAATATTTCATCATAAATACTTATTCATAAAAATAATAATTATTTATAAACCAAGACATCATCTTGGCCAGTGGTAGGTGTGAAACCCTTTTCATCCTTTGGTCATGGTTTTAAGACCCGTGACCATACCCGACATGATTGGATTTCACCTGAAATATATGATTTCATTCTATAAAACATCACTAATATAATTTTTAAAATAAATAATATGGATATCCTTGAAATAAAATTAACCAATAAATATTTTTTTAACAAAGGTTTTCAATAGAAACTCAGTGCATAAGTATTTCCTCAAAAGTTTAACATAAACATTTCATAATGTTTTAACCTTATAACCCTTATGAAAGTTGAATGTCTAAAAAATTATAATGAAATTCATGAAATCACTTTAATATTGATTCCCCCATATATATGAAAGTATCTCTTGGTTGTCACATTCCAAACATGTGAATACCCACATAAAATATTCTCTTAAAACACGGTAATATCCTAAATTACAGGAAATTATTATTGAAAACATTCATGCTTTCTTATTCAAAGTATATTGGATTTATTCGATAATTTAAAAAAGTTGTAAACTTCTTCCAAGATAGCTTAAACTACTTGTGAACAAGTCTTTATTTGCTTCCAAGGTAATAAGAACCATCAAATTTACTGATTCATCCCACATATATTTGTCCAAAAAACATTATCATAACATAAGGAACATATTAAGGGTTATCTTTCCCTTAATCATGTGTTTTACCTGGAAATCACCTTTCTATTATATCACTTTTCTATTCTATTAGAACCATTAAACATGTTCTTTTAAATTTGTGGTAAAAAACATAAACTAAAAAATACTGATAATTTTCACATTCCATATAATACACTTCTGTAATCCAAATAAAAAAATTCTTTTATTATTACACTTCATCCTTATTCCATTAGAAAGGATAACTTGTCCTATTACAAAATACCTATTTCCTTTCACATTTCATCTATAGTCTCTTCATCATTAACATTGTAACTAATACTCGTACCACCTTGCTGGTCCTCTTAGGAGCTTTCCTCGTGGGACACTGTGTCTCATAACAACCATTTATTCCACAATTAAAACACATAACCTTCATCCATCCAATGTTAATTTTTTATTAAAGATAATTAACTTTTAAGGGGAAAGTGGGAACCCTCACAACTAATTAGTTTCAGTACCAAAGGAAATGACAGATCTATTAATGAAAGGAGTGAGTATTTTGGAATTATTTTCCTTGAACAAAACCTAGGTAGTATCGCTTACCTTCGTGCCAGGGAAATGCTTCAGGGTTCCCTCGAAAAGAAGATCCATGTTGTCCGAGGATTTCTTGTACTCCTCTTTACTAATCCTCCCCATGTTGAAGCCTTTAAGTAGGATGCACACCTAATTATCATCCCACTCGCCTTTCTCCTTTTTAGTGGCCACCTGGACCGATCTACTCTTATTCAAAGAATTGATATCGAAAGTTTCTTGAATCATTTACTCGTCCAAATTCTTGATTAAATCCCTATGTTCCAGCACAGATACCATTTGGCGATGTGAGTTAGCATTAGAATCACCTTCGCGCTGCTTCTCCCGACCCTTGAACTCCACACCACCTGAAGAAGAGTCTAGAAGAGCAGCCTAACAGCTTTCCAGAACCATTTGTCACTGTGAACCATTATGTTGGCCAATATTCTCATCAATTCTATTAAACAAACTCTTCATTTTTTCACATGTAGTCACTTACTTTGTGTCCCTCCATTCCATAGTCAAAACATCTTCTTGTTCTTCTAAGACATTAAATTATGTGAATATTTCCACATTCTTGACGTAAAAGGATGTCAAATTTTATTTCCTCCATGGTCTCCATGACTTGAACTCTTAGTGAAATCCATCTTTCTCTTCCTTGGTGAGTCTGAGAGTGGGTTAAGGTACACATTGTCAATCATGTTTTATGAAAAAAATTAGGAATAATCAAAATATATATCACTCCAGTGATCATCCCACTTCACTGATCATCATAAAATCTTCCATCACATTAAACATTAATTCAGTTCCTTCGAATTCCTACCATTGAATAAAACCATATGCACTGTGTGATCATTACTTATCATAATAGAAAGCCACATAGTCATGAAAATATTTACTTATAAGATGTATAAATCATGCCACATTCCATAATCTACGACAACCTAGATTCTTCCTAGTTTATTCATCGCCAACTTATATTGGAATCCTTCATGATGATTCGTGATGATTTTATGAATTACCAAAGAATATCCCATGGGAGTGTCAAACCAGGTCTGCAACAAACCCCATTTTCGGGTACCTGATCACCCCAAGTTTGGACTAGAACATCTTGTTAGAGTTATTAAACCGAGGTGTATCTATTATATAGACACATCTACTTGTAGTATATATATAGGGATGTATTACCAAGAACCCACTCACTCTATCCTTTACCATAATTCTAGGAAATTTCCAAAACTTGGACTCACCCATATACTTATCCTTATAGACACCCATAAAAACATCCTTAGAAATATACATAAGGATATCAAAAAAAATTTATCCTAGTTTCCAAAGCATGACTAAACCTTAATTTTGATACCAATTATTGAGACCTAGTCTTAACATATGTGGATATTAAACCATTTTAGATGAATATTCAGTACATTACAATAATACATGACAGAAGGCCATACTTGTTTAGTGTCTTTGTAAACGTGAAAAAAAAACTTCTATCATTGTGAAATTTATTCAAAATACCCCATAAAAAACTCCACCTTTAGTAATTATACATAAAACCTTTCTTCTTAACTTGGGGAAAGGAAAGATAAGAAGGGGTGAGGTCAGATACTCAGTAAGGGTAAATAAACGAAATGTTTAAGATTACTAGGAACAAAGGGTATGAAACTTGAGTATAACATTTGAAGATATTACCTATATATTAGAAATCATATTAAATATTTTAAATTCATAAGACCTGTATCATAATATATTTAAGATCATAAGTCATGAAAGCACAACATATAAATAAAACATAGAATTATGGAAGACACATAAGTATATAATATTATTTCCATAGTATCCAAGACAACGCTACCAAGACAATATTGGTAGTATGGGTTCACTCCCCATACCATATTAGTAGCACGAGCTTACTCCTTATACCATCTTGGCAGTCATGGTTCACTCCAATGGCTATCTTAGTAGTCAAGGTTCATTCCAAAGACAATGTTAGTATATCCCATGAGATATTAATTAATACGCAATGTATTGAAGGGAGATATAGGTCTCACCTCTCTCATAGTAAAATCATACATAAATGTTCCACAAGATCATGAATAATAATATTATAACCCATGAAATGAAATGGTTATTATAAATATTTAATCATATAGTAACCTATGAAAAATGACAGGTTTCATAATCATTTCATCATAATTATAACCAGTGACAGAGTAACAGATTTCATAAACATATAACTCATGAAAGGCAAAATCCTTTCATAAACGTATAACCTGGGAAAGATAAATAGGTTTCATGAAGACCATGAAATTAAGAATAATACATTCACTAAAAGTATATGAATTTAACCTTTAGATCATTTCCATGATGGGCATGATTAACATCAACCGATGTCATCTTAGATGGAAAATAATTTTGAAATATCTTTCAAAAAATTTCTTAAGACAAATATTCGTTCTTATTTAAAAATGGATTTTTAATAAATAAAACAATTTTAAAATAATTTTATTAAAATAAAAATACTGTGAAAACCTAAATATATGACATGCAATAATTTTGGAAAGAAATTGTCTTTGAAAAATTATAAAATAAGTATAAAAAAATTATAAAAACCTTTTTTATTTGAATACACTTTGAAATCATATAAAGAAATCCTAAAAATATTTTAAAAAAGTTTTTACTTTAAAGTATATGAAAGGAGATTTAAAATATTTTGAAAACATTTTTAAATGAAAACATATTAAAGGAGCTTGAAAATTTTTTGAAATCCATTTCTTTGAAAATACATTGAAATATTTTAAATATCGTTAGGAAAAATTTTGAAAAAAAATTTTCTTGAAAACTTATAAAAGATGGTTGGAAAAATTTTGAAAATAATTTTCCTTGAAAAGAAAATTTTAAAAAAATTTCTTGGAAATTGATCATTTAAAAATATAGAAGAAGAATCATATAAATGATGGTGGTTAAATTCGTATATTCCATACGTGGTAAAAATGGAATTTATTTTGCATGATAAAAAGATTAGAGAAATTATTTATTCAGAAGGAGACAATAAGATTCCATTGAAGATATTGGTAAAAGAAAAACAGGGTAAAAATTTCTTTTAATTATTATAGGAGAGTGGTATAATTTAATTGGAAAACCTTTTTAGAAAACATGGTTTTGACAGAACATATATTTCCGACCGAAGAGTTGGTAAAGTTGGGATTTCTTAAAAACAATTTATTTACTATATTATTTACCAAATACTAGAATTAATGGTACCAATATATGAATAAATCATTAATAACCATACTATAATAAAATTCATGAATTATCTTGAGATATGCGTCATAAGATTTCATTAAAGGAAGCATAAGAATAAATAATCTAAAAAAGTGATGAGATTATTTCAATAAACTCTTATAACATGGAAAATTGGGATCATATCATCCATGTAATAAAATGAAAATCAATTTAAACATAAAATATCATTAAAAAAATGAAATCCACTATTTAACATGTGAAAAGGATGTATATACACCTCTAAAGAGAGTTTAGTTTCATAACAAAACTTGAGTCTCAAAGAATGTAAATTACAACAAAGATATTCCATCTATATGGTATCTTTTAAAACTTGGACCTCATGAAGGAAAGGTCATAAAATTTCTATGTGAATACCCATAAATTTATGTATAATAAAAATATATTAAATTAATTGGCATTACATACTCTACATAAAAGTAATGAGTGGGGAACATAGCATGTATCTCATGGAAATAAAAATGTGAGATAAAATCCCCTTACCTTGTGTATTGAATTTCATTGTACTCATCAAACCACCTTTATAATAAATAAAAATTTATTATAACTATTTTACAGAACCATATTATTATATCCAATACCCTATATGGTTTTATTATGACCTTATATTACCCACTTGTTAACAATTCTATGTTAAGGTTTAACTTCGAGTAATATTCGTTTATTCTTCGCATGTGTCATATTTTGTTATATCATTGATACATATCCTTTATATCATGATTCCAAAAATTTAAACCAAAATATAAATAGAATTCATATCCTTCATTTTTGTATTATAATTATCTATTTAATATATCTGTATAAAATGGAATACACAGTTCATGGAGATGGTACGGCGTACGTATGTATGAACACAATTTCAAATTTTTTTTGTCGTATTGAAAGAAATAAAGAACATGACATATATGTATATATTTAAATAATTGTTATAGTTTCCTTGTGGTATCATATATATCATATATTATCACTAAAATCAACCTTAATATATTCCATTTAGTGTATGAATGAATCATATCTCTATAAAGAGGTGGTAGTCCACACTTACTCAAACGAAGTGATCTCATTAATAGAAAATGGAATGTAAAATATATATGCATTAAAAAGGAATAAAGAATATTAAATACAAAATAAAAGTAATATATTTAATATATAAATAGTGTGTCCATCTTAGTTTCCCCCATGAGAGTGAGTAAGGAAAACAAAACAATCATCATTTAGTGTGGTGGTAGTTTCTCGTACACGTAAACAATATGTTCATTACACATTAGATGGATGTGTGTATAATTGTGGGTAAAAAAATTAGAATAAAAAATAATATTATATTTAGTATACTGGTGATGTTATACAGTAATTGAATAAAGATATTGGAGTGGGTGGAAAAGGAAAATAAAAGAAAGGACTCGAGGGAAGACGTTGCCTCTTATTTGAGTAACTCCTTTTGGTTTGTTTCAAAATGATTCCTTGGAAGAATTTCTTCCCAAGGGGTGGATTCAAGGAGTAAGTAAGATAAGATGAGAGAATAATTTATTTGATTTTGGATGAGCTAATAGGCTTGAGATCTGTGAAAAATTGGGAGGAAAGGATCCATTATTATAGTGGAGGAGAAGTGGCACTCTTGTAAATATTTGAAGAGAGAATTCCACCCATGATTTTGATATTTCAAGTGGATCCTATAATATTAAAAGGTATATATAATTGTGTATATGGTCAAAATATGTCCATAAAATTTCTTTTGGACAAGTTTATAGGTCTTTTTATTTCTTAAATTTATGGTTTAGTCCTTTATTAAGATTAATTTTACATTAATTGATGTAATTAATTTTAATTATATTCACTAATAATTTGGTTCAAAAACAATGTTAAAATTATTATAAATTTGAAATTATGATGAATTAAAATATGAAATCCATTTCCCTAAATTACAATCATTGATGTTGCATTAAATAATTTAAAATTTATCCCTCTGACGGGATGACACCACATGTTTTTAAAGTAAAAATGATCAAAATTGTTTTTAAGTATTTATGTCAAATTTCAATGTGAAATTGGGTATAGTGACCTAAATTATATTAATTGATAAAAATATTAACTAATTTTATATTGAAACCAACATAAAATTTAATTTTACCTTATAAATAGATTATATTAAAAAGCAATTTTGAATTAAAACACTATATTTTTAAATATTCAATAAAAATTAATCCTTACTGAAAAATATCAAAAAAGTATCCTAACCCAATTTTATTGTTTTTATTCAAAATAAAACATTTATTTTGAGTTATTAAATCTATAAAAGTTCAAAAATTTGGATTTAAAATGGGTTCTTAATTAAAAGGAGTTAAAACTACCTTTATAAAAAATATAAGTTTTTATGCATAAAATTATCGTTTTTTATAATTTTAGTTATATCTAATATAATTTATGAATATAAAAAATATTTGATGGAATATATAGAATATATATTAAATTAATATCACTCATTAAATGTAATAAATTGAAATTTCTCTGTTCAAACAACTTTTTGACTCTAAAAATAATAATATTATCTTTTATATTCATTCAGTTTTCATATTTATTTATAAATAATTTTTAACGTATAAATTCATCTTATATTTGGATAAAACATATATTTTTGTAAATTAGTTAATGTTGGTTATAACTGCTAATTTAAATTATAGTTTATATCATTTTATATTAAATAATAATATTCTAATAATATATTATTTTTTGGTAAAACATGGTCATACGTTTTATGCAAGCCATCAAAGAAATTCATTAATGCATATAATGGAAGATAACCTTGGTGTTACATGTGGATCAAACTAATATTTATGTTTTTTTTGTGCATGATTAACGTGGTGTTGCGTATAACTCAAGCGAAAGACTATTATTTAATATAAAATAAACTATTTTTAATGTTTTGTGTAATGCAAAATATCACCAGGGTTAAATTAATTACAAAAAAAAAATTAAAAAAATCATAAGGAGTCATAGTAATTTCAATGATATTGCATTCCTTCATTTACTATTATATCCTCTCACTGTCTGAATGATCAATAATTATTGAATGTAGAATAATACAAAATACCAACTTCAGTGATTATCAACTTCTCTTGATTATGCTCTTTCTATTAGTGAATTTGCGATCTTTAATGAGATCTGCGAATGTGATGCACGTAATTACCTCAATAGTATTTTATAAAAGATAAAATTTTTACAATCTCAATTTAATATATATGAAAATTCTCAACTCAATTAAATAAAATGAACTTCATGTACAGAAGTGTAATAAATGGTGCATTTCATGTGAAACCCCAACACATTAATTTTATTTATTATTATATTATATTCTTTATCAATTTTTTCTATTTGGATATTATCAAATTATTATGCATTCATGTGGGAATAAATTCTGGCATGCATGTTTTCACTCTTCTCCCAATATCAAGAACTCCCCTCCTTTAAACAAGTTGACCATGAAAACTTAGATTGCTTCTCTATCTAATATTATTCATTGAAATATATAATTTTATTTTGAGTTATTAATGAAGTTATGTGCATTAATTATTATTCTTTAATGTTTTGGAACAACTCAAGATTCACTCAAGTATGTGAAATAACCTGATCTAAAGGTCATCATGTGACCCTTGATTGTTCCATTAACATATCAAGAGAACTTGTTAATTCTAAACTTTGTATAATATATTTTTTATATGATATATTCTCTTAGTGTGATTGTTTCAATCTAGCATATGAAATTAATTCATGAAAGCGTCAAAATATTCACAGGATCTCCTCTCCTTTGTAAAGAAATATAAATATCCCAGGAGGCCTTTTATCTTTTCAGGGAACCTAAATGGTTCACAACACTATGTTTTTTGAGACAATTTGAGTGTTGTAAAATATCATGAGAAACAACATTATTCAATGGTTTATTCCACCCTTAGTATTATAGGTGATATCTCAACCACTATAGCATTGTTCCCTCACTACATTAGCCTCTCAATTATTAGCTATGTCATAGAGCATCTAAAAGATTCCCAAATTTGATCATATATCAAAATTTTCAAATAGATATTATTTTCCTACATAAAGGTTTCAACATACCATTTAAATATTATGATTCCAGAAATCATGGTGTCTCTTACTTAATGCATTAGGATCCCATGTTCATGTGAAGATAAACACATG
Source organism: Viscum album (assembly GCA_963277665.1). Lineage (NCBI taxonomy): Eukaryota > Viridiplantae > Streptophyta > Magnoliopsida > Santalales > Viscaceae > Viscum > Viscum album. The sequence goes on along the minus strand of OY728150.1, from coordinate 1,879,562,767 downwards.
ATTTTCCATATTTTATGTTGAACGAACTCATAATAGTCAAGAGAATCATTATGTTTTTAGATTAATTTCATGGAAATAATAGCTCAGTAATGTGAATATGTTTTACCTTTACCCATCCTTTTTGTATAGAAATTACTAGAGAGTATCTCACCTAGAGCTTCAATAAAAAATTAGATCGTATATTCATGAATCTGGGATTTAACATGGTGAATTTATCAAGAGTTTGATTAAAAAATCTTCCATCAAAACATAATAATGATAATGTAAAGATCTTAGTAGAGAATATTAAACTATCATGACGGTTTGACCACTGCATGAGAGTTTTGCATTATCACCACAACTTGTAAATGGTGGGATAACTATACATAGATGAACCACTAACCAGGGGATAAAGATAGTTATATATAGTCTTGTGGATTAACATAGAACTAATAGATGGGTTATGTCTATATAAATTTAAATATATAGAAGGTTCACGTGCGATCCATGTTTTATATCGATCCTCCAAATTATATGGATGTACATTATAACATTTCTTGTACCTCATACCTCTCAACCCAGCATCGATTCTGGTACCCATATACACATTCACACACCATATTGGATGGGTAGAACCCACTTCCCCCCCCTTAAACTATAATGCATGCCATGTGGGTGATATGCACCCACCAATCTCCCTTGAACATTTGCGTGTAAACCTACTTTCTGATAGTAGCACGTAACCACCCATGCCTCTATACAGGCTTCATTTGTTGTCTCTCCCTTGTGGTTGAGCTAGAAACTACTAAAAAGAATGCTTTAGCAGTGCTAAAAATGGCTTTCATCAGTGCTAGAGAAGAACTGACTACTGGAGTGAGATTTAAACCCCATGATTTTATTAGTGCTAAAAAAGAAATGATAAAGGGATCCTTTGTTAAAAATAAATAAACATGTAAATTGTCCCTTTATCAGTGATTTTAGAAGCATTGGTAAAAGATACATTTATCATCACTTTTATTTATCATTGATAAAGGGTCATACAATAGTGTGCTGTAAGAGGAAACCATATCACCAGTGTAGTGTGCTATAATAGTAGAACAAAACACCATAAACACCACCAAATATCTATGAAATCAATTAGCAATACATAATTTAAATGAAATGAAATTTAAAACACAAATACAATAAGAAATCTATATTATATACATTTCAATAATTGGTTTATAAAATTACATAAGTACAAATTATTAAATACATTCAGAAACATAAATATTATTTTTCCTTTTGATGCAAACCTTGACTAATGATATTTCCAAATAATCAACCCCTACTAGAGAAATGAAAATCATCTATATAGAAAAATTATTATGTTAGTAATACTATGAATAAATAAGTTAATAGAGAGGGTTAATTTTAAACTAATCTTTAAGTCACACTATGAAGAATGTGTATCCGATTGAGTTATGATTGATTATTTCATGTCAAAACATTTCATGTATGTATTAAATACTTATCTATACAATAATTATTCAAATAATTATATCATAAAAAATTATAAGTAAATCAATTATGTAATATAAGATAGAGTGATGAGAAAAAAATATAAAATCATTTTCTCAGTTTCAATAATGTTATGGATGTTTTAAACTAAATCAAAAGTTATATATTGAAAAGACACACTTGGAGTCATGACAATCACACAACATGATAGATTGTGGTTTTTATGATTCCTACACATCCCAAATGGCTTATGAATCAATTTCCTAAAGTATCAAAACAACCCGAATGGATTTTCTTGGTTTTGAGTATGTCACTTGCCTTATTTTACTAAAATGTAATTTTAAATCATACAGGTCACATAATGTGTTGGTTTTACATGAGAATAATTCCTACATGTCAAAAATTATTTATGAATTTTTTTATAAATTATCAAGACAATCCGAGCAGACATTCTTGGTTTCCAATGAGTGAAAATTTTTGATCTAAAATGTTAGTTTTAAATTGAAAACAAACACATTGAATTAAACTGGGCATATGATTTATTATATTGATATTATAATAATTACTACAAATAAAAAATTTCTTAGGAATCATTTTCCTAACATATCAATACAATACAAATGCTTTTCCTCAGTTATGGATTGGTTAGTTGTCTTGTTTACTTACATTGATGTCAATTATAAATAAAAAGACACCCTTGGAGTAATACAGGTAACACCGTACATCAGATTGAGGTGAAACTAATACCTACATGTCCCAAATCACATATGGATAGTTTTCCTCAAGTATAAAAACAATCCAAATTCATTTTCATGTTTTTAGTATGTCACTTTTCTTTTTTACTAAAATTTCATTTTAAATAAGAAACACACACATTGACTCATACCGAACACATCATGATTCATTTTTATGTAAGACCAATTCCTATATGTCAAAAATGATTTATGAATATTTTTCATAAATTATGAAGACAATATATGCATTTTTTCTTGATTTTTAATGAGTGGTACTTTTAGAACTAAAATGTTGATTTTAAATTAATAACACACACTCTATGTTTTACCGGACCCATAATGTGTCATATTGAGGTGAAGATGATTCCAAAATATCAAGAATGACTTATGGATCATTTTCATAAAGTTTAAAAACAATTTGAATGTGTTTTATCAGTTTTGAGTATTCCAATAGCCCTTTTTACTAAAATTGATGACAATTTTAAATAAAGAGACGCAATTGGTGTCATACCGGTCACATGGTATATTGGCTTGAGGTGAAGCTAATTCCTATGCATCTCAAATGAATTATGGATCATTTTCGTAAATTATCAAAACAATATGAATGCATTTTCTCCATGTTGAGCTTTTCACTAATCATTTTTAATAATATTGATGTCAATTTTAAATAAAAATATGAACATGAATTTATATTGGTCACAAGGTGAATGGGATTGAGGTGTGGTTGATTCCTAAACATCTGAAATGATGTATGTGTCATTTTTATAATGTATTAAAATAATCTAAATGCATTTTCTCAATTTTGAGTACATCACTTGTCTTTTTTTTATCAAAATGACATTTAAAATTGGAAACATGAACTGTAAGAACCCAGGTTTTTTATTTTAAAATGGGTTAATTTTTTTCTGACCCTGTTTGAAATTTTTGACTGGTTCCTGGGAAAACTGCAGTTTTTGGGCAATTTCTGGAAATTTCCAGACTGCACGCCATGTACCTTTAGTACATTCCCTATAGATGTTACGTGAGTGACCAACCATATGCTCACTGAGTACATGCCGTGTGATGACCGTGTAGAAATTTCATACTACACGGCGTGTAGTTATAGACACGTCGTGTACCCTTAACAGTGCAAGGCCAAGTACATGCCGTGTGGTGCCCAAGTATAAATTTCCATCTACACGATGTGTAGTCTTCCATGACATGCTGTGTAACTTCGTTTCATGTAATGGCCGAGTCCCTAGCCGTGTGTTGACCATGTTCATGGTCCAAGCTGTGTGCTGGACTCCGCTTAAGTCGGAGTATGGAAAATCCATCTACATGGCGTGGACTTTTAAAATACACACAATGTACCTTTTTTTTATTTGCGCATCTGAGACGCCATCACGTCTTATTTCCCGAACATCCTTCTTCTTCTCCTATGGGCGAACAGCTCATCCAAAAACCTCTGACAAACTCAAAACCTTCAAGACTCCTCATACGTTGTTCATTCTTCAATCCATTGGTGGGTGTGGGACCGCATCGGAGAGGCTAACCCTGCACACCCTTCTTTGTCCTTGATTCCTCCCCTGTATCTCCGCAGATTCCATCTGAACATAATTGTCGGGATATGACGGAAATGCAGATCTACCACAATTTAGACCGATTCAGAGGATGATATCAAAGGAATGTCATCGTACGAGTACGAGGTGGGTGGTTCATACCTTCATTCGTGTTTTCGTAGACTTTTTGGGGTTGCGACCTTTGGGCACGACGTTGGGGTTGAGAGAAACCCTGTTTAATTGTTTTTAATTAATTACATGCTTTGTGGGATGCCTCTTGGTATTCCCTGAACCTATTACGATTGAGCGAGGCCAAGTTAGAAGTCATAGATCATTTGGGGTAATTAGGCTGGGGGTGCCGAAATGCATATGAATTGGACCATTATTCAAACTGCTATGTTTAGACTGCTTATTAAATATCTTGAGTTAAACTGTTGAGTTTAATTGTTAAATTATGAAGGAGTTAGGTGATGGTATGAGACAACACAAGTTAGTTCAATTTAACTGTTTAGTAATTGCCTTTTTAATGTGGTCCTTTGAGAATAGTTATGCAATGTGTGATATTGTTATTTTTGAACTGTTGAGTTGTGTTGGGAATGGCCCGAATATATTGTTGGGTGATGGGAATCATAGGTTGGGGCTTTGCACAGTTTACTTTGGTTGGTTGCAACCACAGGATTGGGCGTCATGGATGTCGGTTGAGGTAGTTGGACTATCAGGTTGGGCTTGGACAAGGGTTACATGGGTGGCGAGGCCATCAAACTTGAGCGACAGGTTCGCAGGGGCACAAGGTGTTGGAGATGTTGTGGCTTGGGAACTTATTGAGGTGATTACCACTCATAGAGTACTTTTGAGTAGTGTTCACACAGATAGACTCCGAGATGAGGTGGTACGACCACCCGCTGGGTAGAGGCCCCTGGTAGATGCGGTTAGGTATTTTTGGTTTGGTGGTGATTGCTATAGGAATCCGCATGGAAGGTGAGGATCCTTCGAGAGACATCTTTGAGGTAGTCATGTTGGGGGAAGAGGCTCGCAGTGATTTGAGGGCAGATATCACTGTCCCTCCAGTTATCATTTGAGGACAGGTATCGATGTTCCTCCAGATGTTGTGCCATGGGCAGGTTAAGCTTCCGAGCTGGGTTACAATTGTTGGGCGTGCATTCGAGACATTGATACTTGAGACAAATGGTGTCAGGTGGCACGTGGTTCCGGGTTACATATAGAGATTCCGGCATTGGCTGAAGCAGGTGACACTTCCTAGTGGCTACTGAGCACTAGTGAAGTTTGTGTATACTTTTGGGATTTGTAATGTTTACTGTTTTTCTTATATAAGAATGTCTTCCGAAACACTTATATTAGGTACGCACCCTTGGGTGGTATCCTACTTAGACTTGTCTCACACCCTACATGGGCCCTTCCTGACACGTGTAGACTTTATGAAATTGCATGTAGGTAGAGGTTCAGCCTCTGGATATGGACCTTAGTGCTGTTGGTATGGAGACTGGCATGGACCTAGAGGTCCTGGCTTGCTGGAGTTACTTTTTTTAGTTTTTTATTTTTGTATCAGCATGATGACTTTATTTTGTAGCTAATTCTGGTTAGCCATTGCCACCATTATATATATTGATCTATATGACTTTGTTTAGATGCATGCCTTATTTGGTTATAGTAGTTGTTGCTTGTATTCATCAGCATGATGTTCTTTTTACTTTCCGCTGTTGTTGTTTCAATATTGATTCTGCTGGTTTATTGATATTGGATATGCTTCCACTCTACAGATCTTGTTTGAGTCTGCTGAGTCATTTAATTTCCGCTACTTATTGACGTTATACTCGGACCAGTACCTTTATTTCATCTGAGAGGGTATAGCCTCCCCACTAGACCTATTCAGACCCTCGCTGCTTGTTGGCAACCTTTGGCATTCAGGGGAGGTGTGCCTAAGGTAGTAACACCCGACCCGTTTGACATTGTTCGAGTGGCTGGCCTGGTCCTTGTCGTTACAAAGTGGTATCAGATGAGTTATTGACAAGGATTTAGTAGCATTTCTTTGCTGGCTACTAATGAGTTTGAGACTTCACTTTTATTTCTGTTGGTTTTACTATTTGGGATATGGTAGACTGGAGATAGGTGGTTGCTGGAACTGGATTTTGAACTCATGCTTGGGTGCCAGTAGCCCCATGTACGAGGAATGGATCGAGTTGTCGTGGGTGGGAATTGCTATTTGTTTTTTATACGATTATGGTTTGTATGATTTCCACCTTGGTGGCTCACTTGTCGTGTGATGTTATTGATTATGATATGTAAACCTTGGACGGTATGGAAAGGGTTGTTTTCTTGGATTTTGATAGGCATTTTAGGGTATTTCAATTTCATAACTGCACATATGCTTTGTGAAGTGATAATGCCATGTGAAAAAAAATCAATTTCCATGATTTATCTACTTCGAAATATGAATAGGTGAAATTCCTGATAGAATTCTTAGTTGTGAAAATGTGTACTTACTTGCTTTATATTTTTTTAGAATTGAATATTTTAGGATATTTTGGGTCTGGCTATTATGAGAGCAGGATGTTACTATGGCTGAGGCAGTGTAACTGTCAGGATTGGGTGACTCGGTCGTCGGTTTGAGGCAACATGAGTGGTCAGGACGGGCATGGCCCGAGGTACTTTTGATACTCGGCTCTGTTGATGGAGGGTAAGGATTCCATGAGGCTAGGATGCTGTGGGTCATGGGTTTCAGTGAGGGGGAGTAGGGGTAGTTGTTATGCACGACCTTTTACTGCTTTCCTTATTTGCGTAGAATATATTTTTATAGATATATATGGGTTGTCTGACCATTTATGGTATTCAGTGGGTTACTTCTTCATGACACAATGGAGTGTCAGTAAGGAGATGGTACCGTGCCGTAGCATCAGGGTCAGAATTTGATACAGGAAGAGTATGAGCCGCAGGTACAGGCTGAGGGACAGGATCAGGATCAGGATCCAGTGCTGGCATGACAGCATCCGGGTTTGGCATCGTTCGGGTCGTGTCTTGAAGAGCATCTCTAAGCTAGCCTGGTACATGTCTTGCAGGGTATTGATAGAGGTGCGTAGGGTACATAGCCTTATATGGCGTATCTGATGCGGGGGTTCCAGTCGAAACACCCACTGGTTTTTCAGGGTGAGGGTGGTCCGCAGGCGGCTGAGAACTAGAAAGAGAGTATGCATATGATCTTCGAGCAGCTCGAGACACCTCCAGGGCGGAGGGTCATGTTGGTGACATACAAGCTGAGAGGATCAGTGAAGCATTGGTGGGACGTACAGGTTCAGGCCCATAGGCATGAGGGAATGGCATGTAAGTACATCGAGGATAGGTTATTCGAGCACTTTTATCTGGAGACGCTGAGGGTAGAAAGATCTCAAGAGTTCTTGAGTCTTTAACAGGAAGATATGTATGTCATGTACTATGTGGCTACCTTCACAGAGTTGTCTCATTTTGCACCTGGTATGGTGAGCGATGACGCAGCTAGGGTGAGGCATTTCGAGGATGGATTATGACACACCATTCATGTCCATGTGAACATCTTCTGGCTAGGTTCTTTCTCCAAGGCAGTGAACCAGGCACTTATAGCAGAGGGAAACCAGAGGGATAGGCCCCAGATTGGTAGGGTGACTACTTCAGGCGATGTTTTGGATGACAGTAAGTGGGGAAGAGATGAGTTTCACTAGGGAGGGATGGCCAAGGACTTAGCTAGACCACCCTGTGACAGTTTAGTGGTGGTTTTCTTTCAGTGTGGATAGCCGGGACATATTCGGGATCAGTGCGATAGGCCTCTAAAGGAGTGCCAGGCGTGTGGACAGGTCGGGCATCTGGAGAGGTTTTGCAGATAGCAATCTCAGACAGCCGGCAGGAAGGGACCGGGAGAGACTATGGCATCAGGTATTGGTTCAGGTTTGGTACTAAGAGAGGGTAGTCGAGGTTCAGCGGTGCACAGAGGACGTCATAGAGGTGGTGGGACCCAGATGAGGAGTCAGTGGCCGGTGACTGGAGAAGCACTGCAGGGAGGTCAGGCATTAGGTAGCCGTGCTTTAGGCCAGGTGCACGCTATGGAGCTGCTGGAGATTGAGCAAGATGGTGAGCTGATGATGGTGGCAGGTATACCACGAGTGTGGCCATGATTTTCCTTGATTTCTTATGGCATGGCCTCTTGAGTCATGTCTGGTTGAGTGCACGGGCAGCACATGATACTTGTGGACTGAATAGATGCTAGTTAGTGGCATTGGCATCATATCAGATGTGTTATATATTTTATTTACATATTTGAGATTCATTGCATCAGGAGAATCAAGGATGCAGGTTACGTGAGGTGCCATGGGCATCGGGGCATCGTGGATGTGGGTTACTCGAGGTGAAAGGAACCAAGTTTGATTGGAGAATCTATGAGATGCAGGACCTCTTGGAGGCGGACACCAATGCGGTGAGGCTTACGTTGGGTGTCAAAAGCGACACGTGATCACTGAGGAGGTGTAGGGGTGACAATGCGTCACGGGAGGACCATGGGTCTAGGAAATAGTTTGTTGGACCTTGTCTATTTATTTTTTATTGCTTTGAACTTTGATTCGGGTTTAGACCGAGTAGGAAATTCCTAAAGTGGGGAGACCTTGAGGAATTTAACCATAACCTTGGGACCGGGGTAGTCTTGGTTGTTCAACTGGGATGGGCATGCTCGGTGCCATCTCTAGGTTTCTTTCGGTAGCTTGGGGACGAGCTATGTTATGGTGGGGAGTTTGTAAGAACCCAAGATTTTATTTTGAAACGGGTTTTTTTCTGACCCTGTTTGAAATTTTTGACTGGTTCCTGGAAAAACTGGAGTTTTTGGGCAGTTTTTGGAAATTTCCATACTACACGCTGTGTACCTTCAGTACACACTGTGTTGATGTTAAGCGAGTGACCGACCATGTGCTCACTGAGTACATGTCATGTGATGACAGTGTAGAAGTTTCTTACTACACAGCATGTAGTTATAGACACGCCGTGAACCCTTAACCGTGCAAGGCCAAGTACTTGCCGTGTGGTGCCCAAGTATAAATTTCCATCTACACAGTGTGTAGTCTTCCTTGACATGCCATGTAACTTCGTTCCATGTAATGGACGAGTCCCTGGCCGTGTGTTGACCATATACATGGTCCAAGACGTGTGCTGTACTCTACTTAAGTCGGAGTACATAAAATCCATCTACACAGCGTGTACTTTTAAAATACACACCGTCTACTTTTTCTTTATTTGGGCATCCGAGACATTGTCGCGTGTTATTTCTGGAACATCCTTCTTCTTCTCATCTATACAAACATCTCATCCGAAAACCTCCGATGAACTCAAACCCTCCAAGATTCTTCATATGTTGTTCATTCTTTGATCCCTTGGTGGTTGCGGGACTGCATCAGAGAGGCTAACCTCACACACCCTTCTTCATCCTTGATTCCTCCCTTGTTTCTTTGCAGATTCCATCCAAACAGAATTGCCGGGATTTGAAGGAAACACATATCTACTACAATTTTGACCGATTAAAAGGCTGATATCAAAGGAGTGTCATCGTACGAGTACGAGGTGGGTAGTGCATACCTTCTTTTGTGTTTTCATAGACTTCTCGGGGTTGCGAACTTCAGGCGTGACGTCAGTGTTGAGAGAAACCCTGTTTAATTGTTTTTAATTGATTACCTGCCTTGTGGGATGCATCTGGGTATTACCTAACCCTATTGCGATTGAGCAAGGCCGGGTTAGAGGTCATAGCTCATTTGGGGAAATTTGGCCAGGGGTGCCGAAATACGTATGAATTGGACCATTATTCAAACTGCTATGTTTATAATACTTATTGAATATATTTTGTTAAACTGATGAGTTTAATTGTTAAATTATGAATTATTTAGGTGCTGGTATGAGACAGTAAAAGTTAGTGCAATTTAACTATTTAGTAATTTCCTGTTTAAAGAGGTTCTTTGAGTATAGTTATGCAATGTGTGATATTGTAATTTTTAAACTATTGAGTTGTGTTGGGAGTGGCCCAGATATATTATTGGGTGATGGGAATCACTGGTTGGGGCTTTTCCCAGTTTAATTTAAGTGGTTGCTACCACGGGATTGGGCGTCATGGATGTCGGTTGAGGCAGTTGGACTGTCGGGTTGGGCTTGGCCATGGTTACATGGATGGAAAGGCCATCATACTTGAGAGACCGGTTCGTAGGAACACGAGGTGTTAGAGATGTTGTGGCTTGGGAACTTTTTGAGGTGATTACTGCTCACAGGGTACTTTTGAGTAGTGTGCACACAGATAGACTCCAAGATGAGGTGGTACGACCACTCGCAGGGTAGAGGCCCCCTGTTGATGCGGTTAGGTATTTTTGGTTTGGGGGTGATTGCCATAGGAAGTCACATGGAAGGTGAGGAGCCTTCGAGAGACATCATTGAGGTGGTCAGGTTGGGGGCAGAGGCTCGCCGTGATTTGAGGGAAGATATTGCTATCCCTCCGGTTATCATTTAAGGACAGGTATCTCTGTTCATCCAGATGTTGTCCCCTGGGTAGGTTGAGCTTCCGAGCTGGGGTTCGATTGTTGGGAGTGCCTTTGGGATGTTGGTACTTGAGACACATGGTGTCAGGTGGCACGTCATTCCAGGTTACATCCATAGATTAATGCATTGGCCGAAGCAGGCGACACTTTTTGGTGGCTGCTGAGCACCATTGAATTTTTTGTTTCCTTTTGGGATTTGTACTGTTTACTATTTTTCTTATATAATCATGTCTGCCAAAACACTTCTATTATGTACCCACCCTTGGGTGGTATCCTACTAAGACTTGTCTCACAATCTACACGGGCCCTTCGGGACGCGTGTAGACTTAATGAAATTGCGTGCAGGTAGAGGGTCAACCTCAAGAGCTAGACCTTAGTGCTGTTGACAGGGAGACTGGCATGGACCTAGAGGTTGTGGCTTGTTGGAGTTACTTTGTTTAGTTTTCCCTTTTCGTATCAGTATGCTGACTTTTTTTTTGTAGCTACTGCTAGTTAGCCATTGGCGCTATTATATATATTGATCTGTATGACTTGCTTTATATGCATTCCTTGTTTGGTTATAGTAGTAGTTGCTTGTATTCTTGAGCATGTTGTTTTGTTTACTTTCCACTTCTATTGATTCTATATTGGTTCTGCTTGTTTATTGATATTGGATATGCTACCGCTCTACGAGTTTGGTTTGAGTCTGCTGAGTCATTTAATTTCCGCTTCTTATAGACGTTATACTTAGACTTGTACCTTTATTTCCTCCGAGTGGGTATAGCATCCCCACTATACCTATTCATACCCTCAATGCTATTCGGCAACCTTTGTCATTCATGGGAGGTGCGCATAAGGTAGTAACACCCAACCCGTTTGGCACTGTTCGGGTGGCTGGCCGGGTCCGGGTCATTACATGAACTTTGAGTCATATCAATTAGATAGTGTATTATATTGATGTGATACTAATTAATACATGTAAAAAGGAATTTATGAATCATTATCCTAAATTATCAAGACAATCTGAGCATATTAGCTCAGTTTTTAATTGGTGACACTTTTTGAACCAAAACGAAGATTTTAAACTAATAACAGACACTTTAACACATATCGGAAAACTTTTGTATTGGATTTAGGTAAGACTAATTAAAAAATGTAAAAAATGACTTATGGATAATTTTCATAAAGTATCAAAATAATATGAATGTGTTTTCACTGTTTTGAGTAGGTTAGTTTTCCTTTTTTAAAAAAATTAAAATAAAAAGACCCACTTGGAGTCATAATGGTCACACCATTTGACAGATTGAGAAGATGTTGATACTTACACATATATAATGATATACAAATCTTTTTTCTGTTGTATTATAACAATACAAATGTGTTTGCTTAGTTTTGAGTACGCCACATGTCTTTTTTACTAAAATTTAATTTTAAACTAGAAACACACCCTTTGACTCATACCTGTCAAAATGAGTATCAGTTTGAAATGAGAACAATTCCTACATGTAAAAAATGGTTTATGAATCATTTTCTTAAATTATCAAGTCAATCTGAGCATGTTTTCTTGATTTTTTATGAGTGAGAATTTATAATCTAAATTGTCAATTTTAAACAGATAACAAACAGTTTCATATTAGGAACATTGTGTATCATATTGAGGTATAAATGATTCCTTCAGGTCAAAAATTAAATATGTATTATTTTCATAAAGTACAAAACAATCGGAATGATTTTTCTTGGTTTTGAGTAGGTCAATTTTGTTTTTTAAAAAAATTGATGCCAATTTTAAATAAGAAACACAATTGGAGACATACCGGTCACACCGTGCATCAGATTGAGGTGCAGATGATCCATACACATAAAATATGACTTATGTATAGTAATTCAAAAATATCATAACATTATAAATGATTTTCTTGATTTTTAGTATTTTTTTTATTTTTTACTTAAATGACATTTTAAACTGGAAATATTCACTTTGACTCATACTGGTCACATTGTCTGTCTCTTTGAGGTGAGACTGATTCCTACACATCAAAAATGATTGATGAGTTATTGTCCAAAATTATTAGGACAATCAGAGCAAGGTTTCTCAGTTTTTAGTGAATGACACTTTATGAAATAAATATCGATTTTAAATTGATAGGGGACACTTTGATTCATACCGAGCACATTTTGTTTCATATTGAGATGCAGATGATTCCTACAAAAAAATTATTTATGGATATTAGTCTTAATGTATAAAAAAATATGATTATGTTTTATCAGTTTTGAGTATGTTAGTTATTTTTTTACTAAAATTAATTTAAATTTTAAATAAAAAGAATAACTTGGAGTCATACTGGTCAAATCATGTGTCATATTGAGGTAAAAATGATTCGCACACATACCAAAATATTAGAAAATCATAACTTCCAGTGTTAACATGCTTTCCATTGGAAATTTGTTTTTCTACGAACACTACATATTGAACCTATGTCGTTAGTCAGAAAACCTTTCTTACGTAAGAGTATATAATCAATATTTAGTGTTATAGTTCTAAAAAAATTACAATTGAAATCATGGTAACATTATCTGAAAGGAGCATTTTATCACTTTTGTGGATTTTTGCAGATAGTTGAAAGTAAGATATGGCTTCCCAAAATTTTTTTAAAATAAAATAAATAATAATTAGATAAAAATGATAAGGAAGTAAACATTCAAATAGTAGATAAAATGATGAAAAAATTAGTTAAATAGGTAGTCAGAATTCAACTTTTCAGGATGGTTTTATGAATTCTTAATGGATTTCCTTGTTTTTATTTTCTCAGTTGTAGGCTCACAATCCAATCTCTCACGATCATTAGCAGCATCGAACAAACAACCGTAACTTAAAAAAAGAATCCACTTGTAAAAGAAAAAAATTATCATATTATTAATACTAAAATGAAATAAAATAAACATAAATATGAAAAAATATATTAATTCTATGGAAAATGATTTTACTGTAAAAACATCAAGATTACCTTTATGATTGAGAAGAGGTAGTTTCAGTGTTCTTTTTATAAAGGTAGTAGAGGGAACATGAAGTAATGTAATAAATTTCAATACTTCATGGGTGAAAAAGTTTTGAGGGAGAAAATTATATGGATTTTTTGGTGTATAATGGAAAAAATATGGACATACCACCCCAAATCAGATTACAGAATCCATCTATATTAGAAAAAAATTCTTATTTGAGAAATACTAAAAAGAAATAAATGAAACATAACTTCAATACATTATATTAATTATATAGACAATTAATTTACTATGAAAACATCCTGACAACCTCTGTGATTGATAACAACAACATCATTTCTCTTCCTACAAAAGAAGTGGAGGGAAATTGTTGTAATGTGATAAATTGAAACAATATAGGGGTGAAACAGTTTTGAGGGAGAATAATTATTTTAATGTTTTGGTGTAAAATAAATTAAAGATGAATATAAATCTTCTAAAATAAATAGACTCTGGTAGAAATAAGTAAAATTACACCACTATTTCATTATATAATTTTCTATAAAATATAGAAACCATATTGTAACATTACCTTTACACCTTCCAAAGGGTTTTCCATCATTATAGTTTGTTCTTCCACGAGATTGGTAACATCTTCATGTAAAGAATAAATTGTCATCATAAGTATTCAAATAGTTAATTTATATTATGTTAATGACGTAGAGAACATATAATTTTATGATGAATAAAATAGTATATTAATTTTTTTTTACCTTCTCATTGAACTCTGTTTCTATTTTTAATGTTTTTAGGGTTTTGGTTTCTCTATCATGAACCAAAGTCCCCTATTTGTGGCCCCTCTAACATAAAAGACATTGGCTACATTAGGACCAACACAAATTGATTGTGATCTCCCAATTAAATCATCATCCTCGATTGAATTTTCATTTCACCCAAAAAATTTTAGCCACAAGCACTAAAATAAACCAATTTTGGTTTTCATGACATGAGATATAAAATGCTTTCACTGATTTTGATTCCATTATGAATGGATTTTCCATTTTTGAACCTCCACTAAAATGCCCCTTTCATGATGCCCATTTCATCAAATTTCACTACACTCATATTATCAACCCATTTTCGATGGAAAATCGTCCCTTGAAATGTTGTATAATCCAACTCAAATATATTGAAAAAATATGACATATTTTCATAAATTGGATTTCTATCTTTAGAACTAGATATGTGCATTACTTCCTCCACAACTGTAACACCACTTTTATACATCATACTATAATCATCATGTTCTTTTTTATAGAACATATATCCATTGATTACAATACTAGTGTACGATATAACATTTTAATTCATTCCCATTTTTAGCCATTGAAGCTGTTAGACAATTGAATTCATATTTTTAGAGAACACCTTATAAATAAGATCTCAAAACCATATTACAAACTATTGATTATATATATTTAATATCCATCCTTTGTCCCTTTATGGATTCAAATATCTAATAATTTATTTGTGGGATTCATTGTGCAGATCAATATCTTCTCTATTATATAAAATGTAAAGGTGCACCTTCTCCCACACCTTCAAGGAAATTGTAACAAAATCTCTTTTAGAAATACCTTTTCCCATAAGGCATATAATATAATGATATTTGTGAGACTGATGCAGTAAAAATATGATAGGTAATAAATATAAAATTCTACAACATCTTCCAAAATATATTGTTCTAAAATACAACCTAAAGGATGACTTTGATTCTTGATATATCCACTGAAAATATTTATATACCATTCAATGGGGTACATCCATCTATAATGGACATGACCACATAGTTTATCCTCTCCAACCAAGTGAACCATTAGGTGGACCATTATATCAAATAATGATAATGGTAATTAGATACCAAATACACATAACATGATTGAAATATCTTTATCATGATTGAAATCATCATTATGTCTATAAATTTACTGCATATGGCTTTGAAGAAGATGAAAAGTCTAGCTAATGTATGCATGCATTTTGAGGTGGAATGAAATTTAAGGAAACATGTAGAAAATATTGCATCAAAACAGGGAATTCATGTGATTTTAGTATTTTTAACTTCATATTAGTCTTTGAAAATAAATTATTGATATTTGATGAATACCCTCTCGAAATTTTACACTGTTAAGGAAAAGAAAAAAATTCAATTTTTTTATCTGAATAGATTGTAAGCTGATAGTGAAAGAAAGTTATACACTTTACCCTTCACTAGTTCCAACTCTTCCATTATCCCAATTTCAATAATGTCTAACCTAGCCTTTATTCTATATTTTGTATTTCCAGGAAAATTTATTAACATGATGATAACACTGTCAAATACATTATTTTTTATATGTATGAAATCACGAAAATGCCCGACATGAAAACAATTATAATATAATAATTAAAAGATAATTTATATCTTCTTCCAACATGATTTATTACGGTTTTTCAAAAATGATTAATCGAAAAAAGTGTCATCATAACTTACTTTATTGAAGAGTAGATCAACCATTACTTGAGATGATGTTGCAACTTGTTCGATATTTCCATCAAATGATGTCATACATGATGGGTATTCATTCAATTGAGGTAAAAAATTTTGATGTCCTAAAAACATAGTCTTTTAGGAATGTTTTAACCAAACTGAGTGTGTGGATTTTCCACAAATGTGACACCCCAACATTCCTTTAATTATACATTCTTATAAATTTCTATAAGTGAGAAAGTAATTTATCATCCTAAAAAAATACCATAAATGTGAATTATTCACTTCTATGAGAATCATAAATTATAACACTTGTATCTCACATTAATTTCAGATATTCAATCAATGGGGCCAAATGGATATCAATATCATTACTGAGATACTTTAGTCTAAATATAAGCATAGACAACATAATATTATTGTGATTTATACATAACTATGGATGAATGTTATAATTTACCAACATGACAGGATATGTAATTTTTGTACTAAAATATAAAAATGGAATTATTCCATCTATAGATAACAGAAAACAGAAGTTTCTCACCTCATTTTCAAATTCAAGATACCCATAATCAATTTTCTATCACTGAGGAGAATCTGTTAGATGGTGTAGGTTCCCATATTTAATTATTGTATCTACATGCCATGTCAATTTTATCATTGTTTCCTGACATCAATATAGTCATATAAATTGTGTCATGATAGTAAATTACCATACATATTTTTAAGGACATGATTAAATTTTCTTGTATCGATCCACGCCACACTTAGGGAATTTTATGAGTGATTCACAATCATTGTAAAAAATATGCAACCATTTGGATAGGCATGTAATTTCTAGGTATCATTCCCATTGAACGTATAATTCTCTTAGAATCATATGTTCGAAATGGTAGTTTATTTTCAACTAGCAGCATTTCATTTCGGAGAACAAGTATTTTTGTAAAGATGTTGTCACTTCATCCACTTCTAGCTTTCAAATTATATAACTTCAATATAGTTTACAGGGTTGTGAATTTAGTAAAAATGGTATACAATGGTCTCTTATAAAAACTATTTAACTTCTCAATAAACCATATACAATCATGAAGGATTTGAGATGGGTCACACCAATCAGTGTGCAGGTTTTGTTTTTCCCAAAGTTTAGTGCAACATTTATATCTTTGATCTATTCTATGACAAATAAAATGTTATTCTAACTCTTTCTGAATTATTTTTATTGAATTAAAAAAACATAAACACAAAAAAAAGGATTTGAGAAGGGTTATATGCATGCTCTTTTCCAAACATGATTTACTCTTTAACTCGATATTCATACTCTTTCTTCAAAAGATAAGCATGCATCCAGTTTCGATTCATAACCATCCTATTGGTTTCAAAAAATATTAATTTTTTACAATAAACAAATAAATAAAAATAAGATATTCATTATCAGAGATGAATGTTATGGATAATTGTAATAAGGGAAATCAGACATTTGATTGTTTTATATAATTTCACTATGATTTGAAGAAAATAGTTAATTTAATTTACGAAAATAATTACTGAACTGTAGTAGGTTTTACACGCTAAATCGATTCATAGGTGAATGTTTTGGACAAATATAATATTTATCATCGAATCTCTCGAACATTTATGATTGCATTTTTTGTTTAAAACACATCCTTCAAATCTAGTGGATATCCACCTATATTTCTTGAAATACTCTATGTAGTAGTTATCCATTAGTTGACTATATCTTTGATTAGTATAAGTAAAATAAAAGATTTGGGGATGTGACTGATTAATCAGATTGCAAAAAAAAAAACTATTCGTGAGATGATTTTTATGATGATTCTTGTTAACTTTATTCTGTTCTCTAAAAGGGGTAATGCCTCCAAAATGTGAGAATTACACCATTGTAACTATTTATTTCCTTGTATACTATGTAATGTATCACATAAGGGGAATAAAAATTGTTTTCTATGATTCAAGGGGTCTTAGAGGAGAAATTTTTTTATATATGAATCTTTGGGGCCTTTATGAATTCCATATTTATAGGAGAAATCTAACTTTTAATACTTTAAATCCTCTAAGTAAGACTAGTCATACATCTATTAAAATGACCTATCATGTATTTCTTAAATCCTATAGACAAATATAAATATAATGTAGGAAATTAAGGGGTAATAATAAACCCAAATATGATAAAAAAATAATAAACTCTCACTCAATCAACAAGAATATATAATAATATATTGATAAAACATTTTAATAAATAAAGGGTTATCTCATATACATGGATGGTAATTATATATTACATGGGGTGAACCAATAAATTTAGGACTATAATGATGAATAATTAAATATAATTTCAAATAATTATTCCAATATATATAGAATTTGATAACCCCATTATATTTTTTGGATCAAGTGATGTAACAACCAAATGAATTATTACATTTTATATTAATGGTATATTAAATAATTTAAAACATCTCAAAATTATAATTTCAATTAAAAATTGATATTGACTGGAAAAAATAATTTTTGGAATATAATATAACAAATAAATATATAGGTTTTAAACATATCAAAATTTTTAGTTGATAAACTGATTCCAGAATTATGTCTAAACATGTTAAAAAGAAGAATTATTTTCAAGAGGATGGAGATTAGGATTTACAATAAAATATCATTTTCATGGCCATTGTGGTACATTTTTTGATTCTGGGAATATATTATAAACTTTTAGTCATAATGAGAATTATAGTAGTAATTATAGAAGATATAGTGTTTTCAATTTAAATTGGTGATGTCCCTCTCTTACAAAAATAGTTTTGAAGTGAGATAAATCTTCATAAGTAAAACTGGATGATGAATTTCAACCATTTAACGAAATCTATTGAACATGTGACAAATTAAATGTTTGTATGAATGATTTTCAAAATTTAAAAAAACATAGATACATGTGAAGAAATAGTTAGAAATGTATTATATGAAAAATAATGTAATGTAAGAGGAATTTATAATTGACATCACACTAAAGGATTTACAGAAGAAACATTATCTCATATTATATATTGGTTGTTCATTTCACCTAATAGGTAAATTGATTTAATTTAGGATTTTTGAAAATTTCAAAAGTTTCTTATTATTTTAGAAATGGTGGATCTCTTAAGAAAAACTATTTTCATTAAAAGGATGTTGGGAATAAACGTCAATGTTAATGAATGATATTTTTTTGATGGATTAAAGTAAAACATATATTGTGTTTATTTGAGGTGTGATGATGGAAATGGATTGTTTTTTATGAATTATTAATCAGTACGTAATCATTCAAATATGTCTATATTGTTTTAATGGTATATAAAACTAGCCGAACCATTTTTTAATTTGGGGTCAGTAAAAAATTAGGGTGATTTTGTTTGAAAGGGGAAATTGATTTGTGGTAGTAAAAAATAATCATATTAGATAATGAGTCATTTAAATATTTACATAAAAGGGTGGGTTGAAATGTTTTTATGATGACAATAAAAAATTTATTGATATTGTTTAAATATTATAATGGGGAGATAGTTAACAATTAATAAAATAAATTATAGATTCAAATGAAACAACCCTTGGGCTGCTCCTAGCGAGACATCCACATTGATATGATCTATTAGGTGGCTGTGGACATTTGATGCAACTAGAGATCTTCCTGTAGTTAACACATTACATCATTGATAAATCAACAAACATGGAAAATGTAATTGTTGATTCTTAATAGGGTATTGATAGATGAATAAGTCCTTTAGCCTCTCTGTACTATAACTGATACTTAGGCACACAATGATCTATCATATCCATCTAATAAGGTGGACTAGAAATTAGAAGAGCCTTATACATAATCTCAATAGAAAACTCAACATCTCTCTTAAGTGTAAAAATAGACAAGTCATCAGTAAATACATATTGAAACCATGAAACTATGGGAGGAAAAATATATCATTGTTTTTCCCCATTGTCCATCATTATGTTAGAGAGATGTGATATAATCCCGCCTAGTTTCCAATGCTCAGGTCATGCATGAACTACCTCTAATCCCTATTCTTTAAGGTGTATATCTAAATCTCCCTTTTGATATATGAAAGACAATCACTAACGGTAATATCCAGCTTGAGCATGGTATGAAATTAATCAATACATCCTAAGGATCACGTCTAAAAAATAATTTCAAACATTAATAAATGAATGAGAGTATCGAGATATAAAAAACTGGAATTCATTCGAGCCTTGGATTCATTCCACTCTGGAATTGTTTGAGCCTTGGAATTGTTCAACCCTTGAGTCGAGCTTTGATTCACTAAGGGGGAGAGCTGAAAGAGTGTTTCTTCTATGGAAAACATCAGATATCGCGATGATTTTGTGACTCATGAGAGTTTTTTAAATATATTGGGACATATTTATTAGCACTTCCAAAAAAGAACTGATTAAGATCCCTTTTATCAGTGCTAAATTAATTAGCGCTGATAAATATTCCTTTTATCAACACTATTTAATTTATTGCTGATAAATGATTTATAATTATAATGATAAATATTTTTTAAATATATTTACATTATTATATATATATTTAATAAATATATATATATATAGGAATGTTATTATTTTTATAAGTATAGTTATTATAGTTTAATAATTATTTAAATATATATTTATTTATCTATAATGATATAAATACTTAAAAAATAATAATATTCATATCATTATATTTTTTTATATAATTAAATAAATATATATATATTTAATAAATATATTAAAATATAAATATAGTAAATATATTCATTATTTAAATAAATTTGTTATATATTTTATAATTATTTAAATATTTATAATTAATTATTTATAATTATTTAAATACTTTAAAAAAATAATATTTACTTATTAATAATTATAAATATACAAAAATATAATTATTGTAAATAGACATGTATAAATATATTTATTTATAAATGTGTTTTTAAAAATATATTTTTAACATTATTAATGAATATTTAATCTTTAGTGCATGCATGTAAAAATGAGTGAAATTGAATAATTAAAAATGGGTACACTTGAAAAATATTGTGAAAATGGATTTTATTTTTAATTAAAAATAAATTATTAAAAAATATTGATATAAATTGAAATTAATATGAATACATATAGAAGATACTAAAACAAAGTAAATAAATATATGTAAAATCAATAATTAAACTCATAAAATTCTAAAATATAATAATAATAATAGTACATAAAACATATTACAAATGAATGAATACCTAACTATAATAAATTTTAAAATAAATAAATAAAATTTACCATGATTAATGACATGATATACTAAATTTATCATGTTATAATGAAATTCTAAAATAAATACTAAAATTTGAATAGATTTCATAAATATTATGTGTATGTGTTTCTTTATAAGATTTCATTAATTACATAATTATTTGGGTGTGTGCTTTGTATATAAAAATAAATTAATTATGTATATGTAACACACATTTGATATAAATTAAATCGAAAATGAAATGATACTCAATTTTGTCCATTACTCGATGTAATTAATTAGTATGCGTAATTCATATTAGTTTATAATTATAAACCATTATTCACTAAAAATATTATTATTTATTGTAAAGCATAAATATTTTGTATTATATAAATCATTTTTATAAACATTCATATATATATATATATATTTAATATATACTATTTATTATCATTATAAATAATTATTTAAATTAATAAAATGTTTAATATTTTTATCAATTTTTTAATTCTTATTTTTCTAATTTTTATTTTGAATATATATATATATATATATATATATTTAATATTTAATATTTAATATTATTTATAATTTATATATAAAAAAATAAATTAAATCATTTTTATAAATATTTATTTAATTGATAATTTTTTAAATCTCAATTTAATAAATTGATATTTACTATTTATTTATTAAATTATTTTATTTTATTCGGACATTTATCAGTGCTAAAAAACACTAAAAAGGATTTATTTTCAGTGATAAATATAAAGTGCTGATAAAGGGTACCCATTATTAGCACTGAAAATAATGCTCTGATAAAGTGTACCGTTTATTAGCATTATAAATAAATAGATAAAAAAGGGCCCCTTTCCCAGCAATTGTTTCTAGCATTGATAAATTATAACAATGTTGAAGGCCCTTTTTATAGTAGTGAGCTCCCATAGTACAGTCTGATTGATCTATCCCTTATGAATTTTATGGTTGGACACCCTTAATGTGTCCCAAATTAGAATAATTCCAAGTGTATAATTTAATATAAGCTACTCTCAAGATTCTATAAAAAATATTCATGCAATTACATGGCCTTAAAATAAATCGCTATTAAATGATTTATATTTAATGGCATTCTTTAATTTATCTTCTTCTACTTCATGAAATTATCTTGAAAAATATTTTTTATCAAATTAATATTCCGTTTTATTTTATTTTTAAATATAATTATAAATTCCACTGCCTAGAAACATCATATTTAATTCACTTCATTCAACATCAAAAATAATTTTAAATCTCCTAATGTATCTTAAAGATATATTAGGCATTAAGACCAGTTCAAAAATAGTGACAATAAACTTGGAGAATTATCTTACCCAATGATATCCAATGAATCCATAACAATTCCACAATCATCATCACCAACCTTCTTCAATTATTCTCAACTTTTTTCCATATTTCTATTTCCAGGACTGATAACCCATCATAGAGGACTTCATTATATATTGGCTTTTATTCCTTATTAAATATTGAAAAAATAAAACTATTTTCATTAACCATTCATAATGGATTTTCAATATCCCTATTTAGATTTTTTGGAAACACAATTTCTTAATATAAAGTCAATGTATCTTCTCCCCATTATTGAAAATAAATTTAAATGATTTATGTGGTAAATTCATAATGATCATGACATTACAACTATTTACTATAGAAATGGCTTTTGTTAGTCAGATCTAAGCCTACATGGTCTTAACCAATGTTGAAAACAAGAGTGATTTCACAAAGATATTAATTCTATCCAACTAATTCAATATGTGATAAAATTTTCAAATTTTTTATCCTTGTGAAGTACTAACAAATTATCATTCAAGAAATATACACCCTTAACTTCACACAATAAATGCATCATAAATTTCTAGTCAAAAGATAACTTCATCCCATTTCTATAAGATTTATCATAAACCATCACTCCCTCTTTATACACATGTTTTATATAATCAAGACAATGGAAAAAAGTATAATTTGGTTCCCTTCGTTTTTAAATTATGTTCTAATGAAATGAATTTCTAGATATTTATAAAAAATGACTTGATAGAATCTCCTCCCCCCCCCATGGGGTGAACTTCCTTTATTTAACATGGTTAACAACTTTATCAAATAGTCTTTTATACATACATATTAATGATCCAGTATTTCTAGATAATTCATGTTTTTATCATATATTTAATAATCATCCCAACTTATTGTCTTCTACTAAGTTCACTCAGTTATCCTCTATACAATTAAATTCAACTTAGTATCCCTACATTATAAGAAAACAAATACTGTATAAGAAGTAAAGTAATAAGATGGAACACTTATGAGCATCTTAATAAGTGAGATAGGGTCATGTATTTTCTCCCAACCATGATACCGTTTTCCTTACAACTATAAATTTTTGGAAACACTTTATGCTTGTGTCTTCTATAACATTTAGAGGATAGTCAACAAGGAATCTTTACATTCATTCATCTTTAACTTATGTAGATTATTCATACTCACATATGCTATTAGTGTATTATCTTCCCATAGTGATTATTTTTATATCACCAGCATTTCTTCTTGAGATGGTATAATTCATTCAATAAATTTAATCATGTATATTCATCTTTCACCTCACAAAATTATTTTTGAAGCACCTGATTTTTCATTTATGGATAACCAATCTTTAAATTTGATTTCATATTCTTGTGGAAGAACCTATTTTCTTTTCTCCTTCACACTATATGAATATTTATCTTTAGCTTCTCTATTTTTTAGAAACCTTATCTTGACTTGGTCAAATAATCAAGCATTATTTCCTACCATACTATTTATTGGTGCTTCCACATGGATTCTTAATTTTTTTAGTTAAATTTATTAGGTAACATATCAAATTTTTCATTAAGAATGTCTTCGATCAATCATATTTTTGTCTCTCTCATAGATTGATTATCTTCTTGATTTAAGATTTATTCCATTCATTTTAATTTCCATTTATTATTTATAGTTGTCAATGGTTTTTACTTTCCTTCCATAGTAGAGTAATATTTTCTTAATTTAGATGATTTATTTTTTCATTTATATTCATATTCTTATTAGGAGTGGTTTTTCTAGTTTTATTTATATATTAAACAAATTCCTTGTTCTGTTTATATATCTAGGAAAATTATTCTCATTAATTTATAACCCGCTTCTTTTGAGGTTGTGGTAATATATTAATATAATAAATTTTTTTGTATATAATCAGTGCATACCATAACTATTCTTATGTGTGACCACATATGTTACAATACATACATAAATATTCAATATATTAGAATCTATTTCTATGTTAATAATTCATTATCTTATAAGGATTTTTTTCTATTTTGTTGGATTCTTAATTTCTCCACATATACTCCCCATGAAATGTAGGCAATATATAGACTCCATAAATTGTCATGTTATTCTATAAAATATTATTATACTATCCAAACATCTAGTATCATAAAAAGTTTCCAATGAGTATCTATATTTTTCTTCAGGTACACGTTTGACTTGATTGAGTACCCTTATGTTTTTGGGTTTTGTTTCCTTCTATGAAGAATAATTTTTTGAATAATTTTTCTTGATATTTATATTATCCACACTTGTTACATTGGTAGATTTATTTTTATTTTTGTCTTTGATCCGACACTAACAGATGAGATTGAATTAGTAGAAACAAAATTACCTTGGTTATGAGATACCTCATTCCATGGTCCTGTAAAATGTTGATCAATAGAAGATTTTGAGTTCTTATTTCCACCATTATGAGTCTCTTTAAATAAAAGTGTCTCATTAATATATTTTATAGAAAAATTATTTTTTGGTGGATTGACACTCTTTATATGTTTGGGTGGAATAATTATTCTTCTTAGTATGTGGGGAAGATATAGCATGTGGAAACTTCCATTTTCTCAAATTAACCTATATTTCAATATATTCCATATGATGGGAAAACATCCCATTTTCAATTGATAACATCCTAACTTCCCATTCAATTTTCATTTTATTAATCTGATCTTTATGCTGTTAAATATATTTACTCAAGGAGTTGTTAAGGTATTTGATTATTTTATATTTAACATTAAATTTGGATTCTTTGAAACTGATAATATCTTTATTTGATTATTCTAGAAAATTTATCTGTAAAATATAATCTTCATGAAACTTTTGTTTATTTTAACAAAATGTGTATCTCTTTTACCTTACATATTTTTTATTCAAGTTGAGAATATATGATATTTAAGTAAACACTTAAAAATTAGTGTATAGACTTATTTACCAAAAAAGGTTTACTCATTGTGTTCTCATAGACATGAAATTTTTATTATTGGTCAATAAATGAAATATTTTCAATGCCAAGAATCACATATTCTTCATTTTCTTCAATGAGGTCCAAAAGAGAATTAATAATTTTTTATTTCTTGCAATGTTCATACTCCATATTACATATTTATTCTTCAATATGTTCTTTCTAATCAAGATGATCCCTGAGAAAAAATTATACGAAACCACTTTATATGGAAATGTTTTTATATATTCATTTAAAATTGAATATAGAGTTCTTCAACAGTTTTGGTAGACTCATCAACATCATAATCTCCGCTGAATGAGTTTTTTTATTAAGAATAATCTATTTCAATTGATTTGATATGAGATAAATGACCCATCTCTTTATTCTTTAATATTTTCCACAAACTCACTTCTTACATATTATTCATGTTTCACAGGGTCATGGATGCATATTTCATTTATTCATCAATAAGAGTGGAGACTAAGTCATCCTACTGAGGTGCTTAAGAATCATCCTCAAATATGATCTTCATATAAACCATGTAAAAGACCAGGGATAAAGAAATTTATTCATTCAGGGGAACACATATGCTTTTATACCACTTGTAGAGCCCTAGTGGATTGTTTAGGGACATAAAGAAAGGTGTAAATTAGGGTATGAAAAATTTATTATGTATATAATTTTTTTTCAGTTAGCCAATTTTTTATCTTGAAAATATTTCCCAGTTAAGGGGAATGGATCTGATATGCACCCTAAAAAATGAAAAGCACATGTAATATAGGTAAAAATAAGATATAAACACACACATATTTTTTTCATGGTCTAACCTCAATGATAAATACTACTCCTCATGGTGATCAACCATTTTTTCCCTAGATTTTAATATCACTATAATTTTTAGTAATTGAAAATTTATTTCAATTTGTACAAAAGTTTGATAGGTAATATCCATATCCTATAAAGGATATATGAAATTATTTATGCTGGCCCCAATAGTTCTACAATGGAATTGTTTACACTGGAACCACAAATTCCTCAATCATTAATTTCAAAACATTTATGAACAATATTACACTGTCAACTCAAGAAATTCATTGCAATAAATAAAAAAATATATTTTTCCTCAATAATTTTTTTTAAAGACACAATATTGTTAGTGATATTTCATTATTGTCAATCCTGTTATATCAAATCATAGTTGTAATGAATATTAACTCTTGAATGAAGAATAATCAACACTATATTATTCCTTTTTCATAAAATGATCAGGTTGAAAATCCTTCTATTAATGATGTTCCAAGCCTCAATAGAATGTGTGCAGTTGATGCATAAACATACTTCAATAATATTTTATAAATATAAAATATTCACAAACTCAATATAATATATCTTCAAATTAATAACCAGATTAAATAAATTGGACTTCTTTTATTGAAGTTTAATTCATCTTGTATGTGTTGTTAAACCCTCAAAATCACATTTTCTTTATTATTATTATTATTTTTTGATTCTAAATTTTACCAATTTAGTTATTTTCAAATGATTATGTATTCATGAGGGAATGAATTCAAGTTTTCATGCATGAACACCAATACCTACCTCATTGAATATCGTCCTTCATACATGTAGATAATGTAAACATGCATGGATTCATTATATATGATTATTCAAGAAAATATAATGTGTGATCTTGTGTTCTTTATGAATCGATTTACACTAATTCTCCTTCATAAAAGACCTGGAATGAATGAGTATTCAAAAAAGTATGTACAAGAATGGGATCTTAATTTCCTATCATAACCATTTAGTTTTATTCCAATTGGTCAATGAAATGCAGAACTTATAACCTTTTCTCAACATAGTGTGCATGTGGAATATTCCATTCTTGTGATGTTGTCAAGAAAAAGTATCAAATTAATTCAACAAATCTTGAAAAGATTCAAAAGACATCATATCCTTCATTAATCCATGTAAGGATCATGGGAGGCCTTTTTCCTCTAAAAAAACCTAGTAGGATCATCATACCTTTCTTTTGGTAAAACAAGAGTGTTATCAAATATTATGAGGAAAATATAAACATAAGGCACATTCCACCCACGATATTTTATAGGTGAGGTCTTGACTACCTTATATTTTTTCCTTCACCACCTTAACTTCGAAATTATTATACATGTCTAGGAGAATCTCAAGGAGTTGAAAATGTCAATGTATCTCAAATTTTTATCGTAGATATTATTTTCTTTCTAGACATTTTCAACATACCATTTAAATATCATTACACTAAAAATAACGATGTCTCTTACTTTTATCATTACTATCTCATGTGAATGTGATGATAAACACATTAATCTCTATATTTTTAGATTTATAAACTCCTAATCTTCATACATATCATTATATAAATCAGTTTACATGTATAAAAATGTAACCACATGAATGCGTAACTTTTTTTGAACATTAACCATCCTTTTCTAAAATAAGATTAACATATAATACCTCACCTCAAACTTCTGCAAAAAATATATCATATATGAATGGATCTCAGACTATCCATGATGTATGTATTGGGATTATGCAGACTTAATCCATCATCAAAACATGTAATTGATCATATAATAATGATAGGAGAGAATTTTTAATTAGTTTATGGTTCAATAAGTATATTCTAATTCAACATAATCACCGTGGCTCGTAAATGGAGGGATAACTAAGCATAGATGAACCCTCAATCAAGGGATGAATATGAGAATTTAAAGGTTGATGGATCATTGGATTAGTACTAATTGTATGGATGCATTATGTTTCGAAAATTTTAAAGGGATGAACAATATGTTTTCACTATGTGTCCCACATTGAACCTCAAAATAGCCTGGGAATAATTTATTACACTTACCATGCCATGGACCCATCGAGCCAACACGTAAGTTGGAACCCATACAAACTTTTAGTTAATATATGTGATATGCTACACCCAAAACCCTTGCATCATCATGCACACCCTGTGGGTTCTTTTCACTAACTATTATATCATGCGCCTCTTGGTGCACACCTGCTTTCCCATAAAGATGCTCACCCACCCATGCCAACAAACACACTTTTTTTGTGATGGATATCCCTTATTGTTGTTCTAGATCCCACTTTAATGACTAATTGAGCTAGAACTTGTGTCTTGTGTGGTTGGACTATATTTTAAGTCCCAACATATAATAAATCAAGGTGTAGAATTTTAGATAATCCACTCTTAATATTCTTCACAAAATATTCATGGAATTAAATTGAATTAAAATAAATCATTATAAAATGATTTCTTTTTCATGGCCTTCTTTAATTTTTATTCTTATAGATTATGTCATCAACATGAAAAATATTATATTTCATGGTCTTCATATTCTTTTCCTTTCATTATTTAATTATATTATTAATTCCATATCCATTGAACATAAAATTACATTCACTTATTTCAATGTTGAAAACAATTCATATTCTACTAATGTTTCATTTAAAAATTTCAGGCATTTAGGCCTGTATAAAAATTATTATAGTAAACATGGATAATTATCTTAGAGAATTAAATCAAATTAATCTATAATAAATCTCTATTAATCATCACTTACTTTATTTAATGATTCTAAAATTCATTCAATCTTTCCCTTTTGAATGAATTATCACAAACCAAAGAGGAATTCATCATATATTAAGTATCAGCCATTATTATATATTGAAAAAATACAACCATACTCATCAACTATCTAGATGGGATTTTTATAAATAACCACTCTATTAGTAGTTATTAACCATTCCCAATAACTATTGAATTATATGCTTGAGTAGGAATCTCTCCTTATACTACCTTTCTACCCAACCCAACTCACACTTTCATGATTCATACCCCATTGACCCTTGGATCACACACCTAGTTATCTATCTATAAATCCCATGAATGTAAAATTATATTTATCATGATTTACTATATATGGTTTAATTATCATCCTTACCTATCGTAATCAATATTATTATACTATTTACTTAAGCCCACATCAACCATGTGTCACTTCTGTGACATGAAGCATCAACCCATGCTCCATTCATATTTGGGGATTTATATATATAAACAAACCCCTATCTTGGGTTATCCTCACCCCAAAAAATAATATTGTTGTTAAAATAATAGATTTTGTAAAGAATCAAGTAAAAAATAGGTAACGTTTCATGAAACCTTTCAGACATAGTTAACTCACCCTTATCGAGTCATACATTATTATCACTCAGATCTCTAGTTTAAAATATAGACCATATATGCACTATAGTTTACAACTCATAATTTAATGTAATCAATTTCATCTCACATAACTTAAGAAATATCTAATCTATCAACTCATCCTATGATTCTCATCCTTATAGGGTATCTACATACTTCTCCTACCTATTATAGAGTTTTCCATTATGACACCCATGTGTATATACTTTTTTATCAAGAAATAAGAATCATATAATTCATTAACACCATAAACGGTTAATTAATACACCATTAAGAAGATATTTAGGATAACACTAAATAATTTATTGTCATTATTTAAATTTAACAAATTAAATTTTAATAATTTTCTTATAATACCTAAGTATGCTCATTTCATGTGAACCTACATTCTATATATGATTCATGTAGATAATACTATTGCCACTCGATGTCAAGAGTAAATTAATAAACAATAACAGTAATCATCACCCTTTATCAAGAAAAAATCAACTATAATACCAAAAGGAAAATAAAACAGTCCCAACTCCCAGGTAACTTAGATTTCCACCCATACTGGTGTTACATAGGCATGATTATCAATTACACCCCAAATTCATTATAAAATATATTCGATTAATGAAAATAAAAAATAGAAGGAAATAATAATAATGGGGATCTAATACAATTTTAAATCATTCCAATTGTAATTAACTACATATATGATAATGATGAAGCAATATGAAACCTTATAAACACCACTTTATATGGAACAGGTTGTCAACTAGTGGAAAGGGTCATTTAATTTTCTATGGGGAGAATACACACTCAATATCATAACCATAGAATAAAAATGAATAATAAAACACCATTAAGATATATAAACATCATGAAAATATGAAATCATAGTGGAAGGCTAACTATAAAAAATAACATTCACCATTATATAACAAAATAATCCCCAGACAAATCCTGGATGTAATATATCATAAATGTTATAACCCAATTGATTGATCATACATTTATAATAGAAAAAAATAACAATACATATATAATGGATACTATATAGTTGGGACCATATTACTGTATTCACACCCCCATCAATCCAACTCCATTCAATCACACATACTAATGAAATCACCCAAAATTTCATTTAAATAATGGGAATATAGGTCCTAAGTTGTGCATATGAAATAATTAAGTATACCAAATATTAGGTATACATTAATGATTCCCTAGTATACTATAGTATATATGTGTTTTCATTCACAATATTGAGTGAAACAGAAAGAAATACATGCAACATACAAGTGATATAATTAGGTGCTCATGTAATCAACATGGTGATCAATGTTACAAGATTTATAATAATTTAATAATAGAGAAAATAATTATATTTGAATATTTTTTATACTATCTTTTTAGAAGTTGTCAGTTTGGTTTTCCTCTGTCAACTTGTGGCATAAGAAAATAATATTATGAGAAAATAAGGCAGGTACAGACCTATCTTTGGACAATGAGTATACATATATAGGTAAATATTAATATGAGTGAGTAATTTAGGTTCAAGTTATCTTATCTTAACCTGTATATGAGATAAATACATAGTAATAAAAGAAAATATCACATAATTAGGCAAAACATCTATTTACTAGTCAATTAGTGAAGGGACAAAATGCTATGTGTGAATAGAGTAGGATCCAATTTTTCATTACTCAACCTATTACTACATATAAAAACATTAAAATAATGGAATATGATAGGATTAGGTTTAACCTTTATTAATATATAATTTTTTGTAAGTAAACTCAAATCATATCATCTTGGTAGGATTCGGTTATTCCACAACATGTTCCTCAGAATAGTATACATGATGTACATGTATTAGTCTCTTAGGTTGTGAATGATATATCACATATAAAATAAAATTAAAATCCCATATAATAAAGATAAAAAATATATAATCACACATCCCATTATCCACTACCATGAAAAAAACCTCCAAACTAATGTGTAGTAACCGAGGCTATTTATTATAGACTATAGTATGATTAATGAAAAGAGAGGTGGGGGGGATTTCTTTTTAAAAAAGAAAAAGAAATAATAAACATTAATGTATTTATTTAAAGATCTCATTAATTCGTAAGAATTTATAACTAAATATAAAAATTTGAGAGAATAATCATATAATAAAGTTTCAAAAAATTGAACATTTGATTAGTTATAAAATGAAATAATTAGTTATATGAAAATTTAAATATATATATTCCTTATAATGATACAATAGATAGGTGTATTTCTAACAAACACATTTAATAATAAATGATTAAGTGTATTTTAAATTAAAAAAATATGTGATTATATAATTAAATAAATAAATAGCACATTTTGGTTGTGGAGTTTAGCTAAGGATCTTTGATGAGTCCCTACATCAGCTACCCAAACTTCTCATGGTTTAATCTTATTAGTCCTTGGATTTAATGGTTGAAAAGATACACCTGATACCTTAATTATTAATTAGTTTCAATAATCAATGGGAATTAAACTGTACCCTATTTTTTTAAAATTATATCTAGAAATGAAAAAATAAATAAATCCATTTCCATTTAGTGGTTTTAACAAGAATCCTGAATCCATCATTTTCAATGTGTTTGAGCACCAAAATAGAAATAATTAAGAAAATGGTTGATTTTTTAGGAATATAACTTTTAATATCAACCTCAATATCTCAAGGATAATGAAATAACACTATATTAGTTAGAGAACAATGTGGAAGAAGTTATAATTATTTACAATGAATAGATTTTTGATGGATTTGAGAGGGAAAGTGTAACTAGGATTGACTTTATGATTATAGATATTTCTTAATGAGAATCGTGTCAAGGTATGTTAGCATGTTTAAAAGTTGTATATTAATATTCTACAGGGTTTTATATAATCTTCTAGCATCATTATAGAGTCTATAATGATGAGGGATACTAAATTATGACATTCTGGACCATAATAAATTATCACTTGTGCTTTATTCTCCGACAACCCTAGGTATCCACTAGCTACCATATGATATCTAGTGTATTGCCTATAAGTTCAATAAATATAAAAAATATCCATCTATCATCCAATACTATCCACTAGGTAGCCGATGACCTTTTCACAGTGCTAATGGATCTGTCTGATACAACCGGTGAGTTGGTGCCCTTGTAATGGGTAACCAGTAGTCTTCCTACAATAATGGTGGTTTTGTCCACCCCTTCTAGGTACATGGTGCCATCCCATTAGGTAGATGATTCTCTATAGTGGTGTGGTATGATAAAAAATACATCCTTACTATATTTGAAGGATTCTTATTTTAGAGACGACTCCACAAAACAATTTTCAACTTTAAAAAATAAAATACAGTCAATGGAAATGGTTTACACACTAAAGAGTGTCTCCAATAATTAAATCATCAATTGCGGAGCACAATAATCTCCACATTTTATATTATCAAAGAAAACCTAATGAAATAAGAATAAAAAAAATATAGCATGATAAGTTTTATTTTAAATAACTATGGGAAAAATTTATAAAAAATTCTTCATATACATAACAATATACAACATTTATCCCCTTCTATAAAACAAAAAGTCATTTTTAAAAGAAATTATCTTAATCTAGTTTTACAAATATTCATTAAAATCATAGATCGATTACAAAAATATCCCCCACTTTGATAGAAACATTTTTCTAAAATAAAATTTGTATAAAGTATAGAGATTAAAGTGTGGTCCTTACATTCCACACATTCAAAAAGAATTTATCCCTTTTGTGATTATCAAAAATAACTTGTAAATGTGTCACATAAATAATTCGTAGAAATAAAAAGGTCCCATGAAAAAAAATTATTTAATTTTTTTACCCATCATTAATGATCCACATAGAATCAAATATATTGTTAATTTTGAAAATTGTTGATTAAAAATAAAACTAATTTCAAACAAGTACAAGTTAAAAAAGTACCTAAAAATATAAGATGGTTTTCAATGTTAAATGAAAACAATATTGAATATATAAATTTGTTTTATAAAAATGAATTTTTAAATAAATATTAAATTATTTTTTTTCTCCTCTTGGAATATTTCTCTACTAATAGGATTAACTCACCTTGAATAATTTTATTATAAATATGAGGAGTCGTAATTTTTTTAGAAAACCGTATAAGTGATCAATGTAAAACATTAACTTATAAATTTAATTTATCATTAAATTTTAGTAAATATTATGTTAATATAACAAATAAAATTCCTAGAGAGTTTTGGACAAGGTTTGCAGTAGAGGACGACTACTCATGCCCAAGGTGAATATCTGATTAAAAATACAACCCCCCCCCCCCGTTTTGAGGTAATAAACTCTAGGTACATATACAATAGAAACTCATCAATATATTTTTATCCATATATTAATGTTTTACATGAAGTATCATGTTAACCCAACATTACCAAAATCATGTAATGTTTGAAAAAAACATTAAATGTATTTTTGAGATATTTTTAATTGGAAAAATCTATAATTCATTTAATTAAAACAACTTGTACAAGGGGGTGACCTCTTTTAAGATAGGTAGTTATAAATTGGCCAAATGGGATAGGAATTTCAACCCATTCACTCAACGCCAAAAGAAATCCCAGATTTGGATTAGATTACATGGCCTAAATTGGTTTTATTGGCATCCTAAAATCCTAAGTGATATATATTCTTGTGTGGGGACTCCCTTAAAGATGGACCAAGAAACTATTAATGGTGACTCAGGATTCTATGTCTGAGTTCTTGTGGGGGTAAACATGGAATAAAAATTTCCGGACATGTTCAATTTCTTTGATAATGATAGGAAGTTTGAAATCAGAATTGGGTATGAGAATAATACCCCATTTTGTGACTAATGTAAAATAGTATGTAATGATATCTCAAATTGCAGAAATATTCAGAAACAACAATGGTTTTGAAAGACTCTACCACTAATAAGGTGAATCAATAGACGGTGGCTGGTAAGAATAACAAGGCCAAGGCTAATACAATTGAAAAGGGGGAGCACTCCAGCAAGGATCATCAGGTGTATAAAGAGGCCCCCCTACCTTCAACTCCGATTGGTGGAAACCCCTCCAGCCCCCATTCTATTATAATAGAGGATGAAGATTTAGAGATAGATATGGATGTTATTAATTTAGTTTTCAGTTCTCTTGCTTCTGCTATAACCTCTATGGATGAGGAGTTGAAAGGCTATGGAAATGGTATAGTTATCAATATGGATACTCCATTGGTGGCTTGTATACATGAGGAAGTGAATGGAAAGGATTTGGTCTCTCTGGGGGATGCAGCTCTGCAAATATCTGCAAATCCCACTAAAAAAGTTAAGCGACATGGTTGAGGAGGATGAAACTTTAGAGGCTAGAAGTGCCCGCTATGCTCCATGGAGGTGAATGAACACTCTATGTAGTCTATGAATCATGTCCTGAGTATTTCTGAGGGTTCGGTTCAATGAATTCAAACTATGAGTCTCACTAAGAATTTGACTGGTTCCAAAAACTCTTTAAGAATGAATAAGGCAAAGAATAAAAATAACAAGGGTAACTTCAATTACAAATATGGTTCAAAATGAATGTTCTTTACTAGAATTGTCAGGGTCTTCTGAAATCCTCCATAGTTAATGCTTGGCATAGGGACATTTCGATTCACAAGTCAAATCTTCATGGAATTTCTGAACCCAAATACTCATTATCTTTTGGTTTTGTGGGCCTCAACAAATATGGTTTCCATATGGTCACCAATAATGGTACAAATGAACTGGAGGAAAGTCTTTGGGTTTTTGAACACGCATCAGTAGGCACAGTTGATCTAATTTCCATTATTGACCAGGTGATCTCTTGTTCTCTACAATGAGATTATATGCAATTTTTGGGATCGTTTTTTTATTCTAGAAGTAGATATCAGGACTGTAGATGGTTGTGGTATGATCCTAGCAATTTGGGTCGCACTTATTCCCCTTGGTTTGTTATTGGATATTTCAATACGATACTTTGTTCTAGTAAGAAACCCAGCTCGGTTCATTCTCAAACTTTCATTAGGGAATTCAAGGAATGTGTTGATGACAATGACTTGACTGAGGTCAGTTTGGTTGGTGCCAAGTACTTCTGGTATAGAAGATGTCTTAACGGCGTGACTGCTAGTAAGCTCGATAGAGATTTTGTGAACACCGTTGCATTGGATAAATGGGACTATATTTTCAGTATCACCCTTCCCAAATTTTCCTCCGACCACCATCTGATCCTGATTAGTTTTAAGGGTAATGATCTTCACATACCCCTCCCCTTTCAATTCAAAAATGCTTGGGCATCTCAATGTGGCTATAGTAAGTTGATTGAAAGCTCCTCGACATACATGCAATGTGCTGATTTTCTGTTTAAAATGAAAATTATGAAGTGAAAATTAAAAACATGGAGCAAAGAGACTTATAGTGTGTCGGACTATGATATTCTTATGCTTGAATCCCCTCTTAAAAAACCAAGACTAGGCCTCTAAAGTAGATTTCAATAAGGATTTCTCCAAGGAATTCTTGCATGATTCTAAAATGAATTCCCTTCTTGATATTAAATAAAAATTCCTCAAAGAGACCTTCATAAGTAAATGTCTACAACAGGGGGATCAAAATACAATGTTCTTTAATTCTCTTCAGAGAATTAGAAAGTCAAGTTGGCACTTCTCCTTTTTGAAGGTCGATGATCAGATTTTAGACAATAAGGAAAATATTGCAGATTACATTGTTGATTATTTCTCCAAGATCATCAATGGGCCTTATTTGGGGGAAATATGATAGATGGTATCATTTCCACACTGGTTGATTCTACTGATAATACAACCCTCACTTCTCACCTTTGGAATTTAAAGTCAAAGATGCTGTTTTCAGCCACAATGCCTCCAGTGCTCTGGGCCCGGATGGCTTCAATATCTTCTTTAACCAGAAATTTTGGGATGTCATCCAGGGGATGATTCCAAGTTAGTATCCTATTTCTTTTACATGGGGTAACTCCCTCAGGTCCTAAATTATTAGTTTATTACTCTTATTCCTAAAGTTGAGAATGCTTGTGAGATCAATCTTTTTTAGGCCAATCTCCATGGTGAACACAAGTTATAAGGTTATAAGCAAGATTCTTGTTAATAGGATCTCATGTATTGATTATAGGATTGTTTCTTGGAACCAATTTGGTTTTATTGAAGGAATATCAATACAAGAGTGTATCTTCTCTACCTTATAATTTCTCAACCTACTCATAATTCTTGTAGGGGAAGTTAGAATGGCCCTCATGCTTGATATGATAAAATCCTTTGACACACTAGATTGGTCGTTAATATATAAGGTGCTTGGAAAATTTTCATTCAATGAAATTTTTATTAGATGTATTTCCTCCCTCTTTGGATTAGCCCATGTCTCGGTTCTTCTCAATGGATCACCTACATGATACTTTGCTTGCTCTAGGGGAGTCAAATAGAGGGATCCCCTCTCATCCCTCCTCTTCTCTATTATTGTATATTATATAAGTAGACTCATTACTCACACGGTCTCTCTGGGACATCTAAAGCTGATTCAAGCATCCAGGTCCCTTGGTGCTCCCTCTCACCTTTTATATGCCGATGATATCATCTTATTCCTATAGGAGGGAAAGAGGAATGTACGTGTCTTGAAACAAATATTTTAGCATTTTGAAAGTGCCTATGGTCATTGTATCAGCTGGGATAAATATTCCATTCACATTGGGAAGATGTTATCTATTTCTAGGAATCGCTGGACTCTTTCTGAGTTGGGAATCAAGGAAATATCACCGACTTTTCACTATCTGGGTGTCCCACTCTTCTGGGGGCATCCTAGGGCCTCTTATTTCTTTGAAATTGTGGATAAAATCAATGACCAGCTCTCAACCTGGAAAGGGATGTGTCTTTATATGGCTAGGAGAATTAGTTAGGTCAAGCCTGTCATCATTTCTAAATTGGCTTACTCTATTATGGTCTATAAATGGACAAGGGGTCTTCTCAAATGTCTGAACACATCCATCTAGAGTTTTACCTGGAGTGGTAACGTCCTGTAGATGAGGTTAATCACTGTTCCCTTGAGGGCATGTTGTAGACCTCTCCACTCTGGAGGAATAGGCATAAAAAATATTTCTCTCTTTAATGAATCCCTTCAAGCCTTCTTATCCTATAATATCTTCTACAATAACTCTGAATCATTGGGTTTCCTCAAATCTTGATTTGCTAACAATTTGAAGCTGGGAAATAATGCTTTCATTGTCTCCTCTCTCTGGCCAGTAGTTAAATAATCTTTCCAGAATGCTATGACATGCTCTTGATGGATTGTTAATAGAAATTTTCATCTTAAGTTCTGGCTTGATAATTGGATAGGTAATATTCTATCTGATGACTTTTAGAATGCTACACTGGGCTCAGGGGAGCAGATATCTAACAAGGATTTTCTAGATAATCATCCAACAAACCTATCAAGTGACCTACATGATTTAATTGGTAATTACAATTTTCTCTCCTACGCTGATTTCTTATCTTGGGAGCCGACTAGAAATGGTATTTTAACTAGATGATCATATTACTCTCATTACATCGAGGTTATCATTGGTTATTTTAAATGGTTTTCCATCTTCAATAAAATATGGATTAGGAATTCTTGTCTAACACTTATCTGGAGGCTAGTTTACAATAGATTACCCACTGATGAGGTGTTCCGGATGTTTGGTCTGTAGTGATATTCCAGGTGTGTTATGTGCCATTAACATCCGGAGGATGCAGAGCACCTCTTCATCTCTTATGCAATGGCCTTAGCTATTTTGAACCAGGTTTTAGAAGCCTTTGATATGGGTGGCCTTAGATTTTTGGGTCTGGAGGCCCTTCTCTGTTGCAGTGCAGTTATTCAGGTCTCTCCCCAGATTTGGGCACTCCTCTCTATGGCTATTGCTGAACTGCTGTATACTATTTTGCGGATTTAAAATGCTTCTTTATACAATGGAAAAGGTTGCTACAAGAAGCTTTCATTGATTCATATTTCCATGGCCATAATGGACAAGTCAGATGTCTATTTGGATGAATGTTACAACAACATTCTGGATTTCAAGATTCTAAAAAATCTGGGTGTAAAAGGGAATTTCAGATCTACTTTGGGTACTATTGAGGTTTTTTGGATACCCAATTCCCACATTGGATTAATTTCAATTAGAATGGCACCCCTAAAGGGAATCCTGGTCCTTCAGGTTGTGGTGCAGACTTTAGGGCTCACGATGACTCTGTCAAAGGGTGTTTCTATGGTTCTTGTGGCCTAACAAGCTCTCTTGAGGCTAAGATTATTGGGATCATACATGATTCTTCATTCATGAAAATGAATGGTTAGAATAATATCTAGCTCGAGAGTGACTCTTCAAGCATGATGCCGGCCATCAGAAATGGCGAAATGCATATCTTATGGTGGCTCGTAGCAAAGTGGATGCAATTCATGGAGACAATTTAGACTCTCAACTTCATCATCACGCATGTCTATCATGAGTTGAACATGGTTGTGGATGGTCCTGAAAACATTGGAGTTGGAAAACCCATTACCTGGTTAGATACCCTTCCTGAGGCTTTACTCTCTTTTTATAGCGATGATTGTAATAAAATCTTGAATTTTTTCCATTTTCAATCATTCTATTTTTAGGAAGTAATGCCTCGACCTTTTGGTAGAGGTAACCTTCTATGAAAAACTTGTACAAGCTGATGCTTCCCAAATTTATGAACAAAGAGTCACAATATAATCACACCTAAAACATCATTGGTAATGTTAGAGGTATCAAGATAATGTTTTTTTAATAAATATATCATATAATTGATGGTTTTTAAAAAAAAATCAAGAATCATATCGCCATTCTGAAACTGATCTCTATGAAAGTGGGGTCTCAGATAAATGTGCATATTATAAGAATATTTAATAGGACTTAAATAGAAACTAGTTATACAAGTATCATCACACTTGATAGGGATTTGATCATATATAAGCCAATAGTCTTAGAGAGTATGTTTCATCCATTTGATTTGGATGAAAAAAATCATAGCGGCTATGTATTGAATATCTATTTTAGAAATAGAGATGGAATTTTTTCCATACTACTCTATTTTAAATTAAATATTCTTTGTAGGTGTAAAGTACCCCTAGTATTTTTCCTATCTAGTTTGAATCCTCTAAAGTCATCATCAGAAAAAAAAAGTTCAAACATCATATCCATTGGCCAAAATAATCCAACGTATTTAGTTACTTAAAAATATTGAAAATTACTTTAAGATATTTCAGAAGAAATTCATTTGGATTTTATTAGAAATCAACATAAAGAAAAATACTTAACATTATGGCTACCCGGGTCATAGTAAGGTAAATAATACCCCTGTTCATAATTATTTAAATCTTATTGTTAATCTATTTACAGACGTCATCCAACATTAGTTTACATGTATTATTAATGGGTGTAATTATTTCATTAGCATGATAAATGAAAAACTGTTTTAAAATATCATTATTTTATTTACTTTGGTTTAGAAAACGTGAATCAATATTTTTTGGAAATTTGAAAAATAAGGAAGAATTTGAGTTCTCCCAAAAGTAGTAATTTCAAACACATTATTCATTGAATTTTAAAATCCATTATAAATAGATTCATTATTTGAGAAGAAAATAACATCATCAAATTAAATTTTGAAAATTAATAAATCTTTGGAATTTTTTTAGAAAATGGGTGGAATCTTATTTTCCTATTTTAAAATAACTTGATAAAATAAATTTTGTAAACCTTTCATACTATGATAAAGGGTCTTGTTTTAAACCATAAATATATTTTGTTAAGCCAAAAACATGATTAAAAAACTAGGGTCTTCAAATTTGGTTTGTTGTCACAGAAAAAAATTAGAAATAAAACCAAAAAAAAAATTACATTTAATATCCATTTTAAAATGTATTATATTAAATTGATTAGTGAATTAAAAAAATATTATTATGGATTCTAGATAAGAAAATGATGTAATAGATTAACTATAATCAATAACCTTTTCTTGATTATAGCCTTTTTTTAAAAATATAACAGTATTAAAGGTGCAATTTAATTACTTGAAACACCATGATGTTTTATGATATATTTCTCATTTTAGAAATTTAATTTCATTGATATATTTCTTTACACAAGACACTAAGTTTAGATGAACTGCGATATTATAATAAAACACAATCATTTAATGAGACAATTATGACCAATCCGTTTGA
This sequence comes from Viscum album, assembly GCA_963277665.1. NCBI lineage: Eukaryota > Viridiplantae > Streptophyta > Magnoliopsida > Santalales > Viscaceae > Viscum > Viscum album. Next base: position 1,879,521,809 of record OY728150.1, on the reverse strand, counting down.
TTGGATGGTATGGATATTATTAAACACAATGTGAATTTTTTTTATAAATGTTTTATTTAATTAAATTTTATTGATTAATTTATAAAAAAAATAATCAATTTTCGATTAAGTCAATTTATTATCCAAGAACATGTTTTCATAAAAATTATTTTCTATTGCATTTTGTGCTTATATATTATAATTAATTTCTTATAAATTTTGAAAATAAACTTTAAAAAAAGGCTATAATTTTTGAAATCAACATATAAAAATTATTTTGGGTTATAGTTTTGGGATTTTATTGAAAAAGTTGATTTTTGGGTGAATAGTGAAAATAACATTTTTGAAGAAAACTATCTTTTATGTTCTAGTATTATCAAATAACCATATTTATTTACAGTGGTATTAATGTTTCATTAGTTTATTATCCTTAAATATTATTCTTTTAATTCATTTTGGGTCAATATTATTATTGATCTTGGTATTAAAATATATTTAGACTAAAAAATGCATTTAAAAAAAAAACGGGTTTTCATTGTGTTTTAGTTTATATATTGAATTGATTTATTCTATTTATAGAGTCTGTATCCTTAAAAATAAATTGAAAATTATGAATTTGTATTAAGATTTATATTAATGAGGCCAATTTTATTTTTGGTCATTATGAATAGTAACTATGGTAAAAATATTACTACCTCTGTAAAACTAAAACAACATGTGAATTAAGGTTAGAACTGTGTGAAAGGCCACCATTTTTTATCTAAATTCTTATTTGATGATGGTATTTTTAGTATTATCATCTTTGGATCTAAATTGAGTTATTTATGGGTCACTTTTTCCGGAATATTACATAATAATATTTTAATCCGTTAAATTGTAAATTATGTGCCCCCACCCCATTTATAAAAGGGAATTACTCTTCTATCTTATCTACACCACCTTGAGACACATATCTCGAACAAACCAAACCCAATTACCTTAATAACTTCCATAGACATTAATTTTTAATTGCTTCTTCTATGAAGACCATTACAAGGTTCCTTAATAAGGTATCAAAATGTGATATACTAAAGGCGAGGTAATCCTCCTTACCGAATCATCTAAATTTATTTAATCTTATACTTCCTAAAAATACATCGCACTAATCCTAAAAAAATTACTCAATTATAATCAATATATTTATATGTTTTTATAATTATGTAATAACCCTTTTACACCAATTTTCCATCATATGTAAAGAGAAAATATCACTCATGCGTACATACATATTACCATCTCCACTTACCAATGTAATTAATATTTCACTTCCATCTTACATGGGTGGTTATAAATATGTAAATTATTAATATACATTAAATTTAGCAAATAATTCTAGTCTTTAAAAATAAAATATCATTTAACTTCTTACCCTTGGGTGTGAGTTGAAAAATTCAACATTTTTTTAGTGATTCATTGAAAATACACCTATTTTAATTTAATTCACGGGTAAAAGAATTGTTTTTGATTATTTTGAGAATTTTGAATATATATTTTAAATGGACCAATTTATGGGTTTTAATGATTTATTTTTATGGTCGATTGAAAACCTTACATTAGAAACATTCAGTACAAAAAATTGTTTGGAATGTGAATGCTGATGTAGAGAACAAACAAGGTACCACCAATGCAATGGTAGCGCAGACAAGCTAATGCCAACCCAACAGTATCCCAAATAAGAATCTACTCCACTTTTCCCACACTACTACTATCTGAATTCTCCTACCATCATAAAAATAAATATTATCTACCTCAAGCTCCCCTAGTGGTTACACAAGCTAACTTTACTCTGCCACTATTCTTTAATAGTAACATTACCAAGCTACCTTAACAGTCCCTCAATAACATTAATTTACTATACCCCTATTCCATCAGTTGTAACCAATAGAGAATCACCCATGGTAGCATAATATACCACCAATATCTTGCCTCTTTTCTTTCTACCACCATACCTTCCCAACGACTGCCACTATTCCTCAATGGAAGCTCCACACTTTTACAACTCCTCAACCATAATTCCACTATGACCATGTCCTACCATAGTAATACCGTCACCATCTTCCCCCACCATTGTTTCTTAGGACATCTCAACATAGCTAACACCACCACTTCTCTACTACTGTCGAAGATACCGCCCCACAGATACACAACTACAAAGAAAAGGATAATTCTTCCTACTCATGTTGCAACCCCTTATAATTACACCCATATGACTCAATAAAATGATATTGATGGGATATTGGAAATTCATATTGAAAAGAGAATGTATTATCCTACCCCAGATGCCACATAGTGGTTCCCTGAGATGGTTGGCCATAAGACCTCTAGCATTCCTCCCCAAATGCCATAGGATGTTGACTAGCAGTGTGGGCCTAGGGTGAGTCTATAGGGAGACTATTCCCTCTTTGTTCAGAGTGTAGAACATAAATCCATATATGAGGAATAAGAAACAATAGAATATGAAATGATATGACCATTCTGGTAACCCACCGTAAAGGAAATATAAGAAGAAATAGAAATATTTAAAAAATATAAATGATTGGTAGAAGATGAATACTATGTAGATAAAAAATGATAATGATTTTTCTAAAGTAGCTATACAAAATGACGGAATTATGGCCCATGGGATCAGGCATATACCACATGCTAAAAAAATATAAAAAGGATAAAAATATATAATACTAGAAATGAAAGCAAAGGCTTAGTCCTATGATCCCATACTCTATCCGAGTACTGATAATTAAGAAACAGAAGCCAACTTCTTCCCTTTATCTAAACTTATAACAACGATTTCTTCTTGAGTACCAAAGGAAAACAAAGAATGTTGTGGGATATACTTAGTAGGCCACCCCCAATGGTGTCAATATCAATCCATTTTGTGCAATATAAAATGAATAGCATGCCCAAAAAATTAAATGTAATATTGGAATAATAAATAAATAAATACATCAAATAGGGTTCCACTTAGGAAACCCATCCAACAATACCTTATTTGTCCTAAGCTGATGTGTTCTAACTGAGAAGTCCTCTACAATTAATGTTAGTGGTAAAATCTATATAGGGGGACTGTACCCAAGTTTATGATTCAGTTTTGTAGACATGTCCCTAAATTTCTAGTTTCATTGTGTCCTTTCTTATTTAAATTCATTCATTAAATTTTAGAAGATAAATCCTGAGCCAAACCAATGAAGTCCAGGTGGGACCCTATGTATCTCTCTAGGGGCTCTATATAGGACCAAGGAAATAAGAGTCCTTCCAAGGTGACCCATGTTTGAAATCACAATTTTCACTACCAGAATGGTGTCATAAAATCATGAAATAACATATGGGACCAACTCTGGTATCCAATATAGGGTTCTGAGTATGTCTCATGACATGGTACAACCAAATCCCACCAACCACATCCATGGGGTCTTTCGTAGGGAACCCGTGTCACCTTTTTAGAGGTAAAATGCATAACGCATGTCGAGCCAATCCTATACATAACTAGTGTGTCACTGTTATGTTTTAAAATCATTACAAACTAAATAACAAACTTGATGATCCCATCCATTGGTTCTTTATGTTAAAACCCCTCGTATCTCTATCTGAGTAAGGTGGGGATATGACATGGTTATAAAAGAAATACCATTTAACCAAAAAATGAATTTATAATGTGATTTAAAATGTTGGAGAAGGAATATATCCAAGAAATACATTTATGGCACAAGGTATAGGGCCTAATTCATAACTCAATATTCTATCAAATTCTGATTATCAATTTAGGTCATTTATTATAGGGGAAAACATTTAAAATGCTATTAAATGAATTAGAACATTGGATGATAGACTATAACAGTCTAGAAAAACCAAAAGGGTTTTATGAGGTTAAGGTGCTCTACCCAGGAGGTGGTTATCCACTATCTAGGATCATAATATACATGATATGCATTCATAATAATTTATTTAATGTTTTGTAAGTGATGCGGGAAGGGTCCTGTGTGGGGGCATAATGACACAATATATAATATGCAACAAAACATGTTGTAAAGACCTATACAACCTACCTTATCCACATTGTTCAACCATCATCTATATTAGGCCCTTGATTCGAGCTTGAATGGGAGTTATAGGAGAAATTGTCAAATTCCCTAAAAATTAGAAAATTGATCTTGCACCAAAAAAGCAAAACCATGGAAGAATGTAATAAATAATGGTAGGATGAGGAGTGTATAGCTTACCTCAAGCATTATGATTCTTTCAATGGTGAAATATTTGGATTCTATTTGAGGGAGATATGGTGATCCCAAGAATAGGTAGGGGGAAAATCTCCGGAGAGGAAAAGGACCGTTGGAAAAGAAATGGGGAGAATGTGGGGTAAAGAAACCTAAAACATTTGAGGGGTAGAATCATAAAATCACCAAACAAATTGGCGAACATGGTTAGGCTACACGGTTGGCCAAACCGTACCCCAACCATGTGTCAATCCACTTCCCAAGGAGGAACCTCACATGGTTGAGGTACATAGTTTGGATAACCAGGGAAAAACATATATAAATACACTATCGAATATATATGAAATCGGTCTTGGGTGTTATCCTAGAGTCACATAATTGGACACAAACAAAACATCCCCAAGCACCACACATTCTCACACTACATAGTTTAGAAAAAACACAGGGGCTAGGATGCACGATTTCTCCTACCTACATGGTCTAGTTTGCTTTCTAAAATTTTGGGGCTCCGAGATCCAAAAAACCACAAACATTCATGACACCTCGAAGATTCAATTTGGAAACATTGAAAGGGAAAAATCAAAGAATTAAATCCAAAAACTAATGGTACATTCCGTTATGAAAATCCATGGCGTTAAAACCTCCCTCGATTAAGACAAATCACCCTAGTGTTTCCCTTCCGAGGGTGGTAGAATGTCATTAGAGATGAGTTCTGGACACAACACATGTACATCAAACTCCCACTCCCAGGCCTCATCATACACCTGTTCATGCCACTGTAGAACCTAGACAAGAGGAATTGACATACCTCAAGGAAAAATTTATGCTTCAAACAATGACACGTATACGATGCTCCTCATTGTACACATCCTCCATTAGCTCTATATCCTTGAGGTGAAATGAACAAGACATGTTAGAATAATTCCATCGATGTTACAATAAGCGGAAGATGTGATACATATCATTGTACTTTAGATACAACTAAAAACAATAGGCTACCAAAACGAACCTTTCCAATATCTCCAAAGGCCCAATTTATCAAGGTGATTAATTTATATTTCTTTATATTCTTCTATGACCCAACGTTGGCGATACACACAGAATGACCAGATGTCCCACATCCAACTCTAAAGGCTGATGATGATTATTGATATAATACTTCTTCATGTATTTAGTTATAACCACATTCTTATGAATAATTTGGGTTATCTATGATGAGTCTTTAATGAGACCAGGGAACAATAGTACATCCTCACCTACCTCTAACTAACATAGAGGTGAACGATATGACCTACCATAAAAGGACTTATAAGAATCCATCTAAACTGTTCCTTCAAATATTTTATTATAGGAAAACTCCACAAAAGGTATATTTTTTCCATGAATCCCAAAAATCATGGATAAAATCTTGAAGCATATTCTCTAACTATTGTATTATCCTCTCAAAATACCAGTAAACCTAGTGACTTCTGAAGCCCCTACCAGAACGGTGAAGTATGGGGGTTTATTGGTATGAAATGATTGAATATGGTACACCATGAGGGTGAAATATCTCATGAATATATATCCTTCCAAGATCATCAGTTGGTAAGGTATCCTAGATCACTAGGATGTGTGAAACCTTGTTTATCCTATTGATATATACCTACACTACATCGTTGCCTCAAGGGGAGCTCGAAAATCTTGTCACAAAATCCATTATGTCATCATTACACTTCCAATCAAGAATAGAAAGAGTCTATAAAATAATACCAGGTCACTAGTGCATAGCCTTTAACTTCTCACAGGTGGAGCATCGAGTGATAAATCCAAATATCTGCATATTTATACTCGACCAAAAGTAATAACAATGTATAACTCAATAGATCTTGGTATGCCTAAGGTGAACATCCTATATTGAGGCATGAGTTTCATTCATAAAATCTATATGTATACCATAAATCCCCCAAAAAATTACCACTTAAGAGTAGGGTCTCATTTCAATCAATAACCCAACATGGAGGTGGGTTCTCACTAGTGATGCTCTCCATCAAGTTGAGTCTCTCTGAATCTGATAACTGCCTCATCTGGACCCGCTCTATAGTGGTGGATTTCGCATTTAGAGCTAAGGAAACTTGTTTACCCCACTATTCAAGATCCACTATGTGTATCTAAGAAAATAGATCCATTAACTACCACTCATTACAGGACTCATTGATGTCTTGTGTCTGTGTCTTCTGGATCAAGGATTTTTCTACGACATTACCCTTCCTAGATGTAAAAGAAAAATCAAGAACAAATGACTACTGGTACTCAACCTACCTACACTACCTCATATTCATGTATCTATCTATGGAGATATATTTTAGAATTTTGTGATCAGTATAAATGATGAACCATTTAACCAAAAAACAGTTCCCACAACATTGTAAACCATGGACCATGACTTCTCGCTCAAGGTCATTTGAAGGGAAATTTCCATCATGAGTTATCTGCTAGTAGAACCCATATACCACAAACTGATTGACCTGTATTAGAACTAATCCCATACTGATCCCTATAGAATTATAGAAAATAGTATAGACTTTTCTTTGATCTAGTAGAATCAAGATCAATGGTGAAGTCAGTATTCCCTTTAATTCCTAAAAATATGTCTCACAAGGTTTAGTCCGGTTTAATTTCACACCATTCTAGGTCAAGCCCCTAAGAAACACTACTAGGAATGAAAATTAAAGGATGAATCACTTGTAATATCTAATCATCCCTATGATACATCATCTGTCAAACAAATTCTTGGGCTTCTCCCCTGAAATTAGAACACTCACCTTCTATGGGTCAAAAGACACAACAATGCCAGATGTGATATGATATAATAAGTGAACCTTACTAGTAGAAAATTGGCAATCACTAAGCATCAAATATAGCTGATGCTCACTTAGTGTATTCCACATGATCTAAAGTTTGTTGTCATGGTTATGTTTGGTGTGAGAATACACTAAGATGTTGTCTACAAAGACTATTGAAAATTAATAAAGGTGTTGGTGGAAAACATCAATAATTAGATCCCAAAAGATTTATGTCATGTTTTTAATACAAAAAAAAACATTATTCGATACTCATATAATCTTTCCCTGATCTAGAATGCTATTTGTGGAATATCAGATGGTCGTACACACACCTGATGGTATCCACAATTCAAATTGATTTTAGAGGAAACTATTAACCCTTTGATCTGGTTGTTAAGGTCATCTGTATGGGATTATGGATACCAAATCCAAGACATGACCACCCAAATGACCTGGTTAGGAATTTGTTGGTCAAATATGTTGGCTAAGAACATTTGAAGCCTAAGTACCACGACCATGACCACCCCCATTGCCTGATCAGCTAGTAGATGAAAAAATACCAACCTGACATGGAGTCATTTATCCCACACCTCAGGGTGGTTCTAGAACATACCCCCATTCACTAGTAATTGGAGGAGTGGATAGACAAAAATGATGGTGGTGACCCATCCTACAAAAATATAAACACTCTACTAGGTTCCTCACACACTGGGGATTTTTATAGCCTGACCTTCTACACTATAGATTCAACAAAGAACTATCAATGCATGCCACCAGAATGGTACATCCCCTCTATTTATCATAGAAACACCTCTTACTACCACTAGATTAACCAATAATCTGACTGTATGCTTAACCGCCCTGGTTCGCATTGCTAGATTCCCTTAGGTTTCACTCGTAGATGAGGTTCTGGTTCAATATTACTAAAATGGTGGTTAGCCAAAAGTTTTTCACTTGTGATTATATGAAAAAAAATCTCATTTTCAATGTTTCTCATTGTATCCAGCTCGTTTCCAATCAAGGTCTGTGAAAAATTATGCAATTTGTAAAAATTAGATACATATTTCGTCGGTGAAATTTTAACTTGTTGAAGGTTAATGAACTCTTGTGTATGATCTATTCTCAAGGTATGAGAAAATAATTAGTTGAAGAAGGTTGTCTGGATGTTTTCGTAGACCAAACTTTGATGTTGAATATCTAGAGTGAGGACATTCCACCAATTCTTGGTAGAGTCTCATAACATATAGTTGGTGAGCTTGATCCTCTTATCTAGAGGCATCCCAATATGGATGAAGATAGACAAAATTAATTATATCCCTAACTCAGAAGCTTGAGGTTCTCCATCCCCTGAGAAGATGGGAGGATACTACTATTAAAAATATCTAGTCAACTCTTCCTTTATAGGGGTAGGTCAGGGAGAAATCGGATCAGACTATATGAAATAGAGAAATTTATAATATTACTGAGAATCAACACCCAGTAGATGATCTATAGGAGGTTCCTCATGAGGCACTACAAGAGGTATCATGGGTGGCCAAGGTAAAACCACCCCAAGAGTGTTATCATCGCCACTTTCTTGGAATACAACATGATGTTTCCATAGTGTCATAACTCTTCAATTTCAAAACACACTCATTATAAAAGAGTTAAAATAGATAGGATATGTGATAAAGAAAGGATAATTATAATCCTTCATACAAGTGAGTCAAAACCCCTAGCCAACTCATGGAGTTAGGTCTAGGTGTTAAATAAATTTCATAGAAAGGATCACTAGAGACACACCTTACTACACACTACTTAGGTCAGGTCAGGGTTAAGGTCTTTTTTAATATAGTAGAGGTTCAGAGATGTGGAGGGTCAAATGAAAGGTATATAGGAAAAAACTATTCAATTTTAATTTGGAATCATCATCAAGGCATAAAATTTTCATTTCAAACATGATTTTATTAAAATTTGTTCTCATTTATTTTGGTATTGTTATCTTATTTCAGTTAATTGCATCCCCAAATCCAATTTTTTAAAGGCACATTCTCTTTATAAATTGGGTTTGTCACATCAATTAACTGAAAAATGGCCTATAAATCCGGTATCAAGATGTAATAGTTCATACAAAGTGATTTTATTTGATGAATTTCCATTTAAAATTTATTGAAGTAATCACCTGTTAAATTTCCATTGGTCAATGAAAACCAACTCATGTGTCATAATAGATTAATTAATGTGTCGCCATCAATATATGTGGGAAAACACCATTTAGAATGATGTTTTCACTGTAATTGAACCAATTATGTCATCCTCATAAAAATATTGGCACATTACAATACATAAGAAAACAATAACAAAAATAAGCACAATAAATACAAGAAAAGAACATTGAAAAGTAAATATGACATGACATAATGCATGAATGTTTGTCCTGTGGTTCCATGTACAATACATGAACTTTATATTCTATAATATCATTGATAAAGGGTATTTGAAATCAACATAATAATAATATCATCAATCGAAACAACATAAATTGAGTTCATCACCCATTGGAGAAATCAATAAAACTATAATAGAGTAAGAAATAATAGCATTTTTTCTATCCTAGGTAATTTGGGTTACCCCTGTATTTGGGTTAGCTAATCCCAGAGACATTATCATTACTAAAATAAAATACTTATAGTCTCAATCTAAACCAAAAAATTTATTAGAAGAAAAGAAAAAGAGGGCACTAATACCACTTTGATGTGTCTCACCCTAGATACTTCTTAGTGGTGCCCTAAGGTGGTGGTACACAAGAACTATAACACACCTACACAAGTGCCAGAGGCAACTGACTATCATCAAATCCCTAGTGTGATTCCACGGGGAGACAATTCCCTCATTGTTAAGAGTTTAATACAATAATACATATATATATATATATATATATAAGGAACAATAAAAAGTAGAAGTAGACACTATATGATCAGACCATTAACCGACCCTAGTGGAATATATAAGATGTAGTATAAATAGTTAATCAATGTAAATGATAGATGGAATATAAATACTAATTAGATAAAAATTATGATGATTATAATAATGTAAATATACAAAAAATTGAGGAATCATGATATGAGGGAGAAAGCATATACCACATTCCACAATAAAAATAAAAAAAGTCCAAAAAAATATCTACTACTAGCATCATGAGCATAGGAATAGTCCTATGATCCTGTACAACATCCTAGTACTAGTAATAAGGAATCAGATGCTAGCTACTTCTCTTTATCTATAACTAACATCATGAATTCTTATTGGGTACCAAAGGATACACAAGAAGTGTGTGGGATATACTTCGTAGGCCACCACCAACGGTGTCTAGATCAATCCAGTACATGCAATATAAAAATAAAAATGTTCCTGAATAATTATTTGAAATGGTTGAATAATAAATAAATAAATACATTAGAATGGGTTCCACATGGGACACTATTATAAATTTAGCTACATCGGCTAAAAACGGTGCTTCTGAACCCTGAAGTTCTGCACAATTCATGTGAGTGGAAAAATCTATAAAGAGATGGACTATCCCCAAGCATGGGATTTAGTTTGGCAGAAACATCCCTGAATTTGTTGTTATAATGTTTCATTCCTCATTTAATGTAAATCTTTAAATTTAACCTGATGCAACCTAATATCTTCTATGAATGCCCATGTCGGTTCAAAATTATTTCTCAAGGGCTCCATATATGACCAATTCTATAAGAGTCTGCCCGAGGCGACCCATTTATGAAATCCCAACTTTCACTCTAGGCGTGATGTGATAAAATCATAAAATAACCTCTGAATCCATCCATAGTATCACATGTAGGGGCCAAACTCTCTATTATTGCATGGTAAAACCATCTCACCACCAAGCCTATCTATAGGGTCTCCCCTAGGGAACCGTTATCAGTCATCTAGAGGTAAAATGGATAATTCATGGTGAACCCATCCATGACATAACTTGTGTTTCCCCCATCTTGTTCACAAATCATACCAACTATCTAAAAATAACAATAATCCCTTCTAGGGGGTCCTAAATTAAAATACCCGTGTACCCGCCTTGATATAATGTGATGATTTGACATGGTTAGCAGATCCATAAATTTGAACAAAAAAGCATTAATAATTAGATTTAACAGGTTATCCAAGGCATTTAGTCCTGAAATCAATTTACATAAGTAGTATAGGGCCTAACTTATGGCTCACCATTCTATTCAATTATGTTTATCAATTCAGTGTGTTTATTATAGTGGAAAACACCAAAAATGATGTTTATCAAATTAAAATAGTGGTTGAGAGACAATAACAGTCTAGGAGTGCTAAAAGGGTTTTATTAGGTTAAGGGGTTCCAATGTGAAGGTGGTTCTCCACTATCTATGATCTAATACAAATGAAAACCCATTTGGAATAATGTATTTAATGTTTTTAAGCAACATGAGAAGGGTAAAACATAGAGAAAAATCAAAAAAGGTTTAAAAAGAAACTAAACTAGTGATAAAGACCTAGACCACCTATCTTATCCCTGTATTGATTCCCTTATCTAGTGTAGACCTTTGATTCAATCTAGAATGAGTGTTATTTTAGAAATAATTAAATGCACTAAAAATGATGATACCTATCTTGCACCAAAATAACATAGCAATAAAGAAAACAAACAACAAACTATACGATGAGGAGTGTAGATATTACCACAGGATTTCTATTGCTTCTGACGACAATGGTCATAGATGCTATAGGAGGGAGAGATAGTGATCATTATATTTGGAAAGGGAGAAAATCATGAGAGAGAAAGTGATCCACTATAAATGAAATGGGTAGAAACATGGGTGAGAAAAATTAAAACTTTTTAGGGGTAAAATCATAAAATCACTCAAATAGAATGGGGAATATGGTTTGGCAACATTTGTTTTCCAAACTGTATGCTAAACATGCACCAAGACTATTCCAAAGGAGGACCCCCACATAGTTGAGGTTCATGGTTTGGATAACCATGAAAAAAACATGCCAAATTCCATTGTCCAAGATATATGCACTCATGCACAGGCATGCAGCTTAAGTCATATGGTTTCAAAAAAAATTGTGTAGCCCCCAGTGCCCCACTATCCCACTCCACATGGTTTGTGGAAAACAAGCAAGTTAGGATACACAGATTCTCCTAACAGTGCGACCCAATTTTATTTCTCAAATTTTAGGGATCCAAGCTATGAACAATCCTTTTTCATCCCCAATACATCTGTGAATCCATTTTGAAACATTTAATTCTAAAACTCAATGATTTAAAGATGAAAAATAATGTTCTGTACCTTTGAAAAAAAACCACGAAATTATATAGAATTAATGATATACATCTATCCAATCCAATATTTTCATTTACCAAAGAAAATATTTGGATGAATTAAATTTGAGTGAAGCCACCATGCCTATTCCAACACTGTGGAATATTTTCCATTCCACTTAGTTAAGAAGGAGATTTCCACCTTCCACCACCAGAGTCAGGAAAAAGGACCAGTCTCTCATATGAGGTGGAGAAGGACAAGAATTCAAAAAATCCAATTGATATGATCCCATATCCACTAAATATATTTATCCTTAGGGGGTGTAAGTGTTGAGTATGAGGTAATAATGAAACAAGAGAAGCTATCATGACAAAATAAGGTTGGCATTCACCATTAGATGATAGAATGTTTGTGTTGTAGACACTCAAGGAAGAGTATAACATAATCAAGCGTAAAAAAAATAATGCCCAACATAATCATGATACTAAGAAAGTGATGAGGCCTATCAACCAAATACAAATTCATTTTCCTATCATATAACTCTATAGAAGATGAGGACATCCACTCTAAAGAAAAGTACTAGAACACATCACCTCCAAAAGCGTACCGCGCCTGATCATGGGAGGTTCATTGAAGAAAACACTTGATGCTTTAAAACATTTATTCAGACCCTCGATTCTGGACAGGTGATGGACATTAAACATAGGAGAAGCGATTTATTGATTCATAAATCAATTAAATTACTAAATTACTTGAATATATCATTGTTTCTTATGTGTATAATTTTAGAAAATGCTAAGGGTCTATGATCATCCTATAAATTTCACACTATTTCACTGGGTTGGGAGATTGTGGTCACTCAATTCCACATTCTCACCCTTAATGGATTCCCACTGGATGTTGTTTTCATTTTTATTTAAATCCACATTATAATAATGATATTTATGGAACATTAAGTCCTTATCAGCTCAGTTGAAGAGAATCCCATACCCCCTGTTAATGAATTCAACCCTTTAACTATTTAATTTATTATGTTAGTTTTCTGTATTGATTATATGTGTAATTACAATTAAAGTTATTATATTTCGTTAAATTGTAATTTATCTCACCATATTCACTAGATCAGATATAAGGGACACTTAAGTCATCTTTATTTCTTGTGATTGTGAGAAGTGGGATGCCTTATGGGTAACTAGACCTCATTGATTACTATACTAGGGGTGATTGTAGATTGCATTGAATATTTCACATCTCCAATTAAATAGAGAAATTATAGGGGAGGGTGATCGAGTGAGATTTAACTTGATAATAGTGAAAATTGGAGAGTATAAATTGAATAATTTTAAATTATGGTAGATAAGGGGTATCCTTGTCTTGGATAGTCTTTCTTAAATTTATTTTAAAAATCAGAACCAATGTTAATAATTTTTTCACAAACTTGAACCCCCCAAATAATATTTAAACACACCCATGACACTGTATTCTCTAGATAAAACCTAAACCCCACTATACAACACCTTTCTGAAGTTCATAAATTAATTTTTTGAGATCCCCTTGAAAGGTATGAAAAAACATGGTACTTCTTCCATAGAAGCCATTATTTTGTTTTAATTATTATTATTTTAAATGAGTAGTACCATATATTCTTTCCACATTTATTTTTATCCCTAGGTCCCCCTATACTTAGATATTTAAAAATCACTAAAAAAGATAAAAACCTGTTTTTCTCCATTCAATTGGAGAAGTCTCCCTCCCCACTTTATTCCTCTGTAATATTTTTATTATGTAGTAAAAATATGGAGGATAATATATCTTAGGATAATAGGACATTGAGAGATATGTACACACCTCATTTTAATATTAATATTTAAGAATTAAAATTAAATGATAAAAAACACTATGAACTGAAAACTGGAATAACAGGAATACTACATATTATTTTTTGGATTATTTTATGAATAACGCAAAATGAATATGAGAGAGTTCAAATAATTTTTTAATGTATTTGGAACTAGAAGAGTAAATGAGTCCCAAATTAGTAGTAAGGCTTTCCCCTTCTTGATTAAAGGGGTTTCCAACTGGTGGATATAAATATTACTTCCTTGAGAAGTCACCTCATGGGATGATATAAAAATGAAATTTCTCTAAAAATTATTCCTTTCCTCAACAATTTATCCTCTTAGAATAGAGAACTATTGCATCCATTAAGAACCAAAGAAACACTATATGAGTTTTGTGAAATATTTAAGAAACCAAACACATCATGCCCACGTCATCCATATCAGGAAAATCATTTATTTGAATTTATTTAACAATGATTGATGGAAATAACCAGATCCCACTTGATGGTTCTTTGGGAGGAGCAGTGATTGATATGTCACTGGTTGAATTCATAAAACTGATTGATATAGAATCTAAAAATTCCAAATAATTTGGTCTTAGAACATCAAATATAGACATAGAAGATTTAAAAAGATCCAATATTACATTATTATAAAATAAAATTTTATAAATAACTTCTATTATGAGACATAAATTTGTGAACTATGTACATTAATTGTTACTCACTACACAACCATTTGTTTTCTAACTATGCTATTCTAAAGAGTGTTTCACTAATGGATTCTATCAACTTAAAGGTACTAAAATCTAAGATGAATGTTTTAGAGGCTTCTCAAGAACAAATGAAGTTAAAACCAATGAATCAAAATCTTATTACCAGTTATTTTGGATCATAGAGAAAACAACCTCAATAAACACTATAATAGAAAGCATTTTAATAGTATTATCAATATCTCTTCCACCCCCTCTATTAAAGATACAAAGCTTCCAACCATTTAAAAGTTATTAGAAAGGGAAATAAAAATATAATTTGATGAAGTGCATGTGGATATTGGTAATATAATCTCAAAATAGTAAACAAACCCCTCTCACCACTAATGGATCAAAGATCAATGAATTTAAAGGACAGTTTTTCCGGCTCTTAACCACCCTCAATAATATGGTAAATGGAGGCTCAGGTAAGATTCTTACTCAACCAATTTCTAACCCTAAATAAAATTTTATTGATTTTACATTAAGGAATATAAAATATCATCAAAATAGTGAAGGAACACCAATGGATATCAAAGATGTAAGTGAAGAGCAGTAAGTACTCAATGAATCTTTCAAAGAAAAAGAACTTGAAAAGGAATGTGTAAATGAACCCATAGTAAAGATAAAAAAGTTAAATATAATATGGAAGATCCACAACAACGCCCACATAAATTCCTTATAAGTCTGAAATAACCTAAGAAAACCATAGAAGAATCGCTATAATAAGAGATGTTAAAAGTCTTCAAGAAAGTAGATGTCAACATCCCTCTACTGGAAAACATTTTGAAAATTCATAGGTATGAAAAATAAATCCAATAAATATTTAAAAGGAGAAGTATATTGTGAGGAAATTTGTAACACCCTGACTCCAGAAGCCCAGAGTCGGTGAATTATTATGTATCATTGGCATGATCATAAAAGACCATGTCTCAAAAGACCAATTAGTTTAGTAGCCTTGGAAGTACTAGATACATTCATAAGGTTTATATTACATCATAAAATCGAAAACTACAACAACATTGTATCCATAGACAACACTGTGATCCCATAGACTATCCCTGGAGGTCTTTCATAATATACTACATTGCATTTGGGAAAAATAAAACATAGAAAGGGGTGAGCTCAGATGCTCATTAAGGATACCATTATAGCAAAAACATTCATAAATCAGAATAAACATTTAAGGTAGTCTATAGCACTATAACTGAAGCCTTTTAATCTTTATCTTCAGAATAATATAGAATAGATAAATTCAAATAATTCCATTTACTTATTCACATGGATATTATACTAGTATAATGATCACATGAAATATCAATAACCACTTTCATAATGATGCAATGCATAATTCCAGACTATCATAACAACATAGTCAAAGCCTTGTGCCAAGACTATAAATAAGATTTTTCAAGGCCTTGTGCCAAGACACCAGTTTATCTCATGAGACCTACTGATGCATCGAGGAGCTATTGCGGGCTCCACCTGTCAGTTACTAAGTCTAATGCATTCCTCATATAAACAGGTTTAAACATAACATAAACATTCGTATTAAAACTAGCATACGAAATATCGATACTTTATCCACAAACCATGAATGGTATAAAAATAGCACATCTACAGTCAAAGATAACTCATTTGATACAATATGGAAGATTGAATTGTATCATATTAACATCAATCGAGAATAATGAAGGATATTGACATAGATGAAAATAATCATCCAAACAATTAGAGAGATATATCCCCCTTTTTCTTGAAATCATTTAAAAGTCACACTATTTGTCTAGAATCCATTTAAAAATAGATTATGGAATCAAAGTGTCTCATACCACTTTGAAACTTTTAAAAGGAATTTTAATTTTTAAACTTTAATGTCCACATAAATAAATCCTTAGAACCATTTTTAAAACATGGACATTAATGAGATAGATTTAGAATAATAAATCATTAAAACATTTAAAATGAAATTTTAGTCAGAGTTCTAACCAAAGGAGAGACACCTGAATAAAAATAAATGAGGTAATAAAAACATTTTAATATCATGAGAATAAAGAGATTCATGATATACTATGTCAAAGTACATTATTTATACCATATAAAAGTGATTTGTTGTATAACAACAAAGGAGTCTTAATGGAATGTAAATTGAGATGAAATATCTTTCAAATAATGTATCCTTAGGTTAAGGATAAATGAATGACACAATTATGTGTGAAAAATATAAATACACTCAATATGATTTGATATTTACTATAAAACAATCATAGGACATTCACACATATTCTTGTAAAAACAACACCAATGAATTAGATGTTAAACTCAATAAATGGAGATTGAGTTAAAATTACTCTTATCAAGTTCATATTGATGACATGAGAATTTGTCAATGGAGTGATTATGTGTATCAAAAGTATATCCAATGAAAGTGGAGTGTAAATTTTGACATAAGCTAATAAATAGTGATTCCACACATAATCTTGGAGTAAAATAATCAATGAAGTATGTGTAAAGCTGAATGAGTGGAAATTGATATTTAAAATTCCCTTATCGATTTTGTAACTTACGAAACATACACCCTTGAAATAAGGATCATAAAATGATGATGTAAATATCCATAAATTTATGTATATTACACAATAAATACAATCATGGGATGTACACACACCACATGCAATAAATAAGTGGTGAACAATGGAAATCTCATGGAATTAAATGTGAGATAAGAAACCCCTTACTCTGTACTTTTTCCTTGGTAGAGGGTAGGTTAACCTCCTGTATAATGGTGAAATAATTTTTATTGAATTATAAAATAATTATATACATTAATATGATATCATATATGATCTTTTAACATTGATTTGTTAATAATATCTTAGTATTATCGTCATTCCGGGTGTTAACAGATTCATTTTCCTATATATTCTTTGTTATGTGATCCATATTAGTTATGAATGGGATTTATCTTATTCATATAAAGAATGATATCATGTATCTAAACATTATTTTTAATCATCAAATGAAATTTAGTCTTGAATGGATACGATGGGGAATGAATCTAATCGCGTTCATGGAGACGGTAATCCGTACGTATGCACGAGCGACAATATCACTTTTTTGATATTAAAATAATATATAATTGGATGCTATATCTTATATACAGAATAATTATCATGTTATATTTACTATTTTCATGAATTAAACATCATTATTATACCCATCCAAATAATAAAGTATTGAATAACAATTACCCCACGACGTGGAGATGGTAATCCGTACGTACACACGTATGGTGACATGTCATTCAAAGGATGGATAGAATAATGAAAATGGATGTACCATATCTATAATAACATAACAGTATATATATTTTTCTGGAGTTTTTATTTTATATGGAAATAACAAAAAATAAGAAGTGGAAGAAGAAAATAACTTGAAAGAGGGTGATGAAATTATTACCTCTTCTTCGGGTTCTTCCTTTTTTATTTGATCAAAAGGGCTCTTTAAGTTAGCTTTATAACCGAAGGAGTGCCTCTAGGATGTATTGAGGGATGTTTAGAGGATATTTGGGTAGGGTTTGGCCGATCCAAAAGTCTTTGATGGTGTTAATTAGTGAGTAGGGGGAGTTCCCTTTTATAATAGGGGTGAGGGGTACCTTAAGAAAAGCTAGAAATATTATTTTATAATAAATTCATATTCGATTTATAATGGCTCCAAAGTGTAGTATTTAAAGTTTATGGCGTGGATATGTCAAAACCTACTAAACCAATAGGTTTTAGATAGGTTTTGGTCACTATATTAACTTTATCTTATTGATTTAACTCTTAATTAAATAGTTTGAAATTTACCATGTCTATTTGTATTTTTATATTATATAGTTAATAAACATACTATATACTTCCAAGAGACCCCCAAGTAGTCAATTAATTTTAAAACTATCATTATATATGTCCCTTTTCTGATCCTTATATTTTTTGGAATAAAATATCAATTAATAATATAATATATTTTTTGAAAACTCATTTTTGTCAATTTTCACACTATTTAATAATTGATTTTTGTTAAAGTCATAAAAACTTTATTAATTCGAAAAAAATTCATTTAAGAAATTATAACATGTCATATTAACCAATAAAATTCGTTTATTTCATCAAAACTTTCAAATTATATTTATTTTAGCCTTTATAATACCAATTATTTGATTCTTTCATTAATAAGGAAAATACTGCATCATTATTGTGTCATTAATAAATTTAATTATTCAACATCTCAAAATTATAAATAAAATACCATTATGTAGTAAATCATTTTAGATTTTTAATTAATATTTATATTCTAAAATATAACATATATAAACCTATGTAATGTTTTTTCCTAAAAGATTTATGCTTATGTCATTTTTGAATTTACTTTAACTTAATTAATAGAAAGTGTCATTATCACTTACAAGTGGCTCCATGGGGTCCCAAAATCGA
The DNA here is from genome assembly GCA_963277665.1 of Viscum album. Taxonomy (NCBI): domain Eukaryota; kingdom Viridiplantae; phylum Streptophyta; class Magnoliopsida; order Santalales; family Viscaceae; genus Viscum; species Viscum album. Next base: position 1,879,502,394 of record OY728150.1, on the reverse strand, counting down.
CCCAAATATGACCATGGTCGGGCATGTATCAACCAATAGGGTTAGGAAACGTTTTGGGGTAATTAAATATTATTATAATATTATTTGTTTACCCTTGTTTACAAGATTTACCCATTAACCATGGTAAATAAAATATTTACCAAAGTAATTATTCAAAATGTCTAAAAATAAAAGTTACCATTTTACAAAATTATGACCTCCTGATACTAAATATGGAATTCTTTTTTCTAAATTAAAAAAATAGAAGTGGCTGAAATTAATTAAAATTAATTTCTGTTATCAAAACAAAGAGTGTGTTTTTTAAGAAATAATAACTATCAAAAAATCGACACCTGTTTATGTCTAGTTTAAATGTGAAATTACATCCAATTACCAATATTTGATTAAATGTTAAAAATATATTATAATTATAATTTAAAACCTCTCAATAGTATAATTTATCACTATAAATTATTTGGATTAAAAAGGTTGTTTTTAATTAATGTTTAGTATTTTTCACTATTCATCAAAATTTGAATGTTTTCTAAAAAATACCAAAAATTCACCCTAGGATAATATAAATATTCCTAATCCAAAGATGATGTCTATTTTAAAAGATAAAATTTATAATATTTCAAAAAGTGGGTATTACTATTCATAATTTTTAGTTTGATTGGTTGTGGTGTGTGTCAGAACTCGAAGTTGCGTACAACACATGGTACTATATTATTCAAAAGGAAACGTACCGTGAAATATTTGGGTGTTACATTCTCCCCTCCTTCAAATAATTTTTTCCTAGATTGTTTTTAAAATTGTTCTTGGGAATATAATGGAATGTCCTACTTCATAAAAAGAGTCAATAAAACATTCATTTTAAAAGAAATAAAGAGAAGTACAATGGTCACCTAAGATAACCCATACTAGGATTCCATGTAGGAAATCATGGATATGGATGATAAGCTAAGTGTCATGTTTTGATGGGGAGGGATATAAACCATGATTAGGAAAAAGTTAACATCAAGAAAACCACAAACTTGTAATGGGACAAACAGTCATTAGTCTCCCAGTAGAAAAAGTAAACAGACAACATTTTTTTTGTTTTATGTAAAATTACATAAAGATGGGGAATTAATTTTTTAGATTGACTATGAACATAAAGAGATATACTTACGTTTTAAGTAGAGTTTCATTCTTTAATAAATTTCTTCCACTAACTCATTTTTTTAAATGATGAGTATTCAAGAAGACATGGTCACATTGGAAGATCTAGAATAAACTTCTATAGAATCACATGATCCACAAAGGATAAAAGATATATTTACCTTGTCTTTAGATATTAATCAAAACCAAAATGGTTAGTATAAGATCTGATGATCCCCCAAAAGGATATTCCATTATAGAAAGAAACAATAATCTTAATTTCTAAAACTAAACCAACAATACCCCAAAGTTAAATAAATACCATTCAAAAAAAATGTCCTTAAAAACCCTTCAATATAATCCACACTAATATTGAAACCCAAAACATAGAATAATTTGGTTATGTATTCTTCCATTTTAAAATGTATCTCCAAATGACATCAACTAATCTTAAATTCACATACTTAAAATTAATTATCCTAATCACATATTCTCTATTATTGGTTAATCATTTCCATAAATAACCAAATTCTCTATAAATCCACAATAAAAACATAGATAAAAATTCACCATTACTCCTCAAATTAAATCCCATAGTATTCTATTTTCCCTAGGCATATAGTGTTCCCAACAAAGAGAACATCTTCGAAAATAACATTTATCACTTAATCACTGAATAATTTTCTTATACTAAGGGTATTCATTTTTTAAGACATAAGATCCCAAATAAACATTTTATTGACCAATAAAATAATTTAACTAAAAATATTTAGTCACACTAAACAGAGAATTCACTTAGTCCAGTGGTAGGTGAAAACTCCCAATCGCACTTTGGATGTGGGTTCGATTCCCACAGCCTTGTCTAACGCGACGGGTTGTCAAACTGTCTGTGTGTTGTCCTTTTTCAAAAAAAAAATATTTTATTACATTACCAAAATGAGATAAATTCATCAAAATAACCATAAAATAATTTAACAACAAATGTTATCTCATACCTTACATTTTCATCCCAAAATATAATAACTTGTAATTGCCTCAAACCCAATGGTCATATAAAACCAAATTGTTTTTTATAACTATATCCACAATAGAAAAGATAAGTCTTCCTCATATATCATTTTCACATGAAAAACTACAGGGTTTTAAATACAAGAGAAAATTCATCCAATGTAATCCCATCAACAAGGAGTACTAGTACATTTAAAAATTTCTCCAACCATTTATTTTTACATAGCTTCTTCTTTGACCAAGAAAATATCCTATTGAATAGGGCATTAACACGCGTAATGTCCAGGTCCCCTAAATTTATGGCAAATGAGTGTAAATGGATTCTTGGGACCATTTTTATTTTCTTCCTAGGTAGTCTTCATTTTCACGGCAATTCTTCACTTTATGTCCTTCTTTCCCACACATAAAGCATTTCTTTGTTCCATTGAGACTCTTTCCTGGGTGTCTCCTTCCACATTTCGTTCATGATGGAAATAGGGGATTATTTTCTCTATGGTCTCCACTACTGGAGCTCTTATCATTCATCACCTTTCAATTCTTTGTTGAGCCTGGGAGCTAGTTAATATATATATTATTGATCATATTTTTGGAAAAATGATTCGGCATAAACACGATAACTTTTACCCCTATAAACATTCCATTTTGTTGCTCATTTCCACGACCATTCCCACCTTGTACATCATTCTCAAAGTTAATATGACTTCCTTGGAATCCATGCATTGACTAAAACCAGAAATCATTGTGTGAGTAAAACTAGTCATAAAATCATTATGAGAATATCATGACACCATATTCTCAATTTGAAACACCTTAGGATTAACCAAGTACATTTATTCTCATCTTATATTAAAATACATCAAATTAGTTTCAAAAGAAAATGTAAATTATCCTATGAATACCCCCCGGGAGTGTCATAACCAAGAGTGAAGCAAAGCCCATTGTCGTGCACTAGTTCCCATTTTAGTCTAGCTCAAAGCGGTGTTTTCGTGTTTTACCCCTAGGTAAATCTGTACTAGAGCCGCATCTACCTGCTCTTATCTAGAAAGGGATGTATTGTTCAGAAAACATACAAAATCTCTACAATACTAAAAATCTAGGAAGTTCTTCTATACTAATCCTCAAATTACATCTTATGTCTATGTTCTCTAATCAGATTTTATCTAAATATAGTTTCCATGATTTGTACTAATCCTCCCTCTAATACCAACTGTAATTCCCTGACCCCAGAATCCCAGAGTTGGTGCATTATTATGTATCATTGGAATGATCATAAAAGATCAAGTGTCAAAATACCTATTAGTTTAGTACCCTTGGAAGTACTAGATACATTCATAATGATTACATTACATCACAAAATGGAAAAATACAACAACATTTTCTCCATAGAAAAAACGGATATTCTATAGATTATCCCTAGAGGTCCGTTATAATATACATTTTTGCATCCTAGGAAAAATAAAACATAGAAAGGTGTGATCTCATATGCTCAGTAAGGATATCATTATAGAAAAAAACTTTCATAAATAAGTATAAACATTTAAGGCAGTGTATAAGACTATAAAAAAAACCTTTTAATCTTGAACTTCAGCATAATATAGCAAAGATAAAATCAAATAATGCCATTTACTTATTCACATGGATATTCTACTAGTCTAATTATCAAATTCAATATTAATAACCACTTTCATAATTATGTAATGCATAATGCCAGATTATCATAACCACATAGTCAAGGCCTTGTGCTAAGACTACAAGTAAGATTTTGTCAAGGACTTGTTCAAAGACACTAGTTTTTCTCATGAGACCTACCGATGCATCGAGGATCTATAGCGGGCTCCACCTGTCACATACTAAGACCAATGCATTCCTCATATGAACAAGTTTAAAAATAACATAAACATTCGTATTAAAACTAGCATACGGAATGTCAATACTTTGTCCACAAACCATGAATGGTATAAAAATAGGACATCCACAGTCAAAGATAACTCATTCGATACAATATGGAAGATTTTATTGTATCAGATTAACCATAATTGAGAATAATGAAGGATATTGACAAAGATAAAAATAATCATTAAAAATATTAATGACAAATATCCCCCTTTTTCTTGAAATCAGTTAAAAGTCACACTATTTGTCAAGAATCCATTTAAAAATAGATTTTGGAATCAAAGTGTCCCATACCACTTTGAATCTTTTAAAAGGAATTTAAATTTTAAAACATTAATTTCCATATAAATATATCCTTAAACCAATTTTTAAAACATGGACATTAATGAGATAGATTTAGAATAATAAATCATTAAAACATTTAAAATAATATTATATTTATAGTTCCTTACAAAAAGAGATACACTTGAATACAAATAATTGAGGTAATCAAAACTTTGTATTGTCATGAGAATAAATGGATTCATGATATACTATGTCAAAGTACTTTATATACATTATATAACATTGATTTGGTGTATAACAACAAATGAGTCTCAATGGAATGTAAATATAGATGAAATCTCTTTTAAATAACGTATCCTTATGTTAAGGATAAATAAACGACATAATTATGTGTGAAATATATAAATACACTAAATATGATTGGATATTCAGTGTAAATCAATCATAGGACATTTACACATATTTTGGTAAAAACAACACCAATGAATTAGATGTTTAACTCAATAAATGGAGATTGAGTTAAAATTACTCTATTCAAGTTCATATCGATGACTTGAGAATTTATCAATGGAGTGATTATGTGTATCAAAAGTATATCCACAGAAAGAGGAGGGGAAATTATGAAATAAGTAAATAAATAGTGATTCCACACATAATCTTGGAGGAAAATAATCAATTAAGTATGCGTAAAGCTGAATGAGTTGAAATTGAAATTTAAAATTCCCTTTTCGATTTGGTAACATAAGAAACATACAACCATGAAATGAAGATCATAAAATAATAATGTAAACATCCATAAATTAATTTATATTACACAATGAATATAATCATGGACAATGCACACACCACATGGGATAAATAAGGGGTGAACAATAGAAATCTCATGGAATTAAAAGTGAGATAAGAAACCCCTTACTTTGTGCATTTTCTTTGGTCGAGGGTAGATTAACCTCCTTTATAATGGTTAAATAATTTTTATTGAATTACACAAGAATTATACACATTAATATTATATCATATATGATATTTTAACAATGATTTGTTAATAATATATTAGTATTATCATCGTTTCGGGTGTTAACAGATTCATTTTTCTTGTATATTATTTGTTATGTGAGCCGTATTGTTTATGGATGGGATGTATATTATTCATATCCAGAATTATATCATGTTTCTGAACATTATTTTTAATCAAAAAATGAAATTTAGTCTTTAATGGATACGATGGGGAATTAATGTAATCGCGTCCGTGGAGACGGTAATCCGTACGTACGCATGAGCGAAAATATCACTCTTTTGATATTAAAATAATATATAATTGGATGGTATATCATATATAAAGAATCGTTACTATGTTATATTTATTATTTACATGAATTAAACATCATTATTATTCCCATACAAAGAATAAAGTATTCAAAACAATTAAACCACGACGTGGAGACGGTAATCCCGACGTACGCACCTATGGTGACATGTCATTCAAAGAATGGATAGAATAATGAAGATGGATGTACCATATTTATAATAACATCCCATTATATAGATTATACTGAAGTTATTATTTTATAATGGAAATAACAAAAAAGAAGATGTGGAAGAAGAAAAGAACATGAAAGAGGGTGGTGAAATTTTTACTTCTTCTTTAGGTAATTCCTTTTGATTTGATCAAAAGGGATCTTTAAGTTGGATTTATGACCAAAGGAGGGCCTCTATGATGAATTGAGGAAATATGAAAGGAAATATGGGCAGGGTTTGGCCGAGCCCAAAGGCTTTGATGTTGTGAATTAATGAGTAGGGGGACTGCCCTTTTATAAGAGGGGTGAGGGGCACCTTAGGAAAATCTAGAAATATTATTTTATAATAACTTAATATTCTGTTTATAATGGCTCTAAAGTGGTTTATTTAAAGTTTAAGGTGGGGATAGGTCAAAAACCACTCAACCAATAAGTTTTATATAGGTTTGGGTCACTATATTAACTTTATCTTTTTTGTTTAACTCTCAGTTAAATAATTTTACATTTACCATGTCTCTTTATATTTTTATATTATATTGTTAACAAACATACTATATACTTAAAAGAGACCCCCCCAAGTAGTCCATTAATAATAAACCTATCATTATATATGTTTTTTGGAAGAACCTTAGATTTTTAGAAATAGAATATCAATAAATAATATAATATTTGTTTTAAAAACTAATTTATGTCAATTTTGAAACTATTTAACAATTGATTTTTGATAAAGTCATAACAACTTCATTAACTCAAAATAAATTAATTTCAGAAATTTTAACATGTCATATTAACCAATAAAATTCTTGGATGTCATCAAAACTTTTAAATTATATTTATTTTAACATTTATAATACCAATTATTTTATTCTTTCATTAATAAGGAAAATACTTCATCATTATTGTGTCATTACTAAATTTAATTATTCAATGTTTAAAAATTATAAATAAAATACCATTATATAGGAAATCGTTTTATCTTTCTAATTAATATTTAAAGTCGAAAATATAACATATATAACCCTATGTAAAAATAGCTTTTCTAAAAGATATATGCTTACGTCATTTTTGTATTTACATTAACTTCAATAATATAAAGTGTAATTATCTCATACAAGTGGCTCCATGGGGTCCCAAAATCGACCCCAATATGCCCATTGTATGACATGTATCAACTAATAGGGTTAATACAAGTTTTAGGGTAATTGAATATGATTATAATATATTTTTTACCCTTATTTACTGGATTTACACTTTAACCATGGTAAATAAAATATTTACCCAAGTATTTATTCAAAATGTCTAAAAATAAAAGTTAACTATTTAAACAATTTGGACCTCCTGATTGTAAATATGGAATCCATTTTTCTAAATTCAAAACCCAGAAGTGGCTGAAATTAATTTAAAATTAAGTTCTGTTGTAAAAACAAAGAGCGTGTTTTGGAAGAAATAATAACTATCAAATGATTGACAATTGTTTATGTCTTGTTTAAATGTGAAATTACATCCAATTAACAATATTTAATTAAATGGTAAAAATATATTCTAATTATAATTTAAAACCTCTCAATATTATAATTTATCACTTTAAATTATTTGGATTAAAAAAGTTGTTTTTAATTAATGTTTAGTATTTTTCACTATTCATCAAAATTTGAATGTTTTCTAAAAAATACCAAAAATTCACCCTAGGCTAATTTCAATATTCCAAATCCAAAAATGATTTGCATTTTGAAACATAAAATTTATAAAATTTAAAAAAGTGGGTATTACTATTCATAACGGTTAGTTTGATTGGTTCTGGTTTGTGTTAGAACTCGAAGTTGCATACAACGCAAGGTACTTTATTATTCAAAGGGAAGCGTATCGTGGAATCTTGGGGTGTTACAAAATGAAAATATAGAGTTTGGTATGAATGTTATTATTCTAGTAACTGCTCAAATACCCTTGAAATTACAATATACATGTACATTTATCTAGCCCATGAACAATTTGTAACCTAAATTTTCCCAATGCATTGTGTGACTATGGATATTTAGTTAATGAGTTGACTTATTCTATTTATTCTTCTATATAGATGGGAGAACTAAAAACCACCTGAGTGTTTATTCAAATTGATAACTAAGCTACATCCTACCCAGTATGTGTTCGAGAAGATGCCTTGGTAATTTTACAATATTACCCATTCCCTATAGACATATACATTCTCAACATTGTAGAATTAATTAGTAAAGATCACAATCCAATCATTATATTAAAAAAACATAAAAAATGGTATAAAAATAATAAATTTCAATGACTTCACCCTTTCCATGACTATTTGTGAGGAAATAATGGATTTCAACATCATTGATTCAATGAAACACCCCTATAACAAGCATTTTGTTTTTATAATAAATTTTATTTGAATTAACTCGTCCATATATGGAGGAAATTGAAATTTTATATGATATAATTAAATTATAAGATGGTTTGGAAACACCAACAACTCTTCGTAAGTATATTTTTAAAAATGAACTTAATTTGGTGATTATTTCAAGTGTTGAAAAATTCAATGAAATTAATGACTGTTATTTTTATGAATTACTCAAGTATTTTACAAATATTATTACTTACATGTTAAGGTTTATTTCAAAGAGAAAAAAAAATTGAAAAAATATATATATAACCTCATTGATTTTGAATTAAAACAGCTTCCATTAAACATAAAATATGCATTTTTAAAGGAAGATGAGAAACTGTCGGTCATAATATAATATAATTTAAAACTAATCCATGAAAACAAGCTACATAAAACCCTAAAAAATAATACATGGGATATATGATTTACATTAGGTTACATCCCTAGGATTATCCCAACCAACTACATACATAGGATTTTGATAGAATATGAATCCAAACCATTAAGAGAGTCCCAAATGAGGTTCAATATGACCCTACTAAATGTAGTAAAAATTGATGTATAAAACATTTATTATATTATATAATCTACCCCATCTCACGATCCCAATGAATGAGTCACATCCAAATTATCCCAAATAAATCTAGATAAAAAATTCTGAAAAATGATAATAATGAATTAGTTCCCATAAGAATTTAGAATATCTCAAGACTTTTAAAATATTATTAGATATTAAACCATGTGAAAAGAAAAAAATTCTTCCCAATACTCTGTAGACGAAATGTTTTATAGGATAGCTAGAAAAATCCTTTATTGATACCTTGAAGGATTTTATAGATATTTTCAAGTTCCAATATCTCCATGTCACTAAGATAAGACCACCTTCACAAGACTCTTTAGTATGTATTCTTACTGAAGGATGACTTTTGGCCTTTTAATGACATAGGTATCTTTCAAAGCTACCTAGTATGTATTTTATCTGACAAATTTTAAATCTAACCTATGGTATTCTTTGATGACTTTACCATGTATCTAAATTGTTTTGAATGTTTTATGGAGAGTCTGAAAAATGTATTAAAACTATATACTAAGAAATACTTGGTTTTATGTTTATAAAAGTTTAATTTTATGGATGAAAAATGATTTTTTTGCCATTTAATTTCTGAATCTTGGATGGATATTGAAAAATAGAAAGGTGGTGGCATTTCAACATTACCTTACCCTACCAGTATAAGACATGATAGATCCTTCCATGATCATGTTGCATTTTATAGAATTATTTTTAGAGACTTTGGTGAGGTTTAATTTCCCCTAACCTACTCAATATGTAAATCAATTTATTTTGATGACTGATGCATTGAATATTTTAAAAAACTAAAATATCTCTTAACTATTTCCCCTGTTATATATCAAACAACTAAGAGTCGCCACTTTGATATTCTGTGTGATGATTCCAACCGGGTTATAGAGGATGCACTTTACAAAAAGATTTATAGACTTCAAAAAGTGACAAACTACACTTTTTAGACCCTATAAAATTCTAATATTGACTACCCAACAAAAAAGAATGAATTTATACATAATTTTATAGATTTATAAAAATTTATTTCTTATCTTTTAGAGAGTAATGTAAATATTTATTATAATCAGTCAACCTTGAGATGTTTGATAGGGAAAAGTGATTCAAGCCACATTCTAGAAATATAAATGCTGTTGATAAATTATTTTGACTTGGAGATTTAGAAAAATAAGGGATATAAAAATGTATTGGTAGAGAACATGAGTAAATTTCCTCACGCTGCCTAGGTATAACCAATCCCTAAGACTAGTCTGGATGATTCACCCCATGGTGATCAATTGTATAACCTCACCCAAGTTCCTTGGTATACTAGCATAGTTAATATTTTGTAAACAATAATGGTACCATTCTTATTTTCTATTAATAAAACTTCTAAACTAAAATATAAATCAAAATATTTTATGTAGAAGGATAGTTATTAATACAAATATTTTAATGGAAAAGTTATTAGGTGTTTAATCCCTAAATAATAAATAAAATATGTTCTTACATTTTCCATAATGTTTTATGTTGATTCCGTTTTCGGCCTCAAAGAACTGATATCAAATTTTTGGAAGCTAAATTAGTTTGGTCCTCATTTTATTAAAAATTCTCATCTTTTTGTAAAAAATGACGCGAATGATAGTTTAATAGTGGAATTTTCAAAAGAAATGAGATTGCCCAAAACCATTGATTTTTTGTGAGATATTTATTGTGTGGGGAATTTACATCACTGTATCATTTATAACATCATTTAGAATTTACTAAATCATGTTGGTATTAGTCTATGTTTTTATGTGGCTTGTAGAATGAAATATTCAAATAGATGATTCAAAAAAATGATTGAGATTTTAAAAGAAACATTTTTTTATATGTATGGAATACTGCAAAAAATAATTATGGACGAATGCACCCACTTATGAAATAATAACATAGAGTCCCTCATGAATAAATATGGAGTGAAATATAAAAATTCAAATTCATACCACCCATTGAAAAATAGGCCGGTTGAGGTGTCCCATAAAGATGTAAAAAGAATTCCAAATAAGGCAGTTCATCCCAAACAAAATAATTTTGTACGAAATTAGAAGACACACTATGTGAATATAGAACTACCTAAAAAACCCCCTTAGGTATGTCACCCTCCAATATTGTTTATGTTAAACACTACCTCTTAACTATTGAAAAGAATTACAAGGCCTAATAAGAATTAAAATTTGTGAGATCAGAGTTTTTAAAGGATGGAGAATAAGGGAATCTATAAATGATGGAGATTGAGGATTTGAGAAAGGTAGAATATAAAAAATCACTATTATACAAGGATAAAACTGAATCTTCTCATGAAAAAACTAGTCTAGAAAAGAGAATTTCATATTGGAGGAAAACTATTGTAAATTTTATTGAGAATTAAGCTCTTCCATAGTAAGAATCATTCCAAGTAGAATGGTCTATAGACAGTTAAAATCACGTTTCCTTTTGGTGCTGATGAAATTGAAGGAGAATTTTAAAAACAACCATTCTTAGTAAACAGTCCACAACTGAATAAGTACCAAGAATCTTGTGCAAGAGTCCAAAATTCAGCACTTTCAAGTTTCCTATTTCCCTTATATTGGTCTATATGTTTATTCAGAATTTTTTTTCTTCAACAAATTCATAATATAATTCAATTGAATGTTTGTTTGAACCATGTGTTGTAGAGAAGGACATGATAGTTTTAGGATGTAAATATCATTATTTGTATTTTATCTATTTTTAATAAATTTAATTTAATTTTTTTCTATTTTTTGATTTTAAAGAACCTTGAGTGTAAATAAATAAAAATAAAAGAAATAAAAAAAAATATAATGTAAAAAATATATAAAAACTGTAAAATAGAAGGATTTTTTTTACTATCAATAGTTTTTATTTTATAGTTTATTTTATTGATAAATATTTTCTGGAACCATATCACTACCCTATCTGGCTTGAAAATATTATGCTAGAATTAATGAAATTCATTGTTTCAAAAACTATACTAATTAAATGATAATTGAGTGATATTATTTACTTCCAATATGGATGTTTGGTCGCAATACTAAAAAATGTAGAGTGAGTGAAATATTTTTGTGACATGAATTTAGTAACATGATGTCACTAAGAGTATCCAACTTAATGTGAGGTAACATTAACTATATTAGAATGATCAATTTAGATATCCAAATCAAATGAAAATGACATAATTCCTTTGAATGTAGATTAAAATAGGAAATTGGGACCTATAATGGTTTTATGAGCCAATGGAACAGTGCTTGTGAGTGACCTTCTGTAAATATTGATAACATATTTTTCATAGTACCTTGCACATTCATGGTTCCAAAAAATTCATAAGAAAATAATAAAAAAATATGAATAACTGTCCAAGTCAAAAATTAATTCATTTAGGTGAGGTGAAAATAGAACCCATAAAGAGGAAAATTTACTTATAACAAATTTAGTTGAGTTGTATTAATATATTGGATAATTGAAATTTGGTTTATGTAACATAGGAAAAAGGGAAAAATTAAAATTCTTTTCTTTAATATTTTTCTTCCACTTAAATATCACTTGTTCCACTCCTAAACATGAAAATTTTATGGAATTCATGTATGGAAATTATTTGATTCATAGATTAGGAATGCTATCTCTAAAAATTTATTAGTACATATTCTATTTCTTTTCTTTCATGTTAACTTAAATGTATACATGATGTCATTTATTTTTTCTCTACCTGATTAAATTTAATTCTTTGATAATACTTCCATAATGTTCAATAGTTTATGTGTGTGGGGGGGGGGGAGAGGGGTGATGTGTGTGGAAAATTTCTAAATTTTTTGTTTTTATTTAAAATATCCCAATATTAATCCAATTCTCGAGTAAAAATAGATTTTTTGATGATTTTTATAATTTGGAATATAATTGTAAAATGATTTTTTGTTTTTAATGATTTATTTTTATGGCTAATTGACCCCCGTTACATTAGATATTTTTATAATTAAAAAAAGTTTGGAATGTTAATGCAGGTGAGGTGAAAAAAACTTCAAACAACCCAGTGGCAACACAAAAAAGCTACCAGAAGCCCATTGGTAGCACATATAAGCTATTATTCTCATTTTCCGACATTGATACCATTTTAATTCTCCTACCATCACAGAACAAAATACAACCTACCACTATATCTATCCAACGGTTTCAAAATAAATCATTCCATTACGAGTGTTACTTAACTGTAGCACACATAACCTACCTCTATAGTCCCTTATCCACATCAATATTCTTCTCCCCTATTCTATCTACTATTATTTTCAGAGCCTCGGCCATGGTAGCACAAGGTACCACCACGGTCATACTACCTTCCTTATTACAATGTAACCTTCACTACTACTTCCACTATTCCAAAATGGTAGCTGCACACTACTACTGCTGTTGACCCATGGTTCTTACATGCCTTATTATTTCATAATACTATCTTTATTACATTCCACCACCATTGTTTCTCATGGTAGCTCCACAAAGATACTACCACGACTTCTCTTCTATCACCACATCTACCATCCAATGAATCCACCTCTTTGAGGAAAATGGTGGTTCATCCTACTCACATTTTCAACCTTATTATACCACCCTATTGTATATACTGACTGAGTTTAGTGGGATAGAGGCAAACCACCTTGATAAAATAATATTGGATATACAAAAATCCAATCTGAGATCCAAATTGATTTATGTAGAGACTAGTTGAATATGACATGATTGAAGCCACCCTTCTTACATAGTAATTTAGAATGTTTTTCTATTCCTCTATGTTGTGGAGGTGACCTATACCTTTCCCCAATAGGGACATGTAACAAAGGACCAAGATCCCATGAGAAGATGAAGATGTTTATACTCAGAAAAAATTGATTGAGAATCCCCTCTTAAAACTAAATAAATATCCCCTTGGAAGGTTTATTTTTTAGCATGAGTTAAGAAAGTCACTCATGAAGACATAAAAAAATCAAGGTTGTAATTATCTAGTTGATGATATAATATGCATGTTGCAGACAGTAAAGGAATATTATGACATAATGACAACTAAAAATGGTGAGTCCAGGAATCATCCTAACACTAAGTGAGCTACAAGGACTATAAACCATAGAACAAGTCTATTTTTCCCATTTCCCCCTCTGTATAACATGAGAAAACCCACTATGTAGTTATTTAATTGAACAATTAATCTTAAAAAGGGAACCAATCATGATCTTGGGAGATGATGTGGAGAAAACTCTTGATGCTTTGCAAAATTCATCTAGACCCTCAATATTGGAAACGTGTCGACCATCCATAATTGAAGAAGTCACCTCTTGATTCTAAAAAATAACATTACCAAATTACTTGATTAAATATGTGTTTCTTGCATTTATATTTTTAGAGCACGCCAAGGACCATTCATTTTCCAATAAATATTTCACTGTTTCACTGATTCAGAAGATTAAGGATGTTCATTTACACTTGATCACTCTTAAAGGCTTACCTATTGATGTTATTATCATTTTATTTTTAGTCCACAGTACAATAAAAACTATGATGGAACATTAATACCTCATTTTCGTAGTTTACAAGATTCCCCATTTAACCCCTGTTAATGAATTTAGTGATTTAATAGTTTAATTTCTTATTTCAATTATATGGATTTAATATTAGTGTAATTAAAATAAGAGTTCTTATATTTATTTAACTTATAATTTACCTTCCCATATTCACTAGATCGTACAATATGGACATATATGTTATATTAATTACTTGTGATTATGATAATTGTGATGAACTTAGTGTATTTTGATTTATCCGATTTCAAGGATATGGGTATTGGAGACTATAGTGATAATTACACCTATCTAATTAAACCAAATATTTATAGAGAGGGTGATAGAGTGATATTTCAATATATTAGATAGAAAATAAGAGATTATAAATAAAATAATTATTAAATAAGGTAGATAATTGATATCCAAGACTAGGCCAATCTTTCTTTAACTGATTTTAAAACCAATTAGAACCAATCTTTCATACAGTTTGCAATAAATTGAACCCGCAAAAGAAGATTTCAACATTCCCAAGAACTATTTTATATGTAGAAAACCCATGTACCATTATAATACAATTTTTTGAGGTTTATAAATTCATTTTTATTAGTTCCCCATGACAGGAAAACATCAACTTTACACTCATTTTAATAATGATAACATCTCTTGTGCATACGTGTGGACTACCACCTCTACAAATCCATGTGTTTTATTTTTCATGTCTGCCTTTCCTCGATGATTATAAATGTCTATATAATTTTTAGATAAAAAAATTATATATTTATTAACATTTTGGAGATGATGGAACAATGATCATTATTCTAGGATCAAAACTACTTAACTAAAACTTAGATGAAAAACGAAACAGTAAGCACCGAGAAATGAAAATTTTAATAAATAATTGTCAATGAATTAGTGTTGAAATGTTATATTTGGTTCATATTTGATATTTTAAATATGAACATGGTTCTATTATAAAATTAAAATATATTTAAATTTTTTATATACGAGGATAAAATCACTGACAATGAAAGTGAAATCTAAGGTAAGAGTTTATTTTACAATTTCATCGTTGTTCATGATTGTTTTTGTTTAAGTATATGTTTGAGTAATTATAAGATATTTTCATGAAAAACCCCAAATAATTTATCTTACTCTTTATAATTTTGTAAATTATAACTTTTTCATTCATTTTCCTCTCAGTGGGTAAACAATATTCAAAAATAATGTTATTATGTAAAACCAACTTTATTTCTCTATTCAGAATAAAATCATTTTTATTCCACATTTTTTTTCAATAAAATCTTCAAGAATGTTTTTTACTCTCCCATAATTATTTATGAAATTAATTTTTACCCTTGTTTTACATTTTATAAAAATTTATAAAAGGTAAATTCTTTTCATTTTATAAACAAGGCTCTTTTCGTTAAAGGTTTAAAAAAAATATTTATTTTGAAAAAAAAATACCTGAATGTATTTTTCCATTATAATTCCTAATATTTGATTTGATGAATTATTTAAAATTTATTCTATTTCCTTATAATGAATTTTTTTCCTAATACTTTTTATATATTTAAATTTTATATAAGTGATTTCAAAATAAAAAGGGAATTTTACTAATGATGTTTTCTAGTGATTATTTAAAATTATTTTCATCTATGTTAACATCTTTTGATAAATATTATGATTTATAGAGGTTAAAATATAATTAAAATATCCTCCATATTTATCTAAATGGATTATGATTAGTTTTACTCTGAAATGTGTTGAAATTCAACATTCCAGTTCTTCAGGTATAGACAATTATTGATTATTAAAGAATGTTGATTAAGTTGTCTTATTTATTAATATGATGAATGAATTTTACTTATTAATGTATGGTGGTGCCAGAAATTAATGTAACCATTGATGCATCAGTTAGCCTTATGATACAAAATTGGTTGGGTATTTATCTAAGGACTTACCCATTCATGTAAGATATCTTGGTATGAGGCCTAAGTGGTAAATTTATGATGTCCAATGTTAGGCATTCAGTCATTATGAAATCTTTTGTTGATGAGAATTTTATTATTTTAAAAGTTATGTTATCCATAGATATGTTTCAATATCATTTGATTATTTATATGGAATTATTTGATCTTCATTTCTTACATTCACGTTATTCATTCCTTAATTATTCTATGATAGATTATTCTATAATAATTCCCTTAATGAACATATAAGCACACCCATTTTTATGTTTCCTTTATATTAGATTACATGAACTATACTATTATTGATATGAAAGGATATCCTAAAGGAAAGAGTAATGCTATCAAAGAAAAAAATATTTTTTAATTTATGTTTTCATATGTAGTATGAGATTCAAGGATGTTTCTAGTTTACCAATGCTCCGAAAATATTTTGTCCCATATAGTTAAATATATTGTTTCTAGTTCTTTTGTAATAAAGTAACCACTGACTCTGAGATAAAAGGTTGATGTTTTTTACATTTGGTATTAGATTATGGTTATAATAATCCTTAGGGACTAGATTTTGAAAAATGATATTAGAGAACATAATCTTACATAATACCCTTGGGCTATGTAAAAATATAGGATCATATTATAATGTGTTTTTTTAATGTACATATTATGTGGTTTTCCTGGAAATACATCTCATTCTATATAAAACAAGTGAAAATTGTTTTTTTGAGATGAATCAATTGGTCATAATAATGAATGGATTTGGTCAAGTATATCTCAACCATCATACCAGTGCATAGTTAATGGTCCATTACAATGAACAAAGTGTGATACTCGCTTGTTATATTACTGGGTTAATTTAAATTTTCATTGAAAAACATTGTGAATGATATTTGAAATAATTTTATGGTTTGTGAATATTCCCAAAGAAACAAATATTAAGATTTAAGATTTTTTATGCATAATTTTTCAATTAATGTTTCCTGTTTCACTAGTTCAATAATAATAAAATATGATTCATAATGTCATAATATAATCTAGTGTATCACATTATTTATAAGAAATAACTAGAAGAATAAATGAATATAGTAATATGCACACAATATATCTAGGGATTTCACTCATGGGAAATCCAATGAGGTTGGAGCTGGAGATCGAGAAAAATAAATTATAATTATATTGGGGAACATGACTCATGTTATGACCAATAACCATTCCTATATGAAGAATAATATTGATCCAAAATATGGTGTAACAACATTATATATTATCATATTTCTATATCCCCAATAATTCATTAAAAACAAAAATTCATTAGTATATGAACAACGGTAAAGATATTTCTCAAAATGGAAAGTATTGAATGAGAGAATGATTTTATGATAGCTTATAATCTCATGGAGGATGAGAATCAATGATGGTCATTGATTCAAAACACTCAGGGTGTGTGAGAAACAGTGAGCATCGTTTGGAAGGATTTAAAGGTACATTTCCTGGAAATATATATTTCAGATGAAAAACAAGAAGATATGGAAAGATAATTCCTAAATCTATGACAAAAGGAATGGGGAAATTTTATTAAGTATGATGAAAAATTTATAATGTTAATAAGTCATGATACAATATATATACATAATTCAATGATTAAGATATATATTTTATTTTATGGGATAAATACATTCCTTCTAAGGGTACTGGTATATCAAACATTTTCATCATATGAGTATATAATATCATGTGCTACCAAGGTAAAGAAATAATTCTCCAAGTCTTATGACTTTTAAGGAAACCAGGAGAATAAGAGGATGGATGAGCAACCCATGAAGAAAATAATGGATATTTGGTATAATAGAAGGTGTAAATTTACAACATGTAATACTTAGAGAAGAATATAACCTGGTTCACTCTTAAAGGGAATTAGAGTTTGCTTCAAGTGTGGAGAGAATGTCTATGATTCTCATGAATGTAAGGGAAAAGGATAATCCATAAAGTGTTGTGATTTAATTATAATGATATTCATAACTATTCTAACCAATTCCCCAAACATCAAGGTAACATACCAATTAAGAATCCAAGGGGGTAAGGGAAATATTATTTAATTACTATAGCCACCATGGAACTTCTTAGAAATGTAAAAAAAGGATGAATTTTTACCCAATATTGGATTTATTTATTTTATTTAAATATGTACTATACACTATTTAATATTTAGATAATTTCATAAGTGTATCACATCACTACCTCAATTATATGTTATTGAGATGTTAGGGAAAGATCCCAATGGTAAGATGACCACATATCAAGTCAATATCTCAACGCTGCTAGATGTCTGAGGGAATGTGATTCCTGAAAATATTTTTATTCTTCCAATAGTTAAATTTTATATAATTTTGGATATGGAAAGAATATATTATTTTAGATATCATAACTATTATATTTTAAGGGAAGTTTCATTTGATATTTTTAACCAACCTAGGATCATTTAACGGTGTGAGGATAAACCTAAACTCCTAATTATAATTACCCCCATCATATGGGTTGTAAAACCTACTAATGAAGGATATTTATCATAAATGGTTGGGGTGAAACTCCACAAATAAAAATATCATATTGTTCATGAATGTTATAATATATTTCTTGATGATTTACCTAGTCATCCCCTGAATTTTGAAGTTGTTTTTTCAATAAAACATTAACCTAGTGCTACACATATTTCAAAGAATGTATTTATAATGGCCCCAATTGAGTTTTCTAAATTGGAGAATAAATTCCAAGAAAATCTAGATATTGTATTAATTCATCGTATTTATTCTATATGGGGTGCACATATAGTTTTTGTAAGAATAAATATGGTTTGATTTGTATTTTCAATTATTATCTAGAACATAACAGGATAAAAATTAAGAACAAGTATCCTCTACCTTGTATAAATGACTTTTATGACAGATTATGAGGAGATCAATATTTTTAGAAGATTGATCTTTAATCTAAATATCACAAAATAATGTCCAAGAAGGAGGATATACCTAATACAACCTTTCATATGAGTTGTGGTCGTAATGAATTTATTATAATTACATTTTGACCAACCAATTCTCCTAAAATCATCATAGATTAAATAAATAATGTCATTAGTGATTAAATTGACCTATTTCTTGTATTCTTTAAAAATTTTATTCTAATATATTAGAATAGCAAGGATTAAAATTAAATACAATTTAGGATTACAACGATGACACTTATGAAGGAGGCATTACATGAAAAAAATTTGAAGGGTAAATTTTGTATCAAAAAATATCATTCTTGGGTCATATAATTTAAACTGTGGGTATACAAGTAGATCCTTTAAAAAAATAATTTATTAAACCATGGGCTAGGCCTTCCATGATGATAGAGATATGTGTTTTTCTAGCGTTGGTAGGATAAAACCTATTTTTTTCTTATAAATTTATAATGGCTATAAAATATAGCAACTATATTTACCCAAAAGGGAGCCATGTTCTTATGGATGGATGGTTCTTAGTAGAATGTCAAAGAATAGAAGAGAATGTTGTCAAACCCCAATATTCTTATAGAATCCCATAGTAGAGAAGAGTCTATGAAGTATAGTGATGCATAAGAAAGGGACTAAGATGTGTCCTCATGGAAAATGTTACGGTGATTTATTAGGCCTCTTTCCATTTGAAAAATCACAAGATTAATTACATTACTCATTATTTTGAGATGAAAATAGTAATATTTTATTTAATATTTGGATGAATTATATATATGGTGAAAGGTATGATATATATTGATAATAAATGATTAATGTATACATTTACAAAAATCTAGTTGAATATATAGAAAAGAATAAGTTTTTATTTGATCATATATTATAAGTAATCAATACATTAAAACCCTAGGATAGTGAACAAGATGGATGATGCACTGGGTTGGAAATACCATGGTTGTTCTCCAATGACGCGGAAGGAAAGATATCTGATATTTATGGATTTGAATAATATGGATATTGAAATATTAAAGATAGGTGAAAGATCTTATCTGCTATCAATAAGTGATTGGCTATCCAGCCATGAGAGGATTAAATAGGTTCTGTAGGTGTATTTTGAACTATATAATAAGGGAATATGTTTTCTTAATTTTAACGATGATTTTGACGGAATGATAAGATTCAAGAACCGAGTATGTGTCTAGTAGATACTATACATGAAGAAGGATCTATTGGACGAAGGTCATAGTTATTTTTTATCTACTAATCCTATAAGTATGAAAATGTCTAGATACTTAAAATATTAATTCTAGTGGGATAAGGATATTGCACAATATGTATTTCCATGTCTATATATTATCAAGTTATAGTTGAGAGACATATGTTTTAGGGGATGTTATGACCATTACCCATATCAGAATGGAAATCTGAAAACATTACTGTAAGAACCCGATTTTTGCTGAGAAAGACTTTGGAATATTCTTGATAATATTCCAGAGCAGTGCCTTCAGACGGCATGAGATTCCGAGCCCTGGAGTGGCCGAAATTAAATTTTCAGTGCGTTCACACTGGAAATGATAAATAAATGAGATAACTCCTAAACGGAGTTCTGGATCAGATATCAGAGTGTACGGATGGTTCCAGAAAAGGGATTTTTACCCTAGAAAAAACATAAAACATGTCGGCGCGGGACGTTTGGACCCCTCGCCCGCTTCTGGAACGTTAAACGGATTGATTAATTAATTAATTTACTCCTTTAATGGAGAAACACATGTATCTCTTAAATGGTGGCTCGGATTGGAAAACCAAGGGCACTATTGAGTTCGGAACGTGCCGTTTACCCTCGGCGGGGTGTAAGTTTTGCGGGCGCGGGCCGTCAGTGAAAAATGGCCCCAGGGGCGTTTTCGTAATTTGGCGACTTCATGCGTTAAATTTTATAACTTTTGAACGAGGTCTCTGATTAAAATTCGGAGACCACCATTGTGCTCGAGAGGTCCTGTTTACCCCAGGGGAGGCTTAACCTCGACCCTGCTGAGGGTTCGGGTTCGGGCCGACGGGCGGGTAGTTAAGCGTTTTCTATTAAAACGCTTAACACTCCTCTCCCTATTTTCCTTCCCCTTTCCCCCCATGGTAGACCCTTATCTCCCCTCTCCTCCTCAATCTCCGGTGAGGCAGCTCTGGCGAAGCAGCTCTGGCAAGGCGTGGCGCGGCGGCAGACTCCCCGTGAAGCTCCGGGCATCGCCCAAGAGGTAGGAGGTTGCGTTGCGTTTTCATTTCTGAACCACCATTTGAATTCAAATATAGGAGTCGATTTGATCTTTGATCTTTGAACAATGACCGTATATGTGTATTACTTTTTATGTTCTTCCCATCGCTTCTTTCGGATCAAAATCCGAATTTGGACATAGTCGCAAACTCCCGCCGAAGTTTGCGGGTTTTGGGATTTTGCGGCGGCAGCGTGGTGGTCCGGGGAGCTTCGGGGCAGCGCGGCTTTGATTCCAGGAGGCGGCGCGGCGAGAAGGCGGTGGCGCGGCACTTCGATCGGGAGAGTGGGCAGCGGAGGCGGCTGACTTCCGGGCGATGGCGAGGTGGCTCCCGGGCGGCGCCGGCGTAGCGCAAAGGGGAGGAGAGGCCGCGGGGTGCGCGACCCCGCGGGCGGCGACCGCGACCCGCATAACGCGGGTCGCTGTAGAAAAGGGAAAGACCATCCTTGACGGCCGGTTGGTGGCGATAGGCCGCGGATACCTGACCGCGGTATCTTGAACCGAACCAGCGGCCGGGCCGCGGGCCGGTTGTGGGCGGACCGGCCGGTCCGGGCCGGTCCGACCCAAGGGAGTGCCCCTTTGATTGTCCGACGTGCGTAGCTTTCGCTAAGGACGTCCGTTTTGCGCGTCGTTAGCGGTAGCGCAGACCTTGCGTCGTGGGGAAAGTTTTGAGATGGTTTTGGGAATTTTTAATTTCCGAAACGAGGGGCCGCGGAGGGGCGACACATCGTTAAGTGGGCGAGTGTATTCCCCTAGTTTCTTGTTTTGGACGGCGCAGATGCATGCGACGTCCACATTGAGTGCCGTCAGTTGCATTGGGACCCAGGCGTAGGGGTGAAGGTTTCCAGGGCGGTTTCGGGCATTGGGACTGGATTTGAGGCGTGGGCCCCACAGACCGTCTTTCGAGCTGCGTGCAGCGTTTCACGCCTTTTTCCTCAAACGTCCGTTCGGGGCGTACAAGTAGTCGATGTTGGGTGTTTTTTCGCGGGCAACGCATTGGCGCAGTCTGCCCGCTGTAATTCCGCACAATGGTGCGGGCCCCGCGAGGGCCGTTTCTGGAGTTGACGTTGATTTCCAGCTTTATCACTGGGCAACCGTTTTGGAAAAATGAATAGTCCATCTTGTGTGCTTTTTCGAGAGGATCGCAATGGTGCGATCCGTTCATTGAGTTTCGGGACCGGGATGCGGCTTCCACATGGCACCGCTCGTGTGCTGTGCGCCTGGATGCACCTTTTTCTCCGGATATCCATTGAACTCAAGTGAGTAGTGCTTTTGACGTGTTTTCCCGAGGGGATCGCAATGGTACGATGCACCCGACTGTTTTCGGGGCCGAGGCTTAGGATCACAGGACGCCGTTCGGGCGTGAGGTGGCGTTGGTGACTTTTTCGTCAGATATCCATTGGAGGCGAGTAAGTAGTCGATCTCGTGTGTTTTTCCACGAGTATTACAATGGTGTGATCTGTTTGGCTATGCAGAGCCTCTTGAACAATCTTGGGAAATGTGGAATGTGAAAGGTGCTCCGGTGGCGGTTCGTCCTACCATGTTTGTAGAGGACCCTTGGCGTGTGATCGCGCATTCTTGGGAGAGTGATATAAATGGTTCAAAAGTTGTGGTTGGATGTGCTTGGGCCTTTGAGGTAGAGTTGTTACGTCACACCTTCGCGTTGACGCTGGGTTTCGTGTGCACGATAGCCTTTGGGCTGGGATGTCGTATACTCTGGGAGTATACAGGAGCGCTTGGAGGTACGTGTGGTTGTTTATACCTAAGAATGTTTGTACGCTCAGTTGGGGTTGACTTGGGGCCACACGTCGTGTGGGCCCCAAGTGCATGCTGTGTTCTGATTTGCGTACTTGGACCTCCCGCGGCGTAGAGGGTCCCTTGGTGCTCGTTTGTTTGACCAGAAGGGTGGAGTTTTACCCCTGGCTCTGTGTTTTTTTGTTTGACCAGCAGGGTTGAGTGGTCTCCCCCTAGTTTTGTTCTCGATGTATCGGCTAGTAGCGGTGCTAGTGAGACCCAGTGATGGAACAGGCATTGAACCTCTTTTGGTTGAGTTTTTCTAGAGTTGGGTGGTCGCGCGATACCCACTTCGAGTTCGGTTGGACAGTGTTGTACACTCCAGTAGGGATGGCCAGAGCAGTTCTGAGTTTTACCCTCCAGCGGGGCTGGGTAGCGGGTTACTCATCGACTTCATCTGGTTTACCCTCCAGCGGGGCTGGGCAGTGGGTTGCTCACTGACTTCTAGGGTCTACCCTCCAGCAGAGACTGGGCTGTGGGTCACCCGATGCACTTAGGGTCTACCCTCCCGCAGAGACTGGGCAGTGCGTCACCCGACCACCTCTTAGGGCCTACCCTCCAGCAGGGCTGGGTAGTGGGTCTCCCGTCGTCTAGTTCCAGGTCTACCCTCCAGCATGTCTGGGCAGTGGATCGCATGTCGACTTATTCTAGGTCCACCCTCCAGCATGGCTGGGCAGTGGGTCTCCTGATGATGTAATTTGGTTTACCCTCCAGTAGGTCTGTGCATTGGGTTGCCTGATGATGTATTTGGGTTTACCCTCCAGCAGGGCTGGGCAGTTGGTCACCCGATATCTAATTATGGTTTACCCTCCAGCGGGGCTGGGCAGTGGGTCTCCTGACGATGTATTAGGGTTTACCCTCCAGTAGGGCTGGGTAGTGGGTCACCCGATATTTGGTTATGAATTACCCTCCAGTGGGGCTGGGTAGTGGGACACCTGTTAGCAATCCAGACTCAGTCCTCTCGACTAGGATATTCTGTGGCTTACCTCTGTGATTACCGGAGTGGGACCCTTGGTTGTATGGGTCGGTGATGGAACGACTTTGGCTTTGAAGAGACCTCTAGACTGTAGGGTAGTGATGAGGTGGTTTGACTTTCCCTAAAACTGTCAAGTTCGAGGGGTGCTTTCCCCACTAAGACGCGTACTTGTGACGTGATCTAAAACCGTGCGGGCGAGTCAGTGCTGCCCAAAGAGGATAGTTTCAAGGTGTAGTGATTGAGCCCCTTGGCTTTCCGTTCAGGGCAGACATGTGGGATGCTGGGCATCGATGATGGTGTTTCTTCTACAACTGTAGGCGACTCATTTTTCTTGGGCTGAGCTACGGGATGGAGATCCCCTTACGACGTTGTTCAGGTTTCTTGTTGAGCATACAGATTTGTATATACCTTTTTTCAGTACCCCCTTCTTGGGTTTGGTTACTCTCTTTCAGGAGAGGCGAAGACATGCGGGGTATGCCACGTACATTCCGTGTCTAGCTTATCGTGGTTGGACGAGTCTACTCTCCTGCTATGGGTAGCAAAGACTCAATGAAAAGTTCATCTTCTCACTGTTTCCATCTCCTTGTGTTTGGACGAGTCTACCTCCTTTCTCTTGTTGGGTTGAGCTGGACTCTCTACTGTTACTCTTACTGCCTTTCTGTTGTACCTCCTTTACTTTCCATGTTCTCTCTACTGCTCACCCTTCGGTACCTCCTTTGTTGCTCCCTCGAGCCTTCGGGGTATCCTAATGAGTATTTTTATACTCACCCCTGCTTGGGCTTTGCCCGCACTTGGTGTGCCCTTGCAGACGACGGACAGGTGGAGCGTGACTTCAGTGGAGCGTAGGAGCTTGGGAGCTTGGACCGCATGCGGTGGTCATTACCGGGCTTCGGGTGGCAGACCCGTCAGTTGATTCTTTTCGATTACCTGTTGCCGAGTTGTGGAACTTTTTGGTTGGGCGCGTGTTTTGCCGCTTTTCTTTTCAGCTTGTACCTTGTACTGTTTAGACGTCGATGCAAATTTGTGGTATTTATATAGCAGTTGCCCTTTTTATTTACTTGTCTTTCCTTTTACTCTGAACTTTGCATTGAGTGTGCTGCATGTGTGTGTACAGGTGCTTAGGCAAAGGCCTCCCTGAGTTATTGTGCCTTTGACGCTGGTCGCCAGCCCATGGCCTATGGAGGTGGGCCTGTGGCAGTTGCGGCTCAAGCCCGGGTAGGGTCGGGTCGTGAAAAAGTGGTATCAGAGGTGGTTTGTTCCTTGGGATGCTGTTTGGACGTCCCTAAAAGAGGAATTGGTTGGGATTTAGGGCAACAATGTTAATGTGTCTCAAGAGCGACTCTCATTCCAGGGAGTCCAGTGATGGTGCGGCGGCCGACGTATCCATTCATCAGGACCCTGATAACCCGCTTGTCGACTCGGCTTGCTGAGACACTTGTTGCAGGGAAAATTTGTTTGTGCATCACATAGGATTGATTCATTGACTGTCCTTCTTGAGGAAGCTCCCCATAGTTTCTATTAGTATATACGTATATGCTCATTTGACCGCGACACTCCTTGATAATATCCAGGATGTCTCTGCGAAGACATCTATCCAGGATACCAGCTTTGGGTGCGTGACGACGACCCTGTGAGCTACGAGGCCACAGTCCATGACCCATCATGCGAGCCCCTTTCTCCGGGTGGGCTGGTAGTAGCACCCCCCACCTGTTGAGCAGCATGCAGTTTCAGTAGAGCAGGCTGAGCTTGAGCGCAGGTTGAGCGCACTCTGTGAGTTCCAGCAGCAGAGACCGCTGAGGTTCAGTGGTGAGCCAGACCCTCAGGCAGTAGAGGTTTGGCTCGAGGCAGTGGTTCACCTTTTCAGGCTTGTGTCGATGCTGAAAGATCAGAGAGTGGCTTTGGCAGCCACCCTTTTTCATGGAGCATCTTGGCATTGGTGGAGTCTGGTGACTCAGTTTCTTGACGAGTCATCACTTCTGTAGGACGACTTTCAGTTGTTGCTCCGTGAGGAGTTTTCCCCTCCTTCTTGCACTCCGTTCGGATTCAAGAGACCCTGCAGTTTCAGCAGGGAGGGATGACGGAAGCGGAGTACGCGGATAGTTTTGTAGACCGTGCACGCTTTTACATGGACTTGGTCCGTGACGATAACCTCCGAGTGCGGAAGTTTGAGTAGGGTCTCCGCCGAGAGATTCGTGATGTCATAGTACCCTTGGGCATTTCCACATATACCGATGTGCTAGAGCAGGCACTGGTGACAGATGGATTCCTTTCATGTTTTACGGTTGGTAGTGGCAGAGGGTGCGACGGAGCCGGGACGTCTTCCGTAGCTAGCAGGCACCGGAGGACATGACCTTGATGTAGGTGGTCTTTCCACTGCCGGTTTCGGAGATGTGGTCGTATACCACTGTGGCGAAAAGGCACAGGGCCTCAGCCGAGGATGCCTTTCCGTTAGTGGATCTCGGGCCATGGTCGTACCCCATAGTGCCTCCGGAGGGCACTAGGGCAGCCCAGAGAGCGCCAGTGCTATTCATGTGACGGGCGAGGTCACTTGGCACGAGACTGCCCGACCCGAGTTGCTGAGAGTTTCGGGCAGGCAGCAGGCGCACCACCACGGCGGAGGTAGCGCCGTGATCGGAGTAGTGGCCAGAGAGGTGGTGCTAGCAGAGGAGCGGGAGGAGCTGGAGGTGGGGGACGACTTTACGAGATCTCCCCATCACCACTAAGCGGTCCACGTCAGGCTTTGGGAGCTGACAGTTGCGACTGCGGGTAGCCACGAGCTTTGGATGTCTATGATCCTGCAGAGCACGGGATGGTGAGAGGTACCCCTTGCGACTCTTCTACTTCTTGCAGTGGAATTATTAGGCTCTGCGTGTGAAAGGAGTTTCTCCCTACACCTTGTTTGATGTGTTACCAGGGTGACGTAGGGCGTCGGGTTAACCCTGTGTTTTTAAGGAAAAAGGCGTGAGACCTTTTCCTTTAGTCGATGGTGTTGCCCCCTTCGTCCGTTGAGCGTGTAAGAGAGCATCGACTGTGGAATCTTGGGTGACTAGATATCCTTGGGTGTTTCACCATATGGATATTCTAAAAGAGGGAATCCCCAGGCCTTGTTTCAGGTGCGGGCGGTGATTCCAGTTGCGGCGTGCGACGTAGAGGGTTGACCGGGGAGGTGAGCTACCCCCAAGAGCCTTCGGGCCGTTTGAGATCATGAAGAGGGATGATGAGTCTCTTTACCGCCTTTCCCTAACCCCAATGTCTAGAGTGGGTGCACAACGTTGACATGGGCCAGCCTCGCATGAACAGATCAATCCTTTGGCCTGTGTGCAGTGACTCAAGGCTGTGTGTAGGTTCTTCTGGGTATGGGGAAGCCAGGAGTGGGCTTAGTACCCTGTTTTTCTCCCTAGTTTTGCTTTTCGAGGACGAAAATCTTGAAGGAGGGAATGATGTAAGAACCCGGTTTTTGCTGAGAAAGACTTTGGAATATTCTTGATAATATTCTAGAGTAGTGCCTTCAGACGGCGTGCGATTCCGAGCCCCGGAGTGGCCGAAATTAAATTTTTAGTGCATTCACACTGGAAATGCTAAATAATTAAGATAACTCTTAAAAAGAGTTCCGGATCAGAGATCTGAGTGTACGAATGGGTCCGGAATGGGGTTTTTACCCTAGGAACGACATAAAACTTGTCGGCGCGGGACGTTTAGACCCCTCGCCCGCTTCTGGAATGTTAAACGGATTGATTAATTAATTAATTTATTCATTTAATGGCGAAACATAGGTATCTCTTAAACGGTGGCTTATATTGGAAAACCAAGGGCACTATTGAGTTCGGAGCGTGCCGTTTACCCTAGGAGGGGTGTAAGTTTTGCAGGCACGGGCCGTCTGTGAAAAATGGCCCTAGGGGCATTTTCGTAATTTGGCGGCTTCGGGAGTTAAATTTTATAACTTTTTAACGGGGTCTCGGATTAAAATTCCGAGACCACCATTGTTCTCGGGAGGTCGTGTTTACCCCATGGGAGGCTTAACCTCGACCCAGCTGAGGGTTCGGGTTCAGGCCGACGGGCGGGTGGTTAAGCGTTTCTATTTAAACGCTTAACAAACCTCTCCCTCTTCTCCTTCCCCTTTCTCCCCTGGCAGCCCCTTCTCTCCCCTCTCCTCTTCCATCTCCGGTGAGGCAGCTCCGGCGAAGCAGCTCCGGCAAGGCGCGGCGCGGCGGCGGACGCCCCGTGAAGCTCCGGGCATCACCCAAGAGGTAGGAGGTTGTGTTGCGTTTTCATTTCCGAACCGCCCTTTCAATTCAAATTTAGGCGTCGATTTTATGGTTGATCTTCAAAAAACGCCCGTATATACGCAGTACTTTTTTTGTTCTTCCCATCGCTTCTTTCGGATCAAAAATCTGAGTTCGGACATAGTCGCAAACTCCCACCGAAGTTTGCGGGTTTTGGGATTTCGCGGCGGCAGCGTGGTGGTCCAGGGAGCTCTAGGGCGGCGCGGATTTGGTTCCAGGCAGTGGCGTGGCGAGCAGGAAGTGGCGTGGTGCTTCGGTCGGGTGAGCGGCCAGCGGAGGCGGCCGGCTTCAGGGCGACGGTGAGGCGGCTCCCGGGCGGCGCCGGCGTAGCGAGAAGGGGAGGAGAGGTCGCAGGGTGCGCGACCCCGCGTGCGGCGACTGCGACCCGCATAACGTGGGTTGCTGCGGAAAAGGGAGAGACCAGCCTTGACAGCCAGTCGGTGGTGACAGGCAACGTCCACCTGGCCGCGGCGGCTTCAACCGGACCCGCGGCCGGGCCGTGGGCCGGCTGTGGGCGGACCGGCCGGTCTAGGCCGTTCCGACCCAAGGGAGTGCCCCTTTGATTGTCCGACATACGTAGCTGTCGCTACGAGCATCCGTTTTGCGCGTTGTCAGCGGTAGCACAGACCTTCCGTCGGGGGGAAGATTTTGAGATGGTTTCGGGAATTTTTAATTCCCGAAACGAGGGGCCGCGGAGGCGCGACACATCTTTAAGTGGGCGCGCGTATTCCCTGAGTTTCTTGTTTTGGACGGCGCGGACGCATGCGACGTCCGCTTTGAGTGCCGTCAGTTGCGTTGGGACCTTGGCCCAGGGATGAAGGTTTCCAGGGTGATTTCGGGCGTTGGGACTAGATTTGAGGCATGGGCCCCATGGCCCGTCTTTCGAGCTGCGTGCAGCGTTTCATAACTTTTTCCTCGGACGTCCGTTCGGGGCGAGCGAGCAGTCGATGTTGGGTGTTTTTCTGAGCGCAACGCGTTGGCGCAGTCTGACCACTGTAATTCCGCACAATGGTGCGGGCCCTACGAGTGCCGTTTCGGGAGTTGATAGTGATTTCGAGCTTTATCACTGGGAAACCATTTTGGAAAAATGAATCGTCCATCTTGTGTGCTTTTTTGAGAGGATCGCAACGGTGCGATCCGTTCGTTGTGTTTTGGGACCGAGATGCGGGTCCCACGTGACACCGCTCGTGTGCGGTGCGCCGGGATGCACCTTTTTCTCTGGATATCCATTGCACTCAAGTGAGTAGTTCTTTTCATGTGTTTTCATGAGGGGATCGCAATGGTGCGATGCGCCCGACTGTTTTCGGGGCCGAGGCTCGGGATCACGGGACGCCGTTCGGGCGTGAGGCGGCATTGGTGACTTTTTTGTCGGATATCCGTTGGAGGCGAGTATGTAGTCGATCTCGCATGTTTTTCTGCGATGATTACAATGGTATGATCTGTTTGGCTATGCGGATCCTCTTGTGTGATCTTGGGAAATGAGGAATGTGAAAGGTGCTCCGGTGGCGGTTCGTCCTACCATGTTTGTAGCGGACCCTTGGCGTGTGATCGCGCATTCTTGGGAGAGTGATATAAATGGTTCAAAAGTTGTGGTTGGCCATGCCTGGGCCATTGAGGTAGAGTTGTTACATCACGCCTTCACGTTGACACTGAGTGTCGTGTGCACGATAGCCTTTGGGCTGGGACGTCATATACTCTGGGAGTATACGAGAGTGCTTGGAGGTACGTCTGGTTGTTTGTACCTCGGAATGTTTGTGCGCTCAGTTGGGGTTGACTTGGGGCCACACATCGTGTGGGCCCCAAGTGCGTGATGTGTTCTGCTTTGCGTACTTGGACCTCCCGCGGCATAGAGCGTCCCTTGGTGCTCATTTGTTTGACCATCAGGGTGGAGTTTTTTCCCTAGATATGTTGTCATTTGTTTGACCAGCAGGGTTGAGTGTCTCCCCCTAGTTTAATTCTCGATGGATCGGCTGGTAGTAGTGCTAGTGACACCCAGTGATGGAACAAGCACTGAACCTCTTTTGGTTGAGTTTTTCTAGAGTTGGTTGGTCGCGCGATACCCACTTCGAGTTCGGTTGGCCAGTGTTGTACCCTCCAGTAGGGATGGCCAGAGCAGTTCTGAGTTTTACCCTCCAACGGGGCTGGGTAGCGGGTTACTTATCGACTTCTTCGGGTTTAACCTCCAGCGGGGCTGGGCAGTGAGTTGCTCACTGACTTCTATGGTCTACCCTCCAGCAGAGACTAGGCAGTGGGTCACCCGATGCACTTCGGGTCTACACTCCAGCAGAGACTGGGTAGTGGGTCACCCAACGACCTATTAGGGCCTACCCTCTAGCAGGGCTGGGCAGTGGGTTGCCCGTCGTTTAGTTCCAGGTCTACCCTCCCGCAAGGCTAGGCAGTGGGTCGCCTGCCGACTTATTCCAGGTCTACCCTCCAGCAGGGATAGGCAGTGGGTCGCCTGATGATGTAATTTGGTTTACCCTCCAGTAGGGCTGGGCAGTGGGTCGCCTGATGATGTATTTGGCTTTATCCTCCAGCAGGGTTGGGTAGTGGGTCACCCGATATCTGATTATGGTTTACCCTCCTGCGGGGCTGGGCAGTGGGTCGCCTGACGATGTAATAGGGTTTACCCTCCAGTAGGCCTGGGCAGTGTGTCACCCGGTATTTGGTTATGAATTACCCTCCAGCGGGGCTGGGCAGTGGGACACCTGTTAGCATTCCAGACTCAGTCCTCTCGACTAGGCTGTTCTGTGGCTTACCTCCGTGATTACTGGAGTGGGACCCTTGGTTGTACGGGTCAATGATGGAACGACTTAGGATTTGAGGAGACCTCTAGACTGCAGGGCAGTGACGATGTGGTTTGACTTTCCCTAAAACACTCATGTTCGAGGGGTGATTTCCCCACCAAGACGCGTTCTTGTGACGCGATCTAAAACCGTGCGGGTGAGTCAGTGCCGCCCAAAGCGGATAGTGTCAAGGGGTAGTGATTGAGCCCCATGGCTTGCGGTTCAGGGCAGATGTGCAGGATGCTGGGCATCGATGATGGTGTTTCTTCTGCGACTGTAGGCGAATAATTTTTCTTGGGCTGAGCTACAGGACGAATATCCCCTTATAACATTGTTCGGGTTTCTTGTTCTGCATACAGATATGTATATACCTTGTTTTCGGTACCCACTTCTTGGGTTTGGTTACTCTCCTTCAGGAGAGGCGAAGACGCGTGGGGTATGCCACGTGCTTTCCATGTCTAGCTTCTCATGGTTGGATGAGTCTACTCTCCTGATATAGGTAGCGAAGACTCGACGAGAAGTTCATATTCTCACCGTTTCTAGCTCCTTGGGTCTGGACGAGTCTACCTCCTTTCTCTTGTTGGGTTGGGCTGGACTCTCTGCTATTACTCTTACTGCCTTTCTGTTGTACCTCCTTTACTTTCCCTATTCGCTCTACTACTCACCCTTCGGTACCTTCTTTGTTGCTCCCTCGAGCCTTTGGGGTATCCTACTGAGTATTTTTATACTCACCCCTGCTTGGGCTTTTCCCACACTTGGTGTGCCCTTGCAGATGACGGACAGGTGGAGCGTGACTTCAGTGGAGCATAGGTGCTTGTGAGCTTGGACCGCGTGTAGTGGTCGTGACCGGGTTTCCGGTGGTAGACCCATCAGTTGTTTCTTTTCGTTTACCTGTTGCCGGGTTGTGGCACATTTTGTTTGGGCACGTGTTTTGCCCCTTTTCTTTTCAGCTTGAACCTTGTACTGTTTAGAGGTCGATGCACATTTGTGGTATTTATATAGCAGTTTCCCTTTTTCTTTACTTGTCTTTCCGTTTACTCTGCACTTTTCATTGAGTGTGATGCGTGTGTGTGTACAGGTGCTTAGGCAAAGGCCTCCATGAGTTATTGTGCCTTTGGCGCAGGTCACCAGCCCCTGGTCTATGGAGGCGGGCCTGGGGTAGTTGCAGCTCGAGCCCGGGTAGGGTCGGGTCGTGTCAATTACTGTGGATTTAATTATTAGACTCCCAAAATAATATGAAGGGAGGAATTCTATTTAGGTTATAATTGATCACATTATGAGAAGATATTTTCTTTTTCCATTATATAATATTTCTATCGTAAATATCTTACTCAGTTATTCATTAAATTAGTTATAATATAATATAGTCTACCTCACTAAATTTTATCTTATTAAGAAACGGTGTTTTCCTAATAGTTCTAAATAATTATTTACTATGATCTAGAAATAATTTTATGTTTTAATAATTCTTATCATCCTTTGACTGGTGGTCTTTCTTAGAGGAAAATTCAAAATGTATAATAATTTTTTAGAAATTTTTCAATTGATTTTAAAGGTGGTTGGGATCAACACCTTTCTTTGGTGGAATTATCTTTGAACAATACATTTCACTAATGAATTTTGATGGATCTTTATGAAGGCCTATGT
The DNA here is from genome assembly GCA_963277665.1 of Viscum album. Classification (NCBI taxonomy): domain Eukaryota; kingdom Viridiplantae; phylum Streptophyta; class Magnoliopsida; order Santalales; family Viscaceae; genus Viscum; species Viscum album. The sequence goes on along the minus strand of OY728150.1, from coordinate 1,879,469,333 downwards.
TATTGGAAATTTAAAACTCTAATGTGATGGGAAAATGATTGGGAAAGAAAGTTATACAGACTTGATCAAATTTAGGAAGTGGGAGATAAAGTTAGATCCATTAAAAAATCCTTTAGGAAAACATAAGGTCGACAAAAAGGTCATGTATAACATTTTCAGTGAGATCTGGTGTTCATGGTTGGTTAAAATGTATTCCAACAAATATAAAATTAGAAATTGCATTGATATATAGAAATAAAGGAAATCTAATCCCCATATATATTGGCCCCTTCAAAATTAATGATCATATCGAGACAGTATATTATCACATGATGCTTCTAGTAAATCTGTCTCATGTTTACAATGTGTTCCATGTATCTCTCTTGAGAAGTACATACCTAATCCTTCACATGTACTGAAATAAAAGGTCATACCACTAGACAAATGTATTTCTTATAAGGAATAATCATTAGAGATACTAGATCATGGGTATTTCAATAAAACAAGACCACTCACATGGTTATAGTTTCATGGTGAGACCATAAATTTGAGGAAGCTATGTGGGAACTCGAGGATGTGAGGAGATATAAGTATCATCAGTTATTTTTATCAAAGTGATAAAATTTGAAGTGTAAAGTTATTATAATTTAGGTGTAATGTAATTCAACAAGATTTTAGGATATATTTTTCTTTAATTAAATTTAGTTTTATTAATAGTTCTATTTACATGAAACCTCATGTTTAAATGAACAACGATATACTATTGAAATGTTATTAATTATTTTAATTGCTATCACCTAGCCATTATATTGAAAAGAATGAATAGGATTAAAAATATTATAGAAAATAGTTGTATAATTTTTATATATTTTAAATTTATTTATTATTTTATAATAAACAATTACTCAATTTTCATTAAAGTTATTTTATGTTTCAAGAACATATTTTATTCAAAAATTGTTTTCATTGATTTTTTTTGGTTCATATTATATTATTATTCTAATAAAATTATCAATATAATTTTTAAATATTTTTTGAAATATTCATATCCAGGTTATCTTAGGGATTTATTTTATTTTTATAAAATATTTTATTATTGGTTGAGTAGTGAATATTTAGATTTTGAAATTACACTTTTTTTATTTTCTGGTATTTTTAATTCATTTATTTGATTTTCATTGGTTTTATTAATTAATTTTTTTATTTTTTTTAGAAAAAATTAAATTATTCAATTTGGATAAATACTGTTCTCGATACTTGTATAAAAATTCGGATAGTCTTAAAAAATATTTTTTAGAAAATATTTTTGTTTTGTTTACATTTTTTTATGGAATTTATTCATTTTATAGAGATAAAATATTTAAAAAAATGATTACATATTTATAGTGACCATGTAAAAATTTATTTATACGGACAATTTTATTTTTTTTCATCTTGAATTGTAACTATGGTAAAAATATTATTAACACAATTAAATTGATAAAATTGGTAGAGTAATATTAACACTAAGTGACCAAGCCAAAAATATGCATATTATTTATTATTGGGTAAATATATTTTAACCCTTACCTCCTTATGATCTAAAATTATTTTTTATTGGCCACCTAATGAGGAATATTACTTAATAACATTTTAATCCTTTAAAAAATTATTGGTGTGTCCCTCCCCCCACTTATAAAAGGACAACCATCCTCTATCTTCTTTTCACCACAATGAGTGAGCTAGATTAACAAATAAACTAACCAATTCATTTTAAAACTTATAAATACAGAATTTAAAGGTTTTGGTATTCTTAGGGGACCTTGCTAATAGTTCAAAATAAGTGACCTAAAGGTGGTCTAAAAAAGAAAAGTGATCATTTATGTTGACTCTTTCAAATTTAATTATTCTTTAACCTCCTATAACATATTATACCCATAGTTAAATAATTAATATAGTACCATAAATATATTAGATGTTTTTATTATTAGGTTATAACCATTTGACACCTCTTCTTCATCCTATGAAAATGATAAACATCGCTCTTGTTTACATAAAACATACCATCTACACATAACATTGTAACTAATTAATCATTAATATATTACATATAAGGTTATAAATATGGAACTAATGTATATCTATGATTTTTATAAAATAATTATGTTATTTTTAATATAATATATCATTTATGTATTTTACATTCCATTCATTAAAAAATGATAATGTATCTTGTGCATACGTGTTGACTACCACCTCCAGGAATCAATGTGATTTATTTTTCATATATACCTTTCATAGATGACTCTAAATATATATATACTAAATATATAAGAAATTTATATAGCTATTAAAATTATTGATATGATGGAACCATGATCTAGATTCAAGTAAAAAAAATACAAAAATAAAAGTTTACATGTAAAACGAAATGGTAAACACTCAGAAACTATGATTTTTTTTAATATAATGGTTTTAAAATTTTACAAGTGGATGAAACATGATTTTATAAGTATTAATATTGTTATGTTATATAATTTTAAATAATTTAAATTTATTATTTAGTATGCCAAAAGAACTTTTCAAGTAAGTCAGGCCTGAAGCAACAATTTATTTCACAATCTCATCATTATTCAAGATTAATTATGTTTATGTTTTTATTTAATTAATTATGTGATATTTACATATTAAACCTCATATATATTCTATTCCTCCAGTTTTTAATAAAAAAAATTAGTCTTCCATCCATTTTCCTCTATCTATGTACTTCAATGATTGAAACAATGTTTTTAATGAAAATCGACATTATTCTTATCTTCAATTAGAAATATAATTTATTCCATATAAATGTATTATAAAATATTTCCAATAATAATTTTTAATATCATACAATTATTTATTAATGTGATGTTTACTAACTTTTTAATATTTATAAAAATTTTAATAGGAATCCTCTATTTTTCGAACAAGAATAATTTTATGAAATTTTAAAAAAAATAAATTTTTAACAAACACAGTATAAACCGATTTTCATACCAACATGATTAATATTTTCTATTAATATTTCCATAGGAGTCTCCATATTTCTCTCTATAGAATTTTTTTCTAATATTTTTTAATTTTTCTTATTTTAATGAGGTTTTCCAAATAAATAGGGAATTCTCCCCATGAAATATTCTAGGGATTTTTTAAATGTATTATCATCCATGTAAATATACTTTGATCAATATTTTGATATTATGAGGATATAATATAATGATACAATTCAATATGTTTATTTGGATGAATTATTATTAGTTTAATTAGTGGATGTTTTGAAATTCCATAATATAGTTTTCCCATATAAATACATATTTATTTTTAAATAATACTGATTAGGTTTTGTTGTCTATTCATATAATGAATTGATTATAATTATTATGTGATTGGTGGGGCACAAAATTAAATAGACCATAAATGTATCAGTATTTTTTGAGAGAAAAAATATGTTTGGTATTTGTACAAGGCCTTATCAATGTATCTATGATGTCTTAGCATTGGATCTCAATGTTAAGATTAAGATATCTAACATTATTAATTCCATAATTGTTAAATAAGTTATTGATATCCATGTGATTATTTGAACATTTATGTCATCAATGGATATGTTTAAAGCTTATGTGATAATTTATATAGAATTATTTTATCTTCATTTATTCCTTCTATATTATTCATGCCATATTTATTCAATGATGTACTAAGCTATAAGATTTATATTATTGTGAATCTAATAACACCCCTTCACTTTTTTCATTTCATTAGGACTCCATGATGTGTACTATGATTGATTTTCAAGGGTATTCGTGAGGTAATAATAATGTTCTTAAATAAAATACTAGGTTTATTTATGTTTTCAAATGTAACATGATGTTTAAGAATGTTTCTGGTTTACTAATACTACTAAACAATTTCGCATATTGGGATGAAATATCTTATATCAAATTCCATTTTAATAAAGAAAACTCCTAATTTGGGATAATATGGTCAATTTTTTTTTATTAATCATATATATTATTTCAAAAAACCCATTTAGTTATAATAATTGAATAATCATTGGCACATTCCATGAGAGTGTAAAAATTGTTCCTTTGAAATTGGTTTAGATCTCCTTGCAATCAAAGTATCTATGTTTAATCATTAATAACAACATTAATGGAATGGTGTTCAATGTGGGAGATAAAATCTTGATTTTCAACCGCATTTAAGACTTAACTTCGTATATGACTTCTAGATTTCAATTCCACAGTACCATTCACCAAGGGATGAAATTTTTATTAAACCCAAAATTTGGGTAATAGAGTAAGTGAGGGATCTTTTTCAACTTCAATTTATATAGAAGTTAGTGAAGGTTAAACTGTATGGGTCAATTAAATCATCATTTTAAGGATAATATTTTGTAATATTCTCTAAAATTTATGTGAATGGGATCTTATTTGATTTTGGTCCACTTATTAAAGACCTATTAGGATTTAAAAGAATTGGATCACAGACGAATGATACAATTATTTAATTTATGGTCAATAATTCAAAGATTTTCCTTATAATTAAGGATAAAACATTTACACCAATAAACCATAATATATAAATGTATGTGAAGTTTTTTTCCAGTGGTCATAAGAGATTTTTTAAGGGTAGTCTTATTAGAATACAATTAAAGATATAGTAATACGTATTGACTACCTTAGCCCAAAGGTATCAAGGGACTTTAAATTTATTTAAAATAGTTCTTGAAACCTCTATATGTTTTCTATTTCATTTTTCAATAACAAAATTTTGTTATATTATTATTAGAGTAGATAAAAAATAATGATAACCAAAATAAACACAAAGTTCAGTAATGTCTTTATTCTAGGACTCTCTATTATGGTCACATATGAGGAAGAAGATCTTGTATTCCATTTCATTTTCAAATTTATATTAACAAATGATATAGACTTTACTATCATAATTTTTATGACCCATAAAATAAACACCTATATATCTAGTATAGTATTCAATAAGTATAAAGGTGTAATATTTAACTCCAATAATAGAAACATGTGTTGGTCTAAAAAATATCATGGTGTACATGATATAAGTATTTAAAGATGGAAAAATCATTTTTATACATAAAATTAGTTTTTTCTTTTCAAGTAGAAAAGGCCCAAAAATAATATTAACATTTAAATAAATGTTTATTAAATATCTCAAGAGATGGTTATAGTTGAGCTTGAGTATCTCGTGTGCGAAAAAATGACCAAACTGTCTATTGAAAATCCAATAATTTTTATCCAGTTCACTTAAACACTTAAAATTTTGTCTTGAAATATATTTTAAATATATACTATAAATATTTAGGAAAGAAATGTGGTCAATATATGTTTCCATTATAAATGAAACAACCTTAAAAAATCATTTTCATGAGTATATTTGAATCCATGAAAACATAATTGACTAATCCATGGAAAACTATACTTCAATCCATAAATAAATAAACATATATAATTAATCTAGAGTTTGAGAAACCGATTTCAACCTTACAAGTAATTTCACATTTTGAATCATCTCTAAAAATGACATGTCCTTTATCGAGTTTTTGAAAATGATTAAATTTATAAAGGGTCACCACACATGTTCCTCGAACACCCACTATCCATATATGTAGTATAAGAGTTGTTGTTTTTCTTGAAAATAATTTCCTATAAATTATTTGTAAAAATATATATTGTATTATAGAAATTTATTTCATAAGTATGGTGTCAAAATTATATATAAGACTTAAAAAATTATTTTTGGAAAATCCCCTAACAAAACTAGTATTTTTAGATATTTTTGAAGAAACCATATTATTTTGAAAAACCAATTTTGGAATTAATTTTAATAAAATTTGGAGCACCGAAAATAATATTTGAATATTGATCACCATGGGTTAACTAGGAAATAATAATTTTCATATATTTATTTTGAGGTTCCAAATTTTCAATATTTAGTTGTTATTTTGATATAAATACAAAGATAACTTTTTTATTTTAATGGTTTACCTTTTTCCACAAAAAATAAAATTATAATTCTTATTAATATCCTTAAATCTTGAAGTATATTCATAAAAACCATTTTTATATTTATATATAGAATAAATTAGATCATAATAACTTAGATAAATGGTTCAAGGAGTTGAAGAAAAATAGAAATAAGAAGAATTAATTGAATTGACTTTAACAAAAACCTTAACATAAGCCATAAAGAACTTTTCACTCTTTTCACTTGATCCAGATGAAGAAATTTAGTCAACTCTACTATTATAGTTGCGACTTTAAGATATTTCATACCCTATTTATTTTCCTCACTTATATTCTTATTTAAGGTATAATATATCTCTATACGACTATTGATATTTAATTTGAGAAACCTAACTTCTGATTCTTCATTACCTATTTTTAGTTTTTGAGTTGGATATATTCTTTTTCATGAACATCTTTATCTTCTTGAAAATATGTAAAATTTCCTTATCACTTTTGGATGAATTTTCAATGAAAACATTAAATGAAATTTAACTTTTAGACTCTTTGATTTCCTTATCCTCTTTCTCATAATGTCTCTTAATAGTTATCACATAGGTCAAGATAGGTTGGATAAGATCTATGATCAGAATTTTCATTATTTATTTAACTTCTTGAATCCCCCTTACATTAGGTTAACAATTTCTTTGTAGAACCTAATGGATTTTCTCTAATAATTTTTTTAGACAGATTATCACCAAGAGGATTTTGACCATTTCATATATCAGTGAAACGTGTAAATATATTGGTAATAGATTTATTTGGATGAATAATAAAACATCCAGTGTATTGTATTTACATATAAATTTAAGTATCATTAACATTTATTTCTCCTTCAAGAGTGAATTATAAGATTTTCAATATTTCATGATCAATTTTGGAAGTAGATATATGATTAAACTCATTTTTTTCTAAATTAAAATGTATATCATTCAAATATTTACCATCTAATTCAAAATTACCTTTACCATTAGGTGTCTATTTTTATATATTTTCAATTGTAGGAGTTTAACCACTGTGAAAATCTTCCATGAGGTATAACCAATACCTATAAGAATGTTTTACATATTAGTCTTATAGAAACTATAATTGGGACCATCAAAATAATATTCAATACCCATAGATTTCCGTTTGGGTGTACCATGGGTATAATAATTATATTAGACCAATAAATACGTTTCTTGAAAAATTTGTAAAAAATATTGAAAACAAATTAATATTTGAATAAGTTAAAATAATAGTAATATTTTTTCAATTCAAGATTCCCTTTCACAACAAAATAATGTATATTTATGATAAATGGAAAGAGGGGTTTGGGGTGAATGATAATTAAAAATAATTTTTAAAAATTAATACTTATAGGAAAAAACCCCTCTTAGCAGTAAAATAGTAGGGTAAATTTTTTTGATTAAAAACAGAGAACATGAGATCTGAGGCTTATAAGTAAGTGTAGTGAAAAATGAAATGATTTAAAACAATGTAAATGAAATTATTACACATATAACAATTTAAATATACATGTGTAATAATGATATAAAAAATATTATTCATTCTAATTGTATTGAACACCAAAAGATTAAGCACAGAGATAATTATAATAATAGGTGACTAATGTATAAAATAAATAATGGAAATGATTTAATAAAGATATAGTCTAAATATATTTAATTATCCCTTAGGATTCCAACACGAATTTATTTAGGGTTTAATGTATTATTCCATGTATTTAATGGTTGAAATAAAACTAAAAATATTTTATTTTTTTTTGGTTTATTGAAAAAAATATGATTTATAATAAACCATTGATTTTTAATATATATAGCTAGAAACTTCCAAAGAAGTGAATGATTTTCCTTCCAGTGGTTTTGGATAGAAAACTAAATCCCTCACTTATAATGTTTGTGAGCGTAGAAGTTAAAATAATAATTAAGAGGGAGGATTTTTTGGAACAATACATTTGAAGATTAATAGTAATATATCAATGTATAAGAATGAACACTAAGATAGATAGAGAAAAACTGTAGAATAAGTGGGAATAATTTATAAATAATTCACAAATTTTTGTTGGAATTGAGTGTTAAAGTGTAACTAAGAGTGATTTGATGATTATAGATAATGTTTATTTAGAAATATGCAAATGATTGTATATATTCCACCCAGGGGTATATTTAGGGCTTTAAAGGTCACCTAGAATATTTGGGAATCATTATAGAGTTAATGAAGTTGAGGGGGGACAAATTATCTCATTATTAACATTATTAAATGCTCTCTTGGATTTCCTTCCCCATCATTGTTGATGTTGGTGTCCTAGGACCAATTGTTTTTAATTTGATTACATGAATATTTTATTTATTGAATATTAATGAAAATATTTATTACATATTGTTCATTTATCATCATGAATCTAATGTAATAATGTCATAGAGTATACATCGCATTAATATAGTAATAGAAGATCCCTGATATGTTGAGATCTGTGATGTGCTATGATGATATTCTTAAAAAATATTCTATTACAAGATAAAATACTATTATGGGACACGTATTAAAAAAACCAACATGTATGAGTACACTTAAGAAAATGTGGCTTCTTCTCATGATGTTCAAACTTTCTTAATCTTCAAGCCATGAGATCATGAGAATATACCCACCAGTAAATATTCCACATGTTTTGGTGTCATAAAAAATTTCTATATTCGAGCATGTGGAATGGTCCTTATACTTTTAGAGTATTATTAATTCTTATTACAACTCGAATTATTTGATTATTTCATAAACCATGATGATTACAGTTCATCAATAAGTTTGATATTTTGGCTGTGTCACAAGTGGTATGTCATTAATGGATATGTCAAGAAATCTTATTCCCCTTATATCTTTACGGAAGATGATATCTCAACCATTTTATTGGAATAGAACCATCACACTAAATTCCATGACTATGGTGTAACAATATGTTTATTTTGAAAAGTCAAATAATGATTTATCAAGCATATATATTGGTGACATGGATATGAGAAATTTATGATAAGAGATTGAGACAAAGGGATTTTATTACATAGTGAGTGTTCGAATGTGGTTTTCATCTTGGAGACATTTAAATCTTTATCTAGGGTTCCTTAACCCATTTCTAGACAGTAATCGTATAATACAGGAAAGGCCTTCTAATGACAAAAAGAAATAATTTTAGGGGTTCACTCACTAAGTATTTCTGTTGATCTTTATTAAATTTGATTTTAATTTAATTATTGGAATAAATATTATTCTTAGGACCAAGGAATAACATTCACAAGGTATTATATATCAATAATATTATAAAAGTAATAACTATTTATTTTTTTTATTAAAAACTATTTTATTTTTTTATGTTAATATATATAAAATATTAATTATATGGATTGTGAATAAAATATTTATTTTTTATGTTGAATATTTTAAGAAATTGTTATTCTCTAGACTGTGAATAAAATAGTTATTTATGAATTAAATATGTATTTGATTTTCAATAAATTCTAGAGGAATTAGAATAGACCAAGATTGAGTCCAAAGAAAAATATTATTTAAGAGAACTATTACATCATATTTTTTATTTCTCAAGTTGTCCTACACCATAAAATAATAATAATGATATTATTATTATGTGTCATGTGTTTTCTTGAAGGTTTAAATTGTTATTTAATATCCTAAATGCAATTAAATAATATTTTATCATTAAACCCTAATATATAAATAGAATGTTATATCTATTGTGTATTTCAATCAAAAATTGACACTAGGGAATTGTTTTTCACATTGAATTATCTCTCATATCCTCGTTCTATCACCCTCTCATGAATGAGAAGGGAAAGGGAGATTTATTCAATACTGATGAATGAGCGATCAAGGACAAACAACGCAAGACATTCAATTCTCCACGCTAGCATTTGGTGACTGAGTGGTGTTACTGGGAGATCATTGGAACACACCTTGATCACTACTATAGGGATTATATCTTTATATCCCCACAACATAAAAAGGGAAATATGAACAATACTTTTTAAATGATCAACAATCATAAAAAAAGAATTTTACTAAGACTATATATTTATTTATTCAGATATTAAATAAAATAACTCTCAATTGGATGTGAAATATACTCATTCATAGTTTTAGGAAACAATTATTAAAAGAAATTTTAACATATCTCCCACCACCACATGATAACTCTACACCCGAATCCAACCAGTGGTATCATATGTGTCACGTTTAAATTTAAAATCATAAATTTGATTATTGATCCGTACAGAACAATGTTTAAGTTTTCATTTATTTAATCTCATTTGAATTAACATTCTTATAGATATTGATCATATTTTTTTAGGGTTTCATTTTATAATTTTTTTTAATTGATGAATAATGACAAAAGATTCAATTGGAAAGTTCCAAATTATTGACCAGTAAAACCGGGTTACACATTGTGTAGCCGGAGCACATGCAGTGTACCCAAGTGTGATGAAACTATGGAACCAATCAGTTAACTACATTTGGTGCATTTATTTCACACCACATGTTTACTAGGATGACATGTTATAAGAAAAGTGGATACATGATGTTTAGCTGACATGTACACACGATGTAGTTCGACTGAGTTAACAAGCTGAAGCTCCAAACATGTGACTTAGATTCATTACAACCTAGGTACATGACATGTATCTAGTTGGTACATTCCATTTAGTCTTTCATTAAAGTGTATGATTAAAAATTAAATCAAATTAAAAAAATTATCATTAGAACCTTATTTTATTGATTATCCCACCAATGTTTATTTGACAATTTAAAATGTTTTAAAGAATATTAAATGATAAATTAATTTATTTTAATTAATATATCATTATTCGTTCCTCAATTTATTTTCTATTAATTCTATAAATGATGGGAATCCCCAATTAATATAAGATGATCTTTAATATGAAAGGTAATTAATGCAAACGAGTTTATTTAAATAACAAAGTCTTAATAAAGAAATGAAAGATAGCTAGTTACTTTCGCTTATTTGTTGCGTGTATGACTGATCATGAGCTGGTCCAATACCTATACATGTGTTAACAGTTATTTAATTTTATTTATTTCATTTTATTAAATTATTTAATATTAAATTAAATGATGGATTATGATTCGTCCCTCAATCTATTATTATGTAAGACCTACGTGTAGAAGGATATTTATGTATTCCATTTTAGCCAATCCTTTGGTTCCCCTCACCTATGTGTGATTCATAAATACATGTAATTAATGGAGTACCCCATGGTATGTGGCGAAAGTTCAAGACAGGACCCTGATGAACCAAACATAGTCATACACAAATATACATGTGGAATGATGTAACTGATGGAAATATTGGAAAATAGAGCTATTCCCATAGGTCATAGGTTGATTTAATGTCCTCTCATTAAATCAGCCGTTAGATAAGTTCATCATAGGGTAATTTTCATTATTTAGTTATTTCTATCCATCCATTATTTATTTTTTGTATGAAAGAACATAGTCCCATAAATAAAGGAATTAATTAAAATATATGGAAATTAAATAAATATATTTTGAATAAATAATTTATCAAACATTGTTAATTAATTAAGTAACATCCAGCTAATATTAATAATAAATGTAAAGGACAAAACAAGATAAAATTTATATATAAATTATTTTAAATTCATCAAACCAATATTATGTTATACTAATCCATCCATTACTAGATTTAGAATGAAACCATATAAGTTTGTTTATTAAATGGAATATTTTTGGACACTTAAATTAATCATGGAGTTCTCATAAGAGTTTGTGGTTGATTTAACTGAAAATTAATTGGTTTTAGGATTATAATACATTCAATAAAAATTTGGTGTTATGTGTTGAAGAAATCCAAGTTAGTATTTTTAGTTTTCATAATCTAGTCAACACATCAATGAGTTACAAGTCCGTAGTTGGAAATATCATACCTAATTACTTTCTTATGGTTTTCACGGTCAAATTTAGGATGATTAATAAATTTAATGGCTATCATTACCAACATAATTTTAAATAACATAGTCATTCTGAGATTAATAGAAAGGGTTCTAGGGAGTTGATGAAATTGTTGGAGATTTAATATAAACTTAATTATTATATCTCACCAAATTATAAATAAAGCTATTTTATTATAATATGATCCTTTTAATTTTAGAATAAAGTGATTTTTTTTATCCACACCATCCCTATGATCAATATTGGATGTAGACAACCTTTTAACTAGCAAGAAATTCTATAGTGGTTCAAAAGCCTTTGGGTTGTGCTACTCCATGAATGAAAATATTACATGCTAGATTCCTCAATCCCTGATCTACCTGCTAAAGAGTAATGTGATGAGAAGTTCCTTATCAATGAAAATAATTTGAGTAATGTGGTCAATATTAAATGTTTTATGCTTTTTGTTATGTCAATTGAACTCATAAAGCCTCACGAAAACATGGATACATATAGGATGATTGTGTTTCCCTATAGTCATTACTAGGAGAGAGTCTGATAGAAATGCTTTGAGATATCCAAGAAACACTTTTATATAATTCTTAGAGAGGTTTCCCTAGTTGTGCCTTAGGTAGTCAATCTCATTTAATACCTTGAACGCATAGAGGTTATAGGGTTTAAACTCAATGAAAAACTATGCACTGGTCTCATTATAGAATAAAAAATTATGAGCTTCTCTTTCTTGGTTGTAAATTTTAATATGAAAAACTTTGAGAAGTCTCTTATAGTTCTTCCTACATTCCTTTTACATGTAGATAACGTTATGTAGTGAAAAAAATGTTTTTCCCATATAGTAAACAAATCTAAAGTGAAAACAAACAGATTTAGGCTCGATGCTTCTTCATGCCCATCCAAGAAATGGAATATCAAGGAAAAATCAAGGGAATAATATGTTATCTATTTCACATGTGGGAATTAGATATGTTTTAAGAAAAACTACACCCAACCAAAGAAGAATGGGGAATCTTCTGGTTCACTGGTTATCGAGTGAAATTTATCTGTTTCTATAAAATGGTTTTTAAAACAAATTATATTTCTAAGATGTGGATTCAAAAATAAGAACCAAATATATTCCAAATTATTGACCAATGGGAGGTAGATCTATGAGTATAAAATGAAACTATAATTACTTTTTTAGATATCAGGGAGTTCCAAATCATATTTCCTACTTGAATGATATTTTTTATTAAAGGTTTTTTATTATGTTCCTTCAGTTAACAAAAAATTTATTTTTATTTCTAAACTACATATTATTGGATTTATTTTTAGAATTTGGGAATAAATGTTTCTTATTTCACTAATATAAAATTTTTATAGGAAGGAAAATTGAAATAACTGTTTTTATGTGTTGTATTACATGAGCCATGTAATGGAAATTGATAATGATGTTACTTCACATGACTCATACCACACCTAACTTTGGAATCACCAAATAGGTCTTGTAAATGAAAAATAATTGACTAAATTTCATCAAGATTTATATTTAGATTCTTTTGAACTGAAAAAACATGGTTTATATCATTCATGTTTACATGTTAAAATGGCCAGAGTAATTTTTTGGGGAAGGTGAAAGGGATGAAGAGATTCTTGAATGATTTCATACTGATGAGTGTGACCATTTTCTATTAAGGCTAGGGGTGTTAACTCATAATTCATAACATTTACTAATTAATTTATTAGATATGAATATGTCTATTTAATGAGGTATTAGTTGGATTATTTTGATAAATTTAAGAAATAAAAGAATGAAGTTGAGAACCATATTTTTAAGAAGATTAACAATATTAACATAGACCATGGTAAAGAATATCATAATCAAGACAATATTGATTATTTATGGGATATTATATCAACTCAATACTCATTATATGACTCATTGCAATGGTGTAAGAGAAAGGAGAAAGAACACCTTTTTGAAAATGGAGTGATAAATGATGATTCATGTGGGTCTTATATTACCATTTTGGGGATACACATTACAAATAGAATCATACATACAAAATGGAGTTCCATGTAAAGAAACAGATGATAGACCATATCAATTATGGAGGGGAATGTAACACATGTTGTCTTACTTATATATGTGGGGTCTTAAAGCATTTGTTAAGGCCTATTCAGGTAACAAGATTACACCCTGAGACAAAAAGTGTATCTTTATAGGATATCTCAAAGAAACAGTGGGATACTACATATAAAATCTGTCAAACAATAGTTATGTGGTTGATAGATGTCCCACATTTATTAATAAGGATATTATAACTAAAAGATATAGTGGTATAAAAATAGTCTTCGACGAAGTCTAAGAAATATATACACAAGAGTTGGAACATAAAAAAATCCACAATGCCCTAGGGAAGAAGAAACTGTTCCAATGTCACAATTACTACATATGAGTACTAGAGAGGTTTGAGAACAACAACAATATGGTTTTCATTCCAAAAATAATGTAGAATAATTATTAGGTTATAATTATAATTCTAAAACATAATATAATGATGTAAGTGACATAGATATTTCCATATGGAAAGAAGCCATGAATTATAAATTGGGTTCTATATACCAGAACCAAGTCTCGATTTTGGTAGATTCTCTAGTAAATATAAATCCCATTGGATGAAAATGGGAATTCAAGAAGAAACACATCATGGATGGACAATTAAATACCTATAATCTTTTATTTTTTGTAAAAGGGTTTAAATGTCATCAAGGAATTAACTATTATAAACAATTACCCCAGTTTAAATGATAAAATCCATAATAATTATTCTTAACATTTATACATTCCATGATTATGAGGTTTGGGAAATGAAATTCAAAACAACCTTTATTAATGAGATACTTTATGCAAAGACCCAAATTTTACATGTAACTTTTTTTAAAATATTTGGAATTATTACTAGTCTGCGAAAATAGATGGTGCATGATTATAGGGCTCAGTGTGCCCAGAATGAATTTCGGAACGTTTTTTGAGGTTCGTTTACTAAACATGTGGGTGGCATTTTCCAACTTTTGAAATGGTGTTCAAATTAAAAATCTGAGAGCACCGTTGAATCCATAGTACTAATATTGTCTTAAAGAAGGCTTCACTTTGACTACAGTAGGTCCGGAGAAAAAGATAGATTTTGGACATTTAAAAGAATAATAAAATAACAAAGTTATTTTATTTATCATTTTATTTTCCTCCAATAGACAAGCAGTGGTGGCAGGACCAACGACATGTCAAGCCTTTAATTGGAATGACTACTCAATCTTTGTAACAACTCCAATGGAATTTGGGAGGTTCATTCATTAAATAAATCTTATAAATTCTTAATAGCGTTACACACCCTCTCCCTCTATTATTTATATGGAGCTCAGGGTAGAGTGTTGGCATGACTTCACCAAGAGACGAGGCTCTGGAAATGTACCGCGACACCAACCATTTGGAGGATGAAACCAGTTCCAGTAAGTGGGGACGAGCACCACCGAATCATGATCCAATGAACACCTACACTCCCTAAAATGTGTATGTTATCAAAATATCTTGTGGTAGGGTTTATTTCTTGTCTAATATCAAGAATTGTTGAATCTTTATACTACCCTCTAGGTATCAAGATAACACAGAGGGTGCAAGATAAACAAAGAAGGCCCGAAACATCAGAATTTTGTTGAAATTTGATGCATTTTTCGCGATCGATTTATTCGGGTTGGACAAAACCTGGAACAATGGGTTTAGCAACGAAGAGGGTGTCTCGGGAAGTCCATTGGCACCTTCAGATGGTAAAATAGGCCACCAGAGCTCACACGGTGACACGTGGAAGAATGCCAGCAACCGGTGCTGGTAAAGGTGGTGAAGGCAGTGGACGTCAAGGGCTAACCGCATTGGAGAGGGTGGTGCACCATCGCACGACGCCAGTGAAGAAGGCTGCAACTGAATCCGCCACAGGTGAAGAGTATGACCGGATTGAGAAAACCAGAGAAGGTGGAGCGGCATGCAACGACGCGCTGTCGGAGAGAGGTTATAAGGCCCCATCCTTAAACCTTACTAAATCTTGAGTTATTAATAGATAACACATTGATGATCTTTTCAGGTTTAGAGTTTTAGAGAATTAGATCATAAAACTATCATTACATTACACATTTAAACAAAGTGGTCACATAAAATATAGTATTCATTTTTCCCATCAATGAAAATATATTTAAAATAAAAATGGATTCTTTCTTGACACTTACTTGATAATATCATCATATCAGGTACCATTCCCTTGACCTGTGAAAAACATTTCAAAAATTTGGGATGAGTATAAAAAGCTCAGTAAGGGTTATAAAAATTATGGAAAGGAAACATGAGTACATATATACATAAAAATGAAATCATATTTTACCCATAAAACATAAGCACTTTAACATACCTCATAAAATCATGAATAAATCATAAATATCATAAGACATAAAGGTAACTTGGGGAATTCATAACATTCTTACATAGGAATTAACCCTCTTGGTTATTTTTGGAATACCCATCACAGTATATTCCCTAAATCTCTTCGGAGAAACCTTAACGTTTAACTCTTTCGCGTTACCCAATGCATTGGAGAGCTATATCGGGCTCACCCACCGTTATTTTATCACGGAACCACCCGTCTTCATAACAATGCCCAAGAACCATAACATAATCAAAGCACATAACTTTAGAATAAAGGAAATATAACATTCCCACATTAGAATAACAATATAACATTTTAATATATTGAAATAATGAATGCATTCTAAAAACCATTTTCAAAACCATTTAAAACATTTAATAAAGATATTTATAAATCAAAGTGTCCCATACCACATTGAAACTTTTAAAATTTTAATCCATTAATATCCATATAAATAAATCCTTAAAACCATTTTGAAAACATGGATATTAATGAGAAATATTTATATGATTAAATAATTAAAACATTTAAAACTATATTTTTGTTAAAGGTTTTTTAACAAAATAAAAGACACTTGAATTCAATAATTGAGGAATAAAATTTAATCAAAACTTTATAATATCATGAGAATAAAGGGATTCATGATATAATATTCCAAATGATAGTATATACACCATATAAGAGTGAATTGGTGCATAACAACAATGAAGTCTCAATAGAAATGTAAATTGAGATGAAATCCATTATAAAGATGGTATCCTTACATTAAGGATAAATATATAACATAATTATGTGTGAGAAATATAAATACACCCAATATAAGTGGATATTAAGAGTGAAAAAATCAGAGTTCATTCACACATAATGTTGGAAAAATAAAACCAATGACATAGATATTTAACTCAATGAAATGAGATTGAGTTATGATTTCCCATACAAGTTCGTAAGAATTTATCAATGAGATGATTATGTGTAGAAATATTATACCTACACAAAGGTTTCTTGAAATTACAACATAGATATTCCACCCATAATCTTGTCATACTAAAATCAAGAAGTAGAGGTTTAACCCAAAGAATTGAAAGTGGGTTTAGATGTTCCCTTACAGAAATACGACAGCCTAACGACGTCAATTTAAAATTCAGAAAAAGAGTTGATGAGAGAGAAAATGGTATCTCATCACTTGGACATAAAATTTACATAAATAAGGATATAGAAGAACATATCCCAACATAATAGTATGTTAATTAAAAGACATAACAAAACAAGTCTTTTAAAAATAGGAGGGTGAAAGGTCCCCTTACCGAGTTTGGTAACTTTCGAAACGTACACCCCATGAAAGAAGGAATATACAACATTGATGTGAATACTCATAAAAGAAATTATGTTACACAAAGAGTAGAATAATATACATTACATACACCACTCAAATGGAAATATTGGAAAATGTAGCATGAATCTCACGAAAACACAAAGTGAGATAAAAAGCCTCTTACAAAATTTCCGCAGTCTAACGGCGCCAATTAAAACTTCAAAAATGGATTGATGAGAGAAAATAGGGTCTATAATAATATGAACATAAAAATTACAGTAAGAGTAATATAAAAGAACATCCCAATCATAAGAAATACGAGCTTTAAAGGAATGACATAAAATAGTGTATTTAAAAAGAAAGAGAGGGGTAGGATCCCTTACCTAGGGTCTAACTTGACTCGATCATTCTTTAACCTCCTGAATTATAAACTTGAGTAAATTTATACTTTCTTATGAACCTTTTTCAAGTTCATTATTCCTTTTATATCTCTTACTACCATGCTATGAACACTACGTAATTATTTAAGTTAATAATGGTAGTTTTGTAGATCATTGCTACTTGAGTCAAAAATAAACTCTTTATAATTACAAGTTATTCATGTGGTAAAAAATATATTATCTACAGAATTATATGCATTATGTAGATATCATATATATCATATATATCCATTATATACATGCATTTATAATATTACATAACATTTAGAGGTAAGAAATGAAATGCACTGTTAATGGAGATGGTACGTCGTACGTATGCAAGAACGCTACTTCCATTTCTATTTTTTATTTAATGGAATAAAAACATAATTATAAATAATATTTTATAATTACAGTATGTTATCATATATAATATCATTACATCTATCCTTTATACGTACCACATATGGTATTAATGAATCAAGTCACTTTGAGGGGGCGGTAGTCCGCACTTCCTAAAATGAAGATTTTGCGTTTAACCATAATAGACACCATAAAGGTATGCCATAAAAAAATAGATAAGATTAAGTAAAACATAAACATATTATATATAATATATAAACATAGTGACATCTTAATGGCCACCTTTGTGGGTTTTAAATGAATATTGAACAATCATCGTTTCGTGAGGCAGAAATTCACAATCCACAGAAATAGTATGTCCTTTAACCATTAGATGTAGGTGTGTGTAACTATAGCTCGAATATTGATTATAACAACATCCTAGTATATTGGAGATATTGGATTTGTTACAAAAGAAATGAATAAAAAGAGTTTAGGGGGTTGGAGAAGCAAAATAAAACAAAAGTACACAAGTGAAGACATTACCTTAAAATCAGGTATCTCTCTTTGATTTGATCTCAAAGCCTTCCTTGGGAAGACTTCTGCCCAAAGTGAGGCTTCTAGGAGTAAGAGAGGTATTTGGAGAGACAAAATGAGCAGGTTTTGGCCAAGCCAAAGGATTGAGAGGTGTGGGTAAGGTGGTAGAGGTGGGGGCCTTTTATAAGAGGAGAGGAGGGGCACTCTTGGAAAGTTACAAAATGTTACTTTATTTTCAAATGAGTTTCGGATTTTAAAGGTCCCACATTACTCTATTTATAGGATAAGGTGGAAAGGGTTCGAAATATACTCATCCAATAGGTCTTTTACAGGTGTAGGTTATAGTTTTAACATTATCTTTTCATTTTATTTAAATCCTTTATTAATGAGGTAATCGCTGCATCATCATGATGTCATAAATAATTTAATTTATTTAATGTCTAAAAATTATAGAAAAAATATCATGATGTAGGAAATATTTTAGATTTATAATGAATATTTATAGTCAAAAATATTACTTTTATAACCTCATTTAAAAATTGTTTTATTAAAACATCTCATGCTTGTGACATTTTTATTTTAACTTTAAATAAAAAGTTATTTATGTCATTTTCCAACAAAAGTGGCTCCATGGGGTCCCCAACATGACCCATGGATTTTATTGGTTAGTCATGACACATCTAAGGAGGGTAGGACATGTGTCTAGGTGATTTCATATTATGAAAACATTATTTTTACCTTAAATCACACTAATTACCTCTAATTGCGAATAAAAACTTAAAAGTTACTATTCACCAAAAAATTATTTTAATCCCATTGAACCAAATTTTACATCCTAATGAAAACAATTTATGTAGGATTTTTGAAATTCAAATCATATAAGTGGTAATGTTTTATTTAAACGAAAAATCAGTTTTTAAACTACCACTTAGTGGTTTCACTATTCATCAAAAATTGAAGTTTTTCAAAAAAATACCAAAAATTCACCCTAAGATATATTTGATATTCTGAATTCAAAAATGATTTCTATTTTACAAAATTTAAAAAATATATGTTGCATTAATAAATTTAATAATTAATTCCTGCTGTCAAAACAAATAGCGTGTTTTTAAGAAACAATATCTATTAAAAGATTGACACTAGTTTAAGTCAAATTTCAATGTGAAATTAATTTCAATGACCACCATTAGATTAAATGGTAAAAATATATTCTAAATATACTCTAATATAAATTAAAAATATAATCTATCCATATAAATAAATCAGATTAAAAGGAGTTTTTGAATTAAAATGCAACATTTTCAATAAAAATGATCTTTATCGGAAAAATAACAAAATTTTACACAAAGTAAATTTTGATGTCCAGATTCTAAAGAAGGATTTTATTTTTTCAAATACAACATATAAAATTGTCAAAAGTATATGTAAAAAGTATTCTCCATCAAAAGGCGGTTAATCGAAATTTTAAATAATATTAGAAGACTTATGCTTAAAATTGGATTCATTTGCATTTTAAGCCTCCAACATTTATTGGATAAAAGTAAAAATATTTGACAAACATATATAATCATTTTTTAGTTAGTTCTGTTCATTCCAGCCATTACAACTTCTAGGCGTTAACTACCTTTTAAAATAATATTATTTTATTATTAGAGTGCAACATAAGATTTCCAAGAAACTCGTTGTTGGGTATTTGGTACGCCCTCGAGCATAACATTCCCTTTAAAGTAATATTAATATTTTATTCAAAATATGGATAAATATGAAAATTTCATATTCTTTATTTTTCTGGGGTGTTACATCATTCCCCCTACTGGGAATTGCGTCCTCGCAATTTTAAAATTGGGCTTGGAAGATTTATTGAAAATCCAACATCGGAACAAGGGTTAGTAAAACTATCACTTTAAAAGAATGGGAGAGAAGTACAAATGTCAGCCGAGTTAACCCATACTAGGATTCCAAGTATGAAAATATGGATATGGAGGAAATAACAAAGGGTCATGTTCTGATGGAGAGTGATAGTAAACATGTCTAGGAGAATGTTAACAACAATAAAATCACAAACTTGTGATGGGTTAAATGGTATTTGATTCCTCAGTAGGTAAAATTAACAGACAACATTATTGTTTTAAGTTAGTTTTCATTGAGGAATTTATTTATGACCTTAACTAAAACATAATGAAGCATACTTTATTTTCATGTTGACTTTCAACTTTTACTATATTTCTTACACGAACTCATATTTTCTCCAAAAGACGAGTATTTAGGATGACTTGTTCACATGAAGAGAGATATAATCAACTTCTAGAGAATCACCTAATCCACAAAAGAGAACTATATACTTCCCATGTCTTTAGACCTTAACCAAAAATAAAACCCAAAGTTCAAAAAAGACCATTAAATAAATATCTATCCATAAAATTCTACAAAGTAAACAAAAGTAAGATTGAAACCCAATTCTCTGAAGGATTTAATCACATAGTCTCCTAAGATAAATTTTAACATTTTTTCTCAAAAATAACATCAGTTACTCTTATAGTCTCATACTGAAAAGTAATTAACCTAATCACATATCCTATATGATAGTCTAATAATTTCCATTGATAACCAAAAAAATTCAAATTACTCTTAATTCATAAAATAGTATAACTAAAAAGAACCATTCAAACTAACCTGGGACTTCACGTAGTCCAGTGGTAGGAATGAAATACCAGTTGCACTTTGGTTGTGGGTTTGATTCCCGCAGCTTCGTCCGACATGATGGGTTGTCACAAGGTCTGTGTGTTGTCCCTTTTCAAAAACTATATAATTTTATAACATTCCTCAAAAAGAGATAAATTCATAAAAAATAACCATAACATAATTTAACAACAAAGGTTATCTGATAACAAGCATTTTGCAACCCAAAATGTATTAACCAGTAATTGCCTCAAATTCAAGGAGCATATAAACCCAAATGGGTTTTTATAACTATATCCACAAAATAAAGGATAATTATTCCATGAATAAACCTTTTGTATATCAAACATCAGGGTTACTATTAAAATTCCTCTATTGTAACCCCATCAGAAAAAGAGACTTAATACATCTAAGAATTTCACCATCCTAAAATCTACCAAAACCCTTGAATCCCTTATATGATGACTTCTTAATCATTTAACATTATTCATAATCCATTAGCCATTCCTTTTCAACTTATTCTGAAATACTTCTTTTCTACAAACAAAATCATGAATCGTATCCTAAGATTCCATCAATAGGAACACATATGTTAAGAAATAATCCATACCTTTGATTCTTCATTGTCAGTTTCTTCATCCTCAATCGGAATGGAATTAGGTATTGGTAAATGAATATTTGTACGATCTTGGTGACCCCATTCCCAAAACTTCTTCGTAGGACATGTGTTTGCATAATTACCATGCACACCACATTTAAAACATTCAATTGATCCTTCAGAAAGAACTTCTTTCCCTTTCCTACAGTCAACTAGATGCTTCCTTTTTCCATGGAAGGTTCTTGCTTTATGACCTTCATTTTCACATCTATAGCATCTTTCTGTCCCTTTGAAAAATTTTCCTATGTGTTACTTTCCACATATTTTACACATAGGGTTTTGAACATACTTACGTTTATGATTATTACTTGAACGTCCGTAGGGATTTGTTTCTCGCATACACGATGCCATATAAAAATAACTAAGGTTCAGGTGGTCAATCATGACTCTAGATAGTTGGTAGAGGATAACCACAAGAGTTCTCATTGCAGCACCCATATCATTCAGTTGTTCTTTCATAAAACCATCCTAGTTTTCTTTAAATCCACTGTTACTTTGGTGCTTTCTAGATCCAACCATTTACTAAAACAAAAAAGGTCACTGTGAGTATATCAGTAAAATCATCAAATAAAAAAGAGGAAGATAAACACCAAGATATAATTATCCAAGTTATCTCAAACTCATTATATCTTTAAAAAAACGATGACTCCATATAATATACTTACCATTGTGGTTATACACAACTTGTCACTTTTTATTAAACAAAACTCTAACCTCTAAAGTTATCTAAACCGACCTCTGATACCAACTATAAGGCCCCAGCTTTAGACCTTACATAATCTTGAGTTATTACAAGATTACACATTGGGGATCTTTTCAAGTTTATAGTTTTAGAGAATTAGATCATAAAACTTTCATTACATTCCTCATTTAAACAAAGTTGTTGCATAAAAGATAGTATGCATTTTTCCCATCAACGGAAACATATTTAAAATAAAACATGGATTCTTTATTGACACTTCCTTGACACTATCATCATATCATGTACCATTCCCTTGACCTGTGAAAACATTTCAAAAACTTGGGATGAGAATAAAAAGCTCAGTAAGGGTTATAAAAAGTATGGAACAGAAACATGAGTACATATATACATAAGAATGAAATCATACTTCACCCATAAAACACAAGCACTTTAACATACCTCATAAAATCATGAATAAATCATAGAAATCAGAAGACATAAAGGTATCTTGAGCCATTCATAACATTATTACGTAGGGAGTAAACCTCTTGGTTATGTTTGGAATAACCATCACAGTATATTCCCTAAATCTCTTCGGAGAAACCATAATGTTTAACTCCTTCGCGTTACCCAATGCATTGGAGAGCTATATCAGACTCACCCGCCCTTTGTTTATCACGGAACCACCCGTCTTCATAACAGTGCCCAAGAACCATACCATAATCATAGAACATAACTTAATCATAAAGTAATGATAAAATTCCCACATTGGAATAACAATATAACAATTTAAGATATTGAAATAATGAATCCATTCTAAAAACCATTTTCAAAACCATTTAAAACAATTAATAAAGAGATTTTTAAATCAAAGTTTTCCATACCACATTGATACTTTTAACATTTTAATCCATTAATATCCGTATAAATAAATCCTTAAAACCATTTTGAAAACATGGATATTAATGAGAAATATTTATAAGATTAAATCATTAAAACCTTTAAAATGATATTTTAGATAATGGGGTTTTAAAAAATTGAGAGACACTTGAATACAACAATTAAGGAATAAAAATTAATCAAAACTTTATAATATCAAGAGAATAAAGGTATTCATGATATAATATTCCAAATGATAGTATATACACCATATAAGAGTGAATTGGTGCATAACAACAATGAAGTCTCAATGGAAATGTAAATTGAGATGAAATCCATTATAAAGACGGTATCCTTAAATTAAGGATAAATCTATAAAATAATTATTTGTGAGAAATACAAATACACCCAATATAAGTGGATATTAAGTGTGAAAAAATCAATGTTCATTCACACATAATCTTGGAAAAACAAAACCAATGACATAGATATTTAACTCAATGAAACGAGATTGGGCTATGATTTCCCATACAAGTTCATAAGAATTTATAAATGAGATGATTATGTGTAGAAATAGTATATCTACACAAATGTTTGTGGAAATTACAGCATAGAGATTCCACCCATATTCTTGGAATAATAAAATCAAGAATTAGAGGTTTAACACAATGAATTGAAAGTGGCTTAAGAAGTTCCCTTACAGAAATACGACAGCCTAACGACGTCACTTTAAAATTCAGAAAATGAGTTAATGAGAGAGAAAATGGTATCTCATCACTTGGACATAAAATTTACATAAATAAGGATGTATAAGAACATATCCCAACATAATAGTATGTGAATTGAAAGACTTAACAAAATAAGTCTTTTAAAAATAGGAGGGTGAAAGGTCCCCTTACCGAGTTGGGTAACTTTCGAAATGTACACCCCATGAAAGGACTATACAACAGTGATGTAAATACTCATAAATGAAAGTATGGTACACAAAGAGTAGAACAATGGACAGTACATACCCCACTAAAAAGGAAATATTGGAAAATGTAGCATGAATCTCACGAAAACACAAAGTGAGATAAAAAGCCCTTTACGAAATTTCGGCAGCCTAACGGCGCCAATTAAAACTTCCAAAATGGGTTGATGAGAGAAAATAGGGTCTCTGATAATATGAACATAAAAAGTACAGTAATATTAATATAAAAGAACATCCCAATCATAATAAATATGTGCTTAAAAGGAATGACATAAAAGAGTGTACTTAAAAATAAAGAGAGGGGTAGGATCCCTTACCTAGGGTTCGACTTGACTCGATCGTTCTCTAACCTCCTGAATAATATACTTGAGTTAATTTATAAATTCATAAGAACCTTTTTCAAGTTCATTATTACTCTTATATCACTTACTACCATGCTATGAACACTATGTAATTATTTAAGTTAATAATGGTCATTTTGTAGATCATTGCTACTTGAGTCAAAAATAAACTCTTTATAATTACAAGTTGTTCATGTGGTAAAATATATATTATATCCAGAATTATATTCATTATGTATATATCATATATATCATATATATCCATTATATACATTAATTAATAATATTACATAACATTTAGAGGTAAGAAATGAAATGCACCGTTCATGGAGACGGTAAGCCGTACGTACGCAAGAACGCTACTTCCATTTCTATTTCTTATTTAATGTAATTAAAACATAATGATACATAATAGAATTAAAATTAAAGTATGTTATCATATATAATATCATTAAATCTATCCTTTATACGTACCACATATGGTATTAACGAATCAAATCACTTTGAGGGGGTGGTAGTCCGCACTTCCTAAAATAAAGATATCACGTTTAACCATAATAGAATCCATAAAGTCATGGTATAAAAAAATAAAATCTTAAGTAAGACATAAAATATTATATATAATATACAAATATAGTGACATCTTAATGGCCACCTTTGATGGTGTTAAAAGAATATTGAACAATCATTGTTTCGTGAGGCATAAATTCACCATCCCCAGAAACAGTATGTTCCTTAACCATTAGATGTAGGTGTGTGTAAGTGTAGTTCGAAACCTACTTATAAAAACATCCTATTATATTTAACATATTGGATTTGTCACAAAAGAAATTAATAAAAAGAGTTTAGGGGGTTGGAGAAGCAAAATAAAACAAAAGAACACAAGTGAGGACATTACCTTAAAATCGGGTATCTCTCATTGATTTGAGCTCAAAGGCGTCCTTGGGAAGACTTCTGCCTAATGTGAGGCTTCTAGGAGTAAGAGAGGGATGTGGAGAGGAAAAATGAGCCGGGTTTGGCCGAGCCAATGGCTTGAGAGGTGTGGGTAAGGTGGTAGAGGTGGGGGCCTTTTTAAAGAGGAGAGGAGGGGCACTCTTGGAAAGTTACAAAATGTTACTTTATTTTCAAATGAGTTTCGGATTTTTAAGGTCCCACATTTATGTATTTCAATGATAAGGTGGTAAGAGTTCGAAATATACTCATAAAATAGGTCTTTGAATAGTGTATGTTATAGTTTTAACATTATCTCTTCATTTTATTTAAATCCTTTATTAATGAGGTAATCACTGCATTATCATGATGTCATAAATAATTTAATTTATTTAATGTCTAAAAATTATAAAAAAAAATATCATGATGTAGGAAATATTTTTATATCTTTAATGAATATTTATAGTAAAAAATATTACTAGTATAACCCCAATTAAAAATTGTTTTAGTAAAACAACTCATGTTTGTGACATTTTTATTTTAACATTAAATAAAAAGTTATTTATGTCATTTTCCAACCCATGTGGATCCATGGGGTCCCCAAGTTGACCCATGGATTTTATTGGTCGTTAATGACACATCCAATGAGGGCAATACATTATTCTAGGTCATTTCATATTATTAAAACATTATTTTTACCTTAAATCACACTAATTACCTCTAATCCCGATTAAAAACTTAAAAGTTACTATTCACCAAAAAATTATTTTACCCCCATTGAACCAAATTTTACATCCTAATGAAAACCATGTATGTTGGATTTTTGAAATTCAAATCACAGAAGTGGTAAATCTTCATTTAAACAAAAAATCAGTTTTTAAAGTACCACTTAGCGGTTTCACTATTCATCAAAAATTGATGTTTTTCAGAAAAATACAAAAAATTCACCCTAAGCTATATTTGATATTCTGAATTCAAAAATTATATCTATTCTACAAAATTCAAGACATATATGTTTCATTAATTAATTTAATAATTAATTCCTGCTATGAAAACAAATAGCGTGTTTTTAAGAAACAATATCTATTAAAAGATTGACACTAGTTTAAGTCCAATTTCAAAGTGAAAATAATTACAATGACAAACATTATATTAAATGGTGAAAATATATTCTAAATACACTCTAATATAAGTTAAAAATATAATCTATCCATATAAATAAATCAGATTTAAAGGAGGTTTTGAATTAAAATGCGACATTTTCAATAAAAATGAACTTTATCGGAAAAATAACAAGATTTTACAAAAAGTAAATTTTGATGTCCAGATTCTAAAGAAGCATTTTATTTTGTCAAATACAACATATAAAATTGTCAATAGTATATTTAAAAAGTGTTCTCCATCAAAAGGTGGTTAATCGACCTTTTAAATAATATTAGAAGATTTATGATTAAAATTGGATTCATTTGCATTTTAAGCCTCCAACATTTATTGGATAAAAGTAAAAATATTTGAAAAAGATATATAATCATTTTGTAGAGAGTTCCATTCATTCCGGCCATTACAACGGCTAGTCATCAACTACCTTTTAAAATAATATTATTTTATTATTAGAGTGCAACGTAAGATTTCAAAGAAACTCATTGTTGCATATTGGGTATGCCCTCGAGCATAAAATTCCCTTTAAAGTAATAGTAATATATTATTCAAAAATATGGATAAATATGAAAATGTCATATTCTATATTTACCTGGGGTGTTACAGAGGGTTGCGACATATAGTCACGGTGGACAAGGGAATCTGACACTGGACGATTGCAAGTGGAGGTGAGCGGCGCGTCGATGAAGAAACCCACGGTGGAGGGCCGGGACCCGCTACCTGTGGTTCCCGCAGGTGACCGAGAAGCGCCCGTGGCACCGTCGATCTGATTTCAAAATGGGTGGAAACACCCCCCGTGCCAGCTAGGGTGGGCCCTGCTATAAAGGGCCGCACCCCTCTGCGGGACAGGCTGCATGGGCCCGGTGGGCCTTTCCCTCCATGGGCTGGGCTGTGCGAGCCCAGTGGGCCACGCCCCTCCGTGGGACAGGTCGTGCCGACCCAGCGTACCGCACCACCTAGGCTTGTTGAACCTGTCCGCGGACTAGTAGGTCGAGCCCGCCGCGGCCCAGCCCAACCGGGCCAGCCCAGGATAGTTTGGGCCAGGCCGGGTTAGACCTGGACTGGTGTGGGTCGACCTCAACTGAGTCGGGTCGACTCAGACCAGGTCGGGATTGGTCGGTCCGACCAGGTCAGACCGGACCCAAACCCATCTAGACCGAGTTTCGCTAAAAGATCCATAACTTTTGAACCCAACATCCATTTGATGAATCATTTGTGGAGCTGGGATCCTTAGAGATAGAATGTCCATTTGGAATACACCAATTGTGTTTTGGTGAAAATTGGTGTATGGATGGGTTGGATGGAACCCGAATCCAACTGGGCCCTCGGAACTAAAACTCTTATAAGTCACACACCGAGCATCTGATTGACACACCATCTGTCGCGTTGCAACCATTACGACATGGAGGTCCATGGGGATAATTTTCTAGTGGAAATTAATTGTAGATGAGGTAACAATTATGGATTTAGGATTAGATTATCCTGGAATCAAGCGGGCTTAGTGACAGAATCTAGTGGATGGCTCTAACGTGAAGAAACAACATTGATCCTTTGTGGGTCAGTATCTATCAATCCTGTGTGGGTAAGTGCTTATAGATCCATTGTGTGTCAGTAGCTATCGATCTTATGTGGGTCAGTGCCTAGCGATCCTTGGTGGGTTAGGTTCAATCGATCCTGTGTTGGTCCACATCATAACCTCTCGACAGAATAAGATGATCTGGATTTTTGACTGATCATTTGTACTTATGTACTTGTTTTATATACCTGGTGTGAGTTGAGTCTTTACATTTGTGTTACTTTTACCTTCATTGTCTTACCTTCACGTTGTTACCTTTGTGGTACTTTTACCTTTAGGGTGTTACCTTTGTGGTAATTTTACCTTCGTGGTTTTACCTTCATGGTGTTACCTTTGTGGTATTCTTCCCTCGTGGATTAGTTGTGCTAAAGGCTTACAAGTTGGAGCTTTATGTTTCCCCATGTATGAGACGAGTACATCTTGATAACTTAGGTATATATATGGGCATATACCTAAGTATAGTTAATGATTTCTTTGTGCTTTTGTTTGATGTATTTCTTTGTGTTTTATCCTTTGTGGAACTCTGTGAGACCATCAGGGGTCTCAGGGTCCCTACTGATTATTATTATACATGCCCCTACACGAGCTACACCCTCACCTTGCTATGACTTGTGTAGATGACAAACAACATTGATCAAGGCTGAGGGAGCCAGTACTGAACGGTGCTCAGAGGTGGACCATTTCACATGACGTGCTGTAGTGACTACTGTTCATGATTTGTACCTACCCTTCAGGTAGGATCCTCAGTGGATGATCCTGGATCTCTTTTCTCTTTTTGGTTTTACTTGTACTTCTCAGTTGGGCTTGTATTATGGTTCCTTCACTTTGGGTACACTTTTTACTATAGATGCTTACTTGGTGGTAACATTATGTTGTTTTCTTGGATTGTGTGTTTGTACAGGTTTAAAGACAATAACTTCCCATTATCGGGACATGCCTTTTGGTGCATGTCGATAGGACCTGGCCTATGGAAAGAAATCACGGGTTAGTCACAGAATGTGCCCCGGGGGACAGGTCATGATAATGTGTTATCTTAGGAGTTGGTCATACCTAAGAACTATGACTCTGATCTTTTCAATGTGGTAATACTGTTAAGTGTTTTGAGTGTGGTTTTCAGTTTGGGGAATCCAGTGTTGGTGTGGTGGCCAACGCATCTATACACGAGGACACTAATTTATGATTTCTGACTCTGTGCACAAAAACATTGACTGTGTTTGTTTTGGAAGTGTTTTACTTTTGAACTCTTGAGTCTTCCCACAGGTATAACTTATTGAATGTGGCACACATGTTTTCTTTTAGGATGCCACCACATAGACAGACAACCATGATTCCTGAGAGAGTACTAGATGGTGTCCCACTAAGTGATGGGGATTCTGTTTAAGGACCTATTATGGCAATATTACTATAATGTGGTGCAATGGTAGCACCATCACCTATTGGGCAGTAGATGGAACCAGCCCCACCTGTATAGGGTGCACACCGACTGAGCACGTTATGCACGTTTCAGGGGCAGATGCCTCTGAAGTTCCGAGGTGAGACAGATCCGCAGGCGGCTGAGGACTGGTTGGAGGAAGTGGCTAGACTGTTTCGCTTAGTTGGAGCACCAACTAATCTGATGGTGATCCTAGCATCCAGTCTGTTTCTGGGAGAAGATGGAAGATGGTGGAGTCTAAAACTCTAGTTACACAATGAGGAAACACTCACCTGTGCGGACTTCGAGGGCCCTTTATGAGAATAGTTCATCTCAACAACCCTATGCTCAGTGCGTATACAAAGTCTACTACACATACAGTAGGGAAACATGACCGGGGCCTAGTACTCAATAAAATTCACTGATCTCTCCAGCTACTCCACCAACATGTTTTGAGACCCTTTCCTTAGTGACCAAACCTTTAAGAAGGCTCTCCAATGGAAGATCAGAGCATCGATGATATGGTTCAGCATTCCAATGCCTGCTGGGGTGCTAGAGTGAGTGCTTTTCATGGAGAGCTTCCATTATGAGCAGGAACCAACAACGAGAGCCACCACCGGATGTCAGGTAGAAGAGTCATCCACAACAGGAAGTATATGGACGATGGAGGGGCCCAAGTAGGATTGAAATTATCAAGGATGATGTCAGGATACAGTGTCAGTGGTGAGGGGCTCACGGTATGGAGGAGTACATGTGAGGAGAAGGCAGAGCTAATAATGCGGCGGGTAGGGTCACATGGCTCACGACTGCCTGACCCACCATACAGATGACCAAAAGATGGCTGAGGAAGCACCGAGGTAGAGGGATAGGATTGAATTAGGATGACTATAGGGTAGTAGATGTGGAAGAGAATTTGTCCATGTAGTAGTGGGTGGGCAGCGATTCTAGGTTCTACAGCCACCACCTCTAGGTGGTCCACCCAGACCACATGAAGTGGGTGGACAGGGACGAGCTCAGCTCTAGGTAGCTGAGTTCTAATACCATGTTGCTCCAGAGATGATTAGAGGTACAATATGTGTCTACTCCACCCTAGATGTTGTACTTATAGACATAGGTTTCAGTCACTCTATTATTTCCACAACCCTCGTACGGAGCTCGGAGATTCCGATGGAGCTGTTGACTCGATCCTTATAGCTAGAGACTTCTACGGGACAAGATTCGACCATTACACACTGGTCCCGAAAGTGGGAGATTACTCTAAGAGGTGAGAGGGTTGGATGGGATCTTCTAGTAGCGGAGTCTAGTCCTTACGACATCATCATGGGTAATGACTGGTTATCCACAGTCCAAGCTCAAATTGACTATATTTGGCGCAAAGTGCGGTGTATCCCTGAAGATGGGACCAGGTTTTCATTCACTGGTGAGAAAGGAAACTTTGTAGCACATGATGGACTTTCCCATTGGAGGGTGAAGCCGATCACACATCATTTGGCTGGCCTTACCCATGGAGTAGTTGCTGTTGAGAGTCCGAGCTATCCTATAGTGGTGGACCAGTATGGTGATGTCTTTCTTGATGATGTTCTAGAACTACATCCATGCAGATAGGTGTAATTTTACATTGAAATGAAACCCGAGATGACACTTATATCTACACCATCATATCTTATTGATCTCGTAGATAATTGTGAGTTATAGGTATAGCTAGAGTACTTTCAGAGGAAGGGGTTTATAAGGCCCAGTGTTTCTCCTTGGGCACCCCCAATTTTGTTCTTCAAGAAGGAAAATGGGAGTTTGAGACTCTGTGTGGACTATCGACACCTCAACCTGATGACCAGGAAGAACATGTATCCACTTCATAGGATTGATAATCTTTTCAATCAGCTGAAGTGAGTTTGATGGTTTTTGAAAATAGACCTCAGATCAGGCTATCATCAGCTGAGGGTACGAAATGAGGATGTGAAGAAGAAGACCTTCAAATGTAGGTATGACCACTTTGAGTTCTTGTTTATGCCATTCGGTGTGACCAACACCCCTGATGTGTTCATGTGACACATGAACAAGATCTTTCATCCATACCGCGAATGCTTTGTGGTGGTCTTCATGGACGACATCTTGATATACTCAGCGTCGGAGGAGGAGCATACATATCATCTTATAATAGTTCAGGATACACTCTAAGTGCACCTGATTTATGGTAATATCTCAAAGTGTTAGTTTTGGATATAGGAGGTCTACTTTATGTGACATGTCATCTCGAAGGATGGAGTTGCAGAAAATCCTGTGAAGATGGAGGCTTGCTTGCTTGGGAGCCACCCAAGAGTGTGACCGAGGTGCGAAGTTTCATGGGATTGTATGAGTACTACTGTTGATTCATACCCGAATTTTCCAGAGCTTTGGAACCCTTATATGCATTGATGAAGAAGGGAAAACCCTTCATATGGATAGAGAGATTCCTTCAGAGTTTTTAGTAGTTGTGGCAGACACCGAGGAGTGCCCCTACCTTGAGGTTACGAGAAGAGGGTGTTGGGTATGTAGTCTACTACAACGCATCAGGGTCCAGACATGAATGTTTCCTGATGAAGGAGTGAGTAGTGATCTCTTATGGTTCATGAAATCTAAGAAATCATGAGTATAACTATTCTACCCATGACCTGGAGTTATCATCCGTTGTCTTTGCCTTGAAAATGTTTCGACACTACTAGATGGGTGAACTGTTTACTGTTTACTCTAACCACAAGAGTCTAAGGTATATCTTCTCATAGAAGGACCTGAACTTAATAAAACGATATTGGATAGAGTTCATCTAGGACTATGAATTAGAAATATAATACACTTTTGGTAAGGGGAATGTAGTGGAAGACACACTCAGTAGGAGGTTTGATTTATAGCTGCTAAGTGAGGTGACATAGCAGCTAGCTGCGTTGCATATATCCTTTGTGGATAGAGATGAATTAGCTTACCTCTAGTCTATGACTGTCACTCCCCCACTTCTTCACCGAGTTCAGGAGGCACGACATGGGGATATTAACTGTGAGGCAAGATGTTCTTAGATATCTTAAGGACATGCACCTGATGGATTTTCTGAAGGTGGGGAGCACATTATTCTCTTTAGAGGATGCACCATGGTACTAGTGGATCTATAGGAGGAGGGCTGAGGGGGTTCCATTTTTCCCCTCTATAGCTTCATATGGGTGTGGAGAAGATGTACCAGGACCTCCGACATCGACACTAGTTTCTAGGTATGAAGAAATCTGTGGTAGAGTTTGTTTCACGATGACTCACTTGTCAGTAAATGAAGGCTGAGCATTAGGTTCCACTAGGCTTAGTGTAGCCACTAGAGGTACCAGATTTGAAGTGGGATGGTATCTCCATGGAATTTGTGATAGGGATACCATTGAATTCTAGGGGACATGATTCCATCTGGGTGATCATTGACCGACTCACCAAGTCGGACCACTTCCTAGCCATCTGAGAACATGGATCAGTAGGGGTCTTGGGAAGCCTCTATGTACATGAGACAATATGATTTCATGGGGTTCCATCGATGATCGTATCTAAATTTGATGCACCTTTTACATCCCAATGGGGGAAGGGATTATAAGAGGTGTTCAAGACTCAACTATATTTGAGGACCTCTTTTCATCCACAAACAAATGGTCTGACTGAGCAGACTATTCAGACACTGGAGGACATGCTTCGTTCTTATGTCCATGATTTTGGCCGTAGTTGGGAGGATCACTTTCCCTTGGTGGATGTCGCATACAACTACAGTTATCACTCCACCATCAGTATGGAACAATTTGAGGCCTTGTACGGTCGACCATGCAGATCACCTCTATACTAGACAGACCCAGGGGTGTCAAAACTTATGGGTCCAGAGTTGGTACTAGCGACCAATCAGAAAGTAAAGATCATCCGGGAGCGGATGAAGACTGCACAGAGCAGACATAAGTCTTATGCTAACAGGAGATGAAGACCTATGGATTTCTATGATGGGGACCGTATGTTCTTGTAAGTCTCCCCTCGATGGGGAATATGGAGATTCGGCTGAGGCGGGAAACTTTCACCGAGGTTATCGGACCATTTCTGATACTTTGAAGGATTGGTGAGGTGGCATACTGCTTTGAACCACCACTGCAGTTGGAGAGGTTGCACGACATCATCCACGTATCCTAGTTGAGGAGATACGTGCATGACTAATTTCACGTCATCGACTATGGAGTACTAGACTTTGATGATGGGCGACTTTTATGGAGGTTCTAGTAGAGATTGAGGATCGACTGGAGTAGGTCCTTCGTGGATGATTGATACCTCTGGTGCACATTCCCTGGCAGCACATGAACCTCTAGGAGGGAATATAAGAGCCGGAGACACAGATTCTTCCTCAGTACCCCCATTTGTTTTCTTATTCTATGTTGTGGCTTTCAGGGATGAAAATACCAAATATTCGGAGAATATAAAGACCCATATTTTCTATGTAATTTTCTTTAAATTATATGGAATTTTTATGAGTCTGTGAAAATAGACGGCGCATGATTCCAGAGCCTGATGTGCCTGGAATGAATTTCTGGAAATTATTTAAGGTATGTTCAGTAAATGCAGAAGCTGCGTTTTCTATCATCTGAACCAGTGATTGGATTAAAAAACTGAGAACACCGTTGAATACGAAGCACTGAGATTCTCTTAACAAAGGATTCACTATGAACGAAGTAAATCAGGAGAAAAAGATAGATTTTGGACAATTAAAAGAATAATAAAATAAAAAGTTATTTTATTTCTCTTTTTCTTTTCCTCTAATGGACATGCTTCGGTGGTGGGACCAATGACAGGTCAAGAAATTAATTAGATTGACTTCTCTATCTTGGTAACAACACCATTGTAATTTGGGTGGTTTATTCATTAAATGAACCTCATAAATTCCAAACGGAGTTACTCACCCTACCCCTCTCAAATTTAAATGGAGCTCAGGGTAGAGTGTTGGCACAACTTCACCAAGCGACGAAGCTTTGGCAAGGTTCCATGACACCAACCACTTGGAAGATGGGACCAGTTCTAGTAAGTGGTGATGAGAACCATCGAATCACGAACCGACGAACACCGAATCATCCTCAAACATGGAAATTCTCTAATGATCGTGAAGTAGGTTTTATTTTGTGTCTAATATCAAGAGTTGTTGAAACTTTATACAACCCTCGTGCTATAAGGATAACACGGAGGGTCAAAGCCAAACAAACAAGTCCCGAACCCTCCACCTATGGTTGTAATTTGATGTGTTCTTCACGAGCGATTTATTCGGGTTGGAAGATACCCAAAACAGTGGGTTTAGTGATGAAGAGGGCATCTCGGGAAGTCTGTTGGCACCTTCATATGGAAAAATGGGCCACCTGAGCTCACCCAGTGACCCAATGAAGACTGCCGACAACTATTGCCGGGGGAGGAGGTGACATTAGTGGCAAACAATGGTCGGCCACAGTGGATATGGTGGCGCGCCGTCGTGCACCATCGACGAATAAGGCTACGGCCGTATCCGCAGCATGGAAAGACATGGGTCGGCTCGGGCCGGCCGCAGAAGGCGGAGCAGTGCGCAATGAAGCACTGCCAGAGAGAGGGCTGCATAATATAGCCGTGGAGGACAGTGGTGCCCATCCATGGGCAGAGGTGAGTGGTGCACCATCATGTGCCACTGTAGATAGCCATGATAGAGGGACAGGACCCACTCCCGACGAGTTCTGCGGGTGACCTGGTGGTGCCCTGTGGCACCACCACTCCAATTTCTAAATGGGGGAAATTCCCCCACCCTCATGCCAGATAGGGTGGGGCCCACTCCAGCGGTCCTTGTCTCAACCATGTTGTGCCCCTCTGAGTGCCAGGATACGCCCCTTCATGGGTTTGGCCGTGCTAGCCTAGCGGGCCTAGCCCACCACGGCCCTACCAAACTAGGCCGGGTTGGTGAGACCCAAACTGAGTTGGGTCGGGCCAGACCGGGTCGGGTCAACGTAGACTGGGCTTGGGGTGGGTCGGACCGGACTCGAACCATTCTAGGCCCATTATCACTAAAAGATCCACAACCTATGAACCAGACGTCCATTTGAGTAACTATCTATGGCATTGAGATCCTTGGAGAGAGACACTCCTTTTAGTATACTGCACATCAGTTTGGGAAAAACATTGAGTATGTCTTGGTTGGATTGAACCTGAATCCAACCGTACCCCTAAAACTAAAACGCTTATTAGTCACAGACCGGGCATCTGATAGAGTTGTCGTCTGTCGCATTGGAACCCTTACGATATGGTAGTCCTTTGGGATAATTCTTTGTGGAACTTCATAGAGGTTGAGGTATGAAAGATGGCTTAAGGATAATATTATCCCAGAATCAAGCGTGATTAGTGGGATAATCTTGTGGATGGATGTAACGTGAAGAATGAACATCAATATTATGTGGGTCAACATCTATTGATCCTGTGTGGGTCAGTGATTAGCAATCCTATGTGGATCAGTATCTATCCATCCTATGTGGGTCAACACCTAGAGTTCCTATGTGGGTCAGTGTCTATCAATCCTATGTGGGTCAGCAGTAGAGCCTATCGATAGAATAAGATGATCTAGATTTACGACTTGTCATCTGTACTTTTGTACATGAGTTATATACCTCATGTGAGTTTATTCATTACCTTTTTGGTACTTTTACCTTCGTGGTGTTACCTTCGTGGTGTTAACATTGTGGTACTTTTACCTTAATAGTGTTAAATTCACAGTGTTACCTTTTTGGTAGTTTTCACTTCGTGGTGTTACCTTTATGATATTCTTCCCTCATGGATCAGTTGTGCTAAAGGCTTACAAGTTGGAGAATTATGTTTAGTCATTTATGAGTTGAGTATATCTTGATATATTAGGTATATGTATGGGCATATAACTAAGTAGAGTTGATGACTACTTCGTGCTTGTGTGTGAGGTATTGAATTGTGGTTTATCTTTTGTGGAAATCTGGGAGACCATCGATGGTCTCAGGGTCCCTACCAAGTATTGTTATACTCACCCCTGCATGGGATACACCCTCACCTTACTGTGTCTTTTGCAGACGGTAGGCAACAATGATCAAGGCTGAGGGAGTCAGGACTAGACGGTGCTCAATGGTGGACCATTTGACGTGATGTCCTATAGTGACTACTGATCGTGAGCTAAACCTACCCTTCAGGTAAGATCCTTAGTGGATGATCTAAGAGCTATTATCTCTTTTCAGTTGTACTTGTAATTTTCTATGGGGCTTGTATTATGGCCCCTTTACATTCAGTACACTTTTTACTACAACCATTTACTTTGTGGTTACTTCTTATTGTGTCATTGGATTGTATGTTTGTACAGGTATAAAGGCAATGCCTTCTCATTATAGGGATTCTTTTTTCGGTGATAGTCACCTCCCCCAGGCCTATGGAAGGTGGGATTGGTGTAGTCACAGAATGGGCCTTAGGGGAAGGGTCGTGACACATTAGTATGATGTCTATATAACACATCATGAAGTGTTTGTGACTTCAAAAGATTACAAATAGGTATGATAGTTTTAATGATCCATTTATGGATTAAATAAATTATATAGGTCATCAAAAATTATTTTTCATAAGCCCATAATGGAATTTGGATTCATAAATAATGAATATGAGATGTGTGTCTATAAACAGTTTTGTGGGAATGCAATAAATTTATTAATAGTATATGTTAATATCATATTACTCATTGGAAACAAAATACCAATCTTACAGTTTGTTAAGGCATGGTATAATAAAATATTATCTATGAAGGAAATGGGCGAGGTAACATATATTATTTTGATTAAGATACATCTTAATAGATCTAAGAGATTTTATGGCCTATTTCAAAGAATATATATTGACAAGATGGTGAAGATATTCAGAATAAAGAATCCAATAGGGGATTTTGAATATAATCACATGGAATTCATATTTCAAAGAAAATTTTTCCTTACACGCATGATGAAAGAAATATAATATAATGATTCCAAGCACATCTGTGATTGTGTAAGTCATGTATTCTAGTCTATATACTATGCTAGATGATTTTTATGAATTGAGTGTAGTATAAATATATTATGCTAATTCTGGTGACAACCATTTAATGGAAGTTAGGACTATACATAAGTATCTAATGTACACTAAAGATATGTTCCTGGTCTATAATGGATATGAGTAACTTTTCATTAGAGGATATGTAGATTCTTTTTTCCAAACAGATGTCGATGTCATGAATTCAAAAAATGAGATACATATTCACTTTTAATGGAGGATCTGGGAGCTGTAAGAGCTCAAGGTATCCTATCATCGTATATTCTACTATAGAGTCTGAGTATATTGTGGTGTCTGAGGCAGTATGGATGTAAGACTTCATCCAAGATCTTGTTCTGGTACCTACCATTAATGATCCTATCGAGATCTATTATGATAATAATACATGAATGGATCTTGAAAAAGAGACAAGCTCACATCCCCAAACAAAGGACATACTTCAGAAGTATTATTTATTAAGGGATTATTCTCATAGAGGTGAAGTGGCAGTGGGAATTATTTCCATATAGGAGAACATGGAAGACCCCGACTAAAGACAAGAATCATAAAAAACATTACTATCTTTTGAGTTCCATATGATTGAAGGTCATAAGTAGTTGGTTATTGTCAAAGTGCGAGTTTTTTAATGTTTTTGTCCTAATACCAACTATTTTTACTTGGATTACAAGTTGATTCAATGTATTTAATATTAATAAAACTAATTATTATAGATTTTTCATTATTCTTTTGACTCTAATGTATTAATGTCATAGAGTATACGTCGCATAAAAAATGCTATATCAATTTCTCTCTATGATGAGAACTTTTATTTCTTATGATAATATTCTTAAATAATGTTCCATGGTTGGATAACATACTACGATGGTACACATGGTATATTGACTGCCAGGTGTGACTACTCAAAAAAAGATGATGCTTCTTCTAACAAGGTTTGAACTTGGTAATATCTAAGATGATAGATAATGAAAAAAGACCGACCAATAAGAATTCTGGATGTTTTAGTGTCATTGGATATACATATATGTGAGCGTGTGTGATGGTACTTAGACATTAATATTTTTATTAATTTATTCTACAACTTGTGTAATTAGATTATTTCTTAAATGCTGATGATAACGGTTCAAGTAAAAGTTGGATATGTTGGGTGTGTCCCAATTGACATTTCATTAATGGATAAGTAAAGGATGGATTTTTTCCTTCCATATTAATGAAATCTAATATCTCAATTATTATTTTGGAATATAAGAATATCCATAAATTCCATGTCCATGGTGTAATGATGTGTTTATTTTATATATTCAACGAAAGATGTATCATGAATATAGGTTGGTGACATGGATGTGAAACCTTCATGATGATATATGTAGAATCTGAGATTATATTACATAATGATTATTCATTTATAGTTTTCTTTTTTGTGACATTAAGTTATTTCCCATGGGTTCCATAACCCATTCCAAGAGAGTAATAATAGAATTTAGGCAAGCACACTTAATTCCAATGAGAAAGAATCTTAGAGGGAGACACAATAAGTGTTTTCGTTGATGATGATTAAATTATATTTGAATTGAATGATTGGAGAAAATATTATTCTCATGGCCAAGGAATAATTTTACTCAAGTTTTATTGATCGATAATATTCATAAGATAATAAAGAATTTTTTTATGAATAAATAATTTATTTGATTACAA
The DNA here is from genome assembly GCA_963277665.1 of Viscum album. NCBI lineage: Eukaryota > Viridiplantae > Streptophyta > Magnoliopsida > Santalales > Viscaceae > Viscum > Viscum album. The sequence goes on along the minus strand of OY728150.1, from coordinate 1,879,429,188 downwards.
GAATATATATATAAAATATTTATTTTGATTATTGAATATTATAATAAATATTTTTTTTCAACAGCGTGAATTAAATATATATATTTTTTAAAAATATTTATTCAGTTGCTCAATAATGCTAGAGGAGTTTTAAGGGACCAAGATTGTGTCCGGTGAAAAATATTAATTAAAAATATCGTTACAACTTACCAGCTATTGGCCAAATTGACGTGTGACACAAAATAATCACAATGATATCATTATTATGTTGTATGAGGTTTATTAATGGTTTTAAATATTATTTAATGGATTATATACAATTTAGTAATATTTTAACCCAAACCCTAACTCAATAAATAAATAGTTATTTATATTGTATATATCATCCAAAAAATGATAATAGTTAATTGTTACACACAATGAATTCTCTATCAACTCCTCCTTCACTTTATATCTTATGAATGAGAAACACAAGAGAAATTTATTCAATACTAGAAAAATAGGGATTAAGAACAAACAATATATGAAATTCTATTCACTGTGATAGCACCTAGTAATTGGGTGGTGTTATTCATAGACCATTAGACCATTAGTGGATTACCGCTAGAGGGATTCTATCCATGGATCCTCAAAAGACAATTAATGAAGTCCAAAATGGACTTTTAAAATGATAAAAAATCATCAAAAAAATGTTCCTATTCCTAGGTATTTAATTTTGTGATAATAAATTAATAAATTAATTTTTTTATGTTAAAGATCCTCACACATGGTTTCGGGCAATGATTATTAAAATATATTTTTATATATCTCCCACCAAAAAACTCTTTAACTACACCCGGAACCCCCAATCATCACCATTTAACTGTTATTTAATGTTATACTTATGGGTTCAATACCTCTACAAAATACTAATTAGATAGCCACTCCAATCCATTGAGTATCTAGTGACATTCCAGTAGTGCTTATATCTATGTCTGATACTACCAATTAGATGATTCCCTTTCACTAAGTAATTATAAATCTTCCTATAATAATGGTGGTTCTTTCCTCCACCATCGGGTAGCTGATTTCATCCAACTAGGTGTGGGATGATGAAAATAACAACCTCACTACATTTTTTATTATTCTTATTTCCCAAGAAAAAACAATAACATAATTTTCTACATTATTAATTAAAATAAAATCACTATAAATGGATAGAACACTAAATATTATTTTATATCAATAAAACATCTTGTGAGAAGCATAAAATTCATAAGTGAGAATTAATTGTTTTTCCAGTTTTGAATATTGGGTCCTCTAAAGAGGGTAAAGTTTGAAGTTTACCCAAGTAGTTGAAAGTTATTTTTTAAAATGGATCAATTGAACATAAAATTTAGTGCTAAAAAAATGGACTGAATTTTATAGAAATTTTGTGCTAGTTTGGTTTTAAATTATATTTACCAATTTATAAATTAATAAAAATTTATCTCATGTGTATGAATGAAAATAACATTAAAAAGAAGGATAAAATTTAAATTATAGAACTTTATCTATTCCTAGAAAATGATTTATTCTTGGATATGTATAAATTAAGTTTAATGGTGTCGAGTCGTGAACCATTCTTCATGGTGACTTTATTTAAAAAACTGATGAATCCCACACTAAACATTTCAGAAAAAATATTATTTTTATTGTTACATGGTGTAGGGTTTCAAATGTGGTAACGATTTGATGAGTTCAAAGGTTTTTAAATGGATTTTTCAATGTGTTGAGAAGGCATTATTGAATGGAATTTATTCATGTATTCATGAAGGGAAATTAGGTTTTTATTAAATGTTTAATTATGATCATTCTTTATATGGGTGAAATTAGAGGAAAAGGGGAGAGTAATTCCTCTACCATAAAAGTTTTACCCTTAGTATTCTTTGACTAAGAATATATACTCTCTTCTATTATCTTTTCTTCTTGTTAAATGGAATACTTTTAGGAATAATTATATATGTTCTTGACATAAGATAGAAATTACAATGGTGTAAGTGAAACTAGGAATGATGAAGATCAAACCATACATACCGACCACAATCAAATGATAAAGCAACAAATATTCACCATTGAGGTATGATACTTTACCGTTATTAGGATTTATTTTTTTCCTATGGTCTATCCGTCATTCCCTTATTATAAGATTACATAGTTTTCTATGGTGGTGGTATGAATAAAATTTTATAAATATATTATTTTTCAATAATTATTGAGTAATTTATGATAATTTAATCATTTATTTTTATAATGAATAATTACTAATAAATTATTCCATTTTCAAAATAAATTATTATATTTTTAAACTATTTTCGAAACATGGAATTTTTTTAGAAAAATTGATTTTTAAAATTATCTTGATTAAAATTTATTCATTATATTACACTAATGGTTTTGGGTTTGTTAAAGAATTATTACCCTCTTAAAATTATATTAAATTAAAATGTTTTTTATAAATAAGACCATAATAAATATTTATAAAGTTTATAATTTATTTGTTAAAATACAATATTTCATTACAAAAATTACACTTTTATGGGTATTATTTCGATGATAAATAGAATATTAATATTTTATTTTTATCGATAGAATTTATAAATGTATTTGTATTATTAATAAATTTTATATAAAATGAAAATAAATATTTGAATGTATTAATTATTTGGATCACACTCCTCTCACATAAATAAGTAATTTTAAATTTAAATTATTCTATTTTAACCATGTGATATTGAATTTTTGGTATTAAATTTTCTATAGTATGAGATGAACATGTGGATAAAGCCTTTGTGTTTACATAAGTTTCTATTTAAAGAATTTTTCATAAAAAATTTATCTACTAATATTTTCCATATGGGTGGAAAATTAGGTTATATTCTTAAATTAATTTATTTTTAGAGAAAACATTAATTTTTATCAATTTTTTAAAATAAAACGTCATTACCTATATTTGTTCTCCCTTCTTCATTTTATAGTAATCCTTTTCGGGTGGTTGGATATTCCACCAACCACCATTATTGTATTTATTTTCCCCATATTCATAATATTGCAAAATCATTGTTTAAAAGACAAAAAGTTTAATATAAATCTTTATGGGTTCACATAAGATAGTGGGTGTGTCAAGTTTGGTTGGTAGTGAAGGTGTTCCGAGAGATTGGGGTGACAATGGTGTTCATAGTAAGGAATAAATTATGATATTGTTCTGTAGATTTTTTAATACAAATAATGTGATCCCCCATAACACACCCATTTTGTCACTAACTATGAATTCTGTAATTTCATTTGTAAAAATTATTCTATATCTTCATGATACTCACCATGTAGTTTGGAAACCATAATTGATAGGTATTTCACTAAGATTTAGATATCACACACCTTGTGAATTTATGTCACACACCATATATCTCAAAATGAAGTGCCTCATTGTATACTCCATATACATGCTAGATGAAAAGTCTCAGAACCACACATAATGTGCCAAATCACAGAAACCTCGTATTTTATAATGGGTTTCATGACATGTAAAACTTGAACACACCATGTTGAATAATTAAATATCAAATCATTCAATTTATAGAGATTACATCAATAAGTGGTGAGGTGACTCAACCTTTATCCCGAATTCACGTTGTCTATCCCAAGTTTACCTCCAATTAATGTTCAGCCAAAATACATTCCATGTTAATTTAAATCACATGGATATAGTCGGTGATAGTACATAGCCATGTAATTGTTGGGAAAAAATCCCTCAAGGTAACATTGCATCATTTTTGGGTTGATTGTGTTTGTTGACAAAGCGGGTTTCCATGGGTAATTGTTAAGTTCCAGAGAATTTTTTGACAATCCACATTGACAAAGAACAATGAAAAAGGAAAGGACGATCTGGAGGCGGTACAGAAGAACAGTACATGGTGGTGCTATTTTCTAGTGTTTGCCAAATTTTTGGCGTCCAAAATTTGAAGTTTGGTGAGAATCGCGAAAATAGGATTTCCTTGAAGATCATATTTAGATATGGAAAAGACATTAATTTCGTGAAGATAGGCTTCATGAATTGGAATTCGCAAAGACCAGAAGGATGATATCGGTGATTTTTCGTGATTACAACAAGCTTCGAGAATGGTAGATTTCAAGCATGTCGCGGCGGTGAAGGGCTTTGAGAGGGAGCTTTACAGCGAAAGTGAAATGTAAATGATGGAACACTCCATGATTACGACGAGCTTCATGATCAGAAAATTTCTATTGTGCCTCGTGATTTTGAGAGAATTTCGGTGGGAACATTAGAGCTTCGTGATTTGAGATGACATGGGGTTGAATTCAAGTGGAAAGGACATGGGTCGGTGAAATCGCCTTTAAATAGAGGTCAACCCCCTCGAGAGAAGTAGAGAGATCTTTCAAAGAAAATTATTTGCTCTCCATTCGTGAAGGTGGTTCGTGAAGGCAGGGTGCTTCGTGAATGAGAGGTGCTTAACGGTGGCTAATCAAGATCTGTGAATGTAAGTGGGCTTCGCGAGGCCACATGCTCTAAGGACTGTGCTTCACGAAGAGGCAGGAGCTCCGTTAAAGCCTAAGCATTCCGAAGGATTGAGCTTCATGAGAGTGCTTCACGAGAGTTCTTCGCGAAAATGAAGGAGCTTTGGGAAGGCTTGTTTGAGCTTCGCAAAATTTGGAGCCTCGCGAAGTAGGGTGCTTTGAGAAGGTATTTTCCAAAGGAATTGGTCAGTTTTCAGGGAAAAAGGGGTATTCATCAGTGGATGAACTTTGAACATCAACAGAGCATCTATCAACAGTTGAGGATGTATTATTTCATGAAAATGAAAAGACCTATAGGTCTATAAATTGTGACTGGATCTTATGAAGAAGCAGCGAGCTCCCTTCAGTTGATTGAGCAGTGAGTTCTCAAGTTGTGAGTGGTTGTAAACTAGGAGGGATAGTAAGTCCACTTTGAACTTGTAAACAGCAGTGCACTTATAGTGGAATTAGTACATTGGCACACTGCTGGTGTATGCTCATTGGTCGTAGCCCAGTGAGGGTGAACCAAGTAAAAATCGTAGTGTCCTGTGCATGCTTTACGGGTTGTTCATACTCTGCATCGGGAATGAGAGAGGAGAGGGTTTTGTCTAACAGCAGAACAAGATCAAAAAGGGCAGGCGTTTTAATCTTTCACATCCTGATTCATCCCCCATCTCAGGGTATCTAGCCTAGTGGATGTAATAGTAACACTAGTGTATAACACATCATGTGCACTCTAGGGACACATAATGTATTGGGGGCATTTCTAGTAATCCTTATAAAATTTCATTTGTGTGTCAGTTATGGACATACTGGTAGTCTATCCTATGTATGTTTTTACATAGAACCCGATAATACACATATCTTCAACGTATTAAATTTATATTTAGTGTTATCGTGACGTTAGAGGTTTGAAGCTATATAGAGATGACAATAAGTTTGGGTGGGAGGTTATAGAGCATCAATAGAGTTATGCCCTTCTTAGTAGAATAATTTCTCCTAAGAACGATTCCTTCATATATTTGGTGGAATAGGACATCTTATAATTATGAATGGGAATGATTAATTAACTCATAGAGTAGGTAACCCTATTAATCGATGCACATTAAATTTTATGGTCCATGGATCCATCATTTGGGTTAATAACCCTCTTGATTTATGTGTTTTATAGTAAGGCATTTTCCCCATATTACGGATGCTACCAAGGGATGATGTGGATGTGGCTGATTTGAGGAAGTTCATGTGATACATGTATGATGAAGCTTTTATAATATCCCCTCCAAGGTTCATCCTTGGTGACATTGAGGTATGGATGAGAATCCTACTATCCTTGATGTAATTTACCATTATACTTACCACTATGCAATTAGTTTTTATAATATTTCATCTTTATTATTATTTTATTATCTTTAAATTAATGCGAGATAAATTTTTTTATAGTGTATCAATATGGGGATTGGGAATTTCTACTCATCCATGATTTTATTTATATTGACATATATGTGGTACCTTTGGGTTTGATCCCATTTCGTTCGGTTTGGGTTTGAAATATATTATTGTTAATGTTTTCATTGTGATTTTGATGAATCATACTAGGTATATTTATACTCACTATATAAATGAATTTGTTGCCAAATGTTTTTTCCTATGTGGTGTCACATAGTTCAGTGATTATTTTAGTATAGAAGGAGGTAGTAGTGTTCATGGAGATTTTTTAGAGTATGATGGTGGTGCATGGAGAGATATGGTTGTTAATGGATTTCATATAGCATTCCATATAGTGAAGAGGTGCAAGCTTATTCAGGGAGTTAGTGGAACTTAGTGGTTCTTTACTTTGGTAATGGAATATCAATTTTTGGATTTATCCTCTAACGAATTAGATTAGATAGTTGTCCGATACATGTGTTGTTTTTCTATTGGACTATTATCATATATATATATGTGAATATATATATTTTCGAGTAGTTTTGACTATTATTAGGTATTGGTCGTCTGTTATTGTTAAATGTAGTTATAAAATAGTGCCTCCAATGTACGTATATGTCTTCTTGGTTCAATATTTCATCCCCTAGCCCATTGTCGGTGGGTATAGGGTGGCTTATTAAAATTCATACTCGATGGGTTGGGTTATGTAAGAATGGAACCAGATTAGTTTGACATTTTGGGAAATACTTCGGAGCATGTTTTCTTATGAGGACTGGTTTGGTAATAGTGGAAGTGTTTCTAAGGGGTTCCTTAGTTTAGTTATCAGACATTGGAGACCAGCATATGTGTGGTTGTAAAATTATAAATTTTCCATGACTCTGATTACCTATTTTTCGATATTGAACTCTATATAAACATTTTCTAGTATAAGTGAGTATGTACATGAACAATATAGTGTTCAATCATGACATTTCATTACATTATTAAGTTAGATCACTTTTACATGATCAAGCTATAGTGGATACATTCCAGATGTCAAAGGACGCTACCCATAGTTTTATATCTCTTATTTAGTGGAAAGGTTATGACATGCCCATTACTATTTGGGATCCCCACGCTATTGATCAAATGAGTGATAAAACATTGATTCATAGATCAATTGTGTGGTATCACTACCTTGTGAGTTGAAGGAAAGTCCTTCCACAAATTTTCTTAATATGTATTCCTTTATAGAGTGGAAAATAGTTTCCTATAAGATAGGCCAAACTACATGTTGATAATATCTTACGAGTAATCTAGTGATAATATTAGTAAAATTTTACCCTACCATGGTTAGAATTTGTACTTCTTCTTAGGGAGTTTAAATTTCTAGTGTTATATATGTCTTGAGTTTAAAATATATTGTACTTTTTTTTAGGGAATAATTATTTTGGACATGCTCAATTTTATGGATATTTCACATCATAATCCTAATTATAATTTTATTTCTATAATCTCAAGTGTTTGATTAATGACTCTAGTGTGAGTTTTGAGTTTTTCATTGAACATTATTTCATTCCACACCTATGGAAGTTACTTGGAGTGATTTTTATTATATTTAATTTTCCATGGAATGATACACTATAGTTCCCAGAATAGGAAAGTGCTTTCTTATAGACAACTGAAGTTGTGTAATGGATAATTCTACAAGATAATGGTATCTTTTAGATTATAATCTTACTTATTGTAGGATCTATATCCTTTCAAGATGGATTTATAGTAGTAGAATTGGATGTGATCGATTTGTATGATATATAATATTTTTTTAACAATTTCTATCACCACCCTTATGCATTATTTGTCGATATAGGTTGCTGAAACACAACTCGTAAGTGGTTTTACAAAATCAATGACTCAAAGCAGGTAGTATCTCAAAATATTGAAAGTACATTTGGTAAATATATTCTAAAAAAATATACATTAACATTGGAGAGATCAATATATTTATTTTTCGGTTATTGGTTTGAAAATAGATATTCATATATGGTTCCTAAAAAGGCTTCTTCAACCAAAAAATCCAACTAATAGAAATATTAATTTTATTATAAATATTTAAAGTATATGTTTTCCACAATCAAGGAAGTGATTATTCTAGAATGTTATGATGAAACCCAATGTAACTATCCATAGTATTGATCTGATGGTCTATGATATTTTTAAATAATGCATAGGTGATTAGGGTCTCTCTCAATGAGGATTTGACTTCATGATGGTTAAACTAATGATATATATCAATATCTCATTACATTTATCTAATATCTTGGATAATCTCGAGGAGTTGATGAAAAATTGATTGAACTATTGGAGAAAATATTTTTGGGGATCAGGGTGAACTGTTTGATTATAGAAATTTAGTGGTCATGCATACATAAATATAGTAAAATAAATTTTGTTTTTAGAATAATTACCCACAAGAAGTGTTTGAGTATTGTTAGTGAAATCTCAAAAATACATATAATTTTGTTGGGAGTTATGAATTACATGCTATTATTATGAGACCCATTTAATTTCTATTACCTTTATAATGAACCCCTCATTTTATTTTCATTATATGATTAGTGGATCACATGTTTAAATATTATTTTTGAAATAATTTGGGGGTACTAATATTTTGTTAAACTCTCTATGATTGTTCTTTGGGTTTAATAAATCAATACTTTCAATCTTGATATTCAGGATAGAGGTGTATTGACTAAACTATGTTATGATTATGGATATAAGGAATTATGTGACCAGAGTGGACTTTAGTGTGATAATATGCGATCCCATTGGTGAATATTATTATTGTCAATGGATATGGGAGATATCTAAGTATCTTTGTAACGTTCTGGATCTGGGTGCTGCCCAAAGGTGCCTTGTAACTAGTTGGCCACATGGCCTCAAGCACATTTTCCCAAATGATAGAGGCTTCCATCTCGTAGTGAGGGGATATGGTGTGATAGTTGGGATACTATGCTCTCATTGGTATATTAAACACATCAGAAAACAAATAGTTAAAATAGAAGAAGTATTAATACCATATAAAAAAATTAAACGGTGGAAGACTAAAACTACTAGAGCATATGTATATATATATGTGATGCATGGAATATGTATATTATAAAATTTCCAAAAAAATCACATTTATGGATATAAATACATAAACCAAAGTATAAAAAGAAACAAATAAACTCCAGCAGTATCACAAGCCTCAGCTTGGTCCCATGCTCTTGAGCTCCAACAATAATCAAGTACCTGATGAAGAAGGGAATTTTACCTTATCTATACCTGCTATAATATATTCTATTTAGTTCCAAAACAGGACCCAAATTGGGTGTGAGAATAATCCTAATAGGAATATACCAAAAGATATGTTCCTAACTGTTAGTGAATTTATATAGCAGGTAATATTCATAAGTAATGCAATAAACTAGAAAGTACTCAAAAGTAAACAGTCCTACAATTATAAATTACATTCATTTACATTTATTATTCATCCTTTGAATCATGTAATCATGGGATGTTTCCTATGTTCTATATCCCCATATGTAATAGTAACAAAACATACATCTCAAAAAACCATATATACAATCAAGTAAGACTGAGTCCATGCTTACTCTTTGTCTTGGTATTCTCGTCATAATCATTCAATCATTTATATACAAACCTTTGGGAAATAATTGATAGTATAACCCCTTTGGATTAATATAGCACTATTTCATTAAATAAAAACACTATAGGAAGATCTCATGATCTAACTTCATTAGTTTAATATGGTACTAATCATTTACAAATGACAAATTGGGAAGCTCATATGATCAATACCCCTCGGTCAACCTGGAATCAATAAATTATAAATGACCTCCTTGGTTTCTCTCACGGTTAATACCCCTAGGTCAACATAACATCAATAAATTATAAATGAACTCAAGGGTAGCTCTCATAGTTAATACCCCTAGGTCAATCATCTACACTATGGCCCTCACAGTCCTATGTAAATAATGTGAAAGTCCCTACAGTCTTCCTTGTACAAGGATCTCATGATCCCTTGGAATAACAGTGTACATATAATATCAAAGCAGCTCATGTAATATAAAACTACTACATGAATAATAATTCATAGGCACATCACTTGAATTTCATATAATCAATCAAACATCATCTTAATCCACCATGGCATGGAAAACAAGAATAGACTAACAGTAATCCTAGACCAAATATCCATAAATAATCAATCAAAGGAAACACACCCATGGGCTATCACATAATCAAGGTGTCTAACCTTAGACATAAGCAACAACCCTTTATTTAAAAATCAAACCATAGACTGTAACTAACAGGGTTAAATTCCAAATCAAGCAACACTCCAAACATGGGTATGCGACACTTTTAGCATATATAGTCTATATAAGAATAACAAAAGGCACAAACAACCTAACTGGATTTCGTATGACTGATATACTTGAACGTCAGCCCTTTATTTGGCTTAGATCAACATAGATCTAAAGGAGGTGAAAAACAATCAACCTTCAATAACCCATGAGAGAGGAATAATTTGGAATAAGGACTCAAGGGGATCTTAGAAATCACTAGTGGGATTCCAATTCACCCGACAATGTCTCAATCGGAGCTCTGATAGAGAATTGGAGGTTCAATATTCTTTTTTCATTCCTGAGTACTTCTATACGAAAAATGGGAATAAGAAGTCATTTTCGGACAAGGGATGCGACCCCACTCGAATATATCAATTAAAAAAAAGTTCACGGTGTGTTCTTTAAAACTATATGTTGTGTAGTGACCATAACCAGTCGACAACTTAAGAGGTCTTCAATGTCACCACATAGCCATGTATCCAGTCCTTACATTGCCAAAACATGGTGGTAAATGACAAGATAAGTACACAACATGTACTCAAATGTACATGGTGTGTACTCAGAAAATCGTCTTTTCCTCCTTTTATTTTCATTTTATTTTAAAAAAACCAAAAAACAAGATCCATACATGAAATGAAGATCCATAATCTTATGAACTTCACCCCTTAAAGAAATTCATCCCAAAATTTACCATCCAAGGTGGGTAAAGAAGAATCTGTGAACAAATCCTGCCATTGCGATCATACATTAGCCTCCTTCTCCCAAGTATCTCCCTACAATTGGTTGTGCTTTTATAGAACTTGTACCAATGGAAGAGACTAGATACAAAGAATCCTCATGCTAAAATCCATAAACTAAATAGGATGCTTTTCGAAGGATGCATCCACCTCCAACTCAACCTACTCGAGTTGAAAAACATGAGATGGGTCTGAAAATTAATGCCGCAACTCAGAAACATGAAAGAAATTGTGCATAGCTCGATACCTTTGAGGTAACTGCAACCAATTGGCAACTAGCGCAACTCTCGCTAAATCCTCAAATGACCCAACATATCTCATTGAATGATTCCCCTGTCTCCCAATCCTCCTATGTCTCAATCTTGGTGTGACATGTAAGAAAAGCTAATCTCAGACCATGAACTCCAGTGGTCATCTTCGTCAACTAGAATAATATTTCTAGTGATATTCTGTAGTATCCATACAATTTTGAATCAACTCCACCTTTTTCAGTGGTTGCTTGTACAAGATGAGGTCCCAGCATAGATGCCTCCCCTGCCTCTAGCCCACATAGGGGTGATCGAAATGGCCTACTATACAAATCCTCATAAGGTTCCATCTGAATTGTTTCATGAAAACTATTATTATAGAAAACCTCCACTAGGGGTATGTGTCTCTCTGAAGAGCCCCCAAAATCTAGGATTCATGCTCGTTGCATGTGCTATAAAACCTAAATTATATACTCAGACATGCCATATGTTTGGGGATGGTAATTTGTACATAGAATTACTTATGTACCCTAATCCCATTGTAGTCTTTTTCAAACATGAGAAGTAAAATAGGAATCCATGATTGAAATAATTGAGTGAAAAACTCCATGAAAACGTACTATCTCTTGGATGTACAACCTTCTAAGATCATCAAAACTTAAGGTTTCATTGATTTATAGGAAATGTAAATCATTCACGAGTTTATCAAAAACAACCCGTACAACATCATTTACTGATGGAGAACATGTTAAACTCATCATGAAATCCACCGCAACATCATTCCACTTCCACTCAGGAATGGGTAACTATTGTAAAAGATTTTCCTATAGAAGATGCTCCGCCTTCACCTGCTGACAGGTGGAACATCTCAAAACAAATCTCGCGACATCTCTATTTATTCTTGGCCACCAATACTAAATATGTAGATCTCAATACATCTTAGTGACACCAAGATGATATTCCCATTAACGTCAGGTATGCTTTATCATGCTGTGCACCTCCCCTTTGGAACCACATATCTCTTGTATATGTCTGAGCCATATGAATTTAAACTATGATTCTTTGTCCCAAATGAATTTAAACTGTTTCATATATATTTCATGATGTTAAAAATTCATGGTTGGTCCCGTCACATGACCATAAACTGTGACATTATCATCCTGGCCGCATGATGAAAAATAGCACTGCATTGGGATGTCCTCACTGGAGTGGAAGTCATGTTTGGTATCAGTTAACACCATACCATTTGTCAACACCTGCCCATGGATTGATTCCTGTGGCGATACCTGGACCTTCCATCCAAGGTCAATCACTTCACAAAAAAACACATTCATCCTAAAGGACAAACAAGATATATCAAATACTACTTATTTTAGAGAATGGGATAGACCGGAACAAACTTATTATCCTGAGCACCGGTATCCAACCGTACTATCCTTAGAACTACGTACAACATGATCTCCATATTTATGGGGTACGTAGGAGCATTCGTGCACTTTGTCTCGGGCTCATCCTAACATTCGTTTTCAGTCAATGGACCTAAATCCTCTCCCAAGAAGCGCATGATGATCTTGAACTAATCCTCATTCACATCGGGTGTTGTGATTACATCACCGTGTGTCTCTCATTTCCAACCATCTGTGGTCTAAGATAAATGACCATAAAATAAGACCACTCCCTGTCCTTGCTGAAAGACATTAAACTGCATGACATCTTTTAGAACTATGGTTGTCTTGATTCATATCCTCATGGGATACGTAGGAATTCCTAGGAATTCTTTTCTCTGGTTCCAGCCCCAGGAATATATAAATATCATCCCTTCCTTTTCAGCCCATAGGCCTAGAATTGTTTGAAAATATGGGATGTGGTGAGTACCTCTTAGGTTCTCATTCACGCCGGGTTTTTCAATTGATGCACCATGTGCTTCCCATAACTTTTCACAGCATGGTCCGAGTTCTATAACCCAAAACTAAGATCTCACTATGGGAACTGTGCATCACATTTGGCTATTACACCACCATACACACTGTACATTAAATCAATCCCCCGTAATGGTCCACCCTATGAACTTATGATGAAAGCATGTGACCCAAGGACCCTTTTCATAGGGAAGGGACTCAACTTCCTCTATCTGATATGTCTTATAGTCTCATTCAGGTTTGTTTCTACAAAGAGCTCGAAGTATGTAATTTTCATGGGGACAATCCCCTCGTCCAATGTCCATTCTTCGTGAGCCTGTAAATTGGATCCTCATACTCTTCCACACCTGAAGGGACCCCCTTTCTGGCCTAGTATCATTCCACACTGGTTTACCTACCCTCCTAGGCCAACATCCCTGAAGCTCTCAGACGTCATTTGTGACATGTCATGTGTTTCAAACATGGTCAACAATCGAACATCATTTGATTGTCCCAATTTCAGTATAACACGATATGGATAATGTGTTTCGAACAAGGTCAACCACCATCCTCTATCGTCATCCCACCATCATTGTGGTCTAGATCTCGAGCATCATGATTCACACATTTCCACTTCCTTATGTTCAAGTGGAATTCCAACATACTCGGATTTACTCTTCAGTGCATCTAGGTGCGTTATATAGGCGGGTTAGCATCAGTGGGACAACATTCACCTAGTTTCCCATCGTCCTTAACATGCGACTCCCCGTGCTAGGAAAGTCCTATCACTATATCTTGTTTCCCACATCGAGAATGACTCACATTGGATAATTAGTTCTAGTAGGACATGTACTAGTACAACCATAGCACACGTACCATTTCTCATCCCACATGATGTTAAACTGCGCTCTCATAACTATGTATGGATTGATTCCCATCTTCATGGGGTATGTAGGAACGCCTAACCACTTTGCTTCGGGCCTAGTCTAATTTTCACTTTTGATCCATTGAACTGAAGTTTTTATTTTAGGGATGCTTGGTGTGGTCCGTACTCCAAGTCCTCATTCACGTCAGGTTTATATCTATCGCACCACATACTCCTTTCCTGGGATCTTCCCTTTCACTCCACGTCCTATCGTATGAAGTTAAACTGCACAGGACCATATTTCCTCAACACATGACACTAAACTATGGTTATAAACTAAACAAGCTTGGGATTCCCTATGTTAATCATGGGATGCGTCAGTTCCGTCCCAAAAAATAAGATTATCTTTACCAGTGTTGATCTATGAACACACTGTGCCCCAAGAACTAAGATTGGGCTTGATTACTATTCTCATGGGATATGTAGGAACCCCCAAACATCTTGTCTGTGGGTCTAGCCCCAAGAATCATAATTCCCATTCCCCCCCTTTTTCGGTCCCATGACCTGAGCTATTTTTGTGAACCATGAAATTACAACTTTACCCTAAACAAGTTTGTGATGCCCCATGATAACATTGGGAGGTGAAGTTTTCCTCGTTAGAGAGGTCCTATTCAGAAGAAGGAATGATCCATGATCAGGCTGGTGCACCCACATAATTTTTTCTCACCAAGGTGGTGTAATTCCAAGAGTGTTGGATTCCATTTGAGAAAGCCACCACTCCACCTTGAACACTTTGCGTGCTCGTTATTCGGACCCTTATCCCCTTTCACTACTAAAGGAACCCCCTAATAGTATGGATGATCAGCCTATTGCTTGCAAACTATCCTGGGCCAACGTTCCGGAACACTAATGGATGACATTCCGTGTCATTCCCTATGTTTCGAACATTGTCATCGTTTGTCCCTAATTCTTTATCCCCATTTCAGGGTAATACAATATGGATAATATGTTTCGAACATGGTCAATAGTTATCCTCTATTGTCATGCCACCCCCTCACAGTTTTCCGAATCTGGGGTATTGTGATTCAAACTGTCCACTCCCTTATGTTCGGGTGGATTTTAGACGCCCCTGGCATTACCCCGCTCATGCACTATAGCACATTGGGAAGATGACACATCAATAGTTATAAAGTTCTTGTCCCCTAATTAGGCCTCTCCCTTTCACTTCCCAATATTCTAGATTGGTTTTTTGAACCTCATGTTCCAGAAGCTTGGTTGGTACTCCTACATTCAAATGAAGTAATAATGCGAGCATCCCTTGTTTCTCACATCAGGTACGCCCCACATGGTATTAGGAATGACATTATATTTATTTCAAGATTGTGGTTTGAGTATATTTAACCAAAAAACATGTAAATAAATCTATCCATACATGCAGTTCAGAACAAGAGGCAATAAGAAGAAGTGTGTTTATGAGTTCATCCAAAACAGGGCCCTTAGGGATCATCATCTTGGATAAATCGCAATAGAACTGCTACCTTTTGGCTTGTGGAATCCAAGATTGTCTCCCACCCCTGAGATCCTTCTCTTCATCAACGGCCACAGGGCATAGTTCACTAACCCTAGCCTGTGCTTGTACCTATTCAGTTTGGAGTGCAATCATTTGGTGACCCGCTTCCACTAGCTACTCTTTGGCATCTTCTAGTTGGGCCCTGAATTGCTCCACAAGCTTAGCTCAATTTGCAATGAATACCTCCTTCTATTTCATCTATTCTATGAAGCATCGGTACTCCTGTTCTACCTTCAGGAACGCTTGGGTACTCCTCGACTCTTCCTGACATCGGGCAACATCGGAGAAACGTCTTCTCTCATGCAACTTCTCGGCCACGTAGTCGCAGATTGTTGAATGAAGATGTTCAGCATCCACCCCTCCAGCAGCGAGAAAGTACATCCAGTTATGGAGTGATCCCATCCATTTTAGTGATTCCATCCGAGGCTCATCGAAAATGTTATTGATAAACTTCCACCCTTTGCGCCACATCGTACGACTGTCACTGGCTTCCTTCGAATCAGAATCATCCAGCTCCTCAGGATCTGGAGGCCAATACTCTGGGAAAGCAGTGAGGAGTTCAACAGTAGTGTCTTCTCTAGGAACCTCAACCTCGTCAGTGACTTCTATCTCGTCGAGCTGGAGTTCCACCCTAGCCGCATTAACACCACTCAATGCGATCTCCATCTCACCGAGTAATAGGGTACGGTTGCCCAGAATGGTTGCCTCTACAAAGGCTGATGTGGTTGCTGCCCATCCTCCTCCTACAGATGTCCTAGACTTGAATATTTTCTTTGTCTCCATCCTTGCGATGACAACATCAGGAATAAATATATTGATTTGAAAAAATCTCCATCAAAGAGGGAAACCAATGAGAAAGGACATACAGGAGCCATGTGAAGCTGTGTCCAATTCCAGTGTCATGGTGGGGGCCCCCCACCATTGGAGAGACTTCAGTGCTTGTCAACCCGATTACCAATGTCAGCTCCTCTTGGACAATGGGGATGGAAGGGGGATCTCCTTCAAGAACATTATTTCCTAGTACAGGTGAAATCGGTGCCCCATTATGCCCGGTCCTAAGGACTGGCCCCCGGGGTTGCTCCCCGGTCTCTATTGGCATACCCGTGCCCCCGGTGGGGAAGGCTTCTTTGGGACCCTCGCCCACATGTTCTGGAATAAGAAAAGGATTGGTTGATGGATATAGACTATGAAAATATGAAGGTCGGTATATGGTTTAAACCATACCTCATGCTGCTCTTCCGGTTCTGCATCGGAGCCAGCGATTTTTCCACTCTCCTGGGAACTCTGATGGTGAGTAGGAGCTTCCAAATGCCCCTCACCACCAAGACCCTCAACATGGTTATCTTCATCTTGCCCTTTTCTTCTTCTTCTTCTTCTTCTTCTTATTCTTCTTCTTCTTTTTCTTCTTCTTCTTCCTCCTCTTCATTTTCATCCTCGGATGGTCTCCTCTCTAGGTCCTGCTCCTGGCCAGGAATTACATTAACATGGAGAAGTAGTTCTTTATATCTCCCCGGTTGGCATGTGTACATGTCCATGACTGTCAGGTATGCATGTTGGCAATGAAAGATTACTTTATACAGTATCCAGATGTGCCATATGTCTGGTTGATCAAGCCCGGTGCACATCAACCTCTGCCAAAACTCTTCGGCGGACATGGATTTTCATAGAATTCTTTAAGAAGACCATGGATAAGGGAATATGACATCTGTGGACGGTGTCAAGATGTACCTAAGTTTGCATTCTTGGGAGGTCCCTAGTTGGATCTCATGGCCGTGCATGAGACCCCCCTTCCCTAGAGAGCAGAGTCACGTTTTCGATTTGTGCTGCCCCTTCCAATCATGTACCGACCCTCGCCGCGCTAGCCCCCTGGCCCGTTCTTTCCCTCACTTCCCCAATAAAACCCCCTAGCTACATGCTCTTCGGGATCTTCTCATGTTGCCTTTATTTTCTGAACACGTTTCCAAAGAATCGCCTCAGGGTATGTTCTTGTCCAGTGTTTGACATACTCTGTTGAGAGTCCGGCACTAACATCGGTGGGGGGAAGAGTAATGATTTCTACTAGGCCTGTAATTTTGAACATAATCCATAGATGGCGGAGAATGCATGGATGACACTCTTTCCGTACCTATGTATATACATTCTTGTGTATCCATTTTCATGCACCTGAACAGCCTAGAAAACTTGGTCATCATATAGGGTTCAGAAAAGACTGTTCCATCAATTCGGGCCACCAGCACGCCACCCTGGATGGTCTACAGGTACTACATCTTCTCCAGTGGACCCTACCCATCGTCTACCATTTGAGAAACTAGGTTTTGGAATGAGTTGAAGTTGATGTGTGTGTGGCTACTTATCTTGATATTGACTCTGTCTTCCATGAGCATCAATGGGCGGATCCCGGTGATGTTCAAGAGGGATGGCCGCATACTGTTACTAGGGGGGATTGAATTCGGGATGTTGTACCCACCACATTGGGCTAAGACCCAATCGTTGATGATCTAGAATGTCCCATATATCCTCTTGGGTGTACATCCCCTTGAAATGCACCCTAGGATAATGTATATCCTAGACAACACTAGTACCCCTAGGTTAACCTTGTTATTTTCTGCCGTAATCTAGGCCATCAATAGAATCCCCGGGCGGACTCCCATCCTCGTGTCCCTCACAGATTACAACCTGCCGCTCAAGAACACGGTGAGGAACCTGGCATAATGCATATTTGGGTCTTGACCTTCATTGATTCCAAATCCCCACGATCGATACTCTACAGTCTCTAAAATCATCCAATATGATCTTGATTTTCCTTTTTGAGATGTGTTCTGGCATTATTCCCTTGGCCTAGCATCTCCACAACCATGTCCTATGTCAGGAAGAAACTAAACCACCTTGAATTGGGTATGTCATTGAGGATATATTTTATTCTGAGTTCCTCTTTTGACAGCTTCAATAGGTGCCATGATAGGATTGGGGTGTGAGACCTATCCTACCAGACATTCTCCGTCGGGAGGAACTCATCATACTGATACCCCACCATGGGGATTCCCCCGATACAATGGACATCCCACAGAATAATTACCACCTCCCCAGGAAGATGGTGAAAAGTTTTGGTATCAGGCGACCAACGACTGAACATCTCTCCTACCAAGTCCTGTTGTTGATAAATGTAGAATTGAGACATCCAAATGGCTTCAAAAATCCCAAAGGCCCACCACCCGAGCCCGAATTCTTCTCATGTATGACGTACCCAGTATGACCATTTCCATTCAATGGTAATGATTCCCCCAAATCTGAAATCCCACTCCTGCCAGCCCGTTATCACGTCAGTAATGATGCTTCTGAAAATACTTGCATAAATAGAGGGAGATTCCTCGGGAACTGGATTTCTTCCCGCATGTATCCTTGTCTTTGTATTTAGGACATAGATGGTTGTTTCTTATGTTTCTCAAGACGGATGTTCATTTTTGGAAATGTCGTATAGTGGAAGACAATCCTCATATTTCACCCATGATCATGGTGTGTCCGTCTCGAAACCTGGCATCAACACCACTTCCAGAAGATGGAAGTTCCACAGCGGTAGGCTACCACTCCAGACATAATCATTTTGAGCTTGCGTGAGGATGCCGAAAAGCATTTGGTTTTCATACATGAACCTCCTCGTGTGAATAATCTGAGGGTTTGTGATCATTTGGGTTCTTCTTGCTGCGGCGACAACTATCTCTCTCAGCATCGGTCTGTTGAGCAGCCATTTTTAGAACTCCGAAGGGTTCAGAGTGAATGAAGGAAGATTCGGCTTGAAAAATCAGCTGCGGTGTGAAAGAGGGTCGACGTGCATGAAAAAAGTTAGATGGTGCGCAAAACATGGAGTCGATCATAGAAGCTTATGTGTAGTTCAGGACCGTTTTCGTGCACAAAATCAAGAAATCCTGCCGTGCGGAAAAATTAAAAATAAGGCCTGGGGTGGGTGGGCTCGGCCTATTTATAAATCCCTGATGCTTCTTCCACGCACAGACAACACTTTTTCATGCACAAAATGTGTTTTTCTACACCAATGTAGATATATTTTCTATTTTTGGGCATACCCTCAGAATCCGACCTTTGGGTTCCCTTTAGGATCCGATTCTAAGAGTGGACATTTGTGGACGCCAAAATTCATAGATGGGCTGCATCAGGTAGATAAAAGAGCAAAGAATTAATCTCGGATGAAACAAGCAGAGATCCTGGGGCCCAGGAGGCGGGAAATTGCAAGATTTAGATGGTGCGCATAATGGGACTTCAGGTATGAAAACCGTTTCACACGAGCCTCTCCTAACACGCCCAAAACACCGTCCTCCGTGACTGGCCACCCCTGGCCCTATTTCCGCGCCCCTGGCGATGAAGAATGGGGGTTTGCGTGCCCAGCCCCGTTTCCGTGCTGAATGTGATGTTGAACAAGGGTTAGCATGCCTGGACCAGATTTTGTGCCCAAGGCGATGTAGAATGGGGTTTTGCACGCCTGACCCCTAGTCCGTGCCGAAGGAGACATCAAACGCCCGTTTTCCCGTGTCGCCCTGTTTCCATGCCCAAGGCAATGACGAATGACAATTTGCACATGAGGCCTTATTTCCACGCCCAAGGTGACAAAAAATGAGGTTTTGTGCACCTGACCCATTTTTCGCACCCAAGGAGATGACGAATGACCATTTGCGTGCCAGACACCAACCACGCACACAATCCAATGACTGACCGGATATTGCGCGCCAGGCTCTAGCGCACCACTCCGAGGACTCCAACATAAAACGAACCGTATCCCTGCTCTTCAATGATGGTAACTGAAGATGAAGTGATGATCTACTGCATGAAAATGCTGTCTTCCATGACTGTGAGAAAAAACCATGGCCTTTAGGTAATGGTTATTGCGCGATAGGTTCCCTAGGGGCACCTTTGGGAGGGCCCTATGATCCCCATGAATTTTGTTTCTTCCCAAAGTTGTTTTCATGAAAGGGGTCCCATATTGCGCAAAAGTTCCTGATACATCAGTTGTTCTTACGTGAAGCCTATCCAAATTGCACGTAAACCACCTATCTCGCGCACAACCCCTCGGGCTTGCACATGGCCAGTCTAACTTGCGTGCCAATGGTCTAGCTTGCGTGAAACCCCATTGTCTTGGGCACCATCCATACAACTTTTGCTCCACCCATACCTCTTGCACGCGACCCAGAAATCTTGAATGAAACCTCTTAGTTTTTCATGCAAACCTTTCATCTTGTGTGCAGACATCCTATCTTGCCCCGACCCATTCTCTTACGCGCACTCCATGTGCTGCCCTCACCTTAAGGAACCTTGTCCCTGCCTTTCTTATACATGCCACACCTGCGCCATGTGATCTTTCCCCATCTTTCCCCCCAAGTTTGCACAGAACAATTTAAAAGCCCCTTGGATGATACTTCCCATTGCATTGCTTCGCCTTATACTCCTTCGCAGAGTCACTCTAACAACTACTTCTTGTATGCATTTCCACGCTAACGTGGACCCTGAGTGGGATCACCTCATGATGACCCCTGACCGTGGCATTGCCTATCCCTTCTCTTCACTAAGGTGTAGAGGGTTCTGGTTAGGTATGTCCTTGGGGTGTGGAGTAATCCCAATCTGTCCGAACTTAATGATGTTAAATTGCCAAGCAACTTCGACTTCAGCACGTGACGTTAAACTGTGACCATACGCCATGCCCCGTGTGTCAGACATGGGGTTCCCTCACGTTGGACATTATGCATGCCCACTGGTCTCCACGGGAGTGAGATCATTCCTCACATGGAATGAGAACCTCTTTATCAGAGCGATTTCAGTCCGTGGGGAAAGGGAAACCACCCTAGTGTAAGCCCCTAGCTTTCCATATAGAAGGAAACACCCAAGCTACTCCTCTCTTCCTAGGTTCCAAATCCATCTCTCACTAGGCTTTGTCACCACTCGGGCCTCCACCCTGGATTAAGTCCCAATCTTTATATCCCTAGGCTATGAACTGCACGTAAGCCCATGTTTCATCTTGGGGCTGCTAACCACGCGTGAGCCCCACTTCACATCCCACAGATGCACCTTTTGCGACATGATCATCAGGTATTTGCTGTCTCTTGTTTCTCACACTGACCATGACTCACGTGGGCTTAGAGAAAGCATCAACCATGACATCCACTCCGAGCAGCCTAGTGTGTAAGCCCCCAACCACACCTGAACTACGAGGTATTTGATCCCTACCAATGTAGGGTATGTAGGAAGCCTCCATGAGGTTCAATCCCAACTCTAATTCATTCCGACCACCTTCACGTCTGTTCCCACACCACCTGAACTATGAGTCCTCTGATCCATGACAAGGATAGGTATATAGGAAGCCTCCTTGAGGTTAAAGCCCACCACCCATTGGTCCCGACCATCCTTACGTTGGTTCACCATCACCCCACCTAAAATACAAGGTCTTTGATCCTTGCCAATGTAAGGTACATAGAATGCCTCCACGAGGTTCAATCCCACCATCTATATGGGTCCTCAGTCCTCCTTCACTTCGGCTAACCAACGTCCTGCATGTCGTTAAACTGTGAGCCTCAATCAGTGGTAATTCATTATCTCCCCCGATCAGTGGTAAGCCGTTGTATCCCCCAGTCAGTGGTATGCCATTGCACCCACCTGAACAATGTGGACTTTGATCTATGCCAAGGTAAGGTATATAGGACACCTCCATGAGGATCGATCCCAACGACAATTGGACCCCAGGTCCGCCTCCACGTCGTTTCACCGACCCCCACCCCAAAAGAACTACGTGGGTTTGATCCTTGTCTCCTAGATAAGGTATGTAGGATTCCTCCCTGAGTTTTGACCCTGTCTAGCGGTAAGTCTTTGCGATGCTATTCAGCGGTAAGACATTGTCCACTCCATCCAGAGGTAAGCTGTTGTGACCCCATTCAGTAGTAAGCCATCACGACCCTGTCCTCTGGTAATCCGTCAGCATCCCCATATAGCGGTAAGCCATTGAAATCCCAAATCGGCGGTAAACCGTCATCAGATGAACTATGAGGACTTTGATTCTCTGGCACGAGGATACGTAGGAAGCCTCTTTGAGGCTCAATCCCAAATTCATCAACATCCTCATGGCAGTTCCATCCCATTCACCATAAACTTCATTCATCACTCCATCATCCATCTTGATTCTTAACCAGACCACCACATCCTAATGGGATCATCCCACCTCATTCCCCATTCCCCTTAACAATAATCAGAAACCTAACCACACTTTGGACCCAACATCAGTGTTCCCTCCAGAGGTTGTACCCAGCTAATCCACTTTAATCAATATTCTAATCAGTCTGATTCATCTCCGCTGAACATTAAATCTACAGCACACCCCGTGTTAAACACTGGAAGCTGAGGAAACCTCAGATACATTCTTATGGAATATGATTCCTCACATTCAACGTGGGATTCCTCGGGATTCTGTGCCCTTGAGAAGCCCTATAATAAGTGGAAGAAACCTAGATGCACCAGTTTCCTAGCGTACAGATACTCCAGCGATGTCCAAAATGAAAACACCCTTGACCAAAGGTTGCTACTCTGACTGAGGAGGAATCCACGGAAGAAAAAATTAACATCCCATTATTCCATTTTGATCAAGGAGAAAAAGTCCCTAAACAAGGAATGGATGCTGCCCGCCTTTGGAATGTGGGAATACGAGGAAAAAAACAGAGATGCTATCACCCAACAAGATGGATGTGCATGCCCCGATGAAAGCATTAGAAACATTATTTCTCCAAGAATAACTATTTATATTTAAAACCTTGACTGCTATTATAATTTTTAAAAATGGTTTAAATTTGTTAAATGTTATACAATTTGTTCCCATTTATCCTTGTCATAATGTATTGTTTTTATCCAAATTCCCAATGATATTAAAAAGAATTGGATACATTTATAATATAAAAACCAAATTTTATATTAATTATTGTATAAATTGAATGTTATAATTACAGAATAACTCTTTCAAAATTAACATAGTAATAAAGAGGGGTGTTTTACTCCCAATTATTTTAATGGAACGAAACATGTGTTTTTTTCAAAATATTACTAAGATCTATGTGTGGGATCGGTTTTTGTAAAGTCTCCTTATGCTATAATGATTTTTAGAAGATTTGTTAATATTTTTCTCCATATATATTTTTTAATTTTTTAGGTGGATGTTATAAAATTCTGAAGCGTCCTCACAACATTTTAATATGTCATTTCATAGTTTAGATTTCATATTAAATGAAACAATAATTTTTTCCAAAATATGTTTTCAAAGGCCCAATTAGAACCTCATAAAATGTTTTTTCTTGATGTAATATTGTTCTTGACATAACACCCTCTGATATATTTGCTTAATGGTTAAAGAGATATATAATTTAAATGCATTGATGGATTTTTTAGATAAGGTATGTTTCTACTACATTTTTTTATAGATTAGAAAATCTATATTTTTATGAAATGAGGTTTTGGGCTAGGGGTTGTTATTATTATTTGTTATATGTTTAGGTATTTTTATTAAGATTTAATATAATTGAATCTACGATGGATTATTAGTGACCATTATTGATTGATCTTGGTAACCATCGAAACTTAGGTGTGGAACCTATGCCTAACATTCCCTTTCTATCATGGAATTATAATTAAAAATTATCTATAAATTTATATAGTATGGTTTTGAAACCATCAGATGGGTTTTAAAACACCTCTAGTCCAACACATGATCACTTTAGTGACTTGTAGTATAGTTGTGGTTCCATCAGAGGTGTTTTAACATTCCTCTAGGTTAGTAATGCTCTCATTAGTGGATGATATACATTGTTAGATATGATTGGTTTAATGAAAATATAGTATAAGGATCATAGGTTTCATCATCTTTAGTTACCAAGGGTTAGTCTCTTGATGTCATTATTTTATATTATAGTAGTGAAGTTATTGCTATTTATATTCTATTATTTTTCATTTTCATGAGATGGTTCTATTTCTATTTACATATTTTATCTACCATATTTTATTCCCTCATATGATTTTTTGGGGTCTAGTTGTTTTTTTGTTTTTTTGTTAGTGTTCATTATCTATAAGGGTTCACTTTAAATGTGATGTAAAATTTTGTATCTTTGGAATTTCCATGGTGGAATTAAAAATAAGTATTAGAAATATGGTTACATATAATTATTCATAAAACACATGTTTTTAAAAGTATGATTTTGGAACAGTTTTTTTATAAATAGCATATATTTATAAAATGATTTAAATTGTTGTGATTAAAAAGGTGAATTTTTTTCCTTGGATAAAATTAAACATAAATGAAGATCAAATTTTAATTATTTTAATTAATAATAAACATCTCAATTTTATATTTATATTTTATAACTACCATGAAAGGTATTTAAATTTAGAGATTCTACATGGTGTGTGGAGAGGATAGCTAACGATATTTTTTATCAAAACAATTTTTATTTGATGGTATTATTAGGTTTTTATTGGATAGTAGTTGGTCTTGGGATTTCAATCTAGAAATGGCAGTTCCTCCAAATAATAGAGAATTTTTTTTGGAACATAGAGATGAGTGATTATGGTATTTATTTTATTTTGGTGTTTTATTTTTCTTATCTACAAATTCATACAAATATTTTTTTATTATTTAGATCATAATATTTTTTTTATTAAAATATTGATTCATTATTTATTCCATATTTGGTTTTTTCTTCTATTAAAACTATTTATTTTACAAGTGAGATTATTTAATGTACAGATTGGGCATACTCAATATCGAGGGGGAAGTCTTGTGATTCTCTTTTATAATTAAGAAAAATAATTCCCACTTATATATAGATGATTTATAAGAACAGCTATCAAAGTCATGGGGATTGTGATTTCACTTTGGGTTTTCCCATGAGCTGGTTTGGGTACTATGATCAGGGAAGCATGGGTTTGTTTCTAACAATCCCAAAGGTTAGCTTCCCATGATATTCCACAGGTGCTTTAAAGATTTATAAATTACATTAGAATCCCTTCAAGAATTTCATCAATAATTGATTTCTTGAACTTTTTTTAGGGAGTATTATCATTCATGTGGATCTATTCACATAGAAAATGAAAAAAATTACTTCAGTGAAATTTTATTATATGTTAAAGATGCTTTCCTACTATAAAATGGGGAAAAGATCAAGTTTAGGAGATATATTTTTCATTGATGATATTATAGACAATTTATTATTTTAATTTTTTTTCCAATTAAACCATGTTTATATTTCTTAGTGATCTATTTGAGAAGATACAGTGGATGATAACTTAGTAATATGTGATAATTAACACTAAAAATAATAATTACTGATTGGAAAAAGGTATGACTGTGTGGTAAAAGAAAATGTAAATTGTATTGAAATTGGAGATATATTATTATTGTAAATTTTTTAATTTAGTGTCAATTGGAAAAGTATTTTAGGATTCCTATTCAATCAATATCCCAAGAAAAACCAAAAAAAATTAAAAAGTTAGTATCTGAATTTACAAAATTTGTTCACTAATTAGAATATATTGAGTAGGAGTTGAGTTCCCATAGATTTGATTAGAAACACACACAACATTAATTGCGAAATAAATTTTATAGAAAAATGATTCTATATTCCATCAAGATAGTGGTTAAAAATCTAATATTTGATCAATTTACTAAAATCAACAATTAATTAGTAGATAAAATGGGGGCACATAATGCATAAATTAACCTAGGAACCATGGGGACTATAGAAATTAATGTATATTTGAATGTTAACAAATTTAATTATATTTATGATTAATTTAAAAAGCATAATAATGAATATATTTTTCAATATTTGATAATTTATAAACATGTTTTAAAAGGAAAATCCATAGTTGTTTCTTGTGAAGAAAATGCTACACATAAGGAGGATTTATATGTGTTATATACACATCTATTTACCTCCCATTGGCTCAATTGTCACTCATGAATAGAGTTTTATAGCCTAAACTCATTCAATTACAAATGAATCATATATGAAAATAATTTTGTAGCCTTTATATGGTAGTATTTACATATAAATCTAAACCAATTGATGGACTAGGGATGGAAAATTGGAACTATCCCACTATGTTCAAAATAATTACAACTCCCTTTAGAGTTGGTTTAGATAAAATATGATTATCTTCTCTTTTTCTCAACTATATCAACAATTAATTTTTAGATAATTTCTTATTGGTATTGAGGTTAGACTAAAACTTTACATTACCTAGATTTTGAAAACCTACTACTATCAACAAATTAAATAAAACCTAGAATTTGTTTCTTATCAATTTTACTTATATTTTATTGCTTCTTATTTATAGGAATATAAATACGACATTAGTTTTTCATCAACAGAACACTCAAATTGACCTATGTTCATAGCATCTTCATAATAATCCTAGGTTTTATTCCTCAACTCTTCACCATTATATTGATTTTTTTTGCATGATATGATTTAAAATATAAAATTTTAATATGAAATGTGTGTTGCTGATTGACTATGTTTCTGGGAGAATAACTATATATTTTAGGTTAGGGTATTATAGTTTTATTTATTTATTTATAAATTATTTTATTTATTGAAATGAATTGGAATTAATTGATCCTTTTTCACACTTATGTTAATTTGATATATATATTTATGATGAAAAAAATCAATATTTAGAGTCCACATAAACCATACAGAAAAACTTTGGATGGAAGTGGTGAATCAGGTATGGATTGATTTTACTAAATTCAAAATATATTTTTTAAATTATTTTATTTTTTATTTTAACCCA
Source organism: Viscum album (assembly GCA_963277665.1). Classification (NCBI taxonomy): domain Eukaryota; kingdom Viridiplantae; phylum Streptophyta; class Magnoliopsida; order Santalales; family Viscaceae; genus Viscum; species Viscum album. The sequence goes on along the minus strand of OY728150.1, from coordinate 1,879,401,716 downwards.
TGTTTCTTTTTAAATAATGTATGAATATTGTTTAGTTGTTCATAACAAGAAAAAACCACATGAAATTAAAATATTTAAACAAAGATCAATATATTTTATTTTAACATGGTTTGGACCAAATTTGGGTAACATACTCATTTTCATGTCAAATATTACTAGGTCATAGATTCTACAGTACAATAGAATCTCCAATTAAAATTGGTGGAAACAAATCATCATTTAACCACCAATAATATGAGATTTTCTTCATCACCTAATGACTTATTTGAAATCCTTCAGGAATTCCGAAATAGCTCATGCAACTCAGCCTACAACTTCTATTTCATTAAATAATTTGTTGTTGGATACTATTATAAAAATAAATCTCCTTATTTCAGTCACAATAGGGTTCAAAATATCAACAACCTCTCTTATAAATCTTCATTTTTATTCAATATAATTATTCAAGGATCATTATTCATCTTCTTATTTAATTAGACTAGTTTCTTGTATGTTTTCTTTGACTTCAATACTACACATATAGGGGGAGAAATTAGTCACACTTTTTATTGTATTGATACACCTATTTTTCATCTCTACATTTTTCTGACATCTACAATTATCACATTGAAAGGATATGTTATTAATTGAATTGTTTGTTTTTGAAATACCATAAATGGTATGATGGGAAGATAATATAGACTTCAATATAAAACCACTATTATTGAATACATAATCAAGTTTTCATTGATTTTCAATGTACAAATTCATCAACTCAAAGAATATTCCAAGAATTCCCTTATTTATTACACCTTCTATATTTAAACTATAAAAAATATAATATTCTTATATTCATCACCAGACTCAAATTATTATTTAATTTTTTTAAAATATATCTAATGAATCCAAACTTCACAAGTCTATCTATCATAATAAAAGATAAACAGAAAACATATTTTCAGTGTCGAACCCGTCTTTATTTTCCAGATTTATGATATCTGGATGATATCTAACTTTTTTAGTCTTGTGAAAATTACTAGTATTCATTATAATTTCATCATGATAATTACAACAACATCATATATAGATGTTTTGAACACTTGTTTCTTCCTGAACAATTGATGTGTCTTTATCCATATTACTTCTAATGACATGATAAGTTCATTTTATACTTTGAAAAATATATGTAGTGGAACTCATAATTCAATATTCTTTAAAAATTGTCAAGTGAATAATTAAATAATATTTTGATATTTTAATCAAATAACAAAAGCATCAAAATCAACATCTTTTTGTTTTATTAGAATTAAAAAATTATAGAAGCTCCACTTATCTTTGTTCTTTAATCATCTCATTCCATGGTTGAAGATAAACTAATTTATCTCTCATCATGCTTGGATCACACAATAATTTAATGGTCTGTGATAGTTATACCATAATTTAATAATCCATTCATCATAAAAAATCATTTCATCTCAACAATATTTGCAATATGGAAAAAAAAATTTACAACAAAAAAAAACATTAAATGTTTTATAATGTTCATTCCTTTCACATGGTAAATTAAAGAATTACCCACTACATGGATTATGATGAGATGGTACCTTAAAAATTAGATGGGTTATGCTAAAAATTAACACAAGGTACTATGAATAATGATTCTATAGTTTAGGTATGATGATTAATACATACTATTGGGCCGATGTTTTACTGTCATGCCTTTTTCAATATTTTTACAACCTCCAAAGTCATAAGATAATATATTCCGGTTAATGAAGTCTTATATTTATCACATGAAGTATTCTGATAATTTTTAATTCATACTACCTAGTTGGAAATGTATATCATTCTTGAAATATACATTTTTACGTGATCTTAGTACTCTATTTTCTTATAGATGAATTCATTCAAACATTAAATTCCACTAGAGCATCTAAAACATAGAAAATCTACTTATAAAATCTGCAAATAATTAATAGAATTATTAAAATACTTCTAAAATCCTTTTTGTTCCCTTATTTGGTGTCACCAAAATATGAAATAGTAAATATTAAAGTATTATTACAAATTATTCCACTATGTCAGAAGAAAATATTCTTTAACTAATCTTAATCCATATCCATTCAACTCAGTAATACTTTTTTCCTTCATTCAAATAACTCAGACTTTAAAATAATTATGTAGTGTACATTTAATTTAATTTTATAATTATTTTAACTTAAAACTAACTTTTAAATATATTTATTATATAATATTTGTATTAGTTATTAACATGAAGAATATCTTAATTATAATCTGTGCTCATAACCACTACTAAAAGTAAATCCAACGATATCCTCATATGTAGTTGCAACTTTCACATCCATTGGGTGGATTCTTTTTTCATCACCCAAGGTATCTATTCTTAATTCACTAATATCAATTTATTGATAATTGAAAATAATACATGAAAAATATAAACATATATATCCTTTGGCCACAAACATCCCCCTTTTCTGTTTGTTATCAAAACACATATCATTTCTAAATCAATGATATTCACTTCCTATTTTTGATAAAAAATAAAAGGGGAAAATGTATTGTATCCCACTTTTTGCACCATTGGGTTCATACTTAACTTTTCTCTTCCCCTTAACTATTTAATACCACTTGTATACAACATATTACTTTAAGGGAAGGTTCATCCTCAAATTACACTCCATATTATGTTTTCCATACAAAATTATTTTATAAAAAAATTCTTCCCCTTTTTTATTATGGATGGTTTGGTGGGTTTTCACAAATATATCTTATAAATTTAAGAAACTCATATTCTCTCTATATCATTATTATTATTGAAACTAATTGATGATAACACTGTTAGATTAAAAATCACATACACCTTGAGAGAAAATATTATACAAAAATCACTTTATAATAATTTATAGATTTTTTTAAATTTATAACAATAAAGCATCAAATAATTTAACATTGAATAACATTTATTATAGAATAAGTTCTATAAAAATATAAATTATGAGGCTATATAGGATAAATATTTTATGAAAATATGATTTACATGTTTTTATTACAATATTGTAGGGGTTTTCACTACATGTGATAACAATTTCAAACTTTCTAATTTTGGATGAATCTGAAAGATATTTTCAATTTATTTTTGGAAACTGCACTCCCTTGAACAAACACAACTTAACACTTCATCCGGAATGGATTCCTATTTTGGTTAGATAATTACTCACCCTATGTAAACAAGAGTTATAAACATTTAAATAATCATGGGAGAATGAACTCATACCTAAAATATAATATTTTGATCTAACTATCCATATTTTTTAATCCAAGTAGATATGTTAAATTTTAATAGCTTCTCAACATTTTAAAATTCCACCATTGAGGGATACTCTCCAACCATCTTCAGAATAATCCCATATTTTATGTACATATAAAATGTTATGGGAAATGGTGGATCATCCAAATGATCCTTATCTTTAGAAACATGGCTCCATATAGATTTATCAACCTGAAAATATCATTTTATAAACATGATAAATTTTTATTATTTTTTATTATTTTTTACGTATTGGTTCTCAAATATTATTAACACTTGGTCCTTATTGTATTATTTAAATTTTCAAATGTATTCTCATCTCAGACATTATTATTCACATTGGTGACTAGTATAGTTTGATTCTTTTTGGTTTTATGAAATATTTGATCCTCTTATAACTATTTTTACCTTATGATTTGTATATAAGTAGGATAATTTTGAGATATATATTTATGTGTCGATTCTTAATTCATATTACAATTTTAGAAATGGAGGTCCGATAAAATTCTTCTTTTATTTCATTGTCCTAGGAATGGTAATTATACATCTAATAGCCAAGTGTCTACCCTGGTAGCACCTTCTACAGAAATTATTTTTTGTTTTGAAATTTCCCTTATTGGGATTTTTTTAACCTTATTCATAAGGGGTGTGTACCACTATGAAAATCTATATACCAATTAAATCTACTAACACTAATTTTTATTTAAATTTTTTATCATTTTACTTTTTTTATTCCTATCCATTTTGTAATGATCCATGGTGTGGTATATCTATCCATAATAGAATCATTTCATTATTATATCTGTGAAACCATGATTATATTTTTTATAACCACTAGAGAGTAATGTTATTTAATAACTTATTACCAAATGTATTCTCACTTCTTTATTAACCCATTTCTTAGTCTGTGATTTTATCTTTTCAAAACTGTATGGATGGAACTTAGAAGTATTGTATCAATATTAACCATAACTATTACAAAAAATGTTTTATATCTTACATAAATTCTATATATTTTCATAAAAGTTCTTTAGAGGTTTATTATTCAAATTTTGTGTGGTTTTATCCTTTTCACCAGATTTCCTTTAATGAACCCCTCCATAAAATGTACACCGTCTAGGTTAATAATGAATAAAGTGAGAAGATTACCCCTAAATCCCACCTTAAATGGGATACTGATAGGAAAACATCACCAAAGGTATATAATCAGACACATGAGATATATTATACTCATATAGATTTAGAGAGTAAGAGATAAGATGGTAAATACACCAACCAAAACCTTTTATAAAAATAGATATAATCCCAGTACATGTAATGATATAAATAATCCTAAAACAAATCAGTATGTACAAAAAGAAAAACCTCAATAGTGACCATGAAGATCCAAAATTTTGAACAACTCCCCAAGAAAGTACCTCCCAAAAAGATCCCCAACCATGTCATGTGGAACTGAAAAAATTGTTTACATATACATTGGATATGAAATAATATATACTTAGTTGGACCCATAATGAAACCACTCATAAAAAATGTTAATAAAGAAAACTATAGACTAGGGAATAAAAAAATGAAACTAACTTAAAAACTAAACAAGTAATAATATTTTACACATCCTCACTATGAATTAGTCACCAAGTGACATGTATGACTAATGAAATCATTATTTAAAACACACATTCACACACAAGAAGAAATATGTATATGATGGTACCCTACTTCCACATTCCCATTAGTTTTTTACTCTCAAACACCAAAGGATCAGGGATTATGAATATCCCACATATAATTCAAGACAATACTGTTGTGATTTAGGCAAAAAAACTAAATACATTACAATCAAATAGGTCCCCATATCTCATGTTGCAATCAATCTATATATCCATCTCATAATCCCGTCCTGCGCCTCATACAACTGTCTCAATTGTAACCTGGTAGTAGATGAGGATCCACAATATCGTGTGTAAATTCATTAAACCTCAATCAATCATATTCCATCCATGTACAACCATGTGTATTCATTAAAAAAATATATATCTACTATAAATAATGTCGTTCTAGACCAAACATAATTGTACAGTAAAACAAAGATCCAAGAAGGCCTGGGTATGAGCACACCATATACTATATTCCATTAGAGCCTGGGATATGCCTACTAATAAATACATCTTACGGGAGAGAGGGGGAGAGGGGGTAATTAACCATATATTCCCTCTCCATCCTGAATGTATGGGAAAACCACACCCTAAAATATTTGGGTGTCTATTTCCCAACTAACGTTGACGAAAAGGCATATGCACACATAAAATGTCAGTAATATTACCCACAACCACACTGAGGTAAAATACCTAAACTTAGAATCATATTCCTCTATTCTCATGTATGACACCCATCTGCCACCACTATGGACTAGGTTTTAAAAAATAATACTAGCACCAATTTTCAGATTAATGAATTAAATAAACAATAAATAATATTAAACAATATTCATTTCAATAATTAAATCTTTCATCAGGTAATCTAGTTCTATTGACATTATAAACATTATTTATGCTCTCTTGTATGTCAATTTAATAATAAAACTTCATCAAACATCTCAAATTATTTATTAGTACAATTATTCATTATTAATCATCCAAGTAATATAGGAATTTTTACAAACTACCACTTCAAGAATATTCTTCTTGTTCACAGCCTGAAACTATACCAAGTAGTTGTAACAGATCATATAAATATAATTTATCCATATATCCATCATATGCGAATCTATAAAGAGTAAATATATCTAAGATTGAACCCCACTCAGGAATCATCTCAACTTCTCAAGTTTCTTTCCCACACCACTATGCATAGCATGATCTGTCACACCACCACAGACATCAACCATCATTATATCATAGGCACCCATCCCTTTAATATTCAAGGATTCCCAACCATATCAATGTTTTCATAAAAAATTGAATCACAATAAGGGTATAACCGCCCTTCATAACACAAACATAATAACAATCAATTTTCTAGAAATAATAAAATTATCTATGGTTGTGGCATCAGTTAATTGAATCCACCGAGAACATGGAACATTCTCATTTAGTCATGCAAACATATTCATTAACAATAATCCATTTAAATCAATTCTTGAATTAAATTATTTATTAAGGAGAGTATTTATACAATAAAGTAACCAATATGTAGTTACTATTTATAGCTAGAAAAAACAAAAACCTGCTTCATGAATTAATTCAATGTTTAATCAATTCTGATAAGAACAATAACTATTAATCCATTGCTGGTTCCATTTAATTATAACCTCATTCCAGCATTATGTGGTTTAATAGTTTCTTGTAATTAATCATGATAAAAAATTTACAAAAAATTATACCATATAAATATATCATAATACCTAAAAAATAGGGGAAACAACAACCACACCATAATTCACATGGGATCAGAAGATGACCTATAATTTAATTCCTAATGTGACATATTAATTATCATTAACATATGGTATTACATATTTTAAAAGTTTATATTATTAAATTATATGAATAATTATCATAAATTTTTTTAAATATATTTACCACAACCACATGAAAGTATCATTTTCTCTCTCATAGTAAATTACTAGATTAATTGCTAATATTCTGGAAAATGTGATTTTATTAAAAACGATTTTGTAATTTTTAATCAACATTATTAATAATAAAATTTACCTTGATATTCCCATAGTATATCGATAAATTGACTTATAGCGTGTGGTATTATTTTTAACTCAATTTTTGAGTTAATAATACATTAATATATTTATTACATGTTTTTTATCTTCTTCACCATCCTTTACGATTGAGAAGAGTGCTTAACAATATTCTTCATTAGCTTCCGAGGATATAAATTTTTATTATGGGTAATACCAATCATTTAGACAATTAATCCAAGGAATGGTTAATTAATACATGCAAAAATATATATATAAAAAATCATGTACATGGAGAGAAAATGCTTAACGTGACTACTGATCGAAATTATGGGAGGTAAGGTGATGCGCGATGGTTGGGAAATAAGATGAAATATGATTGAATTGAAGAGAGTATCAAAATAAAAAAATATTAAGGATTCATATTTACCAATATCTAGGGAAGAAAAAAACTCAAATGAGGGGAAAATATTAATATTGTTTAAAAAGAACATAAAATCCTTGAAAAACATCCATGAAACTCCATAACGTTTAATTTCACATTTACTGTTCTATTTTAATTAACTACAAAACCCATTAATGATTCCTAAAATAAATAAAATCAAGGATTTAATTAATTTTATTTATTTTTTGTTTTAATAACATTATTTTTGGTAAATATTTCCCTTTATATTGTCAAAGACAAACTAAATAATTAAATTGGGAAGAAAAATGGATTTTTTATGAAAAAAATATATTCTCATGAGTGTAGTGTGTTTAATAAGGGTAATATGGTTTAACATTACCTATTTGAACTTTATATGATAAAGTAATTACCCATAATGGAGAAACATAAATCTAATTTTACCTTGAAATAACATAGTTTAGAAAAACGTTCTGACATTTACATTATCAGAGAACTACACTTGCTGGTTGATGGAAAAACTAAATACCCTTATGTGAAGATAGATATTACTTTGTCTATGATTAATGAAAACTGAAATATTTTTATGTGATGTCCAAAATACCTCTATATGAGATTCATACACTATTAATGAACTTTACATTGAATAAGAAAAACAAGTCATGTTCTTACACAGAAAAGGCATTACAACCTCACACTTTTGTATAAGAGGTAAAATAGAAATAACCTTACATGAACCACTCTACCTATATGTAATGCCCAGACTGTAGAAGCACAGAGTTGGTGCATTATTACGTATCATTGGCATGGTCACAAAAGATCAAGTCTCCAAAGACTGACTAGTTTATTAACCTTGGATGTACTAGATACATTCATAAGGGTAACATTACATCATAAAATGGAAAACTACAACAACATTGTATCCATAGACAACACTGAGATCCCATAGACTATCCCTAGAGGCCATTCATAATATACTTCTTTTCATCCTATGAAAAATAAAACATATAAAGGGGTGAGCTCTGATGCTCAGTAAGGATAAAATTATAGCAAAAACTTTCATAAATAAGCATAAATATTTATGGCAGTGTATAAGACTATAACAAAATACTTTTAAACATGAACATCTGCATAATATGGAAAAGATAAAATCAAATAATTCCATTTACTTATTCACATAGATATTCTACTAGTCGAATAATCACATGGAATATTAATAACCACTTTCATAATGATGGAATGGATAATGCCAGTCTATCATAACCACATAGTCAAGGCCTTATGCCAAGACTACAAATAAGATTTTGTCAAGGCCTTGTGCCATGACACTAGTTTGTCTCATGAGAACTACCGATGCATCGAAGAGCTATAGCGGGCTCCACCTGTCACTTACTAAGTCCAATGCATTCTTCATATGAACAGGTTTAAACACAACATAAACATTCATTTTAAAAGTGCATAAGAAATGTAAATACTTTATCCACAAACAATTAATGGTATAAAAATGTTACATCCACAGTCAAAAATAACTCATTTGGTACAATATAGACGATTTTATAGTATCCGATTAACCTCAATCGATAATAATGAAGGATATTGACATAGATGAAAATAATCGTCAAAACTATGAGAGAGAAATACACCCCTTTTTCTTGAAATCATTTAAAAGTCACACTATGTGTAAAGAATCCATTTAAAAATAGATTTTTCAATAAAACTGTCTAATAACACTTTGAAACTTTTAAAAGGAATCTTAATTTTAAAACATTAATGTCCATATAAATAAATCCTTAAAACAATTTTTAAAACATGGACATTAATGAGATAGATTTAGAATAATAAATCATTAAAACATTTAAAATGATATTTTAGTTAGAGTTCCTAACCAAAAGAAAGACACTTGAATAAATATAATTGAGGTAATAAAAACTTTGTAATATCATGAGAATAAAGGGATTCATGAAATACTATGTCAATGTACATTATATACACCATATAAAAGTGATTTGATGTATAAGAACAAAGGAGTCTTAATTGAATGTAAATTGAGCTGAAATCTATTTTAAATAACACATCCTTAGGTTAAGGATAAATCAATGAGATAATTATGTGTCAAAAATATAAATACACTCAATATTACCAGATATTCAGCGTAAAACAATCAGAGGACATTCACACATATTCTTGTAAAAAGAACACCAATGAATTAGATGTTTAACTCAATAAATGGATATTGTGTTAAAATTACTCTTATCAAGTTCATATCAATTACTTGAGAATTTATAAATGGATTGATTCTGTGTATCAAAAGTATATGCATAGATAGGGGACTGGAAATTATGACATAAAAAAATAAATAGTGATTCCACACATAATCGTAGAGTAAAATAATCAATAAAGTATGTGTAAATCCGAATGAGTGGACATTGAAATTTCAAATTCTCTTATCGATTTGGTAACTTATGAAAGATACACCCATGAAATATGGATCATACAATTATGATGTAAATATTTACAAATTAAATTATATTACACAATTAATACAATAATGGGCAGTACACACACCCCATGCAATATATAAGTGGTGAACAATAGAAATCTCATGGAATTAAAAGTGAGAGAAGAAACCCCTTAATTTGTAATTTTTCCTTGGTAAAGGGTAGGTTTACCTCTTGTATAATGGTGAAATAATTGATATTGAATTATAAAAGATTTATATACATTAATATGATATCATATATGATCTTTTAACATTGATTTGTTAATAATATCTTAGTATTATCGTCATTTCGGGTGTTAACGGATTCATTTTCATGTATATTATTTGTTATGTGAGCCATATTTGTTAGGGATGGGATGTATATTATTCATATCCAGAATGATATCATGTGTATAAACATTATTTTTAGTCATCAAATGAAATTTAGAATTGAATGGATATGATGGGGAATGAATCTCACCGCGTTCGTGGAGACAGTAATCCGTACGTACGCACGAGCGAAAATATCACTATTTTGATTTTAAAATAATATATAATGGGATGGTATATCATATATATAGAATCATTATCATGTTATATTAATTATTTACATGAATTAAAAATCATTATTATACCCATCCAAATAATAAAGTATTAAATAACAATAATACCACGATGTGGAGACGGTAATCCGTACATACGCACGTATGATGACATGTCATTCAAAGGATGGATAGAATAATAATGATGGACGTAACATATTTATAATAACACCAAAGTGTATATATGATACTGGAGTTATTATTTTATAATATAAATAACAAAAAAGATGAATTGGAAGAAGAAAAGAACTTGAAAGTGTTTGGTGAAATTATTACCTCTTCTTCGGGTTCTTCCTTTTGATTTGATAAAATGGGCTCTTCATGATGGATTTACAAGCAAAGGAGGTCCTCTAGGATGAAGTGAGGGTAGTTTAGATGATATTTTGGCAAGGTTTGGTAGATCCAAAAGGATTGGATGGTGTGAATTAGTGAGTAGGGAGAGTTCCCTTTTATAAGAGGGGTGAGTGGAACCTTAGGAAAAGATAGAAATATTATTTTATTATAAATTCATATTCGGTTTAAAATGGATCCAAAGTGTATTATTTAAAGTTAAAGGTGGGTATAGGTCGGAAAAAACTCATTCAAAAATTTTTATACAGGTTTTGGTCACTATATTAACTTAATCTTTTTTATTTAACTCTTAGTTAAATAGTTTGACATTTACCATGTCTCTTTTTATTTTTATATTTTATAGTTAATAAACATAATATATACTTCCAAGAGACCCCCAAGTAGTCCATTAATGATAAAAATATCATTATATAAGTCCTTTTATAGAGCCATAGATTTTCAGGAATAGAATATCAATTAATTATTTAATATTTGTTTTAAAAACTCATTTATGTCAATTTTGAGACTATTTAATAATTGATTTTGGTTAAAGTATTAAAAAATTTATAAATTAGAACCAGATTCATTTAAAAAATTATAACAGGTCATATTGACTAATAAAATTCATGTATGTCATAAAAACTTTAAATTATATTTATTTTAACATTTATAATACCAATTATTTGATTCTTTCATTAATAAGGAAAATACTGCATCATTATTGTGTCATTAATAAATTTAATTATTCAAAGTCTAAAAATTATAAATAAATTACCATTATATAGGAAATCATTATATATTTCTGATTAATATTTGTAGTTGAAAATATAGCATATATAACCCTATGTAAAAAATTGTTTTTCTGACCGACATATGCCTAAGTCAATTTTGTATTTACTTTAACTTAATTAACATAAAGTGTTATTATCACTTAAAAGTTGCACCACGGGGTCCCAAAATCGACCTAAAGATGACCATGGTCGGAAATGTATCAAATAATAGGGTTAAGACACGTTTTAGGGTTTTAAATATTATTATAATATTATTTTGTTTACCCTTATTTACCAGATTTACCCTTTAACCATGGTAAATAAAATATTTACCGAAGTAATTATTCGAAATCACTAAAAATAAAATTTACCTATTTACAAAATTTGGACCTCATGAGTCTAAATATGTAATCCATTTTTATAAATTCAAAACACATAAGTGGCTTAAATTAATTTAAAATTAATTCCCATTGTTAAAACAAAGATCATGTTTTTTAAGAAATAATAACTATCAAAAGATTGACACTTGTTTATGTCTAGTTTAAATGTGAAATTAAATCCAATTAAGAATATTTGATTAAATGGTTAAATTTTATTATAAATATAATTTAAAACCTCTCAATAGTATAATTTATCACTCTAAATGTTTTTTATTAAAAAATTTGTTTTTAATTAATGTTTAGTATTTTTAACTATTCATCAAAATATGAATATTTTCTAAAAAATAAAAAAAATTAACCCCACGATAATTTAATTATTTAGAGTCCAAAAATGATGTCCATTTTAGAGGATAAAATTTAGAAAATTTCAAAAAGTGGGTATTACTATTTATAACGGCTTGTTTGATTGGTTTTGGTGTGTATTAGAACTCGAAGTTGTGTACAACACACAGTACTGTATTATTCAAAGGGAAGTGTAACGTGGATGATTGGGGCGTAACATTCTCCCCTCTTTCAAATAATAATGTCCTCTATTTTTTTTATAAATTGGGCTTGGGAATATAATGTAATGTCCCACATCAGAAAAAGAGTAAATAAAACTATAACTTTAAAATAAAGAAAGAGAAGTACAAAGGTCACCTAAGACAACCCATACTTGGATTCCATGTAAGAAAACATGGATATGGATGATAAACTAAGTGTCAAGTTCTAATGAAGAGGGATAAAAAACATGATCATGAGAATGTTAACAATAAGAAAACCACAAACTTGTGATTGGAAAAAACGGTCATTAGTCTCCCAATAGGAAAAGTAAATAGACAACATTTTTTTTAAGTTATATTACATAAAGATGAGAATTAATTTATGAGATTGAATAAGAAAATAAACAGATATACTTACTTTTTAAGTAGAGTTTCATTTTTTATAAATTTCTTCTACTAACACAATTTTTTAAACGATGAGTATTCAAGAAGACATGGTCACATTGGAAGAGCTAGAATAAAATTCTATTGAATCACATGATCCACGAAAAATAAACTATATATTTACCTTGTATTTATAGATTAATTAGAACAAAAAATGGTTAGTATAAGATCTGATGATCCCCAAAAGGATATTCCATTAGAGAAAGAAACACTAATCGTAATTTCTAAAACTAAACCAACAATACCCCAAATTTAAATAAATACCATTCAAAAAGAAATTGTCCTTAAAAATCCTTCAGTATAATACAAACTAATATTGAAACCCAAAACATAGAATAATTTGGTTATGTAGTCTTCCACGTTAAATTCTATCTCCAAATGACATCAACTACTCTTGTAGTCACATACATAAAATTAATTAACCTAATCACATATTCAATATTATTGGTTATTAATTTCTATAAATAACCCAATTCACTATAAATACACAATAAAAACATAGATAAAAATCCACCATTACTCGTCAAATGAAATCCCATAGTATTCTATTTTCCTTGGGCATACAGTGTTCCCAACAAAGCAAACATCTTCCAAAATAACATTTATCACTTAATCACCGAATCATTTTCCTATACTAAGGGTATTCAATTTATAAGACATAATATCCCAAATCAAATTTTTATTCATCAATAAAATCATTTAACTAAAAATATTAGTCACACTAACTAGAGACTTCACGAAGTCCAGTGGTATGCGATAAATCCCAGTCTCACTTTAGTTGTGGGTTCAATTCCCACAACTTTGTCCGACGTTATGGGTTTTCACACGGTTCACATATTGTACTTTTTCAAAAACTATATTTTATAACATTACCAAAATGAGATAAATTCCTCAAAATAACTATAACATAATTTAACCACAAATGTTATCTCATTCCTTGAATTTTCATCCCAAAATATAATAACTTGTAACTGCCTCAAAACCAATGATCATATAAAACCAAATGGTTATTTATAACTATATTCACAAGAGAAAAGATAAGTCTTCCTCAAATATCATTTTCACATGAAAAACTACAGGATTACAAATACAAGAGATAATTATTCCAAAGTAATCACATCAACAAGTACTACTAGTACATTTAAAAATTTCTCCAACCATTTATTTCCACAAAGATTCTTAATTGACCAATAAAATATCCTATAAAATAGGGAATTCACTCGTGTAATGGAAAGGTCCTCTACATTTATGGAAAATGACTATAAATGGATTCTTGGGACCATTTTTATTTTCTTTCATAGTACTCTTCTTTTTTCCTCGTTAATTCTTCACTTTATGTCATTCTTTCCCACACGTAAAGCATTTATTTGTTTAATTGAGACAATTTCCTAGTTGTCTCCTTCCACATTTTTTGCATTATGTAAATTGAGGATTATTTTCTCCTTGGTCTCCACTGCTCGAGCTCTTATCATTCCTCACATTTATCTTCATTTTTGAGTCCGTGAGATTGTTAATACATATGTTATTGATCATAATTTTGGAAAACTGATTTACAATGAACACAATATCTTTTTTTCTAATAAACATTACATTTTTTTTCTCATCTTCAAAACCATTCCCACCTTGTACATCATTCTCAAAGTTACTATGACTTCCTTGGAATCCAGCCATTGACTAAAACTAGAAAGAATTATGTGAGTAACAGTAGTCATAAAATCATTTAGAGAATATAATGACACCATATTCTCAATTTGAAACACCATAGGATTAACCAAGGGAATTTATTATCATCTTATATTAAATTACTTGAAATCGGTTTGTAAAGAAAATGTAAATTATCCTAAGTATATCCCCAAGGAGTGTCGTAACAAATAGTGTAGCAAGGCCCATTGTCGTGCACCATTTTCCATTCAAGTCTAGCTCCAAGCGGTGTTTTTGGGTTTTACCCCTAGGTACATCTGTGCCAGAGACACCTCAACCTACTCGTATCCAGACGGGGATGTATTACTCGGAAAACTCACAAAATCTCTACAATACTAAAATTATAGGAAGTTATTTTATACTAATCCTCAAATTCCATCTTAGGTCTATGTTCTTTATTAGAGTTTATCTAAATCTAGTTTCCAAGATTTGTACTAAACTTCCTCTGATAGAAATAGTAACAACATGACCCCAGAATCCTAGAGTAAGTAAATTATTACGTATCATTGGCATGATCATAAATGATCAAGTCTCGAAAGACTTATTAGTTTAGTAGCCTTAATGTTACTAGATACATTCATAAGGATTAAATTACATCATAAAATGGAAAACTAAAACAACATTGTCTCCATAGACAACACTAAGATCTCATTTACTATCACTGTAGGTCATTCATAATATACTTCTTCGCATCTTGGGAAATATAAAACATAGAAAGGGGTGAGCTCAGATGATCAGTAAGAATAACATTATAGAAAAAAACTATCATAAATAAGAATAAACATTTAAGGAAGTGTAGAAGACTATAACAAAAGCCTTTTAAACTTGAACTTCAGCATAATTAGGCAAAGATAAAATCAAATAACGCCATTTACTTATTCATATGGATATTTTACTAGTCAAGTGATCACATGAAATATTAATAACCACTTTCATAATGATGGAATGCATAATACCATACTATCATAACCACATAGTCAAGGCCTTATTCCAAGAATACAAATAAGATTTTTTCAAGGGCTTGTGCCCAGACACTAGTTTGTCTCATGAGACCCACCGATTCATCAAGGAGTTATATCAGGCTCCACCCGTCACTTACTATGTCCGGTGCATTCCTTATAATAATAGGTTTAAACATTACATAAACATTTGTATTAAAACTAGCATATGAAATGTCAATACTTTATCCAAAAACCATGAATGGTATACAAATAGCACATCCACCTCCAAGCATAACTCATTCAATAAAAAATGGAAGATTGTATTGTATCAGATTAACATCAATCGAGAATAACGAAGTATTTTAACATAGATGAAAATAATCATCAAAACTATTAGAGATAAATATCTCCCTTTTTCTTGAAATCATTTAAAAGTCACGATATTTGTCAAGAATCCATTTGAAAATAGATTTTTTAATCAATGTGTTCAATAAAACATTGAAACATTTAAAAGTAATTTTAATTTTAAAACTTTAATGTCCATATAAATAAATCCTTAAAACCATTTTTAAAACATAGACATTTATAAGATAGATTTAGAATAATAAATCATTAAAATATTTAAAATGATATTTTAGTTAGAGTTCCTAACCAAATGAGAGACACTTGAATAAAAATAATTTAGGTAATAAAAACATTGTAATATCATGAGAATAATGGGATTCAAGATATAATATGTCAAATTACATTATATACACCATATAAAAGTGATTTGGTGTATAACAACCAAGGAGTCTCAATGGAATATAAATTAAGATGAAATATTTTTTAAATAACATATCCTTAGGTTAAGGATAAATAAAAAACATAATTATGTGTGGAAAATATAAATACACTCAATATTATTGAATATTAAGTGTAAAAAAATCAGAGTACATTCACACAAATGCTTATAGAAACCACCCCAATGAATTATATATTTAACTCAATAAATGGAGATTGAGTTAAAATTAATCTTATCGAGTTCATCTCGATGACTTGAGAATTTATAAATGCAGTGATTATGTGTATCAAAAGCATATCCACAGAAAGGGGAGTTTAAATTATGACATAAGAAAATAAATAGTGATTCCACACATAATCTTGGAGTAAATAATCAATGATGTAGGCGTAAAGCCGAATGAGTGGAAATTGAAATTTCAAATTCCTTTATCGATTTGGTAACTTACGAAAGATACAACCATGAAATAATGATCATACAATGATGATGTAAATATACATAAATTAATGTATATTACACAATGAATACAATCATGGGCAGTACACACACAACATGCAATAAATAAGCAGTGAACAATAGAAATCTCATGGAATTAAAAGTGAGATAAGAAACCCCTTACTTTGTAATTTTTACATCGTCAAGGGTAAGTTAACCTCCTGTATAATGGTTAAATTTTTTTTATTGAATTATAAATGAATTATATACATTAATATGATATCATATATGATCTTTTAACATTGATTTGTTAATAATATCTTAGTATTATCGTTATTTCATGTGTTAACGGATTCATCTACATGTATATTCTTTGTTATGTGAGCCGTATTTGTTATGGATGGGATATATCTTATTGATATACAGAATTATATCATGTTTAGAAAACATTATTTTTATCATCAAATGAAATTTAGTCTTGAATGTATACGATGGGGAAGGAATCTCACCGCGTTCGTGGAGACGGTAATCCGTACGTACGCACGAGTGACAATGTCACTCTTTTGATATTAAAATAATATATAATTTGATCGTATATCATATATATAGAATCATTATCATGTTATATTTATTATTTACATGAATTACACATCATTATTATACCCATCAACATAATAATGTATTGAATTACAAATACACCACAACGTGGAGACGGTAATCCGTACGTACGCACATATGGTGACATGTCATTCTAAGGATGGATAGAATAATGAGGATGTCTGTAACATATTTATAGTAACATCACAATACATATATTATATGGGAGTTATTATTTTAGAATGGAAATAACAAAAAAGAAGAAGTGTAAGAAGAAAATAACTTGAAAGAGGGTGGTTAAATTTTTATCTCTTCTTCGGGCTCTTCCTTTTCATTTGATCAAAAGAGATATTTAAGTTGAATTTATGACCAAAGGATGGACTCTAGGAATATGTGAGAGATGTTTAGAGGATATTTGGGCAAGGTTTGGCCGAGGAAAAATTCTCTGAAGGTGTGAATTAGTTAGTAGGGGGAGTGCCCTTTTATTACAGGGGTGAGAGGCACCACAGGAAAAGCTAGAAATATTATTTTATAATAAATTCATATTAGGTTTATAATGGCTCCATAGTGGATTATTTAATGGTTAAGGTAAATATAGGTTGAAAACCAATCAGACAATATGTTTTAGATAGGTTTGGGTCACTATATTAACTTTATCTTTTGGATTTAACTCTTAGTTAAATAGTTTGACATTTACCATATCTCTTTGTATTTTTATATTATATAGTAAATGAAATTATTATATACATCCAAGAGACCCCAATGTAGTCCATTAATAATACACCTATCCTTATATATGTCCTTTTTCCAATCCTTAGATTTTTAGGAATAGAATATCAATTAATAATATATTATTTGTTTTAAAAACTCATTTATGTCAATTTTGACACTATTTAATAATTGAATTTTGTTAAAGTCTTAAGAACATTATTAATTAGAAAAAAATTTATTTAAGAAATTATAACATGTCATATTATCCAATAAGATTCGTGGATTTCATCAAAACTTTCAAATTATATTTATTTTAACATTTATAATACCAATTATTTGATTCATTCATTAATAAGGAAAATATTGCATCATTATTGTGTCATTAATAAATTTCATTATTTAATGTCTAAAAATTATAAATAAAATACTATTATGTAGGGAAGAATTATAGATTTCTAATTAAAATTTATAGTCTAAAATATAACATATATAACCATATGTAAATTTGTTTTCTAAAATATTTATGCTTATGTCATTTTTTGTATTTACTTTAACAAAATTAATATAAAGTATCATTATCACTTAAAAGTGGCTCCATGGGGTCCGAAAATTGACCCAAAGATGAAGATGGTCGTACATTTATCATCCAATAGGGTCAGGACATGTTTTAGGGTAATTAAATATTATTATAATATTATTTTTTTTACCATTATTTATCGGATTTACCCTTTAACCATGGTAAATAAAATATATACCGAAGTAATTATTCAAAATGTCTAAAAAAAGATACCTATTTACAAAATTTAGAACTCTGAATTATAAATATGGAATCAATTTTTATAAATTCAAAACACAGAATTGGTTGAAATTAATTTAAAATTAATTCCCGTTGTCAAAACAAAGAGCGTGTTTTGAAGAAATAATAACTATCAAAAGCTTGACACATGTTTCTGTCTAGTTTAAATGTGAAATTACATCCAATTACCAATATTGGATTAAATGATAAAAATATATTAAATTATACTTTAAATATCTTCAAGAGTATAATTTATCACTATAAAATCTTTGGATTAAAAAAGTTTTTTTAATTAATGTTTAGTATTTTTCACTATTCATAAAAATTTGAATGTTTTCTAAAAAATACTAAAAATTAACCCTAGGATAATTTAAATAATCATAATCCAAAAATGATGTCCATTTAGAAAGATAAAATTTATAAAATTCGAAAAAGTGGGTATTGCTCTTCATAACGGCTAATTTGATTGGTTGTGGTGTGTGTTAGAACTCGAAGTTGCGTACAACACATGGTACTGTATTATTCAAAGGGAAGTGTAACGTGAAAGCTTGGGGTGTCACACTATAAGTGGGATGGGTTATTTTCATAAAAGTATTTATTTTTTAAAATAATACATTTCTTTTAGTTAAATTTTAAATTTAAATTGAAAAGGGCTTATTGATTTCTTTTAACACCCTTTAGCCTCAGAAAAACACGAAAAATTTTCCAAATAAGTAATACTACATAACATACTTTTCAATAAATTATTATCAACAATAATTTAAGAAAAACAATATAGGAAAAGGAAATGGATGAAAACATCCACCCCATAAGATGGCTCTTATGGATCTCTGAAAAATGAGAATATAACGATTTCATCAAGGTCTAAAATGAAAATATATAGAATATCTATAAGAAACCCTAAAACAACATCCTATGGGTGATACCATTCAAATATGATAAAGGCCATAAATAAAACATTATATAAAGGGAAAAAATCCCATAAAAACCATAATGTCAAACAAAACAATTTTTCAAGAATAAAATAATGATTAAAACAAACTAGGATATTGAGCTTGGATCTATGACTCGGACTCCCATTTTATCTAGTCTAAGACACTATGAAACAAAAAAAATGATCCAATGGAACAAAAAATCCACAGAAAACCTTCATCTGAGGGTCTAGAATCTCAACACGCCATTCCTAAAAGATCACATTATCTTCAATATCCCATTCCGTAGTCAATTTTGTGAGAGTCATCATGAAGATATTAGAAAAAGTTTGATACATGGAAGATTTCATGAACATAGAATATATACGTTGTTAGTGATAATGGGTATGTTACAGCTCCAACATGATCTAGCACGGCAAACATGTAAACAATTTTATTTTTGAAAACTTACTCCCATGACCGATAATTTTCTACCAATGATGAGGTGACACTTCTAGAAAAACATGATCTCAAATTTTGAACACCAACATCCTGCTCATATAATTTATATATGAATTTTACCCATCCTATTCTATATCCTTTTACTCATGTACCACATATACCTACTCTTTTATACTCTAAACCAATTCCTTTTTCAAGAGAATCCAAATCTATGACCTCAGTCCAACACAATAGAGATTTGAAAAGTAAATCTTATAGTTATATGAATGGGGTCATACACATAGTTGTGTGATAGCTATTTTTAAATACAACAATACGCTATGAATGTGTTTCAAAACTGATATTATAGAATCATGAATGCGTGCATACAACATGTCCTCTAAATTCTATACATTCCTCTCTGACTGACTATTAATCAATAGATGAAAAATTGTTCCACGTCATTTCTTAGTGTTAAAATTATTATAGAGACCTCTACACACCATGGGTGTAAAATGTAGATCACAATTACATATGATCATCTTCATATCCCCACGATGCCTCGCTTTCTCCGCTAAATACATCCATAAAAAAACCACCACTAATATTGACTCCTTAATCCCAAAAAATGATCTAACATCATCAAAAGGTCACTGATATCCAATATAGTTTCATAACCATCCTGATCTCTAGCTATATAGGTGATGTTATCTATCGAGATGTCCTCCCACTTCAACTAGGTAACATAAAGTGGATGAAGCAAACCACTATGAACATGGTGGTTTACCTTTACCTTAAGGTGGATTATATTTAGAAGGTTAAAGATCTCCTATTGAAGGATGCATTAGTTTTTAAATTTATAAAGTCAATCAAAATGTAATCCATAATCATTCCCTATAAAATAAAGGACTCCTCATAATCCTTAAAGGGAAAAATCCTTCACTACTAATTTTATCCACACAAAATCATCAAAAAAAGAGGGACCGCATTCTCCTTTAAAACCTTATTTGGAATGAAGGTTACTTAAACCTCATCTAGAAACTATTCAATATCCTGATCTGAAATAGATCCCTCATACTTTTATAGAACCCATAATTGCAACTAATAGAGTGTCCCCCTCTAGAGAATTTATATTGGACCACCACTCTACACTTATTCAAAATAAAACCCTACTAAATATCCTCTCCATGATTTTTTTTGTGGATTTAGACTAAATGAATAATTATTCAAATTAAAAATTCTAGTGGCACAAAAAATATAAAAAAAGATCATTTAATACTTATTTATTAATTATTTTTACAATAATTCCAATTATCTAACCATTTGAAACACTGGTCTAAGACATTCTGTTGTATGATCCTGACCAAGGTCTCTACCCCACAAGAATCATTACTTCCCTTATCATGGTTGGTATACTTAGAGTTCCTTTCATTGAATCACAAGTGGAAATAAAATATCATGTACTAGTTGATCTCTCTAGTTTTTATCACACATTATGCACAATGAATAATATAACCCTATAAAACCATGATTCCTCACTAGTTATTAACTGAAAAATCAATTATATATCTCAACCACCCGATTCGATGACACTCCTTCATGACCCCATCCCTCCAAAGATATCCCTCCTAGACCGATAACGAATATATTTAGATAATTTCTCTGGAATTATTATCTAGTAGGCAATAAAACAGAGACGAGCGTCCATGATATATAATAACCAATATTAGAGGCATTGACCAAATATATATTTTAGGTTTAATAGATAAAATTTGATAGACACCAAGCAATGTCATGAAAAATATATAATAATTCCTAATACATGTAATTTCATTCATAAAATAAAAACAAAACTATAGTCCCCGAACAAGAATCTTTGTATGTGACCACGAAACTCCAAAATCTCTGGAACAACTCTTCTTGATAGTTCCACACAGCTCGATAACTATCTAGCCCTCATATAGGTGAAAATATCCTTAATATATGTAGGGTGATCATAAAATATGATCAATTATTCAAGAAAATCATTATTTTAATGATCCAAAATATTTTTTATTATATTTATAATGAAATTCATGTTTTATTATACTGAACTGTTTTTTGTAAAAAATGATAATATTTTATAATACTTTAACCTATCTTGAAAGAATCCCACATGTGTAAAGTACATACCATATGTTGAAATTGATTTTACCTTATAGGTCAAATGATTGTGTGGATCCTACCAAACATTGTACTCCAACATACTGAATTTATATTCAACCAACCACACATTTAAGATCAACCTACCACATGAATAAAGAAGTTACCATGTGGAATGTGAGGAATCATACCTAATTTTTGTACTGACCTTGTGCCTCAATATTAGTGACATAAAAAAATCACATATCACATGAATAAGTGAAGTTACACTGAAAATTAATTGAGTTATAATACAAAGACGTGAATATACAACTTGATGAAAATAAGCTACCCCAAAAACCACTAAAGTGACCCCATAAAGGATTCAACCTTCCAAGTGATGTAATTTATCTACCGTATAAATATATGAAGTGATCACAAGAAAAAATTAGATGATTATTCAAATAAACTATTCCAAGGAAACATGAACCAAGTCACCATGCATTAAATGAATATAATTGACCATTGATAACATATTCAGTGGAGTATTTTGGAATCATCAATGTATATGTTTTGGAACATTAATTTAGGATCAAATACATTTAATAATTAATCGATCATGATGATTAAATAAGGAATATTCTTAAATTACTTATTTAGAGTAAACCACTCCTTATGGTAATGATCTCCTCATTGAATAATATAGAAGGGACTATGAATTTGAATAAGATTTATTTTCATAAATGGAGGACTCACTCAGCGCATTATAATATACATTATTTTTCCAAAACATCTATAAAAACCTAGTTGAGTCATTTCAGAGAATGATTCTAGGATCCATGAAATAAAAAATATTATCATACCAAGCTATTTATAATAATCACACCATATATTATTTTCTCTATTTGTTAGAGATTTTGTTTCCACCTATGTTTATTAAGCATTGTTTTTTATTTAACAAAAACCCATGCATTGTATTAAAGTTTTATATAAACCGTCTTTCATTTATTTTTATATATTCTCCCATGATAAACTGTTTAACATGTTTTGTAGCTAGGAATACTTGTGTGTAGCTATTTTTTATTTTCCCAATGTAAAACTGTGAGAGGTGATCTGAGTAGCTTAGACTATCTAAGTAGAGTGTTATCATAAAATTGATCAATATTATTTATATGATTATTTTTTTAATAAACTAAATTACATCAGGTTATTTCCAATAATATATTTTTAGGTATTTTCATGAGACTTAACCTCTTGAATTTATTCAACAATGTGTCTTTATTTTTTTGTTAAACCAACATAAAAAATTTATTTTTTTCAAAAAATAATTGATAAAAATAAAATTGATAGTAAAACGTAATTCTGTTTTTATATAATATGTTCGATACATGCAAAACTTTATTAAATGTTAAAAGAGTTTTTATAAGCTGTTTAAACTAAGTTTCCATCGATATTATGAGATGTTTTTTAGAATACCATATTAAATACAACAATATATTTATCTAACATGGATTTTTTTTAAAAATTTGGATGTATTGATTAAATTTGAATTTAATGGATCTTTTAATTGAAAACTCAATTCAACCCACTATTGAGTTTTCCACTCCAACCAAAACGTGGTATAAAATATTACTAATTTTTTTAACTAGGATTTATTTTTACCAAAAGATAAAAATTTACATTATTTAAATATTTTGATATTTATGGTTAATAATATTCAAAAAAATATTTTCTAATAATCATCCTCCTTCTTTTAATGGCACAAATTATTCTTAATGAAATAAAAAAATTAAAATCAATGTTTAGAACAAGGAATTTGATATGTGAAATATAAGTATGGACAAATTTTATCAACCCAAAGATACTAGTGCTGAATAGAACAATGAAACTAAGCTTCCTCATGATTATAACAATAAAGGTAGGAATTCATTATACTATGGATTGGTAGAATACAAATCTAATATAATTTCCCCTTGTTATACTACTCTTTAAACCTGGTACACTCTTATTATATTTCATGAAGGAACATCCAATTGATAAAAATATATGATTAAATTAGTATTCCATAAAATATTATACATTCAATATGTAACATTACGATATAATTTTTGATATATATCACTGGATTAATATTAATTTAAACATGATTCAATTCCTTGGGAAAAAAATTATAAATAATGATCCAATGCTGCAACTTCTTTGATTTCTACCAGATTGTTGGAGAGAAGCCACTAATTCTATTATAGATACTATAACTAAAGTAAATTTACTATAAAGGATATTATTGTAAATTATATGAAATATGATGAGGTACTAGATTAAAATAATGAAGAAAATAATGAAAAAAAATTAAACATCAGTTTTCCTCAAGAAATCTGACTAAAAAATAAAGGAGAAGTCCAAATATGATAATTTGAGTGAGAATGAATCACCATTAAACAATGATGTGGAAATGGATCACAGTGATATGTGATTTATGAAATTCTACAAATAGAACAAATTTATAAAAAAGGAAAATTATGGAGGTTTGAAAATGGAAATTATAAAAATGATAATCATATAGTTAAAGTGACCAATTATGATTATGAAAGAAAAGGATACACATATCCTTAATATACTAAGTTAACATATAACAAAAGATATGAGGAAAAATGAAAAAGGTTTATGAAGGCTATAAAATACACTAGGTGTGCCTTTGAAAATATCTATTGCAACACTCACTCATACTAAGAAGATAAAAATGACAGGGCTAGAATGTGTTTAATGACTAACCCATCCAAGGAAAACTTCATAATGAGCAGTAGTAAGCACTTACACTATCTGTAAAATGTATATTCTAGACACATGAATGGGGACTACTCAAGCTTCAAGAACTATATCAAAGTAGAAGTTTGACATGAAAATTTTGGTTATTATTCCAATGGATATATAATTAGAAATGATAAAATTGGTAATTTTAGTACTGTTTAATTACAAAATCTATATTTGTAACTAGTTTAAACTATAATCTTCTTAACATCTCTTAATTCTGTGACAATGGTTACCATGTTAAATTTTAATGTAATTATTTAAAAAATATGGAATCTAATAATGTATTAGTTTTTACTTCCTTGTTTAATTATAATATTTATGATGTTTATTTAATTTAATTATTTTCTTAAAATATTTATTATTTAAATTCCACTGGAAATGATTATTTTCTTTTGAATATGAGACTAAAACACTAAAAAATGCATTAAAATATAATTATAATTAGGAAATGATTAGTTATGAATTCTTCTAAACTATAATTCAAAAAATTAAAAGTCTCGAACCCATGCCAAAAATGGAAACAACATAATATATATTTCTAAACAAAGAAAGATGTGCAAATTTATTAACCCATAGAGATGGTTTATATGATCTTGTTTAGATCATCTAGAGTTTCCAACGTAAATGGGAAGAACCATGATTATGTTATTATTGATGAATTTTCTAGAAACACCCGGGTATTATTTATAGGCCACAAATGAAAATAATGGTCATTTTTTATAATATAAAAACGTTACAGAAAATCATAGTGGAAATACCATTAATACATTAAGAAGTCATCATCAATATTAGTTTGAAAAAAATAACATTGAATATTTATTTTGAAAACATGGATAAATCTCAAATTTTATTCCCCTAATACTTCACAAAAAAATGTTTTGTAAAATAAAGAGATAGAACTCTTGAGAATATTTCTTAGAGTACACTTAATGAATATTAAAATACTATTTATTTTTGGGTGGATGTTATGAATAAAAAATTATATATTATCAATATATTTTGTAGTAGACAAATGATATAGAAAACACTATATGATCAATGGAAATAGAGAAAACCAAATTTTCATTTTCATTTTGTTTTCTTGGAAATAAGGTCAATATTCTTAGTACAATAGAGAATTGATACACATTTCATCCAAAATAGATTAATGATTTTTCCATGGATATTAATCATATAGAAAATCCTAAAGTTAATTAATAATATAATCTTTTGGAGTAATATGTACATGTAAAATTCAATAAAATAGATCTACACGAGCCTAATAACCCTTTATAAATCATTGAGGAGGATGTCTGTAATCATTATATAAATGTTTAGACCAAACCTGTTGATTTTTCTAAAAAAAGTTTATCAAAAAATCTCACTGCACAGAATTGATTGAACCATAAATTATAAATAAAAATGATGAAAAAATACTTCAATACCTAGAACCATTAGGACTCATAGAGACCATCCCTTAGATTCTATAGTTGGAGATCTACATAGAACAATTAAAACTATAACTACTCTTAATATAAATATTTAACATCAATCATTCTTTTCAAAGTTGTAACCGCAGGGAATTGTAGAGTAAATAGATGATGAATTTTAGGTAATGAATGTTTAAGAAAAATTGAATAAGTTTGAGAGAAACAACATTTGGTAACTGGTAGAAGTACGTAAATAAATCCTATCCATTGGAACTATGTCTGTGTTCAGCGTAATAGTTTATTATTCAAGGACATAATTTGAAATAAATTTAGACAAGTTGCACATGGGTATACTAAAGAGTAATTCATTTAAAATTAGGGATCCATTCCTATGTAACGAGAAATGAATACCTCAGAATGTTTCATTCTGATATATCACATTGAAATTTAAAATTATATTACAAATATTTCAACTGTTCCTCTCTAAATTTTTATATAATTGAGTATGTATTTCTATATCTACCCCTTGTTTTTAAAAGCCATAATTTTCAAAATCTTGTTTATAAATTAACAAAAAGTTCATATGGTATGAAGAATGACCCAATAGAATGGTATAATAGTATCAAATACGTTTTTATTTGAAAATATTTTTTAAAAGGAAAATTTTATCCTAATTTATTTTTTAAAATAATATCAAAATATGTTTCTAATACAAATATATGTTTATGATATCATTATTTGTCATCCAAAAATTTTCTTGGGTAATGAATTTAAAAAACTGATGAAAAAAATTTGAAATGGGTTTAATTTACAAATTAAAATTAATCCTTGGATTTCAATTTTCTAATAATAGGGATGGAATAATTTCATACCAAACTAAACACACTAATGATGATTTAATATGGTTTGGAATGGATATTAAAAAATTTTGTGACACTACCATGTGTAAAATCCATATACTAGATCTTGATGAATCTGTGAAACTAATATATTAGACCACATATAATGTTGTATTTAGATGATTAATATACCTGACTATATGTTGAACTGATATCTTTTTTAGTTTGTTCATGCATGCATGTCTTCATGGAAATCCAAAATAATCACATTTGAGTATTGTCAAAAGAATATTTAAATACCTCAAAATTAAATCCAATCGATGATTGTTTTATTCAAGATGATATAAATTTTATATAGTGAGTTATTAGATGAATATTTTAATTATTTGAAGTTGGTTAAAAAGATATCTTTCAAAACATGTCATTTTTTTGAAAGTCTCTAGTTTCATGCTGTAGTATGAAAAAAACATCTATTTCATTATCCACTACCAAGTTTGAGTATATTTCTATAGGAAGTTGTTGTGCATGAACTCTATGGATAAAATATAAATTACTAGATTATGGATATCAATTTTCACATGTCCTAATAAATTATGATAATGAAACTGTAATTAATATACATAAAGAATCATATATATCATTAAAATAAAAAATATTGATAAAATACATCACTTTTTGAATGTTCAATTTCAAAAAGTTGATATTATTCTTAATTAATTAGTATAGAAAATAAGTTGGCTAATATACATAAGAATCCTTGGAATATTGAGATAATTAATTATATTATACATGAATTAGTGATAATAAATTATTTATAAAATAATTGAATTTAGTTCCAACTCGTGTTTATTTTATTATTCGCTATGATGCATATTTTTTTATTGATGCTAATGTAACTATGAATTACAGATCACAAGGTTAGTTAAGTGGATGTGAGTAATTTTCATAAATAATTTCAAGTATCCCTATATAGTTCCTCATATAGTCATTATACCTACCGTGATTATTTACTCCCATGGTCACTATACCTGTGGTGAGACTTATCTCAAAGAGTCACCACATTATGTACCATAAAAACATACATCATATGGTTAATATTGTTTATATGAAACCAAATTAAGCATATCTAACATAACTATTTATCTATGAGTATATTAATTAAGAACCTAATATGTCAATTATTTACTTTTATTTTATTGTAATATATTTTTAGAGAATTTTTTTAAAAGTATATTATCATTATACTCCCTGTATTATTGAATATAAAATTTTAATTCGAATCCAAATCAACTTGAATATTTTCTCTAAAATATCATCTTCTTTTGAAGCCTTGTTTTCTCTCGAATCCTTTCCTAAAAAAACCCACCAATCTCAAACCCCCCTCTAAAACACAATCCATTCCAGTACAAACTAATGTATAAGAATATCCTGAATGAAATGAGATTTAAATTCCACACATAGTACCGAAGCTCTAATAACAAATAAATTGGTAATGAATTAATTAATCATGATTTTAGTAGTGAATCTTTGTAACACATATGTAGTTTAAGATCAAGTGTGTTTTGAGAAAGAAATTGATTCATAATGTCTATAATTATGAAAATAACTAGTTTTGAAGGAAATTTAAAATAAAGGCAAGGCTGAAAGGTTTAAAAAAACATGACTGATATTCTATCCAAAGTTGTTAAGGAATGTAATTTATTTATTGGAATTTATTTCTTGATATATAATAGACTCCATTTAATTGATGATAAATAGTGATGTTCTTGAGTTTTCGTAAAATCATTGGGAAGAGAGATTGGGTATGCCCGATAAGGGAGAATACAAAGACTTACATAGTTCTTACCGCATAAATCATGTCTGTTTTTAATTTGAAAATGAATTGTAATAACAAACTTTGAATGGATCACCCAAAAAACCAACAGTTATATAACATAGTTGAGAGTGTATATTTATAGAAAAATCCATCCCAAAATTTATGTATCCAATAACTAGATATTTTAGTATCATGAGGGACCATGATCTATTCTTTCTATCTTTAGTGGAAAATGGATTTAAGGTCATTTTTTGAGGATATGTGTTCTGGAACTTGTATGAGTTGCGTAATCCCTATTCAAATTAATGTTATCTACCATATCTAAAACTCATATCATCTTTTTTGGACTATATATATTTAGTTCTATAAATCTTGAAAAATTAAATTCTTTACATGTCCCATTCATAACATAGAAAAAATGGTATTACATGTGAGTGAATTGGAATACATAGAAAAGGGAATGCCTAATTGATTCAAAGAAAATATTAAAAATGTTTGAACATATAATATATCCTGTTAGAATGAGGGATCCATTTGATATAGGACTAGATCTAGATGAAGTTTCTTAATATTCAACTGATGAATTTGATTATGTTTTTTATTTGAAATAAGAAGTGGAATCAAGGGATGAAAAATGGAGATAGTTAATCTTGATGATTAAGCTAGGTCCATCCATGAGGGTGATAGGTAATTCAATCACTTCTAGGTCCATTAGACCACATGGATCCTATAATCCTATTATATCTCATGAAAAATAATAAAAATACGAATAACATTTGTGTAACATCCCAAGTAAGTAATGAATAATAGATATTTTTATCTATGTCTATTAATAGTAAAGATAGTGTTTTAGAGGCTTAAAATGAAAATAAATCCAATCTTAAGCACGGAATACACTAATATTCTTAAAAGATTGTTTTACTACCTTATGATGGAAAACCCTTTTTAAATCTATCTTTTGACAATTTTATAAACTATGTTTGTCAAAATAAACTTATTCTTTATGATTGGGACATCAAAATTTAATTTGTGTGAATTTTTGGTATTTTTCTGACAATGTTCATTTTTTAATGAATAGTTAAAAATACTGCATTTTACATCGAAACTGCTTTTTAATCTAATTTATTTATATGAATAGATTATCTTTTGAATTGGTCTTAATGTGTAATATGAATATATTTTTACCAATTAATCCAATGGTGGTCATTGGAATCAAATTTTCTTTGAAATTAGACTTAAACTGGTGTCAATCTTTTGATACTTATTGTTTTATAAAAACACGCTATTTGCTATGACAACGGGAATTAATTATTAACTTAATTAATGTGACTTATATGTTTGGAATTTTGTAAAATAGACTTCATTTTTGAATTCGTAATATCAAATACAGCTTAGGGTGAATTTTTTGTAATTTTCTGAAAAACATCAATTTTTGATGAATAGTGAAACCACTAAGTGGTACTTATAAAGACTGATTTTCTGTTTAAATGAAATTTTGCCATCATTGTGTTTTGAATTTCAAAAATACAACATACATGGTTTTCATTAAGAAGTAAAATGTGATTCAATGATATTATAATAATTTTTTGGTGAATAGTAACTTATTAAGTTCTTAATCGCGATTAGTGGTAATTAGGGTAGTTTAAGGTATAAATAATGATTTAATAATGTGAAATGACCTAGAAAAATGTCCCATCCTTATTGGTTGTGTCATGGACGACCAAGAAAAGCCATGGGTCAACTTGGGGACCCCATGGAGACACTTTGGTTGGGAAATGACATAAATTACTTTTTATTTAATGTAAAAGTAAAAATGACACAAACATAATATGGTTTACTAAAACAATTTTTACATGGGGTTATAAAGATCAGATTTTTGATTATAAATAGTAATTGGAAATATAAAAAGATTTCCTACATAATAGTATTTTTTTATAATTTTTAGACATTAAATAAATTAACTTATTTTTCACATAATAATGATGCAGCGATGAAATCATTATTTGACGATTTAAATAAAATGGAAAGCTAATGAAAAATCTAAAACCTACACATGGAAAAAAACAATTGGATGAGTGGATTGAGAACCCTTATCACCTTATCCACTAATTCTATCAATGTGGGACCTTTTAAACCCGAAACACATTTTCAAATAAAGTAATATTTCTTTACTTTCCAAAAGTGCCCCTCCTCTCCTCTTATAAAAGGCCCCCACCTCTACCTCATTTCACACACTCTTCAAGCCTTTGGCTCGGCCAAAACCTGCCCATTTACTCTCTCCACATCCCTCTCCTAATCCTAGAGGATTACCTTTGGGACAAACCCTTTCAATGGATGCCTTTAGGCTCAAATCAAAAGGAGTTACACTTTTAAAGGTAATTCATTCTCTCATGTTCATTTGTTTTATTTTGCTTCTCCAACCCCCTAAAATCTTTTTATTTACTTCTTTTGTAACAAAAACAGTATCCTCAATATACTAGGATGTTATTATAAGATTTATTTGAGCTACACTCTCACACAACTACATCAAATGGTTAAAGAAAATACGGTTTCCATGGATGGCGAAATTATGCCTCCCAAAACGATGATTGTTCAATACTCATTTAACACCTTCAAAGGTGGCCATTATGATGTCACTATTTTTATATATGATATATAATATGTTTATGTTTTCATTAAGCTTCTGTTTTTTTTCATTTTGGGCATACCTTTATTGTTCCCATTATGGGTAAACATGATATCTTCATTTTAGGAAGTGCGGACTACCGCCCCCTGAAAGTGATTTGATTCGTTAATACCATATGTGGGATGTGTAAAGGATAAATTTAATGATATTATATATGTTATTATACTGGAATTATAATATACTCTTATATCATTATGAATCCATTCCAGAAAATACGAAATTGAAATGGAAGTAGCGTCCATGCTTACATACGGCTTACCGTCTCCATGAACGGTGCATTTCATTTCTTACCTCTAAATGTGATGTAATATTATAAATACATGTATATTCTGAATATATATGATATATATGTTATCGAAATCATTAATAACATTCTGGATATAATGAACCTTTGACCAAATTATCAACATGTAAGTGTAAGAAGTCTATTTTTGACTTAAGAACCAAATACCGACAAAATGAACACTATTAACTTAAATGGTTACATGATGTTCATAACATGGTATAAAAGGAATAATGAACTTGGAAAAGGTTCATAAGCAAGTAGAGATTAACTCAAGTTTATTATTCAGGAGATTAAAGAACAGTCGGGTCAAGTCGGATATGAGGTATGGGACTTCGTCTCAATCTCCTTTCGTTGAGGCATATTTTATTTTATACACAAATATCTTTTATACGGTGTATAAACCCCTTTGAATTTTACGTTTATTCAAAAGGAATCTTTTTTATACGAAGCATTTAGTAAACGAAAAAAGGAAATGTTTTTGTCGTACGTATGCGGCGACAACGACTTCTCCACTGTCGTGACCATTATTTGAGTTTCGGCTTCCTCTACAAGCCATACCTTCTTTTTAAAAGAAAAATAAATACCATGTTTTACTTTTCTTTTATTTTGGTATTGCAAATGGTTTTCATAATGTTTTTATATCAATGTGTGGTATTGATATTTCGTGATTGAACTGTGGAAATTTTATGTTTCCTTTATGCATGTTTTATGTGATATGATTATGTTATGGTTCTTGGGAATTATTATGAAGACGGGTGGTTCCGTGATAAACTAAGGGCGGGTGAGCCTGTTATAGCTCTCCAATGCATTGGGTAACGTGAAGGAGTGAAACGTTAAGGTTTCTCCGACGAGAATTTAGGGAATATACTGTGATGGGTATTCCAAACGTAACCAAGAGGGTTACTCCCTACGTAAGAATGTTATGAATGCCTCAAGTTACCTTTATGTCTTATGATTTCTATGATTTATTCATGATTTTATGAGGTATGTTAAAGTGCCTATGTTTTATGGGTAAAGTATGATTTCATGCTTATGTATATATGAACTCATGTTTCCTTTCCATGTTTTTATAACCCATACTGAGCTTTTTATGCTCACCCAAAGTTTTTTTTGAAATGTTTTTCACGGGTCAAGGGAAAGGTACATGATATGATGATAGTGTCAAGGAAATGTAAAGAAATAATCCATGTTTTATTTTAAATGTGTTTCCGTTGATGGGAATGAAGAATACTATAATTATGTAACCACTTTGTTTATATGTGGAATGTAGTGCATGTTTTATGATCTAATTCTCTAAAACTCTAAACCCGAAAAGATCCTCAATGTGTAATCTTGTAATAACTCAAAATTAAGTAAGGTTTAAGGCTGGGGCCATATAGTTGGTATCAGAGGTCGGTTTAGATAACTTTAGGAGTTAGAATTCTATTAAATGATTATCCAAAAATATTTTTTTTGAAATGATATAGAATTTGAAGATTACCATGTTGCTTCATCTAAGATATGTTTGTTCAGAATGGTTTTCTGCAGAGGAAACAGGGAAGCAGTGCTAAGAAGGCATACAGAAGGAAATAACCTTCCGAATCAGCATCCTGAGATGGTCGGAATTGGAACTGAACAGTTTGTTGCAATGATGGAACAGTTGACTCAAGCGATAAATGGCGGTGGTATCCATGCACGAGATCAGCCATATCAACCGCAGAGGAACATGTCAGTGGTGGAACATTTCATGAGGCAACATCCACCATCATTAAGAGGATCATCTGACCCTGTGCTAGCTGAAGGGTGGATTAAAGCACTGGAGAAGATTTTCGATGTCATGGGGTGTTCAGACAATCAAAAGGTTAGTCTTGCTATTTATTGTTTGGAGGGTGAAGCAGATCAGTGGTGGTCTATGGTTAAAAATATCAGGGACGCTGATGAGATTGATTCTCTTGACTAGGATGAATTCAAAGGTATGTTTCTTGAGAAGTATTTTCCTAAGGCTGTTCGACTTAGGATGGAAAAGAAATTCTTGGAATTGAGGCAAGAAGAAGACTCAGTGGCTGCCTATGAAGAAAGGTTCACTCGATTGGAAAGGTATGCTCCAAATTTTATCCGAGACCTTGATAGTAAAATCAATCGTTTTTACTAAGGATTAAAGCCAAAATATCTAAGGGCATTAGCTTCTCGTGAGTTTAAAAGTTATGAAAAGCTTGTTCGATGTGATGAGAAGGTAGAAATGGAGTTTGCCGATGACCAAGTTTTCTATAACAACCAGCATAAGAAGAGACCGAGGTGGCAGGAGAAAGGTAAGAATTCTTCGAAAAAGTCTGATGGTAAGAAAACTAAGTTTCCAGATTGTGATAAATGTGGAAAAAGGCATTCTGGGGAATGTATTCTGAATTCTGGAAAGTGCTACCGATGTGGTAAGATGGGACATAAGGCTCGTGATTGCACTGAAAAGGATCAAGGTGAAGGTAAGAACAAATTTGATTTACAGTTAGTGAAATGTTATAAGTGCAATGAGATGGGTCACTATGCAAACGAGTGTCCGGAAAAGAGCTTGAGTGATGGGAAGCAGTTAGACTACAAGCAGAAAGGGGTGGTGAAATCCTTTGAAACTACTTCAGCAGATGTGGGGCCATCAAATGAAGTTATATCAGGTACATTGTTTGTTTTTTCACATTATTCCAGTGTGTTGTTTGATTCGGGGTCTACACATTCTTTCATCTCTGACACCTTTTCTAGTAAAATGGGAATACCATCTCAAGAAATGACTCCTGAACTTTTGGTAAAAACACCTGGGGAAATGTTGAGGCAAAAAGAATTTATAAGAATCTCGCTATCCTTATCTGTGGAAAAAACCTACTTTCAAACCTTATTGTTCTACCTCTAGTAGAGTTTGAGGTTATCCTGGGTATGGATTGGATCTCTATTTACCATGCTAAGATTGACTATAGAGCTAAAGAAGTTTCTTTTCAGAAAGACTTTCAGTTTGTTTACAAGAATGAACCCTTACTTTTGATAACATATCAAGAGGCCGAGAAAGTTGTAAAAGATGTAAATGAATGTTTCCTTGCACACGTCATTGAAAATAAAGGAACTGTTCAGATTAATGATGTGCTCGTGGTAAATGAGTATCCTGATGTTTTTCCTGATGAGTTTCCTGGAATAATACCAGATCGGGAAGTTGAGTTTACTGTTGACTTAGTTCCTGATGCTAATCCAATTTCAAAACCCCCTTATCGAATGGCACAATTTGAACTTTTAGAGTTGAAGGAGAAATTGCAAGATTTATTAGAGAAAGGTTTCATTAGACCTAGCACATCACCATGGGGTGATCCTGTTTTATTTGTTAAAAAGAAAGATGGTTCTATGAGACTTTGCATTGATTATAGAGCCTTGAATAATATCTCTGTTAAGAACAAATATCCTTTGCCTCATATCGATGATTTGTTTGATCAGCTCCAGGGAGCTCAGTTTTTTTCAATGATTGATTTGAGATTGGGGTACCATCAGCTGAAGGTAAAGGAGGCAGATATTCCGAAGACCGCGTTCCTTACGATATATGGCCATTATGAATTTGTAGTAATGCCTTTTGGGCTAACCAATGCACCTGCTGTATTCATGGACTTAATGAATAGAATTTTCCATGAGTTCTTGGATAAGTTTGTGGTGGTTTTCATTGATTATATTTTGGTGTTTTCTAAAAGTAAAGAGGATCATGAAAGACATTTAAGGGTTATCTTGCAAACCTTAAAAGAAAAGAAACTGTATGGGAAATTCAGCAAGTGTGAGTTTTGGTTGCAACAAATTTATTTCCTTGGTCACATTGATTCTAAAGATGGAATAACTGTTGATCCTGCAAAAACAAAAGTTGTGGAGGAATGGCCAAGACCCACAAATGTAACCGAGAATCGTAGCTTCCTTGGTTTGGCGGGCTATTACCGAAGGTTTGTTAGAAAATTTTCACGGTTATCTAGTCCAATGACTAAGCTAACTCCGAAGGGTGTTAAGTTTATCTGGACAAATGAATGTGATGATTGTTTTCAGGAATTGAAAAGAAGATTGGTGAATGCTCCAGTTTTGGCACTACCTTCCAGGAATGGTGAGTTTGTTATATATAGTGATGCTTCATTGAAAAGACTTGGTTGCGTCCTAATGCAGAATGATAAGGTAATTGCTTATGCTTCACGACAGTTGAAAACTCATGAGGTAAATTACCCTACACATGATTTGGAATTAGCTGTTGTTGTTTTTGCTGTAAAAATTGTGATGCATCATTTGTATGGAGTAAAGTGTGAAATATATACCGATCACAAAAGTTTAAAGTATATATTCACTCAGAAAGAGTTAAACATGAGACAAAGGAGATGTCTAGAATTAATCAAGGATTATGACTGTACAATTCATTACCATCCAGGAAAAGCAAATAAAGTGGCTGATGCTTTGAGTCAAAAAAGTAATGCTTCATTAACAATGTTGCATTTGGAACATGATCCTTTGGTTAAGG
The DNA here is from genome assembly GCA_963277665.1 of Viscum album. NCBI lineage: Eukaryota > Viridiplantae > Streptophyta > Magnoliopsida > Santalales > Viscaceae > Viscum > Viscum album. The sequence continues at coordinate 1,879,364,991 of OY728150.1, read as the reverse complement.
ATTTGATGAACTTTTGCATAGAAGTTGTTGGTGCAGGAAGTCCTTCTGTTTTGTTTTAGGTATCAGTGAGATCAACTCTATCAGATAGAATCAAGCAAGCACAGAAGCAAGACAGTGAGATGCAGAAAAAGGTAGAGCTGCTTCAGAAAGGTAAGTTGCCTGAATTCAACATTGACAATGATTGTGTTTTGAGATTTGGGAAGAGATTGTGTGTGCCATGTGATTCACAGTTGAAGAGAGAGTTGTTATGTGAAGCCCATAGTTCTCCGTTTTCAGTTCATCCGGGCAGTACTAAGATGTATAGAGATCTGCGGGAGTATTATTGGTGGGATGGAATGAAAAGAGATATTTATGATTTTACTGTGAAGTGTTTGACATGTCAATAGGTTAAAGCAGAGCGGCAGTTACCGAAAGGGATACTTCAACCTTTACCAGTGCCAGAGTGGAAATGAGAGAATATATTCATGGACTTTATTATGGGACTACCGAAGACATCTCAATGTAATAATTCAATCTGGGTTATTGTTGATCATTTGACCAAATCTTCTCATTTCCTTGCTATACGAGATACATTATATCTTGATCAACTTTCCCGTATGTATCTTAAAGAGATTGTCAGGTTACATGGAGTTCTTCTCTCCATTGTATCGGATCATGATCACAGGTTTACTTCTAACTTTTGGAAAGGCCATCAGAAGTCGTTGGGTACTGAATTAAATTTTAGTACAGATTTTCATCCTCAATCAGATGGGCAGTCAGAACGAACAATTCATACATTGGAGGATATGCTACGAGCTTGTTCTATTGATTATCAGGGAAGTTGGGACCAACATCTTTCTTTGGTTGAATTTTCAAATAATAACAGTTTTCATTCCAGTATACAGATGGCACCATTTAAGGCATTATATGGGAAGCGGTGTCGAACTCCAGCTTTCAGGGATGAAGTGGGTGAAAGGAAGTTGATGGGACCAGAATTGGTAGAAGAGATGGCAGAAAAAGTTCAGCTGATTCAGAAACACAAGAGAACAGCTCAGAGTAGGCAGAAGAGTTATGCGGATAACCGGAGGAAGGATCTATCTTTCGAGGTAGGTGATCATGTTTTTCTCAAGGTTTCTCCTTGGAAAAGTGTGATGAGATTTGGTAAGAAAGGAAAGTTGAGTCCAAGGTTCATTGGACCATATGAAATTCTGGAGAAAGTTGGATCAGTTTCATACCGAGTTGCTTTACCTCCGAGTTTATCTCAGGTACACAATGTTTTTCACGTTTCGATGTTGAGAAAGTATATGCCAGATCCATCTCATGTTTTGAGCCCAGAGGTAGTTCAGCTGGAAGAGAAATCTTATGAGGAACAATCGGTCCAGATTCTTGACCATAGGGAGCAAGTGTTACGGAATAAGGTGATTAAGAAGGTAAAGGTTTTGTGGAAAAACCACATGATTGAAGAGGCAACATGGGAATCTGAAAATGCAACGAGGGATAAGTACCCCCATTTATTCGATAAGTAAATAAATTGCAGGGACGCAATTTTCTAAAGGGGGGAAGGATGTAACATCCCAAGTAAGTAATGAATAATATATATTTTTATCTATGTCTATTAATGGTTAAGATAGTGTTTTAGAGGCTTAAAATGAAAATAAATCCAATCTTAAGCATGGAATACACTAATATTCTTAAAAGATTGTTTTACTGCCTTATGATGGAAACCCCTTTTTAAATCTATCTTTTGACAATTTTATAAACTATGTTTGTCAAAATAAACTTATTATTTATGATTGGGACATCAAAATTTACTTTTTGTGAATTTTTTGTATTTTTCTGACAATGTTCATTTTTAATGAATAGTGAAAAATACTGCATTTTACATCAAAACTGCTTTTTAATCTAATTTATTTATATGATTATATTATCTTTTGAATTGGTCTTAATGTGTAATATGAATATATATTTACCATTTAATCCAATGGTTGTCATTGGAATCAATTTCACTTTGAAATTAGACTTAAACTGGTGTCAATCTTTTGATACTTATTGTTTTATAAAAACACGCTATTTGCTATGACAGCGGGAATTAATTATTAAATTAATTAATGTGACTTATATGTTTTGAATTTTGTAAAATAGACTTCATTTTTGAATTCGTAATATCAAATATATCTTAGGGTGAGTTTTTGGTAATTTTCTGAAAAACATCAATTTTTGATGAATAGTGAAACCACTAAGTGGTACTTATAAAGACTGATTTTCCGTTTAAATGAAATTTTGCCATCATTGTGTTTTGAATTTCAATAATCCGACATACATGGTTATCATTAAGAAGTAAAATGTTGTTCAATGAGATTATAATAATTTTTTGGTGAATAGTAACTTATTAAGTTCTTAATCGCGATTAGTTGTAATTAGGGTAGTTTAAGGTATAAATAATGCTTTAATAATATGAAATTACCTAGACACATGTCCCAACCTTATTGGTTGTGTCATTGCCGACCAAGACAAGTCATGGGTCAACTTGGGGACCCCATTGAGACACTTTGGTTGGGAAATGACATAAATTACATTTTATTTAATATAAAAGTAAAAATGACACAAACATAATATGTTTTACTAAAACAATTTTTACATGGGGTTATGAAGATCAGATTATTGATTATAAATAGTCATTGGAAAGATAAAAATATTTCCTACATCATAGTATTTGTTTTATAATTTTTAGATATTAAATAAATTAAATTATATATGACATAATAATGATGCAGTGATGAAATCATTATTTGACGATTTAAATAAAATTGAAAGATAATGAAAAATCTAAAACCTACACATGGCCAAAAATAATTAGTTGAGTGGATTTCTAACCCTTATCACCTTATCCACGAATTATATCAATGTGGGACCTTTTAAAACCGAAACACATTTTCAAATAAAGTAATATTTCTTTACTTTCCAAAAGTGCCCCTCCTCTCCTCATATAAAAGGCCCCCACCTCTACCTCATTTCACACACTCTTAAAGCCTTTGTCTCGGCCATATCCTGCCCATTTACTCTCTCCACATCTCTCTCCTCATTCTAGAGGATTCCCTTTGGGAATAATCCTTTCAAAGGAAGCCTTTAGGCTCAAATCAGAAGGAGTTACACTTTTAAAGGAAATTCATTCTCTCATGTTCATTTGTTTTATTTTGCTTCTCCAACCCCCTAAACTCTTTTTATTTACTTTTTTTGTAACAAAAAAAATATCCTCAATATACTAGGATGTTGTTATAAGATTTATTTGAGCTACACTCTCACAGAACTACATAAAATGGTTAAAGAACATACTGTTTCCGTGGATGGCGAAATTATGCCTCCCGAAACGATGATTGTTCAATACTCATTTAACATCTTCAAAGGTGGCCATTATGATGTCACTATTTTTATATATGATATATAATATGTTTATGTTTTCATTAAGCTTCTGTTTTTTTTCATTTTGGGCATACCTTTATTGTTCCCATTATGGGTAAACACGATATCTTCATTTTAGGAAGTGCGGACTACCGCCCCCTGAAAGTGATTTGATTCGTTAATACCATATGTGGGATGTGTAAAGGATAAAGTTAATGATATTATATATGTTATTATACTGGAATTATAATATACTCTTATATAATTATGAATCCATTCCAGAAAATACGAAATAGAAATGGAAGTAGCGTTCATGCGTACGTACGGCTTACCGTCTACATGAATGGTCCATTTCATTTCTTACCTCTAAATGTGATGTAATATTATAAATATATGTATATTCTGAATATATATGATATATATGTTATCCAAATCATTAATAACATTCTGGATATAATGAAACTTTGACCAAATTAACAACATGTAAGTGTAAGAAGTCTATTTTTGACTTAAGAACCAAATACCGACAAAATGAACACTATTAACATAAATGATTACTTGATGTTCATAACATGGTATAAAAGGAATAATGAACTTGGAAAAGGTTCATAAGAAAGTAGAGATTAACTCAAGTTTGTTATTCAGGAGATTAAATAATGGTCGGGTCAAGTCGGATACGAGGTATGGGACTACGTCTCAATCTCCTTTCATTGAGGCATATTTTATTTTATACACAACATTCTTTTATATGGTGTATAAAACCCTTTGACTTTTACGTTTATTCAAAATGAATCTTTTTTATATGAAGCGTTTAGTAAACAAAAAAGGGAATGTTTTTGTCGTACGTATGCGGCGACAACGTCTTCTCCGCCGTCGTGACCGTTATTTGAGTTTCGGCTTCCTCTACAAGCCATACCTTCTTTTTAAAAGAAAAATAAATACCATGTTTTACTTTTCTTTTATTTTGGAATTGAAAATGGTTTTCATAATGTTTTTATATCAATGTGTTGTATTGATATCTCATGATTGAAATGTGGAAATTTTATGTTTCCTTTATGCATGTTTTTTGTGATATGATTATGTTATGGTTCTTGGGCATTATTATGAAGACGGGTGGTTCTGTGATAAACATAGGGCGGGTGAGCCCGTTATAGCTCTCCAATGCATTGGTTAACGCAAAGGAGTGAAACATTAAGGTTTCTCTGAAGAGAGTTTTGGGAATATACTGTGATGGGTATTCCAAACGTAACCAAGAGGGTCACTCCCTACGTAAGAATGTTATGAATGCCTCAAGTTACCATTATGTCTTATGATTTCTATGATTTATTCATGATTTTATGAGGTATGTTAAAGTGCCTATGTTATATGGGTAAAGTATGATTTCATGCTTATGTATATATGAACTCATGTTTCCTTTCCATGTTTTTATAACCCATACTGAGCTTTTTATGCTCACCCCAAGTTTTTTTTGAAATTTTTTTCACAGGTCAAGGGAAAGGTACATGATATGATGATAGTGTCAAGGAAGTGTCAAGAAATAATCCATGTTTTATTTTAAATGTGTTTCCGTTGATGGGAATGAAGAATACTAGCTTTATGTAACCACTTTGTTTATATGTGGAATGTAGTGCAAGTTTTATGATCTAATTCTCTAAAACTCTAAACCTGAAAAGATCCTCAATGTGTAATATTGTAATAACTCAAGATTAAGTAAGGTTTAAGGCTGGGGCCTTATAATTTAGATATCGAGGTACCCTATAATGCTTATGTAGATGAACTATAATTGTATGGGTCTGATTTTTATGAAGCAGATAAAGATCACCCCAAAAATATACTATAATAGAAACATCTCCACAATATTCTATAATATATGCATTTTATAATTCAGAGAAGTCTATCGGACTTATAATCATAGGATTGTTTTTCATTTAGGGTGATGATAACAATAAATTTTGGGGTAGTCCACCTCAGAATAGTAGATCCTCCATACCTTCTTTTAAAAAAGTTTTATTTGGTTCTTTAGTTTTTGAGTTATATTCTCCTAATATATGTGATTTATTCCATATAAGAACTACTATATATCAAGATTTGGAAGGCCTATTTTGTCCTAATCATTCATCTTTAGTTGAAGAACTTGTGAAAAGCACCGAATCAAAACCTATTTCATCTCCTAGGAAAGATTATCATGAAGCTAATGAGGAAGAAGATCAATATATTATAACAAGATGTATGAAATTTGTGGATTATGGTACGAAATTGAATTTTTATTCAAATATTTCTATAGCTATGTCTACCCTTATATTTTTAAAAGTCCGTTATTACAAAATATTATTTGGATGATTTCAAATAAGATCTAAATGGGTTGTTGAAAGATTTGTTTCTTGATTTTTAAAATTCTATGGAGACATTCTAATATGATGATATCATTGGGGTAGTGACTTTTGTGATTTTTAAACGTCATCTCAACATTCATATTAAGATAGTCATAATAGGAAATGAGATAGGAAACTTAAATGTACTATATTGTTCTTTTCAAGAAGACACTTCTAATATGTTGTTGCAGTTTTACCAATGGTATTTGAATTCAATGTTTCAAGATTCTACATATACTGATAGACCTAAAAAGCCCCCTTTAAAATCATCATTTGATGATTTTAGAATCAATGATCTCATAATGGATGATTTAAATTTTGTTTTTAATGAATTTTATAAAATAATTGAAGAAGTGTTTGATGGATTTTAAACTCTTACTACTAATATGTTAGTGATATTGAGAATTGATGGAAAATAAGATGGAAAATATAGAAAGAATATAAAAAATTCAATTGAATAATACCATTGATGAATCTCCGGTAAGTCAAAACTAAAAGTTAATTTTAAATATTTGGATGTTAATTTGTGGATTCCACCTCTGACCCAGGACTTTAAGTTATAAGTAGAAAATGTGAAAATACTAACTTATATTATAAAGGATTTTATAAAAATAAATATGACTACTCTCAAGAAATAGATCATGGATCAATGGTGGCCAATAATATTAATAGGGTATTGGAAACATACCTATATATTACTAATAAAATTTTCTTACACCACCTTACTTACCTATTAACTCCAAACATTCTTCTACAACCTCACCAATTTACACTTTTGGGTTGTCTCTTAGATAAGTAACCTAGCATATCAAACCAGTTTCTTGGTGTGTGGTAGTATAAGACCATGCTAAAACTTCTATATGAAAACCTACCCAACCAACCAAACCTACCACACCCTCTACCAATAAGTTAAATTATGATATACATCTCAATGGGATTACAAATATTCCATATTCAAACATTAATCAGAGTCCCTTAATGGGACATCCCATGTACATTCTTTGTAATACCTTTTGATATTAATCAAATACCATTATAAACCTTTATATTTTTTATTTTATCATTTATTTATTCATTTAGTAATAATTTATTATTATATTTTCCCCATAATTCACTTTTCGAAAATCCCAATAGGGGGATAAACTGTTTACTTTATTTAAAAATATAAAATGTTTTTGTTTTAATAGATAATTTTATAGGGTTTTTAATTCATTGAAAATATGCCATATTTTGATAACATGAGTTTTAATTATATTTCCTTTTATATTTAATGATTTGTGATCATGAAATAGGGTATATTATTAGCTTATTTTGACACATCCATATTTTATTTATATAAAATATTGTTTATTATTTTTCTAATGAATTTCAATTTTTATGACCGTCATATATTTTTTAGTGAAAATGTTGAAATCGGATAAGTCTTAAATCTAGAAAGATATCCAACTTCATGAGAAATATAATAACTGTGTGAAGAAATTTAACTAACCATGATGTTAAAATGACAATGTTGAAGCTTTTTCACATAGTACTCTAATAGATGCCATGTGTAATCAACCTACCACACATTGAAGATCTACTTACAACATAGACGACTTGGGTACCATGACATATGTGAGTAGAAAATATCTAAGCCTTGATCTAACTCTGTGTCTATATTACAATTACCATAAGAAAAAAGTCATATACTACATGAAAAAGTGACAATACTATGTGAATGGTTAAAGCTACCATACAAATAGATAAATATACCATAAAATGAAAGAAGCTTCTATGTGAAAAAGTGATGTTAGAACATAACTCATTTAACATAATATGTGTTGTAATGTACCTAATATCTGAATATTTCAAGTGTCAATAAGGGAAAATTAGTAGAATTTCCCAACTAACTATTCTAACTGACCATGAGACAATGTATCCATTCTTTAAGTGAATACAACTAACCCTGCATAATATAATTATTTGATAATTTTCAAATCCTAAACGACTGAATTTTAGAGAATTAATTGTAGAGAAAATTTTTATGAATTAAATTAGTTTGAAAATTAAACAACTATGATTCTATAATAAGTAGTTTTGAGAAAATATATCTTTAGAATGAACCCCCACTTGCAAAAAAATATAGATGTGTATATTCATGTGACTACGAGAAAATTTAGTAACCATATGTCTCACATAAAACATTCTATGATAATCTATTTTCATATTATTTTTTTGAAAAGTTAGTGGATATTTTTCAATGAAAGATTAAAGGACTAATGATAAAATTGAGCTGATCAGACTAAGCTATATAAAAAATTCACACTTTATATTCTTTCTAATTTCTATTTTTTTGAACTCTGTGTATTAAACTAAATTTATTCATTAATAAATTTTTTTTATTGTATTATAGATTTTTTATAAATCCTTTTTCATTTAATTTCATTTTTTTCTCCCATCTAGTACCTTGGAGGAGGATGTGTAGTATGAACTCCCAATGTACAATTGTTTTTAATTTATTTATCCCATATTGAACTGTATAAGAGACACTATTTAGACTAGGATATCTATGTATAGTTGTAATTAAAACCTGATCTATGTTGTTGATCAGTTTATTCTTAAATGTACTACTTGGAAGAAAATGATTTCCAAGTGGAGGGGAATAGGTCTTGATTAGAGACTGAACATTTTGAATTTATTATACTGTGTGTTTTTCCTATTTTTTATACCTAATTTAAGAAAAACATATTTTTTATACAATAATAGAAAGACATTACCTTGATATTTAAATTTAATTTCTTTATATATTGTGTTCTATACATGTAAACATATTTCGAAATATTAAATAGTTTTTTAAATCTATTTTAACTATTTAGGGATAAAATTTATAATAATTATTTTGAAAGATAAAATCATACACTTCTATAGTTTTAATTAATTGGGAATTCTCAAAAAATATGGGATTTAGTTTTTAATTAAATTTAATAGAAATTTCAGCTGAAAACTAAATTTATCCCCCCTCTTGAGTTGTCTACTTTTTCCGACAAGATTTATAATCAGTAGGATCATATCAGAAAGCCTCTTGAAAAAAATCTGAAATAACCATACTAAATCCTAGTGGAAAATTGAGACTAATGCATCACATAAAAATGTAATACCGTTTTCTCATCCTCACAATGACTTATTCTTCAAGTAAAATATAAAATTAATTTAATATTTATTGAAAACACACACACACACACATATTTATATATATAATGGTACCTAAATTTCAATTCCCCACTAGTTTTTTTCTTTTATACCCCAAAAACTCTTGTTATGTTCTCATCCCTTCCATAAATCAATTTATCCTTGATGTGAGTCAGGCCTTGTCCCCACCCATCTCCTTCCCTTATTGGGACGAACCACATGTGTTGCAACAGTCAATATATCCAACTTATCATCATGTATTTCACCGCAATAAAAATATGTCAATAGTGGCCATGTAGTACTTTGATATCCACCATGGCCTGTGCAAATTGATTATAAATCCACCCATCACTAAAATTTCCATTTGACACATAAATTATAAAATACAAAATACAATGATTTTTTAATTAAAATGGTTAATATTTAAAAAATATTTCGTTCTTCTTTTATTTGTGGAAGGTTACTCATAGAATGAAATCAAAGTGAAATATAAGAAATAGAGATGGAATTAATGACATAAAAGGGTGTCTCATGATGTGAGATAATTTAAGGCCAAATTTTATAGATGGACATTGAATGATTAAGAAAAAAAGGAGTACAACATGATGAAAAAATTCTATTCATATAATGAAACACCTATTCTTGATGTAAAATATTTATGATACACCTGACACGAGGAGGAATAGAGGTAAAATGGATCCTAGCTACATATCATGGAAAATAGTAATATGACCCCCATGCCATTGAGTAAAATAAAGTTAAGAGATTTTATAGTTCAATATAATGAAATCTAAGGCTGGGTATCACATTTAATAGACCATGGTACCCCAAAATTTACCCAGAAACATTAAACAGTAGATTTTATAATATTTATATTGCTGAGGGGTTTCATATTCACTTATAAATACAATGATAAGATGCTTCTAGAGAGGCATTGAGGAGAAATACCTATCCCTGATTATGATGTATTATACAATGACAGATTCTTCATCCTATATACTCTATCATTTCTTTATGATTTATTTTTTACTCCTTCCTGTATCACCCTGTCATGAATAGAATGGGGGGGGGACTATATCTTTTGATGGGTAATGTAAACAAAGGTGTTGTGTATGTGTGAATTATTCTTCAATATTATATTAATGTTTGTCTTTCCAAATTCATGTATTCTTCTTCTTCTAATATTTATTATTTTCGTTACACAACCATTCATAATGAAAATAAGAAAGAACAACTTAATGAATCATCTAATTACATTGATTTATAAATAACCATTCTATAATTTAGTATTATATAGTTTAAAAAATTACCAATATAATTAATTCATTAATAACTATACGTAATTGACAATATGAAAATATAAATTTCAATATTAAGGTGGGGATACCAAAAACAAGTAACTTCCTTATGCAAACTCCAAAAACAAACACAATAATTGAATTTAAATTCAAAATTCACCAGCGCATGAACCAAACATTTTGAAAACATCAAACATTTTTCTCATATTGAAAATGTAAACCTTTTTATTTACTATGATTTTATTGTAATCCCATATAATTATTTATAATTACTAAAATATAATGATATCATCTCATGGGTTTGAACATGATAATTTAATTTACAACATTTATTTACATAGAATAGTTTTGTTTGAGTTTTTATTTATTTATTTTTTCCCCTATAGAATTAAAGAAACCCTTCACGAAATAAAATTTCTGTTTCCATTGTCTTGGATGGTGAGGAAATTTGATTTTATATTTTTAAATAATTTTAGATTTAATTTTTTATTTAGTATTCACTTTTTTCATGTGGTTTTCAGGTCATAATTTGATATTTAATATTTTTTTACCACTACTACACTGAAGAAAATGAAATATGAATTCTCTATATGTGCACCGAACTAGAATTTTATCAAAATAAAAAAGAGAAATACAAACAATGGTCATTGTAGAACAAAACCAACAAGCTATCTGAGGTGTCCATGTAATAGATCTAGGGATACAACCCCTCATAGACTATAAGAGAACCTAATAAACCATACTAAAACTAAGCATCTTGGTATCACTCATCACAAAAAACCATTTTGAAATCAATTCATAAATTACCCATATGACTTCCAACTCTTTCAATTTTTTTAGATATCCACACGAGAATCTCAAGACAGATGTGGGGATGTTTTTTAAACTCTTGATACATTTCAATTTCAAAACATTAATGTGAAATTATAAGACTTTGAATTTTCATATTTTCATTAAAATAACATGACCAAGAATTGATTCAACGATTTCCACCATGTCCTATCACTATGTGGGATGATTTGGAAAATAATTTTCATCCTATTCATTTCCCTATAAAATTCAATTGATATTGTGGTCCATAATTTAAATTTTAATCAATTTAAGGATGAATCACTTCATAAAGAATAATAAGTTTTTAATTACATGATATATAAGTTACAATATTATGGTATTGGAATTTAGATATTAATTCCAAAATTAAATAGATGGTTATCTCTATGAAATAGTTCTACAATGGATGATATAACTTGTGGTCAATTAATCTGAAAAATCAATGGAGGGACAAAATTTTTTAGTGATATGGAACGAAACAGAATCTAGTGGAATGGTGAAGGATAAAAATAATAGGTATAAAATTTGAAAACAATTTCTCTAAGGTACATAAACTGAAAAATCTTTTAACACCCCCTTATTTAAAAAAAAAATTATTTTATTTCATATAAAACATGTGACATCGTGGCTAAATGAACCATGAAATATTATTATATAAATATGACTATTATAAACTCGACATTAATGTTTTATGGGTGAATAATATTTAACACTTTATGAAAAATATATAAAAATCATATTCAATATTTATAAATTCTTATTAAATAACAACCCAATTTTTAGCAATGTCAATATATTCTCCGAAAATATGCTCTCTTTGACAAATATTTATTACTCACTTTCAGTGAAAATTAAATTTCATTTATGAAAATTTAGACATTATAATTTAAAAATAAACAATGTTCTTAAAATCATTATATAAATAATTAACACGGGGTGAAATTTTTCAAATTTTCTGAAATGATTAATTTTTTAGTGAATAGTATGAAAGTACTGATTTTTTAATTACTATCATTTCATTTCATTGAAAAATAAAACAAGAGTATCCAAATTTACCCTAAATTTATATATGTATCCTTTAGTTATAAATTATATAAATAATTTTTTAAAAATCATCATTATACTTGATCTTAGTATAAAATAATATTAGACTTAAAATGAAATATTATTTTTGAAAGTCTATATTTCATCACGCTTTGAGGGATTATTATAAAAAAATTATTAAAATTATAGAGATTGAATATGAAAAAATGGATTCCATATTTTTATCATAATAATTAATATTATTTAATATAGGGAACTAAATTTTTTGCCTTTTTGAATTTTGAAAATAATAAAAACTTGTCCCTAATGTAAATGGGCAATTCAAGAAATTAAGGTAAAAAATAATATGATCCGAACTGAAATAGACCTGAAATCTTTTTATTATTATAATTTATGAGTGGCATTAGGCCATTTCAATCCATTACTTGAATAGATGTCTAGTTGGTGACATATTTCATTGATTTTGATAATTATAATATTTAAGATAATTATATTTAATAAAAATGACAAATTTTTTCTTTAAATGACTATAATATTTTTGAGAAAGATTAAAACAACTATTTTTTTGTAATAAATATTCATTTCAAATATAATTCGTCTTTTATAAAGTAAATTTATTGTTAATTGTTATTAATTATGTAATTAATTTAAATTCTTCTATAATACTGACTTAATACTTATTAAATTAAAAAAAAATGGTTTTAAAAATATTAAAAGTAATAAAATTTGAATGAATTATTGATTTTCATGATTTTTTTGATAAATAAAGAATGCTATAGAATTTTTAAGTATTTTGTTTGAATAAATTTCTTGTTATGATGTTCTCGAAATAAAATTAAATGTATAGTTTCATAAATTAAATTAGTAATATTTTATAATAAATAATATTTTATTAAAGAATTTAATATTCATTAAAAACCTATCAATATCAATGTGATTTGGATACGATTGAAAATATAAACAATGGCCCATTTTTCATCCAATTATCGATTTATAGTAAATATCAAGACTAATAATTAGTAAAAACATTATTATCATGGTAATTTCCCAAAACGGTTAATAGAGGTTCAAAAAAATATATTAGGTCTTAAGAATAATCTAAATATGTAAATTTTTTATTTTATTATAAGATTTAGATCAATATTCAGTATATGATTTAATTATATTAGTTTTGATCTTTTTTCTATGAAAATGAACTTATATTAATTTTATATTTTATGAAATTCTAAAGGTGAGACACCCCTCACTTATAAAAGAGAACCTCATCTCCTCTTCTATTAACAATTAAAGGAAACTTTTTTCACAAAATACCTTCCAAAATACCATATTTTGTTTCGTTAACACTTTTTAGAAGGATTTTTTTATTTATAAACCCTCATAGGAAGGTCTTTGGTTAAAACTAAAAGAGGTTGTCTAAAGAGGAGGCATCATTCTTATCCGAGGATTTTGTTTTATTTATTATTCCACATCCGTGAAATATTATTCACCCAATCTGATTTAATAACATAATTTTCTACCATATAATGAGATATTATTATGTTAATAATATAATCTACATCCACATCCTCTTTAATCAGATAGGAAATGAAACCATCGTTTGTGTGTACTGTAGACTGCCGCCTTGTGATGTGATGAAAACCATTTCCCATAATCACCTATCACATATATTTATGATGATGAATTTAATTTATATATATGTTATATAAATTATTTATTTATAATTATGAAAAATTAATATATCATATATTTTCTTACCTATTAATTCATTGAAGGATAATAATGCCATTCATGCATACATGCAGGTTATCATCTCCCCGAAGAGATACGATTTGTTTTTCACTGACTCATCAAATGAAAGGTATATATAATACCATTTAAAAAATAATATGATTTAAATTATTGTATTTTCGTTATATTAATATGAAATAATAGTTAACTTATTTACATATTGATCGTTCAAAAATGGAATCCTTAATCATGTGTACGTATGAACTGCATTATCAATGATGATAACATAGTTCATTTTCATGAACATATTTTGGGGTAGTATTTGAAATTTAAATTAGTATATAGAAATTATCATTATTTCATGATTATTATAGATATTTTTTAACAATAAACAATATTACCATAATGGACCAACCTATTCAATTTTTATTATACAAACAGAATATCATCAAATCGCCCAATGTGAACTTGATTAACTATATAATTTAATATAACATGTTAATAAATAAAATCAAAGGAATAATAAAATTGAAAAATATTGTCAATAAAGTAAAAAAATTAACATAATTTTATTATACATGAATATAGATAACTTACATGATGATGAAAACATGAGATACAATATTTCTTCTAAATTTCCTTTCTATTGAGACATATATGATATTATGCACCTATTTACTTTTATATAGTGTATATAATACCATGTTGATATATTTACCATGAATAAATATTAATTAATGATGTGAAATGTTTCAATACATGTTTATTATTTCAAGAGGTTATAATTTAAATGATACCAAAGTGGTAAGGATTTATCTTACATTCTCCTTTTTCGGTATTTCCATAATTTTCACTGAAATAATATTATAACCCCTTATTAATAAAGTACATCTATTATCATATCCTTTGGATATTGAAGAAGTTTACATAATTAATTTCAAATTTAACTTTATTTGGAAATTGGATAATGAATAGGAAATTTAAAAAAAATATATTTATTTATATAATAGTTAGATATATTTTTCTTCCATGTAAATATTTTGAATTTTTTACATAGGTCCTTTTAATCACACAAATTTTTTGTTAAGGAAATAAAATGTTATCATATAATTATTCAGTGTTTTTAAAATAATCTTTTATATATTTTCTAAAAATATTGATTATGAAATTATTTAAAAAAATTCAAAAGGAATGTTTTTAATGTATATGATGTTAAGAGACTTCCCCGCCACTGTAACATTTTTATGATATTTTTCTTTTCTTAAATGTTTTGAATTATTTTACAAAGAAAAATATTTCAGGAAATCATATTTTTTATTTCACTTCCAATATATTTATTTTTCTAAATTAAATTATTTTATTGAAAACCCTATATTTTTTATTAACAGATGATTATATTATATATCTTATTAATTTTATGGCCATTAACTTTCTATTGATTCATTTTATTCCGTATGATTAATTATAATTAAATTTATAATAAATATTCCTATTATTTATATAATCAATATGATTATTTCTAAAACATAAACCATTTTAACATACCATGCTTAACCTAGAAAGTTATTTTATTAATTGGGGAGAATCATGATAAATGAATTTTTCGTATGAAATAAAATATTTTATCGATAAAAAAATATTGTTTATGAATCGAATTGATAATTAAATATATGAGGAATTTATTGGACATTTAGTATTGGGTAGATCCAGGTTATAAGTATCTCCTCGATGAATCGACCAGTCTCATGAGATAAATCAGTAGGCCAAATTAAATGGGTTTTTGGTGTATACCAACCAATTGATTAAAATATCTATCTGTATGGTCATGATGGTATATATATCATGATATCTAAGATAATAATTTCCATTATTATACATTTCTTTCCATTAGTATTAAATTATTATTAGTCAAGAGATCATTTAATTAATATTATCCCTCTATTCATTTCATTCTAATGTAATAAATTTTATTAAATGTTTTTTCTCTTATCTAACGTTATATATTGATGATTATTTATTTTCTCATCAAAAATTATACAATACATAATACTTATAATGTGTCTAACATCACCCTCATTTTTTTTCCTTTAACCGTGATATGAAGAAGGAATCTATGAATGAGTACAGGAATGAAAAATATTTACCTTATCTATGATTTATATTTTTTTTATCAAATTTAACATCAGATTAAAATTTTCATCAAGTTTACAAAACTACTACACCATTCAGTCCTTTTGGATACAGTTTCTTATCTATTATTCTAATGTAATAATGTATCCGTTGGATCTAGGCTACTAGCATTAGGATCATTTTAGTTGGTATTAGAGGTACGGTATTATAATCCATGGGAATAAGAATCCGGTAATCACAACATCAGGATAATAACCCTATGACTAAATTTTAAGAAAAGTCAATGTAGGATAACATCTTAAATTGTTTTAAGGTATAATTTTTTTGGTTTTCCATGAAATACCTTGTTTTTATACTATAAGTGGATGTGGTTTTTGAAGTGATGAATATTGGGGTAATAACCCTAAAAAGAGATGGTTGAGTATATCTTGACCATCATTCTGGTGCATGATGTTTGTTCCCTTACTTACCACATAATGTGATACTTCAGAAGGGTTTTCTTGGGTTAATTCATAATTTCAATATAAATCATCATTATGAATTAGAAAATGGAACCCTTGGAAACATGTGATATTACATAGATATATTGGATAAACCTAAAGTGTAATGGGTCGAATATTATAAGATATATCATAATTTTAATGGAATGTAAACCCATTTTTATGTTTTATGTGATGAGAATTTACGATTATTAAAGATATTTTTGATAATTTTATGCAATAAAACCATTTGGTTTAGTACATGTTTTTCTGTAATGGTTATTTGGGGATGAATTATTTTAGATGTTGTGGACATAATTTCAATGTTTTTTAATATATTTTGGGTCAATATGATCATTTATTTTAAGGTCACAATATTCAATTTAGATTATTATCTTATATGGAAAAATGATTTGTATAGATAACCTTTGTTGTTAAAGTGTTATTTGATAATTAAGACTATTTTTAAAATTTTAATCACATTTTTGTGGATTTCACAAGAATTATGTTAGTATTTTTTTTTCTAAGAAGGAAAATTTATCACATCAGGTAAGAAAATGGGGCTTGAACCCACCACTGAAGGTCGATAGGGGTGTAACACCTACCAATGGCCTACTTGATTTCTTGTTTAACATGAAATTTATTTTTTTAAAATGATTTGAAGTGCAATATAAAATTTATTTTTGGGGAATAAAATTTATTTTAGAGATAACCATATGATTGAAAATTGATTTAGTGAATAGCATATTAATGTTATTTGAGATTAAGTTTACAATTTTGGGACCTCATATGATTAAAGAAAACAAAACCTTATAATATTTTATTTTAATATATTATTTTATGGTGTGTTTATGGTGATTCATGTTATTTTTTGGAATTATTTGAATATATTATATATTAAATGATTAAGATTATATATTTTTGGTATGAGAAATTTAGAGTGACTGATATTATTTGGAAATAAATTTTATATTTATCTTGGAGGAATATTTGAACATAAATCTCAATCAACCGGAATAACTTTCTAGACATTAAATTATTTCTCTACGTACTTTTTTTACGTCCAATTTTTTTTTTATTTTTCGAATACGAATTTTTTGATGACCGTTGTATTTCTTTTTCCATATCATCCATAAGAAGTTTTATCAAACATTTTTTGTGTTGTGGAGTTTTAAAGTGTTTATTTTAATATGTTAACACCCTGACTACCTAACCCATGTGAAATTTGTGAGGAAACAAATTATTAAATAGGAGTAGAAAGTGACAACTTGAGGTTAATAAAGAAACTATCTTCTATAGCATATACAACACACAACCCCATGCATAAACGTACCACAATATATTATTATTTAAATATGATTGATATAACCTATCCATTAATATTTTGGGTATGAGTAGGATTAAATAATTTATAAAATTTATATAATTTTTTGACTAATATTTACAATTTTTTATTAAATAATCACTCATTTTTTTGTAGAGTCATTTAATTCTTAAAAAATACATTTTCTATAAAACAACATTAATTTTTTTTGAGTTTTATTATACTAATTTTTGAAAAATTTAGAAATTTCACTTGAAAAAAAGACCATTTTTAAAATCTTAATATCAAAATTATCTTATGTGGGTATGAGTAGGATTAAATAATTTATAAAATGTGTATAATTTTCTGACTAATATTTAAAATTTTTTATTAAATAATCACTCAATTATTTGTAGAGTCATTTCATTCTTAAAAAATGCATTTTCTATAAAACAACATTAATTTGTTTGAGTTTTTTTATACTAATTTTTGAAAATTTATGAAATTTCACTTGAAAAAAAGACCATTTTAAAAATCTTAATATCAAAATTATCTTATAGTTACATTTTGGTATTTTTTAAAATGGTTAATTTTTCTGTGAATGTTGAGAATAATGTTGATTTTTCAAATTTTTTCTTTTAGTTTCCTTGAAAAATATCCATTATAATTTTAAGTTGATTGTAAACTAATATATTAAACCATTAGTTAGAAATAATATAATTACCTATAAATGAATTAAAATTTTAATTGATCTTAGAGTGTAACAACCTAATATTTTTGTAAAATTGATTTCTTTTTCAAAACATTGATGACTTATATTGTATACCAAACCAAGAAATTCTTGTGCAATAGACAACATCTTATTATATTGTGATATACACAACCCTATGCTTGGCCTGTGTTACACCCAATTTGATGTACTTTTGATATAATTAATTTCATGCAAGACAATGTTTAACCGAGTTTATAAAATAATAAGATCACTCATGATCGATTTCATTAATGTAATATATATGTAATATATTCAATCTAAGGATTAAAATTTATGTTTTATGTTTTCTAAATATGATATAAGAACTATTTCAATTTTCATATAAAATAAGTATTTTAAAAAAATGCAGTTTTCCTACTATTTAATGAAACACCTATTTTAAATTTAGTTTTTAACACTTTTATATATTATATTCTACAAAAATAAACATCTATTTGAGAATTAGGATATAAAAATTTACTTTAGATGATTTTTTTTAATTTTCTGCTAATATTCATTTTTATTGAGTAGTGAAATATTCTACTTTTAATTTAAAATTACTTTTTGGTCTAATATATTTATATTGATATATTATCATTTATTTCGTTTAAGGTGTAATTAGATTAAAATTTTTTCATTTAATATAATTTTGGATATTGTAAGTAATTTCACATTGAAAATTGATATAATAACATGAAATATTATTGATGGGTTTTACTTTAACAAAACTCCACTTTCTCGTTTTAACAACAGGAATACATTTTAAATTAGTTTATACCAATTATATTATTTGAATTTTAAAAAATAGATTTTATATTTGGAATTAGTGGGTCCAAATTATATTAATATTTTACTCTTATTTTTGTTATTATGAATTGTAGCTATGGTAATTTTTAGTTACCATGGTTAATGGTAAATCCGGTAAATTCTCTTAAAAAATATATGATAAAGACAAAAATAAATTCCACAACACATGAAAAAGTTTATTTGTTGAATAAAAGATTACCCATATCACCTAGTATTATAATTGACTCATTTAATGGTTGTTTACCATAAAAGTGATTTAATTATTATTAAAACAAAATAATGTGACAAAATTTCAGCCTCTTATCTCTTATAAGTATAATAATTTTAATGTTGTGATAAACATGATGAAAATAAAAAAATAAATTATTTTTAAAACTATAAGGAAATTATCTACGATAGGTGAATTTTTTCATATTTTTTATAGGTTAAATAATTTCAACAAATATTAACACAAGAGTGATATACTAATTATTTTATTATCAGACAAATGATATTATAAATATTAAAATAATAATTATATGACATAATTTATGTCATCCAAGAATTTGTTGGATTATTTTGACTTGTTATTATTGCGTTAATTCATTTTTTTCGAATTAATTAAGTTCTTAGGAATTTATAAAAAAGTCAAGTATGAATTGTGTAAAAATTGACATCATTTATAACATAAAATATTAAATAGTTTATTAAATTTAATAAAATTAATAAAAATATTTGATTCACCAAAATGGTTAATATATTTCACAATATTCATTAAATAAAGATTTTTTTGGTCATTTGACATGTTATTATAATTACATTTACATACAAAGTGTATATAACAAGATATCAGAGAAAGATTAAAAACGGAAAAATAAGGTATAAACCAAAATGATAATTATTAAAAAATAAACAAAACTAGTCTAAAAATTATTGGATGATTTTATTAATTCCCAAAATAATATTATACTATAAATAAATTAGTTCAGTACCATTATAAATAGAAAATTAATTTATAATTAATGAATATATCAATACTTTATTAAAGTTCCTCTCACCTGTCATATAAAATAGAACTTCTCCTTCTTTTTCAATCACACCTCTAAAGCCATTTTTCTATACCAAAACTTACACATTCACTACCCCAACATCCCTAAATTAATACTAGAGGACACACATTGTGTATAAAGCCATCATATGTAGATATTTTGTGCAAATCAAACAAAGATACTCAAAAAAGAGGTAATTGTTTTATCACATCTTTTAAAATTACTTTCTTCTTCAACTTCTTATTATTATGTTGTTTCAATTTTGAGTAATAGATAAAGTATCTCATACATTATTATATGTTATTATAATTATGGAAAACCCTATTATTTCCTTTTATCCATCATATGAATTACAATATCACGATGCTTGCGTACATTCAGCTTACTGTGTCTACGTCATGTTATAATTTGTTATTCTATAATACATTATTTCGATGGGTATAATGAAAAGTATAATGGATTTAAATAATTAATATAAAATGATAATTATTATTTATATTTTTTATACCATCCACTTCCATACCATTTGACCATTAATTTAATGATAACATCACTCGTGCGTACGTATGACTTACCATCTCCACGATGCAATGTGATGAATTCTACGAGATACTCATTAAACAAAGATTATATAAATGTAAATAATGTTAAAAATGATTATATAAATGTATTTAATTATTAAATATTATATTTATTATGTTAATATTATTTTTTAATGAAATTAATATGACTTAAGAAAGAGAACATGAAACTATTTGGAAAAATATGCATAATAAAATGATGAAATATATAGCAAAATATCGAGTAATAATGAAATATTATTACAAAAAGGATGAAAATATGATCATATATTGTATCATAAAAATTAATTTTATTCTGGAATAAGTATATTACATTATTTAAATAATTTTATTGGAGGATCAGATATAAAAAAGTGATATCATACCTATAGCAAGGGATAATTTTTTCTCACTTTTATTCTTGTGGGACATATGCCTTATACACCACTTATTTTCTTCTATTGTGTTTATACATACCATGAATGTTTTATGATTATTATTATGAAGGTTATTATATTTAATTATTCATATAATATTCTTTATTTTATGAGGCATATGATCTGACTACTTATAATTTATAGGGGATAATTTTTTGGAATCTCGTTTTTATCCATGATTTGTATATACATAAGTAATTACAGGGGTTATACTTATCATCAATATCCGCATTTTCTAAATATGTTTTCATAAAATTTTTACTATTATATATGTATATTTAAAATCATTTTTACAATTTTATACCTTTATTACATGGTTTGGAAAGAATCATTTTTTTGTTTACTATAAGATGTACTTTCTGACATTTATGAAACAAGTAAGAGGAAAATTTTTTTTATCTTATATGCGATGATTGGATTTTTATATCTTCATAAAACCATATTTACATTAATCTTACTTTACATGATTTGAATTTTATTTTCAAATAAGTTATTTTATTTTAAAATTTTTGCGGCTTTTTGGGATAAGAAAACATTTTTGAGGAAGAAATTATATTTTACTCAAGAATTTATTTCTAGTGTTTTATTAAAATTATTATCCATCTATTTTGATTCTCATTAAAAAGGGTTAATTTTATATCCCTCTTATTATTATTATTTAATTGTGTTAATGATCAAATGATATTTTATATAGATCATGTTTTGATGGAATGATGTTTATGAACCCCATTTTATCCCTTGGGTTATACTATAATGAGTGATTTATGTTTTTTGGCATATGTAAAAATGATTTCATTATGAGATTCATAGGAAATTTATCTCCCTCTAGTGTATTGGGTAAATATGGATTACTCATACAGTATGTATGTTATGCGTGAACCTTATTACATGTTCACAATTCTATGTGTGGACCTGGTTTTCTTGCCAATAATTTTACAAGTGGACCGAGTTTCCAATTACATATGATTATGAAAGGGACTTATTTCATGTAATTAATTTCATGAGTGAACGTGTTACTATTTATACATGTTCACAATGTTATTTGTTTATATGTATGCCCCTATCTCAAGTCTTATGTTATGGTAATGATCTTATGTATTTTGATCCTTGATTTTTATTTATGATTCATGTTTTCAATTTATATGTAGGGAATGATATTATAATATTGTAATCATGTTCTAATAAACATTATGCTCATGTCTATGTTTAAATTTCTCCCTTTTTACCCTTACTGATCATATGAGATCACCCCTTTAATGTTTCTTTTCCTAAGGATTTGAAGAATGGTATTAAGTAAGATGTGTGAGTAATGGGTTCTAGTTATGAAGGATAAAGTATGAGATAATGTTGATGTTTTATGAACATGTTGTTTATGATTTTCAGTTTCCAAAGACACTAAACTAATATAGTATTTGGGTGTTTATTTTTTAATGTATTATGTATTCCAAAAAATTAATTTCATGTCCATGTACGATATTTTTATTTCATTAGATTTCGTATCAGAGAAATGGTTTTTTCAAAATTTGGAAACAATAATGAAAAACTATTAGTGAGACCCAAAGAGATATTTCAAAAGATATTTATGTGGATTTCCTAAGGATAATTCAAGTATATGTTATAATCCTAGGTTTTTTAGAATCTTGTCTAAACATTTGTTAAACCTAATTTATCATAGATTGAAATATTATAAGTAATTTACCTTACTTATGTGTTTTTATCCTCTGATATGTATTCCTCACGCATTGATTTGTGGTCTTAGAAAATAGCGATAACGACACAGAACCAAGTTAACTTTTAAATTTTTTAGCTGTGGAAGTTATGGGAATTATGGAGTTCAATTTCAAAAGTGGATATATCACGACGAAAATCATGATGATGGTATGAGTATTGGTCATACTACTAAGGATAATGTGATTTTAGATGACTTTTAAATGGAATATAATATTCTTCAAGTATTTTTTACATTAATCCTAATAAACTTTAGGTTAATAAAACTTAATATTTGATTCATATTTTATGAAATATGAAGATAATGGATCCTGAGTAATGGTTGAAGAATAAATATGGATGATTTATGTGTATATGTTTCATAATTCAATGATTTTGTTATATGAATCATGAAAAATTATATTATTTTCTATATATTTTTTTCATTAAATATTGGAAAGGATATGTAGAATAGTTATAAGGATAGAAAAATGTTATTTAATAGTATGATGGTATATTTGGAGAACACATGATTAAGGGATAGATAA
This sequence comes from Viscum album, assembly GCA_963277665.1. Lineage (NCBI taxonomy): Eukaryota > Viridiplantae > Streptophyta > Magnoliopsida > Santalales > Viscaceae > Viscum > Viscum album. The sequence continues at coordinate 1,879,341,422 of OY728150.1, read as the reverse complement.
CCCTTAATATGTACCTCATATTATGATAATGATGTTTTAATAACGATATGTTGGATTTGAATAAGTAAATTGGATGATTCCAGTTGTAGGGGAACTAATTATGGAGCTATTGAAAATAGGCATGTGCAATCATGGATACATTATAAAACTTCTTGGGAGAGAAGGAATAATACAATATGTCTTGGAACAAGGAGACATGCATGTTTTTAGTAAGGATATCAGATAATTCAGCCTATCACTATGACCCAAGAGAAGACATGATGAAGGTGTTCATATTTTTAGAATGTGACCAACCAATGATATTTTATAATATATGGGGGGTAAATGTAAATTTGATTTTTTGATCATTTTTCTGTAGTTTTTTATTTTCATATATCAAAATTATTGTAATGTTATAATTTTTTTTAAATTGTAAGCTAAACATCAGATGAAGTTTGATATAATAAATTATTATCTCACCAAATATGGACATATGCATGTTTGATATCTTTTGATGTCCTTTTTCTGTGAAAAAATAGATGGAATTAACTAACATTATTTTTATGGAATTCATGATCTACTAACCATTTATGAATAACAAATTCAAATCTATTCATATGAATAATATATACTGTTGAAAATGTTCATGGTCTGAACAATGGTCAGATTATACTAAAATCATGTAAGTATATCTTCCCATGCGAATTCTTTAAATTAGGAAAATGGATTGTGATGTAAAAGGGTGTATTATCATCATAATTTTTTTATGATATTAATGATCTATTTCATGTTTATATGTCATTTGGTTTTATAATTGTTAACATTCACCATATCATTAACTTTCTTATGATTAGTGATCTTTATCAATCCCTAGGATTATTTTTGATTTTCCACCATGACAAATATTAACCTATGTTCTCCTATGTAGATGCATAGTTCATATTTACATTGAGTAAATATTATTTTCTGACTATACTTTTTTAAAGAAAGTTATATATTTTATGATGTGTGTTTCTATTCATTTATAACCTAGATGAATTTGGAGGAAGAAATTCATTTTAAGGGGTGTAGAATTTAACACCATGGAATTTTTATAAAATCGATGTTTTTTTAATTTTCATTATGAATTGTGTTGGAAGCTAAACCAAGAGAATCTTGAAAAATATGCAACACCATCTTAGCTTGTGGTATACAGATCCCTATTCTTTGCTTGTGTTATGAACAATTTCGTGTTTTTTTATTTAATTCATTTCATGTAAGACTATGTTAAAGCGATTTTGTTAAATAATTAGATAAAAATGATGGATTTTATTAATTTAATATATATGTAATATGTTCAATATAATTTTTAAAATTCATGTTAGAAGTTTTCTAATCAAGATATAAGAACAAATTCAATTTTTCAGACAAAAGATGTATTTTTAAAGAATAGTAGATCTGCCTCATTTGGATAGAGAACCCATTTTAAATATATTTATTTTTACACTTTTATAAATTATGTTTGACAAAATAAACTTATTATTTTTAATCTGGATATTAAAATTTACTTTGGTAAAAAATTTGTATTTTTTCATAAAAAATTCATTTTTTAATGAATACTGAAAAATACAATATTTTAATTCAAAACTCATTTTTATCTGACTTATTTATATATAAATTATCATTATAAATATTTTTAGGGTATAATTAGATTAATATTTTATAATTTAATTAAATATTGGACATTTTATGTATTCTCACATTGGAATTTGATATAATAACATGGCAATATTTTGATGGTTTTTTACTTTAACAAAAAACCTGCTTTCTTATTTTGACAACGAGAATTAATTTTAAATTAAAATTTCCCAAATATGTGTTTTTAATTTTAAAAAATGGTTTAAATATTTGAAATTATTGGGTGTGAATTATTTTAATAGGTTAATTTTATTTTTTATGAGGAATAGTGACTATAATAATTTTTATTTACCACGGTTAAAGGTAAATCTAGTAAACTTGGGTAACAAAGAATATGACATGGACAACCAAATTACCCCAAAACCTGCAAAAATCCTATCAGATTAATAAAATTAAACCCATATCTCCTAAGAGTCATAATTGAATCATTTAATGGACATTTCTCAATGTATGTGATATAATTATTTTCAAAAGCAAAGAAACTAACAACATGTCACCCTCTTATCTCTTATAAGAATAATAATTTTAATTTTATGAAAACCTTGATGAAAATACAAAAATAAATAGTAATAAAAAATATAATTAAATTATCTAGAACATGTAGATTTATTTATAATTTTTTGTTGTTAAATATTTAACATAAATATTGACACAATAGTGATACAAAAATTATTTAATTAAGAGAAATATCAAATAAATTATATTATAACTATTAAAATAAATATTCTATTAAATAATATATGTTATAAAAGAATATTTAGGTCGATTATAAGATGTTAGTATTGAGTTAATTTATTTTTTTGATGTATTCATGTTGTTATGTATTTTTTAAATATATCTTAAAATATAAAATCGTCTATTAATTGTTATAGAATTCTTAAAAATATAATATTCCATATTATTATTAATATTAAGTCCTAATATATCATAAATATAGTTTTTTTCAATATACATGTTATGATAATTACATTAACAGAAAAATTGTAAATAACATGACATCACATTAAGATGAAAAAGGGAAAATAAGGGTTAAACAAAAAAGATATTGATTAAAAAATATTTTAAACCTATCAAATGTTATGTTATTATTCTATTTTAGCCCAAAATCATATTTTGTTATAAATAAATGAGTTTGGGATTTATAAACTAAAAATAAAATTATAATAAATTAATATATCAATACTTTCTTAAAATGTCCATCACCTCTCCAATAAAAGGAAACTTATTTTTCTCAATTATCACACCTCTAAAGACTTTTTATCAAACAAAACCTAACCATTTACTCTCCCAACATCCATCACTTCATCATAGAGGCATAACATTGAGAATAAATCCATCCTATGGAGACATATTATGTAAATCAAAAGTAGAATCTTGAAAATGAGGTTATTATTTTATCACATCTTTCAAAATTATTTTCTTCTTATATTTCCTCTTAATATGTTGTATCCAAACTAAATTAATAAATTAAATATCTTAAACATATTGTTATGTTATTATAATTGTTGTACAACCTTATATATTGTTTTATCCATCCTACTAATAACAATATCACAATGCAAGTGTACATACGGCTTACCATCTCTACACAGTGGTGTAATTTGGTATTCAACAATACATTATTTGGATTGGTATTATGATATGTATAATGTTTATAAATAAATAATATGTAATGATAATTATTATGTTTAATTAATATACCACCCAATTTCATTCCATTTAACCATTTAAGTGAATGATATTGTCACTCGTGCGTCAGTACAACTTACAATCTCCATGATGTGATGCGATTAATTCTACATGATACCCATTAAACATTGATTATATAAATATACAGAATGATTGAATATTATTATATAAATATAGAAAATTAATAAATATGATATTTATTATGTTAATATCATTTTGTAATGATATAAATATGACCTAATAAGGAGAACTAGAACATATTCAGCAAAACATGTATAAGAAAAAGACTCAGTTTATACCCAAATAATGAGTAATAATTAAAAATTATTACCAAAAAGATGCTAATATGATCATATATGATATCATAAAAATGAATATAATTGTGTAATAAGTCAATTGAATCACTTGAATCATTATATATGTGGTTCAGATACACACAAAGGATTGCATACCTATGGTATGAGATTATTTTGTCCCACTTTTATTCATGTTGGACATATTTATTTTACACCACCTGTTTCTTTTGTGTGGTGTTTATTCATCCCATTAAAGTTTTACAATACTTATTATGAAATTTATTATATGTAATAATGTGTATAATTTTCCTTATTTTATGTGTAATATGATCCAATTGATTATAATTGATAAGGGATAACTTTTTGCAATCTCATTTTTATCTTATATTTTTTATATGTATTTATTTACTGTAGGAATACTTATCATACAAATCGAGGTTTTTTTTAAAAAAATAATAAAAAGTTTTATATTATTCTATGTATATTTAATGTCATTTTACCCATTTTTACTTTTCATACATGGTTTGGAAGGAATCATTATTTTGTTTACTATATGAGGTAATTTTTGACTTTTACTGAAAAAATACTAGGAGAATGTATTTTAACTTTTACGACATGATCTTATTTTCACATCATTATAACATCTAATTTACATAAATATTTCGTTACATGATTTAGGTTTATTTTAAAATAATTATTTTGTTTTAAAATTACTTTATATTTTGATAAATGAAAACATTTTTGATGAAGAAAAGATATTTTCCTTCAGAATTATTTTCAAGTGTATTTTTAAATTTATTTTCCATCTAAGATGGTGCCCTTTAAATAGGGCTATGTTTTCATTACTCTTATTACAATGATTTGATTATGTTAATGATTAAATAATATTTTATATGGATTATGTATTTATGTAGTGATGTTTAAGAAAACCATATTATCCATTGGGTTAAACTATGATGAGTGATTTCTGTTGTTGTGCCCCATGTAAGAATGGTTTCTTAATGAAATGGTGGTACCTATATCCCCCACTAGTGCATTGGGTAAATATGGATAAATCGTGAGGTATGTATGTTATGCTGAACCTAATTTCTTGTTTATAATTTTATGTATGGACCTGATTTTTAGGTCTATAATTATATTAGTGGAGCTGGTTTCTATGTCAATATGTTAATGAAGGGGATGCGATTTATGAACATAATTCAATGAGTGAACCTATTACTATATATACGTGTCCATAAAGTTATACGTTTATGTGTATGCCACAATTTCATTTCTTTTGTAATATTTATAATCTTATGTTTTATTGTAGAGACCCAAAGATTGAAGTACATGGACATTAAATTACTTTTACGAAATACGTAATACATAAAAAACAGACACACAAGGATCGTAATTGTTTAGTGTATTTGGAAACTCAGAACGTAATTTCTAATCGTGGTGAAATATCTTCAAAATCTCCCAAAAAGATCTTTCCCTTTTGGATTTCTTAACTAAAACCTTTCTTTAAATCCTAGGGAAAAGAAAACATATAAAGGGTGAGCTCAAATGCTAAGTAAGGGTAAGCATGGATAAAATAAAACAAATCATTTACATTTGAACTTAAAACCATGAACATAATGTTTAAACATCAAAATCTTGAGCAAAGACATAAATTTTGGAAGTATATAAGGCATGTATCATAATGGAATATCAATCGTGATAAAATAGCATTGGAATAAAACATGTTATTGGGGCAACCATTCAACACTTGTTATGATTTCCATAGTAGCCAAGGCATTGCTTCCAAGGCCATCTTAGTGGAAAAAGTCCCTATCTGGATCGAGTTCACTCCTCATTCCAGTCATGTATCACTAAACCATATTAACTGACTGTTCCATCCAAGTCTATCTAATGAATATAAATCTTTACCAAATGCATTGGAGAGAGATATAGGTCCCATCCATCTCATAATGAAATCATTCTTACTTGTGCCACACAATAAACATAAATCATTCATCATAACCCAAAAAATAAAATGGGTTTCCAAAACATCATCCCATCATAACATAATCCATATAAAACAAATGGATATCATTTAATCATAAGAAAATTGAAACCATGTAAATCATATAGAAATTACACTTGAAACATACACAGATGAAATAATGTAATCTTAGATGTAAAACTGTTTTGATAAAACACTTGAAATGAATTCTTGAGGAAAATATACATTCTTCTACAAAATCATATTCTTTTCAAAAAATTCCATGAAATTTTAAAAGAAAATGATTTTTTTGAAAATAATAATGAAATATTTTGGAGTATTATTCATGAAAATAAGGCTTTATAAAACAATAAAAATCCATTCACACCGTATAAGTTAAAAATAACAATCTCCTCTTACTTTTGTTGAAAATGTCAAAAAGTACCTCGTATGGTAAACAAAAAAATGATTACTTACATACCATGTAGTAAAAGTCAAAAATGGGTAAAAATGAATTTATACAAACATGAAAACATTTTTATAAAACTTTGAAATGGATGATAAAAAAACCCCAGTAAATACTTACATATAAGCAATCTCGGATAGAAAGCAATTGAGATTGCAACATTATCCCTTACCTTACGTCCGATATTCTTCGTATGTATCCGAACCTCCTATATAATGATTTAAATAATGTCATTAACTTATTACAGAATAATATTCATTATTATGATATCATATATGGTTCACTTATGACTTTATATTACATGTTCTTTTGTAAATTCAATGTTAAAGCAGCATTTTGGGTAAAATCGTTTCATTTATCGTACGTGTTTCGACTTGTTGTTCTTGATATATTTAATTATATACTTATTTACATAATTCCATAATGTAAAACATTATATATATAATATATATTCAGCATATACATATATATATATTATTGATCGATAAATGGAATGAAATACACAGTTTATGGAGACGGTAGGCCGTACGTACGCTTGAACACTGTTTTCGTTTCCTTATTGAATTGATTGGAATTATGTAGTTGAAATATATATATAAATAAATCTAGTATCATTATTATGTCATATATTTAATTATTATTCATTATATATACTTTATAATCAATCATGAAATGTTATCATGGAGAATGAATTTCATCGCGTCGTGGAGATGGTAGTCCGTACGTACGCACGAGCGATGATATCATTACCATGATCGTGGAATTTCATTGAATTGTATGTATAATATTTTGGAATAAATATCACTTTACAATAATCAGATATAGTTATTTATTTACAAAATTATACCCATCCAAGTAAGGTGGTGGTCAAAAATAGAATACACCATGGCGTGGAGACGGTATTCCGTACGTACGCACGTGCTGTGATTTCATTTGCCGTAGGATGGATAAAAGGTGAAATAAGGTTGTTTAATATTTATAATAACATATCAGTATATAATTAATACTTATGTAAATACTTTATAACTATACAACTAAATAAGAAGAAGTAGAAGAAGAAAGAAACTTGAGAGAATCAGAACAAGAGATTACGTCTTCTTCGACGCACCCTTTTAAGATTCCTCTTAAAGAAGTAGTGTTCGAATTTTGAGAATACCAGAACCAATAAATGTTTTCTAAGGAAGTGGAGAAGAGAAATGGGTAGGGGTTGGCCGAGCTTCAAGGCTCAAAAGGGTGTGAAGAGAAGATGGAGGAGGCACCCTTTTATAGGGGAGGAGAGGGGCATCTTTGAAAATATAAGAAATATTAATTTATAATAAATTCAAACCCCACATAAAAACTTCCAATATCACTCAAATTAAGATATGAGGTAATATAGGGTTGTAATACCATAAACAGATCAAATTTAGACATGTTTTGATTTTATTTTAAACCTTATCATTTTTATTTATCCTTATTTAATCTATTTAATTTTATTTGTGGTAATAATATTCTAAATTTTAAATTGTTATAAATAATTACTATGTGCTATGAATTATCCATAATTAGATAAATTATGACATTTTAGACTATAAAAATTTTAATTTATAATTTTTAAATATTTTTGTGATTTTTAAACAATTTAATTCTATGTTATTTTTGTAAAATAACAGTAGTGTCAATTCTGAAACTATTCATTTATTTGAATTTTAATAAAATTTAAACAAGGGATATATTCAAACTAAAATATTCAATAGGTTACTAACATGTAATATTAATCTATAAAATTATTGTATAACATTAAATAGATCATATAATATTTATTTTACTATTTTTAAAACCATTTATTTGATATTTATCTTAATAAAATAATTACTACAACATTATTGTATAATTATTAAATATACATATTTGTGGCATAAAAATTAAAAATAAAATACTAGGATAAATATAAATCATATATATTTCATAATAATACATTTAGTCGGATTTATCTTCCAAAACACCCAAATATTTAAATGTTATATTTATTAAATTATGAAGGTGACAACTTTGACATCATATAAAATAAAATAATACAAGTGTCATAATCACTTTTATAAGACTCCAAAAGGAAATATATTCGGTCATTTTATGCCTATGGTGTATATATACACTACCAATATGTTTTGGCCAGGTTTTTGAGCCCTTTAATTTTTATTACTATTTCAATAAAAACAATATTATTGATTTTTTTACTAAATAAATAATTTCTGGATCATTAATGTATAAGTTAATAAGGTAATTAAATAACTCTTAAATTTTTTAAATAAATTACCATAATAAAGGAAAAAATTTAGATTTAATATGAGTATTTATAACCGAATTTATATAGTATATAACCTTATATTAAAAATACATTAATTATTAATGATTGAGTGAGACATATTTCACTTTCCTTTAAATAAAATAAACCAAAGGTCTTAATCACCTCAAAGTGGGTTATAATGGATTCAATTTCGACCCAAATAAGACTTAGGATAAAATATAATCATCCAATTGAATTAAGACAATTGTTAGGGTAAATTTATTATGTTATATTTACCCTTAATTTCCCGATTTACCATTTACTATGGTAAATAAAATTTACCGTAATTACTATTCATAATGCCAAAAAATTAAAAGTAGTCTATTAATATAATTTGGACCCACTGATTCAAAATAAGGAATTAATTTTTCCAAATTCAATACCCATAAGTTGCAGAACATAAATTAATATTAATCCCATTGTCGAAAGAGAATGGGTTTTTGTTTAAAACATTGCAAAAGATTGAATTGATATAACCTATGAATTAAATGTAATATCAATGCTAATAACATAAATTATATTAAATGGTAAAAATATATTCTATTTATATTTTAAAACCATTCAATATTATAATTTAACCACATAAATTATTATGATGAAAAAAGTTGTTTTTAATTAAAATATAGCGTCTTTTTACTATTGGTGAAAATATGAAAGTTATCAGAATAATATGAAAATTTTATCCATGGTAAAATTTTATGTCCTGATTCCAAAGAAGAATTTTATTTTGTAAAATTTAACTTATAAACTTGTGAAAAATTATATTTAAAATGGGCGCGCCATCAAAAGGCGGCAAAACTACATTTTTTCTTAAAAAATACTTATTTTACTTGAAAAAATTATTTTCTTCTCATACCGTGTTCTAGAAAATGAGTAAGATGAATAATAATGTTATGAAATTCAAAATAAAGTTAATACTATTCATAATGGCTAGTTTATAATAATATTATAACCATATATCGTTGTTTAGTGAAACCCAGTATTGCGTACAACACACGCTATCGAGGAAGGTCTCGATTGCGTGTAATGCAAGCCAAGTCAGGGTTGTATGTAGTGGAAGTCTCTTTTATTGTTGTGTATAACAAAATCCAACAATATTTCCTTTACACCATGAATATATAGACACACACACACACACTTAATTTTGCGTAGAATAACTACTATCAAACAAACTTGAAATTGTGTGTAACACGATCCAAGATTAGTGTTGCGTATGCTGCAAGCTAATACGATGTTGCATATTGCGCAAGATAATCTTGGTGTAGCGTTCAACAAAAGATATGAAAGAAATTAAAAGAATATATCTTATAAAATCTTGGGTTGTTACATTCTACCTCCCTTAAAATGAATTTCTCCCTCAAAATTCGTCGGGGTTATAAATCGTTTACTATTCATAGAAACCCATATCGTAAAAAGGATTACTAAAACAGAATTTTAAAAACTAAAGTATGAAATGTAACTATTACCCAAAGTAACTCATCACTAGGTTTCTATATAGGAGAACATAGGTGAAAATATGGATATAGACGAAAAATTTTACCATCAAATTCTGATGGAGAGTGGTCGACAACATGGCTATGAAAAATCCATCAATCACAAAGCCATAAATTTGTGATGATCTAAGGTACCATCTGATTAATTAGATATATAGCACTAGGACAACATTTTTGGTTTTGAATATCATTTCCCAAAAGTTGAAAATTTTGAATTAGAATAAATACATACTTGATTTTGGTACAATCTCACTGTTGTTCGTGCTTTGAGAAATTTCCACTTCATCTCATAAATAAATGAAGTTGAATTTGTTATTCATGAAGTGTTAGCAGACCATGTGATATAATGATGGGTCATTCCATCTGTTTCAAATGAAAGGTTAGAAAAAGTTATCAAATATACATAAGTACATCTATGGTGAGGTTAATCATATATTATTACAAAAATGAACTTATACTTCATCTATCATACCGCATAATAAAATAAAACTAGTTTATACGGACCAGGGACTTCCTATAGGCCATTGGTATGTAATAAAGGCCAGTCGCACTTCAGTTGTGGGTTCGATTCCCACATCCCTGTCCAACGCGACATGTTGTCACCCGTCCTATAGGTTGTCCTTTTTCTAAAATTACATCATTATGACATTCCATCAATAATATTCAAAAAGTTCTAGCCTTAAACAATACTAACTTGTGTCCAACATAATCCATTCCAATCTTTAGGCTTATCCAAAATACAGATGTCCAATCTCATAGTATAAAGAAAACGATTACTTGAAAGGTCACATAACAAGAACATGAATACCATCATTTATACGATACATCTTATTGGTCACATTGCAAACATGTGAATACCTTAATGATGTATTCTCTTGAAAAAAGAATACCCTTTAAAACATAGTGAAAACATAAATTCTGTCAAAAGTTAATTCTTTTCACATACCAAAATCCCAAAAATTCTATATAGTCAAACAATGATATCACTTAGTCCTTATATCAATCATGAGCTTATATCAATTTTTTATTATCCATTCATTATGCGTATATCATCTTCTTTCCAAAAAATTTCAACCACTTTTTCATGGTTACCAGTACCATATAATTATTGAAAACCAATACATAGATATTACAAAATTCCATAATACCATAAATGAGATTCCATGATACTATTTTGAAATCCCATTACCTAAACACTTAATCATTACACAACATCATCGTCATACTCAACATCACAAATAGTGATTTCATGAGACATCCCATTATCCTTTTCCTTAATAGGTTGCTCACGTTGATCATCATTAACCCGTGGATTAGGGTCTTTATTTGCATAATTCCCCATTTCCTTTCACTTTAAGCATTGAAGTGTTTGTGGAGGATTCTCTGTAGTCTTTTCTCTATTCACATCATTAGCACCCTTTTTCCCATTACTTCGACAATCAACTGCTCGATGACCTTCTTTTCCACACATAAAACATTTTCTAGTACCTTTTAGGAAATCTCCACCATTCTTATTTCCACACTTTGAACATAAAGAAACATTCATCTTCTTTTCACCATTGTTCTATGATTTCTCCTTGAACTCCATATTTCGTTTTTTGTCAAAACCATGAGGTGGATATGTAACACCAACTTCCAGTTCTACCTTGATAGCACAACACACAATTTCATCATAGCTACTAAAGTCTCTTAGAGCTAATGCCCTTTGAAGACTTGATTTTAATCCACTGAAGAATCGATAAACTTTACATTCAGGTTGGATGATAAAGCCAGATGCATACCTTGAAAGCCTTGTATACTTCACCTCGTATATACCAACAGATTCATCATCCTTTTGCATAAGCTCAAGGAACTCCTTTTCAATATTTTTTCGAAGAATATGGGAGAAGTAATTATTGAAAATTATGTTATTGAAATCATCCCATCCCATGGTTTCAATTTCACCTTGGGGCCTTGTGTTCATAATTCGAGTCCACCACTGGTCTGCTTCACCTTTTAAACGGTAAACAGCTAAAATGACATTTTCATGTCTTGAACAAAGAATCATGGAAAATATCTTTTCAATGGTACTGGTCCATTATTCAGCAAAAAGTGGACAGAAGACCCACTAAAATAAGGTGGACGTTGCCACATAAAGGACTCAATAGAATATTTTTCCCTTCTCTGCTCATTTGTAAGTCTAGAATGATTCATAGCTTATGTAAGTATAGAAATAGGATTTTGTACTCTATCTCTCATAACATTGGTTTGTTCAGGAGGACAATCATTGCATTGTCCATTACATTGATCAACACGGTTCCTTCGGGTTCCAGCCATCGTCTAAAACACTAAAAGAATATCATGAGAGGAAAAAATCATGCTAGGGAAAAAAACATAAAAAAGGGGGAGTACCTTCAAAATCTAACATCTTAGGATTAATTCTAGGATCGTTACTGTAATTCTAGCACTATAACCTATACATATACATAACCATAGGGACATCCCTAGACATAACTTAGAAATATCTCTAGGGATCTCACTAAAGTATTCACGTCATAGTTTCCAAATGTAATCTAAACCTTTCCTATGATACCAACTGTAGAGACCCAAAGCTTGACATACATGGACATTACATTAATATTGTAGAATACTTAAATCATAACAAAAACAGACACACATGGACCGTAATATTTTTGTGTCTTTGGAAACTCGGAACGTAATCTTCTAATCGTGGTGAAAGATCTTCAACATCTCCCATAAAGATCTTTCCCTTTTGGTTTTCTTAAATAAAACCTTTCTTCAAATCCTGGTGAAAAGAAAACATATAAAGGGTGATCTCAAATGCTCAGTAATGGTAAGCATGGATAAAATAAAACAAATCATATACATTTAAACTTAAAAACATCAACATAATGTTTAAACATCAAAATATTGATCAAAGACATAAATCATGGAAGTACTTAATGAATGTATCATAATGGAACATAAATCTTGAAAAAATAGAATGGGAATAAAACATGTAATTATGGACACCATTCAGCACTTCTTATGATTTCCATAGTATCGAAGGCATTGCTGCCAAGACCATCTTAGTAGAAAAAGTCCCTTTCTGAATTGAGTTCACTCCTCGTTCCAGTCCTGTATCACTAAACATGATTAACTTACCATTCTAGCCATGTCTATCTCATGAGATATAAATCTTTACCCAATGAATTGGATGGATATATAGTTCCCACCCATCTCATAATGAAATCCTTCTTACTTGTGCCACAAAATAATCATAAATCATTCATCATAACCCAAAAAATAAAATGGGTTTCATAAACATCATCCCATCATAAAATAATCCCTATAAAACAAATGGATATCATTTAATCATAAGAAAATATAAACCATGTAAATCATAGAGAAATTATACTTGAAATATACACATATGAAATAATGTCATCTTATGTAGAAAACAGTTTTGATAAAACCCTTGAAATGAATTCTTGAGGAAAATATCCTTTCTTCTTTAAAATCATTTTCTTTTGATAAAATGACATGAAATTTTAAAAGAAATGGGTTTTGTTGAAAATAATCATGGATGATTTTGGAGGAAGATTCATGAAAATATGGCTTTATAAAACATTAAAAATCCATTCACACCATATAAGTTAAAAATAACAATCTCCTCGTACTTTGGTCGGGAAAGTCAAAAAGTACCTTGTATGATAAAAAAAATATTCCTCACATACAATGTAGTAAAATTCAAAATGGGTAAAAAGGAATTTAAACATACATGATTTTTTTTATAAAACTTGGACATGGATGATAAATATAACCCTAGTAAATACTTACGTATAAGCAATCTCGGATAGAAAACAATTGAGATTGCAACATTATCCCTTACCTTACGTCTGATATGATTCGTATGTGTCTGATCCTCCTGTATAATGATTTAAATAATGTCATTGACTTATTACAGAATCATATTCATTATTATTATATCATATATTGTTCACTTATGACTTTATATTACCCATTCTTTTGTAAATTCCATGTCAAAGCAGCATTTTGGTTAAAATCATTTCATTTATCGTACATGTTTCGACTTGTTGTTCTTGATATTATTACTTATATACTGATTTAAATAACTTCATAATGTAAAACATGATATATATATGTATAATATATTCAGAATATACATATATTTATGATAGATCGATAAATGGAAGGAAATACACCAATAATGGAGACGGTATGCCATACGTACACATGAATGCCGCTTTCGTTTCCTTATTGAATTAAATGGAATTAAGTAGATGATATATATATACACATAAATCCAGTATCATTATTATGTCATATATTTCATTAATATTCCTTATATATACTCTATAATCCATCATTAATGGTAAACATGGAGAATGAATCTCATCGCGTCATGGAGACGGTAGTCCGTACGTACGCACGAGCGATGATATCATTCACATGATCGTGGAATTTTATTGAAGTGTATATATAATATTTCAGAATCAATATAACTTTACAATAATCATATATAGTTATTTATTTACACCATTATACCCATCCAAGTAAGGTGGTGGTCGAAAACAGATTACACCACGGCGTGGAGACGGTATTCTGTACGTATGCACGCGTGGTGATTTCGTTTTCCGTTGGATGGATAGAAGGTGAAATAAGGATGTTTAATATTTATAATAACATATCAGTATATAAGTAATACTTGTGTTAATACTTTATACTGATACAACTAATGAAGAAGAAGAAGTAGAAGAAGAAAGAAACTTGAGAGAATCGGAAGAAGAGATTACCTCTTCTTTGACAGACCTCCTTTAATCTTCTTTTTTAAGGAAGTAGAGTTGGTCTTTTCAGAAGAAGAGAACCTCAAAAATGTTTCTAGGGAAGTGGAGAAGATAAATGGGTAGGGGTTGTCCGATCTTCAAGGCTAAACAGGGTGTGAAGAGAAGAGGGAGGAGGTGCCCTTTTATAAGGGAGGAGAGGGGCACCTTTGGAAATATAAGAAATATTAATTTATAATAAATTCAAACCCCACATAAAAACATCCAAAATTAATCAAGTTAGGATATTAGGTATTCTAGGGTTGTAATTCCATAAACCAATAAAATCTAGAAATGTTTTTATTTTATTTTAAACCTTATCATTTTGATTTATCCTTATTTAATCTATTTAATTTTATTTGTGGTAATAATATTCTAAATTTTAAATTGATATAAATAAGTACCTATGTGCTGTGAATTATCCATAATTAGATAATTTATGAAATTTTAGACTATATAAATTTCAATTTATAATTTTGAAATATTTTTGTGATTTTTATACAATTTAATAATATGTTATTTTTATAAAATAACAATAGTGTCAATTTTGACACTATTTATTTATTTGAATTTAAATAAAATACACACAGAGGATATATTCAAACTAAAATATTTAATAGGTTCCTAACATGTCATAGTAATCTAGAAAATTAGTGGAGAACATTAAATAGTCATATAATATTTATTTTACTATTTGTAACACAATTTATTTGATATTTATCTTAATAAAATAATTACTACAACATTTTTGTATAATTATTAAATATACATATTTTTTGCATAAAAATTAAAAATAAAATACTATGATGAATATAAATCTTATATCTTTTATAATAATACATTTAGTCGGATTTATCTTATAAAACAACCATTTTTTAAAATTTTATATTTATTAAATTATGGAGGTGACAACTTTGACAACATATAATATAAAATAATATAAGTGTCATAATCACTTTTATAACACTCAAAACGGTCATATATTCAGTCATTGTATGCTTAATGTGTATATATACAATAAAAATACGTTTTGGTCAGGTTTGTGGTCCCTTTAATTTGTATTACTATATCAATAAAAACAGTATTATTAATTTGTTTACTAAATATATAATTTCTGCATCATTAATGTATAAGCTAATAAGGTAGATAAATAACTCTTAAAAATTTCAAATAAATTAACATGATAAAGAAAAACATTTTAGATTTAAAATGTGTTTTTATAACCAAATTTATATTTTTTATAACTTTATATTAAAAATACTTTAATTACTAAAGTTTGAGTGAGATATATTTCAGTTTCCTTTAAATAAAATAAACTAAAGGTCTTAATCACCTCCATGTAGGTTCTAATAGATTCCATTTTCACCCAAATATGAATTGGGACGAAATATAATCATCTAATTTTATTAATAAAAGTGTTAGGGTAAATTTATAATTTTATATTTACCCTTAATAACCCGATTTAGCTTTTACTATGGTAAATATAATTTACCGTAGTTACTATTCATAATGCCCAAATATAAAAAGTAGTATATTAATATAATTTGCACCCACTGATTCCAAATATAGAATCCATTTTTACAAATTCAAAACACAGAAGTTTCAGAAGTTAAATTAAAATTAATCATGTTTTTAAAAGAAAATGGGTTTTTGTTTAAAACATTGCAAAAGATTGAATTGTTATAACCAACGAATTCAATGTAAAATCAATTATAATTACTTACATTATATTAAATGGTAAAAATATATTCTATTTATACTTTTAAACCATTTAATATTATAATTTAGCAACATAAAGTATTACGATGAAAAAAGTTGTTTTTAGTTAAAATATAACGTTTTTTACTATTTATTAAAATATGAAAGTTATCAGAATAATATGAAAAATTTATCCAAGGTAAAATTTTATATCCTGATTCCAAAGAAGAAGTTTATTTTGTAAAATTTAACTTATAAACATGTCAAAAATTATATTTAAAATGGGTGCTCCATCAAAAGTCATCAAAACTGCAATTTGATTTTTAAGAATACTTATTTTACTTGAAAAAATTATTTTGTTCTCATACCATGTTCTAGAAAATGTGTAAGAAGAATAATAATGTTATAAAATTAAAAATTTAGTTAATAATATTCATAACGGCTAATTTATAATAATATTATAACCATATATTTTTGTTTAGTGAATCCCGATATTGCGTACAACACACGCTATCGAAGATGGTCGTGATTGCGTGTAATGCAAGCCAGGTCAGGGTTGTGTGTAGTGCAAGACTGCTTTGTTGTTGTGTATGACAAAATACAACCATATTTCGTTTACAAAATTAATATATATATATATATACACACACTCAATGTTGCGTAGAATAACTACTATCAAACAAACTTGAAATTGTGTGTAACATGATCCAAGATTAGTGTTGTGTATACTGCAAGCTAATACGGTGTTGCGTATAGCGCAAGATAATCTTGGTGTAGCGTAAAACAGAAGATATGAAAGAAATTAAAAGAATATATCATATAAAATCTCGGGTTGTTACAATTATGATCCTTTATTATTCTAATAAATAGTCAGTATAGATAAATTATTTTAATCTGGGTAATTTATATCCAAATTTTTTATGGAATTAGTTACCTTAAAATGTTATACGACACTAAAGAAATATTTTTTCAATGAAATTAAAAATAAAATAAATTATTTTATATTTATTAAAATAAATATATTGAAATAATAGACGTGTTCTACAAATTTCATAGATAAAAAAATCATTTGTTGATGTTTTAAAGGATTATATTCAAATTCAATTCTGGTTATTTTGTTTTCAAAGTTCAATTAAATGAATATTTCATAAACTAACATTAAAAATATTTTATTATAAATAATATATTATCACATGATTAAAATTTTAAAAAATTCATATATTAATCAAAATTGTTGGGATAAGGTTTTAAATATAAATCATTATCCATTAATTGGAGAATTTTTCTTTTATAGTAAATATCCTTTCCCATAAATTGTCAAAGCTTTAAGAACACTATAATTTTGAAAATGGGTTAACACCAGTTAAAAAAAGTGATATGGTTAAAAAAATAATACAAAAAACATCAAATCTTATTAGACAATAATATTTAGACCCATAATAATATAATATTATAAATATATCACTCTAGAGCTTTTTTTCCTTAAAAATTAAAATATATTAATTTAATATTTTATATATTTCCTAATGTGCCCCTCCCCTCACATATACAAGGATACCTCCTATTATATTCTATTCACAATTCAATAAATATTTTATTCCTAAAATACAAACATCAATACCTTCATAAAATCCCATAAATTTTAATAGAGTCTTGGGTTTATTAAAAACCCCCTCATAGAATAATCTTGGTGAAAACTTAATTAGGCTGTCTGAAGAAGAGGTATCATTCTTAACCAAGCGTTTTTTTATTTCTTATAAACATCCTTAAAATATTATTCCACTATTTTGTTAAAATAACAATAATATATAGCATATACTATTATTTTATTATTTTAATTCCATAACCTTTATTCATATTTTATTTCATGAAATGGGAAATGAATCCATCCTTCAAGTGTTGAGAGGATTAACGCCTCGTGAACTGATGAAATTAATTTTACATAATTTATGATTATTTATTTAATTTATATTGATTATATTCATGAAATATTTTTCATTAGTTCAAATTTATATATAAGAAATTTTGGTACCATTCATTAATTGAGATTTTATAATGTCTTTTGTGTGTACGTTTGGATTATTTTCATCATGGAGTGATCAGATTATTTTTTCCCTATCATATTAGATGGATGGTATATAAAAGTATATTTAAATATATAATATTCTATTTATGATATAATTATATTTATATATATTTCAAAAATATATACCTTAACTTCATCATGGTCGTTTAAAAATGGATACATTACTCTGGAGTACGTATGACCTACTATTTAAATTATTTTAACATAGTTCATTTTATTTACCATATTTGATGGTTTATATTTAAATAATAAATTATTTATAAAAATTATAGTTATTTCATGATCATTATTTAAAGATTATAGAATAATTACCTCTTTTACTATCATCAACCTACTGATGTCATTTTAGATATATAGACCGAATATCGGCAAAACATCATACATGAACATAATTAATTAAAAAATTAAATATTTAATGTTGTAAATAAAATAAAAATAATAATAAAATTTAAAATGGTTTTTAATCATTTAAATAATTTAATTTTTTTAATTCTGGATGATAATAAAATTATACGACGAGTCAGACCCGAGGTAAGGGATTTCATCTCAATTTCCTTTCTATTGAAGATTATTTGATATTATGAACCTGTGTACTTTAATGTTGTGTATATGATACCCATTTAGTATATTTAAAATGGGAAAATATTTTTTATAACTATTAATGTTCTATTATAGTTTTATTTTTCCAATGGGTTGCAATTTAAAACTTAACAAAGAGGTAGTGATTTATTTTATAATCTCTTTTTTTGGGATTAACATACATTTAACTGAAGGAATCTTATATTCCATAGTTCATATCAATATATTTTATTATCCTATAGATAAATAACGTGTTTCCATATTTTATTTCAAATCTTCCACTTCTTTTCAGTTGAATGAATAAATTAAACGTTAAAATGAAAAAAATGATTTTATTTCTCATAGGATTGAATATATATTTCTTGCATTTATTGATTTCTAATAATAACAGTCCAAGAGTCCTTTTTATCACTCAAATTATTCATTAATGAAATTTTATTTTATCTTTGTCTTGTCAAGGTTTTATAATGGGATTTCAATCATTTTTTAACAGTTCATTTATGAATTTGTTTAAAAAAATATAAAGGATTGCTTTTAATGTATGAAACATTAATGAACATCCCCCACAATATCCATTTTAAAATATTTAGATTATTCATAACATTTTACACTTTTTTATAATGAAAAATAATTAATGAAATCCTATATTAATATTTCACTTCTATTTTATTTATTTTTTTAAAATGAAATGATTTAATTGTAAATCCTACATTTCCATCGAACTAGTGGTCATCTGTTATGTCTTATAAATTTTTTGTCACTAAATTTATCATGAAATTTTATATTTCTTATGATCATTGCACATAATATTTCTCTTAAATATCCATATTCCATATACTATGGATATGATAATCTCCTAAACTATATATAATTATTTTATGTTATTTTACTATAAATGTTATTTGATTGAATGTGAATAATATTTATAACTCCATATTCTATAATAATAAAGATATTTGTTGATAAGGAATGTTATTTATGAATTTAAATAATCTTTCAATATAGGATGAATGCATCAAACATGATTTTGCATGTTTGGAATGGTTATAAATAACCCCTCGATGCATAAATAAGTCACATGAGATAATTCAGTTGGATAAATTAAATGGAGGTCTAGGTGTATACAAACCCATTGATTAAACTATATTTTCATAAGGTCCCGATGATATTGATATCATGATTTATCAGATTCTGAAAAACAATATTATTAATTGATCTGATTGAGAAGTCATTTATTTTTATTAATGATACAATATCACTGATGTTATACATGGATTCATTTAATTCTCATTTTATTGACTACATGACATGTGCTTTTAGTTATTTATCTTTTCATATTTATTATTTCTTATTTACTTATGAAATATTCCACTATAACTGACCATTATTTATCATCTCATCCCACCATAATTTTTTTTCCTTTCTCAATGATATGAATAAAGAATCAATGAATGAGTTCAAGGAGGATAAATTTTTATATTCCCGATGTTTTTTATTTTATATTTTCAAATAAAATGTGAGATTCGATATGTATATAGTTTTCCATTGTTTCTAAGATACCCGGTCCTTCGGGATATGATTTCTTTTATCTAGTTGCAATATAATAATGTAAAAACAAGATATAGGATACTATAAATAGATTTTTTTAAAATATAATTATGTCAACATAAATCATGGTAATAATATTCAGGTTTGGTTCCTTCAATAACCACATAGTCAGGGGTATCAATAATGGGAACTGGGATTTCAAGAACACTAAGGATATTCACTTTACATCCATATCCACACACTGGATGATAATTTTATTCATTCATGAATACCATGAGAGATAATATTAAGTAACTGATGACTTATTCTAAATATCAAGCTGCATAATTTATGGAGATAAATGATGAATCAAGAGATCAAAAGGATTTGATGCAAAACCTAAAATTAAATGTCATACAAATTATGGACCAACTCCAACATAGACAGATTTAAATACAAGAAAGACAACTAGATGTCAAAACTTATGTATTTTTTAATACTCCCAACCATATAATTGAGAAAAAAATAATAAAAAAACTAAACCAATCCATGGACATGATGGAGAAGAAAAGAAAATTTGAAATATAGAGAAATATATTGTTTGTGAAAAATTAAGCAAGATAAGAACCACTATCATATATGATGTGAATTTTATTTCAAGATTGGTTAAATCAAAATAATATTTAATCACATATGGTGATATTTTTAAATTATTTTCTGAAATTACATATTTATATCCATTTCATGGGATCCATTTCCATGATGCCAATTTATGTGAAATTTATGAAAGTTATGATGTCCAATAAATGGAAGATAGAGAAAAATGGGACCATACCAAACACTAGAGTGTTCATAGGAGTTATACTAAAATAATCCTCTATGAATAAAAAAACCTAGTAATATTTTCAATTCCTACAAATATTGGGTCTAACCAAATTGGGAAAGAATTATGTGACGTAAGGGAAGGTGTCAACATCAATTAAAAAAATGCATTAAAATTCATTGTATTATAAATTATGATGACCACAATAGTTGCACTCAAATTTTCTGATTTAATGATGAAATATCCGTGAGTGATAGTTATTGATAACAAAGTCGATGTAGATTAGTTATACATCATAGTGGACTTATTAGTACTAGAACTGGAGGAAGAATGAACACCTCTAATCATAGAGAGACTTTTCCTTGGTAATGGATAAGATTTGATTGATGTGGAGATTTATTAGTGGGAAAGTAAATTTGAAAATTCATTAGGTGAGAAAGAATTATGTTTGGTAAGATAATGATCTATAGGATGATAAAATTCCACAAGCTAATGATGTTTTTGTGGTTAAATAAAAGAAAGAGGAAACCAATTTTATACCATAAGAAATAAAAAGTGGAGCTGCTATAAGTAAGAAAGGAAACCATAGAAAAAAAAATTACGACACTAAAGGAGAATATGATTCCACCATGATTGAAGATGTCCAGTAGGTTTCACTATTATATTATATTACATTTTATTTTTTAGATTAATGTGAAACTAGTGCATCATCCTAACAGATTTTGACCAGGATTTTACCACCAAAAGAGAAAATCTATAATTTATAGAAGGAAAAAGGCCTCCCAATGTAGATGGGTCACAACTATAGCGGTTTTGGGATTCATAACTTCTAACATCATTTAGACCCCCCTTTAATCAAGATCATTAGAAGTGATGTAAAACCAAAAAATTTTATTGATAGGAATCACCTATTTTTTTAGAAATTATAATTTCTAGGATGTAGGGAACCCCCTCAATATTTTTGAAATTTAGTAAGAAGGGTATGAACATTAACTTGTTCTCATTTTCAAGTCCATATTCAGGACAAAAGCATATAACACAATGAAACTAAAAAATATTTCTATAAGTGAATTATGTCATGAACCTTATATAAAAAAAGACCATACGAAAGGGAATCATTATAATAGGTTGTTGAGATACAAAAAAAATGTAATAGGGGACTTTGTATTTTAATTTTATTATTTTATGATACAGCCCTTCAATTATTATTAGTATATGTTAATTGAGAATACAGCCCCCACATGTAACATTTTTGGTAGATTCCCTAATATAGGAGATAAAACATACTTAGGATAACAATCATTCCATGATTTAAATTACTTCTTCAGAAAATATGAACGAGAAAAATGGAATAATTAATTATAATAGATAAACATGGGTATTTTTATTGGACGAGTCATGATACATAATATTGGTTATTATTTGTAAATGAAATTATTTGGAGATTTGTCTTGGTTTGAATTCTATAAGATTATATCAATTGACTTATTATTAGTATGCATTTCTAGAAGTGGTTATAACCAAAACATGTGATCATTATTGAGGGATTTTATAATCCTAATATTTATATTCTTTTATTTAAAATCACATGTCATGATATATTCAGAAATTCTATCTTCTATAAAATTCTCTACATCTGGTCATATTTATGATTAATAGAAAAACAATTAATATAATTAATAAACTTTTATTATTACCCATTAATCCTTGGACTCAAATTTATATTCACCAAGCTTAATACCATAAAATGAATTAAAATCCTTATCATGGAAAAGGCATATTACAAGACTATCATATCCTTTCCTACCCTAACTCTATGTATATTATATTATTATCCAAAATATGAGTGCGAGGAGATTATTCCATGGTAAAATGGATTATTATATTAAAATATATAATTTTTGTGTTGTTTTTATGGGATATTTTGAAGTTTCATTATTAGTCATTTACTGTAATTTATTTCACACACTCATGAAGAAAAAAATTAGTTATGTCTTAAATGGTCAAAAATATGCCTTTTATTAACCATTTATTTTATTTTCCATTAGGTGGTGGATGTAAGGCATTTCCAAACACAAATTTTGAAAAAATATAAATAAAAAACATTTATTACAAGGTTTTATTTCATTCATTATAGTTCATTGCTTTGGAACTTTCTTTGAGTTTGGGGGAAAATGGAAAATAACATTTATAAAGGGAGTATCAATAATTAGCTAGTTTAAATTATCCTAAATAATGACGTAGAGTTTAAATTCATTTTTGATCATTACTTGTATTTACAATAATACCCACCCACACCAAATCCTCAAATTCGTTTGAACTTGTAATAAAGATATATTTTATAATAATTATTGACCAATTTTTTTATTTTATATATTATTGGAAATGAAATTAGATTATTTTTATATTAATTTTTACCCTTACACATGGTTTATGTGTTATGTAAGTGTAAGTGTCTGGTTCATTGATATATGGTTTTTATTAGAAGTCATGTAAAGGTAATTCATAATATAATTGTATTGCGTATGTTAAAGCAATTTTTGATAAGTTTGTATAAGGCTTAATTTTAATTTCCATTACATATTTATGGGTAAGGAATGTGTATATGAACCACAGAAGGGTACTCTGGCACTTTTTAAGGGTATGGTTCTACATCTAAGCATTGGGTATGGGTAATCCAGGCCATTTCATGAGGGTGAACAATCTTTTCTATTGGTTACATAAGGGAACTATTTATCTTATGTTAAAGTAACACCATTTTTCTATAGGCTATGTAAGGGTAATCCCCTTTGAATATGAATTGAAAAGTGTAATACTAGTGGTACATAAGGGTATCCATGGTTTTCATAGGGTTATGTCAATGTAGAAAACTAATGTGTAAGGGGATACTTTTATTGAGTAAGGGTAAGGTATGAGTTGATTAATCTTAGAATCTTGTTTTAAAAGATATATAAAGGTAACCACACATTTACAAAGATTATGTAAGGATAACTGGATATTATTCCAAGGTAAGGTGAGCTACTCATGGGAAGTCATTATTTTATAAAGGATTATTAAGGTTTTCATTAACTATACGTAACAATTTAGAGTTGTTTAAGGGTAAAACCATGGCACCCTTACACAAAACTCTTTTTTAAGGAGTAATAAATAAACACTCATTTTTAATTTATTGAATGTCAAAATCCACACGTAATGAATTTTTAGTTTTCTTTATGATGGAAATCACAGAAATGGATTGTTTAAACCATTTTAAATATTGTAAATCAAATTTAAAATGTTTTTAAACACTCAACACTCAACATTTCATTAAAATTGAAAATTAATTTTTTGTTTTAATTTGTAGTTTAAAATGAGTCAACACTAGGTATGTTTATTTTAAATCACTCATAGCTTCATTGTCTTCAGTTTTGACGTTCTCATGGGGAGTTCTGAGTACCCCACGACTAGGTGGTCAATGAGAGGGTGATAGAGGTGGTTGTTCCTTAATTACTATGTGATGAAATTACGAGATTTCTATTGCAAATCCCAATTCATATTTTATATATATTTGTAATTTATGTTTTCGATTTTCTAAGGAAATTCCAATCATTATAAACCATTACTACATGATTAATTGGAAATAATTTAATGATTTATTTTCAATTAATGAATTTAGAGCGACACATGCCTTTTAAATATTTTATTACCTTATTCATAAACATAAATAACCATTAATAAAAAAAATTAATCCTAATGGACTAGTGTCTTTATAAATTAGGTTCATATTTTATAAAATGAAACATAAATATGGAATATTTTTTATTTTCCATAGTGACCACCTAAAGCCTATTTGAGCTCCCAAAACTAGTTGAGAAACCTAGAGAATACATAAAACATGGGTGAGCTAAAAATATCATTATAAAAGTAATAATAGTGAGGAAACATAACATCTGATTTGAAGGTTTAAAATATTATCATAACAGATAAGGACTGTGAGTAATTTCATTGAAGAATATAATAAATAACATGGATTATAAAATAATAGAATCATATGAAATGAAGAAATAAAACCTAATCATGAAATAACTCGAGTGAGGGATAATAACTAGAAAATATCCCGTGGTGGAAAATGTCTTATAATTGATTATGTTTACACCATGATCATGTACATGATATCTCATGAGACTATAACATTATCCAAGTAATTGGTGCGATATCTGAGAGAAATCATTATAATATGTTCATAATCTATGTGTCCCAAATAAAGGAAGTAAATAATAAGGAGTAATATGAGATTTACCCATGGAAATAAAATTGGTTGTATAATCGTTCATTATATAATTATCGAAGGAAATTTTTTAATGGATAATTTGCGAAATGTTCATAAGGTGTGTATTACCTTGTCAAAGGAAGGGAGAAGAAACATGGTTTATATGTCAGATACATATTTAAACAATTTACAAACATTTCATCGTATAAAAGGAAACTATTGTTGATGAAAACCAAATAAAAATATTGTTGTGGAAAATTACCACCTAACATTAAGTAACATCAAATGACATCATCTTAGATGAAAAGTGATTTGAAAGTTCACATTGAACATTTAATGTGGAAAAATTTATTTTTATTTTTAAAAAACATAATTAAAATATAATAATTTCTAAAAAAATATTTTTTTAATAAATTTCCATTGATAAATAAAAAGGATACATTAAAACATTGATTGGTCATAACCAAAAAAAAATCTTTACATGTCATATTTTTAAAAAAATTCAATACTTTTACGTTTTCTCAAAAAGAAAAATATGCCTTATTAGGGAAAAGAAATGAAGAATAATTTTAAATTATTTTGTAAAAATTGAAACATATGTAATAATTTTTTAGTAAATAAATAGTTCAATGATAAAAAAAATTTTGAAATTAGTTTTAGTAAACATGGTTTGGGAAGAAAAAATGATTTTCGGCAGAAGAGATAAATAACATCATATTTTCTAAAAATAATTTTGAAAATAATTTTTAGTACCAATGAGAGAAAAATTATACTATTAATTCAAAAATACATGAGTAAATATCATATGATAATATTAATTTTTTTATTATAAAATGATCAAATAATTTCCTTCATATGAATTTGAAGAAAAAAAATCTTGAGTGAAATGAGATTAAAACATGAACCTTTATGACATTAGTAAATTTTTAATGAAAACATCCCATAAATGAAGATTTTTAAAAATAACATTAAAAATAATGATTTCAGTATTATTCATGATATAATATGTAATGGGGATGCATATACAAAATTGAAAATAAATTAGATTCATAAAAGAACACATTTATAAAGAAAGGATATTTAAGATCAAACCCATAGAAAGTTCATATCATTGAGGGGAGAGTTAATCAATGGGGTTATTACATGAAAAAAATTTAGTTCCAAAAAAATATAAAATTATTAATAAATAATTAATTATTTAAAAAAAATTTCACATATAATTTTGGTATAATATAATCATTGAAGTAGTTATATAACAAAATTAATGGAAATTGAGTTTTAAAACCCCATACAGAACAGTTACATTTAGTTAAAAACTCATTAAACTCATATATAGTGGTATTATACAAGTTATTGACATATAAAAGAATCATAAATTTTTTTCTAATATCATATATGACCCCTTTATAATATTAATTATTCATTCATTTAAAATATTTCATTATCACAATTGTTTTGGTTTTTAATTGCCTTGTTTTCTCCGGTGCCTTTCATCATGAAAGTTCTAGATCATGAAAATAGGATATATTAGCATCATTTAAATAATAATATTAATTACATAAAAATATATTTTTTATTTGATACATCTTTATAATAATTACCTAATATTTATTATAGAGAATGAATCACAACTCTTAATGGGGACGGTATGCCAAACATATGCACAAGTGAAATTATCATTTTCTTACTATGTGAAAGGGTAAGGATATTGATTATATATTAATTTTCCATCAAAAAATATAATTTCATATATGTCACATTTTTTCATTAAATCAATCATTTTTACCTTCCATGTAATGCATTAATGAAAAACAAATCACATCACTTTGAAAGGTGGTAGTCCATTGTACAATGAATGCCATTATCATATTTTATAGAGACTGAAATGTAATAATTTATTTATGATATTATAATTATATTATTGTAATAGTATTATAAATTTCATATTCAATAATTATATACAATATTATATCCTTTTTTTATTAGCGGTGATGAAAAATGAATTACATCGGTTTGTGAGGATGTAGCCCTCCAAAAACAATCAACATTTCAATTTCCCATTTGATAGAGGAGGATATGGTTTTAGATAGTTAAATTAAAATAAAAAATATTAGTATATGTAATATAATGATTTCATTACATCATAATTTAATAACGAGGTTTGAAGGTTGGGGAAGAAGAAATAAAATAACACACTCTATTAGGAACATTACCCATTCTTCAGAAAACAAATTTTGGTTTTCACCAAAACCCTTCTAGGATGTTTTTATGGCCATAAAAGGATTCTCATATTGGATTAGAGAATTAATAAAGTTATCTCTGTATGTATTGGCCAATCCAATGTGGTTTTCATGTGTGTATAGAAGAGAAGAGGGGGTGGTCTTTCATAAGAGTCGGAGAGGGATCACTTAATTTTTTTTAAAGAAAAAATTACAACCGCATTTTTATCAATTAAAAAAGAACATAATTTTTTTCATTATATATCCATATATGATATAAATTCATTTTAATATAATAAAATAGTAATTATAAAGAATTTTCCTCATTTTTACCCTTTATAATTTCAGGTTTACCTATAGTAACATTATTTTCACATTAACCGCGGTATTTTTTTTCAATTATCACTATTTATTTTTGTGAGATGATTAATTGAACTTATTATATAATATAAATTATTGTTATTAAAAATAATGAATCATGTTTAAAAAATTAAACTTATATAAGTGGAATAATTTCATTTACAACTAAAACCCCAGACGTGTCGAAAAAACTGTTTTCTAAAAGAAAAACATTCAAATGTTTATAATGATTTTATATCAAAATTAAATATTAACATGATTACAATAAAATAGTTTTTATTAATAAATAAATAATTTAACTAATTATACTTTTAAAATAAAATTTATATAAAATATTCCATATGACGAGTTTAATGGAAAATGTAGTTTTTAATAAAAATCATTATTTTTCATTATTTATTAAAAAGTGAAACTTTTCAAAAAAATCAAAACAAATAACCCAAAGATAATTTTTATATAATTGTTTAAATAACTAATTTAAATTTTTGAAATTAATTTTACAAAATTTCTAAAAAATAATTTTAAATTATGGGCCTAAACACGGATAATATGACTTTTAGAAAAGTACTGTTTTTCAGAAAACATATCTTTCTATTTAAAATGGTTAATATTTGATTTCTAATCAATATTATATCATTGAATTTATTTTATATGTGTGAAATGTTTTTCATATAATTTATAAATTCCCATTCATACCCACCAATTTATCCAATAAGTTATAAATTTTACGTTTAGATAATAATTTTCAAATAGAGTATCGCGTTTCTTTTAAATCCAGTTTTGTATATATGAAAAGTAATCAATGAGATTGAATTTATTTGAAAATAAATATATCATATAGTATTATTTTTTTCATGTTATCTTAAAATATTAGAATTTCATTCCATATATTCAATTGAAGATAATTTTTTTAAATCTATGGGTGTTGCATTATACCCTTAAAAATGGGTGCTTACAATTTAATCTTTATCATAGTAGTCAAGGGATTCACATTATAAAATAACTTTTTTTAAACCCAAATTAAAAAACAGTTAATAAAACTAATTCTTGATAATATATAATTGGAAACAAAAAAGTCATTTATAATAATACATACTAGGTTTCTAAAAAGGAAAATATTAGTGGAATGTGATGAAATCGACATAGAAGAAAAAATAATTGTGCCGAGTGGTATAAATAATTAATCATAAGGAAAATAGTTATCAAATAAAATTTATGGACCTTAAATAAATTTATATCTGATTCTTTAAATGTCTATTGATTCCTTGAATATGAAGGTGATTTAATAATATTATGGTTTTACGATCCTTTTCCTAGAGTTGAGGAATTATTTATTAATCAAGAATTAGAACATAATAAAATATAATTAAATTATAATTATAATTTCCCACATTAATAAATTTCAACCACAATATCATTTTTTCCTACAAATTTTTAGTATCTAAGAAGATTTTTTTCCTTGGCATTAAAAGTAACTATTAATAGGTTAAAAATTCAACAAAAGTATAAAATGTTATTCCTCATGTTTTATCTAAAACCAAATTGGATAGAAAATATTATCTACTATATTAGATTAATCTCTAATAACTAAATATTTACACATAGAGTTCAACATAATTTATTCCATTTATTTCTATCTCTAAACCCTTTAGATAACTCTAAAAATGTAATTACATTCTTCCAAAATAATATTTTAGGTTAAACAAAAAGGTTATATATATTTATCAACCAAGTATAAAATTTCAAAAAATATCATTATCCACCTTAAAATATAATTACCCAAAACCTATAAAGGGGTGTCATAGAATTTAGACTATTGATACAACATATACTCAATAACTCATGATGGAATCCACAAGTTATAATTTAATCTAAAAAGATGGCATATAGGTTTCTATAATTAACACAATCCTTATATGTTTAATTGTTTATCTATTAAAAATACCATTTGTAGAAATATATCTATAGTGTTATTATGGAATCGTAATTCATAAATAATTAAACCCATTTAGTTCAATAATCTTTTGTAACATTTTCCCTTCCTTGATACTAGGAATAACCCTTAGTTTAGGATATTAAATCGAATAATTCCCATGTTCCCCACATATACGACAAATATTTACTTTGTCATTAGTTTCTCTATGACCTCTATTTCCACATTGAAATCATTTTCCCCTTCATTTGAGATATTCTTCTAGGTTCTTCTTTAAAAATTATTAACAAGTATAAAGCTGAATCTTTATTCCCTTATGTTCATTACCTCATACACATTCATAAAAATCCATTATTATCTCATTTTAATTGTTAGATATATCAACAACATTAATTTTCTTAATAATATATTATAGTAGATGATTAGGGATAATAACAATATATTTCTCACCATCCATCATCCAATATAGTTGATCATAATCACCAATGTTTTTATCAAATAAATTATTAAGATAATTCTTCATTGTTCGAGTGATTAACTAAAACCACAAAGCAGACCATGATAAATAATAATGATAGTGGGAAACATCATAATCCTGATATTTTTATATAATATTTATAAATCATGAATCCTTATTATAAATATATAAAAACTTTTTTTTATCCTTTTTCATTAATGGACAACATATATTCATATCCTTTATGATTCTTCACAAATGGTTCATTAATTTATAAATCATATCCCTTAGAATTATCAAACCAAGTGCCTAGTATGGTCAATTTTCATGTACTGGTTAATTCTAAAAACTAGCATGACATGATTTTTTCAGAGTTATTACGCCTATAAAAATCTATTCTAGAACCACGCCCACTTATATTATCCAGGCATGGATTTAATTCCTCAGAAACAACTCACTCTATACTTCACCAAGATTCTAGGATATTTTCATACACTTAGTTGTATTCATTGACTTAACCCAAGGTTTCCTATTAATTTTTTCTCATCATATATCAAAAGGATAACTAAAACATTCATTTGATAAAAACTATAGATACCCATGACTTTTAATGGTTTTTTTAAAAAATATTAAAAAATTTAAATAATCATTAAAACCATTGTAGGATTGTAATGGACATGTGTATTTGGAAGACTAGGTCCATATTACATAAAAGGAAAATTAAAAATGAAATATATATTTTATTCTCCATAGTAAACTCTTAAAATCCATTTGATATCCGAAAAATAAATGAGAGAACTAAGGAATATATAATTAAATGGGTGAGATAAAAATCATAGTAAGTAAATAAACATGTTAGGGAAACATAAATTGTGTGTCAAAGGAATAACATGATCTCCTAAATGAGAAGGATCATGAGCAATTTCATGGAATAATGTAAAAATAAAAATGGTGTCATATGATCATGATATCAAAGAAAATGTGGTAAAAAAACAAAAACATGAAATATAAATGGATTAAGTCTATGTTCCAAGACAATATAGCATAGTAGACAAATTACATAACATATATGGACTACTATTTGATCCCACTCATGATTAATCATGATAATAAAACATTAACCAATACATCAAAGTTCTATCTAAGAGTACCCATCATAACATCTTCATGATTTATGCATGCCACATATTGGGAATCAATAATAAGGCATAATATAATAATTAACAATCTAAATAAATTTGGTTTCATAGTCTTCCTTCATATCATATTCTATAGAAATTTCATAATTAATGAATTTATGAAATGATCGTATGGAATGTACTACCCTATCAAAGGAAGGAAGAATAAACTAGGTATATTTTTGGTAGAATAATATACACAATTTATAAACAATTCAAAACATCAACATTATTTTTATTAATGTATTTTTTAAAAAAATATTCCTAAAAATAACTTTTTACTATGAGTAACTTCCAAATACGTCTTCTTATATAGAAAATTGATTTTTTATGTTCACTTTGAATATATTTGGGGGAAAATAAACATTCCATTTTCGAAAACAAATTTTTTAAAATATAAAACATTCACAAAAATTAAATAAAAATGATTCTATTGAAATTATCATTTGAAACATAATAAATACTATTTAAAACATTGTGGGTTCATGATTGTGAAAATTACATACATGTCGTACAAGTTAAAACTGACATTCATTTCACATTTTCAATAAAATCCAAATGGGAATTGTTAGGAAAAACATATGAAGTATTATTTAAATTTTTTTTAAAAAATTAAAAAATGGGTAAAATTTCAGTGTACAAATAATTTGAAGAATGTTAAAAAAGTTTTTGAATACATTTTCAAAAAAAAATTGGTTAGAAGGAAACAAGAGTTTTGACCAAAGTGGGAAATAAGGTATCACTTTCTTAAAAATTATTTATCTATTATTTATAGAAGAAAAGTGATGAAAATTATAGTATTAATTAAAAATACATGAACTATGATAGTAGAATAAAATATAATTAGTTTATTAGATAATTATCAAATAATTTTATTTTAATAAAAATTCAGTCATAAGAAATTGTGATTAAAGTAAAAATGTTACATAAACCCTTACCGCTTTGGTAACTTTTTAATAAAAACTTACCATTAATTAATTAGATGAATGATAACACAAAATATTATAATGAAGGAATTATTCATGATACATTATATAATCGGTTATTTTATACACTATTCAAAATAAATTAAGTGCATAACGGAACTTGTATCTCAAAGAAGGATGTTCGAGAAAAAAACCCATATAATGTTTACATCATTAGGGTGACAGTTAATAAATAGGGTGATTCTAGGAAAAAATGTATTTATACACAAATAAAAGTGAAAATAAAACAATAATCAATAAACTCTCATTTCACGCATAATGTTTTCATAATATAATCAATGAATTAGTCATATAACCCAATGAATCGAAACTAGGTTAAGAAACCCCTCAAATCATGCTTTGATTTAGTTGAGCGCTACATCAAATCCTGTATTGTGGTTTTAGACATGTTATTAAGAAATACCAGAATCATATTATTGTTTATAATATTATATATTATCCTTTAATAATATCTTTTTACAAATTCATTAATTATATTTCATTATCACTCTTTTATTAGATGTTAATTGCTGTGTTTAGTCACACACGTTTCATCATTAATGTTATGGATCATGAACAAAGGCTATGGTTCCATCATATACTGAATGATATTATTATTATTATAAATATTTTCTTTTTAATTTTATACATTTTTTTTTATAATTATTTAAATTTGAACATGGATATTGAATCACATCTCTTTCTGAATACGTTAGGCCATATGTACACACATACGATATTATCATTTTATTACTAGGTGAAAAGGTAAAAAAATTTATTTTATATTAATTTCTTAATAAATATTATGTAATATATATCACATATATTAAATAAATGTATCCTTTTTATCTTCTATTTAATGTGATAGTGAAAAAATCACTTCACTTCGTAAGGTGGTAGTACGTTGTACCCACAAAAAATGTAATCTTTCTCTATAAGGAATGTAAAGTAAGAAGATAAATTTGATATTATGATTATATAAGAATAATAATATAAAAATATCATACATAAATATTATAGACATTATTATATCTAGTCTTGAAAATCTGTGAAGGAAAATGAATGACATCCATTTGTGAGGCGGTAGTTTTCCACTCAGATAATCAACATCATAATTTTCCATTTTGGGGGAGGAGGAGATGGTTTTAGGTAATACCATTAACATAAAAAAATATATGTATATGTAGGATACATATATTATTATATACCCATGGTTTAGTAATATTTTAATGAGGTGGAAGAAGAAATAAAAAAAACGATTATTTAAGGATGTAACCTCTTCTCCAGAAAAATTATTTGGGTTTGCCCAAAATTATTTATAGTTAGAATTTATTAAAAAGAAATATCATGGAATGATTTTATGGATTTTATAAATTTACATGTTTATGTTCAAGAAAATCAAAGGGGTTTTGGAATTGTGTAAAGAATAGGAGATGTAGTGACCTTTAATAAGTGTGGGAGATGACAGACATAAAATTTGGGGAAAAAAATTCCATCCATCTATTTCTAACGAAAAATGAAAAAAATGGTCCATTTTAGAGCCTTATAAGATTTACGGTTTAAATAATACCATAAAATATTAATTAAACTTTTTTGATTTATTTTTAACCCTTATTTTAATATTTTAACCCTCAGTAAACTAGTTGTTTATTTTACCATTTAAAATATTTTTTACCATTTCTATAATTTATTGTTTTTAAAAATTATTATAAAAGTATTATATAATTTAAATTTTATTATTCCTAATATAATATTTTTTTTAATTCAACTCAAATAAGTGGTAGAATTTAATTTAAAAGAAAATTCATAGAGGTCTCAGATAAACAATTATACAAAATAAAAACATTTAGATGTTTAAAATGTTTTTATATCTAAATTAAATGAATTTTTTTTAAAATAAACTAATTTTTATTATAAAATATATAAATTACTGAATATTTGTTTAAAAACATATTAAAAATATGGGACTTGTAACTTCTTTAAACTAAAATATAATTTTTATTAAAAATAAATATTTTTCAATATTCATTGAAAAATAAAACATTTAGAAAAAATATAAAAATTCCATGTAAGATATCTTTGAAATTATGATTTAAAAATTTATGTATTTTTTTAAAAATCGTTTTTATAAACATTAAGTAAATAATTTTATATTATGTGCAGAAATCACGCCTAAACATCCTTTCAGTAAAATATAATTTTTATAAAACATCTATTTCTTTTTAAATGGTTGTTATTTTATATTTAATCAATATATAACCATTAAAATAAATATATAAATGTGAAAACCACAATGTTTATAATTTATTTTTTCCTTTAAATACCTTACAATTTAACATCTAAGATATAATTGATATGTTTAAATAACATTATCTTAATTGAGTATCACATTTTTTTAAACCTTGTGTTTCATATATGTCAAGACATAAAAGAAAAAAAAATTATCGAAAAGAAATATCTCACAATTTTTTTCTCTGTAACATTATTTTCTATGATTAATGTTCAATTTCATAAATTTAATCAAACATAGTGTTATTGTTTTTAAATTTCAAAGTGTTTCAAATTTTATTCTCTGCTAAATGATTTTCGAATGACATGGTGTGTGGGATGGAATTTATTTGAAAGTGTATTTCCTATTAAAGTGTGATTTTTGGAAAAAAATCCTTGAATTTAAATTAAATATTTGAAGCATGATTTTTATTATATAAAAATGATAGATTGTTTTATGATTTTAAATTAGATGATTTGAAATGAGTTAAAATGAATGACATGATTTTTTGATTAAAACAGTTTGATAATGGGATTCATAGTGAATGACATGTTCTTGAAACTAGAAACATTGTGTTTCTTTGAAATGAATAACATGATAGTTTGATAATGATTGAAATGAATTATATCCAAAATAATATTTGATAACTATAATTAAAATGAGTTCTAGTTAGTTTGGAGGTTGTTATGCATGCTCGAAATGTTCTAATGATGAATAAAACATCAAAATACATGATGAGGTGAGTGAATAAAGTCATTATTTTGGGATGTATTATTAATAAACATAGGATTAAAAATATTGATATTTTTTCACACTTGGAGAGACAATTCCCTGAAACTATATGATCATTGTATCACAAATTCACTTACTAATCCATGACGATTATATCCATTGGGTGATGAAATAAACATGAATATAAGACATTTTTCGAAATAAAAGTTTCATTCTTGAGTATTTTTATATATATTCAAAAAATTTACATTTGTGATAAATATACTTATGAATTCTTACAATGATTAAAATTTACATTGAAACCTATTTTACTATAGCCATTGAAATATTTTACGGATCACGATTTGGTCTGAATTTAGAAAGGATTTCCATAAAATTATTTCTTTGAAAATTGATCATAATTGGTATATTTGATATAGAACTAATATGTATTTATTTCATTACATCCTACTACTATTTATTTCTCACACCTTAACAATACCTTTTGGAATTTTTATATTTTATTACGGATGTTCTAGTAAAAAAGAAAAATTCACTCCGAGGTGGTGATTGATCATTATTTGCATTACTTGGGGGTTTGTGGTAGCTAGTGGAGCATGTGATCAACTCGTCAGAAAAATTGTTCTTTGTTTTTATTATTGTCTGATGCATTTGGAAGACATACAATCATTATTATTGAATCTTATACCTTGAATATCATTCATTATTTGAATTTTTTAATGTTATTATATATTTTTATGTTTTTTTGTAGAAATAATTCTCATCTCTGTATTTTTATAGCCTTGGTGTTTGTTTCTAGCATATGAGGATTCATAATTAGCTTTGGGTGAATGTAGAGTTGACTCGGAGGCCATTTTACATGGTGTTAGAGGTTTGTTCATCAAAAATTGTATCATATTGGGTAATTTCATTAAAAATAAATATCCATTCTTTAAAATCCCTTAAGTTAGTTTGTATGAGTCATTGTAGAAAAAAGATTAGAAATTTGTCAGGACTAAGGATGAATTTTCTTCTGTGGTATCATGATCAATAAATCTTCATTATGAGACTTGAGTTACTATAGAAAGTGGTCAATTGAGTCATTACATTGAGTTTTAGGTTTCCTAATGATGTATGAGAAAACAATTGAGGATGAGGTTATATTTGATTTTGTGAGGTTAGAATGGAGAGAAGTCCAGAGTTGCAAAATGTATTTTTGGTTCTATACTCTTTGATGAATATGTGGGGTTAATATAGAAGTAACTCTAGTAACTATTGGGAGGTTGGTGTGTGGTTAACCTATCCATGAGACCAATCCATAAAAATTTATACTTTAACCATGAACTCTGTATCTTGTCCATTTTCATCTGAAATGACTTCACTTAGGTGAGGTTAGTTTAACAGGATTTGGTTGTTGTTTCTTTGAAGTTTTTTTGTTGTTTTTTTTAACTTTAATCCCTTTCTTATTATTTATAATCATTATTAAAACTAAATTGTGACTTAATAAATGTTATTTTAAGAGTTGTTTCAATTACCAATATGTGTGTTTTTAACTAATTCTTAGTTTAGAAAAAAATTCAATGAATTTTTTTTGACTTGTGAAAATAATATTTTATGGAGGAAATTTGCTTATATATTGGATTTAAAATGGAAGTGGTTTTTTTTGGAAAATTTGGGATTAATTATTTATAAACAATGGAAAAATTAACATGATCTCGTAAAAGAATTTCATAAATTTTGATGGATTTATATCTTGATTTAACACTTTAAAGTATGTTGTAATGTTTCATTAATGGGGAAATATTTTGTTTTTTAGAACCTATGATTCATTAATATAATGATTTTTTTAATTGTTTGAAATATTTTGGTGTTTTATTTATATATTTGGGTTTTATTTTTTCCTTATGTTTATGAGACTATTTTTCATTATGTATAAAATTTCTCCTAGAAATTCCTTCTTGAAATATAGTGTATTCGCTCATTAGTTTGGATTTCAGATTGGTCCTTTTAATTTTTCAAAAGTGGCATCTCCAGTCAACAAATCCACCATAACTCTAAATTAAGTGGTGGAGTTCTAGGATTTCTAGTATTCAGACCCATCCATGGTTTTCTTGGAATATCCTCCACCTCATTATAGAGGTGAGTAGGTTTCCCTTTTGGTATTGAAGTGGCTTTGTGATGTTGATATATTTTTTGTTTTTCTGAACACTCCTAGTGATCTGTAGGTCAAGTATAGAAAACCTTTCTTTGAGGGACCAAGATAAATTTTTTGGGAAGTCATGATTTCTTCTTTTTTTCATAAATTAATGAATTGAGAAATATTTATTTTGACCATCAATAAGTGGAAAAAATAAAATAGTTAATAAGGTTAATTTTTCTGAGATCTTAGGTTTCAAACTAGGTGAATTATTAGTTTTGGACTACGATATGAAATTGTTAGTTTTGGTAAGTCTCTTAAATGAACATGTTGGTGACAACATCATTAAGGATATCTATTTAGAAAATTCATTTACCCTAACTTGACGTTTTCATCTCTATAAACTAATCAAAATCATTTCTAGTGATGCTTGAAATGTATTATCTGGTAACATAGAGATAGTAATATGATAATAAAGAAAGAAATACTCCTTCATATTTTGATTAAGATAATATAAAAAAAATTTATCACTAATTTTGGCTGAGGAGGATTAGTCATATCATAAAAATAAAAATCATTTCAGGTTCTCCCAATATGGAGAACCAAGTCATTCCTAGATGATTGATTTTAACGATTTGATTATTTGTAAATTGTGTGGTCAGTTGTGTCAAAAAACGGGTTTTTATATTGATATATTAAATAAGAAAGTTTCAATCTGAGACCATCACATCCCAATTATGGGGAAATATATTTTTTAAGATAAAAGGGTTATACTTGTAGTTATCAAATTGAATCATTTTATGTAGGTGAGAAGTTGTAAAATTTGGTTGATGTTTATCTTGATTTTTTGTTCAAAATGTTGATGATAAAACCTTCTATGTTATCCCTGATATATCTTATTGTTTATTGATGGATTTATTATTCAATTGATTTCGTGATGCTTTCTTTATGTCCTTTTTGGATTATCTCTAGAAGACATTGGTTGTGATTATGATGATGGTTTCATTTACCCGAGCTCTCTTTATTTCTCAATGTAGATGTTTTCTCTTAAATGGTGTTAGACTTTACCATAAATGGTTTTTAAAGCATTGAGGGTTTTTTCGAACTTTTTTATTTAATGTAATATTATGTTGAGAAACTTTTTATGATATATTTATTTTCTTTAAAACTCCTCATATTATTTCTTTCCATCGGTGTATCCCAATAGTCGATGATAGATACCATTAAACATGGTTTTTTCATTGGTATCCTCTTTAATTTACATTGATTGATAGAGATATATCTTTAGATGATGGGTACTATTATTTATAAGCTTTAAGTTAAATATTTTTTCACTTCCTTTATTATTTTGATACCATTATAGATGAACTTAGATAGGCCTTGGGGTTTTACTTTGGAATCTAAGACTATTTAGATTCTTAATAGACCAAGAACATGGAGATTTTGGTAGTTTATTTGAGGATCAAATAGAGGGGTGTGGATAAATTTATAAAATACTAGGTTACAAATGAGTACATTCATGATGAATAAATCCTTTTTAGTTCTATGCTATTCTTATGGATGGTTAAATCCATGGTGGATCTCTTGAGCATTGTCGCTATTGGGAATCATTGAGGTTTTAGGAATGTATCATTCCCTAAAATGTTAGTTTAAATACATTGGTGTTTTTATTTTGTGTGTGATAGATGTATATTATTTTCATTAAGGAGATGTGTTTTGAGGGATGTTTTACTCGTGTTCCAAAATTTGGGTGAATCATTAAACAGTTGTGAGACATAAATTAGGTATCCAATTATCTATGCTTCAAAGAAGTTCTTTCTAGTTGATTCAGGGTTACTCTCAGTGTTGTTGAGTTTTTTTGGAGATGTGTGTTGATCTTGGTGGTTTACATTAATGTTTTATTTAGATATATTTTTAGAACTTTATCTTGGGTTATTTCTTATTGCGTTTTATGGTGATTATTCTTCTATTTTTTAGAAAATCTAAATCGTAGATTGAGTGTGGGAGTGATTATAGTATTGTATTATTTTTATCATTCAATCTAAATGATTTTTTAGGATAGGAAATTCTATTGTGGGAAGTGTTGTGAGACTTTATTTTTTATAATAACAAAGACCATTTTTTTCTATAATTTTTTAGTTCATTGATTTGAAATTAAATAAAATTTGAAATAATATTTACCATTACACATTGTATATGAGTTTTTTAAGGGTAAGTAACTTTTACCAATATATAGGGTGGTTTTTTAGAAGTTATGTAAGGATTATTACTTATTTTTATATGCTACATAAGTGTAATGGTGTGTTTTTTAGTCTGTGTGAGTGTAATAGTGAATTTATTTTATCATCACACGTGTAAGGCCAATATATATAGACTATGTAAGGGTACAATGTAACAAAATATGCTTTGATTTATTATTTTATACATTGTGTATGTGTAATATTATCTACGAATTAAGGGTGAAAAGCTTTTCTAATGGTTATACAAGGGTACCATTTAACTCATGTAATGGTAGATCCCATTTTCTATGGTTTATTTATGTGTAATAACAATTGAAATTTTATTTTGTAAGGGTAATGCAGGAGCTATGTAAAGTTAACCTTGTTTTTATTAGTTATTGTTAATTTTTTATAGTCACTGTGTAAGGCTATGGTCTGAGTTGAATATGGGAACCCATAAGTTTTCAAGGACTATGTAAAGGTAACAAGAAATTTCTAAATGTTATGCAAGGGTAACCCATATGTAGTTTAAGGGGAAAGTAATCTTCAAAAGGGTAATCCTTATTTTTTAAAAGATAAATAATTGTAACGTTGCCCATATGAAATACTTTTGACCCATGTAAAGGTAAAACTATATTACACTTATATAATACTCTTTTTGGAAGAAAAATAAACACCCGGTTTTCCATTATTTTTCCATTATCTCAACTTGTAATGCCATATTAGTGTTTTAAAATGATCGAAATCATCGATATTATTTCATTAACCATCCTTAATAGTTTCAAATCCTATTTTAAATGTTTTGAAACAAACTAAATTCATGTTTTCATTAAAATACAATATTAAATATTTGATTTAATTGTGGGTTATAAATGCTGAAATGCTTTGTATATTTATTTAAAAGTACACGATAAATTCTTGTATTTGATTTTCATTGTCCTCTATGGGGTTATCATGTGTACAAGAACTAAGTGATCAAAAAAGAGTATGTAGATGGCTTTCCCCCTATTCACTGCATGTGGGCATTCTATTATTGCTATTGTGGATCCCTTACCATGTGTTCAATATTTTTATAATTAAGGTTGGTGATTTCGTAGGTAAATTAAATTCTATTTATAAATTTAACGGTTGATAAATATAAAATAGATTGCTAATTTATTTTCAATGATATATCAGTTTATTTGATAAATTAATTTAAAATGGAATGGGGTATGTGATGAAATTACATTTAATGTTGGTTTTTAATTTAAGTGTTATTTATAAAAAAATGTTATAGACTAGAAATAGAAGATTTAAATCATGATTTTAAAGAGATAAAAATGTTATTAATGAATTATGATTCTCACTAATGGGATTTTAAATGATATTATTTGAAATTATTTGAAAGGAATGGAATGAGTTTTTTTATTAAAACCATATAATTTTTGTTTTTTAAATGAAAGGAAAGATTTTGAAACATGAAACTTTGGGAAGATGTTTAAATAATTATTTAATGATTTGTGAATAATTGAAATGAATGTGTCCAAAAGGTTTTTGATTAATCTGATGAACATGAGATCATATTTTTCTATTGGATGTTATGCATGATATAAATGATTTGATAATGACTATAACATTAAAAACCGTATGGCGAAAGGTCAAAATGTCCATATTTGGGGATATCTTCCTATTCTACAAAGGATTTCACCTTCGCATGTTTATGCACATCCAGATCTATAATAATTGAGACTTTGGAAACCTCATGACTTGAAACTA
The DNA here is from genome assembly GCA_963277665.1 of Viscum album. NCBI lineage: Eukaryota > Viridiplantae > Streptophyta > Magnoliopsida > Santalales > Viscaceae > Viscum > Viscum album. The sequence continues at coordinate 1,879,299,545 of OY728150.1, read as the reverse complement.
CTAACTAATTATAAAGGCCTATATATATGGTGCGATCGTTTAAATATGATTACATGTTAATTCATGAATTTAATGTTTTATTGTTTTCTATATTGAGATAGATGATTAAATATCCATTCATTGATAAATATTACTATGTTTTCTTTACATTATGAAATACATTGTAATTGGTTTTAATAAAGTTAATGAAATTATTTATGAATAATGTTTCAATATGAATTGCGAAATTATTTCCATACAATGTTTTTATTTAAATTTTGTATTATTATATTATTTTATATTTATGCTCTTATGAAATTAAATAGTAAAATCATACTAGTATTTATTTATCACATCATAAATTTGTATCTAGGGTTCAGAATATTTTTTTATATCGGAAAAAGGAAAATGGAGAGAATTAAACATATATGGTGAGTGATCTATTCATAGGTGGATTTTATTTCTAATGTTTTTATGTTTATTTTTTTAGTTATTGGGAGAAATAAATCCCATGTTGTGGTTTCTAATATCTAGGTACTTGTCACAGGCCCACGGGGATCAGAAAGACCATTCAGTTTAATGGAAATTTGTCTTACATATTGGTTTTGATGGTGTGCCGGGTTGGTTCTTTACCAAACCTAATTTTAATTCACTCATGATTATTTGAGATGTCTTCCTATGGGGTGGAAAAGTGGTTGCACGGAAAACTAATGGTATAGACATTGATTAAAGTTATAGGAGAAAATACATTTAATTTTTTTTGTTGACTGAAGAGTTTAAATAATTAAGGATAAATAAATCTTAATTAGAATTCACATTACTAATGAGTACGAAAAACGAATAGAACTATTAAGAGTCCTATTTATTTCAAAACATAAATGTAAAATAAAATTTGACTTTTTTATTTTATAAGTGTATAGTTGATTCATTTTTCTTATGTGAAGCATAACTATTTAATTAAACATTTAATTAGTTGATTCTATTGAACTAGAATTTAAATCATAGTCTAGTGTGTATATTTTATATAATTTTGTGATTTTACTCCTAGAGAAAAACATGATTTTAAATGTAGTAGATTATATATATGAATATATGTTTTATTCATAGATTATATATCTAATAATATGATTTATGTAAATAAATGGATTAATTATTAAATTATAGTTATTATTTTATTTCTGTGTGTCATGTTACATGTGAAATGAATTCAATGAAAAAGTAAACAAAAGGATTTGGAATTCATGATGATAAAGGATGTTTCATGATGCTGGATAAGTTAGGGATTGAGTTCACAACTCGAAATTAAATATTAATGAAAAACTATTGCTTAATATTTTATATAAGAATTATTCACATCAATAAACACAAATTAACAATGTCAAAAACATAGAAAAATCATAACATGATAAGGATGGGTGGATAAATAGAACCCAAATGAATAGAAAAAAACATCGTGTGACACCCCTTGAAACTCCATGAAATTGTGTGATGATATTTTAAAATTAGGATTTTATGTCATTCATGGATATGGGTGATGCTTAATAGATCAAGGACTTAATTGATTTACCCAGAAACATTAAATAGATGAATTTATGGAATTTATACTTCCCAAGGTTAGATTTATACCTTTGAATACTAGGTAAGACAACTTCTAGAGAGGAGTTGAGGAATGATAACTAGCCTTGATTATGTGGTGTTTCACTATTGACAAGTATTATACAAGGCTATAGAATTGTTTCATTAGGTTTTATTTTGTTATATTCCCCCATCTCACCCTCCCATGACTAGCATTAGAGGGTATCCCTCTCTTGTGTCTAGTCATGTAAACAAAGGGTAGTATGCATGTCAATTATTATTATATTTTATATTATTGTTTGATATGTTTAAGTCATGTTATATTATTCTACAATTTCTCTTTATTATTACACAACCATTGATAATAGGATTAAGAAAGAAGAAGATAATGCATCTACTAATATACCTATGTTCTACATGGCACTTGAACAATTCAGGATAATCATGTTTCAAAAAGTATTCAATACAACTAATTCAGTACCAACACGATGTAATTAACTATATGAAATGGTGAATTTATATTTTAAGGAGGATAAACCATGACCACAGATCTTCATCATCTCATATTCAACAAAAAATATGAATAATAAATTTAACTTCAATATTCAAAAGAACGCCAAACTAGAATTTATAAAACCATGGTCAGTATCTCACATTGTTAATCCATACATTATTTCATTCTCCATTCTTAATTAATCCAAATAAATCTTTTCAAATTTATAAAATCTACAGATATCTTCTAATGGGTTATACATTTACCAAACCATTTACTATATTGATTGAATTAGTAATACTTTTTTGAGATTTTTATAAACTAAAGAATTTGATTAGCCCCAAAATAATTAACAATTCACTATGAGCGATCATTCACATTTCATGAATGTAAACCTGTAGGAATACATATTTCAAAAAATAATATATTAGTATGTGTTATACATTATGAAATCATATCCAATACATAAATTTATACTAAAACAGTGATCTGTCACAACTGTGGTAGTAAAACAACATATACCATAATCTATTAAAGTCAATGATATGATTACTCAAAACTATATTTTATAAAATAGTGGGGGAGGGGTAAATGTTAAATATTCTTTCCCTAATTATCCTGAATACTGTAGAAAAAACCCTAAAAATATTTGGGTATCAGTTTCCCTACTAATGTGTGAGGGGGTGTCTAAAATCAGAATATATAAACAATGTCACACACACCCACTCTATGGGAAACCACCTAGCCATGGAATCATCTATCACTATCAATGTATAAGACAACCGAATACTACTAGTAGCGACCATATATTAGGAATGTATACAATCATCATGTTTTTCATTATTTAATACGATAACCAATAATAAATATTATTACATATTCATTTATAAGATTAACACTTTAATATTTTAAGATAGTTCCTTTAGCACAATAAGCATTATTTATATTATCAAGTATGTCATCATCACCTTCAAACACAATAATCTAGATAGATTCATTTATCAATTCAATCATTAATTATTATTTATCTACATACTCTAATACCCATCCAAAACTAAAACTTTATCAATGCCCTTATAGTTCATGATGTGAAACTATGAAAATGGTTTTGAAATAATCATATAAAGAACATCTATCCATATGAACAAATAATAAGAAGAAATAATGAGAAAAGATATCAAAGATAAATCTATGATAGGATCTAATCTTGATCGTCCTAGTGTCATTCCCACTTTGTTGTTCATAATACAATCCATCCCATCATCATCATTCACATCAACCATCATTTCATCATAGAATCCCTACACATTTTTCATAGATGTTTCCCAACACTACTTATGATACCATCAAAATATAAAATCCTATCAAGTATCTAATAATCCAAGAGCACATGTATATACTAACTATTTTTTTCACTCACTTGAAAAGGAAATAATCCATAAAATTATGGCTTTAAAAACACCCACCACATGGAAATTGATCATTCATCCATAACCATATATTATTTAACAATCAACCATTTTAGTTCCATATTAAGATAATTTATTATTTAGGAATTTATTTTATATAACAAAGAAGCATATAGGAATTAGTTATCTATAACAAGAAAAAAAAATCTTGGATAAAAAATTAATTCCTTGTTTAATCAATCCTAGGAGGATACTTAATTATTCTACTCATGTATCTTCTATTAAATTATATTATATTTTCTATATTTTTAATATTTTCTTGAAATTAATTATTCTAATCAACTAAAAGAAATAATAAAAAACAAACATACAGCCACATATATAAATCACAATACATATTAATTAACATGGTGTAGCATAAAAAAACATATGATCAAAACGAGATATAATATTTAGTTTCTAAGATTTAATTTTAGTTATATGTGACATATAATAATTTCCATTTTATAATTTAAATTTACAAATTTATACAAATAATAATCCGCATGAATTATATACAATTTAACACTAAAACACAGGATTATCATTTTTTTCTCATTCATAATTTCTATAATAAATGTTATTAAGCTACAACATGTGACTTCAATAAATTTAAACATAGAGACTCTTGTCACTAATATTAATCAAATATTTTACTTTTTGATGTAAATTTTATAAAGATAAAAAAATTTATAGTATGTGATATTATTTCTCATTCAATTTTTGAATTAATAATACATTAATATATTCACGACATGGTTTTTTATGTTCTTCCTAAACATTTTTATATTTTCATAATTATTAAGAATATTTTTTACATGATTACTAAGGTAGTTTATTTCATTATGGTTAATCCTATCCATTTAAATAATGAAGTAAAGGCATTGTTAATTCATAATTTCATAAAAATAAAAAGAGATGTAATGTGTCTTCTACCTAGAGAGAGAAATCTTCTTAGAAATTGTTCTCACGAATATGTGAGATAATGTTATAATGTGTTTCCATAATAGCAAGGATAAACCTAGATGGATTATAAATTGGTTTTAAATAAATGAAAGATAATGTATTATATATCCTAGGATCGAGGGAACCAAAAAATAAATTGATGTAATGATATTTATTGGTTTTTATAAAGAAAAAATCATCCATAGAAAAAATACAAAAAACCTATTAAGGTATAATTTCTCATTTATTTTAATTCATTATTTTAATTCACAAAAAACCATTTATGGCTCATAAAATTATAGAATATTTGAATTTTTTTTATTCTCATTTTTTAAGATTTTTAACCATTAGTTTAGGTAGATATCTTTTTAATATCATTAGAGACATGGTGAGGAATGAAACTAGGAAGAAAAATTTATTTTTCTGAACAAAAAATCATCCCCCACATGTGAGTACTGCACTATTAAGGGTAATATTATTTACAATTACAAAATAAAAAATCATAGATAATGTTTTGGTGATGAAGGAACTACCCTTACATGAGGCCTAGAAATTTGAGAAAACTATAACTATATATGGTTATGAAAAAACCTAGACCACTACAAGACTATAGAACTACCGATACAATTATGTTCCATGTCCACCTATATTATTACCATATTAGTTTTAGTGTTATATGTTCTTTATGGTGGCCTAGAGTGGACATAGAGGAGTTTGGAAGCTAAAACGTGAAAGCATATGAAAGACACATCGTGTAAGGTTCATACGATGTTGAAGTTAGTTTCATGAATTGTACTGGGCTAGTATATGATATTAATATATTTGATGTTAAAAAATAAAAAGGTGATACATTTATTTTGGAAAACTACACCCCGATGATTACATGATGTGAAATGGTATTACACATCCTGTAATTCACCTTTGTAGTGTGGAAATATGTCTTGGATCACCTCTGATTTGTCCTTAAACACTAGGCTATCCCTCCCCTCACAGGAGTCCGATGGTTCTCCATTGAGGCGAATTGGGACTACATCTATAGAGATTTATCCATGGCTTCCCATCATGTATCATTGGATTCCATTATTCGATATGAGATGATTTCTCCTAAAATTACCATCTATTTTCTTATGTTCTTATTAAAAGTATCATTTTGGTTTTTTTGGTTTGGTTTGTGTGTTGGGGTTGAGTTTTGATGATCCTTAGTTGCAGTGCGAGTTTAACAAAAGGATTCATGTATGGAAGTGGTTCTTGGAGGTTTTTTTCTTATCTCTATAGTGCACAGTGAGATCATAATGCATCCTTGAGGTTGGAGAAACACTTATTCTCCATTAATAAATTTTTTGTGGGAATAAAATGACTTTCTTTACCTTTTGTTGTATATTAAGGGTTTGAATAATCATATAATTATTTTGAATTCATAAAATTTATGGTTAAGGGGTTATATTGAATTATTTGTTTTCATTATATATGTTATTGATATTACTATGCATGCATGTTTCCAAGTATTAAAATATTGGTTGTTGGAATATTTTCATGTTTTATTGTTGAATTACGTGATTTCCCTTGCTACGTGGTTGTGTGATCACACCTTGAATAAAAGTTTTATAATATTATATTTGAAAAAAAATTGATTTCCACTGGATATCTAGTTTTTGTGATAATACCTATTCTAATGTGAATAACTAATGTAGAAAATATCCTGAAAATATAGAGGATAATTTTTTTTGTTCATGGTAATGAATAGTGTGGTGCTTTCTGTGTATTTTGATTCTTGTGTGGGGATGTTCATGATAAAGTAGGTTGTGTATTACATGGGGAATTTATTTAGTGTTTATGGTACAATGGTTGTGTCATAGTGGTTGTGGCGTAGTGGTTGTGGAGTCATTTTTGTGGGACTGTGGTTGTGGTGCAATGGTTGTAGAGCAATGTTTGGTTCAGGTTAGATAGATTGGGTGATGTGATGTGATGACTATGGATGATGTGTGGTATTGTGGAAGTGATTTTGTTTTATTGGTCTAACATTTTGGAATGGTTGACATAGTTTTCCAATCACCAACAGTATGAACTATGTTGATAATAGAAACTAAATAAGATGTTAAATAAACATGGTGGGGTAGAAGAAAATATGTGATGACTGGATTAAACTAACAATAAATGAAAAAATGAATGTATTGGTAATTGAATGTAATTGGATATAATTTTATGTTTGGTAAATGTATTGATGAATAAATGTGTTGAAACTTGTAAACTGATAGTGTAATATTTTGCGTGGTGGTTATGTGGTGTTTTTATATAGTGGTGGCATCAGTTTTGATTGTTATTGTGTGGAACATGGTGGTGATGTGTTGTTTTCTAGTGCTGTTAACATGAACCCATAGGTTGGGTATTATGTTTAATCATTATATCAGATATGTTTATGTTATTTTAGATATACCCTACCCATTCTAGATAACCTTACCAACAGTCAGGGGTGATGGGTTTTGGGTTTTTTCCAAAAACATACATGATGCTAGTGATTCAAAATACTGGATACCCCTATCCCCCGCGCTTCCTTCAGCAGCAACATGTTGTCAATGGTATCATTGCGTGATAGGTGACTTTTTGGCCAATATATGTATGGGATAGATGTGATACAGTTGCACTATGATATATGGCGGGGTTATGCATGAAAGGAGGATAGAGTGAGGTTGATGTCCTTCAGGTTTATGACACCATACTACTTTTGTTTTTGTTGTGATGTGTAGTCTCAGGTGTATTCATTATGAGATGTCATTTGATGTTTGTCCTTGGTGTGAGTGTGTGCGCGTGTGTGTGTGTGGGGGGGGGGGGGGGGTTGTGATGTTATTTGTGGCTGAAGTGTGTGAGAGTGGGATGTGAAGTGATGTGTAAGGAAGGGATGGCAGGATAAGATGTTTAATATCAGGGTATGAGAGAGGAAAATCATATGGGATGATGTAACAAGGGGCCTTTCATTTTTAATGATATTTATATTATATTATTATATTAAATTTTTTATTTATTGTGTAATCCATGGTTAGTATGGGCTTTGTTAAACGACCTGTATAGGTACATTTAGTTATTCCAGTTTTTCAGTAGTTCATTTGCGTGGTCTTTTCAAATATGTTCTTGATTCCATGTTAATTTCCCTACCGAATATACATGTTATTCTCACCCAGTGTATATAAACTATTTTCAGGATTATAGGGGGAATTTTGTGATTAATCTAGATATCGGTAGGTGGGTTGGATTTGGTGTTGGGATGCTACCATAAACTTGTCTTTCTTTTTTTAATTTTGATACTTTTATAAGTATAAGTTTAAGTACACATGCATTTTGGGATGCATTTTGGTTTACATTTTTATAGTTTTTTGTAGTCATATTGTGAAATTTTCTCTATCTACAACTATTGTTTCAATTATAGAGGATAATGCCTCCCATAATCAAATATTTCTGTACCCTCAGTGTCAGTCACAAACCTAGGGCCTAGTGGAGGCGGGACCCAAGGGTCATTATCTATCTCCCTTGGTTGTGGCATCATGTGTGGGGTGATATCATGATAGAGTGGTATCATAGCATGATGCGTGAGAGATAGAATTGATTATAGATTTTTTAATTTTAAGGATTGAAAGGGGTACTATGGAAGCGGTTCCAATTGACCATGGTTCATGACATTGGTCTGGGAGGCTAGCTTGCACATGAGATTTTAGGTCCCCTGGTGATCTAGTGCGTGACGTCTGAGCACGTTGAATGACAAAGTGAGGTTGACCTATTTTTAGGGTGGATTCCTAGGTGAGGTATATATATATCATGATGACTTATATCTATGTTTTAATTAGGTTTTTCAGGGTAATTAAATGAATAAAATTAAATAATCTTTGATAAAATTTTATTATACCACTTTTAAGATGTTTTTCTTATTTCAAGAAGGGACTATGTTAATATTCCATGAGTTTATTAGGATATGAGTTTTAGGTTACTACTCTGGTTTTTCATAATAGGGTTGAGTAATTATAGGAGGATGAGGCATGGTATCAGACATTTACCAACTTTTGGTTGAAGTAATGTTCTATGTATTATAGGAGTGTCTCAGATCTAGTGATAGAGAACTGGATAGAGGAGTTATTGATTTCATTATGTATAATATAATAATGAGATTACTATTGGGTTCCTCTAGTAGTTAGTCATATGTGAAGAGATTCACTTCAATGATGGGCACTGTTTCTTGGTGACCACAAAGAGGTGATGTGCTATGGACCGACATTCAGAGGGAGTTCTATGAAGAGTTTTTGTTATCAACCATGTGGGAAGACAATAGGTAAGATCTTATATCCATTCAGTATAAGCATATGAGGATGATAGTTTTTGGGATATAGTTCATGGATATCCTTTCTCTTTTCTCCAGATGTTTTTCCAGATGGTGAGTCTAGAGAGCAGCCTTTTGAAGAGGCTTTATGCCCAGTGATCAGTTATACAGTCAGACTGTTTACTATCCCAACTTATCTATATGTTCAAAAAAAGGATGATGTTTTTACTGGATTATTTACATTTGAGTTGAGCCTTATACAAGTGTCCAATAGTTATTTTAATTGATTTTAGCTTTAGATAGTTGTATGTGGGTGTTCATGCAGTCGGGGATTCATTTAATGGAGAGTAAATTCTAGCAATTACTTTCTCGACTGTCAATGAAATTTGGTTTTTCTGCACATTTAAGGGGTTTTACATATTCAGTCCATATATCTGGGAGATATGGGCATTACTAGGTACAGTTTCCGACCCCTCATGGAGATTATTTTGAAGAAGGGATGTCAAACCCCTTTTCAACAGCAACAGTTTCCCCAGAGCCTGTTCCGGGGAAAAGGACAAGGGGATGTTGTTTAGTAGCCGAGAGAATGAAAATTTGGTTGAGGGAATTATTTTGATGATTTTTCCATTGAAAAAAAATGATATTTTGTGGTCTTGGAGGCATTGATTTTAGATTTTTAGGATATGTTCACAGTTAGATTAAATCAATAGAGGTAGAAAATATAGTAGATCGAGGATTTGTTTGAGGTACAATCAGTTTATCATATACCATTGTTGTGATCTGTTTGTTTCAAGAAGCCTCACACCCTTTTGTTTCTCCTTTTTTGTTAAGTTGGGACTAGACCTAAAGAGGATCGTAGGTCCATTGGTGTTATATACAGTTGTCGGAGTCCCGATTTCATTGTTCGGTGTGTTTTGGGAATATAGACTAGTGATGGGGTAACACAAGTAAGTGGGAGACATATTCTTATTCTAGATTTATCCATACAATATTATCCCTGGTAAATATTTATTGTATTCTCTGCATAAATTCATCAATTTATTATGGAATAGTGTCACTTGTTTCAATGTGGTGGGCCAAAGATTTATGTTCATTGGTAGGTGAGGTTATCGGTTGTGCGGTAGGGAAGTTGAGTATCATTTTCTATAATTAGAAGAGATGTTTGTAGATGGTTGGGTTTGGAGTTTTCCTTGGGATTTAGAGTATTTTTTATAATTTCTTATGAAGGTCGTTATGACACTACCTCCTTAACGTGACATAAAATTAGGGATAAATTTCCATATGAGAGAATCTTAAATTTCGGTGCCTCCCTATCAGAAGGCCCCTCGCACATTTTTTTAAGTTGATGATGAAGGTGTGTGACCTGATGAAGAAGGGTTTCATCTAACCCATTGTGTCGCCTTGGGGTTCTCAGGAATTTCATTTAAATATTTAATGATGTACATTGAGTTTTTCCATAGAGTACCAAATTTTGAATTAGGTAACAGTCAATAATCGTTACCCTCTTTCTAGGATTACTGACTTGTTTCACTAGATGAGAGTATCTAGTTCATTCTCGGTGATCAATCTATGGTTTGGATATCACCAGTGGAGGGGTAATAATGGGGATATCCTAAATACTGCCTTCATATGTAGGCATAGGGACTTCAATTTTGTGTTTACGTCATTCAGTGTTATTAACTCACCAACTGTGTCTATTTGACTTATGAAATTCATGATTCATGAGTTCTGAAACATTTTCATTGATGTATTCCTCGATGATATATTGATCTATTATAAACCAGATAAGGAACATTCCAAACAGTTTATAGTTTTTTTCAGGTCAATTCACAGTAGATGATTTAAATGAAGTTTCCATGTGTGCATCCTAGATATTATAGGTGTGTTACCTTGGACATGTAGAGTCTCATAAGGGTGTGGTAGTATAACCATATATGGTCAAAGAGGATTTCTTATCAGAAAAAACTACCAAATGTGGTTCAAGTTCATAGTTTCCATTGTATAATGGGATATTATCATAGTTTTTCCCAATTTATCTTGAGTTATAGTCCTATTGAAATCATTGACCTAAATGGTCAAAGAATTTTGTGTTGAAATATTAGCATTATGAAACATTTAGTTACTTGAAATATAAGTTGGTTAGTTCTCTATTGCTTCTATTACCCAAGGATGGTTTGTTGTTTGAGGGTTTTTGTGACGCGGAACAACATGTCTTGGTATGTGCATTGATGAAGCCAAATGATTTAATCTCTTATAGTTATAATAAGTTGTGTCCCCACGAAAATAACTATGATACCCATGCTATGGAGTCAGCAATAGTTTTGTTCATGCTAATGTAATTGCGGAATTATCTCATCTATGAGAATTTTGAAGTTTTCACAGACCACAAGAGTTTAAGTTATGGTTTCTACCAATGTGATATAATTATTTTCTAGGGAAGGTAGATGGATTTTATTTAATATTATGATTTGATATCTCTTAATCCCCCAGGAAGTGTAATGTTGTGTTAGATGCGTTGAGTAAGAAGTCCCTAGATGATGTGGATCCGGAGAACAGAGATGTTTGGAAAGAAATAGAGGAGATTATAGTGATGCATCCTAACATTGTGGAGAGTGATGGAAAAGTTTTTCTTTATCAGGTGACCTTGGAATCTTGTTCGATGTACCAAGTGGAGTAGTATTAGTGGGGATACACATCGAAATAAATGATTCCTCATCATGTTGTCTATGGTTATTCACTTGAGGTATGATCATAGGATGTGGAAAATCAGGTGTTCTTGTAGAAGAATATGTTTTTAATGCATGAGATACATGCTAGAGTTCCCCGTGTGTTTCACAGCTCACCCTTGGTGGTACACCATGTTTTGATAATTATGAATCATACTTTAGGAGACAAATTTGTTGGTTGGGATGAAATCGTCAGTATTAATGCTTAAAAAATATTTATAGTTTATCAACATGTGAATTTTGAGAACCATGTTCTTGGAGGTCTGTTGTAGTAGTTATATGTTCCGGAGTGGAAATGGGAGGACATATCAATGGATTTTATCACCGAGTTAACCTGAGATCAGGGAGGTTGTGACGTAGTATGGGTAGTAGTGGACCGACTGATGAAATATACTCACTTTTTGGTGATTCGTGAGTCATATATCATTTATATTTTAGAATGTAGGTATGTGTATTATGTTTTTAGGATTCATGGGGTAATAATTAAAATCATCCCTGATTAGAATCCTCATTTTACCTCATGAGTTTGAATTTAATTATAACATTCTATTAGCACTGAATTACACCTTAGAACTATTTTACACCACAAAAAATATGGGTAGAAAAAGAAAACCATCCATATGTTGGAGGACATTTTGGGGGAACACATCTTGGACATTAGTGGTTCTTAGTTATGACAAATTCTTTTAGACGAGTTTTGATTCAATAATAGCTATCACTCTTCCAATTGTATGGCTCATTTTAAGGTGTTTTATGGTTGTACATTTCATTATATATTAAGATTGATAGAGGTTGTAGAGTATGTAGTTTTGAATCTTGATATGGTTTGGGGCATGAATGATATGATCCGGTTGGTTTGAGAGTGGAAGAAGGTGGAACAAGACTATTATAAGGTATATGCTGATTATGGGTAGAGGCTCTTGGAGTTATAGGCTGAAGACCATGTGTTCTTGAGAGTCTCCCCTTGATATATAAAACTACGGTTTGGTAGGGGTATTAAGAATCATCCTAGGTATATTGGCCCCTTTGTGGTGTCAGGGTGTGCTAGAGAGGTGGCATATTAGTTAGAGTTTACACCATTATTAGAGAGGATCTACATGGACTTCCACATGTCCCAACATCATCGATATCTTCACGATGACTCCAACATTATTGAATGAAGAGAGTTGGATCTCAATGATGATGAAAAATTCATGGACAATCTATTAGAGATCCAGGATCACCTAGAGAAGCTGCTACATGGTTGGAAAATTACCTTGGTCCCTATGTTATAGAGGCATGGTGGCATGGAGTAGTGTAAAAAGGAATGGGAGATGCAGATTCTCAGATAGTGGAAAAAAAAAATTTCATCTTTTTTCCTTGTTTGATTTTATATGGGTGATGTGATATTTTGATCTTGATATGTTATCATATGTGTTATTTTCCCAAGATATTGTGATGAGTGATAATGACATCTTTTTGTGAAAGGAGGAGAACCTAAATCCTAATCGAGACACATTAAATGCAATGAGAGTAAACCCATGTAGGTAACTATTCTCCACCCAGTGAAGATATTATATTGAGATGAAGGATAAGATTCTATGATTTTTATTTTCATGGATTTGTGGCTTGATTGTATGTTCTATGTAAAGGTTAGATGTATTTGTAGTGGATCTTGTGAAAAAGGGGTGGCTTTCTCTTGTACCAGATTTTATATTGTAAACCCTAGTGATAAGTGTTGAAGTGGTTATGTGGGATGTTTTTGGCCATTCAGTATTGTGTGTATAGATGGTGGTATCATTTGAGTTATGATGATATCCTTTAGAGGAATCTGGCATGGTTGTTTTTCATAATCGTTCCACTTCTAGGATTGTTTTTTATTCTCAAGGGAATGAGTAATTTGAGAGTTATCTAATGCAATGTCATGTGGCCACCATGTCTGATACTTTTGTAGTATTGGTTGTAGAGGTGGCCTAGAGTTAGATTTAAGGATGTTGGCTATTAAAAGATAGAATTAGTTAAAATACATTTCATGTGAGTTTTACGTGATGTGAATGTTAGTTTCACAACATGCACATGGCTAGATCACTATGAGTATATTTTAGGGATTATATAATAAAAAAATAAAGCATTTTTTTGTAAAAATGATCTTCAAGAATCAGACAATTTTAAAGGGGATTAAACATCATGTAATTCCCCTATTCAGCATGAATTTAAGGTTGTGAGATCCAATGATTTTTCCGCAAACCGTAAGCTCTTTCTATTATAATTGGATGTTGATGGTGCTCCTTTGAGGTGTTTGGAGAATCCTTCGAAGGGGATTGATTTGTGGATTTCTATATTCAAACCATTGCTTCCCTTATTTTATCTATGTTGATTTATCTTCTCGTTATCTTCTGTTCAAATCGATTATTCAATGAAGTTTCACAATGTTGACATTGGTTGATTTGTTTTGGGTGTTTGGGATGTTTTTTGATTTTTGTTAGGTGCAGCGTAGGTTGACCTGAATTTTTATTGTGTGTTAGTGGTTCTTGGGATTTTTCATTTTTTCAATCTAGTGTTTAGTGTGATCAAAATGCGTCATTATGGTTATAGAAATAAATAATATCACCTTTTTACATGATATTTCAGGGAATTAAATGCTTTTACTTACCATTGAGTTGATATTAAGGGTCTACGTAATCATATAATTAATTTACATGTGTAAAATTGATTGGAATGAGGAGTTTTCAAAAGATTTTCTTATTTGATATATGTTGTTGTTATTATTATCCATTCTTGTTTCCATGTCTAATTATAGAAATTGTTGGAAGACTTTATTGAACTGTATTTTTTATAATAACCAATGATTATATAATGATGTAATGTGATGAAGCCAAAGAAAATATGTAAGCCAGAATGTGTGTTATGTGTGGTTGTTCTTGTCATGGTTATTTTTCTGGCCAGAGTTTTTTGTGCATTGATGTGTTAATGGGTTATGCATTACATGAGGTAGTGGAATAATAGAAGTGAAAGTTGTTGTGGCATATTGATTGTGGCATAGTGGTTGTGGTGTAGTGGTTGTGTCACATGGGTTGTGGTGTAGTGGTTGTTGTGTAGTTGTTGAAACACATTGGTTGTGGTGCTATGGGAGTGGTTGTGTTTCATGGGCTGTTTGTGTGGTTGGGTTGAGATATTTTCCTGGTTATCCATGGGATGAAATGTAATGAAAATGAAAAATAAATAAGCTAGTAAATAAATAAGGCATGGTGGAAATAGATATGCGATAAATTTCATAAACTGAAATTAAAGGAATAAATAAAAGGATTCATAATGAAATATAATGTTATATAAGTTGATGTGTAGTAAATGAATTAATGAATAAATTTGTTTATAAATGTAAGATGACAACAGAAAATGTTGTGTGGATGTTGTGTGGTGTGTTGTATATAGTGGTGGAAGAAGTTTTTAAGATTGTTGTGTGGTACGTGGTGGTGATGCAGTGTGTTCTAGTAGTGTTATTGTGAAACCCTTAGTTAAGTATTGTTTGTTACTTCAATATCATGTTGGTTTATTTTATTTTATATATAATCCACCCAAGTTGGATAACCATACCATTGCTTAGAGGTGGTCATTTATGTGTGTTTTACACAACATTATAGATGGTAGGGTTATATATGGCTAACTAAACCCTCTCCCCCAATCTTTATTAAGTAGTGATGCGTTGGGCCATATTTTTTTGGGTGAGATGTGATTTTTGGGACCCGGTTTCTACAAGGGAGACTTGATATGGTTGTGCTGGGATATATGGTTGGGGTCATACATGGTAGGAGGATGGAATTAGGATGATGTCCGACACATTCATGATACCCTTCTGCTATGAATTTTGTTGTGATGTGTTGTCCCATATGTCTTTGGGATGAGATTTGATGTGATGTATAGACCTGGTGTGTGCATAGATGATGTGATGTGCAGTTTGGCCACGGTATGTGTGGTCGGGATGTGATGTGATGTGTGAGGAAGGGATAAGAGCATAAGATCCTCAACATTACAGAACAAGTGTGGGAAGTTAGCGGGGCAGAGGAAGTAGGGTGAATTTAATTATTATGATATTGACGTTATATTATTATTTTGGATGTTTGATTTGGTGAGTGAGATATGGTAAGGCTATGTTTTGTTATATGACCTATATACTTTCATTTTGGTTTTAATTTTTTTCACCGGTACGTTAATAAGATATTTTCACATGTAAACTTGAGGCGTTGGTTATGTTCTAACTGAGTATACCTGTTATGCTCATCCTATTTATATAAACTATTTTTAGGCCTCTATGAGGATTTTGGGGACCAAGATATACATTACATGTTGTGTTGGAGTTGATGCTGATCGACATCAATAAAATTGTCTTTTTTTGACTTTGGATACTTTTATATGTATTATTTTATTTAAACACTCATTGTGGGATGAATTTTGATTTACATTTTTATAGTATACTGGAGTTTTTAGTTATTTTTACTTATTAACCAAACCTATTTCATTTATATTGGGAAATGGCTCCCATATAATGAGTTTCTGCAACCCTCAGTACTAATAACCAACTCAGGGCACACCAGAGGTGGGACTCGGGGGTCATAATATCAATACCTTTATTGTGACATCATTGGTGGGTGGGGGTTGTGACACATACATATAAAATAAAATTCCAAATAACATTATTTACAAAATGATTTGGAGAAGCTAAAATATCTTCACATGTGCTGGGAACAAACCAAAGGTGAGATTCAGAAACATTTATGGACCTTTTCATAAAATAATGAAAACAGGGCCTACCATTATACGACTATTAAATTTTGAGCAGAAACCTAGTTATAAGAGGTAAATATGTCCTGCCATTATGTGAGAAACTATACATATACACATGAAGGGGGTATTTGTGTAATTGATTTTTTCTTTTATAAAATGAAATATGTTTTAATTAAAAAAAATTATAAATAGAATCAAAAAAGGGATTGGGAACCCTTTTGAAAACACTAAGCCTGAAAAAATAAAATTTTCTTTGAAATCATGGACCATAAAACATATACTTTTCAATGATTTCAAGCATTGAGAATATGAAAAGAAACCATAAGAAAATGAAATTCGTCTTAAAAAACTACCCAAGGAGATAACACTCAAGGATATCACTATAACATGAAAGCATCCATCTCACGAGAGGAATAATGGTCATATGTATGAAACATAGAAAACCAACATCAAAACACAGTACTAGTGAAGATACTTATGAAACAAAATTATGGACATGAAAAAAACACTGATGTGGAGAAATGACCTCATAAGAAAATATAATGCCAAAAAAATATCTTGATCAAAACCAACAAAAAAATTAGAATAACTAGGGATATTGTCTATGCATCTATGAATCCCACTCCCAAGTGATCTCCTACAAGCCTCTACACCACCACAAGTGTAATATATAGGGTTTTTTGGGAAGTATATTCATTCCATAAACTATGTTTTTATAATTATAAAAACATGTTATATATTTTTTCAATGTATTTGAAATAGATTAGGTGAAAATTCATAAAGGTGATAGAACTCCCTTTCCAAGATGTGTAGCTTCCTCAAAAAAACACCCACTATATAACATCCCACCTTTTTATCACATAAAATTTCATTACATTATACAAAACTGAGGATCTTTAAGGTTTAGTGTCTTGGAAACCAGGAACTTAATACATGACAACATAAACATTCTTCTTAAACACTTGAAATGATTCTTCATTTGTTCATACTATATTTATTACAGAATCTCATAACCTAGTAGAATACATCAGAGGAAAGAGTGAGCAGAAGGCCCAGTAAGGGAAATAAGGGAAACATTTTCCATGTGAACTTGAGATACATCAAAAGTCATGAAAAATAACATTAAGGCATGAGAAAGAGATCATGAGGCATATCATAATAAAAATAACGTGTTTTATATCTTGAATATGTGGCTAAACCATTTAACATACACAATCATTTTCGTTTCACCGTGGTCCATCCCCAAGGTGTCATTAAATATTACCACGTATATTCACCAAGTAGTCTTTAAAAAAGTCATCTCTAGAGATTAAGTCTTTACCCAATGCATTGGTACGCTATCAGGGCGCAACCTTAAATTTTACTTTATGAACATGTGAACCACATATATCATCATCAAACATTTCATAAATAACCCATATAGCATAAAAGAAATTTGTTTCATTTCATAATCATAATGTTTTAAATACTTCTTTTAAGACATGACCTTTATGTCACTTTAAACCCATGAAAAAGGAAAGCGGGCCTCATGTATGTAAATAGCAGAATTTAAAATAGACAATTTTTATACATATGAGAATACCCCTATAGAATAAATATTTTTGAGTATTCACATAATTAAATAAAATAATTTGATAAAAAGAGAGAGACATTTTGATACAAAAAATCAGAAGCATAACGACTATGTTGCAGGGTTTTAGAAAACATTGAAAAGAGAATGTACTTGGGTCAACCACTCATAAATGATTAAAAAAATAGCATAGGGACAGAATATAATGGATATAAGAACATGGTAATGAAATTTGAAAGACATACCATATGAAATGAAAAACAAGGATGGAAACAAAAATAAGATTTCTCTTATGAAAATTCGGCAGCCTAACGACGTCACTTAAAACTAAAAAAAAATTAATTGGCAAGATCAAATAGGGTATCTCATAATATGAACATAAAAGATCAGTATTATAGATATAGAGATCATAAGCCAACATAATTAAATTAATTTGAAATATTTGACATGAAAATAGAACTTGAAAATGAGAAGGGTGAATGAATCCCTTAAAAATTCGGCAGCCTAACGACGCCACTTAAACATTCTTAAAACGAACTGAGGATAGAAAGAGTGGGTCTCTCATCATATGAACATGAAAAGGAATGTAAAATGAATATAAAATAAAATCCAAATCATAAGAACATGGATCTTAAAAGAAATGAAATAAAAGAGACTTCTTGAAATTAAATAGAGAGGTAAGATCCCTTACCTTAAAACGTAACTCTTAACACTCAATTGTTGGGACCTTTTGGGCTTGGGGACACTTTGGGAGGACTCCTTGGGAGGTAAAGAGACCTGAACTTCGTTGAGGATGATTTTGGAGTTGGAAGGATGAGATAATGGCTTGGTATTTATAGGGGAAGTGAGGGGACAAGGAATTAATGGCCAATGGACACCTCATTGGTGGTATTGGAAAAACATTGGCTTGACCATGGTATTTTCCCATGGTACTGGCCACTTGGGACATCTCATACCTTATATTACTATTCATAAGTCGACAATATTGATTACATACTTAATACATCATTTAATGATGACATTAAACACCAGTAACTTAAAAACTGTATTTTCACTATTCACCGAAAATACAACTTTCTCAGAAAAATCCCAAAATTTCACCTTAACCAAATACCGATGCTCTGATTTCAAAAATGATCCCCATTTTATAAAAATAATTTTTTTTTATTTTTTTAATTTAATTTTTAAATAAATACATTATTCACTGAAAATTCATTTTTTTCCAGAAAAATCCCCAAAATTACATTAACATAATATGGATGTTTTTGAATTAAAAAATAAAGTCCATTTTATAAAAATAATTTTCTAAATATTTTTAATTTAATTTTTAATTAAAAAACACTATACCCCCAAAAAAACTAATACTTGACTAATAATTAATGAAACAGTTATTTACCTATTTTATTGAATCACACTACTTCATCAATGTGCCTAAATTATATTAATACTTTTTTTAAGTGAGATTAGTAATCAATTTGGTCACATTACTAATCCTAAGCATAAAATCACTATTCATAATTTACTATTCATCAAAAATTAAGTTGATCTTATTAGACTCTAAATTTTTTACTGAACACATTTGCAGAAGACCATTTTTTGAAAATCATTACACATCATTAATTATTTAAGGTTTACATAAATCTTTTAAAAAATATCCTTTTTTCAAAATTCTTCAATAAAATACATCCTATATTCATTTGAACATTTGAAAACTCACAAAATTCACTATAAGAAGAAATCATAATTTTATTAAAAAAAAGGATTACACAACGTAGCTATGGTCTCGTTACAAGTCCCCATATCACACTAGCATATGACACAAGTGTAAGGTGTGCTAAGGTTAGAGAATCTGATGGTGGCTTGGCCAACATTCATTGAGTAGTAATTTCTATAAGCTTTAACTTCTCGCAAAGTCACTTCCGTTCTAGCTTCACACGATGAAGTTCGTCTTGGGTTTGATCCAGAGAAAAGCCCAGTGCTGCTACCTCTTTCCCATGTTCTGTTAGATTGGCTTCAATCAGCCCAAGACTACTGGATGCGGCCATCAAACCTCCTTTCTATATTAATTAAACAAGATCACTTGTATTTGTTGACAATATTCGCATCATTCAGTTTCCAACGGTCATACTGACTAACGGTCATATAATAGTCAAAACCCAACAATATCATTTTACTTATACTCATTTTATTAAATGAAAATGTTTTGTTGAGTATGAAATAAAATAACACACAAATTTAGGAAAAAAGATTTATTCAAAATTTCGAGTCGTTTCAATCTTCCCCCGCTTAAGAAATTTCATCCTCGCTATTTTTAAAATTGGGTTCGGTAATTTCCTTGAAATTACAACATCAGAAAAAGAGCCAGTAACACTATTACATTAAAAGAAAGAATAGGAAGTACAAAGGTCACCTGAGATAACCCATACTAGGATTCCATGTCAAAAACATGGACATGGAAGAGAAGACAAAGGTTCACATTCTAAGGGAGAGTGATATAAATCATTATTAAGAGAAAGTTAACAACAAGAAAATCACAAACTTATGATGGGTTAAACGGTATTTGATTTCCTAGAAGGAAGCTTTAACAAACAATGTGTTTGTTTTACGTTCCTTTTCAAAGTTTTGAGGAATTCATTTACTACATATAATAAAAACACAAGGAAATATATTTACCTCAAGTAGAGTTTCATCCCTTAATAAGTTTCTACCAAAATTAATATTTTCTCCAAATGATGAGCAGTCAAAAACACTTTGTCTCATCAAAAAAACAAGAATAATCTTCTAGAGAATCACATAATCTGCAAAAGAAAACTATCTATCAATAAAAATTTATCCCAAAAATATAAAGGGTAAGATAAAACAATTCTTCAAAAAGAAAGAACCCCATAAGAATGGAAAATAATTTAAAAATTCAAAGTTCCACGGTACTACCCAAAGTTCATCATAGACCATTCCATAAATAAATGTCCTAAAAATTCCTCAAAATAAACCAAACTAAGATTAAAACCCAAATATAAGAAGGATTTGATAACATAGTCTTCCATGATAAACTTTATCGTTCATCTATAAACAACATCAAGCACTACTGACATCTTATATCAAAATTAGCTAACCTAAAAATATTTTCCCCAAGATAGGTAAATCATTTCAATAAGTACACTATATTACCATATGTTCACCTTAAATTCATAGATTCATCAAAATATAATCCAATATTTACTCCTCAAAGAAAATACCGTAGTAATCCATTTACCTCGATCATAGAGGGTTCCCAAAATAGTGAACGTCTTCAAAAATAATTATAATCTTTTAATCCCCTAATCAATTTTTTTTCAAGAATAAAAGCTTCACAAGATCAACATGTGGTATATAACAATAGATGTTTTCCTTAATGATATTAAATCATCTTAGGTAGTGACTCAGTGTTCTTAGAAAACATTAAATATATGCTCATAGAGCACAAACTAAAATATGACATGACATATAAAATTATTGCAAAGAAGTTACATGTACTTCAGTCATCATGATCCATCTCAACATAGGACTGGCATTGTTCCCTTGTCCTTGAAGATTGATTATGCTCATCATGCTTCTCATCCCTTCCAAGAGAGCATTGCCTTGGATATTGTCTAACTTCTCCACATTTACGACATTGAAAAGTATAAGGTACATTAGATCGATCCTTATCTCTATTCATCACATTATCCATTTTTTAAAGCAATTGGCTACATTATGCCCTATCACCCCACACATAAAACATCTCCCGGTTCCTTTGTGACATTCACCTTGGTGACCCTTTACATACTTTTTTCACAATGGAAATTGGGTCTTATTTCCCTTATCAACATTTTCAGACGAACATCCTTGAGACTTCGTCTTCTTCTTCCTTGATGAATTTGGGCATTTAACTAGGTACCAATTATTAATTGTGATTTTATAGCTATTTTGGCATAATCACAATATGTTCAACTTGATCTATCGTCATATCTATCACATTAATAGTGAAATCATCACATTTACTATCACATTGTTTGTTGGGGCATGTTCTTCTATTTCTCGCCATGAACTATGAAAATAATGTATAATTAGAGGCTGAAATACTTTGCCAATAATCATGAAAAGTAAACTTAAAGCATGTAAGGATAAAATTTTAAAAGAAAAGTATAACCTAACTTGTGATCCCCTAGGTTCCAATCTAGGTTATCCATGATCATATATTCTTATGTTAATCTTTATTTTATTTTATCTTTGTTCCCTTAATAATCGTTCATACTAAGCTTATGAATTTACAAAGCATATCCCCTGGGAGTGTTGTAACCAAGAGTACAGCAAGGCCCATTTTCGTGTACCTGTTCCCATTCGAGTCTAGCTCAAGTTGTGTTTTAAGGTTTTACCCCTATGTTCATCTATGCCAGAGCCACCTCTACCTGCTCGTATCCAGACATGGATTATTTTCTTTATAAACAACTTACTCTATACTCACCAAAATACCAGGAATATTTCCTATATTTAAACATTTCTATAGGGTTATTCCTAAATTATTTATATCGTAATTTCCATAAATAACTAAAACATCCTTTGATACTAACTATAAAATACCACCTTTTATCACATAAAATTTCATTACATTATACAAAAATGAGGTTCTTTAAGGTTTAGTGTCTTGGAGACCAGGAACTTAATACATGACCATATAAAAAATTCATCTGAAACACTTGAAAGGATTCTTCATTTGTTCATCCAATGTTCATTACAGCATCTCATAACCTGGGATCATACATCAAAGAAAAGGGTGAGCAGAAGTCCCAGTAAGGGAAACAAGGGAAACTTTTTACATGTGAACTTGACATACATCAAAAGTAATGAAAAATTACATTAAGGAATGAGAATGAGATCATGAGGCATATCATAATAAAAATAAAGTGTTTAATAACTTGAAGATGTTGCTAAAACATTTAACATATAAAATCATTTCTGTTTCACCCAGGTCCATCCCCACGGTGTCATTAAAATTTACCAAAGTTATTCATGAAGGCGTTGTTCAAAAAGTCATCTCTAGAGATTAAGTCTTTAGCCAATGCATTAGAGCGCTATCAGGGCGTACCCTTAAATTTTCTTTTATTATCATGTGATCCCCATATATAATCATAAAAAATTTCATAAATAACCCATATAGCATAAAATAAATTGGTTTCATTTCATAATAATACCTTTTTAAAAACTTCTTTGAAGACACGATCATTATGTCACTTTAAACCCCCTGAAAAAGGAAAGCGGGCGTCATGTATATAAATCCAATAATATAAAATAAATTTTTTTGATATATATGCAAATACCTTTGTAGAATGAAGAGTTTTGAGTATTCACATAATTAAATAAAAGAATTTGATAACAAGAGAGAGACATTTTGAGACAAAAATTCGGCAGCATAATGACTATGTTTTAGGGTTTTAGAAAACATTGTAGAAAGTGGGGACATGGGTCACCCACTCATAAAAGATTCAAAAAAAATTATTGGGAAAACTATTATGGATATAATAACATGTTAATGAAATTTTAATGACATATCAAATGATATGAAAAACATGGAAGGAAGACAAAAATAAGATTTCTCTTACGAAAATTCGGCAACCTAACTGCGTTACTTAAAACTTAAAGAGAATTAACTGACAAGATCAAAAAGGGTCTCTCATAATATGAACATAAAATATGAGTATGATAGATATATAGATCATACCCCAATATAATTAAATGAAATTGAAAGACTTGATAAGAAAATAGAATGTGAAAATGAGAAGGGTGAAATAATCCCTTAAAAATTCGACAGCCTAACGACGCCACTTAAACATTTTTAAAAATAACTGATGAGAGAAGGAGGGGTATCTCATCATATGAACATGATAAGGTTATTATTATGAATATAAAAGAAAATACCCAACATAAGAACATAGAGCTTAAAATAAATGACATAAAAGAGACTTCTTGAAAAAAAAAAGAGAGGTATGATCCCTTACCTTAAAACATAACTATTAAAACTCAATGGTTGGGACCTTGAGGGCATGGGGGAACCTTGGGAGGACTCCTTGGGAGGTAAGCAGACCAGAACTTCGTTGATCTTGATTTTGGAGTCGGAAGGATGATTGAATGGCTTGTTATTTATAGGGGAAGTGAGGGGGCAAGGCATTATTGGCCAAAGGACGGCTCATTGGTGGTATTGGAAAAACAATGGGCTTGCCCATAGTAATGGCCAGTTGGGACACATCATACATTATCTTACTATTCATAAGTCGGCCATATTGATATCATACTTACTACATCATTTAATGAGGTCATTAAACACCCGTAACAGAAAAACTGTATTTTCACTATTCACCGAAAATACAAATTTATCAGAAAAATCCCAAAATTTCACCTAAAACAAATATCGATGCTATGATTTCAAAAATGAACTCCATTTTATAAAAATAATTTTCTAAATATTTTTAATTTAATATTTAAATAAATACACTATTCACTGATACTTCATTTTTTTCATAAAAATTCCCAAAATTACCTTAACATAATATCGATGTTCTGAATTCAAAAATAAAGTCCATTTTATAAAAATAATTTTCTAAATATTTTTAATTTAATTTTTTATTAAAAAACACTATTCACCTGAAAAAACTAATACTTGACTAATAATTAACGAAACAGTTACATACCTATTTTATTGAATCACACTACTTAATCATGGTGCCTAAATTATATTAATACTTTCTTTAAGTGAGATTACTAATCCATTTGGTCACATTACTAATCCTAAGCATAAAATCACTATTCATAATTTACTATTCATAAAAAATTAATTTGATCTTATTAAGCTCTAAATTTCTTACTAAACACATTTGCAGCAGACCACTTTTTTAAAATCATTACACATCATTAATTATTTAAGGGTTACGTAAATATTAAAAAAAATATCCTTTTTCAAAATTCATCAATAAAATACATCCTATTTTTATTCAATCATTTGAAAACTCACAAACTACACCATAAGAAGAAAACACAATTTTATTTATAACAAAGGATTACACAATGTAGCTATGGTCTCGTTATATATCCCCTTATCAGACCAGCATATGACCTAAGTGTCTGGTGTGCTAAGGTTAGAGAATCTGAGGGCGGCTCATCCAACATTGAATGAGTAGTAATTTATATAAGCTTGAACTTCTCATGAAGGCGATTCTGTTCTAGCTTCACACGATGAAGTTCAGCTTGGGTTTGGTCCAATATAAAGCCCAATGGTGCTACCTCCTTCTCAAGTTCAATTAGATGGGCTTTGATCGGCCCAAGACTACTGGATGATGCCATCAAATATTATTTCTATATTAATTAACCAAGATCACTTGTATTTAGAGACAATAGTCACAACATTCAGTTGCCAACGGTCGTAATATCTAACGGTCATATAGTAGTCAAAAACCAACTATCTCATTTTAATTATACTGATTTTATTAAATGAAAATGTTTTGTTGTGTATGAAATAAAATAACACACAAAATTAGGAAACAATATTTATTCAAAATTTCGGGTTGTTACACACTATTTAGCCCAACATGGAGAGGAGTAATGTCAGTTAGATATCCTTATTCATTTCATCACAACCTATGGGGACAGAGATCCCCAGAACCACCAATGGGATTAGAAGACTCATATGGAGCTCAAAAATGTAAGCACATCACTCCGTGTTTGTAATTTCAGATAATGTTCCCATGGTTCTCTTTTATAGGAAAAATGGGAAGTGGTTCTGGGAACCCAGTTTTGGTTATACTACTTGTGTCTCGATTTTGGGTTGTTAAATGGCATTATCTAGATTTGGAAAGAATATAATAGATTTTTATTGTACTCTTAAATATAACAATTTCATATATAGAAGCTATTGAACATATAAAATTATAAATACTGTCCACCAAACCAAACTTATGACATCATGTATATTTGGTTCCTCAGAAAGAATTGTCTAGATGGGACATCAAAAGAACTATTTTGGAACAAGTTTCTTGAGATAAGTTGTATCCAATGTAGTTATTTATGGGATCTCAAATTTTCATCCCATTTGGAGGAATTGATTTCATGTAATGTCAAAAATACTGGACTGGTGTCCATTGTATTCCTTGTAGTTTGGCCCATTTTCATTTTGGGACATCTTTGGGGCCGCTATATCCTCCCTACATGCAATGTAATTATAAAAAAGTAACATTGTGATTTTTAACATGGATAAACAACAAAAAATTTAATTAAACAAGAAGTAAAATTTTATTATTATTATTATTATTTTTAATGAAAAACTAGTTTGGCATAGTGGTGTAAGTGTTAAAATGAAACAATGAATCATAGTGTGATCACACCCCCACACCTAAGCATTTGAAATCCGAGGAAAAGTGACATTTCAGAAAAATATGCATGGAGATATTCTCAAATACAAGAATAATTAACATTAAATTAAAAATTTATTCCCGATAAAAATGTGATCAATGAAAAAATCACACTGAGGAGTTATTCTCAATGATCATGGAAGAAGACTACTGAAAAATTGTATCAGAATGAAATTCAATGAAATACAAGATAAAAATAGAAGAAAATAATTCAAAAGATAATCATTTCACTAATTATCCTTTTGTGTTTGGAAATAATTTTATGCTATTCCTTCTACTTTCAATTGAGTAAATATATGTTATTTTAAAATTTGTATGCTCACATGTTCTTATCCAATAAACCTACCCCACTGTAGTATATCCCAAACTCATGATATTATTAAAGGTTGTGTTCTCATCCAACCATTTAATCATTATTCTACCATGCATGACACAATTTTCTATAGAGGTGTTATAGTCTATGGGTTTCTCACACATCCCATAAAAATGTTTCGCAACAATAATAGTCTCAAAAATTAGATAAACCATAATACTAGCATCATGTATTTCAAAATGGGTCCTGAACATGTTTAAATGTACATTATAATTGTTCTCCCTCTACATGGAAGGATATGATTTCTAATGACCTATTTGATACTGCACACCTTCAGAGAGTCATACTCCTCATATACTGGGAATGAGAACTCATAATTTGGAACATTCTCCATCCACCACTGAACACAGGTTATGAATGTGGCCATCATGATTTTACCATGTGCCATTTGATAATAGAGGAAAACATACCGCTTAAAAGGGAACCCAATCATATTTTAATATAGGTGTATGCATGAAACTCTCTCAATCTGAACTCATTAATTTCGTTAATATTGAGAATTTAAAACAATACCAGACCAATTGGATGTTTTACAACAATAGATCCCTTTGAAAAATCATCCATGGTACCAGGACAACTCGATTTCTCTATAAGTCTAGGTCACTATTCTCTATATTTGACCCGAGAACAGAGTGTAATAGCTCAAGGCCTTAATGATTTCCACCGAATTATTATGGTTTACTATAAAATTTTACCAACTCAATAGGTTCCACACATATCAACACATACTAACCCTAGATTCTATCAAAACCACAACACCCCATTTGATTCTATCAAAAGACCTATCATCCATATTCACCATAGTATCTAATAGACTTTGCATAATATATTTCCTGTATTTATCTTATCCCATAGGACTTTTAATCTATATGGAGACCTCTCATGTCATCCCTCAATGAAGTTGAAGGGTCACATGACCTAATAACTGATTGAATATGCACTAGTAATGTATACCATTTTAAATCCAAGCATTAACTTATGTTAAAACCATCAATGAGGCTCAACTTAATGAAAGACCTCCCATCAATTTTTGGGAGTCATTTTATCACTATGATTCATAATCAAAATAAAATGCCACCAGAACGAAACCTCATATAAAAAATCAGTCAAAAGTATTTTTGATGGATTTATTCTCTAAGGGATTTGGCACAACCGAGCTAACCCCTTACTAAGGCATAAGTGTTTATTTTCTAACTAGGTCACGTCATAAAACATCACTAGGCTTAAAAAATATTTTATTGATCAACAAAACAGAAGATTAAAAGATATCCAAAGGTAATTTCCTTATCCCCACTCAAGATATATCTTATCTAAACATTTAACCCACCATTTATATGAGGATTTATACTAGGAACAACGCATTAAATTTGTTTTGAGACCACTTAACTAATTCATATTTATTTTAAAAAATTAAAAAATCACATATTTACGAACATAAAGTACTAATTACCGTGGAGAATTGGTTGGTAATTTATTTATCTAACACCAAAAGGAAACAAAATAAAGTCATAAAACACTTCATTTAAAGAATCACTTATCTACCTATCATCCTATCACCATTTTGGAAATTTATCTTATAAATTCCATCTTGTCAATTTTATTATCCATAAGGTTATCATAATTTTTCTTAGTTAAATAAAATTTAAATTCCATACCAAATTTTTATAATTGAGAACTATCCATATAAATAAAAATTATTTAATGAACCATAAAACCATGAGAGATGATTATTTCTCATCATCGTCATAAGATTCAATCTGTGGTAATTGAAAAAAACCACATACTTTTATTTTCCTTCTTCTCAAATAGAGTTGGATCTGGCCAAGGAGACACACTAGGTTGGGCAAATCCTATCTCCAAGAGATCATCAACCTAAATATATGGCTCATATAAATTAGAATGGTTCATCAAATATAGAGATATTGATATCAATGAAACAACCGATTACAGATTTATCACAAAATTAACCCCTCATAGAGAGGGTAGTGTCACATCCTCTTAGGAGAATACATCAAGGTATTATTAATATTCTATAGGAATAACCACTAGATGATCCTCTATATAACACATAATTATTCTTCGAATCAATGTAGTAATGGAATCAATGCACCTATGACCAATTAGAAGGTCTTGATATCCAAGAAAAATTATTTGACCTTAACTTTCATCCCATAATATGAACCACCTATTGATGAAATCCATAATAGCCAACAAAAAATACAGAAAAACCATTATGAGAATGACTCTATAAGTATTTGGTTGTATAATTAGATAGTATACTGAATATTGGTGTTATCATAGAAAACATTGATATTATCTCATAAAAATAGAGTCCATATCAGCCTCCAAATGGCATCGTCATTGCAATGAGCACTCCAAATATTTCTGCATAATGTCCAAAAGAATGGACTTGAGTGGTTGAAACAAAAGAGAATGTGGTATGTAAAAAAAAAAATATAGAAACATAAGTAGAATACAGGCACGTGGTTGCACATACAATACTGGGATCACTTAGATATTTTAATGCTAAAGCATGAATCAAACCACATCTGTCTCCATGACCCAGACGACTTAATGGAGAAAAACAACAAAACCATACCCTAACTACTATCTCAGAGGATGGTGGATATATACAAATGTCATATAAAATCCACTACACTTTATACATGTCAATAATTTTGTTTCTTTAGAGTACATTTACTACTAATGTCATGGCTGAAACCAGTACAAAAGTTGGGCCTTAATCAAGCAACTTGATACACATTGATTATTATAGAAAGTTGGGAACTCTCACATCTAATGGATATGACTAATAAAAGAGAAAAAACTACACCTGAGTAAGGATTAGTTTTCTAATAACATCAATCATATATGAAACAAGTTGTAAAAGGCTAAAACATGCTCTGTTATGATTGAAACATATTATCCCAACAAGAAAACTAAGAATCGATCAAAGGGCTTATCCTCACAAGATCATGAAAACTCATATCTCATGAAGATTTTATTCAAGAGAATGTCATCACTATATCAACTTCTATAATAACACATTTTAATAATAATTCAATAAAAATATAGGGACATAGTGTAGATATCTGGTTGCAGAGACTCCTAAAAATGCCTTATCCAAGATTAATCACCCAAAAAATGTCTAAAAAATAATATTATAGGATATTGAACTTGACAATGAACTCAAGACATTATAAAACTATTTTAAAAGGGTAAGGATGAGCGACCATCAAGTTGTATTAATTTCCTAAGATATATACTCATTCTGAATGTGATCCCTAATCCTATAATAAGAACATGTTTAGAGTTTATGATCAATTTAGAACAAAATCCATCACTGTTGAGTTGTCCCAAGAATCTTAATCACAACTAATGAAAATAAGATATCCTTTGGAGAATGATGAAAACTAAATACAATATATATCACCTCTAACCGGTCTATTTTCTCCTTATTTTAAACCGAGGTCTCATATTTTTAAGATCCTATCATTGGATCTCATTGAGTGTTCTCATCTAGGTGTCTTCATCATCAACATACATTGTATAATGATCCCCTAAAATATCCTACTAAATGTATTATTCTTGAACATAATGGGGTTATGGACGTAGTTCCTTATCTGCAAAAGGCATGTTAATCCAAAATTAGGGGCAATAGAATAATGTAATGTTAATTAATTAATTCATTTTACGATATTCCCCAATGTCTAGAAAATTGAAACACATTCACATAACATCTTGATGCATGTTACGAATAGTTGTCTCTAACCTATAAGAAACACCTCTTATCTTATCATGTTTATTAAACTTAAACTTCATTGCATTGAATTATATGTGTCTATAAATTATCTTATCTTAGTCGGTATCCGTTGATTAAAACATGCACTAACCTCAACTTATACTATTTTTCTACCAACCCATGAATCCTCAGTAATTCTAAACTCCAAACTAAATACTCACCCTTAAACTAAATCTATAATAATACAGTCTAAAAACCCTCCCCCAAAGGTACCCCTTTAACAGATGATATTAAATGAAGGGATACAATCAACCCTGAATCCCACCTCTAATAGGCCACAGGTTAGAAACTAGCTCATAGGGTATATAATTACACAACTAAGGGTCATTACCATCATATTTATTTATGGAATATGCGATACGTTAAAAAATACACCAACTTACCCAATTTATAAATATAAAAATGTTCTTAATATTTGTAATTTCATTTATAAAAATAAAATAAAACTAAAATACGAAAATTAAATCCTCCAAAATGACTATGAATCCCCAACAACACCTAAATACCCATTTAAAAAGTAACAACCTTCTAATGTGGACATGGAAAAATTGTTTTTATAAAATTAGGGTGAGGAGTACATGTATTATCTATAGGATCCTCTCAGAAATATCATTTGAAAATTTAGAAAGAAGAATACAAAAGGCTGGGGAATACAAAAATAAAACTGACTCATCACCAAAATCGATAATACTATTTTTCTAATTCTCACAATGACTCACTCATTAATTAATTCCGAAAACGTAAAGTTATATTTATTGAAAACACGAATATATAAATATATATATTCATAAATTATGATACCCTGATTCTACTTCCCCTTTGTTTTGTCAGTATAATGCCTTAATGGATAATGTATTGTTCCTATCACTTTAATAAGTCAAATCATACCAGATGTGAGTTGGACCTCAAAATAACCACCTTAGTCCCACATTGGGATCAACATCTCATGTTGAAATCTTTCCATATATCCATACAATCACCTCATCCTACACCTTTTAATTCTATATCAATATTAACCTGGTATTAGTTCAAAATCCACCATATCCCAAATAATTTAATTATACATCAATCCATCAAAGTCCATGTATATAAATAAGTTTTAATCCCTTACAATCATACAAGGATAATATTTGGTGAAATAACTAAATTTATTATAGTCCACATATAAATTTATAGTAATATATAAATATATCGTAGAATGGGTAGGATTTTACCCAATACCGTAAATTTTTATATCCATGAATATACCTAATCATAACTACATCTAAAGGAAATTTTTGACAGAGGGAGAATACATCTATTTATTCCCTCACCATTTGAGATGATTGATAAAATACTCCCCATAACATTTGGGTGTCGGTATCCCTACTATCATGGGTGGGGTAGCATATAAAATCAAATAATTTAACTATCATCAACCACAACAACACTTTTTGAAACTAAAATACCCTAAACACATCTTCCACTAACATTGCATACTTCACTCAATAGCTGACACTAAGGATTGTGTCTCAAGAAAGCATACTAGAGTGAATTTTCATATTAAATAAATACATAACTAGTAATTACTATTATTCCACATTCATTTCAATGATTAACACTATAATTTTTAATCCCCTCCCATTTGAATGTATAATCATTATTTATATTATAATATGATTCATAATCATTTGTAGACACTAAAAACAAAACCTCTTCAATTATAAATTCAATTATTCATTATTAATAATTTTGGTATCCTAGGTTTCATCCAAATAATGAAAAATTATCCACTAATAGTTCATGAAAACAAACTACGTCAAGCAGTTGGAATAGATCTTATAAATATTATCTAACCTTTAGTCTATAAAACACGAATTATGAAATCATAACGATATTGGAAAACAATCTCCACTCAAAAGTTATCCTGACTATCCCTTTGTAATTCAGACACCATTTCACATATTATAATATGTAACATCCTCAATAGCATCACACATCACTATATTCGAGGATCCCATTCCATTTCTCGTCAGTGTTTCGAAACCATATATATGATTTAATCAACCCATCAAATCACAAAAAGTCTATAATCACATAAGATAAAATGAATATAATTATTATATATATTCCCACACAAAGGAAAAGGAACTTTGGATATGAAATCATGGTAATGAAGTCCCCCCACCAATAATGAATGGGATCACTCATCCCCAAAATATTATTATTTATAAAACAATTATTTTACATCCAATTTGAATTTAATGGTTTATTATGAATAGGTTTTCTACAATAAGGAAACCTATAGGTAGTTTCAATCCATATCTAGAAATTTAAATAATCATTTTTAAATCATTATTCCCATGTTTAACCAATTATAAGTGAAGTAATTATCATTATCATGACTTTTAGATTTAATTATAACATCTTAATGAATTTATGTTTTTTATCCATTTTAATTAAATAATCGACAAAAATAAAATATAAATACTTATTTATATATAAATATATGCATATCAAAGAACCTACTAGAAATAAAGTAGAAAAATCAATAATCTCATAAAACACATGTGATCAAAACCTGACCAATTATTTAATTCCCCATATAGAATCTTAATTTTATTCAAATTATGATAATATTGAATTTAAAAATTTATTTCCAGGAATTAAAAAAATTATCATCATAAATTTTGATGAATTTTAACACTATAGAATGAAATTTTATTTTTCACCCTCATTGAAAATTTTTAGAATAATTTTTATTGTGTTACAACATGAGATTTCACTAAGTTCTGTTGTTGAAATTATTAAAAAAAATATTAATAATAAATTTAACCATGTGATTTAGAAACAATAATGATAAAAATATTTATATCATTGAATATTATTTATAAAAATTAAATTAAATTAATAATACATTATGAAACAAACTATAAGGATTTTCAAATTCATCCCCATACATTACAAATTTTAAAAATACATATCAATATTCTTCAGAAAAATAAAATATCACTTTATTTCCTTATGATTGATCCCATAAATTTAAAAATAGATGTTGAGGAATGATTAATTCTGACTTTCACAAAAACAAAAAGTGGAAGTAACAGATCCCCTACCTGGAGATAAAAAGGTGCACACAACTACTGATCATGAATCAGTGATAGAAATTAATTCACATAGGGTTAGAAAATAGTTAGAAAGAAAAATCAATTATAAATATGCTCACATTTCTCAAAAAATGTGTTGGATTGGCTGGTTTTAGGGTAAGAAGAAACACAAAATGAGTGGAAAATATTCTCAATTTAAAAACATATTTTCCTCAACAAACATCAAGGAAACTAACTGAATTTTAAAATAATATTTATATTTGCTTTCCATTTTAATTTCATGCATGACCCATTCATGATACCTAAATATAACAATTTCCTTATTTAAATTCATTCTCATTGATTTAGCATTTTAAATAATGAGTTTAGATTGTTATTTTTGTAATATGGGATCCCTTTATTAAGTAAACAAAACCCACCAAACTATTATTTAATGAATTCACTACCCATATATGAGACTTAAAAGTATTTTATTACCCTAATGAAACAAGTTTTATGAAAAATCACTAACCATTAAATGACCATATAACTACCCAAATGTAGCTGTGAAAAATTAGATACCCTTATCTTAATAAGGATTTCCCTTTATGAATGATTTATAAACCCTAATTTCCTTTATTTTTGTAGGGAAACACAATAACATGACATTAAAAAACAATCAAAGTAAATTGTGCGACATAATGTAAACAAGGAAAACCCTTAAATGAATATGGAATTTTGATTTGACTCGTCCATATTATAGGGAAAATGGACTTACCCAAATGTGATCCACTCTACGTATACATATGGTGGTGTATTTTCATAACGAAAGGTATTTATTTTATATAAAAAATAATTTTTATTCAATATATTGAAATATTATGGGAGAGATAGATACATAAAAGGGATATTTAGTACTTATAATATTTACACACACTAACATTCTTTTCTAAAAATTGATAGATCTATTCTCGTATATCCACTGGTACCACCATTTTTTGATTAGTCTTTTGTTTTTTCTATTAGGTGGATTTGGTAATGGTATAATTACTTGATTATTTTGAGATAGAACTGCATAATTCTAGTCTATATTTGTGGAATATTTATTCTAGGAAATTATACCATCTTTTATTAGCATTTACCTGGTTGTCCCATTATTTTTACTCTTCAAACTTTTTATAGTGTCGATTCTTTTTATATAACTTTTCAACATTACATATTATGTGGATGGAAATTTCCATAAACAATGAATTATCTCTTCCCATGATCATGAGGAGGATTGTTCCCCAATGGTTGCAAAACTTTTTCATCCAACATTAATATCCCTTCTATAATATAGGAATCAATCATATGGGTTGTGTGGAAAAATTATTCTTTCTCTATAAATTGGGATGTTTTAGATTATACTTAATCCATATTCAGTAGTTGGGTTTTTAGTCTTAGAAATTTCAGGAAGAGATTATTATTTTTTCATGGAACAATATACTAAACCTATCATCCCATTAAATACTTATCTTCAGATTTTGAACTTCAATAATTTTTCTTCCATCTACCACAAATTTGTCCATATATTCTATTGATTTTTTTAAATTTATTTAGGCATACATGAAATCCATGGAGACGTTATATAACTTCTCTACTAAATGAAACTCCTCCCTAAAAACACTATTAAAAAAATAATTCTTACATAGAGTATTTTTTAATTCTTCATGACCTTGAGAAATTATTTAATTATAATATAGAACAATTATTCACTCACTACGACTAGATTGGATAGAGTTATATAAGAACTCATCTACTTTGATAATTAATCTTTCAAGGAATTAAATTCCCCCTTTACCTGTGATTTTCCATCAGTTGGTCACTTGAAAAATGATATCATATATACAATGAATCATTTAGGGATTATTCATATGTAATCCATGTCTACATAGTAAATGTCAATAAATGAGTAATTATCATCATCTTCTTCACAAATTGAGATAGATTTAATAGTGGAATCATTATTCACAGATTTTTCAAAGTACATACAACCATGTCTATCTTCAGTTAGTGGTTGTTTATTTCTGTTCATTAAGAAATTTATTTTCATTACTTTTTATTTAATCTATATTTTGATCAATTATATTTTAAACATTAATTTATATTCATTTTGGAGTGGATATATATTCTTCCATTAGATGAGTTTTTATAATCATCTGAAATTGAATCATTAAATGTATCATATAGAAACAATTGGGGAAATTTTTAAAATAATTTTCTTAAGAAAATTTTTTCTTCTAATTAATATTGATATAAATGAATATGAGAAAAACTTTTTTAAATGTTTCAGACCTAATGTGGTTAACATAAACCTTACTGCGTAAACTCATGTTGAGTCATAAATTCTACAATAAAATCGAATCACCATTTGAAATGAGGGTCTATGGGATATATTGTAACAAATTTCAAAAAAATATAATACATTTTTTGTCACAATATTACATATGTGACTTATTATACTTCCAAAAGTTCTTTTTATTCACATAAAAAAGTTATTTTTGACTTCCCCTAGATATAGATCCTTGATATTTAGTAGTTTGATGTACCCCAAGAATATTAAATCTTTTTCCCAATTATAGAAATAAATTTAATTCCTTCAGGTATATAATGATATCTCATACAACTTTGACTCAGAAACTATTCAAAAAATATATTTATATCAATACAACTCAAAATATATTCTCTTCTCCTGACAACAATGGGTTACACACTCTCAATAGAGTGTTTTATTATTAGTATTATTTGTATTTTTATTTGATACATGTTTTAGTGGACCCATTTTCTTATTCTTAATGAGATCCATTTTCTTCATGGTCATCTCTTGGTTCTCAATAGTAAAAACACTAGAGTAGTCGCTAATCATACTTTTTTATATTTATGTACTGAAGATTTATATTTACATTCTCCACGATGTATACATATCATGTGAAAATTCGGATTCATGAATTACATTATATCATTTAGAAAAAACATAAATTAAATTTTGGGAACATATACAAGATGCCATCCCAAAAGAATAATAATAGAATACACAGTTTAGGATATAATGATTTCCTTTTCATAACATTTAAAAATAATAGTCAATTAAAATATTTCCCATATTTATTTCATCTCATTTCTAGAAATATTGAAAATTTGGTATTCTTTTATCCCCCTCCATGATTATCTTCATATAATTAGTCTTCTCACAATATCTCCACTCTATCCTTATATTATAAATCTCTATATTTATATAAGTGAATACATAAAAAACATCTCTATGGATTAAATCACATCTTACATTCCCAAATTTATGAAATCATGAAGATATATAATATCTTAGTTATGTATAAATTCCCAAACATCTATCTCTATTATTCTTAATCAATAAAATATCCTAAGAGATATAATTTTTAAACACTAGTGTAAAACTCATTATTCCACGTTTCATTATTTTTATTATTCTTAAAAGGCCAGTAAATTAATTTTAGTTCGAATTAATAAAGGAAGTAAAAATCACCCACCAATGTTTTCTAAAAATTAATTGTATTATTTTTTTGAAAAAACATTATAATGATTTGAACACGTAATAACGACATCAATATCATCAGTCTCAAATTCATCAAAATTAGAAAACATTAGAAAATCCTATCATCTTCTTGGCTTGATCTTATAATTCCATTGATGAAGATCAAATACTTTTTTTCTCATAAATCATAGACCACACACTAGTTTTGATGTTTAATACATTTATTACATGATAAAAAAACTCTTAAATCATCCAAAAATAGTTTCATCTTCGCAATTTTTAATCAGCGATGTGTAATTTTCCCCAAGATGAAATATCCATGTTTTATTATGTTTTTAAGTTATAAGATAGGGACATGAAAATATAATGCTTACCAATGAATTTAATGAAGGATTAAAATCAACCAACAAAGGATTATTTTAAATTATTTTAATATTTACTCCAATTAATATCTTTTTTGATGAATTATAATGATTAATAAATTTGTTGCAATAGATTCCTTATGCTCATTCCCATTTCATGGTATCATCAGAATTTAATGTCATACAATGATGTCTTATTGTTGAAGAAAACTGTGTTTTAGGATATGTAGTTTTGTTATCATAGTGAATTCATATAATACGGTGGGTAAAGCCATATTTTTAGGGCATAACCATTTTACCATAACCTCAATGTTGTAGATTTATGTAGTTTACTTCAAAAAGAAATCATATTTTTCTGGGGATTATAAAACCTCTTTAAATCATATAATTTTTATTAAATGATTGTTGAAAATTTTTAACCAAATTTTAAACTACATTATATATTTTATAAGGTGTTTTATCATTCATTATAATCAATATTAGAGTATTATTACAAAATAATCTACCATCTATAGTATAACTCTTCTTTAATCCATCTTGGGATATCTCTATTCAACTCAGGTCTAGTTCATCATCTACAAAACATTATCAACATTTATAGTACACATTTATTGGCTAAATTTTTCTACATATCTCATCTATTAAAATTATAAATTGATTTTCTTAAAAAATTATTCTTTAATAATTTATAATAGTATTTTACATGAATAACAACTCTACTATATTCTATTTTTATAGAATCTACCTAATAGTTTTCAAACTATATGCTCATAGACTATAGCATCTTACACTTTCTGTTGGTGGATTATTTTTATATCACACATGGTATCATCTTTAAATGTATATATATAATTGAATTTAATTTTTGAAAATAAATATAACAATAACAACCTTGTATAATCTTTTGTACATAATATTTTATATATGATTGTCGATATGAGACCTTTCCCTTAACATTGAATATTAGATGTTATTTTTGGTTTGATAATTTTCTGAGATCCATTTTCTTTAATGGATTCCCAACTCTTTTTCATCATCTTATGCGGTGCTATAAAATAATTTTAACATACTATTCCAAGTAACACTTTTCAAGGGTAAACTGAAGTCATGTTGTGTGAACTAGACATTCACTAGTATCTCTTTCATTACTTTATAATGATGGGGTGTATTAACTTTATTGAGGTTCATCTTTTGTAATAATTTGTATCCACATGAGACCCACCATTTCATTGATACATGATAATCCTAAAATTCCCATGAATTCTATTATATATTAAATAAATGTTATATTCTAATTATAACTATATCTACTATTTACTCTATAATTTTTGTATTTAACATCTTGAAATTTACCATACAATAATTGTCTGATTTATTGAAAATGACATATCAATTAAAATACCAAATCCGTTTAGGTGTAAGTTTTTTATACAATTAGTAAAACAATAATATGGAAAAACCCATATATTATTTTTTCTTACCAAATTTACAGTTTTTACACCAACTAAAACTTTTCATATGATACAATAATTTTATTCAAAGATAAAACATCATAACCAATATTACAACATCATAATCCTTTCTACTCATCATTAATTCCTATAAAAATAATATGAAAATATATAGTGATAATGTAAACCTCATTAATGTTTGTAAATGAAAGGGAAATCCCATTGATTTGATTAAAAATAGAAAAAACAATCTAGATTATATTTTTTTGAATGAGAAACATTATGACTAAAACTTTTTTTCCAAAAAATACTACCCTGAATTCATAAGTTTCAAGAAAACCCCTTAGTATAAATATAGGAAATGAATGTTCATGTAAGATCCTAGAAAAAATAATAAAAATTAAGAAAATATTTTACTTAAGTATAAAAAAAATATCATTTGAAATCGTTACATGGTTTGGAACATATGTAACCATAATTATTCCCACACACATAGTTGTGAAAATAGCTAACCAGAATCATGTCGACACATAGTTTTCAGAAAAGTTGACTGAATTCATATCAATGAATGGATTTTGTGAACATAGATAACCAAAATCATGTCCATGTATAGAATATTGTACATATCAACCCATGATAATGTCCAAGTGTAGTATTGTGAACATAACTAACCACAATCATATATATGCACCATGAAATCTCCTCATTGGATATGAAACATTACCCAATTCATAGACGGGGTATATGAGACCCACACATATTCATTTATAATATCTCGGATCTATAATAAAAATAAATGATAGAATATTTCTTTTTTAATTATAATAGTCATTAAAAATTCTTTTCTATTTCATACACAACATGTTTGATATAAATCCTATAAAAAGTAATTTAATTTTCCAAATAAAATCAATAGTGACAAAATACCCATGGAAATAAATCATTGAAAAAATAAGATAGATGAATTTAAACATCAAATAATATTCTTGATGGAAAACATCAACTTAAAATGGGTCTTATATAAATGAGTGAATATCCCTTCAAGGACTAACTTGGTGATAAACACCAAGGGATATTTCTTGTAATAGAAAACCATATTATGGAAATTTTAATTTAAAAAAAGTGTTTATAGCCATATTATTGATGGAAAAAACATTTTTTTGTATGGTGAAACAAGTTCCTCCTTTTAAATAGAACACCTAAATGGTACTATCTATGTTAAAAATTTACGTGATGAAAATATTACCACATTTACCACATGAATAGACCACATACCCCTATCTTTATTAGTCAATTTTATGATTATTAATCTGAATATAATAACTTATTTAACATTATTATCACATTTTTTCCCAAAAACTATTCAATCATTACCTCATGATTCTCCCTAATTCACATAAACATTATCTTATATCACATTATGGGGATTATGACATCCATTGAAAATAATAATTCTATTATATTCAAATAACTATTCTATAAGATTTATGGGTTTCCAACTTAATCATAAATGTAGATAATAAATAGATCATAAAACACTTATCTTGTTATGAAAATGGTTCAAAATTAACCCACATAAGAAAAAATCATTAAATTTTATTTTTAATAAATGAATTTTATAACAGCCATCTTAATATGTATTTGTTTTTTGTGATAAGGCTTTCATATCTTAAAACCTTTTAACTTAAATGAGACATTATAACATTTTAATTATAGTTTTTCTATTATTATTCTTCTGTATTATCAATTACTCCACTAGGACCAGAATATTAATACAAATGCATCCACAAACATTGGGATTTAGAAAAATTAATTCCACATAAACATTATATAAAACTATTAAAACGTATAATTTATTTCATTTGAAAATTATATATATATGAAAAATATCTACAAAAAAAACTCTAGCAATAACAGAAAAAAATGAATAGACGTTAAAAATAATAAAATTTATGAGGTATTTTAATAATACTATTTAAAATATTTAATAGTCATATTGGGTGTTTTTTATAAAAAAAATTCAATCCATAAAAAAATACCAGAGAAAAAATAAGAAAATATGAAATTACATGAAATCACAGAATGTGATATGATTATACAACAACGGTTGATCTTTTGAAACATAAGTATTTTGAGAGTGGTTATAATAAGGAATGAATAACGAAACATAGTAAATCAAAAGGAATTAAAAAGTTATCTCCAGGATGAAAATCCATTTATAGACATGGATATTTTAAATATTGAAGATAACTTGAAGAATGAAAGATGACGGTTGGGATAAAAAAAGAACAAAATTATTTTATAGGTATAGTATAAAATATTATATGATATATTAAATGTGATAAATGATAAAATTTTGATAGAGAACATCATGTAGCATCCCACCTATAAACTAACTGATTTGTGGGGAAGAAAAGGTGACACAACCCATAGGGGATATACACAAGGAAAAACAGGCAATATGTAATTTCCTTGGTCTTTAGAGAACATGGGGGTCGGGGGGGGGGGTGATTGTATCTATATAATACAAAATAAATATATAAAAAAAATATAAACAAAATAACCATCATTATGAAGCCCAAAAATAAAAATTACGACCCAAAGGTAATAAAAATAGAAAATAATATCAAAGTGTCATTGAAAACATAGGACACAAATGAAAAAATTGGAGATGTGATTACCCAATAACACCAATGTGTAATTATCCAAATAAGTAACTAATATATATCTATTATCCATATCTGTAACCTTCACCCACAATATCATGATGTATCACTACAGAAGAAAAAATCCTTTCCTTTTCCCATTTCTTAGTAAATAAAATCTAAAATTGTACCAGTGTTCCAAATAACTTGTTCAGTATAATAATCAATAGAAAATCATTAGATACTTATTAAAAAATACACTCTGATAAGAAAATGATATCAAATTTTTTGATGTATAATATAAAAAAATAAATAATATAATGGGTGAAAAATTCAAGATAGTTAGCGCAAAAAAAATTCTTCAAGTATAACTAATTGAACTATATCAAATTTTAACTTTAATCCTTACAATTAAAATAACCATACCTGCATCACTCACACGCACAAATATTCAGGACTAATTTCTATTCCATACTCATGAACGACCTCTCTCTATCGAAAACTACTTCAAAAGTTGATAAATCCCTTGTGCAATTTCTATATTAACAATTCACAAAAATTTTATTTCAATAAGGACCCATACAATGAAATAGGAACACACTCTACCATATATTATAAGTCCATATTATAAATGAACTCATTATAAAAACAAATTTTCCTCGTTTAAAATAATTTTATATTTAACAACCCAATCCACATGGTCCCACCTATCCTGTGGAAGATCGAGCCACCACATACCAAATCCCACCTCTATACGTTAGATGCTAGAGATAAATTGAAAATAGAAATAACTAAAATGAGTTTTATTTTCCCAATGTACCTATATGAACACACCCAACCCATTCCATTTGTAAGTGATAATGAATAATAACAAAATTAGTAACATCTAGAGTAAAAACAAAGAATATTATAAACTTTAATGAAAAAAATGGGTGATAGTGCAATAAAAAATGTAAAGGAAAAAATAAACACCAAACTAGATTTTTTCCCCAAAATGTAAAAACAAGAACATAAAATAATAGTGATATAATAACTCCTACTCTCCATTCTTGGCCACCATACAGAGTTTACACACCCGAGTATCCCTATGTTCCTCTAAAATCAAGACTAGTATTTCCTTCATATTTATAATAAACAATACCAAATGGAAAATCTAATATAGGGGTGATTATAAACATAACCTGTTGGATTTCCAAAAAAAATATGGGGTAATATAATACATGATAGAATTCTTCAACATAACCCAAATGAAGAGTGGTATAAAACACTAAATCACAGATATATATGCCAATATAAGAAATCCAGATGAGAGTGAATGGGGATATCTATCTCATAGCCCAGCCTAAATTAAAGATTATAAATATAGCTTTAAAGGTACATCATAGATGGCTAGAATCTCATGTGTCAATATGAGTATTTCATACGGAGGTCCCACACCTCATAACTGCCCCAAAGCCTGAGGGAGTAATAATTACAAGTGTACATCATCGATCCTAATAAACATTCATGAAAACATAAAAATCAAAGGTATGTTCCTTCACTA
This sequence comes from Viscum album, assembly GCA_963277665.1. NCBI lineage: Eukaryota > Viridiplantae > Streptophyta > Magnoliopsida > Santalales > Viscaceae > Viscum > Viscum album. The sequence continues at coordinate 1,879,256,537 of OY728150.1, read as the reverse complement.
ATATACTATATGAATCAAAACCGAGTGATCCTAGTATCCTATATATGCTTCTCAAATAATCTCACCAGGAAAAGAGTGTAGTGAACTGAATATTTTAACTATGATCCACAACCGAGTAAGACACAACTACCAAGGAGGACCCACACATAACCATAACGTGATGTGGATGAGTTCCAATCCATAGGCAGAGAACTCTTACTGGGTATCAATAATGAGATTACTAATCCTACCTATGTAAATGATATGGTGAAACCAATGCTATATTTTGATATGGGAGTACTAAAACTAGCGAATCATGAACAAATGATATGGGGATCCCATTCTATAGTGAAACATGGGATCACTAATCCTCATAACACATATTTAATGTATATAGGACACCCGCACCCTAGTGAAAAAGCGGAGTACTAAACCCTGTAACATATGTTCATAGGATATGGTTGACCCACACTATGGTTCGACATGGGATGATTGGAATTATTATATTCTGGTGATTACACCCAATTAGTACCATCAGTCAAAAATTTTCTGAACCATCATCATGCTCAGAAAATCTCACATCATAACTCAAAATCCACTACCAAGGACCCCATCACATTCTACACAAAAATACACTCAGTATACGATAATCACATGCCAAAATCAAAGTCCAAACAAAAGAGATATTATTGAAATAATATTTACAGGGAAGTATACGGTGTGAATGGGGGTCCAAACGTGGTGTGACCCTACCACACCCTTGGTCGTGTCTCTTCAAGATGTGGCTCAAAATCCTTTTTTTCAGGTATGACTTGTACATTTGGTACATGGTATTCATTCGGGGAACACGAAATGTATTCTTGGTAATTGGTGAGTGTAGTCAGATGGGGTCTTACCCATTATCCAAACCATGCATGTCGATGTTATTCAATGACATGTACATTGTTGTGTCAGTGTACTCCTATAGTACATGATGTGAACAAGCACATCGGGATTTGGGTGTGATATATATGTCCAAAATCAGGTCTCCCTGGGACTTTTCAAATGGTGTGTGGGTCCTTCTACATGGAATGTGATCTTCAAATCTATTGGAATCCAAATTTATCATAGAAACTAAATAACACACCATATATTATTCCACAATATATGAAATATAGTCTTGATTTCATTATAAATTCTAAATCTTCATGTGATTCTCTAAATATGCATTTTATTTGTCGAATCTAGAAGTGTGACTACCCAAATCAGTGGTCGTTTCCTATACCATCAATTTTGGACCTCATGTGGCCAGAAATCGGAATATGGTGATTTCCCTAAAGCATGCATTGCCCTGCATCACCCACTAGTCACCTCTGCTTCATCACATCGCTCCACTCGATCTATGATCCATTAAGTATAATTAGAAATCTATGATATATCAAAATCCATAGCCAAATTTTTCTCACATGAATTTTCCTTCAATGAGTGGGTTAAATCATGCTCAAACCTACCTGAAAATGTCGATCCTTCACCCCATAATAATAAGTGAAGAATCCAAATATCATAGGGGGATCAATCACATAAAATAAGTGAAACAATCATTATTTAAGGATTATTTCTCAATTATTATAAAACATGGATTATCATGGGTGATAGCATGCACAACATGCTATATTTATTAAATCAAAAAAAATAATCTACAACAAGGATCATGAGATGGGCGTGCAATAATGATTGTTGCTGTAGAATTCATTCTCAATCGATGGGGAAGATCAGTTGCATTCACTGTCTCTCAATCCACCACTATCCGGTCATCGTTCGTTGCTCAATGATGATCCACTAAAGATGAATGCTTCCTCCTGCTCTTAAATGTAATTTTTTTATGTGAAAACCCATATAAAACCATCATAATAGTGTATTTATATAAAAAACAATTAGGTCATTTAAAAATGAAAATAAATAAATGATTAAATCCCATCAATAACAACTTCCTCAACTTGATTTCCAACACTGACAAAACATAGAAGATGCATTGGGTAAACCCCATTCTCCAGATAAAACTATAGACTATGATTTTTGATCCGAGACACATTTCACGTGGTATTCTATTATTTATGAAAAACTATAAACACACGATATTAATATATTTAAAATTTTATAATATCAATTTCAGTATCACCAGGCCTCATAATCCTACATAGTCTCATCACCTAGATCCAAAAATATGCCTTAACATATTTCAAATTATTATAAGAAAAAAGGTTATTTTACATCACAAAATATATTTATTGTCTAAAACAAAACCCAATATTTTAGAACCATTAATATAATTTATAAAAAATGGTTTTCTAAAAGTCATCAAAAAATATCGTGTTTTTAATTCATCAAAGAAAAGAGTTTCCATCGTGATTAATTAAACATTTTCACTAAAATCTATAATTAAAAAAAATTAGAATTCAAGTTCCATAATAATTATAGAAGGGGAGGAGCCACCTATCACTCAACAGATGAGGATAAAAAAGAACAACATTAAAAAACCTCAATATATAATATCACAACAATATCCCTTTATTATATCCCACTAGGATTTCATCAAAACAAATCATGGATCATAGATATATCCATAATGAATTTGACCTCAGGATTCATGTGAGGTAAGATGGGAAGATCTAAAAATAAATAGGGGAATAAAAAAATTATTATTGATTCTTAATATGCAAAAAATATTATTCATCAAAAAAATATTATGGAACAAAGGGAATCTCTACGAATTTCTAGGGGAGGTGTAGTTTAAGAGCCTTGTAGAATAGATGAAAAATGAGTATTCATGTTGGTAAAAACCGAGTTAAACAAACATTTTTTTAAAATTAACTATATGTCATATGGGTATCGAAATATTTTTAACAAACTATGTAACATTCATTTCCATGGTATGGGGTGTCACCCAGAGTACTGCACGATTGTGCCACTAGATTTGACCAACCTTGCAGAAAATATGCATTGATACTGGAAATTTTCTAGGGGACACATGGTTGTGCTTAACATTTTGGAAAAACCATGTTCTAATATGGCATAAAAATTATGTAAAAAAGTCCCATATCATATGGTTCTTTGGGAAATTTGAATGGTTTACGGAAACCATCCTCAAACTACAGAACCTTAAAACCCTTTCCAAAAATCTAAAAAACCCTCCAGAAACTCCAAAAACTCAAATAAAGTAATGTATAGATTCTAAACACAGAATAAAAGGGGTAATGTACATGAAATGGATGGTGATACAATCTTAACACCATTAGTCTTTATGTCTAGAAATATTTGGAGACTAGACTAGATTTTGACTATCCCAAGCCACTATAGTAGTTTTTTGTGTCATGTTCTCATGTCCCCTCTTTATTTAGACCATGCTACAATAGGACATGTAATAAAAATAATATTTCAATGAAATGCCATCCATATTATATCCATAAATTATGTAGGTAAGGAATAAACAAAACACCCATATCATGCTCAATATGGACCCATTGAATCATATGCTTCAGATAGAGCTAGTACTTCTTCAATTGAAATACAAGAATTTTATTCGTGAAACTAATTGTTTATGGTAACTCTAACTAGTATTCCACATCACCGGTCAACTCAACTATCATAAAATGGATAATTTTCCAAGGATATAATATTCCTTACATATTAAAAGAATTATGTCCTAGACTTGAATGTAATATCAAGAAAATATTTTCACCCACATTGAATAATAACATGAAATAAAGATGATCCACATATAATTTTTGATGAATTATATCATTAACCATCCAAATTCTGATGATATTAATCTTCCGCATAATTTTATATAGAAGGAGTGTTTCTAGAAGTGAAATATCACCCATTTCAACCAAACAAAGCGGGGGAAAACAAGGATGGTTATAAAATTCTTGAAAATGAACCATATATATCATGGATTATAAAATTAGGTTTTTTGATAAATTTACTAATTTTATATGATCCTCCTATGATCCACTAAAATTTATAACACAATCTCTATGAATATATTCCAATATTCCAATTTTCATCCTGGACTAAGAATCTCTTTGTGGATAATAAGCATTTATCATGGTCAATTTTGATTTAAGGTATTGTTAAAAGGATTTAAAAAACTAAAATGTAAACATATGGTTCTGATCACACACAATTGAATTTAGTATTCTGTGAAACTTTAAAAATTATTGGATATAAATGTTTGACAATTGTTCCAACATGATAGAATCATGAATATGGGTGAAGTGAGCTTACCTTTTAAACGGATCTACAATCATCCACATAGAAATAAGTTTCCAAACGAATATTTATAGATCGATGAAAAAATACATAACTATTTGATCCCATTTACACATGTGCAGTGGTAAATAATGAAACATACCCACTGATCATTAGAGCTCCTCCTTGACCTGCTGACAGGTGAGTTATTTCCTGACGTACTCAATGATTTTCATTTCATAAAATCCCACCTATACTTTTTTCTCATTTCCTTGTACATATTCTGAATTATAGGAATGAAATCCCATCTCCAACTATGGTAGGAAAAGAGATTCACTTCTTAATAAGTTGGAGGAACAACAATATTTTCTCTAAAACACAAAATGGATCTCTCATCTAGTGTCTATCCCATAATGTTCACACATCCTTTTAGTTTTGACCACATAGTTATCAATTCAGGATCTCATTTTTGAGAATTTTTATCCTACTCAATAAAATATGGAATAAATGATATTAGAATGAAAAACGAATCATCAAATTGCTCAACACAATCCTGGTGCATAAAATTATGACCAACATTTTCTACCCATGATCCAAAGCCTCCATAGCCACCTATTTATATGAATTTATACATAATTAATCATCCATTACATTTAAGTTACATGATATATACATAAATTATTAGCTACACATCTTAAGGTATTTCGTCAATATTAATTTCCTAATATTCATATATATTTGTTGGAAAATTCGGTTTAAGCTCTTATGATTTCTGATCACTGTTAAATTATCACTGAAAATTTTAATTATACCATGGTTTCATTGAATGGACTACAAAGGACAATTCTAAATCATGTGTAAGTTAGATTTTCTCCTGAAATAAAAAAACATTGATCCAAAATCGGTATAATGATCACCCTATGTGAGAATATATCCTAACCCAGATCCAAATGCATCATATTAAACCACATGGCCTCATTTTGACTCTGAAGAATTCAAGGATTACCATAGATTTATTCCAGACCATATACTCTTGGAAATATTCCAGGTACACATTCATCAAATTTAATGACACATGTTTCCATTTGAAATTATTCATTAGTGAGTTAAATCATGTATAATCAATAAATATTTCTTGGTAATATCTAGATAGATCAAGGAAAATATATATCTCTAAGAAATCATTAGTGGTTCTGAAGAGATATCAGGTTCTACCATTTTAGGATGTATAGAGACTACTATTTCAAAAATTTTGAATTAAAGGAAATATACCTCTTGTATAAAAAAATAACACTTTTAATGATTATCATAATGGTGAATTTATCATAAGATACCCAACACTATAGCCATGTGTTGTTCATGATCGACCTTAGTCCTATGATACACCTAAATATGATTTTACAACACCACGAAAATGTAATCTAGATACCTCTAAAAGATCTAATTCAAAAATTACATAAAAACCATAAGTGTATTATTAAGATCTATGTTCATAACCACATGTTTATAATGATCACAATGAATCCAAAAATCTATATTTTGAATGTAAAATTTATAAACAAGATGTTGATGGTACCAAAATCATAAATAAATCATAAACAACCATGTGGTGTCCCTATATTGATCAAATAAGTCATCAATAAATAAAATAAAATATAAATTAATTATCATAACTTATTTTACAATATTATAATCCTGAGAGATATTAAGAGTTCAAAACTCTTTCTTTACAAAAAAACTAGTGCTGCCAATGGAGATATGTATGTTTGAAGGAACCCTTTCCATTCTAACATTCCAAACAAAAAATTATATTTAATCAATTTCATTAGTTCCATCTAATAATATGTCTGTGAAATAGAACCAATCCATGATAGGATATCAATAATAAATTTCATGTATACTTTTGGTACCAATCAAGAGATATTTTCGGAAAACTATTCAATGATTATGGGAAAATATCTACGTGTAATCTTCTCAGTAGAGTACAACTAGAGGCTTCCAATTGGTAAGAGATTCTACCAATGAATAGTAAAAATGGTCCTTATCTACATTCCTTCACATACCAATATCTCTTTAAGAGATGCACAAAACCAATGAAATATGTGTAACTAATTCATTGGGAAGAAAAGTTGATCTGAGTTTTGAAGGATGTCAACCAATCTATACCCAAAATTAGGTCATAGATATCAGTCTCAAGAATAAATAAATATTAAAAAATAACCTTGTCAATACATAGTAAACCTAACACATTGTTAAAGTCTTGAAACTCCTAATAAACCAAATGTGGTCTTTGTTTAAAGTCACGAGGCACCATTTCAACATGCAAACCCAAATTATTCATGACTAGATAAGAAATAAATTAGGGGGACATGAAAGTATAAGTAAATATTTTACATGTGTATAATTCAATAGTATCATACCTCACACCACATAAGGACCAGATTTATCATTCATAATCATATACTCATTACTATAAAAATTCTTAATCACCCCTCTTTGATCCTTTCTTACATATTGAGATTGTGTTTTTTTGAGAAGTCATGATGTTCCTAGAATCACCTTGGCTCACTATATGATTTTAAAAAAGAATTATTATGATGATATCATAAAATCAAAGAAAAATATTCCCAATTAACTTGATATTCATTTCCAAAAACTACATTTAGTGTTCTATAGAAAAATGTTAGAGATGTCCCATCCAAATAAATTTGTGACATTATTTTGGTGTTGCCTTTAAATAATTCTTCATATGCTCGAATGATCTATATTAAAAATATGAATGATTAACATAGGGTCATAGTGGAAAGAAATATGATCCAATGGTTTCATTTTAATATGGTCCACCACCATGGAAATAGGTTTCCCACATTCCCTAGTTCACAACAATTTAGTTCCCACATATTCCCATGGAGACAAACATATATCTTCTATTTGAATTTCCTAGGAAAATCCTTTCCACTAAATTATATTTAATAATTATTTCCATATAACCTGTAATATAGAGGATAATTATATTTTTAGAAAATATGGGGTTGTACACTAGACTCAATTATGTTGGCCCTCAAGGATGTACCAATAGCCACTTCTAGAAAAAAGAGAATTGTGTTCATAAACATAGTTAAATATTCATTGAATGAATGATTTTCTTGCTTGAGGATGAAAAAATATTCCATTATTTCTATCTTAAATGTATGAGGAGGTAATTTTTTGCGAATAATTAATTAATTCCCTCCCACATAAGTAAATCTTTGAATTTAGCTTGGAAATCTAAATATCACCATTGGAATACAACATCCTCCAACATATAACTTTGAATATTGACCTTTGGAAGGGATGATTTACAATGTAAATAAAAAATTAAGTTTATTTAGTTTATCCAGACATATTATTTTTCAGTTTTTGAATACGATCAAAATACTTTTCAATTATATTTTTTGAAACTACATTTAATTATCTAGTTTTCATGATTAATCACTTTGATTTAACATTCCAACGACTTCAAAAGATTAAATAGTACACTGAAAAAGTTTTTACTTCACCTGGGTCTAAGGCGAAACACATTTTTTATGGCCTATACCTACGGATTTATATGGATTATACCACTTATAATTCTCTATAACCTGAAAAAATACTATTTATTCATCACTTTAGATGCTACTAAACACTTAGAATGACCCAAGAAATAAAATGAAATAATAATCATAACTGATATCCATGAATCATCCATATAAACAACAATTATTACTATTTATTGAATTTTTTAAACATATTATTAACAATTAAGTTATATTGTGATGTCTCATTGAAAACTAATGATATGCTACACTCATGAACAAGACCCATGTATTATGATATAACTACACATCACAAAGATTCATTAGAACATATCTATAAATAGACTACTCTATGTCTTAATGTCTGGTATAAAGAGGTTAGATTCATATTGTTGTTCCCTATAGTTAATTTTCTTGACATTATTATATCTTTACTACCATCAAAAAATGATAGGTATATTGACAATTATTGATTCAATTTTCAACATCTGAACCCAAACAATTGGATTGAGAGGAGATAGAGGATCCATTTTCTTTAATTGGAATCCACATTAAGGTAAAGTAGGGAAATATATGTAATGGACTTAAGAGAAAATTCAGGGATAATTTAAACTATAGGAAAAAAATTAATTTTTATGAAAACATATAAACAAGAAGACCTTCTATATAATGCTTGAGGATATACTTTACAACTCAAAGGTTGACAATAAAAAGTATTAAAGTATCAATGGATATATGGTACATCAACCAACAAATATAGAGTGATGGGATAACCATATCACGCTAAAATGGAATTATCCCAATAATATGTAAACTAGATCCAATATCCAATTCCATAAGCAATAAACATTGTATCAAAATCTCTTACTAGAGAAGTAAGATAGCTTTCCATTTCCCCAAGCCTTACAAATAATATATGAAAATGTTGTCATGTAACCATGATAGGGGTGTGTATTAAATTTTGTGCAAATTCACTAGATTCCTTCCAAATCACACAAATATGAAAATAATTTCATGACACATCTCCCGGGGCCTGTTCCGTGAATACCCCAAGCGCACCCCCAAAGGCCAGGGGCTAGCGACTAGTGCCGAAGGCATCAACCTTCAAGTGGGAGGAATTTTCTTGGATATTGGTACGCACACAAATGTCCAACCAAGTCCCAAAATACAAAATGGAAACAACATAACACTGAAAAACTGAGCACAAGTAAAACGGAGTGTAAAGAGGCTAGAATACATGCCCAAATGAAAGAGAACTACAATAAAAAACAGGTCATGAGATTGCTCACAAAGGATGCAACTTGAAGGGTATGTATAGCTCGTCTCTACATCTCTCCACGTCAACCAGTTAGCTCGATGTGCATCCTGGTCTTGTCTCCCTAATGTCTCACCCAATCTTCTCGTCTTCTACACAATACACGACACGGTGTGGGCAATGCCCGTGCAGGGGTGAGTATAAAAATACCCAGTAGGGACCCATTTACCCCCAAAGGTCACTAAAATTTCCACAAAGGAAAACAAAAAAACATGACCTCAATTACAAGGCACAATGAAAAGGACTCAGCTCAAACCCGGAATACAACTCAGTGCTCAGGAAAAAAGATGATTAGTTTTAAGAGATAACATTTTATTCCATTATGAAGTTTCCACAACTCAACCATGAAGGATTTGTTCCATTTTATATCAACACAGGTTCGTATTTCACTGATCCACGTTGGGCCGCTCTAAGAATGGTCCTCGTCAGGTCGTGCAATGCTGATCAACATAGGGTCATTATAATGCTGATCCACAGAGGGTCTCTATGATACTGATCCACACAGGGCCTCTATGATGATGATCCATAGAGGGTCTCTATGATTCTAATCCACATAGGATTTCTATGATGTTTATCCACAAAGGGTATCTATTATGATGATCCCCATAGAGTCACTATGATGCTGATCCACACTGTAACGACCCTATGTTTCATTAATGGAAATCCATATTGATCTAATTAAATGACTCTTTATGTAAATTGTTTATATAAAATGTCTTCTTCTTTGGTTTTATGTTAAGAATTGTGACCATTTCTTTTATAGCCATTGGATAGTGATCACATGATTAGTATAAATATAGGGCTTTAACAACTCCAATTCACTCAGACAAAGGAAGCAATGGCCTCATCCAGTAAAATTTCTCCATAAGAAGCCCATTTTTCAGAGCCTAGAAAAGTGGTGGCGTCCTTGCGTTTCACTCTTGGCCATACCCAAGCTAAGCTTCATCATGTGAAGCTCGAACGAGATCGTCTACGGGAAAAGTGGAAGTTGATAGAGATTACTACTCGAGCGATGTTATCCGAGCCACCCCAAGAGTCTGTCACCATCACACACCTTACCCTTAGGTCTTATGAGTCTGTTTTAAGGGGTTATGTAAAAAATCGCTAGTACTATGTTCATGTACATTATTTTTGTATATAATAATGAATATACTTTCTTGTCATTTTTGATACATTGTAAATAGTTTTTAAAGTACAAATAGTTTTTTTAGTCTTTATTCTATTTTATTAAATTAAGGGATTTTGAATTAAATAATATTATAATAAAATAATAATAATAATATTAAATTAATTTTTATTAAATATAAATGATCTTATAATTTTATGAATGTAATTGTAATTTTTATTATGGTTTGAAAGCTATTTTTGTCCAAACCCGTGAATTTTTGATATATGTCGGTATTTTATTTTAAAAGTGAAAATTAATATATTTATAAAATTATTTAGATAAAATAATTGTTTATTCTGGAATTAGGATGCCGAAATTATCCAATGGTAAATTTTTCATAATTTTCTGAGATAGTCAAATTTTTGGGTAAAAATTAAATACTGTTCAAATATATAATGTGTTTTATGACATCAGAATGACCCAATAGTGATGTAATAAAATACTATAAGCTTTATTTTAGGCCAATATATTTTTTACAATAAAAATAATGTGATTTTGGGTTTTTTGACTTATTTTACAAAGCATTAATGGGCCCCTCAAGACTTATTAAACATCTTGTCTTTTTAAATTATTTTTTATGGGAGCGTGACTCACCTCCACATAAGCAACCCAATTATTTTATGAAATTACGACTTTGGACTTATAAAATATTTTTTTACTCTCCCCTTTTCCAAAAACCATGGGAAAAAACCATGAACTAATTTGTGGTTTGGATTAGATTAATGTAAGGTGTCCCAAACCTAAATAATAAAGAATTCACTAAGCTTTCCTATATAAACCCACCCAGGATCCCACTTCCTCCTCACTCAAAGCCTTCGGATTCCATCCAACCTCTGCCCTAGTTTCTTTATATTCCTCCCATGGTTCCCCAAGCTCCCAAGAATCCTCTCTCAAGCCTCTCTAAATCTTTTGGAAGCACAATTCCATGTAAGGGTTTTTCTTCCTTTGAATTTTTCTCTAATTTTCTAAATATTATTATGACCTATTAATTTCAATTATAAATGATGGGGTATGGTTTCACACCTCCCCCATACTGGCCTCTTATTGTTTGAATGATGGGATACCCCTTTCTCTCTTATTAAATGCCTCCCATGTACACCCGTTACTATTCCAAAATTCGGAAAGGAACTTCTCTCTCTTCATTTACATTCAAGCAATACTTTTGTATCATGAATCTAAATTACATTACCGTTATTGGGAAATGTATGTATATGAACCCCCTTAATATCCATTTCATGTATATATGATGATACACCCCTTTATCTCACATCAACCATTTTAATGAATTCTTATATTACGCTGTTACGCTGCTGAAATTGCACCAATTTTCTAAGCCAAAGCCATTGTGTTGTGAATACCATGCCCATTTCTCCATCAAGGTTATTCACCTTCATGCAAAATTACTTATTTATAATAAAGTTTCAATCCACATTTATTTTTCGTGAAATAAATTATTATGTTTTATGAATCCATTTGTTATGATCTATATGGCACACTTATGCATGGAATGAAATGATTAATAAAGGTGTGCCCGTATAGCGCTCCAATGCATTGGGTAAAGTATAGTATCATGATACGTCATGTGAAATGAGTGCTGAATCATGCTAATTCAAGTGCAACGAGGGTTTACTCGTGCTTCATGTGCAATGAGGATTTACTCATGCTCTATGTGCAATGATCCTTGGCTCATGCTAATTCCATGTTAAGTGTTGTTGCCACATTTCCATGTTATGATTATCATGATTTACTATGCCTCTATGTTCATGTTTCTATTGTGCTATATTGATAGGCCTATTGTCTAACATATATTTTACTCCTCATGTATTCCATGTTTATTCCTTTACTGGGCTTTATATCTCACCCCTTTTCTTATGCATGTCCTCAGGTTATCCCTTCCAATGCTAAGTACGAGGGAATGTAGTGGTCATGTAAAAACAATTTTCAATAAAGATGTTGTATTTATTGTTTTATGCTGTTATGTAATGATCTTAAACCCTAAATACACGAGACCTCTTGATCATCAAAGTTGTATCAAATGAATAGTTTATGTAATAAACCATATTTAAGTTTTTAATAAAAGCAAGGTTGTCATAGTTGGTATGAGAGGATATGTTTAGTTATTTTTGGGATTAGGATTAGAAAAGCATAGTAAAGCCATAGAGACAAGACTAAGTATAATAAAAACATCCCTATGTTTTGGTAAGTACTGAGTAATTAGTTTATCAAAAAAATACATCTCTGTCTGGATACGAGCGGGTAGAGGTGGCTCAGTCACATATGTATCTTAGGGGTAAACCCCGAAAACACCGCATTGACCTAGACTAGAATGAGAACTGGTGAATGACAACGGGCCTTGATACCCTCTTGGTTACAACACTCCCAAGAGATATGTTTTTATAAATTCAAACGCTTAGTATGAACCCTTATTAAGGGAATAAAAAAAATTCCCCAAAGAATATATGTTTGAAAGTAGATCATGAAAATCCTAGATTGAAGCCTATAGACTCATTAGTTAAATAAATAAAAGATTATTAATAAGTAATCAAATTTTGTCTTTGGATCACCCTTTATATGTTACCCCCCCTAAATTTCCTTTTATTCCAGCCAATAGATGTTAATAGGAGGACTGGGGCAGACAAACGATGTTAAGATCATTGTGATGATTATATTAATGAAATTCCCAATCCAATGGGAGCGGGAGTCGCAAACTTTGTCACACGTCACTCTCACCTAACTCAAGATTTGATTAGAAACACAGGTCAAGAGGAACGTACAATCCCCCCTAAAAAGGAACAAGTCACTATCGAGAGCTTCATGAGACAATGGCCTCCTACCTTTAGTGGATCATCTGATCCCACGATCGCTGAACAATTGATAAACTCCATTGAAAATATCTTCTCCATCCATAAGTGTTGTGAACAAGAGAAGGTTCTCTTGGAGGATTATCATATGGAGTGTGAATTTGATTAATAGTGGACTTTGATCAAAAATACGAAGCTTGAGAAGGAGATCAAGGCATTTGAATGGAAGGATTTCTGGAAGATGTTTTTCGATAAATATTTTCCACACACCCTTCGGCTTAAGATGGTAAGGGACTAACTTTCCCTCAAGCAAAAAAGAAGAAGAATCTATTGGAGCGTATGAGGAATACTTCACAAGGATTCCATGATACACTTCTGGCTTTTTCGTTACCCCTGAATGCAAGGTTGACTACTTCTTTGGTGGGCTGAAGCCTATCCTGCAGAAAGGATTAGAGATCTGTTACTTCGACAGCTATGAGGAAATTGTCCGATTTTCCCTCAAGGTCAAAATAGAGATCAGGGAATCACAGGGGTATCATGGGGACAAGAAGCTTAAGGTGCACTTCAATGCTAGCGGTCCGATGGATAAATCCAATGGTGCTAAGAAGATCCAGCACCCCACTTGCCAAAAGTGTGGAAAGAAGCACCCCGTAAATTTCCTCAAGGGGACGAGGAAATGCTTTAATTGTGGAAGAGAAGGGCACCTAGGTATTAACTATTGGCAAGAGAGACCCACGGCTACGACAGAGGAGAGGAACAATCCGTTCTCACCTCAACGCGTTGTTCATTGCTATAACTGCAAAGAACCAGAGCATCTTGTAAATCAGTGCCCTAATCCAAAGGTTTTTAGAGGAAACCAACAACCTACAAGGAAACAAGGAAGAGATTTTTTCCATCACTTCTACCGAAGTGAACCCAAAAAAAAGTGGTGACAAGTACTCTAGTTATTCATTCATGAATAGCAAATGTTATTTTTGATTCAGGTTCTACACATTCTTTTATATCTTGAAAGTTTACTAGAACAATCCCAGCACCACCACAAATCATTGAGGTGAAGATGTCGGTGAGTACGGAAAATGGGTCAATCATTACATCCCATGAATATAACTCCTCCCCTGTCATAATCTGTGGATTGAATTTCCCAAATAACTTCTTCATACTCCCTCTAGTGGAATTTTATGCAATTCATGGCATGGATTGGATTTCCTTATATAGAGACAACATAAATTTTTGGGAGAGGGAAATCACACTCCATATGGAGAATACACCCCCAATTATTTACATGTGTAAGGAGGAAGATGAATATCCTTTAGCTCCATCATATCAAGCATGGATATTACTGCCCTATGAGCACGTGTATTTAGCTCAAATGATTGAGTCCAATGACGAAACCATCCTTGAAGAAATTTCTATTGTGTGGGAATTTGCTGAAGTGTTTTCTGAGGAACTACCGGGTCTTCCTCCTAAAAGAGACGTTGAATTCTCAATTGAACTTATACCAGGGGCACTACCAATATCCAAGACTCCATATAAAATGGCTATAGTGGAGCTTGAAGAGCTGAAGAACCAACTACAGGGGAATTAGGATAAAGGGTTTATATGCCCAAGTGCTTCACCATGGGGTGCACCAGTCCTCTTCGTCATGAAGAAGGATCGGTCAATGTGGCTTTGCATCGATTATCATGAACTTAAAAAAATCATGATAAAGAAAAAGTATCCTCTACCATTAATTGATGACTTGTTCGATCATCTACGTGGATCATAATACTTCTCCAAGGTATATTTGTGGTTGGGATATTATCAAGTATGGGAGAAGAAGGAAGATGTCCCCAAGACTTCTTTTCGTACAAGGTATGAGCACTATAAATTCATTGTAATTCCTTTCGGACTGACCAATGCTCTAGAAATCATTATGGACATGATGAATATTGTCTTTAGAGATCACCTTGACAAATTTCTGGTAGTATTTATAGATGATATTATAATATAATCCAAAACCAAGGAGGATCATGAGGAGCATTTAAAAACTATACTAGAGACTTTGCGCAAGAAGAAGCTCTATGAAAAGTACAGTAAGTGTGAGTTCTAGTGGAAGGATGTCTCATTCTTAGGCCATATAATCATAAGAAATGGGATATCTGTGGATCCCTCTAAAACATATGCAATTTATGGATGGCTGAGGCCAACATAGGTAACGGATATCCGCAGTTTCTTAGGGTTAGCTGGATATTATCGACGATTTGTGGGAAATTTCTCACGATTTTCCAACACTCTTACTAAGATAACTCAAAAGGGAGTAAAATTTTCTTGGAGTGATGAATGCAAAAAATTATTCAAGGAGTTGAAAAGGAGGCTTATCACTGCACCCATGCTCACTTTACCCACAAGTGGGGAACTTTTTGTCGTATTCAGTGATGCTTCAAAGAAGGGCTTAGGATGTGTTCTAATGCATAATGATAAAGTGATATTCTATGACTCAAGGCAGTTGAAAAACCATTAGAGAAACTATCCAATGCATGATCTGGAGTTGGCGGCTACGATCTTTGTCTAGAAAATCTAGCAACATTATCTCTATGTGTAGAAATGTAAGATATATACTGACCACAAGAGTCTTAAATATATATTCACACAGGAGGAGCATAATATGTGTCAGAGAAGATGGATAGAGCTCATCAAGGATTATGGATGTTCAATACATTAC
Source organism: Viscum album (assembly GCA_963277665.1). Lineage (NCBI taxonomy): Eukaryota > Viridiplantae > Streptophyta > Magnoliopsida > Santalales > Viscaceae > Viscum > Viscum album. The sequence goes on along the minus strand of OY728150.1, from coordinate 1,879,240,789 downwards.
CACCATGGGAAAGTGAACAAGGTGGAAGATGCCCTAAGTAGAAAGGACCCATCGATTCTATCAATGATGATAATTGATAAGGATATAATCTTCTTAGACTTGATGAAGATGGATATGGGATTCATAAATAAGGGAACATCATCAATACTTTCACAAATGATTTATAAAATGTCTCTTTTGGAAAGGTTAAAGGATGCTCAAAAGGATGATGTGTGAATTCAAGAAAAAGTAGAAGCTATCAAAAAAGAAAAATCCTCGGAGTTTAATGTTAATGAAGAAGTAATTGTGTGATTTGGAAATATACTATATGTTACATCATGTCCGGAGTTGAAGAAGGAACTTTTGGATGATGCACATAGTTAAAATTTCTCTATTCACCTAGGGAACACAATGATGTATTGAGATCTCCGAGAAGACCTTTCGTGGGATAATATAAAGAAGAAGATCACTGAATGTACCTCAAAGTGCCTGGGGTGCCAGAAAGTCAAGGTAGAGAGGCAGAAGTCTAAAGGGATGATGTAACCATTGTCCATACCAGAATGGAAATGGGAGAACATCACCATGGACTTTGTCACTGGACTTCTGAGGACATCTAAAGGCAACAATTCAATCTGGGTTGTTGTGGATCGTCTTACAAAGACTGCACAATTCATTGCTATTTGAGAAGATTTATCATTGGATCATCTGGCACAGATATATATTACGGAAGTGGTAAGGCTGCATGGAGTACCACTATATATTGTGTCTGACCAAGATCCAAGATTCACCTCTATGTTTTGGAAGAGTCTTCAACATGCTCTGAATACTGAACTGAACTTCAGTACGGCCTATCATCCTTAAACTAATGGCCAATCCAACTGGACTATCCAAACACTTGAGGACATGTTGAGAGCATTCTAAATGAAATTTAAAGGAGGATGGGATCAACATCTTGGTCTGGTTGAGTTCTCTTATAATAACAGTTTCCACTTGAGAATCCAAATGACACCATATGAAGCGCTGTATGGGAAAAGTTGCAGAACACTGGCATGTTGGGATGAGGTTGGTGAAGGTATGCTGCTTGGACCAGAAATGGTTGATGAAATGGTGGAGAAGGTGAAAACCATTCACAAGAATATCAAGGCAGCCAAGAGTCGATAGAAGTGTTATACAGATAATCGTCAATGAGACCATGGGTATAAAATTGGAGACATGGTTTTTCTACGCATATCTCCATGGAATAAGTTCATGAGGTTTGTAAGGAAAGGGAAGTTAAGTTAAAGGTACATCGCCCCCTTAGAGATTCTTGATCATGTCGGGGATATGGCCTATTGACTAGCACTTCCACCTACCATGGCCCAAGTACATGATGTCATTCATGTATCCCTCTTAAGGAAGTACATACCGGACCCTTTACATTACTCTCTTCTGAGGTGGTACAGTTGGAGGATGATCTTACTTATGAGGAGCCACCAGTGAAGATCTTAGATCGTAGAGATAATGTTCTAAAAAATAAGACAATGCCCCTCATCATGGTGTTGTGGTGAAACAAAAATTTTGAAGATTCTACTTGGGAATCGGAGGAAATGATGAAGCTGAGTTACCCACATCTGTTTTAGTGTGGGAAAAGTAAATTTCAAGGGAAAAATTTCTTAAGGGGGAATATCGTAGCAACCCAATGTTTCATTAATGGAAATACCTCTTGATCTAATTAAATGTATATTTATGTAAAATACTTATATAAAATGTCAACTTCTTTGGTTTTATGTTAAGAATTGTTACCGTTGCTTTTATAGCTGTTGAAGAGTGATCATATGATTAGTATAAATATAGGGCTTTAACAAATCCAATTTACTCAGAAAAAGGAAGCGATGTCCTCATCCAGTAGAATTGATCCATACGAAGCCCATTTGTTGGAGCTCGGAAAAGAGGTCGCGTCCTTGGGTTTCCCTCTTGACCAAGCCCAAGCTGAGCTTTATCATGTCAAGCTCGAAGAAGACCATCTACGGGAAAAGTGGAAGTTCATAGAGATTACCACTCGAGCGATGTTATCCGAGCCACCCCAAGAGTCTGTCACCATCGCACACCGTACCCTTAGGTCTTATGCGGCTATTTTAAGGGGTTATGTAACAAATCTCTAGTACTATGTCCATGTACATTATTTTTGTATATAATAATGAATATGGTTTCTTGTCATTATGGATACATTGTAAATAGTTTTTAAAGAAAAAACAGTGGTTTTAGTTATTATTCAGTTTTATTAAATTATGTTATTTGTGAATTAATGAATATTTTAATAAAATATTATTATTATTATTAAATTAATTTTTATTAAATATAAATGATCTTATAATTTTATGAATGCAATTGTAATTTTTATTAAGGTATGAATTCAATTTTTGTCAAAACCCATGAATTTTGTATAAATGTGAGTTTTTATTTTAAAAGTTAAAATTAACATATTTAGATAATTATTTCGATAAAATAAATGTTATTTCTGTAATCAGGATGTCGATATTATCGAACAGTGAATTTTTCATTATTTTATGAGACAGTCAAATTTTTGGGTAAAAATTAAATACCGTTTAAATATATAATGTGTTTTATGACATCATAATTACCCAATAGTGATGAAATAAAAACTATAATATTTTTTTCGGCCATTATATGTTTTACCATTAATGTAATGTGATTTTGGGTTGGTTTGACTTATTTTACAAAGCATTAATGGACCCCTCAAGACTTATTAAACATCTTGTATTTTTAAATTATTTCCCATGGGAGTGTGACTGACATCCACATAAGCAAACCCATTATTTTAAGAAGTTCATAATTTGGACTTATAAAATATTTTTTCCTCTCCCCTTTTCGAAACCCCATGGGAAAAAACTGTGAGCTGATTTGTGGTTTGGATTAGTTTAATGTAAGGGGTCCAAAACCTAAATAATAAAGAATTCACTCACCTTTCCTATATAAACCCACCCACGCTCCCACTTCCTCCTCACTAAAAGCATTTGAATTTCATCTAACCTCTTCCCTACTCTTTCTAGAATACTCCCAAGGTGCCCCAATATCCCAAGAAGCCTGTCTCAAGCCTCTTTTAAGCCTTTGGAAGCACACTTCCAAGTAAGGGTTTTTCTTCCTTTCACTTTTTTGTCCAATTTTATTAATATTGTTATGCCCATTTAATTTCAATTATAAATACTGGGATATGGTTTCAAACCTCCCCCATACTGCCCTCTTATTGTTTGAATGATGGGAGACCCCTTTCTTTTAAATTAAATGCCTCCCATGTACACCCGTTACTATGCCGAAATTCAAAAAGGAACTTCTCTCTCCTTATTTACATTCACACAATACTTTTGTATCATGAATCTAAATTCCATTAAAATTTTTGGGACATGTATATATATTACCCAATTACTATCCATTTCATGTACATGTGATGAGAAACCAATTTCTCTCTTATCAACCATTTTTATGAATCCTTATATCACGCTGTTACGCTGTAGAAATTGCACCGATTTTCTAAGTCAATGCCATTATGTAGTGAATACCATGACCATTTCTCCATCAAGGGTATTCACCATCATGGACATTTACTTATTTTTATAAAGTCTCATTCCACATTCCTTTTTCAGGGAATAAATGCTTATGTTTTATGAATCCATGTTTTATGATCCGTATGGCACACATATGCATGAAATGAATTGTTTAAGAAGGGTGCACCCTTATAGCGCTCCAATGCATTGGGTAAAGTATAGAATCATGATACGTCATGTGCAATGAGTGTTGAATCATGATAATTCAAGTGCAACGAGGTTTTACTAATGCTTCATGTGCAATGGGGATTTACTCATGCTCCATGTGCAATGAGCCTTGGCTCATGCTAATTCCATGTTAAGTGTTGTTGCCACATTTCCATGTTATGATTTTCATGGGTTATCATGCCTGTATGTTCATGTTTCTCTTGTGCTCTATTGATATGCCTATTGTCTAACAAGTATTTTTCTCCTCATTTATTCCATGTTTATTATTTTATAGGGATTTATAGCTCACCCCTTCTCTTATGAATGTCCTCAGGTTATCCCATGCAATGCTAAGTACGAGGGAATGTAGTGGCCATGTAAAGGAAGTTTTCAATAAAGATGTTTTATTTCATGTTTTAAGTTGTTATGTAATGATCCTAAGCCCCAAATACACTAGACCTCTCGATCTTCCAAGTTGTATCAAGTGAATAGTTTATGTGATAAATCATGTTTACGTTTGTAATAAAAGCAGGGTTGTCATACACACAGGGTCACTATTCAATTGACAGCCACCCATGGGATTCCCAGCACTCAGTGCGCTTGAGTTACATAGAATCTTATTCTGAAGATTTTGGTCATTACTCAACTTCCACTAAGTATTATAAAGAATTTACCCAGAGGACCACCATGTCGTAATAGTTTCAATATGACAGAAGGCACATCAATTAGACGCCCGGTTTGTGAGTTATAAGAGTTTTGGTACCAATGGCCCGGTTAGATTTGAGTTCAATCCAACCTAGACGTACTCCAACATTCTCCAAAAAAATGGTGTATTATATCAAAATGACCATCTTGTTTCATGGATTCTAGCACTACAGACGGTTCATCCAACAGACGTCTGGTTTTTGAGATATGGACTTTTAAGCGTATTTTGGATGAAAGGGTCCGAGTCTGGTCTAACCCGACCCAACCCGGGTCCATCCCAGCCCAGATCAAAATGGTTGGTCGAGCTTAAGTGGGATGGACCACGACATGCTTATCCTGCTAGGTTTTGGACCGGCCCACCTTCGCTTGGCGCGGCCCGTCTTGGCAGGGCGTGACCCAGACGAGGTTGACTCTCCCTTCAGAACGGACAAAAGCTTGTTCAGTTTGCAATGGCGGAGCCACGTGGTGACCCCCTGTCAGTGGGACCCATGGGGCATGTGTCACCTCTACGGTGGCTCCAAGCCATGTCATTCATCTGTAGCACGTGATGGCACACCGCCCGCTGCCGCCGTGGTCGGATGCCGTCGGTCCCCTGCTGCCCCCGCATTCGGCCAACACCGGTCGTCCCTGCTATCTGTCGTGGCGCATACAGAAACCCCCTCCCTCCATGGCCGACATGAGCCCGCTGCCACCATCGCCCACCGACGCCATGATGGTGCCACACCGGTTTGACTTCTTCAGGCCACTAGGTGAGCTCTAGTTGTTCATTTTTCCATCTGATTAAGTCTACGGGCATTCTGGTATGTCGATGTCACTCTGTGGCCCCCGAATTCATGATTCCTTTGTGTTGAAATTCCACCACCAATGAACTTGAAAAAAACTGAAGTGGTGGAGGGTAAAATCCTAGTTCATTTCGCTTGCGACCTATGCATTAGCATTATATCATGTGGGTAGAAAACCATACATCAGAAAGATGATGATTAACCTCATTCAAACTTTTCCCTCAACAACTAGTCGTAGTTTTATAGGAATCACAAATCAACTTATTTTAGTTGATCCACATTTTCATTATTTTCCTATAAGGTGGGTTTGAATTAATATAATCACATGGTATTAAATAAATAAACCTACCTCAAAAATGTAGGAGATGTCGTGGTTGTGTAAGAGGAATATAAGTTTGTTTATGCCTGCAGCGATCGTCGATCCCAGATCGAATCGTTCACCAACGTCATTTAAGCATATGTTCTTTGTTGGATGGGATTACCATTGGCTCTTAATTGGAGTTCCTTGGGTTTTCATCAAGAATCCTCCCACACATCACCAATCATTCTTTTTTTGAGTGTTTTAATAATCAAAAGGCTCAATTAAGTGTTTAACCCACCTTTCAATTAAAGGTCTATTAAATAGTGAAATTAATTAACCACATTAATTAAACAAGGATTGGTTTCACAATTGATGTGTAACCGGCATTTAATTTCCCTCATTAAATCTCTAACCACCACTATGGTCCCTACTACCATCACTAAACAAGAGGTATAAGAATAAAATAACATATATGTTATTTATTTATTCATTCATAAAGTTCGTAAATCTATCTTTTTCACACGACCTACTCCGGTGGAAGTTAAGTCTGTCATAAGAAAATATTGGCATTGTAATTTCAATGGAATCCTTATATTTTAATTCTGATAACTGTTTCTAAAGATATAAATTCCCATTTTCACATATAAAGAAGGTACCTAAATATTTTGCAAAAATTTATTCCAGGAACACCAGTACTCTAAATCACATGCCGTCAATTTTTATAGACTCGTAATACTCCCGAATAATTTCAAAAACATTAAATGGAATATCTGGGTCTTTAAAATCTCCCATCCTTAAAATTTTCATATCAGAAATTTACAACAAAACAAGGGAAAAAATGTGGGAAATGGAAATGCATCTGATCCCCCTACTCCTATGTTCTCTCCTAGAGGATCCCATGCTGTCAACAAACTCGCACCAAAGGAACCCACCCCCCATGAAGGACTTGCTCCTATTGATACTCTATCTATTCTAGGAACTCTGAAAACATCACCCCTTCGTCGATGTCCATCTCTCCCCCGTCGATGACAGGTGATTGAAGGATCACATATCATCCCAACTAGGACACATGGAAAACATTATGCACCTAATGCATCTATAGGGGAATAGAGAGATGGTATTCCACCTTGCCTACTCTTATGAGGATCTAGAAAGGTTTGATGAACCTCAGAGATAGATTTTCACCCCAGCGAAAACTCTGTAATCCTTGTCGGGGTGACACCTGTAGGAAGACCAGGTATCCCTCCTCAAACTCCAAGGGTCTTTGTTTCCTGTCATCATAATACTTATGTCAGCTCGATGAAGTCATCATTCTCTCTTGTATGATATGCACCATCTCTGTGGTAGCCGGTACCAACTATGGAACCATAAGTGCTAACTCCCATAGGACTTCCAGCATAGTGTTGATCTTCAAGGTCACCTATACAGGGCCTCAAATGGACCCATGCTGATGGTGGAGTGATAACTGTTGTTGTATGAGAACTCCAACAGTGGCAGGTGGTCCCCCCAACTACGACCAAAATCAATAACACAAGCACGATGCATGTCCCCGAGTGTCTATATGTTCTGCTCCATCTGACCATCTATTTGAGAATGAAAGGTGGTGCTCAGGTATAGTTGAGTCTAGAATGAATCTTTCAATCCCTTTCACAAGCGGGATGTAAAATGAGCATCCTAATCTGAGAAGATCATCGATGGTACCCCATGAAGTCGTAAAATCTCATGTACAAAGAGGCTTCCCATGCTTTCTACTGATCCATGTTATCAAATGGTTTAGAAGTGGGCTGACTTGATGAGTCGGTCAATTATCACATAGATGGAATCATGGCCAAAGGATGTATGTGGTAGCCATATCACTAAGTCCCTGGATATACCATCCCACTTCCATTCCAGATCCTCAAGTCGCTGCACTAAGATTGCTGGAACCTGATTCACAGCCTTCACTTGCTGACAAGTGAGGCATCATGAAGCGAACTCCACCACTACTTTATTCATCCCTGACCACCAGTACTAACACCAGAAGTTCTGGTATAACTTATCTGCACCACGATGCACCTCCAAAGGGGATGTATGGAACTCCCTCAACACCTCCTCCCATAGCATAATTGGTACCATAATGTATCCTATAAAAGGGATGACATGCTCCCCACCTTTAGAAAATATATCAAGTTCCTTTCTTGAGGATATATGAGTACATCGGGACTCGTAGTCAATGTCCCCAAGAAGTTCTTTCCTGACTCCCTGAAGGAGCTGGGGAGTAACTGTCATAGACAGAAGGTAAAATTCTCCATCACTATCAATGAAGGATAACTGTAATGTGGCTAACTGCTCTGTAACCTCACTCAGCAGCTGTAGACCAGACCACCTATTGAGTGCATCTTCCACTATGTTCCCCTTCTCAAGAGCATATAATATCTCAAATTCATAGTCCTAGAGTAACTCTATCCATCTTCACTATCTCATGTTAAAATCCTTATATAAGAAGATATACCTGAAACTATTGTAATCAGAGTAGACTGTAGAATTTTCACCCATCAAGTAGTGCCGCCAAATATTCTGTACACAGTCCACTTCTACTAACTCCAGGTCATGGGAATCATAGTTATTCTCATTCTGTCTCAACATCCGTGAGCCATAGGCAATTACCCCTCACCCCAACATCAGGACACAACCTATTCTAGTCCTTGATGCTTCACAGTAGACTATGTACCCAACATCCTCTTTTGGTAAACTCAAGATGGGGTCTCTCCTCAGTCTCTGCCTCTGCTCCTGAAAACTCTGTGGGCATATCTCCATACACAGGAAGGGATGTACCTTCCTTCTCAAAACATACAGGGGTGTCAAAACTCTATAAAAGTCTGGTATGAATCTCCGGTAGTACCGAGCCAATCCCAAGAAACTCCACACCTCAGTCACACACATAGGTGGCTCCCAAGAAAGTACAGTTTCTATCGTAATTGGATCCACTGTGACTCTATCCCCCAAGATAACATGCCCCATAAAGTTGACTTCTCAAATCCAAAATTGGAACTTTGATTTCTTTCCACAAAGCTGGTTCTCTCAGAGTGTTTCCAAAACTATCTCCAAGTGCATGGTGTGCTCCTCCTCCGACGCTGTGTACTCTACGATGTCATCAATAAAGTATTCAGTGAAGTGATTGAGGTATGGATAGTAGATATTATTCATGAGCCCCAAGAACACTACTGGAGCATTGGTCATGCTGAAGGTTAGGACAAAGAACTCATAATGGCCATATCGACATCTAAAGGATATCTTCAGTATGTTCTCATCCCGTACCCTGAGATGATGATATCCTGATCTGAGGTCTATATTTGAAAACCACTTTTCTCCCTTCTTCTATTCTAAGAGATCATCGATCCTCGGTAGACGATACTTTTTCTTCATGGTCACCTCGTTCATGCATCAATATTCCACACAAATCCTCAAACTCCCATCCTACTTCATGGAGAACAAAATTATGAATCCCCATGAAGAAACACTGGGCCTTATGAACCCCATTAAATATAGTTCCTCTAACTATACTCACAACTCAAGAAGCTCCATAGGATCCATCCGATATACTGGTGTAGATATCAGTGTCATCCTGGGGTAAAAGTCGATGTATAATTCTTACTCTTGACAAGTAGGTAGTCCCAGAACATCCTTAGGAAAGGCAAAAACATATTGATCCACCACTACAGGGTATATCTATCTTCTATCATCAACTATAATGAGGGTAAGGCTAGACAACAATTGTGTGATCAGCTGTACCCTCCTCCGAGAAAGTCTATCTTGATATTTAATGGTTCCCTTCTCACCAGTGAAGGAAAACCTGGTCCCATCCTCATAAACACACCACACATTGGGCCTAAAGTCGTCAATCTAAGCACGGAATGCGGATATCCAGTACATACCCAAGATTACATCTTAAGGCCTCGAAGCTACTACCATGAGATCCCATCCAAAGCTCTTGCCTCCTAGAGTAAGATCACACTCCTGGCACCAGTGTGTGATCATGAAATACTCTCCCATTGGAGTCTCTAATCATAAGGATTGAGAAAATGGCTCTAATAGAATCTACAAGCTCTGAAAGAGAGCCATTTCCATGGAATAGTGACTGAAACATGTGTTTATAAGTATATCAGCTTTGGTGGAGAAGATAGAGATCTTACCTCGAATCATCTCTGGAGCACCATCGTTGTAGGTCTCAGTAGCCTAAAGCTGTGTTCATCACTGTCCGCCTAGTCCCAGAGGTCGGTGTGAACCACCTAGAGGTGGTGGCGGTAGAACCTCAAATCACCGCCCAACATCTACTACACGAACTTCTCCTTTTCCAGGTCCTTCGCATTGCAGACATCGACGCTAGAATCTCTAGCACTACCTTATTGTCTCTCAACCTTCTGAAAATTGTCGGTATGACGGGTCATGTAGTCATGAGTCATGTTGCCCTACCCGCCGCAAGTGAAGCACAATCTGCTACTCTGCTAGCCTACTCTACATCGTGAGTTCCACACCTCTGACCCAATGTCTTAGGGTCATCCTCTAGAAGGTGTACCTCGCTTGGCCCTCCGAGTCATCTGTCTAATGCCTTATACAGATGACTCAAATCCCTATCATCCGGTGGTCGATCTCATTGTCAGATCTTTCATAGCTAAGAAACTCTCCACCAATAAGGCTCATTTAAGTACTCCAGCCTGCATCAGAATATTGAGCGATATCGTCGATGATATGACCTCCCACCGAAGACCCCTCTCAAAGGATTGGGCCTTGAAAAAAGTATCTTGTAAAATGTTAGTGGAGTAGTGCAAGAGGTTAGTGAATACCACTGAGTACTGGGCCACTGCCAGGTTGCCCTACTATAAGTGTAGGAGCTCATGAATATGACATAGCATAATATTTATGCAACGAACTCCCACCTAATGCGACACTCAAAGTCTTTCTAGTTGAGGGTTGCCTCATTATGTAACTGGAGCATCGGGATTCCCAATCTATGTTGTTCCTTGGAAAGGTATACTAGCTATGATCACTATCTGCTCTTCTGCTGTCCTAACAGGGAGGAAAACTCAAGCCACATCCTCCAACTAGTATCGAGCTGCTTGGGGATCTGTCTCGCCTCAATACCTCGGAGGCCTCTGCCACTGGGAGTCGTGCAACATTCTCAATTGATGTGCACCATCCGCCAGTGGGGATTCTAGAAACAGAAGACCAACACGTAGTGGTGCGGCTGGTTCACCACACGAAGGCTCTATCACTATAAGAGGGTTGTGCACCGAAACCACCTCACTCAATAGGCTGTCATTGTGAACCCTCTTTGGAATCCTGGCTAGATGTCAACATGGTGGAATCCTCAAATGAAAAAATTATGGCATAGTCAATAAGTTATACCTAGTGAGGAAACATAAAAGAGATAAAATATAAAATATTTCTAAAACACATGCAATCAGTGTTTTTATGCACCGAATTGGAAATCAAAATTTAGGGCCCTGGTGTATTGCAATGTAACTAGCCACAGTAGTACTGGACTCCCCAAACTAATAACCACACTCAAATAACTTATCACTATTACTCCATATGAACGATTATAGTCTTAGTTATTCAGCAGAACCAACTCCTCTGATTCCACTTTGTCACAACCCTTCCCCTAGGGCATGTGCCATGACTACCCCAAGCCCACCTCCCAAAGCCTAGTGGCTAGACACTTGTGCCGAAAAAGAAAACCTGTAAGTGGGAGGTATTATCTTTGATACCTATATGCACACAGAAATTCAAGAAAAATCCCCACTTGAAAAAGGGAAACCATGTACCACTGAAAAATTGAGTACAAGTACAGTTGAAAGTAATGGGTCCAGAATACATTCCCAACTCAAAGAAAACAACTACAACAGAAAACAGATCCTGAGATCACTCACCAATGATCCTACTTGAAGTGTAGGTACTGCTCATCTCCACAACTCTCCACTTCAAACAGTTGGCTCTGTGTACCACCTGGTCCTAGCTCCATAATGTCTTAGCCAAGCTGCTAATCGTCTGCACAAGACATGACAAGGAGTGGGCGAAGCCTGGGCGGGGGTGAGTTTAACAATACCCACTATGGATCCTGAGACCTCATAAGGTCTCTCAGAATTCAACAAATTAAAACCAAAAACCATGATCTCAATCATAAGGCACAAAGCAATAGACTTATATCATACCAGGTATATTACTCAGATTTGATGAATAAATATGATTAGTCTTAAGCTATATCATTTTATTCCATTAGGATGTTTCAAAAAACTGAACCATGAATGTGATGTCCCATTTTCGATCCACACAGGGTTGTATGTTGCTGATCCACGATGGTCTGCTCAATGGTTGATCCTCGTCAGGTCGTGCACTTATAATCCATAGAGGGTTTCTAGAATGCTTTTCCCCACAGGGTCACTATGATGCTGAATGCCAATCCACACAGGGTCCCTATGATGCTGATCCATGTAGAGTCACTAAGATTTTGATCCAGAAAAGGTCTCTATGATGATGAACCATAGAGGGTTTCTATTATGTTGATCCAAACACAGTCTCTATTCAATTGAATGCCAGCCACAGGATTCCATGCAATCGGTGATCTTGAGTTCCGTAGAAGTTGTTTCTTGTTATAAGGATTGTGCCTCCAATTACCCAAAGTTCAAAAAAGGAGTAACCCAATGGACCACCATTTCTTACGAGTTTCAATGTGATAGACTTTGCGTCAATCAGACACCTGGTCTGTGAGTATTATGTGTTTTTGTACCAAGGGCCTGGTTCTATTCTGGTTCGATCCAACCTGGACGTACTTCAAATTTTCCATAACTCTAGTGAAGTATCTTAAATGGAATTCGTTGTTTCAAGGATTTATGTGTTGTAGATGGTTCGTCAAACAGACATCTTGTTTGGGACATACGACCTTTTAAGAGTATTTGGGCTGAAAAGTGTTCGAGTCCTGTCCAACCCCGTTTGGGTAGACTTGACCCGGTTTTGGACTTCCCTCCCCAGTTCGAGATGTCACATCCCGGTCTGGGTATGATCTAGCCTGGCCCAAACTAGCTGGGCAGCGGTGGGTATGACCTGAATCACCTTGGCTGGGAGCAACAAGTGTGGGGGTCACTCAGATTTCTGAATGAAAAAACACATGTTTGGTTTGCAATGGAGGCACCACATGGCGCCGCCACCCTATGAGCGGGACCCACGTGGTGGGGGTCCCCTCTATCACAGCTCGAAATTGTGGCCTGCCTCCATGGCATGAAGTAATGGCCTACCTCCACGTCTCTATGCAATGGCCTACCTCTGCGGCATGAGACAACGTGCCGCCCCCTGGCAGCCAATGTTAGCCGCCCCATCTATCCGCCGCAGTGCCTACAGGCAACACCTCTCTCTATGACCAGTGCAAACTAGCCTCCACTATTGTCTGCCAGTGTAGGTCACCGGTGCCACTACGTTGGGACTTCTGCGGGCCACCGGGTGAGCTCTGGTGGTCTATTTTCCATTCCAATTATGTATATGATCCATCTGGGATGCGGTTTTCACAGTGTGGCTCCTGGATTCAAGATTCCATCAAGTTGAAAATATGCCTCCAAATAACATGAAAAAAACTGAAGAGGTAGTGGGTCTGAGCCTTGTTTATTTTCCTAATGCCCTCCACGTTAGCATTATATCATGTAGGTAGAAAACAGTACATCACATAGATAATGATTCACCCCATTAAAACTTTTCCCTGAACAACTACACGCAGTATCATACTAAACGTGGATCAACACGTTTAGGTTGATCGAAATTCATCTTGTTTTTCCTTTAATGTGGGTTTTGATTAAAAAAAATTAGTTGGATTTAAAAATAAATACAAACTCGAAAACGTAGGGGATTTCATAGTAGTGGAAAAAAATATATGTTAATTGAAGCTAATGATGTTTGTCAATCCAAGATCGATTCCTCTAATGAAACCTTTAAAACCTCTATTCTTTGTTGGAGGGGTTGATCATTGGCACTTCATCAGATTTCCTCGATTTTTCATCAAGAATCCTCTCACACCCCACCAATCATCCCTTTTCCCCACATTTTAATAATTAAAAGGCTGAATTAAGAGTTTAACTCTACTTTTAATAAAAGGTCCATTGATGAATGAAATTAATGAACCACATTAATTAAATGAGGAGTGGTTACACAATTGGTTTGTAGCTGACATTTAATTTCCCACATTAAAAGATAGACCACCTCCTTGGTCCCCACCACAATCACTCAAGAAGAGGTAGAAAATAAAATAACATATATGTTATTTCATTATTCTTTCAAAAAGCACATAAATCTATCTTTTTCATCAGACCTACTAATGTCGAAGGTAAGCCTCCCTTAAGTGAATCCTAGTGCTACGTGTTCAACGGTGCCCTCAAATTTAAATTCCAAACACCTGTTCAAAAGATATTAATTTTTTTCACATGATTATTTAATATACCTTAAAAAAAGTTCAAATATTCATTTTGGGCACAACGAGACTCAGAATCACATGTCTTCAATTTTCACAGAATTGTAAAAATCCAATATATTTTTAAAACATTAATATGGAATTTCCATGTCTTTAAAAATAATACGTGAGAAAATATTATAATATATATATATATATATATATATGAAATTAAAATATTGTCTCATAATTTGAAAATAGTTATCATAAGAAAAATAGTTCATGAGAAAATAATTGAACTGAATAATATTTTCACTTATTTATTTCCACATAGAATTACTATCAATATATATATATATATATGTATTTCTCATAGACATGTATGCATAAAAAATGACATTTATATACTCAAAAAAGGTCTCTTGTCCCCCACCAAGTCATCACATGTTGGAAAATCCCATCTTTCATTACACATTTCGCACCAAGTACCAATTATATTTAACAATTTCCTTTACAATGAAATATAAAGTCACACTGAAATATATTTAAATACTATATTTAAAATAAAATCATCCAACTCAATAAATTATTCCCTTTAATGTATTTAATCCAACCTCTATCTTGTGTAAAATGAAGATAAAAATTTACAATTTTAAACAAAGTGGTTCTCTAGAAGCCATTGAAATTCCCATATTTTCAATTGATAAATTACAATGGTTTCCTGTAGAAACAGTTAAATATTTTTAAATATAGAAGTAAAATATTTCAATAAAACTAATTCATCATTTTTAATAATATTTCAAGAAGAGAGAGAAAGAACCTACCTCTCAACAGATGATGATAATAGAGAATGAAACTAATAAATCTGTATGTACAGGATCCTAACACATTATCTCCAATAAATCAAAAAACAGTCTCATAAAAACACATAATTGAGAATATATCTCTCTATTTATGAGTAATGGAAAATGAAAAGATCTAAAGATATAGATAAGAAACACATATTTTTCAATAATTTGGGAGATCTAGTTCACTTTGATTCATCAAAACACCCTTCAATTCATAGGGTGTCCCAAGGATACCAAGGAGGAAAGATGAGTAATATATCCTTTGAGAATATGAAAAAATTGGGAGATATGGGGGTAGAAAACCGATAAAAACTCAAGTTTGAATCATTAATTTCATGTTAAATGGTTTAAAAAACCATTCCCCAACCATGCACATAATATTGAACAACACCTAAACTGACAAATGAATGTGATACTAGGTTTGACCAATTGTGTTCTGACCATTCATTTCCACTGAAAATTTCCTATGGGGCCACATATTAGTGCCACCCAATATAGAAACCCATTTCTCCAAATGTGTGTGGTTACTGTCCTAAAATATTCTATCTCACAGAATTTGTTGAAAAAATTTCATGATTTCCCCAAACATTTCTCAAATTGTGCATGCTTAAAAACCCTTCTCAAAGACACCAAATCCACATAAAACCATCATAAACATAGTAAATATTTATATAACTTTGAAATAAGTAAGAAAATGTGCAAATTGCCTAATCATGGTGGATTTACACTACAAACCTAATGTCAATGTAAACAATAAATTATGAAGAAAATTTAAATCTATTTAGAATGTTTCTAAAGTTATATGAGACCATGATAGTTGTAGTTTTTATAAAATATATTGGGCTTATGAACTTTTTATCTCAAATAAATCATATATAATAATCTATATGACATCATAATATATAAAAATATCAAAATTTTTAGAAAACATTGTGAATAATCATATGTTCTGTACCAATGTTATCAAATGTTATGTTATGTAATTGCGGTAGAAATTTCTATTTAGTTATATCTTATTATAATTTTTAATTGTAATCCATCTATTTTCATTGTATCTCATTAACAAATATATATATCATAACATCACATATATAGTGTAAGATCAAACTCATTCACGTCATCAATCACATTATAAAAAATTCCATAACATTCAATATAAAATATTAAAAACATCTGAATGTAGATGTCAGTATTAAAAAAGTAAGTCACTATAAAAACATATAAGTAAATATTAAATATATAACAAAAAATCTAAAAACATAACAGTAAATAGAAAAAAGTAAATATATATCGAAATAATACTGTAGGTATTGAAAATTTATGATTCAATTTGAAAATGTAAAAGTCATTTTACGAAACACTACAAATCTTAAGAGTCATGAGTTGTAAATAACCATATGTTAATTAAGGTAATAAACCATTTATTTTCTAGAATTTCCCTAATTTCATCTTTTTAAATGTTCTTAGTGATGTTATAGGGGAAATGTGTATGTCTAGGGATTGTTCAGAGCATGATGCGTTAAATTTTGGAAGAAAAAACCAGGTCGCATGGTTTGTAGATGTCGAGCCGCCTAGTCTGCCCGGTTTGGGGTCTTTGTGTGGAGTGATACAGTTCAGTATTCAGGGTTTTCACTACATTACAAAACTATTTGACAGGCTCATATATATGTTTAGGGCTGATGAAAATGGGTGTACATGCTCTATGCATATGTTATCTAACCATGCACTACCGGTCGTGTGAGTTGTGGTCCTTGGGGTTTGAGTTGTGCGCAGTTGGCACACAATATGGAAAAATGTGCTACTAAACCCTATGACCAATTAAATGGATTTGTTTGTCTATTTTCCCCTCTTCTCTTTCAAAAAAATTCCCATCCCTTTATTTTTCTCTCTAGTGTATATAAACTTCTCCCCTCCCCTTTATTAGTTCTCTCAATTCTAAATCCAGTAAGAAGTGTTTTAACTTTTTCTAAAATTTGAATCAAGATTCATCTATCAAATAAGATAGCCACCAGTAAGCTATCTATTCCATAGTCTAATTACATATTTTTTATTTACCATGATATAGTTATTTTACTGTGAGATATTATCCCATATATTTATGGAATTCATATAAATTTTCAATTTTTATTCCATATAGTCCAAACCAAGGACTGATACAAGGTGATTTTTGTACCACAAGCATATGGTATGTGGTTTATACCCTTTCCTTATGGTTTTATTGTCAATTTTTATATTTTAATTATAATGCACATGGGGCCTTTCGGTCTTCACCTCTATATTAAATGATAATCCATACATTACTCATTTCAGTGAGTTTATGTTTCCCCTGTAGACCAAAAACATGGTTTGAGGTTTTTCACATCAACCCCATCCACCCATGTCATGTATTACTTTTTTGGACCTATATTTAACCACCCCATTGGTGTGACAACTCAACACCCTTATAGTGGGATACAAAATAAATTAATTGAGTTCGTTGGAGAGGATCATTCCTTCTCTCTATGTTACTAAATTCTAATAAAATGGGTATATTTTTTATTTAATGATAATGTTAAATGGGAATGGGAAAAAATAGAACATGTATTTTGTTTATTTACACGATTAATGGCACATCTTGGTATGAAAGTAGTGTATCATAAATATTTGGAACATGTTACATCCTGGTATGATAATGAATAATATTATAGGTATGAAAAATATTAATTAATGGTCAGTCACTAACTATTATTAAATATATGGCACATACTGATTCATAGAATGAAACTGACTATTATTAAAGGTATTGATCTTATTGATTAATGGTATGACATGGACTATTATAAATGGTATGCCTCCTATTGATCGATGGTACCGAACTAATATGGGAAACTGAGGTCTGGAACCTATGACTTCTATATATATTTATATCATTGGATATCAGTTTCACATGTTATACTCCTTGAGACCTAGCCCATGTAGTTCTATTACTTTGGCCATATGTGAATTTTGTTGAACTTGATACTACATGATTGATTATAATTTATAAATATTTTATCTCATCTATCATAGATTTCATCTTATATATACTTTCTATGGGATTGATGTATTTTTTTGACATAACATCCTACTTCTTATACCTAAACAGAGTTATAGTTTATTTCAACATACTGTTTTTTTATAGACAACGTTTGTGGTGGACTATTAATTTTGTATCACACCCAATCCTGGTTACCATTGGTAACTGGGAAGATTGCCTAATTTAGATAGGGAGATGGGAAATCAACTAGATTCCGATTCCTGAATTATAATTAGATTGGAACATGGGAGAAAGTGACCTAGATATGGCTCATGATGTTATTTAGAAAAAATATTTAGAATTTTTGGATCTATTGATATACATGTATAGTAATTGATGTATGATTCTATGTTGAATTTTCCTTTCTATTTAGATATAGGACATTACATAATATTATTCAAGGTACTATATATTTCTATAGAGGTTAGGTTTATTATTATCATATAGATGTTTTATTTCCTTTATTCTGGCTGTCAGTTATTTTTATTATTGTCTTATTAGGTTATCCATTTATTATGCCACTATGTCACAGTCATTATGGGGGTATAGGTTCCCCACTATTCCACCATATACCCTTATTTGTAGTTTATAACCTTTAATGTATGATATGGTTTTCATAAGATAATGTGACCTAACAGATCCAGGTCATGCATAGCAGCTTCCAGATCAGGATATTACAAATTCGTATTAGAGAACTTCATTTAATTTTCTTATTGCATAAGAATACTAGACATTAGATTAATAATATTTCATAGTTTGGTAATGATTATGTTACTTGGAGTTATAAATCCATGTACGAGAGAAATACAAATTACCCTATATGGGACATGATTTATATATTATTCTTTTTATAGTTGTTTTCATTTCACTGATGGGTGAGACACATGATATGTCATGTTATTATTTTCATGATATTGAATTTCATTTTATCCTTGTATTTGTTTATAAAGGAGGCCTTGATAATGAATCATTTTAGGCACCTGATACGAAAAATATTTCATGAATTATACCATACCATGTATGTTTCAATTATATAATGTGTGATAATTTTTTCATGTAACATTAGTGATATAATTGTTATTAAACAAAAATTTCTGTAAGAAAAAGGAGAGAGAATAATTTGTTTGTATTGTGATTGCATCAACCTCAGTGGATTTTTTTCAGAATAGGTGGATGATGAAACATTAACTAGTCAATTATTCCATGCTTTGTTTATGTAACCGAGGTCACACAGTCTGGAATAAAATCTAATTTAAACTCAATTAATGCCATTATTTATGAAAACAATAATTCGCTCTTATAGATTAGTATCGTTGATTCATTTAGTAAAATCATCTTATATAAACTATTACAATTTTCTATCATATTAAAATATCCAATATAGTTAAATGAACTACAAATTTCAATTTATAAATTGTAAACTTTTATAAATTGGTAATGTAACTTCAGTTAGTTGTCCAGTCATGTAAATCTGAGAATTGATCAATCATAAATTTTAAAATGGTTTCTATTAAATAGGGATTCCAATTAAAAAATATTGGTTTCATCCCCCTATAAATTGAATTCGAATGTCTATATACTAGCACCCTTATATTGAACCAAAATAATGACCTATACATGTCCTTATTAGTTGTTAATAAGATGTGACACTCATGTTATTAATTATCACAACAACCACAATGTATTGGATTTAGAATCATGAAAAGGGTAGTGAATCTTATATTTATAGGCTTGTACCTAACCTATTATAGTATTTACGATCATACAATTATTATATCCACTCTATGGACTGTTCTTGAAATTTAATTATTTATCCAACCATGATGTCTTGATCCGTGATCCATAATGGTGTAGGTGACAATGCTCTAGAGTTGGTCAGAATGAAGGCACTGAGGTTAAATCCTATAGTTTTGAATGTAGAACCACCTATTATCCCAAAAGGTGATTTTATTCTTGGTTTCAAGGAGTGTTTCTACGACTTATTTAGATAATAAGAGGATTTATGTGACTTTCCCCTTCTATGGGAGAGTTCATGTGAGAGTTTCAGCAACAACATCCACTTAATTTTCCAAGGGATGGAGGAACCTAGGATATAGATTTATGGATTGAGACTGTCTTATATATCTTAGAGAACCTCAATACTAATAATGATCGGAAAGGGGATCTCCATACCTATATTATTTGGGGATTTTCCAAATGTTGGTTGGATATTATGGACCATGAATGTTAGTAATGGGATGTAATTTAGAGGGATTTCAAATCTATCTTCTATGCCTAATTATTTCCAAAGACATCGAGCACTTATAATTCTATGGATTTCATGAGACTTGTAGAGACCCTAAGCTTATCGTACATGGACATTACATTACTTTTGCGGAATACTTAGTACATAACAAAAACACACACTAAAGGATCGTAATAGTTTAGTGTCTTTGGAAACTCGGAACGTAATCTTCTAATCGTGGTGAAAGATCTTCAATATCTCCCATAAATATCTTCCCTTTTTTTTACCTAAAACCTTTATTTATATCCTGGGGAAAAGAAAACATAAAAGGGTGAGCTCAAATGCTCAGTAAGGGTATACAAAAGAAATAAAAATCATATAATATCTTTTTGAAAATCATAACCTGCAAAAGAGATCATAAGATCATAACATGGAACAAATCATAGAAGTGAAAATGAGATAACCATAATCATAACATGAAACATGAAACTTTGTGGAATGCACACATAATCATGGAAATCATTTCTTGTTAGTCATGACTCATTGCCAAGACTATCTTAGTGGACAAAGTCCCTTTCTGAACCGAGTTCACTCCTCGTTTCAGTCCTGTATCACTAAACCGAAATAACCTTCCGTTCCAGCCATGTCTATCTCATGAGATATAAAATCTTTACCCAATGCATTGGAGGGAGATATAGGTCCCACCCATCTTATAATGAATCCTTTCTTATGTGTGCCACATAATCATAAACCATACATCATAGCGTAACCCATGTAATAAAAATGGGATTCTTAAACAACATGACATCATAAAACAATTCATATAAGATAAAGGAATTCATAATCATAATTCCATCACAACATAGTCAAATCAATGTAAAAATATGGATAGAAACATAACCCTTTATTATCTTAGATGGGAAATAATTTTGATAAAACACTTGAATTGAATTCTTGAGGAAAATATCCTTTCTTCTTCAAAATCAATTTCTTTTCACAAAACATCATGCAATTTTAAAAGAAAGAGATTTTATTGAAAATAGTCATGAAATCTTTTAGAGGAAGCTTCATGAAAATAAGGCTTTATAAAACAGTAGAAATCCGTTCGTGCCGTATATGTTAAAAAAAACATTCTTCGTACTTTTGTCGGAAAAGTCAAAAAGTACCTCGTATGACAAAAGATTCCTTTCATAGATATTACTAAAAACTAACCGAAGGGTAAAAATGGATTTAAACAATTGTAGGTGGATGGAAATAATATTACATATTGATGAAACATGGATGTGGATGATAAAATACACCCCAGTAAATACTTACGAATAAACAATCTCGGATAAAAATGAGATTGTGATATTCCCCTTACCTTAGGTCCAATTTGCTTCGTATGTGTCCGAACCTCCTGTATAATGATTTAAATAATGTCATTGACTTATTACAGAATCATATTCATTGTTATGATATCATATATGGTTTACTTATGACATTATATTACCCGTTCTTTTGTAAATTCCATGTTAAAGAAGCGTTTTGGGTAAAATCGTTTCATTTATCGTAGGTGTTTTGACTTGTTGTTCTTGACATCATTATTACTTATATCATGATTTACTTACTTCCATAATATAAAATATGATTTATATATCATATATATTCAGTATATATATATATATAATAGGTAGATAAATAAAATGAAAAACACCGTTCATGGAGACGGTAGTCCGTACGTACGCATGAACGCTGTTTTCCTTTCCTTATTGTCTTGAAATGGAAGTAAGTAGATGACATACATATGTATATATATACATAAATCCAGTAGCTTTATAATGTCATATATTTCATTATTATTTCTTATATATACATTATAATCATTCTTAAATGGTTAACATGGAGAATGAATCTCATCGCGTCGTGGAGACGGTAGTCCGTACGTACGCACGAGCGATGATATCATTTCTATAAATATTGAATTGAATTGGAGTGGATTATAAAATATATCAGAATCAATATGATGTTGTAATAACTATGTATAGTTATTCTTTACACCATTATACCCATCCATGTAAGGTGGTGGTGGAAAATAGATTACACCACGGCGTGGAGACGGTATTCCGTACGTACGCACGCGTGGTGATTTCATTTTTCCGTAGGATGGATAGAAGGTGAAATAGGGTTGTTTCATATTTATAATAACATATCAGTATGTAAGTAATACTGATGTTATTACTTTATCATGAAACAACTAAAGAAGAAGAAGTTGAAGAAGAAAGAAATTGAAAAGATCGGTAATGGATATTACCTCTTCTTTGGAACGCCTCTTTGAATCCTCCACTTAAGGAACTAAGATTGGTCTTTGGAGAAGACCAGGACCTCTAGGATTATTCTAGGGAAGTGGAGAGGAGAAAATGGCAGGGGTTGGCCGAGCTTGAGTGCTCAATTTGGTGTGAGGAGGAGGGGGAGGAGGTGCCCTTTTATAAGGGAGGAGAGGGGCACCTTAGGAATATCTCAAAATATTATTTTATATTAAAGTCAGAATCGGTTTATAATGGTTCCAAAGGGTCTTATTTCGAACATAAAGTGGGGAAGGGTCGATATCCTATCAACCAATAGAATTTAGACAAGTTTAGGATATTATTTTAACCTTATCAATCAAATTTTACTCTAAGTTAAATAATTTAACTTTTACCATGTCTTTTTGTTTTCTTTCACTATATGGTTAATACACTTACTATAACATGCCAAACGAACCCCAAATTGTTTATTATTAATATATATATCCTTATCTAAGTCATTTGGCCGAACCTTAGATTTTTAGGAATAAAATAACAATTAATAATATAATATTTGATTTAAAAACTATTTTGTGTCAATTTTGACACTATTTGATATATGATTTTTTTGAAAGTCATAACAGAATTATATGTTCGAACAAATTTGATTAAAGCAACACTAATATATCATAGTAACCTAGAAAAGTAGTTTAATTCATAAAAAGTCTCAAATTACATTTATTTTGGTGTTTATAACATCAATTATGTCAATATTTCATTAACAAGATAATTACTGCATCATCTTTGTGTCATAAATAAATTAATTTATTTGATGTCTAAAAATTACAAATAAAATACCATCATGTAGTAAAGCTTTTTATCTTTCTAATGAATATTTACAATCGAATTTATCTTATGTATAATCCCATATTAAAAATGATTTACTTATTAAACTTTGATTTTAACTATTTTAACCCTTCTTTAAATAAATTAATAATAAATGTCCTAATCTAATCCAAGTGGGCCTAAATGGTCATATTTTATTCCTAAGTTTGTTTTTGGTCGAATTACACTTGTCCAATAGAATTAGGACATGTGTTAGGGTAATATTAATATCATATTTACCCTTAGTTACCCTATTTACTATTAACCGCGGTAAAAAAAGTAAAAAGTTACTATTCACCAAAAAATTATTTTCATCTCATTGAACCACATTTTAGTCCTTGATATTAACCGTGTCTCTCGGATTTTCGAAATTCCAATCACAGAAGCGGTAAAATTAAGTTTTATGCAAAATTCAGTTTTTAACATACCACTTAGTAGTTTCACTATTCATCAAAAATTGATGTTTTTCAGAACAATGCCAAAATTTCATCCCAAGCTATATTTCATATTCCGAATTCAAAAATGAAGTCTATTTTACCAAATTCATAACATAAAAGTTGCATTAATTAATTTTATAATTAAATCCCGCTGTTAAAACAAATAGCGTGTTTTTTAAGAAACAATATCTATCAAAAGATTGACACTGGTTTATGTCTAGTTTAAATGTGAAATTACATCCAATGACCAACATTGTATTAAATTGTAAAAATATATTCTAAATATACTTTAAAACCACTCAAATTAATGATTTATCACTATTAACTATTTCGATTAAAAAAGTTGTTTTTAATTAAAATTTAGTAATTTTCACTATTCATCAAAATATGAAAGTTATCCGAAAATCACCAAAACTTCAACCTAAGCTAATTTCGATATTCCGAATCCATAAATGATGTCCATTTTGAAAAATAAAATTTACAAAATTTCAAAAAGTGGTTATTAATATTCATAACGGCTAGTTTTAATAATATCTTAATAGCATATCGTTGTTTAATGAAACTCAGTATTGCGTACTACACACGCTATCGAGGAAGGTCGCGATTGCGTGTAATGCAAGTCAAGTCAAGGATGTGTGTTGTGCAAGCTCCTTTTGGTGTAGCGTACAACACAAGACATTAATAAAATTAAAAACAATATTTTTTTATAAAATCTTGGGCTGTTACATTCTACCCCCCTTAAAATGAATTTCGCCCTCGAAATTCGTCGGGGTTATAAATGGTTTACTATTTGAAAGTTTCTTTAATAGAAACCCACATCGTAAAAAGGAATATCAAAACCAATCTTTAAAAACAAAAGTATGAAACGTAACGGTTACCCAAATAAACTAATCATTGGGTTTCCACATAGGTGAAAATATGGATATGGAAGAGAAATCTAACCATCATGTTCTGATGGAGAGTGGTAGAGAACATGGCTATGGAAAAGCCAGTAATCACAAATCCATAGATTTGTGATGATATAAGGTAACATCTGATTCATCAGGTATAAGATCACTAGGACAACATTTTTGGTTTTCAAGTTCATTTCCCCTAAAGTTGAAAATTTGAATTTTAATAAATACTTACTTTATTTTGGTACAATCTCACTGTTGTTCGTGCCTTGAACAATTTCCACTTCATCTCTTAAATAAATGAAGTTGAATTTGTTATTCGTGAAGTGTTAGGAGATCATGTGATAGAATGACGGGTCATTCCATCTGTCTCAAACAAAAGGTTAGCAAAAATTATATGCATAAATCGATCTATAGTGAGATTAATCATATATGGTTCCTAAAATGGACTTATACTTCATATATCATACTGCTTAATATAATAAAACTAGTTTCTACTAAACAGGGACTTTCTGTAGGTCAGTGGTAGGCGATAAAGGCCAGTCGCACTTCAGTTGTGGGTTCGATTCCCACAGCCTTGTCCGAAGCGATGGGCTGTCGCCCGTCCTGCAGGTTGTCCTTTTTCTAAAACTACGTTACTATAACATCCCATCAATAATATCGAAAATCTTCTATCCTTAAACAATACTAACTTATGTCCAGTCTAATCTTTAGGCTTATACATAATACTGCAGTCCACTCTCATAATATAGTGACAACGATTACCAGAGATTTAATACTGTCGTTGATCCCCACATATCATAAGATATGTCTTGTTGGTCACATTCCAAACATTCAAAGTCCTTAATCGTGTATTCTCTTGAATACCTTAGTGAAAACATGAGTGCAGTTAAAAGTTAACACTTTCCAGATACCAAAATCCTCAAAATTCTATATACTCAAACCATGATATCACTTAGTCCTTATATCAATCATGAGCTCATGAATACTATCAAACATTTAATTTTCTCCTTATCCCTTCATTATGCGCATATCATCTACATTACAAAAATATCTGAATAACCTTTCATGGATACTGGTAACATTAATCATACACTTTCAAAACACAAGGAAAGACAACAATGTAACAATCCATAAATGTCTCTTTATTCCAAAATTACACATAATAAACATGTAATCATTCCACTACATTCTCAAACCATTGACCGAGCTTCAAAAATTCTTTCATCTCACATATCATTTGTAGTCTCTTCATCATCATCCACATAAATACTACCCATATGACCATACTGATTCTCTTCATGAGTCTTTCCCTTAGGGCATTTGTTTGCATAATGCCCATACATTCCACATTTAAAACACTTAACCATTTTTGATGTCGTAGCAATACCATTATCCTCATCCATGGTGTTAACCGACCCTTTTCCTTTGCACTTACTTGCTTTGTGTCCTTCTTTTCCACACCCAAAGCATCTTCCAGTTCCCTTGAAACATTCTCCTTGATGCCTCTTCCCACATGATTTACATACGGGAAATTGAACTTTCTTTCCTCTATGATCATCATGGAACTCTATCTTTCTCTTATTAGTCGAGTCAGGAAACTTACCGAATTTTACTTTATTGATCATATTGTGGGATTGCTGATTCGGCATAATAATGATGTTTGGACATCCAAATCCCATTTCATTTGGTTTCTCATGAAGAATATCATTCCATTGTCCATCATATCCTCCATTATTATGAATCATCTTGTTTCCAGCCATTTTCTAAAACCCAAACAGAATAGTGTTAGATGCAAAAATCATAATAAAGGGGGAGTACCTTCAATATCCAACATCTTAGGTTTAGTTCTATGATAGTTAGCGTAATTCTATTACTATAACCTATACGTATACTTATCCCTAGGGACATCCCTAGACATACCTTAGAAATATCTCTAGGGATCTCACTAACGTTTTCGCATCCTAGTTTCCAAAGGTTGACTAAACCTTTCCTCTGATATCAACTGTAGAGACCCTAAGCTTATCGTACATGGACATTACATTACTTTTGCGGAATACTTAGTACATAACAAAAACACACACTAAAGGATCGTAATAGTTTAGTGTCTTTGGAAACTCGGAACGTAATCTTCTAATCGTGGTGAAAGATCTTCAATATCTCCCATAAATATCTTCCCTTTTTTTTACCTAAAACCTTTATTTATATCCTGGGGAAAAGAAAACATAAAAGGGTGAGCTCAAATGCTCAGTAAGGGTATACAAAAGAAATAAAAATCATATAATATCTTTTTGAAAATCATAACCTGCAAAAGAGATCATAATATCTTAACATGGAACAAATCATAGAAGTGAAAATGAGATAACCATAATCATAACATGAAACTTGAAACTTTGTGGAATGCACACATAATCATGGAAATCATTTCTTGTTAGTCATGACTCATTGCCAAGACTATCTTAGTGGACAAAGTCCCTTTCTGAACCGAGTTCACTCCTCGTTTCAGTCCTGTATCACTGAACCGAAATAACCTTCCGTTCCAGCCATGTCTATCTCATGAGATATAAAATCTTTACCCAATGCATTGGAGGGAGATATAGGTCCCACCCATCTTATAATGAATCCTTTCTTATGTGTGCCACATAATCATAAACCATACATCATAGCGTAACCCATGTAATAAAAATGGGATTCTTAAACAACATGACATCATAAAACAATTCATATAAGATAAAGGAATTCATAAACATAATTCCATCACAACATAGTCAAATCAATGTAAAAATATGGATAGAAACATAACCCTTTATTATCTTAGATGGGAAATAATTTTGATAAAACACTTGAATTGAATTCTTGAGGAAATTATCCTTTCTTCTTCAAAATCAATTTCTTTTCACAAAACATCATGCAATTTTAAAAGAAAGAGATTTTATTGAAAATAGTCATGAAATCTTTTAGAGGAAGCTTCATGAAAATAAGGCTTTATAAAACAGTAGAAATCCGTTCGTGCCGTATAAGTTAAAAAAAACATTCTTCGTACTTTTGTCGGAAAAGTCAAAAAGTACCTCGTATGACAAAAGATTCCTTTCATAGATATTACTAAAAACTAACCAAAGGGTAAAAATGGATTTAAACAATTGTAGGTGGATGGAAATAATATTACATATTGATGAAACATGGATGTGGATGATAAAATACACCCCAGTAAATACTTACGAATAAACAATCTCGGATAAAAATGAGATTGTGATATTTCCCTTACCTTAGGTCCAATTTGCTTCGTATGTGTCCGAACCTCCTGTATAATGATTTAAATAATGTCATTGACTTATTACAGAATCATATTCATTGTTATGATATCATATATGGTTTACTTATGACATTATATTACCCGTTCTTTTGTAAATTCCATGTTAAAGAAGCATTTTGGGTAAAATCGTTTCATTTATCGTAGGTGTTTTGACTTGTTGTTCTTGACATCATTATTACTTATATCTTGATTTACTTACTTCCAGAATATAAAATATGATTTATATATCATATATATTCAGTATATATATATATATAATAGGTAGATAAATAAAATGAAAAACACCGTTCATGGAGACGGTAGTCCGTACGTACGCATGAACGCTGTTTTCCTTTCCTTATTGTCTAGAAATGGAAGTAAGTAGATGACATACATATGTATATATATACATAAATCCAGTAGCTTTATAATGTCATGTATTTCATTATTATTTCTTATATATACATTATAATCATTCTTAAATGGTTAACATGGAGAATGAATCTCATCGCGTCGTGGAGACGGTAGTCCGTACGTACGCACGAGCGATGATATCATTTCTATAAATATTGAATTGAATTGGAGTGGATTATAAAATATATCAGAATCAATATGATGTTGTAATAACTATGTATAGTTATTCTTTACACCATTATACCCATCCATGTAAGGTGGTGGTGGGAAATAGATTACACCACGGCGTGGAGACGGTATTCCGTACGTACGCACGCGTGGTGATTTCATTTTTCCGTAGGATGGATAGAAGGTGAAATAGGTTTGTTTCATATTTATAATAACATATCAGTATGTAAGTAATACTGATGTTATTACTTTATCATGAAACAACTAAAGAAGAAGAAGTTGAAGAAGAAAGAAATTGAAAAGATCGGTAATGGATATTACCTCTTCTTTGGAACGCCTCTTTGAATCCTCCACTTAAGGAACTAAGATTGGTCTTTGGAGAAGACCAGGACCTCTAGGATTATTCTAGGGAAGTGGAGAGGAGAAAATGGCAGGGGTTGGCCGAGCTTGAGTGCTCAATTTGGTGTGAGGAGGAGGGGGAGGAGGTGCCCTTTTATAAGGGAGGAGAGGGGAACCTTAGGAATATCTCAAAATATTATTTTATATTAAAGTCAAAATCGGTTAATAATGGTTCCAAAGGGTCTTATTTCGAACATAAAGTGGGGAAGGGTCGATATCCTATCAACCAATAGAATTTAGACAAGTTTAGGATATTATTTTAACCTTATCAATCAAATTTAACTCTAAGTTAAATAATTTAACTTTTACCATGTCTTTTTGTTTTCTTTCACTATATGGTTAATACACTTACTATAACATGCCAAACGAACCCCAAATTGTTTATTATTAATATATATATCCTTATCTAAGTCATTTGGCCGAACCTTAGATTTTTAGGAATAAAATAACAATTAATAATATAATATTTGATTTAAAAACTATTTTGTGTCAATTTTGACACTATTTGATATATGATTTTTCTGAAAGTCATAACAGAATTATATGTTCGAACAAATTTGATTAAAGCAACACTAATATATCATAGTAACCTAGAAAATTAGTTTAATTCATAAAAAGTCTCAAATTACATTTATTTTGGTGTTTATAACATCAATTATGTCAATATTTCATTAACAAGATAATTACTGCATCATCTTTGTGTCATAAATAAATTAATTTATTTGATGTCTAAAAATTACAAATAAAATACCATCATGTAGTAAATCTTTTTATCTTTCTAATGAATATTTACAATCGAATTTATCTTATGTATAATCCCATATTAAAAATGATTTACTTATTAAACTTTGATTTTAACTATTTTAACCCTTCTTTAAATAAATTAATAATAAATGTCCTAATCTAATCCAAGTGGGCCTAAATGGTCATATTTTATTCCTAAGTTTGTTTTTGGTCGAATTACACTTGTCCAATAGAATTAGGACATGTGTTAGGGTAATATTAATATCATATTTACCCTTAGTTAACCTATTTACTATTAACCGCGGTAAAAAAAGTAAAAAGTTACTATTCACTAAAAAATTATTTTCATCTCATTGAACCACATTTTAGTCCTTGATATTAACCGTGTCTCTCGGATTTTCGAAATTCCAATCACAGAAGCGGTAAAATTAAGTTTTATGCAAAATTCAGTTTTTAACCTACCACTTAGTAGTTTCACTATTCATCAAAAATTGATGTTTTTCAGAACAATGCCAAAATTTCATCCCAAGCTATATTTCATATTCCGAATTCAAAAATGAAGTCTATTTTACCAAATTCATAACATAAAAGTTGCATTAATTAATTTTATAATTAAATCCCGCTGTTAAAACAAATAGCGTGTTTTTTAAGAAACAATATCTATCAAAAGATTGACACTGGTTTATGTCTAGTTTAAATGTGAAATTACATCCAATGACCAACATTGTATTAAATTGTAAAAATATATTCTAAATATACTTTAAAACCACTCAAATTAATGATTTATCACTATTAACTATTTCGATTAAAAAAGTTGTTTTTAATTAAAATTTAGTAATTTTCACTATTCATCAAAATATGAAAGTTATCCGAAAATCACCAAAATTTCAACCTAAGCTAATTTCGATATTCCGAATCCATAAATGATGTCCATTTTGAAAAATAAAATTTACAAAATTTCAAAAAGTGGTTATTAATATTCATAATGGCTAGTTTTAATAATATCTTAATAGCATATCGTTGTTTAATGAAACTCAGTATTGCGTACTACACACGCTATCGAGGAAGGTCGCGATTGCGTGTAATGCAAGTCAAGTCAAGGATGTGTGTTGTGCATGCTCCTTTTGGTGTAGCGTACAACACAAGACATTAATAAAATTAAAAAGAATATTTTTTTATAAAATCTTGGGCTGTTACAAGACTATAGTTGGGTTCTATTTACATTATGGACTACACTTATCATTTTACATAGATGGAATACTTTTCACTTATCTATACAGCTGATGAGCCTGAGAAAGAAAGACATTTTAAGGATGGTATTAGACTTACTGTTAATTCTCAGGTATATTCATTTTAGTAAACAACCATATCTGATATTTTATGATATGATATTATTACTATATGTAACCTGGTGGAAGATGGAGGACACAATTAGATTGGACTAGATCTTTAATCCAGTAGTACAATATCTTATTGAAGGAATCATTTCATTGAGACCTATCACAATTGATGTACCAGTCAGAGTTCTTGTAGTAGTGTTTTTTTAGTTTTTCAACATTGTTCGAAGCAGTGGACAAGAAAAATCAGTGGGATATTGTCCCAATTGAGTGATGATTATATGGAATGATGGGAAATATATTATTTTAATGTAGATTTTTTCTTCTACTAGCATGTGAAAGAGGATCAAATCCAACTTCAGGTTTAGGAGGAGGATTTATATCTACACATTTTATATAATGACAAATTGATATCAACTAGTTAGGCCAAGGGTGTGGCCATGTCTAGGGCATCCATGCACCATTTATAAATTATCAGTAGAGTGATCCTACTTAAGGTATTAAAGGTGTATCTCAGAACTATAGAACATACCAATTTTATTCAGTGTAGTATGTTTAGGTGGAGTAGATTTAGAGACCTTGTAGAACTCAAGGTATTATTTTAGTAGAATCTAACATTCTATATTCTTCTTTTTATATAGGGTAATCATCTTATTTTATCTATTTAATTAGTTTGGACATCTTTGTACATAGAATTCAGAACTTATTTGGGGAGATGGAACTTGAAATACCTTTTAATTTACATTATGAGAGTGTAAACCAATGTTGGGCCCCCTCATAAGACTTCCAACAATCATTTATAATGTAAATTATTTATCCTTAAGATTTATGGTTTTCACATTATTCTTAGGGTAGATTAGTTAGTCCCTAATCATGATTTTATGGATTTATATCACTAGAGGGTGCCATTTGAATCACTAGAGGGAGGTACTTATTTTCTCAAGGGAGAGTGGAATGCTCTGTAAGGTAGAGATAGACTAGATAATCATTGGTTGTGTGGTGTAAAAAACTATATTAATAACCTATGAGTAGATAATTAGGGATTACATAAAGCTAATTTCCTTCTTATAATGGATTGTATCAGGGATGTTTTTACTAATATTTTTGGATTACCTCCTAATTAAAAGTATGAGTCCTCTATTTATTTAGTTTTAGAAGCTGTATTATTGTTCATTCCTCCTTACAGGATTGACACTATTGAGTTATTAGAGATTAAGAGAAATATGGAGGACTTAGAAGATAAGTGTTTTATATGACCCAACACTTAACCATGGAGTTCACCAGTCCTTTTTTAAATTAAGGAGGGTGAAACCTTCAAGATTAGTATGGATTTCTAGAATTGGAATATGAATAATGCGAAGAAACATTAACCCATTCCTCATATAGATGACATCTATGATTAGATCCAAGGAGATCTTGTTTTCTAATATATCAATTTGAGGTTATGTTATCTCTATGTATGTTTTAGAACCTTATACATACCAAATACAATGTTCTGTAGTGGGCACGATCATTATGAGTATAAGGCTTGATAAAACCATCTGAATAGGTCTCATTACCATGCAAGGCATATACCTAGGGTGTGTAATAGCTATGTATGGATTATCTAACCATGAACTACATGCCATGTGATATGAGGTCCATGGTAGTGGTGTTCTCATGGTTGTCACATGATTTGGAAAACCTTGTGGAAAAACTGTGTGAGAACATAAGAGGAGTGATTATACAATTTTTCCCACTTCTATATTAACAACATCATTTCCTTTTGATTGTCACTAATATAAAAATCCCTCCCCGCACAACTTTGATCTCTAAAAAGAATGAAGATATAAAATAGTTCTTCTACTTCACCCATAGTTCAAATCAAGATCTGTCTATCACATTTCATTTCCACTGATAATATTTCTATTCCGTAGGCTAATTTCTTTGATTGTATTCATATTGGTGAAGTTATTTTGGCATGATCTCGTATGGCCTACATTCAAGGTTCTCATATTTTTTTCCATATTCTTCTAATATGGAGAAATCTAAAGAAAAATATTGCATGAGTGTTCTTCTATAAGATTATGGTAGGTGGTCTATACCGTTTATATTACTTTTTGTTGTCTATTTGGCTATTATTTTTGTTCTAAAAGATGAACCTTACAGTTGTTACTTATAAATTAAATTATAAACCCTAAATTATTAATTAATCCTAGTTTATGTGTCCCTTGTAGAACCTAATCAATCTTGGAGGTTTTCAACCTCAACTAGAGCCCTCTATATTGTGCATTCTTTATTTATCCCATTATTCAAACACCCATTTCTGTGTGTCAGATAGCCATCATTTTAAAGGGACCTACTATAAATTAATTGTGTTAGTTGGTAAGAAGCAATCCCCCTCATCAATTTATTAAATTCTAATAAAATGATTAAATATAATATTTAATGATAACTATAAATGGCTAGGGATGATAACATATCCCTTTTATTTTTATTATTTACTAGAGAAATTATATATCTCAGTATCGAAGTTGTGTATTATAATGGTATGTGACCTGTTACATCATAGTATGGTAATCACTAATAATTAATTTTTTTAACCTAATGATTGTTAGTATGGAAATGCATATTATTAATGGTATGGAACTTACTGATGGATGGTATGAAAACAACTATTATTAATGTTATGGAACATATTGATTAACTATACGAAACTAACATTTATTAGTGTTATGAAAACCATTCATCGATGGTGTGTAAATGATAAGGAAAATTGAGGTGTGGAACCTATTACTTACATATAACTGTATATATATGGATATTGGATGCATGAGTTATATGCCTCATGGCCTATCCCATGGATTTAAATTACTATTGTAACTTCTATTTTTTCAAATTGTTACTACCTATTGATGCTAATTTATATATATTGATAATCATATAAAATATCCCAATTCTTCTATAGTAGTTCAATGGTTCATATGTATTTTTATTACAATACATCCTACATGTTATACATGCGCATGGTTATATTTTATTTTCAGATGATAGATTTGTTATAGATACTATTGGCAGTGGTCTATTGAGTTTATCTGACACCTATCCCAACCACCACTGGTACCTAGGAAGATTCTATGGATGCATTTAGGGTTATGAGAACTATCCCTGTTACCGATGCTAGAGTTATTATATCATGGGAGTAGGGGATCAAATTATTGGGTTGTGGTTTGGGATGATATCCGGGGATAATATTTTGGTATTTTTCATTCTATTGATTTACATAAATAGTATTATATGTCTGATTCATTGTTTCCCATTCCATTTTTGTTTAGAGACGTGGAATTGCCAAATATTTTATGTCGTACTAGATACATTAATCGATGGACTATTTTTGATTTTCATATGGATGTTTTACTTTTTTTGTTATCATTGTTAGCTTTTATATTTAATCTTTTATTCTATTATTAATTTATTACCCCGCTATGTGACTCTGACTGTAAGGTAATAGTATCCACACTATTCCACCATATAACATCACAACAAGTGAATAATATTTGGTCTATTGGGAGGCATGCTTGAGGCCATGTGACCTACAATATCAGAGGACCACTTCGCGGCTTTCAGGTGGGTTCATTACATGACTAATAAGATAGTGATAATTAATTTACAAAAAAATATGATGTAAGGGTTGAATATAATATACATAATAAAGAAAAAATATATTTAGTAATTGTCAAAATTTAAATAGGGAAAAGTTTCAATTATTCACCCATCAAGTTATAAAATTAAACAAATACATGAGTAACATGGTCATGTTATTAGGGAAATATATTGAAAATATTGTAATCAACTATGAAAACATATCTAAAAGTATTTGAATGAGGATTTTTTTCTGTAAAGTTACTCACTACCAACAAACAAATACTATTGATAATCTAGCTAGCATTGGATCTTGATATACTGTATTTCATCAAGATCAATTAGTAGATTAACCATGTTATGAGAGAGATATAAATTGTCATGGGTGAGGAATACTATAAAAAGATATATGGGAAAATCATATTTATGGGTCACAAATTATTGTAAATGTGGAATAGGAAAATAATATGGACAACATGTAAAATTAATGAGTAATGTTAATAATTTATGAACTATAAAAAAAATTAAAAGGGAAATAATATAACCTTTATATATACATGTAAAAGTGTTTATACCAATGGTCAAATTTGGTAAATTCCAAAAATCAAATCATAACTAATGGAATAATTAAATTTTTCCTAAGATGAAATATAAAATTAACAATAAGTAATATAGAAAAACAAAGTAATGTTTTAGGGGAAATCATGCATTATAGAATTTCTATAGGAATAATAAGATGAGATATATCTAATATTTGAGTGAAATAAAAAAAAATACTGTATTAGGATATATCTATTTCAACATAGGAATCATTCTAACATTGTTTGATATTTTATAAAATCACGAAAAACATAAGATAATTTCACTTAATAAATTAAAAGTAATATGATTTTAAATAAATATTTATTTACTACATTAAAAAAAGATTTAAAATCATGAAAAATAAATATTTATTTTTCCTATAATAAACTATTAAAAATGTCCTTATTATTGTGTAAAATAAATTATAATAAAATAATTATTTTAATAGAAAAATTTTTTTAGTCAAGTTATTCATAAAATAAAATATATTTTTTTTGTAAATTAAACATGATCGTTTTCAAAGAATAACATGTGTCTAAATGACCAATATAGATTCTCTGGGTCATTAAATTAAAATATATTTGTACTTGTATTAAATTTTCATATATATTGTCATAGAAATAAATGTTATGAAACAGGAAATTTATTTATTCACAAAACATAATCATTTCTTATCACTTATTTTTTGGGGGGTCTCATAAGATCAGCCATCAACATCTACTTAGTTCAGATAATAAATACCAATAATGGTCACATTTTACCTCAAAAATACCCACATTTCTTATTCCTTCATTTTATCTTCAGAATACCTTCTATATTCATAATTATTTTACATTTTTATATAATTATCATTTTTTATTCTTCTTTATTATAGATCATGATGATTCTTTCTTTAACCTCTTGTAATTTATTATGTTTTTTTCTATTAAATTTTACACACATTAATTTAATTTTATATCATACTTTCAAATTCATTTCAATTGTTTTTATAACTAAATTATAGTTTTTATAATTTATTATGGAAAACCTATAAATTTATTACCCCATAATAGAAATCACTCCCCCTTAATTTTCATAACTCCTTCTAAAATTAAATGATTTATACTTCAATATTATTATACCTATATACTGATTATTTAAGAATATATATTTTTCTTAGGATTTTATCATAGAAGTCCATTTTTATTATAATTATTACCAATAAGGATGATTCATATTTTATCAACTTTGATATAAAAATAGTTTTACATTATGATTTTTTGAAAAAATTTATACAATAAACACAATCACCTATTTCAATTGTTATGTTTTTCACAATGAGAATGTGTCTATGAAGTGAAACAATATTATATGTAATGTTCAAAGTCATTCTCTTATTTTACCAAAATTCATATGCAACATTTTGGACTAAATTGATGAAAAATAGTGTTTTGTAAAAGTCTCATTTTTTATCTATAGTTTGAATGTATCTAAATGAACTTGATTTGAATAATATAGTGTCATAGAATCAATATTTGAAATTTTTTTAATCCGATATCTCAAAAATATTTTCAAAATTCTTAAAAAGATAAAAATTTGAAACAAAATACACATAGGTTACATTAATCTCTCCAAACAAAATAGATATATCAAAATCATTATCTACAACATAAAAAATTTATAGTGTAGAGATTTTGAAATACTTTTATGATAACTCTTTTGATGGGAATGATAATAAAGATAAAACATTACTTTGAACAAGATTAATCCATGAAACACAATTTTTTTTTTGTGTTTATGAGATTTTTGATATTTATTGATGTTGTTTTTCAAATGAATTGTATGTTTCAAAATATTTTTTTCATGAGTTATCAATAATTATTTCAAGTAAATCATTATTAAGGGACATTAAATTCATTTGAGTTATCCTCCCCTCCAGTATTTTTACTAGTATATTTTTTTTAAACTAAAAAACATATTTGATTTTATCAACTACATAATCAATTAATTATTATCTTCACCGAAAAATAAATAAAACAATATTTAAATATTGTGAATTGGTTTCTCCTTTTTCAAACAATAAAAACAACATGTTGGTAAGGATATCTATCATTGGAAATCATAGCAAACTGATATGTGGGAGAATATAATAAAACAGTACTCACTTATCTACCTGTAGAAATGAAAATCAATAAAAACTATCCTACAAATTATATTTAAATATAAACAGAACCAATTAATCGTGGGGATATTGAACCAAAAAAATAATCTATTACTGGTTAATTAAAACATATTTACTTAATAGCCTAAACTATTGGCCAATTATCCAAAAATATCAATGACCATATTTATATAAAATCCATTTTTTCATATATTATCCTTAATAATATAATGTTCCAACATAAATAAAAACCTACTTCCAATAAAACATATTACCAAACCAATTTTACAATCACAAATTTTATCTATAATATCAAAAAAACTCTCTAAAATAAAATAACCCATTTCCTCCTAACACTATAATTACCTCACCATAGAATAATATAACTATCATAATTATTATCTATAGATCATTGAGATATTATCCCTAAAAATCTAACAAGAATTCACCAAAATATCATTAATCAACATCAACTCACATAAGTACCCAAAAATAAATACAATCTCTTGAATATGTGACAATCCTTAAAATTATTAAAAAATTATGATATATACATATCTTATATTATCCTCAATTGATAGAACCCTAACCTATATTGATATCTAAACAATTATTTTATAACAATTACAGTAGTATTGATGTTCCTTTGGTTGTGTGGGTTGTTTGAATTATATCTTTCTGAAATTATATTTTTTTATCATTTTACATGTATTTATAAAAATTAGAATTATTTGGTGATAATGACTGAAACCTCCCCATGGATGTGAAGCATCCACCCTTTAACACTTGGTAAGACAAAATCAATTTGTTTCCCAAACATAAATTTTTTTAGGGTGGATGAAGCTTCCAAAAATAAGTTCCTATGATTTATGAAGTTCTTACCATGAATACCATTCTAGATAAATTCAATGGGAATCCTAAAAAATAGATGATTGTATGGAAAATTATCTGGTATATAACTATTCAATATATTAGATAAGCACTATCTAAAACAGGATGCCGGATGTGAAATGTTTGGATGATGTGGTTGATAAATGATTCTAGATAGATTAATATTATTCTATATAAAATTCATAAAATATGTTTCTAGTTAATGAATTCATTGAAAGAATCCGCCTTCTTTGTTTATCTTTCTATAATTTGAACACATAGTGATTCACCTTTAATTTCCCCATTATAAAATTATTTTAAACTAATTTTTCATTGTAAATTCTAAATATAATAAAAAAATTTACTTCAAATATCATTTAATTAGTTTATTTATATCATAGTTAAATTATAAAAAGTATATTGTTTTTATTTTTACACTGTCTTTGGATATGATTTGGTGATCCCATGAGGAAATTCATAAAAAATAGGGCATGATGTGAGAGA
Source organism: Viscum album (assembly GCA_963277665.1). NCBI lineage: Eukaryota > Viridiplantae > Streptophyta > Magnoliopsida > Santalales > Viscaceae > Viscum > Viscum album. The sequence continues at coordinate 1,879,202,186 of OY728150.1, read as the reverse complement.
ACCCAAGAACATATGTGGACTAAAATGCACACAATAGATACCACATGTATCAAATTGGGATGAAATTCAATTGGTGAGTGAAAATAATTATGGGATACAATTTAATAAAATATTATAGAGCCCAATTTATCTATCTTTATTATTAAAATGGTCTATTAATGGTAAAATATTCACTATTCATATTCTTAAGGTCACTTTTATAATTCTACCTTATGTCAGGTTGAAGGCCACCATATGATGACATATTTTTTGTGGAGATATTAAATATGTGGTTCAATAAATTTTTAGTATTTTAAAATGTTGTATAAATCTATATAATATCCAAAATCTTGGATCCATATTGTTTCTGGAATTCAAGATACAGAAAACAAACTTCCACATTGCCTGTAAATTTAAACCATGGTAACACCATTTACAAGTTAGGCAAAAGGGTATGGTTCTACCAATTTTATAGTATATGTTTTCATATCACCCATTTGGTGGTTATAGGGTTCCCTACCCCCATAAAGAGAGAATGTATGAAGTATGTAACATACATGACTTATTTTGAAGTTAAATTTCATTTATTTTCCTTTCATTCTTTGTTTTGGATGGTTTCCAAAGGTTTTATGGAGAAATAGATGAGTTTTCATGAATTGGGCCAAACCGTGAGCCCAATTCCAGATTTAAAAATAAATTGTGATTCCTTTATAACATTATCATTTTTTAATATTTCCCCTCATTCCAATTCCTAAATGGTCTCCTCTGACCTGTTAACACCAAAATATAAATTTGGAGCCTTTATAAATCCATAATCATGGTGGATATGTTTTTTTATTTATGATATTGGGCCTGCCCGAAGGCCCATTTCCTGCATTAAAAATAATTTTTAATTTTTTTTATATCTACTTCATTATTTACGTTTATTTGGTGATTCCACATCCCCCTCGACCCTAATAAACCCAGGAACGCTCCCATTGCCTTTACCCCCTCCTTGGAGCACTTTGAAATCGCGAATTAGGGCTGAGCTTCATAGGGTGTCTCAGATCGGCCAGAATTGAAGAGGTAACTTCATCCCTTCTTAACTCTCTCAATTATTACTTTTTTCCCTCCATTCTAGTTCCTAAATTACCTCTTAAATATTTTTCTAACAATCCTTGAATTTAGGCCGTTTTCAATTTCAGAAACTATTGTTTTTGGAGTGATTAATTTAGGATACTTCAAGTAGGTGAGTCTATTTCTTTCCTCTTTCAAATTGCTTAGGGTTTCTTCCCTAATTGTTGAATTATAAAAATTCCAGAAGTTATAGTTCGTGCCTAGGTTCTAATATACTATATTTGGGGTGAAATATTGAGGTTTTAGGTTTCTTTTAACTTCCTTGAGGTGCGGCGGTCGTGCGGTTGATGTTTCACACCAATATTTGAGGGTTTCAACACACTCGGTAGGTGATTCCGTGGATAACCATTTAATGATGAGTAAGTTTGCTTGATTAAATAATTTTACATGTTCCTTATGTGCTGTGCATTATGAGAAAACCATTTTTGGTAGCAATAGTAAAGCATTTTTTTAAAGTTACATTTTTGCTTGAAGTGTGTATTTTTCAAATGTGTTTCATGTGTTATCTCTTGTGGTAGTTTTGTAAAATGTAGAATTGGTTTATTAGTTGTTGAAAGGGGCTTCCAATTATGGTTGTGGAATGATATAGTTCCATGTGGGCCAAAAAGGGGGTGTATTTGAATGGTTTTATTTGTATAACCTTGTTATACTCCTTGAAAGTGTTTTATGGATTTGGGTGTTCTCATGGGTGTCTTTTGTGATATTATTCAAGGTGATTATATAACATTTGAAAGTGGATTATTACATGTTGATTGGGCTGCCAATTCTATTTTGGTAGGGTTTTGGTGTGCTTTTGGCTTAAAAAGAGGTTTTTGAAATGGATTTTATGTGCAATGTTTGGGTATACTCTTTATAATTGTTTTATGAAAGTTTTGAATGGTTTATTGGGTTGTGTAATAGGTGAAACTATATCAGGAAACTATTTTGGCAGGAGTATATTTTTAAAAGTTCTATTTCATTTGTGAAAAGGTTGTTATGTGACATCTATCATCTTGGAAATATTTTATTAAATTGTTTGAAGGAGATATTGAGCAGTGAAAGTGATGTGAAAGTGATGTGGAGTGTTTTGTGTGAGTGTGATGTAAAAAATTGAATTTATGATTATTAAAGAAGTGTTATATTCCATGTTTTTGGGATGTTATATGAGTTTAAATATCTTATAATTGTTTTATAAAATTGTTTAATGGTTTTGTGGAAGTGTTAAAGAAATGTGAAACATGTTGTGGGCTATTTTGGTGTGATTCGGATTTCAAAATCATTTTGAATGAAAAATGGATTTTTGTGACTTGTGTGGTATACATATGGGCTGTTTGGTAAATTTGTGATGTGGAAATGATATTTACATGTTCAATGTATATTTCCTGACTTGCTGAACTTGTTTGAGCACATGGGAAAAACCTGGGTATCTAGGTGGGTGGACGTGTACTAGTATGCTTTTGAATCCGTGGGGTTTGGCCTCAGTTTCACTTAGCAAGATTGACAATTACAACTCTAACTAAACTATGATGATGATGATTGGGGACCACTAGGATATGGGTATGTTCCCAACTACTGGCTCGTGCACGAGAATGGATATTTTTGATGGTTACTCTCACCGAGATACGAGATACCTGGGACCCACAGCTAGCCAGTGCCTAGGTGTTACTTCCTATTTCTTGTGCTCATTATTTACTTTGTACTTACCGTCGGCATACGGTATAGTTGGATGGAAAATTAAGTAGTGTTGACATTATTTTTAAAAGTGTTGATTCTTAATGATATCCCACTTGAAAACTGTTTTTATTCAATGTTGCATCTTTTAGAAATTGTAACTAGCTTTTCATGTTTTTGAAAACTTGCATGCTTTTCATATTTAAATGTTTATCATATGGAATCTCTTAGTGGTGGTATCCTACTCGGCATAGGATTAGACCATACTTACACACTTGGGTGTAAGTAGACTTGGTTATTTTTTTTGTCGCAGGTTGGGTACAGTTTTTTGTTCCAGTGGTTCGGGTTTCTAGCAGGTCCTTGGTGGTGAAGTCTTGTGGAGGTGGCTTGAGGGCGGTGCCCCTTGCCATGAGGGTTCTTGGGCTGTCCTTATTTTGTTTTATACCTTTTGTATATACCTTTTGAGTTGTTTTAAGCTATGTAATTCATTTCTGAATTTTTGAATAAGAGTTTGGTTTGAAAAATCTAGATTTGTTTCATTGGATTCTTTCGTTGTTTTATGTTTATAAACTCGGGTAAATCGTTCCCAATTTTCATTTTATGATACCCGGGCACTTTTGCCAGCCCGTGGGGATCGGGAACACACTTCGGGCCTTGTCACGGGCTGGGTTTGGTGCCGTTTTTGGTGGCGATCGATTCGGTTCGCGACAAAATGGTATCAAAGGAGGTCCAGATTAACTCTTTGGGTCATGTTATTTTGGGAAGAGTCAGGATAGTCTGGAGTTAGGATTGTTGGGATATGGAATTCTCGTTATGGGTAGTGTGCCTGATCACCACACCTCATAATGGGATTCATGTTTCCATGAGAAGTCAGGATTTATCTAAGTCCTTCGGTTTTCTTGGTTCGATGATGATTAAGGGAAATGAAAAGAGAGTTGGGTGAATGGTCCTATTGAGCTCACAGGGCCTGGAAAGCCATGTGGATCCAAGGATATTCCCTAGAACACTCTCTGTGATAGTTAAGTGATTGGAATATGTCCGCCAACCATATTTCCATGTCACCCACTAAAACTAGTTTCCTCTTGCACTGTTTTGTGCTTAGGTTTTGAAATCTTAGCACTTTGGTTTTAAGAAGTGTAAAGTTTTTGTGAAATGATTTTCAAATAAATAGGGAGGGGTTTGGTTTATGAAATGGCAGGAACTTAATTTTCAGAATTGATTTGAAATGTAAAATGGTGTGCTTACACCTCTTTGAAAGCAGGAACTATATTGAAGTTGGTTTTAAAAAGTGTTTCCAATAGAGTTTTCTAAACAGTCAGAGTGTGTTTTAATGGGATGAGATGTTTTGAAATTGATGTGAATATCTTGAAAGTGAGATATTTTATAAATGTTTGTGACTTTCTGAAAAATTTGGTATGATGTGAGTTGGTATTTTGATCTCATGGTTAGCAGTTTTGAGAAAAAATGATGTGTTGGTTGACCATTTTGGTTTTGAAAAGTGGAAAGAATTTTTGTTTTAACCTTTTTTATTTTCATTAGAGACCACATGCATGGGGTTATATGTGATGATGGATGGTTGATGGAACGACTAGATGAGTTCTGGGATGGATATGAGGAGGGTGTCTGGTGTGGCACAAAAACCTGCATGTGTGAGGTGCATGGGGTACCATTGGTGGATACGCTTACTGCTAAACTGTTCGTTCTCAAATAATTACTTTTAAAGAAAAACGTGATGTCTTGATGAATATTTTTGTATGGTATGTATTATGGGTTTTTGAAAATGTTGATGTTGTGGGATGTTTTGATTCTAAGAACCCCTTCTGTTTGAACTGTGTTTTGGGTTTGTGTTTGGTCGGTAAGCTGTGCTGTAGGGATAGTTAGTGGTCTCTTTTGAAAAATGTTTTGGGATGCCTTTACGGTGGTTCCCATCATGTGTTTGGAGCTATTTTATGGCTTTTTTTGACCAATGGACCATATTGTTTGGGTCTTTGGGTTCTCTCATTGGATAAGGTATGGCCCCGTTAAAGGTTAATGCATAACTGAAGCGCAACCCAGATTGTTTCTCCACTGGAAAATCATCTAGTTGATCAATATAAAGAATCTATTTCTTGAGCTTTTTAGATTGAGTATACACCCTTTCCATTATTGGTTTTGTGTATCCTCTTGTAGTGGGAGATTGATTATGGATGGTTGAATGTGACCTTAGCCTCTTATGTTTCCTAATTTTTTGAAGGTGGAAGTGTTCTGGGGTTGTTAGCATGGATGAGTATTTGGATAGTGTCTAAGAGGAACTCTCGGTCCTTCATAGTCTCTTCGAAGAAGGAGTTCATGTTAAACTACTAGTGTGGGAAATCTGTTCATGAGAGGATATTATGGCAACTTTCTAGAATTGTGTGTTGTTTTGGGATGTTGTACAAGTTCCCTCTCTATTCATTGTTTATATCAGTCGCAATGGTCATGTTTGGTGATTCCTTGTGATGGCATGTGCTCGATTGACTGTAAAGGTGAAATTTGGGAAATCATATGAGAGTCTCTATTATGTTGGGAGAATTTATCCCTTGAAAAAAAACAAAAAAAATATTCCATTTTAGAGGAAGGTGAGTATAAGTGTTCTTTACTTCGATTGTTTCTCACCCGAATAGACAAGGTGTGATGTGTGTACATCTTCTAATCCCTTGTTTTAGTGAAATATCGAGTTAGGGTAAAGTGAGTTTGGAATGTGTTATGTCTTGGAAAAAACTTATCTGGGGGATTGCAGTGTAGTTCTTGTTTGAAACGAAAGAAGAATTCTCATTCAGGTGGTTTCCAAAGCCTAACTGTGAGGCCGAAGATGCTTCAATATTTTGAGCTCCAGCCATAGGTCCCGGAGAGAAGCTGGCGCGTAGTCAGGGGAAACTCCAGTGTCATTTAAACCCTTGTGCAAAGTCATATCCTCAATATGAAAGATAAGAAGAGTTTAAACCTATGGTGTCATCATATTTCTTCTACTATTCATGTTCGGTGGAAATAGGTGGAGGGCCTTGTACCCATGTCATCGCCCAATGTTATTCCCTCCCCCTTTGGTTTCCATTGAGTCTTTAGAGAAAGGTATGAAGTTTGGCTAGGCAGGTTGACCACATGGTTTGCAATTGGTTAGTAGTGACCATGACAAAAAAAAACATGTAGATAGAAGAATATCCACTAATAGTTCATGGTTTCCCAAACCGTGCAGACTAACCACATGGTCGTCCCAACACTTTATATTTTGGGGTCTTTCTGTACCAGCCCATGCTGGTCGATTAAGATTGTTGGTTCTTATGGTGGGGAGTCTATTTTTTCCCTGTACCAATAACTTATACTTATCCATTGTCAAGGATTGGTGGTAGGTAGTATCATTCGGATATATCAAGCTACCTAAATCTTCCTTGGGTAACCATTGACATTGGAGAGTGCCCAATGGTGTAGTTATAGCAAGGTATGTGTAACCTTGTTCGATGTTGTTGTTCATTTGAGTGAATTGCTTTAGTCTTGTTCGGATAGTGTTTGAGGAGTTTTCCTTTGGGATAAAGCCTGAATGTGATTTATTGTTTTAGGAAAGTTGTGTATGATTTGTTTGTGAAGTATTCCTTCCTTAATTGATCAACGGAGGTGTTTTGGCCATTGGGGGCGAAACCTGGAAAGGAAGTACATCTTGGTTTATCAGTTCGGTTTGGCTTTCGTATCTGGCCTTTCTGTAGCTTTCCGGGGATGGAAAGTTTTCATGGTGGGGAGAATTGTCACATACATGACTTATTGTGAAGTTAAATTTCATTTATTTTCCTTTCATTATTTGTTTTGGATGGTTTCCAAAGGTTTTATGGAGAAATAGATGAGCTTTCATGAATTGGGCCAAACCGTGAGCCCAATTCCAGATTTAAAAATAAATTTTGTTTCCTTTATAAAATTCTCATTTTTTAATATTTTCCCCCATCCAAATTCCTAAATGGTCTCCTCTGACCTATTAACACCAAAATATAAATTTGGAGCCTTTATAAATCCATAATCATGGTGGATATGTTTTTTATTTAAGATATTGGGCCTGCCCGAAGGCCCATTTCCTGCATTAAAAATAATTATTAATTTTTTATATATCTCCTCCATTATTTGCGTTTATTCGGTGATTCCACCTCCACCACGACCCTAATAAACCCAGGCACGCTCCCATTGCCTTTCCCTCCTCCTTGGAGCTCTTTGAAATCACGAATTAGGGATGATTTTCATAGGGTGTCTTAGATCGGCCAGAATTGAAGAGGTAACTTCATCCCTTATTAACTCTATGAATTCTTACTTTTTTCCCTCCATTCCAGTTCCTAAATTACCACTTAAATATTGTTCGAAAGATCCCTGCATTTTGGCCGTTTTCAATTTTAGAAACTATTGTTTTTGGAGTGATTAATTCAGGATACATCAAGTAGGTGAGTCTATTTCTTTCCACTTTAAAATTGCTTAGGGTTTCATCCCTAATTCTTGAATTATAAAAATTCCAAAAGTTAGGGTTCATTCCTAGGTTCTAATATACTGTATTGGGGGTGAAATATTGAGGTTTTAGGTTTCTTTTAACTTCCTTGAGGTGCGGCGGTCTTGCGGTTGATGTTTCGCCCCAATATTTGAGGGTTTCAACAAATTCGGTAGGTGATTCCGTGGATAACCATTTATTGATGAGTTAGTTTGTTTGATTAAATGAATTTACATGATCCTTATGTTCTGTTCATTATGATAAAACCATTTTTGGTAGCAACAGTAAATCATTTTTTTAATGTTACATTTTTGCTTGAAGTGTGTATTTTTCAAATGTATTTCATGTGTTATCCCTTGCGGTAGTTTTGTAAAATGTAGAAGTGGTTTATTGGTTGTTGAAAGGGGCTTGCAATTATGGTTGGTCAATGATATAGTTCCATGTGGGCCTAAAAAGGGGGTGTATTTGAATGGTTTTATTTGTATAACCTTGTTATACTCTTTGAAAGTGTTTTATGGATTTGTGTGTTATCACTGGTATCTTTTGTGATATTATTCAAGGTGATTATATAACATTTGAATGTGGATTATTACATGTTTATTGGGCTGCCAATTCTGTTTTGGTAGGGTCTTGGTGTGCTTTTGGCTTAAAAAGAGGTTTTTGAAATGGTTTTTATGTGAAAAGTTTGGGTATACTCTTTATAATTGTTTTATGAAAGTTTTGAATGGTTTATTGGGTTGTGTAATAGGTGAAACTATATCAGCAAAAAATTTCTGTAGGATTATATTTTTAAAAGTTCCATTTCATTTGTGAAAATGTTGTTATGTGATATCTATCATCCTGGAAATATTTTATTAAATTTTTTGAAGGAGATATTGAGGAGTGAAAGTGATGTGAAAGTGATGTGGAGTGTTTTGTGTGAGTGTGATGTGAAAAATTGAATTTTTGATTATGAAAGAAGTGTTATATTCCATGTGTGTGGGCTGTTATATGAGTTTAAATATCTTATAATTGTTTTATAAAATTGTTTAATGGTTTTGTGGAAGTGTTGAAGAAATGTGAAACGTGTTGTGGGCTATTTTGGTGTGATTCGGATTTCAAAATCATTTTGATTTAAAAATGGATTTTTGTTACTTGTGTGGTATACATATGGGATGTTTGGTGAATTTGTGATGTGGAAATGATATTTTCATGTTCAATGTATATTTCATGACTTGTTGAACTTGTTTGAGCACAAGGAGAAAACCTGGGTATCTAGTTGGGTGGACATGTACTAGTATGGTAGTGAATCCGTGGGGTTTGGCCTCAGTTTCACTTAGCAAGATTTATTTTTACAACTCTAACTAAACTATGATGATGATTATTGGGGACCACTTGGTTATGGGTATGTTCCATACTAGTGGATCGTGCACGATAATGGATATTTTTGATGGTTACTCTCACCGTGATACGAGGTACCTGGGACCCACAGCTAGCTAGTGCCTTGGTGTTACTTCCTATTTCTTGTGCTCATTATTTACTTTGTACTTACCGTCGGCATACGGTATAGTTGGCTGGAAAATTCAGTAGTGTTGACATTATTTTTAAAAGTGTTGATTCTTAATGATATCTCAGTTGAAAACTGTTTTTATTCAAAGTTGCATCTTTTTGAAATTGTAACTAGCTTTTCATGTTTTTGAAAACTTGCATGCTTTTCATCTTTAAATGTTTATCACATGGAATCTCTTAGTGGTGGTATTATACTGGGAATTGTCTCACACCATACATACACCCTTGGGTGTATGTAGAATTGGTTATATTTATTGTCGCAAGTTGGGTACAATTTTTTGTTCCAGTGGTTCGGGTTTCTAGCAGGTCCTTGGTGGTGAAGTCTTGTAGTGGTGGCTTGAGGGCAGTGCCCCTTGCCATGAGGGTTCTTGGGCTGTCCTTATTTGGTTTTGTACCTTTGGTATAGACCTTTTGAGTTGTTTTAAGCTATGTAATTAAGTTCTGAATTTTTGTAAAAGAGTTTGGTTAGAAAAATCCAGATTTGTTTCATTGGATTCTTTTGTTGTTTTATGTTTATAAACTCGGGTAAATCGTTCCCAATTTTCATTTTATGATACCCGGGCCCTTGTGCCAGCCCGTTGGGATCAGGAACGCCCTTCGGGCCTTCTCACGGGCTGGGTTTGGTGCCGTTTTTGGTAGCAATCGATTCGTTTCGTGACAAAGTAAATGTTCAACATGAGTATAATAATGACATAATCTTAATATTAATGGATATTACATCGTTTAAGATGAATAATAACCACATTAAAAAACACATGATTGAGGATCATAATATTTTAATGAATTTTGAATAATGGAAACATAATCTTATAACATAGAGATAAATCCTTAAAATCTCCCTTGATGACCTTTCAATTTAGTAATCCTACATAGAAACATTATTTTTAACCTAGGGAAATGAAACATAATAAAGGGGTGAGGTTAGATTCCCAGTAAGGAAAAACAACGGAGATATAAAACCATAACATGAAAATAAGTGTAGTAGAAAATGATCATAACATTATAATATTATACCCTACATACCAAATATCATAATTAAGAGTCATGGAATAAATATTTATACTTCAAAATACATGAATCATAAGGTAATTATGAGAATACTCCATGAAAGTATAACATTGTATTAATATATGGAATTTGGGGCATACACAAAATCATAGATAATCCCCTATCATAGCTAACTACCTCGACCATCATATCCAGTTAGTATTGGGGAAATAAAATATTTACTTACTTCATGCTTGGCATGATGTCCTGTGTACCCCCTTGTTTTGGGATTGGTATTCCCTCCATTAAACCCTCATATTTTGAGCTAGGGATTCCCTATATTTACCATATCGTTTCTGGATTTGGATTCACTCAGATGAACCCTTATATTTTGGGATTTGGATGCCCCCTGTGTAACCTATTGTTATGGGATTTTGATTCCCTCTTGTTTTGGGATTGGGATTCTTTCCCCCCGTACCCTCCTATTTTGGGCATAGTATTCTCCATTTTTCCATCTAGGTAATCCCTCCCATGTACCTTCTTGATGTGAATTTAGGATTCACTCTTGTTTTGTTTTTGGGATACCCTACCATATACCCTTTGACATAATTATACATTTGTCACTAAAAAATGAATTGGATGGATATATAGGTCCTACCCATCTTATAGTTAAATCATATAGGCATTTTTCATAAGATAATAAAACATTCATCATATCTTGACCCCTGAAAATATATGGGTATTATTAACATAAAATCATCAACCATGAAATGAAATGGGTTTCAATATCATTTAATCAAATCATAACATTGGGAAAATAGATATGTTTTATAATAATTTCATGAATTCATAACCTAGGAAAAGAAGAGGGTTCTAAAATCATATAACCCATGGAAGAGAAATAGGTGTTGAAAACATAATTCAATCAAAATATAACCCATTCTGGAAACAATATAAACCGTATTCTGGGATAGTGTCACTTATACATAATAATATATTTCAAAGGATTGCATCCTATATGGAGAAATATTTTGAAAGATCAGTTGTAGCACATCTTATGGAAAATGGCATTAATTTGAAATTCAATTTTTAGAGCATAGAACATATTCAAATTCCTTTTCAAAATAAAACATTGAAAACAAATAAAGTAATATTTTAAATAATTTTAATTTTTTTGGAGTAAAATATATTTTTATAATTGAAAATAACTCTTTATAACATGATTAATTTTGAATACCTTTATCTTCTAAAATACCCTTGAACACATATAAATGAATATTGACAATATATGGAATTTATTTTACATTGAAAATATTTTGAAAACATATAAAGAATAATTGGAATTTCATTTCAAATTTGTTTTTCTTGAAATCATAAAAAGGGTTTAGAAAATTTCAAATTCATTATTAAAAGATAAATTAATTTTGAAAACCCACTTTTAGAGAACATTTTCATGAATGAACAAAAAATTCTGACCGAAAAGAGAAATAAAGTCATATTTTCATAAAAACATTTTTAATTATATTATGTTTCAAAGAGTGAATAAATGGTAAAAATAAATGAATATTTCATGGATAACTAAATGTGAAGAAAATGAAAGAGTGTTCTTGAGATATTAATTATAATATTTCACAAATGGAATCATAATCGCATGCAATCCTCCTAAATGATGAGATTGTAGTAAATAAATATTAACACATTGGTAACATTGAATCATAATTTAAAAGAAACAATTACATAAAATGGTGCTGAAATATTATAAATTATAATATTCATGAACTAACATTTCAAATTGTAGCATATTCACCCCATAAAAAATATAGGTGCATAACATGGAATCTCAAAAACAAAAACTTGGGAAAAATCACTTTACCAATTTGTTAGCTTTTGAACCGTAACCACATAAAATAAATATCATAAAATATATATGTAAATACTCATAAATTTAATTATAGAAGTCATAGAATATTTTCAAGGTTAGTATATACACCACAAAAAATAAATTAGTTGTCAATAAGGCATGTATTTCACAGATATAAAAAGTGAGATGAGAAAACCCTTACCATAATTTTTGAAATTTTTTATACATGTTCAAAAATACAATATAAATATTATTTTTGTTATATGTATTCCATCGAACCATATATATATTTATATAACCATATATTATTCTATAATGACTTTATATATCCCTTTTATTAACAATTCTATGTTAAATTAACATATTGGTTAATAATCGCAACGTTTATCGTACATGTTTTGACTTATTATTCTTAAAAATATTACATAGATTATCATTTAATTGATAAAATAATGTAAAAAATTTGTTATATATCATATATATTAATTATATAAATATATATAATAATCTATAAAATTTATATATTATGAAATGTTATACACCATTCCTGGAGACAGTAGGCCATACATACATATGAACGTTGTTTCTATTTTCTTGTTGTATTGAATGAAAATTAAAATATATATATATATATATATTATCATAATTGTATAAATATTATTTCATATATATCATATATTCTCACTAAACCCATACTTAATACATTTCATGTAAAGTGTGAATGAATCACATCGCTTTGAGGATGGGGTAGTCCACATCCCTAAATTACGTTGTCATATTTTAAAAAATTAAATGAATGAAGATTTAGGTTATAAAATAATTAAATAATAATATATAAAAAATAATTATAATTTATATGAAATAAAAATAGATTGTACAGTGTAATTATAAATCATTAGATATGGTAAAATAAAAAAGAACAACATAATTTCATGTGGCGGTAGTTCATCATATAAAAGAATGGTAAGTTCCTTTTCTAGTAGATGGAAGTGTGTTTAAATGTTTTTAAAAAACTTATAATAAAATCATATCAATATATTTTTTAAAATTAGGTTTTTATATAATCATGGAATAATATAATTTAATGGGGTAGAGAATAAAAAAAAAGAGCTTCGAGAAGGATGTCACGTCTTTTTTGGGTAACTCTTTTTGATTTTAACTAAAGGGATTACTTGTTTCAATTTATTCCCAAAGGGAGTATACTAGGAAAATAGTAGGTATGTTTTTAGAATATTTGGTAAGAGTTTTCCTTAAAAAAAGGGCCTCATATGGGTGAATAATTTGAAGGGTCGTGCCTTCTATAATTTAGGAGGAGTGGAATTCTCGAAATTTATTGAAAAGTGAATTCCACACACATTTTTCCCATGGAATTTGTCTCCAATAATTTTTAGAATATTATAAAATGGAAGATAGGGTAGAAATATGAACATTAAAGGGATTTTGGATAGGTTTATCAGTTTTTTTGGACATTATGTTTATATTTTAGTCGTGTGTTACACTAATTTTTCTCTTAATCGATGTAATTAATCTTACTCACATTCAACAATATTGTTTTCCTTAATACAAGTTAATATAATTATAAAATATAAATTATTATTATTCAAAATATTTAATCCAATTTTTTAAATTGATATAACAAAATTGGTAGAAGTTAATTGAACTGTAGTCATGCAGACGGGACAACAAAATAAGGTTTTAATGTGAAAATGTTTAAAAGTTTAAAATGATTTTATATCCAATTTCAATGTGAATTTAATTACAAGAAATTATATTGGGATAATTTATGTCAAATTTACCTAATTTCAATATAATAAAATTAAAAATTTAATTCCATTCAATATATTATTTTGATGAAAAAGATATTTTAGATTTAAATTTAGTGTATTTTTCACTATTAATCACAATATAAAACATATATGAAAAATTTCATAAAGTTTCCAAAAATTAAATTTTGATATAATTATCTAACAAATGAAATTATGTTTTCAACTTAAAATTATATATGAATCAAAATTTATATTTAAAATGGTCTTGCCAATAATAGGTGGTAAAATTACCTTTTAGAAAAATACGTCTTTTTATTCATAAAATTGGATTTATTCTTACAGTATGCTTATAAAGTTTTTTGGATGAGTATCTAAAAAATTTATAGGATAAATAATATTTAAATTTTATTTAAATGATTAATAAAATAGTTTTTGCCTAATTTATTGAGATATAATTGTGTTAGTTCATTGAAAAATATTTTTCTTAGATAATAAATTTCTATATTTTCAAAGAGTTCAGTCATTAAAATATACTAATTGATAACCAAATAAATATTTCTATATAAACATGTAAATAATATTTTAAAAGCTTAGTTAATCATATTCGTAACATCCATTCCAATGTCTTGGTTATAGCTATAATAATAAATTAATATTATATTGTAGTTCAGCAACACTCATCCTTTCATGTAACAGAAGATATAGAAAGAAATAAGAATTGTGTGTAACACATGCCAAAAACAATGTTGTGTATATCTTATGTTAAAAAAGTCTTGTGTGTTGAGAATAATTATCGTAATTTTTCTTATAACATAATTAAAACATAGTGCATTCGTATAACAGAAGCTACAATTTATGTTTTGTTGAATGATTTTCTAAAAAGGCTAGATTAATTTAAAAAAACATATAAACTCAGTGTGTTACATTATACCCACTTAAAATTATTTTCTACCTCAAATTCATCTCGAATAGTAATGGTTTAATACTTGAATGATTATTTCATAGAAATCCACATAATAAAAATAAAAACCAGAAATTCCTTAAAAAAGGATGCTGAAAACTTAATAGTTACCCAATGAATCTCAAAACTAGGTTTCCACAATGGAAAAAATAGGTGGAAAGTTAAAACACGGAAGATAATTATAAGTATAATGTTCTAATGAAGAGTGATAAATAACATGGTCTTGAGAAATTTCACAATCACAAATCCATAACATAAATGTGCTTAAAAAAGTTTGTTGATGTCATAAAAAATGATGAGAAAATGGAAACATTTTATATAAAGGACATTTTGTAATGTTGAATACTTTTTATGAGATGGTATACTTAGATGAGTTTAGGAAAACCATGCCCATTTATGTTCCTTGAAAAATTTCCAATTCAATAATAATTCAAAAAAATTAAGGTGAATTTGTTATTCCCGAAGCATTAACAGATCATGAAATCCACAAATAGAATGATAAGTCATTACATACATCTTAATCACAATATAAAGGTAACAATAATTTATAAAATATGAATAAATATAAATATTTCAAGATAATAAATCAATATATAAAACATCCTCTAATGTTTTGCTTAATCCATTCCATAAATGGTTAGCCATATGACCCTTAAAAAATATAATTCACCCTTTATAACTTAATTATTCTATTATATTATTAAAAAATTTCATATTAAAAACATGATTTAATCCTTACACTAATATAATATAATATGTGATTGTATTATTCCAAAATGCATATAGAGTGTGATAGTTACATGAAACTTCACTAAATGATGTAAAACATGATTTTAATAGGGATTATTCATAAAAAATAAATCATGAAATTCCAACCTAAATAGGGGAGGAGAGGTGTTCCCTAATTATAATGATCCACTTAATACATTTTGATTTTATAATATTTCCCTTTTTCAGTATTCCTTAGATGATGTTATGGATTATCATCAATATTGGTCCTTAGATTGGGGAACTTGTTAGAATAACAAACAAACTCCATGAAATTTAAACACTAATGTGTGGGTGGTGCATTTTTGGGGTAGTCCTCATTAGTCACATAATTATCTAACTTCTTCCCATTACTAGGACATTCATATACTCTATGAACTTCCCTTATACACTTGAAACATATAGTTGTCCCCTTAAGGAAATTCACTCCATGTTTCTTCCCAAACATTGTAAATAATCGAACAGTCATTTTCTTTTCTTCAGGTTTGTTATATTTTCTATTGAAATCCATCATCATTATATTTTCAAAAAAATGAGAGTGGTATGAAATTAAAACATATTTTTCACCATGATATCACATCTAGAAACTTCTTAAATTAATCTATTGTCTCTTATAGGCAATGTCTTTTTAAAATTTTGTATCATGCCATGAAAGAGTTGATACATATTGCTTTCATCTTGGGTGATAATACCTGAAGAGTACCACAAAAGCCTTGTAAAATTTGATTCATAAGCCCCAAAAAATTCATCATCCTTTTATTTATGGTCCATGAATTTCTTTTCAATATTTTTTATGAAGAATAAAAGGTATGTAATTATTAAAAAAAACCTTGACCTCCCCCAAATATATGGTGTGAAGTTCATATATCCTCCTCGTATTATGAATAATATGTCACCATTGAGCCAATTAACCTTACAGGTGGTAGTAATCCATAGAGTGTTTTTCATTCTTTGAAAACTAGATAGTAGAGAATATCATTTTAGGGATTCCAATTTATTTCGCCAAAACAAATGGGTTATCAGAACCACTAAATGAATTTGAGAGTTTTATTGGGAAGTACGATACATATTTTTGTACCCTCATTTTCTTATTAGGATTTTCACCATGATTCATATATTCTAAAACTTGTGAGAGAATTGAAATATGGTTTTTCATTCCATCCCTAAAAAAATTCTGTTTATCAAGAGGAAAATCATTGCATTAGCTAGTGAATTCCACATTAACACGGGTTCATCAGGTTCAGACAACTGAAAAAACCAGAAAGAATAGGGTGATATAAAACTTATCATTAGGAAAATCAATATAGTCATGAAATATTACATATATAATTCATTAATCCTGAAACCAGAACATATATATATATATATATTACACCTTAATCGTATCCTTTGAAACATCCCTAGGAATATTATTAGAAATATTTATAGGGATCTCAACATGGATTTCTCATCCTAGTTTACAATGTTTTACTAGAAGTGTATTTTATACCAAATTTAGAGACCCAAGATTAACATATATTGATATTAAATCATTTTAGAAGAATATTCCACCCATTAAAAAAATGAACCCCTTAGGACTGTAATTGTTTAATAATTTTTTAAACATCTAAACACAATATTTTAACTTGGTGAAGAATATTCAACATCTTCATTGAATTTCATTCCTTTTTGTAATCATACATAAAACCATTATTTATAACATAGGATGAGGAATCATAAGGAAAGTATGATCTCAAGTCCTCATAAAGGATCAACATGGAAGATATGTAAGTATAACATGAACATAAGGGTATGATAACATAAACATAACATTAGAAGATGATACCATATATATTAAAGATCATAATAACGATTCATGGAATAAATATATGATGTTTATAAGACATGAATCATGTAGTAATATGGAGATAAAACCATGAAATCACAACACATTAATAAGAAATGGAATTTGTGGCATACACATAAGCATATAAAATTCTATGTCAATGTTAGAAACTAAGACCTTCATAAAAAGTCAGGCTTGGGATAATAACTCGTGTACCAGCTTCTGGATTGGGATAACATCACATGTACCATATTATTCTAGTATTAAGATTCCCTCTTACATAACATATTGTTTCAGTCGTGGGATTATAGCATGTAGCCTCTTATATCAGGTATATGATTCCCTCTTTTTTAGGGATTGGAATTCCCCCCAGTGTACCTTGTTGTTTGGTACTTAGGATGACCTCCTGTTCTGGGATTGGTATGCCCTCCCATGTACCATCATGTTTTTTTGATTAGGATGACATTTTTTCACAGGCTTGTGATCCCCTCCCATGTACCATTTGACATCTGAAAACATTTATCGTTACCCAATTCCTTGAAGTAAGAAACATGTCCCACACATCCCATAATGACATCATACATACATGTGTTAAGGGATAACAAAACATTCCTCACATCATGACCCATGAAAAGAGACGGGTTTTATAAACATAAAATTAAAACCCATGAAATGAAATGTGTATCATTAAAATTTATTAACATCATAACCTATGTAGAATATATAGATTTCCTAATTATTTCTTTATTTTGTAACCTCTAAAAAGTTATAGGTTCTGAAAGCATATAACTTGTGGAAGAGAAACATGTGTGTAAACATTATTCCATCAAAACATAAACTAGTCAAGAAATAATATGAATGGTATTCATGAACAATAGCCCCAATTAAGATTATGATATATCAATGGATTACACCTAATATGAATAAGGATTTTTGGATATCACTTGTAGAATTTTTTATGGAAAAACATTTCATTGAAATTCAATTATTTAAACATAGAACGTATTCAAAATAATTTTTTAATTAAAAAATTGTTAACATATTAAGTAAGATTTGAAATCATTTAAAACATTTATTGAAGGAAATATCTTCTCCACTTTTTACACTCTCTTTAATACATAAATAATTTTTAAAACCTTTTTATTTTAATATATATTTAAAATCTTATAATGAAATCTTGAAAACATTTATAATTAATTTTAAATTGAAAATAATATGAAATCAGATGAGGAAAGCATGAATTTATTTTGAATTTTTATTTCTTGAAAACATATAGATGGGTTTTAAAAACATTTTAAACACATTTTCATCATTAAACATTTTTAGAACCCAATTTTGGAAGACATGGTCTTGAATGAACACATATGTTTGACCAAAAGTAAAAATAAATTCGTATTTTAAATTTTTTTTCTTAGTTATGTTAAGTAAAATAGGGTGTAAATGGTAATAATAAATGAATATTCCATTTATAAATAAATTATAATAAAATTGATATTTTTTCCTGGAGGATGGATAATAATGTTGCATAAATGGAAGCATAGTCATAATCATTCTCGACAAATGATGAGATTGATGCAATAAACTATTTCCACTTTGGGAACATTGAATCATAATATAAGTGACATACTAACATGAAATGAATATTCAAACATAATAAAAGAATTATATTCATGATATAACATTTCAATGGATAGTATATACACCCCATAGAAAAATATAAGGGCATAACATGACATATATATCAAATAAGAAGACATGAGACAAAACATACTTTTCCAATTTGGTAGATTTTGAACCATAAACCCCATTAATAAAAGATCATAAAATGGATATGTAAATACCCATAAATTTAAAATAAAAACAATAGAAAACATTCTTGGGATGTATATACACTATACAAAATAAATTATTGTTGAATTATGTATGTATCTAATAGATACAAAAAGTTAAATGAGAAAACCCATACCAAAAGTCTTGAATTTATATATACATTTTCAATCCTCCTTTATAATAAATATATGTATACTATAAATCTACCATAGGAATATATTAATATATATCATTATATGTATGATTTAGTTATGAATTTATATTACATGTTTATTATCAATTCAAGGTTAAACAAAAGTTTCGAGTAAAATCACTTTTTTTATCGTACCAGTTTTGATGTGCTATTCTTGATAATATAATATAGATAATGATTTAGTTAGTATGGGAATATAAAAAAGATTTATATTTCATATATATCTAGTATGTAACTATTTATAATAATATATAAATGGTATATATATGAAATTGAATACCCCTTTCATGGAGACAGTATGTCGTATGTACGGATGAACGTTGTTTCTGTTTTCTTGTCGTATTGAAAGAAAAGTGACTTAAATATATGTATATGTAAAATATATTATATTAGAATTATTAGTTCACACATATATTTAATTTCACTAATCTAATCTATAATATATTTGAGGTAAAGTGTGAATGAATCAAATCATTTTGAGGTGGCAGTAGTCCATATATCCACAGATGAAGTTATTGTATTTACAATAAATGTAATGAATATAGGTTTTTTTATACTATTAATCCATATAAATAAATAATGAAAAAATATAAAAAATATCAAATAATAATATAGTTTCCATCATAATACGTAACCATGAGAGGTGGTAATGGAAAAAAAAACAACATCATTTTGTGAGGTGGTAGTTTTCCAAACACAATAAGTTTAATTTCATTACCCATTTCATAGATGTGTGTGCATGTGTAGGTAAAAACAATAGATTAAAAAATATCATTATATTAATTATAATTTTTTTATTTTCTAAGAAAGAAATGAACAGATTTTATTAGGTGGAGTATGAAAATAAAACAAAATAGTTTGAGAAAGGATGTTACCTCTTCTTTGGGTAACTCCTTTTTGATTTTATATATGGGATTATTTGAAGGGATTTATTCCCAGAATGGGGCTTTCATGTCATGACCCGTCCTTGGGGCCCGTGCCGTGACTACCCCAAGCCCTACTTCCATAGTCCAGGGGCTATCGACTAGCACAAAATGCGTAAATCCCGATAAAAAGGGAATACATTGCCTTTATATAAGTAAAAAAACACAACAGAGTACACAAGTGAAGTAAGCACTAAGTAAAAATAAGTACAAAAGTAAGTGCTGAAAAGTAAATGGGCCAGTATACAAACCCAATTTAAAGTATAGTAAAACTGAGAGAGAAAGTACAACGGTAGTAAGGTAAAGCTGAAACCAATGAGTCGTCCTCCGGATATCCCTCCTGAAAGGTGGATACATATAGTCTCCTCAGCTCCTCGGGTCTGGTCGTCCACTCCGTGTACGTCCCGTCTAGTGGTCCAACACCTGGTACTATCCAACTCCACAAGCCTCCACCTCAATCAGTGTTGTCCGTTGTCTGAACCCAACACAACGTAGTGCGGGCATAACCCATGAAGGGGTGAGTATACGATACTCAGTAGGGGCCCCGAGACCCCTGAAGGTCTCCTAGAATCTTAGAAGGATAAACCAAGAAGGAAAGTTACAAACACGAAGTATCATGTAACACCCCAAGATTTCATAGTGTGTTATTTCTTCAAAATAATTCAATAACTTTCACTACATGCAACACCATGTTCAAGCACACCATGACTTACCAAACAAGCCGTTCAAAAGAGGTTATGAGTAGTATTAGATAAATTTTAATGTTTATATAATCCTTATAATTTTAGAATCCATATTATGAGTTTCTTAGATATAATGCAAGAACAAATTCATTTTCAGTATTGCACTTTTATCAACTTTAATAGTGAACCCTTTTTAAATACTATATTTTAAACTTTTTGACTAAATGGGGACATCAAAAATTTAAAATGAAACATCCCAAGCTTCCACGGTACGCTTTCTTTGAATAAAACAGTAGCGTGTGTTGTACGCAACCTTGAGTTTTAACACACACCACAACCAATCAAACTAGCCGTTATGAATAGTAATACCTAATTTTTGAAATTATATATATTTTATATTTAAAAATGGACTTCATTTTTGGATTCGGAATATCGAAATTATCCTAGGGTGAAATTTTGGTACTTTTCGGATAACTTTTATATTTTGATGAATAGTGAAAATTACTAAATTTTAATTAAAAACAACTTTTTTAATCAAAATAATTAATAGTGATAAATTATGAATTTGAGTGGTTTTAAAGTATATTTAGAATATATTTTTACCATTTAATATAATGTTGGTCATTGGACATAATTTTACAATTAAACCGAACATAAACGAGTGTCAATCTTTTGATAGTTATTATCTCTTAAAAACACGCTTTTTGTTTTGACAGCAGGATTTAATTTTAAATTAATTTCTTCCACTTCTATGTTTTGAATTTAGGAAAATGGATTCCATATTTGGAATCAGGATGTTAAAATTGTGTAAATAGGTAACTTTTATTTTTAGACATTTTGAATAATTACTGCGGTAAATATTTTATTTACCATGGTTAAGGGTAAATCCGGTAAATAAGGGTTAAAAAAAATAATATTATAATAATACTAAATTACCCTAAAACGTGTCTTAACCCTATTGGTTGATACATGGTCGACCATGGGAATCTTTGGGTCTATTTTGGGACCCCATGGATCCACTTGTAAGTGATAATGACACTTTATTTTAATTTAGTTAAAATTAATACAAAAATGACACAAGCATATATCTTTTAGAACAACAATTGTTACATAGGGTTATATATGTTGGATTTTAGATTATAAATTTTCATTAGAAAGCTAAAAAGATTTTCTACATAATGATATTTTATTTATAATTTTTAGACATTAAATAAGTTATTTTATTTATGACACAATGATGATGAAGTAATTACTATAATAGTGAAAAATTAAAATAATTGATATTATAAACACCCAAATAAATATAATATGAAACTTTTAATGAATTAAACTAATTTTATAGGATAATATGATATATTAGTATTGATTTAATTGACTTTGTTCGAAGTAATCAATCTGTTATGAGTTTCACAAAAATCAACTATTGAATAGTGTCAAAATTGACATAAAAGAGTTCTTAAAACAAATATTATATTATTAATTGATATTAAATTCCTAAAAATCTAAGGTTCGGCCAAGAGACTTATATTATGATATGTTAATCATTAATGGACCACTTGGGGGTCGCTTGGATGTATATAGTAAGTTTATTAACCATATTATATAAAAATACAAAGAGACATTGTAAAAGTGAAACTAACTAACTTAGAGTTAATACTTAAAGATAAGGTTAATATAAGTACCCAAACCTGTCTAAATTCTATTGGATGAGTTGTTTTCGACCTATCCCCACCTCAACCTTTTAATAGTAAACTTTGGAGCCTTTGGAAACCGAATATGAATTTATTATAAATTAATATTTCTAGCTTTTCCAAAGGTGCCCCTCACCCCTCTTATAAAAGGGCACTCCTCCTTCTCATTTCCTCACACCTCTCAAGACACATGGCTCGTCCAAACTCTGCCCAACTAAGCTCCCCACATCCCTCTCCTCCTCCTTGAAGCTTCCCCTTAGGCAGAAAGCATTTCAACAAGTCCTTTGGTTCCAACCAAAGTGAGTTACCTAAATTAAAGGTAACGATTTCTCTTAAATTATTTTCATTTATTTTGCTTCTTCAACCCCCAAACTCTTTTTATTTCCCTTCTTTTGTAACAACACCAGTATCCTCAATATACTAGGATGTTGTTATAAGAAGTATTCAAACTACACATACACACAACTCCATCTAATGGATGATGAACATAATGTTTCTGTGGATGGAAAACTAACGCCTCACGAAACGATGATTGTTCAAAAACATCTTACCGCCTCTCATGGTGGCCATTATGATGGCACTGTAATTAAATATGATATTAATTATATATATTTTATATATAAGCTTCTGTAATTCCATTTTATTTCATACCATTATTCGTTTCATGTCGTATATACATACGATAATTTCATTTGAGGAAGTGCGGACTACCGCCCCCTTAAAATGATATGACTCGTTCATACCACACATGGAACGTATAAAGGATGGTGTTAATGAACTTAAGTAACATATATAAAATATTATATTATACTGGAATAGTAATATACCTATTTATCATTTGGATTTGATTCTTTTAAAATAAAAAATTAAATGGAAGTAGCGTTCGTGCGTACGTACGGACTACCGTCTCCACGAACGCGATGAGATTCATTATCCATCGTATCCATTCAAGTATAATTATCATTTAATGATTTAAAAATGATATTTAAGGACTTGATATCATTCTGGATATGAATAAGATACAACAAACATGACTTATGTAACAAAACATATAAAAGAAAATGAGTAAGTTAACACCTGAAACGGCGTTAATACTAAGATATTATTAACAAATCAATGTTAAAAGATCATATATGATATCATATTAAAGTAAATGATTCTTGTATTATTCAATAACAATTATTTCACCATTATACAGGAGGTAAACCTACCATCGACCAAGGAAAAAGTACAAAGTAAGGGATTCTCTTATCTCACTTTCAATTCCGTGAGATTTCCATTGTTCGCCACTAAATTATTGAAAGTGGTGTATTGTGTACTGCCATTTGATATATATTATCATGATTCACTTTATATTAATGTTATTCTGTAAATCATTTGGTGGTTATTAACTTTTGGCCAAACGACTCAGTTGATTAACGTGGTAAGGGATTCTCTTATCTCACTTTCAATTCCGTGAGATTTCCATTGTTCGCCACTAAATTATTGAAAGTGGTGTATTGTGTACTGCCATTTGATATATATTATAATGATTCACTTTATATTAATGTTATTCTGTAAATCATTTGGTGGTTATTAACTTTTGGCCAAACGACTCAGTTGATTAACGTGGTAAGGGATTCTCTTATCTCACATTCAATTCCGTGAGATTTCCATTGTTCGCCACTAAATTATTGAAAGTGGTGTATTGTGTACTGACATTTGATATATATTATCATGATTCACTTTATATTAATGTTATTCTGTAAATCATTTGGTGGTTATTAACTTTTGGCCAAACGACTCAGTTGATTAACGTGGTAAGGGTTTTCTTATCTCACTTTTAATTCCGTGAGAATTCCATTGATCACCACTTAATTATTGCATGTGGTGTATGTGTACTGCCCATGATCGTATTCATTGTGTAATATACTTTAATTTATGGGTATTTACATCATCATGGTATGATACTTCTTTCATGGGTGTATGTTTCGTAAGTTACCTAATCGATAAGGGAATTTGAGATTTCAATTTCCACTCATTTGGCTTTACACATATTTCATTGATTATATTACCCCAAGATTATGTGTGGAATCACTATTCATTTGATTATGTCATAATTTCCACTCCCCTTCCTGTGGATAGAAGTTTGATACACATAATCACTCCATTGGTAATTCTCAAGTCATTGATATGAATTTGATAAGAGTAATTTTAACTCATTCTCCATTTGTTGAGTTAAACATCCAATTCGTTGGTATTGTTTTTTACAAGAATATGTGTGAATGTCCTTTGATTGTTTTACACTGAATATCCAATCATATTTAGTGAATTTGTCACACATAATTATGTCATTGATTTATCCTTAACCTAAGGATACAACCTTTTTGAGAAATTTCATCTCAATTTACATTCCATTGAGACTTCTTTGATGATATACACCAAATCACTTCTATGTGATGTATATAATGTACTTTGACATAGTATATCATGAATTCCTTTATTCTCATGATATTACAATGTTTTGATTACCTCAATTATTTGTATTCAAGTGTCTCTCTTTTGGTTAGAAACTCTAACCAAAATACCATTTTAAAATGTTTTAAAGAATTATTCTTCTAAATCATGCTCATTAATGTCCATATTTTAAAAATGGTTTTAAGGATTTATTTATATGGACATTAAAGTTTTAAAATTAAAACTCCTTTTAAAAGTTTCAAAGTGGTATGGGACACTTTGATTCAAAAATATACTTTTAAATGGCTTCTTGAAAAATAGTGTGACTTTTAAATGTTTTCAAGAAAAGGGGGATATTTCTCTCAAATAGTTTTGATGATTATTTTCATCTATGTCAACATCCTTCATTATTATTGATTGAGGTTAATGTGATACAATACAATCTTCCATATTGTATCGAATGGATTATGTTTGACTGTGGATGTGCTATTTTTATACCATTCATGGTTTGTGGTGAAAGTATTGACATTTCGTATGCTAGTTTAATACGAATGTTTACGTTATGTTTAAACCTTTTCATATGGGAATGCATTGGACTTAATAAGTGACGGGTGGAGCCCGCTATAGCTCCTCGATGCATCGGTAGGTCTCATGAGACAAACTAGTGTCTTGGCACAAGGCCTTGGCAAAATCTTATTTGTAGTCTTGGCACGAGGCCTTGGCTATGTGGTTATGATAGTCTGGCATTATGCATTCCATCATTATGAAAGTGGTTATTGATATTGCATGTGATCATTCGACTAGTAGAATATCCATGTGAGTAAGTAAATGGCATTATTTCATTTTACCTTTGCCATTTTATGCTGAAGTTCAAGTTTAAAAGGCTTTTGTTTTAGTTATAAATTGCCTTAAGTGTTTATGCTCATTTATGAAAGCTTCTGCTATAATGTTATCCTTACTGAGCATCCGAGCTCACCGCTTTCAATGTTTTATTTTTTTTCCCAGGATTATGAAGAAGTAATTTATGAATGACCTGCAGGGATAGTATGAGGGGATATGAAGACAAGATGTTTTTTTTTATGATGTAATGTAAAAATTTATGGATGTATCTAGTTATTCCAAGGCTACTAAACTAATCGGTCTTTCGAGACTTGATCTTTCTCGTGATCATGCCAATGTTATGTAATTAATGCACCGACTCTGGGTAGCTGGGGTCGGGGCGTTACAGTTGGTATCATAGGAAGTTTAGTACAAACCTTGGTAGCTAGATTTAGATAAACTCTGATTAGAGCACCTAGACCTAAGATGAACTTTGAGGATTAGTATAAAAGAACTTCCTAGAATTTTGGTATTGTAGAGATTTTGTGAGTTTTCCGAGCAATACATCCCTGTCTGGATACGAGCAGGTAGAGGCGGCTCTGGCACAGATGTACCTAGGGGTAAAACCCGAAAACACCGCTTTGAGCTAGACTCGAACGGGAACTGGTGCACGACAACGGGCCTTCCTGCACTCTTGGTTACGACACTCCCGGGGGATATGCTTAGGATAATTTACATTTTCTTTACAAACCAATTTAAGTAACATATATATAAGATGAGAGTAAATGACCTTGGTTAATCCTAATATGTTTCAAATTGAGAATATGGTGACATTTTAATCTCTAAATGATTTTACGACTACTATTACTCACACAATGCTTTATGGTTTTAGTCAATGGCTGGATTCCAAGGAAGTCATAGTGACTTTGAGAATGATGTACAAGATGGGAACGGTGGTGGCAATGAGCAACAAAATGGAATGTTGATAGGCGTAAAAGATATCGTCTTTATGCCAAATCAGTTTTCCAAAAATATGATCAACAACATATATATTAACCAACTCCCCGACTCAACAAGGAAGAGAAAGGTGATAAATGATAAGAGCTCCAGCAATGGAGACCATGGAGAAAAGAACCCTCAATTTTCATCATGCAGGAAATGTGGAAAGAGACACCCAGGAAAGTGTCTCAATGGGACAACGAAATGTTTTACGTGCGGGAAGGAAGGACATAAAGTAAAGAATTGCCGAAGAAAAATGAAGAGTACTATGGAAGAAGATAAAAATGGTCCCAAGAGTCCATTTACAGTCATTTGCCGTAAATGTAGGGGACCTGGCCATTACCCGAGTGAATGTCCTATTCTATAGGATATTTTATTGGTCAAAGAAGAAGCTATGTGGGAATAAATGGTTGGAGAAATGTTTAAAAAGTATTAGCACTCCTTGTTGATGGGTTTACTATGGAATAATTTTCTCTTGTATTTGTAACCCCGCAGTTCGCCATGTGAGAATGATATTTGAGGAAGAATTGTCTCTTCTCTTGTGGATATAGGTATAAATAACCATTTGGTTTTATATGATCATTGGGGTTTGAGAAAATGATAAGTTATTATAATTTGGGATGAAAATGCAAAGTATGATATAACATTTGTGGTTAAATTATGTTATTTTGAGGAATTTATCTCATTTTGGTAATATTATAAAATATAGTTTTTGAAAAAGGACAACACGTAGACCGTGTGACAACCCATCGCGTCGGACAAAGCCGTGGGAATCGAACCCACAACCAATGTGCGATTGGGATTTATCGGCTACCACTGGACTACGTGAAGTCCCTGGTTAGTGTGACTATTTTTTTTAAATGATTTTATTGATCAATAATAAGATGATTTGGGTTCTTATGTCTTATCAAATTAATACCCTTGGTATAGGAAAATGATTTGGTGATTAAGTGATAAATGTTATTTTGGAAGATGTTCGTTTTGTTAGGAACACTATATGCCCAAGGAAAATAGAATACAATGAGGTTTCATTTGTAGAGTAATGGTGGATTTTTATCAACATTTTTATTGTTGATTTATAGTGATTCGGGTTATTTATGGAAATGATTAACCTATAACAGAGAATATGTGATGATTACTTTTAAGTATGTGACTTTAAGAGTATTTGATGTAATTTGGAGATACAATGTAACATGGGAGACTACACAATCAAATTCTTCTATGTTTTGGGTTTCAATATTAGTTTGGATTATATTAAAGGATTTTATGGACAATTGGTTATTGAATGGTATCTATTTAACTTTGGGGTATTGTTGGTTTAATTTTAGAAATTAAGATTAGTGCATATTTATCTCAATGAATATCCTTTTGGGGGATCATTAGATCATTCAATAACCATTTTGGTTTTGATTAATATATGGTTTATCCTGCATGGATCATGTGATTCTATAGAAGTTTATTCTAGCTCTTCCAGTGTGACCAAGTCTTCTTGAATACTCATCGTTTATAAAAAAATTGAGTTAGTGGTGGAAATTTATTAAAGAATGAAAATCTACTTAAAATTTAAGTATATCTCATAATGTTCTTAGCCAATCTCATAAATAAAATCCCCAACATTAATAAAAGAAACATAGAACAAAAATGTTGTCCTAGATGGTACCTTAAATCATCACAAATTTATGGCTTTGGGATTTTTGGCCTTTTCATAGCCATGTTCTCTACCACTCTCCATCAGATAATTGATGGTTAGATTTCTCCTCCATATCCATATTTTCCTTCATGGAACCCTAGTATGTGTTATTTTCGGTAATCTTCATACTTTCGACTCTTTATTTTAAATAGAGGCCTCATTAATTCATTTTTCGATGTGGGATTTCAACTAAGATATTTTGAAACGTCAAAAATGTGTTATCCTAATACCCTATGTTTTGTTGAACCGATGGTATTTCAAATCATCATAGATTGATGATTATAAGGACCTCAATTTTACACTTGTTTGTGATTGATGACCTCAATCACCACCTATAAATATTTACGTTTTTCCTCCAATTATATGTCTCTAGTTGCCACCAATGTTCTCCTAATCGAGATCATAATTTGGTGGTGACCCTTTGATTTCTCTTTTTCTCATATTAAGACTAAATTTTAGTAACCCAAATTCCGATGTGGGTTTTCCCACAAATATATTATCTATTTTCAACCTTATTTTTTTTGAAGAACAATTTCAAATTGCGAGGACGCAATTTATTGAAGGAGGGGAGAATGTAACACCCCAAGATTTCATAGTGTGTTATTTCTTCAAAATAATTCAATAACTTTCACTACATGAAACACCATGTTCAAGCACACCATGACTTAGCAAACAAGCCGTTCAAAAGAGGTTATGAATAGTATTAGATAAATTTTAATGTTTATATAATCCTTATAATTTTAGAATCCATATTATGAGTTTCTTAGATATAATGCAAGAACAAATTCATTTTCAGTATTGCACTTTTATCAACTTTAATAGTGAACCCTTTTTAAATACTATATTTTAAACTTTTTGACTAAATGGGGACATCAAAAATTTAAAATGAAACATCCCAATCTTCCACGGTACACTTTCTTTGAATAAAACAGTAGCGTGTGTTGTACGCAACCTTGAGTTTTAACACACACCACAACCAATCAAACTAGCCGTTATGAATAGTAATACCTAATTTTTGAAATTATATATATTTTATATTTAAAAATGGACTTCATTTTTGGATTCGGAATATCGAAATTATCCTAGGGTGAAATTTTGGTACTTTTCGGATAACTTTTATATTTTGATGAATAGTGAAAATTACTAAATTTTAATTAAAAACAACTTTTTTAATCAAAATAATTAATAGTGATAAATTATGAATTTGAGTGGTTTTAAAGTATATTTAGAATATATTTTTACCATTTAATATAATGTTGGTCATTGGACATAATTTTACAATTAAACCGAACATAAACGAGTGTCAATCTTTTGATAGTTATTATCTCTTAAAACACGCTTTTTGTTTTGACAGCGGGATTTAATTTTAAATTAATTTCTGCCACTTCTGTGTTTTGAATTTAGGAAAATGGATTCCATATTTGGAATCAGGATGTTAAAATTGTGTAAATAGGTAACTTTTATTTTTAGACATTTTGAATAATTACTGTGGTAAATATTTTATTTACCATGGTTAAGGGTAAATCCGGTAAATAAGGATTAAACAAAATAATATTATAATAATACTAAATTACCCTAAAACGTGTCTTAACCCTATTGGTTGATACATGGTCGACCATGGGAATCTTTGGGTCTATTTTGGGACCCCATGGATCCACTTGTAAGTGATAATGACACTTTATTTTAATTTAGTTAAAATTAATACAAAAATGACACAAGCATATATCTTTTAGAACAACAATTGTTACATAGGGTTATATATGTTGGATTTTAGATTATAAATATTCATTAGAAAGATAAAAAGATTTTCTACATAATGATATTTTATTTATAATTTTTAGACATTAAATAATTTATTTTATTTATGACACAATGATGATGAAGTAATTACTATAATAGTGAAAAATTAAAATAATTGATATTATAAACACCCAAATAAATATAATATGAAACTTTTAATGAATTAAACTAATTTTCTAGGATAATATGATATATTAGTATTGATTTAATTGACTTTTTTCTAAGTAATCAATCTGTTATGAGTTTCACAAAAATCAACTATTGAATAGTGTCAAAATTGACATAAAAGAGTTCTTAAAACAAATATTATATTATTAATTGATATTAAATTCCTAAAAATCTAAGGTTCGGCCAAGAGACTTATATTATTATATGTTAATCATTAATGGACCACTTGGGGGTCGCTTGGATGTATATAGTAAGTTTATTAACCATATTATATAAAAATACAAAGAGACATTGTAAAAGTGAAACTAATTAACTTAGAGTTAATACTTAAAGATAAGGTTAATATAAGTACCCAAACCTGTCTAAATTCTATTGGATGAGTTGTTTTCGACCTATCCCCACCTCAACCTTTTAATAGTCAACTTTGGAGCCTTTGGAAACCGAATATGAATTTATTATAAATTAATATTTCTAGCTTTTCCAAAGGTGCCCCTCACCCCTCTTATAAAAGGGCACTCATCCTTCTCATTTCCTCACACCTCTCAAAGCACTTGGCTCGTCCAAACTCTGCCCAACTAAGCTCCCCACATCCCTCTCCTCCTCCTTGAAGATTCCCCTTAGGCAGAAAGCATTTCAACAAGTCCTTTGGTTCCAACCAAAGTGAGTTACCTAAATTAAAGGTAACAATTTCTCTTAAATTATTTTCATTTATTTTGCTTCTTCAACCCCCAAACACTTTTTATTTCCCTTCTTTTGTAACAACACCAGTATCCTCAATATACTAGGATGTTGTTATAAGAAGTATTCAAACTACACATACACACAACTCCATCTAATGGATGATGAACATAATGTTTCTGTGGATGGAAAACTAACGCCTCACGAAACGATGATTGTTCAAAAACATCTTACCGCCTCTCATGGTGGCCATTATGATGGCACTGTAATTAAATATGATATTAATGATATATATTTTATATATAAGCTTCTGTAATTCCATTTTATTTCATACCATTATTCGTTTCATGTCGTATATACATACGATAATTTCATTTGAGGAAGTGCGGACTACCGCCCCCTTAAAATGATATGACTCGTTCATACCACACATGGAACGTATAAAGGATGGTGTTAATGAACTTAAGTAACATATATAAAATATTATATTATACTGGAATAGTAATATACCTATGTATCATTTGGATTCGATTCTTTTAAAATAAAAAATTAAATGGAAGTAGCGTTCGTGCGTACGTACGGACTACCGTCTCCACGAACGCGATGAGATTCATTATCCATCATATCCATTCAAGTATAATTATCATTTAATGATTTAAAAATGATATTTAAGGACTTGATATCATTCTGGATATGAATAAGATACAACAAACATGACTTATGTAACAAAACATATAAAAGAAAATGAGTAAGTTAACACCCGAAACGGCGTTAATACTAAGATATTATTAACAAATCAATGTTAAAAGATCATATATGATATCATATTAAAGTAAATGATTCTTGTATTATTCAATAACAATTATTTCACCATTATACAGGAGTTAAACCTACCATCGACCAAGGAAAAAGTACAAAGTAAGGGATTCTCTTATCTCACTTTCAATTCCGTGAGATTTCTATTGTTCGCCACTAAATTATTGAAATTGGTGTATTGTGTACTGCCATTTGATATATATTATCATGATTCACTTTATATTAATGTTATTCTGTAAATCATTTGGTGGTTATTAACTTTTGGCCAAACGACTCAGTTGATTAACGTGGTAAGGGAATCTCTTATCTCACTTTCAATTCCGTGAGATTTCCATTGTTCGCCACTAAATTATTGAAAGTGGTGTATTGTGTACTGCCATTTGATATATATTATCATGATTCACTTTATATTAATGTTATTATGTAAATCATTTGGTGGTTATTAACTTTTGGCCAAACGACTCAGTTGATTAACGTGGTAAGGGATTCTCTTATCTCACTTTCAATTCCGTGAGATTTCCATTGTTCGCCACTAAATTATTGAAAGTGGTGTATTGTGTACTGCCATTTGATATATATTATCATGATTCACTTTATATTAATGTTATTCTTGTAAATCATTTGGTGGTTATTAACTTTTGGCCAAACGACTCAGTTGATTAACGTGGTAAGGGTTTTCTTATCTCACTTTTAATTCCGTGAGAATTCCATTGATCACCACTTAATTATTGCATGTGGTGTATGTGTACTACCCATGATCGTATTCATTGTGTAATATACTTTAATTTATGGGTATTTACATCATCATGGTATGATACTTCTTTCATGGGTGTATGTTTCGTAAGTTACCTAATCGATAAGGGAATTTGAGATTTCAATTTCCACTCATTTGGCTTTACACATATTTCATTGATTATATTACCCCAAGATTATGTGTGGAATCACTATTCATTTGATTATGTCATAATTTCCACTCCCCTTCCTGTGGATAGAAGTTTGATACACATAATCACTCCATTGGTAATTCTCAAGTCATTGATATGAATTTGATAAGAGTAATTTTAACTCATTCTCCATTTGTTGAGTTAAACATCCAATTCGTTGGTATTGTTTTTTACAAGAATATGTGTGAATGTCCTTTGATTGTTTTACACTGAATATCCAATAATATTTAGTGTATTTGTCACACATAATTATGTCATTGATTTATCCTTAACCTAAGGATACAACCTTTTTGAGAAATTTCATCTCAATTTACATTCCATTGAGACTTCTTTGATGATATACACCAAATCACTTCTATGTGATGTATATAATGTACTTTGACATAGTATATCATGAATTCCTTTATTCTCATGATATTACAATGTTTTTATTACCTCAATTATTTGTATTCAAGTGTCTCTCTTTTGGTTAGAAACTCTAACCAAAATACCATTTTAAAATGTTTTAAAGAATTATTCTTCTAAATCATGCTCATTAATGTCCATATTTTAAAAATGGTTTTAAGGATTTATTTATATGGACATTAAAGTTTTAATATTAAAACTCCTTTTAAAAGTTTCAAAGTGGTATGGGACACTTTGATTCAAAAATATACTTTTAAATGGCTTCTTGACAAATAGTGTGACTTTTAAATGTTTTCAAGAAAAGGGGGATATTTCTCTCAAATAGTTTTGATGATTATTTTCATCTATGTCAACATCCTTCATTATTATTGATTGAGGTTAATGTGATACAATACAATCTTCCATATTGTATCGAATGAATTATGTTTGACTGTGGATGTGCTATTTTTATACCATTCATGGTTTGTGGTGAAAGTATTGACATTTCGTATGCTAGTTTAATACGAATGTTTACGTTATTTTTAATCCTTTTCATATGGGAATGCATTGGACTTAATAAGTGACGGGTGGAGCCCACTATAGCTCCTCGATGCATCGGTAGGTCTCATGAGACAAACTAGTGTCTTGGCACAAGGCCTTGGCAAAATCTTATTTGTAGTCTTGGCACGAGGCCTTGGCTATGTGGTTATGATAGTCTAGCATTATGCATTCCATCATTATGAAAGTGGTTATTGATATTGCATGTGATCATTCGACTAGTAGAATATCCATGTGAGTAAGTAAATGGCATTATTTCATTTTACCTTTGCCATTTTATGCTGAAGTTCAAGTTTAAAAGGCTTTTGTTTTAGTTATAAATTGCCTTAAGTGTTTATGCTCATTTATGAAAGCTTCTGCTATAATGTTATCCTTACTGAGCATCCGAGCTCACCCCTTTCAATGTTTTATTTTTTTTTTCCCAGGATTATGAAGAAGTAATTTATGAATGACCTGCAGGGATAGTATGAGGGGATATTAAGACAAGATGTTTTTTTTATGATGTAATGTAAAAATTTATGGATGTATCTAGTTATTCCAAGGCTACTAAACTAATCGGTCTTTCGAGACTTGATCTTTCTCGTGATCATGCCAATGTTATGTAATTAATGCACCGACTCTGGGTAGCTGGGGTCGGGGCGTTACATATCAACTAAATCTACTTAGGTATATTCCCAAACATATAACTGAGTCATCAATCTTAGTTTGGCTCCCACATCCGAGACCAAGCATAGTCTGGCCCACAAAATAAAGAATTAAATCACATCAATGATAATGATTGAAAGACATGACTCAACTCACATAGGTAAACTACTCACGAAGAGGGGTGGAGATGATTAGATATAGCCTCTGAATAATATCCTCTACCAAACCCACGTAGGATCCAAGTACAGGAGTCGTCATCACCGATCCCACGTAGGATCCATGTACAGTAATCTTCCCTGCTGAACCCACATTGGATCCAAGTTCAGTCGTCATCGTCTTCGAACCCACGGAGGATTTCATCACGGTAGTGGTCGTATCACAGCCAGCTCAAGGGTTCCTGCACACAGTGCACTCAATTTTGGGAGGGTCCGCTCCTCGATTAAAGGGTTCAATACATCAACTGTCACACAATCTAGAGTTGATGTATCCCAAAGTTCCGACTCGCAAAAGGAACTCAACGTGATAGAAAGCGCGTCAATCGGACGCCCAATCTGAAAGATATTTTCCATTTCGTTCCAGGGGCCCGATTGTAAATATGACCATTCCAAACCCGAACGCTTACCAAAGTTATCCAGAACACACTTAGAGTATCGAAAAAGGACCGCCTTGGTGATAGGTTCGTAGTGCCGCAAATGCCGTGTTGATCGTACGCGCAGTATTTGAAATATTCTCATTTAAGTGAAAAATGGGACCGACCCATTAAGCCTAGTGGGCCGATGGGTCGGGTTAACCCAGTTTTGGCGGGTTTGACCTGGCAGGGGTGTCAGACCCGCCTGAAGAATTTAGCGTCCAGTACCTAAGGGGTGTTGCATATCCCAAAGGGGTTCGGCC
Source organism: Viscum album (assembly GCA_963277665.1). Lineage (NCBI taxonomy): Eukaryota > Viridiplantae > Streptophyta > Magnoliopsida > Santalales > Viscaceae > Viscum > Viscum album. Next base: position 1,879,167,103 of record OY728150.1, on the reverse strand, counting down.
CGACCCACCACGGTCTGGCCCGACCGGGTACTGCCTCACTGGCTCGGCCCGTAGGTCGAGCCGTCTGAGGGGGCGCGGCCCCTTCAGCTGCCTGAAACGGCTGCCCCAAGTGGCACCGCCCTCTATAACCAGCGAGTCTTCTAGCTCAAGTAGCCCGTCGTGCAGGCCGTGGGTTCTCTAGCGCGGTGACCTCTTGGAGACGTGGATTTTCTCCGCCCGACCTGCTGACGGGAACACTGGTCCATCTGCCGAAGCGGTCCGCAATGCAGGCTGTGATTCATGCTGCACAGACAGCACGACGGTACTGGCTTCCTCCTCCTCGGCCTGCATTGGCCATGGTTCCACGATCCCAGCATGGCGTGATGACATATTCTTCCTCTGCCGCGGCCCGCTTGGCCGTGGCTTTTCATTGCGTGTGCGATGGCGGCCCTTGTGCCACCGGTCTCTTCCGCGTTCCGCCTCTGTTCATCGATTCCATAAAATTTAATCATGATCAAATGGAGGGTCGTTGGGCCGTGTTTGTTCAGCCCGCGCCTTCCATGTTAAGTGATAGCAATAGGCCGAGACAATCAAGGTTATACACCAAAAAACTGAGGCACAAAATTTAATCCACTAAAATTGAAAATATTCCCTACCTCGATAATTGACATCGCACGTCGAGTTTTGCAGAAGACAGCGCCGTGAGGAAAGGATTCGTAGGCGACTTCAGAGTGCATACGAGGAGGAAGTAGCATCTCATCACTTGTCATGAAGAAGATAATGGATGGTGTGTCTTCTTTCATCATGGAACTGGCATTCTTTGTCGAAGAAGTCGTCGGTCTTTGTAGGAGGGTCGGTGTTCTTCCCCAAAAACTCAAGAGCTCTCCACAACACTTCTTCACAAAAAATGCCTCCACAAAAATAAAATAACAAGCGAACCTATTATTTAATTTAACGGAATACATTTAAGATTGAAACTTTCAAACCAGTTCTTTAATTAAATGTGTTGGCAATTAATTAAAGAGAGGGAGAGGAGGTGGAAGATATTATAAATATTGGGAGAGTTTTCAAAATTAATCAAGGGTGTTTAATGGGAGGGTTATGGGAATTAATTTGTGAGTTTGAAAATGGTTATGGGACATGAAAGGTTGTGGCTCGTGTGGGCCCCACCTCTCATAAATCCACAAATGGGAAGTTGGGTGGTTGTGTGCCCCACCAACAACTTCCCATGAGAGGGTTTAACTTCCAAAGATATAAAATAAAATTTTTCCAAAAAGTTTATTTATTTTAAACTAATTCCCCAAATATTAATTCTCAACCTACTTAAAACACAACTGTGGTAAAGGTCCTCTTATGAAATTATCGGCACTGTGAGTTCATCGGTGCCCTCGGATTTCAATTACGAGCACCAGTTCAAAATATATAAAAACCCGCTCGTTTTTTTACTGAACGTACCAAAGCTAAACTACATAAATTTATTCCAGGCACACCAGGGCTTGGGATCAAGTGCCGTCAGAAGCCACATACTCGTTATATTCCACTGTATTACATAAAAAAATTTCCTTGAAATTTCCGGGTCTTTACATTACTCCCACCAAAGAGATTAACATCCCCGTAAAGCTACAACATAAACTAGGGAAATAAATGAGGGTACTATGGATGCATCTGAGCCTCTCGCTCCCATGTACTCTCCTGAAGGTTCCCGTTCTACCAAAAAATGCGCACTAGAGGAATCGACCGTCCACGTAGGACCCGCTCCTATCAATCCACAATCTCCACTAGGACCTCTGTGAATATAGCCCCGTCATCGATGTCTAGCTCCCTATAATCAATGATGTGGGTCAGGTCATGCATGTATCTCATCAGCTTAGATATGTGGAAGACGTCATGCACCTAGTGCAACTAATGTTGAAGGACCAGGTGGTAATCCACCTCGCCAACCCCGATGAGGACTCATAAAGGTGCGATGATGCACGTATATAACTTACCGCACTTTCCAAATATCTGTAATCCACGTCAAGGTTAGACCTGTAATAAAATGTGGTTGCCATCATCGAACACCAGTGGTCTCCATATTCTATCAGCATAGGACTTTTGTCTGCTCTGTGCAGTCCTAATCCGCTCATGTGTGATCGACACCATCTCTGTCATGGCCTGAACCATCTCTAGTCCTACATGTAATGACTCCCCAGGGTCAGTCCAACACATAGGTAATCTGTATGGTTGGCCATACAATGCCTTGTATGATGTCATCCCGATGGTGGAGTGGTCATTGTTGTTGTACGCAAACTCCACCAAGGGTAGATGAAATACCCAGCTGTGACCAAAGTCAAGGACACATGCACGGAGCATGTCCTCAAGAGTCTGAATGGTCTTCTCTGTCTGGGCATCCATCTGAGGATGAAAAGCGGTGCTTAGGCATAGCTGCATCCCAAATGCCTCCTACAACCCCTTCAAATGTCGGGAAGTAAAGAGAGGGTCTCGATTGGAGATGATAGATGATGGAACACCATGAAGTCGTACGATCTCCTAAACATAGAGGCTTCACAAGCTCTCTACTGATCCATGCTCTCTGATCGGTAGGAAGTAGGCCGAATTGGTGAGTCCGTCGACGATCACCTAGATAGAGTAATGTTCCCTGAATGTACATGGAATCCCTATCACAAAATCCATGGATATCCCCTCCCGCATCCACTATGGAACCTTTAAGGTCTGTACCAAGCCTGCTGGTACCTCGTGCTCCGCCTTCATTTGCTGGAATGTGAGGCATCGTGAACGAACTCTACTACAACCTTATTCATACACGGCCACCATTGCTGTCGTCTGAGGTCTTGGTACATCGTCACCACTCCTGGATGTACCGCTAGAGGGGAAGTGTAGAACACCCACAACACTTCCTCTTGCAGTGAAACGGGTACCATGGTATGTCCCCTGAAGAGGATGATGTGCTCTACTCGATCATAAAATCCATCAGGCGCCTGCCCTGTGAAAATCTGAGCATGTCGCGTCTCACAATCAATGTCCCCACGCTATGCCTCTCTGACCTACTGAAGTAGTGGAGGAGTGACTATGAGGGACTGTAGAAAGGATGCCCCATCTCTATCAATGAAGGATATCTGAAAAGCGTCTAACTGCTCCATCTCCTCTCCAAGTAACTGAATACCTGATCTCCTGCTGAGAGCATCAGCCACAACATTCCCCTTCCCAAGAGTATAGACTACCTCAATGTCATTGTAGTGATGCCTCATCGTGCACCTAGAGAATTAGGCTCTACCACCTACCTGTTGCTGTGTGCAGGAGATTCGCGGCAAGGATCACCTTAAGTTCTGCTAGTGTTCCTACCAATCTGATGACTGTGACAATAGCCTCCATCAAATCCTCAGCTGCCTGACGGTCTGTGTCTCTGTTGAACCTGGGTGACCTTTGTCACAGAAACTTGTGAAACACACTCAGGCGGAGTGCACTCTCTGCTACTGAGGCTAGGGCCATCAGTGGCTCAGTGGGTAGTGGTACTTCTGGTGCCTCCGCTGTAATGGGCCCATACTCCGAGGCCTCATCACTCGGTGGGCTGCATCTCACAGGTAAATAGGAACACCGGCTTTCTGCCTTTGTGGGGCCATCCTGAAAATAAATAGGTGCTCCATGGTGAAACAGTATACTTGGTGAGCTGACACAATGTAATCATAAAGAAAACTTTTGGAACACACATGCAATCAGTGTTTTCAACACTGAGTAGGAAATAAGAAGACATGGTCCTGGTGTATGGATATTTCGGCCACCACACAAACACTGGACTCCCTAGACTGAAAACCACAATCAATACTCTTAACAATATTTCATCATATAGAAAAAATTATCACATTCGTAAAATCTATGGTAGAACTGACTCCTCTGATACCAATTTGTCACGACCCGTCCTCGGGGCCCGTGCTGTGACTACCCCAAGACTACCTTCCATAGGACAGGGGTTTGCGACTAGCACCAAAGGCTTAAATCTCGATAAAAAGGGAAGTATTTCATTTATATAAGTAAACATACACAACAGAGTTCACAAGTGAAGTACACACTAAGTAAAACTGAGAACAAAATTAAGTGATGAAAAGAAAATGGGCCAGTATACAAACCCAACTGAAATTAAAGTACAAATGAGAGAGAAATTACAACAGTATTAAAGTAAGGCGGAAACCACTAAGTCATCCTTCAGATATCCCCCCCTGAAGGGTGGGTATAGTTGGTCTCCTCAGCTCCTCAGGTCTGGTCATCCACTCTATGTACATCCCATCTTGTGGTCCACCTCTGGGTACCGTCCAGCTACACAATCCTCCACCTCGATCAGTGGTGACCATCGTATATACCCAACACAACGTAGAGCTGGCGTAGCACGTGCAGGGGTGAGTATACGATACTCAGTAGGGACCTCGAGACCCTAGAAGGTCTCCCTGAATCCACGAAGGATAAACCACAATGAAGAGTTACAAACACGAAGTATCAAATAACTCTACTTAGGTATATTACCACACATATAACTGAGTAATCAATCTCATTTCAGCTCCAACATCCGAGCTCAAGAACAATCCCGTCCACACAGGAAAGAAGTCAATCACATCAATGATAATGATTGAAAGAAATGACTCGGATCACACAGGTAAACTACTCACGAAGAGGGGTAGATATGATTAGATGTATCCTCTGAATCATATCCTCTACCGAACCCACGTAGGATCCAAGTATAGAATTCGTCGCTACCGAACCCACATAGGATCCAAGTACAGTAACCTTTGCTGCCGAACCCACGCAGAATCCAAGTACAGTCTTCATCACTACCGAACCCATGAAGGATCCAAGTACAGTCGTCCTCGCTACCGAACCCACATAGTATCCACGTACAGTCCTCATCGTCGTTGAACCCACTATGGATTCCAGCATGGTACTTATCACAGTTGCAGCCAGCTCAAGGGTTCCCGCACACATCGAACTCGATTCCAGGAAGGTCCACTCCTCAAGTAAAGGGTTCAATAAATAAAATGTCACAAATTCTAGAGTTGATGTATCCCAGAGTTCCGAATCATCAAAAGGAACATAACGTGACAGACAGAGCGTCAATCGGATGCCCAGACAATGAGATATTGGCCTTTTCGTTCCAAGGGCCTGGTTAGAAATATGCTCACTCCAAACCCAGCCGTTTACCAAAGTTGTCCAAAACATACTTAGAGTATCGCAAAAGGACCGCGTCATCGATAGGGTCCCAGTTCCACATATGGCGTGTCGATAAAATGCATGGTCATTGAAATATTCTCCTTTAAGTGAAAAATGGGCCGGACCCGTTAAGCCTAGTTGGTCGACGGGTCGGGTTAACCCAGTTTTGGCAGGTCCGACCCGGCAGGGGTGTCGGACAAGCCGAAAGAAACTAGCGGCCTGGCCTGAAGGGGCGTGGCCTATCCCGAAGGGGTTCAGCCCGGCCCAGTGGGGCACGACGGGCCTGGCTCGGTGCGGTCCAGCCAGGCCCGGCACCGGACCGGCGCGGTTGGCGGGGCGCAGCCAGGCGGGGCTCAGCCCCGCTGGCTTGGCAAGCTGTCCGAGCAGTCCCAGGGGCGCGGCCCCTCGGCTGGCCGAACTGGAAGCGCCGCCCTCCCTAACCAACCGGCTGGAGCTGGTCGGACTTCTGGCACAAGCGGCCCGCCGTGCGGGCCGCGGGTTCTCCCGCACGGCGCCCTCCTTGCACCGCGGCTTTGCTCCTGCCGAGTGGCCGACGGGCCGGCCGGTCATTCCGCCGAAGCGGCTCACAATGCGGGAAGCGGTTCCTACTGCACAACTGGCACGACGGTGCCGCCATCCTCCGCCACGGCCTACACTGGCCGTGGCTCCATGTCCCCAGCCCGGCACAACGGCATCATGCTACTTCTGCCGCGGCCCACTTGGCTGCAGATTTTCATTGCATGTGCGATGATTTCCATTATGCCGTCGGTCTCTTCCACATTCTGCTTCTATTCATCGATTCTATAAAATTTAAACACGATCAAACAGAGGGTCCTCGGGCCATGTTTTTTTGGCCTGCACCATCCGCGTTAGGTTATAGAAATAGGCCGAGACAATCAAGGTTATACATCGACGAACCGAGGCACAAAATTTAATCCATTAAAAATGAACATAAACCCTACCTCGATAATTTTTGTTCCACGTCGGGCATCATGGAATACGAAGACATGAGGAAAGGATTCGTAGGTGAAGCCAGAGTGCATCCGAGGAGTAAGCGGAGTCTCCTCTCTTGTCGCAATGAATAGAATGGATGGCACATTGTCGTTCTTCATGGAACCAGCGTTCTTCGTCAAAGAAGTCATTGTTCATCATCTATGGGTCAGTGTTCTTCCCCAAAAACTCAAGATCTCTCCCCAACTCTTATTCACACAATTAAAGCCTCCCCCAAAATAAAATAATAAGCTACCCTATTTTTTGATTTAATAGAAGCCATTTAAAATTCAAATATTCATACCACTTCATTAATTAAATGTGTTGGAAATTAATTAAAAAGAGGGAGAGGAGGTGGATGATCTCATCAAGGTTGGAAGAGTTGTCAATATTAATCAAGGGTGTTGAATGGGGGGGGGTATAAGGGAATTATTTGGGGAGTTTAAAGAGGGTTAAGGGAGATGAAATGTTGGGGCTCGTGTGGGACCAACCTCTCATATATCCACACATGGGAAGTTGGGTGGTTGGGGGCCCCACCAACAACTTCCCATGAGAGGGTTTAACTTCCATTGTTATAATATAAAATTCTTCCATCAATTATATTTATTTTAAACTAATTCCACAAAAAATAATTCTCATCCCATTTAAAGAGAAACTGCGGTAAAGGTCCCCTTAAGAAATTACCGGCTCTGCGAGTTCATAAGTTCCATCAGATTTCAATTTTGTGCACCGGTTCCAAAGATAGGAAAACCCGCTCGTTCTTTTACTGAACTTACCCGATCTAATATTCAGAAATTGATTCTAGGCACACCGGGCCTCAGAATCAAGTGCCGTTTGAAGCCACAGACTCGTAAGATTCCAAATTATTTAGGAAAATAATTTCCATGAAATTTCCAAGTCATTACATTTTGGGATGAATTTATGTATTTGGGGGGGGGGTAAGATTTTGGAATATTTTGGATGATACAATGGTCTTTATGGGTGTGAAAAAGTGGTAGGGGAGGGTGCATTTTAATAGTGGAGGAGTGGTATTCTTGTAAATTTTTAAAACATGAATTACACCGATGTTTTCCCAAGTAATTTGGATCCAATAATTATCCAAATAATATATACTATATTATAGGATCTAAATATGAACATATAATCGATTTAGGGCATGTTTGTAGGTCATTTTCAGACTTATGTTTAAGGAATATTCCTTTGTTAGGTAATTGTTTGTTTTGATCATTGCAATTAATTTTAATTACTTTCAATATTATATTTCTGTAAAAATATAATTCCATATTATTAAAAATTTTAAATTATGATTACTAAAAATATTTAATCCAATTTTCCATATTCCAATAATATATGTTGCAGAAATTAATTTAAATTTAATCCCCCAGATGGGATGACAACATGAGTTCTTAATGTAAAAATGATCCATTTGTTTGGAATGTTTTAATATCATATATCAATATGAAATGGATTAAAATGAATTATATTATATAAATTTTTGTAAAATTGGTCTAATTAATCCTTAAAACAAATTAAGAATATAATTTAGCATTATAAATTATTTTGATGAAAAATCATCTTTGGAAAAAAATTCAGTTTTTTTCACTATTCTTAAAAATAAGAAACTTCTCTGAAAATTAAAATTTTTTTACAAAAAGTAAATTTCGATTTTATTATTTCAAAAATTTATTTTATTTTGTAAAATAAAAAGTATAACAGTTTCAAAATTTAGATTTAAAATGGATTCTTTATTAAAAAGAATTAAAATCAACTTTTAGAAAAATAATGATTTTTAATTTTAAAACTTTTCTTTTTTGTATATTATACATATAAAATATATTGTATGAGTATCACAAATATTGACTAAATACATAGTATATTAATTTCATTTTTAGAAATAATCAAATGTTTTTTTAATTTATTAAGATAGTATTTTTTTGTATATAAGAAATTTTTTTTCTTAGAAATGTAATTTATTTATTTATAAATAGTCATTTCATTAATGTTTACCAATTGATATCTAAAGGATTCATTTCATATAAATGTGTCAAATCATATTTTCAATATTTAGTTAATATTTTTCGTAACATCCCTCCAAATGACTAGGTGGTATCTATAAATTTTATTTAATATTAATATTAATAGTATATTGTGGTTAGGTATATATCAACCTCACGTGTTATGGAAGATATTAATGAAACTAAGCATTGTGTGTAACAAAAGTCAATAAAAGTGTTTCCTTTAACATAATCTAATATATGTGTTTCCTTTATTTCATGATTAACTTATTGTTGGGTATAACAAAAGCCAAACATAGTATTTTCTTATAAAAAAATATATTTACAGTATTGTGTGAAATAAAAAAAATCTAAATGATTAGATTAATTAAAAAAATATACTTCATAAATCCTAGGGTGTTATAAGTCCTCCTCCTCTCATTGGTGGGATAAAATAAGTGTGATAATTATGATAGAGTTAAAAACGTGAAGAGATAATTATAAATCAAAATTATATAATGGTATGGTATATACTGTCGTTTGGAATATCTATTATAGGATATCACTAGACTATATAAATTTAACGTCCTGGTTTGCCCTTATGTGCATCATTTAAGAGGGTTTTTCTGGAAAATAGGATGTTTGTTTACCCTCCACCAAAGGATTACAGAAAAAATGAATAATCAATTAAAACCATGGAACTATTTAATGGTTTAAGTAACATAGTAATGATAACATATTTATTGTATTTTTTTCAAATATTCATGAGTTATTAATAATTAGACTATTTATATTATGTTATTTTATTCAAAATCTTTATTTAACTGCCATTTTTCTGTTTTTATTAAATACTTTATTTAAAAATTACACAATAAACTCATCCACACTCCTTGAGAGACAAAATAGGTTCTTACATTGACCAAATGTAATATTATATAACCTAATTAATTTTATGTTTCATAATCACACATTGAAATTTTGGATCATTTTCCAGGGAGCACATTGGTTTTTAGTTTACATTTTTTATAATAAATTATAGTGTTTTATAAATATTTATCTGTTTCTCTCATTAAATTTTTATATATATCGGTTTCTATTAACTTTTTTAGGTTTAGGTCATGATATGATCTACTCTAAGTAAGCTACCCCTTTGGAACCTGAATGGGAGAGAATCCTAGACTAAGGACACCAAGAAATACATGATGAACCTTTGAAGGAGAAAACACCATACCTAGTTACTAATTTAGAAACTAGAATTTTTGGAACTAAAAAAAATCCAAACATAACATTTATAACATGTAATGACATAACTAGACACAAAAATATATATCTTCACCTGATATTGATATCCCACCTGCATATATTCAATAACACGGTGAACCACCAAAATTTGAACCGAGATCTCATGAAATTCACTATTGACCAACATTTCATATATTTTCTTGATATGAACCACATCATATTTTAAATTAATTTAATACTACATGTTCATCATTAAAACCATAAAATGTGTATGAAGGAAAATTAAAATTTAGTTATTCTCTATATTCTTTAGAAGAAACTATAAAAGATTAGTTTTATTATGTTAACTCCCCAATTAGATGATGGATGGATATGAAATATCATTTACTTGAAAAATTATTCCTACCCACATTAACTACAACTTTATTGAATGAAATTTTATAAATAATATAATTATTTAAGGAAACACATCATGAATGCATAGAATGATTTAAATGTTTATGTTCATTTTATCCATACAACCAAATATGTAATCAACATTCAACATAATATTTTTATGATGGTGTAGTTTTAATTTATCATAATTTAACACCCCAAGCTTCCACAGTATGCTTCCCTTTGAATAATATAGTATCTTTTTTTGTACGCAACTTCATGTTCTAACACACCCCACAACAAATCAAACTAGCAGTTATGAATAGTAATACCCAATTTTTCAAATTTTTATAAATTATATCTTTTAAAATGGACATAATTTTTGGATTATAATATTTTAATTATCCTAGGGTGATTTTTTTGGAATGTTTTAGAAAAAATAAAAATTTTGATGAATAGTGAAAATTACTAAACATTAATTAAAATCATCATTTTAATCCAAATAATTTATAATTATAAATTATACTATTGGGAGGTTTTAAAGTATAATTAGAATATATTTTTACCATTTAATCCAATATTGGTAATTTTATTTAATTTAACATTTAATCTAGACAAAAACAAGTTTCAATATTTTGATAGTTATTATTTCTAAAAAAACACACCCTTTGTTTTGACAATAAGAATTAATTTTAAATTAATTTCATCTACTTTTGTAATTTGAATTTAGAAAAATTGATTCCATATATAGAATCAGGAGTTCAAAATTGTGTAAATAGGTAACTTTTATTTGTAGACATTTCGAATAATTACATCAGTAAATATTTTATTTACCATGGTTATAAGTTAAATCCAGTAAATAAGGGTAAAAATAATAATATTATAATAATATTTAATTACCCTAAAACGTGTCCTAACCTTATTGGATGATACATGTCCGACCATGGGAATATTGGGGTTGATTTTGGGACCCCATGTAGGCACTTGCAAGTGATAATGACGCTTTATATTAATTAACATAAAGTAAATAAAAAAAATGACACAAGCATATATCTTTTAGAAAACCTTTTTACATAGGGTTATTTATGTTATATTTTCGACTATAAATATTACATAGAAAGATAAAACTATTTACTACATAATGGTATTTTATTTATAATTTTTAGACTTTGAATAAGTAAAATTATTAATGACACAATAATGATGAGGTATTTACCTTATTAATGAAAGAATCAAATAATTAGTATTATAAATGTTAAAATAAATATTTTTTAAGTTTTAATGACATAAAAAAATTTATTTGTTAATATGACATGTAATAATTTCTAAAATGAATTTTTTTTGAATTAATAATGTTTTTATGACTTTATGAAATATCAATTATTAAATTGTGTCAAAATTAACATAAGTGAGTTTTTAAAACAAATAATATATGATTAATTGATATTATATTTCTAAAAATCAATGGTTTAGAAAAAATACTTATATAATGATATGTGTATCATTAATGGACTACTTGGGGGTCTTTTGGATGTATATAGTACAGTTATAAACTATATAATATAAAAATACAAAGAGACAAGGTAATTGTCAAACTATTTAACTAAGAGTTAAATAAAAAAGATAAGTTCAATATAGTGATCCAAACCTGTCTAAAACCGTTTGGTTGAGTGGTTTTAGACATTTCCCCACATTTACCATTAAATAATCCTCTTTGAAGAAATTATAAAGCGAAAATCAATTTATTATAAAATAATATTTCTAGCTTTTCCTAAGGTGCACCTCACCCCTCTTATAAAAGAGAACTCACCCTAATCACTAATTCACACAATAAAATCCTTTTGGCTCAGCCAACCCCTGTACAAATATCCTTCAAACTTCCCTAAAATCATTCTAAATGCCCTCATTTGGTCATAAATCTAACTTAATTATCCCATTTGATCAAATCAAAGGGAATAACCCAAAGAAGAGGTAATAATTTCTCCACCATCATTCAAGTTCTTTTCATCTTCCACTTATTATTTTTTCATATTTTCATTCTAAAATAATAAGTACAATATAATCTATATAAAATGATGTTATTATAAATATGGTACATCCATCTTCATTATTCTATATATCCTTTGAATGATATGTCACCATACGTGCGTACGAACGGATTATAGTCACCACCTCGTGGTGTAATTGTTATTCAATACATTATTTTTTGGATGGGCATAATAATGTTGTTTATTTCATGTAAATAATAAATATAACATGATAATTATTCTGTATATATTATATACCATCCAATTATATATTATTTTAATATCAAAAGAGTGATATGGTCGCTCATGCATACGTATAGATTACCGTCTCCACAAACGCGATGAGATTCATTCCCCATCGTAACCATTGAAGACTAAATTTCATTTGATGAATATAAATAATGTTTATAAACATGATAAAATTCTTGATATGAATATGATACATCCCATCCATAACAAATATGGCTCACATAACAAAGAATATATAGGAAAATGAATCCGTTAACACCCGAAATGATGATAAGACTAAGATATTATTAACAAATAAATGTTAAAAGATCATATATGATATCATATTAATGTATATAATTCTTCTATAATTAAATAAAAATTATTTCACCATTATAAAGAAGGTTAAATTACCCTCTACCAATGAAAAAGTACAAAGTAAGGGGTTTCTTATCTCACTTTTAATTCCATGAGATATCCATTGTTCACCACTTATTTATTGCATGATGTGTGTGTACTGAATTTGATTGTATTCATTGTGTAATATAATTTAATTTATGGATATTTACATCATCATGGTGTGATCCTTATTTCAAGGGTGTATGTTTGTTATGTAAAAAATTCGATAAGGGAATTTGACATTTCAAGTTCCACTCATTCGGCTTTACGCATACTTCATTGATTATTTTACTCCAAGATTATTTGTGGAATCACAAATAAATTTCTTATATCATAATTTCCAATACCATTTATGTGGATATACTTTTGATACACATAATCACTCCAATGATAAATTCTATAGTAATCGATATGAACTTCATAAGAGTAATTTTAACTCAATCTTCATTTATTGAGTTAAACATATAATTCATTGGTGTTGTTTTTACAAGAATATGTGAGAATGTCCTCTGATTGTTTTACACTGAATATCAAATCATATTGAGTGTATTTATATTTTTCACACATAATTATGTCATTTATTTATCCTTAACCTAATATATGTTTTTTAAAACAGATTTAATCTCAATTTACATTCCATTGAGACTCCTTTGTTGTTATACACCAAATCACTTTTATATGGTGTATATAATGTACTTTGAAATAATATATCATGAATCCCTTTATTCTCATGATATTAAAATGTTTTTATTACCTAAATTATTTGTATTCAAGTGTCTCTTTTTTGGTTAGGAACTCTAACTAAAATATCATTGTAAATGTTTTAATGATTTATAATTATAAATATATCTCATTAATGACCATGATTTAAAAATTGTTTTAAGGATTTCTTTATATGGACATTAATGTATTAAAATTAAAATACCTTCTAAAAGATTCCAAGTGGTATGGTACACTTTGATTCATAAATCTATTTTTAAATGGATTCTTTACAAATAGTGTGACTTTTAAATGATTTCAAGAAAAAGGGGATATTTCTCTCTAAGAGTTTTGATGATTATTTTCATCTATTTCAATATCCTTCATTATTATCAATTGATGTTAATCTGATACAATAAAATCTTACATATTATATCGAATGAGTTATGTTTGATTTTGGATGTGCTATTTTTATACAATTCATGGTTTGTGGATAAAGTATAGACATTTCGTATTCTAGTTTTAATATGAATGTTTATGTTATGTTTAATCATGTTCATATGAGGAACGCATTGGACTTAGTAAGTGACAGGTTGAGCCCTCAATAGATCTTCAATGCATTGGTAGGTCTCATGAGACAAACTAGTGTCTTGGCACAAGGTCTTGACAAAATCTTATTTGTAGTCTTAGCACAAGGCCTTGACTATGTGGTTTTGATTGTCTGGAATTATGCATTCCATCATTATGAAAGTGGTTACTAATATTTCATGTAATAATTTGACTAGTATAATATCCATGTGAAAAAGTAAATGTCATTATTTTATTTTACCTTTTCCATATTTTGCGGAAGTTCAAGTTTAAAAGCCTTTTGTTATTGTCTTATACACTGCCTTAAATGTTTATGCTTATTTATGAATTTTTTTTCTATAATGTTATCCTTACTGAGCATCTGAGCTCACCCATTACTATGTTTCATTTTTCCTAGGATTCAAAGAAGTATATTATGGATGACCTACATGGATAATATATGGGATCTTAGTGTTGTCTATGGAGACAATGTTGTTGTAGTTTTCCATTTTATGATGTAATGTAAACCTTATAAATGTATCTAGTACTTCCAACGCTACTAAACTAATCGGCCTTTTTAGACTTGATATTTTATGATCATTCCAATGATACGTAATAATGCTATGACTCTGGGCGTCTAGGGTTGGGCATTATAGTTGTTATCAGAGAAATTTTAGTACAAACCTTGAAACTTGATTAAGATATTGTATGATTAGAGCACATAGACCACTGATGGAATTTGATGATTAGTATAGAAGAAATTCATAGAATTTTAGTATTGTAGAGATTTTGTGAGTTCTCCATGCAATACATCCTCAACTAGATACGAGCAGGTAGAAGCGGCTCTGGTACAGATGTACCTATGGGTAAAACCCAAAAACACCGCTTTGAGATAGACTTAAACGGGAACTGGTGCAGGAAAACGGGAATTGCAACACTCTTGGTTTCAACACTCCTGGGGGATATGATTAGGATAATTTAGATTTTCTTTACAAACCTATTTGATGTATTTTAATATAACATGAGAATAAATTACCATGGTTAATCCTAAGGTGTTTCAAATGGAGAATATGGTGTCATGATATTCTCTAAATTATTTTATGACTACTGTTACTCTCACAATGTTTTCTAGTTTTAATCAATGGATGGATTCCAAGGAAGTCATAGTAACTTTGAGAAAGAAGTACAAGGATGAAAGGGTCGTATAAATGAGCTACAAAATGTAATGTTGATAGGTGTGAAAGATACCATGTTCATGAAAAATCAGTATTCAAAAATATGACCAATAAAATATATATTAACCAGCTCTTGGACTCAACAATGAATAGAATGGTGACGAATGATAAGAGCTCCAGTAGTGGAGACCATATAGAAAAGAATCCTCAATTTCTATTTTTCAAGAAATGTGGAAGGAGACACCCATGAAAGTGTCTCAATGGACCAAATAATTGCTTTAGGTGTGGGAAATAAGGACATAAAGTGAAGAATTACTGAGAAAAATGAAGAGTAATATAGAAGAAAATAAAAATGTTCTCAAGAATCCATTTACAGTAATATTTCGTAAATGTAGGGGACCGGTCCATTACCCGAGTGAATGCCCAATTCAATAGGATATTTTTTTGGTTAAAGAAGAAGCTCTGTGGAAATAAATTGTTGGAGAAATGTTTAAATGTACTAGTACTCCTTGTTGAAGGGATTACTTTGGAATAATTTTCTCTTGTATTTCTAACCCTGCAGTCTGTCATTTGAAAATGATATTTGAGGAAGAATTATCTTTTCTCTTGTGGATATAGTAATAAATAAACATTTGGTTTTATATGATCATTGGGTTTGATGAAATTACAAGTTATTATATTTTGGGATGAGAATGAAATGTATGAGATAACATTTGTGGTTAAATTAGGTTATGGTTATTTTTAGGAATTTATCTCATTTTGGTAATGTTATAAATATATTTTTTGAAAAGGACAACATTCAGACAGTGTGACAACCTGTCACGTCGGACAGAGCTGTGGGAATCGAACCCACAACCAAAGCACGATTGGGATTTGTCGCCTACCACTGGACTACGTGATGTCTCTGGTTAGTGTGACTAATTATTTTTAGATAAATGATTTCATTGATCAATAATAAGTTGAATAGGGATCTTATGTCTTATCAAATGAATACCCTTAGTCTTGGAAAATGATTCAGTGATTAAGTGATAAATGTTATTTTGGAACATGTTCTCTTTGTTGGGAACACTATATGCCCAAGGAAAATAGAATACTATGGGAATTTATTTAAGGAGTAATGGTGTATTTTTATCTCGGTTTTTATTGTGGATATATATTCAATTGGGTTATTTATGGAAATGACTAACCAATAAAGAGAATATGTGATTAGGTTAATTACTTTTATGTATGTGACTTTAAGAGTAGTTGATTTAATTTGGAGATACAATATAATGTGGAAGACTACATAACCAAATTATTCTATTTTTTGGGTTTCAATATTAGTTTGGATTATGTTGAATTACTTATAAGGACAATTGTTTTCTGAATGGTATTTATTTAACATTGGGGTATTCTTGGTTTAGTTTTTGATATTAAGATTAGAGTTTCTTTCTCTAATGGAATATCCTTTTGGGGGATCATCATATTTTATACTAACCATTTTGGTTTTGATTAATCTCTAATGATAAGTTAAATATATATTTTGTCCGTGGTGGATCATGTGATTCTATAGAAGTTTATTCTAGCTCTTCCAATGCGACAATGTCTTCTGGAATACTCATCGTTTACAAAAATGAGTTAGTGGAAGTAATTTATTAATGACTAAAACTATAAATAAAAATTAAATATATATATTTATGTTTTTAGTCAATCTCATAAATGAATTCCTCATTTTTATGTAATTTAACTTGAAAAAAAATGTTGTCCGTTTACTTTTCCTATTGGGAGAATAATGATCGTTCATCCCGTCACAAGTTTGTGGTTTTCTATTTGTTAAATTTCTCCTGATCATGTTTTCTATCCCTCTCCATCAGAACTTGACACTTAGTTTATCATCTATATCGATGTTTTCCTACATTGAATCCCAATATTGGTTATCATGGGTGACCTTTGTAATTCTCTTTCATTCTTTAAAAGTGATAGTTATATTGATTCTTTTTCTGATGTTCGACATTCCATTATATTCCCAAGCCCAATTTTAAAAAAATTTCGAGGACGAAATTATTTTAATGAGGGGATAAAGTAAAACCTCAATCTTCCACAGTATGCTTCCCTTTAAAAAATACAGTACTGTGTGTTGTACACAACATCGAGTTCTAACACACATCACAACCAATCAAACTAGCTGTTATGAATAGTAATACCAAATTTTTGAAATTTTATTAATATTTTATTTCAAAATGGACATCATTTCTGGATTCAGAATATTGAAATTATCCTAGGGTGAATTTATTTTATTTTTTAGAAAAAATTCAAATTTTTGATGAATAGTGAAAAATACTAAACATTAATTAAAAACAACTTTTTTAATACAAATAATTTATAGTGATAAATTATAATATTGATAGGTTTTAAAGTATAATTAGAATATAATTTTTTTCATTTAATCCAATATTTTTAGTTGGATGTAGTTTTACATTTAAACTAGACATAATCATGTATCAATCTTTTGATAATTATTATTTCCTAAAAAACACTCAATTTATTTTGACAACGAGAATTATTTTTAAATTAATTTAATCCACTTATATTTTTTGAATTTAGAAAAATGGATTCCATAATTAGAATCAGGATGTCAAAATTTTGTAAATAGGTAAGTTTTATTTTTAGACATTTTGAACAATTACTTCGGTAAATATTTTATTTACCATGGTTAAAGGGTAAATCCGTTAAATAAGGGTTAAAAAATATTATAATAATATTTAATTAACCTAAAACATGTCCTCACCGTATTGGATAATACATTTCCTACCATGGGAATCTTTGGGTCGATTTTGGGACCGCATGGAGCAACTTGTATGTGATAATGACACTTTATATTAATTAAGTTAAAGTAAATACACAAATGACAAAAGGAAATATATTTTTGAAAAAGAATTTTTACATAGGGTTATATATGTTATATTTTAAACTATAAGTATTAATTAGAAATATAATACTATTTCCTACATAATGGAATTTTATTTAGAATTTTTAGACATTTAATAATTAAAATTATTAATGACATAATAATGATGCAGTATTTTTCTTAATAATGAATGAATCAAATAATTGTTATTATAAATGTTAAAATAAATATAATTTGAAATTTTTGCTGAGATACAAGAATATAATTGGTTAATATGACATGATAAAATGTATTAAATGAATTTGGTTCGAATTAATAATGTTTTTTTATGACATTAAGAAAAATCAATTATTAAATAGTGTAAAAATTTACATAAATGAATTTTTTAAAAAAATATTATATTATTAATTGATATTATATTCCAAAAAATCTAAGGTTCAGAAAAAGGACTTATATAATTATAGTTGTATCATTAATTGACTACTTTGTGGTCTGTTAGAAGTATATTGTATGATTATTAGCAATATAATATAAAAATACAAAGAGACATGGTAAATGTCTAACTATTTAACTAAGAGTTAAATCAAACAGATAAAGTTAATATAGTGACCCAAACCTGTATAAAACCTATTTTATGAGTGGTTTTACACCTATCCACATATTATCCTTTAAATAATCCACTTTGGAGCCATTATAAGCTGAATATGAATTTATTATAAAATAATATTTATAGCCTTTCCTAAGGTGCCGCTCACCCCTCTTATAAAAGAGAACTCTCACTACTCACTAATTAAAACCTTAAAATTCTTTTTGTCTCGACAAACCCCTGACCAAATATCCTCTAAACTTCTTTCAATTTATCCTAGAGGCCCGCCTTTGGTCATAAATCCAAATTAAATTTCCCTTTTGATCAAATCAAAAGGGAAAACCCGAAGGAGAGGTAATAATTTCACCACCCTCTTTCAAGTTCATTTATTCTTCAAATTTTTCGTTTTTTGTTATTTTTATTATAAAATAATAACTCCAGTATAATCTATATAATGTGATGTTAATATAAATATGGTACAACCATCTTCATTATTCTATCCATCCATTGAATGACATGTCACCATACGTGCATACGTAGAGATTACCGTATCCACGTCGTGGTGTAATTGTTATTCAATACATTATTATTTGGATGGGTATAATAATGATATGTAATTCATTCAAATAATATATTTAACATTATAATTAATCATTATATATGATATACCATACAATTATATATAATTTAAATATCAAAAGAGTGATATTGTCGCTTGTGCATATGTACGGATTATCGTCTCCACGAACACGATGATATGCATTTCCCATCATATCCATTCACAACCAAATTTTATTTTATGATTAAAAATAATGTTTAGACACATGACATAATTCTGGATATGAATATGATACATCCCATCCATAAGAAATATGGCTCACATAACAAAGAATATACAGGAAAATGAATCCGTTAACACGCGAAACAATGATAATACTAAGATATTATTAACAAATAAATGTTAAAATATCATATATGATATCATATTAATCTATATAATTCTTTTATAGTTCAATAAAAATTATTTCACAACTATACAGGAGGTTAACCTACCCTTGACCAAGGAAAATGTACAAAGTAAGGGGTTTCTTATCTCACTTTTAATTCCATGAGATTTCAATTGTTCACCACTAATTTATTGCATGTGTTGTGTGTACTGCCAATGATTGTATTAATTGTGTAATATAATATAATTTATAGATATTTAAATCATCATTTTATGATCCTTATATCATTGGTGTATGTTTTGTAAGTTACCAAATCGATAAGGGAATTTGAAATTTTAATTTCCACTCATTTGGAATTACACATACTTCATTGATTATTTTACTCCAAGATTAGGTGTGGAATAACTATATATTTTCTTATGTCATTATTTACACTCCCCTTTATGTGGATATAATTTTGATACCTATAATCACTCCATTGATAAATTCTCAAGTCATCACTATGAACTTGATAAGAGTAATTTTAACTCAATCTCCATTTATTGAGTTAAGCATCTAATTCATTGGTGTTGTTTTTACAAGAATATCTGTGAATGTCCTCTGATTGTTTTACACTAAATATCCAATCATATT
Organism: Viscum album; assembly: GCA_963277665.1. Taxonomy (NCBI): domain Eukaryota; kingdom Viridiplantae; phylum Streptophyta; class Magnoliopsida; order Santalales; family Viscaceae; genus Viscum; species Viscum album. Next base: position 1,879,147,179 of record OY728150.1, on the reverse strand, counting down.
GAGTGTATTTTTATTTTTCACACATAATTATGTTTTTGATTTATCCTTATCCTACAGATACGTTATTTAAAAGTTATTTCATCTCAATTTACATTCCATTGAAACTTCTTTGTTGTTTTACACCAAATAACTTTTATATGGTATATATAATGTACTTTGACATAGTATATCATGAATCCCTTTATTCTCATGATATTACAATGGTTTTATTACATCAATTATTTGTATTCAGATATCTCTCTTTTGGTTAGGAACTCTAACTAAAATATCATTTTAAATGTTTTAATGATTTATTATTCTAAATCTATTTCATTAATGTACATGTTTTAAAAATGGTTTTAAGGATTTATTATTATGGAAATTAATGTTTTACAATTAAAATTCATTTTAAATGTTTCAAAGTTGTATGGGACACTTTGAATCAAAAATCTATTTTAAATGGATTATTAACAAATATTGTGACTTTTAAATGATTTCAAGAAAAAGGGGGATATTTCTCTCTTACAGTTTTGATGATTATTTTCATCTATGTCAATATCCTTCATTATTCTCGATTGAGGTTAATCTGATAAAATAAAATCTTCCATATTGTATCCAATGAGTTATGTTTGACTGTGGATGTGCTATTTTTTTACCATTCATGGTTTGTTGATAAAGTATTGACATTTCGTATGCTAGTTTTAATACGAATGTTTATTTTATGTTTAAACCTTTTCATATGAGGAATGAATTAGACTTATTATGTGACGGGGGGAGCCCACAATAGCTCCTCGATGCATCAAAAGGTCTCATGAGAAAAACTATTGTCTTGGAACAAGGCCTTGACAAAATCTTATATGTTGTCTTGGCATAAGGCCTTGACTATGTGGTTATGATAGTCTAGCATTATGCATTAAATTATTATGAAAGTGATTATTAATATTTCATGTGATCATTAGACTATTAGAATATCCATGTGAATAAGTAAATGACATTATTTGATTTTATCTTTTCCATATTATGCTAAAGTTCAATTTTAAAAGGCTTTTGTTATCATCTTATACACTTCCTTAAATGTTTATGATTATTTATGAATGTTTTTTCAATAATGTTATCCTTACTGAGCATCTGATCTAACCCCTTTCAATGTTTTATTTTTCCCAGGATGAAAAGATGTATATTATGGATGACCTCCATGGATAGTCTATGGGATCTCAGTGTTGTCTATGGAGACAATGTTGTTGTAATTTTCCATTTTATGATTTGTAGTAATCCTTATTAATGTATCTAGTACTTCCAAGGATACTAAACTAATCGGCCTTTCAAGACTAGATCTTTTATGATCATGCCCATGATATGTAATAATGCACCAACTCTGGGCTTCTCGGATCAGGGCTTTACACATAACATGATTGCTATAGCTATAGGTGGTTAATTAGTTGATAAGACCTTCAATTACTACGAGTACCCTCATTGAGAACGTAAAAAACACACAAAATAATTTGGTTCTATGTTGAGTATTTCTATTATATGTATCCATGAGGTGAAATGATCTGAATTTAAAAATATGGTGGAGAAAACTATTTTCTGATGTAAATACCCAACTCAAATAACATGTTATTTCCAAAGGGAAATACCAACCTCCTCCACCAATTCATAGAAGAATCTATGCTATTGACAACCACTATTCAAATTAAGTCTAAAAATTGATAAAACCTACAGAGAGTTTTTTTTCAATCTTTCCAAGTACCCCTTATAACCAACCCATTAGGAAGGAAAAACAATATCCTTCTAGTTCTAGGTGAAATGTAAATTAATCTTTTTAGAAATGGTGTATTTAATCATTTCCATAAATACATTAGTTATATTTTTAGTATGATCATCAATTTTAATAAGGACAACTTAATTACAAGAGGGGGGGGGGTGAATTGTCATTTTAAAAACATTAATGTAAAATAAATATCACTAAAAAACATAAAATATTATTAATTAAAATAAAATAATATTCAGACGTGGCTCTCATTATGATTATTAGATTATCATAATCATGCCAATTCTGATATTTTATTTACCCAAAGCCATAATTATATGATTAAATATACAAAAAATAAAATTGTAATCATTATAGTTTTGATTACAATTGATTATATAGATGAATAAAAGGATCCTAAATTAAAAGATTATAGAATTTTAATAATAGTAATATCATATTTTTATATGAAATAATAATATAAAGTAATACAATTGTTTCGTAATAAATATATTTTGATAAATAAGATATAAATAAAAACTTTATTTTTAAAGCATCACATTATATTACATTTTTTGGAAATAAAAGACTTGTAAAGAAGAAATTAATAAAAATGAGAATACAAAATTGATCTCAAAGAGAATAGTATCCAATAAACTATGATAATTGATCCATATTTTTCTACTTACAATAAATTCTATCTTTCCTTAGGAAGGAAATCCCTCGATAAGATGATAAAATTCTCTGTCTTCCTATCCCAAGCAGCACTTGTTCTAGTGGATCTTATTCTGTCACACTATCCACATGTTCCATCGATCAATATGATGATCAGATTCTCCATCCTCTTAGCCTCATAATTTATTGATCTTATTCGAATAGTTAGACATAAATATTACCGAACAAAAGACTATTAAACGAATACAATGAATAAGAAAAAAAAAGTTAACTCCTTCAATCTTCACAACTTACATTACAGAGACATTTGAGAATGAAATCGATTAGAAGAAAAATATTCAATAATCATTGTATTTATGGGTGTCTCACTAATGTTCATCTTGATCAAACAATAATAATATTTTATCTGTGTTTTTTGGAATGACTTTGTAACCTAGAAAATAAAAGCATGTTAAAATAAAAGGTGTAATGTATTATTTTTTTTACATCATTATGATATATAAAACAATTCATTAAATTGGAAATTAGTTTTATATTTTCAAAATATATACTTGGTTTGTTTAATATACATTCTTAAATATATCATAATTCAAGTTATTTACATGAATGAGTATGATATTTCTCATTCACATTTTTTTCCAATTATATCGACTTCGATATTATGAATGTCAAGACAGGAAGTGTTATGTCAACCTTGATAAATGTGAATAAAATGATTATGGTATCCATACTAATAAATATTATCATAGTTAAGAAAGTTCATTTTTAATCATTCAAACATCAATAATAATTCTATGTATTTTAAAATTTGTATGTTTTATATAAAAATATTTTAAAAACCTTCAAACATAAAAGGTTATTTAAGTATGTATAATGATAGTGTCTAACTTATACAAAACAAAAAGAAATTTATTAGGTAGAAGTAAAACATATGACTCAAAAATATATCCCTTTCTAGAAAGAACAATCCCTAAAACATAAAAGGATTTTTTTAGAAAAACTGATATTCTTTATCATTGACAAAATTTTTGTTAAAAAATATAATCGTTTCTTTTCATGAGATTATAAGTATTCTAGATATGATAAAGAGAATGATAAATATGATAAAATCTCTTTATAGTGTTATATCTTATTAGTAAATTATCGCCCTTCATATAATTTAAACCCCTACATATAAGGATTTTCAACATATCTATTAACTTCATCTTGGGAAAATAATTAATTCTCAGGAATTCTTTTATTAAATATTCCATGGGAATAATGAAGTTTATGATATAGACAAGGAGAATCTATTTTAGATGGTACTCTAACCAGTTTTGTTAATTTTCTTTTTGATAATTTGTAATTTTTTCAACACATGGGGATGAAATACTTATGTTATTCCTTAATTAAATTATAATAATAATAAAACTCATGCGTAAAATATTGATATTACTTATCAATTTCATGATAATATTTTTATACCAAAACGGATTCCTATCCTTGAAATGTAATTAAATTCATTAAAATGAATCCTATTTATCAATAAAGTCTCCTTCTACTAATATATCTTTTGAAACAAACCATTTTTTGAAATTATGTTTCATATCCATCAAATTAGTAGTGAATATGATCATTCAGATGAAAAGAAACACAATTCAGGCTGGGAAATTTATTGGCAGTATCACTTTAGTGAAAAATATATTCAAAAACTGATGATGAACAATGGTCTCTCCTTTCTTTAGGTGATAGAGAAAATTGTTCGATTTCTAAAAAAATTCAATATTTAAAATGATCGCACTTTATTCTTATGGTTAAAAAACCTCCCTAGAAATATTTAATGTTGATTTGTGTTGAAGGGTTTAATAAATATTTATTTCATTGGTAATGAATATAGATATTAAATTTGAAAAAAAAAATGATTTTTTTTGTAAATAAGACAAAAAAACAACAACAAAAAATGTATCATATCAAAATGGATCATTACTAAAAATTAATATTTATTAATAAAACCGTTCAGAGTAGAATGTGTCATTGATATGAATTACAAGTACTTCTTTAACTTGGTTGAATAATTATTTCATAATAATTTATGAAACATGGAATATGATGGTTTTTGTAAAATAGCTAGACATTAAGTAATTAAGATAAAAATATAATTTAAAATACTTTTAGAAACTTAAAAGGAAAATTTTTTTCTGGAAAACTCATCACAATAATGTTTTTAAATTGTCATTTGGAAATGTTATATGATTTTTTAATTAAAACGTTTCCCCTCTGAAAATCAGTAAAATAATGTAAGTAAATAGGTAAAAAATAAGTGTATATAAATGATTACATAACATAAATCATTACTATCATCTATTTAATGTATTCAAATCTATAGTATGGTAAAGGTTTTGTAAAAATATTAGAATGTTTTTCTTGCATTACAATAAATTGTCAAATTATATCTCATTTTAGTGTGGCATAAGAATGTCATCCTTAATATATATGTGTTTTAATGGGAGTGATGTGTAGGTTTATTTCATAAAAAATAGTACAAGTATTATCCCATAATATTTTTGTTTTTCGAAAACTCCTTCAATAATCCGTGAGTGCATTTTCCATTCACAAAAATTGTACCCACAAACATAAAACTACCTTATATTCATCTTCAATAGATGAAAGTGCTACTGAGTGTTGTTTCCAATAAGAACAAGATTCTAATTAATATCTTAAAAAATATGTTTTTTATGTACTATTTCTATCCATCCTATGACCACAAAAGTTGTCATCATGAAAATATTAGATCAATAAAATTTCCATAAAAATAGAAGTGTTTTAAATCCATAGTTCCCTTATTATAATGAAAAATTTATTATCATCTTTAACGTGAGAATATTTTTGATTTTATTGATATGTTTCACATAATTATACCGAAAACATTCAATCTATATGACATTATATCAATTAAAGTAAACTTCTTATCATAAGTTTAAAATTATTTTTATCAACTAGTTGTCTGTCCTCATCAAGATCTAAATATGGGAGGTAGGAATAGGGGTAATAATACTTTTAGTGTTGTTATATCCAAATATTTTATGATGATATTTTATATACTTATGTTGAGATATAAATGATTCTTCTAGATTTTGAAAAATTTTAATGCCTAAAAAGACGGATAACTCACCCATCATACTCATCTGAAACTCTGATTTCATAAGATCTAGAGAGAAATGTGTTATATATTATTGAGTTTATCTAAATATAAATTAACTAACATAGACTTAAATAAATATAATGTATTTATTAACATTCATTATAAAAAGGTTTGGATGAACATTTTCCTTATCATAATTGTTTTCCAATAAAAATCCTTTTAATCTATTTTACCAAGATATAGGGGCTTGTTTAAGTCCATAAAAATATTTGGTTTATTTATTAACATATTAGGGATGTTTTTTATCTACAAAAACTGGAGGTTGTTCAACAAAAACAGTCTATTGAATGTATCTATTAATGAAAGAACACTTCACATCCATTTGATAAGGTTTGAAATTAATGAATTCTAAAAGGCAAGTAGGATATGATAAGTTTCATGATAATCAATTCCCACATTTATGTTTATAGTATTTTATATATTTTTTTCATTATTTATAATAATTATTCGATTTTCATAACACTTATTCCAAAAAACCCATTTTACTACAATTATCAATGATATATTAGGTTGTTCAACTAGGGTATATAATTTATTCCCTATAACTCATTTAGATCATCTTAAACATCCATAATCCAATCCTCATTACTTAAAGACTCTTCAGGATTATTAGGTTCAAATTTAGAAATGATAGTAAGATTTTCTATTTGACTTCTTAAGGAACTTATAGTCCTAGAGGGTTGATCAACATCTCAAATGATACTATAACTATGATATTTCTTAAGAAACCACTAATTTTATTTGTTTTTGAAAACATATTTATAAACATAATGTATAAAACAAACTTGATTTAATACATTAGAAACCATTTTTTGAGTATTTTTCTTATAAGGAGATTTTTGTAAGAATTTTTAAAAATGAGTTTTCAAAACACATATGAGAATGTTTCTTGAGGTTGTTTGTATAAAAATGTATTAGATTCATCAATCATAACTCTTATTGTTTCCTCAATAGTGCATGATTTTTTTATTAAAAATTAAATATTACTTATAATTAGTGGAATAACCAAAAGATAACCCTTCATTGAATTTGGGTGGAAACTTCTATAAATTATATTTCTTATTCAGGAAGAATACTTTTCATAAAAAAACACTAAAGTATGAAAATTTTGGTTTTAGACAAGTCCACAATTCATAATGTTTTTTATTATTAAAGCTAATTATTAAAACCTTATTTATTTTATAACAAGCTGTACTAACAAGATCAACACAAATTCTTTTAAAAATTTATTAGTCACTCGACATGGTTCTTACTATTTTATGAAGAATATGATTTCTTGTTCCGACAAAATTATTTTGTTGAGGTGTTCTAGGAGCTAAGAAGTTATATGTAATTCGATTATTTTTTAAAATTCATTCAAAATCAGAATTTATAAATTTCCCAACATGATCATTATGAGTTATTATTAGGGAAAGGTTCTAACATTTTTAACATTGGATACAAAACTTATTAAATAACCAAAGGAATTAGATTTCCTAGCTAGAAAATAGACCCATGTGTAACTAGTTTAGTCATCAACCAAGATATATTCATAATACATTTCCCCCAAATACATCCATTTTATATGGGGACAAATAATATATTTTAACTAATTGTAAATTAGAATAAGGCGTGAGTTCACTAATAGACTTAAAATTAGCCGTATATTTCTTACAATATTGACAAGGGTCATAAAATATTAAATAATAAATCCTTGAGTGTGGTAGATCCTTAACAATTATTTTCATAGTAAATGTAAATATGTTTCTAAGGATAAAATTTCCTAACCTTCTATACCCTAACCAATATTGATCATCCATTACACTACCACAAGGTAATTGATGGCTTTAGGGCCTTCTATATTAAGCGTGTAAACATTCCTACAGGTTTGATGAAAGAATGTATTCAACCATGGAATTGTGTACTACACATTAATTATTTATAAAATTAATAAGGTATCCTTAATCACATTGTTAGATTATGTTTATATGGTTTTTCTTAATGTATTCAACAAATAAATCATTAAAAATTAATGGTTTACCATGAATAAAAATATTACATAGGCAAATAATCTTTATATGATAATTTTATCAGATGGTAACTCTTCCACATTTAATCTAGATTATATTTTAAATAAATAATTACATCAATTTATATGCCTTAATGACACACTATCCTTGAAAAAAATATTTCTATTTTTGGTACTACATTTGATTTCCCAAAAAACAAAACAATTGGATTTTTGGAACCCAATCTTTCTTAGGTCCTATATTAGAAAATATTATTTTTTCTATTGAAATTTATTATGAAGAATATTCCTTACAAAATCCTAAGGATTGTGTTTTTTAGGATTAATTTTTACTCTAGTTACCACCACTTTTTCGCTTTGGAAAAAAGGGTATACTTATCACAACAAAGTAATTGTTACTGAAAATATGTTTTTTATATGTATACATAATTCTAGAAATAATACTATGATTGTGGATTTTAATTTTTATTTTATCAAAACCATATTTATTATTATTATTATTTCAAAAATGTATTAGTAAATAAGAAGTTTTATTCTTTAGTTTGATAACTAAATTTTTATCCTAACAAGTATTTTTTTGATAAGTGAGATTATTTTATACAACATTTTTCTCAAAAATTAATTTTTCAAAATCTTTACAAAGATTTTATTTTTCAAAAACAACATTTCCAAGAGTTTTTGAAATAATTTATTTTTCAAAATGTTTCATTTCACAATATTTTTAAAGATATGATACATTTATTTTTTAAAATACTTATCTTAAAATTTTTCATTTTCATATTTTGAAAAAAAATGTAATTCAAATTTTCTAATAGTTTATAAAAATGAGATACTTAAACATAATAATGTATATTATTATTACCACTATATAAGTAGAATTATTCATTATAAGGTGTTGAATCATTCTCCTCATGATATTTTTAACTTAGGGACATATTAGTTAAGGATTTAGATATGTGTAAATTGGACAGGAAACATTGTCATTTAGAAGTTACATTAGAAAAAAAGCCCAATATTCCCATTCCCATAATTTTTATTTCCAGAAGAATTATCTGAATCGTATCCGCCACTTGCACTTTATAAATCATTAAATTTCAAGAATTTATTTTCATTTATATTATAATATTTTTTTTAATTCCAATCCTAATTCATTTAATTTATATCTTTCATTTTGAGCTTTGGACAATAGGGACAGAAGTACCCAACTTTCTTACAATAATAATATGTTAATTCAGAATATTAATTTTCATTCCAATCCTAGTTATGATTATTGTATTGATACTAAAAATTATATTTGATGAATATATTGTTCATACATTGATAAATATTAGACAATTAATTTTTATAACACCCATAATCATTATAATTTTATCATATTACAACCCTATTCTGTCTTGATGATTTGGAAACCTTTTCTGGTGTCTATGATTTTTTCAGAATTATAGTGGCAGTGAAAGAAGCACCTAGATTATTTATCTCCTATTTCTCTACATAAATTTGTAATACACCATCATAATGTATAATTGTACCAATTAATTCATGAAGGGTAATATTACTAAAATTACATGATTCATTGAGAACTGTTCTTTTATATTCCCATTTGATTGGAATGATATCAATGATTTACTCAATGAAAATTTCATCATCAAGAAATTTTTCACCAATAGATTAAAGATGATTAATAATCATCATGAATCTGTGATGCATCTAAGAAACTTATGAACCATATAAGAATTAAAAATATTGAAAATCATTTTGGATCATTGCACATCTAGTTTAAACTACATTAGATGTACTGAAATGTTTATCCCCTAACTTCATATAAACAATTATTGAAGCTTCATATGAAGTAATATTACTATATATGATTCTTGTCATAGACACGTAAAATATCTTACTCAATTAATGTTAGAGTATCAAATATTTATTCAAAAATTTATAAGAAAAAATAAAAAAAACTTATAGTATTAAATAAGGTTAAAGTTAAGCATGTATTTGAGCATTAGAAAAATTATCTGATAATAATTTTTGGATAAAAATATGAATTATATTGTTATTATGATATAAAAAATATTTTATAGATGGATCAATTATGAGGGGGGGGGGGACAATTGAACTTTCAAAAACATTAGTTTGAAATTATTTAATCTAAAACAACTAACACAAACCTCTTTTTGTAAATGGAAATCAAATTTGGACATGGATATCTGTATGATTATAAGAGTATTGTAATTGGGTCTACACCTATTTGTTATTTCCCACAGATTATTATCAAATGATTATATCTACAATGACTATAATCGTAATCAGAATAGTTATGATATCATTATACTACACAAAAAAATGTTATGTTTCTATCTTTAAAGATTATAAAATCATAATGAGATTAATATCATATTCTCTGATGAAATGATTAAATAGAGTAATTAAATTGTATTTTAATATAATATATTATGAGAAACAATATATAAATAGATAGATAAATATAAAAGTTTGAATTTATATTACATGTAGAAGATATAAAACACTAATACTAAAACAAGTAAAAAAAAATAATATAACTATTTCAACCCAATGGGAATGATATCCAATGACATAGGACAAGGGTTATCTTATTTTATACTTAAAATAATTTATATCTTTCCTTATTATAGAAATACCCCAATATTATTATTAGATTTATTGTCTGCCTATCCAAAATAGTATTTGATCCGATAGGTCAGATTATGTTACACAATCACCATGTACCATCGATCAACATAATTCCAAGATTATATGTCTTCTTACCCTTTTAATCCCTTGATCTTATTCACACAATCAGATGTAGAGATTACAAATAAATACCCTTAAATTACAATGACAACTATGAACATGATTTCTATGCTTGCAATCGTTAGATCTATCGCAAATGAAAACTCTTCAAATGGAATCGATCAACAAAAATCTCTCCAAAGGAAATCTTATTTATAGGTGTCTCCCCAAGAACAATCATGATCCCCCCAATGGTCATATTGTCTATGAGTTCTGTGTAATGACTTTGACACCTATAAAATGAAAACCTAGCATAAGAAAGGTCTAAAATAACATTGTTTTACATCATTATGATGTAAAAATAACTTCTTACATTACAATTTAGTATTCCATATTCAGAATATAATCTACGCTAATAAAAATATTCATTTATAAAAATTTTATTAGGATTGATCTTTTAAATTATGGGTATGATATTAATTAGTCCTGTTATTAGTCCAACTTTCCATCTAATTACATAAAATCAAAATCCAAGGGTTAGGTAAGCATTATTCTCAACCAATAGTAATCCATAATAAAAGGGGAATATTAATTCTATCACCTATTGGCGTTTCAGAAAACATAAAATATAAATGATACCACCGATAGAGGCATCCCATTTAGAGAAGAACACTATTTGACCCTTAAAAAATGATCCTAATGGGTGAAATCCACCACATTAGTGAAAACCTAAAAAATTAAATAGATTAACTTTTAAAGGGCCACCTTCCCCAACCATTCCACTTTAATTGGAAAAATTTCTACCAGACCAATAAAATCAAAGGAAACTGTTCTCGATTAAAAATAATTTAGAAACTATAAGAGAGGTTCATGTTAACATCCCCTTGATTCATTATACGAAGAAAATTCTCAAATATTCCTTTTACTTAAAGGATATCTATAGAAAATGGAAAATCATTTGTGGGGATGAATGGTTAATTCATGGGAGGAACTTATCTCCCTTTTTAGAGACATCAAATCCCACCAAATTCAATGATTCTATAATATTCTCAATTCTGCACACCATAGAGGAGTATATATTTTTAGAAACTAGGATTGATTTAAATGATTATAAGAGGGTGATATATCACCCTATTTTAGCATTATTTATATTTATGGAATTGAAGTCCAAATAAATAGTCATTAAAATATAAAACCATAGTACCTCACACCCCATTAGAGTGATATAGTATTTTCATGTTAATTTTAGAACTTATTTTTGACTGCTGTTGTTTATGCCCATCAAATAGAAGAGTATTAGGTGAACATGATTTCCCAATTATATCAGATATAACATTCCTAAAAACCCCCAAAACCATAATTGACGTATAGAATGATATGATATCCTTGGATTTTGGTTGTCACATTGTCCATCTCAAACATCCTTGATGCCCTAAATCACCCCTTCAATGTGAATTATTCCCCCTTATTTTATATACTAATGTACTCCCTTTCCCCAAAGTAACACCTTTTATTTTTCTTGTTAAACATTTTAATTTTTCATAATTTATAGAAATTATAGGAAGTGATCATGAATTGAATGTTTAACTAGAATAGAAATATGTTATGCAAGATCTTTAATTGATTATTTATTGTTAACCAAGGACCGAAAACCCATCAATAATACTTAATAGCCTGTAAAATATCCCTACACAAATTAAAATGTTATCATTGAGTAGTCAGATAGTAGCATGGATATATCCAATTATAATTAACTCTCATCAATCCAATATCAACATAAATTAGAATAGAAACCACAAACTAAAAATCACAAATACTCATATTTTGATAATAAAAACATGCTACCTATAAGTGTTTATATTTCACACCCTTCAGCCCATGTACTATAATTAATTAAATTTTTTTGGGAGTATAAACATTAAAATGGATAGAAACCTGTAGACAATACTTATATTAGAACTTAAATATTCCTTGATCATATGCTATTAAATAGTATGGTAAAATGGATTAGGTGGGCACAAAATCTACTAAAACCAATGCTCCTTGATGTTGCTAAAAATAAGTTATCCAATTTATAGGCTAGTGGAATAACTGAACCAATCACTGATATCCAATCGATGAGCCTTGCGCAGGTAGTTTCTAGGAAAACTATATTTATGAAAATTTTAAATGAAAACAATAAATTTTCTCCAACACATGTTTTGGGTAGTTGGTGTGTTTTTATAGAAAATTTCAGACTAAACCATCACACTATGAAGGGAAATATTCCATTTTCTTTCATCGAATAGATAATAGAGGGACTATCATTGAAGTACCACCACTTCTTTCTTGATATGTATTATTGATACAATATGATCCATATTTACCTTGAAAAATTAAAAAAATACAACCTTCAATTTCAACATTAGAAAATTTTTATACTAGAGGATTTCATTTGGGATATATAATACTTTAGGTACTTTCTATTGATTCATGTTTTATATTTTTTGGAATTTCTTTAGGAATTATGTTGATTTATTCATGGATGATTTATCTATTTATGGCTCATATTTTGATTATTTATTTAGTAGTACTGGATCTTTCTGTCATCATTTTATTGAAATGAATCTTGAATTAAATGACGTGAAATTATTTTCCATGGCGTGATAATGTATTGTACATGTACATTTCAATTATGGGGTTTATATCCAATTAGATAAATAAAAATGAAATATCATTTCTTCTGTAATATTTTACAGAACAATTTGGTGTGTAAATTCTTCCATATTTCATTCTTTATTTTATCATTATTTTGTTCATTAAATTATCATGTTTTTACCCCATGTTCATCATATAAAAAAAGAATTTTTGTTTGAAAAAAAATGTGAATGATTTTAATAATTAGAACTAGTGGCTCAGATCACCCCCAGTAATCCTACCTCCATGGCGGGACGTACTATTTGAGATTATATGTGAGAACTAAAATTATATAGTTGGGGTAGTATTATCAAAATATGTTCATTGAGCTCCACATGTCATTGATTCTACCTCAGACACACTAGTCCATGCCATTTAAAAAACACTACAACCAAAAAATAATTCCTTCCATGTTTTTCCCTTAGTTAAATTTAAGACAGTCCTTTTGGGGTAAAAATTAAATTTGTTCTCAGACCGTGTAGACCATTAGTATATCATTAATATACTATAAGCGATACAAAATTTCTTTCATTGGATGATTCTCCACCATGAATTAAATCAGGAAATTAGGGATAAAATGGAGAATATAATGTGTCTGTGACAATATTTGTAGGATCCTTCTTCCATGAACATTGAATCAGCCCCCTGTATTTATAGAAATGACATTTTTTCGGATGAAAAATTTTAATGAGTGAAAGATGAAATTTATTGACATTATTATGTTTAAAATTATTTTTTGGTATCATGGACTCTTATTGATTTAAAAAAACCAAGATGATTTCTTGAAACAAGAGTCTTATTGGTATATTTGGTATTAAACCTAACTTTGGTGCACATATAGTGATTAATTAATCATGCATTACATTCGTGATAGTGAGCTTCAGTCTGTTACTAGGTTTCTTCATATTCATTCATGAGGGGAACACTTTTTTCCTCAAAAGACTTCTCACATGGTCATTGATTCTAGTGTATGTTTTCTAATACTATTTTAGGATTCCCATTATTTTTTGAGAGGTTTTCCTTATTGTTTATGTAAACAGAATTTTTCCATAAGAAGTGAAATTCCAATAAAAACTTTTCTATTAAATGAAATTTTTGATGTTTTGGGAAATGAATTAATTGTTTAATTTACAAATTTATTTGGAATCTAATAATTACTTCTAGAATTATATTACAGTCAAAATCGGTAGATGCATAAAACACAAAAATTGATGATTTGAAGCTAGTTGTAGATTTTTTGAGAACCTAATTATTTCTATATTTTTTTATTTTCCATGGCTCATCATTAATAAAAATTATTATCATTTACATTATTAAAAAATTAAATAATATTTTAATTGGTATGAGGCTAGAAATCTATTTTATACTTTTTATCAACCCGAAATAAATGGTGATTCTAATGTGTCAAGTAGATAGGTCCACCCAATTAATGGAAAAATAGTTTAACCTAATAGATATTATTTGACACATAAACTTGATTATTCATTTTGGTATTACTATATTACCTTCAAAACACCCTTTAAAATGCCACAATATGGGTTGTTTTATGCAATATTTTCCCCTCCATGTTGATATAATGTAGAAGACATTCTCAGACATTAAACAATTAAATAAAAATATTTTTAGTGAAAGTGATCATTTAAAGTTTCAGATTAACAGGTCTAAATAAATGAACTGTGACCCATCTGAGAACTACTAGATCTATATAGGAAAAAAAAGACTTGAAAAGATACCCTCATCCATCCTAATTAATCCTCAATTAGAATAATGTCATCATTTTCAATTAAATTCTAATATTGAACCAAGGTAATAATTTTTATTACTGGTTTTATCCATTTACTTTTACTAATTTATATATATTTGGAGTTTTATAAGTTTAAAATTAAAAATAAATTGAACATTAACATTTAATTAGAACCAATCGAAGCACTTTAACACAACCATTAGGAATTCCCTGGTGGAGGAAGTCCACCTACAAGAGGAGAAGTATCATGGCAATTTATTAGGTTTTATCATTCCATCCAATATTCTCTTTCATTATAGTGATAAAACATGGCACAATAGCTTTATGTGTATGTGGGATGGGGGGGGGGGGGTTCTTATGTTTTTAGGATTTTATTCATATTTATTATTTTTTTATATTTTCAGTTACTGAATTTAATTTTTTACATACCCCCACATTCCTCTATTAATGAGGACTTATTCTTTTTCATTTTACCCATTTTCATCATATAATTAATATAGAAAAACCCAGATTTACATACATAGATATTATAATATTTTTTACAGAATACCAAAACACATTCCCAAAGACCATATTTCTTTAGTTCATTTTCAAACTTCAAACACATTATTCCCATTTAGTGAAAGATCATTACCATATCCCATAATGATCTTCCCCTTAGAATTCCTAGCTAATACCTTTCCTTATAACCTAGGAAAAATAATCATATGAAAAGTGTGAGCTTATATATTCAATAAGGGTAAAAAATGGAGATATAATTAATAAAATAAATATAAGGGTATAAACATATGAACAAAACTTTTTATAATTATTCCCACCATTGAAAATATCATAAAATTTAGTCATATAAATAATCTTAAAAATTCATAAGACATTAATAATTAAAGAATAACTTTTTAATAAAACAATTAATTTTGTAAAACACAGAGGAAAAGAAAATTATTTCTTTAGTCAGAAAGGATCATTAAAAATACTATCATATAGGAATGGTTTCAGTCACCAAACCATCATAGTAGTCAATTTCCACTCTTAATACAACCATGAATGACAAAATCTTTTACTGAACTAGTTTCACATCTCATTCAACTCTAGTCTAATCATTGTTCAATCCCCATTACATTCATGTCTATCTAATGAGATATAATATCATTACCCAATCAATTGGAGGTAGATATAGGTCCCAACTAACAATAATAAAAACCATACATATGTGTTCCATAATAATATAAATAATTCATAATATTATAACCCAATAAAAGTAAAGGGATTCGTAAACATCATTTAATCACAACATAACCCATTGAAAAGAAATCAGTTTCATCCATTTAAATACATCATAAAAATAAACCATCAATAGAAATAATAGGGATATTATCCTTGAAGAATATCCCCAAAAATCATAATTAAAATCAAATAATTGTATCTTATATTGAAAATAAGTTTGAGAGACCAATGAATAATTATTCTTGAGGAAAATAACCTTCATTATTTGAAAAAAAGGTCTTTTTTTAATATTATATAAATTTTTAAAAGATTAAATTTTACATGAAAATAACCTTTCTAGATTATATATTAAGCTTCATGTCATTAAGACATAATGGAATCTGAGAAATCCATTCATACTTTATAATATAAAAAAATTACCTCATACTTTATTTGGAAAATTCATAAAATAACTTGTGAGGAAAAGGAAAAATATTCCTTTCAAACCATTTAGATAAAATTCAAACATTTTGGAAGATGATGTTAATTATAGAATAATAGTAAAAATATTTCAGAAAATATTTATTAGAACTATGGATGTTGGAGATAAATATTTATGAGTTGATTCTTATATATAAATAAATCCTAATAATAAGGGTATCCGGAAATTTAGACTTAACCCTTTATAATCTTAAGTATCATATGCCTGATGTAAGAAAAAAATTATATAGATATGAAAATTCCATAATCTACTAGATAAGATTCATAAAATACATTCATGGGTAGTATGTAAACCACACATAAGAAAAAACTGGTGTATAATACATGAATCCCCAGGAAATAAAAACCGAGACAAAAATATATTTCATTAAGGCATGACATCCTTCTAATACATTAAAACATTATTTATAATGAATATATGTCTAATAAAAATTTAAAATAAAAAAATATTCTAATATATAATACCATATATGATTTACTTATGACTTTAAGTGACTCTCCTATTCACAATTCCATGTTAATGTTATATTTTGGTTAATAAGTGCTTTGTTTCTCATTCAGGTTTGATTTGTTGTCACCAGTCCCCTTAAATAGATCATAATTTAATTTTATCCAAAATGATAACAATGATAAAAATATTATATATATATTCAGTTTATATTTATTCCTATTAATTTATAAAATTTTGAGATAGTAAATAAGATACACTATTCATGAAGATGGAATGTCATACGTATGCATGAACATTGGTTTCATTTTATTTTCATATTAAAATAAATAAAATTATATGATATATTATTAATATAGAATGATTTTAATGATATATATAGAATATATATTTATAAAATTCACCCTTATTACCATATATGTAAAATATATTTGAAAAATGATTCACATCTCATCGTGGAGATGGTAAGCCATATGTACACCTGAGCAATGTTATCATTTCCCAAATGATTATATGGTAAATTTTAGATATGATATTATCATTATAGAAGAAAAAATGTTTCATAAATATAATAGTTAAACATTATACCCATCATAGTTCCCCACATTATATATTGTGATGGAAAATGAATTTTATTGCTATGTGGAGACAGTAAGTCATATGCACGCTCGAGAGATACATTAATTTATTATTAAATGGAAAAGGGGATGTATATTGGTGTGTGAATAATAATAATAAAATTTTAGAATATATGGTATGATGATGTTATTATTTTATGTTACATATCAATGATTTATAGTAGGTAAAGGAGTTTAGAAAAAGAGAGTGAGAGGTTAGAGAAATTACATTTTCTTCAAAACAACTCCATTAGAACTCCACTAAAAGACTCTATAGTTGGTGTTTTTGGAATACCAAAACTTATATAACGTTTATAGGAAAGTTCATAAGTGAATTTTTTATATTTTGGTCGAGATATAAGGGTCAAAAAATGTGAAATGTGATGAGGGATGCTTTTATAATTAAGGCAAGGGGCACTTTTGAAATTTCTTAAAAATATAAAAATAAAAATTAATTAAATATCAATGAAAATTCCACCAAATAGAGAGTGACTAGAATATAATTTAGTATATGGTTGTAATAACATCACTGGATATATTTTATAACGTTTTTATTGTTTTTAACTTATTTTTTATTAACCCTTACATAAACTATATTAATATTGAATTCAATAACTACATTTTCTATATTCAGACGCAGATATTTTAACACATAAAGATTCAATTTAATATTAAATCAGCACTTTATGGTATTTAAGAATATAAGTTATCCACAAAGCCCTTATTTAAGTTTTTATGATTTTTAACTAGTTTAATATATTATTATTTACATAAAATATAATTAGTGTGAATTTTTACACTATTCATTAAATTAAAATAAAGAAAATCCTTAAAGATAAATTCAAATATATTCATTTAACAAACTGATAATATATGTTATTAGAATATAATTTTATTAATAACCATATGAAAATTAAATGACTTTTATTTTATTATTTTTAGTACAACACAATTGAGTTTTTCATTAATTTATTAATTAATGCATCATCATTATGTAATTATTTATGAAATTTTTTTCATTAATAACAAATAAAATTAAACTTTCATGATATATATAATACAGTTCTATTTATTAATAATAAAGATAGTCTATAATGTATTCTATTTAACACTAAAATAAAAATATTATACTTATTAAAAATGTGAGTGTGACATTTTTTTACAATTTGTTTTTAATAATATCCATGTCACTTTCATGGAAATGTATTCTTTTAATAATTAAATATACAACCTTATTTTTTTAATGGTATAATAAACTTGATATATTAACATTTGATCGAGTTTATGGGTTATTTTATAATCCTTATAACTTTTTATCACAAATTTCCAACATTTTACCCTTTACCGTGTTAATAAAATTACTAATGTTTTTATTCATATTTTACAGAAATTAAAGGGAAATATTTCATAAAATTTTTCCATGTGATTATAAATTCATAATATATTTTTATAAATTCAATTCAAATATGTTCCATAAATTAATTATAAATTAATCGCACATATGAAAAAAACAACGAGTTTTCAATGTAAAAATGTACAAAAGTTTTGAATGTATTTTATATCAAATTTCAATAAGAAAATGATTTGTTTCACCTAAGATGGGGACATGATATAATAACGATATAGGTATAATTTATAACCAAAATATATTTAGTTTAATACTATAAATTATATAGATAAAAATTATTTTTTCAATTAAAATTCATTATATTTCACTATTCACCAAAACATGAAATCTTTCAGAAAATTAAGTAGTTTATTTTGGAATATATATTTTTTAATAATGTAAAAAAATATTTTAAAAATAATTTATTGATCAAAAGGTGAAAAAACTACTTTAATAAAAAATAAAATTTTAAAGCCCAAAACTAGGATTATTTTTATATCATGTTAAGAAAACACATAGGATGAATTTTAACCATTATATTGAATGTTATACATATATATATTATTAATATAGTCCAATTTTTATTGGTATAAAATAAACTTGTGATTATTTTAATAATTTTTCTTTAATAATTTCAAAAGGGTTTTTCATGTGGGAGTCATACATTCATAATTCTGTTAATTCTATTAATACCCACCATTCTAATGGCTTGGATATAATTTTTTTGTTTAAATAACTATAATAAAAAAATTATGTTTCAAAACAAAAAATTGTTTCTTAGAACATAGACTAATTTGGTGTTTCATAAGTCCTATGACACCAAAGAAATATTATTATATAAAAAATATTCAAGGTAAAAATATCATTGTGTTACATCCTAAAAACTATAAAATGTATTAATCCCTCAAAATCTTTCAATCTAATTAGAGAAAATTACGATAAATCAACCTTATTATATCCTCAAGTTACCACATATATTATTTAAAAAAGTGGTTTCTCACCAAAACTTTAACAGATGAGTTCTCTTAATTTGTAAAACTTTATATCTACAATCTATAATTTATACTTCCTTTTCTATATCGAAAAGATATTTCTATACTAGTATGACATCTGAGTTTATTAAAAGTTTAAGATCAGGTATGAAATTCCTTATAATAGTTACATGATACACCTAATAGACTAAAAATATATTTTATTTATGTTATAATGGATAGGATACCATTCCAATACGATAAATAATTTCAAAATGAAATCACGTCCATGCAATTGAAATTCCACGTAGAAAATAAAAGGTTGATATTTGTGAATTTATTTATGGGAAACTAGAGTCATAAAAATGAGTATAAAACAACCTTTTAAAAAACGATGGATGAAATTTTTTTTTACCCAATGTAACTCATAACCAGGTTTCCTCTTTGGAGATGATAGGTTGAATGGATAAATATATACATGGAAGATAAATAAATCTATTAAGGTTAGAGAGAGATAAATAGAGAACAAAGTAAGTAGAATGTTAATAATCTCAAATCTATACATATGTGATGACCTTAGTGACTATTTTATTTAGTAAAAAATAAGGTAATATGTTAATACTTTTTGTTACATGATCTGTTCCCTAGAGTCGGATATTTTTCATGAGAAGATATACTTACATGATTTCATAAGAATAATATCAACATTTTATGGCATCTTAATAAATTTCCACTTAATCTATTATTCCATGAAATGATGGTGAATTTTAAATTCCTAAAGCATTATAATATCTTGACATCTATAGAATGATAGGTTATTCAAAATGTCTTCAAATCCCTACAAATAGGTTAACAAAAGTTATCCCATATTAAAATAATTACTCTAATGAAGAGATAACCCATTAATATTTAAGAACTCATGAAAATTTAAATTTATATTATTTAATAAATTTTTACACTTATGTGCCATATAAAAGATTAAAATATAACAATTTTGAAAAAAGGTAGCTAAATTCCTAAAATACACTTCTCATTAGTCCTCCAATAAACATTATATAGCTATTAATTTTCTCACATCAAACATGTAAAGATCAGGAATTATTTTTAAATGTTGTAATAACATGAATCACAATAAAACCATTGTAAAAAAATGAATGCTTTCAAAAATTAACTATTTCCATGAATCTTAGAAATATATATACTCAATAAATAATAAATTTAACCATATTTTCATTAGTTCCATGTTCATAAATACATTCAAATAATTTTTATCACAATAAAATATCTCTATATTCCATTATTATGAAAACATCATGCACATGTCACCATATTACCTGTTGATACCAATGATTGATATACACTAAAATTGAATTTTTTTTAGAATACTTAATACATTAGAAAAAATATATTCCCAATGACCATATTTGTTTAGTGTCTTTGGAAACTCGAAACATAATCTTCTAACTTGGGGGAATATCTTCAACATATCCCACAAAGATCTTCCCATTTTTATTTAACTACCAAAAAACATTCTTTATATATTTAGGAATAGAAAAAATAAAAAGTGTGAGATAAAATTCTCGGTAAGGGTAAACATGGATAACATAAAAAAACCATAAATATTTGAACATAAAAACATGAACATAAAGTTTAGACATCAAAATCACGATTCATGAAATAAATCATGGCATTATGTAAGGCATAGTTAAGATAGAAACATTAACCATGATCGAATATAATTATTGTAAAACA
Source organism: Viscum album (assembly GCA_963277665.1). Lineage (NCBI taxonomy): Eukaryota > Viridiplantae > Streptophyta > Magnoliopsida > Santalales > Viscaceae > Viscum > Viscum album. The sequence continues at coordinate 1,879,125,536 of OY728150.1, read as the reverse complement.
AGTAATTGTGGAAATCTAATAATCACATAATATTACTTCCATAGTAGCCGATGAATTTCTTCAAAGACCATCATAATGGACAAAGTTCATTATTGAACCAGGTTTACATACCATTTCATCCATGTATTACTGAACCAATTTTACTTTTCATTCTATACATGTCTATCTCACGAGGTATTAATCTTTACCCAATGCATTGGAGGGACATATAGGTACCACACATATAATAGTGAAATCATTCTTACATATTCCACAAAGACATAAATCATTCATCATAGCATAACCCATGAAATATTACGTGTTTCTTAAACATCATTAAATCATGACATAATCTATACTAGATAATTAGATTTCATAAAAATAATTCCATCATAAACTCAATCCAATATTTGTAATAATATGGATATAAACATAACCCTATGTCATATAATATGGGAAATAAATTTGAAAAAACACTTGAACTTAATTCCTGCCAAAAAAATCCTTTCTTTTTCCAAAATGTTTTCTTTTCATAAAATAAAGAGAAGTTTTAAAAGAAACCAATTTAGTTTAAAATACAGTTGTAAATATGTAGAGGAATATTCATATAAATTAGGCTTTAAGAGGATGTAAAAATCCATTCATTCCGTATAAGATAAGAAAATATTATCCTCTTACTATTGTTGAAAAAGTCAAAAAATACCTCATATGGTAAACAAAAGAATGACTCTTTACATATCATGTAGTAAAAGTAAAATAATGGGTAAAAATTAATCCTAAAATACATATAAGAATAGAAAAAATTTTAAATTTTTTTTATGAATCATTAACAAGGATGATATATATATCCCTAGTAAATACTTACGTATAAACAATCTCAGATAAAAATGAGATTGAAAAATTATTGTTACCTTAGATCAAATTTCTTCTGCATGTGTATGAAACTCATGTATAGTGGTTTTAAACATATTATTAACATGTAATAGAACCATAATAATATTTATGATATCATATATCTTTTACTTCTGACTCTTTATTACTCGTTCATTTGTCAATTCCATGTCAAAACAACTCTATGGACAATAATAGTTTTATTTATCGTACATGTTTGGACATGTGATTATTGATATTTTTCTTGGATCATGATTTAGGTACTTCCATAATATAAGAAATTATTCATATATAATATATATTAATTATATAAATATATATATAATAGATATATTAATGAAATGGAATACACAGTTCATGGAGACGGTAGGCCATACGTACGCATGAATGTTGTTTTCGTTTCCTTATTAAATTGAATTAAAGTAAATCAAAGATATATATATTCCTATAAATAAAATTTTATTATTATGTAATATTTTTAATTTTTATTTATTATATATATACTTCATAATTTTTATGGAATGTTTAACCTGGTGAATGAATCTCATCGGGTCCTGGAGACGGTAAGTCGTACATACAAACGATCATCGATATCATTACCATAATTGTTGAATGGTATTGAAGTGAATGATGTATTATATATCAGAATTATTATCATGTCATAATAATAATTAATATTTATTATTTCCACAATTATACCCATCCACGTAATGTGGTGTTGAAAAACAGATTACACCACGACGTGGAGATGGTAAGCCACACACACACACACACACACACACACACACAATGCTTTCATTTTTCATAGGATGGATAGAAGATGAAATAGGTTTGTTTAATATTTAATATAAAATACTTGTATATGAAGGATTCTTATGCTATTACTTGTTAATTAAAAAACTATTGATTTTGAAGTTGAAGAAGAAACATATTTGAAATAATCGGTAGAAGAGATTACCTCATCCTCAGTGCGTCTCCATTAAATTTCCTCGTAGGGAACTAGAGTTGGTATTTTGAGAAGACCAAAAAAACTAGAATGTTACTAGGAACTTTGATAATAGAGAGGGTACTTATTTGTGTGATATTGATGTCTTAAAATGGATTGAGGAGGAGAGGGAGGAGGTGCCTATTTATGAGAGAGAAGAGGAGCACTTTAAAAAAAACTCAAAATATTAATTTATTATAAATTTAAATTAGATTACAAATGTTCATAAACATATTTATTTAGAGGATAAGATGATGTTATTTCTAATACCGATCATCGAATAATTTTTATAATTTTTTATAATTTTTCTTTATCCTTATCCTTTTGGTTCAACTTTTATTTTAATTTTTTAATCTTACAGTTGTATTATGTTAATAACACATTGTGGGTGAATGAAATTTCAATATATTTCCAAAAGACTCAAAAAGTTATTTATGACATATTTGGACTTATATTAACCATATGTACTATTCTTATATTTTTTGTAATTTAATATCATTTAATAAACTGTTTCATATTTTTTGTTATGAATTCTGTTAATTTTGGAAAACTATTCATACATGAATTTTTTAAAAACCATAACAACCTGATTACTTCAATAAAAAAATCATTGAATAATCCCTAATATGTCTATGTAATCCAAAAAATTAGTGGATATTATCATAATGTTGAAAATAAATTTATTTTAATATTTATAATTTCAATTACTTGAATCTTTCATTAATGAGGTAATCACTATACCAGAATTGTGTCATAAACAAACATATTTATCTAATGTCTAAAAATTAAAAATATAATTCAATGATTTATTGAATATTTTCATCTTTATAAAATATATTTATATACATTGTGATTAGTTATATAACCCTATATTAAAATTGATTGAGTAAAATATATATGTTTAGGTTATAATTATCTTTACTTTAAATTAATTCTTATAATATATCATTTTCACATCCATGTGAATCCACGGGGTCCCAAAATCGACCCAAGGATTCCCATGGTCAGATATATCTCATAAAATAGGATCGATACTTATGTTAGGGTCATTTATTATTATAATAATAATAGTTGTTTACCCTTATTTACCGGATTTACCCTTCAACCATGGTAAATAAAATTTTTACTCAAGTTACTATTCATAATGTCCGAAAAATAAAAGGTACCTATTCAAAAAATTTGGTCCTTCTAATTCCAAATAAGGAATCCATTTTCTAATATTATAAACATAGTAGTTTCAGTAATTAATTTAATAGTATTTCTCATTGTCAAAACCAAAAATGAGTTTTTAAGAAGTAATAACTATCAAATGATTGACAAGTGTTTATGTCCAATTTCAATATTAAATTACCTAAAATGAAACAAATTTGATTAAATTATATCAATATATTGTATTTATAATTTCAAACCATTATATAATATGATTTTTCTAAATAAATTATCTCTATGGAAAAACGTGTTTTCAATTAAAATTTACCATATTTTTTCATTTAAAAAAAACATGATAGTCATCAGAAAAATATCATAAATTCAACCAAATTAAATTTAGTTCTAAAAATTATAAATAATTAGTTTATTTTTTTAAAACATAACATATAATTGTATCAAAACAATATTTAAAAATGATTGCCCAAAGGGGTGGTAAAACTGCATTTTTTTGAAAAATAATTCTTTTATCCAGACAATTGATTATGTTATTATATCATCTTCTAGAAAATATATAAGATGAATTTTAATATTATAAAATTAAAAATGTGGTTAATACTATTCATTGATTCATGTTTATATCCCATTAAATAAAATTTTAAAAATATATCCTTTCATAGTGAAACTCGGTATTGCATACAACGTAAGCTATCGAAGAACTTCAGTAGTTTGCATAATTCCAGCCAAGTCATTTTTATGTTTAGTGAAATCCTCCTTTGATGTTGTTTATAACATAATTAAAAAAAATATTTATTTTCTCCACTGAATAGAATCTATAGTTAGTGTTTCATGAAATGAATTCTATCAAAAGAACATTAAATTATGTGTAACACATGCCAAGAATAGTGTTGAGTATACTGCAAGCTAATATGGTGTTGCGTATAGCCCAACATAATCTTGGTGTAGAATAAAACACAAGTCAAAAAATAAATTAAAAGAATATATCTCATAAAATCATGGGGTGTTATATTCTACCCCTTCAAAACAATTTCACCATAGAAATTCATTGGGGGTTATAAATGGTTTAGTACATGAATGTTTCATTCCTAGAAACCCTCATCATAAAAATGGAGACTACAAATTAATTTTCAAAAGGAAATATAGAAACTCAATGGTTACCAAATAAACTCCTCACTAGGTTTCAACATTGGATTACATTGGTGGGAAGTGAAAACATGGATACGGGAGAGAAATCTATCCATCAAATCCCAATGGATAGTGATAGAGAATATGATTGGGAGAATGTTAACAACCAAAAATCCATAAATATGTTATGATTTAAGGGTACATATAATTTATTGAATAAGAGGGTACTAGGATAACATTTTTGGTTTTCAATATCCCTTTCCTAATGTTCATGATTTTTTCATGAGAATAAATGCTAACTAGATTTTTTTTACAATCTCATCAATGTTCGTGCCTTGAAAAATTTCTACTTCATATATTATTTAAATAAATGAAGTTCATTGTTTAATTCATGAATTGTTAAAAGACTATTATAGAGAATTATAGGTCATTATATCTGTCTCTATCACAAAAAGGTTAGCAGAAGTTATAAAATTTACACAATTCCATCTATGTTGAGATTAATCATACATGGTTCAAAAAATGGTGATACATCATGTATAATACATCTAAAATAAAAAAAAACTAATGTGTACTAACCAGGGACATTCCGTTGGCCAATGGTAGGTGATAATGGCTTTTCATATTTTGGTTGTGGGTTCGATTTCTGCAGCATTTCCCGACGCAACGGGTTGTCACTCATCCATGAGGTTATCCTTTTTTATAAAACTATACTAATATAAAATTATAAAAATAATATAATTTTTTTTAACCCTTAACAATTTATCTGATTTCCACCATTTCTATTTAAAACATTAGGCTTATCCAACATACTTCTATCCAATCTCACAGTAAAAAATAACAATTACAAGAAAAGTTATATAACAAGCATGTGAATACCATCATTTATCCACCATATATCATATGATATATCTTGTAGGTCACATTCCAATTATTGGAATGACTTAATCATGAATTATATTGAGTCATGGTAATAACTTAAATTACCATATAACCTTATTCAAAACATGCAAGTTTCCTTAATCAAAAACATATTGGATATATTATTTAAGTCACAGAAAGTTGTATACTTAATCTGTGATATCATAATCCTCTTATAAACAACTCCTTAATCAGTTCCCATGAAACTATCATCATACAATTTACTTATTCAAAAACAACATATCTTCATCTAAACGTAATTATCTTAATATAAGAGACATATTAATGGTTATCTTTCCCATAATCATGTTTTCTCCAAATATATCTCCTTAAACATAAATCACTTTTTGGATCTTATAAATATTCGACATATCCTTTCGAATCCTTAATGAAAAACTTATACTGAAAACACTATTATTTTTCATGATTCATATAACATTATATTTGAATTCTGAAACATCTAAACCTCAATTATCCAACTTTATTCATAAACCATTACTTCAAATCCATCATCTTTGTTTTTCTTAAAATATGAATCATGTAATAAGTTTTGTAAACATAAATATTCATAGGTTTAATATAAACAGTACTGTATGAACATCAAATACCTTTCACATGTATTTTATAATCTCTTTATGTTCAACAGTATGACCAATACTTGTACCATCATCATGATTCTCTTTATGATGTTTTCACATTGGAAATCGATCTTCATGATTCCCATAATTTCCAAATCTGAAACATTTACTGGTTAACTATTCCTTATATAGTTCTGGTTATTGACTAAGACCAGAAAAAATGTCTAGGATATACATATGAGAGATTACAGACACATAAGTATGTAAATTACTTATAATATTTCAATCTATGATATCTTTTCTTAACCCTAGGTTAGTCATGGTTACCACAAAATCCCTAGGATTGTGACTTACACTTGACATATCCTTAGGGAATCCTTATACTTATACTTAGAAATATCTCTAGGGATCTCATTCATGTTTTCACATACTAGTTTCTAAGGGTTGAATAAACCTTTTCTTTGATATCAACTATAGAGACCCAAGGATTACGTACATGGACATTAAATTTCTTTTGTGGAATACATATTTTTTTACACAAAATATATGCCCAGACACAACATTAGTTTAATATCTTTGGAAAGTCAAAAAATAATCATCTATATTGGTGAAAGATCTTCAAAATCTCCCATAAAGATATTCCCATTTTTGTTTTACTACCTAAAAATTTATTTATATATTAGGTAAAAAAATAAAAAGGGTGAGATCAAATTCTCTATAAGGTTAAACATGTAGAACATAAAACAAACCATAAATATTTGAATGTAAAAACATGAAAATAATGTTTATGAATCAAAATATTCATTTATTAAATATATATTGGTAGAATTTAAGACATAGATCAAAAAAGAACATTAACCATGGTAGAATAATATTTGCATAAAACATGTAATTGTTTCAATCTAAAAAGAACAGAGTTTGATTTCTATATTAGCTACGACATTGCTGCCTAGACCATCATAGTGGACAAAGTCCATTGCTGAACCTGGTTTTCTTTTTGTTCTTTCCATGTATAACTGAACTGAATTTACATTCTATTCCAATCATATCTATATCAGGAAATATAAATATTTACCCAATAAATTAGTGGATGATATTGATCCCACATATCTCATAGTGAAATAATTCTTACATGTTCCATAAAAACATAAACCATGCATCATATCATAACCCATGAAATATTTGGGGTTTCTAAAACATTATTCCATAATAACATAACCCATATAAGATAAATGGATTTAATAAAAATAATTCCATCATATTCACAATAAAATAAAAGTAATAGTTGGGATAGAAACATAACCCTATGTCATCTTTGTTTGGAAATAAATTTGATAAATAACTTGAACATAATTATTGAACAAAATATATTCTCTTCTTAAAAAATGTTCTCTTTTCATTAAATGTCAATAAATTATTTTAAGAAAAAAATATAGATGAAAATAAACTTGAAAATGGGAAGAGTAGGATTCACTATAATAAGGCATTAAGAATAAGTAGAAATATGTTTATGTTGTTTAAGTTAAAAAAAATACTCCACATTCTTTTGAAAGAAAAATAAAAAACTACCTCGTATGGTAAAAAAAATCACTCCTTCCATACCATGTAGTAAAAGTAAAAAATGGGTATCAATGATTCTAAACATACATATAATAATAGAAGAAAATATAATAATTTTTTTGTAACACCCCACAATTTTATAGAATGTTATCTCTTTAAAGTATTTCAATAACTTTCACTACACACAACAACGAGTTTGAGCGCACCATGAGTTATCAAAATAGCCGTTAAAAATTATGTTATGAATAATATTAACCAAATTTTAAATTTTATATATCTTATATAATTATTATTTTTTTTTGTGTTTCTTAGACATAATATAGGAAATATTCAATTTTTTAGATAAATGAGGTATTTTTAAAAAAATGTTGTTTTCCCCCTTTTAATGGAAAACATTTTTTAATTCAAATATTTAATACATTTATATATTAAATTTAGTTACATTTAATTTAACATTTTACGAGAGACATAAAAATTTAGTTTGAATAAATTTTTGGTACTTTTCTGAGAACTTTCATATTTTGATGAATAGTGATAAAATACTAAATTTTAATTAAAAACTAATTTTTTAATTAAAATAATTTATAGTGTTAAATTATAAATTTGAGTGGTTTAAAAGTATCATTAGAATATATTTTTATTTTTTAATATAATTTTGGTAATTGGATGTAATTTCACATTAAACTGGACATAAACAAGTGTAAATCTTTTGATAGATGATCTTTCATAAAAACACGCTTTTTTGTTTTGTCAAAGGAATTAATTTTAAATAAATTTCTGCCACTATTGTGTTTTTAATTTGAGAAAATGATTCCATATTTGGAATCATGAGGGAAAAATTGGGTAAATACGAAAAATTTATTTCTAGACATTACTAATAATTTATTAGGTAAATATTTTATTTACAATAGTTAAAGGGTTAATCCCGTAAATATGGTTAAAAAATAATATGATAATAATATTAAATTACCATAACATGTGTCCTATTCAAATTGGTTGACACATTTACGACCATGGGAATCCTTGGGTTGATTTTGGGACCTCATGGGGCCACATGGGATTGAAAATGACATTTTATATTAATTAATCTAATGTAAAGACAAAAATAACAAAAGCATGTATCTTTTAGTATAACATTTTTATATGGGGTTATATAGTTGATATCATTGACTATAAATATTAATTTGAAAGCTAAATATTTCCTACATTATGATATTTTATTTATAAGATTCAGACATCTAATAAATATATTTATTTATGACACAATAATGATGTTTTACATACCTTATTAATGAAAGAATAAAATAAATTGTATTATAAATATTAAAATAAAAAAAAACTACAAAGTTTAAATGACATCCACGAATTTTATATGTGAATATGACATGATAGGGTAGATTAAATGTATTTTTTTATGTAATCAATTTTTGATGGCTTTCAGAAAAATGAAATACTAAATACTATCAAATTTGACATAATTGAGTTTTTAAAACAAAGACTATATTATTAATTGAATTAATATTTCTAAAAATTTAAGGTTTGACCAAAAGACATAGATAAGATTATATATATTTATAATGAACCCCATGGGGTTCTTTTTTCTGGTTATAGTAAGTTTATTAACCACATAATATATAAATACTAGGAGACATGGTAAATGTCAAACTATTTAACTAAGAGTTAAATAAAAAAGATATGGTTAATATGGTGAACTAACCTGTATAAATCCTAATAGTTGGGATTTTTTCGACCCATCCACACCATTGAATCTAAATAATTAATTTTCGAGCCATTAGAAACCGAAAATGATTTTATTATAAAATAATATTTCAGGTTTTTTCTAAAGTGACCCTCACCTCTATTATAAAAGGGCACTTCCTGTTCTCTAAATTTCACACATACAAAGCCTTTTGTTTGGGCCATCGCCTTCCCAAATATCCTCCCAACATTATTCCATTCATCATAGAGGCCTTAATTTGGTTATAAAGTCAAATTAAGGAGCCCTTTTGATCAAATAAAAAGGAAAAACATGATGAAGTGTTAAATATTTAATCACCTCTTTCATGTTCTTTTCTTCTTCCACTTCATCTTCCCTTGTTGTTTCCATTATAAAATAACAACTCTAGTATATTATTAATTATATTATGTTATTATAAAAATAATACAACCATATTCATTATTATACCCATCTTCTGAATGAAAAAGTCACCATACATGTGTACGCACGACTTACTGTCTCCACGTCGTGGTGTAGTTTGTTAATAAAAAACATCATTATTTGGATGGGTATAATAATTTTTATAACTAATATAAATAATAAATATAAAATGTTAATGATTATATATATATGATATACCATATAGCTACATATTATTTCACCATCAATATAATGATATTGTCGCTTGTGCGTACGTACGGATTACCGTCTCAACGAACGCGATGAGATTCATTCCCCATCGTAATCATTCAAGAATAATTTAAATTTTATGATAAAAAATAATGTTTATAAACATAATATCATTCTGTATATGAATCAAATAGTTCATATCTATAGCCAACATGTCTTACGAACCATGAATATAAAGAAAAACTAGTCAATTAACACCCATAATGATGACACTACTAAAATATTGTTAACAAAAAAATATTAGAAGATCATATATGATATCATATTTATGTATATAGTAATTGTATAATTTAACAACAATGTTTTATCTGTTATACAAGTGGTTTACATACCATTGACTAAAGAAAATTATAAGGTAAGGGTTAATTTCACAATCTCATTATTATCTGAGGATGTTTTTACTTAAGTATCTACCAGGGAATATTTATTATCATTGTCCATGTTTCATAAAAGTGTTTTAAAATGGATTATTTTTAAGGTAATTTTTACTAAAACATCATTTTAAATGATTTAAAGATTTATTCTTCTAAACCTTTCCCATTGATAGCCTTGTTTTTAATTTTTTAAGGATTTATTTATATAGAAAAAAATGTTTTAAAATGTTAATTCGATTCAAAAGTTTCAAAGTGGTATGTTACATTTTGATTCAAAACTATCTTTAAAATGAAATAATTTATATGACTTTTATATGAGTTCATGAAAATGGATATTTCACACAATGATTTTTAATGATCATTTTCATCTATGCCAACGTATTTTTACGAGATATTATTCTTGATCGATGATGATTTATTATGATAGAAATCTTCCATATTGTATTGAATGTTATATATTTGACAGTGGATGTGTTATTTTTATACCATTTGGGGTTAATGGTTCGAGTATTTACATTTCATATGAAAGTATTAATATGAATGTTTATGTTATGATTCAACCTTTTCATATGAGGAATGTATTGGACAGAGTATATGACCGGTGCAGCCCGCTATAGCTCCTCGATGCATCAGTTAGTCTCATGAGACAATTAGACATATAATTGGATGAGGCCTTTCCCAATTTGATATATGGTTTTTGCTGAGGCCTAAATAATTTTTAGATTCATTATCTGAGGCCTTGAGAAATGTTTCAAGAAGTCCGGAATAATGAATTCCTTAATTATGAAAATAATATTGATGGTTCATGCGGTTATTCGACTAGTAGAATACCCATGACTATGTTTTATTATGGAATTATTTACTCAGCTCAAATTACTACCATAAAGTGTTCATGTTTATTATTTGTAAAGGCATGTGTTTTTAATTATTCATCATGCCTAATGTTTATGTTATCATCCAATGTATTTCTTACCCTTAATGAGCATTTGATCTCACCACTATCTTTTGTTTAATTTTCCCAGGATATAAAGAAGTATGTTATGAGTGACATGTAGGCATTGTCTAAGGCATATAAATTTGATAAACAGAGACAATTTTGTTGTTGTTTTTCATTTTATAATGTAATTTAACGTTCATGTATGTAATCTATTTTCGAAGACTGGTAAACTTATCGATCTATCAGGAATTGATTCCTTATAAACATGAAAATGTATTAAAATAAAGCACCGACTCTTGGTAACTCGGGTCAGAGAGTTACATTTTTGGAAACATGGAAATTGATGATAAATATATCCCTAGTTAATACTTATGTATAAATAATATCTGATAAAAACGAGATTGCAAAATTATCCCATACCTTAGGTATGATTTCTTCCATATGTGTCTGAAACTCATATATAGTGGATTTAAACCTATTATTAACTTGGACCAGAACCATAATAATATTAATGATATCATATGACTTTGTATTACTTGTATTTTTTCAATTCCAGGTTAAAGCAACGTTTTGGGAAATAATCTTTTGATTTATCGTATTTGATTGGACTTGTTATTCATGATATTATTACATAGATCCGGATTTACATACTTCTAGAATATAAAACATGGTTTATATATCAATTATATTCAGTATATAAAAATAAATATAATATATAGATAATTGAAATTGAATACACTATTCATAGAGATGGTATGTCGTATGTACACATGAACACGGTTTTCGTTTCTTTCTTGAATTGAATGGATGTAAGTAAATGATATATATATATATACAATATAATTATTATTTAATATATGTCAGGATTAATTATGATACATATAATTTATAATCATTATTAATGGATAATATGGGTAATGAAGCTCATCACATCGTGGAGATGGTATGTCGTATCTACGCACGACCGATGATATCGTTCTGATTTTTTTGAATGGTATTGATGTTGATGGTGTATAATATCTTAGAATTAGTATCATGATATATTAATAATAAATTTTATTTATTTTAATATTATACATATTCATGTATGGTGGTGGTGAATAATATATTACACCAAGACGTGGAGATGGTAAGCCGTACGTACGCACGTGCAATGATTTAATTTTTCGTAGGATGGATAGAAGGTGAAATAGTGTTGTTTCAAATTTATAATAACATATCAGTATTTTATTGATACTTATTATACTAATTTATAATGAAACAACTAATGATGATGAAGTATAAGGAGAAAGAAATTTGAATGAATTGGTAGAAGAGATTACCTCTTCCTCAATGTGACTCCTTTAAATTTATTCTTAAAGAACAAGAGATTGTCTTTCGTGAAAACCAGCACATCTACAATGTTACTAGGGATGTTGAGAAGAGAAATGGGTAAGTTTTGGTCGGTTGTGAAGGATAAAAGTGAGCGAATAGGAGAGAGGGGAGGTTCCATTTTATAAGAGAGAATATGGGCACTTTTGGAAACTCAAAAAAACTAATTTATTCTAAAATAAATTTCAATTAAAAAAGGTCCAAAAATTATTCAATTCTATGATAAGATTATTTTGGTTCAAATACCCATCATACAATAATAGTTTGTGATGTTTTGAATATTTTTGTATCCTTATCCTTTTGGTTTAACCCTTATTTTACCCTTTTTAATCATATCATGATATCATGTTATTTACACACTCTAGGTTAATGTAATTTTCATATCCTTCTAGAAAAATCAAAAAAATTTATTTATGTCATATTTGGACTTATATTAGTCATTTTATTGAATCATATATTTTCAAGAATTTAGTATAATTTGATAAATTATTTTTTGTTTTAGGTTATGAATTTTGATAATTTTAGACTGTTGAAACATGAATTTTTCAAAAACACATAAGAACCTGATTAATTCATAAAAACAATTATCTCATATATATTATGTAAATATCATCCATAATATTTTTGTGGCATAAAAATAATCATATTTAATTTAATTTAATATTTATAAATTCATTTATTTGAATCGTTTATTAATGAGGTAATCACTACACCATAATTATGTCATAAATAAATATATTTATATAATTTATAAAAATTACTAATAAAATACCATGATTTTTAAAATATTTTATTCGTTATACTGACTATTTATATATATATATATCTGTTACATAACCCTATATTAAAATCTATTGATTAAAAGATATATGTTAATGTTATAATTATATTTAATTAAATGAATTCTTATAAAAAGTCATTTTAACATCCAAGTGAAACCATGTGGTCCCAAAATCGACCCAATGATTTCCATGGTCATATGTAAATCGTAAAATAGCATTAGGACATCTATTAGGGTAGTATAATATTATTCTAATATTAATTTGTACTCTTACTTACAAGTTTTCTATTTAACCATGGTAAATAAAATAATTAGTGAAGTTACTATTCATAATGTCCAAAAAATAAAATTTTACTATCCCCAACACTTGTTTCATATGATTTAATATATGGAATCCATTTTTTAAAATTCTAAGTAATGTATTTTTAGTAATTAATTTAAAATTAATTCCCATTATCAAAACCAAAAAAGGGGTTTTTTAGAAGTAATAACTGTCAAAAGATTGACATTTATTTATATCCAATTTCAAGGAAAAATTACATCCAATAGACAAAATAGGGTTAAATGATAAAAATATATTCCATTTATATTTTAAAACCATTAAATATTAATATTTAACCATATAAAATATTTTGATGGAAATATTTGCTTTAATTTAATTTTTTTTATTTTTACTATTCATCAATACATGATAGTTATGAAAAAAATATCAAAAATTCATCCAAGTATTATTTTAATGTCCTTATTCCAAATAATAAGTTAATTTTTTCAAATATAACTTATAATGGTGTGAAAAAACTAAATTTAAATAGGTTCCACCAAAAAGGTGGTAAAATTGCATTTTTTTGAAAAATAATTCTTTTATCTGAAAAAATTTATTTTGTTCTTATAACATATTCTAAAAAATATAGAAGATGAATTTTATTTTTATGAAATTTAATACGAGCTTAATAATATTCTTTATATCTAGTTAATATCTCATTAAATAAAATTTTAATAATATATTGTTGTTTAGTGAATCTTGGTATTATGTTCAACACAAGATATCGAGGAAGGTCTCTTTTGTGTGTAATTTAAGCCAAGTTAGTGTTATGTTTAGTGAAATATTCCTTTTGTGTTGTTTTTAAAATAAATCAAACATAGTTATTTTTTACATTTAACGAAATCTATACTTAGTGTTTCCAAAATTGAATTCTTTCAAAAGATAAATAATATTGTGTGTAACACAAGGCAAGAATAGTGTTGTGTATGCTTCAAGCTGACACGATATTGTGTATAGTGCAAGCTAATATTGGTGTATCATAGAACAAAAGACATAAAAGAAATTAAAATAATATATCTCATAAAATCTCATGGTGTTACATTACCCCAATAACTTTTCATGGATACTAGCACCATTCAAAAAATTCTTTAAAATTATATAGTAGATTAATTCAAAGAAGTTTCATTACAAATCATTTCTATAAAAATACTTTTACCACATTATTAGTGAACTAAAATACATTAAACCATAATAATTATATCATTTCACTACCATACTTCACATAATCATTAGTGATCACATGCGATTTAACATTATCTTTGGTCTTAAGTGTTTAGTAAAATTGATCATCATGATCGTCCCACACATTTCTGAAGAGATTATCATAATGACCATTTTTCATAAACATGAAGCCTTGAATTGTTTGAGGTTCATTTAATTCATCATTTTCTATAATTAGATAATTATCTATACCTTTCCCATCACTTCGACAATCAATTTTCCTATTACATTCTTTTCCCAAATTAAAACTTTTATTAGTCCCCTTAAGATAGTTTCCTTAATGTTTCTTTCCACACATTGAACATAGTGGAATGATCATCTTATTTTATTTATGTGATTTATATTTTATATTAATTTTATTATTCTATTTTTTACAAATACCATGGGATTAATATGATACCCCATCCCTTATTTCATCCTTGATAGAACATGATATATTCTTTTCAAAGCTACAAAATACTCTTATGGAAAACTCCTTCTAAGACTTGGTATTATGACACTGAAGAATCTACCAAAATTACTTTTTGGTTGTATGATAATACCATAAGTTTACATGAATAGTCTTGTGAAATTATCCTTCTTAGAACCGCCAGAATCATTATACCTTTTCATAAACATGAGGAACACTTTCTCTATCATTATCGAACCTGTATCACATCCCATTCCAGTCATGTTCGAACCACGTTCAATCCATATTCAAATCATGTCTATCACATGATCAATAATATCATTACCAAATTAATTTTATGGAGATATTAGTCCCACCTATCACATAATGAAAACCATATATATGTTTTCCATTAAAACACAAATCATTCATCATCTCAGAACCCATGAAAAAATGGGTTCCATATATATCATTCCATCATAAAATAAAATATTGAAAAGACAATGGTTTCAAAAATATCATTCCATTGTAAACAAAAACAAACCATAAAAATAATAGGTACAATATCCTTGAAAAATATCCATAATAAAGCATTATTAACAATAAATAATTTGATCATAAGTGGAAATAAGTTTGAGAGATGACTTGAAAATAATTATTAAGGAAAATATCCTTTCTTTTGTGAAAATGTTTTCTTTTCTTAAAATTCCAGGAATTTTAATAGAATAAATTTTCATTCAAAATATTCCTAAAATCTTTTAATGGAAGCTTCAATGAATTAATAAATCATGTAATTAGAAAAATCTATCCACGCTGTATAAGTTAAAAAATATTTAGAAAAGTCATAATGTACCTCATTGAGAAAATGAAAAAATATTTCTTTAAAACAATTTACAAAAATTAAAACATCGGTAAAAATTGCATTAATTATATTGTAATAGTAAAAAATATTTTTGAAAATATTTTCAGTAAAAATAGACATGGAAGATAAATATTTCTCAATAGATACATACCTATAAGAAATCACGAATAATAATGATATTGTGAAATTAACCACTACCAATTTTTAACTAGTAGAATCATATTACCAATGAATGAAATAAAAATATATGGATATGAAAATACTATAATATTCCGTATAAGACTTGTGAAAGAAATTCATGGGATGTGTATACACCACCTTGAAGAAACATGTATTGTTTAGGACATGTATCCAACAGATGTAAAATCGAGATAAATATACCTTATCATATGTCATGAATTTCTTCATATAGGTTCAAAATTAATGTATAAATAAATATAGAAACCTAGGCTTCAAAAATATGGATAATACACAATTTAAATTAATACTTAGTATATTACAGAAATATATTCTTGAGGAACATAACAGTTTAGTGTCTTTGGAAACATTGGAATAAAATATTTTATCCTAGTGAAGGAACACAGAAATATCCCATAAAGATCTACACTTTTAATACTTATAACTAATTTTTTTTTTATAAATTAGTGAGATGAAACACATGAAAGGGGTGAGCTCAAACTCTCTGTAAGGTAAATAAAGCCAATGCATAAGCATAACATGAATATAAGGGTATGAAAATATGGAATAATAATGGAATATCATACCCTGTATATTAGAGATCATAATAAATTTTGGATATTTATATGACATGATTCTAAATTAAAAAAATGACATAAGTGTTGAAATCATAACCTAGGAATAAAATTTGGAATTGTGGGAGACACATAAGCATATAATATTATTTCCAAAGTGGCCAAAGCACCACTACCAATACCATCATTGTAGAATGGGTTCACACCCCATTCCATCTTTGTATTAATGGTTCACTACCATGTCCATATTTGTATAATTATTTCACTCCTCATACAATCTTGGTAGTAATAGTTTAGTCCTATAGCCATATTAGTAGTGAAGGTTCATTCCAAGACCATCATTGTCTATCTCATGAGATATAAATCATTACCCAAATGCAATGGAGGGAGGTGTTGGTCGCACCCATCAAATAAAGAAATCATACATACATGTTCTACAAGATAAAAAATAATATTATACTTAACCATGAAATGAAATGGGTGTTATAAAAATATAATCATATCATAAAGTGGGGAGAAATATATTTTCATAATCATTTCATAAAAATTATAACCCATAAACGATAAGTGAATTTCATAAATATATAACCGGTTAAACAAAATAATTATTGACAAATACCATGAAATTAATCATAACCCATTCATAGAAATAAAATGAATGTATCTTTTAGATAATTTCATAGAAGGGCATGAGAAACATCAACAAATGTCATCGTAGATGGAAAATAATTTTCAAATATATTTCAAAATGGTTTCTTGAGGAAAATATAATTTATTCTATGAAAAAATATTTAATACATAAAACAAGTTGAAAAATTAATTTCTTATAACCACCTTGAAAAAATATAAAGAATAATTGAAATCATTATGAGAACAATATTCTTTAAAAAAATTTAAAGTAAGATTCAAACCATTTTGAAAAATGTTTTCTTTCAAAACCCTTTGAAAAATTATAATGAATGATTTAAAAAGCTTTGAAAAAACAATTCTCAGAAAATACATTCAAACCGTATAAACAAGTCTAGAAAACATTTTTGAAAACAATTTTTTTCATAACCAATAAAAGAATATTTTTTAAATTAAATTTTCCATAAAAATATATTTTAAGAACATTGTTTTAAATATTATCCTTTAAACATGAAAAAAAATCTTTAATTTATTGATGGTGATTAAATTTGTACTTATCATACAAGGTAAAAATGACCTTCCATTTTCATGGTAATGGTTAAAAAATTCCACATTTGAAAAGCAACAAGAGGATTCCTTTAAAGGAAATTGTAAAATAAATAAAGGGTAAAAATTTATATTAAAATTTAAAGGATAATGGTAAAATATTCTTGGAAACCCTTTTTGGAAAACATGGTTTTAGATGAACATATATATATGACCGACGAGAGGGTAATGTAAGGATTTGTTAAATAATACATTTTAGTTATATTACCTACCAAAGAGTAAAAAATATGGTACCAATATATGAATAAATAATGAATAAATATTTGATAATAAAAGTATTGAATGGTTTTGAGAGACGAGTTATAATATTTCATTAAGGGAATCATAATCGAACACAATCTCGAAAAGCGATGAGATTGTTTCAATAAACTAGTATGACTTGGTAACATGAGATAATACTCTCTATTTTAGAAATTTAACATTCTTTATACTTACAATTTCATAAAATTAATTAAATCCATGATATAACATATAAAATTAATGTATATAAACATCAATAGTGAATTTCGGTGTATAAAAAAACATGAGTCTTAGAGAAGGAAACTTGAATCAAAACTATTTCATATATTTTGTAACTTTTGAAAAAATTATACATGAAATAAAAATCGTTAATTTTATATGTTAATACACATTAATAATTTTCTAAAATACATTGAATACAATCATGTTAAGTACATACACAACACAAAAGGAAAGAGTGGAAGACATAGGATGTATCTCATAAAAATAAAAAGTTTGAGGAAATATCCTTACATTGTGTATTGACCTTATTCATACTCATTGATACAACCTATATATAAATATAAATTTATTATAAATATTTAAATAACCACATTATTATATGTTATAATATAAATTTTATTATTATGACTTTATATTACCATTTTGCTTAAAATCGAATGTTATGATTTCACTTTGTGTAATATTAACTTTATTCTTCACATGTTTCTTAATTTGTGATATCATTGGTACATATAAATTATATCCTGATTAATATAATTTAAATTATGATATAATTAAAATTTATATATAGTATATATGTATTATAATTATGTATTTAATATACATGTACACAATAGAATACACCGTTCATGGAGATAATAAGTCATGACTATGCATGAACATTATTTCTATTTTTATTATCATATTGAATGAATGAATGAAAACGGAATATATTTCCACATTTATATAATTATTACATTAGATTAATGATAGAATATATGTCACATATATTCAAAAAACCCATCCTTAAAACATTCTATGTAGTGCATGAAGGAATCATATTGCTTTGATGTGACAGTAGCCCACACTTCCACAAACGAAATTATTGTATTAACAAAAAAAACAAAAGTAAAATACATGCGTATTAAAAAGGAATAAAAATGATTAAATTAATAATAAATATAATATATTACATATATAAATATTGTATCCATCATAATTTCCAACATTATAAGTGGTAAATTAAATTGTACAATCATCTTTTAGTGGGGCAATAGTTCCCCAAACACATAAACAGTATGTTTTTTACCCATTAGAGGTAAGGGTGTGTATGTTTAGATCAAAAAATAGAATAAAAAATACTATTATATTTATCATATGGGATCTGTTATACAATAATGTAATAAATATAGTGGAGGGGTGGAGAATGAAAATATAAGAAAGGACTTAAGGGAATATGTTTCCTCTTAATCGGGTAACTCCATTTGGATTGTCCTCAAAGGGATCCTTGGAAGACTTTATGAACAAAGGGAGTCATGAAAGAGTAATGGAGGGAATTGGTAGATTATTTGGGAAGACCTTTTTAGAGACAAGAGTTTTGAGAGGTGTGATGAATGGGGAGGAAATGATCCCTTTTTATAGTGGAGGAGGTGTGGTACTCTTATAAATATTGGAAGAGAAAATCACACCCAAGTTTTTCATGATTCATGTAGATCCAATAAAACTAAAAAGTCAATAAAAGGAAATATAGGGTCTAATTATGTAACGAATATGGATTGTAGGCAAATATATATATTGTTTTGGGTTATAAAGTAATGTTTTAGCCCCTTATTAAGTGTAAATTAACCTTAATTAATGTTATTAATTTTAATTGCATTCACTAATATTTTTCTTCCAAAAATAATTTTACTTTAGTAAAAATTATAAATTATTTTGATTCAAAATTAGGAATCCGTTTTTAAAAATTTAAATTAAAAAAGTGGTATAAAATAATTTAAAATTAATCCTGCTAAAGTGACGACACTACGAGTTTATAAAGAAAAATGATCAAATGTTTGCAAAGTTTTTATATCTTATTTTAACATGATATTGGTTACAATGAAATAACTTGTATTAATTGAATAATAAATGATCTAATTATACATTAAAAAAAAATTAAAATATAATTTATCATTAAAAATAAATTAGATAAAAATGATGTTTGGAATAAAAATCTAGTATTTTTAATTATTCATAAAAAATAAAACCTTATAAAATAATACCAAAAAACTATCAAAAGGTAATTTTTATGGTTGAAATCCATATATAAAGTTAATAAGGAAATATTAAATTTGTAAAAGTTAAAAAAATGTTCATTTAAAATCGGTACTCTATTAAAAGGGGTTATAAAAACCTTTATAAAAAATATAGGGTTTTACGTATAAAATTAGGTTTCTTATAATATTATGTCAATTGAATATATTAAATGAATATATATTTTTTTATTTAATATATAACATATATAATAAATTAATATCACTCAATAATTTTAAATAATATAATTTATTTTTTTTACAATAGCTTCATGACACAAAGAATAATAATAGATTCATTTATATTCAATCAAGCTTCATATTTATAACTAATTAATTGGTAAACTAAGAATTAATATAATACTTGTGTAATTTTTTTAATAAATTAGTTAATAATATTCATAAATTATTATTTAACTACTATTTTATAGCTTGTGATATAAGATAATCATAATTTAATAATATATCATTGTTTGGTAAAACTCGGTTATGTGTGCTATGCAAGCCATCAAGGAAAGACATCGTTGCGTCAAACACACGGTTACCTTGGTGTTCCATGTAGAGAATGAAATATGATATGTTGGATTTAGTTCATTATTAACTTGTTGTTGTGTATAACACAATCCAATCATTGGGATTTAATATAAAATAAACTATTTTTAGTGTTATGTGAAATGAAAAATATAACAAAGGTTAAATTTACTCAAACATAATAATTCAAAAAATATCAGGGTGTTAAAATATATGTTAATTATATATATAAAAAGGATCTATATTCATATATATCATATTATATATGATTTAATTGTGAATTTATATTACTCTTTCATTAAAAAATCCATGCTAATGATATGTTTTTTTGGAAATAATCACTTTGTTTTTCATTCATGTTTTGATTTGTTATCATTGGTCCTCATACACAAGTCATTATGTCTTCCTATATATAATGATAACCATGATATAAATATTATTTATATATTTATTATACATGTATTCACTGTGATTCATAAAATATAGATATTGAAAACATAATACGGAATTCATGGAGAGGGTAGGTCGTATATATTCATTAACATTGTTTTCATTTTCTATTGATATGAAATGAAAGCAAATTATTTGATATTTTATAATTAAATAATATTATATATATATATATATATATTATTTATTCATAAAATTCACCCTTATTACCATCAATGTTAAATTTAGATGGAAAATGAATCATATCACATTATTAAGATGCTAAGCCATGCCTACGCATGAATGACATTATCATTTTCAGAAAATATTTTGTCATAGAATGGTAGATATGATATTATCATTTCAGAAGTATAATAATTTAATAAAGAAAATATATAATAATTACACCCATAAAAATTTTAACTCATAAAATATGGTGATGGAGAATAAATTTTATTGTTATGTGGAGTCATAAAGATTTACGTATACACAAGTGATACATTATATCCCATTTCATGGGAAAGTGAATGTATAATGGCATTTTCATAAGCATAATTAAATTTTAGAATATTTATAATTATTAAGTTATTATTTTATTATATATATCATATATTTAATGTAGGTATAAAAAAATATAAAAAAGGTGGGATCAGTTAGAGCGATTACATCATTTTTCGAAACTGATCATATATATCTTCTCAAAATGACTCTAGAATAGGTATTTAGAAAAGTTAGAACCTAAAGAATGTGGATAGATAAGTTTATAAGATAAATGTTTTTGTTTGGGATGAGGTATACTGCTAAAAGAAGTGAAATGAGAGGTAGCAGGAGGTGAGCTTTTATAGTAAATGTGAGGGGCACTTTTGAAATTTCAAAAAAAATATTAAATTAAAAAAATTTAAATATCATTAAAAATAACAAAAAATTCAAATTTATGATAAGATTATTTGGGATAATGTGTTAATAAATTAAACCAATATATTTTATACATGTTTTTTTGTAATTTAATAATTTATCTTTTTCATTAACACTTAGTTAATTAATTTTAATTTTAGCTACGGTAGTTAAATTTGCTTTTTTAAAAGATGTATATTTTTAAATATAATATTTAAATAGATCCATAAATTTAAAATTCTGGTAATTTATAAAATAATTTACTCCATCTTCCATAATTTATTATTTTATTATTTTTGACTAATTTAATAATTTTTTTATAATGTATCATAAGTGTCAATATTTACGCTATTCAATACACTAAATTTAAGAGCATATGTGATGAAATATAACGTAGGTTTTTTAAATACAGACATAATATTTCATAATCCCTTATAAAATCATTCTATCACTTAATTATTTCAAATCAAATTTATTAAAATATACTTAGTACAATTTCATTTAGTTTTTCATTAATTGATTAATTAATGCATCATCATTGTGTAATCATTTATGATAATTATTTCTTCACTAATTTTTTTAGAAACATAGATGATATATATAAGACTTTAAGGTTTAATAATAATATATATTTTAGAGTATAACTTCTATTTAACCATATAATAAAATATTAAACTTATTAAAAGATAGACTTTGACATTTTGTCACTCTATTTGATTTAAATTATACCCAGGTAACATTCATGAAACAATATATGTTTTGTTATTAAGTTTATATCCCCATGTGTTAAGGGTATTATTTACCTCATCCAATAATATTTTATAATTTGTTAGGCTCATTATATAATCTAAATCACTTTATTGTTTAGGAAAAATTAACCACTTTTTACCCATCACCATGGTAACAAAAAATACTGATGTTACTATTCTGATTGTACAAAAACAAAAAGAAATTTTTTTATCAATTTTGATCCATTTATTAAAAATATTGAATCCATTTTTTGAAATTCAATTCCTATAATTTTCAAAAAATAAAAAATAATCAAACCCATAGACTAGTAATAAAATATGTTTTGAAAGAACAAATATCCATATTTTTGAAATATATTTATATCCTATTTAAAATTAATATTAATTAATATGGCCTAAATTGAATTAAATTATATAATATTGATCTAATTTAACATTAAAACCAATAAAAAATTAATATTTAACACTAGAAATTATTTAGAAGAAAAAACAATTTTAAATTAAAATTAATTATTTTTCAAATTACATTAAAAAAATAAGTATATTAAAATTACCAAAATGTCCTTCAATTTTTTTTGATATTAATAAATAAAATAATAATTTGGTTTTTTAAAATATAATTTTTATCAGTGTAAAAAACTAGATTTAGAACAAGTGCACCTTTAGAAGCGGAAAAAATTATTTTAGATAAATTAATGATTTTATGTATAAAACTTGATTTACTTTTTTATCATGTATATAAAAAAGGAGAATGTTAGAAATTTTATTGAAAATTTTATATATATCACTACTATAGTTCCAAAATTTTATTTTATTTATTTTATTTTTATAAAACACATTAGTGTGCATTTAAATAATTTCTCAAGAAAAGTTTTCCTTTTAATTTAAAAAGGGATCTACATGTGTAAACCATAATTTAATAATTTATTTAACTCTATTAAATAAATACATTATAATGGTTTGTTTATTTGTATTTTTAAATAATAAAAATAGTAAATTGTTGTGTCGTAGAAACTCTATGTTGTGTGGAATGTAATATAAGATGATGTTGTGTGTAATACAAGAAATCAAGGAAATCAAATTATTTAAAAACATATCTATTTCATAAAAATATATTGGTGTTATAACAAATCACCCTTAAAATTATCTTCACAAATAAAATTAGTCACTATAATTCAATAAAATGAGGATAAATATGCGTCATTATATCTTCATGATCCAACGTATCTAATTTATTTTTGTTGTTTATCCACAAAACATTAACTCGGTGTGTGGTCTTGTCATATAGAACATTATATCTATGATCCAGAATTTATAACAGTTTATCTTTATAAGAAATTTCATGATCTTGTTGTATGACCTCTAATTTAACTACATGTGAATGACCAGGAATATGCTTCCTTTGAGGAGATACATGGAACACATTATGAACATCAGAGACAATTGGTGTATGTTCTAATGGATAATATAAAATTCCAATATGATAAATAATTTCAAAAGGAATTCATGTCCTTGAAATTTGAAATTTCACATTGAATGTCACATGTAATATTTTGAGAATTTCATTCTGGGATACCCAAATTGTAAAAATTAATATTAAAACATTTGTTTAAAAAAATTAAGTTGGAAACATAACTGTTATCCGATGTAACACATAACTAGGTTTAAATATAGAATAACATAGGTGGAAAGTGAAAATATGGACATGTAAGAGAAATATAACTATCACATTTTGATGTAGAGTCCTAGAGAAAAAAGCGAGGAGAAAATTTATATTACAAAACTTTATATCTATAATGATATACTGGAAGATTTGATTAATCAGAAAAGAAGGATTTGGGATGACATTTTTGGTTTCATTATCTTTTCCCTAACGTTGAATAATGGTCATGAGAAGAAATAATTACCTTATTAAATAAGAGTAATATAATTCTTTCATTATTCCTAGAACAATTTAAACTTCATCACTTCTTCCATTAAATGAAGGTGAATTTTTCAATTCTGAAACATTAGCAGATAATGAGTTCCATTGAATTATAGGTTACTACATCTGTCTTTACATCACAAAAAAGTTAACACATGTTATCCGATATGCATAAATCATCACATATAGGGATAATGTTTTAATCTCAAAAACCTCATCCATATTTCATCTTAAATAATTTCATTACGGTTACCCTTATGAACCTTACAAAAGATTAAAATATAATACTTTTGAAAGAAGGTCCCCATATTACAAAAATAAACTTATCCTTAATAAAAAAATAACTTATTGTAGGTCCTAATTATCACACCCCGAATATGTGAAGTTAATGTATTCAATTAAAACATGGTAATAAACCGAATCACACTAAAACCAGAGTGAAAACATGCATGATTTCAACAATTAACTATTTCTATTAATTAAAAAATTAAATAAACTCAATCCATGAAATCATAAACCAAAATTTCATCAGTTCCAAGTTCATCAAGAATATCCCATTTATTTTATAACAATAAAATATCTCTTAATCCCATTATTATCCAAAAACCCTGTACATATCATCTTTTACTCTTAATCACGTTTCATGGTTAAAAGTACCATTCGACATAAGCATTCAAATAATACATATGACCAACCCTAAGATATTTCATTATTCTTCAATATTATAAAATTACTAATACATCATTATTTTTGAATTCCAATAATTAATCACTCAATAAATAAAGTGATTGACTATTGTAGTACACATAACCAATAGTGGTTTCAAGCAATTTTTCTTTGTCTTTAGTATTAAAAGGTTGCTAATGTCGATCATCATCAATAACTGGTAAATTTGGGCATCCATTAGCATAATGCGTATATTCCATAGACATACAGCATTGAAGTGTGTGATGTGCATTCTATATAGCCTTTTCTCTATTTAGATAATTTGATATACTCTTCCCATCTGTCCGATAGTCAATTTACCGATGACCTTCTTTCCAAAACGTAATGAATTTAATTATCCCCTTGTGATTGTTTCATCAAATTTTATTTCCACTATGAATATAAAGTAAGGATCATATTTTATTCGCCATGGTTTTTATATTTTTATTTAATATCTATATTTCTTCTTGTCATAACTTTGATACTGATATGTAACTCCAACCTCCATTTCCTAATAATTAGAAAAATGCACAATATCAGTATAACTACTCATACACTTTATGGATAATTTCATTAGAAGAATTTATTTTAACCCATTGAAGAGTATATAAACCTTACATCAGGTTTGATGATATTACTAGAAGATTACCTTTAATTTATAGTAAATTTATCCTCGTAGGTTCTAGTAGACTAATCATCACATTTTTTAACTCATGGAACTCTTTATCCTTATATGAATAAGGAAGACAAAGATATTACGTGTTAATGTATGAGTTCTTGAACTCATCCAAATTCATGGATTCAATTTCATCTTGCTGACTTGTATTCTTGATAAGAGTCAACCACTGGTTCTATTCTCCGTCTAAATGATAAAAAGACAAGATTAATTTTTCATGTTTCGAAAACTAAAGGAAGGAAACTATCTTTTCCATGGTACCGATCCATTTTTCATAAAAAATTTGATCTAAAACACACTAAAAGAAATTGGAAATTCCCTCTTGATGGAATCAATATAAACTTGTCCCTCATAGACTTATTTGAAGTAAAACATGATTTGTATATTGTGTGTGTATAATGATATGACTTAAAATTCAATCTCCCATAACATTTGGATGATCAGTAGGAAAATCATTGCACTTCCAATCAGAATCAGAATTAATGCAGTTCTTTCAGGTTAAAACCATTTAATAAAACAAATATTATTGAGTTATTAACACTAATCATAGTGGAAAAACTACATAATCAAGTGATGTTACTTTAAATACACGACATCATAAGTTTAATAAAATATTATCGATGATTTTTACTAAAATTATTGGATTGTAACCTATTCATAGACTTATCATTAGGGATATTACTAAGGTTTTCTCATCATAGTATCCATAGGTCAACTAAATGTTTTCTATGATACCAAATATAATAATTTATTCTTTATGTACATATATATAACAATATTATTGATTGGATACAACACCCATGCCCAAATACCATATAAGTTTAGTGCCTATGGTAAAACTGAACACATTCTGGTAATTTAGTGAATAATCATCAATATATCACATAAAGGTATAATCCTTTAGTATTTATACCAATATCTCTTCGTTATAACCTGGGGAAAAATATGAAAAGGTTGAGCTCAGATGCTAATTATGGGTCAATATGGGATATATGAAGCATAACATAAACATATGGGAATAAGAATATGAACTTAAAATTTTAAAATTATAACATGAAAATAAATGATCATAATCTTTAGACATATAATTAATCAATAAAATTCACAATACATGACTCATTGAAGAATAACATTGGCATTAAATATGGAATTTTGGAAAATAAGTAAACAGAGAAAATAATTTGATTACTTGTCAAGGAAATTTATCAAGTATATGAGAGTGGAATGTTTTTACTCCCCAAACCATATTAGTATCCTAGGTTCAATTCCCGGACTATCAGGGTTGAAAAAGTCTTTGTATAACCAATTTTAATTCCTTATACAGTCTTGTATAAACTTAGTTCAATCCTCATTCCAGTCATGTATATATCATGAGATATAATATCATTACTCAATGCATTGGAGGGATATGTAGGTCCCAACCAACACATAATTAAAGAAATTAAAATGTGTTTAAGAAGAACATAAATCATTAATCAAATCAATACCCATGAAAATAAATAGGGTTTATAAACATAATTCCCTCTTATCAAAACATGTAGAAAAGAAATGATTTTTATAAATATCATACCATCATTAATATAAACCAACTATATAATGAATATGAATATTAACCTTGAAATCCATCTCATATAAAGAATATGTTACATCCAATATTGTAATTGTATGTGGAAAATAACTTGGATAGGTTACTTGGAAATGATTTTCAAGAAACCATCATTTCTTCTTTAAAACAAAATTGTTTTCATAAAATGATGCACGATTTTAAAAGAAAAACATTTATTGGAGAATAATAATTCATGATTGTTATGGAATATTCAAGTAAATAAGACTTCACGAAATATTTTTTTTTTCCAACTATAAAAGATTAAAAAAATGATCCTCTATAACTTTTTTCTGAAAATCCATAATGTATCTTATTTGGAAAATGAAAAAAATATTACTTTAAAATTGTTTATTCAAAACTAAAAATGGTTAAAAATTAATTTAATTGTACAATAATCATAAAAATATTTTGGAATTTTTTTATGAAACATGGGCATGGGATATAAATTTCTCCAAATATATATATACATATAAATAATCTAGAATAATAATGTGATTGTGACATTAACCCTTACCACTTTATAATGAGTGTAATCATATTACCGATGAAAGAAATAAAATTATATGGATATGATAATACCATGATATTATGGATAAGTATCATAAAATATATTCAAGGGTAGAATATACATCGTGCTGAAGAAACAAGTTGTGTATAAGACATGTATCCCACAGAAATAACAGTGAGATGAAAACCCTATACTTTTAGTATTTAATTCCTTCATATACTATCAAAACTCATGTATAATAAATTTAATTTTACTATATATCTATAACTTAAAAATATTTCTATTTATAATACCCTATATTATTTACATATGACAATATATAACTCGCTTATGAAAAATTTCATCATGAAGTTGTGTTTTGGGTAACAACCACATAGTTTTTTATTCATGTTTTCACTTGTTATATTTGGTCCTATTATATAGATAATGATTTGATAATATATAAAAATATTAACATGATATCTATATTATATATATATAGTCATTATAAAATTTCTCATCACGATTTATATAATTTAGAGATAGAAAATATTATATATTGTTTATGGAGACCGTAAACCTTACATAGTCATGAACACTATTTTAATTATTGTTTCATATTAAAAGAAAGAAAATTATATGATATATTATACATATAGAATAGTAATTATTTTATACATATATAATATATATTCATTAAATTCCTTATTATTACCAACCTTGTGAAATATGGATGAATACATAATCAGGTCACATCATGGAGATGGTAATCCAAATGTACGCACAAGCGAAAATATCATTTCCAAAAAGATTGGTTGGTAAAAATATAAATATGATATTATCATTAAATAATTATAATGATTTCATACATATAATATATAATCATTGAAACTATTATAATTACCACTCATAAAATACGGTTATGGAAAATGAATTGTATCGAAACATGGGGATGACAAGCAGTATGTATGCCCGAGCGATACATTCACATTCTTGTTCGATGGGAGAGGTGATGTATAATGGTGTGTCCATAATAAAAATAATAGTTAACAATATTTTAAATGATTATGTTATTATTGTATGATATATTTCATATATTTTGAGCAGTTATATAAGAATATAAAAAGTGTGTGACCGGTTAGAGCGACTACCTTTTAATCGAAAGGGATCCTTTAGGTCACCTCAAAAAGAATATGGAGTTGGTCTTTTGGGAAGATCAGAACATATATAATGTCTCAATGTATGTGTATAATATAATTTAATAGAGTTTGGTATATTTATAAGTCTGAATTTTTCATAATGAGATGATAGAGGATGTTTCTTTTTATAATGAAGGTGAGGGGCCCTTTTGGATTTTTTCAAAATGATTAAATTAAAATAAATTTATTATCAATCCAAATAACTCCAAATGGAAAATTATTTGATGATAATGTTGGATAGTATGGTAATCCCATCAATATATATGTTTTATAATTTTTGTGTGTCAAAATTAATCCTTTTCTTTTTTTAACCCATAGTTAACCAGTTTCGGTTTTAACTATTGTAACTACATTTTCAATATTAAAATTTGGTTTTTATACTTAGAACAAGTCAATTGAACAATAAATAGTAAATTTATTTCATTTTAGACAAAAATTTTTATCCTCTGTTATTATTTATCATTTTTATGACTTCACACTATAGTAATAAAATATTATTTTCTTAAAATATCATTAATGACAATTTTGACCCTAGTTATTTAATTTAATTTAAGGACACAAATATAATAATTTATCTTGGAAAAATATTTCTTATAGACCCTTAATAAGAAAAATTGTTTGAAACAATTTTTTTATCACCTTTATTAATTAAAATAATATTTTAGTAAAAAAATTTTACCAATTAATTATGTTTTTCATTAATTGAATACTTACTAAATCATCATTATGTAATTTTTTATGATTATTTTTTCTTCACTAAAAATAAATAATAAATTTACATGATATAGATAAAACTATTTTATTTTGTATTAACACATATAGTCAGGAATATATTCTATTCAAACCTATAATAAAAAAATTATACTTATTGAATGTTAGAGTGTGACATTTTTCTCACTCTTTGATTTTAATAATAACCAAAAACAGTTCTTGGGAAATGGAAAACTAAATTATTAAAATGAGAAGAATATGTGTCAATTATAGAATTAAATTCATATAAGTTCATTTTATCATGTGTTAGGGTATATTTATTATCATTATCACATTATTTTTAACCTCAATTACCCAAATTTTACCCTTTACTATGGTAACAATAATTAAAAATGTTTCTGTTCTGATGGCCCAAAAATTAAATGGACATATTTAATAAATTTTTACATTTTGATTCCAAATATGGATTTAATTTTTTCAATATAATGTTTCATAATTTTCAGTAATTAATTAAAAATTAATCATGTAGAAGGAATAAAACAACATGTTTTCAAAGTAAAAATCATCATATGTTTGGAATGTTTTTATATACAATTTTGATGTGAAATTGATTAATATGAACTAAATTGGATTATATCATATGACATTGATATAAATATACTTCAAAACCAATCAAAAATATAATATAACAGTTTAAAATTTTTCGGTGAAATGCTATTATCAATTATAATTAATTATTTTTAACTATTCAATAAAACATTAAACTTATCAGAAAAATACAAAAAATTAAACCGATGTACATTTTGATATTAAATTTTTAAATAATAAATTTAGTTTTTGAAATAGAGTATTTAATATTTTATAAACCTATATTTAAAACATGTTCTCTATCAAAAGGAAAAAAACTTCTTTTAGGATAAACCAAGATTTTAAACCTAAAATTGGATAGATTTTTATATCATGTAGAGAAACCACATCGGATGAATTATAAAAATAAAATTGAATATATATATATATTTTTATAATTAAATAAATAAATAAAGTTATTTTTTATTCTATTTATGTAAAACACACTTGTGCACATTTAAATAGTTTTTCAGAAATTGAATTCCTTTTATACTTCAAAATAGGTTAACTTGTGTAAACAATACATTCATAATACAATTATTCAAGATCATACGTTCTATTATAACTTTAATGTTATAATTGTACTATCTAAAAAATAAAAAAAATAAAAAATGTGTTGTAGTAACTCAGTATTTCAGGTAACACATGCTACGTTGATGTTGCGTGTAACAAAAGACATCAAAGAAATGAAATTATTTAAAAAAATAGATTCTATAGATATCTAGATGTGTAACATTATACCCCCTTAAAAATATATTATCCCTAGAAATTCATCACTACAATTCAATCAATTTAGGATAGATCTACCTCATCATATCCTCAATTTCCCACATAGCTTTTTCATACTGGTGTTTTCTCAACAAAACATTAACCGGGTGAGTGTTAGTGTTTTGATGAACTTTATATATAAGATACATAATTTATGTTGGTTAATATTTATAAGAAATATATTTCTATAGTTGTATGATATTTGTGTTTTATAGATAGAGTATCATCTATGTACGTTGTCAGAAGAGATACATGGAATGCATTATCAAATGGAGAGATATTTTGTATAAGAGACTATCGATATGCTACTGTTCCATTACGATAAAGAATTTCAAAAAGAAATCTAGTCATCTAATTTGAAGTTGAACATCACAAATAAATAGTGGGTGTTTGAAAATTTAGTTGTGGGAAACTAATATCATAATAATAAATACTAAAACATTCTTTTAAAAATGGAATGTTCGAAACAAAACAATTACACAAAGTAACTCATAACTAGATTTCCATATTTGAGAAATAGGTGGAATGTGAAGACATTAACATGGAAGTGAAATATAACTATCAATTTTTTATGGAAATAGATAGAGAAAACATTCAAGATAAATTTTATCATCACAAATCCATAAATCCGTGACGACTAAGGGAAAAATTTATTTATCAAAAAAGATGGTACTAAGATAATGATATTTAAGGATCCTTTCCATAGAATTAAAGAATTATCATGAGAAGAAATACATAGATTATTTCATAATAATAACCTCAAACCTTTATTGTTACTTGATAAATTTCTACTTCTAATGTGTTTGTAAAAATTAAGGTGATTTTTTCATTCCTGAAGCATTATAATATAATGTGATCAAAAAAATGATAGGATATTACATTTTTCTTGACATCTTTAAAAAATGGTTAACATAGTTTATCAAATATGCATAAATAATTATATAAAGAAATTAATAATTGAAATATAAAACCTCATCCATATTTTAGCATTAATAATTTCATAAATGGTTACCCTTATGAAACATCAAAAATATTATAACCCGTGACTTTCAAAAAAAGGACACTAAATTTTTTAAATCAACTTTTATTTACTCCCATAATGAAGATGATGTATCACTTAATTTTTTCTCACTAAACATGAGAGGCTCATATATTATATTTAAACTTGGTTATAAACCAAAAAACCAAAAACCATAATGAAAAAATGAATGATTTAAAAAATTAACTCTTTCCCTTAATGAAAAAATTCTATAAACTCAATACATGATTTTTTAACTAAATTTACATTACTTACAAGGTCATAAATGATATCACATTTAATTTAGACAAATGAATGATATCTTTATATCATTATAATCCCAACATTATGCACATATCTCTTTATAACCTCAATCACTATTCACGGATACTAGTTTCATTCAAATTATACTTTTAAATACTATAGTAGACTAGTACATAGATGTTTAATTATTTCACAATATCAGTAAAGTAATTATAAAACATTATTATTGAATTAAAATACATTAACACTCAACCATTAACCACTTTATTGTCCTACTATACATCACTAATAGTTGTCGCGTGAGATTTGCATTTGTCATTGGTCATAAATGGTTTCTGACATCCATGATAATCATTAATACTTAGATTTGTGAACTGATTAGAATAATACAAATTTTTCATACACTTGAAGCATTAAAATGTGGGAGGTGCATTCTGTGAAGCCTTTTCTCTATTTTCCTTATTATCTATTATTTTCACATTATATTGACATTAAATCTCTTGAATACATTTTAAAAAAACAAAAAACTTTTACGAATTCCACTAAGACTGTTTACTCAATTTTTAATTCCTATCATTGAACATAAATGAAAACTCATCTTCTTTTCTAAATTTTTTTTATATTTTCCGTGAATCCCCATATTCCTTTCCTATTAAAAAACATGCGATCGATATATACCTACAACCTCCATTTCCACATTTGTAGAACATCACAAAATCTCTTCATAGCCAATGATGTAACTTAATTATAATTCCCTTCAAAGACATGGTTTTTTAACTAAAATAATACATTATGTTTAGATCAAAATACCAAAAGCATACCTCTGGTGTCTTGTAAAATTATCCTCCTATGTACTAATAGACTCAAAATCCAATTTACAAAACTCAAGGAACTCATTCTCAACATTTTTATAAATAAAAAGAGGAAAGTAATTATTAATGAAAATTTTATCAAACTCATCCAAATGCATGGATTCAATTTCTTCTTGTTGCATTGTATTCTTGATTGGAGTCCACCACTAGTATGCTTCTCCTTCTAAATGATAAAAATCTGAAATGATTTGTTATATATTCTAAAAACTGAATAACATAAAATATATTTTTGATGGATCTAATTCATTGTTTAGAAAAAAGTGGACAAAAAGACCCATTGAAATAAGTTTTACATTTCCACTTAATGGAATTAGTAAACAATTTATCCCCCACTACTCATTTCCATATCTAGAATGATTCATAGCTTAAGTGAGTATAGTGATTATATTTTTCATTGTATCTCCCTTGAATTTGTTTTACATAGGACGGAAATCATTGAAGTTCCCAACAAATTCATCTAAAATTCAATTCCTTTAGGTTTTATCCATTGACCTAAACCAAAAGTATGTTATGAGTAACACTAATCCACCTAGAAAAACTATTTTCTCATGGGAAGGTTCTTTCAATATATAACATCATCATTTTAATCCTAGATTATCCATTTTCATTACTATAATTATAAGATTATAACCTATACCTAGATGTATCCATAGGTATATTGGTATGGTTTTCTCATCCTAGTTCCTAAATGCTGAATAAAACATTTTTCTGATACCAACTATAATAATCCAAGATTAACGTAAATAGATATTACATTTTTTTTTTCTGAAATTCATAGACCAAAAAAGATCATATCTTTTTAGTGAATTTGGAAACTTGTGAAACATTCTTCTAATTTAGTCAAATATATTTTTTATCTCACATAAAGATCTTATACTTTAGTATTCCTACCAAATACATTCTTTATAACACAAGGAAAGGAATCATATGAAAAGGGTGAGCTTATATACTCATTAAGGATACAAAAGAGAGATTTAAATCATAAAAAAAACAAAATGGTATAATAAAATGAACATAACATTGGAAAATTATACCCCTAATATAAAATATCAAAATAATGAGTAATTTAATAAATTATAAAAATTCATATTACATGAATCATAAAAGAATATATTTGTCCTAAATCATGGAATTGTGGAAAATACATAAGAATATAAAACCACTTCATTAGATGTCAAGGATCTTCTTCCTGACTGTCATAGTAGAATGGGTTCACTCCTAAAACCT
Source organism: Viscum album (assembly GCA_963277665.1). NCBI lineage: Eukaryota > Viridiplantae > Streptophyta > Magnoliopsida > Santalales > Viscaceae > Viscum > Viscum album. The sequence continues at coordinate 1,879,090,482 of OY728150.1, read as the reverse complement.
TCATAGTGGTCATGGGTCACTACAAATACTATCATGGATGACAATTTACTTTACATAACCCATTTCACATCCCATTAAAGTAATGTTTGAAACAAATACAATCCCAATTATAGTCATTCTTATCTCATGAGATATAATATCACTGAAAAGGGAATTAGATGGAGATATAGGTTCAACCAATAACATAATGATAACATATATATGTTTTTCAAAATTACATAAATTATTCATCATATTAGAACCCATAATATTTTTTAAAAATTTCATTGCATCATAACATAAAAAGTGGAAAAGAAAAGGGTTTCTTGAATATCATAACAGTATAAAAATAAAAGAATAATAAAATGAATATTGATATTATCCTTAAAAAAGTCCCCAATAAAGAATAATTAAAATAAAATAATGTCTTGATAAATTGAAAATAACTTTGAGACACAAATTGAAAATAAATCTTGAGGAATGTATCCTTTATTCTTTGAAATTTGTTTTATTTCATGAAATGTTGTGAAAATATTAAAGAATATATTTTCATTGAAGAAATCGATGGAATATTATATTGTACGTTTCAAGTAATTATGACTTCATGTAAACATAAACACTCATTCATTTTATTTAGGATAAAAAAATTTCCTCTTATACTTTTTCAAAAAAAGTCATAAATTACCTCATTAAAAAATAGAAATGATTCTTTTCAAATCATTCAGTATAAATTCATATATAGGTAGAAATGAAATTAATTTTAGTGGAATAATATAAGTAGTTTTGAAAATATTTTTAGGAAACCTTTTCATGGAAGATAAATATTCTTTAGCATATTCTTACACATAAATAATCCCAAATAATAATGTGATTCCTAAATTAACCTTTACACCATTATAATCAGTATAATTATATCATCCATTAAAGATAGTAAATTTTGATGCAATAAAAGTAATATAATATAAAGTATAGGATTAATAAAATAAATTATTGGGAAGTATATACACCACACAGAAGAAATAAGTAGTGTATAAGACTTGAATCGAACAGAAATAAAAGTTAGACAAAAACCCCTTACCTGAAGTCTTGACTTCATTTGTATACATTTAAACCCCATGTATAACAAAATTTTTTTTACTATAAATATACAAAAGAATATTATTCATGTATATAATACATCATATTATTTACTTATTAATTTTTATTACTCACTTGTTAAATATTCCGCATTAAATATATGTTTCGGGTAATAACTACTTTGTTTTCCATTCATGTTTTGACCTATTATGCTTGGTCCTATTAGATAGATGATGATGTAATCATATAAAAAACATAAAAATTAAATTTTTTAATATTCATTATTTATGTAATCATTTTTATTTATAAAATTATTATATAGAAAATAAAATAAACCATTCAAAGAGACAGTAGACCATACTTACACGTAAAGGATGTTTCAATTTTCCTATCAGATTAAAAGAAAGAAATTATATGATATTTTATCATTAAAGGATAATTTTTATGTTATTTAAATATATATCATATATATTCAAAAAACTAACCCTTATTACCATACATGATAATGAAACATGAAAAAATAATCACATTACATCGTGGAGACGTTAAGCCATACGTTCAGATGAGCGAAATTATCATTTCCAAAAAGAGTAGGTGGTAAAAAGGTATATGTTATATTATCATTATAGAAGTATAATTATATAATAATTATAATTTATAAATATCGAAAACATCATTATTTCCACTCATAAAATATTTTGATGGAAAATGATTTGTATCGCTCCAAGGAGGTTGTATGTCGTACATATGCAGAAGCGATACTTTCATTTCCAATATGATGGGAAATGGAATGTATAGTGGTGTGTTAAAAATAATAATTAAATTTAATAATATTCAGACTATTTTTTTTGTTTTATGATATATATAATATATTTAATGGTGGTACAAAATAGTAGAAAAACAAAGTGATCAGTTAGCGATTACCAAATCTTTGAAATGGATCATCTAAATCTCTTCTAAAGGACTCTAAAGTTGGTATTTTTGGAATGATGGAATATCTATAATGTTTATATAGAAATGGAGAAGATAATTTTTGTGTGTATGTTTGAGATAAAAGGCTCAATGTGTTGAAATTATATGGGGAAGTGGTTTCAGTTTATAAGAAAGGTGAGGGGCACATTTGAAATTTCACAGAAATATTAAATTAATATAAATTAAATATCATTCCATGTAGCTAAAAATGGAATAATATTATAAAATAATCTAATATATTATGGAAATACTTGAAACCAATATATTTTATATATGTCTTAATGGAATGTTAGAACTTATCTATTTTATTTAACCTATGTTATCATATTTTAATTTTAACTATAATAACTACATTTTAAATTAAAAAAGGATGACATTTTTTACTTATAAGGTTTCAATTGATTAATAAATTTAAAACTAATTATATTTTAAAAAATTATTTTTTCCTATTTTATTTATTTATAATTTCTATGAATTTGTAACAATTTTTGAAAAATAATATTTTCTTAAACTATAATGAGTTTCAATTTTGACACTATTCGTTACATTGGCTTTAAAAAATCAATAGAGTGAGATAAAATCAAAATAATTTATTAAATAAACCACTAATATTTCATATTCACATTCAAAATTAGTATAAAACAATACGTAGCTATTTTTTGATATTTTTAATACAACATAATTGATTTTTTCATTAATAGAATAAGTATTTAATTATCATTGTGTTATTAATTATGATAATAATTTCATCACTAAAAATTAAAAATAAATTACCATCACATATATATAAAATTTATATTTCATAATTAAATATATATTCTATAATTTATTATATTTTACAATATAATTAAAATTTTATACATATTAAAAGTTAGAGTGTGACATTATTTCACTCTCTATGATTCTAATAATATCTAACTAAAATTAAATTTAAAGTCTATATTAAATTACTAAATTTCGAAACATATGTATTGAGGGTCTAAGTAACATAATCGAATAAAATTTGAGTATGTTTTTTGGTGATTTTATTACTCCTATCACTTTTGTTTTAACCTAAATAAAACAAAATTTAACTTTTACCATGGTAACAAAATTACCATTTTAACTATTCATTTTATCCAAATATAAAAGAGACATATTTAAGAATTTTTTAAATTTATAATAATAATATGAAATATATTTATCCAAATTAATTTCATAAAATATCCATAAATTAACATAAAATTAATATGGTAGATGGAATGAAAGATAATGTTTTTAATGTAAGAATGTTCAAATGTTTGGAATATTATTATATAAAGTTTAATTGTAATTTTTTTTCCTATGAACAAAATTATATTAAATGATATGATATTTACCTAATTATACATTAAATCAATGTAAATATAAAACATAATAATATAAATTTTTTAGATGAAAAATTTGTTTTCATATAAAATTCAGTATTTTTCACAATTAATCAAAACATGAAATTTACCATAAAAATACCAAATGTTCAACGAAAGTAAGTTTTTATATTTTGAATTCAAATAAGATGTTTTTGAAAATATTATTTTCAATTTTTTAAAAAACTAGGTTTAAAACATGTGCACCACAAAAAGAGGAAAACAAATTTTAGAAATAAAATAAACATTTTAATCATATAACTATACAAGTAATTATACCATGTATAGAAGACACATAGGATTAATGTTAAAATTTATATTTAATATTATACATATAATTCATTAGAATAATCCAAAAATATATTTTTGTTTATTTTATTTTTGAAAAACACAATTCTCCACATTTATATATATTTTCAAAAGAAAAATATTACCTTTTAATTTGAGAAGTCTTTTTCATTTGAAAACCTCAGTTTCAAAATTCAGTTAATCCTATTCACACCCATCATTCAAATGGAAATGTTATAGGTTTATCTTTTAAATAATTTCAATGATAAAATTATGTTTAAGTCAAACTCAGTGTTGTATGTTATGTAAGCTAATCCAGTGATTCCTGTAGAGAAATATGTACAAGAAATAATATATTAAAATATATATATTTTTTATTAAAATATTGTGGTGTTAGATTTACTACAACATATAATTTTATTTTTCATTTTTTTTCTTTAATACACTTTTTTATTCTTGCATAATCATGAAAATAATTGAAATTACATGATGAATTTCCCTATTTTATGTTATATTAACATTTAATGAAAATTAATTTCACTAATGTCATTTGAGTTTGGAAATATAATATTCATTTATGGGGTCATTTTACTTTAATTGATATAATTTTTATTTCATAGCTTATTCGTGTGTAATTTTAACTTTGTGTATTTTATTTTTTAGATTGTATGATATGTAAATCATTTTATTTTTAGAAAATTAGAGACTTATTTTCTCATTAATAAACCATTAATTATAATTATCGGCTTAGAATTTTCAACATAATTATTATTTCAACATTCAGTCCAATGTGCATCCTTGAGTGGGTTTCGTGGGTAACCAAGATATTGGTTAACCCTTTACCAAATGAATAACTAAAAACATAATAATAAATAAAGAAGAATAAAAATTTCATGTGGTGTAGTAACATAGAAATGATCACATATTTATCATATAATTTTCAAAATGCACTTGAATTATCAACTATTAAAATCATTAAATTAAGATATTTTATTTTGAATCACCATTTAAATCCCCAATAATATTCTTTTTTTGTTGAAAACCTTATTAAATATTCACACTCTAAAATCATAACTCTCTTAGGGAGGGACCTAGGGTCATAATTATATTAAATTTAATATTATAGAGAAAAATATATTTCATGTGTTACTAAAATGTCGTAATAAGTATTTGGAGTGAGATCAAATGACACAGGATTAATTTTAATATCACTAAATTTTATTTGGAGATATTATAATTTTTATTATGATAAGAAAAATGATTCCAAATTATAGTCTAAAATGAAAATAATTCATTTAAATAATTCTAAATTTCTTATACTGGATCACGAAAAATGTCAACTGAAATTAACTATGCAATAAAAACAAAAGTGATTTCATCTATGATGAATAATTATTTAGGATATATGATCTTTGATTTGGAAATATATCAAGTGTAGAGACGATGAAGGATATAAAAGTCAATTATTCTATACATATGAGATTTATGTCATTTGTATATGATTTTGGTCTGTTTTATTTTTGACATTTTATATAAATAGAAATTTCATTTATATTACATGTATGATATTTGACCTATATAAGAGATATTTTGGATATATTATAATTAATTTTTCCTAATCTTAAATAAATATTACTACATTTTAAACTCGTATAATATTTGAGTGGATTTAAAAAAAATGAAAATTCATATTTCATATAAATATTTTGATGGAGGTAAGACTTTTTAGGCACTCTTATGATATTTTAGATTGTTTTATTTCAAAAATGTGTGATCTAATAAGTCATTTTGACATATGTGGACGAGAATTTATATACACGTAAGAAATTCTATCTATATATAAAATACTGGAAACTATTAATGATATTTATAACATTGTATTAGAATTCATTTCATGCTATGAATTTATAATCACATAATAATCAATATTTTTTTTCATGTTGTGTGGTTAAAATTCCTAAGATATCGTATTAATGTATTTGAGATAATTTGGGGGAGATGTGTTTCCTTTATTTTATAAAAAGATTGAATATATTTTGAATCATGTTAAACCTTTTAAAAGAATTATAAAAAATATCAAGGTATTTCTAATATTCAAAAATACTTTATAGAACTATATTTTATAATTGGATATTGAATTCATTGTCTATTCGAGGAAGAATATGATGATATATTTTTTATTTACAAGAGATCTTAGGTTTGAAACCCATATGAAAAGTTTTAATGATTTATTAGAAAAATTATCACGGATCCTCCAAATTTTTTGATATTCATCATACTTCATTATCTAAGTCATGAAATTTTTTATCATACACAAATTTTTATAAATGATCAAGTCATGATAATTTTATTCGTAATATCTCTATTAAAAATGATTTATTAAAGAAATGTTTTTGATAATGATAAATAAATAATAGAAGTCATCTATTATATCAATAATTAATTAATATAAAAATAATGTGGATATACATATAGGATTAGTGAACTAAATGTATAAGGTAAGAGAAATGGGAGGTTTCTTATGAATAATAACTAGAATAATCCACGACAACCTATGGAAATAAAGAATCGAAGAACAAGAATATATTATAAAAAGAACTTAATGGGTTTCAAAGAATGAATATTAGATAAATTAGTGGATCATGTGAAAACATTACCATTGGTTAAATACAATTGATGGAGAATATTGATAAAGGTTATGTTTTTAAATTTTATGTTGTGTGAACATTGATAAATTTTAATACATGAGAATACCATGCCATGTTTGAAATAATAATATTATAGTTGAGTGTTTCCATCAATCAGTTTAATGAAAACCTATGAGATATGTTATGGATAAACGATAGAGATTCAAGATATTTACTTGGGGATATTATTATAGTCTTAGACACACTATATTTTGGAAGGTGATTTTTTGGTTATGTAACATTTAAAGAAACAAGTATTTATTTACTATAAAAAGTGGATAAAATCCAAGAGAAACAAATAGTGGGATGCTATCCTAAATATAGAAGCTAAAGGATGTCACATAGTTTTTCATTTATAATAGTGAGAAAATATTTTAAACCTATTTAACTTGAATTAAGTTTGATACCAATCCAAATACACTCGTATTCATAAAATGATTTTAGTGGAGAAACAATAACTAAGATACTATATGTATGAAAAGGTGTTGGATTAATTGGAAGGGTTGACCGTTGTAAAAACAATAATCCTGATTTTATTTTATATTACATTTCATAAAGTTTACAGTATGTCAACAATAAAAATATCCAAATATCTCAACCATAAAGTCAGGTTAAGTAATAGAAGGTTTTAAAAGGTTCCAAGAAGAAATTTTATTAGTAAAAAATTGACAACACATGATTCAAATCTATCTTAGCATGTTTGAAATACTCATTTAGAAGAATAATTGGAATAAAATTGCATGTTCCCACTCAATTAGATTTACTGTTATATTTATATTGAAAAAAAGAAAAATGTTCCAAATTATTTGTGAAGAATAATTATCCTACCCAGTAGTTCTTACTTGAGTAACTAATAATGTAGTTTTTATGTTTGGTCATCTGATATTTTAGAGGGAACATAGTTTGAACAATCTATCTTAGTCACTACTAGGATAAATTTAGTGGTCTCAATAATGAATTTTCTAAATTTAAGAATTTTTTATACCTATCTATTAAATATTTAAAAAAAGATGATTGACTACAAGAAGAATTTATTCAGAGTGGTGAATATCATTATGAATCCATTTGATGGTCCAAAGCGATTGTTCATGAGTGGGGTGAATTAAGATTCAAACTTTTATCATTTGTTAAAAGGAATATGAAATAACATTAATTATAATATTCCAATTTTAAATTTATTTAGGTACAAGTTATTTTGTTCATTGAGGTGGTTTCTCTATGGTATGATAAAAACCCAGCAAAAGCTATTTCCAAAAAGAATATGTCCTTTTAAAAAAATTACTCACATAAAATAAAATATATCATACATATATATGTTCACTATTAGATATTTTCATTAAAATTAATCTTTATGTGAATAATGATATAAAAATGGGTGAAGGATATAACCAATGGAAATAGTTTACAAAATATAGTAATAAATAGAGATTCCGTTACAAGATGGAACATAGTGCTTTCCAGTTGATAGTTGTCTACTTCCAAGGTTTCTTGTTAAAATAATGAACTTGTTCCACAACCCGAATTAGGTTTCACATATACAATCAAACACATTATATTCTATGAGACAGCCATCCCCTTCTATGGTTATTCATGTAATAATAGATGTATAACGTGTATGTAACGTGCATATAAAACTATTTAATATAAATCATGGTCATGTGATAACAAATATACAATATATTATAAAAACATATTTGACGTAAATTAAAAGATATAATGATAAAATTGAGGGATGAGAGTGTTTTAAAGAATCAAATGGATTTTTCACATTGATGTAAAGGAACAAATCATCATGAAAGTACATGATAATGTATTAACTGTTATCTAAATAATCGAAAATTACATTTTAATGATGAAAATAACATTTATGGCAAAATTTGAAGACCATTCAAGTTCATGACATATAAACCACTAACACTTAATAAAATTACTAAATTATTTAAACCATGTTTTATTGTATTAAGAACCTTGAATTTATATAGAATCTATTACACAGTAGTGGCCTCTATGTCCATTTCATCCTTGATTAGATATTCAAAACTATTGAAAATATTGTCCCATGTTTGGATAAATTCATCAACACTAATATTCCATTAATTTAATCCATGTATCAAAATGTGATTGTTCTCATTGAACAAAACACAAGGTTCGATACAGGTGTCCACATGAATAATCCTCCCAATCATCCTTTCAATGTCAGCTTATATGGAATTATTCTGAAATTTGCAATCGAAAATTTCATCAATTGAATGAATGATGAGCTCCCTTGCTGCCCTTTTTCCTTGACCTCATTATCCATTTCTCTAAACATAGTCATATGTATCACCTTCTCTAGAATCTGATCACCCATCTTAATACTACATAGTTCTGATTCCCTGACATGAACATAATCCATCTTATGAATTTTATTCTGAGATATTGAACTATCATAACAATCTCAGTCATTAGACCATGATTCTATATCTATTTCCTTATTCATTTTTTCTGACCTAGTTTCTATCAGCATAGGTAAGTGAGAGTATTCCTTACATAATTTAGAATTCTTTACTTTTTACAAAATTTAGGTTTTGAATTTCTTTTTTCCATTCCTCCATTTCTTCATCAAATAAATGTGAAGACCATTTTTGTTGACTTCGTCAACACTACCCACAAAAACTTGGATATATATCTCATCCTCCAAATCAGAAACATAAAATCCTTAAAAATATGTACGTTTCCTCACTGAAATTGTGGTTTGGATTCTTACTTATGTCACATCCCATTTTTAATGGACCAAAACATCAAAATTATTGTTTCAAATATGATTACTAAAGGTATTATTTGGATAGGTCCATTCGAACCTTGTCTTTCTTATTACATTCACCCACTCCCCACTATCTCCAATAGCTACACTAAGCATTTAATATTGCATAATTACTTCCTGAAAAATATTCATTCATATATCTCCATTGTTCGTTTCCACTACCATCTTATTGAGAGATTCTAGAGTTTAATTCATTTGAAGATCCACATGCCCTGTTGCATACAGACCCTCATTGTTGCGAACCAATCTTCCTAAAATGTTTATAACCATTGGGTTCGGTGGTAACCACCATGCATCTATCTCAACGATGTCATCATTTTCTTATCCATTTGAATTTACCTATTTGGTTTTAATCCCTGTTGAAAATTCTGTCCCTGATGGCTTCCCATCATCAAGAGTTCTAACACACAAAACTTCTAAATTAATGTTTCAATCACATGAAGTGCCAATCTAATCTTTATTTTTCAAAAATTGTCAATAAAAAGACACAAAACATTCCAATATTATTTCCAACATATCCAAAATGTGTATACTACCATTCTTACACACAGTCATTAAATTTCACAATTTCATACACGAAGAATATAAATCCCCCCACGATTCAAAAATAAATTCTTTCTTAGATCAAAACAATTCTCAATTAGAAATAAAAACAGACTTTTAGGGCACTCTTAATACATTTAATTCAAAATATATTTTGGAGAAATATGTTGAACAAAGATAGACATCAACTATCAATGAAGAGATATATACCAACATGATTCACTAACATTCGAATAACTAAGGGGTTTTGGAAATGGAGTAGGATTTTAGGAAAATAAAACTGAATAACCAGGGTCGGGGTATCACATTTCATATGAAAATTGTAAGTCATCCTAAATAGGAAAATTTTTGTTGCATTATATATATGAGGGGAACAAGTCCAAGAATGGACCATAACATTCATCATTGTTAAACAAGTCATTTTGTGCCTATTTCTTAGAAGACCCGCTATTCTTCAATCCTACAATCCCCAAGATTCAAAAATATATATGTTGAATGAATCTACCTATTAAAGTATGGAAGGAAATAGTTCTAGGAAAAATAATGGGATAAGGGATGACGCAATGCTACCATGTAAGAAAATATTGGCCCCTCTCAAACTGAGGTGGGAGGGACAAGCTTACTGACCATTGCCTTCTATTATAGTAGAGGGATACTTCATCACCCCATTTATTATCTAATAGTGTGATCATAACATATTCTAAATATATCACCCAAATTTATCAATACGAGACACTTCTTCATGAAGATAAATATTTCTATAAATATCCATTATAGAATATTCATAAAACTATCTTCATACTGATTACTATGATATTTCATTCATAAATTTTCAAACACTCAAAAATTTATTTAAAATAATGTAATAAAATTTATAATTTTTTTTACTCTGTGAAGATGACATAGTCACTTCACCATATAGTCACTTTATCTTATTGATATATGATACACTCACTTAGTCTCCTCATGTGGTAAAATAATTCTTTTATTTATTATGTTGATTACTAATGTGACTTGTTCAATATGTAGAAAAAACTTCTCTATTGGTATGCAGAATTGGTTAAGGCCATCATGGAGTGACGTCAATATTTTTTGAGTCATTTTAAAACGTCTTGTGGTTGGTCAATTATGCATGTGATAATTTTAGGACGTAGATAAATTTTTATTTGACATAAAATTTCTATTTTATTCATGTGGTCAAATTGAATTTCTATTTTGGTTACATTAGTGTTGTTGGATTTACATAATGTTTAGTTTAATTTCAATTTTCGTAGGTTTATATGGTCACTTGAATCCGTATGCATTTATAATTATTTTACAAAGAAAAATTGGACAGTCATAAATTATATAATCCATTAATAATAAAAAAAATATTGTTTGTGTGCATTAAAATATGGTTTATACAGTCTCAGCTAAAAAGGTCCCCCGTTTTATGATCAAAACAAATGGAAGATTAATATTTTAGAAAAAATATAAACAAAATCATTTGATAGATAATAATTATATGGGTTTCCATATTATACTCCGCTTTTTGGGATTATCAAAAAGCATTTTAAAGTTATAGGGAAATGAAATTTTTTAAATAAAAATTACATTCAATGATGTTTGTTATGAAATCTACAAAATAATATTGAAAAAGGTAACAAAGAATGAAACCAATACATTTCATTAAATTTTTAAAAAATTAACACATTGGAACTCATAGATAAAAATTACATCATAGAGTATTTAATATGAATAAGAATATGAAACAATATCTTTTTTATCCTAGGATTGAATATGAGATTTACATTTTTTTATTTTGGATATAGTATGAGGGTTTTGATATACTAAATAAATCAGAAATGGTTTTGAATAACCGCACATCTAAAAATCGATTGAATATTATAAACATCCATGAAAGGAGTCAAACCAAAAGTACTAGAAGATGACATGGTAGATGTAGGTGGAATAAAAGTTTGGATTTAGGGAGTTCCTAAAATAAAATTATTATTAGTATAGATATAAGGATATAATATCCTATAAAACTCAAGATCAAATTTCAATTAATTTAAAATAATATTCATTATTTAAAAAACTCTTTTAGAGTAGGAGTGATAGCCTTTATTATGTCCACCTGAGTCTTAAATACTTGATTTAGATGTTGAATTTGGCATTTAATGAGTAATGACATTAATATGAATTTTAGATATTACTTAGTCTAAAATTATTCTTATATAATAGCTATAAATATTCTAAATATGGATTTATATGTGACAGCTTACATCACATCAATTCCAAGAAACCCAAATTTTTTTGCATCATGAGATTGAACAACGTCCAATAACATTTCTACGATCTTATGAAATTCATGAAATAAAACATTTAGTACATATCTCACCAGTTTTTTATATGATCTAATTTAAATTCACCTTCACTAGAGGAGGAGATACAATTTAAGGTGAAAAACGATAAGAAGTAGATGAGGTTAATGGGAGGAATAGTTTCCTAAAAACCAATGATCTAATTTATGAATCATTTCATAAGAATCTAAAGTCAATTGTACAACTTGATATATTATATTGGTAATTTAATTCTACATTAAATATATATTGATATGAATCTTTGGTTGATAGTGATAAATTTAAAGAAAAAATATCCTTGAGATGTCGACTTCCTAAATAGATTTACATTATTTTCCACTATTTGGGAATCTTTATTTTATGAAGTCAATTATATTGCTTTTGAACTTTAAAATATCATATTTAGACATAAAATATATAGAAGGAATAAAATAAGGGATGTTGATGGATTAAGTAGGAATAGACTAATATATTCAAACTAATGTTAATTCTTCGCAGACACAATTATTAGATACTATAACTGGCTTATTGTACCATAATTGTCCCCAAAACCATCAAATTTTTTAATGTAGGAATATTCAAAAGGACATGTTCAATCATTTATTTACCATTTTCCATGACTATATTATTATATTTAGGGATAAAAAACACATCATGTTCCTAGACGATAGAAGGTCTATAAGGGAATACATAAAACTATTCCTATTGGTATATTTGATAAATCAAGGGACTTTAAATGCACCAGAGAGTTTAAAAGCACCATGGGAGTTAGAAAAGGTGACCCCCTATCTGGAATTCTATGTTTCAATTGTGGATGATTTATTTTAAAATATTTATCACTCTTCATGTCTACCAGAACAAGAATAAACATATTAAGTCTTCTTTGCACTTTGATGTTCCAACACATCTTTTATATGATAATTAAATCATCATTTTCATACAAGGAGATAAACGGAATATTCAATGTCTCAAATAATCCCTCTCACATTATAAAGAAATATCTAGTTAAACCATTTACTCAATCAAATAATTATTTATACATTTGAAATGTTTCCTTCTAATAGAAGAGGTAAAAGTATCAATTATTTGGGAAACAAAGATGGATCCTTTCCTTTTACTTATCTCAGTGTGCCCATTTTATGGGAAAATAGAAAATTTAGATACTTTTCTTAGAATTTTGACCAAATCCTCAATCAACATTTATCTTATAAGGGTAAATCACCCTCTATTACTCGCATATTCTATCTTGTAAAATATAAAATTTTCTCTATAATGGTCTAATCATTGATGGTTTAGAAATGAACGACTAGCCTCCATAACAAAATAAATGTTTACATCAAAACCATTATTTTGAACAGAAGAACTCATTAATGGAAACATGGGACCATTCCATGAAATTCTTATTGTATGGCTATAGATAAGGGTTTTCTTTGCATTAAAACCCTTAAACTCTTTAATGAATCTTTACAACCCATACTCACATAGAACACACATCACAATAACTTGGATTCCATTAATTTTTTCCCAAAACGATTCATTGAGAAGTGAAATAATGAAAATATGAATTATATTATATCTTAAATTTGGCCTTCCCTTTTGGAAAGACATTACCAACATCATGATTATCTCTATATGGATGGTAAGTACCGATTCTATCATGAATTTTTTGTTTGAAAACAAGAATGGTGTTCATTTATTCTCCAAGTTTTCTCCCAATAATTTACTAGAGTACACCAACTGCACGACCAATGACGTTTTAACATATAATAACATCAGTATTCTTGATGAAATTATTCATGTTATTTTAAATTATTCCTATTCAAATTCTGATGATTTTCTAATCTTGGAACCTACTGATAATGGCATCCTAGAGTGCAATAATTTTTACAACCACAAATTTTATACTTCTGAAAATAATTTCTATTAGATATTTTTTTTGACAAACCATGTATTATGCCCTCAAGGCAAGCTCTTGTTTGGAATATTAAACCCAACAGAGTCGCCATTTACAATTTCCATTAATCATTTTGGATTCGAATTTTCTCTAGGTGTCATCTTTCGAACAAACATTGAGATGATACCAACAATCCTTTTACATCTTTTTCTTTGGCTTCAGCCCCTTGTAACTATATCTATGACATTTTTTATTGAATATGCTTACTTCTTGATTTAATTACCACTAAAATAATGTTTTCATGTGGATATACAAATAGTTCAAAATATCAAGAATCGATTCTTAACTATTACTGTTGAGCGTCTCCATGTGGTCTGGTATGATAGAAATGATCATATTCAAAATAAATGCTCATCCATTCTAAATATATGTTAGACATAGATTCTCATTGCCATCTTTGAAGCTGCCTCGATTCAAAAGGTTAATTTTGAAATCACTATTAAAGACTTTGGGATCCTAAAACAACTTAAGATTGATGAAATTTATCATCAACCTAGGCACACTTTTGATGTGTTTTAGCAAGACCCGCACTAAGGTTGGATTAAAGTGAATGTTTATGGTACTTATAAAGGCACTCCGGGACCCTTAGTTTGTGGTGATATTTTCAAAAAGAACAATGGGGAGTGTCTCAGATTATTATTTAGAATAAATGGAATCAACTTGTCTATAGAATATAAAATTATGAGAGTGATACTTGTCATTACAGTTTCTAAAAATTTGGGTTGGAAATTTTTTTATTTAAAGTGAATCAACAACTATAGTCCAGGATATTTGGAATGGTTCGGTGCATCTTTCCCAACCGCTTACAGCTATTTGGATGAACTACCTCCTTTCACTTATAATGATCAGATATATTTTCAATCACACCATTCAAGAAGAAAACATGTGTGCAGAAGGTGTTTCTAAGAAGGGAGCTAAACAAGACGTAACCTAGGTGGATGACCTTCCTATCTATTTACTTCCTCTATATGATAATAATTGTTATATTATTCTATATTTTTGAATCATGTAACCCCTTTTTCATTGTATTATAATTTCTTCTCTGGTCTTTGTCCAAGGCACCATCTTCTTCAAAAAATTTAATAGTGTTCTATTACTGGATCCAGTTTATTACTTTATCCTAGTATATTGTTATTATAATTGAATATATCATTAGTTTTCTCATTATATTCTACACATACTTAATTCCATAGGTTCGTGTTGATCTTCATATGCCTACAAATCTTCTAATTAAGAAAAAACAACCCCATGAAAATATTCATTCCTCCCACATTTGAATCAATACTTTTTACTCTTGTAGAGGTTTTCTATATTTAGGACATAAAAATTATGTGCATCTTGGATAAGGTTTACATTAATATGAAACAAGCTTCATTATATACATTAAAAGTCTTATTTTTAACTCCAATCTTCATTAGAAATAAAACATAGTTCTTGATGTCTTAAAATAATGTTGCCCCTTTTCCTGGAGAAAATCAAATATTGGATAATGAATAATAATATATTTTTTCCATCTAACTTATATATTTTATGTCTTATATAAGTTATCATTGAAGTTATATCCTCAAGATAATGGCTAAACTCAATGTGATTATGTTAAATAGGATTAGAAATTTTATAATATTCATACTCTTCAATATGAGGTATATTCAAACTCTTAGCCCAAAGATTTGAAGAAAATACCAATATTTCCCTGTTTACAAGTTTTTAATACAACCCAAGGAATTAATATTATAAAACTATATATTGAAAAATAAATATTGTAATTTTAAAGGATAAAATGGTTTCCCATTTTATTTGAACCAATACCTTATTCCTTTTGTCTAAATTGATTTCGAAAAAAGGAATTTCTTAACTATATTCACGTGATATACATATTGTTTCATTCACTAGTCAATATAACTAATAGGAATTATGGGGATTAACAGAATAACTCAAGATATCATTTCATTTATCTTACTTCATTGATGTATAAAAATGATCAGGAGGTGTGCCTTCAAGAGATCATTTCTTTCAATCCATTCTACTAAATAGATTTGAAAATATCATTGCTATGGTTCAGTTACTATAGAATAAATCATTTGTAAAGTAGATATTATCGGAAAAAAATATAGTGAATTGAATAATTAAATGATTTTAGTCTTTTGATTTATATAATGATAATATTTTATTCAATAATCTAGGTAATAAAAAAAATAAAAAAAATCTAAAAGTAATCAAGGTAATATATATTTATAAAATTGAAATTGTCATCGTAGGTTAAATGATCATACTATCAGTCTAGGGGTAACATAAGTAACTCATGGTAAGTATACATTCCATATGACATGTAATGTGGTAACATAGAGGTTTTACGGAATGATAACTAACTCGAGAACAAATTTTCATTGTTACATAGCTGATCATATAGATAAACAATCATGGTTGTTTAACATTCCATATAGAATTACCTTATATTAGCTTCTTAGTAGTGAAAAATAATAATAATATCATATTTAAAAATAAGACGAATCTTAAATAGAAACGAACATTATGAATACAACCTAATTATATGTTAATTTTATTAATGATTCAATATAAACATGTGTTAAAATCCGAAATGTATGTTTTAAGAATAATTAAACATTGTTATGGAATTTATATTATAATTATATCTTTATATATTCAAATAATTTATAAATATATTTGTATGATTATGTTTAATGCTAATACAGTCATGTTTTATATCATGAATTGAAATATGATCTCTCAAAAAGTGATATATTATATTAATTTGTTTAGTATGAGAATGAGAAGAGATATTATTATAAATTATAATAAAACTCATTTTCTAATAATTTACAGGGTCATTTTGAAATTTATATCCATAGTCTGGTAAAGTGAGTTTTATCCAAATAATTTTTACACAATATATTATTGTAGTAGTGTACTCAAAATCAGTAGTAGATAATGAAAAAGAGTTATCACTATTAATTGAACATGTGACTAGAAAATTTCCAAAAAGATAAAATGTTCTTGGTGTTATTTTCATATCTAACTTATAGCCACAAAAATCGGCATTATAACAACTAGTTAATTCTAATTCATGACATATGGAGTATAACACTCTAAAGGAGGTTTTATTTTTAATGTATTTCAAAATCCTTTTCATATAATTCAAGTGATTCTGTTTTTGATATTATTGAAAATGTGCACAAATAGATAAACTAATCATAATATTATGAGGGATAATAATTATGTAAAGTAAACTCCCAGTGATATATATTTATGTAGTCTGGTAAGATATTTTTTTAGTTTCATCTGGATCATGCTTACAACATGAAATAATAGATCTATGACTACATTTTTCATTATTCATACCAAAATTTCATAGAATAATCTTTCTATAATGAATTCTATTTCTGAAAATTTTATTATTATTATGAAAAATTTAAAAACCACGAATGAATTTTAACTCAACCATTAAATTCATTTAAAATTAATTTTTCATCTTGTTAGAAAATTCATTAATCAAGGTGTGTTTGGATCAAATAAAAATAATATCCCCAACATAAATTTGAACTAATAAAATGTCATTTCATTTTTTTTAAAATTATTATGAACATCTACATCAATGAAAAATTCATTTGAAACAATGAGATGATTATCCAATCTTATGAATCCTTAGGAGCCTATTTTAAACCACACATAACTTTAGAAGTCAAAAAACAAGATTTGGAAAATGGGGGTTTTGAAATTCCAAGGGTTAATTTAAAAATATATAAATATACAACCATTATTAATTGAACTATTGACATCCAGTTTATATATATTTATATTTAGATGTGCTATATATGAAAATATAATTATAAAAGAATCATCTATAGCTTACCAGTGCAATGGTCTCTTCATAATTAATCTAATCTTCTTGATAATAACCTTGTAACTATAATAATTTTTTTTAACATTTATTCCAGAATCATAAAACTTATTTCATTACACCCATTTGGTGATTATATTTTGATATACCTTTTTTCTATCAACTAGTTCCCATAAAATATATATTTTTTATTTATTATATTATTCTTACATGTCTTTCACCCAATTATCATCGTTAATTTCTTAATTGATGTTATTAGGTTCAAGCTAATGATGAAATAATGATGTTCTAAATGGTTTTTTAATGATGATCATGTTTTATTACCTTTATCCAATTCTAATACAGTATATTTAAATAGATGTTTTTTAGGGAATAAATAGTTATAGGGATAGAAATAATTTTGGAATCAAAGTATTAATTGGGTTAGGTATATCATGATTGTATCTTATACAAGAATTATTAGGTAAATAGGTTGAAAATTCTGAGGTTTTAGAGGTTTTATTGATACTCAAAATTGATATATATTCCTCATTATTTTCTATTACATATATTAGTTCATGTGACTTTTTATATTAAAAGTTACATGTACATGTTCTTTTAGAACATTATATTTTTATTTAAGACTCTATATGATTTACTAGTTATTGATTTACCATGAAATAATCCATTATATCTTCTAAGTGAATTCTTTTCTAGATTCTCATTTATGTTTAGAAATATTAGTATTCATCAGAAAATATATAATGTAGTTTACTTTTTTTTCTTGTACCATTCTATAATTCAAATGGATCATTTATAAAGATAGGTTTATTGAGAAATTTTTTGATTATATAAGAAGCTATTTTGACAATATAAACCCAATAAAAGACAATTAGGACATATTTAATGATCATACTCCATGAAATTTCGTGCATAGTCCAATTTATTCATTTTACAACCCCATTTTGTTCAGGAGTTTGGGGAATAAAATGGGTTATCATTATAGAGATCTTGTTAATAGATAAATTCAAAAAAATTATTCTCTAATTTTTGTCCATTATCAATTCTGACAGTTTTAATAGAGATTATAATACAGTTATCAATTAACTCTTCATATAGGAAAAAATAGTAAGGAAGTACTCTTTTTAGATAAGAATAATGCCCATGAACAGATAGAATAATCATAAAAATGTAAATAGGAATATGTTTTCCAATAAAATTTTTAGAAGGTATAAATAAATCCATGCTAACCAACTCTTGGGGTAGAGAGGTGGAAAGAACAATATTTTATTTGAAATATATTTTATATTAATATCAATTTTGTTAGATATTTTACACTATGTCCTTAAGGAATTATATTTTAGGTCGATCTCTGACTAAACCTTTCATATTAATCATTCTTTGTAAATATATATTTCATTAGATTGGTCACCTATTATAAAACAATGATTCACTACCAAATCACTTAAATAAGAAATATTTTAGTAGAAAATTGAATCTAAATTAACATCATTAAATGTTTTCTTTTCTCAATATTGAATATATAAAAACCTGATTAGAGTCATAAATATTACAATAAATATTTTCAAGCATAGCATGAAAACCATCATTATATTTCTGATAAATAAAATCAATAATATACTTTACTCCATAAAAAATAATACATTAAAAATATGAACTGATTTAGAGTTATTTGTCTGACGGACTCTAATAATAATATATTTTGAAATGTTACCAAATGTTACATATACACCGTCCACTATAACTTGGTCCACGAAGTGTGAATAGTATATAGTAATATATCTAAAAAATCCATTGTGTAGATACTATTGATTTGAACAGAGGCTTTAAAAAATATTTCCAAAGGATTAGAAAAAAAGAAACGAATTTAGTACACAAATTTGGTTTGTTCCAACGAAGACAAGAAATTAAGAAATTAGAATCCAAATTTGTTTTCATAAAAATCATTATTATCGAAATAATAGATTGAGAAAAATAACCTTTAAAATCTAATAGTTTTTGGACTATTTCCAAAACTAGAGGATTCATTATAATTTGAGGATAAGGTCTTATTATTTAGACATGGTGGAAATTAATTTTTATATGGATTTCTTTTTCCATAGATCCACACGCAATTCTTAATTTGGATTTAGGGATTTTTTGTTAAAATATATTTATAGTCACTGTTTTCTACTATCAGAAAAATATAATATATATTCTATAATGGATTAATTTAGTATTTTTAGATAAAAATTTTATTTTGATAGATTATCATTCCATTCATTTTCAATACAAAAATTAGATTATTACATAACACCTAAAATATATACCTTTTTTAATTTTTTATTGATCTTTTATTTAATTTGTAGTGTCTTTTTATAAAGAACACTATTCATCTAATTATTTATTTTGAATTCCAAATTCATTAGATATATGAGAAAAAATAGATTATACTAATGAATAAATGTTTACAAATCTTATATTTTCTTTTTTCATTTGTATAATCTCAACTAGAGTCTAAGTCACTAGTTCATCAATCATATTCCCTCCAAATGGACTTCATCGCATTTATTGGAGTTTTCCACTACATATTCATTATTATTCTTATATTAAATATTTATATAATGATCTTTTATATTTAGTTTCCTCAAACACTAATAGAATGTAATTCTACTAGAGTATTCATCGACATTGTAGTTTATCCTACTATATCCTTATTCTTCATATATTACTATGTAAATTTATTTCTAAAAGAACTTATTCCTTAAAAGAACTCATGAATATTTATTCCAATTATCCCACTTCATTATCAATTTCAGTATCATCGTCATTTCCACTTATGGTGCCGTCATTGATAACAACCATGGATTTTTTTGTTTGATTAAAATAAATATATTTCATTTTTCGTTCACCATCTATGTTTTTCACATTTATTACTATATTCTATATCATTATTTATACAATTAACTATTTTCCCGATAGTTTACTTATTTTATAAGACACTTGAATAGAAACAATCATAACACTCCATCGATCTGGTTGACACCTTACGATCCTTTATAAATGTGCTCTATCTTTCTCATTATTTACGTGTAATAATTGTTTTTATTATTTCATTTATCTAGATTAGTATATAAGATATTGATTTAGTATTAATTATTTTAAAAGTATCTAATATAATATTATATATTCTTAGCATCGCATAATTAATATTATATGCCAATTCACAATATATGGAATGAGTATCCCTAATTTTTTACATAGTATCACTAGAGTAAATTATTTTAAACACATCCTCTACAAAAGCACAAATAAAACATTCAGGGGTATTCAGTTATAATCTCAGGTAACGTTATTTTATATTTATCATTATTTCCATGAAGTTTTAGTTTTTTTGTATTGGTCTTTAATATATTCCCATATGTCCACAATAATTCTATAAACATGAATTTTCATTTTCAATTTATAGTTCCCATAATTATGACCAATATTTAATGAAAGTCTATTTCTATTATAACCTTCATACATATACTCCATACTAATAGAATATTGAGTATAAATAAATTAAATTTTTATATTATAAACATGATCGAAGAAAGATGGAAAAAAAGAATAACACTGATCTCAAAACCCTAATATTACTACCATTCGATATCTCAAGGGGGGGTGAATTGAGATTAGAATTTAATATTTTATTTAATAAAATATAAAATCCCCTTAATAAAATTAGACCAGTTAAAAAGTAAATAAATAATCAACAATTATATCCTTTGAAATAATTTGTCAATGTTTTGATCAAATCATAATTACAACTATTTTAGAAAAAGATACAAATTTAAAATATTTTACTAATAATAAATTGAATATATCACACACAAATTATGACTATTTTATATTTTATTTTAAAATGACAATTTATAGAATAATAATAGAAAAACTGATAAAGGTTATAACCATTTAAAATTTATTGAAGAAAAATTTATATAAAGAAACAACAACACATTGAGAAATTTTAAATAAAATTTTCTGGTTTGATATGGAACATAATAAACTCTAATTGAAATTCCCCAGCTATTGAGAATTTTAGTTGAGACCAGTAAAAATGATTCTCCACCAAGATCAAGTTTTAGATATATAAATTCCTAACATGAATTACAGGACCAGACTAGTTTCTTCTATAGATATTAATGTTATAATATAAGAGATATGTTTTAGAAAATATTATTTATTACTCTTTACAAAAAATATAAAGCATGTGTTGAAATATATTCAAAGAAAAACTCACACACATGAAATGTAAATTAAAATAGATCGAGCAAATATGAGTGAAAAGTATGATTTCTAGAATATCAATATTTTATTATCTTATGAAAAGCAATTAAATATAAATTATTCCTTTAAAATCACTGAAAAAATATTTTACTCAGTAGAAAAGTAATATAGTGGCATGGAAGAAAAGAATTATGTATTTAGCTACAACTAATAGTATTTTTAATATATCACCCACTTATATCTATGAAAAACTATACTTTTAAAATAAAAATACATTTCTAATTGTCCATTGATGAATATTAATAAAATATTCCACTTAATTATTACACAAATATATAATCCTTAAATACTCTCACTATAATGAAACTCTACCCAATATCTGAATTTTAATTCAAAACAATTCCTTATTATGTTAATTAGACATGGTAGCATCACCTTATGGTCACCTAAAAGGTAGTAACATCACCCTATAATCACAAACTATGATCACATGATCCCATCATGTAGTCACCCATGTCCATCACATGGTAGGATTGTTACTCTTGTAGCAGGTTTATTAATTAAACAATGTATTAATTTATATTTTCAATAAGATGATAGAGTACCTCATGTTGTCACATTAATCTTATGTGCAATAACTTGAAATTTTCAAGTGGTTATTTTAGAACATAAATGTTCTATTAAAGAGTTATAATTTATTATTTGACACATATTAACTTGTTTTTTAAGGAATTCAAGTGGAATTTCTATGTTAGTTACTTCTCTACAGTCTGTTTTCATTCATCTTTAGCTTAATTTCAACATGTGGCAGGTTAATATAGTCACATCAAGAATTATCCATTATCAAATTTTTCCTACAGAATCATTTTATTATCATTATACATATAATACATAAATAAAAAATGAAAAATTATTTCTAAACATCAAAATATATATTTTACAGAATAATATAACATTAATTATCCTTATTCCTTTAGTGAAGAAAGTTCCAACAGTGATGATTGTTTTATTGAATCTACCAAAATAAATTGTCTTGATGTTAAAGACTATATGAATATTTTTTCACAATGATCCATTTTTATATATCGTGAAATATTTTATGGGACTCCATAATGAGAAATATTATACCAATAAAATGGTGGATGTAATTGAATAGGTATAAAGAAAGAATGGGGTTTCCCACAATACTCTCATAAAGAATATAAATTATAAGGATGTTTCATCCACACATTTCAATTAAATTGTTACATTATTTGATGATGAATTGGTAAAAGTTAATTGTGGGAAATAAGTGCTTAAATTATTCTTTAAGGATGTATTACATGTATAGGAACGGATTTTTCAGGTCTCTATAAATGTAAAATGTTCTAAATTTTAAGTAAAATTAAAGATGTTAAAGGTTCTAGAATGATATTTAAAAGACCCAAGTTTGTTGAATGGGAATTATTTGAAGACTATAAGTAAGTACATAGATGAAAGGGATAATAAAGATGATCAAAAAAACATGTTATCAATATGGAATTTTATATTCTTATATCATTCTAAAAAAATATGGAAGGATCCAATATAGACTCTTTAAAATATATAATAAGAATATATATATGCACAATTTTTTTGATAAGTGAATTACCATAGGATGGTTGAAACAACATTCAAATATTGTATTTGGATCATCTATTGATTAGACCTCAACATCCTCAATGAGATAAAAGCCATATATCATAGCTAGATATATTAGTAAAAATTATGTTTATATTTCATGTGGATATTATAAATCCAAATAAATTAAAATATTTATTAATAAAACTATTTCAAAACCCCTAACAAGTCATGGGTTTATTTATGTGAGTCTTTGAGACGAATCTCCACAAAAAAATTAAAACAGTTGTGTCAAATCCAAAAAATAACATGTTTTCAATTTGGTGAATCATGAATCATTGCATCTATAGATAAAATAGTGGAGAATATTGGATTTCATTAGTGTTGATTTATGTTAAGTAATAGTATATGGATTTTTAGAACAAAATGACAGTATTTAATTTTTTTTATAATTCATTAGAATAGGATAGAAAAGCATAACCAATAAGAAATCATGTTTAGTAGAAAAATATTTCAATGTGAATAATGAATTTGTTTATAGGTAACATATTTGATTGGATTGATAATATATTTCATACTATAATAAAATTGTCGACTCATTTGAAGAGTTTTGTTATATTCCAACAAGAAACAACAGTCGTGTTTAGTGGAAGAAAATTCCATTACAAATTCAAATTTAGGTAAATAAAATATACCCTGGGAGGAAAATTAGTGAAGAAAATTACTCCCATGAATAAAATGAAAAACTCATTATTGGATATCCATATTATTGGGAATATTTTCCCCTAATATGGATAAGGATACCAAATCATAGTGCATTTAATGATTTACACGAATATAAAATTTAATGTTACAAGATGGATTCTATAATGTGTATTGAACCACATATTTAATGCTTCAAATTTTGAGAGGAAATTTGAATTGTTCACCTAGAGATGGGGATTGAATACTGAATTGAGATTCAAGTTGAATATTAGAAATTTTGGATATATTATTAATTTATTTTTGGATATGAAATAAGGAATTGATTTTTATGTTAAAAAGGAAGTTACAATGAAAATTCATTGTTTCCATATTCTGAGATACACGAGTCGATAGTAGTTCACCTTATGTCATTGTATGGAAACATCACAAATTATGTCTTTTTAAGGGAGGCCCCCATTCTGTTGGCCTTAATTTTCTAATTTTCCTTTAGCATTTATACTCTTAACAAAAAAAATATTAATGATGTTCCACCAGCGAAATGCTATATAATCTCACAAAATGACTCCTAGAGGTATCATAAATATTTTGAGAGATGTAGATTTTCATTCTATGACCCTTAGGGGCACACTGTGAATAAGGAATAATTATTTTTAGAAGGGGTTGTTCAATACGTTTTTGGTTAGAGATGTTAGGTTTTGTGGGGGAAATAAGATCAATAAAACTATTTTTTGTATTCTATCCCAATATCCCATCTCAATCAATTCCCCTTTATAGGGGTGAGTTTTGGAATGTTTTGATGGTAATCAAATTTCTCTTCATCTACTTTTTTCCTTCCCTTGTCACTATTTCTATAATTTTAATTTTTATTAATTTTGTACTAGGTTTTGGAGTAAATTTATTTATATTTTGGTGAAATAATCTTATTATTTTGAGGAAGTCATCAAATTCGGCTAGAGGATGTCACAAGAAGCTGATAAAATTATTATTGAAGTTGTGTTGGTTCTATATAGATGAAGAGTCAGTTTTTAATAGGTTATTGTTACTTAATATATAATAAATAATTAAAAATTTATATATAATTAATTATTATTGATTATTAGATTGATTTAGGGGATTGAGTGGAAACACACATGTAATGGCCCGAAACTCTCTAGTCTATTCCTATGATGGAATCATGTTCGTGGGGGTGTTCATTGAAGAAAATGTGAATTATACAAATTTATTATTCCAAATTTCTAGTTTTTTGAATAGTGTTTCTTGTTTTGTGAAAAGTGATGTCGGTGTCAGTGGGCCATTTGTACTGTCCACGCCCATGAGTCATTTGTACTATCCAAGTTGGTGACCTATTTGTACTGTCAGCATTGTAGAGTCATTTGTACTATTGTCTTCGACGAGTCATTTATACTGTTGACATTAGTGATTCATTTGTACTCTTGTCAAAAGTGAGTCGTACGTACTGTCGGTGTCAGTGAGTCATTTTTAGTGTCAACCTCTATGATTCATCTGTTACTTCACCATTGGGGATTTATTTTTACTATCAGTAATGGTGATTCATTTTTTCTTCTCGACATTAGTGAGTCATTTATGAATAGTGTTTCATGAACCGTTTCATTTCCTTTTCCCAATTCCAAGAATTTTTCAGATTTTTCAGTTTTTCTTTTTTCACATCTTTATTTACATGAAAATGATTTAAATGGAATATTTATGTGTGTTTGAATCTGTTTCAGGGTTGGTAAATAATTTCATAGATTTTTTCAAAAAATCTATAGGATTTTAATTGGTCAAACCACATAGTATAATGCGATTCACATTTAATGGAAAATCCACTGTATCTTAAACCACTACCCCATTAATTGTTCTAAAGGAACAACATATCATCCTATCTTTTTATTCCTTCTTGTTCCCATCTATGAGACTCTATTACCATTCCTTCTTCCCATAGGATTCTTGTGATCAATATTTCCACCATGGATTGGTTTCCCATAAAGATATTCCTACTGTAAGCAGAACCCCCGTTTAGGTGAAACCAAGTAGTGTCAATCAATTGTTAATATAAGGTATGACCGATCATTGTTGTTCTGGGTTCTTATCCTTTTGTTTCTCCTTCACCTATTATTTCACGTGACGTCCATGTTCCTAATTGATTTTCAAGGGTGTTGGTTGTTGTGGTTCTGTTGCGACATCCTTGGGAGGACACATTTTTCATGGTGGGAGGCGATCTTTGTCCATTCCATGGATCGTTATATTGTAAATAATTCCATGAACCATTTGAGGAAGGGGATTCATTGTTTCACTATTATCTAATGTGAAACTATAGAGTTATCATGTTTTATCCTATTGGATCACAATGTAATTGACATAATTAATATTTTAGAATGATTAATAAATTGGTGTTCATTGTATGTTATTTCCTCATAATTATATAGATAGTGTAATACCTATTCTATATTTGTTTATCCTGTGGTTATTGAGGTAAATTGGTAAAAAACATAAACTATGATTAATTGTAAATATTTTTTTCACACATAAACAGACATGTAAATGAATCTAGTTTTTGTTGTAGTAATAATGATTGATTGAACTAATTTATGAGCTAGAGACATGTTGATTCTTGTTGATAAAGAATAAAAATCATGTAAATTAACTATTTAGTGAATTTATGATAGCTTACTATTTCTTCAGCCCATAGTTGTAACCAAAAAATTATAAAATGGTTAAATACAAATGGATTAAATAACAGGAAGTTTTATAAAAGATAATGTCTGGTTAGGTTCTAAATTACGATATTTCTTGTAAGCTCGAGTGCCTTGTACTTTGGTACCATATGATCTCATTATGTATGAAGGCTGGATGCCTTGTTTATGGGCCGAGAGCCCAATTGATATGATGTTTGATTCCTTCTTCTTGTGTTATGATGTGAGCTTGGATGGTTGTGGTGATATGTGGGGGAAGGGAGGCCCATTGTTTCCATATTAGTTGACACCTTGAGTGAAGAGATGAATAATTTTATACATGGGACTAATAGGGAGGAACAAGAGATGATAAAATGGGTTGTATTTGAATTTTGGATTCTTGTTGAATCTTGTCAGTTGTTTATCTGCTTTACATTCCCCACTGATGAAGGCATCATGTTTTTATAACATTTTTCCAGGAAGAGTTGAAGACATGTACGGTACTCCTCGTGCTTTCTTTTTCAATCTTCATGAGGATGGATGGGTCCTAGATCATTCTATGGGTGGAAAAGATTCAATGGGTAGATTATCTACTCATCATGTTGAGATCCTTATGCTTGGTAGAAAAGAATTTTCATTAAGAATGCATGAGAATATGGGAATGAAATAATGCTATTAATAAATTATTTAGTAAATGATGATAACTCATGGAGTTTGATCTTGCTGGGAAAGAATGTTGAGGTAAATTTTTTGAGAAGTTGTGGACTTGGTTTTGGTTATGCCTAGAGGGCATGAAGCTTTGGTGTGATGCTAATGAAAGATAATTTGTAATTTATTATTGTTAATTAATGTTTAAAGAATTCATTATCCTATAGTTAAACTGATAAAAAGGGATAAATTATTCCAATTTTTCTCATTATATTTTAGTGTACTTATATGATACATAGTCTTAGTAGTAGTATCCAGGATTCTGAGAGACGTTAACTGCAGTTGAGTCTTAGACTCGGTTATTCTCATAGTGTGGTTGCGAGCTATAGTATATTCTATATTGTGTTTGTTTCTATATGCTACTCCACCCCACTAGTTAGGAAACATAACACCCTTTGGATTCTGAGCCCTGGGGGGTGCTTTCCACAACATTATGGTGGTAGGATGGATGGATGACTACTCCTTTGGCACCACTCTCTTATCATGGTAGTTACAAGTTATGGTAGGCACGACAGTTAGTTTTTACCCATACATGTGTGTAGAGGGATGTAAGTGATTTTAGATATTCACAAACATATATTCTATATATAGTTTCTTATGGACGACTATAGGTGTAATGTGTATAGGTTGTGGTGGCTTGAGGTTCTTTACTGAGTGTATGGGCTGTAATGGATTGAGGTATATTTATTGATGCATGATACTTTTTATGCGAACTGTGGTGGATCCTAGAAACTAACTAGTTAATTTGGTTATGTGGATTTAATGGTTGTGTTTCATGGGGTTCATGTTGTGGAGATTTTTCCAGGTGTCTACGGGAAACCCTTTTTGGAGATAGATGCTCATAACGTGTGACATTGGGGAAAACAAGAAAACACATGGGGAAGTGGTAGCAGGGTACCCCTGATATTCTTTATTATATTAAATACTCTTATATGCGATACTTGGTGTGAGTATCCACGGTGAGAATGGGATCGTAGTATACTTTTTTAGGTGACAAGTTAGTTTCACATGTTAATCACTGTGCATTAGCATAATTTATTTACATTTTCACAAGAGGCTCCCAGGAGGATCCTACTAACTAGACAGTTATAATCACCCAATATATATAATTTTTGTAGGTCACTTAATGAAGGTTGGAGATTAGGATAGTTACAAATAGCTAGTGGTTTCAGCATCGGTTTGGGCTTCATGTTGGCTGTTGTTTAAAGTCTATTTTGGCCCTTATAGTTTTCACTTTTAGTAGTGGTAGTTCTTGTATGACATTACATATGTTTATTTGGGATTTATTTTATATTAATGTATGAGTTGGATTTGGTTGGTTTATGTCATATCTCTCTCTTCTGCATGTGTTCTCTTAGAGGGCAATACCTCCCATTTGTGTGTTTAAAACAACCTCGGTTCTTTTCGCTAACCTAGGGCATAATGGATGTGGGACTCATGTGTCACTATCTCCTTTCTCACATTGTTAGCCTCAGAGGGGTACACCATATTGGTAGGGGGTCATTCTAGAGGGGTATCAGAGTCTCTTGTTGAGGAATATAATGTAATTTTTTATTTGGCACATGTGATGTTTCATGGGTTGGTAGGGAAATGGTTTTAGACAAGTTTACAAACTAATACAGACACTAGAGACTAGCTGAGAAATAGGCATTAGGGCCCCCTATGATCATATGCATAGACCGTTATGATTACAATGACTACTAAACAATGCGATTCTAGATGTATGGTAGAGACCAAGGAATGGATCATGCATCATTCTTATTTGTGGTTCTGTTTGAATGTGTAGACATTCGGAGAGGTTAAATGAAAATTCATAAAGAAAAATAAGAAATTAATGATGAGTCTTCCATATTATAGGTTTATGAGCTGAAAAAAATGATTTTGTAGGTATGGATCCATATTGACGTCCTCGTCAGGTTTATGTAGATGATTTCTAGCAGGTTGCACCTGTAGATCTACTTTGAGTAGATGTCAAAGATGACCACATTTAGAGGGGGACATTCTGAGAGTTTTAGTGCTAGGGTCTACAGAAGTATGAGGGCTCTGTTTTAGATTCATCCAGAGAGGACTAGTTGGAAGAGGTTGGAATAGATATTATTTCAATCTATACTCTAATAGATCACTGGGTTTCATTGGTTTTGATGATGATTCATAGAGTAGGGGAAATTGGTTGCTATTGTTCCTCAGAGATCGCGAGGAGTTAACAGTCTCTTTGGAGGAGTTATAATACACGTTCAAAGTTGATATTTTTTTGGAATTTGAAGGCATCCAGTCATCAAGAGCTTCTTACCCTTTGATAGGGGAGCTCCAATGTGTGACAGTTTTGAATCCATTTTTGGTAATTTTTATGATATCTTTTGAACCTATTTCCAGATGAGGAGGATTGGGTGAGTCATATTGAGGAATCTTTCCATCTAATGATCATGCACTATCTCACCCCGTTTATGCTCATGACATATCATGAGGTTCTAGAACCGGTATATGTCATCGAGATGACATTATCCAAAACTGAATCATTGCGATATGGGAGTTTTTGGGATTCCTCATGAAGAAGAGCTATGGTCCAGGGTTCCTGGATTTCAGGGAAGAATAGTTTCTATTTGGCTGAGGGTGGCATCGATCCCTCAACATCACATTTCCCTGGGGAAGAGGCTCTTAGGACTATGATAAGGGATCAAACTCTTGTTTTTATTTTACAGGCTATTGAAATAAACATTTAGAGTTCCCAACCATTCAGAGTAGTCAGCATGCACTAGGTGTTCCCCTACATGTGACTTCCTTGAGGATGTTTGATCCAAGGTAGCAGTAGTAGGTTGCACAAGCTTTGGATTAGTAGAGAGAAGATGGGTTAGGAAAAGGGCATTCTCAAGATGATCCCCATCATCAGAGAGTGGAGTGAGACCATGGTGGTGGTCATCATTATGGTTAGAGAGGCAGTGGATCAGGTAATGGTCAGCTTCATGATTTAGAATTCCTAGCGCTATGGGATCCTGACGTCATTAGAGGTACTCTTTGTATGTTTTCTACTTGGGTTTATTCATTGTTTGAATCATGAGACACACACTCTTTCATATCACCTACCCTTTTCCATGCTTTGGGACTTGATGTAGAGATAATTCTAGTGCCCTTGGTGTTTACTACGCTAGTTAGAGGTCGAGCTGACTTGTTTGAAGTATGTAGTTATTGGTTGTATTTGGTGTAGGATATCATGTATTTATTTTGTAGTTATGTGGTATTCATTGATTCTGATGTCGATTAAATAATGTTTTTTTGGGCGAGCAAGACCCTGATATGGGTCACACGCTTGTTACTTCTTTTTTATCCTTAATGGAAAAGCTGATGCTAAGTTCTTTAGAGGTTCCGCAGTTGGCATTTACCAAGGTTGTAGAAGAGTAAGCTGAAGTATTTCAAGAAGATCATGTAGGATTATCCCCTTGATTAGAAATTGAGTTTTGGATCGATCTAGAGCCAACATCATCACTTATTTCTATGTTTCCATAAAGGATGTCCCCTTATGAGTTATTGGAGATGATCCTCTTGTTTTTTTCCCAAAGAAGGCTGATGACAGTTTTCAGTTCTGTATCAATTATCATCGCTTGAACAATGTGATGGTAAAGAATCTATATCCTCTTCCGAAGATTGATGATTTATTCAATCAACAGAATTTTCAATGTTGGTTCTTGAAGATCAACTTGCAATCAAGATATCATAAAAATCATGTGAAGGATGAGGATATCCGAAATCCAATGTTCCATTATCATTATGAGAATTATAACTTCGTTGTAATGACATTCGGTGTGAAGAATGATCTAGGTATGTTCTTGGGATTGACGAACACCATGTTCCATGAGTTCCTAGATAGGTTTGTGGTGGATTTAATTGACAATACCATTGGGTTATCCATGTATGAGGAGGAGCATACAGATCATCTACATGTCGTTTTGGGATTACTTTATCAGCAACATCTCTTCGGGAAGTTTTTGAAGGGAATGTTTTGGACTCCAGAAGTTCATTTTATGGGGAATATTGTATCCCGCATGGTATTAATTTTGGACCCATTGATGATAGAAGCGATTCAGTCTTGGGTATCCCCCAAGACATTGGGAGATGCACAAATTTACTTGGTATCATAGGGTATTACAGGAGGTTCGTAACCGATTTATCTTGGGTTGTGACTCCTATGACAGTGTTGAAAAGAAAGTAACATGTGTTCAGGTAGACTGATCAGTGTTATATATGTTTTGAGTATCTGAAGGAGATTTTGGTCAGTGATCTAGTTCATTGTCTCCCACTAGATGGAGTTCAGTTTGATGTTTTCTATGATGCTTTACATCTGAGGTTAAGATGTGTTTTGTTGCAGCAAAGATCAGTTGTTTTTATGTGTCTCTACAGTTGCTTCCCCATGAACATAAATATAACACCGAATATATTGAGTTAGTGATAGTGGTTCTTTCTATGAATTTTTTGAGAAATTTCATTATTAGAGAGCACTTTTTTGTTTTCACCGATCAGAAGAGCTTGAGGTATGTTTTCTCCCAACATGACTTGAACTTATGGCAGTGTTAGTGGATGGAGTTCTTATGGGAATATTACATTGAAATTTCATATACACCTAGAATGATGAATATTGTAGATGATGTGCTAAGCAAGAAGTCACGTAGTGATACAGTGTGCGAATCTAGTTATTCATGGAGGGTAATGGAAGAACATTTAGCATTGCCGGAGAAGTTAGTGACAGAGGATATCTTTTCAAGATGATAATTAAATCATCTCTGGTGTAATAGGAAGAATAGTCCCAGTTGGGGGTTCTTGAGGTGGAGGTATGGTGAGACATCCTTGTTTGTGGTGAGGCCCCTGATGGTTGGTTTGAGGATGAACATCACCATGTGTTTTATCAGGAAACGTTTTTCATTACATTGGTGACACGGGAGAAGGTTCTCAGAGTGTTCCATAGCTCACTGTTAATGGTGAATTATTACATGAAAAAGATTTACCGAGCCTTAAGGAGTCAATTTTGTTGTCCTAGATTGAAGTGTGTTGTTGCAGAGTTTTTGCCTTGATGTTTGGTCTCACAGAAGGTGAAGACTGAGCACCCTATTCAATATGGTTTGATCCAGCCATTGGATATTCCTTGGTGGAAGTGTGAGGACATCTCAATGGAATTTGTTACTTATTGAACTCATGCTCAGGGAGGATAAGACTCTATATGGGTTGTAGTGGATAATTTTATTAAATCAGCGCACATTATACAAATCAAGGAATCTAGCATATTTGATGTTTTATCAAGGTATTTTCTAGAGGTAGTTAGGATTATTCATGGAGCCCTAAAAGTGATCATTTCTGATCTGGATCCTCATTTTACTTCTTGGGCGTGGAGTGGTTTCCATCATGATTTCTATTCTCAGCTATGCCTTGTCACTACTTTTCATATGTAGAGAGATGCTCAGACAGAGCTGACCATCATACTCTTAAAGAAACATTTCTATATTCTGTCTTGGATTTTAGAGGTTCTTGTATGGGGAAATAACCCTTGCTATTGTTCACTTAAAACAGTAGTTTCCAGTACATGATCGGCATGGTGTCGTTTGGAGCCTTTTTTGTCTAACCTTTCTATTCTCCATTGTGTGGGATTGGGGTTGGAGAGTCATGAATTCTCAATCCTACACTAGTACAGAACCCAACATGATTGGTTCCATTCTTTCATGATAGTACAAACATAGCACATGATTATCAGTAATTATATGGAAATAAAAGTATTAGATATTCATAGTTCTATGTTATGAGTCACTTGTTTTTTAAGGTTACTCCCCATCACTGGTCGTGAATGTTTGGTTGTGGGAGTAAGATTTCTCCCTGGATTGTTTGGACTTTTGAGTTGTGGGATTGTGTTGGAGCCAGGGCATATCGAGTAGCACATCCCCCATAGATGACCAAGATACATAATATTTTTAAAGTGTGGGAGCTCCATAGTTATCGTCATGACGACTCTCAAATCATCGATTTGGGAAAGGTCGATGTTTACGGTGATGCAAACCACAAGGAGAAACCAGTAGAGATCCAAGACCATAAGGATAATGTGTTTCATGGTCATGTTATCTCCTTGGTCTGTGTCTTGGTGTGGCACATTGGTGGGGGGAGAGTACATGGGAATGTAGGTCACAGATGCGCACTCAGTACCCCAAGTTGCAAAGTGTTTTGTTCTTTATGATTTTTTTGTGTGGATGTTGGCATTTCATGGTTATGAGATGGATTTCACTTATTTCATTTGGGTTTCTCTTTATTTAGATTTATCTCCCCCAAGATTTTTTAGGAGCTAGTTTTGGCTTTCATGTGATTTCATGTGTTACTTTTGAAGTGGTCAAGATCATTTTGTGGTGAGAACCATGATATGTATCATGATGGGTGGATGTTCAGACCATTTTTATATTTCAATTTAGGTTGGTTTTGAATTATCGAGGCCTATAATGTTAGAGAGGTATCTGATATACTGGCCCAGACCTCTCTAATCCATTCCTTTGATTAAATCTTGTGTTTGGGGTGTTATGGGTGGTCAAAGAGACTTATTCCCAACACGTTTACAAATTTTCAGTTCTATGAATATTGTTTCCAGTTCTGTATATAGTATTTTTGGTGTCGGGGAGTCATTTTTACTATCAATGTTAGTGAGTTATTTGTACTGTTGCATCAGTGAGTCATTTGTACAGTCAGCTTTGCAGAGTCATTGGTATTGTCGGAATCAGTGAATCATTTGTACTCTCAGTGTTAGTGATTCATTTGTAATGTCATCATTAGTGAGTAATTTGTATTATAGTCTTTAGTGAGTCATTTTTACTTTCGGTGTTACTGTTTCCTTTTTGAATTGTGTCTTTTAAACTGTTTTAATTTCTATTGTAAAATTTCTTGTTTTTTATAGATTTCACAATTTTTCCCTTTGACATCTCTATTTGATATAAAATGAATTAAATGCCATATTACAGTGAGGATGACCCCCATTCAAGGTCGTTAAATCATATCCATGATTTTAAAAAAAAATACGAAGTCATTTAATTTTTCAAGCCACATTGTTTAATTTGATTCAATTATAATGGAAACTTCAGCATTTCTTAAACCACTTCCCCATTAAATCATCTAATGGGAAGAGATATATTCCTCCCTTGTTTTTCATTTTCATTCCCTAGTGTGAGAAAATTCAACCTTTCCTTCTTCCCATAGGATTCATGCAATCAAACATTCCTCATAAGATTGGTTCCCCTTGATGTTATTCCTACTACATGTGCACCACCTCTTTCGGTGCAACCAACCAATGTCGATAAATATTCCATATAAGATATGATATACCGTTGTTCTATTGGGTTCCTCTCCTTATGTTTCTCCTTCACCTATTATTTCATGTGATCTCTAAATTTCTATTTGAGATTTATTAGGTTTTGTTTAGTGCGATCATTCTACAGTGTCCTAAGGTGGACGTAGTTGTCATGGTGGGAGGTCATCATGATCTGTTCTATGGATTGCTATCATGTAAAGAAAATCAAAAACATTATCTTGTTGGTGATTCGGGGCTTCACTATTAATTTATGTGAAACTGTTGTTTTAGCATGTTCAATCCCACTAGAACATAATGATATTGATGTAATAACTGTTTGATCCTTATTAATAAATTGGTATGAATCATATGATACTGCCTATTGGTTTTCTAGATAGTGTGGTATATATTATTGTCTTATTTATCATGTCATTAATGATGGAAATTGGTATATAACATAAAATATGATTAATTTTAATTATTATTGTCATAGATAAAGAGGCATGTAAATAAACATGGTTTTTGATGCAGTAAGCATCTTTGATTGAACTAATTGATGAGCCAAATGCATGTGGAATATTGTTGATAAATAATTAAATGAATGTAAACTAACTTTTTAGTTAATTTGTGATAGCTTACTGTTAAGGTTTCATGTTGTTGGAACCCACACAATATAAATCTATTAAATACATATGAATTAAAAAACAAGCTGTTTGATAATTGATATTCCCTGGTAGGGTTCTATGTTACCCTATTTATTATAAGGTTGAGTACTTATTGATTTGGATCCATTAGTGCTCATTATGTATGAATTATGGATTCCTTGTTTAAGGGTGAAGAGCCTAGTTGTTATGATATTTTTTCCCACTTATTGTGTTGTGATGTGACCCTATATGGTTGTTGTGATATGTGGGGGTAGGGAGGAACACTGGATGTGGTAGTAGTTCACAGCTAGAGTGCTGAGATGCATTTTTTTATTCATCTGGGTGTTAGGGAGGACATCCGAGATGATTAAATGGGTTGGATGTGAATGTTTGATGCTTGATGAATCTTGTTAGTTGTTTATATTCATTACTTTCCCTAGATCCCAAGGCATCTAGTCTTACTATCCTCCATCAAAAAAGAGGTGAAGACATGAAGGTATTCCTTGTGCTTTCTGTGTTTAGATTCTATATGATGGATTAGTCATCACTATTACTATATTTAGAAAATACACAATGGGTAGTTACTCTACTCATTATGTTGAGACCTTAGTGATTGGTAGCATAAAATGTTTTTATTGATTTCATGAGAATATGGGAAAGGAATAATGTTGTTAATAAATGATGTTAACCCATGGGGTTTCAGTTTTCTATGATGCGATGTCAATGCAATATTTTTGAGAAGTTCTGGATTTGTTTTGGTTATTCCTAGAGGGCATGAAACATTTTTGTGATGCTAATGAAATGTAATGTGGAATTAATAATGGTTAATTAATGGTTAAAGAATAAATTAATGTAAAATAAAACTCATAAAAAGAGATAAACTAATTTAATATAATTTTTTAAAGGGTTGTGTTCTTATAGGATACATAGTCTTTGTAGTTTCAGTTGGGATTCTGAGAGACATTAGATGTGGTTGAGTCTAAGACTAGATTATTCCCATAGTGTGGTTGTGAGATGTAGTATATTATTTACTTTTTTTGATTTTATACAGTAATTCACCTCATCATTTAGGGAAACTGAAATGATATGTATTATGTTCCCTAGGGGTGTAAACATTATGGTGGGAGGATGGATGGTTGACTACCCCCCTTTGGCCCTTCTCTCTTCTCATGGTAGTTACTTGTACTGGTAGGAACAAAAATTAGTTTTTCCCAATATATGTGTGTAGAGGGTTGAAATGTCTTGTGGGTATTCACACAAATATATTATGGATATGGTTTCTTATGGACTACTATAGGCGTAATGGGTATAGGATGTAATGGATTGAGGAACCTTACTCAGTGTATGGGTTGTAATGTCTTGAGGTAGAATTCCTGACATATGTT
This sequence comes from Viscum album, assembly GCA_963277665.1. Taxonomy (NCBI): domain Eukaryota; kingdom Viridiplantae; phylum Streptophyta; class Magnoliopsida; order Santalales; family Viscaceae; genus Viscum; species Viscum album. Next base: position 1,879,053,326 of record OY728150.1, on the reverse strand, counting down.
ACACATTACGAGAGATTCAGTGGATCCTATAAACTACCTGTTATGTTTGTTATATGGATGTAGTGGTGGTTTTTCATGAGGTACATGTTGTGGTGCTTTACCCAAGTGTTAGTGGGAAAGTATTTTTGGAGAGAGATGCTTAGGACATGCTATGTTGGGGGAAAACGACAAACTAGTGGGAAGTGGTAGAGTGGTACCCTTGATATTCGTTATTATACAATATACTCTTGTATTTTACACTTATTGAGAGTATCCTTTCTGATGATGAAAACATAGTGTTCTTTTTTAGGTGATGAGTTAGTTTCACTTTTTGTTCACTATGCTTTAGAATACCATATTTAATTTTTCACGTGAGGCTATGGGTATGATTCTACTGAGTATGATATTATACGCACCTGAAAAATATATAAACTATTTTTCATGGAACATGGGGAATGTTGGAGATCATGTTCATTACTACTAGATTGGGGTTGCAGGAGCTATTCATCCATTGTGGTCATTGTAGATTTTACTTTCTTTTGGAACTTATAGTTTTTCCTTTCAACAGTTCTTGTATGAAATTACATATTTGTACTTGGTATTTATTTTATATTAATATATGAGTTGGAGATGGTTGGTTTATGTCTTATCTCTCTCTTTATTATGTGTTCTCTTATAGGTAATTCCTCCAATTTGTGTTTTTATTATAACCTATGTGCAAGTCGCCAACCCGGGGCCTACTGGAGGCAGGACTCATGGGTAACTCTCTCCCATATCACATTGTTTGCCTAGGATGGGTACACCATGTGGGGAGGGGTTCATTACAACTCTCTTGGTTGATGTGTGTGTAAAAAAAGTTGGTGACATGAAAATAAGTTATTGAGTTGGAATTTAACGAATGAGGTAGTTTCCCCTCTAATATAAGTTCATATGTACATAAATTAATGATTGCATATAGAAATAATTCTTAATGGGTCCTAGAAAGGTAATTAGGAAATGACAGAGTTTATATAGAATAGTTAGGGTGGTAATGAGCCTCCTTTAGCATGGAAATGTTCTCTTATGTAGTTTAGGTGGCTTGAGATATCCTATAGACAATGTTATAAATTTGAGAGAGTTTTAGTTTATTTGATGTGAAAATAGGTAAGGTCATCTGGGTATGACTATTGATAAATGTAATCAAATGTTGGGTTCCAAAGGAAAGTTGGGAAGTTATTTGAGGCATAGTCAATGTAAGATGGATGATATGTCAATTCCTCTTAGACTAGAAGTGTGACATGCATACGAGGTATGTTTATGGATTAGTAACAACCTAGAGTGTAGGAATGTGGGGGGTGATTGGGATGGGTTTCCTCTAAATTATAAGATTAATGAACTCCCTTAAGATAAGTGATATGGGATCCAGGAGTGGGTGATGGAAGTTTTTGGTACATGGAATATAGTTGTGAAGGGGTTTAGGGTGAGAATGAATGAAATGGTCACTAGATAATGTACCTATTTGTTTTGATGAGTTTTGATGAGGATACATGAGTTCCTGAGGTTAAGGATGTAGGGGAATGTGGGAATCTTTATCACCAATGGGTGGTGGTGAGGGTAGGTATCAATGAAAAGAGACCTGCATTGTTCCAAATGAACTTAACATGTATGCAAATATTTGATACTGGATGTGTTAATATGTATAATTCTATAAAAGGATTAATCCTGGAGGTTTTGAGGTAGTGAGATACATGAATAAATAAATAGATTTGGTTTTAATAATGCTTTTGCTCATGTTAAGCATCAGATTCTGGGGGGAGAGAGGGACTTGAGGCCTTAACTACCAATTAGTGAGACAAAAATGGTCGGAATTATTTGATTTATAGTCATTATTACATGTTAAGGGTGATTTATCCATGATTTGGATGGTTCGATTGAGTATTAAGGCCCATCAATGAGTGATATGGTAGGGGATGATGATCAATTTATCATTCCTTCATGAGTGGTAAAGGGTTAGAGGTTTGATATGATATGATTAGAGGGGTGAAAACTAATTGAGATGGATTTTTGGTTTTGATGTGGTGTGAGACTTGATCATATGAACTCCCTATGTGCGATGGGGTCATTGAGGGAATATTATGTGAGATGTGGATTGACCATAACTTGAGTGAAAAGGTAGATGTTGAGCCTTGGACTTGCACAACCTTCCTAGTGAGAGGGTTGGATGAGGTTCTTAGTATAGGTCCCTTCTCTAATGGATTATTGGACAACAATTGGATGAATTCCTACCTAAAATCATTGTGTATGGATTATGTTAATTAATTATAATATGATTTCATTATAGAATAGTTTTGAAGATAGTATTCATAGATTCCGTGGTAACTGTATTATCACTTGGTGACCTGATTCATATAGATTTGTGATGGCCCAGTTTTTAGAGGATTTCAGCAGACTTGTGTGAAAAATTTCTTTTAATTCCCCATAATTTTACATATAGATGATGGTGAATACTAGGGAAACCTATTTTCACCCAACATAACTGCATTTTTTACACCGTGCATGGTCAAATTGTTGCACAAAAAGTTTCAAAACATGATGTGAAGATGATAAGGATAAATATGATTGATGGAAATGTTAAGATAAGATGTGTGAGGCTCAAGGATGTATGTCATACAAGAATTTGTATTATGTTCTTTTTTTGGTCAGTATATTTGATCGACCTAGGTGGTGATTGGTGTTGCATTTTTTGATGACTCTGAGTCTTCCTGATTTTGCATGGTATATTTTTATAGAGAATTAATGCTTAATTTTTTATATATACTTAATTTATTTTTATTGGTAAATTTGTAGATTTTTTTTCACTATATTCTATTATTTATTATTTAAAATAACTCTCCATTATATTGGCCAGGACCTCACTGCTATAAGACAACCTCTAGTGTAAATGGTGGTATTCTTGAGGTTATATGAAACTATATATCAGGTGGGAGTTTTGGGTTATGGGATTAAAAACAAGTATATGATATGTTTTTCCATACTATTTGGGGTGATGGTAAGTAAGTGGTTTAATAATGTGTAAGATCTTTGGGTTGGCCTCATGCTACTACATCATGAAAACCTTTAAAGTAGTATTTCATTACTTTTATTGGTACATAATTTTTGTACATGGTTTGTTCTTTTATAGACGAGATAATTTTTAAATATGATGGGTTTAACAGGTAATCTATTTATCATTTTCATTTAGGAACATTTGAAATATTACTATGTTCATGAATCATATTTGGCACATAGACGTCACATGAAATATGCGTACTTGTGTGTGATTGAATTTTTATAATAAGGATCACGATATTAAAATTTTTTCAATATACTATATGGATTTTTCCTATGAAAATTATTTTTAGAGTTTTACTCAACTAAAACATGAAATTTTCTCTAACGAATGGTCACATGGATCATGGTATATATGTTCTACGGTGGAAGCTATATGTTCCCCTTTGTGAGGAATTTAAATGGGTACCTCTTAGGTATATATGAATTGTAATTCCAAACGAATGTTACGAGTATGGGAACATGTTCCATTGAGTATGGATGTTTGGTAACATAATGTGTGAGAAAACAACCTATATGGAAATTTATATATTGCTTCTTAGTGGAATTATACATAACAAGACTGGATGGTTCTCTCATAAACCAAATGGGTTTGAGGAAAGGAATGTGAATTCATTTTTTGGGTATCAATCATGGATTTGGAGGGATGTATCAATTGATTTCACAAACCCCATTTATTCTAGGTATACTTTCGGGATGCATAGAGTGATAGTAGGTGGAATCTATTTTTTTTAAATATCACCCATTTGGTATGTGATCATTCAGTTAGCCTTGTAATGAGTGAGATTCCATGGTATAGAGGGTGGGGATGACTTTCTTAAGGAGAATTGTTATAATATTTGGGGTATAAGCCATGGTTTTTTAGAATATAAATACTAGGAGAATGAGTTCGGTTGTGTAAATAGATGGATCCATCAAGTTTGGGTGAGACATAGTATGATCATGGGGCATGATAAACTATGATAAGTTTTCCGAGAATCAAAAAATATTAAATAGATTGTTTTTGATGGCTTGGTTTTTTGGGAAAATATTTTGGGTATAAGAGTTGGTTCATATAGGTTATGTACACACCCATTTGTATTTTGGGACGATGAAAAATCATTTTTTGAGTCCATAAAACATTTTCTAGGTAGTGTATTTACCCAAGTAGTTCTACAATGTGTTTTTGTGGTGAGATGATCAGATTCCAAGTGTCCATGGGGACTAGATCATTTTTAGTATTGACCAGATGAGCGAGAGTTTTTTGGGAAATATTTTTCTTATGCTTAAGGAGTGGTATAAGGGAAACTACATGGTGGAGAAAACATTATTTGATATAGTAATATATTTTTCTAGGTGTCAACATAATAATAGGTGAGTAGGGTTTTATAATACTATTATGGTATAAGGTCGAAGATCACATCCAATATGTAGATGATATAATGGATGAAAAATTAATTATAATTATTGTTTTTTTGGATTAGGGGATGGAGAAAATGACACTCATACATTGGATAAAATTAAATCAATTTTGATAGTATTACCCTCATGTTGGAAGGAATATGGAGGTGGGGTGAAAAATCGATGGATAATGGAGTTGACACTATGATGATGGTGTGTGGGAAATGTCAATCTAATTTGGTTCCATAATAAATAACAATCTTGAACTATGATTGAGGTGTTAAATGGAGTGATTTCATTATCATTGGGCATATATTCTATATGGTGTGATTCAAGTGTTATTCTGATCAGAAGTGTGTCAATCCTCAATGAGGGGGCATATTGGCAATATCAGGCGGTGGGTGATCTGATTATGCAGTTACATGAAGAGTAAGGTCTGATAATTTTTTGGGTGTTTGGATGGTATTTTGATGACACAATGAGTTAATGTGTCATGATTGGGTGGTTTGAGGACATGTCAGATGGTGATGCATAACAGTTTCAAGAAAATGAAGGTAGAGGATGTCTGACTATTGTGTTTTCACAGAATTAGATATAGTGATGTGGAAACTAGAAAGGAATATTTGATTTGAATATGGTTGGTGGGTTGCCTGATGGCTGGGAGAGAATTTCCAATAGGCTATCCCAATGGTGGAAATTACCATGATTCCGAATTTTCAATAATGATTAGATCATTATGGCGGGGAGCATCATAAGTTTCTGGATGAATCAATTGAAAAAACTATGGATTATCAAGGTATATGGGGGGAGTGAGCATTATGTCAATATTGAATATGGAGGAAATAGGGTGGATCGACACATAATTAATATTTCAATATCCTTATATTTTAAAATAAGGACATTATGTATAATTACTTGTTTGCAAAAAGGACCAAGATTAAATGAACTCAAAGTATTATTATTTAAATATGACCATTATAATATAGATTATTAATTGGTAGGTATAAATATGATTAAATAATATATATATATATACATTTATTATAATAAATATAAATTTATTGATTAATTCACGGGTAATAATTACACAAGTTTTAGTAAAACTATATTTTTCATCAAAGTTATGCTTTCCCGAAAAATGGGTTTTTACTACATTGTGTTACTGAATAATAAATTAATTTCTATAGATTATTAAAATTTTATTTAATAAAAATATATATAATTTTTGAAATCATCATATCAAAATTATCCAATAGTAAATTTTTTAGTCTTTTATGTAATTTTTTATTTTTCAATTAAGAGTTAAAATACAGATTATTATTAAAATCTATGTTAGTATTAATTTTTAAAAGTAATATTATATTTAGTATTAGTCTTAAAATTATATCAGTTATTTGGGATTTAAAATAATCTATTTATTTTTTTTTAAATGAATTTTATAAATGAATTTAGTATAAGTCATTCTACATGTAAAAGGGAATTATTTGAAAAGTAGTTTATGATTACATTTTTCCTAATTAAATTAAAATTAATTTCTACTACTTTTGTGTTTTTAATTTTTATTAATAGACTCTATAATTTGAATCAGTGTATCCAAATTTTTTAAAAAGGTATTTTATATTTTGGGACAATATAAATAGCAACGACAATAAATTTTATTTCCATTGGAAATGGTAAATAAGAATTTAAAGTTAACAATAACATAGTTAAAGCCATAAAATGACTTGAACACTTGACCTAATTTTTTAGATGATGTGGTCATATCTATACTATTCATAAATATTTTAATATGTCATTATTTAATTTTGTATATGATTTTGACCTTTAGAATATTTTATTTTCGGAAAAGTTAATAATGTCACATTCTTGTTTTTAGAAACTAAAATATTTTCAACATTGGGATTACCAGATGATATGTGTGTTTATAAAATTAATTTTTAGATAAAATTAATTTATATTAATCATTGAAATTTATTTTTAAATTTTATTAAAGGTATAGTTTCATTAAACTCTTACAAAATTCCAACGCATTAATTATTCATTTACTGGAAAAATGAAATAAAAGATACTATATTTTTAAATGTAGTATTATTTGAAATAATTATAGTCAATAAGGAATTTAATAGATGAATTGTACATATTAAGGATGTATTAAAGTATATTATTTTCATTCTATTTGTTTTATAGATGTCATAAAATTAAAATGTAAATAAATACTTCATAAATGGAAATTAATGATATAATATGTAAATAATATTTTAATAAATGATTTAAAAATACTATAAATACTTTTACAATCCAACTAATTAGAATTAGGATTATAATATCACTTTTAGTTCAATTATGGTATGTTTATCTATTTATTGTATATGTTTTGACCCTAAAATAGTAAATATCCTTAGTGTCACGGTAAGTGTGAAATAGGTTAATAATGGGTTATAACAAAATTATAAGGGTAAAAACATATTCAAAACATGCCTAATTTTTATTTTATGGGGATATTTATTTCCATACTCGACTTATATTGTCATTAAATTATTATTTATCCATTTTTAATTGAATATTGATTTATATTAGTTTAACTTACGATGAAATTTCTAGTGTGCCCCACTCTCTAATAAAACCCAATATCTAATCCACAATTACTCACACATAAAACCCCATTTTTTATTCTAATAAAATCCCAAATAACACCCTAAAATACATTAACTCATTTTAGATTGTTATTTTTGTTTTATTATGGATTTTGGAGGATTTATTATTTTAAAAATTTGATATTTTCCAAAGAAGAGGTATTGTTTTCGACAACATATTTTAGTTTTATTTCTACTTTCATATCCTTCAAATATTTTCCAACCATAATAAAATTATAATGTTAATATCTACTACATATACTTATATGTTATTATGATAATTACTTGATCTATATCTATCTCATTCTACATTAAATGGAAAATAAAACCATCATTCTTGTGTACGAAGGAATACTTCCACCCAAATCGGTGGAAATTATTTTCCCTCACCATCTCTCTTGTAATGATTATACTGATATAATATTATTTTTATATGATATTCATGAAATATTTTGTCATTATTAAAATATAATATATCATTTAGCTTCTAACTATTATATTCACTGAAATTGATAACATCCTTCATGCGTACATGTGAACTACCACCTCCATGAACCGATGTGATTTTTTTTAACCCCAAATCACAAAGATGATATATATCAGTATGATTAAAAAACTCAAATTGTATTTGATATATTGTTATTATTTTTTAATTATAAAATAACACTTACCTTTTTTTGATAATGATATTTGAAAAAGGGAAATGTCACTCATGTGCATGTATGAACTATCATCTCAATGATTGAGACTAAATATATTTAATCGCATTTATAATTAACTAATGGATTGAAAATTATAATTGATAAATAAAATGAATAATTATTTCATTATTATTATTTTTTATAGGATGTATTAATTTTGACATTAACTATAGTCTCTTTACCAAATCTCTTTTGGACATATGAAACGAATATTATAAAAAAGTCCAATGTGAATTTAATTAATTAAATATTATATCATAAGAGAACAATAATAGGAATAAAAAACAATAAAAGGTTATTATGTAAGAAAAAATTATTCCTAATTCAATTATTTGGGATGATAAATAATTTATGTGACGTTTCAAACTCAAGGAATGTGTATTTCTTTTAAAAATCATATTTCAAAGGTTCCTTAAAATCTCTATTTATCTTACATATAAATAGTTGTAAAATTTTTTTATGGATGTATTTATACCGATATAATGTAATTAAAAATTAAAATTTATGTTTTTTTAATTTATTCAATTGGGATTTAAATGGAATCCTTTACCGAATGATTTAATGATTATTACTCAAATGACAAAAAGGATGATTCTTTTTTAATGTATACATCGACAATAAATCCCTCCACAACAACCATTATTTTATTTATAGATTTCACTATAATATATAATGTATCATTAAAAGAACTACTTCCCAATGTTTTTGATATATTTATAAATTTTCATAAATTGGATTTTATATATCAATATTTTTAAATGTTTTATGGACAATAATAATAGTTTTAAGAAGAAACAATTATGTATTCTAATAATGTTTATTATAATTGGTCACGAAGACATGTGGTTCTATTAATAGTAGAGGGTGGGTTAAGCCGTTATAAATCTATAATGAATCGGTTGAAGGGACCAAGTTACTCATATAAATACCATCTAAGAGATTATAAGAATATACGTTGACGGTTATTACTATTATAACCATGATTGTTATTCCATGTGTTACAATGAGGGTTAATCTATGAGTAAGAGAGATATGAAAATTTTGCTTCAAGTTACCTAGATGATTTATCTATTAATTATGTGGGATTTTATGGAAATACTATGATTATAAATGAGAAAATAATTTATATGCAACTCAATAAGGTTTTAATATACAACTTTGGGAATAAGTTATTATGATCTTTTCTTGATTTCTATGGAAAAATTATTTGATTAATTTTGATGTTAATATTTCTAGTAAAATTAATTAATAAAATATATTTTTTAGAGAATTTTATTTCATGGGTATGTAAATATTTATTTTTTTCACAAAGGTTACTTTTAAAAAAGAATATTTTTATAAGTATTCTAGGACCGATAGTTTCAATCTTTCTTTTTATGTCCCTTACTGAGTTTTTTGTGCTCATTCCACATTTAAAAAAATTACTAGGGATTTATGAATGTTTAAGGAAAATTATTGTGTAATGGTTAATTTAATGATGATTTTTAATTAAAAGAAAATATGTTTCATCTAAAGAGTTCTATATTACAAAATATGGTTACTCAGTAGAAGTCTCCACTTTTAAATTTATGGGTTTATTAAATAATATTTATGTATTAAATATCTAAATTTAATAACATAAAATTACTTTGTTAATGAAAGAAGAGTAAATCCTGTAAATAGAAACAATATTAATTAATGTTTAAGGATGAGTCCTTATAGTTGGTATGAAAAAAGGGTTTAGATAAATTTAAAAGTTATTATTTTATTTGAGCATAAATTAATTTCATCATAATAAAAATGGTTTGTATCTTATGAATTATTATAATTTTTATTATATGGTGTTATCTAGAACTTAAATAAACTAATATATAAAGGGTTTGAATGAATAGAGTATTATAAAATTTATCAGGTATTATATTTACCTTATTGATTATTTTCATTTCAATAATTCATTTTATGTATAAATGATGTTGATTTCAACATATTAAGGATAGTTTATAAAGGTGGAAGGAAAATGACCTTTCCCAAAATTATTATCCCATCCAGAGTATTTAGGTGTCACTATAATGGAGAAAATTTTATCAAATATTTTTGAATGCTTTTTTAATATCCAAATCACTTGAAACAAACTATTTGATGTACCCAACACCTTTTATTTATCCAAAAAAGTTATGGATCATGGTTTCTCTTTCTTATGATTCCCACATCACAATTTATCCATGTCATTGGTAAATGGAAATTCCACCAAGTACATGACAATTTATTTTTTGGAGATATGGATTTCATAATATAATAAAAAATGGTTATCAACGGTATAAAATAAAACCATGAGGTCTAGATTTAAATTACAAATCATTTTCCTATTCTCGATATGTGAAATATATTTGGGTTTATATTGAAAAATCATAAAGTAATATTTCATATATATGATTTTTATGAATAAAGTGTAATGGAATATGATAATTAAGCATAGATAATGTTTTAATGATTATTTATGCATAGATTTTTTATAATTTTAAAATATTGGTATTTTATCAAATAGGAAACACCTATGAATTATTATATAGTAGGTTTTGTTTTCAATGTTTTGAAAAATATATTATGTATAATTGATTGTTTCATAAAATGGAATATTTATAAGGTGATAATTTTTGGAAGAAAATTATTCTGTTTGAGGTTTATATATCCCATTAGTTTTACACATGAAAAAGGTTATTTATGGAATAATGTCTTTAATTTTGGTGGACATAACTTTAATGATAATGAACACCACTAAGGTCTATAGGATCATTAATATTTAATTAGTTAATGGTTATTAAAATTAATGGAACATATGTTTTCATATATAGATAACCACTTGATTTTAAAGTGGTTTCATGATTATTGTTATTTCAAGTGAAGTTCACTATTTCAAGAACCATATATGATTAAGGTAAATAAAACATTATGATATTTTATTCTGTGAGTAATTATTGAATTATATTTTTTTAATATATAATTACCATGTCGCTTAATATAGATTCATGGAATTTATGGATATAATTATCATTTCATGGAGATTATTTTACTATAGAATATATATTTTCGGGGTGATACATTAAGTGTGATTAATATGACTTATAGGTAAATTCTTATTAATCTCATTAGAATTTGTGATAAAATTATTATGATTTTTTTAAAACATGGTCTAGAATATATTGTTTAATTTTATGTATATTTCCTATTGAATGAACCGATTTGCACTTTGTGAGTTATTATTGATGATTTGGAGATTAATGTTGTGTGATGGTTTATTCACTTTGGGAATATTAGTATATAATGCTAACCATTTAATGATTTATTTAATATTTATATATTGAAGGATATCTTGTAATCCTTTTTAGAATTATTTTTCCAATTTGAAGTTGAATTACTTCTTTTGGAAGGAAAAATACACCTTGAAGAATCATCATTCAAATAAAAAGAAAATATTGTTGTGGAAATTTATTAGAGGATGAAATTTTACACTTTAGGTTAGTATATTTACATATGATTTTATTATAGATGACAAATGAAGTGTTGAACTCTAGTAAAATTCTATTGGAATAAAAATGTTATCGGTTTAATTATTTTACTATGAAGTCAATGTTCTTTTAACTATTCATAGATTTTCAGTTATTTTGATTGTTATTTTTCTCATGACAATGTTCTAAACCACTCTATGTTTTTACTCAGGCATTATTTTTTTCTCCCATTCCTATGATTTAACTACCCAATTTTTTTTCAAGATACAATCCAAGTTATATATTATTATAGATGAAGTTTTCACTTATCTTTTATCATATTACCTATGGATGTTTTATTAACCCTTTTTACGATATGGGTTTTCAATAAAGGTATTCTAAAAATTAAAAACCCTAGTGTCCATGATCAAGTTCAAATTTCAAGGATGAATTTTTAAAAATGGGGGATAATGTAATATATTGATATTTTAAAATATGGAGATTATTTTTTTTATTGTTTATGACACAAAACAACATGTTTAAATGAAGCCTGATATATCGTTTTATTAAATATGACTCTAATAACCTAGTTATTAAATTGGATTATTTCATTAGGATTAAAGAATTATATATATATATATAAATTTAAATAAAAACAATTAATCTAATAATTATTAGAAAATAAGCTCTCATATTGTATAGAAACCACTTAGTTCTTCAATGTCTTGTTTTTATTAAACATGGGTTTTGATTACTATCTAGGTGAGAATAATATAATTTATTTTTAGATGTTATAAAAACTATATTTTTTATGATACAAATAATATTTGAAAAATTAATATCAAAATTATCAAATTTTTAAATATTGATAATTTTATGAAATATTGATTTTATAATTAATAGTGAAATATATTGATTAATTTTGAAAACAATGTTTCATTTAATAATAAATTATATTTAATATTCATTATAAAATTATTTATTTCTCTTTAATTTGAAATATTCGATTATTGTTTTTTCAAAATAATTTTATACAATAATTTATTATGAATACATTCTATACATAAAAATAATTTTTTTAAAACCCATTTTTCATCATTTATTTAAGGTTAAATTTGAAATTAATTGATGAAACATATATATTTGTATGTTTGGAAAAGGATTTCAATACTTGGAACTAATTGTTCTAATTTTCTTAAATAGTTACATTTTATTTATATAAAATTTAAATAGAAACCTTACTAAATTTTGTAACAATGATTAATGGTAAATTGAATATTCAAAGTTAAATATAAAATTATAAGGAATATAAAATTGACCAAAATCCAACATTAATATTACTATACAATTCCATTTTATCCATAATATGGGAACATTTTCTTATTTGGAATTTTGAATCTATTTTCATTTGATTATGACAAATAAAATATTTTATTTATTGAAAAGTAATAATTGTCACACTCTTGATTTATATAGTATATCATTTTTAACATATAAATAAATTGAGGTAATGTTCTGTTATAAACATTATTTTGAAACATTAAGGATTTATATTAATCAAATAAATTTAGTTTTAATGTTTATAATATATTGAATTTCCATAAATGTATACAATGGGATGACAAATTGAATATTCAATTAATAGAAAAATAAAATAAATTTTATTAAACACATTTGAAGTAGTAATGTTTTATATAATTAAGGGTATCAAAAACATTTATAGATAAATATAACATTTTGTAGTTGTTTCAATATAGATAACTTTAATTTCATATTTTTTCAACTTGTTTTTAAATTCTATGAAAATAAATAGTTCTAAAATTGACATTATTGATATTGTTTGAAAATAATAATATATTAAATAATATAAATTTACTAGAAATTAGATATTTAGAATTATGAATAGTATATGTGTTATAATATCAAACATGGTTCATTTAGGGCCCTGTTTTTTATTTATAGTATCTATGTTGTCCATTAATGCTTAAAAAATATAGTAATTGTGGTAGGTGTCAAATTGGGTAATGAGGTTTTAAAACAAAAAGATAAGGGAAAATACATAGTTAGGAAATGATTTTTTTTTAATTTATGTGCTAATTTAGATACATCCTCATCATATATTTAAAATAAATCATTTTTTCAACAATAAATGAAAGTAAATTTATATTACTTTAATATTTTATGAAATTTCATGAGTTCCCCTCCCTTCCTGTATAAAAGAAATTCTATTTTACTCTTTACATGACAATTAAAAATAAAATTAGCAAAAACAATTTCAAATCCATTATTAACTACAATTAACAAATTTCAGATTCCTTATTTTGGTAATAAAACCAATATTAGAGGTCATAAAGAGTTAAAAAAAAAATATTTTCAACAAGTAGAGTCATAGTTTTTAACTATATGTTTTAGTTTTATTTATCATGCAACATCCATCATTGATAATATAATAAAACAGATATCATATATATAATAATATGTAATTATGTGAATTTAATTTCCTATATCCATATCAACTTCCATCAAATTGAATACGAACCAATCCTTCATGTGTATAGAGGACTATCGCCTCACGAATTGATGTAACTAGTTGTCTATCACTACCACTCAGGGATGGATTATAAAGATTATATTTATTTTTATATTTTATATTAATGAAATATTTATCATTATGAGAATTTAGTAATGCATTTTCCATCTTACATCTTTAATCAATGAAAAAGTACAACATCATTCATGTGTAAATTTAGACTACCTCCACCTCGAAGAATTACGATTTTATTTTCATCACCACATCACATGGATTATATAAAGCAGTATATTAAAAGTATTAATATGATATTTATGATACTACTATTATTATATAATGATAAAATCATACATACCTTATTTTCATAATTATAGTTAAAAAATATAATTGCTACTCATGCTTACTTATGGCCTACCGTATCCATGACGGTAGCATTGTTCATTATTCATAATTATATGTAATTTTTAGATTTAAATGTTCTATTTATATATAAATAATATAATTATTTAATGATTATTTTTCTATTTATGATGAAATAATATCTAATTTTACCATAGTGAACTTACGATTTCCATTTTGGACTAATTAAATGAATATTGTCACAATGTTTGACATGAATTTAAATAATTAGATAATAAAGCACATCTTGGTATAAGATAATATAAATGGAATAATAAACTTGAAAATGGTTCTGATGAATGTAATTAAATTATCCAATGTTTATTATTTAGGAAGATAAAGAACATATGTGATGAGTTAGAGTCATGTTGAAGGACATTCTATTAAAAATCATATTTTAATGTATCCTTTAGAACAGTATTTTTCTTTCATAATAATATTTTAAAAAAAATTACGGATGTTTTAATAAGGATATAAGTGAATTAAAAAGGGAACATTAGGTTTTATTTAACACTATTCTAAATTATTTCAAATGTAATATTTTATAGAATGTTTTAACATCAATTAAAAAAATAAAAAATCGAATATATATGACTTATTTGGTAGATTTTATGGAAATATATTTTAACATTCCCTTTCCATGATGTTTTAGAGTTATATTTAATGAATAGTGTAAAAAATATATTAATGATATTTTAAAATGAATAAATTTTTATTAAATGATACAGAATTCATGAATATATTATACTGGACCAAATAAGTTAGAAAAGGTTTTAAAAATCAGAACAAACCATTTATGGGTTGTTTGTAAATTTTTTTGTGACATTACTAACCCCTAAAGGGTGAAAATTTTAATATTATGGTAATTTTCTAGAGCATTAACATGGGATAAAACTAAACGATACAAGTAAAAATATGATCCAACCATGTCAAAATTATATTGGATGAAAGTATTTAGTCTCATAATAATATTAGATTCTTATTTTGGGAATTTTGATCTATTTGAACATAAAAATTAATATATATTAATTTAATATTTTACGAAATTAGAAGACTTTATCTCCCCACAATTTTATATGGTCACACTACTATATCTTATTCACCTAATGATGAGACTTATAGCCTAGAAAAAAATTATGAATATTTATTATGAAATTCACTAGACACATAGTAGATGTTATTTTCCTCTATAAATATCACACCTATATCCTATTAGAGGAGATCCAACGATTCATTTCAAAGAAGTGATAATTGTCCAAACTGATCACTTATTTTCATTTACCTCTTATAAATTTGTTATATTCTAAATAAAATAACATCTTATATATCCCAAATATAATGAAAATATATTATGAATATTTAAAAACCATTGTTCATCCCCATTCAAATAATATGTAATGTGAATTTATCTCTATTGCGTATATACAACTTCCTTTCTCTATATAGTGATACAATTATTTATTCAAAATGATATTTTATAGATGGGTATTATGATGGGTTTAATGTTTATATATTATTTTTATTAAAAATTAATTCTCATTTAATTATAATATCATCCCTACATTATAACCATTAAATCCACTGGGAAATGATAACATCGCTCGTGCGTATGTGTGGACTACCACATCCTTGTTGCAATGCCATTCTGTTGTTTTTATTATTATGTAAATGTGGTGGAATTTTATAAATATATATGATATATATGATATATTAGTGATATATTTTTTTGAAATAATATTTTTTTTCACATACATATAAATGAAAACAACATTCATGCATTAGTAAAAATTACTATATCCATTAATGGTGTAATTCATTTTATATCCATAACCATCATGGAAGAATATTTATATAATTAATATATATGATATTTTTAACATTATTAATTTTTTTTTTATGATTTATCTATAATAATAGTATACAGAAAAAAACTACCATACTAAATCATACATGAAAAAATGATGCAATTACCACTCAGAAGAGTGATTTTAATAAAAAATAGTCTATAAACATGTTAAAAGAGTTTAAAAGAAAATAATATATGGTTATTTATATATATATTATTATGTTTGAATAATTATATCTATAATAAACCTATATTTATTATACATGAGGTTTGAAAATGAATGTAGAATTTTTGTCTTAAGGTATGGGGTTTTATTTTACTATCCAATTGTTTTTCGAGATTTTTTATCATTATGTTTCCAATGGTTAAGTGTTATAATATATCACTCATGGAAATAATTATTTTAATTATACACTTGCTATTTCTAGAAAATAAATATTTTCCTTCCAGTTTATTCAACATATTTACTAAGGATTTTGAAAATATGTTGA
Organism: Viscum album; assembly: GCA_963277665.1. Lineage (NCBI taxonomy): Eukaryota > Viridiplantae > Streptophyta > Magnoliopsida > Santalales > Viscaceae > Viscum > Viscum album. Next base: position 1,879,036,816 of record OY728150.1, on the reverse strand, counting down.
ATTAATACCCCTATTTGGTCAAAAAATATTCTTCCATTTCCATGTTTTCTAAAAACAATAATTAATGTTTTTCACTATCACACTAAAATTGATTATTTTCATTTTAAAAATGTCTACATTCATAAAAATGGTCTTAAATGAATCAACGTATCATTTTCCAAAAATAAGAACTCTGAGATTGTTCTGAAAAATGTATTGATGGAATGTTTTTGTAACTTATTACAAGATCTGAATTTTCCACTTTCATATATAATAAATGTTTTGAAGATTAATTAAAGTGTTACCATGGTAATTTTCAATTGAAAAAATTTACATAATATTTTGGAATACTTTTAATTTGGAAGATGTTATTTCATAATTCCAATTTTATTTTCCTCAAGAATATTTTAATGATATTTTCATTTATAAATGATAATAAAATTCAATAATGATTAGAATAGATTAGGATCCATATAATATGATCCACGGATAAAATTAAATGATGTTTTTGTAAATTCAATGTGTTTTTTAATTTAAGGTTTTCTGGGAATATGTTCGAGGAATAAAATACTTATTCTTTATTTTAGTCGATTATTTTTAGAAAAGAATGATTTTTATTTCACCAATTCCCTTTCAATGTGTTTTTCTATGATGAAATACTTATTAAACCCATTTATTTTTAGTTTTATGATATTATGATTGGTTTATGATGTTGTTTAACACATGTGTATGATTTTCCTTATTTTACGGGTGGAAACTACATATCTTTACAATTAATTGGATAAATATTGATAGCTGTTGAGATAAATATGACTAGAATGGGGTGGGAAACAATTTCATTAAGGGAAATGTTCTACCATGATAGTCTTGGGAGTGAACATTGAATTCAGTGTTTATTATTATGTAAACCCATTTCATTTTTTTTATTTTTTCAAAATATCCGTAATATATTGGAAAGTATTTTATATTCCTATCTGTATCTTACAAGTCTATATATTATGCCTACATTATGCTATAATGGATCTGGTATTATGATTTATTTGTGATTCTAGTATTATAACCTATCAATATTTATACCATTAATCTTGATTATGATCTATGATGTGAAGGGTATGATATTAATGTGGCATTATTATTTTTCTATATCATTGATCTCATGTTAGGATTATCAAGTCATTGACATCCCCTTTTTTACCCTTATTGAGCATAAGATCTCATCATTTGTTATGTTTCATTTTCCAGGCATTGACAGATGTTTTTATGAATAATATGTCTATGATGAGGGATGGTTAGGAACGTCATTGTGGGAGATGATATAGAACTATTATGAATCAACTATTAATGTTTCCAAACTTCAATGATGTTAAACCTATATGATACTGTAATAGATTTATAAGTATTATAATGAATATTGAACTACTTTTATGTAACATTATTTTATGAAATTTTCCCATTACACTAGTATGTATTGAAGTGATGTTTATTTACCCTTTGGAAACTATGTTGACAAATTTATTGAGAACCCTATGGATAAGTATATTTTAAGGATAAAATATTGATTTTCATAATGATCTAGAATAAAAAAAGGTTAAACCAAAGTTAAAAAAAATTAAAGGGTATCTATTTAGATATTCTATAAATTATTTTTCATGATTATGTGGTTTCCAACTATGATTATTATTTTATATAAAATGTTTTTAGCTTTAGTCAATAGTTGTAATCTTAAGGAATCATGTTAATATTTAATGTGATGGAATATTAAATGATTTTATTCGTAAGAAACCAATTATAACAGTATATTGAATGAAAATTATATTTTCAATTCTCAAAAAACATTATCAAGATATGAATTGCCTTTATCTTCTAAATTTGAAATGCACGGATGAATGATTTTTGGATACCATAAAGAGGTATCATTAATTTTATTTTAGTTGGCCCAATAATCTACTAGTCAAATTGAAATTTATCAGTACCACTTAAACAATATTTTTCATTCTCTAGTGTTTGGAACATGATAATGTCACTTAGGATATTTATCATTTATAATTCTTAATAGATCAATGGTGGACTATTATAGTGGACACAAAGGGGCATAATGAAATTGACACTATAGAGTGGGTTGAAATTATCAAATCTTTTTAATAAGTATTTCATTTTTATTATTCATATGAAAATGGAGTAATAAATCATTGGGTTTAGATAAATGGATGAAGAATCCATTGGTTCCTTTGAAGAAAATTTTATATGTCATGTGAGGTATAGTTATCGTATAATCATCTCACATGAATGTAAGGATGTTAGATTCTTTAGTGGCGTATAATCAAGTCTCTAAAGGGAATTATCCATAAAGTAATATAGTGGCTATGAATAAATCATTCAATGTGACATGAATGTGGAGATGGATATTGGAGTACCCATCATTCTAATGGATGGGACAATTAAAAGAAATTATAATTGAATGGAAATTCTAAATACTACGGGGTGAAGTATATGATATTTAGTTTTTTAAAAAAATCTGGAAGATAAAATGGTATAAATTCACTTAGGTGAATTGGAAGATGTTTTATGTGTGGAAATAATAGTCATCAGGAAATTGAATGTTAATGTTATGGGATGAAGTTCAATAATGATAAGAATAGTTAAAAATCACCACTGATTACACCACCTACACTCTATTGTTTTAAAGTCATAGAGTGTGGGAATTATGATAACAAATTCCCAAATATAAAGGTTAATGGAGATAAGTGATGTCGATCACATCATAATCCTAAATGCAAAGGAAAATATAATGTGATCAATATATTTAATGAGGGGTATGATAACTATACGGTAGAAGGAAATTTTACACCCACTATAGAGATGATAATGTAATATTTGATTCTATATCTACTAAAAATTTTATTTCTATCTACTATTATAAGGGTATTATAGTTCCACCTAATAAATTAATTGTCAAGATCGATGTAAAAAATCCCATCTATATGATGATCACAACCGCAGTCTTTGATTTTTCTCCCATTGATGTTTTTTGGAATATAATTATTGAAAATTTTATAATTCTCCCCATATTTGATTTATATTTTATTTTTGGAATTGATTTCCTTTCTTTACAAAAAAGAGCATCAATTATCTAGGAATGGATGTTATGTTTCATATTAAAAACCAACCAATGATATTCTATCTTTATGAAAAAAATAAACATCATATGGAAATTACTTCCAATGTATGGGTCATGATTTCTATTAAAATTTGTGTTTTTCTTAGTTGTCTAGGAAAAAACTCAATATCAAATATATTCCAATTACTATGTTGTTTATTTATGTATTTCTAGAAAAATTTCGTAGTTTATACCAAATCATAATGTTATGTTTTATATAGTATTAATATATAATGCTACACCTATTTCCAATAAATCTTATATAATGGAACCAATTGGGATGAAAGAATTAAAGAATCACCTCTAGGAAAATATTCACAAGAAATTCATTCATCCAAGTGAGTATCCACGGGGTGTACTAGTTTTTGTTGTTAAGCATAAATATAAATTAATGTGAATATTCATTGATTATAAAGAAAATAACAAGATCAATATCTTGAAAATTAATCTTCCACTATATATTAAATACATGTTTGATCAACTCTGTGGAGCATAATACTTTTTCATGATTTATGTTAATTATTGATACCATCAATATAGGCTCAATAATTAGGATATACACATTAAAAAATTCCATAAAACATATGAACTCAATGAGTTTATATTTATTCTATTTGGTCAAACTAATTTCCCATCTATTTTTATAGATTTAATGGATAGTGATGTTAGTGAGTTTCCTGCTCATTTTGTGGAAGTCTTTATATATGAAGTTCATAAATATTCAAATAGCATGGAAGAACGAAAATATAACATAAGGATTTTATGGATTAGCTTGAGAAAAGTTAACCCTAATGAAAAAATTTACATGTGTAAATTTTGGATTCGAATCATTTCATTATTGTGTTATATAAAATAATCTATAGGTATATTAGTATAAATTTTAAGTAAAAAAGTTATTGAATAATTTTCTATAACATCCACTATTGTTGAGAACCATATTTTTCATGTTTGGTTGGATATTATGGGGGTAATTGTGGTGAATTATTTACAACTGTCGAGTCCACTCATCTAGTTCAATTATAAGGGAACTAAGTTCCTTTGGATTAATTAATGTGAAAAATGTTTTAAGAAACTTATGAAAAGGATATTCAATACACCTTTGATTACATTGCCATATAGTGTAAAGTAGGTTATAATATATAGTTATACAATAAAAAAGATAATTGGGGTCTTTTCCATGAATAATGATATGTTTATAGATTATGCATCAAAAATGTGATGGTCTAAGATAAACATAACCGAACTAATGATTTAGATTTAGTTGTGTTATTTTTTGTATAAAATATATAGAGGGAATATATTTATGGATAAATGTGTCACATATATACTTATAAATAACATTTTAAAAAAAAGGATAAGAATATATGATAATGATATGATTGGAGCTGATTGAGGATTATGAATTCCCAATACATGATTATGATGTGAAAGAAACAAGTTAGTATAATCTTTGAGTCAAAAAGAACATGCTGGATTTTATATGATGAGAACGAAAAATGAATAATATTTCTTGGATTTGAAAGTATTTATTTTTTAAATCATTACGGGAGGGAATGAATATTATCTTTCATAAATTAGTTTCCAACCATCTCTTGGATGAAACTTATTGTTCTTCTCTCTTTATTCAACCCAAAAGGATGAATATGTATAGATATTTGAAAGAGATTTTTACTGGGATGAAATTAATAAAGATATTCCAGAGTTTCAATCTTGTGGTTTGTTATATAAGTAGGTTAATGATGAACAATGTAATTTTAAGGGGATATTACAATCATTACCCATTCCATATTGGAACTGGGAAAACATCACCATGTATTTTGTCACCAGACTCCCAAAATATCTAAATGTAATTATGAGTTATGAGTTGTAGTTCATCAGATTATGAAGTCAGAACACTTAATTTCCAATAGATAATATTTCTCTCGTGATCATCTAACTTGGTTATACATTAAGGAAGTGGAAATGTTTCAGGGTTTGCTAAAATCAATCATATATTATTGGGATATGAGGAATACCGATAAATTTTGAACAAGTCTTATGTTGGATATGGATATAAAGTAATGTTTTATCACTAATTATTATGATTAGATATATTTTAAGTCTTAGAGGATGACTAAAACTATATAAGAAATGTTGTGATATTACCCTATAAATTTCAATGGTGGATGAGATCAACACCTTTTTTGGTGCAATTTCTTATAACAATACCTTTCACTACATCATTTATATAGATCCTTATAAAGCCACATATTGTAGAATGTATATATTTTCAATGTGTTTTAATGAGGTTAGATAATAAAAATATAATTCAAAATGTTGCATGTGAATAAATGAAAGAGAAGGTTATTTCTTTTTAATAATACACAAGGGCAGTTTAGGGTCAACAAAATTGTTATGTTGGAAATCATTGAAAAGATCTAGAGTTTGAAGATGGTGATAAGGTATTCCAAATAAAATCATCATTGAAGAAGGTGATGATATTTGAAAATAATTAAATGATAATCCTTATATCTATATAGGTCATTTTATAATTCATGATCACATCGGGATGATAGAGAATCAATTGGAACTCCCATCGAATCTCTTTCAACTTCATTATATGTTCCTTTTATATCTCATGAGTAAGTTCATAACTAATCCTTCACATGAACCAAACTCAGTGGCAATATGAATAGAGAAATGTCATTATTATAATGTACAAGAGGCATATATTCTTCATTACAGAGAGTAAGTGGTATGTATCAAGAATTCTCTCATAGACAAATTTAAAAGGGAAAACCACCCAATTGGGGAAGTTATGTTGAAATCTGAGGATATGATGACACATATGTTCCCTCATTTTTTTTCAAAGTGAAATAAATTTAGAGAAAATATATATCAAGGGGGAAGAACATAACACCTCAGGAATTAAAAATAAATACTTCTTCAACTAAATTTATTAATTTCAATAGCGATACACACAACAAAATGTTTAGACGAACCATGAAATAATTTTAATTTATTATTTCCAACTAGTTGTTGTATTAGTGGGTATGAAGAGTAATACAGAAATTAAGGAAATTTATGGCTTAAAAATGTATAAAATTAGTTCATTGCAGATAAAATTATTAAAAAATTAACATAAAAATCTTTTTAAAATAAAGGATATGTTTTTTGGAATAACAGTATTAATGTGCGTAATATATTTTTATGTTAAAAATTAAATTGATCCCTATTGATGTAATATTTTAATAAAATATAAATATTATATGTTATATAATTTTTTTAACATTTATCTATTATTTTTTATTACACCTTGGATAATAATAAATCCAGTTTTACACTTAAAATGTATTTTTATGTAAATATTATTCTATCCCATATAGAAATCATAATTTAAAATAATTTCATCCATTTATAAGTATTTAGTTATATAATGTTGATTAAATATTTTAAATCATGAGGTTCAAATTTCATAAATACTCCCTATTTTTTCAGTCATTTTGAATAGTATTCAAGATTATACTTATCATGTTAATAAAGGGAACATCAGGTTAATATATGTTAAAAATAATTGGTAAGTCCGTATATTTTAATCTTAAATCTTATTATATAAATGAAATTAATCCCCTATCAAATTTTTCTCTAAATTTATAATTTTAATTGATAATGTTCTATGAAATAGAATATATTATACTTAAATTAATGTACCTTTAAAAATGTCACTCTCTTTGTATTAAATATCTCTTATTTGTCTACATATGAATTAAAAAAGTTAGAAAAAATATAAGTTTATATTTTTATCTTAATATAATTATATTCTTCATATAAATATATATTAAATTTTTTGTAATTATATAATAAAATTAATTTCATTTGAAACACTAATGTGGTATTTCTCTATTTAATAAAAAAATATAATAAATAATTTTAAAACTATTAACAGTTATATAATATGAGTAATTTAATGTGTCACATGAATTTTATAGAACTATGTTACATAATATGGAGATGTGAAAACATTATATTTCATATTCACATTTGTATTTTTGTATTTAAATTTTAATGTAACGAAGCTTTTAAAATGACAATAATGATTTTTTAACAAGCATTATATTTTTAAATGATATGAAATTCATAAAAATATTATTTTCACACAAATAAATGGGATATTGTCTTAAAAACCATCCATTGTTCATTTATGGGCATTTAATCATTTTTATGATGTTATGACACAATAATGTGTAAAAAATGTTAATATTATAGTAATTGTTAATAAGGTTAATGTGGGGTAACATTAAAATATAAGGGTATAAAATTAATATATGGGTATTTACAGAATAATATCTTGTGATATTGTTAACCCATTAAGTGTAAAGAACATTGTGTAAAACCCACTTTTCAAAAAGGGTTACTAAATCATCAACACAAAAAGATGGAATGGAAAATCTGAAGGATTTCAAGAAAACTAGGTTTCCAAATAGGTAAATATTGGTGGAAGTTGGAGATATGGGCATGAAATAAAGGAATAAATAATAATGCAGTGTGGTAAATATCATTGTTCAAAATAAATTGAAAGATCAATGGAATGTTATAGTCTTCAAAATCATAATTCTTTGATGAGATAAATTATTGTTGATTCATTAGACAAGAATCTAATAGTATGTATTTTTTGTTTCATGATCCTTTTCATGACAATTTGTGACTATTTTAATATTTAAACCAATGAATAAGGATATATATTTTTAATATGTATAATTTCATCATTTAATAAATTTCCACCATAATATCTTCTTTTTATCCAAAAAAAATAGTATTCAACATGAGTTATCTTGTCTGATGAAAAACAATTAACTTCTAACAGATCATATATTGCACAAAAGATAATCAATATTTTCCTATAATCATTTACAAAGACCAAAATGGTTATAAAGGGATTTATAATATACTAATATCTAATACATCAATAGTAACTCCAAAATATCAACTTCATCCAATCTATAAGTATATATCCATAGAACTCATTGTCCTACATCTCCAAAAACACAATAAAATTCTTCATAAACAATCCTAATATAAAATAATAAGGATAAGTATAAATATATCTAATTAAAACACACCTCTAATATCATTAATAAACACTAAATATTTGATAAGATTAATATTTATCTATCAAATAATTTAGGTGAAAACATTTCATAATTAAAAGTACATCATAAGGACCAGTGGTAGGTACTACACCATTATTAACATTTGGTTCTGTGTTTAACTCTCAAGTCCTTTTTAGATGTGATGTGTTGTCACCAAACATTAGAGTTTTACCATTTATAAAAATAAAGAAAGAATTATTTGATAATAATGTTACTAATTCTCCATGATCATATTAAATTATTAAGAAAATTATGGCTATCATAAAAAATAAAATTGAGACATCAGACCACTTTTTTTATCCACTAAGTTTTTCTATAGGGCTCATTATTTTATATAGAATCTACTAATTAACAAAACATTAAGCACACTAATAAGACCATATATTCCTCATTTTTATTTTTTCCACAGTACAAAAATTTGATGGATTCTACTTTATGGGCAGTTTATTTCATTACTTAATGAAAAAATTATACAAAACAATCCTTATATATACTTCATGACTCACATAAATATCTAATTCTAGTACATAAACATTCCAACCCTTCCACTTCATTTTTAAACTATTAACTACGCTTCATTAACATATTTCATAATACGTTCTTATATTTATATTTTATTTATAGTTTTGTTATCATCAATAGAAAATAACTTACTCGTAAAACATTGTGGATAATATTCTTGAGATTCCCCCATAAGAAATAAATTATATTAATTCCCATTATTTCCTCATTAAAAACATTCAACCATTTATGATTCCTTAGGGAAAGCATTATTCTCATCTATTGAAATAATTTAACTATTCATTTATTCTCAATAATTACTTATATTTTTTCATTATTCACCACATGTAATACATATTCATATTCCGTTAACAAATTTCTTTTAGTGCTTCCCCCCATATTATCAGCATATAGTAAACTGAATCTCAATTTCCCTGTGGTCTACTCCCCTAAAACACTCAGATAATTCCTTAACATTCCAAAGGGAAACTTATAATCCAATAAGGAATACTTTATGAATGATAAGTATGTCCTTAACTATTGGTCTCTAGCTTCTAATGTATATTTTCAATGGTAATGATTCTAATTACTTTTTGTAACATAACAATCCAATCATGTGATTTATAATGGTTTATAAATAGTTTGTGAATTTCAAAATACTATCACTTGGGATTGTCAAACCAATGGTTCCTTAAGGCCAATTATATTGTACAAGGTAACAATTGAGTCACATATAATACACGTTTTTTGAATTTATTACCCTTATGAACATATTCTCCAAAAACTATAATCATTTATAGTATCCTTAAAGGGATGTAATTTCTCATAAATGACTCACAATAAACTTCACCAAGATTCCATGAATTATTTTTATATACTTATTCTTTTGTCTATAATTATCCCATGGATTATCACAAATGTTTTCCATCCTATTTTTCAAAGGGTAACAAAAAATTCCTCTAATAACAAATTTGGGGACCAGAACGATTTACACATACTATTAAATCATTCATAAACTTAAATACTCAATAATTAGAACATATGTATTATAACATACTCGTGTCCTTAAAATAATATGTTCTTAATAAATAAAACATCTAATCTGCATTTTATTTTCCACAGTGAGCTCCTAAAATCCATTGAATATCATAACTATATATATGAGAATATATAATGAATAAATAAAAGTAAGGGGAGATCTAAAAATCATTGTACGTGAATAAACACGATAAGGATGTATAACATCTGAGTTAAAGGTATAACATGATATCATAAAAGAGAATGTACATGAGTAATTATATGAAATTATATCATAAAAATCATTGTATCATAATATCATGAATCATAGAAAATGTGGAAGTGGCATGTAACATGACATAAACATGAGTCCATGATAACTACCTAGAAAATATCACATAGTAGAAAAAGTCCCTTAATGAATTAGGTTTACTCCCTAATCATATATGTGACGTCTCATGGGACTAATGTTTTACACAATAAGTTGTATAATTATATATGTCAACCCATGATATTATTTTCATAGTCATTATGTTCATATGAATGAAATCAATCATTATGAATTACTGAAAAATAACCAAAGAAATAAAATTAGGTTTCATAATTTTTATCTATATCCAACTTAATTAAAATTTAATGATGTTGGAATTTGAGAAAAATGAAAAGGTAATGTATTACCATATTAAAAGGATGGAAGAATAATATTGGTATATATTTGAGAGACGTATATATATAATTCTTAGTCATTCATTTACACTAAATGTTTTATTCATCGATGAATAAATGGATACTAAGAATCATTTTGATAAAAATACCATTTATAATTTGAAAATGTGTTTTGAAAAACTTCTAATTAAAAAAAATAGGAAATCAAGAAATACATAATTGAATATACAATTAATATAATCATCATGATCTCATAAAAACCGATTCAAGTTATAAATTTTAAAAATAATTATCCCTTTTATAATTTTAGAAAAATAGAAATAAACCTTGTATTTCAAAAAGAAATGAATATTCATTTTAAAACATTTCTTAAAAATAGTAAAAGTGAGAAAATTACGTTAAAAATCATAGAGAAACATTAATAAAAGATTGAAAACATTATTTGAAAACCTGGATTTGGAATAAGAATGTTTTTTGACCGAAGAGATAAAAAATGTAAAATTTTAATAATAATTGATTTTCAATAATTTTATGTACCAAATAAGGGAATTTGGTACATTAAACAAATGAATAATGAATAAACATAGGATAATGAAAATTAAGGGATTCCTTATATAATGATGAAGTGATTTCTTTCAATGGAAATTAAATCCTATTGAATCATGATTTAAATTAGATTGTAACATATTAATTTATCACTTTGGTAAATTTTGAATCATAACATCCCATAAATGATGTAGATTAATATTAACAAACAATATCTTTATTTATAAAGTATTAGTGATATATTATTTAAATAAAATGTATATAAACCACTTTAAATGGATGAGGTTCATAAATAACATTTCTATCAAAGTGGAAAGTTTGATATGACACTCTAATAATGTTCATATCACTTGGGTGAGGGTTAATTAATGAGGTGATTTTGCATAAAAAATTTATATCCACACAAGTAAAAGTTGTTATAAAACATAAATAAATCAAAATTATGTTCAAAAATAATTTTTTAATAATATATCCTATGATGTTGTAATACATCCCAATAAATGGAAGGTGAGTTAAAAACCCCTTTCCACATTCATTGATTTAGTTGAATTATACAAAATATTTTTTATAATGGTTTTATCCATCTTATAAACATATATTATAATCATATTATTATTTATAATATCATATATGATACTTCTATAACATCTCATTGCCTATTCTCTAATAAAATATAATTATCACTATTGATTTGTGTGTAAATGGAATTTTCTTCTAATGCATGTTTTTTTGGTATGTTCTTAATCACAAGCATAAGATATAGTTAAATCGTATCCATAATTATATTGGAGTAATTTATATAATTATTTATCAATATATACACCATTATAATAATTATTTAATTATTAACATGGAGAATAAATTACATCACAATATCGATAAAGAGGCAATATATACGCATGAGTGACAATGTCATTTTCCTAAGGTATTAAAGGGGATGGAAGTGGATTGTGTATATATTTTCCATAATAAATATACTGTAATATATATAATATATATTCATTCAATTTATCATTAATTGTATTCTGTAATGAATTAGTGAAAAATGGATCACATCGCTTCAGGATGTGGAAGTCTGCTATAAAAATGAGCGATATTAATATACTCTCTATGGAATAGAATGTGTGAATGTATATGTCATACTATAAGTATAGTGGTATAATTATACGATAAATATATTATTTAAAAAATAAATACATCATTATATTCATCTTTTAGAAGAGGTGATGGAATATGAATCACGTTGGTTTGCGAGGAGGTATTCCACAGTACACACGGTCAATGGTTTTGTTTCCCATTTGATGGAGGAGAATATTTTAAGTCATTAGATTTAATTAATAAATTTTAATTATGTGGAATATATTTATATAATTATATCATAATTTATTCATACTATTTAATGGATATAGAAAAAGAAATAAAATAAAATTCTTGGTTAAGGGTGTTTCCCTTCTTCGGGAAACTACTTTTGGTTTGTGTTAAATTCCACCCGAAGGGTGGATTTATGGATAAAATATGGATTATAAGATTAGGATACTTATGAAGATGAGTTAATTTGGTAGGTATTGGCCAATATAATTTGTTTTTGATGTGTTAAATTTGGGGGATAGGGGGTGGCCTCTTATAAGCGGGGGACGTGACACACAATTAATTTTTGAAACAAAAGAATTCCACTCATGTTTTTCTCTTTTCAAAAGGTAGAACAATAGACCATTATAAAAAAATATAACATATATGGTTGATATATAACAATAAAATATTAATTTAAAAATTTTACGGTCATTTTTATCCCATAATGTTTTTCTTTAACAATTGGTAGCCCTAATTTCATCTTAATAGAAGTAAATAAATTTTAATTTTTTCATTATTCATTATGTGAAAAACTTATGTTTACCATATTAGATAATATAAATTATTATCATTAAAAATAAGGAATAATTTTTTAAAACTTTTACAAAAAAGATGACTAATTCAATTGAAATTTATATAATGATCCAGGTCAAAAAAGGCAATTTTTCATGAAATGAATTTTTATATAAAAGAATATCTCATATTAACTGTATTATAACTATTCAAAACAAAGTAGATTTAAATTCATAAATTTGAATACATAATACATAAATTTCATTTAAATAATTAAATATTATGTGTATTTATACTATTAAAAATGGAGATTAATTATGCATATTAAAATAATTTTTAGAAAAATATATAGTTTTATAGTCTAAAGATAAACTTATACGAAAATTAACTATAATGATTATTTATGTAACACGTTGAGATTTTAATGAGGGGAAATTGTGTTATGTATTTCCTTTTACATGATACACCAATATTATAAGATAATTTAACACCACAATAATTTATGATATATTTATTTTTAAATAATTTCTTCCACATTGATTGTTTTTGATGCTCACACAACCTGGTATCAATAGAAAAACACTTTAATAAAATATTATTATTTAAAATTTCAACATTAAAACCAAGTCAATAATGTGGTGGGTATAAATAAAAATATATAATTTACTTAAATATATGTTTTAAACATTTTTATAAGTTGTACATTGATAACATATAAATATAAAAATCATATTAATGAAAAAAGAAATGTTTTTTTGGAAAACCTTAATCTTTTAAAAGATGATATTGGCATTCTTTACATGTATAAATAAAAAATTATATTTTAAAAATGTTAACATTTATTTGATAAAATTAACCTCGTTATTGAAATTATCATACCATAAATACCTTAGGGTAAATTTATTATATTTTTTCTGAATTGTTTAATTTTTTTGATGAGTAGTGAATATAATAAATATTATTAAAAACGGATTTTTTTTATTAAAAATTTTATATCGTCCAATTATAATTTAAAATTATTTTAATGTATTATTAGTTCAACTATAGTAAAAATTATTTAATTGAGGACTTTTCAATCAATTTAATATATAATTTTTATATAAAATCTTTCCAATCATAAGAGAATTTTTACTTTGGAATCCCTCTTTTTTAATTCTATTTGTGGGCATAATTTTAAAATGGGTTCTTCTAATTTTTTGAATTTAATTTAAATAAAATATGAAATATTTTTAATTATATAATTATTTATTATCAAACAAATTAAACATAATTTTTTACCATGATGAATAGTGAAAACATTTAATATAAAATATTGTGGTTAAGGTAAACACTGGTTTACCCGGGGTTTAACTAAGATGATATTATTAAACCATTATTTTATAATTTACTAATTATATTCCATATAATGATATGATATTATGTTATCGGAATAACTTATATCCATCTCATCTACCATCAAACAGAAAATGAAAATTTTAATCATACGTACGACAGACTACCGTCTCACGAACCTATATAATTCATTTTATATCACCACTTTTCTAGGATGGATATATTTATTTTTTTAGAACCTGTAAATTATATTTATTGTATTATTATACTTATTCAGATATAATATCATTTTTATCTTTTTATGTCCCATTTCTTTTCAAAAATTATAATATCGACCATCTGTATGGAAGACTACCGCCTCTTGAAGCAATGTGATTAATTTTTTAACTTAATATTTACATGAATGTAAATAATGATGAATTTAATTTACATAATTGTCATATATGAAATTACAGATTCCCGAAAATTATTATATCACCAACCAACATAACTGTTGACCCATTAATGAAATGATAATGTCGCATGTGCATATGTATGACTTTCGATATCCATGAATCTATGTGATCCAATCTCCATGTTTAAATTTAAATAAAGATTATTAATATTTATTAAGTGTATAAAATTGTAATTATATGATTAATATCAATAATTAGATTATGTTCGTTTATAATATGATCATGAACTAAAAAATTCATGAGAAAACATGCATGAGAAAACAATAAAATTAACACATGATACAATGAATAACAATGAAATATTATTAAAAATGATAGGTAATATGTTATAAAGAGATCATATATGATATTGTAAATATGAATAATATTATCGTATAAATTAGTAACATTTTTGAGAGCACAATATATGAGGCTAAATATCATTAAACAAAAACTACGTGTGAGGTAGGGGACATCATCTTAATTTACCTTCATTTAGGCATTTTGTAATGTTACGAACACAGTTTCATTTATATTGTGTTTATAATTCTCATTTTCATGTAATATAATTATAGAATCATACATTATCATATTTTATCTTTTAAATTTAATCATTTAATATAATGGTAGTTGGTCTAAAAATTACCATGTGGTAAAGATTCTCATAACTAATTCTTTTCATTGGGTTGTATAATTTATTAATTATATATGAAATTTTAATATTGTGTGTGTAAATAAATTTTAATATATAAAATTTTAATTACAACTTTTTGGTGGATTTATGTTTTATACAAATAATCAATTCATTTAATAATTATCCGTTTAAACATCATTATATTTGTGATTATTTTTTTCATAGTCTCATCTTAATTAGGATTTCTTACACATGAATTTATATTGAAAGAAGAAATTTGATTATATTTTTAGAGTCCAATTAAAATTTTTCAACGTCTATTTATTCAAGAAGTTTTCATGAAATATTACCATCTTCTTCTCTTCAGTACTTAAACTGATTATAAAAATGTTTTAAGAAATTTCAATTTCATTCCCTTTTCAGTCAAAATTCATTTTTCTTGAAAAAACATG
Source organism: Viscum album (assembly GCA_963277665.1). Classification (NCBI taxonomy): domain Eukaryota; kingdom Viridiplantae; phylum Streptophyta; class Magnoliopsida; order Santalales; family Viscaceae; genus Viscum; species Viscum album. The sequence continues at coordinate 1,879,021,106 of OY728150.1, read as the reverse complement.
TTTTCTAAAATGTTTTCAATAATTCTTATAGAATTAAAAAAATCTATAAAAATCAACCCATATTTATTAGATTTTTACTAAATTTTAATGAAATATTTATTTCATTTTCTAGATAAGGACCATTTTTATTTTAGATACAATGTGAATACAATAATTATTTTAATGTTTATAATATAAAAACATTATCCAAAATAATGATGAAAAAATGTGTTAAATAATCTATTATATGTTTTTCAAATTTTGTTATAAATTAACGTATAGTTAATGTGGTTTGTGATAATGTTGTTATGAAATGAAATTTAAAAGTGAAAAAGTAAATTTTCTTCAAGAATGATTTAATGAATATTTTGAGATATTTTTTTATCAATGATATCTACGCTTTATTGTACATATGATCCATTGTGTATATGTTGTATTTATATCATCCTTATTATTTTTATCAATATTTTATAATCAATGAGAACAAGTTATTTATTAAAATTATCTTACTTGATTAATTTTTTTAATCATTTACTTTTTCTGTAAATATTTGCATTCATGTTATTATTAGACATCACAATGCCCCTAAATATCCATGTTATTTTTCATGTATATACTTATTACCAAAATTTCATATCATTTTTACATATGTTATTTTACTTTGAATGGTATAAGATTGGTAATGGGAATTATTATTATTATATATTCCATACTTTATAATGTACTTTTTTGACAAGTCATTTCGTTCGTGAATTAAATAAATAATTTTTTGATAATCTATTTTTTCTTGTAAGAGTTTATAATATTCAAAAGAATATTTTCCAAGTTATTTTCTATTATGTCCTACAATTATGAGGCTAGGTGTGTTTGGAATAAATATTATATAAATATTTAAATTATTTTATATTATGTTCACATAATTTTCCTTGAAAGGTGGAATATCTTCTAAACAGATTCTTAGATCTGTAATATGATACAATATTTGATTCTATATCATGGGATTTACCCTAGGCATGAACAAAATTTGTTAATCATGAGATGTTTTGGATGGGGCATCTTTTGGAAGGTGCATTGGACAAATTATTTATTTTAATTAATTTATTTAATAATCATATATTAAATAATTCATAAATGAGGACTCATATGGGAGATCTGAGACCACCATTGAGTTTGGAATGTAATTTTTACCATAGTCAAAACATAACATTGATCGATATAGGATGTTTCTCTTAAGTTCCATCGTGGTGAGATAATAAAATAAAATAAAATATTTACTAAATTGATTATTACAGAGACTAACATAAATATTTTTAAGTAAATATATGGTTGTGGATAAATCACAAGGTTATCTACATAAATCTAAGATTTTATAAGATCTTCCACCCATCTTTGTCAGCGTATTGAGAGTTGATAGAGAATGATGATCGAATCGAAGAGAACCATGATACGAATGACATACACAGTGGGATCATCACCTTCATCACTAGAGAATGTGTTATTCCCCACCCATTTATCCATAAATTTTGTAGGGCTCATCAATTTGGTTTTATCCCATTTTGATTACAGTTTTGAGCATGGGTTATCTCTGTTTTTGAAATGTGTTAAATGTTCTTCACATGATACCAAAATATTGTTAATTATTATTTGAACTATTTATTAATCATTATAAAGAAAAAAGATTAAGGACAATAAGAATGATTTTCGATGGTCATTCATGATTTTTTTATCATTATTATCTCTATTTATTCTTAATCTATCCCTAATAGGTTTCAATTTTTTCTATCATTTCAAAAAATACCCAAAAATAATTTGTTACACAACTTATCATTAACATAGTGGTTTAATTACATGGATACAGATTCAGGATTGATACCAAAATCAGGGTGAGATACTGTATGATGGGATATTATAAACAGTTTGTATCCAGATTGAGGGTTTTGATATGTTTTGTGGTGTGGTTGAGGAGCGATGCTTGGATATAGTTTCTAGATAAGATTGAGTGGTGATAATTTAACCACCGATGACAAAAAAGGGGAGATTAGTGGAACATGTAGTAGTGGATATTGGTGATAGGTAATTTATAGGGTGTTTCAAGTGACAATGGAATCTCATTATAGTTCTCTAATTCAGTGAGTGATAGTGAGGATACACTGTAACTGAGTGCTTGATATTCAGGTGTCATGTGAGATGATGAAGTGAAACCATAGATATGTGTTATATGTTCTAATATTATAGGGGAGAGTAGTTTTGCAATTTCATTATGTATTGTGGGAATAATAATATATGAGATAGAAATAATAAAAATAAAGAATAAAATAAAAATATGAAAATAAAAAATTAAATGGGGTGTGGTGTTGCATGCTCAGCGAAGAGAGAAGGGGGAGGATTGTCCACCTTCATTTAAAATATTATTATATTAATAATTATATTATAGGTAAAAATACTAATAATATTATAATTATTATCAATACTATGTTTTGATTATAACTCTTCCATATTATATTGGATTAATGAATCATAAGTGGCATCATGATGCAGTATTTATGACTATCAATTTAATACCGATGTTGGATACCTTTTTTGAACTTGTTCCTTGGGCCAATGAAACTACAAATAATAAAAAAACTTTTATTATGTGATATTGTATTTGAAATATCTTCTTCATAGATAGTCATAATGATGAAACGTATAGGTTTTTGTAGTCTCTATATTGAGGTATAAGTTTGAAACAAAAAACAGATATTTAATTGGTGTTTGTGGCTCAGCCCTATGAAGAAAAATTCACATGTGATATGGGGAAATGTATATTTTTTATAAGATGTCTTATTTAGGAATGTAAATATCCCATCCTAGTCCTTTTTTTCCATGAGGATTGTAATGGTTTGATCATTTTTGCCATATGGGGATATTTCCATAGTCATATCAATGGAGTTACATTTTTTCCATCAGAAAAACAAAGATCCTCTAGAGTTCATCGTGCTTTTAAATGAGACATGTTGTGTTGTACCATTAATCATTTTTAGTACTACATTGTCATTAATCCATGTTCTATAAAGGACATAGCCTAACCATAGAGTGTCACTAAACACTGTGTGATTCCCTTACGTACATTTTACTGCTTTATGAATCTTCAAGGTATGTATCTCCTTCATTTGAAATAGAATTTTTTGATTATTAGAAGCATATCATGAATGTTTTTTCATTTAAAATGATATTGTTCCCTCTACTATGGCTTTATAGATATGATGTAGAATTTATAGGCCTAAAACCAGATAGAAATCACTCGATGATTATCATGATCATGATTTATTACAACAGATTACCTAGTATACACCCTAGTGGAGATAGGTAGTGGAATAATCGATGAGTATCGAGTAGACCCCCCAGTGGACCAGTATAATGGGATCCTTGATGACTACCGAGTTGAACCCCAAGTAGATCTGGGTAGTGGCATCCGTGATGAGTACCTATTAGAGCTTCCAGTATAGTGGGGTTTTGGTGTTCTCAATGAGTACCGAGTATACATTATAGTAGAACATGGTAGTGGTTTCCATGATGAGTATTGATTAAACTCACTATTATTTCTTTTATGTGGTGTCCTCAATGACTATTGAGTAGAACCTCCAGTATACTTGGTAGATTCATCCTCAATGACATTCGAGTAGTACACTTAAGTAAATCAATGTATTAGAATCCTCAATTACTACCACATAGTACCCTTCATTAGATATGAGTAGTGGAGTCAACAATAACTACTAAGTAATAAATACTAGAAGAGATAGGATGTGGAATCACTAACGAATATAGAGTGAAATCCCCTACCATAAAAGGGACTGGGTCTTATACTTCATGTTAGTGGCCCCTCAAGTTTGACGTAGAATAATGAGGAATAGTTCGAATTATATGGTTACCCCTTGAAAGATGTAAGAAATGTAGATAATCATTATTGGTCATTTAGAATTATAGGCCACATTTCTTATTGTGATGAGCTATGAGATAGATATACCGTTACTCTATCATTTGGGATTCCTTCTACTGATCATATTTATATACTTTCTTATGTATCCACACTATGGAATTGGTTACACTCTTTCTTGGATAAGTGGAGATGTGTGAGGCATGCCATGTGATTTCTGTGTCTAGCTTCTCATTATTGGATGAGTATACTCCGATGAAATGGGTTGAAAACACTTGTTGATTATTTTATCAACTTGTTGTGTCTATCCCCATGAGTTTTATGAGAATACATTAATTATGGGTATGGGTTAAGATGTTCTCTTGGGTTATATATTTCATCGACTATCTTTATTTTTCTATAGTATCTCTTAATTACCCCCTCATTTTATAATGAATATTACATATTTGGTATATAATCAACTCTGCAAGGTACTTTCCCACATGTGTTAGGTCTTATACAGATAAAGGATAGGTCAGCTGTGACTTTAGAGGAGCTTAGTGATACATGGTACACAGGACCACGTATGGAGTATGTATATTAGGATTCAAGATGTGGGAACTCTCATCATTTTAGATGTCATTTTTTCATGTTGAGACATATTTGTGGTTGGGTATATATTTTCCCCTCTACCTTTTAGTTTTCACTTCCATACTCTTGTTCACCTTAGAGGTTATGCATGCTTGGATTACTTTATAGATAAGTTTCATCTTTTACTCTATCCCTATAAATTTTTATATCGATATAATTTTGTGCCTATGTAGTTATATAAGAAATGTCCTCCCAAAATTAGTTATTCATTTGGAACTAGTCACCACCCCATAGCCAATGGAGACAAGCATGGGGTATTTGCAGCTTGAGCCCCAATTTCGGTCGTGTCATGACCTATATGTATTAGAGAAATTTTATTATGTGGGATAATTTTCAAACATGTCTACTTAAATGTTGTTGGTAGGGATTTAGGGAAATGATCTCAGAGTGTCTCGAGTGTGGCCCTTAAGTTAGGGAGTCTAGTGATGGAATGTGTTGTCGCTGTATCCATTAACCTGGACCTTGACTTCCATTTTTTCAACATGGAATAGTGACACATTAGTAGAAGATATGAATGGGATATGGATCATATAATATTGAGTAATTTTCTGTCCTTCATAAGTCATCTCCCTAATTTAGTTATATATATAAACAAAAATTTGTATATTGTTTATCTCGATCACTCTCAGTACTTCTTTGTGAAAACAACCAGCCAAGTTATAGATATCTAGATTGTGAAGAAGTTCCAATGAGTGATGTGGCATCAGTTTAGGGGCCGTCCCAGAAGATATCTTTCTTTGTTCGGGAAGGTAACATCATCTCTTCCTAATGAGAAATTTTTGGTACTAGAATAACATGATTATGATATGAAAAATCATTGTGCACCACATTCTTTCTAGTGCTAGAGGCCATTGAGGTTCCTTGATGGTAATGTTTCCAAGGTAGTAGATGGTTCAATTGAGTTGGGGATATGAGGATTCATATTTTTTTGGATCCCACGTGATTGGATTGTTAGACTTTCAACCAATTCTCATCATATAGAAGAAATTGGTTTTTTTTGGTACAAATAGATGCTCCACCCATGCTATTTGCACATTATGGGTTATGGAGAATGAAATCCCCCATGTCTTGTGTTCATCCAAAAATCATTCTCTGGCGGTTGAGTTCAAGCCAAATCATTTGGTTTAGATATCTCACTCAGATGCGACCCATTGTGATGGAGGTACTCATGGGGAGACATCTCAAAGGATATGTGGGGAATTGATCGAGTCCCGAGCTGGAAATTTTTGATGTGCCATAAAATATGCATGAATAATGTAAACTTCCCCCACCAAGATGTATTCTTGAGATATTATCTAAATCAATGTTGGAGGGTCAATTCCGTAGAAAATATGACATTATCAAAGTGTGGTGGATGCATTCTTTTTTCTTGTGTGCATGAGGTCTTTCTAGAGTAAAAATGCGTTAGTGTGAGCCTTGGTTGATGTGAAAATTAGTGAGAAATAATGGATAGCAACATGAAGTAGAATGTTTTGGCATTATGGATTTGAGTGTGGTTCGAGTATGACATGTGTCCCCAATACTTTAGATGATGTTCTGGAATAGATTCGAAAGCCACATTAAACTATTAATATCTTCTATTGGTGACCTAACAATACAAGTGGAGGAAATTTTATATTGACCTTTATTCTGAAGGAACCTACAGATTGGATTGGTTATCACATGTTCCAACAAATTTGATAACTATAATATATAAGGGGAGAGACCCTCACAAAAAATCATTCCATAGTATCTGTTTGACCCTATGATTTTCTCTATTGTATGCACTGGTCAGTAACCATCCATGATCAGATTATTTCTATCAATAATTTTAGTGGTGCTTCTGGGCTATGAGATGGTTCTTTTCTCCTTGATGAGGAGCGATACCTACATGAAGTAGGTTAAACACATTCATAGGAGGTTATAACAAATTCTATAGTTGGATAATATTACCCTTGTATTAGAAAATGTTATGAGATCTCTTATCCCTCAAACAATAGTGGGGAATGATGTCATGATATGTTTACCTCCCCACTATGATATGGAAATCTATATGTTATTGCACTAGTGATGGCTCAATGTTTGGGTCAACACATTAGATGAACCTATGGGGTAGAAAGAGATATTGGTGTGGTTGGAGGGTTTATAGAAGTAGGTATTTGTAGGACCCAATGTGTTCACCTCAGCACCCCAATGGTGTTTTCCTATGAGTAAGGTAAGAACATAAGGTTAGATATGGATTTTCTTCAATAGATCCAGGTGATTTGATGAATAGAATAAACCTAAAAAATTCATTCAGTTATTTGAACAGTGGTTTGGGGTGAAGAGGATCTCTTAGTTTGACCACAAGATGTGTTACCACCAGCTCCTGGTTGAAGAATAGACCATTCTGAGTGAGTCTTCATAAAGCTTTTACAATTTCTATGAGTTATTAGCAACACCCTTTGTCATGTTTAATGAACCCACAGTGTTCACAAAACATTTTAGCTAGATCCTTAACATTCTTTGATCACAATGTGGTAGTATTCTATGGTGGTACCCTCATTTACATTGCATCTGAGTTGGAGCATGTGAGACACATGAGGATTGTGATAGGATTATTATGAGAGTGCTATTCATAGGAAATCTATTGTGGATTTAGTTTTACAATGTAAGGTCCAATTCATTTGATATATCTTCTTATACATATGAGTGAAAATGGAAATTAAAAAGGTTGAAGATATTAGAGCTTGAGGGCCACCTAGGGCATGGTCAAGGAAGCATAATCTCATTGTGGGTGTTTTGATTGATTTATTCAAGAGAGGTGGTGACGTGACTGACCTATTTATAGTTGAAATGTATGGGTGAGGGTGGGAAAATTTTCATCCATTTTATTATTGTTACCCCAAATATATATAGTGAGAAAGGAAGAATCAAATTAGAGATATTGACTTTTAGATCACGCATGACTAGAATTTATCAGGAGATTCAACAGATGGATATTCTAAAAAATAGAATCATGATAATTTTTTTATTGAGGGATGTTTTTTCATGTTATTTTTTTAGATGAGGTGATGATGGATTTTCAAACATCTCCTTTTTTTATACATCTCAATGTATTGAAGATATACGGTAAAGCCAGATTGGCATAATGCCTCCCCATCAGTTTTGTTAGTTTTGGATTTTAAGGAATTAAAAGATTTTAAGAAGGGAATAATTTAGAGACTCTAGTTTTTTTATATAATAATTTGGAACATTCATTGGGATATTTTTGGATCTAGTCCTTAAAATGGTATGAGATTACAAATCCCAATGATCCAAAAATTAGTTTTATAAAAATACTAAAAATATATTATATTATTTGCACACAGTTTTTCATAAACAGTTGAATATCTATTAAAAGGAGTCTCAAATATTATGTCTGATAGAAAGGTTGACTTTTTAGCATGGTGTTTACCCAGGTCGCGAGTTAAATTTTGTCGGTGAAAGACTTCAGGATGGAGTATCCATTGGCAAATGACTTGAAGAAATTAATTATTTAAATTAATATATTTACTAACCCTAAAACAATAAATCAAAAATAGGGACCTATATGGGAGATATGAGACCACCGTTGAGTTCAGAAGAAAGTATTTACCCTAGTCACGACACAACCATTATCTGTGTCACTTGATTTTATTTGCCACCATCGTGGTAGAAATAATTAACTAATATAAATTATTTATTTAATTATTTATTAAAGATCCTAACCTAATTTATTTTCTATAAATATATCAATATGGAAAAATGATAAGATTAACCACTTAAATATGATATTTTAGAAGATATTCAACTCTTTCTTCACTGGAAGATTGAGACTACATGGAAAACGATGAATTAATTAAATTTAACAATGAGACAAATGACTTATGAAACTAGATCATCACCTCCATAGCTATATGATTTATAGAACATTAATGATTGATGCATAATCAAGATAATACTTTTAAATTTTGGCTTACACTAATATTGATAAAAATATTGACCATGGGTTATAACTATTTTTGACCTCGGTGAATTATTCTTCACGTGAGATCCAATTATTAATAATTATTATTCTAAATAATTATAAATAATTATAATGATAATTAATCGAGGCCAATATGAATTATTAATGATGTTTTCATCAAGTTTATTCATGCATATCTTCCACAATTCCTTTTTTTCGCAATGATGGTGTCTATTTTTGGCCATAGGATTAAAAATACCTAAAAATAATTCATTTTTCAACTGATATTTGGTGAAATGGTTTTATTCTGTGGATAAAAATTTGGGACCTAGACCAAAATCATTGTTATATATAGTTTAATGGGAGATTATAAATGGGTCAATGAAAAAAATCAGTGTTTTTATATGATGTTCAGTGAGGTGGAGGTGCCATTATAGGATCGCATTTCCCGACCAAATCGTGTGGTTCAGATTTGATCACCGATGACCGATCAATTGGCACATTGTTGTCCACGAAGCATTGGATTGTGGCACATATGACTATAGAGGGTGGTGCTTTTGAAAATGAAGTATTGTTATGGTTTTTAGATTCGGTGAGGAGTGGACATATTGATCTTTGTACCTGGCTGCATGATATCTAGATGTTGCGTGAGAGGAGGATGTGTGACTATGGATTGTCAATGCTTGAACTATGTGGAGAGGGGTGGAAAGGTTAGGGATTATGTATTTATTGTGGGAAGAATATGATATTAGAGAGATTTAATAAGATAAATGAATAAAATAGAAAATAAATATCAAAAAAGAAATGGGGAGGGAGTTGCGTGCCTCGCATGGGGGAAGGGGGATGATGGTCCTCTGTCATTTTAAATATTATTTTTCCTACAAAAATTATTTTAAATAATAACACTAATAATAATAATAATATTATTATTATTATTATTATTATTTTAATAACATAATTTCAACTATAGATCTGTCATACAATTTCAGATTAATGAACAATCAATCACATCATGACCATGGATTTGAGACTTCCATTTTAACCGATATTTTGGATACATTTTAGAGCATCATGGCTTGGGTCAGTAAAATTCCCAATAATAATAAAATTATTATTAGTATGGGACCTTATATCTGATATATCTTCTCCATATAATGTCACCATGATGAAACATATGTAACGTTGTTGTCCTGTTATTGAGAAGGGTGTTTTGAGAACAATATCAGGTATTTAATTCAGGTTCGTGGATCCATCCCATTAAGCACCATTCATGCGGGATATGGTGAAATATTAATTCTTTACTGGGTGTTTTATTTTTTGGAGTAAATATAATATCTTGATAATTCTATATGATGGTCACAATATTGTGATCCATCTTTCCATTTATGTCCGTTTGTAGAGGCATATCATTGGAATTACATTTTCCCCTTCAGAACGGTAAAGAGACATATTTGTTCATCAAGATTTTGGCTGAGAGATGTCGTTTAGTACCCTTACTTGTCATGTAGGAGTGAATTTCTAGTAATATGATTACTATAAACGATATATATTGAATGAAGAGCGGGGCCACATATTAAATATGTCATATACATGTTTTCTACTCCTTTATGGGTTTTTAATGGTTCATAACGCTTTTATTTGAACTCTTAATTTTTTCCCATGATTACCCAAAAATAATTATTTTTCAACATAGAATGATATTTTTCCCTCCATTGTGGATTTTGAGATATGATGATCAATATTTTGGCATGATATCAGGTTAAGAATCAATTCATATTGATAGATATCACACAAGATCACCCGAAATTACATAGTAGGACCTGCATTATAGTTGGGAAGTGGTATTCTCGAAAAGTACCATGTATAACCTCGATCAGATATGGGAAGTGTTTTCCTTGATGACTACTAAGGATAGAATCTAGGGAACTAGGTAGTGGCATCCTCAATGAGTACCCAGTAAACCCTCCTATAGAGCTGGCCAATGGTGTCATCGATGACTATCGATTAGAACCTTTAGTATAAGAAGGTAGTGCAATCGTAGAATAGTGAAAATTAGAACCTATAGAAGAGTTTGGTGGTGAAATACACGATGAGTACCAATTATACCCTCTATTAGAGCTAGGCAGTGTCACCCTTGATGCCTATTGAGTAGTACCATATAATATAGACGGGCAGTGAAATCCTTAATGGCTAATGATTAGATCCCATCTAGCGTACTATTGTTCAGGTCCTCTACGCTATGTTTGTTTCCCCTAGATTGTGTGGGATAGTGATGAGTCTTGGTTTGAATTCGATGGTTACCTGTAAGCATGTATATGAGATGATGGATGTCATTTATGGACTTTCTGAACTATAGTATACACTTCTTTTTTAGCTAAGAAGTTATCTGGATATCCCCTTACTACTTAATTTTTGATTATTTTGACTAATAATATATATGTATATATATATATAATTTGTTTGGTATCCAACCCAAGGATTTAGTGAGTCTTCTTTCAACTGGGTCTATGATGCACATGGTCTTCCATATGATTTTCATATCTATATTCTCACAGTAGGATGCTTATATTTAGTATATATAGGTGAAATACACTATAGGAGTAGTTAAAATACTCACCATGTTTATCCCCTTATGATTGAATGATATTACATCTACTCTTAGTCATGGTTGAGATGTTCACTTTGAATGAATGTTAAATCTACTGTCTTTATATTATTGTAGTATCTCTTACTACTACCCCTTAAGATTTTAGTGAATCCTAAAGTGTATTTATATATTCACCCATCTATGGGAGATCCCACACATGTGGTGTTCGATATAGATTCTATATAGGTCAGTGGTGACATCATAGTGGCTTAGGGATACCAGGTACTTGGGACTGCATAGGGTGGTCATAACATGGAATTCCTAAGATGGGCTCTCTCAGTAGTTCACTTTTATAGTTTTTCTTGTTTGGAAATATTTATGGTTGATCATTTATATTTTTTCTTAACGTTTTAGTATTCATTGTCATACTCTTGTACACCTTAGATGTTATACATGCTTAGTTTACATTCTAACATTGCATCTTTTACTCATTCCCTCAGCGCTTCTACATTGAGATGGTTGTGTATGTGTGCACATAGGGTCATATGCAGTGGCCTACCTATGTTAGTTATTTCTTCGGCACTGGTCACCACCATTGGCCAATGGAGGCGGGCTTGGGGTATTTGTAGATTAAGCCCCATCCTGGGTCAAGTAATGAAATAGTTGACATTTGAGAAATTATTTGGGCATGAATATGTGGGATGGGATTGTTAATAGATATCTCATTGATGTATTATTAGTCTCATGAGAATATTCAGTTGGATAGCCTTAGTTAAATAGGTTCTTGTTGTATAACTACACATAATTTTTATTCATTCATGTGAAATGTAGTGATAGTATATGTATAATGATGAATAATATCATGAAATACAATAATTAAAAATTTCCTTCATTAGGATTTTTTTTATTATTATTGATGATATTTTCACAATGATATTATCTCCAGATTAATTTTTTCTCCACATATAGTTTTAGTGGAAAATGTGATTCATTATTAACATTTCCCTATTTATTATTCATCATAAAATGCTCGTAGTAAAATTATTTAAATGGAATATTTGTTCAATTATTTTCATTTCCAAGTTGATTGTGCCTTTTCTTATCATCACATTAAATTTATTGATTAAATGGAATGTGTAATAATTATGTACATTTCCATATTCATTATTCTCTATCATATCATGATAGTCATGTAATTTATTAAGTGGAATGTGTGTGTATTTATTTTCTTTTGGTAATTTATTATGATTTACCTAATCATGATATTCAATTTATTTGAATGGAAGGTGTGTTTAATTAATTATTGTTCCATTTTGATAATAAATATTCATTCATGATTACATCAAATGTACTTAAACCTTACTAAAAAATCCAGATCACACATATTTTTTCCTTTCCCAAGAATCTAGAAAGTGTACTATGATTTACATATAAGGATATTATATAGGGAATAATGTTATTCATAAAAATATTATCTTTTAAATTTATTATTCAAATGTAATGTTGAAATCTTGTATCTATCTATTTTTATAACTATACTAAAATATTTAGTCCTTTGGGATGAAATTTCTTTTATCTAATAGAAATACAATAAAATGGATGGCAGATCCAAGACACTGGGTTGTGTTCATTATAGTTGGTATTAGAGGAATTTCAGTGGAACCATGGGAATTTGTTTAAGGAAAACATAGAATATGTAACACAAATCTATGATAGAATTTAAGGATTAGTATATAATAAAAACAAATTTTTTTAAAAGAATATATTCTTCTCTTCTTTTCATAGAATACATCCCTATATAGATATTAAAAGTGGTTTTAGTATTGGAAAATATTTACCTAGGGTTAATAACTCTGAAAAAGGTGTAGCAGGGTTGACATGAGTGTTACCTGATACAAGATAATATGTCTCACTATACACCAGGTTTTACAATCTCAATTGATACTCCCTAAATAATTCACATTTTATTTATAAATCATAATAAATGATTTTAATAGTTTATTAAAATGCATGACCTATGATAAACTTATTGTGTCTTATATTAATGTTTTTTCTTGATTTAGACATCTGGTATATTATTATATTTGTCCCACGGAAATTTTAATTTCTCACACTTTGATTTTTGGTATTAGTCAATGGAAGGAACCTAAATGAATCATGATAACATTGAATATAAAGGAACATGTGGTGACTATAATAAACTAAATGTGAATTAGATATGATTAAATGATATCATGATTATAACTAATCAGTTATCGTGAAATATGATTAGGAACCCATACCATAGCATAATATAGGACTCAATAAATAAAGGAATGATGGAGTTTTGGAGAGATATATTTGTGGAGACCATAGAAAAAAGAAGGTATGATTTTATTTAGGTTATAAATGTTTAAAGAGACACCATGGAAAATAACTCAATGGAAATGGAAAATGTTTTATGAACTGAAAATATTGGAATAAGGAAATGAATTTAGAGGAAAGATTAAGACTATGATGTAGGGGAATAAATTTCATCAAAGGGATAGATTTTATTTAATTATCATAAATGTGGGGATCTTGGGAATTATCTGAGTTATTTTACTCTTCTATTGGTTAAGCACTAAGAAAAGGATGGAAATATGTTGAAATAAAATAGAGAATGTATTTATGTATTGGTTATAAGAATCCAAAAACATTTATGGATTGTGTAAAACGTTAGAACAACATATGTCTTAATTATGTTAATATTTATTAATACCATCATTGTTTTATGAGTTTACGGTTGATCATATTTTTAATGTATTTAATTCTCTCTGTAAAAAATATTTTATATGAATGTTACACATTTTTGGATATTTTTTGGAAACTTTCTTTTTAATAAAACTTATTAGTTTCTAATTTCAAAATTTTATTTTCTGAAGAATTAACATAAATTTTTTGGACACAAAATTAATGGTACTAATATCCTTTATAGTTTATCTTATATTTGATGTTGTATTAATTATTGTTCATCAAAATCTGGGAACATTATTGGAATGATATTAATATAGTTTCTGAAAAATTAAAACCAACATTTCAGGTGTAAAAACATTGCATCTGGTGAAGGATACTGGGTTTAAATACACAAATAAAGGATGAAAATATTTTGGTGCCAACCAGTAGACTATTTTATGTTCAAGTTAATATTTTACTATTTTTTACATAATGTATTAGATTAATAAATATTAATTTTGATGTAGTGGTGTTGCAATTGAGGTATAGAGATTGATAACCTATTATTAAGATATTATTTAGGGAAAGAATTTAGTAATGGATAGAATGAGTTAAAATGAATTTATATATCTTATTACCTATTAAAAAATTATTCTAGTGATTCAAAAATAAATATTTATTTTGGATATTTATTTCATGTATTAAGATGTTAATTATAAATTGATTAAAGCACAAATAAAAGTTGAAATTGTGATTATAATGTTATAACATATCAAAAGTGTATATTACCTTATATTCATATTCAATAAAATAATTCCTCATATTTTGTAAAATGATTTTGGGAAAAAATTATTATCCTATTACATTCATATGATATAAATCAAATATAATTTTAAATAATCACAAATTTTTGGTTTTAAGGTCTTTATAAATACATTGATCATTCAATTTCGTGTGATATTTGATATATATCACTCTATATAATTATGAACACTTTTATTTCATGTTAATATCTTCACTTACCACCTATGATCCAATACATGTAAATATATTTATATGTTATTCCATAATAACTATTTCATTAAACATTATATGATGTGAATTTTCAATAATGAAATTTTCAAATTTACAACATTTTTTTTAAATATGCTTGTTCAAATTGTAAGAACACAATTTATTAATGGTTGGGATAATTTAACATCCTGAGATGTTAAAATAGTAACTTCATTTTTGATATCATATTTCACATAAAATAATAATATTAGAAGATAATTTAACCCCATGATAATTTAGGATTTAATAATTTTTAAATAAATAAAATATTATTGATATCTTGTGATGCACGTAACATCGGGTTTGAATAAAACATAATACATTATTAAAATATTAATATTTAAAAAGTGAGCATGATAAATGAAATCTTATATTATTGGGTATCAATAAGATTAGCTAATTTATAAAAATACTTGCTTGAAACATTTTCATGGGTTATGTATTGATAGTTAATGAAATTAAAAATCATTTGAATGAAAAAGAAATGATTTTATGAATAATAATATTTTGACAAAGATCAACATAGTGATGATTTTCATGACAAATTTAAAAATAAAATGTACCTATTTTAGGAACATTATTTGGTAAAATGAACATCATTTTTCAAATAAATATACCAATATTACCTTTCTGTAAATTTTTTGTATTTTTACGAAATGTTTCAGTATTGATTGAATAGTGTAAAATTCTAATTGGTATTGAAAATTGACTTTTTATTTTAATATTTCATGGGGATAAATTATATTAAAATTTGTTTTTATGTAATATTTGGAGAAATATTAAAAAATTTACTAATTTAGGTCATTTTAGTAAATTTAATTTTGAATTTAAATATTAAATACTTCTATAATTATGAGAATTTATTTTGTAGAAACACACTTTGGCACCATTTCTGCAGGTATAATTTTAAATTTTATTTTATAATTAATTAAACTAAATTTATAAAAC
Source organism: Viscum album (assembly GCA_963277665.1). Lineage (NCBI taxonomy): Eukaryota > Viridiplantae > Streptophyta > Magnoliopsida > Santalales > Viscaceae > Viscum > Viscum album. Next base: position 1,879,005,353 of record OY728150.1, on the reverse strand, counting down.
AGGTTTCCTTAGTTTTAATTTAATAAATATAAATTATCTAATAAATTGATCTTCATTTCTACCCATAATGAATATTTAAAATTAAAAAAATTAATTACCATGTTTAATGTAAAAATATGTTCATTGTAGGATACAATAATAAATTAAGGGTTAAATAAGTACTAAAACATGTCAAAAACAATTTAATGGACATATACAGAAATTATAAACTATAAGGGTAAAAAATAATACAATATGGAGGATTCTTCAAGGGTAAAAATGTTTGTGTAATTGATTCTCTTAAACAATTTCACTTGCGTCCTCTCCCCCACTTATAAAAGTCCACCACTCTCCTACCATCCACTCGAATCCAAATATATATTGTTTAGTGAGTACTATAAAAATAAATTCCATTAAAATAAAATATATCCCTTTTTTTGATCATGAATCGAACCATGGAAGGAATTTAGTGGAAACCTAATGAAGTCGTTCAAAGAAGAGGAATCATTTTAAAAAATAATTTTTTTGATTCTTCTTAGACCTAATTAAATTATTATAAAATAATGATTATATAATAATTTAATTATCATCCATATTATGGTATGTTATTTTATTTAGTTCGTGACCAATATCCATACCCTTTTCCTTGAAATGTGAAACAAACATATCGATCGTTTATACGAAAGTCTACCGGTTCACAAACTAATGTAATTCGTTTTAAATCACAAACTCTCAAGGATTTATATAATGGTGGATTTATAGAACATTATTTTATATTTATGATACTGTTATAGTGAATTAATTTTAATATCATGTATACATTCTGGTATTCCATTCTGTTTAAAATACGATAACATCACTCGTGTGTTCGGAAAACTAATCACCCACGAAATGATGTGATTTGTTTTTTCAATTACAATTTACATTAATATAATTAGGGTAAACTTAGTGAATATATTTGATAGTAAATAAATTGTATTTATTATGTAAAATTAAAATATCATCCACTTTATTACCCTATCACCCATTAAATAAATTATAATGTCACATGTTTGTATGTATAACCTATCATCTTCATGAAGCTATGTTATCCATATTACATTTTCATATTACAATAATGATTATAAAAATGTATTTAATATATAAATTAAAATTATAACATTATTATCATTATTTATATTATAAAAAATATAATATTTATACGATCTATACCATTCATTAAAAAACACCCAAGGTAAAACAAGGAAATTAAAACTGGAAATAATAAAAAACAATGAAATTTTAATAATAAAAATTGTGTACATTTTAAGGAGAATATATATGATATTATATATATTAATATGTATTTTATACAAATTAATAATTTTTTTGAAATAACTATAATGTAGATTAAATCATGTTCATCCAAAAGGAAACATATGGTAAGGGACTTCATCTCAATTTCCTTTAATGGCGATATATTGAAATGTTATGTGAATAAATTCATCAATATAGTGTATAAAATAACCCTATTTCATGTAGTATCATCAATAATTATAACTTCATGGTATTTGAGGAAATAATTTTAATTATTTAATCTATATTTATTTAACTTGAAAATTACCAAGTGGTGAAGAATTCATAACCCAATTTATTTTCATTAGTTTATATAACTTCTTAAATATCATTGAAATTATAAGATTATTTAATTAAATAAATTGGAAAATATGATTTCTAAATTACAATATTTTATATGCATTTAAATTTGTTACACCTAACAGATTTATTTATTAATTAAAACATCAACATAATGGTTGTGTATGGGGCTATTTCACAATCTCATTTTAATTAGGATTATTTTTTTTTATAAATTTACATTTATGTAAATCATTTTATTATTTTATAACAATCCCATTGAAATTTATTTCACTATAAATGTAATTGAATAATATTAGTTCTTACTCTTGATCACTTAAAATTGTTGAGATATTTTTTTATTGAATGTCTAAAATTATTTCTCAATTCGGCTGAAAATACCTTTTAATTTCGATTTTTTTTTATAAAAATGTTTTAATAATTGTTTTTACATTATTTTATTAATTTATTAAATAAAACAGTACCAATGATTTAATTTTTTAAAAATAATTTTGAATGAATATTCATGTCAATTTACAAATAAGGCATGTTTGGATTATAATGAAAATATTAAAAGAATCATTACTGTAACACATGTACCATATTAATAATTAAATTCCTTAATGACCAGAAACTGTTTTATATCATAATTTATAAATTTGGAATTTTTTATTTGGAAATTTCATTTAAAAACTAATTATGAAATGTTAATTTTAAATAAGATTTTAAAATTGAAAAGGTTATTTTCATGAAGAATGTATTAATGAAACATTAATGGTAGTTCTTTTCATCAATAACCTCAATCCTTTGTAGTAATTATGATCCACTAGGAATATAATGTATTGATTGAATCCTTATTATTTATATGGATGTTTTCTAATCTTTTTGAAAAGGTAAATTATTTTTATTCTCATTCTTGTTTAACTTTTTCATTGATTAAATATCTAAAGAAATATTCACATTCATGTTCTCACTGGACATTAAATATTCTATTAATATTAATGTTACTTTTCATGGATAAACATACTAAAAAATGGCTATATCATTTATATATATAATATCTCAAATTTAATGTTATATGATTGACTTAAAAAATTATTTTTAATAATTATTCCTAACATAATACATAAATCAATTTGTAAGGTTTATTTTTTATGAAATAAATCATTAATTTGATATATGAGTTATGATTTTGGAATATAGATATTGGTGGGGCTTGTTTATAAATAACCCATCAATGCATCGATAGTCTCATGAGATGAGTCATTTTTCTATCCTTTGTTAAATGAGTTTCGGTTTTCATGTACACATTAGTTTTAAATTCTAATGTTAAATGTCTTGATAAAACTGATCACATCATGTTTGATATCATGGTTACTAATAATTATCAATTTTCATAATTAATAATTCATGTATTATTATCCAAAATATTTTATCCGAATTACTATCTCTATGTGTATTAAATTATTTGTTTATTGTTTCAACGTCAAATGTGTCCATTTAAATAGAATTACATTTGGATTATTCCTTATGTAATAATGGCATTGAAATTAATTAAATTGAATGTGTGTTTACTTATTTAACTTTGTATAATGATTTTTACATTTATAATAAGTATAGTCATGTTATTTATTTTATGTAATTTTTCTTCAGTTAATTACCTTTCTATATTTATTATGATTATATTGTCATGATAGACATGTAATTAATTAAAAGGAATGTGTGTTCTAGTATTTACATAATCATCCATCCATCCAATGCCCTGAAGGCCTACAAATATTTCATATTGTGAGAAAGAACCCTTTTAAGGAAATTTGGGGGAAACCCAAAAAGACATCATGGAAATAGGAAAAAGCACACCGGAGGAAAAAAAAGAGTAAAACCAGAATGAAAACACAATGATTTCCCTACCTAGATTTTGATCATGGTGAATCTTTCTATCATTACACGATTATTGGGAAAGCAAGTGTCCTATGTCAAAGCACATGCCTGATCCGGTGGCTGGTTTCATACCCTCTCAAATGACCACATCTAAAAAACTATGTAAAGGTGAAATGCCAGCTCTAGATCCTCCTATGGATCTTTCTCTATATTGTCAAATGAGGTTGTATAGACTTCCCACCTTCGAAAACATAACCATACACACAAACACTTCCTCCATTTTACAATTTGAAAATTTTCTCATTCGCTAGTCATCACTACCAACCATGATGCCTACTTCAGCAGTAATGAACTTCACAAACCAAAAAATCCTTCTTGATCAACAATGCCCCCACTGCCAATGATAACATCGAACCGTGCCACGTCCCACTACCAACGTATTCACACAAGCAACTAGAAGACGATCTATGAAGCACAAAAATGGTTCATTGTCACCTAGGAATGGATGACCCAACAACACACATAAATAGCATCTCCAATGAAGGGATCTATGCCACACTGAACTAGAATCACCTCTCTAGGTATGGATCCTATCAGAGCGGAATTGGGAACAAACCCTCAAAAGAATCCAAAGTTATAAAACAACATACATTAGGGAGAGACATGCCAGGAAGGATACCAGCATGCGATGCCGCAAATCACACCCAAAAAATAACCAAATTCAAAGCCAACACATAACACCCAAACATGGATGAGGCACTGAACCACTAGTGGAAAAATATCCTCCCCCCTCTGAGCCACTCCAGAGTAATCATGGGCCCACACCGAAAGATCTCGAAAAAGTCGAGTCAAACAACACCAGAGACAGCCCAGACACATTGTGCTCGAGACTCGCTAAAGCCTCTGAGCCACTTCAGAACCATGCCACTGATTCACACCATAGATGTACCAGACCACACCGTATCGATGTCGTTGATACTCAACATAGCTGTCGAGACTCACTAAAGCCTCCGATCTGCTCCAGAACCAAGCCTCCAATTCGCACCGGAGGCATCCCAATCCATGTCATGCTGAAGCCGTCGAGACTCTCCGGATCCTCTGACCAAGCCGTCGAGGCACACCGAAGATGAACCGAGCTGAGCCACTTTCAATATGAGATATAGGTGAAGTCGAAGCAGAGCCGCTGAGGATCTCCCGAGGAGGTAAGGAGAAGGGAGTCATGAAGAAAACAATAGACACACACAGATGGAGACCCCCACCACTCAGAGGCCTGTCGTGGGTAGAATATCTGTTCTAATATTTATATCCTTATATGTATCATTAAATATCTAATATTAGTTAAATTATTTAAATAAGATTTTTTTCCAATTATTTTACTTTTTATTATGACTATTCTTATTGATTCATGATAAATTCCACTATAAAGAATCCTTAATATGCATTTCATCTCAACATTATTTTTCTTCATTTCCTAGGAATCTAATAATTGTACTATGATTTATATGAAATGATATGATAGAAGGAATAATTTTACCTTAAAAAAAATATTTTAAAATATTTTTATTGAAATTCAATATTTCAATCAAGTATGTATCTAGTTTCCCAAGAGTAGTAAACTATTTGGTCATTGAGGTTGTGATTCCTTGTATTTTTTGCCAATGTAACAATGTGGACATCTGCTTCGGGCTACTCAGATAAGGGTACATACTATTTAAAATTAATAATTCTATTTCATATAAAAAATAATTATTAGGTTAATTTGATATTATATTAATAGAATAGAGGGACTTATTTTATAAAAAAGAAATGAAAAAATTATAAAAATCAGTATTTTCACTATTCATTATAAACTATTATTTTCCAAAAAATAAAAAACATCCCACCATAATTTAATATTTTTATGAAGAATTCAAAAATGAAGTTGGATTTTCAAATAAATTTTCCAAATGTGACAAATATGAATTTTCACTTTTTTGGGAAATGCATGACTACTCCACCTTTTACAAAAAGAGAGTTTTTTATAAAATATATATTTTTTATTTAAAATGGTTCATATTTTATTTATAATAAATTGATAATCATTAGAATTATTTTATATATGTCTAAACCAAGTTATATTAATGATTTTTCTATTTCTATTCATCACCTTAAACATAACAACTAGGTTATAACTGTCATGTTCAAATAATAAAATTTATTTATAGAGTATTTCATTTCATTTAAAATGAATGTTACAATAATCACTAAATATTAATGAGATTGAATTTATTAAATTATATATAAATTATAAATTCTTTGGGTATTGCACACTTACTATGTTTGATAAATTTTTGATGTGGATTCACCCATCCTTTTAAATACCTCAAATTATAATGTTATGTCAATGAAACATTCTAGGATCTGAGGATCATACCTATATCTGAGCGTTTCAGATGCTGATTTTGTTCATAATGTTTTGGCATTACATGAATCTAGGTATTATGATGTATTCCCATTAGATAATATTTTTTCCCCATCATGAGTTTGGAATCATGTTCACATGATGTTTATTGCATTCAATATCATAATCTGATCATACCCTTTCTCTTGGATATTCCAATAGCCTTCTACAATGTAAATTTTCATTAGTCTGAAGATTGTTATTCACATGAACTCATAGATGAATATCCTTATATTATGTTCATTTGATTTTATATTCAAGTATTATTTTAAAGACCATATATTCTTGGGATTTAACCATTCACACAATATTTAAATGATCATATCCTCAAAAACTAATTTCTTCATAAAACACATATGAATTTTCATTTCTTCAAGAAATAATCTATGATACTACAATACAATATATCACAATTGGTTATTTATAAATAAACTATGTGGTTAAAATTTAATATTATATAAATTACTGACATGGCTATTTGTAATTTGACTATCTAACAATTTATCTATGACAAACAATTGGATGCAAGACAGACATTTAAATTCATCTGCATCATATAAATATGTACATGGTTGTCAAATATGTATAACATTACTACATGGTTCCACAATTAAATATATTTATAAAAAAATATTTGAATCGACAATTTGAATATATTATGTGTTTAAATTAGCTACATGAATTTGGATATGAAGTTTAATTAACCATGTGAATTGAAAAAAATATGAACTTTACACAGATGAGATTCAAACATCTTCATATGAATACCATATTTTCTAAAAAAATTCCCATGCAGAGAAAATATATATATTTTTATGGAATTTATACTTCAACATCATAAAATATGATATAGATTATTTCTAATCATCCAAAAATAGATATCATTGATTCTTTGATGATTTAATCATAAATCCTCCCTCTTGATATATAGTTCATCACAAATTTAATACATGGCCTTTGAAATTCATTGGATAGAACTACTTCAAAATTTATTTTTCAAATTTAATTATATTATAGAAGAATATTCAATGGTAGTACCAAATACAAATCCAAGCTTAATTAATCATCCTTTAATATTCACAATTTAGTCTTCATTATAATGTACATATTTGGATTGGAACAAACTTTATTGGGAATACAAATGAAATTAAAATCTCATCTTATTCTTCAATTCATATCGACATGAAAATATTTATATACATTGAAAAAAATTTAACACACACAATGTGGGAATAACCTAAACCCTGAAAAATAGGATTACCTTGTAGATTTTTTGAAATTATTCTAAAAGTAAATTTCACTAGAGATTGTTTGAAATATAATTCTAAAAAACTATTATAAGAGTTTCCAAAATAAAGAATTTTTTTACAAAAAATTAATAAAAAATATATCTCTTTTAACAAAGTAGAATAAAATAATCCATATTATATATATTATTATAAAACCATTAATTAAAATTCCACATTCCATATAAATAATCTACCTTTTCATTTCAACAATTATTTTAAAAAAAAATTATAAATTATTTAGAAAACCAACTCACTCTATGTATATAACTACAACCAGGAAGTTACAACATCATGATATAATAACATCACACATGGAACACATGAGATTATCATATTAATTAGGCTAATTATATAATAAAATTCAAGGGAATACCTTATATAAAACCAAAAACCAAATAAAAAGTTTCATGAAATCTACCCAAGGTCATAAAATGAGAGAATACTTTATTTTACCAAATTTAAAGAAATATTCATCTTATATTTCATCATATCACACTCCATAATACTATCCAACACCTATTATCATTAGGAAAACTCCCATGTAACCCTAGAACAACTACAATATATTAGTACCATGTGACTCTCATGTGTAGTATAAGTGAGAAAACCCTTCATGACACCTAGGATTTAATGGAAAAAATTACATGAATGTGAGGGAATTGGTAACTATTAAAAAAAATCATAATACAAAATTAATAAATCACCCTCTCCATAAATAAAATCATAAGTAAAAAACCTCATTCTTCCACCACCTAGTATCTACAAACCTCAAGAAGTACCCATAATATAATTCAATAATAAAGTGAATGAATAACATTTCATTCAACAACACCATTTACAAACCACTTGATGGTTTCAATCATGCCTCTTGAAAATAAACTCAAAATTATATATATATTCCTATTAATTTGTTGACAATATAAATAAAATTTCCTAGAACCATTCACTTGAAACCAACTATGAAATAAATTTAATAATTATCTAATATTTTAATAAAAAATCACAAAATATTAAAACACCGCACCTTGATTCATCGTGTGATATAAATGGTGTCAAATACCTTTATTTATCAACAAAAATTTGACCATTTTTTTAAAATTTTGTAGTATCAATTAAAAAAAATACCTTTGAGAAATTAGAAATATATTATGTTGTATATTAATTTATATTCAAACCATTTTTATTCCATTTAGACCTATCATATATTGTAATTATTTAACAATAAAATCATTTAAAAATCTCATGAATTTAATGAATTTCATAAATAAAAAAATATCACAAAAACAAATTTCCCATTCAACGTAGTAATCCCATGTGATAATACATTGTTTACACATTTGATAGAAAATGATCAAAAATCATTGAGACAACCAATAAAACTCCTATAAAAAATTTCATATACTATACTAATAAAAGCCTTATTTCTAATGTAAATATACATAATTCCTATGGGAGATGGAAATTTTCGAGGAAATTAGGGAAATATGAGAGAAGAATAAATAACAACAGAATAAGACTTATTTAACATTGGATATCAACTTTAAATCAAGGATCATAATCAAAAAAATGGAAGAAGGAAGATAGAGAGAGATTTTAATGCTTTAAAATGTTTGGAGGAATATAAATGAGGTAGGAATGTGGGAAAAATTACATATATATGAATTTATGAAATTTTGAAATAAAAATGGTAAAAATATGTGAATTCCAATTTCATGGTTTGAAAAACTAGTTTATGATGAAAAATAAATACACCAAATAGTTTCATGGAATGATCCAACACAAGAAGAACCCGTGGGTGGACTGGGTGGGTAGTTTATTTTGTAAAACAGTTGTTAATATTGTAAACTATTATATGTTTGTACCTATAGGTACCCCATCACTCTTCAACAACCCTAAAAATACAATGATTTTTTAGGAACTCCAAAATAACTCAAATATAAAATGATATACTTCAATATTAACATATGGGTGGCGAAATTACTCCCAAAATTACACATTATTCCCTTCTAAATTACATAGTAATAGTTTAATGATAGAGAAATAATACCACTCAAGCACCTTAAATTAATAGGTGAGAGGCAGGGTACCTACTACATGTGTTATAGTTAAAGAGAACATAAAATATAAATAAACTCTCCAATATGATTCTATAAGTCCATGTAAATCTATAAACCTCTTTTAAAAAACCCAATTATGATCAACTGATCTAAGACCCAAAGCCATTTAAAACTGAGTGTAGGTCACTGCACTATTTATAATTTATCTAAAATTTATAAATCAATAGATATACACAAACTAAACAAAATAATTATACATTTAAACTCATCCAAAAAAAATTCCCAGGATTCACATTTTTCCAACATTCACCTAAAGTCCCCACAAAATCATCTGTAACTCCAATGGAAAATATGAACCAAACAGAACACAGTATCTGAATAAAGAAACCCTTATCAAATATAATCTACATATCTCATGCTTAAAAACTAGGAGCTATAATTCATTACCACACCTCAATATGGAGAAAAATGGGCTCCAAATACAAGTTAATAAGTACTCTAGTTTCAAAACTATGACCATAAAATTGTAACATCACCTCTAAAAGATCACATAAAAAAGATAAATTTAAATCCACCAGATTCTGAATTTCTCGATACAATAACTATTCTTGTTGACCATGTATTAGACCAATCGTATACCACAGTTAGATAATTAGAAATACCACCAAAAACCAACCACAACTAAAGGATATATCCCAATAAAATCATAACCAAACCCAAATATAACATAACATTAATATGTCATTCCCACTTAGAAGATAGAATATGATAAATCCTTAAGGTATACCATGATGGAATTTCTCAAAAAAAAAACTAAAAAAAAATATATTACAGTAAAAAAACCCATTAAATTAACTTTCCCTATCAAAAATCAAGATTAATCCAAAATATCTTCTTTAAATACCATACAAAAGAGCCATATTACTATAAGGATTATACTGTCATGATTTTCTACACTAAAAACAGCATATATTTTTATGACTTAATCCTTTAAAGAGACCAAAAGTCATTAACTTTATCTTCATTCTTGTGATCAAATAACTCTAACTACCCCCAAATGATACACCAAAACTCACATTAACCGAAACTAAACTACTATCCTCCATTGAGAGGGACATAGTAACACAGAATGATTAAAAAAGATCATAGTATTTTATTGCATATGAATCACACAGCAACAAGAATTGATGAAAATATAAGACCGATAGAATTTATTATATATTTATTTTTAAAACAGTTCAACTTAGTAAATATATTAAATGAGAAAAAACATAGTTTTTAGAATTTGTTACATATTACACTTGGTTTATTGTACATTACACACTACACCATGTTTATCTTGCATTGCACCAAATACCGTGTTTAAATTAAAAATCAAGTATTTTTAAAATATTAATATTGAATATAATATTTCTCACCAAGATGAAAAATTATATGTGATGAATAGTACTATCAAAATTTTGAAAAATATGGTTATCATTTTGTTACCAATAAAATAAGAATCATATTAATGAAAACATAATGTTTTCTGAAGAATTATATTTTTTCTAAAATAAAATTTTGCCACAGACTGAGCATGTGCTGTAAAAATAATTTTTTTAATTTTTTTTTTAATTTTTTCTAATAAAATGAAAATTGTTTTTGAAATGAAAATAATAAAACTAGCTTTTGGTGATTTTTTTATAATATCTAGAAATTAAACTTTTTTATGGATTCTGAAAAATATAGATTTGTTTTTTGAAAAATTCCTTTTCATTTAAATTATTTATAATGGTAAATTATTTTTTAAATTATTTTTATTTTAAATATAGTTCAATTATAGATAAATTAGTCAAATTTATGTTCTTGGAAACATTTTTATATTTAATTTTAATTAAAAAAATTTGTATGTTTTGGAATATTTTCTCTTTAAATACTAGGTTTCTCATCTCATATACGAGATACATTTTAAATAGATAATTTTCCTTCTATGTGAATGGAATTTGGAATAAATTATTACATATTAGTAATAAAAAATATATATTAAATAATATGGTAAAAATTAATTTTTACTTAATTGAATATTCAAAATTGTAAAATTCAATTGTTGTCGTTAAGGTAAAAATGAGTTTACCATGGGGTTAAACATTTCACAAAAGGGTTAATATGGATTAATAAATTCTAAAACACCGATTTGATGGCCAAATTTCCACCTTATATCTTTATGAATTGATAATTTCTTATTTAGAAGCATTTATGATGATAAAAACGTCAGTATGATTAAATCATTTTAAACAATTAAAAGTGTGTCACTCACCTCACTTATAAAATTCCACCCCAATTCTATCTTATGAGAACCTACAAACAATATTTTATTATCCAATAACCACCAAAATATCATTGAAAATTCCCTACATTCATCCTAGAATCCATATTTTTGTTATGATTCCAGCATAGGATGTCTTTATGGAAAACCTATGGTGGATACCTGAAGAAGAGGTAACATTCTTCAATGATCATTTTTATTTTCCTTCAACCTTCATATCTCTCAATTATTTTTAAAACAACTGATGTAATAAGACCAGTATCATACATATACTAGGATTTTTTTATAATAATATTATGACTATAAACCATCTCTACATTCATCAAATGGATGAATAAATCATCATTCTAATGTACATTAAAATATCGCCACATGAAATTATATCATTCATTTTTCCAATAACAACTTGAAAATTTGGGTATGATGATGGTTATAAAGTAATCATATGTTATTTAATACTTATTTATAAATATGTAGTCATTTTATCATATATTTATATATATAATTTCCATTACATAGGGGATACGATAACCTAAATTTTTTAAATGGCATACCACTCCCTGACAAAGTGACGTGATTCACCATTCACTAACACATTTCATGGAATTTGATAAAGGTAAATTTAATAACGTTATGTTATATGAATGAAATAATTATGATATTAAAAAAATATTAATCAGTATCTAAATATAACATATCCTTTTATATTCTTCCCTTTTCAACCACATAAATATGATAACATCGTTCCTATATGTGTTGACTACCAACTTCATGAAGACATGTGACTGTATTTTCATCACCACACCACATGGATGATGTTTATATGTATATTTAATGAAAAAATATAATATCATGATAATTTTGGAGGGTAAAAATATTCCTTTTTCTACATAATTATTGTTGAAAAATGGAAATGTTAATCATGTGTATGCACGACAAACCATCCCCATGATTGTAATGTTGTTCACTTTTCAAAACCATCTTTCATGATTGATAATACAATTATATTTTTTCTATAAATTTTATAATAATTTCAGGATTAAGTTTTTTAGAAGATGATAAAATGTAACAAGTTCAATAACAATATCTTCAATAAGAAGATACACATAAGAAAATAGTGAAATTTACCTTCGATACAATGAAAATAATGAATGATTATACATGAATATTCGAAAATATGTTTTAAATGATGTTAAATTATATTTTAAATATTTATATGATTATATTATATGTTAATTACATGATTAAAACTATTATATATATAAGGACCCAGCCTTATTACATTATATAGTCATGAATTTTAGTTAAGAAATCGATTCCTTTCATATTGAGGGTATTTTCATGTTTAAATTTTTACGGAGTTTGGATATAATAAAAACATCACATTCCACATTAATTAGAAAAGATACCACAAAAATAGTATCTATTTCTCACAAAATATATGTCTTTTTAAATAAAACATGTTTTCTTTTAAAATTTTCATTACACTTATCTTGGATTCCATCATTGTATTAAACATCCTTATAACCTGTAATAATCAAACAAAAACAAGGGATGAGCCCAAAAATATGATTAATGGATAAAAACAGAAGGGAAGCGAACATTTTTCCATGAATACTTGTAAATTATGAAATAATTTTTTAAAAGACTTACTTGTTACCCATATATCATTATTTTTGAAACTAGAGATTTACAAAATAATCCAAAAAACATAGAACATAAATAGGTGCATAAATTAATCTTGTGGAATTACGTACAAAATATTTTGACTCTCTCGGCTACTATATAATTTGTAACCCTTACAGCTACCTTACAATTTGTGTAACAATCATAGTTACACTTGGAGTAACCATATGTCTAACCACCATCAAACACATGAACAATTCATTGGAAAATCATATAGGTCCCACACTTCATCATAAATAATTCTTATGAAACAAAACATAATTATCAAATAATAATACTTGCATAAATATATTCACATTGAATTTTTTAGAACACGATGTTTAGAAAAAGATTTTTTTAGAAAAAGTTACTTAAAAGCAACATATAATGGAAGATATATTCAATAGATTTAAATGAATATGTTTGTAAACTAGAAATTAAGTAAATATAAACAAAACATATTCACATACAAGATCTTAAAATGACACAATTAATGAAGTAGATGGTTAACCCCAAGAATTGAAACCAGGTTATGAATATTCTTACCTCAAGATTTTCTTACATAAAACTAGTTTAATAAATTTATATAATTGTTAAAATAATGTTATTAGTATCATAATGAAATATATTTATGTTTATAACACCTTATATGATCATTTCACAACATCATTTCAGCCTATAATTATTAGTACTTTGTTCCTTCCATTGTTTTGGGTGCGTTCTTTAAATGATTTCCATGGTCGGTTTGAATTTAGTTTTCTTGCCGTATAGAAATGAGATTCTAGAAGAGGAATGAAATCATATTCATATTTTTATATAATATATAATGACACCATAAATTATTTTTATCATATATTATGACTTACCATTAGACAAAACATTAATGATGTGCGTTTAGAACATTTTTTTTGTTCCTCAACAATCAAGAACTCGTTCATTATACAATTCAATGTCATGGATATAAGTTCCTTAAAAATATAAAATAGTTTCAAACATACGCATTACAATCTTTTTCTACCATAAAAATCTTTAATGATCAGATTTAAAGGATGTAATGGATATTGCAAACACTTTGTCGACAATTTTGGCAAATTGGCACGTTGTGGTGGTGTTATTTATTTTTAGAACTAGAGGGATCATAAAGGAAAGAATATGACGAATATTTTACATAAACATGATAACATAAAAAATATGTATGATTCTTGAGATTTAATACCTCATTTATTGGTGGAGGGAATGTGGCTACAAGAAAATAACATAATTGGGAAGAAAACACATGAAAAAGGAAGAGGAATCTAACATCTTGATATCTTACCCTTACGATCCTTTTTAAGGCCTTTGGTTTTGAAATTTTGGATATAATAGAACATTTTTCTCATGGGTGTGATCTTTTAGGAGTTTATTTGATATAACCTATACAATTCTCATCTCTTGGGAGGTGTGTGAGAAAGAGGGGAATGAGGGAGGTATTTATAGTGGATGAGAGAAGAGAATTTATATTATTTTAATCATTATTTTAATATTTTATCTCAGTTCTATGTATAGTCATGAAGCATGTGAACAATAATAGTAATAATTGCAATAGAGATAGAACCAAGAGGGCATACATCAGTTTTGAATCACCTATGATGCAGTAAAATAAGTATTTATCATTTATCGTGATTTATCGTATTTCACTATTCATGAAAAATTCAAGAATTTCAGAAAAATCCCAAAAAATCTCCCTAAAAATTTATCAATAGGTTGAATTAAAAAATGAACTCCATTTGATGAAAATAATTATCAAAACTTTATTAATTTAATTTTTAAATAATATCATAATTTATTCTAAAATAACAGTTTCAAATCAATATGTCATTTTTTAAAACCTTGAAAATTTTATCAACAACTCGTTATCTTATAAACATAAGAAAATAAACACTAAATTGATTTACTATTCATAGGGGTCATATTACTATTCATATTACTATGAATAAGGGTACGTTACTATTCACTGAAAAAACATGTTGGTTTTATGAGACTCCAAATAGCTTATTGGTCAAAACTATAGATGAGAATTTTTTGAACTTAAAATCATAAAAGGATAAAAATTTTGTTAAAATGATAGTTATAACTATCCAATTGAACATTTTTCCCAAAAATTTCTATTTATTTTTTTAAAACCTTGGGGTGTTATATTTTTACCACCTTTTAAAAATTGCTTCCTCACAATTTTATTGACCCATTAAAAAATATTTGGTTAATTTCCCTCATAGAATTTATAGACTTTCATGTTATATCTTCAACCATGTGTTTTCTCCAAAAAAAAACATTTACCTGGTGGATTACATTATTCTGAATTACCTGTTCTCTTTGATGAGGGATTTGAATAGGATTCTCTTCAAAACAAAGGATCTCTTCCAGCTGAATTACTTCATGGTAAAAACCATGATATGAATCTCGTAAGTACATTCTCAACATCAAAACATGAAAAATATTTTGTACCCGAGATAAACTCAGAGGAAAAGCTACTTGGTAGGTGACCAGTCCATCATTTTCCCCGATTTCATATGGTCCAATAAACATTGGACATTTCTTTCCTTTCTTACCAAAATACATAACACTTTTTGTAACGTCCTGACCCGACTAACCATCCAACTCGGTAGCCGGACCAGTCGTCGCATGGCCTCAACCACATCTCCCCAAATGGAAGAGTCTTCTAACTAGTAGCGAGGGCCTTGGTGAGTCTGTGGGGTGACTATTCCCTCATTACCAAAGTATCACAACAGAATACAAACATACAATAGCGGAAGAAAGTAACCAGTAGACAACACATAGACAACAGAAATAAAAAACAAACATATGATTCTAATATATAGGAAGGTACTAGTCGATAAAATATAGTACAAGTATGCAAAATACAAAAAATAAATCAAAATATATCCCTTGTAACATGGAAAGCCTCAGCTTGGTCCCGTGCACTCATACTCTGAGCAGCAAGTCAAGTACCTGTACTAGGGCCTTTCCCCTACTCATTTACTGAAATCATTTAATATGCTTGTGTCCAAAAACATTACCGAAACAGGGTGTGAGACTGAATCCTAGTAGGCAACCACCAAATATCCGTGCTAATCTTTCAGTGAATATATAATAAGGCAGTGTAATATTGAAAGCATTAAACAAGGGGAACTAGCAAGGCCGGCCTAATCTTGTGCTTTGGATTGGCATATAATCATGTATCCAATCCATCCATTAATCACGTCATTCATGTGTTGAACCCATTCCATGTGCCCATTCCTGGAATACTGAATTCGGAAACTAGGCATCGCTCAGGGAGAAAATCCACCAACACCGTACAATACCATTCTGACGAAGCTCTAGGACCCGGACATAGCTCTACATGCCCATTCTGGAAAACCTCCTAGGTAACCAGCCTCACTCTAGGTGAGGTATAGTCTGTTATCTAAGCCCATCCCCAGGATCCTATAAATAAGATCCAGGTATCGCCCATGACATATCATTCCCTGTTGATTCCGTCCATGGCATCTCATACTGGATCCATGATTCACTATGCATTTCAGTAACAATTCTCGTATGAGTCCTTCCATGGAAACTCACATTGGTTCCATAGTTCACCCATGAATTTGTTTCACATTTAATACAGCTCAAAAGAATTTAACTCATGTGGGCTATAAATTCAATAATTAACATACAAGGGTCAAGGGGAAAAACTCCATCCCATACGCAAAACCATTTCAATTACAATTTCATATTATTGCTATTACATTCCTATTCAATTCCATTTTTAACAAACCTCAAGGGAAAGGAAAAACATGCCTCATAGGCATCCTGGGTCAAAACTATAAAAGATTCATTCAAGGAAACACACCCATGGGGTGCTTCCTCTCCAAGGTGTAGAACCTAACGCAAGAACATTCCATCTTATTCAGATTACCTACAATATTCTAGGTAATAATAGGGATAAATTCTAGGTTTAAGCGACACCCCAAAAGTTGGCGCGCGACACTCTGGCATATAGAAACTGCTTGAAAATCAGCGGATAGCATGAGACCACCTACTATAGGCTCATACTAGATAGCTCGTCCAGTATAAGGCTCTGATTCATCCTAGTTTGGATGAAATCTGAATAACAGATGAAGAACAGGAAATTAGAGCATATGATCCATAATTCAATCCGTGTTCGTTATAACCAGAAGAATCGAGAAAGATTAAAAAGGAACTGAGTACTTACCGTTGCGGATCAAATAAGATGAACAACGGTTGAAACGGAGATCGGATGAAGGAGAAGGCTCAAATCCTCCAAAGCATCCTTAGAGAGCTCCCCTGCTACTATCTTGTAGAAGAAGAAGCCCTAGGTTAGGTTTTTATAAAAATTTAATTAATGGTTTTAAAAATTAATTAAATTTCAAAACACAGCAGGTCACACGGTTTACCCGCACAGCCTATCAAACCATGTGGAGACCGTGCAGACCTTCCTAGAAGGTGAGGGGAAACCGCATGGCCACCCCTCATGGTTTCCTCAAACAATGCGCATGCCACGCTCCAGCCTCTACCAAGCATGCAACAAGGGGCATGGATTATCCAGGCTATGCGCTGGTCGTGCGCAAACCGTGTTCCAGGCCATTTCTAGCCTAAAACATCGTTTCGGGCTCCGAACAAGCCCCAGACACCTCCTTAACTCCCTCGTTCAAGTTACGCATCCACATTAAGCCTCAACAGAACAGTCAAACTGAGAAGAAAAGGATCAGTACCTCGTACGAAAACCCGAGATCTTACAATCATCCCCCCATATAGCAATTCCTCCCCGAATTTCTCTCTAAAAGGTGGTCAAGATTCGTCTGCAAATAGCTCCGAACACTAAGCACGTACGTCAGCCTCCTGCTCCCATGTCTCATCCTGTAAATGGACATGCTTCAATAGAACCCATTCTAGAAGAACTTACTAGCCTTAGAGAACCTTCGTGCTCCTATCAGCGATAAGAATCAGATGATCCTCAAAGGATTCTTCTTCCTAAAGCTCAACCTCCTCAGGCTGGAAGGTGTGAGATGGGTCTGAATAGTATCACCGTAACTGAGAAACATGGAACACATCAGGCATGGCTTAGTACCTCTGAGGTAACTGCGACCGATAGGCTACCGGCCCAACCATATCCAGAATCTCAAAAGGTATAACATATCTCGATGATATCTTACCCAGTCTTCTGATCCGCCTGTGTCCCAGCCATGGTGAAACATGCAAGAAAACCGGATCCCCGACCTCAACCTCTTGGGGTCATCTGCGGCGATCTGCATATGACTTCTGACGAGACTGTGCGGTAGCCATCTGCTTCTGTTTCAACTGGACCTGCCCCGAAGTCTCCTGAACAAGACTTTGTCCCAGTAAAGCTTCCTCACCTACCTCTAACCAACACATGGGTGATTGACATGGCCTACAATATAAATTCTCATACGGTACTATCTCAATAGTTTCCTGATAATTGTTGTCATAGGAAAACTCAACAAGGGGTATATTCCTCCACCATGAGCCCCCAAATCTAGGACGCAATCTTGTTCAAGTCCTCAAGCATTTTATCGTACTCCCTGACTGGCCATCAGTCTGAGGCTGGTATACAGTTCTCAGAAGAACCTGTGTACCCAGCACCCTCTGAAAACTCTTCCAGAAACGTGACATAAAACACGCATCATTATCTGAAACAATGGTGTGCGGGACCCCGTGGAGTCGCAATATCACTCCGATATACAACCTTTCCATCTCATCCACACTGAAGGTCTCCTTGATCGATAAGAAATGAGAAACCTCCATGAGACAATGAACCGCAACTCATACATCATCGTTACCTCGAGGTGAACACAACAAACCATTCATGATGTCCAACACAACATCAACCCATTTCCACACCGGGATAGGTAACTACTGTAAAAGCCCAGCTTGCCGTTGGTGTTCCGCCTTCACCTGCTGACAGGTGGAACATCTCACGATAAAACTAGCCACTGACCTCTACATACACAGCCACCAGTACAATTAGCGCATGTCATGATACATTTTAGTGACTCTGGGACGAACTGCCCAAAACAAATCACAAAACTCCCACATTAGCTCCTCTATAATATCCATTGGAACCAACACACCTCCATGGATACTAAGAACATCATCCTCGCCTATTGTCCAACTAGGAGGATGGTCCTCACCTGACACACCTTCCCATAGAACTAGGCCTTCCAAATCTGATATCTCTCTCATCATTACTCTATTCAGGAGGGTAGAAGTCACAGCTAAAGACAATAGGAAATTCTTCCCTTGGCTATTCTACACATCAAGATGTATCTTAGAGAACAAGGACATAAGCTTCCATTAGTTGCTAGAATTTTTCACTGCCTGTATTTGAGTGCTCCTGCTCAATGCATCAGCCACAACATTTCCCTTACCAGGCATATAAACTAGCTCGAAATCAAAGGACTGTAGGTACTCCATCCACCATCACTGCATAATATTCAGATCACGCTGAGTAAAGAAATATACAATAATCTTGTGGTCTGTGTACAACACAAAACGATCTCCCAATAAACAGTGTCTCCAACAGCACAAAGCATGAATAACTGCTTCTAGCTCAAGATCATGCATTGGATAATTCCTCTTGTGTGGCCTTAGCTGCTGAGATCAGTATGCCACTATTCTATCTCCCCACATCAACACTGCTCCCATCCCAATTCCTGATGGGTCATTATAGATCGTATAACTCTTACCCTATTCTTGATGTATCAGGACAGGTGCAGATGTCAACCTTCCTTTCAGATTCTAAAAGGCTGCTTCACAAGCATCAATCCATCCAAATTTCACGCCCATCTTAGTCAGGATTGTCAACGGAGCTGTTAAGCGTGAGAAATCATGTATGAAATGATGATAATAACAACCAATCCTAAAGAAACATAGTATGTCAAAGGCATTCTTGGGTTGTTCACAAGAAATCACCGCTCTAACTTTCTCTGGCTCTAATGAAACTCCTTTCTCAGAGATAACATGGCCCAATATGTGAGTCTAATCCATCTAAAAGTGGCACTTAGTAAGCTTTTCATATAGCTGATGCTCTCTTAGTGTATTCTGGAAGATCTCAAGATGGATGGCATGGTCGTTTTGATTTTGAGAATACACCAAAATATCATCCATGTAATACACAACGAACGAGTACATGTAAGGATGGAACAAACGATTTATCGAAGCCATGAAAATCACAGGCGTGTTCATGAGACCGAACGACATAACCATATACTCATATAAACCATACATGCTATGAAAATATATACGAGGTATGTCTACAGGTCGAACACGCACCTAGTGATATCCTGACCTCAAATCAATTTTCGAGAACACCCTAGCTCCACAAACCTGATCAAACAAGTCATCAATTTGTGGCATAGGATATTGGTTTTCAACCATTAGTTGGTTCAGCTTCTGATAGTCCACACAAAGACTAAGAGTCCCATCTGCCTTTTTCGCAAAAAGGACTGGTGAACCCCACGTAGAACTTCTGGGTCGAATAAACCCCATTGCCTCCAAATCATCAAGCTATTTCCTGAGCTCTTGAAACTCAATCATAGCCATCCTATTTGGAGGAATGGATACTGGTGTAGCTCCAGGCACTAGCTCAATGGAGAATTCAACCTCTCTCTCAGGTGGTAAACCTGAAAAGTTTTCAGGAAAAACATCCTTGAAGCGCTCAACCACTGGAGGAAGATCCATCTGACTCACTCCTTGATCATCAAGAAACAAACTAGCGATCTGGGTTGTCATCTCCTCCAGGACACGATGCTCTGGTTCCGCTCGACATTACTAGAAATCCCACTCGCCCATAAAAGTAAACACTGCACCCGCTGGTGATGTGAAAATCACCCTCCGACGGTAACAATCAACATAGGCTCAGAAAGCTAATATCCAATCCATACCATGAGTGACATCGACACATGTTATTTTTAGAACATAAAGATCCCAGATGATGTGACACCCTCCAACCTCAATGGGAAACCCTCTGCACTAGAATAAAACCTCTTCCCTAACTCCCTATGGTGTGTCTATTGTCAAGACGCCATCAGAGGACAACCCAACTAGCCCAATGCTTTTCACAATACGCGTAGTTATAAAACTATGTGATTCACCAGTATCAAAGAGGGAAGATAAAATAACAGATGCTACTAAGATCGTACCTCTCACTGTAGATGGTCCCACACCAGATCCTCCTAAGTAGGTTGAACTGTGTACATCTGGCCTGAACCACAGCCCTATGATACAAACTCACTACCCGGAACTGGCCCACACTGACATCTCGGTGTACCCTGTGCCTGGATACCTTTTACACGACCACTAACTCAGGCTGATCAGCTAGTCACACCCAAACTCTCTGTTTGTTGAGAAGATATCGACCCTGCTCTGGAATATGGAGTCGGTGTGGACCCTCTATTGCTGGCTGCTGGTGGAAAAGTTCTGTAAAAAAGTTGCAGATCACCCATCTTTCCACATGATTGGCACTTGACTGGGTCCCTCATAAACTGTGGCTTCATGTATCCCAGCCTACCGCACTGGTAGCACCTCAGATTTCTAGCCAATGACAGGTTCTGAATACTAGAATCACCATGTGGAAGCTCTAGATGACGCTTCCTACTAATAGTCGCTGCAGTACCTGATCTTGATGCCGAACCACTCTGGCACACACCTCCAGCCTCTCTCAGGTTACGTTCTATGATTAGTGCTTGGTTCAAAATTCCAGAAATGGTAGTCAACCTGAATATATTTACCTGAGATCAGATGCCATATCTCATACCATCCTCAAAACGCATGGCCCTTGGCAGCTCAACACCCATCAGGATAGGTGCGTAGCATAGAAGCTTAGTAAAATAGGCCGAATATTCCATCACTGATAACACACCCTATTCCAGATACAAGATCACTAGGGCTCGATCGGCCCTCAATGTCTTTGGATAAAATAAATCGTATAAGGCCGTATGAAACTCTATCTAATCCATCTCTCTATGACAATCTGACTGGGTGATCACATCCCATCACCTTTTGGTGGAATCACACAGTATGTATGTAGTGAGCTTGACCATCCTCTACAGAGGCGTCTCTAAATGATAAAAGATAACTAGTATCACCTCTAACCATGACTCTACAGCTTTTGTTCCTCCATCCCCTGAAAACGTAGGTGGATGCTGCTGATGAAACTCCCGCTTCAACACTGCCATAGTCAGGGAAGGTCGCAGTGCTCCCTGACTAGTCTGCATAAAACACAACAAGCCCTCACGGAACTATTCCTCAGCACCTGTGTCCGGCAGAACCACTGGTGCCGCAGGTAGCACCACTAGAGTTTCCTCTAGTCACCCATTTCCTACCATCTCCAGAATGTGGTTATCACCGTTCTCTATACATACGACTGGAGGTCGCTATGGTTTCATGACTCTGCTATGCCAAACACATGCCTCAGTTCATGATTTTTAACGAGATTCGAAAATCACGAGCACAAGAACTAGTACAGGATATGTCAAGACCTTTCTAAAAACCACGTCAACCCATATCCTTCTAATAAATCTAGGACTGCATACGGAATAGTCAGCAAAAACCTCTAGAGTCACTACGTCTTTCCCACTAAGAAGCTGGGTCTAGTTCAGGATCTATTTTCAACATTCATTATTTTAATATTCCTTTGTTCAAAAGCATTAACCAATGGTCCACCATGTCCCGATCCCTGAGGGCACATAACACCTCGTGAATAAAAATTTGATGCCCATATAACCATGAAATTTAATTTCATTTAGCATTTATGTCCCATTGGTTCATCATTTCCCAATCCATAAGGGCCCATACTCCTTATGAATTGAAATATGACGTCACTCTTCATTCATTGCACCCAATCTAACACAACAGTAGTCACACATATCAATCAACTATCAAAATAGTATGCAATAGATATCACAACACCTATCACAATAGCATGCAATATCTAATGCATCATAGATATCATGGAATGTGATTCCTAAAAGGTTCATGTATGATACATGAGATGGAAAACCCACATCTCATCAGGTTGCAACGAAATTAAACCCACATTAATATCAATAGTATATTAAAAAACCATGTGCATCACCCAATGGTGAAATCAGAACAACTGTAATTATCAAAACCAGAAATACAATTCCCTATGAGGAAACATGGATTTTCCCTATATGCGGGTTTGCAACTCCCGGTCACAGTTTATTACCAATGTCCCTTCCCTTCATACTCCTGTCTAAAGTCTCCAAAAAGTATGTCAAATAAGAAAAATAAATCCTCTAATACCACTTTGTAACGTCCCGACCTGACATACCATCCACCCCGGTAGCTAGACCGGTCGCCACATGGCCTCAAACGCATATCCCCAAACGCCAGAGGCTGATGACTAGCAGCGAGGGCCTAGGTGAGTCTGTGGGGAGAATATGCCCTCATTACCAAAGTATCATAGTGGAATATAAATATACAATAATTGAAGAAAGTAACCAATACACAACACATAGACAACAGAAATAGATAACCAACAGATGAATCTTCTATATAGGAAGGTGGAAGTCGATAAAATACAGTACAAGTATACAAAATACCAAAAAGAAACCAAAATAGATCCCCTTCCACATCACAAGCCTCAGATTGGTCCCATGCACTCCTACTCCGAGAAGCTTGTCAAGTACCTGTTCTAGGGCCTTACCCTTGCTCATTAACTGAAATCATATAATCTTATTGGATGCAAAAACATGACCCAAATAGGGTGTGAGACTGAATCCCAGTAGGCAACCACCAATGATCCATGTTAATATGTCAGTGAATATATATACAGGAAGATTAATATGGAAAGAAGTAAACAAGAGAAACTGCAAAGACCGACCCAAGATTGTGCTTTACCTTGGTGTCGGTTCATGTATCCACTCCATTCATTAAACAATTCATTCATGTGTTCAAACCGTTCCGTGAGCCTGTTCATGGAATAAAAAATTCAAAAACCAGGCATTGCTCTAAGAGAAAATCTGCCAACAGCCTACATGACCATTTCGGCATACCTCTAGGACCCCGACATTGTTCTACAAGCCCATTCCGACGATCCTCCTAGGTACCCAGCCTCGCTTTAGGTGCGGTATAGTCCATCATATAAGACCATCCCCGATATCATATAAATAATATACGAGTATCGCCCATGACATATCATGCCTTGTTGAGTTAGTCCATGGAATCTCATACTGGATCCATGATTCACTCGGCATTTCAGTAACATGTCTCATATGAGTCCGTCCATGGAAACTCAAATTGGTTCCATGGTTCACCCATGACTTTGTTTCACATTTAAAACATCTCAAAATCATTTAACTCACGTTGGATAGAATTTCAAGAATTACCATACAATGGTCAAGGGGAAAAACTCCATCCCATACCCAAAACCATTTCAATTACAATTTCATCTTATTGAAATTACATTCATATTCAATTGAGTTTTTAACAACCCTCAAGGGAAATGAAAAACATGACTCATAGGAATCCTGGGTCAAAACCAGAAAAGAGTCATTCATGGAAATGCACCCAAGGGGTGGTTCTTGTCCAAGGTGTAAAACCTAACACATATACATACCATCCTATTCATTTTACCTACAACAGGCAAGGTAAAAACAGGGTTAAATTCCATGTTCAAGCGACACCCCAAAAGTGGCCGCACGTCACTCTAGCATATATAAACATCTTGACAATCAGCGAAAAGCACGAGACCAACTACCTTAGGCTCGTACTAGATTGATCTTCCAGTATTAGGCTCTGATTCGTCCTGGTTTGTATGAAATCTGAAGAACAGACAACGAAAGAGAAATTAGGGCATATGACCCTTAATCCAATCTGCGTTTGTTATTACCAGAAGAACCGAGAAAGATTAAAAAGGAATTGTGGACTTACCGTTGCGTATCTAACAATACTAACGTCATCTGAAATGGATATCAGACAAAGGAGAAGGCTCAAATCATCCAAATATTCTTTGGAGAGCTCCCATGCTATTGTACGGTTGTAGAAGAAGGAATATGTTAGATTTTTATAATAATTTAATTTATTTAATTATAAATAAATTAAATTTCAAAACAAAGCAGGTCTCATGGTTTACCTGCATGGCCTCAAACTGTGCACAGGCCGTGCTCCAGCCTCTTCCAAACCTGCACCAAGGCACACAGTTTACCCTGACCATGGGCAGGCCGTGCACAAACCGTGTACCAGGCAATTTCCAGCCTAAAACTTCGTTTCGGGCTCCAAAAAATCCCTGAACACCTCCGTAAATCCCTCGGTCAACTTACACATCAACAATAGGCCTCAACAGAGCAGTAAAACTGAAATGAAAAGGATCTGTACCTCGTACGAAAACCCATGTTCTTACACTTTTCCACTGTGAGATTCAATGAAAAGCATGATAACCTTCCCCAAAAGACAATTCTTTCCTCTTATTGTCTGCATAACATTTCTACTTACTATGAGGTATCCTCAGGTCTTTCTGGATCATTTACACTTTCATAGGAACATCATATAATAATTCCATTCCCATTAACTTATTTTCCATTAGTTCATCCCACAAATATGTTGTTCAACACATATTCACATACAATTCCTCAAAATGAACCATCTGTAGACTAGAATGAAAACTATTATTATACAAAAAATCAACTAAAGAAATTTGATGATCAAAAATTCCCTAATAGTCCATTGAATATGATTAATGAATGTCCTCCAATATCTGAAAAATTCGTTCTGACTGCCCTTCTGATTGAGGATGAAAATATGTAATAAAATTTAATTTTGTTTCCAATGACTTCTGACGGCCCACCCAAAAGTTAAAAGTGAACTCAGGATCCTGGTCAGATACAATAGAAATAGGAACTCCATGTAAACTGAAAATATCATTGAGGAATAATCAAGAATGATGATCCAATGATATTGTATATCAAATAGTAAGAAAATGTAAAGATTTTTTAGACAAATCAATAAAAACCTAGGACACATTATTACCTAAATAAGTTTTACGAAGTCCCAACAAAATGTATATAGATATATTACCCCATTTTGACACTGGTAGTTGAATTTGCTGAAGCATCCCCTTCAGTAACTACCACACTCCTTTAGCCTATTGATATGTCAAAAATTTCACTCTAAAATATTCAATATCTTTTATCTTTCCATCCCTCCAATAATACTCTCGAAGGTCTATGTACATATTAATATTGCCAAGATGAACTGAAAATAAATAACTATGAGCTTCACATTACAAATAATTCTTCAACTTGGAATCATAAAGAACACAGAACCTTTTAACAAACCTTAAAACACAATATTTATCAAGGATAAATTCGGGGAACAAACACATTTTATCAAATAATAATTTTTTTCTATAGATCACGGTCATGCATCTGTGCATGGTTAATTCTGTCCAATAACAATGACTGCATAGAAACTTGAAACAAAACAGAGGTATATCCTGCAACATAAACTTCTAATCCAAAATTCATCAAATAATTTTTCAAGGTATCAAATTCGAAAAATAAAATTGTTATTGATGCACGATGGTTTTGACCAAGGAATCTGCCACATTATTTTCTTTTCATAGATGGTAATTGATAATGTAATCATAATACTTTATCAATTGAATCCATCTTCTCAGTCTCATGTTTAATTCCATATGATTGCATATATACTTTAGACTACTATGTTTAGTATTTATTTGACATTTGGATCCGTATAAAGGATGCCTCTAAATTGTCAAAGAAAAACCCATAGATTCCAATTCCAAATCATGTGTGGGATAATTTAACTCATAAGTTTTCATTTTTATTGAAGAATAATAAATTAGCAAATCATTCTTCATCATAACACAACCATGTACCTTCAAAGAAGAATCACTGTAGATGACAAACTTAATATTTCAAGAAGGCAGGGCCAAAAGATGAGCACTCACTAATCACTTCTTCAGTTCCTGAAAAGAAACATCACATTCTTATATCAAAATAAATTTACCCATTTTTTATTTTAACATGGTTACTGTTCAATATTAACATGAAATGTTTTTAAAAAATAGCCTGTAATAACATACTAGTCTAAAAAAACTATGAATCTCTGTAACATTTTTATGTCTTGTCCATTTATCAACCATTTTTGTTTTGGTAGGATCAAATATTATTACACATTTATATAAAATGTTACCAATAAAACACATCTTTTGCAACAAAAAAATCACACTTTCAGAAGATTCTATATAGTTTCTTTTCCATTATGGTTTGAAAAACAACCCTTAGATTTTTCGAATTCTTCTATTTACTCTAATAAAATATCATAATGTCTTTTATAAACACAACGACAATATTATCCAAAACTCATGAAATATTAAATTCATAAGATCCATGAATACAAAAGGTGCATTAGTTAACCCAGACAGCATAACAACATACTCCTAATGCCCATATCTAGTATAAAAAAATGATTTTGGGATGTCATCTTCCATCACCTTCAGCTGATGGTATCCGAATCACTAGTCAATCTTGGAAAAGTAATGAACTCCCTAGAGCTGATCAAACAAGTCATCGATATTAGGAAAATGATAATTGTTTTTAACAGTTATTTTATACAAGGATTTATAATCGATGAAAAGTATCATGGAACCATATTTCTTTTTAAATAAAAAATAGGATCACCTAATTGAGAAGTTCATGCATGAATTATTCCATTATCAAGGAAATCATGTAAGTGATTTTTCAATACAAAAATTTCCATTTAATCCATTGGGCAAGGGGATTTTGAAATTGGATTAGCATTAGGAACTAATTCAATTGTGAATTTGACTTCCTGATCAGCTTTTACCCTGGACAACTCATCAGAGAAAACATGAACGTATTCATTTACCACTTCCACATCATTAATATGAATAGTTCCATTGTTTTCAACATCATGATCAAGATAAATTTCATTTAAAACTTTCAATATATTCTCAACTTTTCTTATATGTTATCAATTTTATGGGTTCATTCTTGTATAAAAACTGAAGCACTTTTTAAAAAACAACATTATTATCTCTATACTCAATCTTAACATGATATATAGAAATTAAATAAATTCCTAGGATGACATACAACTCTACTATGGGAAAAACAAGGATTTTAGTTAACGTATTTCCAAATACCACAACATAAAAATTATTATAATTCATATTCACTATAATATTTCCCCTTGGTGTATTGAAAATAAGTTCTGGTCATAGTTATTGAGGACAAATTTCAATTTTACCAGAAAATTCCTAAGAAATAAAGGAATATGTTGACCCTGTATCGAACAAAACATCATAAAATTTTTATTAATCAAACAAGGTAACTAGTAAAAATTCTTTGGATGGCCTGAAGTCTGATGATGTAGTTTCAAAGGATACCACTACACATTTATACATATATTCAAGACTTAAATCATTATTCAGATCTCTCGTTGGGTAGACATTTTCATAATGACCAATCTATCCACATTAAAAACACATAAAATAATTTTTATCATGATTAATATTATGATAACTTTCATTACAATCTCAATCCATACGTCTAGACATACCACAACTAAAATAGTTCCCAATATTGGTAATGCATTCCTAGGGTTCTATTTTCCACACTTTTTAGAAATGGGAAACCAGTATTTCTTACCATAAGGTTCTTTGGGTGATTCTTACCCATCACCATCTACATGGACCTCTTCTTCTCCTTGTTTTCAAAGTGAAAATAATCATTAGAAAACTATATATCTACCCTCTTAGAACATCATACATGTTTCTCATAAATTTTCCATTCAGAAGTGGCCAATTCCATTCAATACCTTGGCACTAAACCTGAGTAAAAGCTATTGATTTTAATATCAAAATCCAAAATAAGATTTGGGGCACACATCACTAGTTGGGTGAAGTTTCCTTCATACAAAAACACTGAATATTATTCTTTTTTCTATAATTCATATAATTTATTCTCTTTTAATAGTCTCATATCCTTAGGAATATATTTTTCAACGAAAAGGCATTTAAATTAATCACACTCTAAAGAATCAACCTCATCTCTAACCCTGATATTTTTGACAATTTACCACCGCTGATTAGCTTCAACTTCAAAATAGTAAATTTAAATACTTATATATTAATTATATAAATACACTATAACATCATATATCATTTTATGCTCTTTAATCCATCCTTCAGCTGCTACTAGGTCAGAAGATCGTTTGAAATCCGAAGGGTTTTGTCTCCATAAATGTTATACCATCATCTTGATAATTGGTGGTACCTCTGGCTATTCAAATTAAATGATTCCACCTTTATTTAGTGTCTATGTTAGCGGAGCCATTACTATCACAAACTACCCAGTTCCAATCTCCAACATTCAGGGCTGTAGATTTGGTATGATATCATCATGTCGGTTCGTCTCCCCTATAGTTTCCCTACTTCTACTATGGAAAACCATAATGAAAAAGTACATCTTAGTCAAATAAACATTGTAATATTTAAATGATAATTCATTTCAAATTAACCACAGATAAAAAAATCATTTATGGTATTTTATTGAAATCTTATTAAACCCTAAATTTATTTAACCATCCTATAATACCAATTATAAGAACCCGACCATATTACATTACATAATAGTGAATTTAAGTCAAGAAATAACTCCATTTAATATTAAGGATCTTTTAAGGTTTAGAGATTTAGTGAACTTTGATGTAATACATGCATAACATTCAACATTAATATTGAGCAAATACCAAAAATTTAGTATACATTTGTTCCAAAATATAAGACTTTTTATGTAAAACATGATTTCTTTGAAAAATCCTCATATCATTTAGCGTGGAATAATTATTTGTCTTACACACCCTTATAACCTATAAAATAGATCTAAAAACATTATATGACCACAAAAATCTCATTAAAAGTTATAAAATGAAGGAAATAAAACATTAGTTTATAAATACTTGTAACGTATAAAATCATTTTCAAAAAGACAGACTTGATACCTATATAAACTAACTTTGTGAAACATGATATTTCCATTATATTTCCCAAACATATATAGAACATAAATTGTTCCATTAATGTATCTTGGGGAATTACATACATAATATTGTAACCCTATCACCTACTTTATAATTTTTAACCATCACAGCCACGTTACAGATTGTGTAACCATTATAGTTATACTTGGAGTAACCATACCACTGAACTCTAACAAACAAATACCCAATGAATTGGAGGTAGATAAAGGTACCTACCTTAATAATAAATAATTCCCATGAAACCTAATATAATTATCAAACAATAATACTTTCATGGAAACATTCACTATAAATTTTGTAAAACTAGATGTTTAACAGAGGATTTTATAAGAAAAATCACTTATAATTAAGCCATAATTGATATGAGAATCAATATAATGAAATAAATATGTTTATAAAAGTTAAATAAAAATAATATAACATAATATAACCAAAATTTAATAACACTAATGTTCTTAAAACAACACAATTAAAGAAGTAGAATGTTAACCAAAAGAATGGAAATCGAGTTATGAATTCTCTTACCTTGGGGTTGTCATAATTCAAAATCATTTTAAACTATTCTATAATGATTAAAAAGTGTTATTAATATCTTATATAAAAATATTCATGTTTATAAAACCTTACATGATCATTACATAACATCATTTCACCCTCTAATTATTAGTATTTGGTTCTATCTATTGTTTTTGGTGCGTTCTTTACATTATTTCATTATATAATTTAATTTCATTAACAAAAGATCATTATAGATTATAATATAGGTTAAAAAATACACTTCACATTATTTTTTAACTAATAAAAGTGCTTTATGATCATATTGGAAGGATTTAAGGGATATTACAAACACTTAGTCCATAATTTTGGTTAATCGGTGTCATGACCTGCCTTCAACAAGTTGATAGAAGGGACAACATATTTCCAGACCCTTCATTCTTCAAGTTGAAGGAGAGATAATGACCCCCAAAACCCGCCTTCAAATGGTCCTGGAGTGGCGATTAGCACCAAGTGTATAAAATCACACACTAAATGGAAGGCATTATCCTTTTTCTTTTAATAAGATCAGGAGATAAGATAGTAAATCCCACAACACCAAAACTAAAAGTCAAAATATGGCTGAAGGTAAACCATTACCATATACATTTTCAAAGGTAAAATATACAATCCAAAAAACTCTAAATGCAAAAACATACCAAGAAAAGGAAACCAACAATATCAACTTACCCAAATGTCCGATCTAGTATAGTCCCACACGATCCTGCAAGTCCACATAGAAACCTAAAAGCAGTTTTATATACGTAGGGTGAGCATACATGTAAACTCAATAGGGAAAGCCAAAGAATCTCGTGTATATGTGAGGAGACATTCTAATGTACTGTGGAAAAAGAGATAACCAAACACCCAACAAGGAAAAGCTATCCACCCAAACCTCACCAAGGCACACTTCCCAAAAACGCAAGGCATGTAATGTAAAGTAAAGTAATAGCACATCGATATTTGGGTACCCCGCACTACTTTCCCACTTATTATTAAAGATATCAAATGCATCGAACTAATCCCGCATTTCTCACTACAGTTCCACTGCCAAACCCCGCCCGCACACACCTGGGCCACAACCTCACCGCCGTCCCACTTCCAATCCCCGCCCGCACACACCTGTGCCAGATCAAATATCCCTCCTGCAGACTCCTGGTCCACAACCACCACATGTAACCATACCTGCAAACACCTGGGATAGAACAATCACTACCACGCTTGAAGAAACCTGGGCCTCATCCCGAAGACACTTGGGATACAACATGCCCCCAAAAACCTGGGCCAACCACCACAACCACCTTGCCTGATGATTATTGGGCAAAATAAAGGACTTCAGGCCATCAGAGCCTGCCTGAAGAGTCATGGGCTATTCGAGAAAGGGTGCAGAAAAGGATCTAATAACCAGCCACTCATAGGAGTGTTGGGAAAAACACCCTCCCCGTGAAATGGGGTTTTAACCACTAAGGGATAAACTTGGGTGGGGCGCGAATAAGAAACATAAATGCTACAGATATATGTATTGGTAATAAACACTCACCCCAACCTAGGGGTTCCAAATCCTAAGCACAAACACCCTCGTTACTACTCATTCAGGGAAGAATAGCATGTCACCCATGGACAAGCCACCAATCATTACCAAAACCAATCCCTATTTAAATTGTTCCTGTTTACATATCCAAGTAACCCCATTTAGGTGAATTCTACACTACTGGGAAATTAACAGGAAAAACTGCAAGCCAGAGAAAGAAGACTGTCAAACAACAACTTAAACATTCACATCTGGTTCTCTTGTAAAGTCACAACAACAAATGTATAAGGGAGATCCCTCAAAGTACTGGAACAAATGGAAACCCTGAGACATAGACCCATGTCCTCAAAATCCAAGATCCAATAGTTTCTCAACAACAGAGGATTCCACCCTTATTCATGATATAAACAGAGTAACCACATACCCTCTGATTCATAACCAGTGAAAGTATAACAACATGGGATCCCATCCACACCCATATCACCCTAGAAATCTAAGCCCCCATCCAAGAAAATAATAAAGTCACCCACAATCAGCCCGTGGAAGAAAATAACCAAACCACTACCCCCAACACAAGGCAGACCCATGCAGGTAATTTCAGATTTAAAATATTTAACACACTCCATGGTTTCAATTCCACTATTCTTTAACCGGGGTTATCACAGAAAGGGGTTGATCTTGGTGCTTTCAATTTATTTAACCAAGTATACATACTTAACCAATTCCATGTTAGGGTTATTTAAACATCCAGAAGCACTGAGGTTCATTAGTGTGCAAAGAAAGACCAACAACTGCCATGATTTTCAGTGAGCACAGGCCCATACAATTCACAACACGTATCAATATAAAGAGTACAATAGAACACCGATCATACCCCCTTTCATTCATTAATGGTCCATTCATTTTCATCATTAATTTAGGTTTCATAAAATTTCTATAGAGGAAAAAAGCATTCCCACCCCACATGATACACAGAAAGTAGAGATGAAGGATAAAATCCCTAAATGATTCATCGAAGATCGATGTTATTCTCCACGCACCAAGAACAGGGGATGTGTGACTTGCAGGGGAGGGGCGTCAGGAGCTCGAAATGTACTAAGAAAAAAATAAAGCCAGCATTGCGGAAAAATAAAGAAGAAGAAATTCCCATGTGATATATAGATAAGATCTCGTTTTTACGAGACATGAGAATTGAATGGCCTGAAATTTGGATCGTGGTTCCCCATGCGGTTCGGTGGTTACACATGACTGAATTAATTGTTATTAAATAGGGAGGTTTCTCAGGGTTTTTAGATATTAATTATGGGAAAATGGCCTTAAAATTCCTTAAAAGGTCAAAAAGGCCTATAAGATGTGTTACGGGAAAATTTGTAGAAGGAAAACCCGACAAGGGTGGATTACACCGATCGGTTGCACCGATCGGTCGGTCGCACCGATCGGTCTCACTGATAGATTACGCTGATCGGTCGCACGGATGTTTCACACTGATCGGTCGCACCGATGGGTCGCGCCGATCAGTCACACCGATGGGTCCCATCGATGGGTTGTGCCGATCAGTCGCGCCGATCGGTCTCACTGATCAGTCACACCAAACGAGGGGTGACCCCTTAGGATCCTATAATTTTGCAAAGGGATGGATCATGAGGGTCTAGGACATTACATCAGATACCTATCAAAATATTCTTGCCCTCGAGAACCCATAACCAGACCCGAAGGAAAGAGGGGGGTCCGAACAACCTCCCTAGAAGATAGCTCTTAGGAGTGAACCTCTCTGACACAAGAACACCTTATCCCCTAAACAATCATGGACGTACTAACACTCCTTTCACCGTGAAAACACAGAATAAAAAGACTAAACCATCCGGCCATGTGGGAGAGGGGTTTCCCTTCCTCCGTGTTAAGATAATATCCGCATTGGGTGGCACTGACTCGCCCGCAAGGGTTTTGGTGCATCCACTTTAATGCGTCCTAACTAGGAATCAGGTCCTCCAATCCACATCCTTTAGGAAACTTCACACATATTCACATAAAAAGGAAATGACACATCCCATAGTCAACAAGGTAAAACATTACATAGAAAACAAGTACTGATAAAACATGATAAAACTCAAAACAACTCTGGTTACTTGGCACACATCGGCGCTTCCCTCTCCTAGGTACTCTCCACAAGCCCACCATGCCTCTATAACACACAAACCAACGAGAGGGTCCATCCACGAAGCACCTTCTACTCACGACCCTCAATCATCAATGGTGGTTCCATGAAGGTTGCATCATCTTCAATATCTAGGTCTCAATAGTTGAGGACGTGTAAATCGTCGTGCAGATATCAACTATGCTGGGACACATGGAAGACATCGTGCACCCATTGTAGCTGTGGTGGCAACACCAGCTGATAAGCCACCACGCTGACCTAGTGCAACACCTTGAAGGGTCCGATGAACATGGGAGATAGCTTACTTCCCCTGCCGAACCTCCATTTTCCACGCCGAGGGGAGACCTTCAAGAACATGTCATCCCCAACCATGAACTCCAATGGTCTTCTCCTATTATCTTCATATGACTTCTGCGGGTCCGGAGCTGCCTTGATCCTTTCTCGTATAAGCTGCACCTTCTCCGTCATGCTCTGCACCACCTCTGGGCCAAGAACACTCACATCCACAACATCAGTCCATCACATGGGTGAGCGACACGGCCTCCCATACATGGCTTTGAATGGAGCCATGCCAATGGTATAGTGATGCCTGTTATTGTAGGAAAACTCTATCAGAGGCAAGTGTCACACCCATGATCCCCCTAAGTCTAGGATGCATGCTCGTTGCATATCTTCCACGGTCTGGATGGTGGGCTCTGTCTGCCCATCTGTCTGGGGGTGGAAGGCAGTGCTAAGGCACAGCTGGGTGAGAAAATCATGCTTCAAACCCCTCCGGACTCTTGAGGTAAATCATGCATCCCTATCCGTGACTATGGACCTTGGAACCCCATGAAACCGCACCACCTCGTCCACAAACATTCGTGCAAGAGCATCCATTGCACTCGACTCCTTGATTGCAAGAAAGTGAGCCGATTTCGTCAACCGATCCACTACTACCCAGATGGTGTCGCACCCTCATAGAACAATGGGTTGACCCATTATGTAATCCATTTAGATTTCATCCAACTTCCACTCGGGGTCATTTAAAGGTTGAAACAAACCACATGATACTTCTGGGGTCACCACCAGGGGTGAGCTATGGAACACGCCATGGACTCTCTCGTGTATCACCTCTGAAACGAACAAATTACCTCGAAATAGTATCCAATTCTGATCATCTTCTATCCACCCTCCTGGAGCACTGCTTTGGATCACCCGGTCATGCATCACATCACTCTCTGGGTCTCCCCACTGAGACTCCTCCAACTGATGTTATAGAGAAGACTGTACTGTCATCTGTTACAACCAACCCTTACCTTCATCCATCCTCGCATCGAGGTGCAGGGTAGCCAACTCCTCCATCGCCCTCCATGTGTCCGCCGACTCTCAGACCGCATCCCTCTGTGACTTCCATCTCAAGGCATCAGCCACTAGGTTTCCATTCCCTAAGGTGTAGGAAATCTAGAAATCATAATCCTCGAGGAACTTCATCCCCCTTTGCTGCCATAATTTCAGGTCCTGCTGGGAGAATATATACTTCAAGGTTTTGTGATCCGTGAAGACCACAAAGTGCTCTCTGATGAGATAGTTCCGCCACAACATCAGTGCAAAAACGACAGCTGTGAGCTCTATATTATGGGTGGGAAAAATATTCTCACGAGGCCGTAGCTTTCTAGACCCATAAGAGATCACCTCTTGTTGTTGCATCAGTACATACCCAAGGCCTTGTCCAGAAGAATCACAGAACACCTTGAAAGCCGCCCCTTCTACTAGAAATCTCAGAACTGGGGAACTAACCATCTTTTCCTTCAGATAGTCGATTGCTGCCTCACACTGCTCACTCCATACGAAAGATTGTTACTTTTTGGTCAAGGCTATCAAAGGTGTTGCAACTCAAAATAAGTTGGGTACGAACCTTTGATAGTAACCTACCAGCCTATGGAAACTACAGATTTCTGCCACATTCTAGGGTGCTACCCAAGAAACAACCGCCTCAACCTTCGATGGGTCTGCCGGTACTCCCTGATCGGACACCACATGCCCGAGGAAGTGCACTTCTCGCGTCCAAAACTTGCACTTAGATAACTTCCCAAAGCGTTGGTACTGTCAGAGGACCTCCAAAACTGTCCTCAGGTGCTCCGTGTGATCCTCCTTTGATCTTGAATATATTAGGATGTCATTGATGAACACTACTATGAACCGATCTAGATACTCCCAGAAGACAGAGATCATAAGCCCCATGAACAGAGCTATAGCATTTTTAAGGCCAAACGACATGACCACAAACTCAAAGTGCCCATATCTGCACCTGAAGGCCATATTTGGGATGTCTCCCTCCTTCACCCTCAAATAGTGATATCCAGATCGCAGGTCGATCTTCGAGAACCATCCTCCCCCCTTCAGCTAGTCGAAAAGACCGTCTATCCTTGGAAGAGGGTAGCGATTCCTGATCGTTACCTGATTTAGCTTCCTGTAGTCAATGCCCAACCTATGACCACTATCATCCTTCTTTTCAAACAAGACTTGAGAACCCCACGGTGGTGCACATGGTCAAACATGACCCCCATTCATTAGATCGTCAATCGGAATCTGCAACTCTCGTAGCTCCAAAGGTTCCATCCTGTAGGGAGCCATCGAATTCGGACAGGCAGTTAGTCTATCCCAAACTCAACATCATGTCGAGGGAGTAGAGTCGTCACCTCCTCAGGGAAGATGTCCATAAACTCACTGACGATTCCCGATACCTCCACCATCTATGCATCCACCAACTCTACTGATAGCTCAACTAACAAGAAGAGGTGGGGTTCCTCTCACCTACTGCCCTTCTGGCCACCCCGCTCGACGGTGAAAGTAACACATCGGCTGCCTATGTCTGAAAACACGAACCTCCATAGGAAGCAGTAGATGAAGGCACATATAGAGAAAATCTATTCAATGCCTAGGATGACATTGTATGGCAGTATCTGCAATAGTAGGAGGTCCCTGACTGACTGATGTGGCCCTATCATCAGTCTGCATCCTCGACAAACATATATCAAGTCGGTCTGATCTCCGACTGGTGTGCTCATCACCAGGGGCACTAGAAGTCTCTCGACATATAGACCCAAATCATGGGCCAGACTAGGTGTAACAAAGGAGTGCGAAGCTCCTGTATCGAACAAGATGTAAGCAAGGGTACTGAACAAACTGATCATACCTCATACAACCTTAAGTCCTACTGGAAAAGCTACCTCTCGGCATGAAACTTCCTGTGCCCAGCTCCTCTACCTCTTGGCTGTCGGCCACCTCACCGACCATGGCCTGGTCGACATCCTTGAGGAGCACCCTGGGGGTGGCCTCCTCCTGCAACGTCTACCCTCGGAGGAGAGGGAGCTCGCTGCCCCTGCTGCTGCTGCTGAAAGGGCCTAGATAGAAGTTGCTACTGCTGAGGTGGGTGTTGGGCCTGCCCACTGCTGTCGTACTACATTTTATCTGGGCACTGGTTCCGAAGGTGCATGTGGCTCTCGCAGACGAAGAATATCGGCCCTGGGCACGAACGGAAAGGGTGAGGGCCAGGGGATTAAAACTGGAACTGTTGAGGCCTGTTCCCAACTTGTCAGAACCTAGAGGGTCCCGACGCTGGAAGTCTGGTGCTGACAGCCTTTCCCTTTGATGGGCCTAGTTGAATCACCTATCATGATACACCTCCCAGCGTGTTCATCCTCTCCACCACTTCATCCTTCTTCTTTATCTCTTAATATGTCGGTAGGGTGAAGGGAGTAACGACATACTAGAGGAAGGTCGGAGTGCCTCCTATAAATGTCTCACCCGAGACTCCTCATCCAGAAAGGGGTTCAGAGAAAAGAGGAGGAGATCCATGAACATGATCCCAAACTCCCTCACTAACATACTCCCCTACTGGAGGTATTGTAGCTCCTGTCACTTCTCTACCTTCATGGTGGGGGAGAAGAATTCTTCCCGGAACTCCTTATCGAAGTCATCCCACGTCACCTCAGCTTCCCTCTTTTCTCCAAGATAAAGTGTCCATCACTGACGCACTAATCTCCGTATCTAGCCTATGTCTAGAGGAACCCAGTCCTCTGCTGGATCTTGGATCAAGACGAAAGCTATCACCATCTCCTATATACAGCTCTCAGTCTTCTTGTCAGAGGTGTCACCCTCATACTTCTCAAGGGTCTATCGCTGGAAAGATCAAAGCGTCTTCTGCCACTGGCCATCTTCCTCCTCTTAGTTAGATCTTTGTTGTTCAGCTAAATTGACCTTATGGGCCTCGATCACCCCTTCAACTCTTTGTCATATCCCCGGTGCCATAGCTGCAAGGTAAACCAGGAATTTATAAGCCCAAGTAGTGTAGAATATTGCTCAAATTTTCTTAGACTTCTTTATTCATTTTTTAAATTCCCAAAATACCCGCAGAAACACCAGATCAGAAGTCATTATGATGTCGGTACCTTTCCTAGGGTATGTAACCTGAAATCAGTGTAGCCTCACTTGGTCATTCAGTAGGTCCAGAGTCCTTGCATCAGATCATGGGGGGACCTAAAATCTTGTGTCCTAGCCGGTCCTCCCTGGCCTATTTCACACACCAAAATCACCCAACACTGTTGCCCTACCATCCCATGCAATCCCCACTGTGCCTAACTATATATTCCATCCTATCTCTCAACCTTCGCCTCTGATACCTTTCTGTCATGGACCGCCTTCACCAAGATGAGGGAAGGGACAACTGATTGCCAGAGCCTTCCTTCATGATGTTGAAGGAGAGATAATGACCCCTGAAACCCACTTTCAATAGGTCCCGGAGTGGTGACTAGCACCATGGGTATAAAATCCCACACTAAATGGAAGACATTACCATTTATCTTTTAAATGGATCGGGAGATATGATAGAAAATCCCACAACATCAAAAATGAATGTGCAAGTACAGGTGAAAGTAAACCCTTCCCATATGCATGTTCAAAGGAAAAATATACAAGCCATAAAACTCCAAAAGTTAAAAGATACCAAGAAAAAGAAAAAAATAGCAAATTCCCCAATGGTTCGAGCTATTATGGTCTCGCACAATCCTGCAAGTCCTCATGGAAACCTGAAAGTAGTCTTATATACGTAGGGTGAGCATACAAGAATACTCAGTAGGGAAAACCAAAGACTCTCGTGTACAGGTGAGGAGACATTCTAATGTCCCATGGAAAAAGAGATAACCAATAACCCAATAAGGAAAATCTATCCACCCAAACCTCACCAAGGAACACTCCCCAAATAACACAACGTAATTAAACTAAAGTAAATTAATAGAACATCGATATTTGGGTACCCCGCACTACTTTCCCACTTGTTATTAAAGATATCTTACGCATCGAACCAATCCCGTAATTCTCACTATAGTCCCACTGCCAAACCCCACCCGCACACACCTGGTCCACATCCTCACCGCAGTCCCACTGCCAAACCTCACCCGCACACACCTGGGCTAGAATAGATATCCCTACCATAGACACCTGGGCCACGAACACCACGCGTAACCATACCCACAAACACCTGGTTCAGAACAATCACTGCCACACCCAAAGACACCTAGGCCTCATCTCGAAGACACTTGGGAAACAACCTACCCGCAAACACCTGGGCCAACCACCACAGCTACCCTACCCAATGATTCATGGTATAAATAATGGACTTTAGGCCATCACATCCTTCCCAAAGTGTATTTGGCTATTCGGGAAAGGGAGTAGAAAAGGAGGAAATAACCAGCCACTCATAAGAGTCTTGGGGAAAACACCCTCCCCATGAAATGGGGTGTTCGGCACTAAGTGATCAACTTGGGTGGCACGCGAATGAGAAACATAAAAGCTACAGATATATTTATTGGTAACAAACACTCATCCATTCCTAGGGGTTCAAAAACCTATGTACAAACACCCTCGTTACTACTCATTCAGGAAAGAATAGCACGACTCTCCTGACCAAGCCACAACTCATTCCCAAAACCAATACCTATTTAAAATGTTCCTACATTCATATCCAAGTAACCCCAATTAGGTGATTTCTACACTACTGGGCAATTAATAGGAAAAACCGCAATCCAGAGAAGGAAGATAGTCAAATAGAAACTTAAACATTCACACCCAGTTCTCTTGTAATGTGACAACAACAAACGGATAAGTGAGGTCCCTCAAAGTACTATACCCAAAGTAAACCCCGAGACATAGCCCCATGTCCCCAAAATCCAAGATCCAATGGATTCTCAACAATAGAGGATTCCACCCCAATTCATGATATAAGCAGAGTAACCACACAACATTAGATTCACAACCAGCGAATGTATAACAACATTTGATCCCATCCCCACCCATATCACCCTAGAAATCTAAGCCCCCCCCCGTAATCGCCCCATGGATGAAAACAACCAAACCACTACCACTAACACAAGGAAGACCCATGTAGGTATTTTCCGATTTAAATGATTTAACACACTCTAGGGTTTCAATTCCATTGTGCTTTAACCGGGGTTATCACAGAAAGGGGTTGATCCTGGTGATTTTAATTTAATTTACTGTGTATACATACTTAACCAATTCCATGTTACATATATTTAAACATCCAGGAGAACTGAGGTTCATTAGTGCACAAAGAAAGAACACCAACGACCATGATTTTCAGTGAGCATAGGGTCGTACAATTCAGAACACGTACCAACATAAAGAGTACAGCAGAACACCGATCACACCCCCTTTCATTCTTCAAAGGTCCATTCATTGTCTTCATTATGTTTGGTTCCATCAATTTCCACAGAGGAAAAATCATGCCCACACTGCATGATACACAGAAAGGAGAGACGAAGGAGAAAACCCCTACCTGATTGATCAAAGATCGGTGTTATTCTACACACGCCAAGAATAGGGGGTGCATGACATGTAGGTGAGGGGTGTCGGGAACTCTAAATGTACTACGAAGAAAAGAAATCCTGCCTGATAGAAAAAGAAAGAAGAAGAAATTCCAGTGCGATATATAGATAAGATCCCGTTGTTACGTGACATGAGAATTGAGCGGCTTGATATTCAGATCATGCTTCCTCATGCACTTGGGTGGTTAAACACGACTAAATTAATTGTTATTTAATAGTGAGGTTTCTCGGTATTTTTAGATATTAATTATTGGTTAAAATAGACTTGAAAAGACTTAGAAGGTCAAAAAGGCCTAAAATAGGCGTTACGGGAAAAATTGTAGAAGGAAAACATGACAAAGCTGCATAACACCGATCGGTCGCACCGAACGAGGGGAGAACCCTTAGGATCCTAGAATTTGGAAAAGAGATGGATCATGAGGGTCTGGGCCATTACAATCATCACATCGCAGAATTTTTTTTTATTTTTTTGGAAATAGATGGATGGGATAGTAAGGAAGATGATGAATAATTTACATAAACATAATATAATACTGAATATACAAGATTAGAGAGATTTCATACCTGTTGGATAAGTGTATAGAAAGATTTTTTATGAAAATAAAGGAATTGGAAGGAAGACACATTAAAATGGATGAGGATTATTACCTCTTGATATCTTCCCCTTGAGATCCTCCTTAAGGCCAATGGTTTGGGCATTTTGGTAAGATCGTAAGCTATTTGATGTGGTTAAGATACTTGATTATATTATTTTGTATATCTTAGGAAATTCTCAATTCTTGAGAGGTGTGTTAGAACGAGGGGAGTGAGGGCGGTATTTATAGTGGAAGAGAGGGGAGATTTTACATTATTTTAGTTATTATTAAAATATTATTGATCAATAATATGAATATTCATGATTCATGTGACCAAAAATAGTAATAATTTCACTGGAGTTTGATTGAAGTGGGATTAAATCAGCCTTTCATCACCTATTATGAAGTAAAACAAGTATTTAGCATTTTTCGCGATTTATCGTATTTTACTATTCATAAAATATTCAAGAATTTCATAAAAATAAGAAAAATTCACCCTCACCATATTTCAATGTGTAGAATTCATAAATGAACTCCATTTTTTGAAAATAACTTTTAAACACTTATTAATTAAATTTTTAA
Source organism: Viscum album (assembly GCA_963277665.1). Classification (NCBI taxonomy): domain Eukaryota; kingdom Viridiplantae; phylum Streptophyta; class Magnoliopsida; order Santalales; family Viscaceae; genus Viscum; species Viscum album. Next base: position 1,878,962,756 of record OY728150.1, on the reverse strand, counting down.
ATAAAATCCTAATTTATTCAAAAATAACAATTTTAAATCTATAACTCATTTATTAACACCTTGAAAAAATAATCCACATATCATTATATTATAAACATGTGAAAATAAAATAATAATATGATTTACTATTCTTAAAGTTCATATTACTTTTAATATCAGTATTCATAGAGGTATGTTTCTATTCACCAAAATAGAAGTTGGTTCTATCATACTATAAATAACTTAATGATCACAATCGTAGACAACCATTTTTGAAATTCAAATCATAGAAGCTACAAAATTATTTATAAAATATAGTTATAACTGTCTACCAAAAAAAGTTTCAAGTATTTTATTTTTTTTAAATCGTTGGTGTGTTACAATATAAGTGGTTAAATTTTGTTAAATCAAAATGAAACATGAGGTAAGGTATTTCATAACTCAATTTAGGTTCATTGAGTTAAAAATCTACTTTGATTATTATTTCACTATAAGATAATCTGTATTATTATTTTTTAATTCCTTATGTTTTAAATTCAAATGATTTTTTTGTGTTTCTAGCAGAATCAAAAATTCAATTCATTTTATAAATCTAATTTTAATTTTATGATCAATGTAAGATTTTAGTCAAAAATATATTTCTAGTTGATATTTTTTATTCTTGTATTTATGATGAACAAACTTAATTCAAAATTTACTAAAAAATGTATTTAATTTCACTATCCTATATAAATTCATAATATTTTCATTTAATAGCATGATTTTTTGAATATTTGGTTATTAAATAAATTTAAAAAATGTTTTCAAGAAAATATGACATCTTTTCTCTCTTTAGTAAGAAACCCATTCTCCTCCAAAACCATGTTTTTATTTTTTAAGAAAATATTTTTTAAACATTAAAAATGAATTATTAAATTAATTTCAACCATTTTAATTATTAAATATTTTAAAGGAATAATAAGTCATTTTTAAAAAAAATCCCTTTTGTCTTGTAATAAAAATGTTGAAGGAATATTTTCTTTAATGTCTTGGAAATGAATAGATTTTACAGACACCCCGACTAATAAAATGTTTTAAATATTTGTTTATATGTTAAAAAAATTATTTTCAATGAAACGTATTTTAAAACATTATTTTGGACAATTATTTTTAAAATGTTATTTTAAAAATTAAATAAATATTTTACCCAAGAATTTTTTTAAAATATATTATTATAGTAGTTCATTCATCATCAACAACACCCCTTTATTCTATCACCATTGAGTATATTTTGTAATGATATCAACCATAATGTTTCTATGGATATTTTATAATCATTTTGACTGTGGAACATTTTGAAATTAACTTTTGTGATTCGTCATTTGTTTCCAAAATCATTACCATGAAATATTCACAGTTCTATGATCATTAGAAAATAAATTTTCTATAAATATCTATGTAATTTTACATTGTTATGTTATTTAATTACAAATATATCACTCTGCTATATGTTGTTTTAACTTGCTAGTTATTTGGTTGATTAGGGAAATATTTCTAATCCATATTAATTCTTCAATACATATATTTAACTAAATGGAATATTATTCATGATTAAATTGATTACTCAATATTTGAGTAATGATTTTGACATGCGGTTATGGGTGTGGACCAAACATTACATACAACCTCGACACATCGACAAGTCTCACGAGACAAACCAGTTGGACATATTAGATGTGTTTTCACCCAGAAACATTAAACTATCTTGATGAATGATCCTGACGGTTAATATATAAGATTGGGTTGGAACTAGTAATTTTAAATTTTATGGGGATATATCTTGACAATATGGGTTTTCATGTTTCTCAAACATGATGTCCAAATAATAATGTGTTTACTTCATTGGTGATTATGATATCTTATTTTCCAATATATTTTAACCATAATATTATATATAGATGAATTTGATTCATATTTTATTGATTAAATATCATGTATTTATTGTGATTTACCTTTCCATATTGATTATTCCTTATATATTCAAGTAATAATGTTATTTAAATGGAATTAAATTTTATTTATTTACCCCTATATATTGACTATTATTTCTTGATCCATGATTTCTTTTGATGTAATTATCAATGAAAAATAATTTAATATTAACCTTTTTTAGTTCTCTTTCCCAAGAGTGCTCGAAGTGAAAATTAAAAGACATCAAGAATGTTCTACTAGAAATAGCGGTATTCTAAAAACAATTGGTGGAAAATTGTGTATTCAAATATAATTTGGGAATATTAAATGTTTCTAGTTTACAAAGACTATTAACAATTTAGTATTTTGGGATAAAACTTCCTTATATATTATGATAATGTAATAATTCAGGCCCCGATTTGATGTTAACAGGGTTAGGGTTTCTAAAACGTATCTACTATCTACCTCTATAGTCCCAAAAATTACTAATAATCCATACTACATAGATGTACCAAAATAAAAAGTAGGAATTGTAATACAATCATTTAAAAAACATCCTAAGTCACCCATAGACCAACAACCCATGGTTCCTTATGATGTACCATAGGCATGTTTTCGCTCATCAAGGATTATAAACTAGATTCACTATATAAAACATAAAAAATGTGGGGTTATTTAACACATATATAGATATAATATCTAATAAAATAAATCATTGAAAAAGATAATTAGTAATAAAAAATAATGGCATCACAAAAATATGAATAGAATATCAACATATGACACCATAAAAGAAAACACCAAAATAAGAACTAGAATAAAAATACTACTAACCACAACTATGTGAATTATAGTCACCCACCAAATCCCACTAATATAAAAAGAAATATCAAATATAAATACTTGAAATAATAGAGGATTTGATTCCAATTTATGAAATCAATCACCAGAGGATTTAGAAACCCAATGGTTCATGTAGGGTGTGAGAAAATAATGCCCAATCATTTTGAACAACGATTTCATGAAATTCCTTTAAAAGTTTAGTTTCAATAGTCATAGTTTAATATATAATAAGAAATTTTTTTTCTTTTAGTAGATGTAGTAACATAATGAGTTTAAATCTCATTTTCGTAAAACTGTCTATTTTAAATATAAACTATTATAAAACAATCAATTTTTAAGAAATACATTTCAATAAATTCATTATATTTTTCATATTTCATGTAAAAATAAATAATTATCCTTTAAACATTATTTTAAACATATTTTAAGAAATATATTAGAATAAAAATTCAAATTTCATAAATACCTATAATCACGAAGGTACAATGTCATAAATGAATAGAATCTTGAAATTACATTAGGTTCCCCACATATCTATATAGAAGGGAATACAAACTAAATTAAGTCAAATCCTCTAATAAACCACCAACCAATGAATAGGTGTCATGGGATCTACCATATAAACTAATGTGAGACAATACTGGACTATAATAGAAAAGGAATAATATCATCCATCATTATAACGAATCTAAAATTTCAAATATTAATATTAAATAGTAATATATTATATTTATTTCATTATAAAAAAATACTCATGAGGATCGTTATGATTGAGCGCATTTGGGGTACTGGATACATTAATAGCTGGTTCATAAGTGAACTATATCATCTCTCACTATATTCATCATAACTAGCACCATTCCAAAATATATAATTAAAAATACCTTTCTAAACATCATTGATAAATGAATCATAATAAAATGATAACTATGATGCTCAGTAAGGGTAAAAAGGTGAGACATCAATGATAAAATAGTCTTAACATGAGAATAAGGGTATAAGAACAAGTGAATAATACATGGAAACTATACCATGCATATCATATGTAACAAAGTAGTGTTATTGAATAAATCATGGGAGATCATATGAAATGATTTTTAATGGAATCAAAGAACACAAGACATGAAATCATAATAGAAAAATAGGAATTTGGAATTAACATAAACTTATAAAAATTTGAACTTCTTTTGAGTAGAGTCAATTATACCCATTTAGTTAAACACATGGAATCTGGATTTGAACTTAATTTATGGACAAAAAAATATGTCCACGCATAACCATATAGACATGACAGCAGTTACATTGATAAACAACTGGAAAAAGATCTGTGTATATACATAACCTTATTTATATGAAATATAGGTCCATTTTTAATCTTATGGCATGAAAACCATTTCTACGCATATTGTTTTCAACATGAAATCAGGTTCATGAAAAAGTATGTTTACTAATAAGTTATCTTCATTTATCCAATTCATTTAAGGTAGATTTTGGTAACACCCATTAAATAAAAAAAAATAAATATGTGCACCACAATATCATAAAAAATTTATCAAATTAGGACTAAAAAAGTAAATGGGTTTCATAAACATCCAATCATACCAAATCATGTGGGAAAGAATTAGGTTAAATAAAAATTTCATCATTACATCATAGAATGACCCATGAAAAAGAAATGGGTATCATCAACATATTATCATCATAAACATGAACCATATATAGAATTAATATGGATGATATCATTGGACCATAGAATTTGTAAAACTTATGTAGCAAGAATGGATGACATTTTAGATGTAAAGTGATTTTAAATGTCACTAGGATAGTTCATTGAAGAAAATAACTATTAGAATTTCGAATTATCAATTTTAAAATAATAAATGAATAGATTATTTTTGAAATACATTAATTTAAAAATATAATTGGATTATTTTAAAGGAATCATAAAAAAATCAAGTGGCCATGCTGTAAGGATATTATATTCAAGCCAAACATGTTAAAACAATGATTCCATTCACATAATTGGATAATGTCAAAAATGTTTTTTTTAAATAGGAATATATTCATTTAAAATATTTTATAAATTTTTTAATATTGTTAATAATTAATTTAATTAATAAATGCACAATATTAAAAAAATTATAATATTTCTCAAAAACATGGACATTGGTGAAAAATTATTTTCAGCCGAGGAGACACCTAAATTTGGATTTCCATAAAATTAATATTTGATCACATAAGATATTAAATAATGGAATATTAAAGGGAAAAGTTAATTCTCTAGAAATACCCATGGGATATTAAAAACAATTAATTTATTGAGATAAATATCATAAGATTTCATCATCTAAAACGTATTCATAAATAATCATGATAAACAAATCGGGTTGTGTCATAAAACCTTTAAAAACATGGTAGGGTTTAAATCATAATACCTATGAATAAAATAAAATAATATATATATTTATATCCCATAATTTTCATAATAATAATTAGAAAGTCATTCAAGTGCAGTATATACACAATGAAAAATAAATAACTGTGTAATATGACATGATTCCCTTGGTAATAAAAGTGAAACTATAATCCTTTACCTTATGTATCAACTTACTTTTTACGCATTTGAACCTAATATAAAATAAATATAGGATTATTAAAAATATATTACATAATTATACCCAATATTTATCATACCATAGATTATTTACTTATATGATTTCATTACATGTTTATAAACAATTCCTTGTTAAAATAACTAGTTCGGGTGGTGACCTCTTTGTCTTCTATGTATGTTTTGGTTTGGTAGTTTAGGTACTTGTTCATTGATCATGGTTATATTTTATAAATAATATTATCAATGATATAAATTTCATAAATAAATTAATTATATTGATATATAGAGACACCCATAAAATTTATATATATAAAACTGGATTACACTGTTGCTGTAGATTGTAGCCCGTACAAACACATGAATATTGTTTTGGGTTCTCGAATGATGGAAATAATGAAAGTTAAATATTTATTTACCTTTTAAGAATAAATTTTCACTATATATATCATATATATTATTTAATTCTATAATTATTACAACCCATATCAAAATAATATGAAAAACATAACCCATTGTTTCATGGAAGCTGTAGTCCACATGGATAGATAAGAGATGTTATCATTTTACAATGGATTGGAAGGTAAGAATATACATTTGTTATTTAAATTTCAGATTTATATTTGTGTAATTAATATAATTTTAATATGTTAAACCCTTAATTATATCAATCTATGATATACTGTCATGGATGATGATTTACATCGGGTTTTTATTCGTTTGTTCGCCTAACTCAAAGTTGATAGTTTTGTTTCTAAATTAGTAGAAGAGGGTATGGATTTAGTTTATTAATATGACATAGTGATATACCACTATATATATATTTTATTATTTTCTATAATCATTTTTGAAATTTCTTTTATGGATGTTGAACAATAAATAAAAAATTTCTTAGTTAAGAAGGATGCATATTTTTAAAAAAACCTACATTAGTTTTCCTAAAAATACATCTTCTAAAAGTGTTAATAATTAAAATAATTCTCTCAATAGAATTTTCGGTAATTATTTAAGATATTTTGATTTTTATTGGTGAAAAATGGATCTAGAATTTTGAGTAGGTTTGGAGAGGGTGTTCCCATTTATTAGGGGAAGAGCAGACACATTTGGAATGATTGAAAATGGAAAGTTATCTCATGGTTTTAAACATTAAAAATAGATCCTAAATGACTCATTATAAAACCATAGATGATATAATTTTAAAATAGTTCTAAAAAAATAATTTGGAAATTTTTTATGTTATTTACACCAATCATTTTAGTGCAACCCCTTGGTAAATCTATTTTAACTATAACCATGGTAAGTAATTTTTTCTTTTTTAAAAAATTTTATTGCCAAAATTTCTGTTGAAGTTATTATATGATATTAAATATTTTGAATAAAAATATCAAATCTAAATTAATAATCCATGTAACTTATTTTCTAGAACAAAATTTAAAATTAAACCCATAGAGGAGATCAAAATGTTGTTTTCCAATGAATTTTTTTCCCAGATATAAGAAGTTATTATGTACATTTTGAACAAAAAATTTATTAAAGTGGAATAAATTAGATTATTAAAAATATAATTTCTATGATATTACATTAAAATAAATTTTAAAATATAATAAACGTAAAAAACACGTTTAATGAAATGAAAGTTTTCCATAAAAATCTGAATTTTTCAATATTCATCATGAAAAATTTCAATTCAAATAATTATAAATCCTTCTCTATAAGATAATTTTGAAATGATGATTTTTAAAATTAAAATATTTTGTAAAAAATATTTTTTAAAAATTTACTAAAAATTATGTATATTATTCTATGACAAAAAATAGTAAAACCATTATTTAAAAAAATGTCTTTTTGAAACATATGAAGATTCTACTAGAAATTTTATTTGAGTAATGAAAAATCATTAAAAATATTTTTTTTAAATGGTTATTCTTATTTATATGTAATATTTTGTTAGATATAATATGATAATAATGTTTAAATGAATGTATTGATACTATATTTTGGATCGTTAAATCTCGGTGTTGTGTTTTACATAAGCTATCAGAAAATCAAATTTGCTTGAAAAAATATATTTCATAAAATATTAAGGTGTAACATTATACCCAATAATAATTATTTTCACCATTTAAATTATATCATTCTTATATAAATAACCTGGGATACTTATTTTTAATCATATTCATAGATTCCCATGTAGTTTATTCAAGTTTTTGGGTTCTATATAATACTTTTTCCAAGTGAGTGGTGAAGTTTCATATAACAATCCCTTTATGATAATTAATCTAAATTTTCTTTACTATTAATAGATGTCATAATATGGTGCTATTAATTATTAGTTTGGTATATGTAGAGGATCTGCTATGTACTTTATCTGGAGATATAAATGAAACGAATCGTTCACTTGATGAAGGATCGATGAAGGTGCCAAGAAAAAAAGCAACCACACCTACTCGAGAATGAATCCAAAAATGGTCAATATACCAAGGAAAAAAGATTAATTAAATATTAATATTATATCCTTATCCCATGAATAAATTTATAGAAATACCTTTTAACAATCATCAAACTGCAGATCAGGATTATAATTGTTGGCATATATTATTAATCGATTCTAGTTTTCATAATGTGATATTGAATGGATCTGACTTTATCATCCATTTACATACCTATCTCAGGCCCAAATTTCATTATTTCTCTATCATCATCCAAGAATGGTGTATTTATAGAATAGTTTCTGTATAGGGATTCATAAATATCTATCTAAATGCTCTAGTGATAGCTATTGTTGTATGAAAACATGATTAGAGGATGGTGCTCATCCCAACCACCATTCGAATCGACAGAGAAATATCAAATAATTTATTGTCTTTTTAATTGTTATATCAGACTAAAAAACATTTTATGGTTGATATACAATGCTAAAACGTAGCTGCATATCTAGGTCTGGATGAAGACTTCACCATAACATCAAAGTATTCCTCAGATCTCAACCAAACATAATAAAATATTAGACTCCAAAAAAACTTATCACATTATTGTTGTTTATTGTATTAATATTATGTATAGAGAAATATTATATTGTATGTATTAATTTTACTCACATTATAGGGTGATTTACTACAACCTCTAAAACATTATTCTCTTTATATGTTCTGGGGAGTTCAATGAAAATCAATATGAGAATTTTTATCCATTTCCATTTTGGAATGGGTAATAGTTGTAAAATAACTTTAGAAGTTTGTATCTATGAATCCAACTTGATTATATAACAAGTACATATGTACAAACTCTAAATATCTATCTTAGTTCCCTCGAATAAGAAATTTTCATTCAATTATCTATACATCATTGAATTTCTAGGATGGATTGATAATGGAGTACTACAAGGTTCCTCTAATAGCTCATTATTCGAATTTGGTATATACACAACAAATACATGGTTCCTAAAAATTATCAATCCATCATAAACATAGTAAACTCAGAAAGAATTTTATTATCTTCTATAATTATATATATTCTTTATGTGCCTCTTTAATTTCAACTAGGATTTATGTTTAGACTCCCATTATAAAATTATAATATTTATCCCCTTACTTCATGATTTATATATCCTTCCTTTTAAAATCAATAAATAATGCATTTTTTGATCCTCCTCATGGATAATTTAAAATGATTCATTTTCCGTGAGGAATCAACCACCTTCATCAAATTCTCAGGGTGGAAATTAATTCACTAGTTATAATCATTAATCATCTCCAACCATATTTTCATTTTCATATTCAACTCCATATATGTACATTATTTCTTTAAAATTATATTATGTTATATATATCACACCGTTATCTATAATGAAAATTCCTCAATATCATTAATCGAAAAATTACAACAACTGACCCAAAATAACTAGTTAAGTAATTTTACTCATGAACCAATAATTTTCATGAGACATAATCTATTTCCATGTCATTGTGAATGAGATTTCATCTTCTTCTATTATTTGAAGCATCAATATTGATTGAAATTTATTATCTACTATATAGTAGTTTAAGAATTTGTGTTCACACTAATATTTTCATCAATTTTTGAATTTTCTTTACATTCATTTGTTTAATTTTACATGGCCCCCATTTAAGTTAATACAATGAGTAGAATAGAAAGACATGATCAATTTCCCATAAATAATTATTAAATAAACACTAACCTAGTGAAACTATTGATATTAGTCACCATGGTTGGTTCAGTCCAACGCTCAGTAGACTCTGTCATAGATGGACCCTTTTATATACCCTCTTTTATGATTATATGAACAAAAAAATAAAAAAAAATTTCGCCAAAATTCAAACATTCCTAATTTTTTATATGACTTCTAATTTATTTAGGACATTATAAAAATTCTCAGTTGATATTCATTCTATTCAATTCATTTTTAATATATAAGAATATCATCAATAAATACTACTACAAACTGATGAAGCTAATCAATAATAACCAAGTTCATTTAATCCTTGAAAATAGGGAAGTAATTCATCAGAAAATTTTGAATCACTATATATACATAGTTTCTATGTATTGTATGAAATACATATTCTGTATATCCTTTTTATTGATCCTAAATATATGACACTCGAAATGAGATTGAATCTTGGAATCATATTGTGATGCTTGAAACTGATCAAACATTTCATAATTATGGACTAAAGGATAATTGTTATTAATTATGGTCTTCTTTAGTTCCCAATAATCAATTTTGAGTCACATATATCCACAATTAGTATCAATAAATATGCATAGATGCACACTAAGGTTACCTAATTTGATGAATTAAATCATTGTTAATATTTTGAGGGTGTTTTTTCATTAATTTCTACAACTCAATCGGTTCAATTCCCTAGAGAGTCTCTGAAATATTTGTATTACTGGTTGTGAGTTCTATTGATAATTCATGTTTGTTATTCAGATTATGTCTATAAAAATATTCAAAAAATACATAAAAAACTCTCAAAAAATAGGCATATCATTTATGTATAGTTTCTCTCTAACCATATGATATAGAAAACACTTTTTCATAAAAACCAAGACACATACAATGGATGCGATTTCCAACAGAAGTATATTTTCTTCATCGCACTAATATATAGTCATAAGCTGGTTCAAAATATCAAACATGACTTCCCTTATTCAGAATGTTACGCGGTATTTATGTAGATAAATCTAAACCATGGTTAATATAAAATAAAATTTAACAATTATAATACTGACTAGATTCACAGGATGCCTATTCCGAAAATGTTCAACCAGAATAGAATTATATACTTGAGATGTGTTCATCATAGCAATAAGGGTTTTCACTAATAATTAAATATAAATTCATTTGGGTGTCACCATGATTCCATTAAAACATTCTTCATATATAATAGAATTGTTAGATCTATATTTTAATAATATATTTGTAGTACTATTGTAGAAGTCACCACATTGTTATTGAAACCCTCATTAAAAATTTTTATCACATGAGATTTCACATTATCTATATTCTTAAGATTTTTCCAATATTGATCATCATCATTATATTTTGGATTTAGTCAATAGTATTAAATATTGTCATACTCTGTAAAATTGATATAGAAGAGTATGGTTAGTGCATCTTGTGTATATTTCCCTCTATTTTAAACATTATCTAATGCCTTCCTATGAAATCAAATTTCACCCAAATGATGACCTTCCTTTCCTCACTTGAAACATTTAAATGTCACCATAAAAAATATCTTCATTATTTCCATCCATATATTATTACAAAAAAAGGTTAACATCATATATCATTAGTTTTTAATGTTTTCATTAAATTAAAAATAACATTTCACATAAAACCTCTAGATTTATAGGTAAATACAATCTCTATTTCTACCATGGAAACAACTAAAATGATTTATTCATGGAAAAATATCCCTTATAAATTACTCCCTTCAATGACGTGGTTTTAGTCAACTAATGAATCAATAAATATTTCTTTCATTTAAAATTAAAATTCTCGAATAAAAACACCCATGTGTTCTACAATTTTCTTCATACATACATATAAATTCATCAGCCCTACTTTTTATCTCTTGGAATTCATTAAACATTTTTTGACTGACCAATTGAGGAATGTACATATTGAAAAATGTTCTCCAAAAATCATCCCTCTCTATAAAGTAAGATTCTTCACGTCTCAATACATTATGAATAAGAGTCTACCATTGATATGATTCTCCTTCCAAATGATAGAAAAATAAAATGAATTTTCCATGCTACATACATTGATGAGAAGAAAATACAATTTTAATGGTAGTAGTCCATTACATAAAAAGGTATTTGATTAGTAGACCTAAAAAAATATGGTGGATTTTTCATCCTTAAGGAATCAACAACACATTGTTCTCTCCTTTTCCCTTCAAGATGTTTATTAGGATTCATAGTTTTCAAAAAATTTGTAAGAATTGAAATGAGGATTTTACTTCCAAATCCAATAACATTTTTTTCACAAGAAGAAATTGATTGCGTTATCAATCACATTAAACAGTAACATAATTAATTTGGGTTCTAGAAATAAAAAAAGCCAAAAATCATAGCGGGACACTACTATAATCATAGGCTATAAAAATTGTTCAAAACCATTGATATAGGCTAGAGAAAAATTAGAATATCATATTCCAATGGTTCTCCAAACCACTATTTATATAACAATTATTATATTCCCATACAAATGGTTTTAAGTAAAATGTTTTTATAGGTTTAATAGAAATATTGCTTACTAATAGTTATTATGGAACAATTTACATATATCTACTAAAACTGTTTGAAAACATTATTATAGACGTATTCCATTAGTTTAAAATATTGGTATAAAGATATATATGTGGTTTTTAACCATGGAAATATAGATATTCCAATGGTGTTAATAGAACCATTGGTATTGATCTATACAAGTAGTTGTAAATCTACTATTAGAGAATTCCAATAAAACCAGACAAAGAAGCCCACCCACTCTACAAAAAAAGCCAGCAAAACCACAGTAGCAACCCCCTTGGTCAATTACCTATAAAAAGTTTCCCCAAACCTCACCAACCTACATACAAACAATGGTAACATAATAAATGAATTAATTCATTTAATCAGTTATAACAAATATTCATAACTAGACATGTATTCATTCACAACTAATTAGCAAACACCAAATGTCATAAATATCAAAAAAAAATTATAATTGGTCTATCTATCCCTCATCATTATCACCATAAATATATTCAACATCATCCTCACCATCATCCCCACCATATTACTTGCTTTCATCCACACCATTTTCCCTACAATCATCCTCACTATCATCCTTTCCATCACCATCGATATTACCATCACATGGAATTTCATCATCATAACCACCACCAGTACATCCACCCATTCCATTATATAATACATACGTATTAAACATATATTATTCAAGAGTCGTAGAGGTATCTAGTGTAAGTAATATAGATAAGGCTTCTTTAAATATGATAAATTTATTATTTTCTCCATGATTCTGTATTGATAAAATTGTTTTTGTATGATAAGCATTGGTTAATAAAAGAAATTTTATATGAAAATTTTTGATAATTTATAATATTATAAAATAATGATTTGGTAAATTAAAATAATGTTTATTTTATAGATTCTTTTTAGTATATAATATTTCCATGAATATTATTTAAATATAATTATAGTATTTTTTTAATAGATTTTTTTTGAAAAAAATTAACAATAACAAATACATGTATAATATTGTTACATTGAGTGGTGAAAGGTATATAATATGTGATCCTATTTTTTTGTTTCAATGTATCTATGAATTAATTTAAAAGGGCCAAAAATAAAGAAAAGTAATGTAAATTTTTCAATGATAAATTTTGATGAAAGAAAATATTCAATATTGGTGTTTGTTTTAGTTAACAATACACATGAATGAATTTTATTTATTGTCTATTTGGTTAAATAATATTTATTGTTTTTGTAATATGTTTTTGTAAAAATAAAATTTTATGTTATTGGAATATTACTTTTTTTAAATATTTTGTATATTTTTTTCTTTATGGAATAAAATAATGGAAAATAGTTTTAATTTAATTCATATTTTCATTCTATTTTATTATATTTCTTAGTGTATTCCTGATATTGGGTAAATATAGTTCTAATTATGATTCTAATCTATGTTCAGAATGGTAACATATCTTCAGGTAAGTCATTGTGAATATATTTGAGCTTATAATTCACAACACTAGTGTATTATAATTAATATGATAATATAATTTAGGTTTTTTTCTAATTGTTTGATATGATAATAGCTAATTATTTGAATGAGGTTGCACGAACAATACATTTTTATTGAATAAAAATAAAAAATCATGTAAAATTATATTATTTTTTAATAAAATTATAGGGTATTATGTATTTTCTTGAATAAAATGAGTTTTTTGATTTCATAAAGATCATTATTTGGAATAAAATGCTTTATAATGTTTTATTTTATTGAAGTTATTCTATGAAATTATGATTATATAGTTTTTAATTCAAATTAAATGTTATATAAAGGGATAAATTTATAGAATAGTGATTAAATGTGATAATGGTATAAATTGATGAATTAATAACAGTAAATGATATTTATGTGATACATTTTATTGATTTAATAGTGTTTTTTGGGATATGAATGATTGTAAATGAACTATAATGATTTTTTAAAATCACCATGTGAAAGGTTGATATGTAAATTTAATTTTTCTTGATATGTTTTCTTTTTTAGGTTGAATAATTTCTATACATAATGTACTTTATATCATGGATTTTAGTAATTAAGAAATGATTTTTATTATTTTACTTATTTATGAAGGAATTTGAGTCATCTAAACCCTCTATTAATAATTTAACATTCTTTTATTTAATTCTGCACCATTTAAAATGAAATTATTAGTCTTTGTGAAACATTAGTTTGTTATCAATGGTAGATTCAATAAAACTATCATTTTCAATGAATTTTATGTGATTTGAATGATTTAAAATTATAACCCTTTCTCTTCTGATTCTAGTTTCTTGGATTATTGTTTTTATATAATGTTCACTATTTATGTTAAATTTATTAATTTTTTTATTACCACATAAGTTAAAATACTATTTTAATATTTTTTTGATAGAGTAATTGTAGTTTAATTTTAATAATTTTCATTTTGGAGTTTTATATGGATAATATTACTTGGTTAAAATCAATTTAATTTTTTTGTTTGGATAGTTTAACATAAGGTTTGTCTCAATATAGATCATTTCATTTATTGGTATGTATGATTGATTTTATAAAGGGTAATAGGGTTTGATTTAGTACAATTAATGTAATTTCATGTTTTTTGGGTAATTTTATTATCAATGATAGGTTCCAGTCATTTGATTTTAGTTAAGGATAGTTTAGTTTTAGATCAAATTTTTTTGAATAATTATTTTGTTTAGTTCAGAAACGGTTGTTTCATTCCAGGAAATTTATTTTTAGTGTAAAAAGATTCTTCAATGTGGGTATGGGTTGGGTTTATTTACGTATACATAATTTTATGTTTTTATTCATAACTGTTAGAAATTTTTCAGTTTCATTAGTTTTTGGTTTTTTTATTTGTCTTTGGATTGTTAGGGTTCATAATGGATTGGTTTTGATAGAAGGAAATGATTATATTTTTTATTATTCTTTTATAATCAAGTTTGGGTTCATTTGATTTACTTCACATCAAATCATTTAGGTTTTGGTTGAGAAAATTCATGTCTGGTTACAAATCCACTAACATGTTTTTCTCTTTTTGGTGTATAATATAAACATACCAACTCATTAAAACATAGAATGAAATGATGGAATGAAAACGACTCAAAAAAATATTTCAATGGATTAAATTTAATATATTTTATAGTACTTAAAAGGTTACTATCAAGTGAGGAAAATAAAATCCTCCAATTTCAATTATATTAATATATAAAATAGAATATCTATTTATTTTAAAAAATAAATTCTAAAAAATTTAATTTTATATTATAAAATATTTTCCAATTTTTAGACCAAAATATAGTATTAATTTAGTAAATGTAAAAGTAAATAAAATTAATTATGATATAATATATCCTTATAAAGAATCTCATGAAATTAATTCATACATATGTTTTATTTTGATGAAGTGTAATCTATATAGAACAAAAATGATTGGTGTGAAATTTTAATCCTCAAATGAAACATTAAAGGTTATTCTTTGGGTATAGTGTCATGGAAATTTTGACCTAAATTCCATGTTGATAGTTACCTTACATTATCTTTTGTAATTTAACAACTGAAGTAGTAATAGAGATATTGAATTCCCTTTTTTATTTTATTACCACCAAAATCATATGTTCTATTTTCTCTTCTTCTAATTATGTTTATGAATCTTTATCACCTCTTATTGTGGAGTTTTCACATTAAATATTCAATATTTAAGTGTAAAAACATCATAAAGACATGCAATTTTTATGACCCCTTTTAAAATTTCACAATGTAATATCTTAAAAATGATAGATCATAACAATACAATTTGAGGGATCAGGAATAATGGTTTCAACTGTATCTTATTTTTCTTCAGGGAGCGCGGTTTAATATTTGTGGTGGTGGTGGCATGGTTATGTAATATCTTATGAAAAAGGATTTCTTATATTAATAAAAAATCCAATTTTTCTTATGCCAACTCATTATTGGGTCAAATTTCATCAGATCCTGAAAATATAGTGGAAGATATCATTATTGGCACAGTGTGTCCTTTTAAAGATCTTTACCTGAAAAGGCATCTAATTTAATTATGATAGTTCATAGTACCCCAAAATTTCATTATATTTGTTTTTATCTATTTCTTTATTCTCTATATACATCTATTATTATTCTCTAGTCTTATACACAAGGCATCGGAATGGTTCAATATGGATCCCCTTCATATATTGAATCCCGCTACTTGGGGTCATGAGTTTTTTATATGAGGACCCATCAACAACAACAAGAGAAAACATGGTGGCAGTGGCTATAATGAAAATAGTTTTTTGATCATTTGAGAGATATGTGCATTATGAAAAGTTTATTCAATATATATATATATATATATAATTATTTGTGGTGAACAAATAATGGAATCACAATAACCCAAAAATATGCAGTTCAAAAATATAAGGAATCTTCCCCAGGAAAAATTTGTAAAGGGAAGGATAACATTTGGAAAAATTATGTAAATTGATTAAATTAAAAACTCATTAACAATTAATACATTGTTTCTAAGAAGGGGCATAAATAACCGCAATCCCATAATGTTAATTTGAAATTTTAAATGAAATGAGAATAGAATTATATAGTAGAAAATAAAAAAATAGATAAAATAACTAGAAATAAAATGGAATATAATAAAAAACAAATATATATTGTAAAATTACTGAAAATAAAATTAAATAAAGAAATATTAATTTAATTATGAATCATTGGATCAAATCAGTTCCATTTGAATTATGTCATTATAGGTTTATATGAAGTTCGATTTAGATTCATTATGTTTCATTCGGCTAAATTCAGTTTTGTCTCATATGAATCAATTCAATTAAATTCATTTATTTTTATAATATTATTTATTATTTATTTATTTTAGATATTATATTATTAAATTCAATTATCTTAAATTTTAAATTCAATTGGATTAGGGTGGTTTTGTTTTTTTCGAATCTATTCTATTTGTGTGGGTTGAATTAATTTTAGTTTTAGTTTTTTGGGGTTAAAAAGGAATGATATATTTTTTTTATATTCAGTTTTAGATGTGTTATTAAGATTTAGTTTTGGTCAATTTGGTTCCATTCGAGTCAGTTATATTTAGTTTATTTTGATTCGAGAAGGATGGTACGGACTAAACACAGTTTGATATTGTTTATGATAATTCAATTGGGATCATATCAAATTTTTTTCTTTTTTATTTTACATATTTATATTGGTTTGTTATTTTATATTAAATTTATTTATATTGATTTGGTATTATTCAATCTTTGTAGATTTGATTATATTTAATTAAATAATGTTAAAACTAATATGGTTTGTGATAATTTTTGTTCATTAGTTAAATTTTTATTATTTTGTTTTATTTTGGTTTATTGTGATGTAATTTATTTCATTCAGTTAATGTATATTCAATTTTCATCAATTGAATTTATGTTAGGATTATCTATCTTATCTTAGTTCATTTTCATTTAGCTTTGATTAATTTGGGTAATGTGCTAATAATCATGATACAAATTAATATTATTCTATTATCTATATTATTTTATTATTGCGAGGAGTTTTTATGATTTATTTTTAAAAAAATTATTTTCTGAAATAATTAGTGTATTCTTATATGAGATGAATGGTTTAGTTTTAAAAAAACTTAATTACCTAGAGGATTTACTGATGTGTCTTTGATATTTGTGATGTGGGTTTAATATGACACTTTATAATGTTTGTTTTTTATGAATTTTAGATTAAAATAGCCTTATACTATAGAAAATAAATATTAAGATCATATAATGGTCAATCTTTATTGATATCAATAAATGTTCCAACCATCCATGAAAATTATGTCTATGTTAATTATGGTTTTTTATATAGTGTATGAATGTAAAAATATAGAGGTTGATGATGAAATTTGATGGGTAGGCTTTAATTTCTTATGTAGTACATGGGTTCAAGTGTAGTAAAAGCTACTCTATAAGTATTATCCAATATAAAAAGGTTTTTATTAAAAAAGGAATCAAATATGGATATCTTTTAAATATGAAAAGAACAAGATTTGATGGTTATATATGGAGATGAAAAATATTTTACCACATTGTACTTTTTTTGGAATAATATATAAACCCATAGAGTATAATGAAATCCTACACCAATGGTAAGAATGGATAAATTGATGAAAAGTACAGAGTGGAAGGGTAAAATTTTTCTTTCTTCGAGGACATTTGTTTGCTTGGAGAAATTTTGTAAAAAATAAAATGGGGTTGTTTTTGTAAAGATTAATACATGAAATAATCATCAATTAATGTTATAGAATCATTGATAATATAAGGCCAAAATATATGAATATGAGGAAAAGTGATGTAGATAATTTGATGGTTTATTTATAATTGTTATTTATTAAGCACAACATAACCGATAATATAACATTATCATATCCAAAACTATCTTGTTTTTCAATAAATCAACATTGAGGAATATTATATACTAAAAACCATTTTACACTTCCCTGTTATAATGATATCTTTAAAATACACCATGCTATATAATTAATTAATGTAGTTGTTTTGAAATTTTAAATGAATCCATATAATTTAGAATTGGAAAAAATTTATTCAGTAAAAACTATTATACACATCAATATAATTACAATATCTTCGTCATATACCAAACTATATAATTATTTAACATAGTTGTTTCAAATAAATATAATAAATCTATATATTTTAAAATTTAATAAATTTTATTTACATAAATTATTTAATTAGGTTAATTATAAATAACTTTTTTACCTTCTACCTATCATTATCTGGTATAGTAGTCCACCCCAAATTTTTTTGGTATTTCAAAAAATTCTTATATTTTTATTTCTTCCTAATACATTTGAAAAATAATAATAAAAACTATACATTAATGTAGATTGTGGTAATTTTTATTCAAAAACCAAAAATTTAATAAATATCTTGAAATCTATACTAATCCAATAAGAAATACTTTCCTCGAAACGTGTTTATGGAAACATATTCATGATAGGTGTAGTCTCTAATTCCATACCAAATCTAGCATGCCTTCAACTATAAATATCATTCTAATATGCTTTCCACAAATCACATAATTCCATGAGTAGTGTTGTCCTCATAGCCTCACTATTGAAAAAATTATAGTGAATCTCATGCTCAATTATAATACATCTATCAATACAACATCAAAACAACATTAAATCCAATGAATTTTCAAACTCATATTTTCACGCATGTATTATCCTTTACTTCATTTTGATGGTTTCTCTTAGAGAGTGGCCTGAAAATAATGATGATAGGGTATTGGGAATGTATATACATAAAACTCTTACACTCTAGCCTAGTTTTTCCAATCTTTTGACTATAATCATTATACTCCTCCATTAAATGTGTTTAGTGGTTCAACAGTACATACAAGTGCGTACACCAACACCACCAAGTGGCAGATCTATATGTTAAATAAAAAATGGAAAATATTAGATCAATACATATTATATTGAATATAAATTATGATCAAAAAAATTACTAGGGTTCTATAAATATACACGAGGCAGTCCGATCAATTGGGGACACTAGTTTCCTAGGCTCTAAAAGATTGTCAAACTGTACCAAAGGAGGGGGACACAATGTCTACTGTAGTTGCTTAGAATGTTTTTGGGTAGAAGTCAAAATATAATGAATATAGAAACAAAGGGAGAAGAAAGTATAAATAAAATAAGATGGCATATGTTTTTTGGTAAATGTAAAATATGGATGGGGATAAAGAGCTATTATTAAATAATGGAAATAATGTAATGAAGGATTAGATGAAAATTGTTTTAAGAAAATAGTCATTCTAAATAACTATGGTTGTTCTAAATACATTTTGGAATAATTAGGAGTGCTAGATGGTATTTAATAATATGGGTAAGTGTGTGACTGGGTATACAGAGTGGTGCAACTTGCTCAAGTACCTACCCCTCATATCATCTGGTTGTGCACTTGTACAACTACGATTTTCTAAGAATAACTATACCCTATGTGGTGGTTCCTGATTAATAGTAAAAATAAAAATTAATCACATGATGTTATATCATATTGATTTATATATTCAGAATAAAATATACACAATATGAACCAATAGATGGAATCTCATTCCTCCCATTTAGTGATTAATGTAATTTATAGTTTTATTTCATATCTCATCAATGTTATCCTTTCCAACATTTGAAAAAAAATATAATTAATTAAAAACCTAGAACTAATTTTTAATCCAGCTATGAAATAATATGGTATATGACCTAATTAAAGAATAAAAATTGTAAATCAAAATAAACGATACATAGTGATCTAACAAAATAATTTTTCATTTCATGGGAAGAATATATAAACAAAAAAAATTGTTTCCTAAAAAATCAATATGTTCAAATTATCATTATTAGAATTGGTATGATATTGTTTTTCTCTATTTATAAATCAATCAAATTCTATGTTTAGGTCATTTGGTTCATTTTGGTCAATTTATGAAGTCATCGACCCATTTTGTAACTGTTAGGTAATATGATTCAAATTTTGGGTTGGGTCATTTTTCATTTTCATTGTTAAGTCATTGTTTTCATTTGGGTTTTTTTATTTTAATTAGTATAAAAATATTATATTCTATTTATTATTTTTCAATTTAACTATATCAATTTTTTTGATCTATAATGTTTTAATATAGTTCAATTCAATATTAGAATATATAACACCCTGAAAACAATAACAAAAATATAATGAAAATACACATGATGGTCATGGTGGATAATAAATATTTTTAATCAATAGTAATGAAATTATAATAATAAGAAACTTAAAACCCCATGTCATGCTATACAACAAGAATCGGGAACATATATGGATGATTCTTTATGTGATCCACCACATAATTAGATTCACATTTAACATTTATAATTAAACAAGAGTCTTCATAAGTAATGAATTGATCAGGTCCACTGAGATTAGGGATACTTCCAATTTCATCATCACTACCATTAGAAATAAGTAATTCGATTGCTTCAATTTCGACACCAGATTTATTTCTTGGATGATTTTTTCATATAAAACACTTTTATTTCCATTGATTCAAATATATCTATCTAATCAGTCGCAAGAGTATGAGTCATTTGATTAACTCAAAATCCACAATCATCAATAAATATCCCATGACTCATCATTGAATCAAACTGCATTCATTACACCAGAGTGACTTTACCATGAGAGTAATAATCCAATATTATTATTGTCTCAGTGACACCATGATAGGATACATTTTCAAAAAAATATTTAATATATGATACACTAGAATAAAAGTCTATTATGGTAGTTACCATAACACCATCAAGTTGTGATATATTTTTCATTTATCAATCATTGATAATTAAATTGTAATAATTGATAAAATAGGATTTGTGTTCCCGAACCACAGAATAATGACCCAATTTTCAATATCATTTTTACCTAGAGTTAATTTTAGTAAGAGAAATAATTACCTAAAATATAAATGAATATTAAAATTCACTAAAAATTAATATTATAAATTTATTAGTGTACTAATGTATATTAAATTTCAATATTGTAGAAAAATATTTATTATGAAAATTATATCATCTTTTCAAAGATAAATGATGATGATTTCAATTTATCATTATTATATGTTCCCCGCTAAAAATTAAAAATAGTTTAAATGATATGTACAATTACATGGAACGATAAATCATAAAAGTGTTCAATTTACTTACCTGATTTAATCATCAAACAAGTCAAAGTTAAATAAAAGTGTGCACCATTCCATCTCTTACACTTTATAGATTAATGTGTACGAAATATATTTTAGATAATTCCCCATATTTTGGGAAGTGATGGAAAACAAGGTTCAACTTTTACATTATAATATTTTCAATTTCTCATTGTTCTATTCCATATCATAGTTACACCAAACAAATAAATTTAATATAAATCCATATTTTCTTGGGTGAAGTTAACATTCACAATATGAACTTTATGATGGTTCAGGTTCCGAGCATAATACCTCAAAGTGTACATATTTCATTCTGTTGGATACATACAATGAAAATAATTAGGTCCTCTAAGAAGTACTTTGGTTTGAAGATATATTGTTTGATGCAACATGCAAGAAAAAAAAACATGGAGGAAATATTTTATCTAGATATCACATAATTAATGGTTCCTCTTCCAAAATCATTATAAATTTTGACATGGAATACATTTTTACAAAAAAATCTATATAAAAATGGGACAACCAATGAAATTCCACCAATAAATTATTTAATAGTAGATGAATTATTTCTATTAGAATCAACTCATGTAGAAGAATGTGATAATATTGAGTCTTCATGTAGTACCTATTGAACTCCCTTATGCTGACTCATTTTTATATGATTCTTAAATATCCATCAATAATGTAAAGACCCGTAAATTTCAAGGAAATTGTTTTCTTAATTTTCTTTGGAATTTTACAAGAGCGCAGCTTCAGACGGCACCTGATTCCGAGGCCCGGTGTGCCCGGAATCAATTTCCGAAGTTTGGCTCGGGTACGTTCAGTGAACGGACGAGCGGGTTTTTCTATCTTTTGAACCGGTGCCCGGAATCGAATTCTGAGGGCACCGATGAAATCGCAGCGCCGGTATTTGCTTAGAAACGCCTCTTCCGGAGTTGCGTTTGCTCAGACGTGGTTTTTAAATTTTACGGCTTTAAGTCAGAAATAAAATAAAGTTTGTGCGACAACTTTATTTTATTTCACTTAAGCTGCTTGGAAGCCACTTGAAGTCACTTAAAGGCGGCTTGAACTGAGTTGAACTGGATAGGATGCTATCCAGAAATATCCTACCCCTTGGTAGGATATTTGTGAGGCTGGGCCCGCACGAGCCCCGCCGTTTCTTTCGCTAAGTAACGCACCCGCGAAAACCCGTCAAAGTAACTGAAAAGTCAACCGACGCGTTTTCTTTAATTCTTAACAGACCATTTAATTGGGCGGTTTATTTCGTGGATTAAATGGACTGTTTCTTCGTGAATTAAATGGGTCGTTTCTTTCGTTTAATTAATTCAACGAATTGATGGATCGTTTCTTAACCGGTTTCGTGTGTTGGCATGTTTATAAAATAAGGCCAACCCAAAAATCCTTGGAAAGGATTTGAAAGAATCTTCGTTCCTCCACCCTCTCCGCGAAGAACGCGAAGAACGCGAAGAACGCGAAGAACGCGAAGAACGCGAAGAACGCGAAGAACGCCGGCGACCGGAACTCGACGACGCACACCATGATCTGCGACGTCGACGAGATCTACCCGCGACGTTCTTCGGCGACGCCTCTTCTTCCGCGGCCGATCCTCGTTCGGCAACTAAGGTGAGAATCAGATCTTTTCTTCTCCCTTTTTAATTTCAATATCAACGGATTTAAACTAATTTAATCCATTTGATCTTGATCCGGAGATTGGCGACGCGACGCCGGATACCGCGACGACGCGACGATCTCCTTCCTCCGCGACGAGCGATTCCGCGACGACCTCTCGTCCGACGACGACGATAAGGTAAGGGTTGATTGGAATATTTTCCTTCCCGTGATTTTATTTCTTTTAAAGTAAAGAACTTGATCTTCGAACAATTTTAACATTTAAAATTGTTGTTGATTGTTTTATTGTTCCTCCCGTGGATTATGACTAACGCGGAGGGTGCGGGTCTAACGAACAAGACCCGGCAACCCTCCGCCGATCTTCTCTTTTTGCGCGGATTTGGCGGACGACGACGAACCGTGCGGCAAGGGAAATTTGTTGGCTCCGCAGTGAAGATCGTTCCCTGGGAGGAGCATCGGCGCAGACGGGAAAGAAATTGGGCCACCGGAGCATCTCCGGCGGCCCGCGGAAGGCGGCGGCGGCGCGGGTCGCCGGCGCGGCGGCGCCGGCGACCGGAGGCGGCGGCGCCCGGCGCGCCGCCGTGGAGGAAGCCCGCCGCGGCTGAAGCCGCGGCGGCAACGGAGGCCGGTTCCGCGGCCGCGCGGAACCGGGACGGACGCGGCGGCCCGGCCGCGTCCGCGTGACAGGCGGCCCCCCGCGGGGCCGCGGTTTCCCTCAAGCCGCGGGTTCAACCCGCGGCGGCGGCGGCTCCCTCGGCCGCTCGGCCGAGGCCGAGCCGGCCGGTCCGGTCGGCCGGGCCGCGCCCAGGCCGGACCGGACCCGGCCGAGCAGGTTTGGGCCGGTTCGGGTCGGCCCGGTTCGGGCCGACCCGGTTCGGCCGACCCCAGGGGGGGTTCGGGCCGGGTCGCCCCGGGCCCAGTACCCCCGTTCCGGGCCCTCTTCGGTCTTTCGCCCATATCTTGGTCCTGGAACCTCCGATTGACGAACCGTCAGCGGCTACGCGATCCTTGGATCGAGACGGTCGTTTCGGTATATTATACTCAAGGTTTCGGAAGACTTTGGGTCCGGCAGGGTTGGTTCGTACACGAAACCAACCGGGCCCTCGGAGCGGAAACGCTCATAACTTGGGCTACGGGCGTCCGAACGACGTACCGTCAGCTGTGGTAGTTTCCTCTAAGTGAGACGGAACTTTTGGCATACCCGCCCGAGGATCGGATACAGGCGGAGTACGGTCGGGTTGGTTTTGCCCTAAAAACCAACCGGGCCCCTGGGACGAAAATGCCAACAACTCTCAGACCGGGCGTCCGATTGACGCGCCGTCTGTCGCGTTGAGATCCTGTTGTCGATACGGAACTTTTGGATACATCAACTTCGGACTACGTGTCAGTTGATGTATCAGCCCCTCGGCTCGTGGAGCGGACCCTCCTAGACGAGCTCGCTACGTGCGGGAACCCTAGCGCTGGCTGTGACCTCGACGACAGAGCAGAGATCCTCCGTGGACTGCGACGACGGCAGAGCAGAGATCCTCCGTGGACTGCGACGACGGCAGAGCAGAGATCCTCCGTGGACTGCGACGACGGCAGAGCAGAGATCCTTCGTGGACTGCGGCGATGACTGTGCAGGGACCTCAGTGGACTGCGTCGACTACTGCACTCAGCGATCCTACGCGGATCAGTGCCCGATCCTGTGTGGGTCCTACTACCGGTTCTGTGTGAGCCACTGCCTACCGGTTCTGTGTGAGCCACTGCCTACAGGTTCTGTGTGAGCCCGATCCTGTGGGGGTCTTCTGCGGGGGTTAGTACCTATCGATCCTTCATGGGTCCGACGACTTAGACGGATCAGTGATCATCTTTGACGCCATCTGAAAAAGTATACCTGGTTGAGCTGAATCTTATGTTACTCTCCTTTGTGGATTGTGTTGAACTATCCTATGTGGATTTACTATTTACTCTCCTTTGTGGATTGTGTTGAACTATCCTTTGTGGATTTACTGTTTACTCTCCTTGTGGATTTGAGTCTTGCTTTCCTTTGTGGATTGAGTTGTTCTTGAGCACGTGAGCAGAGCTAGAATTGGGGACTTAGGTATATGTACGGGCATATACCTAAGTCGGGTCAGATGTTACTTCGTGATTGCATCTTTCTTTTGTGCTATATCCTTTGTGGATTTCGGGAGACCTTCGGGGGTCTCGGGGTCCTTACTGAGTAGTTGTACTCACCCCTGCACGGGCTATGCCCGCACCTTGTTGTGTTGGTTGCAGACGACGGACAGCGCTGATCACGGTTGGGGCGTGGAGCAGGACGGTACCTGGAGGTGGACCACTGGTCGGGACGTACTCGGAGCGGACGTGGGACCCGAGGAGCCTGGAGGCTATCTGTACCCACCCTTCAGGTGGGATTTCCAGTGGACGACACGAGGCCGCCGTCTTTTCTTCAGTTGCTGTACTTTACTTTTCAGTTGTACTTTACAGTTGGGCTTGTATTTCCGGCCCCTTTTCTTTTCTGCACTTTACTTTCCGCTTGCTGACTCTTTGTGGTTGTTACTTATAAAGGCAATGCCTTCCCTATTTACTGGGATTTTACGCCTTGGTGCTAGTCGCCAGCCCCTGGCCTATGGAAGGCGGGCTTGGGGTAGTCACGGCACGGGCCCCGAGGACGGGTCCTGACAAATTGGTATCAGAGGTGGTCGGTTCTACCGCAGACTCTGATCGTCCTTCCTTTCTATGTGAAGCAATAGTGTTTAGTGTATTGAGTGTGGTTATCAGTTCAGGGAGCCCAGTGTTGGTGCGGCGGCCGACGTATCCGTACACCAGGACCCTGACTCCTGATTTCCGACTTAATGCATGAAAACATTGATTGCGTGTGTGTTTCAAGTTTTTCTTTGAGATTACTTGTGTCAGCTCACCGGGTATACTGATCTGCTTTATGAAAGTCTCAAGTTTTCCTTGTGATTACTTGTGCCAGCTCACCAGGTATACTGTTCTGACTGTGGTGCTCTTGTTCTCCTTTTCAGGATGGCCCCGCGACGACTGCCAGCTAGGGTTCCGAGTGTAGGGCGCGACGGCAGCCCACCGAGCGACGAGGCCTCGGTGCAGGGCCCTTTGCCAGCAGTGGCACCGGCGGTAGCCTTACCCGCCGAGCCACCGATGCTACCAGTACCAGACGCTGACGATGCACGTCGCCTCAGGGCACTGCACGAGTTTCAGAGCCAGCGACCGCCCAGGTTTCGCAGTGAGGCGGACCCCCAGGCCGCCGAGGACTGGCTAGAGGCGGTGGTACGGATCTTCAGGCTAGTGAGGACACCAGCGGATCTCATGGTGATTCTCGCAGCGAGCCTCCTGCAGGCGGCGGCAGGACGATGGTGGAGCCTGATGCTCCAGGTTCACGATGAGGCATCCCTGCTCTGGACGGACTTCGAGAGCCTCTTCCGCTCTGAGTTCGTCCCGGCCACCCTCCGAGCGGTGCGCATCCAGGAGCTTCTCCAGCTGCGCCAGGGCAGCATGACGGTCGCTCAGTACGCGGCGAGGTTCACGGACCTATCTCGCTACTCGACCGACATGGTACGGGACCCCTTCTTCCGGGCCCGGACCTTCGAGCAGGGCTTGCGACAGGAGATTCGGGCGTCGCTGATCTCCCTCAGCATTCCGACCCAGGCGGGAGTGCTGGAGCGAGCCCTCCTGATCGAGAGCTTCCTGGCAGAGCCTTCTTCAGCAGCGAGACCTAGCGCAGGGCGGCAGGTAGCTGAGTCATCGGCAGCAGGCAGCCGACGGATGACTCACGGGTCCAGGCAGACCAGACCCCCTCGCAGACGGCCTCAGGACACCGGCTCAGCGGTGCGGGGCACACAGCGGAGTGCCAGCCTTTCGAGAGGCAGGTTGTGCTACTCTTGCGGCGGGCAGGGTCACATGGCTCGTGACTGCCCGACTCGCCGACCAGAGGAGCAGCAGACGGTGGAGGGGCCACCCAGGCAGAGGCAGAGAGTCAACTGTGGCGGTCCGCAGGGAGGAGGCGGACGAGGCAGAGGAGCTGGCCGAGCAGCGGGTGGTGGGCGACGCTTCCAGGCTCTACCCCCACCACCACCAGGAGGGCCACCTCGACCACAGGGAGCTGGCGGGCAGGGACATGCCCAGCTCCAGGCAGTGGAGGCCTACGACCCCGACTTGCCAGAGATGATTCGAGGTACGATCTGTGTCTATTCCACCCTTGCTGCAGTACTTATAGACACAGGAGCGAGTCACTCTTTCATAGCCTCTGCCCTTGTTCGGAGCTCGGAGATTCCGACTGAGCCGTTGGCTCGATCCTTACGGCTAGAGACTCCTACGGGAGCAGACTCGACGATTACGCACTGGTGCCGGCAGTGTGAGCTTACTCTAGGAGGCGAGAGCTTCGGCTGGGATCTCCTTGTAGCGTCGTCGAGGCCTTACGACGTCATCTTGGGCATGGATTGGTTATCCACGGTTCATGCCCAGATCGACTGTTTTAGGCGCAAGGTGCGATGTGTTCGTACCGACGGGAGCAGGTTTACCTTCACTGGCGAGAAGGGAACCTTTGCAGCACAGGATGGACTTCCGCGGAGGAGAGTGCAGCCCATCTCTCATCAGTTGGCTAGCCTCATCCTAGGAGCAGTGGATGTGCGGAGTCCGGCTTTTCCTGCAGTGGTGGACCAGTACGTGGACGTCTTTCCCGACGACGTTCCAGGGCTACCTCCTCGTAGAGAGGTAGACTTTTACATCGACTTGTACCCCGGGACAGTCCCGATATCTACTCCAGCATATCGGATGGCCCCCGCCGAGCTTCGAGAGCTGCGGGTACAGTTGGAGGACTTGCAGAGCAAGGGGTTTATCCGACCCAGTGTTTCACCCTGGGCTTCCCCGATTTTGTTCGCCAAGAAGGCGGACGGGAGCTTGCGACTATGTGTCGACTATCGTCGCCTGAACCAGGTGACAGTGAGGAACAAGTATCCGTTGCCACGGATTGATGACCTCTTCGATCAGCTCAAGGGAGCGCGGTGGTTCTCGAAGATAGACCTCCGGTCAGGCTATCATCAGCTCAGAGTTCGAGACGAGGACGTGCAGAAGACGGCCTTCAGGTGTCGGTATGGCCATTATGAGTTCTTGGTTATGCCGTTCGGCGTAACCAATGCTCCAGGAGTGTTCATGAGCCTCATGAACAGGATCTTCCAGCCATACCTCGACCGATTTGTCGTTTTCTTCATTGACGACATTTTGGTATACTCGACGACTGAGGAGGAGCATGCCTACCACCTGCGAGTTGTGCTAGACACACTCCGAGAGTACCAGCTTTATGGAAAGCTCTCAAAATGCCAGTTCTGGTTACGTGAGGTCCATTTCTTGGGGCACGTCATTTCTGAGGCGGGAGTTGCAGTGGATCCCGCGAAGATCGAGGCAGTGCTAGCTTGGGAGCCACCCAGGAGCGTGACAGAGGTGCAGAGCTTCTTGGGCCTAGCGGGATACTATCGGAGATTCGTGCCAGACTTCTCCAGAGTTGCAGCACCACTCTCAGCGTTGACGAAGAAGGGGAAACCCTTCGTGTGGTCAGACAGATGTCAGCAGAGCTTCCAGGAGCTGAGACAGAGATTGACCAGCGCACCTATCTTGAGGTTGCCTGAGGAGGGAGTCGGGTACGTAGTTTACTGCGATGCATCAGGGACTGGACTCGGGTGCGTCCTGATGCAGGAGCGGGCCGTGATCGCCTACGGATCACGTCAGTTGAGGCCGCATGAGCAGAACTACGCCACTAATGACCTGGAGTTAGCAGCAGTGGTCTTCGCTCTGAAGACTTGGCGGCACTATCTGATGGGCGAGCGCTTCACTGTCTTTTCTGACCACCAGAGTCTCAGGTATATCTTCTCTCAGAAGGACCTGAACCTGAGACATCGGAGATGGCTTGAGTTCCTCCAGGACTATGACATTGAGATAGTCTATACTCCTGGGAAGGGGAACGTGGTAGCCGATGCCCTCAGCAGGAGGACGGGCATTCAGCTGCTTGAGGAGGCGACGGAGCAGCTAGCCTCCTTGCAGATATCCTTCGTGGATAGAGACGGAGCAGCCTTTCTTCAGTCTCTCACAGTCTCTCTTCCACTTCTACAGCGGGTCAGAGAGGCTCAGCGTGGGGACGCTGACTGTGAGACCCGGCGTGCACTGATATCCTCAGGTCAGGCGCCTGATGGTTTCTCCCTTGAAGCAGAGCACGACATCCTTTTCAGAGGGCGTACCTTCGTACCAGTTGCTTTACGAGAGGAGGTGCTGAGAGAGTTTCACACTTCTCCCTTGGCGGTACATCCCGGAGTGGCGAAGATGTACCAGGATCTCAGACGACAGCACTGGTGGCCGGGCATGAAGAAAGCTGTGGCAGAGTTCGTTTCACGATGCCTCACCTGCCAGCAGGTGAAGGCAGAGCACCAGGTACCAGCAGGCTTGGTACAGCCCTTGGAGGTCCCGGAGTGGAAGTGGGACGGCATATCTATGGACTTCGTGACTGGACTTCCACGTACTTCCAGAGGTCACGACTCCATTTGGGTGATTGTCGACCGACTCACCAAGTCGGCACACTTCTTACCCATCAGAGAGCAGGGCTCAGTAGAGAGCTTGGGACGTCTTTACGTCCAGGAGATCGTACGGCTTCACGGTGTGCCATCGTCTATCGTCTCCGATCGAGATGCTCGTTTCACTTCCCGGCTCTGGAAGGGGTTGCAGGAGGCGTTCGGGACGCGGCTCCATCTGAGCACAGCCTTCCACCCTCAGACGGATGGTCAGACGGAGAGGACCATACAGACACTCGAGGACATGCTTCGTGCATGTGTTCTCGACTTTGGTCGCAGCTGGGAGGACCACCTACCCTTGGTGGAGTTCGCGTACAACAACAGCTACCACTCCACCATCGGGATGGCACCATACGAGGCGTTGTACGGCAGACCCTGCAGATCACCGTTGTGCTGGACAGACCCTGGGGAGTCAGCACTCGTGGGACCAGAGATGGTCCGAGCCACGACAGAGAAGGTCCAGATCATCCAGGAGAGGATGAGGACAGCTCAGAGCCGGCAGAAGTCATATGCTGACAGGAGGCGGAGGCCACTAGAGTTCGAGGATGGCGACCACGTCTTTTTGCGTGTCTCACCTCGACGTGGTTTACGGAGATTTGGCCGAGGCGGCAAGTTGTCTCCACGCTTCATCGGGCCTTTCCAGGTCCTCAGCAGGATAGGAGAGGTGGCTTATCGCCTGGCTCTACCACCTCAGTTGCACCGGGTGCACGACGTCTTCCACGTGTCTCAGCTGAGGAGATACGTGCACGACCCGACGCACATCATCGACTTTGGGGAGCTGGACGTGGACGATGGGGCGACCTTTGCGGAGGTTCCAGTGGAGATCGAGGATCGACAGGAGCGGGTCCTACGTGGGCGGTCGATTCCTCTTGTGCGCGTCAGGTGGCAGCACGGGAACCTCCAGGAGAGCACTTGGGAGCGGGAGGCTCAGATGCGTGCTCAGTACCCCCATTTGTTCCCCTAGTTTTTGATGTGTCTTTACGGGGACGTAAAGCCCTGAGGTGGGAGTAATGTAAAGACCCGTAAATTTCAAGGAAATTTTTTTCTTAATTTTCTTTGGAATTTTACAAGAGCGTAGCTTCAGACGGCACCTGATTCCGAGGCCCGGTGTGCCCGGAATCAATTTCCGAAGTTTGGCTCGGGTACGTTCAGTGAACGGACGAGCGGGTTTTTCTATCTTTTGAACCGGTGCCCGGAATCGAATTCTGAGGGCACCGATGAAATCGCAGCGCCGGTATTTGCTTAGAAACACCTCTTCCGGAGTTGCGTTTGCTCAGACGTGGTTTTTAAATTTTACGGCTTTAAGTCAGAAATAAAATAAAGTTTGTGCGACAACTTTATTTTATTTCACTTAAGCTGCTTGGAAGCCACTTGAAGTCACTTAAAGGCGGCTTGAACTGAGTTGAACTGGATAGGATGCTATCCGGAAATATCCTACCCCTTGGTAGGATATTTGTGAGGCTGGGCCCGCACGAGCCCCGCCGTTTCTTTCGCTAAGTAACGCACCCGCGAAAACCCGTCAAAGTAACTGAAAAGTCAACCGACACGTTTTCTTTAATTCTTAACAGACCATTTAATTGGGCGGTTTATTTCGTGAATTAAATGGACTGTTTCTTCGTGAATTAAATGGGTCGTTTCTTTCGTTGAATTAATTCAACGAATTGATGGATCGTTTCTTAACCGGTTTCGTGTGTTGGCATGTTTATAAAATAAGGCCAACCCAAAAATCCTTGGAAAGGATTTGAAAGAATCTTCGTTCCTCCACCCTCTCCGCGAAGAACGCGAAGAACGCGAAGAACGCGAAGAACGCGAAGAACGCGAAGAACGCGAAGAACGCCGGCGACCGGAACTCGACGACGCACACCAAGATCTGCGACGTCGACGAGATCTACCCGCGACGTTCTTCGGCGACGCCTCTTCTTCCGCGGCCGATCCTCGTTCGGCAACTAAGGTGAGAATCGGATCTTTTCTTCTCCCTTTTTAATTTCAATATCAACGGATTTAAACTAATTTAATCCATTTGATCTTGATCCGGAGATTGGCGACGCGACGCCGGATACCGCGACGACGCGACGATCTCCTTCCTCCGCGACGAGCGATTCCGCGACGACCTCTCGTCCGACGACGACGATAAGGTAAGGGTTGATTGGAATATTTTCCTTCCCGTGATTTTATTTCTTTTAAAGTAAAGAACTAGATCATCAAACAATTTTAACATTTAAAATTGTTGTTGATTGTTTTATTGTTCCTCCCGTGGATTATGACTAACGCGGAGGGTGCGGGTCTAACGAACAAGACCCGGCAACCCTCCGCCGATCTTCTCTTTTTGCGCGGATTTGGCGGACGACGACGAACCGTGCGGCAAGGGAAATTTGTTGGCTCCGCAGTGAAGATCGTCCCCCGGGAGGAGCATCGGCGCAGACGGGAAAGAAATCGGGCCACCGGAGCATCTCCGGCGGCCCGCGGAAGGCGGCGGCGGCGCGGGTCGCCGGCGCGGCGGCGCCGGCGACCGGAGGCGGCGGCGCCCGGCGCGCCGCCGTGGAGGAAGCCCGCCGCGGCTGAAGCCGCGGCGACAACGGAGGCCGGTTCCGCGGCCGCGCGGAACCGGGACGGACGCGGCGGCCCGGCCGCGTCCGCGTGACAGGCGGCCCCCCGCGGGGCCGCGGTTTCCCTCAAGCCGCGAGTTCAACCCGCGGCGGCGGCGGCTCCCTCGGCCGCTCGGCCGAGGCCGAGCCGGCCGGTCCGGTCGGCCGGGCCGCGCCCAGGTCGGACCGGACCCGGCCGAGCCGGTTCGCGCCGGTTCGGGTCGGCCCGGTTCGGGCCGACCCGGTTCGGCCGACCCCAGGGGGGGTTCGGGCCGGGTCGCCCCGGGCCCAGTACCCCCGTTCCGGGCCCTCTTCGGTCTTTCGCCCATATCTTGGGCCTGGGACCTCCGATTGACGAACCGTCAGCGGCTACGCGATCCTTGGATCGAGACGGTCGTTTCGGTATATTATACTCAAGGTTTCGGAAGACTTTGGGTCCGGCCGGGTTGGTTCGTACACGAAACCAACCGGGCCCTCGGAGCGGAAACGCTCATAACTTGGGCTACGGGCGTCCGAACGACGTACCGTCAGCTGTGGTAGTTTCCTCTAAGTGAGACGGAACTTTTGGCATACCCGCCCGAGGATCGGATACAGGCGGAGTACAGTCGGGTTGGTTTTGCCCTAAAAACCAACCGGGCCCCTGGGGCGAAAATGCCAACAACTCTCAGACCGGGCGTCCGATTGACGCGCCGTCTGTCGCGTTGAGATCCTGTTGTCGATACGGAACTTTTGGATACATCAACTTCGGACTACGTGTCAGTTGATGTATCAGCCCCTCGGCTCGTGGAGCGGACCCTCCTAAACGAGCTCGCTACGTGCGGGAACCCTAGCGCTGGCTGTGACCTCGACGACAGAGCAGAGATCCTCCGTGGACTGCGACGACGGCAGAGCAGAGATCCTCCGTGGACTGCGACGACGGCAGAGCAGAGATCCTCCGTGGACTGCGACGACGGCAGAGCAGAGATCCTTCGTGGACTGCGGCGACGACTGTGCAGGGACCTCAGTGGACTGCGTCGACTACTGCACTCAGCGATCCTACGCGGATCAGTTCCCGATCCTGTGTGGGTCCTACTACCGGTTCTGTGTGAGCCACTGCCTACCGGTTCTGTGTGAGCCACTGCCTACAGGTTCTGTGTGAGCCCGATCCTGTGTGGGTCTTCTGCGGGGGTTAGTACCTATCGATCCTTCGTGGGTCCGACGACTTAGATGGATCAGTGATCATCTTTGACGTCATCTGAAAAAGTATACCTGGTTGAGCTGAATCTTATGTTACTATCCTTTGTGGATTGTGTTGAACTATCCTATGTGGATTTACTATTTACTCTCCTTTGTGGATTGTGTTGAACTATCCTTTGTGGATTTACTGTTTACTCTCCTTGTGGATTTGAGTCTTGCTTTCCTTTGTGGATTGAGTTGTTCTTGAGCTCGTGAGCAGAGCTAGAATTGGGGACTTAGGTATATGTACGGGCATATACCTAAGTCGGGTCAGATGTTACTTCGTGATTGCATCTTTCTTTTGTGCTATATCCTTTGTGGATTTCGGGAGACCTTCGGGGGTCTCGGGGTCCTTACTGAGTAGTTGTACTCACCCCTGCACGGGCTATGCCCGCACCTTGTTGTGTTGGTTGCAGACGACGGACAGCGCTGATCACGGTTGGGGCGTGGAGCAGGACGGTACCTGGAGGTGGACCACTGGTCGGGACGTACTCGGAGCGGACGTGGGACCCGAGGAGCCTGGAGGCTATCTGTACCCACCCTTCAGGTGGGATTTCCAGTGGACGACACGAGGCCGCCGTCTTTTCTTCAGTTGCTGTACTTTACTTTTCAGTTGTACTTTACAGTTGGGCTTGTATTTCCGGCCCCTTTTCTTTTCTGCACTTTACTTTCCGCTTGCTGACTCTGTGTGGTTGTTACTTATAAAGGCAATGCCTTCCCTATTTACTGGGATTTTACGCCTTGGTGCTAGTCGCCAGCCCCTGGCCTATGGAAGGCGGGCTTGGGGTAGTCACGGCACGGGCCCCGAGGACGGGTCCTGACAAATAACATTAATAATCTCATGGACTTATAGAAATTCATTTTTTCCTATACTAACCATCACACAAGATTCACATAGAATAATCCATTTATTTTCACTGATACACATATGATTCAATGCTTGAATGATACACCGATGAACTAATTCAAACTGAGACCAAAAATCAAAATTTGTATCTTCCTTGTAATTTTAAAGAATTTAGAGAATCATTTGGAATATATTTTTTCAATGTGAATTACATCATTGAAATGATAATTCTTTTTGACCAATAAAGAAACCTAATGGATATAATTATCTTCTTCCTAATGTAATTTGTTTCAGTGGGAACATTATTCTACTTTCTAGTCATAATCTTACCCTTATCTAATGAAAAAATAATATCTTATAATTCCTGAAGATCATATGTTCAAACATACACTGAGGTGGATTCTCGGTCTACATTGTATTAGAAAAACTCTATTTATATTCCTATACAGATTACCCATTAACAAGAATTGTTCTAGTTTAATAAACCTGAAACTACTGTGATATTTAATTAATTTGGATTGTGTATTCATCATACTAAAATGCGATTAGATTTTCCCTTAGCTCTCTATAAATGCATAATTACATAAGTAGAAAGACCATTTATCATCAAAATAAGTTCATCACATATTTTAAGTGTGTAATTTAAAAATGTACCACATGTATACAATACCACAAGGAAAATACTTTTCACATATATTATTAATGGTCCAATATATAGATCTATATCACTTCCCATTTTAGAATGTCCAAATATGAGTATTCATATAATAGTGAATGTTTTATTCTTACACATCCATATAAGAAGGTTAAAAAATGTATATGAAAACTTTCCACTTGCTTTATGAAGATTGAATCTTGCCAAATAGATTAAAACCCTGACATGATTGACCTATACTCACATTACACACACCAATTTTAAAATATCGATATCGAGCATCAGATGTACACAATGAAAATACATCGTTATGATAAAATAAATTATCATTATCCTTATTTATCTTGGTATCATTCCATAAAAATTTTATAGATGTTTCATCAATCATGATTAGATCCTTGTGTTTGGAAATTAATGTGAAGGGTCACATTAAATTCGATGGAACATAGGATGGTGTTCCATAAAAATTTGGATTCCATTGGTATTAGGCACATTTTATACAATCATTTCCTTCAGTATGTTCCTCCCAAATTAGTCTTAACTCTTTCATGTAATCATTAATGTTTTTTATAGAATGAATATTTGTCAATAAATTTCAATTCCATATAATTGTCGGAGGGAATATCTGCATTATTTGGAAGTAATTCATTCAAAAGTATAATAATATAATATATTTCCGTATTATAAATCAAATTCATTTTTCCAATGAAACAATCAAATTAAAAATTCATTTTTTTAAATTTTACTGCACTATCGATATATATTAGAGATGTGATAGAATCATTCAATTTTTCAACCTATTAAAAATTATAATTTTTACTATATTAATCATGTTTTCTTTTATCAAATTCTTCCTGGGTCATCATCCCATGATAATGAATAAACTAAAAATGGTATTATAAAAAATTCTATAATCCAGTCCCCTTATTCAGATAATGGAAATTTAAACCTTTAATTTTTCGCCATTTTGATACCAGACATAACATTTTGTTTGAAACCCTTATTTTTATATCTGGTAGCTATCTTATTCATGGAATAACCATGGTATTACAATAAAATAATAATATTTACATTGTATATGATATTTATCTAGAGCATCATTAAATAAAAAATCTAAAATTCTTTAAAAACTGTATACAAATCACTTGAGATCCTATCAGTTTCATTCGTTCAAATTCAATCCATTGTCTAAAAAAGATATTTTTAATGTCGTAAAATAAATGAAATAATAATTAAGATATATCTAAAATGAATTTAAGGATATGATAATTGTTCACTTAATAATATCCCATAATTTAAACACTATTCTAAATGAGAATCACCATATATAAATCATAAAAATATTATCTATATAACAAAATACTATAAATATAAAACCCTGATATTTAATTTTATTATATAAATTAAAAATAAATATAACTAATATAACTCAAAATTGGGATTTTAATTTTAATTTTTTTATCTTATTCAATTCAAATTTTTAGTGTGCGATAAAAGAAGTCTATTTGAAAGAGAGTTGATAAAATAGTTGGTATGTCCAAAATTGTGAAAAATCTAAATTAAAAGTGTATCTAACACAATGTGTGGGAAGCACTGAGAAAGTGTAATCAATGAGTGTATGAAATAAAATTGTGAGCATGTGAATGAAATAAAGACAACTTGATTTATATTTAAAAAATGATTCTATAGAATATTCATTTGAATTGGGGTTCTTGAAATGTTATTTTGGAAGTTGATTTTTATTATAGGGTAACTGATGCTTTTCGAAAGTAGGTATTTTGGATGGTATATAAATATTTTATTATGTAAAATGACTTGTACATTGTATTTTGTAAATCATTTTTTATTATATTAATATAGGAAGTTTGGTTTAATATCAGTTATTCTAATTAATCATTAATGAAGTAATCATGGGAGGATTTTATAAGGGATCAACTTATCTTGTTCATAAAACATTCATGATTAAGTGTTGTGAAAAACTTATCTAAAATGGAATTTTCTCAAAGATTAATAAAAAAATATCCCTGTTAGTTTATTGTCATAGATTGGGATAGGTTTTTATCATATTTAATAGGAAAACATTAAATTAAAATTATCTATAAGGAATTAGATTCATGTTACCCAGGATGAAACACATAGTGTTGAGCGTATGTTATTGTTTGATAAATGAAATTCATAATTTCAATTTTTATATAAAACATTTAAATTAATCATTTCGTAATCCTATAACGTTTTTTAAAAAAAAGTAATATAATAAATAATTGTAGAGTTACCTCATATATATATATATATCACACAAAAAATATATTATTATTATATTTATATATAATTAGAGTGTAATTTAATTTAAAAAATACATGACAAACAATCAGATTTATTATGTACTTCAATTACAATTACAATTAAATCTAACATTAAAACATTGAATTTATAATTGAAAAAAGAACTAGTAAATATTTATGACATATAAAATAAATAAAAATGATTTTAGGAAAAATATATCAAGTATTTGGAAGTTACCAATTGGAAATTAAAGAACACTCTAAGGAAAACATTAAAGGAATAAGAATTTTAGTGGATATGGAGGAAATTGAAATTCCAGGCTTGAGTGTTTTATATGTAGACCGAAAAGGGAAAATAATTATTGGTTAAAGATATAGGATATTTGGAATTCACAAATTTAATATTGAAGAACAACCAAATTGAATGAAAAACTAGGGTTGTATCACCAAGTCTGTGAATTATACGTCACCACACATGGGGAAAAAGATTGAACCACTCCTAGAGAATAATGATGATCAATTTCAAAAATGAGGAGGTGCTTAAAATGATGGAATTTAGGGGAACCCTACACAAATAGTTTTTTTAACCATTTGAATAGATAATTTATACAAATAATTTAAAAAAAGTGAAGGTATAACTATAAACTGCACACCCTATACCAACAGTTAGAAATATACCTTGGTATATTTGTCCGATATACTAATAGTTTTTTGAAACCATTTTTATAGTCTACAAAAAATTACTACATAACAATAGTTATTACAAAATATTAGTATTGACGTAGAAATAGAAATAGTATTTGGAAGTAATTTGTGTTGGTCAGTTATTATATCCTCATTGTTTACATGTGTGAACAACAAAAATCATTGTGGGAAACCATATAATCAGGAAAAATTATTTATTGGATTTTTTAATCATGAAAAATTAAATTAAATTTATGAAGCCTTTGGTCAATACTAGTTCATTCCTAGATGTGATCTATTCCATCTTTTCATGATTTGTTATAAATGGATTGTGAATTTTAAAAGCATATCTACCAGGTATATCAAAACTAGTGTGAAACATTGACTGATATCATACACCATGTGACAAACAAGTCAAATCCCAAATAAAAATTTTCTATGTTATTACCCTTACGTACAACTATTCTAGAGCCGCATCCACTTGTATTATTTAGAAATGGATGAAATTTTCTGGAGATCACTCACTCTATCCTTCACCAATATTCTATGACATTTCCCTGTACTTGAACTTATCCTTAGGTGAAACCGTATGGTTCTTACTTAATTTGTATCATATTAACTCCAACGTATTTAAAAAATAATCAGAAGATACAAAATATAATTACCCCGAAATTTTATTCAGAGATATTACTTCTTAATAGATGAATATTCAATTCCATAAAAAGACACGCATGATGAATATTATGGTTTGGAGCCTTTGGTGACATGGATACAAAAAAAATAAGTTTATAATTGAACTCCATTATCTCCCAATAATATCATCATTACTTGAACATGGATTAGAAATATCATTTATAATACATTTCTTCATGGCATGGGGAATGGAAACATAAGAAAAGGGTTATCTCTAATTCTCAATGTGAGTGAAAAAGGGAGACATAAATGATCACATATACCTAACATGAGTATAAGTGTATAATAATAGTAGAATAAAATTTATAAACAATACCCTATATATCAATGATCATAAACTTTAGTAAAGGAATAGATATCTAAATAATATAACACATTAATAATAAATAAGTCAATGAACATATGTTGTTATAGCATAACATCGTCATACGAATGTATCATAAACATAAAATATGGACATATTGGACATGAATAAATAGAGGAATATACACCTAATAATTATGGAACTAGAATTAGGCCATCACATAGACATATTGATATAAAACTAGGGCCACACATAATCCTTTCAACATGAATGATGGTATATGAATTACCTTATAGAAATGATATTGAGCCCAAACATAACCTTATGAACATGAAATCAAAGACCGTGATTAAACTTATATAGTAAATAACTAGGTTAGTTCATAACATTATGATCCTGAAATTAGGTTTACTCATAACATACATACTCATGATTTACCCAAATAAAAACACTGCATTTTGGGAGATATAGGTCCCTCCAATCATAGAATAAATATCATATATATACATTGAAAAATATAATAAAACTATCATCATATAAAAACCCTTGAAAATAAATGGGTTTCATATAAATCTCATCATAGAAAACCCATGGAAAAGAAATGGGTTTGATAAAATAATTCCTTAATACATTATAACATAACATTTGGATGTCATTTGAGATGTAATCGAAAATATTTCATCCCATTAGAAGCATTTCCTACTTCAAAGGATGTAATGTTAGATGGAAATTGATTTTTAAAGATCACTGAAAACATTTCTTGAGGAAAATAACCTATCTATTTTGGAAATCACTTTTATTAAACTATCAAGTCACAAAATATTATATATATCCTTTTTATGAAAATATCCATGGAATCATATAAATGATTCTTCAAAATATTATGTGTTTTCGATATAATGAATTTACATTCATTCCCTACATGTAATACAAGTATTCCTTCTTTATTTTTAGTAAAAATCTTAAGGGACTTGTTAAAAAACTGATAAAAAGATAACATTTTCAACCAGATTTTATAAATATTATTACATGTTTAAAGAT
Organism: Viscum album; assembly: GCA_963277665.1. Classification (NCBI taxonomy): domain Eukaryota; kingdom Viridiplantae; phylum Streptophyta; class Magnoliopsida; order Santalales; family Viscaceae; genus Viscum; species Viscum album. The sequence continues at coordinate 1,878,922,302 of OY728150.1, read as the reverse complement.
TTATTAAAAATATAATTGGATATTTTTAAAAAAATTATATAAATTAATTTTATAAAACATGGACAATGATGAAAATGTTTTTTAGATGGTGGAGAGAAATAATGTATGTTATCATAAGAAACATTTCTTTGGTATCTTTAGTTCTTAAAGAGATGAAAAATATTAGAAAACTATATTCTACTAAATTAACATGAGTATTATAAAAATTATAAATTTTATGATATATGGATCATAATTTTTTATTATCATAAAATTTTTCATAGACATTCCCAAGAAATAAATCAATTGTATCATAAATCTTTTAACATTGTGGTAACTTCTATATCATAATCAACATGAATGAAAGTATAATTTATGGATATGTATATCACATATTTTGTGTATAAATAACCATACATGAAATAAATGGGTAGTATATATTCCATAAAAATAAATAATGGTCTAATTTGACATGTATCCACATAAATAAAAAAGAGATGAGAATCCATCCACACAAGTCTCAACATCTCTTTTACATGTTCATCACTCTTATATAATAAATAATGATTTAATATAAATATTTTATAGATCTGTATTCATGTTTATCCATAAAAATATGATTTTATTTGAATATTTTGGCATATGTTTATTAATAATTCTTCACATAAATCATATTTTTTTGGGGATAACTGCTTCGCCTTTCATTTATGTTTTGTTTTGTTGATCCAATCTTGGTACTTTGTTCATGGTTACATTATCTCCTTAATTTTATCCTTTAATTAAATATGAAATATATTAATTATATACATATATATAGTTCTCCACAAATTTATGATATAGAAAAACGTATTACACCTTTCTTGGAGCTGCTAGGCCATACGTACAGATGAACACAATTTCCATTTTCTCAATAGATGGAATGAAAGAAAATTAAAGTTCAATATATCTTTATAATATAATATTTATATTAAATATATAATATATATTCATTAAATAAGTGATTTATTCCATCCATTTAAATATAACATGAAAACCATATAAAATCATTTCGTGGGGGTGGTAGTCTACACAAACACACACGAGTGATGTTATCATTTTCTAACTAATTGGAAGGTAAAAAGGTATATGTATTATTATAATTCTAGATTTTTTATTGTTTCACAGAAACCATATAGATATTTTATATCCATAATTATATTTTCTTATGGGAGGTGGTGATGGAAATAAAATTACATCACTTCATGAGTTGGTTGTCCGCCATACACATGATTTATTTTTGTGTTTCCTATTTGATAGAAGAATATATGGATGTCGGTTATTCGTAAAAAAATATTATTCAACGTATTATAATTATGATAATATACCATCAAATTTAAATAATAATTTAAATATTTAGATGAATAAATAAAATAAAAACGATTGACTAAGAATGAAGAATCTTCATTGGGCGTCCTCTTTAGGTATTACAAAAATCATTATTCGGTAGTTTTCAGAATACAAACGGATTCTAGGACATAGAGGGGGAACAATTAGTGAAATTTGTATAGGTATAATCTAAATAATATGTCATTTAATGATGGATAAGGGGAGGATATATGGTTATATTTTATATGTGTGGGAAATGAAACACTTGGAATTTTCTAAAAGAAACTATTTATACTCACATTTTAGGTGTGAAATACTGCTACAAAATGGATCATTTAAAAAATCTAGATTATATATTTTTGATATATGGCCATAATCTAGGATATGGAAAAAAAACATTCCTTTTAACCATATTATATTTAGTTTAATTCCATGTTAAACCAATTTTAACCTTAATCATGGTAATTAATTTTTAAAAATTATCATGTTCGTTATGAGAAAAGCATATGTTGACCATATTATATTGAGATAATTGTTTCGATTCTAAATATTTTATCAATTTTTCCAAATTCAAGTCATATAATCATAACAATTAAATTTATATTTAGCCTCTCTAATGAGATGAAAAAGTTATTTTCCATGGAAAACATTTTCATAAGTATAAGATGATTTTATATACAAATTGGAAAAATATTGATTCAAATAAAAAAATCTGTATAAAAATATTATTATTTAACTAATATTTTTTTAAACTCCTTTAAATTATAATTTTAATTTTTAAATTATTTAAATGAAAAATATGATTTCAATAAAAATCAATATTTATGATTATTCCTCAAAAAATTAATATTTTGAGAAAATTTCAAAAAAACACTCAGATAATTACAACATGACAATTCAAAAAATTAAATTCATTTTTTAGAAATAATTTATTAATTATTTAAAAATTAGTAAAATTAACATATGTGAAAAATTAGTAGAATAATATTTACAGAGAAAATATATTTTTGAAACATATAAATACATTACCTAAAAATATTATATATATATATATATAATGCTTATTTTTTTTAAATATTGGCATTTATATTCATACTATCATGTTTACTTTATATTTTAAAATGGTCTTGTTAAAATAATAATTAAAATAGTTTGTAGTGGTTTCTTAAAAATTATTGTTGCATATAATGTAATCAATTAAAGAAATTAACTTAATTTGAATAAAACATTTATCAAAATATTGGGTTGTTACATACATTGGATCCTAACACATGCCAATTTACTATCCTTTGAAAAGCCTTATTCGGCCACTATCTAATTTGTATATCATAAATAAGGGGACTATTAGTGTGTGATTATCTATTTAGAATGAAATATTACTTCACACTTATCTATATTGGTTCCCATCACACAAAAAATAGTGAATGTGTGAAAACAAGTAACCAATTCAATCTTTATAAATCCAAAGTAACATCTCACCATAACATCTGACACCCTTATAAGAAAAAACCCATTTCCATCCATTATCATGTATCCATAAAAATACCACACCACCCATAGTTTGAATCCATAAAAGTGAAATAAATTTGGTTTTACGCACCCACACCCTTTGAAAAAAAAATTCGGTTCCAAACATGCCTCATTGAAAACTAACTGTTATTTAAAACTATTATGAAAATAATTAAAAAATAATTTATAAAACATATATTTAAACATATAACATTACACTAACCTTTAAATGAATATACGAGTCATTTTTTATTTTTGTAAAACCATATAAAAGATTAAAATATCACTCCTTCTTTCATTTAATAACTCAATGAGGGTGAAATTATATTTTAACGAAACAATTATCCAATTTTATTTATAATTTTCCATCATCATTTTAAATCATAAATAATAATAAAAAATTTATATAACCATTACATAGAGTGATAATATACCTTCAAACATATTTAAAACAAATTATAACTTACATATATAGTTTTAATTTTACAATTAAATCATTTAAATCATTGAAGTTCCGAATAACATTCCAACGAAATTAAATTCACAAGAATGCCTACTATATTCTAAGAAGTACCCTGATATGATAAAAAATAACGTTCCATTTATGTTGATCAATAAAAAAATAATTTATATGATACATATAACCCTTAAATAATAAAATCTTTGATTTTAGACCCATTTGAATCTTATTGCATAACTAAATAGTTGTCATACTTCTTAAGAGATGAAAAATAAGGGGTAAATTTGAAAAATATAAAGGAAAATATGGAAAAATAGGTGATAAGAGGTTTTCCTTAAGGTATCAACTATAAATATAGGGATAAAATATTAAAAATAAGATGGATATGGAGATATCATATCATGTAATCCTTTGATCGACTAAATGGAAAGGAGGGCGGAAGGGGTGGGAAACAGATGAAATTCAGATACGTGAAATTTTGGAAGAAAAAAATTTATAACATTTTAAATACACATTCCATGGTATGAAATCTATTTTCACAATCTATGATTTCAAAAAAAATAATATATCATGGGTTGAAGCACATTTCATAACCTAAATAACCCAAATAAGTACCGTTTCAAGAACTGGAAAACCATTCTTGGCATGATCCTCCCCAAGTAGAGCACCCATGTTTCCTGGGAGGGTATTTCATTGTGGTACCATTTTTTCATAATGCAGTCTATTATAGTCTTATATAATCATCTTTTAAGGACTTCATAAACCATAATGAAGAATAATAAAAGCCCATGAATATTAAAGTAAATCAAAAATAAACATAAATTCCCAAATGGTAACTTGTTTGATTGAAAGATCTTGAGTACTATCACTATTTATTTCTATACATTAAATGAATAAAATTACATTTATTTGATTACTTTCCTATTATAATATTTTTTTATATTAAAATTCCATTCTAATTCACATAAAAAACATTGTTACGTGTTGTGTTGCTTTATATTTCTTTCATCTTCTCTAGATATATTTTTTGTTTATTCTATGATATTCTCATATTTTGTGATTTATATTATCCTTGTTATCCCATGTGTTGTGATATATATCCCTAATTAATAGAGTAATAATCCTAATTTTTAAATTTATTTATAAACAAACATTATGGAATTTAGTTAAAAACATTAATTTATGATTCATATTCTTTTATGATTTTATTAGCTATATTTATCTTAATGTCATTAGTTGACTAATAATAAATTCCCATTATTGGTTAATTCATAATAAATTTAAATATTTACATTCTTTTAACAAAATTTATTCATAATATATTGAAGTTTTGGTGGAGAAGTGCCTTGGATTTTTCCAAGCCATTGAGGAAATTCCATAGTCCTTTTTAAAAGACTCCACCTCAAAATGGATTACCATATAAGAAGGATTCTGGGAAATATTAATAATGGTGTTATTTTTGTTATGTGATACAAAATTTATAATATTTGATGAGGTTAATTAAGGAAAGTCATTAATTTAGAACATTGATAATTTATATTTACATTAAAACTCATTTGGTCGTGGTTCATTTTTTCGAAATACATTCTCCCCTTCAACCACATCCCACAACTCAATATTCCATGATATTTTTTGCTCCTCATTATTTAATCTCCGCCACCTAACTTGGTTTCCCTAATTTTTAAAAAATATAAAAATGATAAAAAATAAAATTTTAAACTCTTTACAAAATCATAAAGTAGGATATAAATTTTATTGAATGAAATCCACGTGGATATAACGGTCCTTGGATGTATATTTAATTTTTATGTGATAGTTTTAAAATAAATTTATAAAATATTATGGTAGGAATTCAATCAGGATGTTTAAACCCATATGTTTTTTATATTTAATTGAATATAGAATTATATTATTTTAAATTATTGTTCCAAAAATGAGTATATACACTCATTGGTGCAAAAAATCATTAAATTTTATTTTTAAAATATTAATAAAATTCATAATGGTGGAGATTTAATGGTGTCTTTATCTAATAATTAATATTGAATTTACCTTTACTATTAATATAAATGTATATTTGATTACCATTGGTAATACATATATGGGAAAAAATAAAATACCCAATTTTTTAAAAAAAATTACTATGTTTAATAGCATACAAAATTTGCAACACTGAGCATAATAGATATGTGGAATATTATTATCTGATTTTCAAACCATAGTAATTAAATCATTGTTTATGAATAGTATTAAATATATATATAAATATATATCAATGTATTCTAATCAATAAATATAAATTGATTAATTCCTATGAAATATGACCATGTTAATTTAGTAAAGTCATATTATTATTCAAATGTATCTCATCATATAAAATGATATTAAATGGATTTGTAGTGAATTTTAAAATCAACTTTTGAAACAATTACAGATATTATTTTACTAAAAAATTTCATTTTTGAAACTAGTTATCCAAAATAATATTTGGGGGTAATAATGGAATTTTTCTACATAAATGAATTTTTATTGAATAGTGATAACTCATATTTTAATTAAAAATTTATTTTATTTTAAAGTAGTTAGAATATAAAACTATATTATGGAATATTTTAAGAATTTTTAACCCCATTTTGATTTAAAATAATCTAATTATAGTTTTTGATATCAATTTGGTTATTTAAACTTGTATAAGAACATTTTAAATGTAAAAATGAAATGTCTTCTAGAATGTAATATTGCATCACTTTTTATGGTTGTAATTCAAATTAAATTATGTAATTTCATGATTATAAATTTCAAATAATGGATTCCATATTTTTAATTAGTGGATCCCAATATATGGAATAGGCCACCTTTATTTATTGTCAAAATCAATAGTAACCGCAATTAATTTTTAACCATGATAATGTGTAAATCATGTAATTAATGTTAAAATTTAAATTTTATGTTTTATCAAAAGAACCTAAAACATTTTTTTGATTTTATTAAATGGGTGAACTTCATCCATAATCTAACGTTTTTAATTTATATATAATTTTGTTACCATTTAGAATTAATTATATCATTTAAAATATATTATTTGAAGAAAATGAAAAAATATCACATTGTTTTTTAATAACTATAATATTTTTAACATTTGGATAACCAAAGGATATGAATAGTTATAAAAAATATTTCATAATTTAAATTTTTTTATCTTTTTCTGGGTAATTCACTTTACATTTATTTTAATAAATAATTATCTTCAATTAATACTAAATGATAATGAAGTAATTATTCAATTAATGGAAAAAATAAATGTTATTAGAAAATTTAAATAAATATAATTTTATATTACTACATTAGTCCAAGAATTTTATAGATGAAAATGACCAGTGAGGTATATAATATAATAATTTTTTTAAATTTTATTTGTCTTCTAAATGTTATTAGAATCAATGCCATGAATATTCTTAATAATATAAATTAATGATATTTTTAGAAAAATAAAATTATAATAAAGGATATAAAATTATAAAAAGTAATATTATCCCAACCGATTATGATATATCTAATAATGTCAAAAATGGTCTTTTATGGGCCTTTTATCCATTTATTTTAACTATATTGGCTCTTAAAGAGTGAAAATCTTTGTCACCACGATAAGTGTAAAAGAAGTTAACTAGTGGGTAAAACCAAAATATAAGAGTAATAACAGAGGAAAACATATATAATTTTTTCTTGATGAGATTATTTTAACACATCCTCACCCTATATTATAAATAAATCTTTTTTGAAACATTTTGAATTCAATATTAATTTATAGTTATTTAATATTTTTGGAAATACCTAGAGTATCCCTCCTCTCTCTTATAGAAGGTGACCAAACCATTATCTTCTTCACACCACATTTAATATTATTTCCCGAGCATCCCATAACAAAATATACTCTCTATTTACCTACATATATTCAATATGTTATTATCTTCTTAATAGAGTAGATCATGGTCCCTATATAGGAAATCTGAATGAGTTATTTTCCAAGAAGATGTAATCTCCATAACTGATCAATTTAATATCTACTCATCATTAAATATCATAAATATAAGGTATTTATAAAAAATAATTAATTGAGTATTAAAATTTAGGAATATTATTATCATTAATAAAATACCATTGTACAACATCGTTCCCATAAAATGGTATGTGAAAGTGTCATGCATGAATAAAAATAATGTAATGTGTGTGCAAAAAGATACAATATATTTTTTCATTAAAATATTTTAGGAATGATTATAATGATGGGTTTAATATTTATATATGAAGGTATTTAACACCATATTTATTATGTTAATGGTTTTTTATATTTTTTAATTATAGTTATAAATTTTTATGGGTACTTTCTTAAATAATGTTTTAATGAAAATATAGTGTTATCTTTATTCATCAAGAAAAACATACCATGATTCTAATTATTCCATTATCTGTTTATTATTCAAGAATATAATTCTTATTTTATATCTTGAGGGATTATTATATATAATGAAAATTATTTTAAACCTATTTCCATGGGTTATTTTGTGATGAATTTTTTCTGAAACCCATTTTTTTCATGGGTTCTGATATGATGAATATTTTCTAATCCTGTGGAAAAAAATTAGTATGGGTTTCATTATTTAGTAGGTGAGGCTTATATCTCCCTCTTATATATTGGTTAATTTAGTATATCATATGAAATAGTTTTGGGAAGCAGGTTGATGTGCTTTATCCATTACAAGAAACAAGTCAATGTTATTGATCCACAATAGAAAATAGTTTTTGCTGACTTATATAAAGGTATTTGTGATTAAAATTTTTATATGAAATGGTTTCTATAGTTATTAAGGTTCCACACAAATTTTATTATATATTAACTTTTAATTGATGACTATGTTAAGATAATTTATCATTATGATGATTTAAGTCTTCCAAAATAAAAAATTTTATAAAATAATTAATGTTTATGATCATTTCCATATTGGGTAAGAATATTTTTTATTATGGTCACAATCATATACCCTTATGATTATCTTATTCTTTCACATGATCATCAATTGATTTCTCTTGTTCTTACCATTACTGAGCATATGATAACATCCTTTCTTAAGCTTCATTGACCCTTGGTTATAATGAATAATTTTAATTAACTTGTGTTTATAAATTTTTTATTAGTAATAAATTTTATGGGAAATTTTGAATACATATCATGTATTGTGAAAATAAGGTTATAGTGGGAGATAATTTGGATCTTTATAAACTGGTTATTTTTTACCAAATTATTTTCATTTATTACAATTTCTCTAACACACCAGACATAAATGGTCCATAGGCATTGAAGTAATAAATTATTTCCATTTTTTAGTGGTATGATTTAGATAAAAAAATCAGGTCACATTTATTGATATTCAAACAATAAATGTGAACTTTATGTGTTTAGTAGTACATCCAGGATTGCATGTCTTAGACTATAACAATTTCTATTTGAGATGGTTTTTTATAATATTGGAGACTATTATGCTTTAACATGTGGTTATATTTTGATCTTTGGATAACATGGAATTTTTATAAGTTTAATATTGATTGTACGTTAAAATTAAAACACTCCCCTATTTTACAATTTTACATTATGACATTTTCAGTTGACTAATAATATTTCTGGATTCACGTATTATTTAAGTCAGTGTATATTTTATACTTAAAATGGGATGATCTTATTTAAGGATTAATTATATTTACAATTTTGGACCTTATTATAATGATATGGATAACCATAATGGTTTATAAGACCTATGATTTAGATCTAGTTATCGGTTACTACATTTTTTGTGATGCAAAATGAATGGTATGAGGTAATAGTTTTTAGGCAGAAAAAAGTTAATATTTAATATATTAAAATTATTTTTTATTATTTTATTAAATTTATTGTAATTTTATAAATATAATACTAATATTCTTTTATCAAAATTCAAAATCTTGGTCAGGGGAAAATCATATCGTATCTGCACTTCCACGAGGCTAGAACCCACCATTGAACGGAAAAAGGGTGAATCGCCTACCTCTAGCACACATGATATAAGGACCCGACCTTAAACATTAATTATTATTGAATAAAACGAATAATTCACATTGAGGATCTTTTCAGGTTTAGAGTTTTAGATAATTAGGACATAACTATTACATCTCAACGATTACAAAGTACACGCATCTACCCAGCTTCCATTTTTTTATTCACAAAAATAAAAACTCTTGAACAAAAGAGTCATGTCTAGTTCCTTGTTTTATACATCCTGACATTTCCTTGGTAGCATCCTTGACCATATTCATCTTTATGTCCTGTGATAAATATTTCAAAAAACATGGGATGAGCATAAGAAGCTCAGTAAGGGTTATAACAATACAGAAAGAAAACATTAGTCCATCCATACATAAGAATCAATGAAATAATACATTACTCATTAAACATAAGCAATTTAACATACCTCATGAAATCATAAGATTTACGAACAACTCATAGAAATAAGAAGACATATAGGTAACTTGAGGCATTTATAACATTATTACGTAGGGAGTAACCCTCATGGTTACATTTGGAATACCCATCACAGTATATTCCCTAAATCTCTTCGGAGAAACCATAATGTTTAACTCCTTCACGTTACCCAATGCATTGGAGAGCTATATCGGGCTCACCCACCCTTAGTTTATCACGGAACCAACCGTCTTCATAAACAATGCCCAAGAACCATAACATTATCATATCACATAACTTATGCATAAATGAAAGATAACATTCCCACATTTCAATAACAATATAACATTTTAAGATATTAAAATAAAGAATCCATTCTAAAAACAATTTTCAAAACCATTTGAAACATTTAATAAAGTGATTTTTGAATCTATGTGTCCCATACCACTTTGTAGCTTTTAACATTTTAAACAATTAATATCCCTATAAATAAATCCTTAAAACCATTTTGAAAACATGGATATTAATGAGAAATATTTTTATGAATAAATCACGAAAACATTTAAAACGATATTCTAGTTAAAGGGTTTTTAACCAAATGAGAGACACTTGAATACAATAATTGAGGAATAACATTTAATCAGAAATTTATAATATCATGAGAATAAACGGAGTCATGAAATTATATTCCAACGGATAATTTATACACCATATAAGAGTGAATTGGTTCATAACAACAATGAAGTCTCAATAGAAATGAGAAGTGAGATGAAATCCCTTGTAAAGAAGGTATCCTTAAATAAAGGATAAATCAATCTCATAATTATGTGTGACAAATATAAATACACCCAATATAAGTGGATATTAAGTGTAAAACAATAAATGTTCATTCACATATATTCAAAGGATGACATATTCAATAACTACATGTTGACCACAAAGAGATCAAAATTGGGCTAAGAAGTTCCCATGGTAAAATTCAACAACCTAACGACATCACTTAAAAATTCATAAAATTAGTTGATGAGAGAGAAAATGATATCTCATCACTTGTACATATAATTTACATCAATAAGGTTATAGAAAAACATTTCCCCCATAATAAGATGTATGTTAAAAGACCTAACAAAAATGAGTCTTTTAGAAAGAGGAGGGTGAAAGGTTCCTTTAAAGACTTGGGTAACTTTTAAAACGTACACCCCATGAAAGAAAGTCTATAAAAAATTGAATTAAATACTCATAAATGAAATTATATTACACAATGAGTATAATAATGGGTAGTACATAAACCACTCAATGGAAATAGTGCCCAATGTATCATGAATCTCACGAGAATAAAAAGTGAGATGAACATCACCTTTTGAAAATTCGGCAGCCTAACAGTGCCACATAAAAATTCAAAAAATGGATTGATGATATCAAATATGGTCTCTAATCATATTAAAATAAAATGTAAAGAAAGAGGAATATACAATAACATCCCCTATCATATGAAAGTGAAGCTTAAAATAAGTCACATAAAAGAGAGTAATTTAATAGAAAGAGAGAGGTTGGATCCCTTATCTCAAGTTTGACATGTATTGTTCATTTCATTATATTACTAAATAATAATCTTTGGTCATTTTATAATTGATTAAAGTCATCCTTTAAAGATTATTATTCATTTCATATCACATATTATAATGTTATACTAATTTTTTAATAATGTGAGTTCATATCCGATGTTTTTGTTGTTGTTTGGTACATGAGTAAAAAATGAACTTGTTTGAAAATGATTGTCCATGTATTTATAAGTAAATCATATCCAGAATGGTATTAATGATTTAAATATAATATATATCCAGTAAATATTCAGTTTATACTATTCCATAACATTTTTAGATAATAATAAATGAAATGCACCGTTCATGGAAACGATAGGCCGTACATACGCATGAACGCTACTTTCATTTCTTTGTCATATTAATGGAATTTAAAATAATTGAGATAAATATATATTCTAAATACATTATAATATATATGTTTTATAGGTCATATAACTTCATTAATCTCATTTATTATACATTCCATGTATTGCATGAATGAGTCACAACACTTGAGGGGGCGGTAGTCCACACTTCCTCGTATGAAATTTTCGCATTTGCACAACTTGAAAAGCAAAAAGGTATGTTTTAAAAATATAATACAGAAGCATATGGAAAACATAAATACCATATATATCATTTATAAAATACTTTTACATCATAATGGCTACCATGATATGTGTTAATAGAAGATTGAACAATCATCGTTTCGTGAGGCAGTAATTCGCCATCCACAAAAACAGTATGTTATTTAAGCATTAGACAGAGGTGTGTGTAAGTGTATCTTGAATACATTACAGAACAACATCCCAGTATATTTATGATATTGTTGTTGTTACAAAATAAAAGTATAAAAAGATTTTATGGGTTTGTAGAAGCAAAATAAAACAAATGAACATAGGTGATGACATTACCTTTAAATCGGGTGACTCTTCTTGGTTTGAACCAAACGGGTTTCTTGAAGAGAATTATGCCAAAGGTGAGGATTCAATGATTAACATAGAGATTTGGAGAGATGAAATGGGTAGTGGTTGGCCGATCCAAAGGCTTGAGAGGTGTGGTTAAGGTGGTAGATGTGATGGCCTTTTATAAGAGAAGAGGAGTGGCACTCTTGGAAAGTTATAAAATATTACTTAATTATAAAATTATTTTAGGATTTTAAAGGTCCAAAAAGGATATATTTAAAGTATATGGTGATTATGTTTCGAAATCAACCCATAAAATAGGTTTTTGACTTTTTAAGACTTATATTTCACCCTATCTTCTCATTTTTGTAAATCGTTCATTTATGAGGTAATCACCGCATCATCACTGTGTCATAAATAAAATAATTTATTTACTGTCTAAAAATTATAAAAAAATATCATGATGTAGGAAATATTTTTATCTTTCCAATGACTTTTTATAGTCTAAGATATCGTTTATGTAGACAAAATTAAAATTATTTTACTTAGATGTTACATACTTTGGTTACATTTTCCTTTCTTTAAAAAAATGATAAAAGGTCACTATCATACTAAAGTGATTCCATGAGGTCCCAAGGTTGGAACAAGGAATACCATGGTCGGCCATGACACCACCAATATAATTAAGACACATTTTGTGGTCATTTTATATTTTTATGATATTATTTTCTTACCCTTAATTAACCGATTACAAATTAAACACGATAATTAAAGATAATTACCATCCTTACTATTCATAATGTCCAAAAGAAGAAGCTTAATTACATAATTTGGACCTTTTGATTCCAAATATTGAATCCATTTATTCAAATTCATAACACATAAATTTTAGTAATTAATTTAAAAGTAAATATCGTTGTCAAAGCAAAAGATAGGATTTTAAGAAGTAAAATTTATCAAAGGATTGACTTGTTGTTACATCCAATTGAAAAGTGAAATTACTTACAATGAACAACATTGTATTAAGTGATAAGAACATAATTCAATTATACTTTAAAACAATTAAAATAACATTATAAGTATATAAATAAATTGGTTGAAAAGGCAGTTTTGAATAAAAAACTGTATTTTTTACTATTCATTAAAAAAATGATTATCCGAAAAATACCAAAATTTAACCCAAAGCTATATTTGATATATCAAATTCAGAAGTTATTTCAATTTTTCCGAATTCAAAACATATAAGTTTCATTAATAAATAATATAGTTAATTCTTGTTGTCAAAACAAATAGCGGGTTTTTTTGGAAACAATATCTATGAAAAGATTTGCACTTGTTTATGTCCATTTTCAATGTGAAGTTAATTCTAATGACAAACATTTAATTAAATTTTAAAAATATATTCTAATTAAGCATTAAACCCAAATAAAAAGATAATTTAACCATATATTTAAATTAGATGAAAAAGCAGTTTCATGTAAAATGCAATATTTTTCACTATTCATTAAAAAGAATGAACATTGTCAGAAACATATCAAAAATTTAAGCAATGTAAATATCAATAACCCAATCATAAAGAATAATATTATTTTGACAAATAGATTATATAAAATTGTCTAATGTTTGATTAAAAAATTTCTCCATTAAAAGGCGGTAAAACAATCTTTTAAAAATATTAGGGTATTTATTCTAAATATTGGATTCATTTGGATTTTATGCCTCTAAAATTTATTGGATAAATATAAAAATATTTGACAAACATATGTAATCATTTTTTAGTTATTTATGTTTATTCCCTACATTACAACGGCTAAGCGTTAGCTATTATAATATTATTATATTATTAGTGTGCAACGTAAGATTTCAAAGAAACTCGTCATTGCGTATTGGGTACGCCATCAAGCATATCATTCCCTTTAATGTAGTATGAACATTTTATTCACAAATATTGATAAACATTAGAATGTAATATTATTTATTTACTTGTGATGTTACATCCTTCACCCCTTTTGGGAATTGTGTCCTTGCAATTTCAAAATTGGGCTTGGAAACTTCATAGAAAGTCCCAAATCAGAACGAGAGTCAGTAAAACTATCACTTTAAAAGAAAGGGAGAGAAGTACAAAGGTCACCTGAGTTAACCCATACTTGGATTAAAATTATGAAAACATGGATATAGTGGAGAAAACAAAGGGTCATGTTCTGATGGAGAGTGATAGTATACATGTCTAGTAGAAAGTTTACCATAAGAAAATCACAAACTTGTTATGGGTTAAACGGTATTTGATTCCCCAGTAGGAAAAGATAAATGAAAACATTTTTGATTTAAGTTACTCTTCATTTAGGAATTTATTTTTGATCTTATCAAAATCCTAATGAAACATACTTACTTGTTACGTAGACTTTCACCTATTACTATATTCCATAATCAAACTCATATTTTCTCCAAAAGACAACTATTTAGGAAGACTTGTTCACATTAAGAGTACTATAATCCACTTCTTAAGAATCACCTAATCCAAAAAAGAGAACTATATATTTCTCATGTCTTTATATCTAAACCAATAAGAAACCAAAAAGTTTAGTACGAGATCAGATAATACCCAAAAATTATATTATTATTATATTTTTTTTACAAAAATAAAAAGTACTCCTAATTTCCAAAATATGTCAGACAAAACCCAAAGATCAAAAAAGACCAATCAATAAACATATATCCATAAAATTCTTCAAAGTAAACAAAAATAAGATTGAATCCCAAATATTTGAAGGATTTAATAACATAGTCTCTCAAGGTACAAATTAACATTTATCTCCAAATAACATTAGTTTATTTTAAAGTGTTAACCAAACCACATATCCTCCATGATAGGTTATTAATTTCCATAGATAACACAAAATAAACTTACTCTTTATTAATAAAATCATCTAACTAAAAACAATCATTCAAACTAACTAGGGACTTCACGTAGTCCAGTGGTAGGCGATAAATACCAGTCGCACTTTGGTTATGGGTTCGATTCCCACAGCTTTGTCCGACGCGACGGGTTGTCACACAGTCTGTGTGTTGTCCTTTTTCCAAAAATATATAATTATTAAAACATTCCTCAAAATGATATGAAATCATCCAGAATAATCATAACATATATTAACCACAAGTTTATCTCCTTCCTTTCATTTTCCATCATAACATATAGTAACCCATAATTACCTAAAAAGTAAGGATCATATATACCTTAATGGTTACCATTATAATTATTACCTGAACTTCCACATCGAGTTGGTTCTCTCGTACATGATGTATTAGGGAACTCACCAAGGATCAAGTGGTAGATCATGACTCGTGATAATTTATTTAGAATAAACCCGAGATTTCTCATTGAATCCCCCATTTCATCGAGTCTCCAAATAAGAGAACCACATCAGTTTCCTTCAAACCAATTGTCACTTTGGTTCCTGCTAGATCCATCCATTTACTAAAACCAAAAATGTCAGTGTGACATATCAACAAAATCATCAAGTACTAATGGGGAAGATAAACACTATGATATACTTACTCATTCACTTCATATACAAACCATGACTCTTTCTAAAATCCTAGCCATTATGGTATTGTCACTTATTCTTAAAGAAACCCTAACATCTAAAGTTATCTAAACCATCCTCTGATACTAACTACAAGGACTCGACCTTAAACATTACTTATTATTGAATTAAAAGAATAATTAACATGAGGGTCTTTTCCGGATTATAGTTTTAGAGAATTAGGAAATAACTATTACATCTCAAAGATTACAAAGTAGACGCATCTATTCAGCTTCGATTTTTTTTATTCACAAAAATAAAATCTCTTGAACAAAAGAGTCATGTCTATTTCCTTGTTTTAGACAGCCTGGCATTTCTTTGATCCCATCCTTGACCCTATTCGTATTTATTTCCTATGAAAAACATCTCAAAAAAACTTGGTATGATCATAAAAAGATGAGGGAGGGTTATAAAAATACAGAAAGAAAACATTAGTCCATGTATACATAAGAATCAATGAAATCATACTTTACTCATAAAACATAAGAAATTTAACATACCTCATGAAATCATACGATTTATGAATAACTCATAGAAATAATATGACATAAAGGTAACTTGAGGAATTAATAACATTATCAAGTAGGGAGTAACCCTCATGGTGAAGTTTGGAATACCCATCATAGTATATTCCCTAAATATCTTTAGAGAAACCTTATCATTTAACTTCTCTGTGTCAAACAACGCATTGGAGAGCTATATCGGGCTCACCAGCCCTTAGTTTATCACGGAACCACCTGTCTTCATATACAATGCCCAAGAACCATAACATAATCATAGCACATAATGTAAGCATAAAATAAAGATATCATTCCCATATTGCAATAACAATATAACATTTTAAGATATCTTAACGATGAATCCATTCTAAAACTCATTTTCAAAACCATTTAACACATTTAATAAATAGATTTGTGATTCAAAGTGTCCCATACCACTTTGTAGCTTTTAACATATTAAAACATTAATATACATATAAATAAATCCTTAAAACCATTTTGAAAACATGGATATTAATGAGAAACAATTTTAAGAATAAATCATTAAAACATTTAAAACGATATTTTATTTAAAGGGTTTTTAACGAAATGAGAGACAATTGAATACAATAATTGAGGAATAACATTTAATAATAGCTTTATAATATCATGAGAATAAAGGGATTTATGATATAATATTCCAATGTACAGTACATACACCATATAAGAGTTAATTGGTGCATAACAACATTGAAGTCTCAATAGAAATGAAAAGTGAGATGAAATCCATTATAAAGAAGGTATCCTTAAATTAAGGATAATTCAATCTCATAATTATGTGTGAAAAATATAAATACACCCCATAAAAGTGGATATTATGTTTAAAAAAATCAAATGTCATTCACACATATTCAAAGGAAGACATATTCAATAATTACTTCTTGATCCCAAAGAAATCCAAATTGGTTTAAGAAGTTCCCATGGTAATATTTGACAGCCTAACGACATCACTTTTGAATTAATAAAATTAGTTTATGTGAGAGAAAATGGTATCTCATCTCTAGTACATAAAATTCAAATCAACAAGGATATATAAGAAAATTTCCCATAATAAGAATATGTATGTTAAAATACATAACAAAAATGAGTCTTTTAAAAAGAGGAGGGTGAAAGGTTCCCTTACCGACACAGGTAACTTTCGAAACGTACACCCCATGAAAGAAATACTATAAAATCATTGATGTAAATATTCATAAATGAAAGTATATTACACAATTAGTAGAATAATGGGAAGTAAATAAACCACTCAAAGGAAATAGTGGCCAATTTAGTATGAATCTCCAGAGAATAAAAAGTGAGATGAAAAACCCCTTATGAAAATTCGGCAGCCTAACGGTGCCACTTAAAACATCAAAACATGGATTGATGAGATCAAATAGGGTCTCTAATCATATTAAAATAAAATTTAAAGTAATAGTAATATAGAATAACATCCCCCAACATATGAAAGTGGAGCTTAAAATAAGTGACATAAAAGAGATTACTTTAAAAGAAAGAGAGAGGTTGGATCCCTTACCTCAAGTCCGACTTGTCATGTTCATTTCATTATATTACTGAATAATAATCGTTGGTCAATTTATAATTGATTAAGGTACTCCTTTAAATATTATTATTATTCAGTTCATATAACATATTATAATGTTATACTAATTGGTTAATAATGTGAGTTCATATCCGACATTTTTGTCGATGTTTGGTACATGAGTGAAAAATGAACTTGTCTGAAAATGATTGTCCATGTAGTTATAAGTAAATCATATCCAGAATAGTATTAATGATTTAAATATCATATAAATCTAGTAAATATTCATTTTATACTATTCCATGACATTTGGAGATAAAAATAAATGAAATGCACCGTTCATGGAGACGGTAGGGCGTACGTACGCATGACCGCTACATTCATTTTCATTGTCATATTAATGGAATATAAAAGTATTGAGATATATATATATTATAATTAAAGTATAATATATATGTCTTATAGGTCACATAAGTTCATTAATTTAATTCTTTATACATTCCATGTATTGCATGAACGAGTCACATCACTTGAGGGGGCGGTAGTCCACACTTCCTCGTATGAAATTATCACATTTGCACATCATTAAAAGCATAAAGGTATAATTTAAATATAAAATACAGAAGCATATGGAAAAAATGAATACCATATATATCATATATATAATACAGTGACATCATAATGGCCACCTTGAAAGGTGTTAAGAGAAGATTGAACCATCATCGTTTCGTGAGGCAGTAATTCGCAATTCACAGAAACAGTATGTTATTTAAACATTAGACAGAGGTGTGTATATGTTTAGCTCAAATACATCAAATAAAAACATCCTAATATATTTAGGATACTGTATTTGTTACAAAATAAAGGAATAAAAATATTTTAGGGGTTTGGAGAAGCAAAATAAAACAAAATAACACAAGTGAATACATTACCTTTAAATCATGTAACTCCTCTTGGTTTGAACCAAAATGGTTTATTAAAGATCATTATGCAAAAGGTGAGGCTTAAATGATTATTTGAGGGATGTGTAGAGATGAAATATTAAGGGGTTGGCCGAGCCAAAGGCTTTAGAGTTGTGGGTATGGTGGTAGAGGTGGGGGACTTTTATAAGAGAAGAGGAGGGGCACTCTTGTAATGTTATAAAATATTACTTTATTATAGAATGATTTTCAGATTTTAATGTTACCAAAAGGATATATTTCGAGGCTATGGTGATAAGGTTTTGAAATAAACCCATCTAATAGGTTTTTGACAAGTGTAAGACTTATATTTCACACTATCTCCTCATTTTATTTAAATCGTTCATTTATGAGGCAATCACCGCATCATCACTGTATCATAAATAAAATAATTTATTTAATGTATAAAAATTATAAAAAAATATCATGATGTAGGAAATATTTTTAGATTTAAAATTACTATTTATAGTCTAACAGATAGTTTATGTAGACAAAATTGAAATTATTTTACTTAAGTGTTACATACATTGGTTACATTTTCCTTTCTTTAAAAACAATGATAAAAGGTCACTATCACACTAAAGTGATTACATGGGGTCCCAAGGTTGGCACAAGGAATCCCATGGTCGGACATGACACCACCAATAGAAATAGGACACATTTTGGTGTCATTTTATATTTTTTTTGATATTATATTCTTACCCTTAATTACCTAATTACTAATTAAACATGATAATTAAAGATAATTACTGTCGTTACTATTCATTATGTCCAAGAACAAAAGATTATTAATTAAATAATTTGGACCTTCTGATTCCAAATATAGAATCCATTTCATCAAATTCAAAACACAAAACTTTTAGTAATTAATTTAAAAGTAAATCTCGTTGTCAAAACAAAAGACGAGTTTTTAAGAAGTAAAACTTATCAAAAGATTGACTTGTTTTTACATCCAATTGAAAAGTGAAATTACTTCCAATGAACAAAATTGTATTAAGTGATAAAAAATTAATTCAATTATACATTAAAAACAATTAAAATGACAATATAAATATATAAATAAAATGGATGAAAAGGCAGTTTTGAATTAAACACTGATTTTTTCACTATTTATTAAAAGAAGCATTATCATAAAAATACCAAAAATTAACCCTAAGATATATTTGATATATCAAATTTAGAAACGATGTCCACTTTAACAAATTCAAAACATATAAGTTTCATTAATAAATCATATAGTTAATTCCCGCTGTCAAAAGAAATATTGGGATTTTGGGAAGCAATACCTATTAAAAGTTTGGCACTTGTTTATGTACATTTTCAAAGTGAAATTAATTATAATGACCAAAATTGAATTAAATTGAAAAAATATATTCTAATTAAACTTTAAAACCAATTAAAAATATAATCTAACCATATATTTAAATTATATGAAAAAGCAGATTTGATGTAAAATGCAATATTTTTCACTATTCATTAAAAAGAATGAACATTGTCAGAAACATACCAAAAATTTAGTCAAAGTAAAGTTCAATATCCCAATAATAAAGAATAATTTTATTTTTTCAAATAGAGCTTATTAAATTGTCAAAAGCTAGATCAATAAAAGTTCGCCATCAAAAGGCGGTAAAACAATATTTTAAAAATATTAGAGTATTTATTCTTAAAATTGGATTAATTTCGATTTTAAGCCTATAACATTTATTCGATAAATGTAAAAATATTTGAAATACATATGTAATCATTTTGTAGTTATTTCTGTTCATTCCCTCCATTACAATGTCTAGGAGTTAACTATTACAATATTATTATATTATTAGTGTGCAACGTAAGATTTCAAAGAAACTCGTCGTTTCATATTGGGTACGCCATCGAGCATAGCATTCCCTATAAAGTAGTATTAATATTTTATTCACAAATATTGATAAACATTATAAGGTAATATTATTTATTTACCTGGGATGTTTCACATGATTTCCTACTTATTATGAAACTATTTTTTATTTATTCATACTATATAAAAGATAAATGCTATGTTTATTTTGGGAACAAATTATTTTTTGTATAAATGAACATGAGATTAAAATGGATATCATTATTATGTTATTAATGTTATATCAGAAAAATTTTAAATTTTTTTGAAGAATATCTGATTATGGTAAATAGTATACTACCGAATTTTATTATGGGGATAATGGTTGTATTTTATCATTCAAGCATAAATGATTTTAATTTGGATTAATGGACGTTTATATTATTTACGTATATTATTAACATATCTTGAAGATTACATTATTATGGAAGTTATTTTTCTTAAGAGGCATTTATAGAAATTAATGTTTTTTTAAGATAATCTTAAGAACACAATGTGATAAAATATTTGTTATTTTGGGTTTTCATTCACATTCATTATTATTTTGATGAATTTTTGGATTGTTATTTATTTAATTATTGATGTAAAAAATTAATTATTATAGTTGAATTTTGAAAAATAAATTGGGTTTTATTTATATAAAGGATTACTCTTTTCGAAATAAAGTTATATTGTCCCAGACATTATGGGTTTCGTTAATGTCTATTTATTTTAGGAATATATTGTATTTTTTTTGATTATGTGATCCATTAGAATTTGATTCTAGTGATTAAAGATTAAAAAATATTGTCTTTAGTATTTATCATTCGGGGGAAAAAGATGAGTTTGTGGTAAAATTGATTAAAATATATAATTCTTCTTTATAAGTAAGTATATTTTTTGGGGTTTTAGTAAAGATGTAATGTAATTAATCAAATCTAGTATAATGATATTTAGAAAAAATGTTATCTGTTTACATTTATTAATGAGAAATTAGTGGGTTTTTAACCCACCGCAGATTTATAGTTTTGAGATACTTAACTTTCTCATATGCATGTTCTCAATCATTATATCGTAGTCCTAAAATATAATGTTTTTCATAAATATCCAATTATTAACTTCTAAAAAATGTTTTCTGACATAAAATTCTAGTTACATTATATTTTATATGACCATCGTACTTACCATTCTCTTTTTCAATAGGAATATTGTTAACTATTTTTATGATGTGGTATTTTAACGAATGTATTTTTCAAATTTAATCCATGGTTAATCGCGAACATGATTAAATTGTGACGTTGAAATTTATTAAAGTGGTTTGGAATAATTTAATACCCCAAGAGTTTTGAAATTAGGGACTATGTTCGATGGATTATAAAATAAACAACATTGAGCATAGTCAAACCAAATAATTATATTATATGAACATTAGGACATAATAATTAAGTTATTTTTTATAAAGAAGATCAAGTAATTTTTTAATATACATGAATGGTTTACAATCAATACAAATCAACATAATAATTGTAAGGAAATATAAACTCTGTTTTTAGTAAAGTCATTTTATTCTTAAGAAATATGTTTTTATCAGAAATGATTTTAATTGGTTTTTACAACTGTATATTAAAATTTAATATTGAAAATTTTATAATTTTTATCGTTTTAAATATGATTTTTTTGAAATCATCATATATAAATTTCTTTTTTATTAAAATTTACCATTTTTCTAAAATTATGGTTTTTTAATTGAACCATAAAATATAACGATATTTATCAAAAACAATATTTTATATTAAAGTATTTATAAAATAAAATTCTATTTTAGAATTGTTATAAAATATTATTTCTTATATTTTATTTAATGTAATCTAATTAGTGATTTTTAAAACAATTTTACAAATAAATTTAGTAAAAAATTAGTTTATATTTTCAAAGGAAGTTTTTATTAAATATCATTCTTCATTACGTTTTCATGTTTCATTTAAAATTATAATATGAAATTTTTGAATCATGAATTCTTTAAAAAGGATTCCATATTTGGAATATCTAGGTTCAAATTTTTTTAATAGTACCCTTTTATTTTTCATCATGTGAAGAGTAACTTTAGTAAGTTGATTTACCATGGTAACAGGTAGATCTAACAATTAATGATAAAACTGAAATAACATGTTTTATAAAATAACCCTAAAACTTGAATTAATTTTATTATATGAGTTAATTTCGTCCTTAATCATACAAATTTATGGTATAATTTTTTTCAGTACATTTGGATCTGATTATATCCTTTAATATATTTTATTCAAAGAATAGTAAAAAATACCCCTCTTTTTCATCATAAATATAATAATTTTTTCATGGGTATAAACATTAGATATGTTCAAATACAAATTGTATTCGAAAAAAATTAATTTTTATATCATCATCATGTTAATTTTTTTATTTTTTTGTGAATAAATAATTACAATAAATTATTGAGAAACACTAATGTAGTAATTATTCATTTAATGGCAATGTTAAATTATTAATAATAAAATTATTAAAAATATAACATGACATAATAAATGTGATAAGATGATTTTGTAGTTTAAAATTAAATATTAGTTATATAATAATAAAGAAATTATTTTAAATGTATTTTATCGACATTAGAGTTTATGTAAGGAATAGTTCTAAAAATTGACATTATTGATATTTTATAAAAACAATATTTTATTAAAAGACTTAGAATTCTTAATGAATATTATATTTGGAAAATTTATTATGATATGGATTATCATAAAATTTATGTTCCATTTATGGGCCATGTTTTTGTTTATGGTAACTAAATTGACTCTCAATGAGTAAAAATATTTGTTGTCACTGTATGTGGGAAAGTGGTTAATAATGGATTAAAACCAATAGTTAAGAGTAAAAAAGTCAAAACATGATTAAATCTTATTTTACATTTCAATTTCAGCACATAATAATCTATATTTCAAATAAATAGGTGTTTTTGATATCTTAATTGTATATTAATTTATTTTAAATTAACATTTTAAGAAATTTCAACAGTGTCCCTCCCCACTCTTATAAAAGGAAACCTCTCATTTCTTTCATCACATCACATTGAGCATTCCATATCAACCATAATATATATAATTCTATTATATTCTTACATATTACAATTCTATTGGTTTTTGTGTTCTCAAAATATCAACTCCAGGGTCCCTAAGAGTAGATATAAAAAAGTTATTTACCCTGAAAATGTAATCTCTTTAATGAGTCAATTTGTTTTATACTCTTATTAAAATCCTATAAGTTAATGGAATTTACTATGAAAAAAATAAATTCAATATATTTAATATTTATAAATTTTACTATGATTATCAAAACTCTAGTATACAACCACTTTAAATTTATAAGATATGTAAATGGATCTCTTATTTATACATATAACATACCATCTCCACGTAAAGATATAATTCAATTTTCATCATAATAATTTATCAAGCATTATTATGATAGGATTAATTTTTAAATGTAATATTGTTTTAAATAATTATATCTCTTAAATTATGATATCATTTAAACCTTCTTACCATACAATCCTTTAATAAATGATGATGACATACTTGCAAACGTGTGGACTACCATCTCTACGAAGCTATGTGATTTGTTTATCGTTAGTATTGTGCCTGAATGGTACTAATAATGAATTGGATGAAAAAATATGATATATATGATATAATATTAATTATTAAAAATTTCAATTTTAATTCCCCTTTATTTTATTCCATTAATAATAAATGGAAACAATGTTCAAGTGTACGTATGACCCACCATCTCCATGAACATTGTATTCCGATTTTATAAATCTAACTTTTATAAATGATTATAAATATGTATATAATGAATATATATGGTTTTTGTACCATTTTTTACATTCTGTTACTAATGATACCATGATTAATGTTTACATACCAGAACTACTCAACCAAAACTATCATGGAAAATGCTGCAGCTATCATATAGAAAAAAGATTTAAATTAAAAAATTATTTATCAATATGAGATAACATGTCCTAAATAAGTCATACATGGTATGTTAGATATTAATATGTTTATGGAAAAATTATAAAATGTACGTATTTATTATGCATGTTTTTCTAATTTTGAATGTGGAAAGAAGGGGCATGAGGTAATAGAGTTTTATATGAACCATATTTTTAATTATGATTTATTAAACATGATTTTATATTAAAGAAATTACATGATCCTTATCCAATGAATCAATTTATTTTTATTATCCATCTGTTATTTCATTGAAATAAAAAAATTTCATTTATTTTCCTCACCATATATACTTATTTGATTGGAAATATTTTTTGTTAATGTAAATTGACATTGTTTATCTCTTTAGTCAATTTTTTTATTTGATGTCCGTGTTTAAAAAAATTATACACGGTTTTTATCAATCTCATATAACTATATAAATTTATTTGTATCAATTTTTAACTTCATACAAAATTATTTAAATGAAATATATTTTCTATTTTCTATATGAGGTAATTTTTTACTTTTTTTTACCAAAGTGTGGAATTATTACTTTTTTCAATTATAAGAAATGAGGTGAATTTCTATAAATGAAAATTACGAAATTCCAGAAGATTCCATAATATTTTAAAAGTTTGATTTCAATTAATATTAGGTTCATATTACATTCCTAGTTTTTATATTTTCTGGAGTGATTTTTTAATTTGAAGGGGAATTTTCCTCAAGATGGTCTTAATGTCATTTTAATTGTATATCTGATCATAAATGATGACAAAAATTGATTATAATTATGCTTTTCTTGGATTATAATTGACTGATAAATTCTTCATTGTTTCCTTGGATGGAATCAAGTTTTGAGAAAAAATTTTATTAAACATGTTTTCATGGGTAATGCTATGATGAAGTGTTTATGAAATGCATTTCTTTTCATTAATTCTGATTTTTCTAATATTTTATGATCATATGGTAAAAATATATTTGGATTTCATTATGTTATAGGTGGGAGCAATATTACCCATTAATGAATTGTGTAATTAGTATATCTTATGAGATAGTTTACCGAAACAGGTTGATGCATGATCTATTATTGGAAACAAGGGTAAGTTATTGATCCATTATATAAAAAAAGGCAATTTTCTTGATCCACAATAGTAAAAATGATTTAATTCTTAATCCATTGGCATTATAATTGACTATGAAATATGAAATGGTGTCTATACTTATTATGCTTCTTATACATTTAAGACATGAACACATCTTCCATTATTTTTTTAATGATCTCTCATTATTATGATACATATTCTTAAAATAATAAATAATTATAAAATAAATAATGATTATTATCATTGATGAATTAGGATGAACGTTTTATCTTATGTTCATGATCTTTTATCATTATAATTAAATTATTATTTAATATGATCAATGATTGATATATCCAATTATTACCATCAACGAGCATAAGAGTACACCATTTCTCATGTTTTGATTCCTCCAGTTATGAAGAATGTCGAAAAATTATTATTTTTAGAAATGATTTAATATGTAAGGATTTTACGGGAGATGGTGATGCCATTACATGGAATATGAAAATATGGGTATATTGGGAGATGTTGTAGATCATTATAATCCAGTTCTTTAAGAACCTAATTTTTTAACAGTTCGTCATATTTATCCAAAATGATAAACCTAAAAGGTCATCATGAATGTATGTTGTTCAATATTATATTTTCATGTTTTATTTTTTAGATGAAAAAATGGGACAATATATTTGTTGTAAGTGATAAACCATTTTCCATTGGGATAATTTATTTTTTGTGTATAATAAGGATATGTGTATTGTCCTCCACTAATCCTAGTATTACAGATTTCTATTTCTCTATTATCGTATTATTAATAGTGAAATATGGAATCTTTATCTCAAATAATGTTACAATATATATAACTCTTCCCTTTATATTTTTTTGTGGATATTCCATTATCATTGGTTTGATCTCTTAAATAATTATTTTATAACAAATCATCCCTTATGCATGAACCTTATCTATTAAAAACACTCTAATATAGAATAATATTTTAATTCATTCATTTTTTCATATGGAACTTAGGGACATCTAAATCACCTATCGATGTCCAATCTATTAATACTCATTCAATTATACCCCACCTTAAAATTTTCAGACAGAAAGATATGACTGGTACTATGTGAATATATTCCTACAACCATTGAACATTCCCTTTCCACATACCATAATTTATAAGTTGATAATTTGAATTACCATTATCCTTCCAATGCACCATGCTACCTTAATATCTAATTACAAATGACCCCTCTAAGTAAGGTGATGGTATATAGGCTATATATCCATCCAACCAATAACCATCCATGGGAATCTATCTCTAATAAGGGAAAGTCCATATAAACATAGATTACTCAAATATATACATAATAGAACACGAAACTCACATATCGTTAATATTAATCTATTGAGATATTTATCTGTGAACGAATAATTGACCAATCATTCAAATTTGATTAGAACCTTTCCTTGTATGTTCATTATTATCTGACATTTATTAATTCAAATTACTCAACCTGAACTCAAAATTAACCATTATCTATTGTTCAATTATATTGAAATGATTTTTATTTTGAAAACCCCCATTTGGATTTTGGAATCACTCCCTTAAAGGTAAATTATACCAGTACTATGTTCTGCATTAAATTTCGAACAATCTTACTTGGATTTTGGTGACAATTAAGTGTTATTGGAAGCCAAATAAAACCAATGTAATACTTGATATATCATCAAAAAATAAGAATGATAGTTGAATGAAACAAATAATCATGTGTATTAATATTAATCCATGACCCACCATTTTCATATTGATGGATTATAGATGATAGGAATCACCAATGAAATAGAAAAAACTATTCAACCTCTATGGTAATCATACTAGCATTAGATCATCCTCTATAATGAGTGGAATAATATTCATAAAATTTTTTCTAACTCCTTCTATTATGATTACTAATAAAGAAATAAGAAGGGGATATCATACATTTTATAGAATATATTCACTAAATGAAGATAATGGTAAATCATATTCATTCTAATGACAGGAAATAAGGAATATGATCCATTGATATATGTTAATACCTTTGATCATTTAAAATGTTTAAATTAAAATCATAGGACCATAAATGAATCAATATCATGCAATAATAACAAAAGAAATTAATCTGGAGGACATGCAAGAATGTATATACATGGTATCACATGACTAATGTTTATCATATACTATGTTAAAAATAAAATTGTTTTTCACGATCTGGGAATCTATATCTTTTATCACAATATAATATTTAGGGATATCATAAATAATGATATATATTTTATTCATTTTCAAAAATCTATTTCCTAAATAAAAATTATAGATCGTATTTATCAAAAACATTGAAACAAATTTTTTATTCATTAATAAATGTATTTATTATTGGTTTATATGAATAAAACATTTTTTATTAATTGAGTGAGAACCTATAAAAACTAAAAACTTATGATGAAACACAACAATTTATGAGACCAATTAAAAATTATAACCCTAATAAAATTAGTCACCTCAAATCCTAAAACTTATTTCTTTAAAAAAATAAAAATTTAATCAATAACACATGATACCACATCATACAGTAAGCCACTAAAAGTCACACATTACTGTGGGTGATGAAAAATACCATAGACCCCAGGCTAACTGAATCCGTGCATTCAAAATAATATTACAATTGCATTATAACCACTGCTCTAGTAAGAAACGACTAGATAATATTCCCGAAATGATGAAACAAAACATTAAACCAAAAAACCACCAAGAAAGAATCCTAAATCAACAATATCAATGAATAACAACCATCACAGAGAACCAAGGTTATTACCAATAAAGAAATATGTGTTTATCATTACTAATACATCCCCAACACTAATAATTCATGAGAATATACTAATGTTCAAATATTAGGAAACACCATACCATAGGTCAAGAATAATTTATGATATATAATCACTAAAACAATTACAAGACATATATCACTGAGTAGGCACATATTTCAAGCCATAAAACCCTGATTGATGACCCCTCACACAAGACATTATCATATGTGTTTTTCAATAAAAAATTTACACATCCATCAATTAGAGGACAAGAATGAAACCATTTCAAGGTACAACACAAGAAATATACACCAATGGCGATGAGAGAACTCATCCAAAACTATATATTTGAGAAAAAAAATCTATCCTCAATTACATGATCAGTCCTTGATGGATCCTCCCCAAAATATAAATACATCATGAGAACTATAGTATTTGACTAAATTGGTGTTCTAATATACCTGGTCTTTCCAAAATATATATTGATGTAGAGCGAGGGATTTGACATCATGAAAAATATAATAGGAAAAATACATACACATACAAAATTCAAAAACAATGTATTGAAACATGAATTCACCAATTATGTGTAAATGAATTCACCTACATGATCCCATTCCTCCAAATGGAATCCCCATTGAATCATCCATGTTGATTTCAAGAATGAAATTATGAATAATATGGTCATAGATGGAAGGATATTGAGAGACCAAATTGATAAATTCCCTTAAACCAAATTATACTGAATTAAAGATATAGGATGCCACACCAATTTAATCAATTAAGAAAAAAAATTTAAAAACAAGCTCAAAAATATAACGGCTGGAATAAGGGAGATATCACATTAGGATGATGAAACAGAAAATCCAAAGGGGGTAGACTGAAATGGTGAAAGAAAGGGAAAAACTATCTGTGAATGATATAGAAATATTTGAGATTCTGGAGAAATATTAGTTTAAATCCATCCAATTTTATTTTTGATATAGTTTATCAAAATAAAATTCATTATGGAAAAAATCATTATATAAACATAACCGTTTTTCAATGTACTATTTTTTATTTCCTATAGGCCCTTGTGGCATTTAAAAAAATTGAAATCCGAATTTCAATGATGTAATTAAATTTCATTACATAAAAAATCAATTTTACTCAATGTATAAATATTTTTGTAGTGATATTGTTCAAACATACTCATATATCCACCTGAAAATGTAAGATAAATCAAATAAATTATTGGAATACTTTTATAATGAAATTTTCCATTACATTTACTAACAATTAGTTATAAAAAAATTTAATATAGTATATTCCATTTCATCCTTTTAGTGTTCACTAAATTACACAATCCAAGTTAATTAAGACATCGCATTGAATTCATCAAGCTAATGAGAACATCAGATATCCCTCAAACACGTAGCTGAGCACATCATATCTGAATAAAATACGTAAAAATAAACATTTCCTCATCTCGATTCAATCAAGGATCTATATATCTTATTTTTTCTTATGATTTGAATACAAAATTTTCCCTAGGATCCTACCAATTACATGATCAACAATATAACCTACCACCTACTAATTTACTAACCATGATGCACAATGAATTAAATTTATGAAACTCTAAAGTTTCCAATTATAGGTGTCTCACAAAATTCAGTTAAAAATTATTCGTAATAAAAATAAAACCATAAAAATATAAAAAATTATTAAATTTTATGAGATATACATTAAAGGGGATACATAAATAATTATTATTTACATTCATACATTGCAATTCTATTCTCTATATGTAGAATAAAACTGTTTGTATTAATTAAAATATTATACTCATGTTGACCATCGCATAAGATCATAACCAGTAACAGTGTATGAAGAGCATTTATTGGAGACAACGTAGTGTCATATATTTAAATGATACTATAATTCCAATATTTGTGTAAAATAAATTACAACAACAATGAATAAAATATAAATGGATATTTATGTTCATAAAATGGAAATGCCAAGGAGTGACCTTTTCAAATCCTATACACATGATAACCCACCCCCATGAATAGGTCAATCTTGAGAGAGCCACAACATGGAAAGAGGTTATGCCATTAAAGATAAGAGATCATCCCATAGGGTGAAATCCAACATTAATGATGGTTTGACATAGATATTCTTTAGAACATATGGGTTGCACCTAGAAGCTCACCCAATCAAAACCAGGTGAATCAATAAGTTGATAAGATTCATAGGAAGGTATTTTTCTCCATTAGAAGGATCCTATGAAATAAAACCTACACCTCCCAAAGAGAAGCGTGTTTTGTACCACAATCTTTCACCACCACTCCATCTCCAAAGTCACATAAATGGATATTGTATTTATTGTAAAATAATGATACATTATTCTGTTATTTTACACAATCTCACAAATATCTTATACCAATAGAATCAATATATTCCTCTAGCATCTATAACATCAATTGTTTTATAAATAGATTTTATACATTCAAATTTGTTAATAATTAACAAATATTTAAATTTCTAGGGATCCCTAAACTCATACTCTTGTAAATCTATCTCAAAAATAATTATTTGTACACTCATTTCTAATATTATATCCCACATTAATCTCATGAAATCCTAATAATCAATAAGTTTATTATATTTAGAGACAAGATATATAAGTAAATTACATTACAATTCATGTGAATATTTCTTTTTTAATTATAGGAATGTGTATCCACTAATAGGGATCTAATAATTTATTCGCATTTCCATAATCTATAGAATGGAAATATAAGAATGTGATGATCATAGATTTTAAATAAGGGTATCAAAAATAGGTAGTAATAGTTGATCAAAATTGGGCCTTGGAAAATCATGACGGTATGATAATATAGTCAATGTCGATGACCATTATATGATCATACCGAAATAAACATAGATAATCAATAATATATTGAGGCATAAAAATATGATCATAATATAAACGTGAGTCATCATACCATCAATAAATTAAAAAGAATAATAAAATGATACCTATTTAAGCATTATAAGTCTGCTCCTTTTTCATGAATCCCTAACAAGACAACTTATATATAGTAAATAGTGTCCCAAAATGGATCGGGATCACTCCCCAATACCATAAAAATAGCGGCAAATATACCATAATATATTTTGATCACGTAATGTCTCGCACCTAAATGCCACTTAATAGGTTCCCCAAGCCTAATTAGGAAAATTGACTCAAGCGCATCTCCCAAAATGTCATAGACAGCCAACTACTAGTTAGGACTTAGACTGTGTCCACGGGGAAACAATTCCCTAATCACTAGAGTGTATCACATTAGATAACTATAGATAAGTGTAAATAGTGGTAGCAATATAAGTAAATTGAATCACAGTATAAATAGACAATGAACAATAAATGACATAATTGTAATAACATACATTAAATAATTATGATATATGTCAGGTCACCAGAATGCTGAAAACATGGATATAAGTAGAAGTTATACATTAAATACCCAATGTTTTATAAATAAAATAAATAAATATCCCCATCAACTCAAGATATAGCATGGTCATCTACTACCATCTCCATTCTATAACAACAATCAATCAAGGTTCTGAATCATTATGTGTCCCTTTATCAACACCCTCATACGAATAATATTTCCCATGTACCAATGTCACCTATAGAGGTTGTGAGATAAATTTTAGTGTACTTTCTATAACATCATTCCAGTGTAATGGAAGACATAATAGTTAATAGACATGAATATATAAATGAATTATTACAATGTTTCTGAATACCCAAGTACCTATATCATCCCTCGGCTGGTGTTAGAATGTGTTACTAGTTCATTAATTAATTATATTCTATCTTAAATAAAAAATTCATGTTAATCATATCCTACTCTAATGTCAACTCATGATAGTATAAATAGTGTAGGATTGTATATGTAATATAGAAACTATAATTAATAAATAATATGAATTGGTTCCATGGTATTCACCATGGAAACCTAGACCTCTGGGACCACTAACACAGTAGTAACTGGGTCTAGATAAGGAAGAAATAGTGTAATCAACGGACCACCATCCAAGGTATTCGCAAAATAATACTTCTAACTGATTCAAAGGAATACATCCAAGGTAAAATAGAGATAAGATGTGGAATGGATCAAGGATGCATCTGAGGCACCTCACGTCATGTTGGATTCATGGAGTGTATCCAACCAATCCTATAATAATAATGAAGGGATCCAACGGTGATATATCGGGCATCTAGAGGTAGACCTGGATCAGGTCCCTGGACAGGTCTCACCTAAGGAAACCAACATCCGTGAATCTTAGTTACATTCTTGAATACCAAATGAATTCCCTTAGTAATCATAGATCTAACCTATTTAAATAATTCTTGTAATTTTTTGAAGGTCCATATACATAATGTGGCCACATACATATAATTAATTACAACTCATTTGTTCATATGATAACTATCCCATTAAGAAATTCCCATGGATAAATAATTTCCATTCATTAGTTTGACAAGGACATGTATCATGAATTTTTTTAATTAAAACCATATAAGATGGTTCAATTTAATAATTTTTTCTCTTCATCCATCATTGAATATGAAATGGATTTCTACAGACATGAATCCAAACATTCATTTAAAATTAATAAGGCCATGTCATGTTCTTAATTTTTCATTCCATAACATCATTTATATCAATTATAAACATTATTAACTAACTTTTTTGGGTAAAGTGGAAGTGACAAGGCCAAATAATTTAAATATTCAATGATTCAATAGGAAATTAACATAAGGTGGCTTACAACTTGTTTGTTCAATCTCTAAGACACCCGAATAGTGTCTCAAAAGTGTCAAAACAACAAAAACCCTATTATGGAATATCACCATAAATTGAATGTTAAGAGATGTGGATGTAACCCCCAACAACCAATCACATTAATTTAATGATAATAACCATATGGTTTCAATGACCATAAAGAAGGAATATAATTTCAAGAAACAACATCCGGATAAATTCTGGGCCCCACAGGATAATTTAAAAAATCCACAAACATGAAGGACAAGTTATAGACCACACTAATATTACTATAACAACTCTACTCCTCTAGTATATGCCTCTAAATAGGCCTAGAACCCAATGGAAATGAAAAATAGGCGTAAAATTTTAAATGTTGATAGCATAGTTGAGAGAAAGAGGAAAGAATAACATCTACAAAATACTCGAGTACTTACATTTCACATTCAATGTAACAAACAAAAATTGATCGGACCCTTATATGAGGATATCTCTTAATCCCATGATTTTACCTTCAAAATATAAAAAATGGGTATAAATAGAGGTTTGATCTACTAGAATATGTTTGGCGAATAAGGGTTGTGTTTATTAGATCATTAAGGGAAAAATCGGGATATTACCCAAAGTTGTCCCATGAACATTTTGGACACATGGTTTCCAAACCATACCACAACCTTGAAAAAGTACCCAATTAATAGGGGAAATCACTTTCATAATCTATAGAGTTAGGGAAATCATGCTCCAACCATGTGAAATGGATTTACCCAAAAACGAATTACACAATTATGGTTAAATCATATAGTTTTCCCTACCAACAAAGTTGACTTTAACATTGTGAAAGTTACATTTTTCCAAAAATGAAGGATCGTGGATTAAAAAAATTTCCAACCACCCCAGAGAACTTTGTGAGTTTATTAGGAATCCGCAATTGGCCCATAATAATGAGGTAGGGCAAAATTTAGAGTATTCGTTCCTAATTCAAAAACTGAGTTCATATAATCATTCCCCTTATAAGAACATTCCCCCATGTTCATCTTCCTTGGGTGGTGAAATGCTATTTGTTAATGAATCTGGAAACTGAGCATGGGCATGGGTCTCCCACTCAAAAATCTCATCAAGTACACAGTCTTGCCACTATAGCACTCGTACTAGAAAGAAAAACCAGCCTCAGATAGCCATTGTGATCCAGTCAATGATGCATATATGATAATTCTCAAAAGATGCATTTGAATCAAGATCAATATCCTTGTGATCAAAATTATGAGATGGGTCACCATATTAACGGTAATGCTGTGAAGGTGGAAGATGTCGTACATAGATAGGTATGTCTATTCTAGTAGAAACCAATAGGCTATCATCTTGAATCTTTCCAACATCTCAAATTGACCTAAAAACATGTTTATATCTTTCCATTATTCTGTATCTATTTGTTGTTCGAAGTGGACACTCTAGAGGGGGGTGAATTGAATTCCAGTTAAAAATTTATGTTAAAAATATTTTTTATTGAAATCCCCCAATTTATAAAACAACTCAATCTGTAGTGAATTTTTAAAATTGTAAAGGTTCAATTAGGTTCTCAGAGATTGATTAGGTCTCAGCCAATTTAATCAAAAGATAAAATTGGATTTTGAAACTAATCTACTGATTTACAATTGTTAAAAAAATTTATAGATTAACTATCAAAGTAACTTTAAAATAGTTTTGTATTTCCAGTTATCATCAGCGGAATATAAATAAGATATTTTATACATTAAACATAAACTAAAATGCACAACAAGTATAATCATGAGGTTCAGTCTAAAGCTAAGACTTAGTCCTCATAAAAAATTTATAGTAAAGTGATCCACACCATGAATCAAGGTTAACATCATTACAAGACTGTCCAGGCCATGTAGGGACCTCTACCACAGTTCTTCGTGTTAAACAAAAATAAAGACCAGCACACAAAATGACCTCTTCCACAATTGTTGTGGGTAAAAAAAATTAATGAGTTCTTGGTTTTAGGATTTTGATATCCTCCAGTTCGGCGCATGAGTCACTGTGTGGGTAAGATATACAGAGTACACACCCTTCTCAAAAAAGGTAAATAATAAATCACTTAGAGAGAGTATATGGAATATTAGAAAGCTCTAGTGATTGGTAGTGCATCTATGGACTCGTTGGATTCTGCAGAAATGCTTCTGAGTCCTTCTATAGTTTTTTGTGAAAAAACAGAGTGTCGTGGTTCAACTAGTGTTCCTCACAAGTGAGAATGTTCTCTTGATTTTAGTTCCTCCAGTATTGTTAGATTTCATGGATGTGAGTTCTGGAAAAATCATGCAATCTATTCTTCGTACATAGGATTGTTCTTATATTCAGTACAGAGCACTCGTCTTTTTTGAGTTGTCTGACATACGTATGTTCTTCTATCTTTTCAACTACAGCTCAATCTTCCTTATATTCCTCTAGCTCCGGAAATAGGAATTATTTCCTTTCCATAGGTACGAGGTATGGTTTCCTGACATGCCAATAAATATGATTAAAAAACATTAAATGCATTAAGAACATCAAATTTTTTCGTTAGAATTATTTAAATAATATTTACAAAATGGTTAAGAAACGGTGTCACAGTGGTTATGAAAACGGTTTCTTCTTGAACCAGTGTCTCCTACATGGTATGCGCTTCACTATGTGTCCTTCACAGTGACTCCTTGTCATGGTGTCTGAGTCACGGTGTCTAAATCACGGTCTCTGAGTCATAGTGTTTGAGTCACGGTGTCTAAGTCATGGTGTATGACTCATGGTGTGTCCTTCACGGTGAGTCCTTCACTGTTTCTGGGTAACAGTGTCCGAGACTTAGAATTCATGGGGTCAGGCTTACTATGTTTGTCTTACTCTTTACGGTGTCTGTGTCTTACACACAGTCTGTCATACTATGAAAAACATCAAGGTGTCTTGATACATAGACAAATAACTGCATTCAATGCATAATATGAATTAAGCTTAACCATTATAAGGTAAGGAAACATGAAACCTAAAGGCAGAGGTTTGATAAGATAAGTAAGATTTGTGATCATGCATAAGATTTGAAAATAATAATGAGATTAATTAACATTAATATGATTGGTGATCATTAAAACATGATTAATACTTGATGTGTCCAACAATATACCCCTTTTTGATGATCACAAAGGATGTATTGTTTATGTATAAATGAAATGAAATGTTAGAGAAAATAACACATATAATAATAAAAAATAAAATACTAAGGGATAAATCTTTATCACTTTCTCTCCCCCTTTTGGGATTATCAAAAAGTAGAGAGAATGGAGTGAAATAATGCATTTGACATTGTAAACATTCAAAATACATCATACAATAGAAATACAAAATCAAAGACATCCCATAAAAAATTATGAATCACTGGTTGGCATCACAGATTGGATTTCTTTTTTTCCTTTATCAGTAGCAGGAGCTAGAGCTGATGTAGAGGAAGGCATGGAGGTAGTAGACAAAGTTGGTAAAGGTAGACCTACAAATATGGAGGGAGCCAAACTAAGAGCTCTAGAAGATCAAGTCTGTGGTTGGTCAAGAATGACTAGCCGCATCTGAGATAGAGCTTCGATGACTGACATAACAGTTGAGGCTAGGGAAGGTAGACCATGTCTAAGGGGTGCAACAACTGGAGAAGCTATAGGAGTACTGTGCACATGAAGATATGGCTTCAAAAGATTGATGAAATCAGTAATTATTTTCACCCATATTGCATAACCTTTTCAAAATCATTCTTATTCTCAATGAATTTATCCAACAATCTGGTTAACTCTGTATGCTTTTGAACTAGAGATTTAAAAGCTAGAGTCACTGGAGGTATTTGCAAATTCTCCATGAGATACATAAACTGATTGGTCTTGTCACTTTTTGAGAAAATCCGGGCGAGATAAAAGTCTATCTTCTTTTTGATCTCTTGTTGAGCATCATTGGAAATCTTATAATGAATTTGAACCAAGTCAAGTGCCCGATCACTATTCTTAACTACTTCTGACAAATGAGACAGATCCAAGTAACTAAAATCATTTTGAATTTCATTATTGATTATGGACCTCAATAGAGAGTCATCCAAAGAAGGTTTGGAGGTATGACCAGAGGGAGGATAATACTTGACATCTATGGTGAGAAAATTGAGCTATTTCAAAACCTTTGGAAGACAGCCATTGTACTCATATATGAGCTCATTCATATTCTCTACAATCTCCCTCATGAGTTGTAGCATCTTTGTGTATCATTCTCCAATCTTATCATAAAAATATAATAGATGTGGATGAACTTGAGATACAATCTCTCTAGAATTTTTGGAAACATTTGGTTAAGGTGAAGTAGCATCAAGAGTAAGAGCAGGCTCTGATCTTGAAGACAGTTCTTTTTTCATGTCGGCTACCATACATTTCAATGTTGCAACATCAGCACTAAGAATTTTTTTTTCAACCCATACCTATTGAATTTCATCGATCATTCTGGGTTGAATATGCAGAATAATATTTTCCAAAATAATTGAGGCATCTTCTTGACATAGTTGAGTCAGAGGATGAGGTTGAGAGGATATAATCTTCTCAAATCTAGCTAAGATAGTGTCTCCAATGACTTTCAAATCTTCTTTAATTACAAAATATATCTGATCAAGAAATGATTCAGGTGAAGAATGTGGTCCATGGGCAGGTTCAGGGTCTGGTTGCAGTTCTGGGTCAGTTTCAGTTTCAGATTCTGATTCAGGTTGAGGTTGAGGTTGAGTGATTGATTTCAATTGAAACAATGTGGATAGATCCATTCCAGTTTTAGTCACTTGTTGTGATTCACACAAATCATAAAAACTGGGGAATTAATACCATGTGTACACAGAGTATGACTCAGTGGAAGGATGGACATCACCAGGTTCAGATTCAGATTCATTAGACTTAGCTTCACTAGGTTCAAGGTTTTGAGGTTCCACCCCCTTAACAGGTGCTTCCATTTTAGGAACTAGAGGCTCAATATCTTGGTTAAGATCCACAGGATCAGCTCTATTCTCCTCAGCCATTTCTTTCATTTCCTATTGAAAGGAAAATTCCATCCTCTCTTCAGCAGAGGGTATGTACTCAGGAACCGACAGTTCCATAGGTTTTGCTTCCAGGCTTGCTTCTTTTTAAATAAGGAGTTCTTTTAAACTAGCTTCTAGCATTGCAAGGAGGTTTGCTGCACCACCAGACTCTTACATAGACAACTTCTCTAAATCAGGGAAAATCAAATCTCTTGCATCCTCATGATGGGTTTCTGGATCAACACCATCCCTAGAAGCATAAGCTTCTTCTTCTCCAAGAACAACAGGAGGTTCTTCTTCTCTAAGAACAATAGAAGGACCAATTGTCCATTATTTTTCAATAACATCCTCTTCTCTTGATAAATCAGTAGGAATAGTAGTCTTTTTATTCTCAACAATATCTACTTCCTATTGAGGTAATTCAGCCTCCTCTCTATGAGGTACTCTATCTTCCTCTTCTTCTTCCTCTTCCTCTTCTGGATATTAATCCATCACATCTAATTCCAAATGAGGATCATTAATAATATTTTCCCTTCTTGGATAATCAATAAGATTATTCTTCTTATACAGTTGATCATTATCCTCAACCCACTACTTCTTCCAAGGGTTCCAATTGATCTTCATCATTATGATGGTAATCTTGGATAGGCAGTACTCAAAATCCACAATCTTTTCTTAATTCGGTCCAAACTACTCCCTTGGTAAATAAAATTGAAATCATCCTAGAGTAAAAAAAATATGTGGATTTGGAAGTGATGTTAATCAGGTCACACATATGGTGAATAACATATTTGCATAGATTTATCTTATGGCAATTATTCATCAGATGAATCAGGAACACATCCTGATACTTCAACATAGCAAAATCACCCTTCCATGGGCGGATCAAATTCTGAACAAACTTAAACAAGAGCCATGTCTTTCCATCCAGCTCTACAGTTATGGCCATTTGCTTGGTGCCATTTCCAGTTAAGATTTCCCAGGAATTATCCAGGTCAAATATGTCGGTTGTTGGAGGAGGGTCTATCTGGTAGTCATCACAAATACCTTCATGTGGAATCCTTAGGCATGCATCCCATAGCCTTGAAGTGAAAGAACATTTCTGACCATTGATCCAGCTCGTTACCATAAAACATTCTCCAGAATCAAAGGTGAACTTTACATACGGATAAAACAGAGATACCAACCATGGGTAAATAGCTCTATCATGTCTAGAAATCCATTTGAGCCATCCTTGTTCACAGAGGAATTTTATAACCAAAGACTTACTAGATAGTAACCATTAGGACTAATCTATTTCTTAGGAACTATAGTATGGCATACTAGGTTTGGATGTAGGGGACCATCGGGAGAAATATTAGGTGCCCTCTTCTGTTTCTTCGAGCGGGGCTTCTCAGATGAGGGTGATGATGGACGCTTCATCCTTGGAATCCACTAATGGTTCAGGAGAGAGAGAAGGAGAAAAGGTTCCCAAGGTAAAGAGGGTTCGAGAGAGTGAGCAGGAGAGAGATCATGTGAGGAATAGAGTGAAACCCTAATGTTTTATCATTTGGGATTGTCAAACGTCATAAACACAAAAACATAGGAATGTGAATAGAGGTGAAATAAAAATTACCACGATACAGATTATAATAAATGCATAAATAATCTTCATGGTGAGACGATGAGTAGGCGTTACAGTGCGATGAAAAGCAGTCTTCACGGTGAGATAGTTAGTGGTCGTCACGGTGAGACAGTGAGTATTCTGTGTAGTCATGGCAATACAGTGAGTGAACTGTTCCGTCACGGTGAGACAGTTAAGTGACAAACTATGAAAACAGGGTGGTAACTCTAAGACT
Source organism: Viscum album (assembly GCA_963277665.1). Classification (NCBI taxonomy): domain Eukaryota; kingdom Viridiplantae; phylum Streptophyta; class Magnoliopsida; order Santalales; family Viscaceae; genus Viscum; species Viscum album. Next base: position 1,878,881,875 of record OY728150.1, on the reverse strand, counting down.
GTAAGCATGAAGCAGTAACTGAGAAACAATGAGCATGAAACTGTAAAATAAAATATAGAAAAATATTAAACAGTAAGACCGGTAAGATATCTATTTATGATTTATCATGCCAAGATCATGTATGATGTAATATAATCTATTAGAATTTAATGGTTTAGTGAATATATCAGCAAGATGATATCCAGGACCAATGATTTCTAAAGTGATATCACCTTTTTGATAATGATCCATCAAAAAGTGATGTCTTACATCAATATGCTTTGTCCTAGAATATAAAACAAGTTTCTTTGAAATGTTAACAGAACTTGTGTTGTAATAATTTATTGGTACATGTATAAATTAATATCCATAGTCTAGTAAAGTGTGTTTCATCCACAAAATTTATGCACAAAAACACTCAGCAGTTATGTATTCAGCTTTTGCAGTAGATAATGCAACAGAATTTTGTTTCTTACTACACCATGATACTAGTGACTTGCCTAAAAGGTGACATGTTCCAAAGGTGATTTTTCTATCTAACATACATCCAGAAAAATCAGTATTAGAATAACTAACTAATTCAAATGATTGTTCTTTTGGATAGAACAACCCTAAATTGGGTGTATGCTTGAGGTATTTGAAAATTCTCTTTACATCATTTAAATGTGATTCATTAGGTTTTTCTTGAAAATGAGCACACATACACACAGTAAACCTAATATCAAGACGACTACCAGTTAACTAGATTAGACTTCCAATCATTCCTCTATAAGTGTTTTGATCAACGGAATTTCCATTTTCATCAAGATCCAACATACAGGTGGTACTCATGGGTGTGTCACTACTTTTAGTGCTATCCAATCCAAAATGTTTTAAAAGATATCTAGTATATTTACATAGAGTTAGAACAATCCCATCATTATTTTGAAAATTTTTAAATCCAAGAAATAATTCTTAGATCACCCATTAATCTCATTTCAAATTCGTTTTGCATCATTTTAGAAAAATCAATACATAGTGAATTTTTTGAAGATCCAAAAATAATTTCATCTACATAAATTTGAACTGCTAAAACATCTTTATAAATTCATTTTATGATGAGAATCGGATCATATATTCCTTTTGTATAGCCTTTGGAAATTAGAAAAGTACTTAATCTATCATACCAAGCTCCTGGAGATTGTTTTAAACCATATAAAGCTTTTGATAATTTAAAAATATGATTTGGAAAATGAGGGTTTGTAAATCTGGGTGGTTGTTCAAAAAAAACATCCTCAGCAATATATCCATTTAATAATGCACTCTTGACATCCATTTGATATAGTTTGAAATTTAGATGTGCAACATAAGAAAGTATGATTCAAATGGCTTCTAGTCTTGATATTGGAGTAAAAGTCCCCTCATAGTCAATTCCTTCCTCTTGACTATAACATTGTGCAACAAATCTATCCTTTCTTTTAACTGTGTTTCTAGATTCATCTACTTTATTCCTAAACACCCATTTTGTGCCTATGGTGAAAGTGTTCTTACATACTTCAAAAAGATTCCAAATGTTATTTATTTCAAACTGATAGAGTTCTTCTTGCATATAAATTAGCCAAAATTCCTCATTAATATCATAATTAATGGATTTAGGTTCATGTTGTGACAAGAAGGCTTAATGTTCAACCTGATTTCTAAGAGAAGCTCTAGTCTATGTCCCTCTATCCAGATTTAGTACAACAACATCTAATGGATTATTTTTTAGAATCCTAGTTTATCTAGTAAAGGTATGACAAGAAATTTTAGGTTCTTCTCTAGGTTCGGGTTCATTAGGAGAATATTCTGAAATATTTCCAAAAATGGTTGTCTTTATCGCAGGTTCATTGAATTTATCATTAAGGTTCAAAACAGAAAACTCATCTTCATGATTTTCAAGAGAAGGCTTAGGTTCATGTGGATAAGTTTCATCAAACCAGATGTGAACAGATTCTTCCACTAACATGGTTCTCTTATTCAAAACTATATAGGCTTTTCTAGTTATATAATATCCTAGAAATATTCTTTCATCACTCTTAGAAGAGAACATGTCCAGATTATCCTTGATATTAAGAATAAAGACTTTGCAACCAAAGACTCTAATGTAGATAACTATATATTTCCTATTGTTCCACAACTCATAAGGGGACTTTTTGGGAATAGGTCTAACTAAGACTATATTGATGATATAACAAGTTGTATTTACAGCTTCATCCAAAATGTGAATAGGCAGGTCATACTCATTAAGCATAGTTCTTACAATTTTTTTAATGGTTCTATTTCTTCTTTCTACTACACCATTTTGTTGAGGTGTCCTAGGGGCAGAGGAATTGTGAGTATAACAATTTTGTGAGAAAAAGGAGTCAAACTCATTATTTTTCGAACTCACGGCCATGATCACATCTTAGGGTCTTAATCTTAAGTCCAATACAGTTTTCTATAGACTTGGAGTATTTAAAAAATTGAGAAAAAGTTTCACTTTTGTGAGCTATGAAGTATACCCAAGTATATCTAGAAAAATCATATAGTAAGACATAGAAATAGTTATTTTCATTTATACTAGAAACTCTAGAAGGTCCAAACAAGTCTATGTGAACCAACTCGAGATGTTGAGAAGTTGACCCTTCTTTCTTTGGTTTGAAAGTGATTTTGTGTCGCTTTCCCTTTTGACGGGGAATACAAACTTTGTCTTTTGGAAACTAATTTATGGGTAAGTCTTTAATTATGTTTTTCCTAGACATTTTTCTATGTGAGTGCATATTAAAGTGTCTTAATCTCTTATTCCATAACCAAGACACATTATGAAAAGCATTTAAACAGGTAATTTTTTGTTTAGCTAATGAATTCAAATCAACTGCATAAACATTTTCATTTCTCAATGCCGAAAACACCAAAACATTCTTATAAATAAAAACATTACAAGAATCATTTTCGAACTTAACATTAATGCTATCGTCACATAATTTAGTTATACTTAACAAGTTATATTTGAACCCATCAACAAATAAAACATTAGAAATTAAAACTGAGTTAGTGTTACTAATTTTCCCTAGGTTGATGATCATTCCTTTAGAATTATCACCAAATGTGACATGGCCTCCATCATCCTTTATTAAGCTTTTGAAACATGAAAATTCTCCTATCATGTGTCTTGAATACCCACCTTCCAAGTACCATATCTTCTTATGGGAGCTCTTCAAGCAGGTTTCCTACAAAATATTTTTAAATAGAGAATGATTTTGGTACCCCGATTCTCTTGGGTCAAGACAGGTTAGCAATCAATGATTTAGGTACCCAAATTTGTCTTATGGGTTTCCTATATTTTATATAATTAAAATAATTTGAATGATAAAATCTATTTGATCTATAACTATGTGAATAAATAATTAGAGCATATGAATTTCTAGAACATGAACTAGCAGTATTCTGTCCAGATATAGGAATAAATAGATTTTTAGTGAACTGTCTTTTTCCAGGCTTATAACATATTCCAGTAGTGTAATTTGTTCCCAAATTCTTTCATTGAATTTTAGTTAGAGTGTCTTTTCCATTTGTGAACTTTTCTACATCTTTTCTAAGTTTCTCATTAGAAATTTTCAGTTCAGTATTTAAATTTAACAGTTGATCATTCTTCCTTTTTTCAATATTATGTTTAGATTTGACATTAGAAGTAAGAGCATGATGTTTCATTAAAGATTTGAATTTATCCTTAAGATCACTGCATGTATCTTCTAGCTTGTTATAGTATTCTGATAATTCAGCTTTAGTCATGTCTTCATAATCAAAATCAAATTCAACATCAACTCCAGAATAATAGGAATTTAAAATAGGAGTATCTAAAGGTACCTTCGAAGTTTTTTTCATGAAACACAAGAAATATTTTTGAGGTTTTTCATCTAGAGTAGAATCAGAATCAGTTGAACTGTCTTCTAAAACACTCCAAGTTTATTTCATTACATTCTTGCACTTGCTGCCCTTGTAGTCATGTATCTTCTTGAACTTCAATTTTGAACAGCCTTCTTTAATGTGACATTTTCTCTTGCATTCATATCATATAACTTCATCACTTTTATCAGCTTTCTTCCTATCCTTTTTCCAATGAGATTTGTTTTCATAAATTCCATTTTAGTTCGATTTTTTTGAAGAATTTCTTCTTCCTATAGAATTTCATAAACCTCCTGGATATCTGAGCCATTTTAGCATCACTATTAAAGTCTGAATCTTCAGTTGTTGAACTTGCTGTTTGTATTTGAAATTTGTCTTTGTCCTTTCTCTTCGAGTCAGATGTTTTAAAGGCTACTAACTTCCTTTTGGGTTCATCATCTCCCTCCTTATTCACTTTGAGTTCTTCCTCATACATCATAAGATTACCAATTATATATATAACTGGAAGAGCACCAATGTAACATGATTCTCTTATCGAAATAGATGTGTCCCTCCATCTATCTGAAAGACATCTCAGTATCCTCAAAATTTGATCCTTTGCTGGAACAGCTTTACCAAGTGACCTCATTGTATTGACTATCACATTGAACCTAATATACATATCACAAATAGGTTCATCAGTCTTCATTTTAAAATTTTCATATTTAATAGTATATGTGTTCAATGTAATTTCTTTTACATTAGTCGTTCCCTAATGAATAACACCTAAAGTATCCCATATTTCATAACCTATTTTACAAGATGATATTCTGTTAAATTCCTCATCTCCTAAAGCATAGTACATGGCATTAATAGATTTACAATTATTATTTTAGGCTACATTAGTAAGTTCATCCCAAGTTTTTCTTTCAGTTTTTGGAATTTTATATTGAGAGTCTATAGTAGTCCATATATCAAAACCCATACTTTCAAAATGTATTTTCATCTTAAGTTTCCACTGGGCATAGTTTGTACCATTGAAGAAAGGTGGCTGGTTGGAAGCAGCACCCTCTAGTCTATTGTCCATTGCTAGATTTTAGAAGATAAATATTTAAATAGCTAAAATTTAGAACTAATAAAAACTTAAGATCTTTAAATATGAAACAATAATCACAGTTGAAAAACAGAGTATTTCAAAAATCCTTTAACAAAAAAACAAACCTATGATACCAATTGTTGGTCGGAGTGGACACTCAAGAGGGGGGGTGAATTGAGTTGCAGTTAAAAATTTCTATTAAAAATAATCTCTATTAAAATACCCCAATTTATAAAACAATCAAACTGTAGTGAATTTGTAAAACATTAAAGGTTCAATTAGGTATCAAAGATTGATTAGGTCACATTCAATTTAATCATAAGATAAAATTGGCTTTTGAAACTAATCTACTGATTTACAATAGTTTCAAGAACTTGCTAGATTAACTATCAAAGAATCTATAAAATAGTTTTGTATTTAAAAGTAACAATAGTGGAATATAAATTAGATATTGTATAAATAAAAATTAAAGTAAAATGCACATCATATATAACCAATAGGTTCAGTCTCAAGCCTAGACTTATTCCTATTAAACAATTTATATAAAAGTGATCCACACCCTGAATCGGGGTTAACAACAGTGCACGACTATCCAGGCCACATAGGGACCTCTACCACAGTACTTCGTGGGAAAAAAATTAAAGACTAGGCCACCTAAGGACCTCTTTCATAGTTGTCGTGGGTAAACAAAAGTAAGGAGTTTTTGCTTTGAGGATTTCGATATCCTCCAATTCGGCACAGGAGTTAGTGTGTGTGTAAGATATAAAGATTACACACACTGCTCGAAAAAGGTAAATAATAAATCACATATAAAGAGTATATGAAACACTACTGGAAAAACAGCCTATACCCGCGGTTCAAAACCGTGGGTATAGCCCCCAAAACCGTGGGTATAGGCTATACCCACGGTTTTGGGAACCATGGGCTGGAACAGTGTTGGGATAGGTCCCTAGCCTATACCCACGGTTTTCCAAAACCATGGGTATAAGTGTCCTGCCACCATGTCACCGAAACATATCCAATTGTTACGGTGTCAATGGCTTTTACCCACAGTTTCAAAAACCGTGGGTATAGGTCCTAAAATAATGCAGGCAACGAGTTTCGATCTCGCGACCTCTCCGCTGCAAACACCGCATCTAACCACTACCCTAACATCACTTATATGTATATATATATATATATATATATATTTAGTTAAATATATTTATAAAAACCGTGGGTATAGAGGGAAGAACCGTGGGTATAGGGTTCCTTCCAAAAAAATTTCTTTCCAGCGGAAAAAAAATTTCCTGCGCACAAAAAGGTGACCTATACCCATGGTTTTTCATAACCGTGGGTATAGGAATTTTAGCACAGACCTATCCCCACGGTTTTACCCAAAACCATGGGGATAGGTACCCCTATACCCACGGTTTTGGTAAACAGTGGGAATAGGTCACTTTTTAGGACCTATCCCCACAGTTTGGGAAAACCGTGGGGATAGACCCCCCTATACCCACAGTTTTGGAAAATAGGTCTTCCATAGACACCTATTCCAATGGTTTTCCAAAACCGCGGGTATTGGGGGGGGGGGGGGGGGTCTATCCCCACGGTTTTGGAGAAAACCATGGGGATAAGTCCATTTTACAGTTGTGAAAGTTTAAAAAGATGTACTGATTGGAAGTGAAGCTCTGGACTCGTTGGATTCAGCAGATATGCTTCTCAGTCCTTCTCTTGTTTTTTGTGAAAAATCATAGTGTTGTGGTTCAGATTGTGTTCATCACGAGTTAGAATGGTCTCTTGATTTCAGTTCCTCCATTAGTATCAGATTTCATTCATGTGAGTTCATGAAAAATATTACAATCTGTTCTTCATGCTAAGGATTGTTCTTCGGTTCAGTACTGAGAACTCATGTTTTTTGAGTTATCACACATACATATGTTCTTCTTTCTATTCTACTGTAGCTTAATCTTCTTTATACTCCTCGAGCTCCGACAATAGGAATGATTTCCTTTCCATAGGTACGAGGTACGATTTTTGGGTATGCCAACAACTATCATTAAATAATATTAAATTAATTAAATACATAAAATATGACCGTTAGAATTATTTAAATAATTTTGGAATAAAGGTTAAGAAACAGTGTCATAGTGGGTATGAAAATGGTGTCTTCCTGAACCAGTGTCTCCTTCAGGGATTGTTCTTAACGGTGTGTCCTTCACGGTGTCTCCTAGTCATTGTGTCTGAGTCACGGTGTCTGACTCATGGTGTGTCCTTCACAGTGTGTCCTTCAATGTGTCTGGGTCTCCGTGTCTGAGACTTAGAATTCATGGTGTCAGGCTTACTGTTTCTGTCTTACGCTTCACAGTGTCTGTGTCTTGCACACATTCTGTCCTACTTTGTCAAACATCATGGAGTCTTGATACATAGACAAATAAATGTATTCAAACATAAACAGTAATATGCATAATATGAATTAATCTTAACCATTATAAGGAAAGGAAACATGAAACATAAATATAGAGGTTTGATAAGATATGTAATATTTTTGATCATGCATATGATTTTTAAATAATAATGAGATTAATTAACAGTAATAAGATTTGTGATCATTAAAACATGATTAATACATGAGGAGACCAACACTATCTATGCCCCATCCTAGGAAATACTCATAAGTAAACACAATCCTGGCCACTTTTAACACTAGAGGCCATCAACGACAATAAATATAGTTTTTTCCTAGACTATGTAGTAGAAATATGCTTCCTGACCAGATAAACCATCACAAAAGTCTACTTGATGATTCAAGTACATAGTAGGGCTACCTCACTAACGTCATTCCAATATAATGGTGAACATCAGGGTCTACAATTATTGGATTCAAAAGGCCACATCTGAATTCTCAAAAGAAATCTATTATTATAGGACATCTCGATATGGGGGATATAATTCTCCCAAGAACCATAAAAATAATTGAAACATGCCCAAGCATTTCCTATAGAACCTATATCATCTGTTCCAACTTCCCATCAGTTTGATGATAAAAATATGTGCATAGAAGCACATATGTACCCTTACATTTCTACAAGCCCTAGAAAAATGGTGATGTTAAACATGGGTCCCGATCCGAAATGATAGTACATGGAACCCATTAAGTCATATGATCTCAATAATTGACATTATTCCTAGACCATTAACTAAGAATTTCTTTCAAATAGGAATGGTGTGGGATTATTTTCTTAGTCGGTTAGTAATTACCCAAACAGTGGTTCTACACCACAGAGACCAAGGTAAGCTGAATACAAAATCCATAGAAATATCTTCCCATTTCCATTATGGGAATGGAAGCAGTTATAAAAATCTTGTAGGTCTATTGTGCTCCAAATTTTCCAATAGATTGGTGGAACACCTAGTGATAAAGATAGTTGTCTTATATTTCAACCTAATCCACCTATACTGGTATAACATTCCCCAATACATGGTGGAGATGCATGTATGAACTGGAAAATTAGAAGCATCATACAACTGATTTAACTCCTCTCTCATATTTGTTGGAACCTAGACATGTACATGTATATGATTTATATCTTCTATGTTCAATGACCATTCTAGTTGTAGGTTAGATCTTGAGATACCATATTAGAGAATAAATCCTTCAGGATCTGAGAATTTCTTACTGTTCACCATCTCAATGTGGAAAGAGGTAACTGTAATGGCTAGAGGAATGAATTTTCATGACTATCACAAAACTCTAGATTAATCCTATAAAATTGGTTCATTAAATTCCATTCATCATTTTCATCCCAAACAACATATGACATATCTTTTAAAATCAATGCATCAATGACTACATTGGGATTTACAGGCATATAGAAAAGATTAAAATTGATGTAGTGTAGATATTCAACCCACCATCACTATCTGAGATTCAATTCATGTTGTGAATAAATATATTTGAGTACATTGTGGTCTATATACATGATAAAGGGTCCACCTAAAAATGTTGTCTCCATCAACGTAAGGCATGACCAACTTCTTCTATCTCAAGGTCGTGCGTCAGGAAATTTCTCTAATGAGGCCTGATCTATCGAGATCCATACACAAAAATTCAATCCTCCATCCTTAATAATATTCATAGGTCGATTTCGGATGCATCATATAAGAATATATACCCTATGCCAAGATATATAAGAATCATAATAGTTGCTGAGACAAGCCTAAATTATAAATTGTGAAAGGATTTATCCCATGATTATGACAATAAGAAATGTAACACTTCATTTCATGTCCAGTAAGAGGTGAACTATGATTTGATAACTTCTGTATGAATCACAATTTATAACAAGACAGTCCAAAGAAGCAGTATATATCAATCCTGTTATTGGGTTAATCCTAGGAAACCATCCCACATACATTTTCTGGGATAATGGAGACTCTCGATTCTATGATAATATGAACCATGAAGTGAAACTTGTTAACCCATAAGTGGATCTTAGTAATCTTATCATCATTTCAGTTCTCTAATAGTGTAATAAAATTGACCTCATGTTCCATGACAGGGTTGTTACATTCATGAGAATGCACCAAGATGTAATCCATAATGTATTCTAAAAATGAATCCAAACAAGGGTGTAAAGTCATATTAATCAGAGCCATGAAGATTGTGGGTGTTTCTATAAGACCGAACGACAACATGAGGTATTCATACAGACCATAAATGCTGTAGAAAGATGTACAAGGTATGTCTAAGGGCCTCAGTCACACCTGATGACAGCCTGATCTTAGGTTGATCTTATAGGAAACCTGTGATCCTTTGAGATAGACAATGAAATCATCAATTTGATGTAGTGGATATTGTTTCTTGATCATTATTTAGTTCATACATCTATAATCTATGCATATATGAAGGGTCCCATCCTCTTTCCTAGAGAATAGCATGGGTTAACCCAAGAGGAATTGGAATGCTGTATAAAATAGTTAGACTCTAGATACTCAAAATTCTATTTGAGCTCATGGAGCTTAATTGGTTCAATCCTATAGGGGGAAATGGAAACATGCGCAGTACTTGAAAAAACATTGATAAAAATTTCTACATATCTCCAAATTGAGCCAAAAAAGTCGTGAGGAATGTCATCCATGAAATGATCTAATATGGGAGGGAATTTAGAAACATTTAATAATTATTCCTCCATTATGAGATTATAAAAATGGAAATCTACCCCACCTAGTCTAGATTATTCTATTACATAACTTCTATATTGGACATCCCACTCACCCTAATTAAGATAACTACTTCCCTCTAGTGATATAAACAACACCATGTGACGATTTAAGACTACTAAGGTGTGATACAAAACCAACTAGTACATCCAAATAATGACATTGAATCCCATTATATCAAGAACAAATAAGCCCCATAGTAAGGGATAACTGCTTACCTCAAGGGGCAGTCACTGCATTGATTTATGTCCTCTTATCGTAGACCTATTTGTGTGTCTAGGTTCATTACACCACAATAAAACATTATTCCAAGCACATGAATTTCTGTGATAGATATAGAGATAAATTATTTCGAATATCCTATATGAAATAAATCAGATTACATAGTAGAGGATAATAGAATATAACCTCATATTGTAGATGTCCCCATAGCCTGATAGTCATGTATCTACTATAATTCATGAAATTGATATAATCCATGACGCTATCAAATAGCTTGTCTACCATGATAAAAAAACTCTATTGGTGTTGCTGGTGGTTAGGGGTCTATTTACCTTGACCATGAACTCCTCTGTGACTATTACTTCCAGTTCTACTCTAACTCCTCAACTAATGTGACATAAAACATCCCTCTCATAAAGGTTGATTTGGTGTAGAACCTCTTACACGAGAAAATGATGTAATGGTCCTACAAAAATGATAGATATGCCCCATATGGCCATAATCCCAGCAATCCAGTGTGTCTATATAAAACTCAGGATTTAGAATCCCTAAATTTCTCCAATGGTGACACCATACAGTGCTATCTACATGGGTACCCTAGATACCACCTCCCTACTAAGAACCCTCTAGGGATTAATTTCTACTAACAGAAGAAATAATGACCTTATGCAGCACTCATCCTCTATACTTTATACTATCTCCATTCCTCAAGTTGTGTTAATTAGTTAGATACTAATTAATAATCTCAAAAAAATTAGGTAGGTGGAAAATTGTCACATGAGAATGAAATGCATACTGGAGCCCATCATAAAAAGGTCTATCACACAAAATATCATCAATAACTAAAAGTGGTACAATGAAATGAAACTCCACAAAACACGATCAATACCCAATAACTGACATAGAACCATACTCTAGATCTAAGACCTCTCTTTCTCTATCTTATATCAGTGTAAGAGGAATGAGTTAATCATATAATGGAGTTATAAAATCAACCTATAACATGCCATGATAATGACTATCTTGAGTAATCACAACCAACCAACGCTTGGATGAATCAAATAACATTTAAGTATAATGTATGCCCCTAAAATTTGGAAGAGCCTCCAGATTATCAATTAAAGATGTTGTACCCTATATCCAAGAATCATAAGAAAGAGGACCTCCATCCCCCAAGAAGGTGGGAGGATGATATAGTATAAATTTAGTAGTCAGATTATACATCATTGGAGCATCTCATGGAGAACAACGTATGGACTGCATCTGGTTTATTAAACTATCACAAACATGCGAATCAGTTCCTAGATTATGTCTAATAGAAAATGCCTCTATTGTCAGTCCTAGTAGAAAGACTAGTATCTTATGTTCCACCATGTCTAGAGAACGGTTGTCTCTAATCTCCTAGCTCACCACTTGATGACTTTGGGATATTATTGGTTTATAATTTCAAAAGTCATTCCTAAGAAAAAGCACAAGATCATAATGATATAATCACTATAAGAAGATGAACATATAAAAACCCACTAACCAAGGAATACATACTTAAATACTCTCGTAAAAGTATAGTCTATACTAAATTTTCAAATATTAGTTTAAGAGGTTATAATAAATGGAGGGTAAATTGTACCATGCTTCACAATTTACTAGATTCCATTTCAACACATTTTATATTTAATTACCATGTTTTCTCTTTAACCATTAATAATCATGAAAATTAGGGATATAGATGTGAAAAAATTTCACTTTAATGTATTCATTTTATCAGAACATGTGTCAATGTTCTTTTAAAAAAAATTCCATCCTAGTGAATTTGGGACCATTATACCTATCATAGAGATTAAAACCCTATTGAATTTCTAATAAAATGATTGATTTTGTAAATTAATTCTTCAAAACCATGAGGGACCATAAGACCTCATGAATTAAAATTTGAAATAACTCAATAATTGTCCACAAAAAGCCCAGGAATATATACAAGAAAGCCCCACTCAATAACCCATGTAATATAAAGCAATAAAATTAGTGAATCCATGTATATGTAATCAAATTATACTAAAAGGATTCATGTAACGAAACTCATTTCCCACAAATCATCTGGATAGGGATAAAATTAATTATCAATAAGAGTAATAATAATAAACTACACCCAATATGTGTGTCACCCAATGGTGAAAGGATATCAACTATTATAGGAAAACGTAGAAAAAAATAATTTTGAAAACTCATATTTTACCCAAAACATTTGTATAGGAAACCCAATAAAGACTTATGATCAAGTCTAAAGAATTACTAATGGCCAATATATAGTTAAAAATAGTAATGAATGATATAAACAACATCTGATAAAAAAAAATTTTGTCCTAGACCCGAATTCCACTTAATAGGTTCCCCATGCCTGGTTAGTCACATGGCCTTAAGAGCATCTCCCTAAATACCAGAGGCTACAGACTAGTCGTGAGGGACTTGGGTGTATCCATTGGGAAACTATTCCTTCACCATCAGAGTGTTGAGAAACATATTATTATAAACATTTGTTAATATTGTATGCAACATAAGTAAACAAAATTCACAATAGAAAGAGACAATAAAAAATAACCAAAATAATTGGAATAACATAAAATAGGTGCCGATGATATATATCATGTAACAAGATTTCTAGAAAACATGGTTAAAAATAGAGTATATAAATGAAAAAACAAATTTAGAAAAAAATGAAATATATAATCTATCCCAAGAATCCTGAGATATTACTCAGTCATCTTTTCCCATCTCTATCCAAGCATAGTATGAAATCATGTGTACTAAGCATTATAGATCCCTTTATCAATGATTTCATACTTTTGATATACCCTGGGTACCAATGCTGTCTAGAGAGGGTGTGAGATAAATGTTAGTGGGCCACCACAAATGGGGTCTATAACACCCAGCTTGTGTAATGGAAATGTAACTGTGTAGTAATGCATATAAAAATAAATAAGTACAGTGTAAGTAAATACCCATTTACCTATATTATACCTCAGCTGGTGTTTGAAAATGTAACTACTTCATTAATTAATTATGATTTAGTTAGTATAAACAATTCACATGAGGAATAGCCAACACTGACATCAACTCACGAAAGTATAAATAGTAAATTCTCTAGGATTTAACAGTGAACCCATAATTGTTATTTAATATGAAGTTGTTCTGTGGTATTCAACAAGGGAACCTGGGCTATAATGGGTCGCTAAATCAATAGTAATTGTGTCTAGATAAGGGGGTAACAATGCAATCCAAGGGTATTCATCCAACGTATTCCCACAAAAATGTTTCTAATTGAGTCCAAACAATACATCCAAGGTAAAATAAGAGATAAGCATTGGTTGGGACCATGGATGAAACCAAGGTGCCTGAAGTTATGCTAAATACAATTAGTGTATCATTGGAATCAAATAATAATAATAAAGGGATCCTATGGTGTCATACCAAGAATCCAAAGGGAGATAAGGATTGGGATCATGGGTAGGTCTCACCAAAGTCAACCAACATCCATGAATTGGGGTTATGTCCTTGAGTATCCAAATAATTCCCTAAAATATCCAACAGATAATTTGACCTAAGGCTTCCTAAAAAGATTTCATGGACCATTGGTATATAGAGGAACCTTAAATTTAATTCATTCTAAATAATTTGGTCATCTGAAAACTAATACAATAATAAATTTACATTTTTAAATACTTTCCTTTCGTTAGTTTGAAAATGCCATATATCATGAAACATTTTAATTAAAACCATGCAAGTTATGGCCAGTTAATAAGGATAACTCTGCTGCCATCCATGGACATGGAATGGTGTGCTACAAATGTGTAACCAAACAATCATTTACGTTTAATAACGCAAAGTCAAATAATTATTTATACTTTCTATAACATCAATTAAATAAATCACTTACATTAAATCACTTACCTTAGACGGGTGAAGTGGATGTTACAAGACACAAGATATTCACAATTTTATGATTTATGCAGAAATTAATATTAGGAGTCTTACAATTATTGTGTTCATGCTCAAACACACCTGAATGTTGGATCAAAATTGTAAAAACACATAAAAACTAATTATGGAATGCCCCAATACTTTGGGAGTTGGGAGTAGTGGATGAAAAAACCAACAACCGATCACATTTATTGAAATATAATAACCACATGATTCCAATTACTATAATAATAGAATATAGATTCAATAAATGATAGCTGAGGAAATTGGTATTCCCCACGTGATAATTCCTAAATCAATGAACTTTATGTTTGAGTTATAGAGAAAAAAATTAGTACTCATACAACTAAACTTCTCTATATTGTCCCATAATTCTTCCAGGATTGGAGAAGATCTTAAAAACAGGCATAAAATCATAATTTTTGATAACTAGGTCATGTGGAATTTGAATAAATAACAACTAAAAAGGACAAGATTTAACATCGATGCTTGATTGGACCCTGGATGAAGGATATCTCTTAGTCCTTAGATTTTTTCATCAAATGATCCAAAATGGGGAGATATTGTGGTTTGTTTGTTGGAACTGAAATATTGAAGATTAATTATGTTAATTAGATCGTTAATGGAAAAATGGAATCATTTCAAAAAATTTAGAGCATGTACGGTTTTCCAAACCATGAAGCAACCAAGTATGGGTACCTAGAGAATAGGGGCACTCACATGCTTAGTTTCCATGGTAAGGGAAACTGTGCACCAATCGAGCAGAATGACTTTGCCCAAAAATTAAAACCATCAGCATGGTTAGATCTAATTATGTGCCCTACTAGCACAATTCACCATAACGGTGTGCCATTTCCTTTTTTACCAAAAATGTGGGATTCAGGCTCCAAAAATGTTTTGTACACCACATAGACCTTGTAGATAACATTAGGCATCCCCAATAGGTTCATAATATAAATATAGAAGAAAATTTATTTGATCTTTACTTGACTGAAAAACTATATTACTACTATTGACTCCACAATCCCTAACATGTCATATCATGAGATAGGAAATATCTAAACAATTTATTGCATGTTCAAATAATTCAAGGCACACCCATCAAATAATTTACACAGTCCCCCAATGTTATTGGTTCACATAACATTCCCATTTATCTCATGAGATGTAACATTAAACAATGCATCTGAGGGATATATAATCCATTGACACTCATCACATAATTAACACCATATATAAATTTTCCACAATATCAATAAAATGATCAACCCGTAATAGATTAATTGACCCATAATAAACATAGAAGATTTAAGAATCATTCTATAAAACATCATCACCACATGCCTTATAGAGAATGAATATTCTTGGTATCATAAGATTATATAACTTATTTAACCTATGAAAGGTTAAATGATGTTTATACATATTAAAACGAAATTTTATTATTATAGTATAAATCATGTAGAAAAACAAAACTAAAAACCCATTTTTAAATACATAAAATATACATAAAAGTGACTTCCATAAAAATAAATTATTTATGATTTATAAAACATATTGAAAATTAATTTTTAGAACCTACATGGTATTTTAAAAAAATAAATTATATAAATATTCCATCAAAACAATTCTGTTAGAATTCATTAAAACACAACATATTTCATAAATAAAAACACAAAACATTAAAGTCTCATTTAAAACAAATAATTGTTTTTTCAATTCAGACTTTTAGTTTTGAAAAATAAAAAAATATTATATTATGTTTTCAAAATAATTGAATTTTTTTTAGAAAGTAATTAAAAAAATTTAATGAATCATTTAAACATATGAATTCTTTTAATGGATAAAGAACAAGTATTCACAAAAATTATTAAAATGGGAAAAAAAATTCATAATGAAAAAATTGAATAAATTAAAATATTTTTTATAAAATTTATAAAGAATGTAAAATATAGAAAAATACATTAATTAATTATTAAATAATGGATTAGCAAATCAAAAAACTGAATATGGACATTTTGGAAGGACATTTATAGAAATATAGGACTTGTGGGGGGTATTTTCACTTCTAAGCATCACATGAGGTATATTATTTACAATGGGAAGTAAATTTGATAGAGTAAAAGTTTAATTGAAATATTTATAAGACCATAAAACAAATATTTTGGTTTTTAGATTTTAATTTAACCTAATATTTCCATATATGGAAATGAATTCCTAAAAATTACAACTTAAAAAATCTAATAGAAATAACCCTTACATCTTTTTGAAATAATTTATTCAAAACCCCATTCAACAGGAGAAGATGAAATAAATTTTAAAATATAATTAATTTCATTAAATTTATGATAAAAAATTTTATAAGAATGAAAAATTCCAAAAATAAGAATCTATTGGTGAATATAGAATATATATGAAATGGATAATGTTCATATATGAAATCCTAGCCTTTAATCTCGTCATCAAAAAAGTGATTCATCCTCGAGTATAATAAACATAACCCACTTAATCAGTTATTAAAAACCACATATATATATATTATATTTTAAATTAATTAATATAAGTCATTCAATACCCACATATTAGTCATTTAATTTATATATTCATCATCCTATGTTAGTAATTTTGATTATTTCTCAGCTGTTTTATAATGGAGATGTCAAACCACATTCTTTGAATATATATTCATCACTCCCAGATTATTAAATATCATCAAATAGATTTCTTCATTTATTTTTTCATCCACACATTCCCTTTTTAATCTTTATACAACATTACTCATAATAGGATATGTGATGATCATTTTTAGGATGTAAATTATGGATATTAAATTATTTATTTATAGTTATCTTTATTTTTAAATAATCCATCAAGAAACATATTCATGAAATATATTGAACCCTGAAATTGATTTAAATTTAAAATATAAAAAAAATATCAAAAATATATAATCCAATCTTAAATAACCACTTTGAACTAAAAATATACGTTTATTATGTAAAATAAAATACATTATTTATTAAGATAATAGACTCCAGCAAGTTTTCATGTGGTTTTTATTATTATAAAGAGAATTTATAAGGTATGTATGGATTTTAACTTAAATATAAATTTTATTTAATTATAATAATTATATATAATTAATTATAGAAAAAATTTTATAATAATATTCATGGAGGATCTATTATAATAATACAGAAAAAAATAATTGGGTTGGGTAATACTCCTGTTGAGGATTTGGGAGTTCACCTAAAATACACTAGGGAAATAGAGAACATACTGTAATCTTTTTAACTACAGTTTAACAATTTAAGAAAGGTATTATCAGATATATAAATTATATTGTTTATAAGGATTTTTTAAAAATAAATTTATATATAAGTGGGTTGAAATGGTTTCTTTTTTGGTGAAAATTAGGGTATTTTATTATAAAAATATTGTTAGCTAAGAGGTAATAATCGAATCCCATGTGAGATACACGAGTTTGGTGTGGAATGGTTGTTTATATATGTTGGTATGATTTTACAACCTAACTAATTTCATATTTATAGTCTAAATATCACGAAAACAAAAAAAAAATTCGAGCCACATAAGTTGATCCCTATTAACTTTATTATCCATGATTAAAATTTAACCATGGTAATTATTTGTTACTAAAAATATATGAGGAACCCATTAAACAAATTTTAACATGTTTATTCAATATTTTTAATCCATTTAATATAACTAAATTATTAAATAAAATAAAATAATCTTATAAATTGAACAAGATACAATATAGAAAAATGTTTTTGTTAAAAAAATTATTTCTAAAATATTGAAGTTTCTTTGTCAAATTTTAAACCAATGACCACTTAAAGCAACATATTATTAATAATATTTGTAAATATGAATAATATTATTGCCATTATTTTAACGAGATCAACTTAAATTAGGTTCATATTAATTATGAAAACACTTAAAAAAATAATTCATTGAAAATAATACTTGTACCCTTAACATAGAGATTAGTTTTAAGTTGAGTAAAAAAATTTATATTGAAAATAAAATAGATATATGTACATAATTTTCACTACAAAAGATTTATTTAATGTTACTACCTATGAAGGGATGGTTTTCATCCATTTCAAATGAGTGTTTTTGTAATTCCTTTCTTTTGTAAAGGGTTGAGGGCTTAAAGTGTCTTATATAGGATTAAAAAGTAGTTTTTGGTGTTTATAAATCCCAAATAGGAAACGAAATTTCTTGGTTCTAGCCATGTTGGACCAAGTGTGTACCTTAGTGAAAATAGGCATGTTGGAAATGGTTGGGGCAATCCATATCCTTTTTGAGGTGCAAGAACGAGATTATTGTTAGCATTGTCCTAGGTGACACAACAACAATCATTTCTAACATAATGGTAATGGGAAAACAACAAGAGTAATAATTGATTTTCATATATCTAATAGTTTACTCAGCTATTCATAAGGAAATATAATTTATTAATAAGATATAATAGAGGCCTTTTTTGCAGGTTTTTGGAATTTCATTGGCCCAAACCATTCTATATTCCTTATGTCACCGTTAATGATCTATGTTTTGTCTTTAAAATATATTTTAATGTAATTATGGGATGGTCAGTGGCATAATAAATCAATTTCCATTAACTAAATTTCGATATTCCTAACACTTTAAAAGTATGATCATTTTTGGTAGTGTTATTCAATACATCAAGTGGTTATGTACGATCTTTCTGAACTAATATTTATTTCATTTTTTGAAAGATCCTACCTTCAGTTTTGTTTATCTAGGTCTTACTTTAATACACCTTTTTAGTGCATCTTGTTTTTGGTGTTTCAGTGGAATATTGTTGGTGATTCATTCGTCATGTGTTTTTAATTATATCTTTTCTCTAGAATGATCATATAATTTTATTTTTCTTAGTGTTTAAGAATTGTATGAGCCTTGAATAAAATTGATTATTGGTGTCCATGAGATATGAAATTCTTCACTATTCAACTCTAATTAATGATTAATATTTATAGTAATTTAATATTGGGTATGTGTTTATTATACCATTTTATTGGTCTTATTGTATTACATACTCTAAAACTCATCTCGTGTTTGATTCAAACTAGTTACAAGTGTTCTTGGTTTTTTAACTTTTTACTATTGGTGTGTGATGTTTTTTAAGAGATGAAACCATGGAAAAACATGATGTTGGTTGTAATATTCTGATTATTTTTTGTGATAACAGGGATTGTTTAGAGTTATAGTATTTCCTTATGTTGAGAACTTTTCATTTAGGCTTCTCCTCTAGTATCTCATCAAAGAAAATCTGGAAATAGTTGTCACCTAAATTGGATGAACTCTATTTAATTTATAAAAATCCATCTTCATTAAAATTATTTGGAATGGCATGATCATTTCTTATGAATTTTTATTTTTTGGTATTTTTATTCGTTATGATTTCACAATTTTTTTAATAGATCATTTGAAATAACAAATATTTATTTGGTGGTGTTTGGGTGAAACATGAGAAATTTGGAAGTTATATGGAGAGATCATGGGTGGCACAAGATATTAAAAAACTATTTTTCTTTCCCCAACAAAACATGGGCTCTCAAATAGAGGGGATTCATATGGCTAACACATTGTTTATCAAACATTTCCACCTTTTAAGAGAAAATGTGCAAACCTACCTAGAAAAATATATGTACATTTTAAATTAAAAAGAAATATAATTTAAAAATACCCTAACCCCTAATGCATACCTAAATTAATCCTAACTCAGAACAAGCCATTTTCAATCATTTTTGGAGGATCATGAATGCATTCATAGGACTTCCAACTTCCTTTCCAAGGGAACTAATGGGTGGATAGAATATCTGCACCTCCCCTGGTATGTGATTTCATCCCATTTAGATAATTAACTCTCCCTCTCTCTTCCAATAATATTTATAGATAAAATATAGATGTTTACCTGTTGTTGAAAATGGGTTACATATAAATTTAATATAACTTGTTTCTCCAAAATCATAGATCGTGGAATTGAATGAAGATATCACTATCTATCGTGGATTTTCTTACCCATTTCAAATTACATATTTTTTTGGTTGATTTATTATCAATTAATTCAGGTAGGTCATCCCTTATTTAAATCCCAATGTCTTGATTTCAATAATGTGTGTGTAATTGTAAATTTTTTATTAGATTATTATAAATTTTGTTTTTTATATTGAAAAAATTAATTTGGTGAGTTCATTACTAAAGGGATTATGAAATTTGGAATATTGAGATTGTGAATTGTGATTATTAATTACTGAAGTAGATATATAGTTATTGAGATTATAGAAATCGATGTAATTAATAATTGAATCATTTACGGGGAAGTTAAGATTGTTTAATTGGAATAATTTTTTATTGAAATAATTAATGATATAAATAATTATTGAATTGGATTTAGATAATTATTTAAATAATTAGCGGAGACGGTATGGATCATGGAATTTATTTAGAGGATTAATTAGTCATTTAAATAAATAATAACATTGATTTGATAAATTAATTGGTTAATTAATTAATTGGATTTATGTGATTAATTAAAATTTGAATTAATTAATAGAATTGATGTGATAAATAAATTGTTGAATTTTTAATGGAATTGATGTATTTAATTAATTGTTTAATTAATTAATGGAGTATTTTGAATTATAAACTGATGGATTTGGTTATTTAATTAGTGAATTATTTGATGGTGCAATTGTGAGATATGTGATATTGTGAGATTTTGATATATATGATTTTGTAATATTGTGATGGATGTGAAATGTGATAATTAATGGAATCAGTGGTTGTTAAAAGGGAAATGGGACAATTAATGGTAATAATGGAATTCATATATGAAATGAGATAGTGAATGGTAACACAGAAATTAATATGTTAATTGAGACAATGAATAATAATAATGGAAATCCAATGTGAATTGAGACAATTAGTGGTAACAATAGCATTATAATGTGAATTATAATAATGAAATGTGATAATAGAATTATGAGATATAGAATCCCTCAGTGATAGTTTAGACACTAGAATGAGTCGAAGCCATAATTGAGAGTTTGGGCATCCTCTTGAACACATAGGTTAAGTATCTATAAAAATTACATTGTTTAACATTTTCTAAATCATATATCATAAGGTGACATTATTAATAGATTATATGAAACATAGAATAGTCATAATGTATAATAATATAGAACATAATCCAAGAATGAAAAGATAATCTTACATTGACTCATCATTGATCGAACCATGTCCAAATGCTATGATTCCTTCACTCTAATACAACATTCCATTTTGGTTTTCTTGGAATAGTGTGTAATAGAATAATTTTATAATTTATTATATTATCTATAAATTCTTTGATTAATTATTAACAGAGATGCCTTAAACCCCTACAGATGCATATGGTTCTAAAAACATTATCTTCATATTAAAATTAATATCGACTAATGTTACTCAAACGTAAGCGTCCATAATTTAAATATTAATAAACAATATTGAATCAATTTCATACCCAAGTCATTTTGGACTTATAGTTTTATATAATTTTAAAATAACTATTACCTAATAAAATCCATATCATTCTCATCCAATGTAATTCTGTCCCATTATACCATGAATCCCTTATTCTAGAATAAGTCTTCCAAACTCAAAAATATCCTTGAAAATGATAACCTTAAATAAATATCTTAAATAATATCATTATGCATATAATTGGTAAATGGTATCATATGAAAGATGATATCAAATTCTAAGTATGTGTAAACCTTGGAGACATCAATCAAAATCAAAATTGAGTATATAATGAGTTAAATTATATCAAAACATAATCAATTTACATTGACATACAATAATACTTCGATACCCAAAAAATCAACAATCACAAACCATGTATCACAGAATTAGGATATAGAACAATATAATATATGATAATCATAGACCATAACCCCCAATATCATAGCATAATCATAATCATATTGCCAAAGAGTGTAGCACACAAATAATCTGACGGAAAAATAACCAAGTAGAGAAGCCATCACTATATTATTCACATAATATAGTGATGAAGGAATCAAAACCTAATTCCCAGAGTGATGTCAAAAATTATATATATTCATTTTATTTATATAATGGGATATATAACCTTATACAATGAATTTATGGGTGATATTCAACCACTCCTACCAACATCCATACATATGTGTGAAACTAGAACATAGAAAAAATTAAAATTTCATTATAGCATAGTTAACCCATGTAAATAAATATGTATCATGAAAACATCCTTTAAACATCATTATATGTCATTAAATTAATGTTATAGGATGGTTACATGCCTCTAATGAATCGTAATAATCATTAAACGATGTTGTAATATACAAAAAACATTTTTATATTAATATTAGAATTATAATTTAAAACATATAAAAAATATCTTTTTAAAAAAACTAAAAGACGGAAAATTCACAGAAAAATGGGAAATTTTCTTTTTGAAAAAAAATATATATACTTGAAAATTAATCCATGTAATGAATTAATGTAATAATGTTTGGAAATTGTGTTTTTTAGAAAATATTAAAAAATATCAATTCACGCCTTTGTAAAAGAAGTCCAAATAACAAATAAGAAAAAAAATATATTTTTAATCCTCTATAAATAAATGAAATTAAATTTTTAAATAATATTAAAAAATATTTTAAATACAATGAAACAAAATTCATTCAAACTATATTAATAATATTGATATTATAAAACATGTTTTGGTTAAAGACAAAAAAACATTAAAATAATTGGTTTAAAATAAAACCCCTTATTTCTTCTAAAATCAAAAACTAAAATGACAATGAAAATTAAATTCCATTAGTATAAATATATTATTAATATAATGTTTCCAGTAAAAATTATGTACACCATATATAATAATATAGGAGCACAATATGAAATATGTCGTAATAAAGTGAAATTGATATGAAAATGCATTAAGAAGAGTTGAAAACTGTAGTGGGAATATATAAATTAACTGAATATGTGAAAAATTTATATCCACATAAATGTATTATAATTAAATATAAAATAGATATTGGATATATATAAAAAAATCATGGAAGTATAAAATGATTAATTTAACAAATAACTCAATGAATATAAATTGTGTTATGTGTCCCATTATGGGTTTGATAACAAATAAGAATAACATGGACATAGAACATGAAATAAAAGTTATAAAAAGTTAATTTTTTATAAAATAAGTCACCATAGAGAAATTACCCAATTTTAAACCATAATTGGTGCATAATTAGTAATTTGATTGAATAAAACAAAAACAATGAAATTTAACTAAGACCAAAGAAATATTATTATTAAGACTTACTATGAATTCCCTATATAATTAATTTTGATTTATTAGTAACATTAATAAAAAAATATTTATAATTATTTTAAATAAAATAATCCATTTTATTATTACCCATATATTATTTTTTGTGCTTGAAATTAACATTTGAGTGTTAACCCTCCTATTTCCCTAAAAGGTTTCAGTTTGGTGCTTTGAGTACATATGAATTATTAATAGATTAATCACCTACAAAAAGTTTATTATAATGTAATGAATTCATTATATATATACTTTTAATTCCCATGGTCTTTTCAAATAACATATTTTAATGATTTCATGAAATTATTAGAAATTAACATTTTCCATGATTTTTTATTGAACAAATTAATTGAAATGGGTGGTTAATATATTTTTTAATATTACCAATATAAAATTATTAAAACATCATAAATTAATCCTTTTTATATCTTATTAACTATATTATTGTTTTCAGTGTAATTATTTCTATAATAATTTCATCAATGTGTATGTTTGTGGTAAAACTCACAAAAACCGAAACACATTATTGGGGTTGAATGAGTGAGAACATTATATTGTAAAGTGATAATTTCATATTTACATAAGATTATTTTTTTTCAATTTGTGATTTTAATGTGACTAATGAAAATCATGGAGATATAGAAAATGAATATAAATTAAATATGATGTTACGAATTTTTTTCATACAATGTTTCTTCGAATGCTCGTATTAAATTTTATAATGACCATTCATTTTTAATATTATATTTAGTGAAACATAAAAATTTTATAAATTTAAATGTCATTCATTAAATAAATTTTTAGAACCATCTATATAATGCATTTCATAATAATTCAATACATTGTTTCATGGTGGTGATAATCCTAATGAAAAACAAGTGATATTTTCATTTTATAGTGAATTATAAGAACATATATAATGGTAACTAAATCAACATAATTAAATTAAAATATACTCAATAAAATTATTTTATTATATTAGTATAGTTATGGATTATTTTTATGAGTTTTAAGAAAAACAATTCTAAATATAACTTTGTAAAAAAATTACATCTTCTATTGGGCCACTCATTAGGACATCTAAAATTAGACACAGGTTAAGACCAAAACCTCTAGGATGTGTTAATGAGTATTAGAGAGAGTATTTATTATATTTTTATTTATACTTGGTGGTTTTGGTTTCTTTATTATATGTATGGTGATTGTGTCCTTTCTCAGTTGAGATGAGGGGAACTTTTAGAAGAACTAATTTATTAAAATAAATTTAAGGTCACACTGAAGTCATGTGTTTCATAATTTTAAAAAATATTGGATAATAGATTAAATAATCCACACATAAAATAATATAATGAAAAATAATAGATATATTTGTGTCTCTATCTCTTAATATATCAATTGATTAACATTTAAAAATAATTTAACGTTACCTCCATTTACCATGTTAATTATTTTATTTAATTAAATTAAATATATATGATTACCTAATTTGATAATTTCAAATGAAAATTGTTAGACGATATTAATAGAAAATTTTTTATTGGTGGTAAAAATTCATTTTAATAATAGAATAATTAATACAATAAAACAATTTTAAAAAAAAATGAATTTGAGGCATAAAATGAATTTACATAATAATAATTTTTTTTATTTCTTCCCTCTGATATTCACTGGTTTATTATTTTATAAAATAAATTTATTTCCAACGAAATAGAAAACTGAATGATTAATATTGAACACTTAGTTAATTTAACATAAGTAAAAAATTTTTATTTGATTAAAATATAACTTGGGGTCCAATATGTAAAACCATAATTTTTAAATTCAAAATATTAATTAAAAATTCATTCTTTTACTGATTATGTTTTTTGAGAAAAAAATTTCATATGTTTTCATGTAATTCTGACACTGTAATTATTTATTACGAGTTACCGTGTTTGTAAAAATAGTATATAAAACTATTCAACTAAAAATAAATCATATCAAAAATATCATTAAATTCACCCTTATATAATTTTGATTGGATAAATTATAATATAATGTTATTTTTATATTATTTAAAAATGTAATTTTTTTTTTGATTTTTTCTACAAATAAAAAAAATATACATAAAATTGTTATTTTAGGAAATAAAATTCCAAAATATTATTCTTTTTTAACTTATTTCATATTGAAATATTTGTTTCATATTTTTTTTAAACATTGAATAATTGATCAATTTATTTTAATATATTAATTTACATCATTTTAAAAAAATAGTTCTATAAAAATATATCCCTTTTTACATTAAACATGTTTAGTCTCATTCCACTTACTATTTTTAATTAAATCATATAGATATTGAAAATTTATTTGGTATTAAAAAAGTAATTTTTCATCAGGAAAGATAATATTATTACGTAAGGAATTTCAAATATGTTTTTTTATAATGAATTAATATTGTTTTTTTAGTTAAAGGATTATTAATATTTTATTTTTATTTATAGTGTATCAAAATTTATACTCATAATGTTCCAATGATTTTATCAATTTATAATTAAATTATTCATAGTTTTACTAAGTTCAGAATTATGCACGAGGTATTATAATAAAAATATTATAAAATTAAATGAAAATATATAATAAAATCTCGGGGGTGTTATACTCTAAACCCCTTTAGTAAATAGCTTGGTAGAAATTTTAATTTCTTTCATTAATAAATATGTTTGATGGGGTTCTTTATATAGTCAGTAATGATGATATAATTTATAAAAAATTTATGTATCTTAAAATCATTTAAAGTGATTATAATTTCTCTAATATTCGAAATATATCAAAAATATCCTTTTAGGTAACACTTTATGAAAATATAATTCAATGTTTTTTTATAATACATAAGAGTTTCTGGGGACCAAACTTCCCCAACATCATTTTCAAAATCTGTTTAAAAAATAATAATAAAACAAAGTGTGCTGATAATAATTCATAAACAAATAAAATTAAATAATAAATTTTTATATATAAAAAAATTATTTCAAATAATGATATATTAAATTTAAATATATTTCCAAACTACAAATCATTTAGTTTAACTACGACATCAATATCTTTTATTAATTTTATATCAATAACATAACACCTCAACAAATGTAAATAAAAATAAACCATTATCATTCTAAATAAATTGTAAACCGAACAATATTGGAATCTAGTACCACTTGAATTATTTATAGACATAATCCCAAAAATAGTAATTACTGATAAGATCACATACTAATAAAGCTATGACATAAATATAAATACTCAAAAAACAATGAATTTCTTTATCACGAAATAACATTTAATCGTCTATGAAATTTAAAATTATCAACACATATATTAAAAATAAATTAAATCATTGTCCCAATTAGTCAAAATTAACAAAACATCAAATGACATATCAACTTAAAAAATTATTCATACCAGAGTCATGTATTATTCCAAAATCCTGAAAAAACATATCCAGAAATTTAATTAGTATCTATAAAATCCCATAACATAATACCTTAAAAGGGGAATATATTCTATGAATTAATGATCGACCATAAACATATAATCTCATGATGGTATCCATATAACAATAAACATTAACATCATAGAAAATACGAACTATAATGTAATCATATCACTAATCTGATAATAACTATTACATTCCAGACTCATACACTTAGTTCTTGTGGTAAAAAATCCATTACATATTGATTTTGATTCCAACTAAATTAAAAAAATGTAACCATCCATAATTAAAATAACAATAACTAATGTTCATTTGATTATGTACCAAAGACCCTTTATGTTTAATGTTTTAATGAATTAGTGGAAAAACAATATAAAAAACATATATGTTACTCATCCAATTGAAATTTAACCCATTCATGGAAGAATATGTTATTCCATAATATGTATTCCACATTTTCACAAAAATTAACTACTCAAGATACACATTTGGAAGTATATTTCATTATATAAATCTTTATAACCATAAGAAATTTAATCAATATAACAGTGAGCTCAGATTCTCAAAAAACGGAAAAAAACTAAGATATAATTATAATATTATAATTGATAATAATATGAGAATATGTATATAAAATTATAATCAATGTTAATGTAAAAAACACCTGATACTCATACCCAAGAATCTAGAAATCATAAACTATGTGTGATGGAAAATAAATTGACATTACCTAATACAATAGATTCATCTACTATGATACATAACCCAAAAAATCATATGAATATGGAATAAGAATACATAACAAGAATAATAATGGGAAACTATTTGTTAGTAGAGTAGGAACAAATAAATAATTCCAATAATAAGTAGGATCATAAATCACTAATAAAATTGAAATGTGGAAAGATAATCAATAATAATTTCACATAATTAT
The DNA here is from genome assembly GCA_963277665.1 of Viscum album. Lineage (NCBI taxonomy): Eukaryota > Viridiplantae > Streptophyta > Magnoliopsida > Santalales > Viscaceae > Viscum > Viscum album. Next base: position 1,878,853,698 of record OY728150.1, on the reverse strand, counting down.
CTTATTAGATATAAATTCATAAAAAAATCATTTTACAGATATATAGGACCCCACCCATAAATATCCAAGAATATTATTTCCATAAGAATTTTGAAACAATCATAATTTTGTTTCAACTCAATTAACCCCAGTGAAAAAATATGTTTCATAAAAACTTCCTTACAACATCCTCAAATGCCTTCTTTGGAAAGAATAATGATGGTGTAATATCCCTAGTGAAGGTTACTAATCATTAAAGGGTGTCCAAACATATGAAAAAAACTTCTATTAAAGCATCTGTAAAATTCTTTAGAAAATTAGATGAAATAATTTTTTTGGGAAAAAATGAATAATTAAAAGAATAATGGGAATATTATTTTATTTTAAGATCTATAAAATCTTGTAATGTAATATTTATAATGAATAATTTCCCTGTTTGTTGAAATATACTGTCATGTGATAAAACAAAAAAAAATATTTTCACACCATTGTAAAAATGTTTAAATAACCACTAACATCCAAAAATTATAAATGGAGACTAGTTTTTTTGATATAATTTTATTACACAAAAAAAGCCTAAATGACCAAGATACGTATTTCATTAAATTTAATCTCTTCGAAAAAATTTTATCCATGAAACCCCACGTCTAAATAAAACATAATATCGTAAACCAATATAACCTAGAAATTAAATTAAAGGGTTTTAATAGGATTAAATAAATTATGAAATTTATGTGTCTTATACATGTATAAAGTACATTTAATGGTTATCTATTAATTAAAAATAAAAAACCCATTTGAATTAAAATTTATTGTTTTATGAAATATGGTGTTTTTCTAAAAGATTGTTTTATAATGCATTTAGAAAACACATGTAAAGTAATTTTTACAACATTTATAAATGTTATTTTTAATAATAAAAATTCATTTTTAAAATAACCAAATCAAATTTTTCTTTAATTGAATTTTAATAATCATTTTAAAAAATAGAAATTTTAATAAATATTGACAAATACTAGTTATTAGTGAAATGATTCACATTATTTTAATAATTAAAAAGATTAAATTTTTTCAAAATTCATTGTAAATAAAATTATTTCAATAGTATTATAATAATAAAATTTAATTTTAATCAATTTTATATTGAATTTTGATATTATAACAGTGCATAATTATGAAAAAACTATTCTTTGGAAAATGATATTTTTTATATGTATTTGGGAATAATTATTACTAAAAATTCCTATTATTATGAATTGATTTTTAAAAATTATTTTTAATTTTATTAATAAATATAATTTATTATATATAATATTTTTAACATAATTAGTTTCATAATTAATATTAAAAAAAATAAAAATTAATTATCTCGATTAATGAAAAAACTGTTTACTAGCGAATAAAAATAAAAATATTAGGGTCCAAATGACCTAGGAAAAAGACTAATTCCTATTTTATGTCCATATTGACTTTATATATTCCATATTTTTTATAATGAGTCTTTTTAGAACTTTTTTGCTTGCCCAAATGCTGGAATAACCTGTTCCTTTCAAATATTACAAGTCTGTCCCCTCCCTCACATATAAAAGTCCTACCCCTCTCATATTGTCTTCAAACATACAACGTGAATTTTTATGGTAAACTACTGACCCAATATCTTACTTACATTCATAACCACCTCGTAGTGGAATTGCTTAGATAATATAGCCAATATTTGAAGTCATTAGACATAATCCTAAAGAGGGTGTCAGAAGAAGAGGTGAAGATATTAAAAATGAATTTTAATTTTACTTATTTATATAACTCCATAAAATTTTCTTCAACTATTATATAATAATTTAAACAGTATATACATTAAATTTATATGTTTTTATGATAATTGAATAACCTATAGCTTTCTTAACTTCCATGAAATTGTAAATGATACCTTCGTTCCTATGTACGATAGACTACCACCACACCAACCCATGTAACTCATTTTCAATCACCAACTCTAATGGATTGATATAATGATATATTTAGCATATTAATATGGTATTTATGAAATCAACATACATTTTTATTTATAATATCCCATATAACTTCATAACATGCAATCTGTATGAAAATAATAATGTCACTGAGGGGTATGTGTGGACTACTGCCTCTACGTAGTGATGTGAAATATTTTTCATTTTATTTTGATGTGGATAATTATAAGGATATAATTAATCAATATTATTTAAATATTTTATAATATAATTGTTCTATAAATTTTGAATATTTTTTTTAATTTGTAAAATTTTATCTGTTGGAAAATTATAAACTATGACCATGATTGCGTACGACCTATCGTCCCCTTGAATGGTGCAATAAATTTTCCCATATCTAAATTTTATAGACTATTATAAGTACTTATATAATCTTTATATATTACATTTTTATCAATTTTATAATTATTATGTCATATAGTAACATTCAAATTAAAATTTCCAAAATTACATAACTAAAACCTACATGAAAAATAAAGCAATTATCCCCCAAAAATGATTTCAACAATGCATTATTAATAAATGTGTCATAAAATAATATAAGTAAATCATATATGATATGAAATATGTTATTATTTTTATTCAATATATTTATAATAAATATATAGTTTTTTATAAAATTAGTATGTAAATTTAAAATGGAAATATGAACTATGGTAATGGATTCAATCTCAATTTCCATTCATTAAGGCATATTTTAATATTATCCACCAATTTATTTTATAGTGTATATCCAACCCCAATTTACCTAATACGTCATAAATAATTCATAACTCATGGTATTTTATATATATATTCATATTATTTCAGGAAATTTGATTTGATTCGAATGTCACGAAGTGGTGAGTGTTTCAAAACTCTATTTCTTTTCATTAAATTATATTACTTCTTCACTGACCATGATATTACTAGAAAGAGAGTGAAATGATATTTTATAACAAAATGTTTTATTTGAAATGTTTTATGTGTATTTATATTTAATACACATATTATATTTAGTGATTAATTATCATATCAATGTTATGGTTACTGTATGGGTTTCTCATATTACATTTACTTCCCTATGAAATGTGACATATTCACCGTTTATTTGTTTTTGGTCATTTATAAAATGATAGTTGTTATTTTATTTCATTGATATATTTATATTTATGTTATTTAATGTTTAAATTTATGTTATTTATTTCTGGGATCTTATAAAAAAATATACTAAATTAATAAGGGTTTATTCCACACATTAATCATTTTTTAGTATTGTTTTTGTTTTATTGTCCAATGTGGTAATTGTTTGATATTTATATATTAAAAGTAATATATTTTATTATCAATTGGTTATTTGTGATCATTTCATGCAATGGTACAACTTTCCTCTCATTGGTACATAAAATGATTTAGAAGGTAATATTAATAAAATTTTACCTTATTTATCACAGCACTCAAGAATACATTATAATCTACATCAATGTTTTCTAAAAAAATCATGTAATTTTTAACATTTTTAAAATAAATTATTAAATATATTTTTATACATTTTTTTCTTATTAATGTTTTTTGAAATGATCTTTGTTTTATAAATGAGGTGCTATTTAACCTTTTTACAACATTGTTGATGGAATGTTTTATAAATTATATTGTTTGTATGAAATTAATTTTTTCGTGAACCCTTGACTCTTTGAACCTTAAATTATAAGTTTACAAGTACATTTTTTAATATTATTGGAAATTTTTTGAGTGTTATTTTCATATTAAAATGTATATTTTCGTCTGAGAAAATTAATTTAATTTTCAAATTATTTATATTAATAAATGAAAAAAACTAATTTAGATTATGTGTCATTGTGAATATGTTGTGATGATACTAACTTAATTATTAAATTGAATTGATTATGACCGTTTGACTAGGGATGTACTATTTTGAAACTGATAACCATATTACTCTAAATAGTTTATTAATATTTTTATTCATTGGGGGAATGTATTAAAAATTACTAGATGGATTTAATATATGAAATTTTATGTTGATTATGTCTCATTAATATTAAATGATTAATTTATCAAAATTTGTATGTGATGTGTGGATCCCACTATATCTCCTTGGTGCATTAGTAGAAATCATGAGACATACTATATTGAGTTTTGGATAAGGCCTTACCCATATATATAGATGTATTTTAACTAGGAATAAATGTTATTTCATGTGTACTATCAGAAGTTATTGATTGTATGTTTTATATGTATGAAATTATGCATTCCATCATTTGAAATTCAATTATTATTGTCCATGTGATTTTTATAATATCAATGGATACGATTCTAGCTCAAGATAATATATATAATATATTATTTGATAAACTTTATTCATCCCATATTATTCTTCATATCAATGTTATTAGTTAAATGGAATGAGGCTCATTTATTTAACTATCTATATTGATCATGCATTTGGTATCCATGATAGCTTCTGTTGTATGTGTGCCATCATTGAGAAATAGAGAAAAACACTATCTTATAATTTATTAACTAGATTTTTATAAAATATATTATTATTGATACAGAATGACATTTCAGATGGATTATAGATTATATCAATGAAGATTTTATTGGTATTTTATTTTTTCAAATGTTGGTGAAATTCAATTATGTATATATTTTACCTATAATACTAAACTTTTTATTTTATTTGGATTTTACCACTTCCATCTAGTCCTAATTTAACAAATTCATTATGGACTTTGATCTATTAGGTTGAAAAAATTTAAAATTTGTAAAAATGTGAATTTTTTATAAAAATATAGAATTGTATTTGGAAGAAATAGTTTATATAACATAACCCAATGATAGACAGTGAGGAAAAGTATATTTGAACAACCAAATTTTAATGGGAAGAATAGATTATGTGGTTTTTTAGCAATACATATCTATTTTGATTTTAACCGTGAATGTGGTTCTATAAAATTTGTGCCTAGAGATAGTTAATATGAAATAGGATATTTGGGATTTGGCTCACTCATCACTTTCTTCACAACAATAGGCCTTACTACAGACTTAGTTTGACACTCTGTGGGGGATATTATTAAGATTATTCACATCTTATTTGTAGACCATTATGAAGAATTTTAAAAAATAAGACTTCAAAATATTCCAATCGAAACAATGATTATAATAATAATATTACATGGTAATATATTATTCATGATATGATTATAATCTCATTAGTTATAGGACTATACATTATGTTCCATATTTTTATTGTGTACTATATTATATAGAATTGTTTAGAAAAAAAGACGATCAGTTGCAATGATAACCATATCAATGCACATATTCCAGGAATCTATTTCGCTCCTGGGAAAATAATGACACCAGAGTTGGCTTTATACATGGAACTGAAAAAATTATTACTATAATAGGAAAACTGACTAATGTTATCAGAAATAAACTTTCCCCATATAGATTATCCTATGTATCCAACTTGGGGATTTTCATTTTAAAAAAAAATTCATGAATCCTAAACCTCCGTTATTAAATTGGACTACAAGTAAAATTTTAGTTACGGAATGGAAACGTTTCTTAGAGAAGATATTTCTTAATATACGATGTAATGAAATAGAGATGCTATTCTATTTATATTATTATCTCTTAGGGAATGTGGATTAGTGGTGGTTATTGATTCAAAAAACTAAATATGATAATGAAATAGTGATCATGGAATTGATGTATTTCAAGGTTTTGTTTTTTTTGAAAAATATTCTTATTTTGATAAATGAGTAGATATATAAAAAAATTACTAATTCTGTGACAATAGAAATATTGAAATATTAAAATGTATGTATCATAAATTACATGGTTAAAAAATAATGGTTTAGAATACATATGTAATCAAATTAGAGTTACTGCAAATTTATTTAATGGGATTAGATAATACTTCAAAGGATAAATATTTTTCTACTGTATCTATATATCCCAACCCTAAGATACATTTTTATTTCTATATCGCACAAGGTCCCTTCATCAGTGATGGAATTTGGTCTCTATTTTGAATCCTTTAGTCCTAATTTGTGTCTATTATTCCTTTATGGACTAAAGGTATCAAGATCAAAGTAAAATGTATTTAATTTTGATGGGTTATGTGTCTCGAAGGATTCGTTACATTGTTGGTAGTGGGGTTAGAAGAAGGTTTTTCTATTACATATGATTTTATTTCATGATTCATCATTGACTTATGTGGTGGAATAGAGGTTTTAGTACATGTGGTCTCATATTGGCGTTTTGAAGTTCAAGTGAAATTCTACTATTAGGGGTTCATGGAAGTGAAAATAGTTCTAGATGTGCTAGTCTTGTATATGGGGATTATTTATGTTTCTTTTTTTGGAGTGGATTTTGATTCAGGGAATCTAGATTTACATTTTAGTGGCACAATGTTTTTGTTCCTACTGATGGTTTTAATTGTATTAATTCTATGATTCTTTTGGATATTCCACATCATTTTAGTGTGATCGTTTTAGATGGTCCAATTCTCTTAGTTAACCATTTAGACTAGGATCGACGATCGATGGTATTGAGGGGGTATCAGGTGTCATGCAATATCAATGGTGCATAGATTAGAGTATCAATTCATCAGTAAACGACTATGGGATAAATTATCAAATTTATTTTTATTATTGTTGGTGAAAAGGGTGTGGAATTTAGTTCCATGCGTTTTGTATCGAAATTTAGATATCTGAATGATGAATTTTGAAAATATAGCTACTTAAGGGGCCTATGTCTCTAATAATTTCTTATCATACAATGATGTAGTATCATGTTCTATATATATTCAAATAAAATTATACATGCCTATGGATTTGAATTAAAACATGAGAAGAAGGGGAATGAAAGGGAAAAAATAGAAAATGGTAGGAGTGGAAGGAATGATTATTGCGAATGATTTAATTGCGTAAATAAATTCTATGATACTTTCATTAAGGGAATGTGAGTTATCTTCATGTTTGGAAATAACGTCAATAATTTTTATGAATTCATGAGTATGATTGAGATCACTAATATTTAGTCTTTCAACTCTAAAGATATATATATCAATTAAAATGAGTTTCCCAAGAATCATGAAGATATAGGGATTAAGATTATATGTGATTATAGTCATGATTATTTTGTTAACAAAGATGATATTGTATGATTAACATTTTTTTGTATTCAAGAAAAATAATGCAAAATTATTTTTACCAATGGTATTTGGGTGATAAGAATCCTAAAACATATATGGAATGTGTAAATTTTTGAAATCATATATTCCTTCAACTATGATTGACACAAAAATTATGTATATGATCATGGTTTTATATATTTATGGTTGATCGTAATTTAAATTTATTAAAAATCAATTTCAGGCTTTTTGTAATAGGATATTATCATGATTAATTGTAACAAAACAACATTATCCCAGAGTTTGTGGTGATTTTATTACAATAGTATACAAAAAAGAGGAAAAATCACCATGGAGTGATTTCTTTAGTAGTCTTGAAGAAGTATATAAATACATGGTACCATTAATATATTGATTAATAAATATAGAAATCAAGAAAGAAAAATATAATTCCATATTGACACATATTCATAATTTTCCTCTTCAGAACCTTGGGCAGAAAAAATATAAATGGTTTAGCTCAAAATCTCACTAACGGTTAGGTTCAGTGGAGGATATTGAAAATTAGTAATTATAATCGATACTGATGGGTAATTAACTAAAACACACATGATAATCAATAAACTAAGAATAAAAATTCATTAATATATTTTTCAGAGTAAAAATCATCTGAATAATTATAATTGATTAATTAATGGAGAAAATTCATAATTATTAGACTTCATGTGTCTAGAACATGAACCAAAATACCATCAATATGGTTTATGTTTGTGGTTATAAACCGATATGATGTTTCTTGGATTCAAAAACAAAGGTTTTTTCATTAACTATTTTCGTCTCATGAGACTACCGATGCATTGAATGGTAATCTATAACAAGGCCACACTAGTATGGATTGTATTAACAGGTCCATAACTCATATCATACCAATCCAAATCTATCTTCATATTTTATAGTTTTTATTAAATTATATGTCTTAACATTATATGTCCATAATAATTAAAAGATTTTGATTTATCAATATGTATCTATTATTCAAAAAACAATATAGAGTAATATGGTGAATGGTATCAAGATAAAACATGCCAAGTAAAAATTATCATAAACTATTAAATATAATATTGTAGATTGTAACATATGAGGCCATGAAAATTATTCAATAGATGGTGTAGAAATATATTAAAATACTCAAATAAAATCATTGAGATATGTTTGAATAAAAACCATTTTTTAATTTTTAAAGAAGATTTGTTTTGGAAAATATTTTATATTTGTCATAAATTAATATTTTAATCATGTATATCCAAGAAATTATAATTTATAAAAAATTATTTAATTATTTATTCATAAATGATTTCCAAATGGATTTAGAACATGTAAAAAAGGATTATTTTAGATTCATTGTAAATGATACGCTTTTGTACTATTTAAGGAAAATATTGAGGATTATTTAAAATAAAAAAGGAATAATAGTTTATATAAATAATGAAATTAACAAAAAAAAATTTAAGATTAAATGGGTAATTTTTTTTAAAATAATTTATTTCTTAAAATAGATTATGGAGTGTTCTTGAAAATGGGTAATAAATCAGGGTGGTCCCTTTAATTAGGTCTGATTATCAAAGAGAATTGAGAAGGGATCCTTATAAACATATATTTCTCCATAAAATATAGAATAATTGAATTAGGTAAATAGTTTTGGAAGAATAAAACATAATTTTTTTAGAGTGCATAAGAATTATTAATAATTTCATTTGAGAAAAGATCGATAAGGAGTAACCCGAAAGATAAAATGAATGTTCAGTGAGAATCCAATATCAATTTGTAATCAATCGAACAGTGTACCCCCTTAAAGTTATTAATCATCAAATGAAACATCAAATATCATTAATACCTAAAGATTCATGATATTATACATCAATGGGAAGTAAATTTACCCCACACACAATAATATCTCGCAAAAATGAACGATAGATGGGAAAAAACTTACATTATGTTTGAAAGTATTATCCACTTGTTCATATCATATTAGAAAATAAAATAATATAAATGAATAATGTAATTAATAACCTATCTAAAATTAATTTTATTTATCATGAATTTATTAAATTCTATTTTTTCTTTTTTTTAAGTTATTCGGTTCAATTTTGTGGTTCAGGATTGTTCGTTTATTGGATTTCAAGAATGGATCACATGTATACAATAAATTAAGCTCACATGAAATGGGAATAGTTATCCGAATATAAAATAAAATCTCATTAATGAAATTATAGTAGATTAAATGGTTATATAAATCATTTTTTTATTTGGTTTGAGGATGAACCATTAGCTAATAAGTTAATGGTAATCGTTTAGATTATTTTGGTGGTTTTTCAAACATCACAAATTTGTTTTGTTTAATTAATTAATATCACGTATATATAATGGTTCTATAAAATTAAATAATTTATAAAACATAAATTATAATTTTCCAAAAAATGGATTTCTACTCATACATGAATGTGGAATTGAAAAATGAAAACACATCATCCATGAAGGCAGTAAATCGACACCACAAAGAAGATGTTTTCATCCTTAGAATAAAAAGAACAAGATAAGATAGATGAGGGTAAATTTTCCATTTACATAATAATATTCAATTATATATAAGATTATATAGTTATTATTCATTTTTGGAAAGAGAATGATAAGTTATTATAATAAAATTAAATAAAAATAAGTAAAAATAAAATATAATGATTAAGGGTTTTACCTATTGAATTATTCTCATTTAGAACCTCCCTATGGTACCTGGATTTGGTATTTCATTGTAATAAAAGGCTCTTATAGGTGGAGGAGATATATGGGAAGAGTATTGGGATTAAGATTAACAATTTTTATAGTTTTCATGATATGAGGATAAAAGGTGTTGTGGGTCAGTATCTATGGTGGAGGAGAGGAGTGTTTTTTATTACTTTATTAATTAGCTTATTATTTTGTCTAAAAACAATATAATCATGATTCCATTACTAAATAAATTAAATATAGAATTTCAGTTCGAACCTTTGGTGCTTATATCATCCATACCTCAACCATGACTCAATAACTCATGTATTTAGATTATACGATAAATTATAGTATTTCAATATTCACAAAAATTCCACTATTTTAGAAAAATCCCAAAAACTCACCACACCAATTTATCAAAGTGTAGAATTTAAAAAAATAGACTCCATTTTATGAATTAATTTTCTTTGTATTAAAAAAAATTAATTAGTACAATACTTTATTCTTAAATATTTATTTTTTACTTTATAACTAAATTTTTTAGAATTTTAAAAATTAGTCAATGTCTCATAAAATTACTATATAATCATAAGAAAAATATTAATTCATTAATATATTTTTTGGAAAATAATTATTATTTAAAATAATATTATTAATTATCAAATTTAAAATAAAAATTCATGCTTCTCAAAAACAAATATACTAAACTTATCATTTTTAAAAAATTTATTTACTTATTCGATGATATAAATATATCATATATTCATTTCTGTGAAAATGAATTTGTATAAATACATTAATATTTGTGATAAAAAAAATTCATAAATATAATTTTATTATAACGAAATTGACCTTTTATAAAAATCATGCTTTTTAGTATTCATTTAAAAATAAAAACTTTTAGAAATATTTCTAAATTACACTATAAGATGTTATTGAAATTCCAACTTAAAAAATTTTGTTTGTTTTTATCAATAATTTTTTTTAATTTTCCAAATTAAATTTTGAAAAAAGAGATCCATTAAATTGAGGTAAATATGTGTTTAGAAAAAAAATATTATTTTATGCATAAAATTGAATTTATTCGTATATTAATCCACAAAATTATTAGTTGAATATAATAATATCAGTTAATATTTTAAATATAAATTTTAATAATATCTTTCACTAATAGTGATTAATTTAATTTATTAATATAAAATTTCATTAGTGTCATAAAAACAGTTTGTAGTGAAAACACATCCTTTATGTTCAATTTGATATTACACTCATTTCAAATTTATTAGAAACAAAATAGTTGATTTTAAAAATATGTTTAATCTATTGTTTTTATAATTTACATAATTACTTTCATTCCATTCATTCTGTTGGTTAAGGGATATCTATCATAATAATAACTTTTAATCATTTCATTAAGTTTTTTGTTTAGTATAATGTGAAATATCGAGAAGAAAAATATGAAAACAACGACATACTCTAAAATCATAGGGTGTTACATTCTATCCTATTTAAATAAATTGTGTCATGCCAATTTACAATTTTACATAAAAAAATAAAGTTTGATTCATGAAAATCCTCTTTTGCATTCCCACATCAGAAATAGCGTTAATAAAAAATCTTTTTAATAAGGGGTAAAGGAAAATTTTGAGGTCCGAACAATGTAGACATTTGAATTTGAAAAAAAATTATGCAAAGTGAAAATATGTATATTGAATAGTAATTTACAATTTTATTTCTTATGGAGAGTGATGGAGAACATGGTCATTATAAAGTTAACCATTAGAAAAAAATAATTTTTTGATCAGTTAAAAACCACTATTGTTTCTAAAATAAAAGTAAATAGTTAAGGAATTTTTTAAACTCATTTTCCTAATGTCGAGGGTTTATTTTCATATCTATATAAGAACATGGTAAAAATAAACATACATAACTTCATTCTATGTCAAAATATAATCCTCCAATTTTGGTTTTATCTATCTTCAATTCGTCCCTTACACCTCTAAATGAATGATCAATATGTATTTGTCACACCCCAATCCCTTTTAATTAATTATATGGTTTATAATTCATTCCATTAATTATTTACTAAAACCAAGAATTTATGAATATATTATTAATGCTAAATAATTTTGAATGTTTTACTTGATCCACTCAACAAGTAGTTTATTATAGGTCTAGTCTAAATTATGTCTGTCTACATTCAACAGAAAAAAATTTCTAATGAATGTCTTTAAATTTAGAAAATAATCAAAAAATAAGATTTCTCCAATAATATATCATTTATTAACACATTACAAATACATGAATAAATTAATCTCCTTAAAAAATTATTAACCATGCATTCTTACAATAGTAAAATAACAGGTTGTCCATAACCCTAAAAATCTATTAATTTCATTGTAACAAAAACCATAATATGACTAACCACATTAATGGTCACCAATAATATCCCATAAAAAGATATTTAATATTATATCAATATGAAACACATATTTTTGGTATCTTTCTTAATAAATATGTTTTAATAAGATTGAAAAAAAAACAAAATCTTTTCACTTGATTACTAGTGTTATTCATCACATGCTTCAAATTATTAAAAGAACTAATAAAGAAGTATAATAATTATATATATCATGGTTCTCAAAAAGAAAGCGTTGATGATAAAATACTCAAATATCATAAATTATTGAATCCAATAATAGGCATATTAATCATTGTTCTTGGTATGTGGTTTCATTATAAGATAGACCATGATCCTCCAGACTCTTTTGTTGTATATTCTCTAGACAATGGAGTCATTCTTTTATGTAGTGTCCCATATCCTTTGAATTTATGAATAATAAATTGGAATACATATTCTTACCCTTGAAATTTTTTCACCCTCTATGTATTGATTTCAATGCTCTAAATATGGATGTTATTAATTTTAAAAATAATTTTTTTAAGATCACCAAAAACAGTAAAATTTAGTCAAATGAAACTCATAACATCATCCAGGTCTTCAGTGTTGGCATATATCAGGAAGAGAATGGTTCTAGAAATGCAAGGTGTTACTTTAGGGAATCATCTAAATCCCTTATATCCTCTTTCAAAATGCAACTTATGCAATTTTTAGGGAAATTATGAGGACATTGATAAGTATTTAGAAAGGTTTTATTTTCAATATATAGTTTTTGGTCATCCACAGGAACCTATCCTTTATAAAATAATGTTATTGTGTTGTTTTAAAAGGTCACAAAATTATATTTAATACTTTCAATGATAAAAAACATAAAATTTGATATATGTAAACTATTCATAGATCACTCTATTCTACAAATCTATCGAGATAGATGATATGATTATGTCATTTTTTTGGGAGATGAATTCAAAAATACCATGGTAATACCATCCTTGCTGGGAATATTAGGAATCCTATGAACATATGAAACATTCATATAGAAACCATAATGATCAGAATAAATTTTGAATATTTGAGGTATGATATGTCTAATAAAATTACATTTAGTTATCTTGGATGTTTATAATGGTTTCGAAATCATATGAGCATGATTTCACTATTTTTCATGAATTTTAATCCTCTAGATGATATAATAGAGTTATTTATGATCTTTCTCTGTTCATTTCATGGTTTTTCCTCAACTAAAATTAAAATTTAAGTAAATTAGTTTTTACAAAAATTATATACTTATAGAATTTAATATATCTTTAAAAATAATCATTATGGGATCCATATACAAACAATGATATATAGTGTATTGGTTCGTAAAATCATGAATAATAGTATATAATTTCAAAGAAGAATAACAGATAACCTAAATTGATTTTTTTTCATAGATAATATAATAATCATAAAGTTGGTTTTCTCTATGGGCATATTTACTATTAAATCCTTCATAATAGTTTATAAAGAGAATTTGAATTTTCCTATTCATATACCCTATGATTTTCAAACCAAGTGCATATTATGGCCCATTGTTTTGAATCAAGTTACACCTATTCATGACTAACACACCTTGTAATGTTGTTTACCATGAGGTACATTTATTCTAGAACCATTTCCACATATATTATCTAGATAAGGATGCATTTCATGGAATATGTACATAATCTCTACCATACCAAAATTTTAGGATGTTATTATTTTCATATCATCTACTTCATCCTTTGTTTTGTGTTCCTTAAACAATGTTTTCGAAATTTGGTTTCAAAGGATTCTATTATTTTTTTTGATACCAACTCAAAAAAAACACACCATATTAGCCCATAGTTGGTGGATATTTGATTATGATGTCACAAATATAAGTGCTCACATAACAAATAATAGATCAATTTAGTATTATTAATGTACTATATACATATATGGTACCCTTATTACATTTATAAATAAACATAGAACATATAATATGAAAATAAAATGCTCCATCAAAACTTATTCAATGATTTCATATTTATAATATAGGGAATAAAAATAAATAAAAGGAAGAGCTTGAATACTCAGTAAAGGAGTAGTAAAACAGAATATAACAGAAATCAATAAATATAATCAATAGTGAAAAAAAAGCATAAACACATTCCAATTAATATAATAAGAATAAAAATGAAAACATAGATTTCTTCAATGTGAAAAATCATTTCATTAATAATAAGATATTATATAATAATGGAAATTATTAATTATTGGAAATAATGTAACTTTCACATGAACCATAATATTGTCAATTTTGTTCATTTATGTGGGTAGAAACCCCTCAGATTCTTCTCGGAAACTAACACATATGGTTTGCCTCTAACTTTTATTGTCCCATGAGATTACTCATGCATCAAGGGGAAACCTATAACCAGGACCCACCAATAGGGCATTCATTAACTTGTCCCAAACCCATATCACACCAGTCCAAATAATTAATCATATATCAAGTATTTTTAAAAAAATATTTGTTATCATCAAACATCTATATTTAATAAAATTTATATTTATACATATTTTCATGTTAGTCAAGTAAATATAAAGAGTAATATGGTGAATGATATCAAGATATAACATATCCATTAAAAATAATCATGATCCGTTTAATAAAATATAGTAGATGGTAATTAAGGGATCTATAATGACATTTAACAAAGGGCGTAGGATTGTAAAAAAATACTCTAATAAAATAGTCGATAAATTCATTAGAGAAATACAAATTTTTTTTTATAAAAGATGTTTTCATTTAGAAAATAATTTTAATATGTCATAAAAACATATTTTGAAAATGTATATCTAAAAAAATTAATGTTATTTAAAATAAAATAATATTTTATACATAAATTATGTCCAAAAAATGTGAAAACATGTTAAATGGAGTGTTTAAGAATCATTGAAAATAACCCTCTTTACCTATGGTTAAGAAAAATAAAAATTATTCCTTAAAAAAGAATAATAGTTTATATAAAACCCCAAATGGAAAAATAATGTCTTTTAGGATAAAATGTGTGATTTTAAAAAACTAATTGTGTCATAAAATTGATTATGGAGTACAATTGAAAATGGATAAGAAATAGAGAAGTTCACTTTATATAGACTTTCTTATTTAGAATAATTGAGAATGGATGCTTATAAAACATGAAATTACCCAAAAACTGATAATATATGAGGTATGTATTTTTTTGGAACATAAGAGGATTATATAATAATGATTAACAATTGCATTGGATAAAAGAGAGATAAATAGTAACCCCAAGGGGAAATGGATGTTTGAGGAGAATCCCATGCCACATGGTACGTAATCAAATTATATGCCCCATAATGATAATAAAAAAATGATAAATAAATACCACATATACAATTAGATTCATGATATGAAACATAAAAGGGAATTATGCATACAAAATACACAATAAATAGTGGTGAATAAGAAATATCTCACGAAATTGAAAGTGAGATGAAAAACCACTTATATTATATCCTAAAGCATTCCTCAACTGTAATTAACATCATGGATGATGAAATTAGATTTATTAATAATTTAGTTTAGAAAAAGTTTAATTTTTTATTTATTTGTCATAATTTTATAAGGTTTATTTTGTGTTTTTGAGGTGTTATAGGTTTCAATTTCATCATTCCAGTGTGTTTGTTTCTTTAATTTTCGTGATTTGTTCCTAGATATATGTGTATAAAAGATCACAAAAATGGGTATAATTTTTTATAATTTGAATTACATGTCATTAATAAAAATAAATAATACTAAATGGTTATATACATTATTAGATTATTTGGGTCAAGGATGAGTCGTTAGATAAGATGTTAGTGATAATTGTTTTAATTATTTTGGTAGTATTTTCATCCTCATAATCAAGTTTTGATTAATTCCTTAATATAATCTATATGTACCTATTAAAAAAATTTAATAGGATGTAATATAGTTACTGTCAAATTTTCTAAGAATAAAAATGTTTTTATGACCATTGACGTTGTAGTTGAATAATTAAAGCATTCCATCCATGAAGGTGTAAAATCATCACCTCAGAGATTATGGTTTCATCTTCAGAATACAAAGAATAATAGAATATAATTGGAGATAATTTTCCCATTGAAACAATAAAATTGATGAATATATAATAGTATATAGTTACTATAAATGTTAATTCAAGGATTTTTAAGGATGTATAATAAAATAAATATAAATGAAATTAAATTTGATGGATTAAGGGTTTTACCAAATTTATTATTCTGCGCGAGAACCTGATTAAGTGACTTGGGTTTGAAATTTCATTTAAAAAAGGCTCATGGTAATTGCGGTGATACTTCAGAATATTATTGTGTATAAATTTGACAATATTCATGGATTTGGTGGTGTCATGAAACCGGCCGAGTCACCATCCGAACCATTTCCTAATTAGGTTTAGACATGGCCCGAAAGGCATTCCAGATCCCTATGGGCTGGCACATGTTTCTAGGTATAAAAAGTAACATGTTGGAATGGTTTACCAAAAATAGACGACAAAAAATAACTGAAATGATAAATAAAAAAGTCTAGAATATATAACAAAAAAATCCCATAAAATTGGACCAAACTCAAAGATTACAACTCAACCCATAACAATAATAAGAATTCAAATAAAAGAAAACTAACACATCAATCAGCACCTTTATGCCCCTTGGGAATCCACCTCTTCAAACCACCATCGTCAAACCTGTATGAAAAATCATCAACAACCCAAACCACTAACACGAAGCATGATGCCTCAACCTGGGATACACTAAGAACAAGATCTAAAAACACCCAAAGGTGTATAAAGGGTGTGAGACAAAGACCCAGTAGGATTCCACTAAAAGAAATTGTTTCTATTTGTAAATATTAAGTAAAAATAAATGTGTTGGTTTAATAATTGATGGGACAAACAATCATGATCACTTTACTGAAACAACGTCAACATAAACAACATCAATGAAAACATCTAAAACTAAGAGTAGACCTCTAACTTTATGAAAACCCAAAACATTAATAAAAACCCATTTTATGAAAAACTAAAACGTTTATGAAATCCCAAAGTAACACTATATACCGATGGAGAGTGAAATGTAGTTCAAGAGCACAAAAAGTGGGAGAGGCCCTATAGGTTTTCTCAAACACTAAAATCCAAGAACATCATGAATTATGGAAATGTGGATTATAAACCATGACCCTCTTCAAATGTAGCATAGAAACTATTACCCATTGAAAATGTGGCTTATAAACCACAAATTATATTAATTCATATGGGTAGTTAGTGTTTCAATTATCAATCTTGGTAGTGAAACCATGTCGATTCACCTCCCAAACACTAACCCCCCCAAGTTCTAGTTTTCCCCATCACATAACCAAGGCTTCCCTCTTTGTGCTCATTTAAATTCCAAGTTCACATGATGTGTCAAAAATAATATTCATATATATAAGTAAAATGAGGTGATATCCATACCCAATACCACACTTACACACACACAAATTACTCTTTGAAATAATAAACACACAATAATCCTTTTGAAACTCAATCTGTATCATTTTACAAATCAAATTAACAATCATCATATGTAAAAAATAAACCATTTATAGATAAAGGGATCCATTATAAAATTTATTAAACAATAAATTGTCATTCCCACAATTCTTCTAAATCACATCTTTCACTTTCCGAATAAGGAATAAACAAAACATTACTATTTTGACTTTAAAAAATTCACCTCATCATATGTGTATGTCAAACACATCTGAAATATATTTTCACACCATAAAATCAAAACATAAAACATTATTAATCACACAAAAAATACAAACCAATACTACATAAAGCCATTTCAAAACTGCAGTTCACACCAAATGCACAAGTTAAAAAAAATCACACAATTCATTTAAATTAAAATGAATGACTAAAAATAAATTTTTAGAAAAACTCACCCATGCCAATTGATAAAACTACTACTAAAATCCGATACATGCGAAACATCAACAAAAATTTATTAACAAAAGATATAAATTAAATAACACGTAAAATTGATCAAAAAAACAATATAATTACTTAAATAATATTTGACGGTAGAATCACCTACCTCACATGAAGAAAACCCTTGAGTTTGGAATAAATTTTCAACCGTTGCATAAGAAACCAACATAGAAACCTAATAAAGTGGAATAAACCCCAAATGAACGAAAATTGAACCCCCTAGAGATAACCATAAAATGGGAAAAAGGAAAAATGAAACCCTATAAGTCAGAGTGAGTTGCGTGAGGGGTCGAAGGAGGGTCAGCGCGACAGTCCTGGCCATGGAGAAGGGTTGTGGTACAATGGGGATGGATAAAGAGTAGGGGGTGGCCTCAGGGAGTTGGCCAAATAGGAGAGGCAGGGGTGGTTTGGACTAGTTGGAAGAGGATCATGGAGGCGGCATGATGGGATCTAGGTGGAAGGAGGGTGGTAGCATGAGGTATGTTACTGGACATGAGAGGTAGGGGCGGTCAGTACATGCCAGAAGAGGAGGGCCGATGAACATGGGGAGGGGTGACATTATGAGTGGACACTAGGAGGTTAGGGGGATGTGTGACATTGGGTATGGGGTATGTGAAACTCTATGCAAAAAGATACGAAAATAAAAAAATAAAAAAAATAAATTAAAAAAATTAGTAAAATAATAATATTAATAAATCCAAATAACATCACATAATATTAACAACAATAATTATTATCAAAAAATAAATTTAGATTAAAAAAATTTATATCCTTAAAAATATTACTAATAATAATATTATTATTCTAAAAAAAGATTCTCATTATTATCATTATTACAATTTTGTAATGTGTGTTAAACATCTTAATTTTATTTTATTTTTATTTCATTATACATTATTATTTCATTATCCCATTATGTTTTAACTCATTTTGAAAGCTGTTCAGAGTGCAAGGTTTCATAACCATGCCTTGCCCATGCGTCTGGTGATGCTAAACCCAAAACACTCATAATCATAATAACAACAATAATAAACAAAAATATTAATAATTATGTTAATAAAGATAATGATAATAAAACCCAATTATTAGTAATAAAATACAATAAAATGTTATCTCAATTAAGATAATAATAATAATAATGACCCTGAATAACATTATTATTATTATTATCTTTAAAAAATATTATTTTAATTTATATTTATTTCATCAAACATATAATTTTATTTCTTATTTATTAATCCATTTTATATAATTAACTGAACTGGGTGAGGTTGAATAGTGACCCAGTTGAGGCCGCGTGGCATCAATCGTGGGGCTCTGATAGCAGCCAAGGGAAAACATTTATTTTAAAATAAGAACCCAGAAATTTTATGTCGAGCCATGACCCAAAATATATGATGCACAATAAATTTTTAAAATAAATAATTTAAAAGTGAGGGGTGTTTCAATTCCCCTTATCATAGAGATTTCCGTCCCTAGAAACACACAACTAATGATGAGCCCTGAAGTAGCAATTGATCCCCCTTTGGTGATCTAAAAGGATTCCTACGAAAAGTAAGAGAGTAGAGGAAAAAACACTTTTCTTGGAGTTAATGACTCAAGAGATAACATCAAGTAACTCGTAATAAGGTTTTATGATCTATCCTTCCTAACCCAAAGAGCCTTAAATCCTCCAACTAACTGATCATGTAAAGGAACTCATGCAACCACAGAAACTAACTTCACTGGCTGAAACACCTCAAGCACTATTAAACGAAAAACACACCATTTGACTGGAACAGACAAACAAGACCAACCACATCCGAGGGACACTGTTATCACCTACCACCATGTCATATTTTGGAAAAAACATAAAGGTGAACATGGGGAATCCTGGAGGGGCTCCCTACCCTTAGAAACCTACAAATACCTGAGACAATACTCGAAACCTGACACAGGGTGGCACAGTCAGAATCCCCACAGTTATGAAAAAAGGACAATGCCGATTCATTTAGGACACATCAATGCACGACCCACTATGGGATCCCCCCCCATTAGAACTACAAGAATGTACACAAAATTTAAAAATTTTCGATACTGACTAAACACCCTATCACAAGGGGTGTGGAGGGTCGGGACCAACTAATGGGGCGACAAAACCATGGCCCAAGACAAACCGAAATCTCTAAATCCTTGGATGAGAACAACTCAACTTTGAGACCAATTTACACATCAACCCCCAAAAGGGACACTAAAAGAGATTACATTTAGTGGGATGCAACCCAAGAGACATTAATGTAATGAGACGACCAAACCTCTTCATAGCCACAAGAAACCTCACACACCGAAATGGGTTGTTTGAAATGGAACAACCGCATGAAACAATTTAAACTACCTTTACTCTCAACACCGACAATAGAAATAAATTTGGGGTCCCATACACTCCCGGGGTTCCTGACCATGTGCTAGCTTCACTCTAAGGCCTATGGCTGGAGAACTGATGTTTGAAGAATCTCCTACCACACAGTTAGGCATTGAAAACTCCTGAACAAATCTACTCATTCTGGTTCTACACGCAACCATACCACAACTGAAGAAACAAAATCAAAAAAAAACTCACAACGACAACAAACTACTCACTCGCGTCAGATCCATAAAAATAAGGGTTTATCTGGTTTTCATGAATCACATTTTAACCTATTCAACTAAACCATGAAACATAAAAAGGAATGGTGCATGATGAACACCCCACCTTGAACATAAAAATTAGAACTCCCTAAGATTCGGACACACTCCGAAGAAAACAGGGATTCCCGAAGGACTCTACAAAATCCACCTTTACTCTCTAAAAGACCTCACACTACTAGATATCACCAAACATAATCCTTATGGATGATAAAATCACTACGAGCCATTCAAGACATTGGTCAACACTGATAACTCTGAACCACCTTCACCCTTCCCCGCATGATTTCTTTTTACCATTTTCTGGGGAACCTTCAGAGGCAACGATGTCAATCATCATACCTAACAACTCGAACAACTCAATGTGACCAAAACTCCATTCAAATTACCTCACATATTTTATCCTAATGTGAGAGGATCCACTTAACTAAGAATAATAAGGGACAAACATAGAACTATCAAAAAAGAAATTAGAGTCTTTAAATTAATCAACTGGAGGGTCGGTCAGTAGAGAATTACCTATGGCCGCACATCAATCGCATATTAAACTTTTTGGGGGACTACACTAGCCAAGAAAGAAAACCATGGAACCAATTTAAACTAGACCAGTGGTCAATACATATCACAAGAGAACACTAAATGTGTATGAGGAACCACTACAAGGGAATCCCGATGCATTTATCAAAAGAAACCACTAACCACATACTTTCAAACCAACATACAAATAAGAATACATACTCAATAAATAAATTAATCAAAAAGGATTCCCAACTCAAAATTCCTCACATACAACTTTTCTAAAACCCATGGATACACTACACAATCAATAATTAGTAGAACACCCAATTTTCCTTTAAAAAATATTTTTTAAGATAGACGAAGTTGGTGGGTTGAAAATCACCAATGGTATCCCGTGGGCCTCAAACATGTATGTTTTCATGCCACAATGGAACCCACCTCATGTCCATCCATGTACTCATCCTCTCGTACTATTAACTATTCATCTTTCAATATACACTCTGGAATGTGGTTTTCCATGATAACTCCAAGGATCAAAACCAAACCATATCATTTTTCAAAACCAAAACCTTAAACCCACACCTTTCCATCCATACAAATCATTTTCTTTTTAAAGAGATTAATTTAAAAACATTTTCCAAGACCAAATCATTTTTACATAGAAATCATATTTCCACAAATTCAAATCAATGAGATGAGGAAAGATTCAAGAGGAAACTTGTGTTAGTGGGTGATAAGAACATATAATTTACAGCCATACCGCAATCAAGATACTACCATATAGAGTATTCTAAGACAATGTCACTTGATTCACATGGATTTCTAGACCACACAAGATCACTAGGACCACTGACCCTATCCTCATTTCATCTCCCCTAAACAAGATTAACCACATGAACAAAAGTATATTACAATCCTCAAAATACCATTGTAACTCGAGTCCCGCCACAATGTGTGTTAGCCAGACACCTTTCTCGTAGATCGCACACTGATTTTAGAAAACCTTAACATTGGTCTACCCTGACACTATCCGGAAATAATATTACCCGAGAGAGAAAACTACATCTGATACCATTTTGTCCTGAACCTAGATGGGTTTCCATATATCTTTGCGCATGACCATGTCCATGACATGGTCCGAAGGGTGTTCCTAATCCCCAAGGGCAGGCACAAGTGCCCATGTATCAAAAGTAACATGTGGGAACAGTTTACCTAAAATAAAAGACATACAAAAAACTAAATTTTTTAATAAAAAGATAGAAAACATATCCAAACAAGCCAATAACATTAGACCAATATCAATGTTTACAACTCAACCCATAACACTGTGAAGACTGTAGTGAAAAGAAAAATAACACTTCTATCTACACTTTTATGGAATGTGAGGAGCCGTCCCCTTAAACCACCTTCATCAGAACTGTACAAAAAACCATCAACAACCCGGACCACTACCACTAAGCACGATGCCTCAACATAAAATAAACAATGAAAAGGATCTATAGACTATCAATGGGGTATATATTTTGTGAGCCAATGACCTTGTAGGATGACACTAAAAGAAGAATATTCCACGCATAAATATTTAATGAAAAATACAGTTTATGTTTAATAAATGAAGGGACACCAAATGTTGAACACTTTGAAGAAACAACATCAACAAATACGACATCAATGATAAAAATATAAAATAATAGTGCACCCTTACCTTTAAGAAAACATAAAGCTTTACAAAAAACCCCATGTTTAAAGAAGAAACCAAAACCTTTATGAAATTTTCAGTGTTACACCATATGCCAAAGCTGAGTGTAATGTAGTCTGTGAGCACAAAAGTGGGAGAGTCCCGATAGTTACTAACATATAATGGGATCTTAAAACATCGTGTCTCGGTGAGACGTGGCATAGAAACCATGACCCTTAACAAAATGGAATAGAAACCATAACCCTTATACATTTTGGCATAGAATCCAGGTCCCTCAGTAATGCATATGTTTTTTTAGTGTTGCAATTGTCAATCCTTCCAGTGAAACTAGGCCGATTCACCTCCTGAAAACTGACACACTAATTCTCGTTTTCCTCACCTAATACCCTAGGATTCCCACTTTGTGATAATTTAAATTCTATGTTCACATGATGTGTTACATATCACATTCTAATAATCCTGGAAAATAAGGAAATATCCATACCCAATACCATACTTACCCACACACACTAATTCCATATTGAAATAATACGCCCACCCAAAACCGTTTGAAAACTAATTAGAATAATTTACAAAATCCAATAAAACAACTACATAATTAAATAGAAACCATTTCAGGATTATGTGATCAATTGGAATATTTATTAAACAACTCATTTTATATTATCAAACTCCTTTGATATCTCAACTTTCACTTTCCACGTCAGGCATAAGAAACATAACCATTTTCCATTTAGATAATACACCTCATCATATGTGTATGTAATAAACTTCAAAAATATACTTTTTCACCACATTATCAAAACAAAATACATTCTAAAAAACACAAGCAATATAAACAAACACTACACAACGCCATGTCAAAAATATAGTTCACACCACATGCAAAAATTAACAACCAACTACCCAATACATTTAATTAAAAATGATTGATTAAATATAAATTTTCTAGAAAAAGCCAAACCAAATTGGAAATCATATAATAAAATATGAAAAATTATAATCATCAACAAAACTATATTTGACACAAATAAATAAATTAATGGACATGTAAAATTGATCAAATAAGAAAACTAATTTGTTAAATATTATTTAAATGTGGAATCACATACTGCGCATGAGGAAAACCCATGTGTTTAGTTTAAATCATCATCCCCTCAACAAGAATCCTACATAAAATCCCAATCAAATGTATTAAACCCCAAATGATGAAAAATTGGACCCTATAAATCCAAACCTAAAAGCTGAAAAAATGGAAATATGAATCCCTACAAATCCGATTGAGTCGTGTGAGGGGTCGGAGGAGGGACGACACGACTAGGATGGTTGGGGAGTAGGGGTGTGTTGTGATAGGTGTGGCTTAGGAGAAGGAGTGTGGTGTGAGGGTGGTTGTTGGATGAGAGAGGCATGGGATAACGAGACATGTCGGAAGAGGAGGATGGAGATAGCGTTACAGTATCTAGGGGGAAGGAAGGAGAAAACATGGGGGAGGTGGTTCGGTGGGAGAGGCAGGGGCGGTCCGTACTTTTTGGAAGAGGAGGGCCAGTGAGTATGGGGAGAGGTGACGTCGCAAGCATACACTGGGGGGTAATGGGGAAGTGCGACACAGGGTAAGTGGAAGGTGCATCCCAAATAAAAAAGAGTAAATAAATAATAAAAATAAATAAATAAAATAAGTAAAATACGAAAAATAATAAAAGGTAGTAACATAACATAATATTAAAAAAAATAATTACTATCACAAAATTAATTAAAATTTTATAAATTTTACATCCATAACACTATTAATAACAATATTATTATTATTCTCGAAAAACATTATCATTATTATCATTATAAAAATTCTTAATTTATATTAAATATTATATTGTCATTTTATTTATCTTTCATTATTAATTATTATTTCATTATCCCATTATGTTTTAACTCATTTAGAATGTCAGGAAGACCACACAGTCTTAGAATAATGCCCTTCACATGCATCTGGTGACGCTAAACACAAATAAAATCATAATCATATTAATAATAAACTAAAATATATATTAATATTTTAATAAAAATAAAAATAATAAATCCATAATTATAGTAACAAAATAAAATAAAAATTTATATCAATTATGATCATAATAATATTATTATTAATAATAATGTCTCTGAAAATCATTATTAATATTATTATCTTAAAAAAAAAATTAAATTTTTTTTTCATCACACATTTAATTTTATTTCTTTATTATTAATACATTTTATTTAATTAATTGAAATGGGTGAGGTCGAACAGTGACCCAGGCGAGGCCGCAAGTCTTCGACCGTAGGGCGTTGGACGCAGCCAAAGGAAATGCATACATTTTTTTTTTACGAACTCAGAAATTTTAGTGTAGGCCTTGATCTGCACTACCTGATAGATAATAAAAATAATAAAAAGTAATTATTTTATAATTATCGGTAAGATAGGTGGTGTGATGAGAAGAGGTGGTGAGGGGTGGCATATATATTGGAGGAGAGGGGTGTTTTTTATTATTTTCATTAATTTATTCTTTTAGCTCAAGACAAAAAATTGTTATGATTCCATTAATAATTAAAGTATATATAGAAAGTGAGTTTGATGTAATGGTTCTTACATCATTAAAACATCATCCCTTATAGAATAATTCTTGAATTTATCTTATATCATAAATTATCATATTTCATTATTCACAAAAAATTCAACAGTTTTGGAAAAATCCCATTAAATATCCTTTATCATTTTTCAAAGTGTAAAATTAAAAAAAGTAATAAATTTAATAAATATAAATTTATAAATAAAATAAATTTAATTTTCAATTAAAATTACCATTTATTTTCATAATAATTATTTTTAAAATATAAATTATTTTACGACCCTTTGAAATATTAGTGAAGGTCACATTTAATTATCTTATAATAATAAGAATAAATAGACTATTTATTTAATATGTTTTTTCAATTATGTTTTATTTTATTTAATTATATTAATTAAAATATTTTAATTTACATTTAAAATTCATAAAATAATAATACTTTATTTATTATTTTTTATACATTTATTTACTTATTAGATGATATAAATATATTAAATATTAATTTTTGAGTTACATAAATTTTATTTATACTTTCATATTAAAGACTAAATAAAAATCATATATTTACTTTTACTGTGACATAATTGATAGTTTTATAATAATCTAGTTTTTTAACTATTAACTGGAAAATAAATAATTACAATAATATACCAAAATTTTACTTGAAGATATTGTTTACATTACTATTTTTAAAATGATGTTTATTTTGTTAAATGGAATTTATAAAAGTAAAAAATTTAAGTTTTAAAATAAGAAAAACAATTAATTGTGGTAAAATTGTCTATAGAAACTATACTGTCTTTTATGCATAAAATAGAATTTATTCTTCCATCATGCCTATAAAAATTATCATTTTTATTACAATGAAGTTTTATTTAATATGTAACATATACATTTCATTAATATGTTTCACTAATAGTTGTTCATTTTATTTAATAGTATAAAATTCTATTATGGTAAAAAATATAGTTTTTTATAAAAAACATATTTTGTGTTCAATAGTCTTTTATTTTCATTTAGAATAAACTTGTATCCATAGAATTCATTATATAATTACATATATGCTATATTTACATTATTCATGTAATCTATTTATTTCCATCCATTATAATTTATAAGTTTTAAATGTCATAATAATATTTAATAATTTGTTTGATATTGGTGTTTTATTTAATTTACAGTACTGAAGAAGATAAATTTTAAAGAAAATTACATATCATAATATGATGGGGTGTTATGTTATTTTTGTTTTCTGAGACATTTATTGATGTATACCCAATATATATTAGAATTATTTTTAGTGAAAAAATTATTTATTGATGAAATTAATTAAATAATGTATAAATAAGATTAATGTAATTGATATCTATAATGGCTAATATCTTCACAGATGTTAAGGAAATAAAAGTCAATTAATTTTATTTGATTTCGTGGAAAATGAATAATCCGAATAGAAGAACCATGTGGTTTGACATTGATTTTAGGACCAATGTTATTTTTATGAATATTATTCAAATGTTTCGGAAACTTATAGGAATTATATGGTTTTAGAAAATTGAGAACCCATGTGACTGGTTACTGATGGTAATATATGGTAGTGCCATAGGGCATGAACCCAAAAATAACGGTTTTAATAGGTGAAAAATCTACCATAGTCCAATGTAACATTCCAGTAGATATGAAATTGATCTTAATTATATGATTTGATAGATAAATCCTTATTTAATGGATTAAGTTGAACAATGGGATATATTTTTAAGGTTTTAGAAATTAATTTATTATTGGTTATGTTGTGAAAACCATATTGGTCATGGATGATGTTTGGAGATAAGAGAAATTACTTTTCATTATTTTTTTAAATTATTATTGGTTAAATGTTAATTTTATATCCAAATAATTTTAAAAATTAATATGGGATATTCATTTTCAGATGTATTAAATGATGTTTGAATTTATTAGAGAAAAAATAGACGATAAAATTGTAATTAAATAGAATCATGTAAGTATATATTATTGTGTCTTCTATCTTGAAAGGAAAAATAACCCTTAAATATAAAAATATGATCTTAAAAAATGTTATATAGTTTTCATCTTATCTATTGTAGAAAATGGTCATTTAACCCATCAAATATTTTTGGATTTTTTGTCATTAATTCTATTTTGATCATTAACATTCTTATGATCGATGACCTCAATCTGTCTATATAATTAATTATGATTTTCATCTATTTATATTTTTTAATTTCCAACCAATTTCTTTCTACATAGAAAACTATTTATATATTATTATAGAGGATAATTTATTTCTCGTTCCTTTTTGAAAGAATAAGTCTTATTAACACATTTTTTTATGTGGGTTTTCAACCATGATTTTTTTCCAATGTCAAACCCTTTATTCTCGAGCACTAGTAAAAATTGTGAGGACACATTTTATTAAATTTTGGGATAATGGAAAAACCAAAAAAATTAAAATAATAACATTTCTTTGGTTTTATAAGATATATAAAAAAACATGGTAAATTGATACATGAAACAATTTTCTTTATATTTAATCACCTTCAATTCTTTTGTTATGTATAACTTTGAGTCTAAATGAGATATAATACATTATATAATTAAATCCAAACCATTTAGTTGGAGGGTATGAATATTAGTACATATATTACAAACATTATTTGGTTTATAAATGTTTAAAATAATTTCATTGTTAATATATTTATTTGTAAAAAAATAAGAATAAATTAAAAGTAAAAAATGTGTTAAAGAAATCATTATATTAATAAAAGGTTCTTTGATCATGCATTTCGCAGAACAAATAAAATTAATTCTTTGATCTTTTAGAAAATTTAGGTTGTAAAATTATACTCCTTTTTACAGAATAATTTCAAAAATAACATAGGTTAGCTTTTTTATAATTTTCAAAAAATATTATTTTTTCTAGAAAAATTTAAAAATATAGGAATGTATTCAAAACTGATATTTCATTTCAATAATATAAATATAAAATTTTGAATTAAAAATAATTTCAACATTAAATTAACTTAATTATTTTATAGTAAATACAATTTAGGTCATTTTAATAAATTTAAAATTCAATTTCGATATTATAATGCTATACAATTATGAAAAATGAGTCATTGGAAAAATACTCTTTCATCGAACCTAAATTTTAAATTGTAAATACATTTTTTCCTCTTCACTGAATTTAATTTGTTAAAATTTATTCAATATTTGAAATAAGAATTATTAGTTTTATATAATAATTTCAACTAATTTCGTTGTCTTTATGAATAATAAATAGAGTAAAAACTAATTATTTTTATCAAGGCCATGATGGTTTTCCCATTGTTAAATTAAATTGAAAAGGGATAAAATGAAATGGAATCAAGTTGAATTCAAATTTTATGGACATATTTAGTATTTATCTCAATAATATTTCAAGGAATAATCCATATTTCGTTCTTTTGGCATTTTATGGACATGGTTATCACATTTTCTGTTCAGAAATTCCATGTGTGTCTCTCCTGCACTTATAAAATGCAACCCACTATTCTCTCATGTATATACAACAAAATCTATATAGTTCCTCTAATTCATACGTAATTTCATTCCATAACTCTATCCCTAAAAAATAATTTTATTGATCAGAAATCAAATCTAGGTAGGAATTAGTTATAAACCTAAAGAGGTTTTCCAAAAAAGTCGTAAATGTCATAACAATGCATTTTGGATTCACATATTATTATAACACTATATAATATTTTTTAACTATGATAAAATATAAATGAATATAAAATTATATATAATTAAATTTTTTCTTTTTAATTTGAATAAGCAATATAAATCTTAATATCCATTAAAATTTAAAATAAACTATCTATTGTGAGCACGGTGACCTACCGCCTTGCGAACTGATGTAATAAATTTTCCATCACCAACTTTCATGAATGGATATAGTGATAGATTTAACATATGTATATTATATTTATGAATATAAAATTCTTATGAAATTATAATATCTCACATTTATTCTTACCACATAATCCAATGGAATACAATAACGTCACTCATTTGTATGTGGGGACTACCTCTTGCACTTACTGATGAAAAAGGTTTTTCATTTTACTTTGAAATGGATTATAATTATGATAAATTCATAGTATATATTTTAAAATATTTAAATAAAAATGATTTTATGGTGATGTATTATTTACCGTTTTTTGTTCTAATTGGTTAAAAAATAGAATCAATGTTCCTCAGTATATATGACCTACCATCTCCGTGAATGATGTCACTCGTTTTCCCATCTGTAACTTCTTTAGACTATAAAAAATACATATAATGGGATTATATATGAAATTTATATGATGTTAACTAATTAATAAATGATGTAACAATGATCAATGAAAGGCATTTGACATTACTAAACCAAAACATTCATGATGAATGAATCAATTATTACCATAAACACTAATTTTAAAAAATATATGTTAATAAACATGAAATAAAAGATTATAAGTATATTATATATTGTATTAAATATATGAATATGGATTTTTAATATATTAATAATAAATATATAACTATATTCAGGGATGTGAACATCTACAAAGGAAACCGTACGCTAGTGAAGGGATTCCTTCTAAATTTCATTCCATTGAAGAATATTTTAATAATACAAACCAATCATTATTTTATAGAGTATAAGAAATCAATTTTTCATTTTATGACATAAAAAATTCATATTTAATGTAATTATATAATTCAATTAATGTTATTTAATCCTAGGGGATCTTATTAGAATGTTACAATGTGGAAAGTATTTTATTACGCAATTTCAATTCATTAGTTTATATTACATTATCATTTTCGTTGATATTCTTTGATTATTGGTGTAATTAATTTTTACTATTTTATGTTATATTTACACTTATTTTACGAGTATTTATATTTAATACAAATAATCATTTCATCATTTTATTCTTAATTCAATGTTATGATTATTGAAATGGTTTCTTATCTCACTTTTTCATTCATGAGACATGAGCTATATTTTCACTTTAATATATGAAATAACAAAGATCGTTATCATCATGTTATTTATTTTTTTGATTTTATATTTCATTAATGAACAATATCATAAAAAAGATATTTGATTTGTAAGGGTTTGTTTCATAATATCATTGTTATTCGGTATTTATTGTTTCAATTTTTTTATTTCTTCTTAGGTTGCTCATCCTGTAGCGTGGGCTCTTCATCTATTTCCCGAATCTATGGTGCACTCACATCTCTATCATCCTCTTCAATGGTTTATCCACCTTCGACTATGGTTCTCTACTCTTGTGTCTATCTCCCCTTTTTCTAGGGATTATCCTCCTTCGGCTATGTTTCTCCCTCAAGATGATGCATCACTCCTTGGATTCTTCCCCACGGTGTTTCTTCTGCGGCTTGTTCTAACATGGATCTTTCCTTTGGTCTTGTTATCACTTCCAATTTGGTGTTGACATTCTATCTTTAGCGATGAAGATTTCTACAGAAATGAAATAATGGGGTTTTGATGCTGGTTGTCTAATAAGGATTCCATTAGTCACCTTTTCCGCGGCTCGGATCTCTAATTCCTCAGTGCCTATCCTGGTCGGATTTGGAGCGGAGGTTCAATAATATTTTGGGTTAGGTAGTTTAGTAGTCGACTGATCACATGGTGCTACTAGGTCAGTTGCACTTTTTCTTTTGTTTATTTACAATTTTTTCCTTGTCGTCGTTACTATCATTTGGAACTCTTGGTTACTCAATCTTGGCTATGCCCTTAAGTTCTGATTCTCCTCTCCTGGTCGGAGCCAGAGCGGTGGTAATAACAAGGTTTTGGGAGGTGTGGTTAGGTGACCACCATCATTCTACATGCAGCTCTTCGACTACAAGTTTTTTGTTTTTCGATGGTGGTTCGATTGTTTTTTTCATGATGGTGGTGTGTTGAAGGATTTTTTTATGTTCTCGCCTAGTTTTGGTTTTGTTTTTTGGATGTTGTTGGCTGGATGGATAATAAAGGCATGTGCGATGTTTACAGCAACTCCAGAGGTCTCAAATGGGATTTTGTATCTGGTGCAGTGGTAGGATGTTGATGATGATGAGGTGATGGATCATGATGTCAATAGTGGTACATAGGATGGTGATGACTGGTGACAACTGAAGTGGTATTCATGATAATGGTGGGTTATCCTCATTTATTCTCATCGGGTGTTGTGAATGTTTTTGAATTTTGGATTCATGAAATGGGGTTAATTTTGATTATGGTTCACACCTGGTGGTTTGTAGTTTACCACTCATTGAAGATCAAATAAAAAATGAATCTTAAGTGAGTTAACAACCCATTTTAATTCATAAGAGAATTTTATATAAATGTTTTCACGAATGTTTTAAAATTTATAAAAATTTTAATGGAAATTTTATAAAAGATTGAATGTTTATGAATTGGTTTTAAAGGTATAATTTTTAAATTTTTATGAATGTAGTCCATGAACCGATTGACAATAGTGTGAAATGATGTTATTTTTTTAAAGTATATTGTTTGTAAAAAATTGTCCACCATCAAGACCCCTAATATATTTGAAGCATTATTTATAAGTTTTAATGTCTTGGCCCCTATTCCAGACATCAGTGCCCTAGGCTAGTTTGACACAAGACCTCAGGCATTCCTACCTGTATGCTAAAGGTTATCGAATAGTATTGAGGGGTTTTTAAGTTGAACGTGTAAAGACTATACCCTTTTTATTAGATTAATAAACAAATAGAAATAAATAAACAACAGAGGTAGAATATATAATCATAATAAATAAAAATATCTCATGATATTTAAAAAAGGAAAGACAATATCCAATTGAAATGGGAAACACTCCATGAAAAAGTAAGTTTCATGTGTTTAAAATGAAATATGAATATAAAGGCACAGATGAATCCCAAGAGGGTTCTGAACCACATCCAGTTCCATCATCCAAGATCCATCACGAAATACATATTCTAACATAGGGCCTTTTCCCTTAACATTTCAAAAAAAAATTTCTATTGAGGGACCGATCTGGAACCCTAAGTAGATAATGAGTACAACTTAGTAGGAAAACACCAAATTAATCTAAAACATTATATAGTAATTTTTTTGATATTTTGTAATGTAATAAATATAATTCATAATTAATCCATTATCACAATATTAATTTATTTTTTATTTAACCATATAACCCTCTTGGGTTCTCAAGGACACCCAAACCACAATACCTTATTCTATCAATACCGGAGTCTAAATAATTTTACATTATCAATTCAAAATCCATTAAACCAATGGGATTTCATTATCCATTTTAATTCAATTTTTAATAAATCCAATTTGAACCAAAGTCCAATGCCAATAATTTCGGTCCAGGGTGTCACTCAAAGGACCCTAAGAGATTTGTATGTAGAAGACCATTCCACAATTTTTTGTATCACAAAATGATTCAGAAGAGGCAAACTGTGTACCGTATTTGTAGTCTTGGGAAGAATCACACCTTTTCCCACTCATATTTATCACTAAGGGCTTCAAAAACAGTATACCATGTCCTGATTACATGGGTTTTAGAACCAGCAGTCCATGTACCACACACTTTCCTCAAAAATTCATATACATTTATAGAAAAATCATATATAAATATATATCATTTATATCAAAAAATAAATTACTATTTCACATCAATCATGATTATCCAACTTTAGTCCACTTATGAAAATAATTTTCATTAATGGATCTGATAACAAATTAATCACACACATTCCATTAATTAATTAGATAATAAATTAATCACGTCTATTCTATTATTTAATTAAACTATTATTTAAATCCATTTCATCAGTCAGAATAACTCATAATTATTATATGATTAATTATATAATTAAAAAACATAATACTATACAATTAATTCATGTATTAATTATTAAAATATTGAAATTATTATCTAATTATTAATTACATTATAAAATATTATCAAATCCAAATATTTCACAATTTCATAATTAATTAATTCACACAAATTAATTAATTTCAATAACACCATCTATTGTTAAAAAATCCTATATATTATACAATTTTCATACATTTAACCCAAATCAAAACTAAGGGATATAAATATTAGACCACCTACCCCAATTTTTTGATGAAGATCACCAAAAAAATACCCAAAATTGAGTGACACAACGATGTAGATATAAATTCAAATGTAGAACTCTGATTCAAGATGAAAAAATATTAAATATTTCTTTGTTCCATATATAGATCCATAAACATAGGTCTATATTATCCAAATCTATATCATGATCTAGAAAAAAAAGACACTTAAAACTAATAAAAAGTGAGAACAAAAGAATATGAATGGGAAAACAACATGAGAAGGTCCACATAATGTGACGGGAAAAAATATTTGATATATGATGTTTATTGAAATAATGGTGGTTTTACAACATTTTAATTCCTCCTAAAAGCTATAAACCTACCCAAAATTTTAAGGATACGAGAATGGGTCAAAATGTTTGAGTTTTGGGGTTTTGAGGGAATGAAATACTAATTTTGGGGCACATTAAAAGTCATCTGTGTTTCCTCGGTAGGGGTTTATAGTTTTCCCTTATAGTGTGTCAACCACAGACCCATTATTTTTGGGGTGCACAATTTATTATTTTAGGACACATGGATCTAAAAACCATGCGCCACCCATGTAAACCATCATTATACATGGATGCATAGTTTTTTGGGCTGAGGAAAATGCTTTTCCATTATAGTGTGCCAACCAATAATATCCCATTTTGTTCCATTTTTTCTCAAATACCACATTACTACACCAAAAGGTAAAACCCAAACTAAAAGTACCCAATAAAAAACAAAATATTACATTAAAATTATCCATATTATACTATATAAAATTTAGGATCATAAAATCTCCACACATTATAACGACTCATCCTCGAGATGCCCACCCATTTTTCTCTAAGATTCTAAGTAAAAAAGATGAGGTGAATGATTCATATGATCTTCCTGGGATTTAATTCAATCTAAAAGATGATGTATTTTATGCTCTTATGATCTATACACTTCGTAAATTTCTCAACTGAAAATTAATTAGTCAAATATATCAAAACATAAAGAAATACTGTTGGCTTGAGGTCAAGTGAAGTGTAGTCCCTTCCAGGTGGCCTCAACTACTGTTACCCATACACAACAACTTGATATCCCTCTATCAACACTCCACCAATATTGATATATGAAGTTCCAAAATACACTATATACTCCACACCAATCATTGGTAGAATCAACATCGGTGTTGTTGTCCATTAATTCATCAACTCTTGGAAGACATCCTAAAATTCATTTTACCATTAAATAATTATAACATTCTTGGTTAAGCCGGAATTATTCCACCAAATGGGAAATGGTTTGGATGAATCTTTCAAAATATCCAGAAAACCTCAAAAAGCATCATATATCTAATATGTTCTTGGGTTTCCCCCAAGAAACCACTTCCTAAACCTTCTATGGATCTGTTAAGACTCCTTACTCAGATATGATGTGTCCCATGAATTGTACCCATTCAATTGAAACTGATACATTGATAGATTTTCACAGAGAAAATTCTCTCTCAGTGTACTCATGATGATGTCATGATATTGGGAATGATCGTCATGAGTCATCGAGTACCACAAGATTTTGTCCAAGAACACTACTAAAAATTGATCTAGAAACATATTTAAGATTTTATTCATCAAGTATATAAGCACTAATCAAGTGTTCTTCAACCCAAACAACATTAAGAAGTACTCATATAGGTCATACATGGTTCTGAGTGACGTCTTATGTATATCAAAATTCTCAACACTTAGCTGATGCTAATCTGATCTCAACTTGATCATCAAGAATAGATATGCCCCAATAAACTACTAGAAATGATTTTCAAAAAGCTTATGAGGACAAAATATCATTATATTAATATTTTTCTACTTTTTTTAATCTAAGTATAAAAAAAACTCCCAGTATTATTCTTTACAAACAATGTATGTCATCCCCAATGCGATGTACTACAAATGAAAAATCTCGTATCTTTATAATCTTCCAACAGAGTCTTAATCTCATGAATATATGTCAGTTCCATTTTTTATTGTCGTATAGATTATTGATCATCCCATATAATGAGCTCAATAGTGAATTCCACATCTCTCTTAAGTGGAATCCCTAAGAATTCTTCAGGAAATACATCACGAAACAACTCCACTAATGGTGAAATACATCAGTTTTAAAACCACTACTATCCATTAAAAGACTAGGAACATGGGATATGATCTCTCCGAGTTTCATAGTGATTTCCCACTATCAAGATAACTAGAGATCTTACTCTCCATGGTGAACATAATTGTCACACTTAAAATACATGAACATCACTATCATGTGGTAACAATCAATGTGGGCTCGATATGCGACAAGGACATTCATATCCATAATTAGGTTGATTTCTACAATGTCAATAATATAGATATCCACATTAATATTATTTTCCTAGATCTAAAGATAATAAACATTGAACATAAATGTTTCAATACCCCACACTCCCAATAGTGTATCTATAGTCATACCCCCTCTTATAACTCCACCACCATGCTCAAACTATTAACAACAGTCAATGATATAAATGAATGAGAGGAAACATTACAAAATAATGAAATAGACAATGTATAATCTAAAATAAAAGTAACAATCATATTTTATGGTCCGTCCTCACTATCCTAGAGTGTAGGATAGACTAAAATATGTTTTCCAACCGCTCTTCGCTGTGATGTAGTCTGAATCTCTTGATTTTCACTACTCTCCTGATATGGTAATTATATCCCTGAAGCACCACATCCACTACCTATACTTCCTTCTCTTGAAGAAATCAAACTTCTATACTTTTATGATGTAGATGATCCCATTCCCACATCATAGTTTTGTCTATCACCAATATCACTAGCCATATATTTTGGGTTCTTATAAAACCTCTGTAGATGTCCCATATTGTTTCAGAAATGTCATTCCACTAGTGGTTTGGGATAATGTTTTTGGATGTTTCCCATCCTACCAAAATATTGAAAAAATAGGTAAGTTCATGTACAATTGATCCCTCTGTTTGTGTATTCTGCTTCCACTACACTGGATAACATTTTTATAACAAAAATTCCTACTCTTAAAAGTCATACCCCATTTCTATATATTATTATCCACATGTCCTACACTTTAAGCCTCACTAAGGTTCCACTCTTCTATAAGACCCTAATCCAAAACTTCAAAAAACATTTAAAAAAAAGAAGTTAACATGGGTTATATAATCTCAATAAATTCAATCTTGAATGCATCTAATCATAGCTATCTCATCCCCTACCAAATCTGGAGAAAATCATTGAAAACATGTAATGTTCCCAACATTGTTCATCTTGAACATGTTCTCCTAAGTCAATATCATGATGCCATCTTCTCTCTTTTGTCTCAGTAACTATGAGTGGAAGTGAACCAAAAAAAATTAAAAAACGCCATTCAATAGAATACCACATGACTATCCAATCCATGAATTATTTTCCCACCAACACATCACTAATACTTATAGCAAATAAGTGGAGAAATGAACATCTTCTGAGCATTAATTTTCAAGTGGTGATGCATCATATCTATGGAGTCAACACATAGATCTTCTCCTTAGATTTCACCCTTTCTAGGAAATTTTGAAGTGTTATTTAACCAAGTCAACCTTTTTAGGTTAAACATTTTCTTCTCAACCTATCCTATACCTCATTCCATGAATTTCATAAAGTTAGTGATGTTCTCTCAAAACTAATCTGTTACTTCCTCACCTGGCACTATTAATGACTTAGGTTAAACCACTGGATGATCCTCCGCAGCCATGTCCTCCTATCATCATCTAAAAAATATTCACCATGAATACATAATTCTATAATTAAAAACACATTCCAGAAAAAAAAGTTGAAAACATTTACAATTTTAAGGGATTATAAAATAACAATGAGTGACAATTTTTTTCTCCGAATCTCACCACACGGTCAAAACTGAGGTGCTATCACTACCCTTATCCATCATAAAACATGGTCTTCGATAATAAGGGAAGACACATACTCACTATTCAAACACCATTAGACACCCATTTATTCAAATTTTTTTCATCATTATACCATTATCAACATTATATTAGGCACCATTTACAATTTAATTTCACAAGAATAGAAAAAAATAATTTTTAACAACCTACCCATAATTCTTTTTCGTTTAATTCCTAAAATGATGCATGTCACATTAACATTGAGTCCCTATAAAGAATCATGTGAACCAAAATATCATGATATACTAGGAAAATGGTCAAATCTAATCAAATAAGAGAAAAGATAATCACATCACACCACTTCTGTGTCACCTAAAGGGAAATAATTTTCATCTATAACCTAAACATATATTACTACAATTCACACACTAGGTTCTTGGGTTCTCCCGCATGCATGGGTTAGCAACTACCGTGAAAGATATAACAACTTAGGACTCAAATTTCCAAGTCTCATGACTATCTTTCCCAAATTTTATGTCAAAAATATAAATAAAACTAGCCTCTGATTCGACATTGAAACATCCTGGCCTGGGTGCCCTGCATGGGTACACAAAGCTAGTTTTCCACTCTACCATAAGAACGCCTCCAAATATACTATATAATTTTGAATATATATGAGTGTCTAATTTATTGATCATAGGGAGAATATATCCTCTTTTTTAGAATAATACACCAGTGGAAATAAATAATCAATAGCTTATGAATTTATAATAATAAAAAATACCTTTCACTCAACAATGTCAAAGTAAGAACTTAAATATCCAAATGAATCAAAAAAATATTCCATGATAAATTATGTTTCATGTATCTACATTGAAAACTAAAAACAAAGACAATGACGACCTAAAGTGGGTCCTGGAACAAATTTGATTCCCCCACCCAATCTTTATCCCCAAATCAGCAATCCAACCTTGGGTCATTACCCATATCATGTCCCGATAACAGAAAGTTTATTCTATTACCAATCTGGTAGCCAGAGTCGGGTGTGAGTACAACTCAGTAGTCCATAATCAATGATTTTTAAAACAATATTCATTTTATAGTGAATGAAATTTTATAAATTAAAAAATATATAATTAAATAGTAATTACATTATTATTGTAGTCATTATTTATCCAAATAAACCCATGTGTTCCTGAGGACCCCTGAACCTCAATACCAACTTTTCCCCATTCTGGAGTCTGAACCATTTCACATTATCAATCAGAATCCATTAAACGAATGAGATTTAATTATTCATTTTACTTATTTTTATAATTGAAATAATTGGAACCATAGCCCAACGAAAAAGAAATTTGGTCTAGGTAGTCATGCCTATGACCCCAAGCGATTTGGAAGTTGATAACCATTTCCCACATATATTTATCGTGACTGTATTCAAAATAATTAGAGAATTTCGTGAACATGTGAGCTTCCGATGTAGAAGTCCATGCCCCACACATATTTATCACTATGAGCTTCAGAGAAAGAAAACCATGTCATGCTCACGTGAGATTTTAACTAGATGACCATGTCCCACACACATTCATCAAACATTTATATATGTATATCAAACACACACACACACACACACATATATAAATATATATCACCTATATCAAAAAATCAGTAACTATTTCATATCAGTCACGATTATTCCACATTAATACTATTATCACCATAATTAACATGAATAAATCTAATAATTAATTAATAACAATGTTACCATTAATTAGTTCTACAATTATCAAACCATATCCATTCTATTAATTAATTCATCAATTAACAAAATCCATTTTATCAATCACAATAACTCATAATTAATTATACTAATAATTATCTAATTGCAATACATAATTCCTCATAATTAATTCTCTAATTAATGACTCAACTCATAATATCATTATCCCATAGCTAATTCCATAATTAATTATTCCTAATTCCCAAAATTTCAAAATTCCTCCATTTATAAATTTACCAAAATTAATTCATTGAATCAATAAAATTATTTTATAAATAAATATATAAATTCTATAATTTTAATACATGAAATAAAAAACTTTATTATTTTATTTAAATTTTGGGCCACCTACCTCAAATATATGACTACGATCATACAACCCCCCCCCAATTTGAGGAACACAATGTTGTAGATCTAGATCCAAATGTAAAACCCAAAATTAATATTAAAAAATTAACTTTTTATTAGGTCCAAATATTGATCCATAATATTTGATATATATTCACCAAATATATATCATGATATTAAAAAATAGATGATAAATAGAAACAAATGAAATATATAAAAAAGCGGGACAAATGAGAAAGCAATGATACAAAATCCACTTACTAGGATGGGTGCAAATCATCAATTTAGGATATGAATTGCGAAGAACGAAGGTCATTAGGACATGGAATCCATCAAAAACGTATTGAAACCATCCAAAATCATAAGGGTCTAATTTTTTGTCATTATCGGTGAGTTTTGGGAGTTAAAGGGAATTAGAAATTGATATTTGGTCTGCTTTAAAGTCACACACAATTTCCTGAACATTGGAACATAGTTTTCTCTGTGTGCCAAATGTGAGCCCATTTTCCTTGTGGTTAAAATGATATATATTTAGGGTTCATGGTTTGAGAAATTAGGTGTCATCTATGTGAACCCTAACTATCTGCGGTTGAACGATTCCCTTGGAGTGTACACACGGTTTTCTCAAATCATTCAAAAACCATGGATGACCCTGTTTTCTTCTATTTTCTCTCAATTTTCACCAACATCAATAAAAAGTAAAACCCAAATGAAAATTACTCTATACAAAACAAAAGAGTACCAGTATAAAATACTAGGTCAACTTAATTAAATTTAGTATCATACAAATGATCATAAGGATATTTTAAAACAATTTTATTCCTTAATATTTAATATTTATTTCTGTATTTGGAAAGAAATTTTCAATGTCGACATGATATTTTCATCAAGAATAATTTTAATGGAATTATTATTGTATTTTTATTCAACATTTACAAAAAATCTTATTTCACTAATTCTTTATTGGTAATATGTTGTAATGATACCATCCTTGTAATTTATTAGGATGCTTTTGGATCCTTTTGACTAGAGATATACTATTATGACACCATTCATTTTATTACTCCGAATGGTTTAAGATTATATTAATTGACTGGGGAATGTATTAAGATTTAATTTTATAGTTTTGAAATTTTGATTTTTATGATGGTTATGTTTTAGCCACTTCTATTAAGTAATAAATTATACTTATTAAGTAATGGTAATTTTCTGCTATATCTTCTCAAATTATTGATTTGACTCATGATTCAAATTGGACAATGTTTTTAAAGAGCCCTTACCCCTTTATATATATGATTTATATCATGGCATCTACAGTATTTTAGATGACATGGAAGAAGCCTTCAATGGTATGTTTCAGATTTATGAATTTATGAATTCTATCTTTATGAATTTTTTTAGTGATTCCAATGTGATTTTAATATTTTTTATGATAACGATGGATGATTTTTAGTTCATGATATAATTTATATTGAATTATTGGATCATTATTTATTCCTTCTTTAAAAATTTTCATGTTATTTTTATGGATTAAATGAAATATATTTTAGTTATTAACCTTCCCATATTGATATTGTGTTATATATTCAAGATATAAAATGAAATACACAAACCATATTGAGCACTATAGAAAACAAAATTTTTATGATACATTTCACTGAGAATCCAAGTGTTGTTTTTAGATAGATAGTCTAGGATATGCTACGGGGAATACAGATGAGATCCATGATTGTTTTTGAAATTTTTGTTTTCAAATTTATGTGAATTTCATTTGTGTATCTACCCTAAGAAGACTACTAAACTATTATTTACTTTTTGATAAAATCACTTGTATCTAGAGACAATTTAATAATGTTTCCACCTATTATGGGTAATAGGGGTCATGATTGTTACATTAACTAAATGGAAAACCATAAAAATACTATTTCTAAAAGATTTATAACGATTGTAAACGAGAGTCAGAAATAGCTTATTTTTTTTAAATATTAATATGAAAAAAATTTGAAATAATATAAGGAATATGGAAATTGAGAAAACATATATGGGAAAATACATCAAAAAATTTAATGTAAATATTTTAAATAACACCCAAAAATATTTTAAAATCAAAACCAAATTTATTGACATAAATTAAAAACTAACTCAAAATATCATGATTTTACAGAGAACCGTGATATAATATGTCAAAATTGTAGTATATACACCATATAAATGAATTTTGGTGAATAATATGAAACATACCTCCCTAGAGTGAAAATGAGATGAAAAACATAGTTCTTGTGTACCACATTGACAAAGAAAATTTTAATGAAGAGCTTATGTGACATAAATTTATATAAATAGAAAATATGTTGATTTAAAATATAAAAATATCAATTTTTTTTCTTCACATAATCAAAGAAATACATAATCAATGATTGAATGAAATAACTCAACGAATTTAAATTGAGATCAAAATACATTTAGGTATTTGGTAGTGATATGATATCATGTAAAAAGTGAATATGAAATTTAATTTTACATAAGCAGAAAAATATAATTTATTATAATATAATTTAAGGTATAGTAATTACTTTTTTTCAAAGACGTTTTGGTGCGTAATTTAATATATGCTTCAATAAAATAGAGATAGGGACAAAAAAACATTACATCAAACTTATAAATAGTCACACAAACTCTAAATTCCATTTATATTTAATTTAAATTTATTATTAAAAAGAATAATTTTGTAGAAAATATTTACATTATTTTATACCATCCATTTATAATTCCATATTACCTATATATTAATTAATGTTAAAAATGATATTTAGAAGTTAAATAATCTATTTATGTACCATGATTTAGTTAGGATGTTCTGTCCCTTAAGTTTGATTCGTTGATTCATCTACTCTATAATATTCATTCCATGGTTTTAAATATGGTTCATATTGTTCTAGAGTCTCATTTCAATTTCATGGAAGTCATTTTTATTTTTCTCATGGAATGCATTAAATTCCCCTTTCAGAGAAGAAACATTTAATGTAGGAATTCAATTTATTGGTAAATAAAATTTATAATATTAATCATCAAAAATTATGAAAATATTTTTAATTTATCATGATTAAATACTGTTACTAGTATGGATTTAAAATATTCACCAATGAGAAAAACATTTAACAATGTCATTATAGGTGGTAAAGCCAATAAAAATAAAAATAATGTTATAACGAAAAATTGACTAATATCATATTATTTTTTACATACAATACAATTATTGAAGAAGAATAATGGTTTTAAAAACATATTTTCATTTTTAAGGTATTGTTAAATTATATTTGAATAAATTATATAAATTTAATTTAATAGTAAATATTAGTACATATAAAGTGTCTTGATATGCTCATTTTAGGTGGTTAAATTTTAGAAAGATAATTTATAATTACTTTTACTAATATAAGGGGATAATTTTCCTTATATAACCCTTTTAATTTTATTATTTTCAACATTATTCATTAAATAACATTTGGTAACCATCCCTCTAAGGAAGATAGGAAAAACTTAACATGTCGTTTCATGGAGGCTGTAGCCCACACATTACATGGAAAATGTTTTCATTTTTTATGCAATAAAATGACAGAAGATAATGAAAATTACATAAAAAAATAACATCATAGTATATTTGAATAAATTAATATCAATTTGGAGTGGGTTCCTTATACAAAACTCATAAACGTAATTTTATTAACATAGCCTTTATTAAATTTGATATTACAATTTTTTCATTTACTGTTATAATGTAGATACTTTTGTTCCCACTATTGATATCGTAATTTACATAGAAAACATTCCATTTTAAAAGGTAATATAATTTAATACCTCTATTGATATCTAACAAATATCATGAAAATAATCATAAATAAGTGTCTTATAAAAATGATAGATCTTGCTGATAGTAAAAAGAAGATGTTTGACTCTCTAGTGTTTGAGGCTCAAAAGAATTGACTCATATTATCAAAATGTTCTCACCTGTTGATCACAAGTAGAGAATATTGTGAGGGATTTCCCCCAAATAGAATCACCACATGTATTTGGTTTAATTTTTTACTCTTTCCTATGATCATGTGTATTATTCCCATGACTTTAGATAATTATCAGTATATACAATTTTATTGTGAACATTTATTCTAGATGAAAACCATGATATTTATTTTTTCTCTTGTTCTTTTATGTTGGGTTCATTATTAGTGGTATGTAATTAGTTTAATGAATAAGATTGGACTTGTTTCTTCTATAACTAAGAGATATATTAGGATTGTTGTCTAGGATGCTACTACCAAAATTAAATACATATGCATTGTTGAAAAAGGAATATATTTTTTTTATGATTAAAAAAATAAATCATATAAGGATGTTGACCTAAGTATTATGTCAAGATTCATG
Organism: Viscum album; assembly: GCA_963277665.1. Taxonomy (NCBI): domain Eukaryota; kingdom Viridiplantae; phylum Streptophyta; class Magnoliopsida; order Santalales; family Viscaceae; genus Viscum; species Viscum album. Next base: position 1,878,809,190 of record OY728150.1, on the reverse strand, counting down.
ATATTTCATTGGAAAATGAATGAAAATACATATCCTATGTTCATAGTAGTGGTTTTCATTTTTGTGACTAAAAATGACCTTGTTAGGGTCCATAATGGATTTGTAGACTTGACACATAGTCTTTGAGTAGTAATCACTTCTATTGAGATAATGAACTTGAGGGTAACACATTATGTGTATTAAATAGTCTTGGGTACTGAAATATAATAAGTTTTGAAGAGTTAGTGAGCCCCACTATGGGGTCTGGTGTTTTCTAATATTGAATAATCAATGGGAAATTAATAAATTTAATATTATTCATGTTTATAAAAATTAATTATTAATTCATTTTCAGACATTATTCACACGTAATTATTTGAGAAAATTGAATTTTATTGAATGAATAATTGTAAAGACCCGTAAATTTCAAGGAATTTTTTTTCTTAATTTTCTTTGGAATTTTACAAGAACGCAGTTTCTTGACGGTGCCTGATTCCGAGGCCGGGTGTGCCCGGAATCATTTTCTGAAGTTTGGCTCGGGTACGTTCAGTGAACGGACGAGCGGGTTTTTCTAACTTTTGAACCGGTGCCCGGAATCGAATTCTGAGGGCACCGATGAAATCACAGCGCCGGTATTTGCTTAGAAACGCCTCTTCCGGAGTTTCGTTTGCTCAGACGTGGTTTTTAAATTTTGCGGCTTTAAGTCAGAAATAAAATAAAGTTTGTGCGACAACTTTATTTTATTTCACTTAAGCTGCTTGGAAGCCACTTGAAGCCACTTAAAGGCGGCTTGAACTGAGTTGAACTGGATAGGATGCTATCCAGAAATATCCTACCCCCTTGGTAGGATATTTGTGAGGCAGGGCCCGCACGAGCCCCGCCGTTTCTTTCGCTAAGTAACGCACCCGCGAAAACCCGTCAAAGTAACTGAAAAGTCAACCGACGCGTTTTCTTTAATTCTTAACAGACCATTTAATTGGGCGGTTTATTTCGTGAATTAAATGGGCTGTTTCGCTCGTTGAATTAATTCAACGAACTGATGGGTCGTTACTTACGCTTTTGCGTTTGTTGGCATGTTTATAAAATAAGACCAACCTAAAAATCCTTTGAAAGGATTTGAGAGAATCTTGTTTCTTCGGCTCCCCGCGAAGAACGCGAAGAACGCGAAGAACGCGAAGAACGCGAAGAACGCGAAGAACGCCGGCGACCGGAATTCGACGACGCACACCGAGATCTGCGACGTCGACGAGCTTTACCCGCTACGTTCTTCGGCGACGCCTCTTCTTCCGCGGCCGATCCTCGTTCGGAAACTAAGATTGGCGACGCGACGCCGGATACCGCGACGACGCGACGACGCGACGATCCCCCTTCTTCCGCGACGAGCAATCCCGCGACGATCCCTCGATCGGCAACGACGACGACAAGGTAAGGGTTGATTTGAAATATTTTCCTTTCCCGTGATTTTATTTCTTTTAAAATGATGAACTGATCACGGAACAATTTTAAATTTATTTAAAATTGTTGATTTGGTCATTTCTTGTTTCTCCCGTGGTTTATGACTAACGCGGAGGGTGCGGGTCTAACAAACAAGACCCGGCAACCCTCCGTCGATCTTCCTTTTTGTGCGGATTTGGCGGGCGACGGCAAAAGCACGACGCAAGGGCCTTTGGTTGATCCCGCAGTAAAGAACGGAACCCGGGAGGAACAACGGCGCAGACGAGAAGGAAAACGGGTCACCGGAGCGACTCCGGCGGCCTGCGGAAGCCGGAGGTGGCGCGGGTCGCCGGCGCGGCGGCGCCGGCGGCCGGAGGCGGCGGTACCCCGCGGGTGTCCAGCGCGACACCCCGCGGGTGCCGCGGGTGTCCAGCGCGACACCCCGCGGGTGCCGCGGGTGTCCAGCGCGACACCCCGCCGGTGCCGCGGGGTGGTCACGCGGCACCCCGCGGGTGTCCAGGGCGACACCCCGCGGGTGCCGCGGGGTTGTCACGCGGCACCCCGCAGGTGTCTGGCCGACACCCCGCGGGTGCCGCGGGGGTGTCACGCGGGGCGGCGGCTTTCCCCCGCGTCGGCCGCTCGGCCGCTCGGCCGAGCCGAGCCGGACCGGCCCTGGCCGGGCCGGGCCGGGGCAACCGAGTCGGACCCGACCCGGTTCGGGCCAACCAGGGGGGGTCGGGCCGGGTCGGCCCGGGCCCGGACCCCCCGTCTTCGGACGGACTTCGTTCAAATGGCCGTATCTTGAGCTTCGGGCCTCCAAACGACCCGCCGTCAGCGGCAACGCGATCCTTGGATCGAGACGGTCGTTTCGGTTTATTATACTCAAGGTTTCGGAAGACTTTGGGTTCGGCCGGGTTGGTTCGTACACGAAACCAACCGGGCCCTCGGAGCGGAAACACTCATAACTTGAGCTACGGACGTCCGATCGATGTACCGTCAGCTGTGGTAGTTGCCTCTAAGTGAGACGGAACTTTTGGCATACTCCGCCCGGGGATCGGACACAGGCGGAGTACGGTCAGGTTGGTTTTGCCCTAAAAACCAACCGGGCCCCTGGGACGAAAATGCCAATAACTCTCAGACCGGGCGTCCGATTGACGCGCCGTCTGTTGCGTTGAGATCCTGTTGTCGATACAGAACTTTTGGATACATCAACTTCGGACTACGTGTCAGTTGATGTATCAGCCTCTCGACTCGTGGAGCGGACCCTCCTAACGAGCTCGCTATGTGCGGGAACCCTAGTGCTGGCTGTGGCTTCGACGACAGAGCAGAGAATCCTCCGTGGACTGCGACGACGGCAGAGCAGAGATCCTTCGTGGACTGCGGCGACGACTGTGCAGAGATCCTCAGTGGACTGCGTCGACTACTGCACTCAGCGATCCTACGTGGAACAGTGCTGCCGAACCTGTGTGAGCTGAATCTTCTTTTTACCTTGAGCGGTGGAGCGCTTGGGTGTAGCGGCGGACCCGTGGTTCTTGACAGTGGTGGTGCGCTTGGATGCAGCAGCAGACCCTTGGCGGTGGAGCGCTTGGTTGTAGAGGCGGACCCGCGATACTCTACGGAGTGTGTGCGCTTGGTTGTAGCGACAGACCCGCGACGGTGGAGACGCGCGTGCGGAGTACGGAGACCGTGTAGATGACTGAGACCTGACGACTGCTTGACCGACTCGACTTGGAGTGAGTCGACTAGCCCAGTGGACGGAGCGCCCAGTAGTTGGCAGCAGACCCACGGCGGACGGAGCGCCTGGTAGTTGGCGGCAAACCCGCGGTACTCGACAGGAGAAGTACCTCAGTAGGCTATCTGGGTGAGCGCCCGGTATTTGGCAGCAGACCCTCAGCGGACGGAGCGCCCGGTAGTTGGCAGCAGACCCGCGGTACTCGACAGGAGGAGTACTTCAGCAGTCTTAGGTTAGTGAGCAGTACCTCGGAGTCGTGACAGGACCACTGTACACTTCAGAGATGGGGCTCTTCAACATTTACGGTTTCGATAATGAAAATCCTGGTTGAGCTGAATCTTATGTTACTCTCCTTTGTGGATTGTGTTGAACTATCCTTTGTGGATTTACTGTTTACTCTCCTTGTGGATTTGAGTCTTGCTTTCCTTTGTGGATTGAGTTGTTCTTGAGCTCGTGAGCAGAGCAAGAATTGGGGACTTAGGTATATGTATGGGCATATCCCTAAGTCAAGTCAGATTTTACTTCGTGATTGCATATTTCTTTTGTGCTATATCCTTTGTGGATTTCGGGAGACCTTCGGGGGTCTCGGGGTCCTTACTGAGTAGCTTATACTCACCCCTGCACGGGCTATGCCCGCACTTCGTGGTGTTGGTTGCAGACGACGGACAGCGCTGATCGCGGTTGGGGCGTGGAGCAGGACGGTACCTGGAGGTGGACCACTGGGCAAGACGTGCTCGGAGCGGACGTGGGACCCGAGGAGCCTGGAGGCTATCTGTACCCACCCTTCAGGTGGGATTGCCAGTGGACGACACGAGGCCGCCGTCTTTTCTTCAGTTGCTGTACTTTACTTTTCAGTTGTACTTTACAGTTGGGCTTGTATTTCCGGCCCCCTTTACTTTTCTGCACTCTGTCGTTACTTTCCGCTTGCTGACTCTGTGGTGCTTGTTTACTTTTCAAAGGCAATGCCTTCCCTTTTTGTTGGGATTTACGCCTTGGTGCTAGTCGCCAGCCCCTGGCCTATGGAAGGCGGGCTTGGGGTAGTCACGGCACGGGCCCCGAGGACGGGTCGTGACAAATTGGTATCAGAGGTGGTCGGTTCTACCGCAGACTCTGATCTTCCTTCTATGTGAAGCAATAGTGTTTAGCGTATTGAGTGTGGTTATCAGTCCAGGGAGTCCAGTGTTGGTGCGGCGGCCGACGTATCCATACACCAGGACCCTGACTTCTGATTTCCGACTTAATGCCCGAAAACATTGATTGCATGTGTGTTTCAAGTTTTCTTTGTGATTACTTGTGTCAGCTCACCAGGTATACTGTTCTGACCGTGGCATACTTATTTTTTTCAGGATGGAAGGACGACAGCAGCCAGCTAGGGTTCCTAGAGCAGGGCGCGACGACAGCCCGCCGAGCGACGAGGCCTCGGTACAGGGCCCGTTGACAGCAGAGGCACCGGCGATACCTTTACCCGCCGAGCCCCCGATGCTTCCAGCACTGGCAGCTGACGACGCACGACGCCTCGGAGCTCTGCATGAGTTTCAGAGCCAGCGACCACCCAGGTTCCGTGGGGAGTCGGACCCCCAGGCAGCCGAGGACTGGCTGGAGGCGGTCGTCCGAGTTTTCAGGCTAGTGAGGACACCAGCAGACCTCATGGTGATCCTCGCGGCGAGCCTACTGCACGCAGCAGCTGGAAGCTGGTGGAGCCTGATGCTCCAGGTACACGATGAGGTCACCCTCATCTGGACGGACTTCGAGAGCCTCTTCCGCTCAGAGTTCGTCCCGGCCACCCTCCGTGCGGTGCGCATCCAGGAGCTTCTTCAGCTGTGGCAGGGCAGCTTGACGGTCGCTCAGTACGCGACGAGGTTCACCGACCTTTCTCGGTACTCGACAGACATGGTACGGGACCCCTTCTTTCGGGCCCGGACCTTCGAGCAGGGATTGAGACATGAGATCAGGGCATCGCTGATCTCTCTTAACATACCGACTCAGACAGGAGTACTAGAGCGGGCCCTTCTGATCGAGAGCTTCCTTGCTGAGTCTACACCAGCACAGAGACCCACCGCAGGGCGGCACGTAGTGGAGTCTTCGGTAGCAGGTAGCCGACAGATGACTCAGGGTTCCAGGAAGACCAGACCTACCGGTGGACGACTGCACGACTCAGGCTCAGTTGTGCGAGGGAACCGGGGTGGAGTCAGAGCCAGGCGTGCCGAGAGTGGGCAGTGTTACTCCTGTGGCGGGATTGGTCACATGGCTCGTGATTGTCCGACCCGCCATGCTGATGATCAGCAGTTAAGTGAAGAACCTCCCAGGCAGAGGAGCTGGCCGCGCAGCAGGAGGTGGGAGACGCTTTGAGGCTCTGCCACCACCACCACCAGGAGGTCCGCCCCGACCACAGGGAGTAGGTGAACATGCGAGAGCTCAGCTTCAGGCAGCCGAGGCCTTCGATAATGGAGCTCTGGGAGCAGATGGACAGGAGAGGAACTAGCTCCAGACCTGGAGTCTTTTGTTCATGTTGCTTCTAGTTTTGTTGATGTATGTTTGTAGATGCTTTGTGTCTTTGTACTTGAGCTGTAGTAATAAAAGACACCCTTTCTTGTGGAATTTACTTCCCTGTCCCCTCTTGTGTTGTTACTAAGAGGTTCCAGTTTTGACTGTTGACTTGACCCTCACTTGTGAGACATCTACTGGAGGAGACCCAGTTACCACACACTGATGCCGACAGTGTGAATCAACCCTTGGAGGCGAGAGTAACGGTCGGATCTCTTGGTAGTAGCGTCGAGGCCTTACGACGTCATCCTTGGTATGGATTAGTATCATCCATCTCGGGATTGACCGTATTAGGCGAAGAATGTGGTTCATCCAGGGGATGAGACCAGGTTTCTCTTATCGGCAATGAAGAAATCTAGCAGCTCTAGTGGGACCAGAGGTGGTCCGGGCCACGATAGAGAAGGTCCAGGTGAGCACATGGAGCGGAAGGCTCAGATGCATGCTCAGTACCGCCTTTTGTATCCCTAGTTTGTGTTGAAGCTTTACGAGGACGTAAAGCCCTGTGGTGGGAGTAATGTAAAGACCCGTAAATTTCAAGGAATTTTTTTTCTTAATTTTCTTTGGAATTTTACAAGAACGCAGTTTCTGACGGTGCCTGATTCCGAGGCCGGGTGTGCCCGGAATCATTTTCTGAAGTTTGGCTCGGGTACGTTCAGTGAACGGACGAGCGGGTTTTTCTAACTTTTGAACCGGTGCCCGGAATCGAATTCTGAGGGCACCGATGAAATCGCAGCGCCGGTATTTGCTTAGAAACGCCTCTTCCGGAGTTGCGTTTGCTCAGACGTGGTTTTTAAATTTTGCGGCTTTAAGTCAGAAATAAAATAAAGTTTGTGCGACAACTTTATTTTATTTCACTTAAGCTGCTTGGAAGCCACTTGAAGCCACTTAAAGGCGTCTTGAACTGAGTTGAACTGGATAGGATGCTATCCAGAAATATCCTACCCCCTTGGTAGGATATTTGTGAGGCAGGGCCTGCACGAGCCCCGCCGTTTCTTTCGCTAAGTAACGCACCCGCGAAAACCCGTCAAAGTAACTGAAAAGTCAACCGACGCGTTTTCTTTAATTCTTAACAGACCATTTAATTGGGCGGTTTATTTCGTGAATTAAATGGGCTGTTTCGCTCGTTGAATTAATTCAACGAACTGATGGGTCGTTACTTACGCTTTTGCGTTTGTTGGCATGTTTATAAAATAAGACCAACCTAAAAATCCTTTGAAAGGATTTGAGAGAATCTTGTTTTTTCGGCTCCCCGCGAAGAACGCGAAGAACGCGAAGAACGCGAAGAACGCGAAGAACGCGAAGAACGCGAAGAACGCCGTCGACCGGAATTCGACGACGCACACCGAGATCTGCGATGTCGACGAGCTTTACCCGCGACGTTCTTCGGCGACGCCTCTTCTTCCGCGGCCGATCCTCGTTCGGCAACTAAGATTGGCGACGCGACGCCGGATACCGCGACGACGCGACGACGCGACGATCCCCCTTCTTCCGCGACGAGCAATCCCGGGACGATCCCTCGATCGGCAACGACGACGACAAGGTAAGGGTTGATTTGAAATATTTTCCTTTCCCGTGATTTTATTTCTTTTAAAATGAGGAACCGATCACGGAACAATTTTAAATTTATTTAAAATTGTTGATTTGGTCGTTTCTTGTTTCTCCCGTGGTTTATGACTAACGCGGAGGGTGCGGGTCTAACAAACAAGACCCGGCAACCCTCCGTCGATCTTCCTTTTTGTGCGGATTTGGCGGGCGACGGCAAAAGCACGACGCAAGGGCCTTTGGTTGATCCCGCAGTAAAGAACGGAACCCGGGAGGAACAACGGCGCAGACGAGAAGGAAAACGGGTCACCGGGGCGACTCCGGCGGCCTGTGGAAGCCGGAGGTGGCGCGGGTCGCCGGCGCGGCGGCGCCGGCGGCCGGAGGCGGCGGCACCCCGCGGGTGTCCAGCGCGACACCCCGCGGGTGTCCAGGGCGACACCCCGCGGGTGCCGCGGGGTTGTCACGCGGCACCCCGCGGGTGTCTGGCCGACACCCCGCGGGTGCCGCGGGGGTGTCACGCGGGGCGGCGGCTTTCCCCCGCGTCGGCCGCTCGGCCGCTCGGCCGAGCCGAGCCGGACCGGCCCTGGCCGGGCCGGGCCGGGCCCACCGAGTCGGACCCGACCCGGTTCGGGCCAACCAGGGGGGGTCGGGCCGGGTCGGCCCGGGCCCGGACCCCCCGTCTTCGGACGGACTTCGTTCAAATGGCTGTATCTTGAGCTTCGGGCCTCCAAACGACCCGCCGTCAGCGGCAACGCGATCCTTGGATCGAGACGGTCGTTTCGGTTTATTATACTCAAGGTTTCGGAAGACTTTGGGTTCGTCCGGGTTGGTTCGTACACGAAACCAACCGGGCCCTCGGAGCGGAAACGCTCATAACTTGAGCTACGGACGTCCGATCGACGTACCGTCAGCTGTGGTAGTTTCCTCTAAGTGAGACGGAACTTTTGGCATACTCCGCCCGGGGATCGGACACAGGCGGAGTACGGTCGGGTTGGTTTTGCCCTAAAAACCAACCGGGCCCCTGGGACGAAAATGCCAATAACTCTCAGACCGGGCGTCCGATTGACGCGCCGTCTGTTGCGTTGAGATCCTGTTGTCGATACGGAACTTTTGGATACATCAACTTCGGACTACGTGTCAGTTGATGTATCAGCCTCTCGACTCGTGGAGCGGACCCTCCTAACGAGCTCGCTATGTGCGGGAACCCTAGTGCTGGTTGTGGCTTCGACGACAGAGCAGAGAATCCTCCGTGGACTGCGACGACGGCAGAGCAGAGATCCTTCGTGGACTGCGGCGACGACTGTGCAGAGATCCTCAGTGGACTGCGTCGACTACTGCACTCAGCGATCCTACGTGGAACAGTGCTGCCGAACCTGTGTGAGCTGAATCTTCTTTTTACCTTGAGCGGTGGAGCGCTTGGGTGTAGCGGCGGACCCGTGGTTCTTGACAGTGGTGGTGCGCTTGGATGCAGCAGCAGACCCTTGGCGGTGGAGCGCTTGGTTGTAGAGGCGTACCCGCGATACTCTACGGAGTGTGTGCGCTTGGTTGTAGCGACAGACCCGCGACGGTGGAGACGCGCGTGCGGAGTACGGAGACCGTGTAGATGACTGAGACCTGACGACTGCTTGACCGACTCGACTTGGAGTGAGTCGACTAGCCCAGTGGACGGAGCGCCCAGTAGTTGGCAGCAGACCCACGGCGGACGGAGCGCCTGGTAGTTGGCGGCAAACCCGCGGTACTCGACAGGAGGAGTACCTCAGTAGGCTATCTGGGTGAGCGCCCGGTATTTGGCAGCAGACCCTCAGCGGACGGAGCGCCCGGTAGTTGGCAGCAGACCCGCGGTACTCAACAGGAGGAGTACTTCAGCAGTCTTAGGTTAGTGAGCAGTACCTCGGAGTCGTGACAGGACCACTGTACACTTCAGAGATGGGGCTCTTCAACATTTACGGTTTCGATAATGAAAATCCTGGTTGAGCTGAATCTTATGTTACTCTCCTTTGTGGATTGTGTTGAACTATCCTTTGTGGATTTACTGTTTACTCTCCTTGTGGATTTGAGTCTTGCTTTCCTTTGTGGATTGAGTTGTTCTTGAGCTCGTGAGCAGAGCTAGAATTGGGGACTTAGGTATATGTATGGGAATATACCTAAGTCAAGTCAGATGTTACTTCGTGATTGCATCTTTCTTTTGTGCTATATCCTTTGTGGATTTCAGGAGACCTTCGGGGGTCTCGGGGTCCTTACTGAGTAGCTTATACTCACCCCTGCACGGGCTATGCCCGCACTTCGTGGTGTTGGTTGCAGACGACGGACAGCGCTGATCGCGGTTGGGGCGTGGAGCAGGACGGTACCTGGAGGTGGACCACTGGGCAAGACGTGCTCGGAGCGGACGTGGGACCCGAGGAGCCTGGAGGCTATCTGTACCCACCCTTCAGGTGGGATTGCCAGTGGACGACACGAGGCCGCCGTCTTTTCTTCAGTTGCTGTACTTTACTTTTCAGTTGTACTTTACAGTTGGGCTTGTATTTCTGGCCCCCTTTACTTTTCTGCACTCTTTAGTTACTTTCCGCTTGCTGACTCTGTGGTGCTTGTTTACTTTTCAAAGGCAATGCCTTCCCTTTTTGTTGGGATTTACGCCTTGGTGCTAGTCGCCAGCCCCTGGCCTATGGAAGGCGGGCTTGGGGTAGTCACGGCACGGGCCCCGAGGACGGGTCGTGACAATAATATTATTAATGGTTTATTAAGTATCATAATGAAGAAATTAGTCAATTTCAAGACACAAATTTTATACCCGAACATTTATTAAAACTTACAAGAATGTTATAAAATATAAACTCCACTTATATCTCAATTACTATGTCATTTTGTGTAATAAATGTAATGTTTAGATGTAATATGTTTCCTGTTTCCCTATGTTAAATGTTTGGGACATTAAACAATAGTATATAAGAAATTAGAATCCCCAATTTGTGGGGAAACCCATTCTATAAAATTTGAGACCCTCTTTACTTATCTAGAATAATTATAATGTTATATAGAATAGAACTCAACACCTCAATTCATGTATTTCCTCTATCATAAAAGGAATAGTATTTATGTGATTTCTAGGATGTCAATAGCTACATTGAATTTCCATTATTGCACCCAATAATATAATATTAAAGTATACAATGGATCTTGATGTGCACAAGGAAAATAAATAGCGATTAGAAATCATTTCATTTGAAAACATATTACTCCCTAAGAGAATAAATTTCCTGAATCCAAAACACTAATGATATAACAATTCATTTTTACTTAAGTTCATAATTTCCTCCAATAAAGATCATGGGGTTTTAATAAGGTGTCCCAGTTCTCTAGAAACAATAATATTGTCTTTGTTCTCGGGATATAATTTCTATAAAACTATTGTTAATTATTGCTACCCCATGTGAGGTTCCAGTAAGTGGTATTAGAGTAATTGTGTGCAAAGTTAATTTACATTTTAATTAAATATGAATAAATTCATGTAACGGGTGTTACAGTTGTCCCAAAACCGAAAATTATGAATCTATATGAGTGTGGAAATTGAGATACAAAAATTTAATGATCTAATAATAATTTTTCATAATAAAAATTTTTAATTTAATTTATTTTAATATATACATAACTGGTAGGAGTTGGGACACAACAAGTTACCATAAGAAGATTGATGTTTTTTTGGTGAACTATGTCAAGTTAGAAAATATGTCCTTGAGAAGTGAAAATTTGTTTTCAACTTAAAAATACAATGAAAAATTTAATGGATACTGTTACAACTTTTAGGGAATGTAAAATGAAAAATGTATATGCATTTTGGATTATTAAATTAATATTAACCCATTGTTATTAATTAGTCATTGAAATTTATTTTAAAATTATAAAAACATAAAAATTGGAAAAAAAATTAAATATCATCAAATAATCTATTTTATAATATTTGAAATTGATTTATAGTGCCACTTGTGGGTGCCTTTTGCCTCTTACACCTAATATAGACATAAGACGCCCCTCTCGTAACCCAACCATTGAGTCATGTCTAGTACTTCCCAAACCTATTGGTCATAAACAATTCTAAAAAACTATGGGAATAGTTGAAGAACACTTTAAATTGTATGAAAATTCTATGAATAATTTAACGAAATGTAAATTTGTTTTTTAAGTTATTTTAGAACTATGTGATTAGTTAATTTATAATTTTATTTAATTACATATTCATTATTTATGAACTAATTACATCATATATTGTTTGTTTCATGTTTATTTTTATATATTTTTTTTTCAATTTTCCAGATATCATCATAAGAGATCAGCCAATGTGTGTATTTAATTTTATGTATTTATTAAATTATTGATATGTTTTATAATTATTGTATAAATAAATAAATTTATATGATATTATACACCTCAATTGTCCCACATTACATGTCAATTTTCTTTCATTACATTGATAAAAAGTTATTTATCAACTGTATATGTTTTAAATTTAATCAATAGATCTAGGAGTAATGATTTAAAGAAGTTGGACTTCTAAAATCCTACCTTGAATTACTAAGAGTAGTGGTTTAGAAATAACCATGAATATTATGAGAGGACTTAAGGATCATTTCCAATAGATTTCATGGATGACTAGGTATTCTTAATCTTGTGTTGAATATTACTTATATTTCATAAATATTGTTGGAAACATAATGATTATAATTAATTAACAATTTTTATAGGTAATAGAGATAAATTAACAATATACTAAATTGATTTTTTAGATAAACATTAATTCATTGAAAAAAATAGTGGGGATGACACATTTTACACCCACTTATGAAACTTCTGAATGGTTTTGTTGGAGTCTAATAATAAATAACCTGATAAATAAAAATTAATGAAAATCATTTTGGGGGGTCTACATTAATGATAATGTGAATATAGCTAAATAAATAAAGGAATAATTATTGCAAATAGAATCTTACATTACCGTGAAGAGACATAGATACAAATTTACCTTTATACGAATTTGATAAATATCACATAATCTAAAAACAAAATAATATCACCTATTTTGTGTATCTATGGGATGATCTGTATCATACAAGGTTTATATGAGATTTATTTTACTTCAATGACATGATAGTTTTTCAAATGCAAATGATAATAACAAAAGAGAACATTGATATAGGGATTATCAAACGATCATGAGTAATAACACACGCACCATCATATCGATGTATGATTTATAAATACCTTGAAGACATGGCTCTATGGGGAAATCATTAAAATATTATTTATAATGAATAAGTTACTTCCCTTTTACCTATTCATTCATTATATATAAATGAATTTATACACAAGGATTTCATCTTAGGAAAAGAATAATTAAATGATAGTCACATGGAAGATCAAACTATTCAAATGATAAATATAATTATACCTAGTATAAAAATTATTCCCATTTATTCATGAAAAACCAAATTTTCATGCAATCTATCTCATATATATATATATATATCAATTATATATAAATATTTAAGACATATATCCATTAGTATACTAATTTCAATTATTCTTACTAGATTTTATTCCATTCCATTTCATCTTATATTATATAATATATAATAACTTGTTAAACAATATCCAAAAATCCTTTTGTATATATTCCAAAAAATGTGGTTAAAGATATTATTGACTTCACATTGTATCAAAACAAATAAAATAACTTGTGGAAACCCATTCAAAAAAAATTATTTTAATTCTAAAACAATTTTATAGTTTCTCTCCGAGTGAATATAAATTCCCATAAAATCACCCAAAATGTGTTCCCCTATAGCCCATAATATCATTGAAAACATAAAAAAATAGAGATCTATATATATTCAAAGAGAAACCTCATGAAAAAAAAAATCAATCTATAATATAAATGGATCTTTCTTGATCTTCAAGAAATGAATGTACCATTATAACTGTGTATGCTCGTATGCATAATATGAAAATGTCCATTCTAATATTTTCACTTTTTCCAAGGAAACACATGGATAAGGGATACAAAAAATTAAAAAACCTTATACCCGACTCAATTTTTATTATCATAGTTCATATTGAACAAATTGATGAATACATGACATGTCACTTTATAGTAAAAGATCATAGTGGGAAAAATAAAATGTTTTTTCTTAATCATATGTTATATTCAATGTGTAAAATTATAATTTGATAAGAACACTTTAATAAAATATACAATTTATGGATGGGTGACAAAACTCTAATATATGTTAGAAAATATTTTGATACACCTTCTCTAAATGATAAAAAATAATTGTCAGTTTATACTTCTAAAAACATGTTATAAAATTGATAAATAAACAATCATGTGTATTCAATAAATCATCTCATGTTTTATAAGAAATAATTATTAGTATATGTATTCCCATATAAAATAAGGGAAATCACATGAAGATACTCATCTTAAACTATGATTAGTTTGAGATTGAAAAATTTCTATATACTGAATTTTTTTTTCATTAACTATTTATATTATCTCATGAATATATATTAAAAGATCAATAAATTATTCCTTTGATTTACACCTCTTTTATATTTACAAAAAAATTTACCATATACATTCTCTGAAGGGTATATTTCAAAATTTATGTAATAAATTCACCAATCCTTATTCTTAAATTAGACATTCAACAATGTTTAATAAAATTTTTCAGGAATATCTTGGTTAATAAAACATTCTAAATTATTACTCGTTCTTCCTAATATCCCTTATTTTCAATTAACATGATTTTCTACCTGAGGAAGTTTTGTTAGAATGTTCAACAAACAACTCATCTTCATATTTTAACATTATCATACATGTACTAAAGTTAATGTACTATAAAACTATACATCATCTCCCTAGTTGATATATATATTCCAATTACTTTTTGATTATTATGAAATGTTTATTTTAACTCAGTCATATTAAAATATATCTGTATATGATAATATGTTAAATTCCATGGCTAGAAAATTCCATAGTTAGTATATACAAAAAGTTTGTTATAAAATTATGAAAAATATAAACAATGCGTATTAAAAATACCCATGTCATTTAATTTAAAAAACAATTATTTACATGTTCTTATTAAGAGGTAAATGAGATTGGGTACATCTTATGAAAAGTAAATCCAATAATAAAGTACCAAAGTTATCAATGTAGAAAATCATTTTCTCTATTACATGAAAACAACCATTAAGATCCAAAACTCAATTTTTTTATATTTTAGGAGTATAATATATTGAAAACATTTTTAAATCATATATTATATACCATATATTAGTTTGAACATTGAATTGAGTTCTATAAAAACTAAGTATATTAAGAAAAACATTACTCTCATAAACTCATCAACATATTAAATATTGTTGAACTTTATTTAAAATAACAAAATTACATTGGATATATATGAAAAGTATCCCATTAAAAATTGCTATACCAAATAATATTGAGTACATGTTCGGAGACTAAGATTATACTGATCATTTAAAATCTAATTCCTTCAAAATTTTAGGTGAAACTCTCTATACACCAATCTCCATATATATTGACTTGTTATTATTCTTAAACACTTAGTTACTAAGGAATGAAATATTCTAACACATATATGATTTCTTAAAATGTTTTGGTAAATCAAAAATATTTCTTAAGAACCTTTCTTAAGTTACATGTTTTAAGAGATAATGATATTGAATTCCCCATTGAAGGATTAATTAAACAGTTTATCGTTATGAAAATGATAATAATTTCACCAAAAATAGAAGCATTTATCAAATCAGTTATGTGTATAAATATTTTTGTAATAATGAATTTTATTAAATGGTATCCCAATAAAACAATGAACTCTATTAAGAAACGCGTTATACAAATTATTGGGATAATATTCTTATTTCATTATGCACTAAGTCTTCTCAGTTTATCATCTCACAAGTAAATAATTTATGCTGGGAATAATAATTATAATTTCACAAATAATTGATAGATATATGATCATATATCCCATTTTCCAATATATAAAATGGATAAACTCAAATCTTTTCCACTATTATCCAAACTGAGTGTGCTTCCCATCAAGTGTAATCCAAGGAAATAGCCAGGAATATACTAATGAATATTAATTCAGGATTAAATGACTATAGATTCATGCTACTCAAGGATGATCTATTGTCACTCATACATTATTGTCTTATAAATGATGATATAGGGGATTTCTTATATTACACCAAAATACTCTGTTGAATGATCAATGTATTTAAAATTTTATATTTGAATGTAATATAATAAATATTATTTTAATGGGATTTATTCTCACAATCAAATCTCATTTTATTATGTTTTATAAATGTTTGCTTTTTTATTTTATATTGGAATCTTATCCCCTCTAACAAATCAATATATTCGAACAATATTTTTGTGTAAGACTTTACAAAAACATTATGTAAGTGTTACTTAACTAAATAATAGAACTACAACGTTTTCATAAACATCTAGATAAACTATATTAATATAGAATGTGAATAGTTCATGTAAAATCCCTAAGTAATCCACATGTATTAGTTCAGAACAACTAATAGGCAACCCCATTAACTATCAATGATATTTCATAATCTTATAGGTATGTAGGTAGTCAGACCCCAAGTTCCCTTATAGAAGGATGATTTACTAATGCGAGAATCAAATTTATCATAACATAAAAACATAAAAAAACTACAAAAAATACTAAGTAAAATTTTATAATTTCAATTAATAAAATAATTAATACATAGATAAAAAACTAATTTCGCTATATAGTCATTCCAAACATTTAGTGCAATGATATACCCTTAAATTAGATTCCCAAAATCATACAAAATTCACATTACACAAACAATTTTTTAAACATTAATATATTAGGGAATCACCATTAAATAAATTAACAATTAAAATATTTAAACATGACATATATATTTTTGGAAAACTCATAAATAAAATGTATTTATAAACCCTTTCATATTTTTCATATTTTACATTACATCCATTTCATAATTGGGAGTGTACAAATTTTATATTCTTTTCTATTATTTTCAATATATAGAAAATATTTTCCTTACAATGTTGGCTCTTTCGTATTTGACATTAAAAAGAATTTCCATTTTAGATATATTTTATTTTGTAAAATATAAAAAAATTTATTTCAATTTCTATTTTGTCATATTTTTTAAAATTAATATACCCACATCATTTAAACCATGATAATATCAATCAAAAAAACACTTGTTTGTTCTAGCTTAATTAGTATCCAAATAAGGGATCCTTTTTTATGACGAAAAATTAAAAAAAATTAACTATGAAAAAATCCTTACTATATGGTAGAATTTTAAATGTTGGCCTTATTTCTAAATTAATAAACATTTATAAATTATATCATATGATTGATTAATAAATAAATTTTATTATAGTTGATATTAATTTATATTTTATTTGTAAAATGTATTTTCAAAATTAGAATTTAATATATATGGAATATTTAATAATAAATGTTTCATAAAAATTTAATTAATTAATTATAAACAATTTATTATCTAGTAAAAAATAAATAAATTCCTTAATAATTTTATTTTCCAAAAAAACATTATATTTTTATTTATAATACCTTTATAAAACATAAAAATAATTTAATTTGTTAAAAATTTATATAACCAAAAAATGGCTCTCCCTTATGTAGGAAAACATTCATGCATACAGATATGATCCATTAACCATTACATAGGAACTGATCATAAGGTTAAACAAGTTCGGGATCCCTTGTTTATGGGAATAATTCCTTGACCCTTATCATGAACTTATACATAAAGGAAATGTACATTTTATATTTACATAGACTCATCTATATAAGTGCACATCATTATAACACTTATGTAAACTATCTATCCTAAGGGTGAAAATTTTATTACATTTACAAGGCCAATTGGAACCAATAAGTTATTGAAGTACCTTTATGTTGTCATCTCATTTAAGGCTATGGAATTTATGTAGTTTTGACAATAATACACCTACCATTACTCTTATTTATAAAAAAACAAGATTATCAATATTTACCTATGTTTATATTAAGCTTAAAAATAGGCGACCATTAAAAAGACCAATCAATATAAGGTTTAGTCTAGATGACCCTTACATATGCTATCAATATAATGGTATGGTTGTGATTACATTTACATATCCTAGCTGCCTATTGGTAAAGATTGAGTAACCATTACATAGACTAGTAGATAAGGTTAAAACCTATTTCCATGAAATATAATTTCCAGAATCATTTAAGTAATCATTCTTTTGATTATATTCTTTAGTTTATTTTTACTTTTATAAAAAATACTCATAGATCCATCTAATACTATAGAATGGTTTAATTATAGTGTAATAACTAATTACATGATGAAGTTATTAAAACTCATTTTTTTAGGATCTCTATGAATGATAAAATAAAACTATATAAAATAAAAATGATGTACTATTATAAATACTACCATACCATACAATTAATATCCAATTATATATCATAAATTTCATATGAGTTTTATTAATATCACATAAGTGGATAACAAGAGGAATCCCACCTCTATAGTGTGTCTTTAAGAAGATCATGAATCATCTAATTTTCATATGGAAATTATTCTATACATATGACATGCTAGTTTATCAAACACAACATTAAGGAATAAAAGAATCCAACCTTACATTGATTATTTCCAGATCCTTAGGAATCCCACCACCACCATCACAGGGTAGTATTCTTTATAAATACATTAAGGACACTCCTCTTCTGAGAAAACATTTACTCTTGTGTTTTAACACATTTTTTAATTGCATTGTACCATTCATGAAATATATATGAATGAATTTATTCCAAATAATTTTGTATTATCAAACTATTCATTAAATTATATTAACATATTTTATAAGAATATTCAAATTACAATTATTATCGTAGGAAGAATAAAATTTTACCACATTTTTTTACATATTAAAATTTTCATCCAATCAATCAAATAAATTTATATTTCATACATATATATAAAGAATTAAGAAATATCTCAAACAAATATAGGATTTTTCATGTAAATGAGAAGTGTTTACAAAAGTTACATATCAAAGTGTTTTTAGATAATAATGAGGTAAAATACTTTTATATAGATCATAATTTTTTACAAAGTATAATTACCCAAGAAACATTCACTAGGAAAGGAAAAAGGGCCATAAGAATTCAAAAAATTATTCATACTCATATATGTGGCCCTTTTCCAGTTTGGAATAGTGGTGGGTATTTTTACTTCCTTAATTATATTTATGGAAATAGAATATATGTAAATTTTTACTTAATAATTCATAACTCATACACCATTATCAAGTCTAATGAATATTTAATTGAAGTGGAAATCCATATTGGGAGGATTATAAAGAAAATTCCATCAAACTATGGTATAGGAAACAATACCGTATTGGGACAATGAACCACAGACATGCAAGAAAGTAGTTGATTGAATGGATGTTGAATAATGTAAAGAATTAATGATTTCTAATATAGAATACATGTATAAAAATCTAGTATGTTTTTTATACCTTTTTCATGATGTAAAAATTATTACATATAAATGGGTACTTAACAAAAAACATGAAATGTATGGAAAAGTAAATACAAATAAAACATGTAATGTGGAAATGGGCTTTAGGAACCATCAAGGTATTAACAATGTTGAAATAATCTCACCAATAATGGTGTTAAATTCTATATGAATACTATTTTTAATAAATACCTTCTATGTATAATAAAATTTCCAAATGGATGTCAAAAATCCTTCTCTTAATTTGAAATTAGTTTAATGTGTCTACATTACATAAGAAATATGTTTTAGAAATTCAAAGAATATTGATAAATTATGTAAGCTATATTGATACATTTACAGATTTATGTATGTATCACAATCTTGTAATTAATATTTTTATGTGGGCATAATATAATTTGGGTTAATTGAAATGATATAATTTTATTTTTCAAAAGGAGGTTCAGTTAGAATTCCATATTTCTAAAAGTATTAATTTTTAATTGAATTTTAATTTTTGGAAATGAATTAAAAGAATTAAAATTATTTAAGAGATGGATAAATTAATTCCTCTACATTAAGGAAATAGGTAAATATAAATATATATAATAGGGATCAGGATCAATAGATATTGATCTGAATGGATTCTTAAACTAAATTATATTACATATTTTGTAAAGGTGGTAATGAGGTAAAATTTTAATAAATACAACAATGGATTTTTACAATGTCACATGGTATTAATTTTTATAAGAATATATGAGGATGAAAATAAGAAGTGATTAGTAGGATGAGTAAAATTAATTATTATTCATTAGTGATATATATCATTTTCCATGTTTTGTATTAGGTTAGATGTATCCTTGACTTTAAAAAATATTTGATGATTTCAATATAACTCGAAAGAGATTGATTGAGAAATTTTAAAATTAACCTAATGTACCTGAGATGTAAAAATAAAATTATACTAATGTATGGTAGGGGTGATGAGTTAATATTGGGAGGATACAATGATTCCATATTCAAGATAGGCCATGGTGATCTATTATATAATTCAATCTATGTCTTTTTTCAGAATGGTGGTACCATTAGCTGGAGAAGGTTGAAGAATCATGTGGTTTTTTATTTTAAATGGGATTTGAATATGTATTGGCTTATAATATAAATATTTATTTGGTAAAAATATGAAAATGGTTCTTATATAATGGTAATATACCTATCATTATAGACTATATGAGAATATAAATTCATAATAATATAGTAATGGTGATTTCCATGCATGTCGGGTCAAAATGGAGGAAATTGTATATATTATGAAAGTGTAATATGCTGGGGAATTTTACTCAGAGAGGTGAAGCCTCTTTAGAAAATTATTCATAGATGACAGTATTCCACAACCCATAACCAATTCCATACCACATAAAATTATTAATTCTCAAGTGATAGATATCAGATTGGAGTTACTAGTAGTAGGAACGATTGCATGTTCGAGTGTTGTGAGTAAGTAACAAAAACCCAACTCCTGTATATACATTGATTACAACGACTTGTATATATATTTATATATACATTTATTTCTCATACCATTATATTATTCATACATTTTCATCAAACATTTTTTATAATTATTTTCCAATAATACATTTCAAATCAAATGTTTACAGTAGTTCCCACCTATAATGATAACTTCAATATGTAATGATAATAATATTGAATTAAATTTACATATCGATGATACAACATACTTATAGTGTATACATTAAGTTTTACTATTATATACCCAGTGATCATAAGCACTGATATATATTTTCCATAACATCCATCATCATGATCTCGAAAACCGGAGACCATTTGGACATTCTTGAAAATAGGAACAATGCATTTTTTGGGTGTCATTGTTTGTTACAATTTATAAGAATGTGTATTGGTTTATTTGATTGAGATATGAATCATCATGAATCATTTTATTTCATTCAATTATTTTAGGTGTAAACCATTACATTTATATTATGGCTTGGTAGCTTGCATTGGTTGTGTTAGTAGTGGTATAACATTGGTTGAATGACCAAGGAAGAAACTTTCACATAAGAAAGTAAGATATATCTCAATATAGTTATTTAGGGTGGTATTTCCATCACTAAATCTATATTCATTGTAGAAGAAGGTAATCCCATCAAGTATTATCAATAACTAAAAATGTAGGAATGGTTGGTGACACAAGTTATCCCTTCATCTTTATGATATATCATAAATCATAGAGATTATGTTAAACATTGTGTGTGTATTGGGGTGGGAGTTGTTTCGATCACTTCACCTAATAAATTCATGATCATTGATGGTCTCTTAAAATTAAAATATGGGTTCTGAGTCATCCTCTGTAATGTCTGGGCAACAATATAGGTCCCTACACAGTACATGTATTGATGAGTGTGGATTATTCTATTTGAATAAAAATTTAGGATATGTTAGTCCATAGCATATGGTTTATGTGATGTTTGAGTATTACTACTCACTAGAATATAAATAAATTCAATATTATCAATGTTTCAAATAATATAATATTACTTTATTTACACACTTTATTCTAAAGTAATTATGTATACACAAAATTGATATTTTTTAGGAAATTAAATATACCTATATATGACATTAGAATCAAATATTAAGGGGACTAATAATTCCATCAAATTTTTAGAGCCTCTCTCACATTTCACCCAAAAATCGATTCTGAATAAAGATATTCTAGAACCAACATTGATGTAATTCATTCTATATTGAATGAATGGTTCTTAGGTGATTGAAAAAAAATTTATGGTGTCTTATATTATATATAAAATCAATTGAAAACTAAAAGTCAATATACCATAATGCTTATAAAGAATGTATACATGGTGGAGAGGAATATAACATTGATTTTTAATGCATTGATAATTATCCAAGAGTTTAAAAATATTTCAAAAAAATTAAATGGAGATAATTTTTCACTTTTATTTATAAGAAAAAATATATTCTCACTGAGATACCTATGTTATAGTGAGGAATTTAACTTCAGTGATAATGATATTGTGGTATCCAATATATGAGAAATATATTATAAAACAACTGTTAATAATTTGTTATTCATGTTTGGTAAAAAAATATATATTTGAATAGTAATAACGTATTTTCTGGAGGCATAAGAAAAGCATTAATGTTTTTATAAACAATTACCACTTCCATGGATAACATTATTTGATAATATCATTAATCCTTTAATGATTTTGTTTCTATTGAGAAACACACTCTTTGATGATAAAAAAGGTTTGTGGGATATTTTTGGTCATTTTTTTGTCTCGATAGGATGGATTATGTGTGAGGAGATGTGTGTTGGTGAAGGGGTCCTTTTATATATATAATAAGAGAGGAACTTTTGGAAGAACTAATTTATTAAAATAAAATTAAATTCAAACTCAGGAAAAAATACAACATAATATCAAAATTTAAGAGATAATATTAGAGGGTATAAAATAAACTAATGATACTCATTATGTAAAAGTTTTTATTGATATTCCTGGAATTATATCTGAATTTATGCTCTTATTTGATATTTAAAATATCATATAAGTCACAAAATTTTAAAATAAAAATTTTTTAGTGTAAAAATAAAATTATATAATTATTCACTAGTTATTAAATGATGATTCTAAATATGAAATCAATTTTATGGGACTCATTTTATATTGGATAGAAAATGATAATTTTATAATATTATACTAAACTCAAAAAAATTGTTTTTATGAAACAGAATTTTATAACATAGAATTTAATTTTCATCAGAATCCTATGAAATTATTCTTAACATAAAGATTATTGGGTTTTTATTTAATCAATAGTAGTATTTTAACATTGAAATCATCCCAAAACCTAATGTATTTTCAAAAAAATTCATTGTTTCTCATAGTGTATCCCTGTATTTTAATCATAAAACACTTCCTTGTAACTTATATTAAATAAAACAGAAGGAAGGGGTGGGATCAGATGCTCAATAAATGTAATCATACAATGAATTATATGAATATATATTGAATAATCAATATAAAAATTTAAATAACTGAAACCCAAGTTTTTTAATATGTAACATGATAATAATGTGGAAGGAATAAATAGCTCTCTCTCTCGCATGAGAGTTTCCCTCTTAGGGCTTCCTAGGTCTTGAGTCTCTTTTTCTCTTATGTTTACGGTGGCTCCCTCTTCCCCTGTGCTCTCCACTTCTGTTCTGCACTTCACCACCCTTCTTCAGTTTCGGGCCGCTGGTTTACCTTTTCCTTTCTGTGCCACTCCCCGACCCCCCGCGGTAGGGAATCTTTGTACATTGCCCCTGCTTTCCTCCGCCTGGCCCTGGACCCTGAGTTATGTGTTTCGAAGGAAGCTGGGATTCAACTTCCTCGGCTCGAAATAGCCTTCAAGCATAGATCTAGGCTCCCCCATGGTATTGAAGTCCTTTCTGTTGCCGTCAAACTTCTTCAGTGCTAGATCTGGGAGAGGGCAGACGGTCCCAGATCCCAAATCTCAAATTCCATCTGCATTACAGATCTGAGTGATCTTTTCTCGTGAAAAATACCATATTTTGAAGAATAAATAACCCTAATCGCCTTTCCCTCTCAGATATTAGTTCCAGTTGTTTAGAGTCCTGATTCATAATCTAGAGTTCAAATAAATATCTTCACCTTTCCCTTTTCTTACATTCTTCTATGATGATAGGCGGTGACTTGTGGGAAGTATGTCGGTTACTCGCTTGCGCGAATTTTCTGCTGCTATGTGTTTTCATGTGAAACACCATCCACGATGAATCAACAAGTTGAGAAATTGTGAAATGGATTCCGTGAAGTTCCTATCGTGGGGTGTTATTCTGCGAAGTGGTCTAATTTGCGAACCACCATCCGCGTTGCTTCACCGCGTTAAGTGATCTGGTTGCGGACGCCAAAAAGTTCATATCGCAGGGTGTTGATCCATGATGTCTTGGCATGAACTGTAATGAAATCGGTGTCCTGAGGGCATGGTTGTCGCGGCGAGTCTATTCCTTGACGTGCCTTCGCGAAGCATCGGTTGCGTTGTGCAACCATGATGACTCAGCTGTGAGGTGCTACTCTGTGACGTCAGGTGTGTGTCGTGGTGCGAGCATCTTGGGCATGACCATTCAAGGGGCATGGTCATTTGTGAAGGTCGTGGGCCTGCTTGTGTGGACAACATAGAGAGATCGTGAATGAGGGTCCGATCTAATGTTTTCCATGTTGGACTGGGCCTTGTTTTGTTTGTGGCTGGACTGGGTCAGCTTTTCACACTAGGCGTTTTCCAGAGCTTTATGAAAGATCCATACCAAGGGTTCCTGGGCCATGGGGTCCACCATTGAGCTGATCTTTAAGAAGAATTGAAAAATCAACTTTTGGTTCTGCTCATTAGATGCAGATAATGTAAATCAATTAAAGAGGTTGTCCCAAATAGACAACTAAAATCCGATGATCGTGGCACGGAGAAATGATGAAACACTCTTGGAAAAGCGCATGTCTCTGCTCGGGGTTGGAAAGTTCATGGAAAACATATTGTTAAATCATTGGGCTCTCAAAAACACTTTACAAATCATCTGGAAACATGAAACATGAGTGGCTATCCGAGAAGCGGGGATCAATCACTTCGTCTTTATGTTTTTCAACGAGATAGACAGAGACAAAAACTTTTGGGGAAGACCATCGTCCTTCGATAATCAACACCTCATAATGGAAGAATCCAATGTGGGTGATGATATCTAGTGAGTAAATTTAACCCGCTCCCCCTTTTGGATACGAATTAAAGGAAATCCCTTTCAGGACAAAACAGAATGAATCATGAGAGAAATCGGGTATAGTTTGGGTCACTTTCTTGGTTGGGATAGCTCTGACCCAATACAATGGGCCCCGAGCTTTGGATCAATGTGGAAATTGAAGTGTCAGAGCCTATGAGGAGGGGAATGTTCTTGAAAATCGAAGACACCAACATTTGGAAATCATTCGAGTTCAAGAAACTCCAAATATTCTACTTTTCATGTGGTTGTCTTGGCCATCTCGAAAAAAAGTGCACCACAATACATAAGAGTGGATCAGGAAACATTATCCTCCAATATCACCCTTGGCTCCAAGACAAAATGAATAAATATGATGTCATCCCTGAGATGGAATAACAAAAGGACCCTAACCAACTCGCGTTGACACATACCTGTCAGTTGGAACCCATACATGAAAAGCCCAAATGCTATGACCATTGGTTCTCCCTAATGATGGACCTCCCACTAAGAGAGATGCTGGAGTTCATCCTCATCCCATGAAGGAAAAGACTAAAACATATATAGAGATGGTGATGAAGTAAAACAAACCACCAATACACTACTCAAAGCCAATGCTGATGCACATCGAACAACTAGATCCGGTCCTTGTCCCACAATTGACCGCAACTGGTGCTCTAACAATGGAGGTCCATGGAATGACAGAGAATACATTACTAGGCCCAATTAACTATGAAAAGTGGAAAAGGGTTCAATGTGGAGAGAGTTATGGTCCCATGAAAGTCCCTATATCTGGGGTCAGAAAAAGACACAATGAAACAAGCCAACTAGGGTGGAATCCCACCAAAAGATGGAAAAAACAAGTAGAGAAACAAGTATGGAGGAACCAAATATTGTGGCAGGCGAGACCCAGCCCCACCTAGAGCAATGTTTTATTTATTCCTGAACTATTGTGGGCTGGAAAACCAACGAACTATTCGCATGCTTTAGCGTAATTGTTCTCATAGTCGCCACGATATGGTTTTCCTATCCGAAACCATACTGGAAAACAAGGACACCAATCGTATTGCTCTGAAGTGCTGCTTCCAAGGCTTCTTTCCAATTCACAGACAAGGCCATTCTGGGGGCCTTCATCTCCATTGGATTGAAAATATCGACGTCAAAATATTGTCTTTCTCCTCTCACCATGTGGTAGTGACAATTCAAATAGACTCTCACCCACCCTAGACCTTTGTGGGATTCTATGGCTGGTCATCCCATAATGATAAGTTGAAGTCATTGGATCTTCTGGGCAAGATGCGACATGACTTAACAAGACCTATCCTATTCGGAGGAGATTTCAATGAGATTATGTTTCATAAGTAAAATAGGAGAGGAATCATTCGACCCTTATCTTTGATGTCAAACTTCAAGGACGAGGTCTCTAGAGAAGATCTGGTCGTTCTGGGGTACATATGTAATCCTTCTACTTAGTTTTGTGGCAATACTAAAGGCACCCATGTGGCTGAGCATCTTGATATATTTCTAGGCTCTACTGATTGTATTAATCTGTTCAGCATGTTTCATATCGACTATATGGCCCTTAAATGCTTGGACCACTGTCCAATTCTCATTGATTGCATGTAAGGAAAATGAAATAAACGACTTATCAGACCCCTCAGATTTGAGAGCTTCTGGTCAAAAGAGCAGGAATGAAATGAGGTGATATGATCAAGCTAGAAACGAACTCAAGTGGATGTCTTCCTCAATATCTAATAGGTTGCATTTGATCTGAGGGCGTGGAGCAATAAGAAATTCTGCCACCCCGACCGGCACTCTGGTGTCCTTGAAAAGAAACTGAACAACCTCCTCAAACAACCCACATCTAATTTCATTCCCTCTATGATTGGATCCACACAAAGAGTGATGGACATATCCCTACATGTCAAGGAATGCTTCTAGGCTATGCGGGCAAGGGTAACCACATTAAGGAGGGGGATGCTAATACCCGATTTTTTCAGCAGAAAACTTCTGCCATGTGTAGGAAAAACACTATTACTTGCATTTTAAAACTCGATGGAAGAAATGTTTCTGACACCAATGGTACCCACAAGGCCGTGAAAAACTCTTTCTATAACATATTCACTGCAGGAACCCCTTTCATGTATGCTGAGGTGGAAGATTGTATCAAACCTATGATCACCGATGAGATTAACATACATCTCACCAAAGTTGAGACAGATGATGACATATTCATGGCACTTAAACATCTTTATTCCACTAAATCCCCGGGACCATATGGGTTCCACACCCTTTTCATTAAACACTATTGGAACATTATCAGTATTGACATCTATAACATGATAAAAATCTGGGATGGGAATACTAGCATTGCTGCCATCAATGAAACTATCCTTGTCCCCATCCCCAAAATCAAGAAACCATTGGAAATCCCTGATTTTAGACCTATCAGCCTTGGAATGTCTCTTACAAGATCACCTCAAAGATCCTTGTCAATCGGTTGTGACCTTGGCTACTGGATATTATCTATGAGAATCAGATATCTTTCATGGCCAAGAGACTGATCACTGATAATGCGACTGTGTCCCATGAAATGTTCTATATGATGAAATCACGCTGCTCCGCGAAATGTGGAACCATGGCCTAGAAACTAGATAAGACCAAGGCCTGTGATATAGTGGAATATCACTTCATTAATGTCTTCATGCTGAAAATGTGTTTCTGTGCTAAATGGACAGTTATGGTCATGGATTGCATCTCGACCATCTCCTTCAAAATCAAGGTCAATGGGGAGCTAACAAGTATATTCTACCCATCTAGAGGCCTTCGCCATGGAGATCCCCTCTCCCCTTTTCTCTTTATACTGGTAGATGATGTATTTTCTAATATTATTTCTTGGGCTGCATCCTCTAAATGTATTCATGGGGAAAAGGTCTGCCGGAAAAGCCACCCAGTGTCGAATCTTTTCTTCTTCGATGATTGCCTCCTGATTTCCAGAGAAACAATTAATGAATGTCGGGAAATCAGACAAGAGATCCAATGGTATGAGAGGGCATCAGGGTAATCAATCAATCATGGAAAATCTAAAATTTCAATCAGTGTTGTGGTGCCACTTCTAAGAGGGATGATCTATGCGCATCAGCTGGTATCCATATGGTTTTAAAACAACAGTAGTACCTTAGGCATCCCACGGTGATTGGCCAATCCAGAAAAATATATCTTTTCATTTATTCGTGATAGGATTGAGAAAAAATTTCTAGGATGGTCCCCTAAAAGATTTTCCAGAGCTGTAAAAGAGACCCTCATCAAATCTGTCATCCAGTCCATCCCAAACTACATTATGGCCCTATTTATGCTCCCGCCATTCATCGTCGACCAGATCCACACACGCACGACAAATTTCTAGAGGAAGAAGAAAGATGGAAGGAATCAACCCCACTGGATGGACTGGGAGAAACTCTGAAAATCCAAATCATATGGAGGGATGGGATTCCGGAATCTGCATCTCTTCAATGTTGCACTGTTGGCCAAACAAGGACAGCAACTTCATAAACACCCATCACCTCTTTGTGCACTGGTTCTCCGGGATATGTACTTTCCCCACACGGACATTTTTGCTTCCACTCTTGGTTCTCATCCTAGCTTCCTCTGGAGAAGCATCTGGGGTGGTAAAATGATTTTGAAAAAAGGACTAGGATGGAGGATTTGGTATGGCTCATCTGTCAATATCTGGACTGATCCTTGGGTTATTGAAAATGATGGTATGCTAGCTACATCTCCTATCGAACCAAGTCATGATGATGCCACTATTAGCTGCCTCTTTTACAATCAGGGATAAGGGTGTTTTCTGGAAAAAACATTGATTGGTTTAATGAAAGGGATCACGAAATTATCCTTAGCATTCCATGGGTCCCTGATGCAGGCCCCAACCAGATTTTCTAGATCAATGATATCTCGGGCAATTACACGGTGAGTTCCGGCTGTAGCCTAGCTCTTGGGAGACACTCATTCGACCGGGATGAGGGACCATGGAATTTGATTTGGATGCTCAACGTTGCCCCTAAATTACTCCAATTATGGTGGTAGGTATGCACAGGTATTCTCCCAACCATGATCATCCTCTCTTACCGACATATGTCTAATAATGCCTCTTCCCCTTCTGCCCGAACATTCTAGAAACTCCTTTCCATGCCATTATTCACTTTTCAGGAGCTATGAAAATTTGGAATAAATGGGGCATGGCTTCTGCCACTTCAATGGAAATGGCCTATGTCCTTCCCATTATTCTAACGCGTTGGTGCTCCTCTCTGTCATAAACTTCTTCAGGTTCACATTGCACTCTGGCATGGACTATTTGGGTCCAGTGTAATGATGTTGTTTTTCATCAATCTCACAAACCCCCAGAATTCTGGATTGAATGAGCCTCCTCTTTGATTGAGGGATGGAAAAGCCACAATGGTATTTTTATGCTAGGTGTTACCCTATCCATCCCCCCTCATTGAAATCCCCCAATAGAAGGGACTCTAAAGATTAACGTGGACACATCGCTCCCAAAGTATGTGCTTGTTTCCCTCAACCATCAGGTCTGAAATCATCTGGGGAGAACATTGATACAAAAAACGAACAACATCAGGATTTCTGGGAACCTACTGTTGCTGAGGCCATAGCCATCCATGTCGGTATGATGCTCACCCTAGATTGTGAATGGTGTGATATCATTGTTGAGTATGAATGCCTTACCGTAATTGATGATATTTACCACAACGATGGCGGGCTCCAGTCTTTTGAAATCATCATTATATGAATTCTATCATTTTTCCAACGATTCACTTTATAAACCTTCTCCTTTACCAAAATAAAAGGTAATAATGTGGCCCATCAGCTAGCGGCCTCAGGCCCATTCGACTCCCACCTGCTCTGGGGGACCATTTCCCTTCATGGATTTCCACATGTACATCTGCTAATTTTAGTCAGTAATGTCTCCTGTTTAATGAAAAAATAGAAGGAATAAGTGATGACAATGTAATTATATATATCATCAAATGATATTATAAACATAACCATGATTATTCTAAATAATATAATAATAACTTGGAATATAAAATAATAATTCATAAGTATGGAATAAAACATAATTAAAATCTAAAATATACAACTGAGGTCTTCTGTGACTACATCTAAATAGATTGTTAAGGTCTCAACAAAAACCCATTCTGGTTTATTTCATGAGACCAGAAGTTGAATCAATGGGATATTAAAAGATCCACACAACACTTAATAAGCCTAATGAATTCCTAAAATGAAATGGTTGAAACCTTATAATCGTAATTTTTTTTAAAAAAATACAGTCATACAAAATTGAAATAATTACCACAAACAGTAAACATAATCATAAACCATCCTATGTAATATAAATGTTTTCAAATTTTAAAACCCTGATTAAAACTAATCCTAAAACATCTAGATAAATAATAATTACATTATAAATATAAAATATCAATTTTGGATCATATGTATAATAAATGGGTGTTGTCACTGAAAAATATAAATATGATAAAAATATACTGAAAAACATTTTTGAGTATAATATTCTTTTAATTTTGAAAATAAAATTTCAAAATAGAAAATACAGAAATTTTTTTGAAAATTAATTCATTATAAGTCATTTAGAGGTAATGAAGGAAAAAAATTCCATTCATGTCACGCACGTCAAAACAATGATTCTGTTTACATTTTTTGTAAAATTTAAACATGTTTGATTTGAAATTTATATGAATATTTCATTATATTTTTCATAAAAAAGTTATAATTTGTAAAATTATCTTTAATAAATATTTTTTAAAGGATGAAATCATTTTTGAAAAAAAATTTACATAAAATGGGTTTTGATGAAAAATTTCATTCTACAGAATTGATAAAAAAGACAGCTTTTATTAAAAAAAATTATAAATATTTTTATGTCCAATGAGTGGAAAATGGTAATATTAGTTGAGAAGGATCATTGATAACCACATGAGAATAAATGTTTTTATTTTTAGATATAAATATCAAATAATTGTCTCCAAGGGATACATAAATATAATGAATCCTAAATAAGGATTAGATTGTGAACTAAACCCTTACCACATCGGTATCATTGATATCATCTGCTACATAAAATTGATTAAATTAAATGAAAAATTAAATAACCTAATGATAAATGGATTCATGATATAAAATATATATATGGAATTTTATAAAAAAATTGTAATAACTTGTGAATATGGCATATGTCTCATTGAAGAAAAACTGAGACAAGAAACCCTAAAAATAAGTCCAATACATCATGTACGTTCATTAAATTCATAAATAATAAATTCATGTTATTTATTTAAATTCCAAATAATTTTTTTCATGTTTATTAATCTGTTTATTATTTATACCATGTTATATACAATTACATAGTCAATTAATATTGCAATGGGTGTTTCAATGATATTTTATTTATTTATAAAAAATTAATTCAGTAGGATGACTAATAGTCATGTGGTCATTAATTGTACATCATAAAAATAATAATAATAAGATATATATCATATTTATACATAAATTTTAATATTAATAACAATACATTAATATTTTTTTGATATGTTATGTGTGTTACGATTATAGAGATGGTAGGTATTACATTTACATGAGTAAAATTTCCATTTTTAAATAATCATTATGGAAATAAGGTAGGTAATAGTTTATAATTTAATATTGATAGTTTTATCATAATAAATAAATATAATTTATTAAAATATACTAAAATTTAACTTCCATGTGGTGTGGGGATAAAAATAAATTGACATCACTTCATGAAGGCTGCATTCCGAACATACATAAATGATGTTATCATATTTCAGTGAGTGTAATCATCCGAAATAAAATGATAAATTATTTTTTAATAATGATAAAGGATTTATTATTTTCATAATTATTATGTTTAATTCAAATATGTTTATATAAATTTTCCTTATTACCTTACTTGTAATGTATTATTTAAAATCAAATCACATCACATTGTGAGACAATAGTCCAACGAACACATAATAGTCATTATTGTATCACCTAGAGATTGGAAATAATAATGGTAAAAATAATATAATCACTCAATTGTTATAATGTTGTAATTAATATCTTTTATATTCTGTATATCTATCACCATTCCCTACTAAGTAAGGTATTGATGGATAATTTATTATATCAGTTCTATGGGAGGTAGTTTGTTTTAAAAATGAGAAACATTATAATTTCCCATTTGAGAAAAGAAAAGATAGATATAGGTCATGAAAATAAAATAATAACATCTATTTATATTTAATATAATGATGTTTTTATTTAAAACATAATTAATATGATTTTATGGATGTGGAAGAAGAAAAAAACAAAATCTCATAGTTAGGAATTATACCTCTTCTCAGACAACCACTTTAAAATTATACATGTATTAATATTATATTGGATTTATGAAAAAGAAATGGCTTTAATGATTATATGATGGATTTTTTGGAGTTATATGTTCTATTATTGGTCAAAGTAATAGGATTTATTGGATTTATGATGTATGGGGATAAGTGTGATTTTATATGTTTTGTGAGTGGCATAATTGTAATTTCTAAAGAGAAAAGGGTGTACCCATGATTTTCAAATGTCACAAGGGTCTATAATTTATTATTATCAGTTATTAGACATTTTAATGCAAAAATATCTATATAAATAGATTTTTAAAAAAAGTATACGTATTTTTATCCCTTTTATTTAAGTTTAAACCTTGGTAACACCATTTTTATCTTAAACATGGTAATAAATTTTGTCAATTTTCAATCTATATTATATTAACGAATTATTTTGACTTATTAATAAATTTAAATAATATGTATTGTAAATAAATTAACCATTTTATCAAAATAAATTCATTTATTTGTAAAAATTAAATTGAAAAGTAATCTTGCAGGCGTGATAAAAAAGCATGGTTTGAAAGAGAAAATATTAAAAATATTAAAATATTTCATATTAAAGATCAATATTAAAATTATTTCAATGAAATTTGTATTCATAATACATATATATAAATGAAAATATATAACCTTGAACCCAATGAGAAATTAAATTTAACAATTGAAGTTAAATAAATAAAAATGATGCTTTCAAATATAGTTTAGTACTTTTAACTATTAATCAAAAATTAAATATTTCATAAAATCCTAAAATATAAAAACTAAGTCATTTTTTATATTTTTTTTCAAAGAAACTATTATTTTCCCATTTAAATTTTCAAAATTGGAAAAAATAAATCATAAATTATGTGTAAAACATGTGATGAAACCAAATTTATATAAAATAGTTGTATAGAAATAATTTTTTCGACATTAAAAGTATTTCAATTTTGATTATAATTAGAAAAAAGTGATGAAATTTATGTTATACTCGTGTAAACTATATAATTTTCATTTTTTAGGTTGTGTTATTCATACCCTAAAACTAAAATCTATATTTTAATGACCATGTTTTAATAAAAGAATTTTAAAAAATTATCAAATTTAATTTAATCACATTATTTTGTGCACCACATATTATGAAATGAAATGAATTTCTTTAGAAATAACAATATTTTAAATAAATTACACAAAACATTATATTAAAAGATTTTTTCCCATGTTATATATACTACCGAACATGATGTTCCTCATTGAAAATCTTTGGGTATTCCGTTATACCATAATAAAATAAATTTCATTCTCACCATTTAATCAGGATATAGATAATCAGAAATTTTAAATTTGAGAAATCCTTTATGGAAATACAACAACATGATAATAGTTGATAAAAAATCCTCTTTATAAGTGTGAACTGTAAGTACAAATTTCATATGGAATAACATGTAACCATGTGTCTATGTATAATAACATTTGTTTTAAGGGAGGATATGAACTAGGAATAAAAGATTAAACAAATTTAGATATTTTTTGATGTCATTGATCCAAATAAAGTGTGTGATCAATAGAAGGATAAATCAAAAATAATAATAATTATTTAAATGGTTAAATAACCATCGATTCACCACAAAATGAGAGTATTATGAAATCATTTTTATTTCAATATCCTATTCCTAGAGTTATATAATTATTTTTATATCATAAAATATAAGGAGATATACCCACTTTATAAATTTTTATTTTGTAATAATAAAATCATTAATTTGTTATTTTTATCAATTTTGACATCATTACTCCATTTAATGAATATCCAAAAATGAATTTCTATTCCTAAGGCACAAAAATTAACCAATAAGAGATCATAATATCCATATATTAGTCATAAAATATTCATAATATATTTTTACAAAATGAAATTATAAGAAAAATTGATCCAATAAAATCCAAAAATAAAATTAATCCTTTCTAAAAGTGTTATACATTAAAATTTTCCATAATATTTCTGACCAAATTTTGATGGAAGGTCACTAAATAAACCTAAATATCCATATAGAATATATACTGGATTTTAATTTCTCATTAAATTTTTTTGAATAACTTGATAACCATAAAACCTTAATGAAAACATTCGGGTTCCAATAAAGAAATCACAGGATGTCAAATACATTCCATATGTCAATACATGCGATAAAATTTAACAATGATGATATAAATCATAAAAACGTTGACCAATTTCATGGTCACCAGTATTATTCCATATTAATATCACTATTATCACAACACCAGGAACTTATTAAGGGTTGTCCGCTATCAATAGGTATTCTTCTAGGATGTCCAACTTATCACAGAATTACTTCTCTTCATCATCAATATAATTCAACATATGCTCTCAAAACAATTATAAAATAGTACTACAATACAATACATATACATTTCATAATTATTATTTCTAGAATATCAATGATTAAAATAATTTTATAACACAATTCTTGAATCCAAACATAAACATGTTAATCCATCCACTTCATATGTAGTAATGACACATGCTTCAACATGATCCATTATCTTATTTTGAAGTATATTCCCATGATTCATTTGTCATTAATTTTCAGAGTTACCCATATCCTTATAGTTAAAGCATTGAGAAATTGTAGATTTATTCATTACATTACAATAAAAATCATGGTTTACATTCTCTCCACACATTAGAAAACTCACACTTCTTTTAATAAAATATTAGAGTATTTATTTAATAAATTATCACAAGTTTTATGATCCTTCATTTCATTCATCCAATTATCTATATTTTTCTTTACTATATTATTTTCATATTTCATCCCATTTAATTAAATTTACTTGTATAATTCATTCTCTATATTTATATCACAGGATAATATATCATCGTATGATGATAATGTTTGGTAGAATTGATACCATTGAAGAAATTTATGAAGCCCACAAAAAAGTGATCAATATTTCTCTATATATTATTTTTATATTCTAAAACATACAATTATAAAATTGATTTGGTTTACTTATATTTAGAATCATTTTAATCTGTTATTTTTATTAGACATAAGAGTTGTCTCTCCATATCTACTCATTGCTCACGAGGAAAAGATTTTTCCTTCAATTGCACATTAATATCTTTCCACTCCATGTTTTGTATATGACCCTAATACTAAATATTTAAAATGAATTACCACTATTAATCTATATGTATTAAGGGATGAAAAAATAATATTAAAAATTTCTCCCTTTAAATACTAAATAATTCGATAAATATCATCTCCATGTATCTTATCTATTTCATAGCTACAAATGGATTTTTGTCCCATTGAATGATAGAGGTTGTTGAAATGAAAATTGATCTTGCTCTATTATGATAGATTATATATTATTAGGCCACTCTATATTGGAAATTTTATTAAATATAACCATATTATATCTCACCAATATGTTTATAATTTTATTATATCTATTTCAATTTTTAAAATCAGCTTCATTATCTAACCAAGTGTGGAAATCGATACACGGGGAACATGAATTCATACCACTCCCATTCAATAATTTAGGAACCATAAATAAAAAATTTAATAAATGAGATTAGATTTTAACAATATAAAACATATTTTATAATCCAAAAACAATTTAAATATATACAATAAATTAAAAAAATATGCATATATAATCTCATAATCATTAACATTATTTCTCTGAGTATGTAATTATTTTCAAATAACTCATAATGGTTTATAAAGAAAACTAGATTTATCTTATGTATATTCACAAAGAGTGTGAAACTATGTTTTTATTATGTCCATTTTTCATACACCATGGGACAATTCCATCAGGCATAATGCACCTTGTTCATATTTATTACCTCAAAGTACATCAGTACTAGAACCATATCAACTTGTTATATAAAAAAATGGTTGTATTTTATAAAAAACCATAATCTATTACTTATAAAAAATTATTATTTTATTCTATACATATATTCCAAATGTTTAATAGGTTTATGTTCTCCAATCTAGATTTTAAAAAATATAGTTATCTAGGTTTCTACTAAACCTTCCATTGGATCTATCTCCAATGACCCTGACCCGGGTAGCCCAAAGCTGGGGTTTACATTATGAAATTGGAATAATATACAAGAACTCATATTAAAATGGTTGAAATATGTTACTCTAATCTCTATTAAAGATAAATACATTAAATTAAAATTATAATTGATAATATAATATACACCATGTACTTTCTTTGAGAACACCATTATTTCTCATAGTTTATCGCTGTAAATCAATCACAAAACCGTTCATCTAATTTTTTTGAAAAATATAAGAATGAATTGAGTTCAAAAAATCTGTGATTATTTTTATACAATGGAATATATGAATAAAGAATTAATAATAAATAGGTAATTCTAATCAAATAAATCAAATTCCATTTAATCAGTCACACAAGCATAATATTACAAAAATAAATAATAATCAATTAATTCCATATAATAAATTAAATGTTCTTGAAAACATTACCATTCATATTCTACCAGATAATATAATTACTTGGAATATATACAAATAAATTAATAATGGTGTAAATAAAAATTTTGAAACTTAAAACCATACTCTTAAGGAATTGTTCTAAGACATATAAATAAATTGTTAAGGCCTTAGCAAAAACAAAATTTAGTTTTTCTCATTAGACCTACCAATGAATTAAAGGTCTATATTGGGAACAAATAATCATAGAATTAATCCAATGAATTTTTCATATGAATGGGGTGAAACAAAATTATCAAAAGAATTCATATTTAAATACTATCATACCAAATTTTAATACATTCACCATTTAAGAAACAAAATCATAAACCCTATAATGTGATATGAATGGTATCAAAATGGTATATCCCTTGTAAACCTGATCATAAATAGTCTATTGAAATAATAAAAAGGGTATCTTTATAACATATCCTTTTTTTATACTATATAAAATAAAGGTTGTGATTTCATTGATTATTAAAAATTCCAAATAAATATCCTTAAACACATTTTTTTTGTAATATAACCTTTTCATTTTGAATTTAATTTTTTAAAACAAATTGAAAACATTCATTGAAAAAATAATTCATTTGAAATAAAAAAAAATTATAATGATTTTTAAAATAGTGAGTGTTCAGGGAATTGAAAAGCCTATTAATGTTTTAGATTTTAAATCAAATATTCATTCAACATTTTCAAGAAAATACAATTGCTAATTGTTTTTAAAACAACATTAAAATTCCATTGAACATTTTATTATTAAAATTCGTCATGTATTAAATAAAATTTCATAAATCATTATTTAATGGTTATAAAAATTGAAAACCGTTTAAGAAAATAGGGGTTTTAATGAAAAATCATTTCTCACTGAAAGGAGAAGTAAATTCCAATTTTCATTAAAATGATTTATCAATCATTTTATGCTCTTAAGAGTGTAATAATTATAGTATTTCATGAAATAATTCATGAATAACTATAGATGAAATTAGTATACTATTTTCAAGATAAAAATATAAAATAATTCCCTCAAGGGTGATGCAAAAATAAACAATCTTGAATAATGATGTTAATGCACAATAAACCGTTACCACTTTGGTATGTTCTGAATCATAATCCCCATAAAATAAGGGGAATAAATTGACACATTAGGATAAATATATTCATTATATAAAATGTCCAATGGGTAGTATATACATCACAAAATAATAAATATGCGGTGAGTATGATATATTTCCCACAATAGTAAAGGTGAGACGAGAAACCCTTACCATGACACTTACTCATCACATATGTTCCTTATCTCATAGAATACTAAAATTATGTTATTTATTGAATATCTAAACGCATTTATCAATTTTATTAATATTTGGTTTCAGTCTGTACTATGTTATGTACAATTACTTAATCTATTTTGTTTACATTGGGTATATCGACGATATTCGACTAATGTGTCAAAAATGACTTCTATAGGATGAATATTAGTCTAAGAGGTGATTAAATAAAAATATATATATATATAATAATAATTATGTTATTATAAATCTATTCATACATTAATTATAATTTAAATAAAAATCTGTAATGATGGATTTTATAAATGAAGTATGTTATGATCATGGAGATGTTTGGTCATACATACACAAGAGTGACATTTCAATTTTTCAAATATCATTATAAAAAAAAGTGAATAAGATTTTATTATAATGTAATGATATTAATATATATAAAAATAGCCTCTCTTTGAATTTAGTTATACATATTGTCCATATTTTTTGGGGGTCAGTGGAGAGCCACATCGCTTCGTGGAGGAGGTAGTCCACATGTAAATGAACCATGTTATTGTCATTCTGTGAGTAAAAATGTATGAAAAAAATGATAAATTGTATTTTAATAATGATAAATATCACATGAATATAATTTTTATTTCATTTATATTCAATAAATTTATCCTTATTACATTCTATGTAATGTGTTAATGGAAAATGAAACAATATCACTTTGTGAGGTAGTAGTTCATCACACACAAAAGGAACATTAACGAATTCCCTATTGAAAGGAATGTAATATTTTATTATAGAAAATATATTTGTTCGATAAGAATAATTATATTGTATTTTTCATATATATACATTATGTCAATGACCATAATCATCCTTGAGTGTTTTTGATAGTGATCGAGTCACATTGGTTTTTAAGTCTATTCTCCACTATACACACATGTGACAATATCATTTCCAATTTTAGTGAAGGGGAGAAGGATTCATTAGATTCCATAAGCCTAATAAAATCTCATTTTATGATATATTGTGGGGTTATTAGTTAAACATATATTTTTAAAAATCGAATGAAGTGGAATAATAAGTAAAACCAAATATATAGTTTTTAATTTTACCTCTTTTGGGAAAACCTATTTAGGATGGAACTTGATTTATTCCAAGATGAATTTCATAAAATATAAATGATTATTGAATAATAGTATGGATGTATAGAATTTATTTGGGTATTTATTAGAGAAAAAGGTGCATTAGGGTGTGAAAAGGCCATGAGAGGGGTGGCCTTTTATAATTCAGGTGATTTGCATACTTGTAATATTTCAAAAGGAAAAGGTCTATCAATATTTTTCAAATATCAAAAGAGTTAAAAATATATTATTAATAAAAATTTGACATGTTAATGTCTAATTATGGCTATAAAATACAATTTAGAAAAGTTTGTTTTTCTGATTTAACCCTTGTCTCTTTTTTTAACCATGGGTAAATCCATTTTTACCTTAACTACGGTAATGTATTTTTACCATTTATAGTTTTCATTATTGTATAAAATTTATTTGATATTATTATAAAATAAATATTATTCTGATTCCAAATATATAATGTATTGTACCAAATTCAATTCACAGAATTTTAAAATTATGATTTAAAATCAATCCCACACATTCGATGAGAAAATAGGTTTTTGAAGAGAAAATGTCTAAAAGATTATAAGCCTATTATATACAAATAATTTATAAAAATGATTATAATGACTATAATTGGATTAATATATATATATATATATATATTAAATTTAATTTTACTTCAAACCAGATTAAAAATAAATTTTAAATTTATAAATAATTTAAAAATAGAGGTTGTTTTGAAGGAAAATATTGTATTTTTAACTATTACTGAAAAATTAAAATTACATTAAAATAATAAAAATTAACCACAATCTTTTTTTATATGATTATTTGAAAATTAGTTAAATTTTTTCAAATAAATATTTGGAATGTGGTAAAAAAGTAATCATATACATTGTCTGAAAAGCACTAATAAACCACATTTGTGAATAATATAGTTTTTAGAAAACATTTCTTTTATGTTTAACCATTTTTTATTTTATTTATATTAAATATAAAACCATTATATTTATTCTACATAAAATTGGAAAATATAATTTTCATTGTTTAATTATTAATATTTATACATGCGAACTTAACTATTATAGTATAATGGAAATGTTTAAATAATAATATTTTAATAGGGTATCATGTTTTGTTTAAACGCAGTGTTGTGTGAATCAGAATATATTGATGACATTCAACTTATTTAAAAATAAATATATCATAACCTCATAGGGTTTTAAATAAACCTCTAAGATTTTTGTTGTGTTTCTTATATTCTATTGAACATGGTGATTCCATTTGAAAACGTCACGGTGTCCTTGAAACGGTAGAAAACAATTTATTATTGGAATGGAGAGTAACATAGGTTCCAAAAAGATAATAATATATTTATCAAATAAAAATATGTATTTTTAAAAAATTATTTTATACCATGATTTAATTTCTTGTTCATAAAATGGTTTTATGCTTTCTTAATTCATTATTATTTCATTATAAGGTAAAACATTATAGTATTTTAAATAATGATTATTCAAATAGAAAATAAACCATTTTAGAAAAACACAAAAAAGTAAACATAATCTAATTTTTATCTAAAAAATAATGAAAATTATTTTTACCAAATTAATATTATAAAAGTAAGTAATTTAACATTTAAAATAAAACACAAAATACAATGACTCTCAGTTTTTATAGGAAGTTGAATTATCATGTTTTTTCATTAATAATGTTTTTATATATAAAATACCAATGAATCGTTATTTATATATTTAAATAATAAATTATTTTACAAGAATTATCCTTTTAAAATTTCAATTTCTTTAAATATTTAAATTTATGAACTTTTAAAAAATATAGCTTCTTAAAATATCGATTCTATTATTAAATGGATTTACTCAGATCCCGTGTATTATTTATCATATAAACATAAAAATTTTAAACAATCATTGCTTATTATAAATCCTACAATAATTTTTTAAAAAAATAATTAAATTTTATAATGAATTTTACTAGAATGATTGTATATTTTACAATTTTATTATTTTATTTATTTACATGATATTTTTAATATTATTTTAATTTTATAATGACGCTTCACATTCTACTAGTAACATATTAATTGTTAACATGATTTGTAATAATATATATCATAGATTATTTTAGTTCAATGTCAGATGTGATACAAGCTACTCAATATAATATTTATTTAATGAAATATATATGTGAACATCTTGAGGTGTTATTTCCACCACCACGGTCTGAAAAGACTCTTAATAATTTTTCCCAAACGATTCAATATGCAATTCATAAACTCTATAAACATAAAAAATAACTCATTATTTTATTTCATTTGAATTACATAATCACACAGACAATATTCATCAATAATAGTAGTGATGCACTTAAACCACAAGTGGATTTACTACCCATTGGACTATGTACATCACTATCTACATGATCCAATAGTCTATTTTCCTTTCAACCAATGTTCTGATGGATTACATTTATCCCTAACCTTTTAATTTTAAATTTTATAATAATGATTATTCATATATTATATTAAATCATTTACCATATTCCAAAATCCCTAAAATATTTTAATTATATATATGTATATTGAATAACAATTTCTCTTAACAGTTAATGTAAAACCCATATTTCTTAAAGAATATATATAAATAAAATTATTTTCTATGGAGTGAACTTAATAACAGCTCTCCAATTTATGAACTACTCCACAATATAGTATTATATTATATATTCTAAATTAGTGTTCTTAAACACTTGATCCATTAACAACATGTTTATCTATATCACGCTATTTAAATTGCTTCATATATCTATGTATAAGTTTATCATCATAAATGTGTGACTCACACCCAATAAAATGTTTCTCCCATCACATAATTATTAAAATAGGTAATTATCACAACTATAATAGTGGATATTGTTATACAGTTGTTTGGATAAACCTATTCCAAATCCAATACAAAGAGAAAAAAAATATATTCCCCTAGTAATTTTTTTATATTATAGACTGCCAATTAAATATAACGCAATGATAGAAAAAATTAATATTGGAACATAATCATATTAGAGTTCCCATCAACAACACTCTTTAAATTATATAATCAAAATTCACAAGAATTGGATATAGATGCCCAGATTGATGATTGAGTTATTTTATATGTTTCATTGTTAGGAATGTTATTGAATCTATATAAGGTGGTTTTTCTAGAAACTCACAAATTTAATATGTAAAATATGTATATTAAATTAAAAAAATACATTATATCATGAAATATTTCTTATCACGTGTTTTATTCCATGATAAAATCATGCTAATAATGATTTACAATTTGAAATAATACTCTAAATGCACCCAATGCATAAGGAACATAAACTTTTCATGTAAATATAGAGAGATATTTGAGTTTGAAAATCTCCTCATGAGAAATATTGGAAGAAAAGATCATAAACCCACACTTTTATTTATAGTCTATAAACCATGTGATATTTTATTCAAGGATAAATCCAATTAATTATAATTTAATAACAAAATTGTATAAAATATATTAAATAAATAAACTAATACTGATTAATTTAATTAAATATCATGTTATGGTTGATGAAATCTAAATAATTTGTTGTCACATATATTATTTAATACATTTCATAAAAATTTGTTAAAATCTTTTATTCATAAAATTAAAACATATATATAATATATATTTCTAAATCATTATTGTTTTAAAATAAATATAAATATAAATAAACAAATTATGTATTTTAAAACATTTTATACAAAAAAATAATATTTAATATTTAA
Organism: Viscum album; assembly: GCA_963277665.1. Classification (NCBI taxonomy): domain Eukaryota; kingdom Viridiplantae; phylum Streptophyta; class Magnoliopsida; order Santalales; family Viscaceae; genus Viscum; species Viscum album. The sequence goes on along the minus strand of OY728150.1, from coordinate 1,878,766,318 downwards.
TTAACGCATCAAAATTACATATTTACATCAATTAATTATTCTCATTCAAAATAAATTTATAAACGTTAATCGATACACAAAATATTTATTATATTTTTAGTATTTTAATCTATATAATTCATAATTCATAATGGGATTTATCAAAAATAAAACAATATTTATACATAAAAGAAACTAAACATGACTCTTATGTATCAAAACATATTATAATATTTGTGTTTTCATATGGTTCTTGAAATTTTAGGGGATATAATTTATATCATTGATATGATTTGAAATTATTTTTTGTGAAACCAAGTATTAAATTTTAAGTTATTGTATCAAATATCAATTCTTATAAAGCAATAAAAATCCATGAGACTAAAATATATCAAATCCTATTATATATGGTAGTTTTATACAATGACTATTCCAATAAGAATTATACCAATATACCATAAACTACAATATGGAACAAAACACCTTGTGATATAAATTTTATTTAAGAAATAATTAGTAAAAACAAGTTGATCCATTGATTCCAGTGGATTTTAAACATTCAATTAAAATTTAATAATCACCCAATGATACCAAAAGTGAAATAAACCACATATAATGTCTATTCTTCCATTGATAAAATAAAAATTATAAATTATGAAAAAAATTTACATATCATACCTGCATTATAGAAATATCCACCTTTTACTCTTTAATGTAGTATTATAGATAGGGATCAAAAAAATGAAAAACCAAAATACATTTTCATTTTTTGTATAAAATAAAAATTGGTTCTTTATTTGTAAAAAGATGACTCAGATACATAAAAGGTGTTCTACTGAATTCCTCGATGAATGTTAATGATTAACATGGAATTGAAGAACGTTTTTTTGTATTGACTGCATCCTTTTACCAATCAATAATGGAGGACTCGTCCCATTTATGTACTCCCTTATTTAAATGATTGAAATAGATAATTATATGTTATCTAGTGACATTTTATGTGGATTATGACCCATTTCTCTTTTCAAAACCGACTAAAGACAATAAATTTCTTCAAAAGGAATGTATCACTATAAATAATATACCATTTATAAACTATAAAAATTAATTTGAAATGTATTATGATTGTAATAAATGATAAATTTATCAATGAAATTTACATATTATATATTTTTTACGTAATTTAAAGTAATATAATGAAAAAATACAACATGATAAAACCAAAAATATATAATAATTTTAACTTACCAAATAGAAAATTAAAATTGCCATCATAATTGAATGTATTACAATGTTAAAAAATTGAATGCTAGATAATGAAACTTTTGAATTTGGAGTGTTCTTGATCCACTGGAATAAACACACACACACAAAATATTGTAATATTGATTATAATCCAATACATATTTCGAAAATGAAATATAATATCCTTCCTATTAATAAAATATAATGAAAAATTAATTATAAATGAATTATATATAAGAACATCAGATCCCAAATGATGGTTACAAATCATATCATTGGAATTGAAACATAACCATTTGAAAAATAATATAATTATTGGGAATAGTAACATTAGGGAAAAAATAGTTTATATCCCATTAAAGTGTAAAATTGTATTAACCTATCTTATAATAAAATAATACGATATATTTATATGATGCTATAGGTAAAAAAATATTTTAAAAATGATGAATTATGTGTAATTTTTTTAAAAAAAATCAATTCCAAATACAATAAATATAATTTTTTTAATGAAATATTATATTGATAAAATAGATTTAAAAATTTTATATTTTGTTATATAATAATTTAAATATAATTTTATGAGGCGGTATGTAATTTTTCATAGTGTAGAAAAATTACATACAATATTAAAGTTAGTATTTTTCAATGAAATGAGTATTTTAGTTATAATTAAAATTTTATTTTTTATTATATTTTTTTTATAAAATGGATTTCATTTTTATTATCTATTTGTAAAAAATTGTAGGTTCGTTTCATTGTATTCTTCTACAATTGTTGAATTTCTAGTGAATGGTAAAATATAAAAATATACAATAATATGAATTATAAGATAAATAAATTAGGGTTTGAGTCATTGTTGATGTAAGCACCCACAATCTCCAAATCTCAAGAACTATATTATATAAATTGTCAAAAGCATCAATACGACGTCATCCAGGTATGATATGGGTTATATACCAAAAAAAATTTAATTTGACAATTTATTTGAAAGAAATAAGTCAAGTCACTTAAGAGAACTGGTCTCTAATATATATTATTCATATTATGAAATTAAATTAGGCATCATTTAAATGGAGATGGAATTTTCTAGGTAATATATGTACAAGGTAAATCAATAAAATAATTGTATGAATGAGAACCATGAAAAAGGGAATGAACCATAGAAGAATAATTTAACGAATAAATTTCAACAATGTAAAAAACTATTCGAAGAATCATCCTTGAAAAATCATAATGGTAATGGGTGTTTTTTATAAGTGTGGAGATAAGGGAAATTTATATAATGAATTCAAGTGTATGAAATATATCAATGATATATAGTGCCTCAGTTCAAATTAAATGTGGAATTATTTGAACCAATTTCTCAACGTTCAAGTTAATCTACTATTGAAGATTCCAAGGGGTAAAATTGAATCTTACATGATAACTAAAGGTAAGGGGAAGTTATTAATGATGTTGTGGAAGGTACATTACATAGATCAATAAATGTATCTTATTATTTATTAGATTCTAGATAATAGTACTATTTTATATCCAACTAGTTTTCCATGATAATTAAACATTTCTATTTTTATTTAAAAAAAATTAAGTCAAAAATCAAATGGAAAGTCTCACTACATCAAGGAAGTGTCAGAATATCCCCATTATGATAGATAAATGTGATTTATTTTTTAAAAATATTATTATAATAGTGTTCAACTTTGACATAATCCTTGATATGACCTAGGTTTCAAAATATAACTCAAAAATGTATTATAAGAAGAATGAACATAGGATTCACGATGAAGGTGTATAATTTATTATCTTTACAGTAGAATCATCATCACCTGATACATGTCTAAATCCACCCATAGTTGCTTTTCTAAAGGAGATTCTTGGGGATGAAGTGAAGAAAAACTCAAGGTATGCATATGGTAATATTTAATTTTATTATGTTCATATTCTACAAGAATACATTAATGTATTTGTTGATGAATTATTTATACATACCCTAGAGAATGATTTGAGTTTTAAACCGATTTAATCCAAGACTCAGTAACATAATCCCAAACTCCATATGGGATTGACATTGTGGAATTACTAGATTTATAGAATAATTAGTAGAGTTCGGTGATACAAGTTTTTTTCATCCTCTTGTTTCACCAAGGGGAGCCAATGTAATCATAATTAATAATAATTATGGATCCATGAGACTTTGAATTGTTTTAAAAAATAAATGATATTATGATAAATAACATGTATCATCTTCCCCGCTTTTATGACTTATTCAATCAACATCACTGAGACTAATATTTTTCAAAGATTGACCTTTGATTTGGGAATCATCAATTGCGAGTAAAGAAGAAATATATTCAAAGGACAGCTATTTGAAGGAGGTATGAACATTACAAGATTACATTAACATCATTTACACTGAATAACGATCTTTCTATTTTTATGGATATAATTAAAATATTATACATTGAATATCTTGGATATTATTTTGTGGTATTATTTTATTATATATCTTTGAATTATATGATCTATAGTGACCATGAGAATCACATTCATATCATTCTTGATAATTCTAGAAGAAATGGTTTTTTTGAACAATTTAGTAAGTGTGATATCAGTCTCCGAGAAGATTCATTTGATGGCTATATAATCTCTATGGATGGAATATCATTTAATATTATGGTGAAAATGTGGTCATATAATGGTTTACAATAATGAACATACCTGAGGTGCATAGTTTCATTGGTTTGGATGTTTACTATCATCTATTCATTCAATATTTTTGTTGATTGGTGAAAACTTTAACATAGACTACATTTAAATCAGTTATGATTGATTTAAATAATCAATGTGAACAATGTTTCGATGAAAAATTAGAATATTTGCCAATTTTATTATTTAGAATATACCATATAGGTATAATGGGATAATGATATATTGTTATACATTATGGAAGTGAAATAGTTGTTTCCTATTGAAAATTGATGTTATTATTTCATATACATTAAGTAAATTTAAAACTCAAGAGTAGAACTATCCACCCCATGTTCTTTAGTTGATATATCTATGAATATATGGTGGCATTATCTCTTTATTGAAATGTGTGAGATATAAAAAGACAATAATATCCATAAAACAATATTTTCATATAATGATCACAATATGATGAAAATGAAATGGCTTGATATACTCAAGGATTATGATTTCCAAGTACAATAAAACCCACAGAAAATAATTAAAGAGGAACATGCATTGAGAAGCACATGTTATAGTGTTAATACCCAAATATTGTTTGAGATAAATCATATGTTCATACATCTAGTAATTATGTATATGATAATTGTTAAGGAAGGGGATTGTTCAGTCCTTTTCAAAATAAATACGAAACCATCATCATTATAAATTTTTAACATTTATCAATTTGATAGTGAGAGATTTAAGAAGAAATTTAATGCTGTGAATGATGGAATATTATCATACATCATTTTTAAAGATGGAGTTACGAAATTTGGAAAAATACTATGTGTTCTATATATACCTAATAGAGAAATACAATTTTTTGATGATGCTCATATCATGAATTTCTCTATACACCGTAGTAGCACAACGATATATATGGATTTGAGGGGTCATTTTTGATACAAAACATGAAGAAAGAAATAACTTATTATGTGTATATATGTTTTTTATTATACATTAATGATGTGAAACATCTTCCTAGATGATTAATGAAAAATAGTTTTATTCTAATAATGAAATTTGATGACATTACATCAGAATTTTTCATAGAACTAACACAGAATCCAAGATATAATGATGTAATATGAGATACTATTGATCATCTAACCAAATCTACACATATCCGCAAAATAAGAGAAAATTTACCTCTTGATAACTACATAGTGATCTATATTATTGATGTGGAAGAAATCATTAGATGACACATTTAATTAAGATTGATTGTTTCCATGTTTTAAATCAATGTTTAAGAAGTGTTTTTTAAATTACTATGATATTGGGATTCATTTGAGAACTATCTACCATCCTAAATCTTTTGGATGGTATTAAAGGAATATTGAAACAATTTATGACAATTTAATGTCCAGATCACATGAATTTTATGGTATGTGGAATCATAATTTTATTATGGAAGAGTTTACCTATAATAATATTTTCCATTAATGTATTTAGATGGAACTATATATAGCATTATATGGAATGACATTTCATACTCTAACTTTAGGGTATAAATTTAGTGAATGGAAACTTGTAGACATGGATGAATTTGAAGGGATAACCATAAAGGTAAAGTTTATTCAGTCTCACAATAAAGAATCTAAAAGTATGAATTATAGTATACCAATAACCAAAATAATTATTTGGAATTCAATTTGGTAGATCATGTTTTCTTGATTTTGTCTCCATAGAAGGGTGTTATAATGATTAGGAAGAATGTGAAACCATTCCTTATGTAAATTATACCCATGTATATCCTTCAATGAAATGGATTTATTTCATATCAATTTCCAATGCCACAATTTTCTTAAAAGTACATGATGTGTTTTTTATAACATTGTTTAGAATTACATGTTAGACTCAATGATGTGACCGCATCTGATTAATTAAAATTATGCCTTGATCTATCATATTTTGTTGAACCCATACATATTCATTATTAAATTGAGAAAATATTGAAGAATTTGATTAATAATACAATAATGGCACATTAGAGAAGTCACAAAACGGAGGAAGTAATTTGGGAACTAGAGTTTCTCATGATGAAGAACTACCCTAATATATCTAGAAGTAGTATTAAAAAAATTTCAAGGTATTACTTTTCATTTGAGGGAATAATGTAAGACCTTGAGAATTTATTACATATTCATATTTGAATATGTTTCATCTCTTCGATATCTTTTAATCTACTAACACCAGGTTTGAATGTATATAATCTATTAAAATATTATTTAATCATTACAATTATAAAGTAGGCATTAAGTGGGATGGTATGAATTGTACAAACAAAATTTTCAAAATCATATGGTTTATAAAATTATAAAATAAAATAAAATTATATCTATTCTAGAGATATAAAATAATATTTATTTGATAGAAAAATAAATATTTACTAGAATATTTTTAAAGAAAATAGTTTGATAACTTCTTCCTCACTTACGATAAATTTCAATCTATAATATTTTATAAAAATTACATGAGAAATTAAACTTACTTTTAAAAGTTATCATATGTTTATTTGGGCAGAATTTTATTGATTTTTCTAAAATGATTCATTTTTCAATAAATATTAAAAAATACACTATTTTTAAAAATATCATTTCTGTTTATATTTTATACAATGTTAATTTAGATTATAATTTTTTTTGGAAATTACTAGTTTTTCAATTATATTTTAATTGAAAAAATGTAGGCCATTTGAATCATTTTCATTTATAATTCTGATATAAAAACATTATAATGTTTTGAACAATTTATCTTCCAAAACCAACTTTCTCATCGTGTTTGTGAGATTAATTTCAAATTAAATCATTCCAATTCTGTATAAAGAATTCATAAAAATAAATTTAATATTTTTAATAAGTTTAATTTATATTATATAATAATTTCAAATTAATTTTTATCCAAAAAAATATAGAATGAAGTAAAGTGTAATTACAACGGTTAATGTAAAAATGGGTTTATCAGGGGTTAAACTAAGATGATATGGTTTTGAAAATAACAAAAAAAATTCCAAAATTATTTTACATCCCTATTTAAAAATAATACTTCCTAAGTTCACATATAGGTTCATTTGGAAGATTATTTCATGTCAATGAATTTTTCTTTTTGATTTCTTTTGGGAAAATTTCAAATTAGTTTTCAAGAGGGTTCTCTTTCGAAACATATACAATGGAACTCCTTATGATCACATATTAACACCTCCCAACCCCTTTATATCGCCCAAAACCTACCAAATTATCTTGTATACAACATTTTCACATTATATATTAGATTATACACCAAAAAGACTTTCTGAGGGGTGTTTTTTAGTTGATCAAAAGGAGGATTCTCATAGAGAATTTAATTGTCATAACAAAGGGTTTTTGTTCATTTTATTAGATTTTCACCATAAATTATACCTTACGACATAAAATATAATAAAAATTAATTTCATTCATTCTTAAATTTTATTATGTTTATGGAATTATATTTATCTATATCCATATCTATAAAATGGGTAACAACAGCGTTAATCGGGTGTACGACAGACTACCACCTCAAGAGTCGATGTGACTCATTTTCCATCAAAAACTATTTTGGTTTATTACAATGATGTAAACTATGTTATATATAAAATTAATGATATAATAATTCGTATGGAATTATAATATCACAGATAAATTATTATATTCCATTTTATTTGAAATATAATGGCATTGCTTGTGTGTGTGGTAGATGTAACTCCCAGAGATTTGTTGAGATAGTTTCATTTTAATTTATTTGATATTTTATGTGGTAATGTAAACCATGTTTATCTTTCCCTATATTCAAAAAATTCTTACATTTCCTTATACAGAACACTATATATGGATTGTGTTACATGCAATTTCATGTTCTTTTGATATATGTTATTTCACGAAATAATAAATATAAATTTTGGTCAATGTATAAATGAACTATGTTTGGCATGTGTTACATGCAAGAGCAGCCTTCCTCGATATCATGCATTGTATCTAATACCGAGTTTCAATAAACAAAGATATATTATTTATATATTATTATTTAATTAGATATAAACTAGATTTAATGAAAATTATTAACTGGATTTTTAATCTTATATGAAAATATCAATCAACTTCTGTATTTTTTAGAACATGATATAACAAAAAATTAAAATTTTGGATAATATAAATATTTTTCAAAAAATGTAGTTTCTCCGTCTTGAGATGGCACACCAATATTAAATCTAGTTTTTAATAATATAATATATTATATTTGAACAATTAAACATATTTTATTTAGGAAAGACATAAAAATATTAACTTGGTTTAAATTATGGTGTTTTTCCGATGAAATTCATATTTTTATGAATTGTGAAAAATAATACATTTTAATTCTAAACCTCCTTTTTGTTTAATTTATTTATTAATTTTGTTTAATTTTTTATTTAGTTTGAAGTGTATTTTAAATATATTTTTACCATTTAATCCAATTTTGGTCAATGGAAGTAAATTGACTTTTTAATTGAACAAATAATCTTTTCACGATATTGATAGTTATTACTTCCTAAAAACCAACTTTATCATTTCAATAAACAAATTAATTTGAAATTAATTGGTAAAACTTTTGTGTATTGAATTTGGTAAAATGGATTAAATATTTGGAATCACATGGTTCAAATTGTGTAATTAAGTAACTTTTATTTTTAGTCATTCTGAATAATAACTTTAGTAATTATTTTATTTACCAGGGTTAAAGGGTATATCTACTAAATAATAGTAAACTATAATACTATAATAATATTAAACTACCCTAACACAAGTCATAAACCTATTAGATGAGATTTTTTGGACCCTGGGAATCCTTTGGTTGATTTTGGTACCCCATGGATTCACTTGGTTGGGAAAATTACATTTTATAGGAATTAGTTCAAAGTAAAGATAATTATAACATAAACATATATCTTTTACAAAATAAATTATAATATAGGATTATGTAACTGATAACTTTGTCTAAAAATAGTCATTAGAATTCAAAAAATAATTCCTTCATTATGGTAATTTATTTGTAATTTTTACACATTATATAAATATATTTATTTATGAGACAATTATGATGTACTGATTACCTCCTTAATGACTACAAGAGAATGGCCCTCACAGCCCTAGAAGGAGGATGAGGAAAGGTCCTCATAGCCCTAGAAGTAGGAAGTGGAACAAATGTAGGTGTGACTCGGGGAAATGCATTTTTGTTCTGAGGAAGAACAAAAGGTGTGAAGGACTACTCATTCATGCCAAAACCAATGTAGGCCTAGTAGGAAATTAATGGTTAAAATTAGAATGAAAAGATATACATAAAAGGAGATGTGATGAATTGAACAAGAGAATAAGATACCTGGAATTAGAAGATGCAGATTGCTTCAAAATTATCATGCACTATAAGGAATAAATGCATGAAAAATTAACCACCCCAGTATCTCAGATGAGGAGATAAAAAGAATTTAGGAATGAAAGATGAAAATTGATTTCTAATGTAGAGAAATAAGTGTGGATAGAAAAACAAGATCGAATACTAGCCCTGGGATTAAATCAGAGAAAAATCAATACATAGTAATTTATTCAGACAATGAAAAGGAGAATCACTCTCCTTGAAGATCTCATCATAGAGGATCTAAAAATCAAGATATTATGCTACACATAGAAATTTAGAGTGTAGCTAAATCTAGAAATAATATTTTTGTCTTTAATGATTTTTTTGAGCTCTTTCAGCAAGTAGTGGTTCTTGTGGGAGTACAATTGTTTTCCATTTTTCCATAAAATTTTTTCATTAATAAAAATTTTAATTTGGAGGAAATAAATCAATTTATAAATATTAAAATTAATTTCCATTTATCATTTTTATGCCATACACGAATTTTATAGATGACACTAACATATTAATGATGATTTAATGCCTTTGTTTTGAAGTAATCTGATTTTTATGAATTTTAAAAATGTCAAGTATGAATAATGTCCAAAATATCCATAATTAATAACATAGAACATAAATTAGTTTATTAAATGATATTAAATTCTATAAAATGTAATATTTGGTAAAATGGTCAATATATGGAAATATAAGTCATAAATAAATTGTTTGGGTCTTTTTACATGATATGGTAATTACAATAATGCACAATGTGTAAAAAACTTGATATCCATGTAAGATTAAAAGGTTAAAATATTGGTTAAACAAAACAAATATGGTTAAAATAATATTAATAACTAATCTAAAAATTTGATGATAATGTTTATTTGAACTAAAATAATCTTAAATATTAATTACATAAGTTTTGGACCCTTTATAATCAAATATAAATTTATACTAATTTAATATGTTGACAATTTCCTAAAGTGTTCCACTCATCTCTTATAAAAAATAAACCTCCTCTCTCTCCACTTCACTCTAATTTGAGCATCAAATAGTGGAGAAAACCAGCCCATTTATTTTCTAAACATCCCTAGTTACATTCTATAAGAATTTCTCTTCTCAAAATACCAACTCTAGTTCCCAAAGGGGAATTTAAAGGAGTCATGTTGAGGAAATGGTAATCACTTCTACATATTCACTCAAATTTCTTTCTTTATCTACATCCTCTTTATTAGTTGTTTCATTATAATAAAATAACATCAATATCAATTATATGATGATATTTTATTATAAATACGAAGAAAAACTACTTCACCTTATATCCATCCATGGAAAAACAAAATCACCGCTTGTGCATACGTACAGCTTAGCGTTTCCACGTCGTGGTGTTATATGTTTTTCACCACCACCATACTTTGACAGGTATAATTGTTTAAATAATAACTATATATGATTATTAATATTTTGGAGATAATATACACCTTCCAATTCAATACCATTAAACTATTATGGGAATGAAATCTTAGCTCATGCGTATAAACGCCGTACTGTCTCCAAGACGTGATGAGATACATTATCTATTTTAACTATTATAAAATTATTATAAAGTATATATTATAAATAATCTTAAAATATATTACATAATAATTCTACTGTATAAATATATATAAATTTCATTTACTTACATCTATTCAATTCAATATGGAAATGAAAATTATGTTTATGAGTAAATACATCCTACCATCTCCATCAACGATGTATTCCATTTCAATTATCTATTTATTATATATTTATATCGAATATATATGATATATTAATCATTTTTTACAATATAGAATAAAATAAATCAAGATATAAGTAATTTTATAATGAATAACAATTCCCAACACGTTCGATAAATGAATCAGTTATTACTCAAAACGTAGCTTTAACATGGAATTGGAAAATGAACAGTTATTATAATGTCATATGTTAATCATAGATGATATGATAAATAATATAATGGTTCTATTACAAGTTAATAATATTTTTAAATCCACTATACAAGAGTTTTAGGCAAATACAGATAAAATTGGACCCATGGTATGTGATTATTTTGTAACACATTTATTTCTGTGGGATATATGCCTTAAACACGATATATTTCTTTTGTGTGGTGTTTATACTTCCCATTAGTGTTTTATTATATATTTAATAAGGTTATATAATTTCAATATTCATTTAATTTTATTTATTTTATGTGGTATTGATTTTCACGGATTATAATTCGTATGGTATAATTCTGCAGTCTCATTTTTATCTGATATTGTTTATATGTTAGAATTTACTAGGGATATATTTAACATCCATGTCCATGTTTTATAAAAATGTTTTCATACAATATTTACTTTTATTAACGTCATTTTCACACATTATTTTAATTTACTAGAAGGTATGGAAGTATTGTTAATTTTTTTTACCATGCAATGTACTTTTTGATTTCTCTGAAAAAATATGAGTATCTTTTTTTATCTTATACAGCATGAATGGATTTTTACGTCCTAATAAAGCCTTATTTCCATGAGGATTCAACTATACTTATTCATGTTTATTTTCAACTAAAATATTTTTATTTTAAATTTCAGGACATTTTGAGGAAATAAAAAATTTGAATAAAGGATATTTTCCTCAGGAATTAAGTTCATGTGTTTTATCAAAATTATTTTCAATTTAAGATGATGTTCTTAAATATTGTTTTGTTTCTATCCCAATTATTACTATGATTTTATTGTGATAATTATGGAGTGATATTTTATATTTATTATTTTATGATGGAATTATATATAAGAAATCCATTTTATTTATTGGGTTATTCAATGATGGATGATAAATATTTTGTGGCATATATAAAAATTATTTCATTATGACATGGGTGAGACCTATATCTTCTTCCAATTTAATGTTTATAGATTCATATCTCATTTTATAGACATGACTAGAATAACAAGTAAATATTGTTTAGAAATACATAGTTGGAATGGAAAGTAAATCTGTTTCAAGAATACATGGCTGGATGTGCCAGTAAACATGGTTTTGTAATGGAATTTTTCTAAATAGCGATTGGGGATACAATGTCTTTGCTACTATTGAAATCATGTCATGTGCTTATTAGTTTAATACATTTACATGTTTTATGCTAATGAAATTTTATCATGGTTAATGTTTCTCTTTGACCTATACCTTATGTACTACCAAGATTTATTTCATGAATGAAGATTTTTATCCATAATCATTATGTTCATGATTTTATGTTCAATGTTTTATGGTTTGTTTTATATTCCCATGTTTACCCATACTAAGTATTTGAGATCACACTTTGTGTGTTTTCATTTCCCCATGATATAATGAAATGTATTAGATAAGAAAAAAAATGTGGATGTTATTTATAGGTGATGTAGAAGATCTTTCACCATGACTAGACGATTATGTTCTGAGTTTCTAATGACACTATACTAATATGAACTTCTAGGTGTTTGTTTGTGTCATGTATTTAGTATTCCTCAAATGAAATGTAACATCCATGTATATCACTATTGGGTCTCTATAGTTTCTATCTGAGTGAATTTTTAGTCATCCTTTGTAAAAATGGTTTTGGAAACTTTAGTGAGATCCCAAGAATATTTCTAAGGATAATTCTAGGGATGTCCAAAGGATAAGTAATGTCGAGGTTACAAACCATGGTTTTTTGTGATAATAATGAATAACCTAAGGTAAAACCAATAATATATATTATTTAAATATAATAAATAATATACACTACTTATGTGTTTCTAGTCTCTAATATGTATTTCTCACACTTTTTTTTGATCATAGTCAATGGCCATAACTACCTAGAACATTGTTAACTAGTAAATGTTTTTAATGTATAAATTATTTGAATTATGAATATGAATTTACAAAGTGGAAATATAATGAAGACAATAATGATGATGGTACAACAATTGGACATTCTACTAAGCATAATGAGATTGTAAACGACATGATAAAGGCATGTGATGTTCTTCCAGTATTGTTTAGATTAATCCTTAGAATATTGAGGTTGAGTAACCTTAATACATGATTTATATTTTAGGAAATAAGATGATTATGGATCTTGAGTAATGGTTAATGAATAAAGCTGGATTATTGAGTTGTATATGTTTTGGAATTAAAATATTGTATAATATGAATCATTAAATATATATGAGTTTTCATTATATGTTTTTCATTACAGATTTGAAAGGATATGGTGAATATTTATAAGGTGAAAAAATGAGATATAAGGGTAAGGTGGTATTCTTAGTGGCCACAATATTAAGGGAATGATAACCCTTAATATGTACCTTTTGATTAGATAATGAGTTTTGGATAACAATATATTGGATTTGAATAAGTAAAATGGATGATACTAGTTTCTGTAGAACTAATTAGGGAGTTATTGACAAGTGGGTTTTGATATTATGGATGAAGTATACATCTTTTTCAATATGTATTCGAATAAGGAATCATGCATTTATTAAATAAGAATATATGATAATTTATTTTGTTATAGTGACTTAGGAGAATACGTGATTAAGGTATTCACAAGTTTTTAATGTGACAACCAAGAACATTATTATGTGATATGGGAGATAAATGTTATATTTATTTAGTTATCCTCTTTTTAATTACTTATATTTTATGTTTTTCGAATTATTGTAATGTAATCCATTTATAGATAGTATATGTTATATTCCGGTTGGAGTTTGTTAGATTATTGTAATATCTCACTATTGGTGGAATAATCAGTATTTGATTTCCAGTGCAAACATTTTTTTGTGATAATAATAAATTGAATGAACTATCATTCGGTTTTTATATCACATGATCTGGTATCACTTCAAGAATTGCAAATTAAGAATCATTTCATTGAATAATATGTGAAGTTTAAATTGTTCAAGTCATAACCAATGATAAGATTGTACTGAAATCATGTATTTTATATCATGATCATCAACTTTAGGAAAAGTATTTCGAAAACCAAAAAGTGTTATCCTAGTACCATCTCATCTGACAAGACATATATTCTCTTAAATCATGGAAAATTTATGTCTTTTAGGTAGTTAACTTTATCCAAACCTTATTTTTTATCACTATTCATCAAAACATGAAAGTTATATTTCTCATCCATATCCATGTTTTACATACCACATATGTTATCCTATGTGAAAAACCATTAGTTTTTTACTTTATAAAACCGTTATATTTTTAATGTTTCTTTTTAAAAATATGTTTCTATATCCCTTTTAATGATGTGGGTTTCCATAAATGAATATTTCAAGTAGAAAACAATTTATAACCCCGAAAAATTTAAATGGTGATATTTGTCTTAAGGGGGTTGAATGTAACACCCCGAAAAAAATGAGATAGATTCTTTTTAATTTCTTTGGTGTATTTTGTTTTATACTAAACCATGATTATTTTTCACTATATGCAACGCAGAATTAGATTGCCATTTACGCAACACTATATTTGGCTTGTGTTGCCCACAATTATAATTTATTTTAATATAATTCATCTCACACAACACTCTGTATAGATTTTTTTCAATGAATAAATGATCTATGTTTAAATTATGTTATACAAAACACCAAATGATACCTTCACTATACGCAAATCTGACTTGTCTTGTGTTACACGCAAGATCAACCTTCCTCGATATCATACATTGTACGAGATACCGAGCTTCATTAAACAACACCATATAATTAATATATAAATATTTAATGGGTTATAAACTAGTTGTTGTGAATTTCTATAACTTCATTTCGAATCATATATGAAATTAAAATTCATCTTATATATTTTATAGAACATAATATATGAAAAAATTTAATTTTTCAAAGGACTATTATTTTAAAAAAATATAGTTTTCCGCCTTTTGATGGGGCACCAATTTTATATATTGATTTTTAACTATTTAATATATTATATATTAAAATTTAAAAATATTATTTAGAATATGGACTTAAAAATGTAACTTCGTTCAAATGTTGGTATTTTTATGAGGAAATTCTTATTTTTATGAATAGTAAAAAACAATGCATTTTAATTCAAAACTACCTTTTCTTTTAAATTATTCATATACTAAGACCATATTTATAATTGTTTTTATAGTGTAATTAGATTATATTTTTATCATTTAAAATAATTACTATTATTGGAAGTAAAGTAAATGAAAATTTGGACATAAACACATATTAATCATTTAATAGTGGAAATAAAATTTAAATTAATTAATTAAATATATATGTTTTGAATTTTGAAAAATGTATTCCATATTTGGAATTAGAATATTTAAATTATGTAAATATGAACCTTTTATTTTTAGACATTATGAATAGTAATAGTAGTAATTGTTTTATTTTACATGGTTAAAGGGTAAATATGGTAAATTAGGGTAAAATATCAAATTATAAAAATATTATACTTCCCAATCATATGTAATAATCCTATTGGATGATATATTTCTGACAATGAGAATCATTGGTTCAATTTTGGGACCACATGGATTCACTACGATGTGAATGTGGCATTTTATAAGAAATAATTTAAAGAAAAGATAATTATAACTTAAACATATATTTTTTACTAAATATATTTTAATATAGGATTATATAATAGATATCATTGACAATAAATAGTCATTAGATATATAATAAGAATTCCTATATCATTGTATTTTATTTATTATATTTAGACAATAGATAAATATATTAATTTATGACACAATTATGATGTATTGGTTACCTTATTAAGGAATGATTCAAATAAATGAATTTAAAAATATAGAAATAAATTTAATTTGAACATTATGATGCCATCCATGAATAATCTAGAAAAAAATGACATATTAGGGAGTATTTAATGCTTTTATTTGAATAAATTAGTTTTTTATGAATCTTTAAAATGTAAATATGAATAGTGTACAAAATTGGCATAATTCATAACTTAAAACATAAAATAGTTTATTAAATGATTTTAAATTACAGAAATATATATGATTTGGCCAAATTGTTAATATAATTCCAAATATGTCATAATATCTTTTTTTGCTTGATTGACATGATGTGGTAATTAAATTAACCCAAAATGTGTAAATAGCATGAAATAACAGTAATATTAATAAGGGTAATAAAGGGTAAAACCCCAAGAATAAGGATAAACAAATATTGAAAACATGCCTAAAATTTATTTGATGATGGTAACTCGAACCAAAATCATCATATTTTTTAATTAAATAAGTTTTGTTCTTTTAAATCGAAATTGAATATATAATAAATTAATATTTTTAGAGTTTCTTAAAGTGCCCCTCTCACCACTTATAAAAGTGAACCTCCTCCATCTCAAATTTACACCATTTTGAGAATTCAATATCAAAATAACACAACCCATTTCTCTTTTATATCCCATAGTTACATTCTATAGGTTTTAGTCTTGAAAAAATGCCAAATCTAGTGCCCTAAGAGGAAATTTAAAGGATCCATGTCGAGGAAGAGGTAATCTATTCTACCGATTCATTCAAATTTATTTCTTCATATAAATATTATTTATTAGTTGTTTAGTTATAAATTAAAAAAATAATTATCACTCATATGATTTTATGTTATTATAAATATGTATCAACACCATTTCACTTTATATCCATCCTTTGAAAAATGAAATCAACATGCATGCATACATACGACTAGCCAACACCACGATGTGATGTAATATGTTTTTCACCACCACATTAATTGGAAAGTATAATGGTGGAAATACTAACTACATATTATTATAACTATTTATAAGATATTATACACAATCCACTTCAATACCATTCAACATTTATGGGAACAATATCATCGCTCGTGTGTACATACCGCTTACCATCTCCACGGCTTGATGAGATTCATTCTCCACATTATCCATTCAAGAATGATTTTAAAGTATATATAATAAATAATCATGAAATATATAAAATCATAATTCTACTATATATATATTTTTCATTTACTTACATCCATTTAATTCAATAAGGAAATAGAAACGATGTTCATGCGTACATACGACCTACCAACTCCATGAATGATGTATACAATTTAATTTAAATTTTTATTGTATATATATTTATATTCTAAATATATATGATATATAAATCATGATTTAAATTATGGACATAATTATGTCATGGTATAAGTAATAATAAGAATAATAATAATTCAAAATATGTACGATGAATAATACGATTATTACCCAAAACGTTACATTAACATAGTATTGACAAATGAATGGCTTATATAATGTCTTATGTGAAACATATATGATATAATAAAAATTATTATAGATATATTACATGTTAATGATATGTTTAAACCAATTATACACGAGTTTCATACACAAACAGATGAAATAATACCTAAGGCAAGGGATTATTTCGTCTCACTTTTATTTCTGTGGGACATATGACTTAAAAAAACCAATTTATTTTAAATTTTATTATGCTTTACATGAATGTTTTATGGTTTTTATTACAAATGTTATGATATTTAATTATTTATGTAACTTTATTAATTTTATGAGGCATATGATTGCACTAATTATAATTGGTAAGGGATAAAATTGCAATCTCATTTGTATATGAGATTGTTTATATGTTAGATTTTAATGTTGATATATTTATAATCCATGTCCACATTTTATAACGTTTTTAATAAAAATTTTACTATTATTAATTTCAGTTTTACCCATTTTCTACTTTTACTACATGGTATAGATTGAATCTTTCTTTTCTTTAACATATGAGGTACTTTTTGATTTGTCCGACAAAAGTATGAGGAGAATGTTTTTTAAAATATATGAAATGAATGGATTTTTACATCTTTATAATTCCTTATTTACATGATTCATCATCTACATTTTTTCAAGTTTATTTTCAACTAAATTATTTTTTTTAAATTGGGAGAAATTTTGACAAATTAGAACTTTTTTATGAAGAATGGATATTTTCCTCAAAAATTATGTTAATATGTTTTATTAAAATTATTTCACATCTAAGAAAACGTTCCTCAACTGGGATATGTTTCAATACAACCCGTTTCTATGATTTTATTATGTTAATGTTTAAATGATATTTTATATGGATTGTTTTATAATGGAATGTTATTTAAGAAGACAATTTTAGTGCTTTAGTTTTGCTATGATAAATGATTTATGTTTTGTGGAACACATAAGAATGATTTAATTATGAGATAAGTGGGACCAATATCTCCTTTCTATACATTTTGTATGTATTTATATCTCATACGATTGAAATAATTGGAATAAAGATAAAATTAGGTTCATTAATAAATGGCTGGAATGGTAAGTAAATATAGTTCAGAAATACATGGCTGGAACAACATGTAAGCCCAGTTCAGTAATGAAATTTGTCTAATATAATGGTCTTTGATGTAATTCCTTGGCTACTATAGATATAATGTTATGTGATTTTTAGTTTTCCATAATTACACATTTTATTTCAATACCATTTTATCATGGATAATTTTCATTTTTGATCTATGTGTTACATACTTCCACTATTTATTTCCTCACTCAATATTTGGATGTCTAATTTATATGTTCATGTTCTTATTTCAAAATTTTAATGTTTGTTTTCCTTTCTATATTTTTACCCTTACTAAGCATTTCAGCTCACCGTTTTTATGTTTTCTTCTACCCATGAAATAAAGAAAAGATTTAGGTATGAAAACAAAATGGTAAGATCTTTAGGGGAGATGTTGAAGATTTTTAACCATTATTAGATTATTATGTTCCATGTGTCTAGAGACAATAAACTAATATGTTATATGGGTGTATGTTTTTGTCATATATTATGTATTTCTTAGATGAAATGTATTGTCCGTATATGTCGTTCTTGGGCCTCTACAGTGGACTACAACCTCACGAAGCGATCTTAATCATTTTCACTTACTATATACATGGAAGGTAGTAAGGATAAAATTAATGGAAATATATGATATATATTATATAAAAATGAATCTATAAATTTAAAATATCATTCATGTTCATATCTTTCCACCTATTAAGGTAAAAATATAATCTCTTGTGAGTATGTGTTTCATACCCTCTCCACAAATCAGTGTGATTATTTTTCCTTGCACAAAATTTTGGAGTTACTTTAATAATGTATGAAATATAAAATACAGAATATAAAATAAGGTAATTAACACACGAATAAATGAAAATAATGGAATATTTTTAAAAATTGGTGGATATATTATAGTTAAAAAAATATATATTATTTAAAATATATTTTTGGTTCTTTAATAAATAAATAATGTGAATTATATTATACATGAGTTTAAATCATGGTAAACTCATAGAAAGTGTGAGGTGATAGTCATCACCTCAATTTCCCTTAATTGACGCATTTTGTGGTGTTATGTCCCTAATTCATATTTTATGGTGTATTTACAGCCCTAAAAATGTAATATCGTCATTACTTAAGAATCCCTAATATTTTTAATTGAATTTGAATTATTTTCTCTTGGGTGTTTTGGCATGTAAATAAACATTTGGTAAAAATAATCATAAAATATCATATTCTTTTGTGATTTTAAGCATTATATTTAAATAATAACTATTTTATGGACATTTTCATTGTAAATTGAATTTATATTAAACATTCTTATTATTTTATGATATATCTGATTATATCAGAAATTGTATAAAATTTTTCTAGATGTAGTTATCTTTTAAATTTCATTGATTAGCTGGGTAAACATTGATAAATATATATACTTCCCTCATTACAAATTTTTGATGATAAGGAATGTTGATTCATGAATTAAATTTATCATTTTATATGTGGGAAATTAGTTGGACCTACAGTTATGTCTGGGGAAAAAATTATATATATCCTTGATGCATTGGTATGCCCTATCAGACAAGTCAGTTGTCCAAATTGAATGGGTTTCTACATATAGTTTTAAACTATCTCGTGAAAAATCTTAATAGTAGAGGTAACATGGGACTATGAAAATTAATTATAATAATTATGAATTTCTTTATTTATAACATTATTTATTATTTCCCAATATATTTTCTCAGTTAAATTATCTATAGATTCATTTATTTCTCAATTTATTAATTAAGTGATATATTTTCTTCTATTATATACTTTACTATATGGATTATACCTTATTTAATCTTGGTATTCATGTTACTTAAATTTAATGTGAATCAAGATATTTACCATTACAGTTTGATTATTTATTATCTTACTATGATAACTATGTTATTTTAATGGTTTGTGTTTTTTATTTTCAATACTTTATTGATTATGCCTTATCTTATCATCATAGTCATGTTATTTAAATACAATATTTCTTCATCTATTTACCATACTATGATGAATATTATTATTAATTTATGATATATTCCTATATAAATAACCCTTAATTATTATTCTTCCTACCTCTTATATTTTCATATCTTTAGGATATGAAGAAGAATTCATGGAATGTGTTCAAGGATGCCAATTTTTTTCCATTTCAATGTTTTTTATTTTATATCAATATTCAAAATGTGTATCATGTATGTATTTAGTTCATAAAAACATCTAAAATGATCAATCATTCAAAATTTTATGCCTTTTACCTATTATAATGTAATAAATTAGCCACTAAATATGGGCTACCGGGGTCTGGGTCACTACAGCTTCATAAAAGGATAGTCGGCAGTACACACGAACTATATTATCATATCCCCAATGAAATGGATTGTAAAAAAACCAATATATGATAAAATTAATCTATTGGTATAATTATTTAATATATATCATATATATACTTTAGATACATTATCATACCCTATCCTAAGAGATGTTGATAAAAAATGTGTCACATTGGTTTGTGAGGTTGTAGTATGTCATCCACATTTGTTATGATATAATTTCCAATTTTAGGCAATGTGAGTTAGAAATAGATCGTTCTCTTATCATAATAACATCAAAATATTTTTTAGATTCATGTGTTTTTATATAATCAAGAATTATTTATATTTTTATATTGTTGAAAAATATATGAAATCTAAACTAAATAATTTAGATGTTTACATCCTTTTAGACCACAACATTCAGAATATTCCTATAGTATCCAATGATGAATTTTTTAAAATAAAAGGCATTAATGATTAGAGTATGTATTTTGGGATGTGATTTGGGATGTTCTATTCTGAACCATAAGGTATTTATGGTGTGGATAAGAGAGGATTGGGGTGTCATTTTATAAGTGAGGTGGGTCGAAGACATGTAATTTTTGAAATTAAATATTTTTACCCTTTTTTCCTTGAAAAAGGGACGTAAATGTATTATCCTAAATTAAATGAAATTATAAAGTCACAATATTTCCATTCAATGTGTTATTGATATTTTCTAGGTCATTTATGCTTTTATCTAATTAGATTTACCCCTAGTAAATTAGTTTTTTTCCTTAACTGTAGAAAATAATTTATAGTGTTTTGACTAATAAATATGTTAAAAAAGAAGATGAAATTATTAAATAATATTTCCTATTATAATTCCAAAAATTTAACAGATTTTTTAAAATTCTATTCATATATTTGGAAATATTTATTTTAAAACCAATCCCGCATATGAGAGAGGAATGACAGTTTTCAAATAGAAAATGTTCAAAATATTACAACGTTTTTATAACTAGTTTGAATACTAAAATTATTTTAATTACCTAAATTAAAGTAATATATATATATATACGAAATAATTTAATTTTAAAACTATATATTACATAATTTAACTTTATAAAAAAATTATAAAAAATTGATTTTTTAAATAAAAAATCATTATTTTCAATTATTTGTAAAATGAAAATTAGTCTTTTCATGCAATAACAAAATAAAAAAAGACATATTTGAAAATTATATTTCCAAAAATATGCTTATTTTTTAAATAATAGGGTTTAAATATGGAAAATATTAAATTTAAATTATGTACGCATAGCCTGACTAGGCCGCTTATTAGAAATATATTGAATTTCAGAAGAAGAAAATTATTTTTAATTAAAATGATTATAAGATTATATCATATTTATATATAACCATTTTATTTATTTTAAATATGTTTAAAAATCATGAATTTTATAATTTATTTATTATTCTCCATAACCACCAACATGATGGCTATGTTATATTGGTCTTGTTAAAAAAATATATTTATAGACTGTCATGTTTCATTTAATCTAACTGATGCATGCATCATAAGAAACTAAAGTGGTTGAATTTATTTCAAATTAAATATTTCATAATATCTTTTTGTGTTAAATTATCTTGTATTCATGGTGTTTTTTGTCAAATATGATATCGTATATGGTGTTCCTCTTTTAAAATCCCATGGTGTTACATGGTTTCATTTAATGTATTGTTATATTTATAATACAATCTTTTATCTTTATCATAGAAGTGATATCATTTGAATTTTTTCCAAAGGGTAGAATAATATATGAGTGTTTTTTTGGATACTAATATGGAAGGGGAAGCGTTTTTCTGTGAAAAATATGGGGGATATGTGAGTTAAATGGAATGACTTTTAGGTTCCATTTAAGGCTATTATTCTCTACACTGAGCCCATGCTCAGTAAGATTAGAGAATTTGTTTACATATAATATGCCTATTGGTACTATATTTATAATTTTACAACCCATTTTATGTTATTTATAGTTGGTTTGAAAAGATAAATTGTAGGTTTCATGGGTTTTTTAATGTATAATATAGATTTTTTATATTTTTAACAAAATCCCAGGGGGAGACTATTTGACCCCAAATACATTTTGTAATGGATTTTTTCATAAGTAAATTTTTTAACAAAGATATTTTCATATGATAGAATTATAGAATATTCATTAGGTGTCTTGTTATAGGAAATTAAATACATTATCTAACAAGCTACATAAGACAATCCGGTTTATAACCAAAATAGGAAAAATATTAATGACTAAAACATCTATATAAATTGTATAAATGGACATAAGTGATACATGATAAAATTAGGTATATTTATAGAACATGATTTATATACATGGTTAGAATATCTATGTGGATCAACTATATATAAACATCTTCTATGGGAGAAAATCACTACATGACCATCTTCTATAGTTAGGTGCATCTGTAATCAGGTTCATTAATGTTGGATATGTATATATTTATATCCGTGGGTTAGAAAACATATCATCATTAGTTTCATAAATTTTTCTATGTATACCCTGAATTATTGTTGTAGGAAATCAAGGGATATCATCAACCAATATCTTCGTGAATGTGTGTGGTGTAATGTAATTAAAGGATCAACCACAATTAATTATCTTTTTATGATAATGAGACATAAGTTTTAAGAATACTGAATACCTTGATTATGGTTATATATAAATTTATTTCATCATATTTGAAGGACATTTATGTATTAAAGGTAGAGAAATTATGAAGTAGCTATTTAATTATAAAATATATATGAAGATACAACCTAACATAAATAGAAAAATTTTAAAATCATTTATGTCCCTTAAAATGGTGGTTTTATCATAGATGATAATTATTGTCTAGGATATTAATATCTTCATAAAATTTGGTCTATTGATGAAATAAATTAAGAGTGGGAAACATAGGGTTATTTCTAATAGGTTTTAATATATCACATCAGGAAACCAAAAAAGGATACGGAATGATTTATTCTAGGTGTCATGAACCTGTTGGAAGTATAATTTACAATTATATTTACAAACACCCTCATTGGATTATGATTGTTTTATATACATATGAATAAATATTTATTAAATATTTTGGTTAGTGAATTAAATATTCATGGAGACTAGTGAGTTTACCACTTGATCATGTTAATTAACAAGGAGGCTCTATGAGACCATTCCAAAAGTGTATAGATAAAGCAGTAGGGTTTAGTGAATTTGGTGCATAGGTGCATTGTTTAAAATTATCTATAGGTTATAAAATATATATCGAAAAATTAAAATCATACGCTTTATTTTATACTATCAACTTTTATGAGGAAATATAGAAGTATATTGTTGTGTATATCATTGTGAGAGAATAAGGTTCTCAAAAAAGGGAGAATTTTTTAACTCTATAACTTGATTCGCCCCAATGGTTTAATCCTATCTATTTTTATAATAACAATAATATGATCACCCATGAGGAAATGGTTGGTGCTTAGACCTTATTAAATGACAATAGAGATGTGGATTTTCATTTGGTTTATCTGAAATAAAGAGGGTCAATAAGGACTTGTAGTAATTTTTTATAGCCTATTTTAGAGTACTGAGTGAACAAGTTATCCATATTGTTGTCATGTTATCAGATGACATAGTTGGTTTATTGTTGGATATTTGTTTTAGTTTAAGGATATAAAATTGTGATGTATTTTTTGTATTTTTAAATTATATAGAATATTACTAAATCAAAAGGTTGATACGCTTTATACATGGAGAAAGTTAAAAATGCCAGATACCCCACTTTCAGTTAATGAAAACCAAATCATCATTTACTATTTTACAATGTAACTACCATCTAATATGAAAATAATTATTTTAGGGGCCTATCTTAGGATCTATCACTTCATATCTCCTTGAAAATTTCATTAGATAGTTGAGTTTTATCTTAATAAAAATATTTAATGTTGTGTGGTAATATTATACTAAATCAAATTCACGGGGAAGAGAACCTAAAAATATTTTATTTTTTACTTAAATAGGAAAAAACATAAATTTAATCATGTTAGTAAATAATTATAGAATAGAATGGGTCTTTGGGATCAAAGAGGTTTCATAATTTTTATAGATTGGTGATTGTTTATTATAATGATATCATCACAGAGGACATTGTTTGGGTTTACAAACAAGGTTGGAGTCCCATAACATTTATGGATAATTGATAGGTCATAGGGATGATATCATAAATGAATTCATGCTTAGAATGTACATGTAATAATATTCCTAGAAATATTTTACATAACAATAGTTCGATCTAGTATTAAGAGTGTCAAAAAATATATTTAGGAAATTTTCATTTACCTAATTGAATATGTAAGAACCCATATCTTCCACTCAGGTCCAGATCCAATATTTATTAGTATAATTCTTTATTTTGGACTCAATATTAATTCATAATGACTTATAAAAGTTATCATGGGTTTTCCGGACATTTTTGGAGCTTAGAACCAATATTTATTTAGACAACTCAGCCTGGGGAATGTTTTGTAGTAAACTGTGTGTGGAGGCCACAAGGTTAGAGAAAAGTGTGCATGTATCATTATTTTTTGATATATCCTTACTACAATGTTGGCACATGGTTTCCTAACCCATGTGTTATAACTTTGTGAGTTCCCCCATTTCTCTAGGTACATGTGCCGGGTTTACGCACCGTTTGAAAAACATTTTGGACAAACTATGCACAGTCTAATTTTACTATGATTTTAAATATTTACAATTAATGATCTAATTAACTCTCTCTTTCTTACCTAATAAAATTTCCAATAGGATTGACTGACAGTTATCCCATTTTGGATATTTTTTAAGGCCTTGCCTAGGGATCATGATATCTCTTGCATCCTTTATCTATTTTAACTTCCGCTCATCACATTGGATGTACACCATTATGTAATCGAGTCCGTTTTAACTGATCTTCATTTTTATTTCTCTCAACCTAGTTATCGAGATGTGATCATTTTTTCCATTTATTTTAACTGATAAATTCTAAGATTTATTGGAGGCTAATACTTGGTGAGGAGGGTCGTACAAATCTAAGGTGGGTGGCGTATAACTCATCCACCATGTTCGTTGATTTTGAAAATTACGTGTGTGGCCTTCCTATTTCATCATCATCCATTCATTGAATTTTATTCCATTCTTATAATCATTATAACTATATTTTTTCACCTTATAAATAGGTGATTTTTTGTTAGTGATTACTCCCACAACTCCATTCATCCAATTTAGGATATTTTCTTTATTCTTCATTTAGTGTTTGGACATGTTTGATTCATCGTTAAGGTGTGCCTTAGATTGACCATTCTAAGGATGAGTGTTCCTATATTAAAATACTTATTTTAAAATGTGATTTCTATAATGTAAATTACCATGGATTATCACCCCTTTAACGGTTTAAGTTAAGTGATTCAATTTTATTATTACATATGAAATGAAAATTGGAATGTATAATTAGCATATGACTTGGACGTTTACAATGTAATTGAATTATAGGTTTATTGTCTGTAGCACCCCTTACCATGTTAATGGAAGATACAAGAGTGAACCTAGATTATTCAAAATGCCTGAAATGGACTAAATAAATAATTTTATTCTACTTTTCCATGTCAAACTAATGAAAGGCGTGGCTTTAACTAAATGAAATTATTGATTATGTATGACATGATTAAAGGGTTTCTCGCTACATGGCCTTGTCAGAATAATGAAAGGAAAGAGATAAAACAAATGGAATTTTATATGAACTCATTATAAAATAAGAGTTTCATGACTCGATATCACCATGTATTCTATATGGAATTTATTGACAAAATGTGAACCCCGTACAGATTTAAAGATGCCACTTAATTTTTTTGTGAGCCACCAAGAATCAAATCCGTTCATAACTTTGGATACCTAGTATGACACTGTACGACCCCATTAATATTACTATATGATTATTTATATACACTCATTTTATATAGAATTAAAAATTAGGTTCCTTGTTTAAATCCCCTCTGACCTAGTCATTCCATATCCATGTTTTAACTTGGACGAAATCCTTGGGCACATTATGCATCTCATTTTTGAATAACTTGGAATAGGATCATTGAATTACACTATATATCTTATCTAGGCTACTGTAATTACTATGTTGGTAACCCATGTGGTCTATGTTTCCTTGGTTATTACATTGGAACATCATTATAAAATTCTATTTCAGGTATCCTTGTTACATCTTAGAACCTTCAGTATTTATAACAGAAGTCTTATTTATAAATTGGTAGTAATGAAATAATGAACACATTACATGCTAAAACACAATCATTAGGTAATATCAGGTTCGTTTTTAATTAGATTCTTTCTATTTTTTTACATTATATATTCATGATTTAATACTGTTATATTTCAATTACATGGACTTATGTTATAGACACCATCGGTGGTAGACCACTATGATTCATCTCAACCCCTCTCTAAGAACTATTTGGTTCCTAAGGCAGATTACAGGAATGTCAGTGTTGATAAAGGGAAGCATAATTCATTAGACACTTGATTACATTCTCTTCTAGGATGGATCCGGTAGCAGATGACCGAGGTTTAGCTCGAGATTATTGGGTTAGTTTATATATTTCCTTTTTTTACATTGGTTTGTTCATGTGGACTTGCTACTTTGTAACCATGGGTTTCATCAGAAAATATGCCTGAAAAATCATCATCAGTTGTTGTATGTTATTCATGTAATCTTACTTATTGATATCCTTGTATATATATTTTGTTCTAAATGATTACTTATATTTCATATTCTATTTACCTCTCTTTATATTTTTCACTCTGCTACACTCTGGTAATGAGGGCATAGTCTCCCCATGGACACACCCTAGGCCCATGCTACTAGACGAATGCCTCTGGCATTTTGGGAGATGCCCATGGGGCCATGTGTTCCACCGAGCATGGGTTACCTATTAAGTGCCATCATGTTCTGAGATATCACAATGTGGTATCAAAGGTGATCCTTTATCTCTTTACTATTTAGAGACAACAAATTGGATATTATGAACACTATGGGACTTGGTCTGAAGTTGTTCATGGGCATCACGAACCGATGATCAGGGTCAAAAACAAGTTACCCAAAATATAATAGTTTTTTTGTTTCCTATTACAGTTGGAATTATTTCACTGTTGGGGGACACACATGATGTGTGTTGTTTTTGAATATAATTTTGATTGAGATTTTATTTTATCCTTGTCTCGATGATATGAGGGAAATGCACATTGTAACATGCCTAATAGTAGGCAGCATGAGATTACATATCATGTATATTTCCATTTTATATAGGTTTATTTCACTGCTTTACATTTCTTGTTAAGTTAATGATTGATTAGTGAGCCTTTTATTGTATATATATTCCTTGTGCTACAATGGGATGTGATTGAGTGGTTTCCTATTTCAATTCATGAGGTTTTATAGGCACTCGTGGGTTGGAATGATAAATTTATAGAATCAATCCTTCAATTATAAAGTTAAAGGCGTTTCATTTTCAGTGATAACGAGTATGGGTCTTGATTCCCTAGGAATGAAAATCTATTTTAAATAACATCTATACAAGTTATAAAAATATGGAAACATAAAAGTTAAATGGTTGCACATCATTATCCCTCCAATTCTTTTTTATGAAAGGTAAATAAGTGAACCTAGTAATTAAATTCTAAATGAAATGAATTGGTTGATAATAAATGATGAGGAAAGGTAAAATTCACCCTTCATCTATTGGAACCACTAAAACTAATAACCGATCATTTAACAATATGTAGTCATCTCTGTAGGTATGTGGGGTAGTATGACTGATGTAGTGAGCCTTTCATTTTTTATCTTCCATAAGTGTTGTTATCTATGTGCTTTATATTTTATAACATGTTGTTGGATTCTAATGACCGATGTGACCATATTGTCCTCATATCGTACACCAGGTTGGTACCGATGACCATACTCTATATGTGGTGGGACAGGTGCAGCTAGTATTACCTCTAAGAGAGCCACATGATTCACCACAAGATATACCTGATTTTTTATCTAACACCCATGATCCATGTACTTTCCTATATCTCATGCAATCCATGTGTTTGGCTCAACATATTGCTCCTACAATGGATGATCTGACATACAAGT
This sequence comes from Viscum album, assembly GCA_963277665.1. Taxonomy (NCBI): domain Eukaryota; kingdom Viridiplantae; phylum Streptophyta; class Magnoliopsida; order Santalales; family Viscaceae; genus Viscum; species Viscum album. Next base: position 1,878,736,993 of record OY728150.1, on the reverse strand, counting down.
TCTAAGAACATCAGCCTCATAATTTTCAGGGTTTGGAAGTATACAGGATACTGAGTCTTGGTTAGAGGACACAGTGTCTCCATATGAGCATCTTGAGATGAATCTATTGCATATGGTTACACTTTATACTTATAGGTTTGATTATTCGGCCATGTGTTGGTGAGATGTGATTACCCAGGATGGTTATCATCTGGGAATTTTATAGGTTGATTTATATACTTACATCCATGAATGGTTCTTTCATCCAACCCTGAGGGAAGAAAAATCTATAGAGAACTTGAATCTTAAACAGGGTTTTATTCACTTATGGAATATTCATCGCATATTACGGAGTTTCAGTTATATGTACCACTTATAGATGGTGATGATATTTCTCGTGCTAAATGCATCGTGGATGGGCATGTGTACAAGATCTGTGCAGAGGTGAAAATATTTTGGGTGCCCATTATTTTATTGAAATACTCAATCAGTATCATATAAATAATCGAATCTTAAGGGATGGTAACAACACCATCCATAAAGGATTAGTGTTGCGGCATGGCATTAGCTCTCCGGATGGAAGGAAATGCTCCTTAAAGGTTTCTCATTAGGGTAGTGACAACCAGAGTACTAGTTTGAATGACTCCATGGTGTTTTATTAGTATGGATGATAGAGAAACATGAAGACTTATTATGATAGATATCAAATGGAGTGTCAAGAATGCAGACATATGGGGTACCATTATAGATCATATAGGGCCTTTCAACTAGATTAAAGTGGAAAATTATCAGTTGCAGCTCCACCTTAAAGAGTAGGTTCTTTTGTATGACTTCATGTAAGGATTTGGAATAGAACTATTTGGACTATCTGAAGTGAAAGTTGTGGTTGTGGTTGATAGACCCCTTATTACAAACAGTGTCAAAAAAAAGTTTAGATCATGGTTGTCTAGAAGTTTTATAGTGTTATGGATCATGCTGGATGAAATATTTACAGCCGATACCCAAGGATCAAGCTACGTGACCATCTACAACATGAGGTACTATTATAGTAGAAGAAATATAGTATCTTCATTATTTGATATTGGTGATTCATAGTCATTTATCTATGTATATATTACTGTATGACTAGAGCTGGAAATGTAGTTCTAGTGTGGTGAAATGACCCTAGATACACCATTAGTGGTTTGATCAGAGTTCATATTGTAGTATAGGGATTTTCCCCTAGAGGTAGGTAGTCATATATTCTAATGGATCCTCAGCGTTCTCAAGATTATTGGATTCGATGTAATCCTTGGTATGGATTGGTTAGTTCAGTATCATGATTTTTTAAACTATGATCGTTGAAGGGTATCATTTACATCTCTAGAGGGCAGTAGTTATCTACATAAGGGAGAATGGGATGTCTAGTCAAGTAGAGATGGACCATAACATGTTTATCAAGGTGGAGTGACGGCCTTGATTGAAAATATCATCATGGAGGATCACAGCCTAGGACATGTATAATACTCCCTATAAATATATCATTTAATATATGTCTCTTCTCATGATTTTTCTGGATTACCTTCAAATAGGGATGTAGAGATTACCATTGATCTTGTGTTTGGATCAGATCCAATGTTTGTTCCTCCGAACAGGATGGCACCTATATAGCCTCAATAGTTGAAGTAGTTGTTAAATAATATTTAAGACACATGTTTTATATAGACTAGAACATCTTATTAAGGTTCACCCATTCGTTTATCCAAGAAGGTGGATGGTACCCTATGTCAATATATGGATTACAGAAGGTCAAACATAATTATGATCATGAAATGTTATCCACAAACTCGAATAGATGATCCCTTCGATCAAATCATGGGATCTAGGACCTTCTCTATGATTTTCCTGATGTTGGGATATCACATAGTGAGAGCAAGGCCATTAGAAATATCTCATAGATTGTTCCAAATTAGGCATGGTCTCTATGAGTACCATCTTAATCCGTCCGGTCTTATGAATGCCCCCACCATTTTCATCGATATAATGAATAGTGTTTATCATGCCTATCCAGATTCTTTTGTCATAGTAGGTATGGATGACATCTTGGTGTATTCTCATAGTCATAGAGACACTTCCAAAAACCATGATATTGTTTTAGTACACATAGAAAGAATTATATTTATTCCACGCATTCTATGTGCCACTTTTAGATCATCCATGTTCAGTTCTTATGTCATATCATACTAGAATTTTGAATATATATCATCTTAGGGATGGTTAGTACTGTAGTTTCATAGGATCATCTGAATAATGTGTTTGATATGATATATTTATTGTGTCTAGTTGGATATTAAATGCATTTCATACATGATTTTCCCACCTATATACACCTCTTACGTGCCTTACCGGGAAAGGAGTTATGTTCATGGGGTCATATGTTTATGAGAAATCCATTCATAGATTAATGTAAGGCTTTCCACTTCACCTATTCTTATCCAGATATTTCATAGAAGAGGATATATCATTTTTAATTATGCATTATCCATTTTCCTAGGAGTTTTGATGTTGTATGAGGACATAGACATTGTGTACATATTTTTGTTGTTGAGTCAGCATGATAGAAATTACTTGACACACTACCATAATCTTGTTAATTTTTTGATTATGTACGTTGTTGGAGAGAGTCTATTTTGGGTGGGAACCTTATAGTGTACATGGAACAAAAAGCATCAAATATATCATTTAATATCTTGAATTGAACATGAGACAGTGAATATGGGTTGAATATCTTCATCCGTTTGAATTTTTTCTTGCCTATATGCATGGAATGGAAATGTATTCACTGTTCCACTAAGTCAGAAACATAATCACCAACTGTACACGATGTAAGTGATGAATGGAAGATAATGACCTTATTTTCTGAGATGCATATAATGATTCTTGGTATTCAGGAATTGTCTTACCTCTAATCCTTGACAGTATCCACTTCCCTCGTAGGGATGTTGAAGGGTATCCAATATTCAGTTCCATAGGGATTGGTTATCCATTAGATTTTATAAATATATAACGCGCCAATGAGTTGGTTTTTGAACATAAATGAAATTCTTCACATTCGTGGGAATGTATGGTTTCCTTGAGATATGAAAGATGTGTTGATGAGAAATTCCAATGCTTCTTAGTGGGAAGTTCATCCTAGAATCTTCAAAATGTATCAATATATGTGAAATATGTATTTTTTCTTAGGATGAAACAATAGATAACGAGATTTATTAATAGGTGTTCCACCTATCAACATGTGAAGTTGGAGATCCAATGACCGTAAGGTTTGGTGTAGTAGCTTCCAATCCCAAAATGTAAATGTAATGTTGTTTCTAGAACCATTTATTAAAATCTATGAGTACACAAGTGCTTCTATGTCCAGCATTTGACCCCCAGACCGATGGACAATTTGAACAGAAAATATAGGTTTTAGAGTAATTTCCCCATTAATTTGTCATTTATTTCATTTTTTCATGGGATGTGTATATACCTCTCATCATGTTCTTCTATAATATAAACTTTTAAGAAAAAATTAAGATCGATCCTTTTGAGGCCTTATTTGGTAGGTCATTTCATTTATCCCATATTTTGGATAGAGGTTAGTGAGGTTAACCTGGAACCTATCTCATACATGAGACATGAGAGTAGGTTTAGTAGACGAGGAAGCGTATGCATACTTTATAGTCTAAAAATTAATCTGACGTCAATCACTATTGATGACCTCTGATGTTTTAGGTCAGGGAGATTTATCCCTTCAGGTATCACCCAAGCTAGGGAATAGGTCTTTATGCAGGAAAGGGAAGATTTCACCTCATTATGTACAGTCATTTTTTGTTTTAGAGAGAGTCATGACAGTAGCATATCAGTTGATACTACCTCAGATGTACTGTGGCATGCATTTCATCTTCCATTATTCACATCCTCACCAATATCATGTCAACCCATTTCATACATTTGATCCCACAGAATTTTAGTATATGTTGACGCATCATTTGATAAGTATCTCGTATGCATCGTTGAATGGAGAATAAATGATTACCAAGGAATGTATATCCCTCTAGTATGGGTGATATGGCAGCACAACTCCATGAACGATGGGACTTGGGAGTAGAAGGCCGATGTACAAGCCCAGTGGCTTGAATTTTTCATAGATAGAGTTTCTCATCTATTGGAAAATGAACTCAAGGAAAAGTTCTTTAAATATTGGAAGACTATAAGATCACAAATTTTATGTCAGGAATGGATCCTTTAAATTTCTATCTAATTCTTTATTATGAACTTAATAAGGACTCTAAGTGAGTTAGAAACAGTTTCAATGGTGTATATGTATTATTTAGACCCCATAAGCACATTTTTTGTAGAACTAGTCCTTGTACAAAATTTTTAGTAATTTGTGGGAGGAGGGTGCATTTTTTGGGAAAACTGAGTGGGTGGCATGGTTTTTTTGATAGTCCCATAGCACATGGCTTGCGCACGATTTCACTTACAATGTTCCACAACCAAGTGAGTGCTACATTTTATCTAGGTAATCATCTATGATTTATGCATTGTTTAGGAAACCATGAAGAAAAACCATGATTAGGGTAATTTTTGGGAGATTTTACACATCTACCCATAATTGTCTAATTAATCACCTCCATTTACAATCCAATTTCCAGTAGGATTATATTTTGTTTCTCCCATTTTGGATCTTATTGAAGGCCTATCATAGAGATCAAGAGATATCATTCATCTGATATTTGTTCGAGCATCGCATCGTCAGGTTGGATGATAAAAGGTTGGTAATCGAGTCTGTATTAATTTTTCAATGTCTATCTTTCTCTCAAAAAAGTTATCAAGCTGGGAGACTTTGTACATTTTTATTAGATCTACATCAACACATGCTAATGTAAAGGCTAATACTGGATGAGTAGTGTGTTGGAAGCATTTTTGTTCTATACTGGAAATAGAGTATGGCCTGTATTTATTATCAATCCTCATTGGATGTTTAGGAATTTTTTCCAATAAATGGATCATATAGTAAATCAGGTATCAGTATTGATCATTGGGTTGTTTTCCTGTGTTTTCCAAATTTTTTATTCCAAATATTGAAATTTTGTGAAAAGTGTTTTTGGAAAATGGATTTGTGTGGATGATTGAAGGGTGATTAAAAACATTAACGCAAGGAAAGATTTGGGATCAGTGTATCAAAATATTGAAAATAAGAAAAGTGCGTCCAAGACATAAATGTGTACAAAAGTTGTGGTTTCCTGTAAGAATATTACATTCCTAATGAGACATCAAACGATGTTTTGGGTGCTTAGGAATAGTCTTGTGCATACTGACAAAGACTCATTAGAAACTTGTGTGTTCATGGTTATCAAGGCCTATAATTAAGAGGTTACCCCCATGAGAGAAGAAGAATTTTTAATGAGGATCTGGGTGATCTTCTATATGAACTATTTATGTGTGAAATATTTGGAGGGAGTTAATCTTGGACACATGATATTGCATTAGTATAAAAATAAAAAGTGATCATTTTTGGGTGGTTTCACAAAAGATCTGGGTTGAGTGAATAATAACGGTTGTGTGAAATTTATCTAGTGCAACAAATCCCAAATCATGCACCCAAGTTCATTTTGGTGCTTCTTTCACTGTTTTTATATCTGGTTTTTTCATTTATTTCATTTAAGGTCATCAATTTAGGTTTATGGTGCATGGATGGTACCATTCATAGTCAAGGGAAATGATTTTGATGCCAAATCATAGAAGGAACCCTAATGTCAATAAAATGAGTTTGAAATCGCTTAGATTATTGAGCAAGGGGGAGTCAACAGATGTGTTCTGATGAATGTAGTGAGCGATCAAAAAAATGTTGTAAAGGGAGTGATCATGGAACATAGTGACCGTAAACGAACCATTTTATTACAAAGGTTGTGTAGATTAGTGGATTTTGGAATGATAAACACACTGCCAGCATACAATTTTTTGATGCATCCCTTAGTAGGGAACCATGTAAAAGTGATGTCTCATTCTTTTTCTGGTGAGTTGTATATTACATATTATATCCATTATTCAGGTTTAACGAGTTACTACCAGTGTGGGAACATGATCCATCACATTAAATAAAAAATTTTACAAACTGATTCACCCCTACACTCTCAGGGTTCCAATGGACCTAAAAGTTATATCACAAAGAGGATGATGGCTTAAATATGTCCTTTCCTTATTGTAATGGTGAATTTAGTAATCATCATGGGAGTTCCATTTTTTCATGGAAGTAACATTCAATTTTGGAAGAATAGGATGAGATCACAGCTATGATCAACTTAAATGGATGTCATTTTTTATACTATGCATGTATTTTAGTTCACTAATCCAGCTAGGATATTCATGACTGATAGAGAGAGAAAAATGTATGATGTAGATGCTAAATCAAAAAATTCTCTCAATGCAACACATTTTGATTAATGCTATATAAAGGTAATAATTTCCACCTCAACAATGTCTATGTGGGATAAAATAAAAAATATTTATAAAGGAGATAGTAATGTGAAGGAAGTGACACACCATGTTCGTCAAACAGGTTTGATGATATGAAGATGTACCTTAATGAAAATGTAGATTTCTTCCTAAATAGAATTACTTAAGTTGTTGGATAATTTTGAGGTCATATAAAAGAGGTCAATGACATATATATTTTAATGAAAATATTGAGAATACTTCAACATCTTTAAAATTAAATGGTATCATCTCTTATGGAATGAGATCTCTATAAAATCTCTCTGAATGATTCTCTAAGTAGCCTGGTGGCATATGAAAGGAGATTCAAACCATAAGATGCAACAACTCCTATACGTAAGAAAACAATATTCAAATCCCTGGGAAAAGTAAAAAATTTAGGAGATACTGTTGATGAATATTTTGTGGAAAATGAAATTAATTATCTCATTTGTATGAAATTCAGTAAGGGAAAAGGTAAATTTGAATGCAAGCTACCTCTGGCTTTCTTTCATTGTCTAAGATTTGTGAACATTGCCTCTCGAGACACATTCTCGTTTGGTGATTAAAAGAGTAATGTTGGAGATATTTAGAAGCTATGGAAATGGTTTTACAAAAAATGAGACTTTAAATGTTGAAAGAAACTAGAATGAAGATGATTTTTCTATGAATATGATATTGAATATAGTGAATTATTTGAGGAAGAATTAGAATAATTTGAGTCAGGAAACCAATCTTCAATGATGGCTACAATTAAAAAGCTATACCGTCCAAAATTAATGCTGGTGAGAACTACATGAACATTGATTCCAATACCATGTTGAAACATAATGATGATCTTTTAAGCTTGAGAATAAATTTAAGATATGTAATAATTAGAAGAAAATTTTTGAAGAATCATCACAATATGTTGATCAGCTTGAAGATGAGATTGAACAACCGGAAGAAGTTTTGAATGTACATTCATCAATAATTGAAAGAAAAAATGATGCAGTGGAATAAAAATTCAGAATTGAAGAATATACAAATTCCATTATTGGCCTTTCCTTGATAATGGAGGGAATGTCCAAAACTATTGAAAATAATGAAGAAGAAGTTTTTACTCTTACAATTATACTTGAAAGAGGATCAAATTCAAACGACGAAAAGAAGAAAATACAATTTGGAAAATTTTCTATTATCAAATTGCTAGTGAGAGGAATGAATTGTTCTGAAGTAGTTGAAATATCATTTAATGACCAGAGACCCACATTATTGGGAAATAGTGGAATCAGTTATAATGATGAAACATAAAATGTTGTAAATAAAGTTTACCAAAATAAAGGCAATATGAAAATGGATCATGTTGAAAAGTCACATGAAGTGTTGAAAAACAAACAGTTAATTCAATTAAAATGAAGGAATACAAAAATTACCTACCTCCCCGAACTCTGACTCCCGTTCATGTCCTCCCCTCCCCGACCAGCACCTCCCAACCATCCAACCTCCACCTCCTGGCTCTCTCTTCTCTACTCTGACCTCTGCCTCCCGACCATCTCATCCACTGCCCAGCCTCCGCCTCCGCTCCTAACCTGGACCTCCTGAACATTGCCTCCGCCTCAACGTCCTAGCCTTTTCCACACTGACCCCCAGCTCTGGCGACGTCCCTGCTCCCCCCTCTCGGCTCCCTCTCCTCCGAGTATCATCAAATTCAACTGCTTCAACCCATTTTGTAGGATTATTCTTTTTGATGTAATCCTTATATATATTATCCTATAAAAACATTACTAATATTTCCTCTTCTGAAATTTATTAGGCATAAGAATGGAATATATTATGTATATCAGGTTAGTGTTTTTCATTTCATTTTTAGGTTTTATTTAAACTTCAATCACAGAGCAAAACTTTTTTTTCCATTGTTTATTCCTGTAACTTCTAGAATAACCATTGTGCTGAATTTCCATACGTAATTTTCTAAAAAGAGCCAATTACTCATCTTAAAAAGCTCTAGCCTTAACCAAAAATATTCAAACATATCTTCCCTAATTAATTTATAGACTTACAGTTCAAAAAAAACTTCTATACTGAATATCCAAACTTCTAGATAACAAAAAATTATTCTCAGAACATCTTGGTCCCCTAATTTTGTAACATACTACATCCAGGATGCACAACCTTTACATCCACTATAAATTTACTTTTAGAATATAATTTTTTACATTTTTAACATCTTCAATTATATAAAATCTCAACCCCACTTCCAAAACACTTTTCTTAACATATCATTCTTCAAATTAACTTCTTAAATAATATCCAAACAATCTCAAAATTCCAATTTGTGACTTCTATTATCAAACACAATTATTTATTTGAAAACATAACACTTAATTTAAAAAAATCCAACACACAGCCTCTTGGTTGAAACTTTATCTCCCTTTATATTTTTTGGATAATACTATTATAAATCCTAAACCAACATTTTACTATAAATTATTCAAAGGAATACATATTTATGGTGTATTATTTTCACTCCCCTTTTTTAAATATAATTAAAATGGACATTGTATACATATTTTTATTTTCATTATCCCCACTTTATTAGATAATTACATTGTGTAGACTTATTAGCTATACTCCCCTGTCATACATACTGTACATGTTGTATAATTTTAATGTTCTCCACTAATTATTTGTTTGTGCATTTTTATTCTCCTCAACTTTTAAAATCCATATTTGACGAGTTTTTCTCCCCCATTCTCATTAAATTCCTTTATAACCAATTTGATATAGAGATCTTTAAACATATTCCTTAAACACCATCTATTGATATTTTGGATCCATTTTCCACATTCAAAAATTTAGGTTATCTTTAAACCATGTGTTGATTAAAACATTGGATATTTTACCAATGTCAATTCCACTTGTTAGATAAAAATAATTCCTAATTTTTATTTTATAGAATTTTAATCTATTCCTCTATTCAGACATGTTTTACAAAAATATTTTTAGAAATTAAATTTACTACTTATCATTGAATTATTGATGAATACATTAATACTAATAATTCTAAACTCGATATAGTCAATAACATCAATGTTGTGCATCTGACTCAATTACTTATATAAACATGTATAACCTGATATTTTTATTTCTTCTACACATTAGGTAATCTCATTCATAATTACACAAAACCATCAAAAAATAAACAATAAAGTACTATGTGTGTGACACACACCACATGTTTAACTAATAGATATCACTTTTTCATGATGGAATTATGACACCACATGATATCCATGAACCTTCCTTTCCACACATGGATTTCATTTTTATGGATAATAATAAGCAGTTTATGTGTTCCCATCCCCAAATCCAACTAAATGCATTTATTCTTTTACACTAATTATATATATAATACATCAAACATTGTAACTATTTTTTGGTTGTGAATCGTTTCTTCCTACATATTTTGGTGTCTTAGATAAAAAAGTAACCTAATACCATATTATTATCACACGAAAAAATAAAAATAAATTCCATGAATGTTATTATAAATTACATATATTGTATTCTATTAATTTTAGTAGTCGTATAAAAATTTATATATGAAATGATATCATTTATAAATTACCATATTTCACTTAACACAACTGATAATTTTATATGAGTCTTTGAAACAACTTTAATTCTCTATGTGGCTCTACATCATTTGAGCCTCTTCATCATACGATGAAATTCCAGATCTATTATACAAATATAAAGTGGTTTCTCAACACTATTTGTTGAGTCATATAACTCCCTGATACCATTTTATATATTTATACCATTTAATATATCGAATAAATCTGACACCACGTATCGAATTTATCTTCTTTTATCATAATCACAGCCCTCTTAAATTTTAATCACTACAATCATCATAGAAAAAATTTCAAAAAAAATTTGGGAGGGAGCCTTCCCATCCATACTCAAGTTAAGTATTTTGGTTTGTATTAGTAAACCACCATTTTTTGTTTTTGGTTTATTTCTAAATGGTGGACTTATGAAGCTGTTGCAGTTTCTTTTGAGGTAATACCTCAATCATTGGCATTAAATTGTGGTGTTAATGTGATCAGGACTATTATTTCTCTTTATGAAAAGGAATGTAAGTTGCGATCATTTCCCCTTTCACCTATTGGTCATCAATTTATGATTATATTGATACAAAGTTCAGTCATGACACCAAAAACTATATCACATTCCCTGTGTCTTTTATTTTCCTAAAAAACAATAAGGCTTGGGATGTCATTTAATCTCATCATTGATTGGTATACAATAAATATGGGGGAGGAGGTGGGTCTTGGAAGGGGGAGGGGAGGAGGAGGGGCTGGGTAGGGGGAGCTGGGAATGATAGAGGGGGAGGGGGAGGGGCTGGGTAGGGGGAGCTGGGTATGAGCGAGGAGGGGGAGGGGCTGGGCATTATGAAGGGGGAGGGGGCGAGGCAGGGCATGAGGGAGCTGGGGATGAGGGAGGGGGAGGGGGAGTGGCTGGGAATGAGGGAAAGCTGGGCATGAGGGAGGAGGGGGAATAGATGGCCAGTGGGGTGCTGGGCATGAGGGTTGGGGAGGGGGAGGGGCTGGGCATGAGGGAGGAGTCGGGCAGGGGGGATCAGGGCATGAGTGTGGGGCTCGGTAGAGGGGAGAGGGCGGGGGAGGGGGAGGGGGATTTGCTGGGTAGGGGTGAGATGAGGATCTATTTTTTTAATCTTGATAACAAGAACAATCCATGAATATTGATATCAATTTCTGTTTATGGTGGATACTTTGTATTTTTATCAATTTTGGAATGATATTGTGATATATGTTTGTGTGTTTTATTTAATGTGTTTTTATCCAAAATGTTCATTAAATTTGCCATTGTACTTGACTTATTGGTATTCTATCTAAGAGTTATAAGAATATTTGGATTTGGATAACTGATATAGATGTTGCATATGATGATTTTGATTTTCAGCTTTCTTTTCTCTAATTTTTAATGTGGTTTTTGTCTTTTAGGAAGTCTCCGAACATAAAATAAAAAGCTTATTCAGTGGAATCCTCATTCAGGTTTTACTCCAACTATTTAATTTTAATATTCTCCAATGTATTTGAATATGTTTTGGATTCATTAACTGTCATTGCATTTGAAAAGTCCCATGACATTATTCAGAAATCATGGATCACGGTGTACATTCAAGAGGTATGCACCCGTATGATTTTACATGAATTTTTTAACCTTTTAACATGATAATGTATTGAATATTGATAACATTTTATGTTTATGGTGGATACGTTTTATATATATCAATTGTTGAATGAAATTTAAATACATGTTTGTGTATTTTATTTCATTTTTTTATCCAAATGTTTCTATAAATATTCCATTCTACTTGACTGAGCAGGGGGCATGGGATGGGATGGGGGGGAGGGGGAGAGGGAGGATTTGGGAAGTGGGGAGGGAGGGGGAGGGTCTCATTAGGTGGTGAGGGAGAGGGGCTGGGTAGTGGTTAGGGAGGGGGAGGGGGAGGGGCTGTGGAGGAGCTGGGCAGTGGGGATAGAGGGGAGTGGATGGGAAGGTGGGGAGGGGGAGGGGCTGGCTAGTGGGGAGGGAGGGTGAGGTGTTGGGAAGGGTGGAGAGGAGGGGTTGGGGGAGGGGATGTGCAATTGGGTAGGGGGGAGGGCGGGGAAAATGGGGAGGGGGAGGGGCTGGGAAGTGGCTAGGGGGAGGGGCTGCACAGTGGAGAGGGAGGGGGAGGGACTGGGCAGGTGGGGATGGAGGGGGAGGTGTTGGGAAGGTGGACTTGTGAGTACCACATTCTGAGAATTTTTACACATAGATCATAATGGTCAGATCCTATCACCTTTATAGTCCATTTAATTGGGGTTCATATTTTTTAATATTTATTAGGATAATTTCTATATAGTTTGGTTTTAGATTCTTCATGGGGTTGGATTGTGAGCTGCAATGCCTATGTGAGGGTGTGAACTCATTATATAGAAAATGCTGGTGGATGCCAACTTGAGTTGATTAATGATCAATTGGATGGATCATTATAGGAGAGATCAAGTAGTTTCTTTTAGGAGATTGATCCTTTACATTGTGTATTGAGACAGTTTTCTCATGATTAGAGATATTGAGGTATAACTCTTGAGTTTGGGGACCACATATATTAGAGTATTTTGGAAGGATTGACTCATTTTGATGGTGGTTACGGTCATGTACAATTATACTACTGATGTTATTCTAAGGGAATCTTGAGGATTCCATTGATGGATAGTTTACGATAAATTGATTAGTGGTTGTCATAGAAGGCTATTAATAATGCATGTATTTTAGATCGAGTTGAGTAAATGGAAGATCCATGATGAGCATATTTTTTACATCAAAATAACACTTTTTGAGGATTCCAAAAGAGCATTACATTATTATAATGATAATCAATATGATGATGTTGAGATAAACATTCAACTATAAATATTGATGGAAGGAATGTTGATGATTCAAGATGACATTTTAGGATGCATTAAACATAGTAGATGCTGAATTTTGTGGGAGCATTAACAAAGTCATATACCAATAAATTAGGAAGAGAGTAAAGTAATCAATTCGCGAGGCAGTCAGAATATCAAATTGAATCCCAGTAATTTGCACATCTATAAGGAGAAAGCCTCATATATAAAGGAGGAACATCACATGAGTTATGTATATGAAAAAGAGGGAATATTGAGAATGAGATATTAAGAGTTAATAATAAAAAGAGTTTAAGAAGGGGATTTTATGATCTACTTTAATCGAAAGTGCATTTAGGTCAAATAAGGTATGAAGAGCCGGAAGCGTAGAGTTTTGTAATAAAACGAAATAGAAGGACAAATTTTATGATGAAGTTCTATAATGTTGAAAATTGAGTAGATCAAAATCATCCCAGATCTAGATGAAGTTTCAAGAGAAGAATACCGTTCTCAAAAGACGTTAAAGATCTCCAAGTAGTTAGTCACAAGATATTGTGATCCAAAATTCTTGTTGAGAAATACCATTTAAAGAATTTTATTTTTCTACACTTGATCATCTATAAAATGGAGCTTGTGGATGGGGGATATAAATAGTTGTAGGAGGATTTTTGTTGGGGTATATAACCAATCACTAAAGGAGTTTAAATTGTGGTGTATAAAAAATTTTGGAATAAAGGATAGGGTTTATAACCATTTGATGGATTTGTATTGTCACAGTGTATAACCCATTAGTATTGATATTATTAGAGTATCCATGTTGTCTCGTATAACCAACATGGAAAGTAGGATTTTCACAAGACATTGTAAATCATCATGTTCTGGTATTGTGCTTTTATTTTCATACATATGAGGTAAGGATGATATTTTTATATAGATAGGATCATGTATTTAACCATCCATAATGTGGATTTACACTTCTATTTTAGCTATTTAGATGCTGGGGATTAGGTGGGATTATCGAACATCTAGTTTCACAAGCCTAGTATATGTGCTAATACATGTGCAGAATGGTAGGGAGGTGAAGCTACTCAGCCGGTGTAGCTTCTCAGCCTAGGGAACCTATCTATACCCACGGTTTGGTACACCATGGGTATATATGGGGCATTGTAAATCAATATACCCACAGATTGAAAAATGTGGGTATACATCTATACCCACTTTTTCACAAATTGTGGGTAATATCAATTTTCATTGGTCTATACACACAGTTTTTGGAAAACCATGGGTTTAGAACAATTGTGACGACACATAAGAACACGATTTCTGAAACTGTGGGTATATCATATACCCACAGTTTTAATCCTTTTGTATAGGTGATATTTCCAATAGTGTAAGTAGCTATCAATGCCACCCAGATATACAACACCTAGACTCTTGATATAGGATGCTCATATGACATGATGGGTAATGATGACCGACTAAAAAATGTTTTGAAAGTGGTTGATAAAATAGTGTGGTTTGGTAATGATGGGGCACAGAAGATCAAATGTAGTGGGAGTACTAAACTGGCAAATGGAAAGCCGATGAAAACTGATGGTCTATATGTAGATAGCTAACGTCATGATCTACATAGTGAGTGACATCTGTGAATCTAGACTTATTCTGACATTCAATCAAAAGAGATTTAATATAATAAGAATTATTTGGAATTCTTTTTTGAAATATTACAGAATTGAAGGGAAATTGTATTAGGTTGACAGTGAGGAAAAACTTTTCTACATGATTGATTAACATGAATTCAACTTGTGGCATCAAATATTAGGTCACATTAATCATTATGAAATAGAAAAGATATGAAGTGTGAATATACTCATGGATATTCCCAACCTGAAGGATGAATGGGAAAAATAATGCCATTCTTCATTTTGTGGGAATCTGGTCTTCAGTTCTTATCAGCCATTGATGATAAGGGCATCAAACCTTCTTGATCTCTTCCATTCGAATGTATAAGGACAAATAAATGTTGCTAGAATACATTGAGGAAGGTACACTGTTCTTTTTTAATGATGAACATAATACAATGTATTGTGTTATGGTTATAAACAGAAAACATAAAGTGCATGATTATGTGAAAACATATCTTCTGAATTTTGAGAATGACACTAGGTGAATAGTCCGTGTTATGTGATCTGATAATGGAGGGGAATACATGTATATTGAGTTTGGAAATTACATGAAAAATTATTTAATACAAAATTTGGTGGACACTATGAAAAGACCATATTAATATGGTGTTTTTGAGCACTGGAATCAATAGGTGAATAATACCGCAAAAACAATGCAGATTGAGAGTCGTATCACTTTCCAATATCTAAATAAGTTGTTCAATCTACAATTTATTTTCTAAACCAAACAGAGATCTATATAAGAGAAATGAAGACATTGTATGAGGTTTGGAATGAACAGAATCCCTCATTGAAGTATTTCAATATTTTCGGAAGTAAATGACTCATCAGAAACAAATAAGGAGATGAAGTAAAGTATGGTGATACGGTATATGAAGGAATATTTCATGGATATTAAATGAATAGAAAATCCTACCAATTATTCAACAAAAATTTTAGAAAAATATTGGAAAGGAGTGATGAAATGATAATTGAAGAGAATAACACAAATATTATATGGGGATCTTAAGCTATTATTATTGAATATTTTTAATATAGAGGACATGGAACAAATTTAAATGAAAATGTTGAAGAATAAGTGAATCACTTTCAGAAGCATCCACATGATGTTGGAGGAATCCATTTATGGAGAGAATTCAATTGATCCTCAAAGGAAAACTCAAATAGGAGAGATTGATCAATCCAAAATCATAGAAGGTAGGATTGCACCCATACAAACAAGGAGAATATGGAACAATTATCAATCAGAATCCAAATAAATTGTGAACCCATCCCCATTTGAATAAGCTACAAAGGATGCACCAGGGGATAAATCCATGAACAAAGAGGTAGATTAGATTGACTAGAATATAACATCAGATCTGGTTAAGTGTCCTGAAAACCACAATGTGATTGGTACAAAGTGGATTTTCAAGAATAAATACGATGAGAATGTTAATGTGATGAGAAACAAGGCGGGACTAGTGTGTAATGTAAATTAACATATTGAAGGCATCGAATGTGAAGAACAAAATTATGCAATGGATATTTTGGAGTCAATCAATCTATTGATTCCATATAAATACTAAGAGATTATAAAGTGTTTCTAATGGGTTTCAAGACATCATTCTTGAGTGGTGTCATCAACGACGAAGTCTACATTGAACAAATAGTGGGTTTCATTCTTGAAAATGACCAATTGGAGGTTTAAAGATTATAAAATGGACTATATGGTCTGATCCGAGCATCATGAGAAAGGTATTCATGGTTGGATTCAATCATAAGGAAGCTGAAATTTATAATAGGAGGAGTCGATCAAAATAACTAAATAATGAATTCTTCGAAAGGTCCATTCGGGGTACTGGTGTGCAATGATGGTAATATTTTTGGTGGAAGTAGATAAGGATATGTCGATGAATTTTCCAGTCAAATGAAATAAGTATTTGAAATTACTACGATTTTTGAAATCACATACTTCTTTGAGTTGTAGGTAATATAGAAAAGGGACTACACGTTCATTTCTCATAAAAAAGTAATCAACAGAGATATTGAATAAATTTAATATGCATGACTCCAAACATATGTCGACTCCGATTACAGTTAGAACCAAACATCGAAAGCATGTCGATCAGGCTTCTGTTGATCCCACCAAGTACAAGAGGATCATTGAAAGCCCAGTATAACTGACATCGACATGGATGGATATTGTATTTGCAGCATGTTTGGAAGCCCATTTTGAATGTAATCAAAATTAAGAACATATGGAGGTAGTGAAAATAATTTCGAGGTACATTAAAGGTTCTGAAAATTATGGTATATATTTTATATAGTAAATGATAGTGAACTATCATCATTCATCGATGCCGACTGGGATGGATATGCAATGGAATGAAAATCCCCTAGTGGTGGAGCATTCAATCTTGGGAAGAAATGTGTGGACTGGTTCATCAATAAATAAGAATTTACTACTCTTATTACATTTGAATCTGAATATATATCCTATAAAAATTCATGCACTCATTTATTTTGGATGTATTAGGAATTGACTAGTATTGGTGATGATGTGAATCAACTGATGGCGATTCTTTGTGATAACAGGTGCACGACTAATCTTACGAAGAATCTTATTCACCATTCTCATATGATGTATATTGAAATAATATATCTTTTAATCCATGAAATGTTTGAACAATATGTGACTACAATCAATCATGTAGGAATTGATGAGAATGTGGCTGATATTTTGACCATGCCAATAGCAAAAACTGTGTTTGCGAAAAATTGGTTGAACCTATGTGTTCAGCCACCTTATAATGAATACAGAGGACACAAAATTCCCGTCTCCAATATTTTTTTTAACTGTGTTAATATATTTGTGGATGGGATGAAGGTTTATGGGGGAGATATGAATCGTGGGGAGTATATTATAATCTCTACATTGTTCAAATACGAGTCTATGAGTTTATTTCTAATATGGGAGAAATGTAAAAATTAAATCTGTTACGTTTAATGTGTAAATGTCATGGTTGAAATCTTTATGGTATCATGTTTTTCGAAGGAGAATGGAGAATTAAAAATTAAATACTATGAAGTGAGAAAAACATTAAATTGATGAGGGAAAACATTTTGTTTCATGAGTAAGCAGTTAGACAATTCATTTGAACAATTGAAAACACGATTCAAGTCTTCTATCTTGTTTTATACACCGATCATTTCTCATTTATACAATCAGTTTTGGATAAGTTTTTTTGTTGCATATCAGGCTTTGATAGTGGATGGTGCTTTATTGAATCTATCTGATGATTTCCAATAAACCCAATGGTGGAGATTATAAAAACAATGGTTATTCCACGTTGGAAATAGAGTTTGGATTAGAAAAAAAGTGCATAGAAGACATAAATGAGAACAAAATATAAGGTTGTGTGGAAGAATAATACAGACCCAATGTGACATCCAAAGTGGGTTTTCCTTCTTTGAAATATTCTTTTATGCACTAAAAATCACCCATTAGAAAATTGTGTGCATGGTCAACGATTACTAAAAATAGACGGTTACCCCCACTAAAGAAGAATAATTTTCAATTATGATTTGGGTGCTCCACTACACGATTGAATTCTGTGTTATTTCTTTGGATATAGATAATCATGAACAAAAGATGTTACATTGGTCTAAAATGACCTAGTGAACATTTTGGAGGCGTAGAGGAAAAGATCTAGGTTTTTAAAAAAAAGTTGCATGAAAGTCATATTGCACAAAAAATCCCAAATATTGCGTGAAAGAGTAGGTGTTGTGTGAATGTGCATTATGGAGCTTCATTTATGATTTTCAATATCTAGTGTTCTCGTTTAGGGATTTAAATCGCATTAATAACATTCAATGGTTCCAGAAGGTTCCCATTCTAGTTCTGGTACAAAGACTTCAAAGACAAATCATTGATGTGACCATGAAGTCAATAGAATGAGTTTTAACTCTCTCCGAGGAGGGAGAAATGGGGTGTCAACAGATGTGTTCTAATAGACGTAGTGAGATATCCCTCAAATATTGTGAAGGTAGTGAGCGGGAACATAGTGATTATTACCAAACATTTATATTCCATAGATAGTGAAGATTAGTGGATTTTGGTAGGACCAAAAACCTAGCAGCTTATGCACCATGGACGTATCCCATAGTAGTGATCCGTGTAAAAGTGTTTGGTTGTCTCATTGCATGTTGATGTTTGATTTCTGACATATCCATCATACAGGTTTAACAAGTTTCTACCAACATGGAATCAAGATATACCACTATAAAATAAAAAGTTGACAGCCTAATGGTACATAAACATATTTCATCATATGACGATTTTTTTTGGAGAAACCAGTATCCTAAAAATATTAATATTATGAATTTATAAGTACAAATAAATTTGGTAGTCTATATTTCAAATGTAATTTGTAGGAAACCAGGATAATCTTGTCAAAATATCCTCATACTACACAACATATTCTACTTCCTTTTTATTTATGTTGTGGAACATTCTTATCATTTCATTTATTTTCTGATAAGGTACATATTTATAGAGGAACTTTTCTTTAAAAAATATATATTCTATGTGTTCTATGATGTATTCCTCTATAGAACATTGCATCAATAACTACCAATGATCCACTTATCCATCATGATAGTAAAACTCAAGTGTATTTTTATTTCTTTTCATCACATCACAAGGCTATAAAAAATCATTTCATGGGACATAATTCATTTCTCATCTACCATAGGATTAGTTGAACCAATTAATTATACAAGTCTCTATCACATGATGTGATCCAACATAAGAGAATCATGTCATGGAAATATAGGTTTCTCTATCCAGGGAAGTTTATTTTTTCATAAAATAATAATGCTTCTCTAATATAGCTATGATATTCTATGTTTAAATACTAGCTATATTTTATTGCTGAGTAGGGAAATCCCCAAATTGTCCATGATTATTGTGTCCCTTCCTTCATCGAGGTATTATTTCTAAACAGTGAAAAATAATATATAATATCCTAAAATAGTAATTTAAAACAATAATTTATAATTAAAAATAAATCTTAACACTTAACAGAATTTGAAAAGTAATTAATTTTTAATATCAGAATCATAATATTGAATTAATTATGTATATATATACATTAAAATTAATCATAATTTGAATAAAGAAATATGATTTTTCAAAATCATTGCCCCATGAGTGTCAAACTATTTTTGCAGTAAGGATTATTTTCATGCACTAGGAGATGATCAAACTAATGTTCAATGAACCATTTTCAGTTTTATCAGTCTTATATACAACTATATCAAATCCACATCTACTTGTAGTATCTATACATAGATCTTTTTCTAGGAATAACTACAAAATATCATACTCAATAAAACATTAGGTTGAACTTTTTTTCTAACCCTCAAAGAATATCATACAGACATATATAATAATATAGTTTTTGCTTTATCTAATTCCCAAAGTGTCTACTATACTTCCTATGATACCAAGTAGAACAACCATGAATCTAGTAACAAATATATGACATTTAAATTATTATATTTGTATAGATATAATTGATCAAATTCTAAAGGCCCAATCTATTTTGTAGATTTAGAGAACTATACACATATGTGATAATAATTTTATGTTGGGAATAATGGATAAAATATAGAAATGTAAAACCATAAAATTTCGTGAATGTATTAAAAGAATTATTCTTTACATCTTATGGAATTGATAAAAATAAATGTGATTTAAAATACATGGAAATGGTTAAGTATATCCAAATCAATCAATTAGATAGTCATAATCAATATAGGAAGTTAAATTTTTGAATACACCATACATTAAATCAGTAACATGAGCACAAAATACTTTTATGTAATTTAGAAATGCAATAGACTCAAGGTTTAAAATAAAATATTTCTCCTTGAAAGAAAAGAAATTTTTTTATTTTTTGATCTTAGACATAATAAAATCTATACCCCAAGGACTTTTCCATGAAATCATAAATCTATTCAAAAAAACACTTTTAATTTAGCCTAATAATTTGTATTAAATAACCTACCTATTCATTAAAGGGATATATTATTCTATGGTCCACCCATCATAGTATTCCCAAATAATTCATTATATATCTATTTTTTATTTAATTCATTAACGTATATTCAATATGAAAAAAATGTCTTGATTGGGTAAAGAATTCATATTTATCAATATATCATCAGTAAATTATAAAAGTTCAATGAAATTAATATATGTTTAAATGATATATGATATATGTTGTATTTATAAAACTTATACAATGAATAATGATATTAAATAAAAATTTAATGTCCAATGGAAAATGATTACAATTTATTATACCAATATAAATTTAAAAATAAAAAAATTAAGACACAAACCAGAGGATACCATTAGTTACTTAGAGATAATTGGTTTTGCAATAAAATAGACTTTTAGATAAATAATGTTAATATAAGAGAAATATAAAACTAATATTTCCTAATTTTTTTAAAACATTGAAAATATTTATTTGATGAATCATTATGTAAATTTTTTTAGTGGCATCGATGTTGTTTATTGCTACATACAATTAAAAAGCATTTCATTTTTTCCTTTTGTTGAAAACATAAATTTTGAAAAATAATATAAATATTCCTTTAAAATACTTTTTTAAATTTAAGGATAACATAATATGAAATTAATAAACCAGTTGTGGATATAATAATACTTTTTTAATTTTTTTTAAACATGGATATAGAATAAAATCTATATGATTTAAATATTTTTATATTCATTTTTATGTCAAAATTTTAAATTATTAATTTATATACCGAATTGAGAAAACTATTTAATAAAATATTGATCTCAATATGTAAATTGTGAAGAGTAAAATTATTGGAGGTTATGAAGGATAAATTAAAATATTCTTCCAATAATAGTAAAAGGAATCCCAAAATAATATTACATTATAAAATTGATTCTTACCACTTTTGAAAATCTCAATTTATAACCCCTTGAAATAATATACATTAATTGAATCTTTTTCCATCATGAATAAACAGTATTTCATGTTAAATATATGTACATGAGCCTTATCCTGGTTGGTAAGGACCCCATAAGTGCATCCAAGTGACTAGGGGTCAAATACAGGCAGAGGCAGAATATCCGGGGGTACTGTAGCAGTAATGTAGCTTGTACTATAGCAGAAACTGTACAGTATTGTAGCAGGAACTATACTACGAACTATAGCAGGAACTCTTTGGCACTGTAGTAGTCGAGAATATGCCCCCGTTTGGGCCTTCGAGCTACCGATTTGGTCCCTATATCCTTTAAGGCCTTCAGGACACCCAGACCTTCAGGTCAGTAAGGCCTTAGGGCCACCTCAAGGCCTCCGGGCCACCATAAGTGCAGATACAAACCAGAAAACATACAAGGAACATTCTCTACAAGGAGGATGAGTAATGAGCTTTCACCGTAGCATAAGCTAAATAGATTGCAAGAATTAGAGGGTATGGCACCTGCCATCGGGACAAGCCTGTGCATGCACAGACATGCCTAGCCGAACAGTTATGCGATGGTGGATAGATGATTTCATGATGTAGATGATAGGGAGGATCAGTTCCAAGTAGTTAGTCTGGGTTGTATGTAATGTTGAAGACTACGGGCAATGAACTCCTCTAAGGCATGCAGGCCATGTAATAATTATGCATACGGGCCTTGTAAGGGTTCCCCCTCACCCCTTGAAAGGTGGATTATGAAAAATTAATAAAACATGAAGGCCCTAAGGCCATTGGAGGATGTTAAATATATCAATGTTATAGTACACACACCAATGAAAAGTAAATATGAGCATATTAAATAATATTACTCAATGAAATAGAAATGGAGACATATTCAGTTTCCTCAAACATTCTTTTTGTTGAATGAACATTAAATACATGTATAAGGGTTTTATGAATGTTATTAATTAACCAAGGAGACATATTCATATTTATAATAACATATATGATCCTATTACATCTTCTAACCATCCATTAAAAAAATATTTTTAAAATTTTTTGGGTTTTTAATTGCCATGTTTTCTTATCCGTTATTTGTCATGAATGTTATAGTTCATATGGGTAGGATTTATTGACATAATTTAAAGAATTATATGGGAAATAATAGTATAATATTAACTCACTATATTCATTTTTAAAAATATTCATAATTTTCTACTTGGAAAACGAATCAAATCTCTTCATAGAGACAGTTTTTTGTATGTACACACAAATGATTGTATAATTATCTAAACTATTTAAAGTGTAAGGAAGTGCGTGATCGATTAATTTTAGTGAATTGATATAATTCCATATTCATCATATATATATTTTGATTTTCTACATCATTATTACTATCTATTTGGGTAGGTGATTGGAAAAAAATTACACCAGTTCGTGAGGTGGTAGTCTTTTATACACATGATCAATGACATTATTTCAGGTTTGATGGGAAAAAAGATGAATAAATAATAATACATGAACATAAATAAATATAAAAAAATTATGGAAACAATTTTTATTATATAGTATGTTTTAATACATAATTGAAGGATGTAAAATAGTAAGGAAAAATAAATAGTGTTTGTTAAGATGATTAACATATATTATAGAAACCTCCTTTATATCTCTTCATAAGAACACTAGGTTGGTATTTTGGGAAAATAATTAGCTCTATAATTCACATAATAATGTTTCGTAGATTTTGGTTTATTATTTTTTCGATCCAAATTTCATTGAAGTTGTGATGAACTGACAAGAGGGAGTTCTCTTTTTTAATTGAGGGCTTGAAACCTAGAATTTTTTAATGAATAAATTATAAAATTATTTATCACATGCCACAAGGATAAAAAATGGTTAATTGTCAAATGAAAGATGTTATATGGAAAAAATATTTCTATAAAATTGTATGTATTCTAGTTCATAGGTTATTTAAACCTCATATTTATTGATTATCCCGCAGTAAACCTATTTTATCTTAAACTTTTCAATTAATTTTTACAATTTTTACAATTTATTATGATTAAATATTATGATAAACATATTATATAATATTAAAAGTTTAGATTCCAAATTTTGAATCCATTTTAATAAATTAAACACATATATGTTGAAATTTTTTTATTTAAACTAAAAAAATGTATAGAAAAATAGTTTTTCAACGAATGAATTTTCCCAGAATAATGTAATATTATATTAATTACATGACTAGAAATTAACATCATATGGATTTAATTTCTTATATTTAGATATAAAATATATTAATATAATTTATATAATTCATCATTATGGATTATTTTAGTTAATTAAAATGTATAGAAATTATTCCTTTTTGAACAATAATAGTTTTCTATAGAAAAAAATATTTTTCTGAGAAACACCGCTTTATAATAAGAATTTATCTTTATTTATGTCTTATAAAGTAATAAATATTACTAGTTTATTTATGTTTATAGTTACATTAGATTATAAATAAATTTAAGAATAGTTAATAAAACATATTCAATTATTCAAAAAATCATATTTAGGAAAAAAAAATGTACAAAAATACATTTAATGCTTATTTTAACAATGTAACGTCAAAATTCATTTTAATTCTATCCAATGATGATTTTATTTCATGAAATATTAAAATAATATTTTTTAAAAATTTTAATTAAATATAATGTTCAGTTACTATGTTTATTTCCCATTTTTTGATGTATAAATAACAACTTTAAATATTGTTTTTAGTCCCAAGATACTCATGACTAAAAACATACAATAAATACTTAGAAAATTCAAATTTTAGACTCACTTAAGTAATATATTTTAAAAATATTATTCATATTTCTTCTATCATGACCTCTGATTAATTGTTTCATAAATTAATTCCAATATAATTCTCAAACAATCAATATAATTAATATATAATTATAAAATAATTATATTAAGTGTATTGAGAAATATGATTTTTTAGAATGAAAATAGAAATAATAAAAAAATGACTTACAAGTTTTAGTTTAGAAAAAAATTGAATCATATGATTCACATATGACTTTCAAATATGCACATGAATTTTAGTTCACATGACAATATATGTTGTATGAATTTAACATTCTATAAGACATTGATAATCAGTTTATAATTCTTCAAATATCATAATATAGAAAACATATATTATACTATTTCTTAATCAATGAAATTAATATATGATTAAAAATTTTTTAGATATGGAACTTTCAAATGAAATAAAATCATGTATGATATGAAATCCCATATGATAAGTATTATTATTGTAAGATATAATTTCATAAGACAAACAATCCAATATGAAATATCATATAAATTGCATGAAATATCAATCATGGAATAGAAGTATATATATATATATATATAACAAGAAAGGAAATATCAATACTGATATAATGATAGTGGTAGTTATACAATCAATAGAATAATCCAAACCTAGTTTCATGACAAAAAACAAAACCAAAGAAAATCCAAACCACAAATAACTACTCTGTTGGGCACGTAGGGAAAATACCACCATGTCACAACCAATTACCCATTTCCAGCTGACTTCAAACACTACCACCTCAAATAAAAAACATCACCTTTTTTATAACAACTAAAAAATGTTTACACTCCCAAAGGGGAGGGTTTAATGTTCAGGGGAAACCATCCATGTATGACCCAAGAAAAATTTTCCATATTAATTATATCCAATAATCCCAATTTGTTCAATATATGAAAATCATGTAATAATAATTTTTTCCATATTGATATAAAAATATTAGTTTCATGTTTCCTATTTTAATCAATTATAAACAATTATCTATATAAAATTGCTCAATGAACATTTATAATTAAGAAATTTAACAAAGAATGTGTCATTTATTCATATGAAAACCAGAAATAATTTATGAATATATAAATTGATATCATACATAGGGTAACATCAGTCTGGGAAATATAGTTTTTTGATTGTAGATGTAAATTGTCATGAAATATTAAACTAAAAAATTCCATAAAACAATTGCTCTTATGGTATAGAGGAACGCCCCATGGTAGAACACCCAATAGTGTTTGAACATCAAGTCCCTAGAATAATATGGCAATGGGAAAAGAAGAAAATCCCCTGAATGAACCCACTATAGTGTTATAACATCATGTCTATTGAATAAAATGTAAAATGGAATAGTGGATCAACCCATGTGTTAGCCCACTATGATGCCAGATAATCATTTCCCTAGAACAACAGGGCCAACAAAATAGAGGAAAGCCCCATTAGTGAACCCTAAATGGAAATAAGGAAAAAAAATGCTAAAGCCCTATCCTACATAACAAATACTCCCATGTTATGTGTGCATTAAATATTTTAAATGGATCATATAATTTTATCAAGACGTTTCAAAAAAATAAATTTTCCATAAAACTGTACTTTAGAACAAAATTACATAAATAATTTAACAGTTATTTGAGGACATAATTACTTGAAAAAAATATGGGGAAACATGTTTTATCTAAATATATTGATACATGTACATCAAAATTTTCATGGATTATTATAATCAAATTATTAAAAATAGTTTGAAACTTTTTCATGTGTTTTTCACCTAATATGTAGTAGTGACATAAACACCTACAAAACACTTGTGTTTTAATGAAAATAATATTCAGATCTAATCCATTATGAACTGGGGATCCAACTATAGAAATATAACGTCCTAAAAGGAGGAGGTCTCAAAACCACCTGAATTTAACATCCTAATAACCAAAAGAGACTAACAAAATTACATACCATAATGATTTCCATCTAATAATCAAGGAAAGACCACCTCTATATAAAATACATTGATCTCCAAGTAATAATGAATATGAAAAAAGTTGATAGTAACCAAATAACCTATTAAGAAATTTTGAACAAATAAGGATTCTATTATGATCTCCTATAGTATTGGATAGAATGGAATCCCTAGAAATATAATTAAATGGAAGTGGTTAATAGGGATAAAAATGAGTCAAGTCACATTAAATAAATCACAATAAGGATCTCTCAATATTCCCTTGACAATAATTATTATTTCCAAAAGAATATGTGTCAGGTGAAATTTTTATCAAAACTAGGTTATACCCTGACAAGGAGGGTTTTCACCATTATTATATGGATCTTGGTCAGACATCACCAAGAAGCAGCACACACTCACCAAACATTCCAAGTAATAAGTCCTAGTCCATTTGGGATATCCACAACCACCATCGTGGATATAATGACTATTTGGTGAGGGATTATTGGCCATTGTGGATTATGTGATGACCAACTCATATTTCATGAGACCATGTACAACACTAGGATTGGTAGTTTTTCCCATGGTGTGTAGGTGCCACTGAGGTTCTAAAAAACTTGAAAAAGGGAACAATATAGCATTTTTCAATAGGAAGATCCCAAAACTTTTTTCAAATTCATTTATAGTACCCAATATGTCATGAAACTGAATAGAATCATACAAAGTAGAAAAATATATACCTCATGTATGGATTTTAAAATATCCCCACCATATAACTTCGTGTCCCAATAATGTCATGTGGAAGAAGGATTATCCAAAAGGATATGATAAAATTGGTACCAAATAAACTATACACACTCCCTTGTCTTGAGGGAATATAATTTTATAAACCATAACACATATTCCAATGAAATAGACTACTTTTGTAGATCATCTATCACTATATCAATAGTCAACACTGGCTACCGCTTAATTTAAACATATAAATCCTACTGAACTCCCTCCCAATTCATAATAAGGGAAGTACTTGGATGATACAAACTAAAATATGAAATGCATAAAACATCAAGGAAATATATAAGATAAGATGATAACACCAACTGATAAGATATATATCAAATCAACATAGTGATCTAAAATGATCTAATATATCTCAGAGCCATCTTAGCAAGCGACCCACGGTGATGGTGACCAAACACAGTGGAAAAATTCATTAATACACAATCAGTAACATAAAATTCAAATGGATGGAATCAGAAATCTATATAATATTTCGGTCCCCATTGAGATATTACTAATCATCAACATATAACATGAATCCTTACTAATGTCTCCTGATCAATACTCAGTCCCATGATAGTGGCCACATCAACATCTGTCTAACAATGAGTTGACATATATGTGAAAATAAAAACCATGAACGAGGTCCATTTTTATAGATAACTAAAAACTATGATTTTAAGAAAACAATTCATTTCTAATATAGTTATCCCATGATCCTGCAAAATCAATGACATGGTAACAGACCATATCCTCATGAAGTTGTATAACATGTTCCATCTTAAAACCCCTTATGAATTTTATGATATAGTTTACATTAACTAAGTACCCATAACCTACTAGATACCTTTTTAAACATGTATGAAAGACTTTAATCCCATTAAAAGACAATGAGAGAGGGAACCCTGTAAAATCTTTTGATTTCATACTTGTACAATGTACCTAGATAATAATCCTTGGTGGTGTACAGAATTAGAATGAAATGAAATAATTTTCCTAAGAAATCAATATCCACCCAAATAGAATTATCTTTTTAGAAAGTCAAACTTAATTAAAATGTGATTTCCATTGAAATATTATCCCAATACCAATATAGCACTAAAATCTTTTTAAAACCCAAAAGGCTCTAGGTTCTCTATATCAAACTAATTGTTTGTATAATAGTGTGACACATAATTATATATTTTACATGTTATAACCAACCACTAGAAATTTTATATTCTTTTATAATACATATTAGTAGTGATACAATTAAGGACCCATTAATAACTATTAATATCATAAATCACTAAATGTATGAAAATTAAATGGACGGTGAACCAGAATCTAAATATAATAATTCCATCATATGGGGGAATCTTTCTAATAGTGGCCTTCCTAAAAAATAAAAACACACAAATTATGATAAACCCATCAGCTTATTTTTTCCCTCTAAAATCAACTCAAGGGAGATGTTAAAAATTGCATACTGGTGAGATCCAAACTCAAATAAACCTAAAACACACTTGAATTTTTACAAGAAAATCCAAAAAAGATTCCAACCCTCTTCAAAATAAATGTTGTCATAAGGAAAAATTTTCTAACTAATAGTGTCAACTACAAAATTTATCTTCCACGGGGTATAGTTTATTAAAACGTAAAATTTATGGAGGAGCAAAATTTATATCTTCTACCTAAGGTTAATGTGCTTATGGGAGAAGATATAACATAAGATATTGTGATTAGAATAGTTTTTGAATTGCTCCCTGGAAACATCGGGCCACAAAACAATAGATCATTATTAATTGGGTGAGATACATGTAATGAGTTAAATAATTCTTCTAATGTGGTTAAATATATAGAGAATGATGTTCCACAGCATGATCATCATGTATAATTACACTTCCCAAACCAATGCTCGATTCATTATTGTGGTCCACTCAACCTGTAATGAGATTATACAGATTCTAAATTTGTGTAGATGTTTGATGTCATTTTAATTCATCAAAATAAGAAATAAAACGTTGTATCCTATGATCATTTATCCAATTTCATGATAAGAGTTGTTAATTGAGATTCTAGAATTGAAATTTTTTTAACTCCCTGATAATACTAGGCATATATATATATCTAAATTATGTATCAAATAAATTCCATGGTTCATACCATGAAAAAAACACCTTAACATTTTCAAGAAAAACAAGGAGGACATATTCCATACTCACAAGGATCGAAACAAGAAATTTCATATCCAAAATTCACATTTTCATAACACTAATACTTATTTATAGCTCCTCAAGTCTCCCAAAACAAAATTAAAATGTTACTCATGTTCTTTATTAGTTCATGATAGGACCAGGATATACTCCATGAATATAAAAATAATGGTATTGAGATACTAATGAAATATATCTATCAAAAAAACAATAAAAACTATATGATAATTAGTTATTCTAAATAGAAGCATGAGATATTATTATGGTCATTCATGCTCTATGAACCAGTATTGAGGATATCCTACTCTGTAACTCTATGATGATGGTAACCTGACTGAAAATGTTTATTGAAAAAACATTCCCCCATTAAAAAATGAAAAAATTAATCCACATTGGGAAAATGATATTGGTTCTCAATTATTTCTCAATTCATCATTCTATTATCTGCACATTGTTGAATGGGAAAATTATCCATAAGAGAATATATCCTAGGTTTCACCCATAGAGAAACTCAAAATTGAAAAAAAAAACCTTCTCAATCAGGTCATATAGTTGGAATATAACATATATCTTCTCAAAATGTGTCATATGATATGTTCATATAAATATTTTTCATGGACTAATAACTATATCATGGAAAAAATATACTTCCCATTCAAGTGGATGCCTAAAAATTTATTCCAGTAAAACCTCACAAAAATAGAAAACAACCAAAGAGTGGTAAACAATAGAAGATACATCATCAGGATCAACAAAATCAGTAAAAACAATTATATGACCTACATGTGCATGTTCCACATTTCCAAACCTCAGATTATACGCTCTTGAAAACACATAGTAGCTCCCATTGGTAGTAATGAATGAAACATGCAGATGATAATTAAAATCCATGTCTTGGTGAGAAACCATCCAACCCATATCAATTATAGTTCTAAAAATATATAGTTGTTGATCAAAATAGTCTTATCTAATCTCAACAAGAACTATCCAAAGGGGACGTGATAGAAAATGAAATTCCAACAAATTCATATTATAAAAATGTGTCTTCATCACAATAACGTAGGACATGAGCTCTGAAAATGTTTTAATCAATCTATTAAAAAAGATGACACAAAATAATGTTATTTTCGAGATTCGTAAAAAGCATTTTAAATAGAATATGAAATAAAAATGGTGCATCTCACAGTAGCTAGGCCTGCATCAACATCTGATGGCAGCTCATTCACTACATGAAATATCATCAGTTGAGATTTTTGTGTCCAGATCCCCATTGAAAATAATTATTTTTACAACACAGTTTTTTATTATGAATAAGATGATCCATAACCATATTTATATTTATATTGATCATAGGAAAATATCAAGAGATGACCCATGTGACCAATTACAGTGTAGGTTATTAAAGGTTGCGATCAATATTGGGTGTGAATTACTATCCCACACTTGTAGTTGGTTATGGGTAAATTACAATCCACAATGGATAGATTAAAAAGATTCAATTATTTAGTGTTTCATCCACTATTATTTCAATTATGTAAAAAATTATTATTACTTTATTGTGTTCCATATGAATTTATACTAGGTGTAAAGGAAAAAATAGAAAAGATTGATGTGATTTAAAAATATATATCTACCACAATATACTCATTGAATATATCACAATAGGAGGTGAGAATCAACACATACACCTATGATCTGATATCAAGAAACAAGAGATGATGTTATTTTTCATAAACTAGCAAATAATAACCATAAGAATTTCAGAAAAAAGGATCCACCATAGGAAACCGATAGGTGTACTTTATCACTGAATGATGTCCATACTGAAAAGAAATTAATAAAATATAATTTTACTTCCTCAATGATTTTATATTGAATTACTATAAAAAAGTTTACTTAACACCTTTACACTCAAAAACTAGTTGTATATTTTCTTATTCCATTGAGTCCCACCAACTCTTTTTACAACTTTATAGATTAATCATCATGCAATCCACATTAACTGATTAAGGTGTCACTGTAAATAAAATTACTGGATCACTTTTTCCTAGCCATTACTCATCCTCATGAGGTTTCATAGTACCCTTAATGTATGGAGGCTTCAGGTTTAAGAGTCCTTACTTTTTCCCTTATCCACCTAACTCATTTATGTTCATAGTTATATTATTTCTAAACCTGAATTATGTTCTAATATAGGATTGAACATCACACATGAGATCTTTGAGGATTTAATGATCAATAGAAAGACTCCATTATAAATAATATTCTGCTGTACACTCCAAATGAATCTATAGAAGACATCTCAGAAGAAATATTCTTCATACTGAAATAAAAGTGGTCTATTATATTACAAAATAGTCATAGTTTAGACTAAAAGGACATAAGAAGAAACTTAAATCTAGATAAAAAAACAAACAAACTAGAAAAACAAGATAACATTCCACGGTAAATAAATACTCACTTTGATTAGAGATGGTCTAAAAATAACTCAAAATATACCACTTATGTCTTTAAAAGACTATCTAATTTATTATAAATTTCCAATGATAAAAAAATTGAGGATAAAATTCCCATTGGTACCAAATTTTCTTGAACTATGAAGAACAACCCAGCAAACTAGGGATCGACCCAAACCATGGATATATTGTGAGTGTAATACTGATCCCAACGAGTGAGTGAGTAATACCTAATAATCTTCTAATAACCCTAAAAAATGACTTCCCAACCTGAAACAACCTTCATGGAATTTATATATAGAGTAATAAAAAGAATGTAAATAGGGCATAACAATAAAAAAATAGTGTTTTCAATAGAACCATATAAACAATATATACTAATGTACATGTCGAAATATAAAACAAACCAAAACCCAAACTACCAAAATTTAAATTGTATAATATATGGGAATCATCTAACAATCCCATCACAAATTACCTATTCAATTCTCACATGAATACCCAACACCTCACTATAGTAAATTTCCATTTCCCATATCAAAATTAATGATTTCTACACACCGCAAGGTTGTGGGAAATGTGTGATAAAAACCATCCCAGTAAGATCCCAAAAAAGTGTTCAATAACAAGTATATATAAAAAATTACCAATATTATTAATATTTAAGTGACATGGAATAATAAAAAATTCAAACCATTAATATCAAACCAATAGTAAGATTAGTCCATTTTAAATAGTTTTAATTTATATTCTTTATAATATAAGTCAATGTTAATTTCCAAATAATAATTAATAAAATTTTAAAATATTTATCCAAATAAAAAACAAATCCCCATAATGAAAAATATAATATACATCAACTGTATGATAACATAGGCCTCTGATAGATAGGCCTCTCTTACATCAATGATAAAGTCAAGTCATTGTGAAAAAAACCGTTTTCCTAGACTAACAGTTCAAAGGGAACATAGGAACAGCTCTTGGATGAACCCCCTATGATGTCATAATATCAAGTAACTATAATAATGGTGCATATGTAATAGTGAAAAACCCATTGAATTTACTAATTACAATGTTATAAAATCAATTCTATTGAATAATATGGCATAGGGAGCATATGAACACTACATGAGTGAACCCCATACCATGAATATTAATCAATTTCCTATAATAAAAATGCATAGGTAAGACAGAATTTTCTACGAGTAACGGTCATATAAAAAAATGAAAATAACCAATAATAACCAATTCATATAGGTAATCAAGAATATTATGAATTTCATAGGTCAAAAATAACTAATGGATCATATAATTTCATAATAAAACTGACAAACAACAATTTTTCATTTATAATTGTATATTGAAACCAATTTACAGAAAACATTTGATAGTTCATTGAAAAACCATATATTTATCAAAAAAAGTGGATATCCATATTTATTAAAAATCATTTACACAAACAAATATTTAATATCAATGATCATGAAAATCTTATTATGGTAAAGAAATTAGAAAATAACAGCATGCCCGATTCACCAATCATTAATATAAGTTATAATAATATACCTCACATATAGGTTCGTACTCCAAACACAAAAGGATTCACATCAACAAAAAATAAGGGATCCAAAAGTATGAACATGGGGTCATAAACCCTATATTTATCTTCACTAATATAGAATTTAACATTCTAGATATAGAAATCGACAATGTATTTTACATACGAAGATGATTCCAATGTGACAATCATGGAAATCTGACCTATATCTTAATTAAACACATATATCCTAAAAAGGTATGAATGAGAACTGATATGGGAGAAATAAAACCTCATATGAGAAAAGATGGACCATAATAGGTTTATCCAAATAATCTACTAAATTAAGTTAGAATAGAAACCATAAAAACATAATGAAAATGAGAGGCATAATAGGGGATATATCTATGTTAATAAGAATAAGAAACATCCTCTTAAGGATCTTTTTTGATTCCATCACTAAGTATAACACCTCTGGACAAATATTACACTAAATTAGCAATTCAGTTTTTTTAAACTAGACACCACCACATTGTGGGGGTGGGGTCACCACTACCATAGTGTTAATATTATCACCTCACCATGAATCTCAACACCCCATAGAACATTAAATGACCATAGAACCTTGTCCGTTTGGGATGGATACAACCTCTACCATAGTCATGGAGAGACCTTGTTGGACATACCAGATAGGTAAACCAATAAATCACCATTCTTGGGTCTACAAAATGGATAAGGCATGATGTATCTTCTAATTGTACACTTTTCCAACCTTGGAGAAATGTGTCTTCGACTATGCTGTTGTCTAACTCCATGTACACTAAGATAATTCAAAAACAATTTTACTGTCCTCTGGAATAAACCCAAACATTTCAAACCTAGAGAGAACCATTCAATGAATAAAAATTAGAACACATCATGCTAGGAAGTTTCAAAATCATTGATTCTCAAATTCTATATAGGAATTTCACAATCATTACCTAAAACCTTGACTAGAATGTATGACATTGAAAATTTTGAGTATGAATTTATGAATTTAATATGTATTTTAAAACTCATGTTAATTTATAATTTGGTTGATAAATACTATTTTCATAATACTTTTTTATAGATCATAATAGACATTCCATTTAGAAAAAACCATGAAATAACATATGATTCATAACCAAACTCACAGTAGTGTGTATATTTCATGAACATCTAACAATTTGAAGTATATTTATAATTAACGTTTTATGAAATTATAAAATAATAAAAATAAATAATAATTAAATGATTAAAAATTAAAGATAAATAATTTTATTCATATAATATCAGTGAAATCATTAGAATGAATGATTGAGTTAATAAAATGTGTATTTAGTTATTGTTAAAAAACCAGATTTTTAAGGTGACACTCAGTTATCTCCCCATTTTATACAGTAAAAAGAATCAAATATAAGAATAAAAATTAACTCCCATTTTGTAATTTATGAAAATGATTAATTAATATAATATTAAAACACATCCCCTCATTTTTAGAAAAAATTATTATTTATTAAAGCATACTCCCCCATAATTTAACTTCACTTACTGTAACATCCCATGTAAGTAATTAATAATATATATTCTTGTATATTTCTATTTATGAATTAGATAGTGTTTTAGAGACTTTAAATGAGAATAAATCCAATCTTAAGCATGGAATACACTAATATTTTTAAAAGATTATTTTACTGCCTTTTGATGGAAACCCATTTTTAAATCAAACTTTTGACAATTTTATAAGCTCTATTTGTCAAAATATACTTATTAATTATTATTGGGACATTGAAATTTACTTTGGATAAATTTTTGGTATTTTTCTGACAATGTTCATTTTTTAATGAATAGTAAAAAATACTGCATTTTACTTAAAAAATGATTTTTCTTATAATTTAATTATATGGTTAGATTATCTTTTTAATCTTTTTTAAAGTATAAATAGAATATATTTTTTACCCTTTAATCTAATATTGGTCATTCTAATTAATTACACTTTGTTATTGGGCATAAACTAATGTCAATCATTTCATAGATATTGTTTCAAAAAACCCGTTTTTTGTTTTGACAACGGGAAATATTTTTAAATTAATTATTGCAATTTATGTGTTTGGAATTTGGTAAAATGGATTCCATATTTGGAATCAGAAGGTCAAAATTATGTAATTAAGATTCTTTTGTTTTTTGGACATTGTGAATAGTAACGACTGTAATTATCGTTAATTATCTTGATTAATTAGTAATCGGGTAGTTAAAGATAATAAAATAATTTCATAATAATAAAAAAGACACCAAAATGTGTTCTAATACTACTGGTTTTGTCATGTCCAACCATGTGATGCCTTGTGCCAGACTTGGGGACCCCATGGAATCACTTTTGTGTGATAATGTCTTGTTATCCTTTTATTTTTTTTAAGAAAGTAAATATAATGAAGAATGTATCACCTGAGTAAAAAAAATTTATTTTTGCCTACATAAATTGATATATTTCACTATAAATATTAATTGGAAATCTAAAAAGATTTCCTACATCATGGTATTTTTTTATAATTTTTAGACATTAAATAAATTAAATTATATATGAGACCATGATGATGCATCAATTCCCTCATTATTTAACGATTTAAATAAAATAAAACGATAAGGTAAACTCCAAGACCTAAACATGTCAAAAACCTACTGGATAGGTGTATTTCGAACCCTTATCACCTTATCCTCGAAATAAATCAATTTGGGACTTTAAAATCCGAAAATCATTCGAAAATAAAGTAACATTTTATACCTTTCCAAGAGTACCCCTCCTCTCCTCTTATAAAAGGCCCCGACCTCTACCTCCTAACCCACACCTCTAAAGCCTTTGCCTCGGCCAAGCTCTACTAATGTTGTCTCTCTACATCCATCTCTTCATCCTACAACTCTTACCTTAGTAAAAAAGCTCCTCAAGAAAACCATTTGGTTCTATCCAAGAAGAGTTAACCGATTTAAAGGTAAAGACTTCTCTAATGTTCTTTTGTTTTATTTTGCTTATCCAACCCCCTAAAATATTTTTATTAATTTATTTTGTAACTACAACATTGTGTTCAACATACTAGTATGTTTTTATAAGAATTAATCGAGCTAAACTTACACACACCTACATCTAATGGTTTAAGAACTTACTGTTTCCATGGATGGGGAATTTCTGCCTCACGAAACTATAATTGTTCAATATTGTTATAACACCTTCCATGGTGGCCATTAAGATGCCACTATATTTATATATGATATATTATATGTTTATGTTTTCCTTAAGCTTCTGTATTTTTCATTTATGGCATACCTTTATGGCTTCCATTATGGGTATACACGATATCTTCATTTTAGGAAGTGAGGACTATCGCCCCCTCAATGTTTTTTGATTCTTTAATGACATATGTGGGACGTATAAAGGATGGAATTAATGATACTATATATGATATTATACTGGAATCATAGTATACCTTTATATAATTATGATTCCATTCCATAAAATATGAAATAGAAATGAAAGTAGCGTTCATGCGTACATACGTCTTACCATCTCCATAAACGATGCATTTCATTTATTATCTCTAAATGTTATGTAATATTGTAAATTAATGTATATAATGGATATATTTTACATATATGATATCTAAATCATTAATATAATTATGTATATAATCGATATTTTACCACATGAACAACTTGTAATTATAAAGAGTTTATTTTTTACTCACGTACCAATGATCGACAAAACGACCATTATTAACATAAATAATTACATAGTGTTCATAAAATGGTAATAAGTGATATAAAATGAATAACGAACTTGAAAAAGGTTCTTAATAAAGTATAAATTAATTCATGTTTATTATTCAGGACGTTGAAGAAAGACCGAGTCAAGTCGGACCCGAGATATGGGACTTCGTCTCAATCTCCTTTCATTGAGGCATATTTTGTTTTATACACTATATTCTTTTATATGTTGTATGAACCCCTTTTTCTTATAAATATATTTCCAAAGGAATCTTTTTTATTCGAATCACTTTACTAAATGATCAAAGGAATGTTTTTTTCATATGTATGCGGTGACAATGACTTCTCCACCACTATGACCATTATTTCAGTTTCGGCTTCCTCTACAAGTCATAACTTTTTTTAAAATGAAAAATAAATACCATGTAATAATTTTCATTTATTTTCATATTGAAAATTGTTTTCATAATACTTTTATTATATAAATGTGTTGTATTTATATCTTTTGATTGAAATATGGAAATTTTATGTTTCCTTTATATAAGTTTTTTGTAATACGATTATCTTATAGTTCTTGGGTATTATTATGAAGATGGGTGTTTTCGTGATAAACTAAGGGCAGGTGATCCCGATATAGCTCTCCAATGCATTGGGTAACGCAAAGGAGGTAAACCTTAAGGTTTCTCCGATGAGATTTATAGAATATACTATGATGGGTATTCCAAATGTAACCACGAGGGTTACACCCTATGTAAGAATGTTATGATTTCCTCAAGTTACCTTTATGTATTATGATTTCTATGATTTATTCATGATTTGATGAGTTATGTTAAAATTATTATGTTTTGTGATTAAATTATGATTTCATACATGGACTATTGTTTTCTTTTCATACTTTTATATCCCTTACTGAGCTTTCTATACTCATCCTATGTTTTTGAAATGTTTTTCACGGGTCAAGGGAAAGGTACATGATGTGATGATAGTGGCAAGGAAGTGTCAAGAAGGAATTCATGTTTTATTTTAAATATGTTTCCATTGATGGAAAAAATGAGAACTATCTTTTATGCAACCACATTGTTTAAATGTGGAATGTAATGCATGTTTTATGATCTAATTCTATAAAACTCTAAACCTGAAAAGTTCCTCAACGTGTATTCTTGAAATAACTCAAGATTAAGTAATATTTAAGGTTGGGGCCTTAGAGATGGAATCCTTGGTCTATTTAGATAACTTTATGAGTTAGAATTCTATTAAATGATTATCCAAAAATATATTTTTATGGTCAAATTGAAATGATATAGCAATTTAAGATTACCATGTTGCTTCATCTAATAAATGTTTGTTCAGAATGTTTTTCCGTAGAGGAAACAGGGATGAAGTGCTAGGAAGGCATACAGAAGGAAATAAACATCCGAATCAGCATCCCGAGACGGTCAGAATTGGAACTGAATAGTTTTTTGCAGTAATGGCGCAGTTGACTCAAGCGATAAATGGTGGTGGTATCCATGCATGAGATCACCTAGATCAACCACAGAGGAACATGTCAGTGGTGGAACATTTAATGGGGCAACATCCCCCATCATTCAGAGGATCATCTGACCCTGTGCGACCTGGATGGTGGATTAAACCACTGGAGGAGATTTTCAATGTCATGGGGTGTTCAGACAATCAAAAGGTTAGTCTTGATATTTACCGTTTGGAGGGTGAAGTAGATCAGTGGTGGTCGATGGTTAAAAATATTAGCGACGCTGATGAGATTGATGCTCTCGACTAGGATGAATCCAAAGGTTTATTTATTGAGAAGTATTTGCCTAAGGATTTTCAGCTTAGGATGGAAAACAATTCCTATAATTGAGGCAAGTGGAAGACTCAGTGGCTTCCAATGAAGAAAGGTTCACTCGGTTGGCATGGTATGGTCCAAATTTTATCTGAGACCATGATAGTAAAATCAATCGTTTTTACTCAGGATTAGAGCCAAAATATTGAAGTACTTTAGCTCCTCATGAGTTCAAGAGTTATGAAAAGCTTGTTCGATGTGCTGAGATGGTGGAAATTGAGTTTTTCAATGACCAAGTGTTCTATAACAACCAATAGAAGAAGAGACCGAGGTAGCAGGAGAATGGAAAGAATTATTTAAAAAGGTATGACTGTAAGAAAACTAAGTTTCAAGTTTGTGATAAATGTGGTAAAAGGCATGCCTAGGAATGTCTTCTGAATTCTGGAAAGTGCTACTGATGCGGTAAGATGGGACATAAGGAATGTGATTACACTGAAAAAGATCAGGGTGATGGTAAGACCAAATTTTATTTACAGTTAGTGAAATGTTTTAAGTGCAATGAGATGGGTCACTATGAAAACGAGTGTCTGAAAAAGAGCTCGAGTGATGGGATGCAGTTAGAATACAAGAAGAAAGGGGTGGTGAAATTCATTGCAACTACTTCAGTAGATTTCGGGCCATCACATGAATTTGTATCTGGTACATTGTTTGTTTTTTCATATTATTCCAGTGTGTTGTTTGATTCGGGGTCTACACATTTTTTCATCTCTAAAAACATTTCTATTAAAATGGGAATACCATCTCAAGCAATGACTCCTATACTTGTGGTAAAAACACCTGAGGGAAATGTTGAGGAAAAAATAATTTATAAGAATATTCATATCCTTATCCGTGGAAAGAACCTACTTGAAAACCTTATTGTTTTACCTATAGTAGAGTTTGATGTTATCCTGGGTATGGATTGGCTCACTATTTATCATGCTAAGATTTACTGTAGAGCTAAAGAAGTTTCTTTTCAGAATGACTTTCAGTTTGTCTACAAGACAGAACACTTACTGTTGATAACATATCAAGAGGCTGAGAAACATGTAAAAGATAGAAATGAATGTTACCTTGCTAATATTGTTGAAAATAAGGGAACTGTTCAGATTAATGATGTGCCAGTGGTAAATGAGTATCCTAATGTTTTTCTGAATGAGTTTTCTGGAATAATACCAAATTGGGAAGTGGAGTTTACCGTTGACTTAGTTCTTAATGCTACCCCTATTTTAAAACCCCCTTATCGAATGGCTCAAAATAAACATTTATAGTTGAAGGAGAAATTGCAAGATTTATTAGATAAAGGTTTCATTCGACCTAGCACATCACTATGGGGTGCTCCTGTTTTTTTTTTGATAAAAAGAAAGTTGGTTCTATTAGACATTGAATTGATTATAGAGCCTTGAATAACATCACTATTATGAAAAAATATCCTTTGCCTCATATCGAGGATTTGTTTGATCTGCTCCAGGGAGCTCAGTATTTTTCAATGATTGACCTGAGATTGGGGTACCATTAGTTGAAGGTAATGGAAGCATATGTTCCTAAGACTGCATTTTGTACAAGATATGGCCATTATTAATTTTTAGTTATGCCTTTTGGGATAACCAAAGCACATGGTGTATTCATTCATCTTATGAATAGACTTTTCCCCGAGTTCTTCGATAAGTTTATGGTTGTTTTTATTGATGATATTTTGGTGTTTTCTAGTAGTAAAGAGGAGCATGAAAGACATTTAGGGGTTATTTCGCAAACCTTAAAATAAAATAAAATGTTTGGTAAATTCAGAAAGTGTGAGTTTTGGTTGCAACAAATTTCTTTCCTTGGTCATATTGTTTCTAAAGATGGAATAACTTTGGATCCTGCAAAAAAGGTTGTTAAAGAATGTCCAAGACCGAAAAATGTAACACAGATTCATAGTTTTCTTGTTTTTGTAGGCTATTACCGAAGGTTTTTTAGAAATGCTTCATGGTTATCTAGTCCAATGACTAAGCTAACTCGAAAGGGTGTTAAGATTATCTGGACAAAAGAATATGATGATTGTTTTAAGGAACTAAAAAGAAGATTGGTGAATGCTCCAGTTTTGGAACTACCTTCTATGAATAGTGAGTTTGTTATCTAAAGTGATGCTTCATTGAAATGAATTTGGTGCATCCTAATGTAGAATGATCAGGTAATTGATTATGCTTCACATCAGTTGAAAACTCATGAGGTAAATTACCCTACACATGATGTAGAAGTAGCTGCTATTGTTTTCGCTTTAAAAATTTGGAGGCATCATTTGTATGGTGTAAAGTGTGAAATATATACTGATCACAAAAGTTTAAAGTATATATTCACTCAGAATGAATTTAACATGAGACATAGGAGATTGCTAGAATTAATCAAGGATTATGATTGTACAATTAATTACCATCCGAGAAAAGAAAATAATGTGGCTGATGATTTAAGTCGAAAAATTAATGCTTCATTAACATTGTTGCATTTGGAAGGTGATCCTTTGGTTAAGGATTTGATGAAATTTGTCATAGAAGTATTCGGTGCAGGATGTTCTTCTGTTTTGTTTCAGGTATCAGTGAAATCTTCTCTATCAGACAGAATTAAGCAAGCAATGAATCAAGACAACGAGTTGTAGAAAAAGGTTGAGCTGGTTCATAAGGGTAAGTTTCATGAATTCAACATTGATAATGATTATGTTTAGAAATTTGGGAAGAGTTTCTGTCTGCCTTGTGAATCATAGTTGAAGAGAGAGTTGTTATGTGAAGCTCATAGTTCTCCGTTTACAGTTCATCCAGGAAGTACTAAGATGTATAGAGATCATTGGGAGTATTACTAGTGGGACGAAATGAAAAGGGATATTTCTGATTTTACTGTGATGTGTTTGACATGTCAATAGGTTAAAGCAGAGGGGTAGTTACCGAAAGGGATGCTTCAGCCTCTACTAGTACCAGAGTGGAAATGGGAGAATATCCATGGACTTCGTTGTGGGATTGCCGAAGGCACCTCGAGGTAATAATGTAATCTGGGTTATTGTTGATCACTTGACTAAATCTACTCATTTCCTTGCTATAAGAGATACTTTTTCCCTAGATCTACTTGCCCATTTTTATCTTAAACATATATTCAGGTTTCATGGAGTTCCTCCTACAATTGTATCTAACCGTGATCTCAGTTTCACTTATAAATTTTGGAAAGGCCTTCTGAAGTCATTGGGTACTGATTTAAATTTTAGTACGACATTTCATCCTCAATCAGATGAGAAGTCAGAACGAACGATT
Source organism: Viscum album (assembly GCA_963277665.1). Classification (NCBI taxonomy): domain Eukaryota; kingdom Viridiplantae; phylum Streptophyta; class Magnoliopsida; order Santalales; family Viscaceae; genus Viscum; species Viscum album. The sequence goes on along the minus strand of OY728150.1, from coordinate 1,878,694,745 downwards.
CAGACTTTGGACGATATGCTATGTGCTTGTTCGACATATTATCAGGGAAGTTGGGACAAACATCATTCTTTGGTTGAGTTTTCTTATAATAACAATTTTCATTCCAGTATAAAAATGGCACCATTTGAGGCATTATATGGGAAGCGGTGTCGAACTCCAGCTTTCTGAGATGAAGTGGGTGAAAGGAAGTTTATGGGACCGGAATTGGTAGAAGAGTTGGCAGAAAAAGTTTAGCTGATACAGAAACACATGAGAACAGCTCAAAGTAGGCAGAAGAGTTATGTAGACAACATGAGTAAGTATCTCTCTTTTGAGGTAGGTGATCATGTTTTTCTTAAAGTATCACCATGGAAAAGTGTGATCCGATTTGGTAAGAAAGGAATGTTGAGTCCAAGGCTCATTGGAACATATGAAATTCTAGATAGATTTGGATCAATTTCATACCGAGTGGCTTTACCTCCATGTTTATCTCAGGTACACAATGTTTTTCATGTTTCAATGTTAAGGAAGTACATGCCAGATCCATCTCATGTTTTGAGTCAAGAGGTAGTTCAGCTGGAAGAGAATTTATCTTATGAAGAACAAACGGTCTAGATTCTTGAATACAGGGAGAAAGTGTTTTAGAATAAAGTGATTCATCAAGTAATGGTTTTGTGATAAAACCACATGAGTGAAGAGGAAACATGGGAATCTAAAATTGCAATGAGGGATAAATACCCCCACTTATTCGATAAGTAAATAAATCGTGGGGACGCAATTTTCTAAAGGGGGAAGTATGTAACATCCCAATTAAGTAATAAATAATATATATTCTTATATATGTCTATTTACGAATTATATAGTGTTTTACATGCTTCAAACGAGAATAAATACAATATTAAGCATGGAATACATGAATATTTTTAAAAGATTGTTTTACTGCCTTTTAATGGAAAACCATTTTTAAATAAAAAATATGATAATTTTATAAGCTCTATTTGTAAAAATAAACTTATTTTTATTATTGGGACATTTATATTTACTTTGGATATATTTTTCGTATTTTTCTGACAATGTTCATTTTTTAATGAATAGTGAAAAATACTGCATTTTACATCAAAACTGATTTTTCATATAATTTAATATTATGGTTAGATTAATTTTTAATAGGTTTTAATGTTTAAATAAAATATATTTTTACCATTTAATCCAATATTGGTAATTAGAATAAATTTCACTTTGTTATTTGGCATAAACTAATGCCAAACTTTTCATAGATATTTTTCTAAAAACCCCGCTATTTGTCTTGACAATGAGAATTATTTTTAAATTAATTATTGAAATTTATGTGTTTGGAATTTGGTAAAATGGATTCCATATTTGGAATCATAAGGTCCAAATTATGTAATTAAGACTCTTTTGTTTTTGGACATTGTGAATAGTAATGACGGTAATTATCGTTAATTATCGTGATTAATTAGTAATCGGGTAGTTAAGGATAATAAAAATAATATCATAATAATAAAAAATGACATCAACATGTGTCCTAATACTAATGTTTGTGTCATGGAAGACCATGGTATGCCTTGTTCCAAACTTGGGGACCCCATGTAATCAATTTTTGTGTGATAATGACTTTTTATCTTTTTATTTTATAAAGAAAGTAAATATAACAAAGAATGTATCACCTGAGTAAAACATTTTTAATTTTGTCTACATAAATTCTCTCTTGGACTATAAATATGCATTGGAAAGATAAAACAATATCCTACGTCACATTATTTTTTATTAATTTATAGACATTAAATAATTTAATTTATATGTGATACCATAATGATGCATTGATTACCTCATTATTTAACGATTTAAATAATCTGAAATGATAATGTAACATCTCAGACCTACACATTTCAAAAACCTATTGTATGGGTAGATTTCGAACCTTTCTCACCATATACTTGAAATAAATCAATTTTGGACTTTTAAAATCCGAAAATCATTTGAAAATAATTAACATTATATACCTTTCCAAGAGTGCCCCTCCTCTCCTCTTATAAAAGGCCCCCACCTCTACCTCCTTACCCACACCTATAAAGCCTTTTTCTCGGCCAAGCTATGCTCATTTTGTCTCTCCTCATCCCTCTACTCATCCTTGAAGCCTTACCTTAGACAGAATGCTATTCAATAAACCCTTTAGGTTGTAACCAAGAGGAGTAACCCGATTTAATGTTAAAGACATCTCTAATGTTCTTTTTTTTTTATTATGCTTCTCCAACCCCCAAAACTCTTTTTATTCATTTATTTTGTAACAAAAACAGTACGTTCAGTACACAAGGATTTTATTATAAGAATTATTCAAGCTACACTTACACACACCTACATAAAATAGTTAAAGAACATACTGTTTCCATGGATGGTAAATTTCTGCCTCAGGAAACGATGATTGTTCAATATTCTTATAACACCTTCAATGGTGGCCATTAAGATGTCACAATATTTATATACGATATATAATATTTTTATGTTTACCTTAAGATTCTGTATTTTCTATTTATGGCATACCTTTATGGCTTCCATTATGGGTATACGCTATATCTTCATTTTAGGAAATGCGGACTACCTCCCCTCAAAGTGATTTGATTCGTTAATGACATATGTGGGATGTATAAAGGATGAAATTAATGATATTATATATGATATTATACTGTAATTGTAATATACCTTTATATAATTATGATTCAATTCCATAAAATAAAAAATATAAATGAAAGCAGCGTTCATGCGTACGTACGACTTACCGTCTCCATTAATAGTGCATTTCATTTCTTACCTCTAAATGTTATTTAATATTATAAATGCATGTATATAACGGATATATATGACATATATGAAATCTAAATCAGGAATATAAATCTGGATATAATTGATATTTTACCACATGAACCACTTGTAATTATAAAGAGTTTATTTTTGACTCAAGTACCAATGATCGACAAAACTACCATTATTAACTTAAATAATTACATAGTGTTCATAACATGGTAATAAGTGATATAAAAGAAATAATTAACTTGAAAAGGGATCTTAGCAAAGTATAAATTAACTCAAGTTTATTATTCATGACGTTAAAGAATAATCGATTCAAGTCAGACCTGAGGTATGGGACTTCGTCTCAATCTCCTTTCATTGAGGAATATTTTGTTTTATACACTACTTTCTTTTATACGATGTATAAACCCCTTTGACATTTACATCTATTTCAAATGGAATATTTTATATAAGAAGCGCTTTACTAAACTACTAAAGGAATGTTTTTTTTCGTACCTATGCGGTGACAATGACTTCTCCACCGTCGTGACCATTATTTGAATTTCTGCTTCCTCTACAAGCCATAACTTTTTTTTAAAATGAAAAATAAATACCATGATTTACTTTTAATTTATTTTGGTATTGAAAATTGTTTTCATAATATTTGTATTATATCAATTCTTTATAATGATATCTTGTGATTGAAATGTGGAAATTTTATGTTTCATTTATGCATGTTTTATGTGATATGATTATGTTATGGATCTTGGGAATTGTTATGAAGACAGGTGGTTATGTGATAAAATAATGGTGGGTGAGCCCGATATATCTCTCCAATGTGTTGGGTAATAAGAAGGAGATAAATGTTAAGGTTTCTCTGAAGAGATTTAGGGAATATTCTTTGATGGGTATTCCAAACGTAACCATGAGGGTTACTCCCTACATAAGAATGTTATGAATGCCTCAAGTTACCATTATGTCTTATGATTTCTATGATTTATTCATGATATGATGAGGTATGATAAAATGCTTATGTTTTATGAGTAATGTATGATTTCACACATGGACTAATGTTTTCTTTTCATACTTTTATATCTCTTACTGAGATTTTTATGCCCGTCCCATGATTTTTAAATGTTTTTCACAGGTCAAGGGAAAGGTACATGATGTGTTGATAGTGTCAAGGATGTGTCAAGAAAGAATCCATGTTTTATTTTAAATATGTTTCTGTTGATGGGAAAAATGATTACTATATTTTATGTAACCACTTTGTTTAAATGTGGAATGTAATGCATGTTATATGATCTGATTCTCAAAAACTCTAAACCTAAAAACATCCTCAATGTGTATTCTTGAGATAACTCAATATTAAGTAATTTTTAAGGCTTTGGCCTTCTACTTACTCCATTAAAAAATAAAAACATTAGAAAAAAATATTCATATTTGAAAAATTATATATCTTGATTTAATAAATTACTTTTATAATATAGTAATAATTCATTTTGAAAAAATCATTTAAAGGATACATTGGATGAAAAAAATAAGATAAAATATTCAATGAATTATATAATTATTTCCAATGAATAAAATGTTACCCTAGATGATTTTAATTTTTAATAATATACGAAATGTAAACTGATTTATTTATGTGATGATATTTCCATAGATTTCATGTTATGTTACATAGGGTGAGTTTGATATCTAGAACATATATAAACATAAAACCATAAATATTTTCAAGAATAATTTAAATACAATGAATTAATTATAATACCTCTATAATGTTTAGTATATATTAAATTTATATATTTATCATCATCAAGTTTATATTAAATATTGATGAGGTATTTAAAATTTTAAAATTATAATGTCCAAATCATTTAAATATTTCATTATCATATTGATACATATTATGAAAAATTATACCATATTGTAAAAAAATTAGAATTCCTTGAATGAATTTTAATTCACCCAAAAGAGATAGGTAAAGTTCACATCATAGGAAAATTTAAATTTCAATATATAATTTATTACCCGAAATTCTGAAGATAATATCATCAAAATTAATTTCAGCGAACAATATTATATAAAAGTATTTTTTATAAATTATATTTTATATATATTACCATATTAAAGTCAATTTTGAATTGAAATTTAGATAAAAACTTGTAACATTGTCTACATCATTTCAGTAGTACCTAAAGATAATTTGACTATTTTAAAACATGGTGATGATATTTCTCATTTTCAATACCCCGAGGATATATTTTATAAACATATTGAGAAATAAAACCATTTGGAAATGAATTTTATACATCTACTTGAAATAACATAAAACCATGAAAATAGTCATAAATTCTAAAAAATATATATATTTTATTTTGGACACCAATGGAAAATATATTCTATATTATAGGAATTGTTTATAAAAATGTCATTTTGCAACTAATCTAGATTTAATTACAACAATTAGAATATATTTATTATTTTAGTTTCTAAATATCAATTTATAACCTATAACATCATGCTTATTGGTGGTTCAACTATAGTCCATAATTTGATTCATGAAAATAATTTAATTCCTCTTCCATAGAAAAAATCATGTTCAAGTAAGCTATCAAATCAGAAATATATTAGAAAAAAATCATATATAAAAACATTTTGAGAACATTAATTTCTTATTTAATTTATGGCTCTCACTCCTTATTAAATATTACTAATATGTATGTCTATAAGATTATTTTTAAGTGATTTAAATTATATTTAGGTGGGTGATCCTCCTCCTCATCATGTTAATTTTCATTTTTATTTTCAGACTCCCCAAAATTAATAATTATAAAATGTTCCCCATTGTGTTGTAAATCTACCTACTCTTCATTTGATGCGTTTTAATCAAACATTGAATAACTAAGATTTACAATAACCAAGGCTCAATTTCTATTAAATCAATTGGATTAATTAATATTTCAATATCTGAAAAATATTCCCTCAACTAAATTTTTATACAATTTATCAAAGGAATATCTACTATTAGGAATAAAAACATTACTACAATGTACAATAAAATAAAAAAATTAAGATTTATTTATTTTAAATTTAATAATTATTTTCTATTTGAAATGATTTTAAAATACATCAATCAGAGACATATTCTCATATAATAAAAAAATTTCTCATTTATATTTATTGATAAAGAATTTATTGAAGTTATTTCTTCCCATTTCAGAGATTTTATTTTATTTTTCAATGAAACTAAAAAAATGTAATTTTGTTTTTCTAATGGCTAAAATGTTATAAAAACGTCAATTTTTTATAAGCCTCTTATAATTTTATATTTTCAAACTATCATGCCCGATAGACTTCAATTAATAAAATTTTATAAAAATTCTCATCATTAATAATTTATAACAATGAATAAATATTGATATGTTTAAAATATATGAGTAAGGAAGTAAACCGATATAAATATAATTATGTCACTAATAATTAGAAAACACAGCTCTCATCATAAATATATTTACCTTCCAAAGTCTAAATAATCATTGATAAATAACTTGTAATCATATTAACATTTTAACAACCATTATTTTTTTGAAATTATTTAAATGTTTTTTTTCTATTCATGAATTAGTCAAAACCATTGTTGCAGTATAGATTTAGCTTATAATGTTTTATAATTTAGGGATTCTTTAATAGATTGTTTAGTAGTGTAATATTGGAATGCAAAATACTACCATGATATAAAATATATTCTATCTATATATTATTTGATAACACAATATTTTTTTATTTGTAGTAATATTGATAAAAGAGACATTGAGTTTTTGATAATCACAATATAATAAAAATTATTTTTAAAAATTGACTCATTTCTTAAAATCTAAAAACAATTTGCACCACCAAACTATGTTATAATAATTAATTTTATGTTAAATAATTAAATATATAGAAATTTGGGATGATAATAGATTTTTATATAACAACACTTCCAAAAACAATTACATTACATTCTTAATTTCCTCTAAAAGTCACATTACCTTTATCATGTATTGTTTTGGTTACAAAGTTAAAGGATCTATTATCATGGATGTGCGACCAAGTATGTACATTGATAATTCAAATAATATTTTTCTAATAAGATGGTTTTCATATAGATTTTATACCCATGAAAATGTGATTCTAATAATTACAAATATTTAATTTTTAGTGACATATATAATTTTTAATCATTCATTCACTAGTAATAGTATGGATACTGATTTAGAAATGAGATTTTCATTTATTCGAATAGATTTTGGGAATAAAAAAGAACACTCACTATCATAATTTTCATTCATAATACATCAATAATAATTAACATTAAGAAACCATCCATTATAAATTTAAATAAATAAACTCATCTATATTTTAGATAATTTATTATTATATCCAAATTTAGTTTTATTTTATTCCATTTGTTCATAGAAGTGGATATATTATATCGATTTATAATTTTGTAAAATGTAAATATTTATTTCTCTGAGATTTTAAATTTTTTTTTGATTATTACAATTTTTACATACAACAACATTTTTTTTATTTATTCTACCTCATTATTTTTTCTATGAAAATAATTAAGCTTATAATTTTCCTCAAACATATTAAAAAAACAGAAACACTAATTTTCATTTATTCTAAAATTAGTATTCCATAACTTTTCATTTTTATCAATGGTAGTCTTATTTTTCTCACCCTATTTTTATTTATATATTTTATTTCCGTATATAACAGTCAAATTTTGAAAAAAAACCTTCTCAAAACCATTTAATTTATCAAATAAATCATTAAACATGGGTTATTCAAAAATATATTAATTTCAATTATAATTAAAATTATTATCATGATTTTTCAACTACATGAGAGGCATATTTGTTATTTCATTATATAAACTAATTTATTAACTAAAATATGAGCCATCGTTATAGATATATCATTCTATTAAGGCTATATTCTCTTTATTTTTTTGATGTTTTTAATTTCACAGTTACATTATCGTTATGATTTCATGACCGATATGGACATTCTCTAAAATTTGTAATCGATTAATATTGGTACATATTTTAAAAAATATTACTTTTAAATATTATTTTTATTCATCTATTCAGTAATATATATTTTTCCTTCTAGAATAATTTTTTTATACTCCTTTTACGATTGAGTAAGATCATCACATTCATTTACATATAACTCAGAAATAGATGAATAAATTATGACATTCATATTTTATTATATTTCATTTTATAAATTATTCTTCAACATAATAATTTAATCTTAATTCATATATTAATAATAAGCTAATCAATTAATCGATATTATATTCAACGGAAAAAAAATTTATATATAACAACATTTTTAGTATACATAATATTTGGTAAACATATATGAAATATTATAGTAGGAATTTTATTATAAAATTATTCTCATAGAGCAATCATAAAATTAACATTTCTTGTAAATCGATGATACATTTTATTTACATTTTCTTCTTCACCCATTAAATTTTATTGATATTTATCTCTATGAATTAAAAATATATTTCCCTTTATATTATGCGTTCAATAAATTTTTATGTTAATTTTTTTTCAAATATTGTGATAACATTTAAAATACGACAAATGACTAAAAAATACATTATATTATATAATGTAATATATTAATATCATTATATATTTACATATAAAAAATAATATCATTACTAGTCATGGTATCTAGATTCGTTTTGGGTAATATTTATTCTCCTATCATAACATTAAAAAACAAAAAATTAGAATATTGGGGAATTTTTCATTTTTATCATGCCAATATGCATAATTACCTCCATGAAAAATGGATGTCTATATGGAATCTGTTAGTCCCACAATCCCAAATACTCTGAGAGGGGTGGTGAATCCGGATATACCATATTTAAACCTCTTCCCATTGGGATCTTGTTTTGCTGTTAAGAAAAAATATATTCTCTCGCCCTCTCATAGAAATGTATTAAAAATATTAATAATTCTTAGGAAATTTTTTTTACTTTGTTAAACCTCACTAGGATACATCCAAGGAGCATACACCGAAAATGTAAAGATTTACCAAATCCACTATAATTGCAATATTATTTACTTTGTTCGAAGTGGACTCACTATCTATTTTGGTTTACAACCAATCAAAATACGAACACTCACTACTATCTCGAATGATTTGTGAACACTGAAACTTTAGAATATCCACTCATAGTTTATAGTCATATAGGAATCTTTAATTGAATTAATACATGCATCCATAACTGTTGATAGATGCTTTTTTGACATCCAACATTCACCTGTAGATAAATTTGACTTTTTATTGGGTGTAACACGAAACCCCAATTTTTACGTGAATCATTCATTAGTACCTGCATGTAATTCCATTATTTGGCATGAAATCCACTTTTCGTGCAACACCTCTCCTACACGTAAACACATCTTTTATGTGAAACAATATTTTTTTACATGCAACCTTTTCTTTACGCACAAAGACCTCTTTTACGCAAAACAATATTCTATTATGTACAGCCTTTTCTTTACATGCAAAAACCTATTTACTCAAAGTGGTTTTATTTAAATTGAATCCTTTTCATGACACTCAATCAATTATTTTATGGGAAAACTAGTATTCTATGCGTAAATCCCTTGTATAATCCAATTTTTCACATTATAGCTCAGAAACTCTCCAAGTCATGAGGTAAGCTTAGAATGAAGGGACCACTTCATTTTTATAGGAAAAATAGATCATATCATAAAAAAACCTCCTTGAGGGCATAATACTCTTCGAGCACAGAAAACACATCTTACATGCAACACTATATTTCTCGCACTGGTCTAATAGTTCACACACCTCCTGCCTTTTCTAATATTCATATATCTATTCTCGAAGCACCCCATGTTCAAAAAACTACATTCCATTATTTCACACACCTTACACTTCCAAAAACATGGCTCTCCATTTTCTGATTATAAGTCCAAAATATTTGGAAAACAATAGAAATCGTTTCCACCTTGTATCTGCTCATTTTGTACCACCTCTGGATTGTCCATTCCTCAGTCTAGGTTATTTTTTCAATCAATTCTTCTCAAAAACATCTATTGAACCAGATAAATCACCATTGATGACCCCTTTGTCAACAAACTGAACATATAAACCCACTTTCTCAACAAAGAAAACATCAAGTCTGGATTTTTCAAAAAACAAAACCACCCCAAAAATACTTCAATGATGCCTTGAGGGATTTTTTCCTAACATAATTCAATCATTATATAATAATTTCACTTTTTCATAAAGAGTTATCCTAAATATTTACACAATCTAGGACTGGGAAATTTTCTAATTTATTAAATTTTGATACTAATAATAGAGATAATATAATGTCACTTGAATAAATGAAAATATAAACCCATTGGTTTTTATAATTTTTCATATCATTGTGACCATACATACCCTATTTACTTCTCTATATAATTTTCAAAAATAGAACCCACAGAATTATAACTTTTGAATAGGAATTAAGACCTAATTTGAAATATAATTTCTTAGTTGTCGAATAACACAAACATCATATCATTTTATACCTATAGGAACAACCCAATAATTAATATTTTGTAGGGTAGTAAAACACGATATAAGGTCCCTATTTTTAATATAATATCATAAGAAAAATTAATCCACATAGTAAAGATAGGGATAATGTTGAGCCACATTAGAAAAAATATGAAGTAAAAATTTTCAAGGAATCACTTGAAGTCATATAAAATAATGTTTTTATGTCACCAAAAAATTGTCCAAGGATTTGATATATTACTTTTTTATATTTCACACTATGTATTTTATCCTTGAACTGTTCTCTAAATCCCACCTATTTGTAACACCTGAGATTCAATTATTGTAAATGAACATTCTATTTTAAAAAAACAATAATAGAGTGTACATTTTAATATTTTATGGAAAAATTGTAATTTCTTCATATGAATATATATTTTGAACTTAATTTATGAAAACAAACCTAAAATGGGTTTTTTAAAACATTAATAGAAATAAGATTTTTAAAATAATTATAGATGTTATAATTTATTATAATTAATTTTATTTAAAATAATATCTCAAAAAAATATAATTAACCTTTTAATTAACACAAATTTTACACAAAAAGATACAATATATCTGGATTTCAAATGAGATATTTTTTAGAAAATGTTTTTTAAAGAATAGTGTCTTTCAATTTTAGATTACTGAAATTAATATTAATGATGGATGATATAAAATAAATTTAAATGTTATATAAAACAAATATATTTAAGTCCATAAAGCGATGATTACCAATCTAATTGTTAATGTATGTTCATCTCGATATCGAGGAATGTGTTTATTGAAAAATAGTTTTATGACATGTTTTGAGGGGTTATATTGAAATTCAATTCTGTTATTTTGTGATTTGAATTTGACTAAATGGATTCCATATTTAAAATAATAACCAAATTGTTTTTTTCAAAAATTACTATTTATTGTTTTTTAATTATGAATAGTAAAATTTTAAATATTTTTCACCATGGTTTAGTTTTAAAATTTTTTACCGTGCCATTTAAAATATAAATATAATTTCTAAAAATACATAAAATATATTTAATACCCTACTAGATGTATATAGTTTAGCATTAATGATATCTAATTTTAATATGTGAAATTTTTTCTGCCATTTTATCATGAATGTGGCCTTAAGTTATTTTAAAATATTGAGAAATTAGAAATTGTACCACTAACCTCTTTTATAAATGGGAACCTCCTACCATCGTGCCTTAACAAAAATTTATCAATACAGCTCATCCAAACCCTTAAAAATATATCCCCAGATTCCTTATAATTGTTTTAGAGATAATTGTATTCGTACATGTCTAACAGTTGGATTATTAATAATAAATCAAAAGGTGGTGTTACAATGTTAATGTAATCATCTTCACCAAGTGCTTTCTATTTATTAATTATTTTACCCTAATTAATTTAATATTAATACTTACAATATAACAACAAATATTCAACTATATAAATTGATTTTATTCTATTTATGAAATAATTTTTATCTATCGCTTTATGAATAAAATAGGAATAAAAACCAACATTCATGTGTACGATGTAGTACTGCCTTGTGAACCGAGGTAATTTTTTAAATAATTGACTTACATGGATATTCCTAATGATGTAAATAAATAATATATATGACACTTTTAATAATGATTTTTTAATTGGTGTATCATCCACTTATGAAACCTTTCATCTATTTTTGAAATCTTAACATTGCTCGTGTATCAGTGTGGACTACGGTCTCCACCAAATGATGAGATTAATTTTTCATATCCAAATTCATATAATATTTATAAAAATTATTATATTGAATTTATATAATGATAATAGCATGTATATCATTCTAGGTATGATGTAACTATGTCCTAGGTAAAAGAACATGATTTTCTGTTGAAAAATATTCATCAGAAAACGAAGAAGATACCACTTGAAACAACTGTCAGAATGAAATATTATTAGAGAAAATGTTTGAATATGATATAAGGAGACAATATATAATATTAAAATAATGAATATTGTACTATTATAAATTAATAACAGGTTTAAAATAATTATAGATCTTGTTAAATCTAATTCAACTAAATTTAATCATTAGTTAAGGGATTGAATCTCAATTTCCTTTCAATTGAGACATAATTGATATTTGGTACATACGTATATTTATATGGTGTATATAGAATCCCTTATATATATTTATCATAATTAACCTTTAATTCTATATTATTTCAATATAATATTACACATTCATGGATATATAATCTAAAATCTTCCAAAGATGTAATGGTTTATTTGAAAATATCATCTTTTTGGATTGCATGAATTTTAATTAATGTAATATGATAAAAATACTTAATAAAATAATGGTAATTTCATATCCTTTATATTCTTTATAGTGTTTCAATATTTTCTACACAAATTTACTCTCTTGGGAACATGATCCAGGTAAAGAGATTCTTCAAATAAAAACTAATTGTATTTAGCTTTTTATTGAATACATTTCTCTTCCATGACCCTAATTTACAAAACTGTTCTATAAAAGTACTTTTGATCAATAAAATGATTTGTGAGGGAAATTTTATATATTTAATTAGTTTTTTTAATTATTTTAAAGAAACATTTATAATATATTAGAGAGGTTTTTTTATGAATTTTCTCTCATTATGGAAATGGAATTTTCTTAATTTATACACTATTAACAGACTTCCCCATCACCGTAACCATATTCCAAAATATACATTATATTATATTTTTTATATTAGGTTATAATAAAAATCATTAATAAATTAAAATTTTATTATTTAGCATCAATTTTGTTTGTACTTTCCAAATAACTTTTTAATTTCAAAATAAATATTTCATTTGACCTGATTGTTATATCATATTTCTTATTAATTTTGTGATCTGTAAATTTCTATTGACACAGTCACATTATTATTATAACTAGAACTTAAATTATATTTAAATTTAAATAATTTGTTTAATCATGGATATGATTATTTCTCCAACAATATACAGTTTTTAAAAATGTTGTTTTACTTTGAATGTTATTTGATTTAATAGGGAGAAATTTAATAAATTTGTATTATTTTTTCAATATGGATATTTATTGACAAATAATATTTTTTATGAATAGATTTTTTCATTAAATATATGAGTAATGTATTATAAATATATTGATTTATGAGCCCAATTATAGATGGCCCCTCAATGCATTTATAGGTCTCATAATACAAATCTGTGGGCTAAATTAAATATATTTTTTTCTATATATATACACATAAAATATATTGTTTTGATGAATGGAATTTATGTTATATATATTATTATATATGAGATAAAAAATCAAATGCTAATAATTTTGTTCATATACAAGTGTATATTATAAACCATGATTTTTTTGGTTTCATAATCTCGATGGGAACATTTTACCCAAGTTATTGATAAAATTTTATTATTTTATTTATTTCCCTTATAATATTAATTATGAATTATTTACTCATTGGTGATTCCATTTTACATAACCCAAAATGATAATTTGAGATTACCCATTTTATTTTCATAGGGTATAATGTTTAAATCTCTGAAATAGTTTCATGGATGCATATTATTTTCGTTTTTAGGTTTTACATTCTATTCCCTAGGTAAATTTTGAATAATGAATGTATATAGATCTCCATGATTACCAAACTAATTAGTATGTTAGGATTAGATCTCTTTTATCTAGGGCATATTAATAAATTATGCATCATCTCATGGATAATAGAGTTGGGGTTGCTACTCTTGAAATAGAAAAATTTTATTTGTGTCCTTAGGAAATATATTTATAAATACATAGATTAGAAAACATAAACATATAATAGAAAATAATATATATATATAAATTTACCATGAAATCACAAATGTTTTTTTAAGGTATATATTATTTTTTTCTTCTAAAATACATCACTTTATGTATTTTTTTATGTGGACAACGTTTTGGAACAAACACAACTAAGGGTAACTACCATGAAATGATTTCATCTAGTATACCTAAACCATCATTCTAGTACATGGAGACTATGAACGTACTGGGAACCACTTTTAAAACTCTCTAGCATTACTAATAGGTTAATTTTTATTTTATTTGAATTCCATTATGATATATTCTGAAAATATATATTTTTTGTTATATATATATATATCCATGTTTATGATTTTGATATTAATGATGAAGAAATTTTCAATTTTTGTTTAGTGTTACCCCAAATATTGAATTATGTACTGTGATTTAAAATATATAATTTTATGATATAATCTATTATATTTTTTTAAATTGTTTTTTTCAAATAGAATGGTATACGTACTCTGGGCTAATGATGAAACATCACTATTGAGAAAGATAATACAACTATATTCAGAGAATATATGATCATGAATATATTAGAGTAGCTGACCCAAATTATTACAAATAACTATTCACATACAGATTATGTTAGTTTTCCATTGATTTTAACTCCTATATTATATCATTTGAATATATAAACAATTCCTCATTTTATTGGAACTACTAATTCAGTGGTATTTGAGAAATGATTTAGTCCCGAGAAAAGATAATTATGTCCTTGAAATACAATGACTGGGAAAAGTTTGTACTTTTAGTATATTTTCTCAATGTGATTTATAAGAAATAGTCATCATTGATGAAGGATACCATGGGGGAAGATGAGTTAAAGCTGGGGGAATAAATTACATTTAACGTAATATCCTCCAATAAATATTTCCCTCATGTGATATGAGATGAAATTATGTTGAACTAACTCGACTTTCTGAAAAAGGAAGAAGAAATTATTTCAGGGTTTTAAGAAACCATTACATGATCTCCAGGTTTTCCATGAATTATTTATATGATTTGGGATATAATATTTACCATTTCATTGAAGGGATTATGCCATTTTTTGAACGTATCTTCTCTCTTAATACATGTCATTTTACGATGAAATAGTATTATAGACAAAAAATATATAGAAGTAGTTTTCTAGAAAAAATATATTCAAGGGTATAAAGAGAATAATATGTCAGTTGAACACCAATTAAATGAGTTCATTTCAAATATTAAGATGAAAATGAAGTAATTTCCATCATGTAATTTTTTTTAAATAAATATCATGAAAAATTATTGAAGGGAATGATAGTTTGTTATAGTGGAGAGATAATGGTCATATTTATAATGAATGTAAGGAAAATAAATTTATTATTGATATCAATGGTTGGAACTATATGTAAATTATGAATAATTCAAAATAATGTCACAAGTTTCAAGGTAAATTACCAATCATGAGGAACAAAGGTAAAGACGACACTTGTGAAATCACTATAGATAAGGTTGATGTTCCCAAATATGGGTTGGTATGTACGTTAATTGTAAAATAACATTTATAAATTTTTTATTTTATTATTAATCATCTAAATATTTTAAATAATCTATATTTTCTATCAATAATATATTTTTAACTATCATTTTATGAAGGGATTTGTTATCCAAAATAGCTAGTGGGAATCATTATGAATAATGGAAGTGTTGGGTAGTTAACATTATGACAAATAAACATTCCTTAAATGCCAAAAATGTTATTATACTGATGGATGATGATGATAAAATCCCTTGTATGGGATATATTTCAAAATATAAAGAATAAATTTATGTGAATGAGAATGAAATTATGATTCAGGATGAATATTTGGAATTCATTATCATTAATGGGGATAATTCATCATATGTGTAATGTCTATATCAATATATAGTAGATTGAATGAATTATATTCATGGGTAATAAGAGAATAAACAACACTCATATAGACAATGTAATCCTAAAATTATGCTTGTATGAATTATATAAGAATACATTTATATATTTCCTACAGAATTACCGGGATGTCCCCTAGAGTGTGAAGTTGTGTAATAAGAGATTGATATTCCCTGTTAGTTCACCTTGGGGGGGCCTGATTTAATTATTATTAATGAAGACAGATCTATGTGTCTCTCTATTGATGATTGGGAAATCAATGTTATTACTTTAAGAAACAAGTATCCACTACCTCACATTTATGAGTTATTAAGTCAACATTATGGTGAAAAATATTTTTCAATGATTAAACTTAATTCCCGGTGTATCCAATTGCATTTGAAGAAGGATTCTATTCTAAAGATAATATTTCAAATGATGTATCGACATTATGAGTTTATAGTAATTAAATTTGGATATACTAATAGACCTTCGTTTTTAATGGATCTAATTAACATAGTATTCAAGGATTATATTCTAAATTTATTATGGAATATATTCACGATATCATGTTATATTAAAAAATATATGAAAACCTTGATAATTTTTAAGGACCATTCAAGAGACTCGTAGAAGAAATAGTTTTTATGGTAAATTTAAAAGGATCAAAATATCAATTTGCAATGATTCATTTCATGGACATATTGTCTCCAATGATGGAATCATGTTTGATACTACAATTAAAAAGGTAGTCAGATAATGGAAAAACCCAATGAATATATCATTGAGACATAGTTTTATTGGTTTGACAGGTTACAATCAGTAATTTTTTATCAAAAATTTTACCATATTTGATAACCCAATAGCCAATATTATACGTTAAGGGGTTATGTTCACATGTTAAATTGAATGTGAAGAATAACATATATAAAAAGGAATTTAAACATTCTAAAATAGTCTTTATCAGGTTTAGAGAATCAATAATTACTAGAGTGACATTAAACAACATATTATTTTGTTAGTACTAAAAAAGAGAAGATAATGGGATCCTTTATCAGTACTTATAGAAGAGTTGATAAAGGGGCATACTAGAATGTGCTATAATAGCACAATGCAACACCAATAAAGTGTGCTCTAATAGCATAGCGCATCAAAAAAAACACCAAAATACTTTAAAAACAAATGTTAGAATACAAAATTTAAATAAATAAATATTTAAATAAAAATACAATAATAAAAACACTATATTATTGACATTTCAATCATTGGATTTATACAATTAAATCAGTACAAAATATTAAATTAATTAAAAAAATATTTATTTATCATATTATCCAAACCCATACTAAATAAAAAAAAGAACCTATATATGAAATCAATTCTTATGTTATTTATAATATAATTTAAAAACGGATCATAAAGTGTTTATTTTAAACTAAAAATTGAGTCATAGAAGTTACTCACTATATCGGAATGAGTTGCAGTTTATTCCTTCATGTCATAACATTTCTTGTTCATCTTCAAGCATTACATCTATGAAAATTAACTAAATAAGTATAAGATAAAAATTACATGTACATTTATTATGTAATATAATATAGAATGATGATAAATAATTAAGGATCATTTTTTGTTTTTCTAGATGTTAAGGGATTTTTAAAATAAAATGAAACATATATATATAAAAGATACACATGCAGTAATATCTATCGCATTGTGCATCAGATTGAGGTTCAGCTGATTCTTACAAGTCTATAAATGAAATATTGATCGTTTCTTAATGTATTAATATAATATGAATTTGTTTTCTTTGTTTTTAATATGTCACACTCCTTTTTTAAAAGTATGTCATTATAAATTAGAAAAATAATTTTGAATAATACCAATCACATTATTTTTCAATTTGATTTGATACCAATTCCTACAAGTCCAAATAGAATTATGAATTGATTAGAAAAATTATAAATACAATCTATGCATTTTTGGTTCTTTTCAGTAAGTGACACTCTTTGAACTAAAATGTTAGTTTTAAACTAGTAGTGAAAACATTGATTCATAATGATGAATTAATATATTTTATTATGGGGTAGATTATTCATAAATGTCCAAAAATACTTATGGATGATTTTAAAAATGTATCAAAACAATTAGAACGTGTTTTTTTTGAGTAGGTCATTATTCCTTTTTCTAAAAATGATGAGAATTTGATACAATAAGAAACACCTGGGGTCATATCGTCCACATGGTACGTTTGATTGTTGTGCTTATAATTCCTACACATCTAAAATGTTATATGGATAATTTTCATAAATTATAAAAACAATATGAATTCCTTTCTTTGTTTTTAATATGTGTCATTACTTTTTAACTAAAATGAAATTTTAAAAAAATAAACCCGCATTATGACTCCTAAAAAGCACACAGTGTATTATTATAATGTGAGAATGATTTCTACAATAAAAATTACTTATGAATCAACATCATAATTTATCTTGAAAATCTGAGAATGTGTTCTACGTTTATAGTTACAGACATTTTTTAAACAAAACTATGGATTTTAAATAAATAGTAAAAATAGTGAGTTTTACCAGGTACATCAGATATCTGTTTGAGTTTCTACTAATTACTATAAAAAAATGACATTTTTATCATTTATCTAAATTTCCAAAAAATATAAAAAAATTTCCCCAGTTTTGAGAAGGTTAGTTGTCATCTTTGAAAATATAAATCCAGTTTTTTATAAAACAACACACATGGAGTCATACCTATCAAATCAAGCATCATATTGAGGTAATAAAGACTATTAAACATCTCAAATGACATATATATCATTATGATAATGTTTAAAAATAGTCTAAATGTGTTTTTTTTGTTTTATTATGTCACATGTTTTCCCTAAAATTTCATTTTAAACTGGAAACACGAACATTAATTTACAACGATCCGATCGTGTATCATTTTATGTGAGACTGATTCCTAAATATAAAAATTGACATATAAATCTATTTCCTAAACAAGAAAAAAAATTCCCTTTATTTTAAGTGAGTGGAATTTTCTAAACTAAAAAATAGATTTTATTCTTATGATAGAAACCTTGATTCATAACAGTCACACTATTCATCAAACTAAGGTTAAAGTTATTCATACACATCTCAGATGACTTATGGATGGTTTCCCTAAATTATCAACAAAATTAGAAAAAAAATTTGGTTTTGAGTAGATCAATTTTACTTTCTATTTAAACTAAATTCAAATTTAAATAAAAAGTTTCAATTAGAGTCCTACAGGTCACCGCACATGTCAGATTGAGGAGTAGATGACTCATTCATTTCTTAATGTGTGAAACAAATCCTAACTACCAATTCCACCATGTTTTTATTGCCATTCTATATCAAAATACAAATAATTCATATTTACTTGAAGTTTCATAGTTGGAAAACCTTTATCAATGTTGAAATTCAGAACAGAAGATATAGCACATGTGCTCATTATATCATGGGAAGTAACCACAATAAGCACATGAGCTTCTTATACTCTTCAATATATCACTAAAGAGAAAACTATGTATATAATAATATCAAATCAATATGAATTGTTAACAGTTAAACAATGATAGTAAATGAAAAGGGTAAACATGGTATGATTGGATGAATGAATCATTTTATCTATTTTATGGCTTATTGGAGACAGTTGAATGAAAAATATGACCTCTAAAAATATCTGTGATAAAAAATAAATATATATTGGATTAAAATGATATGAAATTTTAGATATAAATTGTAGGAAAAATGATGAAAAAATTAATTAAATATCTAGTAGGAATTCATCTTTTCCTAATGGTTGTATTCATTCATGAATAATTTCTTTATTGTCATTATCTACATTGCAAGCTTGAAGCCCAATACATCATGAGCATGAGAAGGTTCATACAAACCAAACCGATATGAAAAAATGAATCAGTTTCTATATGAAAATAATTGTTTTATGAGTAGTACAAAAAAGAAATAATTTAAACATAAATATGAAACACTACATTAATTCTATGTATATTGATTTTACTATATAAACTTTGATAAATGAGGAATTGATATTTGGTAGTGAAACATTGATCATACTAAATAATGAGACAATTAAATATTGAGTTAAAGGGGTGGGTAGAGATGTTTTTATAAATATAATATAAAAATGATAGATATAGATTACTAATTGGAATGGGGAGATTGTTAATAATTAATATAATGATGAAGCATATAAGGAAAATAATGTTTAATTGCATTTAATATGGGTGACCACATGGGGATGAGGTAGACTAAAAATAAGGAATTTATGTTGAGGAAAATTAAAAGTGATTATCAACTACAATAAATAAAATATTTGATGAAATCAATGAATAAAATTTCCATGGTGATTAAACAGTTTCAGTGAAAACATGATGAAGTAAGACTCTAAAAACCCCATTTTATTACAAGTGGAGAAAAAACAAATTATGAGAGTCATGAAAATGATTATAATTGGATCAAATATTTGTATTTGTATCTTGATATGAATAAGAACATTGGAACATGGGAAATTATTCCAATGCTTGAGGAAAGAAATGTTATCCGAAAGAAGTGGGTGTTTTTAATAAACTCATTGAATAGAGAAAAGGTGATCGAAATAATGAATAAATCACGTGGATGGTGGACTCTTAGATCAATGGAATCTATATTTGTGATAAATGTACTCTCCCATAACGTCACTAGAAACTATTTTTATTTTTGATGAATTTTTTTTGAAATATATCTAAAGGAAACCCTGTAAATTTCAAATCAATGTTCTTAAATAGAGTTCTTAAGGGGGTGTATACATTGAAAAACTAATGTGTTTATTATGGATGAAAATGTGAGAATGTTTTTCAAGTTAAGGAATGATTGGTAATAGACAACAAAATCAATGATCACGTAGAATTTAAGGTTAAATCAATACCTATGTAATGGTGTTTTTAGCGAGAATGAGTTGATCAAACCCCCTATATCAAGATGGGCAATGTTCAATGGGTGGTGGTAGTCATATATATTGAACAAAGAATATTTTAGGATTAGAGAAAGTATAATTCAATTTTTTTTGTTGATCATATAACGTATAATATCGAGATGTAATATATTGGTGAAACATATTCCTTAGTTTACATGTTAATCAAGCAAATCATAGAACCTTAATTTTTGAGTCAATGTATGAAAAAGATGTTCCCATGTGATTTAAAATTGAATATTAAAAACCAACGACAACACCAATTGCTATAGGGATAAATTTTCCCAATGTCGATGATTACAAGGAGGTGGATGTCATGGAATATAGTTATTGGGTGTCTATTATACATCAAAACAATATGAAAAATAAAACTAGTTAATGAATAATACGATGATGGCACAATGGTATGATACATTGTAAAACACATACATGCACATGAATAATAGAACTAGTACATGCATGTTATGTCATGAGTAATTATAATGATAATATTTTATATTAGAAATGACATTCATGATTTTATATTCACATCACACACATGACATGATAGTTTCAATAATTTAAAACTAACTATCAATAATAAAAATAAAATGATCACAACTTCAACTTATTGTGTAGTAATAAACTAATAAATTTTCATATTTTAAATATAAACACATATTTTTATAATGTAAAATGCACTTTACAATTATAATCATGATGTTTTTATTTTTTAATATTATATTTTAAAAAAAAATACATTAATGAATATAAAACATGATTTAGAAACATGAAAAATTTGAAAACAAATTTATATACATATGTATACATGAAATTGTAATTTTTATGGAAAAATATAGTTCATTAGGTAATGAAAAAGTAATTATATTCAACAACATATTCTGTATAAATAACTAATCAATGATAATTATTATAATTGGTATGAGTTCTAAATTTTATAAGAATTATTATTAGAATAAAAATTTAACATATGAAAATAAATTCTGTTATGAAAAATAAACCATGTCAATGTAATTAAACAATTATTCTTCATAATATACTATAATTCTCAAAAATATCATCTTCAATATTAATCTTTAGAATAAAAATAAATTTCATAACAAATATAAACTGAACAAAAAAATTATAATATATAATCTCCCTTAATTGATTGCCAAATATTTCATCATCATCTTCTAGGTGGAAAATCACACTAGAAAAACACACACTCTCTCACTAATATTTATATGTTGCATATGAGTAAGATAAATTCATGACATAAAACAATAAAAATAAAGTGCAAGGCCAAGACAAACCATTTAAAAATACTTTAATTTATAGTCTATTGATAAAAAAAGTATATTATTTTATTTATTCATTCAGCATGAATCTTTCTGTAAAAGATGTTATAGTTTCTATATATATATATTTATATTTTTTGTTTACAATTATAGAAAAAAAGATAAAATTGACATAAATATCAAACCAGATATAGATGTTGAATGCATGTGTATATATTTATGAATTTGTTTTAATCAACACAGTATTGGCTTTATAAAGAAGCTTAACTATCTTTAAAAAGAAAAAAATTAATTTTTATTTTTTTGTTATAGGAGATTTCATCTAAAACTGTTAGGATATATGGATGTGGGATTGAAAGGATCAGTGGATAACCAAGGGAAATTAGAGTTATTGGAAAAATAGGATTTCATTAGGACCATTGCATCACTCAATCTTTGAATCAATTGATCCTTATATTGGATACTTGTAATAGTTGGTTCCTTCATTCAAGACTAGATTCGTTCTTAGATTCAAAAATGAGGACCACTATCAGTGGGATGATTCCATGTAGAGAATTAGGTATCATGAACTGGTTTATGATGGATACAGTTCTTAAAAAATATAATGAACCTTTTTTTAGCACTTCCCAAAAAAGCTGATAAAGAAACCTTTTATTAGCGCTAGGTTAACAAGAACTAAAAAAATGAATCATTAATAGTTATTTTTTAGCACTAATTATGAATCATATTATCATTGTTCAAAAAGCATTGATAAATATATATTTTTATCCCTCCTAAAAATAACTAATGAATACTTATAATAATTTGATTAAAAAATGTTATTTTAAAAACTGTAATGATTATATAAAAGTATAGGCTTATAATTATAATATTTATAAATTAAAAATTTTATAATTCTTTGATTATATAATTATTTATTTATAATTATATAGATAGTTTTTTAAATAACTATATTTCTATCATTATATGTAGTAAATATATTCGTCATTGGGAGGGGTGGATTTTGTAAGGCTTTTTCGGTGCCCCTCCCCCACTACTCATATCCATCTCTATTTTCCTCCTCTTCTAACGATGATCTTGTTTTCTCCCTGTTGATCTACATTTCACCTTCCAACTATGTCATGTTATATGTCGGAGGTTAGTGGTCCCGATAAAGGATGTTTTGTCAATGCCCTTGGCCACCCAAACCACGACTCTAACTCCTCATTCCTCCATAACTCTCTATGTCATATCTGGCGATACATTTACATAGAGGTATTCGGTTATAAGGTTTAGCAGTCTCTGACATTCTAGGCACTCCAAATTCAGATTCGGATTTCTTTTTTGAATATGGGTTCATGTGTGAAATATTAATGGTGATTTACTCCACAAGACAAGTTGAATGTTTGTTGGATTGTTCATATAAAATCGTGAAATACAATTTGTGGGATGTCGATATGTGTTTAAAGTTTTCAGAGGATTTTTTTTCGAAAATGTTATCATAATCATTGGAATTGTGAGGCCATGGTGACAAGCTCTTTAATGTGGCCTCATTCCATTACACATTCTCCTCTTACTCTATGACTCTATCGCTCTTCTCCTAGTTGGAACTGCACTGCGGTTTTATAGTGTTTTAGGATATGAGTTTCGGAAGTTGATGAAATTCAAGTCATTGTATCTCATGATGGAATCATCTTTGTCATTGGGTTCATCTGGGATGATCTTTTCAGTTGTTTTAGTTTGGTTTCACTGTGATGGTGTTTTGGTTTTCGGGTGGTGATGTTGTACTCCATCAGATTTCGATATTTCAACTCGTTGGAAGGCACATGATATGAAAACAACGTTTGTTGTCGAAGGCGATGACAGTGTTTTCATGATAACATCGGTGTGGTGATGATGAAGGTGGTGTTACTAAGACGATGTAGTTTCGACAATGAAATTTTTCATGGGCAGATACTTGATTTGAGGGATTTTTCATTGACGCGATGGTCCCACGATGATGCCATTGTTTTTTAATGATGTTTTTACACCTTTATTTTTAATTTTTAATATTATGTAATGTTTAATTATATCATGTTCATTTCGCACTATATCATCAATGTGGTTATTCAAAAAATAACAAAAAATTTATTTGAAGGATATTATATATTTATATAATTTTAATTTATTTTTAGAATTATATAAATACTTTTTAAAAAATATTATTTAACTACATATAATTATAAATGTATAGAAAACTTATTATACATTCATGAATATATTTATTTATAAATATATTTTTTAGAATTGTATTTTTAACATTATTAATGAATATTTAATCTTAAGTCCATGCATCTTAAAATTGAGTAAAATTGATTAATTAAATAATATTATAATATCAAAAACATGGATAAGTTTGATTAATATAATTCATTATAAAAATGAATTGATATTGAAATAATGATGAATACATATTGAAAATTTTAATACATAATAAATAAATACATATATAATAAATAATATAAATTGATTAAATTCACAAAAAAATGTTTTGTGTGTGTGTATTGAAATATTCATCAATTACTTATATGTGAAAAAAAATATAATACATTTGATCTATGTTAAATTGAAAAATCGAATGATATTCAATAATAAGAATTACTTGATTCTATTGTTCAGAAATATTTATTCATCGTAATTTATTATTATAATCCATTATTCACTAATAATATTACTATTTAATGAAAAGAATAAATTTAATTTAGTGATATATAATTATAAGTTATATACATTCATATATATATATATTATAATACATATTGACATTATCATTAATTTTTTAATTAATAATGTGTTCAATATTTTTCTAACATTATATATTTAAAATTATTATTAGTTTAATTTTTATTTTACATATGTTCATATATTTAATATATAATATTTGTGATTAATATATACTATAATCAATTTATTCTTTTTTATCAATAATTTTATATATAATAAAAAATTAAATATCATTTTAAGAAAATCAATATTAATTTTTAGTTAATTAAATCATTTTATTCATACTTTTATCCGTGCAAAAAAGTTATGATAAAGGATGTCAATTTGGGCACAAAAAGAGAAGCACTTTTAAAGGGTTTCCTTTATTAGCGATGAACAAAAAGAACTGATAAAGGTCAAACTTTATCAGTGCTAAAAAATTCACTGATAATGGATGCATGTTATCAACACTGAAAAATGTGTTGTTAAAGGGTACCTATTATAAATTGTAGAAAAAAATCACTCATAAAGGCCCCCTTTATTAGCACTTTTTAGTGATGATAAATTATACCGTTATCGCCTATTTTTTATAGCGTTGATAAAGGCTGGTACTGTTAAAGACAAGTTTTATAATATTTATGTTTTTGAATAATTGAAGTGGACATTTTTCAATTATTAAAATTTTAATCTACTATTAGGGAGTGATGGATTTATATATATATTGATTTATCAAAAAATGGAATCAGTTCTTTCCTTGTGAAAATTTATTCTCTATTTTCCTATAAATAAATTTGGTTAAAGAATTCATGAATAGAACTCTCTAACTCATGAACATAAGTTGGAGGGGTAATATTTTAATTTATGATATGGATACATTGTGTCTATAGTAAAATATGTGAGATATACAGATATAATTAGTTTTTGAAATAAATAATTTGACCAATATTTCCCTACATGAGGAAATGACATTGCTGAGAACCAATCAAGTATTGTTATTTCTCAATACACTACCACAATGGTCTGTAAAATAAGGTATTAGATTCATTCACATAGAATTATCCTTGAGATACGATGATATGGGGATTGAAATGGATCATATGTTCAAGCATATTATAATTATGTATATGGGTATTGAAATGGATACATCAATATTTTTTAAAAATATTTTTAAACCATATTTATAAGAAAATTACAAACATTTAAACTGGATGATGAGGATTTTAAAGAGAATATTAATGCTACAAATGAATGAAAATTCAAAGTGTTCTAATTTGACGATGGAGTTATGAAATTTAGAGAGTATATATATGTTTCATTAATACATGATATGAAAAGGGAAATATTGGATGACTCTGAAGTATTTAATATCTCTATCCACTATGGTGGAAGCATGATATATAAGAGTTTGATGGAATCAATTTGATGTGAAATTATTAAGTGATATATTTATAAAGTTAAGTCAATATATTTTGTTAATCAATAGGTTATGGTTCAGAGATAGAACCTATGAGGATCTATGAAACCAATAAATATTTCTATATCGAAATGTAATGACATTATTATGGACATTATCAAAGGATTACCAAAGAATCCATTAAATAATGATTCACTCTCGATTATTGTTGATCACCTTATGAAATCAGAACATTTCATTTGAATAACAGAATATTTACCTTTTGATAATAGATTAGAAAAATATATTACCGAATTCCAAGTACATCATGGTTAAACTATTTTAATTTTGCGTAATCTTGATCCAAAATTTACATAAAACATTCAGAAATGTATTAATAAGGATCTGGATATCAGGTTCTTTTGAGATCCCCTTATCACATTAAAAAATATATACATTAAAAAAAGAGTATTAAAACAATAGAATATATGTGGAGGTAATTTTCAATTGACATTAAACATATTTCATAACACTATTTATGGACAAATTTTTTTTACTATAACCATAGCTTATATTTTAATATTAAAATGCAATCTTATGATGCATTTTTTTTATAAGAGAATTCGTAATCTAACTTGTAGAGATCATTTAGGTGGTAGGATGATTATAATACAAGAACATGTTGAGGACATTATAAAAATGCATAAGATAATTAAAACACATATTAATGTATGTGAAATAAGAAAAAATGATTTATATTGATAACTACAGGAATGGTTTTCGATTTCATGTGAGAGATCACATTTTCCAAAAAAATTATGTTCATAGAATGGTGTTATAAGGATCACTATAAAATGAATAATAATACCCATGTACATTAAACCATTATAAATACTAAACATAATTTGAGATGTTTCTTAGCTTTTGATAATTCCACTATAGAATCTATAAAGTACATGATGTATTCCATATCTCATTGTAATGGAAATAAAATCTTGACCAAACGAATGAGCTCATCTATAGTGAAATATAATTAAACATGATACATATTACTCTGAAGATACTATCCATATTATTCATAATGGATATAATATTTTGAGCATGTAGATACCATTACTGGTAAAGGTAATTTACATAAAATTATAAAATGGATGATGTAATGTGGTAAACATAAGTTTTAAAGAATAAAAACAACCTTAATTTTTTATAAATTAATATTTATTAAAATTTAGAGGATAAATGTTTTATACGAGGGAATAATTTAACTCCTAAGAAAAAATAATAGAAAGTATAAATTATATTTTTATAATAATATAATACAAGTAACATTTTATTATTTCATTGTAGAGAAATTTTAATTTCATTGGATGAAAATGTATATTTAAACTACATGGTAAAAATAATACTAGAATGAGTATTTGAAATTTCCCTCAAAAATAAGATTTTATGAATAATTAATAATATAGTACATAAAATACTATATTATTATATAATATAATTTATTATAATGTGTATAATTAATAGTGAATTGAATATTAGATTTTTGGAAACAAAGATATTATCCTTTGGTGGTAGAAAGGGATATTTTTCAGATTAATGATTTTTAAAGCATAATGTCATTCCATTTATTATAATAAAAAAATATTTCATAAAAAATGATTTCAATTAAATTTATATATTATATATCTAAAAATATGATTATAAATCCCCATAATATTTATTACTTGTAATACAGATCATGTTAGATAAACATATGCCTGAAAATACATTTATTGAAACCCCATTTCTCGATTGTTTTATTGCTTATTTATAAATTATATTCATTGGATTAAGTGAATTGACTTTTATATAATGTATTCCGTATTTTAAATATTCATTTAAATATTTTTTAAATAATTCATTTTTCATTTTTGTTCCTAATGAATATTAAAAATAATAAAACGAATTCACTATATTAAAGGTAAAAATTGCTATATTGAAGGGTTAATCTAATAAATAAGGGGTAAATTATCTAATTTTTTTGAAAACCAAATATTTGATTATATTTCACCATTAAACATATCACATTCTAATATGTGTCATTTTGAACCATTTTATCAATATGGTGACTTGGTGTTGTTTTCAAACATTAATGATTACAAGTGTGCAACTCATCTCACTTATAAAATAGAACCTCCTCCTCTAATTTCAGCACACCTATTATGACATCAATATTTACCAAAAAAAGTCTCCCACAAAAACCTTATCAATAATTTACACAATATTTTCATCGCAAGTACCAACCCACATGTTCATAATAAGAGATACATATGGCATTTATCTATGTGATGTTAGTCATATTCACCGTGTTGTTACATTAAAATTATTATTTTACAACATCCAATTATTTTATTATAATTCTCGTATAATAAAATAACTATCTTACTTATATTGAAATGTTTTTATTTTTACTGAAAATTTTTCTTCTATCTCCATATCTAGAAAATGGGGAACAAGACCATCCCTTGTGTGTATGGTGGTCTATTGTCTCACGAATCGATGTAATTTGATTCACATCATCAACTCAGTTGGAAAGTCATAATGATAGAAATAATTAATATATTTATTTATTTATCATAACATAAAATTTATTTAAAAAATTAGTATATCATCAAATTCATTACCCATTCACCAATTATGAAAATTATAAAATAACATATCCGTACATACGACCTACTGTAACCATTGAAGCGATGTGAATAAATTTTAATGTCAGAATTTATAGAATGATTCTAAATATGAATTTAATGAATAAATATTATATTAAAAACATTATTATAATTCATGATATTATATAACTATATCATATTGAAGAAAACTTGAACATCTAGGACAAAACATGCATATGAAAATTAAGTAGTTAACACTTGTCAATATTGTAAGAATGAAATATTATTTTCCAAAATGTGGGAATATATTATTGAATGATTATTTATGATGTTATAGATATGAAAATGTTTAGTTTAAAAATTAATAACATTTTTAAATCCATTATATATTATGTTAAATCACAATAATCTAAATAAAATCCTGATGTAAGGCATTTTGTATCAATTTTAATTCCATTGAGTCATATTTAATATCATTCACTTATTTATTTTTTTGTGGTGTATATAATTCTACTTGGATATATTTAATATTAATAAATAATTATTAATAGTGATTAATGTCTCTATACATATATAGTCTTTAAAAGGGTTGTAATTTAAATCTTAACTATTAAGAAATAATTTATTTAACAACATCATTATTTTGGATTACATTAATTTTCATTAAAGTAATATTACAATAATAGCATCTAGAAATACATATATTTCTTTATTGAATGAATATTTTTGAAGTTTTTACATTTTATTCATTTTTACCCTAGTTGGATCTTCAATCAAGAAAACAAAATAAAAAAAACGGATTTTATTTTTATTTTAATCTGATATATTTTACATCCCTCAATATATTTTTTAAAACTACATAAAAAATAAAATTTTTAACTCTAAAATGATTGATTACGAGAATGTTTATGTATTCCTTAAAATTTTATATTTTTTGATATGAATATTTCAAATGTTTCCTGAAATAGTCATTTTTTCCATTACAAAATTCAAAAGTAATTTTTTTAATGTATTTAGTGTTAACAAACATTTCCACAACTATATCCATTTTATTATATTTAGATACCTATACATGAGTTTATTTTTTTTAATGAAATTTCGTAAATTAATCAATATTTTAGTAATTCACATATATTATAATTTATTTTTATGATGTTTATTATAGTATTAAAAGGCTTATATTTTCGATGAATCGATATTCAACTCTTATATCATATAAATATTGGTGTTGTTAAATTTTTCTTAAAACAATAACTTTTTTGTAATCATTTCAATTTAAATCTCTATTATATTTCTATAATATTTTTTCAATGGATTGATAATTTCTTCAACCATATTCAATATTAATATTCGTATTTTTACTATAAATTTTATTTGAATGATTGGGTAAAATAATGATAAATTTTAAGTCTTTAATAAACGAGTATATTAATTTATAAGGAATATGATTTACGAGTTTAATTGAACATTAAATAATTAAAACTATATTGGACATGTAGTTACAAGGTGGGAGACAATTATATATTACCCCTCAATATATTTACAAGTCTCACGAGATTGATTATTTGGCCAAATTAATAATTAAGTACATTAGAATATTAAATGAAAGAAATATTGGAATGAGTTTCATGGATTGGAAATTTAGTTTTATTATGTTTCATATTTTATTCTCAATGTAAAATAGCGAATCATATATGAATCTGGTTCCGTAAGACTACTAAACTAATCAGAACATCAGGATTATTTATTGTATAACAAAATCTTCCCAGGAATAATTATTCCATATTTTATGTAGAATATTGAATAAATTTCTAAATTACTTGACAGTGTTCTGTATAGACATAGTCCCATTATATATAATTTATATTATCTTCTTCCTTCATGAATGGTAATCAATTCCACACAAAGATATTCCCATTTATTTACCTTCATAGAAATAGCCTAATTAAATCATTTATTCATAACCTAGGGAAATTTATCATATGACATGATGATCTCATATTATCAATAAGGGAAAATAAGGTTGATATCTATATAACATGAGAATATGATTAGGAGAAGCTGTGAAAAACTATTGAAATATACACCATGGATATTAAAAGTCATAAAAATTAGACATGACCAAATGTCTTGGTAGTGTCTAAGAAATGATTCATAATGTATTCCAAGAAAATATTCCATGATAATATAATATAATAACATGATTTGGGGTTTTGTAATACACATAGTCATAGAAAATCATATGTCAAGGATACTCATAAGGAATTTCATAACATGTAGGATTCCACTAACAACCCATGTACCTTCATCATGATTTTGAAAACCTTTTGTATACCCTCTTTTAGACTTGGTATGACCTCCCATGTACAAATTTTTGGTCCTTGAATAACCTCATGTATAAACTCTTTTGGTCATGGTGTAACTTTCTATATACCCTTTGAGCTCATATAACATTTTTATTCAACCATTTCAATGGAGGGATATATAAGTCCAACATATCACAAGATACCAATCATACATACATGTTCTAAATCATCATAGAAAATTTATTATAAAAATCCCTTATTAAATAGAATGGGTTCTATAATAATTGAATCATTTCCTCAAACTATTACCTGTGGAGAACAGGTGGGTTTTATAATTATTTCTTCATGTTATACCTACTAGTAGAAAAATGGGATTCATAAATATATTTTCATCGTAAGTATAAAAAATTGAAAAAAATAATAAGAATTATATATTTCTATTATATACACATTAAAGAAAAACTAACATCAAATGATTTTATCTAAGATGGAAAATTATTTATCATGAAAAATAACATGGAATGATTCTTGAAGAAAATATCCTTTCTTTAAAAATATCATTTTTTTAATCTAAAATTCATTGAATTATTTTTCAATATTTTTTCAAAAAATAAATTTGAGAACACATAAATTAATTTTTGAAGAACATTATGGTCATAACATTGTAAAATTTGTGTTCATGTCACCAATTTCAATAGAAAAATTAATTTCACACTTTTTAGAAAGTAGAAATGTTCCATGTTTGGAATTTGACATAAATATTCCTTTTAAAATTTTAATTAATGAATAAATAAATGATAAAATAATCTCTAAAAATATATATAATAAAATTAGAATAGTTTTGAAAATATTTACTGAAATTTTGGACATGTAAAAGAATGGGTTTTTGAATGAAGAGAAATATAAGGATGGTTTTAATTTATAAATTTATTTAGGAATCATCTATTTATAATGGGTGGAAAAATGAAAGGAAAATATTTATTCTCATGTCATAACTATATATTAATAAAATAATTAATTTTATAGGATTATAATCATGAAATATTATCATCAGAATAAAAATTACACATAGTCCCAATAAACGATGAGACTGTACTATATTTACATTACCTCATTGGTCACATGGAATGGAAATGCACATGAAATAATAATATTAAATCAATCATATAATATTAGGAGAATACATAAATTCATGGTATTAAATTTTATTAAGTACGTATATAAACATAATATAAAATATAGTTGTATAACATATAATATGTTTCATGTAGGGAAAATTGAGACAAAAATCCTTTATAACATTGGTATCTCTTGAACTGTTTTCAATAACCATAATTATCATGAGTCAAATTAGTAAATAAATTCAGGTCAAGTATATAAACCACAAAAAATTAAATAGCATTTGAATATGGCATGTGTCTTATAGACGTAAAAAAGTGAGATGAAAGAGCCTTACATTATGTTCTGAATTCCTCCATACAAATTCAAACCTCCTTTATTATAAATAAATGTTAATTTTATATATTTTTTACATAACCATACTAATATTTATCATTATATATATTATTTACATATGACATTCTATTTCAATTTTATTAACAATTCTTTGTTATAAATTTGTTTTAGGAGATGAATATTTTTTTATGTATCATTTTTTGGAATTTTTAGTCCTATTAGTTGTATAGAGGATACATAATCTCCATATTGTTTCCCATGATATAAATATATTATGTATTCATTACATACCATAAAATTTAGATATATAAAATGTAATACAACATTCTTATTGACGGGTGGACATAAGAACACAAGAACGTCATTTCCATTTTTTAATTGGAATAACGAAAATAAAGGTAAATAATATATTATATTCCAAGAATTATTTCGAATGTGAAATATATAAAATATATTCATTATAATCACCCTAATTATTTGATATTCAATGATTTTGTAAAAAATTAAGCACATTATGACATAACTTGGTAGTATGCTACACACACAAATAATGTTATCGTATTCCCAGTGAAATTGATTGTAAAAGGTACGTGTGGTATCATAAAAAAAATTTATAATAAAATTACATATTCATTAATTAAATATTTATTTACTTCTATACAAGATCAATAGAAATGAAAAAAACAACACATTATTCCATGAGGAATATATCTACCATACACAAGAGTGAAATTATATTTCTCCTTGCAGATAGATGGTAAGAGAAAACATCTGGTATTATTATTCTATATTTATAATAATATCATAAATATCATATAAATATATATGCACACATTAAATCCATTATTATTTTCATTACCCAGAACACAGAGACATGAGTCATGACTATCCATGCCCTCAACTAATAGGCTTGGGGCTACATACCAACCCCGAGTTGGCATATTAATCATGTGGGAGACATTATCCTAATGTAAATACAATGTAGAGATGTGAACCAATTTTTACCAATGCATTAATAAATCTCAAATCCAACAATCAGATATGATAAGATAGTGCTGAAAGCCAAAATTTTTTAAATACAATCACAACCAAAAACTAAAATGATTTCAACCTACATTATAGGTGGGGAAATATATGAAATAAAACAATAAAGAAACCACCCGATTCAATATAGCTCAATGTTGGATCCACCATCTCTATGTCCTCCTTGGACAATGTTAAATTGGCCCATTGTCTATATAACACATGAAACACACAGGAAGAGCCCATTCATGGGTGATAAAAATATTACCAATAAGGAAACACGAAAAAAATAAACACATATAATCAATAAAATTCATCTCATAAAATGAAAATAAACAACAATTGAATAAAAAAACATAGACAAACACTGGATGGACACCACACATACAGGCGGTCACAACCAATCTACCTACCATAGGATTTTTCTCAATTATTCTAGGTAATTCTCATTCTAGGAGAGCTGGCTCCATAGTCTATACTATCATCATAGAAACTAATCCACCTTGTCATTTCATTGGTCCCGACCCATGAAAACACTATACAATATGAGGACTTATATACTGAAGTAGTGTAAAACACCCACCACTACTGGGGTCTCAAAAACACAATTTGGACAATCCCAATATGTCTAGGATTGTATCCCAATGATAACATAAACCCTACATAAAATTCTTAATAACTAGAAAACAATCTTCCTTATTAAGGATGTTACACCAATTCCATGAACCCCACCTAGGGTATAACAAATAATGATATTGGATCACACTTTGGTCACATTGTGGAACACTAAAAACACTATCTAAGACTCATCCAATATAGGGGGTCATAATCTATACATGTGGATATAATATCATGATGTACCATTGTGGTTATGGACAACATGAAACCAATACACTGATTATGTCTCAGAATAATTAAATTCTGGGATTCTAACATTCTAAAAAGTGGAATATGGGGTTTACTTGGGAGTACATGGATTTTCATTCAAAAACCTGGTCTGTTAGTGTTTCATATTCCTAAACGACATGTAAAACTCAAAATAAAAACCATTTACTATGTTGGTACAAGGATTATAGGGGTCTTATGGAACACTTCCCATGCCATCTATCTGTTCCCATGTACATCAGGGCATTCCAATGTTACAACATGTGAACACATGGTCATTCACGTGTATAACTGTTTGAGTCCAAGTATAATGCTCTACCTCTTTACTTTGACCATGTCCATATACATCATCATGATTGTTCCCCTATACCCACCCAGGAATATATTGAGCCTCCCAAATATATCGCATAGTGTGTTATAGGTTTCACACATCTTGAGATAGGTGTCAATCATTGTATGATACTTTATTCCCCTTAGATACCATAGTTCCACACAAAGAATCCACCATGGTGTATGATCCCAATTTACACTCCATCTAATGTTGAATTGGGAGGTCTCGTTCCGACATCAATTAATGTTAGGATCTACATCCACTATTATCAATCATGACCAAGGACCCCATATATGGCCCAAATGAGGTCATATATCCCCCAAACCATTGTATTATGTCCACCAAAATGGAACGAGAATCAGCCTCCATCATTTGTGTCATTGTATAATTCTCCTAGAAGATGAGGAGCCTCTTATCCTATATTATTACCCCTTTTACCACCCATCATCATCTTAAATCCACATATCTCATCATCAATTACATGTTGTACAAATAAAATTGAATGATTACATAAGAGAACTGTCACACAATGATTGAAAACCATGTATTCATCAACCCATGGGCCAAAGGAATTTTCCAGGATTATTTTTAAAATAAACATGGGAGAAATCCATTAAACATAATATATGGGGATGGATCCATAGCCTTTTTTCATTTCAATCATCATTCCATTATTGAAGAATAAGACAATCTAATATGGGCATAATCAAAGAAAAAATAAATCAACTATAAATAAAATCATTTGTCCATGCACAAATAAATTTTGGTTCATTTAATTGATCCACATTCAAATAAGATAAATAATTTAATGTAAATCATGTAAATTAAATAGCCTACATGGAATTTTGATCGATCTCTTATGGATAATGGTCTTGTGTTAACATTTTTAGTGGGATCCACACACCACAATAGTGTAGGATCCTCAGTCGGATAGTGATTCGATATCATATTCCAATGACCCTCCAACATATCCTATCTATTGGATCCCATTAATCACTATGTTACGTTGTTAACGCAAGGGTTTGGGGAATATCCATCTATTTAAAGAGCTTTTTAGGTCATTTCATCAAAAAAAAATTAAAAAATAAACAAATTTATTTACATTACTATTTATGACCATGATAGATTTAAAACAAAAAACTGATTCTAAAAAATATTAGGTGACACATAGGTTTAAACACTTGCTCCTAACACAAATTTTTACTTAGAGATCCCATAGAATCCTCCATTCACGATAGATTACACTTTTTCTGAAGAAATTCGTCTTCGTGATATTAAATTTTTTATACTTGTTTAATAATAATTATAAGCTCATGGGGCCTTATAATATCATTTTATTCTAGTGTCTTTCTTGAAAAAATGTCTATATAATATTCTAAAGTTATTCCAAAAAAATAGTGTATTAACATTTTTCCAACCATATGTATTTTCACCCTTTAAAAAATACTTGAAATGATGAGGGTATTCAGCTCGCTTATGGGTCTCGCACTTCAATTTTCCCTTGTGAGGATTCACATGATGCCACTGAACACATATATTTGGAATTGATTACCCATGAAGGGTACTTTACTATCGATTATCAATCGCCATTGTTTACTCATCAAAGGTATCACCATCTTTGATTTATACCTCTCTTTAGTCGATAACATGGGATGCTTCATGCATGTACAATTTTAGTAGCGACATGTGGAATAATTCATTTAGTCGTTCTATATACTATAGTAGACCTAAGAGGTATGAAACCTCTCCAACTCAATGAAGTATCTAGAAAGGGATAATGAATATCTACAATATCATGATTCATAAATAAAAATCTTAAACCCCATCATGATGACACCATTAAGAACATAAAGATTATCTCCTTATACTATTGATACATCTATCATATGTCATCATAAGAGTTTTGATGAATTGGGGTAGTCCTCATATTCTCATGGATGTCATGGGCATTATATATCATGATTCACCCCAACTTTGGAATCGTGAGCACTAAATTGCATGCATAAATCCAATAATGTAGTGTCCTCCAATGTTATGTAAGAAAAGCCTTTAATGGTTCCATTTGGGAGGTGAAATTGTTTCTTCATTCAATGTAAACTTCATCAATGGTACTTGATCCTCCAAACTATAGTAAAATTTAAATATGGAAGCATGTAACATATCCTCCAAGACCATAATGTTATTCTTATTTTGGCCTCTAGTCTAGGGGTGAAAACATCATACTCATATAATAATAGGTCCCAAATTCCTCCCTTAATCCTCCCCATAACCATGACATTAAGTGGCCACCTCGATCTAAAATGATCATTGAGGGATTTCCCAAGAGCAGGAATATCTCCTACACTTGAAAAATGCCTATCTCTCTATTAAACATTACTATCGAATAGCTAGGAGGAATTTCGAGTTGGTCAGTTTGTCTATAATTCCCAAATATAATCATGTCCCACAGAAATACATGGTTAACACATCACAATGTTTATGAATACCATATCCCACATCCGTTTTGGCATGTAAAGGGGATGAGAATATCCATTTGGATCCTTATGGTCAGCCATCACTTATTAACACATGTGGCATCGAGAAACAATCTCAAAAACATCAAAAAGGATGTTTGGCCATAAAAACTACTGTTGAAGATATTGGTACATCATTTCAGCCCCATAATGTATTTCCAAATGAGATGTATGATACTCCCTCATCACCTCCTCAGACAATGTCATGGGTACCATTGATTATTCTTAGAAAAGGATAATCTGGTCCCCACCCTAAGAACGTACATCATCTTAGAATCTAGTGGATATCTGAGTATGTAAGGAGTCATAGTAGGTATTTACAAGATGAGAATCCCTAACAGTCATTAGAAGTGGTGGGGGTAAAAACCCTTAGATGAATATATGAATATCCATACAAGTCCACTACGAACAACTATAATGAGTCTAGTAGCCATGATGCCATTTCCAACAATTGAGTACAAGATATCCTACTAAAAACAATAACCAAAATGTTCCCCTTCCTAGTAGTAAAAAATATCAATTTCATAGTTTTGTAGGAAATCTATTCATTTCCTCTATCTGAAGATAAGATCCTTATAGAAGAATATATGCATGAGAATATTTTGGTCTAAGTAAACTGTAACATCCAAGATCCGGAACCCACACCACGGTGCCCCGAACCCGGCTGGTAACATGACCTCGGTGGGCATTTCCCCAAATGATAGAGGCTTCCAACATGCAACGAGGGACCATGCAAGATAGTGGGGAAACTATGCCCTCATTTTTCAAAGTGTAGTGCAGCGGAAAACAATATACAACATACAACAGTAGAAGTAGTATAATATGAACTAGAAATGAACTATTATAGTAAAAGATAACCAACAATTATATATATAACGATGCATCATGTCACTATTTCTATAAAATCATCCTAAACAGGATACACTGCAATACAATACAATACAACTCAAAGTACAAGTATAGAGAAACAAAATAGAACAGTGCAACAGAAACTCAGCAGCATCGCAATCTGATACTCTGTCCCATGCTCTCCTACTCCTCTGCAACAATCATGTACCTATACAGGGACCCTTTCCCCTATAAGCACTTGCATCAATATAGTCTATTTGGTCTAAATACATGACCCAAATGGGATGTGAGAAAAAAATCTCAGTAAGAAACCACCAAAGGCCCATGCCCAACTGTTGGTGAAAATGTGCAACAACAGTGTGCAATAATAAAATGCAGTAAACTAGTAAGCACTCAATTTAACTATCACCACCAGTTATATTGGAATATTAATATTCTGTTAATGATTCAACAAAATTTAAATCTTGAGCTAATCTGAACCATGCCCTCAGGATAAATTTAACCATGACATTAGGAAAATATATTCATTCCCTCAGGATTAATATCACCATGACCTCAAGCTAATACCACATTTCCCTCATGATAATATAGCCACACCCTCTGGCTAATATAAAAACACCCTCAGTCTATATATAACCACTCTATCAGGATAATATAACCACGCCATCGGGATAAATATAACCATGCCCTCTGGCTAATTAGAACCATCCCCTCAGGCTAAATAAAACACTTCCCTCCGGTGAAAGTAACCGGGCTAATCCCAGTGCATAACAACCAATTTAATACCCAATTTCCTCTCAAGATAACTTTATATAGGTAAAAATCATAGTATACCCTCGGGTATCCAATCCAAATGTCTAACCAGAGGAACGCACCCTTGGGGTGGCCCTGGATCCAAGCAGTGATCCCAAACAACATTTCTAATTTATCAATAGATTATTTATACAATTTTAGATATTTTATAAGAAACGTCCTCAGCCATATGATACCCCAAACATGGGTTCGTAGCACAACGGTACACAAAAATGAACCCAACAGTTGGAATGAACACCAGACCACCTACCTCGATCCCCCCTAATCGATATATGCGAACTAAGGCTCCTGAATCGTCCGTAAATGACGTAGATCTGGGATGAACATTCCTGTAGTCAACCTCAAATAACATTAAATCATGAAATAATTGGTTAGAAAGGCTCTTGGAAATGGAAGAGCTTACTTGTGCGGTTCAAATGAGATCGATGGCATTGGAATCGGGTTCCTTGTGTGCGGTCGCGAGATCTTACAGGTCAAACCGTATCTCCAACACTCCAAATGAACCCACTACCTCCTATGCCAAATGAGGTGGCTACTTCCCAATTTAAGAGAAAAAACAAAAAACACGGCGTGTACTTTTCATTATTAAAACTGTTCCTCTGGCGGATTTTTTCCACCGCGACACTATTCAAATGTCGACATGAGTACACAACGTGTATTCTTTATTATGAGGCATGTACTATCGCTCCACTAGCGTCTTCCTCCACCACCATACTGTTCACCTGACGACTGATTACACAGTGTGTAAATGCAAAGTACACGGCTTGGAGTCAGTTTTTACATTGTCCATCGACGATAGTCCTACACACACTGTGTACTCATCCCACACGTCCAAAGTACACGGTGTGTGGAAAAGTACATGGCATGTACCCACAAATTTTGTGAATTTTCCCCATTTTCATTATTTTCTGAAAAAACACATAAGCGAAATGGAGAAGAAGAAACCCATACCTCAAAAATAATAAGTGGGTTATTACAAACATCCCCCCTTAAAGTAACTCATACCCGAATTTACCTTCCAAGGGCG
Organism: Viscum album; assembly: GCA_963277665.1. Lineage (NCBI taxonomy): Eukaryota > Viridiplantae > Streptophyta > Magnoliopsida > Santalales > Viscaceae > Viscum > Viscum album. Next base: position 1,878,654,310 of record OY728150.1, on the reverse strand, counting down.
GTGAAGATACAACTGCGAACAAATCTGGCCACTGAGCATGTACGTCGATCTCCCGCTCATTGGTTTTTTCATGCACTCAGCCATGCTACCATAGCACCTGAACGAGAGTAACAGACCGGACTCAGAGAACCTTCATGCACCTATCAAAAATACTGATGTGATGCTACTTAAAGGATGCATCGACCTAAAGCTCAACCTCTTCGGGATGAAAAATGTGAGACAAGTCAGAATGATAGCGGTGTAGATGAGATACATGGAAGACATTGTGCATGGTCTGGTACCTCTATGGTAAATACAACCGGAAGACAATCGAACCAACTCTCTCCAGAATCTCAAATGTCCCCGAATACCTCGGCAAATTTTTACCCTATATCATGATCCACTTGTGTCCCATCATCGGCAAAACACACAAGAAAAACTAGTCCCTGACCCCAAACTCCACGGTTCGTCGATGGTGATCAGCATAAGATTTCTGACCAGACTCTACAGTAGCCATCCGCCTCTGAATCAACTGGTCCTACTCAAAAGTGTCTTATATGAGACATAGTCCCAGAAAATCTACCTCTCCTTCCACCATCTAGCATAGTGGTGATCGACATGGCCTAACATATAAATCAATGTATGGTTTCATCTCAATAGTCTCCTAAAAATAATTATTATAGGAAAACTCGACCAGGGGTATATGCTTCTACCAAGAACCCACAATGTCCATGACAAATGAACACAGCTTGTCCTCTAGAACTTGTGTCTTATGCTCTGACTGACCATCAGTCTGAGGGTGGTAAGTTGAGTTTAAAAGCACCAGTGTACCGAGTTCCCAATGGAAACTCTGCTAGAAAAAAAATGTAAAGTGGGCATCCCTATCTGAAATGATAGAACTAGGGACCCCATGAAGGTGTATTACCTCTTGGATATACAAACTCTCATGATTGTCAACACTGAAGGTCTCCTTGATCAGAAAAAAGTGAGCTACCACCGTAAGTCTATCCACAACAACCAACACAGAAATACATCCTCGAGGTGACCTTGGAAACCCAGTCATGAAGTCCATCATGATGTCATCCCATTACTACTCTGGAATGGGTAACTGTTGTAACAGTCTGGCTGGCCTTTGAGGTTCCGCCTTCACCTAATTAAAGGTTGAACATCTCGTAACAAAACCAGCTACTTCGCTTTTCATACTCGACCACCAATACTGACATCTCAAGTCACAGAACATTTTGGTAACTCCGGGATACACTGCAATAGTTGATTCGTGAAACTCCCGCATTAGCTCCTCGTGTATATCCCTTGGAACCCACACTCGTCCATGGAACCACAGTACCTCATCATTGCCTATCGTCCATATAAGAGGAGGGTCCTCACTTTCCATCAAATTCCTTAGAACTACACCTTCTGAGTCTGATAGCTATCTCATCCATACTCTATCCAAAATGGTAGAAGTCCTAGCTGAGGATGGAAGATATGTTTTCCCCAGACTATCGTGCACTTCCAAATGCATCTTAGAGAACAAGGCCAAAAGCTTCCACTCACCACTGGCCTCCTACACGGCCTGTGTCTGAGTCTTTCTGCTAGGTGCATCAGCTACTGCATTACCCGTACCAGGTGTATAGGAAAGCTCAATGTCAAAGGGAAGAAGGTATTCGACCCATCATGACATTCTCATATTCAATTCACGTTGACCAATGTTGTATTTCAGACTTTTTTGTTCGGTAAAGTCCACAAAGTTCCCTCCCACGAGATAATGTCACCAACAGCGTAACACGTGAACAACTATAGCCAACTTGAGATCATGAGTTGGGTAATTTCTATAATGTGGCCCCAACTGCCGAGACCCATACACAACACCTCGATTGTCCTGCATCAACACTACTCTCACCCCCATACCTGATGCATCATAGCAAACTCTATAGCTCTTCCCCTGCTCTGGAAGAATCAGGACTAGTGATAATGTGAACCTTCCCTTCATCCCCTGAATGTCTGTCTCGCAAGATTCTATCCAAACAAAATTCACACCCTTCTTAGTCAAACCCATCAACGACACTTCTATGTAGGAGAAGTCTTGTATAAAACAGCTGTAGTTACCAGCCAGCTTCAAAAAACTCTATATCTCAAACATGTTCTTAGGCTGATCCTAGGAAACTACTGCTATAACCTTCTTTGGGTCTACTAGAACTTGTTCCACTGAGATAATATGACACAGGAAGTGAATCTTCTCCATCCAAAATTGGCACATTGAGAGCATAGCATATAGATTATGCTCTCTCAGTGTACTCAGTATGATGTCATGATGGGTGTAATGGTTGTGTCGAGTGTGAGTGAACACCAAGATGTCTTCCACAATGACTACCACAAAGGAATCCAGATATGGGTGGAAAACATGATTCATCAGTTCCATGAAAACTGTTGGCCCATTTGTGAGTCCAAACAGCATGACCAAGTACTCATAAAGACCATATATTCTCTAAAAGGATGTAAGCGGTATATCCGACAGTCTCACCTACAACTGATGATATCCGGATCTCAATTCAATATTTGAGAACACTCGTGCTCCCCGAAGATGATCAAAATGATCTTAAATCCTTGGTAGGGGATATCGGTTCATGACCGTCAACTGGTTCAGCTTCCAATAGTCCCCACAGAGTCGAAGGGTACCGTCCGCTTTCATCGCAAAAAGGACTGGCGAACCCCATGGAGAAGTATTGGGTCATATGAATCCCTTTGATTGCAACTCCTCTAACTACCTTTTGAGATCCTGTATCTCAGGTGTAGCCATCCTATAAGGAGAAATGGACACCAGTGCCACTCATGATGCAAGATCAATAGATAAATGGACCTCACGCTCCAGAGGTAGACTTAAAATTTACGAGAATACATTCGTAAAACTATCTTCCACTAGAGAGAAATCATTCTTACAAGTTCACTAATCAGGAAAATATAAACTCGCAATCTAGGTTGTGACTCTATCTCACCCACGATGCTCTATTCCAGCTCGACTCGCTTGGACATCACATTCTCTATTGTATAGGAACTCCCGACCCACTAGTGAAGTGAAACTCACCCTGTGATGATAGTTGTCCACAATGTCTTGAAAGGGAACCAACCAATCCATCCCAAGAATGAAATGACATGTTGTCATCTCTAAGACATAAAGGTCCCATAAAAAGTGACACCCACCAACCTCAAGGGGGAACTCCTTTCACTGATTCACACACGTTGTCCTCACTCTAAACAGTGTGTCAAGTGTAATGATATCAAAATAAGAAGAAACACAAAGCCCAAGGATCTCCATAATAGGAACATCTATAAAACTATGGGTAGCACTAGTATCAAAAATTGGAGAAGATAAAACAGAAGCAACTAAAATATTACCTCTGACAGTGGAAGGTCCGAGATCCTACTCATGTTGGGTCTGTTGCACTGCATATACATGCCCAATGTCACGGCCCTACAACACAGCCTAGCTACCCAAGCTGACCTGTCTTACTACCTTTATGATCTAGGTGTCTAGCTACCACAGCCACGACCACCATTTCGGAGTGCACGCCCTAACACATTCCAATTACCCGGATGGTAAGAATCTTCTGGTCCTTCTCCCGCATACAGAGTCTAAACAGATCCCCTCTCACTAGACACTAGTAAAAATGAACTGCAGAAACACTGTAGACAACCCATTTTACCGCAAGCTCAGCACTCCATGGGGAAAATGAGGTCTCTTGTTCCCCTCTAAACCACACTGGAAGAATAATATCGAGCAAACCGAAGAGTTCATCTGGCTAGTACTTCCACCATGAGAGAAATCTGTTTGACTCTTCCTCTTGCTAAGGGAAATAGTACCAAAAACTGCTGTCAAACGGCCCTGGCACACACCACTAGCTTCCCGTAGGTTTCACTCAAAAATCAGTTCCTGGTTCAAAATGGTATATACTATAGGCAACCTGAAAACGATTACCAGGGCTCAGATGTCATATCAAAGGCCATCCTCAAAGCGTCAAGCCCTCAACACCTCCTCTCCCACTATAAAGGGTGAAAAATGCTGAAGCTCGGTGATACGGGCAGAATAATCCATCAGTGACATAGCGCCATGCTGTAGTTTCACGAAATCTCGAGCTCGATTTTCCCTCAATGTCTCCGGGAAGAAGAAGTCATAGAAGAATTCCCAAATATCTTCCCACACCATGTCTCTATGATGCTCTGTCTAGGTGGCGAAATCCCACCATATCTTGGCGGAATCACGCAGCATGTATGTAGCGAGCTTGACCCTCCACCCTGGAGGTTTCTCCATATGCTCAAAAATAGTCTGCATAGACCCCTACCAAGACTCCACAGCCTGTGGTCCACCATCCCCTAAAAAAATAGAGAGATGTCGCTGCTGAAATTTATGTGTCATCTCTTTCATAGATGTGGCAGCCAGCGGCGGTCCCTGAAAGGTTTGCATAAACTGCGTAAAGCCTTCACGAAACAGCGCATCTGCACCTACGTCCAGTATAACGGCTGGCATCACATCTGGAACTAGTGGAGGATCCACTGGTAGCCTATGGCCTACCATATCTGGAGTATAATCGTTGACGCTCTCTTAGATAAGAACCGGTTGTGGTCTCTGTGGCATGACCCTATAGGGTCAGACACACAATATAGATCCTTATTATCAAAGACTGCGAACTAGGAGACCAAGAAGGGAAAAGGAGAAATAAATCATTCAAGATTTTCAAAACCTGACTACATTGAGTGTATAAATACTACACGACATGTTCTCACAAGCTATACACATGGGCGTGTACTCCTTCATAAACTGGCCATGAAACACCCCAAATACACGGCATGTATTTGTGACTACACATCATGTATGTGAATCCTTCTTCTTGCCTGAGTCCTTTTCCATGGCTAGGACACACGGCTCTCCTAAAACCATCCTACACGATGTGTCCCACAGGTTCATGGTGTGTACTCTACAAGCATTCACTAACCCGTGTTGTATGTTAAATGTCCTGGTACAGGGGTCAGACTACAATGCATGATCACAGAAGTCACGGCGTGTATGTCTTATGGTTTTGGCATCTGTGTAGTTAGTTACCGAGGCAGACATCAGGTCAGCACTACACGGCGTGTACAACTAGTACACGGTGTGTTCCCTGAAAACATCCCAATCCCATGTCCCTACCCACATAGCCTATGACATGGTTAGAGACTACATTGTCTGTACTTATGTTACATGACATGTTCATAATTTCTTTTCATTTCATCCTGAATAGAAGAACACATGGCGGGTGTCCATAGAACAACACAGTGTGTCACCTGGGTTTTCTGGACAGTAAGCATTTGAAAATACACCAGAACCCATAAAAACGTTGAATCAAACACATAAGTGCCAAATTCTGATCCGTGAGGGCCCATACTCCCCGTCAATCAATGCTCGACATCTTATAAATGTTATAACAAAGTAACTCATCAATTGATCCAACAAATTCCAGTTATTGAGGGCCCATACTCCCCAAAAACCAAAGTTTGGAAATCATTCTATCAAAATCACACACAAGAATACCCTATAAAATAGAAAGTATTTATCAGAGAACATATCAAAACAACATTTTTTCTTACACAACAAACATCACAGCAACATGCAATTTTTAATGCACCTACATGGCATAAAAACTATGCCTGACATGTGATTTATAGCATGTCCCTAAATAATTCATGAGATGGAAAAACCTCATCTCATCATGTTGCAACTAAATAGAATCCAGGTATAAAATATAAATAGAACATGATAAGATCGTCACCCAACAGTGAAAATCCAATAAACCGTAAAGTTGTGAAATTAGAAAAAAATTGAAACAAGTGGTAAAATAAATTCGTCCTGTACATGGGTTAGCTACTCCCGAGCATAGCTTATTACAAAGTAACTATTCCATCATATCCCTGAATATAGGCTCCAAATAGTAAGTCAACAAAAAGAACCCCTCTGATATAACTTTGTAACATCCTAGATTTGGAACCCACACCACTGCCCTGAACTCGGTTGGTCACATGGCCACAAACTCATTTCCTCAAACGCTAGAGGCTGCCGACTATCAGCAAGGGCCTACGTCTGATTGTGGGGAATCTATTCCCCCATTTTTTAAAGTGTAGCTCATCAGAAAAAAATATACAACATACAACAGCGGATGCAGTAAACAATATGAACTAGAAATGAATAACTATAGTAAAAGATAACCAAAAGTTATATATATAATGATGAAGCATGTCACTTCTTCAACAAAAGAATCCTAAATAGGATACACTGAAATAAAATAAAATTCAACTCAAAGTACATGTATAGCAAAACAAAACAAAGCAGTGTAACAGGAACTCAGCAGCATCGCATGCCTAAGCTCGATCCCATGCTCTCCTACTCCTCTACAACAATGATGTACCCATATAGGGACCCATTCCCCTATCGACACCTACAGAAATAAATTTTATTTGGGCCGAATAAACGACCCAAACAGGGTGTGAGAAATAAATCCCAGTCGGCAACCAACAAAGGCCCATGCCTAACTGTCAGTGAAAATGTGCAACAATAATGTGCAATAATAAAATGCAGTAAACGATTATATACTCAAAGTAACTATAACCACCATTTACTTTTCCATTTTAATATTATTTTAACGATTCAACATATTTTAATATCAATCTAATGAGAACCATTCCCTTAGAATAAATGTAACTATGCCCTCAGGCTTATATAATCATTCCCTCAGGATAAACATTACCATGCCCTCAGGCTAATATCACCTTGCCCTCTGGCTAATATAACCATGCCCACAAGCTAATATAACCACGCCCTCATGATAAATATAACCATGCCCTCAGACTAATATAACCATGCCCTAAGGCTAAATATAACCACGCCCCCAAGATAATCAAAATCATGCCCTTAGGCTAAAGTGAAACACTGCCCTTAGGCGCAAGTAACAGGGATGAACCCAATGCATAAGAAGAAATTTTATACCAAATATTCTCTCAATAAAACATTAGATAGGTAATAGTCACGGTATACCCTCGGGTATCCAGGCTAAACGACTTACCAAAGGAACCCACTCCTGGGGAGGCCCTGGATCCAAACAGTGATCCCAAACAGCAGTTTTAATTCATCATTAGATTATCTATACAATTCTAGATAACTTATCAGCAAAGGCCTTAGCCATACAATACCACAAACATGGGTTCATCATAAAACGATACCCAAAAATCATCCCAACATTTAGAATGAACACCAGACCACCTACCATGATTGCCCCTAATCGATTTACACGAATGACACCTCATGAATCATCCATGAATGACAAAGATCTAGGATTAATGTTACCACAATCAACCCCAAATAACTTTATTTCGGGAGAGAATTGTTGAGAAAGGCTCTAGGAGAAGGAAGAGTTTACATGTGATGTTTAATGGAGATCGACGACATAGGAATCGGGTTCCCGGTGTGTGGTCGGGAGATCTTCCAAGGACCAACCGTCTCTCTCGTGCTCCAAGTACACAACATGTACTTTTGATTTACTAAAATTTTCCTCTGGCAGCTTCTTTCCACCATAGCACTGTTAATCCGTCGACATGAGTACACAACGTGTATTCCTGATTACACGGCATGTACTGTCGCTTCACTGGCGGCTACCTCTACCACGTTATTTTTCACCTGCCTACTAATTAAACGGCCTTTAAATACAATGTGCAGGGCGTGTAGTAAATTTTTACACCCTTCATCGGTGACCAGCCTACACGCCCTATATACTCATCCCACACGACCAAATTACAGAATGTGTAGAAAAGTACACGACATGTACCCACAAAATTTGGGATTTTTAGCCATTTTCCGTATTTTCTAAAAAAAACTTAAGGGAAAGGGAAATGAAGAAACCAGTACCTCTAAAATAAGATCTGAGTTCTTACATAAACAATATATATTTTTCCAATTATGTGATATTTTTATATCTGAGGTTGAATATTTCCATTATTGGATCAAGATTGTTGGGCAGGTTTTTCTACTCATGTTGACTCAATGGCTCAAACCCATAAAAATAAATGCTTTTATGCATCAAGGAACAACCTTGTATGGTCCATGAGGAATCACTGAATACTACAATCCCAATGCACTCCAATAGAAAAATAAAAATGGGGGTTCTCATCAACCTATACCAGAACTCCTGAAAATACTTCTCTCACATTTTCCCACATGAAATGCTACCTGATTTCAGTAAAATATTTCAAGTGTACTGCAACCATTGAGAAATCGATTACAAATCGAATATAGTACCCTTCCATCATTAGGATACATTATAAATTTGTAACACATATGGTGAATCACAATCATACACTACCTCAATCTTTTGTTGTCCTACTTCCACTCTTATCATTCAAATAATGTGTCCTATAATGTGGATCTCTAGAATCCAAGACTATCACATTAAGAGATTCCCATAAATTGGGTTATCTTGAAGCATGTCTTAGACCATCCTCAAGTTTGACATTTGATCCATCTAAGACATAGAGTGCAGTGATATATCATCGATGAAGACAACAACAAACTAGTTTATAAAAATAGAAATATATAGTTCATGAATCCCAATAACACTTTTGCAACAATATCCATACCAAAAAGAATCACAAGTAATACTAATGGTTTTAGAAACATCTAAAGGACTTCCCTGATATATCTATGCCCCATAATCATAGATTATGGTAAACGACATTATTTTCAACATTAGATAAACACCATAGCCCTGTCAAATAATAAAAAAGTTCATCAATCCTCCGTAGTGGACACTTATTATTCACTTTAACCTAGTTCAAGAATTGGTAGTACACACATAACCACAAGATATCATCTACCTTCATAGAGAACATATCTAACAATTCCAATGTGAAATAAAGGGTCCCACTAAACCATTCCTCAGAATGGCCACCCATTTCACCCTTATTAAATGAAGTAGTGTGGGTTCCATTTGATATTATACTGTAGATATTAGGGTAATACACATGTGTATGCCATAGATTAATTTTAGCTATCCGATTGGAGGTACTCCTTGCACATCCCTAGGAATGAAGACCTCATAGTCCTACTACACCACCATGGGGTACTCGTAGCCCATAGAATCTACCACTCCTATAGTAATGATATCCACCTTGCAAGTAATTGGTGCACTCTATCATTCTTGATCCCATCCTCCCCCACCTATGTGCTCTTTTCAACCACAAATAAAAATGTAATTTGAAAACCATAGACGCACCACATCCTCCTCCTAATATGGGAAATATAGGCATGAACTATCTACATGTATTCTATTCTTATTATAACATTATAAATCCCTATTTCAACTATAAATATAACCAAAAAAATTATTGATATCTAAGTGATAGATCAAAGTTTCAGTATTAGGGTGAAATACTATTTTAACAATATTTAGAGTCTCCAATGAACAATGGTTGATCTATAGGATAAAAAAAGAACATTTTTCTAAACTAGATAAGTGCAAAAACAATTATTGAATTTCACCTTTGTCTAATAGTACTATATCTATGGTAGAAACGACACCGATGATACCTCATATCATCTAATTTCCCTGCAGTCATATGCCTCCATATCAAGTTGTCGGCCTCATACCTAACCGCCATTATCATAATACAAATATAGACAACCTATGGGTGGTGGTGATAATTGGTAAAACCTTGGACAACCTCCTATTTATCTATCTACCCTTCTTCTACATCCACTGACCTAAGAACCACCATAATTATTCCTATATATCCTTATCTATTTGGTCCATCAATCATCTCCCAGTCATATGTACTATGGGTCAGGCAATCCCAACCAATATTTCCCAAATTGTTAGAGGATGACCACTATGTATCCCTAAACTGAATCAATCCATCTTGGGAGATTTTTACTTCTAATAATTTATCAAGGGATTATTTCCTAAGGAGTTTGACATGCTATGATACTAGAAACTGTGATTGGCTACTTGATATTGAGGAATCATCTTTATGGTTCCACTACCTGAACCCACTATTAGTTCATATACTTCCAGGAACCTCCCAACCAACATGGATCTATCAAACACTGTATAATCTATGAGAATGAGAAGATATATCACTTGATCCATTAATTCATTGAATAAACCATACTCTAATGGTTTTTCTCTAATGAGAGAATATCTCTCTATATCCATGGAGTATCGCGATAGATAAGAAAATCTATTTAAATAGTCATGTATTGTCAAACTTCTCTTCTTTGTATGTGGAATATTTTGGATTAAAACTAATCACAACTTGGTCAGATAAATATATTCGATAAGGATTGACTCAAATTAGAATTTATAGAGTGATTTGTAATCATGTGTTAATGTCACCAGACACCATCACATCCCATCAAAATCCTAAATAGTATTCAATTTGAGGGTTCAAATATGACAATTATAAATCCTCATATGTTGGAAAACACTTGTCGGAACCTCTAGAAATTCCTCTGCCTCCTTGGGGTCTAGATCACCCTGAAACCTAGGGAGTCACTACCTCTAGAACATATACACTACAGTCAGTCTTCATGCATCATTTTCCAGAATAGGAAGCACTATCTCCGACTAAAACGGTGGTGGTATTGCTACTAAAACACATCTAGGTACTATTTCTAGTACATACCTATACATTAAAACCCTATCACTTGGTAGATTGTCCTCTTGATCAAGTAGTGGAATCCAAGTTGAATCTCTTTATAGATGTATCATAAAATAAAAAATATGAACCATGGTCAAATAGTATATTTATATATATATAAAAATTTCTAAATAAGGATATGGAAACCAAAATCCATTTTAATATGAAAAATTTACCAATTTGTATCGTTTAAACCAATGCCTACATGATTCAATTATTATCGAATGCGATCAGAGTCATCTAGTATGGATGTTTTGTCCACCACACCACCAATAGATTATCTATCCCCCATGATGAACTAGAAACACTTAAAAAAAATTCATATAATCCAATGAAATATCATAGACACTGGTTCAAAGGTAGAACCGACTTCTCTGACACCACTCTATTACGACATGGCATGCCAGGGCCTATGCTGCAACAACATAATTCATGACACAAATAGGCCAGGGGACTAATACAAAGTAGGAATATCGCACAAATGTGAATAATTAGACAAATTTACCAATACTCATCCACTTTTTATTAAAACAATAAACTGTTGAAATATAAAACAATTTAAACAAATTAAATTACAAATATATAATACTACAATTAGAGTAAAAAATATTATAATCAAACGGAAAAAGGGAAAAAATATAAGAACAACCAAAAATATCATAGAGGCCATAACACTCAGAAGGGGTAGACTAGTATCATGAGAATATACTATAAAAACATCTTGATCCTTATAACATGACTAATGATCGACCAACTCCATGTCCTCTTAGGATATACTCAAAGGGGTAATCATCTACATTTGACATGGAACATATTTGAAGATCCCACAGAGGGGTGTTCATTAAAATACCCATTTAGACACTTCAAAAATTCTAAACACATACCACAAATAATAGTCAAAATGACACAATTATATATCAATCAATGGAACATAAAGACAACCTAGATATACTTTGGAAGGACACCGTACCTCTATGCGGTAAAAACAAAACATCCTGCCACATGATTATAGTTGACTCTCAAAGGGAATGCACTTTTTGAGAAAACCCACTAAACAAGAAATGATATCATCGAATATAGTCATACTAGGGGTCATGATGGTTGGGCCCCACCCATGAATCCCCATTGGTATCTAAAGGCTACGATAATCTGATAAGGGATGATACCCATGAATACCGAGGGAAACAACAAACTGATTATGGATCAACCCTTTATGTATGGGACATTTTCCAATGATACACTAAAAATTTCTGAAATGGAATACCTGATGGAGGATCATATAGCATCATAAAGAGGTTAGAAAAATTACAAAAACCAAACATAGGGAATAAGAACGAATGATAGAGGATTACACTCGTGTATCATTGAGGGAATCTAGAAAGTCTATTTGATAGTAATCATCTAATGGGGTTCAAAATCGAAAACATTGGATGTAATTAATCACTATAAAAATGAGTGGATCGACCAAAGAAACACAGTCAACAAATATGGTCTGATCTATAGAAACAAATGGACCAAAACCCATTAAAGGGGCTACAATGTGTGTACTAAGTGGTACACCCCATGTATATTCATCCTAGAATATTAACATGACTCTCTTCCACCAAAGTAATATAAACCTAAAAATATATTGTGTGTTATCTATGTATGTGGAATGTTTATAGGTCTTCTATCACCATTACTGTGATCCATTTCTGTACCTATGTACTTCATGTCATTCTAGTGTCTCAATATGAGAACACATGGAAATAGAATTACACACCTAGAAATATCTGAGTATTGGTATCTGCTTATGTACTATGACCATGTACATGTACCATAGTCCTTCCAAAACCATTTTCCATCCAAGGTATTCCCAGGTCAAAAATCACAGTAAACATGGCATGTGATAAGTGTCACACAACATGTCATACTTTCTTCTCCACAAAAACCCTAGCACTACAATGAGGATTCTATATAGAATATCAACCTATATGACACAAAATTTAATGTGGAATTTTAATATATCAAGACTAACTTATGTGACACCCTGATATTGTATCTCGTCCACCAATCTCGCCGAAGGACCTCAGATCTGGTCCAACTAAGGCCCTCATTCACTTAGACAACATATTTTAGCCACCAAAGCATATCCTAAATCCACCTCCATCATATGTGTCACCACAAGATGCTCTAGTAAGATGAGGAACTTCAAATCCAATCTTATTCACTAGATCATCACCCACCTTCATCATCAATATACATATCATGACCCATTCAAAAAACGTACACGTAGTAATGCATTGTCGTAGTGAAGAAAGGTCACACAATGATTGAATACTATGTATTCATCAAACTATTGTCCATATGAATTTGTTAATGTCACCATGAGAAGTAATGCAGGAGATATCTAGAAAAAAAAATATGGAATGATCCTGGGACTTAGTTCAATTTTTACTAAAATTTTTTGTTTAATAATTAGATGAATGAAGATATAAAAAATCAATCCAAAAATTCATAAATTAAATCATCTATCAATTAGAAAATAAATTATCATACATATAATTGGTCATCATTGTACTATAAAAAAGAATGGTACATATATCAAAAAAATAAAACATCTTAATAAGTGTTTTGATTGATCACTAATGAAGAATGATCTTCAGTGCTCTCGAAGGAGACCCGCGATGTTTGCTCCTGCTCCACGATGGAGGTGACCAAGGTGTCGAACCCTCCCCATAGATATAAGAGGGTCCTTATTTATAATTTTAAGGAGTGGTGTCTACCCATTTAAATCTATTTTCAAATACTAACCATATCCCCTTATTTTACCGAAACCACTTGAGCCCTGATTTCCTTGATTTGTTAATTGATTGATCTAACATTCTGATATCGAATGTGGAATTCAATGAGGCCTCATCACTCTTGAATCTGACCCTAATTGATTTTATTTATGATGATATAGAATTTGGGAAATGTATTTTAAAGGTTTTTCATTGTGTATTTGGATTTAAAAGTAAGTTAAATGTTGGGATTGATTTAAAATAGACACATCCTGGTTCATTTCATGTTAGAGGAAGACTTGATCAAATAATGGTCTATTTCTCAATGTAGCTACAATAGATCATTGTTTTTCCTCATCAGATGGTACTAAAACATCTATATGAAGTTTGAATACATGTTTGTGGAAATATGGATTAGCTTTCCAGAACACCCTATATCATTTCACAACAGTTTGTTCATTAGAATTTTAGAGAACCGTGCTGGTAGAATTTTATAATCTTGTAGTTGAACTCATTCTATCTGCGATACCAGAAATTTGAGAATCTATGTGGAAGTTTATGCATCAATATTTCTTGGTGAATATGTGTGAATTTTTGTTGGTGAATAATAATTTTCATTCAGCCATTTATTTGTGAATCATGGGTTAATATTTGTTCATACTTTAAGATATTGTGACACTCATTGTAATGTTGTAGGAGGGGGTGAAATACCCTTGATACAAAGAAGGGTGTGGATTTAGCTTGTATTATAATGGGATTGAGGTTTAATGTTGATGAGGATGTGTCCAGATAGATAAATTTAATGCTTCTACCATCCCAGTTTCTATAAAGGGAGAGTAGTATGGAACTCAAGAGGGTAACCCAATGCTGGCCGACATCTTTAGTCACCTGTGAAAAAACCAGGAGAATCCTGAGTATTGTATTCAAGATCGTTCAGGGAATACAAATTATAAGGTAGTATTGGATAATGTGGTTTTGGATCCTCTCAACTCTCCTTGTCTCCCTCATGGTGGGGATGTGAAACCTTATAGTGGTGTTAATACTGTAGTGGAACCAAAATTGGTTATTGAGGTAGAAATCATGTCTCCCAGAACTACACAATATGCGGATGTAGTACATTAATAGAATGATAGTAGTGGTAGAGGTCACATATTTTCATCTAATGCACCAAGGGTGGGAAATTATTCAGGTGGAAAATATAAGGATATTGTCCTAGGGGTGAGGCTCAGATTTGGAAAAGCCCAGGAACGGAGGTTGAAGGAATTGGTCTTGTCAATCATTTTGAGGGTCTTGAAAAAGATGAATTGGATCCCGAGAATGGTGAATATTGGGTGGTGAATTTTTTATATAGTCAGGAGGTCTTCAGGTATGATTATAACAAGGATATTCCTATATACGCTTAATGATATAATATAGATGATCTATAGGATAATTGGCTTCCTAGTCCAAGGAGGTGTAAAATACGTAGGATCAATCAGTAATAATGGAAGGTCTATTCTATTTTGAATCTACCCATGGAAAAAACATATTCCATTAAATCAGAAGAATAGAAGTTGTGCGGTGATGCTATGGTTCACTAAATTTATACTCAGGAAGACTCCATGGTCTCTGGGGGTGTCCTAACCAATGCTGCTTCGAATGTTCAGTAATGGGAGTCAGTTTTTTCACCTAATTAATCATAGGAGTTTCTGTTTCACTCGGATGAAGAATTTATTGAATACTTTGTATTAATTAATCATTCTAATGAAGATTCTGAAAATATTATGGTTAGGCCATTAATCCTTATTACAAACAAAGAATAGAGAGCATGGATAGTCTAGAAAGATAATATTTTAATTAGATGATTCAATTTTGGGAAGATCATCGAAGTGGAGCACATGATCTCTTGGAACAAGCTGGCATATAAATTTGAATTTTTTTAATAGATGATCCAGATACTTATTTAAACCCTATCTCTGATAAGTTATCTAGAATGTTTCATTACGATAGACTTAAGTTATATATTAATGGTTTTGTAATTTCCATTAGTGAATGACCTTGTGGATTAAAAACATTTCCTTAATATTATTTTTATAATAAAAAATATAATATTTAGTCAATAATGGTATTCCATTTCCTTTTAGACGAGATCCATGTGCTTTGATGGTACTTGAACCATAATATAATCTTAATATGATTTCATATAACAACGATCCTCCAAATACAACTTTCCAAGGGATCCCAAAAGTCAATTGGATATCTGTTTAGCCATAGGTATTGAGGCATATCTATGAATTATTAATCGATTTAATGTGATTGTGTTAAAATAAAAAAAAATATTTATATATTTTTTTATTATTTCCTCTATTTACACCATTGAATGATTTTTAAAAAAAAACCAAAATCCAAAAATGACTATGTATCAACATGGGTTAATACAAATAATAGGACTTAATGGAGGCCTCAAATTTATAATCTCATACTTATTTTGGTAGTTATTAAACTTTTTTAGGAAAAATGTGTATATATGATATTAATATTTTTATTATTTTTCAATTAATTATTATGAAATCACCGTGCCTTAGAATATCATGGTGTCACAGTTCATTGGTCAATGAATAATTTATATAAAATTTCTAGGTAATATATGAATAAATCAAAGTAGTTATAATTATATCTGTCAATGATGGGTGGTTAAGGAAAATAAAAAACCATAGCTCGGAGGCGGTATTCTATTTTACACAGAAATGATGATTTGATAACACAATTGATGGAAGAGGAGAAGTATTTTATTATTCAACTCACATAATCAAATATCAATAAATATTTAATTATGAGGTTATTTTATAATTATGGATTAATATTCATACAAGGAGGTGGAAGAAAAAATAAAATAAAATGCTCCGTTATGGATGTCACATATTTTCAGAAAACATGATTTTGTTATCACCAAAAGACTTCATAGAATGGATTTATGAGGAAACAATGGACTATTGAATGATATTAGGGATGCATGTAAGTGATTTGGCTATGTATTAAGCTAAAAATTGATTTTTATGTGTGAATAGTTGACAATAGTGGGTGGCCTTTTATATGTCTGGTGAGTGGCACACATGTAATTCTTGAAAAGAAAGCCATGTAACAAAACTTTTGAAATGAAAAAATGGTGCATTATCAATAAAATAAGGTACGAGGTCCATATAATTCAATAGAATTGGTTTTTGATACATTTTGGTAATTTTTAATATTATTTTGTTAGTTTAGCCACAAAATATACTCATTTTTACCTTTACCATGGTATATATGTTTTACTATTTTATCTAATCATTATGAAAAAATAATGGTGATAATTATAGATAATATAAATTATGATTATCAAAAATATATTTTATATTTTTCTATATTCAATACATTGATGTGTAAAAATTAAATTTAAAATTAATCCTATAGAGGAAAAAATTGATGGTTCCCAAGAGAAAACGTTAAAAATTTTATAATGTTTTTCTATAAAAATTAAAAATGTGTCTGATTACTATGAATGTAATTAGATTAAATGATTTTCAAATGAAATAATTTTTTAAAATATAATTTTAATAAATTGAGTGATTTTAAATGCTTTAAAAATGATAATTCTTAATAAAAACTAGTTATTTCGACAATTCATCAAAAAATTTATCTTCTCCGAAATGTTTTAAAACTTTACCTGATGATAATTTTGATATTATTTATTTAGACATGAATTCTATTTTTTTAGATACATTATATGAATTTTACAAAATTAATTTTAAAACATTTTCATAACCTGTTAAAGAAACACTATTTAGTACAATATAGTTTTTAAGTAATTATAATTGAAATGATTATAATATATCTTATAAAAAACACAAAAAATGAATGAAAATTTTTTTATTGAACATAAAATATATAAATTTAATAAAAATCATTTTGAAAGATTTATTTTTTTAAAATTTAATGAAGTATAACACATTTTTCTATGCAAATTAGTTTTCAAAAAATAGATATCCATTGATTTCATGATGTTTTTATTTTCATTTATATTTAAATGGTCACTAGATAATTAATTATATATATTTGAGAAAGCCATATATTTTAATAATTTAGTTAATCATATTAAAAATTATCATTCCAAATTTTAGGTGATAAATTTCATAATAAATAATATTATTTTTGGTATTTTTAAAACATAGTGTCATCTGTAACTTAGAATAAATGAAATATTTCATGCAATATATGCTAAAATAATTGTTTCATGAAGATTAAAAAAAATATTATTTCATGGAAATGAAAATGTTTATAATATTAAATTTAGTTAGAAAGAAATTACAAATTGTAATGGTGTTACATTGTACCCCCCTTAAGAAAATAATCCCACAAAACTCTTTGTTTTTTACAAACATAAAAGAATACTTCTAAATAATTAAATAAATAGGTTCCCATATATCCCCTACAAGAAATAAATTATTTAGAAATTATTAACTCGGATAGTGGTCTTTTTTGGTAACACATCATCTCAACAGTCTAGAATTTCCATCGGTTATTCCTTATAACAAATTTAAATTTCTAGTGGAAATACCTTTGTGTTTTGTACATGTGAATGACTGGATATCTAATTTATTAGGATAGTACATGGAACACCTTTTGGATTTGATGGAGTTTTTTGGGAAGTGCTAATTGATTGGGTACCATCCAAATATTATCAAGAATTGCATAGGTTATCAAATACCTATTGTTACATTTCCCTTATTTATTTCATGAAGAAATTCCTTGAAGAACCATATCACCAACTTCAAATTATATATCACATCAATGATTATCAATAGGACATTTCTATCACCATTATTCTACACTTATGTTTTTAATGGATCCATCCTTCTCTTCCATCCGAACAACTAGATTACATCCAAATTACTTTCTTTCTACAAATTCCTTCTAATATGATAGAGTTATACACTTATTTCCATAAATGTGTTCAACAGGATCCCACTCTAATCATTAGTAAATTCCATTTTTTCCGGAGAACTCAAATATAAGAAGGTTTTGATCACATATACCATTGAAATCTTTAGAATGGGATCTTATCATATCCTCTTGGGATTGATTTTTTCTCCCTAGAAAACCATATGTATATGGAAGATATGTAGTAAAGAAAATCAACTCCGTATAAAGAGATTTATAAATAATTTTACAGAAAATTCTTGTTAAACATTATATCCTGAATAGATACAATTTATGATCTGGGAACAACATAATTGTGTTGTTTGGAAGGGCCAACATTACATTTAGCATAATCGATGACCAATCCATGTTCAACAAAACGTTGAAAGCCATTATCAAAAGACTAAAATCAAATATTTTGAAAAATAAACTGTAAGTGATAGATCTAATAAAAACATTCTTGCAAATTATATTTATAATTAGTTTAGTAATTTACATAGAAATTAAATAACTGGGTCTTTGGTAGTTTATTCGGCGATGATATTTGATCATCTGAAATGACCCTTCGAGGTTGTCTTCCTGGTGGTCATGAGGATCCAATGTAGAATCCCTCAAGCAGTGGTACATATGTTCTTTAATGGTCTCCATAAAATCCCAGTCAATTTAAGGATGCTAGAATGGTTAAGTGAATGTCTTGGGACGATCATTATTTATTTTTCATTATTTAGTCGTGAAGAATTTCTCTCATTCCTAAGATGTAGATATGAGAGATGTTGAGAGAGAAAAGTTTTTTTCTCAACAATTCTGATTTCACTGAGGTTTGGTAAAACATACATACCTACATATTAATTAGCATGGGGTTTTTGTTAAAAAAGTTAATTAAGAATGAACCATTAAATTAAATTATAACTATTAGATAAAAATCATTCCATATAATAACTATAAAATATTTTTTATTTTTTTATTCCAACATTCAAAAAACCAAACAATAAATTAAATCACATTCCACATAATTATAAAACTATTATTATTTTTTCTTGCGCCACATAGATAATCATTAAATAAAAACTTTTAAATAAATAATTTCTCAATGGACATGGTCTTGGTCTACTCGAACTCCTCTTCCATTTATTGAACACCTCAACAAAATATTTTATACTCTTAAAAAATAGTTTTATTTACAAAATAGTAAATAAATATTTATTAAATGTTCAATAATAAAAATAAATATATTTTATTCCTAATTTTTGAATAAATATTTATTTGATTTATTTGATAATTTTAAAAAGAATAAAATTATTCCCTAGTCTTGAGAAAAATTTATATTACATTAACTATTTGAAAATAAAATTTGATCATGGCCACTATAAATATTGTTTTTATGACCATCTTGGGTTATTTCTCATTAGACTATGGTGGGCATTGCTTATTATACAAGATTACAATGTGGAAATTGGTAATGGAACCCAAGAGAATTAATTTAATTTCTCGTTTATTACATCCACATAAAAACCCTCATTGTGTACTATATTCCCTTTTTCATAATAACTCATCAAGAAGGTTTTTATGATTGTTTCATCAATATACATTCTTGATATGACATTATTTGACTACCTGAAATAATCTCTTCATTACACCATGTTTAGGGAATTTAGGGAGAAATTTCTATTTCAATCAAAGTGATGAGATATCAACATCCATAAATGGAAGGTAAAATTACTTTCGTGACTAATCTGTTAATAACATGTCATTCCGGACGCACCCAATGTACCCTACATCTTACCAACAAA
The DNA here is from genome assembly GCA_963277665.1 of Viscum album. NCBI lineage: Eukaryota > Viridiplantae > Streptophyta > Magnoliopsida > Santalales > Viscaceae > Viscum > Viscum album. Next base: position 1,878,634,131 of record OY728150.1, on the reverse strand, counting down.
TGGAATGATGGTTATCATCAGGAAATCAATGTGAATTTTTGATGAAATGTATTAATGATAACCTTAATGCCTAAATACCTTTATGCATACATGGATATAGGAATATCTAACGACACACAAATATTCAGAATTACTACTAGCAGGTCTTTTCTAATATTATCACTCCTTAGATATTAACATGTTCGATCCTCATGGGAAGAAGTCTCACCTACATAAGAGTAATCACACCTAACATCCTATATACTATATTTCCCATTATACTATGTCATCCATCCTCAAAACTATATTTAATGATATTGTTAGAGCACTTCAATGTTCACATAATAATGAGGAACTGTTAGGAACTTATCAATGCATAAAATACTCTAGGATATTATTAAACCATAATCATGAAAAACAATGAAATATTTGTAATAAAATGTTTAATATTTGAATATATTAAATATTCATGTATTAAATGTAGTAATAGTTGGTTCTAGGACAATAAATCCAAAAAACACTCACTTAGACTAGAGCCAACTCGCTACAACTTTTAGTCCACTAGACCTCATATAATGATCATGATTCTACTAATTCAATGATTAAATCAAGGGGTCTTCCACATTTTCATTCGTGGAAATACTCCTCACTACAACGTCACCTATCTTAGAATAACCCCTCAAGAAGTGATACTTCTGATATATGTGCTTCGTCCGTTGAGTTGACATTGGCCCTTTTTCAAGATCCACCACTATACTATTATCACAAGAGAGTGTGATAGGATCTTCACTACTATGAACTAAAACATTCTCTTGAATGAAGCACCACATCAAAACATCTTATTTATCAACCTCAAAAGCTATGATATACTCATAATCTATTATAGAATATGTGACAACAGATTTCTTTGAGATCTTCTAGCTCACAACTCCTCCATTAAATGTGAATATGTATCAAATTTGTGACTCCAAGTAGTCTTGATCAGTTTGGAAACTATAATTTTCATATTCTATGATGAATATTTTCTTATTTCCTCCTTAATCCAGGAACATAACCTTAGTACACCTCAAATACTTAAGTAAAGTCTTGACTGCCATCAAATGTCAGTCACGTAGATCATCTTGAAATCTATCTAGCACAATAAATGCATATGAGATATCTTAAATTGTACATATCATTATAAAAATGAATAACCCAATCGTAGAGGTGTGTGGAATCTGTTCCATTATATTTATTTCCTCATGTGTCTGAGGACACATTTTCCTGGAATGATGAATGCAATTGGATGTTGGCGATAATCCTCTCTTTCATTATTCCACACTAAATATCATTAGTATATTTTCAGTATATGTACATTGATTTAGGCCCATAAATCAGTTGGATCTCTAATGATGGATCTTGATCCCAATAATATATGTTTTCTTTCCTATTTACTTCTTATAGATTCATTTATTCAACAATTCCTTAACAAACTTTAAGACTATTTTTTCATTTCTATTAAGTAATATGTCATCAAAAAATATTATTACGAAAATGACTACACTCCCACTGAACCACTTCAAGAAAATATGATCACATTATTTCTTTATAAAATCAAATTCCATTACAGAATCATAAAAAAATATTCAATGACTTGGAAGGTTAAATTAGTCCATAAATGGATTTTTGAAACATTTATACATTATTATCATTTTTCGTGTTACAAACCTGTCAGGTTTTGTATTATAGACATCTTTCTATAGGTTCCCATTAAATAAGGTTTGTTTGACATCCATTTTCAAGATATCATAGTCATGATAAGATGAAATTTCTAATACAATTATAATGCATTTTGTCATTTCAACGAGTGAAAAGGATCCGTCGTAGTCAATAACTTGACACTGTTTAAACCATTTTGTAACAATTCATGCAGTATGGGAACTAACTTGTCCTTCAATGTTCAGTTTATTATTTAATACACATTTCAAACCAATAATATTTACATATACTATAGTATATAATGAAATAAAAATGTTCTTTTTGGTACATGTAATCCATTTCACAATTCATGGATTTTTATCATTTGATAACATTTATGCGACCTACTACTACCTGGTAGGTTAGTAGATGATTATTATAAACTAATTATTAATCAACATCCACTATGACTAAAAACCATACCATTCCAGTTCTTTAACCATTATTATGATCCTACACATGACATGTTTCTCTAGAACTGGTCTTTCATCCTTGGGGATTTGTGAAATCTTCTCATATACCATCTCTTGTGTACTTTGAGCCTCAACGTAATAGCAGTCTATATCTCACCCTCTATATGTTTTAGAGATGTGATCTCTCTCAAAGAATATTGTGTATTTTGACTATATTTATTTTTTATGTGGGTTCATATTGGTAATATGAAATTATTTCATTATGGTGTCCTATAAATGTACACTTTGAACCTCATGATGGGAATTTTCTACCTGAAGAGTCCATAACAAACGTTTTAATTCCCCACACTTTTAGATTTTATAACATGGATTTTCTTCTACTCTATAGCTCAAACATAATCTCCTTTATCAATTTAGTTGGTACTTGGTTTATTATGTGTGTTTTTGTTTGTAACACACATCCCCAAAAGGATAATGGAATACTTTCTTGACTCATCATTGATCTTAAAAAATATAAAAAAGTGTGGATCCTCCTTTCACATACACTATTACATTGGGGTGTGTACGGAGGATTTAGTTGAGATAGGATCCAAAAATCCCATAGGTAATCAATGAATTATTTATTAAGATACAACCACCTCATTTTGTGTAAAGTTTCTTAATATTCTTAAAACGATGGTTCTCAACCTCATTCTTGTATTTATTAAACTTATCAATAGAATCCGACTTATTCCTCATTAAGTAGATATACCTATATCTAATAAAATCATTAGTAAAAGATTAGAAGTATGATTGTGCACCCCTTTCTTCAACTAGAAAATTTCATGCCTTATCAGTATGAAGAAATTCAAGAAGCTCATTGGCCCTTTCACCTTTCCAACAGTATGGGGATTTGGTCATTTTTCCCTATAAACATGCATGACATACAGAAAGTGGTTTTAGATTGAAAGAATATAAAAGTCCATCTTGATGTAATGTTGTCCAGAATTTCTCATTTTTGTGACCTAACTGGTGATACCAATGTTGGGTTTCATATGAGTTATGAAATGTAGATTCATTATATAGTCTTATAACTTGGTTTGTGTAATCCAACCTATAAAGTCAATTATTCAAATATGAATTACCAAAAAAATGCAATCATTATAAATGAATAATCATTATTTTCCGAACATGAAAGTAAATCAATATTTATCCAGTCTAGATATAGAAATAATGTTTTTTTATAGAAGATACATAATAACATCCTTTTAATACCTAGATCATCCCTATTGGAATGTTGAGGTTTTATTCCCTGAAAGCTACAATCGTAAGTATTGCTCTCTTGGATATATGTTGATCTTCATCCCCTAATTAAATTTTCATAAATATACATGGATACTATATTAAGATACCTATGTGATCACCACATCATATATCTAATAGAAAATTTTTAGAAACAAATAAATTTCACTTGATAAAAAACTCACCTGAAGGTTCTCCTTTCTTCATTAGTTTGGCGAATTTTTTTTATTCCTCTGTCCCTTCTTTCCACATGAAAAAAAATCATCTTGGTGTTCCCTTACCTCCCACATGATCTTAATTTTCTTAAGGGTTTAATGAATATTTGTGCATATTTCTCATTACCATCCCATTCCTCATATTCACCATACGGGTCAAAGGATTTTCACGCTTCATGTATTTTTCCACATGGTGAAGGGGGATAAAATGATCTAGTAGATACTTCTTAATGTTTTTAATATTGAAATTCACAAAAAAAAAAAGAAGAGATGAAATGAAGGAGTTATCCAAGAATGAGATCAATACACAGTTCATCGGGGAGTTTAAACCCCAGAACCTCCAGGGGATCAATGTATACAATGAGTATGACTGCATGAGTCCCAACTAGGTTTGAATGACACAAAGGTGTCTAAACCATTCATGGAAGATATAGCCCACAAGGATGTTGTCTTTTTTCTAGTATTGATCACAGTGATTGAGTGGTTGAAAATATTTTCATTTTTATTATAAAATAAAATGAGATGATAATTAGTACCTTCTAGATGAAATTTTTTGAGAAATGTTATATTTATTTTATTATGTCTCTCATTATTTTATAAATTCTGAATTTCCCTCACCATTGAACTTAGAATGTCTATTTTTTAGGACTTTCTAGTAGAAATGATCCATATTCCTTTTTTGTATAACCTCAACAAGGTATTGTTTTGATATTTGAAGGTATTTAAGTTGTCTTGTCATTACAAAATATGGGCTTGATGCTATTGGATCCTTTGAGTGGGATCCCAAATCTGAAAAACCTGACATGTATTTCCTCAACAATTTCCCTTAAATTTAAACTGTGTATAGTAAGGGATACTCCTCTTGATGTTAAATGGTTTTTTCAACCTGAAAGAAATTATAAGAGCATCATGTATGAATGTAAGTGTCCGAATAACGGTTGGTTAAAAAAAATGTTTTACTGACTCTTTCCCTTAATCATGTAACGATAGGATTATTCTAAATAAATATTTTATTGAGGTATTTTTACCTCTTATTCATAAATATACTTGTTATATTTTTCACATTCATGTTAATATGAATTGCAACATACTTAGGCAATTAACAATTTCTTAGTTTATATTTATGCATACACAAGGATTATTTTAGTTCCATCTTGCATTTTTTTTATTCATTAATTATGTAGTAATGACAATACAACAATAATGAAAAGCGATGCAACTAGAGAATATAAAATAATGAAAAGGGAATGATCCTGATAACTTCAAATGATTAGTTTATCTAGTGTTATATAAACTAACCACTGACAAATTAGAGATACACCTTGATCATTTTTATGGTTCAGGATTACGACTTTCCACCAGTACAGCTCTCCATCAACTTGGATTGGTTTCAAATCACCTCATTACATTAATAGCCACCAAAATATTGGGATATCTATCCATTAAATATGTTTTTTATCTCACATGCATGTCAATGGTAAAAATTGGGTTTACATAAAAGAAACCATGGGAATACATTCCTTACATATTAGTGAGGGGAGATGCCAGGCATGCCAACAATTTTATTTTAAAAAAATCAAATGGAATACAATAACATAAAAAGGTCTAATCTACCTCATGATCATCCACATACATGGAACAAATAACATATTTAATAAAACTAGCATTAAATTCTTTAATCATTCTTATTAAGTTTAATCTCATGCAAAATGATTAATTATTATCGTTAATTAATCAATCCATTTAATTAAATCCTTTTATGAATTTCCTTGATATTTTCATCCATTACCAGGGTAACACCATTAACATGTGTTCAAATATATATGATATGTAATTTTTAACATTATGTAAACAATAATGTTTTAATACTATATAGTTTGGTTATGTACACAACAAGTAGTTTTTACTACATGGAGTGTACTACCTTCACTTTCTTATTCGAAGTATGTAATGCCCCAACCCCAGTTACCTAGAGTCGGTGCATTATTACATAACATTGGCATGATCACAAGAAAGATCAAATCTCGAATGAACGATTGGTTTAGTAGCCTTGGAAACACTAGATATATTCATAAAGTTTTACATTACATCATGATGTGAAAAACTACTACAACTACATATTGTCTCCATAATCCACACTATTATCCCTTCATAATATCCCTACATGTCATTCATAATTTACTTCTTCACTTCCTGGGAAAAAATAAAGCATAGAAAAGGGGTGAGCTCAAATTCCCAGTAAGGATAACAATATAGCAAAACCATTTTTAAATAAGAATAAACATTTATGGCAATGTATAACTAAAACAAAAGACTTTTAAACTTGAACTTCAACATAGTATGACAAATGTAAAACTGAAATAATGCCAGTTACTTATTCGCATGGATATTCTACTAATCGAATAATCACATTCAATATCAATAACCAATTTCATATTGTTGGATTGCATAATGCTAGACTATCATAACCACATAGCCAAGGCCTCGTGCCAAGACTACAAATAAGATTTTTCCAAGGCCTTGTGCCAAGACACTAGTTTGTCTCATGAGACCTACCGATGCATCGAGGAGCTATAGCGGGCTCCACCCGTCACATATTAAGTCCAATGCATTCCCATATGAAAAGGTTTAAACATAACATAAACATTCATATTAAAATTAGCATACGAAATGTAAATACTTTCATCATAAAATATGAATGGTATAAAAATATCACATCCACAGTCAAACATATCACAAAACCTTCAATATAATATAGAAGTTTTGTATCATAATAAATCAACATCAAATAAGCGTAAAATCCATCAACGGATGTTGACATAAATAAAATCAAAACTCTTTTTAGAGAAATTTTTATTTTTATTTTGAAATCATTTAAGATCCATATAAAATAAAACATTTTATTTGGAAATATTCTTATAATCTTTTAAGGGAAGATTTGAAGATATTATAATGGTGGATAATAGCCTCACCCACCGTATAAGTTAAAAAGAACATTCTTAACTTAATTCTGTCGAAAAGGATAAAAAGGGCCTTGTTTTGAATACGACGAAAAGATTCCTTTATAAACCACTTATACAAGTCAAAAAGGGTATAAATGACTTTAACTCATATTCTAGTAAATAGTAAAAATGTTTTGAAATACATTTTTAAGAAACATGGATGTGGATGATAAAGAGATCCTAGTAGATTATTACGTATAAACAACCTCAGATAATGAAGAGATTGTGAAATAACCCTTACCTTGTACTTTTCCTTGGTAGGGGTAGGTAAACCTCCTGTATAATGGTGAAATAATTGTTATAAAATTATACAAATATCATATACATTAATATGATATCATATATGATCTTTTAACATTGATTTGATAATAATATCTTAGTATTAACGTTGTTTCGGGTGTAAAGTTACTCATTTTCTTTTATATGTTTTGTTACGTAAGCCTTGTTTGTAATGGATAGGTTGTATATTATTAATATCCTGAATGATATGAAGCCCTTAAACATCATTTTTAAATCATCAAATGATAATTATACTTGAATGGATACGATGGAGAATGAATCACATCGTGTTCGTGGAGACGGCAGTCCATACGTACGCACGAGCGAAAATATCATTCTTTTGACATTAAAATAATATATAAAAGGATGGTATATCATATATACAGAATCATTAACATTTTATATTTATTATTTACATTAGTTACACCTCATTATTATACCCATCCAAATAATAATATATTGATTAACAATTACACCACGACCTGGAGACGGTAAGTTGTACGTACGCACGTATGGTGACATGTTATTCAAAGGGTGGATAGAATACTGAATATGGGTGTACCATATTTATAATAAAATCACAGTATATATATGATACTAGAGTTATTATTTTAGAATGGTAATAACAAAGGAAGAAGAAGTGGAAGAAGAAAGGAACTTGGAAAAGGGTGGTGAAATCATTACCTCTTCTCCGGGTTATTACTTTTGATTTGATCAAAAGGGATCCATAAGTTGCCTTTCTGATCAAAATAAGGCCTCTAGGATGTAGTGAGGGATTTTGGGAGAGTATTTGGTTAGATTTTTGCCGAACCAAAAGGCTTTGAAGGTGTGAAGAAAAGAGAAGGAGGAGTGCCCTTTTATAAGAGGGTTGAGGGGCACCTTTGAAAAAGCTAGAAATATTAATTTATAATAAATTCATATTCGGTTTCTAATGTCTCAATAGTTTATTATTTAAATTTTAAGGTGGGTATGGGTCTAAAACAACTCAACCAATATAATTTATATAGGTTTGGGTACTTAAATTAACCTTATCTTTAAGTATTAACTCTAAGTTAAGTAGTTTCACTTTTACAATGTCTCTTTGTATTTTTATATACTATGGTTATTAAACATACTATATACATCCAAGCGACCCCCATGTGGACCATTAATGATGAACCTATCATTATATAAGTCTTCTGGACAATCCTTATATTTTTAGGAATTTAATATCAATTAATAATATAAAATTTGTTTTAAGAACTCTTTTATGTCAATTTTGACACTATTCAATAGTTGAATTTTGTGAAACTCATAACAGATTGATTACTTTGGAAAAAGTCAATTAAATCAATCTAAATATATCATATTATCCTATAAAGTTATTTTAATTAATTAAAAGTTTCAAATTATATTTATTTGGGTATTTATAATATCAGTTATTTTAATTTTTCACTATTATAGTAATTACTTCATCATCATTGTGTCATAAATAAATTAACTTATTTAATGTCTAAAAATTATAAATAAAATATCATTATGTAGGAAATCGTTTTATATTTCTAATTAATGTTTATAATATAAAATCCAACATATATAACCCTATGTAAAAATTGTTTTTCAAAAAGATATATGCTTGTGTCATTTTTGTACTCATTTTAACTTAATTAAAAATAATTGTCCCTATCACCTACAAGTGGCACCATGGGGTCCCAAAATCGACCCAAAGATGCCTATGGTCGAACATGTATCAACCAATAAGTCTAGGACACGTTTTAGGGTAACTAGTTTTTATTATAATATTATTTTTTAACCCTTATTTACCGGATTTACCTTTAACCATGGAAATTAAAATATTTACCGCAGTAATTATTCAAAATGTCTAAAAATAAATGTTACCTATTTACACAATTTGAACATCAGGATTCCAAATATGGAATCCATATTTCAAAATTCAAAACACAGAAGTGGCAGAAATTATTTTAATTAATTCCCGCTGTCAAAACAAAAAGCGTGTTTTTAAAAGATAATAACTATCAAAAGATTGACACCTGTTTATGTTCAGTTTAATTGTAAAATTATGTCAAATGACCAAAATTATATTAAATGGTAAAAATATATTCTAAATATACATAAAAACCAATGAAATTCATAATTTATCACTATTAATTATTTTGATTAAAAAAGTTTTTTTAATTAAAATTTAGTAATTTTCAATATTCTTCAAAATATTAAAGTCATCTGAAAAGTACCAAAATTTCACCTTAGGATAAATTCAATATTCCGAATCCAAAAATGAAGTCCATTTTGAAATATAAAATCAATATACTTTCAAAAAGTCTGTATTACTATTCATAATGGCTAGTTTGATTGGTTATGGTGTGTTAGAACTCGGTGTTGCGTACAACACACGCTATCACATTATTCAAAGAGAAGCGTACCATAAAAGGTTGGGGTGTTATATTCTCCACTCCTTCAAATAATTTCGTCCTAGAAATTTGTAGAATACTTATCACATGAAAAGACTCGGGTGGTTCATTATCATAAGTTCCTCGGGTTCCCACGTTGCCTCTTCCATCTTATGGTTTCTCCACAAAACTTTTACCAGACGCGTCGTCCTCTTTCTCAGTACTTGTTCCCTCGTATCAGAATCCTGACGGGCTCTTCACAATAAGATAAATCGGGTTCCCGTTCTAATTCTTCAATGGTGAGTACATGCGTTGGGTCAGGAATGTATTTCCTCAACAGAGATACGCGGAACACATCGTGAACTTTGGAGAGAGTTGGAGGCATTGCCAATCGGTAACCTACAGTCCCAATTCGTTCTAGAATTTCGAATGTGCCGATGTACCTGGGACTCAATTTACCTTTCTTACCAAAAAATATGACTCCCTTCCATGGAGATACCTTTAGGAAAACGTGATCACAGACTTGAAATTCCAAATCCTTCCCTTGATTATCGGCCTAGCTCTTCTGCCTACTTTGAGCTGTTTTGATGTGATTTTGGATTACCTTCACCTTCTCCATTGTTTCCCCCACCAGTTCTGGGCCTACAAGTTTTCATTCACCAACGTCATCCCAACAGGTTGGTGTACGACATCTCATTCCGTATAATTCTTCATATGGTTCCATCTTAATACTCGAATGGAAGCTATTGTTATAGGAAAATTCTACAAGAGGTAAATATTGATCCCACATACCCTGAAAGTCATGTGAGACGGATCTCAACATGTCTTCTAAGGTTTGAATAGTTCGTTCTGATTGTCCATCTGTCTGAGGGTGGTAAGCAGTGCTCAAATGAAGTTCAGTATCTAGGGATTTCTGAAGACTTTTCTAGAATCTTGAAGTAAAATGGGGATCACGATCCGAAACAATCGATAGGGGTACTCCATGAAGTATCCCAACTTCATTAATATATATTCTTGCTAGACGTTCCAGTGGTAGATCTTCTCTTATAGAATGAAAATGTGCTGACTCGGTAAGACGTTCAACAATAAACCATATTGCATCATTCCTTCTAAGAGTCTTTGGTAGCCCCATGACAAAGTCCATCGTAATATTTTCACATTTCCACTCCAGTATGGGAAGAGGTTGCATGACTCCCCCAGGCTGTTGCCTTCCATCTTTCACTTGTTGACAAACCATACATTTTGAAAAAAAATCCCCAATCTCCCTCTTCATGTTGTCTCACCAAAAAGGTTCTTTCAAATCTCTATACATTTTGGTGCTCCCAGGGTGTATATAGAAATTGGAACTATGAGCATCATCTTGCAATTCCCTTTTTAGATCAGGTATATCGGGAACACAAAGTCTCTTCCCGAATTACAAAATTCCATCTTCAAACACAAAGTATCTCAATCTCCCATAATTCACATCTTTAATCTTCTTTTGAAATTCTTCATCATTGGTCTGAGAACTCTTAATCCTTTCTAGTAAAGATGGTTTGGCAACCATTTCAAAAATAATTGATGTTTCACCTTCCCTGGTTATTCCCATGTCCATCTTCACTAGATCCATCAAAATTGGATCCCTTTCAATTCTCATCACGTTCAAAACTCCATGGTCTTTTCTGATCAAAGAATCTTCCACCTTGTTTTCCCTCCCCGGGTGGTAGTGTATCGTGAAATCATAATCCTTGAGTAATTCAAGCCATCTCCTTTGCCTCATGTTGAGTTCTTTTTGTGAGAAAATATAATTCAAACTCTTGTGATTAGTATAAATCTCACATTTTTCACCATAGAGGTAGTTCCTCCATATCTTCAAAGCAAAGATACCAGCTGCTAACTTGAGATCATGAGTATGATAGTTTTGTTCATGAATTTTCAACTGTGGTGATGCATAGGAAATAACCCTCTCATTCTGCATAAGGACACAACCAAGTCCTTTCTTCGATGCATCACTATAAATAACGAACCCATCATTCCCCGATGGTAGAGTCAATATAGGAGCATTGACTAATCTTCTCTTCAGTTCTTCAAAACAATCTTCACACCCTTTTTTCCAAACAAATTTAACCCCTTTATGTGTGAGCGTTGTTAATGGGTTAGCCAATCGGGAAAAATTCTGGACGAATCGTCGATAATAACCTTCTAATCCAATAAAACTATGTACCTCAGTTATACTTGTAGATGTCTTCCATTCTTGGATTGCCTTGGTCTTAGAAGGATCAACAGATATTCCATATTTAGAAACAATATGGCCAAGAAAAGAAATATACTGAAGCCAGAATTTACACTTGCTAAACATCCCATATAATTCATGTCTTCTCAGAGTCTTCAGGATAATGAGCAAGTGATTTTCATGATCTTCGTAGCTTTTTGAGTATACCAAATATCATCAATAAACACCACCACAAATTCATCGAGATACTCCTTGAAAACTCTATTCATCAGATCCATGAATACAGAGGGTGCATTAGTCAATCCAAAAGGCATTACAGTAAACTCGTAATGCCCATACCAGGTTTGAAATGCTGTCTTCGGAATGTCTTCCTTCTTCACACACAACTGATGGTATCCAGATCGAAGGCCAATCATTGAAAAGTATTGATCTCCATGCAGTTGGTCAAATAAATCATCAATTCGAGGTAGGGGATACTTGTTCTTTATCGTTATAGCATTGATCTCCTTGTGGTCGATACATGACCTCATAGATCCATCTTTCTTTTTAACAAAAAGAACAGGGTCTCCCCATGGAGAAACACTAGGGCGAATAAATCCCTTATTACTCAATTCCTCTAGTTGTATCTTTAGTTCAACTAATTCTACAGTGGCCATTCTATAAGGGGTATTTGATATAGGCCTTGATCCAGGAATTAAATCAATGGAAAACTCAACTTCTCGTTTTGGAGGATGTCCAGGTAAATCTTCCGGAAATACATCTACAAATTCTTTCCCAATAGGTACATCCTCTATTTGAACATTTCTTTCCTCACCCATAGTTATTTCATTCTCTTCCACCCCAATAATTGAATTTAGTTGAGCTACTGGGGGTGGATCTAAATAAAAATTAGGTGGTGATGATTCTGCTCTAAAGATAAGGTGTTCCTTATCATTATCATCAAGAATCGTAACCTCTTTTTTCTTATAATAAATATTCACATCATAGTCCGAAAGCCAGTCCATACCAAGAATTATATCAAACTCAATCATAGGTATAACGATGAGATCAGGAGATAGGGAACAGTTATGTGCTCTAATGGAGACCGATTCACAAAACTTTGTTGTAATGATACATCCCTTAGGAGTTTTAACTGACTACTCCCTTGTTAAATCAAATTGGAAATATCTAATTTTCTTAGAAAACTGGGAAGATATGAAACAATGTGAGGATCTAGAATCAAATAATGCATTTTCTAAACTTGAGGAAACCATTAAATTACCTGCCACCACATCTTTCGGAGCTTCTACCTCAGTAGTAGTGATAGCTTAAGCTTGGCCTTGATCTGTTGGCCTTTTCTGAGGTAAGTTCTCCTAACGATTAAGACATTCATTTGCATAATGCCCCATCTCCCTGCAATTGTAGCACTGATCATTGGTATCTTCCTTCTTCCCCTTTCAATCATGATCTTGGTGGCCTTTTTCACCACACTTGTAACAGACTCCAATTCCCTTGAAGCAAGTACCAGGGTGTTTCTTCCAACAATTACCATAGGATGGATATTCAACCTTTCCCTTCTTCCCCTTATTTCTGTTCCCAGATTGATCACCAGGTCTCTTCTTCTCTTGCTTTGCTTTAAAGTCATAAGACACAGAGAATTCCTTTTCGGTCTTGATAGCACATGAGACAATGTCTTCGTACAATGAGAAGGATTGTGAGACTAATGCTTGACGGAGAAATGGTTTTAACCCCTCAAAGAAACAATCAATATTACTTCTTGGGTTATGTATATAATCTCTAGCATACCTTTCTAACCTTATAAAGTTAGCCTCATACTTTGTGACATTCGTATCCTCCTTTTGTCTCAGACTCAGAAATTGCCTTTCCATATCTGCTCGATGGTCACGAGGAAAGTATTTTTCTAAAAACTGATCTTTGAACTCTCTCCATTCCATATTTGATACTTCATCATCTTCCTTCGTGTTTTGATTCAATGACCACCATTGATCAACATCTCTAGTGAGTCGGTAAACTGCCATGATAACTTTTTAACTTTCACTACTCCCCAAAGCCTGGAATGTTTTCTCTAGGGAAAATATCCATTGCTCAGCTACTAAGGGATTTGTACTCCAATTGAACGTTGGTGGTTGTTGCCTCATGAATAGATATAACATTGATCCTCCACGCTGCGGATCAGGGTGCTCCATACGGGTAAGGTTATTATTTATAACCTGAGTGAGTTGTCCCAGTATGGTGATTAGCTGATCAGCACCAGTTGCATCACCAGCTCCATTATAATTATCTTGAGTAGGAGTGCAATCCCTACATGGAGTGCGTGCATTGATATGGTTTCCATTCCTTCCACTAGGCGCCATTTCTAAACAATGGCATAAACTAGATCAGTTTATGAATCAAAATACATAATCCCATACTTATAAAACACTTAACTTAAATTGAAATATTTATGGATATAATCCATAATCATAAGAATGTTTTCTTTGAGGAAGTACATACTCATAAACCCTTCATAATGATTTGTAAAGAAAATGAGAGTTATCCTAAGCATATCCCCAGGGAGTGTCGTAACCAAGAGTGCAGCAAGGCCCGTTGTCGTGCACCAGTTCCCGTTCGACTCTAGCTCAAAGCGGTGTTTTTGGGTTTTACCCCTAGGTACATATGTGCCAGAGCCGCATCTACCTGCTCGTATCCAGATATGGATGTATTGCTCAGAAAACTCACAAAATCTCTACAACACCAAAATTCTAGGACGTTCTTCTATACTAATCCTCAAAGTTCATCTTAGGTCTACGTGCTCTAATCAGAGTTTATCTAAATATAGCTTCAAAGGTTTGTACTAAACTTCCTCTGATACAAACTGTAACGCCCCAAACCCAGTTACCTAGAGTCGGTGCATTATTACATAACATTGGTATGATCACAAGAAAGATGAAATCTCGAAAGACCGATTGGTTTAGTAGCCTTGGAAACACTAGATATATTCATAAAGTTTTACATTACATCATGAAGTGAAAAACTACTACAACAACATATTGTCTCCATAATACACACTATTATCCCCTCATAATTTCCCTACAAGTCATTCATAATTTACTTCTTCACTTCTTGGGAAAAAATAAAACATAGAAAAGGGGTGAGCTCAAATGCCCAGTAAGGATAACAATATAGCGGAAACATTATTAAATAAGAATAAACATTTAAGGCAATGTATAACTAAAACAAAATCCTTTTAAACTTGACCTTCAACATAGTATGGAAAAAGTAAAATTGAAATAATGCCATTTACTTATTCACATAGATATTCTACTAATCGAATAATCATATGCAATATCAATAACCACTTTCATAATGTTGGAATGCATAATGCCAGACTATCATAACCACATAGCCAAGGCCTCATGCCAAGACTAAAAATAAGATTTAGCCAAGGCCTTGTTCCAAGACACTAGTTTGTCTCATGAGAACTACCGATGCATCGAGGAGCTATAGCGGCCTCCACCCGTCACATATTAAGTCCAATGCATTCCCATATGAAAAGGTTTAAACATAAAAAAACATTCGTATTAAAACTATCATACGAAATGTCAATACGTTCACCATAAACTATGAATGATTTAAAAATAGCACATCAATAGTCAAACATATCGCAAAACCATCAATACAATATATAAGTGTTGTATCATAATAAATCAACTTCAATTAAGCGTAAAATCCATCAAAGGATGTTGACATAGATGAAATCAAAAAACTTTTTAGAGAAATATCTATTTTTATTTTGAAATCATTTAAGATAAATATAAAATAAAACATTTTCTTTGAAAATATTCTTATAAGCATTTAATGGAATCTTTGAAGCTTTTATAATGGCGGAAAATAGCCGCACCCACCGTATAAGTTAAAAAAAACATTCTTACCTTAATTATGTCGAAAAGGTTAAAACGGACCTTGTTTTGAAAACGACTGAATGATTCCATTATAAACCACTTATAAAAGTCAAAAAGGGTATAAAAGACTTTAAATCATATTCTAGTAAATACTAAAAATGTTTTGAAATACATTTTTAAGAAACATGGATGTGGATGATAAAGAGATCCGAGTAGATTATTATGTATAAACAACCTCGGATAATGAAGAGATTGTGAAATAACCCTTACCTTATACTTTTCCTTGGTTGGGGTAGGTTAACCTCCTGTATAATGGTGAAATAATTTTTATTAAATTATAAAAGAATCATATACATTAATATGATATCATATATGATCTTTTAACATTGATTTGATAATAATATCTTAGTATTAACGTTGTTTCGGGTGTTAAGTTACTCGTTTTCTTTTATATGTTTTGTTATGTGAGCCATGTTTGTAATGGATAGGTTGTATATTATTAATACCCAGAATGATATCAAGTCCATAAACATCATTTTTAAATCATAAAATGATAATTATACTTGAATGGATACGATGGAGAATGAATCGCATCGCGTTCGTGGAGACGGTAGTCCGTACATACGCACGAGCAACAATATCATTCCTTTGATATTAAAATAATATATAAATTGATGGTATATAATATATAAAGAATCATTAACATGTTATATTTTTTATTTACATGAGTTACACATCATTATTATACCCATCCAAATAATATTATATTGAATAACAATTACACCACGATGTGGAGACGGTAAGCCGTACGTACGCACGTATGGTGACATGTTATTCAAAGGGTGGATAGAATACTGAATATGGGTGTACAATATTTATAATAACATCACAATATATATATTATACTAGAGTTATTATTTTAGAATGGTAATTAAAAAGGAATAAGAAGTGGAAGAAGAAAGGAACTTGGAAAAGGGTGGTGAAATCATTACCTCTTCTTCGAGTTCTTCCTTTTGATTTGCTCAAAAGGGCTCTTTAGGTTGGCTTTCTGATCAAACTAAGGCCTCTAGGTTGTAGTGAGGGATGTTTGTAGAGTATTTAGGAAGAGTTTGGCGGATCCAAAAGGCTTTGAAGGTGTGAAGGAAAGAGAATGAGGAGTGCCCTATTATAAGAGGGGTGAGGGGCACCTTTGAAAAGCTAGAAATATTAATTTATAATAAATTAATATTCGGTTTGTAATGGATCCAAAGTTGATTATTTAAATGTTAAGGTGGTGATGGGTCGAAAACAACTCAACCAATAGAATTTAGACAGGTTTGGGTACTTATGTTAACCTTATCATTAATTATTAACTCTAAGTTAATTAGTTTCACTTTTACAATGTCTCTTTGTATTTTTATATACTATGGTTAATAAACTTAATATATACATCCAAGCGACCCCCAAGTGGACCATTAATGATGAACCTATCATTATATAAGTCTCTTGGCCAAACCTTAGATTTTTAATCATTTAATATCCATTAATAGTATAATATTTTTTAAGAACTCTTTTATGTCAATTTTGACACTATTCAATAGTTGATTTTTGTGAAACTCATAACAGATTGATTAATTCATAAAAAGTCAATTGAATCAATCCTAATATATCATATTATCCTAGAAAATTATTTGAATTCATTAAAGGTTTTATATTATATTTATTTGGGTATTTATAATATCAATTATTTTAATTTTTCACTATTATAGTAATTACTTCATCATCATTATGTCATAAATAAAATAAATTATTTAACGTCTAAAAATTATAAATAAAATATAATTATGTAGGAAATATTTTTATATTTATAATTAATATTTATAATCTAAAATCAAACATATATAACCCTATGTAAAAATTGTTTTTCTAAAAGATATATGCTTGTGTGATTGCTTTACTCATTTTAACTTAATTAAAATTAAGTGTCCCTATCACCTACAAGTGGCACCATGGGGTCCCAAAATCGACCCAAAGATGCCTATGGTCTAACATGTATCAACCAATAAGTCTAGGACACGTTTTAGGGTAATTTAGTATTATTATAATATTATTTTTTTAACCCTTATTTACCGGATTTACCCTTAACCATGGTAAATAAAATATTTACCGCATTAATTATTCAAAATGTCTAAAAATAAAAGTTACCTATTTACACAATTTGAACATTTGGATTCCAAATATGGAAGCCATTTTTCTAAATTCAACACACAGAAGTGGCTGAAATTATTTTAAAATTAATTTCCACTGTCAAAACAAAAAGCGTGTTTTTAAGAGATAATAACTATCAAAAGATTGACACTTGTTTATGTTCAGTTTAATTGTAAAATTGTGTCCAATGACCAAAATTATATTAAATGGTAAAAATATCTTCTAAATATACATTAAAACCACTAAAATGCATAATTTTTCACTATTAATGATTTTGATCAAAAAAGTTGTTTTTAATTAAAATATAGTAATTTTTACTATTCATCAAAATATTAAAGTTATCCGAAAAGTACCAAAATTTCACCATAGGCTAAATTCGATATTCCGAATCCAAAAATGAAGTCCATTTAAAAATATAAAATATATATAATTTCAAAAAGTAGGTATTACTATTCATAACGGCTAGTTTGATTGGTTATGGTGTGTTAGAACTCGGTGTTGCGTACAACACATGCTATCACATTATTCAAAGAGAATCGTACCGTATAAGCTTGGGGTGTTACAAAGTACATGCATATGGACATAGTGTGTATTATGTAACTCATAAATATCAGAGAACATGGAATTTCTAGTGGTCCACACATCATTTTGTCTATGGGTCAAATAGTTACTAGTCGGCTTAGCCATGTTTGTGATATACAGTTTTGACCTTCACCCAAAGGGATGACACATTGTGTCCGGTGAGGAACATGATGTGTAATCCGACATACATTCCACAATTTTGTCCAAGAATACACACTTTGTAAGAATTAAATACACCACGTTTCATTAATGCACACGACTTATGTAATTGTGGAATTACTTCTGATGCACTAAACACAACAACATGGTGGGTAATCCAGATAACACAATGTGTATGGACGATTACAGGGTTTGTAACAAAGAATACAAGGTGTGTAATATTTTGTTTCCTGGATAGAATCGTTGGTACCTCCTTATGAGATCCTCAATTTCATTTTCATCAAAAACATTTTTTCTATTATATATGTGAGAAACAAATATATGAATAACCAGTCCAAGAATTCAGCCTACATGAATAATTAAACAGTAAATGACAAACTGAATTTTTGAATCATAAATCATCACTAAATTGTTTAAATAATTATAATCAATGATGAGGCTGATCTAATACCAATTTTAGAATTCAGGAACATTGGAATCATGAAATTTTAAAGGGCCCATCTTTTATTTTTCTGTAATCGATGAATAATCTCGTATCAATTCAATGATCGATTCCAATATCCATGGATTAAAATAAATGCTTTAGAAAAAGAGAAGAAATGTTTCATATTTTAGAATGAGGATCATTCAAATAATGTTAATTATTAATTTATTAATTTCTAAAAAAATTAAATACTTGGGACATTCTTACTTTCTTCATTGATGATCAATGATCATCTAGAATGACCATTCTAAATTTTATTTATTGCACTCATGAGGATCCAAGTAGAATCCATCTAGTGGTGATCCATATGTGATCTAATGGTCTCCAAAAAATTACACTCATTCTTCTAGATCTAGCAAGGTGAACTGAATGCCTTGCATCGATCGTTCGAGATCATTCCTTCTTCAGTCTTAATGAACTTCTCTCATTCTGGAGATGGAGATATGACAACACTCAAGAGAGAAATTTTTTTCCTCAATAATTCTAAATTCACAAACGTTAGGAAAAACAGATTTATCTATATATTAATCGACATGGGGTTTCAGTTACAATTTTTAACTATGAAACATAAATAGAATGAAATTATTAATATTAGAGACAACAGATGCCACATAATAAAAATAATATCACTATTATTTGTGGTCTATCAAATTTTACAAAACAAAACCATAAAAGAAATATTATGGAACATAATGATAAAACTATTATTATTATTTCTTTCACCATCATGATAACATTATTTAATAACTATTAAATAAATAATTATTCAACAGAAATAATCTTGGTCTGTTTGAACTACTATTACATTTATTGAACTCCCAAATAATTTATTTTATCCTCTTCAAAAAAAAATTTATTTAAAAACTATAAGATAATTAATTATTTAATTTTCAATAATATAAATAAATAAATTGTATTCACAATTTAGTGAATAAATTTTTATTTAATTAATGTGATTATTTTATCATGAATAAAATTATTCATCGATCTTGAGAATTGTATATGTTCCATTAATTAAATTCAAATCAAATTTTATCAATACCAATTGAAACACTTGATATGTGACCCTTTAGGATTCTTTATCATTTTAATTTTCTATGCTTGCATAATGTACAAGATTATTGTAAAGTGATGTGTCAAGGTATCCAAGATAAAGAACATAAAGTCACAAGGAAGACATCTACATATGAACCATCAATGTGTCATATAATACATTTTTAACAATATCTCATAAATAATGTTTCATGATAGTTTCATAAAACTATATTCTTGATAAATCACTCTTTGAATACTATAAATAAACTCATCATTATATATAATTCAATGTGTTACTCATTTCATCATTACTATCTCCTTAATATATATTCTGGAAATAGGACCCGATGAGAAATCATATCTAATAGTTTTTATGTGTGATGAATTTATATGGATATCAACTATAACCCTATATAATTATTCAATTTATAAATTTTGGGGAGTCCAATGAAAATATTTAGGGTTGAATTTTCCAATTTTCATTCTTTTATGGAAAATGGTTGTTAAATCCCTAGAAATATTTTTCTCACTACATTGTCATTATAATATTCCAAGAACATATATTTGTATTCATAAAAATATTATTTTATGTTTTTATACTAAAAATACACTTCAATGAAGCTCAATGGATAGGCATTATTCCTAAAATAGATTATATACTGAAACATATATAATAGAATATTTTTACAATAATAAATATATCTTATAACAAATAAACTTTATAACAAACCATACCATAAATTGTAAAAAGTGGTGTAAAAATATTATCTTATAATTAACCTTAAACATATAAAACTATTATAGAATCTATTACTCTTATGCTAATCCAGCATGAAGATATATATGATTCAAATAGTAACCTAATACATAAATGTTTCATTCTTATTATAGAGAAAATAACACTATTAAAGTAAATATACAAAATAATTCTTGAATGTAAATATATACACCCTTGAAACCTTTTTCATCAATTATTTAGAGTTTCATATGTCCGTCTATGTTCTAATGTAAAACCCATTGTTTACGATATTGACTTAGATAATTCCCAAATTTTTCACTTACAATATATAAACTTTATTGGTAATTTAATTCGTTGTGACCATTATTTTCCCAAAGAAAACATATTCCCTGATATTTTAGATATTATTCTAGGATCATGATCCCAAATTATTGGTACTTGGTAACCAAAATCTTCCTTCAACTCTGCTAATCACCACAATAACGTTAAATAAATTACATATTCCTATTATTTTACATGTTATTAATTTCACAAAATTTCACATTTTTAGTAATATATAATGATGTTTGATTAGGAATAATCAAAATTTTATTCTCTATATTAAACATCAAATTTGGTTTGTTATACTTTCTAATTTTTCCAACCCATTCAGATTTAATAAGATTCCTTCGCATTTTATCTTTTGACTAAAACATAAAATCATGTTCTGAGAAACACTAATCATAGTAAGAAACCATATAATCCGGATGAATAACTAACATGATTTCAAAATGATGAAGAATTATTTTGAATATATTTAACCTTAGTCATAAGCAAATTCATTTATTGAAATTATTTCTATAATTCATGAAGGTTCATATTTATTTTTTGAATTTCCAAAACATATCCCCCAATAGTGCCAAAAAATGTGGGTTGCAAGGCTGGTTGTTCAGTATTATGTGATGATTGAGTCATAATAAATATTCCCCTTTAGAGCTATTACACCTAGGTATATCTATGCTAGATCCTTGTCCACATATAGGTTTGAGACAATAATGTAATTTTGTGAAAACCTATTTTTCTATCCTTCACCAAAATTCATGGATATTGTTTTTTATTTTAACTAATCCTTTGAATTTTTATTCAAAATTTTAATAGAAATATTTGTTGAAATATCCTTATGGTCCCACTTATATTTTTTCATCCATGTTTCAAATGTTTAAACAACCCGTTATATTTTATAATGATTCGATACCCAAATGTATTATATATAAAGATTACATATATTTAGTAGAATAAATAATACATTTCAAAATTACAAACCCATAAAAAGTATAGGTTTGTTTCCTTATACAATAGATATATTTTTTTATTTAATGAGGTATATTAAATATATATGTCAAATATTATTAAATTTAGTAATCTACATAGTAAAAGATATTTTAAAATAATTTTTCATAACTAGGGAAAAATAAACATAATATAAGGTGAGATCTTATTTTCAGTAATGGTATAAAGGGTGATTTCAATATAAAATGAGTATAAAAGTATGAGAATATAGGAATTAAATTTTAAAACCATATGATGTATATCATATATCGCAAACATGATACATAAAATAAGTCTTTGTAGTTCACGGTACATGATTCATAAAGGAATCATGTAACATTATCCCAGTGATAATAAAAAAAGAATAAAACATGTATTTTTGGCATACACATATTCATAGGTAATATTATGTTAAGTATACTCACCAAGACATTCATAGCATGATAGGAATGAGATAAAGGCTTATAATCCTACTTCAGGCTTGGTAAGACTTCCTATATAACTTCTTTTGGGCTTGCAATAGCATTCGATATACCTAATTTCAACATAGGGATAACCTCTTATGTACCCTTTAGCTAGGATATGATAACCTCCCATGTACCCTTTGAGTTGATATAACATAAACCAATACCCAATGAATTGGAGTGAGATATAGGTCCCACCCATCACATGATGAAAAGAATATATACTTGGGGATCATGATAATAGAAAAACCTTTATATCAGAACCCATAAATAGAAATTCATTTTGAGGTCATTTCATCATCTCCTCAAATATTACTCATGTAAAAATAGGTGGGTTTCATAATAATTTTATCAAGGTATAACCCGAGGAATAGAAATGGGTTTGGTAAACATAATTTAATAGTAAACCTATCAAATTTGAAAAATAATAATAATGGTATATTTTTATCATTTCCCCAGTATAGAAAAAATTACATAAATGTAATTCATCTTATATGAAATATTATTTAGAATGAAAAATAACTTTTAGTGTTTGTTGAGTAAGATATACTTAATTTCAAAATTAACATTTAAAAATAAAAATTCATAATATATTATGATAATATTATTATTTTAAAATAACCTAGAAAACATATAGTGTAAACATAAATGAACATATTTTTCAAAAAGTTCAAAAATTTCTATTCATGTCGTACACATTCAAACAAATATTAATTTTACATTTTTGGTAAAATACAAACATTACATGTTTGGAAATTGATATAGATATTCCATTTATAAAAATTAAAAATTCAAAAAATGGTTGCATACACATTAAAAATTCATATTGGGACACTAAATCTTTTTTATAAAATATTTTCATGATAGAGAATGGATTTTCGACAAAAGAGAGAGATAATGTCAGTTTTCTCAATGAATTATTATTTTTTAATCATATGTATGAAAAGCGTAGAATGTAAAGGGAGAAAATTCATTATAATGACATAAAATGAGGATATGAAAATTAAGCAATCTATTAAGAGTTGGATCCTATAATTGTACCATTAGAAGCATAAACATATAAAATCCATATAAATGATGAGATTGTTTCTAAGTGACATTACATCTTTGGTAACATTGAATCATAAGACCCATGAAAGAATAAAATTTAAAGAATCCTATAATAGAATTGGAATAAATAAATTCAATATATTATATGTCAAAATGAGCTATATACACACCATAGAAAATATTATTGAATCATAACATAATAGATATCTCAAATTAATTAAATTGAGACAAAAATACCTGGTCGCTTTGGTAGATTTAGAACCATAAACACTATAAAAGATAGATCCTAAAATGGATATGTAAATCGTAATAATTTTTTATAGAATGATCATAAAAATTATTTCTAGACTTTATATATAAATCACATAAAAATATATATGTGAAAACATTGCATGTGTCTAATAAAAGTAAAAATTGAGACAAAAACCCATTACCTGAAGCCTCGGATCCCTTTGTAAAAATTTGAAAAATTCAAAATAATAAATAAATAAATATTATATAAGTATAAATTAACCATAATAATATATATAATTCCATATATTATTTACTTGTGACCTTTTATTACCAATTTTTTATCAATTCTTTATTAAGATAATCTTTTGGGTAATAATTTCCCTATTTTTTGTGAAACTTTTGATTTTGTATTTTCGGTACTATTACATTGATCATGGATCCATAATATATATACATTCAAATAATATATAAATATAATACATATTAATTATATGTATATTCATAGTAATCATTAAGAATTAGATATAGACCATGGAATTCCCCATTCATGCAGAAGCTAGTTTATATGTATGCATAAATGATGTTTCAATTTTCTATAAATACTGAAGAAATAAAGGTAAATAATATGTTACCACTAAAGATTAATTTTTATAATATATATATAATATATTGAATAAAATTTCCGAAATTACCTTTTATGCAAAGTGTTTGTGAAAAATGAAACACATCACTACGTGTGGAGGTAGTCTACTATACACAGGAATGATGTTATTGTATTCCTCATAGAGATTGAAATTAATAAGAAATAAGATATATCATAATGAAATAATTAAAATTATTTTACAAATATAATATATATATATATATATATATATATATTTATTCAATCTATCCTTATTTCTATCCGTTTAAAATGGAAATGAAAAAACACATCACATTGGTTCATGGGGTCGTAGTCTGCGGTAAACATTTGCAACGTTATTTTTTTCAAAGGGGATTGACGGTAAAAAGTTAAATGAGTTATTTTAATAATATAGGTATATAAATATAATAAATATCTTATATAATATAAATACATAATTATATATCCCTATGATATATGTTTATGGATAACAAATTACATTAGTTCATGAGGGGATGGTCCTCTATACACACAAATTATTATTTCATAACATATTTTATGGAAGTGGATGAGGATTTAGGTAAATATTTTAACATAATAACATTAAAGGATGTCTAATATGTTAATTTTACTACATTATCATGTTTTATTTTCAATTTATGTAGTTGGGGGGGGGGGGGAAATAAAATAAAACGCTCGGTTAGGGACGTTACCTCTTCTTCCAAAAAACTACTTTTTATTTGCAACCAAAATAGTAGTAGGTTTCAATTATGACAATAAAAAGATTTATATGATTATTTTATGGAATTAATTATTTTATTTTCATAGTGATTGGAAAAACCAATGGTTTTTGTATGTTTTTTGATGAGACAAGAGGTAGTGGCCTTTTATAAGTTATGTGAGTGACTCACATATAGTTTTTGAAAATAAAAAGGTGGACGCACATTTTTTAAATTCCAAAAGGCCCCAAAATGGTAATTAGTTAAACTTACATGAAATAAGGTTGATATATATCTAGAAAATTATTTAAAAAAAATTATTTTTAACATTTATTTGATTTTTTAAACTACTCATAGTCCTGTGCTTTCAATAACCATGAAAAATATTTTTTAGTTTTTTAACTCTTAATTATGTTAAATAATTAATTCTAAATTACTAGATAATATCAATTTTTCTTATTCTGAATATTTAACATATTTTCCTAAATTAAATTTACTGATGTGGAAATTATTAATATAAAATTAATCATACAGTCTTCATGAGAAAGTTGGTTTTCTAAGATAAAATGCTAAAATAAATAAAATATTTGTATATAAAATTTAAATTTGAAAATTATTCTAAAGATATAAATTTTTTTAATATATATTTAGTGTATGTAAACTCTCTTTTTAGCCAAACATTAATATTTTATTATTTTTTAAAATGCTTAAAAAAGAAATGGAAATTCATAATAAAACCTAATATTTTAACTATTCATCGATATATTTATATTCATAATAAATGCTCCAAAATTAACCTTAAAATAATTTTTGATTTATTATTTAAAATTCGAAATAATAAATTTTAAAATAAATTGTATTAAAGTATGAAAATTAATTTAATGATATGCGTACCAAATGTGAAAACCATTTTTTAGAAAATAGTGTTTTATAGTGAAAATTGTATTTCTTAAAATCACTTTTATATATAATAAAAAAGATGACTATTATAAAATATATTGAATATTTAATATATATATTGTACTAAAATCATTAACTAAAAGTAATTTTTTAATTTATGTATTTAAAACTCATTTGCGCATAAAAATAGTTTTTCAAAATTTTATTTTTTCATTTTCAAATTGATTCTATTTAAAAATTTAATTATTTGGTCACCCAAAAAATCACTAAAGATATTTTTCTAAAAATAATTTCTTCATAGTATATTTAATAATTTTAAAAACACATTGTTTTAATATACTGGTGAAAACAATCATGTTAAATAAAATTATAAATAATATTTCTCTATTTTTTAAAACTAATTGTCACATGTAACACAAGTTAAAATTTGTATTGTATATAATATAAACTGAATAGAGTGTTGCACGTAATGGATTTTAAATTTAGTGTTTGATGTATTGTAAACAATCTAAAATATATAACTTTTAAAAAGATATATCAAAAAACCATAGGGTGTTAAAAATATCCTTCGTTAAGGTTTACTTAAAAATGTATAAACTGAGTCTGGGTTACTGGTGTTGGGTTTGTTAAAAATTTCATATATCCTAGATAATTTTCACTAGTTTTTCCATAAACAGTTTTTTATTTTCTTAATGTAATCAATTTTAAAAAATATTTATTGTATTAACATTAACATCAGACATTTTGGGATTTTTTATTGCACAGTCTTGATGAAGTATACATAGGGGTGAAAATGAGGAGCTACAACATATTTTTCCAATCTCCCCAATAATTTCATAATGATTGTCATGATTCATTCCATGTTCATGTTTTATAAGAAAACCATTAATATTTTTTGCCTCAATTATTTTATTCCCATTGATACAAGGTAAGAATTGCCTGATTCACAACTAAATTATTTAAATAATAAATATTTAAACTATAAAAATAGTAATAAATACATATTTAAAAATGAGATAATAAACATATATAAATATATCCTAAAATTAAAATATAATAATTCTTAATATCATATAACCAATACTTGTAAATTTCAATGTCAATTAAATTATCTTGGTAAAATATGAGGTTTAATTATCTGTCACTCTTATTTCATCATCATTTCAATTTAATATATACATATAACAATTTTAATATATTTCTCATATAATCAAAATAAATAATATAAAATTAATGTACTGTTATATCTATAATAATAAGAAACATATATATATATATATTATATCTAAGTACAATTAAAAGAAAAAGATTTTATGTTTTATGTTTTTTGGTTAGAAAACTATCAATTTATAAAAATAACATTTTACATTTCAAAATATTTTAGTCTATAGGTCCTCATGTATTTATATTTCATATTATTTCAATGTTTTACTTTAAATGGATAATCAATTTCCAAGACATATAGTCTCAAACGATAGAAAATATGTCATTTTTAAATTTCATATGATATGAATACTCATAAGATAAAAAATCACATATGATAAATAACTTTTGTATGAAATGAATTCTAGAAAAAATAGAAATATCATATGGTAAAAATATTTAAAAATTGATATAATTTCTTATGAAATGAAATATAGTATAAATTCAGAAAATATTATAATACTCTTTTACTTGTAAGACATTATATCCTTTAATACTCCAGACATTGAAAATATTTAAGTCTCTATACTGGTATGATATTCAAATTCATCTTATCAAATTCTAACCCAGTGTGTTGAATTATACAATAGTGTATTAATTTTATTTGTTTTTATATGAATTTATAAATTATTGAAGACTTGGAAAACATTTCACACTTTCTTCATGGGAAAAATCTAAACTTTATGAGGATTTAAATAGACGATAATTCTTTTTTAATATAAAAAATGTAAAGATGGGTAATTTGAGTGATATCAAATCACATACTAATGTGGATTATTCTCTAATGTCATTTCATAAAAAGTAATACAAATTTTAGAAATATATAGAATTACATTAATAAAATTAATCAATTTATAAATAATAAAAAATTAATAATATATAATTATTTTCCTCTACAAGAATTTCATTCCTTAAAACTCTGGTTTGATCAAATAAAATTTTCATTTTTTAATTATCAGAGAATGTTCAAATAAAGTTAGAATGAGATAATAAATAATTATGTTTCACGGTCTTACACATTGTATGATAATTAAGTTTCTTTGGCATCATTTATATCTCATTAGCATGAGATCACTGATGAGGAAATGGTCAAGGCTTTCAACTAGAAAGATGTTCAGATATATACGACTTAGTTGTGGGTTTATCTAGGATAAAAAATGTTGAAATTTTTGTTATAATTGATTATTAATAAATATAATCTTAAAGAATTATTTAGTTGTTGATTTGATGATTTCTAGAAAACCATTTCTAAAGGGTTTTGGAATTAAAATAAATAGCTACAAATTGGTGATGATTTTTTAGAACCACGTAAATTTTTATAAACCAATATAAATTAAGGAAATTTTTCAAATCCACTAATAAGATACATTTTCCCTATATTTATTTCTATAAATAAATAATTACCATTTATTATTGACCAATGATATATAATAATAAGACAAGGAATAATGAATACACAAAGTATCTCATATCACATTTTTATCATACACTATGATGAATATGAAATATTATATTATGATATTTCAATTCATAATTCATATTCAATTATTTATATTCATTATGTATAGATAAAATCGATTTTCATCACTATTATATGACTATAAACAATGGTTCATATTTTGATCTAATAATTACAACATAATACTACACACATGATCTTTTAATAGTTTTATATATAAACATTACAACAATTAAAATTTTTTTGTTCATCCTACATTACTATATATTTGACCCCATATATAGTAAATTTTTTAGGAAATTGATAATTTGATTTGTTTATTTCAGGTGCTATGACCTAAAATATCTGATCAACTCCTTCTGTGAGTTTACTTTTATTTAAATTGGGTTAAAATTTTCTTTTTGGGTGACTAATCATATTTTTTCTTATAGAGAAATACACTACACTTTTTTCGTAGTTTCATGATCTTTAACTTCATCCATTTGATTATGCTCCTTTCAATTTGACCTCAATAATTGTGTGAGGTTTAACTATTCATGTTGTGTCAATTTAATCATTCTCAATGGATATTCCACCGTACATGTGGTCAAATTTGTGCGAACATAAAATTAAGCCACCAAATTTCTCAAAGATGTATAACCTTATACATTATATATTTGGTCTACCTAGAAAAATATTAAATTTCATTCAAAAAACATAAAACACATCAATTTAAAACTATTAAATTGATGCATTAGAAAATTTCATGTTTTAGATAATTAATCATTTCACATTCGAAGATTTGGGAAAATTTATAGTTAAAAAAATAGAAAAAAATATATAGGGATGGACTCTCAATGCAAGAATAATTTATTTTATGCTTGTCAGGTCTATAGATCTATAAAAAGACATTTTAGGTTCTCTAGGTCTCCCACATGTATTGTTATAAATAATTTATAAGAAATGATTATTGATGTAATTTTTGGGATCTTATTCTCTACTCAATCATTAAATCAATCATATAGAACCCCCTTCATTATTTATGGTCATAATATTTCATTCACTAATTGAGATATAAATACAGTTTTTGGCCTATTGGAATGGGAGATTAATTACATATCTTGCTTTCTGATAAACCATAAAGGGATTATGTTTATGATAATATCCAACCCAACTTTTTTTATCTATCAAGAAAATCATGGCCTTTTGGAGATGGAAGACATGATATTTTTCTAGTCATCCAATAACAACTTTTTGGAATATTCAATAATAGATATCGGATTGATTAAATATCTTCATCATTGACTCATATATTTCAAATTATGATTTATAATAAGTTTCTTTCATACAATGTTAATATTGATTAAATTAATATCTTATTACTCCATTTGATTTTTTGAAATGTGGTAACTTTCAATATTTAAATTTATATATATTTACTAAATTAATAATAACCTAAGGGTAAAATTATGTTAATTAATTATGACAAAAGTGGGGAGAGTATTCATAAAATGGAGCCTCTCTATGGCTTGTAAAAAATTTTAATTGAAGAAATTGTTTTAGAATAATGCTATAGGGTGTTCATGATTAAGTATTGATGATGTGTTAAAAATTTTAATGGGTAATAAATTTCTTGATAAAATCCATCAAGGTAT
Source organism: Viscum album (assembly GCA_963277665.1). Taxonomy (NCBI): domain Eukaryota; kingdom Viridiplantae; phylum Streptophyta; class Magnoliopsida; order Santalales; family Viscaceae; genus Viscum; species Viscum album. Next base: position 1,878,603,966 of record OY728150.1, on the reverse strand, counting down.
TCTATCTCAATGTCTTCATCAGATATGTTTTCTTATAACCATGTAGTAGAATCCATTAGAACCCTTTTAGACTCAATGTATACATTTTTTTCAATTATAATTCATTCTAAACAATGCATATATCTTAAAATAAACATTCCACAATTCGTATAACTTTATTAAATAAGAATAGTTTCTTCACTATCACCATCACATGATATAAGTATTCTTTATGTCCCACAATTGTATGTTTTGAGAATCAGGGTGTAAACTCTTCCATTGAAAGATCTTATTAGCATGGTCATGGTCACTATAAATAATGATCTACTATCAACACATGAATATCGTGTATGTATAAATTATATATATCTTCTAGTAGGGTTAAAAACATGTGTTAATGGTTCTATATTTTTCCATGAATCTAATTTATAGTGTTAACATTAATAAACTTTTAGATACGCTTCCAAGACTATTATTAAAACATTCTTTGAAGCTTTATTGTGTCTAGGTCTGAGTTAATGTCCATTATAATAAATAAAATACAATTTTAAACAATATCACATATAGAGAACCTAAAATTAGTACCTCCCATAATATATTATACATAATTTGTCTATTTCAATAATAATATTATTCACTAAAACATTATTGGAGTATCCTCAAGAAAATTCCTTTTTTATGACATGGCTATTATAATGGGAAATACAAGAAAATTTACATCAATATATACAGAAATTAGTGTATGGATGTTTTTATATTTTCTATGACTTGTCAAAATTTTTAATTTTCTCACCACTTTTATTTCATCAATTAGCTTCAAAGAAAGTTATAGCTAAAGTGACCCTTTGGGAATATTGTTGGTAGAAACATTCAAATGTAAAAATATATTTAAATCTTATATAATCATAGTCCCAACTAATAATCATTGATTTGATGTTATTTTGATTTATATCAATAAGGGGTTCCCTTCTGATAGAAATATGTAAATTACAATCATGATAAATAGTGGTTGGAGATATCAATCATAGATGGTGTTGAAGTAACATATTCTCCTCTAAATATGTGTTAAACAAAATTATTCTAGTTTTTTAATTTTGAAAAAGGAATCCAACACCTATCAGAAGATATTATTTTTGAATTATTTGGATTATCATATCAACTATCATGATTTGGTTTTTCCCCAGTCTAAACCTTTCATAAATAAATAGTTTTGATAACTATTAATAACCGCTATATGTTGTTGGGAACCATTATTTCATTGGAAATTTTCATTTTTTGGTTGAAATCATATATCAAAATATTTTTATCAATACAATATATTTATCAATGTAATTAAATAAACATATATATTGGTCTATGATTTACTGGTTATGTATGAAAGATGATGTATTTCTAATTATTTTACCGTCTCCAATTAATTTAGTTATGTTTTTGAAGTAACTACATATTGAACCGTAATTGGTCGATTTATAAACAACTCATGGGGATTATGGATCATGGATTTTGTCTAAACCATTTTTCTAGGTATACATTATTTTGTGACCTTGCAGTAGAAGAATGAATCCAACCATATCATTATTGTCTCTAATGACTCTTCCAGGGACCTGATATGTGACAAAATTTTTCTTAGGATCTAATAAAATGTAAAAAATAAGGATGATTATGGAAATTTTAGTATTTTGAATGTTTTGAATAAAATTCGATGTTTCCACCTTTGAATAAGATCATAAATTAGACTATTAATCATCATTAATATTGTTCTAATGTATGGATTCATTTCTATCATCATTATCATAATCATCATTTTCATTTATATATTATCATATAACCATAACCATAAGTACTATATGTGTATAAAATGATTTAACAATGTTGGAATGGACTAATACCTAAAATCATTCAATTGAAGATTTAATTCATATTTTTAGTATGTAAAGGTAATACAAAATTGTGAAATGATTAGATAGAGATCTTTCAAAAGGATCACATCCACATAAAAAATCCCATATATCCTTCAATAATTAAAAACAATTATAATAAGACGGATTTTCTATAATGATTTTAAATTATATTTAGAAGGAATTGTTTGCTGTGGAGGTACTATTGTGGTGGAAAGATATATTTCTAGTTTCATTATCACATCGTTAGAATTAAAAAAACATAGGTTTTCTTACCAAGTACCACTTATATAGTGATATATTATTTTGTGATCCTAGTCCTCTTGAATGTTCTATAGTGGTGGTTGATTTATTAGAGCACCATTTCTGATAACAACACATTGTGATATTATCTATTATAGGTTTAATCATAATTTATGAATAATGTTATTGGAGGATCATTTGGTAGGAAGGTGAATTATATATATGTGTAATCTTATATTAGTGGAAAAAAAATGGTCTGTGATATTGGGATGTCGATCAAACCAGAAACTATAAGGAGGAGAAGGGTAAATTAATTCCACATAATGAAATTTTAGTAAAATTTAATTGATGTATACAAATTTTAGATTGTTTATCAGATAAAAATGTCCACCAAACTATCATTTCATATTACCTTCAGATAAAATTTATTATAATGAAAATTGATCTTGTTCTTAAAGGATGAACATAATAGATCCCCATATGGCTTGAAGACAAAAAATGGATTTTTTTTATGTACTCAATATCTCATTTCCGAGGTGTGATCAGTTTATTCATCTCTATTCCAATAAAATACGGTTCTAAGTTATCATCTTAGATGGTTATGGGTTTATAAATATTATATCCCACAATTTTTCTATTATACAACCCCATATGAATTGAAATTGATCAATAAACCTAAAAGAGGAATTATCCTTTTGATGTGAATAGAAATAATATAAAATCTATAAAATATATGCATGAAAAGATATTGCAAATATGAATTTCCAACTACCCATCCCTGAAAAACATGTTAGTCATTACGCTATTATATGATATAAACAATATATGAATACATTCAAATATGAAAAACACATAAAAACACACCATGTGTAACTATAGATCAACTCAAGAGTTGAGTTTTCAGACATATTCATTATATGTACCCATTTATATCATTTGATAATATATTCCTAGGGAACCATAAGACTTTTTATTTGGGTATCTAATTGACCACCTCATCTTTAATGCATTTTCATTTTTTCTGATAAAATTATTTTTCTTGGATAAAAAAGGAATATCATAACATTTTTGGATTTCCTCCTCTATAATGGTTCTCTCTAAATCCTATAACATCATTCCAATTGTAGGAGTCATATTCATGCCACCCACATAGTGGCAGGTGGATTAAATTAAACAAACATGTATCTAAATATTGAATCATTTTTAATCTTTTTTGTGTTCTAAAGGAAATTCCCAACCACTACAAGTATCAAATTGAACGAGTTAGTGACATGTATCAATATTAAAATCAGATCTGGTATAATCATCTTATTGTGAAGTGAAAATATTTTTTTGTTCCAAAGTTATTTTTAAATATTAAATCCTTTATAACTCCATAAAAATTTCCTAGACTAGAGTTCTATTATAAATCCACCCCCATTACTTCATGAATACACCAATGGATGGAGGTTCCAGATTAAATTCTATCCCTACCACTGATCTTTATTTTCCATTTGTAAACTAGATTTGGGGTTTGGAATTTATTCCATCAAATCATGGAGTTCTCATCAAATACCAATAACATACTATGATGTATATACCATAATAAACTCTTATTTCATGGATAAAATACTCAATTGATGTCACCTTGATTAGAATATTTTCAAAATATTGAGTAATCAAAACCTTTTTCCCATTTTTTCATAGATAAAAAAAATTAGGAGTTTGTTTTTCTATTAATGAAACCTATAAAGGGGAATATTTATAACACCATGTATCTTCTCATAATTGGTCTCCCCAAATCAGAGATATTTTTTTTTCTTATAGTGTATAATATGGTTTTGACCATCACCAAATCTATTATTAAGGGAAATCCCCCGTAAAGTATAAGATAGAGTAAAATTTTAGGGATCCATTTAGGTAATAAACTATATAAATATCATTGAATGTTAATATTTTATGTAGAAGGAAGACGATAAGAAGGAAATATACAATCTATAGAAAATTAAAACATTTCATTTATGTTATATATGATTAAGGGTGATCTATATAAAAAATACATATTGTAGTTAATATTATGTACATAATATTTCAGTATAAGGGAACTTCATTATTATGAGTAGGTGATTTGGGTAGTGATAATTAGCTGAAAATAAGAATTTTTATAGAATAAGATAATATTAATAAAGTGTTTTCAAGATACTTATCCCTTAATGACCAATATATAGAGGAATGGGTGACCATTTAGATTTTTCTTATGTTAGATGAAATAAAATTGAATGAATGGACTTATTTTTCACATAGTTCAATAATTTGTTTTCAATAATATTTAATTCATAAAGGGGTATTTGGTAACACTTGAAAATTTTAATGATGAACTATCCCAGGCACTTAGAAGAATATTTGGTGAAAACCAAATTAATATATTAATATATCTATAATTGATGATTGAAAACTATGATAGAATTATGAAGTTATGATAAACATACATGGTACTCCATCTTATGGAGTCTTGTATCACACTTTTATTGTAGCTTCAAAATATATATATGGAAAATCTCATTTGGTTCTAGGATGATATGTAATTACATAAATACATTTTTAGTTCCATGAAACGATCCCCTTTGTGACCACATGTATTTTTGTGACACTTGAATCATTTTCAATCACAACATAGTGATTTTATACGTAAACTTGATTTTAAGCATTAAATCAATTTTTTTCAACTAATTTGAAGAAAATTATGTGTTCATGGGACCTTTATAGTTAATAACTCTTGTATTTTATATACCATGAGGGGGAACCCTTAATCCATAAATAAATGTTTTAATATTCATTTAAAGACACTTTTGATCTTTAGTGGCATAAACATTGAAATATTTTCAGGTGGATCATTATACCAGAGAATGATAATGGGATGAAAATATATATTTCACAAAATGTGATAATTTAATTCCATATAAAGAATCTTCCTCATGTAAGTAACATTACCGCATATACCTTTGAAAAAGAGCCAATGTCTTGTTATTCTATATTTTAAATTTTATGTAGAATGTAACATTTATATTAACATATTATGTCAAGAATCAAAACATGTTAGTCATATTACATTCGTCCCTTAAACATCAAATATCTATTCATCACAATATTATATTTATTTTATGAATTAATCTTTGGAACCTATATGTTGTAATTTTTTTAATGAATAAAATATTCCTTTATTTGATTTTCAATATGACTGATGTCTGTTTTAGACTTAATTATGATAATTTTCCCCCAATGTATTTACAAAAATTTTAATGATATTATTTCATAAATATCTATTCTATATACTGAACATCAAGAATGTTTCTAGCATACAAATATTTTGAATACATTAATTAAATACCATTCACCATTTCTAATACATTTTTAGGGTTTTTCAAACAGTATTTACCCATAAAATTTCAAATAACATTTACATTCTCAAAAAATATATCTTTTTTTATAGGAGATGTTGTTGTAACATATTATTAACTTCTACAGCATTATGTTTACCAATATTTTCATTTAATTCACAATGGTAATAATTTATGATGTCCTGAAAATAATGTATTCATGGAATGTTTCAATGGGTGATAGAAGGATTCATTCCATATATAGATATTGAAATATGAGGTCGTTATATCAATCCATATTATGTTTAATCATGATCATTTTTTTTAAACTAAGGTGATTCTACTATGTGATAATTGTTTTGTTATATTTAATTCATGTATTTATGGGAATCATTCGTTTTTTTCATTTTACTCACTTCCCTATAACCTTCATAATCATAGAATGATTTTAAAATAGAATACAACATTCAAATGAATTGATTCATTCTTTTATTGATCCAAACCACAATTAAGGATGTATTTTAAGGGAATTTCGGACACTAATATAAAATATACATTCATTAGGAGAGGAAAGAAATATTTCAGAGATCATAACCATTGGGAATAAAATTCATCTACTGGTATATGTTTAAGAATGGTCCCCGATATCTTCTAGTAATAAATCATTCAAATGAGATTGTAGTTTTATAAATTAGTCATTTTGATTTCATAACATAAAACGGTTAACAATGTTGTACATTTACATTTTGATTGAATATATACAAAAACATTATTATATAGATCTATAACTTCACAAATATATTTTTCAAATTTTAATTGACATATTATAATAAATTTTAAATTCCCCATTATAAAATATTCAATTTTGATGGATGTACTCATATCCGACGATCCATAAACAACAGTGTTCTTTGAATCAGTAGAAACATTCAAATTTTCACATATTTAGATCAAAATTTATATCATCATTTTATTATGTTACAAGTAGATTTTTATTATAACCTATATGACACATTTATCATTAATAAAAATGACATAAATATAGTTATATCATTATAAAAGGTTGAAATAATGATCTTGTTGAATACATGATGAACTCTTTACCCACACCCTTTCACTACATGAAAAAATATTTTTTCATAAATTGGTATTACATATTGTTAAATTCTTATTTATTACAATAAAAAATTAGATGCATGATTTTCATAAAGGTATAATTCCATAAAAAACATTGACACAAAAAAAATGGTTCATATGACTTCAACATTATCACCCACGATGATCCACACAACTAGAAACCCTCTAAGTCATATCAAACACAATACCTATCAACATATCATATGGAATATAAAATAATGAATGGGTGATATAAGATGATAAGTAAAGGTATATAATGAAAATATGTAAAAATAATGTGACCATAAGGGTATGATTACATGAGAATAAATTAAGGAAACCATATTATTGAAGTAAAAAGTCAAAATTATGAGCTCTGAAATAATTATTTTCATTTCATAAAACATAAATCCTAAGGAAGTCAACGAACATGAGGCATGAATGAAAAAAAAGATTAATAATTCATGAAATTGGGGCATCGACATAAGAATATAAATTAATATACATAATAGCAAGGGATCATTCAAAATATAATCATAGTATAATGTTATTACTCGCAAAATAAATATATTAGTAAAGGTTCCATTACAAGACAATCAAGGTGGTAAAAGACCATTATTGATTTGGGTACACCCCACAGTCTATTACAGTTTATTTTAAAATATTTCAATAATTTCCTAAGGAATTGGAGGGAGGAATAGGTCCTATAAGTGACATAATGAAAATAATACATATGTGTTCCCTGGTATCATAACAAATTCATTATATTATAACCCATGAAAATATATTGGATAAAAACAATTTTTATCTTATCAAAACTGATGAAAATAAATGGGTTTCCAAAAAAACATAACAGAATATCCCAAGGAAAATAAATGGGTTTAATAAATATATTTTCATCATAAATTTAAACCATATAGAGAATGAATAAATATGTTATTATTAGATCATATCCATTTTAAACATTAGTTACCTTCAATTTATGTTATCATCGATGGAAAATTATATTGAATGAAAAATCATATGGAATATTTCATGAGGAAAATAACCATTATCTAAAATTATCCTTATTAAAAATATAAATTGAGAAAATATTTTTGAAAATTTTTATATTGTAAATATAATTACAAATAATAAAGGATTCATTAAAACATTGATTTTTCCAAACACTTGGATATTCTATTGAAGTCATACATGGTAAAATATTAATTCTATTAAATTTAAATTTAAATCCAATTGTGCCTTGTTTTGAAAATGAAATGATGATTACACTAACATAATTTAGTACTAAAAGTAATTCATGGGAAAATTTATATTTAATAAACACATTGGGTAATTGTTTTAAAAAATTAACATATTTTTTGAAAACATTTTTATGGATGTGAAAGGGTTTTTTCGACCGATGAGTGAAAAAATATCAGTTCACATTAATAATTTTCTTTTCGAATCCTATGTATATAAAAGTAGAAAAAATGAAGATTAAAAATGGATTCACATGTAATAAATTACGAATAAAAAATTAATGCAATTATATAGTGTTAGATCATATTTTTTCATCATTGAAATTATAATCCTGAATAATACTATTAAACAATGATATTGTAACATAAAACCCTTAAAACATTCGAAATATTTCAATCAAAATTAGAATTAAATAATAAAATAAATTAAAACTTTTAATATCATGAAAATATAGATATTAATGATATAAAATTTTAAATTGTCGTTTTATACACGTCTTCAATAAATATTGGTGCATAATACGACATATTTATCAAGGAAGGCAATAGGAGACCAAAATACCATACATAATGTCATGAATTCTTTCATACATGTTCAAAAATCCTGATAAATATAATTTTACTATAAATATTTTATATTACTATACATATATTTCTCAGACAATATATTATTTACTTATGACTTTAATTTACTAATTTATTAATAATTCTGGGAAAAAATCTGGTTTCAGATAAAAATATGTTATTTATGATGAATGTTTTGGACAAATATTTTTTATCCTTTTTATGTTCATCATGGTTAAATCATATCCAGAATATTGGAAGTGTTATTAATATATTATATATCACTTATATTTTTATATATATTAATTAATTAATATTAGATATAGAAATTGAGTTACACAATTCATGGAGATTGTAAGTTGTATATACACATGAATGATACTTCAATTTTATCAATGGATTGAAAGAAATGAAGGGAAATATTATATCACAAAATAAATTTATTTTTATTTCATATATATCACATATATACATTAAATTTATTATTCATTAGGTTCAATGTAAATCATTTGTGAGAAGAAAATTGGATCACTTCGTGAGGATGTAGTTCACCTTACACAAGAATAACATTTTTAGTTATTCAATAGATAGTAAGGTAGAAATAATATGGTATATTTATTATAAATAATTAATAATATTTTATTTATAGAATGTATCCACAAAATTATAATCTTTATTGTCTTCTATGTAATGCATTCATGAAAAACAAATCATACCGCTTCATGAGGGTGTAGTTTTTCGTATAAATGAACAACGTTACTATATTTGAGATGGAATGGAAATTTAGAAGGTATATGTGACATTATAATTATAGAAGTATAATTATATCATAAATGTCATAAATAGAAAGTAATTACATCATTATATCAATCCTAGAATGGTGGTTACGGAAAACGAATAACATCGGTTTGCGAGAACGTACTTCATCATACACACAATCGACAATTTCATTTCTCATTTGATGGTATAAGATATGGATATAAATTATTACTATACATAATAACTCACCAATAAATTTTTCATATTTTCTTATTATATCATCATAGTTTCATAAAAATTTATGGTTTTATAAGTAGGATAAATACAAAAATTCATAGTTTAATACTCTACCTCTTATTCAGATAAACTAGTTCCCTTTAGAAAAAGAATTACTAGATTAGAATTATGATCTCACCAATGTATCAAGGAAGGGGGGAAGTATTAATGTAAATTATTATCAATGTTATTTATATAACCAAGTGGTTTTGTATGTGTAAAGTAGATAGAATAACGAGTCACCATTTATTAGTGAGGGAGGCGATACTCATAGAATGATTGAAAAAAAAAATTGTAACCACATTTTTCTCATAGATAAATTCTCTAAAATGGGTTATTATTGAACTATATATGTGATAAGGTAAATATATGGCTATAAATTTTGTGTAGGATAAATTTCTATGCCAATTAAGACCTTATATTTTTTTTGATAAATCCATCGATAAAACTATTTTATCCTTAACCATAGTAATTAATATTTATTGTTCTGACTATTCATTATGGTTAAGAAAATTATGTTGAACATATTAAAAATTATTAATTATAATTTTTTATCTTAAATTATACATTTTCCCTAATTTAATTCAAAGAATTTGTTGAATTTAAAGTAAAATTAAACACACAAACGTGATGAAAATATACTCTTCCAAAGAGAAATTTTATCCATGATTAAAATTTTTTATACCAATATTATAATATGAAATTTTTTCTAATAAACTATATTGGTTTAATTATAATATGAATGAACTAATTTTTCTTTTAATAACATTTTTTTAGAAACTATTCTTATTAATTCATTAAATAAAAATATAGTTTTTGATAAAAACTCATATTTCTCACTTTTCATCAAAGAATAAATTTGTTCAGAAAAAACAAAAAAAAAAATCTAAGATAAATTCCAAATAATATTTCAAAAAATTATGTAAATATTGAAAATTATATTTTTTTTCATTTCTGAAAATTAATTTTATTTTATGTTTAATGAAGAAGCATAAATTTCAAAATAAATAATTTTTTTAATAAATTCTATTTACATCATTATCAATATATTCTCATTATATAAAATAATTAAAAAAGATATTTAAATTTTGGTTATTCATATTCATACTTTCATATTTACCATATAGTTCATAATGACCATGTTAAATATCAATATAAATAGTAAATGATGGTTTGTTAGAACTCGGATGTTGGGCCTTGCAAAAGTTGTTGAAAAAATAAAATTTAATAAAAAAATTATATTTTATAAAATCATGGGGATATATAATGAACCACCATTTAAAATAATTTATCAATTTAATATTCATCGGTATTGTACCCAAAAAATGATGATACATTTGTCTAATTATATCTCCATGTTCTCATGTAGCAATGCCAAACTGGTTGTTTCACTAAAAACACATTGACCTGGTGAGTGTTTTTGTTTCATAAAACATTATCTTTATGATAAGAAAACTCCACTAGTGGTTCCTCATAACAATGATATTGATCTACATTTATGAACTCTTCATTTAGTTCTTGTGAGGGTTCTAGTCTATGCTTCTTCATGGTAGATCATTGTTAGACATCATTGACATAAGTGAGATTTTGTGGATGGCACAATATATAGGCTAACGTACCAATAAAATCAAGAGTTTCAAATGGATTGATATATCTAGGGATCAATTTTTCATTATTTCTAAATATCATTACCTTCATACATGTTGAAATTCTTATAAACACCTTTTAATAGAGATACAATTCAAGATCACATCAACAATTATCAGTACAGCATTTCTGCCACCTTTATGCCACCCTTTTTTGTTATCGAATGGCTATAATAGTATCTTCCATTTTTCGACTATTTAAATTCACAATATCCTTTTATTTACAACATCATTTCATATAATTGGAGATTCACAATTTTTTCTATAGAGGTATTTATAAGGATTCATGTAAATACTCATGTGAAAGATGTTGTTTTATAAAAACTAAACTGAAGGAAGAAGATGATCACTGCCACATTTGAAATCCAATGAAAAAGATCTCCTCTTATATTCTAGGGTTTCAATTATTCTTCAATACTAACCACATGTATGATGTTGGAATATATTTCGGAAAATCAACGTTGTATCAATAACTTTCAAAATCTGATGAATATACATTTCGGTATATTTTGGATCCCGATCAGACATAAAAGAATGTGGTAAACTATGAAACCTCACTACTTACATTAAATCTTAGAAAGATGATATAATGGTTAATCCTCACAGATTGCAATGATGTGCTCTGAATATGTATGTTGATAAAATATAACATATATAGAATACCTACCTTTAGATGTATTATGGTGTCTTTCAAAAAGAAATTCATGGTGATGATTTAAAATTTCCATTATCTTATGGGAAATGGATGAAAATAATCCATATAAATTTGTCTCTAATAATTATCTTTTTAATAACCTAGCATCGAAAAACAATGATATATCTCTATTCATTCCATCACACCATAAACAGTCATTCAAATCATTATACATCTTCATACATCCCAGATAAATATAGAATGAATAAATATCATCCTCCAATAAAAAATCATCATAAAAATCTGATTTGGATTGAACACATACATGTTTCTTTAACCCAATAATTATGTCACAATAATAGTTAAAATCATTAAATTTTATCACATTCATCTATATCCCTATTTAACCATTATGTTCCTATTTAATATTCACATGGATATATGATGAAAAATTCATTTCGGGAAGTTATTATTTCTCCCCTTCCTATTTGGCTTCTACATATCTTCATTTGAAATATATAAATAATGAGTATTTTGGGATCCTCATTAACGATATGGTATCATGATCCTTTTAACTCCAAGCATCATCAATCATGTCTGATTTCCCAGGTTGGTAATTTATTGAGTACTCAAAATCTTAAACAAACACTAACGATCTCTTATAGAATATATTAAACTATTTATATGTAAACATTTAATATAAAATTTTGGATCAATATATATATATAAAACATTCCCAATAAAAATCACACCTACATATATTTAATGAAAAAATTACCACATATATCTCCAAATCATGAGTGGTGTATTCTTCACATGATCCTTTAATTTTTAGGTGGAATAATCTATAACCATTTCATTATTCAAAAAAACTCTCCTAAAACCCTTATTAGTTGTATCAATAAATATTATAAATCCTTATTCATTATAGGTTCATGTAAGCACATTAGTGTTGTCTAATCCTCTCCCAAGTTTCACGTAATGTTTCTTGCAATCATATATCCAATGTGAAATGGATACTTTATGAGTGATGTTGGTGAATAAATCAGATATTAGGGAAAAATTATAAATAAATAATTGGTAGTATCAACCAAAACCATGAAATATTTTTATGTCAGTCATTGTGGTATGTTAGGCTCAACCGATAATATCAACTGTCATTGATGGATCCATCGTTATAGCATATATTGATATTATATAAACCAAAAAATGAAACAATTTTATTTCAAATGTACCACATTGAAATATTTCCATACAAATTATCCTTTCTGATGGTCTGAATTAGAATTCTCAAGTTTTCTTCATGATAATCCTTTTCCATTGAATTTATAAGAATATCATCAATAAGGATTACCCCAAACTGATCATGTTATTATATAAAGACTCTATTCATTAAATATATGAATATAGTGGGGGAATTAAAAAAGCCAAATAAAATTTATATATACTCATAGTGTCCATACCTTTTATGAAATGTTTTCTTTTGAATATCCTCATTTTACCTCTTGTGATGATATGAAAAATGATAGTAAATGTCGTCAATTTATTTAACTCCATGCTATTTATCAATCAAATCATCACGAAAGTATAGAGGATACATGTTCAAGGATTTTAACATGATCAAATCCCAATAATCAATTTAATGGCCCATTAATATATTTTTCATTTTGAAATGATGAAAGGGTGCCCCCCAAGGTGTCACACAAGAAATCATTAGCCCCTTTTGAATATTATCATATATTTTTTTCATCAATTAATTCAACTAAATCTAGGAAATCCTATAGTGAGTCACTGAAATAGGTGAGGTATCATGCATGAGTTATATTGAAAACTATATTTCATGATTTAGTGGAGGTCTATAATACTCTTTCAAAATGGAATCAAAACTCCTTCACAAAAGTATTTTCATCAGTGTTTAGTTTCTTCCCAACCATCATAGATAGAATAAGTTTTTTATTAGGAATCAATACCCATAAAATGGATACGATTACCATAAGAATTTCAGATTTATAATTAAACAAATTGATATAAAATGGTAGATTTGGAATATCATATGTAACTTACCTTGTTGCAAATTTTACATGGCATTTATGTAGAAAAGTTATTACATGACCATGTTAACAGCAAATTGAACCACATTAAGAATGAAATAAAATTAAAGAAGTAGATTACCAAAAGCTTTAATCTAAGAGTAATCATTTTATAGATATTAAATCATCATACCATTAGGTTTTTTCCATACTATTTATTTATATAACTATTTTGTTTACATTTTTAAACACAAATAAAATTAATAATATATAAAAAATTGGTACATCCCTTATTAAATAAGAAATTATCAATTGTAGAATTTATTGAATGTGTACCTTTCACCAAGAAATTATTTCACACATCTACAAAAATAATGATAATATGATAATTAGTTCTATCCCTTAGAATTAAGATGCTTCTAAAACCATTCATCATCATTATACATCATTTTTTGGGATTTTTTAAGAATTGTTCCCTTACTAAAAGTCATTGAAACACTGTAGTGTATTTGGTTCATTATGCTGAGATTTATATATATTTCCATCATCACATAACTTACTCTCATCACTTGTGCATTATATTTTCCAATGGGCTTACCTTCCACATTAAAAACATTTACTATTCCCCCTCAGATAGGTACCTCATTGTTTCCTGCCACTCATCCACTATAAAATAAAATATCATCTTCTTATCTACATGGTTAATAATGGATCATGTGTAGTCCATATTTATTTTCTTATCAAACCCACATAATTGATTGGAAACTCCAATATCCATTTCTACCATGAGATCACATCAAATGATTTCATCATAACTCCTATATTCCTTTATTTATAACAACCTTTGTAGACATTGCATTATTCCACTAATGAATCACTCAACCTTATATTAATTTCATACATTAATAAAAAAGTAATCTCACTACTTTTGTAAGATTTTCATCGTATATTTAAAATAACTGACCAAAATTCTACTTTAGATAGAGGAATTCCTTCTACATTTTCAAATATACAATGAGAGGGTAGTATTTAAAAAAAAGATATTAAACTCATTCCAATCCATGGAGTCAATTTATCTTGTTTAATTATATTTATGATTAAAGTCCACCAAATATCCAATTAAACTTCAAAATAATAAATAGTAAAAATTATTTTTTAATATTCAAAGCACATGATATCAAACAATATCTTTTAATTGGTACCAATCTGTTGCTCAAAACCCCAATGATCCACGAAATCACTAAAAGATGGTGGATGATTCCTTATAATGGACTTAATTGAATATTTTCTCCTCATTTTATCATTTGGATGTTTAGCATGATTCATATCATTGGAATGTTTTCTACTTCAGGAAATGATATTTTTAATTCCCTTTAACATAAAAAAATTCATTAAAGGAATAATTTTATATTCCATTGCATTCAAAATTAACATGCTTCATTTGTTTTCTAGTCATTGATTAAAACAAAAAATTATAGTGAACAAATAATCATTATTGGAAAACAAAGAGTCATAAAAATCACTAATTGGATATATAAATCATGAATCCTTGTCTTCAATTTATAAAACCTTCAGTTTACCTAACACCATCTTTGGTAATTATTCATATCCTTCAACATGGTTTGTAAAGAGTTAATGAAGGCCCCTAAAATATCCCTATAGAATGATAAACCAGCAGGGCAGTAAGGCCCATATTTGTGTACCTAGAAATGCTCAAGTGAATCCCATCAATCCTTTTTTGGAGCTACTACCCCTAGATATATATGTTCTAAAACAAAATCCAGTTTTAGTATCCATATAGGTATGTAATTTCATTGAAATTACATATTTCACAATTTAAAAAATCCCATGATATGTTCCTATATTTAGAATTAACCTTTGTATTATACATACAGATATCCAAAGGAATAAAACTAATATTTTCTCATCGGATTTACCAATGTTTAAGGAAAACTACCCACTGACAGAAATTATAGAAACCTAGTATTTTATTATTTATATATATTCCATATTTTTTATGAATTTTAATTAAATTACACCATCAGAAACATAAATATTGTAATTTTATTGATCTTTTGGAATCATAGAGAAATAAAAAATGTGTAAATTTATTTCTACTTCATCACCCACTTAATTCTTCATAAATTTCACCCCTCTTAGACATATCATGCATAAATTCTATTATCGTAACCTAGGAAAAGGAAACATAAGAAGTGTGATATTAGATCCTATGTATGGATATACATGGAATCTAAGTAACCATAACATGATAATAAAATCTAAGAACATAATAATATCAATTGAAAACTATAATGTGCATATTATGTTCAAAATCTTATGTACGATTGGTAGCTCAATGGACATGAATCATAAGAAAATAAAAGAACATGATCCATGAGATCAAAGCATTGACACAATACACAGGTGTTTGGTATACTAATAAACATATAAAATAAATTATTTAACTGTGACGGATCATTTCCTAGTCTATCATAGAGGGATGGTATCACTCCCCCAACCATCATAGTAATAAAGGTTCACTCTCAGTACTATTATATTGGGAAAATTCCATTACTCAATTAGGATCACTCCCCATTATATTCATGTTATCTAACTAGATTTAAATATAACCCTAATTCATTGGAGAAAGATATAGGACCATCCATTATTATAATGAATATCATACATATATGGGATATTATACCATGATACATTCATCATTTTAAAAACCATTAATAAAACATGGATACTTAAGACATTTATCATATGATAATCAAGAGGGGAATAGTGTTTTATATAACATTTATTCATAGAATTACCCTTTGAAAAGAAACGATTGTAATAAAAATATCCTCATCATTAATATAAACCATATCAATAATGAATAATATTTTTATTATAGGATCTTATCCACAAAAATGATAATTTGATATAAAATTATTTTCTATTAGATAAAATATAATTCGGAAATAGTAATCAGATTAAATATATCTTGAGGAAAATAACCATGAACTGTAAATCATTTTTTTGAAACTAGAAATTAATGAAATAATTTTAAAAAAAATTCACCAAAATTTTAATTCCATGTTAGTAATGTAATATTTAAAAAATTGAGTGATCTTGATGTTAGTAAATTCCGTTCATGTGGAACATTTTAAACCAAATAATGATTTTTTTATTTTGTTAAAATCCAAACATGCAATATTTGAAAAATGGCATAAAGATTCCCATTCAAAAAATATTGTAATAAAATTCAAACATCAGTAAATATTTAATTAAAATATAATTAAGGGAATGTTAAAACATTCATGAAATAATTTCTTGAAAAAATGAATATGGAAGAGAATTTTTTTTGTGAAGAGAGAAATGAAGTCGGTTTACTTTAAAAACATTATTTTGGAATCATAAGTACTTAAAGAGAGGAATGATAATGGAGTCCATGTACTCTCAATAAATATAAAATGTTGAAAAAATTAATACTTATTTGTAGAATTATATCTTAATATTTCACCATCAAAATAAAAATTAGATGCAATCATAATAAATGATCTGATTTTAACATCAAACCCTTACCATAGTGGTAAATTTTGCTTCAAAATCCTTGATAAATATTACAATAAAATAAAAAATTATATAAAATTAAAATAATGACATTAATGAAATTAAATATCAATGATGTAGTATATACACCTCATAAAATAAGATAGCTTCATAACATAACATTTTTCTCAAAGAATGAAAATTAAGGGGAAAACCTTTTACCTTATGTCTCGAATTCCATCATAGACATTAAAACATCATGTAAAATAAATATTATTTTATTAAATATTTATTAATAAACCATATTAATATGAATCATACCTTATATTATTTACAAATGAATTTTTATTAACATTTTATCAATTATCCCGTCATAAAATCATTTTTTTATAATAACAATATTGTTTTTCATGTATTATTTTTTTTGGTATTGTTGATCCTTTTACTTTGTTCATGGTTTAATAATATTTTTTTAAATTATATAAACATAATATATATTCATTATATAATTATTCATATTAATAAAATAAATATAGATGTAGAAAATGTGTTTAACCATTCAGGGAGATAGTAAGTCATTCGTAAACATTGACATTACTTACATTTTCTCTATGGATCGAAAGAAATGAAATTTAAAAAATATACCCCCCTTAAAAATATATGTTGTTTTAATATATATCACATATATTCATTTAATTTAACTTTTATTTCAATCCATGTACAATTTTTTTTAAAAAATGAATCACATCACAATGTGAGGTGGTTGTCCTGCAGACACTCCATCTACATTATAATTTTTCAATGGGTTGTAAGGTAATAAATTATTTGATAAATTTATTGTATAAAAGGTTTAATATATAATTAATATCATATAACCTCATTAACAAATTCATTATTACCATCCAAGTAAGGCATAACTAAAAAAATTCACATCGCTTCTTGAGGTGGTTGTTCGCCATAGACAGGAGATACATTATCATATTCCCTAAGGAATGGAATGTAAAAATATATATATGAAATTATATTTAAAGAAGTATAATTATATAATATATATGTTATAAGAAATTAAATACATCATTATACCCTTCCGTGAGAAGTTGTGATGGAAAACACAAACATCGTTTCATGAGGTGTTAGCTTACTGTACACGATAAACGACTTCATTTCCCATTTTGAACTATGAGGAGATGGATATTTGTAATTTTATTAACATATAATATATATGTATATTTATTATAATGGTGTTTAATATCATAATAATTGATAAAAATTTAAAATGTTTCAAAAAATAAGTCAAATAAAAACATAGTGTAAATCATTTTCTATTATTCAGTAAACCTTTAAAGGTTTAACCTTTAGCATTCATAAATTAGAATTATGATCCAATAAATAAATATATATTGTTCGGTGGGATTTATAAAATTTATTTGTATCATTATTGGAATAAACGATTTGTTTTGTTAGCCTTATGATAAGAGGGGAGTTTTGTACCTTTTATAGGGGGAGATGTCACACGTTGAATTTTTTATACAATAAAGTGTACCCACATTTTTCACTTACCAAAAGGTTATAAAATGAGATATTCATGATCCTTATATTCTATAATGTCTAAATATGTCCATAAAATGTGTTTTGGAAAGGATTTCTGGTAAAATTACCACTTATCATTTTTTAACCCCTGGTACTCATTCATCCTTAACAATATTAATTAATTTTTACAGATTTCACAATTCGTTAAAGAAAAATTTAGGTTCAACATATTAGATAATATTATTTACACATATTCTAAATATGTAACCAATTTTTCACAAATTTCATTCAAATCAATGTTATATATTAATTTAATGTTAAACCCGAAGACATAATGAAAAATCAGATTTTCAAAGAGGAATGTTTTAGTAGTTTAAAACAATTGTTTCTAAAAATTCAATATAAATTTTTTTAAAATTACTTATATTGTTTGAATAATAATATAAATGAAAAAAATTCATTTAAAACAATATTATAATAATATTTATTCGTATAAATTCTTTAAAAATGTATTATTCAATAAGAAAATGTGTTTTTTACAATTCATAAAATATATATATTTTCATAAAAAATTAAAAAGTAAATGTAAGATACATTCTAAATGATTATTCCAAAACTAAATTTCATTTATTAAAATAATATTTCTATAAATGATTCAAAAAATAGTTTTATCATTTTTTCAAGAAATTGAATATAATTTTTCAAACATATAACAACATTAGTAAATTCTAAGTATATTTTTTTCAATAAATTTTAATCAAATAAAAAATTATATTAAATATTTATAATGTTATTACTCATATTCATACTACATATTTTAATATAAATGTCATTATAAACATTTCATATTGTATTATTAAAAGTATATTGTGGATCGTTAGAATTATGTGTTGCGGGTAGCGCAAGCTATCAGAGAAATTAAATTTATTTGAAAACAATATTTGATAAAATCATGGGGTGTGACATAATCCATTCTCGGGTGATAGCATTCCACCCATTTTTTATTAATATTCATCTTATTCAGATCATAAATATTCATAATCAATAATAAAAAAATATAATCACTCAAGGTATGTGTATAATGTATAATGATCTATATGTCTAAATTATAATATATATATATAAATAATATAATTACAGATTAAAATGAATATATATATATTTCATATAAAATAATAGATATCAATCTTATGTGTTATAATAAATGAAAAATATATACATATAATAAATATGGTAAACTTATAAATATATTTCAAATATATATATATATATATATGTAAACAAATTAATTATTTTTGTCAAAACATTTAATTATTCATTTTGTGTGTGATTGTGTGTAAAAACATAAATATTCTTGTATATATATATTTTTTAAATTTGTAATATATATATAATAAGTGTACGAAAATAAATATAAATTTAGTGATCCCACTTAATATTGTATATATGTGTGATTATTTATATATAATAGATAATTTTCCATACAGATATATAAATACACACAAATATGGATATATAAATACAAACACTCTATAAAACAAATATTATTATTTATGTATATATAAATGAATGTGAAATATATATATATATATATATGTTTCCACTATGTGTGTGTACACAAATATATATAAACGATTATGTAAAAAATAACTAAAATAATTTGAGATTGATAAGTATAGGATGGTCTATTCATGATATTCACTTAAGAGTGATAACATGATAGGTTGAAACTGTATCCCTTTTAATATAATGGGCCTCATGCAATTTGGCATATTTGGCACCATGAAATGTTTATTGTGCGATGAATTTTTGTAAAACATTCTCAGCAAGAATGTAGTGAATGCAAGTTATTTTATTTAGTGAGATATAACACATATTAATATAATTTTTAGAAGTCAAACACTAGAAATATTGTCATAAATAAGGAGGAAATTTATAAATAAAATTGAATCCATAAGATATATGAGTGTTTCTTGAGTAGTTCTTCTAAAGAGTAAAATTTCATGGTCATTCAATGATTTATATTTGTTAATTTTCTCTTCCTTGGGTTTTTCTATTTAAAAGATTTCATTGACACGAAAAACAATTTTTTTACATCACCATCCAGATAGATGATTTGAAGAGACGAGTATGGCCCTCTAGGTCAATTCTTCTTAATCCATGTACATTACTTATACATGAATGGGTTTTTTATTTTAATCCCTTTGACGCATAGAACATCGGTGTGCATGTATGGATTTGATTTCATGAAATTATTATGGTTTATTGGCCTCAAGATATTTCAATCATTGTTCATTAATCTATTTGAAACAAAATTACAATAGATAGGGAGGCTGAAAATTCATCCATTGGCTATTTTTCACCGCATTGAAATTTTGGTCTATTGAAAAATAAGTTTTGTTAGTCATGTAATTTTATCTATTAGAGATGATAATATTGGTTTTAATATTTTTTATTAAGAACTGCATAATTGTTCTGGTGAATATATATATATCTATATTGCACAGATTTCAATTTTTTTAAGGAATATTACTATTGTAGGATCCAACTATTTGCTTGTTGGGAATTAATAATTCTGTTTTATTAAGAGGGAAATACATCAATGTAATAAGAGAATGTAATTTCTTAAGGAAAATATTATTATTGGAAATATTTTATATTTTAATAGAAAATGAGATATGATGTCACCAAAAGTTTGAGCTTCCATGGATGGTACATCAAATCCCTTTAATCCACTTATTTAACAGAAGCATTAGGATAATAAAGGAAATTTCATTCCCCCTCCTTTGATAATTGGTCCCTCAATTGTTCAAATATAAGAGGTTGGTTAATCCACCTTGGATATCTCCTTAGAGAAAGGGTTCATTATTAATGACCAATTAACAAATATTTATGATGGATAAGGATATAATCATCAAAATATGGGTTCTGTTCAAAGAATATTTCAATATGATTTCTTGGAAATTGTTTAACAAAATATGATGGATAGAATGAGCACTAATATGAGATTGACTCCACTAGTGTTGAGTTATAGAAATAATATCGTCCTTATAATGATGAAAAGGAAAATAATTTATAGTCATAAAGTGACATCAATGTCCATATCCATGCTTCGGTTGTGGGAGGTTCTTTTACTCTCCACCAAATGAAATTAAGAATATGTTAGGGTTAGGAATACATCCAAATTACAATAATTATAATATACCCAGGAGTGTGATCAAGGATGCATCCAAATTATCTAATAATGAAATAAAATAGATTTTTAAGGGTTCACTTCAACTTCATTATGACCTTTTAAATGATTTTCATAAATGGATTGATGAGTAAGAGACACCGTATTGTGAAAAAATATACCGATAAATATAATATTTTATGAATACTTTAATTTTTTTTAATTATATTATTTATATAATTCATAATCGTGAAATGAATAATCAAAATTTGATTAAAAATTCACATTGGAATGATTTATAACAATGAGTTGTTATTACTTGAAATCATTTCAATTCAAATATCATCTTGGTTCCTAGAGGTTCTTGTTTGGAAGGATATTTTATGTTGTATATTGGTTTGACATGTTATCAAATTCCAGAAATCCATCTCAGAGAAAAGCATCTGGTTATGTATGAACTTTGGGACAACTCAAATCAAAGTGTTTTCTGACATATGATTACGGAATGAAAAAATTAATGATTATCATCAATTTATGAATCATATTATCTACATGATTTATTATATGGAAAAAATTCCAAATACAGATTATACTTAGGAGTATCTTTTGGGGCTATCTATTTCCACATGAACATTAGATGTCTATCTACTGAATTTTATCCGGATAATTTTTTCGTGGTGTATACTGTGTTTTCTTATTGTTCTTATTTGGAAACTATTTTTTTGAAGTTTGTTGTTAGTTATGAATATATTTATTTCATGATTCTTGTACAATTGAATATAGTGGTAGTTTAAGGATTTATTACTCCATATCATTAGAAATTTTGATCCATCAAATTTAATTATATGTGTAGAAATAAATAAAACGATTTGGTTTATATTTTTATACTATTCAGATTGAAATGTATAGGACTATTACTATTTATTTAATAGCCGGATCCACTTTTTTATTCTTATGTTACCGAACTATGTTATTTCCATTTGCGAAATATTTATCTATATAGAATTGAAGTTGGAAATTCATTATATTTCAGTGGAATCATGTGAGGTCGATTGTTTCTATTTTAATTTAGAGTAGAATTACAGATGTGTTTGGACTATATGAAATAGTGTGAGTTGATGCTCTGTGTCTTGAAAACTTTTATTCATATATCTTCATGGTCTGCCTGGACATGTAATCCTCAAACATGTACACATTTGTGTTTAGTTTTTTAAAAAAAATTATAAGATTGTGAGACTGGTCATTAAAGTCCATCGTCTCCGTCATTTTTTAATTAGAGATCTAATTAATTCAAACATCAATATATAAATTTATACACACATGCAAAAAATATATATATTTATATATATTTCCTTACATAAATGTTGAACATAAGGATTTAATTATCACAAAACCATGATTTGAAGGATCTTAATGAGTTTCATTTTTTTGTAAGAATGTATAATTTTGAGATTAGTTATGAAATTGACAAAGAGAGAGACATTTTTGTGATAAACACCATTGTCCATGACTCACTGCCAGCATAAAAAAATTATGTATAAGATACTCCCAAGATATCACACCACCAAAATATCATAATGTTTGACTAGAAAATTGAAAATTTTAGACACACTATTAGTCAAAAATACATTAACATATCATGTCACCGGAATGAAATTTTTTTTAAGTACAAGATACCGTACGATGAGCAACCCTTTCTTTCATACAACTAACTCAAAATTTTGGGAATGTATAAGACAATTCCAGACCTCATACCATCATATCGAACACCACTACATTAGATTTATCCAGGATAGTACAAATTTCGAAGAGTCAAGACACTGCCAATGTCATACTGCCAATGTGATGCCACCAAAAGAGCCACATTACCTAACTAGGAAACAGACACTATCATAACTTATCATTTAAAATTATATTATTAAAACAACTATTTTTATTGAAGATAATTTCATTATCTATTTTATTGATTCACTCTTAAATAATTGATAAAGGGCATTAATGATAGTGTTGGTCCATAAAGTCTATGGAATCATATGATCCAAATATTAGACATGTTATAGCTAATAAAAATTGTAGCATACTCCGTTATGAACATAGTGTGTCTGATGGAAAGAGATACAGTAGTGAATTTATTGAACTAATTCCATGTTGAGAGCATGATCTTCTTGAACATACATAGATATCACCTAATACAAATCGTTAATAAGGAAGCTAAAGTACACGTTCATAGTTGCTTCCTTCCTTGATTCATGGAACAATATTATGCGACACATTATATTTCTGACGATGTTCATGATAAGTTACCTTGGGATTTACTGCCGAAACAAATCATGTGTCGCAAGAAAATTTGTAACATAAAAATAAATTGCAAACTCTATTATTATATATTTCAAGTCTCATTTTATACTTATAATTTTTTGATTAGTTTTTGGTATACACTATTTTATATATTTACATTTCCTCTTCTGTTGAACTGAATGAATGTTGAAAACATATCAAGATATTTTTCTTCTTTCTCCCATGGATAAGAGTGCAAGAGGTTCTTGTGTAAAATGATTATTTGTTTATCCAAAAAAAATATCAATAAAGAGGTCGTGGGTGACATTGACTATATGTAATCAAATGTAAAAACATATCTAGTTTTTAGATCATCATGTTTATTTCATATGAACTACATAGTGGAGGGTGATCACCATGTAGAAATGAGTAAATAATTACATGATATTGAAACTCTTCTATTCATTATTCAAATTGGGTGCTTTAATTTTTTTTACATTATTCACACATTAAAACTAAAAAAATCACTATAAAATATATATATTTTTATAGTTTATTTTAGATTGTAATTATATAGTATTTTGATCAAGTAAACTAAATTCAAAGGAATTTAATAATGTTTAATATTATCCGTCTGTGTCATATTAAATATTTTGACAAATATTTTGAAATATTAATATGTATATAATACTACTTTTTTTCAATATCTGTTATATTATTTATACATTTGGGGGATTTAAAAATAATCCATTTCTGATATAAATTTTTATTGGGTAGTCAATTCACCCCCTTTAGATACTCACTCCAACCAACATTTGTTATTAGAGGATTATTTATTTGGTATTAATTTTTTTCATATCATTGTAACTATGTTTTCTTTATTCACATTAAAGATCTCAAACTCTGTCATTTATATATTTTGTTCTTTAGAATAGAAAATCATCAATAAGGTTCTTCTACCAATATAACTCCCTTTTTTAATGGTATTAATTGTGTCGAATGGAATATTATAATTATAATTTATATAGAATGTATGGGTGTTGGTCAGAGTATAGTACTCAAGAGGGTGGAATGGTGAATTGAGTAATCATAAAAATTTCTTTTAAAAAGTATTATTTGTAATTCCCCTAAATTTATAATTCAACTGACCAGTTATCCAGTAGTGAATTTACAAGATATTGACTGCTCAATTAATTTTTTATAACAGTGACTAGTTATCAGTCATATTAGTTTTTTAATTAATACAAATTTTTAAACTATACTAATGAGTAAATAATTTTATAAAAGCATACTATGACTAACTATCAGAGTTCAATTTAGTTTTGTGAAATATGTGATAAAATAAAGTAATGTAATAGTAAAAGAATATCCAAAATGAAATAAGGGGTTAATTCCAAAAAAGAGATCTAATAATATCTTGTTGGTGATCACATTCCACTAAATAGAGTAAATTAATAAATAGTTTGATCAACACACTAAATTGTGGTTCACAATAAAACACAAGCTGTCTAGGTCACTAGACTTCTACAACAGTTCATCATGGGTAAAAAATATCGGGTCACACCAAGAACTCTTCCACACATATTCATGGGAGTAAAAAGGTGTAAGAAGGTATGAGTGGAAGGATATATTGTATCCTTATGTTTGATATATGAGAAAATGTGTACATTATAGTTAGAAGTACACACAGCACAAAAGTATATAAAAATGTACAAAACCAAGTAAATTAATATGAAAAATTGTTCAGAAGGCTATGTGTATCTTCAGATGCATCTCAATACTCTTTATATTTAACAGATATGAGGTTGGTGCCCTCTTCTAGAAGTTGGTAGTAAAATTGAATGTCTTATTCTCGCATCCAGGTACATGTATGGTTATGCAGGTATATTCTTCTCATTATTTGATATGCTCATGTACTTTTTAAATTCAATGTATAACATGATTGAGACTGCCTCGTGTTTTGTTCCACTTGTTTTTGAGTTCACAATGGTTGTATGAGAGTTATAGATGTTATTATGTATGTCTCACAAGTGGGCATGCCACACACCTCACTGCTTTTATCACCAAAAGATTTTATTCATTAGGGATGACAGATACCATGATCTTTCTACATGCATTGGTTCATCATAACTCCTACTATCTACTAAATGTCTACAAAAGACTATTAAAAATGTCAGTATCATTAAATGATAAAAATATTATCATTAGAAATAATTTTAATAAATGAAAATTTAAATTGCCACTCAGTGACTCATATGTTGATGATTCAGTATATCACTGAGATATCCTTTCAGTGAGACATCAGTCGTTGACTAATCTGTCGATGAAACATCAGATGGTGAGTCATCCTATCGGTGAGACATTAGTCGTTGAATCGTCTGTCAGTGAGAAATCTATCAGTGTGTCATTTTGTCAGTGAGACATTATTCATTGACTCCACAACATCGGTGCGTCATTGTTCTTTCTATGTCTCAGTTATTCGGTGTTAGTGACTCATACTTGGATAATTTTAGTCGATCGGTTTGTCTTACGTTACAAAAATTTCATAATGTGTTAATTCTGATAATTAAACATAGATAATCCGTTATAATCGTATTTAGACATAAAAAACAGAATTAGTTATATAATTGAAATTATCTTATA
The DNA here is from genome assembly GCA_963277665.1 of Viscum album. Lineage (NCBI taxonomy): Eukaryota > Viridiplantae > Streptophyta > Magnoliopsida > Santalales > Viscaceae > Viscum > Viscum album. Next base: position 1,878,577,062 of record OY728150.1, on the reverse strand, counting down.
TACTAGATTTTATTTGACATGATTTCGGATATGTCATGATGTATGATATGGGACATGTGATTAAGAGGTGACATGTGAAAAGGAGGTATGATATATGATATAATATATGAAATGATTTATGATACTATGTTAAGATATATGTCATATTATATGACATTATTTTTGATATTAAATCGATTGTAGGTAGTGGATGTGGCTAATAATCTAATATGGGACAAAAATGGTTTTTGATACATGGACTCCAAAGGAAGAGGATTAATGAATACTTGATATTACTAAAAGCACATAGTATGATACTAAAAAAGTAGCATAAAAAATAACGATAATTCGATGAATTATATTTATTGTTATTTATAAGATAAGGAATTTAAAATAATTTATACATGAACCAATACTATTGAAATTGCGGATACTCTGTCTATTTCCAATTAGGGAACATCAAATGTTAATTATTTTATGCTTAAATTTTTTAATAATAAATATGTTAATTGTAAAAAGTTGTCAGATGAACCCATATCTAAAATATATCTATGATTAATGAGATTGTAACAAAATAATATCACTTTTAATACTATAATATGACAAGGATAAAATTATGAGATTCCTAAGGTGCATACATGAAATATGGATAGGCACATCCATTTCAATTAAATAATCACGAGACCTAACTAAACATCCTATGAAAGAGTTTATTGGAATTATTATGATTTTCAATATATGAATTAAAGGTAATTCTTAAAAAGGATGTTGATGCTAAAATAAAGACAAAATATTTTTGGAATACATCCAATAGACAAAAAAAATACAAAGAGAATGGTAAGTAACATTCTGAGAGTTCCAGTGACAATGAATCACCTCCTGATAGTGAAGATGAAAGGGATCACCTAGCTAAATGATTTAAAAAATAGAAGCCGAACCATTTTTTCAGAAAATCATATTATAAATGAAATTATGACCCTAGTGGAAATTGGAAGAATTTTTGGATGAATGATGATTTCTCTAAGGATGTTGTCAACTATGAATGAAAAAGGAATGGTCACAAAAAAGATAAATGTCTAAAGATTAATTACAGTAAATAAATATGAGGATAGGTATATGACTTAAAATAATACCATGAACACCACCTGTAGTGATTTAAAGGATAGTTCTAGTAACTAATATTCATCACTTGATGAAAATATTGATGTAGCCAATATGTTTTACAAGAATATTGTTAGTGAGGTACTTGTTTTACCTTTTATTTCTAACATTTTTTTCTAGTGAATAAATCTGATAACTCTAAAAATGAACAACATAATGATAACAACATGTAATAATAATAATTATTTGAATATTGAAATATGTTATAGGATTCCATTAATGAACTAAAGGATAAATATAAAAAATCATAGTAGGTATCATGCTCTATCTATAAATGTAAAGTCTAACTGCCTATAGAAAAATTGAAAAATACTCAACTTCTCCAATAAAAAACTAAACATAAAATATCTAATGATAAATTAAATAAAGATTGTGAAAATTTAAAAAATATTAGTGAGACACATAAAAAACGATGGATAATTTATTTTCTCCCAAATACATTATAGGAATAAGATATGATCCTAGACACATTAAAATATCTAAAAATAAATTTTTTTTCTTTTACCATACGTGAAAGCTCAAATATTAATCACTTTTAAGAAATGTTCTAATAGATGTATTATTTATTAATTATTTAAATCTATTTTTAGGAAATCAATTAGGCAAATGGGGTTTCTCAAATCCCGGATAACTAAAATACCTGGAACTAAATAGATTTTGGTACCTTATTTATTTTTGGCTGAAAACATGTTTTGTAGGAAAAATTCATAAAGACCACCAATATAATTATATGGTACATAAACAATGGAAATTAATGACATATGACAACAGCCTATTCATGAATAAAGTGTATTATAAAGGTTAATGTTACATATGTTACCTTTGATGATAATAAAAAAGGAAAGATCATCAGCATTGGACAGATTGGTTGAAAAATTCAATTTTAATTTTTAAAGACATATATATTGTTGGTTAAAATTATATTTTTTATATATTTTCTGAATTATGCGATGATGGTTTTTATGTTAGATTTGAGAATAGTTCTTGTAATAGTTTTGATTCTAAAAATAGATTATTTTATAATAATTTAAGAAATGAAAATATTTATGTTGTATATTTAAATTAATTGATTTAAAAAAATGATTCATTTTTAAGTGACATATACAATGAATCTTGTATTTTAAATAGAAGACAATGACATTGAAACAATCACTAAAATTGGAGGAAAACTAAGAATGGGTTAGTTAGGGATCTACAAACACTCAATTTCCTAATATATAATATCTAGAAACCTTTCAAAAAAAAGAACCAACCCAAAGTTTCTTTTAAATCAATGAAAGAAGTGTCATATGTTCAGCCTCTTATGTTTGTCTACATTGATTTGATTAGACCTTATAAAATCAATAGATTAAATGGGAACCACTATGTTAATATACATATTGATTATTATTCCTGGTATAAATGGGAATATTTTCTAGCACACAAAGGTAATGTCTTCCCTTACTTTACCACATATGATGAGTCTATAGAAAATAATAGTGGACATGGGATTAAAACCTTATTTAGTGATCATGTATTTTTATTTGCAAATATATTTTTAGAATCAGTTTACTCGCAAAATGGAAACACTCATTACTTACCTTCTCTCTAGACCCTATTAGAATGGAGTTGTTGAAAGAAGATATACAAACATAAAAGAGATATCCAGGTCTATACAAATTAAGAATGACCTACATATCATTTTTATGTAGAATCATTCAATATATCCAACTATATCATAAAATGGGTCTTAATCAGACCAATTCATACGAAGACCCTTTGTGAGGATCAAAACAATAAGAATACAAAGGTTAATTACTTTAGTGTTTTTTATTGAAATGTATTTATTCATAAACCTAAGTATATCTTGGAAAAAATTTATTCCAAAAGTGAAAAATGAATTTTCCATGGTTAATCAATCCATAGAAAATCTTATTGAGTTATAAATATGAAGGCCAAAACTATGGAAGAATCGTTTCATTTTAAATTTGATGTAACTGAACTACATGATGATAATAAATACATTGAAAATATGGGTTATGATTTATATTCCTTGAAATTAAATTCCAAACCCATACAAACTGTTTTCAAACAAACAGAATAATCATCCAGTTGTGAATAATTTCTAGAACATCACGAACCCGAAACTGAAAATCTAGACGTTTCTAGTCATTCATTCTCTAGATTTTTTAGAAAAATTATGTACCAGAAATTAGATTTTATTATTGGTGATATATATATGGAATCCCAATATACATATTATCTATGAAATCAGGTTGATAATTTGTCTTTATTGTCTCATCTTGATCAAATGATCGTCAATGAAGCCTTTAATGATGGATTCTGGTTTACAAAAAATTGTGAATAATTGAATTATCTTGAATTAAAACATTCATGTGAAGTTGTAGATATAGCCAAGGAAATATTTATTATTGACACTAAATGAGTGTTTTTGAATAAAGCTGATGAGTTAGGAACTATATATAGAAACAATGATAGACTTTTTTCACATGAATATAGTATTGAAGAAGTAATTGTCTTTGAGGAAACCATTTCCCCTATAGCTAGTTGTGAATCCATAAGAATCGTTATTTCTAATCAAGTAAATGCATAAATCAAGCATTATCCAATGGATTTCAAGAGTGCATTCTTTAATAGGTTTATTGTTTATAATTCTCTGTTCAAAACCCCTCTAGTTTTCAAAACCCTCAATTTTCAAATAAAAATTATAAATTAACTAAATCATTATATGGTTTAAAACAAGCCTCTAGAGCAAGGTATGATAGGTTCGTTAATTTTTGGATTTCAAATGGTTTTTCAAAATTAATGGATTATACCTTATTTTTTATAAAGTTAAACTCAAAAGATATATTATTAGTAAAAATATATTTTTATGATATTATTTTTAGATCATCAAAAATTTCTCTCTCTAATGACTTTTCTAAAATGATTAAAAATGAATTTTTTTTGAGTTTAATTGGTGAACTCAATATCATTACTGGATTTCAGATAATTTTTAAAACAAAGAAAGAATTATTTTAAATTAGGGAAAATAGGAAAAATATATTCTAAAAAATATTATCACGGATTACACGAAATGTTGAGATACTACAATATGTACCACCTATAGGTTCGATATTGATGAATCTGGGAATCGAGTTGATCAAACCAGTTACAGATGTATGATTAGATGTCTTCTCAAATTTACTACTATACAATATGATATCATGTTTAGTATATTTATTTTTTATCATTTAAAAATAGTCTTAAGATATTCACTCTAATTTCCTGTTAAAATAATTCTCAAATACATAAATTATAAAACTAATTTATGACATTTTTACTTTATTGGAAAATAATTTTCTTCTATATGAAATTTTTATACAGATTTTGGTGGATGTATGTTAGATATAACAATACCTTTGGAAAATTTAATGATATATTCTGGTATCATGTTTTATCGTGTAGTAAAAAAGAAAAAAATCATTTACAATTTATAATGATGAATTTTAGTACACAACTATAGGCAGTAGGAGTGTAAATTTTATTGGTTGAACCAAAATATACTATAATATGTATATCAATTCCAGTATTTCCCTATAAACAGTGAAAACATAAGTTATATTAACATTTCCAAGAAACTTGTTTCTCATTTTAGGTCAAAGAATAATGATATAAGACATCACTTTTTGAGATAAAATTTTTATCTGGGATATAAGACACTTAAATTTGTTAGACTAGAATAGTAGTTATCTAATATATTAACTTAGATATTGAATTCTGAGAGAATGAAATTTATAAAAATTTATTTACGATTGATATATTTTGATAAATTTATTCCAATTTTACATACCTTTGTGGTTGACATACCAATGTAACATATTTCCATTTTCTTGTCACACCGCTGTCTTATTATGACATTGTCTTGTTATTCCATTGGTCTGTCACAGATTTGGATTTGTATGTCGTTAGTGGGTCATACTATTGGCATGTCACACCATTGGTTTTTCATGTCATTGAATTTTCATGTCGTTGGTATGTCACACCATTCGCTTGAAACACCTATAGTTTGTCATATAATTTCAATGAAATTTCATTCATTTTTGTGACTTTGAATTTGTTTGTTCTATTTCTAGATATTTTAAACCGTCAGTTTATTTCCTTGTTTATGTTTTATTTATAACTTGATAGGTGTTTCTCAAAGGATTTCAATTTTTATTCAAATATTTTTTCAATTACAGAATACACAATATCCATAATGATATTAAATTGCATAATATCTATTCCCAAAATACATTGAGAGATACATGATACTCTCATATATCTACCAATCTTAGTCAAACCCATTACCCACTTGCATTTAAAATCTTCTCCTACCTTATACCATGTTTTCCATGTTGATATAAATTCCAAGGATGAATTATGCCTTTGAGATTTCTTCATTTAAGTCTAAATTTTAATGAAGCAGAAGAAAGAGCTAAGTTCACCTAATATATGTTCTCCAGTAAATCTGTACCATGATAACATTTTATTTTTACAATAAATGTATGTGAAATCAAAGTGGTTTTTGTCCATCAAGTACCAACTATGAAAAGTACATCAGAATTAGCGATGGTTAGTTTGGTTTTCATCAAGCAAGAGTCCTTTATACCCAAAACTAGTCTATGAGTTTTATCATCATGTTGAATATTTATTTGATCAAGATAGTGATAATTAGATTAGAATTCATGTTAAAGGTAATGTGTTTGGTTTCTTCTTCAAGAAATTGGGATAAATTTATAGGTGTTACTCCTGATGGAAAATATGATGACCACTAAGGTTGTATTCCAAAAGAAAAATATTTGTTCCTATATGAGGTCTCTATTTCTATGCTCACAAGACATGAAACTAACAAAAGTTAAGTTTCCTCTAATAATGATGGATAATGTTGGATACTTTTTATGTATGTGTAGAACTAGATTTTACCATGGAAGGGTGAATTCACTATATTAAGGTTCCATAATGTTTATATTCTATGATGATAGGTGGTAACAAGATTAGTCTATGTAGATATATCGTGGTTCATATTTATGAGATGCCAAAAAAATTCCCAAGATATAATTCATTTATATGCTCAAAGATTATTTCTTCTATGTTGGAGGATGAGTGCCCAAAACAAGAGGATAAAGTGTCTGTTGAAGACTGTGATGGTTTCTGTCTTACATGTGAATCTTGTTCAATAATAAAAATTATATGAAACCATGGGAAAATATAGTGGGGTTGAGATTTTTAGTAAATTATATACATATTAAAATATAATTAAGCACCATATCAGACCAAAGATTGAAATTGACACAGTCATGGATCCTAATGAAGTGGATTAATATTCTGATGAGGATAAAGATGAATGTTTTTGACAAAAAGGTAGAAAAAGGAATCATATATGGATGTAGGTAGTGACCATGATTTTTCTCACAAAGAATATCTCATTACCATTGGATCTCTTTTTCCACCTAAGAGGATTAAAAAGAGAGAAAAGTTAGTAAAATGTGAAGAAGAAAATATTGTTGTCTCAGAAGTGGAGTAGTATAAAATTTTAATATCCATCGAAGATGATGATGATGATGCTAATAATGTGGTGGAAGAAAATGGAGAATAATATAGGAATGCAAGTGAAGATTTTGATGATTAAAACTGTCACAAAAATAGTGCATGTTTCCAAATCAAATGAAATGATGTTGAAATTATCCTAGATATACAAGATGAAGATGTTGAGGGGGGGGGGGTAATACATATTTTTTATATTTTTCATGAAGCTATATATATTTAAGATGTTGAGGATAGTTTTGTTCCACTAGTAAAAATTTTACAGATTCCGTTATAATGGAATTGGTAGATGATATTTCTTCTCTGGAACAATATGTTTATGAAAAAGTGAAATATGAATTTATTGAGGGTGTAATTAAAAATGAATTGTTAGTTAATTTTAATGTTGATAAAATATCTATGGAGGAGATTGTGGATTTTTAGAAGTTATATGTTCAAAATCTTGATACTCATTTAGAAGTTGAGTCTTCCAATATAGTGGAATGGATCTCAGAAGCTCAAATGCTAAAATAAATTCCTAAAGCCTTTGGGCAGTGTATAGCTAAATAGGGTTCAAATGATGGGATAGTAGTGGTTTTACCTAAAATTAGGTCCATCCTACCACTTCTCCATTACCTGTTAAGGTATTCATAAGATGGGTTCATCCCATATTTGAAAAACGCGTAAAATTAAATAGTTTTCTATCAAATAATGATAGAACTAAGGATTATATAGAAGGAGATCCTAAGGGATCCCAGATAGCACAAGTAGGTTTTGATGGTCTATTGAATAAATTATATTCTGTTGGAATATCATGACATGAACCTGCTCCTACACCTATTTCAGTTCCATTTTGTATAGTCACCAATGTTAAGCTGTATGCTTTTGATAAGATGTTGATGTCAGGTTTTTCTTTAATATAAAATAATCAACATCCTCAATATAATATCATCTCTGAGAAGGATTCATGATACATATCTGAGTCAGTTAATAAACATATACAACCTAAAATGTTTCATCACATTTCAATGATAGAGACTGAGAATAATATAATTTAATGTGAGTAGGATTCTATCAAGGATATGATTGAGTACTTGAAGTCAAAATTTATTTATTCTTTGGAGGAAATCCTAAAATATATTGAGGATACATATTTAGATACCAATATTGCTTCTTATCATCCACATCTAATGTTTGATTTCGATCAGCTAAGTACTGTTGTACGATATGTGATGTGAGCTACTTCAGCCAGGGCTTCTGAATGTTTCTGTGATCATCCCTAAGAGACACTGAGAAATATTTAGTATAATTATGTCTTTTTCTCAATATAAATTCTAGTTAAAGAGATGATATGAAATATGACCGTGAAAAATAACCAAGGCCATTAAGTCCTATCTATCTCTAATTTACACGAAGTACTAAATAGATGTCAACATCAAATTAGTAGATGAGAATTTGATAATCCCTCATGTGACTCAGGATTTCCAAGAAAAATTCAAATAGATAAAAGTGATTACCCATGTGTTGAGCTATTTTATGGAAGATAAATATACTTCATATAGTTTGATGGAGAGGGGTGTACAAATCATAATGGATTTCATATACCTCATTATGACTTTTATTTATTTTCATTTCGTAGAATTTTTTTCATAGGATTTTTTCCCAACTAATACATAGTTATCCCTCAGACCATGAGTGTCTAGAGATCCATTAGCACATTTTACTACGCAATTACATCATTTTATTGGGTCTCATACTTAAGACATAAGATAAATTCAGCCTATTGTGGTTGTGGAAGATCTTCCTCGGACAATAGTTAGGCTCTCCTACGGTGTTAATTATATCATAAATTGAGCTAATCATGTTTCCTCAGATAATGAGAAAGATCCATCTGAGGCTAATGTCAAAGAACCCCTAGACCCTTCCTCTATATCATGAACATTTTTTAGATTAAATAATTTTTCTTTGAGGAGACTTTGTGTTGTAATTATTTTTTGGTAATAATTTTGTAATCCAATGATATATATTAATATATTTTTATTGTTTTTATAATTCTTTTATTGACCTTTTTTGATAATTCCTAAAAATGGGAGAATAATTATGGAATATAGAAAACCCTTATATATATTTTGTTTAAGTATTGTGTTGTCTTTATGTTAACATTAAAAAAATCTATTTTTAATATTTATTTTCATGATATAGTCCTTTGATACATACTATTATCAAATTTATTTTTCATCGATACCATCTACACATAATTTGAATAATATGTATTGTCTTATATTTTGATCTTCCCTTGCATATCTTACTTAAAATCTTGCAATACCTTAGATGGCCTATTTTTACATTTGTAATATTTTTTGATTCCATGATGGTGGATCAGAAAAATGTTGGATGTAGTTTAGTACATAGTTTTTAGGATAAATAATTAAGTATTGTAATGATCTTAATGAGTTTATTTTTTTCATTTTGAGTTTTTTATTCTGAGATAGGATCGTAAAATATCTAAAGGCGAGACACCATTGATATAAACACTGATGTCCATAACAAGACGACAACACCAAATTATTATATGTATAACATTCCAAAAGGATATCACATCACCTGAATATCATATCATTGGAATGGGAAATTGAAAAATTTGAGCCTCCATCAGTCGACACATTGTTTGGATGTCATGCCACCAGAACAAATATTTGGCTATGTATGATATAGCACAAGATAAGGATCTGCCAGTATCATACATCCAAATTAGAATCCTTTCTATTTATGAGACACCATAACCAATAATACCATCTGGATAGACAATACATGTTGAGATTCTCCCATCATAGCACAAATTAGGAACATTCTAAGACACCACTAGTGTTATACCACAGTGTAATACTTCTAGTGTGATGCTACTAGAAAAAAACAATGCTAGATTAATACACTACAACAATCATCACATATCTTTTTAAATCATATTATTCTAATGGATATTTTTATCATAGATAATCAAAGTTACTATTTTATTAATTTTCTCTTAAATAATATTTATCAAGAATTGAAGAGTGTTTTAGGATGTGCTATATGATGAAGAAGCTAATCAGGATATTCTAATTTCTACGGGTGAAAAAAAGCATAGCATAATCCATCATAAAAATAATGTTTGAGAGAGAGAGAGATATGTAGTTGTGAATGTAGTAAAATGATACCCAACTAAGATATAAAAACTCTTCAATATACGTAGAGCTCACCTACTGCAACCAATTGAATTGGATGATGAACTACACATTCACATTTTCTTCCATCCTCCTACCAACAAATAATAATTTTGGACACTCTTTTTTCATGATTTTTTTCAAGATAAATAGACTCAATATTCAATGATGAATCATGTAAATAGTCACGAGAGTCTATAAAACATACCAAGAAATTCTAAACTATACACTTATTGATTTCAATGCTCAACTTATACTTATATATTTTTGAGTAGTGTCTTCTATACTATGTTTTTTATATAAAAAATATCAACTATTCTAAACTGAAAGATAGTAAATATATTCTCAAGATCATTATATTATTTTTCAGCTGCAATATAGTATCATAGGTCATTTTGTGGGTAGTTTATTTTATTCTCCCATTAATAATTGTGCAAGAGGTCGTATGTGACGTAAACAGTTTATAAACAATTTTTAAAACATGATCCAGTTTGTGGATCACATTGTTTAATTTATATAAAATCAATGGTTGAGGGTGATCACAAAGTACAGAGGAAAAAGACTAAACTTTAAACTAATACTCTTTTATTCATTATTTCCTTTGTGTGCTTCTATTTTGTTTTAATTTATTGTCACATTAAAATTAAAAAATGATTCAAAAGTAAAAAATATATACTTCGATAGTTTATCATTGATTGATTTTATGTACTATATTGATCATGAAAAATGATTTCAAAGGATTTAATATTAATTTTTATTATTAATCTTATACCTAATAAATTTTTAGATAAATCAATAGAATGATTAATATCTATATCATACTATTTAATTTGATTAATCAGGCTATATTCTAAATATTTTTCGGATTTCAAAATAATAAATTTTATATAGATTTTTTATTGCATACTCAATTCACCCCACCCCACCCCCTCTTGAGATACTCAATCCGACCAACAATTGGAAATCAGGAATTGGTTTTATAGATGTTTTAGGTAAGAGAGTAAGATCATGAAAAGTCTAAGTGCGATTGGTTGTGGAATTCATTATGAAACTTTATGAATTATATACATATGGTTAATAGACCCATTTATTCCAAGATATTTCATAATGGAGAATTTATTTTCATTTTTGTGAATGATTTAATAACAATGAAGAATGAAACACTTGTTGCGGTTCTTTAAAATATATGGACAATATTTTATTAGGGATAAATAGAATTAACTGATAAATGTAACTTATATTGGTGTTATAAAATTAATTATTTGATAATGGTAGATTTTATCATTATTAAATTTAGCACTAATAATGGAATGGATATATAAAAATTAATTTTAGAATTGATATTGGAATATTTATTAAAATTACAATTATCATTGATAAGATAAAAAAATAGAAAATTAATAAATTTATAAAATGAATATAAATATATATTTTAAAAATATTGATAAATACTCTATCATTAATTTTATGTAATATTAAAACTATTCTATATAATATCTTGTAAACTGTTAATTATTTTAAAATAATATTAGTTATATTTTAAAAAATTATAAATTATATATGTGAATAAATATTTTATAATATATAAAATTGTATAATTGCATTATAAATATTTGATTTATTTTATTAATGTATAAAAAATCAATATAATGCAACTGTTAAGTATGAATACTGAAATTATTTTCTAATTTTTTTAAACTATTCAATATTTTTATATAGAAATTGAATTTAAATTTTCAAAATACAAATATTTTATTAATGTTCATTATGATCAAAAATAAAATGTGTGATTATATATGTGTATGAATTAATAAATATTAATTTCATTTCTTAAATTTGAATTTCAATATAAATATAAATTATGAATAATTATATATATATTCATATATATAAATTTATATTATAAATAATATTTACATAATGAAAATATTTTTATATATGTTTTGAAAATTAAATTTTCGTTAATTGAAGATATATTTTTATTGGACTATGACATACTGATATTACATTATAGTACATAGAAACATACAAAAAATTTAAAATTCATTAGGTTTATGTATATAAATATGAATATATATTATATAATTGTATAATTCTTTGAAACTCATATAATATATCAATTAATATTATTTCAAAAGTATTATTAATTTCTAATCATATAATATAAATATAATATTTGTAATATCTTAAATAATAATTATGAATAAGTTTTAATTATATATAATAAGAAAATTATATTAAAAAAATTAATTATATAATTGATAAAATATTTTACATCATGTTAAAAAGAATATGTATATTAATAAATATTTTAATTATATTTTATGTAAATAAATAAATTGAATATGTTTCATTAATTATAATTAGAAAAAAGAATTATATAATTTTCTTGTATAAAACATCTTAAATTTTATATATTCAAATAATATATATTTTTATGAAATATAAAATCCACGTACATATATAATTTTACTATCCAAACACACATAAAAAATTAAATATTTCAATGTAAAATTTTATTACGTCTGAAAAAATTTACTATTTACATCATAAATAATTACATATAGAAAATAATAATAATAACAATTTGTAAATTATAATATTTTCTATAATATTTTTTATGAATATCAATTTTAATTAATGATATTATTTTAATTGAAATATATATATATTGATAAATATATTTATTATTAGTATTTATGTTATATAATATGTATATGTATTATACAAATATGTGATATGTCTCCCCCTCATGGCGTTGATGAGGTCAAGAGATTGAGTCTTTTGTATTTGTTTTTTATTAGAACTGCAGTATTATCATTTTATTTCTATCCCTCTGGAAACCTATTGTAATTATAAATCATTTTTAGAATCATGTGTGTGATTGTGAAAATTTAACTAACTAAATATATATATATATACTACAATGTGATATTCAAAAGTGAAAATACATAAGTTTGTCAGTTTTTTGTGTCATATATACTAAAATTAGTGATAACATTTTCATTGATAAATGTTAACTTTTCCCAATGCTAAAATTACCCTCTCCATTCACATATAAATATGTGTGTGTCATGTCTGTCTGTGGGGGGAGATATTTTAAAATTCCATGTTCCAGGGTTTTATTGTTTGTTTAGTATGTAATGTCAACACATATTAGTGTATATCCATATACAAAGCATATAATATTAACTTTATTGTAATTTCTATAAAAAATTAACTTAAATTATATGTTAACATTTAAAAAAATATATATTATTCAATATTGTTTTTCCAATATTAATATATTCTAATTATAAATAAGTATATAATAATTATAATTTTATATATTAAAAATATTAATAATTATCAATTTTATATGAATTATTTATTCAGGTTTCGAAAAATATTTTAACAATAATGTATTTAAATGCATAATTTTATCAATAATTTATTCTAATTACAATAAATATTACATTTTTGTATTAATTGAAGTTGAATAAAATGATATCATTAGAAAGATTTAAATTTTAAATTTGTTATACAAGTAACTTCTTATAATGACTATAGAATTTTTTACTTAATTTAATAAAATTATCGATAATATTTTTAATCAAATATAATATTATTGATAATTATATGTATTTTAAATATATATTTATATATATTTGAATATATAATAAAAGTATTTATTATTATCTACGCCCAAATGTATTATTATGTGTATGTATATTTGTGTGTGTTTTTGTGTGTGTGCCTATAAGAAAAAAATCAAGAAGGCATATCAAATTAAGGAACCAAAATTTTGTGTTTCTTTGTATGCATGTCTTTGTCTGTGTGTGTGTATCAATGATTTTATGTCCCAATCTGTGATTGAGTGGAACTCATCACTGAAATCCACATCCAAGAGACATGGGTTAAATTCCTTTCATCCACATAAGTAATTTCATTGTATTAACATTGACATTAATAGAGACAGGTAGTGACACAGTGTAACCTAGCCGCAGATATTTAAGCATACTGATGCTAGAATAGGTTTTTGAACCAGTAACATGATGATGTATCATAGATCCTTATAGTCTTGATTTGTCCTAAAAAATTTCTAAACCATAGGTAATTTATTTTAATAAAAATTTCAATTGGGTGATTTATATTCCTTGGGGTGAAAGATGAGTATTGACCCACTATGGTGTCATGTTATATTTGTTGTTTTATTACAAGTAATTTCATCTACCTATAATAACGAATTATATATATATATATCAAATACATTTTTTGACTTCAATTTTATGAGATAAATATTTTTTCATCACTATGTGTAACACTAATACATATAATCTTTTGTGAGAACTAAAACAATGGTTTCATGTGAATATTTGGTAAGTAATAATTCCTTATAAGAAAAAAATCATAGGGGAATAATTAATGATATATATCCATCAAATCTATTGAAAATTAAATCCTTGAACACATCATATGGGACATAAGAGAATCATTAGTTTGAAAATTATGAGTTACACTAGTACCAAATCCAAATCCCTTAACAAAACATAATTTTATTGCAGAAGGAAATTTTTTTCTCAACATGATATAAAATATCAAGAAAAACCTATTTTACTATAATATTTGTCCAACCAATTGAATTTATTTATGTAAATAATGAGGGGACACTATTTTATCATAGGATACAATATTTAATGCTTCTTAGTCTATAGTTTGGTTGGGATCATTGAGAAATATAAAAATTATTCCTTCATCATAGTGTATCCACTACCTATGTAAATTTCCAAACATGTGAGAATGAATAATATTATGTTATAGTATGAAAGAATCAGTATTTAATGATCTTATGAAAAACATGTGGAAATTATGGCATTGGTTATACAGTTTTTGTGAGAAGATTAATGTACACCTATCTCATGTAATTATGCAATTTAGATAAAAAACGAGGATAATCTTAAAGGATAAAAATATTACATCAATATTTAATAGTAATAGTTTACATTAAAAAAATTTCCACTCTTTTTTTATTTTTCTTCAAATAATATATCATTCAATTTGAAAATATGATAAAATTCTCTCATATTTTTATTTATCATAATATAATTCAGTGTTAAAAAATAAAACAAATCTTCTGTTATTATACAATACATATTCTAAGAATCACATAAATACATTGTGGTGAAATTCATTATAAAACGATTTTCTCCCATATAAACCACAACGTGGTTATGAAAATCATGACATTGTTTTGCCTTTTTTTTATATTTCTACTAATCTTACAATATCAATAAATCCATATAAATATAGTACATGTTTACCTTATGTAACATGGTATGTAGAAACATATAAAAACATAACAAAATATACTTTTAAATATCTTATAAAATTACAACTAAACAGATCTTCTTCCATTTTCATCAGATTCTGCATCATTTATATCCAATTTTGAAAATAGTTCAAAAACATCATTTGCGTATTCTTTAATGCACTTTTTCAATAGTCAATTTCTTGTTATATAATGTTTTTTAAAAATTATAATACATATACTCGTTAAAATGATTTTAACCCCACAACCCTAAAAATAACTAGAAATAGTCACAAATTCCTGAAACCATCATTATATAAAAATAATTGATTCTATAAAAGTATTTGTATTACTCATGGTATAAATGGATTTTGGTTTAATCTCATTAAAACACAAATAACATTATTCCATTGTCCACTACTTGTATCATATAGAAGTATGAAAAATAAAATAATCAGTTTTCCAATACATTGAGTTACAAAAAGAAATTTTTTTATTTGTATCTCATACATCATACACATTTTTTTTTCTTCATTTCTATATGTATATAAAAAATACATGGATTAACACCTAAAATTTCAATCACCAAGAATGATGGGAAAATCATATGTATCACAGCGTAATAGATATGAACATCATTATTATCATATCTGTGTATAGATATTGAATTATTTATTCTATCTTCATAGAGCTCCCAGATGATAAACTCATCATATGAGTCTAAAAATAAAATCATTATTAAACCTAAATTATAGAGAAGGTCCAATTTATTCCCAACACTCCAATGTTTCCCATACTTAATACTAGAGTGAAAAAGGTGTCACTGTATAAAGGATCTAATGTTATGGATCATGTTAACCATGTTTATGAGGATTTAATAAGAAATATTCACACCTCATTTACTAAATCTCTAGTGTCTAATAAATTGTTAAATTTTTACAACAACATCAAGGATAGAGAAAATATTTTATTCCTAATGAGATAATTATACATCACATTATAAAACCCACCCTATGAAAATAATTACATTTCATCACAATATATTGTAATCTAATAAGGTATTCAGCTAAGGAAAACCTCAAATCAAAATATTATTGATTATTTATCACATAATTTCAAGTAAAAAGTGAAACCAATATGTAGGAATGATAAATATGAGACTTCCAATTATTAAATACAACACATTTTATATTCATAAATGTATTTTTGATTACTATTATAAGGATATATATTGTCTACTCTAATCATATTTCATATGATAAACTACCGAAGTGGACTTATGATTTTTCAACATTTAGTGCTTCATTAAACTCGTTACAACTAATTTCAATTTCATACACATCTATTATAGACAATATGATGAATTCTACTACTTTACATCTTTAATGAGTAGCATCTATAAGGAAATACTATTTAAATAACAGTGATATTATGAATCATAATCCACTTATTCAACTCTTTTAATATATTATTATGACTTTTTTATATAAGAAAATATAATTTTATGATTTTAATAATTATAGTTGTTTAATATACCTAAAACTCATTCAATGGTATTTATCATCGTATTATTAAATTTTTTAATTCAATTTATCTTAGAGATTAATTGTTAAAAAGAATTAAATGATACTCCATAAATTAATATATTTCATTACCAAAATATCTCAAACTCTTTTGGAATATAAATTTTTTTTAGTTTTATTTTCTACATTAAAAGCCTCAATTTTCATTTATACTCCCATGTACCTCTTTAAAACAATATTTAAAAAATAAAAAATATATTTGACAAAAACTCCATTATGTTATAAATTATAAATTATTTGTTTTATTATAATATTAACTTATAAACTACTACCAACCATATCATATATGTATTTATATATTCGTAGAGAACTATATTTAAAATATAATTTTATTATTTTGTACATGATACCATTTAGGTTGTGGAAACCAATTCTAAAATTTATATGATAAATAAATATTATAGTAAATAAAACATCGTTTAATCATACCATCTTTAAAAAAAATTATATAATGAATCCAATCTTAAACAAAATGTATACAAATATTTTCTCATTTATTGATAACAATACCCACCTAACAATATAATTGCATTATAACATTATACTGTATATGAGACAAATATATATCTATTATGATTTTTAAATCCACTAAAGATATAAATTATTCTGTTGCATCCACCAACATGAAGTAAAAACAATTTTCATCATCATATAAATGTATAAATTATTCTCTAACCATATAATCATAAATAGTTTTTAACATTTTTATATATTTAAGAGATTTGAATAATTGAAAACGAGAATCATATACATTTTAATTTTACATAATTTCTTGCTATATTATTCATATTTACCCTAGATTCTCCATGATGTTTCCTGAAGCCCTTTCTATATTTTGGATCATACTGTCGCTTATGTAAACACTATTCCTATTTTCAAAAACCTCTATTATGTTATAATTAGCTATAATTATAATTAAACTCTCTAATATTTACCTTTATGTATAAATTTTTATCATTTTATTATACCATCATATAAAATTTCCTATAACTCTTTGGTATTCTTAAAATATGCCAATGTATTTGGGGGAGATGTGATAAATTTTTCATGAACTCAATTACATTATAGTTTATAAAATATTTATAGATCCCTTTTTACTATGAGTATAGAATAAATACCACAATCCAACGAATATATATAAAAGACCCCAACATCTCCAAGTAATCATATTATGTGAATGAGGAAATAATGAAGTTATTTATATTATTTTGAAACCGTTAACTGAATCTTTCTTATTCCTATAATATTTATTATTATTCATTTGTAAATAGATTTAAGATATTTTTATTTTGGAAGCTCTTTCTCATAACACATTAAATTTTCCTTATTTCTTAAATCTCAATCCGAAATTCCTTTGATAGTGTAAAAAATTGATTTTATTAATATTTTCCTCTGCAGAATTGATGTCAAAATCTTGTTCCATGATGATGGGATCAAATTTATACAATTTTTTTGACTAACTAGTATGTTATTCTATAGTAAATCAATAATTAATTTTATTCAATCTCCCCTTCTTAAATAATTCCCCTTTTAATTTTTTATTGCCAATATTAGTAGCCATGGATCTGTATTCGACATTCCTTGTGACCAATTTTTTGTTCCTATTAAAAAAATCACTTTTGGATGAATATAACATAAGTCAAATCATATATCACTTTTGGATAGTTGGGAAGTCAACTACAATCCCTATTTCACCACATAGATAATCTTAACACCTTTACAACTATATCCTATTTTTTACAGTTCCCATTATAAGTTTATCCTTCGAAAAATAATGGAATTTTGTTACAAACCATAATTATATAACAATTTAGAATATTCCATACACAAGATAATTATTTTGAAGACAACTTTAAATTGAACCTAACCATTTGTTTGATTGTGTCCTTGACATGTGTTTACATTCACATGAATCTAAAATATATTTCACAGGATTATAAATTTCCCCATTATATCACCTGTATTCGATTATGTGTGAGTACTTATTATAGTTTAGTTTTCTTAACATATACTATATTCGAAATTAATATACTTTAAAAAAGTTAATATGTAACACATTATTCAAATTATTATTTATCTTTCAGGTGATAAAATATAAACTAATTATATTCAAACATTACAAATGAATCTATTTTGTAAGATATATATAATCTAATCTTTTAAAGTCATATAATGATTTAAGACTAAAATATATTCAAGAAAAATAATCACATGAGAGATATCCAGTCCTTATGTTTATGGATGAATCCTAAACTAGTTGGTCCAGGGAGATTTTAAGCCCAAATTCCTACTAACTTTTGATCAATACTCAAGATATTAAATCATTGTAATAAAAAATATACCCTAAATATATATATAAATCCAAATGAACCAATAAATATATCTTCATAACCCACAAAAATAATAGTAATGGTATGAAGTAATTAATTATTATGTCATAAATAGCATGGAAGTCATTATATTCACAGAATAGAATTTCATAGAAGAATTTTATCATTATATATTAAATAATACCTCAATTCATAATATAAAAAAATCATTTTTATGAACTGTATATCATAAAATAAAAAATTAATTAATAAATAATAAAATTTGATATTAAAAAAATCATGAATTTTTCATTCATAATAAAAATTAAAGAATATATAAATTTAATATAATTTCAAAAAATAATATAACTTATAAATATAAAAACAATCTATCTGTAAAAGAAATATGGAAATCATTGATTTCAAAACATTCGTGGAATTTAATATATACATGTTCATATATTCAAATATATGATATTTTTTAATGAATCTATTATCTGATAAACATTTAAATTATTTATGTAATCACATTTTTGAAATTATATAAACCATATTTAATTTTATGTAAACATTGATATAATCTTTTAATAATCTATAATAAACTGCTAAAATAAAAATTTTAAATATTTTATTCAATTATAATCATTTATTATTATAAAATTAACACTTATATATTTACCTTATTTTAAATTCTATTAATTTACAATCCTTGTCAAACAATGTTAAACATACATTACATTGACCAAAACACTTTTTGTGTGATTCCAATCCCATACGAATCAGTGTCGGCCCTCATGGATACACTAATGTTGTCCTTTGAAAATTTTAGGGAAATTCATTCTTTAAAAATTATAAAAACATCAACCAATTTTTACACACTACCACATGGTTAGAAACTGATGAAAATAAATGATCATGTAATCCATGAAAAACATATTATAAAATAAGTTCCAAGGAAAACACTTAATGTCCATTTTTCAATCCACAATATAATTTTTCGTGGATAGTTTATGGATTTCTTAGGGCAATCATAATTCAATTGTACTCATAATCATTCATCTAAAAATTCCTTGTAATTACATTATCATTTTATGATGTTTTATTTTTATGAATTTTCTTAATCATATATTCCATTGTACACAATGTACTTGTAATAACTATTATAAAAACATTCTTGTTTTCTTCATAAAATGCATCACAATTATGGAAAACATAACATACCATTATCATATTTATAAAACACTTCATGGTTTAGAAAAATCATATTTTCCAAATTTCTCCATAAATCAAAAATGATAATCCAAATATAATAGAAGAGGATTTTATACTATAGAATAGTTTTTTGGTGGGGAAAAAGTATCTAATATTTAAAAATATAATAATCCAAATAATATTTTAAAAAAATATCATTCAACATGTTTGAGTTGACCAATGTAATCAAATAAAGGGTTCAATTTTTTATGAAATGGTCATTTTAATATTCTTCTATATGATATTGGATGTGATTATTAAGATGCTGAATTTTTTTCTCTCCTTGTATCCATAAGCTTTTTGAATCACCCATCTCTTGGTAAGTACCTCTATCATAGAAAAAACACTCATAAAAATTGTTAATGGAATGAAAAAAATAAGAAATGAATACAGAATTGACTTTGGAGTTTCTATAAAAATAATAATTTACTCACATTTCATTGTTTCTTGGAATTTTATAATCACCGAGGGAACTCTATGAGGCTTCAAAATTATCATGAATATTTTAGTTTAATGAAAAATGATAAAATTTTCTAGTAACTACTTAATTATTTATGTTTAAATAATATATCACTTGAAATGATTCTTTGGATGAAAAATTAATATTTTATCATCATTTTATTTTCAACATTGATTATATTTAAATTTAATTAAAACATGTTTAATATGATATTGAATAATACATATTAATTGACTTAATGACCCATTTTATGGTTATATTCACCCCCTATGTTGTCAATATCATCAGTAATATTTTTTAACATTCATGTAACTTTCTATCAGAATAAACACATAAGGAAACACACCAAAGGAAAAGAACAATAATGTTTTTTTGCTAATAAATGCTTTATATAATGGTTGTGTCAAGATGATATTATCTGCGGGATTATCCATTTAATGGATAAAATATTTGACCAATCAAATGGTCTAATGAATTGGCCCTTTTGTATAGAATATAGATATCTTTTAGTGAATGATGCATAGTATAAAAATAAACCCACATAATATTTTTAAATAATATATAAATATAATTACCTACCCATGATCTATCATTAAGCTGATATTAATTTTTATATTCCCAAAATATATTTATCAATTCTACAGCCTAGAATTTCAATATATGTTTTCATAATTTTTTACATGACATAAAAAACTCTGACCCCACCTATGTGGGACTAAGTAAAATGTGCCACCTCAATCCTACCTCTGGAAGGCCAGGTGTTGGTGAGAATAACTAAGTTTGAATAAAATTAAAATTTGATGTCTTTTCCAATAATATTAGTATATAAAAGACACTTACATATATGAAAAAATTTACCATCTACAAATTATGATTTATACGTGTAATAATATCATAGATCCATTGGTGTAAAAAACAAATCATCAATTATAATGAAGTTGGAAAATTATAGGCCTTACACATAGGGAAACCCAACTCTACACCAAATAAAAAAACATTCCCTACCCGCAACCCTAATTCCTGAACCTTCTTGTTAATAACGACAACATGTAGTAATGGGATCCAGTAATTCCGAGTCCACTAATATCCCCATTAAATTGTTTAACATTTTAAAAAGACATAATATATATGAAGTATGCATAATATTATAGTGAGGGTATATAAATACCTAGTTTGATTCCCCCCAAAAAATAAAGATATATCATTAGTATGTTATCTTATAAACCCCAAAAAGAGAATAATAAAGAAAAAACTGAATCATTATTAATGGGGAAAAACACAAGATACCATAAAAGTAATGGCACTTTAGGACATGTAGTAGGTAAACTCCACATGAATATCTGCATATTTTATTCATCCAAAATTCCAATCCCAATGTATCCACTCTAGATTATACATGGGGACCATACCATATCAATTATTACATGACCAGCTAAGGGAGAACTAACCCAATGTGAAGGACAAAACCTCACCTAAGAACCAATATAAGGGAGCATCATCACAATATACAGAGGTCTGCACACTATTTTTGTGTGGATTATTATTGAAGATATATTTATTAAAGGAAATGAGAGACCATTAATTTTTACTATTGCATCTATAAATCATGTACTGACACAATAAAATCATTAGACATCGTGGCCAAACGCAATAATTATTTTATCGGTGTGGATGATAAAACACTTCTCATAATACATTACATTATATCTTAAAAAACTAATATAATTACACTCTATTATTCTATATATAAAACAATTTAGAATATAGTATATTTATGCCTAATTCTTAGTCTGAACAAGGATATGTGACTAGTATTTGGTTTAAATATATGTGAATTCGATGTTCCATAAGGTGCATGACCTGTATACATATGTAGTATAGATACAGTGTATTGACACCCCCCAACTAGTGAAAAGATAAGAATAGATGATATATAGGTTAGAATACCTAGTTCATATAAGGGTTCAGATCCAATTGGATCAACCCATTGTGTGTTATCTAATATCAATATTCTCGAAGGTGGCTCAGAAGATTTTTGGAGGATTTCAGTTAAGTAAAATCTAAAAGGAGGGGATTAAAAGTCGTTGAAAAGTACTACATAGTGTGAAATCCTTTTAAAAGGGTTGTACTGGAATGTTTCACTGCATGTTTAATTTTACATGACATAAATATTTTATTCATGGCATTAAATACTTCATGGTTTTGAAGTTAAAATAAAGCGTTGTTGCAACATGTTTTTATAAGAACACAACTTCAAAGAATTACACAATGTGAATGTAGATTATAGATCACGTAATGCCTCGTTGTTGTATGTTTTATGTGTTTTCCATCAACTTGGATTTTTTCAATCCTACTGTTGTAGTGGCTCTCACCTGACCGTGTAGACTCGATATCCCACTCTTCAGCGTTTGGGGGATTCTGTCATCATGGAATGATAGCTAGCTCCCTTCTTCAATCCATAGTGTTCTGTCTTCAATATATGGTATGATATACTTCTTCTAATGAGGTTTCTTTGATCCTTTTACACCTTTTATATTTTCCATATTAGGGAATGTGATCTACAAGATTCTAATATTTTTTTTATTGGTTGTTGGTTGGTGTGGTAGTGTCACGCCCTCCTCAGGTGGATGTAGTTATTTTAGGAGAAGTGATCATGAATAGTTTATTTGAATAGTTTTCATGAGAAGAATGTCAACAACATTTTGAGGAATGGGATTCGATGCTTATCTATTTACATATATGAAATCATATATCGTGCATGATTTAGAATTATGTATTGTAATGAAATTTAAATAATAATTATTTGAATCCAATTAAAAAAATTGATATTGATCACATATTGATGTTATTGTCTTATACCATGATAACATTATCCCTCATTATTTTCTAAATAATGTGATATATATTCCTTGGTTGGTTATCATGTTTTTCATGACATTAGTTTTAAAAGAACATAAATATGGAAATAATTAATAATTAATTGAATAAACAATAAAGAGGCATGTTTAATGAATACGGTTGTTGATGTTATAAATTGATGACAATCAAATTGAGATAGATATGCATGTATAGTAGAATTGGTTTAGGGACATGATTCATGTTGATTATTGTTGATAAAAGAGTTAAATACATGATAATTTTTCCAATTATTTTTGTGGTATCTTATGATATCTTGTTTCTTAGGTTTCCTGTAGTCAGAACCAATGAATAATCAATTAGTTAATTCAAGATGGAATAAGTATTGGGTTTATTAATGAAGTAAATACATTTTAGGGTCTAATTAGCCCACTATCTTGTAAAGGCCGAGTGTATTTGCATTGTATCCTTGAAATATCATCTTGTGTGAAGGCATAATTCCATACATTGAAGGAGAGAGCCCATTGCTATGTTTTTATGCTTCTTGTGATGTTCTCTAGATAAGAGACATGTATTTGTGGGGACCGGGAGGCCCAAATGTGATGTTATCCTGGGATTGATGAGCCTGGTGGGATGTTGTGGTATGTGGCGGTAGGGAGGACCAGTGGTTGTGGAATCATTTGATGCCTAGAGTTGCGATTTGCATCAATTTATGAATGTGTGTGTCAGGGAGGACACTAGGGATGATGTAACAGGTTGATGTTGGGATTAAATTTTGATGTGAAAGTGGTGGATTTTGAATCTATTATTTCTTTATTTTTATTACATTACCCACTTATTAAGGTAGACGTTCTTTCTTACCCTCCTCTCAAAATAGGTGATGGAAAGTGGCGTATAACACATGATATATGTGGTATGGTTTTCGAGGATGGATGGTTATATGGCCCTATTATAGAAAGTAAAGACTCGACAGGTAGCTCATCTACTCACCATGTTGAGGACCATGAGATTGGAATCATAGAATTATTTTCAATATTTTAGGGGGATATAGAAAAACATATTGTAGTTTTATAAATGGAAAAATTATGATTAACCTGTTTGGTTGCATCTTTCTGTGATGTTGTGTTGAGGATATTGCTTCTGAGGATCTATGGACACGGTTGGGTTATGCCATGAGGGCATGGAACATTATTTTGATGAAAATATAATAAGATATGGGAAATAATAATGATTAATTAATTTCGAAGGAATTAATTAACATAAAATTCAACTGATAAAAGGGATAATTTAATTAAATGTATCTCTACAAATGGATGTGTTATTATAGAATATTTAGTCATAACAGTGGAACATGGGAGTCTGGGAGACGTTAGCTATAGTAGAATCTAAGACTAAATTTTCCAAATTGTTAGGTTATGAGATATATTATATTATATAGATTTTGTGTCTCTATATGCTACTCCACCCTATCTGTTAGAGAAACTGAAACCCTAGGGAATTTGAACCCTAGGGTGTTGTTTTCCATAACATCTCAGGGGGACGATGGATGACTTATTAACCCCTTCGACCTTGCACTCTTCTCTTGCTAATTAATTGTGCTGGCATGCACCTCAGTTAGTTTTTCCGATTTATGTGTGTTGTGGTCTATAATGGAATGCAGTTATTTCACAAACATATATTCTTGATATACTTTCCTATGGACTACCATAGGTGTAACCTATATATGTTGTGTTGGTTTGAGGATCCTTACTCGTTATATGGTTTGTAATGGATTAAGGTATAATAACTGATGTATGATTCTTGATATGTGAGAAGTGGTGGTTCCCAAAAACAACTGGTTTACATTACGTTGTGTGGTTGTGGTGGTGAGTTGCAAGAGCTTCATGTTTTGGTGCTATTCCTAGGCGTCTGCAGGCTCCACTTTTTAGAGAGAGATTCCCAGGATGTGGAATATTGGGGAAAAGTAGCAAACTAATGGGGAAGGGGTAGCGAGGTACCCTTTTCATTATTTATTATATTATATACTCTGGTATGTGATACATGGTGATAGTATCTATTGTGAGGTTGGCTATATAGTATAATTGTTATGTTAGAGTTAGTTACACTGGTTGTTCACTATGATTAAGCATTATTTCGTTACATTTTCAAGAGAGGCTATAGGGAGGATCCTACTAATAATACTGTTATACTTAACATTTGTTATATAAACGTTTTTTTGGTCACGTGGAGCATGTTGGAGATCAGGCTACTTATTACTAGCTTGGGGGGTTTGTATGAGCAGTTTGGGATTCTTGGTCTCTATTGTTTTACATTCTTTTGGTGATTATAGTTTTCCCTATCATTTTTCACAATTCTTTCTTGAAAATAAATATGTTTACTTTAGATTTTTTTACATTTTTCTCTGAGTAAGATTTGGTTATTTTCTATATTATCTCTCAATTTCTCATGTGTTTTCCTAGTGGGTTGGGCCTTTCATTTGTGTGTTTACAATTCCATTTTTTCTAATCACCATTCTAGGTCCCATGGAGGAGGGAATCATTGGTCATTATCTCACTTATCACATTATCTACCCATTTGGGGTACACTATGTGGGGAATGGGTTGTGAATGTGTGGTATCAAATGATCTGGTCAAGGGATAGGATGGAGCTTTGAGGTTGGCACATGTGAGGTGGCATGGGTTGGTTGGGAAATATTGTTAGTCATGTTCATCAAGTGTGGTAAACACTGAAAACTTTCTGAGACCAATGTATTTAGTCCCCCTATGATATAATGCATGGACCGTTAATTTATAGTGGCTACTAAAAGATGTGATACCATTTACATGGTATAGATCTTGGAAAGGATCACGAATCATTCTTCTTTGTGCATGTGTTTGAATGGGTAGACTTTGGGATAGGTTAACCTAAAAAAAATAATTAATTAATGGTAATGCCTTTCAAATTATAGGTTTGGGAGCTCTAACTACTTTTACATTTGATGGAATGGATCTAGGCTACCTTCTCCATTAGATTTTCATAGATGATGTCCAGTTAGTTGCGCCAGAAGATCATTGTAGAGTAGTGGATGATGATGAAGACACTATGAGGAAAACTCTATATGAGTTTAAGTGCTATATTTTACAGAAGTACGAGGAATCCATTTAATATGTAGTCATATAAGATTGGTTGGAGGTGGTTTAGATGGAATTCAGTTCGATTCAGGCCCAGAAAGAGCACCGAGTATTATTTTTTGTGATGATGCTACATGGGGAAGTGAGGTAGTTGTGGTTCATGTTACATTGGGTTTGTGAGGAGTTGGTAGTCTTGTGGGAGATATTTTCAGAGCATTTCTGAACCATGTGTCATTCTTTTACCCTGATGGTGGCCAATCAATAAGAGATTCTTATTATTCAGTTGGGAAGATCTAGTTTTCAATAGTTTGGCATCCATTTCAGGAACCTTATGAGATATGATTCAGTTCTGTTTCAAGATGAGGAGGCCAATGATAGGCATTTTGAAGAGGCATTGTATCCATATTTTCTACACCAGTTCACCACATTTATACTAATGAAATATCTCATGTTTTTAGTGAGTGTATAGGCCATCAAGAGGACTTTATCTATCAACTCCTAGTGAAGAATAATTTTTTTCTAGGGTTCATGGTTTATAGGGTAGAAGGTTTTATGTTTGACCAACATTATGCCCCAGACATTAGTATCTAATTTCTCCTTGGAATCAACTCTCAAGCCTATAATAAGGGATCAGTCACCTATTAATCTTATGTAGGATGAGGTCATCTAAAATTATAGTGCCTGACCATGCTGAGTTGAAAGTATGCACTATGTGTTATGCTTCATGTTATTCCATTAATGTAGTTCCAGATGATACATCATTAGGAAGCTACACCATTTTTTATCCCTAGAGTTAATATATGGCATGTAGCAGAGATTCAAGGGATGATACCCATACACAGAGTGAAGATAATGGGCATTGAGGTGGTCTCTAGTAGGGTATGAGTGTCCATGGAGTATGTTTTTTTAGCATCATGAATTATATTTTCATGTTCTAGGTGATCCACACATTGTTTAGGGTACCCTTCACATTTTTTCGACTTGGGTGAAAGCTTTTTTATTCAGGAGAAATGTTCTCTTTCAAATCACAAGCCCTAGTCCATGCTTTCAGAATTAAAGTATAGAAGATTCCATTTCCCTTGGAGTTGACCATTACAGTTAGAGGTTGAAAGGACTTGTATGAAGTATGTAGAAATAGTGAACTAGTGTTGGTGCAGAACCTCTCTTGGGAAGATTTACTATGTTTATGGATATAACCATATGATGTCATCCCTGTCATGGATTGGTTGTATTAAGTGTAGGCTATCATAGATTGCTTCAGGAGGCCGGTGGTTTTCTTCAATGAATATGGTCATCCATTAATGTTTGTTGGTGAGAGAGACCCTCATATGGGTCAGTGGCATGTTCCTTGTAATATTTGATGGTTTAGATTATGTTGAGATCATCATATATTCTGTATTTGGATTTTTTTCAAGATTATAGAAGTGTACCATGATGTCTTTCTAGAAGAGTTTATTGTGTTACCCCTCAACAGGAGACTGAGTACGGGATCAAACTACAGTCAGGTGTGTCTCCTATCATGATGTTTACATACAGGATGGTTCCTTCTGAGTTGTGGGTGCTATGTATATAGCTTTCTGTTATTTTTTTAGTGGAGTTTTTTTAGCTGAGCATGTCACCATGTTGTGCACCGATCTTTTTTGTGATAAAGGAATGTGATAGTATGTTATTGTTTTTTGATTATCATTAAATGTGGCAGTGAATAAGCCCTATGCTCTTCTGAGGATTGATAATTTATTCGATCAAATAAAGGGTGAATGTTAGTTCTTAAATATTTATTTGAATCATGGATATCATCTGAAGCATGTGAAGGATGAGGATATCTCGAAGGATTCATTTTATTGTCATTTTAGGAATTACGAGTATCTTGTGATGTTGTTCAGTGTGTAGTATGATCCAACTTTGTTCATGGGGTTGACAAATGATGTGTTCCATCAGTTCATGGATAAGTTCATGGTGGCCTTCATTGAAAACAACTTTATGTACTCTGTATCTGAGGATGTGCATTCATATCATCTGTGGGGTGTTTTGGGAGTTCTTTGTCGACATAAAATATTTGGGATGTTATATAAGAGTGAGTTTTTGGATTGATAAGTCCATTTCATGTTGCATGTTGTGTCCCAGAAGGGTTAAGATATTGATTTTTGGAATGTAGAAGATGTTTTGTCCTGGATAGCCCTCAAAACATTGCCAATGGTTCGAATAATCCTATGTCTTGTAGGCTATTACCAGAGGTTCATAACCGTTTTATCTCAGTTTTTTACTCCTCAAATAGAATATACTAGAATGGATAAGGGATTCTTGTTGATTTATTAGTTTCAGGCTGATTTTGAGTATCGTAAAGATAAGTTGTCTAGTGCTCTGGTTCTTGGTCTTCTAGAATAAAGAGTTCATATTGAGATTTTCTATGATGCTTCATGTTTGGGGTTAGGCTCTGTTTTGATGTAGTAGAGTTAATTCAATTTTTATGATTCTCAAATGTAACCTACCATAAGAATAACAATTACACCCATGATCTCCAGTTAGAAGATGTGGTGTTTTACCTGATGTTTTAGAACCATTATCTCATTGGAAAAAACATTGTGGTCTTCACCAATCATAAATATATTAGGTATGTTTTCTCCCAGAGAGACATGAAAATACACAGGTGTTAGTGGATTGAGTTATTATAAGATTAAAACATCAAAATTTGGAAAATATATTGGATGGGAAATGTTGTTGTCAATGTGTTGAGCAAGAAATCTTGTAGTGATGATGTGCATGAATCATGTGATTCTTATAGAGTGATGGATCAATTTTCAACATTACATTTAGATATGGGAGAAGTTGGGGGAATAGGTTTCCTTATATATAAGATGGTGAATTCTTATTTAGTGTAGAGGGAGGAAGAATCCCAGTTGGGGATCTTGAATTAGGGTATGGAGAGACCGAGTTGTTGGCTGCAAGGCCCCTGATGGTTGCTCTGAAGATGAACAACAATGAGTGTTGATTTAGGTGAAGATTTCATTCCTTTGTCGTCACGTGAGATTGTTCCCATAGAGTTACATATATCACCTTTAGCAGTACATCTTGGCATGAAAAATATATATTGATATTATTAGGGGAATGTTTTGGTGGCCTTAGTGGAGAATGATGTTACAGATTTTGTGTTGGAATGTTTGGTCTTCTAGATGTTGAAGGTCGAACACAATGTTGCTAGTGATTTACTCCATCTGTTAGATGTTCCTTAGTGGAAGGGGATGACATCCCAGTAGACATTTTTACAAGTTTTCCTCGAGATGATGGTGAAGATGACACTATATTGTTGGTAGTGGACTATTTTATGAAATCATCCCACTTTATAGCAATCACGATGTTGAGATCTATGTATGTTTTATAGAGATAATATTTGCATGTGGAATTGAGACTCCACATAGTCTCATGGAAAATCATTGCCTATCGAGATCCTTGTTTTACCACAAGTGTGTCGAAAGGTCTGTAGCTTGATTTTGGTTCTCAGTTATGCCTTAACCCTTCTATTCATATGAAAAAGGACGATAACATAGAGTAATCCCTCTAGACACATGAAATGTTTTTGCTCTCTTGTGTCCAAGATTTTTGAGGTTAATAGATGTGGAACATACCCTTTTTAGAGTTCTCTTAAAACAATAGTTTTCAATCAACCATTGGTATTGTGCTATTTAAATCCATGTATTTCCGAACATTCTTTTCTATGTTATGTAAGACTAGGGTCAAAAAGTCTGCAGTTCATGAGCCGATACTAGTACAAAATATGATAGAGATTATTCATGGGATTCAATATAGGATTAAGGTAGGAATAGATCACCATATATCATAAAATTATCATAGGATTAGACCTCTAGGGTTTGGTGTTGGGAATGGTGTGTTTCTAAAGATGAATTCTCTTCCTGGGAAATGATGGTTTTGTCATTGGATTAAACATCATCCCTGGTTTTTTGGGCCTTTTGAGGTGTTAACACTTGATGTATCTATAGTATATAATTTAGCACTTCTCCCATAGATGAGAAGGATACACAGTGTTTTTTCACATATCACAGCTTCATTGTTATCTTTATGATGACTCTCATGTCATCAATTGGGATGAGATCAATGTTGACAATGATGAAAACATTGAGGATCCACCTTTGTAGATTTAATACCTCTTTGAAAAGGTGTTATTCTTTGGAGATATCCCCTTGATTTGTGTGTTATGGTGGCATAGTTCCATGGATGAGATTAGTTGTGAATGTAAGTCGCATATATGTGTTCTATACCATGACCTGTTTGATGTTTAGCACTTCTCTTATAATGTTGTTCATTTGGTGTTTATTGACCTTTTATGTTTTGATATGGATATATCTCATAGTCTCTTGTGGATTTATCTCTTTTGGGAGGTTCCTCCCCTATGATAGTGTTTGGGAGAAACTTTTTTTCATTACAAGGTGTTGACATTGTTCCTATAGAGAAGATATGAGCTCTTGTGGTGGAGAAATATTTATAGGTATCTCACATTATGGTCGTTAGGATATCCCTTTCTATTTCCCCTCTAGGATGTTTTTTCTGATCTCGAGGACATGGGTTTTATGATAGGTGCTTTATGTAAGGACCTAGGTCTTTATGGATCAACACAATTCATTTTTTTGAATATAGATGTGCTCAGAGGTTGATTAGATGAATATTGGAGGATTTTGGTGAAGTAAAAATTTGAAAGAGGGTATTAGAGGTTGTGTAACAACATTGAATGACGTGAAATCTTGTTTCAAGGGTTTTCCTGGAAAGCCTCATGAAATGTAGACTTTTACACGGCGTGACGGAGGGATTATTGAAATGAAATACTTTGGGGTTTGAAAAATAAAATTATTCAATGGGGATATGGGTTTTTCAGATAAACTCGACCATGATGAATTAAAAGACCTTAATGTGGATTAACCATCATGTAATTCCTTGAGGCTGTATGTTTTAGGTATTTTCCAAACACAAGGATTTTTTCAAACCTACAAATTTAGCAGCTCTCCCTTAATCCTAGGTGACCAGACAACGTATCATTCTCCATTTTGGGATTCAATATTCATTGAATGATCCATATATCCCTTCATCAATAAATTTCAATCATTCTTTAATATAAGGTATGATAAACCTCCATTCTTTAGGATTCCTTAATTTTCTTCCTCCCATTTCCCTTTTACATATAATGGTGTTTCATATCCATGGTTCTAATGGTGTTTTTTTAGGTTCGTTAGTGTGGTTATGTCACAGCGTCCTCAGTTGGATGTAGTTTTCATGGGAGATGTGAACATGATTCATTGCGATGATCTGCTCTCGTGTGAAGATTGTTAATGAACTTTTGAGGTAGGGAATTTGATGCTTCTCTATTTACATACATGCTATCATAGAGATATAATGATTTATACCTTTGGATCATAATGAACTTTACTTAATAATTATATGAACCGGATTAAAGAAATTTGTATCGACCATATAGTGATGTTATTTTTGTCGTGTACCATGAAAACATTTTTCCTCTTGACTTCCAACAGAGTGTGATATATGTGCCATACTTTGTTAGCATATTGTTCTGGATGAAAATTTGTAAATAATGTAATGCCAAAATTAATTTATAATATAATTGAAAAAAATATAAATTTTAAATTTTAATGAATCTTGTTGTTGTTGTTGTTATTTGATGATAATAAAATTGATGTAGATATGCATGTATAATGTAATTTGATGATTAATCTAAAAAATATTGACTCCTATTTTAAATATAATTAAAGGCTTCATAAATTAAATGTTTAATTAATTTGGTGATGGCTTGTGATAGTATAATTCTTAGGTTTCCTGTTGTTGGAACCTATGAATAATAAATATCATAGCTCAAGATTGAATAAGAACTGGATTATTGATAATGTTAATTCCTTGTAGGGCTTGAGTTTCTAGACTTCATGTATATGTAGAGTGTATGTGCTCAGGATCTGTGATATATTGTAGTGTTATGTAGGAATTCCATTTT
This sequence comes from Viscum album, assembly GCA_963277665.1. Taxonomy (NCBI): domain Eukaryota; kingdom Viridiplantae; phylum Streptophyta; class Magnoliopsida; order Santalales; family Viscaceae; genus Viscum; species Viscum album. The sequence continues at coordinate 1,878,544,309 of OY728150.1, read as the reverse complement.
TGGTGGTGAGAACATGTTTCAATGTTTTTTTTTCTTGTTATGTGCTCTTGAAACGAGACTTCTGGTCGTGGAGGCTGGGTGGACCAGATGTGATGTGAGCATGGGTTGGCTGATCCTGGAGGGTTGTTTTGTTATCTAGGGGAAAAGAATACAAGTGTTTGTTGAAGCAGTTGAGCCTATAGTGTCTAGATATATTGTTTTAGGCTTGTTGGAATCATGGAGGACATCCGGGATTGTGGAAAGGGTTGAAGATGTGATTATCCATTGATGTGAAAGTGGATGCTCATGAATTTGTTTTTGGTTTATATGAAATATTTTCCCCACTAAATGAGACATATTTTTATTGCATACCCTCATTCCAAAAGAGTAAATGATGTGGGGGAGTTCTACATGATTTTTGTTTTTGGTTCTCGAGGATGGATGGGTCTGTGGTACAATTATAGCTGGAAAAGACACGACGGGTAGCACATATACTCATTGTGTCAGTACCATTGAATTTGGTAGCATAGAATGATTTTCTATAATTCTGAGGAATATAAAAAAATGTTATTTCTCTTAATTAAATGAATAGATGATGTTTCACCAATGAGGTTAGAGCTTACTCAGATGCATTGCTGAGTATATTCTTTCTAATGAGTCATGGAATCAGTTGGGTTATTCCTGGAGGTCATGGAACATTGTTGTCATGCTAATGTAATGAAATGTTGTAATTCATAATTGTTAATTAATTTATCAGGAATTAATTTTCTTAAAATGAAATTTAATTAAATCGATTAAGTAATTTAATGTAGTTCTTTATGGGTTGTGTGCTTATAGGATATATATTGTTAGAAATGGAAGCTGGGGGTCTTAGAGACATCAGCTGTAGTTGAATCTAAGAGATTTTTTTTCCATTTTGTGGTTGTGATATGCATTATATGCAACAATTTTTGTGTTTATATACACTACTCCACCATGTTTGTTAGGTAAACTAACAACATAGGGATTTTGAGCTCTAGGGGTGGTGTTTTCCCCAATAACCCAATGGGAGTATTGATGGACGACTACCCCCATTGGCTCCACTATCTTATATATATAGTTACTTGTGTTGGTATGCAGGTCAGTTATTTTTCCTCGTATATCTTTCTAGAGGGATAAATGGATTCTGGTTATTTCAAACACATAAATTCTAGAAATAGTTCCTTGTGGACTAATATGGGTGTAATTTGTATAGGCTATGATTTTTTGAGGATCATTAATCATTTTATAAAAAGTAATCTATAGATGTATAATACATGATCTATGATACATTATATGTGAGATATGGTGGTTCTCAAAAACATCCTGGTTACTTTTTTTAGTGTTTTTGGTGGTTAGTTTCACAAGGTGCATGTTGTGGTGCTACGCCCAGGTGTTTTTGGACTAGCTTTTCTGAAGGAGATGATCATGATGTGCGATGATGGGGAAAAGAGGGAAACCATTAGGGAAGTGGAAGTAGAGTACCCTTGACATTCATTATTTTATTATATACTCTTGTATGTGATACTTCATGAGATTATCCATGGTGATACAGGGAACGTAGTATACCTATTTATGTGATAATTAGTTTCACTTGTTGTTAACTATTCTTTAGCATGTGTTCTTTATTTTTTTACAAGAGTCTCTGGGGAGGATCCAACTGAGTATATTTTTATACTCAACCAATGTTAAAAAAACTCTTTTTTACGTCACTTATAGGAGGATTGATATCAAAAATTTTTTACCTGCTTGGAGTTTTGTAAGAGCTGTTTGGGATTAATGGTTGCAACCGGTTTACTTTCAATTTGTACATTCAATTTTCCCTATTAGTGGTATTAGTTCATGAATGAAAATACATATGTGTACATGAGTTATCTTTTAATTTTTGGTATGATTATGATTTGATTGATGTCTATATTATCCCTCCCTTTTTCATGTTTTCTTTTATAGGTAAATGCCTCATATTTGTCTGTTTCTAAATCCATCAGTGCAATTCACCGACTCAGGGGGGTCATTATGTATCTTCCCACAATTTTGGACTAGGTGGGGTAAACATGGTGGACATGGGGTGATGACTGTTCTTGTGATATAAGGTGGTGTTTGTTATAACTCAAAACCTATAGTTTTCTATGAAATTTGGGTACATGGAATGTGGTAAAAACATAAATGGTGTGAAATTTTACTGGTGTCCTAATCATGTTCTACAAATAAATTTCCCCCAATTAGTTAATGAAAAAATATGTGTGAGTCAATCAATGAAAATCTCATATTTATCAATTAAAAATACATTTCCTCTACAATACAACAAGTAAATAGTGTGTAATCATCTAACCGGTATGTAGTTTGGTAATGAATTTTCTAAAAACCTATACTCTTCTTATTTTATCACCACTCAAACTAACTCCACAACCAATATCACATGAATTCCCAACATTATTAGTCAATCATGGTATTAAATTCTCATGTAGTGGATTTATAGTAATCACTTATGGCAAACATGATATCCCATGGAATCTCATCAACCATGAATCACTCAATTAGAAACAACCTGCACCCCTATATATTTATGATCCATCGGAATATAGTTTTACTCCCACATGTGACAAACTTAATTATTAAACAAAAATACAAAATCGTGGATCTATGGTTTGATCATGATTTGAACCAAATTAAAATTTTAATAACAAGAATAACATAGACAAACAAAAAATATGTTATGACTATCTAGAGAAACCCATAAACCTAAAAAAAATAAATTATCTAGAAGACTATTGAAATCCCAACCATTGATTTTTTGTTGGAAAATTGATGTAAAAATGGGAAACAACAAATAAAACTAAAAAATAAATAATCAAAATCATATCTATAAAATTCATAAATTTATAGGGCTATAAGAAGAATAATAATTATGATTTATATTATTAATCATTAATAAATAATATAATGGATAGATAAAATACATAAAAAAATTCCACACATTATCAATAGTATGTCAACTTGTAACACAACAAATAAAAATAAATAATAAATAATCAAAATCATATTTATAAAATTCATAAATTTATTGGGCTATAAGAAGAATAGTAATTCTGATTTATATTATTAATCATTAATAAATAATTTAATGGATAGATAAAATACATAAATAAAAATTTCATACCTTATCAATAGTTTGTCCACTTGTAAATAATTCTTTTATACTGATTTCATAAGTGCTTCTATTGAATCATTTATCATTTTTAGGACCACTATATTATACACAGCATGGGAATTTACCAATAATAGATCCAATAAAATCTCATAAGGTTGCGAGGATAATCCAAGAGTTCATCTCAAAAGAATATTACTTAAAAAAAATTATTAGGTGAATTAACCAAGTAGACAATATATTTAATTATGTAATTTATTCCACTAACTCTGCTCATGATTGTGAATTTCTACTAGTCCTGATGCTAATTAACCATACATTATTCCTTCTATTAACCCACCATCTGGCTCGACTATAGTGTATGTTATCTAATATAAGAATATACATAGAATAAAACCCAAAAATCAATAATATGTGCATGTTTGGGAAAAAAAATTACACCCTGTTATAATTTCTCTTACATAGGAATCTACTATGACCACTTCTTCATTCCACCCCGAAATCAAGACATTGAATTACTATTATAAATATTTTAGATTCAACTGTTATAAAATAAATTCATTATATACTCCCCATATTCAATGGTTATTACCATTAAATCAACACTATACTCGAAGAAGTGATAGTATTTAATCTTCATCTGGTTCTGACGCTTTATGATCTCTCCAAGAGTTTCCCATGATACCAAAGGACCCACGTTAGTGGAATTTATCATTACCAAATGGACTTCTCCAATGAATCCTCAATCATCCCTTTGTTCTAATAAAATATGTATCCTTAGTCAATGTATAACATTCTCCTATGAATGTCATATGATCAATCATGCACATATCACATCAGTTTTAACCGTTGGAATACCTCTTGTATTGAGTTCAGATATGGGGGAAATGGGAAATTATATTCAACCACATCATTGTGGAGAATCTAGAATGGATTAATAAATATTAGTGATAGTTTAGAAAAAAAGAAAAATAAACATATTCCTTGATGCTTTTAGTAATTTTGGAGAAAACGGTGTCCCTCTTTAATGTCCAAATTCATTTTTGAATGGTTTGAGTAACATTTTTCAAAACTCTATGTGGCCTTCATCCAATATTGAATCACACAGAGCATTTATATCATCATCCAAACAATCGCTATACCCATGATTAATTACTCCTGAACCACTATCATGTATAGAGGGGGCCTCCAATGTCAACAATATATTTCTTATAATGGTTCCAGGCATATAGTAGAGTGATACTTTCTATTGTTTGAATTCTTATCATATGGAAAATAGTCTTCCTTTATTCATCTATAGTCCAACATGAAATCATTATTCCTTTGATGACTTACATAAATGTTTCTCTAGTAATTGTCATACATTCAATGATAGAATTTTTTACTCATCTATAAATGGTTTCAAATCAATTCTTTCTAGACTCTATAAAAAATATATAAATCAGGCATCTCATTTGGAGAATATCATTGATTTTATACGCTGAATATGGATGATCTCTTATATGTTCTGGCACCCATGGTTTCCCTCCTTTACTTACATATTGATGAGACATGATGAAACAAATTCAAATCAAATTTCATAGTTTATACCCACAAAAATATAAATGAGTTTTACTTCCATGTTACCTCTCCGAAAAAACTATGAAAAATATTTCTTGTTAAGGTAATGCACCACCACAAATAAATTCCCATATTATGGACTATATTAATTTCACATACATATACAAACAAAACCTTTCACTTCAACATCAGTTTGATATATTTATTAATAATTATATTCCTATGAATATGTTGTTCTCTATGGACTAAAAATAACTTCTTAAGAAGGCAATGTCTTTATGTTTACAATGATAATAGTATTTGAATGAATCCCACGTCATGGGTCTCACAATTATACCAGGGGTTCCCATCTATCATAACCCATATGCAGTCACTACCATCTATTTAATAAACACACATCCTTAAGAATCAAAAAATCCATAACAAAATACCATGAAATAGTAAGCTTCCTATTCTAGACTACTGATATGTTGACTATCGGGTCTCTTTTTTTCTCCCCAATGGTACCCTAACATAGATGAGACTAAATGAATGGCTGACCCTTTTGATAATTGTTTATAAGGGAGTCAAGACTGTGGAAACGTGTATTAGGAACAACTAAAATTTAATATCCATCCCTTGGAATCTTTTCACCTTATATAATATTTTCAGAATCTCATATCATAGAAAATCACCATTCATCCCTAGGTATATAGATACTCCAACATCTGAGATAAATTTACATTGAAAGTGGACATACGTAATCCAGAACTAACAATTTTTGAGATTTCTATATAAATTATTTTTCTAGAATATGGTCGGGATCGTACTCAACTGATCCTCATGTTTATCCTCTGATGCTAAATAAATAAGGTCACCATTGATGATGAATACAATGAAATAGTCTATGAATTGATCTAAAATCTATTTAATGATTCCCAAGACCATAGTTATGGATTTAACTACTCCTATGAGAATCAAATAGAACACTTAATGTTCTATTTCATAGAACAATATTTTCAATTTATCATCTTCATGAACCTACAATATATTATTTATGAAAAAATGATTGATATTAGTGAACCACCTAAATTTCATTAATTTTTAATAGAGATCATCAATCCAAGAAATATGGTATTTAAATATACTATAATCTGATTCAGATGGAGATACATAACATAAATCCTCAAGCTCCTATTAAAAATATTTTCAAACAACATTGTTTCATCCTAACGGTATACATTTTGTATGATTAAAACATTCCATTGAATGTCTGATAACAACCTAATCGGCCCTAAAATATCAATATGGAATATCTAATAATATTAAAAAGATATCATTAAGTCCAAATAGTGTATATAAAAAGAAAATACATGTTTATGACAGTATTATTCTGGTATATTCATGGACGACATGTTTTTCATTGTTCCACCATTACTAAAAATGTATAATTCAGGGTTTATGCTAAACCAGTAGAGAAAATTTCTAATTAGTTAGTGATTAGCTGTAACATTCTATACAAGAGTCATGTTTTTCTCAACATAAAATCCCTTTAACTAAAGAATTAAAACCTCATCCCATATAATAAATGGGGCCTATTTATATGGGAGTAAAAATATATCTGAACATGTAATATAGATAAAAATTACATAACATGGATGATTCTATATGTATTTATAGTATATATGGAAAGATCCCATGTGAAATGCTCTCTATTGAGTGTGTTATGACACTTTTGGAAGATATTCATGGTTATGGGATCTCTCCCAGTAGTTTTCTCAAGAAATAATAGTATATATAGGGCATCAACAAGAACAAAAATCTCTTGAAAATGTGATATATCAATGAAATAACGGATCACTCCCATGTCTACAAAAAATTGGTAATGTTTAGAATAATCATAGTATATAAAAAATAATATCATTCCTGACCTGTTCATATACTTATTCTTCTTATAGTAGATTATAACCCTTACCATCATCCCTCTAAGCCTAGTATGTATCCACTGGATTAGGTGGTTGTAATGGGTAATGTTTTCATCCTCATATTTTAGCTCCCCCTCCAAGAGTACTACCAATAATTTGGTAAAACATTCCTCCTTGGTGGCCACAATTTCTTCCCTTATGCGGTCCTTAAATGATACATTTTCTCTGATTTGTCGGTCTATTTAATATATTCCCATCCTCTAAAGCACAAAGGTTTAGGGAGTAGAAAACCAAGTAACCCAAACTCTCATAGGAATTTCAATGTCTATCCATCAGCTGATTGGATCCCTTGCAAGAACAATGAATTTTTAAATTTTGAACTTGGTTCTATTTGTATGAATGATTTTCTTATTATGAATCTAATTCCTATGCTCGGCCTATATATTTTAATGACTATGGTATGAGATTACCAAAACCATCATTTCCTTCCAATTACTTATACACAAATAATCCTAATATCATTAAGTCCCAATATTACACCAATTCATAAAAGATAATAAAGAGGGGTACAATACATTCTTATATTTTCTTTGGATGCCACAATTGAACATCCATATGCATCATAATACCTCACCAATTATATCAATGGGGAATCACGTGGGATCATTGAATCTTGATTTTTTTCTTTAAAAGTAGTCATACTACGATAATATATCTCTAATGTCTCTAGAGTACACATCTATATCCTTATTGATGGGAAATACTCATCTAGGAGTAAGTTCTCAAAATCATCCCACAAAAGTGTTTCCTTATCATAATTCTTAGTTATAAATCAACACTAAGTAATTAATACACTCTAAATAATACTATATAAAAGCAGAAACACATTTTTGAGATAATTCTTATTGGTAAAATACAATTATACCACTACATGAATCCAATGTTCAAACATGTATTGGTATGACTCTCCCTATATAATAGACATGGTCTAACAATGAAACACATGTAGTGTGATCAACCGTTAGGATTATTAATCGAGATCCACATGAGCAATAAATTGATCTAAATTGAGTTAATTTCCTTCCTATATTATGATGTGTGGGTCTTCTCATCACTCAATGGGTAGTGTAATTATACACTATTGTCCTAGAGGAAATATCATAGAAACTGGAACCTTAAAACCACATAAATTATTTATCCATCATTGCAACACTACCTATGAGGAATAGATGGTAGTCTATATGGTGGAATCCTATAATTGAAGAGGATGAACCATGGTAAAAATCATATATCTATTAAGATTTTTCATTGATGAAATGATATGATTGATAATCCATTCTTATTCGATGAATGACCCATTTCTTCCCAATAATTGGTTAATATGCTAACCATGCTGAGAAATATTTTATTAGAGTCCTTGTGAATGTCTTTTTTTGTCTCCACACTATCACTGTGATCCCTATGGTAGAATAAAGACTAAATATATCATCCTAAAATTTATTAAAATCCCAAAACCATACCTCTATGCACATATATATGAAATATCCATCCCTGAGAAAACCTTCTTTGATGTCGCTCACACATAAATAATCCCTCCATGATCCCTTGGAAAATTGTAAAACAAATTTTCCACAAATATCATACCTCTAATTGGCTAGGATATAGTGACTATCATCAATTTGGAATAATATTCAAATGGGTTTCTTTATCCTACATTAAATATATATATAATAAAAGCCTCTCCATATTCCATAAAAATTCCATGAAATAATTATATCATATAAAAAAATATGATAAATACATTGAAAACCCAATATGATCACTAGAATATAATAAGAAATAGTGAATAATGTAAAGGATGAATATAATTAACCAATATAAAAAGCAACAGTATCATAAAAATAATGGGTGTAAGGTCCTTTCTCATTTCAATGTTTAGACAATGCCAGATAGTGAAACCACCATGTACCATTAAGCTACATCAATATCTGGCCCTCCATGATCCTTGAATAACCTTCATTCATCATTATATGACATAAAATTTTTGGAAACGATTCACATATAGGGGTTCGTATACACATACATAAAAAGACTCACCAAGAACCTACAATGATACATGAAATATCAGTCCACTCATAAACACCTAACTATAGGAAAAGTAAAACAATAACCCTTACATTATCAATGGGGAATAAAAAAACGGTATAATAGTTTATAGATATATTCAATTGAAATATGTAAGAATAGAAATAAATATGATTTCTATAATAAATAGTTGACTAGAGTGACCTATCCTAAACAAAATTGAGGGAGTCATTTATTATCAGTGGATGCGTAACCCATTGGGGGAGTACTGAATCATTGTGTAGGACCATGATCCTCCAAATATGTAAGATGATATATTGGTAGAAACTCCATATATAGAGAACGAAACCTAAGGCATGTGGGGGGATTACAAATCCAATCTACACATAAGATATGAGTTACCATTATTAAACCTAAATGAAACTATCTAGGTTGTATCATCACTAAAAATAATGTAAAAATATTTTCAAAACCACATCAATAAATAAAAGATCCTATAGTTGAAATTTCAATTACACCACCTCACGCCATATCTCAAATATTTATGATAAGTACATAATTACATTCTATAGGATAAATTTTCATAATTGACTATATTCATGTACAAATATAATAGAAATAAATGAGATAACTCTACCATATGGGTCATGGATAAGTATATGACATGTTCCACATATTACATGATGAGTATCCTAAAGCATTTTTGTAACTCATTAATAGAACATCACATGGCATGATAAGATCCACATACATGATGGGTTTGTTAGAATATAATATTATTGTTATGAGACTATGGTTGATTCCCATAATGTACTGAAACTTATTGTTTCAGGTTATATAAAAATACATGGAATGTTCATTGATCCCAAATAGTATTTATTATCAAATGAGCTCGAAAGATTTTACCCCTAGTACACACCACATAGTTAGCTTGTAATATATATAATGTGGAAATATAATTTGAAATGAAAATATTTAACTTATCCAAAATACCGTGAAACCATTGCAACAAATGTATACAACAAGTGTTTTTTTAACTACATGTTGTTTAGTTAGCAATTTCCCATGAATTTTCATTTTTTCCAGTCTTCCCTAGTTTTCATACAAATCCGTCACCATTATTTCCAAAATAAACCCTTAATAATAAATTAATGTAGGATGGTAATATAATGTATGTTTCCAACCAGTGAACATCAGAAGCACACCCCACCATTATGGTTCAATATTAGAGCATCGCTCCATGAGTCATAACCTGAAACATCCACCATCCAAAATTCACTATAATCTAATTTTACTCCCATGAACCAAAACCTAAATCACCAAATGAAAGAAAACCATCCTATATTTCATGTTGGATAATGATTAGAATTGGTATGAGTGTTTAATCAATAATCTAATACATGACCTTGATGAATACACAGATAAAGATGGGAGAAAACTCTAAAACCATAAAAATAAATAATCACTGTCGAAAATTTTTGAACCTGAACATCAATCACATATGTCAAAACAATGTAAAAGGGTAATGAAAATATGTGGTTAATGAGTTGGTTATCAAAGTCAGAATTTAATTTTTATTTAATTGGCAGTTTCTTATGATGAAGAATATTTCATTTGAATAAAATTAATTTATTTTTCAAAATCAAATGATTTGGTAAAAGATAGCAACAAAAAATACCTACACTAATAACAGTTCATTCCCAATAGAATATTATATTCACACCAATGACGTGATAGATTCCATATAATCATTATTCTCTACCAGATCCTCAATAATCTCCACACTAAGTGAATTATCCCATGGTCATTCCTCAAAATACTTCTAAGGGTTGTGTGAATAACCCTAGATGTTTTCTTAAATGATTGTTATGTGGCTGAATTCATACATAAATGAATTTATTATACCTCTTAAATTTTTATTTAATTTAATACTTTTACACAAAAAGTAATGGAAAAAATACCATGAATGTCAATGTAGACAAAACATGCACTATTTCAAGTGGTATAACACTATTTTAGATTTAATGATGGGCTCAATTTCCAATTTTGGTAAGTGATTATATGAAAAATAATAGTTTTGGAATAATCAAATGAATGATATGAAATTAATTTATTATTTTTAATATAAAAATACTAGTCTCTATGAGACACGCATATCTTCAACACCTCTATGATTGTATTTATAATTATTATTAAATACATTAGAAGGGTTCTATTAAAAAATTGAATTGAATCTAATTTTTAACTTAATTTTTAAATGTATATAATAAATACTTTATATTGTTAAATTTATGATAATATTAACATAAATCTTTTATATATTTATTTTTTCCATTATTAAATATTACTGTATCTATATAATATTAATTCATATATAATGGAATACCATAAACAAATTGAAGATACCATGTAAAGGTAAAATGATTATTTCATTTCTCAACTATATGAAATTATACATGAAGTATAAATAAACATTAGAAATATAAATTTAGACAATGATAAATTATATATAAATAATTCAAAGAAAGAAAATGTAATATTTGGATGCGTAATGGTATACATGAATTAACATAGATGCAAACAACACTTTCAAAATAAAACAATCGTTTAGAAAAATGATTTAAAATATTAAAAAAAATTGAAAATAACATTTATAGAAAATAAATTCAATGAATAATGATAGAAAAATGTAGTACATCAATGACATGAAAAGGGTATATGACTATTAGTATAATAACTAGACCATGGAATCAAATTAAAGTTGATTATATTATAAAATAAAAATATATAAATATTTATGATTATAATAATATATAAAATTGTTTAAAATGAAAAAAAGCTATTTAACATAATGAAATAAGAATTAAATTTTTATGAAAACATATAGGTTTTGTTTCCATTAAAAATAAATTTTATAGAAATAATAAAATCCAAATGATATTTCTTATAATACAAATATTAATCAAAAATTAATTATACAAAAAATTAAAAAATATTTTGGAATAAAAATTAAAATTCAATTTTTTTAGAAAATAGAGAATGTCAAAAAATAGTGATTTTGAATAAATATATATATTTTAAAAAATCTATTTATCAATGTTTAACAATAATAAATAATTTTAAATAGTGTATATGAGTAAAAATTTGATGTTTATATATGTTATATGAATTTTTTGACCAAATTATTATTTAATCACGCTCATCTTACTAATGATCCACTGTTTTGAACATTATTTTCAGATATAATATTTAATTTTAAAACATCTCTCTACTCAATTTATAAACACAACCAATTACCTCATGATTTATCCTCACTTATAAATGATTACATTTACTATTTTTGATAAAAAAATATCCATGTTTTGGTGGTGTAAAAATTCCCTAAAAACCATTCATTAATCTTTTGTAGAATATCATTGGAGGACAACCAAAGGAAGCGGAAAACAATCCCAATTGAACACTTTTGAGTTTATTTCTTTACCAGAATCTTCCAAATCACTTCTAATCACTCATATAATTCATTAATAACATATATATACTATCATTATATATATTAATTGAATATCCATTTTTCAAGTCTCCCTTTTTTATTATAAAAATGAAAAACTCCCCATACTCATGTTATTTCTCACCTTTTTTGATGAAATATTTCATTTTTCATCACCATATGAATGGGTCGAAATAATATGATATTGGACTATAATTATCATTAAAACTGATAAATTAACTAATTTTTATTATTCAATAATAATAAAATAAATGTTTTTTATACATCATTAAAAGTAAACTCTCATGGGTGGTTGTCAGACATAAACAATCAAGATACAATACCATATTTAATATGACACCTAAATCATACCCATGATTAAAAACATTAATTATTATAACGTTATTTACTCCAATCATTAATCTATTATAGTTCATAAAATAATATGATAAATAATATGTACATATATCACCACGGTAACCAATCAAAAATACATTTCATTATATGTTCTAAAATAATCATCACAAGAATCATCAAACCAATAAGTCTATATTGAAATGATGTAAAGGGAAAATAAAAGGTTTAATAAAAATGTTTTATGGTTTTAAAATATTTAATTAATGATTTTATAAAAAATTATTGTTAGATTTTGTTTTTTGAGGATCCTATAATAACATTACCTACACCATGGATGGTTCATACCACTTATGTGAGCAATTATGTCTATATTTAACACAAATGATCCCATTTCTTAGATTTAATATGTTTTTAATGAGAAAATATTTTATGTTGGATGATGTTGTCCATACGTATCAGTGATGTGAGTAACAAGTGATGAGGTGATTCCAAAAATGGTAATGATAACTATTGTATGAATCTTAGAGAATTTTTTTTAGGAAAATTCATGTATCCTCTTTCGATCAGATGATTAATAGAGGTGTTTCTCATGTAAAATAATAGTACTCAAGATAAATGTATTCTCATGTATAAGTAGAAGGATCTGAATCTGTACATACTTTATAAATACAAATGGAAATATAATGATTGAATTTCAAAAAATTAAATGGATGATTTTATTTTTTAAAATATAGTGAAACCATATATCTATATATATTTTAATGTTTGAGGAATAACAAGATAAATATTTATAAAAACATGGATAAATTTTTGTAGTGATTTTATGTGTTTCAGAAGGTTCAATGTTGATTTGATAAAGTATGTGATTCATTTGAAAATTTCAACAAATTTTTTTATATAATGAGAATTTAATTTTATTTCATATGAAATATATTATTTCATGTATTCATGGAAAATATATAACAATCATAAGATCAAATAAAACCTTATGTAATTAAATAATGATAATATTATAAAACATATAGGTACATCATATTAATTTATTATATCATATTACATTCATGTATGAATCTACATAAAATATAAGTCATTGAAGAAATTTTGAAATAATTTGAGGTATAGAGTATGATTTTGAGAAAATGAATGACTTAGAGAATATGTTATTTTAATGTTATAGGAAATGAAATTACATTGGGACAATAACATATAAAAATATCATTATAACATCATTATAAAGTAGCATATGGCTTGATAGTCATACAAATTTTTTATAATTTTAATTATTTTCATTTGGAAATAAAATAGTGAATTTTAATGATTCTAGATCCAACCATTCAAGTATAAATAATCAAGAGTCACTCTTAATCATAGCTATTATAATGATTTTAATAACATTTAATGAATAATAATTTTGGTATACCACTACTATAATTTGACTAAAAGTCTAAATGAGAATATTTTAAAATTTATCATGATTATTAAAGTGGATAAATTATATTGTTACTAAATATGATTCTAAATTTTCAAAATATCAAAAAAATTATTTTAATTTATAACTTTATGTGAAATGTTTTCTCCAAGTGTATTATTGCGAATATTAAAGATGAATCAGAAATTGACTTTCAATGGTAGAATATTCTTGGAAAAACATTTCTATTCAATGGTCTTGTTATGCCTCATGGGTATGAACATGATGAAATTTGATTCATGATGTAGATAATTAAGTAATAGTTTTATCTATTATATAAAGCATGTATATATAATTATAAGGATCTTTTTGTCTAATGATAATAACTCAAACTGTTAAGAGAGTCTTCTATACTGCCAATCATGTTACTGTATATTTTTCACAGCTATGGGGAATGAAGTGTAAATTTTTCCTGGTATAATATTTTAATTAATGAATCCTAGGATGATGGATAAAATATATAAGGATATATTCTGGAAAAGACATAAACAATTATAAAATAAGATAAAGAAGTTTTTTTTGGTTTCTTGTGAAAAGTTTTGAAAAATATATTTTATTCTAACGTGTGGAGTATTTTTGTTCTCTATGTATGTGCATTTTTATTCCATATAAATATCCAAATATTGTAAAAAATTTAAAATTTGATTGATCCCCAAAAAAATGAGGAGTTTCATTTACATTTTCAGTGATTGATTCTACAAAGAAAACAATGATTTCCATCTATAATAAAATACATCTTAGGAAGAAGAATAATTTTTTTATTGTAAATATGAATCTTGGTGAACCAAAATCATTATTGGGGAAGTTAAATATGTAGAAATTGTCCTTATCCAGGTCATCCATGTGTGTTTATAGAAGAGGAGGATTTTTCTACTACTAAAATGCAAATTTCCAGATATAGGTGAGAAGCAGTAACACCATCTTAAGACCTATTATATCACTATATATATATAATGTTAAATTATAAAGGCCAAGTGATCATTTGGAATATTTGGATTAAGAGACGTGATAGTGAACATGGTTGTCCCAACACATCATCAATGGAATGGGGAATTGAAAGACCATTTGTAAGGACCTGACCCCATTTACCTAGAGCCGGTAACTTACTGGTCACATTAGCATGCAAACAAGGAATACGAAGCCAAAAGGACTGTGTAGTTTAGTATTTTTGGAAACATGATACAAATATTTCCTCATCATTACAACGTGAAATAAAAACCAACAAAGAAACTCCTTAGACATCTTCTATAACTCCTATGTTATTTCCGCATGTCGTTTATAATAGAATTATTCTTGTCCATTGAAAATGAAACATAATAATGGTGTGACCTCAAATTCTCAGTAAGAGTAAGAAATACAGTGGAAGACGACATAAACATTAGACATGGTGAATAATTGAAAACACATGCCTTTAGAAATAAACATGAACATAATATGGTAAAAATTAGAGCTAAGTAAATATTTCAATAACACAAAATAATCATGGGTATTTTACTAGTTGAATAACCACATGAACCATCAAAAATAAATTCAAAATGAGGGGATGCATAATGTGGGACAAAATATCTATACTGTCAAGGCCTCATTCCAAGACCATAAATAACCATTTTGTCAAGGCCTTTTGCCATGACCGTAGATTGTCTCATGAGACCTACAGATGCACCGAGGGACTACAGCGGGCCCCACCTGACACTTACTATGTGAAATTAATTCATCATATGAATGGGGAAAAAAATAAATAACATACACTTTAATATATTAAATTTAATTAGATTTCCCAGAACATTAATCCAAAAACACCAACCATTCGATGTAAACCGATGAATGGATTAAAGATAGAACCTTAACAACAAGAATAATCATAAACCATTAAATTGAATTTGTTATATGATAATATGGAATACTAATCCCAATCATACATAATAATAAACAAGTGTGTTGAAATAGAATAAAATACTCTTATAAAATTTTCATGTAATTCTTGAAATAAATACACATTTACTTTGAAAAGAAGAGTTCTATTGGAAGAATCTTTTAATAACACGTGAAGGGAGATATTATTTTATTAAAAAAATGACTAATTGTATAGATATAATGGTTTACAAAAATATATTAGATATTTCCCCTGAAAATAGGTATGAAATTGAGATATTCCCTTGAATCAGGATTGTATTTCGGAAACAATTTGAACGATCCTTTTAAAGAATGTAACTAAAATAATATAAAAAAGGATTATGGGTTGTGAAAATGTATAGAACACTCAAACAGAATTTATTATGAGTATATAATAATACATAAGAATTTTAATGTGGTAATTTAGACAATGAAATTAACCCAAATGGAAATGGATGTTCGGGTGGAAAAACCCTTACCTTAAGTCTGAATGTGTTCCCCTCTTGAACATAGTGTCATAGAATATGAAATTATACATATCAATAACATATTTAAGAACCTAATATACATGCATTTAGTTTATCATAATTCTATTTAGTTCATTTATTTTATTATTTATATGTTATTATATTGAATTACGTTGTTCCAGAGTGTTTGTTTTCTGAATTTTCATAATTGGTTCACTTGTTTTTTTTTGTATTTATGTTCATGTTGAATGGTTTTAATTCTCCAGAATTTAAATTAAATATTATATATAAATATATATATTTTTTTTAATAGTCATATGTATCATTTGGTTACATGGAATGAGGATGAATCATTAGATGAAAATAACTTCGATTATTTTGCGGTATTTGGATTATTATTTACTTGGTTTTTCATATAAATTAATAATATGTACATATTCTTGTTCATGAATATTAATTAGTTTTTAATACATATATTATAGTATTGTTCAATAGTAAATATGTTTTCATGACCATTAATGAGAAAAATATTTAAGAACAAAACTACATTGTCTATAACGGTTATAAATTGGAACCTCATTGACGTAGATTTCATTTATAAAAAATAAAAGGAAGGGAGTAAGAATATTGATGATGGTTATTCAATACATATGATATAAATCTTCTATATATTATAATATAGTTATCATGGTCAGTTGTATTGATGATGTGAGAATAGGATAACAAAATAAGATAAATTCAAATGAAACTAAACGAAAAAGAAAGGTGCTTTGCCTCTTGAAATAACTTCCTCGAGAACCTCCTTAAGGGAAGGGATTTAGGTCTTTTGGAAATACCAAGAGCTTACTGGTTGTGGGGAGTGACTAGGGAAGGGTATTTGGGCATAACATTGAGGAGATTTAAGGTATAGATGAGTGAGAAGAAGAGGGAGTGGTGAGGGGTTTTATAGTGGAGGAGTGGGGTAAATTTTGAATATTTAATTCATTATTTTATTATTTCCCTCAAGGCACCCAATAATGTTGTTTCATGTGACCAATAATAGTAATAAGTGCCTGTGAGTTCAATCCAAGTGTCAATTCATCACTTGTGATGACATTAATAGTGTATTTACCTGATAATTTGTATATATAGTATTTTATCGTATTTCACTATTCATAAAAATTTTTAGAATTTCATAAAAATACAAAACATTTATCTCAACCATTTTTGGATTTGTAGAATTCAAAAATAAACTCCATTTTTCAAAATTAGTTTTCAAATTATAATTAATTTAATTTCAACGATGAACCCCATTTTTCAAAATTTGTTTACAAAATTAGTTTTACCTTTTTTGGCTTCATTGGGAGGTAGTGTATTGTGAAATCATTGTCTTTGAGTAGCTCAATACATCTCTTTTGTCTCATGTTGAGTTCCTTCTGTGAGAATATATTTTTCAAACTCTTATGATCTGTATATATCTCACATTTTTCTCCATAGAGGTAATGTCTCCAAATTGTCAGAGAAAAGATAACAACTCATATCTCAAGATCATGAGTTGGATAGTTTTGTTCATGAATTTTTAGCTGTCTAGATGCATAAGCTATCACTCAAACATTCTGCATAAGGACACAACCAAGTATTTTCATTGATTCATCGCTATAGATAACAAACCCATCATTCCTTCATTGTTGCGTTAGGATCATAGTGTTCCCTAACCTCCTATTCAATTATTCAAACCATTCATCACATTCTTTTTTCTATATGAACTAAACCCCTTTTCATGTAATATTAGTCATTGGGTTGGCTAAACAAGAGAAGTTATGAATGAAACGCCGATAATAACCTACTAAACCAATAAAACTGTGTACTACAGTTACGTTCCTTGGATTATTCCATTCATGCACAAACATTGTCTTCACATGATCTACGGATATTCCATCCTTAGAGATGCTAAGGAAGGTAGTGTATTGGATCCAGAAATCACACTTTCTAAACATACCATATAATTTATTTCTTCTTAGAGTCATAAGAGTAGTGTGAAAGTGATTTTCATGATCTTCATAGCTTTTAGAGTACACCATGATATCATCAATAAACACCACCACAAAGCCACTAAGAGATTCCTTGAAAACTCTATTAATAAAATCCATGAAAACAAATGGTGCACTAGTTAGTCTAAATGTAATTACTGTAAACTCATAATGCCCATACCTAGTTCGGAATGCAGTGTTTTGAATGTCTTATTTTCTCACATGTAACTGATGATATCTAGATCGATGATAAATCTTAAAAAAAAAAATTGGGCCCCATGAAGTTGATCAAATAAATCATCAATTCATGGAAAAGGTTACTTATTCATTATTGTAAAATCATTGATTTCACTATAATAAATGAAAAACCTCATAGACCTGTCTTTATTCTTAACAAAAACAATAGGGGCTCCCCATTGAGAAATGGTAGGGGAATAAATCCTTTATCCCTCAATTCATCTATTTGTTTATTTAGCTCCATTAACTCCACAATGGCCATTCAATAACGGGTCTTTGATATGGGCCTTGAACCAGGAATTACGTCAATGGAAAACTCAATTTCCCACTCGAGAGGATGTCTAGATAAATCCATTGGAAATACATAAATATATTCTTTCAATTGAGGTACACCTTCTATTTGAACATTATTTTCTTCACCCATGGTTATTTGATTCTCTTCCACCCCAATATTTTAATTTAGTAGAGCAATTGTGGGTGGGTCTAGATGAGAATTACATTGTTAGGTTTCTACTCTAAAAATAAGAGATTCTTCACAATTCTTGAAAATTGAAACCTCCTTCATCTTGAGACATATCTTCAGATCATAATTTGAGAGCCAATCCATAGCAAGAATTATATCACAGTGAACCATTAGTATGATAATATGGTTAGAAACAAAAGGACATTTATTTTTTGGGAGGGGGACTAATCGACACACCTTTTTTTCAAGGATACATCCACTAAGATTTTTGACTGATAAC
This sequence comes from Viscum album, assembly GCA_963277665.1. Taxonomy (NCBI): domain Eukaryota; kingdom Viridiplantae; phylum Streptophyta; class Magnoliopsida; order Santalales; family Viscaceae; genus Viscum; species Viscum album. Next base: position 1,878,524,954 of record OY728150.1, on the reverse strand, counting down.
TCCTTTATTAAATAAAAAATTGAAATATCTAATTTTTATGGAAAATTGGGATGATATAAATGAATGAGATGATCCAGAATCAAATAATGTATTGGCTATGTTGGATGAAACAATCAATGTACCTGCGATAACTTCGTTAGGAACTTCAACCTCCTCAGTTGTAACCGCATAAGCATGGCCTTGCCCCCTAGGGCTCTTTGGGGAAAATTTCCCTAACTCTTATGAATTTAATGTTCATGATGTCTCATCTCCCTGAAATTGTATCACACAACATTGGTAGCTTATTTCTTCCCCTTACAATCCTGAGGTAGGTGGAATTTTTTCCGCACTTGTAATTGTCTCCCATTTCCTTTAGGAAAGTTCCAGGGTGTTTCATCCCATAATTACTACATGATGTAAATTCAACTCTTCCATTCTGATGCATTTCATTATTTACATTCCCATTGTTTTCCAAGGCCCTCTTCTTATCTTGTTTTCCTTTAATGTAATAAAACATAAAAAAATAATTTTATGTCTTGATAGAACATGAGACTATATCTTCATATGATTCAAATCATTGGGAGACAAGAGCCCTTCTGAGGAATGGTTTTAAACCATCAATAAATCGATCAATTTTTCTCCTTGGATTCTATATGTAGTCGGCAACATGCCTTGCAAGCCTTGTAATGTTGGCTTCATACATGGAAACATTTTCATCCTCCTTCTACCTCAAATTCAAGAATTGCCTCTCTATATCTGCTCACTCTTCACGAGGGAAATATTTTTCTAAGAAGATTTCTTTAAAATCCCTCTATTACATATCATCTATTTCTTCCTCCTCCTTTGTGTTTTGGACTAAAGACCACCACTGATCTGCATGACCCTTTAGAGGATAAACATTCATGACAACCTTCTCTACTTTGTTACATCCCAAAGTGAGAAATATCTTCTCATGGAAATATATCCACTGCTCTGATAAAAACGGGTTTGTAGTCCCATTGAAAGATTGAGGATGTTATCGCATAAAGAGATCTAACATAGCTCCTTCATGTGGTGGATCTTAATGATACATATGAGTATGATTATTATTCATAACATAAGAATGTTGTCCCAGTATAGTTATGAGTTGCTCAGAACCAGTCACAACACCAGAGCCAACATCATTATCTTTCATTAGAGATAAATCCCTACAGGGGACACGTGCTTTCGTGTGGTCTCCATTCCTTCAACTTAGAACCATCTCTAGATAATGTCATATACTATATTAGCTTATGAATCATAATGTATAATCGTAACATAAATAAATACTTAGAAAAAAATGAGATCCTGGGCATGGCTAATCCCATATTCACTAGAATGATTTATTTGTGGAAATTTTTACATTTCAATCCTTTATAATGGCTATTAACTATTTTGTGAATTTTCCTAATCATATCCCCCAGGAGTGTCGTAACCAAGAGTGCAGCCTGGCCCATTGTCATGCACCAGTTCTTGTTCGAGTCTATCTCAAAGTGGGTTTTTGTGTTTGACCCCTAGATACATCTATGCCATAGCCACCTCTACCTGCTCAAATCCAAAAAGAGATATATTGCTTGAAATATCCACATAATCTATTCCTTACCAAAATACCAGGACGTTATTTTACATATATCCTCAATGATTAACTTAGTGACTCCTCCCTAATTATATGGTTTCGAAATCTAGTTTCTAAGTATTCTACTACACTTCATTTTATACAAAATGTATGGATCGGGCCCCAGTTACCCTGAGCTAGTGACTTATTGGTTACATTAGAATACAAAAAAGGAATAAGCATCCCAAAGGACTGAGTAGTTTAGTATTATTGGAAAAATGAAACATACATAAGTTCATCATTACAACTTGAAATGAAAAACAATATAGAAACTCCTTAGAAAACTTCCATAAATCATAGGTCATTTCAGTGTCTAATTCATAATAGAATTCTTCGTGCCCAGTTAAAATGAAACATAATAAAAGATTTAGCTCAAATGCTCAGAAAGGGTAAAAAATACAACGAAATATAAAATAAACATTAGACATGGTGAATAATTGAAAAGACATGCCTTTAAAAATAAACGTGAATATAATATGGTAAAAATATGAGCTGAGTAAATATTTCCATAACATAACATATTCATGGGTATTATACTATTCCGAAAACAACATGAACCATCAATACTACATTCATAATGAGAGAATTCATAATGCGGGATAACATATCTATACTGTCAAGGCCTCGTGCCAAGAACAAAAATAATAATTTTGTCAAGTCCTTGTGCCAAGACTGTAGTTTGTCTCGTGAAACCTACCGATGCACTGAGGGGCTTTAGATGGCCCCACCTGAAACTTACTATGTCCAATGCATTCCTCATATGAATAGGGATAAACATAAACAAAATACACATTAATATATTAAATGTAAATACTTTTCCCCAATCATTATGCCGAAACACTAACCATTCATAGTAAACTGATGAATGGTATAAAGATAGCACATTTACAGCCAAAATAAAGATAAAACATTAAATTGAATATGGTAGATGATAATATTGAATACCAATCCAAATCATACATAAAATTCATAAAGTTAGTTGAAATTGAGGAAGATACACTTATAAAATCTTTGAGTAATTCTTGAAATAAAAATTCTTTTACATTGAAAGAAATAGTTCTTTTGGAAAAATCCTTAAATAACATCAGAAGTGAAGTGATATATTATTTTTTTTTACAAAATTAGTTATTTTATAAATATAATGGTTTCCAAAAAACAGATTAGAGATTTCCCCTGAAAATAGGTATGAAATTGAGCTATTCCCTGGAATAGGGCTTGAATTTCAGAAACAATTTGAAAGATCCTTTTAAAGAATGTAACTAACCAAAAAATAAAGAAGGATTATGGTTTCTGTACACATATAGAACACTGAATCATAATTTATGATGGTTATATAATAATACATTATAATTTTATTGGGGTAATTTAAACAATGAAAATAACCCGAATGGAAATGGAAGTTCGAGTCGAAAAACCCTTACCTTAAGTCTCAATGTGTTCCCCTCTAGAACATAAGGATCTTGTATATAAAATTATTCATATTTATAAAAAATTTCATAACCTAATAGAAATTTATTTTTTTATAGTAATTCTTTTTAGTTCATTTATTTTATTATTTATAAGTTATTATATTGAATTTCGTCGTTACAAAGTGATTATTTTCTTTATTTTCTTAATTTCTTCACTTGTTTTTATGTAATGATGTTAATGTGGAATGTTTGTAAATCTACAAAATTGAAGTTACATATTATAAATGAAGATCCATATTTTTTAATGGTCATTTATATAATTTGGTTACATGGAATGAGGATGAGTCCTTAGATGACAATCATTTCGATTATTTGGCGGTATTTTGATTATTATAAACTAGTTTTGTCATATAAATTAATAATATGTACATATACTGGTTCTAGAATATTAATTAGGATGAAAAAAATATATTATATTATGGTTCAACCATAAATTTGGTTTCATGACCAGTAATGAAGGAAATATTGAAGAACAAAACTTCTTCTTCCACGAAGGTTATAAATTGAAACCTAATGGACATTGATTTCGTTTATAAAATATAAAAGGGAGTAAGAATATTGATGATGGTTCTTCCACTCACATGATATAAATATAGTATATAGATGATACTATATTTATCATGGTCATTTGTATTGAGTACATGAGAAGAGGATAACAAAAAAAGATAAATTCAAATGAAACTAAAAGAAAAAGAAAGGTGCTTTACGTCTTGAAATAACATCCTCGAGAACATCCTTAAGGGAGGGGATGTAGGTATTTTGGAAAGGCCAAGAGCATCCTGTTCATCGAGAGTGACTAGGGAAGGTTATTTGGGCATAACATTGATTATATTCAAGTCTTAGAGGAGTTAAGAGAAGAGGGAGTGGTGAGGGGTTTTTATAGAGGAGGATATGGGTAAATTTTGAATATTTAATTATTTATTTTATTATTTCCCTCTAGACAAACAATAGTGTTGTTTCATATGACCCATAATAGAAATATTTTAATTTGAGTTCAAACCATGTGGACTTCCATCACTTGTGATGTAATGAATAATGTATTTAACTGATAGTTTGTATATAAGGTATTTTATCGTATTTCACTATTCATAAAAAGTTCTAGAATTTTAGAAAAATCCCTAATATTTACCCCTACCATTTTTCGACGCGTAGAATTCAAAAATGAACTCCATTTTTCGAAATTAATTTTCTAAATATTATTAATTTTATTTAAATAGGTCTTAGTTAATTTGAAAAATAACAATTTTAAAGGTTCAATTACTTTTAATTCAAATTGAGAAATTAATTAACATATCATTATCTTATTGAATTAATAAAATAAAATAATATCATTATTTACTATTCATAAGGGTCATTTTAGTGTTCAAATTTCTATTCATATGGGTATGTTACTATTTACCAAAAATTAAGTTTCTTCTAACAGATTCCAAATGACTTGCTGGTCACAACTCTAGATGATCGTTATTTGAAATTCCAAACACTGTAGAGGCAAAGTTGTGTTTAATGGATAGATTATAAAATGCATTCAATATTTATTTTCAAAATCATGGGGTGTTACAGTAGTTTACCAGAGAATGGTTAACCACACTCAAAATGGTGGTAGCCATTAGAAAGGAATTGTTTGTAGACTGTTAAAGTTGTTTCTTAAAGTGATATTGATTCAATTAGGGGTGCAATTAAAGTAACCCTTCATGATAAAAAACCCAATCACTTGATACTATGAAAATTGGAAGATTTTTTTATAGGTATTTAAGGATACTATTTTTATGCATATTAATAATGAATTAATGTAGAGAAATAAGATCTCAAAACTCCACTCAATCATATAAATGAGTATATTTTCCAGGAAAAATCATGAAAATATTTTTATTTTATGTTTTCATTTAAAAAATTATTTATGTGAGAATGGGAGACATAATTATACTGTATTGGTATCTAACCTACCACAAAGAATGATGTAATGGAATAATTTATAAATAAGAAAATGGTTCATTGATTTTCTACCTATTGATCTTAGTAAACTCTCTCAAGCTGGGAATATTAATAGGAATCAGAGTGAGTTACCGCAAATACACTACATTAGAAACATGGCGAAAACAAGTTCTATTAATAGAAGTAGACTAATAGTTTCCTGGAAATAATATTCATTCTTCGAAGAATCCAATAAATTTAAATTTTCTATTACATGTTATTGAGTTGAGTGCGTCCCTCACATTTGGATTTACTGCACCTCAAAGAGATTATACCATGAGTCTTTTAGATAATAGAAATCATAATGTGGGTGTGAATGATAAAAATTAAATCATGGCCACTATACCTGATAATTCATACAAAAATTCAATGAATATAAAACCATTATATGTGCCATGGGAGATGACGAAGAACATGTAAGAATGTAATTTTAAGATTATAGAATGAAAATTTATACATTGAGATAAAATATTGAAGAAATATGAATGAAATTTTATTATAACGTGGATGTAATCATTACATTTATGAATGATATTTTTTATCACATCTGAAAGTTTTTTAATAATTATGAATATTGAAAAACATTTAATAATACGAAGAGATATATCTATAATAGATTCACCCAATGATATAATATATATGAGATGTAGGTGAAAATTAATTTGATAAGATTCTCAACACACACCCCAACTATAAAATGAGTAATAATTTATTAAAATATAATTAAATCTATTAGATTTATAAAAATCCTAAATTTAATTAAAGAATAAAACAAATAAAATTGAATCTGAATCATGTTATGAGAGTACAGATCAATGCACCATAAAGAAATTAAAATTACAGTCTTTTTACTCTATTAACATCAAATAAGATAAAATATAATACAATGGTACACATCCTATTAAAGGTTTTATGTTTTAGGCATTGGGAATATTTATACTAACATCCATTTTATGAAATATGATTATTCTGATTGTGATGATGAAAAGGAATAATTTCAATTTGATGTTATGTAAATTTAAGAAGGATGATTCTAAAATAAGTAAAACCCCTTAAAATTATAAAGTGGAATTTGAGGATTATAGAAGAAATTGAAGAATAATCATCATACTTATGTGGGAAAATAATGTAAAGGTTCATATAAAATTCCCAAAATCATTATATCTCATATGAAGAATCATGAGACTTCTTAGATTAATGAAGATGATGAAGAATGAGATGAATACACTAAATTCATTCTATGATTACAATGTTTTTCTTGCATGAATAAAAATTCATATCAAATGTAGGGATATAATATTTAGTAAAAAATTAAAATAAGTATAATTTTCAATTGGAGTGATCTTATAAAAGTTATTAAAAATTATATGATTGAAATTATTGAAAATTAAAAGATATATTATCATCATGATTCCATGATGAGTAAATAATATGAAGAGATACATGTGGTACAATTTTGGAAAATTGAATATAAAAAATCATGAAACAGATAGATATAAGGTTTTAAAAATCTATAAAATTCAATTAGAGTCATCAAAATATATTGTGAAGACAATCCCCATGTAAAAGGTAATTCTATTTCTATTTTTTATGGCGATACTGAATCAATTTTTTCTTATAACATAGTATCAAAAACCCAGTATAAGGGTGTTTGGGATAAAAAATGTCAGAAAATAATTTCCCCTACTATAAGTAATAAATGATAGGATTTTGTAAATTAATAATCTATAAAAAATTAATACATCAAGGATATATGATACTTAAACAACAAATTAATTTTAATTAATATAATTAGTGATAAAGGGAAAAACACAATTTTATAAGGGATACTGGTTAGGATGTGTATGATTTTGACAAAATGAATTTTATTTGTGGTTTTAAATATCATATTCATATTTTTAAATGGAACCAGGGGTAGAAATATGGGAAATAATAAATAATAATTTATTTGGAAGATAAATAGTCAATTTATAATGAATAATATTTCTATTGAGAATTGTTTTAAATCAAAATAATGATTAAATTTAGAATTTATTGTTTATAATATTTAACAAACATATGAAGGTTATGGGAAATTATGTTCTAGATAAGTTAAAAAAGATATTATATCTAAGACTTTTTAAAATTATTTTTGTTCGAATCCTAATTGAGCATCCTCATAAGAATTTTCTTTTATTTATCACAATGAAAAATGGATCCCACAAAGGTTCATGATATAATAGATGATTCATATTACCTAAATAATACCACAATTGAAAAATTTGTTGTATAGTCATGGTGAGTTTTCTAAATGAATAAGTTATAAAAAAAAGAAGATATCAATTGGGAGATGAATCGTAACATTACTATTATAACAAAAAATAAATTAAAAGGACCATATTTTCATAATCCATTATATTTTTGGTAAAAAAATGTTATTGAAGTATAAGATCTAATGAAGGAGTATATCTGTATTGTAAACACTATATACATTAATAAAAATGAGACATTCATGGAACAAGTGACCACCATGAAAAAGTTTTTGTCATTTCATCTGTTGATAGGCATAAAACATTAATGAGAATATTTCCAAATGTATGTTCTTATTAATATGTTATTTCATAAAAATATATTAAAATTATATATTGAGGATTTATTAGAACAATATATATCATTTTTCTAAATTTTTCTGTAAATACTATAATCATGGAGTGTTGGATGAAGTGAAATTTTGGATAATCGGTGTGTAATTTTTCATTAACATGAAATATTTTTATGGTTTAGTTGAGATGAGTAAATGATTCATACATTTTTTAATTAATTATAGCCCCAAAATAGTGAAATTTAAAAATATAATTATATGATTTATTCTAGAATTGAAATCCTAGATAAAACCAATATTGTTTTATAATACTTAGTTCTCCCACCTAGACATATAGTTGAATGTCCAAAGGATCATTGATAACAAGTATGTGGTTACATAATTATGTCTCAAAGAATGAAAATGTGATGAATGATATCCTTAAACATTTTTAATATGAATTTGTGTCAAATAGGATGAGAAGAAAATTTCACATATTAACTCAATGATTTGGTGGTATAGAAAAAAAAACAAAATGTGGTAACTTATAGAGCCCATCTATTGGATTTCATTTTTTGACAATGAGTATATATTCTATAATGATTAAAGATATCAGTATTTGTAATTGATTTTTGAAATAATAAATGTGGTCAAACAATAAATCTAATAATAAAATTTGACTAAATCATAGTGAACATGGCTATATATAATCATGTAGTTGTCATCACTTTGTCTGTTGACAGAGCTAGTCCTCACGTCATATAACATTACATAATAAAAGTGTTATATACTATAGTTTGGAGATCCCTAAAGTGGAATATATTTTTTAAAAGAGTTTGAAACTATAATTAACTAAATTTAAAGATTTTTGAATTTAATATAGTAGTGTATATACTATATATAATCCATCACTGAGTATTTAAGCACGGTGAATGAAAAAAGAAGTGTCAAACACAATTGGAAGAAAATATGATGTGAATTAATTTTTTGTGTGTTGGTATGATGATTATTTTAGAAAGGATTAGAGTGAATTTAAAATGATTTGTATTTTTTATAAGATCATCATATTTACATATATATTACATGACATATTGTTTTGTATGACTTTCTGCATTATTGTTAACAATGATCAAACCAATTGAATTTCCAATTCTAATGAAATTGTTTCTATTTTGGGATAGATAAGTATAATTTTTGAATTGTATGAGCTTAAAAATATATTTTACGGATATAGTGAAAACATATGTTTTTGAATCCGTTATATAAGTTCTTGTGGAAGAGCTTATTTCATTGGTACAGTTTATTGCATGGTGGTGATATGACTTCAACATCATATGTGATGAAATTTTGTTGGGTCAGTGACATTTATAGTCAAGTGTATGGCATTAAATTCCTAATAAAATATAAGAATATTTAATTTTTTGTATTTTTGATTAGTGGTGAAAATTTTTATGATGGAAAGGTTAGATTTTCAAGCCCAAATCATCCGTAATAATCCTTATCACATGAATCAAGATTTATTTTAGGAATATTTGAAGTTGAATGATTTAATGCGATCACTCATGTAATCAATCTAGGAATTTCAAATGATTCTATTTCAAAATTTACCTTGTTGATCAATGTTGAAAATAAATACGTTGTATTTGTAAAAAAATTCAATGGTCAAAATAACATAAACTGTTTGTGCTCCAAGATTTTGATTCTAATGTTGATCTTCAAGGTGTAGAGAACAATGATAAAAATGCCTAAAAATTGGGATTGTAGAATATTATATTCCAAAGGTAAAATTATTTCATGATCAATGTTTTGTACATCAATGTTCTAAAAAATTGAATGTGATAAAATCCCTTCATGCTGAAAGAATAGTTAAAGAAATATTATGGAGTTTAATCTCCATGTAGAATGTTATATTATGCTTCATGAGTGGATCTCACTCCATAAAGAGAGAGTTCTTGACAATAAGAATGTTGCCTAAATATTTTTATACAAATGTGTTGATTGAAGTGAAATTTTTTAGGGGTATGTTTTTGAAATATAACTTATAAAGGATACATGGTGATGATTCGAAATATATATTCATAAAAAATAATTAAATAATATGAAAAAGTGTGGTAAGTTTTTTCCATTTTCTAGAGATAACAGTCGAAAACTGAAACATATTATATCATTTGGGATATTTTTATGTATTGTCCTAAAGATATATTTGATGTATGAATAATATATGATTTTTTTCAATAATAGATATTTTTTTTGAACATAATTAAATGTGTTGATACTATTTTATAGTACATGTGAATGATTATTGGGAGAAATTAAGGAGTGTTATCCTTAATAAAATATATATTGTGGCTAATAATATGAATAATATTATGTTTTAGATTAGACTCTAAGATATCCAGAAGAGATATCAATGAAGTTGAAGATATAGATATAAAAAATAAATAGGACAACCATGACAATCAATGAAATAGGAAGTGGAAAAATACTCTTTTTTCATATAAAACATTGGATTATTTCTATATACATTTTTGAAACCATATCCATGGACGATGTTTGATTTCAAGGCCCAGTGTTCCTAATATTTATTTTATTATAGTATTAAATATATTTTATATTAAATTCTTGTAGTTCCTTAAATAAATTGAAAAAAATTTAGAAAACCATCTCGGATAAAAAAAACATCTTGTTTGAGTTCAGAATTTTATTTTTATCATATTTATGCCCTAAAATAGTTGGTCATGGGTCATTCGGATAAACAAAATTCTGGGTGATTTTGATGTGTTAAATAAATAATTGAATTAATTGTTTTATTTAATTAATGTATTTATAATTTCATCTATAAAAACCCATTATGGATATTTTCTCAGGATTATATACATAACCCTTAGAAAATAAAGAGGATTATTTATCCTTGTCCATTAGCGAATTGAAATCAAACAATGATGAGACTCATAATTGAAAACGATTGAGGAAACTCAAATCAAATGAATTCTATCACGAATTTGAGATCCTATTCTTTGAATAAGAACAATAAAATATATATAAGTATGACTCATAAATTCGTGGATTATTCCCATTTTTACTAATATGATTGAGAAATATCATCCCTCTCTTCCATATACATCAATTGTATGTCACTACATGCCCTAGTGTAGAAATTTAATTTACTATTCATTTATTTCTCACCTCAAATATACTATTTTATTCATTAGACCAAAAATATTTTCCAATTACTGTTAAACATTTTTTTAGTTATTTTCTCCCTTATTTCTTTATGTAAGTCATCATTGGACTATGGGATCACGATTCGACATTTCTGGGTTGGGCTAAGCCTAATCAGACCCCCGGATTGGAAACATATTCACGTGTAGAAAACCAAATAATGAATCTGAGATGGGGTTGGAATTATTGTGTGTTGATGGTGAATAACAGTATGATTATAATCTGGAATATATAGAGGTGATTCAGAAGAATCATACGAGGCATACGAATGTACGACCCACCCCCCTCGGGATAAGAGAATCATTTTTTCATCCATCGGATGGACAGATACAAATAAAAAAAAGGAGATCCACCAATTTTGGTTAGGTAGAGGTGAGATTCATGTCATATTGACTGAATCTAGATTACCCAATCTTAAATCTATGTTTCTAGGAAAAAGTGAATACATGTCATGAAGTTTGAAGAACGGACACTATGTTGAACCTTGGAAGTTTCGGTAAGGGATTCATAAGATTATATTCATCACACACAGTGTAATACCCCAACATTTCTTGTGACACATGTGTGGGAATATGGACATGTACATGGGGAGTACATGGAAATGGAAATATCCAAACACACATCATGTTCTGATTTACACAAACACCAGGATGATAAAAGGACAATGCTAGGTAGTATGTGTAGGATCCAATGTGGTCATGGAATGTTGTGTAGTCCACCAACAAGTCATGTATGGATACATGGGTAGTTATCCATTTGCATCTAAGGAAACATCCATGAAATGAATCTAGACCACATGATGTGTGGGACCACGTAAACAATGTGGAACATTTCTTCTTATTTCAGGAAACATCAACCTCTTTTATATCCTTTCTCTAGACTCGTATTTTGGACCTCGAGAAGCCTAAACCATCTATATTTATTCATATAATGTGACGTTTTCATCCATTTTTTCTGAGATAATATGTGATATGTTATTTTTTATCTACATTTATTTGACCCTTGATGATGGAAGTAATCAACCAGGAACATTTGATTGGTAAACCTCCTGATGAACTAACATGTGGGTCGTCTATTTAAAGAATAGTACCCCTTATGGGGTATGGTTAATGTCCAATTCACACCGAGTGGTAGACCCTGTGTAATTACTATTTGGGTCCTCGATCTTCTGAGTGGAACCCCTATGGCATTAGGGTTCATGTCTTCAATCTATATAATAAGTGGTACCCCTAGATGTACTGGGGTACTGGCCCTCTACCCCTAGAGTGGTAACTCCCTATGAAATTAAGGTTTGGGTCTTATATATATCTATTTATTAGTACAACCAATGGAAATAGGGAACAATTTTTATATCTATATATAAAGTGGTAGAGCAATGATGCACCATGGTCCAGGTCCTAAATCTACTAAGTGGTAACTCCTGTGTAATGAAAGAATTGGTCGTCTATCTATTGAGTAGCACCACCAAAATGTTCCAAGTTGTATGTTTTCTATCTAGTAAGTGGAACCCCCAGCAACATTATGGCATGGGTCCTCTATATATATCTTATGTTGACCCCCACTGACGTACCATGGTTTGGGTCCTCTGTCTACTATGTTTTACCTTAGATCGTATAGGGAGAGTGTTCTCCTTCCACTAAATGACACCCCTATCATAATAGGGTTTGGGTCCTCTACCTGAATATTTTTTCTTCCCAAATCCACGACAATGTGGCTGGGTATTTTCCCTCCACATGGTTACTCCTTTGTAATAACATGTGATATTAGAAGCATTGAGGATGGATTATGGAAATGATGGATCTCTATACATGTGATGGGCTCTGACATGGAGATCTCATTCCCCCTCATTTGGGTTTATTTGGTATTAATATATATATATATATATCATTATCCATTTCGTAGGAGTTTTTAATCTCTTTCATTGGGTTGGGTTTTATGTCTATCAACTCGTATCATTTCTCTTACTCCTCCCTCATTAGCTTTTTGGGGTATACTACTCAGTATATATTTTAACACCCATGCATGTTGTTTTTTCACAAATGTGATGTGTCTTATGTAGAAGATAGATAGATTAGTTGTTACTATAGTGGAGTATATGTATAACTGGTGCATTATACTATGTACGGTGGTCAGATCTTGGAGATCAGCAATTATGATCTCTTAGTAAATTTAATTTCATGTTTCTAATGTCGGGACATGCTTTTGGTTGGGTGTTCACTTTTCCCCTTCATATTCATTATTCATACTAAAACTACATTTACCCTTTGAGTTTTTTCATTTATGGTGACACTATAGATATTTTATCTATTTATTATTATTTATCTACACGTCTACATTAATATAGTTGGGTGTTTGTGTACAAGAACATTAGTCAAAGGCCTCCCATTGAGGATATGATTTATAAAAACTGTCTCCACCATTTTACAATGTAGGTGGGCATGGTATTGTGGTTTCTTGATCCCAATTGGGTTGGGAAAAGATATATTAATATTATATTATTTCATTCCTTTGAATAGTGTTTGGAGTGGTTCCCTTAGGAGGATTTGGATGAGAAATACAGAACAACGTGAACGTATTTTGAGTGTGGATCATAGTCCAAGGAAACCATTATTGGTGTGGTGAATGGCATATGCATTAACTTGGGCCTTGATTACCTTCTTTTCAAAATAGTATATAGATACATTTGTTTAGGGGATAAGATATTAATGCATCATGTTGGATTGAGTATTATGATTTTACATCCTGAATCATCTCCCCATTATATATATACATGATCATCTTACTATGGAATATCTTGATTAAATTATCTGTATTCATCCCGGTTCATTATAGGCCAAGTTACTAGTTATGGATCATAATAAATGATTGTAAGAATAATGAGGAATTATTTTATTGTACGTCGTCTAATATCATTAATCTAGGTGGATAGGTTGCAACACCCCCACCTGTCAATCATCAGATCATACCCGTAAGTAAGAATGTGGATTTGTGCAGGATTAGGGCATTTTATAAGTTCTAGTAGAGGTGGATGATAAGGGTCTAAAATGTTCCATATCATTAGGCATTGGAAGATTGGATATAGTTTTTGGTTAATGTTTTTTGCTTATCTGGACATGGTTAGATTATATGGATTCATTGCCTTTAAGCCATTTCCAAGGACTAGTCGGTCACCTATGTAGTATTGTTCCATAGACGCACGATGAGATAAAACTCTTATGGATAGATTTACATGATATGTTATTTGAGGAGTACTACCCATGTTGTCCATGATTAGTTTGGATTGAGGATAATTTGGAGTTGATAAAGGGTAGGTGGCAATGGTTTAGTACATTCGGAGGATCACATGCCTTACACAGTACTCGATTAATATGATCTTTGATGGCTACATTAGAGCATGAATGCTTGAAAATGGTCTCCATTGAGATATAGATGAATGTGTAGTACCCTTGTGTGATGCCACCTATGCTGGGGTGTTGGATAGAAAAATTTTTATGGTGATCTTCCTATGATATGGATCCAAGTGAATAGATTTGGAAATGGGATTTATATGGTTGCTTTTTTTTCAACTGTAAAAAGGTTCCAGTCAAAAAGATGTCAGTGCAAGATACCTACCTATGATCATATGTAGGAACATGGTCTTCTATCATGGTGATAACACCAAGGATTAGGGAAATATGGATAGGGTTTTTTATACTTGTGACGGGTGAGGTCACATAGTGTGTGACTAGCCGACCATACGTGTTAAGGACTGTAGGATGGGGGCAGATATACTTCCATGGCTGAGGCTATAGTGTTATCAAGGATATCCTAACTAGGAGAAGGGTGGCCCCTAGGATGTTATATAATTCAAAGGTATTGGTGGAGCCCCAAGAGAAGGAGTATTGGGTAGCAGAATAATTTGATAGATCCTTCCACCACCACCACCAGGAATCTCGTGTCAGGCTTTGGGTGCTGCTGGTCGGGGCTATGAATGGATGAAAGCTATGAAGGTTTAGGATCCAGTGGTACAATAGGTGATCAAATTTTTAATATATGTTTATTTTAAACATACTTCAAAATTATTATACAAAAGTGAGTGTAATTCATGGATATCTTTGAACTTTGTGTGAGAGCTAGAACTCCTGATTTTCAAATTATCCCAATAGTTTTGCCTTCAGGTTCCTAGTTGGAATGCATTGTCACAACCCAACATGACAGGGCTCGAGCTGTAACTCCCCAAACCTGCCTCCAATAGGATATGGGCTAGGAATTTGCACTGAGTGAGAATTTCAGTAATATTGGAGGAATTCCATATGTACACGCACACATCTCTAAGCTCATAAAATGTTGAAATATAAAAACCACTATGATACCATTTCATTCATACATATATATCGCAAAACCATAGTAAAACACAAGTATTTAAAATTCAAAAAGTGGAAAAATCACCCCATATAAATCAATAATAGAGTCAAACCTACTCAAAAGTATGAGATCTATGTAAACTACAACTACTAGTATTATCCTAAGACTAGATACTGTAAACACCGAGGTCTATCCAGATCACAAAGATACACCTCAATAGGGTCCTTCATAGACTCCATCAAAAGGAATGTAGTCAGAACAAGACACAAAACATGTGTTGGAAAATCCTGTTCATGAGTGGGTATAAAAATACTTTGTAAGAAAACCAAATCCTCCAAATAAAAAATGGAGAAACTAAAAGGAAACAATCTACTTTACCAATCCCGAGGTAACTACAATTCATAGAGAAACCCCATCTAGAACAACTCTCAGTTGTACATGATATGTAATCTTGGACTATGAGGGTTGTAAACCCCGACATTTTCAAACACTGGAAGGAGTTTTTAGAAATCATCCGGGTATAATTGTCTCAGAATCTAAGTCTCATTAGGTTCTGACTTCATATCCATAAATAAGATTCAGTTCATTTTCTATACATACATCAAATATGGAGTACCCATTCCCTAGTCTAATAGAGGTGTATTGTTCATATACACAAACATCATAGGGAAACCAGTACCATAGTCCAATTGGGGAGTAACACCCGATGAATAAATTACCAAATGGTAATAAACACAAGACACTGATTTTGGGAGTTCCATACTAATATATGTAATGTGTTGATGGAAACATGCACCCTGGCAATATAGGGGAGTACCATCCCCACCGTATCTCTATAAAAACCACACCAATCTGCAACATGAAATCATTACAACATCAAAAGTATCTTGCTAGATTTATGCCACCTCATATATAATAATCCATATTGGTGGCCACCATCATGTTCTATGAGTAAAATCAACCATAATATGATACTTACAAGCCTAAATATGAATATCGTAGAAGAAGATACAAAAGATGGATGATCCTAGGATAATCTCCTAGGAGTACACAATGTGCACTAGGGCACGCACAAAGTGTGAGCCCAATTTATCCCTATACATTTATACTATCACCATGATATATAAACCAATGATGGGGTACATGGTGTGTATAAAAGGCACATTCCATGTCCCTCATCATTGTGCCCCTGAAAATTATCCTCTTCTACAAGGACCGACCAACTGCGCCCCTTACATGTTTTACATTCCATACTACATGGAATGTTAGGGCTAGATGACCACCTTCCACTGTAGTTTTTTCATATCGATGTACCATTGATGTTTGATATTACACGTCCATTTAGTTTCACATAGCTAAACATAGCCATCTCCCATGGTCAACCAGTTTAGGGAACTACATGTCATGTCGCCCCGATACATGACGTACAATCTCTAATGTTTATCTTCCCTGAATAATAAGATCTAAATGGAATGGGTCTATGAACTACATATCTTTTAGAATGTAATTCCAGTCGATAATTACCAACAAAACTCAATAATATGTCAGGTTCTTCTGCAAAAACCACATATATACATATAAGGGATAAAAACATCCATATATGGGATCTAGAACCATAAAGTAATTCATGAAAAACTGATCAAGAAAAAAAATTAAATCCTCATGTCTCATTAAAGAAACACAAATTCATTAGATGAAGCGGGAAACCTAGATTTGGATGCTTCTTGCTCTGACGACGATATGCATCAGAAAATGAAGATTGATATAAGATTACATCATTGGTTTGCCTCATTTCTTTTTATTGGACTAATAGATTTGGATATGGGAGGAGATGATATTAGACCATCCTTTGGTGTGTTTTCACCTTAGTTTTGGGGGAGTAATTGGTTTTAATTAATTTAGAACAATTAATTTCCCTTTCAACACCACGTCACCAAAATTCCCCTAAGGAAAAATCTTGGGCCTCAGTTTCCCATGATGACTCGGCTCCAAAATCTAAAAATATTCTATGAAATATTCTGGATACATTTGGGTTAACACCCAAGCCTATTCATTCTCCACACTTTTTGGAATTTGTTCCCCAAAATGAAAAGGCCTAAACAGATGGGAACAATATAAACTCCCCACTTCACTTCCATTCTTTTGAGCTCACCAAGGGTTCCCATACTACATACAAGAACACACACATGGTAACCACCATGCATATACCAACCTCATATCTAGATTCCACCACGAAAACCTCATTAAAAAATGGTAACAAGCCACTTTAGCTGTCATAGGTGGTAAATCACCAAGCCCTATTGTTCATCTGCAGTCATGGGGTCTAGTGGTACACCACCTTGCTAACCTGACACAGATACTAACAGAACCCCACAGTTCACATCCACCCCTATATGGATTGTAAAACAACATCCATAAGTTTTTTTGTGTCATATTCAACACTTATAACAAGAGGGTATTCAAAAAAAATAGGGCTTCCCAAGAGTAATCATTGGGTCTTTCTAATCCCTTTATCTACAAACCTCCATCTGTAACACAACTCATCCCAGAAGAAACATTGACACACCCCATAGTGGCTGCCTAAAATAATATTAATGAAATGAATCCAATCCATATTGTGAAAACATCACGTGTTTTGACTCTACCATAATGAAATGATTCTATGAAATGATCTCCACCTCTAAGATCTGACAAGATAAAGGGGATGAGTATAGAAACATTGTTGGAAATGGAATGAATTGCTCTGAAACATCATCTTGTATCTTTACCATAAACATGCAATAATATGTATACCATCCACCAAGACCCTGATACTCTAATCTTTGGGTGTAATAGGCTCACCCACACAGTTTTGGTAACATAAAAAACACATCTTGATGGGGAATGTGTCCATATTCCCCATGAGTTCAAAGCAAAATTAAAACAAACAAAATCCTCCTAGAGAATTTCGCATAAGAAGATGAAACTGAACAAATTATGGTATTAATGATAAACTAAGGGCTTCGCAAATTTACAATGGTTCTTACTAGGGATTTCGCTGCAAATACTATCATGGGGTTCTACCGACGCCCGTTTCATGCTGGTTATCCTTCGAGCAATGAGATGAAATAAAATGTTACCCATAAAAGTTACTAAATCTTTTTACTGTATAATGTAGAAAATACACAAGAACAAACATTATTCATTCCCAATTCCTCTGGTTCAAAGGCCATTGTGGCCTACAGCTATACTATCTCATGTCCTCTAGTTCATTGGTCCTGGTGTGGACCTCCTTGGGGTGGTGGTGGAAACACCTCAAACAACGTACCACCTACCACCAACCAACCAGCTCCTTTGTATCATGTAAAACATTGAAAAACTGTTTTCTCCATGTGATGTATCCTCTATGGTAGATACCCATCTGGATCACTCTTTTAAGTATGGTGAGTTGTATAATATCTAGAAAGATACCCCCAACTGTAATAAATGTCACACTACCTCTCCTATAGTTGATATGATCGTTGGTGATTCTCTTATTCCATAGGACAACACGAATAAGTCTTGATATCTGTGTGCCTCCTATTACATGATAATGTCACATTCCACTTTCTAGCTCTAGTAGTTTCCTCAAACTCATGCCCACTACTACGAGTGGCTTCCAATTGTTCCAAATCATTGAAACCTTCCACCATCAGAGCTCACTCTAGCAATCCATCATAGGTGGGAATGAACAATGGAATCATAGATGTCCTAATATTCAAAGTCAAACCCAATTCAAGGGTCTATGGTATGAAAAAAATATCATAAACAATATCCAATAATTATCACAACAATTCTGTGAATCTCACAAAAAATTCTTCCACTATCATGCTACCCAACCGAAACTACAGAAGCTCATGGATACAAACAAATCTCAATGTGGATATGTAGATATATTCCCAAAGGATTCACCAAAACTTCACCCTATTCATCCTTGCTTCATCATGAGACTGTATCACTGGAATCCAAAATCTCCCATTTGAACCCTATAGACGGCTCTCCACTATGACGAAATTCTGACCATGAGTTTTCATCGCTAAGCAGAAAACTCGTGCGACTACCTCAAGCCCGTAATCTGTTACCCAGGGGTCTGGATCACCACGATAATATAGTGGTTTCCGCCACAATAACTTAGGTAGTACACTCAATATTTGTTCATCATTGGCTTTATCTACCGCTAAAACCATCTTCTCACCAGGCGATGGAATTACCGGTGGACCACCTAGAGGTAACGCCTCAAAACTAGTGCAAATCATTATAGCCTCACCATATACTGTATTTTCATAACAATCGTGACATGGAATCCAATATGAGTTTCATCTTAGTTTTATCATGAAATATAACCAAGACGTACCATGTTGAAAGAGTATATATGGGGTGTTGAGTCAATAAGAACGTGAAAAAACAAAAAAAGTCCTATATGATGCTTGTACCATTTATTTTTTGCAGCCAATTTACTATGTTGTAAATCTGAAAAGTAGGTTATCAGTGTTCTTGTGAATGATTATTTCAGCCACTACATCAACACTAGAACCTCTATCCTGATATCCAAACTCAAAAATTACTAACAAAGTCACTATGAAACCCAAATAATGATCACAACACTACAATACCAATGTGGAACCAACCTATTCTGATACCACTCTATCATGAACTAACCTAACGGGTCTTGGGACACAACTCAGAAAATCTGCATCCAATAGCCTAGGGTATAGCGACTAGAAATGATTAGTAATATCACTAACATCAGAGGAATTTCTTTTTCACTTGTACTCATGCACACATCTCCATGCTCACAAAATTCTAAAAAGTAAAAAACACTAAGGAACCAACGATTATATATATCTATATCCAAGAACCATAGTACAAAGAAATTGTTAAAAGTTAAATAAATGAAAAACATAACCCACAAAGGAAAACTACAAAAACCATTCAACCTTCTTAAAAGGAGGGGATTTATATCAATTACAACTACTAGACGTCTCCTCATCCCAACACTAGTAAACACCCCAATATGCCTAACATAGTATACACAGCCACCGTGGGTCCTATATGTACTACGTAAAAAGTCTTGTGGTATAAAAATGAAACACAACATGTGAAAGAAAATCTCATGTATGGGTGAGTATAAAAATACCCTATAAACACCCCAAACCCCCAAAAGTGAAAATAATTAAATGAAAGAAAATAACCTTCTTGACCATGCTACAGGGAACATCAGTTGAGAGAAAAACTCCATCACAAAACCGTCCTCAGTAGTACATGAAAATTCATAATATTCTACTGGGTGCATCTACCCCGACATGTGACAAAACTTCATGGACTCCCAAAAATCACCCTGATATACTCATCCCAGTCTGCAAGTCTCATGTAGTTGAGACCTCATATCCAGTAAAAAGACTATATTCATTTCCATAACATTTATAAGAAACCATGATAACACTCTCCATAAGCTTAGTAATCCAATATGGTACTCGTTCGAGAGATTCACACTATCAGGAACATTTATACAATTCCTAAGGGTACATCTATGAGAACATTCTCCAATGAGAAAATATTACTAGGTCTAATTTTAGTGCCCTTCACTGGAGGTCCTATTGTCTTCTCCTTTCCCCCAGTGCAAGATAAGGAAACCCAAATGAAGAGACCTTCCTCTCACCACTGCACAAGGTTGAGGGATCACTTCTCTAGATGATGCACCATGTAAATTCTCTTTAATGAGAGAGATTAATGTTAGCCACACCTCACCACATCCCAACAGTTGAGAGAGTTATTCTACTAACTAACATGTGAATCATCTATAAATCTTTTATAGGGTATCCCACACCTCAGTCCATTGAGGGAGTACTAGATCCTATATAGATATCATTCAAATTAATTTTAGGTTTCCACTATTTGTAACTATATCCCACTACCAAGAGAGATCCAACTCTAAACGAGGAACTGCTGACCACTACTACTCAGAGATGGGGAAGTACTAATCCAATATCATAGACCCACACCCTGATTTTGTAGGGGTAAAGTTATTGATTGGAGTACCTACCTCGAATATGAGAGGGGAGTGAAACTTTATGGATCGACGATGCACAGCCTAACATAATAGGGAAGTACCACTCAATGGATAGAGTACCCACAACTTGGTAGTATATGAGAGTACTTAATCTACCTACTCATTCACTATGGGGGACCATTACCCATATATGATTCGAGAGAACTGAACCAATGCTAGATGCACCACTCACTGTCCATTCAATGTAATATCGACTCTGTCATAATAAAACATATAGAGGAACAATTCATATGATTTACTATGGATTATTGACTTCTAGAATAGATTATATGCACCCTAAAATTTTATGTAAGTACCCACTCTATCTATACATCATATTGGAGATCCATTTCCTAGGTCCAATTGGAGAGTACTATCCATCTTCACAAGCATTGGGGGGGACTTGTGCCCTATTCCATCATGGGAGTAACTCCTCTAGAAAAAATCACCGAATGTAAATGAACCTATTCCCACAAGATGTAGAGTATTTCTTAACCCAATGAATAGAGTTATATTAATCCTTCACCTTGAAGATTCATGTGAGTGATAGCCCCAACCTCTCTCATTACAAAGTACACCGATCTCCAACATTGGATCAGTACAAATGCATGAGAGTCTCACTCGACTTATACCACTTCATATATAATATTGAATTACTGAGGTCACAATTTTGTTCTATGTAGAAAATCACTCAGGTTTGTATACTCAAATTAATGAATCTGAATCCCGGAGAAGAAGATACGAAAGATGAAAGATCCCGAGGTAATCTTCTAGGAGTACATGGAATGCACTAGGGCACTCATGATATGTGAGATCACCCAAGCCCCTGGATGTGTATTCTGTATACATGGTTTATCATCCCTTGTAGTTGTACACAATGTGTAGAGTAGGTACACACCATGTCTCTCATCAGTTGGCCCCAGTATGTGTTCCTCTTCTACACAGAATGAACAACTGTGTCACTTATATGCTATGAATAAAATAATACACAACTTTTTTAGGCTATAATGACACCTGCCCATGTTGTTTTCCAGTGTTCGTGTAAAGAACCTCATGTTCAGGTGTTATTACATGGTCGTGTAGATTCACAGTTTTAAACATAGCAATGACCCATGGTCACAAAACATGGGAGTACACAGCGTGTAACCCTGGTAGATGAAGTGTGGTCCTTAAATATCATATTCCCTGAATAGGAAGAGCTATATGTCATGTTTATCCGAACAAAAAACCATGAATATGGTAATTTTAGTCAGTAATAACCTACAATAGGCCCCTAATGTGTCCCATTCATTCCCCGAACCAACAGATCTACCATGTGTGGATCAATAGCATTAGTATTATTCTACTAGAACTATATAATATTAATAAAAAAGTGTTCGGGACAAACAATAAAAAATTCCTACTTCATTGGTGGAATGATGAAGCTTTCGAAGAATAACTATGCCCATATCATACTAGTTATTGTTATGATGATGTTATGCATTAGGAAGGGAGATTGACAGCACCTTGCTTCATTTTTTTGGCCCATCTTCGGCCATCTACCAATGAAAGGAGGAGAGTGGAGAAGATGAGATGTGCCCCTCATTTGTTGTTTCATGCAACTTAGTGTTGGGGGAGGAATTTATTTTAATTAATTTAAATGAATTTATTCCCCTTAAAAATCCATTTTACCAAAATGAACTTGATCAATGTTCTCAGTGCAGACAAGATTAGGTCAGTTCTAGGGAAAGAATGTCATTCAGAACTCAACCACAACCTCAAATGTATGAACTGAGACTCTGAACAAGAGTTATTGTTTTCAAGACAAACTGAACATGCTTAAAAAATATATTTAATATTCATTATACCATTTCACTGAGCCTACCCGGGACACAACACCCCGCACCGACTCAGCGACCAACTCAAGAAATACTCTATGAAATATTATAAAGAATTTTAGGTTAAAACCCATGTGATTACATGATTCTTCTATAATATTTATCTACTATAAGTGAGAGACATAAAAGGGTAGAGATAGGTCTTCATGAGACCTTTTAATCATCACAATGGAACCATATGACGTTACCTAAAAGTCCATTATCCGGACAAAACCAGACCTAATAAATTTTATTAAAGAAAAAGTACAATGAGTAACACAAACAAAGGGTTATTAAAAAACATAGAGTACATGAAACCACACATGACTTGCTCCACCACTGAGGATCAATATTTAGGGGTCGTAAAACATTACATCATATCCATGGCGAGGTGTGTTTTCTTGTATAATGTATCTGCCACCTGATTGGCCTCCCTATAAGAATTTGAGACTATAAAATTTAAATAAGTAACCTAATTATCACAATCAACTCATTCATGGAGCACTATCCAAGTCACATTACTCAAATTTATTTCTTATGCCCTAAACCGCAAGTTGAGATTCTAATTCAATCCATAGAAGATTGTAGTTATAATAGGCAAAATACCTGATTGCATGAATTATCGCTGACAACTCAACTTTGAATGAAACTCAAATACCAGTAAACTGATAAAAACATGCTTTCAAGAAGCCACAATAAGTGTGAAATACACCACCATATCATGATGGTCATGTTTCCCCATATATAGCTCCAACCATATTTAATTAGAGCCACATGCTAATCGGGGGTACCCAATGGATATAATTAAGTGTATGTGGTTTCTACGGCTGTCATGAAACACCATGTAGCTGAAGAATATGAATGTCAAGGGAAATTTTATGCATAAAAAATGGTTCAACCTTCAATGAATCATAAACCTCTTGGTGAATAGTCAACATTCCATTCTTGATAGGGATGTACCTGCTGTCCAAGAAGAGAGAATTGTGAGTATCTCATATGGCTGCAATCACAGCCGTATCAGACACATGTATGATTTTATAGACATGGTCACTATATCCAGCATAGGATATCCCTTCCATCATGTCAATAACAATCAACCATATGATGTTATATTTGGTATATAATGGATATCCACGTTCTAGGTCCAGATTGATAGTCTCTATAGACAAGTCATATACCTATGTAGTGATGGAATGATATAATTTTTTTAGAAGAGAGGGATTTGATTGTGGGGTAAGTGGGTTCTATATGTAGGAGGCTGAATCCAATCACTAATCAGTTGAATTTTTAACCCCATAGTGCATCGGGCTATTTAAAAATATAGATTCCTTCATTTGTTAATAATTTAATGGATGTTTTCCCTGAGGATGTTTTGGGCCTACCTATACGGTAGGAGATGGATTTTAGTATATAAATTTATCCAAATACCACTCTGATATCTTTTTTGTGAATATCATATAGACCTTAATTAGTTCCAGGTGATGCCATTGTTGTTGGAGGACATTCAATAAAAGGATTTTATCAGACCCACTTTGTCCACCTAGATTACACTTGTGTTGATCGTGAAAATGATTGTGAAATATTGAGTCTTTTAATAGATTATAATCACCTAAACCTATCTTTGTTAATGAAAAATTACCCCATAATAAGGACAGATGTCCATTTTGAGCAGTAGAAATGCATGAGATGGGTTTTAAATATTGATTTATGGTCTCACTACAACAAATTGAGTGTTTAAAAGGATAATATTGCGATGTTTGTATTCTGAATAATCTATGGACACTATGAGTTTCTGGTGATTCCCATTGGTTAGATGAATGATCCCCAGGTATTTATGGATATGATAAAAAAGATTATCCAACTGTAGTTGGACCATTTTTTGGTTATCATTACTGAAAAATAACTCATATACAATATTTTATAGGATGAGCATGCAGATCACTTGAGGATGGTCTAAGTTATTCTATAAGAGAACCATATATATTGAAATCTCTCAAATGTATAGTTCTATATTTATGAGGTTCACATCCTAAGAATTTTTAAAGAGAATTGTTTTTTTGTGTACTTAGAGAAGATTGATTCATTCCTTTCTTGGTATCCACCGAATAACTTTTCAATGTAGTAGAGTTTACGTTGCTTGTAGTGTTTTATTATTAATTTTTTGGTAGAAATACGCTGGATTGATGCCCCGTTGACTGCCATAACATGAAATGGGAATAATTTCACTTCTACTGAGAAGACTATGAGGGCCTTCACAGATTTGAGGTTGAGAATGATGAGTTTTTTTATTTTGAGACTACTAGAAGAGGGTATGGAGTATGTAATGTATTGTAACAAATTTGTAGGTTGGATCATCATCATGTGAATTCAACCATAAGAAATTTTTCACATGAGTTCAGGAAATTGAGATCCCATGATGACAACTATATGACATAAAATCTGGAGCTGTATGTGGTAGTATACACTCAGAGGATGTGGAGGCACTATCATCAAGGAGGGTTCTTTGTGGTCTACTCTGACCAATAGTGTCTTCATGATGTCTTCACCCATATATACATGAACATAATATCGAGGATCTAGTGATATTTCTAATAGAACTATGACAATCAAAAATACTACCCTTCTAGAAAGGCCAATGTGGTGGATTATACCCTTAGTATGAGGTACCATGATCATTTGGTATAAGAGGATTATGAGTAGTTTTATTCCCTTGTATCTGAACCTGGTGGAGTAGGAGTGTTTATATTATCATTATTTGATGATGTTTACTCCTATGCTCCATTAGTGTATGTCACGGTCTCTTTTGGGTGACATGTATTCTATGGACATTTATGACTAGATTTACTATGATGATTCACCTGATAGATTCTCAGAATGCGGGAATGATGGCCTCTTTTTCCAGGGACAGATGGTGGTCCTAGTCGTGATGTTTGAGGATGTGATTTTAGAATTCCAAAAATATCCTCTAGTTAAACATCCTAATGTGGATATGTTATATAGATACATTCTGTGGTAGTCTTGGTGGTCTGAAATGAGGAAGAGTGTAGATGAGTTTATCTAATGGTGCCTCACCTGTCTGCAAGTGAATAATGAACACCATGATATAGTAGGTTTATTCTGGACCCATGAGATTCAGGCATGGAGATGGGATTGTATATCTGTGTAATTTGAGATAGGACTTCCTTATAAATAAAAGTTTTATGATATCATCTCACTGATTGTTGACCAACATAGGAAGATGTTAAACTTCATTACTATTAACGACAAGAGTTTGGTGGAGTGTTTTGTTGTAGTTACCCATACTAGATATTTTTTAGATTCATTGGTTTCCCTTGACGATTTTCTCCAAACAAGATGTGTTGTTTACATTATAGTTGTGAAAATACATTCAATATGTATTTGGGGCCCATATGTGGATGAGTATAGCCTTTCACCCCATGAATATATGGGTTGACTGAGTAAATTATAAGGGTGTTGGAGGATATGTTGAGGTATTGCATGAAAGACATTGGAATGATATGTGTTCTCAATTTACCCTAGAAGAGTTTTTTAAAAACAATATCTACCACTCTACAATTAGCATTGCAGCTTTGGAGGCACTATAAAGGAGACCTTTTAGGTTACCCTTAAGATATAATCTAATTGGAGAGATGTATCTAGAGGTTCTAGAGATGGTGAAGGTCATGATGGAGAAGAACCAAGTGATCAATTGGGGGATGATGAAATCCCATAACAGGTATAAGTCCAATGGAAATTGACATTGTTGGACAATTGAGTTCATGTATATAGATCATGTTCTCCTTAGAGTCACCATATGATGAGGATTAAATATATTTATCTAGGGAAGAATGATATCTGTAATGTTCATCTAGTTGTTTGAGGTCTTTCATATGGTTGGTGTGGTTTCATACTACCACAACATACACATATCGTTTCAGTGGGTGAAAGATGATTTACATTCGTCACAGCTACTAAGATTCATGCATTAACCTATGCACATTATTGTCATGGGAGAGATAGAAATTCAAGATGTAGATGTATTTGTGGAGAACATGATAGGGATTTATGATCAATAAAAATTGACCCAAAGTGGATGGTTTATCTACTTGGTATATGTGTTTTAGTAATATATGAGAATGTTGGAGAGCTCCTAGGAGTGGGAGAGCCAAATGTAGGCTAAGTATCCTGAGCTTTTTGCATTCTTTTTTCATTTGAAGGGAAACAACCATGATAGTGGGAATAATGTGTACATCCTATTTTCCCTGTTAGAATTTAGAATATTTCTACATATATTTTTGGAGCCAAGGGTTAGACAGTGCTGGGTTCTGAGGCTTGGTGTTCACATAGTTAATTTTATAAAATTATAAATTATATTTTATATTACGCATTCAAAATTTTATAATGACTATTTAATAACTCTTAAATGGAATATCATATAAGAAATTATAGATTATAGTTTACTCCAAAACAATAATTTTAACCATGTTGCGACTTCAATATGTTTGTGTTGGGTGTTTGGATAAATTTGGTAGTGGGATGGTGCAATTAGTTAGATAAATAATTGAATATATTTGTTAATTAAATTACATTAATTTCAATTTCATCTATAGTAAATCATAATATAGATTTTACTAGGGTTATCCTTATAACACTAGGAACATCAATATGTTTCTTAATCTTATTTCATTGATGAACCGAAATTCAATGATGATGAGACTCTATATCCTGGTAGATCGAGGAATAGTATACACAACAGCTTCTCTCAATCATTTG
Source organism: Viscum album (assembly GCA_963277665.1). Lineage (NCBI taxonomy): Eukaryota > Viridiplantae > Streptophyta > Magnoliopsida > Santalales > Viscaceae > Viscum > Viscum album. The sequence goes on along the minus strand of OY728150.1, from coordinate 1,878,497,080 downwards.
TGAGTGAATTATTTGTTGAATTATGATCCAATATCGATGTAGGAATTTAAATTCACAGATTATTATATTATTGATTAAATATATTGAGCATAATCTTCACTATCATTTATATGTGCCAATTGTAACTCCTTCAACGTGACCATGTATAAAGTTATTTCAATATTAATTTATTTATCCCCCATGATAATCCATATTGGATTTTTTGGCCAATGAATCGTATTAAATGGTCATTGTACCCTTATTATGTTTCTTTTCTCCCACTGATTATTCTCGTTCATCACTGATTAGATTATGGGGTGTCGTATCCATATTTCTGGGTTTGAAAGAGACTGATTGGACCCCTTTATTCAGGAAATATTTGCATGTGAGGAATTGAATGATGAATCGGGGAAGGATTTTGGATGATTTTCAGATGATCATTTTTATTATAATAATAAAAATCAATGATGGAGGGAAACCAGATATGTGAGAGGTGTGGTGAATGTAATTTGGTCTATGTGGAAAAAATAGTATTCTATTTCTATCCACTGGAGGGCTTGAAATGATAGCTGAAGAAAGATACACTATCTTCTAGTGGCATGGAATAATGAATAGAAGGAACTACCACAGATCTGGGATATGTTGTGTAAATAAGAGTTATTATAAAAATATTAACAACATGTCAAGTATTTTTATGAACACATGACATGTTGGGCCTTTGGTACGGAGGCTAGTCTTTCTCAAGATAATGACTACCACACATTATGTAGGACCCCCACACTCCATGTGACAAATGTTCTATAAGAACAACATGTAATCATGGAGTACATGAACATGGTAATGGACATACACACAACATGTGATGATGTAGATGGACATAGGCCGGATATTCGAACATGGTCAGGTAACATGACAATTTAATCGGGTGGGTGAGGAACACCGTGTATTTCACATAGACACTATTAATGACTATATGAGAAGATATCAGCATACCGCCAGAGACATGGAAAAATATGGAATCGGACCACGCTCTTGGAAGGACCCCTTACATATTGTGCACCATTTCTTCCCTTTTTAGACGACATAAAATTCTCATATCTCCTTCATTTTGATATGTATATTCTTCTATTAGTATCATATACTAACTTTTTATTCATTTATAATGTGATTGTTGACTCCATTGATTATTTTTGAGAAAAAAATAAAGATATTAAATGAGTTATTTTTTAGGTCGCCCTCTATGATCGTTGTGATCTTGTAGGATCATTTGAGTGATACCTCTGAAGGACAATGGTTCATGTAATCTATTAATAGAGTAGTACACACTATCAGTTATAATATGGGCCCTTATTACACCGAGTGGTAAAAACTATGAAATTATGGTTTTCATATTCTATCAATTTGAGTTGTACCCCTATGGAATTAGGGTGTGTGTCCTATATCTATCAATCGTGTGGTATCCCATGGTATACTAGTATGTGGATCCTATAACTATTGAGTGTTACCCCCTATTTAATTACGGTGTGATTCCCCTATATATCTACTAAGTGGATCCCACCTATAGAACTAGGTAATGGTTTTTCTATTTATCTACAAACTGTCCCCCTGATGTACCATGGTTCATGAACACTATCTATAGAGTGGTAACCCCTCAAGAATTTGGGTGTGGATCCTCAGTCTGTATTCTAGGGGGACCCCACCCACTTACATAACATGGTGTGGGTCCAATATCAACTTAGTGGTGCCCATATGTAATAAGGGAGTGGGTCCTTTATGTACTAAGTGGCTCCCCGATAGAATAATGGTGTGGGTTATCTATATATCTATTCTGAGGATACCCCTGATGTGTCATGGCTTGTTTCCTCTATCAATTATTGTTTACACATATCGGATAGGGAACATGTCATCCTTCAGTTGGGGGTCACCTCAAAACACACTACGGTGCATCTCTAATTCATAGAGATTATGTCCCCTCGACTATGTGAAATAGTTGCGATGTGTGGTCCCTCTATATGGATACATCATTAAACTATAACCAGAGATGTTGGGAATCAAGGATGGACTTATGGATCTAATGGATCTCATTACCTGGGTTGGGCTGTGATATGGAGATCACTTTCTCTCTTATATCAGTTTCCTTGGTTTAAACATATATACATATATATATATCTATATTCATGTCCTTGATTTATTAGTTTATTTATTTTGGTTGATCTATCTATCTATCTATTCCTATTCTGTCTCTTACACCTCTCCATATAGCTTGGGAGGTGTCTTACATGGTATCTATATAGTACCCATACATGGGATTTAGCTGCACGTTTCATTAATTATGTAGAGGATGGACATGTAAGTGGTAACTACATGGTTTCATAAGGATACCTAGTGCATTGGTCATGTGAGGTGGATATATCTTGGAAATCTAGATATGGGCTCTCTCAGCACAATTATTTTACAGTTTGTTTTGGTTGGGACATCTTTCTTCTTGGGTGTGTAATTTTCCCATATATTTTACATTTTGATTATTTTACTCTCGTACACCCTTGAGGTTTTTCATGTGTTGTTACATTATAAATATTGAATATTTTTATTGTTATTCCTCTCTACATATTCATTGATATGGTTGGGTGTATTCATACATGTACATTAAAAAAGGCCACTTATTTAGGATATTCCATTCCGTGTTTATCACCACCCCTAGCCTATGTAGGAGGGCTTGGTGTAGTTCTTACTCGAAGCCTATTTGGTTGGGTCATGTAAAAGCTGGGGAGGCTCAAACTAATTCAATAATTTTGAATCATGTAATGAGGTGAGATGCATGGAAAACTTATTGTTAAATGTAATATCTCTCAATTGATAAGAGATTAAATGAGAATTGAAGGGATATTAATTAGATTACTAGGATTATTTTACATGGGGGAGAACAAGGTTGAACCAAAAATACATTAGTAGTCATGGGACGATAAGGTCCTAATCACTATAGTATGGAAGTCTAAATGAAAATAGGTAGTAACCCGAATAAATAAATGGTCAATACACTGTTAAAAGAGAATATCTTCATGATATACATTCAACAAATAAGAGATAGAATGATGAACTGAAAATTAGGAGAAAACATGATAAAATTGTAATGATAATAGTATAATATTTAGAAAACATTATGAGAGAAATTTTTATATTATTATGTGTATTAATTTATAGTTGAAAAACATGGTCTAAGAACACAAGACAAACATTTAAAAGAGTAGTCTTTAAAGGTTAAACCTTTAAAAAAATTTATGTTTTATAATCGATTCATTATTTATGTGAGTATTTGAAATTTATGATTGGAAGATCCAATATTTAAAAAGAAATATAGGTTGATGTAAAAGGAAATTTTATAAAAAAGGTATTACAAATCCACCCCCTCTCCCCCTCAGTGATCTCACTAGAACTAAGAATTGTAACAATTTTTTATTATTGATTATAAAATAATTTCAATGTATATGTATAACGTTATTAGTAAATATTTCTATTTAATTATTGTATAATTATGAAAAATTAATAATAATATTGATTATAATGATAAATAATAATAGTTAATTTAATCTCTTAAAAAATAATCTTATAGAGAACTGTTTCTTCAATTGAGCTAACTTAAGAATGACTGTTAATCATGAAACCTATCTATTAGTTTTATTAAATGAAGAATATTACGTTATCATTTAAAAATCATATGAAACCATAGAAAAATTTTAAATTATAAATACTATTATATTGAATTGTATTTGGATCTTGGAATAAACAACCACAAATTATTGACATGAGAAATAGAAAACATTTAAATTACTATCATAAAATGATAAATGGACTATAAAAATTGAATCAAACATTGATAGGAATTTTAATGTGTAATTAAAATATATAATTAAACAGTTCATAAGATTGGAGAACATGTGAACTGATCTTTCACTCGATGCATGTGGGTTTTTCTTCCAAAAACACATTATATTCAAGTATTGTTTCTCAATTTCTTATACTCTCTTCTAATTATTATTAACAAAGTATATAAATTTCAATTTATTATGTTTCATCTATTACAGAATTAATGACTACCTCCATAAATCTGATATATAGTTAATTAATTTTACTTACATTTCATGAATGGGTTCATTTATGCTCTTTTTAATTAATGTAGTTATGTTCACTATAACACCTAATAACCCTCTCTTCCAATTTTTCTCTTTAAATTATTATCCATTTATGTAACATATAATTACAATTATTTTTTATCTAATGACACCAATGGAATTTTATGACCCTTCCATTTGAATCATAAATTTAAACAATATCATTTTTAAAAAGGTAACATTTATATTTTTTTATCACCCGCAGCAATTTTAATAAATATTAAAGACATATTTTCTATTTTTGGGGAATCATATTATTAAAATTTTTATTTCAAAAATAAATTCAGTAACCAATTTATAATAATATTTTAAATTTATTTATACATTTTTATTATTAAAATAATATAAATATTTTAAAAAAATTAAAGATTTATCAGCAATTATCCTCTATATTTTAATCATGATTTTTTTGAGAGTATTTATTTATATATTATTCACAATTTATTTCATTCAAATATAATTTTAATATAGTCTTACAATTATGTAATATTTTGAAGAAGATATTGTCCTTATTTTAATATTTTATAAAAACTATGTAATTACTTTCATAAAAAAATTCTCATTTCTTGTAATGATATATTCATCATATACATTGGTGATATTTTATGTTCTACCTAGTTATCCATTTATTATGGAATATTACATTCAATACTATATTCCCAATAAATGTATAATTTTTCAAAATAATACTTTGATTCAATATCAATTTTCGTATGTATATGGGGTTTAGTTGAAAAGATAAAACTATGAGAGAAATGCTCCATTAGCGGCTGTAAATTTTATTATTTCCTATTATGTTAAATGAAAAAATTTAATACTATGACATTCCTTTTGAAATTAACAAAACATTATTTTTTTGGTTGAAGTGTGTTCAACTAAATTACCAAAAATTAGATTGAATAGGGAAATTTACACTTGAGTGCTTACCCTTTATTCAATATAATTAAAATATCTGATAACTAATTATTTTAGATAGATGTTTTTTATATTGAAAAATAATTTAATTATTTGGATTCTCATTTTTTTAAATAGGTAAATTATACTATAATTTTTATAGATAAACTATTTCATTCATAATAATGTTTAACCCATATACGTGAGGTATTATAATTTGGTCAATGGTCAAAGAAATATAAATCCCCCACTTAATTTTGAAATGTAATTATTTAATAACATACTATGTATTATTCAAGGGAACTGAGGATATCATTTTATGATAGGATATCCTTGTAGTGATACTTGACTAATGACTTTATTTAAATTCTTGCTGCTTTCTTATTATTCTCTGGATTACAATGAATATATGAAACAATTAATCTTATGTAATATTTCTATTTTATGGTTAATAATCTAGTTAATGATTTATTATAATATTATAATGAGTCATTTTTACATTATATAATTTTGTGATCATACTCTGCTAATCATTTAATTTCTATCGTTATCATGTATCTATCTTATTTTTATTCATTTATATATACTATGAGTTTACATGATTTTGTTATAACCCTTAGTTAAATTTTTTTCATCACCATGTTATTTGGTTTGACTATTTACCTATGTGAATATAGGGGATAATGAAATTGTTATTAGATTATTTTTATTCTTTGATGAAGGATTTGTATCTAGTATCCAATGACAAAAATATTTTGATCTTTTATATTGTTGAAAGTCTTATGATGCTTGAAATGTATGTAGGGATAAAATTAGATTGATGTGGTGGTTTTGGGGATTCTCATTTGGTATTACTATGAAGTATGGTTATTTTTGTAATTAGGATTACTATGATATCAGTATAGGTTCTTAGATTTATAATCATTTTCTCTGGAGTACAATGCTATGTATATCTAGTACATCTATATAAGATTAAAATTTCACCGGTGTTTGTAATTTTTTTATACAATAAATATTTTTTATTTTCATATTTTTGTTTATTGATGTGGTTTATGATCATTTATAAGGAATTAATATGTGTGTTTGAGAAAGTAGAAATCATAAATATATAGTATCTTTAATGGGATTGGAAAAAACCCATGAATTTGAATATTAGTTTTCATAAAGTATTACCTTATATTTATTATGTAATTCATAGATGATTTTAATTTAGTTATTAGGAGTATTTGGTATTTGAATATATAAAAATTAATAAGTTTCACTTACTAAATTCTTGTTTGTATAGACTTTATCGATTAATTTATAATATAAAACAGTAAAAATTGAATAAAACAAAGAAAATGATAATAATTATATAATGTCTTCTTCATATAACATTACCTACACATTATAAATACAATCCAATAAATATAAAATAGATAAATTGAATTATAAATAAAATAAACTATGATAAATATAATTTTATACAGTTTATTTGATTTTTAATATATTTAAACTAAAATTTGGTTATAGTAAAATTTTAGTATTCTTAAATGTATTAAAATACAAATGTGAATAGTAAAACATCGTATATGTACCTAATTTTGTGATAATTTACATGGAAATATTAATGACATTTCCTGTTTTTATATCAATAATTTGATACAAAAATTATTATTATATCATGATCCCCTTATTGTTTAATATAATGTTTCATCATTATTTTGTGAAATAATATTTTATTCCAAAATACCCAAAACATCGCCTTATAAACTCCAAAACTCAACAACATATTTATGTAAATTTATATATCAGTCCATTCCAAAATATTAACCAAAATCCCAAATCAATGTCTGAATATACACCATATAGTTTTTATTCTTCAAATAAGGACATTAATTTTTCCAAATTGTATATTAATGGATAACGTACAAAAGAAGATGTAAAATATCCCAACAAAACTCTTTTGAGTAATTTTCAACTTATAGAACCTCTCAATATATTCTAAACCAATGATATATTAACATTAGTATTGAATATATAAATAAATTTTTGTTATATATTTGTATTATATATCATCCTACCCCTTAAAATTTAATCTAAAATTAAAGATATCTCCCTCAATATATTAAATTCACTTCCACCATGGATTAAGTATTTATTTATTCATCACCACAACCCTGCATGGTTTTAATAGGATATGTACATATAATTATGGTTAATAAATTAAAATAAATTATGTTCATGATTATATATTAATAAAATAAACATGATATTACCTTCATTACAAAAAAACTATCATGTCCAACTATACCACAAGACTAGAGAAATTAAAAACCATATTTAATGAAATATATAAAACCTACCTATTCTCAAATTATTTTATTTTTGGAAAATAAATAACTCCATAAAATAAATATACTATAGTTATTTAGCTTATATGATAAATAATATGGACATTTATCATTATAATAATCCAATAAGACATGTGTTTTAACCAAAATTGTTTAAATAATCAACCCAAACAACCTAAAACATATATGTTCTTAATTAAAGGAAAATAAAAAAGTGTAATAAGCATAAATATGTTTATAAAACTTGTAATTAATGAATATATGAAATCATTGTTAATGTTTTTTTATTTTAAAACTCTTTTAAAAGAACCAGGCAACCCATGGTAGGTTTATCCCACATGTATGGGTAATGATGTTTTTAATTATTTTATTTCAATTTGGGTCTAAAAAAATGAGGCAAGAAGTATAATATTTATTATAAAATTATTTTTATGTTTTTAAAATATTAAAATTTTAATAATATTACTCATATAAAAAACTATAATACTTTAATCAATATCCTAAAAATAAAATTATTCATACATGTTTCTTCTATTAGAATAATTTATAATGAAATATGTAACATGATACATCGTCATATATTTAATTTCATAAATACAAATAAATTGAAACATATTATAATTTTTTAACCACCTAATAAATATTTTTTATCAATTCCATTATACAGAAATGATTTTGGTTCTGTAAACCAAAAAACACCAAATAATATATAGAGGGGATGTTAAACTAATAAATGAAAAACATATTATGATAAATTGATCATAAAATATTAAAAATACAAATATGATTTTTTAACCTCTAAATAAAATATATATTTATTTGATATATGTGGTTATAGGATAAGTGAATTGGCTAAGACATGAGGTATTTTAGATTCTCTTCCAAATCCAATTTGTAATTTACATTGGTTCCCTAATTCCATTCCTCCCAATTTAGAATTATCATGAAATTATTGAAATCATTATATAGTATTTTCAATATATTTTTGGAGTACTAATTTTCTCCTTATAAATCCTATATATTTAGTGATAATTAATTGAATTATTCAAATGTGATTTATCGTAATCAACTCCAATGTTCTGATGATGATCTATAACAACCTTTGTCTCCCTATATCTCAACATTTCAATTTATCCATGCTATATTTATGAAACATATTCTTCTTTTTAACTTCATTTTCTTTAAATTCATATATCATTAACGTTCAACATTTATTACTTTTTTAAGGAAAGCCTTATCGTATTTAAAAGAAAACATTTTAATTTATTTCATCCACCTAACCATGTTTAATAAATTTTAAATATAATAATTCAACTATATGGACATATTATTATCAAAAAAAAATTCAAAAAAATTAAATAAAATATTGAAAATAATTTTTTAATGTGATTTGTTTATATAATTTTGTTTAAAACATCATCAAATTTTATGATAACTATTTTAAGTTATCTCTTTTATTTTTCTCTGTTTTTTATAAATATTACATTTCACATAAAATAATTTTGACATATTACTTATATATTTTTTAAAAATGAAATTTTAAAACAATCATAAGTTTATTTTATTTTTTAAAGATAAAAGATTCCTTATACTATAATTTATTTTCATTCTGTAAAAAGTTATTCTTATAAGTTTGTTGTCTTTTTAATACAATATAAATGTAAACATCTTATATTTTATTAAATTAAATAGTATATTCCCTATAAATATATACTATATCAAAATAATCCTCTGATTATTTATTCGTGTTCCTATAATTGTGTGGAAAATTTGAAATGTAATCTTTCTAAGAGAAATGCATCTTTACCTTGGTATTTCATTATTATCAATTATGAAAAATTTTAATATTTCATTCAACGCCATTAGATTTTAAAAAACATATATATAATTATTCTTATTATAGTGTTCTTACATAAATACCCATACATTTTATTGACTTAGAAAATTATTAAATTGACAATATATACATTATCAAAAATTGGTTTGACATATCATAGTTCATTATATTTGTTGAAGAGTATTTACCTAGAAAACTACTTTATTTAATTTGATGCCCATTTTATTTTCATGGTTGAATCAACGATGGATTTTGATGGTTTATTATTTATGTAATATTAATGTTGAATATATCTATATAAGGTATTATGATGGTATGGTTTTTCCTAGAATTATATATCCACAAAACGATTAATAAATTCTTTCATCTGATGATATTCTATATATAAAACATATGAAGTGAACCTAGAACATTATTTTCTGTTATTCTTAACGTGAGAATTAACATATGAAATTACTCTAGTTTGTGCCAAATTCTTCTGATTTTCATGATACCTTGTGAAAACACCTTGACTGTTATTCCATGATTCTTTGTGATAGTTTATTATCCAATTAATAATTATTTATTATTCTCTCATTCGTATTTTCTTACTGATGATGATTTCATGATAATATTATTTCAATCATGAAATCTTCCCATGATAATATGTCTCCCTTATTTATTATTCATTAATTTCTAATTTATGAGTCATTTATTTTTTACCCCTTAATGGAAATTTTAGATCACGTCATTATAGTATTTCATTATTTTCCTAGTTGACCATATGTGTTAAATAGATTTGTATCGTCTTATAAGTGGACTTTATATGTTGATAATGAATGATTTACCATGTTTTCAAAGACTCCAAATATCTGTTTTTGGGTGTCTCTTATAATATTTTTTATGTTTGAAATGTATTTATATTTAGATTCAGATTAAAAACTATGGGTCTATGGGTTTTTCATTAAATCATGAGGTCGTAAACATTAACAATTTCTTAAGGAATTTATTGTGAAATTATTTACCTTTTAAAAAATATATCATTACTAAATTTCCTAGATAACTTGGTATAAACCATATATATATTCGACATCCGAAAAACCTACAAACTATATAATAGTGGAATGGAATCTCTCATACATATATTACAATGTAAAAAAACACTGTAAAATAATTAATTTTAGACATTAATATTGTTTAAATATAACATAAAAAATTCACATTGAATATTAACATCTATACTAAGTGATATAGGAATTGAAACCTTTTTCAAATGGTGTTTATTCATTAATCCACAATATAATTGAGAAATTATTTTCTGTGTTTACACCATACTGATTTCTATACCATTGAAGAAACTGTCAATATATCATTATGTTTTGAGTTAGTACACTAGACCCAACTCATTATGTATAATGTTTACTATTACATGTATATAGTTATATAAATATGTTTTTTTAATCCTACCATAATTTTCTTGAAAAATCAACTTAATGTATTTTCATTTTAATTTCCTTTGACTAAATTTCATATCCCTACATTAAAATATATCCTATCAATATTGAGAACATCGAGATACTATGAGATTATTATTATGTATATGTCATTTGATCATGATATGTCATTTTGATTAGACATTGATGATGTATGAAAATTAAGCAATAATGGCGCCAAGATAGTGAGACATTTTCTTATGATGTTTACACTTTTTGATATCTAGTAGATATCATCATGAGAACTAACCAATCAATAGGAACACCAAAAATTTCATATAACATTGGTTGTTCTTATCTGGGAACATATTCATTTGTATCTTGAATTGGGATAATTATCAATAATTGAAATTTAATTTCATACATTGGATAAATAAAAAATCATGATTTTAAATTCTTGGAAATGTATCTTATGTGGGGTGTGACTTTGGAGACATGGTATTAGATGAATCTACAAGATTGAACATGTCACTTCTGAGTTCATGAAGATATGTTTTATGGTCCAAGATATCCAAGATTGCATTATATTTATTAATTATATATATATGATACAAGAAGTATTTTTTTCTAGTAACATCAAGAAATATACTAATCATCAAATGGATGAGGACACAAGTGTGCATTCTAGTTTCTGAGATATCGTAAGACAAAGAGATCATATTTCACAGAAAGTGTTTATAATAGGTAGTCATACTTCTGATATACATTTTCTACCCAAGGGGTATGATAGATTTCTAGACTCCGCTCTTGTTTTGTGGGTTAAACTCAATCTTATGGAGATAAATACTAAAAGTGACACACAATAAGTGTATACACAAGATCCCAAAATTAATATTTATAAGAATGTATGATGAAGTGGGACCCATGTATAGGCTTAATTGAATATGTGAGTGAATTTTTTAATGTAAAATAATTAAATTATACTATTCATGTTTCGAATAAAGGTGACTTAAATTATTTATCATCTTATTTTTGGGTAGTTTGATAAGAAAAGTGAAAATGATAAAATAATGGTTTTTAATTTCTAGGGACACAAGAAATATTTGGGAATGTTTATCCCAGGAATAATACTCATTTAAAACTCATTAATAGTGAGATCCAAAATTTAAAAGAATTTAGAGAGAGTGAATAAATTCTCTCCTCACATATAAATCTCATAAAAAGAGATTTAGATAAAAGAACAAGGTCATATTAATCCTTCTTTCTAGGTATAGATCACATTTTCCATGAAATCTATGAAAAATAATAAATCTTGTTGATTTCTCAATATATCACCTAAGAGTCTTAAATCAATGATATATGAGCAATGGTCAATGTGTAGACGATCTATAGGATTCTTATCATGGTACCTTTGTGCACGACAAACCGATAGTGATAAAAAAGTTGATGATTTAAAATGAAGAAGTTAATATTTATACATTATTTCAATTTTATTTTTATTTCATAAATTTAATTTAACATGATCCTTTGGAAAATAAGGGTAATATGGATTTTGGGATTCATTGTTTTTAACATGAATCTAGACACAAATAATTTAAATTGCCTATTTTTAGTGATTTTATTGTGCTCTAGGATCGTTCAACTGGTATGAGAGAGAGGATGAAATAATTTAAGAAAAAATATCAATACTTCAAATAAATTTTATACGATTTAGAAGGTATGTATTGATATTATCCTAACATGACCAACAATTCCTTGGTCCAATTTCGAATCTCCATAGTATGTTCAATCAATGATCCATGGGTTTTGAAAATAGTACGTAATGGAAATTAAAAGATTATTTTTTTATTCCCATTAATAGATATACATGTGATGGATTTTTAGGAAAATAGTGTTGTGAGTATGTTTTGTGTTACCTAGAGACACCATATGTCAATTGAGATTGTCTCTACGAAATAAGGTGTGTTGTTCAAGATAGAATTATTAACAAATAAATACACAAATTTCAAAATAATAGACCTCATCCATTAAGTGGATGTGTACACCTCGACCCCTCTCATTTATGGGGAGGGTGATGTGTTTCAAATTGTATATATAATATATTAAAATATATATTTTATAATACTTATATTTTATAAATATATATATATATATCCTTAAATGGATTACCTAATTAGACTTTTCTTGGAATAGTATTTCTCATGTTAATACTATTATCCTCACCACTAAGATTAAATTTATTTATAAGGATATTGTTTTGGAAAAAATGAACTCAAATAATTATAGATATTTTTCAAAAAATATCATTTAGTTTTCAGTAATTTTTAAAAATTATTTCTACTTTCACAAGACCTAGAGATAATTAATTAAAATTATTTTAATGAAAATTAAATTATTAATGATACACTGATGCTTAATTTTAGAAAAAATCATTTTTCTCATCCAATATAACATATTGTTTACTGATCATGAGGTGATAAATACTCCTGATTGTGTGGTTTACAATGGAATTAACCCATTTTATCTATTTAAGATTGTAAATGTAATAATAACATTAGCTTAATGATTTTCACATCATCCCTCCAGGTTGTAGTTTGAATAAGGGATTTGTATCAATATTTAATTGATAAAAGTTATTTTCAAACCGTGTGTTCCCCTCCCCTACATGTGAGTATAAATTTTAATTATCAGAGGAGATATTAGAAAAGAGTTTCAAGTCAAAAGCTACTATAAACCAAATTAATGGAGCCAATAAGAGTTATGGTTACTACACTTGAAGTAAGTTATTGACTTAATAAATTTCTATAGGGCCTCACTTAATCCATTCAATGCTCAATGGTTTAACTAGTAGTTAACAACTCATGATCAAGTCATTATTGATTTATTTTATTATATGCAAGGTTTTACATTGTGTGAATGTGTATTTGTTATGCATGTTAACATTGTATAATAATTATCAAGAATGAATTGATAAAATGAACATGTTTTGTGTTTTTTCAATTTAATACATGGTTATGTAGTTAAGGTGATCACATTGAACACGCATGTTAAATTGAAAATCAATTTAGTCACCAAAATAAAATTATAAAATTCTCGAAAATATATCATGTCCCTAAATGTATTCTTTCACATTATTTTATAAAAACCAAATTATATGATCTGTTCATCATCCCTATTTGACGGACCCCCCTTACCACTGAAATGGTTTTATGAAATTTTTTTCTCAACATGGGTAATATTGGATGAAATGGTGAATCCATAAATAGATTTTCTAAACTCTATTGGAAAAGTATTGTTCAATGTAACGTAATTATTTACTAGAGATGAGACACTACTTAACATATCAAGGAGCTAGACAATAATGTGGTTAGTGAATTAAAATACCACCTTATATACTTAGAGTATTTTTTTTCCAATATATTTGGTTATAAAGATAGGATTCAAAAATCCATTATACTATAATAATCAATAGACAGAGTATTCTGAATCAAGTATTTGACAACTACATAGATTTCATAAAAAATTTATGTGGAGAAATTTTAAATTATTAATTTAATAAATATATTTTACAAATTAAAATAGAGTACTAATATAATGAATCTACATGAAATAGATAAAATTATAATAACCACTAATTCAATTTCACTATGATAAATATTGTGTAAAGATAATATCCAGACCAGTTATACCATCTATGAGGGATACAAGCTCTTGCGTAATGCAATATTGCCAAAGATGAAGCTTTATGTACTAGATTACACACTTCCAACTAAGCGCACATAGGGATGAATTTAGGGGGATAAAAGTAAATATGTTAAAGAATTTTTATAATTTTCAAGATATTCATTACCTAATGTTGTAATCTATGATAATGTGTTGTAGATAATGTATGTGGGAAAATATTCATTCCAAATGATATCTTATCTCCCAGAGTTCTACTAAAGAGAAATCAATAAGAATTACATGAGACACTAAGTACACTATAATTATGTAGGATGTTAGAAGGGAATCAAGTAGGACAACATGTACTCAAGATGATCATATTCATTGAGTTACTGGAGACCCTTGGTTTCAAAATAAACCAAGAACTAGCAACCGATCTCATTCATTCATCATAATAACAAAAATAATCTAATTTCATTATAAATAATAATATGAATAACATGAATAAATAAATCCTAGATTTTTTTCTTTTTATATTTAGATATAGATACAAATATTTCCATCTCTTTAGTTCTTATTTTGACCAAAAAAAGATTAATTTGAAGGAAAATTAACATAGGAAAAGTCCCAGTCAAAAACCAAATTCTCCTCTATTGAAAAGAATAAAAATAAGGAGGGAGCTATATGTGAAGGATATTTTTTTCTTTTCTGCTGTCATGAAAGTACAAAATAAGAATAATTTAATATTTTGAATGAAGAATAATGTGCACACTTCTTCTTCATGTATATTTTTCATTTAATGCAATCAATTTCTACAAGTGGGTTATTGGATATAGCATGTGTCTCAATATTTTTTCTATTAAAATATTGAAACCATGTATATTAAAAAAATTGAAAATGTTGAAGTATATACTTTAGTTTAAAATTTAGTGAGAATGCAAATATTAGTAGTTTAATATTTTCATCTTACATTACCTTGTTGGATTATTGAAATACTAAATAATTGGTACTATATAATATCTATTACAATGAAAATAGTCTATGAGACGAGTTTAGATTATACGTAATCTTATTTGATGTTTAAAAATAATTATTTCCTTATATTTATGGAAACAATTTATGGTATGGAATATCTTAAAATGGTTTATATATACATGAACTAGAATATTCATATTTATAAATCAATGAAAATCACGTGATAATGACTCAAATCATACCCACCTATTAAACTTCATGAAAGGTCATATACCTCATAATAATTTAATTCCAATACATAAAGTAGGATATGCCGACTCTAATGAGTTAAGACACATAGATGTTTGTATCACTTGTTTATAAGGTAAGTTCATAAAATCACATTTTAGAGGGATATGTAAAAAAGAAAATGTACCATTGGAATTGTTTCATATAGATATATGTGGTCCATTTTCAATAGATGCAAGGTGATATTTTTAATAATTAATTACATCTTCCAATGACTATAATATATGTGGATATATTTAATAGATGTGGTATAATCCATATTCCATTAGAATTATTATGGATTATTATAATGATATCAAGAATAATATTTTTAATATTAATATAAAAATGTAATTATATAATGTGGGAGAATATCTTAGAAAATATTCCTTCAATCATATAATGGATTTGTGGGATAGTTTCCCAATTCACTCCAAATTTTACTTATTATTGGAATGGTGATTCAGAAAGGAGAAATCAACACCATATTTACATGGAATGTTCGATGATGAGTCATTCAACTCTACCATTATAAATTTAGGGATATTCGCAGCAGACTATGAGATATACACAAAACAATGTTCTTAATAAAGAAGAATATAGCACTCCATACAAGTTTTGTTATAGAAAGAATCCATATTTATCACACATATTTGAATATGTTTGTGATGTTTTATTCTAGAATATTATAAATCATAAATTAGAATCTAGGTGATAAAAGTGCATATATATATGAAATCATAAATACAATAAATGAAATTGCCTATAAAACCCTTAAGATGGATGGTGATTATAGCAAGACATGCTACATTTATATAAGGGTAACATATTTCCAAGGTAAATCATGGGAGTATGAATGAATTTTATGGATTTTATACTCTACATTCAAAAAATATTATACATGGAGAATCAATACAGTAGACCATGGGAGTGGAATATGTTCATGAGACACATGTTCTGTGTAGATCTACTAGACGGGTTATAGAAACTGATATATATGTTATTATTGTTACCGAGTTAGTGACATATTACTCTTATAGAATGATGAGTCTATAACCTATAATGAATTACTATATTCATTGGATGTTTCTAGATGATAATATTCCTTAAATTTTGAATATGAGTATACATACAAAAATCATGTTTGGATTTTGGTACAACCACTATTTTTTATAGAATATTTTGAGCATAAATTGGTAATAAAGAATATTTTTGACATGGATGGTCAAGTGAGAACCTATAATGTTGGGGATTTAGTTAGGGGTCATCAAATTTCAAGGTATTAACTACAATGTATCATTCTCCCTAGTAACTATACTAATATCCATCAATCTATTACTTATAATAAAATCATTCCTGGGTTATGAAATTTTTTTAATGGATATAAAAAATTATTTTGCAAAGGGATTGATAGTTTATGGAGACTATATGACATAACTAGAAGTGTTTATTATGTCAAATAATTCCAATAAAATATGAAACCTTTATATATAAATATATAATTTAATGTGGGCATCAGGATCATGATATTTAATTTTTAATGATTCCAAATGATAATTTGGTTTCTTTAATAACGAAAGGGGTTGATATGTCAATTAGAATGTTCATGGGGGTTCCATAATTTTTTATGTAAAATATGACTATGATATTTTATTAACATTATAATGATTTGATTGTATTATAGTATGAAAAGAATTAGTTAACTGAATTCTTATCCAAGAATAACTTGGGTGATGCAGAAAATATTATAGGGATAATGATCAATCGATATAGATTAGAGAGGAAATTAGGATAAGTGTAATTATATGTCTTTACAAGGTAATAAAATATTACAATATGGAACAATAAAAAAGTGGGTTATTTATAGAGTCTCATGTAATTAATATCTCACAAATGATGTGTCCATAGTAATATGAGTAGATTTGAAGAATGTGTAAAATCCATTATGGTTCCATAGTATCATATATCATTTACATTATGCTATGTACTAGTTTTTATTTTAGTTGTTCTTTAAACATGATGTGAATATTTCATCATATTCCAAAACATCTTCATTGGGAAAATGTAAACATAATTGAAAATAACTAGAGTCATACAAAGGATATGTTTCTATTGTATAGAGGTGATGAGATGATAGTTGGGAATTGATACACTATTTATAGCTTTGAGTTATATCATGATGATTTGAAATCACTGTTAGGATAGGTATTTTTCATTAATAAATGTTTATTGAGATTGAGGATATTGAAGTAGTCTATGGTTGCAGATTCTATAGTAGAATCTGAGTATATAAATGATTTTAATGCATGTATGGAAGCTGTATGGATATGATTTTTTTAAATCTTTTTTATTATAACTATAATTATAGAGAAATTTACATTATAAAAGTATAATATAGTTGTATTAGTGATTAACATATATCCTAGCTCATATAATATGGTAATGAATAAACATCAAAAAATTCATCACTTGAGGGATTTAACATAGATGGATGATTTAGAAAATGTAGAGTATAGAAATAGAATAATGTGGAACACCCTCTTACTAAATCCATATCTTATTGGAAGGTTTATACTCATGTGAGAGCCTATTGGTTGAGACTTGTTAAATATTTTATATAGT
This sequence comes from Viscum album, assembly GCA_963277665.1. NCBI lineage: Eukaryota > Viridiplantae > Streptophyta > Magnoliopsida > Santalales > Viscaceae > Viscum > Viscum album. The sequence continues at coordinate 1,878,478,929 of OY728150.1, read as the reverse complement.
TTAAGTTGTAATGTTACGGTTTTTTTCCCTAGAACCTAATCCTTTATTGACATTTACATCAATTACATGTATTATATTTGATATATACATGTGTTTACTCTTACCATAATAGTGATTATACGTATACATCCTCTATTTATATGGAAATAACCATATATTACTTTTCATATAGAATGTCTATAAAAGATCCCATCAATAATTAGATCATAGAGTTACTATGAGAGTACTCTTAAATATAGATCTTCTGTCCTAGATGTATAATTATTATGAGATACAGATGACATCGTGATATCAATTGATTGGTGCTAATAATCAGTTAGACTTATTCTTATAAATTTTCACATGGCAATATTCAGTAGATGATATTAGGGGTAGTCAACCACTAACAATATCACCACATGTTTTGGACCTTATTGGTTGTTAAAATATAAAAAAATGTATATTGGATTCTTATAATGAGATCATTATCAACGTGAATCTTTTGATCATAAACTTTTATTCAATGAAAAATCCACGTGATTTATATCAATGTGAGGTATATTGTGTTGGGTTCTTCTTTGAATGTATGACCATGTTTTATTGATCAACATTAAAACTGTTTCGTCCAAGTGAATGAAGGGATATGTCATAGGCCTATGAGGGCCTAGATAGTAGTACCCTCATTAAATATGTGGCCTTGGATAAAGAATGTATATCCATCCAATATGGTCATGAAAAAGATAAATCATCAAAATAATGCTGATATATGTCTTCGTCCTTCTTTATGAGTTATCATGAGGCAAATAAATTATATTAAATATAATTTTTTTCATAGGAGGTAGTCATATCTATGACATCCATTATCTACTTAGGTATAATGATAGGTTTCTAGACATTACTCTTGGTTTGTGGGTCTAACTCACTGTTATCTATATAATTTCATAGAGGATAAAATACTATCTGTATCCACATGTTCTGCTAATTCGAATGTATAAGAGTTTATAACGAACTGTTCCCCATGTACAAGGGTTGGAGAATGTCTGAGTGTGATCAGTAATAAGTTAAATAATTAAATTAAAATACTTATGATTAAAATAATATCTATTCGATTAATTTATCTTTGTATTCACATGTTGTCTTTAATAAAATTGAATATGAGAAAATACAAATTTTTAAATGAACATTACATGGTAATGGTTTGAACATTTATTTTGGGATCTTATAGTATTAGTGATTGTTTTTTATTTTATCATGTAACCTATTAATTTTTTACCTATTCACTTTTAAAAATACATTTTATAATCCGAAACTAGGTTTCTATAAATTATAAATGATGTAACAAGAAGAGTTAAGAGAGTAAAAATGGAAAATATAATCTGATTTGGAGATCTAAAACACCTTTAGAATCCATGATTTAGCATAACGTACTGGGATGAAGATATATTGAAAGGGATGTAAATTCTCCCCCCATTCACATTACATGGAAAATAAGACCTTGTAGGGGGAGTATAAATGAATATAAGAAAATATTGAATTTCCATTACTTGAATTGATGGTAATCCATCCCCAATGAGAATCCAATTACATACACGACTGTACCTATGAGCAATGAAGTCAATTATAACCTCTATAAAACCATTGATGGAAGGAATAACTGATACTAAAAGTCCCTCTGTAATGACCCCTGAAATACCATGTTTCAAATTTGACCAAAATATTATCACAACAGTTATTTTAGTTTATATATTCTTTTGGATTGTCCAATGGTGGGGAGAGGTTATAATTAGAGAATGTAAATCTTAGTGGTAAGAATTAATCATATATAATATTGAACACTAGGCAGATGATGGACAAAGAATTTGATGTAATTGTTTATGTGGTCCATTGACCAGATGGAGGGCACTATGATGTAACATGAGAGGGCGAATAGGTTCCAAGAGGAAGAATACATGGAACTCAATGGCCTCCTGACAAATTTTAATAGTTTTAGCTAAAATAATGTTTTTATTTTAAAATATTATAAAAAATCTCCCATTATGTTTCAATTATTTACAAATAAGGCCCCATATATGTTTTTCTCTCTTATAATAATTGGGATTCCACTATTTTTTGTGATCTTGATGAATCACCATTTATAATAGTGGATTTATAGAGGTTACATCAACCTCTGTCTATCATCCATTCATGGTATTTATCATTGTATCATCATTCATAATTGAAAAAGATAAATTAATTGTTTATGAAAGGGGTTTATTAATTCTCCTGAACAAGTTAAAATCATGTTAATAAATTTGATAATTGGGAATAAAAAATTGTAAGGATTATAGATCCAATATTTATTAAACATTTTAATTATATTCAATGTGTCAATTGATAGGTGGATGTTAGTGGGATTTTCAGATCGACTTGAAATTAATCCAAACGTGTTATACCCGAATCATAACAAGGGAATAGAATATATATAACCAATGAAAGGCCCTATAAACCATATTATCTATACTTTTAGTCTATAATTTTTAGGCGTCCTTTGTCATATGAAGAGTGACAAGGTATATAAAACCCTAGAATGATTTTTTATTATGAAATAATTTAATGATTCTTATTAGTTGTCCCAAAGTGTTCCTTGACCATGGTAAGATATTGTGTTAGTTATTTTGTGGGTGAAATAGCCTAAAAATGTGACTTTTTATTGATGATTTATATTTTTAGTGTGAATTTCATGATATGGGTTATAATATGTAATCTATATCCATGGATGTGAGAGGCTGGGATTTACATCTCTTTCCTTAGTGAACAATTTATAAGGCATTGATCTATAAGGAAGTCAATTGATTTCAGCATAATGAAATTAATAAGGTGACAATTCATTCATAAATATATTTATTTTTCCATGTTTTGTTTTGATTATTTATAATTAACAGTTCACCACTGTGTTAGATATATTTTTTAGTTATTCTCTACTATCATATAGGCTTGTTCATAATATTGGTGATTACCCTTTCTACATGATATTTTTATTCTTACAGAGATAACTGATTCCGCAGTGACTCTCCCAGTTTATACATAAAATTCACATATTATTAGATGAGTAATGATTTCATTTTTCAAAAAACAAACTTGAGTAATATAAATGTTTATTTTTATTTAAATTAAGAAAATATAAAAACCTATTTCATTATTGAACATTATATTCTCCCAAATAGTTCCTCACAACTAGAAACCTTCATAGTCATATAATTTAAAATATCCATTTTTTGAGTGAGGGGAATTGAATCACATGAAAGGGTGAGCTATGATGATTAGTAAGGGTAAAAAAGGGAGATATAAATAATCACATAATAATAACATGATATTATGGGTACGAGAAAATGTTCATAATATTAGAAAATCATACCTTTAATATCATAGATCATAATATTTAGACATAGAATAAATAATTTTAGTTAATAAGGCATGGATCATAATGGAATCACAAAACATGATCCATGAGAGTATAACAATGGGATATGAAATGATTTTTTTGAGATAAACATAAACGTAGGATATAATTTCCCTTGAAGTCACTGATCTCCAGATAAACTATCATAGTGGACTATTTTCACTTTCCATACCATCATAGTTTACATGTTTCACTCCTAAAATTATTATAATGGATAGAGTTTGTTACTGAACTGGCTTTATTGTCCATTATAATCCTATTTATATAATGTTAAATTGGACATTACCTAATGTAATAGAGGGATATATATTTCATGGACCACCAATCACATAAGAAAAATTCCACAATATTTTACCATAATATAATAAAAAATTAATAATATCATAACCACTAAATGGAAATGGGTTTCTTAAGTATTCCTTCGAATAATAATTGATGGAAAAAATAGGATTTACTATAAATACAAAAAATTATCATATAATACCAAATGGAAATGGAATGAGTTTTAGAAAAATATTTTCATCATAATAATAAACCAAAAAGAAAATGAATTATCATGTAGTCATTAGATTATATACCTATTAAATATTTATAAATGTCAAATGATGCCATCATATATGGAAAATTAATTATAAAATATGTTAAAACATTTCTGTAAGAAATTTTCATTTTAATACTGAATCCATTATATAAATTATCAAAATTACCGAATATGAAATATTTTATTTTGAAAATAAACTTTGAAACATGTAACGTAATATTTAAATAATTGATAAATCATGATAGCATTGAGTATCATTCATGTCATACATGTTAAAAAATATTCCATTGACAATTTTGATAAAAAAATTTAAAAGTAACACATTTTGGAAAATGAAGGAAATATTTCTTTTAAAAATTATTGTCAAATAGTGAAACAAAGTTAATAATTAGATAAAGAAATAATGCATAAATATTAGAAACATTATTGATTTTTTTAGAAAACATTGATATGGATAAAAAATAATTTTCAATAGTAAGAAAAAATAATGTCAATTTTCATTAAAAACATTCTTTTGGAATCTTGAGTACAAGAATAGTGGAAAATTAAAGGGAGTACAATAATTTACAAAAATATCCATAGGAGTAGATAATTGATGAGTTTCATGATGGATATATCATATGATTTCATTATTAGAAGTTAACTGATACATAACCATGATAAACAATGATATTCCAATGTAAGTCATTTATTACATTGGTAACTTTGGAATTATAAGACATGTGAAAGAAAGAAATTAAAAAGGAAATATAATTATATATCAAATAAATTTCAAAATAATAATCATTATAGACATTCATGGTTGGAATAAAAAACAATCAAAATAAATAAGTGGTGAATATGGCATGGGTCAAATAAAAATAAAAGTGATACAAAAATCCCACACATCAAGTCATGACTTTATTGATATGATTAGGAAACACCTATATAATATATATAATTATATAATAAATAGATTATAGGTACATAATCTTACATATAATAAAATATAGGAATTCTTATAAAAATTTTATTATGTTTCAATTAATAATAATTTATTAAAGACATTGTTCTATGTGATAAATGATTAATATTTCATGTATGTTTTTGTACAGTAGTTTTTTCCTTGTATATTTATCATGGTTGCATAATATCATTAATTTTAGTGATGATATAAAAATTGTAATGCCTCAAATATTCATGATTAAAATTTCATTTCCATCAATGTTATATGGATATAAAAAACACATACACTTTTTTATTGGGTCTAAATAACCATTGTGTATCATCACTAATGATAATATAGTCATTGAACTGTGATTACATGACTAATATATAAAGACAAAGGAAGTGATTACCTTAACCAGTAGAATCAATCCATTTTTAGCCCCTTTATCGGACCCTTTGAGGGAGATAACCTTTATGGGCTCTTACAGAGATATATCCAAAGCCTAGATCCAAAAACATTAGCATGAGCGAAACCATTTGTGGGATAAGTTCAATCTCATCTAGATCATGACCAAAACCAAGTTCATTAAACAACCCCAAGAAATCCCTACCATCACACAACATACTCTTAGGGAATATTCAGGTGTAGTAATGTTATATTTAACAAGACCCTATAATTAGTTTTATGTGCATTACTCTTATATATAATAATTAATATACATTATTTTATTATTGATACTGTGTAAATAGGTTTTAAAGAATAAATAGACTTTTTAGCTAAGATTTATTTTAAATTAAGCAATCTATTTATATGAATCAATTTATTTTTGAATTAAGTAATATTTTAATAAAATATAATTACTAAATCATATTTTAAATATAAATGATCGTATAATTTTAATGAATACAATTGTAATTATTGTTAATATTTGAAAAATATTTTTTTCAAAAGCCATGAATTTTCAAAAAAATGTATGTTTTTATTTTAAAAGTGAAAATTCACATATTTATAAAATTATTTCTATAAAATGAATATTATTTTTCCAATAAAGATGTTGAATTTATACAATAGTGAATTATTAATAATTTTCTGAGACAATAGAATTTTGTTGTAAAAATTAAATACCTTATAAATATTAAATGTGTTTTATGGCATCATAATGACACAATATTGATGTTATAAAATACTAAAAATTTTATATTCATCAAATATATTTTTTATTGATAAAATAATGTGATTTTAAATTTTTTGGATTAACTTTACAATGCCTTACTGGACCCTCAAATACATATAAAATATTTTAACATTTTAAAACATTTTCCTTGAGAGTGTGTCCCACTTCCACATAATTTAGCCTAATTTTTAATAACGTCCTCATTTATATCTATAATCATTAATTTCTCACTCCCTTTGTAAAAAAATTGGAAAAACTATGGGATGTTTTGTGGTACTGAATATTAAATTATATATATTCCAAAACCTATGTTTGTAAAATAATAGAGAATTCCCCTCTTATATCCTATATAAACCTTCCCTTGATCCCTATTATCTTCACTCAAAACCATTAGAGTGGGTCCCTACTCATTCATAATATCTATATTATCCTCTTAAGGTGACCCTAGCTCTCATAAAGCGCTTCTTCAATCTTTTTAAGTGACACACTCAAGTAAGACATTTATCCATTTCTCATTTTTGTCCATGATTATTTATGTTGATATACCATTTTATATGTAATTAGATATGTTGTAAAATGACTTCAAACCTCCACGATACATCCCCCCTTATGTTTTATTAATGATATACCTCATTTTATAACATTAATCTCTCACACGTATACTCATTACCATGCAGAAATTTCGTAAGAGTTATTCAATTTCTCCTCTTTCTTCATCTTTATTTATTATGTTATGAATTAAATTTCCAAATTTCACGTGTTGTGTCATGACTCGACCCAACCCAGGCTCGAGTCCCAACTACCCCAAGCCCACCTCCATAGGCCAGGGGCTAGCGACCAGTGCCGAAGGGTAAACAACTCGGGGAGGCATTTGCCTTAGTACCTGTATTCACACACACAACCAACTCAATGCCGAAGTGCGGAGTAAAAAGAAATGTAAAGTATTAATTACTATAAACGACCACAAAATTTCATCAACCTCTAAACATTAAAAAATAAAATCTAACTGTAAACTGAAAGGAAAATGAAAAAAACACAAGATCAACTAGAAAGGTGCCACAAACCGACAACAGGTATACAAATGTACAATAGCTGGAAGAGTCCCACACCTAGAACCCGACTACGACCACCGCACGCTGGACAAGCTCTCGAACTCCTAAGATCTATTGACATCATGAAAAACATTTCCATCATATGCAAGGTCACCCCAAGTACGGGAAAAGCCCAAGCAGGGTTGAGTATAAAAATACTAAGTAAGATGCTCCGAAAGCTCGAGAGAGAAACAAATGCGGTACTGAAGAGGTGAGTAGTAGATTGAATATGGAAAAGTAAAGTAGTACAACTGATACATCAGTAAAGAGTACAGTAGAGTATCAGCTCAACCCAACAAGAGAAAGGATGTAGGCTCGTCAATGCACAAGGAACTTAAAACGGTGAGAACATGAACTTCTTTTTGAGTCTTCGTAAACTATAGCAGGAGAATAGACTCGTCCAACCTCGAGAAGCTAGACATGGAAAGCACATGGAATACCCCACACGTATTCACCTCTCCTAAAAGGAGAGTAATAAAAACCCAAGAAGTGGGTACTGGAACAATGTATATACATATCCATATTCTCAATCAGGAAACCTGAGCAAGACCGCACGGGGATCTCCATCCCGTAGCTCAGCCCAAGAAATTGAGTCGCCAAAAGTCGCAGAAGTAAACACCATCGATGCCTAGTATCTACATGTCTACCCCGAACTGCCAGTCAAGGGGCTAAAATAACCACACCTTGACACTATACGCTTTGTGCGGCACTGACTCGCCAACACAGTTTTAGGTCACGTCACAAGGATGCATCTATGTGGGGAAGGCACCCCTCATACTGGAGAGTTCTAGGGGAGCGTCAATCCACACCTCGTCACTCTCACATAGTCGAGAGGTCTTCTCAAAGTCGACAGGTTCCCACTTCCCATCCCCATGAAAGGGTAATATGCTAGAGGGAGACCCGGATCTGCTCTAGCCATCCCTACCGGATGGTACCGCACTGGCCATCCCTACTGGATGGTACAACACTGGTCATCCCTGCTGGATGGTACATCACCGGCTATCCCTACTGGATGGTACCTCATTGCCCATCCCTGCAAGATGGTACACCACTTGTAACTGGAAAACATAGAGGGAAACACGTCATGATAGATCGTGGAAGGAAGATATGCTCTCGATAAATAGCTAGAGAGTCTGCACCCAGTGCTCACTAGGGGATCCGTATCATACTGGAAACAATCTCCTAGGTAGAGGATTGGTGCCTGCAAAATGTGATGGTCACACTGATACCCAAATAACCCTACCATGGAACACGAAGGGACGTGAGGATCTCCCCGGACCTATCGAGGTGATACATGCTCCAATCCGCTGAGTCTATTGTCGATTTGGACCAAGAAAACTCACTTCAGAAAGTGGGAGAACACCCACATTGTATGAACGCTCGTAGACATAAATGGGGTCGCAGTCCAGTGAAAGGGACACAACATTGAAAACCCCCTCAGCTGAAAGAATAGGGGAACCAAAACAACACTTCCATTCAATCCACCGAGAACAGGAGGACCCTCTACGTCATGATGGGACAAAGTTACGTAAAGTAGAACATGTCACACACATGGGGCCCACACAATGTGGGGCCTAAACTCATATCTAAACCCAGCACACTAATATTGATAGGTACAAACTACAACATGTACCTCCAGGCATTCCTGTATAATCCTTGATTATGCCACATTGCCAGCCCAAGGCTATCATGCATATGGCACCCAAATTCAACGAATAAAGGTGTAAACACAACTTCACCGACCTGCTTTCTCCACGGCCCTATCATGTCCAACCACATCTCTTTATACATCAACTTCACTCCCACAGTAGTGAACATGATCACACACCAACGGTTCTCTACATACACTGCAGGAATAACCACCACTGGTACACCTTTCATACTTCCACACTAGATGATATCTCGAATGAGTCTCCACACATCCAAACATATCATACCATTTTAATACTCATGGAATAAAATGTGAGATAGACTGTTTACTCGCCTCAAATGGACATCCAACGAAAAATCCATCCAACACCGCTTTACGCCAGAACTGTGTCCCATGGTCCCAAGCCTCAGTCCTGAAAACAATCAAGCGCATCACACCGTTGCGATATCCTCAAAATAACACCTCAAATTGACTGCTTACTTGTGTGGAATGGATTTTTGGAGAAGAAGATGCATTTTGTCATACCGCACACGAGCGGTGATTTGTGGGACCCGCATCTCGGTCCCGAAGTGCATGAATGGAGCACACCATTGTGATCCTCTTCAAAAAGTACACATGATTGTCTATCCACTTGTCCAAAACGGACACCCTGTGATAATGATTGAAATCACCGCCAACTCCCAAAACGGCCCTCGTGGGGCCCACATCATAATTCAGAATTAAAGCGGGTGGATTGTGTCATTGCAATGACCTCAGAAAAACACCTAGAAACGACTGCTCGCACGCCCCGAACGGACATCCGAAGAGAAAGTTGTGAAACATGGCTCACAGCTTAAAATACGGGCCATGGAGCCCACATATCAACTCCTTCTTTGATGCCCTAAAACCCCAGGGAAAACTCCACCTCGACGCTAGGGTCCTAACACCGCTGACAGCACTTAAATCTGACATCAGATGTGTCCGCGCCAACCAGAACAATAACTCCCAGAAAAATGCCAAACCACTTGACGCACATGTTACACCAACAAGCCCCTCGTCTCGAAAGTTAAAACCCCCAAAACCAACTTAAATGATTAGTCTTGATGCCAAGAATGTGCTGCTATAGATGGAACACAAAACAGACACCCGTAGTGATTATTACGGGCGTCCGAAGTCGAGGGGACAAATCTCCTCATGCTTGAACGGCCTGGGAAGGCCAGCCCGCGGCTTAGCCAGACGGGCCGACAATGGACCCGCAGTCCACCACTCTTCCGACCGTCCTTCGTGGCCGGTCTTTGGTTCACAAGGAGACCCGCTTGAAGTGGGTCTCGGTCGCCCATGCGGGGTTGCACATCACGACCCCGGTACACCGCTCCGCGTCGCGAGCTGCGTTGTCACCTAGAGCGCGACGTGCCGCATGATGCTACTACTACTGAGGTATCCACCACCATGTCGATGACCGCCTGGATCCTACCGCCGAGCCACTATCCCGGAAACCACCTTCGAAGCCCACCACTGCCTGCCGCCGTCCCGGTTCATAGGAAACCCACCAAACCACCCTAAAACATCCAGAAAAAGAGGAAAACGGAAGGCAAACTTCCAGGGGACACCATGAACGTGCTCAGACTCAGAATTTTGTTCCGAAACGATCGTTGGAAGGATAATTTCACATCCTACGCAACCAATGGATTACCTTGTAATTCAGAAAAAATTGTGACGCAATGAATACAATTTGATGAAGATTGCAAGAATTGAAATGATAAAACATGAGCCTAACTCGATGGGTGTTGCCTGACGCTTCACCGACCATCCTCAACAGCCATCACTACCTTGTCGGAGGGATAGTGGAGAGGAGAGGAACTTCAGCTTGTTGGAGAGCTATCCTTGAAATGGTTTATCTAGAGGAAGAACCATGGGGAGGATGGGTGGGTTTTGCTTAAGTAGGGAAATAAAAATTAACATATTTAATTTTAAATCACCTATGAAAGGACCCATAATTGAAACTCATAGAGGGGTCGAGGATAGGCCTCCCATAGGGTAAACACCTACTCCTAAGCACAATAGTGGTATCAAAATTTTAATATGAGGCCCCATTCAAAAGTTATAAAACTCAATGCCCGTGGCCATTAAATTACGAAAATTCCCCTAGGGCCATTTTCCACAGAAGTCCCGTGACCCCGAAAACTACACCATTCCTAGGGTAAATGGCACGCTCCAGACTGATCGGTGCCCTAGGTATTCCCATCTGATCATCCTTCTATGAGATAATTTATTTTAACCATTAACCGAATAAATTATTTATTTCAATTATTTATTTAATGTTCCGTTAACGGGCGAGGGGTCCCAACGTCCCGCACCGACATGCTTTATGTCGTTCCTAGGGTAAGAACCCAATTTCAGACTCATTAATGTACTTAGATTTCTGATCTAGCACTCCGTTTAGGAGTTATAAAATTTATTTGGCATTCCTAGTGTGAACAAACTGAAAATTTAATTTCAGCAACACCAGGGATCAGAATCTCACGTCATCTGATGGAGATGCTCTGGAATAACATCAAGAATATCGAAAAGTTTTTATAGAAAAAACCAGGTTATTACATCATTGCATCCTTCAAGATTTTCATCCCCAAAAAGATAAAACAGGGAACAACTCAGTATAGTAAGCCCACACTTGGCTCTCCCGTACCCAGTAGAACTCTTGCACAGTTCTGAACCACCACACATAGACAAATAGATTTGATCGGTTCATGTGAGGTATTCCCTTTCCGATGACATGCATAAGAGCACACACACATCTCCTCAGGTAAGACATGCTGGAGACGTCGTGCACCCACTCCAGACTTTGGGGTTCGGGAAAGGCGGTAGGGAACCCCGCTATCCCTCCGCACATTATAAAACGGCTCGAAGGCCCTCGAGGGTAACTCACCTCTTCGGCCGAACTCCTACGTCACATTCCATGACTGGAATCATTGTTTGGACCCAGAACAAATCTCGGTGGTTCCCTCCTTTAGAATATCCATATGGTGAAACACCTACGGATATATGGTCACGCAATGTTTCATAGTCAATGCCCCATGACCCAGACTCTCTTACACGCTCAGAAAGAGAAGGAGTCAACACCATCGACTAAAGAAAAAGGTCACATGCCTTTTACCTTGACAACACAAGGTTACACGGACACCCCACACCACCTTGGTTACAACTCAAACAAAGAGTAGGGAGAAAATAATTTCACACATAGAGTCTAAACAATTTACTGTAAAATGTAGAAGAGTCATAGGGCGTACCTCTTGCCACCTCATGCTCTGCATGATCGTAGACATCCAAAGATCGCTCCTATCCACGGTCTGAACTGTCTGCTCCCGGATCCGAAGTGGACCACGTAGTGGTGATGGGAAGACCTCATAAGGTTATACCCCATTACCAGCTTTGCCCAATCCTCTGCTAGCACCACCACTCTGGGGACTATACCGATAACGGTGTTGCCCCTGTCGTGGTGGTGCACCCGTTGCCTGCCCGATATTCTCAGCATGCCTGGTCGTGCAGTCTTGTGATAGGTGACCTCACCCATCGCAAGCATAACATGGAATCTCTCTGGGATAGACTGGTTCCCTCTGGATCCACTATGGTGTACTCCCACTCCCCTGAGTCTGGTTATCGGGAAGCCACCTCTGTCGACGTTCTGTCAGCCGACGCCTGCTAGCTATGATAGACATCTCTACTCTATCGAGCCTACTACCACCAGCAACAGTAGAGCATGACAGGAAGCTCTCCGTCACTGGCGCCTTCTCTAGAACCTCATCATAAGTGGAATTGCACAAGGGTTCTATGATAGCATGAATCTCTCTGCAAAGAGTCTGCTCGAACATCCGCGCATGGAACTTTCCGTAGTGGGCCAAGTCTTGGTAAAAGAATGCACGGTCTATGAAACTTGTCACATACTCAGTCACTGTCATCCCACCCTGCAGAAACTGCAGGAGCTCCTGGATCCAAACGAAGCGTATGCAGGAGGGGTAAAACTCTTCATGGAACATCAGATGAATGTCACCCCATGATAGTGAAGAATCATCAAGTAACTGAGTCACATGACTCCACCAATGCCCAACTGCTCCGTGGAAAAGGTTGGCTACCAAAGCAACCCTCTGATCTACTAGTGCATGCGCAATAATGAATATGCAAACCACTGTCTCTAGCCAAACATATGCTGCCTGATGGTCTGTCTCACCACTGAACCTTAGTGGTCTTTGTTGCTGGAACTCACAGAGTGCACTCAACCTGTGCTCAAGATCATTTTTTTTTGCGGAAGCTACCTGCTGCTCAGCAGGTGGGGGTGCTATATCGGCCCACCTAGAGAAAAAGACTCGCATGATGGTTCCTGGACTGAGGCCTCGAAGCTCACAGGGTCGTCGTCACGAAACAAGGCTGGTATCCTGGCTGGCTATCTTCGCCGAGACATCCTGAATGTTTTCAAGGAGTGATGTGTTCAGCTGAGCATATATATATATATAGTAGTAACAACAATGGGGAGATGACTAATGAAGGACAGTCAAGACTCAATCCTATGTGATGAACAAACCAATTTCCCTACAACGAGTTTCTTGGCATGCCGAGTCGACAAGTGGGTTATTAGGGCCCTGGTGAACGGATACGTCAGCCGCCGCACCATCACTGGACTCCTTGGTCTGTGAACCGCTCTCGAGGCACATTGACACGGTTTCCCTAGATCCCAACCAATTCCTTTTTAGGGACATTCGAACAACGTCCCATGGAACATACCACCTTTGATAGCACTATTTCATGACCCGACCCTACCCGGGCTTGAGCCGTAACATCCCCAAGCCCGCCTCCGTAGGCCAGGGGCTGGCGACCAGCACCGTAGGCTAAACAACTCGGGGTGGCCATTAACTAAGTACCTGTATAGACACAGATATACCACTCAATGCAGAAGTGCATAGTAAAAGGAAAAGTGTAGTACTAACTACTGTAAAAAACTAGAAAAGTTCATCGACCTCTAAATAGTAAAAAATAAAAGCTGAAGGTAAACTAAAAAGAAAAAGGGAAAAACACACGCCCAACCAGAATGGTAACACAAACCGACAATAGGTAAAAAAAAGTACAATAGCTGGGAGAGTCCCACACCTGGAACCTGAATATGACAACCGCACGTGGTCCATGCTCCCGAACTCCAAAGATCTTCTGACATCACGACCAACCTATCTGTCGTCTGCAAGGGCACACCAAGTGCGGGCAAAGCCCAATTAGGGGTGAGTATAAAAATACTCCTTAGGATTCCCCGAAGGCTCGAGGGAGAAACAAAGGAGGTACTGAAGAGGTGAGTTGTAGATCGAACAGGGAAAAGTAAAGGAGTACAATAGAGAGTGCATTAAGGAGTACAGTGGAGTATCAGCTCAACCCAACAAGGTAAAGGAAGTAGACACGTCCAAGCACAAGGAACTAAAAACAGTGAGAATATAGACTTCTCTTTGAGTCTATGTTATCTATAGTAGGAGAGTAGACTCGTCCAACCACGAGAAGACAAACATGGAAAGCACGTGGCATACCCCACGCCTCTTCACCTATCTTGAAAGGAGAGTAACAGAAACAAAAGAAGTGGGTACTGGAACACGGTATATACATATCCATATACTCAAATGCGAAACCCAAACAAGATCGCAAGGGGATCCCCATCCCGTAGCTCAGCCCAAGATAGTGTGTCGCCAATTGTACCAGAAGTAAACACCATCGTTGCCCAGTATCCGCACGTCTACTCCAAACTTCAAGTCAAGTGGCTTAAATCACCGCACCTGGACATTATCCACTTTGGGCATCACTGACTCGCCTACATTTTTTAGGCACATCACAAGGATGCATCTCGGTGGGGAAAGCACCCATCATATATGAGTGTTATGGGGGAAATCAAGCCACACCTCATCACAGTCACACAGTCGAGAGTTCTTCTCAAATATGATAGTTTCCCACTTCCTAGCCCAGCGAAAGGGTAATCTGATAGAGGGAGACCTAGATCTTCTCTGGCCATCCCTGCAGGATGGTACCGCAGTGGCCATCCCTATTGGATGGTACACCACTGGCCATCCCAGCTGGATGGTACCTCACTGGACATCCATGCTGGATGGTACCTCACTGGCCATCGCTGCTGGATAGTACAACACTGGAAACCATAACACGTAGTGGGAAACACGTCATGATGGATCACGGAAGGAAGATATGATCTCGATACACAGCTAGAGAGTATGCGCCCAGGTCTCACTGGGGGCTTCGTACCCTATTCGAAACAACCTCATAGGTTGAGGATCAGTTATAGAATAATGTTTTGGTCACATCGATACCAAAATAACCCTACAAGGGAATATTAAGGGATATGAGTATCTCCCCGACCCACTCGGGGTGATACATTCTTCAATCTACTAAGTCTACTGTCGAAGAAAATCGAGAAAAATCACTCCAAAAAGTAGGATCAGACCCACATTGTACAAACACACATAGACATAAATGATGTTACAGTCCAGTGAAAGGAACACAACACTAAAAACCCCCTCAGCTGAAAGAATAGGGGAACCAAAACAACACTGCCAGTCAAACCATCGAGAACAGGGGACCCTCTATGTTGCGAGAGGTCAAAGGTATGTAAAGTAGAATACTACACACACATGTGGCCCACACAACATGTGGCCCAAACTCATCCCAATATCAAGAGCACAAACGTTATCATGTAAAAACTACAATATGTACCTCTAAGCATTCCCATATACTCCTTGAGTATGCCCTATTGCCACCTCAAGGCTATCGTGGACACGACACCCAAAGTCAATGCAAAAAGGTGTAAACGCAACTTCACTAACCCGATTCCTCCATGGACCTTGAACGACCAACCACATCTCTTTATACATCAACTTCACTCACACGGGAGTGAACGCGATCACACGACATGGGTTCTCTACAAACACTGCAGGAAGAACCACCGCGTGTACACCTTTCATACTTCAACACTAAATGAGATCTTGAATGAGTCATTGAACATCCAAAAAGATCATACCATTTTAATCCTCGTGGAAAAACACATGAGATATATTGTTTACTCCCCTCAAATGGAAATCTGATGTAAAAGTCATCCAACACCACTTTACGCCCGAACGGGGCCCCGTGGTCCCGAGCCTCAGTCCCAAAAATAGTTGGGCGCATCGCACCTTTGGGATCTCCTCTGAAAGACACGTCAAATTGACTTCTTACTGGCATGGAACGGATGTTCGGAGAGAACGATGCATTTCATCATACTGCACAAAAGAGGTTATTATGTGGGACCCACATCTCGGTCCCGAAGCGCTACAAACGGATCCCACCATTGAGATCCTCTCGAAAACGTACACAAGATTGATTATCCACATGTCTGAAATGGACAAACGGTGACAAAGGTGGAAATCACCGCCACCTCCCAAAACAACACTCGTGGGGCCCGTACCAACATGCAGAATTAATGCGGGTAGATTGTGCCATTGCAATGCCATCAGAAAAACACCCAGAAATGACTGCACGCACGTCCCGAAGGACATCCAATCAGAAAGTTGTGAAACATGGCCCGCAGCTTAAAAGACAGGCCATGGGACCCACACATCAACTTTTACTTCAATGCCAGAAAGCCCTCTGGAAAAATATGCCTTGATTCTAGGGTCCCAATTCCGCTGACAGCGCTTAAATCGGGCATCGGATGTGTCCGTGCCGTCAAAAACAAGAACTCCTGAAAAAATGCCAGACCACATAACGCACGTGTTGCACTGCTGAGCCACTCCTATCAGAAGTTAAAACCCACAAAACCATATTATAATATTTTTCTCGATGCCAATAGTGCACTGCCATAGACGGCACACAAAACGGACACCCGTAGTGAAAATTACGGGCGTCTGAAGTCGAGTGGACGAATACCATCGTGAAGGACCGGCATGGGCCGACCCGCGGCTCAGCCTCGCGGGCCAGCCGTGGAAATGCGGTCCACCGCTCTGCCAACCAGCCTTTTTGGATGGTCTCTGGTCCACATAGAGACCCGCATGAAGTGGGTCTCAGTCTCCCCCACAGGGTCGTGGATCGTGACCCTGGTCCACTGCTCTACGCTGCGAGCTGCGCCGTCGCATGGAGCCGACCACGCCGCGCGAAGCCTCTGCGGTTGAGGAGTCTGCCACCATGCAGAAGACCACCCAGATACCACCGCCATGTTGCCATCCCAGAAACCGCCACTGAAGCCTTCCACCTCCTTTCGCTGACCTGGTTCGCCAAAAACCCACCAGACCACCCTAGAACTTCCGGAAAAAGTAGAAAACAACCTGGAATCTTCCCGGGGCCACCACGGACGCCCCGAGACTTGGAATTTCGATCTGAAAGGATCGTTGGAATGATAATTTTACACCCTATGCAAACAAAGGCTTCTCTGGACAATCGGACAACATTAAGATGCAATGAAAACAATTTAATGAATATTGTGGGAATTCAAAGGATAAAACACGAGCCTACCTCGATGGGCATTGCCCGATGCTTCACCGACGATACTCCGGAGCCATCACTACCTTGCTGGAGGGATGGAGGAGAGGAGAGGAACATGACCTTGGGGGGGAGATCCCCTTGAGAGGGTTTTTCCAGTGGAAGAACCAAGGGGAGGAGTGGTGGGTTTGGCTTAAGTAGGAAAAAAAATTAACTTAATTAATTTTTAATCACCCACGAAAGGACCCACATTCTAAACTCTTTCCAGGGTCGAGGTTAAGCATCCCCTAGGTTAAAAATCGCCTATTGTGCACAAAATTGGTCTCAAAATTTTAATCTGAGGCCCCGTTCAAAAGTTATAGAACTCAACGCCTGAGGCTACTAATTTACGAAAAAACCCATGGGGCCATTTTCCATAAAAGTCCCACTCTTATGATTATTACAGCCCTCATAGGGTAAATGTCACACTCCGGACTCAACAGTGCCCTCGTTTTTTCCATCTGAGAAACCATTTAAGAGATACATGAGTTTAACCATTAACCGAATAAATTAATTTTTTTCATCTATCCGTTTAATGTTCCGTTAAAAGGCGAGCGATCCCAAAGTCCCATGCCAACATGAGTTATGTCATTCCTAGGGTAAAAAACAATTTTGGACCCATCGGTGCCCTCAGATTCTTGATCCGGATCTCCTTTTAGGAGTTTTCACATTTATTAGGTGTTCCCAGTGTGATTACACTGAAAATTTAATTACGGCCACACTGGGGCTCGGAATCGCAAACCGTCTGATGGCGCTGCTCTGGAATAATATCAAGAATATTCATATGTTTCTATAGAAAAAACCAGGTTCTTACATGTTGGTACTTGTATCAATATTACCCCTTACATTACATTTTATGTACATATTATTAATGACCCATTTCTATCTCATTATCATTTTTCAGGAATTTTTATGTCACGCCATTAGGTTGCAAAAATTGTACCATGATATTCCAATCCAAAATCATTGTGTACTAAATAACATACCTATTTATCTCAAGGTTATTCAACTTTTTTCACAAATAAATATTGAATTTTACTTATATTTTTTATTCCACTTTCCCTAATCATGGAATAACTTATTTTGTTTATGGACATAATGTTATATGATCCAAGTGGAACACTTATACATGAAATGAAATGTTTATAAAGTTTTCACCTTAATATCACTGAAATGCAGTGGATAATGTTTAGTATCATGATAATTCATGTGCAATGAGGATTTACTCAAGCTAATCCATGTGCAATTTGGGTTTACTCATACTAAATGTTGTTCATTGAGGGTATACTCATTCTTGTCCATGTGATGGTAGGGTTTAATCATTTTAATTCATATAAAATGTGGGATTACTCATGCCTATCCTTATGCAATTAGCCTTGGCTCATGCCAATATCATGTTTTATGTTGTTACCTCACGTTCATGTAATGATAATCATTTTATATAATTCCTTTATGTTCAGGTTTTTCTTGTTCTCCATTGATATGCCTATTGCCTAACATGCACTCTATTCTTCATCTTATGCCTTCTTTACTCTTTTAATTGTCATTATAGATCACCCCATTCTATTGGTTTTTCCACCGGATATCCCATGCAGTGTTATATTCAATGAAATGATTTTTTCATGAAAAATAAATTTTCAATAAACATGTTTTATTTTATGTTTTATATTGTTATGTAATGTTCCAAATTTCCAAATACACTAGACCTCTTGGTCCATAGTGTTCGCTTAAGTTCATGTTTAAGTAACAAATCTTGTTTTTGTGTGTAATATAGGAAATGGGTGTTAACAAATCTTGTTTTTGTGTGTAATATAGGAAATGGGTGTTATAGTTAGTATCAATGGATACATATAGTTATTTTTGGGATTAGGGTTATAGAACACTAGTTAAGGGCTTTGGGATGACACATAGTATATGAAAACAATCCATATATTTTGGTGTGAATAGATTAAGTGGATTATCAAGAAAATATATCTATGTTTTTATATGAATAAGCTGAGGTGCCACTGGCATTGATGTATCATGGGGTCAAACCTGAATACACCTCTTTGAGATATACTATAATGGTAACTACTGTAGGACAATGGGACTTTTTGTACTCTTGGTTCGACACTCCCAGGGTGTATACGTTGGTAAATTTTATAAGCTTAGTATGAACCATTATTAAGGGAATAAAAAATTGCCCCTAAAATTATATGTTGTATTATAGATCATGGATAACATAGATTGACGTCTATAAATTCATAAGATAAGGAAATTAGTCTAATTTATATGTCAACCCCTTTGTCATTGGATTACCATATATTTTTTTTGTAAACATACCCCTATCTTCCTTTTATTCTGGACAATTTCCAGTAATATAAGGAATCAGGATAACAACCAATACAAAGATCAATGTGATGATTGTTCAAATGAGATTCTTAATCTGATGGGAGTTGAAAATGAAATTTTTTTCACAATAATTTCTCTGTTAAATAATTTTTTCAATAAAAACATGGGTCAATATGAATGTTTAATCCCCCTATGAAAGAAAAATCAGCAATCTAGTGATTAATGAAGCAAAGGCATCTTAACTTTAGTGGATCATTTGACCCTTCAATCCCTGAACAATGGATTAACGCCAATGAGAATATCTTCTCAATTATTCAATGTTCCAATCAATAGATGGTACTTCTGGCTTCTTATCGTATGGATGGAAAAATAGATCAAATTTGGACATTGATAAAAAAATCCTAAAATGATATTGAGGAGTTGGAATGGAAGGATTTCCAAATAATATTTTTTGACAAATATTTTCCTCGCACCCTAGGAGTTATGATGGTAAGGGACTTCAGTGACATCAAGAAAAAATATAATGAATTCGTTGGAGTATATGAGGCAATGTTCACAAGGATTTCATAATACGACTTTGGCTTTGTCATTAACCCGGAATTCAAGGTTGGTCACATCGATGTCCGTTAAAGCCTAGCCTAAAAAAATCTAAAGTTATTCGTGACTTCAAAGGCTGTGAGGAAATTTTCATATTTTCCAATAATTTCAATATGGATATATTCAAAATTAAGGGGTATCATATGGATAATAAGTTGGATGTGGACATTAATTTGGGTTGTCTGATGGATAAATCTAACGGTGCAAAGAAAACTTCCTACACTACAATTTCTAATGGTGCGAAAATAAGCACCCCAAAAAATTCCTGAAGGGAATGTGAAAATGAATTTGGTGGGTAAGAGAAGGGCACCTAGACATTATTTGGGGACATGAAAAACCAGATACTTTGATAAATGAGTGGAACGCTTTGTTCGACCATCAACTCATAGTTCATTTCTACAACTACAAAGAACTACAGAACATTGCAAACTAGTTACCAATACCAAAGGTTTTCAGAGGCAACCATCAATCTCCGAGGTCGTAAGAGTGAGTTGTTTCCTTCACTACCACCAAAGAGAATCTCCAGGTATTATAGTTATTAATTCAATAATATAGATTGTACTCTTTGATTTTGGTTCTACGAATTCTTTTATATCCAAAAATTATAGTAGGAAAACCACAACACCCCCACAAATCAAGGAAGTTGAGATGTCGATGAGATTGGAAAATTGAGAAAATATTTCATCCCATTAATAAAATTCATCCCCTATCAAAATTTGGGGATTGAAATTCATGGATAACCTCTTAATACTCTCTCTAGTGAAATTTGATGCAATTTGGGCATGGATTAGATTTCCTTATATAGATCCCACATAAAGTGCCATGAGAGGGAAATCACTCTCCATATGGGGAATCGACCCCCAATTCTGTACAAGTACAGGGATGTTGATGATTATTCTTTAGAAAAATAATCTCAAACATGGATATTACTGCCACATGAGAAAGCATATCTTTCTCTGATGAATGAATCTAAGGAACCACCATCCTTGAAGACATGCGTATTTTGAGGGAATTTGTTGAAGTGTTTCCTATGGAAAATCCACGTCTTCCTCCTAGATGAGATGTAGAATTCTCGAATGATATATTACCTGGGGAATTACAAATTCCCAAGAATTCATAAAGAAGGGTTGTTGTGGGGCTTTATGTGTTAAAGAAACAACTACAAGAGAATCTGGACAATGCGTTTATATCCCCAACGGCTTCACAATGGGGTGTATCAGTCCTCTTTTTCTAGAATATGGATGGGATAATGCGCATTTGCATTGATTATCTTGATCTCAAAAAAATATTGATAAAGAAAAAGTATCCTCTTCCATGAATTAATGACTTGTTTGTTTAGCTATGTAGATAAAAATACTTCTCTAAGTTGGATCTGCAGTCTAGATATTACTATGAAAGGTTGAGGAAGGTGGATATCCCGAAGACTGCTTTTCATAAAAGGTTCAGGAACTATGAATTGTTAGTAATGCCTTTTAAAATCACTAATACTATTGAAATCATCACAGACATGATGAATATAGTCTTTACATATTACCTCTATAAATTTGTGGTAGTTTTTATATATGATATTCTAATTTACATTAAAACCAAAGAGGTGCATGAGAAGCATCTAAGAACTATATAAGAGACCCTATGAAATGAGAATCTCTATGAAAAGTACATAAAGTGTGAGTTCTTATCGAAGGAAGTCTTATTATTTGTTCATATCATCACAAGAAATGGGTATCTATGGATACATCTAGGACAAATGCAATTGAGGGACAGACGAGGCCAACATATGTGACAAATATGTGTAGCCTCCTTGGGATAGCTAGATATTATCTCAGATTTTTGGAAAATTTATCACAATTTTCAAACCCTCATATCATGTTAACACAAAAGGGATTCAAGTATTAATGGAGTGATGAATGTGAAGTGATCTTCAACGACTTTAAAAGGAGGTTTATCACTATGTGTGTGCTCTCATTACCCGCTATTGGAGAAATTTTGTGGCATTTAGTGACGCATCGAAGAAGGGTATGGGACATGAGTTGATGAAAAGTGAAAAAGTCCTTTCCTATGATTCTAGGAAATTGAAAGTTCATGATAAAAACAATCCAACACATTATATGGTTTTGGCTATAGTAATAATCACTATAAAAATTTGGTGACATTACCTCTTTGGGGAGATGTGTGAAGTATATATGGATCACAAAATCCTCAATTAAATATTCACATAGAAAGAGTTTAACTTGTGCCAGAAATATAGTAAGATCTGATCAAAGACTGTGACTAATCAATTCACTACCATTCGGGGAAAGAGAATAAAGTGGTAGATGCTCTAAATAAAAAGGTCCTAATGACTCTATCATTGATGAAAATTGAAAAATATCCCATCTTCTTAGATTTGATGAATATGGACATGGGAATCATAAATAAGGGAGATTCTTAAATCCTTTCACAAATGGTTTTTCAACAATATATTTTGGAAGGGTAAAAGAATGCTTAAATGGATGATGTGGGAATTCAGAAGATCATGAAATTATAAAAATAAAATAAAAAAATATTCATAGTTTAATTTTAATGAAGAAGAATTTGTAGGATTTAGGTCAAGACTATGTTTTCCATCAAAAATGATGTTAATGAATGAACTTTTGAATGATTCAAATAGTTCGAATTTTTCATTCACTCAGGAAACAAAAAGATGTTGTGAGAACTTCGAGAGAATTACTAGTAAGATATCTTGAAAAAGGATATAATTAAGTCTACATCAATGTTCTGAGTATTTTAGCCAGTGATGGATGAGAAAAAGAAGTATAATGTGATGATGCAACCATTACCCATACCAACATGGAAATGGGAGAACATCACCACATTCTTATTCACCAGAATTCTGAAGAAATCCAATGGAAATATTGTTATATGTGTTGTTATGGATCATATTACAAAGACTTCACACTTTATTCCAATTTGGTAGGATTTCCAATTGGATAAAATGACATGTATATACATTATAGAAGTTGTAAGGATGCATGGAGTACCAGTATTAATTATATTGGATAGATATCCACAATTCACCGTTATGTTTTGGCATATTCTATAACACACATTGTATACTAAGATAATATTTAGTATGTCTTATCATCCTAAAACTAATGGCAAATATGAGTATTCTATCCAAACACTTGAGGACATGTTGATAGCATGCTCAATGGACTTCAATGGAGGCTATGATAAACATCTTCCTCTGGTTAAGTTCACTTACAATAATAGTTTACACTCATGCATCCAAATGTATTCTAATGAACCCATTTATGGGAAGAGATGAAGAACACCATCATGTTGGGATGAAGTTGGGGAGAGAAGAATTCTAGGTCTATAAATGTTCGATGAAATGGTGGAAAATGTTAAGACTATAATGAAGCACATTAAGGCTGATCAAAGTTGAAAAAAGAGTGATGCTAACAACCACCGATGAGACCTCTTGTTTGATGTTGGAGACATAGTATTCTTCTGCATATCACTGTGGAAGAGAGTTTTGTTACTTTGTAAGAAGGGAAAGCATAGTACAACATACATCTGTGCTTTTGAGATCATTGATCACATCAGAGTAGTGGACATTCAACTATCCATCCCACCAGACATGTCTCAAGTTCATTATGTATTCCATGTATCACTCTTGAGAAGTACATACTAGACCCATCACATGTACACAATCAATAGGTTGTACTGTTAGAGAATGACCTCTCCTATGAGTATAATCTACTGATTATCATGGATCATAGGGAAAAAGTTCTATGAAATAAGACAATTCCAATCCTCAAAGTGTTTTGTAGAAATAACATCTTTGAAGAAGCTATGTGGGAACCATTGGAAGTGATGAGGCATAGTTACCCAGATCTGTTATAGTAGGGGAAAAATAAATTTCTAAGGAGGAATTTAAAAAAGGGTTAATGTTGTAATGACCCAAACATTCATGATTAAAATTACATTTCTATTAATGTATCATGAATATAGAAAACACTTTCACTTTTTATTGGGTTTAAATAACAGTTAAGTATAAGTATTGCTTACAATATAGACATAGAATTTTGGGAACATGAATATTTTATTTATATATATATAGGGTTTTACCGAATCCTTTTGAAACTGAAAAAGTGATGGCCTCAACTAGTATGATCGTTCCCTTTGAATACCATTTATCAAATCTTTTGAGGGAGATATAATTTCAAGGATTTTCCCTAGACCAAGACCAAGTAGATATCCAAAAACATAAGCATGAGAGAAACCATTTATGATAAAATTTCGAGATCAATGATATCACGACCGAAACCATGTGAACCGAATAGCCCCATGAAATCCCAACCATAGAACACTATAAGCTTATGGCATATGCTGGTGTAATAATGGTATATGTAACAATACCATAGAATTATTATTAGATATATTATTTTTGTATAGAATAATTAATATACATTATTTTTATTATTGTTACTTTTTAAATTATTTTTAAAGAAAAAATAGTATTTTTATATAATATTAAAATTTAATTAAGTAATATATTTTGATCAATTAATGGATTTTTTAATTAAATAATATTTGAATCTAATATTATAACTAAATTACTATTTAAATATAAATGATCGTATAATTTTTATGAATAAAATTATAACATGTATCAAGGGTTAAGAATTTTTTTATTAAAATCCATGAATTTTAAATAAATGCCATTTTTTTAAAAGTGAAAATTCACATATGTAGAATATTATGTAGATGAAATAATTATTATTATTGGAATTAGTATGTCAAAATTATCCTATGGTTAATTTTTTACAGTCTTCTGAGGCAATCGGATTTTTGGGTAAAAATTAAAAACCTTATAAAAATATAAAGTGTTTTATGACATAATAATCACCTAATAGTGATGTAATAAAATATTATATAATGGTTCATCAGAAAATATATTTTTTAAATTTAATATAATGTTATTTTATATTTGTTTGATTAATTTTACAATTCCTTAGTAGACAGTCCAACACCTATAAAATATTTTTAAAATTTTAAAATGATTTCCTTGAGAGTGTAACTCATCCGCACATAAGGAAGACTAATATTTTAATAATTACTGACATTGTCCGGATAAAATATTTTTTTCTCTAACCTTTTAATGAATCCATTGGAAAAAACCATGGGATGGTTTTTAGTTTTGAATATTTAAATATATTGGTTCCAAAAAACAAGTTTCTGAAAAAATAAAAAATTCCCCTCTCATTTACAATATAAACCCACACAAGATCCCACTTCCCATCACTCAAAACTTTTTCCACACATCACTACTCTTCCATAATATCTCTATAATCCTCCCAAGTCACCCCGAGCTATCACGAATCCCCTATTCAAGATCATGAAGTAATACACTCATGCAATGGATTTATTCCTATTTATTTTTTTCTAATTTTATTTTTGTTCATATACAATTTTGTTAAATTAAAAATGATGGATTAATATTACTAACCTCCCCAATACTTCCCTATTTACGGTTTAATAATTCAAGACATATTTATATCTCATCAAACACCCCCACATACACCAGTTACCATGCGAAATATCATAAGAGTTGTTCCATTTATCTTTTTTCTTCAAGTTTCATTACTATTTTATGCCTTCTATTACCAAATTACACGGAATGATTCATTTATCCATATGACCCTCATACTTTTTATTTCATGTAAATGTGATAAGATACCCCTTTATCTCCAATCAATTTTTTATGAATTTTTATGTCATGTTGTTAGGCTTCCAAAATTGCTCTCTGATTTTCATAGCCAAAATCATCGTGTGGTGAATTCCAAACCCATTTATCTATCCAGGGTATTAACCATTATTAAAATATACATATTGAATTGTAATTTCATGTATGTATTCCACATTCCTTAATCATGTAATAACATACGATTTTTAATTATTCCATGTTATATGATATTTGTGGAACAATTATGCATAAAATGAAATGTTTATAATATATACGTCTTAATAGCGCTCCAATGCATTGGGTAATGTTTCATATCATGATACTCCATGTGCTGTGAGGGTTTACTCATTCTAATTCATATTAAATGATGCTATACGTTTTTAATCCATGTGTAATGAGAATTTTCTCATGCTAATTAATGTGCAATGAGTGTGTACTCATGATAATTCAAGTCCAATAAGTTTTTAATCATGCCAATCCATGTGTGAAGAGCCTTGGATCCTGCTAATATCATGATTAATGTTGTTGCCACATTGCCAGGTTTTGATAATCATGATATATCATGCCTTTTGGTTCATGTTTCTTTTTTCCTACATTGTTATGCCTACTGCCTAATATGTACTTTATTCTTAATGTTATTCATTGATTACTCCCTTCCAATGGTTTATTGATCAACCCTTTTCTAATGTATTTCCTCAGGTTATCCCATGAAGCGTTATGTATGATGGAATGAGTTGGTCATGTAAAATTATTTTTCAATAATATATTTAATTTTATGTTTTATGATTTTATGTATTGTTCTTAATTTTCCAAGACACTAGACCTTTGAATTCTTAGAGTTCTCTGAAGTGCATGTTTATGAAATAAATCTTATTCAAGTGTGTAATAAAGACCTGGGTTTTTATAGTTGGTATCATAGTTTAGGTTTATTTATTATTTGGGATTAGGTTTAAAAAACATAGTGAAGGCCTTAAGGATAAGATTGAGTATTAGAAAATAATCCTACATATTTATGAGTATAGATTAAATGTTTTATGATGACAATACAAACCTATAAACATATGAACAAGTTTTCATGGCTCTGGCACATATATATCTAGGGTTAAAACCCAAAGCACCACCTTTATCTAGACTCGAAGATAAACTGGTGCAAGATTATAATACTGGATGTACTCTTGGTTCAACAATCATAGGGGAAATGCTTTTCTAAATTCATAAGAATAGTTTCCACCATTAGTAAGGGAATAAAAAAATGTCCTAAAAAATATATGCTCAGATGTAGATCTAGTATAACAAAGAATGATGTTTATAAATTCATAAGTTATGTAAATCAATGTAAACTATTAGTTATCCCGTTTTTCATTGGATTCCCCGTTATTTTTTAACAACCATTCACCTAAAATTCCATTTAGTCTAGCCAATTTTTAGTAATAGGGGGACTCATGCAAACAACTGAGGTTATGATCCATGTGATGATTGCTCTAATGAGATTCCCAATATGATTGTATTGATAATCTCAAAATGTTTCATGATTCTCTTTCAATTAACTCATGTATTGAATAGAAACTTTTTTTAAGTTGAATGTTCGAACATCCCACCCTAAGAAATGACAAGTCACAATCGCGAGCTTTATGAGACAAAGGCCTCATAATTTTAATGGATAATCTGATCCCTCAATTGAAAAAATATATATCCACTTCATTTAGAAGATATTCTCCATCATTCAATGATCTAAACAAGATAAGGTTTGTCTGGAATATTATCATATGTAAAGTGAAGCAGATCATTGGTGTACATTGATAAAAAATACAAAGTCTGAGAAAGATATTTAGGTGTTGGGATTGAATGATTTCAAGAAAATATTTTTTAATAAATCATTTCCTATCACCCTAAGACTTATGTTGGAAATGTACTACCATTCCCTCAAGAAAAAAGATGAAAAATCCATCGCATCATAGGAGGAAAACATCACAAGCCTTATACGTTATACCTCTAGCTTTGGAATTACCCATGAATGTAAGGTTGACCACGTTTTTGGTTGGATAAAACCAAGCCTATGGAAATACCTAGTTCTCCATTCAACCATAAAAAATTTTCTCATTTCTACAACTAAAATGAATAATGGAACATTGTAAACCAATTCCCTATGACAAGGGTTTTCAAGGGCTACCAACATCTTCCAAGGAAGTACGGGGGATCTTTTTTCATCACTACCACCATATGGAGTCATGAAAATGAATTGGGGAAAGGTGCGCTAGTTATTCAATCAAAAATAGATAATTACACTTTGATTCTAGTTCTTTGAATTAAATTATATCCTACATGTTTTTTTGAACAGTTACAAGACCACCAAAATTCATGGATGTAAAGATTTCAGTGAGAATGGAAAATGGGGAAATTATTTCATTCCATTAATATAACTCCTCCCACATCACAATATATGTATTGAACTTCCCAGCATACCTCTTCATACTCACCTCGTTGAATTTGAGGAAATTCATCGCATGGATTGTATTTCCCTATATAAATCCAACATAAATTTCTGTGAGAGGGAAATCACTCACCATATGGTAAACCGACCACTGATTATGTACAAATGAAAGGATGAGGTTGAATATTTTTTAGCACAATCATCTCAAGCAGAGATATTAATACTCTACGAGCATGCATATCTTGTTAAAATGATTGAGTCTATGGAATTTACCATCTATGAAGACATGCCTATTGTGAGGGAATTCACTGATGTGTTTCCCAAAGAATATTGTAGTCTTACTCTTAGAATAGATGTTAACTTCTGGATTTATTTTATACGAGAGTTGTTTCAAATATCAAAGACTCCATATAGAATGGAAATTGTAGAGCTTAAGGAGCTATAGAAAAAACTAAAAGAGAATCTTGATAAAGGGTTTGTATGCCCATGTGCTTTATCATGGGGTGAACCAATCCTCTTCATCAAAAATATGGATTGTTCAATGCAACATTGTATTTATTATTGTGATATCAAGAACAACACGATAAATAAAATGTGACCTCTGTCACAAATTGATGTCTTGTTCGACCAGTTATGTGGTACACAGAACCTATCAACTGTGGATCTTCTGTCAGTATATTACCATGTAAGGGTGGGGAAAAAGGAAATACCCAAGATCTCTTTTCATACAAGGTTCAAGAACTATTAATTCATTGTAATGTATTTCAGACACACTAATGATCCATTAATATTTATGGAATTGATGAATAGTGTACTTAAAGATTACCTCGACAAATTTGTGGTAGTATTTATGGATGATATTCTTATATAATCCAATACCAAGGAGGAGCATGATGATAATCTAAAAACACTATTAAAGACCTTGCGAAAGGATAAGTTCTTGGAAATGTATATCATGTGAGAGTTATGGTTGAAGGAAGCCTCGTTCTTGGGTCATATCATCACAAGAAATAGAATATATATGGACTCCTCAATGAAAAAGGCAATTGAGGGATGGATGAGGACAACATCTGTGGTGAATATCCATAGCTTCCATGGGTTATCTAGATATTATCACTGATATGGGAGAAATTTTTCATGATTTTCAAACCCTCTTAACAAGCTAACTAGGAAGGGAGTCATGTTTTATTAGAGTTATGAATGTAATTATATCTTCATAGCGTTAAAAAGGATTCTAATCGTTGCACCTGTTCTCACTCTACCCAATAGCGAATAAATTTTTTGTATATAGTGATTTTTTGCAGACATGCCTAGGTTGTGTGTTAATAAAAAATGAAATATTCTCTGCTTATTCTTCAAGGAAATTAAAAGTTCATGAGAGAAAAATTCAACACATGATATGGAGATGGCTGTAGTAATCTTCAATTTAAAAATTCTGTGAAATTATCTCTTTGGGGAGAGGTGTGAAATATATATGGATCAAAAAATACACAAGTATATATTCATATAGAAAGAGTTGAACATGGTCCAACAAATATTTTTGGAGCTGATCAAATAATATGACTATTCAATTCACTATCATCCATGGAAAGCAAATAAAGTGGAAGTTTCTCTAATTAGAAAGGACCCAAAGATTCTATCATGGATTATAATTAAAAAGGATCCAATCATCATAGATTTGATAAATATGGACCTGGGAATCATAAATTAGGGAAAATCATTAATCCATTCACAAATAATTTCTCAACCATATCTTTTGTAAAGGTTAAAGGATTCCCAAAATTATGATGTGATAATTAAAAAAATGTGGAAACTATAAAAATTGGGAAATCCTTGGAATTAAATGTTAATTAAGAAGGAATTATATGATTTGTGTCAAGAATATGTCTTCAATTAAATATGGAGCTGATGAATGAACTTTTGGATGATGCACATAGTTTTAATTTATCCATTCACCTAGAAAACAAAATGTTGTATCAAGATCTCTGAGAGCATTATTGGTGGGATAAGGAGATCACTGAGTAAACATCCATGTGCCTTTCATGTCAAAATGTGAAAGCTGTGAGGATGATGTGTGAGGTGATGCTGCGATCATTACCCATAACAACATCGAAATGGGAGAACATCACCTAGACATTTTCACTGGACTCCTGAAGAAATCCAAATGAAATAATGATATATGGGGAGTTGTGGATCATCATACAATTACAACACACATTGTTGTAATTTTAGAGGATTTCACATTGGATAAACAAATCCGAATATAGATTAGAAAAGTGGTAAGGCTACATGGTGTACCACTATCAACTATATCTGATTGGAATCAAAGATTCACCTCTATGTTATGGAAGAGTCTCCCATATTCTCTGAATATTGAGAAGAACATTAGTACGACATATCATCCACAATCGGAAGGCCAATATTAGTAAACAACATAGAGATAGGAGGAAATATTAATATAATTATCAATGGACTTCAATGGAGGATGGGATAAGCATCTTGATCTGGTTTATTCTCCTATAGTAACAGTTTCCTCTCAAGAAACCAAATAGATCCTTATTATGATATTTATGGGAATAGGTCAAGGACATTGGTATATTGGGATGAAGTTAAGGAGAAAAAAATCAATATTTTTAAATGGTAGAAGAAATGGTGTTGAATATTAAGACTATCCAACTTCACATTAATGCTACTGAGAATCTATAAAAGAGCTATGCTGACAATCGTCGATGAGATATAGAGTTTAATGTTAGAGACATGATCTTCCTCTTTATATAAATGTGAAAGATAGTTTCCAGATATGGGAAGAAGATAAATCCTATTCCAAGGTACATCATCCCATTTGAGATCCTTGATCACATTGGAGTAGTGGCCTATCAACAATCAATCACACCAAACCTATCTCAAGTACATGAAGTATTCCATGTATCAATCTTAAAGAAGTACATACTTGACCCATCTCATGTACTCAATCATGAGGTGGTACCATGGGAGAATGAAATCTCTTATAAAGATAATAAGTTGAATATATTAGTTGTTAAAGAAAAAGTTATACAAAATAAGTCAATTCCCTCATCAATTTATTATGGGGAAACCAAAAATTTGAAGAATAATTGTGGGAACTAGTGGAAGTGATGTTGCAGAGTAACCCAAATATGTTCTATTGTGGGAAAAGACAATTTCAAGGTATAAATTTTTGAAGGGGAAATGTTTTAACGACCTGAACATTAACGCATAAAATTTCCATTATTTTAATGTTTTCTGGATATAGGAATCACATGCACTGTTTAATTGCATTTAAATAACTCTTAAGTATCAATATTGTTGAATATATATCTTTAAATAGTGATAACATGACTAGTATATATATATATATATATTAGGTTTTAACAAATCCTTTTGACACAGACAATGGATGTGATAACCTTGACCCATAGGATAATTCCCTTTGAATCCCATTTATCATATATTTTAGGGGAGATTGCATTTATGGTCTTTTCCCTAGACAAATACCAAGAAGGGATCGGACAACATCAGCATGATATAAACCGTTTACGGAAGAAGATCAAGCTCATCAAGATCACGCCCCATACCTTGTTCACCGAACGACCCCAAGAATGCCGTACCATCCCACACCATGAACTTAAGAAATATGATGGACTATTGATGGTATATGTAACAAGACATATGAATTATGATTATATTCATTATTTTTGTATAGAATAAATAATATACATTCATTCTATTATTTTTACTCTTTTAATGGGTTTCAATGAACAAATATTATTTTTATATAATATTTATATTAAATTATGAAATATATTTTTATTAATTAATGGATTAATTAATAAAATAACATTTTAATAAAATGTAAATATGAAATTAATTTTTATGTAAAAATGATCTTAAAATTTTTATAAATACAATTGTAATTTTTATTATGGTTTCAAAGATGTTTTTATCAAAACCAATGAATTTTCAATAAATTTATAAATTTATTTAAGATGTGAAAATTAAAATAATTACAAAATTAATTAAATAAAATCATTATTGTTTTTGGAATCAGCACCTCAAAATTATCAAATGTTGATTTTTTCATAATTTTTTGAGACAATGTAATTTTTGAGTAAAAATTAAATACCTAAAAATATATAATGGATTTATGATATCATAATTACATAATATTAATGAAATAAAACACTATAAAATTATTAATCATCCAATATATGTTTTTCCTTTAAAATAAGGTAATTTTATATTTTTTTGATAAATATTACAATGTCTTCGTGGACCCACCAAGACGTATAAAATATTTTAACATTTTAAAATTATTTCCTTGAGGGTGTGATTAACCTCTATATAATCAAGAAAATTATTATAATAAGTACAGAATATGGCCTTCTAAAATAATTATTTCCAACCCCCTATGAAAAAATTAGGGAAAAACCCATCAGATGTTTGATGGTTTTAAATATTTTATTATATAGAGTCGAAAACCAATGTTTGTGAAATATAAATTAATTCTCCACTCCTTTACTATAAAACCACACCCAAGATCCCACTTTTCATCACTAGAAACCCTTCTATAACGTCCCTACTATGACATACTCTCAATATAATCCTCTAAATTCACCCCAATCTATCATGAACCCGCTCTTCATTCTCTTTTTAATCACACACTCATGTAAGGTATTTCTTCCATTCTCATTTTTATCCATGTTTTTTTAGGTTGATACACACGTTTATTTTATATTAATGATTATTGGGTATGGTTTCACACCTCCCACATACTTCCATCCTTATGTTTGAATAATTATAGACCTCTTTCTCTTTCATTAATCCCTTCCACATACAAATGTTACCATGCCTAAATTTTGTAAGAGTTATTCCATTTCTCCACTTTCTTCAAGTTTCGTTATTATATTCGGCTTTATATTTCCAAATTACCTATGTTGGTAAATTTATCAATATGACCCACAGACATTCCATTTCATGTAAATGTTACTGTATACCCCTTTCTCTCTCATCATCCTTTCTTATGATTTATTCTGTCACGCTGTTAGACTGCCAAAATTGCACTGCGATTTTCGAAGCCAAAATCATTATGTAGTGGATACCATACCCATTATCAAGGGTATTAAACTTTATAAACATATACATATTGAGTTGTAATTACATTTACTTATTCGAAATTCTCTAATCATGTAATAAATTATGATGTTTAATGATTCCATGTTATTTGATCCATGTGGTACACTTATGCATGAAATTAATTATTTATAAAGGGAGTTCCTTAATAGCACTCCAATGCATTGGGTAATATTTAGTATCATTAAAAAACTTGTGTAATGAGGTTTACTCATTATAATACATGTAAAATTATATTTTACTCATGACAATTCATGTGAAATGAAGGTTTACTCATGCTAATCCTTGTGAAATGATACTTGGCTCATGCTAATATCATGTTTTCTATTGTTTCAACATTTTTATGTTATTATAATCATGATATATCATGCATTTATGTTCATGTTTCTCTTATCCTCTATTGATATACCGGTTGCCTAATATGTATTGTATTCTTCATGTTATTCCTATTTTATCCCTTACTAGGCTTTATAACTGACCCCTATTCTTATGTATGTCATATGGTTATCCCATGAATGATAATTATGATAGAATTGGTTGGACGTGTAAATTTGTTTTTCAATAAATATGTTGTATTTTATGTTTTAAATTTTAATGTAATAATCCTAATATTCGATGATACTAGATCTCTTGATCCTTTGAGTTGTCTTAAGTGCATGTTTATGTAATAATTCTTGTTTAATTGTGTAATAAAGACCATGGATATTATAAATTCCATATAAATTCAATATATATGTATTGTAATTAATCCAACAATTAGAGGAATAGAAAAATAAAATATATTGTCCATGGATATGGTGGGTCATACGTATGCAAGAAAGTTGTTTAAATTTTTTAAATTTATGGAAGGAATGAAAGATAAAAAATATTCTAGAATTATTGGAAAATTTTGTATCACACACATATATATATATATAAATAATCCTTAATCTTATCCTTTTTATAATCAGGGTCTAAATATTATGAAACGTAAATCCCACATCATTATAGAGGCGGTAGTCCTAACAAACCCACAAGCAACATTATACAATTTTTACAATGTATCCCTTTATTTCATCCGAAAAAATATACTTCCCTATATATAATTGTATTTTAACTTCAAGGATGAATAGATTATTTTAAACTGTAAGACACACCTAATATCTCTTTCTTAAAATATGATATATATATGACAAATAATTGATTTCTAATCCTTATAATTCTATAATAATCAAGGTTAAAGATTGGAATATTTTTGACCTTCTTCTTCATCTTTGTATCTTCCTTCTGTGCATCATTAATATTTAATTGGATATATGTTCAATCAATCATTTGAGAATGATTTTATTCCTTCACGTCTAATAATATTTCCTAATCAATCTTTTTTAAATCCAATAAAATTATATCTTTTACGATCCTCGCCATAGATAAGCTATCATGACCATTTTGACTCAATGCATTATCCACTGTGTATATTTACCTAAGATGTAATGTATTGAGACATACGAATCATTAATCAGTTCCAATCATATTATTAGAAATATATTACACTATTTTAATTTTAATATATACATTAAAATTTTAGTTATTAGAATATATAACACATAATTTTAAAATATAACATTCCTCCTTATCTTTAATTGATAATTTTCTATACCTAACTCAAAATCATGAGATGGGTAATTTTATCCTTAAACATTGTATTATTATGATTCAAAACAGAAAACCATGATAGTCTACATGATAAAACATACCAATACATTATTTGATTAAATAAAATATATTAACAAAATAGCCAATGTTGGGAAATGTAAAACATGTTAATTGACCCATTACTTACTTATTATTTTCATAACATTAATCAATCCAATTGAATTTGGATTGATTCCAAATTAACATGGGGGTTGATACAGTAGTCATGTAAAATTATTCAGAAAATTTAGATAGTATCCAAAAAAACCATGAAAAATTTACATCTTAGTCACAATGATAGGACAAGGAAAATATTTACAAGCCTTCAAATTTGATGGATCCACTGATATACCCTTGCATAAGATTTTATATCCTATGAATGAAACATTCCAGAAGAAAAATTTACAATAGGTAAATTTGTAACATATGGTTTCCTTCTATATGTCCTTTAGTACTCCCTTAGGTGATCAACAAGAATTTCCTTTATCATTAAATAAATAAGAATATAATCTATAAATAATACCAAAAACTAATCAAGGTAAGCATTAAAGACTCTAGAAATTGATTCTATGAAAATATTAGGGGAATTATAAATACCAATGAGAATTACTATATATTCGAAGTCTTCATACCATGTATGGGATGTTCTGATGAGCATATCATCATTCTGGAAAAATAATTAATGGTATTCATAATGAATTCCAATATTGAACAACTATTGAGTTCTGCACTTTAGATAAACAAGTCATAAATTTATGGTAGATGGTACTTTTTCATTGTAATGACCCCAACCCCAGAAGGTTAGATCTGATGCCTTCTATATTATAATAGAATATTATATAAGGAATCACATCCTAATGGACCAGATAGTTTAGTATTCTTGGTAAACTAGATAGATACTTGAGTCTAATATTACATTTGAATACATGAATTACATTATAATTTTTTTATAATAAATGTATTCTATATAGAAAATTTATTCATATTAGTCATCATAAATATCTTGAAATCCTTGGAAAGGGATACAAATTATGGGTGATCTCAAATTATATGTGGTGGGTAAGTACAACAGAATATATCATGAATCAATAAGAAAAATCAATATGTAATGATAAATAACTAAATACACATGTCATTTAAATAACATGACTATGTGTATATATAATACATAATGAAAATATAAAGTTAAATATCTAACAACACATTTCATTTGATCAACAACTAAGAATGGAATGCACCAAAAAAATATCATTGTGAAAATTTCATGGAAAATAATAACTAAATAATAATTGAATGAAATTATTATATATTGGAAGTCTTGTTTCATAGGTATATAATAACTTTACTATCAATAATTTTCACAACATGGTTTAAAACAAACGTGGTTAAGATCCATTTAATTGTGGATTCCTAATTGATTCATCCCGTAAGACAACTGATGTGTCTTGGGTCTTTCAAAAAATGGTCTCAACCCCATTTCATGTATGTCCAAAGCATTACCCATATATATAATAATATATTAAATTCATATGTGATATTCCTTTCCATCATGTATTCTTATTTATTAATGAATGCATATTTATCAATATTTATGTTGATAAAAAATGACTATCACTATATAACATTGTATGTAGAAATTATATATGGTTTGAAAAATAAACATATTCATGGTAAATAATATGGATAATTAAGTTTAATTTAATTTCAATTGGAATATGAATAATTAAAGTGAATTTTAGTGACTACAAAAATGACTCAAGTAAGTGAATTTCAACACTTCCCTTGGTCAAAATGATCATAAAATACCCATATAATTTGAAAAGATGGTATCAGAACAAAACATACCCATTGTAGTAAAAGTAAATGTTTTTATTCATTAATGAAGAAAAATACCATAAAAATATCTATGAAAACAAATTTTAGGAAAATATCTATTTCATTTTAAAAAATAGTTTAAATGTACTTTTCTTTTAAATTAAAATTTAATAGATTTTTTTTAAAAGATCCCATTAAACATAATGTAGACGTTTCATATAGATTATGTTCATTATGGTGGTCAATTATTTATTTTCCATAAAATCTAAAAATAAAATTGCATTTTCATTGAAAAATGGGTTTGAAATGGTATTTTTTTGGAAAATAAAGGAATATTCCTTTAATATTTATATTAAAATAAAGATGATATATTATTGGAAACTGAGATGAGATTCAATTTAATATTTTTTATATATAGTTAAAATGGGAGAATATGACTTTTTGAAATACTTTTGAAAGGGTTTAAAAATATTTTTGAAAACATTTTTTTTGAATCATGGTTTTGTTAGACAATATAATTATGCCTACAAAGAGAAATGAATTCATATTTTATTAAAAACGTTTTCTAAAATATTTTAAGTACCAAATAGTGGGAAAATATTAATATTACATGAAAATATGATGAATAAAAATAGAATAATAAAATTAAATTGGTTTATTATAAAGTTACTAAAAAAATTCCTTCTACTAAAATTCAATATTAAACAATCTCGATTGGATTTTTATTGTGAAATAAACCCATACAATTATTGTAGATTTAAAGTGAGAAATAACCATTGAATATATTATGTGTAAAAATATAAAATTCAGATAATATTTTATAAAATAGAACATAATATAATAAAAATTAATTTCACACATAATCTTATTATACCGAATATAGTGAATAATTAATATAAAAAACTGTAAAGAGGTTGATTTATGAAATTTTTAACCAATTGGAATCATTTAATTCAAATCCTATTAGAAGACATAATTAAAATATAACCACAGAAAAAATTAAGGATAAATTATTTATGATATTACTTCATAATGGGATAGTATATACACCATATAAAATAAATTTTTCTCATAACATTATAATGGTCGTCAATGAAATGAAATTGTGATGAGATCCATGACCTCACACTTAATTTTGGTTGAACGTGCAATAAACTTATTTATGGTGGTAAAAACATGTTATTAAATTATTTAATGACTTTATTAATATTTATAATAACTTATATAATACTCTCTTAATATATTATCACCCATTAATTAATAATATTTCCTTATTTCCATTGTTCATGAGCTAAATTCCCTATTTTCTAATGCGTGCTTCATCATGAAGGATCGGGTTCATGAACATATTATATATTTTTTTCATATAAAAAATGATAATAATAAAATAATTACAATATTTTTACATTATTTATACTTCTAAAAACATGCAGAATGTATGATTATGATAATGAAGTTCATTATGATCAAGGTGACAATATCAAATAC
This sequence comes from Viscum album, assembly GCA_963277665.1. Classification (NCBI taxonomy): domain Eukaryota; kingdom Viridiplantae; phylum Streptophyta; class Magnoliopsida; order Santalales; family Viscaceae; genus Viscum; species Viscum album. The sequence goes on along the minus strand of OY728150.1, from coordinate 1,878,440,409 downwards.
GTACACATGAGTAACACTTCCATTTTTCAATGATCATTAAAGAAAAAAGTTATATAATTTATAATAATTCAATAATTAAATAATATCATATATTACATATTATATACTTATATATATCTTCCATTTTTTGTGGTTATGAATAGAGAGTGACATTGATTTGTGAAGGTTGTAGTACACATGTATAAAAACGATGTTGTCACCATTATACAAGTGAAAAGGTATGAAATAAAATGAAATATATTATCATTAAATATTGATAAATAAGTAATTAATATCACTATAATTAAATATATATCTCATATAATCATTATATATATATATTTTTCACCATATATGTGATGCGTTAGTGATTGAAGAATCCCATCGCTTTTCGAGACGATACACTACCGTAAACACATAAAACATTAATGTATCTATGACATAATGTATGGTAACAATATATATATATTATAATAAATAAATATCTATAAATATTTTATAAATATAAAATATATATTATAACCATATTCATACTCAACCATGAATGTGGGGCATGTAAGAGTGAATTAGATCAGTTCGTGATGCAGTAGTCTGCCATACACATGTATGATGATTTTACAACCCATTTGATGGAAGTTGAAATGGTTTTCAGTTATGAATTTAATATAATGAAATACCTATATATGGAAGATAATGTGGGTTTTATAATATCATATTTTACTAAAAAATTAAATAGGTGGAGAGAAAAATAAAATACAGATGCCCATTGAAGAATATTACTTCTTCTTTGGGTATCCTCCTTAGGATTACACTAATTTCATCAAAGGAATTATTTCATCCCAAAATGATGATCATATTATTTTATAGGAAATTTTTTCAATTTATTTTTATAGGTATTTCCTAATCCTGTGTGGTTTTATGTTTTGAATAAGAAAGGACATGTTGTGGCTTTTTGTAAGTAGGGGAGGGGACACACTTGTTTTTTTTAATAAGAATTGAGTGTTTCCATGATTTCAATACACGAAATGAATCTAACTTGTACCATTATAAAAATATAGAAGATTCATGGTATAAAAAGGTCCATAAAATAGTTTTCATATCGGATTAAGATAAATTTTTACTATTATCATTTTAGTTTAACCGCCCCTAGTAAACCCATTTTTTCCCTTCAGTGCAGTAATTAATTTTAACCTCATTCACTATTAATTTTGGAAAAAATTAAGATGAACATATTTCAAATGATAAAATATGATTATTATAGATATGAAATCCATTTTTAATAAATTCAATTTACATTAGTGGAAAATTTAATTTAAAATTATTCTTGAAAATGTGACAAGGAACAACAATTTTAAATTGAAATTTTTTATATGTTTACGAATTATTTATAAACAAAATCAATATTAATGTGATTAAAATTAGGTAAAGTATATTAAAAAAAATAAAATTAATGATATTTTAGTTTAAAACCAACTAAAAAATTTTGACATGATGAGTTATTCAAAATGAAATGCATTTTTCAATTAAAATCTATAATTTTACACTATTCATAAAAAATGAATCTTTTTATAAATTTTTTTACAATTCACCCTAAAATGTAGTTGATATTATTATTTCAAGAAAATAATGTCATTTTGTTACTTAATGATTTTATGTTTGTATAAAAATGGTCATAGATTATGTATGGAATGCGAGATTAATCCATCTATTAGAAAAAACACTATTTTTCACAAAACAATTAATTTTATTATAAATGATTTATATTTTATAGTAATAAATCGATAAAATATTATTCATAATATTGTTATTACAATTCATACCAACAAATTAAATATCTAGTTTATGACCATTATGTTAAATAATAAAACGTTAATATTATTTCATATATATGTTTAATCTTTTTGTTCTGTGTAAGATAATATAAATTTTGAGTTGTGTGTAAGGAAAGAAAAATGCATTGTTTTATGTAATGAAAGATAAACTATGCATCAAATGTTTTTGAAACTATTCAAGTGATTTAATTTAATTATATATATATTAATTAAACACTCATTGTGTTATATTTTTCTTTTAAAATTTATTTGTCATCAAATATATAGTATAAAATAAATTGTTCTTAATTTCAAATATCGGTGTGCTACACACTGCCCATCTTAAAAAAATTATATCCTTTCAGTTTAAAAATCCCCTTAATAATCAGTGGTATAATATTTGAAAATAAAAATAATAAAAAATAACATTGTAAAAAGGGTTAACAAAATATCCTCTTAATAATTTTGATAAATAATTACATAGGTCATATGTAATAACGTAACAGTATGTCTCTATGTGAGTGTAAATTGGTGGAAATTGACAATTTGGACATATTATAAAAATATAAATAATTATATAGAGTGAGTGAAGACATTGATCACAATCAATTTAATTATAAATGCAAAGTTAAATGCATAAAAACCATAAATCTTTGATGATTTAAAATACCCTTCATCCCTTAAAAGTTGAATGCAATAGGATATCATTGTCATTTCAAGATCCTTTTTCTAATTTTGGTGAATTTTTTACTCTTAATGAATATCATGACTTATTATTTATATGTTTCTATTTTATAACTACAATTTAATCCATTGGTTTTTCTTTGATCAATATCCAATTCATTCATTCCTACATGAAATGAATATATAGAAATGTTTTTTTATTCCAAATGCACTAAAATTTAATTTTAACACATCATATGATCTATAAAGAATAATAAGTATTTCTGTCTATCTCTGACTATTTTCCAAAATAACTAGGTCATCACATGTTATCCAATATAATAAATAATCATCTAAAACAACAAATAAATACCATTTTTTCATTATTAGTATTTATTTTTTAAATTTATTTTACTATAAACAATGAAATACTAACCATGAAATCATGTTGTCCAATCGTATGTGATAAAATCTTATTATCCTTTGGTCATTGGTTCATATCCTGATTCTTTGTCGGAAATGATGGGTTATCATCAATATAATTCCTATAGCATTAGAAAACATATGATGGAAATTGTTGAAATAAAAATAATTATTAATTTTTTTTAAATAATGTTTTCAACACAACCCTAATAAATAAATACTTAATCCATTTTACTTCCACATAATTCCTTCCTTGGTCTAGGTTTTATCCATTAGAATAGGTCATTGTCTTGGATAATTATGATGTTATCTACCATTAAGATTATGAAATATTAATTGATCCCTAGTATAAGAATCGTTCCCTTCCTTTGTAGTCTTCTTTTTTCGTTTCCAATTATTTTATTCATGACTTTATTTTGCACACATGAAGCATATTTATATTACATTGAGTAACATTATTTTCAATATATAACACATGTGGTTTAACATCAATTTTTTCTTATAATAATATATTCTAATAATTTATAAAGGTTCAGAAAGAAAATGTGAATTATTTTATGAATATCTCTTTAGAGAAAGTAACTAGGTGTGTAGATAGTCAAGTTTTCATGATTCAGGTGATGATCCGGTCAAACCCAATGTACACTTTTACGAGTAATTACCACTGGGTAAATATGTTATAGAACCATATTTACTTATAGTATCCAGAGAGGGATGAATTTAATTTGTAAACCCACATAATATCTACATTAAAAACATTATATGTTCTCAAGATATTATCCTCAAAATATATCATAGGGGCACTCTCCAGAATCTGTGTTTTCATAAATATATTTACCAACAATACTACTATATGTTTCATGATACCAACTATTATGAACCAGACCCCAATATCCAAGATCCAATGCCTACTATATTACATTTGAATAATGAAAACAGAATCACATACATAAGCACCGAATAGTTTTACAGTCATGGTAAACTAGATACAAGCATGAGTCTACCATTGCTTTTGAATTAAAACATTAACACGTAATTATTTTCAAGATTGAAAATATTATATCTAGAATATATCAACATATCAGTCGTGGTAAAATTAATGGAATACGAGGGAAATGAATCAAAATACGGGAGAGCTCAAATACCCAATAAAGGTTTCATACAACAAATGTAATGTCCTGGCCAAGATGAAAATATACTGGTGCCGTAAGGTGGACTTCCAGATGAACTCAAGTGAGGCTCCTCAAATGCTAAAGGTGTATGGCTATATTTGGGGTCAAATGTAGAACTGTGAAAATATTATACCCAAATATCATTATACACAACCAGATGTAAATAACCAAACATCATACAAATTAGATTATGATGAATGAATAAGTAAAATGAATTTAAAACAAGAAGTAATTATATTAAAATAACCGATGTCCCAACCATCATTTTCATAAATTCAACCAACCAACAACAAGAATGGTCAAAATACATAATAAAATATAAAAAACTACAAAAGTCTCACTGAAATCTCTGATCAAAACCCATCCAGTCATCTAACACCACTCAAGAAAACATGATAGACCAACAATACTCGAAAAGTCCCTTAACCCAATCCTCCTCAATATAGAAACATAATAGAGCTTCTCAGTTACCCAACTGTAATGGAGTCCTAGGAATGGTATGAGTAAATATTAGTAGGACACCACAAAAAATGATAAAATAAATACAATTTGGTAAAATAGTACATAGGGGAAATTTAAAAACTAAATATATCCAAGTAAATTAAACGTGTTCATTATTTGGAAATATTTAAGCTAATTATTTTAATTTAATGTTCAACATGCACCCATCACCAATAAATCTTCCTCGTACAATTATTTTTATCTAAGATATATACTAATGGGGTCAAATGTTAGAAATTAATGATCCACATTCTAAAAATATAATGGGAATCTAGTACTCCATGTCCAAAAATCCCAAAAAAAAAATCCAAATTAAAAAATCAAGGACAATTTGACCATGTATCCAATCGGGACTCAGAACATAATTTTTACACCCATGGGATTGGAGGCCCCAATCCTTTAACTGAAAATCTAATGTCTCTGGCACTGCCTAGAGCATCATTCTATCCCTCCCAAAACTGGGGAGTAATGTGATAGTCCAACATCCCAAAAGCATTAGTCATTAGTCGGAAAACATGGAACATTAGTCCATGAATTCAACAGGGATTCATCAAATCATGTATAACCATCACATAAAATTTCATGATAAATAAATACTATTTAGATCAACATTAATGTATTCAATAAAAATCAGAAATAAAACTGTACTTACAAAAAATCAATATCCCCATTTACCAAATTACTTTTTTGTTAAATTTTCAAAAACCATTTAACAATCAAAATAATCCACTTATAAATTTATATTTACATTCCAAATAAAAACATTTATCATGGTCATAATGAACCATTAAATAAACTCTTGTCGCAAATAAAACCTAAATCCTTTCAAAATTGATAAAAAAAATATTCCATTCCCATTGTACATTTTGAAACAACCCCTTAAACATGGATCATTACCTTTGAAAACCAAACAATTTCCAAGTATTCCATTTACATTGACACCATCACAAGATCCATTAAGGAGTTACCATCATAATTAAACCCACATATCAATTAATAATCACAACATAGATCCATATATAAATTCATTTTTTCATTAAATTAGTGGAAATAAACTCACTTAAAAAAATATTTATAAATATAACTTCCCAAATTTTGACACCCAAACGTGTTAAAAACCAAATACAAACATTTAAAACCATTTAAAAATAGAAATAAAATTTAACAAAATACAACACATAAAACATTCCACTTGTAAGGGTTAGCACTCCCCGTGGGTGGCAATTGGATCAATGTCATACCACCAAAGATCAAACCAGATCTTCGGAAGGTCTAAGGAATGAAATTAAATACTAAACCACATAGTTAATTTAAGGGTGTAACAAATAGAAATTTTGATTTAAGGGACCATCCAAAATTAACATTTAAAAGAATTAGTATGACTATGAGTAAATCTGTTAGATCACCAACATTATTTTCATGTTTTCTAAAATATTTCTAGAACATGTTGTCCTAGTCAAGGCCTGTTTAAGTCACATCCTAACTCCTTCGAACACAATCGATGTCATTTCAATTACCCAACCCTAAACATCACAAAATATTAAAAATATAATTAATTATAAATATTATAATTTATTATTTAACCAAAAGCACATTGTCAAAATGTTAGAAAACAAACTAGGTCGATCAACTATTATCAAAACTGCAAGAAATGACCCATGATGGTCCACAATGGAATCTGGAAATAATTACAAGGAAATATATTTGAGGTGATACCAATTTAAAAATAATTAAATTATTTTTACATTAAAAATAATAATCAAATTCATTGTAAGAACATTCCTCAATTGAATTTCACTAAATGATGTCGACAATTGATCAGGCGATGTCATATACCCAAGACTACCAAAACCCCCTGGGAACTGGATGAATTGACCCTACCCTGGTGGTATTATAAAAAAAACTAAACCAAATACCACTAAAAAATATAAAGGGGGGATGAAGCCGCTAGAGGTAAGATATTGTATTAAAATTCTATAGAATCACCACTAAAATTCCTCCATAGTGAGGAATAATGAATAGAGTAAAAGAGGTGTATCCTTCCTATGGTTCATGCAAGATGGGTATAGAAAGGGGTGGGGTAATTGAAAGTACCATGGGGAATGGAAAAAAATACCATTTTAACCATATGGTTGAATCTATCCAGGGAAATCTTACCCACATGGTTGGGACACATGGTTGGGCTTACCATGTTCAAACTGAGTGAACCCCTATTATCCAACTCTCATTATCCACATAGTTAGGACACACTATTTGGAAAACTATATTCCAATAGTTATTTCATCACTAATTTCCTTCTATAGTAGGGTAAACAGTTTGTATGATACCTTGAGTAGCCAATGTTCCATGCCTCAGACACTATAAAACCATACAATGTTTCCCCTTGGACCATGTATATTTATTCCTTAACAATCAGGTAACCATTCCAACCAAGAATTCTAATTTCATAATGATCTAAAATCATCCTAAGAATCAAGGTGTCAGACAGTTTCTCCAAAATGTTGCACACCAAATCACGCAACCTGGTGAGAACTCTCCAAAACTAATAACACATAACATGAAGCCTCCAAATCTCAAACAAAAACCTAGGATAAATCCCAAATTTCATTCCTCACATAAAAACAACCTTTCAATAAATTCCAACTATCATAACTCCATTCTAATTCTTGATTCTAGATTCGACATTTCCATTGAAAAAATTTTAAATTCCTTCCGAAATTTTGGATTCATTCTGAAGTTTGTTCTTAAAACCTCCCCAGAATAATATGTATCATCCTTGAGAATAATCTATTGTAATCTATATTCAACACCTAACATATGACAGTCACCATAATTCAACCAATTGTCTCATTCATTTTCAAATAGTCTAAAATAATTCCAAGGCACAACCACCCAACTGAATTCATTTAATAGAAAAATCATCAAGATAACACTTATTTTCCATACCAACATAACAGGATGGCGCTGAAATCAGGCCATCCTGTTGAAGAATTGATTACAATATCACCCATACATTTATTGAGTATGGTTCTCACCACTATTTTATATATTTTAAAACCATCAACTTCTGATACATGAAAAACCTTCTATTAGGAAATCCCAACTGATCCCCAACTCGTGCTACGAAATAATACCTATATGGTTATCAACTAACAATTTTTTATAACCGTGAGTACTAAAGACATAATTGATGCCCATACTCATCATCAAAAACAAAGTTATGTAGACACATAACCATCAGTCATGCACAAATATAGAACAAAATGACCTTCCATGAAACCCAAATCAAGCATGAAATGAACCCATCATTCCTAAATAACACATAATATATTTCATCAAACCATCCATAAACACATTGTGAACTAAACCATGTTAGACAATCCTCAGCTGACCCTTATAAAAAATTCTGATATCCAACTTCCAGCCTGTGGACATTCATCCTGATCATTATTCCCATCTACTCTAAGGCATCCAACAACCATCCAATCATTACCACTGGATTATATACCCAAATTATATTATAGATCCACCTTGAGCCAATTCATAATCATGATTTTTACCATCTTCCCCTACTGATTTCCAATTTTATTTCCCTATGTGATATATAAATACACATCAATGGTTCCCTAGTAGATTCATAGTGCCACAACTAACGATTCAAGGAAATATCCACACACCTACATTGCATATAACATGAGGCTCTAACTTCTAAAACTAATCCATTACACTCCACCATTATACTTTCATCATCATCATCGTCCTAATCAATACACTCAAACAATCAAGTCTCGTTTCTCTACACTACCAACTGGCGAATTAGAAGTGGATTTCTCACTATCACAAGTGAAGAAAATTACAAAATGTATACTATATCCATCGTAGATTTTTAGGATGGTACCCATGGAAGTCATCAATATATAGTGCATCCTAAGGACCTTATCGACAACCGATCAATAGTACACATTCACCTAAAACGACTCTATAGACAAATCACTGGGAGCGGAACATATTAGAGTCACGTAATCAAATGATAAATGAATGATAAGTTTTTATGTGTATAAACTAATATCTCTTAGTGTGACCATGATGATGTCTAGATATAGGGAATGGACATATATTGACTAGGGGCATGATAATGGGTTTCAAAAAATTCACTGCCACTCCTCTAACAAATATATATCCTATAACTATATGGAAATACAAACACATCCAAAGACCCCAATCTCCCTACACGCAAGAGTCCATCACATTATCAATGGTCCTCATCTAACTCATGTTTGTCTTTTCTAGTTAATATCCTCATGAATTCACTCTCAAAATATCTAATCCACAAGCAAAACAACATTACACATCACCGCGTACAAATACCTAAATGATCCCATTAAAACTAATCCATCACACATATTATTGTCTGACTCCACCACTGAACCTGATTACAACCTCTCTGAGTCAAATACCAGGATAACTAAACTCTCAAGCCCTATTCACTACACATGAAAACCTACTATTACCAACTCACACAAGGAGGATAACCATTGGTCATTCTCAAAACCAAAAGATACTCCAGATCCAAAACCACTTTCTTGACCACTCATGGCTAGTGTTTCATTCAATGTTCTCCTGAGATCATCTACACACTCACTGTGTTCTTGGAGATGCATATAGGGTTATCCAGGAAATGAGAAAAACTAGTCATTCCAAAAAAAATATTTCCACTAAAGAATCAACACTCATAGTAATTTCCACCCATGGGAAACTAGACTCCTTCATGTGCCTCATGGAATAAATTCATCATTTCAATCATAGATATAATGTCATCTCCCAATTAAAACCATCACTTTTAGTCCAGCTCAAATATACTAGGGATATTATAACTTGAGGACCTTCACTAGAGTTAGAAACCCTTACATTCCATCCCCAATATAAACTAATCAAAATCCTAAATAACATGAACTCAGATTCTCCGTATCAAAACTAAACCTCTTATGTGCGACTAAACCCCAGACATGGATTTATTTTCTATGAACCATTTGGAAAAGTCCAAAACATCTTCATGTTCCCCCCACAGCCAAATCATACAAAACTTGATCGAGTACTCTCACATGTCTCCCTTGAAATCCACTTGTAATAAAATCTCAAAACTAGAGACACATCAAGACTGTCACTAATTTCAATCACCCAAAGTATACACTACCCTATTAATGGATGCAACTCATGAGGCATCAAACATGAACCTGTCTCATCATCACATTAAATCAATAAGCCAGCGCACCTTTCTCAAGGGTCTCACACCACAATGGGGTTGTATACCAACTAACATTGCACTAATAGGGATTCAATTTTCCTCGATCATATTCACATTAAATTTTACCTAGTATAATCTATGCATAACAAATACCATGAAAAAAAACAACCAATAAGGATTCTAACAATTCTATACATTCACGATAATGACCCAATAGGGTCACTACACCCACTAAGCATGAGAAACACACCATAATCATCAATGAAAAAAATCCTCACATTATATCAATATAATATTACAAAAAAATTGAATCTATAAAATTACAAATAAGTAGGCCTATAATATAGGGAACATATGTTCGCCAACTAATGCAGGGGATTCCCTTTTCATATAGAAGGCTTGAATGAATACCAAATCCACATCCTATTTAAAATGGGACAAGATCTAAAACCCATCATAAATCATGTTATATAATAAATTGTGTGAAACTATTAGTGAAAATCAAATAAAATAATAAAATCATGAATCCATTAAATCAATCACAACACATTGTATCCTAGAATTATTACTAGAAATGGTGTTTCCAATACAACAACCTGGTATCCATCTCATGATTTGACACATTCCTATATCTCAAGTCTAAAAAACCCAAAATAGTAAAATAATACCTATGTAAAACTATTATAACCATATATAACGTCCCAACTCAGATTCCAATAAATGGGTTCCCTATGATATACCAACACAGGACCATAGGCATGCCTCCTCAAAAACAAGAGGATTCTGACTAGCCTTGGGGTTCTAATGTGAAACTATAATGAGACTATAGAACTATATTAGAGTAGACAACCAAAATTAAATAACCAAGCATCATACACATTAGAGTACATAGAATAAATAGAAAATAGAAAAAAAAAATTATTAATAAAATGAAATTATAAGAGGTCCCATGAAACTATGTCTTATATTCAACCAACCTCCCACTAGACAATTTTCAAAATAGAAAAAAACAAATAATACTAAAATAATGATATGTATAATCTTTTATAAAAACCATCCCAGTAATTTGATTCTACTTGGGAAAACATTCACAACCAATAATACATAACCCTTGTATGATCCAAAACTTGTGCCTAGAATAAACACATGAAATTTGATAGGGTGCCCATGTGAAATGGTGGATCGAGCAGTATTTGTGTAAAACTCATAAGTCCACACCAAATTATGTATACATCAAATAAGATTCCCCAAAATAGTGAAAGTATAAAAATGAAAAACTATACTAAAAGAGATAAATATAACAGGTCCATTGTGTAATATTATTTAAATTAGTCACTGTCATTCTTTATTCCAGGTGATCCCATCACCAAAAAAAATATCCCAAACAAAGAAGACCATCTCTATCATGTATCCCAGGATTCCCAAGTAGAAAATCTAGGATCCTCAATCCAATAATCAAAATGGGATCTAATATTCCACGTATGGTCATCTCTATTTCTATGTAAATATTTGTAAAATATGAAAAATCTATCTAAGAATAAATCCTGAACACGGAACACCATATGTGACCATCCCAACCTTGATATGGAATGCACTGTCCATACCTTTAGGTTGAAGAGTGCCAGTCCATTCCTCAAAAAATAAAATGGTACACCTGGGTAGCTGGAGAGTCAGTCCGGTACACCAAAAACCATGGAGTAGAGTATTTTCCCAACTTCCCAAAAACATTAAACATATTTTATAAAACAAGGATCATCAGTCCAAGAATCAAACCAGGATTTACGAAATCATTTCCAACCAACCCACCATGCCTTTATAAAATAATAAATCAATATTAAATATTTTCAAAATCAATTATGTTCATTAATGAAACCAAATTCACATATAAACTATTTCAACTTTTACAAAAATACATATATGTTATAAGTTTTTCACTGTATCACCTCGAAATTTTATGAGAATGATTATTTTTAACTTCTTTAATGCCTTATGTTGTACGCTACACCATGATTATCTTGAGCTATATGAAACACCATACTAGCTTATAGTATACGAAAACACTATTCTTGTCTTCTATTTCATTCAAGAGTGACCTTCCTCGATTTGGTGTTTTGTACGAAATACTGAGTTTCACTAAACAACGATATATTTTTATAATATTATTATGAACAAGCCGTTATGAATAGTAGTTACTAAATTTTGAATTTTATGACATTATAATCCATATTAAACTTATTGTAGATCATGGTATGAGAACAAAAGAAATTTTTTAGGTAAAATAAGTATTATTAAAAAAATACAGTTTTACCGCATTTTGATGGCACACCCACTTTAAATCTAGTTTTTGAAATTTTTATAATTTCAATTTGAAAAATAAATCTTCTTACATGTAATAAGGATATAAATATTTACTGTGGAAAAATGTTTAAGATTATTCTTATAAACATGATATTTTGATTAATTGTAAAAATATGCTACATTTTAATAAAAAAAACTTTTTTCATCAAGATATTTTATATGGTTAAATTATAATATTGAATGGTTTTAAATTATGAATAGAATATATTTTTACCATTTAATATAATTTAGGTCATTATCATAAATTTTACATTGAATTCATAGGTAAAAACATTTCAATCTTTTGAAACATTTTAACTTTTAAAACCCATCTTCTCAATAGAGGGATTAATTTTAAATTAATTACCGCAACTTATGTGTTTTGAATTTTGAAAAATTGATTCCACATTTTAATTAAGTGGGTCCAAATTATGTTAATAAGTTACTTTTATTTATTTTATTGATATTATGAATAGTAACTACGGTAATTTTTATTTAGAATAGTTAAAGGTAAATCCAGTAATTAAGGGTAAACATATGATTATAAAATTACCCTAACATCTGAAAAAATTATATTGGATGAATAAATGTTAACTAATATCACCTAATGGTTGGAATAGATCCATTTTATGGGCTTTTGACGATGAAAAATATATAATTATTATTAAAAAAAAGAAAGTGACAACATGTCACTCTCTTATATCTAATAAGTATAATAATTTTAATTTAGTGATAAACTTCATAAAACATAAAACACGAATATTATCCAAAAATATAATAAATTTATCTACATCATTAGAATTTATTTAGAATTTTTAAGGATTAAATAATTATCATTAATGATGAAACAATAGTGATATAGAAATTATTTTATTGATTGAAATATCAAATAAATGGTCTTAAAAATATTAAAATAAAGAATATATGAACTAATTAATGTTCTCCAAAAAATTTCTAGTTTAATATGACATATAAGGATTATATTAAAAATTATGGTTCGAATAAATCCTCTCTGTGGAATTTATTTAAATTCAAATAAATGACTAATGTCAAAATTTACATTATTGTTGTTTTATAAAAATATCATATAATAAAATTGTTTAAAAATCACAAAAATATTTTAAAAATTATAAATTTAAATTTATATGGTCTATAATTTCATAGAGTATTCAATAATGGACAATTAAAAGCACAAAAGTAATTATTTACAACAATTTACAATTTATAATAATATTACCACAAAAAAATTTAAATAGATTGATTAAGGATAAATCAAGTTGATATGGTTTAAAATAAATATACAACAAGTATAAAATTTATTTTTTGATGAGATTACAACCCTATCTCATTTAAACTTAGGATTTGAGTCATTTTGGATGTTTTTATGTGTGTTTTTAATTTGTATTAAATTATTATTTTTGAGGTTTCCAAAGATGCCCCTAGCCTCCCTTACAAAAGGGCACCTCCCCCCTCTCATATTCACATAACTTTGAGCCTTAAATATCGGCCAAACCCTATCCATTTCACTTATCATCTTCCATAGAATCCTACTAGAGGTTCGGATCTTCTTCAAATACCAACTTTAGTGCCCTAAGAAGAGGTTAAGAGAGGGAAAGTCGAAGAAGATGTAATATCTTCAACTAATTATTTCAAGTTTATTTATTCTTATACTTCCTCTTATTTAGTTGTTTCATTATAATGTAATAACATCAATATAACTAATATACTTATATGTTATTATAAATATGAAACAACCCCATTTCAACTTATATCCATCCTATGGAAAATTAAATGACCACGCGTGTGTACGTACGGAATACCGTCTCCACGCTCTGGTGTAATCTATTTTTCAACCACCACCTTACTTGGATGGGTATAATGGTGTAAAGAATAACTATATATGGTAATTATAACATCATATTTATTCTGATATATTATATCATCTACTCCAATTCCATTCAATAATAATGGGAATGATATCACCGCTCGTGCATACGTACGGATTACCGTCTCCACGACGTGATGATATTCATTCTCCATGTTAACCATTCAAGAATAATTATAATGTTTATATAATAAATAATAATGATATATATGCCATAATAATGCTACTTGATTTATTTATATATATATATATATATTCAATCTACTTATATCCATTCAAGTCAATAAGGAAAACAATGTTCATGCGTACGTACGACCTACTGTCTCCATGAACGGTGTGTTTCGGTTCATTTATCTATCAATTATATATATATATATATAATGAATATATGTGATATATAAATCATTTTTTACATTCAGGATGTATGTAAATCATGATATATGTAATAATAACTTCAATAACAACAAGTCCAACCACGTACGATAAATGAAACAATTTTACCCAAAACGCTGCTTTAACATGGAATTCACAAAAGAACTGGTAATATAAAGTCATAAGTGGATCATATATGATATCATAAATATTATTATGGTTATGTTTATAGTTAATAATTTGTTTAAACCTACTATATCAGAGTTTCAGACACGTATGGATTGAATTGGACCTAAGGTAAGGGATAATTTTGCAATCTCGTTTATATCTGAGATTTCTTATACGTAAGTATTTACTGGGGTTATATTTTTCATCCATGTACATAATTTTTTTTCATAATGTTTTTAATATTCTTCCAGGTATGTTCAAAATCATGTTTACCCCTCTTAGACTTTTACATTGTGTTGTGGAAGGAATCTCTTTTTTGTTTACCATATGAGGAACTTTTTGAATTTTCAGGGAAAATTACGAGGAGAATGTTTTTTAACTTATACGACATGAAAATGTTTTTCCATATTCATAACGCCTTATTTTAATTAATATTACTCTATAATATTTCATTATTATTTTCATAAAAATTATTTTCAAATTGTCTGGAATTTTCTGAAAGGAAATTATTTTCATGAAGAAAGGATATTTTCATCAAAAATTCATTTCCAGTGTTTTGTCAAAACTATTTTCCATCTAAGATGAAATTATTTAGTATGATTATGTTTCATGAAAAATGTATCTATTATTTATATGGATTTATTATTTTTATGAGGAAATGATTTCAATTTGTTTAATATGGATTATATTATGATGGGATGATGATTATAAAACCCATTTTATTCTTCGGGTTATGATGAATGATTTCTGTTTTTTGTGGAAAAAGTTAGAATTATTTCATTATGTGATGGGTGGGACCTATATCTCCCTTAAGTTCATTGGGTAAAGATTTATATCTCATGAGATAGATATGTCTTGAATGGCAAGTAATCTCGTTTCAGTAAAGGACTTTGTCCACTATGATGGTCTTTGAAGCAATGCCTTGGAAACTATGGAAATCATAACATGTGCTTAATGGTTTCCACAATTACATGTTTTATTCCCATGATATTTTATCATGGTTAATGTTCCGTTATAATCAATGCCTTATGAACTACCATGATTTATGTCATTAGTCATGATTTTGATGTTTTATGTTCATGTTCTTATGCTCAAATGATTAGGGATTGTTTAATGATCTCTCAGTTTACACTTACTGAGCATTTGAGCTCACCCTTTTTATATTTTCTTATCCACAGGATATAATGAATGGTTATAGGTAAAAAAACTAAATTGCAATATCTTTATGGGAGATGTTGAAGTTCTTTCACCATGATTAGAAGATTATGTTCTGAGTTTCCAAAGACACTAAACTAATACGGGCTTTGGGCGTCTGTTTTTATTGTGTATTGAGTATTACTCAAAAGAAATATAATGTATAAGTATGTCATGTTTTGGGTCTCTAAATTTTGTATCAGAGGAAATTTTTAGTTAACCTTTGAAAACTAGGATGTGAAAACTTTAGTGAAATCCCTAGATATATTTCTATGGTATGTCCAGGGATGTCCCTAAGTTTAAGTATAGGTTATAGTACTAGAATTATAGTAATGATCTTATAATTAAACCTAATATTTTATATATTGAAGGTACTCTAACTTTATTATATTGTTTTCCTAGCATTATTTTTTCCTCCCACATTGTTATCTTTGTGTTTCAGATGATAGATGGATCCTGAAGGAAACGTGTGGATCAATGTAATGGACACTGCAATGATTGTCCTCTTGAACGACCAAATGTGGTGGGAGATGGAGTGAAAAATATTATTTTTATACTTATACAAGATATGAATCATTTTGTACTTACAAATGTGTGGATAAATGAACAATATTAAATTGAGTCCTTCATAAGGCAACATCCACCTTCTATCAGTGGGTCTTCTGATCCACTTGTTGCTGAATAATGGATCAGTACCATTGAAAATATATTTTGCATACTTCGTAGCATGGAGTATGAAAAATTCATTTCGGTTGTTTACCAGTTAGAAGGTGAATCGGACTAGTGGTGGACTCTTATTAAGAATAAAAGGCCCCAATATGATATTGATTCCATGGAATGAGACAGTTTCATGAAGTTTTTTTTCAATACGTATGTTCCTCGAATTATTCGAACAATGATGTAAAAGGATCTACTTGAGCTTAAGTAAAAGGATGATGAGTCTGTTGGTATATACAAAGAAAATTTTTCACGGCTTGTAAGGTATGCATCTGGCTTTATCATCCAACATGAAAGTAAAGTTGATCGATTCTTTAGTGTCTTAAAACCAATTCTTCGAAAGTCATTAGCTATAAGAGACATCAATAGCTATGATGAATTTTTTTGTTTTTCTATCAAGGTAGAATTGAAAGTTATTGTTATATATCCATCTCATACTTTTGGCCAGAAAAGAATGATAGAGTTCAAGGGAAATCCTCAGAGCAATGGTGAAAATAAGGTAAATATTTCTTTATGCTCAAAGTGTGGAAAGAATCCTAGTGTAGATTTCATAAAGGGTACTAGAAAATGTTTCAGGTGTGGAAAAGATAGTCATCGAGCATCTGAGTTCCAATGTAATGGGAAAAAGGTTTCTAATGACGTGAATAGAGAAAAGAATACAGAGAAATCTCCACCAACACTTCAATGCTACAAGTTAAAGGAAATGGAGAATTATGATAACCAATGCCCTAATCCAATTTATAATGATGATCGACCACACCAACAACTTAACGAAAAGGAAAAAGGGAAGTCACATGCCATCACTATTGGAGATGATGAGTATGGAAATGATATAGTGGAATTATTATTTGTTTGTGTAACGGGATTATGAAATAATGTTGTGGAATATCATTTTTAGAATTGTGGAATATTTGAATATCTATATATTGGTTTATTATGGATTTCAATAATTATATGGTACCAGTAGCCATAAAAAGTGATGATATATTTTTAGAATGCATATGATATGAAAATAATGAAGGGATATGGAGAAAATAATATGTTTGATAGTATTCATGATCTCATGACTGATATAAGGACAAAGTGATATCATGGTTTGAGTATATACAAATTTTTGGATTTTGGGATTTTGGAGTTTGGAAAGAGTTAACTTCTGACAGCATTCATGTTTTCACTAAGGTTCAATGGGTATTAATTTTTCAAGAGAATACATGATTATGTTATCCACGTGTTTTTAATGTGACCAACAACAAGATATATCTTATGATATATGGGGGATAAGTGATGGTAATCACATGCTTGGTAGATGACCTCTCTAGTAATATTTTTTTCTTTTATGGGAGTGGATAGATGTATTTTGGAAAATCCTAATGATTGGAATGGCTTATGTTGGACATCAGATAGTACTGTTTGAGGAAAGAACATTTTTTTCAATATTATTCCTTGAATGTAATAATGTAGATGTTTTAGAAAAACGACAACCTGCCGGACGGACGACAACCCATCGCGTCAAACAAGGTTGTTGTAACCGAACAGCAGAAGTAGGATATGCCTTTATCGCCAACCACTGGCCAACAAGATGTCCCCGGCTAGTAGAAACAATTTTTAATTTTTTATGATGTTTGATAGATGAAGTATAAGTCCATTTTTTGAACCATATATGATTAATCTCACCATAATGTGGACTTAGGTATATAACTTTTGATGACCTTATGTTTGAGTAAGATGGAAAGACATATCGTTCTATCACATGATCTTTTAACACTTCAAAAAAGAAAAATTCAACTTTAATTTTTTAAGAGATGAAGTGTAAAATGTTTAAGGCACAAAAAATAGTGATATTTTACCAAAATCATGCAAGTATTTCTTTTAATTCAAAAATTCTTCAACTTTAGGGAAATGACCTTGAAAACAAAAAATGTTGTCATAATACCCTCATATTCGATGAATTATATGGTACCTTAGATCATCACAAATTTAAGGCTTCGTGATTGTTGGCTTTTTCATAGCCATGTTCTCTACCACTCTCCATCCGAACATGATGGTTAGATTTCTCTTTCATATCAATATTTTCACCTATTTTCTCTTATGTGGAAACCCAGTGATGAGTTAATTTGGGTAACCGTTAAGTTTCATAATTTAGTTTTTAAAATTTAGTTTTGGTATTCCTTTTTTTTATGTGGTTTTCTATGAAAGAAACTTTCAAATAATAAACCATTTACAACCCCGATGAATTTTGAGGGTGAAATTCATTTTAAAGGGGGTAGAATGTAACACCCCAAAATTTTAAGAGAAAGATTATTTTAAACTTATTTTATGTATTATATTGTACGCTAAAAAAATATTAGCTTGCGCTATACGCAACATCTTACTAGCATTTAGTATACAGAAACATTATTCTTGGCTTGTGTTGCATGCAAGAGCGACCTTCCTCGATAGCGTGTGTTTTACGCAATACTAAGTTTCACTAAATAATGATATATTGTTATAATATAATTATGAACTAGACGTTATGAATACTGCTAACTACATTTTTAATTTTATGACATTATAATTAATCTTACACATATTATAGAATATGGTATGAGAAAAAAATAAATTTTTCAGGTAAAATAAGTATTTTTGAAAAGATACAGTTTTACCTATTTTTAATGGTGCACCCAAATTGATTATGTTTTTGACATGTTTATAAGTACAATTTGACAAATAAAACTTCTTCCTTGGAATCATGATATAAAAATGTACTTTGTAGAAAATTTTTAGATTATTCTGATAACCGTCATATTTTGCTGAATAGTAAAATTACGCTAAATTTTAATTAAAAATAGTTTTATCTTCGAGGTAATTTATACGGTTAAATTATAATATGTAATGGGTTTAAATTATAAATATAATAAATTTTTATCTTTCAATAGAATTTAAGTCATTATGATTAATTTTACATTGAATTCATAGGTAAAAACATTTCAATCTTTTGTAATGTTTTGACTTTTAAAACCCATTCTATCAACAGTGGGATTAATTTCAATTTAATTACTGATACTTCTATATTTTTAATATTTAAAAATTTATTCCATATTTGGATTCAGTGGGTCTAAATTATGTTAATATCTTACTTTTTTTTATATTATGAATAGTAACTACTATAATTTTTATTCACTAAAATTAATGGTAAATTGTGTAATTAAGGGTAAAAATAAGAATATAAAATTACCATAATACTGCCCAAAATTCTATTGGATGAATAAAAGTTGACCCATATCACTTAAGGGTCGGAATAGATTCATTTCATGGACTTTTGAACATGAAAAATATATAATTATTATTAAAACCAAAGAAAGTGACAACTTGTCACTCTCTTATATCCTATAAGTATAACAATTTTAATTTAGTGATAAAATTTATAAAACATAAAACATGAATAGTATCCAGAAATATAATAAATGAATCTACATAATTATAATTTATTTAGAATTTTGAGGGACTAAATAATTATCATTTATGATGTCACAATAGTGATATAGAAATTATTTTATTGATTGAAATATCAAATAAATGGTTCTAAAAATATTAAAATAAGTATTATATTAACTAATTAATCTTCCCAACAAATTTTATAGATTAATATGGCATGTTAGAATTCTATAAAAAAATTTGGTTCGAATATATCCTCTATGTAGAAATTATTTAAATTCAAATAAATAAATACTTTCAAAATTGAAACTATTGTTGTTTTATAAAAATAAAAAAATATAAAATTGTTTAAAACAGAAAAAAATAATAAAAATTTATAAATTTCAATTTTTATGGTAGAAAGTTTCTTAAAGAATACAATTATGGAAAATTCCCAAGACAAAAGTAATTAAATATAACAATTTAAAATTTAGAATGTTATTAGCACCAAAAAATTAAATAGATTAAATAAGGATAAATCAAGTTGACAAGGTTTAAAATAAATATCAAACATGTCTAAATATTATTGGATGAGGATATTAAATCCTTATCACATCTAAACCTTATATTTGAGTCATTTTGGATGTTTTTATGTGGCTTTTGAATTTATATTAAATTAATATTTTTGAGGTTTCAAATGGTGCCTCTCTCTTCTCTTATAAAAGGGCACATCCCCCCCCCCCTCTCCCCTTCAAAAAACATTGAGCCTTAAATATCAGCCAAACCCTGACCATTTCACTTCTAAACTTCAATATAAACCAACTTGTGGTCCTATTTTTCTTCAAAGTCCAACTTTAGTGCCCTAAGAAGAGGTTTACAGAAGGCGCGTCGAAGAAGAGGTAATCTCTTCTAGTAATTCTTTCAAGTTTCATTATTCTAATACTTCCTATTCTTTAGTTGTTTCATTATAATGTAATAACACAAGTATAACTAATTTACTGATATTTTAATATAAATATGAAACAACCCCATTTCACCTTCTATCCATCCTACATAAAACAAAATCACTACGCGTGCGTACATATAGAATACCATCTCCACGCTGTGCTGTAATCTATTCTTCCACCACCACCTTACATGGATGGGTATAATGGTGAAATGAATAACAATATAAGGTTATTATAAAATCATAATTATTATGAGATATTATATCATCTTCTACAATTCCACTTAATAATTATGGGAATGATATCACCGTTCATGCGTACGTACGGATTACCGTCTCCACGACGTGATGAGATTCATTATCCATGTTAACCATTCAAGAATATGTATAAAGTATATATAATGACTAATAATGATATATATGACATAATAATTATAATTTATATATATATATATATATATTCTACTAACTTCCATTCATGTCAATAAAGAAAATAAAAACAATGTCCATGCGTACGTACAGTCTACCGTCTCCATGAACAGTGAGTTTCATTTCATTATCTATCTATTATATATATATATATGTGTATATACTGAATATATATGACATATAAATCATGTTTTAAATTATGGAAGTATGTAAACCATGATATTAGTAATAAAAATATCAAAAACAACAAGTCCAAACACGTACGATAAATGAAACAATTTTACCCAAAAAGATGCTTTAACATGGAATTGACAAAATAACGGGTAATATAAAGTCATAAGTGAATCATATATGAAATCATAAATATTATTATGGTTCTGTTACAAGTTAATAATATGTTTAAAACCACTATACAGAAGTTCCGGACACGTATGGAAGAAATTGGATCTAATGTAAGGGATAATTTTCCAATTTCATTTTAATCCGTGATTGCTTATACGTAAATATAAACTGGGGTTATATTTTTCATCCATGACCATAAAAATGTTCTTCATAAAGTGTTTAATATTCTTCAATGTATTTATAAAGTCATGTTTACCCCTATTTTAATTTTACATTGTGTTATGGAAGGAATATTTCTTTTGATTACCATACAAGGAAATTTTTGACTTTTCTGGCAAAAGTATAAGGAGAATATTTTTTTAACTTATACGGCTTGAACAGATTATTACAGATTCATAATGCCTTATTTTAATGAATCTTCCTCTACAATATTTCATGATTATTTTAATCAAAATCATTTTCTTTTAAAATCTCACGGCATTTTGTGAATAGAAAATGATTTTGAAGATGAAATGATATTTTCCTCAAGAATTCATTTCATGTGTTTTGTCAAAACTATATTCCATATATGATGAAATTATTTAGTATGATTATGTTTCAAGTACAATTTCTCTATTATTTACATTGTTAGATTCATCTTATGATGAAATTATATACATTTGTTTAATATGGATTATATTACAATGGGATGATGTTTTTTAAACCCATTTTATGCTTTGGGTTATGATGAATGATTAATGTTTATTTGATGGCACAAATATGAATGATTTCATTATAATATGGGTGGGACCTATATCTATCTCCAATTCATTGGGTGAAAATTTATATCTCATGAGATATAAAAGGCTAAAACGACATGTAAAGCCAGTTCAGTAAGGGACTTTGTCCACTATGATGGTCTTGGCAGCAATGCCTTGGCTACTATGGAAATCATATCATCTGCTTAATGGTTTACACAATTACATGTTTTATTTCCATTATATTTTATCACGGTTAATGTTCTTTTATGATATATGACTTATGCACTACCATGATTTATGTCATTAATCATGGTTTTGATATTTTATGTTCATGTTCTTATGTTCAAATGTCCAGGGATTGTTTTATGTTCTTCATTTTTACCCTTACTGAGCATTTGAGCTCACCCTTTTTATGTTTTCTTTTACCCAGGATATAAATAAAGGTATAAGGTAAGAAAACCAAAGTGGAAGATCATTATGGGAATTGTTGAAGATCTTTCACCATGATTAGAACATTATGTTTAGAGTTTCCAAAGACACTAAACAAATACGGTCTTTGGGCATGTTTTATTGTCTTGTGATAAGTATTCCGTGAAAGTAATGTAATGTCTATGTAATCCATGCTTTGGGACTCTACATTCACACCATTTCACAGTAAAAAGGCCCCTTTAATCAATTTCCATTTCCATTTTAAATCATCAGATTTATCACGGTTCCATAAAACTTATAAATAAACAAATGGATTAAATAAAACCTAAACCGTTTCAAAATTCATAAAACATAAAAATAAAACATTATAATTAATATTTTTTAAATGACACATAAACATGGGTATTTATCTTTGAATCCCAATCAATGTCTACAGACTCTATTTCCATTGAAACTATCCCAATTCACTTTAAATAATTTTGATAAAAATTTCACCCACACATCCGTTATTAATCAAAAAATTTATCCATTTATAAACCACCATTTTTTTATTTCACATGTATCAGACAACCACATTTCAAAATAAAAATTATTTCAAAATATTGAATTCCACTTTGGAAATTTAATTTTTTTCAATCTAAAATATAAACATTTAAAATAATTTGAAAAAAATAATAGGAATTTCCAAAAACACCACACATAAAAAATTCAACATCTATGTTCTGGAACACCCAATGTTGGCCATAGGCCTGATCCCGCGTCAGCAATGTTCTAGTGGGATGTGTGGAGTCTCTAAGGAATAGAAAAAATTCCAAAACATTAACTTAAGCCAATGGTATATGGAAACATAATGTATTTAAGAAAACTATCACTATGGAAATATAAAAAAATTAATAATAAAATGGATAATTCTATTAGACCACCTACCTCATAAAAAAATATTCCCAAAACATTTACAAAGAACATCTTCCTTGTCAAGGCATGTCCAAGTCTCATCCCATCTTCTTAACACCCAAAAGAGCTCATCTAAACCACCCAAGTCTAAAACTCCCACAAATAAATAAAAATAAAATAATTATAGAAATTATGATTAATTTATGAAGAAAAAACCCAACATCTTGTTATTCAAAAAAACTCATCAGGTCGATCACCAATTATCAAAACTCCATGAAAATTCCACAAAAGGTCCACAATAGAATCCTGACATGATTCTTGACAAAGACATATGAGATGATAATAATTCATATTTCATTAAATTAATTTGACCTAAAAACCATAATACAATTCATCATGAGAACATGGATTAACAAAATGACATACAGAATCCATCTTGGTATCACTGTTACCCAGGCCAACCAAAATCCCCCAGAGAAACGGAAGATCCAACCATAGTCTGGGAGAATAAAAAAAATAACCATGTAGTCTCAAAACATCTATTGGAGGGATAATAAGATATAAGGAACCCAATACGCGTTGGATCATATGTCAAAACACTCAATAATATCCACCAAAAAATGTACTTAGTGAGGCTGAATGAAAGGTGGAGGGAAGGATCAAGCATCCTTTGGTTTGTGCGCAGGTGGGGAAGAGAAATGGGAGGGGTAACATAAAATCCCAAATGGAAAAAATGATAAATATACCATTTTAATGAAATTATAGTTTTCCATGAGGTTTTTCCACCCAATTTTCAATACAGTGCACTAAATATGTGGTTGGATCATTCCATGGCCAACTCACGCACATAGTTTGTCTAAAAAATTGAAAAAACCATGCACCAACCATATGAATCCTTATTATATAACTCATATTCCATTAAAACATAGTATTCATGTTAGTACAACCTGTTCATCAACTATTCATTCATAACTACATTCCTTATTCAGCAAGGATCATACTTTGTTTGATTCTATATACAGGTCATGCACCCTACCTCAGACGATAATCAACAATGCAAAATTGACCCATGGAAAACGAATGCTATTTTCCTAACCATAGGGTAACTATGAATCCCAAAAATTATAAATTCAAAATGATCTTAAAACCTCCCGATAACCAAGGTATCTTAAGGTTTCTCCTAAACTGTGCACAAAAAAATCATAATACGAGGAATTAAATTTCTAATTCTCTTGAAACATGACATAAAGACTCTATGTTTTAACTAAGAACGTGGAATACATCTCAAGCCCCATTCCCCAACTATAAACACCATATTTATACATTTCACATCATATAAATTCATTTTGAATCATTATTTACAATTTTACCTATCCGGTAATAAAAATTCCAGTTCCATAGAAAATGTTTGACCCATCTAGACACAAGATGTTATAGTGATAACTATCATAAATCCATAATAATAATAAATATGGAAATATAAATATCTGAACAAAAATTAAATTTAAATAACTTTACTACATGACTAAATAAAACATAATAAAAATTGTAATAGAAATAAAATGAAACTCATTCAATTTAATCAATAACATAAAATTATATGAATTGATTGATAATATCTTTATGAAAATATGATTGGTAAAGAAATTTAATTCTAATTGAAGGAAATTCTTAATTATCTGACATCAGGTTTTATAGTCAAACAATACCTTTATCATTGAGACCCTTCCCAAACGATTGACAACTTAATGGGTGAAAACCAATTTATATATGGATAGACTAATGATTCAACCAATGACACTACCTATGAGTTGAGGGAATCTCAATAAATTGTTACAAACCCATGTTATTAATTTATGAATCATTCATCATACATAAAATAATATATTTAATACATAAACAATGTTCTTTTATATCATGTATCGTTATTGAGTATGTAATTTTAATTTTTCAATATCTACATAGATAAAAAATGACTTTCAATATATATAACTGTATATATAAATGATATGTAGATTGAAAAATAAAAATATCCCTATTATATAATATGGATGCATAAGAGAAATTTAATTTACATAGGAATGTGAATGATTAATGGGAAAGATAATTGCCACAAAAAATAAACGAAGTTAATTCTAATACAATCCTTGGTATGAATGGTCATAAGAAATCTATATAAAGGATAGGGATGATATAAATAAAAAATAAATATTCTATTGAAAGTAAAGGGTTACTATTCATTATTATTATAAATACCATAAATTTATTTCTAAAAACATTTTTGAGGAGCATATCTATATCATTTTGAAACACATTTTGAAAAAACATTATTTTAAATTTACATTTAAAAACAATTTATTTATATAGATCCTCATAAACATTGAATGGAAGATTCAATTATATTATGGAAATTCTGGAATATAATTAAATAAAATTTGTAATAGTTAATAAGACAATGCTTTTTCAATGTAAAAATTTTAGGATTGATCTTTTTTCATAAAATGAAAACAATATTCTTTTCACATTTTTAGTAAAATCTAAATAAGAGTTTTTTTTAAAATGAAATGTCATTCCATTGAAATTTTTTGTAAGAACATAAAATTTGAAACATTTCATTGATAAATAATTTTTAAATTGAAAAAATTGATTATTTTATAAAACATGGTTTTCGAAGGAAACTGAATTCAATGCAAAGAGAGAAATAAATTCATATTATCATATTATGTGTTACAAATAATTTTAATTATCCAAGAGTGAGAAATTGGTAATATTACATAAAAATATAATTAATAACAAAATTAAAAGAAAATTAAATTGGTTTATTAAACATTGATCAAATAATTTCATTCATAAAAAAATTAAGAATAATCAAACATGATTACAATGAGATTGTGAAATAAAACTCCATAACCATCATCACAATATTGTGAAAAATAACTAAAAAATAGATTATGTGTATCAAATATAAATTAATATAAAACTAGTTCAAATATAATATAATAAATAGTAATTTGAAAAATTATCATTTAATATCAAATATGATGAAAAATTAATACAACCCAATGAAAATAAATTGAAATATGGAATTTTTTACATCATAGAAACATCTAATCGCAATCCACATAGATAGAAAAATTCAAAGTGGAATATAAAATACCATATATAATGACGTATTCATGATATCAACTGATTAATGGGTAGTATATACACAATATAAAAAAAATTGGTGCATGCCATTACAATCTTCCTTGATAAAATGAAATTGATATAAAATCCCTTACCTCACACTTTTTTGGTTAAACATTAGTTAAAAATATGTATTTCGATTTTAAAAATGTTATAAACATATAAATTATCCATAATAATATTTATTCTATTAGAAATTAATCTTAAATAAGATCTTATCATTATTCGTTAATAATATTTTATTATTTTCCTTGTTTTGGGTATTCATTCCCCTGTTTTCACATGTCTGTTTAATCCTGAACGATCTAGTTTTTTAGCATATAATATCGTTGAATTCTTTATAGAATAATAATTTTGATATAATTATAATATTTATAAGTTAATATTACTTTAATAACCAATATTTATAGATAGTTTTGAAAAATTAATAATGTTATGATCATAGAGAAAATAGGCATTACGTATAGAAAAGTAACACTATATGTTTTCAATGATCCTTATGGAAATATACTATGTATAATATAATATGTCAATAATTATCATAATATCATATATACTATACAATGAACTTTTTTATATCATCGATGATTTTTGGTTAGGAAAAGTGACTCACATCACATTGTGAAGGTAGTAATGCACAAGTGAACCAACAATGTTATCATCATTATGTGAGTGAAAATGGTAGAATGAAAATGATATATATTTTCATTTAATAATTATAAATATTTCATGAATAAAATTACTATTTAATTGTTTTAAAAATATTCATTAACTTTATCCTTATCACAATCTACCAGAAGCGTCTGTGAAATACGAAACACATAGCTTCACAATGTGGTGGTATTCATTACTCACAGATGATGTTATCATATATCCTTCTAATATAAAGGTAAAAAAATATATGATATAATTAATCCATAGTTTAAATATTGTAAAAATATCATATATATAATTTATATATATAATTATACCAAACTGTGAAAAGGGGGAACAAAAGAACGAAAGACATTTGGTCAAGAGGCAGTACATCATCAGGCATAGGAATGATGTTTTTGCAACAAATTTTATGAAAGGGAATAAAATTTTAGGTCATTAATTTATTATAAAAAAATCAAAGTATATGTAATATTCTTAGGATATTATATCGTCATGATCTAACAATAATTTTATTATATGGAGAAAGAAATAAAATAAAGATGCACATTGAAGAACATTATCTCTTCCTCATGCATCCTATTATGTTTGATTTAAATCCCACTTATTCTATATTTCTATAAAAAATAAATTATACGATAATAGTATCATTGTTGGGAATTGATTTTGTTAGGTCTTGGTTGAAAAATGTGGTTTTATGGGGTGAAGTATATAAGAGACGGGGTAACATTTTTTAAGTTGGGTAGATGAAATAATGTTATTTTAAAAATAAATTGAGTGATCCCATGTTTTTCTTATTTAAAAGGGTTAAAAATTGAACATTAATAACCCTTATTGGTTTAAAAGTGTTAATATGGCCATATAATCATTTTTAGAAAATTTTATAGGTACTTTTTTCCCTTTTCTTTTTGATTTAACCATTCAGTAAACGAATTTATACCACAACCACGATGATAAATTTTTAATAAATTCACAATTAATTTTGGTCGTAAATTTGGTTGAACATATTATAACTTAAAAATTATAAATATTTAAAATATACCATCAATCTTTTACAAATTCAATTCACAAGAATGTTAGTTTTTAATGTGAAAAATTGTCCAATGTTTATAATGTTTTTATATCTGAATTCAATGTGGAAAATATTCTAGAAAAATGGTTTAATTAATTATATTTTATCTAATTATACATTAAAATCCAGTATTTTTCACAATTCATCAAAAAAATGATGCATTAATGAAAAATCTCAAAAATTCGACCAATGATATTTTTTATTCAGATTTAATAAATTGTGTTTATTTTTTCATTTAAATTTAATAAAATTTGTAAAAATTAGTCTCAAATTATGTTCACAAAGTCATACTAATAAATATTTTTAAAAAATATAGTGTTTTAATTAATTATTTTTTTTCTAAAGGATTCTCATTTTATTATTATTAAATAGATAACCACATTTTCCATTATATATTTTTTAGTATTCATAATCTCCCCTTTAATTTCTAGGTTATAACTATTATATTAAATAATAATATTTTTATAAAATTTCACATTTTGTTTCAACTCTGTGTTGCGTGTAAAACATGTTAAACTCTTTGTTGCATGAAAGGAATACTAACTTATGTGTTACATATTACACAAGATAAAATACTATTTTCATGTAATGAAAACTACTAAATATATTAAATTAACCTAAAAATAAATATATCTCAATGTCCTGGGTGCTATATTTTATTAAAATATTTTTATTGAATTTCATATAAACTATCAGATACATTGTTATTATTTTAAATACTCATGGAGTTACTGTCTTGATTGGGATATTTTTTAGTTCCCAATAATCAATTTAGAGTCACATAGATCTTTATTTCCTATAAAATAACATAACCAATTAACCCTTTAGTGACACATTTGTCCAAATGAATCCCTTTTTAATATTCTCATGTATATTCATCTTTAATTGCCATAAATCAATTAGGTCCTTCAATATGGATTCATCGAAATCGGTGTCTCACTGGGTATGTGTATTATTAAAAAAAACCTCATTATTTTGTTTCAGAGATGATTTTTTCCCAGAAATTCATATACAATGTCCCTTAAAATTAAATTATAATATATCTTGGGTTTTTTCCCAATTCAATCAGAAGTTTAAATTTATCATTATAATGATGTAAGATCATTGTTTGGTATAGATTATCAATGGTGACTTCCCTACCTCAAAAAAATTTACATGGGCCTTAAGGATTAAAATCACATTTGTTAATAAGAAAACATTAAATTCAATGAGAGGGTTAATATCATGATTTATTATAAGAACATTAACATAATTTTAATCTTGTGGGGAATCATAGAATTAATATTTTGTCATCACATCATTAGGGGTTTTCAATACTAATATAATATACAATCAATGGGGATATAAATTTAAATTATTCAATATATTTCATAACATCTAATAATTCATAAAAATAATATGAAATTGGTTACGTTAATATTTATGCTACCTATTACCATATAAACATTATCATTCTATCATAAATCCCATACTGAAACCAAAATGGTTTTTATGACCATCAGGAATTATTGATCATAGAGATACATCATTCATGTACTTTTAATTCCTGATACCTTCTTCCAATCAATATCACCTAATCATTATCCTTCTTCATTTATGATCATTTTTCATATCATTAAATTTGATCATAAAGAGTTTTGTCTTTTCAAAATCATATCCCAAGGAGTGTCATAACAAATGTTCTAAATTCCTGGCAGTTAATATGACATGATTTATTGAGGAATCAAATAACCTCATCCATTAGAGCATAATATTGGAACAATGAATGCCATTGTTGAATACAAATTACTAAACTATATTAACTCCCCATTACAGACATGTTGTTCACATGATATGTCAACATTAACTCAAGGCACTGGAGGGATATATATTTCCCATCCATAAAAAACATAATGAAAGTCATGTCGATGTTTTTTGTAAGATCATAAATCATTCCTAATATCTTAACATTTAATTGGAAATATGTATCATAAAAATTTTCTGAAAGAAATATTTCATAGAGTAGAAAATGAGTATGTATGGTGTCTTTGGGTCACACATCCATTAAATATTAAGAAATTGGAAATATTTTTGTAACATCTCAAACCTAGATGCCACCTGAGATTGTGCCCTGAGACAGAGTGGTCACATGGCATCAAACATATCATCCCAAATGCCATAGGCTGCGGACTAGCTGTGAAATTCTAGGTGAGTCAGTGGGAGACTGTACCCTTATTACCATAGTATCACAATGGAAGTCAAATATATAGTAAATAGTAGAATAAAAATAACTAGCCAACTACTAAAAGTAAGACATGCATGAATTTACATATCAATAACAAGTAGTATCTCATATAAAAAAGGATACAGATAGTACATGTATCAAGATAGTATTCATAATAGTACATGGCATTATAATAAGATAAAAGTATCCCAAAAATATAATATGACAAAAAATGAATTCCAGCTTTGCATGACTCATCTTGGACCTATTATCCCCTTCTCTAAATCCAAAATAAACAACCTATACTAGGGTGCTTTCCCCTATCATCATCGGCACCCATATAATCTATTAGGGTCTCCATGGAGGACCAAATAGTGTATGAGATAAACATCCCAGTAGGAAACCTCCTAGGTCTGTACAGTTCTGAAAAATATTCAACCAAGGTTCTAGCACATGTAAACAACCTATATGAAAGTTATTATGCCGGTGGAATAAGTCTACTATAACAAGTGAAAAAATAGTCTTCCAGGCTACCTGAAAGAGAGAGTCATACCCTACCAAGGAATATATTATATGTAACATTCAATCAACATGGCCATGCCTTACACCCATCTGCATCATGTATCCCATAGCCACACTGTATGGAGAAGTCAAGTATCCCAAGACCATGTCGTTCAGTGAACTGTATAAACCAAGGGTTGGATCCATGGTGTCAACTGACGAAGGCATCCAAGTAATTAATTCTTGGCCACTAAGGGCCTGATCCAAAGAGCCTGTATAAGGAATCCCATAGAGTTTCATGGGAATCCCAAGTTGAAACTATGTTAGGCACTAGTTGGGGCCCAAGAATCCAGAAAATAGAAAGTCCTACGTGGTCCCAAGTTCGATGGGTCAATGGGATAGCAATTACTGATGCATACCAATGAATCAAGACCCAAGGGGAATAGTCAACCTAAGGTGTTCACTATCGTGTTCCAGATCCATGGAGATCAGTCCAAGGAATCTATCACACTATTATATCAAGCATTGAAGCATTAAAATTAAACATTCATAAACACGTGGGTTTGCCCACTCACATCAACCTACACAATCCATGAGGATACCCAATCATGAAAGTCATTTATCATTTACGAAGAATATGTGCATACCCTACCATATAAACCATTTAACATTTTATTAGTCATTTCTTATAGCTATACCCACACATATTATTCATCTAACATGCCAAACTATCAAAACAACTAAGGAATAATATGAATTCATTAAGAAAGAAGGCAGTACATCTCCAAACCATGAAACTCAAGATATAAAGGCATTAAATGCCTTCCACTCACTAGGTTAGAAGAAGAACAAACCCGTTTGGTGGTTTAAATAGGCATAAACAACCTATTTTCTTAAGTCTCACCCCTTGGGTGACCACGAAACGATCCATGGGTGCGAACACACCTAAAAAAACTATGGTCCTCCACACTAGGTCCAAATACAGCTACTAGTATCTACACACTAAAAAAATTCGTCCTCTTCGGAATGTACGATGGACGAAAAAATGGTCAAACACCCAAAATATACCAAGAAAAACCGAAAGAAGGTATATAACAGCTGCATTGCCTTGGTAGTAGACAACTCATCCAATATCGAGTTTTGATTCTTATTGGTTTGGGAGAAATCTGATGAAAGGATGAATAATGGAATATTATGTCATAAGTTCCTAAATCCATATAACACAATCATTGTTCCGAAGAATCATGAATGACTAAAAACTAATTATGGAATTACTGTTCCAGATACGATGAGATGATCAGCAATAAAATTAGAGGTGGCATGGATAATCTGGATCAAATTCCATTCTCGGAACCAAAGGAGAGCTTCTATAGGGTATTGTATCCATAGAGGAGAAAACCAAATTTGGGTTTTGAAAAGAAAAAAATTTAAATTAAATTATTTTAAAAAAACCACACATTAGGGTTGCAATGTTTACCCGCATGGTTTCCTAAACTGTGCGGAAACCAGGTTCACCTCACTGCATAAAAGGGGTGCTTCCCATGGGTAACCCAAATGATTTGACTAACCCTGAAAAAACCATGCAGATGTGCTCTACCCAAAAACCTATAGTTTTCAAACTCTTACAGGGTATATAATTAATCGTGCACTGGCCAGGTGGAAACCACGCGCTTGGTAATTTTTAGCCCAAAATAGGGTTTTACCATTCGAACAGACCTCGTTAACCTCAAGAACACCCTTGATCAAGTTAATCAATCACAAAATTCCATAAAAGGAATTTAAACCAAAAATAAAATGGTTCTTACCCTATATGAAAACATGGGTTCATAAAATCTTCCCCCTATATATTAATTCACCCTTGATTTGCTCTCTGAAGGGTGTTCATGACTCGTCTTAGAACAACTCGATCCACAGAGCACGTACATCACCATCCCTCTCCCAATTGTTGTCATGTTAACTGTCTTGCCTCCATATCACCTATACAAGAGAAACTGACTGGCATCAGGTAACCTTCTTAATCATGTGAACTATACGAATCAAGTTCTCTTCATGGGATGCATCATCCTGAAGCTCAACCTCCTCATGCAGAAAAATGTGAGAAGGGTCTGAGTGATAGAAACATAGTTAACATACATGGAAGATGTTTTTCAAGTCCTGGTACCTCTAATGTAATAGGAATAGATATGAAAATGACCGACTCTCCCCATAATCTCAAATGGCCTAACAAGTCATGGAAAAAGATTACCATGTCTCCTAATCTGCATGTGTCCCAACCTTGGTAATACACGCATGAAAAACCAATCTATGACCTTGTACTCTAAATTTAATCTGTAGTGATTAGAATATGATTTATGGAGAGAATGTGTAGTAGCCATCCACTTCTGAATCAACTGGACCTGCTCACATGTCTCTTGTACAAGGCCTGACCCCAGAAAAGAAAACACTCCTGCCTCTAACAAGGACAAGGGAGAATGGCATGGACAACCACATAAAGACTCATAAGGTGACATCTTAATTGTCCCCTGGTAACTGTTATTATTGGAGAAATCAACTAGGAGAATGTTCCTCTCCCCAGAGCCCCCAAAATAAAGGGCAAATTCTTGCAACATTTCCTCTAGAACCAGTCTTGTATGACATGATTGGTCATCCGTCAGAGGCTGGTATATAGTGATGAGAAGAACCTATGTACTGATTTTCCTCTAAAAACAATATCAAAAACAAGGTGTAAAGAGGGTTTCAATATCTTAAACAATAGAGTGTGGGACCCCATGAAGTTGTACCACCTATCAGATGTACAACATTTAATGATCATCAACACTAAAGGTCTCCTTAATGAGAAAGAAATGTCTGACCTTTGTATTCCTGTCAACAAAAACCCACACAACATTATTACACGAACACAACCACAGAAAAGCCATCACTAAATCCATGAAACATCATCCCATTTTCACTATGTAATAGGTAAATACTATTAAATCCTAGTTATTCACTAATGTTATGACTACACCTACAAATATGTGGAACACTTAGTAACAAAACCAGCTACTTATCTCTTCATTCCCAGCCACCACTTCTGACGTCGCAAGTCACGATAAATCTTAGTAGCCCAGGATGTACTTACCAAGCTTAATCATGAAACTCCTACATCAACTCCTCATGTATATCCACTGGAACCCATAAACTTCCTTTGATATGCAAGATCTCATCATCACCTACTATCCAACTAGGAGAAGGGTCCTCACCTACTGCCACTTCCCATTGAACTAGGCCTTCAGAATCTGATAGATGCCTCATCTTTACTCTATCTAGTAAAGTAGAGGTAAAATATAAGGATGTAAGAAAAGTTATACCCTTTCATTCATGAACCATTAGATGAATCTCATACAAAAACGCCAAAAGATTCCACTCTCTACTAGCATGTTGCATCGCCCATATCTGAGTCATCGTACATAGTGCATCTGCCACTGCATTACCCTTACCAAGAGTGTAGGAAACCTCGAGGTCAAAAGACTATATGCAATTCACCCCCTTCACTATCTCAAATTTATATCATACTTCATAAAGATATATTTGAGACTTTAGTGGTCCGTGTAAACCAAAAAATGGTCTCCCAGAAAATAGTGCCTCTAACAGTGCATCACATGAACCACTGTAGCTGACT
Source organism: Viscum album (assembly GCA_963277665.1). NCBI lineage: Eukaryota > Viridiplantae > Streptophyta > Magnoliopsida > Santalales > Viscaceae > Viscum > Viscum album. The sequence goes on along the minus strand of OY728150.1, from coordinate 1,878,405,492 downwards.
CGAGATTATGTATAGGGTAATTCCTCTAATGAGGCTTCTGCGGCAGAGTCCCTTAAGACATGACTTGATCCCCATATATTTTCACTACTCCAAACCAATACCTAATGTTTCATAGTACACCATGTAACTTTGTCCTTGCTATTGTTGTATCAGGACTAGTGCTGATGTCAGCATCCCTTTCAGCTATTGAAAGGTTGTCTTCCATGATTCTGGCCACAAAAATCTCACACCCTTCTTAGTGAAGCCTTCCAATGGATCTTCTATGTGTGAGATTTCATATGGAAAATTCATTTTGAAACTAGCTATCCCCAAGTAACATATTGTCCCAAAAACGTACATGGAATATTCCTAGGAAACTACACCTCTCACCTTCTCTAGGTCCACTGACACGCCTGTCTCTAAGATGATGAGACCCAAGAAGATAATTTGATCCATCGAAAAGTGGTACCTTGTGAGCTTATCATAAAACCGATTGTCTCTAAGTGTATTCAAATTTTTTTTAAGATGGTAGTCATGGTCTTGTTGATTGTTAGAATACACCAAGATATCATCCACAAAAATCACCAAAAAATAATCCAAGTAATAATGGGTCACTAGGTTTATTAGCACCAGGAAATATTCTGGAGCATTTTGGAGACCAATCTAAATAACCAGATACACATGTAACCCACAAGTTCTATGAAATGGTGGAAAAGTTATGTCTATTGGTCAAGCATGCACCTTGTGATATCTTAACCTGACATTGATATTTGATAACACTCATGATTTTCAATGATGATCAAACATGCCATATATCTGTGGAAAGGGATACCAGTTTTTAACGATTAGCTGGATCTGTTTCCAATGATCCTTCCATAGACTAATAGGTCTATCTGTCTTTTTCACAAAGTACTATTGATCCCTAAGGAGGAGTACTGAGTTTAATAAACCCCTTTGCCTCCAAATCCTTTAGCCGCCTCTTGAGCTCCTGCAACTCCATCGTTTCCATCCCGTTTGGAGGAATGTATACTAGTACATGTCTTAGAACTTTCATGAATTATAACTCCATCTCTCTCTTGAGTTAAACAATAAAAGTCCTCAATAATGACATTTCAAAAGCACTCAACCACATGAGGAATGTTAGCCCGACCCACTCCTTGATCATCTAGAAACATACTAGAAATATGGGATGTCATCCTGCCAAGACCATGATGCTAATGTCTATATATGATCTCCTAGACATCACATTCACCATTTTGGATAAACAACGAAACCTATAGTGATTTGAAATTCACCCTCCAAAGATAGTGGTCAGTGTACACTAGATAATCAATGAGCCAGTCCATTCGGAGAATGACGTTAAAACATGTCATCTCTTGGGAATTTAAACTCTAGAGGATGTGAAGCACACCAACCTCAAGGGGACACTCCATTTAAAATAATAAATCTCTAGTTATGACTCCCAAAATTGTTTCTATAATCAAAACACCCTCCAAAAGTAAAACCATAAGCCAAAGGATTTTCACCACTCGTTCATTGATAAAAATGTGGGAGGTAACTGTATCGAAAATATATGATGAAATAGAGGAAGCTACTAATATGTTAACACTCACCATAGATGGTCTGATATCTTGCTCCTATTATTTTTGTTGCATTTTATATGTCTGGCCTGCACCATTACCCAGTGAACCAACCTGGAAACCCTGATCTAATCTACAATAATGTCCCTGAGAACCCGGTGTCTTGCTACCACGACCACAACCACCACTATCCAGGCCTGATCGGCCAACACATCCCCAGCTCCCGGCCTAATGTGGTGCTGAAGAACCTTCTCCTAATACCAACATATGAGACAACCCCATACAACTCATAGTTTGAGGGTAGGTCTTGAAAAACCACTACATCTTCCCCATCCTACCGCAAGCTCGACACTCGACAAGGTCACGGTATCACTGATTGTTCATGTGGGATCGCCTTTCACACTAATGGAAATAAACCAAGATGTATGTCCCCACAACCTACCTAGAAATCATGTCACAAGAAGCCATGAAACAGTGCATCCTATCTAAAGATGTATATCCACTCAATCGAGAAACAACCCTCTACTATCCAGTACCCTAGGCTCCCCTCACGATCCTCTTTCTAATTAGCGCCTGATTCACAATCACTGTGATAAAAGGTAATGTGAACCCATTGACATGGGATCTGATAGCATGTCTAAGTCCTTCATTGAAGAGCCTCTCCCCCAATAGATCATCAGAAGGATATGTCGATGAAAAACATGAAAACCCTAAAATGAGTGTCGTGTATTCCATAATAGTCAATTCCCTCTGCTCCAAACATATAAACTTTGTAGCCCACAATTTCTCACAGAGTCGAGGGGTAAAAATAATTGTAGAAGTGGGTCTGGAATTAATCCCAACCCATATTACGCAATCTACCTGCCTAGTTAAAAATGTCACATCAGCGCTTTTCCACTCCACAAGGCATGTAAGTCATGATCTTGACCCTATACTCTAGATGAGTCTCTAGATGCTCAAAAATGGATAACATGGTCTATAGCCACACCTCTGTATCCTGTGGTATGCCATCCCATGAAATTGAATGATGTTGCTACTGCTGGAACACCTGGGTCATCAAATCCATAGACATGGCTAGATGTGGTCCTCCATTTAATGTCATCATATAGAGAAATAAACCCTTATATAACTATGCCTCAACACCTATGTTTCAAATAGCCACAGGTGACACAAATTTCACTATAGGAGAATCAAGCGGTGGCTCGTGGCCCTCCATCTCTGAGGTATGGTCATACCTTCCATCGTGACATGCCACTAGAGGTCATAATTGTGGAATGTCCCTATAATTCCAACACATGCCTTTGGAAATAACAACATCAATGAACAATGATCAAATGTATAAGATATGTCAGAACCCTGAAAGAAACTATGTCAAAACCTCAGCCTACTCTTAAATCTAGGACTGTTTAATGAAAGACAAACAAACCACTAGAAATTGTTCCTCTCTCCCACTCAAAATCCATGTCTTGGTCAAGTCTCTATTCACCAGTTCAAATTTCTATTCCCATCTCACATTCAATTATTCAAGAAATTTCACCAAGGATTTTCTAATTCCTAAATCCATGAGGGCCCATAACACCTCTTGAACCAAAAACATGGCTCCCCTTTCAACAATATATGTAACAAGTTCATTTAAAATATACATTTTGTCAGTGTGTCATTTCCCAATTCAAAAGGGACCATAATCCTTTTGGATTGAATGTTGATTTTCCACATTAATCTATTTCCCCCAACTAACACATCAACAGGTACAACTATAACATCAACTATCACCACAACATGAAATATAAAATTCATACTAGATGGAATGTAATAATTAATGACATATGATTCGAACAAGTGTCTAGAATATTAATGAGGTGGAACACCCTCATCTCATTGGGTATTAACTTAAATATAACACAAAATTTCATCTATATTAAAAAAATATAGATCATCACCCAACTGTGAAATCAATTCAATTGTAATAGTCAAAATCTAGAGAATCAGAACTCAATTCAAGGAAATTGGGTTTATTCCTTTATATGGGGTAGCTACTCCCTGACACATTTTATTACCAAACTCAATTTCCTTTCTATCCCTTTGTAATGTCTCCAAATAGAATGTCAAACCAGAAAAACTACACTAATACCAAATTGTATCATCCTGAACCTGTATGCCACCAGAAATGGTGGCCCGAGCATGGTTGGTCTCAAGTCCTCAAGTGCATCTCTAAAAATTTCATAGGCTTCTGAGTAGTAGCGAGGGCCTAGGTGAGTAATGGGTAGACTATGCCCTCATTAAAAAAGTATCACAATAAATGTCAATCATATAGTAAATAGCCAATGAAAAATAACCAGTTAACTACTGAAAGTAATTCAAGAAGCAATATACATAACCATAATGAGAAGATCTCATATAATAAATGATGTAGATGGTAATTTTATATAGAATGTTTCCATAACTATACAGGGAAATGCAACACAATAAAAGTATCCCAAAAATAAAAAAATACTGAAAATGTATCCCAACATCACAATCCCCAGCATGGTCCAATTCTCCCCAACTCCAATTCCCAAATAAATAACATATACTAGGGATCATTCCCCTATCATCACATATAACAATATAATCTATTTGGGTCCCCATGAAGGCCCAAACTAGGTGTGATATAAACATCCCAGTAGGCAATGCCCAAGGTTTATATAGTTTATTTAACAATTCTACAAATGTTCATAATATTTAAACAACCTATAAGTAAGTGTATATTCCCATAGCATATGACTAATGTAACAAGTGAAACCAAATAGCCCTCAAGGATACCTACAAATGAGAGTTAGTTCCAATGAAATCACATATATCAAGCAACAAGAATGTCACAAAACTATGATGTAAAACCATCTGTATCATGTATCCCAAAACACCGATGTAAGGAGATGTAAAGTATCTGATGGCCACACCGTATAGTGAAGTGTAATACCAAAGGGCCAGATATATGTTTTCAGTTGACCAAGACATCCATGTAATTAATTCTAGACCATGGAGGGCCAGATCCAAGTATCATGTCCAAGAAATCCCATCGAGTCCCATGGGAATCCCTGAGGGATACTCGGTTAGGCACTGATTGGGGTCCAAAGAGAATGGCTACAGAATATCATATGAGAGCCCAAGAAATCTGATCCACTAGGTATTAATGCCAGAGGCATCCCATGGAATCATGACCAAAGGTATAGATTCAACCCAAGGCGTCTACTACCACGTTCTAGATGTAAGGATAGCAGTATGAGGCATCTATCTATCTATTCAATCAAGCATTGAAGCATTCAAATTAAACATTAATAAACATGTGAGTATAACCAATCATATAATCTGATACAATCCATGAGTATACCCACTCATGCAAACCACTTATTATTTACCAATAATATGGGCCTACCCTCCCATATAAACCATTTAACATTCCAGTAGTCTTTTTATATAGGTATACCCACCCATATTAATAATTTTACATGAAAAACATTAAAAATCGTTAATATAAAACATAATATTCATATAAAAAGGAGGGAGTGCATCTCTTAAACATTCTAGTCAAGCAATAAAGGTGTTAACGAGCTTCCTCAAACTAGGAAAGCACAAGAACACACCCCTTGTGTGGTTTAAACAGACATAAAAAGTTATTTCCATAAGGAACACCCATTGGGTGACCTCGAAATGAGATACATGTGCCAATGCACCCAAATGATACCTATTGACAACCTCACCAAGTCCAACTATAGCTACTAGATGCTACTCTCTCAAAAATGAGACCTCTTTGTATAGTCTGACGAAAGAAAAAATGTACGAATGCCCGAAAAACACCATGAAAAACCGGAAGAAGTTATAGACCACGTACCTGACCTCAGTAGTAGATATCTCATCTAGTATCGAGTTTTGGTTTGTCCTAATCCGGGAAAAATATGATGAATTGGAATAGAATAGAATATTTGGGCATATGAGGCTACATCCAAATAGTTCAGTCATTGTTCTGAATAATAAATAACGACTGACATGGAATCGATGACTTACAGTTATATATCAGATGAGATGATTAGAAATCAAAAAGGTTGTTGGACAGATGATCTCGCTCAAAGCCTATCCTAGGTGCCAATGAAGAGCTCTAGGACATTCTACTATTCATAGTTGAGAAACCCCACTTTGGATTTTAAAAGAGAAAAAATATTTTATTTTTTTCAAAACCACGTAGTAGGGTCGGCCGGTTTACCTGCACTGTTTTCTAAACAATTCGAAAACCGTGCACCCCTCATTTCCTTGGAGGGGCGCATCACAAAGTTACCCCACACAATTTTACTAATTGTGCACACAATGTGAGAGAGTTCTATTCCCAAAAACATACAATTTTTATACCTCTCACATAGTTTAGACGAACCATGTGTAGGTCGTGTGCAAAACCATGCACAAGGTAATTTTCATCCCAAAACTTGGTTTCAGCCACCAAACAACCCCCAAAAACCTCCAAAACACAAGTAATCAAGGTATTATTTCACATAAGACCAAAAAAATGTATTTATATTTAAAGGAAAATTATCATTACCTCACATGAAAACCTATGTTCTTACAGTTTTCTTCATTGACAGAAAATGACTTTAAAATATCGCATGGAATGTATCTTGGGGAAAATATTATTTCAACCCTAAAATCACATTTCTTAGCTCTAAAACTTCTCAAATAGTGAATAAAATATATTTTTTGTACGAAAATTTGTAATATTATATATGAATCATTAAATCATTGATATTTCAAAGAGGTGGGAAATTCCATTCACGTTGTACACATTAAAACATAGATTAATTTCACATTTCAGTAAAATTTTAAAATTACCTCATTTTGGAAATTTTAAAGAAAAATATTTTTCAAACCATTCTAAAAAATTTAAAAAATCTTCCAAAATATATTTAAACTATCATATTTGATTATTAAAAACAATCTTGAAAATATTCTTAAAAAACATTGGTATGGAAGAAAAATTATTATAAACCTAAGAGATAAATGAAGTCAATATTAAGTGTCCAAAACAATTCATAAATTGAAATTACATGTTTGAGATGAATATTCATTAAATTAAAAAAACACCCAAATTTTGGTTTTATGGGTTTAAGGAATTTGGAGATTGGGTAAAAAATACTATTATATTTTGAGATATCATCAATGTTTCCCACAAATATCTTCTCATTTGGTCATGTTCATAGACAAACCCTACCTAAAAATAATTTTCAAAACCTATGGAAGGGGATAAAATGAATAGGTGAGCTAAAATTATTAATAATTGAAAGCATGTAAAATATTTAAATATTACATGCACATAAGAGTGTGAGAACATGAGAAAAACATGTAAAAACCACACAATACAAATCAGAGATTAAAATATTGAGTCATGGAATTATGATTGGTAGTTTATAAGACTTGTATCACACGGAAATTAAATACATGATCCTTGAGAGATTAAAATAAAAAATATACATTTAATTTTGGTCGAAACATAATCATAGAAAATCATTTCAATAGTAGTCAGGTTTCATTTCGAAAGCATCATAGTTGAATGATTTCACTCCCAAAACAATCATAGATATAACGCCCTGACCACTCTAGGCTAGAGAAGTTGAATTAATTGTGATATTAGCATGGTTAGAAGGAATGTAAATCCAGAACTAGCTATAATTTTATTATTATTGAAGAAACTAGGTACATAGATGTTACTCAAATTACATTGGAAAAGTTTACAAAAATACAATACATAATGAAAACTAAAAACTACATCCACAAGAACTCAATAATTGATCTTCTTTTTGTCCCCTATTGAAAGTAAAAAATGAAATGGGTGAGGTCAAACGCTTAGTAAGGTTTACAAATAGCAGAATCATGATTACAATAATAAATGAATCATAATAAATCTGACATAATCAATATGCCATGGTGAATAAATGGAAAACTCACGCCATTAATAAACTGAAAATGAAGCTGCATCCATATATTATGTCATAGTGAAAACCTCATGGATAGCAAAAACTGATAATTAATAATGAGAATTCTTATTCTTTAGATGTCATGTATCTTGCACATGAAAAAATAATACTGTGAAAATGGTTTATTTTTATTGGAATAAACCCCTCTGGTTTTTGGAAACAATCTCAAAGGTTTTGTCGCCTACTGATTTGTCTCATGAGACCTACCGATGCATTGATGGGATATAGCAGGCCCCTACCTCCACTGCATGTACAAATCATTATTTATACATTTATTCAGTATAAGATAAATAATCCTTTTCAATATCCGAATAATGTACAGTATACAAATTCATTAATATTTCCATAATAAAAATAAGTTCCCAAATAAACACCTTATGTAAAATTGTATACGGTTTAGACGACAAACATATCCATGATATGAGATTATGGATTTTTAATATTAATATAATTTTAAATGAAAATGTATCTAAAATTGTAATTAGGTACACAACATAATGATTATTAGTTTCTCAATATAATGTTATTCACAACAAAATAGTAGTTGAGACAATGTTTCTTACCACAATGTAATCAGTTAAATCATATGACCAGAAATTAATAAACTTCAAATGAATCATTGGATAAAATGAATATAAAAGGAATGATGTTATTATATATCAAATGGAATTACAAATATACCAAATACAAGAAATTAGTGGTGAACAATAAAAATCTAACAGAAATGAAAGTGAGATTAGTAACCCCTTACAAACATTTCGGCATGGTAACGAGTGTTATTGGGAGGGCTTAATGAGAGGTAAAGGGGTATCCCATTCTTTATATTCCATATGTGTTGTATCGGGGAGGTGTAAAAACATACCCCATCATTAGGTATTAGAAATAAAAGAGCACAACATAGGGGAGATTCTTGAACAAAAGTGAGAGAGAGGATCCCTAACCTTATGTTGTAAGGTGTTCTTGGATTTTTATTAAAGACCTGAATAAAAACATTAATATTATTAATCCACAATTAAATAAACTCTAATATATGTAACTAATTTATTATAACCCTTTTTAGTTCATTAATGTCCTTTTTGATTAGTTATAATGTTCAATTTAATTTTTCCATCTCATTTGATAACTTGTTTTTAAAAGATCGATTCAATTATATTCTTGTACGGATAAATATGAAAGATGGAAGTGGTTGTCCTGAAATGAAGATTTATATCATTAGTGAACATCCAGGATATTACATGGTTTTAAATTTAATTTGGTTACTTATAGTGAGGTCAAATATTTATGTATATATAACATTACTGACAACCATTTTGGTTAAAAGGTGGGTTTGATTACAATGAACATGTTTTGCTTTATAACATAATACCATTTGTACAAAATGATTAAAAAACTAAAATTATGATATATTAAATATATAATAATCTGGTTCAACCATAACACAAATGGTTTCTTGACTAGAATTAATGATTATAATTGAAATTGTTAAATTGTTTTCCTTGAATGTTCCAAATTAGCACATCTCAAACAGTGCTTTCATTTCATCCAAACAAATGGTTGAGAAAATAGAGAAGATAATGAAAAATCTCATTAGCATAAAAAAATTACAGTACATATATATTTCTAGAGATACTATTTGGGTGAAGGGATGTTAGGAATGAAAAAAAAAAGAAACGAACATAAAAGAAATGAAAGAATTGGAAATAGTAGTTTAGCTCTTGATACAACCTCATTTGAGAACATCTTAAGGGGAGAGGTTTCAATATTTTGAAGAGTCTAGGAGATTTTGGTTGTGGGGGAGGATCTTAGAGAGATATTTGGGCAGAATATTGGCATGGAACAAGGATTTAGAGGATTGAAGAGAAGAGGGAGTGAATGGGGGTTTTATAGTGGAGGAGAGTGAAGTTTTCTTAATTTAAAATTCATTAATTTATTATTTCGCCATAAGTCAAGGAATAGTTAGTCATCCATGAACAATAATAGTAATTTAATCATGTGAATCCGAATAAATTGGGCTTAAATCAGTATATCATCATCAATTACTCAATCAATCCATTATTTAACATTTATTGTGAATTATTGGATTTTACTATTCATCAAAAAATTCATGTATTTCAGAAAAATACCAAAAAATCACCGTAACCCTTTTTTGATGTATAGAGTCCAAAAATGAAGTCCATTTTTCAAAAATAATTTCTAAATATGATTAATTAAATATTTAATTAAAATCATTATTTAATCAAAAAACGCAAACACTTGAAATATTGATCTTCATTTTTAATGTGCCTAAATTCACTTATACACTCAATGGTGTTGATACCATTCATGAAAGTCATATTACTATTCATAAGGGTAAGTTTCTATTCATAAGGGTAGGTTAATATTCATAAGGGTATGTTACTATTCATAGAAAATTATTTTAATTTTATCAGACTCTGAATATCATCATTAACACAACCTTGTATGAAAGATTTTTAAAATACAAATCGCAATGATAAAAAATTTATGTTTACTGGCAAGGTTATTGATATCTCTTCAAAATAACAAAGTTTTGTTCCATATAGGCTCAGTTATTCATGAAATATAGGCTATAACTAAAATTTATTAAAGATAAACATACCATGATGTGTTTGGGGTGCTACACTATCCCTCCTTCGAAAATTTTACCTCAAAATTTTATGTATGAAACTCACCAAAAAGATGTGGGTGATTATTTTTCATTATATCCTATGATTTCCATGTTTCCTCCTCCATATTCTTGTTACTCCATAGATACATTACATGATGAGTTGTTCGATTTTTCAATACCTGCTCCCTTGTGTCAAAATTCCCTGTAGGCTTTTCACAGTATGAAAATTATGTTGCATTTCAATTTCATCATATGTGAGTACATGAGTTGGGTCCAGAATGTATTTCTTTAACAATGAAACGTGGAACACATCATGAAACCTTGAGATATTTGCCAGCATCGCAAAACGGTAACCTACAACTCTGATTCTTTCAATAATTTCAAATGGTATGTTGTACCTGGAACTCAGTTTCCCTTTCTTACCAAACCTCAAGACACTCTTCAAAGGAGATACATTCAGAAATACATGATCTCCCACATGGAATTTGAAGACCTTTCTCTGATTTTCAGCATAACTCATCTTCCTACTTTGGGATGCTTTAATATGAGCTTGTATTTTTATCTGCTTTTTCGGGGTCTCTTCAATAAGTTCTGGTCCTATATATTTCCTCACACCATCGTCATCCCAAAAGGTTTGAGTTTGACTTCTCTTTCCATATAATGCTTCATAATGATCAATTTGAATACTGGAATGGAAACTATTGTTATAGGAAAATTTGACCAAAGGCAAGTATTGATCCCACATACCGTGGATGTCAAGAGAGCATGACCTCAACATGTCTTTTAATGTTTGAATTGTCCTTTAATACATTCCATTGGTTTGGGGTGATAAGTTGTACTCATACAAATCATAGTATTCAAAACATTGAGGAGACTTTTCAATTATTTTGACGTAAACTAGGGATCTCGATCTGATACAATCGATATAGGTCCTCCATGAAGTATTAAAAATTTATTCATATAATGAATTGCCATGCGCTCAAGTGGAATGCCCTCTCTTATTAGAAAAAATGTGCTGATTTTGTGAGACAATCAAAAATTTACCATATTGAATCATTCCTTCTAGGTGTCATCGATAGTCTAGTGAAAAATTCTATCATAATTTTATCCCACATCCACATAGTAATAGGTAGATGTTGCATCACTCATTAGGTATGTTATCTCTATGCCTTAACTTATTAAAAAACAATACATCTTGACACATAGTCATCAATTTCATTCTTCATATTAGCCCACCAAAAATATTTCATTAGATCTCTATACATCTTAGTGATACCCTGGTTTATAGAGAAATTTAAGCTATGAGCATCTTATAATAGTTCCATTTAACTCAAGTTCTGATGGAACACATAACCTCTTCCCAAATTTTAAAAATCCTTCTTCATGCACAAAGTGATCCAGTCTCCCATCCTTAACTACATTAAGTTTCTAGTGGAGATTCTCATCTTCAGAATGAGAGCTTTAAATCTTTTCTAGTAATGATGGTTTAGAAATAATTTGATAGATGTGCGTTGTTTCCCCTTACTTAACAATTCCCATATCCATCTTCAGTATATCCATGAAAATAGGATCTCATTCAATCCCAATTTGAGTTAGATGGGCATGATCCTTCCTGCTTACAGTATCTTCCTCCTTATTTTCCTTTCTAGGGTGGTAGTTTATTGAACAATCATAAAATTTGAGTAACTTGAGCCATCTTCATTTCCTCATGTTGAGTTCCTATTGTGTGAAAATGTATATCAAACTCTTGTGGTCCGTATAAATCTCACATCACTCTCCATATAGATAATGCCTAAAAATTTTCAGAGCAATGATTTTTTATTCTAAATCAAGATCATGAGTTGGATAATTTTTCTCATGAGTTTTCAACTATCTTGATTCATAAGTAATAACTTTATAGTTTTTCATAAGGATGCAACCCAGTTCATTCATTGATGCATCATTGTATATTACAAATCCATCACTTCTAGATGGAAGAGTGAAAATTGGAGCATTGATGAATCTTATTTTCAATTCATTCAAAGAATTCTATACATTAATTTTCACATAAAAAATCACTTTTTAGACGTGTGATCTTGGTTAATGGGTAAGCTATTCGGGAAAAATTCTAAACTAAACGCCGATAGTATCCTACTAAGACAATAAAAATGCGTACCTTAGTTATGTTTCCTCACATGGGCCAATCCTGGATTTCCGTTGACATCATAGGATGAACTAGTATTCCATCCTTAGAGAGAATACAACATAGAAATGAAACTAATTGAATCCATAATTCTATCTCTGAAATCATACCATATAATTTAATTATTCTAAGAGTTCTCAGAATAACACGCAAGTGATTCTCATGGTATTCAAATATTTTGAAAATATAAGAGGACATCCATGGCGAATATAACAAAAAAGTTATCAATATATTCCTTGAAAACTCTATTCATTAAATCCCTGAAAACAGAGTATGTATTTGCCTGTCTAATAGGCATCATTGTTAACTCATAATGCCCAAACCTGGTCCAAAATGATATCTTAGGAATATCTTCTTTCCTCGCATGAAACTGATGATATCAAGATCAATGGTAAATATACAAAATGTATTGAGATCAATGAAGTTGATCAAATTAATAATCAATCCGGGTAGAGGATACTAATTATTTATTGTAATAGCATTGATTTCCCTGTAATCAATGCAAAGCCTCATGGATCTATGTTTCTTCTTGACAAAGAGGACATGGGCTCCCCATGGAGAAAAACTAGGTCGAATAAATCCATTTTCACTCAAATCCTCTAGTTGTTTCTTTAGATATACTAATTCCATAATGTCCATTTTATAGGGAGTCATTCATATAGTTCTTTCATCAGGAATTAAATCAATAGCAAACTCAACATCCCACTACATAGGATGTTCAGGTAAATCCTCTAAAAATACATAAATGTATGATTTTACAATGTGCACATATTCAATTAGAATATTTCATTCCATTCCCATAGATATTGTATTATCTACCTCTCAAATTATAGAATTCAGTAGAGCTATTTTGGGTGGTTCTAGATAAAAATAATGTGGTGAAGTTTCTGCCCTAAAGACAAGGGATTCAACACCATTTTCAAAAATTGTAACTTCTTTCTTCTTAAAATAAATCTTCGCATCATAATTTGACAGCCAATCCATACCGAGAATTATATCAAACTCAGTCATTGGCATGATGATAAGGTTAGAAACTAAAGAATGTTTTGGTTTCTGGAGGGAGACTAGTCACCATGCCTTTGTTGCAATGATACTTCCCCTAGGAGTTTTGACTGACAACTCCTTTAATAAATAAAATTGTACATATCTAATTTTTTTTTGAAAACAAGGACGATATAAATGAAACCAATGATCCAGAATCAAATAAAGTGTTGGATAAGTTTGTGTAAACAATTAAATTACCTTACACCATGTCATTAGAAATTTCAACCTCCACGGATGTAAATTGCATTAGCTTTCCCTTGTTCTATTGGATTTTTTTGAGGCATGTTTCCATGGAACTTAGGACACTCATTTTCATAGTCTCCCATCTCTCTGCAATTATACCAATGAATTCCACTGAATTTTTTCTATCTATTGTATTCATCAGGTCAATGACCCCTTTCTCCAATGTTATAGCAGACTCCCATGACTTTCAAGCATTTCCTGAGATTATTCTTTTCATAGTTCTCATATAATTGGAATAGCTTTGTTCCCTTTATCCTCTATAGTTCTTCTCCTTTTCCTTTGTTATTGGAGTATCACTTATTATCATGGAATCCTTTGAAAAGATTAGATCTAGGAAATTCCATCTCTATTTTGATGGAACTTCATTCAATCTCATCATATGATGAAAATGATTGAGTACCCACTGCCCTTCGAAGAAATGGATTATGACTATAAAAGAAATGATTAATCTTGTCTTCTGACTCATGTACGTAATATACAGAATACCTAGACAACCTTGTGAATGTATCCTCATCCTCTACAACACTGTCTTCTTCCCTTTGTTTTAAAATAATGAATTTTATCTTCATTTTATTTAGTTTCTCTTCAGGGAAATATATTTCAATGAATATTTCCATAAAAGTCATCCATTTCATATCTTCTATTTCTTCATCCTCCGTGGTATTCTGAATCAAGGACCACCATTGATCTGTGTCGCCCTTGAGACAATATACTACCAGTACTACCTTTTAATTTTCATTTCATATTAATTCCATGAATATATTTTCAAGGGACTTGATCCCTTGCTTAGCAACCACTGGGTTACTAGTCCCACTACATGATGGTGGCTTCTACTGCAAGAAATGATCCAACACAGGTGTGGAATGGTTATTCATTACAACCTAAGTATGTCGTCACAAAATGTTCAGGATCTTATCTGCTCCAACATTGACTGTGTTATCTTGCTCAGTAATGAGATCCCTATGTGGCCCACGAGTATTGATTCCCATTCTTCCATTAGATTCCAATTCTAAATAATGGGATACACTATATTATTTTAAGAATCTAAAATAGAAAAGAACACAAATTTTTTTAAATTCAATGCATACCTAATCTTATAAACATGGTTTCCCTGAGGAAAGATTTCCATAAAATCCTTCATAATGGATTGTAATGAAAATTTGAATTATCCTAAGAATACCCCCTAGGATTTTTGTAACCAAGAGTGTATCGGGGCCTATTTTCGTGCACCAGTTCCCATTCGAGTCTAGCTCAATGCGGTGTTTTTAGGATTTACCCATAGATTCATCTGTGCCAGAGCCACCTCTACCTGCTCGTATCCAGACAAGGATGTATGGATTATAAGATCCATATAATCTTCTCCTCAGTAAAATACCATGATGTTCTTGTACATTTGTCCTCAAAAAATAACATAAGGATTTGTTTCCTACTATACATGTCCTACTCAAGTTTCCATGTCTTCTACTAAACTCTCTCTGATACCAACAAAAACTCCCCAACCCCTCTAGACTGGAGACGATGCATTACTTGTGATATTGGAATACGTAGAATGAATGAAAATACTAATGGAATGATCCGTTTAATATTATTGAAGAAACAAGATATATAGATGTTACAGAAATTATAATATAAAATTTTACAAAATACAATACATAACAGAAACTAAAAACTACGTCCACAAGAACTCAATATATGGTCTCCTCTTTGTCACAAGTTAAAAGTAAACAATGAAAGGGGTGAGCTCAAATGATCAGTAAGGGTTATAAATATAAAAATCATGAATAAAATATTAAGTGAATCATAATCAATCTGACATAATCAACATGTCAATGTGAATACATGAAAAACCCATGCCATTAATAAACATAAAATGAAACTACATCCATAGACTTTGTCAGAGTGAAAACCTCATAGAGAGTAATATATAATAATTAATTAAGATAATTCATATTATTTGGATATCATGTATCTGGAACATGATAACATAATATAGTAAAAAAAATTTAGTTCTATGGGTAGAAACCCGTCATATTTTTGGAAACAAACTAGAAGGGTTTGTCACCAGCTGATTTGTCTCATAAGACCTACCGATGCATCAAGGGGATAAAGCATGCCCCAACCACCACTGAATGTCCAAATAATTCTTTATACATTGATTCAATACAAGTTAAATATTATTATTCAATATCCATATAGATTAGGGTATACGTATTCGTTAATATTTCCATAATAAAAATTAATTTCTAAATAAACGCCATATGTAAAATGTTATGCACATTAGACAACAAACAAATCCATTATATGGGATTATGGATATCAAATATAAATATAATTTAATATGAAATGTGGTCTCAAATTCATAGTAGGTACACCACATAAGGATTATAAGGTTCACATTTCAAATTTAGTCACATCAAAATAGTAGTTGAGATAGAGTTTTATACCACAATTTAATCTGTCGAATCATATGAACAGAAAATAATATCCCTCAAATGAATCATTAAATGAAATGAATATAAATATAATAATTTTATTATGTATCAAATGTCTGTACACATATATCACATACAAGAAATAAGTGCTGGATAATGAAAATCTCACACAAATGAATGTGAGATGAGAAACTCCTTACAAACATTTAGGCAAGGTAACGAGTGTTATTGCGAGGGATTAATGAGAGGTAAAGGTGTATACAATTATTTTATGTCATAAGGGCAGTATGGGGGAGGTAAATAAACACACCCCATCAATAGAGATTATAAACAAAAGAGCACAACATAGGAGAGATTTTTTAACAAATGTGAGAGAGAGGATCCATTACCTTATGCTTGATGGTTTTCATGACTTGATATTAATGACCTGAATAATAATAATGGGCTTATTAAATAATAATTCCTGAACCTCTACTACATTTAAATTATTTATTATAACTCTTTTTAGTTCAATCAAGGCATTTTTGATTAGTTATAATGTTAAATTTCATTGTTCAGGCTCGTTTGATAAGTTGTTTTTAAAAGATAGGTTCACTTATATTCATGTTCATATATATATTAAAGATGGAAATTGTTTTTACGAAATGAAGTTCAATGATATTAATGAACATACAGTAGATTACGTGGTTTTAAATTTAATTGGGTTACTTAGAGTGAGGTAGAATTATTAAATAAATTTAACATTAGTAACAACCATTTTGGTTAAACGATGGGATTGATTACAATGAATTTTTTTTTCTTTGTAACATAATAACATTTGTACAAAAGCATTATAGAACTAAAAATATGACATATTAAATATATAATAATATGGTTCCAACAAAACACAAATGGTTTCATGGCCAGAATAAAAAATTATAATAGAAATTGATAGACTGTTGTCCTTGAATGTTCTAACTTTTCACATCTGAAACAGTGCATTCATTTCTTTTATATAAAGTCTGGGGAATGGAGAGAAGATAATGAAATATCCCATTAGCTTAAATAATCCAGTAGATTTATGTTGCTATATTTATCATACTATTTTAGTTAATGGAGCTGAGGAATGAAAAAAAAGTTAAGAACATAAATGAAATGAAGGAATTGGAAAGATGAGTTTACCTTTTGAGACTTCCTCCATTGAGACCCTATTAATGGGATAGGTTTTGGTTTTTTGAAGAGGCAAGTATCTTTTTTATGTGGGAGAGGATCTTGTGGAAGGATTTTGGAAAAATATTGGCAAGGTACAAGGCTTGGGAGGAGTGAAGAGAAGAGTGAGTGAAGGGGGGTTTTATAGTGGACTAGAGAGGAGTTTTCTTAATATAAAATTCATTAATTTATTATTTCTCTATAAACTGGGAATAGTGAGTCTTCCATGATTAATAATAGTAATATTATAATGTGAATCCGAATAAATTGGGCTTACATCAACAAATAATCTCTAATTACTCAATAAATCTATTATTTAGCATTTATTGTGAATTATCGGAATTTACTATTCATAAAAATTTCATGTATTTCAGGAAAATACCAATAATTCACCATAGCCATTTTTCAACATGTAGAATCAAAAAATGAATTCCCTTTTTCTCAAATAATTTCCTAAATATTATTAATTAAATATTTTATTAAAATCATTATTTAATGAAAAAATATAAACATTTAAAATATTCATCTCCATTTTTAAGGTGCCCAAATTCACTTATACACTCAAGGGTATAGATACCATTCATAAAATTGATATTACTATTCATAAGGGTTTGTTAGTATTTATAAGGGAAGATTACTATTCATAATGGTAGATTACTATCCACTGAAAATTAATTTAATTCTATCATACTCTAAATATCATCTTGAACACAACAGAGAATGTCATATTTTCAAAATTCAAATCACAGAGTTGGAAAATTTAAGTTTAATGGCTAGGTTATTGATATCTCATATAAGTGACCATGTTTATTTCGATATAGGCTCAATGATTAATGAAATATAGGCTATAACTATAATGTAATTCAGTGAAATACCGTGAAGTGTTTGTGGTGATACATTAGAAGTCATGGATCACTCCGTAGACTATCATAATGGAAAGAGTATTTTACTAAAATGGGTAAACTCTCAATTCTATTTATATTTATCTCATGTAATATAAATCATTACCTGAAAAATTTGTGGTATATATTAGACTCATCCAACATTGGTTATAACATAAGAACCATCCATGGTCATAATGTAACCACGTTCCCTAGTTATAACATAACCAATGTCATGTATTGAAAATCATACATATGTTTTCAAAATTATCATAAAAATTTAATCATATTATTACACATGAGAAATAATTTTCATTGACATTTCATCATAACAAAACATGTAGATAAGAAAAAGGTTGCATCATTATTTCATCATTGTAGAATAACCCAATGAAAAAGTATCAGGTTTCATAACAATAAAACCATGATATAAACCATGGAATAGAAATGGGTTTCTTAGATAACATGTAATCATAAACCTGAATCTACAACTGAATGAATAATAATGGAATCCTTGGATCCTATCCCCTTTACATAATTTGTAACATAAAAGGATATCATCATTGAGGGAAAATAATTTTTAATTATCACTTGGATCATTTATTGTGTAAGATAACATTTATTGAGAAAACATTTTTTAAATATAGTGAATTCATAAAGTATTTTGGAAATAATTTTCATTTAAAATAATATTGAAAACAATAAACAAATTGTTTAAATATCATTTAAAAATTGTCTTGGAGAAAATATACATTTCACTTTTATTTTTTAAAACAAAAACAATTTAAAAATAATTTTTATTGAAAATAACCCATATAATGAATAAAGTAAGAATACAAGAAAATAATGATAAAGACAATGATAAATTACGCTTCTGTTGAAAAATTTCAATAAAGATAACTTTTATATTTTTTGATAAATATTAACAATCCTTGTTTTGAAAATTACATGATGAATTCCTTTAAAATAATTTCTATAAATTTATAAATGTATAATATTTCATTCAAAAATCTTTTGGGTAATGTGAAACATTTTTGGAAACATATTTAGAAAACATGAATATTGATGAAAAATGGGGTTTCTAATGATTATAGAGAATAATAAATTTTAATTAAAAACATTCAATTTGAATATTGAGTACATAAAGAGAGTAAAATTAATGTAAAATATTTATTATCATGAAAAAACCAAAGGATAATAAAATTAAAGTGTTTTATGAGACAATGATTTTAGTATTTGATCATTGTTAGCATAATTAGAAAAATATATCTTGCTAAATGATGAGATTTTATCCTAAATCCCAAAACACATTGGTATGATTGAATTGTAATCCACATAAAGGAATAACATTAAATAAAACATATAATATCAGAACAGTATGAAAATTTATGATATTAAATATCAAATGGGTTTTATATACACCAAATAAGAAAATATGGGTTCATTACATAATGTATTTCTTATAGGGGACAATTAGAGACAACAACCCAGTACCGATTTGATAATCTCTTAAATGAAAATCCTCCTTAAATAATAAATTGATATGAAACATTAAATATAATGAAAAAAAATATTCCTGATATAACATGTCAATGTTTCTGTATATACACCATATAAATATATAAGTGGTGATTATTTCATAAGTCCTCTAGAAATTAATGAGAGATTATAAATCTCTCAACATAAGTATCAACTTACTTGGTATAGTTTCACAATTATTTAATGAAAAACATCAGTTAATTATACATATATTATATAACCATACATATATATGTAACACCATATGTGATTTAGTAAGGATCAGTTATTATCCATTTATTAATAATTCCATATTAAAGTCATTTTTTGGAATATAATTACTATGTTTTTCATATATTTTTTGAATTTATATTTGTATGGCCTTTTTAATTTTATTGTGGTTCCATCACCAGCATAATTTTAACCAAGATATAAATATCATACATATTCTGTATATATTTAATTAGAGTATTCAATAAAATTTACATATAGGAAATGAAATACACTGTTCATGGTGACAGTAGGTCGTATCTATGCACAAACACTAGTTACATTTTCTTGGTGGATTGAATAAAATAAAGGAAACTAATATATTATGATTATAGGAAATAATTATCATTTATATATATATAATATGTTACTTAATGAAATCATTGATTTCCGGAACATGGGTTCCACTTAAAGGTGCCATGAGCCCGGTTAGCCACATGGCCTCAAGCATACCTCCCCATGTGCTGGAGGACAAAAACTAGAAAAGAGGGGTCAATGTGTGCCTGTGGGGAGACTATTCAATAATTATTAGAGTGTATAAATATAGATATAAAGAACACATGGAAAACATTTCAGAATAATGAAAGTGAATAAGAAGCAAAATATTGGTATAAACATCTCATAACTAAATTATAATAAAATAATGGTAACTGAATTATATTAAAAATCAATATGATACATGAAATGTATATAAAAACTAAGAAATTGGTATACATGGATTAATGTAATATATTATAAAGAAATGATGAAAATTAGGGAAAAAACTACTTCAACATCCTGAATATAGTCCTTGTTATAATGTACCATGATCCATCATAACACAATAAACCATGATCAAGTGTCCAAAGAGGGATGCTTGCCATTATCAGCACTGGCGTATATTTAATAATCCTGAGTACCATCGGCAGCCTAGATAAGTTTGGAGATAAATCTTATTAGGACACCACAAACATCATCTATTCTATCATGTCAGACTAATATATACTTATAGTGTACAGTTAGACTTATATTTAAAGCAATGAAAAAACGTTAACTAATACCTACTTTATCCTTAGCTGGTAATGTTTCTAAACATGAAACCATTTAATAAAATATTTTCAATTTTAATATATGTGATATAATAGGTTCTAGGTTATATGAAAAGGCACTCTATAATAATTATATATATACATGAGTATCTATGTAATAACCAAGGCGTCATTGATGATGATAATAATGATAGATAATCGAATGAAATAATAAATGCATCCTTGACCTCAGGGGTTGAGCCAACTCAGTACAAAATATCATCGTAGATAAAGTTGTATTCTGTGTAACCCAAAGGAATTTCCCAAATCATTCCACTTTAAATAGTTCTAATTGAGTCCAATTATCTTATCAACGGTAAAATATGATAAGAATGATTCGGACCAATGGGGTGAATACAAGCTACCATGTGTACAAATACATCATGTTGGAACCATGGATTGTATCTAATGAATCCTCTGATCTAGAAAATATTGAAGGTATCCTATAGTGTCATTTCCAGAATCCACTAGTAGACAATGAACATGTTCCATGGTCGGAATCTCCCTTTCCAATTGGCTCATTGTATCAGAATGAAATCCTATGAGTTCCCAAGGCATTACCTCTGTAATCCATTGTCGACTCAAATATGAAAACTTCTATATAGAATAAAATGTCCATATTACAATGGATCCTACTACATAATTTATTATTTAACGTAGACCATTAATACTCCTACCATTTAGTAATTCATATTCTTCATTTAATTTCTATTCATACTAGGTGACAATTATATATAGGATATGAAACCATTTCATACTTTAATAATATATTCTATTAATAGGTTCATTCCTTTATCATTAATAATCATGAAAAGGTATTATAAGGACATCCAAACAATTATCATTAAATTTCATTCATCTACGCAAAGTGAAATAAATAATAAACATTGCATCTGTAATTTAGATTCAATTATTATATTAAAAAAAATTGAAGGGTCGAGTGATACTATGATATAATATCCATTACCAATTAATTCATTTTCTCAAAACCCATATCATTAATGGGTACATGTATAGCACACCATAATAATTGTGAAAAAATAGTTTTAAGAAGACACTAATGGTATCAAATAAGAAAAATCCTACTTTGGGTGGTTCACATTGAAGTTATGACCTTCAAAAATGTAATTATCATGAATGGAATGAGATCTAGAATACAACATTATAGATTATAAAAAATGAATTTTAATAGAATAATCATTTCCTAATGAAATGGTTTGAACACTATGAACAAAAATCATAAAATAGTGACATATAAGGTATGGTTGAAAGACCACATACATTAAGCATATCTCACTCTCCTCATCAAGTATCAACCCTTACATTTTCTTGAATCAGAAGATAACTAAAGAATAGATCAACACCTTGAAAATAGGGAATAATAAACATCATCAAAATAAAACATTTTAGCTAAGCAAAATGTAGAAAGGCATAATTTTATCCAAGAACATACCAGTGTGGATCCGCCGATATGAAATATTTTTTAATTCAATCTTGTATAATAAATTAGGATCAAAATCTATGATTTCATATGAAAGGGGAGCTACCAAAAAAATTTCTATTGAGGGAGAAATTATATGAGGTTGAAGTTTTAATAATATTTTTGGGAAAATAAAAAATTATCCAAGAAATTATAGGGTCTTATGGGTTTGCTACACGGTTGTCCAAACCATGCACCAATTGTGTGCCTCCCAATACTTAAGGGGGCACCCCACACAGTTTAAGGCACATTTTATGACTAAGCTTGTGAAAACCATGCAACATTATCTAAAAAATTATAGGAATATACACATTGGAATACAACCCTAGTCACATAGTTTCATCAAAATATGTGGCCTCTTAATCCCCAGTATTCACCCCTCACACGATAAGATAAATCATGTGGAATGGCCCATACAGTTTCTACCAACCACGTAAACTAGTAAATTTTTCCACAAGTCATGTTTCAGAGTAATGAACAAGAAAAAACACCCATGAATCAACCATGAACATATTCAAAATCCATATTAGGTGTAAAATAAATAAATAGACCAAATTAAATATGATCTATATAATAGATAAAATCTGAGTTCTTCCACTCATCCCCAAATAAAGTTACATGTTCTTGAGTTCACCATCTATGGGTGGTGAAATTATTTATAAAAATAATTTCAACCACAAATCAGGTACATTAGCCTTGTAATCCCAAGCCCCAGCCTGAAATCAAATGTCCTCCCAACGAACCTATAATAATTGAATGTTCGGCCTCAAAGAGGCTTTGTGATCTAGTACATTATATGATAGGATACTTGTTAAAATAAGTATTAACATATAACTCAACATACTTGTGATGAAAACTATGATATGAGTCCTCTATATAATGGCAATGTAGTTAAACATTGATGATTCCATACATGGAATGGTATCATTGTGGTAAAAGAAACTCATAGGCTACCATCCCAACTCTATCCATGATCTCAAAAGGCCTGTAAAAAATAATATACCACTTCCTTTTCTTCTATATTTGTTGTCACCCATGATTGGGTGATACCCACAAGGAAGAAATATCCTTGAACTAAAACTCTAGTTGTCATTAGTGATGATTGAAATAATATTTTTTCTATTCTGATCCATATACATATTCTTCATAATCTGCTAAACCAACACTAAAGTCTCATACATGAGACTTAGACCTTGTAGTTCTAACAATAATACCTCTAACTACAAAATTGTTGAGTGACATAACCTACCATATAAGGCCTCAAAATAATCCATCTGAATTGTTTCATGATTTCTATTATTATAGTTATACACTATGGAAGGTATATTCCTCTCTTGAGAAATTTCATAATCAAGAAAGCATGCCCAAATCATTTCTTGTAACACATGTATTTACTATTCTAACTAAAGATCAGTCTGAGGGTTGTATTCTATGCTTAGATGCACCTTTTTACCCATAACTATCGGTAACCCAGGAAAGAACCTTAATTTAAAATGATAATTACTATCTAAAATGATATTATAAGGTATCCCAAGTATTGATAAAATATCATGTACATATAGTTTTCCCTTCTCATGAACTCATAATGTCTCCCAAATAGGAAGGAAGTGGTATACTTTAGTTTGATGATCTATGCATATCGAAACTATGTCACTAACTTGAGGTGAACTCATTAATATGAATACAATGTCCAGGGAAACATCTTCACATTTCCATTGCGGGGACTATTAATAGTTCTAACTGGCCTGCAGGTCGCTGGTGCTCTACCTTCACATGATAACTAGTAAAACACCTAGTGATAAAACCTCTTATATGACATTTCATCCTAGTAAACAAATACTTAAATCACATATCAAGATTTATCATGTAGATTCCATGATGAACTACCCACTAAGAAGTGTTGGACTCTCACATCAGTTCCTCCATCATATCATTAGGAACAGATATACACCCATTTATATGGAAGATATCATATATATTTCTAGACAAATCTAGATGTGGGTCCTCAGTATAAATAAATTCCCAAAGAACCAAGCATTTAGGATATGTAAAATACCTTCTGCTCACAATATAAAGGAATTAATAGGTACATTTTAGGTATATAATAGATGAACGATTATGAAACTCATGAAACACCAAATTCATATAAAAAAATAGGGCCATCAATTTCTATTCATCATTGGGTTCTTATACGACATGTGGTTGATTTTTCTAACTCAGTGCATATGAAACCACATTAACGTTTTTAGGAATATAGGCAACATAGAAATCAATAGAATGAAGCTATTTTACCCATATTCACTATCTATCAATCAATTCATGTTTTATAAAAATATATGTGATGGTTTTTTTCTTTATACACCACAATGTTCTCACCCATCAGATAGTGTCTCCACCAATGTAAGGCATGAAAAATAATTTCTCTCTCACGGTTGTGCTTCAAAAAATTTATCTCTTGAGGCCTCAAATATGGGGACCCACACACAATGAATAAATCCTTATACATCAAAACTATACAAAGTTCAATGTATGATTAAACACATAACACTGTATAACCTCTTTCAGGATCTTGAATAATCAGTATTGGTGCTAAAAAAGCATTTCTTTTTTATCTTGAAATAATTTTTTACAATCGTATGACCATCGTAAATGTACACCCTTATTTCCAAGACTAATAATAAGTGAAACATATTGTGAGAGTTATTTTTCGAAACACATTTAATATCAATCAATCCACAATAAACATCATATATCAAATAGGTTATTGTGCTACTCCAATTACTCCATAACTCTCACCTTCTCTGGGTAAACCGATACTCTTGATTATGACATTATATGACACAAGAAGTGAACTTTGTCAATAAATAAGAGTAAATTCGTAATATTTATATAAATATAATTCTCACTTAATTTATTATAATTTATCTCATGGTTTTTTCCATGGTCTTTACAAGTATGAGAATACACCAAGATGTCATCCATAAGGACCATGACAGAGGAATCCAGATAGGTGTGAAAAACCTTATTCATCATATCCATGAAAAAATAGTGCATGTTTATGATACCAAATTATATAAAGATATGCACATAATGACCATACCTATTAGGAAATGTTTTATGATGTATGTATGAAGAATTGACTCACAGATGATGATATCTCGGTCTCATGTTGATTTTCAATAATACCCTAGATTTTCTAAGTTGGTCAATAATATCATATATTTTAGTTAGTGGATACTAGTTAATAACCATAATCTAGTTAGACCATTGGTAATACACCCACTAATTAATTGTCCCATCCACCTTCTTAGTTTGTATAAATGGTAAAAAAATAATAAGTAATAGGTTAGATAAATCTTTTAGATTAATGGTCCTCAAACTATCTCTTGAGGTCATATAGCTAAGTAGGATCCATATTTTACTGAGGAATAGACCCTAGAGCAAATCCATGAATGGGATTGATCATAGATTCTACCACACTCTGAGGTGTCAATCAAGAAAAAAAATCATGAAATACATACCTAAAATGATCTACAATTAGAGTAAAATCTACCAGATGCATTCCCTAATCCTCTATGAAAACACTACAAATCTAGGATATAAATCCACCTTTTCCATGATGATGTACCATATATCTACCATCATTGACATACCAGTCACCAATTTGGAGATATATTATTCTCTTTGTTGATGTTAATGAAACCATGCAATGATAATAGTCTACATAGGCATGATATGTATCCAACCTATACATTCCATGAATGGCATTGAAACCTTTAATAATGAGTACGAAAAGGTCCCATAGGAATTGATATCTGTCTAACTCAATGGAAAGTCCCTTTATTAAAATATTCCATTGGACAATTTAGCTAGTTGTTCACCCAATTTCATCACACCACAAAAGTACTGAATCTTTATCATTATTCCCTCACTAGTCATTAAATAGAGAAATGAATGTGATGTGTAAATATTGAATAAATAATATAAATTATCTGAGGATACAATAATTGTACCTCACACTATAGATGGTAATGAACTCTAATACTTAGGTATCAACTATAAGGCATGTACCTGACCAGATCCACAATCTTTTTCTACTGTTACACTATCATGAGAAGGTCCACTGTAATATCACTAGTAATAATTTTTTGGCTACCACAATTATGAACCCCTCCTCATCTTATACTATTGGTTACACTCCAATTCCCTTCTTAACATGGCATAAAAATAACCTACCCATAAATGTGGAGATTGTGTGGCACCTCTCCCATTGTAAGAATATGTACATGCACAACAAATTCATTGAAGATATCCCAAACTACATAAATAATATAACTCAAGGGGTCCTCATTCAATTTGAGTTTACTAATACACATGCCATCCACACTGATGTAATATAATAGATCTTTCAGTGTGGATACTTTATCCACCACCACATTGATAAGAAACCCCAAGGGAATGATTCATGTTATGGGAATAACTATTGTTCACCTAGTTGATGAACATGTGTTCCTAGAACTATCTCATTACATTAGGTTGTGATCAGTTATAGGATCCCAGTTCATGATTATTGATAATGAGGTATGTGAATGACATTAATATTGATATATATATATATGGAAAATTAAATCTATCCTCAAAACAGCTAGTACATGATAGCTCATCACTGGTGAGATGTGATACATATTACTAAAACTCAGTAAAATATAATTTATAGTCAATTGATGACATATCACCCTTACATAGATGAATGAGCTCTTTGGATCAATCTATTCTCAATGATTGAGGAAACAATTACTCATAGAAGAAGGTCTAGGAGTCCCCCCAGTCCATTCTTTAATGATGACTAGTATCAGTAATAATAGCCTATTAGGGCTTCACCAAATAAACCAACATGTAGGAGGAATGTTTGAACCTCTACTCTGGTGGTGTCTCCATATTTTCAATGATATATAAGGATGCCGCTAGCCAAGCCTCGACGGCTTGTGGACTACCATCCCACAAGATGGAGGGAGGTTGTTGCCACTAGATATCACATTATGGATCATTCATCATAGGTTAAGATCATATAGTACACTTCTGAGACTACATCATACATAAAACATATAATAAAGATGAGAATCGATTCCCATTTTGGGTAATGTAGGAGGTTCCTTAGGTGTCACTTTTGGAAGAATCATGGGTGGTGTAAGAACCTGGTTTTTTCTTTTATAGACTTTGGAATATTCTTAAGGATACTCCAGAGCAGCACCTTCAGACGGTGTCCGATTCCAAGCCCCGAAGTGGCCAAATTATATTTTCAGTGTGTTCACACTGGCAATGCCAAATAAATGCGATAACTCCTAAATGGTGCTCTAGATCATGGATCCGAGTGTACGGATGTGTCTATAATGGGGTGTTTACCCTAGAAATGACATAAAGAATGTCGGCACGGGATGTTTCGACCCCTTTCCCACTTATGGAACGTTAAAAGGATTAATTAATTAATTAATTAATTTGTTTAAGGGTGAAACTCTAGTATCTCTTAAACAGTGGCTGCGATTGGGAAACTGAGGGCACCTTTGAGTTTTTAAGGTTTCCTTTACCCTAGGAGGGATGTATGTTTCTCGGGCGCGTGCCATTTGTGAAAAATGGCCCCATGGGAATTTTCGTAATTTGGCGCCCTCGGGCATTGAGTTATATACCTATTGAACGGGGCCTCAGATTAAAATTCTAAGACCGCCGTTGCGCTCAGAGTGTGTTTTTTAGCCTAGGGGAGTCTTAATCCCGACCCCGTCGAAATTTCGGGTTCAGGGCTATCGAGCATCGTTTAAGTGTTTTCTACTTAAACGCACCCCACCACACTCTTCTTCCTCTTCTTCTAACTCAAACCCTCCCCCTCTCCTCCAGCTCCGGCGAAACACTCCGGCGAGGCACCTCCGGCGAGGCAATTCCAGAAAGGCAGCGGAGCAGCGTCGGACTCCCTGTGAAGCTTCGGGCATCGCCCAAGAGGTAGGATTCGTTTTTGATTAGTTTTATTTTTTTCCGCAATCATTTAGCCCAATTTATAGCATTGAACTATTATCCGATTTTCAATTGATGCCCTTGATCGCATAGTACGTTATCCGAGTCTTCCAACGCTTGTTTCGGATTCGAAATCTGACCTCCGAGGCCTCCGCAGCGGCCGGGAAAAGATCCGCGGGTTCTTTGGGGTTCTCTAGACGACACGGTAGTCCGTCGGGTTTCCAGCGGTGGCGGCGTGGTGGTCCGGCGTCCTCCAGGCGGCAACGCGACCGCGGGTTCTGGTGAGGGGAGCTGGTCGGTAGGGGGGCTGGCGAACGGCCGGCTGAGAGCATCGGCCGTGGGCACCGGCGAGGGGGAGCGCGACCGGGGTCACGGCTTGCGACCCCTCTGGGAAGACTGAGACCCACATAATGCGGGTCTCCGCGTGGACGCGACCGGCCAGTTGGCCGGTTGGAGGAGCGACCCGCGCGCAGCGCGTGTCACGACCCGTCCTCGGGGCCCGTGCCGTGACTACCCCAAGCCCGCCTTCCATTGGCCAGGGGCTGGCGACTAGCACCAAAGGCGTAAATCCCAATAACTGGGAAGGCATTGCCTTTATAAAAGAAAACAAGCACCACAGAGTAAGCAAGCGGAAAAAGTAAACTCTAAGTACAAGAGAAGTGCTGAAAAGTAAATGGGACAGAATACAAACCCAAAAGAAAGTACAACTACAACTGAACACGTACAATAGAAAAGATAACAGCTGGAAGGATGGAAGCAGCACCTGGGTCGTCCTCCTCGGATCCTACCTGAAGGGTAGGTACAAATGGCGCAGCTCCTGGTCGTCCACCACGGATCCTACCTGAAGGGTAGGTACAGATAGCCTCCTCCACGCTCTCGTCCGTCAACCTCCTCTGTGTGTCGTCTCGTCGTGTAGTCCGCCTCCAGGTACTGACTCGTCGTGTAGTCCACCTCTGGGTACTAAATCGTCATGTAGTCCACCTTCGGGAACCGTCCAGTACTCGAACACTCGGCCTCCGTCAGCACTTCCTGTCATCTGCAACCAACACAACGAGCTGCGAGCATAGCCCGTGCAGGGGTGAGTATAACGATACTCAGTAGGGACTCTAAGACCCTCAAGGTTTCACTAAACCAACAAGGATAACCATGAAGAATATCTCAATAGATAACATCTACATAGGTATATTCCCATACATATGCCTAAGTTATCAAGTAACTCATCTCAATCATGAGGAAACAGAAGGATTTTGAAATCAACGGATAACCACTACCCAAGTATATGCCCATACATATACCTAAGTATTCAAGTGACCCATCTCAATCATGAGGTAACACAAAGGTCAAAAGTCTCAGATCAACCAGGATTTTCATTATCGAAACGTTACTGCCGAAGAACTCCGTCTCTGGAGTATACAATGGTCTTGTCACGACTCCGAGATACTACTCACTAACCTAAGACTGCTGTGGTACTCCGCTTGTCGAGTACCGCGGGTCTGCGGCCAACTACCGGGCGCTCTGTCCGCTGAGGGTCTGTCGCCAAATACCGGGCGCTCCCCCTAATAGCCTACAATGGTACTCCTCCGGTCTAGTACCGCGGGTGTGCTGCTAACTACCAGGCGCTCCGTCCACCGTGGGTCTACCGCCAAATACCAGGCGCTCTGTCCACTGGGCTAGTCGACTCACTCCAAGTCGAGTCGGTCATGCAATCGTCAGGTCTCAGTCCTCTACATGGTCTCCGTACTCTGCACGCTCATCTCCAGGAGGGTCCGCTCCACGAGCTACTGTTCGATACTCCAAGTATCACAAAGTCCCAAAATTAAGTATCTCAAAGGACCTCCTCGTCATAGAGGTCTCAACGCAATAGTCGGCGCCTCAATCGGACGCCAGGTCTGTGAGTTATTAGCCTTTTCGTCCCCAGGCCTGGTTGGATTTCGGGTGCGATCCAACCTGGACACTATCCAACTGTATCCAAAACTCAGGCAAAGTAATCTAAAAGTTCTATCTCATCATGAGGAAAAAAACGAGACAGACGACGCGTCAATCAGACGTCCGGTCTGTGAGTTATTGGCTTTTTTGTTTCTGGGGCCCGGTTGGTTTCGTGAGCGAACCAACACGACCACACTCCGATGGCATCCAAACCTCAAGCAGAGTAAGCCAAAAGATCCTTCTCACTTAGAGGATTCCAACAAATTCGACGGCACATCAATCGGACGTCCGAAGCTTAAGATATACTCATTTCCGCTCCGAGGGCCCGGTTGGTCTCGTGTACGAACCAACCCGGCCAAACCCAAAGTTCTCCGAAACCTTGAGTGCGATATACAAAAACGACCATCTCGTTCCAAGTATTGCTACGCAACTGACGGTGCGTCGATCAGAGGTCTGTAGCCCGATATATGGGCGTTTGAACCAACTCAGTAAGAAAAAAGGGGGTCTGGGCCCGGCCCGGCCTGACCCAGTACCCCCTGGATCAGCCGAACCGGGTCGACCCGCCCCGGGCGGCAACCCGGCCCGACGACCCGGACCAGCTCGAAAATTCGGGCCGGCCGGCGGCGCGGCCTTGGTTCCGCGTATGCGCCACGCGCGGGGGAAAAGGCCCCCCTTTGTTCCAAAAGGGTGGCACGGCATTATGCCGCGCCTTTGAATAAAACGCCCCCCTCCAGGTGGGGGCGGCGCCTCTAGAAAAACCAGGGAATTAAATCCCCAGTATTTAAGGATCACGGCCAGCCTTAGGCCGCCGTTTTTATCACACGCGGGACCCGCGGGTCCCGCCTCCTTTGCAAACCGGCGGCAGGCACGGCCGCCGCCTTCCACCACTTTGTCGCAGCCTGATGGTCGCGGCTCTTCTGATCTCTGGCGGCCGGCGAGGCTGGACGCCTCCGGCTGCTCCGCCGAGGCCAAAGGGCCACGCTTCTTCCTTATCCGTCGGCGGCCGGTTTTCCGGCCCCCCCTTCTAGCACTGCCATGGCTCAAACCGCGGCCCTTGTTCGATTGGCACAGCGCGACGGCGCCGCGCCCCTCCGCCGTAGATTGCTCTGATCGCTGCCTCTCACGGGTTCTCTGGCGCGGTGCGTCGGAGCCGCGCACCACCACCGCGGCCCGCTCCGTCGCCGGCGGCCCGGTACCGGCTGCCGGTCACCCTGCTCTGCCGCAGCCCGGAACCGGCCGCGGCCCTTGTCATCCGCCGCGGTGCGACGACACCGCGTCCCTCCGCCACGGCCCCGCTCCGGCCACGGCGCATTTATTTTTCTTCGACGCGGCGCGACAGTGTCGCGTTCCTAGACTTTTTTCCACCGCGCGGCGTGACGGCGCCGCACATTTCCTTCCATATGAAACCTGGTGGTGCGAAGGCACCACACCTTCCTGAACCAAACCACAAATAACCAACATGAAAAGTAAGGAGGAGGGTCAGCCATGTTCGTGTGGTCCGACCCACCTCATGTTATTCAATATCATTTGGTTTTAAACCACATGGTTCAAATTCGATAACAAATGGTTTTAAACCACGAAGAATCATCAAGTCGGAATTCTCGAACAAATATAAACAATTGAAAACAAACCCCTACCTTGGGTATAAGCCGATCGGAAGGAGGCATCGTCGTTTGTGGTTCGTCACGGTATGGCGTCGCAAGGATGACGACGTCGAAGGGGGACGTCGGCGTTCGTCTGACTCAAGGGAAGGAGAATCCATCATCGCTTGCTACCCAATTCCGCTTCCGAGCTTTTTCATCGATCCGTTGACGATGAAGGGGAGGAAGAAGATCCTTTGAAGAGTCTCTCCGCAGAAGGGGAGAAATTCCGTGGAAGGAAAACGAGCGTTCTTCGTGTTCATCGCAAAGGAGGAGAAGGAGACACAAGAATTTTGTCAAAAGCCTCCCAACGTGTCATCCTCAAGATGTGGCATTTGTCTTATTTTATTACTACGCCAACAGATTTCAAACCGGTTAGGAAACGAAAAATAGATAAGTAACGACTCATTAATTCGTAGAATTAATTCAACGAAATAAACCGCCCAATTAATTCAACGAAGAAAATCGCCCAATTAATTCAACAAAGAAAACCGCCCAATTAATTCAACGAAGAAAACCTCCCAATTAATTGGTGTGTTAAGAAAATAAGAAAACGTGTCAGTTGACTTTCATAAAGACGGGTTTTTGTGGGTGTGTTACTTAGCGGAAAAGAAACGGCGGGGCTCGTGCGGGCCCCACCCCACAAATATCCTACCAAGAGGGTAGGATATTTTTGGATAGCACCCTATCCGGATCAACTCATCTTAAGCCGCATTAAGTGGCTTTAAGTGGCTTCCAAGTGGCTTAAGTGAAATAAAATAAAGTTTTTTCGTACAATTATTTTATTTCTTATCTTTAAGCCCGAAAATTAAAAACCACACTCGAGTAAACGCAACTCCGGAAGAGGCGTTTCTAAGAAATTACCGGCGCTGCGATTCCATCGGTGCCCTCAGAATTCGATTCCGAGCACCGGTTCAAAAGTTAGAAAAACCCGCTCGTCCGTTCATTGAACGTACCCAAGCGAAACTTCGGAAAATGATTCCGGGCACACCGGGCCTCGGAATCAGGTGCCGTCAGAAACTGCGTTCTTGTAATATTCCAAATAAAATTATGAAAAAAAATTCCTTGGAATTTACGGGTCTTTAAATTACTCCCACCACATGGCTTTACGTCCCCGTAAAGATTCACCACAAACATAGGGATACAAAGGCGGTACTGAGCACGCATCTGTGCCTTCTGCTCCCATGTGCTCATCTAGAGATTCCCGTGCTGCCAAAGAAAGTGCACCAGAGGAATCAATCGTCCCTGTAGGATCCGCTCCTGTCGATCCTCGATCCCCACAGGAACTTCCGTAGAAGTAACCCCATCTCCATCATCCATCTTTTCATGGTCGATGATATGAGAAGGGTCGAGCACATATATCCTTAGTAGAGATACGTGGAAAACGTCGTGCACCTAGTGCAACTAATGTGGATGGGTCATGTGGTAAACCACCTCACCTACCCAGCTGAGGACCTAGAAAAGTCCATTTAACCTCGGAGATAACTTGCCTCCCTGGCCACATCTCGATAAACCTTGTCGAGGTGAGACTCGTATAAGGGTGTGATGGTCATCCTCGAACTCTAGAGGCCTCCAAGTCCTATTAGTATAAGGCTTCTGTCGGCCCTGTGCCGTCCTCATCCCCTCTTGGATGACCTGGACCTTCTCTAGTCTCACAAGAGCTGATATGATTTCTTCTTTGCCGATAAGATAAATATGGTCTCATCCCCTGGATGAACCACAATCATTGCCTAATACTGTCAATCCTGACATGATGGATGCATTCGTGCCATGGATGACTTCGTAAGGCCTCGACATAACTACCAAGAGATCCAACTGTCACTCTCGCCTCCAAGGGTCGAGTCACACTGTCGGCATCAGTGTGTGGTCACTAGGTCTCCTTCAGTAGAAAACTCGAAAGTGACGGTCAAGTCAATAGTCTTAACCAGGACCACTCAGTATCAACCAAACCAAAAGGACGGGAAAGCAAACATCACAAGATAAGTGTCTTTTTATTATTGCAGCTCATAGTACAAAGACACGAATACAAAATAAACATGGAATCTAGAAGTACAAAGGACGTATCCACTAGTTCCTCTCCTGTCCACCTGCTCTCGGAGCTCTACTTCCTTGTCCACTGCTCGGCTATTGCTCAAGCACCAGCCGCTGCTTCTGTCTCGGTGGCTCCTCCAACACCCACTAATCAACCGTACGAGGGTTCAGACAGTCATGTGCCAGGTGACCCTTTCCACCGCATGTAACGCCCCGACCCCAGTTACCCAGAGTCGGTGCATTACTTCGTAACATTGGCATGATCACAAGAAAGATCAAATCTCGAAAGACCGATTGGTTTAGTAGCCTTGGAAACACTAGATATATTCATAAGTTTTACATTACATCATAAAATGAAAAACTACTACAACAACATAATGTTTCCACAATCCACACTATTAACCCCTCATAAAATCCATGCAGGTCATTCATAACTTACTTCTTCACATCCTGGGAAAAATAAAACATAGAAAAGGGGTGAGCTCAAATGCCCAGTAAGGATAACAATATAGCAGAAACTTTCATAAATAAGAATAAACATTTAAGGCAATGCATTACTAAAACAAAAGCCTTTTAAACTTGAACTTCAACATAGTATGGAAAAAGTAAAAATGAAATAATTCCATTTACTTATTCACATGGATATTCTACTAATAGAATAATCACATGAAAAAAAATCAATAACCACTTTCATAATGTTGGAATGCATAATGCCAGACTATCATAACCACATAGCCAAGGCCTCGTGCCAAGACTACAAATAAGATTTTGTCAAGGCCTTCTGCCAAGACACTAGTTTGTCTCATGAGACCTACCGATGCATCGAGGAGCTATAGCGGGATCCACCCGTCACTTATTAAGTCCAATGCATTCCCATATGAAAAGGTTTAAACATAACATAAACATTCGTATTAAAACTAGCATACGAAATGTAAATAATTTCACCATAAACTATGAATGGTATAAAAATAGCACATCCATAGTCAAACATATAAATAACCCTTCAATACAATATATAAGTTTTGTATCATAATAAATCAACTTCAAATAATCTTAAAATCCATCAAAGTATGTTGACATAGATGAAATCAAAATTCTTTTTTAAAGAAATATCTCCTTTTATTTTGAAATCATTTAAGATCCATATAAAATAAAACATTTTCCTTGAAAATATTCTTATAAGCATGTATGGAAAGCTTTGAAGATTTTATAACGGCGTAAAATAACCGCACCCGCCGTATAAGTTAAAAAAAACATTCTTACCTCAATTCTGTAGAAAAGGTTAAAAAGGACCTTGTTTTGAAAACGACAGAAATATTCCTTTATAAACCACTTATAAAAGTTAAAAAGGGTATAAATGACTTTAACTCATATTCTAGTAAATAGTAAAAATGTTTTGAAATACATTTTTAAGAAACATGGATGTGGATGATAAAGAGATCCCAGTAGATTATTACGTATAAACAACCTTGGATAATGAAGAGGTTGTGAAATAACCCATACCAATTTGGTAACTTATGAAACATACAACCCATGAAAGAGGTATCATACCATGAATATGTAAATACACATAAATTAGAGTGTATTACACAATGAATATAATTATGGGCAGTACATACACCACACAAAAGGTGATGGTGGAAATATGGCATGAATCTCACGGGAATAAGGAGTGAGATGAAAACCCCTTACCTTGTACTTTTCCTTGGTTGGGGTAGGTTAACCTCCTGTATAATGGTGAAATAATTGTTATTAAATTATACAAGAATCATATACATTAATATGATATCATATATGATCTTTTAATATTGATTTGATAATAATATCTTAGTATTATCGCTGTTTCGGGTGTGAACTTACTTGTTTGCTTTTGTATGTTTTGTTACGTAAGACATGTTTTTAAAAGATAAGTTGTATATTATTCAAATCCAGAATGGTATCAAGTCCTTAAACATCATTTTTAAATCATCAAATGATAATTATACTTGAATGGATACGATGGAAAATGAATTTCATCGCGTTCGTGGAGACGGTAGTCCGTACGTACGCACGAACGCTACTTCCATTTAATTTTTATTTTAAAAGAATCGAATACAAATGATACATTGGTATATTACTATTCCAGTATAATATAATATTTTATACATGTTACTTAAGTTCATTAACACCATCCTTTATACGTTCAATGTGTGGTATGAACGAGTCATATCATTTTAAGAGGGCGGTAGTCCGCACTTCCTCAAATGAAATTATCGTATGTATATACAACATGAAACGAATAATGGTATGAAATAAAATGGAATTAAATAAGATTATATATAAAATATATATCATTAATATCATATTTAATTACAGTGCCATCATAATGGCCACCATGAGAGGCGGTAAGATGTATTTGAACAATCATTGTTTCGTGAGGCGTTAGTTTCCCATCCACAGAAACATTATGTTCATCATCCATTAGATGGAGTTGTGTGTATGTGTAGTTTGAATCCCTCTTATAACAAAATCCTAGTATATTGAGGATACTGGTGTTGTTACAAAAGAATGGAAATAAAAAGATTTTGGGGGTTGGAGAAGCAAAATAAATGAAAATAATTTAAGAGAAATCGTTACATTTAATTTAGGTAACTCACTTTGGTTGGAACCAAAGGACTTCTTGAAATGCTTTCTGCCTAAGGGGAAGCTTCAAGGAGGAGGAGAGGGATGTGGGGAGCTTATTTGGGCAGAGTTTGGACGAGCCAAGTGGCTTGAGAGGTGTGAGGAATGAGTAGAAGTGGTCTCCTTTTATAAGGGAGAAGAGGGGCTCTTTAGGAAAGAGTGAAAGTATTACTTTATAATATAATTATATTCGGTTTATAATGGTCCAAAAATCATTGAGGTCGAAGATAAGATGACTCATATTCTAAATAACATCAACCAATAAGAATTGGATAGGTTTTAGATAATATTTTAATCATTATAATCTTATTTATTTAAATGATTTATTAATGAGGTAAACATTGAATCAATATTTTTCATTAATAAATTAAATTATTTGATGTCTAAAAATTATAAATAAAATATCATTATGTAGGAAATCTGTTTAGCTTTCTAATTAATATTTATAATCGAAAATCCAACATGTATAACCCTATTTAAAAATTGTTCTTCTAAAAAATGTAAGCTTATGCCATTTTTATTTTTATTTTAACTTTATTAATATAAAGTGTCCCTACCACATACAAGTGGCTCCAAGGGGTCCCCAAATTGACCCAAGGATGCCCATGGTCGGTTATGTGTCCACCAATAAGGTTAGGACACGTTTTAGGGTAATTTGGTATTATTATAATATTATTTTTTAACCCTTATTTACCGGATTTACCCTTAACCATGGTAAATAAAATATTTACCGCAGTAATTATTCAAAATGTCTAAAAATAAAAGTTACCTATTTACACAATTTGAACATCCTGATTCCAAATATGGAATCCATTTTTCTAAATTCAAAACACAGAAGTGGCAGAAATTAATTTAAAATTAATTCCCGCTGTCAAAACAAAAAGCGTGTTTTTAAGAGATAATAACTATCAAAAGATTGACACTTGTTTATGTTCGGTTTAATTGTAAAATTATGTCTAATGACCAACATTATATTAAATTGTAAAAATATATTCTAAATATACTTTAAAACCACTCAAATTCATAATTTATCACTATTAATTATTTTGATTAAAAAAGTTGTTTTTAATTAAAATTTAGTAATTTTCACTATTCATCAAAATATGAAAGTTATCCGAAAAGTACCAAAATTTCACCTTAGGCTAAATTCGATATTCCAAATCCAAAAATGAAGCCCATTTTGAAATATAAAATATATATATTTTCAAAAAGTATATATTACTATTTATAACGGCTAGTTTGATTGGTTATGGTGTGTTAGAACTCGGTGTTGCGTACAACACACGCTATCACATTATTCAAAGGGAAACGTACCATGGAAGCTTGGGGTGTTTCATTTTAAATTTTTGATGTCCCCATTTAGTCAAAAAGTTTAAAATATTGTATTTAAAAAGGTTTCACTATTAGAAGTTGATAAAAGTGAAATACTGAAAATGAATCTGTTCTTGCATTATGACTAAGAAACTCATAATAGGGATTCAAAAATTATAAGGATTATATAAAGTTCAAAATGTAGTTAATACTATTTATGAACTCTTTTAATGGTATGATTGAACTCGGTGTTGCATGTAGTGCAAGTTATTGAATTATTTTTAAGAAATAACACACTATGAAATCTTGGGGTGTTACATTCTCCCCTCCTTCAATAAATTGTGTCCTCGCAATTTGAAATTGTTCTTCAAAAATAAAAGGTTGAAAGTAGAAAATATATTTGTGGTAAAACCCACATCGGAAATTGGGTTACTAAAATTTAGTCTTAATATGAGGAAAAGAGAAATCAGAGGGTCACCACCAAATTATGATCTCGATTAGGAGAACATTGGTGGCAATTAGAGACATATAATTGGAGGAAAAACGTAAATATTTATAGGTAGTGATTGAGGTCATCAATCACAAACAAGTATAAAATTGAGGTCCTTAAATTCATCAATCTATGATGATTTGAAATACCATCGGTTCAACAAAACATAGAGTATTAGGATAAAACATTTTTGACGTTTCAAAATATCTTAGTTGAAATCCCACATCGAAAAATGAATTAATGAGGCCTCTATTTAAAATAAAGAGTCGAAAGTATGAAGATTACCGAAAATAACACATACTAGGGTTCCATGTAGGAAAATATGGATATGGAAGAAAACTCTAACCATCAATTATCTGATGGAGAGTGGTAGAGAACATGGCTATGAAAAGGCCAACAATCCCAAATCCATAAATTAGTGATGATTTAAGGTACCATATAGGACAAAATTTTTGTTCTAAGTTCCTTTTCTTAATGTTGAGGAATTTATTTATGAGATTGGATAAGATCATATGGAGATATACTTTATAATTAGAGTTTTTTCCATTAATAAATTTCTACCACAAACTCATCTTTCACTCGTAAAAAAAATTCTATTTATACTATTCGTACAGGGTTCAAAAATAAACGAATTTATAATTCATCTACATGATACTTTAATAAAAACTACATTATTTAATCCAGGACATCTCATGGGCCAGTGGTAGGTGATACACCCTTGTCGCCCTTCGGTTGCGGGTTCAAGTCGCGCAGCCTTGCCGGACGCGACGGGTTGCCGCCCGACCTCTGGGTTGTCCTTTTATGGTAATCCAAAATAATCCAAACTAGAACTATCCAAAATACTTCTGTCCAAACTCACAGTCCAACATTTATAAGGAAGGTAAACATAATATAGATCCTTTTACCCCGTAATAGCATATGAATGCCTTCATCATGTATTACCATATTCCTTATTGATTACATTCATGCTCCCTTATTCCATATAGAATGATGGATATACTTCATTAATCCAAAAATGTTTTAAACCCCAATAATGATGGAATATACAAATCATTAATCAGTTCCAAGGTAGTCAAGAATATTCAATATAATTTATCCAAAACAATCACATATTATTCCAAAATCACTACCTCAGTATCAGAACTATATTATGATTTATCATTCTCTCAACCATATATTTTCCAACAATTTATCCTGCTATTGAGTCACTTTTCTTTGTTCCACACAATCTCAAGTCCTTAATGAAATAGTGCTGCAGTACAATCCTTATATACTCCATGATTATTGTAACAAGTACATTGTTGATACAACACTCAATTGACATAATCAACATAAGAACTCTAATCATCCCTCTTCATCTGTGGTAGTATCATAAAATGATTATTATCCAATAATCATCATTTGCGTCATAGTCTGATGACTGGGACATAGGTTCGCGTAGTGTCCAAACTCCTTGCAAATGAAGCATTGTACATTTGAAACCATTTTCTTACCCTTACAGTCACGTACTTTGTGCCCTTTTCCTCCACACTTATAACAAACTCCCATTCCTTTCAGGAAAGTTTCAGGGTGTTTCTTTCCACAGTTACCACATATGGGAAAATTCTTCTTTTCCCTTTTCCCTTTATCCATCTTTCTCTCTTCCATCCTTTTCTTCTCTTGATTCCCTTCAAATCCATAGGACTCAGTAAACTCTTTACTTATCTTATCAACACATGATATTATTTCTTCATATGATGATAATACATGGGAGACTATTTCTCTTATAAATTCTAGCTTAAGACCATGAAAGATATGATCCTTCCTTCTCTTTGAATCATGTGTATTTCTGGAGTTCTCATTCCTTCTACTAGGCGCCATTTCTATACAATGGCATAAACTAGATCAGTTTATGAATCAAAATACATAATCCCATACTTATAAAACACTTAACATAAATTGAACTATTTATGGATATAATCCATAATCATAAAAAAAATTCTTCGAGGAAGTATATACTCATAAACCCTTCATAATGGTTTGTAAAGAAAATGAGAATTATCCTAAGCATATCCCCCGGGAGTGTCGTAACCAAGAGTGCAGCAAGGCCCGTTGTCGTGCACCAGTTCCCGTTCGAGTCTAGCTCAAAGAGGTGTTTTCGGGTTTTACCCCTAGGTACATTTGTGCCAGAGCCGCCTCTACCTGCTCGTATCCAGACAGGGATGTATTGCTCGGAAAACTCACAAAATCTCTACAATACCAAAATTCTAGGAAGTTCTTCTATACTAATCCTCAAAGTTAATCTTAGGTCTACGTGCTCTAATCAGAGTTTATCTAAATCTAGCTTCCAAGGTTTGTACTAAACCTCCTCTGATACCAACTGTAACGCCCCGACCCCAGTTACCCAGAGTCGGTGCATTACTTCGTAACATTGGCATGATCACAAGAAAGATCAAATCTCGAAAGACCGATTGGTTTAGTAGCCTTGGAAACACTAGATATATTCATAAGTTTTACATTACATCATAAAATGAAAAACTACTACAACAACATAATGTTTCCACAATCCACACTATTAACCCCTCATAAAATCCTTGCAGGTCATTCATAACTTACCTCTTCACATCCTGGGAAAAATAAAACATAGAAAAGGGGTGAGCTCAAATGCCCAGTAAGGATAACAATATAGCGGAAACTTTCATAAATAAGAATAAACATTTAAGGCAATGCATTACTAAAACAAAATCCTTTTAAACTTGAACTTCAACATAGTATGGAAAAAGTAAAAATGAAATAATGCCATTTACTTATTCACATGGATATTCTACTAATCGAATAATCACATGAAAAAAAAATCAATAACCACTTTCATAATGTTGGAATGCATAATGCCAGACTATCATAACCACATAGCCAAGGCCTCGTGCCAAGACTACAAATAAGATTTTGTCAAGGCCTTCTGCCAAGACACTAGTTTGTCTCATGAGACCTACCGATGCATCGAGGAGCTATAGCGGGATCCACCCGTCACTTATTAAGTCTAATGCATTCCCATATGAAAAGGTTTAAACATAACATAAACATTCGTATTAAAACTAGCATACGAAATGTAAATAATTTCACCATAAACTATGAATTGTATAAAAATAGCACATCCATAGTCAAACATATAACAAAACCTTCAATACAATATAGAAGTTTTGTATCATAATAAATCAACTTCAAATAATCTTAAAATCCATCAAAGGATGTTGACATAGATGAAATCAAAATTCTTTTTTAAAGAAATATCTCCTTTTATTTTGAAATCATTTAAGATCCATATAAAATAAAACATTTTCTTTGAAAATGTTCTTATAAGCTTGTATGGAAAGCTTGGAAGATTTTATGACGGCGTAAAATAACCGCACCCGCCGTATATGTTAAAAAAAACATTCTTACCTCAATTCTGTCGAAAAGGTTAAAAAGGACCTTGTTTTGAAAACGACGGAAATATTCCTTTATAAACCACTTATAAAAGTTAAAAATGGTATAAATGACTTTAACTCATATTCAAGTAAATAGTAAAAATGTTTTGAAATACATTTTTAAGAAACATGGATGTGGATGATAAAGAGATCCCAGTAGATTATTACGTATAAACAACCTTGGATAATGAAGAGGTTGTGAAATAACCCTTACCAATTTGGTAACTTATGAAACATACAACCCATGAAAGAGGTATCATACCATGAATATGTAAATACACATAAATTAGAGTGTATTACACAAAGAATATAATTATGGGCAGTACATACACCACACAAAAGGTGATGGTGGAAATATGGCATGAATTTCACGGGAATAAGGAGTGAGATGAAAACCCCTTACCTTGTACTTTTCCTTGGTTGGGGTAGGTTAACCTCCTGTATAATGGTGAAATAATTGTTATTAAATTATACAAGAATCATATACATTAATATTATATCATATATGATCTTTTAATATTGATTTGATAATAATATCTTAGTATTATCGCTGTTTCGGGTGTGAACTTACTTGTTTGCTTTTGTATGTTTTGTTACGTAAGACATGTTTGTAAAGGATAAGTTGTATATTATTCAAATCCAGAATGGTATCAAGTCCTTAAACATCATTTTTAAAACATCAAATGATAATTATACTTTAATGGATACGATGGAAAATGAATTTCATCGCGTTCGTGGAGACGGTAGTCCGTACGTACGCACGAACGCTACTTCCATTTAATTTTTATTTTAAAAGAATAGAATACAAATGATACATAGGTATATTAATATTCCAGTATAATATAATATTTTATACATGTTACTTAAGTTCATTAACACCATCCTTTATACGTTCCATGTGTGGTATGAACGATTCATATCATTTTAAGGGGGCGGTAGTCCGCACTTCCTCAAATGAAATTATCGTATGTATATACAACATTAAACGAATAATGGTATGAAATAAAATGGAATTACAGAAGCTTATATATAAAATATATATCATTAATATCATATTTAATTACAGTGCCATCATAATGGCCACCATGAGAGGCGGTAAGATGTATTTGAACAATCATCGTTTCGTGAGGCGTTAGTATGCCATCCACAGAAACATTATGTTCATCATCTATTAGATGGAGTTGTGTGTATGTGTAGTTTGAATCCTTCTTATAAAAACATCCTAGTATATTGAGGATACTGGTGTTGTTACAAAGGAAAGGAAATAAAAAGATTTTAGGGGTTGGAGAAGCAAAATAAATGAAAATAATTTAAAAGAAATCGTTACCTTTAATTTAGGTAACTCACTTTGGTTGGATCCAAAGGACTTCTTGAAATTCTTTCTGCCTAAGGGGAAGCTTCAAGGAGGAGTAGAGGGATGTGGGGATCTTAGTTGGGCAGAGTTTGGACGAGCCAAATGGCTTGAGAGGTGTGAGGAATGAGTAGAAGTGGTCTCCTTTTATAAGGGAGAAGAGGGGCTCTTTAGAAAAGAGTGAAAGTATTACTTTATAATATAATTATATTCGGTTTATAATGGTCCAAAAATCATTGAGGTCGAAGATAAGATGACTCATATTCTAAATAACATCAACCAATAAGAATTGGACAGGTTTTAGATAATATTTTAATCATTATAATCTTATTTATTTAAATGATTTATTAATGAGGTAAACATTGCATCATTATTGTGTCATTAATAATTTAAATTATTTGATGTCTAAAAATTATAAATAAAATATCATTATGTAGGAAATCTTTTTATCTTTCTAATTAATATTTATAATCGAAAATACAACATGTATAACCCTATGTAAAAATTGTTCTTCTAAAAAATGTAAGCTTATGCCATTTTTATTTTTATTTTAACTTTATTAATATAAAGTGTCCCTACCACATACAAGTGGCTCCAAGGGGTCCCCAAATTGACCCAAGGATGCCCATGGTCGGGTATGTGTCCACCAATAAGGTTAGGACACGTTTTAGGTTAATTTTGTATTATTATAATATTATTTTTTAACCCTTATTTACCGGATTTACCCTTAACCATGGTAAATAAAATATTTACCGCAGTAATTATTCAAAATGTCTAAAAATAAAAGTTACCTATTTACACAATTTGAACATCCTGATTCCAAATATGGAATCCATTTTTCTAAATTCAAAACACAGAAGTGGCAGAAATTAATTTAAAATTAATTCCCGCTGTCAAAACAAAAAGCGTGTTTTTAAGAGATAATAACTATCAAAAGATTGACACTTGTTTATGTTCGGTTTAATTGTAAAATTATGTCTAATGACCAACATTATATTAAATTGTAAAAATATATTCTAAATATACTTTAAAACCACTCAAATTCATAATTTATTACTATTAATTATTTTGATTAAAAAAGTTGTTTTTAATTAAAATTTAGTAATTTTCACTATTAATCAAAATATGAAAGTTATCCGAAAAGTACCAAAATTTAACCTTAGGCTAAATTCGATATTCCAAATCCAAAAATGAAGTCCATTTTGAAATATAAAATATATATATTTTCAAAAAGTAGGTATTACTATTTATAACGGCTAGTTTGATTGGATATGGTGTGTTAGAACTCGGTGTTCCGTACAACACACGCTATCACATTATTCAAAGGGAAACGTACCGTGGAAGCTTGGGGTGTTTCATTTTAAATTTTTGATGTCCCCATTTAGTCAAAAAGTTTAAAATATTGTATTTAAAAAGGTTTCACTATTAGAAGTTGATAAAAGTGAAATACTGAAAATGAATCTGTTCTTGCATT
Source organism: Viscum album (assembly GCA_963277665.1). Classification (NCBI taxonomy): domain Eukaryota; kingdom Viridiplantae; phylum Streptophyta; class Magnoliopsida; order Santalales; family Viscaceae; genus Viscum; species Viscum album. The sequence continues at coordinate 1,878,360,670 of OY728150.1, read as the reverse complement.
ATGACTAAGAAACTCATAATAGAGATTCTAAAATTATAAGGATTATATAAAGTTCAAAATGTAGTTAATACTATTCATGAACTCTTTTAATGGTATGATTGAACTCAGTGTTGCGTGTAGTGCAAGTTATTGAATTATTTTTAAGAAATAACACACTATGAAATCTTGGGGTGTTACACCGCATGAGTAACACAACCTTCTTCTGGCACGCCTAGCTCTGTTCCCACCCCGGGTGCCCTGCACAACCGGTCCTAAAACTCGAGATCGTCCAACTGCTGGTCTGGTTCTCCTGGACCTCTGCATCATCTGTCTACTACCCACAGATGACTCGGCAACTGATCGAAAACCCTGCGGCAAAGGCAGAAGCTTCTGTACACGCTCGGGGTGTAGAGCTACTGACACAAACTCCACCCTGAAGTAGGTCTCGAAGTCTTCCCCTGCGAAGGTCATCCCGTTGCAAAACTAGAACAAGCGGCTCTACCACCTGCCTGATGCTGCCTGAAGGAGGATGGCAGCAAAGATCCCCATGAAGTCTGTCGGCGACCCCATTAGCCTGAAGACTCTCACCACAACCTCCAGCCAATCCTCAGCCGTCTGCGGGTCCCTCTCTCCCCGGAACCTAGGTGGCCTCTGGCGCTGGAACTCGTGTAGCACACTGAAGTAGCTTGCATCACCTACTGCTGGGGCTGGTGGCATCGGTGGCCCAATGTATGGTAGTACCGCTGGTGCCTCTGCTGGTGCCTCAACTTTAAGAGGGCCCTGTACTAAGGCCTCGCCGCTCAGCGGGCGGTCAGTACGTACCACACTCGGGGCTCTAGCTGGTCATCCACGGGGAGGCATCCTGAAAGAAACAACGTGACACGGTCAAAAGATTATCCCTGGTGAGCTGACCTGGTTTGAGCTGAAATTTAAAAAAACTTCTGGAAACACACACGCAATTAGTGTTTTTGTGCACAAAGTTGGAAATCAGTTATCAGTGTCCTGGTGTCTGGATACGTCGGCCACCTGCACCAACACTGGACTCCCTGAACTGAAAACCACACTCAGTACTCTTAACACTATTGCTTCACAGAAGAAAAAATCAGAGTTTATAAGTTCTGCGGTAGAACCGACTCCTCTGATACCAATTTGTCACAAACAGTCCTTGGGGCCCGTGCCGTGACTACCCCAAGCCCACCTTCCATAGGCCAGGGGCTAGAGACTAGCACCAAAGGCATAAATCCCGATAACTGGGAAGGCATTGCCTTTATAAAAGAAAACAAGCACCACAGAGTAAGAAAGTGGAAAAAGTAAACACTAAGTACAAGAGAAGTGTTGAAAAGTAAATGGGACAGAATACAAACCCAAACGAAAGTACAACTACAACAGAACACGTACAACAGAAAAGATAACAACTGGAAGGACGGAAGCGGCTCCTGGGTCGTCCTCCTCGGATCCTACCTAAAGGGTAGGTCCAAATGGCGCAGCTCCTGGTCATCCACCACAGATCCTACCTAAAGGGTAGGTACAGATAGCCACTTCCACGCTCTCGTCTGTCAACCTCCGTAGTGTGTCATCTCTTCGTGTAGTCCACCTCCAGGTACTGACTCGTCGTGTAGTCTACCTCTGGGTACTGACTCGTCATGTAGTCCACCTTCGGGAACCGTCCAGTCCTCGAACACTCGGCCTCCGTCAGCACTGCCTGTCGTCTGCAACAACACAACGAGGTGCGGGCATAGCCCGTGCAGGGGTGAGTATAATGATACTCAGTAGGGACCCCGAGACCCTCAAGGTCTCACTAAACCAACAAGGATAACCACGAAGAAGATCTCAACAGATAACATATACTTAGGTATATGCCCAAACATATTTCTAATTTATCATTTAACCCATCTCAATCATGAGGAAACAAAAGGATTGTGAAATCAATGGATAACCACTACCAAGGAATATTCCATACATATACCTAAGTTATCAAGTGACCCATATCAATCATGAGGTAACACAAAGGTCAAAAGTCTTAGCTCAACCAGGATTTTCATTATCGAAACTGTAACTGTTGAAGAGCTCCGTCTCTAGAGTGTACAGTGGTTCTATAATGAATCTGAGGTACTTCCCACTTACCTAAGACTGCACCAGTACTCCTCCTATCGAGTACCGCGGGTCTGCGGCCAACTACCGGGCGCTCCGTTCGTTGAGGGTCTGTCGCCAAATACCGGGCGCTCCCCCTAATAGCCTACAGAGGTACTCCTCCGGTCGAGTACCGCAGGTCTTCTCCCAACTACCAGGCGCTCCGTCCGCCGTGGGTCTGCCGCCAAATACTGGGCGCTCCGTCCACTGGGCTAGTCGACTCACTTCAAGTCGAGTCGGTCTAGCAGTCGTCAGGTATCAGTCGTCTACACAGTCTCCGTACTCCCCACGCTCGTCTAAGAGGGTCCGCTCCTTGAGCTACTGGTCAATACTCCACGTATCACAAAGTCCCACGAAGAATTATCTCAAAGGACCGCCACGTCATAGGGGTCTCAACGCAACAGTCGGCGCGTCAATGGGACGCCCGGTCTGTGAGTTATTAGTCTTTTCGTCCTCGGGGCCCGGTTGGATTTCGGGTGCGATCCAGCCCGACCACTATCCAACTATATCCAAAACTAGGGTTAAGTAAGCTAAAAGTTCCGCCTCATCAAGAGGAAAACAATGAGACAGACGGCGCATCAATCGGACGCCCGGTCTGTGAGTTATTGGCTTTTTCGTTTGAGGGGTCCGGTTGGTTTCGTGAGCGAACCAACCCTACCACACTACGACGACATCCAAACCTCAATCAGAGTACGCCAAAAGATCCGTCTCACTTAGAGGATTCCAACAAAGTCGACGGCACGTCAATCAGACGTCCAGAGCTTATGATATACCTGTTTCCGCTCCGAGGGCCCGGTTGGTCTCGTGTACGAACCAACCCAGCCGAACACAAAGTTCTCTGAATCCTTGAGTGCGATATACCGAAACGACCGTCTCATTCCAAGGATTGCTACACAACTTACGGTGCATCTATCAAGGGTCCGTAGCCCGAGATATGGGTGTTTGAACCAACCTAGTCCGAAAAAAGGGGGTCTGGGCCCGGCCCGGCCCGACCCTGTACCCCCTGGATCTGCCAAACCGATTCGAACCGCCCCGCGCGGCGACCTGGACCGACGACCCGGCCCGGCTCGGAAATCCAGCTCGGCTGGTGGCGCGGCGGCGCGGTCCGGTGCGGAGGCGCGACCTGGGTGCCGCGTGTGCACCGCGCATGGGGGCAAGGCCCCCCCTTTGTTCCAAAAGGGTGGCGCGACATTATGCCGCACCTTTGAATAAAACGGCCCCCTTCACATGGCGGGGGGCCCGCCTCTACAAAAACCGGGGAATTCAATCCCCAGTATTTAAGGATCACGACCGGCCTTAGGCCGGCCGTTTTTATCACACGCGGGACCTGCAGGTCCCGCCTCCTTTGCAAACCGGCGGCCCGCACGACTGCCGCCTTCCACCACATTGACGCGGCCTGATGGCCGCAGCTCTCCTGATCTCTGGCGGCCAGCGAGGCTGGCCTCCTCCGGCTGATCCGTCGTAGCCATAGGGCCGTGTATTTTCCTTATCAACCGGCGGCCAGTTTTCTGGCCGCCCCTTCTAGCACTGTCGTGGCTAAAACTGTGGCCCTTGTTCGATTGGCACGGCGCGACGGCGCCGCGCCCCTCCACCGTAGATTGCTCCGTTCGCTGCCTCTCACGGGTTCTCCGGTGCGGTGCGTCGGCGCCGTGCCCCACCACCGCAGCCCGCTCTGTCGCCGGCGGCCCGGTACCGGCCGCCGGTCACCTTGCTCCGCCGCAGCCCGGAACCGGTCGTGGCCCTTGTCGTCCGGCGCGGTGCGACAGCGCCGCGTCCCTTCGATGCGGCCCCGCTTCGGCCGCGGTGCCTTTGTTTTTCTTCGACGCGGCGCGACGGCGTCACGTTCCTATACTTCTTTCCACGGCGCAGCGCGACAGCGCCGTGCATTTCCTTCTTCATGAAACTGCATGTTACGACAACACCACGCCTTCCCGAACCAAACCACAAAGAACCAACACGAAATGTAAGGAGGAGGGTCGGCCGTGTTCGTGCGGTCCGGCCCCCATCATGTTATTCTATATCATTTGGATTTAAACAACAAGGTTCAAATTCGATAACAAATGGTTTAAACCACGAAGAATCATCAAGTCGGCATTCTCGAACAAATATAAACAATTGAAAACAAACCCCTACCTTGGGTATAAGCCGATCGGAAGGAGGCGTCGTCGTTCGAGGTTCGTCGCGGTATGGCGTCGCTAGGATTACGACGTTGAAGGGGGACGTCGGCGTTCATCTGACTCAAGGGAAGGCGAAGCCGTCGCTGCTTGCTACCCGATTCTGCATCCGAGCTTGTTCGTCGATCCGTTGACGATGAAGGGGAGGAAGAAGATCTGTTGAAGAGTCTCTCTGCAGAAGGGGAGAAATTCCATGGAAGGAAAATGAGCGTTCTTCATGTTCTTCTCGAAGGAGGAGAAGGAGACACAAGATTTCTGTCAAAAGCCTCCCAACGTGTCATCCTCAAGATGTGGCGTTGGACTTATTTTATTACTACACCAACGGATTTCAAACCGGTTAAGAAATGAATAAGAGATAAGTAACGACCCATTAATTCGTAGAAATAATTCAACGAAATAAACCACCCAATTAATTCAACGAAGAAAACCGCCCAATTAATTCTACGAAGAAAACCGCCCAATTAATTCAACAAAGAAAACCGCCCAATTAATTGGTGCGTTAAGAAAATAAGAAAATACGTCAGTTGACTTTCATAAAGATGGGTTTTCGCGGGTTCTTTATTTTGCAGAAAAAAAGGCGGGGCTCGTGCGGGCCCCACCCCACAAATATCCTACCAAGAGGGTAGGATATTTTTGGATGGCACCCTATCCGGATCAACTCAGCTTAAGCCGCTTTATGTGGCTTCAAGTGGCTTTCAAGAGGCTTAAATTAAATAAAATAAAGTTTGTCGTACAATTATTTTATTTCTTAACTTTAAGCCCGAAAATTAAAAACCACACCTGAGTAAACGCAACTCTAGAAGAGGCATTTCTAAGCAATTACCGGTGCTGCAATTCCATCGGTGCCCTCAGAATTCAATTCCGAGCACCGGTTCAAAAGTTAGAAAAACCCACTCGTCCATTCACTGAACGTACCCGAGCCAATCTTCGGAAAAAGATTTCGGGCACACCGGGCCTCGGAATCAGGTGCCGTCCGAAACTGTGTTCTTGTAAAATTTCAAAGAAAATTAAGAAAAAAAATTCCTTTGGAATTTACGGGTATTTACAGCGCGGGTCTCGCGAGAGAAAGCGGGCCGCCACACAGCGGGCCGCCGCACAATGGCCCGTGGGTTCTGCGGGGTCGGGCTCAGTGGTTGGGCCGTGGATCAGCGGGTCGGCCGGAGTGTGCCGGCCCAAGCTGGGCGGACCAGCCGGACCGGGCCGGTCCGGCACAAGGGGTTTTCCCCTCCAGCTTTGGATGCCCGTATCTTGAGTTACGGGCGTCCGTTTTGCGCGCCGTCAGCGGCAACACGGACCTTGCGTCGAGGGGAACGTTTTGTGATGGTTTTGGAAATTTTTAGTTCCCGAAATGAAGGGCCTCGGAGGTGTGACATTTCTTTAAGATGGCGAGCATTTTTTCCGTGATTCTTGTTTTGGACGGCGCGGAGGCGTCCGACGTCCGTGTTGAGCGCCGTCAGTGACGTTGCAACCATGGCACTGAGGCGGAGGTTTCTAGAGCAGTTTCAGGCATTGAGACTGGAGTTGAGGCGTGGGCCCCACATGACGTATTTTGAGCTGCGTGCAGCTTTTAGCGACTTTTCCTCGGACGTCCGTTCGAGGCGTGTGAGCAGTCAATGTTGGGTGTTTTTCCGAGGGCATCGTGTCGGTGCAATCTGCCCGCTTGAATTCTGCATGCTGGTGTGGGCCCCATGAGGGCTGTTTCAAGAGTTGACCGTGATTTCCAGCTTTATCACCGGGTGACTGTTTCGGACATGTGATTAGTCCATTTCGTGTACTTTTTCGATTGTATCGCAACGGTGTGATCCTTTCGTTGTGCTTCGGGACCGGGGTGCAGGTCCCACGAAGCACCGCTCGTGTGCGGTGCGCTGGAATGCATCTTTTTCACCGGATATCTGTTTCACTCAAGTGAGTGGTAATTTTAACGTGTTTTTCCGAGGGGATCGAAATGGTGCGATGCGCCTGACTATTTTCGGGGTCGAGGCTCAGGATCACGGGACGACGTTCGGGTGTGAGGTGGTGTTGGTGACTTTTCCATCGGATATCTATTGGAGGTGAGTAGGTAGTCAATCTCGCATTTTTTTCCACGAGGATTACTACGTTGTGATCTGTTTGGTTGTATGGATCCTCTTGTGAGATCTTGTGAAATGTGGAAATGTGTAGGTGCCCCAGGGGTGGTTCTTCTTTTGTGGTTACAGCGGACCTTTAGCGTGCGATCGCGCGCACTCCCGTGTGAGTGAAGTAATGACGGAATAGATGTGGTTGTCCATTCCCCCGTCGTTTAGGTGGCATGTTAGAAATGTTACGTCACTCCTTCGTGTTGATGTTGGGTGTCGTGTGCACGATAGACCTTGGGCTGGAGATGTGGTATACTCTGGGAGTATTCCAGAGCACTTGGAGGTACATGTGGTTTATACTTGAGGCGTTCACGCGCTTGGATGGGGTTGACTTGGGTCCACAAGTCGTGTGAGTCCCATGTCCGTGTCATGTTCTGCTTTGCGTACCTTAACCTCTCGTGATGTATAGGCTTCCTCTGTGCTCGTTTGTTTGACCAGCAGGGTATTGTTTTCCCCTGGCTCGGTGCTTGTTTGTTTGAAAAGCAGGGTCGAGTGGTCTCTTCCTAGCATCGTTCTCGATGGACCGTCCGGTAGCAGTGGTAGTGACACCCATTGATGGATCTAGCACTGAACCTACTTTTGGGGTGAGTTGTTCTGGATTTGGGTGGTTACGCGATACCCACTCCGTGTTTGGATGGCTAGTGTTGTACCCTCTGTTGCAGATGGCCAGAGCAGTTCTGAGTTTACCCTCCAGTGGGACTGGGTAGTGGGTTACTCATCGGCTTCTTAGGTTTTACCCTCTAGTAAAGACTGGGGAGTGGGTCACCCAATGTTCTTAGGGTCTACCCCCCAGCAGAGACTGGGCAGTGGGTCACCCGACGCTCTTAGGGTCTACCCTCCAGCAGAGACTGGGCACTGGGTCACCGGATGCTATTAGGGTCTACCCTCCAGCAGAGACTGGGCAATGGGTCACCCAATGACCTCTTAGGATCTACTCTCTAGTGGGGATGGGCAGTGGGTTTCCTTTCGTCTAGTTCCAGGTCTACCCTCCATCACAGCTGGGCAGCGGGCCTCATGTCGACTTATTCTAGGTCTACCCTCCAGCGGGGCTAGGAAGTGGGTCTCCTGATGATGAATTAGGGTCTACCCTCTAGCAGATACTGGGCAGTGTGTCACCTGATGCTATTGGGGTATACCCTGCTGTAGAGACTGGGAAGTGGATCACCCGACGACCTCTTAGGGTCTACCCTCCAGCGGGGATGGCCAGTGGGTCGCATGTCGTGTAGTTCTAGGTCTACCCTCCAGCACAGTTGGGCAGTGGGTCGCTTGTCGACTTATTCCAGGTCTACCCTCAAGCAGGGCTGGGCAGTGGGTCACCCAGTATCATAATATGCTTCACCCTCCTGAGGGGCTGTGCAGTGGGTCACTTGATGATGTGTTAGGGTTTACCCTCCAGCAGGGCTGGGCAGTGGGTCACCCAATATCTGGTTATGAATAACCCTCCAGCAAGGCTGGGCATTGGGTCATTCGTTGGCATTCCAGGCGCAATCCTTTCTACTAAGATAGCCTATGGATTTCCTCTGTGATTACTGGAGCGGGGCCCTTGGTTATTCGGGTCAGTGTTGTGAAGAATTTTCCTTTGAGAATACCTCTCGACTGCAGGGCATTGACGAGGTGTGGTTTGACATTCCCTAGATCTCAAAAGTACAAGGGGACATTCCCCACCGAGATGCATTCTTGTGACGCGATCTAAAACTGTGCGGGTGAGTTAGTGCCGCCCATAGCGGATAGTTTTGAGGTGTGGTGATTGAGCCCATTGTCCTTCGGTTCGATGCAGGCATACGAGATGTTGGTCATCGATGGTGTTACTTATGGGACTGTTGGCGACTCACCTTTCTTGGGCTGAACTACGGGACGGAGATCCCCTTACGACATTGTTCGGGATTCTTGCTGATCATAAAGATATGTATATACCTTGTTCCAGTTCCCACTTCTTGGGTTTGGTTTCTCTCCCTCCTGGAGAGGTGAAGATGAGCGGGATATGCCACGTGCTTTCAGTGTCTAGCTTCTCATGGTTGGATGAGTCTACTCTCCTGCTATAGGTAGCGGTGACTCGACATGAAGTTCATCATCTCACAGTTTCCAGCTCCTTGTGCCTGGATGAGTCTACCTCTTGTTGGGTTGAGCTGGACTCTCTACTTCTACTCCACTGTACTCTTTGTTGTACTCCTTTACATTCCCTGTTCACTCTACTGCTCACCCTTTGGTACCTCCTTTGTTTCTCCCTCGAGCCTTCGGTGTATCCAACTGAGTATTTTTATACTCAAACCTGCTTGGGCTTTGCCCGCACTTGGGGTGACCTTATAGACGACGGATAGGTGGAGCATGAATTCAGTGGAGCATAGGAGTTTGGGAGCTTGGACCGCGTGTGGTGGTCGTGGTCGGGTTCCATGCGGGATACCCATCAGCTGTTCCTTTTTGTTTACCTGTTTCTGGGTTGTGGCACTTTTGGTTGGGCGCGTGTTTTTCCCCTCTTCTTTTCAGCTTGTACTTTGTACTGTTTACTGGTCGATGCACATCTGTGGTTTATATATATAGCATTTTTTCTTTTTTACTCAGCTTTTCATTCTTTTACTCTGCACTTTTTCATTGAGTGTGTTGCGTGTGTGTGTACAGGTACTTAGGCAATGGCCTCCCCGAGTTGTTGTGCCTTTAGCGCTGGTCGCCAGCCCCTGGACTATGGAGGCGGGCATGGGGTAGTTGCGGCTCGAGCCTGGGTAGGGTCGGATTGTGAAAAATTGGTATCAGAGGTGCTTCATTCCATGGGACGTTGTGCGGACGTCCCTAAAAGAGGAATTGGTTGGGATTTAAGGAAATAGTGTTAACGTGTCTTGAGAGCGGCTCTCAGGCTAGGGAGTCCAGTGATGGTGCGGCGGCCCACGTATCCATTCACCAGGACCTTGATAACCCGCATGTCGACTTGGCATGCTGAGACACTTGTTACAGGGAAATTTGTTTGTGCATCATATAGGACTGAGTCTTGACTGTCCTTCTTGATTCATCTCCCCATCGTTGTTGTTGTGGTATATACATATATGCTCATCTGACCGCGGCACTCCTTGATAATATTCAAGATGTCTCCACGAAGACAGCCAGCAAGGATACCAGCTTTGGTTCATGACGACGACCCTGTGAGTTACGAGGCCATAGTCCAAGACCCATCATCTTAGCCCTTTCTCTAGGTGGGCCGGTAGTAGCACCCCCACCTGTTGAGCAGGAAATAGTTTCAGGAGAGCAGGCTGAGTGTGAGTGCAGGTTGAGCGCGCTCCGTGAGTTCCAGCAGTAGAGAACACTGAGGTTCAGTGGTGATCCAGACCCTCAGGTAGTAGAGGGTTGGTTAGAGATAATGGTTTTCCTTTTTAGGCTTCTGCAGAAGCCGGCAGATCAGAGAGTGGTTATGGAAGCCACTCGTTTTTGTGGAGCAGCTCGGTGTTGGTGGAGTCTGGTGACTCAGTTTCATGGCGAGTCGTCGCTTTCGTGGGGTGAAATTCAGTTGTTGTTCCGTGAGGAGTTTTCCCCCTCCTGGTTGCGCTCCTTTCGGATTCAGGAGCTCTTGCAGTTTCAGCAGGGAGGGATGATGGTGGCCGAGTACGTGGCTAGTTCTGCAGACCGTGCACGCTTTTACCCGGACATGGTCCCTGACGATAACCTCCGAGCGCGAATGTTTGAGCGGGGTCTCCGCTGAGAAATTCAGGCTGTCATAGTACCCTTGGGAATTTTCCACATATGCCAGGGGCTAGAGCAGGCGCTGGTGACAGAGGGATTCCTATCGCGTTCTAGTGTTGGTGGTGGCAGCAGGAACGTTGGAGTCGAGACGTCTGCCACAGCTAGTGGGCGTCAACAAGCAGAACCTCGATGCAGGTGGCTTACTGGCAACCGGACTCAGGGGAATGGTCGTACACCAAAGTGGCGCCGGAGGGCACTAGTTCAGCCCAGAGAGAATCAGTGCTATGCTTGTGATGGGCGAGGTCACTTGGCATGAGACTGCCCGACCCGAGGTGCTGGGAGCTTCTGGCAGGTAGCAGGCGCACCACCACGGTAGAGGCAGCACCGTGATTGGAGTAGTGCCCAGAGAGTTGGTTCTAGAAGAGGAGCAGTAGGAGATGGGGGTGTGGGACAACGTTATGAGATCTTCCCATCACCACTAGGCGGTCCACGTCAGGCTCCGGGAGCTGACAGTTGGGACCATGGACAGCCGCGAGCTTTGGATGTCTACGATCCTGTAGAGCATGGGATGGTGAGAGGTACCCCTTGGACTCTTCTACTTCTTGTAGTAGAATTTTTATGCTATGCGTGTGAAAGTATTTTCTCCCTACTCCTTGTTTGAGGTGTTACTATAGTGACGCGGGGCGTCGGGTGTAACCCTATGTTGGTAAGGTAAAAGGCGTGGGACCTTTTTCTTTAGTCGATGGTGTCGACTCCTTCGCCTTTTGAGCATGTAAGAGAGCATCGACTGTGGAACCTTGCGTGACCAAATATCTTTGGGTGTTTCACCATATGTATATTCTGAAAGTGGGAATCATAGGGCCTTGTTTCAGGTGCAGGTAGTGATTCCAGTCTCGGCGTGCGACGTAGAGGATCGTTGGGGGAGGTGAGCTACCCCTAAGATACTTCGGGTCGTTTGAGACCGTGCAAAGGGATGGTGAGGTAACCAAATGACTTTCCCTAACCCCAAAATCTAGAGTGGGTGCACGACATCGGTAAGGGCCGACTTCCCATGAATAGATCAAGTCTTTGGTCTGTGTGCGGAGGCGCAAAGCTGTGTATATGTTCTTCTGGGTATGGGAAAGCCAGGTGTGGGCTTAGTACCCTGTGTTGCTCTGTATTTTTTATTTTCGGGGATGAAAAGCATGAAATATGGAATGATTTAAGAACCCGGTTTTTTCTGTGAAAGCCTTTGGAATATTCTTGATCATAGTCCAGAGTAGTGCCTTCAGACGACGTGCAATTCCGAGCCCCGGAGTGGCCGAAATTAAATTTTCAGTGTGTTCAAACTAAGAACGCCAAATAAAAGAAATAACTCCTAAACGGTGTTCCAGATCAGGGATCCGAGTGTACGGATTGGTTTTGAAAGGCGTGTTTACCCTAGGAATGACATAAAGTATGTCAGCGCAGGATGTTTGGACCCCTCACCCGCTCATGGAACGTTAAACGGATTAATTAATTAATTAATTTATTCGTTTAAGGGTGAAACTCCATTATCTCTTAAACAGTGGCTTAGATTGGGAAACTGAGGGCACCGTTGAGTTTTAAAGGTTCCATTTACCCTAGGAGGGGTGTAAGTTTCGCAGGCATGGGCCATTTGTTAAAAATGGCTCCAGGGACGTTTTCGTAATTTGGCGCCCTCGGGCGTTGCGTTATATATCTTTTGAATGGGCCCTCAGATTAAAATTATGAGGCTGCTGTTGTGCTCGGAGCGTGGTTTTTATCCTAGGGGAGTCTTAATCCTGACCCTGCCAAAATATCGGGTTCAGGGCTATCGGGCGGTGTTTAAGTGTTTTCTACTTAAAGTCACCCCCACCCTCTTCTTCTTCTTCTTCTAACTCAAACCCTCCCCATCTCCTCCAGCTCTGGAGAAACACTCCGGTGAGGCATTTCCGGCAAGGAAGCGGAGCGGCGACAGACTCCCCATGAATCTCAAGGAATCTCCCAAGAGGTAGGAGTCGTTTTTGGTTTGTTTTATTTTTTTCCCACAATCTTTGAGCCCAATTTATAGCGTCGATCTGTTATCTGATCGTCGATCGATGGCCATGATCACGTAGTACATTATCTGAGTTTTCCAATTCTTGTTTTAGATTCGAAATCCGACCTCCGAGGCCTCCGTAATGGCCCGGCGAAGATTCGCGGGTTCTTTGGGGTTCTCTGGCCGGCACAGTAGCCCGGCGGGTTTCCAGCGGTGGCAGCGCGGTGGTCCGGCGACCTCCAGGCGGCGGCGCGGCCACGAGTTCCGGCGAGGGGAGCCGGTCAGTAGGGCGGCCCATCGAACGGTCGGCTGAGAGCGCCGGCCGTGGGCACTTGAAAGGGGGAGCGTGACCGGGGTCGCGGTTGGCGACCCCGCTGGGCAGACCGAGACCCGCATAATGCGGGTCTCCGCGTGGATGCGACCGACCAGTTGGCCAGTTGGAGGAGCGACCCGTGCACAGTGTGGGTCTCGCGAGAGAAGGCGGGCCAATGCACAATGTCCTGCGGGTTCCGCTGGGCCGGGCCGAGCGGTTGGGTCGTGGCTCAGCAGGCCGGCCGGAGTGGGCCGGCCCATGCGGGGTGGATCGGCCGGACCGGGCCGGTCCAGCCCGAGGGGGTTTCCCCTCCAACTTCCGAGGCCCGTATCATGAGCTACTGGCGTCCGTTTTGCACGCCGTCAGCGGCAGCACAGACCTTGTTTCAAGGGGAACGTTTTGAAGTGGTTTTGGGAATTTTTAGTTCAAAAAATGAGATTTTTCATAGGTGCGACATGTCTTTATGTGGACGAGCGTTTTTCCCGAGATTCTTGTTTTGGACGGCGCAGACGCGTCCGACGTCCGTTTTGAGCATCATTAGTGGCGTTACGACCCTAGCACTGATGCAAAGGTTTACAGAGCAGTTTCAGGCATTGAGACTAGAGTTGAGGAATGGGCCCCATGGGCAGTCTTTTGAGCGGCGTGCAGCTTTTAGCGACTTTTTCTTCGGACGTCCGTTCATGGCGTGCGAGTAGTCATTGTTGGGTGTTTTTCCAAGGGCATCGCGTCGGCGCAGTCTGCCCACTCAAATATTGCATGCTGGTGCGGGCCGCAAGAGGGTCGTTTCAGGAGTTGATAGTGATTTCCAGCTTTATCACTGGGTGACCTTTTCAGACAAGTGATTAGTCCAATTCGTGTACTTATTCGAGAGGATCGCAATGGTGTGATCTGTTCGTTGTGTTTCGGGACCGAGTTGCGGGTCCCACGAAGCACCGCTTGTGTGCGGTGCGCCGGAATGCATATTTTTCTCCGGATATCCATTGCACTCAAGTGTGTAGTGCTTTTGACGTGTTTTTCCGAGGGGATCGCAATGGTGCGATGCACCCAACTATTTTCAGGGTTGAGGCTCGGGATCACGGCACGCTATTTGGACGTGAGGCGGTGTTGGTGACTTTTCCGTCAGATATCCATTGGAGGCGAGTAAGTAGTTGATCTCGCGTGTTTTTCATCGGGGATTACATCGGTATGATCTGTTTGGTTGTTTGGATCCTCTTGTGCGATCTTGTGAAAGGTGGAAATGTGAAGGTGCCCCGGGGGTGGTTCTTCTTTTGTGGTTATAAAGGACCCATAGAGTGTGATCGTGCACACTCCCGTGTGAGTGAAGTAATGCTGGAATAGATGTGGTTGTCCGTTCACCAGTTATTGAGGCGGCAAGTTGTAAATGTTACGTCACGACTTTGCATTGACGTTGGCTACCGTGTGAACGATAGCCCTTGGGCGGGAGACGTGGTATACTCTGAGAGTATACGAGAGTGCATGGAGGTATGTGTGGTTTGTACTTGAGGCGTTCGCACGCTTGGAATGGGTTGACTTGGAGAGACACGTCGTGTGGGTCCCATGTGCATGTCGTGTTCTACTTTGCATACCTTAACCTCTCACGACGTAGAGGGTTCCTCTGTTCTCATTTGTTTGACCAGCATGGTGGAGTTTTCCACTGGCTCGGTGCTCGTTGGTTTGACCAGCAGGGTTGAGTGGTCTCCCCCTGGCTTCATTCTCAATGGATCGGCCGATAGCGGTGCTAGTGACACCGAGTGATGGATCAGGCGTTGAACCTCCTTTGGGGTGAGTTGTTATGGAGTGGGGTGGTTGCGCAATACCCACTGCTTGTTGGGTTGGCTAGTGTTGTACCCTCCGTTTGAGATGGCCAGAGCAGTTCTGAGTTTACAATCCAGTGGGGCTGGGCTGTGGTTTACTCATCGGCTTCTTAGGGTTTACCTTCCAGCAAAGACTGGGTAGTGGGTCACCTGATGCTCTTAGGGTCTGCCCTCCAGCAGAGACTGGGCAGTGGGTCACCTGACGCTATTATGGTCTACCCTCCATCAGAGGCAGGGTAGTGGGTCACCCAATGCTATTAGGGTCTACCCTCCAGCAGAGACTGATTAGTGGGTCACCCGACGACCTCTTAAGGTCTACCCTCTAGCGGGGTTGGGTAGTGGGTCGCCTGTCGTTGAGTTCCAGGTCTACCATCTAGCACAGCTGGGCAGTGGGTCGCATGTCAACTTATTCTAAGTCTACCCTCTAGCGGGGCTGGGAAGTGGGTTGCCTAATGATGTATTAGGGTCTACCCTCCAGCAGAGACTGGGCAGTGGGTCAACCGACGCTATTAGGGTCTACCCTCCAGTAGAGACTGGGATGTGGGTCACCCGACGACCTCTTAGGATCTACTCTCTAGCGGGTCTGGGCAGTGGGTCACCTGTCGTCTAGTTCCAGGTCTACTCTCCACCACAGCTGGGCAGTGGGTCGCCTGCCGACTTATTCCAGGTCTACCGTCCAGCGGGGCTGGGCAGTGGGTCGCCTGATGATGTATTATGGTTTACCCTCCAGCAGGGCTGGGTAGTGGGTCACCCAGTATCTTAATGTGGTTTACCCTCCAGCGGGGTTGGGTATTGGGTCGCTTGATGATGTGTTAGGGTTTACCCTCCAGCAGGGTTGGGTAGTGGGTCACCCGATATCTGGTTATGAATTACCCTCCAGCGGGGCTGGGTAGGGGGTCATTCGTTGGCATTCCAGGCTCAGTCCTTTCTACCAGGCTAGCCTGTGGCTTTCCTCCGTGATTACCGGAGCGTGACCCTTGGATATTCGGGTCAGTTTTGTGACGACTTTGTCTTTGAGAATACCTCTCGACTTTAGGGCAGTGACGAGGTGTGGTTTGACTTTCCCTAGAACTCACAAGTACAAGGGGCACATTCCCCACCGAGGCGCGTTCTTGTGACGCGATCTAAAACAGTGCGGTCGAGTTAGTGTCGCCCAAAGCGGATAGTGTCAAGGTGCGGTGATTGATCCCCTTGGCTTGCGGTTCGGGGCAGACGTACGGGATGTTGGGCATCGATGGTGTTACTTCTGGGACTGTTGGCGACTCACCTTTCTTGGTCTGAGCTACGGAATGGAGATCCCCTTATGACATTGTTCGGGCTTCTTGCTGAGCATAAAGATATGCATATACCTTGTTCCAGTACCCACTTCTTGGGTTTGGTTGCTCTCCCTCTAGGAGAGGCGAAGACGCATGGGGTATGCCATGTCCTTTACGTGTCTAACTTCTCATGGTTGTATGAGTTTACTCTCATACTATAGGCAGCGAAGACTCGACGGGAAGTTCATCTTCTCACAGTTTCAATCTCGTTGTGCCTGGATGAGTCTACCTACTTTCTTCTTGTTGGGTTGAGCTGGACTCTCTACTGTTACACCGCTGCACTCCTTGTTGTACTCCTTTACGTTCATTGTTCTCTCTACTGCTCACCCTTCATTACCTCCTTTTTTTCTCCCTCCATCCATCAAGGTATCCTACTGAGTATTTTTATACTCACCCCTGCTTGGGCTTTGCCCGCACTTGATGTGGCCTTGCAGATGATATACAGGTGGAGCGTGACTTTAGCGGAGCGTAGGAGCTTGTAAGCTTGGACCACGTGCGGTGGTTGTGGCCGGGTTCTAGGTGGGAGACCCGTCGGCTGTTCCTTTTTGTTTACCTGTTACCGGGTTGTGGCACTTTTGGTTGGGCACGTGTTTTTCCCTTTTTCTTCTCAGCTTGTACTTTGTACTGTTTAGAGTTCGATGCACATCTATGGTTTATATATATAGTAGTTGTTCTTTTTACTCTACTTTTTCTTTCTATTACTCTGCACTTTTTCATTGAGTGTGTTGCGTTTGTGTGTACAGGTACTTAGGAAAAGGCCTCCCCAAGTTGTTGTGCCTTCGGCGCTGGTCGCCAGCCCCTGTCGTATGGAGGCGGGCTTGGGGTAGTTGTGGCTCGAGCTCGGGTAGGGTCGGGTTGTGACAGGTGGGTTCGGGACTACCTCCTCTAGAGCGTAGACGTTTCTACCCTCATGGTGCACAACATGAAGATATCATGGTGTTCTATCTTAATAAATTACAATATCACAAACCATAACAATATTTGGTAATTGGTATAACTTCTAACGGAAAGATAATGTAAAATTAATGGCTCACTACTTAAGGTACAACCCCAACTACCCACATAAAATGATAGAGTACTAGAAGGTGATCATATTGGAATTATAGGGGTTTTAGTAGTTGAAATGGTTCATCTCACTTTTCCTATTCACTTAATGGAAACTATATCATTTTATAGGTCACGATTTAGATTTACAATTTTTCATTTTTTTATATACATATATCATAGTTGATTAAATGGATCATCTTTTCCTATTATTAGGGTCACGTACACCTTATCACTGAAATTAGAACCGATTAAATATATATTTAACCCCATATATATTCAGTCATACAATATAACAAGTATTATAAGATGAATCTATGTTTAATTAGACACTCTTTCCCATGAGGGCCCATAAACCTTTTGAATTGAATCTTCAAATCACTCAATCATAGCCAAATAACTACTCGTGTTACAATAAGTACATAGATAACATGTGTAAGTGATAGAAATTTAATATTCCACCATCATCATATATAAGAAAAACAAATTAGGTTGATTAATAATATTTAAAAAAATCCACACCCTCCATAATATTTTAGCAGCATAGGAATATGCATGACAACTATGGCTCACTCAATAATCCTAGTGAACTTGTGAAATGAAATTTGTAAAATGCACTGATATGGAATTGAATACAAGTTCTAGGTTTCTATAATGAGAAATATAATAATTCAAATTTCCTTACAAGGAAAATGTATAATATCCACCAATTATATCAAATACCACAACTCATGTGTATCACCCAATTCTATACGCATATCAACTATAATATGTTAAAACATAAAATAATTTTACATTTGCAAAGAATCATGTTATTTATCGTTAACAGGGGATAGATACTCCCAAAACTTGTTTATAACTATGACCCACATTTTCCAAATATGAAAAATATTTTCCCCAAACAATAATATAAAATAAAATAAAATTTCTTTGACACCACTTTGTGACTTCACAAACCTGGGAACCATAGAATGGTGCCCCGAGCTCGATTTCCCACATGGCCTCAAGCATGACACCCCATACACGAGAGTATACTAACTAGTAGTGAGATCCAGAGGTGTTTCTATGGGGATATTAAATAATCATTACAGGAGTAGAGCACAACAGATATAATATAACAGATGGATAAACAATAACAGAAGCATGCTAATGAATAAGAAGCAGAATAAAATAACAACAAATCCAAGAACTAAATAAAAATAAAATCATGAAAAATGAGTCATATATAAAATTATGTTGATACTATTAATATAGCTAAAATTTTGAAAAATATGTATAAATGGTAGTTTTTGATACATTATATACAAATGAATAAGAAAAATTCCAAAATATTTCCAAGCATCCTAGGCACTGGTCTAGTAATTTTATACCAATCTCTATCGTAATGCACAAAATCAAGATCAGATTTCCAATGTGGGATACCTCCCATTATGAGAACCTAAATACATGTAATCTACTACAGTATCATTAGTGGTATGGATAGATTTGGTGATAAATATTAGTAATCATCCACCAACAATATATAATCCATTATGTCTGAGAAATAAAAACTAATAGTGTCTTGGTGTATAAAATGAAATGAAATTTTATAAAGATAACTGATATCTACCTTAGCCTATGATATAAATTTTACTAAACATGTAATCATTTAATTAATTAGTATCTATATTATAAAAAGTGATGTAAGAGGATCCAATGTATGAACAAGGAATCCTATAATACTGAGATTAATAAAAAAGGATCAAAGGTAATAAATAATGAATCATTGATGATGGTAATAATGAAAGAGTATCCAAGGTAATAACAAAGTTATCATTCATCTTATGGCTCAAGCAAAATCATTAATAAAATCCATCATTGAAAAATGGGGTGTGCATGTAATCCTTGTTCTTCGCCCAAGGCATTCAACTATAAATAGTTTTAAACAAGTCTATTGATATCATCCAATGTAAAATGATCCAATCATGAAGGGCCAAATGGGGAGATTCTGTGGTTTTATGTGTCCATAGATATCACGATGTATCAAAGGATCATGTCCAAGGTATTACAATATCTCTAAAATTTGGATTGGGTCACTTGGTATCATATTTTGCATCCACTTGTAGACAAGGACCATGATTTATGTTTGGTATCTCCCTTAGAAACTAGATCCTTGAATTGTATTAGAATTATCTGAGTACTCAAGGAATTATATTAGGAATCTGAGGCTTTATCAAGTCTTACCATGACTATAGTGAATAAAAGGTCCATATATTATAGGAACCATATACATAATTCTATATATGACATAGGCCATGTAATATTATTCTATTTAATAATTATAAAGGTTTATTATATTACATTTTATACTCGGTAATAAGGATAAATTATATACAAACCCATTTCATACATTACTTACATATTCAATTATTTAGTTTATTCTCTTACCATTAAAAATAAATACAAACATGGTTAAATATGTTCATCGAAATATCATTCAATTTCAATCAACTTTGACAAGTGAAACATATTATAAACATTCCCTTATGGATTTATTTTCATTTCTTATATTAATGAATATGACATATAAGTGACAAGTGATACTATGATTTAATATCTATTGATTATTTGTTCATTTGGTTAAAATTGTTACCATTAAAGATGAAATTTCTATCTCACCTGAACGATGGTGCATAATAGTGTTAACATGCCACTAATGTCATAAAAGTGGAAACACCCTATATGGGGTGGTCAAAATGGATATTATGACCTCCAATGGCGAGATGATAATGTCAGTAAAGGGCTCTATAATATGAGAATATCGATTACAAGGATTCCATATGAATTTAGTTAAAATTGAAAAAAGATATCATTGTGCTTCCAATGAATGTAATGTATGATACTATAATACATGAGGGATTATTCATAGACCAGCTACCTAAGGACTGTAACACTCTCCTCGTCGACTCGATTCCTTTAGTTTGTCAGAGATCAGAAGAAAATATAATAAAGGGAAAATGACAAGAAAATACGGAATATGATCCAACACCAAAATAACATCATCAAAGAAAATAAAAATAGATAAAGGTATTATATGATCAAAGATCCTAACTACGCCGATTCAAAAAGAAGAAAAATATTTGAATCCAAAATCGGGTGATGAATCAGGATAAAAATGTATTATTTCACCACAATTGGGAGCTACCAAGACAAATATATATTAATCATGATAAATGTTATGAGAATTTTTGTTTAAATTAGATTTATGGTCAAAGTCATAAATTCACCTAAAAATTCCAATGTCGCATGATTTGGATGAATTGTTGAAGAAACCATGAACTAATTGTGAACCTCTAAATAATTAATGGGGAATATGAAATTCCTTCATGAAAAAGGTTTGAAAAATAGTGCATCAAACTATTGTAATGACTTCAGGTACCCTTTCATAAGAATTCTCCCCTTGACTTATTGTTTCCTCAAACCTTGCAGCCTCCTAAGACCCACTATGCAGCTGTCAAATGGTTTTGGATACTGTGTGGACTATCTTGAAAGGTTTCTACAAACCATGATTCACCATAATTATCTCCATTAGATAGGGTAATTTGCTAAAAAAAACTCCCTAGATACCCATGAAAAACCATTGAACACATTATACATCCATATTAGATAGAAAATAATGAACTCGACGGGATTAAAAATGATCAATACCTAATAGAAAAAGTGTGTTCTTATATTCTTCCCCAAAAAAGGACATATCCCATAGTTCATCTTCCAAGGTGGAAGGAAACTATATGAGAACAATCGAGACCACTGATCACATACATCGACCTCCCACTATCATGTCTTAACCAGGATAAGGATATTCCACTATTGCACCCATACTAATGGGATATATCTGCCTCTAAGAGTCTTAATTCCTTCTTTAATGATGTGTATAAGATACTAATAAAAATAATTATTATTATATAACTAAACATCCTTTGGATAAATTGTATACAATAGGTCAACATGATAATAGAGAATATGTGAAATATAGAAGACAAAGTGCATGGCAAGGTACCTGTGGGTCAACAAATATAGATAGGCTCCTAGTCTGACTCACTACAAGATCTCAAAAGGAAAAAAATGAGGTTATATTTTCCCTTGCATATGAATATATCTATTCCCAACCCTGGGTGATTCCCGTATGTAAATAGGATCCCTGACATCAATATCTATAATTATTTAGTAGAGATTTCCATATTATTTTAGTCTGTGTTGAGTAGATAAACTTCCCGCATATCGAATCCTACTCAAAAGTGTCTTACACGATACAAGGAAATCGTATCTCTACCTCTCAAACCTGTAACTAGTAGAGGGTTGAACAACATGACCTACTAAAAAATCTTCAAATGGATCTATATGAATCGTACCGAGATATATATTATCATATGAGAACATGACAAGAGAGATATGATTCTCCCAATATCCACAAAAATCAATTTTGCATTGTTGGAGCATTTCATCTAAAAAATATCATTCATTTCGATTTACCATCAATTTGAGGGTGGAGAGAAACGCTCATAAGAACCAGTGTACCAACAACTTTCTATAATCTCTACATGGACATAGATGTATAATGATCATACCTATATGAAAATATAGTATGATGGGCCCTGTGTAGCCCTATAATTTCATGTAAATACTGTATTCATAGATCATCAACTGATAAAGTCCCCCATAAAAGAATAATGTTGTCTAATTTAGTCTTTCAATCAATAACAATCGAAAATAAGTTACCACATCCAGAAGATCATGGAAAGGAAACTTCAAAGTCAATGGAAATGTCTACCCCTTTCCATTAAGGGACTTGCAATGGCTGTAAACATCTTTTAAGTCATTGGTTCTCCAACATCAAATAATTTCAGGTGGAACACCTTTTGATAAAACCTTATATCATTTATTTTATCCCGGACCACCAATACCATCATCACATATCTCTTATCATATTGGATATGCCTTGATGAACAACCAACTTAAATGAAATGGACTCTCACATTAGTCTCTCTCTCATATTTGTACGTACCAAGATACACCCATGTATATTCATGATATTATCACCATCTACCGTCCAATCTAAAGTGAGGACCACTGCAAAAATAATCTCTCAAAGAACTAATCCATTATGATCAGAATATACCTTCTCCTCAACCAATAAAGGATTGAAGAGATAAATTCTAATGAAGTAAGAGAATACAGATCATGAATCTCATGAAAATTCATATGCTGCTTAGAAAATTGGTCAATCAATTTCTATTCATCACTGAATTTTGGCATGTAATATGGATTTTGTTTATAACTCCGTGCGTATAGTAAGAAATTACCCCTTTCAATTCTTATAGGCAACCTAAATATAAACAAATTGGAGGTATTCAATCCATATTCACTATCTTGGATTCAATCACATTGTATAAAGATATATCTAAGGGTTTGGGGATCTATATACACCACAAATTTCTCACCCATTAGATAGTGTATCCATCGACATAATTCGTAGAAAACATCATCCAGTTCAAGGTCAAGAAAAAGGTAATTTATCTCAAGAGGAATCAATTATCGAGAAACATAAACCATGAATCTATACTCCAGTATTAGTACTACACCCATTTCGATGCTTTTAGAATCACAAAACACAGTATACCCTCTTTTAGGATCGGGTACAATCGGAGTCAGTGTTGAAATAATCCTTCCCCTTACCTCCTAAGTGTATTTTTCCCTTATTATAGATAAAGGATCATCAAAACCTTATTATTAATAGTAGTAATATGTTAATCAATATGTGATAAGTTATATATGAAATTCATGTAACATCTTTGCAGGACCCAATAAACACCGTATATTAAACACGTAATTGTACTTATCCTAGGAAACCATATCACTCACCTTCTCTGAGTCAATTGATACTCATAATTCTGATATGATATGTACCCAGAGGTGAACTTTGTCGATCCATAAGTGGCACATAGAAATCATGGAATAAAGTAAATGTTCTATCATTGTATTGAAAATAATATTAATTTGTTCAAAATGGTTTCTATTAGTATTGGAATGCTCCAATATTCCATCTACAAGGACCGTAGAGAAGGAATAATCATTTGGGTGGAAACACCTATTTATCAAAGTCATGAAAATAAAGGTCGCATTTGTGAGATTGAACAACATATGGAGATTGTCAAAAAAATTATACATGATATTAAAATATTCATGTGGTAATATTGAAGACATTAAACACACATGATAATAGAATGATATTACATTGATAGATGAGTATTCACTTCCTCTTCATGGATGGTGAAATATATCACTTATTTGAGGTACTATATATTGTTTCCTAAAAATAATATGGTTCATCCTTCGATAATACATGAAAGAACTAAGGGTATCATCTATCGTCTTGTGGAAAATATCAGTTAAACAAAATGAATATGTATTCGGTTGGAAAAATACATTAGAAACAAGATCACCCAACAGTATCTTCAAATAATGGAGCTCATTATGTTCCATAATGTATAGAGAAATGGACACTAGAGCTTCTCCTAGAATGATATCGACCATCAACACTACATCTCTATCATGAGTTATGCCTAATAAATAAAATGGAAGAAATTACTGGGAGATATATACCATTGATTGAAAATATGACACATTATTTATATATCCTTCATGAGAACACAATAAATATAGGTGGTAAATCCACATATCCCCTAATGATATCGCCCAACAGTACTAGCATGTACATATCACATACTATAGTGATGATAATTTCTACCCTCTTGTGATGTAAATGTCACCCTACTATAATAGCATCCCACAAAAGTTTGTTGTTGAACCAAAAAATATATTATGAGACTGAAAATGAAACATGTCATCTCAAGAATGAAATGGTCACATAAGATGGGTTAACTTCATACCTTATGGTGTAAATCCCTGCATTGGTGTGAACCCTCAGACCTCTTGGCTAGTCATTTCTCAAGGATCATCACACCATAGAAAGACTGAATATCTAGCTTGATACTCTCCAGGATTGATAATGTTATAAAAATATGTCTTCCACCTATATCAACTAATTACTATACTGTAATAGTGGATTCTAGAATATTACCTCATACCATCAATGGTCATTCACATTAATCATTGGGTATCAACTCTATGGAAAGAAACTAGCATAATCTATGGCCATATTCTTTGGATGGACTACCCTATATATTTCCTCTATACTGTTACTGATAATAAGTGTTTTTGATTCCATCGCCATTACCATTTCCTTGAAATGTTGTGTCCGGGATACTCTAACTCCCCACCTAAAGTGAAATAAAAGATCATTCTATTGATGTTGGATCCATTTTGGAACCTATTTAATTGGTAGATGATAGAAAGGGATGATATAATCTCCCTTGATGACTCATATGATTTCAATCATTACAATCAATGGATTAATATCACACTGATCTTTCAGGCTCCCATTCCATTCACACTAACGGTGTTGGAACCAATGACATGACATCTAGAAATGGAGTGTCATTTGTGCATGCCATCAATACACACTGGTTTTATCCAATATATTTAAAGGTAAATTATCATACTATATAATATGGATATACTTTTAGAGTTGGCATCATTTCATAGTGTTTTCCAAAAAATTGGTTCAAAATAGTTATTTAGGAGAATGATTCATGAATGTTGGTTTTCTATGACTGTCTCTTCCAAAATTTGGTAAAGGAAAAAATTTTATGATGACTATGATTCATGAATGTTGTGATTCAGAATGATGTAGAGAATAAAAACCAATAATCAAGAACATGTGGTGGAATGATGTTAAATATTCTTGACTATGTGAAGCTTCATGAATGGGTTTAAATTCATTAGAGATTACAGAATAAAAGAGCATCATAAGAATGAATTAATCGGTACACAAAAAATACATTGTGAGAATGATATATTTTAGAATGGATCAACCTATAAATAGTTATCAATGCCTAGAACATTTTATACTAAATGATTTTGGATAAATGTATAATTATTATGATTTCATGAAGGATGGAAGCATCATGAATCATAAATTCAATGTGATGTTGGCCATCACAAAATAATGTTTTTGTATTAATCGATGATAATACTTTTGAGTTATGGATTTTCACAAATACTGGGAGTTTCTTGAAGATTTAGTGTTCCATGAATGTAGAGGTCTTCACAAAGTTAGTTTTTTCCATGAAGGCATTGAGATTTGAAATAGATGAGAGCTTCACAAAACTGTGTGGGTTTTTGAAGGATGTGATTTCCATAAAATATAAAAGGGTTTTCATGAATGATATGTTCTTAAAAAATGTTAGTGTTGAACATTTGGTTCCAATGAATGGGGTGTTCAAGTGCATCAACTCAGGAATAGGGTAAAATAAGAGTCTCATGATGTTCATGGATAATGAATTAAATAATAATATTCTAAATAAACTAACATTTAATTAAATTGAGTAAGGAATCACCCAATGTTGTGATCTAGGAGAGCCAATGGAAGTGTTTCAATGGAGGTGGTGTTATATCCTAGAAATATTTTAATAGTAGTTTCCTTGACACATAAAAACTATTTAGTAAAATCAATATTCCAAATTATCTATTGAATCTTAGTGGATTTAGGTATTATTGACACATTCAAATCTTATTGTCGAGCGAATATCCCATATAGGTGAACCAAGTAAAATTGTTATGTTTTCTATCAACGTGTGAATATTTAATTACATTAGGATTACATTAAATAGTTTTAACATGTTTCTACTAATTTGGGATGATGATATATCACATTAAATGAAATATTGGACACCCTCATTCACCAATCCCCTATCGGGGTGTTCATGAGTTCTATAAGTGGTATCAGAGCATATATTTTATTTTAGTTAAATCATTACTCTATAGTTTTCATGGTAAATTTAGTGAATTTTAGGGGAGTCCCCCTATATTATGCCGGAAACATACATATTTATAAGAACATGATGACATTTCATCTAAGACACCTTAGGATGGAATTTTTTTGTGAACTTCACTGGGGACTTGAGTCACTGATGTGACTTGTCTTTCGATTAGTGAAATAAAATGGAAATGCATCACAAAGATACAAAATCCCAAACTCCCCATACTGTATCTCATTCTAATAACATATATTTTAATGTGTTAAGTTTCATATAAGCCAAATATATGTGGATGAAAATCGAAAATGTATTATAAGGAAATAACAAAGTGAAGAAGTCGAAACTCTATGTTATCCGAAATAAGTTTAATGATTAGAAAAAGAATCTATGTGAAAATGAAGATAACTTTTTTAATTGAATTACAAAATTTTGTGGATAAATTCAAGGAAATTTTAAAAAAGTTAAAGGTATTTACATTTTCTATAAAATAATGATAAGGGTTCACCACTATATAACCCAAAAGTGTTATCTCTTTGAGAAATGGATTTGTCTAATATTTTTCTGGATGATCTACTATGAATTCTAGTGGCATATGAAATGAGAGTCAAAACAGATGATTATTAAACATTATAAAGAGGGAAATATAATTAAAATCTACTGGAAATGTTGTGGTTTTAATAGTAATAGATAATAAGGTTTACGATCATATTTCTCGATTCCCAAAATATAAAAAGATGAAAAGATAGATCTAACATAAATGTTCTGTTTTCTTGTTTTTGGTGTGTAAGGTAGGGAATATTTCCTCTCAATGACCAAAGAAATTGTTTGTGTTGAAAGGGAATTATAAATCTTTAATAATTATAAAAATATGTAATCTAACAAAATGATACTTCAAATATGAAAATAAATTTAATAGAAAGAGAATTTTTTGCAATGATGAAATTGTTATTTTGGAGGATTTAAAACAAAATCCTAAATATATACCCGATCAACCAACGACTAATATAGTTGATACGGAAGTTCCTAAAAACATGAAGATAATTAGTTTCATTTTGTTGTGGATCTTATGGTAGATAGTGAGGGTGAACATGATGAGATTGAAAATCAATAAAAGTTAAATAAAAGTATGATAGCTATGTAGAATTTTTTTAGAGGATATTGATTGAATTAAAGAATTACTTGATTTACTAGAAGAGAGAGAAACAAGATCATGTAAAAACTTTTGAAATCTTGGAAGAGGTTGTGTAATTTAAACTCAATATTCAAGAACATGAAAATATCATCAATTACCATGAAAAAAACTATAGGAAAAGTCTAGGATAGTTGAGGGACATGAAGAATAAATGGTTACTCTGTGGAGTAAATTATAAATTGAATCCAAATCACAGGAAATAATGAACATATAACAGGTCCAAAAAAACCTGATTTAGAGATTTTATATAATGCTAGATGTGGATCCGAAGGTGTATATAAGGCCTTAAGTAATCCTATGTTAACACTTATTAAAAAAAGTGGAATTGGATGTGATGCATAAAAACAAAATTTTGGGAACAAGGTTTACAAGAAAAAGGGGAGTAAAAAGTTAGAAATATCAAAAAGGAACCTTCTATCCTAAATAATAAATCCTCAAAACAAATTGAAAGATAATTTTAAATTGTCCTCAAGTTTACCAAGAAGATTCATAGTAAAATTACTTTGCAAATTAATAGTATATGAGTAGGAATGGATGTTGGAAGACATTTCCTCTTTTGAAATGTCAATTATATGGATTTATTGGTCATAGCATGTCTTACTGTGAAGAGAAAATGAGTTATGTGAATGGGGGAGCACTAGGATATGAAAAAGGATAATGAGACCATATCATTCATAATTTTGAAGAAATAGTTTCTATGGATATTATTTTCACTATTATAATTATGGACATAAAGCTATTAATTGTCTGTATGTGGAAGGGAGAAATAATTCTTATATAAATCAATGAAGATTCAATACCCTCAAACCTTGTGATATTACTTTTTTTCATTAGTATTTTCCCATGGAAGTATAATATAATCATTATGAACCAATGAATATTGAAAATATATTGGAATGGATATCTTTTTCATCCACCCAATCAAGTATATTATAGAAGGAAAAAAGAAAATTAAGAATGTCAACCATGCAGTAATATCTTTGAAAGCTATAATGAATAGTGGAAACTAGATTCTTTGGTGCCAATTCTCATCGCACATGATAGGAAATTCATATTTGTTGAATAAATTTTTGAAATATGTTGATGGAATAGTGATATTGTGAAACGATTCTTCATTAAAGATCAGGTAAAATGGAATCACAGGACTATCAAATGATGGGCTGAGGAAAGTTGTAGTTCTCTATGTTCATAGTTTGTATCCCAATCTCATATGTATGAGTCAAATTTATCACTCAAGGATGGTAGTGTTATTTAATCATAAGGGTTGTACAGTCAATGGAATTTTTATTAATTCTCTCATGAATGGATTCAAAATAGATAGAAATTTATACAAAGTTGATAGAAACGAAGAACATTTTTTAGATAATTGGTCATGAAGAAAATAACTTATGGAACCAGGGGTTATGTCACATTAATAAATATATCTCAGGGAAAATATATAAGATTGATATGTTTTTCAACATTCCCAATCAGAATCATGATCAAGAAAATTAAAGTGATTCATTCATGTGATGAATGATGGTTGATAGTTCATATCTACTGATGAAGAAAAGGGCATAAAATCTCCACGATCATATCTACTCAAACGTATATGGTCTAATGAATGTGTCTATCACAAATAGAGTGAGGTACATTATCATTTTTTCTGATAATTATAGAATAATATCTCGTATAATGACTATGATTTGGAAGTGGAAACAACATTATTTTAAGAAGAGTTATAATCGAAGAGTTAATAATGAAACTTGTCAAACAATCCCAGTTTTATGATCTTATATTGGAGTATAATATACATCCATTAAATTTGAAAATTTCCTAAAAAAATGAGATAAATGAGGAGGTTTCTGTATTGGGAACCCATAAAAATGGGTTCATTGAAAACAAATATCGATAGGTTTGAAACATGATTATAACAATGATGATTTAGTTCCATGTTACCCATCATTATAAAAAATATTATATTCAAGTAGTAGTGTTCACTGAAAATCGTATTATTGTTTTTATGTGAGAAAAAAGACACCAAATGTGGAATGACATAGAATGAATTCCTCTCTAATGTATTTTTGTGTTTTTGGAAGTAAGTTATTCTTCAAAAAAAGAAATATAGGAGTGTATGGTGATGTTGATGATGAAGGAATATTCCTTTGTTAGTAAATAATGTGTACAATGAAAAAATGTTACAATACTGATCATAGAAATTAGGTGGAAAGTAGTGATGTAAATATCATTGAGGATAAAACCATATATACCTCAAGGAAATAATATGATGATATGATTTAAAATGAATAAAAATGTTGAAAAGGGATAGATTCAAAAGTATAAATTATAGATGGTTGGATAAATATTAATGTCTCACAAAAAAAGATGATTCATATGAAGAATAAAAATATAAAACCATTGTTAAATAAACATTAAAAAACCTCATAGGATATATATTATAGAAAAAATATATCAAAGATAATTGGATATTGGAAAAAAACTAGACGTGATAATAGAGAATGAGAAAAATTCAACCTTCCAATCAATTATGAAACCAACCTCATTTTAATACGAAGTGAAAGACTAAATGTTTTTTAATTTTATTAATGAAAAACGAGATCAAATTGATATGAAATGTGCATGGGATCTTTTTCACATACCTAAAAATCATAATATGATTTTAAAAAGTGGATCTTTAAAAAAATTATATGTGAATGGAAATGTGATCAGAAAAAATGCACACTTAGTGAGTATAGGATATTAAAAGATTTACAACATTGATGATAAAGAAACATTTTACCCAGTATCAATACTAGAGTCAATAAAGGTTTTCAATTCCATGGAAGTTCCAATATAGTATAGTCTTTATCATATGGATTTCAAAATTGAACTCATAAATGGATTTCATAGAGAAGATATCTACGTAGGAAAACCCATGGGATTTATTGTAGTAAATAATGAGACTATGGTTTTCGTATTAAATAAGGCTCTCAATGGTATGAAGCAGTCACCACGAGTATTGTATTCTCAACTGGATGCTTATCACAAGGATCATTAGATTAATAGAAGAGGTTTTGGTAGTAGTCCCAATGTGACGAATTTTATCTAAGATCAATTTTTGGTTCTTGTGTATGTAAATGATGTTATTCATTGCCGAAGCTGACAGTGATGACTGGAAGAATGTTATAATCTTATGAAATAAGTATTTCAAATTTCCATGATTGGTGAACTCAAATACTTTTTTTTTGGATTTAGGTGATTAAAATAATGATTAAACATTATATTCTCAGGGAAAATATGTAAGAGATCATATGAATAAATTCAAATTACATGACTTGAAAACCATGTTGACACTGACTGTAGTTGGGAAAAAACATGGGATTCATGGGAATGTGACATCTATGGATCCCACCCCATATAAAAGAAACATTGTTATGATGTGATACATGATAATAACATGGGAATATATCAATTTTTCTAACATTATTAATATATTTCATTCAATGTAATACGATGTATGTGAATTTGGAAGTAGTTAAATAAATCATGAAGTTTATTCAGGGTAACCTCAATTTTTGTTTAAACAATGTAGTTGAATGATATAAATAATTAATATCCTTTTCCAATTCTAATTTTGTTGGACATGGGGATGATTGAATTTCTACAAGTGGTTGTTCTTTGGTCATTCAAAACAAATTTCTGGGATGGTTGAGAGAAAAACAAAAAATCATTTCTCCTAGTATGGAACAAATATATTATATTTCAGATACAATGGATTGATCTCAACTATTGTAGATGATGTTAAAAATGATTAATATTTTTGATGAGGTGAAACATCCACTGGTCAATCAACATGATAATAATAGAATGACCGATCTTATGATAAATCTAGTTCATTACACTCATGTCATACATATGGAGACTATTTATTACTTCATCAAAGAAAAATTTAAAATATTTTTTATATAATGGAGAATATTGGAAATGATGCATAAGTGGATAAGAATTTATTGAAGTCTATTGCAGCACAAATGTTTTAGAAACATTGGATGAACCTTATTATTCATACACGTCCCAGTACAAGAGGATTTTAACCGTTAGTACCCATCCCAATATACATTGTCTATTTAAATCAATTTGTGGATGTTTTGTAGTTTTATGGTTGAAAAATATAGGGGGGGGGGGTTTACCACTAAAAGTATAAAATATTTGTTCATTGGGATTATTTCCAAAGGGAGATAAGTGAAATTAAATGAGTATTGTTTTTTATGATTAGATGGTTGTATATGGTGGCATGAAATTCTCAGTTTTCACTCTTATTTTATACACTAAGATTCACTCACATAGAATTAGAGTGATGGATAAGTAATTTCATTTCAATCTAGTTCTATATTGAGCTATGTTATTCATTAAACATATTTAATGATTTTCAAAAAATCCACAATGGAATATTATTGGAACTTGAGTCATCCATATATTGAAACAAATCCCTGTTTTTTATGTAAATCCACACTGGGTTCATTAAAGAGTTTTCAAGGAACATTGTTATATAGTACAATATGTATTGAATTGGTTTTTTTAATATAGATATTCATGAATATATATATAATAATTATGAATCATTAGTGACACAAGATATAATGATGGTAAATATTCATTACTATGAGAATTTTCACGAATGAGATAAATTCTACAAGTGATCCACGAATAAAAGAGTTTTATATGATTGACTCAATAGGTTCTTGAAAAGGCTGCTGAAGTATGGAATCTTCACAAAAGGATGAACTTATAAATTTTTTCCCACAAACACATCATTTGATATGAAAATATTTGGACAAAAGGAAAAATCTATATGATTCCACAAAGGACTAAATATTCATGAATATATAATTCTATATTATATTATTAATTACAAATAGACTACTTATGTAATAATTTATTCCAGGGAATTTGAGTTATGGGATATTCCCAAAGACTGGTAATTTCATCAAGAGTAGTGTTCTATGAAGGTAGTGGAAATTGTAATTTTAGTTTACTCCATAGTGTTTATGACCTTCAAAATGGTTGGGAGATTCATGTATGTGTGTGGGTTCATGGTGGGATAAATTTATTAGAAATATAAAAGGTATCAAGTGAAGTTTCATGCTTCATGAATACTAATTTCGAACATCCGGATTCAGTGAAAAGTTATATCAAGTGAATCAACATAGCACTATAGTTCAAGAAGTGTATAATTATAGTATTCTATAAGGAATGGACATCCAATCTACTATATATAGAATCAATTTTCAAAACAAAGTTAGAGTTCACCCAAAATAGTGATCTAGGTGGAGTTTCTGAATGTGCTCTTAGGTAAGCGGTGTGTTGTCCCTAAAATCATGTAAAGGAAGTTTGTTAAATATATATTGACCATGTATAATCATATATATTCCACAATAAATACTGAATCTTTGTAAATATAGGTAAATATGAAACACAGTTGGTGTATGATCTGTGAATAATCCCTTAGTGGAGAACCATGTAAAACTGTTGTGTTATCTATCTACATGTGAATGTTTAATTACTGTGTTATTTTATTAGTCATAAATAAAAAGTTACAAAAAACATGGGAATACGATCCATACCTATAAAATAAAATGTTTAACCCCTGATTATCCCCTTCCCACTTAAAAAATTCCATTTTCCTAGAAATGAAATATAACAGATATTCCATTGTAGATACTATGTCCACCACATCAATAACAAGAAACATCAAGGGAACACATCATGCTACATTAAAAACTTTCATATTTCCATGATAGTAAAATAATATTCCTTGAATGATCATTATCACATAGTATTAACTCAGTGATATAATCATGATTGAGGTTCTCAGAAAATTTTGGTATGAGAAATACAATCTCATGGGAACATATGGCACAATAAATACCATCCTCAAAATGCCTAGAATGTGATAGCTCATCCTCATCTAAAATCACTTCAAATCATCAAAACTCAATAAAAAACAAGAATAGTGTGTGAAGGTCATATAACCCTAATCTAATTGTATGAACACTTTGGCTTAGTTATCTCTTACTGTTTGTGGGAAGATTTACTAAAAGAAGAATGTTTGGAAGTGAGCACAAACCATGCCCCAATGACAACCATGCTGGGTAATCACACACCACCAATACTTAACCTAATCAAATAGCATATATGTTGAAATAGTGACACAAAAATCTAGAGGAAAATATATATAATCAACGATAAATAAGGAGGCCTCTAGATAAGACGCAGATGCCTGTGGACTTCCAACCCCTGAGATGGATGGAGGATGTCACTCATAGAACATATCTGTAAAATGAATTATCAAAGAGGCAAGTCAAGAGGAACCCTACATGGAAAACATCAAATTTTGAAAATCCTCATGAATCTGAGTTTCAATGCCCTATATGGTATTGTAGGAGGTGTATTAGGTTTCACTACTCGAGGGATAAATAGTTAATTAGGGCCAACCATCTATATAGAATGGTATTTGTCAGTCGCATGGTGCATGACTCTATTACATAATGGAGTTATACCTTAACAAATTACCATCACAATAATCAAAACTGGATTGGTAATTGTTTTAATCACTAACATAAGTGGAATGTATTAATTAGGGCTCACTATCCAAGGTAATACCAAAAATATCATCTTAGAATGATATGGCATTAATTTGTGTTCAAGTTGGATTTACTAGGGTTCTGGTTGGTGAATGGTTTTTGGCACACATATTCTCTACATTTACGTGAATTTATTGGATTTTATAAAATTAGATTTAAATTTAATGTTTATTTTTCATGAAATCATATTCAAATGTTGATTAAATGGATTTCCATTCCAAGTGACTAAGGGTCCATATTCCTTTTCAATAAAATTGAAACACATTCAGCTTCTATTTAACCCCTCCTACATTTTTTCATAGAATGTGATGAGTAATATATGATGTGTTGGATCTATAAATTTTATTTTCGTTTAAAAGAGGGACCATAAAACTCAGGAATTGAAACTGGAAACCACTCAATGGATGCTAAAGAACAGCTCGTGTAACGAGAGTTACGTTGCTAACAGGGTGAGAAATTAGCTAATAAAGATGCTACAATCAAACTATATAACAAAATACTATTTACATTAATGTAATAAAGTTAACTAACCGAACACCAACCATATATAACATTTTAGATACAAATGATTATATATAATAACAAAGAATCACTAAACAGTAATAGAAAACACATGCAATGAAAGCATTAAAATTAACTTACATGTCATGTAATATACATATAATTGATTTTATATGTTTCTATAATGATGCATGTAAAAATAATCCATTCATTAGTAGTATAAGATAGAATATCCAAAAATCATATGAAATTCCACAACTCATTTACATCACCCATTGGTGAATGTATATAAACTATAATAAATATTAACTAAAATGTATTTTCCCATTCATAGTAAAAATGGTGATAATCCTAAATGTTATATATATTTTTCTGTCACATTTCCAATGTTTCCTATTAATTTACTGGATAATGAACATGGTAGATTTCTAATATTTTCGAATATTGAGCTTCACATAATTCAAAGAAGAAAGGATGAAAAGCTATAAAAAGGGAAAATTACATGTCGTTATGTCAATTTTCTGGTCATGTACTTCATGATCACATCCTATATTAAGATATGATGCAAATATGCCGTCAACCATGCAGACTGAAGAAATTTTCAGTTCATGTTGTGAATCCCTCATACTCATTGTTACTCAAGTAAAACTAGAATCCAAGAAATCCATGAGGGTTCAATGATAAAATCCATCTAGACATGGGGTACACATTGTGACCACCTGTACAGGATGTGACCATGGTCAGTCATCCTTAGTCCATGGAATATATGTGTGCCACAATGGAGATCCAGGTTAAAGTAACACATATTAATTGTTTACAACGTGATGATTAAGTACACGTCGTGACCATTTCTGTATATACAAAGAGAAGCTTAGCAGCATATTGCAGCATGATTGGATTAGATATATCTTTTTTTAGACTCCCATTAAAATTTCATTCTCTTTTCCCTCTCAAAAAACATTAGTTCTTTGTAATTACGATAATTTTTGAATCAATGAGTCGTGGATTCAATTTTTTCAACACCTTCAATTCCCGTGTCATTTCAATTCCATTACATTATTTGCAAGTAATTTTTTAATTAAATAAATAAATAATTTTTATTTCATAACGTTAAATTAGTATTCAATTCAATTACATTAACATAATTTTTTTTATTTCCATTATCCCTTTTATTGTTATAATTTCCATCATGAGTTTCTAAATGAGTAATGGGTAGGAATCAAGATTCAATGTATTTAACCACTTAACTAAACCACTAGTTCAAAATACAGAGATCCCAAATGGATTAGTAATTAGGAAATAAATTAACAGTCAAACCCCGTTTGTGTGTCTACATTGTGACCATCTGAGAGTCAAAAAAATGACCCTATCCTAATTGGAGTAGACTAAGATAGTGACCACTAGCTTACGAACCATTCTGCAATAGAATCTGAATATAAGGAATCTTGGATTGTAACTAGCCTATTTATCATATAATTGTTACATCCTATGTAGAACTTTTAGACTGGGCCAAGGTTATCTAGAAAACACTACATGCTTCGTAGACTAAGCTGTTAGGTTCATTCCATTATATGAATTAGGATCACCTTTATCTAGATACACAGAATTGATCCTAACCCTTCTTTAATCAATTGATGTAAAAATGAAATATAGTTAGAAAACATCCAAACATTAGTAAAAATTATAATGAATCTTGCAAAAGATTCAAGTCCATATTTCTTCTTCCTATAGAGAAACATCATCCTCATGGGATCGACATTGGACTTCTACTATACTACAGTCATGACGTTATTATTGTTTGAGGAACATATAAATTTCTAATATGATGTGCTCATTTAGAAACAAATGACACATGTGGCTCACACCCATCATATTTTTGTGTCGTTTCGGGGGATACAGTGGAGGTATATGTGTTAGGACTCTGGTTTAAATCTAGGATTACCTTTATCTCAACCCTTTCCATCATTTTTAGACACTCCTGTGTCTCTTCTATTTTCCCGGTCATTGTACCATCATCTATTGAATCATTCATAGAAACTAGTATCACATTCCCCTTTGAACATCGACCCTGATATTGAACGGAATATCTCTTCTCTTCACCAGTCAGTGATGGTCGAGAAATCCCCCCTGCGGGAAGAAACCTGAAAAAACCCAACCAACATTTCATTCTGGTAGAACACCGGATAATAAAAAAAGAGAAGAAGGCCATGGATTATGGCATTCCATAAATATATAGTATGACCTCTATAATTATTATACCTTCTATCCAATCCCATTCATTTGAAATGAAACATGGACTCATTCATATGATCTAAAACATGGTGCAATTCAGTAGTCTGCCTAGCGTATATCAATATGATCATATTAAAAACTTCCTAGAGGTTTGTGATACCTTTCACAACTGGCAAGTTTCATCTGATGAAATAATACTCCACGTCTCCCCATTCAATTTATGAGATAGAGAAATGGTATGGATATTGTGTCAAGATCCCATGTCAATTCAGACTTGGGACGAACTGGCCAATAAATTTCTAGAATAGTACTTCCCACCTATCTAGACCAGATGCTCTAGATGGACATTCAAAATTTCAACCATATTAATGGAGAGTATGCTTGGGAAGTGTGGAACCACATTAATGAATTAATGAAGAGTTTTCTACATCCTTGACTTGATATGTTTATACAACACCAAACATTATTTCATGGACTGCAACTAGAAATATGTAATATTTTTGATGCAGCTGATGAGGGAGGACCCATGATCAAGGCTCCCAAAGCAGGAAGATCCATTATTGATAATGTCTCTCACAATGAAATTATATGGAGGAGTTATCATCGACCATCACAGTGTAGAATCCAACATATTTATGAGACCACTTGGTTAGAAGTGCGAGTGGATGTGCTCAATAAAATGTTAAAAGCATTTCAGATACTAACTACTCAACCCCATCCTACCCCTAAAATGGATATTCAATCATACAAGATGTGTTCTGGATAGAATCAATATCAAGAATAATGATATGGCTAAAAATAACCACTAAATGATTGTAATTAGGTCAATTACAATCTGAAAAATTTACCATTCCAACAGAAACTGTGTTATCAGCTGAGGCATGCTCAATTGCTACATTAGAATAATCTGTGTTATTTTCAACTAAGAGGTGGACAAGAACTATTTCAGATATCAAGGACCACTAGGGGATCCTCCGATGACCCATGTATCTAGTCCAGAAGATCAACAAAAACCCATCCATAAAAATTGAAAATAATTTCAGCCACCTCAACCAAGACCTCAGTAACCACTCATGCCATGGAATCTTAAAAAACACATTGAGTCATTTGGAAAAAATTATGATCAATGAATGGAGACCCATGAGAAATATATGAAAAAACCTGAGATCTGTTCTGAAAATGGGTCAAATATTAAAGATCTTATCTGAGAGTTTACCTGTTACTCTACAAGGTACACTGAGATATACCAATGAGAGGAAGCTATGGAAGTGGAGACGAGGATAATAAAGATTATAGACTTCGAAAAACCCATTGAAGCAAGTCCAAAATAAAAATAGCCACAAAAACAACCATTAACTGATGTAAAAACAAATGAAATCACTCCCAACTTACATCATGAAGAAGTAACATCTGAGAAGGAACAGACACATGTGTAACAGAAGGAATCTGTGTAGGCTGCCTCACCACCATAGTATCCACTACATCAGTATTTTAAATGAGTGAGGAAAATTAGGCATGAGACACAATACAAGATGTTCTTGGATATGTTCAAGAAATTGCATATCAATATTCCTTTGGCCAAATATATTTAGCAGATGCCTATTTATTGTAGTTTCCTAAAAGACATATTATCAATAAAATGAAAAATAGAATACAAAGGATTCATCTACATAAATCATGAATTCACTATTGTGGTATAACATAACATTCCACCAAAGATGAGGGACCCTAGAAGCTTCTTAATCCCCTGTGACATAGAAAGATAAAAATTTGGTAGAGGACGTTGTTATCTTGGAGGAAGCATTAACCTTATACCCATTAGT
This sequence comes from Viscum album, assembly GCA_963277665.1. Taxonomy (NCBI): domain Eukaryota; kingdom Viridiplantae; phylum Streptophyta; class Magnoliopsida; order Santalales; family Viscaceae; genus Viscum; species Viscum album. The sequence continues at coordinate 1,878,322,814 of OY728150.1, read as the reverse complement.
ATCTTTCATCAGCATAGAAAAAAAAGAACTCATGGAGGAAAAGGTAGCTTTACAATTAGCTAATCTCTGATCCATGTACCCCAAATAATTCTAGAATATGTACTACTAAAATTCATAAAGTTTAGTTTCCCAACTGACATTCATGTGTTAGACATGGACGATAAGGTGAAATACCTACTATTATTCAAAGGCCATTCTAAGATACATGATAGTAACTGATTGATATGAATTATGGAAGTCTCATATTTAGAGTGGGAGAAGAATAAGTGGTGTTCAACCTGATTTTATTTGAACAACAATCATATGAAACTATGCAATTTCACACCCATTATCTCACACAGAATCAAGATAATTACATGGCTATCAAAGAAGAAAGTGGCAACTCTTTCACAGAAAAAGAAGGAGATAATGAAATCAAGGAAGTCAACATTATTGAACCACTCTCCAGAGATGTTGTGCCATAGATCACCCCATCCATCATTGAGCCCCCTCAATTAGACCTAAAAACACAGCCCAATATTTTAATTTACTCATTTACATGGTAATCTTACTCATTTCTCTTTATCATCAACTCCGATCTATGCTAGGATCATTTGGAAAAGATGGTTGATGTCCTAAAAAACACATACAATCTATAGCCTGGTGAGGGGCATACATTATAGGGATCAATCCCACTGATTGCACTCACAAAATAGTAAATGATGAAAATGAAAATCCAAAATGATAGTTTAAGAGGTGGCTCACACAACCCATGATGGTAGTTGTCAAGAAATAGGAGATGAAACTTATTGATGAATGAATAATCATTCCTATCACATATAGTTAATGGGTGATCCCCCTCACCGACGTTCCCAATAAAGGAGAACTCATAGTAATAAGAACAGATGACAACAAACTCATTTCCACACACACCATCACTAGATGGAGTGTTTCCATGTATTATATATATTTGAACTCGACCCTGAGAAAAGACCATTAATTTTACCTTTTGTGGAACAAATGTTAGAAAGACTAGAAGGGCATTATTTTTTCTATTTCATGGATGACTATTAAAAATTCAATCATATTCCAGATGACACCGCTGGCTGGCAAAAAACCACCTTCACCTTCCCTTTGGGTACTTTTTCATACAAACACATGTACTTCAGTTTGTGTAATGCTCCAACGAAATTACAAATTTTTATGAAAAACATCATTCAGGATATGGTTGAACAATTTCATGAAATATTCAAAGATGATTTCGTAGTTTATAGGAGTTCATTGAATGTTTCTCTGAACAATCTAAAACTAGTTCTTCAACGCTGTGAAGAAAAATGCTTGATGCTGAATTGGAAAAAATGTCACTTCATGATTCAAGGAGGAATCATAAATATTCAAAACAACATTAAAAAATTAATATATTTAGATCTAGCAAAGATAAAATTTATCAACGATCTTCCAAATACATCCACTCTTACTGGTATTAGAATTATCCTTAGGCATGTTAGATTCTACAGACGATTCGTAAATTATTTTTGTAAAGTCACACATCTTTTAACACATTTTTTGTCAGATGATATTCCGTTTAATTAAATCAAGACTACTGATAATCATTCAATACGTTAAAAAATATCCTGATTATATCTATAGTTATCATTTTACCAAACTATAATGTGAATTTGAGCTTATGTGTGATGCTAGTGAAATTGTTGTAGGAGATGTTTTTGGAAAACGTAACGAATAAAATATTGTATGCAATTTATAATGCAAGTAATACCATAAATGAAGCCCAGATTAATTATACAACCATAGAGAAGGAAATTATATCCATCATGTAGGCCTTGAATAATTTATGTTCCTACCGTGTTCTATCAAAAGTTATTTTTCATACTAATCAAGATGCGCTTCGATACTTGATGACCAAGAAAGATGCAAAACCATATTTTAAAAACTGGTTATTCTACTATATGAATTCAGCATAATATTTAATGATACTAAGGGAACATAAATTATAATTGCAGACCACCTCTCTAGACTATAACTAACCAACATCAATGAAAAAAGGCTTATATTGAGGTAAATTCTAAACATGACACCTTAATTAATATCATTATCCAGACATGGTTTTTTGACAAACAAGTTTTTCTTACAATAGGATTCAACCCTCTAGAGTTATCATATCAACAATGGGAATAGTTTTTTTCAAATGACATACAGTACATTTGGGTTGAATGTCTACTTTTCATGTGTCATGCTGATGGAATTTTAAGATGTTGCATTCTAGATGAAGAGGCTCAAAATATAATTGAAATCTGCCACACATCACCAATTGGTTGACATCATGGTTCTGAGTGCACAATGGATAAAATCTTAAAAACTGAATTTTTATGGCCATCATTACATCATGATGCCAGGATATTCTGCCTCAACTTTGACAGATTCCAAAGGACAGGGAATATCAGAAAAAGAAATGAGATGCTACATAACCCCATAATAGAAGTTGATGTTTTTGATCTCCCGGTCATCGTCTTTATTAGACCATTCCCCACATCACATGGAATGAAATACATTATGGTTTTAATGGACTACATATCTAAATCATTCAATGCCGAAGAAACATCTCATGACACCTCTAACATGGAAATAAATTCCTTCAGAGAAATGTGTTTTCACAATTTGGATTTCCACGATCGCTCATTAGGAATCAGAGAACACATTTCTCCTGTTAACCAGTGAGAAAAATGATACAATGATATGAGATCCAATACAATACTGGAACCCCATATCACCAAAAAACAAGTGGGAAAGTCAAACACTCAAATATGGAGGTAAATAATATCATTGAAAAAACATTCCATTCAATTAGAAATGATTGGAGTCAGAAGGTGGATGATGCACTATCGATGTATAGAACATCATATAAAACACCCATAGACACCATCCGATTATGAATAGTTTATGGTAATCCATGCGATAATCTTTTAGAGACTGATCACCAATCATTTTGGGCCATAAAAACTGAATTTGGATTCTGACATGGCTAGAGAAGAGAGATTATTGAAATTAATGATGTTGGATGAATTAAGCAGATATGTGTACAAGAATTCATGAATATAGAAGAAAAAACAAAAGAATGGAATGTCCAATTGATTGAAAGTCACACCGTTATCCAAGGTAATGAGGTTCTACTATTCTACTATAGATTGAATCTTTTCCCATGATAGATGAAATAATGATGGTCTGGTCATTATGTTGTTATCCAATTTTTTTCCTTATAGATAAATATAAATTCAACAAGATAGAGATTCATCATTCAATGTGAATGGTCAAAAGTTGATGATTTTCCATGAACCATTCCATGGGGACTATGTCCTCATCCTCAAGTTCAACTAAGCTCTAATGATATCAAGATCACAACTTCAATGGAAGTACATTGTGGGAGGAAACCAATAGTTATTTTTGAATTTTTTTACAGTCTTTCATTTTCAGTGTTTCATTGCATTACATTGTAAAAAAATCATTCAACAAATAAAATTGTTACACTTATTCCTTACTTTTACGCCTACCTATATTTTATCTATTCAAATGTTTGAACCTATCAATATTCTTTTGTACTATAGTGAAATATTTTTCTACTAACATCATTTCCTGGTGCATAAAACATGAATTTTAAAATAGCTCAAACACCCCATGTCATACCATTCCATCTCAAAGAGATCTCTATTCCCACTTTTTAAATTATTTCATCATTTCTATTTCAATTAAATTTCATAAAGTCACAAACACACAACTAACACCCATTACTTCATAGAGAGTGGGGAAACTGTCTCCTTTCTAGTGGGGGGGGGGGGTTCTCATGATTTCACTAGTGATACCCTTGATTTTTTAATGTTATCACTATTATAGGATAAAATTTTCAAATTGATAATCATTATGAAAATTCGATAATCGTTATGCCCATGTAAATTAAAAATAATGTCAAAATGAAAATGTTAAGAACCATGTTTCACCCATAATTATAATTTTTTAATGATTTTTGATTTTATATGTTTAATTAAACTTTTAAATCATTGAAATTATGAATAATTGACTCACTAATTATGATATATGTCTTTTTTAATTTATAGTTTTATTTTATTCTCATTACCCAAGATGATTCTTAAATCATCAATCTAATTTTTTTGATCATATTTCTTGAGAGATACCTAGGGTATATAATCCTACTAGAACATGAACTATGATCTCATTAAAAATGATGACCGAACAATTGTAATGTTAATATTATCAAGGAATCCATTGATATAGATTTTACATGATACCCACCTACCATCTATCATTCGTTTATCCAATAGTTGACATGGATGACTTGTAAGAAGAAAATTTAATCCTATAATATTTTCTATCCTACCATTCTACATGAACAACGCTTGAAGATTATTTTTGAACAAGTATAGTTTAGGCATTCAAATAGAATGGAATGCTTTCACCTTCAAGGATGTACGGTGTTCCGAACTGACATCTATGTTGTGATCCATACAACATTTTGTTTTATCTCATTTATATTTCTTTCCTTTGAAAATTTTAATAGAAAAGAAAAAATTTCATATGTGTTGTGTACTAGGAGGGTCAAAAATCACCATTTTCTAGACCAACAAATCCCTAAAAGGATCATATGTGGTTAGGTGATGGATGTGAGATCTATCTATGCCATAAATTTTGAAAAATTAATAGGCATATTATAATGAAAAAGAACAGAATCATTTCTTTATGCAATTAATTTATATACATATAGATCCAACCTGAGCTGATGGAGTATGGACCTAACCTATTAGATGGGGAATTTTAACACAATTATCTTGTTGAATTTGCATTGGACATTAGATATTACCATCCATTTGACAATTATTTTCACATTCTACCAACCTAAATATATACATAGAGTCATCAGAACATTGTTTGTAAATGTCCTCAAGATTATTTTTATACTTTTCATTATGTATTAGAGAGAGTAGAACTAGTGAAAGACTATGTCCAAGAACATTAACTCAGGTAATGAGCATAACATATTTATATTTTACCCTAAGTAATGTTAGAATGGTATGGTGAAGGAAAATTACCACTGGCCATATAGATTTAGGAACAATAAAAATATAATGATTAAAAGAATATAGTTTGTATTGAAAATATGAACTTTGAGGCATGACTAATTTACTAGGAAGTATTAAAATAGGAATTTGACTAATGTTCTTCTTACATATAATTTAATTTAATATATTTAACGTAATTTTATTACATTAAAATTGAATATACCTTTGGAATCCTTTTTGAGATATTTTTATTGACAAAATGAAATTATTCAAGTGTGGGGGATGATTGATAAGCCTAAATGATAAACATGTTTTTCATTCACTTTTTGATTGTTTTTAATTCAACTACATGATAATGCACTTGGTAGATGTACAATATTATAGGAGAAAGATCTTCGCATGATTCCATGTAGGAATGGTATGAAAATAATAAAAAATGACCAAGTACACATCGTGATGTCCATGTTTACATCATGTGTTTGATGATCACATTCAACATTAAGCAGCGACTAACAATGAAGCCTGAAGAAATTTTTAGTTCTCCCCGTGAATCAATCCTACATGTCATGACTCATGCCAATCCGAATGCTAAGAAAGTCGTGAAGATTCAATCCAAAACGCCAATTGTCCTTGGGGTACATGTTGTGAACAACCAATACATGATGTCACCATTGTCAAACATCATTAATCCATGGAAGATCCACGTTCCACACTAGAGATCCTGGTCAAAGTAACACAGATTAAGGTTTCATGACATGACGATTAAGTACATGTCGTGGTGATTTCTACATATGTAAGGTGCATCTCAGAAGCACATTAGTGGAATTCATGGATTAGAACTCTCTTCCTTTTAGACTCCCTTTGTAATTTTCTTTTCTTTTCCCTATTAAAATTATTTAGTTCATTGTAATTCCATTATGTTTTAAAAAAAAAAGGTGCGGATTTTATTTCCCCAACCCCTTTAATTCCCGCATCATTTCTATTCCATTTAATTATTTTCAGTTAAGGTTTAGTATAAAGTATTCTTTGATGCTTTTTTCATATTGTTACATGTTTATTCAATTTAATTCAATTAGCATAGTTATTATGATTTATTTTGTACCTTTTATTTCACTTTTTACAAACATGAGTAACTAAATGCATGAGGGGTAGGGATCAAAATTCGATTTATCTACACGCTTAATTGATCCTCTAGTTCTAAACATGGAAAACCTAATTGTATTAGTAATTATGATAAAAATTAACAGTCAAAACACATTTGTGTGACTATACAGGGACTATCTGACAGTCAAACAAATGACCCTATCCTAATTGTTGTATACTAAAACTTTTACCAATCTCTTAGGAATGTTTTTGTAATAGAATCTTAATTTAATGCATATAGGATTGTAATTAGCCTCCTAAATATGGAATAGTAACATCATAGGTAGATCTAGAAGACTAGAACATTGTTAACTAGTAACTACCAATTGCTTCGCAGACTAAAGAGTTAAGACCTTTTCAAGAATAAAATTAGGATCATATTTATATTGATAATCATACTTGATCTTGAACCCTCTTTAATCAGTTTCCGTAAATCGCAAAAATAGTTAGAAAACTCACAAACATTAGTAAAACTTTTAACTACTCTAGAAAAGGAATCAAGACTATATATCTTCTTCCAACAGAACAATATCCACCTCATTGGATTGGCCCCAAACATCTAAAGTAATATTCATTAGTAGTTAGTATGTTTGAGACACATATAAATTTCTTATCTAGCATGCCCATGTTGAAACATGCGACCTGCGAAGCTCACTCCCCTGACGTGGTATTTATCCCGGTCACTAGTTAGATGCTCCTAGGAATTTATTACAGAAAAGTCAGACATGGGGCTAATCTTTTGTATATATTCCCCAAAAAATATGAACCAAAATACAATCACCCTATTACCACATTGTGAGGTCCTGAACCTGGGAGCCACGTAATGGGGCCCCAGTACTAGTAACCTACTTGGCCACAAGAGCACCTCCTCATAACTCATAAGTAGGTGACTTGATGTGCGGTACAATAGTGTATCCGTGGTGAAACTATTCCCTCATTACCAAAGAGGACCGCAGTGGATTTAAAATAATATATGGATAAGTAATAGAAGATGAATGATAATGATGAAAAAATTATAATACATAACAAAATATCCGTGATCTATATAAAAATAAAAATAGACAAGTTGAAACATATAAAAAATATGTATGATACATGTCACATTTTAGAAAATTTGAAAATAGTGATATATGTGGTAGTAAATACATGGTTAAGAAATTATAACAATGATTCTAAAAACTATCTGATAATCCCAATCACTATCCATGTCATCTTCTTCCATGATCTATCCTAATGTAAAAAATTTAGATTAGGGCTCCAAATAGGGATTCCTCAACTTATCAACACCTTTTTACATGTAATATTCATGGGTACCATCAGCGACCCAGATAGGATGTTAGATAAATATCACAAAAACTCAACTAAATACTTATATACAATTTAGTATTATAAATATAAACAGATAGTGTGCTTGTATATATAAATATAAATCAATTCTATAATGAAAATAAATAGCAACCTCAACCTTTGCTGTAAATTTTTTTGAACATGTAATCATTTCATTAAATAGGTTTCATTTTATAATAAGTGATGTAATAGAATCCAAGGAAAGACTAAGGCATATTATATTACTAATAATGATAACTATGTATCTATGTTTATAACCCAAGAACCCTTGATGATGAGAATAATGAATGCAGATCCATGGTAATAACCAAGGAATCCTTTCCCATAGGGGTTGAGCCTAGTCAGTAATAACATGAATCCTGATTATAGGGGTTCTGAGTGTAATTGAAGGTCATCTCCCAAGGAATTACACTATAAAAATTTCTATTCTTTGACAATGGTGTTATCAAAGGTCTGGAGGGAAAAGAATGACTAGGACCAATTTGGTGAATCCATGAAACCACAGGTCCAAAGTCATCTAGATTGATTACTGGAGTGTATCTATGGAATCATAATATTTAGAAAATAGAGAAATGGTCATATGGATTCTTGCTTGTTATCCATTAGTAAACATGGAACATCTTCCATGGTGGGTATCTCTACTGGAAATCATCTCATTAATTCAGAATGTTCACATCTGAGTGATCAAGTCATTCCTACAAGAATCCAAGCTTGGTTCTAATCTGACCACTCATATAAAGAATAAAAGTTGAATATGCTATAAAAACATTATAAATAATCCATTATTTATCATGGTTGATGTAATAATCATTCCATTAAATAATTCTGAAGGGTCATTCCATTTCAATTCACACAAGGTGACACAAATAAATAGGATATGAAACCAATTCCATCACGACCCATACCCCAGAGCCCATGTCATGACTACCCCATGCAAACCATCCATATGCCAGGGGCAGGTGACTAGCATCGAAAGGCATATTCCTTAAATCTGGGAAGGCATATCTTTTATCACCTCTAATATACTCATCCAAGCTGACAATAAGACACGAACACATGTAATCTATATATAAAAAATAGTGTTGAATGTAAGAGGGTTCGGAATACAGTACCAATGGTAATGGTACAAGTATAACTAAAATACAATACAACCAATGAAAGAGAAAGATTGCTACTGGGTGATCATCTTAGGTTCCTACCTAATCTGTAGGTATATATCGCCTCCTCAGCTCTCCACATCGACCCATCTCCTCTGTGTACAAACACGCCGTATGGTCCACCACTCAGAACAATCCAGTCCTAGTACTCTCGTCCTCAGTCAGTGATGTCCGTCATCTCCCTCAAACATACATGGTTTGGGCATATCTCGTGCAGGGGTGAGTATAACGTTACTCGGTAGGGATCCTGAGACCCTTATGGTCTCACAAAATCCAAAAAGGATGCACTACATAGCATGAAATCAACCGAATACCCTAATTAGGTATATGGCCATACATATACCTATGTTATCAAGTATACCCATCTCAATCATGAGGAAACACAGGGTCCAACCCAAAAGACCAAAGATCTACTGTTCCAAAACAAAAATAATACCACAAAAGTAAGTACCACACATGTACACCACACATATGAACAGCACCAAGTTATTACCACGAAGGAAAGTACTACATAGGTACGAACTCAGCTCACACTATGTATAACATAGGCACAGTTGTAGGGATGATTAGATCTTACTACAGAATCATATTAATCATTTAAGAGGTAGAACCACGAAGGATCCTAAATCATCATCACACCCACATAGGATCGTAGTACATCATCGACCCCACACAAATTCCTAGTTCCTCGTCAGACCCACACAAGATCCCAGTATATCGTTAGACAGACACATGATACTACTACAACGTTAGTACGTCATCAGACCCACACAGGATTCTAGCACATCGTCAGTACGTCGTGAAACCCACACAAGATCCTAGTACATCTTCGGTACGTCGTCAGACCCACACAGAATTCTAGTATATCGTTAGTACTTCTTCAGACCCCATAGGATCCTAGAACATAGTCTGTACGTCATCAAACCCACACAGGATCCTAGTACATTGTCAGTACATTTTCATACCCACATATGATCCCAATATATCATCAGTACATCGTCATAACCACAAAAGAACCTAGTACATCATCAGTACGTCTTTAGAACCACACATTATCATAGTACATCATCAGTACATCTTCAGACGCACATATGATCCTAGTACATCATCAGTACGTCGTCCGACCCACACAAGATCCTAGTAACCCTCACAGCTTGCTATCGGGTTCCCACACTAAGCTCCCTTGTCTCCTGGAGGATCCACTCCCAAGACACTGTTCGATAATCTAACTACAATGAAGTCTAATGAAGAAGTATGTCAAAGGACTACCATGTTATAGGGGTCTCAACGCAACAGATGGGGTGTCAAAGGGACACCCGGCCTGTATGTTATTTTCCTTTTAGTCCCGAGGGCCCAGTTGGATTCTTTCTTGATCCAACCCAACCGTACCCCAACTTTATCAGAATATACAGTGGGTTATACCACATGGACCGTCTCACTCCAAGGATTCTAGGACTGTATAAAATTTATAAAATGGAGGCCCAGTGCCAAAGTTATGGCCAAAAGATAGTATAGGGTCGAAACTAGTTGGGGTCTGTTCCGACCTGGTTGGATCGACCCGGGCCGCTGGGTCTGGGCCAGCCAGGGCAGTGGTTTACGGGCCAGCGGGGCAGTCGTAGAGGCCATAGGTGGCATGGAGACGCAGAGGTCGTGCGGCAATAGAGTTTGTAGGGGTCGCAAAGGGGCGGAGTCCACGAAAGCTGCGGGCGGGGCGAGGCCTCAGAGCGGAGGAGGCTACGGGGTGATGGAGGCCGCAGGGGCCGTTGAGCGGCGTGAGGCGGCGTGGAGGCTGTTGTCTAATGTGGGGGCCTTGGGGCGGTGGCGTGGACACAGTGCGACGATCCTCATGGCTGGCCAAATTACCATTTATCCTCCCTTTGTGGCACAGTCGCACGCCTCACCTTGGCCAGCGGCCGGTTCGGCTGAACTCTCTTCGTTCTTCGCCAGGGAACACATATTACTTCATCCACCAGAATGTATACACCATTCATGAAGAATGTTGGAGGGGTCAGGCCATGTTTTTTTGGCTTGTACCCTCCATGTTAGAGAGGTATCAAGCATCTTAGGAGGGCTGATTCAATGTTAGGTGAAAAAATTAACATTGATCAATTTGAAACACACCTCTACCTTGTAACCCCCCGACCCCAGAAGCCCAGAGTTGGTGCATTATTACATATTATTTGAAGGATCACAAATGGTCATGTCTCGAAAGACTAATTAGTTTAGTATCCTTGGAAGTACTAGATACATTCATAAAGATTACATTACACCATAAAATGGAAAAGCACAAAAAAACTGTTTCCATAGAAAACACTGAGATCCCATAGACAATCCCTAATGGTCAGTCATAATATTCTTTTTCGCATCCTGAAAAAATAAAACAAAGAAAGGGGTGAGCTCAGTTTCTCTGTAAGGATAAAAATATAGAAGAAACATTCATAAATAAGAATAAACATTTAAGTTAATGTATAGAACTAATACAAAATCCTTTTCAATATAAACATCATCATAATAGGGAAAATATAAATCAAAATAATGCATTTTACTTACTCACAGGGATATTCTACTAGACGAATAGTCACATGAAATATCAATAGACACTTCTATAATGATGGAATGCATAATTCCAGACATCATAAAAAAATATTCAAGGAAATGTGACAATACTACAAATAATATTTTGTCAAGGCCTTCTGCTAAGACACTAGTTTGTCTTATGAGACCTACCGATGCATCGAGGAACTATAGCGGGCTCCACCCATCACCAACTAAGTCCAATGAATTCCTCATATGAAATGTTTTAATCATAAAATAAACATTCTTACTAAAACTAGAATAAATAATTTCAATACATTATCTATAAACCATGAATGGTATAAAAATAACACATCCACGGTCAAACATCTCACAAAACCTTCAATAAAAAGTGGTTGATTTATATCATAACAAATCAACATCAAGAAAGATTAAAACCCATTAAAGGATGTTGAAAAAGATGGAATCAAAACTGTTTGAGATAAATATCTCAGTATATTTTGAAATCATTTAAAGTTACATAATTATAAAAGAAAAACATTATTTTGAAAATATCATTATAATATTGTAAGGGAAGTTTTTACTATGGTATAACGGTGGAATATAGCCGCACCCACCGTATAAGTTAAAAAAACAATCTTACCTTAATTTTGTCGAAAAGGTCATAAAGTAACTCATTTGGAAAACAACAGAAAGATTCCTTTCAAAATGTATAAGGTAGAATAAGGGTAAACATGACTTTATATCATAGTATAGTATGTATTAAAAATGTTTTAAAATACATTTTTTGGAAATCAAGGATGTTGATGGTAAAGAGGTCCCACCACATAATTACATATAAACAACCTTGAGTAATGAAAAGGATATAGAATTAACCCTTACATTGTAATTTTCCATGTTTGAGGGTTGGATAAAATCTAGTATTGTGGTTAAATAATTGTAATTAAATTATAAAATAATCATATACATTAATATGATATCATATATGATCTTTTAAAAGTGTTTTTTTAATAATATTTTAGTATTGTCTTCATTTCGGGTGTTAACTAATTCGTTTTCTGTTATATAATTTTTTAGGTAAGTGTTTTTTGATATGGATATGATGTATCATATTTATATTCAGAATGATATTAAGTGTTTAAATATTATTTTTAATCATCTAATGAAAATTAGTCTTGAATGGATATGATGTGGAATGAATCTCATCTTGTTCATGGAGACGGTAATCCGTACGTATGAACGAGCGACAACATGATTTTTTTGATATTAAAATCATATATAATTGGATGTTATATCATATATACAGAATAATTATCATGTTATATTTATTATTTACATCATTTATACATTATTATTATACCCATACAAATAATATTTTATTTAATAACAACTACACCATGACGTGGAGACGGTAGACCGTACGTACGCACATATATTGAAATGTAATTCAAATGAAGGATAGAATAATGAATATTATTGACCCATATTTATAATAACATCATAATATATAGAATATTTTGGAGTTAGTTTTTTAGAATTAATTCAACAAGTAATGAATAAGTGGAAGAATAAAAAACATGAAAGAGGTGGTGAGATATTTTCCTCTTCTTCGGGTTCGTCCTTTTTATTTGATCAAAAGGGCTCAATAGGTTGGATTTGTGTTTGAAGGAAGAACTCTAGGATGAAGGTGGGACTGTTGAGAGGGTATTTGGTCAGGTTTTGGCCAAGCCAAATGAATTAAAAGGTGTGAATTAGAGAGAAGGGGAAGTTCCCTTTTACAAGAGGGGTGAGGGGCACCATAGGAAATGCTAGAAATATTATTTTATAATAAAATAATTTTAGGTTTCTAATAGATCCAAAATTAATTATTTCAGGGTTAAGGAGGTTATGGGTGGAAACATCTCAAAAAATATTTTTTTAACTGATTTGGATCACTATATTAACCTTAACTTTTAGATTTAAATCTTAGTTAAATAGTTTGACATTTATCATGTCTCTTTTAATTTTTATATTATATGGTTAATAAACATAAAATAATCATCAATGAGAACCCCAAGTGGTTCATTAAGGATACATATATTATTATATAAGTGTTTTTTTATCCTTATATTTTTAGGATTATTATATCAACCAATAATATTGTATTTGTTTCAAAAACACTTTAATGTCAATTTTGACATTTTTTAATAATTGATTTTTGTTAAAGTCCTAAAAACTTCATTACTTAGATATAAAGTCATTGAATCAACCCTAACAAGTCATAGTCACTTATAATTTTTTTTATGGAATCCAAACTTTATATTATATTTATTTCAGTATTTATAATATCATTTATTTTATTGTTTTATTAATAAGGAAAACACAACATAATTAATCTGTCATATAAAAATTTATTTATTTTATCTCTAAAAATTCTAAATAAAATATCATGAGGTAGAAAATATTTCTAGATTTCTAAGGACAATACATAGTAGAATTGATCAGTAATATTTCCTCATATAAAAATTGTTTTACTAAAAGATATTTTCTTTTGTTATTTTTTTCTTTACATTAGATTATTTAAAAAAGAAAGTTATTATCACTCCCTTGTGGTTCCATGGGGTCCCAAAATCTACCCAAGGATGCCCATGGTCGGAAATGTATCATCCAATTGGGTTAGGACATGTGTTAGTGTAATGTATTATTATTATAATAGTATTTTTTAACCTTATTAACAGATATACCCATTTAACCATATTAAATAAAATATATATTAAAGTAAATATTGCAAATATCTAAAAATAAAAGTTGCCTATTTAAAAAATTTGGACCACCTTATTCCTAATATGGAATCCATTTTTCAAAATTCAAATCACATAAGTGGAAAAAATGAATATAAAATTATTTCACGTTGTCAAAACAAAAAGCATGTTTTTTGAAATAATGACTATCATTAGATTGACACTTGTTTATGTTCAGTTTAATTGTGAGACTACATCCAATGACTTAAATTATATTAAATGATAAAAATATATTATAATGATACTTAAAGACCATTCAATTGTATAATTTTGCACTGTAAATTATTTTGATTAAAGAATTTGTTTTTAATTAAAATTTAGTATTTTCATTATTAATCAGAAATTGAATGTTTTCATAAAAATACCACAAATTCTCTCTATGATAATTTCGATATTCTGAATCAAAAAATGAAGTCCATTTCAAATGATAAAATTTATAAAATTTTAAAAAATGGTCATTATTATTTATAATGACTACATTGATTGGTTGTGGTGTGTTAGAACTAGAAGTTGTGTACAACACATGCTATTGTGTTATCCAAAGAGTAGTGTATTGTGGAAGCTTGGCATGTTAGATTTTTATCTCCATAAAATAATTTTGTCCTCGAAATTTCTAGAATATTAGTACATAGAAATACTATGGTGGTTCTTCATCATTAATTCCTCAGGATCCAAATTTTTTTCTTCCATCTTATGGTTTCTCTACAGAACTTTTAACAGACGAGTCATCTGGTTTCTCACCACTTTTTCTCTTGTATCAAGAACCGTGGAAGGATCTTAGCAACAAGACTGACTGGGTTCCAGTTCTAATTTCTCATAGGTGAGTACATGCGTTGATTCAGGCTTGTATATTCTCAACAATGATACGTGGAACATAATGTATACTTTGGAGAGACTTGGTGGCATTTCCATATGGTAAGATACAGCCCCAATTAATTCTAGAATTTCAAAATTACTTATTTACATGGGACATAATTTTCTTATCATACTAAAAATTATAACACCCTTCCATGGTGATACCTTAAAAAAACATGATCTCTTACCTGAAATTCCAAATCATTCATTCAGTTATCAGTATAGCTCTTCTACCTACTTTGAGCTACATTTATGTGGGATAGGATTACATTCTACTTTTCCATATTTTCCTACACAAGTTCCGAGTCTTTGAGATTTATCTCAAAAAAATCATCCCAACAGGTTTGTGTGCAACATCTATGTCCATATAACACTTCATATGGTGCCATTTGAATACCCGAATGAAAGCTATTGTTATTGGAAAATTCTACCAGTGGTAAATATTGATCCAAAATACCTTGAATGTAATGTGACAATGATATCAACATGTCTTCTAAGGTTTGAATTGTCCGTTCTAGTTGTCCATCAGTTTGGGGGTGGTAGGAAGTGCTCAAATGAAGTATAGTATCCGTGGATTTCTAAATAATTTTCCACAATATTGATGTAAAACGTGGATCAAGATCAGAAAAAATTCATAAGGGTACTCCAGGAAGTCTCACAACTTCATTAAAATATTTTCCTGTTAGACGTTCAAGTGGTAAATCTTATCTAATAGGATGGATATTTGTTGTATTTGTAAGACGATCAACAATGACCCATATTTTATCGTTCTTTATAGGAGTCTATTGTAGTCACATGACAATGTCCATCATAATATTATAATATTTCTTCTCAGGTATGGAAAGAGGCTTCATCAGTCCTCCAGGATTTTTCCTTCCATCATTCACTTACTGACAAGCCATACATCATGACACAATATAAGAAATCTCTTCTAGGATGTTTCCTATCAGGTTGTATAGAGAAATTGTAACTTTGAGAATCATCCAACAATTCCCTTTATAGATCAGGTATATCGTTAACACAAATCCTCTTTCCAAATTTCAACAATTCCATCTTCACACACAAAGTCACTCAATCTCCCATCATTCAAAGCTTTAATCTTCTTTTGAAACTCTACATCATTAGTATGAGAACTCTTTATATTTTCTTGTAAAGATGGTTTGGCAACCATTTGAAAAAGTTTTGATGTTTCAACCTCCATGATTATCCCCATATCCATCATTACTAGATCCATGAAAACAGGACCCCTTTCAACTCTCATCTTGTTCAAAACTCCATAATCCTTTCTGATCAAAGCATCTGCCACTTGATTTTCCATCACTGAGTTGTAATTTATTGTGCAATAATAATCCTTGATTAGTTCAAGACATCACCTTTGACCCATGTTGATTTGTTTCTGTGTGAAAATATGATTCAAACTCTTGTGATTGGTATATATATCATATTTTTTACCATAGAGATAACGTCTACATATCATCCAAGTAATGATTATAGCTGCTAACTCAAGATCATGAGTTGGATATTTTTCCTCATGAATTTTTAGCTGTCGTGATTTTTAGGCAATAACCATATCATTCTTCATAAGAACACAACCAATAAATTTCATTGATGCATCACTATATATAACAAACCCATCATTCCTCGATGGGTGAGTCAAGATATAGGCATTGACCAATATTCTCTTTAATTATTCAAAACATTATTCTCAGTCCTCTGTCCAAACAAATTTAAGCCCTTTACGTGTGGGCTTTATTAATGGGTTATCCAATCGAGAGAAATTCTGGACAAAATGTCTATAATAACCTGCTAAACCAATGAAAATACATACCATAGTTATAATAATTGTTGCTATGAATTCATGGATTTCCTTAGAAATAAAATGATCAATAGTGATTCCATCCTTATAAAAAATGGGACCAAGAAATGAAATCTCATGAAGCCAGAAATCACACGTGCTAAACATACCATAGAATTCATGTCTTCATAGATTCATTAGAATAATGCGCAAGAGATTTTTTTGATATTCATAGCTTTTGAATTATACCAAGATATCATGAATAAATACCACTAAAAAGTCATTAATATATTCCTTGAAAACTTTATTCATTAGATCCATGAAGACAGAGGGTGAATTAGTCAATCCAAAAGGAATTACTACAAACTCATAATGCATGTACCTAGTTTCAAATGATATTTTTGGAATTTCATTCTTCATCACACACAACTGATGATATCTTGATCGACATTCAATCTTTGAAAAGTATTAATCTCTATCAAGTAGGTCGAATAAATCGTCAATGTGAGGTAGGGGATACTTGTTTTTATTGTCATAACATTTATGTCCTTGTAGTCAATGCACATCCTCCAAGATTCATATTTCTTCTTATCATAAAGAACAAGGGACCCCCATGGAGAAACACTAGGGCAATGAAATCCCTTATTACTCAATTCCTTTAGTTTTTTATTTAGTTCCACTAATTCACATTAGCGATTCTATAAGGGGTCTTCGATATGGGCCTTGAAGTAGGAATTATGTCTATGGAAAACTCAATTTCTCATTCTGGAGGATGTATAGGTAAATAATCTAGAAACAAATCAACATATTATTGCACAATAGGTACATCCTCTATTTGAGTATTCCTTTCCTCTCCCATAGTTTTTTCATTCTCTTACTCACCAATAATTGAATTTCGTAGAGCTAATGTGGGTGGATATAGATAAGAATTAGGTGGTGACATTTCATTTGTAAAGATAAGGTACTCCTTATCATCATAAAAAATTGTAACCTCCTTCATCTTACAATAAATTTTCACATCATGGCACGAAATCCAATCCTTACTGAGGATTATGTCAAATTCAATCATGGTAATGATGATGGGATTAGTAGATAAATAATAAATATATTCCTTAATGGGAATTGATTCATAAAACGTTGTTGCAATGATACTTATCTTAAGAGATTTTACTGACAAATCCCTTGTAAAATCTAATTGAAAATATCTAATTTTCATAGAATATAGAGAAGATATTTAACAATGTGATGATTCATAATCAAATAAAGTGTTGGCTAAACTTGAGAAAACAATTAAATTACCTTCCACTATGTCATTAATATATTCAAACTCAATAGTAGTGATAGTATAAGCTTGGCCTTGATCCCTTGGCCTTTTCTAAGGTATGTTTTCCTAACACATAGGAAATTGATTTACATAATTTAACCATTCTCTAAAATTGTAACATTAAACATTAACAACCTCTTTTATCTCCTTTCCATCATGAGTATTCTGTACTTTTTCACCACACTTTTAACCGAATCCCATTCCCTTCAGACATTTACGAGAGTGATTTTCCTAATATTTAATATAGGATAGATATTCAACTTTTCCATTATTCACCTTATTTCTATTTCCAAAGTGTTCCTCTAATCTCTTCTTCTATTTCTTTGCTTTAAATTCATAAGACTTAAAAATTATTTTTCTATCTTGATAGAACATGGGACAATATCTTCTACGATGAGAAGGATTTTCATACTAATTATTGATGAAGAAATTGGTTTAAACCATCAATGAATCGATCAATATTACTTCATGGGAAAAGTATATAATCAATAACATGCATCAAAAAACATTTATTGTTGGCTTCATACTTTGCGACATTCTCATCCTCTCTTTTCCTCAGACTCAGCAATGGTATTTCCATATGCACTCAATGCTCATGTGGAAAGTATTTTTCTAAGATTTTTTTTAAAATACCTCCACTCCATATTTTATACTTCATCATCTTCCTTTTTATTTTGAATCAATGACCACCATTGATCATCATCTCTAGTGAGGTGGTAAACTGCCATGAAAACTTTTTCCCTTTCGCTACTCCCTAAGGTGAGAAATATTGTTTCTATGGAATTTATCTATTTATCAGCTAGTAATGGATCTGTAACACCATTTAATGTGGGTGGTTGTTTCCTCATGAAGAGATCTAACATTGATCCTCCATGCTGTGGATCAATGTTCTCCATATGGGTAACATTATTATTCATAATCTAAGTGATTTGTCCGGGTATAGTGATAAGCTAATTAGCACCAGTTATATTACCAACTCCAATATAATTATCCTTAGTAGGAGGGAAATACCTACATAGAGTCCATGATTTTACATGGTTTACATTCCTTCCACTAGGCTCTATTTCTAAACAATGTCATACACTCGATTAGTTTATGAATCGCAATACATAATTCTAACTTATAACATACTTAACATAAATTAACTAGTTCATGGATATAATCCAGAAACATAAAAAATATTTCGTTGAGAAGGTATATACTCATAAATCCTTCATAATGGTTAGAAAGTGAAAATGTGTATTATCATACGAATATCCCCGGAAAGTGTCGTAACAAAGAGTGCAGCAAGGCTCGTTGTCGTGCAACAGTTCTCGTTCGAGTCTTGATCTAAGTGGTGTTTTTGGGTTTTATACCTAGGTACATCTTTTCCAGAGCCGCCTCTACAAGGTCAAATCCAGAAAGGAATGTATTTCTTGGAAAACTCACAAAATCTCTACAATTCCAAAATTCTATAATGTTCTACTATACTAATCCTCAAAGTCTATCTTAGGGTAAAGTTCTCTAATCATAGTTTTTCTAAATCTATCTTCCAAGGTTTGTACTAATCGTCCTCTGATACCAAATGTAACGCCTCGACCCCAAAATCCTAGAGTCGGTGCTTTATTATGTATCATTGTCATGATCACAAAAGATCATGTCTTGAAAGAAGGGTTCGTTTAGTAGCATTGGACGTACTAGATACATTCATATGGTTTACATTACATCATAAAATGGGAAACTAAAACAACATTGTTTCCATATACAACACTGAGATCCCATAGACTATCCCTGCAGGTCATTCATAATATTCTTGTTTGCATCTTGGGAAAAATAAAACATAGAATGGGGTGAGCTCAGATGCTCTGTAAGGATAACAATATAGCAGAAACATTCATAAATAAGCATAAAAATTTAAGGAAATTTATAGAACTAAAAAAATCCTTTTCAATATAAACGTCATCATAATTTGGAAAATATAAATCGAAATAACGCATTTTACTTACTCACATGGATATTCTACTATTCAAATAATCACATGTAATATCAATATCCACTTTCATAGTGATGGAATTCATAATTCCAGACACTATAACAACATATTCAAGGCCTTGTGACAAGACTACAAATATGATTTTGTCATGGCCTTGTGCCAAGACACTAGTTTGTATCATTAGACCTACCGATGAATTAAGGAGCTATAACGGGCTCCACCTGTAACATACTATGTCCAATGCATTTTGCATATGACAAGTTATAAACGTAACATAACCATTCGTATTAAAACTATCCTATAAAATATCAAAACAATATCCATAATCCATGAATGGTTGAAAAATAACACATCCAAAGTAAAAATTATCACAAAACCTTCAAAACAATATAGATTATTTGTATCGTAATGAATCAACGTCAAACAACCTTAAAATCCATTAAAGGATGTTGACATAGATTAAATCAGAACTGTTTGAGAGAAATACCTCATTCTTTTCTTGAAATAATCTAAATTTACATAATTATAAAATAAAACATTTAATTTGAAAATATTCTTATAATCTTGTATGGGAAGATTTAAGGATCTTATAATGGAGGAATATAACCGCACCCACTGTATAAGTTAAAAAATAATTCTGACCTTAATTTTGTCAAAAAGGTCATAATGTAACTTGTTTGGAAAATGGCATAAAGATTCCTTTCAATACGTATAAGGTAAAATAAGGGTCTAAATGACATTAAACCATAGTCTAGTAAGTAGTAAAAACGTTTTGGAATAAATTTTAAGGAAAACATGGATGTTTATGATAAAGATGTCCCAGTAGATAATTATATATAAACAACCTTGAATAGTGAAGAGGTTGTAGAATTAACCCTTAACATGTACTTATCCTTGGTAGAGGGTAGTTTAACATCTAGTATAATGGTGAAGAAATTTTTATTAAATTATAAAATTATCATATTCATTAATATTATATCATTTATGATCATTTAAAATTTCATTATTAATAATATTTTTTGTATTATCGTTGTTTCAGGTGTTAACTGATTCATTTTACTTTATATTAATTGTTATGTAAGTAAAGATTTATTTGGATGGGATGTATCTTTTTTACATTCATAATGATATTAATTATTTAAACATTATTTTTATTCATCTAATGAAAATTAGTCTTGAATGGATACAATGGGGAATGAATCTAATCGTGTTCATAGAGACGGTAATCTGTAAATACGCACGAGTGATAATACCATTATTTTGCTATTAAAATAATATATAATTTTATTGTATATCATATATAAAAAATAAATATCATGTAATATTTATTATTTATATCATTTATACATAATTATTTTACCCTTTCAAAAAATATTGTATTTAATAACACCTACACCACGATGTGGAGACGGAAAGTCAGACGTACGCACGTATGGTGACATGTAATTTAAAGGATGGATAGTATAATGAATATAGGTGTACCATATTTATAATAACATAAAAATATATATAAGATACTGCAGTTTTTAACTTATAATGGAAACAATAAAGAACAAAGAAGTGGAAGAAGAAAAGACATGAAAGTGGGGGTGATATATTTACCTCTTCTTCGGGTTCGTCATTTATATTTGATCAAAAAGGATCCATAGGATGGATTTATGACTAATGGAAGGCCTATAGGTTGAATGGAGGACTTTTTAGAGCGTATTTTTGGAAGAGGATGGCCGAGAAAAATGGCTTTTAAGGAGTGAATTAGAGTGAAGGGGAAGTGCCCTTTTGTAAGAGGGGTGAGTAGCACCTTTGGAAAAGCTAGAAATATTATTTTATAATAAAATGATTTTCGGTTTATAATGGCTCTAAAATATATTATTTAAAGGATAAGGTATGTATGGGTCGAAAACCTCTCATGAAATAGGTTTTAGACATGTTTGGGACACTATATTAACATTATCTATTAGATTTAACTCTTTTTTAAATAATTTTACATTTATCATCTCTCATTCTATGTTTATATTATATGGTTAATAAACTTACAATAAACATCTAAGAGAACCCAAAGTGGTTAATTAAGGATAAAAATGTAATTATATAAGTCTTTTGGCCAAAAAATATATTTTTAAGATTATTATATCAACCAATAATATTGTATTTGTTTTAAAAACTCATTTAGGTCAATTTTGACATTATTTAATAATTGATTTTTGTTAAATTACAAATAACATTATTACTTAGATCTATATACATTTAATAAAACCTAACATATCATTGTCACCTATACAATTTTTAAATGGCATCCAAACTTTCAAATTATTTTTATTTAAGTATTTATAATATCATCAATTTGATTGTTTGGATAATAAGGAAAATAATGCATCATTACTTTCATATATAAATATATTTATTTTATCTATTTAAATTAAAAAAAATAACATGAGGTAGAAAATATTTCTAGATTTCTAATTACTACTTATAGTCTAATAGATAAATAATATAACCTCATATAAAAATTTCATTACTAAATGATATTTTATTTTGTTATTTTTGTCTTTACTTTATATTATTTAATTTAAAATGTCATTATCACTCCAATGTGGATCTTTGGGGTCACCAAATCAACCCATGGATGACCATGGTCGGACATGTCTCATCCAATAGGGTTATGACACAGGTTATGGAAATTAAATATTATTATAATATTATTTTGTTAACCTTATTTACTGGATTTACACATTTTACCACGGTAAATAAAATATTTGCTGAAGAAAATATTCCTAATCTATAAAAATAAAAGATACATATTTACAAAATTTGGATCTCTTGATTCTAGATATGGAATAAAATTTTTAAAATTCAAAACACATAAGTGGTAGAAATTAATTTTAAATTATTTCTTGTTGTCAAAACAAAAAGTGTGTTTTTATGAAATAATAACTATCATAAGATTGACACTTGTTTATGTCCAGTTTAATAATGAGATTACATATAATGACTTAAATTATATTAAATGATAAAAATATAATCTAGTGATAATTAAAAACCATTAAAATGTATAATTTAACACTATTAATTATTTTGATTAAAAATATGTTTTTAATTAATATTTAGTATTTTCACTATTCATCAGAAATTGAATGTTTTCAGAAAAATAAAAAAAATTCCCCCTAAGCTAATTTCAATATTCTAAATCCAAAAATGAAGTCCATTTGAAAAGATAAAATTTATAACATTTCAAAAAGTGGGTATTAATATTCATAATGGCTTGTTTGATTAGTTGTGGTGTGTTAGAAATCGAAGTTGCATACAACACCTGCTACTTTATTATTTAGAGAGAAGAGTACCCTGTAAGATTGGGGTTTTACATACCTCATTTTTTTGTTGACTTCAATGAGGATGAAAGGACGGTCATCGATGGAAGATGTCCCACTTTTGAGGATGTCATGAGGAAGAAGTCAAAGACATTGGAGAAGGTTGGTGTTCTTAATAGGAGAATATTTATTCAATAAAGAGGAAGAATTCCTCCAAGGTTCTCCTCTTCCAATCCTTTCTCCCAATTCCACCCAAAATGAAAAGTAACCAATATGTTTTTTTTCATCAATTTTATTATTGGCACAAAATTAAATTTACGCCATTAATTACAATGTGGTTGGAACCATTAAATTGGGAGGATACAAAAGGTCATCTACCATTAAATGCGAGTTCAAGAATTATCTACATATTAAAGAATGATTTTTGGGTGTTCGGGTGGTCCCCACCGTTAAATTCAAATTGGGTGGTTTTTGGCTCGGTGGTCCCCATCTCCAAAACCCATGTTGAGGGGTTTCAAAAATAAAAATAAAATAAAAATAAAATTTATTTTTATATTCCCACAAAAAGTGTAAAACTGACATTCACCCTCGACCTATTACGGTCGAGGTGAGGGTCTCCTTTTTCAAATACCGATGCAGCGAGTTCAATAGTACCCTCAGATTTCAATTCCAAGCACCATTTCACAATTTAGAAAAGCACGCTCGTACATTTTCTGAAAAAACCTAAAAAATGTTCAAAATTCATTCCTGGCACACCGGGTCTTGGAATCATGCGCCATCAATTTTCCCAGAGTCATAAAATTCTTATATATTTTAAAAAACAACATGGAATTTCATGTATTTAAATTAAACCCACCTCAGGGATTTGCATACCCAAAAGTCACATCACAAAATTAAGAGAACAAATGTGTCTACTGAGAACATATCTCAGCCTCCCGCTCTTATGTGCTCTCCTGGAGGTTCTCGTGCTTCCAGCCAACACTCACTAGAGGTATAGATTTCCCAGAAAGGACCTGATCATGTCGATCCTCAATTTCTAAAGGAATCTTTGAAAATGTCACGCTATCATTGACATCCAGCTTGCCGTGGTCGATGACGTGAGAAGGGTCGTGCACATATTTCCTCAGCTGGGATACATGGGAGACTTCATGCACCTGGTACAAATGAGGGGGACGTGCTAGGAGGTAATCCACATCGCCACTTCTACTGAGGACCTGGAAGTGTCCCACGAACATTGGAGATAACTTGCCACCTTGGCCAAATCTCTACAAACCTCATTGAGTTAAGACCCGTAGAAAGACATGGTCACCATCCTTAAACTCTAGAGGTCTCCGTCTCCTATCGGCATAAAACATCTGCCTACTCAGTGTAGTCTTCATCCTCTCATGGATGATCTGTACCTTCTCTGTGGTAGCCCATACCGTCTCTGGTCCCACTAGTGCAGACTCCCGAAGGTAATTCTAGTACAATGGTGATCTTTAAGGTCTCCCTTACAACTCTTCGAAAGGTTCCATACCAATGGTGAAGTGATAGAAATTTTTGTTTGAAAACTACAACAAAGGAAAGTTATCCTCCCAGCTACAACCGAAGTCAATTACATAAGCAAGCAACATGTCCTCGAGAGTTTGAATAGTCTACTCAGTCTGGCCATCCGTTTGAGGATGGAAGGTGGTGCTCAAATGATGGTGGGTCTCGAAAGACTCATGAAACCCCTTCCATATTTGGGAAGTGAATCACATATCACAATCAGAAACAACCGTCTAGGGTACTCCATGTATACATACAATCTCCTGCACATAAGGGAATCCCAAGCTCTCTACTGATCCCTGCTCTTGGATCAGTAGTATGTGGGCCGACATGGTGAGTTGGCCGATGATCTCCCCGATAGAGTCATTACATCTATATGTACCAAGATTTCCTATCATGAATCCCATGGATATCCCATCCTAATTCCACTCTAGTTACTCTAAAGGATGAACCATGTATTCTGGTACATGATGCTCTGCTTTCACATGCTGACAAGTGAGGCACTGAGAGAAAAACTCTACTACTGATTTATTTATTCCCAGTCTCCAGTACTGTCGTCGAATATCATAGTATGTCTTCGCCAATCCTAGATGTACCTCAAGAGGGGATGTGTGGAAATTTATCAACAGTTACTCCTAATGTTACAATGGTACCATGGTATGTCCTCTAAAGATGATGACATGCTCCCCACCTACAAAAAATCCATCAGGTGCATGTCATGTGGATATCCGATCACATCGTGCCTCGCAGTCAGTGTCCATGTGTTGTGCATCCCTGACTCGGTGAAGAATTGGGGGAGTGACTACAAGAGACTTAAGATAAGATGCTCCATCCTATTCCACAAAAGATATCTGCAAACCAGACAGCTGCTCTGACGCCTCACCTAGTAGCGGTATACCAGATCTTCTGCTGAGTGCATCTGCTACAACATTCCCCTTCCCAGGAGTGTAGAATATCTCAAAGTCAGAGTCTTGGAGGAACAGAAGCCAGCGTCGGTGTCTCAGGTTCCTATCTTTCTATGATAAGATACACCTGATACACTTTTGATCTTAGTAGACTATAAAATTCTCATTGATCAAGTAATTTCGCCATATTTTCAAGGTGAATACCGCTGCTTCCAATGCCAGGTCATGGGTAGCATAGTTATGCTCATGTTGTCTCAGCTGTCGAGAACTATATATGATCACTACTCATTCCTAAAACTAGACACATCCAAGCCTGGTCCCTAATTAATCACATAAAACTATGTATCGTTTGCCTGCTTCTAGAACCCTCAAGATGGGGTCACTGGACAACCTTTGCCTCTGCTCTGAAAAACTCCGCTGGCATCTCTCTGACCACAGGAAGGGTTGACACTTCTTCTTCAACATAGATAGTGGTTCTCTAAATCTAGAGAAATTTAGAAAAAATATCTGGTAGTATCAGGCCAATCACAGGGAACTCCACACCTTCATCACACTTTTTGGTCGATCCTAAGCAAGTACCACCTCAATTTCACTATATCCACTACAACTCCAGCCTACGAGATGAAATGACCTAGAAAGGTAACCTCTCATATCTAGAACTGGAACATCGATAGCTTACCATAAATCTATTGTTCTCAGAGTGTGTCCAGTACTACCTGAACTGATAGGCATGCTCTTGCTTAGTAGTCGAGAAGATCATAATGTCGTCAATGAAGACTACTACCAAGCGATCAATGTATTGCTGAAATATCATGTTCATGTGTCCCATTAACACTTCTAGATTGTTGGTCATGCCCAATGGAATAAAAAATAACACATAATGGCCATACCAACATCTGAAAGTCGTCTTCATCACATTCTCATCTCGTACTCTGAGCTGGCGATAGCCTGATCTGAGGTCAATTTTCAAGAATCGCCATGCTTCCTTCAGCTGATAAAAGAGGTCACCAAGCCTCTGGAGTGGGTACTTGTTCTTCACGGTCACCTGATTCAGGCACCAATAGTCATAAAAAAGTCTCAGGCACCCATCCGGCTCCTGGAGAACAAAATCGGGGCTACCCTTGGAGAAACACTTGGCCGAATGAAAACCTTACCATGTAAGTCCTCTAGCTGTACCCACACCTCACGAAGCTCTGCAAGAGTCATATGATATTCCGGTCTAGAAATTGGTGTTGTCCCAGGGTACAATTCAATATAAAATTCCTCCTCTCTAAGAGGAGGTATACCCCAAACATCACTAGGTAAGACATCCGCATACTATTCCACCACTATAGGATAACTCAGACTCTCCAAATCAACTGCTTCAAGGGTAAGGTGAGCCAACAGATGAGTGATTGGTTGTACTGTCCACTAGGTATGTCCATCCTATGCTGTAAAGGCAATCGTCTCACTAGTGAAGGTAAACCTGGTCCCATCCGTGTGGAAACAATACACATTGTGGCTAATACAGTCAATATGAGCATGGACTGCAGTTTACCATCCCATAACCAAGATGATGTTGTAATGCCCCGACGCCGCTACTAGGATATCCCATCTGAATCTCTCCCCTTATAGAGTATGCTCGCACTATCGGAACCACTACGTAATCATTGAATACACTCCAATTAAAGTCTCTAGCCATAAGGATCGAGTTGATGGCTCCGTTAGAATCACTGAGCTCCGAATGAGGGAAGTGGCAATAAAAGAATGACTTGCACATGTGTCTATAATTACTACATCTAATGCCGAATAGAAATAGATTGTGCGTCGTATCATCTCTGGAGCACCATGGTCATAAGACTCATCTACCTGTAGCTGAGCTCACCCTATCAACCTACTCCCTATGGTTGGGGTGGACCACCTGGTGGTGGTTGTGGTAACATCTCGAATCATCTCCCACCGCTAGCTACACGGCCAGATCCTCTGCCACATCCGCCTACTCCCTACAGACCACCTCGATCGAAACTTTTTCTCTACCTGGGAGGTCCCTCAACCATCTACGGATCTTCTATATGGTGGGTCATATAGTCATGTGCCATGTGACCCTCTCCACCACATCTGAAACACTGTATGTTCCTTACATGACTGGATCTGCCTCATGTACTCCGTACAACAAATCCTGAGTCCTGCGGTCGTACACCTATAGGACTGATCCTCTTGGTCCTTTGTGACATCTGTTGGATGGCAGCTGTAGAAGACTCTACAATGTGATGTCTAGTGGTGGGACTCACTACTGGTGACTACTTAACAAAAAAACTCTCTACTAGGAGGGCTCCCTCTAACACCCCCTCATGCGTCGGAATGCAATGAGAAATCATCGAAGCCCTGATCTACCGCCTATGCCCCAATTCAAATGTCCAGGACCTGAAAACTGGGCCCTGCACCATATCAGTGGAGTAGTGTGAGAGGCTAGTGAACATCGCTGAGTACTGAGTCACATTATTGATGCCCGGTTGTATATGAAGAAGCTCATGTATGCGCACTGCGTGAAGAGTTTTTGGGATAAAATTTTCCTAAAACAGGCTATCAATGTCTACCTAGAGGAGAGTCACCTCATTGTGAACATGGAGAATCAAAATCCACCATCTTCCTACTACTTTTAGTTGTATACTGGAAGAAAGGATCACGATGAGATTGACCAGTGTCCCTACTAGTAGGAAGACTCTCACCATGGCCTCCAGCAAATCCTCAGCTGCCTGTGGGTCCATCTCTCCCCTGAACCTGGGTGGCCTATTGCACTGGAACTCATGCAATGTGCTCAAGAACCGTGAACCATCTTCTACTGGAGGTGGTGGTATCATTGGACCAATGGGTAATGGTACCACTGGGGCCTCCGCTGGTGCCTCTATTAGAAGAGGGTGTTGCACAGAGGCCTCATTGCTCGAGGGGCTATCAACACGTACTATATCCGAAACCCTAGATGGTTGTCTAAGTGGAGGAATCCTAAAAAGAAACAGCTGTGACATGGTCAATAAGTTATAACTAGTGAGCTAACTCAAATAGATCACAATGAAAACTCTTTAAAACACACACACAGTTAGTGTTTTCATGATCTGAGTCAAAAATCAGAAGATAGGGTCTTGGTGTATGGATATTTCAGCTTCCGTACCAATACTAGATTCAATAAACTAATAACCACACTATCTACACATAACTATATTGTCTTCCAAATGTTTAGAGTCCAATGTGTTATGGTAGAACTGACTCCTCTAATACCGATTCGCCATGAACCGCCCCCCTGGGGCTCATGCCATGACTACCCCAAGCCAGCCTTCCATAGGCCAGGGGCTGGCGACTAGCACCAAAAGGCGTATTCCCAAAAAATGGGAAGGCATTGACATTATAACTTGTAAACACTGTCAACCTAGCAGACATCTAGATATGAACAGAAGTAAATTGTATAGAAAAAATAGTTCTGAATGTAATAGGGGACGTAATACAAGAACAACAGTAAAGGAACATGTACAACTGAAATAAAATACAACGGAATACAGAAAAGATAGAAACTAGGTCATCCTCTGAGGTTCCTACCTAAACGGTAGGTAAAAATCACCTCTTTAGCACTCCACGCCTGTCCGTCTCATCTGCATACCGACATGTCGTATGGTACATCGCCGAGCACCGTCCAGTCCCTATACCCTCATCCTCAATTAGCGTTGTCCATCATCAGCACTAAACACAACAAGGTGTGGGCATTTCCCATGCAGGTGTGAGAATAATGATACTCAGTAGGGACCCCGAGACCCTAAAACTCTCACAAAATCCAGATAGGATAAACCACATTGCGTGAAATCAAATGAAAATCCTACATAGGTATATGCCCATGCATATACCGATGTTATCAAGTATAACCATCTCAATCATGAGGGAACATTGGGTCCAACCCAAAATCCCAATGCTGAACATATCCATAATGGAAGGAATACAACAATGGTAACTACCACATAGGTACACCACAAAGAAGAATACCACCATGGTATTACCATTAAGGAATGTACAATATATGTACAAACTCAACTCACACCAGGTATAACTATGGTACAGTATTAGAGATAATTAGATTTAAATACGGAATCATCATACTATGTTATGAGGCAGACCTGTGAATGATCCTAAGTAATAACCAGACCCATAGAGGATCGTAGAACATCGTCAGACCCCCATATGATTCTAGTACCTCATCAGACCCACCCAGGATCCTAGTACGTCATCATACCCACACAAGATCCTTGTACATCTTCAGTACATCGTCAAACCCACACATGAACCTAGTACATCGTCAGTACATCGTCAGACCCACACAAGATCCTGGTACATCATTGGTACATCGTCAGACCCCCACAGGATCCTAGTACCTCATAATTATGTCGTCAGACCCACACCGAATCCCAGTACATCTTAAGTATGTCGTTAGACCTAGACAGGATCCTAGTACATCATTAGTACGTCGTCAGACCCACAGAGGATCCTAGTACATCGTCAGTACATCGTCAATACATCGTTAGACCGACACTGGATCCTAGTTAATCGCCAGTACAACATATGACCCACACATTATCCCAGTACACCTTCAGTACATTGTTAGACCCACATAAGATCCTAGTACATCGTCAGTACATTGTCAGAATCACACATGATCCTAGTAGACAGTCACATCGAGCTATACGGTTCCCACACTAAGCTCGTTTTTCCGTGGGGGTGTCCACACCACATGCCACAGTTAGATACTCCAAATTATAAAAAGTATAAAAAAGAATTATCTCAATGGAATTCCATGTTATTGGGGTCACAATGCAACATATGGTGCATCAGACGAATGCTCGGTCTCTAGGTCATTAGCCTCTCAGTCCAGATGTCTCGGATGGATTCGTGCTCGATCCTACCCAACCGTACCCCAACATTATCAGAATCTCTAGTGGGGAATATCAAATGGACTTTCTTGCTGCCGGGTTTTCAGTGCAATAGATGATTCGTCAAACAGACACTGGGTTCTAATGTAATGTCCAAAAGAGTGAATAGGGTTGAAATTGGTCCAGGTCCGGTTTGACCCAGTCGGACCGACCCGTCCCAACCCGGCATAGGTCGACTCGGTTTTGCTCAACCCATTCTGACACTCTGGTTCCAGCCCAGCCCACACTGTGTAGTCTGGCCTGCTGGGCGGCCCAGATTTGGCTGTGGCCTGTGGGGTGGTGGGGCGGCCGTGGAGGTCGTGGGTGGTGCGGGCCCATGGGGGTCACGGGGCGTCCGAGGCCACGAGGGCCACAGAGCTGCCGAGGCTGCGGGTGGTGAGGGGTGGTGGAGAACATCGGTGCCACAGGCGGCACGGGTCCATGGGGCGACGGTGTAGGCTACGGTGTGGTGGAGGCCATGGGGCGACACAGGTTGCGGGGGCCATAGAGCAGCGTGTGGCAGTGCAAAGGTCATGGTCCAATGAGGCGGCCAGGTTTTGGGGGGCCGGCCGTGGGGCGACGGTCTGCCTTGACTGTTCAGATGGCCAACCATCCTCTCTGCATTGCGCAGTCGCGTGTCGTGCCTTCTCCGGCAGCCAGTTCGGCCGGACGCTCTTCGTTCGTCACTATGGCTCAAAGACGCCTTCTTCCATCACGAATAAGACACTATTCACGAAGAATGGAAGAGGGTTCGGGCCATATTTGTTTGGACCGCACCCTCTATGTTAGAGAGGTAGAAAATGGATCAAAGGGAATGATTCAATGTGAGGGGAACAAAATTAACATGGATTAATTGAAAACACCCCTAACTTGTTTTTTTTTGCGGACATCTATGTGGAGTGAAGGACAGTCATTAGATTGATGATGTCCCACATTGGAGGATTTCCTAAGGAAGAAGTCGAAGACATTAGACAGTGTTTGCATTCTTCATTGGAGAAGAACAATTCCTCCAAGGTTCTCCTCTTCAAATCCTTTCTACCAATTCCACCCAAAAAGAAAATTGTCCAATATGTTGTGTTTCATAAATTTAATTTTTGGCATAAAATTAAATTGACATCATTAAGTACGATGCGCTTGACATCATTAAAGTCTGAGGATACCAAAGGTTATCACCAATTGAAGGGTTGTTCAAGAGTTATGTCCATATTAATGATATAGTTTAGCGGCTTCGAGTGGTCACCACCATTAAATTCAAATTGGATGGTTTTGTGCTCCGTGGTCCCCACATCCATAACTCATGTATAGGGGTTTCAAGAATAAAAATAAAATGCAAAAATAATTTTATATTTATTTTCCCATGAAAAGTGTAAAACTATCATTCACCCTCGGCCTGCTGTGGTTAAGGTGAAGGTCTCCTTAAGTGAATACTAGTTCTGCGAGTTCAACGATGACAACAGATTTCAAATCCAAGCACTCGTTCAAATGTTATAAAATCCTACTCATACGTTTTCTGAACGTACCTGAATTTTTTTTTCAGAAATTCTTTCTGGGCACACCGGACCTCAGAATCACATGCCATCAATTTTTTCATACTTGTAAAATAATAATATATTTAAAAAAAATTACATGAAATTTCAGGGTATTTACAAATTCCAACATTAATTAGATATTCTTTTATTATGTTCATTCAATTAATTTTCATAATCATGAAATGGTGGGCTACGAATGTGTGGCCATTTTTCATTTAACTACATTCAACTAGGCTAACTGATACGTATAAAATAATTTCTGTTCACAATTGATATTAATTTACTATATTAAAACAATTAACATATAGTGTTCTTATTATAAAATAATGTATTATACATTTAAAATCTGTTCATATTGTTTAATAAAGTTTTTTAATGAGGCCAAATAATGATCACTTGAATGATGGTGACAAATAGACTTAACAACACACTATAGAAATAATTGTGAAAACACCATACTCGGGCTTTTTAGAGATGAGGTTATGTTCTCAAACAATGTGACTATCATGTATGGAACGGGATATAAATTATGGGCACATTGATCAGAATCATGGAATTTGAATTTTAATAAGAATCTCTTGATGAAATCACTGTTCAAAAAATAATGATAATTTATAAAATAGAAATTCATTAGTTATGATTCAAAAACCACACAACTCAATCCTATAACATTAACCTTATATAGTATCTACCTTATGTTTTTTTGGGATTAGAAGAGAATATAAGAACACATCAATGACCTGATGATTTTTACTATGATCTGGCACAAAAATATCTATATTGATAGAATGATAAATTGAAAAGGGAAAATATGACCAATGAACTTACCAACTCCGATCATATGAGAACAATACTCATTGAATCCAATCATGGATGTTATACTTGGATCTAAAACTATTATTTGATCTCAAAATCATGCTCTTAAGGAAAATATGTCCATTGTAGGAGAATGTTTAGTAGGGGTTTTTTTAGATTAGATTTGAGGGTAAAAGCATATGTTCCCCAAGAAATTAAAAGTTTGTATTATTTTTTCACATGGTTGGCCAAATTGTGTACCATCAATCAACCTATTAATTTTTAATGGGGAACCCAATTTGTTTCATGTTCATAATTTTACTAATCGTGGAGATCTTATGTAGCACGATCCACTGTTAAGTGTAGGTACTCCCACACATGCATTGTTTGCTAGCCATAAGACATCCTAAAATCATGCGGACTCTTATACACAACTAGTCATCCCTCACATAGTATGGTAAACCATGTGGACTATATCAAATGATTTATACTAAACATGCAACCCATCCCTTATCCCGCATGCAAGGGATATGTGCTCTCAATAAATACCACAACCCCATGAAACTATCGTGAACACATTATGTATCCAATTTAGGTCAAAAATTAATAATTATTCCTATTTAAAAACTTATTCATGGATTATAGAAAAACTATGTTCTTACACCATCATGATTACCTTCCATGTATGAAGTGAATTAATCACATCACTTCCAGAGGCCGTAGTCCCCCATACACATGAGAAATGTAATTATATTCCTATAAAATTGAATGTAAGAAGTTATATGTGATATAATAATTTAATAAAAAAAATAATATCATATATATGATATATAATAATTCAATATATCTTTACATCCAGCCGCTATAGGTGCTAATTTAAAATTAATTTCATTGGATAGCGAGGCATTAGTTCTCCTTACACCTAAAAAAAAATTTAATCCCATTTGATGGAAAAGGATAAAAATTTAGAACATTTCATTAAGATAATAAAATATTAGTATATTAAATAATTTTAGGTTATTATATCATCAGGTTTAAATAATAATATAAGGCCTTATAAGATGAAATAATATAAAAAGAATAGTATGGGATGCTGCCTCTTCTTTGGGAAACATCCTTTTGTTTATAGCAAAATGATTCATAAGTTGCCTTTATGAAATCAATATGGGTTATAGAATTATATAATAGAATAATAGAATTAATTTCTATAAGAATATAATGAGAAAAATGTTTTGGGAATGTGAGGAGGAGAGGAGAGGGGTTGTCCATTTATAATTGAGGTGAGTGGGACACTTGTAAATTTAGAAAATAAGAAGATATACCGACATGTTTCAAATTCCAAAAGGATAAAAAAATGTTAAATATAGAATATATAAAATATGGGGTCAAAATTTGACAACACAATTTATTTTAGATATGTTCTGGGTAAATTTCAACACATGTCATTTTAATTTAACACCTTGGTTAATGGATTTTTAAATTTCCTATAGTAAACAATTTTTTCCTTTTTTACTATTAATTATTAATATTAAATATGTTGAAAATATTTGATAATATAATGTATTTTATTCAAAAAAATGAACACATTTCCCCATTTTCCTGTCATAGAAGTAGAAAATATTATTTTTAAATTATTCCCACATAAGAGATGTGAAATATAGGATTCAATGAGAAAATGATCAAATGTTTAAAAACAATATTAAACAAAAATAAATATGAAATTGAAAATAATAACCTGAAATTGATTAATTTATACTTAATTGAACTAATTTTAAATAAAACTTAATTTAAGACAATAAAAAACCATATAAGTCATTTAAATGAAAACGTATTCTTCAAAAAACATCATTATTTTTTATTGTTTAATGAAAAAAATATTCTTTGTAAAATACAAAAAATACAATGAAATATTATTTTTAAATTATTATATTAAATATGGAATATCATTTTTTCCAATTTAATTTTTAAATTGATATAAGTTAATTTGAATATAAGTATGAGACGATTGAAAAAAATCATTGTAAAAAACCATATTTATTAGGAATAAAAATGAATTTATTTTTATAACTTGTATTGAAAAAATATTAGAATAACATCAAATATTCCAATGACTGTATAAAATATAAATTTCATGAATACAATCAAGTAATATTTATTTTATTTTATGATGTGAAACACACTAGTGCAAAGAAAATTAGTTCATTATAAATTCACTTCATTTACTATCAGATGGTTCTTATTTTAATTTAAAATTAATTGGTCACAAAAGAATTATTTTTTCATATATGTGTAAAGAATAAATATTCATTATTTAGTTAATATTTATTATACCCTCTCTTCAAATGGATAGGTGATAAATTTAATATTAAATAATAATATCATAATAGTATGTCACATTTGATTTAAACTCGGTGTTTCAAGGAACACAATATAAAATAATCATTATTACTAACACCAAATATTGAAATGATTAAATTTATTTCAAACAATATATATTTCTCAAAATCATGTGGTG
This sequence comes from Viscum album, assembly GCA_963277665.1. Classification (NCBI taxonomy): domain Eukaryota; kingdom Viridiplantae; phylum Streptophyta; class Magnoliopsida; order Santalales; family Viscaceae; genus Viscum; species Viscum album. Next base: position 1,878,287,336 of record OY728150.1, on the reverse strand, counting down.
TTATATTCTACCCCCATTTAATAAATTATTTCATCTAACTTTGAACATGTGTTTGGTAAATAAGGATTTAACATTTAAAAATCCCATTTTGGGAATCCTAGATTGTAAAAAGGGATAATAAAAAATTATTTTTAAATGACTTAAAAAAATGCATGAATGTAAAATAGTATAACACATTACTATGATTCCATGTAGGATAAGTTTTTTTAGATATGATGATTTCGAAATGGAAGAAAATCATAAGGACTAAATAATGATGTAGAGTTACATAGATCATTAATAACAATAATGTGAATAATCATGATAAAAAAAATAACATAAAACCATAATCCAATGAGTTTTTAAAAGGGTAATTTATATCATCATAAATGATTGTAAATGGAAAAAATTTAATTTCAAGATACTTATCAAATTTCTGGGTTATTATCACAATAATATAAACACTATGAATTTAATTCCATTTCAAAAACACAATATCATCATTTGGGTGTGCTTCAATAAATTTCAACATTACCATATACTCTGCAAAATGAAGATGTTATTTTATGATTATTTTTCTAATGGATCATAATATATATAAAATAATGATTATTCTTTTCTTCATTCAATTTTTATTATGAAAATTTTTTTATCAATAAATATCCAATTAAATCCATATTTTGAGATAATATATTTCTAGAATAGTTAAACTTAAGGCTCCTCCATGTCTATAAAAAATTGGAATCCAAAAATCCAGAAATAAGGTCACTATATTTATAAAATATTTTTATAATAAACTAACGAACAAACATGATGTATATATTTAATTTAAAAACCAAATAAGTGAATAAATTGGTCTTATATTCCATTGAAACTTGGTAATATCTTTAATTATCATAAAATTATAATAAAAACATTATTGCATTAAAAAATAAACTCATCCCTCATTCCTCAAATAAAATAAAAGATTTGTGAACATATTTTATAAATTAAAAAATATTCTAAACTCTATCGATCGTAAAATATTACACTATGTCATCAGATCATTAATCAGTACAAATGTAATAAATATTATCCAATTTAATTTATCACATCAATTATATATTTATCCAAAAAACATAATTTTCTAGACATGTAGAACAGATTACAATATATCTCCCTTTAATAAAAATATTACCTTTCAGTTAAATCACTTTTCAAGTCCATCGATACCATATAACATATTATCTCAAAAACATATAGAAAAATATAAATGAAAAAATCCATTAATATTTTATGATTAGAAGAACCAGAATTCAAGTAATAAAAATATAATTATTTGAATCATTACAAATTAACACATCATTCATTCGGATTCCTTTATAAAGTATTAACCAGGCATCATATTCTTATTCCTAAATTCTCCTTTCCTTATATATATCATTTTTTAGTCTCTTAATCATAACTAATATAACTATTACTCATGTAATCTTGCTAATTCAATTCTAGGTACTTCTATTTAGGATAACAATTTTCATAATTACCATCATTTCAAAATTTGAAACATTCAACTGTCGATGAAATATTAGAGATACCATTATTCTAATACATTGTGTTAAATAGAATCTTCATTTATCCTATGTAATTATATGATTTTTGTGCATATTTACACATATCATCCCTTGAATAATTTAACATGGGTTATTATTAAGGCATTTTCAACATAGGGAAAACAAAATATTCTCCCCTCTTGGTCTCCAACAATTATACTAACAAGAAACTCTATCATTCTCTTCGTTGGAGAGTCTATGAGTTGGTTAAAGATCATGTTATAAATCAAATATCATGATAAATAATTTGGAATAATGCAAATATCATTCTTTCTTTCCATCATCCCATTAATTTTCTCAATAATACATTATTATCACAATAATCACTAATCTAATTTCATATAGTTCTTTACATTGACTAATACCAAAAAATATAACTTCTGTAACAATATTCATAGTGGGAATTCACCTAAAAAAGAAAATTCAATTAGGGATGTCTAAATAAAGAACAATTTTGTTCAATCTATTACACCTTAGGCTTATCATAGTCATTCATGGTCATCATATAAATTCTTTAAGATAGTTTGTAAATTATTTTTTTTGTTTAAAAATCATACCCTTCAAGAATATCTAATTATTATAGGCTGAAAGGCCATTTCCATGCACCAGGTGATGATCAACTCTATCTGAATTTACCCTTTTCAGATTTACTACCCTGTGTACCTCTCTGATAGATCCACATCCCGTTATAGTATCCAAATAGCGATGTAATTTCATGGAAGAAACTATCTCTATATTTTACCAAATTTTAATGACATTATCTTATATGTTGAATCATTCATAGACATATTGTTTTCCCTGTCACTAGAAATATCACTAATAACATGTATATGTATTTCAATAAATTTTTCTAATCCTTTTTTCCATATTATAACTGAACCTTTCCTTTTTTACAAAATGTAGTGACCCAAACCTTTTCATACATAGATAGTTCATCTTTTATACGAATAGTAATTACAATAAAAAACACATGTAATTAGATAATTACTGTTTAATTCCATTGGATACTAGGTAAAAATATTTTTATTGATAGAACTACTCATAATTTTACCCAAAAATATATTATAATTTATAACTCTTCCCATACATACCCTACAGAAAAAAAATTATTATAAACTTTGGAAGGGAAACATAATAAATGGAAGGATTACATGCTCAGTAAGGGTAAACAAGTAAAAATATGTAAAAATAACATGATGATAATGGAATGTGAATTTGATAATAATATATATAAACCATTACATGAATTTAAATGATCAAAATCTAGAAAAATGGAAGAAATATTTGTTGTTAATAAGTCATGCATAATATAGAAATCAATGAACATGAGCCATAAGTTCATAAATTTTACATATGACAGGGAATTTCGGCATTAACACCAGCATTTAAACCAATTCCCATAGTAGTCAAGGATCATGTTTAAATCTATCATTATGGATTGGGTTCAATATTTAATAAATTTATGTATTCATGGTTTTTTCCTAGTTCTATCAATGTGGCCAGAGTTCCTTATAGTTTGGATTTCACTCTCCAATTCCATGCTAATTTCTCATGAAATACCAGTCTTTAATCAATTAATTATAGGTAGATATTGGTCTGAACCATATTTATATATAATGTAACCACTATCCTTGGTTATAACATAACCACTATCATTGGTTATAATGTAACCAACATCCCATAATAATGGTATTTCATATGTTTTCTACAACATCATAAGACATTCATCATATCCAAATCCATGAAGATAAATTGATTTCATAAAAATATCATCACAACATATCCTACGTAAAATTAATAGGTTTCATAATTATTTCATCATCAATGAAAAAAACATGGAAAAAATAAGAATTCCTAAGAATATTTTCATGGTATAACCTATAGAAGAAAAAATGTTATAGTAAAAAAATTGTCTTCATAAGCCTAATCGATATAGACAATGAATAAAAATATTATCCATGGATCATATCCCATGTTAAAAATAAGTAATATAAAACGATGTAATATTTGATGGAATGTAATTTTGAAAGATAATTTGGAAAATTTATTATGGATGATAACTTTTATTTGAAAATAACGTTTAAAAAAATTATAAAATAGTTTAGATAACATTTTCGTGGAAAATAACCATGAAATCATATAAATGAATATTTAGAGATCAACTAAATAGTGTATTGGGTAAAATATCCTCTCTAATTTAAACAAAATTATAACATATTTTTTTTTAATTAATATTTTTTAAAAATAAACATAAAAACATATTATAATATCTTCAATGAAAATAATGGTCCTAATGGTAGAAAATAAAAATAATTTCATATGTGTTATAAAATGTTGTCTTTCAAATTTTTATTAAATGAAAATAACACATTGTTTTCAAAATGATATGATATTTTATTTATAAAAATTTTTTAAAAATTAAAAAATCAGTAACTATTATTTCAAATTTCACTTTGGTAATGTTAAAATATGTTAGAAAAATATTTTTTGAAATTTTTGATATGGAAGAAAATAGTATTTTGACCGAAGTGAGGGAAAATGTCTATTTACATTAAAATCATAATTTATGAATTTGTATTATGTAATGAGTGAAAAATAAATAGAAAATTTTATTCTAAATGAATAACTGTAATATAATAAAAATCATGAGTTTCAAAAGGGATATATCAAAGTATTACATCGTTGGAATAAAAATCATAAACAATCCTGACTAATGATGAGGTTGTATCATAACACCACCACCAAGTTGGTGACATTGAGTCATAAAACCCATCAAATAATATAATTAAAAAAATTATAAAATCATGGGAATAAATAAATTCTAGATATTTAATTTTAATGGTTCTTTATATACACCTAAAATAATAAATTATGTGTATATCATAATGAATGTCTCCAAGTAGAAAAATTGGGACAAAAATATCTTACCACTTTGTTAATCTCATAAATCATAAGACCCGTTTAATAATAGCATCAAATGAATAATATAATGTAATTAAAAATAAATTCATTTTATTAAATGTCAAATAGAATGTATATACACCACAAATAATAAATTATTTTTATATATTGAATAAATCCCATAGAATGAAAAAATAGAATAAAATCTCCAACCCTAAGTATTTACTTCCTTAGTACATATTAAAATATCTTATATATAAAATATAATTTTATTATAAATATTTTATAGAACCATATATATATATATATATATATTATGATATAGGATTTTCAATTACATTTTATTATCCATTTATTTAAAATACAATTTCAATACTCATTTAAGGAAATAACTACTATTTTCATGTATGTTTTGATTTCTAAATTTTCTGGTCCAGAAAAATTGTTCATTGTTACATGCTATATATAATTATATCCATGAAATATATATAATATATTTTTAGTATATATGAATTTAGTTTAGTCCATAAATGATATAAATATAAAATAAAATATACAGTTCATGGAGATAGTAGTCGTACATATGCATGAATTATACTTCCATTTTATTGATTGATAGAAAGATATAAAGTAAAATAATATATTATCATTATAAAATAATTTTTATGTTTTAAATATAACAATTTATAATTAAAAATATCCATATTTCCATCCATTTAAAGCATTAATGGATCTTATCACTTCGTGATGTGGTAGTTCGTCGTGCACATTACTTAGGTAATCATATTGCCAATGAATGGAAATTTATAAAATATATGTGGTAAACTAGTTCTATAATTATAATGATATCATAAATAATATATATATATTATTTATATTTTGTTTCAACTGTGAGGGGTGGTAATGGAAATAAGAATGACATTATTTCCCAAGGCAGTTGTCTACCATACACACCAATGATGATTTCGTATCCCACTTGATTGAAGATGAGTCAAATTTAGGTTATTATATTAGTATGATAAAATCTCATCATAAAGAATATATTTAGGATATTTCATATTACCTTTTTCGTGATAATTTAAGGAGATTGATTACGAAATAAAATAAATCACTTGGTTAGGGATGTTGCCTCTTTCTGAGAAAACATCTATTACTTTTCACCAAAGGATTATTAGATTAGAATTATGAACAAATTATGGATTATAAAAAGAGAATATTTAATTATTGGATGTATTCAGGTTATTAACAACATAACAATAGGGATTTGGATATGTGAAGTAGAGAGGAGAGAGGGTGTCCTTTTTCAGGTGAGGTGGGTGGCACAATAGGAATTTTTAAAAATAAAATGTTGTACCCACTTGTTTCACATTCCAAAAGAAATTTAAATGGGATATTATAGGAAAAATAAAATATGAGGTTGAAATATGGAAAAAAAATTGTTGTTCAAAATGGTTTGGGACATTTTTACCCATATCGATTTAGTTTAACCCTCAGAAAACCAATTTTTACCTTAAACGTTATATACAATATTTACTACTTTTAATATTCACTAAGTTAAAAATATAAATTAAACATATAATATAATATAAAAAATTATTTTTATATATATGAAAATAATTTTCTCATATTCAATTCACATAAATAAAAACATTTAAAAAAAATATTAATTTCATATCCTAATGAGAAATCAGTTTTCCAAAGAGAAAATGATCACATGTTTAAAAATATATTATATCAAATATAAATATTAAAATTATTTGAATGTCATGAATTATATTAATATAAATATATATAAATTAACTAATTTTTATTGAAAATCCACTATAATGTAAAAAATAACCACATATAATCTTTAAAATAATTGGAAGTTATCAATAAAATAACTAATTTACACTACTCATTGATAAATTTTCCATTAAAAATATCCCTAAAATTCACAATAAAATAATATGAAATGATAATTTAAAAAATTAATTTTATTGTTTCTAATTAATTTACCATAACATTCCCTAATTACTTTTATTATATCTGTGTAAAAGAAGACATGACAACATTTTAGAGAAATACACTTCTTAAGCATGAAATTTGATTTATTCACATATCTTGTTTAAAGAAAAATAATAATATTATTTAATATTATATTTAATATATTATATATAAATTTAAACAATATAATTCAAATAATTTTTTTAAAATTTTTTTTATGTAAAACACACATGTGAACCGGAAAAAAAATTACTGAAATTTTTCATTATTTTCATGGGTTGTTGTTTTTATTTATAATCAATTGGTCACCTTATAATTCATTATATATTCAAGTATATAAAATATACTCATAATTTATTTAATATTACTGACAATCTTTATTCCAATATTTAGTTGATAAAAATCATATTGAATAAAAATATTTTATTAGTATACCATGCATCTTTATACTCAGTGTTTCATGGAATTCAATCTAACAAAAGATTTGAGTTTGATGAGAAATATTGAAATGATCAAATTAATGTGAATAAATAATATTTCACAATATCAATGAGGGTTAAATGTTTTTAATTAAAATAATCATGTCGAATAATGTTTATATTTGTTGGGATAGGTAAATGAATATAAAACAGGTAATTACAAGAAATAATAACATGATATGAAAATCCATTAGGTTAGTGATATATGATTTATTAAATATACAACCATATAATACAAAACAAGGAATAGAAATTCAACAACTCACATGCCCATGGAAATTACCCAATGACCTACCCCCCACCACTAAACTCTTACTACCCTTCCACTAATGGTGGAAGAAAACATTTGAGAGGGTAATGCTCGCCTCCCACTAGGGGCCCCACGAGGACTTGAGGGTGCCACATGTGACTTAGCTATGAAAATGGATTTGAATTTTAGTGTGAATAATTTGAATAGTGGCTGAGTCTAGTGGGACATGATGCTACACCAATTCCCAGAGAAAATGTGTGAAAGGATAAAACTCACCACCCACTGGGGGAACTTCTAAGTCTAAAGCGCGCCATATATTCCCTAACAAGAAAAATAGATATGAGTCGACCCGTTCATAATATGAATTGTGTATGAGTCTACTATGAATCGAGCCTGTTCTAGAGCCCATGGAGAGTGAGCATTACAACCAGTGGGTTTCACTCATCTAACTCTCCAAGGGAAATATTTCTGATAGGGTTATGCCCACATCCCACTTGGGGGACCCTCAAGGACAAGAGCAAGCCACATGTTCCCCAACCTAGAAAATGTTTCGATTCACCCTTTTCATTATATTCATAGTGTTCAAGTCTAGTAGGACTCAATCTAGCATATGTTCCCATTGAGAGAGAGTGGTAAAACCGTTAGGTACCAATCAGCTGACACCCCTTCAGAAAAACATGTGAAATAGTAACTATTGCCTCCCAATAGGTGACTCACGTATATTTTAACACACTAGATATAGCCTAACTATGATTTTTTCATTGTCTCACCTTTTGCATTTTATGCACAGTGTCTGTCTAGAGGGACATGAGAATATACCAGTTCTAATTGACAGTAAGGGGTTCAACAAGTGGGCACCACTAATCTAAAACCACATGAGATGAGACATGTTGAAAATAATTCAAGCCTCCCACTGGAGGAATCTCTAGGCCTATACCATTCACATATTCTCCTACTGGGAAAATGGATTTGAATCACCTTGTGTATAAGATGCACGATTTCCGAGTCTGGTTGGACTTTAGCCTATACAAGTTCCCATTGATAGAAAGTGGTATAACTGGAGGTTACCCTAATCTAACAACCCATGGTAAAAACATTTTAAATGGAAGTGATCACTTTCCACTAGGGGGATCTAGGATCTTCGTGCACTCCATGTTCCCCAACTAGGAAAATGGATATGAATTGAAAATGTGTGAAAGGGTAACACGCTCTTCCCACTAAGAACCCTACCATAACTAGAGAACACCACACAATCACCAACATTGAAAAAGGATTTATATATAACTATGCATAATATTCACAATTTATGAGTCTTTTGGGACTCGAACCTGCGTCAGTTCCCGTGGAGAGTTACTCGTACACCTTGAAGGTAGCACTCATCTAACACCCCATGGGAAAAATGTGTGAAAGGGTAATACTTAACTACCTTTTTGGGCCCTTCCAGTCCCAAAGCATGATGCATGTTCCCCATCTAAGAAACATTATTTGAATCAACTGATGAATTATTTGCACATTATCTGTTATTGGTGGATCTCTAGGATGTGTACGTTCATATAGGGAGTCATGGGCACAACCAGTGGGTACCAATATGATAACACCCTATGGGAAAAATGTGTGAATGGGTGAAACTCACCCCTATAGGATTTCACTAGTTCTAGAGTGCATATTATGTCCACCAGCTATAATAATTGGTTTGAATCTCCCTGCTCAAAATATGTATAATGTCTATGTATGGGAAAACTAGATCAAGTTTCATTTCCCAATGAGAGGGAGGGGTACACCTAGTGGTTACCACTCGACTAAGACCCCATGATAAAATATGTGAAAGGGTAATGTGCACCTCCATCTGGGGGCACATCCATGCACATATCTCACCACACATTTCATATCGAGGAAAATGTATTTGAATCAACTTATGAACAATATGAACAATCTCTGACTAAGGTAGGACTTGAGCCTGTGCCGATTCCATTGTAGATCGATGAGTACAAGCATCATGTACCACTCAACTAAAACCTCATGGAAAAATGTCTAAAATGATCATTATCTCCTCCCACTCAAGGCCCCACCGATTCTAGAGAGCTACCTAAATTCCCCATCTTCAAAAATGTATTTGAATCACCCTGTGCATTATATTCCCTATGTCTGAGTCTAGAAGGACATGAGCCTTTACTAGTTCTAATGGAGAGCATGGGATACGACCAACAGGTACAAAATGGATAACACCCCACGAGAAACACTTGTGAAAAGTTAACTCTCACCTCAAAATGGGACTCCTCCATGAATATAGATAGAGACAAGTTCCCCCCCATATGAAAATGAATTTGAATCTTCCTGTGCATAATTTTCACAGTGTTCGAGATGGGTGAGACTCGAGCCTACTGCAGTTCCTAGAGAGATCGAGGAGTAAAAACAGAGTTTTCCATTCATATAATTACCCATTATAAAAATGTGTGAAAGGGTAAAACTCACGTCCCACTAGTGGGAACTACTAGAATAATAACACACAATAGGTTCCAAAGCCATCAAAATGTATTTGAATCACCATGTGAAAAACATGATATGTGTTCGAATCTAGAGAGACATCATCCCATGAAAGTACCAATGAAAATTTATGACCTAAAATATTTATAATAATAATATTGAAAAAGATTCACTGTATTTATATACACGAGGAAAAATAAACATGTGGGTAATATGGAATATATTATTGAAAAATAAATTGAGAATAATATCCTTTGCGTCAAGCCTTGACTTCATTCATACTTGCTAGAATCCCCTATATAATAAATGTTTGTTAATTAAATATATATTATAGTACCGTAATGATATATATAATTCCATATATGATTACTTATAACCCATTTAATATGTACCTATTGTCTATTCATTACAGAAAATAATGTCCCTCGTGATTATTACTATAATTTTCATGTTTGTTTTATTTATGATATTTTTAGTTATTTCAACTTGATAAAGGTACCCTAATATAAATAATTTTTATCATTATAAAAATATAAAATAAATTCATTACATACATATTTATAGTATTCCTTAAATGGTAGTGATATATAATTAATTGCATCGCTCATGAAGAGGGTAAGTCATATGTATGCATGAATGTTTTTTCCATTTTCAAAATGGATGGAACTAAATAAAAGTAATTAATTTTTAATCAATAAATAATAAATTATATAACCTATAAACTATATATTTTTATTAATTATTCTATTTATACAATCTAAAAAGACATAGAATGAAAAAATAATCGCATCACTTTGTGTAGGCTGTATCCACATGTACAAATGAGTGACATTATTGTTTTCAAACTGATAAGAATTTTAAAAGATATGTGTGATATTATAATTCAAATAGTATAATTAATTCATATATATATATATATAATTCAAATACATTATTATCTCCTTCCTTGATAGGATTTAATAGAAAATGAATTATAACAGTTCGCGAGACCGTAGTCAGTCGTACACATGATCAACAATCACATTAACAATTTGATAGAAGAGGAGAAAGATGCAGGATATATCATTAAAATAACAATATATTAATATATAATATATAATGATGTTATCATATAATAATTTTTTAATAATTTTTTATTGTTTTTGATGAAGAAATACAATTAATAACGTGTGGTTAATAATTATACATATTTTTCAGAAAACCACTTTTTTTGTTTACACATAATGCCTCCATAGGCTATCATTATTAAAAAATAAAGGGATATAAGTAATTGAGTATATTTTAATAAACTTTTTTGAGTAATTATTGTAAAAAATGATCTTTATTTTTGGATAGAAGAGGATATGAGGTTTCATTTAATATGTGGGGGATTTGACCCACTTCGAAACCAATTATAAAATTAATAAAATAATAAAAAATATTAATGTCATATTTATGAAAAATTACAATAAATGAACTTATATTACTTTTTTGGGATAGTATAATGTCTTAATATTTCCATAAAATATTATTTTTTCATGTTTAATTTGGTAACTTTCCAAATCTTCTAGTTTAACTCTTATTAAACTCGTTTTAATCTTAATTGTGGTAATTACTTATCATTGATCTTTATTATTCTTTATGAAATAAATTAAGTTAAAATAATTAACTATTAAATATTTTTATGATTTCCAAAATGGAATCCTATTTATAGAAATAAATTTTGAAATTTGGTTGAAATTAATTTGAAATTGATTTTGTAGGGATGATGAAAATGCAGTTTTCATTGAAAAATATTTCTTATGTGTAAAATTTTAATTTCAATGATAATAAAATTAATATTTCTAATGAAATATATATTATTAATAATAAAATAAGTTTAATAATTTTACTTTTATAACCATTTAAAACAAAATAATGCTTTATTAATCTTTAGTTGGAAATTAATTTTTCATGAAAATTTATTTTTTATCTCTATTCATTGAAAAAATAATATTTTTAGAAAATTATAAAAACTTTACTCTGAAATAATTTTTAAAGGTTGATTAGAAAATCGAATAACACTTTGAAAAAGTTAAAAATCACAAAATATTATTTTTAATATAAGGTCATAAAATGGAACAATACCTATTTTCAGAAAAACACATTTCTTAAGAATAAAAAATAATTTATTCTCACCTTGAGATTTAAAAAATATTAAATTTCTATAAAAAATCATTTCATATATCATATTTATATTTAATTAAAATAATTCACCTATAGTGAATAATTTAATTTATCATGATAAATATACATTGTGATTCTAAAATAATTTTTTAGGAACATGATTATATCTAATTCAAATGATTTGTGATTAAATTACATTTCTCATCAACTGATTAAAAGTAATTTATGTGTAAACCATGTAATTATCATAATTTAGTTAATCCTATTCATACCCTCATATTTAACAGTTAGTTAATAATGGTATACCATAATACTGTTCACATAGCCATGGGGTTGGGACTAAAAAATGCTATTAAATAAAATAAATCAATTTTTAAACAAATAAATTAACTAATTAAATGGGTGTTTTAGCATTCACCATATTTATTGACTATTATTATAGTGAAAATATATTTTCCATGATACTGGATTATGATTGTGGTGATATCCCAATCACTAATGGTTCTTATCAAAGTGGTGATAACCTATTCACCCATAGTCATTAAATTATGATGATTAACTATTCAACTTTAGGATTTATATTGTAAAGATATTACATTAAACTTGTAATAGATATCATGGTTAAACCATCAGAATTATTATATATTTATTTAACAACAATTTCACCATTATTTTCACATCATAGTGATAAAATAATGACTCTAGTTATGTTATTGTAGTGGTAAATTATTCACCTTGTTTTGTGTAATGTTATTGTGACAACCGATTCATAATGCTCAAGTTGTGGGTGGTGGTTTCACATTCAATAATACATGTTATTGAAGGTGACAATATTCGCTATTATAATTATTTATAGATTGGATAACAAATTAATTCCCTTTTTATAACATAACCATTAGAGTATTTCTCTGACTATGGTAATGTAAAAAATAGGTATAATCATTCATCATGGTGAATTCATAGTATCCCATGATATTGTATGTACTATATCTACGACTAACAGATAGTTATATAATATTTAATGAAATCACATATTTTTTTTGTTAAATTTAGGTTCACAGTTGTGGGTGGCGTATTGAGTTTTATTTCACACACCATACATGTGAAAATGTTTGGGTATGAAATCATAATGATTAGCGGTGGAAGTAAGAGAAATGATCCTATAGTTATTGAATTATTTTGATGCATAAAAGTATTTGTATAGGGAATTGGATGGATCATTAGACCAATATTTTTTTTAGTTAGATTCTAATATATATTTTTTACAAATTTGTTTTTTATGATCAGCCCATTTGTTGATTCTGAATTATTATATCCATGGAATGCTAGTATAGATTGTACAAATTTATTTAGTATGTGATGTTTTGTTAGTATTAACTTCTCGTTATATTTTAGAATTATAGTATTCATTTTTGATACTAGATTATCATTATTTCTTCTATTTTTTATTGTTTTCTAGTATAGGATATAGTATTCCCAAGGTATTGGTGTAAAATTATTTTTATTTGGAAATATCTATCATATGATGAGGCACTCCTAAGGTGTCATACAACACTCAAATAATTTTTTCATGTTGACTATTATTAATATGATACAAATTCAAACACGATCATTTTTTTTCATATAAGATATAAGTGTATGATATATGGATTTTAAAATTGTATGAAACCTATGATAAGGTATAACTAACCCTACTTTTTAAAAAAACATATACTAAAAAAGAATATTGTTCTTGGTTTTTTGGGTTTTTTGTTTTATTTTATATTAATGAATATGTTGTTTGTTTTATGCATTATTTTTTTAACTATTTCCCATGTTATGAAGAGATATTTCAAGAATTAAATTTTTCTTGTTGAATTAGAAAAATATTTTAAATATTTTATACGATTGAACACATGGTTATGATAAACGGTTTATTATTAAATTTATTAATTATAATTTATGCAATATTTTATTATATATGATATTTATGGACCTTTACATGATTGAGCCGTTGTTGTTAGTTGTTTTCTTCTAAATAATTTTGGACTCAATATATATATCATATGATTATTTTTTACCTATTAATAATAGTTGATGAAGTTTGATAGTGGATTACCATGTATAAGAAGCTTGTTTTGATAGGAGGTATATATATTAGTGCAATGTGTTATTGGTTATTTTATTTTTAATTAAATTATTCATGAACTATGAGAGAAATTCTATAACTTATATAATTTAAATTTCAATGATATGAAACTATAATAGTATTTGTAGAGGACAAAAATATTGGGGATGGTAATTACCTATCAAATATGGTATTAAATACAATTTCAAGATAGTATGTCATATTAATTAACTTATCAAGGTGATTTTACTGTATATTTTAATGTATTTTGTTCATGAGACTTTGAGAGGTATGCAACCCATGTTTGAGTTGTTCGGTGATTTCTAGTTGTAAAATCCAACTCATATTGTATTAATTTGTATAATAAATGATGTTGATTCCTATTTTATGTCCGTTGATAGTATAGTTTATTAAATTTAGATAACCCTTGAGAATACAATGAGAAATTCAATGTATTTTCCTTAGGGCAGCATGACTGATTGATGGGAGGTGAAATTCAAGGTGGGCTAAAATCAAAGCCTTAACCTTGAAGCATATTTTTGTAATGATCCATAATAAGTTCATTCCAAAAACACCAAATAGTATTTTAGATTTTTATTTTATGAAATTTTTTATTAATATATGCTTATCATTGTATAAATGTATCATATTATAAATTAGCATTGGTTTAGAGCTATGTTGACTCTGAATGATGTTATATGATTCCGGTTCTTTGAATATGGGTTGAAGTTTGATATCCAGTAATAGGTGTATATATTTTTTATATTTTATATTTAATTGATTAATGACTCTTACTATATTAATATGATAAAAACTATTTATTGTTGTATTTCAATAAATGATTCCTTTTTAAGTATTGTGAGTGTGTAACTGGGAAGTAGGAAGTGAAAACATGATGGAAATCACTAGGGTTTTGATAAACCTGTTAATGAAGGTAGATGTTTATATCTTACCCAATTATAGGATACTAATATCTAATGATTATAATGGGATAGATTTTTAATCAATTATAGGATGATGTAATTCCATTGTATGAGTGTTTCCCTTACAGTATGCTAAGTGACATACAATGGTTTTATAATTGTACACCCCAACTAACTGCTGAAATTGGTTGTGGACAAACTCAGAAATTTGGTGTTGGGGAAGGAGTGTCACTTCAATGTTATAGTTGGGGTTGTTATTGGGATTTGGTGAATATATGGTTCTTATCATAACTAGAAACAACATTAATAAGGTGGTACCCCATGAAAGTGTTTGATGATTGGAGCACGAGGTTAGAACTTAGGCTCAGGGAACCCTTATGTGATCATGTAGAATCACAATCATATATAATATACATTCATCAACTATATTATAATCCTAATATCACAAAAGATTATGTATATTTAAAATTATATGGTTATAACACCCATATGCTATTACCTTATTATTTTTTCTAAGAATAAAGCAATACCATCATTGATGAATCGTTGTATATCAAAAACCATTTTCTACATTATAGTATTGTTATTATAGTTAAAATTATTTATCTCTAATTATTATCATTAAATATATCCTCACATTATTATATAATGAGTAACTTTAAACCTTTTTTGAGTTAAATAGGTAAGTGGGCTATAAAATTTAGATGAATTTTCCAAAAATCATCTATAATACACTGTTAATCAAAATACACTATATATCATCATCAATGCACTTTTTCCAGATCATTATTCAATCTCATATATTTTGAAGAATCTATATATTTTGCAACATTGGAATCAAATGATACATCATCTGTCTAAAATTCACACATTAAAAATTTGGAAAATTGTTTCTTCTTCCAAAATATTGTAAAAAATTCTTAATATTCTATTAACATTCACCCATTCTATTATAATTTATATAAATATAATATAATGATATTTTATAAAGTTCATTATGGTAGTACCTTTTTAATATTTATTAAATCCATGAATATAACTATAGAACTTATTTTTTTACAAATGAATCATTAGGAAACCTTTGTGTAAATATTTTTGTGGAATGTTTTCTTAGGCATATCAATCCATTCACAAATAAATAAAGATATTGGTTGTGGATATCTACAATTAGGATTAATTGACCCCCCATAATTTCATTGATTAATTCACAATTATGATCTCATTGTTTCATGATCAAAAAAATTATTTTTTTATGTTCAGTAAAATTAATGTAATTATGAATTCGACCATCCATATATGTAACACATCAACATATAAATTCTTTTTCAAATTTTATATTATTTTCTTCTTTATTTCTTACAATTCATAAAGGTATATTCTATAAGGGTTAATTAATATAATAATAACACCATGTGTGAGTTTAATAATGAAATCTACCATTATTCTAGATAATGATTGGAAAAATAATTAGAAATTGCCTCAAAAAAATATTGTCTTTATATATTTAATTGTGTATTTTTATTTACCCATTAAATCACAATTTCCCTTATCATTGAGAATTAATTTCATTATTTAGGAATTTATTTACATATTAAAGTCATAATCCTTACACACACACACACAATCACTCACTCATACAAACACTTATATATAGTTTTATTGAACTATGTCATGAAGTGTTGTAAACTCCAGATAAAATTTTAATCTCTAGATAGTTGAGGGATCAGTTATTTAATTGAGGCTTGAATTTCCAATTTTTTGTCTTTGTTATCTTAAAATAATATTTCATGAAGTTTGATAAGGTCCAGTTGATGATAATGTTTCTTGTATGAATGTTGAAGATGTTTTGAGTGGCCATGTTGGTGAAATTTTTCAACATTCATCCATTCATAGTACATGTGAGACATTCCTGTTGTAAATGATGATTTTGAATGTGAATAAAAATTATAAGGGTGGTTCAAAATATTATTTTATCATTAACTCTATGATGGTTACATTTATTCTAGTGGCTAGGGAACATTATTTATGAATTTATTCTAAGAACAATGGCTCAATTTTTTATGAGGTTTTAGTAAGAGGTGGACACATTTTTATTAAGTAATTTTGGCTGTGAAATAGTGTTCATGACATGAAATGCTTGGGTAGATGAGATTAACTATATAATCACCCTATTCACAATATGAATGGTGTGTTGGTCTATTTTTTAATAGGGGTATACCTATTATTTTGGGATCATTCCGAAACATTGATTTAGACTAATCCCGAAACAAGGATGAGGCCATTTGGCCAACAACTTCTCGTATATTCCTTCCATTACTCAATCCTCGATATTGGAATGTATATTTATTTATCTTAAAGGTAATTTCATGTTCATTCCCCATTTTTATCCTAAAATTTTATTTTATGCTCACTACCTTCTATTTTTTCTGGATATATTTTTGGGTGTAGTAATAATTCAGCCATGTCATGATGGAATAATTAGTAATTGATGGGTATTTATGATTAAATAATAATATAATGATATTTTTGGATAATCAAAAAATATATATTTCATTTTAGGTGGTATAATCTACTACACTGTTCAATTTGGTTATTTTTGTAATATAAATAAAAATTAATGGGTTTTAGGTTATCATGTGAAAATATTTTTGCTTGTTATGGTTTTAGGGATTTTATATTAAACATCCATAGGTTGTGGGTAAATTTTATTAAATGATGATATTGTTTGTTGAGCTATTAAACTATCAGTACACATATAATTTCATATAATAATTAATTATAAATATTCTTAATTATTTATTCATATTTCCATTCATGGAAAATAGGATAATGAGTTGATACAAGAATGAAAATGGAAAGGACATGCTTATATAATGGTCTATGGAACACCTCGAGCATGGTAACTTTGTGATGGTGCTAGGTGGACCCATTAAAAAAATCCATATGAATATTTATTCATTATTTTATAAAATATTCATGTTTCATGGATTTATCTAGAATTGATTAAATCAAGAAGTGATTGAGATATAGTTATAGGACAACATTTAGACTTTTAGTTTTCAGATAAGTGAGGTTAGAATATTAGTTAGTTGGTTTTTAATAACGATTATTTTACTAAGGGAATATGGTATTAGATTGGTTGAAAAGAGACGTCTAGAAGGTCTATGGTTGTTTGATGTGTTAGGGGAATCCAATTATTATTTACCTACAGATATTTGAGTAGGTGAGGGAGGAATAATCCAAATGATGTTGTGTGGGATAGTCATAGATTCTAACCATAGTGATGAAATCCTTTTATGGGTGATGTGAGGAAAATTGACCATATGAGTATTGAGAGTCATGTAGGAAGAGGTTTTGGTAATAGAGAGGGGTTTCGTTCTTCGGGTGTGCCTAGATATCTCTTTCATTGGATGTGATCTAGGTCTTTGGTATTAGTTGTAGTTTTGTTTATATATTTAAATGAGATTCCAATGGTACAATAGTGGGAAGGATTTTGATGGTCCATATGTAGTGAGTCTAGAAGTGATGAGAGACATGATGTGGTGGGATAAGCCTTAATGTTTGGGTCAGGAAGGTACTCTATAAAATAATGTCACCATGGTGTGGGAGGCATGAATTATTATTAACTTTAGAGGACCATGGAATGTCTGGTGGTCATAGTTGAAACCCTGGCAGTGAAATGTGATGTCATTTGTATGAGGGTCCAGTTATTGGGTGACTAGAACACAAATATTACCTAGTGATCTATGTGATTGGATAAAGTACCAATGTAATATTTCATATATATATGTGTTTCCTTCTTCATGTTATAATTGTTGAACTAAAGAGTGGGTAATGGACCCTAAGTACTAAGCCTACTGTGAGTGAGATAACACTATTTAGACAGCCATAATTGAAAGGGTTCCCTCAGTATGTGTAATTTCTTGGATGACCATGAGTGAGATGATGTTCCTTGACACTATAAGGATCTCTTTAGGGGATATTGGATCGTTGTTACCTAACATGAGTGATATTTATGTTATCAAAATACTATGATTGATATGGGGTTAGAGATTGTGACATTACAATTTAATAATATGGGTTTACCAAGGGTGACATATTGTCTCATATGATATGAGATTCAATATAGGATAATTGTACCAATAAAATACATATGGGATCCTGATGTGTGATATAATATGGATGGGTCTTAAATTGATTTATTTGGTGGAGGTCATATATCAAATTTTTGACCACCATGAGTGTTACGTTGAGCCCTGATATCTAACTTAGGACCCCATCATTCCCTATTATGAAGTGATTAGGACTTGTTTTATTCCTTACCACGAGTCCTTGGTTACATGCTAGATTATGAGATGAAGGAAAGGGATGATATGGGGTAATTCAATATGAAAATAATGTATGAATAGGAAAGTGTCATGGTTGACCTATTAGAATACAATGAACTAATAAGAGTGTCCTGGTGGACTTATTAGGACATAATAACCAAATGGTTGGGGATTAATGGTGGTATTTTTACCTCATGAAATCCAACATAATTTTTTTCCTTGTATATGATTCCACATGTAGACAAGAATTTAATATCTTAAACATGGGGGACAACATTATACCTACTAAGGATTATTTCTCAAACATTATAGGGGATCTTTGATGCACCTAAAAACCATATTTTTAGGTGATCATGATTATTTGGTGTGAGATAATTTTAGAACATGTTGTATAAAGTCCAGAAGTTGAAATTACAATTGGTGTTTTTATTGTTTGTATTTTTTTATTTAGAATCATCATATTTAAAATTTTGTTATATGTTTTTTATGATTTTGTGTATGTATGTTGCATTAGATTTGATATATCATTTATTTTATCTTATAATGTGTACTATATCAATGATTGATATTGTTTGGGTACATAATTTTGGATAAATGTATCTGATTCAAGGATATAGTCTCTCCATTGTGTAGTGTAGGCCCTCACCACAGGTTGGGATCATATGACCTATAAGTATTCTTGGTCGAGGTCATGTGGAAAATCAATTAAGATAGTGGTTCTATGTAGGTGTATCCAAAGTGGTATAATAGATTTTAATTTGAATTATGATTTCAAGAGAAAATAGATAAGAATTCGAGGATTATATCAGATCTTTTGATATATTTCTTACTGGCGATGCATGAAAATATTTCTAGTTGGGTTTTCTAGTTACTAGCAGTATTAGATTATATTTCTCAATTTGTTATTTTATTAATGGGATCATTATTTAATATGACCCATCTTATGGAATTATTTATTTATTTATTTAGAGAATAGACTATTGGAAAGAGGCATATATGTATGAATCATTATTGGCCCATTTGACTCACGTGAAATATTTTTTGTTTTGTGTAATTTAATTTTATTATAGTAGGTTTCAATTATTTAATGTATAAAAAACAATATAGATGGAATTTCACCATATAACATGTTAGCAGAATTATACTCATATGATCCCCTATATTTTCTCTAATGTCATGCCATTAAGATTAGAAAATTGTAGGTTCATCAATGATGTAACTATAATCCCTTGGTTAAGTGATTTATTGATACCCTTAATATGTCATCCATGTGTTCATTGTTTGATTCATGAATCACTAATGGAATAGAGTTCCTGAGAAATAATGTGATTGAGGGAACTGATTTTCTTAAGGATGTGGTTTTGGTAACACAATGTTTAACATATAACTTATTTTCTATTTTTCTATATATCATATTGGTGGCATTATACATAACTATATTTCGTGGTTACATTAAAAGACCTGATCAGATTAAAAAATATTATGGATTCCTTATACAGGATTTTGATGATGGATGAATTGGAATAATCCATTGGATTTTATGAATAGTGGTACTCAAGATGCATGTTCATATAGAAAAATGAGATATTGGGTAAATTCTCATGGTTCTGAAATGATGCATGTATATTTTATTGATTATATAGTTATCATTGTCGTGAGGGATTCACATTTGGATATTGGATGAGACCAGTATATGTGGGGAGCATATTCCATGGGATAAAACCATTTTATAGTGATAGATGGGATGGGGGTCATGAGAGCTTCATTCTGATGGTACGATCATGTTTTTTAGGATCATGAAACTACTTATCTTGGGTGAGAATTTATAAGATCATGGGAATGTTCCAATGTGTGGGTTATTGGTGGAAAATTCTTATTTTAGGTGGATGATAGTGAGAATTGCGATGGATTTTTTGGGAAATCATTAACTCGAGCATTCATGAGTGAACTGGGTATGAAGAATTCCGATTTTAGTTCTGTATTTGCGAATGGGGTATGTATGGGAACATTAATAATTCTCATGTTTGAATGAACTGAATTACAGCTTCGTTGGTACTGTGGTGGTGATATTTCCAATTGAGTGATGGCTAATGGTTTTGGTCCACGAAAGAAATATTATCATAGAGGCATGTATAGGGGATATGTTTGGGTCAACTACCAATGAGAGGTGTTGAAGAAGCCACATGATTTAGACTACACATCTGTACATTGGAGGATATCATTATGATTGATCAAGAATTAGTGATAAACGTAAATTAGGTTGGATCTTGAGTGTTTGTATAACAGATTTATTTGGAATATTTGTCTAGTATTGGATTATGTCTGGGCCATAGAGATGTCTGTTAGGATTAGTTGGGTTATGATAAAAATAGAATTATATATGAAAAAATTGTATTAGTAGTTGGTGAATACCCCTCATGTTGGACAGATCAAGGGGGCAGTGAGATGAGTTAGTGGACAATCGAGGTGTCCTCGGTTTATAGGTGTGTGTGAGATCCAAATTTATATTATTACACAGTAAAAGATACTATCCATTTTTTGATGTTTTATTATTTAGAGTTGGTGCATTGGAATTGGTATGTGGGTGAATCTTGTGTGATATTTTGGTGAGTTGGATCGATGGGGTACTAGTCTTCGGGTAAGAGTGTGAAGACCAAAGTGTGTGGATTTATATCCATCCATTGAATTACACACAAAATATGGTTCAAAATTTAATGTGGGAAAATGTATAGTCTCTTGATTCCTTTATAGGTTATAGGATCATGATGGGTTGTTTTTAGGATTCATTGACTGGTCTGGGTGCACATTATTGTGAAAAGTTTAATGAATATGGTTTTCCTAGAGTATTGGGATGGTTGTTGAAGTTAATAAGATTAAAACGAATATTAAAGTTTCATTTCGGGGTAATTGATGTGGTCTATAGATTGGAATAGTAGTTTTAGAATAAGAGTCTGTAGATAGTTGATTAGATTATAGAGATGCACACTCGAAGCACATTTGTTCTATTGAAATGAAACTTGAGCATTTGGTGGTAAATTGTTCACCTTATAAGGAACATGTTGAGTTTTTATAGAAAATATTCTTCCTGAAGATGATGACACATTATGTGGGGAGTTTTTTATGGATCATGTATTTAAAGATGGTAAATTCTAGAGGTTATATTATTTTTTATCCAATAATGGTTTAGTTCTATAACTCTTAATTGAATTTATGTTTATGATGACTTTTATTTCATTAAATGATGATTTTGGATTATGAATGGACTAGTTTGGTGGTATAGGTGCACAAGTGAGATTTGGATTAGGGTTGTATTTCAAAGCTTATAAAAAATTGTAGTTGCAGGTCATTCATGTTTTGTAGAAGTCATTCATTTTATCAAAAATTATTACATAGGGGTAGGACCCTTATGTAGGTAGTTAATTAATTCAGGTCATGAAATTGACCTTTATATAGGTGGTTAGGGAACATTAGATTTCCATTCACACTATGAATATTAGATTATGGGGTGAATAAGGTTTTTTTTGAGAAGGGGGTTTATATAACTCATTTAATTTATTTTAGGGCCTATGTTTTAGGAAATGTATTCAATAAGTCGGGCAGATTCAGAGTGGCAACCACTATTCATTTCAAAATTAGGGTCTTGGGTGTTTTTATAACTGGGTAAAACAATTTTGTAGTGGTTTACCATATATTTATATGTAGAACCAGGAAAATGGGGAGCTCTACTAGTCCGATTCCTCCCCCTCTCATCCATCCTTTTCTTCCCCTTAATCCAATGATTGTTTTGGAAACATTACAATGGGGATATCATGTGAATTTATCCTCTAATCAGTTCATTTTTTTGTAATTACCACCATTCCCACTATTTTTTCTCTATTTTCCTTAGGGTTTCGCAGATATTCCAATATAGAAGGGTAGAATAATGTGAAATCAATGGATATTTTATATGTTGGGGTTATATGTTGAACTTGTAGGATAATTTCACACCATTTTTCATCATTCATATTTATTAAATTCACTTCCATAATGTAATAGGATATTTTGGTTAAATTGTGTTGAGATTAGATGGAATTTATTATCAAATAACTGAATACATGGTGGTGGATCTAATAGTTTTTCATGGAATTTTTGTATTGATTAATTAAATGAAATTTTATTTTATTCTTGGAAAATTATTTTTGAAAACTATTATTCATGTTAAAGTGATCATAAATTGAATCAATTTTCTTAAATTATGAAATTATTTAATACAAGATGAAGAAAAATATTTCCATAAAAAATAATGGAAATTGTATGAAGGGGTTTTGCAAGAGGTCATTACAATTTTATTTACATTTCGTATAATGATAATGAATATTTTTATTTTGGCATTAATGGATAATGGATTTCTTTAAAATAATATATACATGAAATTATTCATGTATTTTTAATTGGCCTCACATAAAAAATAATATCCAACCAAAAATATCAAATTCTTATCCATCAACCACACATAGAGGATCTTGAGAGTCGACCCCCTTGGGAGATTCTTCTGATGGATCTCACATAGAGGTAGATTTGTGGGTGAGACAATGTAACTGGATCATAGTAGCATGGATGGGCCCATGTATAACCCCAACAACTGTTGGCTGACTATACAGTTGGGATAATGATCATGGTGGTTTGTGAATTGTATGATGGGTGTTGATCCACAATAGCTAGATCTAATGGAGAGTAGACATTGTACAGCTAAAAAAGAGGATCCATGACGTAGATCATTTTTGATGTGAGAATGAAACACCCCTACACATTTCCTCAATCAATAAAATGATTGATATAATGTAATCCACATGATTCATGTGATCTCCACTATCTAATGGATCCTTCTTAGTTTTTATATGAAATATAGAGTCATCTTCAACCTAAAAAACCAAAGTATTTTCCATGTGAGATCAATAAAAACACATATCTACACTAACCTAGTATAAGGATTTAGACTTGGTTTATGTAACCGATGAAATTCATGCCACTTAACCTTCCATTCTTACTCAATATTATCTGGGCTAATTATATCAATAGAATCCATTTTATGAACTAGTTATGTTGAATGAGTATATCATAGTAATGGATAACAGTCACTTGTTCCATCATGTGAGGATATATAGATCACTTGATTGTTGGGTGATAATCAACCTAGAAAAAGTGACATCACAAAATGGCATGTGAAAAATCTCTGAGTTAATAACGTGATGGGTCATACAATATTTGGGATACAACTAGGATGTTTTCTATAAAATATGATTATATCCTCGATCATGAAAATCATTCTTTTTTTGATTTAATTATTTCATTCATCATTTTATTTTCAAATGACTATCTAGTAAGAATACACCACATGAAAAATTTAGATAAATATGGGGGTATCATGATTTAAAAAATATCATGTGTTGTAATCACTTTAATTGTGTGATCTCATCTGTATAACATAAGGATTACTGAATCTGAGAGTTTAAATATTCAAGAGATCTTGATATGTTCACGGGTTTGGAGGATTTTCTAGAATGAAAAAAAATCATAATTTAGGAAGTTCAACACTGTCAATATAAAATTTGAAGTAGATGAGTGAATATGTTCAATGATTTTTTTTGAAATTGAGTGATGGTCTGAAAATTAAGGATCCCATATGATTCTTTTTATGAAGGAGAAGAGAACATGTGATTCTCTCATGTGAAGTGTCTATGTTAGCTAATGTGTTCTCCTCAAGGAGATAAGGAACCCTTATACATAAGTAGGGTTATTTGAAGGTCATCTAGTGAATAAAATAACAATTACATGAATATAAACTCAAAAACTTCCTCGATTATGTTTGTAGATGGAAGAGATACCCACAAAAACATATTTTTATACACAATGGGACATGCAGATATGTCCATTATCATGCGAATGAATTATATGAAGAATATTTGAAGATCACATGATCAATACATGTGACAGAATTAAGATAAATATCATGCATCCTTGGAGTAATTTAAAGGGAAGCATAAATATCACTAGAACCATAATAGGTCATGTGAAGGAGGTATGACACATGTTTACATGAAACCCATGCATAACATTAACCCAACATACCATTCATGATAAAAATTAACAGATTTTAAAGTTCAATTTCATATGGATATTGAAGGGGTGTTGGATGTATTTGATATTTAAAAGTTTATTTGGATAAAGACTAAAATAATGAGAATGAAAAAAGGTTTTGTGAAATGTTCAGGCACCATGCATTATTACATGCTTGAAATTATATTGTATATGAATTGAAAAAAGTATATTTTTGTTTACATTATAGAAGATATATATTTAATATTATATTATCAATGAATTCATTCACATAACATGAACTCATTATTTGAGGAAGGAACATAATAAATATATTGAATAATTTCCGTGTTATTTTATTGTTGTGAAAGCTGGTCAAATATATGTGATGATAATTGAATGAAAAAAACTGATAGACATGAATAGTGGTTTATGTGGATAATTGAAATGGTACAAGTGATTGTTAGATTCATTGATATCATGGATAAATATCAATAGATAATGCTATATTATACCAATCCTTTAATAAAGTAATAATCCACTTAGTTGGAGTTGGGAGTGAGAAGTCACTTGTGTGATTCAAGAAGAGAATTATATATTATTGATTATAGAGAAGGCTAGTGTGGATTTTGGTAAATCAATGAGATGTTGAATATTTAACCTACATTTTGGATCTATGAGGTCTACGGTGGGAATCTATGTAATATATTTTAACTTATAATATTATTATAATGTAGAATCTCTGTTGGGAAGAATAACCAAAATAAAAAGGGGTAGGTACTTATACTGAATCATGTAATTCATTTTGATTTGTGCATTTTATTGATATAATTAATCTAAATTGGGAATGATAAAAAATATTTTGTATTGAGGAGTTGACTTTCCATATAGTTTAATTTGATAAGAAATAATTTTTAAAAAGAAAATCGAATCTCTAATTCACCCCATACCCTATTATTTCATTGAAAAATAATCTAAAATCCTCAAATTATATCAGAATAAAAGTAAAAATTGAATTATGCTGTCTAATTTTGAGGATAGAGAACATTAATTCAATAAAAAATGTGTGTTTCCGATTTTCAATGGTGAGACCCATCAAATGTTAAAAAATAGTATACTATAATTTCTCCAATCACATGGGGTATATGTGATAGAATTAGTTACTATGGGATTTCCACCAAATGTTTTGGGTGATCATATAAACATTAAAATGATAGGAACATGGATATTGGTGGTAAGGCTCAAAATTAAATCTTGATAGCATTATCATAAATTGTATAAACTAAAGATACAAGTCATCAAATTGAAAGGAAAACTTGGATAAACTGAGATGAAACTATAATGTAAATCATAAGGTCAATGTATCAACTACAAAATTTATATAAGAATATTTTAATTAAAGGAAATGGGTTATGATAAATTATTTGATGAATAAATTACGATATTAAATTATATTTTCACAAGAATCAGATGTTTTGGTGAAAATATGAATGATTCAAACAATATAAAGAAGGTGATAAGATAATTTCTAGATATATTTGATTCATATGTTTCCAAACTAGAAGGAAAATATGTTTTATCACTAGATGAACATAGTAATATTTTTACAGCATATAAAATGAAAAAAAATATATTTTATGACAATAGATAAATATTATATGGCCTTAAATTCCAGAAAAATTTAAAATAAGTGATTATGAAGAACATGAATCATGTGATTCAAAAGATGAAAAAATCTGAAGTGGGATAACATTGAATGATGTAATTATATAATAGAAATAATAAAAAATAGAAGGTAAAAAGAAAAGGACCCACTAAAATGTTTCAATTTTCATGTGTTTGAAAATTTATCATTTTTTTCAAAATAAGCGAACCAATCTCAATATTTTTAATGAAGAAGAAGACTACTTCCATAGAAAATATATGAAATAAAAAATTGTGGCTATTTGAAAAAAAAAATTATTAAAGAATAAATAAAAAAAATGATTTGTATATAAACTAATGAATTTTTATCATAATGATTTGGGAAGTAATATGAATGACCTTTAGAAACTACATGTACATTATGAGGAAATCAAAATTATATGTTGACACATTTAAAGATGCATAAGGTAAAAAGATAACTGAGTTATAATTGTACTTGAAAGATAATATTTTAAAAACACTTGAAAAAACACAAAGTTAAATAATGATAATGGAAAAATATTAGAGGAAAATCAATACTTTTTTATAATTTAAATACATATCTTAATGATATAGAGGAATATGTGATTAAATTAATGGTCTAGAAATGAAGTTAAATTATTCTAAAAAAAATCACATAAAAGTTTAGAATTCAGAAATTATGAATGATCATTAATTGAAGAAAAGGAAACATTTTAGTGATATATAGACATTAAAATATTGTGAATGATATTGAATCAATACATTCCGATAAATTGCTATAATTATCTGAGAATAATCCTATGTAAATTCACCTCAAACACATTTAATTTAGTTCAATGAAGATTATAATGATTCTATTGGTATTATGGGTGAATATTCAATAGTTTTAGAGATGAATGGTCCAAAAAAACTATTTTTTATACCAACTGAATCATAATGTACCTATTTTGACATCTGATAATGTAGGCAAGAGAAATAAGAATGATTAATTTTTGACCAAAATAAATATTAAAACATATTTCACAATGGATGAGTTGAATAATTAATCTTGAAGGCTTCCTTCTAAGATGGAAAACCCAAAAATTGGAAAAACATAGCATAAAAATAATCATAGTATAACTATTATTAGTGTATGAGATTTTGATTTAAACTCTATTGTTGGTGTTATAGAGTGTTTTTCCTAAATTTTTTTCATTAGAAAAAACATGTCGCTACTAGTAATAATACATGAATCAATGGCAAAAATACAGAAAATGTGTTTAGACTATCAAATATAGAGGAATTTGACTATGAAGTAATATAAACAATAAACTATAATGAAATTATAATTCATGAAGGTTGTTTGTGTAATGTTTGGTAAATAAGGAAAAATGTTTAGAAATAGAGAGTTAGGTCACCCAGTGTAGTTTCACACAATGTAAATATGAAGAGAATGCGGTTTTGAGTCACTCAATATTCACTAGGGTATTATGTTATAAAATCAAACAATATGAGAACCTAAATAATGAAGGTTTATTTATCAAGCCTAGCCAATGGTCCCAAATAAAAACTCATAATGATTCGAAACATGATGAGGCATAATGAACGAAAGTGGTGATAGTTCATGAAGTTAAACTTGGGTTGAATTAATCATCATATAATGACTTGAAAACCATTAAATGTTAATGTTTTGAAACACACTAGGCATAACATAAGATATTGAATGAAAATTATACCTTACCAATAGGAAACTATGAAAAGAATATGGAAGGTAAAAAAATCCATATGATACTAAAATGCAATGTACATCCACATCCAACGTGTAATATAATGAGAAAAGATCATCCATAACCTCTATGGATTTTAATATGAATAAGAAGTATATATTGAGATAAATCCCACTATATGAATTTTATTTATGAAAAACCAAGAGGTACCTCATTATTCCCTTATATATGAGTTATTTCCTACTAATATTTTGTAATTTACGGAGATTAATATATCCCCTAAGCGGGATAATTAAAGAGATAAAGTGATTAAATAATCACATCCTAGGTAATATGGAAATTTAAAATGGTATTAAAAAATCATAATATGATGAATTATAATGACACTTTAATCCCTTGTTCATAACTAAATTAATCATATCAATTAATGTGAAGATCATGGTTAATGGTAAGATAAACTAAATGTGGAGATATATCACATACATTGGTAATTTATAATTTGTCTATGGAATAATATGAAGGATTCAGCATTTAATTGATAAATATTATTATTTACAATGAATATAAGAGAATTGTAATTATTTAACATTATTTCACATGCATAGTTTTTTATGGATAACTTAGACAGACTTGATTGTTTCAATCATGTTTTATACACCTAGTTTTCCCTCATAACCATATAATTGATTAACTAAATGATCATTCTTTAGAGAACCATATGAGATCACTCCTATCTTATATGTTATCATGGAATTTTTATATAAATGAGATGATCATGATTTCAATATGAAATATTAGTTGAAAAATATCTCATTTACACTTTTCATATTGATTTTCAATAATGGGAATAAAGTATGAATCACATATTGACATGAATGATATGTGTGTATATTGACAACAAAATAAAATGTGAGAGATTTTTTAGCTAGGGTATAATTAATTTTAATTAATTCAATACACTGTAATGGATGAAGTTTTTTTACTTTAAAATTTATTATGGATTCATCTAATGGAATTTAATGTAACTCTTGGACAATTCCACATGAAAATTATGTTGATTATTGATGTGATCTTATGTTCAACAGACTTGTGTCGTTGATTATTTTTTTCCTGAATTGACATAAAATAATATTTCCTTGAAATATTTTGTTAATTTTATTAAGAGGATTATAAGGAGTCCATGTAAATTATATTTCCATTTTTTATAAAAAAAATATTTAGAGTTTTCTTGGAACAATATTTGACAATCACCATCTTTTAACTATTTTATACTTGGAAATATTCATTTATTAATTATTATCATCAAATAGAGAATAAGTTCCAACAAAAATACAGAAAGGACTATCCCTCAGCCACACATTGTGGGACATGAGGGTCAAACCCCCAAGGGAGATCCAACCTAAGGAGGCAATATGGTTATTGAGGTATGTGTGAACCAATTTGTAAGGCCTTCACAAGTGCGTTCTCATATATTTTGATGCCCTAGTGTATAGGGAGAAAAGTGGTATGATAGATATGAAACTACTTCAAAAACCATTATGTTGTATGAGTGGTGTGATAGGTGTTGATCCTTGGAAAAAAGTTGTAATTGTGTATAGTCACCTGATTTCTACAAAAGTGGAGCCCCAATAAATTACATAATCTATTTAGAACGAAACATCATCCTAAAATAATCTCCAATCATTATAATTATGAACATGTTGTGAGATGCATGATTAAATCAACCTCCACTATCCAGTGGATATCATATAGTGCATATTCAAATAAGGATATTATAACCTTTGACACCATAAGATTTTTCACGTTATATTGAGATAACCATACACCTCTACTTGTTTTGTTAAAGGATTGAGAAAGGGGAGATCAATCAAAACCAAGGCATGAAATCTCATATTTTAGGCATAATGAATATTAGAAGGAAAACGAACTCATAGCAACATATCACAAATACTAGGTACATTAGATGGGTTAATTAAATAAATGAATGACAATCACATGATCCATCATGTGATGAATGCAGGATGACATGGATATCAGATAGAAATGAACTAAGCACAAGTTATGTCAAATGAAGTCATTCAAAAAAACACAAAAACCATAACGTGACGTATCACATAATAGTAGGGAGACAACCCAGAAAATTCCTCAAGAAGATAAATATATATATATATATATATATATATTTGATTATGGGATGATTTTTTATTGGAGGAGTTATTTCATGGATTATTTTATATTATCATCCGATTTTCATGTGGTTGTTTAGAAATAAGCTGCTGAATGAAAAATATAGAATCAATACATGATCAATGAAGTGATCATGTGAAGTAGAAATGTTAATCATGAAATCACTTTTTCATTTCATAAGGCTCTATTAATATGAGTGTTTTGGCATTATAGAGATCGAGAAATATTCAGGATTTTAAATGTGTCCTCATCATGACATAAAAACATGGGGATAGGTGGTCCTTCACTTCCTATAAAAATAAACCCATAGAAGGTTGGGGATGTGTTTTTTTGATATATCTAGATAGTATATTGAATAAAATAAACCAACATGATTAATTTAGTTAAAGTAGATTATCCTACAAGATCCTTTAATTAAAATAATATATGTGATCTAACACAGTCTTGTAAATGAGTAAAACTACAAATAGAAACAACCAATGTCAAGGGAAGTTCATCTAGAAAAAATACTCCTTCTTACCGGAAGATCATAATGTATCCCTATTGGTCATGTGAAGAGAATATGGCTATACTCGAAAAAACATATTTTTTCTAAAAGATGGAACCTAAGGAAAATTCCTTGATCATGTGCAGTTCTTTTATATGGAACACCCAATGATCACTTGATCCCTTTATTAAAATGAAGGAGGATAAACTATAATACTCAATTTTATTACATGATAGTATAAATATATATCGTGTTAACCAAAAATACTCATATGAAAGAAGCATGATAATAGTTTTCTTGAAACCAGTCATGTTGTGCACCCAATGTAACATTATAGATAATTATCATGTGGTTTGAAAAATAAAAATAATATTATTTTATGTGTGTTTAAAATATATGAGATTAAATAATTGATTTTTCAACGAACATTTACTATTGATAATGATTAAATTTTATGTGAAATGAACATACACCAGGAATTATTATGTGCATCCTTGATTATGGGTTTGGAATTAAATTGGAATGTTTGAGGTGATATTGTGAAATATTTTTCGTTCATAAAATATTCTAGAATTTGTTTTTTGATCCTACATAACAAATTAATTGATCTCATGACATAATCTATAGGATGAATAATTGATTATTAAATTGATACAAATATGAAATTGTTCAAATAGAAGTTATCAAAATTGAATTTGAACGTCTTATATTCTCAAACAATGGCTATAAAAGATACATGACTAGGTACATAATCATATTAGATTCATAAATCTCATGGAGGGAGATCAATTTATCAAACAATGGTGGATCAAACCATTAATAAAGGAGTAATAATATCATTTGGATCATGGAGTATGGATTGTATTTTTTGATTCCAGATAATATTTCTCTTATGTGTATCAAGAGTATGAGAGTGTATATTTGTTTAGCACTATGGGATGATGTATAAAGACCCTCATGTGTGGGATCCATATATATAATGTGTGGAAATATATTTACCACTATAATTGATAATAAAATTATATTATATATTTATTCTCGGGGATAATTAACAATATTAAAAATATGTTTTCATTTATACCGAATACTGTAAACCCTTATGTTAAATTAGTTTTATTTGAATTATTATTCAAGGTGTGTCTGAGAGAAAAAATAAGAGTGGATTTTGGCGTTAACATGAAATAGTTATTTAATTGAAAAAGAATGTAATTTATAAAATGGATAACTACTTCACTACCTCCACCACTCAGTGATATCGCACATATCATGGCACTTGAAAATTGATGAAACTGGGTTTTTTGTTAAAAGATTGATAATCATTTTTTAAATTAATTTTTCAAGGGTGGTAACTCCACAATTGAGGTTATTGGTACCATTATTATAAGTATTTATCTATTTTTATTTCTTATTTTCAATATGATGATGTTTTATAGGTTATAGAAGAATGGATAGGGACCATGAGTAGCTGAGATGTAGTTATATGATGATGTTAGGGATCTTATATACATGATAAGTGCCCTGATCACATTGGGTAATTGGAATAACCCATGGATAGTGTATCCATATGGATAGAGTGTTGTATGATTTGATTATAGGCCTATATGATGACTTGGGATGTTAAATGTGTCATTTTTATCCTTGAATGGTTTTCCAATGGCTAGTCATGAAGGTGAGAGATTCTGAGGCCTAGTGATAATAGAAGGGATGGTCACACTTTTTAGATTTTTTCCATGGGACCCTCTTATGAATGGTTTGGGGGATTAATTTCAACTAAATAATGTAAATCATCATGGATGTGAAAAATATAATTATGTTGGTTCCCTTTATCTGATATTTTGTGATATCTCCATCATGATATTTGAGTTAGGATCCTAGTTTAGGACATAGGTTTTGTTCTGAACATTGAATCTTTATTCAAATAGTCTTATAAAGTGATAGGTTGGGATTGTGAATGTGTAGAGAGAACATGATTGATGAGAGACATGATATGGAAGATCATTCCTTGATATCAATGTCGGTATGATCATGCATGTGGTCATATCACCCCATCCTGATGGGAAAGAGAAAATATCAATAATCAATGATCTTGGTGGATCTAGGGAACCAAATGAGTTCCCTCAAGGGGTAATAATATGTGTTATTAATGTGGGCCAATGTACCAGGAGACTAGAACCTTAGGATTATATAGTTAGCTATGTTATTGGATAGAGGCCCAATGTGTTGTTGAAAATGTATGTGTTGTATTTTAATCACAATAAGAATGATACATTGTATTGGGTGATGGATATCAAGACCCTGGACCACTATGAGTGATATATAACTAGATAGATTGACATGATATTGATAGAGCACTTATTGTGTATGATTTCTTGGTGGACCATGAGTGAGATGGTTCATATTTAGACCATTATAATATTTATGAGCGAGATGATATGTTCGGTCCCAATCATGAGTGAAATGGTTGTGGATAGACCAATATGAGTGAGAAAGGGTCCTAGATTGTGACATAATTATATCCAAAGAAGGGGATACCATGAGAGATATTGATAAAATAATGATATGATATGGAACACATGATTATTGGAAAACCATGAGTGATATGAGGTGTTGATCTATCATAGGATGTGGACGGACCCTACCTTTATTGATAAAGTATTGGAAAAGTATTTGGAATAATACGACAATGAGTGATATGAAGTCTTGATATATCGTAGGATATGGATGGACCCTACCTTCATTGAGAACATATAAGTAAATTATTGAGAATAGGACCACCATGAGTTAGAAGGTTCATCATGAGGTTTATCACAATATCATACACTTCCCCAATGGGTAGAGGTCGTGACAATAATAATATCCTAAAATAAACCCTTGATTAAGAAATGGGATAAGAAATGATGGTATGAAAGATGAGGTGGAAGCTATAATATTACCGACGAATTTATTGTTTGGTGTGGGGGTGGTCTACTTAGGAAACTGTGACCACGTGAACAAGGTTTCATATTGTCTTCTTTAGTATAAGACATATAAAACACTTATTTTACATTTTTAATTTACCTCATGTTTACATTTATATGATTATATATACTATGAAAACATATTGAGGCCCTATTTAAAATTATTTCAAACACAATTCACAAGCACCCATGTGTGTGTGTGTAGACATTATGTTTGTATTCATAATCGCATAAGGTGAGTAGTGGATGGAGATAGAGAATCTAGAGGGTATTTAGAGACTCGAATATATGGTAGACAAGGTTGGTGGTAGGTTTAGTGTGTACTTTGATTCTAATTTATTTATTATATGATATCAATCTAGTGGGATATATTTTTAACAATTATATAAATACGTATCTATATAAATCATTTCATTTGATATATTTTATGATAATATAATTAATAAAACTATAATTTTGAGAGGTATATTTTGGTTATTTTAAATTCATTGTATAACCATAATTCAAGAGAATATCATCCCTATTATATATATTTAACCCTTGCTTCTATTTAGCAGACTTTCTGATATAAAGATGTTCACTTGAGCCCATGTGAAAAATAATCCTGGTTCTTGGTTCCTATTTTTTGAATCATGATATGTTCATTCTAATTTCTGGAAAAATAAATAATATTTCCCTATATAGGAAATATATATTTTCTGTATGTATAGAATGATAATTCATGCCTAATATTATATTAATTAATAAATTGAATTATTACATTTATATTTAATAAATTCTATCGAAAAAAATCAATTAGAGGAATTTTTTTTAAATAAAATGCAACTATTTCAATATATATTCTTTAATTTATAACACATTATATATTAGTTTTTATTGGGAATAATTGTTTTCTGAAAAACAAAAAGGTATCATGGAATTCATATTATTAGAATCCAATAATAACTTTATAGTTATTCAGAGGATAAAAACAGTTCTTATAAACACATTATTCTAATTACCCAGTTTGATGGTTTTAACTATATAATTTGATTTATGTTTACTTTCATTTGAAGTATAGTAACACTTTTTTTCATTATTAGTAATTATATTAGTGTATTATATTATATCCTAAATAATATTTTACCATTGAAACATTGAAATGCTCATGGTGGATTAATTGGAACTTTATTTTCCATAATCATGTTGGTGATCCTATTATTATCTCTTTAGAAATATGGTTCTTAAAACCCCAGTATACCTCCTTTTTTCATTTTTTTAGTTTAATTAATTTAATTATATGGGTCCATATTTCAAAATTTCTTTCTAGGTGGATAATTGTATTTTAACTCCCCATGATTTAAATAATTCAATCATTAATTAAACTATGTTCTTCTATTCACATCCCCAAATATATTAGTTCATTATTACTATCTAATATCCATCACCAACATAAGATCTCATTTGAAAAATTATTCAAAGATATGAAATACCATTATTTATATTTATTTTCATAATCATGAATTTATGACACTATGTAAATGATTAAATTTTCATTCATAACCATTGAATAACGAGATTAATACCTTTTGTGGATTTTATATCATTCCTCTTAAGGTTCTATTGTTTCATTATTTTTTATCTCTTTAAATTTTATATTTATGTAGATGTGAAGAGTATATGAAAAATAATTATTGAAATATATTTTTCTAAAATCCAATTATTACGTGAACTATATTTATTCATTTTTCATTATTTATTGATTATTTTATACAATTAATCTATTTCACCCATCAAATAATAAATGACCATAAAAACATCTTCATATTCAATATAAAGAAAAACAAAAAATAACTTCTCGATTGTGATAATAATTTCATTTAAATTTTTTTCAAAAGATGATACACTTATGGATAATGGTTATTTTTCAGTAGAAGAATCTATAAAATTATAATCAACCTTTACTGCATTCAAGATTTTACCATGGTTTAGGATATCATTCATTACCAGATAGAGTTGTATAAAAATATCCAAAAACATTTCCTTACAACAATCATGATTGGTTATTTTTTGGAAAATAATTTTATTCTCCCTCACTTTGATTATAACAACCTGATATTTCATTAATTTTTACATTCAATTTTTTTTACTTCTTCGAAAACATTTGTTATACATGATTTTGAGTTTAAGAGAAATGATCTATACTATGATAAATATTTATATTTAATGTTGTTACTTAGATGTGAAATTGTATGGTATGAATCTAATTTACTAAATTATGAATTATATACAATGTAGATACTCAATATAAATAATTATTAACTAATAAATGATTTTTAATGTCATTTGATTCTTCAAAAATATATTTTCTTCAAAAATGATTTTTATTAATTTGTGTGAAACAAATATTATAATTAATTTTTGAACATTTAAAAAATATATATGACAAAATTAGAATCTTTTTTTAAATAAAAATATCAAATTTAGATTTGGGTCAATTTTGGGTATTTTTTGGGAAGGTTGATTTTTAAATTAATAGTGAAAAGTACCAATTTTAAAAAAACCATCAGTTCATTTTAATATAATGTATCATTATGATTTGAATTTTATCTCAATGTAACATAATTTTTAATTAATCATATATAATATCTTTCAAATCATTTGAATCATTATTATACAAGATTTTGGGTTTTGTACATTTTTTATATAATAACAAATTTTTCTAAAAATATAGTTTCATTCCATTTTACTCATTTATATTAAAATTGATTTTTAAAACAAAAAAAATTAATATTTAAAAACTAATTCCATATTTCTAATATAAAGGTCCAAATTTGGTAAATATTCCACTTTAATATTTTGTTCTTATGAATAGTAACTGTGGTAAAATTAATCACATTTTTAAATGTTAAATCAAGAAAATTAAAATTAAATCTAATTTATTGGGCCATAATTATTCATATTATTTCATAACTTATAAAATAAGTTATAACATTATCCAATTATACTATTATTTAATTTTTATAATAGTAACATTTAAAAGAAATGACATATATAATATTTACATAAATGAATAGAAAAAATTTCAATCTCTTTGATTTAAATATAATTTACATTTTCACATAAGGGAAAAACCAGTTATGAATGAAAAAATTTATTAATATTTTTCATAACTTGATAATATTCATGATAGTAACTTATTTATATTATGTAATTATATTATTAACCCAAATACTTACAGGATGCTGATGTAGTCTATTTTCAAATATTCGAGAAAGGAAATAAATGATAATTAAATATTAATTGTATTATTATTTTGGATATTTACGGCATTCAAAGAGTTGTTTAAAATTGAATGAATTTTTAAGGATTTTTAATATAAATTTGTGGAATTTTAGTTTTTTTCTTGATGTTAATAATGTCTATGTATTGAATAGTTTCAAAATCAACAATAATGATATTTTATGGAAATAATATTTTATTAAATTATAAAAAAATATCAAAAAAATATATATAATGAAATTTGGATATTAAATGGTTTAAAAATTCATTACATTTCCATTTATTATTCAATAATTAAATCATATGTAAAATTATATCCCTTTATGTTTGAAAAATATGTTGTCATGGTTAATGTTAAAATCTGTTAATCAAGGGTTTAAACTAAAAATAATATTTAAAGTATAACATAAACCTATAAAATTTATACAATGATATTTTAACCATATCTACCATATGTTCTAATTCATGATCAGTTTAGTGTAATCATATCTAGAACAGTCTTAATATATTTTATTTTTAAATAAATTCAAAAGTTCTCCTCACCATAGTTATACATGTACACCTCATCCATCACATCATTACATAGCATTTAGTTTTCTAGAACAACCATTCACTACAAAATAATCATATACAATTCCATATCCAGATTATACTACTGTTGGTATTACAAAAAGTCTAACCCCAAAGACCCTTAAATTAAGTCTAACAGATTAATTTCAAATAATATAATATTTCCCTAATTGATCATTTCCCATTATTATTTTTATTTACCAATTATAATTATTTTATATTTTTATGAAATAATAAAATAATTATCATAATAATGATAAAAAGTTATTATTATAACACAAACCCCACTATAAAACATATTTTTAATTATTTAATAAGTCAATGTATCTCCCATGCAAATGTATTAGTTACGGTCTCCATGTAGTGATATAATTCATGTTTCAACAACAAATATTATTGGTAGAATTTATGATTGGTATAATATTTATATATGATATAATGTATATAATTATACATCTTTAATATTAATATCAGGATAAACTTATTAGCGTCCAATAATTTTTTAAAAATAACAACAATCGTGCATACATATAGACTACAATCTCTATGATGCGATGTGATTCATTTTAGTTAATATTTCGCATGGATGTTGATAATAATTATATTGATTAATATATATGATATATGGGATAAAATTATTATTATTATTTTGAGGTAAATTATTATTTAATTTTCTATCAATCCATGAGCCAAAAAATAAAAACAACGTTCATGATTACATACAACCTACAGTCTCCATTAACAATGTAATTCATTTTTCTATCTCTACTTTTAAAAAGTTATTTATAATTTTATATTATTAATTACTATTATTATTATAACATCATAAAAATTTATGAAATTATGAAAGTATGATCAATGAATAAGTATTAGGACTACAGAATCAAAACATGGTCAAAAAATGAAGTAGTTGTAACCTAGAACAATGATTTTATTTAGAAATAAGTATTAAAAGGATCACATGATGATATAAATAACAATTACATGGAATTATAGATTTATATTTATGGAAAAATATATAATTGATAAATATTTATTATACATGATGTATTAAAATCAATGAGGAAAGATGCGACTTGTGGTATGGGTGTATTTCACAATTTCATCATTATTCTTGACTGTTTATGTTTATATATCTACTAGGGTATATTTTTCATCCAAGTACAATATATAATAATATTTTTTCACAAATGTTTTATTTTTTTTTCAAAAAATATTTAATTTTTATTTTTTACCCAAGGTTTCAGTTTTTTCAAAATTGTTGTAGTGGAATTTGATTGATGTTTTCAACCTAGGTTCTATTTTAATTTTCCAAAAAAATGTATGTTTTAAACATATATGAAATTTTCATATTTTAGAAGAATAATTATTAATTTTTACCATTAATATTATTTTACATTTTTAAATGATTATTTTGAATGAAAATTATTTCTCTTTTCAATGGAAATTATTTCTATTTTTAAATTGTACATCTTTAAAAAATGATTTTCAAATAGAAAGGAAATTTTCTTCTTGAATTATTCTAAATGACATTTCATATTACTCATCCATAGATGATGTAATCCTTCAATGATACATAATATTTACTAGGAATATAATCCATGGATACCATCCTTTTTATTTTTCTGTAATGTTTATTTTTATTATGAAAATAGGTTGATGAAACCTTTTCGATTTTCCATGCGATGTACTTGGATGAAATTTGTATCTTTATATTAGATATATTATTTTTAATTATTTATATTTTGGAATACATATGTATTATTATCATTACTTGATTGGTGATACTAATATCACCCTCTAATTCATGCGTTAAATATGGATAACTCATCATGGAAAAATGTAATGGGTGAACCAGATTTAATGTTAAAAATTTTTATGCATGGAACAAGTTTTGATGTTGATATGTTTTTGTGTGGAACAATATTTCATATCCATAATATTATTTGTGGACCTGTTTTAATTCCCATATGTTCATTCCTCATCATGATTTCATTTCCATAACATAATAAATGAACCGATTTCTATTTATACATGTTTAAATATTTATAAGTGTATGTACATTCCATAACTCAATTTCTAATGAAATTAAAATCACTCTTCCATGAATCCAAAGTTAAATCAATTATTTCAACGTTATATATTTATAATTTTATGTTATTCTTATGACACCCTTATTCTCACGTTATACTTATGGGTTAATTCATATCTCCCTCATTTTACTATAATGATCATCTAAGATAACGCTTTCATATGGTCCCATTCACCATATAATAATGATATATTTTAGAAATGTTCTGTTTAAGAAGGGCTCCAGTTTTGAAGAATTTATTGGGAGAAAATATAAATCATTTTTGCACTCACTATTTTTTTTATGTTTCCTATGTAACTAGACCTCTAGGGATCTTTAATCGATCAAAATTTAATGTAATTAGTGTTCATATACATAGATCAAGTTACTATGTATGATGAGGCTAGGTCCTTGTTATTGGTATCAAATTATTATATAGTTATATTTTCATAAAATAAGGAGAAAAAATTAATAAGAATCATAGGGATAGGTCTATGAAAATGATAACATCATAGATTTTATAGTCATTGATGACTTGGTTAATTATAAGTTGTCATGTATTGAAAATAATACATCTTTATTTAAGAATCCAATGAATGATATTTTATGATTTTGTTGGTTTTCACTTTGATTATCATTTTTAACATTATTCTATCCAGTTTTAGTCAATTACAAGAACAAGAAGGAATTTTGTGAAGAATAAATGAGACAAAAATTGAATATACCACCTTCATGGGAAATTAAATGACTTCAAGGATGGGATGAAATATATTTTGAATACGATTACTCAACTATATGAAGTTAATGGTGGAATAAAGTATCATTTGTAACTTCTAAATTCAACAAGGAGTGATCAACATGAAATTATATCATTTATGAGAAAATGAAAACCATCTGTATATTAAGCTTCACCAATGAGTGGAATATTATTCGAAATATGGTTAAATATGATGAAATTATCTACATTTTATTGTCTTAATTTGTTGGAATATTTTTCAGTAAGTACATCCCATGTATTGTATGTAAAAATGGTGAAAGAATATATTTTTATTATGTTGAAGGATGAAGAATAAATTGGTTAAAATTAGGATGAAATTTCGTGCCATTAAAGTTATACTTCAGGTTTAATCATCAGTCCTAAAAGAAAAATTATCATTTCTTATGTGGCATGAAATCAATTCATAGAAATTAATTATCTGTAAAATAATTATTGATTATATGGAGAAACCGTTCAATGTAAAATGAAAGTGGAAATGGATTTTGGAACCCTTCAAGGTTATGGTGATAATTAATGAAAGATGATGATATATGGAAACTACAGCTGTTAAACACATATAGGGAATAAAATGTTTCATCCTCCTCATTGACCAATATGTTGTCAGGATTATTCAGGTAAATATTTGTAGGTATAAGAAAATGTTCTAATTGAAGGTATCTTGTCCATCATATATAATAATATCAAAGTGACTTAAAGATTCTCAAAAATGAAATGAATGGATATATATCTCAACATACACATTAATCGCCCTTCAGTGCTATAAATGAAAAGAGTTTGGTAAAAAATTAATTCAATGACTAAATCCAACGGCTATTGAATATATTAATCCCAAAAAACATTGATTTCATGAGGAAAATGGAAACCAAATCAAAATAATTTAGTTTAAGATAATCTGGATAGTTAGGTCACACATATCTTCCAATATTGAATAGGGGATTAAATTTAGATATTTATATAAATAATTCTTAGGAAATTGTTATCATTTATGAAATTTGGATATTATATAGAGCATTAATTATCTCTCTCTATATAGATTCTATATAAGTTTTTGGATTAAAGAGATAATATTTCATTATGAATAATCCTATGATTATTTGTTAGTGAATGGATAAACCCAAACCACCAATAGAAATAATTTTGTCTATGAAAAAATATTATCTAAACAATAAATTTTGAATTATATTTTAGAGGCATATAATAATGTTACCTTTTGGGAAATCATTAGTACACCTTGGAGAATATAAAATCTAGGTATAAAATTATTTGGGTGAGACATTATGAGTAATTGATTGTATTTTTATTTTTATCATAGAAGGATATGATTTCAAATTATCTTTGGGTTGTTAATATGTTTATAGATATTTTAGAGGATTATTAAGGTTATGTATTTGTGGTATGATTTAATTTTTAAATTTGGTTTATTTTTCATGATGTTAAAGTTTTATTTATCATATAATATAAGAATCAATTTGTTTTTTGTAAGTATTTAGAGGATTAAAGAATGAATTATAATTCTAGATACTTGATTAAAAGATCTCCAATTATAAAAATTTCATCTTTAATATCCATTTCATATTGTATGAAATCACGTGGAAACAAATCGAAGAACAACTAAATGATAAGATTATTCTCATGACCTATAAAAAATAAACTATGTTTATTTTACTAATTATTTTACCTAGATTTTAAAATAATCCCTCAACATTAGAAAAAGGAAAATGAAAAAAAAATTATCTCTTTAATTATATTATTGTGAATTCAATGGTCTTTTAACCCATCAAATATTTATTCTTTGATGATGGTAGGATTTCTCTTTAAAATGGTCTCTATAAGTATCTATTATTCCTAGTGAGTTAGGTTTTTATACCATATCCATGATTTCGATTCCCACATATGTGGTAATATTTGAAACACTATTTATTTCTTTTTGTAGATGTAACTCCCTGACCCCAGTTACGCTGAGTTAGGTCATTATTACATTACATTGGAATGATCATTAGAGATCCAGTACTGAAAGAAAGATTAGATTAGTAGCCTTTGAAGTACTATATACATAAATAAGTTTTAAATTAAATTTTGAAATGTAAAAACTAGAACAACATTTTGTTCCCTTTGAACACACGAATAACCCATAGGAAATTCCAATAAGTAAATCATAACATACTTCTTCCCATATTGAAAAAATAAAACATAAAAAATGGGTGAGCTCAGATTCATAGTAAGGATAAAAATATTGTGGAAACTATCATAAATAAACATAAACATTCAAGGTGATGTATAAGACTAAAACACTATCCTTTTAAACATAAACATCAGCATTATATGGAAAAGATAAATCAAAAATTAAATTTATATATTCACATGGACATTCTTCTACTCAAATAATCACATGTTATATTTATATCCAATTTCATAATGATGGAATGCATAATTCCTAACATCATAACCACATAGTCAAGGCCTCATGCCAAGAATTTGGATAAGATTTTGTAGAGGCCTTATTACAAGACACTTGTTTGTCTAATTAGACTTACTGATGCTTTGAGGAGCTATAGAGGGCTCCACCCATCACTTACAAAGTCCAATTCATTCCTCATATTAAGATGTTGAAACATAAAATAAACATTTGTATTAAAATGATCATATAAAATTTCAACATTTTAACCATATGGTATTAAAGTAACAAATCCATAGTCAAACATATCACAAAACCTTCAATACAATATGGATGATTGTATCATAATAAATCAACTTCAAACAAGTTTAAGATCCATCAAAGGATGTTTACATAGATAAAATCAAAACCATTTGATAGAAATATCTCCTTATTTTGAAGTCATTTAAATGTAAAATAATTATAAAAGAAAAAATTAATTTTTAAAATATTATTTTAATATTTTAACTAATGCATAGATGATGTTATAAAAGGAGAAAATAACTATACTCACCTTATAAGTTTAAAAACATTATTTCCATAATTTTGTCTAAAAGGCCATAAATAAACTTGTTTGGAAAATGATAGAAAGATTTCATTATAAATATTTTATAAAAAATAAAAAATTGTATAAATTACTTTAATAAATATTATAAAATATATTAAAAAATTTTTGAAATACATTTTTAATAATCATGGATGGGGACGATAATGAGTTCCCAGTATATACACATGTATAAATAACCTCAGATAATGAAGAGATTGTAGAACATACCCTTACCTTGTACTTATCCTTGGTAAATGGTATTTAAACCTCCTTTATAATAGTTAAAACATTTTTATAAAATTATACAAGATTCACAGGCATAAATTTTATATCATATATGATCTTCTAATATTGTTTTGTTAATAATATTTTAGTAGTATCATTGTT
The DNA here is from genome assembly GCA_963277665.1 of Viscum album. Classification (NCBI taxonomy): domain Eukaryota; kingdom Viridiplantae; phylum Streptophyta; class Magnoliopsida; order Santalales; family Viscaceae; genus Viscum; species Viscum album. Next base: position 1,878,243,040 of record OY728150.1, on the reverse strand, counting down.
TCTGGTGTTTATGGATTCATTTTACTTTATATGATTTCTTATGTAACCCATGTTTGTTATCAATAAGATGTATCTGATTCATATACATAATGATAGTATGTTTTAAAAAATTATTATTAAACATAAAATGAACATTATTCTTGAATGGTTATGATAGGGAATGAATTTCATCGCGTTCGTGGAGACTGTAATCCATACATACATAGGAGAAACAATATCATTCTATTGATGGTGAAATCGTATGTAATTGGACGGTATGTCATATAAAAAATCATTAACATGAAATTTTTTTTATTTACATCAGTTAAAATCATTATTTTACCCATCCAAATAATAATGTGTTTGAATAACAAAATACACCACGACGTGGAGATGATAAGCCATACGTACCCACGTGTAGTTACTTATCATTCATAGGACAGATAGAACAATGAATATGGTTGTACCATATTTATAATAACATAATATTATTTATAAGGTACTAGAATAATTATTTTTTATGGAAACAACAATGAAAAAGGATGAGGAAGAAGAAAAAAAACATTAAAAGAGGTGGTCAAATTATTACCTCTTCTTCAAGTGTTTCCTTTGGAGTTCATAAAAAGGGATCCATCAGCTAGATTTTATATCAATGGTTGGCCTCTTGGATGATGTGAGTGTATTTGGGATGATATTGGAGTAGGTTTTCGAAGAGACAAATGGAATTGGGGTTGTGATTTATAGATAATAGGAAATAACCATTTATAAGAGAGGTCAAAATCACTTTAGGCAAGGCAAGAAATATTAATTTATTATACAATTATATTCGTTTATAAATGGATAAAAATGATTTAAATCGAGGATATGGTGAGGATATGTCAAAAAACACTCAAGAAATAGGTTATAGACATGTTTAGGTCACCATATTAACCTTATCGTTTAGATTTACGTCAAAATTAAATAGTTATACTTTTACCATATATACTTTTATTGTTATAATAAATGGTTAATAAATGTAAAATAAAAATACAAGATAACCCCATATGGTTATTATTGTTATATCTCACATTATAAAATGCCTTTTACAGATGATTATATTTTTAGGAAAATTATATTGATTAATAATACAATATATTTTTTTAAAACTCATTTATGTATATTTTGACACTATTTGGTATTTTGTTTTTGTGAAAGTCATAACAACTTTATCACTTCGAATTTTTTTATTTAATAAACCCAAAAATGTCATATTATCCTTGAAAATTCTTGGAATATATCAAATGTCTCAATTTAAATTTATATAAATATTTATAATATTAACTATTTTAATCATTCAATTATATAGTAATTACAACAACATCATTGTCTCATAAATAAATATAATTACATAATGTTTAAAAATTATAAATAAAATTATGTAGGAAATAGTTTTATCATTACAATGAATATTTATAGATGAATTAATCTTATGTATTACCCTATATTATAAATTGTTTTGTTAGTAAACTATGAGTAAAATACTTTTAACTCTTCTTTAAATAAGATAATAATAACTATCCAAATCTAATCCACATAGACCAAAATGATCATATTTTATTCCTAATGATTATTTTGGTTGAAATACACTTATCAAATGGAATTATGACATTTGTTTGGGTAATTATAATATCTGTTTTTACCTTTAATTACCCCATTTACTTTTAACTGTGGTAAATAACAGTCCAAAATTACTATTCACCAAAAATTATTTTCATCTTATTGAACAACATTTTACTTAATGTTGTCAACTGTGTATCCCAGATTTCTGAAATTCAACTCATAGAAGTGCTAAAATTACATTTTTTTTTGCAAATTTTCAAATGCGAAAAGAAAGTGTCTATAAGATGGTAAAAAGTTCAATAAAATTTTATATATCTAATATTATTATTAAAAGACTCAGAATAATTAAAATGATCACATATAGGTATTGGGTATATATTTTTACCTAAAAAAATTTAGAAATATAACTAATTATTTCAATAAAAATTTGGTTTTATCCAATAATCCAGTGTTTTTCACTACTCATAAAAAATTAAATGTTTTTAGAAAAATATAAAAAATTCACCCTAAGATAATTTCGATATTCTGAGTCCAAAAAAGGAGGTCCATTTTGAAAAAAAAATTATAAAATTTCAAAAAGTGTGTATTACTATTCATAAAAACTAGTTTGATTGGTCGCGTTGTGCTAAAATGTAATGTTGCGTACAACGCATGCTATTGTGTTATTCAAAAAGAAATGTAATGTTGATGCTTGGGGTGATAAATTATTCCCTCCTTCAAATAATTTTGTCCTAAAAATTTCTAGAATATTACAGCATAATAATAATTGGGTGGTTCATCATTATAAGTTCATTGGGTTCCCCTATTTCCTCTTCCATCTTATAGATTCTCCATAAAATGTATAACGGATTAGTCGTCTGTTTTATCAACACTTGTTATCTGGTATCAAGAATCTTGATAGGATCTTCATAATAAGATAGATCGGGTTCCGGTTCTATTTCATCATAGACGATTGCAAGCGTTGGGTCAGTAAAGTATTTTTTCAACAGTGATAAGTGGAAGATATGATGAACTTTGGAGAGACTTGGCGACATTGCAAAAAAATATGTTACAACTCCAAATTGTTGTAGAATTTCAAAAGGTTTGATGTACCTGGAACATAATATTCCCATCTTACCGAATTGTGTAACACCCTTCCATGGATATATATTCATGAATAGATGATCTCCTATCTGAAATTACAAATCATTCCTTCCGTTATCTACATAAATCTTTTGCCTAATTTGATCTACTTTGATGTGAGTTTTGATAACCAACACCTTTTCAATTGTTTCCCCAATAGGTTTTGTCCCTACATGTTTTCTTTCACCAATATCATCCCAAAAAGTTGGTGTGTGACATCTATTTCCATATAAAACTTCATATGGTTCCATATGAATACTTAAATGAAATCTATTGTTATAGGAATATTCTACCAGAGGTAAATATTGATCCCACATACCTTGAAAGTTATGTGACCAAGATATCAACATATATTCTAAGGTTTGAGTAGTCTATTCTGATTGTCCATCATTTTGATGGTGGTAGGCAGTGCTCAAACAAGGTTCAGTATCCAAGGATTACTTAATACTTTTCAAGAATTTTGATGTAAAATGGAGATCAATTTCAGGAATAATAAATAAGGGTGCTCCATGAAGTCATAAAAACTCTTTAATATGTATTTTTACTTAATTTTCATGTTTTAAATCCTTTCTTATAGAAAGAAAATTTGCTGACATGGTATGATGAACAAAAATGACCCATATTATATCATTCCTTATATGATTCATTAGAATGACATGAAAAATCCCATCATAGTAACATCCCATTTCCACTCAGGTATGGGAAGATCTATCACAAATCATCATGGATGTTTTCATCCAACCATCACCTTTTGAAAAACCATACATATTGACACATAAACAGCAATCTCCCACTTCAATTTGTCCCCCCAAAAATGTTCCATAAAATATCTATACATATTAGTGCTACCAGAGTGTATAGAAAAATTTGAGCTCTGAGAATATTCCAAAAAATTCTCTTCTTAGACTAGGTATATCAGGAATAGAATGTCACTTCACAAATTTTCAAATTCCACTTCCATATATGATGTCAATCAATCTCCCATCACTCACAACATTAATATTCTTTTTAAACTCCTCATCATCAGTTTGAGTACTTTTTATCTGTTCTAGTAATAGTGGTTTGGCAATGATTTGAAAATGTATTTATGTTTCACCATCCATGATTATTCCTATATTCATCTTTACTAGATCCGTGAACATATGTTCTCTTTCAATTATCATATTGTTCAAAACTCCATGATCATTTATGCTCAAATCATATGCCACATTATTTTCATCCATATGTGGTAGTGTATCGTGCAATAATAATCCATGAATTGTTCGAGCCATATCCTTTGCCTCATGTTGAGTTCTTTTTGTGGAAAAATATATTTCAAGATCTTGTGATCAGTATGTATCTCATGATTTTTACCATAGGGATTGTTTCTTTATATCTTAAAATAAATGATTACAGCTGCTAACTCAAGATCATTATTGGGATAGTTTTGTTGATGAATTTTTAGTTGTCGTGACGCATAGGAAATAACTCTATCCTTCTGCATAAGAACAAAAAAGTCCTTTTTTTGAAGATTCAATATAAAAAACCCCAACATTCCCCTATAGTAGAGTCAAGATAGGATCATTGACTAATCATCTCTTCAGTTCATCAAAACATTCATCACAGTCTTTTTACCAAAATAGATTTAACCCTTTTACATGTGCTCTTGGTTAATGGTTTGGCCAAAATGGAAGAAACATAGACGAAATGATTATAATAACATGAAAAACCAATAAAACTACGTACTTTATTTATACTCATTGGTGCTGGCCACTTTTGTATTTATCTTGTCTTAGAAGGATCAACAGAGATTCCATCCATAGAGACAATATGGCCTAGAAATGAAATCTCTTAAATCCAGAATTCAAACTTTCTAAACATCCTATATAATTCACTTCTTCAATGAGTCTATAGAGTAGTGTGCATGAGATTTTCATGATCTTCATAGATTTTGGAGTAATCCAAGATATCATCCATAAATTCCACTACCAAGTCATCGATATATTACATGAAAAGTCTATTTACTAGATTCCTGACTATAGAGGGTGCATTAGTTAGCCCAAAAGGATTTATTTTAAATATGTAATGCCCATACCTAGTACGAATTGTTGTCTTAAGAATTTGTTCCTTCTTCATACCCAGCTGATGATATTCAGATCGAATGTCCGTATTTGAAAAATATTGAGCTCCATGAAGTTGATCGAATAAATAATCAATGAAAGGTAGGGGATACTTATTATTTCTTTTTATAGATTTGATATCCCTGTAATTGATACACAACCTCATATATCCATCTATTTTTTTAACAAAAAGAACATGTGATCTCTATGGAGAAACACCAGGGAAAATAAATCATTTGTTACTCAATTCCTGTTGTTGTTTCTTTAGTTAATCTAATTCTATAGTGGCCATTCTATAAGGAGTATTCGATATAAGCCTTGAACAAGAAATTATATTGATGGAAAACTCAATTTCTCACTTCGGAGGATGTTCAGGTAAATGCACTGGACACACATCATCATATTCTTGCACAATATGTACATCTTCTTTTTGAAAATTCGTTATCTCAACCACTATTATTTGATTCTCTTCTTCCCTAATAATTTAATTTAGAATACCTACTAGGGTTAGATCTAGATAAGAATCAGGGTGTGATTTTTCGGTTATAAAGATAAGGTAATCATTATCATCATAAAAAATTGTAACCTCATTCTTCTTATAATAAATTTTCACATCATCGTCTGAAATCCAATCCATACCAAGGATTATATGAAATTCAATCATGTATATGATGATGAGATTAGCAGATAAATCACATTGATATGTCCCTAATGGGATATTATTCACAAAACATTGTGGAAATGATACATTCCTTATGATTTTTGACTGATAAATCCTTTGTTAAATTTAATTGAAAATATCAATTTTTTATAGAAAACTGGGAAGATATGAAATAATGAGATGATCTAGAATCAAATAAAGCATTTTAATAACTTGAGGAAATCATTATATTACCTACCACTACGTCTTTTGAAGATTCAAACTCAGCATTAGTGATCACATAATCTTTGCCTTTCTACCTTTCCCATTTCTGAGGTATGTTTCATTGGCGCTTATGACATTCAATTTCATAATTCCCCATTTCTCTACAATTTTAGCATTCAACATTGATAGCCTCTCTATTTTCTTGGCAACCACAATCATGGTGGCTTTTTTCACCAGACATGAAACTGACTCCCATTCCCTTCTAAAAATTACTTTGGTGTTTCTTCCCACATTTATCATAGGATGGAAATTCAAATTTTCCATTCTTCCACCTATTTCCATTTTCAAAGTGTTTAGTAGATCTCTTCTTCTCTTTCTTTTCTTTAAAGTCATAAGACTTAGAGAATTCTGCTTCCATCTTGATAGCACAGTATAAAATATATTTTTACGATGAGAAGGATTGTGATACTAATTCATGATAGAGAAATGGTTTTAACCCATCAAAGAATAGGTCAATTTTACAAATTGGGTTACTTATAGAATCAGGTTCATGCCTTGTTAACAATGTAATGATAGCCTCACACATTGAGACAATATAATCCTGATTTTTCCTCAGCCTCAAAAATTTCCATTCTATATCCTCTTATTGGTCCTGATGAAGGTATTTTTCTAAGAAAATATCTTTAAACTCCCACCATCACATATTTGATACTTCTTTAACCTCCATTTTTTTAAATAATGACCATTATTCATATGCATCACCCATGAGGTGATAAACAACCATGACAACGTTTTTCCTTTTCACTACTCCTAATGTATGAATTATTTTCACTAAGGAACTTATCAATTTCCTATCTACAAATTGATTTGTTTCTTAATTATTTTTGGTGGTTGTTTCCTTATAAAGCGGTCTAAAATTGATCCTCCTCATTATAGATCAGGGTGCTCCATATGTGTAATGTTATTATTCATAACCCATGTGATTTGTCCAAGTATGGGGATAAGATGATCAACACCAGTTGTATCACCAGCTCCACTATAATTATATACAGTAGGAGGGAAATATGTATTTGTATTATGTGTGTTGGAATGGTTTACATTCATTACACTAGGTCCGTTTATAAATAATGGAATACACTATACTAGTTTATGAATTGAAATACATAATTCCAAAATAGTAAGACACTTAACATTAATTGAATAGTTTAGGAATGTATTCCATAATCATAAGAATAAAATTCCTTGAGGAGGTATATATTCATAAATCCTTCATAATGGGTTTTAATGGAAATGTGAATTATCCTAAGAATATCCCCTGGGAGTGTTATAACCATGCATGCAGCAAGTCCTGTTGTCATGTACCAGGATACCCTGGGTCTATCTCGAAACTCATTGTCAGTGTTTTCTCTCATATGTACATATATGCTAGAGCCGCCTCTACCTAATCGTATCCTGATGGGGATTTATTTAATTCAAAACCAACAAAATTACATCATTACCAAAATTATATGAAGTTATATTATACGAATCCTCAATGCCTATTTTATGGTAAGGATTTCAAATCATTTTTTTCTAAATCTACCATCCAAGTTTTGTACTAAAAATCTTCTAATACCAATAGTAATTCCTCGACCCTAGATACCTATTGTCGGTGCATTATTACATTACATTGGCTTGATCACAAAACACCTAGTCCTGAAAGACTGATTAGTTTAGTAAACATGGAAGTAATTGATACATACATAAGTTTTACATTACATTATGAAATGCAATAATAACAAAAATATTGTGTCCTCCTTGAACACTGAAATATCCCATAGCCTCTCACTATAAGTAAATCATAATATACTTCTTCGAATCCTGGAAAAAACAACACATAATAAAGGGGTGAGGTCATATTCTCAGTAAGGATAATAATAGTGAAAAAACTATCATATATAAGAATAAACATATAAGACAATTTATAAGACTAAAACACATGACATATAAATTTAAGCTCTAGCGTAATATAAAAAATATAAATCAAATAATTCCCTTATCATATTCACATTTATATTCTACTAGTTTAATAATCACATGTAATATCAATAGAAAATTTCATAAATATGGAATGCATAATGCCATACATCATAACCACATAGTCAAGGCCTCGTTCTTTGACTACAAATAAGTTTTTGTAAAGTACTTCTACCAAGGCACTAGTTTGTCTCATGTGAACAATAATTTCATCAAGGAGATATAGTGGTCTCCACTTTTCAATTACTATGTCCAATGCATTTCTCATATAAAAATTTTGATATATAAAATACACATTTGTATTACAAATCCCATATGAAATGTTAACACTTTTAACCATAAATCATGAATGGTATAAAAATAACACATCCATAGTTAAACATATGATGAAATCATCAATAAAATATGGATGATTGTATCATAATAAATAATGTTCAAAAAAGTGTAAAATCCATCAAATGATGTTGACATAAATGATATAAAAAATATTTGATAGAAATATATTTTTATTTTGAAATGTTTTGAAAATTACATAATTATTAAAGAAAATATTTACATTTAAAATATTCTTATAATCTTGTAAGGGATTATTCGAAGATGTTATAATGGAAGAAAAAAGTTGCACCTGCCGTATATGTTAAAAACATTCTTTCATTAATTTTGTTGAAAAGGTCATAAAGAACCATACTTGGAAAATGACCGAAATACTTCTTTATTAAAATTTTATAAAAATTCCAACAAGGGTATAAATGAATTTAACCCATAGTCTAGGAAATATAAAAATCCTTTTGAAATACATTTTTTAGGAACACGGATGTGGATGATAAATATGTCACAATAGATACTCACGTATAAACAACCTTGGATAATGAAGAGATTGTAGAATTAACCCTTACATTGTACTTTTACATTTTCTAGGGTACGTTAAAAATATGTATAATAGTTATATAATTGTTATTAAATTATACCAGAAACCCATAAAAAATATGATATCATATATGATCTTCTACTATTGTTTTCTTAATTATATTTCTGTAGTATCATTGTTTTACGTGTTAAATGATTCATTTTACATTATATGTTTGCTCAAGTAATCCATGTTTTTTATGGATAAGATGTATTTGATTAATTTCCATAATTATATTGAGTTAATAAATAATATTTTTAAACAGAAAATAAAAATTCATCTTGAATGGTGATGATGGGTAATGAATTTCATCGCATTTGTGGTGACGATAATCTGTACAAACGCACAAGCGGAAATATCGTTCTATTGATGGTAAAATAATATGTAATTGAATTTTATATCATATATAAATAATAATTATCATCTAAAATTTATTATTTACATTAGTTATACTCATTACTATACCCATCCAAATAATGATGGGTTTGAATAACAAACTACACCACGACGTGGAGACAGTAAGCCGCACGTACAAACGTATGGTGACTTGTCATTCATAGGATGAATAGAAAAATGAATATGGCTGTACCAGATTTATAATATCATTATAGTATGTATAAGGTACTAGATTTATTATTTTTGTATGTAAACATTAAATAAAGAGTAATTGGAAGAGGAAAGGAAATTTGAAAGAGGTGGTGAAATTATTACCTCTTCTTCGGGTGTTTCCTATTAAGATGACCAAACTGGCTCCATATGCTAGATTTCTGGTCATTGTAAGGCCTCTAGGTCAACGTTAAGGTAGTATGTAGGATATTTGAGTAGGTTTTGGCCGAGCTAAATGGCTTTGGAGGTGAGATTTTGAGATAAGGGGAAGTATGTTTTTATAAGAGAGGTGAGGGTCACTTTAAGAAAATCTTGATATATTTTTTTATTATAAGATCATATTGATTTTTTAATGGCTGCAAAATGATTTAGTTTATGATAAGTTAGGGATAGGTCGAAAACCTATCAACCAATAGGTTATAGAAAGGTTTAGGTCACCATATTAACCTTATATTTTAGATTTAATTCTTAGTTAAATTGTTAATCATTTTCCATGTATTCTTGTATTATTATAATAAATAGTTTATAAACATACTATAAAAATAAAAGAGAACCCCATGTGGTTAATTATTGATATATATATCTTCATATAAGTCCTTTGGTTGAACCATATAATTTTAAAAATATTATATCAATTAATAATATAGTATCTATTTTAAAAATACATTTATGAACATTTTGACACTATTTGGTATTTTGTTTTTTAAGGTATAACTACATTATCACTAAGAAGAAATTATTTATTCAACCATGAAATGTCATATAATCCTATAAAATTCAAAGAATACATTAAAAGTCTGAATTTAAAACTATATTAATATTTATAATATCAATTATTTTAATCATTCAATAATATGGTAATTATTGTATCATAATTGTTTCATAAATAAATTTAATTATTTAACGTGTAAAAATTATAAAAATGAAAAAATTATCTATATAATATTTTTATCTTTTGAATTAATATTTATAGTCAAATTTATATTATGTATAACCCTTTATTATAATGGTTTTGTTATTAAACATTGAATTTAACACTTTTAAAACTTCTTTAAATAAAATAATAATAAATGTCCAAATCTAATCTAAGTGGACTAAAAGATCATATTTTATTCCCAAGGTTGTTTTTTGTCAAAATACACTTATCCAATAGAATTAGAACATGTGTTAGAGTAATTATAAAATCATTTTTAACTTTAAATACCCTAGTTACTTTTAACCGTGGTAAATAAATGTCAATAGTTAGTATTCACAAAAAATTATTTTCTATCATCTTGAACCAAAATTTAATTACTGAAGTCAGCCGTGTCTTTTAGATTTTTTAAATTCAATTCACAGAAGCGAAAAAATTAAATTTTATGAAAATTTTAAAATGCGTATAGAAGTTGGTTAAAAGACGGAAAAATGTTCAATAAGATTTAATATATCTATTATTATTATAAACATACTCCAATAAATTACATTGATAATATATATGTATTATGTATATATTTTTACCAAAAATACATTTAAATAGTATAACTAATTATTTAATCAGAATGTCAGTTTTAAACAATAATGCAGTGTTTTTCACTATTCATCAAAAAATGAATGTTTTCAGAAAAATTCCAAAAATTCACCATAAACTAATTTTGATATTATGAAACCAAAAATGACGTCTATTTAGAAAATAAACATTATAAGATATCAAAAATTTGGTATTACTATTTATTTCAACTAGTTTGATTGGTTGTGGTTTTTCAAAACTCCATATTTCATACAGCGCAGTCTATTGCGTTATTCAAAGAGAAATGTATGATGGAATCTTGGGGTATTACAATATATGACTTTTTTACATACATTTATATATTTTTAATATAATGGTTTATTTATTTTTTGATGATTTTGGTATATATAAATAATTTTAAAAACAATTGATTAAAGAGCACAAATTTCAAGGATGAATTATACTGTAGGGGGAGAGAAATATTAAAACCACAAAATTTTATGAAATTTCTTTTTCTAAAATATTCAACATCTTATCTAGCTTGTGTTACATATCACCATGACTTTAAGAGAACATGGATATTCTCATTAAAATATTATTATTTAATGTAGTTACATAGATATGATATTAAAGAGTATAAATTGGATTGGATAATTTAAGAATTATATAAAAAGTCCAAACTCTATATAATTACATAGAAATTAATCAGTCAAGATTTAGAAATGTTATTTTATTCATTAAAAATATATTTTCATTACAAATATATTTTTATTAATTTTTGTGAGGAGATATCATTATTAATTTTCGGAAATTTTAAATAATATACATTAAAAAGAAGAACACAATATTATAACTTAGCATATCCAAATTATCATGTTCTGGAATATTTTTTTATAAAAAGGGTCATTTTTAGTGAAAATTAAAAAATAATGATTTTTATTAATCTATCATTTTTATTATGAATTAATGTATCATCATGATATTAACTTTTTGGAAGGTAAAATAACTTTTTTTAATTATATTAAATTAATTTAATATAATTTCTATCATAATTATACTTTTTTTTATAAGTACATATTCGTTCTTAAGACACATTTTTTTTAAAAACAAATTGTTGTATTATAAGAAGTAATCATAAAATTAATTAATTCCAATAATATAAATTAAATCATGAAAAATGGATTTAATATTTACAATTTTTTTGTTCAAATTTAGTAAATAGTTCCATTTAATTTTTATTAAAATGAATAGTAACTGTGGTAAAATTTGTCACGATGATAATGGGTAAATCAGGTAAATCTTGGTTAAAACTTGGTGATAAAGAAATATTTATTCATGTTAATAATTATTGTATTAATTTTTTAGACCCTTATCAAATTATACTTTAATATTAGTAGTTTAATAGACACTTTTACTAGAAAACAAAATATAAAATATTTAAAACAACAATAGTGTAAAAATGTATCTCTCTATGTTTTAAATATCATTTATGTGTTTGCATTGGGGAAAATAGTTATGGACTAATAATATTAATAATTTTATGAGTACTAATATTATTTTCATTATAAAAATTTAATTATTTAAGCCTATATTTTTGACAAATTGGATGGTGTGGATGAGAGCCATCATTTCAACCTCAAGGGAGGAAGTGATCCTGCAACTACCATAGAAGAATCCATGAAATTGACCTATAGAGTCTCTGAAAATAGCCCCATAACCCTCAGGTCATGGATTGCCTTTGGAAACCCCATTAACATTGATCGTGATCCATTATAGAATTGGGGCTTGCCAGAAGACTTTGAGAAGATTCTTTGGATGAGGGAAAATTCCATCAATCCTCAGTCGCCTAAGGATCACAAAGACCCCAATCGTGTTGTCACAATTAGATTTCTGGATCGAGGAAACATCTTTGATAGCAATCAGGATTCTCGGGCGACCTGCAATAATATTGTGTGAGTGATTATTGTGAATCGAGGCATTTGTATCATACCAGATAATGTGAAGGAGCTCTGCCACGACAGAAAGGAAAAGGTTTTTGATTTGACGTGAGAGCTTGAGCTCCACACAATTCTTTAGTTGAAAAAGGAAATTGTCAAAATGAGGCCATCTGCAATCAAATATGTTAGCAATAATATTAAGCATAGAAAATTCCTTAGCACAAGATAATAAAAGATGGTTGATATCTTCTTGGTGTTGGTGAAAGAGGGGGCATTTAGAACAGAGGTGAATGCCAAATGATTGAAGACAAGTCTCAGTGGGGATGCACTTGTCCACCAGACACTAAATAAGGTTGAGTCAGGAAGGTTTAATCCAAGGTTTTTTGAAAAACATTATCCAGGAAAAATTAGAGTCAGAGTCGGAGAAATAGTGTTTATAAAAATTTTTAGAATCAAACATACCATTGTGCGCTGGTTCCCAAACCTGAAAGTCATCATCACTAGAGAATGTGTAGCTGTCAACCACTTGCATGATGTAGTCAGGTATCTCTAAAGTTCTGGAATTCATCACATCCTTAATAGTGTAGTTAATACTATCATGAGAAGAATTAAGAGTAGCATGGAGATAAGAGTGGAGCTTGTCCAGTTATCCAACCAAAAATGGATGGTGGAGTCCAGGATGACCAACCATCTAGAGATATTCATGATGCAGGAAAATGAGTTTCGTAAAGAGGGCCAGAGAGAAGATTGAAAATAGCTTATATTCTCATTCTTTAATCTTATAAGAAATTTATTTCTAAGAAAATAATGTGAGTCATAGGTGTTATTTATCAGTCTCCATGTGAGCCTTTCATGGAGGGCCTCATTGAACAACTTGAGATTTTAAATATCTAGGCCACCCTTATCATGTTACCAATATATGACATAGTTTTGATAAAATATGTGAATTTAGAGGTTTGACCAATAATATAATTCATAAAATAACCCATAATTATTTATGTTTTTTAAAATTTATAAACCATATATCACCCTATGTCATAATTCATGACCATTTCGATGTATTTGATTCTATAATATTCATATTTAATTTTATTTTATCTATGAAATTATAAGTGCCCCACTCACATCAATTATAAATGAACACCACCCTTCTAACTTCAAAATACTATTTTGATCTTTATATCTCAGCAGTAAAATAAAATATTATCTTCTACTCTTTCCTATATAAAATATTTTGGTGTTATTATTCCTAAAATACCAACCCAATATCCATTTATATGATATGTAAGGTAGTCATTTGGATGAAGTGTAATCTCTCTAACCGATCTCGTTATTTTTTTCTTATATAAATCTCATAAATATATTATATTTTTTATAAAATAATATTTATATTATAATAAATATTCTTATATATCATAATTATAAATAAAATACCATTATACACCCACTTTCTTATCAAATATTAAGTTAAAGTACCGCTCGTGCAGACATACAACATACTGCATCCATGTAGCGATACAATTAATTTTCCATCATCATATTTAAGTATGATAATTGTGATATTTTAATATTAATGGTTTATATTTATAAAATAATTACACATATGGAATTATTATATAATATCTACACATCAATCATTAGTTTTTTTGAATCAGTAACATTACTCCTAGGTACAACTGGACGGTCATATCCAAGACACGATGTTATTTTTTTTATTTATATTTAACATGGATGGTAATAATTATTAATTTGATTAATATACAAGGAATTATAATAATTAAGTAATTTTTATATTATTATTTTTATTTATATCATTCCATAAGTTGGAAAATTGAAACAGTTTTAATGCATAAATACCAGATACTATTTCCTTGAATGATGTAATTCATTTTTATATATATAATTTTAATGAATGATTATAAATATGTATATAATTAATATATATTATATTTATAAAATTAAAAATGTTCTCCAAATTATGGTCCCATGAAAAAATTATAATGATCGGGGTTACCATATCGAAAATGCTTGAAAAGAGAAGCATTTATCAGCTACAACAATGATTTAAATAATGAATTATTATTAAACTATATTTAAGAAGTTATAAAAAATTATAAATGATATTATAGATATAAAATTATTTAATAAATGTATAATAAATTCATATTTATGAAATATGTATTTTTTACAATATTGACGAAATACAAGAGTTTGGGTAGGGGTTTATTTCCTAATATTTATTCGGGATATTTTATATTTAAGTATCCATTAGGGTATATTTTGATTAAATGATATTTGGTTTTTGAAAATGATTTAAAAAAAGATTATTAAATTTTCGTACTATTTTTGAAAGTCATTTTCACCCATTTTTGACACTCTATATAATGGTTTGAATTGAATTTTTTTTTATCATTTTCCAGAAGATGTACTTTGTGACTTTTCTGGCCAATATTATGGAATGAATGTTTTTTAACTTATACATAAACATCATACTTCCCACCATTATATAACATTAATACTTTAAATCAAATATTACATGTATAAATTCTTCCTTTCAAACAAATGGTTTCCACTAAAAATTTCTCAACTTTTTAAAAGAAATTATTTCATAATGTAAATGTTATTTTATTAAAGTGTTATTCCTTGTGATATATCAAAATAATTTTCCATATAAGTAAACATAATTTTATGATACATAATTTTTAATTTTAATATTATCCAATGATAAAATTTATTTAATTCTTTGTATGGTTTAGTTTTTTGACGTCATGATGTTGATGAATCCCATTCCATTTTTAACGAGTATCACATTGATGAAATTAATTTATTTTCATTTTTCATTGGATAATATGTTTTTTATATGGTGGAAAAATATGTATAATTCACATTTCATGAAATGTGTGGCCTATTTCTCCTTATAATATATTTGGTAAAGATTCATAATTTAGGAGGTATTAATTTTAGCATTGAACCTTCTTTCAAATTCATAATTACAAAAAAAAACCTAGTATTGATATCCATAATTTTAGGTGCTGACAAAGAATTCATGTCAATAATATTATGTGTGGACCTTCTATTATTTCGATAATTTTAATTTAGTTTTTTATTTCATATCATTTACATAATGTGTGGCCTTATATGTATATATATAAGTTCATAATGTTATAATTTCATGTGTATGCCACAACTCTATGTCTTATATCAATATTTTGATTTCATGTCTTCTGTTCACGGAATATATTGTGAGTTTTGTCCAATAACCTCCCAATATTTATGACATGACTCTAGATTAGGATATCTGATATGAATCCTGTAGAATTCAAATGGCATGTTCATATTATCAAACCCCTTTACTCGGGTTATAATTATGTGATTACTGATATCTCCCTTGTTTACCCTTAATGAGGATCTAAGACAACCCATTGTTATTTTTACATTCCACATGTAATGAAGCATTTTTTAATAAATGATGTCCATAAGAAGGGTTGCAGTTATGAAAAACGTAATTGTATAGAATAAATCTCAATTTTAACAATTTTTTTGGGTGTACAATATATCAAAGGCATGAGACATGTATTATTATACCATTGATTGAATTAATATTTAATAAATTTCCATACTCATATATGTAATTACTATGTTTGATGAGTATTTTTCATTATAGCAGGTTATAGGGATGGTTTTAGTAACTACTTGGAAACTATGACAATTTTTTTTTGTAATAATCCTATGGATAACTCTAATAATAATATAACATCTTAATTTTTTTGACCATGTATGACATGGGTTATACTTAATGCGTTATAGATTAAAAATAATGTTTCCTTATTTAAATAAGTAATGAATTGTTTTTCATGATTATGTGGGTTTTCAATATTATTATCATTGATCATATTATGATTATTTTTTATTATTCGAAGGATGGAAATTGAATGAATCTTTTGAATAATGAATTTCATGTCTAATAAAATTATCCTACTCATGAATAATAATATGTTTTAAGAATTTCAATTAAGTATCTTGCGACTGTGATCACTCAACACCCACATGTTATTAGTGGAATAAATAATCATATTGAACATTTGAATGCACCTGGTATGGATTAAAATTTTATTGAATATTTTATGTTAAATTCCCACCGTCCATATATTAGACATCTAATAAACTAGTCCTTATGAAATGGATCAATGTGTTGGAAAATATATTTCCCATTTCTTAATAGGAATACCATTAAAAATTTGACATAGATATTTATCATAATTATTTTGAAGAAGATTAATAGTGGAATAATATTTAGAATATGATAAATTATAATTAAATTATCTACATGGGGTTGTATGAGATTAAAGGAATATTTATTTGCGATTACTTTGTGATGTCCCAAACCAGGATGCCACAAGGAGGTGTCCTGAGCCATTCTTCGTATATGGCTTGAAGTGAATCTGTAGATACCCAAATCTTGATGTACATGGACAGTAAATTACTTTTGGGGAAAAACATTATACATAACAAAAACCAACTCTCATGGATCGTAATAGTTTTGTGTCTTTGGAAACTCGGAACATAATCTTTTAATCATGATGAATGATCTTCAACATCTCCTATATAGATCTTACTCTTTTGTTTTCATACCTAAAACATTTCATTATATCCTAAGGAAATGAAAAAATAAAAAGGGTTTTCTCAAATGCTTTGTAAGGGTAAACATAGAGAACATAAAAAAAATCCATAAACATTTAAATGAAAAAATTGAACATAAAATCTAAACATCAAAATGTTGATCAAAGACATAAATCGTGGAAGTATATAAGGAATATATCATAAAGGAAAATAAATCATGATAAAATTTCATGGATGTAAAACATGTAACTGTGGAATACCATTAAGCACATGATATGATTTCCATAGTATCCAGGGCATTGCTGCTAAGAACAACTTAGTGGACAATGTCCCTTTATGAATCAAGTTCACTTCTCATTCCAGTCATGTATCCCTGAACCAGATTAACTTACCATTCCATCCATGTCTATCTCATGAGATATAAATCTTTACCCAATTCATTGGAGGGAGATATAGGCCCCACCCATCTCATTATGAAGTCATTCTTACTTGTACCAAAAAATAAACATATATAATTAATCATAACCTAAAGAATAAAATGGGTTTCATAAACATCATCCCATCATAACATAATCCATATAAAAAATGTATATAATTTCAACATAAGAAAAATGAAACCATGTAAATAATAGAGATATTATAATTTAAACATACACATATGAAATAATTTCATCTTATATGGAAATTGGTTTTGATAAAACATTTGAAATGAATTATTGAGGAAAATATCATTTCTTCTTCAAAATAAATTTCATTCCACCAAATGCCAATCAATTTTAAAAGAGATGGATTTTTTTGAAAATAATAACGAAATATTATAGAGGAATATTCATGAAAATAATGCTTAAGGAATCCGTAAAAATCTGTTCATGCCATACAAGTTAAAAAAACATTCTTCTCATACTTTTTCCGGAAAAGTCAAAAAGTTCTTAGTATGGTAACAAAAAGAAATATTCCTTCCATAACACAAAGTAAAAGTCAAAGATGGGTAAAAATTAATTTAAACATACATGTAATAATATTAAACACTTTATGAAAGACATTTTTATGGACATGGATGATAAATATAACCCCAGTAAATACTTACGTATAACCAATCTCAGATAAAAATGAGATAGCAAAATTATCCCTTACCTAATGTCCGATATGATTCGTATATATCCGAACCTCCTATTTAATGATTTAAATAACATCATTTAATTTTTACGGAATCATATTAGTTGTTATTATATCATATATGGTTCACTTATGACTTTATATTACACGTTATTTTGTATATTCTATGTTAAGGTAGTGTTTTGGGTAAAATAGTTTCATTTATCGTATGTGTTTCGACCTGTTGTTCTTGATATTGTTATTTATATCATTATTTACATAATTATAGAATGTAAAACATTATTTATATTTAATATATATTCATCAGATAAATATATATGATAGATTGATAAAGGGAATGAAATACACCGTTCATGGAGATGGTAGACCGTACGTACGAATGAATGCTATTTTCTTTTCCTTATTGACTTGGATGGAAGTAAGTAGATGAAAAATAGATATATATGTATACATAAATCAAGTATCTTCATTATGTCATATATTTAATTATTATTCATTATATATACTTTATAATCATTCTTGAATGTTTAATCATGGAATATGAATCTCATCGTGTTCGTGGAGACGGTAGTCCGTACGTACGCACGAGCGATGATATCATTCCCATGATCGAGGAATTGTATTTATGTGTATGTATAATATTCCAAAATCAATATCACTTTAAAATAATCATATATAGTTATTTATTTACACCATTATACCCATCCAAGTATGGTGGTGGTGGAAAATAGATTACACCACGGCATGGAGACGGTATTCCATACGTATGCATGCGCAGTGATTTCGTTTTCCGTTGGATGGATAAAATATTTAATTGGGTTGTTTAATATTTATAATAATATATCAGTGTATTAGTGATACTTTTGTTATTAATTTAAGATGAAACAAATAAATAAGATTATGTAGAAGAAGAAATGAATTGGAATGAATCGGTAAAGGATATTACCTCTTCTTTGACGCCCCTCTTCATATCATCCTCTTAAGGCTATAGAGTTTGTCTTTTTATGAGAATAAAACCTCTATATTGTTTTTAAGGATGTTTATAAGGGATATGGACAGGGTTTGGTTGATCTTGAAAGCTCAAAATTGTGGAAATAGAAGAGGGACGAGGTGCCCTTTTATAAGGGAGGAGATGGGAACTTTAGGGAAAACATAAAATATTATTTTATAATAAAGTCGTATTCGGTTTATAATGGATCCAACGTGAGTTATATGGAAAATAAAGTGGGTATGGGTCTAAATCATCTCAACCAATAGGTTTTAGACAAGTTGAGGCTTCTATTTTAACCTTATCATTTAGATTTAACTCTAGGTTAAATAATTTAACTTTTACCGTGCTTTCATGTTTTCTTACACAATATGGTTTATAAAATTACTATAACAAGAAAAAAGAGCCCAAAGTGGTTAATTATTAATATATATAACCTTATCTAAGTCATTTTTCTGAATCATATATTTTAAGGAATAGAATAACTGATAAAAATATAATATTTTTTAAAAACTATTTTATGTCAATTTTGACACTATTTGGTAATTGATTATTTTGAAAATCATAACCGTGTTATTAACTTGAAAAAAAAATAATTAAATCAATAATAAAAAGTCATTTTAACATATAAAATTAGTGTAATTCATAAAATGTTTCAAATTACATTTATTTGTGTATTTATAACATCAATTATGTTAATATTTCATTAATAAGGTAGTTACTACATAATAATTGTTTCATAATTAATGTAAATTATTTACTGACTAAAAATTATAAATAAAATACCATTATTTAGTAAATATTTTTATCTTTCTAATGGATATTTATAGGTGAACATATATTCTATATGACCCTATATAATTTTTTTAGTTATTAAACATTGATTTAAATTCTTTTAAATCTTCTTTAAATGAAATAATAATAAGTGTCATAATATAATCCAAGTGGACCTAAATCATCAAATTTTAATCATAAGGTTGTTTTTGTCGAATTAAATTTATCCAATAGTATTAGGACATGTGTGAGGGTAATAATAATATCATTTTTACCATTAATTACTCTATTTACTTTTAACCTTGGTAAATAAAAGTATAAAGTTACTATTAAATGATAATTATTTTTATCTTATTGAACCACATTTTACTCCTTGATATAAAAATTGTATCTCAGATTATAGATATTCCACTCACAGAAGCGGTAAAAATTAGTTTTATGTATATTTACAAATTCCACTGGGAGGTGGGTAAAAGACGGGGAAAAGTACAATAAAATTTTTATATATCAAATATATTTCTAAAATAACTCCAATGAATTACATTAAACTTATATAGGTATTATTATTCAATTTTTACCAAAAATGAATTTAAAAAAAATAAATAATTATTTAAATAAAAATTCGGGTTTTAAATAGTGACCAGGTGTTTTCACAATTCAACAAAAATTGAAAGTTTTCAAAAAAATACTTAAAAATCACCCTACGATAATTTCGATATTCCGAATCCAAAAATTAAGTCCATTTTGAATGATAAAATTTAGAAAATTTCAAAAAGTGGGTATTCCTATTCATTACGGCTAGTTCATAATAAAATTATAATAATATCTCATTTACTGAAACTTTGTATTGCGTACTACACACGCTATATAAGAAGGACTTGATTGCATGTAATGAAAGCCAAGTCTGGGCTGCGTGTTATGAAATATCTGTTTGGTGTTTCGTATAACATAATAAAAACTTATTTGACTTGTAAATTAAACAAAATATATACTTAATGTTGTGTAGAATAATTTCCACAAAATGAACTTGAAATAGTGTGTAACACGAGCCAAGAATAGTGTTGTGTATACTGCAAGATAATATAGTGTTGTGTATAGTACAAGCTAATCATGGTGTAGTGTATAATATAAGACATCAATAATAATATATCTCATAAAATCTTGGGGTGTTACATTCTATCCCCATTAAAATGAATTTCGCCCTCGAAATACGTTGGGGTTATAAATGGTTTACTAAATGAATGTTTCATTCATAGAAACCCACATCATAAAAAGGAATACTAAAACATCATTTTAAAAAGGGAATTTAAAATCATAACAGTCACCCAAAGTAAATCAGCAATGGGTTTCCAAAAATGAAAACATAAGTGAAGATATTGATATAGAAGAGAAATCTAACTGTCAAGCTTTGATGGATAGTGTTAAAAAACATGTCTATGAAAAATCCAATAATTACAAAGCCATAAATTTGTGATGATCAAAGGTACCATCAGATTCATCGGTTATAAGAGAACTGGGACAAAATTCTTGGTTTTCAAGATCATTTCCCTAATGTTGATGAATTTTTTTGAATTAAAAAAATACTTACTTGATTTTGGTACATTCTCACTGTTGTTCGTGCCTTGAACAATTTAAGCATTATCTATTAAAGAAATGAAGTTGAATTTTTCTTCCGTGATGTGTTAGTAGATCATGCGATTCAATGATAGGTGATTCAATCTATCTCAAACATAAAGTTAGCAATAATTATATACATATGTCCATCTATGGTGAGATTAATCATATATGATTCCAAAATTGGACTTATACTTCATCTATCATACCGCTTAATAAAATATAATTTACTTATACTATCAAGGGACTTCTAGTAGGCCAGTGGTAGGCGATAATGGCCTATCACACTTCGGTTGTGGGTTCGATTCCCTCAGCCATGTTCGACGATATAGGTTGTCTCACGTCCTATGGGTTGTCCTTTTTCTGAAACTATACTATTATAACATTACAAAAAATTATATCGAAAAATGTTCTTGCCTTAAACAATAATATCTGATGTCCGAAATAATCCTTTCCAATCTTTAGACTTACCCAAAATACATCTTTCTAATCTCATAGTATAAAGAAAACGATTGCTGGAAAGGTCACATAATAATCAAGTGAATACCATCATTTATGCCCATATATCATACGATATATCTTGTTGGTCACATTCCAAACATGTGACAACATTAATCATGTATTATCTTAAAAAATAAATACCCATTGGACCTTAGTGAAAACATGAATGTTGTCAAAATTTAAGTCTTTCTACATACCAAAATCCAAAAATTTCTATATGCTCAAACCATGATATCACTTTTTCCTTATATTAGTAATGATCTCATTAATACTATCAATCATATCAATATCTCCTTATCCCTTCATTATGCGCATATCATCTACTTTCTAAAAATATCTGAATAACCTTTCATGGTTACCAGTAACATTCAACATAACAATCCTTAGATGTTTCTTTATTCTATAGTACCATTACTTATACATCATAACTCTTGATAAATATAAATCATTCCAATACCTTCTTAAACCATTGAGTGAGCTTGATGAATTATTTTATCTCACATATCATTTATAGTCTCATCATCATCATCAATATAAATACAACTCATACCACCATGATTATTCTCTTCATGAGACATTTCCTTAGGGAATTGGTTTGCATAATGCCCGTACATTCCACATTTAAAACATTTAACCATTTTTGATTTCTTAGCAATACCATTATCCTTATACATGGTGTCAACTAAACCTTTTCCTTTGCAATTGCTAGTTTTGTGTCCTTCTTTTCTACACCCAAAGCATCTTCATGTTCCTTTGAAACATTATCCTTGACACCTCTTCCCACAAGATTTACAAGGGGTAAATTGAACTTTCTTTCCTCTATGATCATCATGAGACTCCATCTTTATGTTATTAACAAAGTCAGGAAACTAACCAAAGTTGAGATTATTGATCATATAATGAGATTGCTGATTAGGAATAATAACAATTTCTAGACATCCAAATCCTAATTCATTTGTTTTTCATGATTAATATCATTCCATTTTCTATCATATTCTCCATTAACATGAATCCTCATGTTTCCTACCATTTCTTAAAACTAAAAAAATAATATTATGAGAGGAAAAACTCTTACATGAAAAACAACATAATCAATGGGGAGTACTTTCAATCTCTAACATCTTAAGAAAAATTCTATGATAGTTACCATAGTTATAGGAATATATCCTATACATATACTTAACATTAGAGACATCCCTATAAATAACTTAGAAATATCTCTACAGATCTCACTAATGTTTTTGCATCCTAGTTTCCAAAGGTTAACTAATCCTTTCCTCTGATACCAACTGTAGAGACCCAAAGCTTGAAATACATGGAAATTACATTACTTTTCAGAAAAAAATAATACATAACAAAAAACAACTCTCAAGGATCTTAACAGTTTAGTGTCTTTGGAAACTCGAAACATAATCTTCTAATCATGGCGAAAGATCTTAAACGTCTCCCATAAAGATATTTACCTTTTGTTTTCTTACCTAAAACCTTTCTTTATATCCTGGGGAAAAGAAAAAATTAAAATGGTGAGATCAAATTCTCAGTAAGGGTAATCATAGAGATTATAAAACAATCCATAAACATTAAAATGAAAAAATTGAACATAAAATCTAAACATCAAAATCATGAGCAAAGACATAAATCTTGGAAGTATGTAAGGCATATATCATAAAGAAACATCAATCATGATAAAATTTCATGTGAATAAAACATGTAATTGTGGAAAACCATTAAGTGCAAGATATGATGTCCATAGTTTCCAAGGCATTGGTACCAAGACCATCTTAGTGGACAATGTCCTTTTCTGAATCGAGTTCACTCCTTGTTCCAATCATGTATCACTAATCCGGATTAACATACCATTCTATCAATGTCTATCTCATGAGATATAAATTTTTACCCAATGAATTGGAGGGAGATATAGGTCCCACCCATCTCATAATGACATCATTCTTACTTGCACCACAAAATAAACATAAATTATTTTATCGTAACCCGAAGAATAAAATGGGTTTCATAAACATCATCCCATCATAACATAATCCATATAAAACAAATTGATATCATTTAATCATAAGAAAATTTAATCCATGTAAATAAGAGAGATATTATAATTGAAACATAAACATATAAAATAATGACATCATAGATGGAAAATGGTTTTGATAAAACACTTGAAATGAATTCTTGAGGAAACTATCCTTTCTTCTTAAAATTCATTTTCTTTTCACAAAATTCCATTCAATTTTAAAAGAAAATGATTTTGTTGAAAAATATTCATGAAATCTTGTAGATGAATCATAATGAAAATAAGGCATAATGAAACCAGAAAGAAAATTTCATTCCGTATAAGTTAAAAAAATCAATCTTCTCTTACTTTTTCCAGAAAAGTCAAAAAGTTCATCGTATGGTTAACAAAAGAAAGATTCTCTCCATAACAATGAATTAAAGTCAAAGAGAGGTAAAAATGTATTTAAAAATACATGAAAAAATAATAAACACTTTATGAAAAATATATTTATGGACATGGATGAAAAATATAACCCCAGTAAATACATACGTATAAGCAATCTCAGATAAAAATGAGATTTCAAAATTATCCCTTACCTTATGTCCGATATGCTTTGTATATGACAAAAACACCTGTATTATGATTTAAATAATTTGATTGACTTATTAAATAATCATATTCATTGTAATGATATCATATATGGTTCACATATGACTTTATATTACCCGGTCTTTTGTAAATTCCATGTTAAAGAAGTGTTTTTTGGTAAAATCGTTTCATTTATCGTACATGTTTCGACATGTTGTTCATGATATTATTAGTTATATATTGATTTACATAATTCCAGAATGTAAAACATTATTTATATATATTATATATTCAGAATATAAATATATATGATAGATCGATAAATGGAATGAAATACACCGTTCATGGACACGGTAGGCTGTACGTACGCATGAACGCTGTTTTCTTTTCCTTATTAACTTGAACAAAAGTATGTAGATGACATATATATATATATGTGTACGTAAATCCAGTATCTTAATAATGTCGTATATTTCATTATTATTCATTATAGATACATTATAATCATTCATGAATGTTTAATCATGGAAAATTATTCGTATCGCGTTCGTGGAAACGGTAGTCCGTAATTACTCACGAGCGATGATATAATTCCCTTGATCGTGGAATAGTATTGAAGTGTATGTATAATATTTCAGAATCAATATCACTTTAATATAATAATATATATATATTTATTTACACCATTATACCCATCCAAGTAAGGTGGTGGTGGAAAACAGATTACACCACTGTGTGGAGATGATATTCTGTATGTACGCACGCACGGTGATTTTGTTTTCCGTAGGATAGATAGAAGAATAAATAGGGTTATTTCATATTTATAAATATATATAATTATAGGAGGGATACTGATGTTATTAATTTATGATGATACAAATAAAGAAGAATATGTAGAAGAATAAATGAATTGGAATGAATCGGTAAAGGATATTACCACTTCTTTGACGCGCCTCTTCTTAAACTCCTCTTAAGGCCCTAGATATGGTCATTTGAGGAGACCAGAACCTCTATAATGTTTCTAGGGAAGTTGATAAGTGAAATGGTCAGGGGATGGCCGAGCTTGAAAGCTGAAAATTGTGTAAATAGAATACAGAGGAGGTTCCCTTTTATAAAGGAGGAGAGGTGCACATTAGGGAAAACTTAAAATATTATTTTATAATAAAGCCATATTCGGTTTATAATAGCACCAAAGTGACTTATTTCGAAGATAAAGTGGGTATGTGTTGAATTACTCTCAACCAATAGGTATTAGACATGTTTAGGTTACTATTTTAACCTTATCATTTAGATTTAACTCTAAGTTAAATAATTTACCTTTTACTATTTCTTCTTGTTTTCTTACACAATATGGTTAATAAGCATACAATAACAAGAAAAAAGAACCCCAAGTGGTTCAATAATAATATATATAACTTTATCTACGTCATTTGGCCGAACATTAGATTTTTAGGAATATAATAACAATTAATAATATAATATTTGTTTTAAAAACTATTTTGTGACAATTTTGGAACAATTTGGTAATTAATATCTTTTAAAACATAACAACATTATTAGTTCAAAAAAATTAATTAAATAAATACTTATATGTAATTTTAACCTATTAAATTAGTGTAAATAATAAAAAGTTTAAAATTAAATTTATTTTGGTATTTATAACATCAATTATGTTAATATTTCATTAATAAGGTAATTACTCCATCATAAATGTGTCATAAATAAAATAAACTATTTATTTTCTAAAAAATAGAAATAAAATACCATTCTGTATGAAATCGTTTTATATTTCTAACGACTATATATAGTGTAATTTATCTTATTTATAACACTATATCAAAAATGTTTTAGTTTTTAAACATTGATTTTAACTCTTTTAACTCTTCTTTGAATAAAATAATAATAAGTGTCCTAATCTAATCCAAGTGGACCTAAAGTTTCATATTATAATCCTAATGGTTTTTTTGGTAGAGTTAAACTTATGCAATAGAATTATGACATGTGTTAGGGTAATAATAATATCATTTTTACCCTTAATTACCCTATTTACTTTTAAGCGTGGTAAATAAATTTAAAAAGTTACTATTCACAATAAATTATATTTATCTTAATGAACCAAATTTTACACCTTGATATTAACCGTGTCTCCCAGATTTTCTAAATTCCATCACAAAAGTGGTAAAATAATGTTTTATGTAAATTTACAAATTCTCCTTTGAGGTGGGAAAAAGATGGTGAATAGTTCAATAAAATGTTTATATATCTAAAATTATATTAAAATGAATCCAATGAATTACACTAAACATACATAGGTATTATTTATCAATTTTCACATAAAATAAATTTAAATAAAATAAATAATTATTTATATAAAAACTCGGTTTTTAAATAGTTTCCGAGTGAATACTATGACATCATTACCATATTGTAGAATAGTAGATAAATAAGAAAAAAATTAAATAAAAGAATTATTGTAATAATTAAAATTCACCCTAGGATTATTTGAATATTCCGAATCCAAAAATAAAGTCAACTTTGAAAGTTATTATTAATAAAATTTAACAAATTGTGTATTACTATTCATAACGGCTAGTTCATAAAAAATATTACAATAATATCTCGTTTAGTGAATCTTGGTATTGAGTACTACACACGATATGAATGAAGGTCTTGATTGCGTCTAATGAAAGCCAAATCAGTGATGCGTGTAGGGAAAGCTCTATTTGGTGTTGCATATAACATAATAAAAACTTATTTCATTTATACATTAAACAGAATCCATAATTAATGTTGAGTAGAATAATTTCCACAAAATGAATTTGAAATTGTGTGTAACAATATCCAAGAATAGTGTTGTGTATACTACAAGCTAATATTGTGTTGTGTATAGTACAATCTAATCTGGAATTCATGTATAATAGATGACATTAAAAATAATACATCTCATAAAATAATGGGGTGTTACAGAATCTCACGGAATTCTAGAGGTTGATGAATTATAGTGAGGGCATATAGTGTCTCCATGTGAATACTATGACCTCATTACCATATTGTATAATAGTAGACAAATAAGAAAAAAAAATTAAATACATGAAGTATTGTAATAATTATAATTCACAACATTAGATAACTAAATAATAATAATAGAGGAGTAACTGATTTAAATATACAATAGATGATGATGATATTTGAAATTTAACAAAAAAGATATTAAATGTTGATAAAATGTTTTATGCATAAATTCTATAAAAAATATTAAAAAGAACCACATACAATACAAAGAATCCTAAGCTATAGGTTTGCCATATTCTACCAGCCTCATCCTAAGTAATCAAGATACCATGTGACTAATATAGATGATTCAATTTTGAAACATTAAAAAACATGTATTCATTCCAAGTAACAATGGTGACCCAAATATGGATTGAGATAAATCTTAGTTTCCCCATAAAAATACTTCTAAAAAATCTAGTCGATGTAATATAAACTAAACTTGTGTGTATGGATGCATATATAAAAGTGAAGTAGTACAATAATGTAAATACGAAATTTCCTACTTAATCCTTTGGATAGTGTCTAAACATGTATCCATTTCATTATATAATTAAATTATATTTTATATTAATATGTCACAAAATGTAATACTAGCACATAAAAATTAATACAACAGTAATAGTGAAGTATCCTGGGTAAAAAAGGAAGCCATGCTGTTATTTATAATGAAGAGGTTCGAATGTAATAACCAATGAAACCTATACATTAAGGGTCACCAACTCAATAGTAACATTATACTAACTAATGGGTAAGGATGTAATACAAGGATCATCATCCATGGAAATGTACAATAGTCTGATCTAACTAAGACCAAATAATACATCCAATGTAAAATTGGATAACCAATGTCCAAGTCCAAGGATTTAACCAAGGTGCCTAATTATACTATAATCCATGAAGGATCCAAAGATATTATACAAGGATTACTATAATGTGATTGCGGGATACTATGGGGTTATACTGGTCATCGAATGATATATGAGGATAGGGTTCCATTGTGGGTCTCAACCAAAGAAATATGCATCCTTAATAGTATTGGAATCATGAGTGGGAAAGACATTCCCTCCAGAATCCAATTTATATCTCAATTAAAACCACACTAATAATTATTTTAAGTTCCAAATATGAATATTAACCTCAAAATTGATTATTATATTTAATTAATCCATGTGGTTGAAATAAAATTTATTAACATCAATTGGTTCAAGCCTTTTCTTTACATAGTGTGACAAGGCAAAGGGGCATGAAATCAATATTTAATTCATATATGTCAAAACCATTTAACTGGGTTCTTTACACAATCTTCCATATTATGTGTTACGGGTTATATTGCATGAAACAAAATAGTCATTTTAATTCAGCATGCCATGTCATATATATAATAATATTTCCAATTCCATTTACCATTGATTGATCAAATTGAAGCACTTACCTAAGGTGAGTCAAGTGATATGAATATGTGGTTATTCATATTTAAATTTAAAAGAGGTATAGAAATAATGGATCATTTTTAAAAAGGAAAAGCTAAGGCACATCTGAACGGTGGTTCTGACACACAAGTCGAGCACAAAAACTGAATTCTTCATAACACAGTACCTAGGATGGGAAATGTTATGGTTGTAATGACCAATGACGAATAACATACATGTAATGGGTATTAGAACCCAGTTATAATGACTACATGTAGGGAATATTATTATAATAGACTACACATATTGAAATCAACACACCCACATGACCTTTTATAAAATGGATATTCTTGAGGAGTGGGTTATTGACTATCTACCTTATACTCGTATGACCCTCCCCATACATTATCAGCCTCTTTCTTTCATGGATATGAAGAGATATAAATAATGGATCTATTCCCTGAAAATTGGCCATATGATCCTATTTCTAAATATAATCGTTGATAGGAATATGAATGAAGAAGGATTAAAAGGGAAATAATAATGTACAAGTGTGAATCCAACATGACAAATGATTCTTCAAATGAACTACGAATGGATTACAAAAATCAAAGCTAATATTAGAAACCTTTTTTGATTCAAAAGGCAGATGAAGATGAGAGTAGTTTATTAGAAAGTTAAAAGTGGAGATGGGTTGTTTAAAACATTCCATTCATGGAAAATTTTGTAATTTCACCCAAAAATGTCCTTCACATAGTTTGACTACATGTGTTTTCCGAACCATGCACAAACCATTAATGGTTAGCCATTGGAAGGGTCATATCACATGTTTAGGATGAATTGTTTAAAAAACTATTCACCAACCATAAAAAATGCCTCCATAATTTTTCTATTGCATTTGTCACTATTTTGTAACCCAGATATCATGGTTTGGGGAGAATGTTTTCCTCATATTATCATATTGTCCATCCTTTAATGGATAAAACTAATAGTGAGAATGTCATACATCATTTTCTCTCCAAATGTGATAAAAAAATTTCTCCATTTGATAGGTATTAGTATCTCTAAACAAGCTACAAACACCCAAAAAACATCACTAACTCATTAAGAATCCATTTTATGCACATACATTAATATAAGACAAAAATATAAAGGATCCATAACTAAGTGAAAAACTAGGAAATTACATAAATAAATTTTATTATACATACATCAATGGAGAAGGAATTTCTTGAGATTAATCAGGAGGAAGGTGAGGCCATTGGTACATATGATGAAAACAATAAAAGAATCTCATGGTATGGTCTAGGATTAACTACAATCCCAAAATATAAATTGACCAATTATTTACTGAATTGAAACCATGTATTTTAAATGAATATTTTATAATGGACTTTGAAATAAATGATGATATCATTTGATGTTGACTAAAAGTTCAAAAAAAGATGGAAACCCTAAAATTTTTTTTGAAAAAATAAAAGGAATATGGAGCTTCATGGATATCGGAATGGTTTCCACATGATTAGAAATAATTTTTCAACCCTTTACTTTTCAAAAATATGGGATGCGGAATTCAGGTGAATGTAGGAATGGAACAAAAAAATGTTTCATGTGTGGGAATATGGACCATCGATAAAAATAATGTTTTATTGATATAAATAATCCAGTAAATGAAATGAATTGAAAGAGAGCATAACAAAATGTTCCTCTAAATCATCATTTTACAAATTCATAGTGATTTATAACTATAAGTATCATTTCCTTAATACAAGGTTTAATGATGATTGTATGATCTAACAACCTTGAAATTCAAAAGGAAAAGGGAATGATTATGAACATACCATATTAAAATAGAATCATGATAGTTAGGATAAAATTATCTAACACTATTTAATTAGAGATTCAATATTGACATTTTAATGAATAAAAACAATGAAAATATTTTACTTTAGAATTTTTTTATGTGATTATTAGAATTTATTATCACCCCATACATAGATTTCATATATATTTATATCATAAACAGATCATATATTATTATAAATTAGCATACGATGATTATTCAATGTAATGATGAACCCAATCCTCCAATGGAAATATTTTTTTTAATAAAAGATATTAATTGAAGAATAAATGGTGAATTATATTTTAGAATAGTATATTATTGAGAATTTTTGGGAAATGATTATCACACCATAAAGAGGTGATGAAAAATGTATACGTTTTTTAATATAAAACTTTAAGAGTAATTATAATTATTATTTTTATCATGAGAGGATGTGAGATAAAAAAATGTTTTTTGAATCTGGTTGGAATCATTTTGAAAGATTAGTAATGTTTAATAAATAAGGACTGTATTAGGTAGAAACATGTGATATTTCTCTTCAAGATGAAGTATGATTTATCATATCATGTAATAACCATTTATTTTAGGGAATAATTTTTAATAGTAAGGAATAACCTATAGGACTTAAGATTTCATTAGTAGTGCTTCAGGCATGATGAATTCATGTTGAATATCCATTTCATGGTGTAAGATACCAGGTTGAAATAGATCAAATCACATCCACATGATGAGATTTTTTTGTGAAATAGAATGAAATCAAGTATATTTCTTTTATTTAGTTTTTTTATCTAGATTATATAATAAATACATCGATTCAGGGAAAATACCTATAAATAAAAATGTTATCAGTTTAGTATTCATTATAAAATTCAATGGTATTTCAAAATATCATAGAATTATAGTCTTTTGATTCTTAACATTCTCCTCACATTGAGAAGTATCATTCTATATCAGTCCTTAACAATTATTTTCATCTTATATATATATGTTTTCAACTCCCACATATGTTTTATAATCTCTAAACTAGTTTTGTGATATTCTATATGATATTCATACACATCTTTCTCTCCATTAAGTAGAATGTTTTATTAACCCTTATTAGTATGTGGGATTCCATAACCGTGTTTTAAAAGGTAAAACCATTGTTTATTGGGAAAAATTATGAGTGTACTGTAAATAAATAATATAGTATAATTTAACACACAAATATTTTTTGAAAATTTTCTTTCAAATATATTTAACTTCTTTTATATCTTGTGTTACACGAAACTGCATTTTAAGAGAACCATCACATAATTTTTAAAATATTATTTCTAAAGATACTTACTGTGACATTAAATCAGATGTTATGAAGAAGATTATGAAATTTATGAAATACATGAAAATTAACTACTCAATATAAATATATAAAAACAAATCACTACATTTTTAAAATTTTCATTATATTCTTCAAAAATATGTTTTCATAAAAAAGGAATTTTTATTGATTTTTTTTAAAAATATTATATTTTTCTTGGAACTATTAGGAAATATAATTAATGAAATTAATTTTATTTTTGAAATCATCATATCATAATTATCTTTCAGTTAAATTATGGTATTTTTATGAAAATGATAATTTTTTGTTATTATTACAAATATTGATTTATAAAAAACTATCATTCTATCATATCATATTAAGTATCATTATGATATGGAAGTTTTCATTAGAAAACACTAAGTATTATTAAAATTCAATTCAATAAACATTATTCATACTTTTGGAGTTTGCATATTTTTTTCTTAAAATACATTTTTCTAAATATGTATTTTCTTGGCGTTATATGGCTTTATATAAAATTTAATTTATATAAATTCAAGAAATTGAATATTGAAAAATTAATTCCATATAAATATTTTGGAAGTTTTTTTAAATTTTTAAATTTTAAATTTTTGGTTTTAATTAATCATAAACATTGAAAAATTTATCAACATAGTAAATTTAAAATCATGAAATATAAAGGTAAAAATTAGGTGAAAATGAAATAATTATTCGTATTAATTATTATTTAATGATGTAAATGAAACCCTTATAACCTAAGTGTAGATTTAAGTTTTCTCATAGAATCTTTTCTATAAAAATGACTTATATATTTTTTAAACCAATGGATGTGACAAAATGTTAACCTATTAAATTAAATAATGTTTATGTGTTCACATGAAGAAGAAATTAGTGGTAAATTCATATTAATATTCATTTTATTACTAATGAATTTAAATAAATAGTATTAATTTTTTAATATTTATGAAATAAATAAATAATTTTAATAAATAGACAACATTAATGCAATAATTATTCAATTAATTATATAATAATATAAATGATAATAATACTAAAAGTATTATAATTTGAGTTAATTAAGGTAATAAACCATTTTTATAGTGGACAAGGATATATTGAGGATATTTATTGTAGTTTTCAATATTTGTATTAGTTATCATGATGTTATTAATGTAAATATAATGAATTGTGTCAAAATTGACAATAATGATATTTTTTGAAAATATATTTTTTATTTATTATAAAAAATTATAAATAAAAAATAATTAAAAATAAGATAGGATATGGTCTCAAATTTCAAATATTATATATTTATGGTTAAATAATTTATGTATTTGTAAAGTTATTACCTTTTAAGAGTGATAAATATGTTACCACAGTTAATGTTAAAATTGGTTAATAAGGGGTTAATCCAAACAATAATGTTAAATATAGCACA
Organism: Viscum album; assembly: GCA_963277665.1. NCBI lineage: Eukaryota > Viridiplantae > Streptophyta > Magnoliopsida > Santalales > Viscaceae > Viscum > Viscum album. Next base: position 1,878,209,147 of record OY728150.1, on the reverse strand, counting down.
TAAACGAATAAAACTATTTTTATATGATGATATGTTAACAATATAATATTGTGGGTTATAATTCCTGACCATTTTAGTGGTATTTTGATCATGAATAGTCTTATTAAATTTCATTGTTTATAAGAAATTCTGAAAGTGCTACTCTATAAAATAATAAAATGACTCCTCCTAACTCGCTTTATTACACCAAGTTATGCCTTATAAATTGACCATAATATACCAAGTTATGTTATGAAATTACATATACTAATTATAAATATTTTATCATCCAAAAAGGCCAACCAAATAGCCCCTTATAAGAGATCTAAATGAGTTGTTTCAAAGAAGATGTAATCTCTCCAGCCGATCAATTTATTTTTTATTCGTACTTACCTATTATAAAAAATGATATTTATCATAAAATAAAAAAAATAATCATCCAAAATACGATTAATATTTTAAATTAAATAACTGTTATATAAAATATTTATCATCAAATGATAATTGCACGTATCACTTCTGTGTTAGTAAGGATTACCAACTCCATGGAGCGATAGAATTTATTTTTCAAGTAGAAATTTTATGGATGAAACATATAATGATTTTAATATTTTCACTATTTATTTATGAAAATATTATAATCCTTCAATGATAATATTATTACATATTTCTTACCATCAAATCTTTTGGGAATCAATATCGTCGCTCATGCGGGTATATGGACTATCATCTCCCCAATTCAATGTGAATAATTTTTTATTTATCTTTAATATGGATGTTAATAAGTATTAATTTTATGAATATAAATCATATATATGATATAATAAAAATTACAATGGAAACCCTAATTTTTATTTACTTTTCTTTTATTCTTCAGTCAAAAATAAAAATAGTGTTTATGCGTATATACAGACTACTCTCTACATGAATGGTGTAATTATTTTTCCTATATATTTATATTTTTTGAATGATTATAAATATTCATGTAATTAATATATATGATTTTTATACCATGATTATCAATCTGGAAAATATGGTACCATATTCAATCTTTGAGGATCATGAATACAAAACTGAAACATGCTTGGAAAAAAAAGATTTTATCACCCAGAATAGAGATTTTAAAAACATATTATTATTAATATAGTGATATTTTAATATAAATTAATCGTAAATGGTATTTCAGATATATTTTTATGGAATAAATTTATAACAAATCCCAATTTATTATGCATGATTTTTAATAGTGAGTAAGTAATGACTATACTTCAGTTAAAGGATTATTTCACAATGTTATCATTATTCCAGATTGTTTATGTTTATTTCAATGATGGAGAATATTAATATTAAATGTACATGTATTTTAAAAATGATTTAAAAATGGATTATAAAATTTTACTATAAAATTTAAATAAAATTTTCCCAGATATAATTTTTGAAATAATATTATGAATTTTTTTTCATTTTTCGAATGGTGTAATTTTTTACATCTCTAATAAAAAAATATAGAAGGAAATATTTTTAACTTATAATTCCACAACATATTTTCCCACCATCCTATCACCTTAATAATTTTATCTTTATAATTTCATATGTCAGAATTTAATGAAAATGTCTTCCATTGTAATTAATATAGTTTATAAATTAAATATTTTATTTCAAAATGGAAAGGTTATTTTACCCTAGAAATATTCCAAGTAATCATTAAAAATAATTTTAATTCCTTGATGAAAATACTTGATGATGTGTAAGCATTACTTAGGATATGATCCCATGATTCCATCATTATTCACTTCCTATATGTATTATGATTGTGATGAAAAGATTTTATTGAATGCCATTCCATTTTCCATGGGTTATACATTAATTAAATTCATTTATTTTATTTATTTCTAGGATGATAAATTTTTCATATTGTGGCCCACATATGTATGATTTTTATTACATTAAGTGTGGGACCTATATCTATCACCAATTAATTTTATAAATACAAATAACTCATGATGTAAAAATTATATGGGTTATAGTAAATTCATGTAAAAAATTTATATTTATACCTAGATTTTATTTAAATAATATTATTTATACACCTAGAAATCATTATCATAAGATTATGCACAGACATGGGTTTATGTCTATATGATTATGTAATGACTGTATTTTAGGTCTCTAACATAATGAGAGAAAATGTATCTAATTATACATGTTCACAATGTTTTTAATTTATGTGTAATCCAAAAATCTATGACTTATGTCAATGTAATGATCTAATGTATTATGTTCATTTAATCCTTTATGAGTCATGTCTTATGAAGTAATAAAATTATTCCATGACTCAAGAATAAGATCTATTTTATACAGTGTGTAAATTTGAAATGTTAATTTCATGTTATTAAATGATTATGATCATGGTATACTTATGTTATTAATGATATCTCCCTTGATTACCCTTCGTATGAATCTGATGTAACCCTTTCATAGGACTTCTTCCCCCATGATATATAGAAATGTTTTAAAATATCATGTGTTTAAGAAGGGTTTTTGTAATGAAGAACTTAGTGGGAATGATATTTATCATTTATAAACTAGTTGCTTATGTGTATAGGTTTCTAAAGACATTGGACCTATACAATTCTTGTTTGAATAAAATTATAATGTAATGAATTCTCGACATCTAATATATATTAAAATCATTAAAGTGTTTGAGTCATTATATGGTTTTTTCAATTGGATCCACCTAGTTGTATCCATTTAACAAAACCAATATAGTCAGTATAAATAATAATAGTTTTAAATAAAATCAATGTATACGATACTATGAATTTGAAATTTTTATTATTATTATATACTAAAAAATGAAAACATTATTCCAAACATGGTTAACTAAATTTTTATGCTATTTTTATAATCAACCAAAACCATAGATACTAAAAAAACCCCACATAAATACCATCTATGTAATCCTAACCATAATATGAATATAATTTATTATCATTTACGGAATTATATATAAAAAATAATGTTCAAAGAAACACCCCAAAGAAAAAATGTTTTCATATTTTATATATTAAATACATTTTATATACTTCAAACAAAATAGTATACAATTATTCCATGGAATAATCCTTATATGAAACTATCCTAGAAATATAACTACATATAAAACTCTTGGGAGATATGTAAATAATGAAATTATTGAGGTAAACACCCAATAAGATTTAATATATAGGGGAAATAAATAATGGGAAAATGAATGATCAACGAATATGGAATAATATAAAGATCATATCAAAATTCTTTTAAAAAAATTATTTCAAACAATACATAAAATAATACATTAAAAATAAATATGGAAATATAATAAACCATGTATTTTTTAAAAATAAATGGGAATTTGGAATAATTATAATCATATGGTATTGTAAATATATGTTAACTATAACATCCAAAAAAATCATAATTTACTGGACAAATCACACTATAATAGTCTTATACATTAAGACCTCAATATATATAAATTTAAGTGATATTAAATTTTTTCCCTACCCATCAAATAATAATATATATATAAATATTTGTGAAATAGAAAAATTATTACAATTATAGATTAATGAAATTAATTCAATTACTAACACATTGAAATAAAACAATTTTTATATGAATTTTTATGTGGAATTAAAATCATAAAAAATAGAATTACTATAGGAATGTTAATCCATAATGAAATAGTGAAAGTATTAAATTGGAAATATTAAATGGCAGAAATATAAAATTTTTCTTAGAAAAATTAATAATTTCTATAATAGTAAAAATATAAATAGAATTCTATATAATATATTCATAGTGAGTTCTTTAATATGAAATAGTATAAATAAAGGGGAGGGGGAATGATTTATTCATTATTATTATAATATTTCATAAATAAATATATAAAAACATGGAATTAAAATAATAAGTATTTAAAATGAATTCCAATAATAAAAAATGATAATGAAACCAAAATGAAGAAAATGATTTGATAAATTGAAACGGAGAATTTGTATGAAAAGTAAGAATAAATAAATGATATATTTTTTCATTTTTGGAAGAAGGGAAAAATTAATGGATAGAGTAAAAAGTATTTAAAAGTGTTAAAAATATATTTAATAATAATGAAATATAAATTATCTAAATTAATATATATAAATAAAATTAAAGAAATATACATGATGGAAAGACCAAATGAGAAATGAATAAAATAGATAGAGATCCCCTTTCTGGTAACCTAAATTAAGATTTAATAATAAAACAAGTCATGAAAATTACATAGAAACAAAATAAAATGTTATATAATTTCAATATAAAATTAAAAATTAAATAACATATATATTTAATAGAAATTGAAATTTAAAACCATAGTTATGAAGTGCTTTTCTTTTCTTGACCCCCAATAATTTTGAGTTTACTTGAAATCATTAAAAAATATTAGTTTATGAAATAATTATTTAAGATAATTATTTATATTGTACCGTTAATATTAGTAAAATATATTAATTGTTTATTTATTTAATAGTGATCTATGTTTTTTATTGATCGAATCATGTAAAAAGCTCTAATTCTTCCACAAATGGATGGATATGGTGGTCTCAAAAATCATTCCTTGTTAATGAATTAATCACAACATGAATAGTCATTGTACTATTATATTAATGATATAATTAATTACAATTATTCATATTTGAGAAAATAAAATTTCAAAATACATACATACTACATTATTTTAAATGAATATTCGTTAAATTTGATAATAAAACAAACCATAGAACATGTATGATTAGTTTCATTAGGGATTATAAACACTCAAGATTATTTTTCAAACAAACATCAACCTATCAAACAAATATTCTTTCCACATGATACCATTATAGAAATATCATACATAATATCCTTATTCATAACCTAGGGAATGAAATCATAAGAAATATGTGAAATTATATGGACAGTAAGGATAAACATAAGAGATCACAATTTTGATTATGAACAACATTTGTGTACGGGAAAATAATCATGTAACATGAACCAGGAATCACAAACTGAGTCTTTTATAAATAAATTATTAATATGTTTTATATGATTTTTAAACGAAGATTAAATACCAATATACATTAAAACATGTATTTGGAATTTTTGATAACATATAATTGTTATATAACATAATAATTGACAATAACTCATTTTGTTTGGGATTAATTTAATGTCAGTCATCAAATAGTTTACAGAGTTCAATAATGTAATATGTTTCATCTACAATCCAAAACAAGTCATTTCATGATATATAACCTTTCTATAATACATGGAAGGTATGTATAATTATTGGGACCACTCCCCCTTAGAGATTTTGGATTATCCGCATTCCTTATCTTCTAATTAAAAATATTTATTAACCTAAGGAACTGAATGGATATATTATTATTGGTTACCCACTCACATAATTAGAAAGAATTTATTTGTGTGACACATGTACACGAAAAAATTCCTAATTTAATTATTTCATAATTTTCATTAATGTATGTCGACATAGAGGGAACACATTTTATTAGAGTACTAGAAAATATATTTTCAAAAAGTAAATAGCCATTAATATAAGATAAATTTTATATTAAAATGAATTATTTATTCCAAAAATTATAATGGAATTTACATTGTAAATCCATGAAAATATATAAATAATGACTTTTAATTAAATTAATAGGATGGAGGGAAATGGTTCCCATATAGAAAAATCTTAAAATAAAATATATTCCCAGTTTTATAAAAAAAATAAAATAAAATATAAAATTAACAATGTAATAAATGATAAAAATGAATTTATTCAATTAATTTGAAAATAATTTCATTGATAATAAAAAAGAAATTAATTTGTTACGTAATCAATCGAGGCGATGTATTCCCGACTAAAAACATGAGATATAGTCGACTCCACTTAAATGAATGTTTTTTATTCATTTGAGAAAGAAAGGGGTCTTAAATAGTAAGAAGGCATGTAAACTCTAGATTTATCTAGGTAATATAATAATATATGGGATTTTATAATTAAGGGACATAGAACTTTCATAAATAATAATTTGACAATAAATAATATTGATTTCCATATGTGTTTTGAAAAGACAACATTACCTTTACAAATATCATCCACAAAGCAACTTTAACCACATGTATAATATATTTAATCATCTTAGTAAACTATTTTAGAACCTTATTAATATATATTACTTATTATAAACTATAAATAAAATAATATATTACATATTTTTTAGTTATTTTTTTCATTGTAAGTTGTTTTTGATTTATATTATTTATTATATGTTTTGTAATAGATATATTGATCGTCATTCCTTGATAAAAGTATCATAAATTCATGAATATTCATGGTTGTGTATTTACTTTGTTTAATTCATTTATTTAATTTCTTTTTTATATTACGAAATTAACAATTATTGTTCGTGGTGAGGGATTCCACAAAAGTAATTTTTATGAATTTTACAAACAACATTAAGATACAATATAATGGAAATTAATTTTCATATCACGCATACAAAACCATTTTCATAAAATAAAGCGACATTTAAATATTATATTACCAATTTAAATTTATTGTTTCACATTCATGATGAAAATGATGATGTTGGTATTAAATCGTTCATGTTTATGATCAAATAGACACAAACAAGAATATGTTTCTCAAACGAGGGTATAATTTTTGAGTTATATAATAATCACCTCAATTTCACATAATCATAATTATTTTAATATAATATGATTAGATATGATAAATTGAATGAAAATAGTTTTATATGAGTAGTTAATTGTAAAATTTGTTTAATAAACATTCATTTACTTTAATGAATTCAAATCTTCTTAAAACTAGTTCCTTTATAATAAATTATTTAGGAATCCATTTTGGGACTGCAATCAATAAAACATCTGTCACGACCCTTCCTCGGGGCCCTTGTCGTGACTACCCCAAGCCCGCCTTTCATAGGCCAGGGGTTGGCGAAGAGCACCAAAGGCGTAAATCCTTAAGCTTGGAAGGCATTGCCATTAAAAAAGTAAACACACACAATCAGAGTGCACAACTAGAAGTAAAACACTAAGGAACACTGTATTCAATAGAGAGTGTTCAAAACCATGAAAATGTATCCCTAATCAAGCATATTAGAAGACTTCTAAACATCAAGTTTGCAGACTGCATTTCCCCCCTATGGGAGATTCCCAGTGAAGATTAATTCATTTGGAATTTTTAATAATTAAATTATGAATAGTTATACCTTTGATTATAATAAATCAATTTAAAAACATGATATTTTTGGAAATACAATAAATCCTTTTGGAAATAATTTATACATTGATTCATTAGATATTACTTACAAGATCAATAGGATAAAAAAATACCATTCTTATTATGAACTTTTGGAATGATATCATGAATATTTAAATTAATTCCATATGGAAGATGTCTACCCTTAAATAATGACCAAAAATCATGAAAGAATTATAATGAAAAACATAAAAATAAGATTGCAATAATAAATTAGTAAATCCATATTGACTGGGAGATCTATGAGAATTTAATGCCAAATATCCTATTTAATTTAAAATTCATCAATGAAGTTATAGGGGTTTCATTATACTCATCATCAAGAATCATAGAGATAATATATTCAATAAGAACAATACTATTATTTGGCTTATCAATAAGATTCTTCAAAAAAGATATAATATGAAAATCCAAGTACTCTATTTTATTAAGAAATTACTAGTTATTATTGATAATATATCGAGTCCTATTAATTATAATTACCCTTTTATTTTAAATATATCATTATATTATTATATGTAAAATTAAACCTCAAATTACCAGACAAGGATCATAACGTCTTATGTAATGGAAGACTAGTACATAAAACAAAAAATATGAGACTATATAAAACATTTATTTATTTTTAATCTATTATAATATAATATTTTTCTTTTGAGCAAATACATATGCATGGGATATCCTAGGGATAAGATGAACAATGAGATGTCCTAAAAATCCCAATAAGGGAATAAAAATCAAAATAGAGCTCAGCACATGGGTTAGAAGGCATTACATAATGATATAAAATATCATGGAACAAGATTAAACAAAAGGAATCAAAACACAGGATCATAAAACCATGGATTCATATTAATTTGGTAGTAATATTAAACATGGCTTCCAAACGAAATAATTCTTGTTTCCTATAGACAATAATGAGTGAATGCTAACCACTAAGATCGTTAGACATAACGTCTCATGAGACTAAAAATTACCCAATGAATTTGGGAGATATATGGGAACACCCATAAAATATTATTCATGAATATGATTTTCACATAAAAATTCTTCTTATGTTATAAAAAAAAGGTTACCCATATTAAGAATTGGATATCATAATCTTTTCAAATCATAATAAATGGGAGTATCATAAATGTGTACATTAAAATAGAATATGCTTTATATTTTGCGTAAAAAATTAATTTAATAATGGTTTTTTAGAGATAAAATGTGTTATATTAAAGAAAATAATGTTTTTTTAATTGTTAATATGGATCACACTTGAAAATGGGAATGAATTCAAGATGTTTCCTTAGATCTAGAATTCTTATCGGGATGAATTTAGTAGATAGTCATTTAAAAACATGTATATCCACAAAAAATAAGGGCGAATGGATCCTGATACATGAATTTGGAACATTATACATAATTTAAAATATTTTCATAGAGAATATAATATTTATTGGTTAAGAAGAGAGATAGAGTAATCATATGTAATAAATGATGTTCATGTAGAATCACTTACTTATAACCAATATGATTCTGAACTCTATATTATTTTCCATAATAATAAAATTATATACTTTATTTTATAATATAAGAACCATTTTACATGTATTTTATTTATTATAACACTTTAAATTTCGTTTATGGAATTTTTAATGGGTTATGAGATTCAATTTGATCATTTGGAAGCATTAATTTCATTGGTTCTCATGATAGTATTAATTGTATATGCGTATAGACAATCATGTAGAATAAGAATAGTATGGGAAAACAGAACATATATGTAATTAAGAAAATTAAATAATATTAAACTACCATTTATTTCCACATGTTGGTATGATTCATTATATTAATCATTAATTATAATTTTTTTGATAAATTTTTTGTTTTTAATGCAATGATCTCATTTTATTTTAAAATTAATATTAAGTGTAAGAAATATTCCTTAAAATTAAATACAATAAAATACATATATTATAATTTTTTCAACCATAAAAAATGTTTCCTGACATGAAGTGATGGTGTAATTGAAATATGAAAGCATGTTGTCCACGAAGGAGATAGATTTCCACCTCATAGATGATGTTTTAATTATTAAAATAATAGAGAGAGGATATAAGTTTTCATGAATAAATATTCGATAAACATGATAACCTTCTAGTATATTTATTTTACTATATTTATCATGCCACATGGATAGGTGAAATTTATGACAACATAAGAAAAAAAATATTGAAAAAGAAATTGAATGAAAACGGATGCAGGCTTTACCACTTGATTCTTTCTTCTTAAGAACCTCCCCAGGGGATTGGTTTTAGTCATTGGTAATGGGAAAATCTCATAGACATGGTAGATATTTATTCAGAATATTGGGAAAAACATAGATATGGATCAATTCATGATAGAGTTGTGGTGAAAAGGTGGTGACGGGTTGTATTTATAGTGGAGGAGGGGGTGTTTTCTCATTATTTAATTCATTTGTTCTTTTTCTCAAGATAAGATATTGTTATTATTCTGATGACAAAATATATTATCTAGATAATGTGATTTAGAATGAAATTCTCTTATATAAGCCATGACATAAATAAAATTATTCAACTTATAATGTATGTATATAGTAAATTATCTTATTCTACTATTCACAAAAAAATCATGTATTTCAAAAAAATTAGGAAAATTCACCCTACCAATTTTATGACATATAGACTTAGAAAATTTACTCCATTTTTTGATAATAAGTTCTTATATATGAGAAATTTTATTTTTAAATATAATAATCATTTACATGGAATATTCCAATTTCAACATTATAACTTATTTTATTTCACATTTAATAATTAAATAAAGTGTTATATTAATATATTATAATCATAAGACAAAAAATATTCATTTATAAATACATTTTATGATAAAAAATATTTTAAATTATTAAATTACTAAACAAATCATAATTTAATATTTATGACTGAAAAAAATACATACAAATAATTAATAATGTTTTAAATTAATCATTTACATATAAAGAGATATAATTATATCATATTACCATTTATTAAATGATAAAATTTTATTTAAACATTCAGAAGTGAGTTTACAATTTCATTATCTGGTATACTATTAATAGTGGCCACAACACTATTCCAAAGGTCATTTTACTATTTCAACAGTACAGGTTCAATAACACCAAGAAATGTTTTTTATTTCATTCATTCATCATTTTTATAAGCATGTATTATCACTATTAGAAATATAAGCTATATCCATAGTTATAAATAATGGATATAGATCCCAATACCATGTCTATATATAATAACTAGGGTTTCATTGGTAATAGATATGTTTGTTGTTACTATAAGGAAAAAGAAGTAGCCACATTTCAAAATTGTGGCTATAGCCCTATAGCTACGGCTTGAACCATAGAAATGGGGTAATAGCCACAGTTCATAACTATGGCTATTGGGGTATATCCAGGGTTTATAATCAGGAATATAAAATCTAATACATAGTACTATAACAACTATTGTAAGTAAAGATAATAATATTTGGATTCAATTTAAAAACATCATACAACTCGCTCAAATCATTGTACAACAACAGCTATTTTGTGTTGGTGCTGAGGTTTGAGAGGGATGACCACAAAAAATTATTTATTTTGGTAATAGGAAAAGCCTAGGATTTATATAATGGGTATTGGGTTTACTCTAGAATCGACAATGAAACTTCTATGGTGTAAGGCATTGAATCTATTTTGGATGAATGATTGTCATGCTGGAAGTGTCATGGAGGTGGGGATACTAGTTGATGAATAGTTATGGTTACAATGTGATGTCATTGTGAGATGAAAATTATTCATACCTGGTTCCTTTTTTAATACTATATTTTAAATTTAAATTGGTTGTTTGTCAGTGTTAGTATATTTTTATTAGGCTTTTAGAGGTTATCGTGGTATGAGAGTGAGTCATATTTGTGGTTTTTAGAGCCTAGTGTGGGTTCATGATGACTAGTGTTGTTGCTGGTGGTACAACAAAATTATTACGTGATGAGCTAGGATTTATGGTTTTTGTATGCATTTTATTATAATACAGAGGAAATTCCTATGGTGGGACATGATTTGGGATGTGATTCTAAGGGGGAATCATGTTTCCTCTCATGCATCTGGGGGTGAAATAATGATTTATGACATGGTTCAGGGGATGACCATGTTTCTTCATTTGTTTTAGGGTGAGAAACTATGATTCATTGCATTGTTTAGGGGGTGAAAAAAACTTTTCACATGATTTTATGGGTGAATTAAGTGACACAATATAGTAAAGGAATGTTGTGCGATGATAACTCTTTTGAATCAGAATAACATGGTTTCATGGCCTATGTAAGGAGCAGGACTATTTGTGTGTATGTTTTTAGTGGAAATATAAGTTGGAAGACGGTATTTATTTTGAGGATGAATTTGGGGGTAAGGCAGAGTGCTTAGAGAAACATCCATTGGAGGAGGTTTGATGGATGTTCCTATATAAGGATGGACATGATGATAGGGTAACTATGTTAAGAGTGTCATGTGGGATGCGGTTACTGTGATGAGGAGTACTGGAAGAGCACTTTTGCTTGGGTGTTTTTATAGTGGGGATATCCATAGATTGGAATTAGACTTGGATCATGAATTCTTATTGTGGAGATCAGTATAATCCATGAGGTTGAGTCGTCAAAAGTATTTTTCACTGATTAGTGTATCTCACTTCATTTCTTATGCATACCAATTTGATAATCTCACTTCAAGGTGTTTATATTTCAAAGAGGAATACTAAAATCAATGCTTTTACCACCAAATGATGAATCATGACTCGATGTGCCTATAACACTAAGGAAGATATCCGACATATGGTGTTAAATTTTTTCAATAATAATTATTGACTAATGTTTTTTGACATCATAACAATTGGATAATCGGGGAGAACCCATCCATATGTGTTAGGCCAAAATTCATAGCTGGTATAGGGAATGAAATTTTGTATTCATAGTTGGATTTTATAATATGGATCTAGATATAATTTTTTATCCTATGAGAACAGAAATCAATAAATGTGTTGTCCTTATTTTACTGTCCTTTCTACAAATTAGGCTGCACTGGAGAGAATATAATGGATTTTCCTAGTATAAAACTATAAGAGAGAACATTATATAAATTAGTAAACCCATACACATGGAACTCATAAATAGATATTTATTTTATGTGGTGTAATTAGGCCACATAGGGAACCAACCTAAACCTCAAGGTCCAATGATTTGGATGATGACAACTCAAACCATACATTTTTTCTGCTTTCACGCATATGCAACTTGACAAATATACAAGGAATCATATCCCATATGTACATATTTTCATTGCCCAATATGCACAAGGGGGTCCTTAGATATATGATTATACCTATATATACCTCTATACACTTACACATGTATTCAGTTTTCATATCTATATATAAACACACATGACCCTAATATATATATTCACACTACCATGACTGAATACATATAATGTTGGAACTTATATATGTATATGCCAACCTATGCATACACAAGTAAGACCTCATCAACAGAAACATTAATCAACATGAAAGAGATAAAAAATGTTGTAAAAAACATAAAGCAATCAAAAATCAGAATTCCAAAATTAAAATGGTGCCACAGAATAAAAACGAAATAATCCTTACCAAAATCTAATGTTGATCTCACTGTCTTCTAGGATGGTGGATGGAACCTGCCTAATTTTAAGGAACCACATGTTATGAAAAAATAGGAAAAGATATAAGATATAACAACTTCTTATATATATGTGATCTGTGTATAAATTTTCCTGATAAATATTAAATGAATCCATAACTAATAATGACAAAATAATATAAATATTGATTTGAACATCCCAATTATTAATAACATGATCATTAATATAGGTTTTTTTGTTAAAATTCCCTCATCATCTAAGTTAAAAAATCCTTCTTTTATTACAATGATATAAAATAATTTTTTGAACATCCCTCCTCACCTTGGAAATTTCTATCTGGGGCACCCAAACTATTATCCCTTACATACACATAGCCCCCTCCCCATACTGCCTTCCCTCATCGTCTAGGTCATTTCCATCGGGGGCACCAAAATTGTTATCCAATACCTACACCCATCACCCCCTACATCCCTCTGACATCCCTCCTCCCCCCAACAGCCCCAAACCTCCACCACATAGCCCCATTCCATACATCCCCCTCCCCCATGCACATCATCCACCTCATAGCTCCCCCACCCACACACACACTACAGATCCCCCTCACCCCTATATCCACCCCTAGACACCTGCACACAACCCCCTCCCCCTTAAACCCCCATCTTTACTCATATCTCTCCCCCATATAGCCCCCACAAAAAAACAAGACACTCTCAATGCATAACCCATCCCATATGAATCCCCCACCCTCTAAATGGCACACTCCAACACACACAAAACCCCCACCTCCCAACACCCAACATGAAAAATCAACTTAATTAAAAAATTATTTCATTAATCATAAATATAGTTGTCAAAATATACTATGAATATATATAATAAATTTTCAAATATAATAAGATCTATACCCTACATGCTAGAGGAATCCTACCATTACCTAGAAAAAGGTTATAATGTTAGAGATGAGATCCGTAGTGTTACCTTAGGATTAAATTCTATATAAACTTTATAATAGATAAATAAATAGATGGAAAATAACTGAGTAGTCTCATCTCATTTGAAGAAAACTATTTTATACTACTCTGATTGTCTATGGAGTTTTTTTCATTACAGAACGCATGAATGAGAATAAATATCAGAATAAGATGATGAAAAAACAATTTTCATGGGGAATATGAATGAAAAACATGGATATCATAAAGACCAAATTATAATTCTTTGTTTCCAAGATATACAAATCAAAAAATTTAATAGTAAATACAATAAAAACAATAATTATGGCACACTTTATGTTCATATAATAGATTATTAAATTTTCATTAATGTAATTCACCATATGAAGTGGATGGTATTTCATTCTTTTTAAGAGAATGTTTTGTTATGTAAGTAATGTATTCATTAGACAATTAGGATATTATACTGATTTGGTGATTTGATCCTAAAGCGTTAATCTAATAAAAATGGTACATGTTAACTTTCTTAGTACGTTATTACACTGATCTTAAATGTTAGTATACTGATTCTATAATAAGTTCATGTTTACATCTAAATAGTGTTTGTTTATATTAATGAGACGTTTTGATAGAAGTAGTACATGTCCACTTCTCGTGGTAGGTTAACAAAATAATTATGTATGTTAGTATGCATATTTTGTAATCAGTTTATGTTAAATTATTTATAGTATAGTTTTTGAAGTTAAAATATACATGTTCACCATACTAATTTAAAGATTACATTTGATATAAACAGTACATGATCACATCTCCTTGTAAGATACTATACCGATTTTGTAGGATGGATTACTAATTCTATAATCAGTTTAGGTTCACTTATAAATAGTACAATTTCTGATGTGAACAATTTTTACTAACCTAATGAGTTGATGACCCAATTAGAAGTGAACATGTACTGTTTATATCAATAAGAGGGGCCAGAAAAGAGAATAAGTCACAATAAAATATGATTAAAAGTAATATATTGTACAACAAAAGACATATTTTGTAGGAATTTTATTGTTAATGAATTCATGGATTGCATGATATTAAGGGAGTATTCCATACTTCTTACAATATACAAACATCTACCTCCGATATTAATTATACTAAATTTTTTCTAAACTGATATATAATTTCATTAATGATTACAGACATCAGCATTAAATGAAATATATAATAATGAAGCCTTTCTGGTTACAAATAGTCATTATTAATAAGTATAGGAATGATGAAATATTTGGCAATGGTTAGTGTTACAGAAGAAAAGTTCATGCACTATATATCAGAATTGAATTTGTAATAGTGTGGAGTGTTCCATGATAAGAAACAGCTGAATCTATTGGTAGTTATGTTTATGGAAATCAAGAAGGAATGTAACATTAAAAATTTGGAACATTTCATAGTGACAAACAATTGGGATTCAAAGACACTTGTGGTGTTCTTAGAGGTACTTTGACAACCATGAAATGAAATTACTAATGATAATAAAGAGTTTCAAATGGTCCATGATGCAGGGTACATGTATGTAGAAAATACCTAAATTTGAAAAAAGAATCTACGATTCATCACCTGAAAGTAATAAAATTCACTTATTTATATATTGAATCATTCATTAAAATTCATAGTGATATGATGTCTCATCTTTTCATAAAGTATGTGGAACTCCTATATAACAAAAAAAATTATATGATATAAAAATGGAGACGATAAATAAATCAAAATATTTAGACAGAAAAATTTACTCTCATTGAAAATTCTAGGTATAATATCATAGTCAATTACTCAATAATATCAATGAGAAACTTATAAAACTATCATCCATAAAATGATAAAACACATAGTATTTTTGAAGAAGATTATAAAATAATTCATTAGAACATGGAATTATATATATTCCCAATCTATTATAGTTTGACAAGAAAAAAAATGTTTCAACAATTAGAATTAGGACTAATCCTACTCAATATTTGCATCATAGAAGGTAAACTTGAAATGGGATACTATTTGAATCTGTAGGTAAAAAAAATGAAAATGGATTACACAGAATCACATAATAACTAATAAAAGCTCAAAATTGAAGCTACTAAAACAATAAGGAATCCAACACATAATAAAAACTAGGTATGATTTTTAATACTCAAGTTTAATATAATTGAAGTAAAAAAATAATATTATGTATGTCAGATAATATAATTACTAATTGTATAAATGCTTATGAATCTACAAAATATAATTAAACCTATCAATAGTTATTGTATATGTTCAACTGACTATACACTAAAAATGCTAGGGAATATACAATACTTGTATGCATACACATTAATTACTTATATATTTTAAAAAATAATAACTATGTAGGTTTTTTGAAACTATAATTTAATATAAATGAAACAAAAAATAATAATACCTAAGAGAGTAATCTTATAGAATTTATAAAAGTTTACTAAAACAGTAAAGCAGACAAGTCAAAATTATATATAAACATTGATGTAACTGATCCAAACATTTATATAAACATAATTCATTCTGATTAATAGAATAATTAATAAGTAAATTATAATAATCAAATCATTTCATTATAATTATAGATTATTAATGGGAATATTACATGTCAGATGTTGTATTAAAAAGATGTGAATAAAATATAGAAACATTGATGTAGACCAAATTAAAATACCTATAAACATTGATGGATTATAAATAATTGAATAAATTCTGCCATAATGGATGATGATTTCAGAAACTCATGGAATAATAGGATCTTAATAGAGTTACTATAATTTTAGAACAACTTATTTTTTAGTTTGTAGGGAATTGGAGATCATAATGATGATAGCATTTTCTAGTAGTTAGCTAATGTTCACATATACTAGTGGCAGCATAAAGATAAAGTGTTCATGGAAACACCATAATTTTATGTATCATATATGCCTTCTCAAAAAAATTAGTTGGACAAATATAAACCAAATAAAAAAATTTTGAGTCAAACCTTCCAAAACAAAATCAAACCAAATAGAATAGTACAAAACCAAAACCATTCCAACAAAATCTATCCTGAATGAATGGACCCCAATTGAACCAACATGAAAAAAACAACACAACATGAAATAACATACTTTATCAAAATTAAATATAACCATTCAGAATCAAACTAAACCAAAAAAATATAATAATTGGGGTACATACACTAACTAAATTTAAATGTAGATAAACCAAGAAAAGAACTGTTTTTATAAAATTTGATAAAGAATAAATCAGGTAGTATTACATCTTAGGAACTACTAATTTTTTTAATATATGAATGATCTAGTAAAATTTGAAATAGAAAATAATGAAAATGAAGTAAAATTAGGAAAAAAATTATAAATTATTTAAGGATTATTTCTAGAGATATGGAAAGAAAATAGAAATCAACAGAGCTGAAATCCACTCATATGAATGATGAGAAGCGAATAAAACAATATTGTGACGTTTGAAACAAATTTCCTGAAAAATTTGATACATGAATTTCAATCCAAAATTTAGTCTAACAGATTGCATTGTCATTACCTATCCATATCAGGACTCGATGATCTAATAGAATTCTTTATTCAATATAAAAATAATTTCATTTCAAGTTAAACAATAAAAAAGATCAATGGATTCGTGTGAAAGAAACACAAGGTGGTTCTTTGAAATCATTGATCAACCATTGTTATATGTGCATAAAGACCATAAAGCATGAAAAACTACTTAATTTATTACTCCTTAATGCATTAAACTAGTTGATATTGAGGATTAAAAGTAAAAAAACCTATTATGTTAAATAGATTATGAATTATAAAAATAAAACATGTCATATGTATGAATAATCCATGTACTAAAATCAATCCAAGTAAAGAAAGACATAATAAAGTGAAAAAATATATTTATAAATTTCCTAGGGACTATTCCTATTTAGTTGGTGATCTCTTTCACCATTTTCAGTTTCCTGGAAAATTAATGAGGAATATTGATTGTAAAATATTTATGTGAACTGAATCAAAAGCACAAAATCATTAAATCATTTAAACTCTTTCCAAAAATCTTCAACTTATTTATTAAGGCCACACATTTTTTTCATGATAATATATTTCTATAGTCAAATTATAGTAAGACTGGATAAAAAATATCATATTATCATAGAAATAAATATGGTTTCAAATCACCAATTAAACTAATTTAAGGAACGATTATATAATTGAAAATAATTCTATGACACCGAAATTTCATGTTACAAAAAAACATATCATCGGAGGTGCACCGAAATGGGTTCACCTACAGAAGAAACTAAAAAGATAAACATGTTATATGAAGAAAATAATAGAATAAAAATAATGTAATTTAAAAAAAGGGAATGTTAGATTATATACCATCAATGGTGCACCATAAGATATTGATGGGCCGCCTTAGAGTAGCATCATCGAGGAGGTGTGATGGTAGCATCAGATGAGGATACAATTCAATATAATAATAATAGAACATAACTACTACAAAAAAAATATACATCATAATACAATAATTCTATATATGTAGAAATAGATAGAAACAATTCAATAAAATTAAATATTACAACAATCAAACTTAACTGCATAATAAAAGTCAACATATTAATAACTCAAAAATATTATTTACCAAAAAATGAGCCCCAATAACTATATCATCAAAATCATGGTAACCATCATCCATGCATCCTATAGAAACACCATCTCCACCTCTCAAACCACCAACACCATCATCAATATCGACATCAATACTGGCATTAGTAAGGGGTCCTAATCTAGATTCGACTCCATTATATGAATCTATATATGTAGAATGCATCGACATCAAACATGTATTAACTACTGTGCCATATTATAGTGGAAGTGTGGAAAAAATGAAATAAAAAACATTCATTATATATTTCGTTATCGCCTTTTATGATTTTTGAGTTACTTATTTTATTGAAGCATTAGTTTTTTCTATTATAACCATACAAGAACTGGTACTCAGAGAAACATTATCCGAATACTTGTAATGAGATGGTACAATATTCTTACCGGATAAACAACACACTCTTCCCGGATGCTCATCTCCTAATACCTGATATAGATTAACAATCAAGCCATAATTGTAATGTTCATTTTCTAATATTGACTCCAATAATTCTATTTATTTTGAGATAACATAAATTAAAATGATAAAATAATATAAGGAATGAAATTTAGCCAACAATAAATAAATAGATATATACTTACAATCTCTTTCCCAGTGTTGATGGTTTTAATATTACCGTCATTCAATTTTATACATGTACAAAACAAATATTTTGATTAATGTGACCCTTTATATTCAATGCATTTTCATAATAAACAAATAAATAAATACAAATTGGATGTCAAAAAAATTATACTAAATGAAGATAAATATTTTAAATATAAAATTACATGTACATTCTCATTATATGAGAGTGATGTGTGTCCACAAGTATAATTGTTTTCATTTCACTATTATTTCTTTTATTTTATTCTAAATTATTATATAAAAAATAATTATATAATTTAATAAACATAAATAAACCAAGTAATTTATACATTAAAAATGTTTTCAAATAAATAAATGACTATATATAACAATTTAACAAATACATTAAACTATGGACTCTTCCAATAGCCAATCTTCTCTTTATGTTATGATATTGGGAAATCATGAATCACCATAACATCTTCAAGCATCATACAAACACTATTTTTCAACCAATATATATGTCATACAATTTTTATCACCATATTTCACCCAATTCAAAACCTTGAAGCCTTGGAATTTTCATCATTTGAATAATTATATTTGAGATGTAATGGAAAAATTATTTTTAATAAAATATGTGATTAACATTACATACCAATATATCCACCTAGGAAATGTTATTTATTTATTCTCTAACTTACCTCCAACTTATTGGTTGAACTGAAATGATATTGTTGTGCCTAGAAAGTTTTCCCATATAGCTTTCACATTCTGTAACATGATTTTTCAATTATATCATTGTCCCCATTTTAGGAAAACATGATTTTCATGTGTGGAGTCAAGAACTCTCACATTTTTGTGTGACCTCATCACCTGGTAGAGGATAGATCTAACCATTAAAAAAATAGTAGAAAATAATATATATTATTTTATCATTTTTCATTTATAGTAATGTTTAAACACAAACCAATAGATGGGGGATTTGCTGACCCCAGAAGTGTTGCATCTATATAAGGGGGTGTACCCTCTCTGGTAGGTGGGATATCTATAGTTGGAGTACAATGTATAGTAGATGATGGTTTGGGTACTGATGTAGTGGGATAACTTTATGGATAACCTTGTACAGATGATGATGGATATGGATATGGGTATAGTGGTGGGATATATGAGGTGCAGTGTCCTATATAGTGGATGATGTGAATGGATAATAAGGAGGCATGGGAGTCTAAGAACGATCATCCAATGTGTGTGTTGGTGGAAAGGGATATTGAAATAGTGTGTATTGAGAATATGGGGTTGGCTTAATTGGGGGATGACCTCGGGGTGTCTTAAGCTGCATAGTAGTAGGCTGAACTGTAGAATCAGTCATAGTAGTACCCCCTTCCATACAATCAGCCTCAGTGTCATAATCCAACCTTCTCGATGATATGTCATAAAATTACATAGATGATAAAATAAAATGAATGTTAACAATTAAATAATATTAAAGGCCATAATATTCCTACATAAGTTGTTCTTATGTGGTGCGCAATGGATACATGCATTGTTTATTTCTCTGTATTCTCCTAATTATTATTATATAAACAAAATTACTCATTTTGAAATTTTCATTTAAAATAATATCTTAACATAAATAGAAATAATGAAAAATTTTAAATAATACAACTATAACATAAAACAATGAGATTCATTTTCATGTGTGATATTTATATTGAATAAATATCAAGACTTCTATGTGTTAAAGAATTACAACAAATGTTCTTGAAAATAAATTGGGATGGATAATAATAATATTATATTCAAAAATGATATAAAATATACTAACAAATTTTATATCATGTGTGAAAGATTAATAAAATGTAGAATATTGAGATAATATCGGGTAAATACTTACAAATGTGTCAGTGTTATGAGTCCTTTGTAACAATTTATATATCATAATTTGTTCTAACAATTGGATCATCATTTTCATCAAATTCAACATTCTAATAAATAGAGAAAGGTTAATCCACAACATCATTGTCATCTATTTCTTCATTAAAAATATCTCTATGAATGAAATCAAAAATAAAACCAAATTGTTGTTTTAATGGTAATGATACATAAAACACATGTTTAGATTTGGATACCAGAATACAAGGTTTATTAGTTTTAATCTGGTGGTTCAAATCAGTCACTCTAAAACCATAGTTATGAATATGAATTCCTTGCCATGTCATTGACTCAAACCAGTTGAATTTCATCATTAAGATACAACCATGTGAATAGTAATCTAATAAAATGATTATTTCAACAACACCATAATATGATATATTTTCGGATTGAGGATATTTGTTTGAAGCAATCACATAATGATATATTGAGGTTCTTATTGTGACCCCATAATTTTTTGTTGCCATTTTATTGCGCAAACCATTATAAC
The DNA here is from genome assembly GCA_963277665.1 of Viscum album. NCBI lineage: Eukaryota > Viridiplantae > Streptophyta > Magnoliopsida > Santalales > Viscaceae > Viscum > Viscum album. The sequence continues at coordinate 1,878,187,446 of OY728150.1, read as the reverse complement.
AAATTTAAATCACTAACAATCATTTCTTTACAATCACGTACCACTTCATTTGGACCGAAGGATAACAATCTTATTTCTTCCGATACTTCTTTAATTGGTAGAGTTAAAACCTAAAAGATACCAAATATATATATTGAATACAGATATATGATTATTTTAGGAGATGAAAAAAACATATTTATTACCTTTAACATTAACTGAGATATAAATTCCATATCGTGCGATAGTGCATTCCTCTTAATTGATATAGAGTGATGTCTCTTTTTAATAATTTCTAAATTATCTCTTTAGATATGAAAGCATTATGATTTTAGAACATATAAGGAAATAACAAAATGAGAAAAATGCAAATTTATTTGTTTAATTATAGTATATAATGAACAAGATCCACATAGTTGAACAATATTCTACAATGATCTATTTCCCACTCATTCCTCCATAAATTTTACAATGAGTATGATATAAATATCACTCATGTTTGGGGATGTGAAGGAAATTTAGGATCATTGGGATCATATTCATCATCATCAATTGTCATTAGACAATTAGTCCTCATAGTGACGTTATACAATTTTCCTGAATAGAAACCCTTGCATTTTTGTTCTAAATAGAATTTCAAAATATAGCATGCATGATGATATTTATTTTCATATAAAATTACAATTTGAATGTCATTATTTTTTCTAGATACATACACCGACAAAAATAGGACCACCAAAAAGAACATATTTGGGATGATGCGTAGACAGATGTAACATTCTTGTGAATGATGATGGTGGGAATTTTTTCTCCACGTATCTAAATAATAATCATTGTATCACTCTTCAATTTTTTAACAACACTTCTTCTTTTTATTTTTCGAAAAAAGACTCAATAAAAATGACATAACTTAATCCAAGAAAATATAACATTATGTTATTGTAATTGTCGAATGATAATGGGAATCAACTCACGTTACAAGGCATGGTAATCATGGGTTTTAAGAGATTTTAGCTTCACATATTGTGTATTAACACTTTTCAAAATATTACTTTAATAACCATCTAAAACATTCAAAAAATCCACGACCAGAATAAATTATTTTCTCTCAGCATTTTCCATTCAATAATTATAAAAGGGAATTTCCAATTATTTCTGACCATTTAACATAGGATAAAGTCACGCTCTTATACCCCATTAAATAAAATCATGAAGATACCAGAAATCTTTTTTTAATTTTAGATTTATAATAGTATCAAATAACATCACGAACATGTTTTGTCTATATTCAATACATCCAATAAATGAGGAAATAAATTTTATGACCAACATAGACACTCAATGGATATGATTTTCTTCCTAAAATTTTGATAAGTCTTCTAGTTAACATGGTTTATTGTTTCTTATTATTGAATAAATTTTTCCATGAACATAATTCAAAACATTATGTTAATTAACTATATCATTCCTTAATAATGGTTGAGTTTTCTCGTCTATTTCAATGCAAATTTTGAGATGTCTCTAATTTTTAATAAAATGATGATCCATCAATAGAAAAAAATGATACCCTATGGAGTTAAATGTTTATCAAAGCATTAACCATCATGAATTTGTGTTTTTTAAACAAATAGGTCTACATAATTTCCCCCTAGTACTCCAACCAGACATCATTCCATAAGGAAGTAAATCATTTATCTTTCTAAATAATGATGCATGAAACATAATGTACTCCTTCTAAAATGCATCGTACTCTTGTGAACAAACAATAAAAATATCCAATAAATCATCTATTATTGGTTTCAATTATATATCAATATCATTTCAAGGATCTCTGGGTATAGATATAAAAATACTCATGGTAGTAAACAAATTCTTCAAAAACATCCATGATGGAAATTTATATATGCGAATGGAAATAGGATAAGTAATTTGTGAATATGCATTAGGAAAAATGGGTTGAAACCAACAAAGGATAATATCAATATAACATTTCATGGGTCAACAAAAAAAATCAGTATGTAAACTATAAAATTTCTTCCAAGACAACACATTTGTAGGATGCACTATTTCATCATTATCCTTATTTCATTCCTCTTCATTTTATCTCATATTCCTTGCCATTTGTTCTGAAATGTGTTTTGATGCCTGGGAATTAATGTGATGTGGAAAATTACATTATCTATTGTGCGAGATTGAGTTCTGTCTTTATTAGTCTTCCACCTTGATGTTCCACATTGTTTTCACTAACTCAAATATATATTTTCCTATGTGAATAGAAAAAATAATATTTGGGGGATGAATGAATATAAATATATGAAAATCCAATATTTTCAACCATCATTGATTCCATGTAATCATTTTTTGGAATACATTCATAATCCTGTAGTAAATCCTTAATAAATGTAAAGAGATAATCAAACACAGTATTACTAAACCCAAATTTTTTTTCATTGATATAATCAAATGAAAAACAAATGTTTTATTATTTTTTATGATTCCATATTTATTTGGGTATTTGTATCTTCCATCATCTTTCTAACACTCTAAATGGCATCGTCATAATTAATAAATGAAAACTGTGTTTCAGTATTTATTTCTCCTTTCACTACACTACATAACGATCTGAATTCCGAAGCAAAATGAACCCAATCATAAATTATTTTTTACATACCAATCCTTTCAGTTGAATCGATTTCATTCACCACTAGAGATTTTCCTCCATTTTGATACCACACATGTTAATTTTTTTGGAATCCATGTTTGGTGATATAATAACTCACTACCTCGTGAGTTAACTATGGACTTCCAACATAATCAAAACATATGCATCGAATCAATTCACCATAGGAATTATTAGTGAATGCAATGTCCAAAAACATTCATAACTCCTATGGAAATTCATCAGTGATATGATCAATGTTGTACATATAGTATATATTGCCTCGATGGCGCATAAACATAAATTAAATAAATAATATTGAAAATTACATTACATGATATGTATTATTTCATAACATAATAAGTAATCAATAATAACATGTTCCTAAAAATTGTAATAAATATATTAAATTTACAGTGCAAGGAATTGATAAATTTATTAAATTATATAAAATCATGCAAAGTAACACATAATTTCCAAGAACATGGATTGGTAGTATTAAAAAGTGATTATTGGAAATCAAAAATATAATCAATAAATACCTACTAGATAAGTTTAAAACATGTTAATTAATGGTTTATTTGATGTTTGAGTCGTATTTGTCCATTTATATTCAGAAATATATTCATTGGTTATGTGTTGAAGGACATTAATCTCCTGAAAATGTAAATGGGGGACGTTTGTGACACATTCCAAAAAAAAGACAAAATCACTCAAGGGATTCATTAAAGTGATTAAATTTAGACTTTCAACTACATGAGTCCATACAATGGAATTTAAATCATCCATTAAACAATAAGTCCACATAATGTTTCATTAATTTCACTACATTTACTAATTGATAAACTATAATAGCCAATATGATATTTATAACAAATGTCTGTGAGGTAGTGGACATGTTTAAAATATTTTTAAGAATAGTTGTGAAATGATTTGGGATATACATTAAGACATTCCTCTCTAAAATTGGGATGGAAGTTACAAATAAATAATTTAAATATCATCTGTAATAAATGGTATAAATAATAGTAAAACACACTAATTATACAATAAAATATATCATTTCAAAAAAAATGTCTTATCTGAGATGGGATGAAATTTTCATAATCATATTGCATCTCAAAATGTTATTGGATAGATGTTATGTGAAAAACATTCCATATTTCGAATAATTGTTTTCAAATATCATATTCTTACATAACATTCTATGTAATTTGGAAAACAATGTAATCCCATTATGGATTAATTTATATTGTTTTGATGCCAATGTTATATAAAAATTAAAAATTCAAAGCATAGAAAGATTGATGAAAATGATGATGAGGTTATCATTTATTGATATCTTTCAACTGGAGTAGGGAACACATGTTGAAATTGGATATTGTATAATGTTATTTAGTGTCATATCATGAAAATAAAAATAGGTAACAATATAAATTATAATTCTTATATATAACTTCATGATAATGAAAATTAAAATAAAAAGAATTTTTCTAGATAATAAGATTTTGTATAATATAAATATGTAACATAGGTTGAAAAAGTCGATATCTATATACATGGTTATCATAGATACATCATGGGGTAAAATCTCATGTATGAGGAAATTTTATTTTCTTATCCCAAAATATGTATTCTAGAGAGTTCTTGAGAATGTTTTACATTGAGTAATTAAATACTATGTCAACTCCCTTTCTGGTGTAACTAAAATTTTGTGACGAGGATTAATGTGAGAGTGTAAACTATAGATAATCTAGAATGTTTATTAGGATTATAATTTATCTTGAAACTTCTAGATTTTATAGTTTATATGTTTTTAATCTAATAGAAAGATACTAGAATGTCTTAATGGAATCACTTCTTATGATTTCCAAAAGAATTATCGAATATATCAATGATTCTTTGAGTTATGAGATTATTTACAACATTGTAATTAATTTGAATCTACCGAAGTTATAAGATTATGATTGGGTAAGTGATTATAATGAGTTAATGACTACATCATGGTAAATTTTCATCTTGGGGGAAAGCAGGGTTAGTCAAAATATAATAAATAGAACTCACTCTCATTGTGTACTAATGAGGTTGAATATGTAATTATTAGTAGTACATACACTTATATTATTTATAGAAGATGTAGTAAGATGATTGGAGGGTGAATGTTTTAAAACCTCTCAGAATTCATTGTGAAAATATGTGTGTTGTATATTGTTCCAACAAATATGCTCAAAAATCATGGTCCATGTATAATGATAACGGATTTCATTTTTTAAGATTTAGTTTACAATGGAGACATTATAGTGGAATTTTTTCCATCATAATATGAGATGGATACTATTTTATCCAATGATGTACCTAACTGTATATTTGAGTTCTTGAGTCTAAATGTGTCGTTTTGGACCTTCCCATATCATTAATAAGATTTTAGTGGTATTCCCACTAATCTTTGAATTATGTGTTCAAAAGGAGAAAAGTAAGTGCACAATTTCTTTCTTAAAAAACAGATTTTACAAGGGGTGTCTATGAATTTATATCATTTTATTTCAATGATATAGTTTTCTAATAGTGTGATTTATTTAATAGTTGAGTGACCTCATTGTGGGGAAAAATATTATCACTTTCCCATAATATTTTCTATCACTAAGAGATGAATTTATCTTAAGGCACTCCCGTAACCTCTGGTGTGGTGTAATGATGTTTTTATTTTTGAAAAGGTTGTGATTCAGTATCTCTTGAAGTAAATTTTTTTTAAATTATTTTGATAAATATTTTCATGGTTTTAAAAAAATAAAATGGGGAAGATTGATATACCCTTATACTGGTTGAAGATTTTAAATTTATTTTTAAACATATATCATAAACAAGTTTTTTTGTTGGGTTAGTGGTTCTGATTTCATTTGAAGTCCATTGAAGTGTTTTTGGGTGACTATGAAACATTTTATGAATGCAATATTTTTTGTTTTTTTACTGATTTTATGACTTCTGGATAAAACATATGACTTTATCATGCGATGTGGATCTATTGTGAATTAATTTTACAAAATGTATGAATTTGAATTCCATTCAATATAAATTTTTAGTAGAACCTATTTATTTAATCTAATGTACATATTTCTAGTCTAGTTTCGTACATCATAATGCACCAAATGAATTTTCATTATATTCATTCTTGTTATTTTTATGACATATAAACATGAGATTGATTCGGGTTTGATTTGTTATTAAATCATTAGACTACATCATAAGACTTCACTAAAAAATTTAAGATATTCATCAATCTCTCATTTTTTAGGAATTTGATTTTAATATAGATTGTATGAATATGATCCATTATAATAATTTTTATATTATTTTATATCCTACGACTTATGTGTTGAAATTCATGAGCAAGTTAATTAATTAAGTAATCCTATAATTTAAATATCCAGTAATTATTAAAAAATGATGCATTCATAGAATTTTAAATTATAATGAAAAGGGGAATAAATTATTTCAACTATTCACTATTCTTATGTTCACAAATATAATTGGTTGTTTTTCAATGATATGATTCAAGATGAAATTAATGGGAGTTTGAATGATAATAAATGTGAAGAATCATGAGTGTTTAATAAATAATATCAAATTCAATATTTGATATTTCTTATCATTATCAATGATACTATTCTCGAATGAATTTTTATTTAGTTAAGAATTATAGGAATTTCTATTAATCATTATCATAATATTAATATTAAACTATTTTTAAACGAATGGGAAAGTAAAAAGAAGAATAAAAAAGATCCATGACCTAGAAAATCCACTTAGTTTAAATATTTATTGAATAAATCTATATCACATTACAATTACAATATTTATCCAATTGATGAAAAATTAAAAATAAGCCTATTTGAGATGGAATTTTTTAAAAGAATTTTTTCAATGATTTTATATTATAGTGAAAGAGGTATACGACATCCCTATAAATTTCATGAATGCTCAACCAGAAATTAATTTATTGGGTATAATGAAACATGGAAATTCTCTATTTGAGAAAATAATGGTATATTAGTATTAAAAATAAATATTAAATAGTTAATCTAAAGAAATGATGAAAAAAATTGATGTCTATAAGAGATCTCTAAATTTGATGTATAATTAGTTAGATGTCAATTTGACAAATCTGGAAAGAATCAATGTTAAATCTTCAATTTTTTTTACAATAATCAATATTAACATATATGTTTATAAAATGTGTATTTTTTTCAAAAATAATCTCAAATTGAAATCATAAAAATGATGTTATATTCTAAAAGTTATCAAGGGCTCATCAAAGAAGGTACTCTTAACTTACAAATAAATCTATTTGTAATACTGTAGCAACATATGCTAATGTGGGATTCAAATCAAATTCTCGATAGTTATGGGTGAATAATGATGATGATAGACCCCCGAATAATAGATGTTGCATTTACATATTTATATAATTTCTTGTTCCCCAAAAAATTCTAAAAATTAGAAGAACAGTTTCATATCTAGCTAGATTATTAGACATTAGAAGAAACCAAGAATTGTTTTATTTTGATATTTTTGCTAGAATGTTTGGCATCTTTCAATAATTGTAGATATAATGTGTAAATTAGTAAACACTATATAAGTAATGTATTCAAGGGTCTATAATTTTAGCAAATCAACATATTAAATTAATATATAAATAAGTTTGTGGGTAATCAAATTTGAATGTTGTGACCGACCGAGATCTGGAAGGAGGATGATGATCACTGAGTGGTGGGGAGTCCCCCTAGGAGCAGTGTCAGTGGGGGGGGGGGGTGTAGTGTTCAAATTCGATGGTAGTAATGGGGGAAGAGGGTTAGAGAAGAGAGCTCTATGTGGGGTTTCCATATTCGATGGTAGCGAAGGGCAGCGTTGCGAGGGGCACCGTACAAGGAGAAGGGATAGGGAGAGGAAATGTCATGAGGGGAACCATCGAGGAAGGAGGGTCAATCAAAGAGGTTATTTTGATAAGGGTCTATGGAGTGGAGATACCACAATTGATCAAACATACTACCACATGTATTAATTGTAATGTTATTATTAATTAACTTATTGCCATAGACCTCTATTATTATGGCTATTGGTCTGTGTCTATATGTAATTTTATATTAGTGTTTTTCAATGTGTTTTTATACCATAAAACAAAATTATGATAGGTTAATTTCAATTGATAAAACATTTGGTCCATATATTCTTCCCCCTTATGAAATGTCACCCACGAAATATCATTTTATATACCCTAGTTAAAAAACGTGTGGGTTTTTTTCCTTCATTTCTTCCTCTAGATCCAATGTTCCCTCCAAGTACATAGGGATATGCACAATTACTTTGACTTTATGTGTGTTCATGTTGAATTTAAATTTATCTCTACGATCCTAGAACTCCAATGGATAGTCCACGTAAGAAATATATTTTTTCAACTATACCACCTTTAAATATAGAATAACTGAGGGGTCTAGAATGTACATTATAATGAGGGATACGTAGAATACATCATGTAATTGAGACATTTATAGTGGAAGTTCTACTAAATAGTCCATAGATATAACACAATCAAGGAACTAGAAGTGGATAATGGACATGGAACTTTGCATCCCTTTCATCACAAATCCCATGATCTGCATCAATAGAAATATGTAGAGGAATTCCATGTCTCCGACTTTAAACTCAAGGCCATGTTAACGATTGTTTGCATAGATCTTTTGTCATATTTGGGCTACAATGATGTGATGGTGAAAGTTTTTCACCTTCTTAACCATTTCTTCTACAATTTAATGACCTATAATCTTAAATTCACCAACTTCATCCAAACGTGTCGGTGTTCTGCACTTTTTCACATAAATGGAATTATATAGATCCTTTAGGATGTTCTAGTAGATATATTATTATGTGAAATTTATTCCAGTGAATGATTTTTGACACATACGTCATTGAATCCCATCAAACATGATCTCGACATGTTTTCTAGTTTATTAATAGTTTGATTTGATTGGATATCAATTAGAGGGTGGTTGGACGTACTGAAGATTATCTCTGTTTTTAGTAAATGATAGAGACATTACCAAAACATAAAGGGGAATTTCAGATCTCACTTTGATGAAATAGAAATATTTTTTTTGTAGCAATAAAAAATAATTGATATATATCATTTCAAATTTATATAATGATATTTCCTCCCAATTTGCGATTAAGTGAGCTGTATTTTTAAGATGGTCCATAATAACCATTATAGGATTTTTTTCCTCAGGAAGTCTTCAGAAGTACATTGATATTTCCATGGTGATGTTATCCAATTTCTATTTTGGTATTGGTTATATATTTACCATCCTTTAACACTTATTCCTTTAATCCTTCACTTTCTAACATACCATACACTTTGATGTATATTTATCAATCTTCTTTTTCATTTTGTTGCACGAAATGTTCTCCAAAAGATATCAATGCATATTTATCCTCCCTAGGTGAATAGAGTTGATTGAGCTATGTGAATCGTTCATAATATATATCTTTATATCTAGATAGTATGGTGCATACAGTCATGACCTAAATCTTATGACTCCATCCAAACTGATCATAATATTAGAGGATTTCTCATTCTTGATAGCATCCATATTTTTCAAAATCTCCACATCATTTCATTGATAACCATTTATTTTATCCATAATGTATGGTTGATAAATAATTTCAGAAATTATTGATGATTTTCCCCACATAATGATTCACATTTACATCATTTTAAAGTATATGATTATTAGATTCTTCCTAATTTTCATCATTTATAATGATATAAGATCCATTCTATATAGATAATCATCCACTATATTTTCCAAACTAGGATGGCAGTGGATTTAGAATTTGTAATCCATAATGATATCTAAAAATATTAATTGGTGAAAATTAAGCTCTTTTTATGTGAATATATATTTGAGACTCTTGTGATTAGTATATATCTCACAATTCTCCCGATAGAAATACTACATTAAAATTTTCATTGCATATATGATATATACCAATTCCAAAACATGGATATGATTGTTTTTTTCAAGAATTTTCAAATACCTTGAGGTGTAGGATTTCAAACTATCATTTTGAATCATTATAAAGTCTATGACATTCACTAAAGAATCCATGTACCTCATAAAGAGTTATACACTTTTTGAGAGTGTGAGTACTGGTGTAGTGATAAGCCTATTTTGATCTACTTAAGGATTTCCTCACAATATTGAGTCTATAAGAACTTCACTTCCTTATATTTTATATTCATTATTAGGTTCAAAATCATGATAAGGTCTTAAAAATCATCAATAATACTCTGCTAGACCATGAACGTTGTGGATTTCCATTACATATATTGGTATGGGACACTATTCAATTGCCATTGTCTTCGAAGGGTCCATAGATTTTACTTTTTTGGTGATAGCATGCCCCATTAATGATAATTCTTCCATCCAAAACTCACATTTATTATACATTTCATATAGTTTATCCCTTAGAAATAATCTCCAACATTCTATTCAAAAACTACTCATGTTCCTCATTTCTCTTGGAGTATATTAGAATATCGTCGATAATGACTACCAAAAATTGGATAAGTTAATATCTAAAGAAAATATTCATTAAATCCATAATAATTAATATCACATTAATGAGTCTAAAGGGAATAATTATGAAATCATAGAGTAAATTCCTCATTTGAAAGGCAGTCTTGGGAATATCTTCATTCCCTTTATTTAATTGGTGATATTCTGAACAAAGGTGAACCTTAGAGAAATAACTGGCCCCACATGGCTGATCAAACAAGTCATCTATCTTTAGAAGGGGTATTTTTTATTTATCATGATTTTATTGAGCTCATTATAATTGATGAATAGATTTATTAATCCATCCTTCTTCTTGATAAAGAGGACTATCAAACCCCCTGGTAAAGCACTCGAGCATATAAAAACCTTTTCCAAATTATCCTATATATAATTCATCAGTTCTTCTATATCAAAAGTTGTCATTATAAACGGTGTATTTGATATACTTATCAATTTGGTAAAAATATCAATTTAGATCTCATCTTCTCTATCGGGAGGAAGACTACTAAACCCTCCAATGAATAAATCAGTACAATATCTTATGAGGGTTCAATATTCAATAATGATTATCTTTTTGGTGAAATTAATTTGAGTGATAAGTGATTTCTAATATGGTATTAATATAAAAAATTGAGATAATTATTCTAATGTAGATTCATCTTCCTTGTTACACATGTATAGAATTGGGGGATTCTTTAGGATATGAATATTTATATCCATTCTTGACATTTGATGTTGGATTTTTATAAATATATTCTATCCATGCCCAAAAATAGAATCAAACTTTACTAAAGAGAGTATAAGAAGATTTACTGGGAGGTTCAGTGATTAAACATTGACCAAGTAGCAGTTATATACATTGGACGAAATTATTTCACCATGCGTTTTTCTCACCTTTACCTCAACATCCAAATTTTGAGATGTTGTTTGAATAGTTCTTCTATACATGAATGATACAGAAGAATTCGAAGGACCAAAATTGAATAGAATGTTTTCTATTTGTTAATGAATAACTAGTGTACCTATCACTACATCATTGTACAAATCCATGCAAGTAATAGTGAACCATAATCCCATCCTTGTTACCTTGTAGAATGATCTGGAGTTCCTCCTAAAACCCTTGGTTGGGGGCATTGGTTTAAAAAATCCCATATTTGTTGTAGATGAAATAGTTCACTAAAAGATAAAAATTTATATAAAACATCCTTTATTATTCTATGTTAGTATTATTCATTATATCCCTTATGTATTTTTTAGTCAGAATCCACATTCTTCCACATTTGAATCATTTCATGGTTCCCCTTAGATAGATCCCATGATACTTTTTACCCCAATTTTTACACGTGGAATATTTAGTCTTTATTCCATCATTGGATTTAATTTTAGATCAAACAATATTATACTACATTTATACATTTTTTCAACAGGCCCCTAAGACCATTAGCAATCTTTGATATCAATTAAAACAATTAAAGAATAATAAAAAATATCATCGTAATTGTTGGTGTATGTAATTGCTATCTATTTTTATAGACTCTAATTTAGTCCCTTAAATAATTAGTATGCCTTGATATCAGAAATTATGAAAATGATGGAGGCATATCATGAAAACATCATAATGTTTTCTTAATATGCTATGATAGACTCTTCTTCCTTCATATTATGTCTTTATAATTCCATTTTCATCACGATATTGAAGGTTTAATGAAAATATTTGTTGAAAAAATGTTTCTTGAATTTCATTTCATCATTGAAATGAATTTCCACTTTGGAATTCTAGTTTCTTATCTTTTTCCACCACTGATCTACTTCCCCATCAAATCGATGGTCTTCCAGCACACCATTCTCTTCTTCTATGCTTTGGAGGATAGAGAATATCTCATCAATGGAGTTAATTCATTGTTTCACTAAGAGAGGATTATAATATCAAATAAAAATGGGAGGCCTTTGATTCATTTTGTATTTGATGGAAACTTGTTCTTTCTTGGGAGAAGGAAGACATTCCACATGATTCAAGATATAATTCCTAACTTGATCTAGTTCCGTAAGAACTATCATGAGGTTTTGGTCACCCATTTGCATCATAATTGGAATATAATTAGATAAATAATCAAATTTCTTATCACATTTATTGTTTGAATGTGTACTTTTATTTCCCTCCATGAACTAATAAAAATAATGTGCAATTATAGGGCTATAATACATATCTAATAAGTATAAAAACTACAATTTTTATCAAAAAAGGATAAACTCTTAATGGAAATGTTTTTCATAACTTGTGATTCTATAGGATTTAATCATTTTTATCCTAAAACTTTTTCCTAACATATATTCTTATGGGAGATGTATTTGTTCCCTTAATAATGGTTTGTAATGATATTTTTAATTTACCAAAGAATATCTCTTAGGATTGTCAAACCAGCTACGCAGTATGGCACATTATCGTGTAACAGCTTACCCCGAATTAGGGACAGAACACCTTGTCATAGTTTTTTGTCCTAGGTATAACTATGCCATCACCACATCCCCTTCTATTATGTATATAATGATGTATTATCTTGATAGACCACCTAATCTGTACTATCCAAAATTTATGAACGTACTCTAATACAGAGTCTTATCTCAAATGATCTTAATAAAGTGTTGTATTTCTATTCTCAAAAAATAACAAAACATGTGTTATGATTCTAACTATAGATGCCATAGACTTTTAAACATATATTTACATGATTTAAATCATAATTAAACATTAAATTACAATGCCATGAATGAAAATTCTAGTGTCTTGGAAGACTAGGTACATTAAACTGAAAACATGGGAATAAATATAATATTTCTTTAATTATCAACCATTATAATCTCATATTTTCCATTGATACCATACATAAGAAAATGATAACTTGGGGATAATATGAAAAATGAGATGAGATAAAAATCCCAGTATGGGAATAAACATTAAAATAAAGCCATGAATATGAGAAAAAACCTGTAACATAATGATATAAAAATGAGGGGAACATCGTTAAAAAAGGAATCATAACATGGGATCCTAAAATCATAGATTCGTTTTAATGTGGTATCAACATAGAATATGACTTTAGTATGATTCATGGCTTGTTTCACATATAGGAACACTAGTAAAGAAAAACCACCAAGACCATTACACATAACATATCATGAGACTAAACATTAACCAAAATATTTGAGCCCTATATAGGTAGACCTATAATAACTTGTTAGTGAATATTATTTCAACATAAATAATCATACGTACATAACCAGACATAACAATATGGGTTACCTAGGGAACGAATTGTCTTTCATAATCATGACAAAAGCTTAATAAATGGGAGTATTAGAATAGTGTCCCTAAAATAATGTAATTAATTCATAAATAAACATTAATAAAGTAACATAGTAATATATCATGATAATTGATGTTGAACATAAGTGAAAACATAGTTTAAGAAACTTCAGAAATAAATCATTTTAGTATGGTTTATGGGAAATCATTCAAGATTATTTAAAATTGAAAATGCATATTTATTTTTATAAAAATATAATTGAGACGATGTATTTGGTCATGATATTATGAGTTCTTTAGAAAATATAATGGTGTCTTAAAACAGAATATGGATCACACTTGAAAATGGGTTTGAAATTGGGAAGTTTCCTAAAATCAGGGTTGTTTATCAGGATGAATTGTGTAGGGAGCCTTTTAAAAAATGTACATCATAAAAAAATTTAGATGAATGGATTTTGATACATGAATTTGGAACATATAAATTTAAAATATATTATGTGAATAAAAATAATGGATAATTTTATAATGGGTAAATTTTGAAAATGAGTAACTTGAATGAATAAAGGATTTTAAGGTATAATCCTTTTCCATATAATTGAAACAATTCTGTACATGATTTAAACATTCTAAATAATCAAATTTGATTGATTAAGAAATATTTCAAGAAACATTTATAAATTTATTTTTGTATGATTAATTTTTTATTTACATTTATGAAATTTATGGTGGGTTAAAAGATTCAAATTAATTGTTTGGGATTCTCTATTTCCATGGTTATCTTGATTGGTTTACATGTATATGTGCTAGGAAAATCATGTTGAATGAGGATAGTTTTCCATAACTAATATTATATGTTATTAATGAACTTATATAATATTAAAATTCATTTTTGATTCTATAAGTCAGGATGAATCATTTACAAAATCATTAATGATAATTTTTTTGATTAATTTTCCATTTTTTGATCACAATAAATGCATTTTATTTTATAAATTAACATGATGTGTAAGAAATTATTATAGAACATTACATAATATTTAATACATTTTTTTACCTAAACGTAACAGAAAAATTATTTCATGACAATCCATGAAGGTGGAATTTAAAATTGGAAAGCTCGTCGTCCTTGAAAGTGATAGATCAACACCTCATGGACGATGATTCCATTAATAAAATATAAGAGCATGGAGATGATATTTCATGAATAATCATTCCCTAATCATGATAAAATTATAGTATACGTATAGTAATAGATATTTCATACCACATGGAAAATTGGAATTGAGGAAAATATATGGAACTATAGTAACTTGAACATGAAATTGAATGAAAATGGAGGAGGGTTTTACCTCTTGGTCCCTAATTATTGAGAACCTCTTTAAGGGAATGGTTTTGGACATTTGAAAAATCCAAAATATTATAGACATGGTGGGAGTGGTTATTAAATATTATTAGGTTGAATATATACAAAGATCAAGGCTTGAGGGTTTGGAGGAGAATAGGTGGCGAGTGTGGTATTTATAGTGGAGGATGGGGTGTTTTCTCATTATTAAATTCGTTAGATTGTTATTTTTCATATGAAAAAAATACAATTGATTATTGAGAATAAATATATATAGTAAATAATTCCAGTTCAAAAAAATTGTTCTTACATAATACATGAATCAGTGAACAATTTTTTTAATATATAATCTATATATACCGTAAATAATGATATTTTACTATTCAAAAAAATTCATGTAATTTAAAGAAATCCCAAATGTTCATTATGACCATTTTCAACATGAATAATTAAATAATTAACTCAAGTTTATTAAAATAATTATCTAAATATGATAAAATTAATTTTTAATTAAAATCATCATCTACATGAATAATATAGATTTTTAAAATTTTAACTAGTTTTATATAACATTGAAAAATTAAATAAGGTCTCATAAAATTAATACATAAACATAATGTATAAAATTATTAATATATGAATATATTTTATGAATATATATTTTATTTTAAATTATTAAATTTATTATAAAATTTTAATTAAATATTAATGAGTTAAAAAATACAAACATTTAATTAAGAAAATTTTAAAATATTTATTTACGGTTACATTTAAATAATTATAAAATATTACCTTTTATAATATGCTTAAATATTATTTTTACCTTTACATGTGAGGTTTCTATTCCATTTTCAGGTATAATACTCATAATGGTTACACTACCATTCCAAAGATCAAGTTACTATTTCAATGGTATTGGTTCTTTAACTTCTATAAACACATCATATTACATTAATTCATTATTAATTATGATTTTATTATGATTTATACATATTTTTAACATATGAAATAATTTTTTGAAGGAATCTCCAATGATAAAACATCGCAATGTCACAGTATGTTTCGTGATTCATTGAAGATAATTGAAAAATTTTCTGTTCTAATCACCCATAATTAACCACATAACCTTAAAGGCCTCACATTTCATGCATTCCCTTAGGTTAAATAGAGTATTGATTTTGTGAATAATCTTATTTTCCTAGTCAATAGCTATGGAAAATTAATAACTATTTTCTCTATTGTAATGTTGTAAAGAAAATACTCAAGATGACTAATATTTCACTCCATGTGGGTAAAATGATCATGTCTCCATGCATTCAATTCAATCATAAGGACATTGAGATTTAGAACACAAGAATAGGAACTTACCTTATAGTTTATAGAAATCCATTTGTATTAATCCATTTGTTCATCTTCTAGATGAAAATTATATGCACTATTAAATTTGAATTGAAGAGGCAATTTGTTATCTTCAGTTACATGATTTATCAATATAGATTGATGATTCGAGTTTGATATTTCATGAATATAACTAGAAAATAAGGCACAAAAATAAAGGGAAACATCATTGACTGAGGAACAATCTAATCACCCACCCACCACTTTTTTACGATTCACCATGATGCATTTATATTTAAAACAAACAAAAATAAATTTCATAAGGAATAATATTTTCAATAAAATTGCTAAAATACCTGGTTAATGTGAGATAATTAACCATGCATAAACTTTCACATAGATTGAGAATGGTATTGAAATATCCCAGAAGAATCAAGGAACCAGTCAAAGGAGTTTTAAAATACAAAACTTCTATGCATAAATATCATCTTTCTTAGTAAGCATTGTAAGAATAAATAAAAGAGAAGAATATAGTAATAAAAATAGAATTATAACAAAAAGCAGACATTGTTTTCCAAAGAACCAATATATGAAATTACATCAATTACTTATTGAAATAAGACTGAAGTCCTTTTCATATAAATTTTATACTTAATAGTGTAAATCAAGTTAATTCCCCCGTTTTCACGAGTAGAAAAATAACAGGAGAAAATTATTTTAGGATATATGGGTAAAAAAAGATATGTACTATAACTATTTAAGAAAAACTAAAGAGAAATAAAAAGATTAGGGTTGTATTGTCACTAAATATTCTTGAATATTATCTCTGTTTTTAATCATATTTGGAGGATGAAAACCCATTTTTCATTCCAATATAATTTTTATTCCTGGTTGATTTTTTATGACAGCTAACTTCATTACTTCACATTTAAGACTATCCACCTATTACATTCACACAGTATCAGAACTATGATAGCATACATTATACAATTTTCTTATTGATATGTTTAAATAATTTTAATCAAGGGATACATCACTTGAGGTTCTCCAAGAGTTCGTAATTTTCAGATCAAAATTTGTCACCACAAGACTGGATGTTGATTTGTAATTCACAGTGTTTTGAGATTTTGGCTAAATCCTGATTCAGATTTTACAAATACTAATTTACTAACATCAATAAATTTATTTATAATAGGATAAGTTACATTAATTTCTAGAGGATAAAATGATTCAACCAATAATTGTCCAACCTATTCAAATTAGGATTTCAGACCTCTTTTAGGCTAAAAAAGATATGATGAAACTCTTTTCATTTTATTAAATAGACATAATTTATTATGAAAAGAATATATTCCATCCCAAGAATCTACTAAATACTTGCTACATCCATCATTATAGGAAAAACATTACATCATAAGGAGGACAACATAGCTGGAAATCACTATGTTTTCTTGGATTCCACTACTATATACATTGGATTAAACCAACATTTACTTTTCATCATTAATATTTTTATTCAATAATAAAAGAATTAACATTCCCTAAGTAAGGACATTTGTATATTATTTATATCTACAATATTATGTCCATGAGGTTAATATTATTCACCTTGAATTTATCAAACATGTAAAATTAATAAATCCATAATATTATCGATGTTACATCTACCAGATGAGGCTATGTTATCTCCTTACTTCTTCCTTCATCATATGAAAAATAAATATTCATAGAGAGGTAAGTATAATCTATTTAAATCGTGGATAAAATATGAAATCTTTTTAAATTCAGACAATTAATAACTTTAATGATTTTTAAAGTATTAGTTATGCTTTATATAATGAAAAAAATCAACAAAACATTTAATATCATGAGAAAACTCATGGAAAATGATTTCATACCCATTGATAAAAATACCATTTTTCCATACACTATCATCTAGAGGATCATTAAAATTATGAATTTTTTTTGCAGGAACCATGTAAATCAATATCAATTTTTTCTTCTTCAATAATGGTAGACCAATTCTTCTTTATAGAGTTATTCAAATCATTGGTATTTGTTTTCAACTTAATCTACTTTCCCATATCATTTTTCCTAGAATTCTCATGTTTATCCAAGGTAATGACATTTTATTTCTTATTACATCTAACCTATTTAAATTAATTTACATCAGGTGGGGGTTTGACATGATTATGGAAAACCATAATATTAGAAATGATGTCCAAAAATTCTAAAACGTTTATAAAAAAGAGGGACATATTCATTCTCCACTATTAAATCAGATATATGTACATTTGAATAGAAATTAATCATGTTTTACAGCATTGATTTAAATTTATAATCAACCAATATTTTGAAATATATACCATGATATCCATTGAGAGTATGATGATTAATAATTATAGGTATACCAATGCATGTAGAAAAATAATTTAACGTTTTAGGATGCTAAAAAATACAATTCAGACCATGTAGTCTTAGACATACCTATGTTGTTTAGTTTGTGGGACTAGGTGGATTTATTTTAATATCTCATTTAGATATAGTTTTAATTATTGGTTTCAAAGTCCCATTCTTGAGAATCTATATTACATTAAGGTCTTCATTGCAACCCATAAGCATGGGGAAGAATCCTTTCCAAAGAAGAATAGCAATCTCGTCACTTCTTCCCCAAAAAAGAGATATAGAGGAATTAAAATTCATGTAAAACCATGTCTTTTCAGCCATGGAGAATGTAACCCATCATAGAATATAAAATTTATATAAATAATGCGTTTATTGAAGAGTTACTTGATCTATAACAATACATAATCCACCATTATCTTTTTTTCTTAAAACAGAAGATGATGGATGATAACCATTGGAAATATCCTTATCATGAAGTGCCTAGAAAAATTTAACTCATTTTCCTTTCACAGATCACAATGACCAACAATATAATAGTAATCCCGTTGATTATTTATTTATACCATTTGAAACACTCTCAATCTTATCGAAATATCTCTCCAAACCCAGATGAAAATAATCCAAGAGTAGAAGTAATATCATGATGAAATAGAATCATATTTATATTCCATTAGGATTCTTTATAGAATATACTGACGAATTTCCATCCTTGAGTGAGGGAGAGTCGTTATCCCCCATGAACATATGAAATTCGTCTATTTTTTCGAAGTATTTATATATTATTTAAATCAAATAAAGTTACAAAATTTCATTCACTTAGTGTTAAATATCATTTATGTGTTTACATATGAATAAAAACATTAAATACATGAATCATAATTATAAATATTTAAATAATGAAATTATTTTCTATGTGGTACATTATATAATATTTTCTTGAGTTATATAATTACTTTAAATTTTTACACAATTCCAAAATGTTAATAATTCAATTAATGAATGAATAAAATAAATTATTTTTGGAAATTTAAAAAGTGATGTAATTTTACTAAGTTTGTGTTGTTATATAAAATTTATAGCTGAATATTTCATATTTTTTTATTGAATTTAATATTCAAATTGTTAATTTTATATTACATATTTTAATTAAAATTAAATTAATTGTGTCAAAATTGATAATATTGAAATTCTATTAAAACAATAATTGATTAAAATATTTATAAATAATAAAAATCATGAACTAACACAAGGAATATATTATATGGTCTAAAATTTCATGACATAATCATTTATGTGAAAATTTTTACCTTATAAGTATAATTTACAAACATTTTCTATTGAAAAATATTTTATCGTAGATAAAACAATAGTTGGTTAAAAAATGGTTAATGTGGATGATATTGTTAAAAATGAAACAAAAATTTAACTGAATTCACTGTATTGATGATATTAAAACCCTATCCTACCTTATATTTAATTACATATCTATTTGGAGGCATTTATCATGAAAATGAAATTATTATAATTTAATATTTTGGAAATTACAAAAGATGAATTCACCATAATTTGAATAAGGAAAATGCATCCTCACCTATTTATAAAAAATTGAGACTTTAGTCATAATTACACTATTAAAGTTTCTCTCATAAATTTCCATTTATATATTCTGTAGATTTTTTCTTTTGAAAAGATCATGCATATTACCTATTATAGGATATTTAGTAGAGCTATTAAAAATAAGATGTCATTTCCTTAATCAATGAAGTTATATTATTCACATATTTATCTCTCGAAAAATATATTGTATTTTTGATAAATATTAAATTCATTATAATAAATATAAATTAATTTAATTATTCTTGTTAAATCAACATATGGTCTCCACGTAGTGATACAATTTATTTTTCAATGGCATCATTTCAAAAGGGGTATTATGATGGGTTTAATATCTATTTATAATAATTTTTACATAATTATGATTATGGAATTATAATTTCATATAAACCTACTTATAGTAAAATCTTATGAGAAACAAAAACAACTTTTATTCATACGTGTGGACTATGACCTCCACGATGTGATGTGAATCATTTATCATTTATATTTATCGTGGATGTAAATGAGTAATAATATGGAGAATATATATTATATATATATATATGATATAATTATTATTATATAATTTTTAATTAATATTTACATTTTTTTCATTCCATCCATCGATAAATATAAATAGTGTTAGGCGTTTTTATGGTCTACTATTACCATGAATGTTGTAATTCATTTATATATATATATATATATAGTTTTTGGATGAATCTAAATATGTATAAAATAAGTATATATTACATCAATATAATTATTAATATTATATATATAATTGATAAATAATATATTTATATAGACCAGAACTAATTATTTGAAATACTAATGATAAATTAAACAGTTCAAATTTAGAAATAACAATCTGAACATAGAAAAAATCATAAAATTGTGTGTTGAAATGTTATAATTTGATTTTAATGGATATTATAAGTATGAAAATGAACCTAGAATATAAATATAATATATAATAAATTATTTTATAGGTTTTATATTTCATTATAATTATTGAAAATTAGAGATAAGAATTTATATATTACAATCCAATTATTTATTAAGACTATTTAAGGTTATGTTATGATACTAAAATCTAATGATTAATCTCTGAAGATAATAATAAATATAATCACCTAGTTTTATATCATTAATATACATGTTTTTATTTCTTTTTCCTCACCTTATATACTCAATAGTCCAAAAATATATTCCTAGGAAATGTTGACTTCATTTCTCTTATCATTTGAAAACCTTTATTTCCATATCAATATTTTATAAAAATGTTTTCAATTTGGTACTTAAAATTAATTTATTTATTTTTAATGTCATTTATTCCCATGTTTAACTATTAAAAAAATTCAATGGATTCTTATAGTGTTTTTCCAATAGAGTTATTTTAGGAATTTTCCAAAAAAACTGGAAGAGATGTTTCTTTATCATATAAAACATGGACACCTTTCCCCGCTATTATTAAATATATTTTCATTGATGAAGACTTTGAAAACATAAATAGTTAATTTCAAAGAATATATTTCCATATATAATTTTTGTGTTATTAAAATAATTATTTCAAAATGGAATGGTTGTTTTACTTATGAAAATTTTAAATCTTTTATATTCGTATTTATTTTCATCAATGAAAATAACCATTAATTTAACTTATAATATATTTGGAATTTGATCAAATGAAAACATCATTATTCTTTATTTTTCTATTTTGATTTTATGATTTAATTAATTTAAGAAAATATTTTCATTTACGATCAGTTATTTTATTATGAAATTGTAATGAAACCAATCATTATCAAGTGTACTTATATGATGAATGATTTATGATCTTTTGGATCAAATATATTTTGTTTTCATTGTGTTATAGTTGGGGCCTATATATACCACCAATGAACTGTGTAAATATTAATATATCATCAAATAAAAAAAGACTATAATGGGGATTGATCCATGGTCATCAAGGTATATCATCCACTATGATTGTCTTTGATGTGAACCATGACAATTATGACTTTTTGGGTAGTGAACTCATTCCAATTTGATAGTATTGGAAATGATCCCCGACTACTAAAGAAATAATTTTATATTCATATGTGTATGCCTAATATCAGGTCTTATTCCTTTTTTAATATTTATTATATTGTTTTATTTGAGTCCATCATAATTAAAATCTTATAATCTACGAATATTTATTCCATTAGATAGTATTTTGATAACTGATATGTGTGTTTTGGTTTTCAAATGTTATGATCATGTTATTATACCATTATTGCTTTTTTATTCTTATATGAACATTGATATCTATCTTTTTAACTTCATTAAGAATTTGATCTCACCCATTCTTTTGTTTTATTTCCCTAGTTCTAAAAACCAATTTTATATGATATGACTTAGATGAGTGATAGTTAAAGATATCTAAATGTGGTATAATGTTAAAATACATTGAAATACTGGTTTATGATTCCATGTTTTCAATGATACCAGACCTATATAATTTAAGTGTGATTCGTTTTGTTATATAATGAATATTCATATATTTATATGTGATATCAAATTATGAGATGTTTTTGTGGATATATTTGGTGTTAGATCATGTTTTAGTTAACCATTAATAACCAGGATGATAAAAATATAGTAAAACTCTTAGGCATAAATCTATATATAGGGTGAAAACAAATGTTTTGGTAATTATCATGAATAAAATAGGCCAAACTGAAGGACTCATATAATGATGTGTCATAATTTAAAATCCTAAATATTATTTTTCATGATTATTTTATTTGCAAAAATGATTTTTTTTTCAATATATAAATTATTTTCTTATTAAATTGTGTAACCTGAAATTTTGTTTGTTAATGCATAATGTGATTTTCAATAAAATGACATTCCTCCAAATAATCAAAATTTTATTATATTAAAAAATAGTTATTATTGTTATTCTCACAGAACATCATCAATCAACAAATCACATTGAGTATCCAAATGAACACAAGAGAGAGTAATGATCTATTGAGTAATTCATAAGGTGATGTCATCCATCATTTTTTGGGTCATCAATCATCTAGACACTGAGAAATGGATTTTTACCACTCAAATATATATTTTCAATTTTTCATTTTTATAGAACATGAGAAATTTATTGTTACTATTAATCATTAAAAAGGATAAGGATTTCAGTTGTGTACTCAAATCAAGAAAATTATAAAACAAGAATAAATTGATTTTGTTGATTGTGGGGAGGTTAAATTTATATATGTTAATACATACATTTAATTTATTCCATGGAAAAAAATTGATAAACAATTAGTTGAGTTAATGTATAAGGATGATTAATCCATGGAAACTTATGATGAAATTTTATAACAACCGCGTCTTTTCATAGAATGAAGTAAAATATTCTTATTTGAATATTCATTAAATTACTATAACACATGCATGGGGAATGTAATAGTTTAGTGCCTTTGAAAACATGGAACACATTTCTCTAAATTGGTGAAATATCATAAATATCTTCCATATAGTTTTCCCCATTAGTACTCCTTCATAAAAAAGTCATTATAACTTGGGGAATGGAAACAAAAGAGAAGGTGATATCAGATTGATAGTGAGGGTAATCGTGGATGATACATTAGAATAACATGAGCATAAGGATATGAAAAACAGATATTATAATTTTAAGAATCAAATATAATATATTTTATGCTAAGAAAAAATATTGGTGTTTATAACATATGAATCATAACCAAATCACATAATATGATCATTGAGAGTATAAAAATGCAATTTGAAATAGTATTTGTGTCATACACATAATCTTAGAAACCTTATATAAATTATACCTACACATATATGTATAGTATGTTTTTGTTGGACTATTCATATGTTATCCTGCGTCTGGATTGGGATGACCTCCCCTGAACCTTCTAGTTTTGTGTTAATGATGAATTTAAATGTATACACTTCTTGTATTATTAGTATCTCATCCCTTATACCCTTTTATTGTGGGAATACAATGTTTTCATGTCTACTCTGTTATTATGTTCTTAGGTTTCCCTCCACTGTACCCTTTGATCTCATCAAGCATTTATCATTACCAAATTCCTTATAGTGTTATATATGTCCCTCCCATCACTTAATGAACAATTTTAATATGTGTGACATGTGAATAAAAAATCATATAACATATATGATCCCATGTATATAAATCTGTTTCATATACATCATTATTTTATACATATCTGATGGAGAAGAAATGGCTTCTATAATTATCCCTTTTTCATTAACAGAAAAACACCATAGAATTAATATGGAATGGATCCTTGAAATATATACCCATTAAAGAAAAATTATCATAAAAAATTTTCTCATAGATAGAAAATGATATTGATAGAAATCATGAAAATAATTCATGATGAAAATTTCATTTCTCCTTTGAAAATATTTTCATTTTACAAAACCTCGTGAAATTTTAAAAACGAAATTTTCCTTGAATATAAACATGAATGGTTATAATGGAATATTCAATGAACTAATTCATCATCAAAGTTTAGTTATCCTTTCATGTCATTTATGTTTAAAAAACCCACAAATTTTGTTTTCAGAAATTTTATAAAGTAAATCATTAGGAACACCAAAAAAAATATTTTATTCAAAAAATTTATTAGAATCTCATTGATGTATAAAAATGAATTTAAAAAACTAAACAATGGTCAATAAAATTTGGGATCAAATTTTTATGAATCACAATGATGGAATATAATTATTCCCCAATAGATGCTCATGTAAATACATTCTTGAATTATAATGAGATTATGAAATCAACCCTTGAAACACCATAATTAGTCAAATGATATTCCCCATAAAAGAAGAAAATTATAATCATTCATAAATAACAAAATATTCAGTATAAAATGAAAAAAAATATTTTCAATATATAAACTACATATAATAAATAATTAGTTTGTAAGACATTTGTCGAACTGTAATAAACATGAGACAAAGAACCCTTACCTTTTGTATTTACTATCGTTATACTCTTGAAAACCCCTTTTATAATAAAAATGTGTTTACTGTACAACTTTTAAAGAAAACTTTTACAATATATAATACAATATATTATTTATTTATTACTTTATTTTACCCTCTTATTAATAGTTCCTTGTTTATGTTATGATTCATGTAATAATGTTTTTTTCTAGTACATGTTTCTGCTTGTTATTATGACCATAAAACATAGATAGAGATTTAATTATCAAAATAATGATAAATATGATATAAAATTCTTATATACTCATTATATATGTATTTATATTTACTTATAAAATATATAAATAGAAAATGAAATGCACTATTCATGTAGATGTTAGGTCTTAACTATGAATGAACACTGCTTTCATTTCATGTTGAATTGAATGAAATTGAGTAAATGATATATATTTATGTATATATAATAAAATTATTAAAGAAATTTTATGTCATATGAATATATATGCTATTATTTCACCAAAATAAACCTTAATAAAATCCTTGTAAACTATGAATGAGTCCCATCATTTTGAGGAGGTGGTAGTCCACACGTCCACAATCTACGTTATCGTATTTCCACAAAATAAAAATCCTGAAAGAATGTTTTTTATAATAACATTAGAATGATAAATAAATATTAAATACCATATATATATATATAATATCAAAATATATTTCCCATCATAAATCCAAACAATGAGAGGTACTAAGGAAAAAAATGAACAACATCGTTTTGTGATACAGTAGTTCACCATAAACAAGAATCTTAGGATCATTGCCCATTAGATAGAAGTGTGTGCAACTGTAGGTTGAGCCATTATATTAAAAAATATCATTTTATTTATGATTCATAGGATATTTTATAATTATTTAATAAGAATAATTTACTGGGTTCAATTAAGAAAAAAACATTTGTCATGGAATGTTACCTCTTCATTGGGTATCTCATTTTGATTTACACAATAGAACTTATATGGTTGGATTTATTACCAAATTAAGGATTATAGGATGAATGAAGTGAATTTGGGAAGATTCTTGTGTATATTACGTCTGAACTAAATAGGTTTTGAAGTGTAAATAATAGAGAATAATATGTCCCCATTATATGATAACGGATAGAATCTTTTAGAATATATAAAAAGATTAATTTACAATAAAATAAATATCAATCCAAATAAGTGTAAAATAAAATTATTTACAATTTATGATATTATAAGATTTTTATATAATCAGCCTATGTATTTTAGGCATGTCTTGGTTCCATTTTCAACCTTATCATTTTAATGAACCACAAGTTAATATAATTTTATCTTCACATTACTAGTAAATTATTCAAAATTATGTTAATGTGATTTATATATATAAAGTTAAAATTGGACCGTCAATGGAACACTTAAGATATTTTAGAGCATATAAATCCCCATTTGTACTTATTTAATATTTTTATGGTTCTTTATAGAATTTATAAATATATTATTTTAATAAAACATATTTAGTGTCAATTTTTATATTGTTCAATATAGTGACATTAAGAAAACCATTAAATATTGTTAACATCAAAAAAATTAATTTAATACACCCCTAAACATGTCATAATAAAATATTAAATTCTTGTATTGCCTTAATTAAATTCAATTATATTTATTTTAATAATTCTAATATCATTTATTAGATTGTTTCATTAATTGAATAATTATTTCATCATCAATTTTTAATTACATATGATAATTATTTATTCAATAAAAATTAACAATAAATTTATATGATGTATATAAAAATTTTATATATAATATGAATATAAATAGTCATTTATATCTTTTATTTATCCATATATTAAAATATTATACTTATTAAAATTAATATTGTGACATTTTATCACTGTCTTTGATTTAAAAAACAGATAAGTCATTTCCATGTAAAAGTATATAATAAATTATTAAATATTGATAATTATGTACTAATGAAATAATTATATTCATCTTGTAAATTTTGACCATGTTTCAGCATCATTTTATAGTTTTTATCACTTTATTTTTATCTAAAATTACCCAATTTTCAATTATCCATGAAAAAAATTAATAAATTAACTATACATTATTGGCAAAAAATGAAATGGACCTATTTTATAAATTTTGTCCTTTTTAATATAAATATGGAATCTATTTTTCATAATTCATAAAAAAATATATTCAAAAATTAATTTAAAATTCATCTCATTGATGGAATGAGAAAATAGGTTTTTTAAAGACAAAACTTTGAAAAGATTAAAAAGTTTTTATATCCCATTTCATTGTGAAATTCAATACCCTGGAATTCCATGAATTTATTTTAAATTTAAATAAATTATTTTATTTTTCAAATCCTTATAACAAAATAATAGAGACTTGAATTGAGTATTTGAGACCACTATTGAACTAGTGAGAGCATTATTTCCTTAGGCAAAGCCTAGCATTTCTAGGCATGGTTCACGAGTGGAATGTAGTTTTTGGTCATAAATAAGAAAATTTAATAACATTGTTTTATTTTAAAATTCTTGTAACTCAAAAATTGGAATTTGGATCATAAATCTGAGTGTACCATTGGGTTCGTGGTGGTATTCTTCCTTTAGGTGGAGTCAAAAATCAGTAAACGCCGACAGGTTGTGAAAGTTGTTTTTTCTGACATGACTATAAATAAAATAATTTATATATTTGTTATTGTATATTATAATTCTCATAACTGAAAAACAATAACTCTGATTAAAAATTAGAGATCACTGTTGAGTTCGTAATGAGATGTTCTCCTTATGTAGGACAATACCTCAATCGATGCGGGTCAAGGAAAAAATTTATTTTCTGGTTTTTTTCAGGAAAAAAAATTAAAAGTTTATTTTATTCAAACTTGTATGATGCAGTTCAATGAAGAGGTGATGATAAGTTTCATTAATGAGTCTATATAACTACACAGAAACAAAGCGTAACAAAAATTTGGATTCATGATTCATTAATTAAAATCCTAATAGGAAAAGAAGGATTTTGGGCACAAACATGCAATTTTTTGAGGACTTGGATGGGGGATAGGACGAACGATGAAGGGAATCCTTCATAATGAAGAACACAAGAAAATAAAAAAATGACGATAACACCCTTGGAGAACGGATTTAGGATTGGGGATCGACGGATGATGACAAACGATCCTCCTCAAACCATATTGTTTCCCAGGCCAGGGATTAAATTATAAATGAATTATTTTCCCTCATATCCCCCGTTAATTAATGAACAATGATAAACTCTCTAACATGATTTCATTCAGATGGATTGTCTATATGGGGATGGGAAATATAATTAAAGTTTTATATTGTAATAAAATCTTAGTGATTTCTAATTTATACATCATGATCCCACCACAACGAAAAATTGTGGACCAATAAGAACAAAGAATGGTGGTTCATATGGGTGTTATTTGTGATACCCTACATCCCTCTCTCATTGTTAATCATGGTGTAATGGATGGAGGTATATCATTTGTAGAAGCTCCCATTGGCAAGAGAGCGTGACCTAAGGCTGTGGTGGCGGTATCGAGCCATGGTTACAACAACAATTCATGAAACCCCGACCATGAAGGAAGGTGGGAGGCGGCACACATGAAATGTGTTGTGGTTGAGATAAGAGCCATTAGCATGAAGGATGATGGCTGGTGGCTAGCGGGCGCCTCCAACCGGTAGCATCAAAGGTGATCCCGGTGTAGGGTCGTGATCCGTAGACCAAAGTGGTGAGATAGACATGTATAAAATACGTGGGGGTCATGGAGGGTATCATTTCTACATGAGTGGACTAGAAAATATGGGAAACCATTCATGGGTGCTGTGTTGGTGGAGTAGGTCGTGCAAGCAAGCCGTGGTAGGATCCGACACGCGGAAAGGGACTGTGTGTGGGGTAGATAGCCGACCTCATCCTGTTATGTGTGTCATGAACCAAACTCTCAATAGGTGTCCGCATAGGGTGTGGGGGAAGATCCGACCCACCATTCAATCCAGGTTGGATGAAACCGGGTCGCCGGGCGACCCAACAGGCTGGAGCCACGACCAATCCAGACCAGGTTTAGCAAGGCCAAATTGGCCTGCCCCTTGGGCCAAGACTGATTCCTAGGAATTACTAGGCTGGCCCATACCAACTGAGTCGTGTCAGGTCAGTCAAAACATTTCATGTCTTATGGGACCCCTAGTCAGGTTTGTCTTGTCAATTTGACAAATTCTGATCGGGCACGGATACAATCATCCCATGTTTACTAAAATTCCAATATCCTTCATACTGGGCATATTATTGATGATATTTATTTGGATTTTGGACCTTTTCCAAGATACTTTCCTTTAGGAATAATCTATGCGAGATTTAGAGGAAGTTAAGAGGCAAAAAATGGCTGGATGAGTTGATTCTCCTAGAATGATGTGCACTACATGTGGAAATCCTACAGATGAATAAGGCCCATATACTACATAAGAGTAGTTCTATGCTACCCTTCATTCAAAGATGATAAGTGGCCATGTGTGGACTATCTATCAGTATCTCTGTGCGAACCATATACAAGAGGATTTATGTGAACCTGCTACATGAGGCCCTATGATGAACAACTATTAGTGGTCCTATGTGGACCGAATATAAGTGTCCTTGTTTGGAAAATCTATGATTGCTATTTTTGGAGAAGCTCTGTGTGACCTAGAAGACCCACCGTGTGGAGTGACTCTATGTGACCCAAAGACCCAAGATACACATCTGGGATGAGTACCTTAGTAGTCCAAGGTTTTCAGTGTAACGACAGATAGTCTTACTTTCTAGACATTAGATTACACCTGCATGAGCTGAAATTACCTAATGCATATCTTTTGTTGTGGTAATTCCCTTGTGTTTTTGGGTCTCTAATGAGTGTTTTGTTACTCACCCCAACATAGGCTTTGCCTGCATGTGTCATGTTCCGTGTTGGTTATTGATTCTTTGATAGAGACCTTCATGGTCCAGGACCAGGTGGTTCTTAGTGAGATGGTTTGGATGGATGCATAAAATGAGACCTTGGTGGTCTTATCATAGGTGGTGCTCAATGAGACGGGATGAACGTGAATACTTCTATGACAATATACAGCTTCCCTTCCCCAACCCATTAGGTGCGATCTCAAGTGGATATACAAAGTCGATTGTACTTTCTTCTATTGTTTTGGGATTGTGTTCTAGTCCCATTGTCATTTCAATTTATACTATACTATCAGTAGTTTCCTCTATGAATGTTGTGGTTTACTTTGTTTTCACTTTGCAATGTTTGAGATTTGTGCGTGTGTACATGTTTAATGAAAAATTACTTCCATTTTTGAATAATACATTTTTGTGCTAGTCCCCTTCTCCTGGCCTATGGATGTGGGCCAGGGGTAGTCACGACACAAGCCTTGGGGAATGAGTCGAGACAATGTGGTATCATTGAAGGTCAGTTCTACCAAAAGAACTAAGAGTCCTTAAATTTTGATGTGGTAAATGTGTTATTTGTTTCGAGTTCATCTGTTAGCCAATGGTTTCCAGTGTTAGTGCGGTAGCTGACATATCCATATACTAGGACCCTGAATTATGTTTTCTCACCTGGTACATGAAAACATTAGTTACATGCATCTCTTTGTGTTTTACCATGGTATTTATGTGTCATATTACGCCCACTATGTATAATAATTTGACCATGGTTAATCTTGGTGATCTTTCAAGAATCCTCCACATATACAACTAGCAAGTATTCTAGTGTGTGAACTCAAGGCTGGTCCACTGAGTGATGATGCTTTGGTACATGGACTGTTCCCAGAGATGGAACCTTCGGGCATTGTCCAAGTGATACCAGCACCTGCGGGTCAATAGTTACTACCAGCACTACTAGTAAAGGATGCAAGTGGGCTCAGTGCCTTACACGAGTTCCATCGACAGTGTCCTCCCAATTTCATGGGAGAGATAGATCTTCAGGTCGATGGGGATTGATGGATTTGGTGATGAGATTATTCTTCTTAGTAAGAACGACCTGTGACCAGATGGTTGTTCTAGTCATGAACCTTCTATTGGGTGTTATATGTGGAAGAGGGTCTAAGAGAGTAGTAGAAGGTGGTATACATTTACAAAAGTTACAAACACCTACCCAGTGTGATTGACACCTAGTTCAGGGAGCTGGAGGATGGGGAAGGGGTAGCAACATGACTCCATCCTTACCCAGGTAGCAGAATATGTTTCAATTATCAGTTACCTTCAGTAGTGGACGAGTAGGGGACAACTTCCATTGGATGTTATAGTACTAGCTCCTCCCAGAGGGGTAGACTTTTTCATTCATATATACCATGAGATGAAACTCATATCTAGACATTATTATAAAATCGATCCCACAGAGCTCCATGAGATAAGGGTATATTTTGAGGATTTGTAGTGAGAAGGGTTTATAATGCCCAACATTTCACCATGGGCAACCCTAGTGTTGTTCGTCAAGAAGGAAGACAGAAGCCTGAGGCTATGCATGGACTTCCAATGTCTGAAATAGAAGGCCATGTTGAATAAGTAATTCTTACCGATAATTGATGACCACATCAATCAGCTGAAATAAGAGATATGGTTCATGAAGATAGAGCTCAGATAAGCCTACCATAAGCTTTGAGTACAAGATGGGGATATCTTGAAGATGATATTCAAATGTCTCTATGACCACTAAGTGTATATAGTGATGTTTTTGGGTGTGATGAATTCCCTAGAAGTGTTCATGGGACTCATGGATATGATATTATAGTCATACAAAGACCAGTTTGAAGTGTCCTTCATAGATGGCATCCCATTGTATTCACCGTCTGAGGAGAATCATGTGATACACTTGAGGATGGTTCTAGAAACACTCTGAGAGCACCATATTTACATAAATATCTCAAAGAGTGAGTTATATATATTAAAGATCAATTTTCTGGGACATTTCATATCAGAGGATGTTGTTACGGTGGATCCAGGGAAGATTGGGGTAGTGCACTCTTAGGAACCACACAAGAGTGTTACTGATGTGTGGAGTTTTCTTGGGATTACTCTGTAATATTAGAGGATTGTAGTTGAAATATCCATAGTCTAAAAACCCATGATGACATTTAAAAATAATGGTAACCCCATTGAGTTGATTTAATTATTTGAGTTCAGATTAAAAAAATTGTGGTAGACCATGATGAGTGATTCTACTTTGAGGTTTCCAGAGAAGGGAACCAACAATGTTGTGTAATGTGATGAAAAACTAACTAAGCATGGTTGTGTCCAAATACAAGGGAAATAAGATATTTCTTATGTCTCACAATATTTTAGATCGCATGATCTAAACTATGCGACTCATGACCTTGTGTTGGTAGCGGTATTCTTCGCACAGAAGATGTGGAAACACTACCTTATGGGAAAACGATTCATCGTCAACTCTGACCAGAAGAGTATCATTTTTTTCTTTTCTAAAAATTATATAAATACATGACAAGGATGTTGGATAGATTTCCTCTGGGACTATGATTACGTGAGTGTCTATACTCCTAGTAAGGGGAATGTGGTGGATGTTTCTCTCAGCTGGATATCATGTTCACTACTACTGAATGAGGCCTTAGAGAAGTTGGCCTAACATAAGATATATTTTGTAGTCAGTGATGAGGAAGATTTTCTTCTTTTGAGGGGTTTTCCCCCTACACTATAATAGTGAATTATAGAGGGGGAACTCATTGATTCTAGCTGCAAGGCTATTCATGCTCAGAAGTCCACAGAGCAGGAAACTGATAGATATTCAAAAGGGGTAGATCATGTCAACCTTTTTTGAGGACGAACCATTGTACTAGTGGCGTTGGAGTAGGAGGTGTTGATAGAGTTCCATACTTCCACATTGGTAGTACATAATGGTGTGGTGATGATGTACTAGGTCATTTAACATCAATACTAGTGGATAGGGATGTAGAAGGAAGTGGAAACTTTTGTCTTGAGATGCCCCACTTTTCAGCAAGTGAAGGCTGAGTGCCCAATTCTAGTAGGTTTGACAAAACCCATCAATGTAATGAAGTCGAAGTGGTATTTAATATCAATGGAATTTGGTATGGGCTTTCCTTGTACAACTAGGGGAGCGATACCATCTTGTTGATGGTAGATTAACTCACTAATCGGGCCACTTCCAACCAATTCGATAGTAGGATACAGTAGAGAGCATTAGATGCATCTATGGGTAAGAGAGTGTTCAACTCCATGGAGTCCCATCTACGATCATATTAGATCATGAAGAATTCTTTACATCCCATCTGTGGAAGGGATTGTATAATATGTTTGGGACACAACTGCACATGAGCACAAACATTCAACTGCATACTGATGGTTAGATTGAACGTACTATAAAAACCATGGAGGTCATGCTTCATGCTTGTAGTAATGATTTTTTATTGCTATTGGTAGGACCACCTACCACTGGTAGAGTTTATTTACATAACATCTACCACTACAACATCAGTATGGAACTATTCTAGGCACAGTACGGATGAAAATGATTTCCACTGATATGCAGTACATACCCAAGGGAGTCATCACTCATGTGTCTTGAGATGGTACATGCTACCATTGAGAAGGTGCATGACATCCGAGAGTGGATGTAGACGGCATAGAGCAGAAACATGTCCTATGTTGATATGCGACAAAGACGGTTGGATTTTGAAGAGGGGGACCACGTATTCATATGGGTATCTCCCTAGTGAAGGATACAAAGATATTTTAAGGGTGGAAAGTTATCTCTAAGTTTCTTCAAAACATTCCTGATATTACATAGAGTGCACTAGGTGGCATACCACTTGGCTCTATAACCATAGTTAGATAGGGTTCACGATGTCTTCCATGTATCCCAGCTATGGAGATTCATGAATTAACCTTCTCACATAATAAACTGTGGTGAGTTGGATTTTGATGATGGGGAGACATTCGCAGAGTACCTGATGGAGATAGATGATCAACATGAAGGGATCCTTCATGGATAGTTGATTCATACTTTTTGTGTTCATTAGATGTATGGGAATCTCTAAGAGAGTATGTGGAACGAGAGCATCAGATTTTTTCTTATTAACCCATTTTGATGATTAGTCCTTGTTTTGGATTACGAGGACGTAATTCCCTAAAGGGGGACAAATTTAATACCCCAAAATTCCATGAATATATTTTTAAAAATTAAATAAATTTATTTTATTTTTCAATTCATTATATATCACAAATAGTGACCCAGATTAAAAATATGAGACCACCATTAATCATGTAAGGGTATTATTTCCTTAGGAAAATCATAACACTGTCTTGTGTGGGTCAATAGTGGAATGTCGATTTTTTCCTAAAAAAATAATTGAATAATTTTATTTTGTGTTCAAATCATTATTACTCATAAAGGGTAACTCAGATTGGAAATCAGAGAGTTTTTTTTGAGTTTATGAGGGTGTGTTATCCATAAAAAAGCCTAACATTGGCCATAACGGGATGACTATAAATTTTTGTTCTTGGGACGTGACAACAAAATGAAAAAAATTAAATAAAAGATACGTTATTTTCAAATCCTCAAAACTCACACATGGTTACTCATATTAAAAATCTGAGACCATCGTTGAGTTTGTAATGAGATTTTATAAATAAGAATTACTTAACCTCGAAAAGAAAATGTTAGGGTGAAAAGTTATTTCTCAGATGTTTTATGTAAGAATAATATAAACAAAAAAATTTATTTTATTCAAAATTGTTTTCCACAGTGCAGCGATGAGGTGAAAAAAGATCTCACTATTGAAACACATTAATGAGCCATTGTATCAATGATACAACATAGTGTAATGGAAAATTTTACTCATGTTTCATCAATTTATATCCTAACAAGCAAAGAAGGATTGTGGGCACGGTCCTGGAATTGCTCTAGGGATTTGGTGGGCGGCGAAAATGAACAACGAAGGAAACCCTCAATAGAAACGAACACCAGTGAATAAGACAACAAAGATGACACCCTTGGAAAAGGGATTTAGGATCAATGATCGATAGATGATGACAAATGCCCATCATTAAAAAATTCCCTTTCTTAGGTAGGGGTTTAAATTATTAAAGAATTGTTTTCCTCACGCTCCCCCACTAAATGTATAACATGGATCAACTCTATAACAATTTCATCAATGGATGGATTTTCCTTCAAGGTTTGGAAATTATAAATCGGGGTTGATATCATGATTAAATCATAGTGATTTATAATCTGTACGTCACGATCCTACTGAAACAAAAAATTCCCGACCAACACGAAAAAAGGCCAGTTGTGCAGATGGGTGTTCATCGGGATCTCATCCATCTATCTCTCACCATTTTTCATGGAATAACATATGGTAGTGGATCTACTTTAGAATCTCTCGGAGGAAGGGATCATGCTAGGCAGGCCTCGAAACTAGAAAGAGAATATATTACAAGGCAACAGAGGTGGCACAAGGCTGCAGATATAGGAGTGTTGCAGCATGATAGTTGCACACCATGATGATGACATGAACCACTGGCACAGAGGATTGTGGCTCCAGCCAGGCGGAAGCCGCCACCCAACAACATCGGAGTCACACGTAGTGCAGATGCACATTCTGTAGATCGTGGAGTTAGATAGACCACCGACAAATCTATAGTCCACAAAGAGGAAACTGGTCTGCGTGGGAGGATGGGTGTAGACAGGAGGTGCCACTCGGGTGCCATGAGGGTGGAGCAGTCTGCATTGTTATTATAAGGAATGAGCTGGAACGCTTTCCTAGACTGTTTGTGGAGGAGGCATCTGGCCTCAACTGGCCACGTGCGGTGTGAACCAATCTCCATGTGTGCGTCTGTGCACGGGGAAACATGCCAACCATACAGGCTGGGATAGGGGAAAAAATTGGGTCACATTGTGTACTAGGATGGGTAAAATCCATCCCACCGATGTGGTATAGGATAATTGGACAAATCAGGACACTGGGTAGCATTGGATGGGAATCAACTTTCCCATTAGTTGCAAGTCGGGCCGAATGGAAATGGATCGCTGGGAAACCCGACATGGTGGACCCACAACTGAACTAGGCTGGGTCTGTCAAGGACCAATTGGCATGGACTAGAGCCCATGAAGGACCGTTATGGACCATACCCCACCATGTTGGGTTGGATCGGCTAACCAGTTCAACTCATGTTAGACCCCCGGGCCGGGTTGGTTGGGTCTATTCGCCCAGGTCGAACAGGGTCTTGACACTCCTTCCCCCTACATATTAAAATGACAATTTCATTCAGACTAGGCATGCAATTGACACATTGTCTGTGGAATTGGGACCCTTGAGACAATATTGTCCTTTGAGAATAGTCTATGTGAGATTTTAGGGATGTTAGGATGTGACTGATGTCTTGAGGAGAATATTCTCCCGAAATCCAGCATGCTACATGCGAGAATCCTATGACTCACCGAGAAGAGAAGACTACTAATAACTGGGTCTAAGTAACCCTCTGGGCCTAGATGATAAGCATCTCTATGTGGATTATCTAGAAGGGGATTTGTGTGCACCAGCTACAAGAAGCTCATTGTGATCCAACTATAAGATGTCATGTGTGGAAGATCTATAATAGGCCTTGTGTGGACGAGCAATAAGCGGCCATGTGTGAACAAACAATGATGGCCTAAGTGGGGAGAGGTTGTGTGTAACCTAGAAGACACACAGTGGGGAGCATCTCTATGTCATCTAGTAGACCCATGGTACTCATCAAGGATGATTACCTCAGTAGTCCATGGTGTCCCATATTATGACTGATAGTCTGGCTTTAAATATTTTAGATTATACCTGAGTAAGAAAATAGTACCTTGTGCATAACATTTTTTTGTCGTTCCATTGTGTTTCAAGGCCCCTATTGATTATTGTGTCACCCACCCCTACACAGGCTTCAACTACACATGTGGTGTCCCATGCTGGTGATCAATGATTCGATGCAGACCTTGGTGGTCATGGATTAGGTGTTGTTCATTGAGATAGGTTGGAATGACACTTCGATAGAAACCTTGGTGGTCTGAGACTAGGAGGTTCATAGTGAGATAGGACAGATGAGAATAATTCTCCTCCTATAGGAATCTACACTTCACCTACCATTCATGTGGGGTTTCAAGCGAAGTGACTGTGGAAATTGTACTTTTTTTTGTGTTTAGGATGGTATTATGGCACCTTTGTACTTTCAGTTTGCTCTGTTTCTTAGTAGTTTTCATCGTGACCATTATGGTTTACTTTGTGTTTACATTCCACTATTTGAGAAATTTCAATTTTTACTAGTTTAAAGGCTTATGACATCCACTTTTGGGATTTGCCTTTTCGGTGCAAGTCTGCAGCCTCTAACCTGTGGATGGTGGGAATGGGGTAGTCACATCACATGCCCTTGGGGACGGTTCATGGCATGAAATTGATTCAAATAAAATAAATTGGATTAAATTATAAAATATTTATATAAATATACTTTAAAACAAATTAAATATAATATATTAACAATATATTTTTTTTGTTGAAAAATTATTTTTAACTAAAACACACTAATATTTATTATTCATCAAAACATGAAATTTATCATAAAAATAAAAAAAAATCAACCAAATAAAATATTTATATTCATATTCCAAATATAAATTCTATATTATAAAAAAATTAAATATTTAAAAACCTCTATTTTAGACAAGTGTTCCATCGAAAGGTGGAAAAACTGCCTCTTTAGAAAAATAATGCTTTTATACTTAAAATTGGATTTGGGGTAATATATTGTATAGAAAACACATGGATTGAATGTTAAACATCAAATTAATTGTATTATATATATATATATATATATATAAATTTAAGTAATATAATTTTGAAGGAGTGGTCTATTTATTTATTTGAAAATACTTGTGCATATTTAAATATATTTTAAAAAAACAGTTAAATGTATTTTAGAAAATGTATGTATTATTTTATAATTAATCGGTCAAGAATTATGTATAAAACAAAATTTAATATTTTAGTCAATCATCTCCACACCTTACATTCTAATGGATAGTTAATAATTTTCTATATTAAATAACTATACCAATGAAATGATGTTTCATAGAAACCCTGTGTTGCACAAAATTCAAGATAAGCTCGTGTTCTGCAATACATAAAAGAAATAAAAATATTTTTAAAAATTATATATCACATAAAAATATTAGGCTATTACATTATACCCAAAATGAAATGAATTTCTCCCTATACATTCATCTATATAATCAATATTTTTATTTTTGAATGTTTTTTCATAGAAACAATCATCTTAAAAATGAATACAATGTATTTTTTGATGCAAAAGGGAATTTTAGAAACCCAATGGTTTGAAAATTTAACAAGTAACTAGGATAACAGATTAGATATCATAGATGGACAGTGAATAAAAATAATAAAAATATAAAAATAAATAACAATTTTTGATGGTGTGGGATAGATTATATAGCCATGGAAAAATCAATGACCACCAAACATTGGATTGAATATGTCTAAAAATGGACATTAATATCATCATAAATGATGATAATATGATAAAGATTTATTTTAAAACCAATTAAGGTGAAATAATTACCTAATTTAACCTCATAAGTACAATAATACTCTTTGGATGTGCCTTGATTAATCTCAACATCATTAATTTCCACAAAAAATGATTTTGAAATTGTAATACCTGCATAAATTGTGGATTATAAGATCCATAATTAGATGAAAAGTAATTTTTATGTCTGTATATATCATCATAATAAAATGGTTTTCAACTTTTATCCAATATTCAAAAATATTTATATTATGAAACTTTAATCCTAAATCATCATCAAAATTTAACAGTTAACAATTTCATAGATGGTTACCCATGTGAACATTCAAATAGATTAAAATTCAAGAATTTTGGATTAATCGTACTAAACTAATAATTTATTCCTAAAAAATTTATATAGATTTTAATTGTAACATTTCAAACATGTAAAGACCATTATATGATATTCTCTTAAAACATGGTAAAAACATGAATTACCATATTGAATACACACATGATTCCTCATAAATTATATAATAAATTTTATTATACAAAATCATATTCATTGGATGCAAGGTTTAATCGTAATAGTAATTGAATGTTTGATTTTATTATTTTATATTACATGTAAATAATCCCATGAAAATTTAGTAATAGATGACGAATAATAATTTCACATGGCTTATTCATTCAAAATCATACAAAAAATTACAAAAAAATTAAAAATATTGTAATTATTACTTACTTATCATGGACAAATCTATCCATTATGAAAACAAAATATTTCCCATTAATCTTTTTCCTCAATGGGTTTTCTATATTACCTTCCATAGTAGAATTTATATTAGGGCACTAGTTAGTGTAATGTAGATACACTTTAAAATTGAAATACTGAATTATAAGAGATGGGCTATTTGGAAAATTATTTTAATTACCATTACATCAACATTAGTATGGTTGATTAAAATTCTTACCATGCTTAAAAAATTTACGGGTCCCCTAATGAATCATTAATCAATGCTCCCTTCCTATCATTGACCATAAAGTAAATCAAATCTTTTTCTCTCTATAGTTTTTAGGGTTTCAATTGAATTCGTTCTGTCTATTCTATGTATAACATTGAGATAGATGTGAAAATTCAATGAATATTTTTTAATATGAATACGATAGTAGTTGTAATGGAAATATAAGTTCATGAACTATTGAAATCTATGGAGTTCATTTTATCTTGTCACCTGAAACTCTTGATAATGTTACATCACTATTTTGGTTCACATTCCATGAGATAGGTTCCAAACATAACTTTTTTATGATATAACTGAAGAATAATGAAAAAATATCTTTTCAGTGGTATAGATCCATTTACAAGAATCTAGTGGATCAATAATTCATCTATAAGATGGGAATAATACATTAATATGAATTCAAGTGAATATTTTTCCATCCATTGATAATTTTAAAAAACAACATGATTCATGGATTAATAACGATTTTTTGTCATATAAATGAGGTTATTCATTCCATCTACCATAACATTTAATTGATAAGAAGGGACATCATTTCATTTTCCATTGTATTCATTATTAAAATTGTTCATTTGGGTTCCATCCAATGATTGAAACCAAAATAAAATATTGTGACCAACACAAATCATATTGGAAAAAATACATAATCGTGGTAAATTATATGAAATATATAACATATTAGGATTAATCATATCTTATAAAATATTGTCTGCCAAATTCCATTATTGTGAACCTTATATAGATTTATACTTTTGCGATATCCAATGGAATATCTCCAAAAATAACATCAAGGGTCTCTGAAATGTTTTCTCATTATAATTTTCCGTGGTTGACCAAACCATTACTCTTATCCCAACTATAAAAACATATTTTTTCATGAATGAATATTTCATCATTTTATATTATTATTAATAACATTATAAAAACACATTATGTGTAACAGAAACATTAGAAATAGTGAGATTTTATTCTTAGTAAGGGTAGCCATTGAAGATAGAGAAGCATAAAAATAGGCATAATGGAATAAAAATTTGAGCATAACATTTGAAGAATCAAAATTTTCATATGAAAGATCATATACATGGGTCAATAAATAAATAATATAAATTTATAATACATGAATAATAAGTTAATAAAATCATATGATCCATGAGATTTTAAAAGGGCATATGAAATGAAATTTGTGTAATACAAAGAAGATTATAAATTAATATATCAATGATAAAAACTTCATTAATAGTATATTAGGTTTGGGATAATCACTCATGAAAGTAAATTATGCATGGGATGACATCTCGTGTACATTCTAGATTCAACCGCAAGATGACCTCATCTGTACCCTCCTATTTTAGGATTAATATGCCCTTATTTTTACTCTCTTGTTGCGGGCTTAGTAAGTCCTCCTATGTACAATCTTATTTAGTATAACGACCCAAAACATCATTAATGAAAATCATTTTAATCCAATTAAATGTATTGTTATGTAAAATGGTAACATAAAATGTCTACATTCTTGGTTTTAGGTTTTTGGATTTTTAAATACCATTATGAATTGTGATTGTTGCAAATATATCCATTGAATATAGATCAGATGATTATTATAAATACTGGTCTTTACCAAATTTAATTTATTCTGAAAAAAGGAATTGATTGCCTTATTCAATCGAATTTATCCTTAAGAATCCCATTTGTTGGAGATCAAAAAGGAGTTGGTCTCATTGGGCATTGCTCTTGACCAAGAACAAGATAGGCTTTAAAACGTTAAGCTTGAACGGAACTGCCTATGGGAGAAGTGGATATTGATAGAGATTACCACTCGAACGATATTAGCTGAGCCACCCCAAGAGTTTGTCCCCATCACACACCTTACTCTTCAGTGTTATGTGGGTGTTATAATGGGTTATGTAATTATACCCTAGTCATATGATTATGTACGTTATTTTTGTACAGAGAATATACATTCATATTATTATTGTTACTTTGTAAATAGTTTTTAATGAAAAAATAGCATTTCTATTTAATTATGAAATCTATTTTGATGAATTAATGCATTGTTTAAATAAATAATATTTTATTTAAATATTATTACTGAATTACTTTTTATTTAATGAAAATGGCCGTATAATTATTATGAATAAAATTTGATTTTTATTAAGTATTGAAATCTATTTTTCACAAAACCCACGAATTTTCATTAAAAGTCAGTTCTTAAAAAAGTAAAAATTGACTTATTTTTAAAATTATATAGATAAAATTATTATTATTTTTGTAATTATGATTTCAAAATTAACCATTTATTAATATTTAATAAATTTCTGAGAATGTCTAATTTATGGGTAAAAATTTAATACCGTTTAAATATATAATGTGTTTAATGACATCATAATGACCCAATAGTAATGTAATAAAATTCTATAATCATTATTTCTGGCCAATATATGTTTTACCACTAAAATACTAGGATTTTAGGTTTTTTAATTTATTTTACAAAGCTATAGTGGACCTTTCATGACATATAAAAAATTTTAACTTTTAAAATTTATTTCCTTGAGAGTGTGACTCACCTCCGCATAAAAAAACGTAATATTTTTATAATTTCGACCATTGAACATATTAAAGAATTATTTCCACTGCCCTTTGGAAAAAACTACGGGAAAAAACCTTGATTTTCTGTGTGTTTTTATTAGTTTTATTTTGTGGTTCCCAAAAACAAAATAAAAATAAAGTCCCTCTACATTCCTATATAAACCCAACCAAGATCCCACATCATCTTCACTCAATGCCACTATATTTAATCCAACCACTTCCCTCCTGTCTCTAAAATTTTTCCAAGGCACCCCATGCACTCAAAATCCTCTATCAATTCCCTACCTTGCTTTTGGGATCACACATCCAAGTATGGGATTCCTTCCTTTATTATGTTTACCCATGTTTCTTTATGATGCAATACCTTTTTTCATTCAATTACAAATTTAGGGGTATGATTTATCACCTCCCTTCTATTCACCTCCCTATGTTTTAAATAATGATAGTCCTCTTTCTCTCTCATTAGTGCCTCTCATGTACACTTGTTACCATGCCGAAATTCTGTAAGGAGTTTCTCTCTTCTCTTTCACATTCAAACAATTTTTTTGTATTATGAATCAAATAAAAATTA
Organism: Viscum album; assembly: GCA_963277665.1. Lineage (NCBI taxonomy): Eukaryota > Viridiplantae > Streptophyta > Magnoliopsida > Santalales > Viscaceae > Viscum > Viscum album. Next base: position 1,878,144,425 of record OY728150.1, on the reverse strand, counting down.
CATTTGTTGTGATAGGTATCTATATTACCCCTTAATTTATATTTTATGTACATATTATGATAAACCACATTCTCTATCGTAAACAGTTTTTATGAATTCTCATGTCACGCTGTTATGCTGCTGAAATTGCACCACGATTTTTCTCAAGCAAAAGTAATCGTGTAATGAATACCAAGCCCATTTCTCTATCAATAGTATTCAAATTTATGAACATTTACTTATTGATTATTGAGTTCAAGGAATTAATCCCATATTTTTTTATTGTGGAATAAATGATGACGTTTAATGAAACCATGTTGTATGATCCATATAGAAAACATATTCATGAAAGGGAATGTTTAATAAAGGTGCGCCCTGATAGCACTCCAGTGCATTGGGTGAAGATTAGAATCATGATACATTATGTGCAATTAGGGTTTATTCATGGAAATTAAATTGAAATTATTGTTTAGTCATTCTCCATGTGCAATGATCCTTAGATCATGATAATATCATGTTAAGTTTTGATTCCACATTTCCATATTATAATAATCATGATATATCATGCCTTTATGTTCATGTTTCTCTAATTCGCCATTGATATGACTATTGCCTAACATGTATTGTATTATTCATGTTATTAATTGTTTACTCATTTACTGGGCTTTATAGCTCACATTTTTTATGCATTTCCTCATGTTACCCGATGTGATGCTAAGTACGAGGGAACATAAATGTCATGTAAAGGAGATTTTCAATAATGATTTTGTGTTTCATGTTATAAGACATTATGTATTGTTCCAATTCCCCAAAGACAATAAAAATATTGATCTTATATGTTGTATCAATTAAATATTTTATATAAAAAATTATGCTAATGTGTGTAATAAAAAGTTGAGTTAATATAGTTGGTATTAGAGAATAGGTTTAGTTGTTTTTGGGATTAGGAGTATAATATATTAGTGAATGCAATAAGGATAAGACTTACCTTAAAAAAATATCTCTATGTATTGGATATTATTGAGTAGGTGGTTTATCAAAAAAATAATTTCCTATTTGGATACAAGCAGGTAGCGGTCATTATGGCACAGATGTATCTAGGAGTGAAAAGTCCGAAAATGAGTTTCGGTCTTGACCCCGAATATCCTAGTACACAACAACAAGAATTGATGAATTCTTGGTTATAACACTCCGATGGGATATGATTTGTTAAATACATAAGCATTTTATGAACTATTATTAAGTGAATTAAAAAATTCCCCGATGAATATATGTTTAGAAGAAGATCATGGATAACATAGATCAAAGCCTATAGACTCTTAAGTTAAATAAATAAAAGTTATTTATAAGTCAAGAATTTTTTTCATTGTATTACCCATTATGTGTTACCTATAACATTACAGTTATTATAGCCTATGGCCTATAATAGGAGGACTCAGGTAACAACTGTTGAAAAGATCAATGTGATGTCTGGTCTAATGAGATGCCCAATACGATTGGACCAGCAACAAAAAACTTTGTCACAATACTCTTTCAGTTAACTCATGATTTAAATAGAAACATGGGTCAATAGAAACATTCATACCCCCCTAATTAAGAACAATTCTAAATCGGGAGCTTCGTGAGACAATGTCCTCATACCATTAAGGGATCATTTGATCCATAAATTCCTGAAAAATGGATCTACTCTGTTGAAATGATATTGTTCAGCCTTCAATGTTCAAAACAAGACAATGTTATTTTGGAAACATATCATATGGATGGTGAAGCCTATCAATGGTGGAAATTAATTAAAAGTATGAATCCTGAGGTGGCGATCATGGAATTAGAATTTAAGGATTTATAGAAAATGTTTTTTGATAAATATTTTCCTCACACCCTCATACGTAAGATGGTAAGGGACTTCATTTCCCTCATGAAAAAAGACAATGAATTCATCAGAGCGTATGAGGAAAAAATCACAGGGCATGCATGATATGACTCTGGATTTGTCGTTACCGTCGAATGAAAGGTTGGCCATTTCTTTGGTTGTCTAAAACCTAGCCTACAAAATGCTTTGGGTATCCATGACATTGATAACTGGGAAGAAATTGTCTGATGTGGACACAAGGTCGAAATGGAGATCAACGAATCACAGGGGTATCATTAGGATAAAAAGAGTAATGTGGAATTCAATTATGTTAGTCTGATGGATAAATCCAATGGTGATAAGAAAATCAAAAACCCCACACCAATGTTTCTGAAATAATCTCTTCATAAATTTCTTGAATGGGATGAGGAAATTCAATAGGTGTAGAAGAGAAGGGTGCCTAGCCCTTAACGATAGACATGAAAAACCCGCGATGATGAAATATGATAGGAATTATTTGCTGAACTCTAAACACATTTTTCATTGCTTCAAATGCAAAGAACCAAGGCACCATGAAAATCAGTTCCCTAAGATATGGGTTTTTAGAGGCAACCAACAACATCTGAGCCAACACGGGTGAGATTTTTCCATCACCACTGCCGAAGTGAACCCCGACCTCCAAGTGGTGATAGGTATTCGAGTTATTCTTTACAGAATAGAAAACTTACTTTTTGATTCTGGTTCTACGCATTCTATTGTATCATAACAGATTAGTAGAAAAATCCCAATACAACCCCAAATCATGGATGTAATGATGTCTGTGAGTTCGAAAAATGGGGCAATCATTGTTCCCCTTAAATATAACACCTACCCTATTATAATATATGTACTAAACATTCTGGAAAACCTCATCATTCTCCCTATGGTGTAAGTTCAAGAAATTCTTGGAATGGATTGGCTTCACCTATATAGATCTCACATAAATTTCGATGAGTGGGAAATCACTCGCCATATAGATAATCGAACCCTGATTCTATACAAGTTCAAGGAGGAAGATGAACCTTATTTAGCACCATCTTCAAAACCATGGATATTAATTCCCTATGAGCACACATATCGGGATCAGATGCTTGGGTCTAAAGAAGAATCAATCCTTGAAGACAAACCTATTGTGATGGAATTTGTTGTAGTGTTTCCCAAGGAATTTCCTGGTCTTCCACTTAGTAGAGATGCTTAATTGTAAATTTACCTTATAAAAAGTGTTTCCAATATCCATGAATCCATATAGAATGGATGTTGTGGTGCATAAGGTGTTGGTTAAAATACTATATAAGTATTAGGATAAAGGGTTTATACACCTACGTGATTCACCATGGGGTGAACTGGTCCTCTTTATCATGAAGAAGGATGGATCAATGCACCATTGAATTTATTATCATGATCTCTAACAAATCACGATAATTAACATGTATCCTTTACCTAAAATTGATGACTTATATGATTAGCTATGTGGAGCATAATAAATTTCCATGGTGGATTTCTGGTTAGGATATTACTATGTACAGGAGAAGATTGAGGATATCCCCAAGGCTACATTTCATACTTGGTTCAAGAACTATTAATTCAATGTAATGAACGTTATACTCTCTAATGCTCGATCAATCTCCATTGAATTGAAAAATAGAGTCTTTAGAGATTAACTCAAAAAATTGTGGTATTATTTATAGATGATATTCTAATATACTCTAAAACCAAGGAGGAGGATGAAGATCATCTACGAACTGTATAGAGGCCTTGCAAAAGGATAATATATATAAAAATTACATCAAATATGAGTTATTGGTGATGTAGGGCTCATTATTAGGTCATATCATTAAAAGAAATGGGATATATATGGATCCCGCCATGATAGATTCAATTGAGGGATGGTCGGGGACAAAATCGGTAACAGATATCTGTAGCATCCTAGGGATTGATGGATAATATATCAGATTTGTGATAAATTTCTAATGATTTCCAAACCATCATACCAAGATATCATGGAAGGTAGACTTGTTTTTATGGAGTGATGAGTGTGAAAAAATAATAATGTAGTTGAAAAGGAGTCGTATCACTACGTCGTTCATACATTTCCCATAAGTGGAGAACATTTTTTGATATTTAGTCATACATAGAATTGGGCTTGAGTTGTCTGTTGATGGAAAATGACAAAGTCACTACCTATTCTTCAAGGAAATTGAATATTGATTGGAAAAACTATCCAACATATGATCTTGAGATGATGAATTGATCTTTGATTAAAAAAATATGGTGGCATTACTTCTATGTGGAGAAGTGTGAAATATAAACAGACTAAAAAAGCCTCAAGTATATATTCACACAGAAAGAGTTGAACCTGATCCAATGAAGATGGTTATTGATGATCGAAGACTATGTCGTCTGAATCCATTAACACTCTGGGAATGTTAACAAGGTATTAGAAGATCTACTTTGAAAAGGACTAGCAATTATATCATTGATGATAATTGAAAAGGATCCAATATTCCAAGATTTGATGAAGATCGAAATGGGAATCATAAAGAAGGGAACATAATCAATCTATTCAAAAATTATTTTTTATATGTCACCTTTAAAATGATAAAAGATTATAAAAATGATTATGTGGGAATACAGAACAAAATGGAAACTATCGAAAAAGGGAAATCCTTGGAGTTCTATGTAAATGAATATGAAATTGTGAAATTTGGGAAAAAGACTAGGTGTTATTTCATGTCTGGAGCTGGAGAAGGAACTTTTAGATGATGAACATCATTTGGATTTCTCTATTCACCCAGGAAACCCAAATATGTATTCAGATTTCTGAAAAAATTATTCACGGGATAACATAAAGAAGGAGTTCCTTAGTATACATCAATGTTCCTGGTGTGTCAGTAAGTGAAGGTTGATAGGCTGAATTCTAAAGGGATGATGCAACCATTACCCATACCATAACTGATATCGGAGAACATCACCTTGGAAGTTTTCAACATAATTTTGATGAAATCCAAATGATACACTACTATATGGGTTGTTGTAGATGGTCTTACAAAAACTGAAAACTTCATTACAATTTGAGAGTAATTCTCACTAGATCAAATTGCATAGATATACATCTAAGATTTTGTAAATATGAATAGAGTACCACTTTTTATTGTATCTAATCGAGATCCAATATTCACCTAAATGTTTTGAAAGAGTCTGCATCATACTCCGGATACTGAGCTGATCTTTAATATGGCTTATCACCCACAAAATGATGTCCAATTTGAGCGGACTATCCAAACATTTGAGGACATGTTGAAAGCATGCTAAATGGACATCAAAGAAGGATGGGATAAACATGTTCCTCTTATTGAGTCCCCATACAATAATAGTTTCCACTCAGCCATCCATATGGATCCTTATGAATCCCTATATAAGAAGAGGTGAAGAACACCAGCAAGTTAAGATTAAGTTGGGGAGAGAAAATTCCTATGTCCAGAAATGGTTTAATGTATTGGTGGAGAAGGTTATGACCATCCAGTAGCACATTAAAGCTGATCAGAGTATACAAAAGAGCTATTTTATAATCATAAACGAGACCTAGAGTTTTTTGTTGGAGAAACAATATTCCTCCACATATCACCATGGAAGAGAGTTATGAGATCTAGGAATAAAGTAAATCTTATTCCAAGATACATTTGCCTTTTTGATATCCTTTATTTCATTGGAGCAGTGGAATATAGACTATAACTCCCACCGATCCTATATCAAGTACATGATGTATTCCATATATAACTCATGAGAAAGTACATATGTGACCCATCACATGTACTCAATCCATAGGTGGTACCATTGGAGAATGACATCTCCTACGAAGAGAATCCGGTGAATATCTTAGATCATAGAGAAAAATTTCTACAAAATAAGACACTTCCACTCATCTAGGTTTTGGGTAAAACCAGACAATTGAAGTGAAAAAGTGGGAATCAGAGGAAGTGAGGAAGCATTGTTACCCGCATTTGTTTAATGTTGGAAGAGGAAATTTCAAAGGCAAAATTTCATAAGGGGGATTATTTTAAAGACCCAAACATTAATTAATGAAAATTACTTTTATCTAATTAAATGTATTATTATGTAAAATGGATATATAAAATGCGAACTTCCATTTTTTTTGTTTTTGGATTTCAAATACAATTATGAAATGTGACCTTTCCAAACATTTCCATTGAACAATGATCACATAATTAGTATAAATATAGGGCTTTAACAAATCTAATATACTCAGAAAATGGAAGCAATGGAATCATCCATTATAATTTCTCTATAAGAAGACCATTTATCCGAAATCAGAATGGTGGTGGTGTCATTGGAATTCACTGTTGACTAAGCCTCAGCTAGGCATTATCACATTAATATAGAACAAAACCACCTATAGAAGTAGTGGATGTTGATTGAGATTACGACTCGAGCGATGTTACTTGAGCCACCCCATGAGTCTATTAACATCGCACACCTTACTCTTTGGTCGCATGTGGGTGTTATAAGAGTTTATGTAACGAAACAATATAACTATGATTAGGTACATTATTTTTTTATAAATAATATACATTAATTTTATTATTGTTTCTTTCTAAATAGTTTTTAAAGAAAAAATAGCATTTGTAGTTAATTAAGAAATGTATTTTGATGAATTAATAGATTTTTTAATTAAATAATATTTTAATTTAATATTATCAATAAATTAATTTATATAAAATATAATTTACCATTTATTTATTATAAATAAATGTATTACTTGTATTATGGATTGAAATTTATTTTTGTGAAATCCCATGAATTTTGGATAAAATTAGTTTTCAAAAGTAAAAAATCCATATTTCTAAAAAATTATTTTGACAAAATGAATATTATTTTTGGAATAAAGTTGTTGAATGTTTCCAATGGTTATTTTTTGATAATTTTCTGAGAGAATCGGATTTTTTGGTAAAAATTAAATACCGTTTAAAAATATAATGTGTTTTATGACCTCATAACGACTTAATAGTTAAATAATAATATATTATAAACATTGTTTTCACCATAGATATATTTTACCATTAAAATAAAGTTGTTTTATGTATGTTTTCTTTATTTTAAAAATCATTAGTTGACCATTGGAGACCTATAAAACATTTTACCAAATTAAATTGATTTCCTTGGGAGTGGGACTCACCTCCACATAAGAAAACATAATATTTTAAGATATTAGGACAATGGACTTATAAAATAATGTTTTCCTCTCCCATTTGGAATATATCATTGGAAACAACCATGGGATGCTTTATTATTTGATTAGATTAATATGGAGTTCCAAAAACCTAAATAATAAATAATTCCATATTCCTTCCTATATAATCCCACCCATTCTCTAACTTAATTTTCTCTAAAATCCTTTGGAGTTCGTCCATAATATTCCCTCCCCTCCATATAATTCTTCCATGTCACCCCATTCTCCATAGAAGAATCACTGAAACCTCTTTCAAGCCTCCGGGATCTCACTCCCAAGAAAGGGGTTCCTTCCATTCTTATTTTAACCCATGTTTATTTATGTTGTAATACCTTTTTCATTCAATTAAAAATTTAGGGATATGATTTTTCACCTCCATTATATTTACCTCCCTATTTTGGAAATAATTAGATACTATTTTTTCTTTCATTAATTCCTCTCATATACACCCATTACCATACCAAAATTCTGTAAGGAATTTATCTCTTCTCTTTCACATTCAAGAAATTGTTTTGTATTATGAAGCAAAGTTTAATTAAATTTTTTGGAAAATGTATCTATATGACCCAGTTATAGTCCATTTCATGTAAATATGATGATACCCCCCTTTCTCTCTCAACAACCATTTTTACGAATTCTTATCTAAGGCTATTATGCTACTGAAATTGCACCACGATTTTTCTTAAGCCAAAGTCATTGTGTAGTGGATACAATTCCCATTCATTTATCAAGAGTATTCACCATTATGAACATGTAATTATTGATTTTATAATTTCATTAATGATTTCTGTATTCCTTAATCATGGAATAAACAATGATGTATAATGAAACCGTCTTGTATGATCCATGAGGCACACTTATGCATGAAATGAAATGTTTAAGAACGGTGCACCCTGATAGCACTCCAATGCATTAGGAAATGATTAGTATCATGATACTTCAAGTGTAATTATTTTTAACTCATTATAATTCATGTTCAATGAGGTCTTACTCATGCTCCATGTGCAATGATCCTTGGATCATGCTAATACAATGTCATTTGAAGTTGCCAAATTTCCATGTAATGATAATCATGTTATATCATGACTTTATGTTCATGTTTCCCTTAGCTCCACTGATATTACAATTTCTATACAATTACTGAATTATTCATGTTATTCCTTATTTAATCCATTACAAGGCTTTATAGCTCACCCTTTTGTATGCATGTCCTCAGGTTACCCCATGCAATGCTTTGTATGAGGGAATGTTGTGGTCATGTAAATGAGGTCTTCAATAAAGATGTTGTGTTTAATGTTTTATGTAGTAATGTAATGTTCATAATAAGAAATTAAACTAGACCTATAAATCATCTATCTTATATCATTTGAATATTTTATTTAATAAATCATGTCTGTGTGTCTAACAAAAACCTAGGGTTGTTATATTCAAGGATTAGGATGACCTCTTTTGTAAACATTGAGTTCATGGAATAGTTATCATTATCAAATGAATGAGAGGGACATGTAGGTAACACCAATCACTTAATAAAAACTATACATATTTGTGAAATATGATCATAAATTACTCATTATATTAGAACCCATGTATAAAAATGAATTATATTAACATCATTCATTCGTAAATATCCCATGGAAAAGAAATGACTTTCATTATTATAATTCTATTAAGAACATAAAACAATATGAATAATTAGTATAGTATCTTTTAATTATATCTCAATTAAATCATAATTACATTAAATAATTTTATCATATATGGAAAAGTATTTTGAGATATCACATGAAAATAATTTTAGAGGAAAATATCCAATTTTCATTGAAAATGTTTTACTTTATTTAAACATCATGAAATTATAGATGAAAAATTTTACATTAAAATAATAATAAAATATTTCAATGGAATATTAAAGGAAATAATTTGTCATTAAGGGTAAAAATCATTTCATATCATAACATTTAGTAAATTACTCCTCTCTTAATTTTGTCACAAAACCCACTAAGTATATTGTTTGGAAATCGAAAAAATTATTACTTTCAAAACGTATAGTGTAAATTCACCTGATGCATAAGAATGAAGATAAAATGTTATACAAGAGTATTAAAAATTTTCTGGAAAATATTTTTATAAAACATTAACATGGAATATAAATATTCCATAGTAGATACATAAACGAATCCCGAATAATAATGAGATTGTGATATTAACCTCTACCACATCATAATCAGTCAATTTATATGCCCAATGAAATAAGAAAATTACATGGATATGATAATACAAAAAAATTCAAGATAATACTCAAAAATTAAATTTATATGATTTATATACACCACTTATATGGAATAAGTATTATGAAAGGAATGTGTCCCATAGAAATAAAAGTGGGACAAAAACGCTTACTTTCTGTCTTGACTCTCATCGTACCCATGACAAAATATTGTATAATAAATATATGTTTTTTAAATATATATAAAAAAACAATATTCAAATATAGAATATCATATATGGTTTACTTTTTTACTTTATACTACCTGCTAAATAACAATTCCATGTTTTGGTTATGTTCACGGTAATAATTGTTTTGTTTCTTGTGCATGTTTCGACTTCAATTATTGGTCTTTATCCTTATATAATGATTTAATTTTCTCTGTAATGATAATAATGATAAAAATTTTACATATATTCCTTATATGTGTATTTATGATTATATATAAAAGATATAAATATAAAAAGAACCACATTGTTCATGTAGACGGTAGGTCGTACGTACCCATGAATGTTGCTTCCATTTCATGTCATATTAAAACAAATAATGTAAATGATATATATGTATATTTTATCACTATAGTATCAATATATTTTCATATATATATCATATAATATCACTAAATTCATCCTTAATACATTCCAATTAATGTGTGAATGGGTCACCTTGCTTTGAGGAGCTGGCAGTCCAAACATCCATAGATGATGTTATCATATTTCAACAAAATAGAAAGCATGAAATAATGTTTTATATAATAATTAAATATATATAATTAAATCATTAATATGATATATATCATATAAACATACAGTGTCTATTATAATCTTCAATTATGAGAGGTGGTAAAATAAAAATACAAAACAACGTTTTGTGAGATGGTTGTTTTCCATACACAAGAATGATATGTTTGTTACCCATTAGATGGAAGTGTGTGTATGTTTAGTTATGACCCTTATAATAAAAATATATCAAAATATTTAGGATACACATTTTATTAATTAATAATTTAATAATAACAATTCAGTGGGTTTAATGAATAGATAATATGAAAACGTTCATTGATAACTGTTACCTCTTTTTTAGGTATCTCTTTTTTATTTCTAGAAAAGAACATGATTGGTTGGAATTATTCCAAATATAAGGATTATATAAATAATTTTAAAATTTTGGGAATATACATAGAATATTTTGGCCTAACCAATTAGGTTCTAAAGTGTTAATAAAAGAGAGGAATAGGTTTCCCATTATAAAAGAAGGGTGGAAAAATTTTGGAATTTATAAAAAAAAATTATAATAAAATAAAGATACATAAAATTAACTGAAAAAGGAAATTTATTAGAAGATAATATAGTATAATTTTTTAATTTAATAATGAAATTTATTTTATAAAATACTTGATATTATTTTAAATCATATCAATTTAATTAACCATTAGATAATACATTTTTATTTTAAATATGGTAACAATGTATTTATAATTAAGAGGATGAAGTTTTATCTTATAAAGCATAAATTGTACCATAAATGATAAATTTATTATATTTTTGACAATATTGAATCAATTATGTCCTTATAGAATATTTATTTATTTATAAATAAATTAATAAAATATCATTTGCATAAAATATCATAAGTGTAAAATTTTACACTATTCATTACATTGACTTTATGAAAAATAATAAAGAAATATAACTGTAAAATAATAAATTTAATACATCCATAAAATTTCATATCAACCAATAAATTTTTTTATTTTCTTAAATGAGTCGTATTATTTTTATTTTAATATTTTTAATATCATTTATTTGATTGTTTCACAAATTGAATAATTAATACAATCACATTTTGTAAATATTTATTATAATTAGTAATTCAATAAAAAATAAAAATAAATTTCAAATAATTAAAGAACATTTTATCTTTAATATAAATATACTAGGTTGATAATATTTTATATATTATAACATACAAAAAATATTACACATATTAAAAGTAAGAGTGTCCCATTTTGTCACTCTCTTTGAATTTAAAAATATCCCGGTAATTTTCTTGATAGAGTGACTAATAAATTATTAAATTTATATCCATATTTTTTAATTTTATTTTTACATTCTTCTAATAATGTTTTAGTATGTTCTAGGACAATTTTTAAGTCCATATATCTTTAATTTCAACGTAAAGTTTTAATTATCCCTTTACCATTGTAATACAAATTACAAAAGTTATGGTTCAAATTGGCCAATAATAAAAGTTTCCTATTTACTGAAGTGGGACCATCTGACTCCAAAAATTTAATCCATATTTAATAATTCAAATCATTTATTTTTATAAAATTAATTAAAAATTCATCCCATTGATAGGATAAGATAATAGGGTTTTAAAGTGAAATATTCCAAAATATTGAAATGTTTTAATATACAAAATCGAAGTGAAATTCATTAAAATGAAATAAATTGGAATTAATGATAAAATTTATATATAATAATAAATTAAAACCAATAATATAGAAAATTTAATTCTATAAATTATTTCGATGAAATATCAGTTTTCTATTAAAATTCAGTGTTTTTAACTATTCATCTAAACACGAAACTAACCAGAAAAATATCAAATATAAATCCAAATTAAATTTTGATATTAATATTTCAATGAAGAGTTTTTTTAAAAAAAATATAATTTATGAAATTCTCAAAATATATATTAAAAACATGTTCTCCAACAAAATGTGGAAAACATGATTTTTTTAGAAAATTACATATTTTATGCGTAAAATTGGAATTGTTCATTCATTATGTCTAGGAAAAGACATAACAAAAATATTAATAATTAAACATAATATTTTATATAAATATATTTAATTAATATAATTCAACAATAGTGATATGTTTATTTATTTGTATATAAAACGCTTATGCAAATTTAAATAATTATTTTGACAAACATTTACTTTTATTTAAAATTTATAAAATTAATTTATAAATAAATGGTAAAATAATTATATGTAACCAATTATTTAATTATTCATATAATAATTATCATACCATATTTATAATTTCTAGGTAATAATTATATTATTTATATATGTATTATATTAATGTGATGTTTTAAATAATCTCAGTGTAGCATGTAACACAATAAAAGATGGGGTTGTGAAAGACATCAAAAAAATAAAAATATTTTTTATAAAATTATATATCTCATAAAAATCGTTGGGTGTTACAAATTTATCAATGATTGTGAGGTATTCTTATGTTATAATCTTACAACATTAAAGTAAGTTTGATTGATTTTTATTGGCATAAAACAAAATCGTTGATGGTTTTTCTCATAAGTTACATTATTAGATATGAAAATATCATTGAATGTGTTTTAATTATGGAGATATATATTCGAGTTACCCATCAATCTCTTTGCTTTGATATGAAAAGAGAAATTGAATTCAAATAAAATTATAAAAACCATAAAGATGGGAAGATTATGTTTCGTATATTCAGAAAATGTGGTAGGAAAATGTGGGTAATTAACTAAAGGGAACTTGTAAATACTTCATGTTTATAAAGAAGGTTGATTAAAAAATAAAATAAAAATGGGATTGGTTTATGTTATCAAATTTTTTTAATAAGTAGAACTCTTATTATAACACAACACTCATACTCTAATGTTTTAAATGTATGGGGAATGTTATGTTTTTAACCATTTATAAATATTAAAGTTAATAATGATGATCGATGTTAAAACCCAATTAATAATTAAGAAAAATTGGAATCTCGTTAGATAACCATTTTGATGACGGTTATGTTATTAACATTGTGAAAGGTATAATTACCATTTGATATATAATTTCTAATGTCTTATATGATTTTGGATATACCCACTCTTTTATATTTAAAGGAATTCCTAAGGGTACTAATATACCACCTAAAAATGAGACATTAAGTAATAATTTAAAACCAATGATTATATAATGATCTCATACAATGTATATTATTTTCACCAATTTAAATTTGTTTGGAATGTGTGTCATGTAATTCATGTCATTCATCCTCTAGTTGGATTTGACGTTATTTGATGCATGTTTTGGTTTTATTTACATAAATCCCACATCCATTTCATTACAATGGAAGCTATATTTGACATTAAAAACAAACCATTGATCTCATATCAATGGGATAAAGAAATGAACTTTTTATAAAATTAGATCCATCTTATCTGTTATGATTCCAGTTCAAAAGGTGTATTTTTCTCATATAGTTAGGTATAAACTCATGATTCAAGACACACAAATAGTGTGTTAGGTTATTTATTTCTTCCCACAATATTTTCATAGTCTTCCACAAAATATTTTTGTTTAGATTTTAGTACAACTCATATATTATGAGACAAATATTTCAGAGGCTTCATATAGAATATCCCTAATTTAATGGAATTAATTGAATATGAAATTCCATGTGATTATTATAAAGGGTTTCATCAATCCAAGTGGATCACATTGGCTACACATTAATTTTTTTTATGAAGAAATATAGATCAATGTTACTCTACATTGATTATCAAGAACAAAACAAGATCACTACAATGAAAAAGTGTCTTATACCCTATATGGATGACTTTTCTGATCAACTCTATAGAGAAATAGTTTTCTTAGATTGATATTCATTCTAGATATCATTAATTGATGTTTAAGAGGGTGTATATACCAAATACGTCATTTTGTACAAGGTATGTATAAAATGATTTTTTTGAGATTTTACATGGTCTTAATAATTCCCCCTATATCTTCATGGATTAATTGGGGATTATTTAAGGATTACCATGATTAGTTTTTGGTAGTAAATATTGATGAGATCATTATTTATTCAAAGATAAAGTAAGATAATGATTATTGGTAGATAACTATAAAAATGATCCTTAGTGGGAATATTTTTTTTTGTAAAATTTAGAAAGTTTTAAACATTGATTATGTATGTTTAATTATTGGGATCTATAATCTCATGTGATGTTATATTAGTCGTCCCAAAAAAACATTATTGATCATTTTACTAGAACAAAAACATTGACTAAAATCCATGTTTTTCTTAGTTTGGATGGATTTTATCAGGTATTTGTGGATAAATTTTTATATCTATCAAATCCTCTGACCATGTGAACTCCAAAGGGAGCCAATTTCCCTTAGATGATTTAATATGATGAACGATTTAGAGAACTAAATATTAGTTTCATTATCTCACCTACTCTTACATATCCCTAGAGAGTATAAAATATTTTAATCTCTATGAACATTACCAAAGAAGGGATTGCGATGTCTCCTCAAGAATTATGATTTGGTTATATTTTAGGACTCAAAAAAATAATGGTCTTGGACAAAAATTATAAAACTCATGATTTAGATTTATCTAATTTTTTTATTTCATTAAATATAAAGAGGCATTATCTATATGGTAAAATGTTTGACATTTATACAAATCAAAAAACGATAAAGGTATATTTTCAGCCAAAATGATCTGAAAATGCACCCAAAATAAGGTTGGCACTGATTACATATTATTATTTCAAAATTAAATATCACCTTCAAAAAGTAAACATGCAGTCATATTCTCTATGTAAAAAAGATCATGCCATATTTTCTATGATAATGATCGAAAAAGATTTAATATGTCTAGAAACTCAAATAATATATCTTGAAATCCGGTTGTAAGGGTATAAATATTATCTTATACAAATGAATTTTCAACAAATAATCGATATTACAAAAAATTATTCCAAAATGGGAGATACAGAGCTCGAAAATTAGAGGAGAAAGGTAAATGTGTTCTCCAATTAATGTTAAGGAATAATAAGGTATGGGAACCATGTTTGTGTGTATTCAGTACCAAATTTGGAAGAGTTGATGGTTAAAGATCATATTTATTCATTCATTTTTAATCCTTGATTTTTTAATATTTATAGATATTTAAAATCTTATTTCTATTAGGATGTTATGAAGACAGATATTGTAGCATATGTTTCTCAGTGCTCTGTAGTTCTTCTAGTTACAAATTGTATATAAATATATAATTGGATGTTTATCCACTACCTATACTAGAATGAAAATGGGAAAATATCACTATTGATGTTTTTTATGTTTCTCGATTTCATCTATATAAAATATTTCTATTTGGGATAGAGTTTATCTCTTTATGAAGTAGGAAAACTTAATTTCGAATCGTTAATACTTCTCTATTGATCATATTACACAATAAAAAAATATTAATGTTGTATGATCAGATGGTGTACAACTATCAATTTAATGTAATATTGGTATAAGGATTACCTTAATATTTTAGAGAAGTCGTCAAAAATATCTAGAGATAGAGATAAATATCATTACTTATATTCATCCTCAGAAAAATGGTAATTCTAAATAGGCCATTCAAAATCTTTAATGTAGATATCTTGATATATGGTTTTAAAAGGTTGTTGGAATAAACACACTCCTTTGGATGAATGTTTTTACAAAAATATATATGAATAAAAAATTAAGATGGACCGTTATGAACCCCTCTAAGGTAGGATGTTCATAAATAAAATTTCGTAAAATGAAGATGTTGAAACAACTATATTGGGGAATAATTTAGCAGATAAAATGAAAGAGATCGATAAATCCATTCCATGTACCATAATAGAAACTCTATGTCATGAAATGTGATTGGTGGTCCATCATCAGAGAGATATAGATTTTAATGTTGGTGACAATAATTTTTAGAAGTATGTACCTATGAAAGGGTGATGTGATTTGAAAAACATTAAATCCCAAGGTATATCAATCCTAGTTATTTTCATGATTGAATTAAGACTGTATCTTATCAATTGGTGCTTCAACCGAATATCTCTTATGTTCAAGACATGTTCCACGTATCTCTCTTGTGATTTTATATACCAAATCTTTTACTTGTAAAAAAATAATAGTTCATACCACTGGATATAAATATTTATTATAAATTAAAATAATTTTCAATTCATAATCATAGAGAAATTGTGTTGTGAAAACAAACTACTCACCTGCTCAATGATTTTTGGTAAAACAATAAATTGGATGAAGCTATACGGTAATCAACTAATTTAAAGAGGTATAAGTATCCTTATTTTTTTTATACCAAATTGATATTTTTTTCGAAAAAAATCCTTTTATTTGGGGTAGAAAATAACACCCTAATAGTTTATTTAACATGTGTTTTTAAAATAACTTTAATTTCATCGATAACATGTGTTAACTGCAACACATGTTAAAAATAATTGTGATATACTATTAAAATATTATTATTTGAAATGATATATATCCCCTAGTTATTGGATTGAAAACAGTGAATAAAACTATATCAATTTTTAAATATTTATTTTTATATATGTATATGATTAATTCATTGGTTATCAGTTGATTATTAAATTAAAATAATAATCATTTAAATGAAAAAATATATAATTTTATAAAATTACAATTTTATAAGCATGGTTTTTTTAAATTAAATCAATATTTATTAGTGATTTAATTTTATGGTATTTACATATTATTTACTTGATACAAGTTTAGAAAAATTTAGTAAATGTTTTTCTATTCGTATGATAAAAATAAATCTAATTTTATTCTTAAAAATAAATTTTGTTTTAAAAAAATTATTTTATCACTTTTTATAAACATTAAAATTAATTTATATTAGTTATTATAATTTAAATAAACAAATTTATTTGAATAATTATAATTAGAAGGTTTAAATTTGGTAAATAGTCCACTTTTATTTTTTTCAATATTAATTGTAACCGTGGTAAATTCAATCACCTTAGTAAAGGGTAAATCATGTAAATATGTAGTAAATATAAATGACATAGAAATAATTTGTCATAAAAATCCTAATTTGGTTATGGTAAATTTGACCTTATCACCATAGGATATAAATGGGTTAGTTTAATATTATTTGTTTCATGAAAGTGGTATATATATTATTTGAATGAATGAATGTTACAAAATATTTCCCTCTACCATTTAAATATCCTTTATGTTTTCCCAAGGGGAAAAAGAATTCATGAATTAGTAATAATAGTAATTTATTGTATAATTATATTATATTAATGATGGTAATTTATTTATAATTTTGTGGATATTATATAATTAGATTATTTTCTTAAATAACTCCAAAATATTATTTTTTAAAAATAATTGAGAATGAATATAAATGATTTTTAAAATATTACGAGTGATATAATTTGAAATATTTATCACTTTAAAGGAATTATAATGTTTTCAAAGATATATTATCATATTTTTAGAAAATTATATTTCAATTATAAATTTTTATATGTGCAATTTAAGTTAAATTAAGCGGTCTGTGTAAAAATTTAAAATAAAGAAATTTTCAAAAAATAATATTTTTAAAATTAATTTTTACTCAAAAAAATATAAATATAAAAAATTTTGATATTATAAAGAACAAAATTTCATATAGTTTCTATTTATTATCCAAATTTTCCCATTTAATTAAAAATTACTAACCATTATATGGATAATTTGTTTACTGTAGTAATAATTAAAAAAATTTAACTAAAGGTTTATCTAAATGATAATGATTAAAATTACAGAAAAACATACCTAAATTATATTGTTTGATTTTATTACCACCCTATCATACCTTATATTTTAAAACATAGATATTTGGATGAATTTTATATTGAGACTAGTTTTATTATAATTTAATATTTTGTGAAATTTTACAAGTCCCCCTTACCTACATTATAAAATGTCCAATGCTCACTCGCTTCATTACACCTCATTGTGAATTCTTACTCAAACATAGTCTACCAATTTATCATATATAATTATCTGGACACATTAAATATGGGTTTTTCATCTAAAAGGGACACCCTTATATACCTTTAGAGTATATATAATGGACTTATTTCAATAAAATGGTAATCTCCATAACATATCACTTTCTTTTATAAACATATTTACATCTCTACAGATCGATACAATTTGTTTTTAAAAAACATATAAGGTTGGTTATTCAGATGTGTTTAATGATTATATATAATATTTGATACATAATTATACATCAATAGTTATAAAATCTTTTATACAAACTTACCATTCAACCCATTAGGAAACAATAATTTTTTCGATTATATTTGAGGACTATCACCTCCATGATGTGATGTGATTCATATTTTGATTTATGATTTAAATAGATGATAATGAGGAAACATTTGACTAATATATTTTATATACATGATATAATTATAATCCTATAAATGTGAGTTATTATTTTCTTCTATTTTATTATATATGTCGTAAAACGTAATTCGCATTGTTGCGTACATTCGGTCGACCCTATCTATAAATGATTTAATTCAATTTTCTATATCAAACATTAATGGTTGAATAAAACATGTCTGTAATTCATATTTATAATATTTATATCATTTATAATATTCTAGATATTATGGACCAAAGATAGAAGTACGAGGACTATGAATACCGAACTAAAATACAGATGATAAATAAATCATTTCACACCGAGAAATGAGGATTTTAAAATATAACTATTTATATAATAGTGTGTTTATATTTCATAAAGGTATTATATATTAAATAATAAGCATGAAAATGAATATTATATATAATTATGATAAATTTAGATTTAATATATTGGATATTATATTTCATTCAATGTAAGTAGAACTCAATGTTAGAGGTTTTATGTTTTAATCTCATTATTTATCAGGATTGTTTATGATAATGTTCCGATTACAAAATGTTATCATAAAAATCTCAAGATACTCATGAATTTCCTAATCTTCTGGTTATTTTATAAAAATAAATTTTTTCATTTGTTTTTTCTCCCCTTATATACTAACAAAGCCATAATTATGTTTTCATAGAATATCGACTTGATTTTTCTTTTCTGTCAATTTCATAAAATCCAAATCCATATTTTGAAAACACGTTTAGAGATGGTTTTTATTATTATCCTATGAATATTTAAATATATTTTTATGAATGTTTGAATTTTTACACCATGAATTTAATGAAATTTTTTATCATTTTTTAAATATGGTAAATTATGACTTTTAAGGGAAAAAATATGGAAATAATATTAATTTAACTCCTAAGAAATGAATAGATTTACAACCACTATGAATAATATTTTACATGATGCTACCGTAATATGTATACCATTTTTTCTTAGGTGGATATATTTTCCCTTATAATATCATTGTTTTGTTAATAGGTGATTTCAAAATAGAATGGTTATTTTCCGTAAGAATATTTTAATGATATTTTATTCATATTTCTATTCATAAATGAAAAAACCCATGATTTAACAAATTAATTACATTAAATATTAGATATAGAAACTATAATTATTATTTCCCAAAGTGTTTAATGTTTATTATTTAATAATGTTTATGAAACTCATTTATCTTCCATGGGTTATGCAATGATGAATTTTTTTTTGAAACTAACATCATTCCATGGGTTCTGAGATAATGAATGATTTCTTATATTTTTAAACACATATGTATGATTTTTATTATGTGATTAGTTGTACCTTTAAATATTTCCAATACATTGGATAAATATTTATTTTTTATGATATAGAGAGGACTGTAATTGGGTATGAACCCAATTTATTAAGGGGTTTATCCACATTTATTGTCTCAGTTGTGAACCCTAACTTCAATGATAGTTCCGAGAGTGAACCCATTCCAATGTGATAGCCTTAGAAATGATAAATGACTAATATGGAAAATATTTTATATTCTTATGTGTGTGACAAAAACAAATTTATTATTCTCATATTTTGATTTAATAATTTATGATCCATGATTCCCTTATAATTCATGTATTCTTAACTATGATGCTTAGTTCATGGACTTATGATTATGATTTTTGATATGTAGTTTATGGTTTTGATATGTTAAGATCATGTAATTATACCCTTACTTTCATATTATTCTTTTATGATTTTTGATATCTCCCTTGATAAACCTTACTAAGGATCAAAACTCACTCTTATATTTATATTACAAGGTTATAAAGAATGATTTCATGTATAATATATCTAAGAAGATTAATAGTTAGGAAAACATATGTGAGAGATAATGTTGAAGAATTGTTAACCCATTGTTTATGTTTCCATGTTTCCAAGGACACTACACCTATAATATTATGGAAGAAACTTTTATGTTATTTAATAAATGTTCATCTTTTTAAATGAAATATCTATGTGTAAAGAGTGTTTTTCATTCCTTTTACAGTTTACCGTTGGCGTGAATTAATTTCCCAATATACTTATTTTTGTGCCTATAGATGAAATTATTGTTTTTAATTTTTTTTTAACTTGGTAATGGAAAATAATAAATTAATTTTATTGTATTTAATTACAAATTCTATAATAAATAATTTCAACATATAAACACAAAATATATTAATAAATTTTATTAACAAAATGAATTTTTAAATATAATAAATCATTTATTCTAATTCCATAATAATTAATAGTCATTATATATATTTTTATAAACAATTTAAATATATATATTGAAATTTAATTATGTTTAATTATTTCTCTAATTGAGTTTAGATTATTTTTATATACCAAAATACACAACATATATAAAATATTTTGAAGAAAATATGTTTTTCAACAACGATTGATTTTCTCTCAATTTATAACTAATTATTAATAAATACAAGACTTTATGAAAATTATACACACAACTAATAAATTTATTTTTGTTTTATACACTAAATTAATGAAATTTTAC
The DNA here is from genome assembly GCA_963277665.1 of Viscum album. NCBI lineage: Eukaryota > Viridiplantae > Streptophyta > Magnoliopsida > Santalales > Viscaceae > Viscum > Viscum album. The sequence continues at coordinate 1,878,123,245 of OY728150.1, read as the reverse complement.
ATAAAAAACATGTTATGTATAAAAAATAATTGTTTTAAATAAAATAATTTTTATTAGATATAAATAAAATAATTGTATTCATTATATCTACATAGTTAGTTATTATATGTTATTAATCTATTTCACTAACACATTATTGAATTTTAAAAATAATTTTTATAGAAATCATTCTTTAAAAGTAATAAATTAAATATCCATACCTTATTCATAATAATGATTTCATAAGAGTTAATGATATTTTACAATGTAAATTAGCAGCCTTTAATTCTATTCCAAAATTATTTTTTTTTACAAATAAATAATATTTATTTATCATTTATATATATTTATCATTTAAATAATAAATATATATATATATATATCAACCCTCAACTGATAATTCCAAACTGGTTAGATGGTTAATGGTATTATACAAGATGGTTACATACACTTAAACAATTACTATAAAACAACTATATTACCCAAAAATAAATCATATTAATTCATTTAATACTTATATCAAAAAGAATAAATTCCATTCCAATAGTTTTCATTTTGAATTATTACGGAATGATTTTTCCACACATTATTTTTTCACATTATAGGTTTAGTTTAACTGAAGGTGATTCTCAAAGTTGAAGATGATCCAAAATATTTATTAATGGTAAAAATACAACACCTTTTTACTTATTTCCTATTTTAATTTAATTTTTCTTATTGGATGTAGTCATCCATGGTATGTAACAATATATGTAATGAAATAAATTGTATAATGTACTTATATTGTTATGGTCCATTATGAGTGAATAAAATGTTTTTTACTTGGATCATTCTTATTATGATTTATTATATAATAATGTTTTGATTAATTATAATGTATAAAACAAGTTACATAGGAAAATAATTCATTATTGAATATTGGATGGTATAATATTCTTTTCATATAAGCTATGAGAATGTTTTACAATGAAATAATTTTTAATATGTTTGTTATGTATTTTTTTAAAAAAATAAGATATTATAAAATATTTAATATTCATAAATCTATTATAATTATAATATTATAAAATAAATTAAATTTTAAAAATATCAGTAAATGAATATTATTTATGTTTTACATGCCATATATGATTATAATGATGAGAATTGTGTAACAACATTCATATATGAGGTTAAATACACATAAAAAACGGGTCAATGGATAAATTAAAATTTCTCAATCAAAATTTAATTATTATTCAATTTTTAGAAACTTTTGTTCATTTATATTATATGTTATCGAATTAAATATATATATTTAATAAGAGTATCATTATGATGATAAAATCAATAGGTAATGTAGAATGTGTTACTTATGAAGATCCTTTAGTTTTATTCTTTTTAATAATGTTGTATTTATTGTCACCATCATGTTAATGATGGATTTTTTATTCTATTATAAAGTTGATTTGTTATCAGAAGATGTTTTAGAAACCCTTTAATGAGTCCTAAAATTCTTTTTTGATTCTTAAATATTCTACCTTAATGATTACTATATGGTTATCAAGATTGAAGATTTATTTTCTAATGATTCATCCAGATAGATAAATTGGAAACAATGCCAATGATATTGAGTCATGGATTTATAGGTCTTGAAAGTGGAATATAAAAGAGGAAGTCACTTAATTAATTTTAGTGGAATAAGGTGATCGAATGATGTTGTACTATATGTATATAAATATTAACTTTACTTAAATTATAAAATCTTTTAGTCCATATAATGTAAATTTATCATATCATTAACCAAACGACAGCTGGAAGGAGTAATGAGATTATCACCAATTGATGATATATTAATATAATCATTTGGAATATATTGAGATCATCAGAAATAAATAAGATTATGAAAAATGTCTCTGTCAAAAAGATTTAATCGACCAAAGATTTTATAGGAAAAACTATTGTATAAATAATTACTAGATTATGTATTCATTATGAAGAAATTTTGTATTGATAATTACTATATTGAGGTATTTATCTAAAAAAATAGATAGATATTTGAGCATCAATACAAAACATTGTGAAGTGAAACATTTAGATGATGTAAAGAAAGATGATAAATGACTCAACCATGATGAATGAAATATTTTTTATATATAATAGGTTTAATTATTAATGTAAAATAATTGACAATGATATATTATGATGTTCTAATTATGAAATTTGATTTATATTTATATGGAGGACTTTATGTTGTTTAAATGAAATTATAGTTGAGTAGGGAATTCAAATATAGTGTTTGTAGTTATTCTTTTATTTGAGGCGTAAGCCTGAATATAAAAATTAGATAATAGATATTTTGATATGATTATATGATAGTGATTTTTTATGATATAAGATATCCCATTGTAAGGAATCAATTTGAAAATATTTGAAAAATGAGTTCCATTGAAATTTTTGGGATTTTTGAATACTTTGAGTTAAATAATGTTGCACTGAATAGAGGTGTAAAACACACAAGTTCATTGGGAGAATGCACATCACATAGTTCATCATCATAATATGATTCAATAAAAATATTTTTATTAGTATAAGGTTCTCTATAAAGACATATCATGGATATTATAGTTCAAAATAATGATGAAGTAGATGGAGGTGTACTAAGAGGACGGGTGCCAAATAGAGAAATTTTGCATAATCGTTATTGTCTGGATCCTACAACATTTTAAAATTGAATTGGACTTAATTATTTACATCATTATTTGGTGTGATGGGAATGAGGAATATTTTCTATCATTATATAGAAGTAGTGTGATGAAATATGGCTCATTTTTTCAGATGAATTATATAGTGGATACGCATGGATTGATGAGATTAAACACAAAAATCACTAAGTAGACTCCTTTTGACCAAAACATGTTAAAATGTATCTCCTAGAACTATTTTCATATATTTTCATAAATTCTAAGTTTATTTATACAGATGAGAGCATAAACCATTAAAAATTTGCAAATAATAATTTTATAATAATGGAAATTTTAAAATATCGTAACAGATTATACCCCTATCAGTGGACTATACATTATTTGGAACATTAAATTGTTTAAGAGAATATAGAATCCTTTAAAAATATATTTATATTCTTTATCATTGTTAATATCATTGTACTGAATATGATATTATTTCTTAACTGCGACTATAAAAATTATCATGGATGGAATTACAAAATTATCCCCTATCTTCAAACACCTATCCGAGAGTTGATTAATGTAGCTAATTTATGGAATCCACACATGGATAAAAATTATACATTTTAATTTTCCAACAAATAGAATCTTGAGGATGATGGAAAATCTCATAAATCAATTTTTATTTACTTGTATGGAAATGCTTTTATAAAGGATATGGGTAATAAAATAATTAATGAAACATAGGAAAACATGAATTCGTATATGAAGGAAATTTGAAAGTAATGTATGAAAAGCCTAAAACCATAAAATATTTTTTGAGTATATTAATTCAATATAGAAATATGAAATTGTTGATTAAATTACTCGACTAAATGCAATTTTCTATAATTTTATAGGATTATGTGTCATATTCGATGATTTAACTATTTATAAAAAGTTCATGATCATTATAATTTTTTTAATAAAAATATATAATTATTAGAAGAATAAATCATTTATCCCTTTATGAATTTTATATAATTATTATCACATATGAAATAAACCTGTATAAATAACAAAAAAATAACAATAATGAGTAGATAGTCCATTTTTTATGAGGATAATTAAAAATTGAAAAATAGATCATTAGGAAATAGGCCACAATGTATCATAAGATATAGAAGAAAATTTTGAATAGAATAAGATGATTTTGTCTCATGTCACTATGAATATAGAAAATATTATATGTAAAAACTATGTAAAACTAAAACTAATATTTTTATTGTGGAATTGTCACGACCCATCCTCGGGACCCGTGTCGTGACTACCCCAAGTCCGCCTCCCATTGGCCAGGGGTTGGTGACTAGCACCAAGGCATAAATCCCGACAAAAAGGGGAAGGAATTGCCTTTATAAAGAAAACAGACACCACAGAGTAAGCAAGTAGAAGTATACACTATGTAATACTGGGTACAAAAGTAGTGCAGAAAAATAAGTGGGCCAGAATACAAACCCAAACTGAAAGTAATGTACGACTAGAAAGAAAGTATAGCAACTGAAAGTAAAGCAGCAACGTCGAGTCATCCAAGGGAAGTCCCACCTGAAAGGTGGGTACAGATAGCTTCCTCAGCTCCTCAGGTCCAGCCGTCCGCTCTATGTACATCTTGCCTAGTGGTCCACCTCTATGTACTGACTTGCTCCACAAGCCTCAACCACAATCAGCAGTGTCTGTCGTCTGTATCCAACACAACGTAGTGCAGACATAGCCCATGCTGGGGTGAGTATACGCTACTCAGTAGGGACCCCGAGACACATGAAGGTCTCTCAGAATCCACAAAGTATAATCCACAAAGGAAAGATACAATCACGAAATAACATCCAACACTACTTACTTATATGCTCATACATATACCTAAGTCATCAATTCCAGTTCGGCTCCAAAACCTGAGCCCAAGTTCGATCATTTCCACCCAGGATTGTACAACCCAAACCACACAGAAAATAAAGTCAATCATATTGAAGATATTGATTGAATGTCAAGACTTAGCTCACATAGGTATAATTATTTGTAAGGTGATAGAGATGATCAGATATATCCACTGATTCATCTATACTGGGACCCACATAGGATACTAAACCAGCTAAGCTGTCGGACCCACATAGGATACAGACTAGCTACTCTGCCAGACCCAGGTAGGATAGCAAGAACAGAGTCAAACACTGCCAGACCCATGTAGGATACAAGAACAGTAGTCATCGCCATCGAACCCATGGAGGATTTCAGTACGGTCTTGATCGCTGCCGAACCCACGTAGGATTTTAGTGCGGTCTTTCATCGCCGTCGAACCCAATGATGATTTCAGTACGGTCTTCATCGTTGTTGAACCCACGTAAGATTTTAGTGCAGTCTTCATCGCCGTCGAACCCACAGAGGATTTCAGAATGGTCTTCATCACTGCTGAACCCACGTAGGATTTCAGTGTTGTCTTCATCACCGTCGATCCCACAGAGGATTTCAGTATGGTCTTGATAGCTGCCGAACCCACGTAGGATTTCAGTGGAGTCTTCATCGCAGTCGCAGCCAGCTCTAGGGTTCTCGCACACAGCATTCTCGATTCCGGGAGGGTCCACTCCATGAGCCAAAAGGTTGATACATCAACTGACACGAATTCCGGAGTTTATGTATCTCAATGTTTCGTCTCGACAAGAGGAACTCAACGTGATAGATGGCGCGTCAATCAGACGCCCGGTCTGAGAGTTATTGGCCTTTTCATTCTAGGGGCCCGGTTGGTTTTTAAGTCAAAACCAACCCGACCATACACCAACTGCATCCAAAGCTCGAGCGGAGTAAGCCAAAAGTTCGGTTCCAGGTCCATACCATTAGGGCACAGCCCGGCATTGTCGGCACGGCCCGGCCCGGCCTGGGCGGCCCCGCCAGGCATGTGCGGCCGGTTGACCCGGTGCGAGCGCGCCTCGCACGGCCAGCACAGCTGCCCTTGCCGTTGCAGAAAGGGGGGGGGGGGGCTTCCCCCCTTGATTAAAGTCGTGGTCCCATGTGGGGGGCTGCTCCCTTCTTCCAGCGGACGTGGCGATGGGCACCGCCTATCCACCGGGTCCCGCTTGGACGTCGGACCGTTCACCTGTCGTCGCGGCTTCAGACACGGCGTTCGCTCCTGGCGGGGCACCAGGATGCCGCCGCTTCCGAGCGGCCGGCTGGTGCCGGCCGCTAGCATCCCGCGCCGCTGTTGAAGTCCGCTGGCCACTAGAGCAGCTCCGGTGGTCCGTTCGTGCTCCCATCTATGCCTGGGGTCATCTCAGGACAAATAGATTACTGTGACGGCCTCCAATCGCTCAATAGTCCCGTTTCATCGTCGCCCAACGTTCCGCGCATCAAGAACAGAGAATCGGTTGGTTCGGACTTGTTCGTTGGTCCACACCAACCGCGTTAGTTGTTCAAATGACTTCCAACAATTTAAACACATCTTGAGCATATAAACCACATTAATTAAATTAAACAAAACCCCTACCTCAAGCGTTGTTAAACAAAGGTTCGTTGCGGGATAAAGGACGTCGCGGAAGAAGGATCGTCGGCGTCGCGGTACATGGCGTCACAGTACACGTCGTCGCAGAGAAGAGGATCGGCTTTGAGGTACACGGAGTCGCATCGGCGATCACTGCGGCACTAGCATTCTTCATCGTCTTTCTTCAGAGGATTTCTTCATCGTTCCTCGCATTCTCCAACGAAGAAGATGCAGATTTGAAGGATTTGAGCAAATCCTCTCCAAACCACCTCACACAACGAAACAAAAATAATAAAATAAGGTGTTGCCTTATATTATTACCCATGCCATCCCTTATTTGAAAATCAAAATTAAAACATGATTTAATTAACAAGCATTGACCAATTAATGAGGCGTTTAATAATCCAATTAAACTTGAGATTTGACTTGGCATTTAAGAGGGGGTGCAGGTGAGTTACCAAATTAAATGCACGTCAGAGGTAAAAAGGAAATAAAGGGTGTGGGGATCGTGTGGGCCCCAACTCACTAATATCATACCTAGTGGAGTTAGGATATTAGTGGGTCCCAATCCAACCACCAAGCATATGTTTAGACTACATACAATAAAAATAAAATTTGTACCACTATATTTTATTTTATTCTTTAGTAAACCCATTTAATTAATAACCCCACCCGAGCAAACACAACTCTTGAAAAGGTGTTCTTAAGAAATTAATAGTGCTGCGGTTTCATTGGTGCCCTCGTATTTCAGTTCGGAGCACCGGTTCGAAATTTAGGAAAACCCACTCTTTCGTTCACTGAACGTACCCGGGATGAACTTCAGAAAAATGATTTCGGGCACACCGGGCCTTGAAATCAGGTTCCTTCAGAAGCATCGATCATGTAAAATCCCAAAGAAAATTAAGAAAAAATTTGCCATTAATTTCACAGGTCTTTACATTACTCCCACCTCAGGGCTTTACGTCCTCGTAATGATAAATCATAAACTAGTGGAACAAATGATGGTACTGAGCATGCATCTTAGCCTCCCGGTCCCAAGTGCTCTCCTAGAGGTTCTATGCTGCCATCTGATGCTAAATAGAGTTATTGACCATCCACGTAGGACCTGCTCTGGTCGATCCTCGATCTCCACCAGGACCTCCGCAAAAGTCACCGCATCGTCAATGTCTATCACCCCACGATCGATGATATGTGTCGGGTCATGCACGTGTCTCCTCAGCTGAGATACGTCAACGAAGTCATGCACCTGGTGCAACTGAGGTGGTAGATCCCGACGATAATCCACCTTGCCTATCTTTCTGAGAACCTGGAACAGTCCGATGAAGTGCGGAGATAACTTGCCCCCCTGACCAAATCTCCATAATCTACATCGAGGTGAGACCTGCAGGAAGACAAGGTCGCCATCCTCGAACACCAGTGGCCTCCGCCTCTAGTCAGCATAAGTCATTTACCGTCTCTGAGTTGTCCTCATCCGCTCCTAGATGACCTGGACCTTCTATGTCGTGGCCTGGACCATCTCCGGTCCCACAAGTGTTGAATCCCCAGGGTCTGTCCAGCACAGAGTTGATCTACAAGGTCGGTCATGCAATGCCTCGTATGGTTCCATCTTGATGGTGTAGTGGTAGCTGTTGTTGTACGCGAACTCCACCAAGGGTAGGTGGTCCTCCCAACTGTGACCAAAGTCGAGGACTCACGCACAGAGCATGTCCTCAAGAGTCTGAATGGTCCTCTCCGTCTGACCATTCGTCTGAGGGTGAAAGGCGGTGCTCAGACGTGGCTACATCCCGAAAGCCTCCTGCAACCCCTTCCAAAGCTGGGATGTAAGGAAAGCATCTCGATCTTAAATGATAGATGATGGCACACCATGAAGCCGTACAATCTCTTGAACATAGAGGCGCCCCAATCTCTTCACTAATCCCTACTCTCTGATGGGTAAGAAGTGAGCCGACTTAGTGACTTGGTCGAAAATAACCAAAATGGAGTCGTTTCCTCTAGAAGTACGTGGAAGTCCAGTCACGAAATACATAGATATTCCATCCCACGTCCACTCCAAAACCTCCAAGGGTTGTAACAAGCTTGCTGGTACCTGGTGCTCCACCTTCACTTGCTGGCAGGTGAGGCATCGAGAAAAAAACTCTGCTACAGCCTTCTTCATACCTGGCCACCAGTGTTATCGTCTGAGATCCTGGTACATCTTCGCCTCTCCTGGATGTACCTCTAAAGGGGAAGTGTGAAACTCTCTCAGCACCTCTTCCTGTAATGTAACTAGTACCATGGTATGTCCTCTAAAAAGGACGACGTTCTCTCCTCCTACAGAGAATCAATCAGGTTCCTATCCTAAGGATATATGTGTACGAAACATCTCATAGTCATCATCCCCACGCTATTCCTCTCTGACCTAATGCAGTAGTGGAGGAGTGGTTGTGAGTGACTGATGAAAGGATTCACCATCTTTGTACACGGAGGATATCTGCAAAGTGGCTAGTTGCTCCGTCGCCTCCCCGAGTAGCTGGATGCATGTCTTCCTGTTGAGTGCATCGGCTACAATGTTACTCTTTCTAGGAGTATAGACTATCTCAAATTCATAGTCCTTGAGGAACTCGATCCATCGCCGCTGTCTCAGATTCAGTTCCTTCTGCGAGAAGATGTTCCTGAGACTCTAGTGGTCAGAGTAGACTGTAAAGTGCTCATCCATCAGATAGTGTTGCCAAATCATTAGAGCGAAGACCACTGATACTAACTCCAGGTCATCGGTAGCGTATTTCTGCTCAGGCTTCCTCAACTGACGTGATCCATAGGTGATCACTGCCCGCTCCTGCATCAGGACACATCCTAGTCTGGTCCCGGATGCATCATAGTAGACTAAGTACCCTACTCCATCCTCCAGTATCCTCAAGATAGGCGTGCTGGTCAATCTCTCTCTCAACTCCTAGAAGCTCTACTGACATCATTCTGACCACACTAAGGTTTTCCCATTCTTTTTCAAAGATGAGAGTGGTTCCGCAACTCTGGAGAAGTCAAGCACAAACCTCCGGTAGTACCCAGCTATCCCCATGAAACTCTGCACCTCTATCACGCTCCTGGGTGGCTCCCAAGCTAGAACTACATCGATCTTCACAGGATCTGCCGCAACGCCCTCCTTAGAGATGATATGTCCCATGAAGTGGACCTCACGTAACCAGAACTGACACTTCGAGAGATTTCCATAAAGCTGGTTCTCTCAGAGTGTGTCTAGTACAACCCACAACTGGTAGGCGTGCTCCTCCTTAGTGGTTGAGTATATAAATATGTTATCGATGAAGACCAAGCTAAATCGATCGAGGTATGGCGGAATGATCCTGTTCATGAGACCCAAGAACACTTCTGGAGTGTTTGTTACGCAGAAAGGCATAACCAAGAACTCATAGTGGCCATACCGACATCTGAAGGCCGTCTTCTTCACGTCCTCGTCTCGAACACTGAGCTGATGATATCCCGATATAAGGTCTATCTTTGAGAACCACCGTGCTCCCTTGAGTTGGTCAAAGAGGTCATCAATCCTCAGTAGCAGATACTTGTTCCTCATGGTCACTTGGTTTAGACGACAATAGTGGACACACAGTCACAAGATCCTGTTCGCCTTCTTGGCAAACAATATCAGGGAAGCCCAAGGTGAAACACTATGTCGGATGAATCCCTTTCCCTGTAAGTCCTCCAACTGTACCCGTAGCTCTCGAAGCATAGCGGGGGCCATCCGTTATGTTGGAGTGGATATCAGGGTTGTCCCGTGGTATAGATCAATATAAAATTCTACCTCTCTATGAGGAGGACGTCCTGGAACGTCGTCAGGGAAAATGTCCGCATACTGATCCACCACTACCGTAAAACTAGGACTCCATACATCAACTACTCCTATGATGTGGCTATCCAACTAAAGAGAGATGGGCTGACCTCTCCTATGTGAAAGGCCATACTGTGCTTCAAAGCCTCCCTTCTCGCCGGTGAAGGTGAACCTGCTCCCATCGGTGCGTACACACCACACCTTGCGCTTAATACAGTTGATCTTAGCATGGACTGTGGATTACAAATCCATGCCCAAGATAACGTCATAAGGCCTTGACGCCGCTACAAGAAGTTCCCAACCGATGCTCTCACCTCCTATAGTATGCTCACACTGCCGGCACCAGTTCTCAATCGTCGAGTCTGCTCCCATAGGAGTCTCTAGTGGTAAGGATTGAGCCAAAGACTCTGTCGGAATCTCTGAGCTCTGAACAAGGGTAGCAGAAATAAAATAATGACTCGCTCTTATGTCTATAAGAACTGAAGCAAGGGTGGAGTAGACACAGATAGTACCTCGATTCATCTCTGGCGCGCCATGGTCGTAGGCCTCTGATGTTTGAAGCTGAACTTGTCTCTGCCCGCCAGCTCCCTGTGGTGGGGGTGGACCTCATAGGGGTGGTGGTGGTAAATCCTCAAACCGTCTCCCCCCACATGCTGCTCGGCCAGCTCCCCTGCCTCGTCCGCCTTCTCTTGGCGGACAACCACATTCGACCCTCTGCCTTTTCCTGGGTGGCCCCTCAACTATCTTCTGCTACTCTGCATGGCAGGTCGGGGTGTCATGAGCCATGTGTCCCTGCCCGCCGCATGCGAAGCACTGCCTGCTCCTCGGAAGGCTAGCTCTGCGCCCTATGCCCCGCATTGATGAGCCAGTGTCTTGAGGTCATCTTCTTGATGGTACGGTCCTCCTGGACCCCTGTGACATCCATCGACTGCTAGCTGCATACGACTCTACTACGTGCCTCCCTGTCATTGGTCTCGCTGCTGGCATAGGCTCAGCAAGAAATCTCTCTATGAGAAGTGCTTGCTCCAGTACTCCTACTTGTGTCGGAATGCTGAGGTAGGTCATCGATTCCCTAATCTCAGGACTCAGTCCCTGCTCGAAGGTCCGGGCCCGGAGGAATGGGTCTCGTACCATGTCCGTCGAATAGCGTGAGAAATCGGTAATTCTCGCCGAGTACTGGGCAACTGTCATGTTGCCCTGTCGCAGCTGTAGATGCTCCTGGATATGCAACGCAGGTAGGGTGGATGGGACGAACTCCGAGCGGAAGAGTCTCTCAATGTCCGTCTAGAGGAGTGATGCCTCTTCTTGCACCTGGAGCATCAAGGTCCACCATGTACCTGCTACCACGTGCAGGAGACTCGCTGTGAGGATCACCATGAGGGTAGATGGTTTCCCCACTAACATGAAAACTCGCATAACCACCTCCAGCCAAACCTCGGCTACCTGAGGGTCTGTCTCCCCACATAACCTGGGCGGTCTCTGATGCTGAAACACGTGCAGTGCACTAAGGCGACATACACTATCAGAAGTTGGGGCTGGTAGCATCGGGGGTCCGACAGGTAGAGGTACTTCCGGTGCCTCCGCTGCCAAAGGGCCCTACACAGAGGCCTCATCACTCGGTGGGCTGTCGTCTCGCTCAAAGATCATAACCGTAGATGGCTGCCGTCATGGGGAAATCCGGAAAAAAAAACATGTGTGCCACGGTCAAAAAAGTATACTTTGTGAGCTAACACAAAGTAATCACAATGAAAAATTTTAAAACACAAATGCAATCAATGTTTTCATGCATTGAGTCAGAAATCAGAAGTCAGGGTCCTGGTGTACGGATACGTCGGCCACCAAACCAACACTAGACTCCCTATACTAATAACCACACTCAATACCCTTAACACTATTGCTTCACATAGAAGAAAGATTAGAGTCCAGAGATCTGCGGTAGAACCGAACTCCTCTGATACCAATTTTTCACATCCCTTCCTTGGGACCTATGCCGTGACGACCCCAAGTCCACCTCCCATAGGTCAGGGGATAGCGACTAGCACCAAGGTGTAAATCCTGACAAAAAGGGGAAGGCATTTCCTTTATAAAGCAAAAAAAAACCATAGAGTAAGAAAGTAGAAGTAAACACTTAGTAAAACTAGCTACAAATGTAGTGCAGAAAAGTAAGTGGGTCAGAATAAAAACTCATAATGAATGGAATATAAAACTGGAAAGGAAGTATAGCAACTGAAAGTAAAGTAGAAATGTCGAGCCGTCCACTGAATGTCCCACCTGAAGGGTGGGTACAGATAGCCTCCTCAGCTCCTCGGGTCTAGCCGTCAACTCCGTATACGTCCCACCCAGTGGTCCTCCTCTAGGTACCAACTTTCTCCACAATCCTCAACCACGATCAGCGCTATCTATCGTCTGCATCCAACACAACATAGTGCGGGCATAGCCCGTGAAGGGGTGAGTATATGCTACTCATTAGGGACCCCGAGAACCCCAAAGATCTCCTATAATCCACAAAGGATAATCCACAAAAGAAAGATACAATCACAAAGTAACATCCAACACTACTTATGTATATGCCCATACATATACCTAAGTCATCAATTCCAGTTCGGCTCCAACACCCGAGCATAAGTTCGATCACGTCCACATAGGATAGTACAACCCAAACCACACAGGAAGGCTAGTCAATCATATCAAAAATATTGATTGAATGTCAAGACTCAGCTCACACATGTATACTTCTTCGTAATCTGATCGAGATGGTCAGATATAGCCACTGCTTCATCTATGATGGGACCCACGTAGGATACTAAACCAGCTTAGCTGTCGGACCCACATAGGATACAGACCAGCTACTCTGCCAGACCCACGTAGGATAGCAAGAACAGAGTCAAACACTGCCAGACCCACGTAGGATACAAGTACAGTAGTCATCACCATCGAACCCACATAGGATTTCAGTACGGTCTATATCGTTTCCGAACTCACGTAGGATTTCATTGCAGTATTCATCATCGTCGAACCCACAGAGGATTTCAGTACGGTCTTCATCGCTGCCGAACCCACGTAGGATTTCAGTGCAGTCTTCATCGCCTTCAAACCCACAGAGGATTTCAGTACGGTCTTCCTCTCTGCCGAACCCACGTAGGATTTCCGTGCAGTCTTCATCACCGTCGAACCCATATAGGATTTCAGTACGGTCTTCATCGATGCTGAACCCACATAGGATTTCACTGGAGTCTTCATCATAGTCGCAACCAGCTCTAGGGTTCCCGCACACAGCATGCTCGATTTCGGGAGGGCTCGCTACACGATCCAAGGGGTAGAGACATCAATTGACACGTAGTTCGGAGTTAATGTATCTCAAAGTACCGTCTCGACAAGAGGAACTCAACGAGATAGTCGGTGCGTCAATCGGACGCCCAGTCTGAGAGTTATTGGCTTTTTCGTTCCAGGGGACCGGTTGGTTTTAAGTCAAAACCAACCCTACCATAATCCCACTGCATCCAAACCTCGAGCAGAGTAATCCAAATGGTCTTTATCACTAAGAGGAATCCAAAAAAGTCGACGACACATCTATCGGACGTCCGGAGCTCATGTTATAAGTGTTTCCGCTCCGAGGTCCCAGTTGGTTTCATGGTCGAACCAACCCGGCCATAGCCATAGTTCTCCTAAAACTAGAGTGTAATATACCAAAACGACTATCTCGATCCAAGGATCACATCCCAACTGACGATGCATCGATCGGATGTCTGTATCCCATGATATGGGCAAAAGAACAAACCTGTCCGGTTTTAGGGGGTTTTGGGCCCGGACCGATCCAGCCCGAGAACCCCTGGGTCATCCCAAACCAGGGGGACCCGAACCGGGTCCGGGTTCAGCCCATTAGGGCGCGGCCTGGCCTGAGCGGTGTGGCCCGACAATATTGGCGCGGCCCGACCCGGCTTGGGCAGCCCGGCCCGGCCTGGGCGGCCGGTTGACCCGGCGCGAGTGCGCCCCGCACGGCCGGCATAGCAGGTCGTGCCGTTGCGGAAAAGGTGGGGTGGCTGCCCCCCTTGATAGAATACGCGACCCCACGTGGGGGGCCGCTCCCTTCTTTTATCGGACGCGGCGCTGGGCGCCGCGTCTCCCCTGGGTCCCTCTCGGCAGCGCGCCGGCGACCCGCACCGCCGATGAAGTCCGCGTGCTACTAGAGCCGCTCCGGTGGTCCGTTCTTGCTCCCATCTGCACCTGGGGTCATCTCGAGACCCATAGAGTACTGCAACGACCTCCAATCGCTCAACGGTCCCGTTTCATCGTCGCCCAATGTTCTGCCCATCAAGAACAGAGAATCGGTTGGTTCGGACTAGTTCGTTGGTCCGCACCCACCGCGTTAGTGGTTCCAATGAGTTCCAACAATTTAAACACATGTTGAGGATATAATCCACATAAATTAAATTAAACCAAACCTCCTACCTCAAGCGTTGTTGGATGAAGGTTTTTCAAGGGAAAAAGGACGTCGCAGAAGAATGATCGTCGGCGTCGCGGTACCCGGCTTCGCGGAGAAGAGGATCGGTGTCGTGGTACACGGTGTCGCGTCGTCGATCACCGAGGAACTAGCGTTCTTCATCATCTTCCGTTGGAGGCGTTCTTCGTCGTTCTTCACGTTCTCCAATGATGAAAATGAAGATTCGAACGCTTTGAGAAAATCCACTCCAATCCTTCCCACACAACAAAACAACAATAATAAAATATGGTGTTGCCTTATTTTATTACCCATGCCATCCCTTATTTGAAAATCAAAATTAAAACACGGTTTAATTAACGTGGGTTGACCAATTAATGAGGAGTTTAATAATCTAATTAAACATGAGAGTCGACTTGTCATTTATGAGGGGGTGTGGGTGAGTTACCAAATTAAATGCACGTGGTAGGTAAAAAGCTAATAAAGAGGGTGGGGGTCATGTGGGCACCACCTCACTAATATCCTACCTAGTGGAGTTAGGATATTAGTGGGTCCCACTACAACCACCAAGCATAGGTTTAAACTACATAGAATAAAAATAAAATTTGTACCACCATATTTTATTTTATTCTTTAGTGAACCCATTTAATTAATTACCTCACCCGAGAAAACGCAACTCCAGAAAAGGTGTTCTTAAGAAATTACCGGCATTACGGTTTTATTGGAACATTCAGATTTTGATTCCGATCACCGGTTAAAAAGTTTGGAAATCTTGCTCGTTCGTTCACAGAACGTACCTGAGCTGATCTTCATAAAAATGATTTCGGGCACACCGGGCATCGGAATCAGGTGCCGTCAGAAACTGCATTCTTGTAAAATTTCAAAAAAAAGTAATAAAAATCTTCCCTTGAATTTTATAGGTCTTTATAGGTATGATCATAGATTTATCAATAATCTATGTAAATAAAAAATATGGAGATTATTTAATAATTATTATCAATATATCATAAAGGAAATTCTGCTAAGACATCTATTAATGTTAACCAATATATCAAAATTAATTATTAGATCATCAAAAAGAACAAAATAATTTTTCTTTGAAGAACTGAAGAGTTATTTGATAAACAATCTAGATGTATTTATATTGAGAAAACTATAATGAAAATGAAAAGAAGTTTCCAAATTGATTCTGATGTAATGAATGAAATATTAATTTTTAAAGGAATAAATCATTACGAAATGAGGTGAATAATAAATTTTAAAACTGTAGAACATTATATGATTGTTTTCTCTATAGAGTTTTAAGAATAAAAAATGGGATTACATGGTTTGAGAAAGAATCTTTGGAATATATTACATCATTATAAGTTAAAATAATTTTTTAATGAACGATTCCTTGTGATAATGGAAATTATATACTATAAAAAGTGTTCAACCTTAAAAAAATCCCATTGAAAAACTGTTCAACTATATAATATCAAGGATGAAAGTATATTATTAGTTTTGTGCGATATTTAGAAAATATATATATAATAATAAATACAAAATTTTTATACCTTGGAACTATTATGATCTAAGAGGGAGAAACATTTGTAGAAAAGGTGGTAACTATATAATGATAAATATTGAAACAAAATTAAATTATAATAACTTTAAAAGCCTATTATGGATAAAATAATTTGAATTATGAGATGAAATTTATTGAAGATATCACCAATCAGGTTGTTATGCGTAATATTGTATAACAACACATTTGAGAAAAATTAATTATATTGAAAATGGAAAAATATTTTCCAAAAAAAAATTTATAAAAAAATTATAGTTACGATTTATGTAAAATAAATATAAAATAAAAAACCATTGATTATTGATAATGGTTCTTCCTCACATATGACATGCGATGAAATAATATTGAAAAATATTAAAGAACATGAGGGAGGAGTAGTCACATTTGTAAATAATCGTTCCTTGAAAATAAGAGGAATTGGTACGGATGTGATTCAAGATCAGAAGCTAATTACAAGTAATGGTTGTTTTTATGAAATTAAAAAATAACATAAGTAGTGTTAGAAAACTCTATGATGATGTTAAGTATGTTTTCATCAAAAAATATTCCTGTATCATCTGATGTATCACCACTGAAATAAATTTCACTAAAGAAGATAGAAAGAGTAAAAATCTATTCCATACTGGAGATCAAATTTATTCATACTATTTTTTACTAGGAATTATAAATATTCATAGCATAAAAGACTTGGTTATCCAGGGAAAAAGTATATGCACATTTTAATGGAAGATGTTGTATGATATTTACCACAACTTATGTGAAAATATGTTTTTACTTTATAAAAAAATAATCGAATAATATATAGCTATAAGAAGGCATAATAATGTTGAAATACAATCCACCAGACCACTTAAAATCATAAATTCCATCCAATGTGGCCCAATATTGCATCTATTAACAAATTGTAAATTTAACATTAATAAATTAATTGATGATTTCCCAATGCTTATTTGTAAAATGATCATAAAACATAAATCATAGGTTGAATATTAATTCTAATGTTTAAAAAGATACGTTGAAATAGAGTCAAATGTATAAATTTTGAAATTCAGAACATATAATGGAAATAAGTATACTATTTACTCTTTAGTGTCCTACATAAGAAAATATGATATTAAACTCCAATATAGTTCTCCTTAAACTCAATTAAATAAAGTTTTAGAAACGAATAGTACAAGTGTAGTATACATGATATAATGAAATATTTTCAAAAATAAACTATCATAATTCATTTGGACTGTGGTATTGAGTACAATTATACACTCTAAAAAGAGATTTCAACATTGAATGAATGTAGAATATGTCTCATTATAAGATATGTTAAAAAAAGTCCTATAGTGAAAAACATCAAGGTCTTTATATTTCATTATTAATGATGATCAATAGTACATATTTTTGAATTCTGGATGAAAAATTAGAAGTAGGTGTTTTCATGTGAATATAATCTTATTGAATAAGCTCCATGTGCTGGAATAAATTAATACATAAGTTGGTTGATTCATTTCATATAAATGTCATTGAAAAAATTCCTACTCTAATAGATGCTTTTATAGATTTTGTGACTTTAAAATATGTTAATATGAAGGGAGATGACTACAATATTAATATTTTATATATTGATCCTGATTATTCTAGGGATAAGGAAACTATGACTGGATAAAAAAGATGAAAAATCGAGGCCTCAACAGACATATGGATCCCATTAGTATTATATGAATTTATAATTCTCCGATTCAAACCAGATAGAAATAAATATTTTAAAATAAAACATGAAATATTTCTTAATTGGAATAGAGTATATTTTGAATGCAGTTTAACCAAATGAATAATTATATGTGATGAATTAATAAAGAGATCAAATTTTGAAATATTTCATCAGGGCTGTTGTTCATCAAATGGATGTAATAAGTTATATTGGAACGAAATGTTTTATAACTAAACTAAATGAATAGTTGGAAACATTGAGGAATAATGAATTTATAGTTCACAACGGTTATTAACAAGGGGATGAAGTTGATTTTAAACAAACCATTTTGTGTGGTGCATGTATTGATACTATCAAAGAAATAAGTTTTAAATTTTCATCCATTTTACAAAGTCTATCAAATGGATTCCATGTTAGTTTTATTGAATTGTGGAATTAAATAAGAATTTTATATAGACAAAACCATTGTGAACATTCTTTGCACTTGTGGAACCATGGTTTATAAAAATAATAAATCCATATAAATATTAAAATAAGAAAGTCATTATTTAGATTAAAAACAGTTATGTTTCCTAAAGAGATTGAACATTCTAAAGTAATCCTTAATAACAACTATTCATTGATTTAAATGATTATATACATGTAAATATGAATTTCATTTATATTTAATATTTCACTTCAGATATTGGGATAAATCATATGAATAATTTGCGAATTAAAGAAAAGTAACATTGATATATCAATGTTATGATTGCTAATTATTTTCTATTACATTTTTAACAAAAAAATAAGATACATTATTCTATAAAAATATAATTTTTATGGGAAATTATTACAAAATCCTAGTATGTAAAACGAAAATTAAATTTTATAAATTATTCTTATTATTATAATGATGAGTAATGATAATTTAAGGAAAATTGTAAATCAGAAATAATTATATATTGCTATTGGAAATTTACTGATTCATACTACACCAAGATAATAAATTGTATATATAATAACAGTGTGTGAAATATTTTATAATTATTTGAAGGAAACATAATTCCCATTTAAATAATTACTTCACTATTACGATAAAGAAATTTAAAATTATAAATACTTTTTAAACATATAAATGATGTAAACATTAATTATTTCAGTAGTGTTGATTGATTTATATATTTCAATGATTAGAAATAATTACCTTGTGGATATTTATTCTTTCTATAAAATTTTGAGAGATGTAAATTTAAAAAATCAATAATCTATCTCATTAAGAACGATATTAGTGAAATATATTATTTCCACAGAGGAATGTACAATGATTATGTAGATGAATGTTTAACTAAAATATTTGTGGGTGAATATTAAAAGCCCTTAAAGGATATTTTTGATAATAATAATTACATTAATATCTCTTAGGATCATATGTAATATTCCCAATTTAAATACATTGATATTAAATATCATTTAATCATGGAAAAATTTAATAGAGGATATATACCGATTAAGTTTATTTCAATAAAAGATTAAATTGATTATGACATCAAAAAAGATATTCAAAGTTAAATAATTATATAATTAAGGGAAAAATTAAAAGCTTAGCCTCCATTACTGACATAAGAATTTCCATGATAGTCCCCCCATGATCATTTTGATTCTATTATTGAATTGGTAAAATATGTGTAACTCTACAATTTTTTTTGTAAATATCTACCTAGTGTTATCATATAAAGGTTGAGTAATAGATCTAGAAGTTAAGATTAGATATGATGAGATGGATTATATCAATAATATAAAAATAAGATTTTTTTTCATTAAGGGATATAATTCCTTAAAAAAATTGTTAATCCTGCTTTTTTGTGTCGATACACTCCACTATAGGAAATTTTGATGTTTATTGAAAATTGATAAAAAAAAATTGTTGATAATGTTTCAAAAAAATCTAAATATGGATAATTAATAACCTTTGTATTTATTTTTTTAATAATGGTATATATTTTTTTCAACAACTTGAATCTGAATGATTTTTTGTTTCAGTATAATTCAGTTGAAAAATTATCAAAAGATATTTGTGTAACATTTTCTCTGTGTGTGAAGACTATTTATTGACCACAAAGGATTATTACATCATGATTACTATTTTCCTCACAGAGTTCAATATAATTGTATTTTTATATAATATATATTGATAGATCTAATATAATTCCATGATATAAAATCATGTACTAGTAACTATAAAATTTTTAATTTACTATAGGATGTCACCTGACTATGTTTAGTAGACTGAATATATTAATTGAATTTGTACAAGATGATGGAAAATATGAAGTGTTATATATAGCGGAATTTTTTTTGGAATCCACTAGATAAAATTTTTCAGTATCATCAAAATGAAAAAAACCCGACTATGGAATGTGATGATCACGAAACAATGAAAAATGATTATTATTATATGGGCAATAAAGAGAAAATTAGTTAATTTTTTACAAATAGAATTCATATGAACAAAGAAGTATCAGATAAATATAATACAAAGAAATAACTTTGGATGATGATGTCATTGATATATGAGTTTTTACATTAAAATATCGATGAAGGCATTACTTGATTATGCAGTTCCCTATAAATGAAAACTAAAGAAACCATTACTAGATAGAGGAGTTCATGTGAGTAAGAAATTATGAGTTATTTTATTATCATTAAAAAATAATTTAAATTCTTGTATTGTGATTAGGATAACTTGGGTGATCAAAAAAATCATGAACTAAAAATCATGATTTTATGAGAGATTTGATGATGTAATGAAGATTGTTGACACTGAGTTTTGAGGAGGTTATTACATAGAATGTGGAATCAAATTTATTTTGAATCCTATGTAGAAGAAAAATTAATATTGATTTGTGTGAGAAAATAAATTTCAATGTGCTTTCTTTTGCTTTGTTATGGGATGAAATTATCATCAAATAAATGGGAGGCAAGTCATTCAGAAATATTATTTTCATATATACGTCATATAATTTTATAGAACCCCTATGAAATATGATGTCGGGGAAGATACTGACTATATGTTATAAGAAATGTTTTATATTTTTGAACAATATGATTCATATAATGATGAAAATGGCAAATGAGTATTGGATATATGTTCATTGAATAGATGTGCATCCAATATATGTTCATTGGGAAATGAATCATCAGATAAAGGTGTACCAGAGAGATGTGTACCAGAATGAGGCTCACTAAACTAAGGTGTAATAGATGGATTTGTTCTAAACCAAGAAGAACCATATATATTGATAAAATATGGATAGTTACTAGGAAATGAAATTATAAATAGGCTTTATATTGAGAATATTTCATTTATTTCATATTTAATTCATTCTATTGAAGTAAAAAATATCATAATTGGTGGGAAATAAAAATATATTAGGTTAGAATATATAATTATCTTAATGGGATTTGGTTCATTTGTAATCAATTTCATTACATAGAGTACATCCATGGATCGATAGGAATCTACATAGTTCAGAATAAATACCTTCATTTGTTCCAAACATTGAACAAATATATATTTATTTCATTATTTAATATCATTTCATACAAGTAATGCTATGTTATAATGTTTATTAGATAAAAAATTATTAAATTGTATAGGTTAATTTTATGATAAAATAAATTATAAAAGTTCCCCAATGAATTATGCACCACTTCTTAGGGGTTAACACAATACTAGGGAGTTCATTACAAATAGTTGATTTTAGAATTATCATATAGGTTAATTCATTGAGATGAAACCATTGCGATCACTTTTATGAATAGAGGATTATTAATTTGAAGAAGGATTAATGTGGATGGAATTTAGAATGATAAATTAATTAAAATTTAACATGATCTGTGGTTTTAAATATGTGTAAAAAATCACATATTATAAATATAAATCGTGTGCTGTTTTTATGAATAATCATTAGTTAATTTTTATTAGATATAATTTTATATTTAATGTTACTAATAAAAAGAAATAAATGAATTTTGGTCACTCATTGATCATATAAACATACATTAAGATATATTTTTATGTTATTATGTAGTTATAAATCATTTCTACTATATCTATTTTCTTTATTGTATTTACATATTTATTTTCAAAATTCACCAATAAAACATTTATTCTACTAAAAAAAGAATCTAACCCTATTAGATAAATTTTTTTCCAGAATACAAATACAAAATATATTTTTTTACACTCAAGCACAAAATATGATAAATTTATCTTTTAATTAAAAATAAATAATATATGGAATAAAGTTTATTAGTGAACATATTTCCGTATTCATTAATGGTATTATTTATATTTATTTTCATACCAAAATTATTCCTTAAAAGTTTATTAGTTATTTATGTATATAAATAATAATTATTAAAATTTCTTATAAATATATTATTCACATTAATAAATATTATTAAATATATATAAAATAAACATTGATTAGAGTAGTAACACATATTGATAACATCAAACATTAACTGATATAACCCCATAAGACATCAATATAAGCCCAAAAAGTTTGGTAATTATATAAGTATTTGTATGTAGTGATTTAACTAGTGTAGATCTCATAGTGATAACCACTATATTGAATCTTTCAATGATATTATTCCAGTCTAACCAAACATATAGATGAATGGATTGGGATTGATCAAGTGAAAACCCTAATGATTGATAGTCATTCTTAATACTATAAAATGTTCCACAACATGATGGATTCTAATAAATGATTACATAACATATATCTATATATTTTACAACGTCATCACTCATATTTATAATCACTATTTCATTGACTATATCATATTTGTAATATCTCATGGTAACATTATATTGGAATCTAATACTCTCTAACATGTTTTTTAATTAATTACCCTACCCATAAAATAATTTTTATTAATTTACAATATACATATCATAAAATATTTAAATGTACCCAAAGACTATATAATTCCAACAAAAATATTTATAAATCAACTATAGATACCCATAAATCTTAAATTACTTCATTTAACTACAAGTTTCAATCACATTCTTCATTCTCTAAATTTATGTTATATTTATAATATCTCTTATTCTTTTTTCAATTTAAAAAATGTGGATTGATTTTATGTAATGCCCCGACCCTAGATACCCAGAGTCGGTGCATTATTACATAACATTGGCATGATCTCAAAGGATCAAGTCTCGAAATACCAATTAGTTTAGTAGTCTTGGAAATACTAAATATATTCATAAGTCTTACATTACATCACAAGGTAAAAAAACTAAAACAACATCTTGTCTTAATATCCCCTCATAATATCCTTGCAGGACATTTATAAATTACTTCTTCTCATCCTGGGAAAAATAAAACACTGAAAGGGGTGAGCTCAGATGCTCAGTAAGGATAACAATATAGCAGAAGCATTCATAGAAAAGCATAAACACTTAAAGCAATTTTTAAATAAAACAAAAGCCTTTTAAACTTGAACATCAGCATAATATGGCAAAGATAAAATGAAATTATGCCATTTACTTATTCACATTGATATTATACTAGTCGAACAATCACATTCAATATCAATAACCACTTTCATAATGATGGAATGCATAATGCAAGACTATGATAACCACATAGCCAAAGCCTCGTGCCAAGACTACAAATAAGATTTTGTCAAGGCCTTGTGCCAAGACACTATTTTGTCTCATGAGACCTACCTATGAATCGAGGAGCTATAGAGGGCTCCACCTGTCACTTATTAAGTCCAATTCATTCCCATATGAAAAGCTATAAACATAACATACACATTCATATTAAAACTAGCAAACGAAATGTCAATACTTTAACCACAAACGATGAATGGTATAAAAATAGCACATCCATAGTCAAAACATAACTCATTTGATACAATATAGAAGATTTTATTGTATCACATTAACCTCAATCAAGAATATTGAAGGATGTTTATATAGATGAAAATAATCGTCAAAACTATTTGAGAGAAATATCCCCCTTTTTCTTGAAATCATTTAAAAGTCACACTATTTGTCAAGAAGCCATTTTAAAATATATTTTTGAATCAAATTGTCCCATACCACTTTGAAACTTTTAAAAGGAGTTTTAATTTTAAAACTTTTATGTCCATATAAATAAATACATAAAACAATTTTTAAAACATGGACATTAATGAGCAAGATTTAGAGTAATAAGTCTTTAAAACATTTAAAAATGGTATTTTAGTTAGAGTTTCTAACCAAAATAGAGACACTTGAATAAAAATAATTGAGGTAATCAAAAAATTGTAATATCATGATAATAAAAGAATTCATGATATACTATGTCAATGTACATTATATACACCACATAAAAGTGATTTGGTGTATAACAACAAAGAAGTCTCAATGGAATGTAAATTGAGATGAAATATCTCATAAAGGCCATATCCTTAAGTTAAGGATAAATAAACGACATAATTATGTGTGAAAAATATTAATACAGTAAATATGATTGGATATTCAGTGTAAAATAATGAAAGGATATTAACACATAATCTTGTAAAAACAATACCAATGAATTGGATGTTTAACTCAACAAAAGAAGAATGAGTTAAAATTACTCTTATCCAATTCTTATCGATGACTTGAGAAATTATCAATGGAGTTATTATGTGTATCATAACTATATCCACAGAAAATGGGAGTGGAAATTATGACATTATCAAATGAATAGTGATTCCACACATATTCTTGGGGTAATAAAATCAATGAAATATGCATAAAGCCAAATGAGTGGAAATTGGAATTTCAAATTCCCTTATCGATTAGGTAACTTATGAAACATACACCCATGAAAGAAGGTTCATACCATGATGATGTAAATACCCATAAATTAATGTATATTACACAATGAATACAATCATGGGCAGTACACATACACGACATGCAATAATTAAGTGGTGAACAATGGAATTCTCACGAAATTAAGAGTGAGCTAAGAAACCCCTTACATTGTACATTTTCCTTGGTCGATGGTAGGTTAACCTCATGTATAATGGTGAAATAATTGTTATTGAATTATAAAATAATAATTTACATTAATATGATATCATATATGATCTTTTAACATTGATTTGTTAATAATGTCTTAGACTTATCATCATTTCGGGTGTTAACGGGTTTATTTTACTTTATATTATTTGTTATGTGAGCCATATTTTTTATTAATGGTATGTATATTATTTATATCCATAATTAAATCATGTCCTGAAACATTATTTTTAATCATCAAATGAGAATTATACTTGAATGGATATGATGGATAATGAATCTCATCACGTTTGTTGAGACGATACTCCGTACGTACGCACGAGCGAAAATATCATTTTTTGATATTGAAATAATATATAATTGGATGTTATATCATATATACAAAATCATTATCATGTTATATTTATTATTAAAATCATTTACACATCATTATTATACCCACCCAAATAATAATATATTGAATAACAATTACACCACGACGTGGAGACGGTAAGCCGTACGTACGCACGTATGGTGACATGTTATTCAAAGGGTGGGTAGAATACTGAATATGGTTGTACCATATTTATAATAACATCATAGTATATATAATATACTGGTGTTATTATTTTATAATTGTAATAACAAAGAATGAAGAAGTTGAAGAAGAAAGGAACTTGAAAAGGGGTGGTGAAAACATTACATCTTCTTCCGGTTCTTCCTTTTTATTTGATCAAAAGGGCTTCTTATGTTGGCTTTCCGATCAAACTAAAGCCTCTAGGTTGTAGTGAGGGAAGTTGAGAGAGTATTTGGGCAGGGTTTGGCCGATTAAAAAGATTATTAAAGTGTGAAAAAATGACAAGGAGGAGTGCCCTTTTATAAGAGGGGTGAGGGGTACCTTTGGAAATGCTAGGAATATTAATTTATAATAAATTAATATTCAGTTTCTAATGGCTCCAAAGTTGATTATTCAAATGTTAATGTGGGGATAGGTCGAAAACCATTCCACCAATATAATGTAGACAGGTTTGGATCATTATATCAACCTTATCTTATAGTTTTAACTCTTAGTTAATTAGTTTGACATTTACCATGTAACTTTGTATTTTTACATTATATAGTTAATAAACATACTATATACATCCAAGGGACCCCCAAGTGGTCCATTTATGATAAAAATATCATGATATAAGTCTCTTTTCCTAATCGTAGATTTTTAGGAAATTAATATCAATTAACAGTATAATATTTGTTTTAAAAACTCTTTTATGACAATTTGGACACTATTCAATAGTTGATTTTTGTAAATCTCATAACAGAATTATTACTTCTAAAAAACTTAATTAAATCATTACTAACATGTCATATTAATGTATAAAATTATTTAAATTCATTAAAAGTCTCAAATTATATTTATTTTGGTATTTATAATATCAATTATTTTAATTTTTTACTATTATGGTTATTGTTGCATCATCATTGTGTCATAAATAAATTAAATACTGTAATGTCTAAAAATTATAAATAAAATACCATTATGTAGTAAATATTTTTATCTTTCTAATGAATATTTGTAGTCTAAAATCCAACATATATAACCCTTTGTAAAAATTGAATTTCTAAAAGATATATGCTTGTGTCATTTTTGTATTCATTTTAACTTAATTAATATAAAGTATCCCTATCCCTTACAAGTGGCTCTATGGGGTCCCAAAATCTACCCAAAGATGACCATGGTCGGACATGTATCAAACCATAAGGTTAGGACACGTTTTAGGGTAGTTTTATATTATTATAATATTATTGTTTAACCCTTATTTACTGGATTTACCTTTTAACCATGGTAAATAAAATATTTACCGACGTAATTATACAAAATGTCTAAAAATAAAATCTACATATTTACACAATTTGGACATCCTGATTCCAAATATGGAATCCATTTTTCAAAATTCAATACAAAGACGTGGGATAAATTAATTTAAAAATAATCCACGTTGTTAAAACAAAAAGCGTGTTTTTATGAGATAATAACTATCAAAAGATTGGCACTTGTTTATGTCTGGTTTAATTGTGAAATTATGTCCAATGAAAGACATTGAATTAAATGGAAAAATATATTATAAATATACTTTAAAACCACTCAAATTCATAATTTACCAATATTAATTATTTCGATAAAAATGTTGTTTGTAATTAAAATTTAGTAATTTTCACTATTCATCAAAATATGAAAGTTATCCGAAAAGTACCAAAATTTCAACCTAGGATAATTTCGATATTCTGAATCCAAAAATGAAGTCCGTTTCGATAGATAGAATTTATAAAATTTTATAACTGCTAGATTGATTGGTTGTGGTGTGTTAGAATCTCAAGGTTGCGTACAATGCACGTCATTGCATTATTCAAAGGGAGACGCACCGTGGAAGCTTGGGGTGTTACATTCTCTCCTATTTCAATAAATTGTGTCCTTGCAATTTTTCAAATTGGGCTATAAAATATAATGGAATGTCCCACATTGGAAAAAGAGTCAATAAAACTATCACTTTAAAAGAAAGGAAGGGAGGTATAAAGGTCACCAAAGATAACCCATACTAGGATTTCAGGTAGGAAAACACGGATGTGGATGATAAACTAAGTGTCAAGTTCTGAGGGAGAGGGATAAAAATCATGATCAGGAGAATGTTAACAATAAGAAAACCAGAAACTTATGTTGGAAAACATTTATTATTAGTCTCCTATTAGGAAAAGTAAATAGACAACATTTTTTGATTTAAGTTACATTACATAAGGATGATGAATTCAATTATGATATTGACTATGAAAATAAAGATATATACTTACTTTTTAAGTAGTGTTTCATTCTTTAATAAATTTCCACCACTAACTCATTTTTTTTAAACGATGAATATTCAAGAAGACTTGGTCACACTGGAAGAGTTAGAATAAACTTCTATAGAATCACATGATCTGTGCCAGATAAACAATATATTTTCA
Source organism: Viscum album (assembly GCA_963277665.1). Lineage (NCBI taxonomy): Eukaryota > Viridiplantae > Streptophyta > Magnoliopsida > Santalales > Viscaceae > Viscum > Viscum album. The sequence goes on along the minus strand of OY728150.1, from coordinate 1,878,095,532 downwards.
TTGTCATTAGAGATTAATCAAAACCAAAATGGTAAGTTCAAGATCTAATGATCCCCCAAAAGGATATTCGTTGAGAGAAATAAACACTAAACTTAATTTCTAAAATTTAACCAATAATACCCCAATGTTAAATAAATACCATTCAATAATCAATTGTCCTTAAATTCCTTCAATATAATCCAAACTAATATTGAAACCCAAAACATAGAAGAATTTGATTATATAGTCTCCAATGTTAAATTGTATCTCCAAATTACATTAATTACTCTTAAAGCCACATACTTAAAAGTAATTAACCTAATAATTTCCATAAATAACCCAAATCAATATTAATCCACAATAAAAACATAGATAAACATCCACCATTACTCCTCAAATGAAATCCCATACTACTCTATTTTGCTTTGGCATATAGTGTTCCAAACAAAGCGAACAACTTCCAAAATAACATTTATCACTTAATCATCAAATCATTTTCCTATACTAAGGGTATTCATTTGGTAAGACGTAAGATCTCAAATCAAATTATTATTGATCAATAAAATCATTTAACTAAAAATAATAGTCACACTAACCAGGGACTTCACATAGTCCAGTGGTAGGCGAAAAATCCCAATCGCACTTTGGTTGTGGGTTTGATTCCCATAGCTTTGTCTAATGCGACGGGTTGTCACACGGTCTACGTGTTGTCCTTTTTCAAAAACTATATTTTATAACATTACCAAAATGAGATAAATTCCTCAAAATAACCATAACATAATTTAACCACAAATGTTATCTCATACATTTCATTTTCATCCCAAATTATAATAATTTGTAATTTCCTCATACCCAATGATCATATAAAACCAAATGTTTATTTATAACTATATCCAAAAGAGAAAAGATAATTCTTCCATAAATATCATTCTCACATGGCAAACATTAGGTTTACAAATACAAGAGAAAATTATTCCAAAGTAAACCCTTTAACATGGATCACTAATAATTTTTAAACATTTATCCAACCATTTATTTCCACATAGCTTCTTCTCTAACAAAGATAATATCCTATAGAATAGGACATTCACTAGTGTAATGGCTAGGTCCTCTACCTTTATGGAAAATGATTGTAAATGGATTCTTGGGACCATTTTTATCTTCTTCCATAGTACTCTTCATTTTTATTCGACAACTCTTCACTTTAAGTCCGTCCTTCCTGCATGTAAAGCATTTCATTGTCGCATTGAGACACTTTCTTGGGTGTCTCCTTCCACATTTCCTACATGATGGAAATTGAGGATTTCTTTCTCCGTGGTCTCCACTACCGGAGCTTTTATCATTGATCACCTTTCTCTTCTTTGTTGAGTTCAGTAATTGGTTAATATATATATTGTTGATCATATTTTTGGAAAACTTATTTGTCATAAAGACGATATCTTTTACGCCTATCAACATTCCATTTTGTTGCACATTTCCACCACCGTTCCCACCTTGTACATCATTCTCAATGTCACTATGACTTCTTTGGAATCTAGCCATTGACTAAAACCAGAAAGCATTGTGTGAGTAACAGTAGTCATAAAATCATTTCGAGATTAACATGTCACCATAATCTCAATTTGAAACATATTAAGATTAACCAAGGTCATTTACTCTCATCATATATATATATATATTACTTCAAATTGGTTTGTAAATAAAATGTAAATTATTCTAAGAATATCCCATGGGAGTGTCGTAACCAAGAGTGCAGCAAGGCTCGTTGTCGTGCACCGGTTCCCGTTCGAGTCTAGCTCAAAGCGGTTTTTTCGGGTTTTACCCCTAGGTACATCTGTGCCAGAGCCGCCTCTACCTGCTCGTATCCAAACAGGGATGTATTGTTTGGAAAACTCACAAAATCTCTACAATACAAAAATTCTAGGAAGTTCTTATATACTAATCCTAAAAGTTCATCTTAGGTCTACGTGCTCTAATAAGATTTTATCTAGATTCCAATGTTTGTACTAAACTTCCTATGATACCATCTATAATGCCCAGACCATAGATATCCAGAGTGGGTGCATTATTACATAACATTTTCATGATCTCAAAGGATCAAGTCTCGAATGACTGATTAGTTTAGTAGTCTTGGAAACACTATATATATTCATAAGTCTTACATTACATCACAAGGTAAAGAAAACTAAAACAACATCTTGTCTTAATATCCCCTCATACTATCCTAGAAGGTCATTCATAAATTACTTCTTCTCATCCCGGGAAAAATAAAACATCGAAAGGGGTGAGCTCAGATGCTCAGTAAGGATAACAATATAGCAGAAGCTTTCATAGATAAGCATAAACACATAAAGTAATTTTTATCTAAAACAAAAGCCTTTTAAACTTGAACATCAGCATAATATTGCAAAGATAAAATGAAATAATTCCATTTACTTATTCATATGGATATTATACTAGTCGAACAATAACATGCAATATCAATAACCACTTCCATAATGATGGAATACATAATGCCAGACTATCATAACCACATAGCCAAGGCCTCGTGCCAAGACTACAAGTAAGATTTTGTGAAGGCCTTGTGCCAAGACACTATTTTGTATCATGAGACCTACCGATGCATCGAGGAGCTATAGCGGGCTCCACTCTTCACTTATTAAGTCCAATTCATTCCCATATGAAAAGGTTTAAACCTAACATACACATTCGTATTAAAACTAGCATACGAAATGTCAATACTTTAACAACAAACCATGAATGGTATAAAAAGAGCACATCCATAGTCAAACATAACTCATTTGATACAACATGGAAGATTGTATTGTATCACATTAACCTCAATCAAGAATAATGATGGATTTTTCCATAGATGAAAATAATCGTCAAAACTATTTGAGAGAAATACCCCCCTTTTTCTTGAAATCATTTAAAAGTCACACTATTTGTCAAGAAGCCATTTAAAAATAGATTTTTGAATCAAAGTGTCCCATACCACTTTGAAACATTTAAAAGGAGTTTTAATTTTAAAACATTAATGTCCATATAAATAAATCCTTAATAAAATTTTTAAAACATGGACATTAATGAGCACGATTTAGATGAATAAGTCTTTAAAACATTTAAAAATGTTATTTTAGTTAGAGTTTCTAACCAAAAGAGAGACACTTGAATACAAATAATTGAGGTAATAAAAACAATTTAATATCATGAGAATAATGGAATTCATGATATACTATGTCAAAGTACATTATATACACCACATAAAAGTGATTTGGTGTATAACAACAAAGAAGTCTCAATGGAATGTAAATTGATATGAAATCTCTCATAAAGGCCGTATCCTTAGGTTAAGGATAAATCAACGACATAATTATGTGTGAAAAATATAAATACACTAAATATGATTTGATATTCAATGTAAAACAATCAAAGGATATTCACACAGAATCTTGTAAAAACAACACCAATGAATTGGATGTTTAACTCAACAAATGAAGAATGAGTTAAAATTACTCTTATGAAATTTATATCGATGACTTGATAAATTATGTCCAATGAAAAACATTGAATTAAATGGTAAAAATATATTCTAAATATATATTAAAACAACTCTAATTCATAATTTATCAATATTAATTACTTCGATTAAAAATGTTGTTTTTAATTAAAATTTAGTAATTTTCATTATTCATCAAAATATGAAAGTTATCCGAAAAGTACCAAAATTTCACCCTAGATTAATTTCGATATTCTGAATCCAAAAATGAAGTCCATTTTGGGAGATAGAATTTATAAAATTTAATAATGGCTATATTGATTGGTTGTGGTGTTTTAGAATCTCGAAGTTGCGTACAATGCACGCCATTGCATTATTCAAAGGGAAAGGTACCGTGGAAGCTTGGAGTGTTACATTCTCCCCTCCTTCAATAAATTTTGTCCTCACAATTTTTCAAATTGGGCTTGTGAATATAATGGAATGTCCCACATCAGAAAAAGAGTCAATAAAACTATCACTTTAAAATAAAGGAAGGGAGGTATAAAGGTCACCCAAGATAACCCATACTTGGATTCCACATAAGAAAACATGGATGTGGATGATAAACTAAGTGTCAAGTTTTGATGGAGAGGGATAGAAATCATGATCAGGAGAAAGATAACAATATGAAAACCACAAACTTGTATTGGTAAAAACCATCATTAGTCTCCTAGTAGGAAAATTAAACAGACAACATTTTTGGTTTTAAGTTACATTACATAAGGATGATGAATTCATTTATGATATTTACTAAGAATATAAATATATATACTTTCTTTTTAAGTAGAGTTTCATTCATTAATAAATTTACACCACTAAATCATTTTTTTAACGCTGAGTATTCAAGAAGACTTGGTCACACTAGAAGAGCTAGAATAAACTTCTATAGAATCACATGATCCATGCAGTATAAACTATATATTTATATTGTCTTTAGAGATTAATCAAAACCAAAATGGTTAGTACAAGAACTAATGATCCCCCAAAAGCATATTCCTTGAGAGAAATAAACAGTAATCTTAATTTCTAAAATTAAACCAATAATACCCCAATGTTAAATAAATACCATTCAATAATCGATTGTCCTTAAAATCCTACAATATAATCCAAACTAATATTGAAACCCATAACATAGAAGAATTTGATTATGTAGTCTCCCATGATAAATTGTATCTCCAAATGACATTAATTACTCTTAAAGTCACATACTTAAAAGTAATTAACCTAATCATTTCCATAAATAACCCAAATCAAAATAAATACACAATAAAAACATAGATAAAAATCCACCATTACTCCTCAAATGAAATCCCATACTACTCTATTTTCCTTTGGCATAGAGTGTTCTCAACAAAGCGAACAACTTCCAAAATAACATTTATCACTTAATCATAAAAATCATTTTCCTATACTAAGGGAATTAATTTGGTAAGACATAAGATCCCGAATCAAATTATTATTGATCAATAAAATCATTTAACTAAAAATAATAGTCACACTATCTAGGTACATCAAATAGTCCAGCAGTAGGCGATAAATCCAAATCGCACTTTGGTTGTGGGTTCGATTCCCACAGCTTTGTCTGACGCGATGGGTTGTCACACGGTCTACGTGTTGTCCTTTTTCAAAAACTATAATTTATAAAATTACGAAAATGTGATAAATTCCTCAAATTAACCATAACATAATTTAACCACAAATGTTATCTCATACCTTTCATTTTCATCCAAAATTATAATAATTTGTAATTGCCTCAAACCCAATGATCATATAAAACAAAATGGTTATTTATAACTATATCCACAATAGAATAGATTATTCTTCCATAAATATCATTCTCACATGGAAAACATTTTGGTTAAAAATACAAGAGAAACTTATTCCAAAGTAAACCCTTCAACAAGGATCAGTACTAATTTTTAAACATTTATCCAACCATTTATTTCCACAGAGCTTCTTCTCTGACCAAGAAAATATCATATAGAATAGGACATTCACTCGGGTAATGGCCAGGTCCCCTACATTTACGGAAAATGATTGCAAATGAATTCTTAGGACCATTCTTATCTTCTTCCATAGTACTCTTCATTTTTCTTCGGCAATTCCTCACTATATGTCCTTCCTTCCCGCACGTAAAGCATTTCTTTGTCCCATTGAGACACTTTCCTGGGTGTCTCCTTCCACCTTTCCTGTGTGATGGAAATTGAGGATTTCTTTCTCCATGGTCTCCACTACTAGAGCTCTTATCATTCATCACCTTTATCTTCTTTGTTGAGTCCGGTAATTGGTTAATATATATATTGTTGATCATATTTTTGGAAAACTGATTTTTCATAAAGACTATATATTTCACGCCTATCAACATTCCATTTTGTTGATCATTACCACCATCGTTCCCACCTTGTACATCATTCTCAATGTCACTATGACTTCCTTGGAATCTATCCATTGAATAAAACTAGAAATCATTGTGTGAGTAATAGTAGTCATAAAATCATTTAGAGATTAACATGTCACCATATTCTTAATTTGAAACATATTAGGATTATCCAAGGTAATTTACCCTCATATTATATATATATATATATTATTTCAAATTGGATTGTAATGAAAATGTAAATTATCCTAAGCATATCCCCCGGGAGTGTCGTAACCAAGAGTGCAGCAAGGCCCGTGGTCGTGCACCAGTTCTCGTTCGAGTCTTGCTGAAAGCGGTGTTTTTTGGTTTTACCCCTTGGTGCATCTGTGCTAGAGCCACCTCTACCTGTTCGTATCCAGACATGGATGTATAGTTCGAAAAACTCACAAAATCTCTACAATACCAAAATTCTAGTAAGTTCATCTATGCTAATCCTCAAAGTTCATCTTAGGTCTACGTGCACTAATCAGAGTTTATCTAGCTTCCAAGGTTTGTACTAAACTTTCTCTGATACCAACTATAACGCCCCGACCTTAGATACCCAGAGTCGGTGCATTATTATATAACATTTGCATGATATCAAAGGATCATTTCTCGAAAGACCGATTAGTTTAGTAGTCTTCGAAACACTAGATATATTCATAAGTCTTTCATTACATCACAAGGTAAAAAAAACTAAAACAACATCTTGTCTTAATATCCCCTCATACTATCCTTGCAGGTCATTCATAATTTACTTCTTCTCATCTTGGGAATAATAAAACACTGAAAGGGGTGAGCTCAGATTCTCAGTAAGGATAACAATATAGCAGAAGCTTTCATAGATAAGCATACACACTTAAAGAAATTTTTAACAAAAACAAAACCCTTTTAACTTGAACTTCAGCATAATATGGAAAAGATAAAATGAAATAATTCCATTTACTTATTCACATGGATATTATACTAGTCGAACAATCATATGAAATATCAATAACCACTTTCATAATGATGGAATGCATATTGCCAGACTATCATAACCACATAGCCAAGGCCCCGTGCCAAGACTACAAATAAGATTTTGTCAAGGCCTTGTGCCAAGACACTATTTTGTGTCATGAGACCTACTGATGCATCGAGGATCTATAGTGGGCTCCACCCATCACTTATTAAGTCCATTGCATTCCCATATGAAAAGGTTTAAACATAACATACACATTCTTATTAAAACTGGCATACGAAATGTCAATAATTTAACAACAAACCATGAATGGTATAAAAATATCACAACCATAGTAAAAAATAACTCATTTGATACAATATGAAAGATTGTATAGTATCACATTAACCTCAATCAATAATAATGAATGATGTTTCCATAGATGAAAATAATCGTCAAAACTATTTGAGATAAATATCCCCCTTTTTCTTGAAATCATTTAAAAGTCACACTATTTGTCAAGAAGCCATTTAAAAATAGATTTTTAAATAAAAGTGTCACATACCACTTTGAAACGTTCAAAAGGAGTTTTAATTTTAAATCATTAATGCCCATATAAATAAATCCTCATAAAATTTTAAAACATGGACATTGATGAGCATGATTTAGAGGAATAAGTCTTTAAAACTTTTAAAAATGGTATTTTAGTTAGAGTTTCTAACCAAAAGAGAGACACTTGAAAAAAAATAATTGATGTAATCAAAAAATTATAATATCATGAGAATAAAGGAATTCATGATATAATATGTCAAAGTACATTATATACACCACATAAAAGTGATTTGGTGTATAACAACAAAGAAGTCTAAATGGAATGTAAATTGAGATGAAATCTATCATAAAGGCCGTATCATTAGGTTAAGGATAAATAAAAGACATAATTATGTGCGAAAAATATAAATACACTAAATATGATTGGATATTCAGTGTAAAACAACCAAAGGATATTCACACATAATCTTGTAAAAACAACACCACGGAATTGGATGTTTAACTCAACAAATGAAGAATGAGTTAAAATAACTCTTATCAAATTCATATCGAAGACATGAGAAATTATCAATGGAGTGATTATGTGTATAAAATGTTTATCCACATCAAAGGGGAGTAGAAATTATTACATAATCAAATGAATAGTTATTCCACACATAATCTTGGAGTAATATAATCAATGAAATATGTGTAAAGACAAATGAGTGGAAATTGAAATTTCAAATTCCCTTATCGATTAGGTAACTTACGAAATTTAAACCCATGAAAGAAGGATCATAACATGATGATGTAAATACCCATAAATTAAAGTATATTACACAATGAATACAATCATGGTAAGTACACATACACCACATGCAATAATTAAGTGGTGAATAATGGAATTCTCACGAAATTAAGAGTGAGTTAAGAAACCCCTTACTTTGTACTTTTTCCTTGGTCGATGGTAGGTTAACATCATATATAATGGTGAAATAATTGTTAATGAATTATACAAGAATAATTTACATTAATACGATATCATATATGATATTTTATCATTGATTTGTTAATAATATCTTAGAATTATAGTCATTTCAGGTGTTAACGGTTTTATTTTACTTTATATTCTTTGTTATGTGAGACATATTTGTTATTAATGGGATGTATATTATTCATATCCAGAATGATATCAAGTCCTTAAACATTATTTTTAATCATAAAATGAGAATTATACTTGAATGGATATGATGGAGAATGAATCTTATCACATTTGTGGAGACATTTCTCCGTACGTACGCACGAGCGAAAATATCATTCTTTTGATATTGAAATAATATATAATTGGATGGTATATCATATATACAAAATCATTATCATGTTATATTTATTATTTAAATGAGTTACACATCATTATTATACCCACCCAAATAATAATATATTGAATAACAATTACACCACAACGTGGAGACGGTAAGCCGTACGTTCGCACGTATGGTGACATGTTATTCAAAGGGTGGATAGAATACTGAATATGGTTGTACCATATTAATAATAAAATCACAGTATATATAAAATACAGGAGTTATTATTTTAGAATGGTAATAACAAATAAAGAAGAAGTGGAAGAATAATGGAACTTGAAAAGGGGTGGTGAAAACATTACCTCTTCTTCGGGTTCTTCCTATTGATTTGATCAAAATGGATCGTTAGGTTGGCTTTCTGATCAAACTAAGGCCTCTAGGTTGTAGATAGGGAAGTTGAAAGAGTATTTGGGTAGGGTTTGGCCGAACCAAAAGGCTTTGAATGTCTGAAGAAATGAGAAGGAGGAGTTCCCTTTTTTAAGAGGGGTGAGGGGCACCTTTGGAAAATCTAGAAATACTAATTTATAATAAATTCATATTAATTTTCTAATGGCTCCAATGTTTATTATTAAAAAGTTAAGGTGGGGATAGGTCGAAAACCATTCAAACAATAGAATCTAGTCTGGTTTGGGTCATTATATTAACCTTATATATTAGTTTTAACTCTTAGTTAATTAGTTTGATATTTACCATGTCACTTTGTATTTTTATATTAGATAGTTAATAAACATACAATATACATCCAAGTGACCCCTAAGTGGTCCATTAATGATACACCTATCATGATATAAGGCTCTTGGCCGAATCTTAGATTTTTAGGAGCTTAATATCAATTAATTATATAATACTTTTTAAAAAAACTCTTTTATGTCAATTTTGACACTATTCAATAGTTGATTTTTGTAAAACTAATAACCGAATTATTACTTCGAAAAAGTTACTTAAATCACTAATAAAATGTCATATTACCGATAAAAATTAGTTTAATTCATTAAAAGTCTCCAATTATATTTATTTGGGTATTTATAATATCAATTATGTTAATTTTTTACTATTATGGTAATTACTGCATCATCATTGTGTCATAATTAAATTAAATTATTTATTTTCAAAAAAATTATAAAAAAAATACTATTATCTAGAAAATATTTTTATCTTTCTAATGAATATTTGTAGTCGAAAATCCAATATATATAACCCTATGAAAAAATTGATTTTATAAAAGATATATGCTTGTGTTATTTTTGTATTCATTTTAACTTAATTAAAATAAACTGTCCCTATCACTTACAAGTGGCTCCATGGGGTCCCAAAATCGACCCAAAGATGACCATGGTCGGAAATGTATCAACCAATAAGGTCAGGACACATTTTAGGATAATTTGTTATTATTATAATATTATTTTGTAACCCCTATTTACCTGATTTACCTTTTAACCATGGTAAATAAAATATTTACCGATGTAACTATTCAAAATGTCTAAAAATAAAAGATACCTATTTACACAATTTGGACATCCTGAATGAAAATATGGAATACATTTGTACAAATTCAATACACATAAGTGGAAAAAATTAATTTAAAATTAATTCTTGTTGTTAAAACAAAAAGCGAGTTTTTAAGAAATAATAACAATAAAAAGATTGGCACTTGTTTTTGTCTGGTTTAATTGTGAAATTATGTCCAATGAAAAACATTGAATTAAATGGTAAAAATATATTATAAATATACTTTAAAACTACTCAAATTCATAATTTACAATTATTAATTATTTCGATTAAAAAAGTTGTTTTTAATTAAAATTTAGTAATTTTCACTATTCATCAAAATATGAAAGTTATCCGAAAAGTAAAAAATTTTTACCCTAGGATAATTTCGATATTCCGAATCCAAAAATGAAGTCCACTTTGAGAGATAGAATTTATAAAATTTCATAATGGCTAGATTGATTGGTTGTGGTGTGTTAGAATCTCGAAGTTTCGTACAATGCACGCCATTGCATTATTCAAAGGGAAACGTACCGTGGAAGCTTGGGGTGTTACATTCTCCCCTCCTTCAATAAATTGAATCCTCGCAATTTTTTAAATTGGGCATGCGAATATAATGGAATTTCCCACATCGGAAAAAGAGTCAATAAAACTATCACTTTAAAAGAAAGGAAGGGAGGTATAAAGGTTACCCAAGATAACCCATACTAGGATTCCAGGTAGGAAAACATGGATGTGGATGATAAACTAAGTGTCAAGTTTTGATGGAGAGGGATAAAAATCACGATCAGGAGAAAGTTAACAATAAGAAAACCACACACTTGTGTTGGAAAAAACGATCATTAGTCTCCTAGTAGGAAAAGTAAACGGACAACATTTTTTGTTTTAAGTTACATTACATAAGGATGATGAATTAATTTATGATATTGACTACGAATATAAAGATATATAATTACTTTTTATGTAGAGTTTCATTATTTATTAAATTTCCACTACTAACTCATTTTTTTAAAATGATGTTTATTCAAGAAGACTTGGTCACACTTGAAGAGCTAGAATAAACTTCTATAGAATCACATGATCTATGCAGGATAAACTATATATTTACATTGTCTTTAGAGATTAATCAAAACCAAAATGGTTAGTACAAGATCTAATTGTCCCCCAAAAGGATATTCCTTGAGAGAAATAATCAATAATATTAATTTCTAAAATTAAACCAATAATACCCCAAAGTTAAATAAATACCATTCAATAATCAATTGTCCTTAAAATCCTTCAAAATAATACAAACTAATATTGAAACCCAAAACATAGAAGAATTTGATTATGTAGTCTCCCATGTTAAATTGTATCTCCAAATGACATTAATTACTCTTAAAGTCACATACTTAAAAGTAATTAACCTAATCATTTCCATAAATAACCCAAATTAATATAAATCCACAATAAAAACATAGATAAAAATCCACCATTACTCCTCAAATGAAATCACATACTACTCTATTTTCCTTTGGCATATAGTGTTCTCAACAAAGCGAACAACTTCCAAAATAACATTTATCACATAATCATCAAATCATTTTCCTATACTAAGGGTATTCATTTAGTAAGACATAAGATCCCAAATAAAATTATTATTGATCAATAAAATCATTTAACTAAAAATAATAGTCACACTAACCAGGGACTTCACGTAGTCAAGTGGTAGGCGATAAATCACAATCACACTTTGGTTGTGGTTTCGATTCCCACAGCTTTTTCCGACGCGACGGGTTGTCACACGGTCTACGTGTTGTCATTTTTCAAAAACGATATTTTATAACATTACCAAAATGAGATAAATTCCTCAAAATAACCATAAAATTATTTAACCACAAATGTTATCTCATACAATGCATTTTCATCCTAGATTATAATAATTTGTAATTGCCTCAAACCCAATGATCATATAAAACCAAATGGTTATTTATAACTATATCCACAAGAGAAAAGATAATTCTTCCATAAATATCATTCTCACATGGAAAACGTTAGGGTTACAAATACAAGAGAAAATTATTCCAAAGTAAACCCTTCAACAAGGATCACTAATAATTTTTAAACATTAATCCAACCATTTATTTCCATATAGCTTCTTCTCTGACCATGAAAATATCATATAGAATAGGAAATTCACTCAGGTAATGGCCAGGTCCCCTACATTTATGGCAAATGATTGGAAATGGATTCTTGGGTACATTTTTATCTTCTTCCATAGTACTCTTCATTTTTCTTCGGCAATTCTTCACTTTATGTCCTTCCTTCCGGCACGTAAAGCATTTCTTTCTCCCATTGAGACTCTTTCCTGGGTGTCTCCTTCCACCTTTCCTGCATGATGGAAATTTAGGATTTCTTTCCCCATGGTCTCCACTACTGGAGCTTTTATCATTCATCACCTTTCTCTTCTTTGTTGAGTCTGGTATTTGGTTAATATATATATTGTTGATCATATTTATGGAAAAATTATTTGGAAAAAAGACAATATCTTTTACGCCTATCAACACTCCATTTTTTGCTCATTTCCACCACTGTTACCACCTTGTACATCATTATCAATGTCACTATGACTTCCTTGGAATCTAGCCATTGACTAATACCAGAAAGCGTTGTGTGAGTAACAGTAGTCATAAAATCATTTAGAGATTAACATGTCACCATATTCTCAATTTGAAACATATTAGGATTAACCAAGGTCATTTACTTTCATCATATATATATATATATTAATTCAAATTGGTTTGTAAATAAAATGTAAATTATCTTAAGCATATCCCCAGGGAGTGTCGTAACCAAGAGTGCAGTAAGGCCCGTTGTCCTGCACCAGTTCCCGATCGAGTCTAGCTCAAAGCAGTGTTTTTGGGTTTTACCCCTAGATACATCTGTGGCAGAGCCACCTCTACCTACTCGTATCCAGACAGGGATGTATTGCTCGGAAAACTCACAAAATCTCTACAATAACAAAATTCTAGGAAGTTCTTCTATACTAATCATCAAAGTTCATCTTAGGTCTGCGTTCTCTAATCATAGTTTATCTAGCTTCCAAGGTTTGTACTATGATTCCTCTGATACCTACTGTAACGCCCTGACCCTAGATACCCATAGTCGGTGCACTATTACATAACATTGGCATGATCTCAAAGGATCATATCTCGAAAGACTGATTTTTTTAGTATTCTTGGAAACACTAGATATATTCATAAGTCATACATTACATCACAAGGTAAAAAAAATTGAACCAATATCTTGTCTTAATATCCCCTCATACTATCCTTGCAGGTCATTCATAAATTACTTCTTCTCATCCTTTGAAAAATAAAACACTGAAAGGGGTGAGATCAGATGCTCAGTAAGGATAACAATATAGCAGAAGATTTCATAGATAAGCATAAACACTTAAAGCAATTTTTAACTAAAACAAAAGCCGTTTAAACTTGAACTTCAGCATAAAATGGCAATGATAAAATGAAATAATTACATTTACTTATTCACATGGATATTCTACTAGTCGAACAATCACATGCAATATCAATAACCACTTTCATAATGATGGAATGCATAATGTCAGACTATCATAACCACATAGCCAAGGCCTCGTGCCAAGACTACAAATAAGATTTTGTCAAGGCCTTGTGCCAGGACACGATTTTGTCTCATGAGACCTACCGATGCACCGAGGAGCAATATAGGGCTCCACCCGTCACATATTATGTCCAATGCATTCCCATATGAAAAGGTTTAAACATAACATACACATTCATATTAAAACTAGCACACAAAATGTCAATACCTTAACCAGAAACCATGAATGGTATAAATATAGCACATTCATAGTCAAATATAACTCATTTGATACAATATAGAAGATTTTATTGTATCACATTAACCTCAATCAATAATAATGAAGGATGTTTCCATAGATGAAAATAATCGTCAAAACTATTTGAGAGAAATATCCCCCTTTTTCTTGAAATCATTTAATGGTCACACTATTTGTCAAGAAGCCATTTAAAAATAGATTTTGGAATGAAAGTGTCCCATACAACTTTGAAACATTTCAAAGGCGTTTTAATTTTAAAACTTTAATGTCCATATAAATAAATACTTAAAACAAATTTTAAAACATGGTCATTAATGAGAAAGATTTAGAGGAATAAGTCTTTAAAACATTTAAAAATGTTATTCTAGTAAGAGTTTCTAACCAAAAGAGAGACACTTGAATAAAAATAATTTAGGTAATAAAAACATTTTAATATCATGTGAATAAATTAATTCATTATATACTATGTCAATGTACATTATATACATGACATAAAAGTGATTTGGTGTATAACAACAAAGAAGTCTCAATGGAATGTAAATTGAGATGAAATCTCTTATAAAGGTCGTATCATTAGGTTAAGGATAAATCAACGACATAAATATGTGTGAAAAATATAAATAAACTAAATATGATTGGATATTCAATGTAAAACAATCAAAGGATATTCACACATAATCTTGTAAAAAACACCAATTAATTGGAGGTTTAGCTCAACAAATGAAAAATGAGTTAAAATTACTCTTATCAAATTCATATTGATGACTTGAGAAATTATCAATGGAGTGATTATGTGTATCAAAAGTATATCCACAGAAAAGGGGAGCGGAAATTATGAAATAATCAAATTAATAGTGATTCCACACATAATATTGGGGTAATAAAATCAATGAAACATACGTAAAGCCAAATGGGTGGAAATTGAAATTTAAAATTCCCTTATCGATTAGGTAACTTACGAAACATACACCCATGAAAGAAGGATCACACCATGATGATGTAAATACCCATAAATTAAAGTATATTACACAATGAATACAATCATGGTCAGTACACATACACCACATGCAATAATTAAGTCGTGAACAATGGAATTCTCACGAAATTAAGAGTGAGTTAAGAAACCCCTTACTTTGTACTTTTCCTTGGTCGATGGTAGATTATCCTACATTATAACGGTGAAATAATTTTTATTGAATTATAAAAGAATCATTTACATTAATACGATATCATATATGATCTTTTAACATTGATTTGTTAATAATATATTAGAATTATAGTCATTTCGGGTGTTAACAGGTTTATTTTACATTATATTATTAGTTATGTGAGCCATATTTGTTACTAATGGGATGAATATTATTCATAACCAGAATGATATCAAGTCCTTAAAAATTATTTTTAATCATCAAATGAGAATTATACTTGAATGGATATGATGGAGAATGAATCTCATTGCGTTTGTGGAGACGGTACTCCGTACGTTCGCACGAGCGAAAATATTTTTCTTTTGATATTTAAATAATATATAAGTAGATGGTATATCATATATAAAAAATAATTATCATGTTATATTTATTATTTAAATGAGTTACACATCATTATTATACCCACCCAAATAATAATATATTGAATAACAATTACACCACGACGTGGAGACATTAAGCCATACGTACGCACGTATGGTGACATGTTATTCAAAGGGTGGATAGAATACAGAATATGGTTGTACCATATTTATAATAACATAACAGTATATATATGATACAGGAGTTATTATTTTAGAATGGTAATAACAAAGAAAGATGAAGTGGAAGAAGAAAGGAACTTGAAAAGGGGTGTTGAAAACATTACCTCATCTTCGGGTTCTTCCTTTTGATTTGATCAAAAGGGCTCCATAGGTTGGCTTTCTTATCAAACTAAGGCCTCTAGGTTGTAGTGAGGGATGTTGAGAGAGTATTTGGGCTGGGGTTGGCCGAAAAAAGGGCTTTGAATGTGTGAAGAAATGAGAAGGAGGAGTGCCCTTTTATAAGAGGGGTGAGGGGAACCTTTGGAAAAGCTAGAAATATTAATTTATAATAAATTCATATTTTTTTCTAATGGCTAAAAAGTTTATTATTCAACGTTTAAGGTGGGTATAGGTAGAAAACCATTCAACCAATAGAATTTATAATGGTTTGGTTCATTATATTAAACATATCTTTTAGTTTTAACTCTTAGTTAATTAGTTTGACATTACCATGTCACTTTGTATTTTTATATTATATTGTTAATAAACATACTATATACATCCAAGAGACCCCCAAGTGGTCAAATAATGATGCACCTATCATGATATAAGTCTCTTTGCCAAACCTTAGATTTTTAGTAATTTAATATCAATTAATAATATAATATATGTTTTAAAAACTCTTTTAAGTCAATTTTGACACTATTCAATAGTTGATTTTTGTAAAACTCATAACAGACTTATTACTTAGAAAAAAGTTAATTAAATCATTAGAAACATGTCATATTAACCTATAAAATTAGTGTAATTAATTAAAAGTCAAAAAATTATATTTATTCGGGTATTTATAATATCAATTATTTTAATTTTTTACTATTTTGGTAATTACTACATCATCATTGTGGCATAAATAAATTACCTTATATAATGTCTAAAAATTATAAATAGAATACCATTATGTAGGAAAGATTTTTAGATTTCTAATGAATATTTTTAGTCTAAAATCCAACATATATAAACCTATGTAAAAATTGATTTTCTAAAAGATATATGCTTGTGTCATTTTTGTATTCATTTTAACGTAATTAAAATAAAGTGTCCCTATCACTTACAAGTGGCTCCATGGGGTCCCAAAATCGATACAAAGATTCCCATGGTCAGACATGTATCAACCAATAAGGTTAAGAAACGTTTTAGGGTAATATTTATTATTATAATATAAATTTTTAACCCTTATTTACCAGATTTATCTTTTAACCATGGTAAATAAAATATTTACCGAAATAATTATTCAAAATGTCTAAAAATAAAAGTTACCTATTTACACAATTTGGACATCCTGATTCCAGATATGGAATCCATTTTTCCAAATTCAATACACAGAAGTGGCAGAAATTAATTTAAAATTAATTCCCGTTGTTAAAACAAAAAGCGTGTTTTTAAGAGATAATAACTATCAAAAGATCGGCACTTGTTTATGTCTGGTTTAATTGTAAAATTATGTACAATGAAAAACATTAAATAAAATTGTAAAAATATATTATAAATATACTTTAAAACCACTCAAATTCATAATTTATCAATATTAATTATTTCGATTAAAAAAGTTGTTTTTAATTAAAATTTAGTAATTTTCACTATTCATCAAAATATGAAAGTTATCCGAAAAGTACCAAAATTTCACCATAGGCTAATTTCGTTATTCCGAATCCAATAAAGAAGTCCATTTTGAGAGATAGAATTTATAAAATTTTATAATGGCTAGATTGATTGGTTGTGGTGTGTTAGAATCTTGAAGTTGCGTATAATGCACGCCATCACAATATTCAAAGGGAAACGTATCGTGGAAGCTTGGAGTGTTACAATTTAATGGGACACCATGGGGAATAATCACTCATGAATTCATTATTTTTATATAACATAATTTATATCCATAATATATAAATAATTTTTTTAGCCCATAAAATACTCTTCTAACATCTTTTTATAAAAAATTAATTTCATTTCTTAAGAAAATATACATAATTTGTAAAATAATTCATTGATTATATAAACCCATATTACATACAAAATATTTTATTTTATTATTCCACTAATGGAAGTTGTAAAATAATATTTTTATTATAAAATATATGGAATAAAAAAATCATGTAATCTAGGAATTAATCAAGAATAAACACCATAAAAAATCATTCAGGGGGAAATATTTTTTTCATTGACACCAATGATGATATTATGGATGATTAACATAGTGTTTTAATGAAGTGGTAAGGTACCCTAATTTATATGATAGATTATAATACTGATGTGTAATTTATTTATTACCATTGATTTGGAGCACATATCACTTTTTTATAAAAAAATTCTTATCAAATAAGTATCACACATGGGAACAAATACATCGGTTTAATGTGTACTAATATAATGACATAACACTATACGAATCCTCCTAGCCCAAACAAATCGTTAATGGAGTGGTCAACTAATCGTATCCCTGAAAATATGGAGTGTTTTATCCTATATGATGTTAAACACGATAATATAATGTTAATCATTTATATATGATGTAAAAATGAAATTAAAATGGTATTTGTTATTCAATTGTTGTAATCCAAATTGAAATACACCATTTTCATAGAAAATTGAATGATTTGTAAAATGTTTTACATAAAAAAAATATTATTTTCATTCATATTCAGTTATTCCGAATATGTATCCACATATCGGTAGAGAAAATTATGAATTATTCCATTTCAATTATAAACATTGTATTTTCCTATTATGATAAAAATACTCCCATCTAGATTAATGTGTGGCTTGATTCATATTTTCATATCCTATATAGTAATGCACAAACCTCATATATTTATCCCCATCATGTTTCTATTCTACTTAAACTCCCATTTCATTCTAGTATTCTACTCTTTAACAATTAATTTCATATTTCTCCCACATTCAAAATATCATCCCTATATTTCAAATTGTATTTACATTAAGATCCAAAAAAATATATTGTAAAATTATCTCCATTAGAATAATGTATTGTATAATTAATATTATCACAACATTTATATTAATAATCAAGCCTCATTCCATTATCCCAACTCTGGCTAAATTCCTTATTTTGGCAACTATTTAACTCCCAGGTTCCATTTCTCCTTACAGAATTTCTTTTAACTGATTTCTTTCTTAATATCGATCATTCCATTAATACTGTGATTATATAAACTAAAATACCTTTTTCTAAATCTTTATATCTCCATTCGTATCTACACATGAAATATTGTGATGCATAATCCTCTTATTTCAAGCCCATCCATGTTCATTCTATCCCCTATTTCAACGTTTCATTATTCACATATTTATTATTGGTTATTATAAAAAATAGGATATATTGAACAATATATATAATATACTATATAATTTTCATAGAACATTGTCTACCATATATTACTTTAAACAAGTTAGATTCATTAATACCTCCTTTGATAATACTATAATGTATATCATTTTTCAATAGCACATGAAATTATAGTATAAATTAGATAATCATTTACAGAACATGATAATAAAATATTTGCACCCATATCTCATATGTATGAGATTTATGTATGAAAAAATAGAATGTTAACAGTAAAATTACAGTTGGTTTACTCATTACCTTAATTGTAATTTTTTACCATTTCATCATATATATCTATTCAAACCCCCAACATCATTATTTATTTTAAGTTGAATTATAATAATTTTTATAAGACATGTAGTGATATTCTTGGAATATATTTTTATCCATTATAATAGTTCCTTTAAGTCACCTCTATCCTACAATTTTGAGGTATTCTTGTGTGACACCCCCATTTCACTAATTTTAGGAAGAATAATTAATTATGGATTATTTTTTAGTGTATTATAGTTTTTAAGGAGTTATAGGTTCAAGAGTTTAAAAATACAATGAAATGGTCCGATTGAATTGTTGACACATGGTTAGTACTAACCATGATGCAACACTATATAAGGTAGGGGTATAGATTCAAGTGAAATGTGCACTTTTGGAAAAATACTTCGCAAAATATGTTGTTAAACGTTAAGCAAATATTATTAATGATGAATAGAAAATTAAATTCAAAATTTTCTAGAGAACCATGCATAAAAATCATGTCTGGATGAATCTCTTTCAACTATGATCTTAATGGTTGTAGCACAATGTAGTTAACCATGTAAGATGTACAAATATTTATATATATGAATTTTTATATCCCATCCAAACCCAAACCCCAACCACATTATTTTTTACTTATTTTACCCCTTTTTAATTCATGTTTTGTTTTCTAAGAGGGTTGCAAAGGGATATTCTCTTCATCCACTACTATTTTACATTCATTCCACCCATAATCTATGTGGATTTTAGAACTATATCTCTCCATTCCTGTTATCCTCTCCTCCCATCATCTATTCCACATAGTTTTTAATTCTCCCATAAATGCTAACACCATTGTTAAGATAATTAACGGTTTCATACTACTTTATATTTATGTTTTTGGTTGTTTATGGCTTATATATACATTTTTTTCTCATTTTCGATTCAACAATTTATAATGAGTGGTTTGACAGGGATAAGGAATATTATTTATATATTTATTTTGTTTAATAAGTTTAAAAATGATTGATCTTTCAAAATACCATATGTTATCATGTTAACCATGTATGTTTTACCATGATGGATTTATTCAATGTTTAAAATAATTTTTATTCATGGAATTGTATTTTTTTAATTCAAATATATAGTATCCAATTTGAAAATAATTTTTCATGTTCCAAAAGCTTATAAATAATCCTTAATGTTTCTTTTAAAATGATATTTATATGAAATGAAAGTTTGTGTCCTCTATTTTATTTTTAGGTAAATAAGCACCTGGTTTGACGATTATTTTCATTTAAATTAAATCACTTTTCATGTAATTCAAAATATTATACCCAATATGATAGATTTGTGGATGTTTGAAAAATATATTGTGTATGATTTTTGATAGTGATGGACTCTGAACCTCGTATTGTATTTGTTTTAACACTTTTCAATTGAATGAGTAACCTGAACAGTTTTATAAATTATTATTCTTAATGCTCTGGTTGGTGATTTTTAGTTAGTTAAGGAAGATACTACCTATTTTAATAACCATTTATGATTCATTGTTTAGGACTACCACCTTAAATGGGATAAGGAAGTATTATTATTATTATTATTTTCTTAGATTATTATGAATACTCGCTTTTTATTTTAGTGTGTTGTTATGGAGTTGAGGGTTACTATTTTCATTCCATTACTAATTCTAGAAATGGTATTGAGTTATACTTATTTTATAAACTAGGATGAGTTATACAATGGTATCCCAAGGTATCTAAAGGAATTTTTAGATGATTTTTTGTATAAATGAATTTTTAAACATGTTATGTATTATAATTGGTTATACAGTTAGATCTATTGGACTAGATTTTTTTGTTATGTTTTATTAGGGGCCCAATATTCTATAATATAAGAAAATTATCATTTCATTTATGATCCTAGTGATATTTATATGATTCTAACTCTTTTTGGATGATTTTATTTTTTGGATCCTTGATTACATATAATTGTAACCATTTGTACTTCTTTTGATTCAATGTTATCATTTTCATTTTGTTTCATATAATCATTTTCAATAATTATGGAGGATCCTTCATCATTTTGGTTTTCTATAATTCATGGTTTTGATATCCTTTAATGTATATTAGTAATTTATTTTGAAAAAAAATTCCTTTACAATTGGGTTTTCTTCCCATTTCTTTAAAAAGATGTGGTTCAAAAAAGAATATAGAAAACAAAGGGGAAAAGGCATTGTTTTATTCAAAAACACAATTATAATATTTTAAATGATTTGAATAAATTTATATTTTATATATTAGTTCAAAAGTTATTTTATTTAGTATTTATGAAAATATTATAAAAGATTAGATGAATGATATTTTAATAATTTTTCATTCAATTTGGGAAAATAAATTCTTTTATTATATGTTGTAGCTAGAATTTAAAAAAATTAATGAAATTTTTTAATCTAATATTTATTGAAATTATAGGGGATTATTTTTCAAACTCATTTTACACACCCAATATGTATTTGTATAGGAAGTGTGAAGGATTAATTGCAGGTTCCCTTGTTCGATCAGTATTTAGAATTTCTTCATGTCACTCAGTTGTTATATAATTATATGTGGTGAGTTAATATGTGTAACATAGATTGTTTTGAAAATTTTATGGGATTGGGTTATTTGAAACATATATATTATCTAATTATGATGGTAGTTGTACTCATATTTTTGGATTTTTATTTTCGTTCTTGTATTGTATTTCTAATTTCTCCATGATATAGTTATAGTGATAGTGATTATTATTATTAGTTATTTATACTTTTGATATGAATTTCATTTATTATCTATTTTTGAATATATTTAAATAAATTTTTTGCACATGGTATTTAAACTTATGAAGATAACGCATTAGATTACTGAACATTAAAAATACTAAATTTTTTTATTTTGAGTTCAAAATAATTCCCATCAATTATCTATTGATTCACTAATTCATGTTCTTATCCTAAGGTGATTAGGAATATTCCTCAATCCTCATGGAAAATATTCACTTATATTGGTTTGGAGGTTTCCCAAGGTGGCTTTTTACAACATTCCTATAACATCAATGTTTTTGTGAATTTGAGTGACCATGAACATTTGAAAAATAAATCTTTATTTGACTTTTTATACGTATTTTTTGGAATTATATATCCTTCATACTCATGGTATTAATTGAATTGTTTTTTTTAATTCATTCCATTTTTTATCATATCATTATTTTACATGAGTTTACTCATCCTTAGAAATCTATATAAACTGATGTTAATGTTTCATCAAATTTCATTACACCAATAATTCATTGTAGCTACCCCAATATATAATTACATAACCTTGGGTTCTTGAAACCTTCCTCTACAATTAAATATTTATCCATCCAAATGTATGTTATAAAAAACAAATTAATATAAACCCTTTATAACTATAGGTAATGAGTTTATATTATATGAATAAACCCCCTTGGAATGGTCTTGACCCATACAACAACAATATATCCCACTAATAATTATATTTGGAATACAGATTCCATAATGAATAAGAAACCACAACATTATGATACTCTGAAAATATAACACTTGAACCCATGTTTTGATATTATCCAATAGTCCTCCTCATTTTTTGTATTTTATGATACATTCATAGGCCCATTATTTATATGTGGTTAGTTGTTACTCTATTTATACCTTCATTATCTAGTTATAATTTAATAGTGTTTAGTATGTCATTATTTTTTTCCACATTAATATACTCAAGTGTGTTTTAGAATCTATGGTGTTAGAAAATTAATCACAACATGTTCTTATAGAGAATAATATGATCATTTCCACAAGTTCATAATTTGTTTACATATTGTTTCAATTTTTATGAATGGAAACTAAAAACCCATATTTTTTTAAAGTATTATTACAATAAGATTCATTTATTTAGATATAATAATTTTCCATAAAAACTCAGAAATACTAGCCAAAGAAAAAGAGAGGTCAATTAGTATTAATCCTCCTCAATAGGTGTTAGGAAAAATTTAGAGAATAATATAATATTGCTTCAGGTTTATGGTTTCAACTATTAATCCGAAAATACATTTGATATTATCAGAAGGTCAACTAATCTAGTAATATTATATAAAAATTATTCATTTTCCTTACATTTTTTTACATGTCTGAGATTAACCTCCAAAAAGAGTTGACCTATAAATACAATTATAAATTTATCATGATTATTATTTTTTATCATTTTTTTCATTAAGTATTAAATTTTATATAATGTTTTCCATTTATCAAAAAGATTATATAAAATTATTTTGGAAAACATGACCACTTTATAAATCACTAAATGAAGATGGATATCCGTAATTTGGATGCCCTCTTTTTAAAATTAGTACAAATATGACATCACTATATTTAAAAGATACTCCACTAAATTTTATAAAGTTAATAAATAATTTATAAGAAATTCTATCTAGTTTTCATAGTTATACCAACTATGAAATTTCATATAATACTCCATTACATTTTTTCATGTGCTATACCACCAAACCCATCACTCATTTTATGATATACACCATACTACGTGACTCTTTTAAAATGTAAACATAGAAAAATCATTTATTTTCTACTGAAATCAATGAAATAAATATTCATTTCAAGAAAATATGATAATAGATATTCTGATTATCCTAATATAAAAATATCATGTATGGGAAGTTATATCATATTTTCATACCCCCCCCTTTCAATCACATTATTTAAAATATACGAAATGAAAAATATGCATTCATTTTCTTCTAGACACAATCGTTTTCATCCAAAAAACCCAATTAAAGGGTGTGGATTTTTTAAAATATACTAAATAATGGAGGGGAATTATAGTGATGTTCTTATTCAAAATGATTTTCTTTCAGGAGGTTATACCAATTTGACTACTCACAAACTCAAATATATTATATTAGTCACAAACCCACCCATGTTATTTATTGCATGTTTTCTCTTATATTTTCTATAGCTGCACCACAAATTATTTTTGTAGATCGTATAATCTCCACTGTGATTTTTATTGAAATATTGATGAGTATTAACACATGATGATTTACATGAACAAAAAATTCACATTCCATCAAAGAAATATGTACTCTTGATGTTTAATTTTCAAATAAAATGAGTAGTTACATATGGGAATAATACTTACATTGATGTTTTATATCTCTTTCATATTCACAATTCCCCACTATATGTGATAAAATTCAAATACCTATGTGAAGTACACATTAAGGAATCTATTATTAATGATGTTTATCTGATGAAAATCCTCTTATGAACCCCTAAAATTTGTTTCAAACACCAGAGGAACCACACATGTATTAAAGTATATTTATTCATGGATCAAAAACCCTGACGAAATCATAACTTTTTTTAAAAAATTATGATCATTATAGTTTTTATAATTGAAATTATTTTTCATTATGAAGAATCATAATGTATTTCATACCTTAAATTCAATCTTATAGGTCTATTACATGAAGATCAATTATTTACCCTAAGGTATTCAAATTATAATTTATTCCCACATCCAAATGAATTATCTGACATGTGTTTTGGAATATTCCATGATCCTTATGAATAAGTCCCACACATTCAAAAAATTTATAAGCATGAACAATTGACCATAATATGAAGTCTTATTATTTTATGTGATGCACCTGAGAAATTTTTATGAAGCATATATATCATTCCATATCATTCTAATGGTTCCAAAACAATGTCCTTCATATATAATTGGAATTATAATAATTTCCTAGTAAATCCTACATCAATGTTACTTTCCGCAAGACATTAAACTATATGGTAAATTTTCATTTTACATGAAATTAAAATTCATGTGTTGTCCTAGCATAACCAATCGAGGCCCCACTAGGAGAGCTGGTAATCTGAGTGTAACTCCCCAATACAACCTATAATAAGACATGTGAAATAGACTTGTGTTGAGATGTAATATCACATATGGGAGGACATATCCTAATGAACATGTACATATTTACACATCTAACTACATCATATGAATATTGGATAAATAAAATAGTACTAATATGAGAAGAAATAATTCCTATAGTAATTTGTAAGAACAACTAGAAGTAGTAGTATAAATATATTCAATGTAAGAAAGAAAAAATAAATTTTCATCCAAAATAAGTGGAGTGTCAACCTAACAGTTTATGATGAAGCGATTCATTATTACATAAAAAAAATCATAACAATCTAGAGATAACCATCACTAATTACTACAATGCTCCACATATACCAAGCCCACCAAGGTCATCTTAAAATTTTATATCATCTACAAAATAAAAGGCACATACAGGAAAAGGCCACCCATAGTTGAGTATATATGGGCATAGTAGGATTCCATAAAATGGTAGAAAATTGAAATAACAAGTTGGATCAGCATAAAATATAATTTTGGGAAATGATATCCAACATTAGAAACACTCAAACATTAAACCATGTAAAGAGATAGTGGAATATCTTGATCTTTATATGAATGTAAGGAAACTGTTCTTGTTCAAATCTCTTTAAGTAAATTTTTTTCTATTCATTTTGTACAATGAATCCTCATTAGATTAAATAAATGAGAATCATACCTCACTGATTTTACATCATGGTTGCGGTTGTGCTGACCGAAAAATGTTGGAGGAACCACAACACATCCATGATTTTTGATGAGGGGGTTTTACTCCATTAAAATAATACCCATTCCACATCTTATAGAAAGTTGTATTGAAATCCTACATATATATTAAAAGGGGGAACAATACCTTGACAAACACATTCTGTCTAGGGGTGGGGGTTTCTACCCCACTAATTAAATAATGTTCACTCTTGAGTCTCAACATCAATTAACAATGATAGATGGAACAAAAAACCTATTATATTCACTCTATATCATTGATATTGAAACATGGGTCATTATATCATTCTATATTGAACAATTTTGAGTTAGGACTACTCAGGTGTCCAATTCTATTTTTTGAGGAGTGAGTCATAAAAGGAATATCATATGTAAAAATGATAATCGTGTTTCTCTTACTATATATGTTGTGTACTCTCTTGTCTATTCCTAACCTCATTATACTGCCTAACATGGTGTTTAAAAGACATGAACATGGAATGTCACACGGGGTACCCGATGTGTGGGACCACATGAAATCATAGGAATGTACTCCTTATACATTGCTCCACCATCAAGGTAGGGAACATAGTGTGGGGTTTCTTCCACATGATCTATGATATTAAACTCATTATTAAAATCCCAGCTTCCATAGTGTAAAAAACTACATTGTGTGGTTTCTATCAAAATTCATTGAATGTAGTTAGATTTTTCATAGAAGCATCATATCCATCCCAAACACTAACTATAATACCTAGATAAACCTCTATTTTTTCTAGGATATTTATTAAGTTAGTTTCTAATTTTATAATCCCCACTAGTAAACAAATTATAGTGGTCCATTTCTCAAAGAGAAAGATTCAATATCCCAACATAAATTCCATCTACACCTCCTCATGGACCAATAATATCCACACATATACCATACATCAATGACCCTTTGTTAATCCTAAATACTCTATAAAATCATAATATTCAATATCAATCACACATAACAACACATTTTTGAGTTTTTGTCATAGTTCAAACTAGACAGGTAATATAATTGATGGCTTAACATGGACCAATGATGAACACAAGATGAATTAGGGTATAAAGGTAGAATAAATTATGTTTATTTATTGATGATAATTATGAACCCAGCCATAAAACATGAGTGAATAAATCAAAAAAGAATATATAATATACAAAATATTATATTAGGTCTAATGATAAATATTCAATAGGGTCATGAAAAACAAGAATAAATTGACGATTCAATGATGAAATCATAATCCCTTATAATAATATGAAACTAATGTGTATGAATAAATAAATAATAGGGCACTTTTTATATTAGGATCAATAGTTAGTTATTAATATGTCTGAAATGATATCATTGTGATGTCCATGATTTCCATCATTGTTGATGAGTCTGGCAGGACTAGATTGATGATCCTTGAATTTTCAAGTTCAACCTCGAAGGACTTACTAATTAGAGGACACCATTTCTAAGGGAGGTACAGTATGGTTATGAATATTACCATATTTATTTTCCAAAATATAGTATAAATATTTCTGACCAAGGTTTATGAATATTAAATTGAATTCAATGAATTAAAAAATTTATTTATTATTTTATTTTATTTAACGACCACACATGACACTACATCGACCAATCATATGATTGAATAAATATTATATAATTATTTAGGTTGTCCCCATGTTCTGAATCAATTGGTTGAATCAATTTTCCTATTAATGGTTTCAAACTAGGTTAATTCAATTAATTCCATAAATAACTATGTGTTTGGTACAAAATATTTAATATTTTTTAATATATCATTTTAGAGTTACTAAAACATCCGTGGAATTTCTCCACCTCTATAAAATAACTTATCAACAGATTTAAATAAATGTAGGGTGCAAATTAAAATCAAATATTTGTTACTTGTTACCATCCTTTAAAGGGGATATTAAATTTCATGGTACACATTCTAGCATCAAATTTAATTAAAACACTCATTTTTGAAGAATGAATGTTATGAATACTTCATACAACTTTGAACATAATATTATTCATTATTATGTATCATAAAACTAAAAGGATTATTTTTCAAGGATGAGTTTTAATTATTGATCATGGGAAAGAAAATTTACCCACATCACTTATATCTATGAATATTTTCATTCCCATTATAATGATTTTTACAAATTCTAATCAAGGATAAATCCAAAAAAAATTCCAATTCTTCATTCAGCCATTAAAAATTAAATGTTTAGCAATTTTAAATACTTTTAATCTTATTAAACTCACTTTATTAGGTCAATTTTTCCTTTTTCATTCTAAAAGATAGACTATTGAATTCGTGTATAGTTTTAAAATCCATAGTAACATTTTATATTTATCAATATATCATTCAATTATAAAGTTTCATCATAGATGAATTTAAACACAATATAAATCTTTATATTTTATACATGGGTCTTTAAGTAAAATATCACCATCATGGAATAATTTAAACTCCAATGTGATCTTCAAAATCCTCATCTAACCATAAACTCAAAAAGAATTCTCAATTTAAATGTGGTCATTTAAATAACAAGTCAACTTTTTGGATTTCATTAAACTCTAATGTGTCCTTCACATACTATGGATATCTTTTAACACCATAGTTACCATCAGAACCATCATCTGTTTGTTTAGAGAAAAATTTCCCTTTTTATTCATATAGAAAAAATATGTTACCTTATTTATGTTTCTAAAATATATATTATCTTCCTAATTATTTAAAACATTCATTAACTACAAAAATATTTTGATCACATAGTGATTTTGGTTTTCCATATAAAAAAGTGAAACAAATATATCTTGTGTTATGATAAAATATTCCCAATCCTATGGGAAAATAAATTTTTTAAATCTCATAAAAGTTTTCATTCATTAATATCATTCAAACCTTGATTTTTAATTAATTGTCCAATTATGTAGTAAGTGATGTAATTATAAGATTCCAACAATAATGGATTTATTATTGTTTTCAAAAATATGTCTTCAATGTATACAATTTTATCAATTAAGATAGAAATCCCCTTTATCAGATTAGTCAACCAACCATCCTCTCAATTTGAACATGTTTTCCAAATGAAACAATATAATCTTCTAGGGGAATATAAATTTATGTTTCATATATAAATGTAAAATTTATTGCCAATTTTTTGAAAATATATTATAAAACATAGATGAAATAAATTTAATTTTTCACACATATATTTGGCAATTATAGAAGGCATGGTATAAGAAGGGAAAATGATATATAATTTTATTTTTCTATGAACTGAAATATTATGTATAAGTTATTTTTTATAAGTTTATAACAATATTTAAAGATAGAAAGGTATATTATTCAAACTTATAAACCTATCTTTCAATAAAAAACACTATGGCATAGGGTTTAATATCACATGATTTTTATTTTATATGAATATTTTTATTTTAGATGTTATTAATTTAATTTTTAGTCATATAGTATGATATATGATTAAAATTAAATTTAAATCAATACTATATGTAATAATGTGATTGATCCCATGATGTTACAAGTATTTCATGGATAAATTATGTAATTATTTTGTTTTTTTGATATATCTCCAAAGAAATTATTAAACATTATGATAATTTAACTATTTAATTTGTTATTTATGATCAAATGTGTGTCTCGTTTTATATAAGATGAATGCATAAAATTGATATTAATTTGAATACATTCATATGATATTCAAAAAAATTATGTTGAATCATGGGTGAATTATGGAATGTTACATATTTAAAAAAGAAATTTTATTAGTTAATGCTAAATTATATAATTTAAGTTATTTTAAGGGGTTGATGATTTATCATAAAGAAAGGGAATATGGAAGAGGAATAATGAGGGAACGTTTATAATGAATCAAATAAACAATGAAAACATACATGATTATATGTATTGTATTCCCTAATAGAGTTTTAGCAACCCACAATTATGCCTGTGAAATACCTTGTGAATGATGTGACACCCATGTCAATAATCCACTTAACCAGTGACCTAGAAATGATCCCGAAATTTCATCATGAAAGCATCCAAATAATATAGAGGGTTCATACTAGTGGTGTGGTCATATTATATTATCATGGGGAGACTATCACTTCATTACCATACTATAACAATATTAGAAATAAAATGAATCAGTTACAAAACTATTGGTAAACATTGAAATCAAGGAATTTTATGATAAATAAACAAAACATTAGATGAAAAAATAGAGGAATAGATTACATTCTATAACCCCCAGGGTCAATAATATATAATAATTAAAAAGAAATAAAATATTACTTGGGGTAATATCTAATCACTAATAGGTCTCAATTCCTTTCTTCTCCCATCATCAAACTACAAAATAGAAAATCAAGAAATTCCATTAAATAGATACCCAAAAATATATTTCCAGGAGAAATTACATTGTCTCAAGGGTGGAATATGTTCCACGTTTAAACTATAATAATGTGAGTACAACTTAGTGGGCCACCATAGATGAAATATCTAAAATAACCAGTCTGAAAAAATTAATGAAATGGTGTTGTATATAAATAGTGTTATAAATTTAAAATAATTTATACGATTGAAATAAATAACCACAATCATCATATTTTTAATGAAACTTGATATTTGTGACATTGTGTGATATTTATATCAAATATCTTGATCACACCTATATACTTTAGCTAGTTCAAGGGTATCTATGAGTATATCACAAGGCCCGTGCGAACAGTTAATATTGATATGTAATCGAAGATTTTAAACTAGAATTTCAAATATTGATAAAATAGGGGAATCCAGATTCTCATCTTATCATTCCCATGGAATAAGATCTTTCACTCTAACATTTCCATCGTATTCCATCTCTAAAATATTGGAAATAATACTTGTGTTACAATAGAATCTGATTGATAATCTTGATACTCTTCCACATCAGTCAACATACAATTATATTAATTGTACTTTCCTACCCCCCCCCCCCCACATTAATAACATAGAATCTATGCAGTCATCATGGAATTCCCAATTTTGATGTATCAAATGGAATTTTGGAACATATCCCATTATTCTAATAATGAATATGTTATATGTAATCCAAGGATCTCATATTAGAATTCCCATGAATTAGGGGAAATGACTTTTTCTAGAATGCTCATGTTAACTCAATCCATCCACCATCTTATTTTCTTAGATTCTCTTATTTTGTTTCCTCTCATTATCACATTTCTAGAAGAATATCATCATCATAAAACCACCTTAGTCCAAGAGGGACTTGTTAACCAAGAAACACCATCTCCACAAGACACTGACAAGAAGAGAAAAGTTAATGTTCATTGAGTCACTGCTACCTAAAATCAAAATGAACTTCACCATGACACAAATGATTCTCCATGGAATGAAAATTTCATGTTTTATGATTTATTTCCAAAAGGCACTCAAATAAATCCCATATATCTCACTGTATCATATATATAATGCAGTGGTTTATCACTCTATACCCACATGATCAAACAAAATAAATGAGATAGATTATCTCTAACACATTTATTTCACAACTACCTCTAAAAATCCATGAGTCTTACACATCCCATTAACTATCAACATGTATTGACTAAAGATTCCATATGTTATACATTACTAAAACTAGGGTGAAGCATTCACTCAAGTATTTTATGATGACTTTTGTTCCATTAGTCTCATATATATTGATTAATCCTTGATGCTTTCATACAATCACACGTGGAATTTATCATATTTCATTCAAATAACATGAGCACCCTTTTACACAAATTCATATCAATACTAGATTAATTTAACCATGATATACCATATGTATGACAATCCAAATAAGGTCAAAATTTATTATATCATTGAGAAAATTTCAGAACCATAAGGTTAATAATATTAATGATCCTGACACCTAGAAACTGACAATAAAACAAAAACACAAACTCCCAATGTGATTCCCTTAAAAAGATCTATCTTCTAACCAATAATTTCCTATAAAATTCATAGCAGCATGCATGCATCAATTATAGAAAATGAAGCATATGAAAAAGTATCATTCTCTAAACTAGACAATGTCTACCGATCAAGCCAACCGCCTACACTAGGTCCCACACCCCAGTATAGAATCCCACTAAAATGTAACTCTGAGGCATGACTGCCGCTATAAGGTATAACCAATAACCCTATAGGTTATCAAGAGACCCTTATATAAGAAAACATCTACAACATCAAGGATAAAATGTAACACTATCATGGTTTCATTACCCACAACCGAGGGTATCATTATTGTGTAACATCTATAGCCTAATCTACAGATACACTAGATTAAGATAAAACAAAAAGGGCACTCATCACTATAATCCCAAAAAGTCCAATAAGTTCTTATTTTCTAGTAATTAGTCCTTAGAATTTTTTAAACCCATAGAATTTTATTTTAAAATTGATCATTATTATAAACATAAAATTCATAGCTTTATTAAATATCACATCCCACAATTTGGTTAGATAAGATTTTATCAGCATGTTATAAAAAATTCATTATAATTTTCTCAGTAACACATTATAAAAACAATCATCACTTTATCACTCATTTATTCATAAATTTAGAACAGAAGTTCATTAATGAGTTGGTTGAGTAGAATGAAACCATACTTTTATATGAAAATAAATATATGGATGAATACATATTAAATATTAATCCATTTAAATTATTTTAAACCATTTTAAAATATTAATGTTCATCATATAAAATCCATAAAATATAAGTAATCACTATACTGTGTGAATTCTAGGAAACTATAAATAAAAAGAATCATATTATTGATAAATCCATTCAATGTGACTACCATGTAGAGTTAATGAAAACACCCTCTCTTAATATAGAATGATGCGAGTTAAAATCTCAAAATTAAATTAAATAAAACACATGTGTGGCACTCTAGGTAGAAATCAATTAATAGTAAAAATAAAAGGGAAAAAAGTCTCACCACTAGAAACATGGATTGTTGTATTGTATGCGGGGTTACAGGCACCTTGGATGAAATTATCACGACTAGATGAGGGTATTATAGGATGGGGATTCACAATGTAAAGTCACAAATTGTAGGAAAAAGTAAATATATTGTGATTTTTCTTTGTGAATCCCAAACCCATAATACATTCATAGAGTTCACCATGATAGTTTACAATAAGCCTTAATATAAGTATTCATATACACCAGAGGGTAATCACTAGTGTTGAGGTTCTATTAGATTACTTCTAAGAGATTATGACCTCATTATCATAGAATAAAAATAGTGTAAATAAAATGAAAATGTTATAACATTTCAATTAAACATACAAATTCAGAGATGTTATGAAATAAATGAAATTATAATTTGAGATAATAAATGAATTCTATATATATTTAATCCCCCAATGGTGGATCATATATAATAAATAAATAACAAAAGATACACTAGGTCTAACAGCCCATCCCTAGCTGGTCGTGATTCTTACCAAGTACAATTTTCCAACTCCAAAATAGTTAAAGAAAAAATACCCATTGGGACCTGACCTAAGACTTAATAATATAAAAAATAATAGTTATATCTTGGGTATACAGATGTTATGGAAACCTAAGTCAAGTGTGTGTGTAATTCTATAGTCTACCACCAATAATATCCCTAAATTAATCTAACTAACGTAAGTTCTCGAAATTCTATATAAGTAAAAATATTAATAGTTTTATTGAAATTTATTTGTATGTAACAAGTAAAAAACAACCTTAGGTTCTAAATAACACATGAGATTGTTGGTATCATGTCAATATTTAGGTCCAATACCATGATGGACCCCACCTACATGGATCAAAGATGCGGTTTCTATGATCATGTATTGATGATCATGAAAACCCTAAATATCTATATATAATCTTGGAGGTTGTCCAGACATTTCTATTATTAATCACTACATGACATTTCTTCTCATCATATCATTCCCATAAAATGTGATCTCTCACTCCCAGAAATGGAAACTTTATATTGGACTAAAATTAAGGAACTCATCCTTGAATTCCAACAGAATCTGTGTGCCCATCTAATAATTCATCCCCATCCGTCATCATACGGTTCTAAGAACTCTAGCTACCCTTACCCCATCATCAATCATGTCGAATATAATCACTCATCTTGAAATTCCCAATAATTAAATATCATTTGGAATTTAGCTTCCCATGTCAATATTCTTGTGTAGTACATGTCATAAATAAAACCACATGGATCATCTTAGCATTCTCAAGCATTACGAACCATTTAGTTTTTAAATTGATTAAAATATTACTTCATTTTTTCCAATTTGGATCATAGCCACCACTAGAAATAATCACATTATTATATTAATAATATCTATTTAGAAAAACCATGCCATTTTAACGCATGAATATATATTTATAAATCATTAATTCCTTACCTGAAAATGTTAAAATTCCCATTAATCATATTATTTACTAATAAACTGTTAATTTAACATTATATTTACTTTAACAAGGTTTTGAGCCACAAAAACCATAAAATTATTGGTGGAAAATTCATTGTCATGTATCCAAATTTCTAGTCATTTCTCTCATAGAATAAGGATTCATTAAATTATGATCAAAATGTTAATTACATTTACAATTATAAATTTTTCTGGAATTTTAATTTCACAACCATTTATTTAAACCAGTATTTCCTCTATGACCATTTTAGATATAGTTTAAAAAATTCAATCAATAATTCTTTTTCATTCTTATTTTCCCTTATAAGTCCTTCCTATTAGAATTTACATTTCTATAGTTCCATGGCACACTAAATTGTATCATAATGAATGATGACTAAACTGAAATTAGTTAATTAAAATATACCAAATCTGTAATTTATGTATTTAGAGACTCAAACATGCACTAGGGAAAAAGCTCAGACTGTTATTTTAATTTAAGGGACCTCCTACTATAGACTCAAAAGGCCATACCCATAAAATTTCATTTAATGGATTGATTTTAAATAGAACTCACAAAGAAACAAGAGAATCTAGATAAAAATAGAGTATAAATACTATATATGACATGAGGGAAAATTTAAATAAGGGAAACAAATAATGGAATCTATAATATGGATAAATATACTGAGAGCCTTCCAATATTGTAGATGTAATTTGATTCTTCCTAGAAATTTTAGAGACCAACCATCCTGACGTGCATAGGAATAGGAGGAGTAACAAACATCTCTTTTGGTAATGGAGAAGTAAAATGATGTAAACTCCATTTAATTGTGGTGGGGGGATTGACATTTCCCATATTTTTAATGAGAACATTATATGGAAAATAATGACCCAACCATTCATCCATCACCTTCCCATGTCCATCCACCTCACACGATTACATTGAAATCAATGAAAAACCATGAAAAAACTATGTGTGATCCTATTCACGTTTATAGATATAAGAAAAGTATACTTTGAACTTCATTAGATATTTCAAAAGTCATGTACATGTGTATTTTGGGTTTCATTGTAGGGGGTTATGGTTATCACTAATTTTATACCACATTATTCCTCTCCAAAAACATGAACTCTATTTCACGAATCCCTAAGACAATTTTAAGACATCAATACCTTCAATAGAACTTCATTGAAATCCAATATTAGGCCATTAATGTTGTTTCATCCATAAAAATCCCATTCCAATACCATGTTAAAATACCGTCCCATTTATTTACAAATAAAAAACATTCCTCAACACTCTGAGAACACATATGTAACAAAATACTTACAAAAGGTAACCCAAATAGATTTTAATTTTGTATGGAAATGGTCATTACATAAACCCCAAACCTAGTAGCCTCAAATTGATGGTTAGATTTTTAAATTGTCATCACGTACACATATTCACAATCTAGAGGACTGAATTGTTTATCAATCATGACAACTTGATATATACTTGATTCATGCATTATAATTGAAAATGTAAAACACAACAAAATATTTTCATTGAGAACATGATATTTCTCATACTGTATCCCTCAATATCAATCATAATTAACTTCTTTGAATTTCATAGAAAAATAAACATATGAAAAAGGGTGAGTGTAGACTCATAGTAAGGTTATATGTTAAATAAAAGCTAAATAAGTATTGAATAATATGGAAATAAATAAATGTGTATACAAAAAAATCAATAATAATATTTGCTAAAAACATATCTTTGTATATCATAAAAAATAAAATAATCACAAGGAAATCAATAAATTTACTCATAATAAGATAAATACAAAATTTTAGACATTATAAAAATAATTTCAAAGAATTGTGGCCTATAATCACACATAAATGGGTACGAGCTCATCTAATTCCCAAGGTTTATTGTCTCATGAGTCTGAGGAATGAATTAAGGGGCTATATTGGACCCTTCTTGTCACCTTGTAATTCTACTACATTTCTTATATGAAAGGGTTGAAACATAATAAACATTAATATATGTATTGAAACTAGTATATGAATTGTTAATAATTTACCTTTTTCAAAAAACCAAATCATAAACCATCTGATTTAATGTTGGCAACGATATCAAAATAGTACACCCTTAGTCAAAGAGCTCATAATCCATCCAGAGTAATAATAATGATGGTTTCATCCTAACATATCCCAATTATAGAATAATAAAAATTAGGTGTATTATAATATAAGAATATAAATATCATAAAAATGTATATAAAACAATTTTGAGGAAAATAACCCTTTAACATTGAAAATAACTTATATTTAAATGTCTATTCAAATATAAAGGGAAATTTTTTCATTAAAGATATACTTTTAAAATTAGAAATGAATATTCAAATAGAATTGTATTAATCAAAGTGGAAAAGTCAATTATTCTGTAAAACAAAATCTATAATTATTTCAATTATTTCTAGGTAAATTTCAAAAGTATATTTTTTAGAAAAATATAAGAATGTTCCTTTGAAGCTATTATTTAAAAAATGAAACAGTCGTGGAAATTACATTAAATAATAATAGGATATTATTAAAAAAATTATTTGTATCATTTTGTAGAATTTAGGGTTATAAAAAGAAAATATCTCTTATTATATACTCAAGAATAAAAAAATGTAAATATTGACAATATTGTGAAATAAAGACTTACCTCATGCCTAAAATCTTTTATATATGTTCAAAAAAAAGGATAAAATAATTATAGAATTATTATACATATCATTCGGAGAATACATATATATATAATACAATTTATGAAATAATTACAATATTTTACGAAAAGTTTCTTTAAAAGTATTTGTTAAAAATCTTGGTTTCAATTAATAACTTCTTCATATTTGATATATGATTTCGCTCAGTAGTTTGGTTCATTATAAATTAATATGTATTCTAAAATATCCATAATGTTAATAATTATATTAATATAAATAATATCCATTTTATATGAATTTAAATTAATTCATTAACAGTGTATATAGATAAATGTATTACACCGTTCATGGACATTGTAGGTTGTACATACACATGAACGTCATTTTCATTATCCTAAAGATAGAAAAATGTAGGTAAATAATATACACCATTGATAGAATAATTATTATATCATATTAATCATATATATTAATCAAATAAATACTTTTTACCATCCATGTAAAATATAGATGAAAAGCAAATCACATCACATCATGGTGGTGGTTTTCCACATATATGCACGAGTGATGTTAATGTTTATCAATGGATATGAAGGTAAAAAGTTAGTTATGAAATTATTATTTAATAAGTATAATATATTATAAATAAAATATATAAATCATTAACCAATGCTAATTTATATCCATAAAAAATTTACTGAAAAATGAATTGTATTGCTACATGGAGATGATAAACTGAACACACAGAAAACATACTTTCACTACATATTTGATAGATATTAGGGTGGGTAACTATGGATTAATATTTGTAATATCATTTTTGAATATTTATGATAATCAATCTAATATTTTTTTATAACCAATATATATTTTTAAGAGTTATAATAAGTAATAAATTGAAAGTGGTTGGGTAAGGAAATTACCACTTCATTGGTAGAACTTATATATACACTTTATTAAGGAACACAAGGTTGGTATTTTAAGTAGAAAAAAATGTCAACAAAATAGATAAGGATGTTTATAATTGAAATGGTTTGATATTGGGAAATCTATATGGCTTAATGTAGTTTAAAAAAGTTAAGTAGGAGGTTACCTTTTATAATTCAGGTGATGGGATCATTTAGAATTTCTCAAAAGATTAATTTTAATGAATTCATTCTAATGAAAAATTCCTCCAAATAGAATTTTATTCGAATAATATGTATAATAGTTTGGTAATATAATCATAAAATAATATTTTGAAAAAATAGGTTTTCATTTTAATCCTAATATTATTTATTAACCCATAGTTAATAACATTTAATTTTATTCATGTAAACTACTTTTCCATATTAATCAGCTGTAATTTTTTCATATAAGGTTAATGGTAACATATAAATAGAAATTTTATGACAATTTTTACCGTATCATATAAAAATTTTATTTTTTAAATATTTTAATTGTTTAATATAATATAATAAAACATTATTTTTAAAAGAGGATACTTTTTAGATTTGAATATTATTTAACTAATTGGACTTAAATAAATCAACAAAATTGTATAATTTAAATACAAATCTTTAACAACTCCATGATATATAACATATATCAATAAAATCTATTTTATATATTAAATCAATCAAATATATCGAAGACAATATCTTTAAAATCATTTATTTTTATTTTTTAATTAATCAAATATATATTTCATTGGCATTGCACTACAATTTACTGTAACTATATAACTTATATATATGAAAAACATATATAACAAAAACAGTATAAATATATGAAATATTGAATGTTATTTTCCTTTATATGTTTCTTTTTTCCCTATGTGGACACATAAGGGATATTAAATTCATTTGGACTGATGTTTTGTAATTATCATTAATTTAAATAACAAGTAATTATAATGGAATATTATCTATTAAAAACTCAATTTAATGTGTAATGTGTTTATGGATTAATTATTTTAATCCAATATGAAATAGGTTGAAATTTTATTGCCTTATTTCATATATTTTACCATGATTAATTTGATATACCCTTTACTGATGTGATAAAATATACAATGGTTACTATTTATAATGTTTAAAAATGCTACAAAAAAATATTGAAAATTTTAGACCCATTTTTAGATATATCAAATGAATTTAAATAAATTGATCACCTATAATTAGTAGTGATGAATTTTAAAATTTGTGTGAAAAACTGGTCAAAACCCATATTTTGGAAAGTCAGGTTCTTAAGAATATAACATTATTTATTTTTAAACAATGGATTGTAAAAATATTATAAGATGGTTAAATAATTTTATTGATTATATAATACATAAATTTCAATATAATAATTCTAAAAAGTGACTAATTAAATTTATTGTTATATAAAAATATTTCTAACACCAAAATTGGTTTTTCAGAAAAAAACTTCTTATAATTTTTATTATTATTTAGATTCATTTCATTGATAAATAGAGAGTTATTTATATAATTTTATAAACCATATATATATATATATATTAAATTTAGTTAGTTATATTTATACCCACCAATTTAATGTTAATATTATAATATTCACTTGACAATAGATCATCGTTTTTATGAAAATCTTGTTGCGTGAAACACAAGCTATCAAAGAAATTTATTTTATTTAAAATGTGAGATACCATATAATCGGGGGGTGTTACACTATCTACTACACTAAAAAATTATTAAGGTTTTTTTAATTTCACCTCATTAACATATTTGGCTAGTTGTTCATTATAATTTCCTCTAGTTCCCATGTCGCCTCTTCTATCATATTATTTCTCTAAGTACCTTTTTTCCAACCATGTCATTAGATTACTCAACACTTATTCTCTAGTGTCTCGAATATGGATAGGCTCATCATACTAAGATAAATAAGGTTCTAATTCAATTGTATTTAATGCTATAACAATCCTTGAGTTTGGAATGTACATCATTAACACAGATGTATGTGACATATCATTTATATTAGAAAGGCTATGATGAATTGCTAACTAATAATCGACAAATCAAACTCTTTCTAGGTTTTCATATAGCCTGATGTACCTAGGGATAAATTATCATTTCATGAAAAATATTATAACACCCTTCCATAAAGATCCTCATGAAAATATTATATCACATTTTAAATTCAAAATTGGTCCTCCTATTATTATAATAACTATTTTTCATACATTGAGATGTTATTATAAGGAATTGAATAGAAATTTCCTTAACTATAGTTTCCTATACATGTTTTGGGACTAGAAGATTCCTTTCACAAACATCAACCAAACAAGTTGATATATTAAATCTCTTTCCATATATTTCTTCATACAGCTCCATTTGAATACTATAATCAATGCTTATAGTGTTGTTGAATTCAAATTATTTTAAATAATAATCCCACACACAATCAAAGTAATGTGAGAATAAAAATGAGAAGTCTTATAATATTTGGATAGTCCGTTATTGCTAATCGGTTGTTTAAGGATGATAAATAAACATAATCCCATATCTTGTTGTATAATTTATTAGATTATGTAATCAGGATTGTTTTTAATAAATACATGATTGTATCCATCTCAACTAATGAAAATATTTACCTCTGTTATTTGTATTAGTATACTTCATTATTTGAATACATTTATCATTGTAGGATCAAATAATAATCTATCTATAAAAAATATATATATAATAAAACATTCTTTTTAATCCAAAATCGCACTTTATAAATTTTCCAAGTTACTATTTTCTTCTAAGAGTATCATGAAATCCCCAGAAAAAGATCTCAAGGTCCTCATGGTCCTCATGGTTCTTGGAGTACACCAAGATATCATTAATAAATATAGAAATAGTATTATTGAGATAATAATGAAAAAAAATCATCATTAGATAAATAAAAATTGAGGTTGTAGAAGTCAATACAAATGGGATTAGTATAAACTCATAATCTCTATATGTCTTTCACAATGTTGTCCTCGAATATCATCCTTCATTACTAGAAATTGATGATTTCCAGAATAATGGTAAACCTATTGATATTTGTGGTGTTTTTCAAATATGTCATCTATGTGAGGAAAAAAATACTTATTCTTCATCATAATAGCATTGATTTCCCTATAATCAATGCACAATATAATAGATCCAAATTTTTTATTGAATAATATTATAGGGGCTCCCCGAGGTAAAACACTAAGGAATATAAATACCTTATCACTAAAATCTTCTAGTTGTTTTATCAACTCCACTAACTCCATAGTGGCCTTTCTACATGTTTTATTTAATATAGTTCACTCATAAAGGATCAAATAATTGAATACAAAGCATCCTACTCTTGTATATATTTATGTCTCTCCTTATGAAATACAAGATTGTATTCATATAAAATATGTACATCCTCAATTTAAAGAATTAGTTTTCCATCCAGAGGCTGTGTCTACTCTTATTCTAGGGGAATATCATTTAGAATAGGTACCAGAGATTTGATCTAGATATGACTCAGCTGATGAACTCTCCCCTCTGAATATAATATAATTTATTTCTTCTTAATCAATCATATTTTATTTCTACTACTAATAAATGATTCCATTATATTATTAATGTCACTCTATACGAATGATTATTTCAATGTCATAAAAATGAATGATAATAGAATCATTATGTACATCAAATGTATGTTTTCAAATTTGAACTATTTTACATATTTTAGTAATGTGATTTTTCTAAAAGGGTTTTTTATATACAACTAGTTATGGGGATTTGGAAATGCCTATTTTTTTGGAAACATGGGAAGTTAAAATATAATGTGAAGATCCATAATTAACTAAATTTTATGTTATGATTAAATTATTGACCCCCACATCAATATGAACGTAATGCTCATTTACTATCATTACATAATTTTTTCCTTTATACCTTTGTATTTTAATGCTAATTTTCCCTTTAATCCAATGACAATATTTTCCATACTTCCCAATATCCTTACAATTGAATAATTAAAAATTTCCCGTTTATTTTTTTCCAGTGTAATAACGGGACTCATGCGATTTTTCACTACATTTATAGAAAACTGTAATTCCAAATAAGTATATTTATGGATGTTTATTTCCCATTTACTACTAGTTGAAAATTTTCCACTTCCCATCTTCTCCACTTCATTGATTCATTTTACACAGTACTCATCAACCATCTTCTTCTCTTGCTTCCCTTTAAATACATAGGTCTTGTAGAATTATTTATTTTTCTTGATATTACAAGATAATATATCTTTGTATGATTAGAATTATTGGGATACTAGTGCAATTAAAATAATTGGATATCACCCATAAAAGAAATGGTCCATATTTCACTTTGGATTACGTACATTGTCTGTAACATCCATTACTTGACTTGTATATATTTTCATAATTACCATCATTATTGTCATCCTTTTTCCTCAGAATCAATAATTTTCCATAAATAAATAGAGAATTTCTATGAGGAATTTATATTTTTGAGGAAAAGTTAATTAAACAAATTTAATTAAAAGTTTTCCATTTCCTCAT
Organism: Viscum album; assembly: GCA_963277665.1. Classification (NCBI taxonomy): domain Eukaryota; kingdom Viridiplantae; phylum Streptophyta; class Magnoliopsida; order Santalales; family Viscaceae; genus Viscum; species Viscum album. Next base: position 1,878,052,626 of record OY728150.1, on the reverse strand, counting down.
CCTTAGTGTTTTGAATCAATTGAATCCATTGATCTGCATCTACAGAGAGATGATCGATTTCCATGAGAACATTTTCCATTTAATTATTTCTCAATGAAAAAAATATCTTCTCTATGTAACATAATTGTTCCTCATCTAATAATGGATTTTCTTTCTAAGTGAAATATGGAGGCTGTGGACAGATAAACTGGCCTAACATTTTTATTCCACAATATGGATCAAGAGGATTCTCCAAACGAGCTAGCTAATTATTCATAAATTAAATAAATAATCACAATAGAGTTATAACAAGTTCATCTCCAAATATAGATCAAACACATGCATCATTATATTTCTTAGGATAGAAATCCCTGTGTATTTTTCATTCATTTATATAGATTTTATTCCTTCTACTATGATCCATTTCTAAACAACTATGTATACTAGATTTCACTCCGAATCATAATGTGAATTTTAGAAACTAATGAAACACCTAAACTAAATTTAAAATTTATTTATAAATAATCACAAAATTATATGGTCGATTTCATTGTGAATGTATTTTGTCTTATAACCTGGTTTTGTTTCCCCAATAAATTTTTTCTTAAATTTAGTTCCTAGTGATTTTAATAAGCATCCTCTTATAAAAACATTAAGGACCCTAACTCCAATATACTAGACTCAGTGGTTTGATTAATACATTGCAATATTTATAAATAATTAGATCTAAATGACACAAATAATTTGGTATCTCTGGAAAACAAGATTCTTAATTTAATGTTAATATATCATTGAAAAATAAATTCATTGAGAACACCATTTTTATAATATATTATTCCTCTATATCAATCATAATATAATTCACGGAATACTAGTTAAAATAAACTTGTAAAAATACTGATCATTAATTCATTATAATAGAGTTCATATAGTATAAAATAATAATGAATAATTAATTTACCAAAAAATAAATAGAAATAAAATAGTTTCATAATCACATGAGCTAAAAAAATAACACGACTATCAAAACTGTTAAAATGATCACAAGGGTAACAAATATTAATCTAATAATAATGTAGAATCCTAATTATGGACATCATAAGAATACTGTCAAATCATTATGCCACGATATCTTATATAAATTGGTTTGTCGTTAGCCAATACCCAATAACTTTTGTCTCATGATACCCACCAATTCATTGATGGGTTATAAAGGGACATGCACATTAATAGGTATTTCCAATGAATTTCTCATATAAAAGATGATAAATATAATCAATATATGAATTTGTATAAAAAGAATCATTCAAAAATTTGATAACAGAAAAAATTGATATACATAACAAAAAATAGCCAATGTAATATGGAAAATGGTATATAAATAGTATATACTAAAAAATATCTTAAACCATTTAGTGAAATAAAAAGGATGGTATAATCATATCATATCCCTAGTGGATCAAATGTTAAATATGTGTTTTTTCATTGATGAATTTAAATCCCATCATAACACCATTAAAACATTCTAGAGTTAAATATAATTTTAACATTGAAAACAAATTATTTCTTAAAAACTATTCTATAATGAAAGAAATAATTCTATTTAAATAAAATATTAATTACATTTAATGAATTATTTAATGGAAAATTCAGTCAAGATGTTTTAATATCTTTTTCATTATATATAAGTTAAAAAACATTCTTCTCTAACATTTGATGAAAATTAAAAAAGGAACTTTCTTTCTAAACAATAAAAGGATTACATTAAACAAAATTGTAAGAAGGCCACCATTTGTCAAAATTTATTTAAAACCCCATAGGTTATTTTAAAAAATGTTATATAAAACTTTTTATGGTAATTATGGATATGTAATAAAATAATTCCCCATCATTATCATAAGCATATACGATATTGAATACAGATGAGATTGCGAAATAAACCAATACCTCATGTATAAATCCCATCATAAATGTTCAAATCTCCTATATAAAAAATCTAGATTCATTATAATTATATTATTGTGACATAATAATATATATAAAACAATTTATGATATAATTATACACATTTATCACCATTTCCTAACATCTCACTGGAAAAGATCAATATTTCAGGTAATAAGTACGTTGACTTTCATGTATTTTTCAATTTGGAATCATTGATCGATGCAATTTGATCATTATTATATAAAATCTATAATTTGAATAATAGTAAAAATATCCTATGTATTCATTATATTTTTATTTAAAGTTATCCATTACCTGTACATGTAGAAAAATGTATCACACCATTCAAGGAGACAATATGTTCCATGAATGCATGAAAAATATTTTTATTATTCCAAGGATTGAAAAAATTAAACATAAATAATAATTACATATTATATAATAATTCATAAATCATATATAAAATTTATATTATTTAAATACCTCTTTATTACCATCCATGTATAGTAGAAATAAAAATACAAATAACATCACTCCGTGGAGGTGGTTGTCCAAACGTATGGTTGAGCGACATAATAATTTTCCAATGGTGTGTAAGGTAAGATTGTATAAATGATATTATTAATTATTAATTATAAATAATTTATAATTATAATCTATAAAAAATGGAAATAAAACCTAAATTTTATCTCTATGTGATGACGGTAAGTTGTAAGTTTCACAGGTGATACATTCGCTTCCAATGTTATGAGAAATAGAATAGGTAATTGTGGTTCCATAATAATAATAATGTTTCATTATATTTAGGATAAAAATTTTATTATTTTAAAAAGTTTTCTATAAATATAAGTGTTAGAATAATGATCACGTTTATAGAGGTTAGGTAAGGCAATTACCCCCCCTTCAGGTGATCTTATTTAGAATATTTCATAACGGACATAAGAATGGTGATTTAGGGAGACCTGCGAATCCAGAAGAGGGATTAAAATGTTTATATAGAATATATTAGTTATTTTTCGTCCAATATGGCTTAATGTGGTGTGATGAATCGATAGAGGTGGTGCCTTTTTATAATTAAGGTGACGGGTACTTTTGAAATTACTCAAACTATTAGATAATAAAAAATTAATTATATTTTTAATATAATCTAAATACAAAGAGATTAAAATAGATGGTAGGAATGGTTTTTAATCCCAATTACCTATAGAATTTTGAATAGTTTTTCATTCATTTTAAACCTTATATTTTTTATTAACCATTTAAAAATAAAATTTAATTATAACAATTGAGATAAAATTTTTCATATTAAAAAGTTCTAAATTTTTACATATAAGTTTATAATTATCACATAAATGGAAAACATATGAAATTATAGACCATTTGATATCAAAATTTTATTATTAGAGGGTATAAATTTTTTTAATAATTTAATGACATATTATTTTATAATGTTTATTATTTTTTAGTTTTTATATTATTGTTTTTAAATTAAATTCAAATAAATCATAAAAAATGTTTAATACCAATAAAATTATTTTACAATGATATAATTTTTCATTTATATCTTGAAATGTTTTTGGGGTCATTAAATAATTCAAATATGTCAAAAAATTATTTTCAAAACATTAATTTTATTTTTCTGTTTATTAAAGAAATAATATATTTCAGTTTCGTAAGAATATTAGGTAATTACATAATTTATAAAAATTAAAAATATTTTTTTTAAAAAATAATTAATTAATCTCAAAATAAACATTTATTTCCATTAATATATTATTATTTTAAATGTGGACACCAAAGAGATATTAAAAACAAAGTAACCAAATTTTTGTTACAATATTTTATTTAAATAATATATAAGTCATTTTCATTGAAAAGCATCTATTAAAAACTAATTTTAGTGAACAAGGTTTTAATAAGATAAATAGAATCATAAAACAATAATTAATATTAAATTGTATGGACTCATGACATAGTTTTAATCTATATTATCCCGATTTACTCTTTACTGAGGTGATAAAATTTACCATTATTACTATTCATAATGTCTAGATATAATATGGTTATATTGAATAAATTTAATCCACCTAATTCAATATATGAAATTATTTTATTTAAATTTAAAAAAATTTAATTTTAATACATTAATTATGGAAAGTGATTTCAAAATTATATTAAAATTTTAATTTAGAAAATTTAAATTTGAAGAATAAAATTTTATTTATTCATAACCATAAATAGTAATAATTTTATATAAATCTAAATATTTTTGATAGATTATATAGTATTAATATATTTTCAAAAGATAATTCACTAGATGCTTCTAATTATATTTAATATAATATAATTATCTCATGCGGAAAAAATAGTTTTGGAAAAACACATCTCTTAATTTTTAAAATTCTTATTTATAATCAATTGAAAAAATTGAAGTTATTCTATAAATATATCAATAATATATTTTTAAAATTTTAATTTTTAATATTTATACATTCTAATTAAATTCCTATGTTATAATAGTCATATAATAATAGGTCACAATTCATTTGAACTAGGTGTGGCACAAAACACAAGCTATCAAAAAGAATATGTTATAAAAAACAAAAAGACTATAAAATCATTGGGTGTTACAAAAAATATCAATATATTGTTTTTAGATTAGAAAAGAATATATATATGATACAAGTTAAACGATAATGATGTATCATATTATGAAAATGTTTTATGGCTGAGAGGTAAAAATATATATTTTACTATTTTATTGTGATATATAATGGTAAAATGTATATTTAAAATGATTATGTAAATTTTCAACAATAAATTAAAATATAAATATATGAATATAAAACTATTATTTTATTATGAAAATATAGATATTATGTATATAAAAATAAATATTAATGTTAATATAAATATTAATAAAAAACATAAATTGTAATTGTAATTGCAATATTGTGACCTATAGAGTAATATCCATATTTCCTCCTCTATGTAGATGTGGGTGTGTGTATGCATCTGTATTGGAATATATAAAATTTAAATATTATTTACATATATCATAATTATAAATATAATAAAATTATATATGTTTTTTATAAATATATAACTACATATATAAAAAATGTGGACATAAATATTAAGTTAATGTATAATTGGGTGAGATATCTAGTATAAGTGTCGAACATGTAACAACCTTGGTTGAGTGTCACTGGTTTTACTCCTATTGATCTCTATAGAATTGTGTTTTTTCAAATATATTTGACATTTTTCAATATTAAAATTATTTTCATTGATAAAATGGTATCTTTTTCATTTTTTTTATAAAATTCCAAAATATAATTAACCTCTTCATTGATGCCTCTTCTCCACCTCCAAAATCCATGCATTTGTGTAAACTACTGAACTTGTAAAATTTAATAAAATATTTCTATGTTGATTTTATCCTACAACTAGTATTATGTTGATAAAAACTCATTATTATTTAGGTTTAAGTGTATATACATGTGTATATTTGTATATCAGGTGTTTCTACGTTTTTGTGAAAAAAAGTAAGATTTAATATATATTTTCATATATATAGAAATTAAATATTAGTATATAACCGTTTTTAAGGTGTGTGTCTGTGTAAATATATATAGAATATATATTGATATTATATATATATATAAATACTCACATATTAATTTTCATAATACATTTATTAATTACATAAATAATTATCAAACAAGTCAGGTTGTGTGTGTTAAATTATCATATATGTTTGTTCTTTTGTGTGTGACTATTTATTACAGCCAAAATTTTATCCCTATTTTATTATTTTATTTTATTTTTGTGTTAAGCCATTAATTTAAATAAAATGGAAAATAAAAATCTATGTCAGATATTATTAAATATAGATATACGTTTATCGTACATATGGAATGTTATAAAATAATTTTTTATAGTTTACAATAAAATATATCTTTTAAAGGACAAAGCATAAAATATGGATAAAAATGGACGAATTATAATAAATTGTCGACTAAATATGTGGACGGGTCCCATGATTTTATTCTATTTTCATCCTACCATAGAAATCACCATTTTAAAATGTTATTTACTTATTTTTTTGGTTATGGAGTTGAGTGAATTGTTCTATCTATTTTGACCTCTATACTAGGGTGACTAGATTACATGGGATAATGTTACATAGCTTAAACACAAATTTCACCACATATTCATGAGGAGAGATACACTATAGCACCTAAAAACGTCGCATCGTCAATCATTAACTACCTTCTCAATCCTATATCTCCTCCCTTATATTCAAATTTTTTTTTATCCCACAAGATTCCTTAATGGTATGATGACGTCCCCAACATCATTACATCCTCACTAGAGTTCATAAAAGGGAATAATACTCCAAAATATATCTATAGTGTCTTGATTTGTAGTGAACTATCTTTCTGTTGACACATTTGACATGATTGATTTTGAAATTTTGTGTTTGTATGAACTAGAATTTGAATGTATTATAGAATCTCATTATCATCAAATTTGATTCATGAAAGAGGATAACGTCATCTCAACCAATATTAACACTATTAGGGGATTTAATGGTTTTTAGTTATCATTATTTTTGGGTTCTTCAATTCCAAAATGAATAATGATCCTTCAATCAGGATTATCTTGGTCTTCTTACCCAACTCAAATCTTTTATTTCAAAAAAAAAACAATCCTCAAAATGATCACAACTAATGTGGGTTTATTCCCAAACACTAATAATAAGACTTATTAACTCTTTCCCCTCAAACCTCATTATGTTTATTTTACGGTCAATGTATCAATGCAACCATTGGAATATATATTTATTGAAATTTAAAACTAGAATTATTGTCTATAATATATTTTTTTATAGTCTTGGGATGGTTTGTGATCAGATTTGAACATTTGTGTAAAGCTCAACCTACTAGTTAGTGTTAAAAGAAGAAATTAATTTGCTATATATTCAATCATTATGAACATTGAATCAGTAATATTCTATCGAAATTGAGTTACCTTATACAATATTTCTATAAAAAAATTGTTCTATATACGACTAATTATAATAATTGGTTTATAAGGAAAAAATAAATCTTTTATATACAGACTGGTAATATCAATGCACAGACTAGTGCTAGTTCTAGATCATTGTTATCTGGTCTTGTTCCTTAGGCTAACTAATACTATAGTACTATAATGGGGGTGGGGATAAGATGGCATCAATAACTCATAAGGCATCGAATGTATAATTACAAAACCCAGTTAGACATGAATTTTTTTTTAGGATTAGTAAATATCTTGGAGGACACATGACAAACTTCATGTCACAAATAATTCATATAAAGATGATTTTAATGGTCCAAATATGTAAATTAAATATGTTAACCTTCCAAAACTTGTTATAAAAATTTTGAACCTTTATAATGGTGATTTAGTCTGTTCAGTTTAAACTACTATCAATATCCTCACTGATATGGGATGTAAGGGATCTACCCTTATTCATATAAAAACCTCACTAAATAGACATAATGATCCTTGTTTTTAATTGATTTTTTGTTGTTAAAATACTGATAAGAGGACCAATACAGTAATTTCATATTATAAAAAAATTAACGTTTCCAAAATAGATTAAAAATATATCTTAGAAAAACCATTGATAAAATACATATGGGTGAAACAGACAATTAGGGTTGAAAAGATGTGCATATTAGTAGTAGGTGGCATCTAGAAGGTCAGGAAAACTTGATATAAGGGAATCATCTCATGTATCATATGAAAATAAATAATTTATCAAGGTAGAATATTACATTCAATTAGGGATGAAAATGGGGGAGTTCATTAATTTAATATGAAGTTCACTCACTGAGTTAAAGAAAAAAATTAAGACAGAGAAAACATAATTATAGATTTCCCAAACACATGAAATCCAGGATAATGAGAAATGTATGGGATGTTATAAAATATGTTTGTCATATTCTCTATGAATATAAAAGTATGGTTTATGACTCAATGTATTTTGGTGACACCCTAAATTGTATTGTTATGTATGGGGAATGTTTTGAACATGTACAATATAGGGAAACCAAACATGGTTTATTTTTAAGAATAAATCACTCATTTTCCTATTTTATCAAGTGGTAAAGGTCACTTGAAAGGCTAATTATTGTAGATGTTTTACCATTTATGTTTTCAAAATATGTGAAATTTGATAATAAGTAGTTTTTTAATGATTTATAAATCTAAAAAATCCTTCCATAATCCTTTGATTATTATTTAACAACAAAATACAAGGATGAGTTTGATTACTGGGAACCTCCCCTTTTTATTGACAGAGATTTTCTAAATAACTATTTAAATAACTATGTGTTAGCAATTTGGGTATGAATATGATAAGTTTTATGTTTCATAATTATTCTAGTTTTTCTAGTTTTACCCAAAATAACAACAACCATTTCCTTAATATCATTCATAGTCATGATATCAAATATTATTTCCTAGAAGTATTGAACAGTGAAATCATAAATGGATTTTTTTTGTAAAATGTAGATTCCTTGTTCTGAAGTATTATCATCATGAATAATTATGAATCTTTCATTAATTTCATGTTGAATAATTGGTAATTTTCAAGTTGGTTACTAATTTTAAATTTGGGAATATTTATCACGTTTTATGGTGATTTTCCAGAAAAATAAATTAATGCTTATATTTTTGTATATTTCATTATAATAATAAATGTTATAGTAAAAATGTGGAAAAAGTAAATGTATCCAGTCAGTAGAATAATAATACAAGTTATAGATCACCTTATAATAAATGTGTATACGAAGATGCAATTTATATTGATTAAATGGAAAGTGTTGTCAAAATTAACACTAAGGCCATCTAAAAACCCATGAGATATTGGAAAGACTTGTAAATCATCCACCGTATGATTCTTGAATGTAATTTATAACTTTATCATAATTAGAATAACTATAAGACATGAAGATGTCTAATATATTATATCACACTACTTTTCCAATATTACATTCTCTCTTAATAGTTATGTTACCAAATAATAATAAACATCCTTTTCAATCATATAAAGCTAATAATCATTATTTTCTGTGTGAATTTTTTTGATAACATATATTCTTGTCATAATTAATACATTCTCTTTCAAAATTGGTATGATTTACTAATAAAATTCCATGTGTGATGTACCTCAACACGAATCAGCAAGATTGTATTGCTAACATTAACATTATTTATTTTAATGAACTACTGATTCAAACTAATTATTGAACCTCAATGAATGAATGATTATTAAGATATCACATTCATAAAATAATTTATGATTATAAAAATTAATTCCTTATAAATAACCCTTAATGGATGATAATTGAAAATCGGTACCCTATATTTAGAAACAAAACACGAAACAGTCTTCATTCGCAATATTTTTTTTATAATTTTTAGAAGGATGAATGATCCTATAAATGTTAGTGAAATTTATTTGGTTCCCCTAAATGATGATATAAAAATAATGTTGGATATGGTTGTAATGATATATATTTTTCTCAATAACGAATATTTATAATGAGGTTCATGTTGTTTAGATTCATAAATGACATTCCAATATATAGAAATTATTTGGTGAAGAATATTATAGTGATTTTGTATTATTCTTTAGATAAAAAATATAATATATAATTTAGATTAAAATATTATAAAAAGTCATTGTTCGAAATATATTATAGATTTTTATCTCAATGACATCGTTGCTAATTCTAAATTAAGTCACTAAATAAGAATACAAATGAATATATATATATATATACAGATTTATTAATAGGTTTTGAAAAATTATAGACTGTATAATATTTTAGCAATACTTGTATTAACGCTCTTTCTAGAAAACTTATTTCATTGGATAGAAATTAAAGTTAAATTTCACTTAAATTACATGTTTTTTGTGTTTTATAGTTAATTTTTTTATTATATTGCATATCAACACAATAATATATGGTAATTTCATTAACATGTTATCATATTGCAAATAAAAGATTATTTGGAGGATTAGGGGACCGTTTAACAAGAATTACATATGTACTAGGGAAGAGTAACCACTACTGAAGGAATAAAAAATCATTTTCTTTCCCTAGAAAATCATAAGAATTCATAGTAAGGGATATTTTAATTTTTCTAATTTCATAACTATATAATGGTCTAATATATTTTATTTAATATAAATAATATTATATCCACGAATGAGTTGAACTTAATTATTTTAAAGTTATAGTATTATCATATTCTAATGGAATAATTGATGTACGAAAATATATATTATATTTCTGTTTTAAATATTTGATATAAAATAACTGATCCTTATTATTATCTTTAAATATCAATAAATATTATTTACATAAAAATAATCATCTATCTAAATAATCTAGTAGCATAATAACTAGAACAATGATTTTAATCATGTGTTTATTATTTAACATTATTATTCATTTTTTGGTTTATATAATGATTGATATCCAACTTCTTAATTTTGTAAATATGATATTAATTTATCCAATTGAATGTTTAATATATATACTAAATCCTCGTGTGAATAATTGATGACAACTAAATGACTCATTTATTATGTTTAGTGTTATTTAGAAATAAATTAATTTACCTATTAAATACAAACATGACATTGTAATATTATAATACAAATATATTTTCAAATGGGGATCATAATTTTAGAAAAAATATTTCAAATATACCCTTTAGAAACATGATAAAACATTAACCTTTCTGTTTTTGAAAATAGTAAAAAAGTTTCATTATTTATTTAAACACATATAAAAATTAATTAGGATTTTAAATTAATCAAGGGATTGTAAATGAATGTTAAAACACATAATCAACCAATTATAATTCGGTTTCAAGAAAAAAAAATTTAAGAATTGTTGGTGAATCCTAAATCAATTATTGAAAGAGTATAATTATGAGGTAATGAAATAAGATTTCATGTATAATAAAAATGAAATACCTATTTAATGTATATTCTATTTATATAAAATATCATAACTGATACAGAAATATATGAAATAATGATTTGATCTTATAACAAAAATAATACCAATATATGATATTGAGGAAGAAATTTATAATGAAAAAAGGCGCATACATTGTAAACTTGACAAAATAGTGGAGTTATATTAAAAAACATTATCGATTTTGATATTAAATTTTTAATTTGTGGATAAAATAAGTGTGGTAAATGAAAAAAAAAATTAGATTTATGAATTTGAATTTTTCTTAAGAATAATAAAATTATGATACATTTACAATCACATAACAAGAATATAATAAATTTTATGTCCTATATCTTGTAAACAGTAATTGTTCTATTATTATTCTCTAAACTAACCCCATTGCATAATCAATTTACACATTCAATATAGATAATCCATTCCACAAATATTTTGTCTGTTAATCTCATGAAATTTGATGTCTAGTATGTTAAAGGTTATGATAAATAAAATATTTATGTCATCAATAATGACGGGCTACCTATCAATGATTATCCAAAATAAATATATAATAATTAACATGATTGATATTTCATATATTCTTTTTGTGTTATTTGTATATTCTATTGTTGATTTATGTTCTCAAACATTATTTTATTTCAGTAACTTTTTGTATGTGTAATATATTATATACCTAATAATTATTACCAAAGATAGTATCAATATAATACTAATAACAGAGCTGAGAAGAGAATATTTGACTAGACATATAGTGAATAATAAGTCACGTCCCGGTATGAAGGTGATATCTTCGTTAATATGTACAATGATTAAAGGGAAATAATAATCATCTGTTAGAATAGTTTTGAAATACTTATTAATCCAAAAATACATTTTCAATTTATTTATTAACATTATTACAATATTAAATATCATAAATGACTATAATAATTGGGATATATATGCACAGATAATGAAGGTATACATTTTGGAAGACATCGTGGTAACATGATTTTCACAATGTTATTTTTATATTTTTTTAAATTATAAACAACTATTATCATTTTTTTTATTGAATAAATGTTTTTTATATCACAAGATATTGTATTTTTTATTAATGATTAATGGAAAGTGTTTGGGAGTATAATGGAATATTCTTCAGACAAAATATCTTATAGATAATAACATGAACATCATTTTCAAAAGACAATTATATATGATGTATTTATAAAAAAGAATCATGGGAAGAGTTTTTATCTAACAAAATGAATAGATAAATAATGAAAATTGTAATTAATTTTAATTTATTTAAAATTACAAGTATCATTTTTTCAAATTTGAAGTTGTTAATTTTTTAAGAAATAAGGGATTCCAAAGTATTGAAAACTTCAAATATAACCATGATATGCCATCAAAAAAATGAGGATGGACTATGAAACCATTATAAATCAACCTTTTTATAATTTTAATTTATAATAAATATTTGAGGTGATAGTCAATAATTTGTTTGGGTGGATATACATATTGATCAAGCATATTATACCATCTACACCAATTTATGTAATAGGATACCGAAGGAGTTGCATGATAATAAAAAATTTAAAAAATATACATGATAACATAGTGAAAATGTAGATAGAAATCGTATATATAAAATTACTAAAATTTGTTTTCATTTTTTATATTTAAACATAATAACAACTACTATATTCCTTTTCATTGTTTAATATAGTGTATAAAAATATAATTCAGCTATTATAGTTGATGATGAACTACTAACTGTGGATCTGTATAATTTAAAATAATATATCCATATTAAAGGGGTTGATATGAGAGCCACATTGAGAGACAAATTTAGGAATCCATGGGAAGGGATTATATTTATAGGGATGTTAAATAATTAAATTCTATAGTGCATACTATAAATGATACATGAAATTTTCTTATCTAAATATGTAAATTAGAAAAATGAATTAAAAGATAGTATTATTGAATTAAATAAAAAAATGAAGAAATAGAATAGTATATAGATATACAGGCCCCCAAATATGGAATTTTGTTCCATGATAATTTAAAATCCTCTATTGGTTATCAATTTTATAATATTTAATATTTTTTTAGAAGAATAAAATGTACTGGTTACATATTTGATTTAAAATATTATAGGATAATTTTAACTGTATATTAAATATATTTCAAATATAAACACTATATTTTTAGATATTTTATAAAAAAATTAACGATGATACATATCCAAATATATCATTACTATTTGGACAAGTTATCATGGGTATTATTGTATCTCATTTGCTGGGGACTAACTATACTATTCAATTTGATGAATTTGGAATTTTAACCAATGGAAATGATACTAAATATTTACAATCATTCCAATTCAAATAATCAAATGTTATAATATAATTAAGGGGTATAGTGTTTTAAACATATATTAAACTAAATATATTTCAAAATGGATAATAGATGATTAGACAACTATATATGCTAATAGATGGCTAAACTAAAAAAAACTAGTGAAATATTATAGATCAATGGTTCAAATAAGAAACTAAACATATGACATTAAATTAACTCCACAGACAATAATTACCATAATTATTGATGTTATATGATCAAGAAAATACATTGTAGAATGATTGCAATACATATAAAAATAAGTTTTTATAAGAAATATATATTACAAAGACTATTGAAATTATTGTTTTTGGGGATAAAATTTATATTTTAAACCATAACTACTTAAAATCTATAATTTTAATTGTATATAATATATATATCTCAGAAATATTTATAACTAATTATTGATGTAATTTTTTAATTTAAATTTAATATTATAAAGTCATTATTTCCATTTTAGAAACAATTACAAAGAAATAATAATTGCGACAAATAATTTTATAATTATATGTTCTTATATATTTATTATGAAGATATTAAAATGAAATTAAATGAAATTATTAGAACATTATGAATAATTTTTCGTCGATGATATATTATTTTTTATATCATAAAAACATGTATAAAAATACTGAATTTGATTATTATCATTATGATTTTCTGATTTTTGATATGAATTTATTATAATATTTTGAGTGATTTTTAATAAAACACGACATTTCTACTGCTATATTTCATGTTTTAACATTAATATATTTTATATATACCATGTCTTGATATAAATTCAATCAACCACACATGATGGATGAATTTTAATTGAAATACAACATCTTTAATATTTTATCTATAATATTTTTGTTGAATGATATATAATATATTATATCTTGTTTTATTTTGATGGTAACGAAATGATAATATATCACATTGAATTGGTTTAGGGATTTTATCAAAAAATAATGTGCATATTGGATATACATAAAATGGTATATTTGAGAATATATATAACCGTGTTTCACTATTGGAGTATATATCATTATTTTTATTAATTTTCAATAATTCAATAGTTTCCATAACAAATAAATGTTGTTTTAATTGACACAATATGTTTAAATTTATAAAAAAATTCGTATTATATAAATATAAAAACATCAAAATGGTACATTTGATGTCTTTTTATTTGTTATTCAGTAAACTTCCCCTAAAATATTTTGTCAATAAATTTTTTCCATTATTTTTAAGACAATGTGAATACCGTTGGAAAATCATTTCAAAAATAATATATAGATTTATTCTAGGGTTATTAGACACATTACATGATGTAAGATTATTTCTAAAATTTTTGGTAAATTATATCATAAGACAGATAATTTAATTTGATATGTTAAATTAATTATATTATGTAATCATATATTTATCTTAACTAACAGAAAAATTTAATATTTATAATTTGACTTATACATTTATGGTAAATGATAAGAAATCCAAATTTGAACTTTTATTGACGTGAAAATTTAAGAAAATGGTAAATGGTTAATTTTCATATAGTATAGAGAAACATCACTTCAATTTGAGGTGTGATATTCTCGACTCAAATAAATGTATACTTTTAAAATTATAAATCATTTTAAATATATATTTTTTTACCAAAATATGCCAAGACTATAAAACATGCTTCAATTTCTGTGAAAATTTATTGAAGAGGTTGTTGATAAATTTCTTATCCATAAAAAACATAGATAAGTGTAAAAATATATGAGATCTAGATGATCCAATGATTGTTTTTTAAATAAATCATCTTTATCCAGAACCACATTTTTTATGATGAGAACCAAGAAAAAGAGTTAATATTGTCAAGGAAATTTATAAAAATGACGACTAATCAATTTATGAATTGTTTAAATAAAACTAAAATCAATTTTTGATAATATATTACCAAAAAAATTGAATGAATATTTTTTGAATTATAAATATTTGTAGGTTATATCATTTATAAACCAATCAAAATTGAAAAAATCTCAGATACTTAAGAAATGTAAGAAAATTTTAATCAGTTATTTTTTAATTAGTGTCATAAAACTAAACATTGGTATGATGTAAGATGATTTTAGAATGGATTTTGGGATATTGTATTATAATTATAATTTTTAGTGATCAAAATATATTTCAAATGATAAAAACTAATCAAGAAATCTTTGATTATAGTGAATATTGTATATAATGATAACTGATTAATTTGTCATCTATGGTAACAAAGAACCTTTAATTCTCACAAAAATATTAATATAATGATAAAGTATATTTTTTAGGATTTATATACAAATATAACATATAAAAATTTATAAAATGTTTAAATTTGTTAAAATAACTGTTTATTTACATAAGAAATATTTACAATCAAAAATATGTTTTGGACACATAAAAAAATTCAAATAAATAAGAAATTCTCTGAACTTATATTAACTAATGCTGTATTTTGGAGTTATAAATATTTTTTATGTTAGAAAATGCGTTCAAATGATAAAAATTGAGTGAATGAGCTTATATTGTAATAAAAATTTTATATAATCACAATCTAATTAATTTTCACCTACAAGATTAATGAATATATGAATTTGACAGGAAATTCAAATGGAATGGTCCATTGTTAATTTTTACAACTATAGAGATATTCTAATTTTTAAATCTGTATTAAATAATAAAAACCATGAAAACAAGCTTATATTGATGATAAAATTTATGAAAATGATCCAGTGACATTTGCAAAAAATTGTCATATTAATTTGAAATGTGTTGTATCTAAAATGGCAAAACGTGAATTTATAGTTATTTTTTGTACAATATATGAATATCTAATGATATAAACCATGAAAATATGGTTTTTCTAACATTAAATTATGAGAATAATGTTCACTTATATAAATTTTTAAAAGTATTAACAAATTGAAAATTAATTTAAATATTGATATTATAATAATATATGTGTAATTGTGATAAATTAGAGTATATATATCAAATTTTCATGAGATATTTTTATTCATTTATGGCTACAAGTTGAATTACTTGATTTTGAACTTCTTAAGGGATTATTAAATGATTAAAAATTTTCACCCTAATTCATTACAATTTCATTATACTCTTACACGTGTTATATATATTTATTTTTATATAATTGGAATATAATTAATCATAAAAAAATTCATTTCCATGTTATTTTATATTTTTTAATTATAATTAATACCTTTTATTTTCTAAAATTATTACAATGTAATGTATTATATTTAGTAGAGAAAATTATACCATACTATTATTGAATAAGATAACTAAATTTTCATCATTTGGTTGTTATTTATAATATACCATTGTCAGTATATTGTAATAGTTTAATTTAGACTCTATCTGTTACAATAATAGTAATTGGAATAATAAATTAATGACTAACTAGTATTCCAGAATTTTATTTTATTTTGTTATATTCATTATGAGAATATGATGTAATTTTTAAATCAAAATAGAAATAGTTTTAAGCTTATTAATTTCCATTTATTGTAAGCTTTTACTGAAAATATAAATTTCTAAATATTTTATTTTTAAAATAAAAAAAATCATTTTTTAATTGAAAATATAATAAATAATAATATTACGATGAATTTCTTAATTTTTCTCCTGAAAAGATTATTGCAAAATGAATTGTGAAAATACATATTTTTATTAAAACAATTCATTATCTTTAAATCATTTACAATCTTATATATTTTTTAAAAAAAAATTGAAGTAAAATTAAATCATTTATTTTATATATGATATAATTAATTATATATAAACCATCATTATACTCTATTTTGGTTAAATATCATTTTTTTCATTAAAAATGTATTTCTTTTACAACAAAATTCTATCCATATTCTCATCCTTATAATCTAAAATTTGTTTCTAAAACTTATAGAAATTGAATCTTAAATAATTTATTTTATATCTAGAATCAATAGTTCCAGTTTTTTAAATAAATCATTTTTATTTTTAGCCATTATGTTTAGAAGCCTTCAAAAATATTTTTCACCTCACTAATGGTTAATTGGGTCCTTAAAGAAAATCATAATTTTCTAAAGCATAAATCTATACATTAAATATTTAATTATTTTTTAAAATACGTTTTTAATACTATAAATATTCTGTCGTCCAAAATTTTTTAAATTTATTTAAAATATCCTTTTATAATAATATTTATAATGTTTTTAGTAAATAAAATGTCAAAAATTTCACACACAATCCTTTAGTATCTATAATATTTCTTAACATTGATAAAAATTGATATTTGGTTAGAAATATTTAATTTAAATAATTAAATATATATATATATTAAAAATATAATTTTTTTTTAATTTTTAGTGATAAATATAATTAACATAAATTCCTTACGCAATGAAAACACAATTATTATCAAAGAAGTACACAAATCAAATACAAAATTTAAAAAAATATAAAAGAAAAAAAATATTTACAGACTTATAGTATATGAGTAAATTTATTTATCCATAAAATATAAAAGGTATTATTTAATTTTTGATATTCTAATTAGTTTTCTGTTAGTTTTATTTTCCAAAATAAAATTAAATGAATCGTTCCAAAATTGACATTAATAATATTTTATATTAAACAATAATTTAATAAATATTATAAATTTCATAAAACTCATATATTAATATAAATTAATAATAAATACATACAAATATCATTAATATAACATTAATGATTAAATTATATTTTTATAGTGGCTTTCTTGACCACTAATGGTTAAAAACATTAATATCATCATAATTTTCAAAGGGATAATAGGGGATAAAATGATTTAAGAATAAAAATATAATCAAACTTTTCAAAATTATATTATATGAGATTATTCAAACAAATAATAATATAATAATATAATTTAATAAATTTTGACCCATTGTATATAAGATAATTAGCTTTAATTAAGGTATCACATTAAAAAATTTCACGACTTTTCCTCACCCTCAATTTTTAAAGGTGACCACATATCCAGTCTCACTCGCACCATTTGAACAATATATTTCTTCTTATCCCTACCTAAGATTCATTACAACATTACTCCTAAAATGATAGACGTCATTTTATCTCCAAAATTCCAAAACTATGGGGCTTAATGTGTCATCCAGAGCGTTTCTATAAAGAGAAGGTAAATCAACATACTGAACTATTTATTGTTTATATCATTCTCCACCATATTAAAATATTATTAATCCGATATGAAATAATATAATATGGATCTTTTATATATTGAAATGTTATTATGATTACATTATAATCTATATCAATCTTTTCTTCAATCAAATGAGAAATGAAATCATTGTTTGTGTATACTGTGATCTACAACCTCACGTGCCAATGTAATTCATTTTCCGCCATTTTCACTCATAGATTACTATAATTATGAATTTAATATATAGATATAAATAGTATTAATTAAATAATTATCATTATTTAAATATAATATATCATCTACTTTTAACCTTTCTTTTCATAATAATAATGATAACATCATTTATGTGTATGTATGGATTATAAACTTCACGATGTAACATGATTAGTTTTTCCTAACCACATCAAATGAATATTATATATAATTTTTCATATATAAATAATATAATATTTAATATAATACCATATTTATATGATGATAATTTTATATTTCCATTATCCCAATAACAATCTTTGAAAATTCTAAATGTTTCTCTTGCATATGTATGAATACCCTTTTTTGATTATAACGTAGTTCATTTTTTATATCCACCTATCATAGATGGTTTTAAAATTATAAATTATGTATAAACTGAAATTAATACATGATTATTGTTTAGGAGTCTATAGGAAAACAGAATCTTTGACAACAGTGAACTCATCAATGTCACTTAAGACATTTGATCAAATTGTAATACAAAAATGACTTGTAGTTAGCTAATTATGTAATTGTATATAACAAATTAATAATAAAAAATAAAAGTAATAATAAACATTGGAATTGTTTTTATGAAAGTAATTAATTGACATAATTTTATTATTTATGATGATAAGGATAAAATGTGATGATACAAACTCAAGAAAAGGGACACATTACATTAAAACCCTCATTTAAAATAATTTAATGATTTATTATATATAATTTTCATCCAAGTCCAAAATAATAAAAAAAATCACTGATGTATATTTTTCTAAATTAATAAGTTACGAAATACCTTTTATATCATTGTTTCCTTTCCCCCAATGGTTTATAAAAGGAATATTTTTTTTCAAATTTTATATCGAAGGTTTGGATTTTCCTTTAAAAGTACAAATAAATGTTATATTTAATCTCTTATGAGGTTAATAGTTTTTCTCACTATCAAAAACATAATATTTTATTTATAATCATTTACAGAATTTCTTGTAATCATAAAAAAAACCCCTAAATTGTTTTGTTATGAGTATTTAATGTTGAATACAAAGGTATTTAAAAGGGAAGGGTATTTTGAAAACAAAAAAGTGTTTCACATTCGAATTTAAAATATTTTCTCATGGGTTTTATGATGAAAAGTTGGAAAACAATATATTTTTATTCATGATATGGTACATTGTGGTTATAAAAGAAAATAGGTGATCGTGACTCATTATCTGTTATAGGTGTTCCTGATATAGTTTGTATGATTAGTGATCCCAATACAACATATATGATTGTTGAGCCCAATTATTGATCTTAAAAGATTTTTTTATTATTATACATCATAATATGCATACTAGCTAATGACATCAAAGGAAGATTCTTTTGTCGAACTAACTATGATCTAGTTATTTCGAGAATGATTGAACATGGGTTACGAATGTGATTCTATAGGTTTCTAAAATGGTTTTTTATGTTCTTGTTATGTGTTTTAATTGTATTATTTGAAGAAATAATTTTTCTTTAATATGGATAATTTTTATTTAATATGATAAAAAATATTATGTGAAGTAAAAAATAATGTTTTCCCTTTTTTTCACCAGACTAGCATATTTCATTCTTTTATGTCCCTTAAAAGATTTTCTTGCAAAACAAACATTTCTAAATGTTTTTATAGGTATTAAGGATGGTTATGAAAAAAGAATAAGTCATGTTTAATGTTATGAATATTGTTAATAAAAAGAAAACGTGTTTCATTTAAAAAAAATTAAATTAATGTAAAAATATTTTCCAAGTAAATGTGTCCACATTTTATACAATCAGATATAACGGTTTAATACAATCAGATATAAGGGCTTAATAATTTATCACTACCTCATTGATGATGTAGTATAATTTTTAAAGGAGAGTAAAAATAAAAACATGGCAGATAACATATGTAGTGTTTAACATAAGTATCTGATAGATCTCAGGAATATAGGCTCTAATATAGTTACATTTTAGACTAAATAAATTTACTACAAAAAAATTACTTATTTTTTAATAGATATAAATAAATATATATATATATATATATATTCAAAAAAATTGATTTTTAACTTGTTTCTAAAAAGTTGTGAAGTTTGGAATGAGTTTTGTGAACAAATGTTACTTTTATAGGGGTTATCTATTCAAAAATAGTATGAGAAATGTTCATGTATGAAATCCAATAGTTAAAATTTAGAAAATTAAAAATCGTTAATGAATAAAATTAAATATTTAATATTAGTATCTTCATTGTGATGGTAATTAATTTTTTGTTTCATTATTTTTTATATTTTTGTTATTATATATATTATAAATATTATATCAAATATCCATTAAACGTAATTTAATTTTTCCATAAATTTTGAAAATCTAATTTAATTTTTTATATTCTACATGTAAATGTTTAATAGTTACATGAATTCTTATATTTAAAATATAAAATATTATATAATGGTGAATGGGGACCAGATTGTCAATAAATTCCACTTATTATAAACCTACAAGAATCAAATAAGTCCAAATGGAAATTTTTTTTATGGAATAAAAACTACCATTTACTATATAAAATAAACTAGTAAATTATAATGGATAAGTGGAATTGGAAAATTTCCCTATAGAATATATATTCATGCATATAATATATTTAATAACATGGATATTTAGTTTGATTATAGTAGAGGAGAGAAATTTTAAACTAATTTTATTGCTATCAATATAATATATAAGATGATAACTATATTTATCTTATTTTTCAATATTAATATTATGGTTTATTCAAATGATAATAAGTATATGCTTTCAATACTTAAATTAAAGATATATTCTTTATAATATTTTATGATGACATTATATATAATGAAATTGGGTAAGAATATTATTTTTATGTATATCAAGTTAATAATGTAAATAATTTAAATTTTTTTTGGGGTTTTATTGATTCCTTATGTTATGATGATGAAGTTCAGGGGAAAATAATCTTGATTTTATTAATGATTTATAAAATATTTACTTATATTAATTTAAAAATATATATTTTTTGTTTTCGTAAATAAATTAATAATAGCTAAAATTTATTTTGGAATATATATATCCCAATAAAAAGGGTGTGTTAGATAGTAAGATTTGTAATGTAAATTAATATATTAATAATTTAAAAATATTTTTTATAATTATTCAATACCAAATATATTATAATATTTAGAAAATTTATTTTTATTAATTATCATAAATAGAATTGGATGACATATAGTGTAATAACATATCCAAAAATATATTTTCTATGGAGGCTCATAATAATATTTTATTTAAAATTATTGATGATATAATTTTGGATATCACAAATCTATTTTAAATTCTTATGATATTAATTTTTAAATATTTTACATATTTAATTATATTTAACATACAAATTATTTATTCCTCTAGTTTGTTAAGATATATATTAGATAAATATTCCAAAACTGTTATTTTTTAGGATAAATATGTTTTATGTTTCTCATTAGGCACTGATGATCATTTTAGGGGAGTTATGTATGTAAAATTTGATTTCATTGAAAATTATGGGACAAAAAATAAAGATGAAGCATTTATAATAGAGGTTTCTACATCAAAAGATGATATATAAAGGCATCAGCTCCTGGTAAAGGAGATGGTGAGGGTCCATTGAAGGGTAAATACACCAAATGAAATTATTCTAATTAAGAAGGATAAATACACTGCATATCCACCCATTCATAATGATTACTTGAGTTATTTTGAAAATTTTAGTTTATTTTTTGTAAAAATTAATTTATTTTATTGTTGAGTTAATTTTAATTAACCAAGTAAAATAAATGTAAATTTTTTGTATGTTTACATACAAACTATATGGTTGCCTCTATTTAATGATCAATTACCCAGTGTTAATTTATGATAGAAAATTTGTATTTAATAGGTTAAAAATTATAAATAATCAAAGTGTCTTGAATATTAATTCATTGTTGGATGTGTTATAAAAATCATTGTTATGTGGTAAACTAATAAAAATTTTATTAAAATGGCAACATATGTTCCTTTGTTTTATAATAAAATTTTTATACAATATTGACTTCATCTCTAATTTAATATGAAACAAAAAAATAAAAAATTACTAACAAATGCTATGAAAATGATTGAAAATTTAACAAATGAATAAAAGGTAAAAACATCAAATAATGATACCCTACTCACCTACAATATATGGAAATATAGTTGATGAATATAAAAAAAATGTATACGGCTAATGTGACTGCATTTTTTGAATCAGTGCTCTTTATCATGTAAATGTATATGAAAGAGTGAATATAATTACACTTAAAGAGGTATATGTGTTGCTCAAATATAAAATGAGGGACAAAAGAGTTACTAATATTAATATAATTACTATTTTTACACTATTAAATTTTTATATTTCTAACTAATAATTTATTATGTTAACTTTTTAAACTTCTATGAAACAAGAAAAACATTTATTGTTAAAAAATACTATATAAATAGTTTATTTTTTTTCTATCTATATCATATCAGTGCTCAGAGTCACATTTCCATTGATAATGTAGAAGAAAAATGAAAATTTTATTTTAGATATTTGAAATTAAAACTAAAGTTTAATTTTTTTCCTAGTACCTTATAGGGAATGTTATGATTCCCTTAAAAAAATAATATTTATAAAATTTATTTTTAACTATTTAAATACTATTACATTAGGTGTATTGAATTTTCTTCAAGTTAAACGTCATAGTTAAAAGAATTATGATCATCTACTAGATTTTAACATGTGTGGGACCTGATAACCAATAATTACTATTAAATATAGTTGATGTTCTTTAATTAAAAAACTCTTACATGAAGTTGTTTACAATAATATATTTAGTGATCTGGTATTGCATATTATAGAAATAAACCAACATATAACATGTTCAAATAATATGATAAATCCTACACACATAATATTAATTAGGTAATTATTAGTGATGTATGAATATATTACTAATATTTATTAAAAAGATTTTTTGTCATTTTTTGATGTGAAAATTTTAAATATTAACAAACATATATTTCCGAATTAGTATGATGAGATATATGAAAATTTTAATTACTCTTTAAGAATCCATGATCCCTAATCAACTATAACTATATATATATATATATATCAATATATAAGTATGTATATACGTAATTATATATGTCTGTTTTTTGTGTTTCAATGTGCGTGTGTGTAAATAATCCCAATGGATGAAAATTAGTCCAATTATATCATATAATTTTATACTTTATAGTTAAAATTAACTGCAATAAAACTAAAAATTTTAGTATGATTAATTTTTATACATTACAACCATTAATGAATTATAGGAGTTCTCAAAATATGTTATCAAGTTGTACAATAAATTTTCACGTACAAAGAGTACTCAGATCTAAAATTTATTAATGAAAATAAAAAGACAAAAAATAGTAATGTGGAACATATTGTACCGCTAGAACAAGAAACTGAAAAAACAATTCCACCCAAAAATAAAGAGGCCCAAAGACCTAGAAATGAAATAAAAACCCCACTAATACCGAATAAAATAGAAAGACTCTATGTATTATGGGTAAAATCCAATAAAGGCCAACCTAATAGCCTAATAAAAATGCATTACTACAAGCTTGCCGAGCTAGCCTAAATTTTATTCAACTAATTTATTTGACCGAATCTCAATGGAAAATTCTCCCTACAATGATGTCACCTCCCCTTTGTTGAGGTCATATCCTCCCTATTTAGGAGGATATTTTTTAACAACATCAACACTCCCCTACGAAATCAAGGGAACCATTGAGCATCTCCAACATCTGCTATCGACTTGCACCATACTATGCACACTAATAATTCTTCCCATACTTCTACATTCCAAATTTCGTTGAAACCGACATCTTATTATATTTATGATCGATGTAGAAAATCATGCCCTCACCACCGATGTCCAGGACAGTTACATATGAGGATGATTTCGACCTTCCCTACATGATCAAAACTAACCCTAACGTCATGATGAGGCACATTCATCCTTCATCTCACACCAACACAGTTGCATGTCGACCAATGCAACATCTTACTAGATCATGTCCACTAGGATCCCATGATCCCCATGACCGTTGCCACATAAACCACCTACATCATGGTCCACAATCACCTCTACAAGATACTGAGCCATCAACATCATAAATAGAGTTAACAAACCTCTCAGAGAAGAACTCATTGAACCCTTCCTGGTGTACCGTTATAACCCCAGAAGAAAGACCCCATCCAGTACAAAAAATGAAACCTCCCAACGAAGTGGACCTTTGTGAGAGAGAATGTGGATCTGAAGAAGGAGCATCCATTATTGGCACTTAGTTGGAAGCCATATGATAAAAAATATTAAGATCTGTAACATCATATGTATGAAATTAAACCTTTGTAGATCGTTACACATGACGACAAGCCGTAAGAATCTCTTAATTCTCAAAAAAAAATTCCTCATCCCAAGGTATTGAGCATGAAATTTGAAATATAAATCTTTAAATTTTACATTGATATACTGTCTATTAATGGGAAAGGATCTCTATATATTTCCTATAGTAAATTTGTATTTTCAAATTGTATGCCTAAAAAATTAATGATATATTTATTCAAAATGACTTAATTTTTATGTTTATTGACAAAAAATTATTTGAAAATATAATTCATATGATAAGTATTTTAATATAATTGTGTTATGTTTTTACTAATTTAAGGAATTTTAATTTTTAATAATTAAAGGCTCTATTTGAAGAATCTTATTAACAAACTGAATATACACATCTTACATTTGATAGATGATTAAAATTTTGACTTTGAACATTTATTTTGAAAACACACTTCTTTATCTATAATTAATATTCATTTTATGATATTATATATTTATCGTAATAAAACAAACAATAGTTTTTTTGATAATTTATCATAAGCTATTATAATATTAACCATTTTTTACCTTGTATTTTAAAAAAAATGACACTTTTTTAGAACTTTAAATAACACTCCATAAATATAACAAATAGTTTATATAGGACTTATATTTATGTGTGATTGAATATATTTTTTGGTTATGTACATATCTAGATACACTAAAATTCAACATACACAATAACAATATTTATGGATATAAATCTTGTGAATTTAGGTGATTCCAAATTCTAAAAATCATCTTTTTATATAAATTAAAAATCTTCAAATTAAATAAATGATACTTGAATATTTATGAAATATATATTGATAATTTAAAAACATGGTACAATGGATCATTTTTTCTATTGGTCTAATTGAATTCAATGTCAATGTTATTATATTGATAGGTTTGTGTTGTCATAAATCACTATGGTACCACTATCATTTGATGATTTATATTTTCATGGAATAAAAAATTCCTCCCCCATATTTCCTCTAACAAATTTTATATTTAAATTTATAGTTTTTTATAATAATAAAAATTTACTTTGTTAAAAGAATTTACATGTAAAATATAAAGAAAAAACATGAATATGTATAACTAAACAAGATATATACCCTATTAACCTTTTGGGTTTACTAAATCTTAATCCAATTTAATTCATAGTGAGAAATAGATTTACTATTTTTTTAAAAAGGAAAATAAAGAATACGAGAGATACATAATGGTATTGTGATAAATATCCATTAAGATGCATCAAATTTTTCATGCAAGGTGTGTCTCCCTCCTTTTTATTCAAGCCCTTGTTTTTTCCATAAGTTTTTTCCTCCTCCTCCTTATAGATTCTCCTAAAATCATTGATTCTCCCTATAATGAATGAACACACAATCCCATTTTGATGAAAATGATTTTATTTTAAAATAATAAAATTATGTGTGGATGTAGCATGAAATATAAATGGTTTTGATAGGGTTGGGGATCTACCTAGATTATATAAATGATATATCTTCCAATGCCTGTATGAAAATTAATAAAACTAAATATAAATATGGTTTCTATAGAATCTATGTATTATAATTATACTTTCATGTGGAGTATATTCATGCTAATATATCTTGTATAACACAAGTAATTGAAAAATCACAAATACTTGGTTGAGTCCACATTCACCAATAGTTTAGTAAACATTAAATACTAATATTCTCTTATCAATCTATGAAATTTTTCATCATAATATTATAAATATATAAGATATATTAACAAAATTTTATCATATAATTATTAAGAAAAATCCATTAGTGAAATATTAGTAGTATAAGAAACTTTAAACCAATTTACAAAAACATATTAAATATTTTAATTTCATTCAACAAAAATATATATTATGTCTAAAATAAAATTTAAACAGTATATATATAATTTTGGATCTTCAGTTCCTCAACAAATGAATTTTCTTGATCCTTGAAGAAAACCATAATAATTTTTTTTCGAATATTTTATTTATGGTTTATAGAATGATATCTAAATAGAATGAAAGAAATTTTCATGAATAGATTAATTATTTTAATAACCATGAAATAAATATTTATCACTCCCAATTTAATGAATTTTTTTATTGAGTATTCCTACTGTTAAAATTTATTTTTCTATATTAATAAAATTCTGTAATTAATGATATTTGATCATTTTTCATTTATAATAAATGAATCATCCATAAATTTCATATCATTCAAATCTTTTTACCCACAAACACCCGTATAAGGGGTTGGATGATACTTTTACCCAAATATCACCTCATATAATAAAATTTATCTTTTATTTATTCTCATGTAATAAAAGTAAAACCCTCCATTAACTATAATCAGACCATTAGTTTTTTATAAAGAATATTTTTTCTATAAATACAGAATCTACTGGGTATTATTGTCTTTGGCCCATAAAATATAATCTTGTATATCCAAATAATAGAATACATATTCCCACCACATTAATTATCCCCTTCATAATGAAATTTATTAGTAGTTAATATATGGATTTTGAGTTTATATTAATCATGAATCAATCAATGGTATATATTTTTTACCTTCTTTCACACACATTATAATTACTAAAGATTATTTAATTAATACACTTTTCGAATTTCTCCAAATCCTAAAATATTTTAATATGGATTCTAAAAATCTTATCTAATTTGAAATAAAAAATTAAAATATTCTCCTATAAACCACTTTAAAAATTTTCTAAAGAAATGAACTCATTAAATCAATTAACGATCACAATTTATTTTAATTAATTAATATTTTATCGCATTTAAATTTAATAAAAACTGATAATCAACCCAATAAATAAAGTATCATTTAATGAGAAATTTTATCTTCTTATTAAAAATATATGTAATTTAAATATTGCATAAAAACATTCTACACACTTAAAATCAACTATTTCAATAATTTTTTAATATTAATGTAGATATGTATTCCAAAAATTTTGAAATCAAGATTCTATAGTTACATATATAAGACAACCCTTATGAAAAAATATTAAAAGTATTATTTAACTTGTAAAATTTTAACAATTTTCATGTGTCTTTTTGTTGGATTTTTCATTTTAATAATTTAAAAATAATAATAATAATTTATATCATAAAATGTTATTTATAAAAAAATTAGGTGATTTTGGGAACCTAAAAGGAAATAATTTAAGATGAATAAAATTTTATAAGGTATCCATAGTGCTTAAGAAATCTCACATGAAGTAAAAAAAAATTTATCTTCAACGTAAATGATGATATTGCAGTGAATATTCAATATAAATTATGTAAACAGATTTGATGTGATTTTTAATCTCCCTTATTTTTAGAGAGTTTTGTATTCTATTAGTTCTCAATAAAACCTTGTTATGTTTTTCATTTTTTATAGACTAATTAATTCGGCCTTTAGGCTTGTATGTTTAATTCTAAGGAAATGTTAGTATGGGACTTGAGGTTAGTTGGAGTGAAAATTCACAACATGAAGTCAATTCATAAAAAAAATGTTATGTCAAGAACCAACGAGTTTTCACATTTCATGAATCTAATACATTATGTAAATAGAATACATAAAGTGAATTGGCTTGTAAATTCCCTATACATCACATACATTTGTGTTTCCCAGAGGGAAAAAGTAACAAGTAATTCAGGAAATGAATTATATTCACTTCATAAATATTTCAAGGCTTCTTCTTTTAATGTAGTATAACCCCTTTCATTAATATATCCCCTATTTTGTATAAGAGTTGCCATATGATAGATCCCCCCATGACAAAACATAGTCATTGAACTTCCTCTCTCATCCAGACTCGATTTCCATCATAATTAGGTATGTTGGGTGTGTATTGTTTAAATATTCAATAATTTTACTTCGTTGGTTGGTTTATTCTACCATCGTATGTTCTATTTTGATGTTAGTTAATATGACCCATTTGGGATAAAATTTTCAAACTTCTATTTTGTTAAATTCCATTTCAGTGAAAGCCCAACAATGGATAAGGAGTCATCCACCATCCTATGCTAGGACATCTTGTTCTTCTTCATAATTGTCTCATTATATTTATCATCTGTTGTTGTACTAAATGATGGAATAATCTAATTATTCCACCCATATGTTTAGTAAATGTAATAAAATTATTTCCCATTGTTAATGAATTCTTCCAACTCATGAACAAATTTCGTAGGGTGATCGTCTCACCATTATCCACCCCAAGGTTCTTCATTCTTTAATGCCCTAAGAACCTAATTAGTATAATTAATTTAAACCACTAATATGTGTGTGTGAAATTCCTCTTGAAATTATTATACTTCATTGATTAAATGGTATAGTTTTTCATAATAAATAAAATCATAGACTTACATCAGGTCGAGGGGGATTCAAGGGTCCTGACTTATGGATTCCTTGTATGGGATTTTTGAGGTTATGAAATTATAATTTTTAAATGAATCTCAATATTTTCGAAGTGATGCCTGATTTTTTATTTATTACCATAGGAATGATTCCTAGAATGATTACATATGTATTTTACCTAGGATTGATTTCCAGTTCCATAGTGTATTACATTGCATGGGATCTGTGGCTATGTTTTCATACTACTCCATGAGAAATATGTGGTCCAAAATTTGGAATACCATTGACATTCTTAGAGGGAAATGCCTTGAGACCATTCCAAG
This sequence comes from Viscum album, assembly GCA_963277665.1. Classification (NCBI taxonomy): domain Eukaryota; kingdom Viridiplantae; phylum Streptophyta; class Magnoliopsida; order Santalales; family Viscaceae; genus Viscum; species Viscum album. The sequence continues at coordinate 1,878,022,629 of OY728150.1, read as the reverse complement.
GGTGATAAATGGGTTTTACTCATAGACCACCATGGACATACTCATAAATTGATGGATTGTAATTATTCTCCTGGTGGTATTCTTAGGTTCCTCCTTATGGATCACCATGGATGGGCTTACGATGACTATTTTATTAATAACACATGATGAATTTTAGTTATGAACAAAGGATTAATTTTATTTAGAACACATGATTACATGTTAATAAGAAAACATGATTACATTCTATTAAAAATATGAATTCCTCTTTTTTGTGGTTATGGATCTATCTTCCAAGACAAAGATCATGAATTTTTATCCATCTTTTTAATTGATCTTCCGATACCATGTTCATTTTTTCCATCCTTATATTCTATTAGAATTAATGTTTCTTACTCCTAGTTTCATGTACGAGACCACTTCTTTATGATTTTTATGTATGGTAAATGTTTGTTTAATGTTTTTAGGGTTTTGAATACTTTTGGAATGGTTCAAGATATTTTATACTGGTTTATAGTTTGAAAATTGTTTGTGGAAACCATTAAAATCCTATAGAAAAATATTCTCATTGATACATGGGATAATGGGAAGGCACATAGTTACGATCATGGTTTGGAAAAACTCTACAAAAACCAAGGAGAAACAATAGAAAGTTGGACATAGATATTTCTCATGGTTGTCACATGATTTCTCTAACCAAGCGGGATGATCATCCGAGGTTCTCCTTGTGGAAAAGGATGTCACATGGTTAAGGCAAGGTTTTCCTAACCAAGTTACTATCCATGCATGGTTTAAAAACTAAATCCTAAAAAAGTTAATCTAGGTTAGTATTTACATTAAACCCCTTATTTTTCATTCAATTTCATCATTAACATGGAAATTCGTTGTCCAATTTCCTATGGAACTGTTCTCTATCAATCCAGAATTGATATAAAGGAGTTTCTTTTTTTCCTTGAGGTCTTATTCCCTTGGTAAGTCCTCATTTGTGGTAGCTTTTCTGGGTTTCTCTTAAATATACTATCTATACTCTCTCGTTTTATTATATCTATTATACTGGGGATATTTCTAATGTGTTTGATGTCAATAATTGTTTTTATTTTCCTTTTTTAGTTTTAGTGGAAGATATATAAGAATGGTTTATAAATATTCAATCATGGTTTGTTGACGTTTTTGTGTCATTCTTCATTTTTTCAATAATTCAGGAGGTAGGTGGGTTCACTCTAAACTACACTTTTTAAAACCTAATGGCTTAATTTCAATTTTTCTTAATAGTTTTTGAGAAATTTATGTGTAAATTATTGTGGAAACCATATTTATTGATTATTTGTGTAATTATTATATTGTTGTGTAACACTTGGTTAAATATTTATTTTGTGACTGTTTGGGGAATTATTAAATTTTTGTACAATGTTGTTTGAATAATAATTTTAAAATGATGATATTAAAATAATGTCTTTGATTGATTCCAGGAAAAAGGTTTTGAATTTTTTTTACAAAAAACGTATTTTATTGAAACATATTTGGAATGATTATAATATCATTGTTTTTGGGCATACAAATTGTTGTGTGTGCTCATTTCATTTTATGAGGCCCTGTTGAAATTTTATGTGGTTCTTGGTGACAATGGTTTAATGGCACCTATGACATGGGTTACCTTGTGATGACTTGGTATATTAAAATGATATGAATTGTGTGTATATAACTATCACATATTCATGCATGTTTTTTTGTTTGTTTGTGTGGATTAAAATGGTAATGAAAATTTGATTGTGAAATTGTGTGGAAAATATCCTATGTTTTCTTTAATGGAATATAGTTTTGTTTAGGAATATATTTTTAATATAATTTTTTTGGTTTTATTATACATTGTTTCAATTTTATTGATTTAAATTACTTTTTAAAAATGTTGTAACTTGTTATATAATGGTGGTGTGAGTAGGGAAGTAATTTGTGGAAATCCTACATAGTTTCATTACTCACTCCTATTTTTGGACATTAGTGGTTTTGCAGATATTTCTTATCATTCCATAGTTAATTGTAATGTATCACACATCCTTATTTGTGCATCATGATATGTGGGTTTTATTATGTGGTTGGATTATATAAAATGTTTGGGCCTATAGATATATGTATTTAGAGTCCTTGTGTTTTGATGGGTTTATCTTTCACTTTGTACATAGATATCAGTTTTCTTCCACTATGTTAATCTGTTATGGTTTATTTTTTATATCAATAATATTACAATGAGTTATGAAACATTTTAATCATGCACTATATGGTGTAATTTAATTGTATTTCAAGTTGTGGTTGTTTTATTTTCAAATAGAAAATCGTCACCCAATTGCAATAAATCCCATGGAATTTATTTCTAGCCTTTGGAACCTAATGGATGTTATTGATGTCAATGTTGCAATTTCATCTTGAATAAAGCCAATACGGAGGGGTGGGATGTTAAAATTTGTATCAGCATGTTCAGTCCATGATTAGACAGTGGTATTACTATTGGATGGACTGTTACTCTATCCTCTTTTCTCTGTCTTGGAGTTGAAATTCATTTTTTCCAATTCATTATCTCTGGTTGGTAGAAATGATTAAGATTTTTTGGAGTAAACCCTTTATGTTATAATTCAAGTTACCCGTGAGTAGGGTATAAACGTGTTTTTGAGAAACTTAGAGAAAATTGGATTCTCATTATAATGGGTTTATTCAATGAGATGAACATGAAATGAATTTAATAAATGAATTCACACTATAAATAAAATATTTACATTTACCAATGGATTATTATTTTGTACGAAAATTCTTATTTTTGAATATTGAGGAACATTTTTTATTCAAATGTGTGATTTAAATGATGGTATGATTGTTATATTTTCAAAATGGATTTTTTTTAAAAAGAGAGCTCTAATTTTCAAACTCAGTTGAAAATAAAGAGTGCTGAATTTTGTAAAGAATTCGTGAGATATATATGATGTGGAAGAGTTTGAATTTTTAATCCATCAGTTGGAAGAGAGTGCGAAATATGTTTTCTGTTTTGTTGAGGAAAAATGGCCCTAGGTAGGAATTATGGGAACCCACCAGAAGATGATATGGATTACATGTTTTCACCAGAGACATAGGTAAACAAATCGCTAGTTCTGAGTATTTTCCATGATTTTCAAGATTTGGATAGAGGGAAATGACACGTTGAACTAAGGAAATGGGATCACACTATTCAGTTCTAGAAGAATAATCCACCTATATATTGGGATGATTTGTGACCTGAGAAGGAATAGGTATGGGTGAATAAGATGAATTAAATCATTTATTTCTATTTAACACCAATAGATATGCATGTTTACCTAGGAACATATATACTATAGAATCATGCATGACAATGGTGGTATCTATTGGTGTAGGATTAATTAATCCAAGGCCTTTCATGTAATTATTTTGAATAATTGTTTAACACAAATTTATATCCTCATATGTTGAGGATTTAAATAAAAATATACTTCTTTATCTAAAATAGTGAGAGCCTTAGAGTGATAGATTATGTGGCTAAATTTACGAATTTAGTCTATGTTTTACCATATTTTTTTACTAGTGAATCCTTAATGGAATGATGTTTTTGAATCAGTTATAAGACATGAGATTCGTTCAATGATTATAGTTATCTATATAAGAGATGATGTATAAATGTTCAATATAGCGATGGTGGAATTAATGAACATCTTAGGATATATGGGTAAGGGGATAATGATTATTCCAATAGTAAATTAAGGGATATATAATTTTGAGAGAATGAGAAAGAGGGTCACCTATTTCTAAAATGAGTGTATTGTTCGAAATCATAAAACCGGATCATTAAATCTTCCTCTAAGACCCAAGATAACATTTAGGATGTTTGTATGGTGTTTTTTCAACCACATAATGAGAGAGAGTACAAAACCACCTAGAGAATGCAACAATTAATAAAATATGGATCATCTTCAACACTACTACTCTAGTGCTATGAGGTCTTGTGATTGTAGAACTTCTAATATATTTTAGACATCAAATGGTTTGATGGGACCAGGGTAGAAAAACAATTATTTTCAAAAGAAATTAGTTTCACGGTTGATACCAAGAACACTATGACTCATCAAAAAGATAAATCTCAATGGGTGAATAAAGATAATAGAGCAGCGAGTAAGAAGTTATATGGGGATGCAAAATATATTATTGATTATCAATTAGGAACATCGATTATGTTATGTAAGATTTTTTAGAATTTAAAATTTATAGACACTTTTTTTGAAATGGGATAATCCCATTACTTTATTTATTTTCATTCCATTGATTTTTTTTCTAAATATTGATATGGTTCCATATGTGTTAAAACTACAGAATCCTATTGGTAAAATAGAATTCCAAGCCTCTATATATATTGTAGTTTATATAACTATTGATAGAGATGTGATAAATGGGATTTCCCTATGCTTGATATGGATGACTATGATATAATCCTCTGTATGGATTAGATGGAAATGTTCAAGGATCACATTTAAATCTATACTCTAAGGGTTAGTTTTACAATTTATGATTGTGTCAAGCATCTCTTTAACGGTAACCTAGATGTAAAGCAATGTGAAATGTTCATTTTGGCACCATAAGATGGATTGGTATCATACCATTTGGCATCATTGACTTTGGCTATGATGAAATAGATAAAGAATAATACTTTTAAAGTGGTTTTTGAATAGTTTATAGATGAATTTCTACATAACTTTGTAGGGTTGCCACCCATAATAGAAGAGGTGTTTAAAATTGGTCTTATTCGAGGGACATGTAGTATTTACCTTATGAACTATCAGACGGAACTAATAAAATTAAGGGAACTGAAAGTATAGTTTCAAGATCATGAAAAAAATTGTTCTTTTTCCTAGAACATCTATATGGAATGCACCATTATTTTTTTGTCAAAATATTCCTGGAACTCTTCGACATTTTGTTGATTATTGTAATATTAACCAGGATACGATAAATAATATTTATTTTCATCCATTTATTGGTGAAATGTTTTAAAAATTTATTAGATATATGTTGTTCACTAAGAATGATGTGTGCTTATGTTATCACCAATTGAGGGTTCCAAAGGAGGATATTCTGAAGGAATCATTTATGAGTAGATATATCTATTATGAATACGAAGAAATTAATATAGGTAGAATAAATACCCAAAAAAGAAATACAGAATTCATGAATGAGATAATTCTGAGAAATCAGGATTATTTTTTAGCTGTGTTTGTGGATAAAATATTATTCTATTCAATAAAAAATGTTTTTCATGAGAAATACATGCCGACAATGTTGGGAATCTTACAATATAATTGTTTGTATGGAAAATTTTCAAGGTATGATTTTTGGATATAAGAAGTATGTTTACTTGGCCACGTAATCTATAAAAGATTTGTTTTTGTGGACCTATATATGATAGAGGCTATTATATCTCAGAAACGGATAATGAAAGTATTCATGATATGTTGTTTACATGGTCAATCTATTTATTACCAAAACATATTTCATGAATTTTCATGACCGGCCAAAGAAATGATTTCTTTGAAAAAGAATAGTGATCAATTCCAATGTAGAGGTTAATTTGATAAGACTTTTAAATAGTTTAATGTTCACATCAAATCAGCACCAATATTGTTATTTTCAGAATCCGGACAACGGAATGCTGAGTATTATATTTTTATGGGTTTTGGATTGGGATTTTTTCTTAATCATGGAGAAATTTTTGTTAATTATGGATCAAGATTGTTATGGTTTGGTGAGAAAAATTACCCAACATATGATTTGGATTTAGCGTTCATTATTGATGATATGGATACATTGATATGTTACCTATTTTGTGAGAAATTTATAGTATTTATGGATTATAAGATCTTGAAACATATTTTATCATACCGAGACTTCAATATGAGACCAATAATATTGGTTGAATATCTTAAAATGTTTTAATATTACTTCATTTATACACAATGTAAAATAAATTCATTGGAAGATGCATTTTTTCTAAAGACATATGTTCAATTGGTAAATGAATATTCAGATGAATGGTAGTTGATTTCATTGCTATATGACCTACACATGGAAATTGAAGACCAAGGTGATGTTATGAAATTCATTAATATTTTGTTAATTCATTATTTGTATGAGACATTTATAGAGGCTCATGAATCTAATTTATAATGTGTTGTGAAACTCTCAATACTCAATGGTGGAGAGACAATTGAGGGTTGGAGGCTGGATGAGAGTTTAATTTTTTGGTTTTGAAATCGGATGGTCATATATATGGATTTTTAGGAACAAATTTTTTTCTCTTACCATAATTTGATTTGGGATTATCATCTTCAAATATAGCATATGTATAAGGCTTTGAATGATTAGCATTGGTGGGTCAATATGAAAAGGATGTTAGAACAGTTTTTTTGAGATTCTTAACTTGTATGTAGGTTAGGGAAGATCATCGACACCCAGTAGGTATGGTTCAGCCTTTAACTATTCATGTCTTCAAATGCTAGTAGATAACCATTATTTTGTGATAGGTCTATAAAGAATGGATTAGAATCATAATTAGATTTTTTATAGTGGATTGGAACAGAATGTCGTCCCATTTCATCCCTATTTTCATATCTCATATTGTGAGGGACTAGTCTAAAATTAAAATATATGAGAAGTGATAAAGAGGAATGGTGTACCTATTTCAATAGTCTCTGAAAAATATCTAATTTTAACATCTTGATTTTGTAAATCCTTACTTTAGTCCCATAGGATATAGTTGTCTATGAGTACAGAGTATCATCCAAAGATAGATGGTAAATTAAAATGAATGATAAAAAATTTAAAAGATATGGTTCGGGTTTTTGTAATGAATGTTTTTACCTCATGGGAAGAACATGTGCCGCTATTAGATTTATTATATAACAACTATTATTAAGCCTTGAAACATATGGATACATTTAATCAATTTTATGGTTTTCCTAATGATTCTCCACTATTTTGGGTGGAAATAGGTGATCCAACCGTATTATTGATGAGCCTTGTCTCGGAGACAACGGCGACATTCAGTTGATCATGGAGAAAATAGAGACAACTTAGATTCATCATTAATCATATGTAAGTCATCATTGTGGGAAATTTTCAATTGATGTGAGGGATCATTGGTTTCTTGGGATGTCCCCAAATCATGGAAATTGTTATTCTGGGAATAGGTAAACAATATCTTTACAATGCATTATCCCATTTGGGATACATTAATTAGATGTTAAGGTGGAATATCCATTGGACTTACCAAATAGATTAATGCAATGCATAATGTGTTTCATGTATCTCAGTTTAAAATGTATCATCCCAATCGTGACAATGTTATTTGATAGGATTATGGTGACATAGATATGAATTATTAATTGATGCATGTGCTAGTGCAGATTTTGGATATGATATAGAATGTCTTTCATGGTAAAAGTATCATTCTTGTGAAGGTTTTGAGGAAACATAGTAGGATTCATAAAGAGACATAGGAACAGGTGAAGGAAATCATCAAGAAATGGATAGAAATACTTCAATAAAATGATTCTTTTCTTCTTTTGGCGGATAAAAAAACAATGAATGAGAGAATTTATCACCCCCAGATTCAATTATGTAATGCTTTTTTATGATTTTTAGTTAGTTAATGTTTTTGGTAAATGATTGGGACATTTTGGTACATTTAGATTTTGGGGGGTTTTCTAATGGTTCATTATTTGATCATGGTTTGTAGAATCCATGAAACTCAAGAAGGAAATAGTGTATAGTGTGACATGGGCTAATGTTATGGTTCACAGTGTGACCAAACCATATAGAAACCCATGAAAAAGTATTCAAATTTCGATTGAGAGATTTTTCAGGGATGAATAATGGTCTGTCTAACCATGTGGGCCGACTGAGGGTGTTTCTCTTTAAGGTAGATGATGTGAGTACACAGTTTTCAAAAACAACCAATTGACTATGAATTTTTAAAAAACTAATTCCTAAAAAAGTTTATTCAAGTAACTATTAACTTTAAATCCCTCATTTTCCCTCCATTTTATCCCTATATCAATATTTCTTCCACCCAATTGTTTTTGATCATTTCCCAATAAAATCTAAATGGATTTGGAGGCATTTCATGGGTCATGGAATTTTGATTCCCTTAGTATGTCCTCATTTTTGTAGTTTTTATTTATTTTTAATAGATCTGTTTTCATTCACAACTCACATTCTTAGATCTAGTACATTGTAGATATATCTAAGATTGGTGAATCCAATCAAATTTAATTTTGGCCTTTTTGATGTTAGGATAAGAGATCTAAGGTGGGTTTTCATATATTCGACCTGTTTTGTAGATTTTTTTTATTTTCTTATTTTTCTCTATTATTCATGAAGTATGTTTCATTGATCATGATTAATTATTCAATATCATGAAGGCCTAGTCTCAAATTTTTTGTTTTTTATAAATTTAATATGAAATTGTTTTTCAAATATTCGTGGAAGCCTTCTTTGGCAATTGTTTATTGAATTATGAAATTTTTGTGAAAAGCCTGTAGAATAATTTCTTTCATTAATGTTTCTAGAATATTAAAAATGTTGTGAATGTTTCATTGATAAATAATATTAAAAAAAATGATTTAAATTTTATTTCTATGTTAGATTCAGGGAGAAAAATTTTGTAAAAAGGTTTTAAATAAAAATATTATTTTATTTAAATATATTTAGCATCATTATATTGTCAATGTTTTTTGGAAAACAAGGTGGTATGTATTCAGGATGCATTTTAGGAGGCATTTAGGTAATATGACTTGGTGTGAAGTGCCAAAGGTTTAATGGAACATTTGATATTAGTAACCTTGTGATGACTTCGTATATCGATGAGATATCAACCATGATTATGTAACTACAAATATTAATGCATGTATGGATATGTTGTGTGGATTGAAATAGGTTGTTCTAATTAAATTTTGAAATGGTTTTGAAAATATTCTTGGCTTCATTCCATTAAAACCGTTTTGGTCTAGAAAACTAATTTTTTTAAAAATATTTGGTTTTCTGATACACTATTTCAAAATGATTTAAAGTTATATATATATAATCTTTTTATAAATGTGATAACTTATTCTATAAAATTGTCACATGTTTGGAATTCATTTTTAGATTGACTACTATTTTTTATTACTATACTTACTTTGAATTTTTGGTTCTTTAAAAGATATTGATCATTGGATCATAGGAAAATCTAATGTACCACACTTATCTAGATGTGAATTTTTATTCATAGGATGTATTTTTGTGTTGGAGCATGGATAAGTTTTGGAGCTATGTAGTTATGTATTTAGTGTCCATTGGTTTTTATCTTCCACATTGTATATTGATATTAGTTGATGTCCATTGTATTACTCTGTTATAGTTTGGTTTCTAAATCATTTATATTACTTTGAATTTATTACATTTTAATCAGGCATTATATAATGGAGTTCTTTGGTATGTTTTGTTCTGGATATTTTATTTTTAATGGGAAAATAATCCACCACTTTCATTTAATCCCTTGGATTTTATTGCAATCCTTTTATTCTTTAGAGATATCCCTTAAGGCATAATATCAGTTCATCCCTAACTCATTCGAGTTATTAAGAGACAGATTTTACATTATATATGTATGTTCATACATGTATTCATATATATATATATATATAAATTTCACTTACATACTACACATGTATAGGTTGAACATAATTGAAAGATATCCATCTTAGGCCGAAGAGGGGAAGAAGGTAGTACTTGTTGGGTATCCCATGAGGAACTTAGTCCAAAAAGTTCACTCATTTATTTTATTACACATAGATTTACCGACACACAACTTAGTTAATATGCACATAATGGATAGTTTTAGACAACATTGGTGGTGTATTACTGAGTATATATCACACCATATTTGGTCCACATATGGTACCAAATCATACATCAAAATTCATTATCCAGAAAATGTGAATAGATCAATATTAATAGTTTTATATTCTGTAAAATTATGGAGTATTTAATCAGAGTGTTGAGCTTATTCTTGTTATTCTAATAATAGAAGATATTAGTTTTTGAAAATGTTTATTATGAATTTACCCATGTATCCCATGCACTTAAACATTTTTACATCATGTCATGATCATCATTTTATCATGGCATTGATTTAGCTTCAACCTATTTATTTATCTTAATAATTTATAATTCCTATGATGTTTATTTATTACTATTTTCATTTCATGTCAAAATTATATATGATTGTTCCACAATTTGATCAAATGGTAGTATTCTCCCCACTAACACACCCTAGGACCTCACTACTATTCAACATACATTAGCATATGGGGATGAGTGAATAATGTGATGTGTCCAAAAATCTCAGGGAACTTATTAGTGTCTTACAGTCCGACATGGTACAATGTTTTATCACAACTCTCTTTTTTTTCTAACAATTTGGGTTCTATACTGAAGACTATGAATATGTTATAAATTGGAATTGATGTTGTGCCTGGGAGAATATTACACACATATATGGGAATGGAAAATTATCTCGGGTGGTTTACTACTATTATTGGTTTTCTGAATTATCATTATATTGGTTTCACCATTCGATAAAACAAATGTTTTTTTGGATTTAATGTTTTTGATATTATTATTGAGGAATTCATGTTCCTAGATATAGAATGATAAGGTGGTATCATCAATTTCATCATTATAGGCACTTGAGTATTCATGTTTCAGGTATTATTCCATGAAATAATGGTACATCTTATTATATAAATTTCGTATATTTCTTGTGGTTATTGTGAGTTTCTTAATTTTTATAATAGGAAATGTGATAATGTATATTATATGGATAAAATAGTGGGATTAGATAATGTGTCAACATTAATATAAAAAGTTTTTTATATAGATTAATGATTGAAACGTAATTAACCAATAACACCATTTTTGTTTCATGGACCACTAGATCCCTGGGATAAAGCATTAGATGATTTTGATGACATGAGTTCAAATTGTTGAATGATAGAATGCACTTTTATATTTTTAGAGTGGTAATTCATTTAATAAAATAATTTCAAATAACATTTTATATTCATATATAATATGTATTGGTCGGGTGCTAATAATAAAATGTGCCAATTGAATGTTTTAAAGCTTTTTCATATATAACATGCTAGTGGTGACACATATAATTGTACTAGGATATGTTTACATAATATTGATCATTATCTTAAATGATTTCAAAGACTATATATGAAATGGTATCTATTAAATTAGTATTCCAATTTCCATGTAATTGGTTTTCTCCTCAATACCATTGAATTTACAATCCATATACCGAATCCACTATAGAATTAAATGACACCATGACCCTAAACTCACCTTAGTATTGGGTTTTAGGCATTATTTTATTTGAATATATATTATCATTCTTATCACCTTGACCTAGAAATAAGAGCAGGTAGAGAGGAGTGACTTTTTATAGGAAGGATTTATATCATTAATTTTCTATTATTTTGGTTTCTATATATTTTGAAATCATATAAGAGCCATGTGTTTTGAAATCATAGAGTTATTCCACCATGATTTCCTTGATTAATGAAAAAGGAGGTTGGCATGACCATGATCCGATGGTGGTTGGACCTAAGGAACTAATATTAGCAACATTAGTGTCAAAAGAGGGACCTCATATTATTCCTCCATCGATCACTGATGATCAATTTTGAGAGACCATATTTCACTTCATGTAGTCTATAGAGGGACATTTATGACCTGCCCCTTGTATTACAGAGTTAATTTGGGAATTTAAATTGCAGCATCATCTCACCTTCTCAGAGGATGGGGGTACGTAGGTTGATGATTCATGGATGGATGCCATGTTATCTACCATAAGTCATTTAGATATTCCAATGGATTATATGATCAATATAATGACATATAATCTTCACGAGTCTACTGAATATTGGTAGTATATCATCACTCAAAATGTTATTCATTAGTGTATGATATGGCTATACTTACAGAGAGATTCCTATAATTTCATTACAACCTAATGCTAGGAGTGGAAAATGATAGGGAATTTTCCCTCATACAAATGGGTATTCTGGCCATCATAGAGTATATGTAAAATTATCATTTTGTGATGACCTTTGATGGTGATGAGTGGATGATTGTTAGGAAGTTTGAGGATGGGCTTGTCTACGACTTCTGATCTGAGGTGAATTTATTTTATTTGACCACCATTTAAGAGATAGTGATCCAAACCCTCATAGGCGATTAAATCACAAATGAAGATCTAAATGTGTGTCAGGGTGGTTCAACTTTGATATAGGGAGGTCGTTCGACTAGTAGTAGGAAATGTTAGTTAGAGCCTTCATTTGGTAGCAGTGGAAGTTAGATGATATGCCACAATAGTATTGTGGTGTGTCACTATTGTGATAGGGTATGCCATTATAATCCCCAATGCATGAGGGACCCAATCATGTTTTGAGCCTATGACGGAATACGATAACTTATGTGCTTTTTCCAAACCTTACCTATAGTTCCAAGTGATAAGGGTTTCACACTAAAACAACATTTATTTGTTGGATCAGTAAATCCATGTTAGGTAAGGAGTTGGAATACTACTAGATGATTTGGTTTAGGGGGTGTTCATGGTCAATGTAGAGATTCTCAAGAATTTAAATTCCAGAAAAGAAGACCGAGTGAGATTAGTATGGCTACAGCTTAGGGTAGTAGATCTGAACATATCTAGGAAGTGAAACAATCTCCCAAGGAACAAAGTCCATGACCTTCTATAAATTAAAAAACTATTTGATTATCCTTAACATTAGTTTATTCGTTTTTTATATAGATGCTTTACAATCCTTCTTATCTTTGAAAATTGTGAAGATCTATTGGATGGATATCGAGTACATTTTTCATGCCATAACGATAAATACACCTTTGGGAGTGCATTTAGAGAGTATATCCCAATGAAAGGATTCCCATATTGTTGGGGATAGATATTTCAAATTTTAGACAATTTTTTCCCAAGAGATTATAGTATTTGATTCCAATATTGGGATGAAATTATTGGATCTATACCATTCCCTTTTTGATTTTTATTGTCAAAGGGGATATTTTACATCATCTGAGGGTAGTACCTATGTCCATAATGGTAAATGGGTTTTCTAATAAATTAGATCTATACATGAGATTATTAGTATGGTAATGGTGATATCCAATATTAATATTGTGTTTATGAATGATCAAGGAATGAGACATAAAAAATTTTATCTTCTGATTGATTTTTTAAGTGATGTCTTCTCTAAAAACATATATGGTTTAACTCCTATGAGTGAGGTGTAATTTCACATTGATATAGATCATAGAGTTGAAGTATTTTCCATTTCTCCCTATATGATGGAAACTACAGAGCTCCCAGAACACAAAATTCTGTTATCATACATAGATGATAAGGGTTTTATACATAATCATACATCAACATCGGGTTGACATATCATTTTCTCTAAAACGGTGGATTGTGCCCCTACATTGGGTTTGGATTAGTTTCTATTCATCCATATTATGGTAAATAAATGGTACCCACTACCTTATATAGATGACATATTTGACAAAATCCATGGAATGATGGTTTTATCTAAAATAAGATTGACATTAGGCTACCATTCGGGTTGAGTTAGGTTGTCCGACATACCACATAAAGTGTTATAGAGATAATACGGATTGTTTGAGTTATCATATAATCCATTAATCTATATGAATGATCCATTAGTTTTCTAGGAGTTAATGAATTGGGTTTTCAAATATATTTCAAATAATTTATTGTAGTCTTCATAGATGACATCTTGGGGTAATTTCATACAAGACAAGAATGTGAAAAACAATTTGAAACCATGTTGTGTTCACTTAGAGAGCAACATGTCTTTGTTATGATCACCAAATTCTATATTTGGATCAATAATCTTCATTTCCTCGATCATATCATCATAGTGTTAGTCATGTATGTTGACCAATCTAAGTTGAACATTGATGTTACCTAGAAACAACCCAAGAATGTATTCAATGAACATAGTTTTTTACAGATGACAGATATTATAAAATCTTCATTCATTATATCTCAAGTCTAAATGAAGTTATCATTGGCTTTACTAAAAATGGTGTCAATATTTTATGACTAGCTGCATTTGGCACACTCTTTCTGGAGTTGGAGGGGAGGAATGCATCAGATCCAATTCTGATTCATACAACACTGGGTAGAAGGTACGAAAATTAGTATAAATCATTAGGAATCTGGATTGGAGGAGTTCTAATATATAGAGATCATGTTCTGGAATATCAGTCTCTATGTTTAGGCCTCTTGAGAGGAATTACCATATGCATTACCTTGATTTTGTAGCTATTGTAACATCTTAGGCTAATATAGAATAAGAATATATTTTTTATGAATTAGAATCTGATATTACCTTAACATGGATGTTATGTCATATAGCATACTCGATACGCCATAACTGGTTTATCCAAAATCTATTGTCATACATAAGACTGAGTTATATGAGAAAATAATATATTGTTAATTTTATTATTTTATATTATAGTTATCACCGAGCCATTTTATTTATAGGGATGAACAGAACTAACTATATTTTTTAGACGTGCCTTTTAATTATTATTAATTTCTTTCAATAATTTTTATAGGCTTAAAATGAGAATAAATTCAATTTTATGCCTAAAATAGTAAAATATTTTTAAAAGGTAGTTTTATAGCCTTTTAATGGATATCTCTATTTAAATTTATTTTTTTCCACATTTATATGTTCTATTTGAAAAAAAATTCTTATTTGGAAGAAGGGAACGTAAATTTTATTTGGTTGAATTTTTGTTATTTTTTGATGAAATTCTTATTTTATTGAATAGTGAGAAATACTGAATTTTAGTTCAAAACATTCTCTTTGTCTAATATATTTATATTGTTAGATTATATTTTTTAGATAATTTTAATCTTTTATTAGATTAAATTTTTATCAATAAATATAATTTAGTTCATTGCAATATTTTTAAAAATAAAATTAAATAGAATACAATGTGAACTTTTTAATGTTGGACTTAATAAATATTTTTCTTGATCCATCAACGTGATTTTTGTTAAAACTAATTTAACATGTTCTATGAATTTAATTTCAAAAAACATAAATACATGGTTCTAAAAAGTATGAATAATATTCTATAATAGGATGAAAATAATTTTTGAAGAATAATAACATCTTTATTGTTTTCCAGGGTTGAATGTAAACTATGTATTAAAAGTAAAATTAATTTTATAATATTATAAAATTAGACTAACACTTATCATATTTTTATTAGAAGAGTGACTATCAAAATATCCAATCCATGGATAGAAATTGTGACCATTGGATGCTACTTGGGTGTGATGATGTGATTTTTAACATTTAATTTAACGTAATATAAAATATGTCATAAATAAATTTCTTATTTGTAAATCAATTTTTACATTAGGTTATAAATGTGAAATCTTCAACTATAAATTGTCATTATACATCTAAAAACACTACCAACATCATGGTGATTTATTTATAATTTGAATAAATTTAATAATTAAATTTAATTATGAAATAATGATGATGTAGTAATAGATTCATTAATGATATAATCATATAAATGATATTATTAATATTAAAATAAATATAATTGGAAATATTTGATCCCATAAATGAATTTTGTGGATTAATATGACATTTTATTGTTATGTTAATGCTATTTTTTCTATGGAATTTATTGTTTATGATATTTTAAAGAAGTCATGTAATGAATAGCTTAAAAATTGACAAAATTTATATTTTATAATATAAAATATTTAATTAAATGAAATAAAATTTCTAAAAAATGTCTAATTTAGACAAAAATTTGAGATAACTCTAAAAATTTCATTTATTTCTCATTCAATTTACTTTTTTCATGATTTGGTAATTATTTTTACCCTATATGTGTAAATTATATGATAAAATGGTATGAGTTAAAGAGGGTTAAAACAAATAGGTAATGAATAAAAAATTACAAAAACATTTATTATTTTTATTGGATGATTATATTTCGACACACACACATAATATAATAGAGATAAATGAGTTTTTACCCATTTGGAATAAAAAGTTAGTTTATGTTAATTGTCAATATTTATTAATTCCATGGGTTCCCCTCCACTCTCTTATAAAAAGGCACCCATTCCTCACTATAACCGACAATTCCAACACCATTTGGTTTGAACAAGCTCCACCAAAAACATATCTTATAATCCCTACCCACACTATTGATGCCTTAGTTTAAGTATAAAACCATCCTTCTAGGTGTTAAGGTGTTAAAAAAGTTTATCATCTAATGGAAAGTAAGAACAAGGAACAAACGTGACAAATCAAACTCATGTAAATGGAATTCATCTCAATAACCATTAATTTAAGAATATTTAGATGTTATAAACTATATATTTTATATTATTTAAAATAAAAACCATTTACTTTTAATTTCATTCAATGTTCTTCCAAAAGAAACTTTTTAATTAAAGTGTTTTACTTTCCATACAATACAACAGAAGGGCTATTTTTTAATATATTTTGTTGCAATGGCTTCTCTATTATCATAACCATTATTTGATATTCTTCATCCCCTATAAGAAATAATATTTTTTAAAGGAAAATAAATCCCTTATTCAGTTCTGTGTTTTTTTGGTATTGATAATGGTTTTTAAAGGTGATTGACTATTTTAATATCATAAAATTATTTCATGTGATTATAAATGAAATTTTATGAGTGAAATGTTGATAATTAAAATAATTTAGGTGTTGTAATTATATAATGATATATTAAAATTTAATTAGTGGTTATGATATAAACAAAATATGGATAGTTATGTGATAATCTATAGACGTGTGGTTCAGTGATAAACCAAGTTTGGGTGGTTATGTTATAACATCCAATTCAATGGGTACAGAATCTAGTCATATGGTTATTCAATTTTTAAATGTGATATGTGCAAAATTAAATAGTATGGTTATTCCATTTATGTATGACTATGACCCCCATTATATGTTATATTTTTTTCCTTCTAATGGTTTTATAGATCTTTTTATATTACAAAAAGGGTAAGAAATGATATTATATTCTTAGAAGAGTATTTTTACTTCTTAAGGGTGAAAATAATTATTTTATGATAATGTATTCATGGTCTACATGTTTTAATAGGGCTAAAAATTTTCCTTTTTTGTGCATCCAACACTATGATTTTTATGCTCATCCCATATTTTGAAATGATTTTCACGTGATTTAAAGGAGAATTGATTCAAGGATGATAACAATGAAATGTTATTATGTTAAAACATGAATCCAAACCATGTATTATTAATGAATTTTGTCTTAGTAAATAAATGAATAGCGAGTAGAAGTGTCAATTGTTAATATTTCAGATGATATTTATGAGTTATTTCTTTATTTTATAATGTTTTATACATTAAAGAATACTATATGTGAATTAATGAAAAATTATTGGCTTATCTCAAGATCATGTAATTTTTTATGTCGGGCCTTATTGTTGGATTCAATAGTTGTTTTATATATCTTTAAGAGTTATAATATTTTTAAAATAATATACATAAATAATGTTTACATTGTTATCATATTGAAATGATATATCATTTGAAGATTACCATGTTTCTTTCTCTAAGATATTCCGGTTCAGAATGGTTTTCCACAAAGAAGACAAAGCAGAATTTCTATGAAGGAATGCATAAAAATGTAGCATTTCAAATCATTATCTTGAGATGGTTGGAATCAGAATTGATTTTTTTTCTAGTAGTGGATCAGTTCACTAATGTGTAAAATGGTGGTGTTGTCCACGAGATCAACCAGATCAACCGTAGAGGAATATTTCGGTAGTCGGGCATTTAATGAGGCAATGCCCCCCAAAATTCAAAGTATCATCTCACCCATTGTCAGATGAATGATGGACTAAATCACTGAAAATATTTTTGATGTAATGTGGTGTTCAGAAAATCAATCGGATAATCTTTTTTTTGAAAGTGATGTCGATTAGTGGTGGTCAATGAACAAAATATTAGAGGATGGGATAATATTGGTTACATGTAATAGAATGATATTACGAATATATTCCTTGAGAAATATTTTCTTATGGATTCTTGACATATGATTGAAATGTAATTCTTGTAACTGAGACAAAAGAATGAAGAATGCGTGGATTTATATAAATGAAATATCATAGGGTTTTCAAGGGACATCCAAAATTTTTGTTTGGGATATTAGTAATTAGATATATTAATTTCACTTATGAATAAAGCTAAAATATCGAAGGGAAATAGCTTCTCATGAGTTTGAAAGCTTTGAAGCTCTTTTTAGATGTGTTCAAAATATTGAAATTGAGTTTTGTAATGATCATGTACTTCACGGGATCTAGAAAAGAAAGAGATCAAATTTGTAGGAAATGGGAAATCATTCATTAAATATGTTTAGAGGTAAAAATATAAATTTACAAATTCTGAGAATTATGGTTAAAAGAATCATTTAGAATGTCTCTCAAAATCTAGAATGTGATTCTGATTTTATAAGACTGGACATATTTCTCTTAATTGTATGAGAGATGATCAGGAAAGTAATGAAAAGTCGAATGTAAGATGTTTTAATTGTAATGAGTTTGGAATTATGGAAATGTGTGTCCAACTAGATTACCTAGGTTGGAAACTAGAAATATAGAAAGAAGAAGGTCATGAAAATATCATTATCTACTATAAATATTGATGTGGGGCTATTAAATTAAGTGGTGACATGAATGTTATGGATTTTTTCAAAATATGCCAATACTCTATTTGATTCTGGATCATTACATTCATTCATTTATATGAAATTTTAAATTAAATTAGAAATAAAACCTCATGATTGTTCTATATAAATTTTGGTAAAAAATCAAGTTGGAATTATTTATTTAAATAAGATATATAGTACTCTTCCTATTATCATTAGTTTTAGGGGTTTTTCTACATTCATTGTTGAACATCACAAAGTCAAATTTAATATCATTTTGGGTTTGAATTGGTTTTCAGTTTATCGGGATAAAATAGTTTTCGATGCGAAAAAAATTTAATTAAATAATTTCATACAATTAATTACATAAAAAATGATGGGATACTGGTTAAATATGGTAGTGATAGATATCTATCTCATGTAGTTTAAAATAATGAATGAAATTAGATTTGTTACATTCTAGTAGTGAATGAATTTACAGTTGTTTTTTCTGATTTATTTTAAGGTATTTTTCCTAAATAGTAATTTTAATTTCCTATTGATTTAGTGAATTATCTTAAAAATATTTATAAAACCCATTATAAAATGTTCCATTCTGAATATGTTGAATTTATATGATAGTTGAAAGAATTTAATGATATAGTTTCATTCGAAATTCCACTTCACTATGTGGTGTACCTATATTATTTGTGAAAAATATAGATGGTTCTATGAGACATTATATTGATTATAGAGAATTGAATAATATCCCTATTAATAAAAATTATCTATTTCCTCGTATTGATGATTTGTTTCATCACTTCATTGAGCTCCATATTTTTGAATCATTGATTTGAGGTCCATGTACCATCAATTGAAGGTGAAAAAGGATGACATGACAAACACAGTATTCCGAATAAGATATGGGCATTATGATTTTGTAGTTATTATCATTGGGTTTTCTAATTTCCCTACTATATTTGTGAATCATATATAATGGAGTCTTTCAACGGTATTTGAATCAGTTTTTGGTAGTTTTTATAGATGATGTTTTGTTATATTCTAATCATCACGAGGAATATGAAAGTCAATTAGTGATTATTTTGAAAACCTTAAAAGAAAACAATACATATGGAAATTTTTAAAAGGGATAATTATTTTATAAATTAATTTTATTACTTGGTCATATTATTTGTAGGTATGGTATACCTGTTGACCCTTCTAAAACAAAAAAAATGATGAGTAACCAAGAACTGCGAATATCAATGAGAATTATAGTTCTCTGTGAATAGTGGGTTATTAACATAGTTATTTATGAAAATTTTTATAAGATATCTAGCCCTCTATCCATGTCAACATGTATGGGAGTTATGCTCATCTGAAAAAATAATGTGATTGTTTTTTTAGGAAATGAAAAAAATTATTGGTAAATGTTTTTTTGGGCCATTTTTGGAGGAATGGTGAATTTGTTAACTACAATGATACATTACGGAAAGGACTTGGTTGTTTACAAATAATGATTTATAAGGTAATCACATATGCTTCACATTAGTTGAAACCTCATGAGTTAAATTTCATTACACATGATTTGGAATTTGCAGCTATTATTTTTGAAATAATAATTATGAGGCATCATTTGAATGGTGTAATGTGTTAAATATATACTAATCACAAAAGGTTGAAGTATGTATTCACTTTAATATAATTATAAATGACATATAAGTGGTTTTTAAAATTAATCAAGGATTTTTACTAGATGATTCATTACCATCCATGAAAATTAAAATAATGTGGCTGATGCCTGTAGTTGAAAAAATAATGCAACATTAACCATGCTACGTTTGGAATGAGATAATTTTGTTAATGATTTAATTAATTTTGGATTGTATGTTTTTGGGGTAGGAAATTCTACTAATTTTATTTCTGGTTTCAATGAAATAATATTTAATATAGAGAATTTATTAAGTACCAAAGGACGAAAGTGATTTATAGAAAAAGAATAAATTTGTTTAGAAGGGAATGTTGCTAGAATTGTACCTTGATATAGATTTTTTTATGTTTTTTCAAGAGATTATATGTGGTTTCTAATTCATAGTTGAAGAAATATTGGTTATGTGAAGTCTGTAGTTCTCTTTTTTTTATTAAACAGGGAAGAACAATGATTTATAAAGACCATCTAGTGTATTACTAGTGATATGGACTCCGAAGAGATATTGCTGACCTGACGCAGAGATATCTAACTTAGTAATATCGTAAATTAGAGTGGATGTTACCGAAAGAGATGCTTAACCATTTCCCAATAAGACAGAGGAAGTGGGAAAATATATTCCTTGGAGAATATTTGTTATTCCAGTTCAATGGATTACAAGGGATGACGGGATAAACATATTTCTTCGGATGAGTTTTCTTATAAAATTAACTTTCATTCAAAAATACATATGGAACCATTAGAAACATTATATGGAAAGCAGTATCAATCACTAGATTTTATTTGGATGAATTATGTGAAAGGATGATGATGGAACAAGAATATTTAGAATATATGGTATAAAACGATTAGTTGATTCAGAAACACATGAGGACAACTGAGAGTAGGTAGAGAAGTTATGAAGAAAACTTGTGGAAGGATCATTTATTTGAGTTATATGATCATGAATTTCTCAATGGTTTTAAAAATAATTGTTTGGTGTGTTTTGGTTGGAAGGGGATTTTGAGTCCTTGTTTTATTTGACCTAATGTAATCATGATGAAAGTTTGATCAGTTTTCGACCATGTGGCTTTACCTCTTATTTTATCTATGTTATATAATGTTTTTCATGTATCAATTTTAAGAAAGTATATTATTGATCTATTCCAAGTTTTATGTCCATAATTAGTTTAGTTGGAAATGAATCATTCTAATTAGGAATAGAGAGTCCATATTCTTGACCATAGATAGAATTGTTTGCAGAAAAATGAGATTCTTTGGGTATGGTTTCTATTGAAAAACCATATGGTTGAAGATACAACATGGGAATGTGAAAATGATAAGAGATATAAATACCCCTACTTATTTGATATGTGAATAAAATTGTGAGGATACATTTTCCAAAAGGGGGTATGGATGTAACATCCCATGTAATTAATGAATATTTTTTTCCTTATTTATAAACATTTATGAACTATATAGTGATTTTTCCATAATAAAGAATTTATTTTTATTATAGTACTCAACATGAAAAAATGGGTTATACTATATTATTATGTTGTACACAAGACTGAGTTATATCGAAAAATTAAATTTTATTAATATAATTAATATATATGGTAGTTATCACCTAGTTGTTGTATTGGAAGGAATTAGTAGAACTAACTATATTATGTTTACACTTGTTTTTAAAAATATTTTATCTTTCAAAAAATAAATTTTAGATGCATTAAATGAGAATAAATCTAAATTTACGGGTAAAATACACTAATAATTTTAAAAGTAATTTTTACATCCTTTTAATGCAGAACACTTTCTTAATATATTTTTTTCACTTTTATATGATCTTCATGAAAAAATACTCTTATTTATATGTGGGACAATAGAATTTACATTGGATGAATGTTTTTTATTTTTCTGAGTAAATTCATTTCCTAATTAATTGTGAATAATAATGCATTTTAATTAAAAAATACCAATCCACCTAATTTTTTTTATTTATAGATTATTCTTTTATGGGGTTTTAAGGTATAATTCGATGATTATTATCTGTTAATCATAATTAGTTTATAATATTCTTTACCATATTAATATTATATAGAAAAACATTGTAAACTTTTGAATGCCTCATTAAGAAGCTGTTTTCATGTTTTGTCAATGATATTACTGTTAAACATAATTTAACCACTTCTATGAATGGAATTTTAAAAAATGGAAATTCACGGTTTTAAAAAATATCAATAATGAGGTCCACGAGGATCAAAATAATTTTTCATGAAACGTTACTTTAGTATTTTATTTACCCTCGTAAACGGAATATATGGAAATTAAAGGTAAAATTAATTTCATAATATTATAAAATTACCCAAACACTTGTCATATTTTTATTGGATGAGATATTATTATCCCTAAAAATACATGGGTTAAAATTGTGACCTTTTAAATCCATTTGGGTGTGATTGTGATGTTTATATCAATTAATTTAATGGAAAGGAAAATACATCATAAATATGTATCTTCTTTCTAATTTTTTTAATATAGGGTAATATAAGTGACATCATAAACAAATAAAATTCTTATCAAAGAAAATAATATTACCTACATCATGGTCATTTATTTATAATTTTTAGTAATTAAATAAATAAATTTAATTTATGACACAATGATGATGCATTAATTGATTTATTAAAGAATGAATCATATAAATGATATTAATAATATTTAAATAAATATAATTTGAAATATTTTATGCCATAATAAACTTTTATGGAACACTTTGACATCCTAGAATTGAGTTAATCGAGGTTTTTTTCGAGATATCAATTTTTTATTATATTTATAAAAAGACATGTAATGAATAGTGTCAAAATTGAAATGATTCATATTTTAAAATATAAAATATATAATTAAATGATATAAAACTTTAAAAAATATAATATTCAGCAATAAGTTGAGATAACTCTATAAATTACATTAATTACTCATTCATTAGATGTGTGTCATGATTTCAAAATTATTTTAATCCTCTAAGTTTAAATTAGATGATAAATTTGTAAGAGATAAAAGGCTTAAAAGAAAATAGACAAGGATTAAAAAAATATGAAAACTAGTATAATTTATTTAAATGATATAATTTTGACCCATAAGAATCTAACAGTTAAACTAATTTATATTTTACCCATTTGGAATCAATATTGAATTTATATTAATTTAATAATTTTAATAATTCCAAGGGTACCCCTTCTCTCTCCTTTAAAAAGGATCCCATTCCACTATATTACTCTCAATTAAAAAACCATTTGGTTTGGCGTAGATCAATCTAAAAACCTTAATAAGAACCTTCCCCACAATCGTGGATCCTTATATTTGGTAGAATACCCTCCTTGTAGGTGTTAATGTGATAAAAATGGCGATCATCTGTTGGATAGGAAGAAAAAGGAACATATGTGAGAAATCGAACTCAAGGTAATGGACACCATCTAAATCTCATTTACATGAGGTATATTTTTTTGTTATACATCACATTATTTAATATGGTTTATAATTAACCATATTTACATTTAATTTCATTCATTTTTTTCTCAAAGGAAATATTTTTATACGAAGCATTTTACATTCTATACAAAATTACAGAAGAAATGTTTTTTAACATATATGCTGGCAATGACTTCTCCACCTATGTAACTGTTATTTTATATTTAAATTCTGATATAATAATAAATTTTTTTAAAAGGAATTTAAAACCATTATTATATTTTTGGTTCATTCGGTATTGATGATGTTTTTTAATATGGATTGACTGTTTGAATATCATGAAATTATATCTTGTTATAGAAAATTAAATTCTATGAGTGAAATGTTGATAATTTTAGTATTTTATGTGTTATGATTATATAATGGTGGGTATAAATTTTATGGGTGGTTTCATGATAAACCAAATATTTGTAGTTACGTGATAAACCAATAATGGGTGGTTCTATGACAAACAAAAGATGGGTTGTAATATTGTAACCACCAATGAATTGGGTATGGAAGTCAGTCATATGTATATTCCATTCATAAGAGTGATATACGTGGATGGTTATAGTATGGTTATTAAATTTATTTATGATTATGTCCCATGTTACATTTACATGTTATTCATTTCATTCTATTGGTTTTATGGGAATATTTTGACTACAAAAAGTGTAATAAATTGGCTTATATTCAGTGAAATGTATTGAATACTTTTTAAAGGTGAAAAGTATTAATTTATGATAATGTATTCATGGGATAAATGTTTCATAAGGCTAATAGTTTCCCATCATTATGATTCCCTTATTGAGTTTTTATGCTCATCCCATATTTTGAAATGTTTTTCATGAGATTTATTATATAATAATGTTAATGATGAGATCATGAAAATGGTATGATGTTTAAACATAAAAGGAAGCTGTGTTTATTTTTCAATGTTTTTTTTGTTAAAATATTTATTGTGAGTATAAATTTCTAATTTTTAATATTTATCTCGTAATTTTTTGGGGTATCGACTAATTATAAAAATCTATGAACATCAAAAATTTCATTGATGTGAATTAAAGTATAATTATTGAAATATCTCAAGATTATGTAATGTTTAAATTTTGTGCCCTATAGATATAGGTACTTATATACTATAACATAATGTTATTCTAAAATAAAAACAATATACTAGATAGTGAATATAAAACAAAAAATTGGGCTTATTAGAAATTATAACACCCTGATACATTATAATATATATATATATTTTTTAAAAATATATCTTAATTATGTTATGTTATAAGAAAAACTATGTTTATCTTTCATAACATGTAACTTTGAGTTATCAAGTGTTACAGACAACATTACGTTGAAAAACAACTTGAAATAGTATTAATATATTATAATACACTGTCATAGTTTAAACATTATCATTATTAAGGAAGTATAAATCAGATAGAATTTCATTTAAAAATATATAGTTTACAAATTCGTATTTTTCATTTATTGATTATAAATATAATATGAATCATTTAAAAGAAAAATAATTTTTTTCAAAAAAAAAATCATTTTTCTAAAGGACGGTTTAATTGAACTTTGGACACATAATTTAAATTTTATTTTCACTACATTAATAAAATTTATTTGAAAAAATGAACTTCACTATTTTTTATCATAATAAACAAATTATAATGAGGTTAATTTTTTTGGATTTGTCCAAAATCTTTAATTTTTGATGAATAGTGCAAATTAATTAATTTAAATTAAAAAAAACAATTTTTTAAATTATTAACAGATTTAAATTATATTGCAAACTAGTTTTAGAGATAAATTAGTTCAATTATTTATCAATTATTCTAATCTAGTTCATAGGAATCATTTTCAAATTGGAATTTGGATATAAAATCCTTGTAAAATATTGATTATTTTCTCATGAAAAACTATCTTTCTTATTAATTCTATGTAATTAATTTTAAATTATATTTTTTTCAATCATTTGAAAATAAATTTAAAAACTATATTCCATATTTAAAATTATAAAAATTTATAATTTCTAATATGATCAAATTAATTTTTTGTCAAAAATTAATAGTTAATATAGTAAAAAATTAGTATTTAAGGTAAAAATGTATTTACTAGGGTATAAACTAAGAAGATAAAGGATAAAAATTATATAAAATCATTTATAACACACATGTTATGAAAATATACCCACTTAACTCTTATAATATTGATAATGTTTCTTTTCAGGAGGTTTTTTCATGATAAAAATGTGTATATGAATTAATATTTTAAAAATATTACAAGTGTGCCACTCAACTCACTAAACAATTCTACCCTATATCCTATATTTATAACTCTTAAAAAATTATATATGATAATACATTAAAAATATCTTTGAAAATTACATCCCCTTATACAATAAACCATATATTAGGTAGAATTCCCACCCATTAATGATTTACTTGAAACATAAGGAGGATTCCTAAGGAAAAATTATTATTCTTCAACAGATGTTTTTATTTTATTTATCCCCCCTTCCGTAAATAATTTTTCAACTTTAATGATATAATAACCATATTATCTTCCATATAAATGTATTTTTAATAATAATAGAATTACCTAAAATCATCTCTAGTTCCTTCAAATGGGTTACATGATCATCTATTGTGTGTATTGTAGACTACTGCCTCACAATTCGATGTCATCCATGATTTCATTACCAAAATTCATAGTTGGGTATGATAATTTATATAAAATATATATATGGTATTTATAATATATATATATATATGGATCCATTATATCATAAATAACATTTTAATTTCTATTATTATGGAATAAGATAACATCACTCATTTGTACAGTGGACTACGGCCTCCCAAAACAATGTGATACCTCGTTCAATAGATCATTTCATGCAATTTAATAATGTTAAATTTAATAAATACATTTAATATTGTTGAAATAATAAATTTATTCATGGAATACTTCTAATTCTGAAAATATGATTATTCTTTCATAACTATTAATTCACATAAAGATGATAACAGTGTTTGTATATGTGTGGAGTACTGCCATCAAGAAACAATTTAACTCTATTTTCATCACCACACCACATGGATGATATATATATAACTATATTGAATTAAATAATATTGTATATATTATTTGATGATCATTTAGTAATGATAAATTATTACATACCTCTTTTCCGTACATATCGTTAAAAATGAAAATGTTACTCATGCGTACGCACGAGCTTTCGTCTATTTGATTGTAACATAATTCATTTTCTCTTATCCACCATTATTTATTATTTTTAGATATAAAATTTGTTTGAAAAATATGATAATTATTATTTTGATTATTATTCTAGATGTTGATAAACTAAAAGAACATGATCATTTTTTATAGTAAATGAATGAGAAAAATAAGGCAATTAACATCCAAAACAATGAGAAAAATGAATTATTATTAATGAACAGGTGATAAGATATTAATAAATGACAAAATATACTATTAAAGTTATTAATATAGTGATATTATATGTTCATGATATTTTTTTTAAAAAAAATTGGAATTTCGAGCCCGATCAACCACATGGAATCATCATGTAAATGATTTTGTCTCAATTTACAATCCACTGAGAATTATTTGTTATTATTCACCAATTCAAATTAATTTTTTGTATATAATATCAATTTGACAAGTAATATCATCATTAAGTCATAATTCTTGTTATTTTATGTTTTATGCTAAAGCATTTCATCCATGTGGATTTGAATAGAGAATTACCTAGTGGTAAAGGTTATTATACAATCTCACTTTATTTTGTGGATATTAAACTTATCAAGAAACAATCACTTTTTTTTAATCATATTACATTGTAAATTAAATTTATATTTGATATTAATATTAAATCATGATGGATATTATTATTTTATAAATCTTATACCATTTTTAAATAAGATGTTTACATTGAATTTTTTTTCTTATATTGTGAAATATTGAAAAATTTGTATCTTTTACGAAATAATTATATTTCATAATAAGGATCATTATTAGTTAAATAAATAAATAATTTGATATATGAGTAATTATTTAGACAATAAATTATGGTTGGGGACTATTTATTTAAATCCTCTCGATGCATTGACATGTCTAATGATACAAAATCAATTGGTTAAACCTGATGTCTTTATTTAGTTCATCAGAGACTTGGTAATGATGTGTATTTCATTATTGGACTAAATAATTAAGAAATTTCAATATTTGGATGGCTTTGATAGAATTTTTTTCTAGGAATATACAATATATTAAGATCATAGAGATTTTTGACAGGAGTCATTTCTTCATTTTATTTTAAAAAGAAGACAACCTAATCTACTGTCGGGATAATGCTCTATACATTATTTTAGGTTCTAAATTTTTATTCATTCGGTTGTAATTTTATAATAATTTGATGTGAGATACACCCATATATATAATGCATATATCCCTTCCTAGTATTCCCCTATCATTTTAGAATCACACAAGCCTTTCATGGATTGGAAACATAATGGGCCGGTACTTCATTCCTGATCACCGTACTTGTGCATTTTTCCAGAGAATTTTTTAAGGATCTAAAACTCTGTAAATTTATCAAATAGTTCAAGGTATTTTATTAGAAACTATAATTAATGAGAGTTTAAAAGGATGAAAAAAGTTTTCTATGAATTATGGTTTTCTTTTTGTTCTTCTAGAAGATTTTTTGGTCGTGTCTCTAATTGTTCCCAAAAAGGAATTTTTGGAATTTAATCAGATACCCTACCACCTATATCCTAAGGATATAGTAATCCCATGAATTCTATGGGTATGGTTTGGTTGAGTACCCTAAAATATGATTAACTATTAAATAACATCAGAGAAGAATAGTTTTTTATTAGTGGATATTAACTTTCAACTTTCATCTAGAATGTTCTTAGAAACAAATATCATGAACCAAGGTTCTTGGAATGTTTTGATCATGTGATGTTGCATTTGGATGAGAGCAATTTTTCACAATATGATTTATCTATTTTATGAGATACATAGGGTAACCTGAGGCCACAAACTGTAACATTATACATCCATCCTCTCATAATTATGACGCAAGTGTTTCATGTCATTATCTAAAAGAGGTTAAAATTTAATAATATTTTAAGGGTGATCTAACCTACTTCTCTAATCAACTTCCAATAGATTATTCGATGCTTCCCACTCTTTCTGACATATTCAAGGATAGATTTACAAGTAATTTTCTTGGATAAAAAATCATCAAGACCCATTCAACTAGTCAAATTTTAATTCAATGATACATCTCAAGGTGTTGGTTCTCAGAATCATTATTCTATTATGGGTTTTGGTGATAAATAAGGGAATATTAAAGAGGTGGTATATGAATAAAAACTATCTCACATGACAGGTTGGATGATAATGAAGTTGATATTGATTCTTCTTCTGAAAGTCGGTCCTCTGAGTCCAAGAATGTGTAATGTGTGCAAGAGTACCTATGATCCTCCTCAATGATAATAAAGACGACCCATTTGGATTTACTTGAATTTAATTAGTATGTGTAGTGGTTGCAGAGATAGAATGATTACTAATATTTACCAAGTCCTCTAATTATAATGTAATATAACAAAAGTAAACTCCGTGAAAAGATATTTACTTCTACTACATACATCCCAAATAGAATGTATAAGGGGACTAATATGAATTGGGAGCTAGTAGAACCTTATAATGATGATGGAATTAGAAAAAATGAAGTGGAACCAACTATAATCATTATGATGATAGTAGTTAAAGAATAATTTGAATCAAAAAACATTTAGTATCTCTTTATCCTATGTAATGATGAAATGTTATGAGAGTCTTTATGGATCAAGGTCTCAAAATCAAATGAAAACAAAATGTATGAAAGACCATTTTGAGAGAATTCAAATGAATTATAGACCTCTTGGATGGAGAATGATAATCATATTTTTAAATTGATCTTCAATAGGGGAAAACATATCAATACTTGTGAAAACATGGTATAAGAAGGCATTTCACTTTGAGGTTCTCATTACAAGAAATCTATAAATGGAGGTTATCTCCATAGAATATCAATTATGGATATTAAATAATCATAAATTATTTAAATTTTTTGAAACATCCTGATTATTTCTTAAGAGTATTTACATTATATATATCTCGAATTTGTTTGGTTTCCCACTTTTTCCATAAAAGTGATTATATAGAAAAATAAATAATATGATATTATCCCCTAAAAAAATGCATTCTTAGTTTATTAATTAAATGTCATGTGTTTTTAGTTATTTATCATTGCATATTTATTAGGAAATATATGTATTTTAAATATAATGTGTTCTTAGTTTTTAATATTTCCATGGTGCTTATTCTGATTTACTCGTGATAGAACCCATTTCACTAAACACATAATTATTTGTTTAATATAACACTTATTTTGATTCCATTATCTTGAATCCAGGAAGTGTGCTAAGTTTGTTATATAATTATATTTTAAATGAAATAATTTTAATCTCAAAAACTATAGATTTTAACTTTTTTATTCAACTATAATGTATAAATACAGTCATTATCTAGTTTATCAAAAATATTATACTATTATGTCCTTTAGGATATGATTCATTGTATCTTATGAAATGTAAAATATCTAATACTATCTACAAGTTTCTAGGGTCTTAGTTTCAACAATGGGTATTAGTGGATGTTAAATATAAACAATTTGAACTAGATTTTGGAAAACACAAATTACGGAACAAAAAACATTAAAATACCTTGAGGATAAGTATAGAAGAACACTGATATTTTGTTATGGAAAATATTGTGGGGTTTTCATGGAAAAAATCCCTTCATGGATACTAAAAGTGGACAAGGTAATGGAACATATATGTGAAGGGTTAATAACTCAAACAATGGCACATGTCCTTGACCGGACTATCTCCTAGGGCATGATAATAAGCCTTAATGCACACCATGTTTTACACTCTGAAGTATTATGCTTAGTATAATTCACATTATCCATTGAAAGAATTATGAACGACTTGAATATAAATATATACTGAATGTAACCAAGTATAAAATTATATTATTTAAAATTTCTTAAATTTAAATATAATATAAGTGTTACACCATTATTAGTATTATAAATTATGATTTACGATTTATCATTTTATGATCTCATACAGTATATGGTATTGTTTAGAAATTAATCATCGGATGAAAAAGTGTATCAATAATCTCAAATAGTGTAGATATTTCCCTAAATATTCTACCAATAAAATGAGTATTAAAACATACTATAGTATAGCTATATTAGGGAATCATAATTAATTTATTCCAACTAACCTTCCCAGTTTGAGAAACCTGTCCCCCAAAATGATTCTTCTATATTAGATTGCATTATGCAATATAGGACACCATAATTTAGTGGGACAAATAATATAATGGATTCTAATAATTTTATAAATCTTATAGAGAATATTATTCTAGAATATTGATGTGGTGAAAAATATAATGGTACCCTTATGGTTTATTGTCTTTTTGGTCATACAGATCGATGGTTGTAATTGATCGAGAATACATAGGAGGCATATGGAGTAAAATCATGTAATAGAAATATATCAAGCAAAAAAAATAAAAAATTTTCCAAAATGATATAGAAACTATGATAAAGATAAATTTATTTAGATTATATAAATAGAATTCACATGTTTTTGTCGAGTAAAATGGTTCTTTTAAGAGAATATCTATATATGATAAAGTTTACATATGCAACATGGAGTGCATGATCGATAGTTTATTTGATGTCTATTAGCCATGTCTCTAATGGCTTTGGGATTATCATCCTTTTTATTATTATTATGAAATAGTTTTATATGTTATTAAGAAATGGAAGTCATTCTTCTTTCATTATGGATTTGATGGTGAGAAAAATAAAAATATTTTAGAAGTGTAAATAATAAATAAACTGAAGAAGGGAAAGAATTATTTCAAACATGTGATAATTGTGGAATGAAACACCATATTACATGTTTAATGGAAAAATATTTTTCTAAAATTTTATTGAAAAGGAAAGCATGATCATGATTTAAAAGTAAATAATAAAAATATTAATGTTTCAATATTACACTATAAGGAAATGAGTTCTATGAAAATTAAATCCCCAAGAGTCAATGTAGTATAACATAGAATAATCAAAGTTATCAAAGTTAATCATAATATATTGATATAAAAAAGTATATTGAATAATGTGATTATGTTTTTGGTTCCAAAAAAATGTTCTAAAAGTATTTTATTGACCATATTCGCATCCACAGAGTTATGAAATATATAAGGATTATACTACTGTACTGTTTCAATAAGAAATTGACTGAATATATTGAATTGTACATATGATGAAGAATAATTATTTAGTAAAACGTTTGAATTCATTAAAAATATGTGATTGAGGTAATGATAGTGCTTAATATGTTCATGATGTTTCGATTAAGGTATGATTTATATGGATATTGTAAATTGAATAATTTTAACTACCAAAGAACTAATTAATCATTTTTTGAGAAATTGTTTTATAATAACAGGGATATAGTTTAGAACATTTTTAATTTAAGGAATATTTCCATTAATATGTGTATTACTTATGTAATATTGAAGAATTCAAGTTTTTAATAATGTTTTATGGTATTTTAGTTTATTATTATTTTTCAAGATAATTCATGATTAATGTATTAACATGTTTGGTATGGGATGATTAAGAACTAAATCTTGTTTCTATGGTTATTAATGATAATTTCATTTTTGAAATATAGTGAACTTGTTCAAAATATTATGGATCATAATCTTTTGGAAGGGGAAAAAGGTTAACAATTTATATAATGATTTTAGTTAAATTATGTTTGAGGTTTTAGGTATTAATGCATTACTTCACCATATAAAAATTCACGAAACATTTGTTCTAAAAAATTTCTTAAAAATAACTAGATATCATAATAATTACAATTTGTTATATTATGAATATTTTAATCTATTAGAAATGAATTTTAGCACCTCATCCATCAAAAAATTCATTTTGGGATTTTCATTTCCTCTATTAATGGATGTATTAGAAATTTTTTTAAATAAAAACTAAATATTGAAATTGATCTTATAAAATATGAAACTATCAAAAATTTATATTTCCATATATTTCTAGATATTATGATAGTTTATCAAATTTAGGATCATTGTCTTGAAAAAAAATATTACTTTATTGCAGTTATATCAGAGAAATTAGGTTAACATTTAAATCATCACGGTTTTATAGTTTTGATGACCTTAATATTCAATTAATAAACCAATATATTATAATCCATGACCACTATCACTATCTATAATTATTAACTATTTTCTTCCAAGTCCATATCTTTACCACACACAAACATTCTGATATATAAAAATATATTTATATGTTATTCTGTATGATCCATGTACTCTAATTTATTTATAATATATTTTATTAACTATTTTTATGATGAGGGTTCGTGAAAAAATAATTTGAAACTATAAAAACCCTTTTTACTAAGATAAAGTTAAAAATATGAAGGCAAATTTTTTAAGGTGTAGAGAATGTAACACCCTAAAATTTGAAAATAGGAACATTGTATTTTACATTTTATGTGACAAGTAACATGAATAATTGAATAATATATAACTCCCAAATAATTTATGAAATATTTATTTTTATATAAATTAAATATCTCAGATAGATTTCTTATATGGAACACTATGTTTATCATTCATTACACTCAATACTGTGTTTTTCTTTCATTACATGCAACATGAGTTGTAACGAAACATGACAAATTATTACAATATTAATGTTTAATATGATAGTTATCCCAAAGACCTTAGAATCAAGGCTATGAATATGGTAACATTAATTATGAAAATATATATTTTATAAATTTTAAAATTTTATTTTAAGATTAGAAATAGAATAAAAGTCATTTAAAAGTAAAATAAATGTTTTACCAAAATTTGTTTTTCTAAAACATAGTTCAATACTTCTTAGTGAACATATTATAAATTTTTTGTCTACAATTGTAATAAAATTTTATTAATATAATTATGTTTTTTCATTAATAATTATACCAAAAATATCATATATAATTTTTTTTGGATTTTTCTAAAAATATTGTTTTTTACCAACATTTAAAAATAATAAATATTAACATTAATATTCATTTTATAAGAAAATATTTATAATGTTAAATTTTATTTTAATATAATTATAAGGTCAAATTAGATCAATTATATATTAATTAACTAGATTTATTTAGTTATAATAATTTTAATGTTAAATTTTTATATAAAATCATTGTGGTCTTTTGATCATTTTTTCTTTAAAAACTTGTTTTCAGGTCATATGTACATGATCAATATTTAATTTATTTTTAAGAATTATAATAATTGAATTTTGAAAATAGTATTCTATATTTTTCATAATCATAAATTATAATTTATAAATAGTTAATATTCATTTTTGACTAAAATTATTATTGAAAATAGTTAAAATATATTTATCACGGTTATTGGAAAAATTGATTTAGTAAGTGATTAAAGTAAAAAATTTAATTATTATAAATGACATACCATATTTATCAAACCCATTAGATAGAAATATTTCTAAATTATCTATTATATGATCATGATTGTCCCATTTTCAAATCACTTATCATTAAAAAATGGTGATATGGTCGAATCATTTTTAAACATTATAAGTGTACAAGTCACCTCAATTATAATTGGACACCCCATTTTCTCTCTTCGTCACAACATAAAAATATTATAGATAATCCAATACATTACCAAATACCTTCAAAAACTCCATCCACTAATCCTAGTATATTTATTTGGTTATCAATCTATCCTAAGAAGGATTCTTTGAAATCCTAAATAGGATATCCCGAGAAAAGGTATCGTTCATCAAGACACATTTTTATTTTATTTCTTAATTCACTTCTTTCAATTATTATTAATTAATTATTATGTAATAAATTCACTATATTCTATTTAATGATATATTTTAAGTTAATTAACTACAAAAATCTCCAATTCAATTAAATGGGTTACAAAATCATAGTTTATAGGTAAGGTAGAATACAACTTCACAAACGAATGTTTTTTTCTAGTACCACATTTCACGGTCTAGTATAAGAATTGATATAAATTATATATATGATATTTATAAAATATATATACTTATGAGTTCATTATATATATATATATATATATCTCTCATTTTTACATTCTATTTTGTATGAGATATGATAACATCACTCGTGGGTACAGTGGACAACCGCCTCATGAAGAAATGTGATTCGTCCTTCCCTAATGATTTATATGGAATGTAATAAGAATAAATATAATAAATATATTCCATATAAATTACATAATTATTATATTACTTATATATTTATCATTATTAAAATATTAAAAAAAATTCTTTCCTTTTCACTCACAAAAGGTTGATATCATATTTTATGTGTGTTTAGACTATAGCCACTATGAAGTGACATGACTCTCTTTTCATCACCACATCACATGGATGAAATATATTTATATAATTTTTTATAATGAAATAATATGGTATATATGATATTATAATAATTCAATAAACATAAAATATTACTTACCTCCTTTTGATAATGATCAGTGAATAATGGAAACGCTACTTGCGTGTATGTGCGGCCTACAATCATCATGATTGTAACACACTTATTCTATCATAACCAAATTCAATTATTTGTTATAAATGTTTAATTCATGTAAAAATATGATTATTATCTCAGTATTATTATTCTGTACATGATAAAACAGTATATTATTCACAAGAACTAGAACATTCTTCAAAAATCACGAATGAGAAAATAGGACAATTAACATTAGAAATAATTAAAATAATGAATGATTATTAATGAATGGGGGATAAAATGCTATAAATTATCAGATATGATATTAAAATTTTTAATATTGTCCATGTAATAGTGAAAAAAATTTAAATCCACTATACTATATTGTAATAAATGATCAACAAAAATGAATTGTGATGTATGTGACTTCATCTCAATTTACATTCTATTGAGAAATATATATTATTACTCTCCATTTCAATTTTATGTGGTGTATATACTACAGATATTAAACTAAATATTAGGATTCATTTATAAATAATTTTATTTTAATTCCTACATCGAATAATATTATATAAGGGGATTTAATTTTTAAATTACCGAGTTGTACTGGTTATTGTACAATCTCATATTCTTTTGTGATTGTCAGCATTCTGTTGAGAAAATAAATTTCCTTAATCCAATTTGATTTGAAATTTAATTTCACATAAAAATAAAATTATTACATGATGAATATTTTTATTTCATAAATGTCATAAAATTTTCAAATGTGTTATTTAAATTGATGTTATTTATTTATCTTGTGAAATATTGACAAATTGGTAACTTTTAATCAATAGAGATATTTGCTGATAAGGAAAATTTTTCATGAATTAAATAAATTCTTATATATATGATGAATGATTTGGAAATTCATTTATGGGTGGGGATCATTTATATAAATCCCCTCGATGGATCGATAGGTCTTTTGAGACAAGATAATTTGGACAAACCAAATGAGTTCTTGTGATGTTGTATCAAACTATCTTGTGAATGTTCTTGATAGTAGAGATGTGGTCTTTCTAACATGATCATTTTAATCCAATAGTTTTGAACAAACTTGTGAAATGTATTGATGATAGAGGTATCATTTTCTTGAGAACTGGAGACAAATAATAAATAATTTTCGTAATTAATATTTTATTTATTATTAGCCATGATATTTTTATATTGATATTTTATATTGATGCGTTTAATTGATAGATTATTTATTAAATGGAATGTTTTATTAATTATTTACCTTTATATATTCAATATTAATTATCTACTTATTTGAATTGAATGCATTCTCAATTATTTAACATTCCTGTGACATTTTTCTAATTGAATCACCATTTCTTCTTTAATTCATAACCCTAACAAAGAATTTGATCTCAGCTTTATTTTGATTCCATTATCTGGAATCCCTGAAGTGTATTATGTTCAATATAAAATTTTATTCTAGAAGAAATAGTGTTATTATAATAAAATAGATTTTAATTTAGTCATCAAATATAATGTAATGATTATTTATATATCTAGTTTACCATGACTAATTAAATATTAGGTCCTTTGATATGTGATTTTATGTATCATATACCAATGTAAGTGAAAGACACATGTTGTGAGTTGATAGGGTCTGGGTCATTATAGTAACTCTTTTGAAGGCAATATCAATTGGGATAATGGATAACCATTTACACATATCATTAATGTTTCGAATATATTTCCCCATAGTGATAATTGAATCTCATGAAGAGAAGGTGGGTAGAGTACCCATAGTTTTCTGACATTGATCTCTATTATACAAATGGAAATGGAAATGTAGTAATAGACATTCTAATTAATAGGACTCATACACATAAAATACAATAATCCAGTAGTGGGTTATAATTTATGGCCATATTTTTTAAGATGAACCTAAATGTTTTGTAAAATCATGGTAAACTTATTTTGGATGATTTTTTAGAGATTTCATCAATTTTGGAATGTGTAATGAAGATACAGTTCTAAAAATATTAGGTTCATGAATCGAGAGAGATTATATCATATGAGGTCCCACTGTCTGGATTGATTATTAATGATAATGAGATCCTACAAATTCAACAAAATATTTTGGTACCTAAAGACATGTGGTATGAATTCATTCACAGATCTCACACCTTTATTTGTGAAGTATATCATATTCTTACCAAGATATACTAAAACATACCTCATCAGTATTGGTGACCAGATAAAAAGAGATTGTTTATATATTTTTTCACAAATTCATCCACCTATCGGTAGGTTAAGGTGGATCAAATGGTGCATGCAAAAATTTAATTGCCTCTATCCATTCATGAGTATAAATGAAAGTATGTAACAATGGATTTTGGGATGTTCTTGATGAGAAATCCTTGTTGTAGCTGCTAGGTATGGGAGATCAGCGATAGGTTCACCAAGGTCATACACATCCTACCTATTTGATAAACTGTCTTAGTTGATGATCTTTAAAGGATTTATATTCTATATATTATGAACCATAATGGTTTCCCACTTCAATCATAACATATAAAGTGGCTTTTTTTACATAATAGTTATGGAAAGGGTTGTAAAAATTTGAGCATTGGTTATCATGAGTATAACATATTGCCATATGATTGATGTTTAATTAGATAATATGATACAACTATTAGGGTACATGATTTGGGAATGTAACCTTGATCTTGGAGGTTCATTATTGAAACTCCAAAATATAGTTTAGTTTACCTTTAGTGAAATAATTTTTGAAACTATTAATATGGATACTTATGAGGCCATATTGGGTAGGTCACTTCGTTTACCACTATGGTGGTTATTGGTGTGTGATACATTGCTACTAGGAACTCATATCATTCAAGATACTTTATATGATGTACAAATTATTCAGAAAACAATTAATATATAGCATTTTTTTTGCAGAAGACTTATAACAGGCACTACTGTCAACCTCTTGAGTTTGAGGTTGGATGTTGATTATTGTTGTCTATTTCACCTTGATTGGGTCATAAATGAATTTCATGGTAGGGAAATATATCAAAAAATTAAATCCCAAATTTTGATTTATTTGAGGGAGTATGTTCTGTAACCTACCATTTGGATTTACCAGAGAGGTATCATCCCATACATGAAATCTTCTATGTACAAAAACATTTTCTATATCACCCTAATCCATTTCATTCATTTAATCCTTAGGATATCGAGCATGATGCATATTCATCCTTTTAAAAGAATCTAGTAGGTACAATTTATTAGTGAATGATGTATCTCTAGGTAAATTCAATTCCTCTATACTAGGTGCTATTGAAGAGTGTATGTGTGTAGATTGACACAAAGTCATGTTGGGATGATATTTGTTCTTAGAGGATAGATCTTATCTCAGATGGTTTTTTACCACCCTCAAATGGGAAACACATGGAAGAGTTTTTTAAAATTGTGATGATGTAATATCTCATATTTTATGTGAGGTACAAGTTCATTTAGTTTTTATAAATCCATTATTAAATGTTTCTTAGGATTAGACAAGGTATTAGTGCCTTTAAGTCACTCAGTAATCTTTTGGGATGAATATAGATGGGGTAAAAAGGCTGGATATATAACAAATTCATGTCATGAATTAAATTCTATAGCCAAAACCCATGGTAATTTACATGGAGTGGATTAAATATACATTGTGAATTCAATACATTCTGTGAATTCAATTCACGATATAATTTCCTCTAGAAAGACATTTTACAAAATGTGAATTCATTTTCCCCAAAGGGGGAATGACCTGACAATTTCATGACATGAATTATTTTCACATCTTGAATATGTTATGGACAATTATTTTAATTGGTATAGAACCCATCATTATTAATGTATCGATACATTTTTCATGGGTTATCTGAGTTAATAAAGCTACCTTGCTTATATATAGGGTTTGATCTTCTTCCCCCATCTAAAATATATTTCTAATGTCTCCATCTATGTTGTATGTGTATCATTAAGAGATTATATCCTATTTCTTACTTTTTTTTATTTATTCATTCATTTGTAGAACAATTTTTTATGATTTAATATTTCCTATTTCTTGCTCATTTTTTGGCTCTTCCATTTTCTTCCATTCTAGCTCGATTGAAATGCAAAAAACTGATGATAATTATTCTATCGACATATATTTAAAAGTGTAGTTTATTTCTCTAATAGTATAATTGTATTTGTCTTGAACTGTTGTGCCATTCAACATACTCCTCTAATGATGCCTCCTAAATTCATAGTAAATTGAGTTAAATTGTTTCCATTTGTTAATGTAGTCCTAGAAACTTGAGAATTAATGTCATATGGTGACCAGAAAAATGTGTTGCTCCATGAATGGTGTACCTTCCATAAATCCCAATGCGCATCATAACTTGAAATAATTTAAATCACTAATAGAGGTGTGTGAAATGCCTCCCATAATGATTATTCTTATTTGATTATATGGTGTGAGTCTTCATGCTAGTTAAACCCATACACATAAATTTTTCCAAGGTAGATTTTAGTGTCTCGACCTAAGGAATAATTAGATGATCTCATCGATCTTTAAAAAATATAACTTTTAACTAATATCAACATTTCTTAAGTGATACAATGTTTCTTATATAGAATATCATGGATAGTGTAAAAAGGATGATGCATTATCTGTTTTACCCATGAGTGATACATGGTTCCCTGGATGATTTCATTGTATGGTCTAAGTAGGTAACGTTTCTATACTATACCACATGGTATACCTCATTAACAATGTGGAATATCATGTATGGGATTAGAGGTTTATGACTTTATGATGTACAAATAGTGATACATTGGTTCCAATCATGGACCTCCGTGGATGAAATCTTATAGGGTTGGATACTTATTTTTCTCTTGGAGTGATACATGGGTTCCTTCTTATTGATCCCCAAGGGTGATATCAATATTTATTTCTATTGATAACATGTAAATCCTTTTTATTAATAAGTCATGGTTTTTTTATTAAAGTGTACAATATTCATTTTTATTAATAACACAAGATTCATTTGTATTAAGAACTCTATATGCATTTTTACAATGTTTATTTATTATCCCAGCATGAAAAAGAACATTCTTCAGTTTATTCCATGTTTAAAAATGACCTTATGATGGCCTAGTCATTATTTCATAAATTTATTCATATAAACTTATTCTGATTTTAAATATATATATATATACATATCACTTTCATACAAAATATGTATATGTTGAGCTCAGATTAAAGATATTTATCTTAATCTGAAGTAGGATGTAGAAGACTGGTATCCCATGAGAAAACCAGGCATGTGTGTTTGTCCATTTTTTATTTTACCATTATCTTTACCGGTACACTACTCATTTTATATACATTGACTGGATTTTTCTAGAAATTGTGGTGCATTCCTACTAAGTATATATATATATATATATATATATATCCTTTTATTGGAAACCTATTGTACCTTAATAGACTTTATGATTATATGGATTGAAAAAGGCAAACTCATTGCTTCTGTTGTTTGATATTCTAATATTATGATAGATTATATGAGTTGTGGAATCATCTTATACTCATGATGGTAGTGGGAAAAAAACATTTTGTCTTTTATCATTTTTCAACATGTTGTATGTGCCAAAACACATATATCCTAAGTGTGTTCAATTTTTAGACTATCATGGCATGATCCTTATTTTTTATCTGACACTTTTTTATCTTATTCATATTAATTTATATAGATTACATATTATTATGCTACTGGTTATTTATTACCAAATTTTCTAATTATCATTATTTTTACCAATTTTATACTCTCTGATCAATATAGAAAATTATCCCTATGGAAACACCCTAGCTCCTCAATATTAGTCAACAACCTATAATGTATATGGATTCATGAATGAGTTCATGTGGACAACTATTCCAGGAAACTCTTAGAGGAATATGGGCTGGGACGCTACATGATTCTTATTCATGTATTGCAGCAAATGTTGATCACTCACAATGAATGTTGTCTTCACTTTTCAATGTATTTCAACCAGACCAAGTTGAATCAACTAAGTGATTCTAGATATACTCATCCTATTTGAATTTAATTTCATTAAAAAATGATGTAACCATAAAATAAAGAGCTCAATTTTTTCCCTTTTAAATAACACTCTGTTTTTTATAATGCCACCCAGTTAAATTTTGTATATAGACTTTTTAAATATTAATGTTCTCATAATACAAATAAGGAATCTAATCATGTTAATTGATTTAAATAATCACTCTATTAATTTACAATTTTATGATATTAATTAAATTATTTAATTACGTAATAGTCCACACAATATATCACTATAGTTAAATATAAATATTTTCCAAAAATAAGGAAATCTTGAAAAATTCTAACATGTGATGTAAATTTCATAATATAAGCCCATAAAAAAAATCAGGAATCATTTAACAGTCATTTCTTACCACATTACCCATATTTTTCAGGATTAACTTCTTGTATATCTTAGAAAACTTCATTTCACTTCTTGTTTGTAGGTGGTAACTAGTATTAGTTTATTGATTAATTCTCTAGTCCCCCATAATAAAATTTAATTAATAATTTAGAGAATAGATTCTATTGTTACTATTTATGACATATATAATACTAGATCATGAAAAAATGTTTTTCATAGCATATTTTACCATAGTAGGAAAAATTCATATATGTAAAAATAATTCTTAAACACATTTAGATACAAAATACAGAAACATTATATTTCTATTATTTATAAAAGTTATTTTAAATAATCACATATAATCTATTATATAAATTTATGTGATTTTAAATCCAGAAATGTTGTTTCATATACTATTATCTCTCTAATTAATATGATAAATATATTGGTAATAATCATATTGTAAAAAATAACACAATATGACATAAATAAGTGAGTGAAAATAAAAATAATAATTTTTAGTCCCTTCTCAACATTTATACATTTTCTTGTATTTCATCCTAAATATTAAAATGAAAATGAATGTAAATGTTTAAAATTTATTTAATGGTGTTTTTTTGAATAATTTCATTTTAATAACACAAATAAATTAATGGATCGTCACAAAAGAATTTTTTTACCAAGTATAATTTATTTGGTGATGGGAGAATGAACCACTCTTTACATTAATAAAATCATATAATTAGCAAATAGTTCATGTTACCTTCTTGAATCACCATGAAATTATCATTTCATAATTAAAAAACTCATATGAATGAATTTTTATTTATCTTTAAGAAACTTGATTTATGATTAGTGATTAGGTTGTCGGACATCATTTTGTGCTTATTTTTAATATTTATCATTTTTATTTTATAAAATAAATTGAATAAGTTATTTTTCAAAAGAATTATTTTTAAATAACATTCATTTTATGTTTTGTATATTTGAACAATAAACCATGACTCCTAAAAATATTATCATAAATTAATAATTGGAAAAAATCCATTAAATGTTTCCTTTTTATTGTTAAAAATTTTAATATGGATTATTTTAATTTTTATAGTCTTAGTGTAAGAAATTAATTATATGATCTATTTTTGAAAAGGCCATTGTGTAGTTATTTAAGATTTAATCCAAAATATAAGGAAAGTATTAACATTTTTCAACATATAGAAAATATGGTTTTTTATATTGAATGAAATATTAAATTTTAATTTCATCAATTACATTACGTTTGGTTTTTTTTAGTAACCAATCAGTGTGAATATATTATCTATTAGAGGATATTTTTTGGAATAATCCTTTGGGGAATCCATAAGGCCACTAATCACAAAAATATACAGTATTTGATTCATAATTTATAGTTGAATAGAGAACCAGAACAACTTTGAATGAATGTACTACCTTGAGCTAGATAAACTAGAATATAGGAAGTTCTTCACAACATAATCACCACGTTGAGTCAGCCTACTCAAACAAAATCCAAAAACAACTCTCAAAAACCAAACAATAATTATAAATGTTACAAATATATGAAATTGATACTTTGTCTTTACAAAGATCAGGCATGATTCCTATAAGCATGAGAGAAAACAATTTCCATTTATATTAATAATATAAATTAAAATGGTGAATCATCCAAATCCATATTTTGAACTGATAATAATCTAATGACATATTATGATAAAAATTCCATCTATACACGTTTTACATCGAACATATATAATGGATTCCATCTGATCATCCGGGTAGCACCGACTTTTTATCAATGTAGAAACACTAATATTAAACCATATTGAATACGGGATAACTATAAAAAATGAACCCTTTGATTGAAATCTTTGTAATTCTGACAGAACTTATTATAATCCACTGAATGAAGTTCATCAATAAACCCCATTATCAAAAATGCAACCTCAACTGATTTTCTCATATCATTAGTTATAATCTCCGATGTAGAAAGACATAACTTCCATTGGAACAATATCCCAACCACCGAATAATACACACTAATATAATATTTATAAATACAATAATATCCAACCTTAATTGATGTATTTTTTTACTTCTACAATAGTCCCAATGGATGATTAATCATTTGGATCATCCCCTATGATTTTCTAAGTCATTTATTGAATTAGGCTCCACCATTAAAATTGATTTTTACAATGAAATGAATAATTTTTCTAGATAGTGTTACACCACATTATATATATAATGTATACTATAGGGATTAAAAAATTATTGAATTACACTATAATTGATATTGATTATGAATTTAAATTTAAAATCTTGTAAAATATCCATGTATGGAATTTTTACTGAGTGTATCTATTATTATGGGGGGTTTCAATTATTATTATTTTTTGTTTTGGAGGTTTGAGCCTCATTGAGATTTAGGAATTTCATTTTCCCTTATTGAATGAACTCATAATCTTTTTCTAATGGTTCTACAATTTCTATAATATAAAATATACCCTTTTTTGAAATATGGTAAGATTTAAATTTGGGAGAGGTATTCATGATATTTAAAATTTTTTAAATTCTAATTAATTTATACTTAAGGATAAAACATTAATACCTCTTTATCAATGATACAT
Organism: Viscum album; assembly: GCA_963277665.1. Taxonomy (NCBI): domain Eukaryota; kingdom Viridiplantae; phylum Streptophyta; class Magnoliopsida; order Santalales; family Viscaceae; genus Viscum; species Viscum album. The sequence goes on along the minus strand of OY728150.1, from coordinate 1,877,977,753 downwards.
ATAGAAATTGTGACTGTATGGTTAATTGTGAAATTGGGATCTTCACCTCATGGAGTTATAAAATCTCATAGTGTTTATCAAGTCATGGGTTGGTCCTTTTAATGGGTATTCCATTTAATTAATCTATATTTTAAAAACCAAAACACATTTCTCTCTTCCTTATTAATCATATATAGATAAATTTTTCAAAGTATCCTAATGAAAATATGGAACTGAGAGGAAGGAGATACGTGATATATGTGGAATCTTCATCCACAGGTGATCATAAGGTCATATGTAGAAGAATTGAAAATGAAATAAGAATCAAATGCATGGGATTTTGATTCTATGACAATCATCCATGATGTAAGGATATGTTTTTTAAAAAACTCTTCATTTTTATTCGGAATGTTTTTATTTTTTATGGAATCTATATTTCATGTGTTCCCCATTTTTTGTGGCCATATTGAATCTCATTTTTTGTGGTTGAATTAATTTTTTCCAACATTTCTAGTATATAATTTCCCACAAAATTATTTTAGACTTAAGAACAAATTTTGTTATATTTTGTATGAATATCAGGATGAATAGAGTGTATGCATGACATACTGGATAGATTTACTTGTCTTGTAGGACAAAAGAATGCACAAATTATTTACATCCATGTACATAGATATACACCCCATGTGAGAGACATGGTGGGTACTTGTACATGCTATGTTGGGCTATATGACATAGATCATGGTAAGGCATATCAAAAAATACCAATATACACAATATTTGATGAAAGTTAGAGATACCATGCATACTAGAAATGTACATAGTGGGTTGTACTAGAGTACATTACCATGATTAGACATCTTGGTGTGAATACTATATACTCCTAATAAAGCTAGTGAACCTACCCTTTTACTGTGTTTTCACATTATATCTCCCCAGAGTCATAATTGTGAATAAACATAGTCTATTTTCATTATATTTCTATTATGTGTGTAATGATGGGGACCTCTATCAAATTAGAGACCTCCTTTAAAATGATATGTGTTTATTAGTGGATCTCAATACCATAGAGAAGAATACAAGGTCTGTATGATAATGCTAGGAAGTTGTGATAGTTGTAGACCCTCTAAGGAAAAAATTCGGAATCATAATAAGGATCCTCCCATGTTTCCTAGGATTTTTTTAACTAAATAGTTCCATGTAGTTATCAACCACCTTGAGGTAAGAATTTCTCAACTGATGGTGTTTCAATTTGATAATATTAGTTACCACTTTTTCGAAGAGTATTTCAAGGGTACATTGATACCTTTCTCGTTTATATTTCATGTTTCAGAATGAACCTCGTAGTTAGATTTGGTGCATAATGTTTCAACAAGTGAGGATGATGGAATTATTCCTTCTATTGTAAGCCATGATGGCCTCCATGGATATTGTTCATTTCAGATGGTAGAATTATTATTCCTTCACTCTTCTAATATTCATTGTGAGTTGTGACTGAGGGAGATAAGGTATTGATAATCGATAATTCTCAATGTATTCATTAATCATGACCAGTGGTTCTAGAGTAGTGATGAAGGTATTAGGACAAGACTTGAGATTCTTGTTTTCCCTATGGAAAGGGTATCAAGACATGGTTTATGTCATCCCTAGATATGGAAATGTAATTACTCATTATTGGATAGGGAATATACCCTCCATGATAATATATGATATTTCAGAGAATCCTTAAAATATTTTTGATGTATAATATCCTTGGATAGTACTAGTTCTCGTAAAATATAATTTCATCATTTGTCATGATGGTAGTCCCTGATGTAGTGGAAGAGGTGGCACAGTATTAGAATTTTTTGTTGGACGATTATGGATCAGTTTTGGGGACAATATTATATTGATTCATTATGCATTATAAAGATTTTTGGATCTCCTTGTATAGTAGATTACGTTTCTTCATGATGGAAATTTATCATCTTAGTGGATGGATCATAATATTAAAGTCAAATAGTGTAGGGAGTACATAGGTCCATCCATCCTTATTAATAATTCTTAGGGAGGATATATTTTATGTCGACGTTTATCTACATAATATAGTCATATATCTATTAAATGTGTTCAAGGCATAAAATTTATAGATAGGGTGTGAGTTGGTTGAACATTTGTGTTCTCTACTTAATTTATATTGGGGGTGTGTCATCTCTGTTTATTGGGAGCACAATCACTTTCTTGGATAAGTATAAGGGAACATGGACCAAATATGTTGATCTCTATAGTGATCATGGGGATTCAATGGCACATATTATATGAATTATGGTATATAAATTTAATCTTTTATTTCCAATATGTTTATTTCATTATTTTATTTATTCATTTAGAGAGGTTTAGGTTTCAATGTGTTTCCATAAATATAGGATATTAGATGTTAGATACCCAATATGTGGCCTTGAATATATAGTGTTGGTTCAACTATCAAGTACTAATGAACATTGATATTCTATGTTCCATTTTGTTAGTGAGGTTTATTCTCATATTATTTATGTTATATATTTTTATCCTCTGGATTGGTCGGTTATGACTTCTTTTCATTAGTTATTTTGAGACATGGAGGTGTCTTCCACTAGGTGAGTGGATTTTATTTTTATAACAATATTCCATTGGTTTGCGTCTCAAATAAAATTTCATTAAAAAAACCCATATGGATTGGTTTGGGGTCCTCATGAGTGGTGGTGTGGCAGTCCATCCCTTGAGTGATCAGTCACCCTTTATTCAGTTTGGTGGATGTGTGGTTTGACCTCAGTTGTATTCTGAAATATGCTTTCATTGTCAATTTATTATGGTGTACCATACTATACATATTTTTACCAACACAAATGTATACTTCATTCCCACCCATGTTGGTTATATGTAGATGGAATATAAGTAGATCATCTACAGGGTATAGAGATGTATATTTGGATCTTGGTGGATAAAGTATGATTCATTATAGTTTGGTAATTGGTTGGGGTTGACTCAATGCGATAAATCTCCCTCTCATATCAATCCCATGAGATTTGTGTTACACATTTAGATATTAAACATAGGTACACATGAATTTTTTATATTTTATTCTATTTGTGTATCAGGGATTATTGTTCACTTTTATTGTTATATTACTGATGTATATTACTATATTGTAATTAGGATAAGGGATTCAATGTTTGTATATCCCTTCAGGGTTCAATTAACCTACCCATATACAATTTAATGTATTATTGGGGTGTATCACTCAAAATATCACCTCCCTGTAGGGGTTCTATGTTGGTTGGGTTATATAAGAGTGGTATCAAGGCCCCGGTAGCATGTTTCCCAGGAACAACGATTGTAGGTGGGGTATATTATTAGTGATGTATTGGGAAATATGGGTGACAATTCTTAATTGTTCATTGTTTTTGTTTTCATAATGGGTATCCCTAGTATGGTAGGGTGGCTAATAAATTCCTACATAATACCTCTAATTATCCGAGTGACAATCATGAGATATAATGCAAATAATCAAATGGAATAGTTTTATTGGTCTATGAATCATCATGTAGTTCATGTAATTTTTTTATTATATTTCATAGGTTCTTCTCAAGATGTAGAAACTATACAATGAGGATGTTTATTACACACATATTAATGCATTATTTGAGGTTAAAATTATAGATGTTTCTAAATATGAGTGTCAAGGGGACAAAAAAATGTATTGTGAACTTTTAGCGGAAACTCGATCAATATTTTGATGGTAAAAAAATAAATCATATTTGGTCAATCATATAGATTTACTAATTAGGTTCTGGGATACACTATCTAAAAGTAAGTCTTCGATAGGATCATATATAGCCTCGTGGTATAAAGGTTGTGTGTGATGACTCAATTCGTCTCATGAATTACTTCTGAATATCATTTGGAATAATTTATGAGACATGTGATGAGACAACATGAGATATCGAGGCCTTGTGAGCCCAAAATTTATTATTTAAAAAACATAAATACATTTAATGTCAAACATGTGCAGGATTCATGAAAGGGTGTAATAACTATTTAATAGAGGCATGAATGACAAATATGATGCCTTAGCTGAGCTTAGAGCAGGGGATTTACCATAGGAGTTATATTATATATTTAGATTTTTTCTGTTTGGTAAAAATATATCACAAACATAAATAAATATATAAATATATAAATATATTTTTGACACATTTACCTGAAATCCTATATAAACAAATGGATATGAGGAAATAATGGGGTCATCCACATAACTCATGAGATATTGGGGAGATAATTGGACGGTCCATCTTTGGAAAACAATAACCAAATCGTCGAACAACGGTCGTCTTGAACAAAATTTAAGGATATCACCAATGAAAATATTGTAGATTCTTTCTTCATCAACTATTGATACATATAAATTATGGATGTTTTTTCTATGCATATATATCCTTTTTTTCTCATCCTATGGTGGACAAAAATCAATCGATCAATGTATCGATTCAATGATTGATCATATTGTTGGTGTGATATTATTTCCATGGAATTGGTGAGAATGTATTTATTTGTTTTTCATCTTTATTTGTCAATATAAAATAAACGAATAAAGGAAAACCCAAAAAATTAATATCCATTCCTCTATATAATTTAATGTATTTTCAGATTTCTTTTAATTCGTTCATTAGGGACATTTGTTTTGTGTTGGTTGTTCAAAAAATAAAAAATAATCAATCCTTTCAGACCCGCTTCATGGTGTAACAGATCTATATAACAAATCCAGGTTTATATAGATGAATATATTGTGTTGTAAAGATGGTGATGATTGATTATGTATAGAATTGAGACTTTTGGGTTATGTGGGGAATGCGATGGAGATGAGATTTGATGTTGTTTGTCTCTCGAGTGGAGAAATGTTCAAAAATCCAACCAAAGATGATGAAAGACTCATATAGATCGATATCAATACTACTTGATTATTTTTGTGGACTATCCACAATGACTAGGATATTTTGGTTATTATTCATGAAATTATTTGGTATTATGTAAAATACTAGGTCAATCAAAATGTAATCCAGAATTACACAACATTTTGGTCTCCATGCCACTGATGCAACACAATGGGTTCGGAATATATATAAATTTCACTAATATTGTGACCCTTTCTCAAATTCATGGAATGTATAGGGCGTACATGATAAATATTCTTGGTTGAATTACATATTTTTTGGTCCATTCTAATAGTTATATACACCATGATATATGGATCAACATGTACAAGGGTTACAAGCCTAAGAGACCATGTGGCCCCACATGCCATGTATGTTCGGCCACACATTGTGTACTAAGACATGGAAATGGAAATAGACACAACCATCCATATAATGAAATGGCTAGGGGAACGATCCCTAATACAATGTTATAACCCATTTTCAAAGGGGAACATCAACTATTCCAATTACATGTGGTGTAATCATCCAACGAAAGTGATGAACACTGGTATTTTTTAGCATATACATACTTGTTAGGGAACATTCATTTTATCTTGTCTAAAAGGACTATTATCTAATTAAAACTTTTCTATACAATGGTGATCCCCAATAAATAACCTCTATCATGGAGAGTGTTTTTAGAATCCTTCTATGAGGCCCATAGAGAGATCCTCTATCATTATCATTTCCATAGGTGGGGTTCCTTGTATTATCTTGGGATGCACAACACATGTGTCAATCCCCAACATAGAGGTTTAATATAATTGTGGTTAATGGTGTAACACATGAATATATGTGTGTCCCTATATGGGTGTCGATCTCTTATGTAGTCTAAAGTCTACAACTTATAGAGAGTCCCCATGAGAATGACTTCTCCAATTTATTTCATTAGTACTATCTGAATCATGGTGTGTGATTTCCAAGGTTAATATTATGTGGAACATTAGAGAAAGAATCATGGGATGGATTAATGGTTGTAAACATTAATTGAGAATGTGTGTCTGCTATAATTATATTCAGATATTCTTGTTGTGCATTCTATTGAAATATCCATGTGATGACTTCAGTGGTAATCATGATGATAATTGCTAAGTAATTTTGCGGTGTCCCACTAGGTAATTTTATATTCACAAATACATGGGATTTTACAAAATGTATTTTGTATTATGTATAAGAATGTCCTTTTAATGGGTTTTATGAGGGATTATGACCAGGTGAAACATAGTGAGCTAGGCAGATGATGGTGTGTTAACATGTTTTCATTGATAGTCGTCATTTCATTATTCATAGGTTGTAATTGTATGAAGTTTCATTCGGTGGGATTGTATTTATTCGTTTATTTCTAGTAATTTCATTTTAGTACTTTAATAGTAAGAATATTATAGTATGCTCATTTGGTTAATAGTTTTTTTATTTTGAGTGTTATATATGATTGAATATATGTTCATGCATAATGGTATAATATGTTAGGTCCAACGATGTGTGTGAAATGACTACACAGTGCTAGTCACAAGACCTTGGACTATTAGAGGTGGGTAGGGGGTAGTAGTGGAATAGGACCAATTAGGTCCGGTCAAGATAGAGTGGCATTAGATCTTTTAGTTCACCCTTTTAACCAGAGACTATGATGTTGGTTTTTGGAAACAATGTTAAGTGTTATGAGTTCAGATCTCATGCCAATAACTATTGAGTTTGTGTGGAAGTTGTTCATCCATTAAATAAGACTCTGATAAAATTATTGTTGACATGGTTCATGTAGAACCTAGTTTCAATGAAAAAATTTATATGTACATTATCTATGAATATGATCTAGATTCCATGTTCTTATGGATTATTCTCTCCAAATACACTAACCGTTTATGGTATTTCATATCAATTTCATTATTCCTCAATGATCTTTTCCATTAAGGATTCGACAAAAGAGTCACAAGGATGATCGCATTACTGATGAGTCATTGATATGGGGACTTCTTTAGGAGGTGTTTCATCTATGAGGTGTACCAATTTTTTCATAACCCATTGGACAACAGATTGTACCTATAGTACCAATGGATGGGATGTGGAAGGTGTGCACAGATCATGATTTACAACATTAGTGGACTCTAATTATCAACAAAAATTTTTATCCCTGGGAGGCTGAGGATTGGCTTATTATAGTTATGTAATTATTTCATCTTGTTAAGACACCAACTAACTAGATGGTGGTCCTGAAAATGAGCCTTCATTATGGATCTATAAGATGATGGTTGGTCATAGTGGCCTATTCATATGATCTGATGACTATTACATGGATAGTGTTCTATCACCATTCTATATTGGTTTATCTCTAGATATGTTGTGGTATATACACATGTAAGTGATTCTATAGCTCCATTAGAGTAGTACGACTAGGGTTGAGCATCTGTCATGGGTTTACAACCAATTTTAGTAATCTATTGATATGGTAGGTGATTAGTTCATTCAGGTGGAATCTTTTGAGTGAGGAATACATATATACATTCGATCCAACATGATATCACTATTCATTACTACCAATGTTTGGTTAACGAGTGTGCTTTGGTGGTTGGGAGTTTCTTGGATGAGAAGACACAAATAGTTAGTTCTGGCAGTGGAAACCAATGTAATGGGAATTTGGCAATTGTGAGCTAATGAAATTCATTGGGGCCTGGATGTGGGATACATTTTTGGAGGAACTCTCATGATTGATGGTACAAGGTTTTAGGTATACATTACAGATCTAGTAAGTATAGGGGGAATCATTGGTCCTCTTATGATGGCAGGGGAATCTGACATGGCATTTCTACCCCCATCATATGACTAATAGTGAAAATGTGGATAGGCCTCCTAAGAAGAGGATAAGGAAGGATAATGTATTTCATCATGTCGGTGGATGTGGTAGATGATATAGTAGAAAATCTACAAGTTGAATATGTTAGGACATGATTCCAATGCCACCTGCGGGTGGTCCGTTCGAGGATTAAGGTGCTTGGGGATGTGAGTGAGGGTTATTTCTAGTATTTGAGGATTACTACGTCGAGAATCCCAGGATGAAATGATGTACAATAACTTACTTTTTACCTTATTTCTAGTACTAATAGAAAAATTCTCGAGTAAATATATTCACTAAAATTTTATTATTTGTGACTCTCAAATTGAGCCTTTGGTAGAACCCTTGATCATGGATACTCCGAGTAAAGGTAAATCCTTGAGAACACAGTTATTCTAAAAAATTAAAATGACTTTAAAGGTTAATTTTTTATTTTTGATGTCTTTTTATAAATGATGACTCTTAACAAATTAATCTTATTTGTGGACTAGTTTTCAAGTACCCATTCCATGATAAATTGTTTCAGGTAGAGGATGTAATGGTTCTATGGTGACATGATGATGTTTTCTTTTCTGGGTGAAAAGGAAAACCAAGTATAGTAGGGTAGAAACCATTAATATAAGGTTTCAACCAATTAGTCATCATTTTTCTAGGTTGAACCTTGGTTCCATGGATGCTATGAAATTATAATTTCCTATAGTGGTTGTAGAGTATGAGAACATATTTCCAGTGGATGTTATAGGCTATCATCCGCTCTGAGATATCAACTTATACATTGAACTACACCCTGGGATGACCCCATTATCTATTAAATCATATCATATGGATCCCAAAATTCTTTTCAAGATGAGGGTGAATTTGGGGAACTAGTTGAAGAAGGGAATTATAAAAGACAAAGTTTCATATAGGTAATCCCCATTATTGTACACCAAGTCATTGGATGGGATCTTGAGGATGAATATGGATTAACATTGCCTAATAGTGGTGAATATGAATAAAATGTTTCCATTGCCAAGGATCAATGACATATTTGTTCAGTTGAGAGGGGCACGATGGTTCTTGAAGATTTCCTCTGATCCAGAAATCACTAGTTGTGAGTAAGGGATGTGGATATACTAAAGATAGGTTAAAAATGTAGATAAACTCATTATGAGTACATGGTGACACCATTCGGTGTAATGAACCCCCCCCCACAGTTAATGGGACTCATGATCAGATCATTCATATTTTCTTATATCAGTTTATGCTATGTCGAATATGGTATTGCGGGGGGGGGGGGGTAATGGACCAGATAGATCTATTTAATAAAATAAATTCGATTTATTAAATTAAATATTAAAATTATTTATTATGGTTATTTAGAATAGAAAATAAAATAAAGACATATTAGTTTTTATATTGGTTTAGTCTAAATTGGACCATGTCCATTCTTATATCTATCATGTCGGTCGGAGATACATGTGCACTGCCTAATTTTTAAATGGGAAGTCATAACCCATTACATAATCCATTTCTAGTGTAGGGATAACCATGATACTTTTTTTTGGATGGAGAGTCCCAACCCTTACAACACAGAATTTAGATATGGGGAGTAACAAACCACTGATCTTGACATTAGAGTCTGTGAGTCAGAATATAAGGATGAGAAGAGAAAATATGGTTATTGTGTTTAAAAACATAAATAGAAAAAATAGAGTTCATGTGAGAGATATGAAATATTTTTTAGACTCAGGAAACCATTTGAAGGATAATATAAACAATAAATATTTAGTAAATGGGTTTTAAAATAGGATTTCATTGTGTCATAAACATAGAAGAACTCGAAGAAAATGTAATATGGAACATGATAGAATTTCTAGGTGATGAAAAAATGTATTGCATAACTTAAGAAAATTATACATCATGTTGAAAAATTAAAAGCTTTATCCTCAATGAAAAACAACGCGTTGAAGAAGAGGTTATCTGATGTTCAATGAAATATCATGGTACATATAAAATGGTGTGTAAACAATGAATCTTGAAATTAAAATTTTCAAATTCAAAGGAAATTGAAATATTTAGGAGAGATAAAACTATCTTCTATAATAATAGTGACAAATGTTTTTTAATATAAAATATAAGGACCAATTCAAACATATTTAAAAAAATTATTAAATTATACTAACAATTGACAGGAATACTATAAAATTCTAGAAGCTATTAAAATTAAATATCAACTATAATTCAATTTGATGAAATTAATAGTTTAATATTGTACTAATTTATGTCCCATATAATTTTTTTGAATAAATTCATGGTTTTTAAATATTGATATTGAATGAAATTATTCAAAAAAATAAACCTAAAATAAAATTACGATAAAATTTCATAAATTCACTATTATTGTAAAAAGGAATATTTACTAAATAAATAAAATAATTTAAACACATTAAATATTACATGAAAAATAGATCTTGGTTTAATGAAAATATATATTAATTTTAAGAATTAATAAAATCCTAAATTTAATTATAAAAAGAATTCTATTCATCAAAGTATATAAAATGGTGAAAATCAGATCGTGTAAAATCATCACTAGTTGTGGTAATAATACCTAATGATGGAAAAAAAATTTCCATTGGAAAAAGTAATTTCAGTCCCTATTGGAAAATATAATTTGGGTAACCATTGGAAAAAATATTTTTTGTCACCCTTGGTGAAAAAAATTTAACCACCATTTGTAATTATTTACCCACTCCTTTCATGAATAAAAGATCTCGCATTTGGAAAAGGAAAAACAACCCACCGTATGTTATATTAAAACAAATAGGAAATGAAAAAAAACCAACGTTGGGTATATGAAAAATTGGAAAATGAATAAAAAAACCATTGATGGTTATATAAAAAACATGAAAATAGGAAAACCAACCCACCCTTGGTTATATAAAAAATTGAAAAATGAATAATAAATAACCCACCATTGGAGTAAATAACATCCACCATTGGATGTTGAAAACTATCCATTATTCATGTAATTACTCAACCCACATATAGGATGAATTTGAACAATAGACCTCCATTAGAATGGAAAAAACAACCCATTATTGTATTTACATATAATCCATTTGAGTTTATGTAAAAGGAGACCCCATTAAATGAGGAATATGATTGGCTCAGAGATACTATCTGAAGGAGATAAAGCATGAGGAAACATACATGGTGGAATGTTGAAATATGTAGGTGGTCTTAAAAGGTATTTTATCAATATATGTTCAAACTGAACACAAAAACATTAGTGAGTTTTTAAGAAATATAAATGAATGAATTTTATGTTAGTTCATCAGAATTATTTTTATATCATTTCAATATCATTCATATGAATCAATAATTGCTTAATGGGAATTAATTTTTTTTGGATATATGACCAATATACTGTGAAATCATATTTTTAATATCATAGAAACCATTACAGTACATATGGATTTTTTATGGTGTATAAATGAAATTTTTGGATATGTATATAGTTGAACTAAATGAATAAATTTTTTTTTATTTCTAGCCTAAATATCTATGAGTGATTCCAATTATAAAATAATGTGATAAAAAAGAAAAAATGGAATTGAAAAACAAGAAAATTTATAATTGCATATCTATTGTAATAACTTAAGACATAAAACAGACCCCTTAAAAATAAAAGAAAACATTAATTTATACAAATATAATTAATATAAATGATTTTTATTTCAAAGTGGAAAATGATCAAAGGAATAAAATCATTATATTATATGTTATAAAAAACCACATAAAATAGTTAAATAAGTTTATATAAAAAATATTACTTGATATCAAAAAAACAAATCATGTTCATGCTTAAATGTGAACATGATATAATAGAAAAAATATATCATTTTAGTTTATTATATTCTATAATAACTTGTTTTTATTTATATGAAATAAGAATTGTGAAATTGTTATCACTAATATATGGGGTTTAATTAAAATACATATTGATTTTAAAAACATATTTAACATAAAAATATTAAAATAATGTTTTTTAATCAAAAACATAATGTTATATATAATAAAGAAGATGAAATACATACATTAAAATTTAGAAACTATGTCTCACCATTTTATAACATAAAATTTTAAACCAGTCTTCAACCATGTTTTTTAAATAAAAATATAGATAAAACAAAAACTCCCCAAAAATTAACAGAATAATTAAATTTTTAAATTTTTAACATTCCATGTTCAAATTAAAATTTATCAAACTAAGAAGAGTCTAAAGGATCCGAAAATATGACTTCTAGTTGATTTTATTTTAGGATAAATTTATGAAAAATTTTACACTTATTTACATGATTTATGATAAAATGAAATCTTAGATCGATATTCTTAATTCTAGAATGCTGAAAAGGGTTTTTTAGAAATATAAATTTTATTTGTGTTATCACAATAAAAAAGGACATTTATGAAGATAAATACAAAAATTACAAAACAATTTATTAATCCATAAATATTTATCACAATTACTAGCTGTAGAGATATACTTACCTTCTTTAGTAGATAGAGTATTAGATAATTCTTTCTTCTAATAATAATTTATTTTTCATCTTACTATAAAATGACTCATACTTGATGTTATTTTTCATGTAATTTTAAAGAATTAAATATTACTTTTAGAATAAGTTATTAAATTAACAATATTGTAATTTTGATAAAATAATCCAAAATCATCATTTAATTTAACATATATAATTATTCATTTTTTATATTTAATATGACTCTATTGAGGGTCCTCTTTAAATATTGGACCTAAAAAAACACTAAACATTATTTTAATTCTAGAGTCAATTAAATATTGAAAGATACATATAATTCATATATAACAATTAATATCAATAGATTTACCGCATGCTTCAATATATAGTTTACAAGTATTACCCATAGGATTTTTCTTAGATTTATTGGAATAAAGGCCAATAGTTTAAATAAATATTTATCATAATTATATTGATTAATGAAATTTATATCCTTCTATAGAGAAATTCATCATCAAGTAAAAATATTAATTATCACATTAAACTCTTTACAAGCTTAGAAGAAAATAGAGTAGAAACTAATTACAAATCATATCCCTTGATGAACTAGAAACTATATCATCAATTTATATTTTTATAATTAATATAACATCATAATTTCTTTAAATAAAATGTGTATGATATACATTTACTTTTTTAAAACAATTATCAAATAGAAATTTATAAATCCTTTTATATAAGAACATGGTTATATTTTTTGACCAAATAAACAAATATTTTAAAAAAAATATTGGGAAATTTTTTATTATAAAAACCAATAGATTGAGATTCATAAAATAATTAAGTTAGAAAATAATATAAGAAATAAATTACTACATCCATTTGATATAATTTAAAACCATGAAAACAGAAAAATACAACAAGATTATAATATCCTATAAAATGGAAGTACATGGAAATGATTCATCAAATTCTATACCTTCATCTAGAGAGTATCCTTGAGAAACAAGTATACCTCTTTTGAAAATTTGTCTAGATTCAAAAATCTTGTTTCTAAATATCAATTTTGTAAAAATTACCTGGTAATCCTAAAAAATATTCTAATGACCAAATATTATTTCTATCACACTGATAAAGCTCATATTTCATAAAAAATTATAGTTATAATAAATTAATGCATATTAACTATTATTTGTAACAAATTCATAAATAAAATATGAATTTACATAAAAATTTGAAATATAATTTCATGTTTTAACAATGAATAAATATTTACAATAACATTTTCAGTAGGATGATTATTAAAAATCTTACATCACTATGTATTAGGTTGAGAAGGAGTATGCTACCAAAAAAATAATTCATCCTTATCTTGACGATTTTATACAACAAAATTAATGTCTCTAAAATCGTCATTAATAACAATTGAATCAGAATTTATTTCAACATTATTTTAATAAAAAATAACGTGAAATGATTCTTCAATAACCAAATTTATTTTAATATAAAATCTATAATCTATAATATTATTTGAATACCGAAGAATGAAATTTTCATCACATTTATAGTCAGATTTATCGAAATTATCCTTGGAGTTTAAAATAACAATGTTATAACCAGAACCGCTAAAATAAACAAAATTATGATTTTTATCTATGAATAATTAATAAGGTGTTTTTTACAATGTCTTAACAAGAAATATATTATAAATTTAATATGCATAAAAATAGTCATAGCCTAAATATATATTGCAAAATTTTATTTACTCAAAATAGTTCGAACAATTTATATAAGAGTTCTATATTTCTATATTACAACCCCATTTTTTATAGTGTTCTATGTGAATAAATGTTATAAAAATATTAATTATATTTAAAAAGAATTAAAATAAATATTATGAAGTTCACCTCCATTTTCGCTATGAATAGAAATAGTAAAAAAAGTCCATTCTGAATCAAATTACAAAAAAGCAGTAAATATATATAAAGTTTCATTTTTATGAGAAAGAAAAACCACATATACAAGTCTATAATAATCATAAATAATAATTAGTGTATATTTCATTACATTAAGGCTATAAATTTATGTTGGTCTAATTTAATCAATATTTACTCACTTTAAAATTTTATTAGTACTGATCTGATTGATAGGTCTAAAAGAAATTTTTTGTTTCATTCCTTTCATGTAAGCATCAAAAACATGATGACCATACTTCTTCAATGATGGAAGGTCTGACACATTCTCATGTTTTTAGTTCTTATGTGACATTATAAAATTAACATGTCCTAAATTTTGATGAATATTGATGTTCTGCTACTGTAAAATATTCAAACACTTCACATTTGTAATAGATATTTCATAAAAACCAATAGTATATATATTTTATTCAATTTTTTATAAAATAATATTTAATCATCTTAAAAAATTAATGATTTGTCATTTCAAAATTTAACATCTATTTCATCATCAAATAATTATGATATAATAATTAAATAATGGTTTCATATTTCAATATATAAAAAAGTAAAAATAAAAAGTTAATTAAAAATACCCACATTACTAAAAAAATTTACCTTCCCTTCGGAATTATCTCTAAATGTAAGAGTACATCCATCACATTTCTATAAATTTTACAATCTGGTTGAAATATGGTTTTATGCCTAGATAATTGACAATCCATCTACCATATGTCATTCTTGATAAATTAAACAATTTTTCCAACAATAAACAATTTTATTGAAAATTTTATACCCATGATACATTTTTTCCAATAGGATCAGAAATATATTTTTATGTACACATATATAATTTCAAAAACTATCTTATTGTAAATTATATAAAAAGTATTTTAAAATATTAGTTGTTATAAATCATTATTATTTTTTGAATATAAGAGTATAATTATTTTCATAGTGATATTTCATGTGACAATAAAACATGAAACAATATAAGTACAAACATTTTTACTTTTATCTTAACGAGTTTTAAACATTTGATGTAATATTTTATCATAACCAAAACCATCATTATTTTTATTTATATGATTCCAATGCATCATTTTATGTAATCATTCATAACCCTCAATATAACTAGATATAATTTTGTAAATACATTCATATTTTTCATCAAATTTTATTTTAAACCGTGAGAAGATTTAAAATTGTTATAAATTATTGAATGTGAATCACATTTTTTTTCCTAACCATTCTTTTCGTTTTAAAAATAATTTTTTAAGAAACAAGGTTTTCATTGTATTCTCTAATATTATAATTTATATCAAAATAAATTAAAATAACTTCAATTAATCATTCAATTTCTTTATTTATTTTATAAACATTTGGGTTTCTTGAATCATATTTAAAATCATAACATGTTGAAGAAAAACAAAAATTATCAACCATTATTCAGTAATGCCATGATGTACAAGAGAAAATGTTTTTATATTTCCACATTCTTCAATAAAATATGATTCTTTTATATAATGCCTAGTATTTTTCAAATCAATTTTTTCCTTATTCTTTTATTTTTCATTATTATTTAGTTTAGTATTGTTACGATTGATATACCATTTTTCATACTTTCATAACAAGTTACATAAGGTGCATTATAATTAATTCAAACATTCTTATCTTCCTTGTGTTTTTTGATGTTTTCTTATAAACGGGTTCATGAATCATTTCCTTTTCATTATTTTTTAATATTCAATCCCAAATTGATAAATGTATTCATTTTCACTATCTTGTACATCAGAATCATAACGATCAATAATAAAAAAATTCCTGGAATTAAAATATAAAACATTTTTTGTTAACTCCGTGTATCTTAATTTTTTTGTTCCATTTGAGATTAATTAGTGACCAAATAAATTGATGTGGGTGTTACCCTATTAATTTATTTATTTCATTAATAAAATAATAATTCTTATGCTATTTATGTGGTAACACTGGTGTGACTCATTAAACAAGTACTGGGTTTTTTATTTATTCCCTAAATGGATTCAATCCATTACAAATAATTTTTAATCTATGGAATTTTTTACTATTTAATATTCCCCCATATTGATGTCTTGGTACTCCGCATAAGGTATTACATGTTTTTTCTAAATCAATTTATTATATCCTAGATTAGTAACATTTAGAATCATCTAAATTTGTTAAGAAATCTTAAAAGAATACCCATGAATAAAAATAATTCTATTAATATAACAATATAAAATATTAACAAACATTAAAATTAAAATGTATCTAGTTGAATTTTTCCTATAACTTTATTTAGCTATGATTCAGGTAGTGTGTATGATTTATCTATGATGGTCCTGTGTTTTATTCTAAACTTATTGAGGTTTCTTCCATTCAATATCTCTCATAGACATAATCAAAGCCATCAATTTTTTGTGCCTTTTGATTAATCCATGAATAATTTGGGTTTAGTCCATCCATGTTAAAGATCCATTCCTTAT
This sequence comes from Viscum album, assembly GCA_963277665.1. Classification (NCBI taxonomy): domain Eukaryota; kingdom Viridiplantae; phylum Streptophyta; class Magnoliopsida; order Santalales; family Viscaceae; genus Viscum; species Viscum album. Next base: position 1,877,960,974 of record OY728150.1, on the reverse strand, counting down.
TCAGTGAGGTCTAGGAATATGTTATCCCATATATTATATTTTTAGCCTCTATAGAGGGATTTCCTTATTCTAAAATTAAAAACCGTATATACCAATTAATGATATCAATAAATATAATGAAAGTACATAATATTCAAAAAATAATTATTATTTGGTACTGATTTTAGGTCATACAGGTTAATGAAATATGGTCTACACTTATGGTGAATTGACCAAATTAAAAATTCTAATAATTTTTTTTAGTTTATGTAATTCTTAACCTAGATTATTATGGTTAATTAGATCCAAAAAAAAAATTTGAACACCTGAATGTTTATACTAGTTTAGTCCAATATGTAACTAGTCCAGTATTCAATCACTCTACATTGCGAGAGATACATGTTCACTATCAGATTTTTAATGGTAAATCATAATCTCTTGTGGAATCCATTTATAGTGAAAGGATTACAATGAAATTTTCTTTTGTATCGAGAGTCACTACCCTTAATACCCCGAAATTTGATATAGGGATTCACAAACCGTAGATCCTGGCTTTTAAATTTGTGAGTTACATCATTGGTTAGAGAACAAGAAATAACACTTTTGATTGTAAAATAATAAATAGAAAAAAAAAATCATGTGAGAGATTAGAAATACTATTACATAATCAGGAAAATAGATGACATGGATAATAAAGAATAAAAGAGTATGTATTGGATCTTGAGAATTGGATCGAAACATCCCATTAATGCTGCCCAAGTCGAAGTATGAGTGATCTAGCACTTGATAAAATGCCCAGGTCATTAAAAATGGGTATCAGAGGACTTTAAAAAATTTATATAGTACATTAAATTTTTCACATCATAACTCTCATGGAAATATAGAGTGTCACAGAAGAAGTTAATGGGTGTTCAATGAACTGTCCAAGTACCTTCAAATGGGATCAATAAAACAAAACATTCAAAATAGTCTTATGATAAAATAATTCAAATTCATAAATAAATGAATTATTTATGAGTGGTAAAATTATCCTCTATAATAATAGTACTAATTTATACTTGAATTTAAAATATAAAGGCCAATTCAAAACTATTTGAATAACCTGTTAAATGTTATTAATAATTCAAAAAAAAATCAAAAATTCAACAACTACTTAAAACAAATGTTAATGAAATTGTACATTAATGGAGTGTTTAATTTAGTAAATAATTAGGCTGCTTCAAATACCATTTAATGTGTTTGAATAAATTCAATGTGATTGAATAATAATTTAAAATGGAATTGGTCAATGAAATTAACTTTAAATACTAAAACATTAATATTTCATAAATGCATTGAATGTGTATATATGAATAAATAGATAATAAATAGGAATTTTTAAACAATTTAAAATGTATTTAAAAATATTATCCTACAATAAATATCATATATATTATTTATATAAAATAATAAAACCCTAAACAGAATTGTAAAATTTATACAATTTGTCAACGTAATAAAATTTATGGAAAACCAAGCTTGAAGAAATCTTATTTGATGGTAGGAATAATTTCCGATGGTTGAAAAACTGAGTCACCATGGGAAAGAATAATAATTTCAGCCACCATTGAATGAAATATTTTTATTCATAATTGGGAAATCAATTTCAGTCACCATAATGGATAAATAATTTACCACCTGTTAGTTATAATTTACAAATCATTTGAATGAATAAAACAACCCACAATTGGAAAAGTAAAAACAACCCATGGTTGACGATATAAAAAAATTGAAAATTAAAAAAGTAAAACCACCATTGGGTATATGAAATAAGTTTCAAAGGAAAACAACTCACCATTTTAGTGAAAACCAATCATCCATTGGATGTGGTAAACCATCCACCTTTGAAGTGAGAACTCAACCCACTGCTAGACATAATTTAAAAAACAAACCTCTAATGGAATAGAATACAACAAGCCTCTTTTAGTTATAAGAATCATATAATAGAGTTTTTACTATAGGGGACCCCGATAAAAAAGAAAGGGTATGGTTTCATGGTTTCTAGCTAGTGACGAAAAAAGTTGAGTGAGCATCCATGGAAGAATGTGGCAGGTGGTAGTAGATAATGAATAGTATTTCATCATGTTTTGTTTAAACTGAACACATGAAAATTATATAATTTTTTGGCCATCTAATTGATTGAATTTTAAGTAGGTACAAAATAATTATTTCTATATAAATTTTATATCTACACAAATAATCAATAATTAATATATTATGATAATTATTTAACAACATATGATAAAATAATACTTGAAACATATTCTTTAAACTGGATGACCCATTATAGTTTTTGAACGATTTTTACAGAATGTAACTAATGTTTTTAGAGTTTCTTGTTTCTTAATTAAATGAATAAAAACTCATCATCTTTATAACTGAATAAACCACAAGATATTATTATTATATGTTAATTATATATGAAATAAAAAAATAAATTATTTAATATTCAAACTTTTAGTTCGATTTCATGGTATTTGGAAAAATAGTGAACATCATAAAAAATTAAATCATTCAATCATTTTTTTGTAATGAGGATTAGATAAATGTGTTGTATTTGAAGAAAGGAAATTTTTTAAAGAATATGGTTAGTATAGTGTATGTTATGAATAAAATATGAAATAAATACTAAATGTTTTGTATACTGAAAATTTTACTCAATAGAAAAACCATAAGTTATGTTTGTGATTAAATGTGAACAAGTCTGAGAATGTATTAACCATTATTGTAGATTAATAAAAGTTATATTAACCTGTTTTATTTCATATAAAACGTGAATTATAAAATTATTATCACTATTACCATGGTTATAATTAAAATACAAATATGTTTTAAAAATTGTTTTTTCACATAAAATAAAAAAAGAGTTTTGAATATTTATAAATGGAAATATAATGTAACCAAATAAAATAGAATACACAAATTCACACACACAAATAGTTTAAGGTATTATTCATTTATTATATCATTTTATACTCAACATCCAAGGAGGTGTATGTTAGACACTTGAGGATGGTTCAAGATGTACTCAAAATGTTATATCATTAGAGAAAAGCTTTCATTTTCTGGTTTTTGAATTAATGATTTCCACTTTTTGGAAAATGTTTTTTCATAAGAAGGTGTGTCAGTAAAGTATTAAAATATAAAGAAATTGTTATATTTGAAGAAACCCAAGAGCATTTCATAGGTATATGTATTCCATGGGTTATAAGCCTACTATAATAAATTCATACCAAATTTTTTTTGATATCATCTCTTTAGACAGATTTGACTGGAATGGTGTATCCTTTCATGTTAATAGAGAGGTTCAATTTGGAAATTCTTGAGATAAATAATAGATTTAATTTCTCTACCATATTGATAATTATAGAATAGGTTTTTTATTACATAGTGTTCAGTAATGATCCAGGGACTAGTATTTGTTTTTTATACCGAGTATAGCAGTCAATTCTAATGGGTTTTCAGTTGATAAAACATCAAAAAACATTGTGTCCCATGATCCTGAGCTAGTAGTGGTAGACATTACACTAATTCTGAAGCGAAAATACATTATGGTGAGTGTTTTATCATTAATTATTACAAAAAATGTCTCAATTATATCATCTCTTATAAGTATATTAACTTGACAAAGAGGTGAGGGATAGAATTCATCATGGACTATGAAATTTTGATTATATATACTCTTTATAAGGGTAATATGTTAGTTGATTCTCTCAATAAGAGATCAACATAGTAGTTACTAAGATCGGAATAAAAGTTGTTTCCCTCATTACAGTTATCCTTTGTGTGTGGGAATGAAAAAATCACCTCTCGTCGAAGTTTATGACACCTACTCTTTTATAGCAAGTCAGGGAGGCACAACATAGAGATACCGACTATGAAAACCTACTTACTCAGATATACATTATAAATTATACTGATATATTTTTTTTAGATTAGGATCATGTCATTATTTTTAATGAATGGATGATAGAACCAATTTTACAGAGTGAGGATGTACTGATGGAATTTAGTACATCACCCTTAACAGAACATCCAGGTGTGGTGGAGAAGTATGAAGACCATTGTAGGTTGTTCTAGTGGCTTGGGATGAAGTGATGTGATTCATAATTTGTCTATTTATTATTTACATGTCTAAAATTAATGGTTTAGTGTTTTGTTATAATGGGTTTAGCTTAACCCCTTTCTGTGATATAGTAGATGTGGAATGTGATGCCCATGGAAATCAAGGTAGGGTTACCGCATATTTTTAGAAGAAGTGATTATGTCTCTTTGATTGTTGTCTTACTCACAATATAGTCATACTTCATAGATAATCAATAGTTTCATTTGTTAGAGATATTAGGATGCATATACATGATGGATATAGTTTCGAACCATGGTGTTCCCTCAAAAAAATTTTGTGAACATAATGACCATTTCACATCTTAGTTATAGATGGGATTGAAGAATTAATTTGGGAATTGGAAGCATTTGATAATAAATATTCAACCAAAAACTATTTACCACATTGAGTGGACTATTCATGTCTTGGGGGATAGACTTCCGGCTTACATATTAAATTTTTTCAACAGTTTGGAGGAACAATAACCCTTATATTATTTTTTTCATTACAACATCTACCATTCTAGCATTGGCATGGAACTATTTGGATCTATTTATGGGTGAACATATAGGTAACTGCTATGTGAGACAAACCTAAGAGATTTAAGACTTATGGTTCTTATGTTGGTGTGATCCACAAAAAAGATGGCACAGGTCATCTAAGAACATATTAGGACTTTAGATAGCCGTTACATGTCCATTAATGACTTACGAAGAAGGCATTTAGAATTCGAGGAGAAAGGATTTGTTATCCTGAGGGTCTTAACACAACATCAGTTGCATATATTTTACATGGCTAGAAAAATATCTCAGAGATTCATTGGCCCCTTTTAAATTCATTGTAGATTGGTAATTTTTGAATACAACTTTTCTCTACCAATAGAGTTACACCATGTACACAACGTCTTCCATGTGTCAGATCAAAGGTGGTATGTGCATCACCTATCATATGTTATAAACTCAAGAGTGTGGGGAACTGAAGATGGGTCTACTATTTTATATTTCATGGTAGATATTAGGAATCAATTGAAGAGTAACCTTAATGGGTGATTGATTATTTAGGTTTTTGTCTGGTGTCGACACATGATTCTTCAAGAGTGTACCTCAGAGCAAGAGATCTAAATGTGTTCTGTGTACTCAAATTTAATTTTGTGGAATTTTATTTCCTAGATGTAAAGTCCCAAGGATGGGAGAATTTACTGAATAAATTTTTTAATTAAATATTTTTCATATAATATGGATTATTTTCAAAGCTATGTGCTAAGACGGTGTGAGCTTATGAGGCATGATGATATGAGAATTAAAATTTTTAAATATATTAAATATTATTAATATCATGAATGAAGAAATTTTCAAAAATGTGGAATAACTCATAAAAAATCATATTTTATAAATATAAGGCCTCTATAGAGCTCAAAACATAGTATTTATCCTAGGCGTGATATAATATTTGACTTCATTTGATGCTTGGTTAAAATTTGTTTTTGGGGAAAATAATAAAAAATTATTTATTTATTTTGTTTTATTTGTTTGTATATAGTGAACATAAAACCATAATAAATAAATAAATATATGGAAATATTAGGTTCATCTCTATAAGACTACATCTATTTGAGAGAGTATTAGAGGATATTGCGTGGGAGAAAAACAACTAGATCATTTATCAATGGTAAGTGTGCAATTGAAGTAAGTTATATCACCAACCACAACAATGCAGATTTTTTATTAATCAATGATCAATAAATCTATGTTTTTATAGTTTTTCTTTTATATATTTATCCATGTTATCTTCTCTGATGATGGAAATGAATCAATAAAAGGAAATTGATTCTCATATTAATCGTATAGTGGGTGTGGGTTTAGTTGGGAGGATCTTGGGAGAATTGTTTTATTATCGTTAGATGCATTTTCATAATTCTGATGGAAATAAATCAATTATAAATCAATAATGGAAAATTTCCATTCATATCCTATTTTTATAATCATTCTCCCATCATTATTTATCAGTTAATATATAGAAGTTTTGTTGGACGGGGGTTAAATAAATACCAGATAATCAAACACTGTGCACCCATTTATTATAACAATATATTAATATCATATATCGAAGTTTATATTATTGATGTTTTGAAGCTATAATGACGAAGATGATGGATCAAGGACATATTTGAGACCCCCCCCCCCCCCGGTTTGAGTTGTGTGTAGGTCAGTGACGATAAGCAACGGTGGATGTTTCTAGAGTAATGTAATAGTAAGGAATCCCACTAAAAGTGACGAAGGACTCACATGGATCAATATTCATATTTTTTTGATGGGTTTTATATAGATCCACGAATATAGGTAATACATGAGATGAATAATTGTTGGTCGGAGTGGATACTCAAGAGGGGGGGGGGAATTGAGTTCCAATTAAAATTTTTGTTAAAATCATTTAGGATAAAAATCCTCAAAATTAGAGCAGCCTAGTCAATTAAGTCAGTAGAAATATAAGTGAGTTATTATTCAAAAGGTATCTCAAAGGATGATTACTCCTCATTTGAATCAGTACGAGAACTGATTCAACTTTCGAAACAAGTTTACTAAACAAATCATATATACACACTCACCAGAACTAACTATTAGAGTGAATGTAAAAGAAGATTTCTTCATTTGAAAATATAAACACAGCGGATAGATTTTATAAAGAGTAAAGAAAATATGAACAAAAAAAAATTAAAAAAGAGGTTCAGTCTTAAGTCATGACCTAGTCCTCTCCACTTGGTGATCACCTGCCACTAAGCAGTTACATTAAAAAGTGTTACACAGCATGTATCGGGCTTTACAACAGATTTCACAAACTATCCATGTTTTGCAACCTCTTCCATGGTTCTATGTGGGAAGGAAATAAACAACCAAGACACACCAGGCTTCTTCCATAGTTCTACATGGGAAAAAATGTAAAGATAGATTGGTATGAGTATTTTCAGTATCCCTCAGTTTAAGCAAAAGTTTCAGTGTGTGTAACACATACACACCGATGAAAAATGTAATGTATTTAAACACAGTAGAGCTAAAGATAGTTGGGATAAGTTTTTAATGCTCTATTGTGTGGGACGATCAGATCTAGACTCGTTTGAATGAATGAAATGAACTTTTGGTCATTCTCTACAAGTTTCTATCAAAACAGAGTGTCGCATCTTCGAAACATGCAGATGTAAAGATGATCATCTTCTTGGGATTGAAGCTCCTTGTAGCACACCACTTCATCTTGAAAAGGTTCATTCAATGGATCTTTTTGAAGCTCTATGTTTTACAAATGAGTGCTTGAAGGCTCTTCTTCAGATTGTGTATGAGTCTCTCTAATGAGTGTTCTGTGTATATTCAATATAACCACACCACTTTTCTTATTTTTGTTTATTTACTCGGAATGCCTCTCTCTTATATATATACTCTTTTCCAATTTAGATTTTTCTCATTTGGATCAGTAGGGGCTGATAGGAAAAACGTTTCAACCACGTGTGGTCTTCCTCGTACATCATATTTTTTCCTGATATACCTGCAATTAACATTAAATAATGTCAGGTGTATTAATTTGTCCAGACATGACCGTTATAATAGTATTAATAAAATTGATAAAGAAAAGAATAGAACATCATTAGACTGGTAATAGAAGCATGTCACACGGTAGACTTCAACTGTGGTCTTTCCAACTGTGGACTTCAACTGTATTCCTGCCTACTGTAGACTTCAATTGTAGGCTTCTAATGGTGGACTTTGCGCTTAGTGGATGTCTTGTTACAGTAGCTGTTTATTCTTTGTGATAATGGATCCTTATCTGTGAACTCCATCGGTAGGTTCAACAATAGGCTTTTAACAGTATGCTTCTAACCGGTAGTTTTGTAACATCAGACTACTTCAACATTATCATTTCCAACTATAGACATGAATAGAGAAGTTCTAAACAGAAGACTTGAAAACTAGTCTGACAGTGAACTTATAACAGAATCCTTGTCACAGTAATGACCTTGTGACAGTAACTCTTTGTCTGTGAGGTTTGATAAGTAGATCATCGGTAGACTTCTGGTGGAAGTAAGCTATATAAGTGACTTTGAACAGAAGGCTCTTACCAGTAGCCTTTAAAATTTTACTTATATTTAGATAAATATAGACTTTAAGTTGATGAAGCAAAGTCTTGAGTCTTAAGAATATACATTGTTGAGAATAAGATAATTGTATATATAGATTAAAAATTATAAAGACTGATTTAATATATTATGATCAATATTTAAACATGATTTCATATTATTAAAACTGGTGAGTCCAACAATCTCCCCCTTTTTGATAATCACAATGTATGTCAGTATGTATTAAAGTTAGATGTCATATATAATAAAGTTAGTAATACTAAGAACATAAAATTTTCAAGTATCATAGATTAAGAAGCACAATATTTCTAGAATTAGCACAGTATTTTCATATTAGTTTCTCAATTAGAATAATAAGCACAGTATTTATCCCCCTTTTTGATTAGCAAGAAGAAATACAAATGAGATAAAAACTGAGAAGGCTTATATTAATAACACAGTACATTACATGACCAAAAAGAATACAGAGTCCCTATCAATGGACTTAAAAAGACTCAATCCACAGCATCCATAGGTAAGGGGTCTTTCCCATTGGAAGAAGAAGATGGAGAAGTAGATGGTGGATCGGAAGGTTTAGGAATGGTTGTAGGAATGACTCGACGAGAAGAAACATAAGATCATGTGGGTCTGTAGTGGGTAGATTGTCGAGGGATCACTGGAGTAAGGCTTCTGATAGCTTCTACAGGAGACATGATGGAAGAAGAACCACTGTGTTGAGTTGTAAGTAATGCAAGAGGGATAATGACACGGGTGTAGTCCACATGGAGAAAGGGGAGAAGAAGGATTCTGAAATCCAAAATAATGATTCGTCCTCTTTCTATAGCATATATGAAATCATCTTTATTCTCCAAAAACATAACCAAAGCATGGGTAAATTCTCTCTGTTTTCTGACCATCTCTCTGAATGTCTGAGTCGCTGGAGGCAGCTTCATATGCTATATCAAGAGCCTGAAGTGGTTGGTCATTTGATGCAAGGTATAGAGTTTTTCAAAGTAATCATCCACCTTGTTCTTAATCTCCTCTTGAGAAGCAGTAGCTGCCCGCAAGTGGTCACGAACAAAACAGCTGACTTCCCTAGTGGTAGAAAGTATCTGAGAATTAAAGGTGCCAATGTTACTCGCCTTAGTAAACACCTCTTGGATCAAAGTCCTTATATGGTCAAAGTTTACAGAGGAACAGGATAAGGGAAGGGTTTTTACCGAGAAGGCTACTGTCTCTTTGATAGACTGAGTCAAATTACTAATCACCTTCTGAACAAGTGCATCTTGACTATTCAAATGTTCTTTTACTGATGTCTTCAAAGCCTCAAATAATTCCACAAACTGCTTCAATACTTCATTGATATATCTAATCTCCGCATTCACTTGGGTTTCAGAACTGTTCATGGCAGTCAATGAAGCAATAAATTGTCTTAGAGCAACCACAACTCCTGTCCAACTCTCAATTTGAGTATGGAATACTTTAAATTCATCCATAATTTCTTTCACTGGACTAGACACATCACATCATAGAGATAGCTCCAGGGATATCTCCACACTCCTCATCTCTTCAGCCAGTATTTTCTTCAAATCATCCATTGATTCCATTAGTGCTTCTTTAATTTCTGCCTTTAAGGACTCAGGGTCATCCTTGGTTGTGAAATTTTCAGCCACAATAGGTTGGATAACATAATCCTTTTGGGGTTGGTCATCTTCATAAGAATCGCCATAATTGAGTCCAAGTACCAAATATCCTGGATCTGATGACCAACCATCGATTTCATACAGCACAGATACTGAACTAAGATGCTCCCCATCACTTAGAGTATTCTCTTGAGGAATCATCTCTAGTTGTTCTGCTCTAGGTAACTCCACAACCTCCTCTGCAACTTCAGCAGATTCAACAACCATTTGCTCTGTTAGTTAAAAAGTAGGGTGAGTCCTATACTTTTCTAATTCATCAATCACTCCCTCAACAATGGCAGTAGATTCCACTCCTACTTCCTGATTATATACTATATTGTTTTTATTATCAATTAGTGGGCTCAATCTGAGTTCTTCTTCTTCATTGTCCTCATCATCAATTTCAGCATCATCCTCCTTTTCTTCATGAGAAAAATGATATGACTCGGTATCCTCATCTGCTCTAGGGCTCAGTATCATTGTCCTTCAGAACAGTCTCTCTCCTTGGTAGTTCTTTTGGGGGGCTATCTGATCCAAAAGCTACTGTCCTTACCGAACTATGAGGTAAATAAGGATCACCCCCATCATCAATGGGGGTGTTCTCTTTTTGAGGGTCCACACCTTTTTCAGCCTCCTCCTCATCAGAATAAACCTGTTCTAGCTCATTAGGATTCAGGCCTGGACCTCTTTTGACTTTTGGCCTATTTGGATGAGTAGTAGGGTCAAATTTTCATACACATTTCCCTCATCATTCACCAATGCGTTTTTCCAGGGATTCCATCTAATTTTCCTGAATTTTAAAATCACGTTGGAGATACCGACACTGTTCTTGGCCACTATAATCTCTTCTTGATTTCCAGCCGCACCCTTTACCTTTATCATTTCTGAAATAATATTTCCATGGAATAAGGCATTGGACATTGAAATTTCCTTGTTCATATCCTCCAATTGTATCATCAGTAACCTACATAGGTTAGTCATTTTTCCATGCTTCAGTATGTACATCAGGAATATGTCATGGTACATCAGTACAACAAAGTCTCATCTCCTCAGACTAAGTAAATTCTGAATGAATTTGAATAATAGCATGTCTTCTCCATTCATCTTAGCTGCAATGATCCTTCTTGATTTTCCATCTCCTGTCAGTTCTTCCATAGCATTATCATACTCAGAAAGAGCACTATCTGGATGTGCCACTCCAGAGTAGTAATCAAATATTCCTTCATGAGGAACTCTCAAACAGGCATCCCACTCAGCAGATGAGAAACTAACTTCATTTCCATTGACATTGGACATTATCTTATACACATCTTCTTCCTCTTCGAACGTCAGATATTCATATAATTCTTTCACAAGATTTGGGTAGTAAGGTCCATTGTTGATGGAAAATCATTTTGTCCATCTTTGGGCATCTAGTACTTTCAGTACTAATGACTTGCTGAACAGCAGCCATTCTTCACTTAACTTTTTCTAAAAAATGATTTGTCTCTTGGTTAGTTGCGGGTTTACAGGTCCCGATGGTGTGTTACTGGTGCCACTGGATTCGGCTAGAGTTCTCTTAGGCCTTGGTGCATCCTCATTGACAGTTGGCTGTCGTTTGGTTTGGGAAAAAGAGATAGAGAGAGGTATGAAGGCTCAGGTGAAGGGTTAGGTTTTAGGAATTTCAAGAGCAAGGTTCAATATTTGGAGAGGAACGTGGATTTAAATATGGTCATTTCCTTTGATTTTATCATTTAGGGATTATAGGAAAATAATATAGAAATAATAAAACTAAATAAAACTATTTGAAATACCGCAAAAATAAAAACAAACAGCGAGGTATCCAATAGTGAGATATGTTAGTGAGGTAAACCGGTGAGGTGAAACAGTGAGGTATAATAGTAAAGTCCAACTATGAGCTCTAACTGTGAGGTTCGACTGTGAGATCTAACAGTGAGGTTTGACTATGAGGTCTAACTATGAGGTTCGACTGTGAGGTCAAACAGTGAGGTTTCCTATGCTCAAATTAATCATACCAAACTCATGTTTGATGTAATTTAACCTCTCAGAATTTAATGACTTTGTGAATATATCATCCAATTGTTGTTCAGTGCCATAGAATTCAAGAGTGATATCACCCTTTTGATAATGATCCCTCAAAAACTGATGTCTCACATCAATATACTTTGTCCTAGAATGAGATACTTTATTTTTGTAAATGTTAATAGCACTTCTATTGTCACACTTTATAGAGACATGTTTGAATTGATATCCATAGTCAAGTAAAGTGTGTTTCATCCATAGAATATGATCACAAAAAATAACAGCAGCTATGTACTCAGCTTAGGAAGTAGATAATGCAACATAATTTTTCTTTTTATAGCACCAAGATACTAGTGACTTGCCTAAAATGTGACATGTTCAAGAGGTGATTCTTCTATCTAACTTTCAAATGGAAAAATCAGCATCAGAATAACTCAACAAATCAAATGATTGTCCTTTTGGATAGAATAATCCCATGTTGGGAGGATGTTTGAGATATTTAAAAATTCTTTTAATAGTAGTTAAATGAGACTCATTTGGATTGTCTTGAAAGCAAGCACACATGAATACACTGAACATGATGTTAGGTCTACTAGCTGTATGATAGAGTAGACTCCCTATCATACCTCTGTAGTTGGTTTGATCCACTGGTTCTCCAACTTCATCTGTATCCAACTAACAGGTGGTACTCATAGGTGTGTCACTACCTTTACTACCATCCAAAGAAAAAAGTTTAAAAATATTCTTCATATATTTTTTTGATACAAAAAAATGCAATTTTTATTTTGAATATTTTAAATCCAAGGAAAAATTTATGTTCTCCCATTAAACTAATTTCAAACTCATTTTGCATCATTTTTGAAAAATCAAAAGATAATGAATTTTTAGAAAATCCCAAAATAATATCATCCACATAAATTTGTACTATCAAAATATCGTTTGAAATACATTTAATGAATAGAGTAGGATCAGATATCTCTTTGGTAAAACCTTTTGAAAAAAGAAAAGATATGAGTCTATCATACCATGCACTTGGAGCTTGTTTTAAGCCTTACAAAGCATTAGATCGTTTGAAAACATGATTGAAAAAATGGGGATTTGTAAAACCAAGAGGTTGTTCAACAAACACATCCTCAACTATGTACCCATTTAGAAAATCACTTTTAACATCCATTTGATAATATTTGAAATTCAGATGAGCTGCATAGGCAAGTAGTATCCTAATGGCTTCTATTCTAGCTACAGCTGAAAAGGATTCATCATTGTCTATTCCTTCTTCATTGATATATTCTTTTGCAACTATCCTAGGTTTATTTCTAACTATATTCCCAGACTCATCTACATTGTTTCTAAACACCCATTTAGTGCCTATGTTTAAGGTGTCCTGGGGTCTTTCCACTAATTACCAAACATTGTTTCCTTCGAACCGATTTAGTTATTCTTGCATATTCATTACCCAAAATTCATTATTGATTACATCATTAATATTTTGGGGTTCATGCTGTGAAAGAAAAGAATGATGTTCAACCTGGTTTCTTAGAGAAGCTCTAGTTTGTGTTCCTCTATCTAAATCACCTACAACAGCATCTAGAGGATGATTATTGAGAGTCCTAATACTTCTTGGAAGAGTTGAACTACATTCTTCATTATTGTTGTTGGTTCAAAATCAGCAGGTGCAGATTCTGGAAAATTTCCAGAACTGTATACTTTTACAGGGGATTCACTATTTTTATCATTAAAGTTTTGATTTGAAAAATCATCCTCATAATTTTCAAGAGAAGCTTTAGGCTCATGTGGATCAGTCTCATAGAATTTTATATGAACTGATTCTTCCATACATGTGGTTTTTTTATTGAACACTCTATAGTCTTTATTTGAAATAGAATAACCCAGGAAAACTCCTTCATCACTTTTGGGAGAAAATTTGTCAAGATCATCTTTATTATTAAGAATAAAGACTTTGAAACAAAAAACTATAAAGTAATTAACCTTAGGAATCCAATTACTCCAATGTTCATAGGGTTTCCTTTTTAGAATATATCTAATTAAGACTCTATAAATAATGTAACATGCTGTATTTATAGCTTCTGCCCAAAAATAAATAGGTAAGTCATACTCATTATGCATTGTCCTTGAAATTTCGTGAAGGGTCCAATTTCTTCTTTCTATAACTGCATTTGTTTGGGGTGTCCTAGGGGAAGAAAAGTTGTAACTATAGCCGTTATGCGAGTAGTAGGATTCAAACTCACGATTCTCAAACTCGCGGCCATGATCACTTCATAGGGTTTTAATCTTAAGTCCACTATGATTTTCTACAGACATGGAATATATGACAAATTAGGAACATGCTTCACTTTTGTGAGCTAGAATGTATACCCAAGTATACTTAGAAAAGTCATGTACAAGAACATAAACATTGTTCTTCTCATTCAAACATGAATCTCATGATGGCCCAAACAAATCCATGTGAACCAACTCAAGTGGTTGAGATGTTGAAACTTCTTTCTTTTGTTGGAATGAAACATTGTGTTGTTTTCCCTTTTGAAAGGTATTACAAACTTTATCATTTGGGAATTCCAATTTGGGTTGGTCTCAAACTAAACATTTCTTAGTTATCATCTTAAATGAGTGCACATTACAGTGTCCTAATCTTCTAGTACAACCATGATTCTTTATGAAAATCATTTAAACAAGAAACATATTGTTTAGATAAGGAGTCTAAATCAACAGAATATTCCTTCTCATTTCTACATGTAGTGAAAACTAAGTCATTATTTGAATTAAAAACATTTCATGAATCATTCTCAAATTTAACATTAAGCCCAGCATCACATAACTGTGATATGCTAAGTAAAATATTCTTTAATCGATCAACAAAAAGTTCTTTTGAAATTAATATTATATCAGGGTTTCCAATCTGGCCTAAGCCGATGATTTTTCCTCTTGCATTGTCACCAAAGGAGACATGCCCACCATCAACATTAATTAGACATTGAAAGCATGAATATCTCATGTCATATGTCTTGAACATCCACTGTCCAAATACCATAGAGTGTTACATGAACTCTTTAAACAACTTCCCCACAAAATAGATTAACCATGGGGTAATTTTGGTACCCAAATCATTTTGGGTCTAGAAAGGTTAGCCAATAATACATTAGGAACCCATATTTTCATTATAGATTTTCTGAAATCAACAATCATATTTTGAGACATAAATACTTTTTTCAGTCATTTAGAAAATTGTTTCTCAAAAGATTGTCTAGAATTAGTAGTGAACTATCCAGATTTTGGAACAAATTTGGTTTTTCTAATGTGTCTCTGTCCAGGCTGATATCATAAACCAGTTGTATATTTTGGAGCAATATGTCTTCCTAGAAATTGTGGCAAGGTATCCCTACCAGAAGTGAACTTTTCAATATCCTTTCTTAATTGTTCATTTGATAATTTGAGCTGAGTATTCTCTTTCAGCAGTTGATCATTCTTTTCTTTTTCTACATTTAGATCTTTTTTAATATTTCTTGTCAAGGCATGTTGTTTCTTCAAAGACATGTATTTATATTTTAGTTCATTGTAGGTATCTTCCAGTATATTTCAATATTCAAACAGTTCATCCATAGACATATTTGCATCATTATTTGAGTCACTGTTATTTTTAGAATAATAATCAATTAGAATATGATAAACAGGTACCTCAGATATGATAGTCATGAAGCACATGTTGGAATGATTCTTTTCAGAATCAGTAGTTTCTGATTCACTTGTGCTGACTTCTGAATCGCTGCAGGTTGCATTCATGGATTTATTGTACATCTTGTCTATATAGTCATATTTATTTTTGAGTTTTAACTTTGGAAAATCATCCTTGGTGTGTTCTTTCATCTCACATTCATAGTAGACTATATCATCTTCCTTATCAGATTTCTTCCAATCCTTCTTCCACTTACCTTGTTGATCATATTTACCCTTGTAGTTTGGCTTTCTAAAAATATTTTTCTTCCTATAGAACTTCTTAAATATCCTAGCTATTATTTCCATATCTTCATCACTGTCTGAATCAGAATCTTCACTAGTTGAACTTTTAGTTGGTACATGTATTTTCTCCTTGTCTTTTCTCTTTAAAGTAGTATACTTTAATGATACGGATATTATTTTGTTTTCATCATCTTTTTCTATTTTCACCTTCAATTACTCTTCATACATCATTAGTTTACCAATCAACTCTTTAACTGGTATCTTTCTGATGTCACATGACTCTCGAATAGACATAGAGGTTCCTCTCCATCTATTAGGGAAACATCTCAATATTCTCATGATCTGCTCCTTTTCTGGAACAACTTTTCCCAGTGAACTCATGGTGTTGAAAATATGATTAAACCTATGATAAATATCAGAAATGGGTTTATCAGGCCTCATCATTTAATTATCATATATAATAGTATGAGTATTTAATCTCATTTCCATCAAATTGCTTGTTCCTTCATGAGAAACAACCAAGGTTTCCCAGATTTCATGAGCTATTTAACATGTCGAAATCAGGTTGATTTCCTCATATACTAAAGAGAAGTAAAGGGCATTCCTATCTTTATAGTTATTATTATAGTCAGACTTTGTAGCATCATCCTAGGTAGATCAAGCAGTTTTGGGAATTTCATATTCTTCTTGTGTAGCAGACCAAATATAAAAACCAATACTTTCCAGATGAATTTTCATTTTGATTTTTCATTGATCATAATTCAAACCATTAAATAAAGTTGTCTTGTTAGTAGCAGAAACTTCTAGTCTATTTTCCATAACAAGATTTTAGAAAATATATTAAAGAGAAAATTTATAACTAACAGAAATTTAAGATCTTTAAGTAAAACTAAAATCAAAGTTTGAAAACAGATGGGTTGAAAGATTTTTTTGAATAAGAAGAAACCCCTCTCTGATAAAAAATGTTGTTCGGATAGGATACTCAAGAGGGGGGGGGGGGTGAAATTAGCTCCAATTAAAGTTTCGGTTAAAAACTTTTAGGATAAAATCTCCCAAATTACAACAGCCAATCAATTAAGGCAGTAGAGATATATGTGAGTTATTGTTCAACAGGTTTCTCAATGGTTGATTACTCCTCAGTTGAATCAGTATGAGATCTAATTAAACATTAAAAACATGTTTACTAAACAATTCAGATATACACACTAACCAGAACTAACTATCAGAGTGAATGTAAAAACAAATTTATGCCTTTGAAAATATAAACATAGCAAAAAGATTTTAAACAGAGAAAAGCAAAGATGAATAAAAAATATTTAAAAAAGAGGTTCAGTATTATGTCATGACCTAGTCCTCTCCACTTGGTGATCACCTATCACAAAGTAGTTATATTAAAAAGTGATACACAGCCTGAATCGGGATTTACAACAGCTTTCACAGACTATCCATGTTTTGCATACTCTACCACAGTTCTATGTGGGAATGAAATAAACTACCAAGCCACACCAGGCTTCTTCCACAGTTCTATGTAGGAAACCAATGTAAAGATTGTTTGGTATGAGGATTTTCAGTATCCCTCATTTCAAGCAAAAGAGTTAGTGTGTGTAACACATACACACTGCTCACAAATTTAGATTATTTAAACACATTAGATCTAAAGATAGTAGGGATAAGTTTAGAATGCTCTATTGTATTGGCAGATCAGCTCTGGACTCGTTGGAATGAATGAAATGATGTTTTGGTCCTTCTCTTCAAGTTTCTTTCAAAATAGAGTGTCGCAACTTCCAAACATCCAGATGTAAAGATGGTCAGCTTCTTGGGATTGATGCTCCTTACAGCACACCACTTCAGCTTGAAAATGTTCTTTCAATGGATCTTTATGAAGCTCTATGTTTTTTGAATGAGTTCTTGAAGGATATTCATCAGATTGTGTATGAGTCTCTCTAATGAGTGTTCTGTGTATATTCAATATATCCACACCACATTTCTTATTTTTGTGTATTTTCTCTAAATGTCTCTCTATTATATATATTCTTTTCAAATTCAGATTTCTCTCATTTGGTTCAGCAGGGGCTAACAAGAAAAATGTTTCAACCACGTGTGGTCTTCCTCGTACATCATAATGTTTCCTGATATACCTACAATTAACATTAAAAAATGTCAGCTGTATTAATTTTTCCTGACATGATCATTATAATAGTATTAATAAAATTGGTAAAGAAAAGAATAGAATATCATTAGACTGGTATCAGATGCATGTCACCGGGAAGACTTAAACTGTGGTATTTCCAACTGTGGACTTCGATTGTTGTCTTTCCAATTGTAGAATTCAACTGTAGTCTTGTAACAGTGGACATTGTGCTTAGTGGATGTATTGTAATGGTAACTGTTTATTCTTTTTGACGGTGGATCGTTGTCAGTGAACTCCATCAGTAGGCCGAACAGTAGACTTTTAATAGTAAGCTTCTAACTCGTAGTTCTGTAACATCAGAAGACTTCAACAGAAACCTTTCCAACTGCGGACTTGAACAGAGAACTTCCAAATAGAAGACTGGAGAAAGAGTATAAAAATGAACTTCTAACAGAATCCTTGTCATAGTAATATCCTTGTGATAGTAACTCTTTGTCTATGAGCTTTGATAAGCAAATCACCAGAAGAATTAAGGTGGTAGTAATCTATAACGGTGACTTGGAACAGAAGGCTCTTACTATTAGCCTTTATTAGTGAACTTATATTTAGATAAATATAGATTGTATGTTGATTCAGAAAATTCATGAGTCTTAAGAATATACATTCTTGAGAATAAGATATTTGTATATATAGATTAAAAATATTAAATAATAACTTAATATATTAAGATCATTATTTAAACATGATTTCAGATTATTAAAATAGGTGAGTCCAACAATAATGAATGAATCTATGACTCAAGAAAATACATGGTTACACATTTTATGATCCATAAATACACACCTTGTGGGACCCCTACCATCTTTTGTGGTACAATGTTTTTGATGTAGAGGTAAATATTACAATTATCTAGTCAATTTATTATCATCAAGCTGTTTATAGAGTGTATACACCCAAAAATTCTAGTGTCATTACATTTAGTGTGGTCAATGCCACACAATTTGTACACAACGACAGTCGGCTCAGTGTGTACAAGGGTAAAAGACCTTGGAGACCATGTGGACCACAATGTCATGAGGGGTGAGAGACATCGTGTACTCAAACACATCCAAAAATATCCATTCAATAACATGACCCGTTGAACATGGACATGTAGATGATCACATGTTGTGATACAAGGGTATAACCTTGTGAAAAAGAGAGAAATCATATACTCCTATTAAATGTCGTGTACTCCTAACATTATTCATTGAATCATTTTCCTCTTCATATTGAACATTTTCATTAGGGAACATTACCTTAACCCTTCCCCTACATTTTGTTATGGAATCACATATTATGCATAGCATGGTGATCCCCAATGAGAAACTTCATCCTCGAAAAGTTTATTTAGAATCATTCTCTGAGGCCTCGAGTGAGACCCTATATCTTAACAATTTATCTAGGAGGGTTTATTAATATCATAAATTCAAACACTACATGAGAATTGATCCCCTACTTAGAGGGTAAATCCAGATCGGGTTGTTGGTATACCCAATTAACTTTGGTGTGATCCCCATCTATATATTAATCTCTTCAAACTTCCTTTGTGTATTTTATATTGTAGAAACTGATGAGAATGATCTATAAGATGTAACTAATTATTTATATATGCCTAATGGTATTTTTTTATATGTGTTTTGTGCATCATTAGATCATGAATAGAAGGTTGGATTTATTTTTGTGACCATACCTTGATATTATGTGTCTAACATTAGTATATCTAGATACTATTGTTATGTATATTTTTGAAATATGCCTATGAATAGATGACTATTTTTTCCTCATTCTATATGATTATTGATTTTTGGTTTTCCTACTAGGTATTATTATGATTATACCTATATTTTCTTTTCCCATGAGTTATGTATCTTTTGCGTATGATCAACCTTTGTAAGTAGTTCTACTATGACCAGGACCTCAATGAGCTTAGTGAGCCTGATATTCTAAGCTGTGTCCCAATGGTTTCATTGTAGTAATGATGTACAACATACTATGTTGTAAATATTTTTATTTTTATTTGTTTAATTTTTCCATTCATTTCAGTTTTTTTCATAATATGATGGTGGGATATTAGATGTAAGCATGTATTATTATCGTTTATTTTACATTACTAGGTTTTATAGGATATGAATTGTATGTGTCTGTATATATATATTTATTACGATGTGGCCTGCCATGTGTCTAATATTCTTATATAGAATTGGTCACTAACCCATATCCTATTAGAGAGGGTCATGGGAAAATTACAACACGAGCTCTATTGGGCTAGGCCATGACATCACTATCATATATACCCTCCCCATGGTATGGTCAGGTTCTTATTACCTTTATTTGAGAACGTATCCAATATATATGGTTAGATAAATAGGATTAGGTATCCCCCTATACTCATATGTGTGATATTCTGTATATAAATCTAAATTCACTGCCTAAGATGCCTTCTAGCAAGGTGTGTCATTCCTGAATTTCGTTCCTAGTAACGTTACAAGGATTTATATCTCATCCTATAGATGGACTGGGTATTCTTGTCACTCACTGGGGAGTGGTATCCTCAAACACAACATGAATCCATGGCTTGGTATCCAACATTATTTCATGAGCACATGATCCATTATATATAGATCAGTTGTTGACAATGTGAGGGGTTAAAACTTTAGGCATGGGGATAGATCACCAATCATATCCCCTGAGTAGGATTATATATAGGAATTAATTATTCATTCATGTGATCCCATGCCTATGGGTCAGTATAGATTGGATTAGGTATCCCCCATGGACTACGGTAGAGATCGTCATTCTCTCTTTCAAATCCCTTTTACTGATGAGCCTATTTGGGATGTGAATTTTTATCGATTCTTGTTAGGATATAAGTTTTTACCCTCTATACCCTATTAAATAAGGTACCCCATTGATCAGTCCATTTATACAAGACAAGGTGTGGTTCCTTCACCATTGATATATGATATATAGGAGTTTGGAGGGATTGTGATAATTTTTTATTATGTTTTTTTATCGTGTATCCAAAATGATATTAGGTTGAAAGTTAAATATCATGAAATGATCTATTATAGAAGAGTATAGTGTGTATAATGATCACAACTCTTGGATTATAAGCCTTTCATAGAATATATTTTCCTTTTCATCAGTGTGGTATGTCCATTAGATGTTACATTTTTTCCTTGGGTTGTTAGTAAATGATGGATGGTGTACTTATCTAGCAATTCCCCCTTAGAAAAGACCATGGATTGGTTGATTGGGTTGTAGATGGAATGGTTGATCATGATGTGTGAAATTGGTCCGATTTTTTTAGGTATTTTATTTATAAAAAAGTTATCCACATGTAATTTATTTTATATATTATTTTCCTAAGATTCGATTAAGTGTGACTGGACCAGTACATCTAGGTTGAAGACGTATTCTTGGAGAAAAATTTTATCTTCAATTTTTCTGACAATGCGAGATGATTTTCAACATTGATTAGATAGGGATTCTACTATCTAAGTAAATCATTATATGGTGTAATATGTGTTTGGGGATGACACTTTTAGAGTTTTTGGGTTTTTTTGGAATACTTTTTGTAGTGTTTTGTGATGGAGTAGTTCATATAAGGTATAGTTCCTAATAATTGAGTGATAATAGTGAAGAATAATATATTCTGCTGACATATATTGGCAAATAAATTGAACCACATGTGTATTTCAACGTGTTACTAATAGAATTGGGCCTGCATAAATTTTATTGGAAATTGGGATCTTTTTAACATGAGTTTCAGTGTTTTAACACTCAATTTATAAAAGACTATGGGTTCTGGAATGCACATATTGTATCATCGTATGTTTATGGAATGATAACAAATGACTATTGAGCTATTATTCATTCCCTACAGCTATACATTACCTTAATAATACAGATTTTATGTTATCATTTTTCCCTAAAACATAAATTATTAATTTTTGTGCTAGGATACTACTTAGTAAAGGGTGATGGTAGTCACTCTTATTACAGTGAGGTTCTCTTGTAGAAACATTTGAGAGTGTGTGTTAACTTTATTATCACTGGATTATATTTATTGGGATTCCCTTTCTAAAATTTTGGGAGCATGAATCCATTTGAATCTTCCATGGTTGTTTAATTGTATTCTCTAATATATGGATTTTAATCCTGATGAGACTATTATATGTCTTGTTTTTTGAATATAAATTCATTGACTATAAATCATTTCTGATTCTTGTGACATATGAGTTTCACATATTTTGGAATCTTTATTTATAATTGGTGTCATCGAAATGAAAATATTGATAATAGAGAATGTATGACGTATGACCAAAACTTTCCTAGATGTTGGTGTATTCACCAGATGGATTTATTTAGGATAACTACTTTTTAATAGATCATCAAATGATGTAGGATATAATTTACGTTTGATTTATATTCAACTTGTAATTTATAATATTACAATTTTTTCCTTTAATGATTTTGAAATATGTTAAAATTCTTACAATGAAATGTGGATTACAATAGGCTAAACAAAAAGGTTTGGTTAACCTCTCCAAATTAGATTTCATGGGTATAATTTTTCCTAATACTTCTTATGTTAATACAATATGATTTTTGCAGAGATTTTATATTAGTTATTTAAATATTAGTGTTTCTAGTATGTACTTGACTTCCACCCACCACACTAGTAAAAGGCATACTCTAATCATTCATTCATCACAGAATTGATGACATATATTTCAAAAAATACCTAACTAAACTCCTTCCAAGATTCTTTACCTATATTTTAGATGTTCTGATATTCCTAAATTATCATTCTATAATGGCATACAGTGTACTCTAAAGGTGATTTTCCAAAGAAGATTTATAACTCTTAATCATTTGTTTCCAAATTTATTTATTCTTACACCTACCACAAAATATCGATAACCATGATGTTATAATAACATAATTATATTTCATATATTAAAATTTTGTAATATTAATTTCAAAAACACTTTTCATCTCATTTTGAATCAAATGGGAAATTAAATCATCACTCGTGTGATTATACAAACTACCATATCTATTAAGTGATGTATTTTTTTAATAATCACCTTTCATGGAAAGTTAAAAATATTTTGTTATTGAATATATTTAAAATTTATGACATTATTATGTTTATAAAAATATAATATATCATATACCTTCTTACTCATCAATCTACTATAAAATGATAATGTCGCACGTGCTTACGTGTGGACCACCACCTCCATAAATCGATATAATTCATTTTTCGTTTATTACCTCCAAGGTTAGACATTAAGATGGATTTAAAACATAAATATGATATTTACATTCTAATTTTTATTCTATAAAAGTAATTATTTTTCTTTCTTATTTTCATTCCATCTATTATAACTATTAAAATGTTTCTCATGTATAAGAACAGACTATCCATGACAAGATAATATTTATTTAGTTATTCTTGATAATTTTTAATGGATGGTAATAAAATAAAATTGAATATATTAATGTTTTAATTATAAAAACTTAATTTTTATAGATATTATTAATTTGTGACCATTTGTAAGGATCAAACATTTTGAACTCGAACATTTATAGAAAATAGAACATTTAGCTCATAAAAATTTGATTTTAATAAAGATTTATCGATATATGTGTAATGATAATTTATGAATAAATGATATTAAATTATATTTATAATAATATTAATTTGATATAAATAAATAATAAATATAAACTTCATATATAGTAGGCTAGAATGCCTTTGACCATGAAGAAATCCAAGGAAAGGGGTTCTTATGACAAAAATTCTTCTTTGAGACATGTTTGGATTATCCAATATATTTCGATTAGCTAGTTTCTATTTTTAATTATGGAAATATTATATCATGACCCAATTTTGATTAGTGGATATTAATGTTCCATTATATTTTCTCTCTTTCAATAGGGTTAAATTGAGGTGTTTCAAAATCTTTAATCTTTTATGGTCTCGGTATCAAACTGTTGATAGATTTATACTTTTTAGAACAATATTTTATTTTATATAGATTACATACAAACCAAAGAATATTTTTTAAATAATATTATATGTAATTAATTTTATTATTACAACTATATCATGTAATTATTTGTAATGATGTTTTATTTTAATGTTACGAAGTATATAAAGGTTTATACTACATTCCATTTTTTATTCAATAATATGTAATTTAATCTTCCAATTTAAAGACATTTATAGCAGATCATTCATAAATCTCGTCTATTTTCTTCAAGTATAGATATTTATATTTATTTTCTGTTATTATCCAACATTTCCCCTCCTAATTACTCAAAAATTGATATTATTGTTTCTAAAAAACTAACTGTATCTATCATTTTGAGTCATAAATATTTTTATAACCTATCAATATTGTAAATTATGTTTTCGGAATGTTATTTTATATTCAATGATAATGTTGTAAGTAAATTTTCATCAATATTTTATAATATTTTTCATTATTTATAAATTAATTTTCTTATTATTTACTGAATGTGTTTTTTATATTCATTAAAAATCTGTAAAATGAATTTCATTTTTTATGTACATGACATGAATGGGGTTTCCACCTACATAGTAATTATTTGATATTTAAATTCAACTATAAATTTATATAGAGTTTTATTGAAAATCCCTTTTCAAGATTCTATTAATTTTTTGCTTTTACAAATGAATTACATCCTAAAATAGTAGAAAATTAATTTTAAAATGTTTTATAATAGTAATTCTTTAAAATAAAGGTACAAAATCATTTCTAAAACATCATTTTAAGATATCTATCACACCTTACACAAAATTATAGAAATACATTCTTAAATTTTGAAAATTCATTTACCGTTAATTGATAGTATACTATCATTCTTTACTAAGTTAGGGATTATAACCTGTTTTTAGATCATTCACATTCATATGATAATATTCTCTATCACTCTCCATAATTCATAGAAAATTAGTTTTCACATTATATCAATGTCATTTTAAATAATAGGTATATTTATCATTTAAATTTATTATTATCCATATACTATTACTACATATGATGTTAGTTGATGGAGGGTTAAAAAAAATTATTATATATACTATGGAAATATTAATACTGTGTCTTCATGACTTAATGCATATATTTATAAATTGTATGTAATTTTTCATTTTGAATTATATATTTTATATAATATATGTGTAATTCATTGAACATATGTAAGTGATGTGTGAGGTTTGGTTATAGATATCCCCCATTCTTCAGTCGGTCTCATGAGCTAAACTACCAAGGGTATTTGGTGTCGTCATACTCAATCATTTATGATGTCTTGACACATGAAATTGAAAATAAGATTATGATGTCCAAAATTATACGCCCATAATTATAAAAAAATTTATTTCTTTTCTTGTGATCATTTTTGTAGTTATTATATAAATTAAAAGAGCTATTGTCTATCTATAATGTTTAACAGAACATTTTATTATTACATACTACTTCCTTATTGATCACCCATTATTTAATCTATGATGGATTCATGTATATTATTTCACTTACTATATATTTGAAATCACCCTTCATATATTTATATTTCTTCGGTGGGTACTGTTGATGTATTATTCACAGAATTGGCCTTGGGCCAATAATTTGGGCTAAGAGCCTTGTAATGGGAAAAATGCCCACTAGGCCTTTAGGCTATGTAATGGGCCTCCCTCCACCCAGTTTAAAGAGGAATTTTCTTTTCATTAATAATAAATGAGGCTTCTTCCCCAACATTTTAAAAAAATGTATAGAACGATTCAATGTAGAATGAATGTTTACAATTGAAAATGGAGATTTCAAATATAAAAAGAAAATATTGGTATAATGGATGAAATTTCTCATTTATGAGAAATATATCGCTTTTATTAATTAATTATTTTCTGATTTATGTAAATATTTAAACCTTAAAATGTGTTGGGTATAAAATTGAATCAGTGATTTCATTGATTTTATAATTATGGATGTTCTAGTTTTGTTTAATTGATTTGGTATCAAAAAATGAATGCAAAAATTATGATTTCATCATTAGATTTAGATGTATAAATTTTGGATAATATAGTTGGTATCAATGAAGTGATTTGATCACCTCAGAGGTTTGAAGTATATAAAATGTAGATATTTCAATATTTTTAAGCACAAAAATAGGTAAATAAAACTATAGTTTATCACTAGATTAAAAAAATATATTCTCCATCTAGGTTTTCTATTATTGTAGTTTATGATGATTTAGGATCATTTGGAAGATTTATTGGGCCTTAGGATGAATTAATGATTCATTTATACATAACCTATTATTTTGACATGTGATTTTCCACAACTTTTATTTTGAAATAATATTATTTTACTAACCATAAAATCATTAATAAAAAAACCATTAGGATAATACAATATTTTATATTGAGGTACTTATGGAAACATGTTAATATATTTTTTGGGAACATTATATGAATCCAGATAAATGGGATATTATAGGATAATATGGAATTCTACTTCAACATTGATGATATTAATGGATTCCAAATTCACGAGTTAACTTTTGGAACAATATATGCTATTATAAATATTATAATTAAAATAATTTCATGTTGTTTTGGGTAATGACTATAATATTTTAGGCAACATAACTTTTGGGGATATACATTTTTTGTATATGACATTAAATGTTGTCAATGTTTTTTGGAAAAAATGTAATGTGGATTTTGGGGAATATGTGATATACTATAATTAATTATGTGGAATTCAATTTTATCTGGAATTTTATTGAATTCTTTTTGGGTTTGGTTAAAAGTGAAGTGATTTTAGTGGAACATTTGTTGTTATTAAATTTTATGAAATTATTTCTCTACCAAAATGTTTATTCATATTGGGTATTATTTTACAACTTTTTTACCATTTGTTTTAAGTAAAATTTTAGAGATATTATAAATAGAATTTCAACACATTATTGTATTTCATAATCCATTAAAATTTATTTCTAGTGCTCCATACATGAAAAATTCATCAAGTTATTTATTATTTAGAAAATTGTGTGAGAAAGAGATGGAAATATTCATCAAACTCAAAAATATGTAGATTTTATTGATACATAATGGATATAAATAAAGTAACTAATATTTCAAATTATCACCCTTTATGGTAAAATAATTCCTCAACTAAAATAAGAGGAAGATATATCAATCCTGACTTATGTGGAAAATATCACTCAATAAATAAGATAAAATTTTTGAAACCCATTTTCATGAGTGAATATTATAATGGTACACACATGTTATATAAATATTTAATATATAAAAATTATCATTGTCCGAACATATAAATTCATTATCATGACAAAATATATATTTTGGATCAAACATGTCATGATCTGTCCCCCCGGGCATGTGTCGTGACTACAGCAAGCCCACCTTCCATAGGCCAGGGTCTGGCGATTAGCACCGAAGGCGTAATTCCCTAAATCCTAGAAGGGATTGCCTTTATAACCTATAAACATATGCAACCAAGGACACAACAAGATACATACACAAGGAAAATGAATAGTAAATAGTGTGAGTACAGTAAGTAAAAGGGGCCAGAATACAAGCCCAACTGGAAAGTACAATAAAACTGAAAGGTACAAATAAACTGAAATAGATCATTTGATCACCCACCAAGGATCCTACCTGAAGGGTAGGTACAGATCTATAATGGTCATCTCTGCGGTACACCTCTTCTGATGTCCACATTCGATCTACCTCCAGTCCTGGTACTCTCGTCCCCAATTAACATTGTCCATCATCAAAACAAAACACAACAAGGTTCCTGTGTAGCCCGTGTAGGGGTGAGTATAATGATACTCAGAAGTGACCCTGAGATCCTCAACATCTCAAAAATTCCACAATGGAAAAACCACATAGCATGAAATCAACTGACAACCTTACTTAGGTATATGCCCATACATATACTTATGTTATCCAGAATACCCACCTCAATCATGAGGAAACATAGGGACCAACATATATGATCAAAGATAAACTATTCCACAATGGAGGAAAATACCATGACGGTAAGTACCACATAGGTACACCACAAATAAGAATACCACCAAGGTATTACCATGATGGAATGTACCACACATGTACAGACTCAAGTCGCACTAGGTAAATCATAGGTACAGTAGTAGAGAGGATTACATGTAACTAATGAATCATCTTACTATGTTAAGAGGCATAACCAAGTAGGATCCTAAATCATCATCATACCCACAGAGGATCATAGTACATCGTCAGACCCATATAGGATCCTAGAACATAATCAGATCCACACATGATCCTAGTACATCGTCACAACCAGCAACAGGGTTCCCACACTATGATTGTTTGTCTTTGAGAGAGTCTGCTGCTCAAGCTACTGACAATAGTCGAATGGCCAAGAATTATCACGAAGAAATATCCCAAAGTACCTCCATGTAAAAACTTTATCAATGCAATAGACGATGTGTCAATCGGATGCCATGTCTGTAAGTTATTATCCTTTTAGTTCCAGGGGCCCAGTTGGATACGTGCTCAATCCAACCCAAATGTACCCCATCATTTTCCATAACTCAGGAGGGTACACCAAAAGAAGTTTCTCTCTCTAAATTTTCTAGCTCTTCATAAGGATAATCAAAAGGATATCGGGTGCCCATGTTATGGCGAAAAGAGCAGAAATTAGGCGAAACTGGTCTGGGTTTGGTCCGACCCGGACAGACTGATCTCGCATGACCCAACCTGGGCCAACCATACCCGCTAGGCCCGACCCACGCAGGGCGGCCCGACCTAGAATTATGCGGGGGGAGGGAGGGAGGGAGTTTCTTTCCCCCACCCCAATCATTGAACTTCCTTCAGTTGTTGTGTCACTAGAAGCACGCAAGACCCACATAGGTCCCGCTCGGTCCAAATCGGCCGACCAAAAGGTTCGGACCTTTTCCTCCCAGTGGCGCAACGTGCACCACCCATCCACAGTCGGCGAACATTAGCCTCCTTCCATTCAATTCCAAGTCATATGTCGCAGCCCTTGTTTGTTGGGGAGCACGGACGCACGCCACCACCCCATTGTACAGCCAGCCTCTGCTGGCCACCGCCCTTTCTCTGCCATGGCTGACGGGTTGTGGCAATTAATCGGAAGCACGGTTGTGCCAACTCCATATTCGCGGTCGTCCATGGTGTTGGAATTTATTCACAATCCCCACCGGTGCCAATAACCAGATCTGGTTGTTGTCTTCCTCCATCACAAAGATTTCATCAAAATCCACAAGGGATTGTGGAGAGGTCGGTCCATATTTTTTTGGCTTGCCCCCTCACGTTAGAATGGTAGAAAGTGGATCAAAGTCATTTGAATCACTAAGAACATCAAGAATGGGTAAGGGAGGTATTTAAAACATCAAACCCTACCTTGAAGTTTGGTTGATGAGTCATGAGATGAAATCGTTGAAGGCTTAGAAGATGCCAATGATCAACGCTTCCACAATCACATGTTCGAGGTCTAGTTCGTGCATCATTCTATTCATTGATTTCAAAGAATGTTAATTTATTTGGATGTCGTACATCATTTGGAGGATATGTTCTTCTTTAGATAGGTTGGATTTCTCCATGGCTTTCTCCCAATTCTCCACACTTCTCTAATTAATCCTCAAAAGAAAATTGGTGACAATATAAATTAAATTATGTAGATTAATTTATGTTGGCATAATTAAATGTTGACACATTTAGTTAATTTATGTTTTCTCCAACAAATAAATAGGGATTTGAAAGGGAGTTTCTCCCTTTTAAGATGGTTCGGGTGGTCCCCGCCTATAATTTCAAAAGGGGGGTTTTAGTTCAGGTGGTCCCGACATCTTCAACATTCATGTGGGAGGTTTTATTAGAAATAAAATAAAATAATTTTCTAATATTTCATTTTTCATTTCCACAAAAAAACTAAAATAAATCTTTCACTCTCGACCTACTACATTCGAGGTGAAGGTCTCCTTATTTGAATATCGGCGCTATGAGTTCAACGGTTTGCTCAGATTTCTATTCCGAACACCGGTTTAAATGTCAGAAAAACCCGCTCGTACATCTACTGAATGTACCTGAAAAAATGTTCAGAAATTTATTCCAGGCACACAGGGCCTCGAAATCACACGCTGTCAATTTTCGCAGACTCGTAAAAAAATTCACATATAAATTAAAAAAATTACATGGAATAATTTTGTCATTACATTCTTCCCACATTAGTGATTTACATCCTTGTAATCCATAACTCAAACTATGGGAATAATTAAGTGTACTAAGAACGTATCAGAGCCTCTCACTCCCATGGGTTCTCCTAGAGGTTTTGGTGTTGTCAGCGAATGCGCAATAGAGGTATCGATTGCCCACGAAGGAACCACTACTATCAATATTCAATCTGTATTGGAACCACTGAAAATGTCACCCCATCGTGGATGTCCAGCATTCCATGGTTGATGACGTGGGTAGGATCCTGTATGTATCTCCTCAGATGGGATACATGGAAGACGTCGTGCACCCGGTGAAACAAAATGGGAAGTGTATGGTGGTAATCCACCTCACCAACTCTTGTGAGGACCTGAAAGGGTCTGATGTACCTCATAGATAACTCTCCGCCTTGGCCAAATATCTACAAACATTGTCAAGATGAGACCTGTAGAAAGACGTGGTCGCCAACCTCGAACTCCATTAGTATCTGTCTTCTATCGGCATAAGAATTATGTCTTCTTTGTTATATCGTTATTTTCTCATGGATGATCTTTACTTTCTCTATGGTAGCATGTACCATCTCTGGTCCCACTAGTGCGGACTCCCCTAGGTCAGTTTAGTACAAATTTGATCTACATGGTCGCACATAAAATGCCTCAAATGTGCCATCCCAATTGTGGAGTGATAGATGTTATTGTATGAAAACACCAGTAAAGTCAAGTGATCCTACCAACTATGACTGATGTCAAGGACGCAAGCATGTATCATGCCCTCGATGATCTGAATGGCCTTCTTAGTCTGGCTATCCGTCTGAATATTGAAGGTGGTGCTCAAAAAAAGCTATTTATCGAAAGCCTCCTACATCCACATCCACATCCAAGAAGTAAAATTTGTTTCACGATCAGAGACAATCATCGAGGGTAATCCATGTATCCACACAATCTCTTGCACATAGAAGCATCCCAAGACCTTTACTAAACCATTTTCCCTAATCAGAAGGATGTGGTCTGACATAGTGACTCAGTCGATGATGACCGAGATAAAATAATGAACTCTGGATGTACATGGAAGTCCTTTCATGAATCCCTTGGAAATCTCATCTCACTTCCACTCTAGGACCTCTAATGGTTGAACCAAGCCTACTGGTACTTGATGCTCTACCTTCACTTGCTGACAAGTGAGGCACTGAGAGACAAACTATGCAACTTCTTTCATCATTCTCGGCCACCAGTGCTGTCGTTTGAGATCTCGGTACATCTTCGCCACTCCGGGATGTAGAGCTAGAGGGGATGTGTGGAACACCATCAACACGTCCTCCCAAAGTGACACTGGTACCATGGTACGTCCTCTTAAGAGGATGAAATGTTTCCCACATTTATTAAAACCATCAGGTCCCAAACATATTGATATAATAGTATGTCGAGCTTCGTAGTCAACATACCCACACTACACCTCCCTATCTTACTGAAGAAGTGGGGAGTGACCATAAAAGACTGAAAAAAATGCTCCATCCCGATCAAGAAAGGATATCTGCAAAGCAGGACAAATGTTATATCTCAACACATAGTAGTTGTACACTAGCTCTCCTGCTAAGTGTATCTACTACAATGTTCCCTTTCATATGTTTATAGACTATCTCAAAGTCATAGACTTGGAGGAATTCATGAAAACATCATTGTCTCAAGTTCAGGTCTTTCTGAGAGAAGATATACATGAGACTCTTGTGATCTGAGTAGACAGTAAAATGCTTGTCCATCATGTAATGTGGTCGTATCTTCAAGGTAATACCACTAAACTCTCTCCAGGTCATGGGTAGCATAGTTCTTCTCATTTTTTCTCAGAAATCAAGAACCATATGTGATAACTGCTCATTCTAGCATCAGGACACATCTGATCCAGGACCCGGATGTGTTGTAGTAGACTACTTACCCTAGACACTCCTCCAGTAGCCTCAATATGGGGGCACTAGTCAACCTCTACCCCAACTCCTAAACACTCTATTGGAATCTCTCCAACCACATAAAGGGTTTCCAATTTTTCAACAATTCTTATAAAGTTGCTGCAAATCTGGAGAAATTTGGCAAAAAACTCTGGTAGTATCCAGCCAAACCCATGAAACTTTTTACCTCTGTCACACTCCTGGGTGGCTCCGAAGACGGTACAGATTCAATAATCACTGGATCCCCTACAACTCCAGCCTCCGAGATCACATGTCCTAGAATTTGAACCTCTCACATCCAAAACTGGCACTTCGAGAGATAGCCATAGAGATTGTGCTCTCTGATTGTGTCCATAACTATCTGCAAATGGTAGGCATTATCCTCCTCAGTAGATGAGTAGATCATAATGCCATCGATGAAGACTACTACAAATATATCATGTTATGAGTGAAAGATCATGTTCATGAGGCCCATGAACACTACTGGAGCATTGGTCGTTCCGAACGGCATGACCAAAAACACATAATGGTTTTAACGACATCTAAAATTCATCATATGCACATCTTCATCTAGCACTCTAAGCTAGTGATAGCCTAATATGAGGTCTATCTTCGAGAACCACCGTACTCCCATTAGCTGATCAAAGAGTTCACCAATCCTTGAGAATGGGTACTTGTTCAGAAAGGTCACCTGGTTCCAACGCTGATAGTCAACACCAAGCCTCAAGAACGTATTCGCCTTCATGGAGAAAAAATTGGTGCTGCCCAAGGAGAAACATTGGGAAAGATAAACCTTTTCCCTCATAAGTCCTCCTATTGTACCTGAATCACACGAAGCTTCATAGGAGCCATCAGATATATTGGTGATGATATTGGTGTCGTCTCGGGGTACAAGTAAATGTAATGGTCCATCTCTCTTCTAAGTTGTATACCCAGAACATCATTAGGGAATACATCTGTGTAATGTTACACCACTAAAGGATAGCTCGAAATCTACACATAAACTGCTCTGAGGTAGGGCAAGCCAACTAATTAGTGATCTGCTGCACTCTCCTCTATATAAGTCCATCTTGTGATGCAAAGGTTCCCTTATCACCAGTGATGGTAAACCTAGTCCCATCCATTCAGACACTCCACACATTGTGCCTAATACAGTCAATATGAGCATAGACTATAGATAACCACTCCATACCCAAGATGATTTCAGAAGGCCTCGATGTCGCTACTAGGATATCCCATCCAAATCTCTCGCCTCATAGAGTAAACTCACAATTTCGACACATGTTCATAATCATCGAATCCAATCATGTAGGAGTCTCTAGCCGCAAGGATCGAGCAAACAGCACTTTCAGAATCTCCGAGCTCCGAATGAGGGTATTGGAAATAAAATAATGACTAGAACCTATCTCTATAAGTACTACATCTAAGGTGGAGTAGACACAGACTGTACCTCGTATCATCTATAGAGTGCCATGGTTGTAGGCCTCAGCTACCTGGAGCTGTGCTCGCCCCTGTCCACCTACTCCCTATCGTTGGGGTGCACCACCTAGTGGTGGTGGTGGTACCACCTCAAATCATCACCCACCGCCAGTGGCATGAATAACTCCTTTGCCATGTATTCCTTCTCAAAGATTTAGTCCCTGAAAAATTGGTCCTGCACCATATCAGTGGAGTAGCGTGAAGGGTTAGTGAACCTTGCTAAGTACAGATCCACAGTCATGCTTCCCTGTTCCAGATGAAGAATATCCTTTATGAGCACTGCGTGAAGTGTCACCAAGTCCAAAACCTGGAGTGACAAGAACCACCATATGCCTGCTCCTTCCTGTTAAAGATTACTAGAAAGGATCACTATGAGATCACCTAGTGACCCTACCAACGGAAAGACTCTCACCACAACCAACAGCCAATCATCAGATGCCTGTGGGTCTTACTGTCCCCTGATCCTTGGTGACCTTTGACTCCGGATGTCATGAAACATGCTCAAGCAGCATGCACCTCTGCTGCTAGGGCTGGGGGAATTGGTGTCCCAACAAGTAATGGTACTGCTGGTGCCTCCGCTGCTGCCTCTATTGGAGAGGGCCCTGCACCGAGGACTTGTCGCTCGGTGGGCTATCTGTGCACCCATAACCCTAACTGGCTGTCTATGTGGAGGAGTCATGAAATAAAAAAGGTGCTCCATGTTCAAAAAGTTATACCTGGTGAGATAACTCAAAGTGATCACCAAAAAAACTCTGGAAAACACACATGCAATTAGGGTTTTCATGCACTAAGTTGTAAATCAGAATCCAGGGTCCTGGTGTATGGATACGTAGGCCGCCACAGCAATAATGGATTACCTAAAATGATAACCACACTCAATAAACATGACAATATTTCCATTAAAAATATTAGAGTATTATGCTCTACAGAAAAACTGACAACTTTAATACCAATTTTTTATGACTCGTCCCGCCAGGCCCATCCCGGGACTACCCCAAGCCCGATTTCCATATACTATAGGCTAGAGACTATCAATGAGGCGTAATTTCATAAATATGTGAAGGAATTGCCTTTATTACCTATAGTCACACACAATCGAGAACACAACAAGATACGAACATAAAGAAACTGAATAGTAAAAATAGTGAGTACAATATGTAAAAGGGGTCAGAATACAGGCCCAACTGGAATGAATAAGAAAACTAAAAGGTCTAGGAAAACTAAAACATCTCCTCTGATCACCCACCAAGGATCCTACCTAAAGGGTAGGTACGACTCTCAAATGGTCATCTCTGCGGTACGCCTTGTTTAATGTCCCCCTACGAGCTACCTACAGTCCTGGAACTCTTGTCCCCAATCTGGGATTCCCATCCTCTGCACCAAACCCAACAAGGAGTGGGCGTAGCCCATGTAGGAGTGAGTATAATGATACATTGTATGTACACCGAGACCCTCTTGGTCTCAAAAATTACACCATGGAAAAAACCCATAGCATGAAATCAACTGACCACATTTCATAGATATATTCTCATACATATAGCTATGATATCAAGAATATCCACCACAATAAGGAGGAAATATAGGGTCCAACACAAAATATCAATGCTCAACTATTCTATAAAGGTAGAAAATACCACGAAGGTAAGAGCCAAACTTAAACGCCACAAAAAGAATAACACCAAGCTATAACCATGAAGGAATGTAACACACATGTAAAGGCTCAGCTCAAACCAGGTATATCATATGTACATTAGTATAAGATGATTAAAGGTAACTACTGGTTCACCATTCTATATTAAGAGGCAGACCGACGTAGGATCCTAAATCATCATCAGACCCACAGAGGATCATAGTACATCGTCAGACCCACACAAGACTATAGTACCTCGTCCGAACCACACAAGATCCTAGTACATCATCAGACCCACACAGAATACTTATGCTTCATCATACCCACACAAGATCCTAGTACATCATCAGACCCCCACAAGATTCTAGTACATCATCAAAGCCAGTTATAGGGTTCCCACACTAAGGTTTCTAGTCTCCAGTAGAGTCCTTTTCTCAAGATACAGGATGTTACTCCAACTGATAAAATTTTTTGTGATGAAATATCCTAATGTATAGCCACATAATAATGTTCTCAACGCAATAGATGATGCGTCAATCAGATGCCTGGTCTGTATGTTATTTTCCTTTTAGTTTCGAGGGCCCAGTTTGATTCGTGATCGATTCAACCAGACTGTACCATAACTTTATACAAAACATAGCTGGGGTATACTAAAAGGACCATCTTGCTCCAAGTTTTTCCGTGCCTTAGAAGTTTCATAAAAAGGACGAATGGGGCCAAAGTAATTTTCAAAATAGAGGAAATTTGATGAAATTGGTACGGCTCATGTCTGACCTGGCTTGAGCCGACCCGCCCCCCTGAGCCCAGCCCAGCCCGCTGATTCCTGCCCACATAGGGAGGCCCGACTTGGCCACATGCGGTGAGGGGTGAGGGGGGAGTCACGTTCCCCCCACCACAATCACAAAATTCCCTTTGGTCGTTCAGTCTCTAGCAGCACGCTGGACCCGAACAGGTCCCAATCGGTCCAATTGGTCCTGTAAAAATGGTCAACCACTTGCCTCCTGGAGGCGCATAATACGCCACCCCTTCATGGCTGGCTGAACATTGGCCACCTTCCCTTTTCCCCTGTGTCACCTACCACTGTCGTCGCCGGGAGACGAGGATGCGCAACACCTCCTTGTCGTGTGGCTGGCCTCCGCTGGCCGCCACCCTTGCTCCGCTGTGGCCAACGAGCCACGACCAATCTCTGGTGGTGTGGTTGTTCCCCCCCATCTTTGTGTTCGGCCATGGTGCCGACCGCCGTTCTTGATCCCCAACAATGCCAATATCCGACTCCAGTTATCGTCATCCTCTGTCGCAATGATTTCATCAAAAATCACAATGGATTTCCAAGAGTTCAGGCCATGTTCATTTGGCCCACACCCTCCGCGTTAGAGTGGTATCATGTGGTTCAACAACATTTGAATCAGGAAGAACATCAAGAATGGGTAAATGAGGTTTTTGAAAAATCAAACCCTACCATAAATGTTCATTGATGAGTCGCGAGATAAAAACAGTGAAGGCGTAGAGGGTGACAACGATCGTCGATACCGCAATCACGCTTCTGAAGTCGGGCTTATGTGTCGTCCTCTTCATTGATTCTAATGAATGTTCTTTGATTGAAATGGCATTCTTCCTTTGGAAGAGAAGTTCTTCATTGGAGATGTAGGATTTCTCCATAACTTTCTCCCAATTATCCACACTTCTCCATCTAATCCTCAAAAGCAAAGAGTTGAAAATATAAATTAAATTAAGTATATTAATTTATGTTGGAAATATTAAATGTTGACACATTTAATTAATTTATGATGGATACAACAAATAAATTGGGAGTTGAAAGTGGGTTTCTCCCATTAAAGAGGATTCGGGTGGTCCCCGCATTTAATTTAAAAACAAGGATTTTAGTTTAGGTGATCTCCACCTCTTTAACACCCATGTGGGAGGTTTTTTTAGAAAAAATAATAAAATATTGTTTTATTTCAATTGTCATTTCCATGAAAAACAAAAAATTTATCCTTCACCCTCGACCTATTGCGGTCAAGGTGACGTCTCCTTAAGCAAATATCGGTGCTGTGAGTTTAACAGTGCCCTCTAATTTCAATTCTGAGCATCGGTTTAAAAGATAAAAAAACCAGCTTGTACGTCTACTGAACATACCCAAAAAATGTTTAAAAATTTATTTCGAGCACACCGAGCCTCAGAATCATGCATCGTCAATTTTAACAAACTTTTAATAAACATTCCAACATAATTGAATAAAAATATATGTAATTTCTAGGTCATTACAAAACCTATGTCGAGATTCCTGAAATTTGGTAAGAATAATTTAAAATTATAAGGAAATTTTTTTTGTAAGTGGGTGGATTTTAGCACCTCGAAAGTTAAAATTGTCAATATTATATAAATGAGTATAATTATTTATAAGATGTACGACACACAACACTGTGATTTAAAAAACTAGGATACACTATATAAATATTAGTATTTAGATATAAAAATTATTAAAATGCTATTGAATTGGAGGCTATGAATTAAAATATCCACATGATAAAATATATGTAGAAAGGTACCCTTAATAAAAATATATTGATTAGTTCGTTGTTAATATTTAATTAATATGGAATGGTAATAATGAAAACATATAAGGTTAATAATTGCAAGTGTTTGAAAGGGTTATTTTTTAATAAACATGTTTTTTACATGAGGTTTCAAATTTTCAGTTAAAATCTAAATATTTAATTTTTATAAATTGAATTTTAGAAAATTGTATTTTTATTTATTTCAAAATATAATTCTAAAATAATGATTTTTTTTCATTTGATAAAAATATATCATTTTTTATGAAAAGTGAAAATTTTCATTGCAGAAATACTGTAACTTCGAAAGAATCATTAATAAATA
Source organism: Viscum album (assembly GCA_963277665.1). Taxonomy (NCBI): domain Eukaryota; kingdom Viridiplantae; phylum Streptophyta; class Magnoliopsida; order Santalales; family Viscaceae; genus Viscum; species Viscum album. The sequence goes on along the minus strand of OY728150.1, from coordinate 1,877,922,695 downwards.
AGAGTTTCTTTTATTTTCATAATAACATTTTATAGACATATATATATATATATAATGTAATTAATGTAGTTTATTTTTTAAATATATTGTTGGTCATTTAAATTATTGTTTTATTTTTTCAGGATATCTCCAAATTTTTTTTTTCTTATGAAAATCATTTCTAGTCCATCTTATTTAATCATGTTTTCAAAAGGAATTTTTAATTTATGAATTTTTTTAAAAGTAATATAAATTTTATTTTATTAAAAATAATAAAATTATTTCATTGTGAATTAAAATTGCACATGATTTTGGTATAATATAATTTTTTTCATAAAGCATTCATTTGTATAAAATCATCTTTCATTGTGTTATGTGACCATTTGTTAAACGTAAATTTTAAATATATAGAAATTGAATATTATAAAAATTATTCCATAGCATAGATTATAAAATATGAATTTAGTTATTTGATTTATTTCATATTTAGTGTTGATGCATAAGAATCATATTAAAAAAATTTCCCAATAGAAAAGGCTTAAATGGGAAAAAATTGTTAAATGGATGGTTAAAGTACTAAAATCTCACCAAACCTCATATTAAAATGAAAAAATGAGGTTATTATCAACCAGAATTGATATTATCTTCAATAATGGTCGAATATGGGCCATCATTAAAATTAATTTATAAAGGGTTGAGGGTCAAGCCCCCTTTATTGAACAAGAGAACTCTCTTTAAAGAATGGAAACGAGGAAACCATTACAAGAAGGGAAAAACCCTTGACAAAAAAGAATAAAAAGTAGCCACAAGTCCAAGAAGAAACAGACATTCATGTAGTCATCATTAGTATCATCGCATCCCTTTCGAGGGCCATGCAAAAGTGAGATCTGCCAATATAGAGTGTCGCCCCCTCTGCCAAGAAGTTGCACTATGTAGGCAGTGCAACGTGACATAGCACCCCCCATCTAACAAATTTTGGAGGAGAGCCGAGTGAATGGAGCCAATACACTTTTCTCTCATTCGAGCCGCCTACCTAACAAATCATGAAGAAAACATCAGCAACGTAAACCTGATGAAACACAATAAAAATCTGAAAAAACACTATGTAAATGACCTGGCATGTAACTATACAAAAGTCAAAGAGATGATGAATGACTAAATGAATGGTTTCATCACACCCCTCCCTTGATCGAGGCTGCCCACTCAAAGGCACCTGCAAGATGCTGTGTCACACCAAATGTGACAAGAACAACCAATGACCACGACGAAATCCACATTGCATGAATATAAATTCCCTTTAATATTAAGAAAATTATATTGAAAAAATGGAACATCAGCACAATTATTTTATTGTCATGATTAAGATATAGATCTTAATACAAATTCATAAAAAATAATATTTGTTTCTGATATAATTTTTTTTTAAATTGGGGGGATGATATAATTACATAGAGAGCTTACACATAACTAATGCCATGCCTGGGAAAGAATGTGAAAAATCAGATTATATAATTTTAAGAATATTAAAAGTGATGTAATTTTGATAAGTAATAATTTTATTCATACTAGTAAAACATAATTGTATTTAATTTTAATAATATTAATATTTTAATTACAATGAAATTTTGATTCCATTAAAGTCAAAATATATGATTAGTAATGAAAATTACATTAAATTGTATAAAAGTTCTACAACATGTTCCTAAATCAATATAAAATAATAAAAATATTATATTTTCTAAAATATAATGTAAATTATTCATTCTATTATTAATGATAACAATATGCTTCACTTGGAATTTTTAATGTTACCTTCATGGCCCTAAAAGATTTAAATATTCAATAAAACCGATTCGGTAAAAATGGTTAATGGTAAGGGTAAACCAAATGAAAGGGTTTAAATTATTCATAAACTAATATAAATTTTATTTAATGATTTTATTTTTACCATGAAACCATTATCATTGAATATATTGATTTTTTATCCATTTTAAAAGAGTAATAAATATATTATATATTATTGTTTCATGTATTTACTAGTTCTTCACCCACTTAAAATATAAATTTCAACATTTTATCACCTATTCCTCACACCGTTTGTGTCCCATATCTCAAAAAATACCTTCCCAAATAAATTTCTTGATTCCTTTTCCAATCCTTAGAGGTGATGTTATTCCCTAAATACCTTCATTTTAAGATATATGGTTTCAAAAATATGAGGTTATCTAAATAATTGGTACAACCCTTAACCGAGTGTTTCGAGATTTATTTAAACTTCCTCCTCTAGTAAATGTAATATTAAAATTATTATATATTAACATTAATATATATCATATATTTATATATTATTCTATTTATGAAAAAAATGATTTTTCTTTCATTCGATGAAATGAAAAATGAAATAAATTCTCTTGCTTATGAAATGACTACCATCTCCTTGAGTTTTTGTATTTTATTGTTAATCACCATGTCACATAGCTAGTTATAAATATTAAATTAATGTAGATATATATAATATAAATGAAATAATTATAATTATGTAAATATAATATATCATCTTCCTTCAAACCCTTTCATTAGTTGGAAAATTATTATATCTTTTACGTGTATGTGTGGACTACAACCTCCATAAAGAGATGTGATTCAATATTTATTTACATCATACAATATTATTTATAAGGATATATTTAATTTTAAAATAATTTATTTAAATTATTTTTATGATTCTTAAAAATTTAACCTTTATCTAAAATATTTCCCTTTCATCCATTATAAAATTGGAAACATCACTTGTCAATATTTATATACTACTAAATCTAAGAATTGATTTATTTAATTGTAAATTAATATTTTCTTTGGAAAGATATAAAACTATTCAGAATTTATGAAAATGATAAATTTTTAATGTTTAGGATTCTAGAGAAAATTAAATCCTCACTAAGGTGAATGTATTGAATTTATCAAACCAAAATATATATGTAAAACAAAATAATCTTCATGAAAAAAATTTATTTTAATATATAATGTTGAGTAAATTAGTAAAATGAATTTATAAATAACAAATATCATAAGTTATCAATAATAATTTAAATCTTATTTATTAGAAAAATAAATAAAATATAGTTTTATAAATGTTTGGAACATATTTGAATAATAAATATTATAATTTAATATATTCTCTTATAAAATATTTCTCTTTAAGACATGTTTACATGATGTATATGATTCCTTTTTAAAATATAATATCATGAACCGATTATTAATAATGGAATTTTTTTCCAATTTTTAGTTCTTTTTATCGATATTTTTTATTAAACTGTTATAAAAGCTTTAAGGGTTTATGGTCTAAACTTAATTTCCATGTTATAAGATTCATTTAAAAAATCATGATCTTCATAATATGGTGTACCTACTTCCCCATGAATATGATTTCACAAAATATTTTACTTATTAATTGTATTTATATAACCATATCATCCTATAACATTCAATGTAGATTTATTTTATTACAATCAAAGTCATATGGTTGTATTTTATTATATCATATTTATTTTGGGTTTTTTATTTTTAGTTGTTAATTTAAGGATATTTAGAATCTCTCTTTAATAAAATCAATATATTTTCTGTTATTCTTTTTTATTTATAGGGATTCAATTATTTTCATTCCACGTATCATATCTATGGATAAGAAATAACTAAAATAATATATTATTTGAAAAAATGAACTTTTTTATACTTGTAGGTTGGAAATATTTTTTATCCCTGTCAATATTCTTAATTTTTTTCGAATAATATTTCGAATTCAAGAAAAATTTCCCCAATTAATTTTCAACCATATTTCAATTTTATTTTAAATATTTTCAAGAAACCTTTTTAATGTTTCATGAATTTTTTTTAACTGTCTTCCCACAAGTGTGGAAGAAAAAATCATTTTAATATCTATGGTTTGAATGGATTTCACTACCTCAACGGTCTTTAATCACTATTTAGATTAGTATAAATGTTTCAATTTAGTTTTAGAGAAAATAATTTTTAATGATTTTATGAATATTCATATTTTATAATATGCATTATCTTTTAATAATGTTGAATAAAATTTTAGAAATTATTTATAACATCATTTTCAGAAGAGAAATATAAATGATTACAAAATAGATGATTTTAAAATTTCAATTCCATTTCTCTCAATAATTATAAAAATAATTCCTACGATTTTTGACCTTTTTTATTTATGAAAAAATGGACTCTTATCAACCTTTTCTGATTTAGGAAGTATAGATTATTTTGAGATTATATAATTTAATTAGATTGTGTTCTTTATCACTCTCAATTATTATTTGATGATAATGTTTTTGATATATAGATATATTCTCTTATATAATGGATATATTTATTTTCTTATATTTTCATATGCAAATATCATTTATATATAAGGGGTTAGTTGATGGAATCTTATTTATAAAATTATTTGATTTACTGGATAAATATTGTTGTTATTTATTGTTGATTAAATTCAGAAATTTATTAATTAATAATGAATTTTTATTATGTATTAAATCTATACTACAACATATATGATATTTATTGGACATATGTATGTCTTTAGTGGATCTTGGTTATAGACGCCACCTTAATTCATCATTTTTTATCAAGAGAAAAACTGGCCCAGGTATTTAGTGTATGCTTATCCAATTATAAATGATGTCTTGGAACAAGGCTCTGATGGTAATATTATGATGTATAACATTATGAATTACATTATTGTAAATGCATTTACAAACATCCAAGATATATTTTTCTTAGTCATGTTTTCCATGGAAATAATTTTTCTCCATGTTTATGTTAATTGGAAAATATAATGATTATTTATTTCTACCCTCTTAATCATGTCATGATTAATCTTGATTGGATTTTAATTTACACATTCCCTTATTTAGAGTTCAACATCACCCTTCTTAGAGTTCTCTTTAGCTAGTTTATGAGTAATTATATGATGTATGATAGTATATAAGAGATTCATGTGTGTAATATTTTTTGTGGGAATTCTTGATGAATTATTATGGAATAATAAATTATAGTTATAGAAGAAAACAAACAATTATTAGATAAAAATAAGTAATTTAACATGTAATTATTTACCAAATTCTATCTATACCTAAAATGTTCTGGGTATTTAAATGAATCAATTCTTTCATTAATTTATCAATTATAGAGGGTTAAAATTGACTCAACTGAGTTGGTATCAAAACTAGTATTTAAATATTATTTTTTGCATAAAAAATGTGTGTCAATGTCTGTATATTGCAATAATAATGATCTCAATTTTGAGTTTTGAAGTTAAAAACACAATGTTGTATAACATGTTCATTTATCATAATTTAAAAACCTTACAAAAAATTATATAGTTCTATTATTTCTAGAACATGGATTTTACCGAAGGGAATGAGTTTGGTGATATTCCAAAACAAATAAATTATTGAAGATATTGAATATTTAATATTTAAATTAAAATATAAATTATTTTTATATATTCATAATTTAATAATTCCATAAAAATTTGATTGTTGTAAATTCTGAAAAAAAAATTAATTATCTTTGGGGATTTTTACCAATGTGAGGTAAAATTTATGTGTGGGGTTCGGGACAAAGGATTGGATCATTTAATGAGAAATCCAGGTAATTAATTTCAATATTATTACGATAACCCACCTTATATCATCACTATTATGAATTTAGGTAGAAAATTATCCAATATCCCTTATAGAGACTCATAAAAATAGGATGGTGAGAGTGTATCTTGGAGGAATATTTATCCAGATGTGATCGATTGTGTGCATTGGGATGAACCATTCATGATATATAATGGAAGGTCAACAATTTTGAGTCTATGGAAATATAAAATGAGTTCTAGATTGTTAATTTTGAACATAAATCATTTTGAATTATAAATATTTCTTAATTACCATTCTAAAATATATTTTCATATTATTTTGTCTTTATTATTGAGATAATTTGAAACTGGTGAGTTACGGGTAGAATTTAGTTTTTCACATTATTCCCGGAATAGAATTTCGAAATAACCAATGTAAGTCACAAGAACACATTTTTTTAATATTTTTATACATATTATATGTGTAATGATGTATTAATTAAATTTTTTTGGATTTACAAATCTAGAAGGACCTGTGGATACACGACATGGGGTCTGGTCATATATATACTGAGGCACCCAATGTAAGAGACATGGTAGGTCAGGAACATGCATGTTGGGCGACATGAAACATATTATACTAAGGTACACATAATGGTATCTATGTACCCACACAGCAGGTACAGTTTGAAAATATTATGTAGTATTGATGTACATGATGGGTTAGAGATTAGTGTATTCCCAATATTGATGGATTGTGTGTACAATTAATGGAATTCAATTGTTTAATTTAGTTTCATAATTTTAAGACCGTATATAAGGAATTGATCATAAAATGATTTAATTTTGAGTATTATTGAATATATAATTCAATGATGGTGACCTATTTTCTATTAGGGGATTTTGATACAATGATTTTTATTTTTTGCAGATCATAATCCCTTTGTGAGTTGAACAATTCAGTATAATTAAGTAGAAAATGTTTGAGGATCATAGACCCACCGATGGTGTAATATGAAACCATACATAGGACACTCACGTGTTTTCAGTTAATGGATTTACCTTGGGTTATTGGTAGCGATAAGCCCCATGAATGATGGGAATTCAAAAACACAAGGTGTTTGGCTGTATATGACCAATTTCCACATCATTGAATAGTATTTAAATTGTTCATAAATTGTTACAAGAGATCAATAGGTTTCCATTTTTCCCATTCACCTCAGATTCATAGTTCATTTAGGACATTTTGATGCATTGGGTGATAAGGGTAGTTGTTTACATCATTTTTATGATAGATTTTATGTGCATGTGTCATTTCTGGGGGTAGATATCTTATTCATATCTCTTCCAAGATTTTTCATGAGTAGTGATTGGGGGAGAAAAATTAGTAATTTATAATAATTTTTTTATTTTCCTTTAATAAATAATTGATTTATATTTCCAGATAGTGACTGCATTATGAGACATGTATTTCATGTTCTCCTATAAGCTTGTATTTTGGGACATGGTGTAGGTCCTTAAAAGTGATGATAGAGTAAGTATCACAATACTATGTTGGTTATAGATCAATTAATCATTAATATAAACTCTTGGCTCTCCCCCATTATATCGGTGGTATATATATTCCATGGATCCAGCTAGGAGACGTTGTAGATATTCTTAGCCTTGTTCATGTCATGAGAAAACCATTTTTGTTTATGGAGATTGAATGATATTAGTGACCATTATTTGGAAGTGATATATATATTATATGGATATTATTACAGTTATTGGATTTAAGTTATGAAAGGAAAGGGTCCCCTATGATTCTATAATGTATGGATATGTGATGTTAATTTTTGATCTAAATTTATTTTTGAATATCATAATGCCTTGTGGAGTATGCAGTAAATTATTTCTCACACTATCACTTTGTGCTTCCTAGGTATGAGGTGGTTATTATGGTGGTCTATATGGAAAAACATCTCTATTTCCTTATAAGGTGTCATAGATGATGGTTTTCTACTTTACGTGTTATTATGTTGAAAGAGTGTGTTCTCACCTTTTAATTCATGGGAGGTGGAGCTTCTCCCATGGTTTGTGGAATATGTTCTTCCAACAATAATCAGAGGGGACTAGGCTCCTGGGGTTGCGTGATCATGTGATGGTAGATTGTCAGGGGGACTTATTCAAGGAATGGATTGATATTAATTTCCTTTTGTATTCTCATTTTCTAAGATAATGGTGGTGTTTCAACAATTTGAGTGGCCATTGATTCATTATGATTTATTCAATATGGGATCATCTTTATCAAATCAATGAGTTGTAGCCTTGAATGATGTGTTTCAGTTCACATATTATGAGTCTATAGAGCCTAATATTTTAGGTGGATGTTTTTCATGGAGGTTTGATCTGATAATAGTTCAAGTATAAATGTTATTTATTCTTTTGATAGGTTGTTGAGGTGGATTATTTCCATATCATTTATAGATAGGGGGATTTCATCCCCAAGGCGAGGGTAATTGATCCACAATCCATGGTGCCATGTATGATTGATTATAATGGCTTATATTTAGTAGAAAATAAAATGGCTAGTTATTATCCATTATGAGTGTTTTAGTTGTATCAACTCTCTATAGTGTTCTCTCTCCCTTTATAGAGTTGGTTGGCCATGTTGTTTCACCACACTTATATATATACCCACGGTCCAATTAGAACATTATTTTTAATTTATACTACTGGGTATCTTTAAAATAACCCATTCCTAATATTCTTGTCTATAAATACAATGTATATGAAGATAGTGTATTGGTTGATCACCATTAAGATCTAAATTTATAGAGTTGGAGCATGGTGGAGAAAATGTAATTTTTTATGCCTAATATAAAAAAATTTTCAACACAATGTGATGAGTATCTATATCCACTCATTCCCTTGAGTCTGATGTTATTCATTACAATGTTACACACAATTATGTATATATATTTTACAATTTTTCTAAAATATATATAATACATTGTTTTTCCTTTTATCACTTGAATTGTTGTTTATCTTATTAAAAGTTGATTAGTATAAGCACTCCCACTAATTTTTAGGATTTCATGGTTCTAGTCACCAATATTTGGATTGTTATAATAAATCATTGGGTGTGACACAAGTCTAAGCACCGGACAATAGTTGTCTCAATGGAATTGTTTCATGTTATTGTAGTTTAATTAATTTTTTTCTGCATTGATTAGGAAAGAATCCATCTGTTTTAGTATTTTAGATAGAGTATTGTCATTATAGCTTATACAAAGTTTTAATCATAGTGATGACATTTTATTTTTTATATCATTGGATTTAGTATTCAATTTTGTGATAGGTTGTTATTTATTTCAATTTTTACTCAATAATTTGTGATCAAATTATAAAAATGTTTTTTAATATTAAATAAAATTAGACTATCATGTATATTTTTGTATCTCTATATTATACTTTTTATTTTTATATTTTTTTCATTTTTATTGATATATGAGTTTATATATAGGGAATTATTTGGGGATATATGTCATTAAAATGAATAAAATAGATGTAAGACTCCTGTGAGTTTATAAAATTTTGTAAATTTTGTGACTTGGAAATTCTTTTATAGGTTGGATTAACCTTTGAGTTAAAGTCTTTTTATTTTTTAGGATTCATGTGGATGGTAGGAGAAATATTTTGATAATGGGTATAGATTATGTATTATCAATAACTGATCAAACACATTAGATTGTGTCTTTTAATTATATATAGGGGTAATTTTTAGATTTTATTTGTTAAAGGTTGTTGGGATGTACTTGGCATTATTCTGGATGGATTGTGATAGACTAGAAATTTTGAAAGTAGTCAATACTTATGTAAATTTTCTACTCATTCTGATTCCAAATATTCAATTTTAGAAGAATATAATTCATAATATATATAGTAAATGGATGGTTTTTTAAAATTTATTAAAATGAATACTAAGAAGTTATTGTTTAGTGAATGGGATTTATGGGTGTAGTTATTAATGTGTATCCACATGTTTTATGTATGGTTAAAATAAATTATAGAGTCTTTGTGAAAAGATTTTATGTTATTAGATATAGGAAATCATATTTCAAATAGTAAAAATGATTGATTTATTTCGTACAATTCTTATTATGATGTCTGTTTTAGATGTTAAATTCTGGAAATATATTTAATAATGTTAAAATAGTTACTTTAGGTTCAAATGTAGAGGTTGGAAGCATAGAATGTTGTGTTATTTTTATAGTTAAAAAAACTAGAGATCTAGGTTTCCTATTTTATATAGTGTGACATGTATTTTGTTTAGTTGTTTTTTGTTTTAGTTAATGGTCATTTTTGTAGTCTATAGGGTGTTTCTAAAAATTGGGTTTGTAGATAGGGTATATGGAATTTCTTTTCAAATGATCTATCTAGAAGGTGGGGCTATGTGATGAATTTTGATAGTGTACTGTATGTTGGGTTTTAATGATAAAATCTATGACTAAATACCTAAAAAACTATTAATTCATGTATTTTCATTGGTCCCAATAATTCATTTTGTTATGATTAAATTTCAATAATTAATATTCATTTACATTGATGACAATCCATTCAATGTCATCTTACATGAGTATAATAGAAACATATAAATTATATCCAATTGAATCATTCTATTTAGGGTAATCCATGACTTATATTAATCTCCCAATACCTGGGGAGGTTTTATATCTTTCTTATATTATCATGGAACATTAATGTTATAGATAAAATATAATGAGTTCTTTAGATAATGTAATTTTCCAAACATGAATGTTTCACACCATCTCATTGTCTTGACCACATTTTATATTAGAGTGGGTTCATGAGAATCATATCAAGATTTCATTTATTTGTTGACAAATAAATCATACTGTTTGATTTATAAAAGTATTATTTATTCCCTTATATCTAGAAAACATCACCATGTACTATATATAGTGAAATACTAAAATAATATATTATATTAAAAGGTCACACGAGTTTCAAAATATAGTGAGATCCTCATGAAGCTATTACAGTAATAATATTGATAATTATTATGGTCTACATATATAATTTTTGTGGTATATATATTTTGTTAGACTACTATGTGTATGGGGAGCATAAGCATTGATATTAGTGCTCAAGTTGTTCATACAAGGTGATCTTATGTACGGAAGATCTCGATAATGAAGCACCAATAAAAAACCAAATATTTTATGTTCCATTAGATTTTCTTATATATTAGAATGTATAAGGATCTTGAATAGGTATATAAAAATCATATGTGATTATATATATAAATTATTCAGGGTGGGGTTTTATATTTTATAAATTGTTATGGAAGTATGGGGAAGCTCTCAGATATATTTTTAGATTACATTACATTGTGTTCACATATTTTTGAGATATACCTGAATGGTTACATGACTATGAGAAAATTTATTTTTCCAAGGAGAGGATTATAACTAATATGTGAAATGATAGAAGGAATAAAAAAATTAGTATCATGTTTATTTGTAACAATCCATCATGATAAGAATATAGCAAAATGTTATTCTATTAGGAATTCATTGGAATATTCTAGGTCACTATGATCATGATGGTTGGACACCCATTAAAATATTATATTTGAAGCTTTTTATTTTTCCTCCTTTTAGATAATTTTTTCTTCATTTATCCCATCTATCATAGACCACTCAACCTCAGTCAATTTTGGTAGAACTCCCCTCCCCCCTGATCACTTTTCCATTGAATAATAGAAATTTAGGGTTTTTGGTCAATGGAATGAAAACCTATACCCAATATATATTTTCCTTCATATTTAAACCAAATCTATTATTTTTACATGGTGATTTCAGAAAGATAGGGATAAACCCTTTTATAAATTGTTAATTTCACTGTTAGGTTTATTGTAAGGCTAAAAGAAAAAAGAATATTATGGTGTGAGGAAGGTCTCCACCTCATCACCGTTATTTAGGATAGATAATTATTTGACACATTATTGTGTGTTAGATCCTTCGTATTGAATATGAATTATTATTTAATAAAATAATAATTCTAAAAAATATATAATTGTGTTAGGAATTTAATTTTTGAAAATTGATATTTTAGATGAGATATATTTCAGAAATTAAACATCTATATTATATTATCCATGGGTGACTTCCATTAAAGTGATAGTTATTGTAACATCATGGTTGATTTTTATTTTCATTATTAGATTAATTAATTTATATTTTTTTTTCTTTTTTTACATTGACTTTCATTAAATTTTATAACTTTAACTGTGTGTGAATGGAGTTCACGTGACACTAGATTTTTTGACAGTAAATAGGATTTGGAAATGAAAGAAAAATGACAACATATTTTCTATCACAATTACATGTTGTGACCATTTCAAGAGAAATAGATCTGAACTATACATTTCGTGACAATGACACACAACATGAAAGCCAGGTACAGGTTGTGTATTGTCAATACACATCATGACGAAAGTCAAATAGTCAAAGAAATTTGTTACGATTCAACATAGCCTAGGAAAAACTATATCTAATGTACACGTTGTGTACCCTATGTACACATCCTCTAGGCGTCGACATGTAGAAACGAAATATGGGACGTAGGGCCATGGGTTTTGGAAGATCCTACCTATAAAAAGATACCAGAAAGCCCCCACCCAACACACTCTGGGATGATCAGAAGGCAAGAATCATAAGAGAAATCCTCATATGATAATTATATGTTCTTCTCAAACATTCTTTCTCATTTACCCATGTCACTCGCTCTCATCATGTGAAAGTAGACTCTTAGTATCAGGTGACATGATTATCGGGTGATGTAATTCAAGGGATAATTTTTAACAATTATTCATATTTTGGATTATTTCAAACATCATATTCAACTCTAGTTCTTCTTTTTCATATTTCATGGTCATTGTTGTGGGCCAAGGTTGTTTAAAATATTTTATCCATTAATCACATTTGATTATGTATGAATATTATGTAATACTTGGTCGGTTATGTTTGAACATGGTTACGGGTTGCCTAATTTTGTGACTAAACCATGTAGATTACCATTCCAAAGGGGTAAACATATTTTTTGGTTGGGATACCAAGACCAAGGATCCTTACAGATTCAACTCTTTCACTAAAACTAAATAAAAACACTTTTAAAAAAATCCCAAAAACACGAACCTGTATATCCCTAAAGAAAACATGCCTTTCCATATTGATTTAAAACCCCGATCATTAACAATATTTCACTTTTCTACAAATTAATTAAAAAAATTTATATTAAATTTCCCAATTTATTTAGAACATACACTTTGTCCCTGTGGGTTTGACCCCGGACCATTCCTTATACGACATTTTAATTAATTGAGTATCATAGTCTCAGTTTTATAAATTTGTATTTCATTGTACCCTAGGGAACTAACAATTCCGTATAGTGTGTATGTTTTTTAATGAAATTAGATGAGATTTTCAATTCATACATGAGTGTAGTTTTCTTGTGAAGGATGAAAATAATTATATAATTCCCAGTTTTTTATGGGTGCCACATTAGGTATGAGAGGGATTTAAAATAAATATTACGTATTTATTCCAATAATTAAATGGAGGTTCTCATTGAGTTTTTCTTGTTTCTCATTATACATTAAGTGGTTAGTCTTTGGTTTATATAGTAAATGTTTGGCATTGTTTCTATACATGATATAAAAATTATGTGTGTTGCTAAAAATCCAAAAAATATTATTTTGGATAAAATTTCATGTTCCTTATTAAAAAATATAAATCATCAATTGTTACGACATATTTAATTAAAAAAATTTAAAGATTGTATAATTTTTAAATTATTTGGGTGAATGGGAATTCTTGATCATATCATGTTATATTTTGTACTCACGATATCTTTTATACCTTTGCAACCATGAAAGTGATGTTATTTGAGATATGGGTTTTTAGAAAAGATTGATAGATATAGTGGAATCTTATGGTTTGTCTATTGTATACTAGGGTTTTTGGTAGAGCTTTTAAATTGTATGGGTTTTTGTAAAATCATTTTATTTTAATGGTAATGTAATTTTAAATCACCTTGTGTATAGTATATTAATATATATACATTTACATTCATGTATTATGTGACATATAATATTCTATTAGTATTTAGTTGGTGATTTTCTTAGGTTATATATATATATATTACCATTATTTTTGTTGGTTTTTAATCATTTTTAATAGTCATTTTGTAGTTAGGGGATTGTTCCATTGGTCGAGTAACATTTTGATTCTAATTCAAGTATTTCTTGAGTTGTATGACCTTGATGGGATATAAAAAGTTATATTATTTTAGTTTGATCATTCCCTTGTAGGAATGGATATGGCATATATTAGGATACATGTTTTAATATTGTAAATTTGAGAATCAATATCATTATTTTGGAACCCAATATTAAATAAAAGTATAAAAATGTGTGGTTTAATTTTTTTTGGGTTCAGTGGTATGGTTTTTGTGTGCCTGATAAGTTACCTAGGCAACAATGGAATGAGACAAGATTTTCATCTCATGCATCATGTAAAATCTGGAAGGGGTATTCATGGCATAAGTTTTGATATTTTTGTTATGCTTCATCTCATAATACTTATTTTCAATGATTCTCTAATTTTAGATATCAATATTTTTTATGATTATAATGATTTTAGCTGAGCTACATGGTTATAGAATAGTACTCTCTATTTGTAATGGAACAACCCAAGTAGCTCTATGATAGTGCATTATTTTATTACATTTTCATGATTATAAGGAATCAAATCTCAAAAAAATGAATAGTTTTGTAGTCATGGATGACCATATTACATTCATCATTCCCATAATACATTAGAAAAGAAAATAGAAAATGATACAATATAAAATAAAATAAATGGTATCCTTGAAAGATTATACAATTATATCTACTTCATAAACTAATGAAAAGAAACATAAAAAATGGGTGATCATAGATGATTAGTAAGGATATGCAATAAAGCATAATATATCATAAACATAAACCCTAAGGATGTTGAATATATAAAATCACACATTCCATTAAAAATAAACATGAAAACAATATGGAAAGAATAAGAGATGAATAAATAATGTCGCAATAAAACATATTTCATGTGGTTATTATACTAGAAAAATAACCACATGAAATATCATTTATTAACTTCATAATTAGGGAATTAATACTCCTGGACAACATTACCATACTGTAAAGACTTTGTGCAAGGACCGTAGATAACCATACTATGAAGGCCTCATGCCAAGTCTTTAGTTTATCTCATGAGACCTACAAATGCATCAAGGGGAAATAGTAGGGCCCACCTATCACATAGTAAGTCCAATTAATTCCTCATTTTAATGGGGGTGAACATAATTATCATATAAATTCATATTGAAACTGTTATATAACAAGTAAATAAATATCCCCAATCACTAAATATAAACTCTTATCATTTATAGTAACGTGGTGAATGGTGTCATGATAGGAAATCCCTGGTCAAACTAATAAAAAAATTCAAAATATAATATAGATGAAATAATAAGAGATATCCTCAAACTATTATGATATTAAAAAATGAATTTTGACAGTGATTAAGACACATTTAAATGAAACCATTGAAAATTTCTTGAATAAATATTTCTTAAACAATTCGAAGTGTCCATTAAAACATGGAAAATACAAATCATAATCCCTTAGAATATCATGAGAATAAGGATAATCTTGATATGATATAACAAAAGTAATTAAAGTCACCAAATTAAATGAATAAGTGGAGAAAAAGTTATATATCTCATAAACATTAAAGTGAGGCGAGAAAAATACTTTTTGAAATTAGAAAGAAGAGTTATTTTGAAAAATCATTTGAATTTTCATAAAATTAGATTTTAAACATGTATATCCCAAAATATTCTTATATAAGAACATTGAAATAATATTTTATGGATAATATTTTTTCAACCAATGTGAAATCATGTAATTAGTGTTCTTAAAGCAGTATTAGTAATAAAACATTTTACTATGGTTTAAGGAAAATATTAAAAAAATTTCAAATCAGAAAGGCATGTTTGTTTTAATAATAATAGAAATGAAAAATTATTGTTATTAATGATAAAATTTATGATTTAAAAAAATTAATTTCTCAAATCCTATTATAGAGTTCCCTTCAATACAGATAAAAATTCTAGAAGTTCCCTTAAATGGAGCTTTAATTTCTGGAATTGTTTTTGAAAGATTCTTATAAAAAATTTAACTCCCCTTAAAATAATTAAGGATTATGATTGGTACATATATATGGAACATTAACATAGAATTTATAATGATTAAAAAAGAATAAATAATATGTTCACTATGGTTGGTCGAAAATAAGAGTAATTCAAATGGAAATGGAGGTTTGGGTAGAAAATCATTACCACATTATAATCAATCGAATCATATGCCCCAAAATTAATAATAATAAATTGATACATTGAATACCATAAAAATATATATTTCCATGATATTATAGATAAATGGGTTGTATACATAAACCATAGTAAACTAAGTGTCGTAAATAAGGAATATCTCACAAAAATGGAAGTGAGATAAGGAAACCCTTACCTTATGTCCGAATGTATTCTGCGTATGATCTTATTGTCCTGAATATTAAAATTATGTTAATTAATTAATAATAACAATACATTTTATATATGCAATTTATTTATTATATATTTATTATTATTATTTATAACATTTTATATGGGTTAAGATAATCATTTTTCTTCATTTGGGAGTGCACATTTTCTTAATTTTTATGATCAGTTTTCATGTAAAAGAGTGTTGATGTTAATGTAAAATGGGAATAGAAATCCATAATTGATGTTATGAATTTTATTTATAATATAGAGGGTTAAGTGATCATATAAATCGGTTTTTTATTATGGGAGAGGTTAATCCTTAGATAAAAATTTAATGATAAATGCTTGGATTAATTTTGGTGTTCATCAATCACTACAAACTCATTTTGTTTTATAGTTTGATACCAGGTGTAGAGACTAATTACTGAAAATTAAATATGATATATTACATTTATTTTAATCTGGATCAACCAAAAATCTATTTTCATTACAAAAATTGAATATGGTAATAGAAATTAAAAACTCTTCATTTTTGGGTGTGACAAATTAACACATCTAGGATAGTGTTTCCATTTTTAGAATAATCGAAGGGGAAAAAGAGAAAATGTTGAAACATTAAATTATCATAATATCAGTACATTACATGTTAGGAGATGTAATTATCATATATTTTGGATGATTGGAGGTGAGGAGAGAGAAATAATAGAATGGAACTTGTAAAATAATTTGACAGAAAAAGGAATATAGGTTTATCTATTTTGTACTCCTCCTTCAGATCATCCTTATGGTCGTTGGTTTTGGCCTTTTGGTGATACCAGAAAGTCCAGGAAGTGTGTGAGGGGATTTTGAAGACTATATTGGACAACATAGTAATGGAAAAATCTTGAGTGGTGTTAGAGGAAGAGGGGTGAGGGGTTGTTTTAAAGTGGATGAGAGGATGTTTCTCACATTATTTAAATCATTAGTTAATAATTTTTACCAAAAATAAGAATATTATTTATTCATTTCACTAAAAATTATAATAATTTCATGTGAGTTAAAACCACGTGTTCTTACATAAACCTTACATCACCTATGACTGAATAAATCATTTATTTAGCAATTATCGTAAATTTTTGTCTCATCACTATTCACCAAAAAATATAGTATTTCAGAAATTTCCCAAACATTATCCCTAGCTATTTATAAATGTGTAAAATCAGAAAATGAAATCCATTTTGTGGAAATAGTTTTCTAAATCTGAGAAATTTTAATTTTAATTACAATCACTACTTACTCGAAAAGTATAGTTATTAAAATTATAATTGTTTTTATAATACCCTGAAAAATTAAATAAGGTCTTATTAAATTTACCCAAAATCAAAAAGCTAAAATATTTATTTATGACGAAATTTTATTAAAAATGAATTATCTTTTAAATTAATTTATTAGTTATAAACTTGTAATTAAATATTTATTTCTTAGAAAAATACCAATACTTAATTATTAAGGATAAAAATATTCAGTTACATTGATAAGTTTCCAAAATTATATTTATACAAACATGGGTGAGGTAACTATTCATGATGGTGAATTACTATTCGTATTGGTCATGTTAATTTTCATTAGGGTACAATACTATTCATTAGGGTCAAGATACTATTCACAAGAAATTATGTAGATTCCTCCACACATTAAATATATTACTTAATACAAATGTGTATATACATTTTTTGAAATTCAAAACACATAAGTGGAAATATTAATTTCAATATCTAGTGTATAACTCTAACATTGTTTTTATGCATTGTGAATCAGTGTTTTTTTCAAATAAGTTATCTAATGGATTTAAATTATTTATGAAAAAACATACCATTAAATCATGGGTGTCATAATAGTAGTGAATATAGTAATGACATATTTTTGTATTAATAAAAAAAATTATCTCAGTCAATATATTATAATATATTGATCATAATTAATTTTTTAATAATCAAATACACATATTCATATTAAAATATTTTTGTACACATCAGTATACTGTAAAATAGTGTTTTTTATAATTTTTTTTTGAAATCAATAAATCTGAAATATAAATATGTTTAATTAATGTACTTAATTACTATTTTTTCATAACATAATGTATTTAAAATTATAAAAAAATTATTGGGGTGTTACAGTTTTCCCCCTTAATAGAAGTTTGTCCTCATAACTCGAAATTTCACTTTAAAAGATAATGGTTGATACTTGAAAACTCTTTTATGGGAAAGCCAAATCGGAAATAGTTTTAACAAAATATTCTCTTAAAAATGGGGAATGTGAAATGCATAGGTTACCTTAAAAATATATATTTTAACAGGATAACATTAGTGTTAAGTGAATCATAGAAATGGAAGAATAATATTACAATCATGTTCTGATAGAACAAGATAGATAACATGTTCATATAAACGTTGATTACCAGAAAACTATAAACTATAGTTATGATAAATTTCATTGATATCATTCAAATTTTTTATAAAAGGACAAAACAAAATTATGACCATTTTCATTGGGTGGAGGAATTATTCAACTGAATAAGAATAAAAATATACTCAAGCTTATCATTTTATTTCACATTGAACATTCAATAATTCATCACATATAATAGGGTGTTCCAAGTGGTAATGTAATATTTTAATCACCAAAGGCTCGTACAATGATCTACTTAAACCATTCATAAATGGTTAAACATTCAATAATGATTCATCACATTAGAAATAATATCTCTCAATTTCCAAAATGAATTTGTCATTATCCCTCAATCAACATGATGTAGCTCAATATTTCTCATTCAAAACATGTGAATAACTTCATAATGTATCCTCATGAAATATGGTAATAACTGAAATAACTATTAAAGATTATTGGAAACATTAAATCATCCTTAGTACTTACGTAAGATACATGTTATTTGATTTAATCTATAAATCTAATAGTGTTGTATACTCCATCATATATTGAATAGAAAAATTTACTGCAAGTAATAAATCAGTTCAATGGTAGTCAGCAATTATACAAATTTTTCATCATCATTATCTAAACATTATGAATATATTTAGGGTTTTTTCCCTCAATAATGCATTTTCTAGAATGTTTAACATTCCACAGAATATCTTTTCTTCGACCATTCAATAAATGTTTTAAAAACCATAATGAAAAAATATTGCAGAACAATCCTCATATATTCCATAAATATTATAACCATTACATTGCTACTAAAATATTCCAATGACATAATTTATGACTAGGCATACTAGTCAGTCCACCTCATCTACAGTGGTATCATAACTCGATCATTATCATGTGACATTATTTGGGGTATATTCCTATTAATATTAGGACAATGATTCAACGAGTGTCATATCTCTTTGAAATTGATGTAATTTACATTGGAATATTTTGTCTTACCCATTCAATAACAAACATGGTTTAATTTTCCTCCACACTTATAAAAATATCCCATTCCCTTCAATCATTTACTAGGATGAATCATTCCACAATTATCACATGTGGGAAAACCCTTCTTTCCTCTATTTCCCTTATCCATGATTTTCTCTTTCATCCTTTTCTTCTTTGACTTCCCTTCAAAGACATAGAACATGTAGAATAATTTAAATATAATTTCAACATATTATATTTTTTCTTCAAATGATGATGATACATGGGAGATTATCTTTCTTTTAAATAATTTATTACGACCATATGATATATGTTCTTTATTACTCTTTGTGTAATGTGAACTCGTGTAGTTATCGTTTATTCTCTTATGATCAATTTATAATCTATTACATATAATATATGAGATTATAAAATTATGAACTCTCTATATTACATAACATTAATTTGTGCATCGACAATCCTATAACAATATACATTGGTTACATTGGGTTGCATAAATCCTTGATAATGGTGGGTAAATTAAATGTGAATTTTCCTAAGAATATCACTTGGGAGTGTGAAACTAGGTGCATAGTAATGTTTATAGTCAAGTATTATGTTATCCCAGGTCAAGCTCAAAATAAATTTTCAGAGATATTACACGAAGGTACATATGTGCAAGATAATTGTCCATTTGTACTATCCAAACAGAGATGTTTTTTCTAGGAATACCGACACAATATCTTTTTTACCAACATTCTAGGATGTTATTGCATACTAGTCCTCAAATTATATTTTAATGTTTTGGTCACTAATCAAAATTTTCTAAATCATGTTTCCCAGTTTTCTATTAAATATCATTTGATACTAACTCTAATTCCCTAGCCATATTCTCTCGATGTTGGTGCATTAATTTTTTACAATGGAATGTTTGCAAGGAATAAAATCCTGAAGGACCAAATAGTTTTGAAGTCTTAGGAAAACAGAGTTAATTCATGATACCCATAATAAATTTTTAAAACCAAATATAACAAGTTATAATATAAAATAATATAAATTACATCGTTGAAATATTACACAATGATTTCTTCTCCATAACCTAGGGAAAAGAAATAGAATAAATGCGTGATGTTAGATAATCAAAAATGTTATGCAATAGAGAAAAAGATATCATAATCATAAACATCAGTCATGGAAAATAAATAAAAGTACAAATTCCATTAATAATTGATCATAATATGGAAAGAATAAGAGATCAATAAATAATTCCATAATAAAACATAGTCATGGGAATTATACAAGTCTAATAACCACATGAACTATAAATTACTATCTTTATAATGAGAGAATACATAAGGTCTGTCATAATAAACTTTCCCTCAAGGCCTCATTCAAAGACCATGAATAACTATACTTGAAAATCCTTGTTCCAAGACTCTAGTTTGTCTCATGAGACCTACAGATGAATCAAGGGTCTCTAGAGGACTCCAACCATCACTTAATATAACTAATGAATTCAGAATATGAATGAGGAGAACATAATCAACATATACATTAATATTGAAACTAACATATGAAATGTAAAGAACATTCCCCAATCCTTAAAAAAACACTAACCATTTAGAGTAATGTGGTGATTGGTTCCAAGATAGCACATACATATTAAAATAAATAAGAACCCCATAAACAACATATTATAGATGATATCATAAGATATAAACCTCAATTAATTTCAATATTCAATAAAATATCATTAAATATATCATGATACTTTTAAATGATAATATTGAAATTTGTTTTGAGGAAATAATCCTTAAAAATTCCAATCTGTATCATACCACCTCGAAAAATTCATGTCATAATCCCTTTGAATATCATGATAATAAGGATACAATTTATATAAAATTCAAAAGAGAATTAAATACACCACATTTAATGAATAAGTGTTGAACAAGGAATATATCTCATAAAAGTTAAAGTAAGATGTGAAAAATTCTTTTTTACTTTGGAAAGAAGAGTTATTTATGAAAATATTTGTATTTATCCTGAAATCATACTGTAAAGATTTTTATCCTAGAAAATAAATGTTATCATGATTGAAATTATACATTGGGAAAAAAAATTCCCACCAGTGTAAAAGAACATAAAATTCTTTTTTAATGAATCTTTAGAAATAAAACATTTTAGTGGGGTTTAAGGAAAATATTTAATTGATTTAAATGTGAAATTGAATGTTTATTTTTAAAAAGCCTAATATGAAACCAGAAAGTTTGAAATTATATTTTTTCTGATTTTATAAAAATAATATTTTCTTAAAACAAATTATATTGTGCCCTTAAATAGAGGTAAGAATTTGAGATGTTCTCTTGAATCAGGTTTGTAATTCGAGAAGAATTTAAGAATGATTGTTTTAAATCATCTAAATCCCCATAAAATGAAAAAGGATTATGATTTATACACATAAATTGAACGTCTAAATTGAATTAATGATTAATAAATGGGAATAAATAATAATTTAATTGACGAATGTTTGGAATTAGAGTATCACATTTGAAAATGAAGGTTTATGTAGAAAATCCTTACAACATTTGTTTAATCAAATCATATTCCAAAAAATTAAAATCATAAAATGATATATTGAATACAATGAAAAAATGTAGATTAATAATATGAAACATTATTGGGTAGTATGCATATTCCATAATCAAAAAATAGTTCTAAATTAATAGTATCACAAAAAATAGAAATAATATGAGGAAACCCTTACCCTTTGTCCGATTGTATTACACACTTAATTTCAATTTCACAAATAATAAAATTAGATTCATTAATTAATAATACCATTAACTTATATATATTTATTATGTTCATTTATGGAATTTTACATTGGTTAAGATGTTCAATTTTTTTTCTTTGGCAGTGCAAGTTTTATTAGTTTCCATGATCGGTTCGCTTGTATAAAAGTATGGACATTCATGTAAAATGAAAATTTAAAAATATATTTAAAGTTTTGTGTTATTATTCATCATATATAATGTTAAATTATCATATAAATATTTTGGTTATTTTAGGATAGGATGATTCCATATATAAAATTTTAACGATAAACGCTTGGATTTATTTGGTGGTTTTTCGATCACCACTAACTCATTTTGTTTTATAATTTCATACCATGTATTAAAAATGATTAAAGAACATTAAATATGATATATAAAATATATTATGATATATTTCAAAAATAAAAATGGTTTCATGACCAGAATTGAATATGGTAAAATAAATTTAAAACCTGTCGTCCTTGAGTGTGGTAAATTAGGAAATCACGAATGATGTTTTTATTTTTAGTATAAGAGGAGGGCTAAGAGTGATGATGATGAAATATTACATTATAATAATATAATTACACTACACTTATGTTAATAGAATAATCATAGCATTTTTATGATGGGTGGTGAGGAAAGAGAAACAATAGAATGAACCATGTAAATGAAATTTAAAGAAAAAGGAAGAGAGGTTTACCACTTGAGTACTCCTCCTTGAGAACCTCCTTAAAGAAATTACTTTTGGCCTTTTTGTGAGACCAGAATGTATTGGATGTGAGTAAGGGTCTTGGTAATATTATTTTTTAGAACATTTTAAATGAGCAAAGACTGAGTGGTGTGAGATGAAAAGGGGTGGGGGCTGGTGTTTATAATGGAGGAGAGGTGGGTATTTCCATTATTATAGTCATTGTTAAATTATTTTGGCTCTGGAATCTGAATAGTGTTGATTATTTTGACTAAAAATAGTTATATGTGCATGTGAGTTCTATCCAAGAGTTATTACATCTTCCTCACATCACCTATGACTTAATAAATCATGTTTTTAGCATTTGTCATTATTTAACATATATTAACTATTCACAATCAAACCACAACTATTTCCGAAAAATTACATACAATTAACACTAACAATTATTCATTGTGTAAAATAAAAAAAGAACTCCATGTTATGAAAATTATATTATAAATATATGGAATTTAATTTATAATTACATTCACCATTTATTTGAAAAATACAATTTCTAAAATTATAACTATTTTTAATACATAAAAAATTAACTATTTCCTAATTAAATTATCCCAAAATTGTAGGAGAACAAATATTTTGAATTATATATAAACTTTATGAAAAATTCATGATATTTCAAATTAATTTGTTAATTATAAATTTGTAATAAAAATTTCTTTATCAAAAAAATTCAAACACTAAATTATTAATGTTTAAAATATTCACATTCCTTTATAAAGAGCCTAACATTTATTTATACTTACATGGGTGATGTTACTATTCATAAGTGTACAGTACTGTTCATATAAGACATGTTATTATTCATAAGGTTACATTACTATTCATAAGGGTTATGTTACTATTCCCAAAAAATTACGTTGATTCTATCAGACACCTAATATATTACTGAACGCAACTGTGTATATCTATTATTTAAAAAAAATAAGTGTAAATTTATGTTTATCATCTTTCTTTTAACTATAAAAATGTTTTTTTTCATAGTGGCCTGTTGTGGTGGAAATATAATATGTCTAATGAATTCATATTATTGATGAACAAACATATCATAAAATATTTGATTGTCATAATAATAGTGAATATATTTATAACATATTTTTTTATTTATCAAAATAATTATAATAGACTATATATTATAATCCATTGATACCAATGAGATTTTAAATAAAAAAATACTCATATTCATATTATAATATAATTTTACAAAAAATAATATTGTAAATTAGTATCAGTTATTAAAATAAATTTGAATGCTATAAATTTTATATATAAGAATTTTTAACTAAAACGCATAATTTTAAATTATTATTTCAAAAAATATATATTTAAAATTATAAAACAAATTACTAGGGTGTTACACTATTTTTGTTACTACTTGTTATTTTCAGACCATATAATTAATATTATAATATTAGATTTTTGTTGAAATTATCTACTAGATAATTTTATCATTGTTATTTATTTTGGAGATAATGTATAGATTTTTATAAAATGTGATAGACATCAAATTAAAATTAAAATTTAAATCATGAATTCATAGCTATTGAAAAATATTTTATTTGGTGGTTGGAAAATTATATTTATACTAATAATAAATTTTCTGGAATGGATGTGAGTGGTTTTGATGGGTTTTGGGTAAAACATCGTCTAGATTATAAATGACAATTTTATATGTTAATTCATAATTAGAATTATAATCTATGAATATATATATTATAGTCAGAAAAATATTTTTTTTCTCATGAAGGTACACACATTCTCATTTTTTAATTATTGTGTGTGGCTCGAGTGGTGTTGATATTTTATTGTAATGGTATTTAATTAATCTCATATGTTTGTGTTTGATTTATAAATAAATAAAATAATATTTAATAACAATAAAGAAATAATATCCTAACGATTTATATCCCCACATCCAAAAACGTCATCATAATTCTTCTAAAGATACTCAAAATCTAATTAACTCATTAATTGGATGAGAATAAAAAAATCACTTATCATTAGTTTGTTATATATATATATAGACTGCGAAAAAATCACATCCTACATTCCCTTCAATTTCCCTAAGCGATCACGAAACCTTAATCAATCCTTATTTATCCTCAAAACTATTACCCCTAAATAAATAAATAAATTTATGGGGTCTATGGGTATAAAAAAACTATTTGAATGTTTCTAAATATAACACAATAAGAAAATGATAAAAATATAGTACATCATTCTTTCATAAATCTAGACACGAAAATATATAAGAATAAATATAATCATCAATTAATTTTAATTAAAGAGTGGGGTGGGAAAGTTGAGATGACCAAACCATAATATACATATATAAAATATCATTATACATAATTATTAATTATATCTCAAAATAAAAACACCCAACAATTTATAGGATTTGGGTATTTGGGGAGTAGGAGTATAATGAATTTATTTTACATTCATTATTTAATATCTCCCTAAAATTTTATTCAAACACGATACCCTTGTATAAAAATAATCTCAAATATTCTTTATCATTACCTGAAAAAATAGAATCATAAGAAATGGAGATCATTGGATCTTAGTGGTGTTGGGTCCTCTCTCTTTCTCTACCTTCATTGGGAATCCCCTTCTCCGGTTTTTTCACTTCGGGTTCCATGGAACTCCCCCATTTTCGTCACTTTCACCCCTTCTCTGTAGATCTGGCCCAGCACACAGAAGCCCAAATTGGTTGGGAGTGTAGTTTTTTCAGATTGGTATGGGAATATGGTAGTGGTTGTAAGGTAAGAACTATAAGTCTCGATGACCTTTTCCCTTAACTTCCCTCCATATGTTTGTGTTTTCACTTAAGGCATTCAGTCCAGATTTCATTTTAGGGATTCAATCCATGATAATTCTTTATTGATACAATTTTTTGTCGGTGGGGGTATTAATGTCTTTTTTTTCTTAGGTTTTCAATCAATGTGTTTCATTCTACCATTTCATAACTATTTTTTTTACATCCCCATATATGACAGTCCTCATACTCTATCTCCAGAGTCCTTTTCTCCATTCCATCTTGGTCGGGTACATCAGTTACCAAGGGAATTTTTGGATATGTTTTATGAGTGGTAAGATATCTCAGGCAGTGTAAGAGGTGGATAATTTCTATAGTTACCATCTTCCTCCAGTTTTCACATTCGATAATGGATATTGCTCTCTTTGGTGTCCAACGGTGTTGGTCACTATGGTTTCACGTTTTAGAATTTTGTGGTTCGACGATGAGGGATTAGAAAATTCATTATGTTTCATGGTGGATTAATGAATTGAAAATTTCTCATTTTCATCGTTATGGTGTTTGGAATGTGACGACAACCGTGGAGAGTGATCAGTGTCAATGGTAGTGAGGACGTTAATGTGGTACTCCATGAGACAATGGTGAAGATGACAATAACGATGATTGGAATTCAGGTAGGTCTCACCAGTGTGGGGATGATGTGGAGGCAAAAGAGAAGGATGTCTGACATGATAGATGTGACATTCATGGCAGGTTGGTGTCTTGAGATTCGCAGGAACTGGGAAGGGTGATGATTTTTTTTGAATGTTGTAATTGGAATTTGAATATTGTCTTCTCGGTCACAACAATTTTTTTTGAAATGTATGGTTTTGCACTAAACTATAATGTAGATTTTTTAAAATGTAAAAGACTTGATTTTGAAAGAATATTATTAAAATGTGGGAATAAAAACCTAATCATGGTACAATAAAATATGATAATCATATCATATCTAGTGAAACATAGATTATAATTTTTGAATCATGTTATAATGATATTGGAATAAAATAATACTTGAATCATTGGAGTGTAGAATAATATTTAAAAAATGTGGATTTATGAGAACATTATATGTATATGATTCATAACATAAGAATATATAAAAAATAAATATATGTATCATAAATAATTTCAGGGTTAACCTCCATGAAATTCAAATCAATGTGGAATAGTATAACTAGCATCCCATAATATAGAATACTCTACCTAACCACACCCCATTACATTTTTGACTTAGGTAAACCAACTATGGCCTATCTTGATCTCATGATAAGTAAAAAATTACCAATTTAATTATAGGTATATAATGTGCCCACTATTCATATACTTATAAACCATTTATATGGGTGTTGTAAAAACATTTATAATTTTGACATATCTCAATTAATGCATGAGAAATATGTATTTTTGAAAATTATTTTTACAAAAATAATATCCTAAGTATTCTACAAAAAGAGGTGGATTATATCATTATATAATAAATACATTAAATCCTATTAAATTATAAATTATATTGGCATAGATGAAAAAAATATATATAATTAGAAAAAAAAATTCAATAATATAATGAAATATCCAAAAAAATTAAAAAATATTTACTTTTAAAATTAAATTATTTTTAAAACAATGAAAATACATGTTACATATAAAATCTATGAAAAAATAGAGAGATTTTTTTTTCAAATAAAAACAAGTATTCTAAATGAAAAATGTGATTCTATGAATAATGTATTAAAAAATAAATTTATTTCACACATTTTAGAAAAAATTCAACGACAATAGAAAAAAACTCATTTTGAAAACAACAAAATAGAAACATCATTAAAAAATTTCTAAAATGTACAGGTTAATAGATATTAACCTAATAAAATAGTATAAGTTTAAAGAAATAAATTTATTAATGAATACACTATATAGAGATCTATAAGGGTTTTACTCCTTGTTGACTGACACTTAATATTGTATATGTGATCTAGCCTTGACTGTATTTCTATGTTCTAGGAACTACCCTATATCATGAATAGAGTGTCGGTGTGGTACCACACAACCTGATATACATGAGGTTTGGTAGAGTCTCATACATAGAATTTTAATTATTTTACTTTCACCCAAATATATGAGGACTTTTGCAAATTTTTGGTTAACCTAAGAAAAAAACTATTTATGTGAAACCTTTAGGAAAACCATATCATGGATATTGGAAACGTGATTTGATTTTTTTATATACTTGTTTGAAAACCCAATAAACATCCTCAAAAATATTTTATACACATAATCCAATTTTTTCATTTATTTGACTTGTTAATATAAAAATATTTTTATGTTTCTCGATTCATCTATAATCCTTATGATTTGATCTCCCCCCTTAAATATACTGAATCAACTGATATACTCTTGTATTGTTTCATCAATATCTTCAAAAAAATGTTTGAGTAGATTTATTGGACAAAAAATTGTAGCCTATATTTCCAGTGATAAATTTATTCTTAATATTCTTAAATAATAAAGATAACAACAGTATAATTCCATTGGAATTTGACTCTTTAATTTTCAATGATACCATGGTGTATTTATATCTCGATATTCTCCATAAATCCATCATTTTATAAAATATTCTTCCCCATCAAAATACTAATTTATATTTTCAGAATATAAGAATATTATTCTCTGTAAATTATTTATATTATTTCCAAATTAATATTATTTTAATCTTGGTAGGATCTCGTTATTCTTCAATCATCTACTCTCTAGGTTGTTCATGTTAAAAATCATTTAGAGATTTAGTCATTTAAAATTTGATATTATATTCAATACTATATCTTGAAAAATAACATAAATACAAATTATCTTATTGTGAATACTAATATCTTAAAACTAAGGATTAAATTATTTATTTCCTATATCAATTATTGTATCCTCATTTTCTCCACAAGTTGTGTGATATAATTTTTTTATAATCATGCTCTATGGCCACATTATTCATCCAATAAAACATATCATTTTCATTTTAAACATTAAATATATAATTTATATCATTGATTTTTATAGGAAACCAATTCTTTAAACTAACTTCAATAATTTCATAAAATGGTTGTAAGATCACATGATTGTTTGAAGCTTCACAACCTCATTTTAAATGTCATATCACCTTATCTAACTCAATCACCTCACACACCTAGATATTTCTCTTTATCACATACCCTAGGATTTATATGAATGTCAATGAAACTGAATGCATATATTGATCTACCAATCTTAGATGTTGGATGAATATATATTAAGCCCCTTGAACCCTCTTGTGAATGAATAACATTAACTTCATCATTATAATATATGAAAATACATAATCAGATCCTAAAATTTAAAATGAAAGTACATATTATGATCACATTAATTTATCTAAAATATATATTATATTTTTATGTACCCCTGCATAACATAACAATTTTTATATAAAATATTTATTTCTATATTTTTTGAATACAAGAAACATATATTTTACACAAGTTCAATCAACCTATTATGTGAATCTTGAGATTGATCCCCATATGGAAAATGATTCTTATAGTTGGTCCATCTACTATGGTGGATCTCATGGTAGTTCATTTTTATTTAGTGTGTTTGATCGATCTACTTCACTGGTTTTCACATTTAATCATTATCATGTTAAATCCATATACTATGATGGATCACAGTCGATGCAGACTCATGGCCGATTTATTGAATGCAATCTCTATAGTCAGTTCAACTCACCACACCACATGCGAAAAAATTTATCCATCCCATGATTATACATATATTGGATCAACCATACAATTATAAAGGCATTATCCAACAACCCTTATTCAGCTTCAGATGTTTCATGTAACTTTACATATAATAGGTAAAAACATTATAAAACTCACTGAGTTTTCTGTTAAATTTAATTAGCATTGATCAGTTCCACATTAGTCCTACATAGGTGGATTTACCTATACATAGCACTGTATTGACCTTTATACAAATCATTAATAGATTGAACAATCTTAAAAATTATGAAGTGTTTTAGTATTAATTTTGTGGGGGGTATTCTTACCCTTACACTCATAAACCCGACCATTTCATAGTCAGTGAAAATTTCAACTGACAGTTACAGAAATTCGATGTCTAAACACATATAAATAACATTTATTCTCCATAATGTACCATTATATAGGTAATATAATCAATTTATTACCCAAACATTGTGGATTAATCACTCCAACCTTCTACCAATCATTATCAGATCCTTAGTAACTGATGTCCAAGATACTCATATAATTATAAAACATCATCAATGTTTTTTTAATAATTTATTACAATATATTTAGAACATTACAATCATTATATATCTCATTTCCATCAATCTAATCAAAAACATCACCCCCATTGATAATTCTTAAATCACATACATCATAAAACAATAAATATTCACTTTTAAATTTTTTGAGAAAATATTATTTATTTCCAAACACTAATAAAAAATATACTGTGAATTATGATTAGTTAAAAATTCATAATTATTGATTACCAGATTATTTAATTCATGAAACTACTCAGTTAATCACAACTTAATATAAACATGCACTTATTAAGACATTGAAAACATGTTTAGTCAAGTACATTCCACATGAAAATCCTGATATTTGAATTGTTTTTTAAATATCACATCATTAATTTCAACATGGTTTCTCCAATACATTTCCCATAATTTTAAATAATTATGATAGTAATTATGAGGGGTATTATCCTTTAATATTTATTATTCCAAATAACTCTCATACTTTACTTCTTTTTAAAACCTGTATTATTGTCTGAATTTTAAATTGAGAATGGAAAAAATCACTTGTTTTTTATATAATATATCATTACATTATTCCACTCGATTTATATATATTCACTATATGTGTAGAAAACAACAAATAAATAACCATGTTTGTATATGATATATATTAATTAACTAAATTGTGATACCTCTATTAGAAACAGATTTTTTAGTATTATATAAATACTAATTTATCATAAAAAATTAATAGCTAATACACATATAATGAAACATCTAAATATTTGAAGTCCAAATAATTCTCTGATTTACACATAATTTATTCAACCAATTCCTATTAAATGGTGTAGTTGATAAAACAATAACAAGTTTATTATGTGTGATATCCAATTCTTATTCATAAGATTTCATAGGGATAACTATAAATTATATATTATAATGAAAGGGTGTTTTAGAAGTGTAGATTCTCAATTTTGATCCCCCTTAATTGGTGAACATATTTTCATCATCTTTATGGATGATGGAACAGTCTATAAATGAAATATTCCTTATTTTCATCACAATTACATCCTCAAGAGTCTCCTTGAATTCTATTTATGTTTTTAAAAAAAAATAAAAAATAGGAAATAAGATAGGACCACGTTGATTATTTAAATTTATCACTAATATTAAGAGTTTCCTCGCAACCTAGGATAATAATGTATTTTAATTATATCAAGACAATATAACATTAGACTCTCCATTTTTTTACTCTTGATATTGTACTTATATTCTTTATTCCCATGAGTTTATTATGTATGTGGAATATATTTTTCATACTCACTATTTTTTGTGTGAAACACTAATTACAATTTTATCAATTAGATTATTGGAATCATTAAATGTGTTTATTTTATTCTCAAACATCTCGAACTAACTAGGAATATATATGTTAGGAATTTTTAAACAATATTTCTTGACATATTAATGCTTACACACAAAAATCAAGCATCCTTAAAGATTCCATTGATAGGTAACTTCTAAAATTTTTCATACCATATGATGGTATTGTAATACACCTTCTTCATTAAAATCTTTAAAAATTTTGGCTTAGAACTTATCTGCTGTTTTTTCATCAAGGAATACTCATGGTTCATTTCTTTTATCGTATTTTTTTTTCGGTAAATAGGTTTTCTCTATTACTTATATCTACTCTAAATTACTTCTATACTTATATTTTCTATATAAATTTACATGTAATTCCAAAATTTCATGATCATGTTCAATAAAATCCCATTAAACCAAAAAATTCCAACTAGTCACATCATTTTACTTAATGTATTAATCATTTTAGGTTTGTTACAATTCTTATTTTGGTTTTTTTATTAGTACCTTAAATTATTGTTTTAAACATAAACCATTTATATGGTGTTTTACTTTTAAACATATTACTTCATTCATATATGGACATATTCATAAGTTTAAAACTAAATTTAATTTATATTAACATTTATCCTACGAAAATATATCAGGTTGTGTGTTACCTTCCTCCTAAATATTATTATTTCATCATCTTAGTAAAATTCAAGTTCATATTTTAGTGATATGTGTCTTATTTATGACAGGACTCATAAATATTGTTTTTTTGTAACATAAATATTCTCATATGTTTTTTAAGATCTATGTTGATGTCGTACAATTTTTTATAATCAAAGATTGAGTTCCAAACACAGAGTATTGATATAATTATTATCATCCACAATGGTTATTTTGACATATTACAAATAATTATTCAACATGTTAAATTATTATTCTAGAAAATTTCATTAATAATGAAAAAATAGTCAATATCGTAAGTACATTTTTATTTAACCTTAAATTGAGTAATTTTTACATCCATAGAGGTTTTAAAAAAAATCATGTTCAGGGAAATCTTGAAAAAATTATTTTTTCAGACCTTACTTTATTAGAATCAAACCATTTAAATTCTTTTTAAATTAAGAGGTATATTTCATTGAAATGTTATATTAGTAAATCCGTTGATTACCCTAGGTTAGTGAGAGTAATTCACTTTTTGAAAAACTTTTCATATGCATGTTCATTTCTTTAACTCCTTATAAGTATGCTTACCCCTTATAAAGATCATTGATTACATATAATATACATGTGACCTATACTTTTGGCTGATTCATCAAAGGATCATTAATTCCATAATTAAGTCCAAAAATTAATATATTATCAACACATCAGGAACTCGAATAGTTACCTGAATCATAATCAAAATAAATTTTACTACTTGTACAACCCTGAATACCTTCAATTAGTGGTGTTTATCCCTTTAGTCATTGATTCTTTCTCTGATTCCTTTCCTATAGTTTAAAAATAATTATTTTTATTATTTTTCAATGAAACATTTAGATAATTATGTCTATAATTATACTTTTCTTATTTCATCTAAGTCACCTTAAACATCTTTTGAAATCTAAACATCCTTATATATAAAAACTGAAATCAGTAAAAACCGAATTCTTTAGAGAGAAAATGGATGATTGGGTAACAATTATAGATCTTAAGGAATGGTTAGGTATCACAAAGTGGTATATTGAATCCGTAGAAGAATACTTTTTACTTCAACATATCTATATTGTTATGTTACTCCAAAAACTCAATAATATCATACAATCTCAACTAATTCAAAAAGATAATAAATGAGAGAGAAGCATAAAATATTTATAGGGTTTCGGATTAAATATAACATCATTAAATGTTGTAAAGATACCATTAAATATATTCTATAATATATAAAAAATTAAATACAATTATTTATACATTCGTGTTCTAATTATCTAGAAATTAGTTAGACACTGAATGTCCAATTTTAAATTGATTTGTTAGACACCGTAATCACATGCCTGTAGAAATTAGTTATACACCCCAATAATGAGATTATTAATGAAAATTTATTTTCTCATACCATGATCCCATTATTCTTGATGATTATTATAATCTAGTATTTATTTGATAACTCTCCTCAGAGAGACTGCATTCATTGGCCTACTTATAGTTTCATTAATGGTTTTAACCACTATTTGAGATATATAATTATCTATAAACCATTAAATTGATCATGAATGATTTGGATATTCTCAGTCTTATCAATTACATGAGTTCATAATAGAATATTTTCTCCAAACATAGATTCCACTTTTTTTATACTCTATTAAATCAGGAACTTAATACTCTCAAAAAACTATGAGCACAAGTCATGAAAATTATTATCAGTTCAATAATTATTTCAATTTGTTTTCATGGTGATATAATGCAAAATTTTACTCCAATTATCAATAATTTAAACAACCAGAAAAAATTTGAACTAATAATAATAAATTAAATCATTTAATTTTATCATAATAGTTATATAGATTCTAAACTGTAAGGATAAGATAATATCCACTCTCCTTATAATAAATCACTTCATTAAATCAAACTAGAGGGATATGAAATGGTAATAACGGATGTAAATCATAGAAATAACTATATGATAAGAAAAAAATAGGGTGCTAGAGAAAAAAAACATAAAATTTTACTCTAATGTATTATTTTTAAAACAATCTCGATATTAGATGTGCGATAGGAAAAAAATTTACAGCTTTCATAGCTTTTGATTCATCCCTAAATAAAATAGAAATTATATAGATTTTAAAATCCTATTAATTCCATGAAGATTGTTATTAAATATATTTTTATGTATTATATACATCAATAAAAATATGCAGAAATAAGTGGTGAATATTTAAGATATCTCAATGCTTGAAAATTAAGATGATAAAAACCATATACTGTAATATTTAATAATATATTAATAAAAAATGAGAAATTATGAGAATGAAATTATAATACCTATAAATATAAGAGGAATTAAAATATACCCAGTCACTATTTTATATTGAACACAAATAATAATAATAATAATAATCTTCTATAATAATGATTATTATATAATGAAATGTAATTGACTTAAAAACCCTCCTTAAATTTTCATAATAAATGAATCAAAATAATACGATGGAAGGATTAGAAAATAACTAATAAATACTAACAAATAAAAATTAATGAGGATTATATAATTTAATTTCAATGTAATTACCTCATATAAAAGGAAATCTGGTGAATAATAAAAGCATTACTCAATAAAGGAAAATTGACTTGAAACCCCCTTACATCAGACTTCTATTTCATTATAAAATCTCTAAATCTATGTCTAATAGTTTTTTTTATTTTTAATATTTTTTTGAAAACATATATTTATTTATTCTTATATATACCATTCATATATAATTTTTCATAAAAATTAATAATCATTTGAAAAATAATTAAATATTGGTGTTAACTGCCTCAATTGTTCTATTTTATCATTAGGATGGTGATCCCTTTATTTGGTCATTACTCATGATTTATGAAGCTTTAAAATTACTATTTAGGTTCAACTAGTGTGTTTGATATATTTTTTCATGTTCAATAGTAATTTTATAAATATTTTGGAGAGGGTTCATCGAGATCAGAAAAAAACATCATTTTTTATTAATTTTGATATTCAATAAAATTGATTTTATAGATTACTATACTTATATATATATATATATATTAATTTTTATATAAAAAAACTAAATTAATAATTATTATATCATGTTATTTTTATTTAATTTATCTGTTTAAATCATAATATAAATTTTATAATATTGTTTACATATGTGGTAAAACCAATACAAATAATAACATGTTATAACTAACAAATGATTATTAAACTTATATTTTTTCTGTTATAGTATTTATTTTATAGTAAATTTATAGTTTAAAATAATAATTCTTGAGATAAATAAAATTTTAGAAGACTTGGATGAACAATATACGGATGAATGGATACAGAGGGGATACCACTTACCTTGGGGACCTGAATCCTCTCTTCACGAGTCTCTTTGAAATGAGGCTTTTGGGAAATATTATGATTACTAATGTTCATAAAAAAAGATATTGGATCAGTAGGGTGTTAGTTATTTTAAGGATTACATAGTATACCATAGCAAAGATGTGGGTACTTGTGGGTAGTGATACTCATTCATAGACAAATAAGGAATGTAACCTCTACTTGAATGTGAATATAAAGGACAAAAAAATCTAATTGGTAATTGGGAGGCTGATAATTCCTTCATATAGACATTTATATATATTTTTTCATATTGTTTTGACATTAACCATTAATTTACACTTTTTGGATCATTTTACTTTTACTATTGTTATTCAATTTCTCCCTTTGTAATTTATTTTTATTCCAAAAATGAAATTGAACTTATTACCAAATATGGGTATGATTATTCCAAATTTACAATTAAATTTTCTAAATTTAATTTATTAAAGTGTTAAGAATGAATTATAATATAAGAACACGTAACATAGATAAAACAATTTTTGGAAAAAATATATTTTAAAAAATGAATTTATTTATATTCTATGTCGTATTAAAATAATTTGATGAAGTAAAAATTATATTTACATAATATAAAATAATTTCATAAAAATAATTTTATAATATAGAATGATTTAATTTAATGAAATAATAATAAAAATTATATAAAAACACTGTTTTTGAAAAATATATCTTTTAAATAAAATCAATATATATATAATTAACAATTAAATTAAAACATGTTTCATCGGACTTTTATATTTTAAGTAGTATTAATTATAATTCATTAATGTTATTTATTTATTCATCTAATAATTTTTTAATTTAATCAACCAATTTTATTAAAATAATTCATTAAATTTAATAACTTTAAAAAAATCATTTAATTTATTTAAAATAAATAATTCATAATTTAATTATATATATATATAATATATATAACCATTTATTATATAATATATATGGGTAATACTAAAATATTGATATGTTTACTGACATTATACCCACTAATTATGTAACCTTTTATAATGGTCAAATTATAGCTATATTACCCCTATTAACTTTTATAAATTCATTCCATTCCAACATCACAATTCTCTTATCACATTCAATTTTTTATTATTTTAGATTTTTATATATTAATTTTTCTTTCATGGTGTTCATCCTTATTGTATGATTAATTGTATTGTTGGTGATTCTCATGGGTGAACCTGATCTAGGGGATTTATAAGTGGTAAAAAAAATCTCTTATTTTATATCCCAGTTCAATTCATAACCTTTTAATGTTTATAATCATACATGGTGTGTAATAATTGGTTTCTTGTAATTTTATTATAATTTACCATATGAGTGACTGTAATGGTGATAGATCGATTAAAAAATTTCATGGCATTCATTATACTCATGTTAAAATATTTTAATATAATATAAAAAAATATTTATGAATAATATGAATAATTTTTTTAGAAAGAAGATGAATACTAATATATGGGGTGTGACATTAATCCCCTTTAAATAAATTTAATCCTCAAAATTTAAATTATCACACTATAATGAAAATATATATGGGTATCCATAAGATAGAGGTGGATAAAGATATAATATGTCATCAGATATCAACATCACCATCTTAGGTATCACTAGGAAAGTCATGATTTTCTTCACAAAAGATATATTTTGATATATTCATTGGGCACAACCATTTTACTAAATTTTATTCATTTGAAGGTAATGATACATATGAGTTTCTATAGAAACTCCTTTCACATATTCACACTCATGTATAATTTCCAACCAAATACTAAAAAATTGATTCTATAGAATAATGATAATATTCTATTAAATAAAATTAAAACACAATATGTATATTAAATATAAACCTTAAATATGATAAAAATGATAAAATAACTTATGTTTAACAATCGATATTTTCATTTAATATTGGAAATTTCTAACTAGTAGCCAATAATAATGGGGACATGGGCTATCCACAAGAACCACATAACAGTTTGGACAAGGGATAACCACCCATGGTTCTTCTAGATATCAGTAGATATAAATTTTAAATTTTTAATTTGGAAGGATATAATGGATCAGCCTATCTCATAATGATAATTTATATATTTTTTTCCCATAAAACATTCTTAATCTCATCAATTCTTAATTGACCGATTATAAACAAAAAGGATTCTTTAATATTTCCACTAAAAAGATCATAATACATCCTTATAGATAATTGGGATGATATACTTAGATTATATATCTTGTTATCATGAGAGAATTCCATGTTTGTTGGCCTTGATAAAACCAAATTTTGAGAGTATTAAAAAACAACTTTGAAAAATACAAATAAGTATTAATAAAATTTTTAAACAAATTAAAAAAATTAATTTTTAACAAATTTATATTTGAAATTACATTATAAAACATGAATACATGGAATGTAATATTTATAATTAATATTTAACAATACAATGAGAAAATTTAATTTTCTATAAAATTTCTAAAAATGGATTATTTTCCCACTTTTATAATGAATGTAAATGATATTGAAAATTGGATTGTGTGAATAAAATTTAAAATATACCCCTATAGTTATTTTTTAAATAAATTTTTGTCTAATAAAAATTTATTATTATAAATGATATAAGTACTCATAATAACATTTAATAAAACATGTAGTATTAACAATGATGTGTAATTAACCTAATCGAAAGGATGACATAAGGTTGGATCGACAAACAATCAATCTATTTTTGAAACATGATAAGAATAGAGGATAAATGGAAAGACGGAATTTAATCCCCAAAAATAACTATTGAATAAAATAATAAATGTGTTTTAGATATAAATAATATTCAATTTTAAATTAATAGAAATTTAATCATGTGAAATATCAAATTATATATGATATTAGAATAGAACCTTTCACTTTGGAAACTTCTGAATAAAGACGCCTTAGATGATATAACCATGTATTTATATATATATTCATTAAATTACATGAAAATTATTATAAAAAAATTAATGGGTAGTACTAACACCAAATAATTTAAATCAATAGTGAATATGAAGCATAAATCAGTAAATGAAAATGCAAATAAGAAAAAACATACAATATAATGTACTATGTTGTAAAGACAAATTATGAAGGTAATTATGAGTAAAAAATAAAATACACAGATAAATAAGAAAAATTATTATTCAATATAATAATAAGATATAGTTTATTCGAATTATAGGGATAAATATTGGTTAAAAGTACTTTTACATAATGAGAATAAATTATGTTTACAAAAAAACATAAATATTTGGTAACATACTTGTCAAAATAATTAAAAATTTGAATTAAGAAATATTATTTCTAATAAAATGAAATATAAATTAATTTTTATTAGATAAGTCATTAGATTATTCAATTCACTATAACAATTGAACCCCTAATAACCTGATGTCGATGTCTGAATTATTAACTAATTCTATGATACATGGAATCACATCATGAAGTCCCAAATTTTTTAGTGGTCATAGTATACGAGATACATTAATGTATCCCATATTACATGAAAAAACATAAATAAATACTTAATTTTTTTCTAGAATATCTTTATTCCTCTATGTATATCAATTACTATCACTCATATAACACTTAATGGATTATTGGGGAAAAAGAAAACAATAAGGGTGATCTCAAATTCTATATAATGGTTACATGAAGTGGAAGATATCTAGAATCAGTCAACATAATCCACATGTAACGGTAAATATATTAACAAACATTCCATTTGAATAACCAGATTATCATGGTAATATAAGGCATTATCAATATGATATGGTAAATAAAATAACCACATTCCATTTAATGAATAATAGTCGAATTAAATGAATCAAAAAATAATGTTATTTTTAAATTTGTTATATTATAATAAATAAATTTTCAATGAAATAAATGATTAAATATTGGATGTCATGTTTCAATCACATGATGCAACAACTGTCAAGATTTTTCGTAAGATGGTTTAATGTTATATAGTGAATCTTGTCTAATGCAATATTACTAATCCACCTCATTAGCCAAAAAATAAATCAATTTATTATATAATTTTGGTCCCATTCATAACAACATGATCTAATAATTCCCCGTATATCGAATAATATAATTAATTAATGAATAATATGTATTCTCATAAAATATTTGAATTGAGTATAGTATATTGGTTTATCAATATTTCTCCTAGACAATGAAATAACATTTAATTTAAAAAATTGTATGTATAATTTATATAATGATTAGGAAATACGAATGCATATGTTAAATATTATATATATTGAAGGGATATTTAATTCTTAGTGATCACATGGAAGTAAATATTTCAAGAGAATGTTAATAATTACCAAAATGAATCAAGAAAGAGAATAAAAATTCTATCTATAAAAAATAATAATAATAATACATCCATATAGAGAATTATTATGGTCACAATATAAGATATTATTAGTTTAGTATACCTACAATATGTTAAAGTGGTCAATGAAGAATAGAAATACCAAAATAAATCGTTAAAAACATTCTTCAATAAAATTTCATTTTCATTTTTAAAATTGTTTTTAAAAAACTTATTATCCAAATAAATTTCTTTGAATATATTGTATTAATATTAAAAATATTTCTTTAAAACATTTTAGTTTTCATGATGGAAATAAATTCCTTTCATTTCTTACATGTTAAAAAATGATTCCTTTCACTTTTAATAATAACATATAAATTTGTATTTTTTTAAAAAAAACAAGATTATTCCTTTAAAGAAATCATTTAAAAAATTAAAAATGCGTAAAAAATACATAAAAATAAAGTCTAATGCTTAAAATATTATGAATATATTTTATAAAACATTTATTTTCAATGAAAACATGTTTACGACTAAAAAGTGAAATGAACTTAGATTTTCTTAAACGTATATTCTCCATTATTTTAAGTACAGAAGAGTGTAAAATATTTATATTAATGGAAAATGTGATAATTAAATATTATAGAATAAAAATAAATGGTTTTATTTGAAAATTATCAATTAATTTACTTCAACATAAATTGAAGCATAATAAAATCTGGATTAAAATGATAGTGTGAAACAAAATCCTACAATTATCATATTACTGAAGTGAAAATTAATAAATAAATATATTAAGTAAATTAAATTTATATACACTTATAAAATTATTAAATAAAATGTAAAATAATTATGATTAATTATATACATAATATTATAATATCAAAGGAATATAATGAAGTAATGTAAAATAATGAAAAGATATTGAGTTATGAAATCCCATACCCCTACGTATCATTCGTGAAAAATATCCTTGGATGAACAATTAAATATTAAAACATACAATACAATGAATTGATAAGAAATGATTTTATTACATGTGGAACATAAAATAAATCCTTATATAAAAGAAATTATTTTTAAAACAATATAATATTCCTCAATGCAGGGAAATTGACTTGAAGTCATTTCAAAGATCTTTTAAGTGATGTGGAGATTAATCAATGAATTGACTATGAATATAAAATTTATATCCACATAAAACTACTATAAATAAAATATTCAATATTCAATATTCATTTTAAACATAATCATATCATGACATAATCAAAGAATTAGTAGTTTATCCCAATTAATGGAAATTGGGTTGTAAAATCCCTTACCACACGATTCCTTTTAGTTAAACATTATATAACCACCTATGTAATGGTTTTAATAATTTTATTTTTTATAAAATAATAATAATAATAATATTTATAATATCATATATGATATTTTATAACATCTTATAACCCATTTGTTAATAATTTTTCATTATTTTCATTATTTCAGTTTTTAATTGCTTTATTTTCCAATTTGTGATTTATCATGAATGTTCTATATCTTGTATTTGTTATATAGTTCCATAATCTCCATAATAAAAGTCATGAAACAATTTTCATGATTTTTCAAGAATTTTTCGTTTATGAAAAACCATTAAATTTGTTTTTTACAAATGAACTGCATTATGATAATTAAATTTATAGGTTGTACGTGTGCATGAGAAACATTTCCATTTGTCAATAATTATTATAGAATGATTATAATTAACAAAATTAGATAAATAATTATAATATTATAATAAATAAAATATTATTTATTTATATATATATCATCCATGTAATGTGGTTATGAATAGAGAGTAATGTCGCTTCATGAAGGTGATGTTCACTATATACACAAACAATGCTATAGTTTTTTTTGAATGAAAAAGAAAGAAATAAAATTATATATTATCCTTTAAAGATGATAAATATTTCATTAATTTCACAAATATTTAATTAATATCACATATATTCATTAAATATACCCTCATTACCTTCCATTTAAATGTTACGGAAAAATGAATATCATTGCTTCATGAGGCGGTTTTCCACTGTACACACGAGAAATGCATTGTATCCCCTAAATAATTTATATTTAAAAAGTATATATGATATAACTCATATATTTGTATAATTAT
This sequence comes from Viscum album, assembly GCA_963277665.1. Classification (NCBI taxonomy): domain Eukaryota; kingdom Viridiplantae; phylum Streptophyta; class Magnoliopsida; order Santalales; family Viscaceae; genus Viscum; species Viscum album. The sequence goes on along the minus strand of OY728150.1, from coordinate 1,877,880,346 downwards.
TTTAAAAATATTAGATATATATTTTATATCCATCATAATATCCATCCTTGAGAGGTGGTATTACAAAAACAAATTACATCAGTTCTTAATGAGGTAGTCCTTTGACCACGTGAATGATGGTTTTGTAACACATATTATGGATGTTGGGATGATTGTAATAATGTAAATTATTATAATATCATATAATTATATATATAATTCTGATATTAGTATTTCATTATATTTTACATACAATGGATGGAGGTGGATGAAAAAATGCAATAAAAATATCTCTTGAAGAATGTATCCACTTCTTCAGGTAACCTCCTTATGTTATCACAAAAACAATCATAGATTTGATTTATACCAAAACTAATGATTTAAATGTAAGTTTATATAATTTTATAAGTTAATTGGGTTAGAGTATTCCAAAAAAAATTATTTTATGGAGTTAATAAGATAGAAGAGAGGGAGTCAATTTATTATTGAGCTGTGTGGCACCGTTGTAGTATTTTTTTAAAAAATATATACCCAAACTTATTAAATTCTATAATGATTCAAAATAAAATATTATATATCATTATAAATGATAGGGTTTAAATATTACAGTTAAATAGATTTTAGAAAAAAATTACGTCAATTTAAGCCTTTTCTTTATAGTATAACCCCTAACAAATCCATTTTTTTAACCGCAGTTAATATTTTTTATTATTTTCATTATTCATATTATTAAAAAAATATGTTGAACACATTATATAATATAAATTTTTTTGATTACAAAAATGGAGTCAATAATTCCAAATTTCAATAATTTAATTATAATATATTAAAATATTAATAATCTCACAGATATGATGAGAAAGAAGGCTTTAAAAGAGAAAATGTTCAAAAGTATGCAATGTTTTTATATCAAAGTTAGTTTTGAGAAATATTCAAGATAACTAAATTTTAATATTTTTTATATTTTTGAACCATTTTTCCATTAAAACCAATTGATAATATAATTTAACTACATTAATAATTTAATGAAAAAGTTAATTTTCAATTAGAATTCAGTATTTTTAACTATTCATTTAAAAGTGAATCATTTATGGAAATTTGAAAATCATCACTCATAGATTATTTTGATATTACTATTTAAAAAATAAATTTCATTTTTTTAAATGAATTTATATTTATTAAATAAATTTTATAAAATTATTAAATATTAATTTGAAATTATGTGTACAAAGTGAGACTAAAATGTCTTTTTACAAAATATGATTTTTTAGCAAAAAATTCTTTTTTATTTTCATAAATTATAATTTTATTTATAATGAATAGATAACCATAATTTTCATAACAAATTTAGTGATTTTTATATATAAAAATTTCATGGTTAGATTATAATGTTATACTATATTATGGTTTATTTCAACATGGGGATCCATGTTCTATATGAAATCAATGAGAATTAATTTAATGAAATATATTTCATGGGATATTTAATCTTCATATTTTGTGTCACATACACTATGAAAAAAATATATTATTTTAAAATATTAGTGTTTCACATTAAACCCATCCTAAATAAATTATGTCCTCACAATTTAAACATGATCTTATTAATCAAGGTTTTAGCATTATGAAATACCATTTTTGAAAAACCCACATTATAAAAGTTTAAAAAAAATATCCTCTTAAAAATTTATGTTCATTTTTCAAATAAAATAAAAATAAAAAAATTAATAATTAAGATATCATTAGTGGAATTTGAATATATTAATATAGATTAAAAACATAAATAGTTATACAGAGTGATAGAACTTATTTAACACGGGAAAGTGAATGGTCAAGGTAATGTTAATGGCCTAACTTATTGCATCCCGCCTTTTTATCACATAAACATTCATTACATTATACAAAACTGAGAATCTTTAAGGTTTAGTGACTTGGAAACCAGGAACATAATACATGAAACAAAAAAAAACATTCTTCTTAAACAATTGAAAGGCTTCTCCTAATGTTCATCCTAGGGTCATTACTTCATCTTACAACTTGGGGACATACATCAAAAGAAACGGTGAGGAGAAGGCCCCGTAAGGGAAACTAGAGAGGCATTTTACATGTGAACTTGAGATACTTGAATAAGGTCATGAAAAGAACTTTAAGGCATGAGAAAGAAATCATGATATACATCATAAAAAAATAACATTTTTCATAACATGAAGATGTGGCTACATCATTTAACATAGAAAATCATGAACATATCCCCAAGGCCCATCCCCAAGCTGTCATTTGAAAATTACCAAGGTTATTCACCAAGATATCATGAAAATTGTAATCTCTTGTGGTTACATCATTACCCAATGCATTGGAGCGCTATCAGGGTGCACCTTTATATTTTCCTTTATTATCATGTGCACCACATATATCATAATCAAACATTTCATAAATAACCCATATATGATAAAATAAATGCGTTTCATTTCATGATCATAACGTTTTAAAAACTGCTTTAAAGAAATGATCTTTACATCACTTTAAAACCCATGGAAGGGGAGAGCGGGTCTCATGTATGTAAATCCTAGAATATAAGATAGCAAAGTTTGATATATATGTGAATACCCCTGTAGAAATAAGAGCTTTGAGTATTCACGTTATAATATAAAATAATTTTCAGAAAAGAGAGTGGCATTTTGAGACGAAAATTCGGCAGCATAACAGCTATGTTTCGGGGTTTTAGAGAACATTGAAAAGCGAGGGGAAAAGGGTAACCACTCATAAATGAACCATAAAACAGCAGAGGGACAGAATATGAATGATATATGAACATGGTATTGAAATTAAAATGATGTACCATATGAAATGAAGAACATGAAAGGAAGAAAAAAAATATGATTTCTCTTATGAAAATTCGGCAGCCTAAAGGCATCACTTAAACATCAAAAAATGAATCGACGAGATCAAATAGTGTCTCTCATAATGTGAACATAATATTTCAGTATGATAGATATAGATATCATACCCCAAGATAATAAAATGTAACATGAAATACTTGACATGAAAGTAGAACTTCAAAACGAGAAGGGTGAAAGTACCACTTAAAAATTCGGCAGCCTAACAGCATCACTTAAAACGTCAAAATGCTGAATTGAAGAGATAAAATGGGTTCTCTCATCATATGATCATAAAATATCAGTATGATAGATATACAAATCAAACCCCAACATAATAAAAAGGAACCTGAAAGACTTTACATTAAAATAGATCATGAAAAATTAGAAGGGAGAAAAAATCTATTACAAAAATTTTGGCAGCCTATCGGCTCCACATAAACATTCATAAAAAGAAATAATGAGAGTAAGAGGGGATATCTCATTATATGAACATGAAAAGGGAAGTAAGAGTATTATAAAAGAACATCCTCCAACATAAGAACATGGAGCATAAAAGAAATGACTTAAAAGAGATTACTTGAAAAGAAAGAGAGAGAGGTCAGATCCCTTACCTTAAAACGTAACTCGTAAAACTCAATGGTCTGGACCTCGAGGGCTTGTGGAACCTTGAGAGGACTACTTGGGAGGTAACGAGACAAGAGATTAGTTGGGGGAGAGTTGGGTGTAAAAATAAAGGAGGAAAGAGTGGGTATATATACGGAAAGTGAGGGGACAAGGCATTAATGGCCAAGGGACACCTCACAAGTGCTTTTCTCAAAACCATGTGCTCTCTCATGGCATTTACCATTGAGTTGGGCCACATGGGGCCCCCAATACAATAATTCATCACCTATGGTCATAAAACCCTTAAAATATCTCATTTCATCATCATGACACAGTAATGATATCATTAAACATACCGAAACCCTAAAACTGTATTTTTAATATTCACTGAAAATTCAATTTTCTCAGAAAAATCCCAAAATTTCACCATAACCAAATATTGATGCTCTAATTTCAAAAATGAAATCCATTTTATAAAAATAATTTGCTAAATATGTTTAATTTAATTTTTAAATAAATACACTATTCACCAAAAATTCAATTTTTTCAGAAAAATCCCCAAAAATTACCTTAACATAATATCGATGTTCTGAGTTCCAAAATGAAATTTATTTTATAAAAATAATTTTATAAATTTTTTTAAATAAATTTATAATTTATAAAACTATTCACCCAACAAAACTAATACATGAATAATAATTTATGAAACCGTTATTTAACCATTTTATTGGATCACATTACATAATCAAGGTGCCAAGATTATATTAATGCTTTATTTAAGTGAGATTAATAATCCATTTGGTCACATTACTAATCCTAAGCATAAAATCACTATTCATAATTTACTATTCATCAAAAATCAAGTTGATCTTATTAGACTCTAAATTTTGTACTGAACATAATTGTAGAAGGCCATTTTTTGAAAATCAGTACACATTTTTAATTATTTAAGGTTTACATATACATTTTTTTTAAATATCCTTTCTCTAAAATTTACCAAAAATATGCATACTATATTTATCCGGACATTTGAAAATTCATAACCATCATCATAAGAAGAAATCAAAATTATTATTTAAAACAAAGGATTACACAAGGAAGTTACTGTCTCCTTATATAGCCCCTTGTCACACCAGCAATGGACCTAAGTGTAAGGTGTGCTAAGGTGAGAGAATCTGATGGAGGCTCGACCAACATCACACGAGCAGTAATTTCTATCAGTTTTAACTTCTCGTGAAGGCGATTCCGTTCTGGCTTCACACAATGATGTTCGGCTTGGGTTTTGTCCAGATTAAATCCCAGTGGTTCTACCTCCTTCCCAAGTTCTGTAAGATAGTCTTCGATCGGTCCAAGACTACTGGGTGAGGCCATTGAATCTTCTTTCAATATTAACTAACTAAGATCACTTGTATTTAGAGATAAAAGTCGCAACATTCAGTTTTCAATGGTCATACTGACTAATGGTCATATAATAGTCAAAACCCAGCAGTCTCATTTTAATTATACTCATGTTAAATAAAACTGTTTTGTTGATTATAAAAAATAAAATAACACCAAACAAATTAGGAAACAAGATTTATTCAATATTTCGGGTCGTTACAATCTTCCCCCATAAGAAATTGCATCCTCGAAATTTTTTTAAATTTGGATTTTGAAATTTCATTGAAACTCTCACATCGGAAAAAGAGTCAGTAACACTATTACATTAAAAGATAGAAAAGGTAGTTCAATGGTCACCTGAGTTAACCCATACTAGGATTCCATTTAGGAAAACATGGATATGGAAGAAAAAAACAAAGGGTCATATTTTGAGGGGGAGTGATAGAAAACACAATTAGGAGAAAGTCAACAATAAGAAAATCACAAAGTTATGATGTGTTTAAATGGTATTTGATTACCCAGTAGGAAACGTTAGAAGACAATGTTTTTTTATGTTCCTTTTTATTGTTTGGAGGAATTCATTTACTACATAGAATAAAAACATAAGGAAATATAACTACCTTCATGTAGAGTTACATCCTTTAAAAAGTTTATACCAAAAATAATATTTTCTCCAAACGATGAGCATTCAAAACTACATGGCCTCATCAAAGCCCAAGAATCATCTTATAGAAAATCACATAATCCACCAAAAATTAACTATCCATTTCTTCTATCTTTAAACATTATCCCAAAAAGAGAAAGGGTAAAATAAAACAACTCTTCCAAAATAATGAACCCCAGAGGAAGGGAAACTACTTTAAATCTTCAAAGTTCCACGGTACTACCCAAATTCATCATAGACCATTCTGAAACTAACTATCCTTAAAAATCCACTAAATAAACCAAACTAAGATTGAAACCCAAACACAAGAAGGATTTGATAACATAGTCTTCCAAGGTAAACTTTATCATTAATCTCCAAACAACATCAACCACTCCTAAAATCTTATAACAAAAGTAACTAACCTAAACATATTTACCCCAAGATAGGTTAATCATTTCCATAAGTATCCTAAATTACTATAAGTTCGCCTTAAACTCATTGATTCTTCAAATTATAAGTAATCCTTAACTCCTCAAAGAAAATACCGTAGTAATCTATTTACCTTGATCAAATAGGATTCCCAAAATAGTTAACATCTTCCAAAATAATAATCATCTATTAATCCCCTAATCACCATTTTTTTAGAAGAACGGCTTTACTAATTCATCATTTTGTACATAACAATAGATGATTTCCTTAATGATATAAAATCATCTTAGGCAGTGACTCGTTGATCTTAGAAAACATAAAATATATGTTCATAGAGAACGATCTAAAATACAACATGACTTAGACAATTATTGGGAAGAAGTTACATGTAGTTCCGTCATCAAGATCCATATTAGCATAGAACTTGCATTGTTCCCTTGTCCTCGAAGATTTTTGATTCCCATCATTATTCTCACTCATTCTAAGAGAGAATTGCCTTGGATAATGTCTAACATCTCCACATTTACGACATTGAAATGTATAAGGCACATTAGATCGAACCTTATCTCCAGTCATCACATTATCCATTTTTTTAAAGAAATTAGCTACCTTATGCCCTATCTTCCCACTCTTAAAACATCTCCCAGTTCATTTGTGATATTCTCCATGGTTCCCCTTTCCACAGTTTTTGCACAAAGGAAATTGGGTCTTCTTTCCCATATCCACTTTATCATATGAACATCCATGAGGCTTTTTCTTCTTCTTCCATGATGAATTTGGGCAATTCAACTGGGTACCAATTATTAATTGTGATTTTTGATAGCTGGTTTTGCATAATCACAATATGTTCTACTTGATCTTTCATCATATTTGTCACATCAATAGGGCAATCATAACATTTCCTATCACATTGGTTGTTGGGGCAAGTTCTTACATTTCCCGCCATTAACTACGAAAAGAAGGTATAATTAGGGGCTTGAATACATAGCCAAAAATCATTAAAAGGAATCTTTAAGCATAGAAGGATAAACATGTAGTAGGAAAGTATACCCTAACTTGTGATCCCCTAGGTTCCAATCTAGGTTATCCATGATCATATATTATTATGTGAATCTTTATTTTATTTTATATTTTTTTCATTAATAATGGTTCATACTAAGCTTATTAATTTACCGAAGCATATCCCTTGGGAGTGTCGTAACCAAGAGTGTAGCAAGGCCCGTTGTCATGTACCAGTTTCCGTTCGAGTCTAGCTCAAAGCAGTTTTTTCAGGTTTTACCCCAATGTATATATGTGCCAGAGATGCCTCTACCTCCTCATATCCAGACAGGGGTGTATTTGATTGGAAACCCCTTAGACAATACTCACCAAAAAACCAGGAAGATTTCCTATATTTAAACTTTTATATAGTGTTCTTATAAAAGTTTTCATATCAAATTTTCCACAAATAACTAAACCATCCTCTGATACCAACTATAGCATCCTGCCTTTTTATCACATAAACTTTCATTACATTATACAAAACTGATAATCTTTAAGGTTTAGTGTCTTGGAAACTAGGAAATTAATACATGAAACAAAAAATCATTCTTCTTAAACAACTGAAAGTATTCTCCATATTTTCATCGTAGGTTCATTACTGCATCTCATAACCTGGGCACATACATCAAAATAAAGGGTGAGCAGAAGGCCCCGTAAGGGAAATAGGAGAGACATTTTACATGTGATCTTGAGATACTTCAATAAGGTCATGAAAAGAACATTAAGGCATGAGAAAAAAATCATGAGATACATCATAATAAAAAATAAAATTTTTCATTACTTGAAGATGTGGCTACATCATTTAACTTAGAAAATCATTAACATATCACCAAGGTCCATCCCTAAGGTGTAATTTGTAAATTACCATGGTTATTCACCAAGATATCGTGAAAATTGTAATCTCTAGTGGTTACATCATTACCCAATTCATTGGAGAGCTATTAGGGCGCACCCTTAAATTTGCCTTTATTATCATGTGAGACACATAAATCATCATAAAACATTTCATAAATAACCCATATATCATAAAATAAGTTGATTTCATTTCATGATCATAACGTTTTAAAAACTGCTTTAAAGACATGATCTTTACATCACTTTAAAACCCACTGAAGGGGAGAGAGGGTCTCATGTGTGTAAATCCAAGAATTTAATATAGAACATTTTAATATATATGTTAATACCCCTGTAGAAATAAGAGCTTTGAGTATCCACTTTATAACATTAAATAATTATTAGAAAAGAGAGAGGCATTTTGAAAAGAAAATTCTACAGCATAACAGCTATGTTTCGGGGTTTTAGAGAACATTGAAAATAGAGAGGACAAGGGTCACCCACTTATAAATGATCCATAAAATAGCAGAGGGACATAATATGAAGGATATATGAACATGGTAATGAAATTTGAAAGATTTACCATATGAAATGAAGAACATTAAAGTAAGACAAAAATAATATTTCTCTTATGAAAATTTGGCAGCCTAAAGGCGTCACTTAAACTTCAAAAAATGAATTGACGAGATCAAATAGGGTCTCTCATCATGTGAACAGAAGAGTTCAGTATGATATATATAGAGATAATTCCCCAAGATAATAAAAATGTACTTGGAAGACTTGACATGAAAGTAGAACTTCAAAATGTGAATGGTGAAAGTACCACTTAAAAATTCAGCAGCCTAACGACGTCACTTAAAACGTTAAAATAGTGAATTGAAGTGATCAAATGGGGTCTCTCATCATATTATCATAAAAGATAAGTATGATAGATATAGAGATCATACCCCAACATAATAAAAATTAACTTTAAAGACTTTACATGAAAATAGATCTTGAAAAATTATAAGGGAGAAAGAATCTGTTTCAGAAAATTTGGCAGCCTAACAGCACCACTTAATCATTCATAAAACGAAATAATGAGTCTAAGAGGGGATCTCTCATTATATGAACATGAAAATCTATGTAAGAGGAATATAGAATAAAATCTTCCAACATAAGATCATGGAGCATAATAGAAATGACTTAAAAGAGATTACATGAAAAGAAAGAGAGAGAGGTCGGATCCCTTACCATAAAACGTAACTCTTAAAACTCAAAGGTTTGGACCTTGAGGGCTTAGAGCACCTTGAGATGACTCCTTGGGAGGTAATGAGACCAGATATTCGTTGGGGGAGAGTTGGGTGTAAAAATAATGGAGGAAAGAGTGGGTATTTATAGGGAAAGTGAGGGGACAAGGCATTAATGGCCAAGGGACACCTCACAAGTGCTTTTCTCAAAACCATGTGCTCTCTCATAGAATTTACCATGGAGTTAGGCCACATGGGGCCCCCAATACAATAATTCATCACCATTGGTCGGAAAACCCTTAAATATCTCATGACATCATCATGACACAATTATGATGTCATTAAACATACAGAAACCCTAAAATTGTATTTTTACTATTCACTGATAATTCAACTTTCTCAGAAAAATCCCAAAATTTCACCATTACCAAATATTGATGCTCTGATTTCAAAAATGAACTCCATTTTATTAAAATAATTTTCTAAATATTTTTAATTTAATATTTAAATAAATACACTATTCACTAAAAATTTATTATTTTCAGAAAAATCCCCATACATTACCTTAACATAATATTGATACTCTGAGTTCAAAAATGAAATCCATTTAATAAAAAAAAATTGTAAATATTTTAATTAAATTTGTAATTTAAAAAACACTATTCACCTGAAAAAACAAATACTTGAATAATAATTAATGAAACCGTTAATTAACCATTTTATTGAATCACATTACTTAATCAAGGTGCCTAGATTATATTAATGCTTTATTTAAGTGAGATTACTAATCCATTTGGTCACATTACTAATCCTAAGAATAAAATCACTATTCATAATTTAATATTAATCATAAATCATGTTGATCTTATTAAACTCTAAATTTCATACTGAACATAATTGTAGAAGACCATTTTTTGAAAATAATTACACATTTTTAGCTATTTAAGGTTTACATAAACATTTTTTTAAAATATCCTTTCTCTAAAATTCACCAAAAAATATGCATACTATATTTATCCGGACATTTGAAAATTCATAAAATTCATCACAATAAGAAATCATAAATTTTATTTAAAACAAAGGATTGCACAAGGCAGTTACGGTCTCCTTACATAGCCCATTATCACACGAGCATAGGACCTAAGTGTAAGGTGTGCTAAGGTGAGAGAATCTGAGGGAGGCTCGACCAACATCGCACGAGTAGTTATTTCTATCAGATTGAACTTCTCACGAAGGAGATTCCGTTCTAGCTTCACATGATGAAGTTCGGCTTGAGTTTGGTCCAGAGTAAAGCCTAGTGGTGCTACCTCTTTCCCATGTTTTGTTAGATAGGCTTTGATCGGTCCAAGACTACTGGGTGATGCCATCGAATCTTCATTCAATATTAATTAACCAAGATCACTTGTATTTAGAGAAAAAATTCACAACATTTAGTTTTCAATGGTCATACTGACTAACGACCATATAATAGTCAAAACCCAAAAGTCTCATTTTAATTATACTCATGTTAAATGAAATAGTTTTGATGAGTATGAAAAATAAAATAACACCAAAAAAATTAGGAAACAATATTTATTCAAAATTTCAGGTCGTTACATAACTACCATAACTATGTGATTATATTAAAGACCACATAATTTATATAATATTAATGTAATAGGATAATTTTTTTATGGGAATTTTACTAATTTTTAGGAATCCATTTTCTATCTACGAATATAAGGAAATATAATTACCTAAAACATTGTAATTTCATAAGAAGAATTTCATCCTTTGGCTATACATTGATAAATTTTTAATTCAACACTTTCTTCAAAAAATTAATATCTAAAATATAATTTATTGTACCTAAGTAACTAAAACATACTTTTAATGTTTCATAATATCTATAAAACTATGACAAGACTTTTTTTCATTCTCAAATAATTTACCAAAACCAATGGTGTTAGAAAATTTTATTGAATATAATACATTAATCTATAATCCTCAACAATAAAACCACGGGTTCATCATTAATATTTATTTTTCAAATCATTTATGTAATTACATATTAAATATAATATCATGTAGTCTAGTGGTAGGTATTAACTATTATCATCCTTCAATTTTCGGTTCAATCCCCACAACATTACTGGAAATAACAAGTAGTCACCTAGCATGAATGATGTTCTTTTTCTATAAATTTATTAAAATATTTCCTACAATATTTCTAGAAAAATTATGATGTGAATAAATTAAATTAAATTATCCATTAAATGAAATTTTTGTTATGGCGTTTAATAAAACATATTTTTTTGAAAAGTATATTAATATTATATAAATATTATTAAGATATAATTAATGATCATATAAACCCTAAATCATATTAAAAATTTGAATACTTATGTCAATATAATGTGAATTCATTGCTTCACAAATACATTTTCCACTAAAATATATACCATCCATACAGATATCCCAAAACATCCTTACTCCTGGTAGAATCAGATAACATAAATCCATAAAAGTGGTGTTTAAGACAATAAACTTATGAATAACCTTAAACTCATAGACCCATAATGGTATCTATAATTCTGAAGTTACTTAAAAATATAATATTCTAAAATTTAACACAAAAAAATGATGGTTAATTATAATTATAAACAAAAACCAATGTTAAAATACATCTATAATTTAATTAATGATTCTAAATACATAAATACTTCATACCTATTTTTTCAACATCTGTCCTTCCATGTTGTTGGTGTTGACCTTTAGAATTGATCCCTCACTTGGAAAATGACCAAGGAATCCGTATTTAAGAAAAATGAAAATAAAAGCATCCCTACTATTAGATTTTTCATCCTTCTATCATACACTTCACTTTCTACTATATGTTCAATACTTTATTGCATAATTAAAAAAACATTTTCCCATTCATTTGAGACATGTTATATTCAATATAAAACAAATTAGGTTTAACCTATGTCATTCATTTTCAACATCACTTCAGGTAACTCCTAAAGGTTTGTAAATAATGTTTGAATTATCATAAGTATATCCACTTTGACTATCAAACTAGGTGCACAATGATTCCTATTTTCAATCCCCAAGTGATGATTGGGTCAAGCCCATTGTGCCCTTTTCGGTGTTATTATCCCTATTTTCATATGTTCCGTAACCACTTCTATATGATCTAACTAGACAGGGATGTGTTTATAGGAATGAAAACATAATATTTACTAACCAAAAACATTTCGATATTGTTCTATACTTTTCCTAAAATTCCATCATATGGTTATGTTCTATAATTTATGTATTCCTAAATCTATTTCCCATGGTTTTTAATAAACATAATTTGATTCAAATTGAAGAATCGTAGACGCAAATATGCCATAATTGAGTTATAATTAATTTTATTAGTATAAGATACAAGGAATCACATTTTGTGGCATTGAATATTTCAGTAGTATTTATATAATAGATACATACTTGTTTCTAATATTAAATTTATAAACACAAATAAAAACATGATATTTTTTGAGAATATTATTATTCACTCTAGATTATATTTTCTTATCATTTATAGTACACTTTATGGATTCTTGGAAAAATGATACCAAATAAGGATGAGATAAAATTATCAGTTCGGGTTATGTATAGTGGAACTCCTCATGCATCAAAAAATAAATAATAAACATTGAATGGTAAATAACTTAACACAAAATCCATTTTAACAACATCATTATAATGGTAACCTATGAAATAATCAATATTGTAATGTAAATAACCAAATAAACAAGCCAATTAATTAGAAAATTGAGAATGTAATGAATATATATATCATATCATTGTGAAAAAGTCAGGGATAATAATAACTAAATTCTTAATTTATAATATAATTAATTATTGGATGTCATGTCTCACGATCATGATAACACTAAGTACATGACCATTAACAAGATAGTTTGAATCTACAGGATGAAACACATATAATTCTCAAATAATAATTTACCTCATGAGACTACCAATATTGTGAGGGGATATCTAATTTTATGTCCCTCCCATCACCACATTCTCAAATCATTTCTCATAAATCAAATAATTTACTTAATTCATGAATAATGTTCCATTTCATCAAATATCTGTATTGAGTAAATGATATATATTTATCAATATTTCCCTAGTCAATCATATATATTTCTATATGAAACAATGTATATCAAATTTATATATGGTTTAATAAATAATCAAATCCATTATTAATTATATGGATATTTAGGGAAATTTTAATGTATAATGATCACATGAAATTAGATATTTTATTTGAGAGTTTATGAATTCAAAAAATAAATTTAGTAAGTGAATGTAAATATTATAATTTGAAAATATTATTATAATCTATCTAGATGAAGAATAATTATGATATCATTACAACATATCTCTGATGGGTTAAATATAAAATAATGTCTTGTTGTCATTGATGAATATTAATACCATAGAAATATCATTAAAAATATTCTAGGGGGAAATTTCCATTTCATTATGAAAATCCATTATAACAACCAAGATTATGGAAATTTTTTATTGAAAATAATCTTTAAAAAATATTATTTAATATTTCAAAAAATATAGTGGCCTTTATGGTGGTAAATTTCATTCATGTCATGAAATTTTAAACCAATAATCCATTCTTTATTTTTATAATTAAAAATTTGGAATTTTTTTAACATTATATAAATAAAAATTTTAAAATATATTTTAAATTTAAAATATCTACAAATTTGATCTGTAAATAATTTTATATGGTTTAAAATAGTTTATGATAATAATTAAAAACAATGGTTTCTGATGAAAATGGATTACATGTAGAAGAGATAAATGATGTCTGATTTTCATAAAAAAATATTATCAATTATTATAATTAAAAAATAGTATATAAATTGTTATATTATATTCAAATAACATGAATAACAATGGGAAAAAAATATATGGGGTTTAATAAAAAATTATCATATACTTTTCATCAATGGAAATTAAAGCATAAAAAATCACAATTAAAAATGAAATAGTGAAATAAACCCTTACAAAAATTATAATTGGAAGTAAAAATTATTTATTAAATATATTATCTGTATAAAATTTAAATCCACATATAAAAAGTTAACATAAAAAATAAGATATTCAAAAGTCATTATACACATAAAATTATAATATTTAAGGAAAAAATTATGCAATATAACCGATCAAAAAGATACTTATTAGGAAATTGTTTTCCACATTGTAACTTTCATGCCAAATATCCATCATTATAATAATTAAAATTGAAACATAAAACACCATGAATAATTATGGTATCCTAGTATTACTTTCAATAGGGATATTAGATACACCATATAAAATAAATTAGTTACACAACATTATAATATTCATTAGTAAAGTGAAATTGAGAAGAAGTCCAATACACAAATTGAGTCATTGAAGTATGGATTAATAATTGAATTTATTATGAATATAAAATTTACATATATGTAAAACATTTTGAAATATAACATAAAATAATAAATTGTCATTACCCACAAATTATTATTATTTCCTAATCAATTATGTATATGTTTAATCTAATGAATGAAAATTGAGATAAAAAATACCTCACCTCTAGCTTTCTTCTTGTTGAACATGCTCTAACAACCTATAAAACTATTTTATGGATTGCATTATTTTATAAATGAATTATAATAATATTTATAATTTTTTATATTATCGTTCTATAACAAATTCTATCTCATTAAATAATAATCATTCATTATTTTCATTGTCTCGTGTGTTAATACACTGATTTTCTCATTCATTATTTATCATGATAGCTAGGGTTATTGTGTATACGATATAGTTTCATAATATCTAGAACAATAATAACAGTATAATAATCACATTTTTACATAAATTATACTATTAATAAAATACTGAAATATATATTTTGTAAATTAAGTGCATTTCGATTATAGTGATGGTCGGATGTACGTACGTGAGACTAACGATTCCATTTTACAACGATCATTATTAAAATTTGGTAAGTAATAAATATCTCAAAATAATTAAAATTATATAATAAATAAATTATTATTTTTAATGTATATATATATATATATATTCATATGGAATGGTGATGAAAAGACAACCACATCACTTCGTGAAGGGAGTTGTCTGCATATACATGAATGATGTCACCATCATTCTGTGAGTGAAAAGATAATAAAGAATGAAATATATTATATTTTAATAGTGATAAATATTTTCATTAATATCATAATTATTTCATTTATATATCACATATTCACTAACATCAATGTTATTAAAATTCATGTAAAGTGTTATTGAAAATGAATAACATCACATCACAAGGCGATTTTCTGTCATACACATGATTGATGTTCCTGCATTCGTAATGGAATGCATAATAAAAAGATTATATTTTTTATAATGAATAAAGCGGTATAATTATTTCATAAATATAATTTATATAAATATATATATTATATCCTCTATTATTCCAAACAAATTGAGGTAGTAATAGAAAACTCAATAGCATCACTTCGGGTGGAGATAGTCCACCATCCACAGAAATGATTATTTCATATCAAATTTTATTGAAGTGCAGGAGGATATAAGACATTAAATTATTATAAAAACATCTCAGTATATAGAATATACATATTTTATTATATATTATTAGTTTAATAAAAATTTATTGAGTTGGAGAAATAAATAAAATAAAAATATTCGTTGATGAATTTTACCTCTTCTAAGAAAAACATCCGTATGTATTCACAAATATCTATCATAGGTGGGTTTTATTCTAAAAATAAGGAATTTAAGATTAGGAAATATATGTTTAGAAGTTTTTTGGTCTATTAATTATTTAAAAAAAATTATTATGGAGTTCAGAAGAGAGAATTGGGGTGGACTTTTATAAATAAGTTGAGTGGAACACTTGTATTTTTGGAAAAGAAAAAGGTGTAACCAGGTTTTCTACATTACAAAAGGGTATAAATTCAGTTAATCATGATAATCATAAATTTTATGTTCTAAATATGTCATGAGCCATCCCCCAGGGTCCGTGTTGTGACTACCCCAAACTCGCTTTCCATAGTCCAGGGGCTGGTGGCTAGCACCAAAGGCATTAATCCCCAAACTGGGAAGGTATTGCCTTTATAACAGTAAAAAATCGCATCAGAGTACAAAATGGGAAGTAAAACACTAAGTAAAATTGTATACAAAAGAGATGACGGAAAGTAAAAAGGGGCCTAAAATACAATCCCAATAGGAAAGTACATGTACAACTGAAGTCAAGTATAACTGAAGAAAAGTGAAGCAGTTATTGGGTCATCCTCCAAGGTTAATACCTGAAGGGTAGGTACAGATGGGCTCCTCAACACTCTGTGTACATTCGTCTCCTCTGTGCACCTCACACCGAGTGATCCACCTCCGGGTACCGTCCGGTCCTACTACTCTCTGCCTTAGTCAGTGATGTCTGTCATCTGCAACCAATAAAATGAGATGTGGGCATAGCCCGTGCATGGGTGAGTATAACGATACTCGGTAGGGACCCCGATACTATTAATGTCTCACTAAATCCAACAAGGATAAACCAAAAACTATGAAATCAACGGAAAACCATTACATAGGTATATGCCCATACATATACCTATGTTATATAGTAACCCATCTCAATCATGTGGAAAAACACAAAAGTCATTAACTCAGCTCAACCATGATTTTATTTTAGGGATACTGTCAATATAATTCCCCGGCTACTGGAAAAATACTTCTCTATCATGTACAGTGGGCCTGCCGCATCACACATAGTCACTTCCCACTAACTCAGACTACTGAGGTACTCCTCCTATCAAGTATCATGGATCTGTTGTGCTCACACAGATGCGCTCCCCACTGTGGGTCTTCTGTGCTCAAACAAAGGGGCTCCCCTGGTAGCCTGCTGAGGTACACCATGTATCGAGTTCTGTGGGTCTTCTGCGCTCATACAGAGGTGCTCCCCACTGTGGTTCTGCTGTTCTCACATAGAGGTGCTCTTTACTGGGCAATTCGAATCACTCCGAGTCGAATCGGTCAGTAGTCATCATGTCTAAGCCAGCTAATAGGTTTCCACACAATTTCATGCTAGTCCCTGGAAGATCCACTCCAAATTAATCTTGTTGAAACTAAAACTATGAAAAATTACCAAGAAGAATTATCTCAAAGGTCCTCCACATCATTGGGGTCTCAAAGTAACAGATGGAACATCAATCGGATGCCCAGACTGTTTGTTATTAGCCTGGTAGTCCCGGCGGCCACGTTGGATTCGTGTACGATCCAACCTGACTGTATCTCAACTATACCCCGACCTCCAGTGGGGTATTCTCAAAGGTACGGCTTCACTCCATGAATAACGTTGTCGCTGATGGTTCATCAAACGGACATCTGTTGCAAATGATATGGCCCAAGTAGGTAATGTGTCAGTAATAGGCCGGGCTCCATTCCAACCTGGTCGGAACGACTCGACCCCACCCAGTCTAGGCCGCACCAGTCTAGGTTGACCCGGTCACTCACGCTTGGTCTGACCCGGACCGTTGGGCTGGTCAGCCTGCTACGTTTTGGCCCTGTCCGCTGGGCCCAACCAAATAGACTCCAAGGGAGGTTTGGCCCGGGTGTCGCACTGTATGCTACTCGGCACGATGGTCGGGGCCGGTTCGGCCAATGACGTGAGGGGCTCAGATCGGGCGACTCGTCCTGGGAAGTCGGGCTGATCGGGAGACCAGCGGGCAGGTCGTGCAGAGCCCTAGCTGGCTGTTGGTGCGCTTCGTAGGGCCCAGTAGGGGTCGGGAGGGTCGTGGGGGCACCGAAAGGGTGCCTCATGGGCCACGGGGGTGCCAAGAAGGGCACGACACCAGTCGGGTAGGCCGCGGGGGCTCCTAGCAGGCCGCGAGGGAACTGAGAGGGCATCAGCTAGGGCATGGGGGCCCCGATCAGGCATTCTGTGTGCCGGGTAGGGCAGTGGGAGGCTCTGGACAGGCGGGGCGCACGTCTAGGAGGGCTCCGAGAAGCAGCGGGCAGGCGGGCTTCCCGTCGGGCAAGGTGCCGGGAGGCCGCGTTGTAGAGGGCCATGCACTGGGCAGGGCGTCAGGAGGCCGTGGGTTGGCAGCATGGCACCGCTTGGGCCAGCAGTGTTTGGCTGGAAGAAACGGTGTGTTGCGGGGGCATCACGGTTCATGGAGGCCATGGGTAGCGCAACATTTATCGCCGTCGCCTTCATCACCACATTGTTATTCCAAAGTATATCACAAAGAAAAAGATCGATGGAAGGAGTCAGGCATTGTTATCTTGACTCGCACCCTCTGCGATTAGGGTGATAGAAGAAGGTTCTTAATAACAAAGCATATCATCTCACCTGTAATAGAATCATAACCTCATTATTCGTTTTGAAAGAAAGGAAGAACATGGAGAAAAAACGAAATAAACCACTACCTATTATTCGTCATTCTTCATTCATTGACATCTCGGAAATATGGTCGTCGATCCATGGTAGATGAACATGTCCCACGTCGAAGGAGTCCAAGGAAGAAGGTCGGAGGGGGTCGTTCTTCGTAGTCGAAGGCATATCTCATCGGAGATCTTTGTCGGGGAGAGCGTTCTTCACAGGAAGAGCGTTCATCATTGAAGAGCGGTCTTCGTTTGAGTGGGTTATCTCTTCTCCCAAGCTCCACAAAATAATAGATTCCCACCAAATGAAATAATAGATCGACTATTATTTTGTTGGCACAACAATTCCCAATATGAGAAATAAATTATTAGGCTACGCCTAATTAATTCTTGAGGATAGCACATTTAATAAATTTTTTTAGCTCAACAATTAAAGAGGTGGATTTGGGATAATAAATAAGGGGAGTTGAAGAGTTTCTCTTCTCTAAATGGGGGTTCCAAGGGGTTACAATATAGGGTGGTCCCCATAATAATTATCCCCCAAAGGGAGGTTATGTTTGGGTGGGACCCACCACCATAACTTCTCATGGATGGTTAGGGTGTGGTGACCCCCACCACTTACCACTTCTTGGATGTATTAGCCACCAAGAATAAAAATAAATCCACACTTTATTTTTACTGAAATAATTCTTAAAAACTCAAAAACTAACTTTCATTCTCGACCAACTTTCATCGAGGTGAATGCCTTCTTAAGAAAATACCAGAATTGTTAGTTCGATGGTGCCCTCAGATTTCAATTCTGAGCACCGGTTCAAATTTTATAAATTCTCGCATGTATGTTTACTGAACGTACCCAAACAAAACTTTAGAAATTGATCTCGTCCATATTTTTCCTTGGAATCAATCACCGTAAATTATCATGGGCTCGTAAAAAACCCATGTATTTAAGAAAAAAATTCCCTAGAATTACCGGGTCTTTACATTCTCTCCATATTAGGGATTTACATACCCAAAAGCTACAACTCGAACTATGGGAACAAATGAGGGTACTAAGTACGCATCTGAGCCTCCCTCTCCCATTTTCTTTCCTGGAGGTTTCCGTGCTTCCAGCGTACTTGCACTAGAGGTATCGACTGTCTACATAGAACCTGCTCTTGTCGATCCTCAATCTCCACTGGAACCTCTGTAAAAGTCTCCCCATCGTTGAAGTCCAGCTCTCCATGGTGGATAGTGTGGGAAGGGTCGTGCACATATCCCCTCAACTGAGATACGTGGAAGACATCGTGAAACATGTGCTACTGACGTGGAAGAGCTAAGCGGTAATCCACCTCACCGACTCTGCTGAGGACCTAGAAAGGTCTGATGATTCTCAGAGATAACTTGCCACCTCAGCCAAATCTACATAGATCACATCGTGGTGAGACCCGTAGAAAGACATGTTCAACATCCACGAACTCAAGATGTCTCTACATCCGGTCAGCACATGAATTCTTCCTGCTCTGTGTAGTCTTCATCCGCTCCTGGTTGATCTGAACCTTCTTTATAGTAGCTCATACCATCTCTGGTCCCACTAGTTCTAACTCCCTAGGGTCAGTCCAGCACAAAGGTGATCTGCATGGTCGCCCATACAAGGCCTCAAAAGGTGCCATCCCTGTGGTGGAGTGATTGATTTTGCTTTAAGAAAATTGCACCAAAGGAAAGCGATCCTCCCAGCCGCGGCCGAAGTCGAGGACAAATGAACATAGCATGTTCTCAAGGGTCTAATTGGTCCATTCATTATGACCATCTATCTGTGGATTGAAGGCGGCGCTCAAGAGAAGTTGTGTCATGAAAGGTTCATCCAACCCCTTCCATAGTTTGGAAGTAAACAATTCATCACGGTCGGAGACAATAGAGGAAGGTACTCCATATAAACGCACAATCTCCGACACATAGAGGCATCCCAATTCTCTACTAAACCTTAATCTCTGATCGGTAGGAAGTGGGCCGACTTGGTGATTCCGTCGACGATCACCCAAATCGCGCTGTAACACCTGGATGTATGTGGAAGACCCGTCATGAAGTCCATGGATATTCCATCCCACTTCCACTTTGGGACCTCTAAAGGCTGAACCAAGCCTACCAGTACCTAGTGCTCTAGCTTCAATTGCTGGCAAGTTAGGCACTGGGAGACAAACATTGCCACTGCCTTCTTCATTCCAAGCCACCGGTGCTGTTGTTGAAGGTCTTGGTACATCATCGCCTCTCTTGGATGTACCGCTAGAAGGGATGTGTGTAACATTATTAACACTTCCTCATGTAGTGACACTAGTACCAAGGTACGTATTTTTTTGAGGATGGCATGCTCCCTACCTTCAGAAAATCAATCAAGTGCTTTCCCTGGGGATATCTGAGCACATTGAGTCTCGTGGTCAGCGTCTCCACGTTGTGCATACCTGACTCACTGAAAGTATGGGGGAGTGACTATAAGAGACTGTAGAAAGGTTTCTCTATCTCTATCTATAATGGATATATGTAAAGTAGCTAGCTGATCTGTCATATCTCATAGAAGCTTTATACCAGTCTTCCTTTTGAGTGCTTCTACAACAACATTTCCCTTCCCAAGAGTATAGACTATCTTGAAGTCATAGTCCCAGAGAAACTCAAGACAACGTCGTTGTGTTAGTTTTAGGTCCTTCTGGGAGAATATATACATGGGAATCTTTATGATCAGAGTACACAGTAAAATGCTCGCCCATCTGATAGTGCCACCACATCTTCAAGGTGAAGACCACTGCTGCTCAATCTAGATCATGGGAAACATAGTTCTTCTCGTGCTCTGTCAGCTTCTAAGAACCTTAAGCAATCATTTCTCGCTACATCATGGACGCACACCCAAGTCAGGTCTCTGATGTGTCGTAGTAAACTACATACCCTACACCCACCTCTGGAAGCCTCAAGATGGGGGCACTAGTCAGCCTCTACCTTAGCTCCGGAAAGCCCTATTGGCATGTCTATGACCACACGAAGGGTTTCCCCTTATTTGTCAAGGTTGATAGTGGTGTTGAAACTCTGGAAAAGTATGGTACAATCCTCCAATAGTATCCAACCAATCCCAGGAAACATCGTACCTCTGTCACACTCTTGGGTGGCTCCCAAGCAAGTACCGCCTCATTTTTCGCTAGATCCAATAATTCTTCGGCCTCCAGGATGATGTGTTTCAAGAAGTGAACCTCTCGAAAAAATGGATCTTCGAGAGCTTACTATAAAGTTGGTTCTCTTTGAGTGTGTTCAGTACTACCTTCAAATGGTAGGCCTGCTCCTCCCCAGTAGTTAAGTAGATCAGAATGTCGTCGATGGAGACTACGACAAAGTGTTCGAGGTAAGGCTGGATGATCCTATTCATTATAATCATGATCACTCCTAGATCCTTGGATACTCTGAAGAGAATAACCAAGAACTCGTAGTGGCGGTATCGATACCAAAAGGTTGTATTCTGTACATCCTCGTCTCGAACTCTGAGCTGGTGATAGCATGATCTGAGGTCTATCTGTGAGAACCACTGTGCTACCTTCATCTAGTCAAAGAGGTCGTTAATCCTTGAGAGTATTTAAATGATCTTTACTGTCACCTAGTTCCGGTGAAAGTAGCAGACACAGAGCCTCAAGCTCCCATATGCCTTCTTGGAGAACCGAATCGGGGCTGCCCAGGGAAAATACTAGGCCGTATGAATCCCTTCCCCTACAAGCCTCTATCTATACCCTCAGGATGCGAATCTCAACAAGAGTCATCTGATAAACTGGAGTAGTTATCGTCGCCATCACAGGGTGAATATCAATGTATAAGTCCACCTCTCTCTGAGGAGGTGGTCTTGGAACATTTTCAGGGAAAACATCCACGTATTGTTCCACCACCACATGATAAGTCTCACTCTCCACATTAACCGATCCAATGGTAAGGCAAGACAACTGCAGAGTGATCAGCTGCACCCTCCTCCAAATAAAATTTTCATGTGTTGCAAGGTCTCCCTTCTCAATGGTGAAGGTAAAGCTGGTCACATCAGTGTGGACACACCACACTTTTATCCAAATACAGTCAATATGGGCATGAACTGTAGATAACCATTCCGTACCCAGTATGACATCGTTAGTCCATGATGCCACTACTAGAAGATCCTAGCCAATGCTATCGCCTCCTAGAGTAAG
Source organism: Viscum album (assembly GCA_963277665.1). Taxonomy (NCBI): domain Eukaryota; kingdom Viridiplantae; phylum Streptophyta; class Magnoliopsida; order Santalales; family Viscaceae; genus Viscum; species Viscum album. The sequence goes on along the minus strand of OY728150.1, from coordinate 1,877,857,683 downwards.
CTATCACTGCTGGAACTAGTGCCTAATCATTCAGTCTACTCTCGTATGATTATCTACCAGTAAGGGTCGAGCCAACAGCTCTATCAGAATCTTCGAGCTCCGAACGAGGGTAGTGGGAAGGAAAGAGTGACTGAAACATGTGTCTATAAGAATTGCTTCTAAGGTGGAGTAGACACAGATCATAACTCGAGTCATTTCAGGAGCACCATGATCGTAGTACTGAGCTGCCCGAAGTTGAGCTATCCCCTATACACCTCCTCACTATGGTTCGGGTGGGCCTCCTGGTGGTGGTGGTGGTGGTGGTAACACCTCGTTACGTCGTCCACCGTCAGCTGCACCTCCAGCTCCTCTGCCATGTCCGCCCCCTCCATGAGGATCACCTTGTTCAACCATCTGCCTCTTTCTGAGAGGTCCCTCAACTATTTGCTTATCATCTATATGGAGGGTCGGAGAGTCACAAGCCATTTGACCCTTCCCGCCGCATGAGTAACATTGTACGCTCCTGGCATGTCAGGCTTTGTCTACACACTAGGTGCCCCACACAACTGATTCAATGTCTTGCGGTAGTCCACCTATAAGTCTGGATCACTTGGAGCTCTATGAAAGCTGTCTACTAACAACTGCAGAAGACTCTGCTGCATGTTAGCTAGTGGTGGGTCTCGTTGCTGGAGACTACTCAGCAAGGAAACTCTCCACCAAGAAGGCTCTCTCTAGCAGCCTCATCTATGTCGAGATTCCATATAAGATCATCCGAGCTCTGATATCTCTCCTAGTCACCTGCTCGATGGTATGGGCCCTGAAAAATGTGTCTCATACCATATCTATGGAGCAGTGGGAGATGTCGATGAACCTCACTGAGTACTGTGTTACTATCGTGCTGCCCTGCTACAGATGAAGTAGCTCCTGCATCTACACCACATGAAGGGTGGCTATTAAAAACTCCGATCGGAACATGCTCTCAATGTCTACCAGAGAAGGATTGCCTCGTCATAAACCTATAGCATCAGGCTCCACCATCAGCCTACTACTTCCTGAAGGAGACTCGTACCGAGGATCCCCATGATTTCTACTGGTGTCCCTACTAGCCTAAAGACTCTCACCACATCCTCCAACCAATCCTTAGCTTCATGTGGGTCTGTCTCTCCCCTGAACCTTGGTGGCCTCTGGTGCTCGAAATCGTGCAATGCGCTTAAACGGTGTGCATCGTCTTCTGCTGGGGTTGGTGGAATCGGTGGCCTAACAGTTAGTAGTACTACTGATGCCACCACTGGAAAAGGCCCAAAATTCTGGCCTCGTCACTCGGTGGGCTATCAGTATCTATGACTCTATGTGATCTAACTAGTCATCCATGGCGAGGCATCCTAAAAGAAATAGATGCAGCAAAGTCAAGAGATTATACTTGGTGAGCTGACCTAGTTGAGATAACTTAATGAAAACATTTGGAAACACGCATGCAATCAGTGTTTTCGTGTACTAAGTTAGAAATTAGAAATCAGGGTCCTGTTGTATGGATACGTTGGCCGCCCGCACCAAACTGGACTCCCTAAACTGAAAAACACACATAGTACCATAAATACTATTGCTTCACAGAAAAGAACGATCAGAGTTTGATGTTCTGCGGTAGAACCGACTTATCTATTACCAATTTTCCATGACCCGTCCCCTGGGGCCCATGTTGTGACTACCCCATGACCGCCTTCCATAGGCCAGGGGATTGCGACTAGCACTAATGGCGAAAATTCCTAAACTGGGAAGGCATTGCCTTTATAAATGTAAACAATCAAATCATAGTACACAACTTGATGTAAAACACTAATTAAAACTTTATACAAAAGAAGTGTTGGAAAGTTAAATGGGGCTGGAAATACAAGCCCATCATGAATGTACAAGTACAACTGAAAGCAAGTACAACTGAAGAAAAGTAAAGCATCTACTGGGTCATCTTTTGGGATGTGTACCTGAAGGGTAGGTAAAAATGGTCTCCTCATCAATCAATGTCCGTCTTTCTCCTCTGTGCACCATCACATCGAGTGATCCACCTCCGGGTACCATCTATTCCTGCTACTCTCTCCCTTAGTTAGCGCTATCCATCATCTACAACCAACAGAACAATGTGCGGGCATAGCCCGTGCAAGGGTGAGTATAACGATACTCAATAGGGACCACAAGACCCTCATGGTCTCACTAAATCAAACAAGGATAAACCAAGAAGTATGAAATCATGGGATAACCATTACATAGTTATATTCCCATACATAAAAATAAGTTTCATAGAAACCCATTTCAATCATGAGGGAAAACAAGAAAATTATTGACTCAGCTCAACCAGGATTTTATTCAAGTGATAGTATTAATATGAACCCTCAGCTGATGGAGAACTCCTTCTCTATCGAGTATAGAGGGCTTATCATGACATATAGAGTTGCTTCCCACTAACATGTACTACTGAGGTACTCCTCCTGTAGAGTACGGTGGATGTTCTGCACTCACACAGAGGCGCTACCCACCGTGGTTCTACTGCGCTCGCACATAGGCGCTCCCCTGGTAGCCTGCTAAGGTACTCCACATGTCGAGTACTGTGGGTCTGCTGTAACACCCTAAGATTTTATGAAAAATATTTTTGTAATTTCATTGATGTCATCTGTTGTACGCTATGCCAATATTGTCTTACACTATACACAACACCGTATTAGCTTGCAGTATACGCAATACTATTTTTGGATCATGTTACACACAATTTCAAGTTCGTTTGATAGTAGTAATTCTACGTAACATTGAGTGTATATATATATATATATTCAATGTATAAATAAAATATGTTTGGAAGCTATTATACGAGACAACCAAAGAGTTTTTCACTACACACAACCCTGACTTGGCTTGCATAACACATATTATGGACCTTCTTCGATAGGGTGTGTTGTACGCAATATATGGTTTCACTAAACAACGATATATGGTTATAATATTATTATAAACTAGCCTTTACTAATAGTATTAACTACATTTTGAATTTTATAACATTATTATTTATCTTACACAATTTCTAGAACATGTTATGAGAACAAAATAAATTTTTTCGTGTAGAATTATTAATTTTCATAAAATGCGGTTTTGCCGCCTTTTGATGGCGCACCCATTATAAATATAATTTTTGAAAAGTTTATAGTTAAATATTACAAAATAAACTTCTTTTTTTGAATCAGGATATAAAAATTTACATTGGATAAAGTTTTGATATTTTTCTGATAACTTTCATATTTTAATGAATAGTAAAAACACACTCTATTTTAATTACAAAATAACTTTTTTCATTATAATAATTTATATGGTTAAATTATAATATTGAATGGTTTTAATCTATAAATAGAATATATTTTTACCGTTTAGTATAATTTATGTCATTATCATTGCTTTTAGATTGAATTCGTAGGTTAAATCAATGCAATCTTTTGCAATGTTTTAAACAAAAACACGTTTTCATTCGACAATGGGATTAATTTTAATTTATTTTCTGCAACTTTTGAGTATTCAATTTGAAAAAATTTATTCCATATTTGTGATATGTGGGTCCAAATTATGCTAATATGCTACTTTTTATTTTTGGAAATTATAAATAGTGACTATATTAAATTTTATTTACCATAGTTAAAGCTATATCAGTTAATTAAGAGTAAATATAATATTATAAAATTACCCTAACACATGCCAAAATTCTATTTTATGGCTAAAAGTCGACCCATATCACCTAAGGGTCAGATTAGATTTATTTTATGGACTTTTGACAATGAAAAGAATTTAATTATTATCAAAACTAAAGAAAGTGACAACATGTCACTATCTTAAATCTTATTAGTATATTAAATTTTAATTTAGTGATAAAATTCATAAAACCTCGAACATGAATAGTATCTATAAATCTAATAAAATTATCTACATCATGATAATTTATTTATAATTTTTAGGGATTAAATAATTGTCATTAATGGTGATACATTAATGATGCAAAATTTATTTACTAAGTGAAAAATCATTAATATAGTTTTTAGTGAAATAATAATACCGATTAAAAGTCCCACAAACCTGACCAAAACATATTGGTAGTGTATATATAAACCATAAGCATCCAATGACCTAATATATTACCGTTTGGAGTCTTATAAAAGTGATTATAAGACTTATATTATTTTATATTAAATAATGTCAATGTTGTCACCTTCATAATTTAATAAATATAAAATTTTAAAAGTTGGGTGTTTTAGAAGCTAAATCTGACTATATTTAGTCTTATGAAATATATAAGATTTAAATTTATCCTAGTATTTTATTTTTATTTTTATGCAAAAATAAGTATATTTTATAGTTATAGAAAAATGTTGTAGTAATTATTTTATTAAGTGAAATATCAAATAAATGGTTTTACAAATAGTAAAATAAATATTATATGAACTATTTAATGTGATCCACAAATTTTATCGATTAATATTACATGTTATGAACCTATTAAATATTTTATATTGAATATATCCGCTGTTTGGATTTTGTTTAAATTCAAATAAATGAATAGTGTCAGAATTAACACTATCGTTATTTTATAAAAATAACATATTATGAAATTGATTAAAAATCCCAAAAATATATAAAAATTCTATATTTATATTTATATAGTCTATAATGTCATAAATTATCTAATTATGGAATTTTAATAGCACATAAGTAATTATTTATAACAATCTAAAATTTAGAATCTTATTACGACAAATAACATTTAATAGACTAAATAAGGATAAATCAAGTTGATAATGTTTAAAATAAATTCCCTAGACATAATAATTTTATTGGTTGATGAGATTAAAACACTATATAATCTAATCTTAGAATATGAGTCAATTTTTGAGGTTTTTAAGTGGGGTTAGATTTATTATAAATTATTATTTTTTAGATTTCCAACGGTGCCCCTCTCCTCCCTTATAAAAAGGGAACCCCTTCCCTTTTCCCATCATCACATTTTGAGCCTTGAAGCACGTCCCAAACCTGACCATTTCTCTTATCCACTTCCCTAGAAACATTCTGGAAGTTCTGGTCTTCTCAAAAGTCTAACTCTACTTCCCTGAAAAGAAGATTAAAGGAGGTGCGTCGAGGAAAAGGTAATCTTTTCTACCGACTCGTTCAAGTTTCTTTCTTCTTATACATCCTCTTATTTAGTTTTTTCATTTTAAAGTATAAAACCAGTATTACATATATACATATATGTTATTATAAATTTTAAACAACCATATTTCACCTTCTATCCATCCTACGGAAAACGAAATCACCACGCGTGCGTACGTACGAAATACCCTCTCCACACCGTGGTGTAATTTGTTTTCGACAATAACCTTACATGGATGAGTATAATGGTGAAAATAAATAAATATATATTATTAATGTAAAGTGATATTTATTCTGAAATATTATACCTAAACTTCAATACAATTCCATGATCATGGTAATGATATCATCACTCGTGCGTACGTACGGACTACCGTCCCCACGATGCGATGAGATTCATTCTCCATGTTAACCATTCATGAATGATTATAAAGTATATATAATGAATAATAATGAGATATATGGAATAATAATGATACAGTATTTATATATATATATGTCATCTACTTAATTCCATTCAATTAAATAAGGAAACGAAAATAGTGTTCATGCGTACGTACGACCTATCGTCTCCATGAACGGTGTATTTCATTCCATTTATCAATCTATCATATATATGTATATGATGAATATTTATTATATATAAATAATGTTTTACATTATTAAATTATGTAAATCGGGATATAAGTAATAATATCAAGAACCACAAGTCGAAACAAGTACGATAAATGAAACGATTTTACCCAAAACGCTGATTTAACCTGGATTTACAAAAGAATGGGTAATATAAAGTCTTATGTGAACCATATATGATATCATAACAATGAAAATTATTCTGTAATAAGTCAATGACATTATTTAAATAATTATATTGGAGGTTCCGATATGTATGATGCACATCGGACCTAAGGTAAGGGATAACCATTCCAATATAGTTATATTCCGAGATTGTTTATTCGTAAGTATTTACTGGGGTTATTGTTGTCATCCATGTCCATTTTTCCCAAAAATGGTTTCATGTATGTTTAAAGTCCTTTATAACCATTTTGATGTTTACTACATTGTATGTAATGAATCTTTTAATCTTTTTACCATACGAGGTACTTGATGACTTTTCCGACAAAAGTACGAGGAGAATGTTATTTTTAACTTATACAGCATGAACGGATTTTTACGGTCTTCATAACGCCTTATTTTCATGAAGAATACTCTACATGATTTCATGAATATTTTCAACAAAATCATTTGATTTTAAAATTTCATGGAATTTTGTGAAAAGAATATGATTTTGAAGAAGAAAGGATAGTTTCCTCAAGAATTCATTTCAAGTGTTTTATCAAAACCATTTTCCAAAAAAGATGGAAATATTTCATATGTTTTTGTTTCAAGTATAATATCTATTTGATTTACATTGTTTCACTTTTCTTATTATGAAATGATATCCATGTGTTTTATATGGATTATGTTATGATGTGATGATGTTTATGAAACCCATTTTTATTCATTGGGTTATGATGAATGGTTTATGTTTATGTTGTGGAACAAGTAAATATGATTTCATTATAATATGGGTGGGACCTATATCTCCCTCCAATGCATTGGGTAAAGATTTATATCTCATGCGATAGACAAGGCTGGAACGACAGTTTAATCCGGTTCAGTGATACCGGAATGAAACGAGGAGTGAAATCGATTCAGAAAGGGACATTGTCCACTAAGATGATCTTGGAATGAATGCCTTGGCTACTATGGAAATCATAACATGTGCCTAATGTTTAAGAACCCGGATCATCATTCAGGTATGTTTTTTCTTTTTCTGGAGTTTTTAAAGAAAATTAATTTTCTGGAAATTTCAGAAGTACATGCCGTGTACTTTAAGAGTACACACTATGTACTCTGTTCTGGCTCGAAGCTGTGTGCAGGCCGTGTCTGGGTGACACACACGGTGTGTAAGGTTGAGGTGGAGGCCAGTTAATTTTGAGTACAGAAAAATTGAAATACAGGCCGTGTACTCAATAAGTACACGTCCTGTACTTTTTTTTTCATTAAACGGACCGGGGTCATGCCTAACCCATATTTCCATCTTCTTCTCCAGTTTTCGACCATCTGAGAGTGACCGTATGGCGGGATCTTCGACGGATTCCAGCCTCGTCATCCGTTCTCCGATTCGAGCACGTTCAGTTGCATTGGAATCGATGGTGTGAGTTCTTCATTCTTATTTAGCCTTGTTTCTTGATTTCTCCTCGTTTCCAAGTTATCATGGGATGAATGTTTTGTGCGTTTTCTCAGATCTATGTTGTTCTAAGAGGAATCTGTCGTCGAGGTTCACGAATGTCGATATCCTCGGTTTTATGTAGATGGTTTTTGCCTTTCTGTAGAATTTTTATGAGTATTATGTGAAAATTTCCACCAATACCCATGAACTGGGTATTGCCGGTTTCCTGTTTTTCTCCTTCTATTTTCTTGCTTTACTTGTTTGCTTTAGTGGAGGTTATTCCTACTGATTATAGTTATTTTATTGTGCTCAGATTTGTTTTCCATGCTTGTTCTGCCTATTTATCGTTTTTCCTATTGCCATGCATAGTTATAGGATAGTGGAACTATTGTTTTATTATTTCTGTTGAGCCTTAGTTGATATCCAAGTAGTTCTTGAGGTTTACATGGATGATACACACACGTTGAGCATGTTTAGTTATACTCCAGACTGTGAGAACCTAGAGTAGCAGACCAAAGTGAGAATTTACGGAAGGGATTCTCCAGAGTGAATTTTAATTAGGATGCAAAACTACAGGGGGAATTGACGTTGGGTGCTTCCCCAAAGAGTCTGTAGATGCACAATGCGGGCCACAAGGGTAATTGTCATTAAGTTCTTCCAAAGAGAGTCTGCTAAATTACGTAGCAGAACCAGAGGGTTGAGACTCTGTGTGCCTCCCAAAGGGTTTCTAGTACTATAGGTTGAACCATAGTGGTTAGGATGTGAGAGCTACCCAGAAGGTTACCTGTTTTCTTCTTATTGCTGGTTGCATACTTGTGTACTTTACATGTTATAACTGTTGATTGTAACTGCTTGTGCTTTTCTGCTACTTCTTCCTGTTTAATTACTGCCATATATTCATTAAATGTTAGGCACAAATCTTTGGGTGATTTCCTAATGGGATTGTATCTCACACCCTGTTTGGGTCATGAATTTGGGCCCAAGTAGACTATGTTGTTGTAGCTATAGATAAGGGCAAGCGCCCTTCTACTTCAGGATCTTGACTGCATCATGAGCTGGGCAGCATGGGACCGAGCCGTGGCTCACGATGCTGAGGAGATTACTTTGTTTTTCTGTTGAACTTGGTTTCAGTTGTATTTCAGCACGTTGTTGTGTTTTCCGTTTTCCTTAGATACATGTACCTGCTGCATCATTGTCATCATAGTTATATATCTGCATTTCTCCCGCTGTTTGGTCTCTGTTGTTATGCATGTTGTTTACAGCTTCCACTATTTATTGTTGTTTTCTTACCTTGTATACCTTACTAAATTAGGGCATAGTTTCCCCACCGACGCACCAAAGCCCTTGCTGCTAGTCGACAGCCTTTGGCATTCTGGGAAACGCGCTTGAGGTCATGTGGCGATCCGGGTACGGGGCACCAGTGGAGGGGATCTAGACTCGGGTCGTTACAAAGTTATATCAAAGGAGTTATTTTCGCTTTCTTTACTATTTGGAGAACTTATCCAGGGATAGGACAGATTCGGTACTTATTATTACTTTGTTCTTGGGAGTAGCTAACTCGTGTACAGGTAAACGCCATACTACATCGTTAATTGTAGTTTTCTGGTTTTTCGATTTTATGGTTGGTATGTTTTCACCTAGAGTGATTCGTATGACATGAGCGGTTATTATTTTGATATTTCGGTTCTATTTCTATCGCAACCTGATGAGATGAGGGTATGCCATCTCATGCATCATATAAGCACCTGTAGAAATCACATGCCATGCATTCTTTCCACGCCATCTAGGGTGCATTATCAATTGCATTATGTTGTGATAGACTATGTGTAGACTATGCATGATTTTGTGATATTTTCATGATAGATTCTCTGCTTTTATTTTAGAAAACTGTTTTTTTTTTTGCTTAATTTGAACGCCAAATTTTGGTTATTGGGGTGTCATGGGCCCTCACGGATCGGAATTTGGAACTTTTCTCCTTGTTTTTGTGTACTGGGATTCTGTGCAGTTTCTGAGCTATTGCCCAGAAAAAACCAGAATACACGGTGTGTACTTTTTAGATGCACGTTGTGTAGAATTCAGGCCATGTCACAGACCGTGTGAACAGAACACAGTGTCATGGGAGTAGCTTCGAGATCACACTATGTACTGTTGGTACACATCGTGTGAGTTCAGAGCCATGTATCTGGCTGTGTCACTAACAACACGGGCTGAGGAAGATTGGGTAGAACACGCCGTGTCCACAGGGAACACGCCGTGTAGTCCTGTCCAGGTACCCTTCCATGTCACGAACTACATGGGCCAGCGTGACCTTCTTTTCGTATGCCGTGTTCGTTCAGAACACGCCGTGTAGTCTTGCCCAGATACCCGGCCGTGTCACGAACAACACGGGATGGTGTCGCCTTTTCTTATGCATGTCGTGCTTTTTCTGAGCATGTCGTGTATGGTCCATCCATGTAGAAGGCCGTGTACTCAAAAACACGGACCGCCGAAGCCTCGTCTAGTGCACGCCGTGTTTAATTCGAACACACCGTGTTGTCTCGGGTTGAGTCGGACCATGTGGGTTAGCTGTGTCAGGAGAATCAGGTAAGGGAATTGTTTTCAAGTACACGCCGTTTGTGTGGGTCAACACGCCATGTAGTTTGAAGTGTACACGACTTGTAGGGTGAGATTACATGCTCATGTCAGTGGTTTAAGAAGACATGCCCAGTAGTCATGTTTTGAAATCTTGTGTGTTTTCTTCCCATGTTCCCATTTTTACTCATGTTTTCTCTATCCTTGTTTTCCTGACCTAAGGTGTGCTTTTGATTTTTCAGATCTATGCCTCTGAGACATTGTCTGGTTGTACGTATGTCGTCAAGCAGTGATCAGATTCCAGACAGGGCTGATCAGGGACTTCCTGTCGATCCCCCAGCCGAGCCAGCCTAGGCACTGGTTGTTGTACCAGTCATGGGCATTGATGCGTAGTTCAGGGAAGGTTTCACGGGGATGATGTATGCCTTCCTGGGTGCAGCAACTCCTGCATCATCTATGGCAGACTTGACGCGGGTCTTTCAGTTGCAGCATCCTTTCACATTCTTGGGGGAGGGAGGACCTCAGGCTGCAGAGTTAGGCCGTGAAGCCATGCTAAATATCATTGAGCATCTGGAGACGCCTCCAGAGAGGCGGGTCAAGCTCGCCACCTACATGATCCGAGACTCCGCCAAGAGGTGGTGGGACACGATCTCACAGGTGGGTCAGCAGTAGGTTAAGGCTTGGGAGGAGTTCTAGGACATGTTCTACGACTACTTCTACCTGGAGACCCTGAGGGCCGATTGAGCCAGGGAGTTCATGAGCTTAGAGCGGGGTACTCTATCTGTCATGGAGTATTCCTCACGTTTCACTGAGCTGCATCGTTTTACACCCCTTCAGGTTGGGATTGGTGTGTTCTTGGAGAGGATGTTTGAGGATGGACTCAGGCGGGAGATCCGCACGCATGAGAACATCATCCAGCTGACTTCCTTTACATCCATCGTCAACCAGGAAATGATTGCATAGCGCAATCTAAGAGACTCCGGTGCTGCGAGCCAGGGCGGTTCTTCTTCCAAAGTTATCTTTCCTCTAGATGACAGCAAGATGCACCGTAGGGAGCCAACACGCGGTGATTCAACGAAGCAAGACGCATCATCAGGCTGCCATGTGACATGCTACCAGTGCGTCCGGATAGGGCACAAGAGGCTGTAGTGCCAGAGAGACCCCATGGAGTGCCGATCTTGCAGCATGATGGGTCACCTTTAGCATTTCTGCCAGGTTTTCACACCAGCAGTAGGTGACCAGGGTTCTTCCATGACTCCTTGATCAGGAGCATCCCCACCAGTATCTCACCAGTGAGGGAACTGGAGGTCATTCGGCCATTCGGGCCGAGGTGGAGGTCGAGGCCGTGGTGGTAAGCCAGTAGTCCCTCAGCACCAGCAGGGAGGTTTAGCTTAGATTGGTCAGTCAGGGGCACAGGGCCGCGGTGCAGGCCAGTCTTTCACCGTGGTGCAGACTTATCATCAGCAGGATCCCAACCCTTCTATTGTTCAAGGTATCATTTTAGTATCCTCAGTTTTATCTTACTCCCATTTTGATACTGGTTCTACACATAGCTTTATCTCTATTGCTGTTGTGGAGAGACATGGACTCTGTGTCTTTTCTTCTTCCAACTCGTTGATACTAGACACACCTTTTGGAATGAGGACATCTAGTGTACGTCAGTGTAGAGAGTGCCCTCTCAAGATTGCAGGGTATCGCTTTTTATGGGATCTCTATGTCCTAGAGATGACAGGATATGATGTCATCCTTGGCATGGACTGGTTGATTCCCTTCCGGGCATTCGTCGACTGCTATCGCCGCAAAGTCAGTTTCCTTTCACCTAAAGGTGAATCTATCCTTCATAGAGGCGAATGGGACATTCAGGTGAGTCAGGAAGGACTCGAGAATCTTGGTCTAGGAGGAGTGACGGCCCAGATTGATAGTCTTCATCTGGATGATCTGGGGACTCCACAGTTGGACTTTCTTCCAGTGGTGGATCGCTTCCGAGATGTTTTTCCATAGAGCTTTTCGGGTTTTCCTTGAGAGCGTAAGGTAGACTTATCTATTGATCTCGTGACAGGAGCGGCACCGGTATCCATTCCTCCATATAGGATATCCGAACCTAATTTGTAGGATCACAAGAAGCAGTTGGAGGAGTAACAGGATATGGGTTTCATTCGACCCATTACTTCTCCTTGGGGTTCGTTTATTCTGTTTGAGAAGAAGGCAGAAGGTACCATTCGACTTTGTGTGGGTTATCGGAAGCTGAACTAGTTGATAGTCAAGAACTGATATACATTACTGAGGATTGATGACCTTTTCGATCATCTTCGAGGATCCCGGGCGTTCTCAAAGATCGAATTGAGGTCCGGTTATCATCAGTTGCGCGTTAGACCATCAAATATACCTCTGACAGCATTCAGGAGCAGGTACAGTCTTTACGAGTATATAGTCATGCCTTTCGAACTCATGAAAGCACCTGAAGTTTTCATGGCACTGATGAAACGAGTGTTCCATCCTTACATGGATTCCTTCGTCGTGGTCTTCGTGGATGATATCTTGGTGTACTCTCACACTCGACAAAACCGTTCCACCCATCTTGAGATCGTTCTGAGTACACTGAGAGAGAATCGGATTTATGTTAATCTCTCGAAGTGCCACTTATGGATGGGTCAGATTCACTTCATGGGTCACGTAATCTCAAAGGCAGAAGTATCGGTGGTGCTAGAAAAAGTGAGAGCTGTAGTTTCCGGGGAGCAGCAGAAGATCTTTCTTGAGGTACGAAGTTTCTTAGGCATGGCTGGATACTACAGATGCTTCATTCAAGACTTTTCCCATCTTGCATCACCCTTGACAGGTCTGACCAAGAAGGGGGCGAAATTATTATGCTCATATTCTTGTGAGTCAGCCTTTTAAGAGCTGAAAGAGAGGTTGACGTCAGCACCAATACTAGTTTTTCCAGATCCAGGGAAGAGCTACAATGTTTATTGTGATGCTTCAGGCATTGGTCTAGGAGCTGTGCTTATGCAGGGAGATGGAGTCATTGCGTATGGGTCTCTACAGTTGAGGCCACATGAGAGGAACTACCGTACGCATGATCTGGAATTGGTAGCTGTTGTTCATGCCTTGCGCTGTGGGAGACACTATCTTATGGGAGAGCACATTGTGGTCTTCACTGACCACAAGAGTCTCAAGTATATCTTCACTCAGCGTGATCTGAATATGAGGCAGCACAGATGGGTTGAGTATCTTCAGTACTTTGATTTCGAGCTTACCTATATGATGGGAAAGTGAAATGTCGTGGCAGATGCGTTGAGCAGGAGAACTCAGATTCAGATAGTTCAAGAGGCTAGTACCGAGTGGCAGCGGATGGATCTGCTCTATGAGATGCATCTGGAGGTGAACGACAGAAGGGGACATACCTTTCTATCTTCGGTAGCTGTTACCTCCATGCTACTTGATTGGGTACGGATGAGGCAGCTACCAAACTTAGAAGGCGTAGTCCTGCGGGAGAGTGTGTCAGGAGGGGACCCTCTTCCTGGATGGACAGTGGCCAATGATGAGATCTTGCGTTTCTAAGGATGTGTATGGGTGCCAGCAGACATACGTGAGGAGCTGATGTGGGATTTCCATTCCTCAGTTTGGGAAGTTCATCCTGGCGTCTCCAAGATGTATCAGGATCTTCATCGCCAGTACTGGTGGCCATGTATAAAGAAGGATGTTGCTAGATTTTTCATGAGATGTTCTACTTGTCAGTAGGTGAAAGCAGAGCATCAGCGACCAGCATGCCTTTTACAGCAGTTACCCATTTTGGAGTGGAAGTGGAATGATGTTTCAATGGACGTTGTGACCGGGTTGCCGAGATCACCTTGAGGGAACGATGTTGTTTGGGTTCTCGTTGACAGTCTTATGAAGGTTGTTATCTTCTTGCCGATCAAGGAGACCATTAGTGTCGATGATTTGGGACGACTTTACATCAGAGAGGTCAATCATCTATATGGAGTTCCATGATTTATTGTTTCAGATAGAGATGTGCGCTTTACCTCTCGGTTCTGGCAGACACTTCAGAAGGCCTTGTGTACACATGTACTTTTGAGTACAGCATACCATCCCCAGACTGATGTCCAGTCCGAGCGCACGATCCAGGTGCTTGAGGATATGCTCCGAGCTTCCATCATTGACTTTGGCTATTCTTGGGAGAAGCATATTCCTCTAGTGGAGTTTTCCTACAAAGACAGTTTCTAGGAAACCATTCAGATGGCAGCATACGAGGCTTTGTACGGTAGGCCATGTTGATCACCCTTATGCTGGCTGGAGGCAGGATAGGAAGCTTTCCTGGGACCTCGTCTTGTACAGGATAATTCAGACCAGATATACCTGATTCGGAAGAGGATGGCTACAACACAGTCTCGACAGAAGTCTTATGCTGATCAACAGAGATGACCTCTGGAGTTCGAGGTTGGTGATCAGGTTTTCATTTGTGTTGCAGCGAGGTTGGGACACAAAAGGATTCAAAGACAGGGTTAGCTTTAACTGCGGTATGTCAGGCCGTTCGAGGTATTGGAGAGAGTGGGGTCAGTCGCCTATCGGTTGCAGCTACCTCAGAGGTATCGGGCCATGCACGACATCTTCCACATCTCTCATCTACAACATTACTTTTCAGATCTGTCTCACATATTTCAGCCCAAGGAAGTTATGATTGAAGTAGATGCATCGTTCAAGGATCATCTTATCTGTATTGTCGATCGTAGTATGAATGTTCTACGCGAGCGGTCTGTTCCTTTGGTACAAGTGCTATGGCAGCACAGGCGTGTACGGGATGAGACCTGGGAGATGGAGGCCGAGGTACGATTGTAGTGGCCAGAGTTGTTCGAGGATTCTTCTTCTCCACCTAGTTAGGGAAATTCAAGGATGAATTTCTTTAAGGGGGGAAGTTTTTAAGAACCCAGATCTTCGTTCAGTTATGTTTCCTCCATTTCTGGAGTTTTTATGGAAAATAAATTTTCTGGAATTTTCAGAAGTACATGTCGTGTACTTTCTGAGTACACGCCATGTACACTGTTCCGGCTCGAAGCCGTGTGTTGGCCATGTCCGGGCCACACACACGGTGTGTAAGGCTGAGGTGGAATCCGGTTAATTTGGAGTACGTAAAAATTGAATTACAGGCCCTGTACTCAATAGGTACACGCTGTGTAATTTTTTTTCATTAAACAGACCGGGGTCACGCCTAACCCCTATTTCCATCTTCATCTCCAGTTTTCAACCGTTCGAGAGTGAATGTATGGCCGGCTCTTCGACAGAGTCCTGCCTTGCCGTCTGTTCTCTGATTCGAGCAAGATTATTTGTGTTGGAATCACAGCGGTGAGTTCTTCCTTCTGCATTAGCCTTATTTCGTGATTCCTCCTCATTTCCATGTTATCGTGGGATAAATGTTTTGAGTTTTTTCTTAGATATACATTGTTCTAAGAGGAATATATCATCGAGGATCATGTATATCGATCTCCTCAGATCGAGGTTGTTTTTTTGTGCCTTTCTGTAGAAATTTGATGACTATTATGTTCCTATTTCCACTAATACCCGTGAACGGGGTATTGCGTGTTTCCTGTTTTGCACCTGCTGTTTGCCTGCTTTGCTTATTTGCATTAGTAGATGATATTGCTTGTTATTAGAGTAATTTTTTTGTGCCCATATTAATTTTCCATTCTTGTTCTACCTTTTTGGTGTTTTTCTAGTTGCCATGCCTAGTTATAGGATAGTGGAACTATTGTTTTATTATTTCTTTTGAGCCTTTGTTGATAGCCAAGTAGTTATTGATGTTTACTTGGACGATACAGATGCCATGAGCATGTTTAGTTAAACTCAGGACTGTGAGATCCTAGAGTAGCAGACCAAAGGGAGAATTGACGGAAGGGCTTCTCTCAGGGAGAATTGACGGAAGGGCTTCCCCATAGAGTCTGTAGATCCACGATGTGGGACACATGGGGAATTGACGTTGAGTGCTTCCCTAGAGATCCTTTATCACGATACGAGACTATAGGGGGAATTGACAGCGAGTGATTCCCCAGAGAGTCTTCTTAATTACATAGCTGACCCAGAGGGGTGAGACATTGTGTGCCTCCCAGAGGGTTTCTAGTACTATAGGTTGAACCATAGGGGTTAGGATGTGAGAGCTACCCAGAGGGTTACCTTTTTTCTTCTTGTTGCTGTTTGCTTACTTGTGTACAATACCTGATAGAACTGTGGATTGTAGCTGCATTTGATTTTCTATTACTACTTCTTGTTTAATTACTACCATGATTTTATTGACTGTTTGGCACAAATCCTTGGGTGAGTTCCTACTGGGATTGTATCTCACACCCTGTTTGGGCCATGCTTTTGGGCCCAATAAGACTATGTTGCTATAGGTATAGATAAGGGAAAGAGCCCTTCTACTTCAGGATCCTGAATGCATCAGGAGCTAGGGAGCATGGGACCGAGCCGTGGCTCGTGATGCGGAGGAGATTACATTGTTTTTCATTTGCAGTTGGTTTCAGTTGTATTTCAACATGTTCTTGTGTTTTCTATTTTCCATAGATAGTTGTACCTGCTGCATCATTATCATCATAGTTATATATCTGCATTTCTTCCGCTATTTCATTTTTGTTGTTATGAATGTTGTTTACTTATTCCTCTATTTATTGATGTTTTCTTACTTTGTATACCTTAGCGAACGAGGGAATAGTTTCCCCCACCGATTCAGCAAGGCCCTTGCTGCTAGTCAGCAGCCTCTGGCGTTCTGGGAAACGCGCTTGAGGTCATGTGGCGAACCGGGTACGGGGAACCAGTGGAGAGGCACCAGACTCAGGTTGTTACATAATGGTTTTCCACAATTACATGTTATCTTCCCAGACTATTTTCTCAGGATTGATGTTCCATTATGATATATGCCTTATGAACATCCATGATTTATGTCTTTGATGAAGATTTTGATGTTTAGATATAATGTTCATGTTTTTTCATTCAAATGTTATGGATTTTTTTTTCTATGATTACACTTAATAAGCATTTGAGATCACCCTTTTTATGATTTTTTTCCTAGGATATAAATAATGGTCTTAGGTAAGAAAAAAAGGGGGAAGATCTTTATGGGAGATGATGATGATCTTTCACCGTTATTAGAAGTTTTTTTTTCAGAGTTTCCAAAGACACTAAACTATTACTGTCCTTCTATGTATGTTTTTGTTATGTATTAAGTATTCCGAAAAAGTAATATATTTTACACGTACGTCAAGATTTGGGTCTCTACAGTTGGAATCAGAGGAAAGGATTAGTTAAACTTTGGAAACTATGATATGAAAATGTTAGTGAGATCCCTAGAGATATTTCTATGGTATGTCTAGGGATGTCTCTAAGGATAAGTATACGTATAGGATATAGTCCATGAACCATGGTAACGATCTTAGAATTTATCCTAAGATGCTAGATATTGACGGTACTCCCCCTTTACTATGTTGTTTTCCCTAACATGTTTTTTTGCCTCTCACACTATTTTTTTTGGGTTTTAGAAAATGGATGGAAACATAAAGATTCACGATAATGAAAGATATGATGGACAAAGGAATGATATTCTTCATGAGAAACCAAATGAAATGGGATTTGGAAGTCCAAACATCATTATTATGCCTAATCAGCAATCTCATCATATGATCAATAATCTCAACATTGGTATGTTTCCCGACTCAGAAAATAAGAGAAAGATGGAATTTCGTGTTGATCATAGAGGAAATAAAGTTCAATATCCCACACGTAAATCATGTGGGAAGAGGCATCATGGATATTGTTTCAAAGGAACTGGAAGATTCTTTGGGTGTGGAAAAGAAGGACACAAATATATTAAGTGAAAAGGAAAAGGTTCAGTTAACACCATTGACATGGTTAATTGTATTTCTATGACATCAGCAATGATTAGATGTTTTAAATGCGGACTGTATGGGAATTATGAAAACCAATGCCCTTAGGGAAAATCTCATGAAGAGAAACATCATTTTCATATGGGTAGTATTTATGTGGATGATGATGAGGAGACTAAAAATGAAATATGAGATGAAATAAATGATGAAGCTCGGTTAGTGGTTTAAGAATTTAGTGGAATGATTGTATGTTTATCAAGAATAATGTATGGTACAATGGAAAAAATAACCATCTACGGATTGTTACACTATTGTTTTTCCTAATGTATTAGAAATTATATGTTCAATGGTACTCGTAACAATGAAAGGTTATTCAGATATTTTTGGAAAGAAGATGATATGCTCATAATGAAGGGATAAAGTGAAAATAATATGTTTGAGAGTATTCATGAGCTCATGGCTGATAAAAGGACAAAGTGATATCATGATTTGAGTATATGGATTTTATTTGGGATTTGGGTATTTGGAAAGAGTCAACTTTTGATAGAATTCATGTTTTCTCTAAGGTTCTACGGTAATTCATGTTTCCAAAGAATACATGATTAAGGTATTCACATGATTGGAATGTGACCAAAAAGATATATCTTATAATATATGGGGGAAAAATGAAGGAATTCACATGCTCGGTAGATGAAATTTCTAGTAATCAGACAGATGTATTTTCGATAAGCCTAAAGGTTGGAATGGACATCATATAGTGTTGGTTAAGGATATAACTTTTTATTTCTGAAATGTTTTGATAGTATAGTTTTAGAAACAGGATAACCTGCAGAATAGAAGACAACCCATCACGTCAGACAAGGCTGTGGGAATCGAACCCACAACCGATGTGCGACAGGCCTTTATCGCCTACCACTGGCCTACAAGAAGTCCCTAGTTAGTATAAATTAGTTAAGTGGTATTATATATGAAATATAATTCCATTTTAGGAACCATATATGATTAATCTCACTGTGTATGGACTTATGTATATTTGATAACTTTTGCAAACCTTTTGTTTGAGATTGATGGAATGACCCATCATTCTATCACATGAACTGCTAACACTTCATGAATGAAAAATTAAACAGCATTTCATTAAGATATGAAGTGTAAATTTTACAAGGCACAAATAGTGGTGAGATTGTACCGAAATCAAGTAAGTATATCATCTAATTCTTCAACTTTAGGGAAATGATCTTGACAAAACAAACATGTTGTCGTAGTGTCCTCATATACGATGAATCAGATGGTACCTTAGATCATCAAAAATTTATGTATTTGTGATTGGTGCCTTTTTTATAGCCATGATCTCTACCACTCCCCATCCAAACTTGATGGTTATATTTCTCTTCCATATCAATTTATTCACCTATGTTCTCCGATGTGGAAACACAGTGATTAGTTAATTTGGGTAATTGTTACGTTTCATAAATTTGTTTTTAAAGTTATGTTTTGGTCTTCCATTTTACAATGTGGGTTTCAATAAAAGAAACTTTCAAGTAGAAAACCATTTATATCCCCGACGAATTTTGAGGGAGAAATTCATTTTAAGGGGGGTAGAATGTAACACCCCACAATTTTATGAAAAAATTTCATTTTAATTTCATTGATGACTTCGTTTGTACGCTACACCAAGATTATCTTGTGCTATACGCAACACTGTATTAGCATTCAGTATACACAATTCTATTTGTGGATCGCGTTACACACAATTTTAAGTTCGTTTGATAGTAGTTATTCTATGAAAAATTGAGTGTATATATATATATATTAAATGTATAGATGAAATATGGTTGGATTCTATTATTTGAGACATGAAATGAGTTTTTCACTACACGTAACACCGACTTGGCTTGTATTACACACATTCGTGACCTTCGTCAATAGCGTTTGTTGTAAGCAATATATGGTTTTACTGAACAACGATATATGGTTATCATATTATTATAAACTAGCCGTTATGAGTAGTATTAACTACGTTTTGAATTTTATAACATTATTATTCAACTTACACATTTTCTAGAACATGGTATGAGGAAAAAATAAATTTCTTTGTGTAAAATAAGTATTTTGAAAAAAATGCAGTTTTCCTTCTTTTGATGGAGCACCAATTTTAAATATAATTTTTTAAAATTTTATAATTTAAATTTTACAAAAATAAACTTCTTTTTTTGAATCAGGATATGAAAATTTAAATTGGATAATGGTTTTATGTTTATTTGATGACTTTCAAATTTTAAGGAATAGTAAAAACACGCTCTATTTTAAAAAAAACAACCTTTTTCATCGTAAGAATTTATATGGTTAAATTATATTATTCAATGGTTTTAAAGTTTAAATAGAATATATTTTTACCATTTAATATAATTTATGTCAATAGCATTGATTTTACATTTAATTTGTAGGTTAAATCAATTCAATCTTTTGCAATCTTTTAAACAAAAACCCGTTTTCATTTGACAACGGGATTAATTTTAATTTAATTCCTACAACATCTATGTATTGAATTTGAAAAAATGGATTCCATATTTGGAATCTGTGGGTCCAAATTATGCTAATAGGATACTTTTTATATTTGGGAATTATGAATAGTAACTACGGTAAATTTTATTTACCATAGTTAAAGGTAAACCAGATGATGAAGGGTAAATATAATAATATAAAATTATCCTAACACATGCCAAAATTATATAGTATGGCTTAAAGTCGACCCATATCATCTAATGGTCGGATTAGATTCATTTTATGGATTTCTGACCATGAAAATAATTTAATTATTATTAAAACCAAAGAAAGTGACAACATGCCACTCTCTTAAATCTTATAAGTATAATAATTTTAATTTAGTGATAAACATCTTAAAACATCGAACATGAATAGTATCCAGAAAGATAATAAAATTATCTACATCATGAAAGTTTATTTATAATTTTTAGTTATTAAATAATTGTCCTTAATGGTGATACATTAATGATGCAGAAATTATTTATGAAGTGAAAATTCAGTAATATAGTTTTTATTGAAATAATAATACCCAATAAAAAGGCCCACAAACCGGAAAAAAAAAACATTTTTATTAGTGTATATATACACCATAAGCATCCAATGTCCTAGTATATAACCGTTTAGAGTCTTATAAAAGTGATTATGACACTTATATTATTTTATTTTAAATAATGTCAAAGGTGTCACCTTCATAATTTAATAAATATATCATTTTAAAAGTTGGGATTTTTAGAAGATAAATCCAGATAAATTTATTCTTATGAAAGATATAATATTTATTTTCATCCTAGTATTTTATTTTTAATTTTATGAAAAAAATTAGTATATTTAATAGTTATCCAAAAATGATGTAGTAATTATTTTATTATGAGAATTATCAAAGAAATGGTTTTATAAATAGTAAAATAAATATTATATGAACTATAAAATGTTCTGCACAAATTATATAGATTAATATGACATGTTAGTAACCTATTAAATATTTTATCTTTGATATATCCTATGTGTGGATTTTATTTAAATTCAAATAAATGAATAGTGTCAATATTGACACTATCGTTATTTTATAAAAATAACATATTATTAAATTGATTAAAAAACACAAAAATGTTAAAAAAATATAAAATGAGATTTATATAGTCTAAAATGTCATAAATTATCTAATTATGGATAATTCACAGCACATAAGTAATTATTTATAACAATCTAAAATTTAGAATCTTATTACAACAAATGAAATTTAATAGATTAAATAAGGATAAATCAAGATGATAATGTTTAGAATAAATTCCCTACATGTCTAAATTTTATTTTTTATGAGATTACAACCATATATCATCTAATATTCGAATATGAGTCATTTTTTGAGGATTTTAAGTGGTATTAGATTTATGATAAATTAATATTTTTAATCTTTCCAAAGGTTCCCCTCTCCTCCCTTATAAAAAGGGAACCCCTTCCCTCTTCTCTTCACACCCTATTAAGCCTTAAATCTCTGCCAAACCATGCACATTTATCTTATCCACTTCCCTAGAAATATTCCGGAGGTTATGGTCTTCTCAAAATACCAACTCTACTTCCCTAAGATGAATTTTAAACAAGGTGCGTTGAGGAAGTGGTAATCTCTTCTACCGACTCATTCATGTTTCATTCTACTTCTACAACCTCTTCATTAGTTGTTTCATTATAAAGTAATAACACCAGTATTACATATATACTGATATAATATTATAAATATGAAACATCCATATTTCACCTTCCATACATCCTACGAAAAACGAAATCACAACGCGTGCGTTCGTACGGAATACCGTCTCCACGTCGTGGTGAAATCTGTTTTCGACCACCACCATACATGGATGGATATAATGGTGTAAATAAATAAATATATATTATTATTGTAAAGTGATTTTTATTTTGAAATTTTATACATACACTTCAATATAATTCCACGATCATGGGAATGATATCATCACTCGTGCGTACGTACGGACTACCGTCTCCACGACGCGATGAGATTAATTCTCCATGTTAACCATTCATGAATGATTATAATGTATATATGATGAATAGTAATTATATATATGACATAATAATGATATTTTATTTATGTATATATATATATATTAATGTCGTCTACTTAATTCCAATCAATTCAATATGGAAACGAAAACAACGTTTATGCGTACGTATGACCTACCATCTCCATGAATGATGTATTTCATTCCATTTATCAATCTATCATATATAATTATATGCAGAATATTTTTTATATATAAATCATTTTTTACATTCTGAAATTATGTAAATCAGGATATAAGTTATAATATCAAGAACAACAATTCGAAACACGCACGATAAATGAAACGATTTTACCCAAAATGCTGCTTTAACATGAATTTACAAAAGAACGGGTAATATAAAGTCATAAGTGAACCATATATGATATCATAACAAGGAATATGATTCTGTAATAAGTAAATTACATTATTTAAATCATTATACAGGAGGTTCGGATACGTACGAAGCATATCATACCTAAGGTATGGGATAACCATTCCAATCTCATTCTAATCCAAGATTGTTTATTCGTAAGTATTTACTGGGGTTATTATTATCATCCATGTCCATGTTTCCTAAAAATTGTTTCATGTATTTTTAAGGTCCATTTTATCCATTTTTGAATTATACTACATTGAATTTAATGATTCTTTCTTTCTTTTTACCATACGATGTAATTTTTGACGTCTCCAACCAAAGAATGAGGAGAATGTTATTTTTAATTATACGACATGAATGGATTTTTCCGGTTTTCATAACGCCTTATTTTCATGAAGATTACAGTACATGATTTCATGAATATTTTCAACGAAATCCTTTTCGTTGAAAATTACATGGTATTTTGTGAAAAGAAGATGATTTTGAATAAGAAATGATATTTTCCTAAAGAATTCATTTCAAGTGTTTAATCAAAATCATTTTCCATAAAAGATGGAATTATTTCATATGTGTATATTTCATGTATAATATCTTTATGATTTACATGGTTTCTCTTTTCTTATGATGAAATGATATCCATGTGTTTTATATGGATTATATTATGATGGGATGATGTTTATGAAACCCATTTTTATTCATTGGGTTATGATGAATGGTTTATGTTTATTTTGTGGCACAAGTAATAATGATTTCATTATGAGGTTGGTGGGAACTATATCTCCCTCCAATTCATTGGGTAAAGATTTATATCTCATGATATAGACATGATTGGAATGGCAGGTTAATCCAGTTTAGTGATACAGGACTGAAACGAGGAGTGAACTCAATTCAGAAAGGGAATTTGTCTACTAAGATGGTCTTGGCAGGAATGCCTTGGCAACTATGGAAATCATAACATGTGCCTAATGGTTTTCCACAATTACATGTTTTCTTCCCATTCTATTTTATCAGGATTGATGTTCCATTATGATCTATGCCTTACGTACTTCCAAGATTTATGTCTTTGCTCATGATTTTGATGTTTAGATTTTATTTTCATGTATTTGCATTCAAATGTTTTGGATTGTTTTATGTTCTCTATATTTACCCTTACTGAGCATTTGAGCTCACCCTTTTTATGTTTTCGTTTCCCCAGGATATAAAGTATGGTCTTAAGTAAGAAAAAAATAGGGTATGATCTTTATGGGAGATGTTGAAGATCTTTCACCGTGATTAGAAGATTTCTTTTTCTGAGTTTCCAAAGACAGTAATCTATTACGGTCCTTTTGTGTCTATTTTTTTATGTATTAAGTGTTCCTCAAAAGTAATGTATTGTCCACGTATATCAAGATTTGGGTCCATACATCTACTGCGCTCACATTGAGGCGCTCTCCCCATGGGTCTATCATGCTCACACAGAGGTGCTCCCCAATAGGCAAGTCGAATCACTCCGAGTTAAATAGGTCAGCAGTGGTCAAGTCTCAGCCAGCTACTATGTTCCAGCACAAATTCCTGCTCGTCTCAGAAAGATCCACTCCACAAGCTACTAGTCAAAACTCCAACTGTTACGATGTCCCACGAAGATTTTTATCAATGTTTTTCCATGTCATAGGGGTCTCAACGGAACAGACGGTGCATCAATCAGAAGCCCAGTATGTTAGTTATTAGCCTTTTAGTCTCAGGGACCTGGTTGGATTCATGTACGATCCTACCTGAGCGTATCTCAACTATAACCCAAACTCTAGTGGGGTATTCTCAAAGGGGCAGCTTCACTCCAAGAATACTGGCGCACTGACGGTTCGTCAAACAAACGTCCAGGGCCAATTATTTGGCCCAAAATGGTAATCGGTAAGTAATGGGATCAGGTCCCGTTCGACCCGGACAGACCGACTCGGCCCAACCCAGTGTGGGCTGACCCAGACTGGGTCAACACGGTCAGTCTCGTTGGGTTTGACCCTGCCCATTGGGTGGGTCAGCCTGCTATGTTTTGGCTCTGTCCACAATGCCTGGCCGAGCGGACTGCCAGGCCGGTTCGGCCCGGTGGTTTTCACGTAGGTGACTCAGCCCGAAGGCCGGGACCGGTTTAGCCAGCGCCACGACAGGCGCGACTCAGGCAACTCGACACGAGAGGTTGGGCTGGTCATGAGACCAGCGTGTAGGTGGCGTGGAGTGTGGGTTGTCTGCGAGTGCATAGGGTAGGGCACGGTAGGGGCCGGGCAGGCCGAGGGGGTGCCAGCATGTCGTCGGGCAGGCCGCGGGGGTGCCGAGAAGACCGCGGGTGGGTCGGTAGGCCACTGCACAGGGCACCGAGCAGGCCTCGGGGGTGCTGGAAGGGAATTGGGAAGGGCGCGGGGGTGTCGGTCCGGTGGGCCGCGTGCAGGGCAGGGTGCCGGGCATCTGTGGGGAGGTAGGCCGCGAGCCGGGTAGGGCACCAGGAGGCCGCGGGCAGGCGGGCCCAGCGCCGGGTAGGGCGCGAGTAGGCCGCGGGTAGGCAGCCAAGCATCGCGTGGGCCGTCAGTGTTCAGATGAAATCATTAGTGCGTCGCGGGGGCAGCGCGGTTCACGGAGGCTGTAGGTAGCGTGGCCTTTGTTGTCGCTACCCTCATTGCCTCAACGCCATGCTGAAGTTTGTCACAAATAAGAAGATCAACGAAGGGAGTCGGGCCATGTTAGCTTGACCTGCACCCTCCACGATTAGGGTGATAGAAGAAGGTTCTTATGAACAAAGCATAACAACTCACCAATAATTGAATCGTAACCTCATTCTTCATTTGGAATGAATGGAAGAACATTGCGCAAAAAGGAAACCAACCCCTGGCTTTTGTTCTTCATTCATCGTTCGTTGAAGTCGCGGAAAGATGGTAATCGATCTATGGTAGACGAACATGTCCCACGTCAAAGGTGCCCATGGAAGAAGGTCGGAGTTGGTCATTCTTTGTAGTTGAAGGCATACCTCATTGGTGTTCTTCGTCGGGGAGAGCGTTCTTCACCGGAACAATGTTCTTTGTTGAAGAGTGGTCTTCGTTGGAGAGAGTTCTTTTTCTCCAAAGCTCCACCAAATGAAATATGCCAACCAAATGAAATAATAGATCGACTATTATTTTGTCGGCACAACGATTTCAAAAAGGGGAAATTAATGATAAGGCTCTGCCTAATTAATTATTGAGGTTAACACCTTTAATTAAGTGTGATGGATCAACAATTAAAAAGGTGGATATGGCATAATAAATAAGGGGAGTTAGAGTGTTTCTTCACCTTAAATGGGGTAGGTGTTACAAGGGGTTATAAGCCAGGGTGATCCCCACCAAAATTATCCTCCCAAGGGATGTTATGTTTGGGTGGGACCCACCACTATATCCTCTTATTGGAGGTTATGGTATGGTGGCACCCACATCTAACCTCCACTTGGAGGATTTAACCACCAAGAATAAAAATAAGGTCACACTTTATTTTTATTTAAATAAATCTTCAAAACACAAAAAATAACTTTCATTCTCGACCAAATAATGTCGAGGTGAAAGTATTCTTAAGAGAATACAGGTGATGCGAGTTCAACAGTGCCCTCAGATTTCAATTCCGAGCACCGGTTCAAAAGTTATAAAATCTAGGTCGTATGTTCACTGAAAGTACCCGAACAAAAATTCAGAAATTGATCCCCCGGACACCGGGCCACAGAATCAAGCACCATAAATTTTCACGGACTCGTAAAAATCCCATGAATTTATGAAAAATAATTCCATGGATTTTTTCGATCTTTACAAAATATTTCCATAAAATATATTTTAGATATGTTTTTAAGTTAATATAACCATTCTGGATTTAGATTAACCCCACTAAAAATCTATCATTACCTTAAAAAAATATTTTTTTTACTATTTTCAAATCTAATTTTGTAAAAATCATTATTTTATTCCTAATAAATACTAAAAATTATTATTATTACAAAATTTGGATTTTTTAGAACAATCCATTTCCCAAATGTGGAAATTTTAAATTTAATTTTAAACCACAAACATGACTCGAAAGAGGGTTTTAAAAAAATGTTCAAGGGATTACAAATTCTTCATATAGAAATTCAGAATAAAAATGAATCTAATAACCTAAATTGGAATAATTTTTATTTATTAGAAAAAAATTACATTCATAAAAATTCAAAAAAAATATTTTATTTTATAAATAATTTAAAAAATAAGCATTATTTAATTAAAATTTAGTATTTTTCTACATTCATTTGAAAATGAAACATTTCAAATAGTTACCAAAAATTCACCATAAAGTAATTATGATATTATTATTTAAAATATATAGTACGGTTTTTAAAATAAACATTCTAAAAGTATTTCAAAATTTTATTAAATTATGTATACAAAGAGCGACAAAAATGTCATTTAGAAAAAATAAACTTTTCATAAAACATTTGTTTCTCTTATTAAATATTTTTATTTTATTTATAAAAAATTGACAATATTTTTTTTCATAATATATCCACTAAAATTAATACATTCAATTTTAACGATTATGTTATAATAGTATTCTTTATTATGGTTTATTGTGACTTGGGGAAGTGTGTTCCATAAGCTATCGATGATATTAAATTCAAGGAAAAATATTTTTCGGGTTGTTTAAGCTTGGTTTTCCATGTCACATTTGATATAAAAAATTACTCATATTTTAAATTTTTGTGGTGTAACATTTAACATATAAAACAGTATTTGGTGTACAACACAATGCATTCAAAAATGATGATAAATTGGGATGAAACACCCATACTTTAGACTTTATCTTTTACATGAATGAACTTACTACGAAGTATATAAAATATTTTACTATTATTAATATATATTAAAATTATTTTTGACATATTAATCATTAAAAAATTATAATATATTATAAAAATTTCTTTAATAAAATTTTTTAAATTAATATTCTAGTATTATTTTTCCCCTTTTACCATAGAGGGCTCGATATAGAGGGTTTTCTACGTTATATTTACTTATATATTCATCAACTCCAGAAATCCCATAGAGTTAAATTAGGTGTTTTTAGTAAATTTATAAAACATATTATTAGTTTTATGAATATATTGTTTATGGTTCATCTAGAGTTGTATGAATCAATTTTTTGGAAATTATAATTCAATAAAATGAATTATTTTAATTAGTTAATATACTAATATATATTTCCAATATATAATAATTTTAAGATAATAAATTCACAATTATTAATTGTTATTATTGGTATTTATGATTTCTAATATAGTCATGATGTTCACATTATAGCTTAATTCTTCTATTTCATAAAATAAAAAAATAAAAAAATATTATATGTAGTGAATGAGTAAAAATATTTTATTGTATAGTAATAATAGAAATATTATTAATGGTTAATGATTTAAAAAATTTGTTATTAATGTTAAAAATAATATTGAGTATGATTTATAGGAAGAACTTTATGATTAATGAATAGAGATAGTCTGAAATTTATGATTAATACTTGAATCTTATCATAGAGAACCTCTTGTAAATAACATATTTGATATTCATTGTGACCGAATGTTACTAAACATCAGATAGAATTTTTATAGATATATTTTGTGTTATATTTATGGAACAATTTATAGAATGGTGCGATTTTATATGGGTATATAAGGGTCCCTTTTATAGATGATCTTGAGTGGTATTTTCCTAAATTACAATACCTTATGAAGTAAATAATGTGATTTCTCAGGGAAAGAAAAATCAAAGTTGTTAATTTATATATATATGATAATTTTTTTGGATAATCTATTCATGCACACACTTATAGATAATATTTGTAGCTGTATTTAGATATTAGCCCAAAATATCCAAAATTTACCTTATTTTACCCTTACTATTGTAACTAAATTTTTTCCAAGGAAAATTATTTGTGGGCCTCAAAATGAAAATTATCTTATTTAATATTTTGGGAAATCTAATTCCAAAAATGAAACCCATTTAATTCTATTATAATGAAACTGGGATAAAAATTAATATTATTAATTGAAATAGTAATTTATGAAATTTTATTTAGAAAATATTTATTTTTAGTCATAAAATAAAATTATCTTTATTCCCTTCGGATTAATAATAAATAAATAAGTATAATATATATTTTTATAAAAAATATATTTTTTTTCTTCAAAATTATTTTAATTTTGGGGTAATTTGATTATTTAATCTTAAAAATATAAAATATATAGAATATAATGTACTTAAAAATAAATCTGTTACCATTAAATGGGTTTGGCTTCAATTTTTACAAATTTATAATCAATTTATGAAAGATTATTCATTTTATAACATATAAATAACAAACTTAATTATATTTCAATTTCCAAATAGGTAAATATAAATTTAAAATAAAATTATTTATTATATTTTTTAAAAAAAAATAAGTAAAAAATATTTCGTTTTCCATGAAGAATTAAATTATTATTCCATATAATTAAATAGTTATTTTTTGTATGTTATTTACATATTCTTATAATAATTAATTTTATTTCATCAAATCATTTTTATTAAATCAATCATTAAATGTAATAAATATAGTAATAATTTATATTCCATAAAAACAATTTCTTTAGTAAAAATTGACTTTTTAAATTTGAATTATTATATATTTTATAAAATCATAATTTTTTTTAATATAAATTATTCATAATTTAAATATATATAAAATCAAAATTAATTTATTTATATCAATTATGTATCATTAATTCTAAAACTATAAAAAAAACTTATTATTATACCCAATGACTATTTTCCCTTTAATAATAATGAATTCATCACCTAATATTAATTTATTAAATTCAATATTCACATGTCACACTTATTTTTTCCAATGTTATCATTTTAGATTACAACACCCACTTTCTACTTTCATGATGTTCTTTCACATCGATGGTTTATTTTTACAAATGGTGATTCTCAAGGGTGAAGATGATCTAAGGTATTTCATAGTTATAAAAATTCTATTCTTTTTTAACTTAGGGAGCTATTTAAATTTAATGTTTTTAAGGAATTTATTAATCTTTGGTATGTAATAATATATGGTGTTTAATACTGGTTTTCATTTACTTTTGTAGTAATATTCCATTATTATTGAATAAAATATAATTACATTTTTTCATTTATTAAATTTGATTCATCACAATCATGTTAAAATAATTTAATAGAATAAAAAATGAATAAAAGTAATATATTTTCAGGAAATAAAATGTTCAAAAAAACATTGATTATTATAGGAAGTCTATATTGATTGGACACAAGCGTCACATATTTCTATATCTACTGGATTGCAATAAAATACAGAAGTAGATAAAAAAATACCAACCCAATTTGTAGTTTCTTCGATTCCCTCTTATAGGTAAAAATGGAATTTAATATAGAACTTATAGATTATTGGATGATATCTATGTAGTAGTCAATTGTTGAGATGATTACATAGAGAATCCATTGGGATTTGTCTTCCAACATGATTTCAGATATAAATTTATTTTTCTATCCAAGATCCCAATACGTTTTGGATGACAAACACAAGGAAGGATCACTATATTATTTCAATATTTATCCAAACTAGGAAAAGTGGATTTTATTATCATGTCACATATTCATTACAATGAACACATGTCGATGGATATAATATGAAACTTCATATGAGTGTCACAGCCCTTTATTTATGTCTCGAGAGTGATCTTATCATGTCATGAACATTTATTTTTGGGTTTTAGTGATTCACAAATTTCATATTGAATAGAGGGAATCGAAGACCACTAAAGATATAACAATAGCTTGAATATGGACAATAAAAATTCAATGTTATAACAAATGTTCCCTCTTACCTATATCCCAACTCACAGATCTATATTCTATAATAATAGATCTTATATAGGTCTTCTTAACCCATAGATATAGGTGTGTGACACACGGTATGATAAAAACAATGAGACTGGCCTAATAGAATCATATGGTTACTATAATAAACGCCTCATTATTTACTCTTATATAGGATCCCTACCCATAGATTTAAATAAATCTATTAATTGTAATTCTATAAAGATAATACATTTCATTCCATCATGAAAATACCTCATACATTTTTTACATTAAAAAAATATTTTTATTCAGAAAACAATATCCTTCATTGCTTTCCACGATTGGAAGTGTGTACTTGTTGTATCAATGAATAAGACAAATTTCATGGGGACAATCATACGTAGCTTCTCCCAAACAATTCATACCTCTAACCAATAGCTTCATTATTGATAATAACTCTTAAATAGGTTTTTTGGTTCTGATTTATATTTATTTATCCATTTTCCCGTGGATTTTTACATATGAATTTTATTGTTTACAGAACTATTCATACTCAAGATTCATGGAATTTATTTTAGTAACACAAAAAAATTTAATTTTTACAATTTAATATAAGTGAAATGAATTTTAAATTTATTCTTACATATATATTTTCCATGTATATTATTCTTCTATAGTTATTTAACCATGGTAATTACCCCTTAATAGTAGCCCTATCAAGGTAGTACATCTTATGATACCATCACAATTGCAATTTTGTATCAAAATCAATGACCATTATAAAATATTCAACCCAATTAATATCATGAGTATTGAAAATGTATTTAAAAACCTTTTTAAAACATTCTATTTAAACAATATGGGTTACATTATGTTATATAAAATTCATTTTTACAACATTGTACATCAAAATAAAAAACAACGATATCAATATAGGGATTTGATCTGTAAAATTCATGTTGTATATATTCCATTAAAAACAATATTTAAATTTTTTTAAAAAAACCAGAATAAATGAAATTAAAAAAATTTGATTTTGATTATTACATTAATTTGGAAAAAAAGTAATACAATAATCAGTAAACAAAATATGAAATCTCTAGAACAAACAATTCATTTTAGATCTGTAAAATAATTATCGGTTTTTAATAATTCTTTAT
The DNA here is from genome assembly GCA_963277665.1 of Viscum album. Lineage (NCBI taxonomy): Eukaryota > Viridiplantae > Streptophyta > Magnoliopsida > Santalales > Viscaceae > Viscum > Viscum album. Next base: position 1,877,825,858 of record OY728150.1, on the reverse strand, counting down.
TAAACTATTAAATAATATATATTTTCAGGAAACAATATTTTTATATTATGATAAACATATTATGTTAAAATATTAATTAGATTTTAACAATATTTTAATAAAAATTAATTTTATAATGAAATAAGTTTTTTATTTCTAAATTATTTTTTATGTGTGAGAAAAAAATTATTTATCCTTTAGTTTGTATATTTTATTTTTTAAATGAAAATTTTTTAGATTTGAAATATAAAGTTCTATTCATGTTTGTTTTAAAAAAAATTTAGTAATTAAAATTTCAAGGAAAAATAATGTTATTTAATGTTTCAGTTTGTTTCAATAATTCAAATTAAAACAAAAAAACACTTAATGTGATGTTTTGGGATTGGTTTTTAATGTGATAGTTTAAATCTGTTTCTTGCTGATTTTTTTTGTAAGGAAAGGATTTAGTGGTAATGAAAAATGATTATGGATTGAAAATTTCTTTTCAATGGGTATAATGTTTTTTATTAATGGTTGTAAAATATTTGAATTTAAATTCCCATGTTAAATAATATAACTAGAACCTATATGAAAGCATTTTATTTTATTGAAAAAAAATTCAAACTCTGCATTGTGTTATAATGTGTTGATGAAATTTGTGTATTTTTGTTGGAATTTAATTAATTTATCGTTAATTAATGAATTCAAAATTATTTTGTGGGTTAAATTAAGTTTAGAGTGTTTTATTACACTTTATCATTAAAAAATTTGATTTAAATTCTCTTGAAACAAGAGAAATGATTTTAGAATTAATTTATTTTAATATTATTAAACTCTTTCAAAATAATTGAAAAATGAGTTTATTTAAATTATGATTTCAATTTTTTATAAAAAAATATCTATTATTGGATAATTTAATATATTATTTTATTCATAGGAAAATATTATGAAATTGGTTTTTGGGAAAATTACTGTTTTTATTTTTCTTTTGTAGTGGATGGGATAACAAGCGGTAAAGTGGGTTTCCTACATAGTTTGGTTTAAAATGTTTTATTTTTGGTGTAATTATGTTTTGTAATTATTATCACATGAGGATCATGAATTTTGCTCAAACTACAGTTCGTATTCACGGTATCATCTCACACTCTATAAATATTATTAATTAAGAGAATAAGAAATAAAATCATTACCCATTTTAATAATGTAGTGAATCTGTGGAAGTTATATTCTATGGGTTGCTGAATTATATCTAAATATTAAATATCCCTTCATAAATGGAGTTCTCCATTTGTATATGATGGTAGTCCCTTAATTACGCATTATATACAGATAGTACAAAACAATTTACTTGCACATTTATACTGAAATGTAGTAGATCTTTAATTTTTACATTCGTAGAGTTTTGGTATATTTATTTTTATTCCTTGGAAATAACATATTATTCTTATTAAATTATGAATTTTTTTTATTGTCATATGTTTTTAAGAATTATTTATTTTCATTAATGTTATTTATAAAGGTTTTAGGTATTGTTAAATAACTAATTATGACGTATCCTTGTTGCCTATATTTTTTTTTCAATCAAAGAAAAATCCCGAATTTACATTATGAATCTTTTCATGAAAAACATAATTTATGTTAGCATTATTTAACATGAACACTGAAACCAATAATATAGGACCATCACATATAATTATTGGTTTATTTATTTATATAATGATATTCTTACATAGAATTTTATTCCCTAATAAAGGATTTATTTACCACTTCTTTTTGAAACATCATTGTAATGACAAGATATTAGGGTAAAATCCCTTTAGTGGGATCCACGCATGCATTTTAAACCTCCAAATGTTTCCACATAAATATTCATGTTCAAGTGGAGTATACTGTTACAGTTACAAGATTATTTGTTGATCATCACATGAACTGCTTCTTTGTTTCTCCTGTATCAAGAGACTTGTGAAGGTGGAACACTCACAGTACATAAGTGTGTCTTTGAATGAGGATCACACTGTTTTTATATAGTGAAATGGGTAAATAAATAATTATTTTATTCAATGGGTTATTATTTTATAAATCGATGGGGAAACTCATTTGTAAAATAGAATAAAAAATTATTTAATGGACATGAGAAAATATGAGAGGAAAAATAAATATTGTCTTCCCAAAATAATCATCAATATATATGATAATAATTTAATATTTAATTTCTTATTGACCCTTTTAAATTTTTGTATCCTCCATGGTACTTACCATATCATAAATATAGACCAATATTTATAAAAATATATTTCACTAAATTTTTAAATATAATTTTCTAAATATTATATTCAATAAAAATGAAAAATATATTTTTTAAATTTTCATGTATCCATATAAAAATATATTTATTATCTTTCTTATGAAATATAATAAGTAAATAATATATTTTTAAAATTAAATAAATAATTACACAGTAACGATCTTTATTAAATATTCAACTCAAATGATTATATATTAAATAACATGTGATTGAATATTTTTGATCAATTTAAAATGAATAATTATAAAACCATGTGTGAGAATAATATTTATTTGTCATTTTAAATACATATAAAATTTAATAGAGGTTCTGTAAATACATTTTTTTCCGCATTTATAGGACCCTTTTTTTAAAGAACATGGTTAATACAACGAAATTAAAACTTATCACATAGAAACATGCCAAGATTCCCATAGTGAATGAAGATAAATGTCTCAATTATAATAATAACATATTAACAACAATTTTATAATATAATTACATTTTCTTAATATATATAATCCAGAAGGTTACATTCTAGTTCAATCAACCTGTGTGCATGATTCCTCTTTCATTTTTTGAAATGAAATTGCAGATAGAATAATATGTCCTTAGGATTAATAAATAAGTTCTATTTCCATAAAATATGACGATATATAAAATTCCATAAAATAATATAAGGGGCAAATATTTCTTCACATTATTAATTTATTTATTATCACTCACGTTGTATCAAACATATCCTACCACTCTACAAGCATATGTCATTTTATTTTCCATTAATACATAAATAAATTTTCATCATGATATAAATTAATTATAATCTAAATGTTTTCGAACTATTACAGAAGCCCTTATGTATTATTATCCAATGATATATATAAATCTGGATTTTATTCAAGAATTTTTTGCTTTCATAATTTCATACACTGAATATTACAAATTGTGTGCAACCTAAGAAAGTGTCTGAATATCCTATGATTCTCTATCATTGAAAGATATTATCATTTATTCCTTTTAAAATTATATCACTAATAAAATAAACACATGTTTATGAAAAAATTCATAAAAACATTAGGTTCTAATCATAGTTGGGAATTCTAGGAATGTTTAGTGTGATGAGTATCCTAAAGACATTATCATAGTGATTTTATACAGAAGAATGATATCATATGATAAGATATTTATAAATATATACCACAATGATTATTTTTGTAATTTAATGTATAGAGTAGTTGGATCTATTGTACCAACTCCAACAGCCTCCCACATGAACTTGAGCCAGCTATTAACAACTCATCTTGTTAGCCTCAAACGAGAATCATACTTATATTGAGATATAGTCGTTACTACTGTTCCCACATTTCTATCGATGTCTAATATTTTTACAAACAAACAATATCTATGATAAAATCCATTATGAGAAGATACATGAATATATAGCTTTAAAACATTAAATAATACTAAGTTTTAAGTCAATAATTCACTAGTATACATTTTGAGGGTATTTAGGGTATGGAGTTATAGATAAATATTTCATCCCACAAACATAGATATATATAACATAAAAAGGTTTATAATTATACTTAGTGTCCACATTTCCCATAACATGATTATTATAAGATATAATAGGATTTCTTCACATCACATATCTTCAAAATATTCATATTGATAACATTTTTTCCAAATTCATCCCTAAACCCTGTGAATTTTTTTTAAAATGTGTTATTAGTATAAGAACCTTAGTGAGATACACAAAAAAGAATAATAATAGAAATCATTATATCATTTAATTGTCATGGAATTATAAAAGAATGTTTTTAATTAACATAATTAACTTGTTCTTAAAAATCATACACTTACACGTACACATGAAATCAACTTTACGATGAAATTTTTCACCTAAAATAATTCATTAGAAAACATAAATGAAAAATAATTATCATGATTTGTTGTTTTAAAACAAGATAACCATATAAATTTAATTATTAAAATCATACCTTTATATCCAAAAAAGGAAAAAAAATCTATTAAATTAATGATAATATATTTTGAAATAAAAATATTTCCAAGATAAATATTTATAAAACATAGATATTTCATATAGGTTCCTGGTTACATCATATTTCTATCATTATTCCAATAACACATATAATTGGAAAATGTAATATAGTCATCTTCCAACACAATTATCAAGAAAACATAATCATTACAACATGAAATTGGATGTTATACAAGTATCTCATTTTCATAAAAAAATTCACAGGAGCATAATATGAACAAAATACATGAAATATTTCATTTCCATCATAAAAATCATTAACATATATTTTTTTCAACCATACATAATACATTTTTGTATATTGATATATTACCATTATTTATAACACCCTTTGAAAAACAATAATACCACATGAAAATGGTATGTCGGTTTTTCATAAATGAAATCATGGAGTATTGGAATATAAATCAGACATCAAAAAATATTGTGGTAGGAGAATAATGTTTTTCATAGTTTTTTTTAATATAAAATATTCATTTTTACCTTTATATAATAAAATTCATAACATTTTGTATAAAAAATATATAAATATTCATTTTCATATAAATTGTATTAATGTTAAAATAAATATATTATTTATATTATAATTAATTTCTATAATTATAAATCTAAAAGGATTAATAGTAATAATTAAATACATGAAAAATACTTGGAAAATAAATATTTAAAACACTTAAAATCAGTGTTTTATTTTAAATTTCACATTACATTGTATCTTACATGTCAAATAAATTGTTAATCATCTAGAATAATTAAAAAATTTAATTATATAAATTATTAACAACATTTTAGCTTTATAATTCCTTTAATTTTATTACCTTTTTATAGTAATTTACATAATTAAATATATTTTCATTAAATGTTTTGATGATATCTGGAACATATGCATGAAATGAATTTGTTATATTGAGATTGGTTAATAATGGTACCCTTGGGGTCAATAAGGGTACACTAAAAAATAATGGTACACTAAAAAATAATTTAACCCATAAATGGATCATTGGTGAATAATGGTACCCTAAAGGTTGGGCATGTTATAGTAATGTTAGGACCCTTGGGGTCAGTAATGGTACCCTAAAAAATAATTTAACCCATAAATGGATCATGGTGGATTTTTTAATACTATAATGTTAAATTTTAATATGATATGTTTTTTAAAAAATTTAAATCATTTAATAATAAGTTATTTATTGTAAAATATTATTAATAAAATTTTTAAAAATATATAAAATATTATAATATAATATTATCCAAAATAATGTCAAATATTTTCCAAAATGACATAGATTCTGATATAAATAATATATGGTATTTATATTATCATATAATCTAATTTTCACACAATTATATGTAATTTTAAAAAATTTATTTTTTGTTTAACCCCTTCAATAATTAATTTTAACCTTAATTTTAGTAATGAGTTTTCAGTGTTAATGGGTTGTAATTATTCTAATTTGGTAAAAAAATTTCATAAATTGAAATGGCATTCTTTTCGAAACCATTTATCATAGTAATTATTCTATTTTAATGTTTCTATGTTTTTTAAATAAAATATTTTTAAATAAAAATACAATTAATGACATTTTATGAGTTAATCAAATAATTTTCATTTTAAATAAACAAGACAAAAATAGAATTAAATAATAAAATGTGAACACATGCCTATTATTTTATATTTAACTTTTAAATCTATGGGACACTTTATATCACCCATGAAATATTACATTTATAATTTTTCAAATCAATAACATTATTTTGTTATTGATTTCACTCACAAAGAGTAGGTGTGGCGTTTCATAAATAATTTTATTCAAAATTATTAAAAATATACAAATAGATAAAATAATTTAAATATTAATATTTATATTCATCCAATATTTTTATGTAATCACATACATGTCATGAAAACATATTTAATATGTTAGTATTATTTTTTAGCAAGATGTATGTGTTGTACAAATATTGGGAAAAGTCGCATGATATATAACTCTTAAATTATAATAAATCCAAAAAAACAATCAATAATAAATTATATTTATTACCAAAATCTCTAAAAAAATTATACATTCTCAAATATTATATTTAGTATGCCAATATTAACATTTCCCATGCAGGCACAGTGTCAGCACTAAAATTGATATTTTTATTTATTATTAAAAAAATTATAATTTATATGAATTCAATTATTTTTGAATTATTTATTTATAAAATAATCATAAATAAGTTATAAATTTTTTATTATAGATTTTTATATCATATTAATTTCTTTTTTATATCATAAATTATATCATACTTTGAAAAAGTGTATTTTTTTTAATATTTATCAAAAATACAAATTTTTTAGAAAATTAACAAAAACTCAGTTAATGATATATTAGAATCTATTAAAAATTAATAATTCAATTTCATAAAATTACATTCATAAAAGTGAAAAAAAATTCTTTCAATATAAAGGCACAAAACATAATGGAAAATTGGTTTTTCCCAAAATTATTTTTGAAGCCCAAATATGATCTTATATAGAATATCAAGTATAAAAATGATTCATATTTAATAAATTAGATTATTATAAAAAAATATTATTAAGTTAAATTAATATCATATTAAATGAATAATTTAAATTATTAATGAAAATTGATTATTTTTTAACAAATATAAAAAAATCATTATTCTCTAAAAATCAACCATTTTAGAATAATCCAAAAATATTATTAAAAGCTAATATTGATATTTTTATTTAAAAATTTATATAATTTTATCAAATAAAATATCTAATTTTTATTAAAATAAATTTTTTTTTCTTTCACAAGATGTAATATAAATAATTGTTGATGAAATTGTATTTTTCGGGAATAGCATGCTGATCTAAAAAATAAAGTATTTTTCATTCATAATTTATAAATAAATATTTATTTATTAGATAAATTATATGTGTTTATTTTATAATGTGATTACTACAATTCATACCCATTAATTTGTATTTTAGATTAAAATAGTCATAAAATATTAATATTTTGTTGTTCATTTATTCTAGGTATTTATGATCGTATAGGCTATCAAATATAATTTTTTTTGAATATTGTGGTTTAACATTTACCGATGTTAATTAGTTGATTCAAAAAAATCTGAATTATATCTCCTTAAAAATGTATTTGACATTTAAAAATTTCAATGTTGAAATATGAAATCGTAAAACGGATTAGTTAAACTTCTTCTTTGAAATTGGGAAGTGGAAATATGATGCTCATTTGTAAAAAACACATGAATTATCTTTCACATAGGATGACATTAGTTGGAAATGTATATATATACAAAGTGTCAAAATTAAATGTGTAAATAATTTGGAAGATTAATAGATATAATTAATCATACGAAACCGAATAATCATTAGAAATTTCATAACCATAAAACTGTAAACCAATGAGGTGAGAAAAAAAGACATGATTTATCAAAAATGAAAGTAATTGGATAAAAATTTGTTTTAAGATATATTTATTATATTTTTGGAAACACATTACCATATATACAGATAACATAAGTAAATGATCATAAATTAAAAGGATATTTTCATCCTTTAATCAATTTACTCAACAATCTAATCTTTTTATTGAAACAATGAGTAATCAAGATGAATTTTTTATACCTCATGTTATAAATTCAACATATAATAAACCACATATTCCAAAAATAGATAAATATTTATTCCACCCATATATTGACATTATATAAAATTAATATTTTTATTACATGAAAATATAATTCTCAAAATTAATAAACATTCATATTGTAAAATAAAACAATAATCCCCAACCATTAAATAACAACACCCAATGTCCAACATATTTAATTTGATAAAATAAGACCTTGAATTTATTCATGTTAATACTGAACAAGATTAAATCCCCAAAAAAATTATATGGTTATATATTCTTTCAATATAAATTTAAAATTTGTCTCTAGTAAACAATTTTCACTCATAAATCCATATAAAAAAATTTTACTCCAAAATCATGTAATCTACAAAATATGGTAACCATTTCATTAAATAATATATATCACCACAAAATACATTAAAAAAATTTTTCGTCCAAATGTTTAATCAATTATTCTTCCTCTAATAAATTAAATAATATTTTTTATCACAATTATATAAATTTTACCAAATTTATAGTGATCTACCACTGAAATAACATTAATCACTTAATAACCAAATCAATTTGTAATCCCATGTTTATCTATACTATAAAACATATGTTTCCAAAATCAACATAATATTTTTCTCAAATCGTGTATGTAAAAAAATAATGTCGAAGTAACAAGAATATCGCATTGGGAAATGGTAGGAACTGCACAGTTGTCACTATTTGGTTGTGGGTTTAAGCCCCATAACCTTGTTAGAGGATACGTATTTCATCCTACATATGGGATGTCTTATTACTATATAACTCTAATAAAATAAAAAAAAATGATTAAAATCTTAAAAAATGTTCTTTTATAACTTAAACAGTAATTAATATATTAACCTCAATGGTTATCTCATATATTTCAATTTACATCCCCAGAATAGAATATCATTCTTCTGAAAAAATCATTCATGTTAACCCTATGGTTTAAATATAATAGAAACCAATAAATAATCATTGAAAATATCATTAATCACATAAAAGTACAATCACATAAAACATAAAATGAGGTATATAGGCCTTTTTTTCTTTTTATCAGCCTTAAAATTATATATCCATGATTTTATTCATAAAATGTAAGTTAACTTTACATCAAGGATCCCTAATATCTAATGTTATCTAGAAATGTACAATAATAGAAAATACAAGAACCTAGAGTTAAAATATTAAATAATATAGAGTTTTAAGACAATAATTAAAATTATTACAATTTTAGGAACTTTAGGATTTGAAGTTTTCAAAAAATATTCATCACCCTAACATAAATAAATCACAAGGTGGACACGTCCACTAAGTATAAATTCATTCCAAAACCCAAAACGTTTAATTTATAACAAATTTTTATTTCATATCATATAATTAAAATTTAAGTATTTAACTCATCCTTTTCCACAATATTACTTGAGAACCTATGAATAACATTTTTCAAATGTTTGGTGGGTATAAAAACGTCAATAATGGGAATAGAAAGAAGAATATATAAAATCATTAGTCATAATAGAGTTTTCCTTTATGATAGTAAACTCTACCTTATTTATTCATTTAATCGCACATGATATCAAATTTACTTCCCATATTTTTTCATAAAACACTTCATTATAAAAAATAACTATAACCGATCAATTATTATGGTTTTCTACCAAACATGAGTACCCTTGAAAAGTTTTTCTTAAAAACAAACCTTTCAACCATTAAAGGGAACAATATTTACATTAGATAAATAATAATAAACTATAAAATCATAATATTTCTATGATATCACATTATCAAATATATATAATTCATGTAGGTAACTTGGATCATCATCTTCAGACCATCTTTAAAATCACTATTTAATGTGGTCATACCAATACAGTCGATTTCCAACATAATTATCATGATAACCGAATAATTACCCAATGCATTGTAGAAAATTACCAGATCAGTCGATCATAATTTCTATTCAAGGAATGTAACTTGAATGAAAAACATGATATCCTCCATTTACAACATCAAAAAGATTGAAATATCATTTTGAACCTATATGTAAAACATTTTTAGATATTGATATATACATTTTTTTTAAATACATTTTTTTAAAATTACCCTATAAAGTGGGAATGGTGGATTTTATTAGATTAAAATATTTATTATTTAAAATGAATCCAAAAATAAAATAATTATTGCAGGTTTGGGGATATATTTTATCACTTTATAAATTAAAATAATATAAATATTTATGGATTCTTATAAGGCAGTCAAAATGTTTCATATAAAATAAGTAAAAAATTTACATTGAAATTTCATTAAAATAAATTCAATTGAAAAAACGTCTTTTAAAATTATATTCTGTCCATATATATAAAAGTATATTTAATAATATTGGAAACGTATAAAAATATTTATAAAATTAAACATTAAAACATTTAAAATGATGTTTTTCAGATAGTGTGTCCCTTATCTCACGATATATTCTTCATGTTCATTCCTTATCTCCCAAAATAAAAATATAATAAAATTTATTTATAAACATTAGAAAAAATTTCATAATTATTATTCCATTTATTTCATTGTTATGTTATATTCACTTGCATAATCAATTAAATTATTTTGAATGTTTTGACGATAACCAGCTCATATGTCCAAAATGACATCGATAGGATGATTGTGATCAAATATGTAATTATTCTATAATCTTAATAAAAATATTCAAAAAATAATAATTATAATTTTTATAAATCGATTATACTTTCAAAAATAACCATAAAACATGATTATGAAAAATGAATTATGTAACAATCATGGAGATGGTAAGTCGTATGTATGCATGAGTAATGTTTCCATTATTTAACAGTCATGAGGGATAGAATGTAAGTATTATTTATTCATTCAATAATTATTATTATATGATAAATATAATTATATATATTATGAATATCTTATATATGTCATCAAAATGACATGGTTATGAAAAATGAATCAAATCGTATCATAGAGGTGGTAGTCCACATGTATGCATTAGTGATTTCATCATTTTATCAATGGATGGAAAGGTAAGATGGTATATGATATATTGCCATTATAAAATAAAAAATATACCATTAATATTATATATGTATATATTAAATACATCATTATAACCATATGTGGATATGGTGATGGAAAACAAATTACATTGGTTTATTAGGTAGTAGTCTGTCGTAGAATCAATCAGTTGTTTCCATTTAATGGAAGGGGAGTATGATATAAATTATTCCATTAACATAATAAAATATTAATATATGTAAGATAATTATAATTTTATAATCATTATTGAAATATAGTTTAAGGTAGTAGAATAATAATTAAATTCAATCATTTAGTTAAAATCATTACCTCTTCTTCAGAAACCTCATTTTCATTACACCTTATTCCCTCTACGATTTGTGTTATGCGGTAAATAAGAATTAAAAAACATGTGTATGGGTGTTATCATGGTATTAGGCTAGTTATTGGAAAAATAAAATGGATATATATGTGTGTGGATGAGATAATATGTGGTTCTAATTTATAAATGATGGGAGATGATTTCATGAATGTTTTTAAAGTATTAAATTAAAATAGAAAAAAATTCATTAAAACATCAAATTAAATTGATTAAAATTAATTATAGGTTGATTATGAGACTCATCCACAAATTAAATAAAATTTATCCATGTTTTTTTATGTTATTTCCCTTATCTATTTGTTTTAACCCTTTGTTAACCCCTTTGACAATTAATGTGATATTGTTGTTTTTTAGACATTAAGTGTAAATAAGGTAACTATAAAAAGGAATCCAACCCATTAATTAACCAATGATGATATATAAAACCATATAAAATTAAATTTTCATAATAGTTTTTTTATAAAATTTATTTCATTTTATAAAATATTTATTATTGTGAGTGATATTTAATGTCACTTTAGGAAATAAAAGAAATATTATACAATAATATGTATCAATCCAATGTAAAATGTTTCACAAACTAATATTTTTGATCATAATGAGAAAATGTTATTATTATTATCATAAAATAATAATTTTTTTAACTTTATATATCAATTTAAATCTTATATTTTGGTTTAACCCATTGGTTAACAATTTATCCTTTACCATGGTAATGATTTTTTAAAAAATTAACCTGATATAATTTGGTATATAAGTTAAAAATTAAGAATAAATTTCTATTTTATGAAATTGTAAAAGTAGATCATCATAATTTACATATTTATAATTGATTAATGATTTTGAACTGATCTAATAGAATATATTTAACATATAATACTTGTAATTTTATTATAAGAAATATTAAGTTAATTTGTCTCTGAAAACAACATGAAAAAATAATACTAGATTATATCCCATTAAAAAATCGTTAATATGATATATATTTCTTTTGAATTCATTTTAAACATTAACAGACTAATAAAATATTAATTTTACAGTATTAAATTTAATTTAATTTATTTTTTACTACTTTTACATGAACATGGTCGACATTGTGTACGAATTTGAGGTAAATTTCTCAACACTAAAATTTTTAAAAAATTACATTATTAAAAGAAATAAATAAATTAAGAAATTAATATATTTATTAATCAAATTTGTATATTTAAACATATCTATGTGATTATATTTTATTTAATGTGTTAGTTCGAACTTTGTAGCCTTATATAAGCAATGAAAAACCATTTGGAAAAAGCTCCATTTTATATAATGACAAAATTAGAATAAATACTTAAAAGTTATGAATAATAATTCTTATTTATTACCTAATTAAATAATTAACATATCCATTATAAAATATTACCATTAAGATAACCGATATGTCTTTTATGGTATACACACTGTATCGGTGCAAACAATTATTTTCTTATCTATCCTGAAATAAATTATACTTTATATCTTTTCAATTCTTTTATATTTATATATATAGTAAATTATAATTAATGAATAATTCCATAACTTTAATTAGTATTTATAATATATTTATTCTTTATATAATTCAACAAATATAATGTATTCCATAAAAACTATGTTTTTTACAATTCAAAAAAATTTATACTTTTTTAGAAATATATGAAAAATTATTCCCAGGATAAATTTTTGTAAAATAATCTAAAAATTAATTCAATTTTATCAAATTAAATTCCTATATGTGAAAAAAATTATATTAATCAATAAAACAATGTGAAATTTAGTTTTAAAAAAATGTGCTTTTATGATAAAAAATGAACATATACAAAAAATCACGTATAATTTTTTTTAATTTGTCATTAATTATATTTTCTATAATTAATATATGATTATCTTAGTTTATGACTAAAAATACTGCTTTTTAATGATTCTAAATGTCCATTTTAAAAAAATAGTAATTTATACAATTCATATAAAAATTGATACTTTTAGAAAAAACCAAATTTTTATACTAAGATAATTTTGATATGTTGATTTAAATATTTTATCATTTATAAAAATTAAAAATTATAATATTTATAGAAAATAATTATTTTATTTTCTCACCAAAAAAATACATATCATTTTAAAAATGGCATATTTTTTAAGAATAAAATGAAATTAATAACAGAGTTATTTTTAAATTACTTTTTATTTACGCATACTTTATTGTTTTTTATAAACATTACAGACAGATATTTATACATATATATATAAATATGTCTGAATATATTTACAACTATTCGTAAACTAAAATCAGACATCTGTATTATAATGGTCAATAAATAATAATATGTCATGGTTCATTTAATATCGATGTTGCATGTCATATATGATATTGAACGTAGTCTGATTTTTGAATTTTTAGTGTGTTACATGATATCACTGATTACGATTAATTTTTTGGTCATCATTGACATCATGGATAAGTCCATAGTTTCTATTAATCAATTTATGATTGAATTTTTATATGTGAGTACAACACTAAATATGAAATAAACCATTGCTAATATTGATTCATAAATTAAATTAGAAGATAAAATATTCTCAATTTAATGTAAATATGAAAACTACTATATATGATAATATTTAAAATTTTATTTTACCATGTATTTACTGTTATTCAAGATAAAACTGATTCAAATGTTACTATTCTATATCCCTTGAATGCAGTTATTCACATTTATCAAATTTATTTGAACTCATCAATTCTTTCTTTGTCTAGAACTCTTAGATAGTTCTGACAACTAACCAATTAAATTATCCTAGATTCAATTGATACATTAATGATATATATTATACATAAAAAGTTCCATACTATTGAATATATGATGGAATGAAATATAAATTTTCATTGTTTTATTAGGAATATGTAGTCTATATATCTATTGAATACCGTGTGACATTAAACTAATTAAGGTATATTGTACCACATTTTATTATTCAATATCATTTCACCTATATTTTTCTAAAACCATTCATTCTATTATACATAAATATGTCCTTTAATATTATCTATCATATTTTTATTTCTTGACTACACCAGCCACGATTTTTTTTAGATTGATATATAACCAAAGGTGTCAATTAAAGAGCATGGTCGTGACATCCAGTACCCAATAAAACGGTCATTGAAGATTTAAATAATGTATATATTGAATGAAATAACTCATTATTAATACTTGAAGGTTATTATAATTGAAAATGTCTAGATAATACTTTCATTAATCAACTCTGATTTATTAGTCATAACATAACCAACCATGTATGGTTTCTCTTGAATCCCTACAAATGGATTTACATCAACTAGGGAATCAAAAAAAATTAATTGGATATTGGTACATAGAATCAATCTTTAATTTAAAATGAAAATAGAACTAATTTCTAGTTATCAATTTGTTACATTCTTTTGGAATAATTATTCATTATGAATAATATATATCACCCTCCATGGTGATTATATAAAAATTAATATTTTTATAGATTTCATACATTGTTTAGGTCTCTAAAAAATTATTCTGTTAAAATTTTTATACGTACATGTTTTTATAAAAATGCAGTTATTTTAATCCATGATTTATACAAATAATTTCATTCCTAAAAAATAAGAGATCATGTACTTCCAATATTTTAATATAGAATATATTACCAAAACCATTCTATAATGTGGATTTTAACATCATCAGTAGATATATAATAATAAATTGGGATGATATTTTTGTTCAAATAGATGTTCTATTAAATTTTATTCTAACCTTACAAATAAATATTATTAAATAACCTTATATTGTGACATAATAGATTCACGTCATATCACAAATTATATCTAATAAATTTTTTGATATATTTTAAAAATTATTTGTTTTTAAGTATATTATTTTATGAGAAAAGTAAGAAATGGTATCATGGAGGACCTGTAATATACATAAGACACCCCATCTTTCTATCTTTTACTATCACTGTCTCTATCATTTGAATAAGGTAATGTGAGATTAGGGAAAAACACCACTCTGAATTTTATAGTTGCTGAATACATGGTTAAGTTATTCCATAACATACAATTCTTGGGAATCTGGGATCTTTTACCAAGTTCATTAAATAATTGTATCCACTATTCCAATAATTTCTTTACATAATTTAATTATGTATATGAATTTTCAACAATCGTGACTTTTGAATGGAATGCTTTGTGGATAAACTAACATTGGAATCTTTGTGGAATATAATTATTTCATATGATTTATTTATAAAAAAGAAGATATAATTTTAATGAAAAATTTATTTTAATAAAAATTATTCATAAATTATTGTTTTTTATGTCTTATGATAAAAATGATAACTTTATGAGACCTTAGTTAATTCTTTTAACGTAATTTAAAAAAAGGTATAATGTAAAAAAATTTCCATGTAAATAATGATTTAATTAAAATTAAAATTTCTAATATTTAGAAAATTATATTCTTAAAATGGAATTCATATTTTAATTCAAAATGTTTAAAATTGTTTAGGGTTATATTCCATGATTTCACTAAAATATTTACTTCAGGAGAATAGTAAAATATATTAATTTATGATATATATACATTATAAGATCAATACACTAATCGTTGAGTCATGGATGATGTAAGAACCATTGGTTAAAACTCACATGATTTTATTAATATATTAAATATCAATAATCATCAATATCTATTTTCATGAGTAATATAATAAAATATTGAGTGAAATAATGTGAAAAGACCCCTCTCCTCCAAAATAAATACCACTCCACCACCTCTTCTAATTTCACCTCTCATGCCTTGAGCCTAGTCCAAATGTTTCTATAATATCCTCTAAATCCACTACCTCATTTAGAAGTGAATTATTTATTAATAAAAGACAAAAACCAATCTTCTTAGGATATTCTCAAGAAGAAATAATCTAGTGGTAAAACCCACTTCATATTCATTTACATTCTTTTTAGCATCCTTTATTTTTTTTCTCCTCACCACCCCTCATTCAAATGGTATGATAAATAAATTAACTTAAATATACCATAAGTTTTTATGCTAATGGAAAAATTCATCATATTATCTCTTTCCCCCTCCTTTTATACTAAAAATGGAGACATCATCCACGATGTGTTCATATATCATATTCTAGGATGAAAAAGTATTCAATTTGTAATACCATCATCAAGGATGGTCATAAAACCATTTTATGGTCAAAATAAATTAAAAAATATTTATTATATCTTATTTAATGTTTTGAAATCATTTTTTACACATAATAATTTATAATAAAAAATAGGTTCATTGTGATTGAGAATAGCCAAAATAAATCCTCATAATTATCATTAACTATTTGTCTAATTATTTTTACAAATGAAATAAAAAGAAATGATTTATAATATAAATATGAACACAATAAGATCATTAATGACACATAATTTAAATTCTTGATAATTACCCCCATTTTATACAACCTTTCATACATGTATACATGTAAACCTTCATGAAAACCAAGGAATCCAGCATTAAAATACAATGAAATTCAACGTATTAAACTATTAAAATTCCATATATTATCAGAATAACGCTTTAATATTCCACATAAATGTATAAAGGGTTCATTATGAATTAATTAACTAATCTAAGTTGACTATCTAGGACACTAATTTCAAGTGAAAAACACATTCAGATATATGGTAAGAGATTCTTCCAGAACACTCATTATTCCACCAGGTTACACTTTATCTATTTATACCAAAATTGAAATATAGTTTTTTGTATAAATATTATAAATACTGGGTATATATTATAAAAACATGTATCAATATCCATTCATCATTTTTCTATGGGGATATACTTCTTTTTGAAATGTTTCGTACTCAATTATTCTTGATAGGCAAGCCAGATTTAAGGTAACATCATGTATTATTACCTAGTTTCAAGTGCACTCTATAATCTATTTTAATCACCATATTTTTTCAAAAATAACTCAGTTTTTTATGAAAAATTTATTTGTTATATTCTCATTTTATATAAAAGAAAATTCATTTTTTTCGTTAAATTATTTTTAATATTTTTCTTAAACCACAATAAATTATTTTAATTATAATGTCTACTAAATACAATTTTCACATGTTATCTCTTATTTTTGACATGAATATCATGACCTATGTCAATGTTTCTTTTCTGAATGTCCATTTATAATTTCATATCTTTCATTCATGGAATCTTTTATGATACACTTGTTTATTTTTTTATGACATTATTACGACACAAATTTCACTCAATGGGATACCCATATGTTTTGAATGACTATATATGATAATTTTTAGGGAAAAAATTTTCTTAAACATGTTTTAATGTGTGAGTCATGGTATTTCTACATTATATTGGAAAATTTCTTGTCTCATGAGACATTATATGAAATGGTCTTGGTTGTTACCCTTAACCCATGCTCCATGTGCAATAGTCTGGGAGGTCTTCCTTGACTCATTCTTCTATTTGTTCAATAATCCTCAAATCATGAAAAAATAAAGTTTTATGTTACTTCCACAATAAAATTATTCAATGAATATATAGTATCATGTTCTGTATGTTATGATTCCTTGTGTTAATAATGTTCCATGCCTTTTTTTCATTATCTTATGATTTATAAAACATGTGCTAATATTTATTTTCATAATATATTCTTATGCAATCCCTTTGATCAAGTTATACCTCTTAAATACTATGAATATATATGGTCTCAATTAAATTTAAGAGCTCATAGTGGATGATAAATTAAATAATTATTTAGTCCCATGTATTCTATTTTATACAAATAATCTTATAAAAAAATAGACTTTATGTTCCATGGATTATAATTTGATGATTAATTATTCAAAAAATTGTGTAATGATATTTGTAAAATTATAGGGTCACTATTTATCGTAATAGAGGTATTTCTAGTTATATTTTGAGGTTAGGTCTAGAAAACATTAGTAAGAACCCTAAGGATTAGACTATGTTTGATAAAACATCACTACATTTTGTTATGTATAAACTAAGTTGTTTGTAAAGAAAATAAATCAATATATAGATACTACATGAAGAAATGGGTCATGAACTGATGTACCTAGTATTATTATCTCTGACATGGTGTTCTAAACCAAACTCAGGGTATCCTAGTACAAGAAAATAGGTCTTACTGCACATTGGGTTTGACACTCCTAGAGGATATGCTATTGTAAATTCATTAGCTCATTAAAATCTATTATTAGTTAAAAAATAATATGCCTATAATAATATATGTTAGTAAATAGTTTAATTCACCAACCCCAGTTACCCACATTTGGTGCATTATTTTAATACATTTTCTTGATTACAAGGAATCATGTCCTGAATGACCAATCAGTTTTGCAGTCTTGGAAAATAGATTACATACATGATCCTTAAATTAAACATTATAACATTAAACATAGCATAAATAATACTCTAAGAATGAAATTTTTCTCTATGATAACCCCTGAATATCAATCGTAAAACACTTCATGGTATCTAGGAAAAATAAAACATAATAAATGAGTGATCTCAGATGCTCAGTAAGGGTAAATAATTTATCGAATGTTATAAATGTTTAAGGAAAATGTGCAACAAAAGAAACATCCTTTTAAACATAAACTTGAACATAATAAGGAAAAAAATCAAACATTAACATATAAACATGCACATGTATATTCTACTAGCCAAATAATCACATGTAATAAATTATTTCATAACGAGGGAATGAATAATGTCGAACATAATAACCATATAGTCAAGGTCTTGTGCTAAGAAAACAAATAAAAGTTTTTTCCAAAGGCTTCTTTGAAGACACTAGTTTCTCTAATTTTACCTAACGATGCATCAAGGAGCTATAGCAGGCTCCACACGTCACTTACTAAGTTCAATGCATTTCTCATATTAAAATGTTGAAACATGAAATAAACATTCATTTTAAAACTTGCATACAAAATGTCAATACTTTAACCATAAAACATAAATGGTATAAAAATAGAAAACCCACATTCAAACATATCATAAATCCATCAATAAAATATGGAAGATTTTATTATAATAAAACATCCTCAATCAAGAATAATATCCAGTAAAGGATGTTGATATTGTTAAAAATGATTAGTAAAACTCATTGAGAGAAATATCCAATTTTTAGAAATAATTTAAAAGTATCCTATTTATAAAGGAGTTCATTTAAAAGATATTTTTTAATCCAGGTGTCCCATACCAATATGAATCTTTTTAATGAAATTAAAACTTTAAAAAACATGTCCATGTAAATAACTCTTTAAAATCATTTTGAAAACATGGACATTAAATAATAATATTTAGAAAAATAAATCTTTAAAAACATTTAAAATGATGATTTAGATAAAGAGTCTCTTCCATAATACCATAAAATATTCATTTTTAAATCATTATTACGAAACATGGACACTGATAACAAATATTTCTTAGTAGATACATACAGATAAATTATCTCGGATAATAATGACATTGAGGAAATAACCCATACCATGTACATTACGTTACTAGAGGGTATGTTTAGCCTCATGAATAATGACCATAGTATTTTATTAAATTATACCAGAACCATATTTATCTTTATGATATTATATATGATTCATTCATGTCTTTATATTACCCATTTAATAATAATTTCCTTGTTAATGTAACATTTCAGATAATAATCACTTTCTTTATCGTACGTGTATTAACTTTTTATTCATGATCGTATCACATAGATCACAATTTACAAACATACTGAATATAAAAAATGATATAAATATTATATAGATTAAAAATATAAACATTTTTAATAGATATAATTTTGAAATGGAAACACCATTTATGGAGACAGTAGGCCGTACATATGCATAAACGCAGTTTCCGTTTTCATATCGTATTGAACAGAAGTAAGTGAATGAGATATCTGTAAATCTACACACACACACACATATATATATATATCCATTGTAATTATTATTTCATATATTACATACATATTAAATATATATATAAATATAAATATATTTATAATCGTCGTTGAATGGTGAACGTGGAAATAAATCTCATTACGTTGTGGTGACGGTAAGACTTACGTACGCACGAGCGATGATATCATTGTATTGATAGTGAAATCATATATATTTGGATGGTATATTAAATATATATATTCATTAATATGTTATACTTAATATTTACTTCAGTTATAATCATTAGTATACCCTCCAAAAATGATGTGTTGAATAACAAACTACACCATGACCTAGAGACGGTTAGCCGTACGTACACATGTATGGTGACATTATCATTTATAGTATGGATGGAATAAAGAATACGATTGTCCATATTTATAATAACATAACAATATATAGAAGGTACTAGAGATATCATTTTTTTATAGACACAACAATTAAAGAGGAAGGGGAAGAAGAAATGAACTTTGAAAGAGGTGATGAAATTATTACCTCTTATTCATGTGATACCTTTTGATTTGATAAAAAAGGATTCATAGGATGGATTTCTGATCAAATTAATGAATCAAGGATTAAGTGATGGTAGTTGGAAGGATATTTTATTAGGGTTTGGTAGATCTAAATGGTTTTGAAGTTTTGATTTTTGAGAGAAGGGGGAGTACCCTTTTATAAGACTTGTGGGATCACTTTAGGAAAAGCTTGAAATATTATTTTATTATAAAATAATTATCGATTTCTAATAGCTCATAATGGATTTATTTCAGGTATAAGGTAGTGATGGGTCCGAATCCCTTAAACCAATAGGTTTTAGACAAGGTTAGGTGTAATGCCCCGACCCCAGATGCCCAGAGTCGGTGCATCATTATATATCATTGGCATGATCACAAAAGTTCAAGTCTCTAAAGACCAATTAGTTTACTATCCTTGTATGTAATATATGCATTCATAAGTATTACATTACATAAAAAATGGAAAACTACAAAAAATTGTTTCAATATAAAACACTGAGATCCCATAGACAATCCTTGTAGGTCAGTCATAATATACTTCTTTGCATCCTAGTAAAAAAAAATAGAAAGAGGTGACCTTAGATGCTCAGTAAGGATAAAATTGTAGTGTAAATTTTCAAAAATAAACATAAAAAATTATGTCAATGTATAGAACAAAAAAATGCATTTCAACATAAAATTCATCATTATATGGAAAATATAAATCAAAATAATGCCATATTAATACTCAGATGGATATTCTACTAGTCAAATAATCACATGAAATATCAATAGCCACTTTCATAATGATGGAATGCATAATTCCAGACTTCATAACCACATAATCAAGGCCTTGTGACAAGACAAAAAATAATATTTTTTCAAGGCCATGTTCAAAGACACTAGGTTATCTCATGAGACCTACCGATGCATTAAGGAGCTATAGCGGGCTCCACCCTTGATTTACTATGTCCAATTCATTCCTCGTATGAAAAGTTTTAAACATAACATAATCATTTGAATTGACACTAGCATATAATATGTCAATACATTATCCATAATCCATGAATGGTAAAAAAATAACACATACACAGTCGAACAAATTACAAAACATTCAACACAAAATCGATGATTTGTATAGTAATAAATAAAATTCAAACGAGATTAAAATCTATTAAATGGATGTTGAAATGCATGAAATCAATACCGTTGGAGAGAAATATCTCATTTTCTTTAAATAATTTAAAGTTACATAATTATAAAAGAAAACATTTATTTTGAAAATATTCTTATAATCTTGTAAAGGAAGCTTTGATGATGTTATAACAGCAGAATGTAGCAACACCATCTGTATAAGTTAAAAAAACATTCTTACCTTAATTTTGTCGAAAAGGCCTTAAAGTGACTTGCTCGTAAAACGATGGAAATATTCCTTTAAAAAATTTTAAGGTCAAATAAGGGTAAAAATAACTTAAACCCATTGTATAGTGTGTAGTAATAATGTTTTGGAATACATTTTTAGGAAAACATGGATGTGGATGATAAAGAGGTCCCAGTAGATAATTATATATAAACAATCATGAATAATAAAGGTGTTGTAGAATTAACCCTTAACATGTACTTTTCCTTGGTAGAGGGTATGTTGAAATATTGTATAATGGTGAAATAATTGTTATTATATTATACCACAATCATATACATTAATATGTTATCATATATGATCTTTTAACATTTCTTTTCTAATAATATTTTAGTCTTATCGTCGTTTCGGGTGTTAACTGATTCATTTTCCAATAAATTCATTGTTATGAAAGTATTGTTTGTTATTGATAGGATGTATCATATTTATATTAAGAATGATATAAAGTCAATAAACATTATTTTTTATCATCAATTGAAAATTAGTCTTGAATAGATACGATGGGGAATGAATCTCATCTTGTTCGTTGAGATGGTTATCCGTACGTACGCACAAGTGAGAATATCATTATTTTTATTTTAAAATAATATATAATTGGATGATATAGCATATATACAGAATAATTATCATGTTAAATTTATTATTTACATCATTTATAATTCATTATTATACCCATCCAAATAATAATGTATTGAATAACAACTACACCACGACATGGAGACGGTAAGCCGTACATATGCATGTATGGTGACATGTAATTCAATGGAAGGATAGTATAACGACCCATACTTTACATACATTGTTAATAATTCAAAATTGAAGCACACTTATTACAACATATGACAAAACCACAAAGGACCGTATAGGTATAGTGTCTTTAGAAACTGGGAAACATAAACAACTGGTTCATAAATCTTCTACAGTGTCTCCCATTTATTTCATCATATCTAGGGTCCCTTTTAGCATATTCTACTTAATATCCATATTCCTGACCTGGGGAAAAGAAAACATAAAAGGGTGAGCTCAAATGCTCTGCAAGGGCAAATAAAGGAAATAAAAATCATATCATATCTTTTTAAAAATCATAACATGCAAAAGAGATCATAATATCTTAACATGGAATAAATCATAGAAGTGAAAATGAGATCCCCATAATCATAACATAAAACTTGAAACTTTGTGGCATGCACACATAATCATGGAAAATCATTTCTTGTTAGTCATGACTCGTTGCCAAGACTATCTTAGCGGACAAAGTCCATTTCAGAACCAAGTTCACTCCTCGTTTCAGTCCTGTATCACTGAACCGAAATAACATTCCATTACAACAATGTCTATCTCATGAGATATAAATCTTTACCCAATGCATTGGAGGGAGATATAGGTCCCACCAATCTTATAATGAATCCTTTATTATGTGTGCCACATAATCATAAATCATACATCATCGCATAACACATGTAACAAAAATGGGATTCTTGAAACATCATGACATCATAAAACAAATAATATAAGGTAAATGACTTCATAAAAATAATTCCCTCACAACATAATAAAATCAATGTAATAATAGGGATAAAAACAGAACCCTCTATTATCTTAGATGGAAAATAATTTTGATAAAACACTTGAACTCCATTCTTGAGGAAAATATCCTTTCTTCTTCAAAAACACTTTTCTTTTCTTAACATGTCATACAATTATAAACTAAAAGAAGTTGATAAAAAATAAACTTGAAAACATGTAATGGAAGCTTCTTGGAAATAATGTTTTGAAAATCCATTAATGCCATATAAGTTAAATAAAACATTCTTCGTACTATTGTCGGAAAAATTCAAAAAGTACCTCGTATGAAAAACGACAAAAGATTCCATTCATATCTTTTACTAAAAACTCACCGAAGGGTAAAATAGGTTTTAAACAATTGTAGGTGGATGGAAATAATATTACATATTATGGGAACATGGATTTGGATGATAAAATACACCCCAGTAAATACCAACGTATAAGCAATCTCAGATAAAAATTAGATTGTGATATCTCCCCTTACCTTAGGTCTGACTTGCTTTGTAAGTGTCTGAACCTCCTGTATAATGATTTACATAATGTTATTGACTTATTACAGAATCATACTTATTTTTATGATATCATATATGGTAATATTCTTAGATTCTTAGTAGTAATATCTCATTGTTACTTGTTATTCGGGTGTTTATTACTTTGTGTTCTTATCCGTGTTTTGTCGAATAAATTCTTATTCTTATCGTTAGGTTATAGATAACTCATTTCCAGAATGGTATTAGTGTAGTATATATCATATAAATTCATTCAATTCATTTATATAATCATTATGAAACGAAGATCATGTAGAACGAGTCGCATCACATCGTGGAGACGGTATTCCGTACGTACGCACGAGTGATGATATCGTTCCTATGATCGTGGAATTGTATTGGAGTATATATATATATTTTCAATATCAATATTACTTTATATTAATCATAAATAGTTACTCATTACACCATTATACCCAACCTTGTAAGGTGATGGTGGAAAATAGATTACACCACGGCGTGGAGACGGTATTACGTACATACGCACGCGTGATGATTTCATTTTTCCGTAGGATGGATAGAAGGTGAATTAGGGTTGTTTCATATTTATAATAACATATCAGTATGTAAGTAATACTGATGTTATTACTTTATCATGAAGCAACTAAAGAAGAAGAAGTTGAAGAAGAAAGAAATAGAAATGATCGGTAATGGATATTACCTCTTCTTTGGAACGCCTCTTTGAATCCTCCACTTAGGGAACTAAGATTGGTCTTTGAAGAAGACCAGGACCTCTAGGATTATGCTAGGGAAGTGGAGAATGGATTTTGGCAGGGGTTGGCCGAGCTTTAATGCTCAAATTGGTGTGAGGAGGAGGGGGAGGAGGTGCCCTTTTATAAGAGAGGAGAGGGGCACCATAGGAATATCTCAAAATATTATTATATATTAAAGTCAAAATCGGTTTATAATGGTTCCAAAGGGTCTTATTTCGAAGGTAAAGTGGGGATGGGTCGAAATCCTATCAACCAATAGGATTTATACAAGTTTAGGTTTTTATTTTATCCTTATCAATTCGATTTAACTCTAAGTTAAATAATTTAACTTTTACCATGTCTTTTTATTTTCTTACACTATATGGTTAATACACTTAGTATAACATGCCAAACGAACCCCAAATTGTTTATTATTAATATATATATCCTCATCTAAGTCATTGGGCCGAACCTTAGATTTTTAGGAATAAAATAACAATTAATAATATAATATTTTATTTATAAACTATTTTGTGTCAATTTTGACACTATTTGGTATATGATTTTTATAAAGATCATAACAGAATTATATGTTCAAAAAAAGTTGATTAAATCAACACTAATATATCATAGTAACCTAAAAAATTAGTTGGATTCATAAAAAGTCTTCAATTACATTTATTTTGTTGTTTATAACATCAATTATGTAAATATTTAATTAATAATATAATTACTGCATCATCATTATGTCATAAATAAATTAAATTATTTAAGGTCTAAAAATTATAAATAAAAAACCATTATGTAGGAAATCATTTTAGATTTCTAAGGAATATTTATAGTCGAATTTATCTTATGTATAACCCCATATTAAAAATAATTTACTTATTAAACATTGATTTTAACTATTTTAACCCTTCTTTAAATAAATTAATAATAAATGTCCTAATCTAATCCATGTGGGCCTAAATGGTCATATTTTCTTCCTAAGATTGTTTTTGGTCGAAATAAACTTATCCAATAGAATTAGGACATGTGTTAGGGTAATAGTAATATAATATTTACCCTTAGTTACCCTATTTACTATTAACCGCGGTAAAAAAAGTAAACAGTTACTATTCACCAAAAAATTATTTTTATCTCATTGAACCACATTTTACTTACTGATATCAACCGTGTCTGTCGGATTTTCGAAATTCCATTCACAGAAGCGGTAAAATTATGTTTTATGCAAAATTCAGTTTTTAACCTACCACTTAGTGGTTTCACTATTCATCAAAAATTGAATGTTTTCAGAAAAATACCAAAATTTCACCCTAGTCTAATTTCGGTATTCTGAATCCAAAAATGAAGTCCATTTTGAAAAATAAAATTTATAAAATTTCAAAAAGTGGTTATTACTATTCATAACGACTAGTTTTAATAATATTTTAATAGCATATCGTTGTTTAGTGAAACTTAGTATTGTGTACGACGCAAGCTATCGAGGAAGGTCGCGATTGCGTGTAAAGTAAGCCATGCTAGTATGTACTGAAAGATTCCATTGATGATAAAAACAAAATATTACTCATAAAAATCTCAGGTGTTACATTCTACCCCCCTTAAAAAGAATTTCACCCTCGAAATTTGTCACTTTGTAACAAACAGATGAGGATACTTCTCCCTCATCATATCCTCAAGCTTCCATGTAGCTTCTTCAAGTTGGTGGTTACTCCATAAAACATTCACCAATAGAGTGGTCTTGTTTCATAGGACTTTTTCGCTACGATCCAGAATCTCTATCGGTTGTTCTTCATAAGAATGATCTTTCTCCAGCGGTACAGCTTCTGAGCTGAGTACATGTTAAGGATCAGTTATGTACTTTCTCAGGAGAGATACATGGAACACATCGTGAACTTGAGAGAGATTCGGTGGAAGCGCCAATCAGTAGGCTACCTTTCCAACACGATCCAGTATTTCAAAAGGACCGATATATCTAGGGCTCAACTTCCCCTTCTTTCTAAATCTCATAACCCTCTTCCAGGGAGATATTCGTAAGAACACTTTATCACCCACTTCAAACTCTAGGTCTTTTATTCAGTTGTCGGCATAACTTTTCTGTCGACTCTGAGCTGCTCTTATGTGTTGTTGAATTGATCTGACATTTTCTGCCATTTCATCAACGAGATCAGGTCCTAATAGCTTTCTTTCCCCAACTTCATCCCAGCAAGTTGGAGTCCTGCATTTTTTTCCATAGAGAGCTTCATAAGGAGCCATCTGAATACTTCAGTGAAAGCTATTATTATAAGAAAATTCCACAAAAGGTAGGTGTTTATCCCAACCTCCTTTGAAATCCATAGAGTAATCTCTCAACATATCTTCTAGGGTTTGAATTGTTCTCTCAGACTGGCCGTCTGTCTGGGGATGATAAGCAGTGCTGAAACTCAACTCTGTATCCAGAGTATGCTGAAGACTTCTCCAGAACATCGAGGTAAATCTCGGATCCCAATCAGATATAATAGAAAGTGGCACTCCATGCAATCTTACCACTTACTTTACATATTTCCTGGAAAGCTGATCTAGAGAGAAATCCTCTCTAATAGCAATGAAGTGTGCAGACTTTGTTAGATGATCAACTATGACCCAAATAGCATTATTGCATTTGGATGTTTTAGGAAGTCCTGTGACAAAGTCCATAGTGATGTTTTCCCATTTCCATTCGGGTATGGGTAATGGTTGTAACATCCCCTTAGACTTCTGTCTCTCAGCTTTAACTTGTTGACAAACCAAGCATCGAGTGACATATTTAGCAACATCTCTTTTCATGCCATCCCACCAGAAGTACTCTTTCAGATACCTATACATCTTCTTGCTTCTAGGATGAATAGAGAATGAAGAACTATGAGCCTCATCCAGCAGCTCCTTCTTTAATTCGGGGATGGGAGGAGCACAAAGCCGATTCCTGAATTTTATTATCCCATCACAATCATGGTTGAATTCAGGAACATTTCTCACCTTCTTTTGTAACTCGACATCTTCTTTCTGTGACTCTTTAATCTTCACATGTATATATGGTTGAACATTCATTTGAGAAGGATAATATTTTTCCCCTTCCATTATAATTCCAAGATCCATCCTTTGTAAATCCATAAATATTGGATCTTTTGTGATCCTTATCATGGATAAACTAGCATGGTCTTGTCGACTTAATGCATCTGCCACCTTGTTTTCTTTCCCAGGGTGGTAATGGATTGAGCAGTCATAATCCTTAATCAGCTCCAACCATCTTCTTTGACGCATATTCATCTCCTTTTGTGTGAAAATATACTTTAAACATTTATGATCAGTATAAATATCACACCTTTCACCATAAAGGTAATTCCTCCAAATCTTTAAGGCAAAGATTACTGTAGCCAACTCCAAATCATGTGTTGGGTAATTTTTCTCATGGATTTTCAACTGTCGTGAGGCATAATCTATCACCATATCATTTTTCATAAGAACACACCCCAATCCCTTCTTGGATGCATCACTGTAGATCACAAACCTTTCTGCACTACAAGGCAGTGTGAGCACAGGTGCACTGGATAACCTTCTTTTCAACTCCTTGAAATTCTCTTCACATTCCTCTGTCCAAACAAACTTAACTCCTTTCCAAGTCAACTTGGTGAGTGGATTAGATAATCGTGAAAAATCTTTTATAAAACGTCGATAATATCCAGCCAAACCATGAAAACTCCGGATCTCAGTTACTGTTGTTGGTCTCGAACATCTTTTGATAACCCTTGTTTTTTCTGGATCCATAGATATCCCCTCTTTTGAGATTATGTGACCCAAAAATGTAACTTTTTGATGCCAAAATTCACACTTCTTATATTTGGCATAAAGGTTCCCCTTTCTTAGGGTCTTCAATATAATTCTAAAGTGATCTTCATGGTCTTCCTTGCTCTTTGAATAGACTAGAATATCGTCTATAAAGACTACCACAAATTGATCAAGATAGTCTCTAAAGACTCTATTCATTAGATCCATGAAGATTGCAGGGGCATTAGTAAGACCGAATGTCATCACTATAAATTCATAGTGTCCATACCTTGTACGGAAAGCCGTCTTTGGTATATCCTCCCTTTTGACCCTTAATTGATGATACTCTAAACGAAGATCAATCTTGGAAAAGTATTGAGCTCCGTGTAGTTGGTCAAATAAGTCATCAATGCGTGGGAGAGGATATTTGTTCTTGATAGTGATCTTGTTAAGTTCTCGATAATCAATGCAGAGTCTCATTGATCCATCTTTCTTCTTAACAAATAGAACAGGTGCTCCCCAAGGTGATGCACTAGGGCATTTGAATCCCTTATCAAGATTCTCTTGGAGTTTCTTCTTCAATTCCTGCAACTCAATTGGGGCCATTCTATAAGGTGTCCTTGAAATATGCAAAGCACCCGGTACGAGTTCTATTGAAAACTCAACTTCAAGATTTGGAGGAAGACCCGACAATTCCTCCGGAAAGACATCATCAAACTCCCGTATGATGGGCATATTCTTAATCGTGAGTTTCTCACCAACCATTTGAGATAAATAACCTTCATTTAGTGGAATCAAGACCCATAAGATGGAAGGAATTTCCACTGGAAGGTTATATTCATCCTTGCATCGATAGACGATCGTAGATTGATCTGGAATATGAAATGTGACTTCCCTTATTTGGGAATTGATATGAGATCCATGTAGAGAAAGCCAATCCATGCCAAGAATCACATAAAATTCCACTATAGGAAGGATCACAAGATTTTCAGGAAGCACTTTCCCACAAACTTCAATCGGAGAAGAATTATAAACTTTTGATGGGATTGTTGTGCCATTAGGTGTTGTCACAGCTAACTCAACATCTAATTATTGAGGTAATACGGTGATACCCTTAGTAAATTCTTTAGAAATAAACGAGTGGGTGGATCCAGAATCATATAAAACATTTTCTACTTTAGAGTGGATGTTAAGTGTACCTTTCACCACTTCGTTATCATACTCCACATCGCTAATAGAAATTTCATGTGACTTTACTTTGTCTTTAGCCTTAAGATTTTGTTGACTTCGACCATCATCATCAACCCTTGGATTTGGGCATTGATTGGCTTAATGCCCTATCTCCTTGCACTTAAAACATTGAAGTGTATTAGGTTCATTCTGTGTATCCCTTCCTTTGTTTGCATCATTAGACATATTCTTCGCATTATCGCGGCATTCAAATGCCCGATGACCTTCCTTTCCACATTTGAAACATTTACTTGTCCATTTAAGAGAACTCCCTCCATGTTTCTTTCCACACTTTGAGCATAAGGGAAAGGTCATCTTCTTTTCAGTGTGATCTTTAGATTTTCCCTTGAATTCCATCTTCCTCCTCTTATCAAACCCATTTGACTGATGGGTTACTCCAATCTCCATCTCGACTTTGAGAGCACATCAAACGATTTCCTCGTAGCTATTGAAGTCCCTTATGGCTAATGCCCTTCGAAGACTTGGTTTTAAGCCACTAAAGAATCGATCGATCTTACTCTCAGGTTGGATAATAATACCAGAAGCGTACCTTGAAAGTCTTGTAAAATTTTCTTCATAGGTACCAACAGATTCATCATCCCTTTGCTTCAGTTCAAGAAACTCTTTCTCCATCTTTGTTCAGAGAATACGAGGGAAGTACTTATTGAAAAATAAGTTCTTCAACTCGTCCCATTCCATGGACTCAATTTCATCCCTTTTCCTCGTATTCTTAATAATATTCCACCATTGATCAGCATCTCCTTCCAAACGATACACTTCTAGGATGACTTTATCATGTTCAGAACATTGAAGAACTGAAAATATCTTTTCAGTAGTACTAATCCATTGTTCAGCAACTAATGGATCAGTAGACCCGCTGAAAGAAGGGGGACGCTGCCTCATGAAGGATTCAACATAATGTTGCTTCTTCCTTTGTTCGTTTGGAAGTCCTGCATGATTCATAGCTTGAGAAAGTTGTGTGAGCATGGCTATAAGATTTTTCATTCCAGCTCCCATATCGTTTGGTTGCTCAGGGGGAAAATCATTGCATTGCCTATCACATTCCGCATTAACACGGTTCCTTTGGGTTCCAGCCATTGACTAAAACCAAGAAGGACAGTGTGAGAAACACTAATTAAAATAGGAAAACCACATAATTCAAGATTAAAATTCCCATGCTTAAGGTCTTATCCTAGGTTATTCTTGGACATTTCTAAAACACCAAGATTGTGTTATATTCTTAGACTTATCCTTGGGTTCTTACTAAGGCTTTCACATCGTAGATTCCAAAGGTTGACTATACCTTTCCTCTGATACCAACTATAACAACCCATACTTTACATACATTATTAATACTTCAAAATTGAAGCACACTTATTACAACATATGACAAAACCACAAAGGACCGTATAGGTATTTTGTCTTTAGAAACTGGGAAACATAAACAACTGGTTCATAAATCTTCTACAGTGTCTCCCATTTATTTCATCATATCTAGTGTCTCTTTTAGCATATTCTACTTAATATCCATCTTCCTGACCCGGAGAAAAGAAAACATAAAAGGGTGAGCTCAAATGCTCAGCAAGGGCAAATAAAGGAAATAAAATTCATATCATATCTTTTTTAAAATCATAACCTTCAAAAGAGATCATAATATCTTTACATGGAATAAATCATAGAAGTGAAAATGAGATCCCCATAATCATAACATAAAACTTTAAAGTTTGTGTCATGCACACTTAATCATGGAAAATCATTTCTTGTTAGTCATGACTCATTGCCAAGACTATCTTAGCGGACAATGTCGATTTCTGAACCGAGTTCACTCCTCGTTTCAGTCCTATATCACTGAACCGAAATAACCTTCCGTTCCAGCCATGTCTATCTCATGAGATATATATCTTTACCCAATGCATTGGAGGGTGATATAGGTCCCACCCATCTTATAATAAATCCTTTCTTATGTGTGCCACATAATCATAAATCATACATCATCGCATAACACATGTAACAAAAATGGGATTCTAGAAACATCATGACATCATAAAACAAATCATATAAGGTAAATGACTTCATAAAAATAATTCACTCACAACATAATCAAATCAATGTAATAATAGGGATAAAAACAGAACCCTTTATTATCTTAGACGGAAAATAATTTTGATAAAACACTTGAACTCCATTCTTGAGGAAAATATCCTTTCTTCTTCAAAAAAACTTTCCTTTTCATAACATGTCATACAATTATAAACTAAAACAAGTTGATCAAAAATAATCTTGAAAACTTGTAAAGTAAGCTTCCTGGAAATAATGTTTTGAAAATCCATTCATGCCGTATAAGTTAAAAAAACATTCTTCGTACTTTTGTCGGAAAAATTCAAAAAGTACCTCGTAGGAAAAACAACAAAAGATTCCTATCATATCTTTTACTAAAAACTCACCGAAGGGTAAAATAGGTTTTAATCAATTGTAGGTGGATGGAAATAATATTACATATTAAGGGAACATGGATGTGGATGATAAAATACACCCCAGTAAATACCAATGTATATGCAATCTCGGATAAAAATGAGATTGGGATATTTCCACTTACCTTAGGACCGACATGCTTTGTAAGTGTCCGAACCTCCTGTCTAATGATTTATATAATGTTATTGACTTATTCCAGAATCATAATTATTTTTATGTTATCATATATGGTAATATTCTTATCTTCTTAGTAGTAATATCTCATTGTTACTTATTATTCGGGTGTTTATAACATTTTGTTCTTATGCGTGTTTTGTCGAATAAATTATTATTCTTATCTTTAGGTTATAGATAACTCATTTCCAGAATGGTATTAGTGTAGTATATATCATATTCATTCATTAAATTAATTTATATAATCACTATGAAATGAAGATCATGTAGAACAAGTCGCATCACATCGTGGAGACGGTATTCCGTACATACACACGAGTGATGATATCGTTCCTATGATCGTGGAATTGTATTAGAGTATATATATATTATTTCAGTATCAATATTACTTTATAATATTCATAAATAGTTACTCATTACACCATTATACCCATCCTTGTAAGGTGATGGTGGAAAATAGATTACACCATGACATGGAGACAGTATTCCGTACGTACGCACGCGCGGTGATTTCATTTTTCCATAGGATGGATAGAAGGTGAATTAGTGTGGTTTCATATTTATAATGACATATCGGTATTTAAGTAATACTGATGTTATTACTTTATCATGAAACAACTAAAGAAGAAGAAGTTGAAGAAAAAAGAAATTGAAAAGATCGGTAATGGATATTACCTCTTCATTGGAACGCCTCTTTGAATCCTCCACTTAGGGAACTATGATTGGTCTTTGAAGAAGACCAGGACCTCTAGGATTATTCTATGGAAGTGGATAAAGGATTTTGGCAGGGGATGGCCGAGCTTGAGTTCTCAAATTGGTGTTAGGAGGAGGGGGAGGAGGTGCCCTTTTATAAGAGAGGAGAGGGGAACCTTAGGAATATCTCAAAATATTATATTATATTAAAGTCAAAATCGGTTTATAATGGTTCGAAAGGGTCTTATTTCAAAGGTAAAGTGTGGATGGATCTAAAGCCTATCATACAATAAGATTTAGACAAGTTGAGGTTATTATTTTATCATTATCAATTAGATTTAACTCTAAGTTAAATAATTTAACTTTTACCGTGTATTTTTGTTTTCTTACACTATATGGTTAATACTCTTACTATAACATGCCAAACGAACCCCAAATTGTTTATTATTAATATATATATCCTTATCTATGTCATTTGTCCGAACCATATATTTTTAGGAATAAAATAACAATTAATAATATAATATTTGATTTAAAAACTATTTTGTGTCAATTTTGACACTATTTGATATATGATTTTTGTGAAGGTCATAACAGAATTATATGTTCGAACCAAGTTGATTAAATCAACACTCATATATCATAGTAACCTATAAAATTAGCAGGATTCATAAAAAGTCTCAAATTACATTTATTTTGGTGTTTATAACATCAATTATGTCAATATTTAATTAATAAGATAATTACTACATCATCATTGTGTCATAAATAAATTAAATTATATAATGTCTAGAAATTATAAATAAAATAAAATTATGTAGGAAATCTTTTTATCTTTCTAATTAATATTTATAGTCTAATTTATCTTATGTATAACCCCTTATTAAAAATGATTTACTTATTAAACTTTGATTTTAACTATTTTAACCCTTCTTTAAATAAATTAATAATAAATGTCCTAATCTAATCCAAGTGGGCCTAAATGGTCATATTTTATTCCTAAGTTTGTTTTTGGTCGAATTAAACTTATCCAATAGAATTAGGACATGTGTTAGGGTAATAGTAATATCATATTTACCCTTAGTTACCCTATTTATTATTAACCGCGGTAAAAAAAGTAAAATGTTACTATTCACCAAAAAATTATTTTTATCTCATTGAACCACATTTTACTTAATGATATCAACCGTGTCTGTCGGATTTTCAAAATTCCATTCATATAAGCGGTAAAATTAAGTTTTATGCAAAAATCAGTTTTTAACCTACCACTTAGTGGTTTCACTATTCATCAAAAATTGAAAGTTTTCAGAAAAATACCAAAATTTCACCCTAGGCTAATTTCGGTATTCCGAATCAAAAAATGAAGTCCATTTTGAAAAATAAAATTTATAAAATTTCAAAAAGTGGTTATTACTATTCATAATGGCTTGTTTTAATAATATTTTAATATCCTATCGTTGTTTAGTGAAAATCAGTATTGCATACGACGCAAGCTATCGAGGAAGGTCGCGATTGCGTGTAAAGTAAGCCAAGCTAGTATGTAGTGAAATATTCCTTTGATGATAAAAACAAAATATTACTCATAAAAATCTCGGGTGTTACAGATAGAATATTGAATATGGTTGTGCCATATTTAGAATAACATATTATTATATAGATGATAATGGAGTTATTATTTTATAATGGAAACAACAATGAAAGAAGAAGTGGATGAAGGAAAAAACATGAAAGAGATGGTGAGATATTTACCTCCTCTTCGGGTTCTTCCTTTTGATTTATAATAAATTATTTTTAGGTTTCTAATTTCTCAAAAATAAATTATTTACAGGATAAGGTAGGTATGGGTCGAAAAACTCTCAACCAATATATTTTAGACAGCTTTTGGTCAGTATATTAACCTTATCTTATTTATTTAACTCTTGGTTAAATAGATTGACATTTACCATGTCTCTTTGTATTTTTATATTATATGGTTAATAAACATACTATAAACATCCAATATAACCCCAAGTTTTTCTTTAATGATACACCTATCATTATATAAGTAATGTTTTCGAACCATAAATTTTTATGATTAATATATCAACCACTAATATTGTATTTGTTCTGAAAACTCATTTATTTCAACTTTGACATTATTTAATAATTGATTTTTGATAAAGTTCTAAAAACATTATAACTAAAAAATATAAACATTTAATCAATGCTAAAATGTCATATTAACCTAGAAAATTTGTGGAATTCATTAAAAGTCTCAAATTACATTTATTTGGATATTTATAATAACAATTATTTTAACCATTCATTAATATGGTAATTATTGCATCATTATTGTGTCATAAATAAATTTAATTATTAAATGTCAAAAAATTATAAATAAAATACCATTATGTAGGAAATATATTTATCTTCCTAATGAATATTTATAGTCTTGTATTTATTGTGTGTAACCCTATGTTAAAAATGGTTTAGTTATTACACTATGAATTCAACTCTTTTAACTCTTCCTTAAATAAAATAATAATAAATGTCCTAATCTAATCCAAGTGGATCAAAGAGGTTCATATTTTATTCCTATGTTTTTTGGGTCTAATTATTCTTATCCAATAGAGTTAGGACATGTTTAAGGGTAAAAATAATATAATTTTTACTCTCAATTACCCTATTTACTTTTATTCCGTGTAAATACAAGTAAAAAATTTATTATTCACCAAAAATTATTAACATATTATTGAGCCACATTTTACTTACTGATATCAACCATGTCTCTCGGATTTTTTAAATTCAACTCACAGAATTGGTAAAATTAAATTTTATATAAATTTGAAAATTCTCTTAGGAGGTGGTTAAAAGACGGTAAAAAGTTCAATAAACTTTTTATATATCTAAAATTATTATAAGCTGACTCCAATGAATTACATTGAACATATATAGGCATTATATATAAATTCTGAACTAAATTAATATTACGTAAAATTAATAATTATTAAAAAAAATTCGTTTTAAACTATAACTTAGCATTATTCACTATTCAGAAAAAATTGAATGTTTTCATAAAAATACAAAAAATTCATCATAATCTAATTTTGATATTTCAAATCCAAAAAAGAAGTCAATTTTGAAAGATAAAATTTATAAAATTACAAAAAGTGGGTATTCCTATTCATAATGGATAGTTTGATTGGTTGTGGCGTATTAGAACTCAATGTTGCATACAACACACACTATTGTTTTATTCAAAGAGAAGCATACCATGGATGCTTGGGGTGTTACATTATCCCCTCATTCAAAAAATTTCATCCTCGAAATTTCTAGAATAACACTGCAAAAAAGGCTCTGGTGGTTCTTCATCATATGTTCCTTGGGTTCCCATGTTGCCTCTTCCATCTTATGGTTT
Organism: Viscum album; assembly: GCA_963277665.1. Lineage (NCBI taxonomy): Eukaryota > Viridiplantae > Streptophyta > Magnoliopsida > Santalales > Viscaceae > Viscum > Viscum album. Next base: position 1,877,788,947 of record OY728150.1, on the reverse strand, counting down.
CTCTATTGAACTTTTACCAGATGAGTCGTACGGTTTCTCAGCACGTTTTCTCTTGTATAAAAACCATGACAGGCTCTTCGCAATAAGACATATCAGTTTCTAGTTCTAATTCATCATAGTTGAGTACATGCTTTGATCCATGCATGTATTTTCTCAACAGTTATACATGGAACACATCATGGACATTGGAGAGACTTGGCGGAATTTTCAAACGGTAAGCTACAACCCCAATTAATTCTAGAATTTCGACAGGTCTGATGTACCAAGAACATAATTTTCCCATCCTACCGAAACTTATTACACCCTACCATGGAGAAACCGTCAATAAACCATGATTTCATACCTGAAATTCCAAATCCTTCCTTTGGTTATCAACATAGATCTTCTGCCTACTTTGAGATGCTTTGATGTGGATTTTGATAACCATCACCTTTCCCATCGTTTCCTCCACAAGTACCAGACCTACGACTTTTCATTCACCATCATCATCCTAATCGGTTGGTGGGCGATATCTCATTCCGTATAACGGTTCATATGGTGCCATCTGAATAATTTAATGCAGGATATTGTTATAATAATATTATACAAGAGGTAAACATTGATCCCATATACCTGGAAAGTCATGTCAGCATGATCTCAACATGACTTCTAAGGTTTGAATAGTTCATTCTGATTGTCCATCACTTTGGGGGTGGAAGGAAGTTCTGAAACGATGTTCAGTATACATGGCTTTCTGAATAATTTTCTATAACCATGATGTAAATCATGGATCATGATAAGAAACAATCGATAGGGGTACTCCATGAAGTCAATCATCATCATTAATATATAGTCTCTATAGACGTTCTAGTGGTAAATCTTCTCTTATATCAGAAAAATGTATTCACTTGGTAAGAATATCAACATGACCCATATTTCATCATTCCTTCTTGGAGTCTTTGGTATTCCCACGAGAAATTCCATCATAATATTATCCCATTTCCATTCAGGTATGTGAAGAGGTTTCATTACTCATCCAGGTTGTAGCCGTCTAGATTTCACTTGTTGACAAACCATACATCCTGATACAAAATCAGTAATCTCCCTCTTCTGGTCATTCCAACAAAAATGTTTCTTCAAATCTCTATACATCAAATTGCTACCAGAGTGTATAGAGAAATTGGAACTATGAGAATCTTCCAACAATTCCGTTTTTCGATCAGGTATATCGAGAACACAATTTCTCTTCCCAAATTTCAAAATTACATTTTCATACACAATGTCACTCAATATTCCATCATTCACAGCTTTAATCTACTTTTGAAACTCTTCATCATCGGTCTGAGAACTCTTTAACCATTCTAGTAAAGATGTTTTGGAAACCATTTGAAATGGTTTTGTTGTTTCACCTTCCAGGGTTATCCCCATATCCAACATTACTATATCTGTGTATATAAGATCCTTTTCATCTCTCATCTTGTTCAAAAATCTGTGATCCTTTCATCTAATAGCATCTTATACCTTATAAGTCTTCTCTGTGTAGTAATGTATATTGCAATGATAATCTTTGAGTGATTCAAGACATTATCTTTGCCTCATCTTGTGTTCTTTCTGTGAGAAACTATACTTCAACATCTTGTCATCAGTATATATCTCACATTTTCACCATAGAGATAGTTTCTCAATATCATCAAAGCAAATATTACAGCTGCTAAATCAATATCATGAGTGGGACAGTTTTGTTAATGAATTTTTAGCTGTCGCGAGGCATAGTAAAAAACTCTATCATTCTACATAAGGACACAACCAAGTCCTTTCTTTGATGAATCACGATAAATAACAAACCAATCATTACACAATGACAGATTCATGATATGAGCCTTGACTAATCATCTCATTATATTTTCAAAAAATTCTTAACACTATTTTGTCCAAAACAATTTATCCCCTTTACGTGTGAGCCTTGTTAATGGGTTAGCCAACCAGGAAAAATTCTGGAAGAAACGTCAATAATAACCTTCAAAACCAATAAAACAGCATACCTCAGTTATACAAGTGGGTGCTGGACATTAATGGATTTCCTTCGTCATAGAAGGATCAACATAGATTCCTTCCTTAGAGACAATATAGCCATAAAAGAAATCTCTTGAAACCAGAATTCACACTTTATAAACTTCCAATATATTTAATGTCTTGTAAGAGTCTTTAGAATAATGCTTAAGTGATTTTCATGATCTTAGTAGCTTTTAAAGTATATCAAGGTATCATCAATAAATTCCACTAAAATATCATCATGATATTACTTGAAAACTCTATTCCATAGATCTATTTAGACATAGGGTGAATTAGTTAATCCAAAAGGAATTACTGTAAACTTGTAATGCCATTACATGGTTCAAAATTCTATTTTCGGAATGTCTACCTTCTTCAGACACAACTGATTATATCCAGATCAAAGGTAAATCTATGAAAATTATTTATCTCCATGATGTTGGTAGAATAAATCATCAATGCGAGGTTCGGGATACATATTCTTTATTGTTATAACATTGATCTCCTTGTAGTTAATGCACAACATCATAGATCCATCTTTCTTCTTAACAAAATGAATGGGGGCTTCCCATGGAGAAACACTAAGGAGAATAAATACCTTGTTACTCAATTCCTAATGATTTTTCTTTAGTTCCACTAATTCCTCAGTGGTCATTCTATAAGGGGTCTTCGATATGGGCCTTGAACCAAGAATTATGTCAATGGAAAACCCAATTTCTCATTTTGGAGGATGTCTAGGTAATTCCTCTAGAAACTTGTCAATATATTATTATATAATATGTAAATCCCCTATTTGAACATTCCTTGCCTCACCCATAGTTTTTTCATTTTATTCCTCACCAAAAATTGAATTTAGTTGTGCTACTAGGGGTGGATCGATATAAGAATTTAGTGGTGACGTTTCTACTCTAATGATAAGGTACCCTTTATCATCATAAAAAATTGTAACCTCATTCTTCTTATAATAAATTTTGGCATCATGGAATGATATCTAATCCATACCAAGGATTATATCATATTTAATCATGGTTATGATGATGAAATCAGTAGATAGATAACATTTATATTCCTTAATTGGAACTGATTCACAAAACGCTGTTTCAATGATACATACCATAAGAGTTTTTACCGAAAACTCCCTTGTTAAATAAAATTGGAAATATCTAATTTTCTTTTCAAATTGGGAAGATATGAAATAATGAAATGATCTAGAATCAAATAAACTTTTGGCTAAACTTGAGGAAACCATTAAATTACCTTCCACTACATATTTCGGAGCATTAACCTCAGTAGTAGTGATCACAAAAGCTTGGACTTAATCCCATGGCCTTTTTGAAGGTATGTTTCCCTGATGCTTAGGACATTAATTTACATAATTTCCCATTTCTCAACAATTGTTTCATTTAACAATTACAGCGTCTTTCTTCCCCTTGAAATCACGAGCTTCGGGGCCTTTTTCACCATACTTGTAATAGACTCCCATTACCTTCAGACAAGTACAAAGGTGTTTTTCCCAAATTTACTATAGGATGGATATTCAATGTTTCCCTTCATCACCTTATTTACATTTCTAGAGTGTTCAGTAGATCTCTTCTTCTATAGATTTTCTTTTAAGCTGTAATACATAACGAATTATTTTTCTATCTTGATAGCACATGAGACAGTATCTTCATACGAAGATAAGAATTGTGAGACTAATTTTCGATGGCGAAATGGTTTTATCCCAGAAAAGAAATGTTCAATCTTAATTCATTAGTTACATATTCATATGCATCATGCCTCACTAACCTTTTAATGTTAAATTCATACATTGCGACATTCTCAGCCTCTTTGTTCCTCAGACTCAGAAATTGACATTCCATATCCGCTAGATGGTCATGAGGAAAGAATTTTTCTAAAAATAAATATTTAAACTCTTTCCATTCCATATTTGATACATCGTCATCTTCCTTTGTGTTTTGAATCAATCACCACCATTGATCAGTATCTCTAGTGAGGCGGTAAACTTCTATGACATCCTTTTCCCTTTTGATACTCCCCAAGAAGTGGAATATTTTCACTAAGGAGTTTATCCATTTATCAACTAATAATGGATTTGTGAGACCATTGAATGTTGGTGGTTTTTTCCTCATGAATATATCTAACATTGTTCCTCTGTGCTGTAGATCAGGGTGCTCCATACATGTAAGGTAATTATTAATAACCTGAGTGAGTTGTCCCAATATAGTGATAAAATGATCAACACTAGTTGTATCACCATCTCCACTATAATTATCTTAAGAAGGAGGGAAATTCTTACATGGAGTGCATTCATTAATACTATTTTCCTTCCTTCCATTAGGTTCCATTTCTATACAATGGCATACACTAGAATAGTTTCTAAATCACAATACATAAATGCAAACTTGTAAAACACTTAACATAAATTGAACAGTTTATGGATATAATCCATAATCATAAAACTATTTTCATTTATGAAGTATATACTCATAAAAAATTTATAATTTCATGTAATGAAAATGAGAATTATCCTAAGCATTTCCCTTGGGGGTGTCGTAACCACGTGTGCAGCAAGACCCATTGTTGTGCAATAGTTTCCTTTCGAGTCTAGTTCAAAGTGTGGTTTTCAGGTTTTACCCCTAGGTACCTCTGTTCCAGATCCGCCTCTACCTGTTCATGTCCAGACATGGATGTATTTCTTGGAAAAATTAAAAAATCTCCATAAAACCAAAATTCTAGGAAGTTCTTATATACTAATCCTCATTGTCTTTCTTATGGTTATGTCCTCTAATCTGAGTTTATCTAAATCTAGTTTCCAAGGATTGTACAAAACATTTCTCTGACACCAACTCTAAAGACGTAACCCCAGAAGCCCATAGTAGGCTCATTATTATGTATTATTGGCATGATCACAAAAGATAAGGTCTCAAAAGATCGATTAGTTTAGTATCCATGGAAGTACTAGAAACATTCATAAGATTTAAATTAAATCATAAAATGGAAAACTACTTCAACATTGTTCCCATAGACAGCACTGAGATCCCATAGACTATCCCTCCAGGTCAGTTATAATATAATTCTTCACATCCAGGGAAAAATAAAACATAGAAAGGGGTGATCTCAGATGCTCAGTAAGGATAATAATATATCTAAAACATTTATAAATTTGCATAAACATTTAAGGCAATGTATAGATCTAAAAAAGAGTTTTCAACATAAACATTATCATAATATGGAAAATATAAATCAAAATAATTCCATTTACTTACTCAAATGGATATTCTACTTGTCGAATAATCAAATGCAATATCAGTAGCCACATTCATAATGATTGAATACATAATTTCAGACATCATAACCACATAGTCAAGGCCTTGTGCCAAGACTAAAAATAAGATTTAGTCAATGACTTGTTCTATGACGCTATTTTGTCTCATGTGACCTTCTGATGCATTAAGGAGCTATATCAGGATCCACCCGTCACATACTAAGTCCAATGCATTCCTCATATGAAATGTTTTAAACATAACATAAAAATTCGTATTAAAACTATAATACAAAATGTCAATACTTTATCTATAAATCATGAATGGTATAAAAATAACACGTCAACAGTCAAATATATCACAAAACCTTCAATGAAAAATAGAAGATTTCTAACACAATAAATCAAATTCAAATAAGATTAATATCCATTAACAGATGTTGATATAGATGAAATTAAAACAATTAAAGAAAAATATCTCATTATTTTCTTTAAATAATTTTATTTAACATAATTATAAAAGAAGATGTTTTTTTGAAAATATTATTATAAGCTTATAGGGGAAGATTTGACTATGTAATAAAAGTGGAATACAGCTGCACCTGCTATATAAGTTAAAAAAAACATTATTAACTTGACTTTTTCAAAAAGGTCATAAATTAACTTGTTAGGAAAATGATGGAAATATTCCTTTTCAGACTAATAAGGTAAAATGACTATACAAATTAATTTAACCCATAATCTAGTAAGTAGTAAAAAAATTTGGAATACATTGTTTTGGAAAACACGGATGTGGATGATAAAGAGATCCCAGTAGATAATTATATATAAACAACTTTGAATAATGAAGTGGTTATATAATTAACCCTTACCATGTACTTTTCCTTGGTAGAGGGTAGGATAACTATCACGACCCATCCCTTGGGGCACATGTCGTGACTTCCCCAAGCCCGCCTTCCATAGGCCAGGGGCTGGTTACTAGAACCAAAGGCATAAATCCCTAAAAATGGGAAGGCATTATCTTTATAAACTGAAAATTCACATAACAGAGTATAAGGAAAATGAAAAACACTAAGTAAAATTGTATAAAAAACGGTGCTGAAATGTAAACAGTCGAAAAATAAAATCCCAACTGTAAAGTACAAGAACATGAAAAAGGGGAAACAACTCCTAGATCATCCACTGGGAAATCCTACCTGAAGGGTACAAACATATTGCCTCCACTACACACCACTTTCGTCTATCTCCTCAGTTTACCATCACAACCTGTGGTCCACCTTCGGGTACCATCCAGTCCTGGTATACTCAGCCTCGGTCATCATTGTCAGTCGTCTGCATCCAACACAACGAGGTGTAGGTAAGGCTCATGTAGGGGTGAGTGTAACGATACTCAGTAGGTACCCTGAGTCCCTCAAGGTCTCAACAAATCAAAAAAGGTCAATACATAAGGCTTGAAATCAACTGATAACCCCACATAGGTATATTTCCATTCATATACCTATGTTATCAAGTAATCCATCACAATCATTTGGAAAACATAAAAGCTTCTTACTCAACTCACACAGGCATACAAGTTTTCTTGGGAGTTAGAGATGATTAGATGTATCCACTAAATCATCTATTCTGTCAAACCCACAAAGGATCTGGGAATAGAAATCAGAACTGTTGAACCCAAACAAGATCCACGAACAATAGTCAGAGCTATCAAACCCATACAAGATCCAGGAATAATGGCTCGAACTGTCGAACGCAGATGGGATACATGAATATTAGTCAGAGCTGTCGAACCCACACAGGATCCAAGAACATCGGTCAGAATGGTCAAACCCACACAATATCAAAGAACAATAGAACTGTCGAACCCAAATAGTATCTTGGATTAGTTGTTAGATTTGTCTAACCAACAAAGGATCCTGGAACAACGGTCAGAACTGTCGTACCCAAACTGATCCAAGAATTGTAGTTAAAGCTATCAAACCCACACAGGATCTAGGAAAAGCAGTTATAACTGTCAAACCCACACAGGTTCCCAAGACATTAGAACATTCGAACACAAATAGGATCTAGGAACAGTTTTCAGATCTTTCGAACCCATATTGGATCTAGGAACTACGGTCTAAAATATTGAACCCACACAGAATCTAGGAATAGTAGTTAGAGAGAAGCCTGCCATAGTGTTTCAACACTAATCACGATTGATTCTGGGTCCACTACTCATGCCTTGTGTCAATACATAAACTGCCACAAAGTACCTTGATGAAATTTCCCGAAGGTCCACCACATCATAGACATCTCAATGCAATAGACCACGCTCAATCAGACATCAGGTTTGTGGGTTATTTGCCTCTTAGTCCTGGGGGCCTGGTTGGATTTGTTCATGATCCAACCTGACCATGTCTCAACTATACCCCAAACACTAATGGGGTATACTCTATGGGATCATCATTCTCCAATATTTCCAGCACCGCTGACGGTTTATCAAATAGACATATGGTGCTAAAGATATGGCCAAAATAATGTAAAGGGTCGGTAGTGGGTCCAGGTCCGGTCCAACCCGGTCGGATGGACCCGACCCGACGTAGTCAATGCCGAACTAGTTCCGGTCAATCCGGCCAGACCAGTTGGGTCCGGCCCGGCCCCGACCACTGGGCCCAGACCAGCGGACCGTGAGGGAAATCCGGCCTGGGCTCGGGGCCGGTTTGGTCCGGAGAGCCACGAGTGTGCGTCCCTGCGCTGATTGGCTCGGAGGGCGCAGTTGGGGCCAGTTCAGCCAGGGCGCCTTGAGGGGGGCCTCAGGTCGGCTCTGGAGGAATCCGGATAGGGCGGCAGGGGGCCGGGAGGCAGGCAGGTAGGCCGGGGGGGGGAGGGGAGGCGGTCGGGCAGGCTAGAAGGCCGGCGCGGCGGGGTTCGACGGGTGGCTCAGGCGACAGGCGGCACAGCCGGTGTGGTGCAGAAGCCGACGAGCGGTGTGGTTTGACCCGAGGTGGCGGAGTCGGTACATCTGGAGCGCCGCAAGGGTGGTGTGGTTCGCAGAGGCTATGGGTAGTGTGACTGTTGCCATTTTCATCTCGTCTCCTAATCGCCATTACAAATATCATCACAAACAAGAGGGATGGAGTGGTCAGTCCATGTTGGTTTGGCCCTTACCATCCGCATTTTGGGTGGAAATATTTGGCACATCAAGTAAGAAGTATGATGAACATCATTTTTTACAACCTCTGCAATGATTCCGTTCCAACCAAAGAAGAAAATAATGAAAGTAATATTATAAAAATAATTCCCCTACTTTTGTTCATTGTTCAATGATGAAGTCACGGGAAGAAGACGGAGAAGATCATCGTTCGACATGTCCACCACAGACATCCAATCCCAAGCTCGTGCATCGGCTCATTGATGATGATGTTGAGGAAAGGTTGGCTGAGGACGTCTCACGTCGATAGGATCTAAGGATGATGGTCGAAGGAGATCGTTGCTGGCGTTCCTTGTTGGTGAGAGATTTTTCTTGTTAAGCTCTCTCTTCTCTAAAGTTTCCACCAGAATGAATATTCCAAGAAAAATAATAGATTATGTGAGTCTATTATTTAATTTGATTGCACAAAATTAAAAAATGGGAGAATTATTTAACTTGGTTCCCCTTAATTAATGTGGAGGATTAAGAAAAAATTATGTGTTGGGGAGTTGAAGAGGCTCCCATAATATTAATGGAAGGTGGAGGGTTTCTCCCCATTAATGGGAAGTTTCAAGGGGTTTAAAATCCGGGTGGCCTCCACTTCAATTAATACGAAGATATGTTTTGGTTCGGGTGGGGCCCACCACCATAACCTTTCATTGGAGGTTAAGGTGTGGTCTTCCCAACCACCAACTTCCACATGGAGGTTTTAACTAACTAATAAAAATAATGTTTACAAAACATTATTTTTATATAATTAATTCTCTACAAAGCCAAAAAATAAATTTTATTATCGACTATATGTTGTAGAGGTGAATGTATTCTTAACTGAATAACAGCGTTGGGAGTTCAACGGTGCCCTCAAAATACAATTCCAAGAACCGGTTCGAATGTTATAAAATCCCGATCGTATGTTTACTGAACATAACCGAACAGAACATCAAAAATTGATTCCGGGCACACCAGGACCCATAATCATGCGCCGTAAATTTTCACGGACTCGTAAAATTCCTATTTAATTAAGAAAAAAATATTTCATTGAATTTATTGGTCATTTAATTCTCCTCACCTCTGAGATTTATGTCCCCGTAATCTACAACTCGAACTAATGGAACAAGTTGGGGTACTGAGGATGCATCTGAGCCTCTTGCTCCCATGTGCTCTCTTATAGGTTCCCATGCTGGCAGCAAACGTGCTACAGAGGTATCGACCATCCATGTAGAACCCACTCTTGTTGATCCTCAATCTCCATTGGAACCTCCATGAAATTCTCTCCATCGTCGATGTCATGATCTTTATGGTTGATGATGTGAGAAGGGTCGTGCTCGTATCTCCTCAGCTGGGATACATGGAATACATCGTGCACCCAGTGTAACTGAGGTGGAAGAGCTAAGTGGTATGCCACCTCAACAACACTGTTGTGGACCTAAAAAGGTCCGATGAAATGTAGAGATACCGTCCCACCTCGTCCAAATATTTGTAGACCTCGTCAGGGTGACACCTGTAAAAAGACATGGTCGACATCCTCAAACTCTAGAGGTATATGTCTCCTGTCGGAGTTCGAATTCTTCCTGCTTTGTGAAGAGTTAATCTACTCCATGATGATCTATATCTTCTCAGTGGTATCCCGTACCATCTCTGGTCCCACTAGTGCTAACAACCCAGGGTCAGTCCATCATAAAGGTGATCTGCAAGGTAGCCAGTTCAACGCCTCGAAAGGTGCCATCCCAATGGTGGAGTGATAGCTATTGTAATACGCAAACTCTACCAAAGGTAACTGATCCTCTCAGCTATGACCAAAGACAAGGACTCATGCATAGAGCATGTCCTTGAGAGTCTGAATGGTCCTCTTAGTCTGGCCATCCTTCTGAGTGTGGAAGGTGGTTCTCAGACAATGCCACGTCCCCAAAGCTTCCAGCAACCCCTTCTACAGCTAGGAAGTAAACCGTGTGTCACGATTGGAGACAATTGAAGAATGTACTCCATGTAGCCACACAATCTCATACTCATATAGGCATCCCAAGCTCTCTACTAAACCATGTTCTCTGATCGGTAGGAATTGGGCCGACATGGTGAGTCGGTCGATGATCACCAAAATTGAGTCATAACCATTGGATGTATGTGGAATTATTGTCATGATTTCCATGGATATCCCAACCCAATTCCACGCTAGAACCTATAAAGGATGTACCAAGCTTGTTGGTACATAGTGATCTCCCTTCACCTGCTGACAAGTGAGGCACTGAGAGACAAACACTGCAATTTCCTTCGTCATACCCAGCCTCCAGTGTTGTCACCCGAGATCCCGATACATCTTTTACACTCCTGGATGTACTGCTAGAGGGAATGTGTGGATCTCCCTCAACACTTCCTCCTGATTTGAAAATATAATCATAGTACTTCCTCTGTAGAGGATGACGTGCTCCTCAACTTTAGAAAATAAATCAGGTGAATGCCCTATAGAAATATCACCTCTACGTGTCTTGCAGTCCGCATCCCCATACTATGCCTCCATGACTCGATGAATATATTGGTGAGTGACATGAAGATACTGAATGAAGGATGCTCTATCATTATCCCCAAAGGATATTTGTAAAGTAGCCAATGGTCCTTTCTCCTTGCTTAGTAGTTGTATACTAGTTCTCCTTGAAAGAACATATGCTACAACGTTCTCCTTCTCAGGAGTATAGACAATCTCGAAGGCATAGTCCTGGAAGAACTCAATCAAAAATTATTGTCTTAGGTTCATGTCCTTTTGGGAGAAGATATAGCTGAGACTATTGTGATCAGAGTACATGATAAAACGTTCACCCATTAGATAGTGCGGCCAAATCATCAAGGAAAAGATCACTACTGCTAAATCCAAGACATGGGTAGCATAGTAATGCTCATGCTGTCTCAACTAACGCGAACTATATGCGATCACTGATCTCTCTAGCATCAAGACACACCCGAGTCCATTCCCTGATGCATCGTAGTATACTACCTACCTTATGCCCTCCTCTGAAAGCCTCAAGATGGGGGAACTAGTCAGCCAATGCCTCAACTTCTGGAAGCTCTATTGGAATCTCTCCGACCACATGAAGGGTTTACCCGTCTTCGTCAAGGAAGATTTTGGTGCTACAACTCTGGAGAAATATGCTACAAACCTCTATTAATAACCAGAAAAACCCAGAAAAATCCATAACTCTGTCACACTCCTAGGTGGTAGCCAAGAAAGTACCCCCTCAATCTTTTCTAGACTTACTGCAAATCCAGCCTTTGAAATGAAATGTCCATGGAAGTGGACCTCTTTCATTCCAAACTGCCACTTCAAGAGCTTACCATAAAGCTGTTTCTCTTAGAGTGTGTCCAATACTACCTGCAAATGGTAGGCATGCTCCTCCCCAATAGTCCAGTAGATCAGAATGTATTTGATGAAGACTAAGAAAAAGCGATCGAGGTATGGCTGGAAGATCATGGTCATGAGTCCCATAAACAATGCTGGAGTGTTGGATACGCATAATGGCATAACCAAGATCTTGTGGCAGTTTTACCAACATCAGAAGGCTGTCTTCTACAAATCCTCATCCCGAACTATGAGCTGGTGATAACATGATCTGAGGTCTATCTTTGAGAACCATTCTGATTTTTTAGGTGATCAAAGTGGTCATTAATACTCAAGGGTGGGCACTTTTTTTTTTACTATCACATGATTCAGGCAATAGTAGTCAACACAAAGCCTCAAGCTCCCATCCGCCTTCTTGGAAAACAGAATCAGGGCTGCCCATAGAGAAACAATGGGCTAGATGAATCCCTTCACCTGAAAGTCCTCTATCTATACCCACAACTCGCAAAGCTCTGCCTGAGCCATCTGATTCGCTGGGGTATATATCGGTGCAGTCCCAGGAAACAAGTCAATGTATATGTCCAACTCTCTACGAGGAGGAATACCTGGGACATCATTAGGGAAAACATCCGCATACTGGACCCCCACTACAGGATAGCTCTGACTCTCTACATTTAATAATTTGAGGTAAAGTAGGCCAACTGATGATTGATCGGCTGCACCTCCCTCCGAGTATGTCTTACATGTGTTACAAAGGTTCCCTTCTCGCCGTTGAAGGTAATCCCGATTCCATCCATGCGGACACACCGCACTTTGTGCCAAATACAGTCTATCTGATCATGGACTGTAGATTACCAATCCATACCCAATATGACATCGTAAAGCCTCGACCCCAAAACTAGGAGATCCTAGCCAAATATCATGCCTCCTAGAGTAAGCACACACTATCGGCACCAGTGCATAATCGTCTAATCTACTCTTGTATGTGTCTCTAGCAATAAGGATCGAGCTGACGGCTCTATCAGAATCTTCATGCTCTAAAAGAGGGTAGTGGAAATGAATGAGTGACAAACACCAATATATATAAGAACTACTTATATAGTGGAGTAGACTTAGATCATACTGTGAATCATCTCTGGACTGTCGTGATGGTCATCATCAGCTTCCTGGAGGTGAGTTCTTCCATGTCCACCTGCTCCCAACGGACTTCCGGGTGGTGGTGGCGGTAACACCATAAAAAGTTTCCCACTGCCAACTTTACGACCATATCCTCTACCACATCAACATGTCCCTGCGGACCACCTTGGTCGAATGTTTGTCTCCTCCTGGGTGGTCCTTCGACTGTCTACTGATCATCTGAACGGAAGGTCAGACAGTCATGAGCCATGTGACCCTGCACACCGCATCAGCAACACTGCCTGCTCCTGGCATTTCTGGATCTGTATCTAGTGCCCCCATAACAGATCCTGAGTCATCTTCTTGTCCACCTTTAGGTATGTTCCTCTTGGATGTATATGAACTCTGTCTTCTTCCAGTTGCAGAAGGCTCTGCTACATGTCGACCGGTGGTGGATCTCGCTGCAGGAGACTGCTCAGCAAAGAAAATCTCCACCATGAGGGCTCTCTATAGCACCCTCGCCTATGTCGGGATGCTGAGTGAGATCATTAGATCTCGGATCTCCAATATGAGTCATTGATCGAAGGTTCGGGCCCTGAAGAATGGGTCCCGCACCATATCAGTGGAATAGCACAAGAGTCCAGTGAACCTTACTGAGTATTGTGCCACTGTCATGCTGCCCTGCTGCATGTGAATTAGCTCTTGTATCCACACTGCACGAAAGGTGGTTGAGACAAACTCTACCCAAAATAGGCTCTTGATGTCTGACCTATGTACAGTTGCCTCATCATGAAACTAGAGCATCAAGCTCCACCATCTGCTGGATGTTTCCTGAAGGAGACTCGCAGAACGAATCACCATAAGTTCAACTGGTGTCCCTACCAGTCAAAAGACTCTCACCAATACCTCCATTCAATCATCAGCTACCTGTGGGTCCATCCCTCTCTTGATCCTGGGTGGCCAGTGGCATTGGAACTCGTGAAACACGCTCAGGCAGTGTGCACTCTCTACCGCTGGGGTTAGTGGCAGCGGTGGCCCAATGGGTACGGGTACCACTGGTGCCTCCATTTTGATAGTGCCCTACAACAAGGCATCATTGCTCAGTGGGATTCCATCTCTTAAGACACTTGGAACCTTAGATGGATATCTGCGTGGAGGCATCCTAAAAAGAAACAGGTGCGCCACAGTCAAAAATTAAACATGGTGAGCTGACTGAATGAATTCAAAGAAAACTCTTCAAAACACACATGCAATCAGGTTTTTCATGCACTGAGTAAGAAATCAGAAGTGATGGTCCATGTGAATGGATTTTTCAGTCGCCGTACCATCACTGGACTTCCTGAACTAAAAACCACAGTCACTACACATAAACATTTTTCTTTATATAAAATATCAGAGTCCTATGTTTTACGATAGAACCGATTCCTATGATACAAATTTGTCATGACCCATCACCTGGGGCATGTTCCGTGACTACCCAAATCCCGTCTTCCATGGGCCATGTGCTGGAAACTAGAATCAACAGTGTAAATCTCTAAAATTGGTAAGGAGTTGCTTTTATAACCTTAAAACGCACAAAACATAATAAGATGAAAGGAAAACACTAAGTAAAACTGTATAACAAAATAGTGCTGAAAGTTAAAAGGGCCAGAAATACAAGCCCAACTGCAAAGTACAAGAAACTGGAAAAAGGGAAAACAGCTCCTGGACCATCCACTGAGAAATCCTACCTGACGGGTAGGTATAGATAACCTCCACTACACTCCACGTCCATCCATCTCCTTAGTTTACCGTCATGCTGTGTGATCCACCTTTGGGTACCATCCAGTCTTCATATACTCATCCTCGGTTAGCATTGTCTGTCATCTTCATCCCACACAACGAGGTGTAGTCAAGGCCCATGCAAGGGTGAGTATAACGATACCCAGTAGGGACCCTGAGTCCCTCAAGGTCTCACAAAATCCAACAAGTTTAAACCACATGGTCTGAAATAAAGAGATAACCCCACTTAGGAATATGCCCATACATATACCTATGTTATAATGTAATCCATCTCAATCATTAGTATAACACAAATGTTATTGACTCAGCTCACACAGGTATACATCATTTGTTGAGAGTTAACGATGATTGAATATAGCCACTAAATCATCTATTCTATCGAATCCACATAGGATCCAAAAAAAGAAATCAGAACTGTCAAACCCACACAGGATCCAAGAATAGTAGTCAGAGCTTTCAAACATTAATAGTATCTAGGAACAGTGGTAAAAAATTTCGAACCCAGACATGATCCAGGAACAAAAGTCAGAGCTGTCGAACCCACATCGGATCCAGGAACAGTGGTCAGAACTATGGAACCGATATAGGATTTTGGAATAGTAGAACTGTTGAACTCACACAAGATCCAAGAAGAGTATTTAGAGATATCGAACCACATAGGATCCATGAACAGTGGTCAGAACTGTCGAACCCAAACAGGATCTAGGAACAGTTGTCTGAGCTGTCGAGCCCACACAAGATCCAGGAAGAGCCGTCAGAACTGTTTAACCCACACAGTATTCAAGAACACTAGAACGGTCGAATCCAAAGAGGATCTAGGAAATTTAGTCAATGATATCGAACCATCAAAGAATCCAGTAACAGTGGTCAGAACTGTCAAACCCACACAGGATCTAGGAACAGTAGTCAGAGAGAAGCCAACCAAAGGGTTTCCAAACGAAGCACACTTGATTATGGGAGGGTCCTCATGTCATGCCATGTGTCGATAAATAAATTTTTAAGATGTCCAAAAAAGAAGTATCCCAAAGTTCTGCCATGTCATAGGGGTCTCAATGCAATTGACTGTGTGTCAATCGAACGCTCGGTATGTGAGTTATTAGCCTTTTAGTCCCAGGTGCCCGGTTGAATTATTGTACGATCCAAACTGATCCAATCTCAACTATACCAGAAACTCTAGTGGGGTATTACCCATGGGAACTTAAAACTCTAATATTTTGAGCACTTTTGAAGGTTTATCAAACAGATGTCTGGTGCCAATTATATGGCCAAAAAAATGTAAAGGGTTGGTAGTGGGCCTGGGTCCAGTCTCACTCGATCAAACCGACCTGACCTGACTTAGTCTGGGCGGTCATAGTTTCGGTAAACCTGGCCAGAACCATTGTGTTTGTCTTGGATCATCGGGAGGGTCGGCCCATTGAGTTTGTTCAGGTCCACTAGGCCCAGCCTATCCGACCGTGAGGGCGTTCCGACCTGGCCTTGGTGCCAGTTCATCCCAGATCACAGTGAGGGCGCAGCCTAGTGCCACTCGGACCAAAGGGTGTAGATGGGGCCGGTTCATCGAGGCACTTTGGGCCAGCTCGGGAGGTGGCTAGGGAAGCTGGCGGGTGGCGCTGATCGACATGAGGCAGCGGAGCCTCTTTGGCCAGAGCATCATGATGGCAGCATGGTTCGTAGAGTCCGCGTGTAGCGCAATCATTGCCTTCGTTGATCCGTCGCCTAATCACCATACCGAAGATCATCACAAACTAGAATGACGGAGGGGTCGGTCCATATAGGTTTGGCACGAACCCTCCACATATAGAGTGGTAAAATTTGGCTCATCAAGTAAGAAGAAAGATGAACATGATTTTTTACAACCTCTGTAACAATTCCTCTCCAATCGGAGAAGAGAATAAGAAAATTAATATTACACAAATAGACCCCCTACCGTTGTCAGTTGTTTGACGATAAATTCAAGGGCAGAAGAGGGAGGAGATCATCATTCGTCGGGTCTGCCACACACTTCAAATCCTGATCTCATGTGTTGACTCGTTGATGATGATGTGTAGGAATGGTCGGTTGAGGATGTCCCACGTCAGTATGATCTGAGGATGAAGGACGACAGAGGTCATTGCTGACATTCGACATTGGAGAGATAATTTTCTCCCTAAGCTCTCTCTTCTCCAAAGTTTCCACCAGAATGAATATTCCATGCCCAAAAATAGTTTAAGTTAATCTATTATTTAATTTGTTGGAAACAAAAAAAAAATGGGTGAACTAATTAACTTGTCTCCCCTTAATTAACGTGGAGGATTTGGGAAAAGTATGTGTTGGGGAGTTTAAGAGGCTCCCATACACTTAATGGAAGGTGGGGGGTTTCTACCCATTAATGGGGAGTTTCATGGGGTTTAAAACCCATGTGCTCCCCACCTCAATTAATATGAAGAGAAGGTTAGGATCGGGTGGGGCCCACAACCATAACCTCTCATTGGAGGTTAAGGTGGGCTGGTCCCCACCACTAACCTGTACAAGGAGTTTTTAACCAACCAATAAAAATAAAGTATCCACAACCTTGTTTTTATTACATTCATTCACAAAAAACCCAAATAGTAACTTTTATTCAAGAACAACTGTCGTCGAGGTGAAAGTCTAACTAAGAGAATACCAGTGCTTTGAGTTCAACGGTGCCCTCAGATTTCAATTCCATGCAATGGTTCAAATTTTATTAGAACGTGCTCATATTTTTACTGAACATACCCATAAAAAACACCTTAAAATTATTCTGGGCACACTGGCCCTCAGAATAATGCGTCGAAAATTTTTGCGGACTCCAAAAATTTCCATTTAATTATGAAAAAACATTTACATGGACATTATGGGTCATTACATTAACCACTTGTATAATTGTGAAATAATTGTTTTTAAATTATAAAATAATCATATACGTTAATATGATATCATATATGATATTTTAAATATTTTTTTATTGATAATATTTTAGTATTATCGTCGTTTTAGGTGTTAAATGATTCATTTTCCTTTATATGCTTTTTTGTGTAAGTAATGTTTTTTATGATGTATTTTATTCATATTCATAATGATATTAAGTATTTAAACATTATTTTTAATCATCTAATGAATATTTGTCTTCAATGGATACGATGGGGAATGAAAGTCATCTTGTCCGTGGAGATGGTAATCGGTATGTACGCTTGAGCAACATTATCATTCCTTTGATATTAAAATCCGATATAATTTGATGTTATATCATATATACATAATAATTATCATTTTATATTTATTATTTACAGCATTTATACATCATTTGTATACCCATCCAAATAATAATTTATTGAATAACAACTACACCATTACATATAGACAGTAAGCCGTACGTATGCACGTATGTTGACATGTCATTCAAAGGATGTAAAGAATAATGAATATGGTTGTATAATATTTATAATAACATTAAAATATATATAATATACTGAATTTTTTTTTGAATGGAATAAAGATGGAATGAAGATGTGGAAGAAAAAAACATGAAAGAGGTGTTGAGATATTTACCTCATCTTTGCGTTCTTCATATTGATTTGATAAAAAGGGATCCATAGGATGGCTTTGTGACTAAAGTAAGGACTCTAAGATTAAGAGAGGATAGTTGATAGGGTATTATGGTAGGTTTTGGCAGATCCAAATGGTTTTGAAGTCGTGAATTAGAGAGAAGGTGAAGTTCTTTTTTATAAGAGGGATGGGGGGTACCTTAGTAAAAGCTAGAAATATTATATTATAAAAACAAATCAGTTTATAATGGCTCCAAAATGAATTATTTAAATGATAAGATGGGGATGGGTCAAGAAACTCTCAACCAATAGGTTTTAAATAGGTTTGGGTCACTATATGAACCTTATCTTTTAGATTTAACTCTTAGTTAAATAGTATGACATTTACCATGTCTCCTAGTATTTTTAAATTATATGGATAATAAACTTACTATAAACTTTTTTAGAACACCAGGTGGTTCATTAATGATAAACCTATCATTATATAATTCTTTTGGTCGAGCCTTAGATTTGTAGGATTATTATATCAACCAATTATATTGTATTTATTTTAAAAACTCATTTATGTCAATTGTGACCTAATTTAATAATTTATTTTGGATAAAGTCCTAACAAATTTATTACTTCGAAAAAATACTTTTAATCAACCCTAACATGTCATATTAACCTAAAAAATTAGAAAAATTCATTAATAGTCTCAAATTAGATTTATTTGGATATTTATAATATATTTATTTTAATCATTCATTAATATGTTAATTACTGCATCATAATTTTGTCATAAATATATTCAATTATTTAATATCTAAAAATAATAAATAAAATAAAATTTTTCAGGAAATTGTTTTATCTTTCTAATTAATAATTATAGTAGAATTTATATTGTTTTTATCGTTATATTAAAAATGGTTTAGATATTAAACATTGAA
Organism: Viscum album; assembly: GCA_963277665.1. Taxonomy (NCBI): domain Eukaryota; kingdom Viridiplantae; phylum Streptophyta; class Magnoliopsida; order Santalales; family Viscaceae; genus Viscum; species Viscum album. The sequence goes on along the minus strand of OY728150.1, from coordinate 1,877,769,782 downwards.
TTTTACTCTTTTTTCTCCACTTTGAAGAAAATAATAATAAATCTCCAAATCTAGTTCAAGTGTACCTAAGAGGTTCATATATTATTACTAAGGTTGTTTTGGGTCGAATTATACTTTTCCAATAGAATTTGGACATGTGTTAGGGTAATAATAATATCATTTTTACTCTTAATTACTCAATTTACTTTTAAACCTGGTAAATATAAGTAAAATTCTACTATTCACAAAAAAATATTTTAATCTTATTGAACCACATTTTTCTTACTAATATCAACTTTGTATCTCGGATTTATTAAATTCAACTCACCGAAGAGATAAAATTATGTTTTATGTAAATTTGCAAATGCTCCTAGGAAGTGGTTAAGAGATGGAAAAAAGTTCAAAACAATTTTTATATATCTATAATTATTATAAAATGACTCAAATGAATTACATTGAACATATATATTAATTATATATCTATTTTTACCTAAAAAAAATTTAAATAAAATAAATAGTTATTTAAATAAAAATTCAGTTTTAAACTATAACTCAGTGTTTTTCACTATTCATCAAAAATTGAAAGTTTTCATAAAAATAAAAAAATTCCCCCTCACCTAATTTTGATATTCCAAATACAAAAATGAAGTCCATTTTGAAATATAAAATTTATTAATTTTCAAAAAGTGGGTATTACTATTCATAACGACTAGTTTTATTGGTTGTGGGGTGTTATAACATGAAGTTGTGTAGAACACATATTATTGTATTATTTAAAGAGAAGCGTACCATGGAAGCTTGGGGTGTTACATTATGTATCCATATTAACCTTATATTTTAGATTAAACGCTTAGTTAAATAGTTTAACATTTACCATGCTTTCTGGTATTCTTACTCTATATGGTTAATAAACATACTATAAGCATCCAATAGAACCATAAGTGGTTCGTTAATGATATATCTATTATTATATAAGTAATTTGGCAGATCCTTAGATTTTTACTATTATTATATTGTTTAATAAAATTGTATTTGTTTTAAAAACTCATTTATGTCAATTTTGACACTATTTACTAATTGGTTTCTGTTAAAATCGTAAAAACATGATCACTTAAAAATAAATTCCATTAATCAACCCTATTATGAAATATTAAACTATAAAATTTAGGGAATGCATCAAAAGTTTCAATTTTCATTTATTTGGATATTTATAATATACATTATTTTAATTTTACATTAATAAGGTAATTACTGCATCATCATTATGTTAAAAATAAATTTAAATATTTATAATCTTAAAATTGTAAATAAAGTACCATTATTTAGGAAATACATCTATATTTCTAATGAAGATTTATCGTCTAATTTATCTTATGTATAACCCTATATTAAAAATGTGTTAGTTATGAAAATTTTAATTTATCACTTTTAACTATTCTTTAAATAAATTAAAAAAATGTCTTAATCTAATTAAAATGTATGAAATATGATCATATTTTATTACTATGATTGATTTTGGACGAAATTCAGTTATCCATTAGATTTTGGGCACGTGTTAGTGTAATTATAATATAATTTTTACCTTTAATTACACTACTTACAATTAACAGTGGTAAATAAAGTTCAAAAAGTTACTATTCACTAACAATTATTTTCATCTTCTTGAACATAATTTTACATACTGATGTAAATTGTGTCTCCCAAATTTTTTAAATTGAAATCAAAGGTGTGAAAAAGTAATGTTTTATGCAAATTTTCTAACGTGTATAGATGTTGGGTAAAAGACGTTAAAAAATTCAATAAAATTGTATACATCTAATTTTTTATAAAATGACTCTAATGAATTAAATTGAATTAATATAGGTATTTTTTATCTATTTTGACATAAAATAAAATTAAATAAAATAAATAATTATTGATATAAAATGTCGGTTTTATACAATAACACAGCGTTTTTCACAATTATTCAAAAAATGAATGTTTTCAGAAAAAATAATAAAAAACCACCCTAAGATAATTATGATATTCTGAATCCAAAAATGATTTCTATATTTCCAAATTCAAAACATAGATGTTGAATTAGTTAATTTATAATTAATTCTCATTTTCAAAACCAGAAAGCGAGTTTTTGGGAAGTAAAAACAGTCAAAATATTGATATGTCTTTATGTCCAATATAAAAGTGAAATTACATCCAATGACCAAAATTATTTTAAAAGATAAAAATATAATATATTGATACATTAAAACCACTTAAATATATAATTTTTCACTATAAATTAGTTCGATTAAAAAAGTTGTTTTTAATTAAAATTTAGTGTTTTTTCACTATTCGTCAAAATATAAAAGTTATCAGAAAAACACCAAAAATTAATCCCAACTAAATTTTTATGACCCCATTCTAATTAATAATTTTATTTAATCAAATTTAATATATAAAAGTGTCAAATATTGTATTTGTAATAGGTTTACCATTAAAATACGGAAAAACGTCCTTTTTTAAAAATACTTTTTTTATCTGAAAAATTATATTTGTTCTTATATTATTTATAAGAAACATAGAAGATGAATGTTAAAATTATATGTGATATATATAAGAATCAAAATCTGGTTATTACTAGTCATAACCACTTTTTAAACATCTATTTTGATAGTTCTTGGTACACTTGATTTCGGTGTTGTGTACATCACACTCTATAGTATTATTCAAAGGGAAGCATATCGTGGAAGTTTGGGGTGTTAATAATAGATTATGGATAACATATATTGAAAACTAGGTATTCACAAGTTTGGATATACGATTCCTTTAATATTTTATCCTTTTTTGTTTAATGTTTTCTTTCTATTTTTATTATCTATGTATTAAAGCCACTAATTTCTATTTATTTTTATTATTTAACCATGGGAAATAGAGGAACACATGCTAATAGTCAACATGATAGGAAATGTGATTATTATCCTAATTATATACCTAAAATGGTGGTAACTGGTGAGGAAAACTTTATAACTGTACTTTCTCTAATAGCATGTTATGAAAAAATAGCATGAATCTATTCGAACACCAACCTTCTCCATGGAAAAGGGAAATTTTTTGTTGTATCATTTATGTGAAAAATTCCACCCATATTTTTAGGTTATTATGATCCCCTCCTTGAAGATTAGTGGATTAAATTCATTGAAAATATATTATAAGTCCTCCGGTTCTTAGAAGAAGAGAATGTTGTGCAGACAATATATTGTTTTGATGGGGAAGTTAAACACTGTTGGACACTGATCAAAATTTTGAAGTCCAAGGAGGAAATTTATTCCACAGATTTTTTGGAATTCATGAAATAAAATTCAATAAATATTTTCCATCAGCCCTCTATCTCAAGATAGAAAAATATATCATCATACATAAGATGATGAAAGGTTAGTCTAATAAGGAATATGAAGAAAAAGTTACAAGGCTTGCATTCTATAATTCTACCATTGTCATGAACATTAAAATCAAGGTGGATCAACTCATTTGTGGAATAATGCAAAGTATATGAAATTTTTTGGTGATTAGAGATATTGGTAGCTTTGAAGAGATTTTATGTTATTCCCACAATGATTATATGTATATAGGAGACGCTCAGTGGTCTCGGGGGCCTTGTGATAAAATGTAAAAAATGAATTCTAATATGGGGGTATCAGTAAATAAATCCCATGATATAATGAATAATGAATAGCCCACAAGGAATAATTCTCTAATAAAGCTTCATGGTAACTATCTATAGTGAACAAGGAAATGCTTCAAATATTGTTTAATGTGGAACCCGGCTAAAAACAACTGATGAGATACGGACATTCCAACTAACGTGAAGAAGAAATGAAGCTTCATATCAACGCATATCCAGTAGTGTATTGTTTTAACTAAAATGAAATGGTATTTTTTGTCCCAATTCTTTATGCCCAAGGTCGTTTGAGTAAATCAACTACAACCTCCCGAGATGTAAGGAAGGAAATATGCTACTACTATTACTGAGGCGGATACAAACAATGATGTAGTGACAGGTAAACTAGTTATTCATTCAATAATAGTGAAAAACTATTTGATTCTAGTTTTATTCAGTATTTAATATCTTATAGTTTAGTTAGACTATTCAAACATAACCTTAAAATTTAGAGGTTGGGTTATCTGTGAGAATTTAAAATTGGGAAATTATTATCTCTAAAGTACATAACTCCTCCCTAGATAATGATTGTGGACAGATCCTCCAATAAAATCTATCCATAATTCCTTTGTTAGAGTTTTAAGCTATATTTGGCATTGATTTCCTATCTTTATACAAATCTAATAACAACTGTTGGGAAAGCGGGATCACTATTCACATCCGGAAACATCCTCCAAATCATTAGAAGTGTATGGAAGAAGATGAATCTCCTTCAAAATCATCATATCAATTTTTGGATATTACTACCTTATGAAAAATCAAATATCACCCAAATTATTGAGACATGGAAGTTAATAATGATTAAATACATTCTCATTTTGACGAACTACACTAATGTATTCCCCCAAATAGTTTCATGGGATCCCTCTAAATCATAAGGATAAGTTCTCAATTGTACTTCTTCATAGATCTATTACTATATTTACGATACCTTATATAATGGGAATCGAAGATAAGGAAGTACTACATTAGATGTTTTATGATAATCTGGAAAGGGGTTTTATGTGCCCGAGTGCATCACTATGGGGTGAACTTATCCTATTTTTAATGAACAAGGATGGATCAATGCATATCTTCATTGATTATCATGTGCTCCAAAAATTATAATAATGAAAGGGTATCCCCTTATTCAGATAGATGACTTGTTTGATCAGCTATGTGGGGGTATTTATTATTCTAAGGTTGTCCTTAGGTTGGGATACCACCAATTAATGATCAATAAGTAAGATGTTCACAAGACTACCTTCAGAACAAGGTATGGACACTATGAGTTCAAATTGATTAATTTTGGACTCACTAATGATCTATAAATATTCATTGATTTAATGAATATAGTCTTTTGATATTTCCACAACAATGCTTCGGTAGTCTTTGTTAATGATATTCTTATATACTAATAGAGAAAGAATGAATAAGAGGAGAACTTGAATAATGTTATAAATACATTGTGAAGAAATATACTATATATAATATATAGTAAATGTGAGTTCTAGATAGAGGAAGTATAATTCTTAGGGAATGTTATCACCAAAAAGGTAAATATTTGGACCCTTTAATGATAAAGGCAATCCAAGACTGGACCAATGAAACTTCTATAACATAGATTCATATATTCTATGGATAAACTAGGTATTACAAAACAAAATTGAAGAAATTATCCTGATTGTGATCCCCAATAACCATCCTAACATGGAAGTGAGAGAAGTTTGATAAGACTCTAGAATGTGAGAAATGCATTAAGGAGCTCAATAATTGGCGTATCACTAAACCATTACTCATACTCCCAATAAGGAGAGAAATCTTTTTGGTGAACAATAATTCTATAAAGAAACGCTTAATATGTGTACCAATGAAAAATGATAATGTTATAGTCTGTTCCTCTTGTAAGTTTACAATCATTAGCAAAACCATCCTATGCGTGATCTGTAGTTGGAATCCATGATCATCACGTTGAACATATAAAGGCATTATCTCTATGGGGAGAAGTGTGAGATACATACATATCACTAAAGTCTATAATATATATTCACAAAGAAGGATCTTAACATGTTCCATTAAAGATGGTTAGAGCTCATTAAGCATTAGGACTGTCCAGTCCACTACTATCCTAGTAATGAAAATAAGGTCGTAGATTCTCTAAGTTGAAAGGATCATGTAGCATTACCAATGATGATATTTGGTAATGATCCAATATTCTTAGACATTTAAAGGATATACATGGGAATCATTGAGGAAGGAACATCATCTATCTTTTCTCAATGAAATTCTCAAATATCCCTTTTGGAGAACGTAAAAGATGCTTAATGAAATTATGTGAAAATTTAGAGAAGGATGGTAACTATTTTAAATGGTATATCACTAGAGTTATAAATCGATGGAGAATATGTCATGAGATTTGGGTCATGATTATGTGTACTATCTAATACAGAGGAAATGAATGAACTTTTTAATGATGTATAAATCATGACTTTCCCTATTCACCTATGGTGCTCAAAGATGTATCGAGATCTTTGAGAGAACTATTTTTTGTATAATATGAATATATAGATTTCTAAATATATATCAATGTCCCCGGTACTTCATCAAGTGAAGGATGAAATTAAAAAATAAAAATGGATGATTCACCATTACCCATACAAACATGTAAATATTAAAATATCACCATGGAAATTTTCATTATAATTCCAAATACATCAAGAGAAAATAATTATATATTGTTTATTTTGGATCATATTAAAAACATTGGTCACATTATGGAAATTCTATAAGACTTCTCACTAGATCACCTTGCATAGATATATGTTAAATATGTGTTAAGGGTTTATGAGGGGCCACTATCAATTGTATCTGATCGAGATATGAGATTCATATCAATGTTCTGGAAAAGTATCTAAAATTTACTAATCACTTAACTTAACATCAACAAGTCCTATCCTCCTAAAACTAATGGAAAATCTGTTCGAACTATCAAAACACTAGAAGACATGTAGAGAACATGTTTTATAAACATCAATGAAGGATGGGACCAACATCTTCTACTGGTTGATTTATACTATAATAATAGTTTCCTCATGAGCATCTAAATTTATTCTTATTAATAATATAATGAGAAAAGGTTAAGAACAATGAATGCTTGGATAAAGTCAGTGAACATAAGATATGAGGACCTGAAATGGTTGGAGAAATGGTGTAAAAGGTGAAAACTATTAAGTTTCACATAAAGCTATCTCAATGTCAATAAAAGAGCTATACACATAGTCATCGACCATATATGGAGTTTAATGTTTGAGACATGGTATTCCCCTTTGTATCCCAATGGAATAGTATTTTGGTATTTGGGATGAAAGGAAAGATAATTCCCTGGTAAATAGGCTCCTTTGAGATCCTTGATCGTGTTGTAGCTGTTGCATACAGATTAGAACATCCACTAAACATATATAATATACATTATTTATTTCGTGTATCCCTCTTGATGAATTACATATAGTATCTCTCACATTTTCTGAATTCAGATGTGGTACAGTTGGAGAATGATCCATCTTACAATGAGTAGGCAGTAAAGATCATTGATCATAGAGATAGAGTTCAACAAAAAACAATACTCACCTTATAAAATTTCTATTGTGGGACCACATGTATGAAGAGGAAACTTGTGAACTAGAGGATGTGATGAAGGAAAATTTCCCAGACCTATTTTCAACTTAGAATGTGAAAATAAATTTTTAGGGAGGAATTTATTAAGGCTCGAAGAATGTAAGGAGCCAAAACATTTATCACCAAAATTCCCTTCTTATATTTATTTCATTTATTATAATCAAATGAAATCACATTATAAACACAATAAAAACATTATAAATAACTAATTAACAAAATAAAAGGCATTTTTAGATAATAAGGAATATATACGAATTGAATAGTAACTTGAACTTTGGAATAATAATACGACCCTGTTTAATAGTACACCAAAAATTTTAATATTAACTTCACTAATTAATGAATAAAAAAAATTAATCCATCTTAATAGTGACAATATGATATAATTATATCGTGTTATAATAACATAGATATTTTACAAATTATTAATTTATTGTTGGTATTTTTTTAAGCCATAAATTATAAATTTCAAATTTATGAATTATATAATAATATAAAAGGAATATTATTTTTATAATATGTATTAAAAATAATATTTTTCAATCAAATTATTAAAATAAATTTTTGTGATACCTTATTTAATTTTTTCAATGTGATATGAAATCAGTTATAATTTTAAAATCCATACCTTCCATATAAATGATGATTTTAATTAAAATTAAAATTTCACATATTTTGAAAAATCATTTCATAAAATTGAGTTCACTTATGAATTACACATGTCAAAGAATGTTGAGAATGATTTTTTTATTTTATGAAATACTTGAATATTTTTTATTAATAAAATACTGTAATTTTTGGTATAAAAAAGTTATATGTTAAATTTTCTAATAATTGAGTCATGAATAATGTAGTAACCATTGGTTCAAAATAAAGTTAGATAATTATTGTATTCAGACTCATGATTCAGCATTTTTTGTTTTCTTTATCAAAAAATAATCTATTGATTTAAATAATGAGAAAACATCCCTCTCCTCTACTATAAATACCACCCTCACCTCCTCTTATCTACTTACCTCTAAAACAAAAATCATTATCCAATTTCATCTCAAATATCATCTAATGACCATCCTACACATCCAAGATCTTTCTGTCTAAATAAAAAAATCCCAATCCATTTTGATGGTTCTCAAGAAGAATGAATCAATTGGTAAATCCATCATCCATTTCATTTTATTTCATTTTATGTTCCATTATTTTCTTTTTCTCTCCCCACCAACCCTCAAAAAAATTGTATTGTAACTCAACGTCCTTAAATATATTATAATTATTTTACAATATTGGAATAATTCATCATCATCTCTCTTTTTGGTTATTTGATACTAAATATGAAACCATTAGTTAATTAATTACATTCAATGATGATGAAGTTTTTAATTTCCATTACCATCTACAAGAAGGGTCATGAAACCATTTTTATATTTTAACTAGATTAAAATGTATTTAATATATCTTATCTATTATTCTAGAATCATAATGATGTTAATTTATAAAAACAAATATGCTCATTGTGATGGATAACTGCCAAAATAAACCCAAGCGATTATCAAAAACTATTAATCTAGTTATATTTCCTCAATGGCTAAAAAAATAATATATAAGTCCTCTTTAACCACTAGATTATCATCAATAACACATATTTTAAATTATAGAAAATTACCCCTAGATTATTTAATCATTCGTACATGTATATAGGTAAGTCTACCATGCCTACCAAGGAAACAAATGTTCCTAAATGATGAAACCGAACCTAATAACCCATCCAAAATGCCATAAATGTTCCTTATAAAATTATAAAAGGTAATGAAAATTTATAAATTGAAATTTAATTTTTAATTAATGAATGAAATTTGATTATATATGAAATGTTGATCATGTGAATAGCACTTTTGGACTTAATGTAAGGGATTCTACCCAAACCTCCATTATTCCATCTAGTAACTCTTTCACTATTTTTACCAAAATTAAATTATGTTTTATTTTTTTCAAATATTATAAATTCTGTATATATATTATAAAATCATTTATCAAGATCCATCAATCCTTATTTTTTTGGGATAAACATGTTTCTAAATGGTTCCCTACTCAATTATTCTGAAAAAGCAAACACAATTTAAGGGAACATGCATGATTATTACCCAATTCCATGTGCACTCTGTAATATGTTTTAAGCCACAATTATTTCAATAATATCACTAATTTTATTATGAAAAAAATCATGGTTCACATCAAGTTTTATATAATATATTATTCCTTTTTTCTATAGATTCTCTTTAATATTTTTCATAAACCACAATAAGATATTTCAATTCCATTATTTTATAAAAACACTGTTTACATTTCATCACTTTAGTTTGACATCACTAATCATGATATAAATCTATATTCCTTTATGAATGTTATTAATGATTTAATTCCTTTATTTCATGGTTACTATTATAATACTCCCATTTTTTATATTTTATGACCTGATTATGATACCCATTTATTTCCTTGGTAAACCCTTTTGATAATGTTTGATTTGTTATGTGTGATTACATATGTGGAAAAAAATTCACAAAAATGTTATGATGGGGGGCTCAGATAGAAATCCAATTCATTTTTTAATGTTTAGTATCATGAGATATTATGTGCAACAGTCTTGGTGGTTAGCCTTGACTCAGGCTCCAAGTGTGACGGTCTTGGTGGTTAACCATTACTCGTGATCGTCTATATTATATGATTATTGAATCATGCTAAATTCATTTTTTATATTTCATCCAAATTAAGATTATTCCATGATTATATGGTCCTAAGTTGTACATGTTAGGATTTTTTATGTTTAATCACATTCCATTTCCTTTTTATATCATTCTATTTTGCCTTCTATCCCGTTTGCTATGTTTTATTTTAATGTTAATTCCCATACATGAATTTTGAGCTCATCTATGTGTAGATGTTATCCCCAGGTTACCCTATGTAAATGTAAGGGCTCAATGAAATTTGGCAGAACATATTGGATTATATATAATTTTTTTTTTATTTCAAGCTATGTTTTCAGATTTATGTACCTAGTCTTCCACGAAAATAGATTTTACGATCCCTGTATTTTAATTTTATTTTTAATTATTCCAGAAATCATGTAATGATATGTATCAAAGGGTATCATCACTATATTAATTTTATTAATAATCATTTGAAGTATGGGAATAACCCATATTATCCACAAGAATAATAAAAATTACTCCTTGAATTTAGGTTACGTCCAATGAGGATATATGAATCACTCTTCCCCAACACCTAGTAGATGGAAAATTACACTATATAATGATTCCTTATAATTTTATTTTATGAATACATGGTTTTATTTTAAGTAAAATAAAAAAGATAAAACAATATATTTGGTGATGAGTATATATATGAAGTATTTGGAACCTCTTAATTCGTTAATAATTAATTTAAATTGTTTAAAAATTATATTTACTTCCACTTGAAAAATAGTCATCTATTAACTTAATTACAAAAAAATATTTATTTCATTAAATTATTTTGAAATTGAAACCTTTACCATAAAACAGTCATACAAATTTCAACCATTACTTTCATGTTCCTTAACATAATGGTTGGGGAACAGAGTTATTCATATTTGTTATCTACCAACTATAGCTCGTCAAAATGTTCTTCCTATATTCATACATAATTGTTATATCATAATCATGATGATTAAGGAAATATTGGAAGTTAAGGATGATGGTATAAGAATAATATATAATTTAATATCCTTATGGAAGTGGAAAATTCACTAACCTATCAATAATTTTTTATATGAAATATATGATCAACAGCTAAGCACCATTTTCCATTTTAAACTAGTACAGTGTAGTAATAATATAATTTATATAAATCATGTCATAATTCTTCTATGGAGAAATGAGATTAGATATCATGGTATAATAATCCATTTCTTTAAGTTATATTATAAGTTATCAAGACATAACTATAATTCTAACACAATATTAAACAAGAGTACACCAATGAACCTCGTACAAGGTTTCTTTACAACTAAATGTTCTTGATGAATTTTTTGAATATCTATAGGGGAAAATAGTATATTTTATAAATTAACCTATTGAAGAATGATTTATACATAACTATACCATGAATAGGATTATGTCTTTTAAGTAAATACTAATAACATAAAAGTATTGTTCTATTGAAATAATTTGTCTTTCCATATCCAAATTGCATCAATAGAATATTTATGTTCAGTATTTTTAAAAAACAAATTTCAAAATTATTTTTATTTATTTGTCTCCATCAATTTTATCGAAACCCGATTACCATTATAATTGGTTTTAGAATATTTCATTTCATATAAAATATATTTTAAATAAACCATATTTCACATCTCCAAACCAAAAAAATTGTATTTTTCTCTATTAAAAAAGTTTTTGGTAGGCACAACATACGAACTACATTAAATTTCATCTCTTTGATTCACAAAGAAGAATCCCTATTCTTTGAATCTTGGACTTCTATATACTCAAAAATTGCATATTAGTTACATTATGTCTTACATTGGTAGTCAACAATTTATGTAAACTATTTTAAGTAAACCGATTCCATCAGATAGAATTCCCCAACAATTGAAATCACCATTTCTAATATTAGATTATTAATTAAAATTATGGTTGTATTTTAACATCTATGATAGAATGGTTTATAGACATAATATTTCAAATGAGATAATTTATATATAATTATGTAAATTTACTAATAAATATCTACATGAATTTTTAATAGTAATTGGACTTTACATAAGTAAATAACATCATATAGATAAATTTTTTATGGATAGAATACTTTTTTTAATTCCATATTGAATGATTATTAATTCATTTATTTTGAAATTTATGTAAAACATCGATAAATAATTAACCATTAGACTTATCAAAGAAAAATAAAAATTATTTCATGATTATTTTTTTATATAATGGTTAGATTTTCTAGAGGAATTCTATCTGACCCCTTACTTAGGTGAAAACTCACTTGAATCATTACATTGTTTGAGGTGCAACATACCACCTATATGATAGTGTAACTCATGAGTTTATTTCACATAAAATATGATCATGAACCACCTAAACTTTCATGGGATATACATAAAATAAATAATATGTTACTCTCAATCATCTAAATGGAACCTAATGTTATTTATGGGGCTTAAATAAAAGAAACAATTGCCCAATATGCCCTTATATAATAGAAAATGGGATGACACGGAGGATATTATTTCAATTTCATAAAAATAAATTAAAACATACAAATAATGCACATAGTTCAGTCTAGGATCATTGTTATCCACATTAATAAAAAGATATAAATTTTAACATTTTCTATAAATAACTTCAATTCCACATTTGATTAAGATACAATCTCCATAGTTCAATAAAATAAATAATTTCATTAATTAAATTATTTATTCATTTAACCTTATCTTCATAGATGTATAAAATTCTTTTATCCAAAATTTTATGAAATAAAATATATTAATTCTAAAAAAATAAATAAGTATTGAGTTTTTACATTGATGAAACACAAATAGTAGTTCAGAATTTAACAAATAATTAATTGTGAAGTTAATATTCTTTAAAAAAAGTATGTGATACATGTATATCTAATGAGTACTTTATGTAATCTTATTTCCACTAAAATTAATTTATAAATGGAGTTCCTAGAATGATGTATCCTTCAGGTCACATACCAACCCATTCAGACCTTCTTAGTATTCTTAAACACGAGACATGATTCCAAAATAAACACTTAGGGAAATTATCTATGGAATAAAAAGTAATGAAATTGAACCATGATAAATTGAAATAGGGTTCCCATCCTTCTTTTATGGACTACATGACATGTACTGGAAGTACACATTGTATCTCTTTAGAACTGCTTCAACCACTATATCATGGTCAATCCCCATGTCTATGTCCATGTATACCTATAAATGTCCATACAAAAGGTTGTGTCCATGTACATGGCTCTACCCATGTACACATATAATTCTCATGTGATCCTTGAGTACATGTTATGTTGTTAGTTTTTGTCACAAGTCACGTGACACATGTCAAATGTTCCTTGATACTTATATCCCCCATGGAAACCATAAAATTAAATTTATGGCTCCCAATGATGTGTTATTTCTTATTATGTGTTGTATACTATGATATTTCTATAAACCCATTGTTCCTCATCAATGCATGCCTATTCATCCACCAAATATTGTTCCAATATGGATCTCACCCAATGATCATCTGTCTGATTTGACCAAGCCTCACTGGCAATATCTAACCAAAAAAAAGTAACTCAACCAGATCATAAATCATATGTGGGCCTGCACTATCATCACAAAGAGTAAACATGTAGAATGTGTATCACCAAATATAAACTAATCAATCATCATTCATCATCATGCATATTAATAACAGCATCGATCACGTGTATAATTGTTGTATTTATTCATTGGGATGAAGAATGTTCCTGGAACAATTAAATACCTATTATTTTTCAAAACATGGGCCAAAGTAATTTCACATGGTGAACATACGAAGAATGGGTGATGAAATGAAAAATACACAAAAATTAGGAATGGACCTCAAACAATATTCATATTTTCCTCTATTAATATTCCTTAGATGATGGAAATGATATAAAATTAAAAAACAATATAAATCCACATTTTAAGACAAATCTATTTTCTTGTTAACGAAACACCCGTGATAAAAATAAATTCATTTATGGATTTTTGTGTGTGATATTAATAGGAAAATATAAATGAGGACAAATACACATAAAAAACTCAATCCTAGATTTGGATCAATCATTGATTAACAAGTAATATATGTCCTGTTATTGGCGAGATCCTCTATTTCCATTGGCATGAATGATCATTTACCAATCGTCGTCATTCTCCAAGGCTTGCTCCATTGATATATTTTTATTCAAATGGTTATACAATTGAGTCATAGAATTAGAAATAATTGTGTTTAAATAAGAAAATATTATGTGATTGGATCACATAAATTAAATTTATGAATTAATTAATTAATGAATTCATTTACTCATTCTTTCAGTATTCTCACCCTAGACTATTTTACAAAACACCTGATACGTAAACTGATTTTATCACACCTAGGGTAAAACAAATGTTCTGTACTAAAAAAAGGAATCTGATTAATGATTTTTTTATCTGTTTGGGAGTAATTTCTCATAATTTGGAAAATTTTTTGGATAAGAATTATATATATATAATATATTTTAAACACAGAATTTGGACCAATGAAGAATTGCAATCAAGTGTCATCATCGAACATGGTCTCACATAAAATACAACATATATTATAAGAAATTACCTGGATGAAATAAGGATGTAATATTATCCCCAACACATGGAGTTATGTCCCAAAAAAGTAAAAAAATTCTAGACAAAGAAATGTGGATATTGAGAACACAATATACTATCCTGGTCTCTGGTACACTCATGATGATTCTTGTGCTACCTTTGGACAATCACTAAAGAAATAGATTTAAAATAGAGGATATTATCTTTATGATCCTTAATATCTATCTAGTACTCTAAAAAACTACCTCCATCGTCGATTTCCAGCTCACCCAGTCAATAACATGTGATGGGTTATGCACTTACATCCTCTGATGCAACATGTCGAAGATGTCCTGTACTCAATAATGTTGAGGGGGTATAGTGAAGGGATACACTACTTCACTGATTATATGAAGTATCAAGAAACGAATAATTAATATTTTAGATATATTGACTCCCCAAAAAAATCTATGCCACCCACATCATGTTGAGGACAATAGGAACTCATGGTTTCCCTCATCATACTCCAATGGACTCCATGTCTATTTGAATAATACTTATGATGGATATATTTTATTCTCATCTACTTCAAAATGATCCTCACCTTCCATATCATGGATGGAACCAAACATTGGACCATATGTTCTTATTATCCAAGGCCATTAAGTCAGATTAGTAGCATATATGGTCTCTCGTATATTTCCTTGAATAGTTTCATACCGTTGTTGGATTTGTTGCTTTTTATGCCCATAATCACAACCAATTGTATGTTATCCCCCCAACTATATCCAAATTCAAACATGAAATATCATATCATATCTTCTAAGATATGAATTTTATAATCAGTCTTAACATTAGTGTGGTAGTGAAATTTCCCCTCCCAATTTAAAATGAGTTCCATATGATTCCCACAATCACATCCCTAATGTGACATGAAGTGAGAATCATGGTTAGAAAAAATGACCACGGTAACTAAATGGATCAATACTATATCCTGCATTTAATGTAGTCTAAATATCACTACATAACTCATCTTTTGGATAACTACGATGTCGGTCAACATGGTGATTCGGTGAATATTAACTGAGATGATATCAAAACCTCTTGATGTCTATGAAATCCATTTCATAGAGTCAATAGATATCTAATCTCATTTCCACTCTAGTTCCTCATCCAAATATGATTTATAATACTCCCTTAAAACATCCGATCACAATGTCACTAGTACATCCATATATCCATTCAAAATTATGATGTACACCCCACCTTAAGAAAATCCATCAGAATCATGTCATGTGGATATATGAGTATTTTTGTCCTAATAGTCAATATCTACATTCTATGCAACCCTACCATATTTTCGATGTGGCAGGGTAACAACCATCAACTAGAGTTAATTTGAACTATCTCTAATAACTAATGATAACTATAATGAGGGTAATTTCTATGATGCCTTGATCAGTAGATTTTGAAAAATATCTTCTACTGGGATAATATTATAACAGGTTCCCATTCCTATGAGTGTAGACAAACATAAAGTCATAATCTTAAAAGAACTCTATCCATATTATATGTGTCATGTTATAATCATTCTAAGAGAACACAAACATGAGAATATTCTGCTTATAATTGATTCCAAATTTCTAACCCAGATGTCATTGTTACCAAATTTTGGTGTGAATTCTACAATTTTTAGCTCAATATCTAGGGTCACATAGTTTCTCTTATGGGGTCTTAAAATATGTGAATGATTGGTAATCACCACCTACATATGAATTATAATGAATCCTAACTGTTCATCAACACATTGTAGAACAATTTGAAATCGACATCAAAATCCAAAACCTCAAGATGGGAGATCTCATCAATACCTTTATCAATGACTATAAATATTGGTGTAACATACTTTATCATCATGAAAGATATCCCATGTTGGTAGAATGTTATCATTGGAGTTGATATCCTATTGAAATAGAATATAAATATCTTATATTATAAATCTAACTCAAGGTATCTCTTCCACTTTGAAAAACTCTTGTATATAAACTATGATAACTCCTTCTCATCCTTTTCTAGGTACTATACTGCATCTTCTCGGTAGAAAACATGTCTGATAGAGTGGACCATCTAGATCATAGAACTATAACATAAAATACATCTGGTAAAGCTACTGATATCAAAGTATGTCTAGGATCATCCTCAAGTATATTATTTTCTCCTCCACTGACATTCAATACACTTGTATATCATCAATTAACACTATGTCAATCTAGTCAAATATATTCTAAAATATGTAGTTTATAAGATCCATGAACACTGCTTGAGTGTTCATCACAACAAGAGGAATTAGAAAGTACTAATTTGACCATAATAACATTGTAAAAACATCATCTATATATCAAATAATAGACCTTGAATTTTATAGATAATATTACATGATCTTAAGCAAAAATGTACCTTATAAACAAACCAAATATCATAAAGTCTAGTGTCATTGGAACAATAAATACACAAAACAAAAAACAAGGAAATAGAACAATACAACATTATATTAATAATCCATAATTGGATCTTAAATTCCCATAGTCCCTTTAATATTCATCGGATAAATTGATGAATACAATTAAAAAAGGGATGATCTAAAAATTCCTAGTAAGTTAATATACAAAAAACTAAATCATATAAAATTGGTTAGATGGCATATCTTGATGAAATAAAAAGGCATGGAACATGAATAAATATATGAATGCATAAAATATATTACACGTGATCATTTAATAATGGAATCATTGGAATGTATGAACAACATACAACATGACATACGCAGGATCTAAGGAAAACGTCTAAGACTATTGCACATGGTGGATCATGAGTCCATGATAACTGCCACAACCATTGCACATGGAGGACTATGTACCTAAAAGGAAATAGGTTTACACCTTATCCCAAAATTAAATATCATGAGACTAAAAATAACCCAATTAATTATAATTTTATTTGGGTATACCCATTATATGATTTTCATTCATATGTGTGCCACATGAAGAAAAAGAATAAGAGTTTCCAATTGAAAGAATTTCATTTCATATTCATGATAGATCATAAAAAATGGGTGTATCATAATAATCTCCATGAAAAAATGGATTTTAATCATAAAAGGACATACATATGGTCAAATAGGCATAGATAATGGAAAATTATTTTCAATTTAAGTGAAAATATATCAAAATAGTGTTTAATAAGCTTTAAAAGTGATCCTCTTTAGTGCTGTTAAATGGAAAATGTAAAAGTGTCTTTAAAGTGGGTAATTGTACAACTGTCTGCATAAAACCATAAATTATTGAAGATATTTTTTCATTATAAAATTATTGATATTATAAAAATAATTCTTTAATAATGAAGATAATGGATGTTACTTTAAAATGTGTAAGAATTTGAGATGTTCCTTTCAACCGAGCTTTCTTTTTGGGAGGAATTAAGAAGGGGGCCTTATAAAACATGTATTTTAGTATCATAGAAATATTAATTGAGAGTGGTAAATATTATATGCGAATAAAAATAGAATATAAGAGGACTAATTATGAATATTTTAGAATTAAATTTGGGTAATGATAGAAAAAATGTATCCCAAATGTAATTGGGTTGTTCAGAGAGAATCCCTTACCTTATGTATGAAATTATTCTATACATTAACATAATGTAATGGATAATAAAATTAGATATATTATTAATTTAATAGGAAAAATTCATTAATTTTATTTGTTAATTATAATGTTACTAAGTTCATTAATGTCTTTCTAATGAGTTATAAGATACACATTCATAGTTTGTGAGTGTTCGTTTCCTTGGATTCTATGATCAGTTCACCTATATATGTTTATGAATGATCAGGTAAAATAGGAATAGATATACAAAATTTAAATTATATGATATTAACTAAAATCCATAATATTAAATGGTATTCTATTTTTCTCTACTATAACGATGATTCCATAAATAAAACATTAATGATAACTGTATATATTATTTTGGAGTTTTTTTTGATCATTACAAATTAGATTCATTCTATTATTTAATATTATGTATATATTTTAGTTATAGAACATAAAATAGGTTATAACATAGATATTAAAATATTTTTCAACTATTATAATGGTATTGTGTCCATCCTTGAAGGATTTAATTTAAAATGAAAACTCATTTTCCTTGAAGGATATAAATAAACAAATCATAGATGATATTTTAATTTTTAAAACAAATAAGGGAAGTTAAGATAATTGATGGTGGATATAACACTAACTTAATAAAATTATAGTGTATAAATTTTAATATTTTTAACATGCCACTTTTGGTTCGATATGTGAGGAGACAATAGTAAAACAAGATAAATTTAAATGAAATTAAAAGAAAACTAAAGAGGATTTGACTTCTTGAAATTCTCCTCATTGAGAACACCCTTTGCGGGAAAAGGAATTGGTATTCAATTGATACCAATGTATCCTTGGAGTGGGGGTATATTCATGTAATTTTATTGGGAAATATTTACACAATATTCAAGGATTTGCATGTTTGAGGAGAATTCATGGTGAAGGGTGGTATTTATTGTGGGTGGGGTGGAGTGTTTTTTAATTTATTATATATTTGGTTATTATTGAGGCTTAATACTATGAATAATGATATTTATTTCAATTAAATTCGATGAATAGGGAATTAAATTTCCAAAAAATGGTTATTAAATCATCCATAAATCATCTATGACTCTATTATTCTTAAATTTAACTTATACCGTAAATTATCATATTCAACAATTCACCAAAAATTCAACTATTTTATAAAAATCGCAACAATTCACCCTAATAATTTTTTGGCATGTATAATTCAAAATTGGAATACATTTTATTAAAATAATTTTATAAATATGTGAAATTTAATTTTTATTGAAAATCAACATTTATTATATAAATATCAATTTTAAAATTATAACAGATTTTATAGAACGTTGCAAAATTAAATATGGTCTCATAAAATTAACATATAATAATAATGAAAAAATATTATTTATGAATCTATTTTGTGAAAATAAATATTGTTTTAAAACATATATTGATTACTAAATTATAAATAAACATGGATGCTTTACATAAATATCAACAGTTAATTAATCATTTTTAAAACATTTATTTACTTATACCAATATATAAATATAAAAAATCATAATTTATAATATGGATAAATATTATATATAATTTCATAGGTGAGTTTATTTTTCTATTGATTTTTTTACAATTCTAAATGTCCACATTATTATTCAAAAGGTCATGTTACTATATGATTGGCAAAGGTTCCTAAATTTTTATAAATACCACTTATATCATTCATTCTAAATTTATAATGTTTTTTTGTTCTCTATGTGATTTTATGACATTTATACTATATTTCATGATTATATTATCAAATGTTTCATTGATATAATTCTAGGTCATTACATTCTCTCCCTTAAGAAATATATCCTATGAAATTTAATATTACAAGCAAGAGGGAAAATAGGTGAGGATACTTATCCTTCAATACTTCCTTTGGTTTCCACGTTTCTTCATCATATATTTTGTTTTTTATAGTACATTATCCTGGTGACTAGTCTTTCTGCGTAGAACATTATATATATAGTCCAATATCATTACTGAATACTCCTTATAAGATAGATCATTTTCCAACTATACCACCTCTATATTCAGTACATGTGTGGGATATGGTACTTACTTATTAAGGATACATAGAATATATCATATACATGTTAAATGGTTGGTGTAAGTTCTAGATGAAATGAAATAGATCCAATTTTATAAATAATATAATTGGGTGCTATGTACCTGGGATATAGATTTCTTTTTCTCCAAATATCATGATCCACTTACATAGAGTTATGTAAAGTAATACCATGTCTCTATTATCAAACTCTAGGTCTCATTGATGATTATCTATATATATCATCAATAGAATTTGGGCCACTATGATGTGTAGTATAATTCTATTCACCTTGTCAACCATTTCTTTGACCATTTTAGGTCATAACGTATTACATTCACCTACATCATTCAAACATACTGGGTTATTCATCTTTTCCCATAATTGGATTCACATGGAGCCATTAATATGATTGAGTGGAAACTATTATTGTAACAGAACTCAACCATTGGTAATTGTTGGCCCCATCCTCCTATAATTCCAATAGAATATGCTCTCAAAATTTCTTCTATTTCCCGAATAGTCTACTCATATTGAACAACAGTTTGAGGATGATAAGATGAATTGAAGTTCGGCTTATTTTTACAGCTTATTGGAGACATTTCTAGAACTTGGTGGGGGAATATAAGATCCCAATGATATATAATGGATATTTATAACCCATACTACCTTACATAATTCTCTGATGTATATTATTGAAATTTTATCTAGTGGAATGTCTTCTTGAATTTTGATAAAGTGAGATGTCTTTATAAGAAAATCAATAAAAACACAAACAAAATTATCTCCTCATGATGTATTTGGATTTTCGATGATAATTTCCAAGGTGATTTTTTCCCATTAACTTGTTAGTATGGATAATGGTTTTATAATCACCATATAATTTACTATTTCATCCTTCACATACTGACATACAAGACACATTGATGTATACTAAAGATCTATTCCTTCATATTATCCCACCCAAAATTAAATTTGAGATCACGATGTATCTTTGTAATTCCTAGATAAATAGAGAAAGTTGAGAAATGTGAATCATTAAGAAGCTCTTTCATTGATCCCAGATTGAATGATATAAAAAATTGTGACCCAAATCAAATGACTCATTCCTCATCAATTTTTAACTCTGAGGATTTACCATTTCTAATAGCTTCATCATTTTCTCAATTTCATCATCATTTTAGTGATAATACATTATTTTATCCATAAGGGATGGTTGTGAAATCATTTAATAAAGTACTGATGGTATTACATTCATAAAGATTCCCATGACCATCTATTACAGGTCTAAGAATATCATAACCTTTTCAATTATCATCATTTATGATACTATAGGATACTTTCTACTTTAGGAATCAGCTACCCTATTTTCATTACTGGGATGGTAGTGTATTGAGTAGTCATAATCCATGAAGATATTTAACCATATTTGGTGGCATATATTAATCTCATTAGGCATGGATATAATTTTGTGATCTTTTGATCTATATATATCTCACACTTCTTCCCATGGAGATAAGTCTGCAACATTTTTACCACGAAGATCATTTTCACCAAATCCAGAACATGTGTGGGATAAATTATCTCAATAATTTTCAATAGACTTATTGTGTAGTTTATCAATTTATCATTTTACAACATTATACATCATAATCCATTATTTGATGAATTTTTGTTTACATAAAATAGATTCCTACTTATTGAACGTGTGACCACTGATTCATTGATAAGACACATTTTAAACCTATTAAAGTCATATTCACATTAACTTGTCTTGAAAAACCTCTCTCCCATCATAATTATCTAGTTTTAAGTATTTGAAAATTATGAATATTTATTCTCAAATCACTAGTGATACCTAGATAGAATATGGAAAATTTGAATCACCGCCATAGATGTTAGACTAAGTCACTCTTTGATTTCATTTGTCTTAGAAGGGTCCCTACATATCCCTTTTCTAGTGATGACATTCCCCATAAATGATACATCCTCTATACAGAACACATATTTACTATACAATTCATATAGTTTCCACCATCTCAATATCATTAGAATATTATTATAATTCTCCTCGTTCTCCTCCATGATTTTGATGTATATCATAATATCATCTATAAAGAATACCAAAAAAATCCGGGTAATATCTAATTACTCTCTTCATTAAGTCCTCGAAAATTGTTGGATTAGTAGTGATTCTTAAAAGGAATACCATGACCTCATATTTTCCATGCCTCATTCGAAACCTAGTATTGGGATTACCTTCCAAATTCTCCTTTAATTGGTGATATACAAACCAACTGTCTTCCTTTGAGAAAATCATAGCCCCAACTAGTTGATAAAAAAATCCATCTATCAATTGAATGTGATACTTGTAATTTATTGTGATTTTTTAATTTGATGAATGTCAATGAAATGGATCATCGATCTATCCTTATTCTCTATGAAGAAGAATAGTAATCCCTATAATGAATCTCTCTCTAATATGAGACCCTTTTCCATATTTTTTTATAACGGCTTATTCTGTTCTATGAACTCAATGATGGATACTCTATAGGATTTCATTGATATATGTACAGATCTAGGAATAAGTTCAATTGAGAACACAACCTCTCAGTCATGTGGAATACTAGGCAATTATTTAGGTAACACGTCAATGTAGTCCCTAACAATGGGAATGTATTTTAGCATGATCATTTCCTTTATATCAATAATTTGATAATTATATTCATACTCATAAGAAAATAATAAACTTCAATGATATGGTGATTCTGAATGTGATTCATCCTCATCCTTACACTTGTACACAATTGAAGGATTGCTCGGGATGTGAAGAGTGGTCTCCCTTTCTTGATAGATGATTTTTTTTTTCTGAATGTAGCCAATACATGTCAAAAATAACATTTAACATCAATAAAGGAGGCTGAGTAAGATTTTCAAGAGGTACTTTTACATAATATTTAATATATAATAGAATAATCGTATATGTTTTCTCAAGTTAATTCATTTCATTTGGAGTGGTGTCTTAATGTACTTCAAAAAGGTACTTGGTCTTCTACTTTGGAATGTATGGAAGTACAAAAACAGAAACACAATACTTATGTAGAGGTTAGTTATACATCAAAAATCATGATCTAACTTAGTATAGGGGCTTCTTCATTCCCCTTCTCATAGAGATTGTTGGTTCTCATTATGATTATCATTCCTTGGAATAGATAAATGACTTGTATAATTTGAAAATTCACCACATTAACTACATAAAACCATATATGGTACCCTAGTTTAAATTGTTTTATCTGCACATTTTTAGGATTAATATTAATTTTCCATCAAAAATTGGCCATATTTTGACCTTATTTTCAATATATGAACATCTCCGGGCCCCTTTGAGATAGCATCCAAAATTCTTATTCCCATATGTTTGACACCATGGGAAATAAATCTTTATTTACTTATCATCATTACTATCTGAGAATATATCATCATCCTCATCTACATTGATGTGTTAGGAGAGTTAACTATATTCCAGTTTGTAATTGTAATTTTGGATAACTGTATTGGCATAATAAAAGATGTGTTACTCCTACTTACATCAGGTTAGAAATATCGTTCGGGAAATCATCACATTACATATCACAATTATTTTTAGCACATGATCTCATATTTGAATCCTTTCAATAATAAAAATATTGTAAAATTATCATTCTTGAATACATAGATGATAAGAATATAAAATATAATAAATCGAATATAGATGTATAGACATGTAAATTGAATGTATATCAAATCATGAGATTCCCTATGTTTTAATCTAGGTTTTCCATGGTGATATAATTATCCCTAGGGTTATTACTATGGTTTTATAGTACTAATCTCCAAAATTAACTTGATAATTTTTCTAATAACAACTACAGCAACCCTAGCATTTAAATGATATTGTTACAGTATTTTATGAATTCGAAGAATTCATAATGAAACCAAGGATATTAATATCTATTTTCCTTGGAATATTAGGTATATAAAATTGAAATTAATGAAATAAAATAAAACATATTTATATTAATAATCCATAATTAGATCCTATAATCCTTTTATCCCCTATGTTTTCATAGGATAAAATGGAAAATACATGAAAAAATTGTATGAGCGAAAAACCATGAATGCGAATAAATATAGAAGTAAAGCACAACACATGGGTTAGATAGAATAACATGAGGAAGTTAAAAGGAATCAAACATGAATAATTATATGGAAGAATAAACTATAAATCATCAGATCATGTAATAATGTGATCATGACATAATCTTGAGTCAATTATAACAACCAATAGCATTTCACATGGTCGAGCATGAGTCAAGACTAACTCCCAAGACAATTTCACATGGGGGACCAAGTCCCATAAAGCAATCAGGTATACTTCATATCCCAACATGAAGCCTCATAAGGATAATCATTATCTAATCCATTAGAGTTCTATCTAGGATCCCCGGTCATAACATTTTAATGTGAATGTGTTCCACATGAAAAATCAATCATTATGATTACCCTTGGAAGGAATTGGGTATCATAATCATGTATTAGTGCATGAAATATTGGTGTGTCATATATGTGCCCCTGAAAAAATGGTTTTAAGTAATATATAGTCATAAATAAGTTAAAATGTTCACAAATAATGTTAAATTATGTTAAACTGAAGTGAAAACATGAAAAAAATGTTTTTATGAAACATTCTTAATTAACCACTTTAGTGCGGTTTAAGGGAAAATTTTAAAGAGTAATTAAAGTTGGAAAATGAGTAATTATTTTCATAAAACAATAAATGAATGATGATAATATTTCTTGATAAAATGAGCAATCATTGGAAAATAATTATTATTTAACAATATAAAGGATGGTTTTTTTAATATTGGTAACAATTTGAGGAGTTCCCTTCAATAAGGATTACATAACAAGAATAATTATGAAGGGGACCTTATAAATCCGATATTCTCCAATAAAAGAAAGAATAATTGAGTAAGGTAAATATTATTAGGAAATATAAATGGAATATATGGGTTTAAATTAAAACATTATAGTTAAAATTGGTTAAATAAATAGAAAAGGGTAACCCAAATATAATTGGTAGTATTTGAGATAATCTCTTACCTTATTTATGAATATATTCTTCACTAGCACATAATTTTTTGGATAATCAAATACAATCCATTAAATTGTTAGTTAATAACATTATCAAAATCCAATTTACTTATTATAATTTTATTATTATATTTTATGTAACTCTGATGTGTTAATATATAATTTCATAATTCATGGGGGTGTTCGTTTCCTTTGTTTTCATGATCAGTTCACTTGTATACATATATGGATGATAAAGAAAAATTAGAATAGTTATCAACGGTTGAAATTATAAGATATTAATTAAAAAAATATTATTAAGTGGTCTTATATATTATTATTTGTCTTGAGATGAGGATCATTCATTAGATAAAAAATTAATGAGAATAGTTTTGATTATTTTGGATTTTTTATCAATACGAACTTGTTTTGTTCTATTATTTCATATTATGTATATATGTTTTTTAAATAATGTAAAATTTGTTATAAAATATATTTTAATATATATTTAAACCATTATAAATTTTTAATGCAATCCTTGAATGTTGTAATGTAAAATGAAAACTCATTGTCCTTTAAGGCGACAAATCAACACACCCTAAATAATGTATTCATTTTTATAAAAAAGGGTGAAGAAAATATAATTGAAGTAATATATACCACAAAAATAATAAAATTAATTAATAAAAGAATAAAATATTTATCATGAAACTTTGGGTTTGGTTGGTGAGTAAATAATACGAAAATAACAAAATTGAAAAGGAATTATAAGAAAATGAAAGTGGATTTTACCTCTTCAACATCTTCTCCTTGAGAGCCTCTATAATGAAAATGGAATATGTATTTACTTGAGAAAAAAGGTAATATGATGTGGGGGAATAGAATTTTCAGATCATTTTGTATAATTTTTACATGAATCAAGGCTTTTGAGGTGTGGGGAGAAGGGGTGATGTTGGGTGATATTTATTGTGGAAGGAGAAGAGTGTTTTAGATTATTTTATTCATTTTATTAATATTTTAATTTTAAACTATGAATATTGTAGCTTATTGTGACTATATATAGTAAATAATTAATGTGATTTATAACTAATGGTAATTATATCTTCCATACATCATCCATCACCCAATAATTCATGTATTTGGCTTATTCCTAAAATATCGTATTTCATTATTCACCAAAAATTAATATATTAAAAAAAAATCACCCTAACCATATATCAATGTGTATATTAAAAAAATTAACTCCATTTTATTAATATAATTTCCAAAATATTTTAAATAAAAATAGTCATTTATTAAAAAATTATAAATTTTAATATTATAATTGATTTTATGACACTAAATTATTAAATATGGTATCCTAAAATTATATTATAAAAATAATAAAATTAAATATTAATTTATGAATATATTTTGTTAAAATAAATTCTCTTTTACAAAATTATATTTATTATAAAATGTAAATAATCAATTACCAGTTACAAAAATCCTAATATATAATATATCATTTTAAAGGAATTTATTTACCTATACCAAGATATTAATTATGATATATTAATTTGTGAGATGTCTAAATTTTATTAATACATTCATAGGTGAGTTCAGTATTCTATTGGTCGAGTTATTATTCTAAATGATCATAGTACTATTCCAATGGTCAAGTTACTATGCAATTGGTTTAGGATTTTTAATTTTTATAAGTACCTCATATTTCATTGATTCTCAATTTATAAAGTATTTATTGTGTTATATATATGATTTTATGTAATTTATACTATTGGTAATTATTATAAGAATAAAATTTTCATTGATGGAATTTAGGGTCATTACATATTTTCTTTATGTACTCAGAGCTGGTGATTTCCTGATATGAGGTCAATCATTGATAACAGTCATAAAACTATAAATTGAATGAAAATGTCATCGCCCCAAGGTAGTGGATAGTTTCTTTTCACAATCACATGGACGAGTCTACAGTAATCTAAAACCAACCTCAAGCCCTCATCTACCTTCTATTTGAATAAAAATGTGTTAGCCCCTGTTAAAACCATGTTCTTGAAAAACCCCTTAACCTAAAAGACCTCCAACTACACCCTCATCATGTAAAGCACTACGTGAGGAATATGATATTATAACAATGATATAAGGACCATATTAGGTTGTGGATTAAAGAAAAAAATCTCTCAGGTGGTAGGTAATCCTAGAATGCCTTCAAGAAAGTCATATGCATACTCTCTCACCACTGTAGGAAGCGGAATGATCAAAGCATCTACTTCACAAAGAGTCATTTTCTCCAAAATGTTTAAAGTTAGATACACCATAATACTAATGAATCTATCCTAATCCTTAATGATTTTATTTTCACCAATAATGGAATACCTCATACCATCATTTTTCCATCATCGTATACCCTACTTAAAACTATCTATATGGGTATTAACATCAGATAAAGAGTCCATACCTAATATGATATCATAACACCTCATCACATCTATAATGAGTTCCCAAAAGAAAAAATATACTCCAACGGTCTTGTCATAGTAGTGGAAGAAATATTTTATTGCAGATTCCCCTCCAGTAGGAGTCTCCAAGAATAAGAGTCACGCTATGGGATCAAACGAAATATCTTTGTCTTTAACATGAGTAGGGGAAATAAATGATGAGATCACACTCATGTCAACCAATAAGACATATAAATTCTCAAATAAAATTATCATATCTTCAATCATCCATAGATATTTTAGGTCATAATCTTCAATCACCTACAACTACCCTTACCCATGGCCAGCTACTTCTTATTCCTAGGTGGAATCCCCATGGGGTGGTGGTGGTAACAAGTAAAAACATATTCCACATGCAGCTGGTCTCTATTATCCTCTATCATATCGACAACCCTTTATACATGCCTTCTTAGACAACAACCTATACCTAGGTGGCCCATCCACTATCACTCTTTTACTGGCATGCCAGTTCAGAAAAAGTCATTCAAGATATCCCTGACTATCAGAATAGAAAAACCACATCTATCTAGGATGACTACATCCATACTATGAACCATGAACCAATGTCCCTCCATACTCGGATTGAATCCAAAAATTTATCACATGTCTAGTTCACTAATTATATTTTTCAATACCTCTTGAAGAATTATTATCACTTGTATTCCCACTAATGGAACTAATTATACTTTTCTGATCATCTAGGAAACTCTCAACCACAAGCACATGCTCAAGAACACTATAAAAGGTTGTAATGATAATATATACAACATTATATCATATTTCCCTATTTGTACCTTTATAGAAGGATTTATTCGATAAAAAAAATATCACAGACCATTTCCATTAATTACTAAGAATGGTTAGTGGACCTGAATAATATATAAGAACATTATTACTTCACTAAAAAATTGGTAGATTCTTTTTGACCGGAACATCCCTTATTAAGGTTCTAGAAAAAAACTCAATGAAAATCATCTTGTAATATAACCAGGTAAGAGTTTCCTCATTATAATACCATGTCTCTATGACCCACCATATTCTCATAGATCCATTGAAAATGGTGATTTCTAGGTCCACCAACTAGTCTATCAATGTCCTGACCTATTGAAATACTCATTTCTTCACCTAAATAAAATCCTCAACATTGTTGGTTAATGGTTCACAAATTAAACTAAGGTGACACTATCCCTAAACCTCATAAAGATTACTTAGACATCACACCAGATCTGTTATATTATCGCAACATCTACTGCACTTAATGTGGAGGCAAGTCTGGTACAAAAAATTGATGTAGAACCTCTTAAACAAGACCCTGTATCAAAGACTCATCGCTCAAGGGATCATTCTTGTGATATTTTTGTTGAATCCAAGAAATAAAATCTCACAGAGGCATCGTAAAATAGACAAGATATACCATTATCAATTTATATATCTTTATAGTTTACTCACGAAAATCAAGTAAACCAAAATCCAATCACATATTAATAATTTTCCAACATTTTCTAATTGAACTTGTTCCGTCATAAAATAATATACAAAGAGGTAAGACAGAGTCCAATTTAATGGATATTTTAGCCACTACATTATCACTAGAGTTCCTATAAAGGTATAGGAATGTGAAATATTTGACACTGATTCAATAAAACCCAAATCAAATTCACTACTAAAAAATTCCAAATCAATAGTCCTAAAATGGAACTGAAATCTTTTATACCACTCAGTCATGACCCGACCCATTGGGGACCACCTAGACAGTGATATTCCAAGTGTGACTACCCCATGACCATATCTAATAGACTAATGTATTTCAAAAATTATCATATTGGCATATCACTCACATGGTAGGACTTATACTAAGGTAAATGTATGCACACATAAACAAATCCAAGATAATATATTTCTGAAATTTTAAATACATCTGATATTAACTTTGTGGACACCCCTAAACCTCTTAATCATTGTATAACCAATTATAAGAATCATGGAGGAGAAAATTATTTTATATTTGGATATGGTCTCTCTCCCATAAATGATTAAGCTCATTTAAAATTATGATTCTCTCAATCATTATCATTTTTTCCACAATGATAATAATTCATTAATTATCTAAATAAATAATAATTTAATTTTTATTCATATGTGTCTTAGTATCAATATAATGTTACTATTTTATAGAAAGACATGTATTCCTTCTTAAAGGATCCATATAACACTAATCATGGAGAACACACTCCATGAGTCATATTACAATGATGGTATCCATATGAGATATTGTACTCATAAAGTCTCTCCATAATAATTTGGCACTATAGGTTTGATGAGAACATTACAAATATGGTGTTTAGTCTTAAGGATATAGTGTAATGGAAGAATTAAAATTGTATTAGTCAACAAATTATGGGTTCGATGCATGTCTAGTGTTGTCAAAGACAATTTTTATAACCCAATATAGGGAAAACAATGATGATAGAGGATCTTACATTCGGTATTATGGAAGGATTCCATCAACACTATCTGAGACACATGTTATTTAGATCTTATCACTATATTATACATAGGAAGTTATTCCATAATAAACCCTTAGGGAAGTTTTCAAGGGAACTCACCAAAACAAAACATTTCTATGATGAAAGGAATGAGGGATCTAAGCCATCGTTGATGGATTAAAAGGTGTGTTATAATAGTATATGGAGTATCAGTTCAACGCAGAGTCTAACCATTTATCATGGAATGTTCTCATGTTAGAGTTTGTGTACACATATTGTTTTATGTGTACTTGTTCATGACTTAGTACAGAACTCTTCTTGGGTACACCTGGCCTATACATGTTATGTCTGAGTAAACACGGAGTTTCCAGGTCTTGTCCCATGCCATGAAACACATTCCACACACTATGTGATGCTTATTTCCTCTTTGAAAACCCTAATGTCACAGTTGGGTCATAGAAATGGTCTTGAAGCTTTATTACACACCATGTAACATGTAATTTCATGAAATCGATGGTTCCACTCCAATATAGGATGACACCAATTCCATATCTGCTACATCTACTTATCTTACCTTTTGATTATGGATATTGTCTAATAGAGACATTACACCACATTTTGACTAGAAACCATTCCTCAATCATCAAAGAAATCATTACTTGAGCTACACCATTATCACAAAAAAATATAAATAATGAGTATCCTCAAATCAGAACTGTTCGATCATGATTCATCATCATGCCTTGAAATAATAGCCTTTATTACATCCTTGAACAAAATAATTATTTTTTAACCAAGTAATAGTTTCACAGAAGTCATATACCTTGTATTCATGAACTATATAAAATGAATTTTCTGTCATAAACGTGTGAATAATGGGGGATGAAATTCACAACACCGAAAAATGTGGATGGGGTCTCGAAAAAATATTTTATTCTCTTGATATATTTTATTTTTATGATGAATTAGTAGATATATATATAAAACAAAAGATATCTGAAAAAACCAAATAAATCTATCACGTGCCTGCAATATTCTCAATCTATGATTTAATTCGTTAGTTGATTGATTTTCATTTATTGCATGAAAAATAAAATGGGGATAATTCCACATAAAAGGAAAATAATACTATGATTTTGATCATTTATTGATGGGGAATAAACATGTTTTAATTATTGGAAACGTCCATGATTTCATTGGGTGTGAATGATCATCAATCCCTCGCCATCGTTCACCAAGGATTCCTCCAATGCTCTCTCTCAATTATCAATTATATGATGATAACCCTAATAATTTTCCATTCATATGATTAAATAGAGGATGATTATGTGAATAAAACACATAAATAAAATATATATTTTAATTAAGTCATTATTCATGATCATGTTTTTTCACAAATTCTCAATGCTGGTAATTAATACGGTGTACCTAATGAAAAATATTGCTATGAACTCAGTGAAAGCATCATATTTATGATCCAAGTCCAGTATTGGGAGTTATTCCAATTATTATGGATATATTCTCTAGAAAATTTTTGTTTTAAAAATAATAACATTATAGGAACACCTCATTTACATATTTAGGAACATTGGTTGATTAATTTCCTACTACTTATATGTGGTGGTTTTCAGTGCAAACTGAAACATCAGTGGATTTTACAGATCTTAAAAAAAGTCAATTTTTTATAAAGAAATTGAATCCTTGAAATGAAACTTTTTTGGTGTCATCAATGATATATTTAAATATAATTCAAATGAATAAGAATTACATTATTTATTCTATCCTAACATATTAGATAAAAAACCCCTTAACAATTTTTCTATGGATTCTACTTCTTCATATCATTTTTACTTGAATTTGTGATATGATTAATTTAAATTGTATATTTAATCGAACTAAATCATACACAATATTAGAGTGTTCTCAGATACTCTATTTTGATTATTCTTATATAATCCCATGTAGGACTTCATATGATTTATTTTCAAGTGTAGACTTCCTATGTGAAATTATTTTATGTTAAAACTAGAACCATATGATGGATAATGTTAAATTTTAAATAATACACATTGTTTTGGGTTATTTCCATGTGTATAAGACTATATAATAGCTTGAGGCAGATCCTCTACTTTTTTAACACTGTCTTATTTTAGGTTTTATTACTTCATTTTAAAATAATATTCGTATTACTATTTTAAAACTCTGTAAAAAACATAACTCTAATAATATATATAAAATAATTTTTTTATAAATAATTTTTAAATTTATTAGATTTATTTAAAAATTTAATGTAAAAATTATAATATTTTAAATGAGATGTGTTCAAGCGTATGATAATTATTTTAAAAACATTAAATATTACATTATATATATATATGTTAGGTTATATGTTTTCAAAAAATTACGAATTTGGTTTTAAATTATTTTCCAAAATATAGATTATTGGAAACACTTTATACCCATGTAGAGTTTTCCACTCCAACAAACATTTTTTATCAAATGATGTTATGTGATTTCATTACATACCATTTTACGAAGATAAAATATTAGGGAAAATATTTTTTCTTTATGTTTATTTTTTAATTTTTTATTATGGATTCTAATTCTAATGTGTATACTACCTAGTGAATTCCCTACTGTAATGGTCAACATTATTATCAAAGGAAAATAAATATAAAATTCCACCCATAAATATTAGTTTTTGGACTATATTGACCTATTGAAGATAAATATAAATAACCCAAAACTGTTATTAAATATTGGGATACCACCAAAAAATATACCAATGATTCAAAATAAAAATCTAAAAATGATTTATTTTCTTATTTATGAGATGATGGATTTAATAGGTTACCATTGTGTTATAATACTAATCACATGCACCCTTTCTATTTATCTTGAAGTCTGTTGTAATATAATTTAAAATATGCTAAATATATAGATAATTATTTATGAGACATTAAAAATGTAACATGATGAATATATAACTGAAATGATACATAGCATCAATACTATAATATATGCTATGATTTTTTCTAAAAAAATTTGGAATGTAGAGATCAAGTAATAAGGATTTGACATATCAACCAGATCAGTAGAAATGTACTATAGTCCCTATTGAGAATATTTTGACATTAGAAGACTACCAGTCGAATAATTTGTTTAAAAGTTAATGATTATAGAAGAATAGATGGATAAAATAAATTAATCTGATGAACTGAATAAGAAATATATTTATTTTAATTAATCTTGGTCAAAAGTTAAAGAACATTCCAAACCAATGTTCTCATGTGGAAGTGATGATGATTATGACTATGATGAGAAAATGTCTTAGTAAAAAATATTTTTTTATAAAAATTAATATAAATATTAGTTATTTTAGAGGTAAATCTATTAATTAATTTATAATAAATTAAAAATTTGGACAACAGTGTTTTAAAATGATGGTTCCTCATTTGAGATTACCTGTTATTGTTGTAAATGAAAAGGTCCCATCAAAGCATATTGTCCAAATCTCAGGTG
The DNA here is from genome assembly GCA_963277665.1 of Viscum album. Taxonomy (NCBI): domain Eukaryota; kingdom Viridiplantae; phylum Streptophyta; class Magnoliopsida; order Santalales; family Viscaceae; genus Viscum; species Viscum album. The sequence continues at coordinate 1,877,735,726 of OY728150.1, read as the reverse complement.
TATGAAAATATATCATGATAAAGGTAAAACACCCAGAGATGAAATTAAATTCACTTAGACTACATATGAGGAAATATAAAATGACTACAACTCAATCCATGAAGATGAAAATTAAAAAAAAACTTGTGGGATAATACTTCTGAGGTACCATCCACACCTTCTACAAATGTATCTGATGATTATGATATTTATAAAGAATGTTTAGTTGATCATTGATTCGTTATAGAAGTCCCGATGAATGAGATAAAATTTAAACATAAAATTATAGAAATAATCACAAATTATGTGTTTTAGAGTATTCATCTATTGGTATAGAAAATAAAAAAATATCCAATTAAAATAAAATATTATTTTTAAAATGGAAATAAACATAATAAATATGATTCAGATTTTTTATCATAATAAAAAATATTATATCACATTTTTTAAAATAATATATCAAATAACTAAATCTTAAATAGGTAATAGATCAATAAGGAATGTGAATATGTGTAAAAATTATTTCCCCCTATTTCCAAAACAGAAGAAGTTTTTTTATATTAAGAAAACTAGTTTTGAAAAAAAATTAGATAACATGGACCTAAAAATAATATTCTAATAATAATATCTATTTCTATTGTAATAAATAATATAATAATTTTTTATTCCATAAACATTGATTATTGAATTGTATAAACCCAACCAGATATGGGAACCAAATTCAAATATTGATTTTATTGATTTCTAGAAAAAATCATCAAAACATCTAGAAAAAATAAATTTTATATATATAAAAGATGATCAAGACATATGACTGGAGGCAACAGAGGATTCATGAATCATATAATAGTATATGGATGCATGTTAATCTCAGTGACATTGAAAAAGAGAAGATAATTAGACAAAGTCAAATCTGTAACTCTAAATATTTTCTTATTTCCAAAAATTTATTTATTAATGGCTTTTAATATTAGTTAATTTGTATTTTTTATTTGTTTCAATTTGGTTTTAATGTTAAATTTTAAAATAAATCTTTTATGGTATATTATTCAAAGAATTATTTATTATCTAATACAATAGGAAATGATAATGACTATGTTTTTAATTGGGAAATTTTATATTCTTAAAAGGCTTATTCTTTTGGTTATTTTCATATAAAATAATGGATGTGGAATATGGGACATTGAAACTATATTATATAATAATATAGAAAGATAAATAAGAATTTCATAGTTAACGGTCAGCTTAAACTAGAGTTCCCCACCACAATTTTCTAAATACTTATCAATAGGGAAAGAGACAAAAAAATCATTTTATGAAATGGAAGAGGTTTCGACTTCTCATCCACTATAATAGGATTATATGGATTTATTTATATAATCAATAGTTTCATTATTAGATGGAAATAATTACAATAATTTTATTGAAGATGATTATTTAGTATTGGATGTGCCCAAATTTACCCAAGTTGTATTGTGTAAGCAGTCATTGTATTGCGGCTTGGGTTATCGATCTTCAAAGTCCTAAGAAGAAACCTAAGAAGTATGCATTCTTGGAAGGTGATTTGATGGTGTTAGTTTGGCTATGAAGTGGCCAACTTTTTATTAAATTGATTAGATTATTTTATATTTTAAAGACTTAAGTAAATTCAATTTAAAAGCATGAGTGGATCCTTGGGTATCACATGGGGTGAATTGGATGAAATTCTTTTTAAATTATTTCAATGTCTTAATATTAAGCGTTTCCTTTAAAAAATACAAACATCCAAAATCACTCACAGATTTAGATTTTTAACTATCCTAAGGATAATAACCTATACACTTGGAGGATCATATTTATGATCACTCCAATGTAGAGGATCGTTTTTTGTACTTGGGATGTGTATCCTTAAAATTGGTGAGTTTAAAGGAGAACGTAAATCATTGAATGAAAATCTCAAAAATAGAATTGATTGGGAATTATTAAATTAAGAAAGAACAACCAATTCATCCAATCTATACTCCCTTGGATCAACCCTTTAGGGGAGTAGCCCTCCATTTATGCTATTCTATCAATGAAAGCGGTTAGTAGACATATGATGGTAGAATTGGAGAAGACGAAAAATAAAGAAAAATCACTTCACCGTTGTGTGAAGAGTCTCACAAATGATTATGTGAATAACCTCACTCCCTAAAGCAATGGTATCAAAATAATATGAAAAATGAAATAATAAATTAAGAATAAGAATATGATGATCTTTTGTTAATTAGATAAAGGTGAATGAAATACATACATTAGAGAAATTGACAAAGCGATTACAAAATGAAAGCATGATAATACAAATGAAAGAAAAAACATCGATTCCAATGAAAAATATGAGATGATAATGACATTCATAACCATCTCTTTATATAGGCATATTAGGATCCTTATAGACACGCCATCACAATAAATTCACTTCCAATTAATTTATAGAGACAAAAGGAGGGTGAGAAAATTAATGGATTTTGACGTTTCGAAGTTGACCCGGAAATTTTGTCCAGATTGGTCCACCATTTATACGTGTGAATTTGGAATAGAAGGATGTTGAATCATCAGTTATTGTAGAATAAAAATATCATAGTCCATATTACTCTATATTTTCTCCAAATTTAAGGTCATTTGGCACTGTAGTTTGGATGTTATGGTCGAAATGGTGGGACAACTTTATGTGCATTAATATCGGGCCCATCATTTAAATCTCAACATCAGATCCCTTTAACATCATGAAAACTTAAGAATTAGATCCGGTCATAGTTGATTAAAATGATCCTCATATTGTTATATTTCTACTTTAAAATGTTTAACTTTATTGGGCTTGGTTTGTGGGCACCCAATTTTTTTGATGGGTCTTAGGCTTATTATGCGTTTTCTAGATAATTTCTGCATTCAGGTGAAAAAATCTCGATCTTCCCTTGGGATTCATCCATCGGACCTAAAAGATAAAATGTTCCAAACAAAGTGTTCAATCATATACCAATATTTAAAATTCCAAAAATGTAAATAATGTTGTCCACAAACAGATGAATGATTGGACCCAAATTTTGATTGTAAACACGAATTTCATTTATGAAGAGAAATGAAGTTCTATTTATGTAATGCACTAAAAACAATGTATATAGACTTTGGAACAATAAATATAAAGATATTATCAATTAATATTAGCCACTTTTAGTGACTAATCGAACCCCCCAACTTGATTTTTGCTAGTCCCGAGCAAAATATATTAAAAATATGAAATTCAAATCCCCTTATCCAAAAATATTTTAATACACATTGAACACCCAAAGACCACATACCAAAAAAAATTATAAAACCCATAAAAATGATTGAAAAAAATATAGGTTCATAAGAATATCCAAATCCCAATCCCATTCCTTTTTTCAAATTTATCGCCACATTTCATCCAATTTCAATAAAGCATGATAAAGTGTTATGTATCATAAAAGACATGGGGCCCATTTTATTGTTCAAGGGGAAAAAATGGAAGCGATAGGTGGGAATCACATTAAACCTTAAGATGAGTATCCAATTTTTTTAACCACAATAGAAATGAAAAGACTAACTCTGGGCAAGATAACATTGGAGTCATGATCCCCAAGTTCCGAACTCCACACATATTGTCAATTACATGCTCTAAAATAGAGATATAAATCCTAAATCTATGCAAGAAAACTATAGTGTCATGATGCCCAAGTGTCAAACAACATGAATTTGGGAAAAACATTGCCCTATGTGGTAATTATTTTTTCAAAAAAAATTTGGATACTCTAATTAAACTAAAGGTGACCCCAGAACCCTATGATATAATTAAAGGGACCCAAGAACTCAAATTTACACCCATGACACATTGGACGTGCATTGTGGCATTTTTATTAAGGGGATGAAAATGTAAACGTTGAAAATCACATCGTACAACTACACATTCCAAGAACTATGTTCAAGAATTTAAACTTTCATTAAAATCAGAATCAAGGCATGCAAAATTATTTGATATCCTATTTTATAGTTTGCAATGTGTGTTATCATTTTCAAGGTTACTGGAATTTTTCTTTCCAAGCATGTTCTTATATAAATAAATCAATTTTTATTTCATCTCCCCCCAACATACAATAGCACTACTCCCGGTGTTTATGGAAAACTTATAAGGGGGTAGAGGAAAATGAGAGGTGTTCTAAAAAAAATTTAAACCATAAACATGGAACAAATTCACCTGGTTTTTGAATTTGAAGTTCATGATGCTCCAGATTACTCCTTTGATCTCTTGGGAGATGTAGGCACCTCCTTGAACGAATATGTATCACCCAAAATAGTCCATGAACCATTCAATGAAGAACAATCCAGAAAAAACAAACAACACAAAAAAAATTTTTATAACCAAGTATCAACATTTTTATGGTTTTTATTGTTTTTTATTATAAAAATCAAACTAATGATACATTGTCTTCATTATATTTTCTGGGTAAGGTATTACTCAGTGATCATAGCACGTGACATGGATGAATACAGTGCTCCCCTTTCATACCCATCATTACTCATAAAATAAGAACATGTCAACAATCTATTTTTTTAAATACCTACAAAAAATAAAATAAAATAAAATAAACTGATGATACATTGCATTCTTTTGAATTTCTTGGCATGTTATTACTCAGGGATCACACCACATGACATGTATGAATACGGTGATCCCTTTTCAATCCCATCCATACTCATAAAAGAAGAACATGTCCACAGTCTATGGTAATTTTTTTAATGAAAAATGAAAATAAATAAAAAAAGATGATTCAATTTATTGGAAAGAGGAAAAACCATGGGTTTCCTCCCATGCAGCGCTTAATTTAAATTTGTTAGCTTGACATAGACCCCCCAACGTATCCAATTACAACATTAAAAAATTTTAGGACCCCACTTTTCTCTACTTCCACAAGATTGAGATTACTTATTTTTTTAAAATTTATTCCATGTGAAGTACCATGTTCAACAGTGATTGTGAAAGGCCAAGGAATTTTGGTTATTGTTGATTAAGTTTCATCTATGGTCTTTCATATGATTTCAATGGTGATTCCACATTATTGGGATTCATGATGAAAATGGATGATAATTGAATTGTTTGGGTTATCATAAATGGAGGGATTATTGAGTTGGTAAGGAAGTATCATAACATCAAGTTTATTTTGATTGAATTTTCCTAATGAAGAATGAAAATTTGAATAACAAATTGTTTCTTATTCAAAACAATTTGAAAGAATGGGTTCCCTTTGAAAAGATGATTCATCCCCAAAATTTTCCATTTGAATTTAATGAGTGGGTATAGTCTCAATATACATTATATATCCCAATGGTTCAAGGATCTGTGATTCTAAAAAATATTTATTGGAGGAATATTATGAACACTCAATCCATGAAGACATATTTTACACTTTTGAATCCACAAAATTAATTTCATCCTAATTGAAAGAGCCTTTAACATTTAATTAATCAACTTTAGTTATAACATATCTAAATGTTAGTTCTTTTTAAAATTCATGAGTGGTTTGTAGGATAAAATATTCTTCAATCGGTGATGAGGAAATTACATCCTTAGTGAGAGTGGGTTCCTCAAATGTCTTAATGATTTGTATTTCTAATCTCAATGATGAAACTTCTGAATTCATTTTAACCATTTTTTCACACAATTGTTCTAGAATTTTTTCAGGATTAGGGTTGATATACATTTGTACATAATGAACATCAGCATTAATCATCTTTTTAATCATTCTTGATAGGTATGGAAATTGATCTTTTAAGTATTTATCATTACAAATATCGTCAATGTTATTTGGTGTGTGGTATTCATTCAAAGGTAGATCAAAATAATTAAAAACGGTTGGTCATTCCTAATGTGGATTTTCTAATTGATTCCATCTTGAGTTTGTGAATGGATATTGTTGTATGGTGTAAGCAGTCATTATAGTGTGTCATGGGTTATCGATCCTCAATCACCTAAGATGAAACCTAAGAAACATGCATTCTAATATGGTGATTGGATGGTGTTGATTTGGATATGAGTGGCCTACTTTGGATTGAATTTATTGGATTATTTGATATTTTAAAGACATAATTGAATTCAATTTAAAATCATGATTTGATACTTGGGTATCACATGGGGTTAATTGGATGAATTTCTTTTTAAATTATTTCAATGCCTTAAGTTTGAGCGTTTCCTTTAACAAAATACAAAACATCCCAAATCACTCATAGATTTAAAGTTTTAACTGTACTAAGGAAAATAATCTATACACTTTTGGAATCATATTTTTGAGAACTCCACGGTAGAGGTTTTTTTATCACTAGGGATGGGTATCCTTAAAATTGGTGAGTTTAAAATAGAAGATAAATCATTGAATGAAAATCTCAAAAATAGAATTGATCAAGAATTATTAAATTAAGAAATAACATCCAATTCATCCCCTTACTACACCCTTGGATCAACCCTTTATAGTATTATCCCTCCAGTGATTCTATTATATCAATGAATGTGGGTAGTAGACTTATGATCGTAGAATTGGAGAAGAAGAAAAATAAATAAAAATCACTCCACCATTGTGTGAAAAGTTTCACAAACGATTTTGTGAATAACCTAACTACCTAAGGAAACGGTTTAAAAATGATATGGAAAATGAAATAATAAATTAAGAAGAAGAATATGATGATATTTTATTAATTAAATGAAGGTGAACGAAAAACATACATGACATAAATTGACAAAGCGATTACAAAATGAAAGCATGAAAATACAAATGAAAGAAAAAACTTTGATTCCAAAAATAAATATGAGATGATAATTCCCTTAACAACAAGCTCCTTATATAGGCATATAAGGAGCCTTAGAGACACCCCATCACAATAAAATCCATCCCCATTAATATAGACAGACAAAAGGAGGGTGATAAAATTAAGGGATTTTGACGTTTCGAAGTTGACCTTGAAATTTCGTCCAGATTATTCTTCAATTTTGTTGTGTGAATTTGGAATTGAAAGATGCTGAATAATCAGCGGTCATAAAAGACAAATATCTTCTTCCATGTGTCCTCTATCAGTGGTCCAATGTTTAGGTCATTTGGAACATCCGTTTGGATGTTATGATCGAAATGATGGAATGACTTTATGTGCATTAATGTCGGGCCCATCAATTAAATCTCAACTTCAGATATCTTTACCATAATGAAAACATCAGAATTATCTCCCAAAACAAGTGAATAATATTATCCTTATATTTTTATCTTTCTAATATAAATATTATAGCTTTATTGGGCTTGGTGTGTGGGCCCAACATTTGATTGATGGGCCTTAGGGTCATTATGCCTTTTCTAGCAAATTTCTGCATTCAGGCACAAAAATCTCCATCTTCCCTTAGGATTAATCCATAATACCTAGATGATAAAATGTTCCAAAAAGGGGTCAATAATATCAAAAAATTTAAATTTCATAAAATTAATATAATGATTTCCACAAATAGATGAATTATTTGGCACAAATTTTCATTTTAAACATGAATTGCATTTAAGATGAGAAATGAATTTCTATTTATGTAATGCACTAAAAACAATGTTTATAGACTTTGGAAAAATGAATATAAAGATATTAAAAATTAATAATAGCCACTTTTAGTGAATAATCATGTATATACATGGGTGTTTATCGATTCCCATAAAAGAGAAGCTCTTCAATATTTTGAAAAATATGCAATATCTAAAGAAACCATTAGTAGATATAACAATAAGGCCTCAAGAATTTATTATAAATAAGTGTTTTGGATTCATGATGATAAATAAATATACTCAAAATATGACCATTCAATTAATTTGATTTTCCTGTATACATTTGGGAATAATTTTTTATCATATCATGATATTTACTTAATTGACTTTTTATTAGACATATCCTGAGTAAAAATCAATATAAATTATTAAAAGGTAGAAAACCTATGGTAAAATATCTTATTTTATGGTTTTAAAGTCTAGTATTTTTTTTAAAATAATGTTATTGCTGATAATTTTTAACCAAAAGGATATGAAGTAATTTTCTGTGTTTATTTAACTACTAGAGAATCATGGTGAGATGTTAATAATAAATCTAATTCTGGAAGATAGATTTGATGTAACTTTTTATGAGATAGATCCAAATTAAATCCAACGTTGTTATGAATGTCTTGAGTATGGTATGTCACAAAAAATACCTATAATATGTTTATTACTTCTAACCTTTTAGTTTATTTATGTGAAAAATATTAAAGAAGTGATCTTATGAACCATCTTCCTTATTCATATAACTAATAAAACCCTAAATAACTATCGTTTGGATGCAATTATTAGAGTCATGGATAAAGGTAATAAAACATGATCCTCTAATAAAAACCAGTTTGAGAATAATCCTTTTTTGTTACTTCATAAATCTAGTAAAATCTACAAATCAATCAATGTTGATCATTGGGTAATATATATGCAATAATAAAAAATTTTGTTTGAATTAAATAAATTATGGGAATTAAGCGATATGCCAATATAATATATAACAATTTTCACAAAGTGGGTATACAAGAAAAGGGGTGACAAGTCCATTAAACTCATTTGAAAAAAAATATATAGTGGTTTCACATTGATATATTCAAGAAGAAGGTATCGACTATGAAATAACATTTACATCTTTTTCTGGATTAGAATCCATTAGAATACTTCATTCATATATTGAAAATATAAAAATCAAAATAAATCAAGTGGATGTAAATAGATAATATATATATGGTTATATTATTGATGATGTATTTGTTAAGAACCACCATGATTTCAAAACCCACAATTTTAAAATCATGTTTATAAATTAATTTTTTTTAAATATAAAAATATCAAAATGATTTTTATTTTATGATCAACACTATTCTTATTTAAAATGGTTTTCCAAAATGTGTTACTCATCTATATATGTTTATAAAAAAATAAATGATTTTTTAGTTGTTCAAATATATGTTCCTGATGTTATGTTTATATATTCTGAGCATTCCATATGTATTGAGTTTTCTAAAATGATGCAACATGAATTTGAAATGAAATTAATGGGTTAGGTAAAATTATTTCTTGATTTAAAAAATTTTAAAAACAGTGATGGAATTGATTTAAATCCTTGAAAACAAATAAAGGATGTTTTAAAAAATTTGGTATGGATAACACCAAAGGTAGTGATACTCTTATGAGTACAAGATAGAAGATATATCCTGATGAAATTGAAATATCATTTAATCAAAATACTTATATATGTATAACATAATTCCATTATACATTACTACTATTTGACATGATTCTATGTTTAGTGTATTCATGGGTTCTCCTTTTTAAGAAAATAAAAAATAATCTCATTTAGTATTTTCAATAGTATTTTTAAATTCCAAAAACTACAATCAATTTTGTATTGTTCTATTCTTGAAGTTATTTTTTTATATTATTAGTTAACCTTTAATCAATTTTAGTGGATGTAATTTAGATGAAAAATTAACCTTTAGAATATTTCACTTTCATGGAAACTCCCTAGTATCATGGTTTCGTGAAAAGGTTGATTTTTGATGCATTATCTACTACTATTGTGGAATATACAGCTATAGATAGTTTATGTTCATTGATTCAATGGGTGGAAAACACATTACTACAATATGGATATCATATTAGTCATATCCTTATAAATTGTGACAATAAAAGAGATATAAAAATTTCTATGAACCCTACATCCCATGTAAGTAAAACAATTAGTGTGAGATATCACTTTTTGAGAAATCACTTTCAAATGGTTGATATATATTGAATACATTAGAACTTAACATTATTTTGGTGACATATTTTTGAATCCTCAAAATATATGGTGAATAGCCGTTATCATACATGAACATTTAATGATAAATTTTACTACAACATTTATGAGTTCTTTTTCTTCTGATAGATTATATCACAATGTCTCATGCCATTGTTGGCCTGATATAATTACATTACTACTTTTTTCATTGTACCCCTTGCTTACTAACAATGTCTGGATATGATTTTAGTTGTACCATTTGTTACAACAATGAGGTTCCATTAAAAGACTTTATACTACATCTATTTAATTTTAGGGACTACTTATCGGTTGCTAAAATTATATGTGTCTGTAACACTGATATAATTTCTGAAATATAAACATAATATAAGGTATAATATATACCAAAAAATAAAATATAATAACCCAATATAACACCATAATACTTAACAATATTTTTTGTTATAAATAAATTTATTATCTTTTCTAACATCTGATACATGCTACACGAGGGTTGAAAAAGCATGATACTATGTTAAAATATTATTATTTAAACACGACTATTAAAAAATTATTGTTATGTTGGAGACTGTGAACAAAAATAATTTTATTATGAAATTATATGATGAATTTAATGCTTATATTATAAATAAATATATTATAAGAATTATTATAATGCAAAAGATATGTTTCCTGAAAAACCTATGTTATTCTAAAAGGAAGTTTAGTCAAGAATTTTCCATATATTTTAGCAAAAAATTAAATGTTTTATAAAACATATTTTCAAAATTAAAAGATTTATTAAATAAACATATTAATATTAAATTATTCTTAAATTTTGGAATTTTTTTGAAAATATTGACATTTCATTGAATATTGAAAATACAGAATTTCATAAAATTGTTATTTATTTTTTATTAATTAAGTCCCATTATTATTTTAATTTTAATAAAAATTAAAATAAGTATTATTTAATTATGTTATATCCATTTAATTATAATTAACTCAAATTTATACTATATTTTATTATATGTTTTTGGTCTTCAAATTTTTTTAAATGTTTCAATGTGTATAATCTATAAACATTTTTAAAAAATATAAATACCCTATAATTAAGAGTCATTAAATGTAAATTTTATATTATGTATCTATAAATATTAAGTTACTTTTATTTAGTTATAATTACTTTTAATATAGATAATATGAGAAAAAATTTTCATGAAAAAACACTTCTCTTTGAAATCAATTTTTTAAAAAATATTTTGGGTTTAATTTTATATTATTTTCGTTAAATTCATGAAGTTTAATTTGAAAATTTTTAATCCATTTTTTGGAAAAAGAAATATTTTTTCTAATAATTCCAACATAATTTCTTTCAATAATGAATAGTTAAAAAGAAACATTTATTTACCATGGTTATGGTAAAAAAAGGTTTATTAAGGATTAAAATAAGACTGCATGGGTTAATAATGATCTAAAATATGAAAAAAATATATTTTATAAATTTTTTTCATATTATCTCTTCTAAGGTAAAATCGTTTTCCATTTTCTGTCCTTCTGAAATGAGAAAAATATGGATGGAATTCTTCTATTCAAAAATTCCAACTATGTCCTCCCCCTAACATATAAAAGGCCACCCACTCTCCTCTTATTTACACAATTACACAACACATATTTTTTGTAAATACCTACCAAAATCACTTCCTCAAACCACTAAAATCATCCATGAATAATTTTTTTTCTGAATGTCGACATAGGAAGGATGTGGTGAAAACTAATAAAAGATGTTCAAATAAGAGGTATCATCGTTAAATGAGAATTTTATTTTATTTCAACCACAATAGAAATTAAATCTAATTAAACCATGATGATATTATAAACCATGTATAGTCCATATACTAATCAGTTTTTATTTAGTGGTTGATTCCTATAATTATCCGCTACTCCCTCAAATGTGAAACAAAACCATTGACCTAGTGTGTGGAGTACTACCACCTCACAAAATTACAAATTTATTTTGTTAGAAAACATTATATGAATAAATAAAATGGATAATATATATATAACCCATTCGTCCCAAAAGTCAGTACATAATTATAATTATAATGTTACTCCTTCTATATTTCTAATATTTTCTTTAGTATATTAATGAATTCCACAATGATTCTTGAAATTATTTGGTTCAGTACTAAGAACTATAAATAACGGGATACACATTTAACAATATAAAAAATTGATGAGAAACCAAATTGGATGGTGACTAGAATAAAGTAAATTCTGATTAATCCTAATCCGTTATGATTATATATTATTAACAAATTTCACCATAACCGACTCTCAAACTCACAAAAGAAGTTAATTAATGATTTTGAAAAGAGTTATGGTGGTGGAGACCGTAGAGGAATGAATATTCAGTTTTCTATATTTCTAAAATATGGGACGAATGAATCTAGGGAATGTCTTAATAGAATTATTAGATGTTTAAATTGTTGAGAAGAATATAATAATGTTTGTAATTTATGGAAAAAAATGAAAAGATCAGTTAATGCAGTGGATGAATATATTGGTTTCCCATATGGAATCATCAATGGTGTACCATATTAATTATGGAATGAATTGGAACTAAAATACTCAATTTCCTAGTGGAAAAAATGAAGAAAATTATCAACAAGGTTTTATGAGTAATGTTTTTTCTATTGATGATGAAGAAACTACAAAAAAATGTGAATGTAAGGCCGTATTATGGAATAAGTTGATGAATAATAGTTAAGGTTTTATTAATTAATAGAATGGTGATACTCTATATAAAAAATAAATATTGGATGAATATATATTCTTGAAGATGTACATGATATAAAGGTATTTTGTTGATTTTTTAGAAAAAGATTATGTTCTAATGAAAAACTTAGTGGTTTAAAATTTTGATTTGATGACTACTATTGTTTTTTATGATAATCAACATGTTCTTGAGAACATTATAAGGTTATAGTGAATTAAAACTATTATTATTAAATAAGTTTTACCATGTTTTAAAAAATGGAAAATTTGCATTTTTAGTGGAAACTAATTGAATAGGGCTTAAACCCCCAACCAATGGGTGATAAGGGTGAAGCGCTTACCAGTGAACATCATGATGTACTAGTTAGAATGGAATTTTTTTAAATTAAATAACATGATGAATAAGTATTAAAATGATAAAATCTTTTTAAGATGCTTAATAATATTTCATGTGATGTTTTATAAAGTAAAAGTGTATATAATCTTGATGATTAACATAAATTATTGTTTGGGATATATTCTATTATATTTTATGAGATGTAATCTAAATCGATTTTTGGATAGATACTTATTGAATGGATTAATATGAAATTTAGATGTTTTTTTGAGGTGTTAGATATTAATGTATAGTGAAAATCTTTCTAACCATTTTTGTTTTTGGAATCATTAGGGTTATAAATTGTTTTATTTTTTAATTTTATGATCCATTAGAAGTTTGCTTTAGTAATTTATGATTGAAAAAAAAAATTGATAACAAAATATCTTGAAAAAATATAAAATTTGGGTTGTTATTGGTAAAAGAATAAAATTATATATATCATGTAAGAACATTTACTTTTTCATTATTCTTGATTGTAAATTAATACCTCACCTCTAGGAAAATAGTTTTTGAAAAATATTATCATATTAAATTTATGTATGAGAATTAAAAGTGTTTTGTTTCATCATTGATTTCTGGATTTGAGGTCCTTAACATTACCTTGATCGTTTATTTTCTTATGATTCATTATCCATGCAACTCTCTATAATTATTTATTCTCCTCTACTATGTAAATATATTCACATTCCAATGATAATCTTAAATGTATAACCCTAGTAATTGGATAAACTTCTTATATAAATTTAAATATTTTATTCAAATTTTTATTTATTCATTTTAAGACATTGGATGTTCCAAAAAATGAATTTTAAAATGTCAAACGAATGATTATTGAGATCAATATTAAATAGAGAGGATGCATGTAATTGATGGGGTGGAATGTAAAACCTTGAGATTTTTAAAAGAGGAATGACATATATGATAGAATATATGACACAGAACACCAAGCATCAATGTTAATGTAACACCCCAAGAATTTATGAAATATTAATTTTTAATAAAGTCAATCACTTTAATATCTTGTGATGCATGTAATGTTGATTTTTATCAAAATGAGAGGAAAAATTAAAAAATTATTATTTAAGCATGACCAATAACAAATTTCTATTAAGTTGAGGTGTATGAAAATTAATAACTAAATTATGAAAATTAAAAGTTATATTCAATGGTTATCTATACATTAGAAATACAATAGCATCAATTTGAATGAAAAATATATGTTTTTTTTTTGAAAAACTATATTTTCCTAGAAGACATTTTATTATGCTTTTCTAATATAAATTAAAATAAATTTTTCCCAATTTTAGAAAATATATTTTTGATAATTAAAAAATTTAAATTAATATATTGATATTAGCATATATTTTAAATATTGGATTTTTTAGAAAATATTGATTTTTCAATGAATGGTGAATAATCAACATTTTCATAAAATTGCCTTTTAATTTTAATAAATTACATCCTAGTATTATTTTATTTCAATTTAAAATTAAAATTTTTCATATTTATATATATTAAATCCAATTAATTACATTTTAATTATCTTTATACTATATTTTAGTGTCAGATTATTTTTAGGATTTAAAATTACTTTTCAAAAAACATTATAAAGGTTTACAATGTTTATCCTTTTGAAGAAATTAAAAAAACCTAATTAATATTTATTTAAATGAAATTTTTAGATATTATGTCTATAAATCTGAATTTAAATTCATATACTTATCATTTCATGTCATATAATTAATATGAGATCATCATATCCTGAAAAAAATATTTCCTAATAATACAGTATTTTTAATAAATATATGGGATTAAATTTGAATTAAATTCTTCCACTTTTGTGAATTTAATTACAAAGAATTGATTCTTAATTTTAAATAATCAAATTATATATCATCTAATAAGGTCTAATGATTTTTTTACCATGATGAATAATGAAAATATTAAACATTATTTACCATGAATATAGTATAAAAATTATTATTGTGGGGTTAAACTAAAAAGATATAGGTAAAAAATGACACAACACATTACAAATTTTTAATTTCTTATAACATTTAGATCTTATATATTTTGATGTTCTAAAATTGTCCATTTAATGAGCCGTGTTCATTGAGAAAAATATGGGTAAATTTCATTCTTTCAAAAATTTCATGTGTGTCCTCTCCCCCACTTATTAAAGGCCACATCATCTCTTATAATTTACAATCAAAAAAATTCATACACTCCGATAAAAATTCACTTCTTCAATTCTATCCAATCAACCTAGAATCATTTAATTGGTTAGATATCAAACTATGGGTGGATTTTGATGAAATAAAAAATAGGTTTTCCACAGAAGATGTAACATCCTTAACCAAGGATTTTATTTTATTTCTACCTCCACATCATTAAAAAATTTGAATTCAACACACAAATAATTGAAATTAATTTACTCTATAATAAATTTATATTCATGATAACTTTTAAATCACAAACACCAGGGTTAAATGAAAGGTGATACCTAATTAATATTTTATCTAGAATTTACCATTATAACATAGAGGATAATTTAGTGGGGTTGAATATAATAAAAATAATAAAAATATTATTTTATGAATATAAATATCTTATATACTTATTAAAAATTAATATAAGAATAATTTTTATAAAAAATCAATCTTATCTAAAAATTTAATTTTTTTTGAAAAGAACGTTTAAAAGTGATTTTCGAACATATTTTAAAATATATATTCAGCACTTGTAGAAAAACAATTAGTAAAATTAACATAATTTATGATATTTCAATATGAAAAATTAAATTTGTTTCATTTTATGGTATTTTTCTAAAAAGATTCATTTTATTATTAATAGAGAAAAGTACTGAATTGCAATTGAAAAATAATTTTTTCTTTAAAAAATTAAAATTATTAAATTATATTTTGAAATGTTATGAAATAAAATTTCAACCCATTATATATATATATTAAAAAAAGTATTCCAGTCTAATCATTTTCATATTTAATTTTCGTATTGTATCCATACAAACATTTGTACATTTTCTCTTTAAATCCCCGCTTTCTCATCCCATCTGTAGGGATAATTGGACCTTTAATTTTTTCAATTTTATGCATATAATTTTTCAAAATGTATTTAATATATTTAAAAATAATAATTTAATATATCTAATATGATCCATATAATTTTTTACCCAAATTAATTATGAAAACTATAAAAATTTATTATCAGGGATAACGAAAAAATTTATTTACATGTGGGTTATAATATGAAGTCATGAGAAAAAAGAGAATATCAATATTTTCCAACACCAATTTTTTGGAAATATGTTGACTGTGAATATTCTATTTTTCAGAATTGAATATTTTAGAGGATTTTTTCATGGGAATAACCTTGTTTTGATTGAATATTTTCAAAAAATTACTTGTGTTCCACTAACCTCAATTATAAAGAAACACACATCGGAATTTTTCCACAAACATACACACCGTTTTGGTTCATCCAATTCCAAAAAAATAACTTCAAAAATTCCATCCAACAATCATAAAATCATTAGTTTTTTAACAAATCCAACATACGGATTCCATTGGCACTATCCTAAGGTGGATACCAGATAAAGTGGTAACATTCTTCAATGATAGTTTTTATTTTATTTCTTCATCCACCTCCTTCAATTATTATTTAAACATGTTTATAAATTAACATAAATATATCCAAAATAGTGAAATTTTGTTATAATAATATAATGACAAAAAACTACCTTCACATCCATAAAATTGGTTACAAAATCATCATTAATGGTTATGGAGGACTACCACCTCGTGAGCTGTTTTTATTCAATTTTCCATTTCATTCTCTCACAGTTTGGTATGATGATGAATATAAAGTATATATATAATATTTATCACATAATTATACCTCCTTATTAATTATAACATATATTAAATTTTAATTTTTGTAAAAACTATTTAAATTTATTTAATTTATATTCTAAATGTTAGGTTTTTTATTTTATCATGACAGGGTAGGGTCAAGAAAGAATTTGGTGGATACATTTGATGTTGAAGTGAGCTATTTGATTGAATTTATGGCACAAATTTTTCCAATTATATATATTACTATAGAATTACATGTGTGTATTACAGTTATTGTATGTGTAAATCATAAATTAAAATAAATATTATTTTATCAATAGGTGACATGTTTTTCAGAGATTTTATGAATGTTCAATTACATGATTTTTCTTTGGGATAAATGTCTTCTAAATTAAAGATGATTGTTCTTATGTATAAATTCTAGATAAGTTTTTTTCCATCCTCTTTGTTTCCTTTCTATTGAACTAGAACCTTCCCAAGGTGATTTTAGGGGCCTTCAACCCATAAAGGTCTTTTCATTCAGCAATTGATCCTAGTTCTTCTTGAAGTGTGAAAACTCGGTTAACATTTTACTTATCTCTCAGTCTCTTTGTTTATTTAATTATTAGAGTTAGATATATCATCTTGAGTATGATGGATCTAGACTCCATTTTTCTGATCTCAATTTTTTGTTGAGTTTCTCAAAGTTCTGCACCTTTTTTCTTGTTAGTGGGTACATCGTGGGATAAGTGTTTTATTGAGGTAATGTTAAGTGAGTTTTCCTTCATTTTCCAACATAATTATCCTTAATTTCTTGAATTATATTCAGTTTTATATTAAAGTGAAAATTATTCAAATTGTATAAATTTCATTCAATAATTTTAATGAGAACTTAATTCTCGTTTATTGTGGATTTAGTACACATTTTCATGAAATTGGAAAAACAACCAATTCAAGTGAATTGGAGTGTGTTTTTGGAATAGATGGAATATTTTTTAAAATTTAAATTATTGAATTAAATTTTCGAAGGTTGGTTTGATTGAAAATTGAGAAAGCCCCCCCAATTCTATTGAATTTGTGTTTTCTTTTGAAATTAATGCAATTTTTTTGGAAATTAAATTATTGAATTTAATTTTAAAATTGGAAAGTGAAATTTCGTGAATAGTATTAAAATCATTTCTTTGTGAAAATATTTTATAAAATGGTATTTATAGAAACACATAGGTTTAATAATAAAAATAAATGTTATTTATTAAAAACGAATTATATTTTTTAATGATAAAATTGGAATATTGGAAATGATGGATGGAAATTTATTGTATTTTAAAGCAGTATTAAAATAAATTTCTCATTATAATTTTAAATGAGCAAATACAGGAGTATTTTAGTTAGTGTCTTATCTTGGAAAACACTTTATGATTAAAAGCATTCTAAAAAATCATTTCATGAGATACCATTCTTTAACCATTGGTGATGAGTCTCCTTTAACATAAGTGCCACGAGACGTATGCAAATATTTTCAATTTCACAATGCTGGGTCCCTATAGCCTATAATGGACCTACATATTTCAAACATGACCATTTTGTCACATGCTTGGATTTCAAATGTATATTCCATTGTAATAAAATACTTTACCTACCTGGTAAATATATATGAACTATATTACATTAAAGTGTATCCTTATTCCATTTTTAGAAAAGTAACATTTTTAAAATGAAATCATTATTTAATATTTAATTACATCAAGTAAAGTTTATTTCAATCAAAAAAAATGTGAAGCATGAATGGGTAATGTATTTTAATCAATTAAATTATAAATCCTGATTCATTTATAAATGATTTTGGAAATTACAAACATGTAAATATATAAATTGAAAGAACATTCTTGATTAATTTGATATTTGAATCTTATTATGAAATCCATATATGAAATCATATTGGGTTTTAGATCACACCCTACTTATTCATTTTGTTGTTTTAGATTATCTCCTTCTATGTTTGAGAAAGGGAAAGGAATATATTGAAGGTGGGTCTAGTTGTTTAACCATGGACTTGGTGAGTTGTGTCATTTGGGACATGGGGTTTTTTCATATTTTTTTTCTTTGGTTCTAATACATTGGGATTTATTTTCTTCTATCATCTGGTACATTACTCATAGTGGTGTTTCATTTTACATTCATTCTGTCTTATTTCTTTTACTTCAGCAATCTTTAGTGTAAAATCCTTCCCACATTCATTTTTATGATGTTATGTGCTAGTCATAAACCTGTGGGGATGGTGAACGCCCTACAGACAATGTTCGGTCCGACTAGGTTATCGAGTTACCATGGAATCTGGGCTGTTTTAGGATAATTTTGTATCAGAGGGATGTTGTGATTCTTTCTTAATGTCATTATGCATTTATGAAATCTTGTTGGGACATAAGAGGAAGTTGTGATTGAGTTCATGGACACCTCTCACCAAAATTAACTTTAAGTCATTAGAGGTGTTTAGGGAAATATGTAATGAGGATTATTTCTATCATTTTCCCTATTTTTATTTAGATAGAGTGAAATTGAAATAATGTTTTTTCTATTTACTGGGATTAATTTCCCTTGTCATAATGTTTGATTTTTTAGTATGATATCTTCCTTGTTTTCAGTTGATGTTATGTAGCTTCATGACTCATATAAGATGTGAGAATCATATCCAAGAGGAAGTTTTTTTTGAGATTGAGCGAGCAAATCATATTGTAGATCAGAACCTGGTAGAGGTGATTTTGCACACTATCCAATCTCTGGGATAGAAACCCCCTACATTTTACATCCATGATTCAATTTTACAACCTCATAGGGTCATTCTGATGATTTTTTCTCATGTGTTCCTTCACCCAAATCTAAAATATTTCAATAGATCAATTGACCCTCAAGAGGCTGAGGAATTTCTATGTAGGATATAAATCTACTTTTGGGTATTGGGCACACTCGATGAAATCAATGTGAAGTGTGCAACCTTTATGTTTCCAAGACCAAGTAAGAGATAGTTAGATATTATACTTTTGACGATGAATCATGTGGGTATAGAGTGGAAATACATCAAAGTTATTTTTAATGATGATTTCTATCCAAAGTCAATGTTGTTGTCCATGATAATAGAGTTTTTAAAATAGTATATGGCTAAAAAGACCATGAAATAGTATGAAACCCATTTTTTAGGATTATTTCTTTCGTACATGAGATAATATCAGATGAGAGGATGCAGGCTTGAATGTTCGACATATGAGTTCATATGGATAATAATTCTTAGTTTTTATTGAGGAATCGGTCTTCTTTTGATGATGTGATATATATAGTATTTTTGGTAGAAGTGGACATGGCTGGCAAGTCTGTGTTATCATGAAATTATTTTTTTCCTAGTGGTACTGTGAGTACCATTGATGGAAGGATAAATAATTATAATTGTCATAGAGTATATCAATGGTATGTTAATTTTATAGCTCTTGGAGTGCATGAATGTTCATTTAGTTTGTTCCCATTGTGAATAATTAGGTCATTCAATGAGGGGTTGCACCATATAAACCAAGAACTGAGGCTCTTATAGACACTTGAGTCACTTGAAATAACTCCTCCATATTTATTCCAATATGTATAGTGGAACGATATCATCATGTCCTACTAAATATGTGAAGAAATGAAATACTTTATGTGGAAAATAGTGTCATCCACAGGAACCCAGTACAATGCTTTTTATCATAGTAGAAGAGTCTCTAGAGGAAGCAGATACATGTCCAATGAAATTTTGAGGTACCATCACTATAGATTCATCATTAGTGATTGATCTAATTAATTCTAGTGCATCTCATTCATTTATTTCAACTAATTTTTTAATCTAATTATTGTTATTACGAATATTTTATTTTGTACAATTGATATTAATACACCCCTTGGTGAAAATAGAGTGTACGGTCTTTATAGTGATCCTTGGGTTACCATTATGTCATATTTTAACCTTTCATGAATCTTTATGGTTCTTGACGTGAAAATTATTGATATAATTTTTATTACGGATTTGATCATTATAAATAAATACCATAATGATTGTTATATTTGATAGGTATACATTACTACTCCAAGTGGTGTGTGCCATTTCATTCAAGAAGGATGTGACCCTATGTTGAGCAGAGCCAGACCAATTTTTTAGAGATAGGGAATGTAATATCTATGATTACCTTTGATTTTGAGTAAAAATATCTGATTAGTGATCTCCCTGCAGTTATATTCTTGTTTCCTAATGTGTTTCCCCTAATAATTCTAGTTTTTGTTGGTAAGGGATGATGATTTTTTCCTTTTAATTAATATCTGGAACTCAACCAGTTACTATTCTCATGTACTGTACAGAACAATTTGAAATGACTAATTTGATTTCCTAGTAGAATAACCTTCTAGTGAACGGATTTATACTTCAAATTGTGTCACCTTGGGTGGTTCTTGTTTTCATTAAAAGAATATAATGGATTACACAACACTTTTTTATTAATGAATTCACAATCGAGTGACCATAAAGATTAAATATATACTTCCAAATATTGATATTTTAATTGACCGGTTAATGGGGGTGAATTGGTTCTCAAATATCTATCATATATCAGGCTTCCATCATATTAAAACAAAATATTTTGATATTTTGAGAACTAACATTAGAAGCAGGTGTGACTATTATTTGGAACATTTTATTCGTTTTTTATAACCAATTCTTTTACATTTCCATTGATTTGGTGAATATATTTTTCAATGAGTAACTTGATACATTCACGGTAGTCATTGCGGAGGATATCCTTATTTAATGAATGTTTGAGGAGGACCATATACACTATTTGAGAATGGTTATAAGTTTTCTATGAAATCATGTAATTTATATCAGGATTTCGAAATGTGATTTATATATATATGATGGAAAATTCATGGGACACGTGCAGTCATAGTAGGGAATATCTGGTTATTTTATAAAGGTGATGGATGTTATGACATGGGAACTACCATAAAATCCATCGAGATTCACAGCTTCTTAGGATTAGAGAGATATTATTATCAATTCATAAAGGACTTATCAAATTATTATTCTCTGATGATTGTTCTAACTCGGAGGGAGAAAATTTATATTGGGATATGAAATGATAGAGATATCATGTAAAGCTAAAATGTCTTTTGACAACTAAGCAGACCTTGACTCTTCCAGAGGCTTAGAAGGGTTATCTGGTATTTTTTGATGCGTTGGGTTCATGCTTGGTATTTTTTATTATGCATGACAATCATGTAGTTTCTTATAGATATCATAATCATATGCTACCCGTGATTAATTATTTGACCCAATACCTTGAAGTGGTAGTTGTGATTTTCGTGCTTAAAAGCTGGTGGAATTACCTTTACATAAAAAGGTTTTCTCTGTATTCTGACCAAAAGAGATTGAGTTATATCTTCTCTCAAAAAAATATGTGAATCTCTTCTATAGCTATTGGGTGGAAAACCTACAATGTTTTGATTTCTACATTTCCTATCCTTGAGAAAATTGATTTACATTTCCCATGACTTAAGCATCAATCATCCAATATAGGAAATAAAAGAATCATAAAAAAATTATAATTTGATTGCTCTATATTCAAAATTGGATGTTGGAGTTTTGTAGAAACTAGATGAAGTTTTTTTTCTAGTGTTTAGTTGTCATTTTAACTTATCCAATTGATTATTTTAGAGAAGCATCATGATGATGAGGTCTGTAGCACTGGAGAAACTATTTATGGTTGGGAGACAATTTCCTAGTGTTTGTTCACCAAATACAGAATTTTATTGAATCTGAATCATGTTATGGTGACATATTTGTTATGGAATGCCGTTTTGGGGGATTTTTATACAACCCATTGGGATGTGAACCTAGGAACCATGAAGATTTTCTATGATATGAAATGGAATTTTTGGGTGAAGGTATAAGATGAGGCATTTTTTAATTTTATTTACATTTTTATACATGATAGTAAGTAAAGGCTCAACACTAGAATCCATTGGGTTTTCTCCATCCAATTCCAGTCCCTAAATATATGTAGTATGATATCTCTATGGACATTTTTATTGGGTTTCAACGTACCCATAAAAAATGTTATATCTGTTTTGATTAAAAGGCTGACAAAATAAACTCACTTCTTACCCATTCATAATACATCCAATGATGGGGGGTTGGGATATATCTATGGTAATAATATTATTCATTTTCTTAGAGTTTCACCTTTTATATTATCTTATAGTGATCATCGGTTCACATATCAGGTTTGGAGAGGCCTTTAGAAGGCAATGTGATCTCATTTTCATCTGATTACGACATGCCATCTGCATTCAAATTTCCAAATAGAAATAGTTATATATTATCATGAGGATAATATTTTTTATTTTGTTATCAACATTTTTGTTGAATAGGATGATCATTTTTTTAGGCTGTCTTCTTATAAAAATTGTTACCAACCCAAAACCATGATGGAATTTGCTGAGGCCTTGTATGGATATCCTTTTAGATCACTTTTGAGTTGGTTTGTGATTAGTGAATGTTTTTTGGTTAGACCGATCCTGGTCCATGAAATGACAAAAATGAATCAATTTGTTATTAAAATAATTATTATTGTATAGATCTGTTATAAATAATATATTGATCCTTACTATAGTCATTTTGAGTTTTTATTTGGTGACTAAGTGTTGTCGATAGTTTCAACTCGATTGGGTCATCAATGTCTTGGTATGAAAGAAAATATTCTTACTCGTTATGATGGAACTTTTAACATTTTAAGAAGGATAGGAATGTTTCTTATCATTTTGAGCTACAACTATCGGATACATCGATACATAACATGTTACATGTATCTTAGCTCCAAAATTATTTATCCTAGCCCTCTCATTTTTTGATCTGGAGGGATCTTGAGGTTGAAATTGATTAATACATGAATGAATGGACTATCAGGATAGTTGATTATGAAACCAAGGTTCATTGTTGGGGGATGTTACCTTTGGCTGGAGTGGTATTGTATCATTGTTGTGATTATCATGAGAGATGGGAGTGTGAAGCACTGAAGAGAGAGTAGAGTCCTCATCACTTTTCCATGGAATCTTCTAAATAGGATTTCTGAGGAAAAAAAATTCTACAGTGTAGATGATGTAACATATCATTACCTTTATATAAAATATGATATAAATTTTTTCATGTTTCTTCTTTTTCACTGAATAGGTATGGTCGAGAAGTAATTAGAATGATTCTAGTTATGGTGAAGTTAGTTATTTTTTGGATTTCTTTGGAGTAATTCTGCTTATTCAATAGGTAGAAAAATATTTACCAATACTAAAATATGGTTACAGAATGTTTATATCTTTAATGAAATCAAATATTTTATTCAATGAAAAATTTTTTTTCTATGATTTTGAGACATATAAATTACATGAAATGTAATTGGGTTACACATCAGGTAATATCCCAATGTTTGTTTTTAAGTACGAAGACTAGCTGATTTTTTTTCATTAACTAGGGTTCCTTTATATTGACTTATAGCCTTCCCTATGTAATTTTTAGATCCATTAACCCATTATGTTATTTGTTTTGGCTAATTGATCCCTATTTGGGTCATTTTGTGATGGCTAGGTAAACATTCTCATTTTCTTTTAATCTATTTTCTATTACATCCTTGGAATAAAATATATCATCTTGAGTTTGATGGATTTAAACATTGATTATTTTGATATCGTTTCTATGCTTAGTTATTAGATATTCTATACCTTCATTATTGTTGGTGGGTACATCGTGGGATTTTTGATTCTATACGAAAAATGTAAGTGACAATATATTTGGTTTCCAAATTAATTAACTTATAATTTATTGATTTAAATTAAGTTTGATTTAATAATTATATTAATTAAGTAGAATATATTTCATTCAATAATTTTATTGAAATGCAAGTTTAATGAATATGGGTTTTGGTTCTCTTTGACTTAAAATTGGTAAAACCCCCAACTCTAGTGAATTGTAGTGTCTGTGTGGAATTAATGGACTTTCTTTGAATGATTAAATTGTTGAAATTGGTTTTGATGGGAAATTGTGAAAAAATTCCAATTATATACAATTCGGTGTTTTTTATGAAAATTATTGAATTTTTTGGAAATTAAATTGTTGAATTTAATTGTAAAATTGTATTTGGAAATTGTACTAATTGGTTTCAAATCTCTCTTTCTATGAAAATGGCATAAAAATGGTTTTAATGGAAACCCAATGGTTTCATTTTAAAAAATGAATGTTTGTTATTTAAACCATTTTATGGTTCATAAAGAGAACATATTAATACTGAAAAATGGAATGAGATGTAATTTTATTGTTAATCATTATTAAAATAAATTACACATTATTGTTTTTTCATGAGAGCATGTAATACTTTTAAATATAGTGTCTTATATTAGAAATCACTTTATGATTCATAACATTATGAACATTATATCCACACATCCAATTCTCGAGATGATGGTGATGAGTCCCCTTTGAATGAGGCTGAAAGATTTGTGTGTACATATTTTTCGTTTTATTCCGTTGGGTCCCTATTACCAAGAACATTTGTACTTATTTGGTATATTACAATGTTTCTCACATGTTTTTATTTCGAATGTATATTTCATTTTTATATACCTATTTAAATTACATTTATTTTTTATAAACTATTTTATATAAAAGAGTTTATATAAACCATATTATTAAATGGTCAATTTATGTAAATAACCCATTGATTAATGTAAAATTTGGTCATGTGAGATTTATTTTAGTAATCTCAAATTTCAAGCATGAATTTATAATGTATTTTCATATTTTAGTTGTTAATTCATGATTTTTTTTATTCTTTTGTGAATTCCAAACCTATTAATCTGAAAATTGAAAGATGATTCATGGTTAATTAATTATTGGAATCTTCTTAAGCAATCCTTGGATGAATTACTATTGGGATTTAGCTCAGACCATACTTCTGCCTTTGGGTGTTTGTAGATTATATCCTTCTATGATCGAGTAAGGGAAAAGGATCTCTTGGAGTTGGATATAGTTGTTGAACCATTGTCATGGTGAGTTCGGTCCTTTGGTACTTGATATGTTTTCACTGTTTTGGTACTTTTTTGTAGTAGTTTTTCAATGTTGTAGTATGGTAAAATACTCCAAATAGAGATTCTTTTTATATTTTTATTATCTAGTTTCATTCACTTCCACAACATTTAGGGGTAAAATATTGCCCATAATCATCTTTTATGATGCTAGGTTCTAGATGATGAACCATGGGTATTAGGAATGCCCTTTAGGCTACATTTGGACCGATTTAGTTTTCATTTTATCTAGGTACATAGTCTATTTCATGAAAAATTTTATTCCATTAGGGATATAATATTGTTTTTCATATGTATGAAGGACAACCTCCTAGCAATGTGATGTGATTTATTTGTCGATAACACATTACATTGAATGTATTAAGGATAAAGATTATAAGTTAATATGATATACAAGAAATAATTATGATATTAATGACATATATATAAATTTTAAAAGATAATATTTTCCATTGTATTTCAAACATTTTCTCTCAATGAAAGATGATAACATTGGTTGTAAGCATCTGTACTACCACCTTCACAAAATGATGTGACTTTATTTTCTTCTCCACACCATATGGGTGATATTTTTACATATAATTTAGGAAATATTATGGTATAAATGATATTATAATAACTCAAAAATTATAATATGTTATATACCTTCTTTCCATAATGAACATTTAAAAATGGAAATATTCTTCAACCGTACGTACGTACAACAATCTTCATGATCGTAATGCACTTCATTTCACATAACCACCTTTATAGATTGGTATTAATAGTATAATTACTATATAATTATGATAATTAAGTGATTATTATTATTATCTATATGGAAAAACTATATAATGTGATCAATAACCATATATTCATGACAGTGTATGAATGAGAAATCTAGGAAATTGACACCTGAATCAATGAAAAAAGTAAAATATTATTAAACATTTCGAGATATGATATTATAAAAGTTTCATGGATTATATTATAAATATTATTAAGGTTATTTTATAACATAATAACATGTTTTAACAAAAATTACATGATGTTAAATTACATTCAATAAAAACAAATTGTGAGGTAAGATATTTTATCTAAATTTACATTCTATTCTGTCTTATTTGTTTTTATACACAAATTAACTTTTATGTGGTGTATATAGTTCCCCATTTACATTTAATATCATGTTTCTTTCTTGCATAATGATATTTTAATTCTCACATTGACTCATTTCATCTAATATTTTATAAAATAAAAAATACCAAGTGGTAAAATATATAATACTATCAAACATTATTTTTTTATTTTTATCTCTCTGGAAAAAATCAGTTTCATCTGATGATTTTTCACTAGATGTTATATTTATATTAAATATCCATATTTTTTTAATATGTATATGATTATTTCACAATATGTAATCCATTTTTATGTACAGTTTTTACTTAAAAGTTTTTTATTAATTGAGGAAATATTGATAAATATATTTACTTTAGTAAATAAAAATATTATATTATAAGAAATATTGATACACAAATTAAATAAATTATTCAATATATGTGGAAACATTTAGAATAGAGTGATGGGTTGGTCCGGATATTAAATATCCCTTTGATGCATATGTATGTCTCATGAGAAAAATCATGTTTCTAAGTAAAACATGTTTCGAAAAGTTGATTAAACAATATTATGGGAAGTCTTGATAGTAAAGGTTTCATGATTCATGGGATCATAGTTTCTAATAATTAAGAATTTACTTCACTGTTAAATCATTATTTATTATTATTCATGAATTATTTACCATTAGTTTATCTCTAGATGCATTTTATTATAAATTATTTATTAAATGGCATTTATATTCAGTTATTTACCATTCCATGATGATTATTACATATCAATTCATGTAGTATGGTTATTAAAATGGAATGTGTGGTACATTATTTACCATTAAATTTTTATTATCACTTATAAATTGATGATTTATCCAAGAATATTTATCCATTATTGGGCATTCGATCTCACATTTATAATATTTCTTTTCCCAATAATATGAATAATATATATTTTATTGAGTTTTCAATGATGTAGTGTATTTACTATTGTTATGTACTATGTTTAATTTTCTATTACCAAAGTAAAATTAGTACCATCATTGTTTCTTTCTATAAAAATAATAAATTTAGTAGTCCTTTATGATTCGATCAAATGAATCTATTCCAACTTAATAAAGAAGGAATGTATCTGGACTACTGTGGTCGCAGTCCTTACAGTTGGTACCTAAGGAAGTCTGATAGAAACCTAGAGAAATATATTTACAAAAACATATATTTATAAACACAACCTCAGGATATACATTGATGATGTTTATATAAAAAAATTATAAGTTTATTTAAGGATAATATTATGTGGGGTTTCAAAGCAATAAATCCTAGTGTAGATACAATAAGTGGATGTGGATATGGAATTTTGGTATCCAGGGGTACTAAATCTGAAAAGGGAACATTTTTCTAGACCAAATTTCAACATGGTGCATGAAAAAAATCATTACTACACACCTAGTTTGACACTCTTGGGATATTTACATTAGATAATTCACATTTTCTTCACATTTCATTTTGAATGATTTATGAACAATGATACCCCAAAAGAAACAAAGTATAAAATTATGATATTAAAAATTCACAAATTTTAAATGTTATGTTAAGTGTTTCCCCATATTTATAATTATACATTATAATTTAGAGTTAAAAATTTATATTTAAATCCATTATATTACATTGTTTAGAAATTTATCATTTAAGGAAGAAGGGTATTAATAGTCGTGGTTAATGTTAAGATGGCCGATTTAGGAATCCAAAAAATGATCTAATTGGAATGGATAAAAAATATGGTTACATTATGGAATCTTAATCAGGTTATTAAAAATCAAGATTCCTCAATGGATAAACCTATTCCCCGGTGATATTGTTTTATATTGGATTAATTATGAAATATAATCCCCATAATTTGTTGGGACTAAAAATCTAGTGGTAACAAAGAAATGAATTAACACACTCAAAAAGATATTTATGGATTTGGGATGTGGTAAAAAGTAAATGGTTACAAATTTAGTGTACTACCATATATGTGATTCTTGTAAATTATTGATGTTGATCTAGAATACTGTAGAAAAATAGAAATAGAACTCAAGGAACATAAATCATTAAAGGATACATTTCTATAAAAAATATTTACCTCATGAGAACCAAATTATTTTGAAGATAATATTCATTATCTTAAATAAAAAGGATTATGTAAGTATAAAAGCATATAAATATATCATTATATGTTCATCTATTTTTGATATATATTACATATGCAACATGGATTAAAATATTGACCATTTTATTTGGAGGGCTTAAGGCAAGCCTATAAATAGAAGTGGCCTCTCAAATATTGTTATGATATAGTGAAATAGATTTATATGCCATAAAAATGGAGAATGTATTTTCAAGATCCATTATATTAAATAGAATTAAGATAATAATCTGACATCTAAACATAAAGGGAAGTGGTATGTGTTAAAGAAGAATAGGATGATGGATCAATTTCCCTCATGTGAAAAACGGTGAAAGAAACATCATAGGAAGTGCTTTCTGGGAATGAGTGTGTATTACATGCGAGTAAATAAGGGGAATATTGGCCATGTCTGAAATGGGAAGAAAAAAATAAATGATATATAGTGTTTATAATTTAATTAAACGGTGTATTATTCACCCAAATCCCCCATGATTTAAAGGATTCTTCTAGAGAAGTGTCTAAGGGTAGAATTACATCTTCTGTTATCACTATGAATTTGTTTGAATTACTAAATGATGTGGTGGTAGGTAAATTAATCCTATCATGAAATTTAGACAATAATTTACTTGATTCTGTATTAATGCACTCTTTTATATCAACATAGTTTTCCAAGAAAATTGGATATTTTTATTTTAATTTAATAAGTAATTTTTCAGTTAAAACTCATAGGGGAAGTCTCCTTAAAAAAGTATTCATCTAGAAATCCAAATTATGACACATATTTGTTCACTATTCATTAAAAATGTTATCATAACTATGTTTTAATTTGTTATAATCTTTGGTATAGAAAATATATTAAAAAATATGTTGGAATTTTTTTAAGATTAAGGAAATTATGATTTGTGAGGATGGTGTAAAATTATTTAACTTTAAAGAAGAGACTTTGTCACATATGGAATATAAATATTCACACCTAATATATCTAGTAAATTAGATTCTTGGGGGAATAAAATAATATAAAATCTATGAGTTGATAAGGTGATATTACAATTTTTAATGTATCTATTGTAAATGAATACATTGATGAATTTAATTTGGAATAACATGGACAACCCCAGAATCATGCAATTGAATTCTTCGTTAATTTAATTAATGATTAAGAAAAAAATTCAAAGAATCATTATATAATGGACACTTCAAAAATGGTTGATTTGAAAACTAAATTTTATTATTTCGGTGATAAGGGATTTATTCACCCAACTATTTCGCATTGCAGATCCCCTTTGGCCTCTACAAGAAGAAAAATGGATCCATGTGGTTGTGGATAATTATATTTAAATCAATGTCATTATTTTAATGAATGGATATACAATTCCTTTTATTGATGAATTATTATATAAACTTCAGGGAGCCCTATATTTTTCAAATATTGAAATTATTTTTGAGTATCATAAATTGCATTGCAAAAATGAATAAATTACAAAGACAAATTTTCTAATAAGGTATAGACATTATGAATTTATAGTAATTCTCTTTGTAATGAGTAATTATCCCACCATTTTTATATAGATAATGAACAGTTTAATCAAAGAATATCTTTGATATTTTTTATGTGGATTTCAACAATGATATTTTCTATTTTTGAAAGATAATATAACTATTTGAGTCGCATATAGATAATTGTTTATAAACATATATGGAAAAATTTATATGTTAATAATTTTTTTTATTTCTAGGAAGATTCTTTTTATGGACATGTTTTCTCTAAGGAAATCTCATTTGATCATGGGAAGATAAAAGAAGTCAGATATGGAATTTAACAATGAATATAACTGAGATACATAGACAAATTGTTTTGGTAATTTAGTATTAAAAATTCATTCTGATTGTTTTCATAATAGAAAACATGATTACAATGGTCAAACAAAGAAGAATTCAGTTTTTTCGAAAAATGAATGTGAAGACTATTTTGATGATCTGAAGAGAAAATTTTTCACTGCTTTAATTTTTACACTACAATCAAGAAATGATGGGCTTCTAATATATAGTGATTCTTAGAAGAAGGTAATTAGTTGTTTCATAATATAAAATGATTATGTAATTATATATAAATCAATGGAATTTATGACACAAGAATAGAGTTATTGAACTAAATATCTTGAGTTGTAAATTGTAATATTTTATTTTTTAGATATGTAGACATTATCTCTATGATGAATGATGAAAGATATATGCTGACCAAAAAATCCTGAAATACATTTTATGGTAGAAATATATCAATATAATATCATGGTTATATAATGATATACCCGAGGATTATGATTGATTAATATAACATCCCCCAATGGAAAAAATAGGGTTTTATATGCATTGAGTACAAAATATCATTAAATTATTACCCAGATAAAAATCATATGTTCGTAGATCTATTTAAAATGGATATGGAAGTTACTAATTAATGGGATACATAACTCATATTTAAAATTATTGAAAACACATATTTATTTGGAATGATAAAATGTTCTCAATATGATCATGAAAAATTTCAGATGAATATTAATTCATGGAATGATGGTAAATGAAAAGACTTCATTTATGAAGATGGTGTTATAAATTTGGAATTATATTATTTGTTCCATTTATAACCTAACATAAAACATTATTTTTTGGATGATTCATATAAATATAATTTCTCTATACATTCTAGATGCACAATAATGTGTAAGGATTCGAGTGATCATTTTTGGTGGGGTGACATAAAATGGGAAATTATTTGTTTATGTGTCTCTATGATTATTTATCAAATAACTGAAAGATATTAGATAGAATAATATAGTATTCATTCATCAAATTTCTATATCTTATTGGAAATGAGATGGAATTACTGGGAAATTTTTCACTATACTACTGAAGACTCTATAAAAGAATGATGTAATATGTGATATCATTGATCACCATAAAAAGTTAACACATATCATATCTATAGAATAATATATTCCTATTTATCACATTGTATGGCTATATATTAGTGAATTGTTAATACTTCATTCTGAACCTCATTCAATTATTTCTGATCATTATCCGTATTTTACATAGGTATTCTAGAAAATACTTTAGAAGGATTTTGATACTTAGCATCATTTGATCATTTTCTAACATCCTTAAGCTGATTAATATTCTGAAAGGTCTATAAAAACAATATAATACATGTTTAAATCATGATCACTTGACATTAAAGGTATCTATGTTCATTATTAAACATAGTAGTTTTTTTTATAACAATAATTTTCAATCAAGTTTTCAAAAAACACCATATGAGGCATTATATGGAATGTGATTTCATACTACATTTTTGGAGATAAAGTTAATGATAGGAAACTCGTAGGCCCATATACTTTAGAAGAGATAAATATAATTATTAAGGATATTCATATTCATAATATAGTATCTCAAATTATTTAATAGATATATACCAATAATCAAATAAAAATATTTTACTTTCATTTAGAGATCATGTTTTATTAAAAGTGTCTCTGTGGAATGGTGTTATAGGGCTTAGTAAGAAAGTGAAAAAAGATCTAGGGACATTCTACACAATGATATCATTTATATAATATATTTTTCTTCTTATCTCTTGAAAATTAAACCAGGAATTTTAATATTAAATGTTGTTTTCCATATATCATTGTTAATATAGTACATGCCAGAACCAATGAATGTACTCACCTATGATGAAATATAATTGTAACATAATACATAATACTATAATAAAACCATCCATATTAATGATACTAGAGATAAATTAGATAAATTTACATGAAATGATTCTTTGGAAAATACCACAAAATGGAGGAGGCAATGTAGAAATTAGAGGATATTATGAAGAAGAACTACCCTAATTTGATTAAAATGTAATATAAGTGAAATTTTGATGAAGAAATATTTTTTGGAGGGGAGAGTTAAAAACCCAAATAATTCAAAATATATTTCTTATAGAATAAATATTTTTTTTTGATAACTTGTGATGCACACAACATCAGGTTTAAATGAAAAACGATTCACTAATAAAATATTATTTAAAATTAACCATTATAAGAAAACCATTAAATAATTGGGTGTTAATAGGGTTATATTATGAATAATATATATTTAACAAATTTACTATTATTATCTAGTAATAATAAATTAAAATAATAATCAGTTGATAGAAAAAAATGTTTTCTTATAAACTATATTTGATCTAAAACATGGTTTAGTCCCGGTTTTACCAAATGAATTAAAATTATTTTTTAAAAATTATTTTTAAAAAAAATGATAAAATAAAATATATTTTTAATATCAAAATTAGTTTATGTTTATTATTTTGATATTTTGATGAAAACATATATATTGGATGAATAGTGAAAAGGCAGAAGTATAATTGATGACTTCCATTTCATTTAAATAATTCATAATGTTAAAATATATTTTTAACTAATTTTAATGAATAATTATATATGTTTTATAAATATTTATCCAATTTAGTTAATTTAAATCACATTAATATTTTATTTTTATATAAAAACATTGTAAATGTTTTAACATTTTCTCTCTAAAAACCCACTTTATTGTCCCATTTTCAAGACATATTTTAAATTAAAAATGTCCCCATCATTAAATTAGATTTTTAAAAATGTACTAAAAATATTTAATCTGAATATTATATAATATTTAATAATTTCAGAAAACCATTAGACCAAAATTAATAATTAAAACCATAAAATTTAATTAATATTGTTAAGATAAAAATTCATTTACTAGAGGGTTATACTAAAAAGATAATAGTAAAAAATGACATAAAAATATTTCTGAAACACATTTTAATATATATTTAAACATTAACTCCACTATGGACTAAAATTGACCATATTGGAGGCTTTTTGTGTGATAAAACCTTTGGTATGACTGATTATTTTCAAATATTTTCAAGTGTTCCTCTCACCTCACTTTTATATGGCCACTCACTATAGTCTCTTCTTCACACCTTCACACAAGTTTATTTATGTCATTTCATACAAAAATAACTTATAAAAATCCCTCATATCATTCTATAATTCTAATTTTAGTCATGAATTCATCTTAGGAAGGAATTTGGTGCAAACCAAATACAGACACCAAAAAAGGGTAACATTCCGAACAAACATATTAATTTTATTTCCTCCCCCAGTTATATCAATTATTATTTAACCATGTTGATATAAAAACCTAATTATATTCCACATAATTAAATTTTTTAAAAATAATGGAAGGAACTATAACTACCACCATTTCGATCAAGTGCATTTTGATATCATCACTCATTTCTCCGGAGGACTTCCACCAAATGACATGATATCAATCGTTTTTCCAGTACCACATTTCATGGTTGTCTATGATATTGGAGAATAAGTATATATATATATATTATATTTTTAAAATAAATACACCTTTTAAGTTAATATATAATATATTACTATAAAAATTAATTTTTATTGGGTATATAATAATGTAACACATGTGTATAGCGGACAATAGCATCACGAAGAGATGTGATTAATTTTAAGTAAATATTTTCATGGAAGGTAACACAAAATTTAATAAATATGTGTTATATATATGAAATAATAATTATTTTAAGGATATATTTATCATTTTAAAAATATAATATTTATCATTTTAGTTCTTACCTTTTAAATCGTTTAATGATGATAATGTCATTCGTCTGCGTCTCGACAACCACCTTCACGAACTGATGTGACTCTATTTTTGTGACCACTAAACATGAAAGATATATGTAAGTATATTTAAATAAATAATATGATATATGTGATATTATTTTACATGTTTAATGAAAATATATTACTTACCTTCATTCCATACTGATCATTGGAAATTACAAATGTTACTCATGTGTATGTATCACCTACCCTCTCCCTGATCTTAATATACGTACTTTCTCAAAACCATATTTAATTGTTGGTCATAAATGTTTATTTGATTTATATTTATTTTAATTATTTATTGATTATGATTCGATATATTATAATAATATATAATATAAATAGGTACTAGGACATTCATGACAAAGAATTAATGAGAAAACAATGAATTCATCACATGGATAAATGAAATTGATGAACGATTATTATCGAACGAGTGATAATATGTAATAAAAGTACCATATATGATATTATATATATAAATAGGTCTATGTTTTAAGTTAATAACATATTTAAATCCTTAATAAAAAAATTTAAATCACATTTAACAAAAATTTATCTTGAGATAAGAGATTTCATCTCAATTTACATTCTAATGAGAGTTATTTGTTATACAGCACAAATTAAATTTTATGTGTTTAATATATTAACCATTTGAAATTTAATATCAATATTAAATATTGTGTAATAATTTTTTGGTTTAAATTTAAATTATTTAATACTAGAATATTTTAATTTAAAAATACTAAGTGGAAAAAGTTACTATACAATATCTGTTTCTTTTGTGATTTTTACCTCTCTCTTGAAAAATGAATTTTTATATATATAATATATCATATTAAATTAAATTTATATTAAAAATAAATATTATAACTTGATTTATATTATTATTTTCTAAGGAATATTACATTTTAACATATGTTTTTTACTTTGATATATATTTTATTAGTTGGGGAAATATGGATATATAAGAATCATTTAGTCAATACTGACATTTGATGCTAAAATATATTTAATCATGAATTAAATTGATAAATATATATATGAGTAATAAATTGGGAATCATGTGATGGTTGGTGAATATTATTATATAACCCCTCGATGCATCGATAGGTCTTATGAGACAAATATAGTGGCCAAATTAAATGAAGATCTACCTATAGTTTAAACATTCTTGTGAAATGTCCAAAAAGTATAGATATCAGGTTGTTTGGGATAATATCATCCAATAATTAATCTTTAATTCCTTGATAATTTAATTTATATTATTATCTATGATATTTTCAAAATGATATTATCTTTCAAAGAATTTCACTCTTAGTAAATTTTATTAAATATTATGTGGGTTCAATAATTTACTTTTTCTTGTTGGTTATGACTTACCTATTCTAATATTAATTTTTTTAAAATTTTATTTATTTTAATTTATTAATAGAAGTTATTTATTAAATATTTTTATTCTTGATAGCTTCTATTGTACGTCTCCCTTAATAAACATTTGAAACCACCATTATTTTGTTTCATGCACCCAAGATATAAAGAAGAGATCTCTTATTGAGTTTTCAAGGACACTATTTATTTTACATCATTATTTTTAATTTTTTATTTTCTATAACTACTGTAAAATGGTTTTCATTTATATTTATGGTTCTATATAACTACTAAACTAATATGACCTTTGGGATTAGATCCTTGTTATTTATGTCAATGAAATAATGTAGTACAATATATAGTCTTATGGAGTCATGGTGGATACATTAAATCATTACGATATAATATGTTTAGTGTTATCATTATAATATAATTTTTTTTAAAATTTTCATGTCCTAATAAAATATTATCCACCCTAGAATGGGTAATGAAACTGTTGATCGAGTGTACAGTGGACTACCTTATGGCGTACTGACATAATTTATTTTCTATCACTACTTCTCAGAAATATGTATAATTATTTATTTTATGTTTATATTAGACATCTAAGATAAAATTATACCTCTATAATTTTCATATAACATATATCATCTGAAATTTTCTTACATATAGAAAACAATGATGTCTCACATGTGTATGGAGGACTACAGCATTGTGATGCGTTGTGATTCATTTATC
This sequence comes from Viscum album, assembly GCA_963277665.1. NCBI lineage: Eukaryota > Viridiplantae > Streptophyta > Magnoliopsida > Santalales > Viscaceae > Viscum > Viscum album. The sequence goes on along the minus strand of OY728150.1, from coordinate 1,877,698,650 downwards.
ACTAAACATTTACATATAATAAAATAAAGGATAAATTTAATTAATATATGTGTTATATATAAAATTATATTGATTTTGGTAAAATAATATACATTACACTTCCTTACTCTTTCAACCATTAAACAAATTATGACATCTCTTGTGCGTATGTATGACCTACCATATCAATGAGATGATTGGATTTAATCTGTATGATTATAATTCAAACATGATTATAAATATGTATACAATATAAAATATAAATTTTTAGATTATGTATCTATCTCTGAGGTTCCAAATTCATATATTTCTGAAAAAATCATTCATGAGAAAATAAAGAAATTAACACATGAAATAATAGTTGTAATGAAATATTATTACTAAGTTGGTAATATGATGTTATAATAGGATCATATGTGATATAATAAATAATAATATGATAATTTTACAAGATAATAAAAATTTTAAAACCCCTATACATGTGTCTAAAGGGTGATCAAGTCATGGGAAGGGTAAGGTAATGGGTTTTTTAAATCAATTTCCATTCCATGTATTCAAAAACTACATTATTCATTATATTATTCCAGAATTATGTGTGAAATTTATTTTGATTTATTTATGTTGTATTTACAGTTTTCCCTATCTGGATATACAGTTGTTACATATAATCACCTCAATGATTAAATCTCAACTCAATGATATATACATTGAAATGGATTCATCTCTGACTTCCATCTTGGGGAAAAATGTTCTTTTATGGACCTAATTTACATTTAAGGGTTTATATACTTCACCATTACATACTATAATATGAATCCTTTCTTGAATTTATTTTATGATCTCACTATGGATAAATAACGTAAGAATTACATTTTTATGTATTTAGATCCCAGTCTTCTAATGAAACTTGATCTTTTTTATCATTATGTTGTAATTATTTAATATCTATTTTTTAGAATCATGTAATATTATATGTAAAAATATTTGTTTTACCTAGTGTTATCATTAAGTTTTATATTTATCCCAAAAATTATTTATTTCACGAAAATTAATTTTCTTTTATAATTTGAAATTATTTTTGTTCTCTGTGTGATAGAATTCTCAAATAAGAGTGTGAATTGAATCTTCTTATATGAAAACACTTTCAAAACTACATATTTCTCTCTCAAAATAGTGAACCTGTACCTTCTACCAAGAACCTTTTAACTTGTAAAAAAATGGTGAGAATGAATCTATTAATTAGTTCATTGGATAAACCATAACCCATAATCAAATCTATAGGTGAATCTGGTGGACATATTTAGCTGGGAAACAGTCTTTTTCTTTTTCAATTACATTTGCTAAGAAAGTGATATGTTCAACTTAGATAAACATGAGTAATTCAATGGTATGGAATTTTATTCAAGATAGTGTATTGGATAACTCGTTCTTCATAATTTATGCGCTTCTCTATCTGATATTTTTTATGGATTTATATCTATTTGTTGAGTTAATTATTGGGGATATGGAAAATTCATTCAAAGATATTATAAATAAAAAGGGGAGGTGTTTTTATTCAATGAAAAAGGGTATGTGGTTTGAATTCACTCATTAAGGAAAACATAAATGGACTATCAGTGTTCTAACATCTTTGGTCATGATAATTTCTTCTTCAAGGATTCCCTTCAAATGATGCCTAGTGATGTGACTATTGGAACATATACTATAGTTGAACTTGATGAGGAATTTTATTTTCTCTTTGTGATAATAATAAAATGTTCTGTATTAGGAAAGAGTATTTTGGTATCATTGGTTACATAGATTTGTTCTTTTTTTAGTTATGAATTGTGAATATAAAATCCTCCTATATAGGTATTTGATGGTGAAAATTATAGAGTTTTATGAACCTACATCATTTTTAATTTATATTTTCTATTAAAAATATATTTATACATTTTTAATGAAATTTTTTTAGTTTTTTATATAGAAGAAAATATAACTCAGTGTGATGGTTTTCATCATACTCAATTTATATATAAAACAATGTAACAAAATATGAACTAATTGTTAAAAAATAGTTTGAGGACATTGATATATTGTATGAAATGATTAATCATGTGGAAAACACTTCAATACCATAAGATTTTTATGATCTTGGATTGGATATTTATGAAGTGGTTTTTTGATCTTCTTATTAAGATATTATGTCAAAGTACATAAGTGATTTTTAAAAGGAAATTTTACATGATCCATTAGATAAAGAAAAAGAATAATTTATTGATGTTTAAGTTAAATTTGGAAGTCACCTTTATATTATAGGAAAACCTAATTTATGTCACAGTCCTCATGATTCTCTTTTATCCATACCATATAATGAATTTTTATTTGAAGATGATTAGATCCCATATATTGATGTATTTAATGGGAAACAACATTGTGAAAATCATTATAAGAGTCATAAATATGTGGTGGTTTTAACAGATCACTCTTACCTAGAGAGTGATTGGGTAGATGAGGATGAATAATTTGAAACCATAATGATATAATCTCAATCTGGAAGTAATATTAGCGGGGAGTTGAGTTTTACAAAAGTGTTTTAGAGGACTCAACTACTAAAATCCTAGTTGATAATGTGGATATAGTTTCAAATGAAGAAGATTCACCTTCTAAGAGATAGAAGATCATAGGTCCAGTTTTTTATGGTATCACATATTCTAACTAAAATGGTTAATGTCATGATTGTGAAATTTACCAGATCATGGTGTACCATCCATTTATGTTGCTAAAACATATCCTACTAGGTCCTTGGTATATGGGATAGACCATTCTAATTTTCAAGAACCATTTCCCGAAACAAATTTGACATATATAAGGAACTGTTTTCTAGAGCTTAAGTACATGTTGTAATTATTAATAATGATTTTGATTATCATGGGTTAGTGTCTTCCTCTAACCATGATAGTTTTTACCATTTTCAACTTACTCTTCATTATAACATCCATCTAATCAGTGCAGATGTGTATTAATTAATGGGAGGTCTCATGTGTTATCATATTGGTATACTCGGGATAAAAGCCTACTAGGAAAAGTGTATAACATAAGCTGGCATATCTTCCAATTTTTCATTAGTTTTAGATCAACATAAAAAAATGAGAATTTGAAATTCTGATGTTGAAAACCAACTACTAGTCGAGAAAGTTAGGGAACTCCATAATACAATGTAATATAAGAGGATGGATATGTATCTATGTATTAATTTAGTTGTTAGTAGTATGGAATCACTTTCAATAGAAGGATATTCTTCTGTAAGAGTTCCTCATTCATCAATTCCCTCTTATGTAGATACTGATACGATCAAGTGTGTTGTTAGAGAAGTATTGATAGTTATGTTGGCTAATTTTCAAGCTCTAACCTAGATGAACTCATATAGAATAGGTCTCATGGTTATGAAATCTGAATTTGATTAATGGAATGTTTGAATGAATGTAGGTGTGGTAGAACAATAATAAAAATCCATTAAGTGATATCGTTCTAATAAATTTAACAAGATTGATATTAAATCCAACATTATGTTACTGGATGAAATAATAATAATTCATCCTATTATGAATAAAATTTAAAATGATATTATCTTTTCTAATTCTGTTTCCCCCATTGATAAATACTTTCATAGAAGAGAAGACATATTTTTAGAGTAAGAGTGCATGGGTGGAGATATATTACCCCATTTTTGTAATCAATGGATCCCTTTCTATACACTAACTAAAAAATAATTATTACTTAAATAGCCATTTCCATGACATCCTCAGTATCTATGCAATGACTAAATTTTCCCCTATAAAACATTGGAATATTTCTAAGAATATTTCTGATGCCTGGTGCTGAGTCGGTGCAAGAAACTAGGACATTGAGAGCCTCAATAGGGTGATTTTAAAAATATTAAATATATTTTCTCACCCATGCACAATTTCTCTTGAAAGATTAATAACTACTAAGTATATTATAATATTGTATTTTTAAGTCATTTTATGAGTTCATAATGTCATTTTTACCTAGGTCATGACATAAACATAGTTAGAACCAAGTGCCTGGTAGGAGGTGAGTTATAATGGGGTGTTAAGATGACATTGTTTTAATAAAAATTAAAACCATATCTTACTCCCCCATATCCTATTTGGTGAAAATGAATGATTTTGAAGCCCCCTATCCCCATTTAACTGTCCCTTTTACTGATGGAGAACCAAGGTGAGGTGCTACTGATATGTGGTGTTTTTAGCTGCACTCGTCGCCTTATCAAGAATCAACGCATCCTAGGTGTCAATCTGCACCTAAATATTCATTTTATTCTTGTGTGGTTGGAGGTTATATCGTTAAGTCGTGATCTCCATATTCATGCATAATTCTAAGGTTTTATATCCCATAAATATTTGATATATACCCTTCGGGGGCCAATCTATGTGTTTTGAGTTTAACAGGGGCGATCCAGGATGTTTATAAGAAATTTCTTATCAATTTTTCAATTTAAAATGCATGTAATCAACTATTACATATCGTGTGTTCTTACCATTCGAGGAATAATATTTTCTAGGTTCTATAAGCCAAGTATCAGAGTTTACATTCCATGTAGGGATCCTCATCATGTGGTAGGGGTAAACGAATAGTGTAGCCACGCAACAGTACACTATAGTGTTTTTGAGGACAACCAAAGTACATGGAAATTTGATCTAATACACAAGCTCAAGTAAACCTCAAGTCCCAGTAGATGTATAAACCAATCCTTCTATTGTGGAATGGAATTTGTTGCATGTAAGGGAGAAAACTATTCATTTTGTGTGATTGAGAAGCATAGCCAAGGGCCGGGAGAATCAGGGCACAATATCTACTTAAATTACATGTCATATACTCTACATTTGTTGGAAACCATTTAGAATGGATACACGAGAGGGTTATTTGATTGGTTCTCACACCATGTGTAACCTGTTTCATGTTGTGTACTCAATGATTACATTCTTGAGATATTCTTACTCTCGTGACTCCTCCTTCATAGATCGGAGTCAGGCACACGAGTAGCCTATCATGACTATTCATCATCATAGAATGTGATGGTGGTCACTGCTTTGGCCTAAGAGTTGCTGTGTGAAAAATATTTTATCTGGGTCACATGGGATACTAACACTGACTGATAGGGATGAGTGGTTCCCCCTGGTCTCTATTGCTGACTTTTAGAAAACCATGGTAGATTAGGTCCCCCTGATCAATTCATTTGTAGGGTTTTCATTATCATTCTCTCTCTGTTAAACTATCACCCATCTACAGCTTCTTTTCATATATACAGCATGGATGGCTATAAATATTATATTGTGAGTTGTCTCAATCTACTTTGATTAAAAACTTATCTGATTTTGATCATGTGCCACACTGATCGGCCTGACATGATCCTCACATCCTTTTATTCCCTGGTAGGGTTCTTGAAATCAGTGTGAGAAATATTTACCGATGCATCAATATTCTACCTAAGATTTTGTTACAATACGGGATAGATCTCCTCATAATCCATGGGCGCAGACACTCTATTTGTATATCATGATCCAACTCTTCCTTCAACGATCTAGCAGGACATTTTCCATAGGTGGAGATCTTGGAATCGGGTAGAACAACTCAACGTGGGAATTCATCTGCTCTGTGGATTGTTATTCCAAATTCTAGATTTTGGGTGATACCCCTTTTCTAATTATTATTTCTAGTAAGGGTTATTAGTGTCTTCTATTATACACAGTTTGGGATCCCCTACCCAGGGATTTAGAGAAATTTTGTCCACTAGTTTAATTATTTTGTGACATTGTCTATTTAGTGTGGCCTCACTGATATACACCCTGAGGGTTGTCAAGGATGTGTAGTTAGTTGTTTTCCTAATAGTGTGAAATCTCTCAGTCTAGTGCTTTGTTAATGGTGAGGATGAATCAATGGATATGATTTTTTAATTACTTTCTCCTCCCATTCAATAGACCATCAAGGATGGCTAGCCTCATGGTGCATGTTCTCCAAGTCTGGATTCTTCCTTCGATCTTCTATTATGAGTTAGATGATGTCTATGATTTCATAACCTCATGAGATAATTGTGAGTGTTCCTTGGTAACTATTGTTTGGTTGTTTCGGTCTATCCATAGTCCTATCCATGAGATATGGAGTCAGAGTTTAGTAAATTTGGTTATGTTCTTTGAGTCCCTGTGGTGTGTGACATTTCATTGAAATACTAGGGTAATTGATATGACTAGTTGTTTTTAGCTGAGGATTGTCTCGAGATGGAGTATCTCCCTCTTTTAGGTTACATTTATCTAGGACATGTTGACTGATGCATCTCAGTTTATCCATTTTTGGATAGGGAATTTGGGGTTCCAAATCCTTATTTTTATACTCTCCCATGAACGGGATTTATCCACAGGTGTTGTGTCTTGTGAAGAACATAGGTCCTTCGACGATGTCCTAGTAAGACCCAGATTAGGAAGAGAGTAGTATCCAGACATACTAGGTATATTACTAGTGCCATAATGTGCATCTTAATGGTGGTAGTTTGATAGAGATCCCCTCCATATTTTTAGGTTTGATGATTTTTTATTTTTCTTTTTCTGGACATGTATTTATCCCTTTTTTACGTTTGTGGTACTTTTATTAGGATAGATGTATGCAGGATTTTTTGTATCCAATTTTATATATATCTACATTGTTTCATTGAGGTGTATGTGGGTGTGAGAGTACATATATATTAGGATGAGGCTTCACGAGTGTTTAACAACCAACTCAGCACTAGTCACCAGCCAAGGTCCTATTGTAGTTGGGATGGGGGTGTCGTGGAATGAGATCCATTGGGGAAAGTCATGATAGAGTTGTATTGGAGAGTGGTCTACATTGGGACCAAAGCCGTGAGCTTGGTTTCGGTTTCATTGCATCAATGATAAGATATTTCATGTTAGGATTTCAGTCCAAGAACTTTTTTGTTGGTGTGGCAAGCTAACAGATCCAATCACTAAGACTCTAATATCCTACCATTCAACTTGGTACATTATGACACTCTTCAGAGAGAAATAATGTTTCATGTATCATATAGGACTAGGTTGTGGGTTTCTTCATATCCATATTGATTTATCTCCCCAGATATAGTAATTTATTATGTTATATATTAAATTGGTTTCAAGATGTTTCCACAACAATAGCCCTCATTGTTCCCATAGATGAGTTTGGAGTATTATCTGATGCATGACGAGGCTACCGTGTAGAGGCCCAGTCATGAGCTAGGTTCTTTCCTAGTTGGGAAGATTGTGGAGCCCCCACCCATCGATAATCATGTTGACCTACCTCTGATGGCTTAGGAGGATAAATCATGTCATGTTGAGTCATGGATGGCTCTTTTAGTGTTGGATGTCAATTTGGTGGGGTCATACATGTTTAGTAAGCATTATAGATAGAGTTCACCCGTGGTCTAGATAAAGAAGGACCAAAAGTTAGCACACAAACAACATAGGATGCACCATCAGTTCAAGATGCATACCAGTTACTAGACATGTGATCCATTCCATAGTTTTTTTCAGTAGTGGAAGAGGTGTGGATACACTTGTGTTGGCCATGGAAATATTTTGAGAGATTGTTTAATAGGTTTTTCAACTTGGACAGGGTGACTCGAATGACCGTATTGTTAGTGGAAGCTATTTCAATTAGATTTTTCGAGGATTGGATGACATGTCACATCCTGTGTGTTAGAAGGTGGTTGATACGTTGATATCTTTCCACAACCACCACACCTATGTGGTGTGGGATTGGCTGAAGGAGCTAGTGGATAGGTTCTATGGTGGTTACTAACAGTGGATAGTGTTGAACCATATGATCCATATAAATAAAGGTATGATCTATATCCTTTATGCACGTTGGATTGAATATCACTTTTGGTAGGTTCTGTTCCCTTTCCATTTATTTGTGAAATTGGATTACACAATAAGTAACCCAAACCTTATTACATAACCCCTTCTAAAACCTAAAAAAGACCTTAGGGTAATATCTGTGTTGGTTACATACTCTTGGGGGGGATCAAATTACATCACTTGAGTCGTAATTTATATTAACATGAAGTACTCACATAGGTGATTAAATTAAAGCATAACATGATGAATCTCAACTGGGGCATGGTCATGAGATAATCCCAGTGACCCTACCTCCTTTACGAGCTCTGACAAATGTGCTTCATACGGCCCGAGTATACTTGAGGATGCCATCCCCAACCCTGTCTATGCTGAAATTGTTTTTTTAATTATTATATTAATATCAGTCATGATATCACTGTTCATTAGCTATATTATCAATGGTAATGATACATAATGGACATTTAAACCCAATAACAACAAAAAGATGTCATGTGTTCTCTATATATATAATACATTAAAAGAAAATAAATTTTATTCATAAACAATTAGGTCATTATAACATTCACCCCTTAAGGAATTTAAACCTTTAAATATCTTTTCTCCCATATTAAAATAGATGAGGGTAACTCTACCTCATCACTTCTTCAGGTTCCCACAATGCATCTTCAAACTTGTGGTTTCACTACAACACCATGAGAATAGAATTAGCCTATTTTGTAGTACCTTTTCTCTAAGATATAAGATCTTCACTAGCTTCTCTTTATGGAATATTTCATACACCAATGGTACCACCTCTGAATTGAATATATTTAATGGGATAGTTATATACTTCCTATAGAGTGATATATGGAATACATCATGTACCAGAGACAGGTATGGTGGGAGTGCTAGTAGATTCGCCACTACTGCAATGAGATAATGGATCTCAAAAGGGTCGATGTACCATGGACTAATCATTATATTATTCTCCAGTCATATAACTCTTTTCCAAGGAGATATAATGAGGAATACCATGTCTTTAACATCAGATTCTAGGACTCATGGATGATTTTCACCATATCTCTTTTTTCAAATCCGAGAAGCATTAATGTGATGTGGGATGAACTTTTCCTTCTCCACCATTTCATCAACCATTTATAGACCTAGAATTTTTCACTCCCCAGCATCTTCCCAATATGTTGGTGTTCTGCACCTGTTTCCATTAAGAGATTTAGAAGGATCTGTTTGGATGCCTGTGAGGAAATTGTTGTTGAAGTAAACTCAACCATAGAAATATGTTGATCCCAACCTCTTTTCAATTCTATTGATAATGATCTAAAAATTCTCTCAAGTGTTATGATAGTATTCATAGTGTATCCATAATTTGCGGTTGATAAGTCGTACTAATGTTTATCTCATGGTTTGGAGCATATTGGAGACTCTTCCAGAACAGAGAGTTGAATCTTTGATCTTGATTGGATATAATTGATATTGTTACTCCATGAATCCTTAACACATATATTATTTACATCCATTCCATTTGATCAAATTATAAATACTCTTGAATTTCAATGAAGTGTGCAGTATTTGTAAGATGATCCACAATAACCCAGATATGATTTTTTTTCTTTTGGATGTCTTCATAATTCCAGTGAAAATGTCCATGGTGATGTTATTCCATTTGGATGTTTGTATGTGTAATGGATTCATCATCCTTTTATACTTATGCATCATAGACTTCAATTTCTGACATACCATGAACATTGATGTATACTAAGCTATATGCTTTTTTATGTTATCCAACCAATAATGCTCTCAGAGATGTCGATACATGTTTGGGTTTCCTGGGTGAATGGAAATATTTGATCTATGAAAATTATCCAATTAATCTTTCTTTATAATAAATTTAATGGAACATATAGTATTGACCTAAATCTCAAAATCCCCTCTTCATTAACATTGAACTCTGAGGATTTATTTTTTCTGATAGTTTCCACTTTATTCCAAATTCCCACATCATTATTTTGAGCATTCTTTAACCATTAAAAAAGTGATGGTTGATAAATCATTTGTGAAAGGATTGATGATGTTCCCTTATTTATGATTCCCATGTCCATGTTCATCAAATCTATGAAAATTGTTTTTTTTCAATTCTCATCAATGATATAATCGTTGGGTCCTTTCTGCATAGAATATATACCACCTCGTTCTCTTTCATAGGGTGGTAAATCATTGAGATGTCATAGTCATTGATCAGTTGTAACCGTCTTTGTTGGTAAATATTCAATTCGTCATGTGTGGATATATACATAAGGAATTTTTGATCTGTATATATTTCACACTTCTCCCCAAAGTGGTAATGTCGCCATATTTTCAAATTTAATATTATAGCAGCCATCTCCAGAGCATGTGTTAGATTTTTTTTATCATGAAATTTCAATTTCCATGAATCATAGGCAATCAATTTTTCTATTTTCATCAACACAAATCCAATTCCCCTCTCTAAGTAATCACTAAATAAAACAAAAATATATTCATGTGTGGGTAGTGTGAGCACAAGTATGGTGATAAGCCTCTTTTTGAACTCCATTAATCTCTCTTTTCATTCATTGTTCTAAACAAAATTGACTCCATTTTGAGTTATCTTTGTAAGAGGGTTTTACAATCATGAGAATTTTCACACAAATCGACGATAATATCAAGCTAACCCAAGGAATCTATGGATATCTATCATATATGTTGGCTTAATCTGTCCTTTAATTGCGTTTGTCTTGGATTGATCCATAGATATCTCATTCTTTGTGTTGATATGACCCAGGAATGAGACTTCCTTAATGATAATTCACACTTTCTGTACTTTTCATAGAGCTTCTCCTTTCACAATGTCTATTGTACTATGATTAGATTCTCCTCATGCTCCTCCTTGGTTTTAGACTATAATAGAATATTGTCTGTAAAGACAACCACAAAATTTTCAAGGTAATCTCTAAAGACTATATTCATCATTTCAATGTATATTTCTTGCGAATTACTGATTTCAAAAGCCATTACTATGAATTCATTTATCTCTAACCTTATATGAAAAGCAGTCTTGTGGATATTTTCCTTCACCATCCTTACTTGATAATATTCCAACTATATATCCAACATGGAGAAGTATTTTGCCCCAAGTAGATAATCAAACAAGTCAAATATTCATGGTAGAGGATACTTGTTCTTTATCATGATTTTTTAGAGATCACTATAACCCATTCAAAGGCGCATTGACCCATACTTATTCTTGATGAATAGTTTTTGTGCACCCAATGGGGAAGCACTTTGGAATATAAATCCTTTATCTAGATTCTCCATTATTTCATTCTTAACCTCCCCATTCCCTATAACATCCCTTCAATACAATGTCTTGGATATGGTCAATTCCCCAGGTATCAGATCAATCGAGAATTCAACATCTCTTCAAGGAGGTAGACTAGGAAATTATTTGGGAAAATCATCAGCAGATTCCCTCAGAAAATGATTTTTATTGAGGATGGATCCTTACATAGACTCAACCATTTGATCAAAATGATCATTATCATAGTCTATTAATATCCACTCATGAGATGATGGTGCTAATTAATATTCATCCTCCTCCTTGAACATGTATAGAATAGGAGGTTAATTCTCTATATGGAGGGTAATTTATTTATCAAAGAAATTTATGTTGGCTCAATATAGGGAATTATAATCCATGGACATAGTTGTATCAAATTCTTACAGAGGTATTATGAAGAGGTTATTTGGGAAGTTAAATCCACAAATTGTGATAAGGGTGGATTTATATTCATGGGATGTAATTATTTCTTCATTTTTTATTGTCACTGATATCAATACTTACATGATTTATTGAGGTGTCTGGATTTTTCCACTAAACATTTGGGGTATAAATTAATGTGTTGAACTAGAATAAAAAAATATATTCTTTATCCTTGAATAAATATCAAGTGTACCTATCACAACATTTTTATTTGGATTTACTTTTGTAGTAGTGATGGAAAAAGCCCTCCATTGATACCTTGGAGGTTGATGGTTGTATCTGAAAACCATTGGCTTTGGTGACTAGACCACAAAGTTCCCTAGTACCGTGTAGTTGTAGAAGTAAACAATGCATTGATAGTCAAACGGAGTATGCATACCATCTATCCCACTAGAAACTTTTTCATTTCAGAAACTATTGGCCAGGTTCCCTTCTCTTCCACCACAAAAACATTTCCTCATCCCCTTCAAGAAATTTTTGGTTTTATTCGTTCTAATGATTTGGCAAGTGTGGTGCTGTAATTTAATATTACCATTGGATTTATGTATCGGACCTCCAGAAATAATGTCCACCTTTCGATTCGTATCCCCATGATTCCATTTTTATTCACTTAAATCCATTTCAACTTTGACTGAACATCATACAATTTCTTTATAGCTTTCAAAATCACAATTCTCTCGGGATTTCCGTATGGTAGGTTTTATCCCACCAAATAATTACTCAACCTTGAATTTGGGAGTAAAGACAAAGCCATAGGAATTTTTTGAATGTATTTTGAGTTTTTTATTGTATGCTCTAATGGATTCCTTATCATTTTTCTTGTGGTAATGGAAGTCCCTTTCCATCTTAAGTTGATGGATGCAAGGAAAATATTTATCAAAAAACATTTTCTAGAAATCCTTCCATTAAAACACCTTAATCTCTTCATTATTCTTTAAATTTATAATCAATGTCCTAAGTTCATTAGATTCTCCTACCATACGATAAGCACCCAAAAGATACTTCTATTCACTGGACCAATGAAAGATGGACAAGATCATGTCAATATATTTGAACAATTTTTCACCTATTGAGGGATCCAATGATCCATTAAAAGTTGGATGCCTTTGTTTCCTGAAGCTACCGATTACGACTTGTTCTTTATTTTGGGGGGGGGGGGTGGAAGTTTTTCTCGACCAATGTTTCTATTCAAAAGACGAGATAACTGAGACAGTATTTAGACAATGTTTGTGATTCTCAATCCCATTACATTGGGAATCTCATTAGAATAGTCATTGTAACGCCCCGACCCCAGAATCCCAGAGTTGGTGCATTATTACGTATCATTGGCATGATCATAAAAGATCATTTCTTGAGAAGCTGATTATTTTAGTATCCTTTGATTTACTAGATACATACATAAGGATTACATTACATCATAAAATGGAAAACTGCAAAAAAAAATTCTCCATAGGCAACATTGAGATTCCATAGACTATCCCTGGTGGTTAGTCATAATATACATCCTTGCATCATGGGAAAAATAAAAGATAGAATTTAATGAGCTCAAATTATCAATAAGGATAACAAAATTTAAAAAATTGTCATAAATAAGCATAAACATTTAAAGAAGTGTATAAGACTATAAAAAAAGCCTTTTAAACATGAACTTCAGCATAAAATGGAAAAGATAAAACCAAATAATTCCATTTACTTATTCACATGGATATTCTAGTAGTAGAATTATCACTTGAAATTAAAATAACCATTTTCATAATGATGGAATTCATAATGCCAGACTATCATAACCACGTAGTCATGGCCCTGTGACAAAACTACAAATAAGATTTTGTCAAGGCCATGTTAAAGAAACTAGTTTGTCTCAAGAGACATACCAATTCATCGAGGTGCTATTGCGGGATCCACCTTTCAATTAATAAGTCTAATGCATTCCGCATATGAACAGGTTTAATCAAAACACAAAAATTCATATTTAAACTAGCATACGAAATGTCAATACTTTATCCAAAAACCATGAATGGTATAAAAATAGCACATCCATAGTCAAACATAACTCATTCGATACAATATGGAAGATTTTATTGTATCAGATTATCCTCAATGAAGAATAATGAAGTATGTGGACATTGATGAAAATAGTCAACAAAACCTTTAGAGATAAATATCCTCTTTTTCTTGAAATCAATTAAAAGTCAATCTTTTTTGTCAATAATCAATTTAAAAATAGTTTTTTGAATCAAATTTTCCCATACCACATTGAGACATTTTAAAGGAATTTTAATTTTAAAATTAATGTCTATATAAATAAATCCTTAAAACCATTTTTAAAACGTGGACATTAATAAGATAGATTTAAAATAATAAATCATTACAACATTTTAACTAATATTTTAGTTAGAGTTCCTTACCAAAAGAGAGACACTTAAATAAAAATAATTGAGGTAATCAAAAAATTATAATATCATGATAATAAAGTGACTAATGATATACTATGTCAAAGTATATTATATACTCCATATAAAAGTGATTTGGTGTATAACTACAAAAGAGTCTCAATGAAATGTAAATTGAGATGAATTCTCTTTTAAATAATGTATCCTTTGGTTAAGGATAAATAAAAGACATAATTATGTGTGAAAAATATCTGTACACTCAAAATGATGGGATATTCAGTGTAAAACAATCATAGGACATTCACATATATAGTTGTAAAAACAACGCAAATGAATTAGATATTTAACTCAATATGTATAGATTGAGTTAAAATTACTCTTATCAAGTTCATATCAATGACTTGAGAATTTATCAATGGAGTGATTATGTGTATCATAAGTATATACATAGAAAAGGGAGTTTAAATTATGACATAAGAAAATAAATATTGATTCCACAAATAATCATGGAGTAAAATAATCATTGAAGTATGCGTAAAGCTGAATGAGTGGAAGTGAAATTTCAAATCCCCTTATTTATTTGGTAACTTACGAAATGTACACCCATAAAATAAGGATCATAGAATGATGATGTAAATATCCATAAATTAATTTATATTACACAATTAATACAATCATGGGAAATACACACACCACATGCAATAAATAAGTGGTGAAGAATGGAAATCTCATGGAATTAAAAGTGATATAAGAAACCCCTTACTTTGTACATTTTACTTGGTACAGGTTATGTTAAACACCTTTATAATGGGGAAATAATTTGTATTTATTTATACAACAATTATATACATTATTATGATATCATATATGATCTTTTGACATTAATTTGTTAACAATATCTTATTATTATCGTCGTTTTGGGTGTAAACAGATTCATTTTTCTATATATTATATGTTATGTGAGCCATATATTTATGGATGGGATGTATATTATTCATATCCAAAATGATATCATGTTTATACACATTTTTTTAATCAGAAAATGAAATTTAGTCTTGAATGGATACGATGGAGAATGAATCTCATCGCATTCGTGGAGACGGTAATCCGTACGTACGCACAATCGACAATATCACTCTTTTGATATTAAAATAATATTTAATTGGATTCTATATCATATATATATAATATTTATCATGTTTTATTTATTATTTAAATAATTACAAATCATTATTATACCCATCCAAATAATAAAGTATTGAATAATAATTACACCACGATGTGGAGACAGTAATCTGTACGTACGCACGTATGGTGACTTGTCATTCAAAGGACGAGTAGAATAATGAAGATGGTTGTACCATATTTATTATAAAATCCCAGTATATAGATGATAATGGAGTTATTATTTTATATTTGGAATAACAAAAAAGAAGAAGTGGAAGAAGAAAAGAACATAAAAGAGGGTGGTCAAATTATTACCTTTTCATACGGTTCTTCCTTTTGATTTGATCAAAATGGCACTTTAAGTTTGCTTTTTGACCAAAGGAGGGACTCTAAAATGAAGTGATGGAAGTTTATAGGACATTTGGGTATGGTTTGGCCAATCCAAAAGGATTTTAATGTGTTAATTAGTGATTAGGGTTAGTTCCGTTTTATAAGAGAGGTGAAGGCCACCTTAGGAAAAGTTAGAAATATTATTTTATAATAAATTAATATTTGGTTTATAATTTCTCCAAAGTGGATTATTTAAAGTATAATGTGGGTATAGGTCTAAAACCACTCAACCAATAGGTTTTAGATAGGTTTGGTTTACTATATTATCTTTATCAGTTTGATTTAACTCTTTGTTAAATACTTTGACATTTTCCATGTCTCTTTGTATTTTTATATTATATAGTTAATAAACATAATATATACTTACAAGAGTTCCCCAATTAGTCCACTAATGATACACCTATCGTTATATAAGTCCTTTGGTAGAACCTTATATTTTTATAAATATAATACTAATTGATAATATAATATTTTTTTAAAAAACTCATTTCTGTCAATTTTGACACTATTTAATAATTTCTTATTGTTAAAGTCATAAAAAAAATTATTAATTCGAAAAAAAATAATTTCAGATATTAGAACATGTCATATTAACCAATACAATTCTTTCATGTCATCAAAACATTCATATTATATTTATTTTAACATTTATAATACCAATTATTTTATTCTATCATTTATGAGGAAAAAATTTCATCATTATTGTGTCATTTATAACTTTAATTATTAAATGTTAAAAATTATAAATAAAATACTATTATTTAGTAAATAGTTTTAGCTTTCTAATAAATATTTATAGTCGAAAATATAACATATATAACCCTATGTAAATATTGTATCTCTAAAAGTTATATGGTTATGTCATTTTTGTATTTACATTAACTTAATTAATATAAAGTGTCATTATCACTTACAAGTGGCTCCATGGTGTCCCAAAATCGAACCAAAGATTACATGGAAAGAAATGTATCAACCAATAGGGTTAGGACACGTTTTAGGGTAATTAAATATTATTATAATATTATTGTATTACCCTTATTTGCAGGATTTAACCGTTAACCATGGTAAATAAAATATTTACCGAAATAATTATTCAAAATGTATAAAAATAAAAGATACCTATTTACACAATTTGGAACTACTGATTATAAATATGGAATCCATTTTTATATATTAAAAATTCAGAAGTGTCTGAAATTAATTGAAAATTAATTTCTGTTGTCAAAACAATGAGCGTGTGTTTTAAGAAATAACAACTATCAAAATATTGACACTTGTTTATGTGTAGATTAAATGTGAAATTACATCCAATTACCAATATTGAATTAAATATTAAAAATATATTATAATTATACTTTAAAACCAATCAATATTATAATTTATCACTATAAATTATTTGGATTAAAAAATATGTTTTTAATTAATGGTTTTTATTTTTCACTATTCATCAAAATTTGAATGTTTTCTAGAAAATACAAAAAATTCACCCTAGGATAATTTCCATATTCCAAATCCAAAAATGATGTCCATTTTGAAAGATAAAATTTATAAAATTTCAAAAAGTGGGTATTACTCTTCATAACGGCTAGTTTGATTGGTTGTTGTGTGTCTTAGAACTCAAAGTGGCATACAACACATGGTAATGTATTATTCAAAAGGAAGTGTACCATAGAAGCTTAGGATATTTCATTCTCCCCTCCTTCAAATAAATTTTCCCTCAAATTTTTCTTAAAATTGGGCTTGGGAATATAGTGGAATGTCCCACATCGGAAAAAGAGTCAATAAAACCATCACTTTAAAATAACCAAAGAGAAGTAAAAAGGTCATCCAAGATAACCCATACAAGGATTCCATCTAGGAAAACATGGATTTTGATGATAAACTAAGTGTCATGTTCTGATAGAGAGGGATAGAAAACATGATCCATAGAAAGATAACAAGACCAAAACTACAAACTTGTGATAGGAAAAATGGTCATTAGTCTCCCAGTAGGAAAAGTAAACGGACAACATTTTTTTAAGTTACATTACATAAAGATGTGGAAATCATTTATGATATTGACTAGTAATATAAAGAGATAAAATTACTTTTTAATTAGAGTTTCATTCTTTAATAAATTTCTTTAAATAAATCATTTTTTCAAATTATGAGTATTCAAGAAGACATGGACACATTGGAAGAGCTAGAATATACTTCTATAGAATCAGATAATCCACGAAGGATAAACAATATATTTAACTTGTATTTAGAGATTAATAAAAACCAAAACGGTTAGTATAATATCTGATGATCCCCCAAAATGATATTAAATTAGAGAAGGAAACACTAATCTTATGTAGTCTTCCACATTCAATTATATCACCACATGACATAAACTAATCTTAAGGTCACATACTTAAAAGTAATTAACCTAATAAAAAATTATCTATTATTGGTTAATCATTTCCAATAAATAACCCAATTCACTATAAATCTACATTAAAAACATTGATAAAAATATACCATTACTACTCAAATGAAATCCCATAGTATTCTAATTTCCTTGGGCATATAGTGTTCCCAACAAAGTGAACATCATCCAAAATATCATTTATCACATAATCACCGAATCATTATCCTATTCTAAGGGTATTCATTTATTAAGCCACAAATCCCAAATCAACATATTATTGATAAATTAAATCATTTAACAAAAAATAATTAGTCACACTAACCAGGGACTTTACGTAGTCTAGTGGTAGGCAACAAATCCCAATCTCACTTTGGTTATGGGTTCAATTCCCACAGCTTTGTCCGACGCGATGGGTTGTCACACGCTCTAACTGTTTTCCTTTTTCAAAAAAATATATTTTATAACATTACAAAAATGAGATAAATTCCTCAAAATAACCATAACATAATTTAACCACAAATGTTATCTCATACCTAGAATTTTCATCCCAAAATATAATAACTTGTAATTCCCGCAATCCCAATGATCATATAAAACCAAATGGTTTTTTATAACTATTTCCACAAGAGAAAATATATGTCTTCCTCAAATATCATTTTCACATGACAAACTGCAGGGTTAAAAATGCTATAGAAAATTATTCCAAAGTAATCACATCAACAAGGTGTACTGGTACATTTAAAAATTTCTCCAACCATTTATTTCCACATAGCTTCTTCATTGACCTAGAAAATATACTATAGAACTGGGTATTCACTCTGGTGAAGGCTAGGTCCCCTAAATTTACTACAAATAACTGTAAATGGATTTATGGGACCATTTTTATTTTCTTCCATAGTACTCTTCATTTTTCCTCAGCAATTCTTCACTTTATGTCCTTCTTTCCCACAGGTAAAGCATTTCATTGTTCTATTGAGACACTTTCTATGGTGTCTCCTTCCACATTTCCTGCATGATGGAAATTGAGGATTCTTTTCTCCATGGTCTCCACTTCTGGCGCTCTTATAATTTTTCACCTTTCTCTTCATTGTTGAGTCTGATAGCTTGTTAATATGTATGTTATTGATCATATTTTTGAAATATTGATTTGGTATGAACACAGTATCTTTTATGCCTATCAACATTCTATTTATTTCTCATTTCCTCCACCGTTCCCACATTGTAAATAATCTTCAATGTTACATTGAATTCCTTGGAATCCAGCCATTGACTAAAACAATAATGCATTTTGTGAGTAACAATAGTAATAAAATCGTTTACAGAATATCATTACAACCTCTTCTCTATTTAAAACACCTTAGAATTAACAACAGTCATTTATTTTCATATTATATCAAAATAATTCAAATAGGTCTGTAAAGAAAATGTAAATTATCCTAAGCATATCCCCTAGGAGTGTCGTAACCAAGAGTACAGCAAGGCCTGTTTACATGCACCAGTTCCCATTCGAGTCTAGCTCAAAGCAGTGTTTTCGGGTTTAACCCCTAGGTACATCTGTTCCAAAGTCACCTCTACCTGATCCTATCCAGACATAGATGTATTGCTGAGAAAACTCACAAAATCTCTACAATAATAACATTTAGGATGTTCTTCTATACTAATCCGCAAATTCCATCATAGGTCTATGTTCTCTAATCAGAGTTTACCTAAATCTAGTTTCCAATGTTTGTACAAAACATCATATGATACCAACTGTAATGCCCCGACCCCAGAAGCCAAGATTTAGTGCATTATTATGTATCATTTCCATTATCATAAAATATCATGTCTCAAAAGGCCGATTAGTTTAGTATATTTGGATGTACTAGATATATTCATAAGGTTTACATTACATAATAAAATGGAAAACTACCACAACATTTTCTCCATAGACAAAACGAAGATCCCATATAATATCCCAGGAGGTCAGTCATAATATTCTTTTTTTCATTCTGGGAAATATAAAACATAGAATAAGATGAGCTCAGATGCTCAGTAAGAATAACATTATATAAAAAAACATTCATAAATAGACATAATAATTTAAGGCGATGTATAAGACTATAACAAAATCCTTTTAAAAATTAACTTCAACATAATATGGAAAAGATAAAATCAAATAATTCTATTTAATTATTCACATGGATATTAAACTAGTCGAATGATCGCATTAAATATTAATAACCACATTCATAATGATGGAAATCATAATGACATACTATCATTACCACATATTCAAGGCCTTGTGCCAAGACAACAAATAAGATTTTGTGAAGGCCTTGTGCCAAGACACTAGTTTGTCTCATGAGACCTATCGATGCATCGAAGATCTATAGCGGGATCCACCCATCACATTCTATGTCCAATTCATTTTACATTTGAACAAGTTTATAATAACATAAACATTTGTATTAAAAATATCATATGAAATGTCAATACTTTATCCAAAAACCATGAATGATATAAAAATAGCACATATACAGTCAAACATAACTCATTAGACACAATATAGAACATTGTATTTTATTAGATTATCCTCAATCTATAATAATGATGGATATTGACATAGATGAAAATAATCATCAAAACTATTAATGAGAAATATCCCCCATTTTCATGAAATCATTTAAAAGTCACACTATTTGTCAAGAATTCATTTAAAAATCTATTTTTGAGTCAATGTGTCCCAGTGTAACACCCCAGGTAAATAAAGAATATGACATTTTCACATTTATCCATATTTTTGAATAAAATATTAATATTACTTTAAAGGGGACTCTATGCTCGATGGCGTACCCAATACGCAACAACGAGTTTCTTGGGAATCTTATGTTGCACTCTAAAAATAAAATAATATTATTTTAAATTGTAGTTAACACCTAGCAGTTGTAATTGCGGGAATGAACAAAAATAACTATAAAATTATTATATATGTTTGTAAAATAATTTTACCTTTTACAATCAATGTTAGAGTATTAAAAATGCGAATGAATCCAATTTTAAGCGTAATCATTCTAATATTCATTAAAAGGTCGATTAACCGCCTTTTGATGGATAACCTATTTTAAATCCACATTTTGACAATTTTATGTGCTATATTTGAAAAATTAAAATTCTTCTTAATAATCGGGGCATCAAAATTTATTTTGTGTAAACTTTTGGTATTTTTCCGATAAAGTTCATTTTTTAATGAATAGTGAAACTTGTTGTATTTTAATTCAAAACATATATTTAATATAATTTATTTTTATGATTAGATTATCATTTTAATTGTTTTTAATGTGAAATTAGAATATATTTTTACCATTTAATCCAATAGTTTTCATTGAAATTAATTTCACTTTGAAATTGGACTTAAAATATTGTCAATCTTTTAATAGATATAGTTTCTTAAAAACACGCAATTTGTTTTGACAGTGGAAATTAATTATTAAATTAATTAATGCAACTTATATGTTTTGAATATTGTAAAATATAAATCATTTTTGAATTCGTAATATCAAATATATCTTAGGGTGAATTTTTCGTATTTTTCTGAAAAACTTCAATTTTTGAAGAATAGTGAAACCACTAAGTGGTAGTTAAAAACCCATTTTTTCGTCTAAAAGAATTTTTAACACCTCTGTGTTTTGAATTCCAAAAATATTACACAAATGGTTGTCATTATTATGTAAAATGTGGTTCAATGGGATTAAGTTTTTTTTGGTGAATAGTAACTCATGAGTTTTTAATCGCGATTTGAGGCAATTAGTGTAATTTAAGTTAAAGATAATGTTATAATAATATGAAATGACATTGACACATGTTCTAACCTTATTGGATGAGTCATGGACGACCACAAAAATTCATGGGTCAAATTGGGGACCCCATGAAGCCACTTTGATTGGAAAATGACATTAATACCTTTTTATTTAATGTTAAAATTAAAATGTCACAAACATGTGTTGTTTTAATAAAAAAAATTAGATGTGGTTATACAGTCTTATTTTGACTATAAATATTTATTAGGAAGCTAAGAATATTACCTACGTCATGATATTTTTTTAATAATTTTTAGACATTAAATAAATTAAATTATTTATGACATCATGATGATGTAGTGATTACCTCAGTAATGAACGATTTGAATAAAGTGAAAAGATAATGTAAAATCTAAGACATGCACATGTAAAAGTCCTATTGGATGATTATATTTAGAACCCTTATCACCTTATCCTGGAATTATATCAATGTGGGGCCTTTAAAATCCTAAAATCATTTTAAAATAAAGTAAACTGTTATAAATTTCCAAGAGTGCCCCTCCTCTCCTCTTATAAAAGGCCCCCACCTCTACCACCTTACACACAATGCTCAAGCCTTTGGCTCGGATAACCCCTACCCATTTCATCTCTCCACATCCCTCTCTTCATCAATGAAACCTCAATTTGGGAAGAGTCCTTTCATAGGAAGCCTTTGAGATTAAACTTAAGAGAGTTACCCGATTTAAAGGTAATGTCTTCCCTTGTGTTCGTTTGTATTGTTTTTCTTCTCCAAACCCCTATAATCTTTTTATTACATTTTTTGTAACAACACCAGTATATTTAATATACTTGGATTTTGTTATAAGAAGGATTCTATCTACACTTTCACACACCTTTGTCTAATGGTTAAAGAACATACTATTTCTGTGGTTGGTGATATTCTGCCACACGAAATAATGATTGTTCAATATTCTTTTAACACCATTAAAGGTGGCCATTATGATTTCACTGTATTTTATATATGATATATATGGTATTTATGTTTACTATATGCTTCTGTATTTTATATTTAAAAAATACCTTTATTCTTTTCATGTTGTGCAAATGCGATAATTTCATATGAGGAAGTGTGGACTACCGCCCCCTCAAGTGATGTGACTCGTTCATGCAATACATGGAATGTATAAAGAATGAAATCAATGAACATATGTTACCGATATAACATATATATTATACTGGAATTATAATATATATATATATATATGATATTTATTTTTAATTCCATTAATATGACAAAAAATGAAAATATCGTTCATGCGTACGTACGGCGTATCGTCTCGATGAACGGGGCTTTTCATTTTTTATCTCCAAATGTTATGGAATAGTATAAAATTAATATGTACTCTATATATATGATATTTCAATCATTAATAATATTCTGTAAATTATTTACTTATAACGACTTGTGCAATCATTTTCAAACAAGTTCATTTTTTACTCATGTACCAAACATCGGAAAAAACATCTGATATGAACTAACATTATTAAACAATTATTATGACATTATAATATGTGATATGAAATGAATATTAATATTTAAAGGAGTTCCTTAGGAAATTATAAATTGAAAAAAGTTTATTATTCAGGAATATAAAGAAACGAACAAAACAAGTTGGACTTGAGGTAAGGGATCATACCCCTCTCCTTCTTTTTAAGTACACCCTTTTATGTCATTTCATTGAAGCTCATATTTCTTATTATTGAAATGTTATTTTATATTCATATTGATGTAAATTTTATTTTAATATGATGAGAGACCCTATTTGATCTCATAAATCCATTTTTGGATGTTTTAAGTGGCGCTGTTAGGCTGCCATGTTTTCGTAAGTGATTTTTCATCTCACTTTTATTCCTATGAGATTTATGCTACATTTGCCACCATTTCCTTTGAGTGGTATATGTACTGAACATTATTCTAATATTTGTGTAATATAATTTCATTTATGTGTATTTACATCAATGTTGTATTGTCTTTCTTTCACGGGGTGTATGTTTTGAATGATACCCAAGTCGGTAAGGGAACCTTTCACCCTCCTCTTTTTAAAAGACTTCTTTTGTTATGTCTTTTAATTCACATACTATTATGTTGGGATATGTTCTTATATATCCTTATTGATGTAAATTTTATGTCCAAGTCATGAGATACCCTTTTTATCTCTCATCAACTCTTTTTCTGAATTTTGAAGTGACGTCGTTAGGCTGTCGAATTTTTGCAGGAGAACTTCTTAACCCAATTTTGATTCTTTGGGATAAACTTGTACTCCTTGGATATGTCGTTATATGAATATGTTTGAATAACCTGTGAATTTTTTACAATTAATATCCACTTATATTTGTTGTATTCATTTGTCACACATAATTATGTAATTTATTTATCCTTAATCTAAGGATACAGTCTTTATATGGGACATCGTCTCAATCTCCATTCATTGAGGAATATTTTGTTTTATACACAAATTTCTTTTATACGATGTAAAACCCCTTTTACTTTAACGCTTATTCAAAAGGAATCTTTTTTATACAAATCATTTTACTAAATGAAAAAAGGAATGTTTTGTTGTCATATGTATGCGACGACAATGACTTCTCCGCCGCTGTGACCATTATTTGTGTTTCGGCTTCCTCTACAAGCCATACCATTTTTTAAAATGAAATAGATATACCATGTTTTACTTTTCTTTTATTTTGGTATTGAAAATGGTTTTCATAATGTTTTTATATCAATGCGTTGTATTGATATCTTGTGATTGAAAAGTGGAAATGTTATGTTTCCTTTATGCATGTTTTATGTGATACGATTATGTTATGGTTCTTGGGCATTATTATGAAGACGGGTGGTTCCGTGATAAAATAATGGTGGGTCAGCCTGATATAGCTCTCCAATGCATTGGGTAACGTGAAGGAGTTAAACGGTATGGGTTCTCCGAAGAGCTTTAGGGAATATATTGTGATGGGTATTCCAAACGTAACCAAGAGGGTTACTCCTTCTGTAAGAATGTTATGAATGCCTCAAGTTACCTTTATGCCTTATTATTTCTATGATTTATTCAAGATTTGATGAGGTATGTTAAAAATGCTTATGTTTTATGAGTAAATTATGATTTCTTACATGGACTAATGTTTTATTTTCATACATTTATATCCCTTACTGAGCTTTTTATGCTCATCCCACGTTTTTGAAATGTTTTTCACAGGTCATGGAAAGGTGTATGTTATGATGATAGTGTCAAGGAATTGTCAAGAAAGAATCCATGTTTTATTTTAAATATGTTTCCGTTTTTGGGAAAAATGAATACTATCTTTTATGTAACCACTTTTTTTAAATGTGGAATGTAATTCATGATTTGTGATCTAATTATCTAAAACTCTAAACCTAAAAAGATCCTCAATATGAATTCTTCATTATTTCAATATTAAGTAAGGTTTAAAGCTGGGACCTTATAGTTGGTATTAGAGGTCAGTTTAGAAAAATTTAGGGATTATGAGTTTTTGTTAGACACATGGTTAGTCCCTATATCTATTATTTCAGTTAAATCAATATTTTATACCTTTTTTCAGGTTAAGTAATTGAAGGAGAAGGATCTCAAACAACAATCCTATCTCTTCCTGATGATATGCTTGCAATAATTATTGCAAATTCATGTTCGGATGATTGTGAAACATTTTCTAGCATACAACTCACTTGCAAGTAGTTTTTTGAGATATCAAACATCTCCACTATACCTCGTTATCATCGTGGATCATGGTTTGTATTTTGACAAATACTATTTTCACAATATTCTAAAATTTTCACGAAAGGAAAATATTATCAAGGTATTTTCAAATATTTTACCTTATCATAAGATTTTGAAGCATATTATGATTTAAAAAATGGTGCTGAGGAAGGAGACCCTTCCACAACCTTCTTATAATTTCTTTTAAAATAATGTCTCTCAGCACATACTTATGGTATTTTAAAAGGACCAATAATAGAAAGTTTCAACTCAAATTCTGTCCGACTATTTTATAGAAATCATGTTTTATCAGATGTTTTGGAATTATATGTCATACATGATTATTTTCCAAAATTGTTTTTCTGTGAACACCCATATGAACCATGTTGTACAAGGTGTATTTGGATGGAGGAAGAAAATGATTTTTAAGGATCTCTAAATCATTTTTGTAATGCAAGGGATGTCTACCTACGTGAACAAGATTACGATGAAACCTAGTGGACTCCATGATCAAGGTATGTTGTTATTCATTATGGGAATCATTTTATTTTCTCTTATTGTGGTGAAATAAGACTTCAAGAATTAAGATGTTGAGATCGTAATGAATTTGGATGAAAATGAGAGGTATAAAGAACATACTGAAGTTAAAACATGTTAGGGTTATTTTTGGAGTTTTATAAAAAGGACAACACATAGACCGTGTGACAACCCGTCGCGTCGGACAAAGCTGTGGGAATCGAACCCACAACCAAAGTGTGATTGGTATTTATCGCCTTCCACTTGACTATGTGAAGTCCTGGGTTAGTTTGACTAATTCTTTTTAGTTAGATGATTTTATGAATTAAGAGTAAGTTGATTTTGGGTTATCTATGGAAATTATTAACCTATCATGGAATATATGTGAGTGGTTTAATTACATTTCAATATGATACATTAATAGCAACTGATGTTATTTGAAGATAAGTGTTATTTTGTAACTTGGAAGACTATGTGATTAAATCCATCAAATATTTGGGTTTCAATCTTAGTTTGTTTTAATTTGATGAATTTTAGGGAAATTTTTTTTATCGAATGGTCTTCGTTGAACTTTGGGTTTTGTTAGAATAATTTTGTAGATTAAGAATATATTTTCTTTTTATAAAGGGTTATTCTTTTCTGGATTATCAGATCTTGTACTAACCTTTTTGGTTTTTGTTTTGGTTAAGGTCTAAAGACATGGGAAGAATATATTTCTTTTTTGTGGATTAGGTGATTATCTATTAGTTGATTATAGCTCTCTTAATGTAAACAAGTCTTCCTAAATACTCATCTTTTGGGGAAATTACGAGTTTGTGTAAGAAATCTAGTAAAAGATGAAAGTCAACATGACAAGTAAGTATGTTTCCTTAAGATCAAAAATAAATTCCTCATTGAAAAGTAACATAAATAAAATATGTTGTCTATTAACTTTTCATACGGGGGAATCGAATACTGTTTAACCCACCACAAGTATGTGATTTTCTTGTGTTTAACTTTCTCCAAAACATGTTTTCTATCACTCTCCCTCAGAACATGACCCTTTGTTTTTTCCTCCATATCCATGTTTTCTTACATGGAATCCTAGTATAGGTTAACTCGGGTGACCTTTGTACTTCTCCTTCTTTATTTTAATGTGATTGTTTTTCTGACTCTTGTTACGATGTGGGATTTTCAATGAATTTTCCAAGCCCAATTTTAAAATAGTGAGGACGCAATTCTCAAAAGGGGGGAAGGATGTAATTCCACAGGTAAATAAAGAATATGACATTTTCACATTTGTCCATATTTTTGAATAAAATTTTAATATTACTTTAAAGGGGACTCTATGCTCGATGGCGTACCCAATACGCAACAACGTGTTTCTTGGAAATCTTACGTTGCACTCTAATAGTAAAATAATATTATTTTAAATGGTAGATAACGCCTAGTCGTTGTAATGGCGGGAATGAACAGAACTAACTACAAAATTATTATATATGTTTGTGAAATATTTTTTCTTTTTACAATAAATTTTAGGGGATTGAAAATGAGAATGAATCCAATTTTAAGCGTAAACATTCTAATATTCTTTAAAAGCTCGATTAACTGCCTTTTGATGGAAAACCTCTTTTAAATCCACTTTTGAAAATTTTATGTGTTATATTTGACAGAATAAAATTATTCTATAGAATCGGGACATCAAAATTTACTTTGTGTAAATTTTTGGTATTTTTCCGATAAAGTTCATTTTTTTAATGAATAGTGATATATGTTGTATTTTATTTCAAAACTTCTTTTTAATCTAATTTATTTATATGATTAGATTATATTTTAAATTTTTTTAAATTTAAATAAGAATATATTTTTACCATTTAATCCAATAGTGGTCATTGAAATTAATTTCACTTTGAAATTGGACTTAAACTAGTGTCAATCTTTTAATAGATATTGTTTCTTAAAAACACGCTATTTGTTTTGATAGTGGGAATTAATTATTAAATTAATTAATGCAACTTATATGTTTTGAATTTGGTAAAATAGACATCATTTTTTAATTCTGAATATCAAATATAGCTTAGGGTGAATTTTTGGTATTTTTCTGAAAAACTTCAATATTTGATGAATAGTGAAACCACTAAGTGGTAGTTTAAAAACTGTTTTTCCGTTTAAATGAAACATTACCACTCCTGTGGTTTGAATTTAAAAAATCTGACATACATGGTTGTCATTATCAAGTAAAATGTGGTTCAATGGGATTAAAATAATTTTTTGGTGAATAGTAACTCGTAAGTTTTTAATCGCGATTAGAGGTAATTAGTGTAATTTATGGTAATGATAATGTTATAATAATATGAAATGACCTTGACACGTGTTCTACCCTTATTGTATGAGTCATGTCCGAACAAGAAAATCCATGGGTTAACTTGGGGACCCCATGGAGCCACTTTTCTTGGAAAATGACATTAATACCTTTTTATTTCGAGTTAAAATTAAAATGTCACAAACATGTGTTGTTTTAATATAACAATTTTTAGATGGGGTTATATAGTCATATTTTTTTCTATAAATATTCATTAGGAAGCTAAAAATATTTCCTACATCATGAATTTTTTTCAATTTTTAGACATTAAATAAATTAAATTAATTATGACATCATGATGATGTAACGATTACCTCATTAATGAACGATTTAAATAAAGTGAAAAGATAATTTAAAATCTAATAATTAAACATGTCAAAGACCTATTGGATTAGTATATTTCTAACCCTTATCACCTTATCCTAGAATTATATCATTGCGGGACCTTTAAAATCCGAATATCATTCTATAATAAAGTAAACTTTTATAACATTCCAAGAGTACCCCTCCTCTCCTCTTATAAAAGGCCCCCACCTCTAACAACTTACACACACCTCTCAATCCCTTGGCTCAGCCAAACCTTGCCCATTTTATCTCTCCACATCCATATCTTCATCATTGAAGCCTCACTTTGGGAAGCATATTTTCCAATGAAGCCTTTGAGCTTTAATTAAAGAGAGTTACCCGATTTTAAGGTAATGTCTTCCCTTGTGTTCTTTTGTTTTATTTTGCTTCTCCAAACCCCTAAACTCTTTTTATTACTTTATTTTTGTAACAAAAAATTTATATTAAATAAACTAGGATGTTTTTATAATAAGTATTCGAGCTACACTTTCACACACCTTCGTCTAATGGTTATAGAACATATTATTTCTGGGGTTGGCGATTTTCTGCCTCACGAAACGATGATTGTTCAATATTCTTTTAACACCTTTAAAGGTGGACATTATGATGTCACTGTGAAACAACCCAAGATTTTATAAAATTCATTCTTTTTAATTTCATTCATATCTTCTGTTGTACGATACACCAAGATTATCTTGCGCTATACGCAACACCGTATTAGCTTGCAGTATACGCAACACAATTCTTGGATCATGTTATACACAATTTCAAGTTTATTTGATAGAAGTTATTCTACGAAACATTGATTGTATATATATATATATTCAATGTATAAATAAAATATGGTTGGATTCTGGTATACACAACAACAAAGGAGTCGTGCACTACACGCAACCCTGACTTGGCTTGCATTACACGCATTCATGACCTTCCTCGATAGCGTGTGTTGTACGTAATACTGGGTTTTACTAAACAACGATATATTATTATAATATTATTATGAACTATCCATTATGAATAGTATTAAATAAATTTTAAATTTTATAACATTATTAATCAACTTACACATTTTCTAGAACATGATATAAGAACAAAATAAATTTTTCAGGAAAAATAAGTATTTTTCAAAAAATGCAGTTTTGCCGCCTTTTGATGGCACACCAACTTTAAATCTATTTTTTGACATGTTTATAAGTTCAATTTGAAAAAATAAAATTCTTATTTGGAATCAGGAAAAAAAATATACTTTGGATAAATTTTCCATATTATTCTGGTAACTTTCATATTTTGATGAATAGTAAAAACACGCTATATTTTAATTAAAAACAATTTTTTTATCGCAATAATTTTTATGGTTAAATTATAATATTGAATGGTTTTAAAGTATAAATATAATATATTGTTACCATTTAATATAATTTATGTCATTAGCATTGATTTTACATTAAATTCGTAGGTTAAATCAATTCAATCTTTTGCAATGTTTTAAAGAAAACCTCATTTTCTTTCAACAATGGGATTAATTTTAATTTAATTTCTGCAACATTTTTGTATTGAATTTGGATTAATGGATTCCATATTTTGAATCAGTGGGTCCAAATTATTTTAATAAGCTACTCTTTATTTTTGGGAATTATGAATAGTAATTACGGTAAATTTTATTTACCATAGTTAAAGGTAAATCAGCTAATTAAGAGTAAATATAATATTATAAAATTACCCTAACACATTACAAAATTATATTTGATGGATAAAAGTATACCCATATAACCTAATGGTCGGATTAGATTCATTTTATGGACTTTTGACAATGAAAATAATTTAATTATTATTAAATCCAAAGAAAGTGACAACATGTCACTCTATTAAATCTTATACGTATATTAATTTTAATTTAGTGATAAACTTAATGAAACTTAGTACATGAATAGTCTCTAGAAATCTAATGAAATTATCTACATCATATGAATTTACTTATAATTTTTAGGGATTAAATAATTATCATTAATTGTGACACAATAGTGATGCAGAAATTATTTATCTAGTGAAAAATCAAGAATATAGTTTTTATTAAAATAATAATAACTATAAAAGGCCCAAAACCCTGACCAAAAAGAATTGGTCATGTAAATGTAAACCATAATCATCCAATGGTCTAATATTTGTCAATTTGGAGCCTTATAAATCGATTATGACACTTATATTATTTTATTTTAAATGATGCCAAAGTTGTCACATTCATAATTTAATAAATATAACAGTTTAAATATTGTAATTTTAAGATAATAAATTCGAGTAAAAGTATTATTGTGAACTATAATAGATTTATATTCATCATATGATTTTATTTTTAATTTTTATGCTACAAATAAGTATATTAAATAATTATACAAAAATGTTGTAGCAATTATTTTATAAAGAGATAAAACACATAAATGGTTTAAAAAATAATAAAATAAATATTATATGAACTATTTATTATGCTCCAATAATTTTATATATACTTATGACATTTTATTAATCTATTAATCCTTTTAGTTTGAACATATCATCTGTATTTATTTTATTTAAATTCAAATAAATGAATAGTGTCAAAATTGACAGTATTGTTATTTTATAAAAATAACATATTATAAAATTGTTTAAAAATCACAAAAATATTTAAAAATTATAAATTTAAATTTATATGGTATAACATTTTATTAAGAATCCAATTATGGACAATTATCAACAAATTAGTATTTATTTGTTATAATTTAAAATTTAGAAATTTATTGCCACAAATAAAATTAAATTGATTAAATAAGGTTAAATCAAGTTGATAATGTTTAAAATAAATTCCTAACATGTCTAAATTTTATTTTATGATGATATTACAACCCTATCTCATCTAAGATTCGGATATGAGTCATTTTGGAAGTTTTTATGTGGGGTTGGGATTTAATATAACAAATATTTCTTATATTTTCAAAGGTACCCCTCTCCTCCCTTATAAATGGGCACCTCCTCCCTCTCTTCCTAACACCAATTTGAGCCTTCAATCTCGGCGAAACCCTCACCATTTCACTTCCCCACTTCCTTATAAACCTACTAGAGGTACTGGTCTTATCAAAAGACCAACTCTAGTACCTTAAGAGGATGTTTAAAGGAGGCACCTCGAGAAAGAGGTAATACCTTCTACCATTTTCTTCAAGTTCCATTCTTCTTCTACTACCTCTTCTTTAGTAGTATCATTATGAGGTAATAACATAAGAATAAATAATATACTGATATGTTATTATATGTATGAAACAACCATATTTCAACATCTATCAATCCTATGGAAAACAAAATCACCGCACGTGTGTATATACAGAATACCGTCTCCACGCCGTGTTGTAATCTATTTTCCCCCACCACCTTACTTGGATGGGTATAATGATGTAAATAATTACTATATATGATTATTGTAAAGTTATATTGATTCTGAAATATTATACATACACTCCAATACAATTCCACGATCATGGAAATGATATCATCGCTCGTGCGTACGTACTGAATACCGTGTCCACGATGTGATGAGATTCGTTCTACATGATCTTCATTGCATAATGATTATATAAATGAATTGAATGAATAAATATGATATATAGTACATTAATACCATTCTGGAAATGATTTATCTATAACCTAAAGAGAAGAATAAGAATTTATTCGACAAACACGCATAAGAACAAAAAGTAATAAACACCCAAATAAAAAGTAGTAATGAAATATTACTAATAAGAAGCTAAGAATATGACCATATATGATATGATAACAATATGTATGATTCTGTAATAAGTCAATAACATTGTTTAAATCATTATAAAGGAGGTTCAGACACTTATGAAGCAAATCGGATCTAAGGTAAAGGAAATATCACAATCTCATTTTTGTCCGAGATTGTTTTGAAATTTACTAGGGTGTATCTTATCATCCACATCCATGTTTACTCAATTTGTAATATTATTTACATACACCTACAATTTTTTAAATCCAGTTTTACCCTTCGGTGAGTTTTTAGTAAAAGATATGAATGGAATCTTTCAACGTTTATCGTACGAGGTACTATTTGACTTTTCCGACAAAAGTACGAGAAGAATGTTTTTTTTAACTTATACGGCATGAATGGATTTTTAAAACATTATTTCCAAGAAGCTTCCTTTACAAGTTTTCATGTTTATTTTTAAACAACTTCTTTTAGTTTAAAATTTTATGACATGTTAAGAAAAGAAAAATGTTTTTTAATTAGAAAGGATATTTTCCTCAAGATTGGAGTTCAAATGTTTTATCAAAATTAATTTCCATCTAAGATAATGTAGGGTTCTATTTCTATCCCTATTGTTACATTGATTTGATTATGTTGTGATGGAATTATTTTTATGAATTCCTTTATCTTATATGAATTGTTTGATGATGTCATGATGTTTAAAGATTCCCATTTTTATTACATGGGTTATGCAATGATGTATGATTTATGATTTTGTGGCACACATTATAATGATATCATTATGAGATGGGTGGGACCTATATCTCCCTCCAATGAATTGGGTAAATATTTTATATCTCATGAGATAGACATGGATGTAACGGCTGGTTAAACCAGTTCAGTGAAAGAGGACTGAAATGAGGAATGAACTTGGTTCAGAAATGGACATTGTCCACTAAGATAGTCTTGGCAACAAGTCTTGACTAATAGAAAATGATTCTCTATGATTATGTATGTATGCCACAAAGTTTCATGTTTTAAGTTATGTTTATTGGGATTACATTTCACTACTATAATTTATCCCATGTTATGATATTATAATCTCTTTTGTAGTTTAGGATTTCCAAAATGTTATGTTCTTATGAATATGATGTGATTGATATTTCTTTTGTTTACCCTTACTGAGAATTTGAGATCACCCTTTTATGTTTTTCCCCAGGATTTAAATAAAGGTTTTAGGGAAAAAAAGGGAATATCTTTATGAGAGATGTTGAAGATCTTTCACCACGATTAGAAGATTATATTCCGAGTTTCCAAGGACACTAAACTATTAAGGTCCATGTGTGTGTGTTTTTTGTTATGTGCTATGTATTCCACAAAAGAAATGTAATGTCCATGTATGTAATGTTCGAGTCGTTATAGTTGGTATCAGAGGAAAGGTTTAGTCAACCATTGGAAACTAGGATGCGAGAACTTTAGTGAGATCCCTAGAGATATTTCTAGGGTATGTCTAGGGATGTCCCTAAGGTTAATTATAAGTATAGTTTATAGTCATAGAATTACGGTAACGATATTAGAATTAAACCTAGGATGTTAGATGATGACGGTACTCCCCCTAGATTATGTTATTTTCCTTGTATGATTTTTTCCTCTCACAGAATTCTTTTTGTGTTTTAGTCAATGGAGGGAACCAGAAAGAATTCGGTTAACATTGAATCCAATGGAAAAATTGGTGACTATGAGCAACAAAATTGCGTAATTCCTAGAGAGAAAGTTATTGTGATTATTCCAAATCAGTCATCGCGATATATGATTAACAAGGTGAAATTTAGTGGTATACCTAATTCATCAAATAAGAGGAAGATAGACTTTTATGCATGTTTTCATATTGAGGAGGATAAAGAAAGGAAGATTGAGATTTCTAAAGAAGGGAAGAAGAACCTTGAGGAATACCTCAAATGGAGGGACATATGTTATCTATATGGAGAAAGGGGACATAGAGTGAAAGACTGTTATGGAGTTCAATATCTTATTTGTAGAGAACATGGGCATTACCCAACTCAATGCCCTGACCTAAAAAGATACTTCTAAATTAAGAAGGACTTATTCCAGGACAATCATTGAAGATGATCATTTGAAGTGTTTAAGTATTTTATTCAAGAATAATGTTATTGAGGTACTTTTATGGTATATTGGAATATCTATGTATTGGTCCATTGTGGTTTTCTATAAGAATATGACATCGGTAACAATGATAAGTGATTGAAATATTTTTGGAAAGAAGATGATATGCACATAATAAAGGGATAAAGAGAATCTAATATGTTTGATAGTAT
Source organism: Viscum album (assembly GCA_963277665.1). NCBI lineage: Eukaryota > Viridiplantae > Streptophyta > Magnoliopsida > Santalales > Viscaceae > Viscum > Viscum album. The sequence goes on along the minus strand of OY728150.1, from coordinate 1,877,663,839 downwards.
TCATGATCTCATGATTGATATAAGGACTAATTGATATCATGGTTCGAGTATATAGATTTTTGAGGATTTTGGTATGTGGAAAGAGTTAACTTTTGACAGCATTCATGTTTTTACTAAGGTTTAATGGGTATTCATTTTTCAAGAGAATACAAGATTAAGGTATTCACATGATTGGAATGTGACCAACAAGATAAAGGGAGATAAATGATGGTTGGTTTTCTTTATACTATGAGCTTGGACTGGAGTATTTTAGATAATGATTGGCATGGATTATGTTGGACATAAGATAGTATTGTTTAAAGATAGAACTTTTTTTGATATTATTAATGGGATGTTATAGTAAAGTAGTTTTAGAAAAAGGACAAAATGCAGGACGGGTGACATCCCATCGCGTCAGACAAGGCTGTGGGAATCGAACCCACAACTGAAGTGTGACTTGCCTTTATCACCTACCACAGGCCTACAGGAAGTCTCTGGTTAGTAGAAACTAGTTTTATTTTATTAAGCGGTATGATATATGTAGTATAAGTTCATTTTTGGAACCATATACGATTAATCTAACTATAAGATGGACTTATAACTTTTTCTAACATTTTGTTTGAAAGAGATGGAATGACCGATCATTCTATCACATGATCTGCTAACACATCACAAATAACAAATTCAACTTCATTTCTTTAAGGGGTGAAGTGGAAATTGTTCAATTCAAGAACAATAGTGAGATTGTACCAAAATCATGTAAGTATTTCTTTTAATTCATCAAATGTAGGGAAATGATCTTGAAAACCAAAAATTCTATCCTAGTGCCTTTATATCCGATGAATTAGATGGTACCCTAGATCATCACAAATTTATGGCTTTGTGATTGTTGTCTTTTTCATAGCCATGTTCTCTACCACTCTCTATCAGAACATGATGGTTAGATTTCACTTCCATATCCATATTTTCACCTATGTTCTCCTATATGGAAACCCAGTGATGAGTTAATTTGGGTAACCATTATATTTCATACTTTAGTTTTTAAAGTTCAGTTTTGGGATTTCTTTTTACGATGTGGGTTTCTATGAATAGTAAATGATTTATAACCCCAACGAATTTTGAGGACGAAATTCATTTTAAGGGGGGTAGAATGTAACAACCTGAGATTTTATAAGATACATTCATTTTAATTTCATTCATATCTTCTATTGTACAATACACCAAGATTATCATGCGCTATACGCAACACCATATTAGCTTTCAGTATACGCAACACAATTCTTTGATCGTGTTATACACAATTTCAAGTTTATTTAATAGAATTTATTCTACTCAACATTGAGTGTATATATATATATATATTCAAAGTATAAATAAAATATGTTTGGATTCTGTTATATGAAACAACAAAGGAGTCATGCACTACACGCACCCCTGACTTGGCTTTCACTACATGCAATCACGACCTTCCTCGATAGCGTGTGTTGTACGCAATACCGGGTTTTACTAAAAAATGATATATTATTATAATATTATTATGAACTTGCCGTTATGAATAGTATTAACTAAATTTTGAATTTTATAAACTTTTTATTTATCTTACACATTTTCTAGAACATGGTATAAGAACAAAATAAATTTTTCAGGAAAAATAAGTATTTTTCAAAAAAATGCAGTTTTGACGCCTTTTGATGGTGTACCCACTTTAAATCTAGTTTTTGATATTTTTATAAGTTCAATTTGAAAAAATAAAACTCTTATTTGGAATCAAGAAATAAAAATTTACTTTGGATAAAATTTTCATATTATTCCGGTAACCTTCATATATTGATGAATAGTAAAAACACGCTATATTTTAATTAAAAAAAACTTTTTTATTCTCAATAATTTTTATGGATAAATTATAATATTGAATGGTTTTAAAGTATAAATATAATATATTTTTACCGTTTAATATAATTTATGTCATTATCATTTATTTTACATTAAATTCGTAGGTTAAATCAATTCAATCTTTTGCAATGTTTTAAAGAAAACCCTGTTTTCTTTCAACAACGAGATTAATTTTAATTTAATTTCTGAAACTTTTGTGTATTGAATTTGGAAAAAGGGATTCCATATTTGGAATCCGTGGGTCCAAATTATGTAAATAATCTATTTTTTTTTGGAAATTATGAATAGTAACTATGGTAAATTTTATTTACCATAGTTAAAGGTAAATCGGGTAAATAAGGGTAAATATAATATTATAAAATTACCCTAACACATGGCAAAATTCTATTTCATGGCTAAAAGTAGAACCATATAACCTAAGGTTTGGATTAGATTCATTTTATGTACTTTTGACCATGAAAATAATTTCATTATTATTAAAACCAAAGAAAGTGACAACATGTCACTCTCTTAAATATTATAAGTATATTACTTCTAATTTAGTGATAAACATAATGAATCTTCGTACATGAATAGTCTCCTGAAATCTAATAAAATTATACACATCATATGAATTTATTTATAATTTTTAGGGATTAAATAATTATCATTAATTGTGACACAATAGTGATGCAGAAATTGTTTATCTAGTGAAAATTCAAGAATATAGTTTTTATTAAACTAATAGTAACCATAAAAAGCCAAAAACCCTGAAGAAAACTTATTGGTCATGTAAATGTAAACCATAAACATACAATGGGGGAATATCTGACCATTTGGAGCCTTATATAAGGGATTATGATACTTATATTATTTTATTTTAAATGATACCAAAGTTGTCACATTCACAATTTAATAAATATAAAAATTTATATATTGTGATTTTAAGATGATAAATTCGAGTAAAAGTATTATTGTGAAGGGAAATAGATTTATCTTCATCATAGGATTTTATTTTTAATTTTTATGCAACGAATATGTATATTAAAGAATTATACAAAAATGCTGTAGTAATTATTTTATTAAGATATAAAAAATATAAATGGTTTTAAAAATAATAAAAAATATTAGATGAACTATTTAATATGATCCACTAATATTATAGATACATATGACATTTTATTAATCTATTAATCCTTTTAGTTTGAACATATCATCTATATTTATTTTATTTAAATTCAAATAAATGAATAGTGTCAAATTTGACACTATTGTTATTTTATAAAAATAACATATTATAAAATTGTTTAAAAATCACAAAAAGATTTAAAAATTATAAATTTAAATTTATATGGTCTAAAATGTTATTAAGTATCCAATTATGGACAATTCACAACAAATAAGTAATTATTTGTTATTATTTAAAATTTAGAAAGTTTTTACCACAAATAAAATTAAATTGATTAAATAAGGATAAATCAAGTTGATAATATTTAAAATAAATTCATAACATGTCTAAATTTTGTTGGGTGATGTTATTACAACACTATCTCATCTAATCTTCGGATATGAGTCATTTTGGATGTTTTTAAGTGGGTTTGGGATTTAATATAAACTAATATTTCTTATATTTCCAAAGGTGCCCCTCTCCTACCTTATAAAAGGGCACCTCCTTCCTCTCTTCCTCACACCAATTTGAACCATCATGCTCGGTCAAACCCTGCCCATTTCAATTACCAACTTCCTTATAAACCTACTAGAGGTACTGGTCTTATCAAAAGACCAACTCTAGTACCTTAAGATAAAGTTTAAAGGAGGCACTTTGAGAAAGAGGTAATACCTTCTACCGTTTTCTTCAAGTTCCATTCTTCTTCTACTCCCTCTTCTTAAGTTGTTTCATTATGAAGTAATAAAATCAGTATCACTAATATATAGATATGTTATTATAAGTATGAAACAACCCTATTTCAATATCAATCCATCCTATGGAAAATGAAATCGCCGCGCATGTGTACGTATGAAATACCGTCTCCACGCCGTGTTGTAATTTATTTTCCCCCACCACCTTACATGGATGGGTATAATGATCTAAATAATTACTATATATGATTATTGTAAAGTGATATTGATTATGAAATAGTATACATACAGTCCAATACAATTCCACGATCATGGAAACGATATCATCACTCGTGCGTACGTACGGAATACCGTCTCCACGATGTGATGTGATTCGTTATACATGATCTTCATTGCATAATGATTATATAAATGAATTGAATGAATAAATATGATATATAGTACATTAATACCATTCTGGAAATTATGTATCTATAACCTAAAGATAAGAATAAGAATTTATTCGACAAACACGCATAAGAACAAAAATTAATAAACACCCGAATAACAAGTAGTAATGATATATTACTACTAAGAAGCTAAGAATATGACCATATATGATATCATAACAATAAATATGACTATGTAATAAGTCAATAACATTATTTAAATCATTATACAAGAGGCTCAGACACTTATGAAGAAAATCGGTCCTAAGGTATGGGAAATATCACAATCTCATTTTTATCCGAGATTGTTTTGAAATTTACTAGGGTGTATATTATCATCCACATCCATGTTTCCTCAATATGTAATATTATTTACATACACCTACAATTTTTTAAATCTAATTTTACCCATCGGTGAGTTTTTAGTAAAATATATGAAAGGAATCTTTTGTCGTTTTTCGTACGAGGTACTTTTTGACTTTTCCGACAAAAGTACGAGAAGAATGTTTTTTTAAATTATACTGCATGAATGAATTTTTAAAACATTATTTCCAGGAAGATTCCTTTAAAAGTTTTCAATATTATTTTTAAACAACTTCTTTTAGTTGAAAATTGTATGACATGTTAAGAAAGGAAAAACATTTTGAAGTAGAAAGGGTATTTTCCTCAAGAATGGAGTTCATGAGTTCTATCAAAATTATTTTCCATATAAGATAATATAGGGTTATATTTCTATACCTATAATTACATTGATTTGATTATGTTGTGATGGAATTATTTTTATGAATTCCTTTATCATATATGAATTGTTTGATGATGTCACGATGTTTAAAGATTCCAATTTTTATTACATGGGTTATGCAATGATGTTTGATTTATGATTTTGTGGCACACATAAGAATGGTATCATTATGATATGGGTGGGACCTATATATCTCTCCAATGAATTGGGAAATGATTTTATATCTCATGAGATAGACATTGCTGGAATGGCTGGATAAACCGGTTAAGTGAAACAGGACTGAAATGAGGAATGAACTCGATTCAGAAATGGACTTTGTCCACTAAGATAGTCATGGCAATGAGTCTTGAATAATAAGAAATGATTCTCTATGATTATGTGTGTATGCCATAAAGTTTCATGTTTTCAGTTATTATTATTGGGATTACATTTCACTACTATGATTTATCCCATTTATGATATTATGATCTCTTTTGCAGGTTAAGATTTCCAAAATGTTATGTTCTTATGAATATGATGTGATTGATATTTCTTTTGTTTACCCTTATTGAGCGTTTGAGCTCACCCTTTTATGTTTTTTTCCCCAGGATATAAAGAAAGGTTTTAGGTAAAAAAAAGGGAAGATCTTTATGGGAGATGTTGAAGATCTTTCACCATGATTAGAAGATTATATTCTGAGTTTCCAAAGACACTAAACTATTACGGTCCTTGTGTGTGTGTTTTTTGTTATGTACTAAGTATTCCACAAAGTAATGTAATGTACATATATGTAAAGTATGGGTCGTTATACACTGTATATTATATATGATATATATAGTATTTATGTTTACTATATTATTCTAAATTTTATATTTAAAACATACCTTTATTCTTTTCATGTTGTAGAAATGCGATAATTTCATATGAGGAAGTGTGGACTACTGCCCACTCAAGTGATGTGAATCGTTCATGAAATACATGGAATGTATATAGAATGAAATCAATGAACATATTTGACCTATATAAAATATATATTATACGAGAATTATAATATATATATATATATATCTCATTTATTTTAAATTCCATTAATATGACAAAAAAATGAAAGTAGCATTCATGCGTACGTACGGCCTACCGTCTCCATGAACGGTGCATTTCATTTTTTATCTCCAAATGTTATAGAATAGTATAAAATTAATATGTACTGGATATATATGATATTTTAATCATTAATACTATTCTATAAATTATTTACTTATAACTACATGGGCAATCATTTTCAAACAAGTTAATTTTTTTTACTCATGTACCAAACATCGGCAAAAAAGTCTGATAAAAACTAACATTATTAAACAATTATTATGACATTATAATATGTGATATGAACTGAATAATAATTTTTAAAGGAGGTCCTTAATCAATTTTAAATTTACAAAAGTTTATTATTCTGAAATATAAAGAAATTAACAAGACAAGTCAGACTTGAGGTAAGGGATCATACATCTCTCCTTCTTTTTAAGTACATTGTTTTCTGTTATTCCTTTTAAGCTCATATTTCATATGATTGGGATGTTATTTTATATTCATCATGATTTAAATTTAATTTTAATACGATGAGAGACCCTATTTGATATCATCAATCCATTTTTGGATGTTTTAAGTGGCGCTGTTAGGCTGCCATGTTTTCATAAGAGATTTTTCATCTCACTTTTATTCCCGTGATATTTAGGCTACATTTTCCACCATTTCCTTTTAGTGGTATATTTACTGACCATTATTCTACTCTTTGTGTAATATAATTTCTTTTATGAGTATTTACATCAATTTTGTATTTTCTTTCTTTCATGGGGTGTATGTGTTGAAAGATACCCAAGTCCGTAAGGGAACCTTTCACCCTCTTCTTTTTAAATAATTTCTTTTGTTATGCCTTTTAATTCACATTATATTAAGTTGGGATATGTTCTTCTATATCCTTATTGATGTAAATTTTATTTACAAGTGATTAGATACCCTTTTTATCCCTCATCAACTATTTTTATGAATTTTGAAGTGACGCCGTTAGGCTGTCGAATTTTTGCAAGGGAACTTCTCAACCCAATTTTGATTCGTTGGGATAAACTTGTACTCATTGAAAATGTCATTCTATGAATATGTGTGAATAACCTGTGATTTTTTTACACTTAATATCCACGTATATTTGGTGTATTCATTTGTCACACATTATTATGTAATTTATTTATCCTTAATCCAAGGATACCGTCCTTATAAGGGACTTCGTGTCAATCTCCATTCATTGAGGCATACATTGTTTTATACACATCTTTATTTTATACGGTGTATAATCCCCTTTGACTTTTATGCTTATTCAAAAGGAATATTTTTTTATACGAAGCATTTTACTAAATGACTAAAGGAATGTTTCTTTATCGTACGTAAGCGGCGACAATGACATCTCCGCCGCCGTGACCATTATTTGAGTTTCGGCATCCTCTACAAGCCATACATTTTTATTAAAATGAAAAATAAATACCATGTTTTAATTTTCATTTATTTTGGTATTGAAAATGGTTATCATAATGGTTTTATGTCAATGCGTTGTATTGATATCTTGTTATTGAAAAGTGGAAATGTTATGTTCCCCTTATGCATTTTTATGTGATACGATTATGTTATGGTTCTTGGTAATCATTATGAAGACGGGTGGTTCCATGATAAACTAAGGGCGGGTGAGCCCAATATAGCTCTCCAATGCATTGGTAAATGTGAAGGAGTTAAAATTTAAGGTTTCTCTGAAGATATTTAGGGAATATACTGGGATGGGTATTCCAAACGTAACCAAGATAGTTACTCACTCTGTAAGAATGTTATGAATGCCTCAAGTTACCTTTATTCCTTATGATTTCTATGATTTATTCATGATTTGATGAGGTATTTTAAAATTATTATGTTTTATGAGTAAAGTATGATTTCATACATGGACTAATGTTTTCTTTTCATACTTTTATATCCTTTACTAAGATTTTTATGCTCATCTGATGTTTTTGAAATGTATTTCATATGTCAAGGGAAAGGTGCATGTTATGATGATAGTTCCAAGGAAGTGTCAAGAAATAATCCATGTTTTACTTTAAATATGTTTTCGTTGATCGGAAAAAATTAATACTATCTTTTATAAAACCACATTGTTTAAATGTGGAATGTAATTCATGATTTATGATCTAATTATCTAAAACTCTAAACCTAAAAAGATCCTCAATATGAATTATTCATTTAATTAAATATTATGTAAGGTTTAAGGCCGGTCCCTTATACACATACCACTTTGAAAATATTAAAAGGAATTATAATTTTAAATCGTTAATTTCCATATATATAATTTCTTAAAACCATTTTTAAAACATGGACATTAATGAGATAGATTTTGAATAATAAATCATTAAAAATTCTAAAATGATATTTTAGTTAGAGTTCCTAACCAAAATAGAGACACTTGAATACAATTAATTGAGGAAATAAAAACATAGTAATATCATGAGTATAATGGTATTCATGATATACTATGTCAATGTACATTATATACACTATATAAAAGTTATTTGGTGTATAACAACAAAGGAGTTTCAATGGAATGTAAATTGAGATGAAAAAATTTATAAATAACGTATCCCTAGGTTAAGGATAAATCAATGAAATAATTATATGTGATAAATAAAAATACACTCAATATGATTGGATATTCAGTGTAAAACAATAAAAGGACATTCACACATATTCTTGTAAAAACAACACCAATGAATTAGATGTTTCACTCAATACATGGAGATTGAATAAAAATTACTCTTATCATGTTCATATCGATGACTTTAGAATTTATAAATGGAGTTATTATGTGTATTAAATTTATATCCACAGAATGGTGAGTGGAAATTATTACATAAGAAAATAAATAGTGATTCTACACATAATCTTGGAGTAAAATAATCAATGAAGTATGCGGAATGTCGAATGAGTGGAAATTGAAATTTCAAATTCCATTATCGATTTGGTAACATAAGAAACATACACCCATGAAATAAGGATCATAAAATTATTATTTAAATATCCATAAATTATGTTATATTACACAATGAATACAATCATGGGCAGTACACACACCACATGCAATAAATAAGTTGTGAACAATGGAAATCTCGTGGAATTAAAAGTGAGATAAGAAACCCCTTACTATGTACATTTTACTTGGTCATGGGTATGATAACCTCCTATATAATGGTGATATAATTTTTATTTAATTATAAAAGATTTATATACATTAATATTATATCATATTTTATCTTTTAACATTGATTTGTTAATAATATATTAGTATTATCGTCGTTTCAGGTGTTAACAGATTCATTTTCCTGAATATTCTTTGTTATGTGAACTATATTATTTATGGATGGGATGTTTATTATTCATATACAGAATGATATCATGTGTATGATCATTATTTTTAATCATGAAATGAAATTTAGTCTTGAATGGATACGATTGGGAATGAATCTCATCGCGATCGTGGAGACGGTCATCTGTACGTACGCACGAGCGACAATATCACACTTTTGATATTAAAATAATATTTAATTAGATATTATATCATATATAAAGAATCATTATCATGTTATATTTATTATTTTAATGAATTATACATCATTATTATACCCATCCAAATAATAAAGTATTGAATAACAATTACACCATGAAGAGGAGATGGTAATCCGTATGTACGCATGTATAGTGACATGTCATTCAAAGGATGGATAGAAAAATGAAGATTGTTTTCTATATTAGTAATAAAATCACAGTATATATATGATACTAGAGTAATTATTATATAATGGAAATAAAAAAATAAGTGGAAGGAGAAAAGAACTTGAAAGAGGGTGGTGAAATTATTTACTCTTCTTCAGGTACTTCCTTTTGATTTGATCAAAAGGGCTCTTTAAGATGGATTTCTGACCATAGGAGGGCCTCAAGGATGAAATTTGGAAAGTTTAGAGGATATTTGGGCAGGTTTTGGCTGAGACAAAAGGCTTTGACGGTGTGAATTAGTTACTATGGGGAGTGACCTTTTATAAGCGGGGTAAGGAAAACCTTAGGAAAAGCTAGAAATATTATTTTATAATAAATTCATATTCTATTTATAATGGATCCAAAGTGGATTATTTAAATTTTAATATCGGTATAGGTCAAAAAATACTCAACCAATAGGATTTATAGTGGTTTGGATCTCTATATTATCTTTATCTTTTTGATTTAACTCTTAGTTAAACAGTTTGACATTTACCATGTCTTTTTGTATTTTTATATTATATAGTTAACAAACATACTATAAACTAAAAGCGACCCCCAAGTAGTCGATTAATGATACATCTATCATTATATAAGTCATTTGGTTGAATGTTAGGTTTTATGAATAAAATATCATTTAATATTATAATATTTGTTTTCAGAACTCATTTATGTCAATTTTGACACTATTTAATAATTTATTTTTGTTAAAGTCATAAAAAATTATTAATTCAAAAAAAATTCATTTAATAAATTGTACAATTTAATTTTAACCAATAAAATTCATGTATGTCATCAAAAAAATCATGTTATATTTATCGTAACATTTATAATACCAATTATTTGATTAATTCATTAATAAGGAAATTATTGCATCATTATTGTGTCATTAATAAATTTAATTATTCAATGTATAATTTTTTTAAATAAAATACCACTATGTAGGAAATCGTTTTAGCTTTCTAATTAATATTTATAGTCGAAAATATTACATATATCACCCTATGTAAAAATTGTTTTTCTAAAAGATATATGCTTTTGTAATTTTTGTATTTATTTTAACTTAATTAATATAATGTGTCATTATCACATACAAGTGGATCAATGGGGTCCCAAAATCCAGCCAAATATGCCCATGGTCGGACATGTATCAATAAATAGGGTTAGGACTCGTTTTATGGTAATTAAATATTATTATAATATTAATTTGTAACCCTTATTTACCAGATTTACCCTTTAACCATGGTAAATAAAATATTCATTGAAGTAATTATTCAAAATGTCTAAAAATAAAATTTACCTAATTACACAATTTTGATCTCCTGATTATAAATATGGAATCGATTTTTCTAAATTCAAAACACAGAAGTGGCTGAAATAATTTTAAAATTAATTCTCGTTGTCAAAATAATGAGCCCGTATTTTAAGAAATAATAACTATCAAAAGATTGACCCTTGTTTTTTTCTAGTTTAAATGTGAAATTACATCCAATTTCCAATATTGGATTAAATGGTAAAAATATATTCTAATTATACTTTAAATCCACTCAATAGTATAATTTATCACTATAAATTATTCAGATTAAAAAAGTTGTTTCTAATTAATGTTCAGCATTTTTCACTATTCATAAAAATTTGAATGTTTTCTAAAAAATACAAAAAATTCACCCTAGGCTCATTTCAATATTCATAATCCAAAAATTATGTCCATTTTGAAATATAAAATTTATAAAATTTCAAATAGTGGGTATTACTATTCATAACGGCTAGTTTGATTGATGTGGTGTGTGTTAGAACTCGAAGTTGTGTACAACACACAATACTGTATTATTCAAAGGGAAGTGTTCCATGGAAGCTTGGGGTGTTACATTCTCCCCTCCTTCAAATAATTTATTAATCAAAAAAAATTTAAAATTGGGATTGGGAATATAATGGAATCTCCCACATCCGAAACAAAGTAAATAAAATTATCACTTTAAAAGAAAGAAAGCGAAGTACAAAGGTCATCCAAGATAACCCATACTAAAATTCCATGTAGGAATACATGGATGTGGATGATAAAATAAGTGTCATGTTCTAATGGAGAGGGATAGAAAACATGATCAGGAGAATGTAAACAACAAGAAAACCCCAAACTTGTGGTGGGACAAACGATCATTAGTCTCCCAGTAGGAAAAGTAAACAGAAAACATTTTTTTTTAAGTTACATTAAATAAAGATGAGGAATTAATTTATGATATTGACTATAAAAATGAAGAGATATTCATACTTTTTTTGTAGAGTTTCATTCTTTAATAAATTTCATCCACAAACCAATTTTTTTAAATGATGAGTATTCAAGAAGACATGGTCACATTGGAAGATCTAGAATAAACTTCTATAGAATAACATGATCTATAAAGGATAAACTATATATTTACCTTGTATTTAGAGATTATTCCAAACCAAAACGGTTGGTATAAGTTTTGATGATCCCCCAAAAGGAAATTCCATTATAGAAAGAAACACTAATCGTAATTTCTATAACTAAACCAACAATACCCCAATGTTAAATAAATACCATTCAAAAAATAATTTTCCTTAAAAATCCTTCTATATAATCCAAACTAATATTGAAACCCAAAACAAAGAAGAATTTGGTTATGTAGTCTTCCACATTATATTTTATATCCAAATGACATCAAATAATCGTTATGTCACATAATTAAAAAAATTAACCTAATTACATGTTCTATATTATTGGTTAATCATTTTCATAAATAACCCAATTCACTATAATTACATAATAAAAACATATATAAAAAATTCACCATTACTCCTCAAATTAAATCCCATTTTATTCTATTTTCTGTGGTCATATAGTGTTCCTAACAAAGTGAACATCTTAAAAAATAGTATTTATCTCTTAATCATCGAATCATTTTCCTATACTAAGGGTATTCATTTGATAAGACATAACATCCTAAATCAACTTATTGTTGATAAATAAAATCATTTAACTAAAAATAATTAGTCACACTAACCAGTGACTTCACGTAGTCCAGTGGTAGGCGATGAATCCCAATAGCACATTGGTTGTGGGTTCGATTCCCACAGCTTTGTCTAACACGATGGGTTGTCACACAGTCTGTGTGTTTTCCTTTTGCAAAAACTATATTTTATAACATTACCAAAATGAGATAAATTACTCAAAATAACCATTACATAATTTAACCACAAAATTTATCTCATACATTTCATTTTCATCCCAAAATATAATAACTTGTAATTGCCTCAAACCCAATGATCATATAAATCCGAATGGTTATTTATTACTATATCCATAAGATAATATATAAGTCTTCCTCAAATATAATTTTCACATGACAAGCTGCAGGGTTTCAAATACAAGTGAAAATTATTCCAATGTAATCCCATCAACAAGGAGTACTACTCCCTTTAGAAATTTCTCCAACCATTTATATCCACATGGATTATTCTTTAACAAAGAAAATATCCTGTAGAATATGGCATTCACCCGGTTAAGGGCCATGTCCCCTAAATTTACGGAAACTGACTGTAAAAGTATTCTTTGGACAATTTTTATTTTCTTCCATATTACTATTAATTTTTCCTCGGAAATTCTTCACTTTATGTCCTTCTTTCCCACATGTAAAGCATTTCTTTGTTTGATTGAGACACTTTTTTGGGTGTCTGATTCCACATTTATTGCATGATGGAAATTGAGGATTCATTTATCCAGGTTCTCTACTACTGGAGCTCTTATCATTCTTCACCTTTCTCTTCATTTTTTAGTATGGGAGCAGGTTAAAATATATGTTATTGATAATATTTTTGTAAAAATTATTTGGCATGAACATGATATGTTTTATGCCTATCGACATTCCATTTTGTTGCTCCTTTCCACCATCATTCCACCCTTGTACATCATTCTCAATGTTACCATGACTTCATTAGAATCCATCCATTGACTAAATCCAGAAGGTATTGTGTTGGTAACAATATTCCTAAAATCATTTAGAAAATATCATGACACCATATTTTCAATTTGAAACACCTTAGGATTAACCAAGGTCATCTATTCTCATCTTATATTAAAAATTTTTAAATCAGTTGGTAAAAAAATTTACATTTTCCTATGTATATCTCCCGAGAGTGTCTTAACCATGAGGGAAGCAAGGCCCATTGTCATGCAGCAGTTCCAATTCGAGTCTAGCTCAAAGCTGTGTTTCTGGGTTTTACCCGTAGATACATCTGTGCTAGAGCCGTCTCTACCTACTCGTATCCAGACAGGGATGTATTGCTCCGAAAACTCACAAAATTTCTACAGTACTAAAATTATAGGAAGTTCTTCTATATTAATCCTCAAATACCATCTTAGGTCTATGTTATGTAATCAAGTTTTATCTAAATCTAGTATATATGGTTTGTACTAAACATCCTCTAATACCAACTGTAATGCCGCAACACCAGAAGCCCAGAGTCGGTGCATTATTACGTATCATTGGAATGATCATAAAAGATTATGTATCGAAAGACTGATTAGTTTAGTCTCCTTGGAATTACTAGATACATTCATAAGGTTTACATTACATCATAAAATGGAAAACTACAACAAAATTGTCTTCACAGCAAACACTGAGATCCCATAGACTATCCCAAGAGGTCATTCATAATATACTTCTTTGCATCCTAGGAAAAATAAATCACAGAAAGGGATGAGCTCAGATGCTCTGTAAGGATAACAGTATATATAGAACATTCATATATAAGAATAAACATTTATGGTAGTGTATAAGAATATAACAAAATCCTTTTAAACTTGTACATCAGCATAATATGGAAAAGATAAAATCAAATAATGTAATTTACATATTCACATGGAAATTTTACAACTCGAATGATCACATGCAATATTAATAACCAATTTTATAATGATGGAATGCATAATGCCAGACTATCATAACCACATAGTCAAGGCCTTGTGCCAAGACTACAAATAAGATTTTGTCAAGGACTTGTTCCAAGACACTAGTTTGTCTCATGAAACCTGCCGATGCATCAAGGAGCTATAGCGGGCTCCACCCGTCACTTACTATGTCCAATGCATTCTTAATATGAACAGGATTAATCATAACATAAACATTCGTATTAAAACTACCATACAAAATGTCAATACCTTATCCACGAACCATGAATGGTATAAAAATTGCACCTCTACAGTCAAACATAACTCATTAGATACTATATAGAATATTGTATTGTATCATATTAACCTCTATCAAGAATAATTATGGATATTGACAAAGATGAAAATAATAATAAAAACTATTAGAGAGAAATATCCCCAATTTTCATGAAATCATTTAAAAGTAACACTATTTTTCAAGAACCCATTTAAAAATAGATTTTTGAATCAATGTGTCCCATACCACATTGAAACTTTTAAGTTGAATTTTAATTTTAAAACATTAATGTCCATATAAATATATACTTAAATCTATTTTTAAAACATGGACATTGATGAGATAGATTTAGAATAATAAATCATTAAAACATTTAAAATGATATTTTAGTTGAGTTACTAAACAAAAGAGAGACACTTGAATACAAATAATTGATGTAATAAAAACATTGTAATATCACGAGAATAAATGGATACATGATATACTATGTCAAAGAACATTATATACACTATATAAAAGTGATTTGGTGTATAACTTCAAAGGAGTCTCAAAGGAATGTAAATTGAGATGAAATATCTTTTAAATACCGTATCCTTAGGTTAAGGATAAATAAATGACATAATTATGTGTGAAAAATATAAATACACTCAATATGATTGGATATTCAGTGTAAAACAAACAATGGAAATTCACACATATTCTTGTACAAACAACACCAATGAATTAGATGTTCATCTCAATAAATGGAGGTTGAGATAAAATTACTCTTATCAATTTCATATCAATGAATTGAGAATTTATCAATGGAGTGATAATGTGTATCAAAATTATATCCACAGAATGTGGAGTGGAAATTATTACATAATCAAATAAATAGTGATTCAACACAAAATCTTGGAGTAAAATTATCAATGAAGTATGCGTAAAGCTGAATGAGTGGAAATTGAAATTTCAAATTCCTTTATCAATTTGGTAACATAAGAAACATACACCCATGAAATAAGGATCATAAAATGTTGATGTAAATATCCATAAATTAAATTATATTACACAATGAATACAATTATTGGAAGTACACACACCACATGCAATAAATAAGTGGTGAACAATGGAAATCTCAGGTAATTATAAGTGAGATAAAAAACCCCTTACATTGTACTTTTTCCTTGGTAAAGTGTTGGTTAACTTCCAGTATAATGGTGAAATAATTTTTATTGAATTATACAAGAATTATATACATTAAACTAATAAAATATATTATCTTTTAACATTAATTTGTTAATAATATCGTAGTATTATCGTCGTTTCAGGTGTTAACATATTCATTTTCTTGTATATTATTTGTTATGTGAGCCATATTTTTTATGAATGGAATGTATCTTATTAATATCCAGAATTATATCATGTATATAAATATTATTTTTAATCATCAAATGAATTTTTTTCTTCAATGGATATGATGGGGAATGGATCTCATCGCGTTCGGGGAGATGGTAATCCATATGTACGCACGAACGACAATATCACTCTTTTGATATTAAAATAATATATAATAGGATGGTATATAATATATACAGAATCATTATCATGTTATATTTATTATTTACATGAATTAAACATTATTATTATACCCATCCAGATAACAAAGTATTGAATAACAATTACACCATGACATGGACACTGTAATCCGTACGTATGCACGTATGGTGACATGTCATTCAAAGGATTGATTGAATAATGAAGATGGTTGTAAGATATTTATAATAACATCACAATATATATATAATTCTTGAGTTATTATTTTAGAATGGAAATAACAAAAAAGAAGAAGTAGAAGGAGAAAATAACATGAAAGAGGGTGGTGAAATTATTACATCTTTTTTGGGTTCTTCTTTTTTATTTATCAAAAGGGAACTTTAAGTTGGCTTTATGACCAAACGAGGGCCTCTAGGATGAAGTGAGGGAAGTTGAGTGGATATTAGCGTAGGGGTTTGCCGAGCCAAAATGCTTTGAAGGTGTGAATTACTGATTAGGTGGAGTTCCCTTTTATAAAAGGGTAGGGGGCACATGAATAAAAGCTAGAAATATTAATTTATAATAAATTCATATTCAGTTAATAATTTCTCCAAAGTTGATTATTTAAATTTTATGGTGGGGTAAGTCAAAAATAAATCCTAAAATAGGTTTTATACAGGTTTGGGTCACTATATAAACATTATCATTTTTAATTAAATCTTAGTTAAATAGTTTGACATTTACCATGTCTCTTTGTATTTTTATATTTTATAGTTAATAAACATACTATATTCTTCCAAGAGACCCCCAAGTAGTAAAGTAATGGTACACCTATCATCATATATTCATTTTGGCTGAACCATAGATTTATAAGAATAGAATATCAATTAATAATATTATATTTGTTTTAATAACTCATTTATGTCAATTTTGACACTATTTAATAATTTATTTTTGATAAAGTCTGAAAAAAAATTATTAAATCAAAAAAAATTATTTAATTAATTATAAAATGTCATATTAACCAATAAAATTCATAGATGTCATAAAAACTTTCAAATTATATTTATTTTAACATTTATAATACCAATTAATTGATTCTTTTATTAATAAAGAAAATATTGCATCATTATTGTGACATAAATAAATTTAATTATTAAATTTATAAAAATTATAAATAACATACCATTATGTATTAAATCATTTTATATTAATAATTATTATTTTTAATAGAAAATATAACATTTAAA
The DNA here is from genome assembly GCA_963277665.1 of Viscum album. Taxonomy (NCBI): domain Eukaryota; kingdom Viridiplantae; phylum Streptophyta; class Magnoliopsida; order Santalales; family Viscaceae; genus Viscum; species Viscum album. Next base: position 1,877,646,192 of record OY728150.1, on the reverse strand, counting down.
TCCCTATGTAAAAATTTTTTTTTCTCAAAGATATATGCTTATGTCGTTTTTGTATTTACTTTATCTTAATTAGTATAAAGTGTCATTATCACTTACAAGTGGCTCCTTGGGGTCCCAAAATATACCCAAAGATGGAAATGGTCAGAAATGTATCCAAAAAAGGGTTAGGACAGTTTTAGGGTGACTAAATATTATTATTATATTATTTTTCACCCTTATTTACGGGATTTACCCTTTAACCATGGTAAATAAAATATTTACCGAAGTAATTATTCAAAATGTCTAAAAATAAAAGTTAGCTATTTACACAATTTGGACATTCTAATTCAAAATATGGATTCAATTTTTTTAAATTCAAAACACATATGTTGCTGAAATTAATTTATAATTAATTCCTGTTGTCAAAACAAAGAGCGTGTTTTTTAAAAAATAATAACTATCCAAAGATTGTCACTTTTTATGTCTAGTTTATATGGGAAATTGCATCCAATTACAACTATTGGATTAAATGGAAAAAATATATTCTAATTTTTATTTAAAACCTCTCAATGGTATAATTTATTACTATAAGTTAATTGGATTAAAAATGTTGTTTTTAATTAATGTTTAGTATTTTTCACTATTCATTAAAATGTTAACGTTTTCTAAAAAATTCAAAAACGTCACCCTAGGATAATTTCAATATTCTGAATTGAAAAATGATTTTAATTTTAAAAGATAAAATTTATAAAATTCCAAAAAGTGGGTATTACTATTCATAACGGCTAGTTTGATTGGTTGTGGTGTGTGTTAGAACTCGAATTTGTGTATAACACACGGTACTATATTATTAAAAGGGAAGAGTATTGTGGAATCATGGGGTGTTACATTCATCACATTGATCATCACATCAATTTTTATCAAGATTCCTCCTACGACAATCCATTGGATAGAATACAAGAAAATTTATGTGTATGCCTATTAAACACAGAAAGGGGAATATAATTAAAAAAGGGATATCTTTTAAACTACATTAATTTCTATAACTTATGAATTTATATGTTTCAATCTATGTTATCCATGATTTACTTCCCTATATATATATATTCTCAAGGTAATTTTTTATTCCCTTAATAATGTTTCATAATAAGCTTATCAATTTACCAAATTATATCCCTTGAGAGTGTGGAAATAGGGTGTAGGAAGGCCCATTGTTTTGCACAAGTTCCCAATCCATTCTAGTCAAATTAGTGATTTCAGGTATTACCAATATATAGATATGTTCCAGAGAAACATCTAATTTTTTGTATCTAGACAGGGATATATTTTTCTTGATAAACCAATTTCTCTATACTACCAAAATTTTAGGTATTATTTTATTATACTTAGTCGTATCCATAAGGATATCACTAGAGTTTTATAATAGTAATCCCAAAAATAACAAAACATGTCCTCTCATACAAACTATAACATCCCTGATCTATAATACACAGATAAACATGATTTATTACAAAACATTTCACTTAATACTATCCAAAATATCAAGAAGTCTAGTGAATTTGGGGATTAATAACATTACATTACAACATAATATATAAAATAAAAAATCTCTATTGAAAACTTCTGTTACAAAACCACAACAATCATTCGTACGTGCAATTGCATCAGATAACCTGAGGAGATGAATGAAAAGTGGGTGTCATATTAATACCAAAAAGGGAGTAAACACATAATAACATAATGAATACAATACAAGTTAAGATATAACCATATCAATGGATCATAATCGAAAAATAAACATAATGGCATGATATAGCATGATTATCAAAACATGGAAATGTGGAAACAACATACAACATGATTTTTTCATGATCCAAGGGCCATTGAACAAGGATTAGATTGAGTAAGACCTCATAACACTTGAATTATAATGTGTACACACTTATTTCACTTGTAATATCATGATATTAAACATTACCCTATCCATTGGAGGACTATTAATGCACACCCTTCAGATTCATTTTAATCTCATTATAAGTGTTCCACATAGATCATTTAAGATTGATTCATTCAACATCATCATTTATTTCATGATAAAAGAATTAGTAATACATTCATTTATGTAAATTAAATATGTATAAGTGCATAAATATGAATACCCTTAAAAGAATAATGTTCATGGAAATCACTATACGATTATTTTTGCTTGGAAAACCGCAGTGAAATTTTGGCAGCGTAACAACATCATATAGAAGTTTATAAATTGGGTTGATAAGAGAGAAATGGGTCTATAATCATTTATACATGAAACAGATAGTAAGGGTAGAATTTAACATAATTTCCCATCATATTAATTTGAAATTAGATTCATAATATAGAAGAAATGATTGAATCCAAATAAGAAGAGAGAAATCCCTTATGGAATTTAGTTCTAGTAAGTAGAGTACATGGAAGGAATTAATTAGAGATAATGGGTTATATATGGATTAAAATATATGTAGGATAGTATGGGGAGGTGATAAATCATACCAAAATATTTGTAATTGAAACTAAAATGGTATAACAATATAATTATACTTTGATAAAACAATGTTAATGGAATGAAAGTAAGGATCTATTACTTGAGTATGTGACTTCAAAAGCATTATGTTGGGATTATTGAGAGTTAAAGGGTGCCTTGGAGGATTAAAGAGAGGGTAGGGATGAGTAGAGATGTTCTCCAAGGATTTATAGTGAACTAATGTGGGATCATTGGTGGTTTAATGTAGGAAATTAGAGAGGAACTCTGTAATATTTCACAAACATAGGTTTTGGAATCTATATAATTAATCATTCAAAACCGAAAAACATCCCATGTTTTCCGCATTATTTTTTCCAAATATGTGTGGAAAAAATATTTTATAAGGAAAATGGATGAAAATAATAAAATATTTATCCTTTTATAGTGGGTTTGAGTCACACTCTCAAGGTAATGTATTTAAAATTGTATAATATGTTATATATTTTGGACGATTCACTAAGGCTATAAAAAATAAGTAAAAAAATATAATTTCAAATTACTTTAATAATAAAAATACATTTGGTACTTTAATAATAATTATATTATTTGTCATATAATTTTGGAGTCATTATGATGTCATAAAACCCATTTTTTATTTAAATGGTATTTAATTTTTGACCAATCATTCGACTGTCTTAGAAAGTTATAAAAAAATTTCCGTTGGATAATTTTAACATCCTGGTTCAAAAAAATAATATTCATGCTATATAAATTATTTTATAAACATGTGAATTTTAATTTTTAAATTAAAAACTGACATTTATTGAAAATTCATAGGTGTTAACAAAAATAGTTCTCATACCATAATTAAAATTACATTTGACATCATTAAAATTATATGATCATTTATTATTCATAAAAATATTACGATAATAACCTCTTTTTAAAATATTAATTATTTTAAAGATTCAATAATTCTTTAATATATAAATTTTTTTTTCTCTTATACAAATATAACTCTTATTAGACTGATTACCAAATCCATTAATGATATGGAAGTGATATGATTATAATTTATAAAAATATTATTAATAAAAACCATGGTTTAATATGATAATGAATGTATTTCTCAAAAGTACCATTTTTAACTGAAAAATCAAATTATAAAATTCATTGTTTTCTTTTGAAAGACTATTAATATAATAAAATTTATTAAATAATAATTTTTTAATAAAATTGGATTATCCACTGAGTATGAAATAACATTTTTACATAACCCATTATGACACCCACAGATGAACTAAGGGTATGGGTTTCGATGGTGGCAGAATCATGGGGCTGCTCAGATAACAACGCTCATGTGGTAATCTCTATTATCATGAATATCTCTCAGAGGTGATTCTATTCAACCTTAATGTGTTGAATCACATCTTGGGATTGTTCAATAGCGCACTGTGATTCTACCTCATTTTCAAGATATAAAAAATGAGCATCGTATGGCCCAAGTCCAGAGGATGAGGCCATCCTCTAATTTGTTTGTGTCGAATGTAGTTTGTTTTAAATACAAATAATATTTATATCAGTAATGTGATCAATGTTCAATGACTATTTTATCAATGATAATGATATGTAATGGCCAATTATACCCAATAATAAAAAAAAGTGTGCAGGAGTTTTTTATATCAAAAAGACAATAAAATTAATGGAATATTATTCACAAATGATCAGGTCATTACAAAGAAATTAGAATCAAATGCTTCTTTCTAAGGATATTTTCTAGTATGAGGATTTGTATTTTTCTATTATTATCAACCAATGAATAATTGGAGACTCATAATTAGATAGAATTAATGTGAACCCTCATGTATAAGGGACTCTTGGTTGATTGATGATTTCAATACTACAAAATCACTAGTAGTGTTTCAACACTTACTGAACTATAGAAGAGTTTATAGTGATTCAAACTACTCAATATTTTTTTCACTTGCACAATATCATTGAAATAGTCATTCAGAGTGTACTAAAGGGTATATTTAAAAATAAATCAAAATAAGATAATGAAAATTCTTTATCATAATATACTAGATCAATGAAATAATAACTACAAAATCTTTTCTATTATCATTACTTCATCCTAACTATATTATTTCTATATGAGGTGTGATTACTTTACTTTGTACATTTAATAATACACGCTCTTTCACAGTATTAGAGAATAATCTGGAACACTAATCTTAATATTTTAAATTTCTTATCTTAGGAAGATCTATTAAAGTGGTTGTATGTATCTTGGAATGTGTGTATGAAGATTTTATATGTAAAAACTCAATCATGTTTTGGGATATATTTTATTCTTTAATAATATTTCATAAAGTGGGTGATTTCCAATTGGAGAGGAATAACCCTTATCATGAGTCTAAACCTCTCATTTTAGTTATGTAGTGTGTTTTATTATTATGTATTTCATAATTTATGAATAAAATCATATTATGTGTTTCAAATCACTCTAACAAAACATTAATCTAATAGTTAATTTTTATTTTTTTAATTTAATTTTATTTATTTCAAAAAAGCGACTTTAATATTGGTTTAACATGGTGGTGATTAAGTCATTGAGAAAATTTTTGATAAAAGTAAATTATATATTTATATTAGGTAAATTTTTTGAGATATTTTCATAGAATTTTGGATTTAATTTGTTATTATTTTTAATTATAATGATTTTTGCAAACTCAATTATCCTTCCACTTGAGTTTCCCAATCTGGCCAACATTCGATATCAAAGGAAGTTATTGTCTATGATTTCTTATATTTTAACCATGATGATGTTTTTAAGAATGTGTTTTTACTTTATATTTTTTCATTAAATTGTTATTAGATATTCTTTGTTCAAACGTAATTAATCTAAATGACCAATCTCTATTATTTTTTTAAAATTATGTTTAGTTGAAAAAATAAAAATCCACCATGAAATCATGAGTTATAATATTTTGGGCGTAATGAGCCTTCTTTTTCGAAGGTACGAGTCATTTTTTCGAATTAAAATCCTTCTTTCTATATTGGTAAACATTACTAATGACCTATTGGTGTTTTTGTATTTATTGGGATTCTTTAAATCCTAGATCTATAGAAATATAAAAATATAGTGGGACACAAAATTAGAACATGATAAGTACTAACTGGGTGGATTAACCATATGGGGTACTTTCATCCCATGAGAGGACAAATAGCTTTTACGAAACCATGAATGCCAGGGGACATACTCATGTGAGTTTTTAGATCATAGTGGTAGAGTATATTATCATGGACAGGATGTGGTTAGGAAAACCATGCACCTACATCATGCAAGGTCCCTCCTTATACTATCTAAGAAGCACAATTTTCAAATGGTTTTTAAAATTGTTTTGATAAACTTGCAACTCCTTTTTGATGATGAATTTACCATTTTAACTTGAAATTTTTTAGAAAAAAATTCCTTATTCCTCTCTAATTTTTGGAGCGGAAAACACATTCTTCTCCTCTCTTTTGATCTCTTCAACCTCCAAACGTGGGGATCATGGATCCACCTTCATCTAAAATCAGAATCAAACATAATCAGACGAATTGGATATTCATTGTTATGCTTTAAAATCCAATAGCCTCATATCTATTTTTATCTTCAAGTATCTAGTGTGATTTCAGTGCAAGATCATTCCCCCTATTTTTAAGGTGTTAGTATGTTTCTATAATTTCATTGTTTTTTACTTCACACATGAAGCTGATATTTGAAAATGAGTCATCTATACCCCAATGGTATGTGCTATATTTGTTTCCCCAAAAATTCATGATTTTTTTTAGTTTTTTCATTGTGTAACTGTCACTACATTGTTAATAATTTTTATTAAATGTTTTATTGTCTTATAAATAAATACAATGTTGTTTTTATACATTGGTGGACCATTTATAAGTAATTAGATGATGTTGGCCTCACTAATTTCCACCGATTTGGGAGTTCTAAATGAAATGATATATTTTATAGAATTGTTTATATGATCATAAATGTTATAAATGTCTGAATTCACCTTGAAATTCTATATACCTTTACTTATAAATTGATTAACCTAATTTAAATGAATATAAATTGGTGGAAAGGCCACACCACATGTATTATTATTTTGAGCATGAATTATATGATTAGTGAATCCAATATTTGTATTAGGATTGGTGAATATAATGAATATATGTGCTCCATCATGTTCATTTCTATTATAAATATAATAATATTAATTATGCCATATATATTGGATTCTCAACGATGGATAAAGGACATGTTTAGTGTGAAATTTCATGCTCCCTTACATTAGGTGTTGGGAATGACATCTCCCACTATTATAATTTTATCTAGTAGATGGGAATAACATTCCATATTACTCTGTATCCGGAGTTGGTCTTGAAGACTCACCCATCATATTGATTGAGGTGAATTATGTCTCACATTCATGATGTGTTTCAGGGATTGTATAATTTCTTGATCTATATATCATTAGAGAGGTTGTGGATGCCTGAGTTTTTTCCCGAGTCTAGCTAGTACCTAGTTTTGAGGTATATGCCAATATATTTCCTCCCATGAAATGTTCATATATGCCTATATAGTATATAATTATTTATATTTTATTATATATATATATATATATTTATTTATTGATCAGACTCATTACGACCTATATCCAAGTAGGTAGATCTATCCAAGTGTCTTATGGGAACCTGCTTCAGTTAGTATTTATTTTATAAGAATTATTATTATTTATATCATGTGAACAATGATATACTATGTAAACTGGATGGATTATTTCTAGACGGTTTTGGTGGTGGCTTATTGATTTTATCTCACACCCTACCTGGGCTGCCTTTGGCACCCACGTTGACCTCATGTCTGCAAGTATGGACAGGGGTAAGCACCCATCTACATATGTTCAATCTAATTTACTTATAGCACAGTGAATTGGAAGATATAGGTTGGAATATGCCCCTCATTATAGTGGTGTTGTCTTTTGTTCTTTTTGATTTTTGTAAATCAAGATGTATATTCCTAAACCATACTTTTATTTTTGAATATTAGCATAACCTAACTTTATTGTATACGACTATGACTTAAAGAACATGATTATGATTGTTTTTATTAGTTATTTTTAATTTTTTGATTTTTTATTATATTTAATTAAACTATTCTATTTTTTACAATATGCTTCTATTATTTTCAATTTTTTTATCATTTCAATTGTGCCATCTATAATATTATGATTCAAATATTGTCCATTTTTTATTATATCTGGTGTTCCACTCACATTTGAGGTAATATTCTCCCTATTATATACCCTTTAACCCTCACTACTAGTTATCAGACTCTGGTATATGGGGAGGCATGTATGAGGCCATGTGACCCGCTGAATTGGTGCCCTAGTTAAGTTGATACTTGTTCGGGATGATACAAAGTGGTAATAGTTCCTTATTTTTCTTTTCTATTAATATTTGGATATTAGATAATAGAATAGTATATAATGGAATTTAGTAATGATCTTACAACTGGGAGTAGCATTCCCACCTATAGAGGAATTCCAAATTACCGTGTATGGGTTATTTTAGTTATTGGATTACACCTAATATAGTTGATATTATTTCACCATTGGGTGATGCACATGATTTATGATTTTATTATATTTTATGTTATTGATATAGAAAATGTTCATTGGACCATTAATGCAAGGAATTAACATCTCATACATCATTATAGTCACATTAGGACTAATATGCATTGAATTTTCCCATGCCACATCAACCTTCTATTTACATTCACATAATTTATATCGTTAGTGTCTTGATAATTATTTATTTCATTTTTATTTCATTTACTATATGGATAATTTAATTAGTTTAATTAATATTCCCACATCAATCAAAATATTTTTTTTTCAATATAGATTGATGTTGACAAATTAAATGGCCAATTATATCAAACTGTTGGTTGTGGACCTATGTGTTCTCTGGACTAATTTCATCCTTCTACTGGATGTAAGGGTATGGTTTTCGTTAAATTTCATTCCAATTGAAATTTATAATAAGTATGAAATTTATAAATTATAAATAGAGACATAATAAAATTAACCATTTATAAATATATATAATAATAAAATCATAAATGAAACTAAATCTTAAAAAGTGAATGGTTCCTGATAAATGGGATTCTAATTGAAAATTTAATTGTGTTTTCCACTATACAATTCAATTTATACTCAATATATCCAGACCAATGTCACCTAAATTAAGACCCGAAAGCAATCCCTTCATTAATAGCGGGTAGTAGGGAGTGTATCATACATACATATGGACTGTTATGGTCTTTCAATTATCACATAGACCTGGATTTTGGAGCTTGAAGAGTTGTGTAATATTTTTATAAGATTGTTTTGTACCAATCCTATTATCTATATGTACATCCTTAAACGATTCATTAATCTTTTGAGGCATGCATTTGGAATTGTAGAATCATTCAACCATGATCGACTTGTCATATATGCCTAGAAGGGGGTGGTGACCATGCACTGAAGGTAGAGAGCCATAATCCTCCAGTGATGTCTCATACATTTCCTCATATGTAACCACTTGCTATTCATAATAAGTGCCCCAAAGCATAGATTCAAGAGTAATTTGTCTATATCATGAAATAAATTCAATGCATTTCTCAAACAACACTATCTATAGAAGTGTCGAATCAGATGTTTCAGAAGTAGAATCCCCCCACTTTTGATTGTATGAAAGAACTCATCTGGTAGATTCAGTTATCGGGGCCATGATTTAAATTTTTTAGCATCTAAAAATACTTCCCATGTGAAGGGTCAAGATTACTTCTTATATGGTCTGTTGTTCTTACAAGAAATGTTTTGATGTAATTACCTAGGCATACTGACACCTAGATATGATCTATGAAAATATATAGACAATTTCTTTCTACCTTCTATAGACACTGAGGGATGACCACGATATTAAATTTATGAACCCATAGTAGGGAACCATAATTATCATGGAATATTCTGCTAGTTTTATGGAACATCATTGGTTCTCATAGACTTTATCTGAATATGAGCTTATGAATACCATGATATTTGATGATGGGCTAGTATACTCCATCATATCACATATTAATATCTTATTTCAGAAAACTATTTTTGAGATAAACAATTAAACCGTCATTACTGATAGTAATATGAAATAATCTAATAGTGGGAACTATGGTGATTCATCACCTAGATAAAGAATTGTTTCTTAAAGCAAGTGAATGTGATATTTCATGGCTTCTATTGCATATAGATACCACTAGACAGCTCATACTAACATTTTCTTCATATGTCACTTGTGTTTAATGTCGGGACACATAAAACCCTATTACATGGGGGATCTAGTGGAATTGATGTGTTATGGAATGATGGGGCATATCTAGAACTTCTACATGAACTTTAAACCACTACCTAGTGAGAGAAGATATACACATACCACACATTCTAGAGCGGTCCTAGTAGTATCTTGATTGGAAGATAGATTCAATAACATTGACCACTTTGGTCATGATGGTGATTGTGGTAGGGGTAATTAGACTACGATGTTATAGCAGAAGAAGAGTGGGCCTGCTCATGGTAGCAAGGTTATGATTTAGGGTTGCGATATGGGTGAGTTTCATATAGTTAAACCTATACATGATGATAAAAGCACTGAACCTTCTTATGATCTAGGTACTATTATAGTAGCCTCTATTTTAGGGTCTTAGTTATTTGATACAGGTGTGTATCACTCTTTTATATAAATGGAATTTATGGAGTTTCTGAGTCTCAAGGTACATTTTTATTAAGGAGTGATGACTCTCAATACCACGTTGGGTAACATATCAAAGAGAGTTCACTGATGTAACAATTGTCCCCCGGAGATATGCATATATCTATTTTTATGGAATATTTTTATCCTTGACATGTAATTTTTTTATGTTATTATTTGTATAGACAAGTTAGTTCCCTACTGACCCTATATTGAATGTTGTCATTGGAGGGTGAAGTTTATATCACCAGAGAAAGGTAGACATATATATATATGGTAGAATAAGATGTCCATGTATCTCGATAAGGACATGATAATCCAACGATAAGAAGGTTTCTAGGTCATTTTTATAGTCTCTTCATTGATGATAATGGGTTATGGCATGATATATTTCATATTGTGGTGATTCTTTTTAGGGACATCTCGCCTGATGTCTTTTCTAAGATACCTCTAGTGAATGAGGTAGAATTTGTTGTTGTGTTTGTCCCAGCAGCAAAACTTGTCACTACATAATATTTATATTTTTCCAATAAGGATATATCTATTGGTAAGAGTACATTTTCAGTGGGTAAAACGTGTTACAAATACATATGTCCTTGTCAAAAAACCGTCAGTAAAAACTATTTCAAGAAATATTTTTGGGACAGATAAAAATATTTTGTTAAATTTTTAATATTAAAAATAGAAAATATATATGTAGGGAACTTTTCAAACATATCCAAATGAATTTTTTTATTAGTAATAATATTCCAAAAATATAATATATATTTATAAATTACATTTGAATAAAAATTATAAATCTTTATTACAATTAAATTTTCATAATATATTTTTAATTTATCATATATAAGTAAACTATTTTAATTATTAAACAAAAAAATATTTACACGAATGTACAATAATAGAAAAAAATTATAATATTTCACTAAATAAATTTAATAAAAAATGAAATAAAAAAACTCAATCTGTTACCCCCCCCCCCAAGCTCTAGTGACCCATCCATGCCTAAGACCCATCCATGCCCCAGTACCAGCAAGCCAGCTATAGCACTAGTGACTGATCCATTCCCCAAGACTAGAAAGCCAACTCCAGTAATAGCAAAACCTTTAGCGCACTAGCACCAGCAACCCATCCATTCCCAGGGCCAGCAAGCCAGCACTAGTACTGGTGAGAGACCTCAAGTAGATGTTATACAATATCATTTGGCTCTAATAATTCCTCTAGTATGATGTAAAAATGATATAAATATATGAAACAATTAAAAAATGTAGCATCCATATACAACACCTCATATAAAAATGGTTTTATAGTCATGATAGTACATAATTTATAGATATAGTACGGGGAATTTTTAATGCCATACTCTAGGTGGTTCCTCCTGCCGCATCTCCATTCGTTTAGCCCTTAATTTTGGTGTACATAGGCTTGGACTGATTATTGGACTTGGCTTTTTATGTTTCTGTGGCTTCCAGTATCATGGAATATCTTTCATGCATTTCATTGAACAACTAGGGGGAACCCACAATTTGAGCAAGGGAAAATGAATAAACCTACAACAAGCCATCGAACAGTCCAACTAGGACTCCATCATTAGTATTAAAATATGTTCTAACAAGAATAAATCACAACAAATTTCTTGATTATAGTGACACCTAAAAACATGAACAATCCTTTTATAAAATGATAATACCCATGTAGAAAACAAGGTTAGTGAATGAATCATAGAAGTTCAATAGTGGTGAAACAATCCTCTAAATCTCACACATCATTTGTCATAGTAATGGTTCACACTAGAGACAAAATACACCCATGCAGTTTACCTACATATAGTTGGCTCTCATTGGTAACATGAAGAATGTTATCCCATCATTTGAATGCAGGTGGTGGAAGGAGGATTATCATCCCCACTCATTTAGGACAACGCTAATTCTTTCACTAGTGAATGGATGTTATTCATCCCTAATCTAACATTTGTATATATAAGAATCAGTGTATAAAATAATATATTGGAAAGGTATAAAATAGCATAGAAAATGAGAAATTTTAATATTTAACTGAAATTTGATAAATAAACTCATTTTTTCAATTATTTCTAAAACATCTAACACGCCAAAGAAAAATTAGATTACGTTTTATACATGAAAATTCCCATTTCCCAGTATGCCTCACAAATCAATTTATTACACCAAATAATCACTTCATCCTGACTACCATTAAATAAAATTGTCAACTAGTCATTCTCAAGTTCATTTCGAATGATTAAATATAAAACATTCATCATACTTATGGATCACTAATGTCCCTAAAAGATTGAATCTTTCTATTTTTTAATATAAATATCTTCAACAAAAAAAAATTATGACTAGTAAAATATAATTTAAGGGAATTAATTGATATAAAATTAAACTTATAGTACAAAAACTGGTAGGGTAAACATGAAACAATAAAACATCAAAAACTAGAATTAGAAAAAGTATGATAAAAAGTGTATGTTGATCAGATTATGTAATATCTAATATGTGTGTTTGGAGATTATAAAACATAGAATCTATAAAACAATTCATATTATAAAACAATGATTCATGATTATAGATTATATAATAGATTACAGATTATAAAAATAGATTCTAGATTACAGGTTATAAAACATAGACATGTGATTTAATTATATTATATGTAATCTATGAGTATATATTATACATTTAAAACCACATGATTAGCATTAAATTATTCATGTTATAAACTATACTGCATTATATTTTATAATTATTTCTTTGGTGTCCATATCCTTGTGAAAATAGAGTCTAACAGTCATATACCCTTTTGATATAAAAAAATTAAATTCATTACCTCATTGATTGAGTTATATGTATTATAGATTCAAATTTCACCGCATGTCCCAATGTAGAAATCCGATAATTCCTTTACTTCTGAGCATTTTCACTCACAAAATCATTCTAGGTGCACTCATCAATATATTTCTCAATACTAAAACTTTATTTAGGTTTAATAAAAATGAGTCTAGCAATAATAAACCAATGGAATTCTATTTCAAACAATTGAATTTTATTTTTTATGGTTGACTCATATGCACACCACTTCATGACAAAATGGGTAAATACAGACATGCCATTATGAATACAATGAGGAGTGAATAACAATTCATAATTTATAATTTATAATATGTAAAAAAGGATATATGGTTATTTATGAAGAATTGTTTTCGATATTTATCACATAATGATTACTTAGGAATTATTAAAAAATTACAAGGAAAAAATCTATAAAAAATTATTCTATTGATATTAAAGTAGAAACATAAGAAAAAAAATATATGATAATCATTAGAATCCTAGTTGAGAAATATTTCATTTGGGCCAAAGGAATTACAGTTGTAGATAATGAAGTGCAAATGAAATTTAACACCTAATGATTACTAATGAATTCTTAGAAAAAAAAATTAACTATAATAATTTATAGTTAATGACAAATACTTTTATAGATACTATAACAATAATTAATAGCTCATTAAAAAATAATACAGTGATGTTAGTAAAGTGAACATAAAGAAGAATGAGAGAGAGAGAGAGAGAGTTGTTCCAAAAATAATCCTCTGGCATTGGTCCAAAATTAAAAATATTTGTATGAATGTCACATACCTTATTTTAAAAATAAATGGAAATGTACCTTCAATAACTACATGGGTCTACCTGTCACCTGCTTTGTTGAATCTCTACTCCAACCATTTTATCTTTTAGTGACTCCAGCTAAGCTCTCCTGACACCAAATTATTATATTTGGGTCCAATCCGAATCCCTGGTTGGTACAGGTTTAGCCTTCAATAAAATTCCTTAATAACCACACTATACTCCACATAACAGGCTCATGTTTTCCTCTTATATTAGAGCATGGATTATTTTAATATCATTTGAATTTTTAATTTTCCGTAACTATAAACACCATCATTGATTGAAACTATATGAAATCATAAAGAGTATACCCAATTATATTGCCTAACCAAGCCTTATCTCTCTATTAAAACCATTAAAAAATTATTATTTGAACCTATATTGAATGAGATCCATAGTTATAATAACATGTACTCTATCCTTTTGATAAAAAACACAATGTTGCTGGGAAAAATAATTTAAATAGCCCAACATAAGGTTTCACTAATATTTCAATGTTATTCTAACATGGTCCAACATTTCTGGAAGGAATGATCTGTATCCACAGTCACAAAATAGTCATTAACAACAGACAAACCAAACATATAATGAAAAATACAATCTCCCAGATTTATGTACATAAAACCCCTTCAAAAATAAAAGTGAAAGAAAAAAATTATCCTCTGTGATGATAGTTTCTAGAAAGTGTAAGAAAATGAATAGAAAAGTTCATCAAAAAATGAAAACCTAAATATTAGTTCACATAAATGATAATTTGGGCGGGGAAAAAGGATTTAATTGAAGAAATTGGCATGACATACTAAAAAAAGGTAATTACATTCAACAATTTCTATATATGAAAGTAGCCTATAAAATAATATAAGGTACATAAGAGTTCTAGGATGATTTTTCCAATCAAACCAGAGAAAATACAAATTTAGAGAATAACTTGAAAATTGACCAAAAGGTGTACCTTTATATCATTAAGAGTTCTTGTTAAACTATATTCATAGTAAATATGGTACACATTATCATTTTTCTGATTAGTTTTAGTAATTACAAAATCAGGAAAAAGAATTGTGTCCTGACATTGAAAAAGGGCATGAAGTCTCATTTCAGGCGAATTTCACTGAATACCATAATTTAAATTCAATTCCAACACTATATTCCCATGATTTTAGGTCCCTAAAACATCTATAGAATAAGTCTCTATTAGATAAGTGGCCTAAACACCTCCTGATTAAAAGAGAAATGGGTTTATGTTGATACCGCTCCTAACACCTCATCAAGGAAAAATAAAATAAAATAGGGCTTGGGAAATGGTAGATAATCGAGGGTTGGATGTGGGTGTGGGTATGGGTGTGTATGTTCATGCGGTCGATGGTGAAGAAATTCCTATTTTAGCATAGTTAGATATCACCACAATAATGAAGGTGACTGAAGATGATCAGGAGGTGATTAGGGAAGAGGGTAGATGTGGGTGATAAAAAGGATAGGGGAGGGAATACATTTTTTCTATTTTTTAAGACTATATTTTAAATCTAAATGAATAGGTTTATTTTCTATTTTTTACCTTTAAATGAATGATTTTTAAAATATTTTTCAAATATAATATTTCTTATTGAATAAAATATATTTTAAATATAATTTTCATTTTATAATAAATATATATAATATATATTGGATAATTTTTCAAATATATTATATGTATTTATCATTATTTTTGTTAATGTATAAATTATTTTTTAGTAAAGTTCTCATTTATAGTGATAAAAAATATTAATAAATAATTATTTTGAAGTGAATAAATTCTAGTAGCTGATTTATAAGTTAAATTTTTTTTGGTAATAATAATTACAAACAATAGACTAATTTTTTGGTGATAAATTATTGATTTTAATATGATGAAACAAAAGATATATTTTTTGGGAAAATATATATTGGTCTTAAATAATAAAAAATAATAGATTTATATGTTGGTAAAAATAATTGTTGTAACATTAATTTAATACCAATGATATATAAAATCTATTAAAATTTCTCATTTATAAAAACATATATATTATTTATCACAAAATTTCTATTTCTATAAGTGACATTTTTTTTAGTGAGTGTCCAATCATCATTTTAGGATAGAACCTATGGAGCTTATGGAGCTCAAGAAAAACTTGGAATACCTGGAGGAAAATGGATTTTTATACCCCATCAATTCAACCTGGGGTTCTCCCGTACTTTTTTTCCAAGATAGTAGATGATACCCTCAGTCTCTATATTGATTACTAAAGGTTGAACAATCTCATAATAAATAACTATAATCCACTAACATGAATAGATGGACTCTTCTATCATCTCAAAGGGGAGACAATGTTATTAAATACTGACCGAAGGTAAGTCTATCATTAGGTATGTGTCTGAATTGTTTGAATCATACATTTGGGAGTTGAAGGCTTGATTGACATCAGTGTGGATCCTGGTTCTTGTGGATCTAGGTAGAAGATATAAAATTTACTATCAAGAATCAGTGATGGTTATTGTATTTGGTTTTAAAAGGATGAGTGAGTCACATTATACGGGACATATTAGGTGAGGCCTTATGAACATAGTTACTAGAATCAAGATCTTCAGGTATGAGTTGTATTTCATACAATAAGATATTGAGATTTTATTTACTTTGGGAGTATTTTTGGTATTCAATAACCATAATGTCCTCACATACATATTCATAATGCGTGATCAGAATATTACGCACCACATATGTGTTAGTACCTATAATACTTTGATTTTCTTCGTTCATATACCCGTGGAAAAGGAAATGTTGTTGATGATTCTCTGAGATGGAAGACACAGACACAAGATGTTTAGGAGTTCAGTGGAGAGTAGTAGCTCATGACCTTGTTTTTAGATATTCAAATTTTGGTTCTATAGGATCATGGTCAGATTATCTTATCCTCTTTTGCACTGATCTATAATCTTCTAGAATGCATGATAATGAGACAACTCTCATATCCTGAGGGATTATTCATAAGGGAAAGTGTATTAGATAATGATTTATCTTTTTGTTAAACCATGGATGTTGATGGTACCTTAACTATTGATGGTTCCATTTGGGTCTTTGAATAAATGACAGAGGAGAGAATGTGGGAATCTAAAGTCATAATTTAGGTGTTACATCCTGCTGTCACTAAGATGTATTGAGACTTTCATCGCCAGTATTGGTGGAATGATATTAAATGAGATATAAATAGATTTATCACTCGTTTTTATACCTATAATCATGTGAAAATGGATCATTAGTTTCCAAAATTACATTTACATCCATTATGTATTATTGTGTTGAAATGGGATGATGTCTTTATAGAATTTCGACTGTTTTAACTAGATAACCTCTACGAAATGATACAGTTTGGGTAGTCTTGGTCATTCAATGATGGTTACACACTTATTACATGTCCGATAATCCTTTTCAGTTGATATTCTAGAGATTCTATACATTAGGGTAGATGTACATGTTCATAGAGCCCTGTGATCTATAATATCTGAAAATAATATTCATATAAATTATGGATCTATTAGTGGATTGAGAATTCTTGGGTAGAACGGTTTGTTTGAGCATGAACTATCACCCATATACTGACTCCCTAATTGAGTGACTGATTCAGGTGTTAGAGAACATTCTCTATGCATGTTTCCTTGATTTTTTGGGTTCTTAAGAGAAAGAAATTCCCCCATTTTATTTCTCTTACAATATTAGTTTTCATGATACCAATGAGATGGATCCTTATGAATCCTTATGTGGTAGAAATTTTTATCACCTATGTTATAGATAGTGGAAGGGGAGACAACTTTTCTTGGGCCACATCTCATCTAGGAAACATCAGAGAATGTCTAAATGATTAGATGAAACCTGTTGACATCTCATTATAGATAATAGTCTTTTGATAATCACGTTTAACTACATTTTTATTTTGAGGTTGGGAAACAATTCATCTTTCATGTTTTTCCTAGAATGGTACATCGATGAATCAAGTGGAAAGGTAAAAACTCACCTCAATTTTGTAGACCCTTTGAGGTCTTCAAGAGAATTAAACCAGTGCAATACCGAATAGAAGATCCATATTGATACCATTCTATGAACAATGTTTATATTTTATCTCATCTTAATCTATTCTATATATACCCATCACATGCTTTCCATCAAATTTTTTTGGGTTATATAAAGATGCTTCCCTGAAGGAGTATCTAGTGTGCATCGTGGATCGGAATGTGAAGACACTCTGATGCAGGACATATACTTTATTAATAGTGATATGGTGTAATTAAATAGGTTAGGATGATACATGGAGAGGAAATTATATAGATATAGTATCTAGATATTTTCAGATACCATCCCTCTTTATACTGAGAAGTCCAATTATTGGTTGATTTTCTTTAAGGATGGAATGTTATAAGGACATGACATTTATCAATGGTTTTCCTCACTTAATTAAATTAAAATTCATTATTTTCTCTTGGAAGACATTCCCTATGGCCCAAAGAAGGTTTTTTGAAGCATAGAAATCTTGTTTGGAACCTAAGGATCAGAAAATCAGATAAACATAGTGGGTGACATGACAAGCATATGGTTAGTAAAAAACGTATAGATTAACTATGTGGGGAAGTTGTTGCAAATGAGAGGACACTTGATTTTTCTAAAACCATGTTAGTTGAGGAACATGGCCATTCCTGTTTATAGATATCGAGGATAGATGGATTTTACTTTGATTTTTCACACATAATAATGCCTTCTGCCTAGACTATGGTGGGTCCCTCTTTAGTTTGTAGAGGAAAAAAAATATGAAAATGGTTTTTCCATCCATGTGTCCAAACAGAGGAACACCATTTCTATTGTTGAATTTACCATTTTTTACGCTAATTATTATAAAACATTTTCATTCTTCATCCTTTATTTTATAGCATAAAACATAATATTCTCCTCTCCAATGAGGAATCCCTCATCCTAACGATTGGATATTGGTTGAGACTTCTTCCAAACATTGAATCCAACATTGTCAGAATCATTGGATCTACATCATTATGCACCATAATCATATTTTTTTATATATGAGTTTATCTCCCCACCACTTGCACTATTTTTGTGTGAGCTCAATCTCAATATTTTTAGTGTGTTGGTATATATTTATTATTTCTTCCGTTCTACTTCATAATTGATGTAAATAGAGAATGAAGATTCATCAATATCTCTATAGTAGGCGGTCTAATTGTTTTTAAAAAAATAATGACTTATTTATAGAATTGTTTTTGTGTTGCATGTATTCTATTGTCATGGGTTTCCCTTAAAAGAGTAATTCCCTTATAAATAAATTAAATCATGTTGATATACATCCATGGATCCTATATAAGTTATTATAGGATGTCGATGCAAAAAATTTCCAATCCTTTGGGTTTTACAATGATATAATCTGTTCTATATAATTATTTAAATGGAAAAACACCTTATAAGTATTTGTCTTGACCCTGAATTGGTATCTTCCTTTCCCTATAAATTTAATGGCCAAACATAAATAAATTTAAATTGGTGGCAAGGACACATTGCGTGTATTACATTGTTTTGGGTTTTTATCATGATGTCATACATGGTTATAATTTATTCAGTTTAATGGAAATGATGTACAATGTTCCACAGTTTCAGGTGTTATGCGTGAAGACACAACCACCAACTTGAATAATAGGAATGATGTCTCGCATTCGTTATGATATTTAGGGATTGTAACCTTTCATAAGCATATAGCTTGTCAGACTAATTATGGATTCCATAGCTATGGCTCTGGATAAGATATGAGTTTTATCCACGTGTATACCTATGTATTTCCTCAGATACATAGTAAAAATACATGTATTGGGTAAATGACTATATATATATATTATTACTTGATTGTGTGTGTGAGTGTGTGTTTACTGATCAGACTATTTCGGTTAATGCTAAATAAGGCATAACCATTCACGTTTCCAATGGGAACTAGGGACATATAGTATTTATTTTCTAGTATTTCTTAATATTCATATTGCATTAAAAATACTATGCTACGTAAATTGGTTGGATTATTTATAGTCACCATTGGTGGTAGACAACTGGGTTTATATTCTACCCTGCAAGAGGCACCTATGGTACACATATAGACCTCATGTATATAGGTATGGATTAGGGTATGGACCCTACCATAGATGTTTGACTCATTTTAATTGAAGCATTGATCATGGGAGCAATGGACAGAGCATATGACTATGATTCTAGTGGAGTTTTCTTTGACCATTTTATATATTTTCATAGAATCTTGTATATGAGTTCCCCATGTATCCATTTTTGTATATCAATTTGACCTAACATAATTATATATTATTCAACCTTCTAGGATTTTATTATTAATATTAGTGTTTGTAATATACATGTCTTCAGTTGATTTTTATATTTGATTGTGTAGTACAATATATTATATTCTTCTTCTTCTATTTTTTGTTTATTTTTTATTTCTTCCAATCCAGTAGTTATAGTATTCCTCCTATATTTTCTATTTATTTTTTATATCCAATCTTTCACTATGATTTGAGGGAATAGCCTCCCCACTCTTCCACCTTAGACCATTGCTTCTAGTTCCATCCTCTATCATATGGGAATGCATTCCTGAACCCATATGACCCACTAGCTCAAGCACTGGATATGTGGTCTCAAGCTGGGATATTCCATTAGGATATATTGAAGATAATAATGAGAAACGCTACACAACTAGAAATAATTGGTATTCTTGTACTAAATATACTAATGATTCAAAATAAAAAGATAAAAATGAAATATATATTATTTTGGAAAAATATAATTTAATAGGATGTCATTGTCCTATACTTCTTCTCAAATTTAGAGTACCACTTCAATATCTCATTGGGGAACAAATAATGTTATAAAAATTAGTATAAATATGTGTACCATTAAGTAAATAATTTCTAAATAAAACATGAAGCATCTATCTCTAACATGAATCAATGGTTCAATGAGTTTATAAACAAAATTATTACCTCTTATCGAATAATGACAGATAGATACCAAGGGATACATATTTTTAGCTACCTATAAACTCGTGGGACATGTACTATGGTCTTGATCCAAGAATCATGTGAGATTATATATAAAGACATTAATTGTAGAATCATGGATCCAGTTTAAACATTATTACAATACAATAGGATATAAAGAATAATATCCCAAAGGTAAAAATATTTTAGCAGTTTTGTTAAATTAGATGCATACATGATACCCATATTACATCTGAATACACAAATTTAAACATATTTGTTTCTAATAATATCATTATTCAATATATAATTCCATACATTTCATTTATACTGCACTTGTTGGATTCATGGGGAGAGAATCCTAATAAGGGTAAGATGAAATTTTCAGAAATTTATATGTAAAGTGGAGTCTTGGTTGAAGAAATAATGTATAATCAATGTGGCATGATCAATATGGAATGGTAAATATCTGAAAAAATCACATTGTAATAATAAAATTAATTTCATGATTATATAATTCATAATAAATATGGGAATGTAAATCTGTGAAAACAAATTCCATTTTATCAATAATCATTGAATAAAATTCCTATGGGGATAATATCAATACGAAAATCACTGGGATAACTACAATTATTTTCCAAATTAAGGAAATTCCAAAATTTTTAGACCTCATGATCGCCAAAATCCTGAAACATATACTATAAATACATTTTATATGACAATTTAAAACGGATAGGTTGGTATACACTAGAATCCCATTTAAATAATGATTGCCAATTGATTTTTCGTGTAGCGACCTGACCCTAAATACTCTAGAGCCATTGTCTACTACTAATTACATTGTCATTATTCCTAGGAATCAATTCTCGAAGGACCGGAGAGTTTAGTAGTCTTGGTAACCAGATACATACATGAATCATTTATAAAAAATTAATATGCTAATTAGAAAATAATATTCGTCAGATTTATAAATAAATAAATAACATTGAGGATAAATTTATTCCATATAGTAAATCATTGATTATCATTAATTATAAGCTTCATGGTTTTCTGGGGAAATAAACATAACAAGGGTGAGTTCAAATGCTTGTTAAGGGAAATATATTACTGAAGCAATAATTTGAATAATAACTATGGCATGGTAAAATACTGAACAAACATACAATGTAATGAAAAAACAATGAAATAAATGCATACAATATTTAGAAAGGAAATAAATGGAAAAACATTCCATTAAAATAACTAGATAATTAAAAATAAATTTGTAAAGGTATGTTACAAAAATATTGGAATTTAAAAAATGATCATAAAATGAAATGTATCCATAGATATGTCCACACAAAATCTAATAGATGAATAAAAACAGAAACTAAATGTGGGAAATTCTTTCTTATTGGATGTCATGTCTACGTAGCATTAAAAACTATACCATGAACACCATTCAAAATATGGTTTAGATTAAGTGTAAAAACCCATTTTTCTAACTTATTTATATCATGAGAACCTGTCAATTCATCAATGAGCTATATAATGTCTGATATCTACCTGTCATTTCTACTCCAAACCATTCCTCATATTGAATAATCAAAACAAATAATTTGCCTTATCAAATAACCACATGGAATGAGAAATATATCTTTAAAAATAATTCCATAGTTAATAAAATAAAAATAAAAAACACCATATGTAAAATGTTGTATAGTTTAGGCAACATTAATATCCATGATAAAATATATGGATAATTAGAAGAAATTAAATGATCAATTATCATAGGAAATTGAATATTCCAATGGGACAAAAAGAATCAGGTAAGTCAATGTGAATATTATCCTAGACCGAAACCATCATAAGACATTAAGGGGACGATTAAGGATGGTATCAATAAAAAATATCAAATGTTGAGTGAAATAAAAGGTTTTTGTCAATTATTAATAAAAATATTATAAAAATTCCTATAAAAATATTATTGATGATTATGTCCTTTCATTGAAAAAATCTTTTTTAGTGAAAATTGATTTTGAATAATGTTTCTTTAAAAAGTATCCTTCTATAAATGAAAATGGCGATTCAAATAAATTATGATGTCTGAATCCTTACTTTTCATAAAATATAAAAGAACAATTTTTTTTCTGGTTAAATATGATTGAAATATTCCTTATCGATAAAATGAAAAGAAGATTCATTTGAAAAAATTGGTAAAAAACAAGTAAATATTTCTACACCAATTCATTTTACATCATTTTTAAATTTTTTTAATAATTCATGGTTTTTAGTGGAAAAATATTTCTCCAACTAAAGAGAGAAATACTGTGGGGTTGTCCAAAAACCATTTCTGGACGAATTAGGGTACCAAATATTAGAAGAAAGTAATAATATTTTAAAATTTTCATGAATAACCGTAAAAGATATATGAAAGGTTTTATTGACCAATGGCCATATATATTACTCAAATATAAATACCATTTAATAATCAATAAATATATTATTGATAAAAATAATCATAAAACATTCCAAAGTGTTCTATACCACTTTGATCAATTTTATAGCATAATACTCATTAAGGAATAAAATTACAGGGAAAAAAATATACCATGTAGATAAAAGGATTAATTATATAATATAAAAAAAGGGTCATTAGTTACATTATACAAATGATGTAGTTGGTGAACCTGTCATTTCTCTTAGGGATGTAAAAACTGAGACGAGAATCCCTTACCTTGTGTTTCCTTTTGGGTGAATGTACTTTAACTTTATGAAATATTTTTTTACTTTTCTACATTATTGAGAACCATATTCATGTTTATAATAACTTTAACAACACATTTTACTATATTTTATATAACTACTTAAAAAATTATGTTTACGTCAGGTGTTTTGACCTAATTAAATTTTTGTGTCAAAAATAACATTGGTGGGTCAACTCTGATTGAAGGGTTAATTACATGACATAACAAAAATAATAGAAATATCATAACTGTATTAATTATATGTAAATTTTTATTTTATGATAAATCATAAAAAAAATTATGAAAATTTAACCAATGTTATAATCATAGAGATGGTAGATAGTACATAGAAATGAGTAGTGTTCTTATTTTTTAATGATCATTATAAAATGAATTTAAGTAACAAAATCTATTTCTTCAATGATAATTTATCATAAATTTCATAATAATTAATCATATATACTTATATATATAATTATTGTGATGATAAACATATCACATCATGTCGAAAATGTGGTAGTCCACATGCCCAGAAATAATATTTTCAATTTTTAAGTGTGTGAACATGTAATAAAAATACATACATACATACATATATATATATATATATATAAAGTTAAATATTCCATTAGTGTAATATATTGTTTTCTTATGTCACATATATCTAATTTAAACCATCTTTTAGACATTCAATGTATCGTGTGAATGAATCATATCTCTTTGAGGGGTGATAGTCCACACTTCCTCAAACAATGCCATATTATTAACGAAAAATAGAATGTATTAAATTTAAGTTATAAAAAAATGTTTATAGAAGTATAAAAAATATATATAATCTCAAATATAACATTTGTAAATAGAGTGTCTATAATAATATCCACAATGAGAGGTGGTAAAGGAAAAAAAATAAGAATCATCATTTAGTGAGGTAGTAGTTCACTATACACAAAAACAGTATGTTGGTTACCCATTAGATTGATGTGTCATTAAGTGTAGGTCAAAGCCTTATCATAAAACATCCTAGTATATTTATTATTATGTTTTATTACTAAATCATTATATAATAATATTCTAGGGAGTGGATAATGGAAATAAAATAAAAAATCTTGAGATAAGACATTACATTTTATTATGGTAACTACTTTTTGGATTGTAATAGAAGGATTCCTTCGAACTATTTATGCCCAAATGGATGATTAAAGGTTAAGGGTAAGGATTTTCGGAAGCTATTTGGGAATATACAGGATGAAAATAAGTGTTTTGAGAGGTGTGAGTGATGAGGAGGGGCAGTGTCCTATTACAATGGAAGAGTGGCACTCTTGCAATATTTTTAACCTGGGTATTCTGTGCATTATTCTCATGTTTCATGTTGATATATTAAAGGAATAAGTTTGAGAAAATAGATAATAATTTCGAAATATTCCTAGAAAATTACCATTTTACACGTTTATAGGTTGTTATATAAGTTATGTTTAAGGATTAGTCCCTTGTTAATCATAATTTAACGGTAATCGTTGTAATTAATTTTTATCACTTCCACTAATATAATTTTCCTAAAACAATTTATTGTCTTATTAGAAAATATAAATTT
This sequence comes from Viscum album, assembly GCA_963277665.1. Lineage (NCBI taxonomy): Eukaryota > Viridiplantae > Streptophyta > Magnoliopsida > Santalales > Viscaceae > Viscum > Viscum album. The sequence goes on along the minus strand of OY728150.1, from coordinate 1,877,620,818 downwards.
ACCATATTACAAATATGGACTTTATTTAAACTAATTCTAATCACATAAGTGGAAGAAATTAATTTTAAATTGATCATGTAAGGGGGAAAACAATACAGGGTTTTAAAGTAAAAATGGTCAAAGATTGATATGTTTTTATATTAAATTTCTAAGTTAAATTGATCCTGTTTACCTAAAATTTATTGGTTGATTAAAATTTAATCTAATAAAATTTTAAAACCCATTAAATGTATAATTTAGAAATATTTATCATTTAGGTGAAAAATAATTTTAGAAATAAATTTCTATATTTTTCAATATTCATTAAAAAAGAATCGTTTTAGAAAAATATAGAAAATTTACCACAACATAATTATTATAATTTTATTTCAAATATGAACTTTATTTTGAAATATTAAATTAATTAATGTATAAAAATCCATATTTTAAATGGGTTCATCATTAAAATTTGGTAAAAGTTCCTTTATAAAATATAAGTTTTTATGTGTAATGTTGGGATTGTTTTTATCTTATGTCCTTAAAATCTAATGGATGAATATAAAAAATATTTTATTTAATATATATCTTATAAATTTCATAAATGTCATTAACAATTAGTAATTTATTTTTTTATTAAGATAATACTACATTGGAGGCAAAAAAATAATAATATTTTGTTATATTTTAAATTAGTTGTTATTTAAATTTCATATTAATTGGTAACTATTGTATTAATTATATATTTATATAAACCATAAATATTAATTAGTTAGTTACTAATATTAATATCCACTACCATAATGGATAGGTCATATCATATTTTATTAAATAATAATATTTTAATAGTATATCATTATTTGGTGAAACTCGGTCATCTATATAAAACAACCTATCGAGGAAGGTCTATCTTTCATGTACCACCATATGTTGAGAATGGCCACTATTTCGTAGAAACTAATATATTTATTTATGTCTCTCTTTCATGTAACACAATCTAACTCGGAGTTATGTGCATTAAAATTGATATCATATATTTAATTTATTTAAAATAGTAAATATATAATAGAGTATCAAGATTTTATATTATCTTACATGCATGGTGAAGTGTCTCATACATGATATCCAATAAAAATTTTACTTTATAATTATGGAGTGTTACATTCACCCTACCATAATTAAATAGAATATTTTCTGTTTAAACTACATTTTTCTAATATACTATTTGATATTTCCAATGTTGAAATCCCACATCGTGAGAAGGGTTTATAATATATACTCTAGAAAAGATAGAATGTGATGTTCAAAGGTCGCATAGACTACCTTGTAACTAGGTTTCTAGGTAGTATAACATTAGTGTAATGTGAAAATATGTACACAGATGAAAATCATAAATATCTATAGGGAGTGAATGAGGCCATCAATCACTAACATGTGAATGATCAATAGAAAGTTGGGGACCTCAAATTCATAAATTTTAATGATTTAGAAAACCAATGGTATATATCTGAAAATAACTTTCGAATAAATTTTTTAAAAAGAAACCTTTTATACATGCAATGTAATCTTCAAATATATAAAGATGAGTAAATACATAATTTTCGTATAAGGTATAATAACATTCCATTTTCACGGTAAATTTTTTTAAAAAATTTCACGTTTGGAAAGAGATAAGAAGATTATATTACAGACATTGGTACAAAATAAAAATGGGAAGAGATTAATTTTCCTAAATATTTTAAATGAATTTAAAAAAATTTGAGAAAAACGTGTCTCTGATTAAAGAGAAAAATATTGTCGTGTTTTTATAAATCGTTATCTATTACATTTTTGATAGAAAATAGTGGAAAATGGTACTAATAGTTTAAAATTTAATAAATAACCATAGGATATAATATTAAATGTTTTAATGAATAAAGTTATTATATTTTCCTTGTGTGAAAATACCATTGGAAGGACATTAATGTTATTGTTTTGGAAAATAAATTTTAAGCATTCTAAAGTGTCTTATAGCACTTTGAATCATTTCAAATCATAATCCACATGAAGTAATAAAATAAAATGTATGTGTAATATTCCATATAGATTAAAATATTAACGATATGATATAAAAAATGGGTAGTAGGTACAATATAATAATATATATGTGGTGAACAAAACATTTCTCTTGTGGATATAAAATGTGAGATTCAGATACCTTACATTGTGTTTTATTTAGGGTATACATACATTAACTTAAAAAATGATAAAATTTTGTTAATATTATACTTTTATGTTATAATTTTCCATCTATATCATTAATTTTATTTTAATTTTTACTAAAATGTGTATAACTACATAAATAATTAGTTTTACATTGGCTGTATTGACCAAATTAGGTTTATGTGTCAAAAATTACCTTGGTATGTCAATTATCGTCAAAGGGTTAATTATATGACATATATAGAATAATAATCAGGATAATATCTCATATTTATTCATTAGTTATTTTTTAAGATAAATCCTTAAATATGGTTTTGAAAAATGAACAAACATTGAAATTATGGAGATAGTGGGTCGTACGTACAGATGAGTGACATTCTTATTTTTCAATGATTGTTATGGAAATAAGGTATGTACCACCATATATTTCTATAATGATAATTATATCATAAATTATATACTATATAAATATATAAACTTATATATAATTATTTTTATGAGAATTTAATCACATCAAGTAGGGAAGGGGGTAGTCCACATGCCCATGAATAATGTTATCACTTTTTTAAATGTGTGAAAGGGTAATAAAAAAATAATATATATATATATATATTTAAATAAATTTAATTATGAAATTAGTATAAAGTAGAGATTTTTTATGTCATATATGTTTAAATAAACCATCCATTATAATTTCCATGTATTGTGTGAATGAATCAGGTCGATTTGAGGAGGTAGTTGTCCACATTTCCCCAAACAATGTTATGGTATTGAAGCAAAATGGAATGTAATAAATGTATGTATTATAAAAATTATCAGTAAATATAAATACATAATAAATATCATATATATCATATATAAATTAATTTTCCATCTTAATGGACACCATGATATGTGGTATGGGAAAATGAACATTTATTATTTCATGAGGTAGTAGTTTGTAGTACACAGAAATAGTATGTCTGTTACCCATTAAATAAAAGTGTGTATATGTGTATGTAAAACTATTAATAGAAATAAATACAACAATATTTAGTATTATTTATTTATAAATTAATTAATAAAGGATATTTTAGGGATTGTAGAATCAAAATAAAATTAAAAATCATGAGATAAGACATTACCTCTTAATCTATTAAATACTTTAATATTCTACCAAAATACTTACATGGAAGGATTTCTACCACAAGGTAGGATTCAGGTTTTATGGGGGGATTTTGGCAATTCATATGGGTATATATTGAACAAACATAGTTTATTTGAGTGTTTTGACTAATTAGGAGATGTGGTGAACTTTTATAGTGGAAGAGGAGTGACACTCTTGTATTATTTTGACAAGGGAATTGCATGCAAATTTTTCATGTTGCATGTGTATCCAATAATTGACCCAATTGGATAAAAGTGAGGATAGGGTTGATATATATATAAAAAATATCCTTTTAATGATTTTATAGGTCGTTTTAGGCCTTATGATTAAAGTTTAGTCCCTTATTAATCCTAATTTAAACAACAACTTTGTAATTATTTTTAATAACTTTCACTTATTTCTTTTGTAAAAATTAATATTCTCTCTATTATAAAATAAATTATTATTAAAAAAAATTTCAATCCATTTTTTAAATTTTAAATCATATAATTGGGATCAATTTATTTAAAATTCATCTTGCATTTCAGACTATAATGCATCTATTTTAAGTAAAAACGACTAAAAGATTGATAAGTTTCTAATTTCAATTTGAAAGTTACATTTTATAAATTAACTAAATGTTATTAATTTAAAGAAAATATAATGTAATAAAACTTTTAAAATAATTAAAATTATAATTTATCATTATAAATTATTTAGATTAAAAATCAGTTTTGAAATAAATTTCAGTATTTTCACTATTCATTAAAAAATGAAATGTTTCAGAAAAGTACAGAAAATTCATTCTAAAATAATTATTATTTTTATATTTCGAAGAAGATATTTATTTTGACATATTAAATAAATTAATGTTTTAATATGTATATTTAAAATGGGTTCTCCATTAAGATGCAGTAAAATTGCCTTTATAAAAACAGGGGGTTTTATGTGTAATATAGGGTTCGTTATTGTCTTTTTTCAATCAAACCCAATGGATGAATATAAAAAAAATTTGAATTAATATATAAAAAATATACTACATTAAGAGCATTAAATAATTTTAATTATTAATATATATTTTGATAATATCTTTTGGAAGTATAAATATAATAATATTTCTTTTTATATTTTGTTTTTCTTATTTACGTTTTTCGTTAATTGGTAAAAAATTTATTAATTTCATATTTATATAAAGCATAAATTTTTATAAGTTAGTTAATACTATTAATAACTACTAACTTGATGACTATGTTATATTTTATTGTTTTATATTATATTATTTAAATAATATATAATTGTTTGGTGAAGCTTTGTCTAGAATACAAAGCATGATATTGTGGAAGGCCCATCTTTTATATAACACAAGCTATTGAGGAACGTATTTATTATGTGTGACATAAACTATTGAATAATGTCACTCGTGAATGAAACACATGCTAACATGGTATTCTGTGTATTTTAATGTCATAGAAATTAGGTATTACATTTTAATTATATGGAACTATTCCAAGACCACACGCTTTGACGATACGTGATCCTAAGGCCCGAAAACCCATGAAATAATTTTTGAACATTTTTTAAGGTACATTCACTAAATGTGCGAATGTGTTTTCTTTATTTTGAACATTTGATTAGGATGTAAATATAAGGGCACCGTTGAACTCAGAGAGATGGGATTCACCTAGAAATGACTTAAATTCGGCCAGTAAGGGATGAGTAAAAAAGTTATTTTACATAATTTTTAAGAAAAATAATAAAATAATTAAAAATTATTTTATTTCTTTTTCATCGTTGAGTGGAAAATGGTTATACTATGGTGCATCGACCCGATGAAGATGAGGTGCATTAACATAGGTTCAGTGATGGCTTGTTTGAAACTGCGATGTTGTTATCCTAATGAATCATTAAATGTGATTCATTAAATGTGGCACATTTAATGAGCACCATTAATGGATGCAACATCGCTGCACATTTTATTTCATCTAAGAATCCAACATGTTGAGTTTATGGAAATATAAAATGTGGGTGAATCTCTAATGAACTATCGGTATAATCCTTCTCCAACGAAGAAAAAGTAATTATGCGCTAGTGGATCATCACTAGCATTGACGTGCCTCGAAGAAAGAATTCAGAAGAAATTTCGAAAATAATAAAACCTCAGGGACGAACACTTCGACATGGAATGTCAATGAGTTAGGGGATTATACATTCTATATTTTTGACGTTTTCCTCCTCATTCTTGATAAATAACAAATGAACGTGGTTAAACTAACTAATGGGTTGATCTGTGAATCTTTTATTCTTGAGGGGGGGATATTGTGTTGGGGTTTGAACATGGGTTTTACTCTTCTGGTGTGGATAAATAGTTCCTCCAATGCATAGACTCTAACATGGAGGGAGTTGGCCAACAAAAACATATCCTAGACCATCCGTGATGGTTTTTTATTGTGTCTTCTTCATGGATGATTTCTCAAGATGATGACATAGTGAGTTTGAGGTCTTCGAAGCGAAGGTGACGACCAAGTGATTATATAGATGCAAGAGGCATGAGATATAGACCATTAGAGATAATTTGGTGGCCCGTCAAGGGTGGTGGTGGTGATGGCGGAAGCCGCAGCCGTACAACCATGAAGACGGTGTGGTGTGGTCAGCGTAGGCAGCTCGAGAACGTAGGAGGCAGGCAGACCAGATCCACATAAGTCTGAAATGAATGGCAATCTCAGTCGGCCACAGGGCGCCAAGACGGTCGCTTGACCGCGATGAGGAGACATCCCTTCGTCGACATCAGGGTGGGAGGGAGGCCGGACACAGTGGTCTACCACATCCCTGCCATGTAGACTATGTCCACCAGCGGGCCAAACCCGTAGCTCAGTGGGCTGAACCTACACCGTCGGGCCAGAGCCGCGATGCTAGGATGCACCAGCCACCAGGCAGGACCCACCACCAGGCTGGACCCGAGATGCGGTTTCAGATCCTTAAAACCATGAAAGACCCATGAGAACAATGGTTCGGCAGGGCCGCACCCAGGTCGGACCCACCTCAGACCCCGGTATAGGTTCGGTTCGGGTCAGTCCATCCAGGTTGGACCGGACCATGTCCGGACGGACCTCATTTCACTGAAATGATCGTAACAGGATTATCGGCCATCCGATTGACTCACCATCTATGGAATGGGGAACCTTGAGATAATGAGGCCCTTTTATGATTCATCACATGAGTACTGGACAATGTTAAAGTACTACCAGGTTGTATCGGACTCGAATCCAACTGGGCCCTTTTTACTAAAAGACCATAACATACAGATCTAGATTCTGATCGATGTGTTGTCTGCTACGTTAGGACATTTTAGACGAGATGGTCCTTTGCGGTTACACTATAGGATAATATGTGGTGATTGAGGTATAGAAAAGGGATTGAGGGGTCGATTCTCCAAAAATCAAGTGTTCTATGTGTGGGAATATAGTGGCTGGTTGTGACATGAAGAACGAATAATGATCCTACGTCGGTAAACCCCAAGTGATACTATGTGGGTCATAACCTAGTGATCATGTGTGGTTGAGCACCTTGAACTCATGTGTGCATCAGCACCTAGCGATCCTCTATGATCGAGAACATATCGATCCTCTATTGGTCAACACATAGTGATCATCTCTTGTCCGGGTCAGATGTAGAGCCTCTCTACAAAATAAGATGATCTTGCTTTACTAATAATCATCGTTACTTCTGTAATTACGTTAAAAATTGCGTGAGCTATGTCATCTACTTTATGATATGTGTTTGAGATCTTACTTGGTGGTATTACCTTTATAGTATTGTATTTGTTGTGTTATCCTTTGTGGATTACTGAGACACCTTCTGGGGGCTCAAGGACCCTACTAAATATTGTTATACTCACCCCTGTATGAGTTTCTCCCTCACGTGTTGTGTCTCGTGCAGACGATCGATGTTTCAACAGAGATTCTTTGGGGTATGGGATTGATGGATGCTATGATAGTGTACATAGTGTCATAGGACTTGGTGGGGCCCATTATGTTCTGATAGACATGACCTACTACTTTTTCATCCAGTAGCTTCACTACTCTCAAGATAATGTGGGGTATTACATAGATGGAAATTATAGTTTCCTTTTGTATATTTTGTTTTTAGTTTCTTGTTGGGTGTGTATTCAGGACCACTTACATTCACTTGTACTTGCACTCAACCTTGTTTTTTTAGTATACATGTTTTACCCTATTAGTGTGTTGGGATGTGGTTGGGCATGTGTGTGTGCAAAAGGTTAAATTAAATGTCATCCCTTTTTAGGATATGGATTTCTAGGGCTAGTAACCATCCACTGGTCAATGGAAGGTAGTCTTGGTGTAGTAACGGCATGAGCCCCTGTGGACGGGTTGTGATAAAGTGGTATCAAAGGGTGGTTGATTCTACCAGAATATCTAAGAGTCTATATTTTTTCAATGGGGGAAACATTATTATGTGTATTTAGTTTGGATTTTAGTACAGGGAGTTCTGTGTTGGTGTGCTGGTCGATGTATCAATACACCAGGTCCTTGAATTCTATTTTCAAACTTAGTACACAAAAACACTTATTGCTTGTGTTTTGGAAATGTTTTTGTCATGATCTCTTTTGATCCACCTCACCGTGTATAACATATTGTCCTTGACCCAACTTTTTTTCTATAGAATGTCTCCATGAAGACATCCATCCATGATTCTATTGAGATATCATGATAATGGCCCACAGTGAGATGAGGCATCAATGTAGGTACCTCTTATAGTGATAGCACCTCTGTGTGGTGTACCAGCAACACCTACACACAGAGAGTAGCAGTTGATACCATCCCCACCAGTGGATAGTTATCGCCGACTGAGTGCTCTTCATGAGTTTAGATATTGAGCCATTGAGGTTTCGAGGAATGATAGAACCTCTTGATGCTTGGAATTGGCTAGAGTCAGTTACTCGAGTTTTATCTCTCTATAGAGACGTAAATAGACTAGATGGTAGTTCTATCCTCTATCCTTATTCAAGGAATTATAGGGATGAGGTAGAGCATGATGCTCCAGAAACATGAGGAGGATTACCTTGTTTAGATGGACATAGAGAGCCTCTTCAAGGAGGATTATGTACCACCGACACTACGTTCAGTGCATATTCATGAGTTACTTCACCTAAAAGACGGAATCCTGACAATGGATCAGAACTCAATGAGGTTTTCTGACTTCTCCTACTACTTCACCGAGATGGTTTGAGACCATTTAATTAGGTTCAATGCAATTGATCAGGAACACAGACAGATGATCAGGGCATAGATGATATTGCTCATCATCCCAATGCAGGATGGGGTGCTAGAGCGATCCCTACTAGTGGAGAGATTCTAAGTCGAGTAGGCACTGACAATGAAAGCCACCACCAGATGACAGGTGGTAGAGTCATCTGTATCAATTAGTAGGAAGATGATGCAGAAGCCCAAATGGGCCTCACCTTCCAATTGATGACTCCAAGATGCAGGGTAGGAGGTGCAGATCACGTGAGGTAGATGAGACCATCTGTGGACCAGAGTCTATTACTCATGTGGTGGACCGGAAGGCATGGATGAAGATTTTATGACATCTTTCACGAATGAATAGTATGTGGTCGAGGCACCACCAAGACAGTATAAAGGGTTCGAGTGAGGTGGTTCACTGGGAGTCAGACATGGTAGGGGTGCAGTCTAGTGAACGGTGGTGGACAAGGGTTCGAGGTACTACTAACACCACCTCCCCCAGGAGGTCCCCCCATGCTCCAGGATCAGGTGAAATGGGGAGGGCCTAGAATCATGAAATTTAGCCCTATGGCCACAGTGCTCCAGAGATGATTAGAGTTACAATTTCTGTCTACTCCACCTTAGCTGCAGTTCATATATACATAGGTTATAGTAACTCTATTCTTGACATTGATCTCGTTCAATGCTCTGAGATTCTGGTGGAGTCGTTGGATCGGTCCTTATTACTTGATACTTCTATGAGAGAGGATTTGATGATTATCCACTCATGTATGTAATGTGATCTAACTCTAGGAGGATGGAGTTTTGACTGGGATCTTTACGTAGCAGTGTCAAGGCCTTACGACATCATCCTGGCTATGGAATGGTTATCCATATTCCATGCTCATATTGAATATTTTTTGTGGAAGGTCAGGTGTGTATGCAAGGATTGGACAAAGTTTTCCATAACCAAATAGAAGGTAACATTGGCATTGTATGGTGGTCTTTATCGGAGGAGGGTGCAGCCAATCACTCACTAAGTGGCTAGCCTCACCATTAGTATAGTGGATGAGGGGAGTCTGGGATTTCTAGTAGTGGTGGATGAGTATGAGGATTTCATTCTAGAGGATGTCCTAGAAATAAGTCATCCCATATAGGTTGACATATACATTGGATTGTACCCAGGGATGGCACTGCTATCTACACCTGCATATTAGATGGCTCCTCTAGGGAATTGTGAGTTGACTGTACATCTAGATAACATGCAGGGGAAGGGGTTTGTAGAGCCCAATGATTGTCCTTGGGTAGCCATGATGTTGTTTTCCAATAAGGTATACAAGATAATGAGGCTATTTGTGGACCTCTGGTACCTAAACTAGGTGACAATGAAGGACAAGTATCTACTACAGTGGATTTCCGATCTCATAGATCAACTAAAGAGAGTGAGGTAGTTCTCAATGATAGAACTCAGACCAAGTTATCTCAATCTTCAGTTACGGGATGAGGTTTTACCATGGACATCCTTCAATTGTAATTACATCTACTAGAATTTATTATTGATTACCTTCAGCATAACCAACACTCCATCAATGTTCATGGGACTCATGAACAAGATCTTCGACCCATAATATGATATTTCCGTGGTGTACTTCAAGGATAACATCTTGTTGTATTTAGTGTTGGATTAGGAGCATGCTACACAACTACTGAATTTCCAAGACACACTCATAGATCACTAGATTTATGGTAATATATCGAAGTGATAGTTCTAGATTAGGGTGGTCCACTTTCATGGACACATCATCTCAGAGGATTGAGTTTTAGTTGATCTGGTGAAGATAAAGACACTTCATTCTTTGGTTCCACCCCGAAGCGTGACTGAGGTGATGAGTCTCCTGGGTTTGGCTAGGTACAACCGTGGATTCATACCATACTTTTCCATATTAGCATCTCCCCTGTCATATTTGACAAAAAAGTGTAAACCCTACATATTGATGGAGATATTTGAGTTGAGTTTTCAGGAGCTGAGGCGGAGACTGGTGATTGCACCCATCTTGAGACTACCTAAAGAGGTCGTTGGGTATGTAGCCTACTGTGATGCATCAGGGACCATAATTGGTTGTAACCTAATTAAGGAGAGAAAAGTGATCTCTAATGACTCATGAAGGATGAGGAAACTTGAGCAGAACTACACAACCGATGACCTGGAGTTTCAAGCAGTGGTCTTTGCATTGAAGATGTGGGGGCACTACTTGATTGTTGAATAGTTTATATTTTAATCTGACCAAAATAGTTTTAGGTATATATCCTTATAGAAGGAACTAAACTTGAGACATAGATGATGTATGGGTTCTTACAGGTCTATGAAAATGAGATTGTCTATACTCTATGAAAGAGGAAAGTGGTGGTGGATACCCCGAGCAGGAGGTCAGGTTTATAGCTACTGAGTGAGATAATGAAGTACCTAACCGCGAAGAAGATATCATTTGTGGATAGTGATGTGGTAGCTTACCATTAGTCAATAATTGTTAATCCCCCAATCATATAGTGAGTCGGGGATAAAAACTGGTGGATGATGAATGTGAGACCCGACATTCTCCGTTATCCTCAATATGGGCTCCTGATGGCTTTTCGATAGGTGGGGAGCACATAATCCTTTTCTTAGGGTGAATCGTAGTACCAGTGAAATTGAAAAATGTGTTTTTCAGGGAGTTACACACATCCCATTTGGTGTTATATCCTAGAGTGGTGAAGATGTACCGGGACCTCTGACGTTAGTACTAGTGGCTAGGGTTGAAGAAAGCAGTGGTCTAGTTTATTTCATGATGCCTCATTTGTTATCCAATGGAGGCCAATCATATGGTTCGAGAATATCTTCCCATCCAAATGAGATACCAATGTCAAAGTTGGATTGTATCTCCATAGACATTTGATGAGGTTAACACATAAATCAATTGTCCATGATTCCATAAGGGTGGTCGTTGAACGACTCACCATGTCGACTAATTTTCTACCCATCTGGGAGCAGGGACAGATGGAGGGCATGTGATGCCTCTATATGACAGAGATATTGCGTCTCCATAGGGTGCCTTCAATGATGATCTCAGACTGTGATTCATTCTTTTCATCATGGATGTTTAGGGGATTACAGGAGGCGTTTGAGATGCAGTGGTGCTTGAGTGCAACTTTTCACCCCCAAAAAGAAGGTCAGATGGAGAATACCATACAGACAGTAGAGGACAATCTTTGTGCCTATGTGTATAATTTTGGTCATAGTTGGGATTACCACATTCCACGAGTGATGTCTGCATATAATATCCACTATCACTCCACCGTTGGAATGACGCAGTTTGAGGCTTTGTATGGGAGGCCTTACAGATCACCCCTATGCTGAACAGTCCCAGGGGAGTCAACACTGATGGGTCCAGAGATAGTATGAGCTACCACTGAGAAGGTAAAGACTATATAGAAGCATATGAGGGTTGGAAATAGCAGGAATAATTCCAATACCAAACGGATATGGAGAACCCTAAAGGTTGATGAGGGTGATCATGTATTCCATCGAGTCTCACCCCGATAAGGATAACAGAGAATTAGCCAGGGCGGTATGTTATCTCTTCGATTATTAGACCATTTAAGATCATGAGTAGTGATGGAGATGTGTCATACCAACTATATCATCCCCAATTGATGAACCTGTTGCATAATATGTTCCATGTGTTGCAAATAATGAGATACATGCATGATCCATCGCATATCAGTGATTGTGGCGAGGTGGACATTAAAGATATGGTGACATATGTGATGTTCTTGGTGGAGAGAGAAGATTGACCATAGGGGGTCCTACATGAGTTGTCGATTACTCTGGTGCAATTTAGGTGGTAGCATGAGAACCTACATGATAGCACATGGGTGTGAATGTATGGGATTTGTGCGTAGTACCCCTATCTTTTATTTAGTTTTGTATTGAATTTTGGGGGCTTAAAACCCTTTGGTGGGAAGAATGTAATGTCTAAACATTCAATGTATTTTTTTAGTTGTATGGAATTTTCTGAGACCACATACTCTGATAGAATGTGAATTCATGGACCAAAGATCCGAGAAGAGGTTTTTGAACATTGTGAGAGGTATTTTCAGTAACTGGGAAAACAAGTTTTTCTATCTTATGAATCGGTGCATGGATCATAAATCTGAGGCCATCATTGTACTCAATAATGAAATGATTCACCTAGAAGTGACTTAACTTTGAGTATAAAGGGCTAAGTGGAAAATTTATTTTATTGAAATTTCATGAAAAATAATAAACTAATTTTAAAGATTTATGTTTTTTTCATTCTCACCATTTAGTGGCGGACGATGATGCTAAAACGCCGAGACGAGGCACATTATTGGAGGTTAAATAATGGATCATTTTAAATAGAAAACGATGTATTATTAAGAAATAACAAAATGTGGATAATTTAATGAGCATCATTAATAGATGGAAAGTAACTGCAATAGTGTTTTGTTTAATAATCCAACTTTTTGGAGTTTGGTAAATAACCAACAAATTGAAATTTATGATGAATCGCCGGCGAAATACATCTCCAATGATGATCGAATAATGACACATTGGATAATCGTCATCGGCTTCAACGTGCCTTGAAGAATAAATCCAAAAGAAACGTCGATAATCATGAAACCTCAAGGATGAATGCTATGGAATCGAACACCAATAAGGAAGGGGTTTATGCATTATATATTTATGATGGTTTCTTCCTCGTTCTTGATAATTTATTATGAATGTTGATCAACATACTAATTGGTTGATCCGAATATCGCTAGTTCGTGTAGGGGGAAATTGTTTGGGGGTCTGAAATGGGGTTTTATGTATGTGTGTTGATAAATACATTCCTCCATGCTTGGACTCTAATGCAGAAGGTGAGGACCAACACAAAGAAGGCACAGAGACTCAGCCCTGGTTGTTTATTGTGTGTTCATCTAGGATGATTTCTTAAGATGGCAGAAATGATAGTTTGAGGTCTTCACAATGAAGGAGACATGCAAGATATTCTGTAGATGTAAGAGGCTCGAGATACAGACCACCAGAGTGACATTGGTGGCCTGTCAAAGGTACTGTCAGCATGCCGGCATTACCGGTGGCTGTTGGTAGAGGATGACAGTGCGCCAAAACTGTTGGAAGCCACTGCTAGATGAATATAATGGTGGGGTGACAGATCACCCATCTACACCATGCTGAGTAGTGGCCCCCTTGGGAAACTCTAGTACCTTAGAGACACACATCCCAAATATTCAAGCATGAGAAACGTCTGGCTAGCATAACCAGCCATGTGGCACTGCCACGGTCGCTTTACCATGGCGAGAAGACTTCCCCACGTCTACCGCTGGGTGGGAGGGAGGAAAGATTTGGTTGTCTTCTGCATCTCAGCCAGGCAGAATGGTCTTCCTTTGGTGGAGTGGGTCGTCCAGTGGGCCAAACATGCTGCTCTATGGGCCGGAACCGCGATGTCATTCCGAACCCACCATCGGGATAGAATCATCCAACCAAGCTAGACCCGCGAGGCCAATAGCTCAGCTGGTCCAGACCCATGTGCGACCCACACCATACCACCGAATAGTGTTCAGTCAGGTCGTTCTGACTAGGCCGGACCGTACCCAGACATGACCGTCCCCGTTTCACTAATTCGATCATTACTTGCAGAACGAGAGTACAATTGACACACCATATATGGAACAAGGACCCTTGCAATGAAGAGGTCCTTTTTAGATACATTACATGAGTTTTGGTGGATGTTGATGTATGACTAGTTTGGATCGGACTCGAATACAACTTGGCCATTTTTTCTAAAAAGACTGTAACATACAGAATGGGCGTCCGATCGACGTGCCATCAGTTGTGTTGGAGCCCTTATGATGAGACTGTCCTGTGTGGATACTCTATGTAGTTTTTTATATGGTGGAAGTATGGCTGATGTATTGCGGACCGGTCCTCCATAAATCAAGTGTGAAATGTGAAAGAATACAATGTATGGTTGTGATGTGTAGAAAAAATTGAAATCCTACACGGGTCAGCACCTATTGATCCTGAGTGGGTCCGCACTTAGCTATCTTGTGTGTGTAAGAACCTCTCATCCTTGTGTGGGCCATCACCTAGTGATCCTCTGTGGGTCAACATCTAGCGATCTCTTGTGGGTCCCAACCTATCGACCTCTGTGGGTCAACACCTAGTGGCCTTGCTCAGGTTAGTTGCAGAGCCTCTTGAAATTATAAGATGATATAGCTTTATGACTAATCATCTATACATATATACATAAGTTATAACTATTTTGAGCTACATCCTTCACTTTGTACTATGTGATTAAGATCATTCATGGTGGTATTAACACTATGGTATTAGCTTTATGGTGTTTTCCTTCATGGATTATTTAGAGACCTTATGGGGTATCATAGTCCCTACTTAGTATTGTTGTACTCACTCCTGCATGGGCTTCACCTGGACGTGTTGTTTCTAGTGTAGATGATCAAAAGTTTGATAGACGTGCTCAGATGGATGAGACTAACTAACAATATCATGGTGGACTTGGTGGCCTAGGATGAGGTGGGGCCTAGTAGGATCTTGTGTGTAATGGACTAGGTGTTTGCAGGCGTGGTTACCTGTGACAGTTGTGGCCCAGGTGTGTGCGGGTTGGATTTCCGCAGTGGGACTATGTGTGGTTGTGGCCCAGGTGTGTGCTGGTGGCTGTGGCAGTGGGACTATGTTGAGAATGGCGGGATTGGTCTGATGCGTAGGATGTCAAAATAACCAGTAGAAAAGTAGCGCGGGATACCCAAACATCGATGTTCTCTTAATATATATATTAAATGACTCGCATTATTTGGGGAGTGTGCCTTGGTGAGGCTTGGGTGGATAGTTTACCTTGACAGGTGTCTGGTTTATTCCTTTTTCTCACAGGACATTAGCACATTCACCCACTCGTGCACGAGAGTCATTGGTTTTCCCTACTAAGTGTACTTGTATGCTCACCCTACGTATATAAACTGATTTCAGGTTTCCAGTAGGACTTCAGGGATCATGCAGGACCATACTAGCTCGGACCTTTCGGGTAGTTTTAGTCGTTGCTTTTCCTCTTTGGTACTTACCATTGTAGTCACCTTTTGTATTTTTTTGCTTTACTTTTGGAGCATGCATGAGGAAATGGTTTATTTTTTTGATTTACTTTTCTTTTACCTTGGTTTTGTTGAGTTTCATCATCTTATCTCTCGATCTTATAAAACAAAACGGGGTAATGCATTCCATTTGTGAGAAATTTCAATACCCTTGGTTCTAGTCGCCACTCTGGGACATATTGAAGGTGGGTCTTGGGGGGTCATTATCTCTCCTTCAACATAAAGAAGGAAGGGCCTTGCAATCTGCTGACCCTTCCCTCCTTTTGGTGAAGGCGTGTCATGACAGAATGGTATCAGATTTGATGGTTGAGAGATAGGATGGAGTCTGGAGTAATGCACAGTGAGGATTTCATGGGATGGTATGGCAACTATGTTGGGTGACCTTGGCGTGTGAATTAGGCAAGGGAAGATCGGATAGGACACGGGATTTTAGGGCCCCTCGTGATCCTATGCAAGGACTCTGGACCTACCGAATGACCAAGTGAGGCCACACTGATTGCAGGTTAGAGACCCTAGGAAAGGTACATAAATCATAATGACATGGGTTCTTGTGTTTCTAAAATGTCTTGGGATTTAAGGATAAATTAAAATTTTATGAAATTTTAAGAACGATATTCTGCACTACTTGGTCTTAGGCATACCTTGTTTACCTTGAAGCTATGGCACCTACAAGGCGACCACGTGTGTTACAGTCGATCGAGGCCCTGGAGACTACATTGGCCGATTGGAAGAGAGTTGATAGAGTGGAAGAGGATGACCAGTGGCAGAAGACTCTTCGGGCCTTCCAGCGACAGGCCCTCGAGAAGTATGAGGGCAGCACCTCCGACATGAAGATGGAAGGCTGGCTAAACGAGCTAGTTATAGCTTTCAGCCTGATTCAGGCCCCGGCCGAGTAATGGGTTCCTCTGGCCATCAGCAAGATGTGGGGAGCGGCGCGTCAGGGGTGGACGCTTTAACTGGGGGAGAGGAGAGAGTCTGAGGTGGCTTGGGAAGATTTCTAGAGGGAGTTCTGGGCGGAATTCCTCTCTTCGATGATGAAGGCAGAAAAGAGGCAGGAACTACTCTCCCTCCAGCAGGGGAGTATGTCCGTGAGGGAGCGAGGGATCATGTTCAAGGACCTCTTACGTTTTTCTCCGGACCAATTTCCCGACGAGGAGTCTCGGGAAAGACGTTTAGAGGAGGTACTCCGACCCTCCCTCCAGTATGTTGTTACCCCTTTCACCCTGCCGACGTAATTGGAGGTCTAGAAGAAGGCCGAAGTGGTGGATAGGATGCATGCTCTAGGAGGACTGTCATGAGAGGGGATCCAGCTAGGTCCATCGACGGGAAAGGCTGTCAGCACCAGGACTCCAGCGTTAGGACCCTCCAGGTTACGAACTGCAAGGAGCAGACCGCAGCAGTTTCAGTTTCGATCCCCTGGCCCTCAACCTTTTCCTTCGGGCCCGGGACCGCAGTGCATCATCTGTGAGAGCCCTGGACATCTTCGGAGTCAGTGCCCGGATCGGGTGCAGTACAGTCGTGGTGGGCAGCCCCACCACCCACCCCAGTAGCAGCTTCCAGCTAGTCCTTTCCAGCATCAGCAGTAGGGACAACGATCTCCCTCTCCTCCGAGGGCAGACCTAAGAGGGGGAGGCCGACCTCAGGGTGCTCCTCAGGGACCTCGACCGGGGCATGGTCGGGGAGGTGGCCGGCAGCTGAGGGGCAGAGGAGCTGGGCGTGGACATTTGCACGCCGTAGAGGCAGCAGTTCTGGCAGGGCCAGAGGTTGTTCGAGGTATGATCAGTCTATTTAGCACTCTTTCTTATGCCTTGTTCGATACCGGAGCTTCACACTCTTTTGATGCGCCCAGTCTAGCCCATGCCTTGGGTATAGATGCGGAGAGACTTCCAGTGCCCCTGGTGTTGAGCACACCAGTCGGAGGTCAGACTAACTTGTTGTTTGATTGTCGGGGATGTAGATTGATGATAGGGACACATCAGTCGGTTAGGGATCTTCTTCTGCTACAGATTCAGCCATACGATGTCATCATTGGCATCGACTGGCTATTTTTTGTGTGTGCCGTCATCGACTGTTTCCGAAGAAGGGTGGTGTTCTCCTAAAGTGATGGCCGGCGTGTTACCTTCACCGGCGAGTGGAGCTGTCCGAAGGGAAACAGGCGAGAAGGATCTTCTTCTCTCCTTGTTGACCGAGCTGACAGTGGAATCAGTAGAGGATGAAATGGTGGAAGTGCCAGAGATCATCTGTGAGTTTATGGATTTATTCCATGAGGAGGTGATGACTATACCCCTTCGGGGTGATATTGAGTTTGGGATAGACCTGCCGCCCGGCGCTCGACTAATCTCGATGGCTCTATACCGGATGGCGCCTTCAGAGATACTGGAATTGCAGATCCTGATTGACGATCTGATGAAGAGGGGTTATGTTCGCCCGAGTGCGTCACCGTGGGGTGCTCCAGTCTTGTTCAGATGATAGTGCATTCATCTCTGTTTTGAGAAGTGGAGGAGTCTCATTGGGGAGACCCAGAGTGCGAAGTAATGTGTGATCGAGTTGACCAGGGAAATACTTTGGATGGATGGACAGAGGATGGTCAGAACAGGATTATTTTCCAGGAAAGGTTGTTTCTTCCTGGAGTGATGCATGGCAAGGTTCTCAGGGAGTTCCACAACTCACCCATGGCGGTACACCCAGGAGTTTCGAAGATGTACCAGGAACTGAAGAGGTAGTTCTGGTGGCCCGAAGTTAAGCGAGTGATGGCAGAGATTGTGGCCAAGTGCTTAGTGTGTCAGCAAGTGAAGGCTGAACACCGAGTTCTAGGCGGCCTACTGCAGCCCCTAGATGTCCCCGAGTGGAAGTGGGATGAAATCTCGATGGATTTCATATCAGGACTACCCAAGTTCCAAGGGGGATATGATGCCATCAGTGTGGTAGTGGACAAGTTGACGAAATCGGCTCACTTTCTGGAAATAAGGGAATCAAGTACTGTGGATTCTTTGGCACCAAAGTATGTGGATTAATAGGTGTGGTTGCTTGGAGTTCCGAGGTCTATAGTCGTAGATAGGGATGCACGGTTTACCTCGAGAGTGTGGAGAGGATTGCAGCATGAGTTTGGCACCCAGTTACGCCTTAGAACTGCATTCCATCCCCAGACAGATGGTCAAACTGAGCACACCATCCAGACCTTGGAGGATATGCTACGGGCATGTGTTCTGGACTCAGGAGGATCATGGGTTCAACACTTGCCCCTGGTAGAGTTCGCTTTCAATAATAGTTATCACTCTACCATAGGTATGGCCCCTTTTGAAGCCTTGTACGGGAGGCCATGTCATTCACCTATGTGTTGGGCTGAAGTAGGAGAGGCAGGGATCCTTGGCCCCGAGGTGGTGCAGAACACAACAGAGAAGGTTCATCTCATACGGGAAAGGATGAAGGCGGCCCAGGACCGAAATAAGTCATATGCTGATACCAGGAGGAGGCCCATGGAGTTTGAGGTTGGGGACCACATGTTCTTGAAGGTCTCCCCTCGACGTGGGCAGCGGAGGTTCGATAAGGGGAGTAAGCTTTCCCCCTGGTTCATCGGACCCTTCGAAGTGTTGCGGCGGGTCGGCGAGGTGGCTTATCAGCTAGCATTTCCACTTCAACTACTGAGGATTCTTGGTGTCTTCCATGTGTCCTTGCTCCGTCGGTATCTGCACGATGATTCACACGTCCTTGATTGGGGTGACCTGGACATCGAGGAAGACGTGACCTTTGTGGAGAGACTAGTAATGATCGAGGATCGCAAGGTGAAGGTGCTTCTTGGGAAAATCATCCCCTTGGTTCATGTGTTGTGGTGACATGGTGGGCTTGAGAAGAGTATGTGGGAGAGGGAAGCACAGATGCGTACCCAGTACCCAGAGTTGTTTTGAGTTTGTTCATTGTTGTACCTGTTGTGGTAGAACGTTTTTTCTTTTTGGCTATGAATTGTACTGGTTTTCATTCCTCTCTTGTGTGTGAAAAGCCCTGGCTATGGGGGAGGAGAGATCCCGACCCCTAATCAAGATGCATTAAGGTGGATGAGATTAAACCCATGCTGGCGAGTCAGTGCCGCCCAAAGTGGATAATATCATGACATGGGGAAGGAGACTCCCCAACCCACATGCCTGGGCAATTTGGCATGGTATGTTTCTTGGTTCATGCCGGGGAAATGTTTTAGTTATCTTGGGTTCACTCCTAACAGGTATATTTCGTGTTGGTTTCTTGGACCCTCTCTTCCCTTATGGTTTTGTATTGATTCTCTAGGATGAGAATAATTTAAGAGGTATCTGATGTAATGGCCGGGGTTTTTGGGTTCCATTACTTTGTGAAAATATATTTTGGGTTTTCTGGTCTGGAAATCACGGTGGTGTAGGCCTACTGGTATCCTTAGCCTACAGGTAGCAGGCCTACCGGTAGCTGCATCCTATTGGTAGCTCGACCTAACGGTAGCTGCAGCCTACCGGTAGCTGCAGCCTACCGGTAGCTCGGCCTACCGGTAGCAGCTGCCTACCGGTAGCTCAACCTACCGGTAGCTGCAGCCTACCGGTGGCTCGGCCTATCGGTGGATGCAGCCTACCGGTAGCTCAGCCTACCAGTAGCGCATAGACCGGTAGCTATCACCCACCGGTAGCTCTTAGCTACTAGTGGCTCTGGCCTACCCCACAGGTTATTTCCAGTAGCGCTCCCTTTTGTGCAAATAGGGTTTTAAACCCAATTTTGACCTGTTTGAGCGTGTTTTAAAGACCCGTAACGTGCATAAGAGTTTTAATTAAATTACTAAATCAATTAATGAGTCAGTTTTAACCATCTTCTTAAATGGCAAGTGGAGTCGCGTGGTCATCACACGACCCCCCGCGCCTTACGCGGTTTCGCATTCTCACCTCAACCGTCCGCGGTTCTTATAAACTAAGGGTTAGCTATGGTTTCTCCTTTCCTCGATTGCAGATTTTCACAAACAGCTTCTGGTGCATCGGGCACACCGCATTGTTATCCATAAATTTCTTCGCCTGGCCTAAACGTCGATCATCTATCAACTTGTAGGGAATTTTCTCTTTAGCCTCCCTCTTATGTGTATCATGCGGGGTGTGTGTGCTTTTGTTCTATAGAATTGGATAAATCAAACCTAAATTAAGATAATAAACTGGATTCTATAAAGAAAGGGGGGGATATGATCGTTGATGTTGTTTATATTATGACTATCATGTTGAGTCGTGCTGGATTATGTCTTCTGAAAATCGTGGCCGTTGGTGGTCGTTGTTTGTGCACTAATGAACCCCTGCTGATGTTTTAAATGGCTTGTTGTGGTTGTAAACTCCTTCTGTGAAAAGTAAATTGGTTAATCACGTATATCTGGCCAAATAAATTGAGACACCAGGATCAATCCTTCTGTGATAACCCCAGTTAAAACACGCGAAAATTGAAATCATGGAGTGTGTCAAGTCGTTTAAATCTAAAAATTCCGGCATGGCCCTGACTTGTGTTGGTGGTGGTAGTTGGTTGTTTTCTTTTTCAGGCCGATTTCTGGAGATGTGGGAGGAGATGGGATCCCCTGTCTTTATACTCTCGGTGGTTGTGTGACCTTGGAGATGGGATTCCCTGTTGGTATGGATTCGGTGGTTGTGAGTTTTAAGACTGGATGGGTACTTGTTTATAACACGAATTGGTGTGGGATCCTCTGTTGTTGAGAACCGGGTATGGGTGTTATGGTTTATGCTTGATTGTTTACATTCCAGGACATGTGCATATTCCTACTAGTTTCCCAGTAGTTCTTAAACTTAATTAAATATTATTACTGAACATGAAACAAGAATAGGACAAATGGGGTTTGTTGGCGAGAGTCGTGACTTGTGACTTGGATGTAGTGGTGTTGTGTTCTGTAGATTGGATAGAAAAACCTATGCTTTGGGTGAGTGTTTGTTACCTATATCTATACTTGTAGCATTGTGTTTATTATTCGCGCCCCACCCAAGTTGAGCACTTAGTGCTGAACACCCCCATTTCATGGGGGAGGGTGTTTTTTTCCCAACACTATTCTTAGTGGCTGGTTATTAGCTCATTTTCTGCTCCCTTTCCCAGATAGCCCAAGTATATTCGGGTAGTATGTTATGGCCTAAGGTTCATTATTAGCCAAAGAACCTTCGGTCAGGGTAGTGTGATGGGTGGCCAGGTGTGTGCGGCAGGTGGTTTCCCAAGCGTCTTCGGGATGAGTCACAGGTGTCTTCGGGCGTGGCAGTGGATCTTCTCGCCCAGGTGACTTTGAGCGTGGTGGTGGTTGTTATGTCCTAGGTGTTTTCAGGTGTGGTTACGTGTGACAGTTGTTGCCCAGGTGTGTGCGGGTGGGATTTCAGCAGTGGGACTTCGTGTGGTTGTGGCCCAGGTGTGTGCAGGCGGGTGTGGTAGTGGGACTGCGGTGATAATGGTGGGATTTGTCCGATGCTTAAGATGTCTCAATAACCAGTGGGAAAGTGGCGTGGGTTACCCAAACATCTATGTGATCTTAATATATATATTACTTGACTTGTGTTATTTGGGTAGTGTGCCTTAGTGAGGCTTGGGTGGATAGTTTACCTTGACAGGTGTTTGGTTTATTCCTTTTTCTCACAAGACATTAGCACGTTCCCCCACTTGTGCATGAGAGTCATTGGTTTTCCCTAATGAGTGTACTTGTATGCTCACCCTATGTATATAAACTGCTTTTAGGTTTCCAGGTGGACTTCGGGAATCACGTAGTACCATACTAGCTCAGACCATTGGGGCAGTTGCAGTCGTTGCTTTTCCTCTTTGGTACTTACCTTTGTAGTCACCTTTTTTACTTTATGGCTTTACTTTTGAAGCATGCAAGTGGAAATGGTTTATTTTTTAGCATTACTTTTCTTTTACCTTGGTGTTGTTGAGTTTCATCATCTTATCTCTTGATCTTATAAAACAAAAAGGGGTAATGCCATCCATTTGTGAGAAATTTCTATACCCTTGGTGCTAGTCACCACTCCGGGACCTATTGAAGGCGGGTCTCAGGGGCTCATTATCTCTCCTTCAACTTAAAGAAGGAAGGTCCTGACAATCTACTGACCCTTCCCTCATTTTGGTGAAGGCAGGTCGTGACATGTTGGATATGAAATACTTCTTTGGATTCAAGTTGAATAACTACTCTCATGATCAGGTATGGTTTTCCACAGATGTTCATAAAAGTTTCCTTTTGTTCATAGTGTTTTTAGTTTCTTGTTGGGTTTTTATTTTGACCCAATTACAATCACTTATACATTCGCATAGCCTTGTTTTAGTGATATGATTGTTTTCCCCTTTCAGTGTGTTGGAATGTTGTTGGGCATGAGTGTGTACAAGTTTAAAGTTAATGTCTTCACTTTTTGGGACATGCCTTTCCACTACGAGTCACCGTCCCCTTGCCTATAGATGGTGAGAATGGTGTACTCACAACACAGGACCAAAGGGATGGGTCATGGCATGAATTACAATCAATATCATTTATTTAAATTATTTATAATTATATATATTTTGTAGAGTCTCAGGGTAATATATTCTTTTATGCACTTGGGGATAGATTTCATACATTCTATTGAATACAATGTTTTACATTAGAATTTTGGTGTGTTATACATCTCCAGATACTACTGATGCATTTAAGGGATATCTATAACCTATACCCTTTTGTATCTTAATTTGAAACTCATTCAACATTAATTTTATGGAATGTTTAATTAATGAACAATAATCCTTGTTAACCTATATTAATATTTAGTACTGAATATAGATTAATAATAATGTTTGAATTCAATCATATAACATTATATGTACAATACAATATTTAGAGATGATATATGTTTTAACCAATAAGCATATACATGATAAAAATATGTATATTTTGGTTAATTATAATGCCCAATGATAAAAATAAATCCAATATTTCAATGGAATTTTAATGATTACAAAAATTAACCAACAAAGAGATTATCAATAAATTCCTTGGTCACAAAAACAATAATACATTTTGAAAAATAATAAGGGTTGTATCGATATAATATTTCCCTAGTGGATTATAAGTGAAATAAAGGTTTAATATTATTGATTAATACCAATAAAATAAATATGGCTTTAAAACATTATTTTGGAAGATAAAATTTTCACCCTAATAATCCCTTTTAAAACTAAAATTTAAGGGATTTTTTTTAAAATTAAATTATTTTAATATGAACTATTTAACATGTATATTTTTTATGAATTCATTTATTTTTTATGTTGGATAGATATTATGTAAATTCCATGAACATTAATATATAGATTCCTTATTAATTTTTGCTAATATTCAAATTAGATTTTTTTGGAAATTGACAAGAATATTACTTTAAATACATTTTCCAAAAAGTCAAACAACTATAAAAATTACATTAAAAAAACATCTTGAGTATGATGAACATCATTTTTACAAATCATTGTTTTTATGAAATATGATTTCCCATATAAAATAAAAACAAATTTACATTTTATTTAAAAAATATAATCATTAAGTTTACATACAAAAATATTATAAAATTGTAAAATTAGTTGAAAATTATGTAATAACTTGAGGATAATAAGATTAATGTGGTTGATTATTAAATGATAAAATATTTTAATTTAGTGGAAATTGAAGTATATTCTAGATTTAAATGACATTTAAACATAATTCTCTTTACAATTTGGTAAATTTTCATTCACAAACACTGTGAATGGAATAAATTAAAATTTAAACATAAATGCGATAAATATAAGGATAATCATGATCTATAATAACCTAGGGTCATTTGATTAACCTTATAAAATATGGTTTATGTATAATATGATATATATCCCAATGAATACAATTTTAGACGAGAAACAATTACAATTATCATAACATTTCATTGAGAACAAATCAATGAATAATTTATGTGTATCTAATGTATGTATATATAAAAAATTCATAAATATAAAATAATAAATTAAAATTTCATTAAACACATAATATATTAATACTAATGAAAAGGTAGAAGTAATATAACCGATCGATATAAAATAGAGTAATGAAATTCATCACCATATTGTAATTTTTATGTCAAATCCTCTTAGATGAAATAATTTTAATTTAAACCTAAAACACCATTAATGTCACGACCCGTCCTCGGGGCCCGTGCCGTGACTACCCCAAGCCCGCCTTCCATAGGCCAGGGGCTGGCGACTAGCACCAAAGGCATAAAATCCCGTTAACTGGGAAGGCATTGCCTTTACAAAAGAAAACAAGCACCACAGAGTACAAGCGGAAGTGAAACACTAAGTACAAAAAGAAGAGCTGAAAAGTAAAAGGGGCCGGAAATACAAGCCCAACTGTAAAGTACAACTCGAAAGGGAAAAACAGCGACTGAAAAGTAAAGCTGCTACGTTGAGATGTCCACTGGAAATCCCACCTGAAGGGTGGGTACAGATAGCTCCTCTGCTCCTCGGGTCCCGCCATCCGCTCCGAGTATGTCCCGCCCAGTGGTCCTCCTCCGGGTACCGCCTCGTCGTATAGTCCACCTCCAGGTACCGTCCAGTCCTCGAACCTTCGGCTTCTGTCAGCACTGTCCGTCGTCTGCAACCAACACAACGAGGTGCGGGCATAGCCCGTGCAGGGGTGAGTATAACGATACTCAGTAGGGACCCCGAGACCCTCAAGGTCTCACTAAAACCAACAAGGATAAACACAAGAAGATCTCAACGGATAAACCCTACTTAGGTATATACCCATACATATACCTAAGTTATCAAGTAACCCATCTCAATCATGAGGAAACACAAGGATTGTGAAAACGACGGATAACCACTACCCGGGTATATGCCCATACATATACCAAAGTTAGCAAGTGACCCATCTCAATCATGAAGTAAACACAAGGTCAAAAGTCTCAGCTCAAACCAGGATTTTCATTATCGAAACCGTAACTGCTGAAGAGCTCCGTCTCTAGAGTGTACAGTGGTCCTGTCACGACTCCGAGGCTGCCGCTCACTAACCTAGGACTGCTGAAGTACTCCTCCTGTCGAGTACTGCGGGTCTGCTGCCAACTACTAGGCGCTCCGTCCGCTGAGGGTCTGTCGCCAAATACCGGGCGCTACCCAGATAGCCTGCTGAGGTACTCCTCCTGTCGAGTACCGCGGGTCTGCTGCCAACTACCAGGCGCTCCGTCCGCCGTGGGTCTGCCGCCAAATACCGGGCGCTCCGTCCACTGGGCTAGTCGACTCACTCCAAGTCGAGTCGGTCAAGCAGTCGTCAGGTCTCAGCCGGCTACACGGTCTCCGTACTCCGCACGCTCGTCTCCACCGTCGCGGGTCTGTCGCTACAACCAAGCGCACACACTCCGTAGAGTATCGCGGGTCCGCCGCTACAACCAAGCGCTCCACCGCCAAGGGTCTGCTGCTGCATTCCAAGCGCACCACCACTGTCAAGTACCACGGGTCCGCTCCACGAGCTACTGGTCGATACTCCAAGTATCACAAGGTTCCGCGAAGAAGTGTCTCAAAGGTCCGCCTCGTCACAGGGGTCTCAACGCAACAGACGGCGCGTCGATCGGACGCCCGGTCTGTGAGTTATTAGCCTTTTCGTCCCAGGGGCCCGGTTGGTTTCGTGAGCGAAACCAATCCCGGCCGTATCTCAACTGTACCCCGAACTCCCATAGGGTATACTCAAAGGGACCGTTACTCAAAGTAACCACCAACGCCGCTGACGGCTCGTCAAGCGGACGTCCTGTCTGAAAGATATCAGCTTTCCCGTTCCAGGGGCCCGGTTGGATTTCGGGAACAATCCAACCCGGCCATACTCCGACTGCATCCAAAACTCGGGCGGAGTATGTCAAAAGTTCCGTCTCATCAAGAGGAAGTCAACGAAACAGACGGCGCGTCAATCGGACGCCCGGTCTGTGAGTTATTGGCATTTTCGTCTCCGGGGCCCGGTTGGTTTTTAAGGAAAAACCAACCCGACCGTACTCCACCTGCGTCC
The DNA here is from genome assembly GCA_963277665.1 of Viscum album. NCBI lineage: Eukaryota > Viridiplantae > Streptophyta > Magnoliopsida > Santalales > Viscaceae > Viscum > Viscum album. The sequence continues at coordinate 1,877,594,090 of OY728150.1, read as the reverse complement.
AAACCTCGGGCGGAGTATGCCAAAAGATCCGTCTCACTATGAGGAACACTACGCGACTGACGGTACGTCAATCGGACGTCCGTAGCTCAAGATATGAGCGTTTCTGCTCCGAAGGCCCGGTTGGTTCCGTGAACGAACCAACCCGGCCGAACTCAAAGTAACCCGAAACCTTGAGTGCGATATACCGAAATGACCGTCTCGATCCAAGGATCGCGTTGCCGCAGACGGTTCGTCATCCGGAGGTCCGAGGCTCAAGTTATGAGCCAAGAACCGAATCTGGTCCGAAAAAGGGGGGTCCGGGTCCGGGCCGACCCGGCCCGACCCCCCCCTGGGCGGCGCGGCAGCCGGCGGCGGCGGACGGCGGCGGCGGGCGGCGGCGGTGCGGCGGCCGGTGGCGGCGCGCGGCGGCGGTGCGGCGGCCGGTGGCGGCGCGCGGCGGCGGTGCGGCGGCGGCAGGCCGCGTGGCGGTGGCGGCGGGCCGCCTGGCGGCGCACGCGGGGCTCAGCCCCGCGGCTTTTGCGCGCTGCGCGGCACAAAGGGGCACGGCCCCTTTGTTTTTAAAGAAGCCCCCCCCCACGTGGGGGGGCCTGCTGGAGCGAACCGAGGGGGCAGCCGGCCCCCTCCTCTTTTAAAAAAAGAACGCCCCCCTCTTTAAGAGGGGGGTTTTGCCAGCCGGCCGGGGAATTAATTCCCCGGTTTAACGGCGTCCGGCCGGCCAGCCGGCCGGCCGGTTATCTCCAACGGACCGGAATTTCCGGTCCCCTCTTCGGCTTCCGACACCGGCGGCCCGGCCGCCGGTCTTCCCTTCCGCCGCGGCCCGGAACCGGCCGCGGTCTCCTCGTCCTGCCGCGGCCCGGAACCGGCCGCGGTCTTCTCGTTCCGCCGCGGCCCGGAACCGACCGCGGCGTTCGTCATCCGGCGCGGTGCGTCGGCACCGCGCCCCTTCGCCGTGCTTCGATTCTTTTCAACGCGGCGCGACGGCGTCGCGTTCTTGAAGATTTTCCCCCGGCGTGGCGCGACGGCGCCACGTAAATTAATTGTACGATCATCCGCGTGGTGCGACGGCACCACGCTACTTGCTTCCACCCGCATGAATAAACATGAACGTTGGAGGGGGGTTCGGCCGTGTTCGTGCGGTCCGGCCCCCTCACGTTAATTTAAAAACGCAACTTAAACAATCAAGCATCAAGTTAGACATGCGAGATCCACGTTCAGGGAAAAAGAATAAAGAAATAATGAACCAACAACCCCTACCTCGGTATAAGATTCAAGGTTCGGCTACGCTCCGCGGAAGACGGCGTCGCGGAGGTCGGGCGTCGCGGTCGTCGTTCGTCAAATTCGTTGACGAAGAGTTACGTCCGATGCGACACGTTGTTGTCGGATCTTCGTTTGCCGACGAAGAAGGTCCGAAGAGGAAGCAGAGGCCCGAAGATACTAGGTCTCCGAGTCGATGATCCTTGACGAAGTGTTGTCGTTCTTCGTTGAGGATGAAGACGTTCTTCGCCGGAGAAGATGAAGAGGAGCTCTCCAAAGACAAACAAAGAACTCCCAATAAAATAAGACCTACCTCTTATTTTATTAACACAACACAAAAGAATTTCAAAGCTTTGAAATTCAAAAAGACAAAACTCCCATAATTAAATAAGAGTAACATAAGCCAATTAATTGGGGGTTAAGAACGTTGAGAGAAAAAGAAAAGAAAAGGGGTTCGTGTGGGCCCCACCACACTTAATCCTCCCAAGGGAGGTTAAGTGGGTGTGGGTCCCACTTTCAACCTCCTCTGATAGGTTTTAAAGAATAAGTTAAAATAAAAATTGTTTTACACAAATTTTATTCAACTTAACTGAAAAACCCCAAAACGTAACTTTCAACCCGCAACAAACGCAACTCCCGAAAAGGTCTCTTTAAGCGAATATCGGCGCTGCGAGTTCATCGGTGCCCTCGGATTTCAATTCCGAGCACCGGATCAAAACTTAGGAATTCCCGCTCGTTCGTTCACTGAACGTACCCGAGCCAAACTTCGGAAAATAATTCCGGGCACTCCGGGCCTCGGAATCAGGTGCCGTCTGAAACCGCGCTCTTGTAAAATTCTAAAGAAAATTAAGAAAAAATTTTCCTTGAATTTTACGGGTCTTTACATTACTCCCACCTCAGGGCTTTACGTCCCCGTAAAGCTACATCAAAAACTAGGGAAACAAAAAGAGGATACTGTGCACGCATCTGAGCCTCCCGCTCCTATGTGCTCTCCTGGAGATTCCCGTGCCGCCATTTGTTGAGCACAAGAGGAATCGATCGTCCATGTAGGACCCGCTCCTGGATGACATGGACCTCTTTTGACGTGGCCCGGACCATCTCTGGTCCCACAAGAGCTGCAAGATTTCTTCTTTGCCGAGAAGAGAAACCTGGTCTCATCCCCTGGATGAACCACATTCTTTGCCTAAAACAGTCAATCCTAACATGGATGATACTAATCCATACCAAGGATGACGTCGTAAGGCCTCGACGCTACTACTAAGAGATCCAACCGTTACTCTCGCCTCCAAGGGTTGAGTCACACTGTCGGCATCAGTGTGTGGTAACTGGTCTCTTCCAGTAGATGTCTCACAAGTGAGGGTCAAGTCAACAGTCAACTGGAACCTCTTAGTAACATCACAAAAGAGGACAGGAATGAAAACATCACAAAGGATGCGTCTTTTATTATTGCAGCTCATAATACAAGACGCTACACAAAAGCAACAAAGAACCAGAAGTACTAAGGACGTATCCACTAGTTCTGCTCCTGTCCATCGGCTCCCAGAGCTCCATGATCGAAGGCCTCGGCTGCCTGAAGCTGAGCTCTCCCCTGCGGTCGGGGTGGTCCTCCTGGTGGTGGTGGTGGAAGAGCCTCAAAGCGTCGCCCACCACCAGCTGCTCGTCCAGCTCCTCTGCCTCGTCCGCCTCCTCCCTGCGGACCGCCACGGTCGAACCTCTGCCTCTGCCTGGGAGGTTCTTCACTTAACTGCTGATCATCAGCATGGCGGGTCGGACAGTCACGAGCCATGTGACCAATCCCGCCACAGGAGTAACACTGCCCACTCTCGGCACGCCTGGCTCTGACTCCACCCCGGCTTCCCCGTACAACTGAGCCTGAGTCGTGCAGTCGGCCACCGGTAGGTCTGGTCTGCCTGGAACCCTGAGTCATCTGTCGGCTACCTGCTGCAGATGACTCTGCCACATGCCGCCCTGCGGTGAGTTGCTGTGCTGGTGAAGACTCAGCAAGGAAACTCTCGATCAGAAGTGCCCGCTCCAGTACTCCTGTCTGAGTCGGTATGCTGAGGGAGATCAGCGATGCCCTGATCTCGTGTCTCAAACCCTGCTCGAAGGTCCGGGCCCTGAAGAATGGGTCCCGTACCATGTCGGTCGAGTAGCGCGAGAGATCGGTGAACCTCGCCGCGTACTGAGCGACCGTCATGCTGCTCTGCCGCAGCTGTAGAAGCTCCTGGATGCGCACCGCTCGGAGGGTGGCCGGGACGAACTCAGAGCGGAAGAGGCTCTCGAAGTCCGTCCAGAGAAGAGACGCCTCATCGTGCACCTGGAGCATCAGGCTCCACCATCGTCCTGCTGCTGCGTGTAGTAGGCTCGCAGCGAGGATCACCATGAGGTCTGCTGGTGTCCTCACTAGCCTAAACACTCGTACTACTGCCTCCAGCCAGTCCTCTGCAGCCTGGGGATCCGTCTCCCCGCGAAACCTGGGAGGTCGCTGGCGCTGAAACTCATGCAGTGCGCTGAGGCGACGTGCATCGTCAGCGGCTGCTGCTGGAAGCATCGGGGGCTCGGCGGGTAGAGCTACCGCCGGTGCCACTGCTGACAAAGGGCCCTGCACCGAAGCCTCGGCGCTCGGTGGGCTGTCGTCACGCTCGATTCTCGGAACCCTAGCTGGCTGCCGTCGTGGGGCCATCCTGAAAGAAACAACGTAACACGATCAAACGATTATACCTGGTGAGCTGACCTGGTTTGAGCTGTTTTAAGGGGAAAAACTTTTGTAAACACACACGCAATCAGCGTTTTCGTGCACAAAGTCGGAAATCAGTTGTCAGGGTCCTGGTGTATGGATACGTCGGCCGCCCGCACCAACACTGGACTCCCTGAACTAAAAACCACACTCGGTACCCTTAACACTATTGCTTCATAGAAAGAAAGATCAGAGTCTGCGGTAGAACCGACCACCTCTGATACCAATTTGTCACGACCCGTCCTCGGGGCCCGTGCCGTGACTACCCCAAGCCCGCCTTCCATAGGCCAGGGGCTGGCGACTAGCACCAAAGGCATAAAATCCCGTTAACTGGGAAGGCATTGCCTTTACAAAAGAAAACAAGCACCACAGAGTACAAGCGGAAGTGAAACACTAAGTACAAAAAGAAGAGCTGAAAAGTAAAAGGGGCCGGAAATACAAGCCCAACTGTAAAGTACAACTCGAAAGGGAAAAACAGCGACTGAAAAGTAAAGCTGCTACGTTGAGATGTCCACTGGAAATCCCACCTGAAGGGTGGGTACAGATAGCTCCTCTGCTCCTCGGGTCCCGCCATCCGCTCCGAGTATGTCCCGCCCAGTGGTCCTCCTCCGGGTACCGCCTCGTCGTATAGTCCACCTCCAGGTACCGTCCAGTCCTCGAACCTTCGGCTTCTGTCAGCACTGTCCGTCGTCTGCAACCAACACAACGAGGTGCGGGCATAGCCCGTGCAGGGGTGAGTATAACGATACTCAGTAGGGACCCCGAGACCCTCAAGGTCTCACTAAAACCAACAAGGATAAACACAAGAAGATCTCAACGGATAAACCCTACTTAGGTATATACCCATACATATACCTAAGTTATCAAGTAACCCATCTCAATCATGAGGAAACACAAGGATTGTGAAAACGACGGATAACCACTACCCGGGTATATGCCCATACATATACCAAAGTTAGCAAGTGACCCATCTCAATCATGAAGTAAACACAAGGTCAAAAGTCTCAGCTCAAACCAGGATTTTCATTATCGAAACCGTAACTGCTGAAGAGCTCCGTCTCTAGAGTGTACAGTGGTCCTGTCACGACTCCGAGGCTGCCGCTCACTAACCTAGGACTGCTGAAGTACTCCTCCTGTCGAGTACTGCGGGTCTGCTGCCAACTACTAGGCGCTCCGTCCGCTGAGGGTCTGTCGCCAAATACCGGGCGCTACCCAGATAGCCTGCTGAGGTACTCCTCCTGTCGAGTACCGCGGGTCTGCTGCCAACTACCAGGCGCTCCGTCCGCCGTGGGTCTGCCGCCAAATACCGGGCGCTCCGTCCACTGGGCTAGTCGACTCACTCCAAGTCGAGTCGGTCAAGCAGTCGTCAGGTCTCAGCCGGCTACACGGTCTCCGTACTCCGCACGCTCGTCTCCACCGTCGCGGGTCTGTCGCTACAACCAAGCGCACACACTCCGTAGAGTATCGCGGGTCCGCCGCTACAACCAAGCGCTCCACCGCCAAGGGTCTGCTGCTGCATTCCAAGCGCACCACCACTGTCAAGTACCACGGGTCCGCTCCACGAGCTACTGGTCGATACTCCAAGTATCACAAGGTTCCGCGAAGAAGTGTCTCAAAGGTCCGCCTCGTCACAGGGGTCTCAACGCAACAGACGGCGCGTCGATCGGACGCCCGGTCTGTGAGTTATTAGCCTTTTCGTCCCAGGGGCCCGGTTGGTTTCGTGAGCGAAACCAATCCCGGCCGTATCTCAACTGTACCCCGAACTCCCATAGGGTATACTCAAAGGGACCGTTACTCAAAGTAACCACCAACGCCGCTGACGGCTCGTCAAGCGGACGTCCTGTCTGAAAGATATCAGCTTTCCCGTTCCAGGGGCCCGGTTGGATTTCGGGAACAATCCAACCCGGCCATACTCCGACTGCATCCAAAACTCGGGCGGAGTATGTCAAAAGTTCCGTCTCATCAAGAGGAAGTCAACGAAACAGACGGCGCGTCAATCGGACGCCCGGTCTGTGAGTTATTGGCATTTTCGTCTCCGGGGCCCGGTTGGTTTTTAAGGAAAAACCAACCCGACCGTACTCCACCTGCGTCCAAACCTCGGGCGGAGTATGCCAAAAGATCCGTCTCACTATGAGGAACACTACGCGACTGACGGTACGTCAATCGGACGTCCGTAGCTCAAGATATGAGCGTTTCTGCTCCGAAGGCCCGGTTGGTTCCGTGAACGAACCAACCCGGCCGAACTCAAAGTAACCCGAAACCTTGAGTGCGATATACCGAAATGACCGTCTCGATCCAAGGATCGCGTTGCCGCAGACGGTTCGTCATCCGGAGGTCCGAGGCTCAAGTTATGAGCCAAGAACCGAATCTGGTCCGAAAAAGGGGGGTCCGGGTCCGGGCCGACCCGGCCCGACCCCCCCCTGGGCGGCGCGGCAGCCGGCGGCGGCGGACGGCGGCGGCGGGCGGCGGCGGTGCGGCGGCCGGTGGCGGCGCGCGGCGGCGGTGCGGCGGCCGGTGGCGGCGCGCGGCGGCGGTGCGGCGGCGGCAGGCCGCGTGGCGGTGGCGGCGGGCCGCCTGGCGGCGCACGCGGGGCTCAGCCCCGCGGCTTTTGCGCGCTGCGCGGCACAAAGGGGCACGGCCCCTTTGTTTTTAAAGAAGCCCCCCCCCACGTGGGGGGGCCTGCTGGAGCGAACCGAGGGGGCAGCCGGCCCCCTCCTCTTTTAAAAAAAGAACGCCCCCCTCTTTAAGAGGGGGGTTTTGCCAGCCGGCCGGGGAATTAATTCCCCGGTTTAACGGCGTCCGGCCGGCCAGCCGGCCGGCCGGTTATCTCCAACGGACCGGAATTTCCGGTCCCCTCTTCGGCTTCCGACACCGGCGGCCCGGCCGCCGGTCTTCCCTTCCGCCGCGGCCCGGAACCGGCCGCGGTCTCCTCGTCCTGCCGCGGCCCGGAACCGGCCGCGGTCTTCTCGTTCCGCCGCGGCCCGGAACCGACCGCGGCGTTCGTCATCCGGCGCGGTGCGTCGGCACCGCGCCCCTTCGCCGTGCTTCGATTCTTTTCAACGCGGCGCGACGGCGTCGCGTTCTTGAAGATTTTCCCCCGGCGTGGCGCGACGGCGCCACGTAAATTAATTGTACGATCATCCGCGTGGTGCGACGGCACCACGCTACTTGCTTCCACCCGCATGAATAAACATGAACGTTGGAGGGGGGTTCGGCCGTGTTCGTGCGGTCCGGCCCCCTCACGTTAATTTAAAAACGCAACTTAAACAATCAAGCATCAAGTTAGACATGCGAGATCCACGTTCAGGGAAAAAGAATAAAGAAATAATGAACCAACAACCCCTACCTCGGTATAAGATTCAAGGTTCGGCTACGCTCCGCGGAAGACGGCGTCGCGGAGGTCGGGCGTCGCGGTCGTCGTTCGTCAAATTCGTTGACGAAGAGTTACGTCCGATGCGACACGTTGTTGTCGGATCTTCGTTTGCCGACGAAGAAGGTCCGAAGAGGAAGCAGAGGCCCGAAGATACTAGGTCTCCGAGTCGATGATCCTTGACGAAGTGTTGTCGTTCTTCGTTGAGGATGAAGACGTTCTTCGCCGGAGAAGATGAAGAGGAGCTCTCCAAAGACAAACAAAGAACTCCCAATAAAATAAGACCTACCTCTTATTTTATTAACACAACACAAAAGAATTTCAAAGCTTTGAAATTCAAAAAGACAAAACTCCCATAATTAAATAAGAGTAACATAAGCCAATTAATTGGGGGTTAAGAACGTTGAGAGAAAAAGAAAAGAAAAGGGGTTCGTGTGGGCCCCACCACACTTAATCCTCCCAAGGGAGGTTAAGTGGGTGTGGGTCCCACTTTCAACCTCCTCTGATAGGTTTTAAAGAATAAGTTAAAATAAAAATTGTTTTACACAAATTTTATTCAACTTAACTGAAAAACCCCAAAACGTAACTTTCAACCCGCAACAAACGCAACTCCCGAAAAGGTCTCTTTAAGCGAATATCGGCGCTGCGAGTTCATCGGTGCCCTCGGATTTCAATTCCGAGCACCGGATCAAAACTTAGGAATTCCCGCTCGTTCGTTCACTGAACGTACCCGAGCCAAACTTCGGAAAATAATTCCGGGCACTCCGGGCCTCGGAATCAGGTGCCGTCTGAAACCGCGCTCTTGTAAAATTCTAAAGAAAATTAAGAAAAAATTTTCCTTGAATTTTACGGGTCTTTACAATTAATAATGAGGGTTTTATGACATTAAATGTAAAATGGTATATTCATAACACACATAAATTAAATTCGCTTCATACCATTACAACATGCCTTAATGAAGGGAAATTGAGATGAAGTCCTTTACCTCACAATTCTTTTTGATTAAACAATATTTAATAAATTTTATAATGGTTTTAATATTATTATTAATTTAAAACAGAACATTATTAATATATATAATATCATATGTGATTTTTTATAACATTGTAACACCCTTTTCAATATAATATTTCATTATTGACAATATTGTGCATGTTAATTACCTTTTCTCTCATGCCTTTTTTATCATGAAAGTAATGGTTCAAGTGAATATTAAATTGTTATATAGTCTCTATAATGTAATTAATATTATAAATACTTTTTTATTACATTAATTTTTATAATAATTAGTGTAATTTTAACCAGATTAATGTATCTAACTACTTCGTGGAGAAGGTGGGTCGTACATATGCATCGGCGACATTATAATTTTGTGTAAGGTTAAAAGGTTAATGAAGTTGGTGATATATAAAATTTAAAACAAATTAAAATAACATATATATCAAATATATGATCTAAATTTATCTTTATTAACGTCCATGTAAAGTGTAGGTAAATAACATATCCCATCTCTTCATAAGATGGTAATCTATCGTACACACAAACAACATTATAGTTTAATAAAATTCATGGAAAGTAAGGAGTTATATGTGATATTAAAATTACAATAGTATATAATATCATAAATATTAGATATATAAATTAATTCTATATTAATATAAAATATTTGAATACGTTGATATGAAATAAGTTACATCGGTTTGTGAGGCGGTAATCAGTCATACACATGATCGATGATTTTGTTTTCCATTTGATAGAGAAGGTGATTTATAAAAGTTATTGCCTTAAAATAAGTTAAATTTAGTATATGGTATAATTTTTTTTATTAAAAGTAAAATATTGAATAATATTTTGGGGATTTGTAAGAATAATGAAACCAAAAAGTTTTATTTAAGAACCTTACCTCTTCTTCAGATGACCTCTTTAGGATTGCACCAAAAAACTTCCTAAGATGGATTTATAATCAAACCAATGAATCATTGATGTTTGGATGGTGTAGTGAAGTGATTTTTCAGTATATTATTTACCGATATAAATTATTATTTTGAATAGATGATGGTAGGGGTGTCCATTTATATCTTGTGAATAGGACACATGTTGAAATTTGGAAAAGAAACAATTACACCCACGTTTTTTTTCATAAAAAATCCTCCAAAAATGGGAATTATAGATCCTTATAAGTTACGTGGTGTGGATTGAGAATATAATTGGTTTTTATGAGTATTATGTCTTTTTAACCGTTATATTATTTTCTTAACCCCCTGGTAAACAAGTTATAACCATAACAACTGTAATTAGTTTTTTCTATTTTAACTATTCACTAAGGATGAAAATGTTAAGACCAAACCCAGTGGGGCTCGAGATGTGACTCCACAAGAATGCATTTATAGGCTAGGGGATGGAGATCAGTGTTGAGTAGTCTATCACACATAGGGATTACTTATCCTATAGAACCTATATAAACACAACCACATACACCTTCATGAAATAGTGTATATATATATATATATAAACTACATCAAATAACATCTCAATAGGGAGTTAGATTTGAAATCCTTGACCGTCCTTGAGTTCGTATCATATTGTTTTCACCATAACATAATTATTTTTATTTCTATTTCAAATATGAACATTATTTTCATAAATGAAATCAATTAATGAATAAAAATTCATATTTAAAATGGGTTCTTCATTAAAAGGTTGTAAAATTTCCTTTATAAAATATTGGTTTTATGTGTAAAGTTGTGATTTTTTTATCTTATATCTATAAAATCTAATGGATGAATATAAAAAATATTTTATTGAATATATAACTTATATATTTCATTAAAGTCATAAAGAAATTCAAATCTATTGTTTTTATTATTATAATGCTCCTTTGAAAGCAAAAAAATAAAAATATTTCTTTATATTTTTAATTGGTTATTATTTAAATTTCTTATTAATTGGTAAATAGTGTATTAATTTTATATTAATAAAACCATAAATATTCATATGTCAATTAATACTATTCATAACAACTATCATAATGGCTAGGTCATATCATATTGTATTAAAAAATAAGATTTAAATAGTATATCATTATTTGGTGAAACTCGGTCATCTTTATAACAAAACCTATCTATGAAGGTATATCATGCATGTAACACCATATATTGAGAATGGTGACTATTTCATGTAATATAATATATTGATTAAGGTCTCTATTTCATTTGACACATGCTAATACGAAGCTGTGTGAATTAAAATTTATATCATATATTTAATTTATTTAATATAGTAAATATATAGTAGAGTATCAGGATATTGTATTATCTTAAATTCTTAGAGAAGTGTCTCATACATGATATCAAATAAAAATTTTACATTATAATTATGGAGTTTTATATTCTCCCCACCTAAATTAAATTTAATCCCTTCAATTTATACTATATCATTGTAATAGAGAATTTGATATATCCAATGTTGAAATCCCATATCGTGAGAAGGGTTTACAAAACATGCTCTAGAAAATATCAAATGTGATGTACAAAGGTCCCATAAGATACCTTTTAACTAGGATTATAGGTAATAGAATATTTGTGGAATGTGGAAATATGTACTCGGAGGAAAAGAATAAATATCTATAGGGAGTGATTGAGGTCATCAATCTCAAACATGTGAATGATCAACAGAATGTTGGGGACCTCAAATTCATAAAGTTTTTATGATATAGAAGACCATTTTTTCTATATAAAATGCGGTATTAGGATGAAATTTTATTTCAAATTTATTCTCCTACATTTTGGGTAATTATTTCAGTACTGATGAATATAAAGAAATATTCATACATGATAGGTTTCATTTTCATATGAAAAATCCTAAATTTTGGATTCTATTCAATCAAATTTTAATTCATTCATTTACTACCATATATTAATTTCCAATAAGTAATTGTTTTATGTCTGATATACAATAAAAATTAAAGGATCATAAGGCCTATAAATGAGAGGCATGTCTTACTATTTTTTTTAACTATCTTCCAAACCAATATACAGAATTGATTAGTCTAAAATTAGAGAAAATTGATACTAATGCCTTATCATTATCATTTAATTTTCAAATTTTTTTACTATAAACAATGAAAAATTAATGAGAAAATTGCCTTGGATAGTGGTTGGTGTGAGCCCCTTTTCATCTTTCAGTTATGGGTTGAAGACCTGTAGCCTTTCTAGATTTGATTGGTTGTCTCCCAGCTTCCATGTTGTCATTTTGAAAAACTATATTAATATAATTTCCAAAATATGATGGAAATACTTCGAATATGGTTAATCAGTAAATATCGTTTTAACTAAGGATTTCAATACTACATCAATACAAAAATACCTCATTCATTTATTTTCCACATTGTTCATTCTATGGTTGAGGGTATACCCATAATTAAATTTATAGGATTTATAAATCATTTATTTTTATTTCAAATCCAAGAAACCTTATCTATAAACTAGGATATTCATTTTCATTTATCTATTAAATTAATTCATAATGTTTCATAAATTAAAGGTGGATTATCCTATAAAAAACCACCATGAGTGTAAAACAATGTTCTTAGTGAGGCCCATTGTTATGATTAATTTACCACGATTCCATCCCCGAACACCATGTCTGAGTTTTTACTCATAGGTACATATTTTCAAGAACCACATCCACTTGCAGTATCCAGACATGAATGTATTGCTAGGAATAACAATATAATATTTTCCTGAAAAAAATTAAGATTTATTTTATACTTATTCCCAAATTCTACCTTTGGGATACATTCTATAATATGTTTTTCCTAAATCTTGTTCCTGAGGATGCTACTAAAATTCCTCTCAATCCAAATATAGAGACCCGACCCCAGATCTCCCAGAGTTGGTGTCAGCTACTAACTACTTTAACATGATTGCAAGGAATTAATCCTGAATGGACATAAGAGTTTAGTATTCCTGGTAAACCATATATATACATGAGTATTGTATAACAAATGAATACACTATTTAAAATATAATTTTTCTTTCATTCTAAATAAATAAATAAATTTGATAAAAACTTTATTCCATATTGTAAGTCACTTCATATATTTCATAGTACACATCTTGGATTCCTGGGGAATGAAACAAAATAAGGGTGAACTCAAATGGTCTACAAGGAGAAATATAACTGAAGAAATAATGTGAATAAAACTATGACATGGTATATGACTTAATAAACAGACCTTGTAATGAACAAAATGACAAGGAAGTACATAAAAATATAGAAAGGTAATAAATGGAAACAAATCCCATTAAAATAACAGGATATGGAAAGATAAATATGGAATGGTAAGAAACTAAAACATATTCCATTTAATCAATGAAAAAAAATAAAATTTATCCACAGATATATCGATACAAAATATAATGGATGAATAATAACTGAAACTAAATGGGAGAAATTATCATTTAATAGACGTGATGTTTAATTCAAATTAAAACCTATAATATCAATACCATTGAGAGTACAATTTTAATTAATGGTTGAAACCCATTTTCATAACATATTTTCCACTATAGAACATGTCGATTCATCATGGATCAATATAAATTTCCAGGCTCCAACCGTCATTACCCTTACCAATCATTCCTCAAATTGAATAATTAAAATAAATAATATGCATTATTATATAATTTTATTAAATGAGAAAAACAGATTTAATGATAATTATCCAATTAATCAAATAACTGTCAGATAAACTCCATAAGTCAAATATTACAAGGTTTTGTAAATAGTAATGTCTATGAAATATTATATGAGAAATTTGTGGAATTCCAGTGAGCAATGATCAAATGAAATTGAATATTTGAAGGGGATAAAAGAAATTGAGGAAGTCAATGTGAATACTATCTGATTCCAAATAAATCATAAACCACCAAGTGGATGATTAATGATAGTATCAATACAATATACCCAATGTGGAGTAAAATAAAGGGTATTTTCGTTGATGAATGGAAATAATATAAAAATATAATTTTAAAAAAATTGGGGGAAAATATCTTTTTTTATGAAAAAACTTTTGAAAAAACTTTTCATGAAAATAATCTTCGAATAAAATTATTTAAAAAGTAAACATTTAGACATGAAAATAAATTTTCAAATATATAAAGTGGAGTAAATACATACTTTTAGTTCGAGGTATAAGAACATTCCATTTTCACTATATAAATGTTTAAAAAATCCTACGTTGGGAAAGAGATAAGAATATTACATTAAAAAAGTTGGTAAAAAACAAAAATGGGAATAAAATTATTTTCCAAATAATTTTAAACGAATTTTAATTAAAAAAAATTAGAAGTAAAATGTTTCTGTGATTAAAGAGATAAATATTGTCGTGTTTTCATAAAAACATTTTCTATAACATTTTTGAGAATCAGATAGTCGAAAATGGTAATAATAGTTGAAAAGGTAATAAATAACCACAAGATATAATGTGAAATTTATTATTTAATAACGTTATTATAATTTCAATGTGTGAAAATACCATTGGAATGACATTAATGTTATTATTTTGGAAAATAATATTTAAACATTCTAAAGTGTCTAATACCACTTTGAAACATTTTAAATCTTAATCCACATGATGTTATAAAATTAAATGGATGTTTATTATTCCATGTAGATAAAAATATTAATGATTTGATATAATAAAGTTTTATTAGATACATTATAAAAAACATATAAGTGGTGAACAAGACATTTTTCTCATCGATGTAAAATGTGAGATTCAAATACCTTACCTTGGGTTTCTATTAGGGTAGACATACATTAACTTACTATATGAAATTTTTTTTTCATATTATACTTTCATGTTATAATTTTCCATTTTATCATTAATTTAATTTTATTTATTACTATACTGTATAGAACAACTTAAACAATTAGGTTTACGTTGGGTGTTTTGACCAAAGTCGATTTATATGGAAAAAATAACTTCGGTATGTCAACTATGGTAAAAGGGTTAATTATATGACATATATAGAAACAATAATCCGGATAAACATTCATATTTATTCATCAGTTTTTTTATGAAAAATTATTAAATATGGTTATCAAAAATGAACCAACGTTTCAATCATGGGGATGGTGGGTCATACATACAAATGCGTAACTTTTTTATTTTTCAATGTTTGTTATCGAAGGAAGGTATATAACAACATATTTTTCCATAATGATAATTATATCATAAATACCATATAGATAAATATATATAATTATATATATAATTATTTTGATGATAAATTAATCATATCGGGTGGGGGGTAGTCGAAACGCCCATGAATAACATTTTCACTTTTTAAATGTGTGAAAGGGTAATAAAGAAAATAATATATAAATATATCTATATATATATAAAGTTAATTTTGAAATTAATATACCATAGAAGTTTTTATGTCATATGTGTTTAAATAAACCATCTTTTATACATTACATGTGTTGTGTGTGTGAATCACATCGATTTGAGGGGCAGTTGTCCACATTTTCTTAAAAAATTTTATCGCATTAATGAAAATGGAATGTGACAAATATATGTATTATAAAAGTTTTAAATAAATATAAGTGCATAAAAAATATTATATATATCATATATAAATTGATTTTCCATTGTAATGGACACCATGATATGTGGTATGGGAAAAGGTACATTCATCATTTCATGAGACTGTAGTTTGCAGTAAATATAAATAGTATGTTTGTTACCCATAAAATAGAAGTGTGTATATGTGTAGGTAAAACTGTTTATAGAAAAAAAATCAATCATATTTAATATTATTTATTTATAAATTAATGAAATATATATATTTTATGGATTGGAGAATCAAAATAAAATTAAAAATCACGAGATAAGACATTACCTCTTAATCTGGTAAGTACTTTAACATTCAATAAAAATACTTACATGGAAGGATTTATTCCCTAAGGTAGAATTCATGTTCTATAGGGGGATGTTGCTAAGTTATATGGGTATATATAGACCGAAACTAATTTATTTGATTGGTTTGAGTAATTGGGACATGTGGTGACCTTTTATATTGGAAGAGGAGTGACACTCTTGTATTATTTTGACAAGGTAAATCTATGAAGATTTATCATGTTGCATGTGGATCTGATAATGGACCCAATTAGATAAAATTGAGGATAGGGTCGATATATATAAACTAAATATCCTTTAGAAGTGTGTAGAGCTCATTTTAGGCCTTATGATTATGGTTTAGTCTCTTATTAAGCATAATTTAAACAATATCTTTGTAATTATTTTTAATAACTTTCAATTATTTCTTTTAAAAAAATAAAACATGATATTATTATAATATATAAATTATGATTACAAAAAATATTCAATCCATTTTTTAAATTTCAAATCATATAATTGGAAAATAATTATTTAAAATCCATCCCTGATTCAGGACTCTAATGCATGTTTTTTAAGTAAAAATGACTAAAAGTTTTATAACATTCTAGATTAAATTTTGAAGTTAAATTTATATAAATTTACTAAATGGTATTAATTAATAAAAATATAATCTAATTAAATAATAATAATTATTATAATTATACTTTATCTTTATAAATAAATTATATTAAAAATATGTTTGAAAATTTTTTCAATATTTTCACTATTCATTAAAAAATTTAATGTTTAGGAAAAATATAAAAAATTAACTCGATCAAAATTGTTATGTTTATATTTCAAAGAATATATTTATTTTTACATAATAAATACATTAATGTTTCAATATGTATATTTTAAATGGGTTCTCCATTAAGATGCTGTAAAATTTCATTTATAAAAACAGGGGGTTTATGTGTAATGTAGGGTTTGTTCTTGTCTCATGTCTATCAATCCTAATAGATGAATATAGAAAATATTTGAATTTATATAATAAAAATATATGACATTAAAAACATTAAATAATTGTAATTAATTATTTTTATTCTGATAATCTCTTTTGGAAGCATAAATATAATAACATTTCTTTCTATATTTTATTATTCTCATTTATGATTCTCGTTAATTGGTAAAAAATTTATTATTTTCATATTTATATAAAGCATAAATTTTTAATGTTAGTTAATACTATTCATAACAGCTAACATGATGACTATGTTATATCATATTATATTAAATTATAATATTTTAATAATATATCATTGTTTGGTGAAACATTGTCCATCATACAAAGAAAGCTATCAAGTAATGTCCCTCTATTGTGTAACACAAGATGTTGAGGAATGTAGTTATTACATGTGACATAAACTATTGAGGAATTTCGCTCTTGAATGTAACACATGCTAACATGGGAATGGGTGCATTCTAATGTCTCAGAAATTATGTTTTTTTTAATAATATAGAACTATTCTAAGACCACACGCTTTAACGATATGTGATTCTATAGCCCCAAGACCCATGATAGAATTTTTGAACAATTTTTAGGTATATTCTGTAAACGTGCAAATGTGTTTCTCTTTATTTTGAACATGTGATCAGATTGTAAATCTCTAGGGCACAGTTGAATAGAGAACGATGGGATTCACCTCTAAATGTCTTAACATCAAATGGAAAGGGATGAGTAATAAAGTTATTTTATAGAATTTTTGATAAAAATTATAAAATAATTAAATAATATTTTATTTCAATTTCACCATTGAGTAGTAAACAATGAAACTATGGTGCAGCGATGAGGCGGCGATGAGGTGAATTAATATAGGTTCAATAATGGCTCATTTTAAACTGCGATGTTGTGATCTTAATGACTCATTAAATGTGGTTCATTATATGTGGATCATTTAATGAGCACCGTTAATGGATGCATTGTCGCTACACTTTTTGTTTCTTTTAATAATCCAACGTGTTGGGGTTTGGGAAATAGAAAATGTGGGGGAAATTCTGATGAACTGCCGGTATAATCCTTCTCCAATGAAGAACAAGGAATGATCCTATATGGGATCATTACTGGCTTCGACGTTCCCTGAAGAAGGAACCCAGAAGCAATTTTTATAATACTAAAACCCTAGGGACAGACACTTCGAAATGGATCTTCAACGATGTAGGGGTTTATACATTTTATATTGTTGACGGTTTCATCCTAATTATTGAGAAATAACAAATGAACGTGGATCAACTCACTAATGGGTTGATCCATGAATCATTTACTCTTGAGGGGGGGTATTGTATTGGGGTTTGAATTTGGGTTTTACACTTCTACTGTGGATAAATACTTCCCCCAATGCGTTGAATCTAACGTGGAGGGTGTGGGCCAACACAAACATGGACTAGACCATCATCCATGGTTGTTTACTATGCGTTCCTCGTGGATGATTTCTCAAGATGATGACATAGTGAGTTTAAGGTTGTCGAATAGAATTTGAGTACCTAGTTATTATATAGATTCAAGAGGATCGATATATAGACCATTAGAGCGAATTTGGTGGCCCGTTGACGGTGGTGGTAGTGGTGGAAGGAAGATGTGGCCGGAAGCCACTACGATGGTGTGGTGTGGCCTGCATAGGCTACTTGAAAATGCAAGAGGCATGCAGACCAAATCCACGTGGGTGTGAAATGGATGGATAGTGTGGTCATCAATGGGGAGCCACCACGGTCGCTTGATAGTGATGAGGAGACTTCCCTCTGTCGATAGCGGGGTGGGAGGGAGGCTGGACGTAGTGTTCTGCCACGTCCAAGACATGTGGACTAGGTCCACTAGTAGGCCAGACCCGCAACTCAGTGTGCTGGACCTGCACCACCGGCCTAGAGCCGTGATGCCGGGATGGACCCACCACCAGGTAAGACACGCCACCGGGCTAGACCTGGGATCCTAGTTCAGACCCTTCCTACCATAACGGACCTATGAGCCCACTAGTCCGGTAAGGCCAGACCTAGGATGAACCCTTGCCAGACCCCCGGATAGGGTCAAGTCGGGTTAGTCCAACCAGGTCAGACCGAACCCGGACCGGATCGACCCCATTTCACCGAAATGATCATAACATGATTATCGGGCATTCGGTTGACACACCATCTATGGCATGGGGAACCTTGAGATGATGATGTCCTTTTTAGATACTTCACTTGAGTTTTTTCCAATGTTGGAGTACTACCAGTTCGTATCAGACTCAAATCCAACTGGGCCCTTTTTACTAAAATACCATAACATACAGATCTGGATTCCGATCAATTTGTTGTTTGTTACATTGGGACACATTTGATGAGACAGTCCTTTGGGGTTACTCTATGGGAGAAGTTGTGGTGATTGAGGTATAGAAAATGGAATAAGGGGTGGATCCTTCGAAAATCACGTGTTCTAAGGGTGGGAATCTATTGGCTGGATGTGACGTTATGATCAAATTGCTATCCTACATGGGTCATCACCTAGTCATCCTATGTGGGTAAACACCTAGCTATCTTGTGTGGGTGTGCACCTTGAAATCCTGTTTACATCATCACCTAGTGATCCACTATGGTTCATTACCATGTTATCCTCTCTAGGTCAGCACATAGCGATCATCTATGGGTCATCTTCCAATGACCTTGTCCGGGTCTGCATCAGAGCCACTCTACAGAGGAAGATGATCTATCATTACAAACTATCATCATTACGTCTGTACTTAATTTATAAATTGTGTGAGCTATGCCTTTTACATTATGCTATGTGTTTGAGATCTTACATGGTGGTATTAACTCTATGGTATTGGATTTGTGGTGTTTTACTTTGTGGATTTCTGGGAGACCTTCAGGGGCATCAGGGACCATACTATGTATTGTTATACTCACCCCTACAAGAGTTTCTCCAAAACATGTTGTGTCTGGTGCAGATGATCGACGTTTCGATAGAGATTCTTAGGGGTATGGGACTGACGAATGCTATGACAACATACATAGTGTCATAAGACTAGGTGGGGACCATTAGGTTTAGACAGAAATGACATACTACATTGGCTTCCAGTAGATTCACTACTCTTACAATCAGGTGTGGTTATCAACGGATGACCATTATAGTTTCCTTTTGTACATTCTATTTTCATATTCTTGTTGGGTGTGTATTCTAAACCAATTACTTTCACTTGTACTTGCACTCATCCATGATTTATTTGTATACATTTTTTCCCCTTTTAGTGTCTTGGGATGTGTTTGGCAATGTGTGTGTACAAGTTTAAGGCAATGTCCCCCCTTTTTGGGATGTGTATTTCTAGGGCTAGACACCATCCTCAGGCCAATAGAAGGAATTAATGTTGTAGACATGGCACGACCCCCAGTGTACGGGTCATGATAAAGTTGTATTAAAGGGTGGTCGATTATACCATAATATCTAAGAGTCTATATTGTTTCAAGGGGGGAAATAGTGTTATGTGTATTTAGATTGGATTTCAGTAAGAGGAGTATAGTGTTTGTGTGGTGGCCAACATATCCATACATATGGTCCTTGAATTCTATTTTCTGACTCAGTACACACAAACACTTTTTTCTTATGTTTTGTAAATATTTTTCTCTTGATCACTTTTGAGTTACCTCAATAGGTAGAACATATTGACTGTGGTGCAACTATTTTTCTATAGGATGCCTTTACAAAGATATCCACCCATGATTCTAGTGAGAGATCATGATGATGGTCCATAGAGCAATGAGGCATCGATGTAGTTACCTCTTATATTGATGGTACCATTGGTTGATGTACTAGCAACACCTAAACCCAGATACTAACTATTTATACTATCCCCACAAGAATATAGTTCATGCCGTCTGAGTGCACTCCACGAGTCTAGATATAGATTCCATTGGAGTTTCGAGGCATGACAGATCATCTTCATGCTTGTGATTTGCTAGAGGTAGTTACTCGGGTTTTTTCTCTTTGTAGAGACACAAGCAGACTAGATGGTAGTTCTAGTATCTAGCCTTTTTCAACTCATTATAGGGATGTTGTGGAGCATGATTCTCCAGACACACGAGGAGGAATCCCATGTCTATATGGACATACAAAGCCTCTTCAGGGTTGATTTTTACCACCGACACTATGTTGAGTGCGTATTCAGGAGTTACTTCACCTAATGGAGGGAAACCTGACTATGGATCAATACTCAATGAGTTTTAACAACCTGTCCCACTACTCCACTAACATGGTTCGAGACCATTTAATTAGTGTCTAGGGAACTCCAATAGAAGATTAGGGCATCGATGATTTTGCTCAGCATCCCAATGCAGGCTAGGGTGCTAGAGCGAGCCCTACTGGTGGAGAGCTTCTTAGTGGAGTAGGCAACGATAGTGAGAGCCACCACTATATGATAGATGATCGAGTTATCTATAGCACGTATTAGGGAGATGATGCAGAGGCCCAAATGGGAATGACCTTCCAAAGGACGACCCAAAGACGCAGGGTAGGAGATTTGGAGCATGCGAGGTAGATGATACAATCTGTGCTCTAGAGTCTATTACCCCTGCAGTGGACATGGGGACATGGATCGAGAATTTTTCATAGCCCTCTCGAATTACTAGTAGGTGTTCATGTTAGCACCAAGACAATAAAAAAGTTCTAGTGAGGAGGTCTACAGGGAGGCGGATGGGGTGGCAGAGCTGTCTGAGTGATAGGATGTAGAGAAGGGTTCGAGGAACTACTACCACCACCACCTCCTAGAGGTCCACCCATGCCCCAGGAGCAGAGGAACAGGGGCATATTTAACTTCATGAAATGGTGGACTATGACCACGGTGCTCCAGTTATTATTAGTGGTACAATCTATGTCTACTCTACCATAGGTGCAGTTCTTATATACATAGGTTTTAGTAACTCTTTTCATGACATGGATCTCAGTCCAAGATCTGAGATTCTAGTTGATATGTTAGATCAATCCTTATTATTGGGTACTCCTACGGGTGAGGATTTGATGTTTACACACTATTTTCAGCAATGTGATCTAAATCAAGGAGGAAAGAGTTTCGACTGGGATCTTTAAGTAGCAGCATCAAGGCCTTTCGACGACATCCTAGGAATGGAATGGTTATACACATTCCATGCTCATATTGATAATTTTAGGCACAATGTGTGGTGTGTCTGCAAGGATGGGACCAGGTTTTCCATAAGCATAGATAAGGGAACTTTTGTGTAGTATGATGGACTATCTTGGACGAGGGTGCATCTGATCACTCACTAGGTGTCTAGCCTCACCCTCAATATGGAGGACGAGGGGAGTCTGAGATTTCTAGGAGTGGTTGAAGTGTATGAGGATGTAATTATAGAGGATTTCCTAGAAATAAATTCTCTTAGAGAGGTAGAAATATTCATTGGATTGTACCTAGGAATGGAAATGAGATCTTCATCTGCGTATCAGATTGCTCATCCAGAGCTTTGTGAGATGTGGCTACATCTATAGGTCATCTGGATGAAGGGGTTTGTAAGGCCCAATGATTGTCCTTGGGTAGCCACAATGTTGTTTCCAATAAGGTATACAAGAACAAGAGGCTATGTGTGGACTTCCAGAACCTCAACCATGTGACTGTGAACGATGAGTATCCACTACCGAGAATTGACGACCTCTTCCTTCGAATGAAGGGAGCGAGGTGGTTCTCAAAGATAGAACTCAAAAAGATTTATCTCAAGCTTCAGGTAAGAGATGAGGTTGAACAAGAGACATCATTCTTGTGTATTTATGGCCACTACAAGTTCATAGTGATGCTCTTCGTCATGACAAACATCCCCAAAATATTCATGGGACTCATGAACGGTATATTCGACCCTTACCTTGATCTGTTCGAGGTGGTCTTCAAGGATGACATCTTGGTGTACTATGAATTGGAGGAGGAGCATGAAAAACACATAATGATTTTCCTAGAGACACTTAGATATCACTCACTTTATGGTAATATCTCGAAGTGCTAGTTCTAGATTAGGGAGGTCCACTTTATTGGACACATTCTCTCTCAAGCTAGAGTTTCAGAAGATCCGGTGAAGATAAAGGCATTTCTTGCTTGGGATCCACCCCATAGCATGACTAAGGTGTAGCGTCTCATGGGGTTGGCTAGGTACCACCAATAATTTGTACTCGACTTTTCCAGAGTAACATCACACTTGTTGGATATGAATAATAAAGGTAAACCCTTCATATGGATGGAGAGATGTTAGTTGATTTTTTAGGAGCTGAGGTAGATATTGATGAGTGCACCCATCATGAGACTACCTGAAGAGGGTGTTGGGTATTTAGTCTATTGTGATTCATCACAGACCATAATAAGATGTATCCCAACGAAGGAGAAATAAATGATCACCAAAGACTCATGAATGTTAAGGAAACATGAGAAGAACTACACAACCCATGACCTGCTATTCGCAGTAGTTGTCTTTGCATTGAAGATGCGGTGGCACAACTTGACTGTTGAATAGTTTACAGTTTACTCTGACCACAAGAGTCTTAGTTATATCTTCTCATAGAAGGACCACAGCATGAGACCGAGATTATGGATGGAGTTCCTATAGGGCTATTACATTGAGATAGTTTATACTCCATGAAAGGGGAATGTGTTGGTGGATGCCCCCAACAGGAGGTCTGGTTTGCAGCAGGTGAGTTCGGTGAAGAAGAACCTAGCCACGATGCAGATTTCCTTCGTGGATAGTGATTGAGCAGCTTACCATTAGTCAATAACAATTAATTCCCCACTCATATAGTTAGTCGAGGAGCTAAAACTAGGGGATGATGACTGTGAGGTCCAAAATTCTCTGTTATCCTCCGGATGGGCTCCTGATAGATTCTCGATTGGTGGGGAGCAGATCAACATTTTCATTGGGCGAATCATAATACTAGTGAATTTGAATAAGGTTGTTTGGGGGGAGTTACACACATGCCCTTTGGTGGTACTTCATAGAGTGGTAAAGATGTACCAGGACCTCCGACGACAGTACTGGTGTCTAGGGTTGAAGAAAGCAGTGGCCGGGTTCATTTAATGATGCCTCATTTGTTATCAAGTGGACGCTGAGAATATGGTTCGAGAATCTTGTCCCATCCAAATGAGATACCTATGTGGAAGTGGGATGGAATCACCATGGACATTTTGATGTGGTTACCACATAAATCCAGTGTCCATGATTCCATTGGGGTGATCATTGACCAACTCACCAGTTCAACTCATTTTCTACCCATCTGGGAGTAGGGATAGATGGATAGCATATGACACCTTTATGTGAAGGAGATAGTTCAGCTCCATTGGATTCCTTCAATGATCATCCCATTACATGATTCATTCATAGTATCCCAGATGTGTAGGGGATTACAGGAGGCGTTTGTGATGCATTAGTTCATGAGATCAACTTTTCACCCCCAGAATGATGGTCAGATGTAGAATACCATACAGACGTTAGGGGAAAATCTTCATTGTTATGTGTAGAATTTTGGTCACATTTGGGATTACCACATGCCACTAGTGTAGTTTTCATTCAATATCCACTACTAGTCCACCATTGGCAGGACATAGTTTGAGGCCTTGTATGGGAGGTCTTGCGCATCACCCCTATGGTGGACAGACCTAGGGGAGTCAGCACTGATGGACCAAGAGTTAGTACGGGCTACCAACGATGAGGTTCATATCATATAGGAGCGTATGAGTATTGGACATAGAAGGAATAAGTTCTATACTAAACAGAGGTGGAGAACCTTAGAGGTTGACGAGGGTGATCATGTATTGCTTCGAGTCTCTCCCCGATGAGGATAATAGAGATTTGGCCAGGGCGGTAAGTTATCTCTAAGATTATTAGACCATTTTAGATCCCGTGTACAGTTGGAGAGGTGTCATACCACTTAGGTCATCGCCAAATGATGCACTAGGTGCATAATATTTTCTATCTGTGGAATATAAAGAGATACGTGCATGATCCATTACACATTGATGATTGGGAGAGGTGGACATTGACGATGGAGAGACATTGGCAGAGTTCTTGGTGGAGATAGAATATCGACAGCGGGGGTCCTACATGGGTCGTCGATTTCTCTAGTGCGAGTTCAATGGTAGCACGAGACCTCCAAGAGAGCACATGGGTGTGGGAGGCTCAGATTTGTTCTTAGTACCCCTATCATTTTATTTAGTTTTGATTTTACATTCAGGGACGTAATACCCTATGGTGGGAAGAATGTAATGTCTAAAAATTCCAAGTATTTTTTAAATATGTGTAATTATTCTGAGACAACATTCTCTTACAGAACATGATTCAGAGTACCTAAGATACTAGAACAATATTTTAAGCCTTTTTTATGGTACGTTTAGTAAATGGGAAAACATGTTTTTCTATCATAAGAATCAGTGCAGGGATTATAATTCTGAGCCCATCAATGTACTTGGAATGTCAGGATTCACTTAGAAATGACATTACTTCGACCAGAAAGGTCCCAATGAAAAATTAATTTTATTAAAATT
Source organism: Viscum album (assembly GCA_963277665.1). Classification (NCBI taxonomy): domain Eukaryota; kingdom Viridiplantae; phylum Streptophyta; class Magnoliopsida; order Santalales; family Viscaceae; genus Viscum; species Viscum album. The sequence goes on along the minus strand of OY728150.1, from coordinate 1,877,569,287 downwards.
TCATGAAAAATAATAAAATAATTTAAAATAATTTCAGTTTTTCTTTCTCACCGTTTAGTGGCGGACTGCGACACTGCAATGAAAAGAAGATGTGCATTAATGGATAGTCAATAATGGCTCATTTTAAATAGAAACGATCTATTCTTAATGACTAAATAAATGTTACTAATTTAATGAGAATCATTAATAGATGAAACGACACTACGCTAGTTATATCATTTAATAATCCAACTTGTCCAATTTTGGGAAATAACAAACACGTTGAAATCTTTGAGGAACCATCGGCAGAATACTTCTCCAACAATGATCGAGTAATGACACATTTGAGGATCATCATATGCTTCGACATTCCTCAATGAAAAGAGCCAAAAGCAATGTCAACAATCATGAATCCTCATGGATGAATGCTATGGAATCAAACGCGAATGAGGAAGGGGTTAATTCATTCTATATATTTGATGGTTTCTTGATCATTCATGGAAATTAAGGGTGAAAGTGGATCAATAGACTAATTGGATGATCCAAAAATCACTAGTTCTTGTAGGGGGTATTGTGTGGGGTTTTGAGTTCGGGTTTTACTCAATCTAGGTGGATAAATACATTCCTCCATGCATACACTCTAACGCAAAAGGTGAGGACCAACACAAATAAGGACTAGAACCTCCACCATGGTTGTTTATTGTGTGTTCTTCATGGATGAATTCTTAAGATGGATGAAATGATTGTTTGAGGTTGTCATAGTGAAGGAGACATTCTAGCGATTCTATAGATGCAAGAGGCTCGAGATAGAGACCACCAGAGTGACTTCGGTGACCTGTCGAATGTACTGCTGGTGGCCAACGACAGAGGATCCCAGTGCACCACAGCCCTTGGAAGCCATGGATATATGACTAAAATGGTGTGGTGGCTCATTTCTTGTCTGTTCTGTGCGGAGGAGCGGACCGCTCAAGCAACTCTAGAACCCTGTAGGAATGCATCCCGAAGTAGCATTCGTGAAAAACATCATGCTATCCTTTCCAGCCATGTGGTGCTGCCGAAGTCACTTTACCATGACGAGGAGACCGCCACATGTCTACCACTTCGTGGGAGGGAGGTAGGATGTGGTTGCCTTCTAATTCTCCACCAGGCAGAATTATCTTCATTTGGTGGAGTGGGTCGGCTAGTGGGCCAAACATGCAGCTCAGTGGGCCGAACCCACGATGTTGGGCTGAACCTACAACCAAGAAGGACTCATCCTACCATGATGGACCCATGAGGAAAATGGATTAGCTGGCCATACCCATGTGCGACCTACAACATACCCCAGGATAGGGTTGGGTCGGGTCGGTCTGATAAGGTTAGACCATTCCCAGACACGACAATCCCCGTTTCACTGATACGATCGTTACTTGCAGAACGAGAGAACCATTATAACACCATCTATGGCACGAGGACCCTTGGGATGAGTTAGTACTTTTTAGATAATATACATGAGTTTTGGTGGATGTTGGAGTATGCCTAGTTTATATCAGACTCGAATACAACTGGTCCCTTTTTACAAGAAAGACCATAACTTACAGACTGGGCGTCTGATCAACGTGCCATCAGTTGCATTGGGAGCCTTATTATGAGGCTGTCCCTTTTGGGTACTCTATGTGGGACTTAGTTGTTGTTGAATTATGGAATATGTATTGAGGAACAATACTCCACAAATCAAGTGTGCTATGTGTAGGAATCCAGTGGCTGGTTGTGATGTGTAGAAAGAACAGAAATCATGCATGGGTCAGCACCTAGAGTTTCTGAGTGGGTCCGCACTTAGCGATCATGTGTGTGTAAGAACCTCATGATCTTGTGTGGGTAATCACCTAGTGATCCTCATTGGGTCAATACCTAGCGATCCTCTGTGGGTCCCAACCTATCGATCCTTTGTGGGTCAACACCTAGCAAACCCGTGCATGTTAGTTGCAGACCCTATCAACATTATAAGATGATATCGCTTTTTAAATAATCTTCTACACATATATACAGAAGTTATATCTATTTTGAGATGCATCCTACTCATTATGCTATGTGATTGAGATCATTCATGGTGGTATTACCTCTATGGCATTATTATTGTGAAGTTTTCCTTTGTGGATTGCTAAAAGACCTCATAGGGTCTCATGATCCCTACTTAGTATTGTTATACTCACTCTTGTAAGGGCTTCACATGCACATGTTGTTTCAATTGTAGAATATCGACATTTTGAAAGACGTGATTTGAGGGATGGGACTAACAAACACTATGATGGTGGACTTGGAAGCCTAGGATGAGGTGGGTCCAAGTAGGATCATGCGGATATGACATAATTCATTAGATTCCAGTCGATGAACTACTCTCACAATCAGGTGGGGTTTTCCACAAATTCTTTTTGAAAGATTCATTTTGTACTTATTGTGTTTAGTAAATTGTTGGGGTTGTATTCTAACCCACTTACATTCACTTATACATTCACTGAGCCTTGTTTTAGTGGTATATTTATTTTCCCCATTTATTGTGTTGGAATGTGATTGGGCATGAGTGTGTACATTTTTAAAGGTAATGTCTTCTCTTTTTGGGACAAGCCTTTCCAGTGAAAGTCACCAGCCCCTGGCCTATGGAATGCAAGCGTGGTGTACTCAATGCACGAGCTCTAATGGATGAGTCATTAGATGCATTACAATCAATATCTTTTATTTAAATTATTTAAAATTTTAAATATATTTTAGAGTCTCGAGGTATTATATTCCTTTATGCACATGGGGTTTCATTTCATACATTCAATTGAATACAATGTTTTTCATTAGAATTTTGGTGTGTTAATCATCTCAAGATACTGCTGATGCATTTAGGGGACATCTATAACCTATCCCCATTTGTATATTTATGTATTCACAGTCCACATAAATTGAATGGACAGTTTATGTAATAAACAATAATCCTTATTAACCTATTTTCATATTGATTACTGAATAGATATTAATAATAATTTTAGCAGTCAATCATATAACTTTATATGAACAATACAATATTTATAAATGATATATTTTTTATCCAATAATTATATACATGAAAAAATATGTATATTATGGACAATTATAATGTCTAATGTTAAAAATAAATCCAATATCTCAATGGGATGTTAATGATTAAAAAAATTAACCAACAATGAGATTATCAATACATTCCATGGTCAAACAAACCATAATACATTTTGAAAAATAATAAGGGTTGTACCAATACAATATATCCCTATAGGGATTATTAGTGAAATAAAGGATTCATTTTTTTCATGTATACAGATAAAATAAATATGCCTTAAAAACATTACTGTGGAAGATAAAATTTTCACACTGGAAATCGTTTTTAAAACTAAAATTTCACAGAAAATCATTAAAATTAAATTGTTTTAATATGACCTATTTAACATGTATATTTTTCTTTGATTCATTTATTTTTCATGATGGTTAGAAATTGCATACATTCCCGGAACGTAAATATATAAATTCCTTTTTCATTTTTAGTGAAATTGAAGGGAGCTTTGTTTGGAAAATTACAAGAAGATTGGTTTAAAAATATTTTCCAAAAATTCAAAAAAGGGTAAAAAATTCATTAATAAATCACCTTGAGTAAGATTAAAATATTTTTTATAAATCATCAATTTTTATTGAAAAAAATTTCCCATATAAAATAAAAATAAAGTAACATTTTTTTAAAAACATTATCATAATGATTATATTAAAAAATCGTAGAAAATGGTACAATTACATGAAAATAAGTAATAACGCTAGGATAAGAAGATTAATGGGGTTTATTATTCAATGATTAAATAATTTAATTAAATGGAAATTGAAGTATATTACAAATTTAAATGAGATGGAAACATAATTATCTTTAAAATATGGTAAATTTTGATTCAAAAACACCATGAAAGGAATAAAATAAAATTAAAATTTAAATACCATAAATATAAATTTAATCATGATATAACATATCCTAGGGTCATTAGATACACCTCATAAAATATGGTTTTTGTATAATATATGATATATCACAATGAAGACAATTATAGACGACCAACAACTACAATTATCATAACATTTCATTCAGAAATAATCAATGAATAAATATTGTGTATCTAATGTAATACATATAAAAAATTTATAAATATAAAATAATATATTAAAATCTCATTACACACATAATATTTGAATACCAATTAAAAGGGAGAAGTAATATAACCCATTGAAATGAGATAGTGTAATGAAATTCTTCACCACATGGTAATTTTTATGTCAAATCCTCTTTGATAAAATATCTTAAATATAAACATAAAATACCATAAATAATGATGGTTTCATGACATTACACATAAAATGGGAAATTCATACCCCACATAATATAAATTAGTGGCATACCATTACAATATGCCTCAATGAATGGAAATTGAGATGAAGTCATTTACCTCACGCTTCATTTTGGTTAAACAAGATTTAAAAAAAATTGTATTGGTTTTAATCTTATTATTAATTTAAAATTGAACCATATTAATATATTTAATAACATATATGATTTTTTATAACATATTATAACCTATTTCTTTATAATATTTCATTATTGTCAATATTATGCATGTTAATTGCCTTTTCTCTCATGATTTTTTATCATGAAAGTTATGGCTCATGTGAACATTAAATAGTTAAATAATCTCTATGATGTTATTAGTGTTATAATTACTTTTATTATTACATTTATTTTTATAATAATTATTTTAATTTTTACCATATTAATGTCTCTAACTACTTTATAGAGAAGGTGGGTCATACATATGCATCTGTGACATTATAATTTTCTGAATGGTTAAAAGGTTAATGAAGTTAGTGAAATATAAAATTTAAATAAAAATTATAATTTAATACATATAACATATATTAACTAAATTTATCATTATTAACGTTCATGTAAAGTGTAGGTAAAAACAAATCCCATCACTTTGTTAGATGGTAATCTATCGTACACACAAAAAATATTATCGTTAAATAAAATCCATTTAATGAAAGGAGTTATATGTGTTATTAATATTCCAATAGTATAATAATATCATAAATATTATATATATAAGTTAATTTTATATTAATATAATATAATGGAATGTGTTGATAGGAAATAAGTTACATCACTTCGAGAGGCGGTAGTTAGTCATACACACGATCGATGATTTTGTTTCCCATTTGATCGAGAAAGTGGTGTATAAAATTTATTTCCTTAAAATAAGTTCAGTTTAGTATATGGTGTAATTTTATTATTAAAATTAAATTATTGAATAATATTTTGAGGATATTTAAGAATAAAGAAACCAAAAATTTTTATTTAATAACCTTACCTTTTATTCCGACGACCTCTTTAGGATTGCACCAGAATACTTCCTATGATGGATTTATAATCAAACCAATGAATGATTGATGTTGGGAAGGGATAATGATGTGATTTTTATTTATATTATTTACCAAAAAACATTATTATTTTGAATATAGGACATTAGGGGTGGCCATTTATATTTTGGGAAGAGGACACACGAGAAAATTTGGAAAAGAATCAATTACACCCACGTTTTAACCATGAAACAAGCCTAAAAAATCGGTAATTATAGAACCTTATAAGTTTTGTGGTGTGGACTAAGAATATAATTGGTTGTTATTAGTTTTAGGTCTTTTTAAACCTTATATTATTAGTTTAACCCCCTGATTAACCTCTTTTTTCCTTAACAATGATAATTAGTTTTTAATATTTTAACTATTCATTAATGTTGAAAATGTCATCACCAAACCCAGTGGGGCTCGAGACAAGACTCCCCAAGACCACCTGAATAGGCTAGGGGATGGAGATCAGGGTTGAGTATGCTATCACACATAAATAGGCCTTATCCTAAAGTACCTATATTCACACACCCACATACACCTCCATGTAACAGTGCAGATATATATATAAAAACCACATCAAATATCATCTGAAAGGAGAGTTAGATTGCAAATCCATTACCGTAGTTGAGTTTTTTTTATTGTTTTTTCCCATGGGATACCTCGGTTGAGCGGGTTTGGTGGTTTGGATTTTAGGACCGCTAGCAGCCTCCTATGAATAAGAGTAAATGAAATGAGCTAGAGTTGGCGCATATCACCCACAGATAGCCGAGTTCTGGCTCATGGTGATTCGACTTTAGAAATTCATCAGATCTTGATGAAAACGAAGGCGCTAGTACATTAGAGTGTAACGAACACAATGACAGATCTAGAATCTAGGTAAGCTTCATGTTTTGGATTCTTCTTATACCCAATCAAAGTGTTGTTGGAATTTTTGATTCATTCTAATTTATCCTGCACTGCATGTCACTATCGATGGAAAAAATAATAATGGACATTGTTAGATTGATTTTTTGAATTCATGTTCCTCTTTTCCTTCGTTTGTTCTTTGAAATTCTACATCATTGCCACTTTGATACTAAAAAACGATGTCTAAACATCAACCAGAGCATGGATTTTGGAAGTTTGTGACCCATTGATTTCAAATCTACAAAAAAATTTATTTTTGAGCATTAGAGGAAGCATGATAGTGAGCAGAATATCTTCTATCATTTAGTTAGATCGAATTGGTGATCGATCTCGTAGTAGAGACTAAGTCTATGGAGATAGCTTCTTGAAGATTCTGGATCATGTCCCAGATTAATTTTTGGACAATTGGTATGGTCCCAGTTGTCTGTGGAATATTTTCCGATGGTTTCTGGTGGTTTCTGTCGAGGCGATTGTTATCCAGCAGCATACAATGTCGGTTAATTTCTAGCGAGGCAACGAGAGTCTACCCAAAAATGTTCTTGGGTTTCTTATACCCCCGTAAAAAGGAAACCGGTTATCCAATTTACACACCGTCAACAGTGACATGATGCTCAAGTTGAGACGGACCCATTGAGGGCATTTTGGGAATTTATATCCACTCAACACACTATACACATTCTTCTATAAATGTTTGAATTCTCTCTCATCATATAAAAAACATAAGGATGATGAATGGAGAAGAAAAAAATCTGAACACGAAGAACACAAGCATCACAAAGAACGTTCAATCGAGAACTCAATCCGACGATGATCATTGTTAGTTACACCATTGAGATCGACAATCAAAGTTGCGGAAATAGAAATAAATCAAAAACAACAACAAAGAATCATTTGGGGATAACCATAATCTGAATAAAGAATCCTACCAAGATTTGGGATCCATTTTTTTGTTCACTACGCTCTGATCTACTAGTGCCAGTATTTTCCACAAAATCCATTGATGTTTGGATATCAAATCTCCCCCGACTAGTGTTCTGCCATCCATTTGAGAAATGAGATAAGTCTACATCATTTCAATTGAGAAATATTTAAATGAGGATTCCAGTGGATATAGAATCTGAACCTCCCACTCTCTCTCTATAGAGGTCACCCCTATGGCAGAAGCCATTCAATGAACTCAACTATGATCGTAGATATCCAATCTGAGTCCGCATTTGGAACGTATACTATGTATAATTTCCAATAAATTAATTTTTATTTAATTATTTTATTCATGGGTTTTCCCTTCTGTAATTTTTCAAAAAAAAGAATGCGCTCACAAATGTTATACCCTGCCTAAGGAAAACACTATTCTCTGGACTCAACCATACATTGGTGAGTATAAGAATATTCAATTGGGGGACCAAAATTCCAAACCAAAAAGGGAGTAACTGATTGTCATAATTTAACTTGACCTATCCTAAGGAATCCCAAATAAGAGAGAATCTTCATCTATAGACCATCCTCGACAATACTAGACAAGTCATCTCGATGTCCATAAGATGACAATGAAAGGTCACATACTACGGGGAAACCCATTACATGCCCTGATATACTCGTCTCCAAGTCTCATGGTCCCAACCATTGACTCAACCACGGTAAACGACATGTGGTACCAATGAAACACTCGCAATGGTATAATAAGGTATCAACCACATATATAGCAACAAAATAAAATCCATCGCTGATATCTCACCAAAAAAAAGGTTATGAATTGACAACAGGAAGTTGATGAGAAAACTTAAAAAACCCGGTTGGAACTCAACTAGGAGATTCCACCTGATCAGAAAAACATACAAGTGGAACAACCTAGCCAAACACTCATCATACCTACCCGTGAGTGCACACTCGACGGATAGTGTCATGGAAGAAGTAACCTAGTTACTAAACTATCTCTAACACCTTGGAAAGGGGATCCCATCTAGGGTTCACTGGGGGACACCGAAACCTAGTTGGTACACCGCACAAAAAAAATTGGCATCATGCAACAACTTGAAACTGGTACAACTCATCTCATAGAGGATCAACTCCTAAGTTGTGTTGGTCACACTAATACCAAGTACTTCTCTAAGGAAAATATCATGATCTCCATCCAAAACCCTGTAGATTACATCACTGGGATAGGGGATCACCACCCAAGTACTTCCATTCATGATGATACCCCAACCCTATCTCGAAACTCATGTAAATTCCCCATAGAAAGATGAAATAGACAATATTAGTAAAAAACTGGAGTGTCAAATCACATGTCTCACTAAGGCTTCATCCCCTACTGGAACATATTGGGTAGAGAATCGATGCCTACATAAATATTGGTCAATAGAATTCTGAGAAATCCACTATGGAAACAAGAAGGTATGAGAGGATCGTGATGGGTCTCTCAGGGTGACACATGCTCAAAATTTCCTGATTTTGCAGTCAAATCATTTTGATACAACTCACTTTAGAAAAAAAAGGATTCAACCACAATGCATGTAAACAAAGCATCCGAAGAGGGGTCATAGTCCAGTGAAGGGGACATGATTCTAGAAACCCTCAAATGTAGCTATAGAGGGGTCACCATCTGATGAAGGGGGCGTGGTGATGAAAACCTTCATAGGTAAAGGACCAGGGGGTCTAACTCAACATAGTTAATCGAAACGTCACTATCCAAGTCTAGGGGGAACCCCTGAACCCAGCTAGTGGTAACGTCGCCAATGTGACCAGGGGACCTACTAAACCCAGTTAGTCAGCGTCACTAACCTAAGTGATCTATATGACTTCACCTACACTCAACTTCTCTTAGGAACAAACTATGTCCACCATCTTATTGTACTTGGGAAAACATTTTGGATAGGCTATTAACTCACCCAAAACAGACAATCGGTGAAAATGGTACTATTCATTGCAACAGGTCCTCATGTGTTCCATGACACGATCTAGGAACACATCAAAACAATTGATATATTGGGATACTCATGAAAAAACACACAGGATATATTACTGCCTCATCCAAAATAGAGACCCACAAAAAGGTATATTTCGCCACAAATCCTAGAACATGCCCAATGGGGTCCACACCCAGATTTTGGATTAAGCAACCAAATTTTATCGTAAAATTTTCAACTTACTAAAAGATTCACAACACTAATGATAGTGTGTCAATTGAATGATTCATGCTGCAGTTATGGCAAGTCGATGTTGGATAATAATAATTTATTATTATTATTTGAATATTTTCTAGCTCCATGACACAAACCCAACTCAAAAAATTTTCAAAACATGCTCAAAGTGTCTATCTTGATGCAAGGGTAATGTCTCCCTAGACATCTTGAAAATTGGACTCCTAGTTTTTACATTACGGGGGATTAAAGAGCACCCTGATATTTCTGGCCAGAATGCAACTTCCACCATCCGAACCACGTGCGCCTCGTCGGAAACCACCAAAATCCAATGTAAAACCTTATACTGACTACCGGGACCACACCAGTGGTTCAAAATATTTTCCTAGACCAGATTTGGGATCCTTGAGACTCGATCATCAGAGACTCCGACTCCAGTCGGAGATCTGTGACTGTTTGATCCTAAAATAGTTAACAGATCTTCCAATCACTGTCATACCTACTCTTATGCTCCAAAACACAGAGTCATTGTAGATCCAAAACCATTGGATCATGAAAATCATAGATCCATTACCCACTCGACATTTGGAAATTGTTTCATTCTATCAAAAATCTAACAATGATGAATGAAAAAAATATATATGGGGAACATAATTAACACTAAGAACACACAATAAAAAACTCAATCAGATGGTGGTAGTTTTTAGTTTTGGACATCGAGGGATAAAATCAGAATAGAAGAAATAGAAAGGAGTGAAAAATGACAACAAAATGATGATCAGGGAGAACTAGAATCTGAAATAAAAAGTCTACTAGGATTCTGGATCACCCGTTGTGTTCACTTCAATGTGATCTACTAGAACATGCATTTTCATCACGATCCAATGATGTACAGACATCAAATTGTTATTGTCCAGAGCTCTGACTTTAATGAGAGAAATCATCTAACTCTATCACCATTCCCTTAACTCTTATTTATAGGAGGTTTCTATTTGTAATAGAACCTGATCCTCTCATGCTCTATCTTCTAATGTTTTTCCTGGGTAAAATAACACACTACGAACTCAACAATGGTATTAGATTTCTTGTCTATATCCCCGTTCAAAATATATATGATTAACAGTATAAAAACAGATCCTTCTGATGTGGGGATATCTCTGAGTGGATCGTGACGAGATGGAAATGACTAAGGTGACATTGTCTCCTAGCAGGTCTTCCTGCTTTAACTTTCTTCCTCATTAACATTATGATACAACAAAACGACATCCAAACATTGAGCACAACATAGATCTGGGGAAATCGTGATTCCGTTTTTTTTGTTCCAGGATGACTTCGAATTTTTATCTATAGGGGAGGCATGCATGCGAGCGGAATATCCAACAACATTTTGTTGCGTCAAAATAGTGGTAGATCTCTCATCCACGACGGATCTCAGCACAATGTCCCAAGTTTGGGAAAGAGGCATGCGCTGACATATGTTATATCCCGTCTAGGGTAAAAACCGCTTCTAGGAATCAAATGTGGCCTCAGATTTAATATATGAACTTCCATTTGAGAGATAACCACTTCCTCCATGTGCATAGGCAAAAATACTTAAAATTATTTTAAAATTTATTTTGGGCACACAGAACCTCAGAATTGGATGTCGTCTCCGCACATAGCTCTCAAATTATTCATATGAATATCTAAAAGTCATATTGTTCAAAACGCGAGTCACAAAAGAGAATTAAGAAAAATGAAATATATTATATAAATTATCATGTTTATAATATGTAATCCATTCTTCCAATCTCAATTCCCATAATTGTAAGAATCCGATTTAACATTATACTGATAGATGCAACAAAAATGTGGGTTTCTAAACAAAAAATTCTACTATGTTTAGATGGTTTAAAGTTGAAATTTAAATATTAAATTGATTCAAATGAACTAAATTTATCAATTTATTATATAAATGAGCATATTAAACATTAATAACATTTTAAAATAAAATTTCTCCTTTTATATTATTAAAAATGAAATTTAGTTTTCAATATAAATATTTATTTTTTAATGTTCATAATGAATTAAAACATTTTAATAAAATCAAAAAAACACACCCTAATTTAGTTTTGATACACTTTATTAAATTTTTGTGCTGTTTTATTAAATAATATTTCTACATTTTGTAAAAACTAATTTTAAATTATTCATGCACAACACGACTAATCAATCTTTTAGAAAAAAATTCAAATTTTTTTTCATTCTTTTCAATGATATTTATTTATATTTATTATCAATATATTAATAATTAAATTGTGTAAACCATATATTATCATAAATGTTTTTATTTTTGTTAATACCCAAACACTAGGTTTTTTTGCTCACATTTTAAATAATAATATATTAAATTATTATTTTGTTTCTTTTAAACCTTATTTTCTATCCATCACAAGGTATCAAAGAGATTGAATTTATTTAAAAAACATTATCATAAATTATTGGGGTGTAAAATTATATCCTAATATTTTGGTTCCATGTCATATTTTCTATCAAACATTATGTTCCAATCTAAACATATAATGGTGTTACATGGCCGCTTAATAAATTATGTCCTCACAATATGAACATACACATGTTTGAAATCTGTTAATATAATTTTTGAAAACCCACATCATAAAGGTTTAAACATTAATTCCTCTGAAAAAGGGAAATATAAATTCAAAACGTATTGTATAATAATGTGTAACTATAAAAATTTGTAAGAGAACATTGGTGGGATGTGAATATATTTACATGGAAGAAATGAGTAATTAAAAATTAATGATTGAGGTTGATAGATGTCTTCATCAGAAGAATGTGAATGATCATTAGAAATTTAACCATAGAAAAACCATAAATATGTTTTGATTCTAAATACTATTGATTCATTTCATATTAAGGTAATATTAATAATCTTTTTTTTTCATCATCGTTTCCTAATTTTGAGTAATTATTTTACTATCTATGAATATAATTCAATACACCCACATGTTATATTTTTTTTATGAAAATTATTTCAAAATTTGGTTTTGCTTGGATAAATTTCAAATTTTTCTCTTAATAAATGATATTAATATCGGAAAGTGGAGTTTGTAGTCTTTAATAACTAAATATAAATTGTAACGGATCATATGATCAAAAAAAGAGTGAAAATAAATTCTATGTACTAATTAGTATTTTCAAAAACCAATATTGTTTTAAAAATTTAATAATATCTAATCCTCAATAGTATTACTATTGGTTTATAATTAATATTTATTCTTAAAATGGTTCATGTATAAAAATTACATGTCAACCAGAACAACATGGATCCTATTTGTAGGCGCTAAAATTTTATTATACTTTGGTCATGGGTTTAAGCATCACATCCTTTTTGTGTGTGGTTGGCTGTCACCTGGTATGTGGGTTGTACATTATCTAAAACTATATAAATATAATTAATATAATATTACACAAAAATTATGACCTATAAATACAACAAATACAAAGATAATATTAATTTAATTGGTTACCAATACATTGAATTTTATGTCTAAAAAAATTTAAATTCAATCGTACAAAAATAATATTATCATATACAAATCCAACATGTTGTATTCCAAAGAATGGTATAAAAAATACCTTTAATAATTTTATCTTCCTAAAAAATATATTTTTGTATGTAAGACATTGAAAACAGGATCAAACTTGTGATTATGAACCCATGATTGTATCCATAACTCTTAAGGTAATGAAGATATATGTGCTTCTGAAATATAATGTGATCTTTATATGTTTCATGATTCATATAACCCAAATAACATTAGTACAAATAAATATAAATTTTGATTATTTAATCCCAAAATATACATACATCATCCTTTTTATTTCAACATAGGTCATGTCTTAATCATGGGGTTAACCATTAGAAGATTTCATTGACATAAATAATAGACAGTTTATTTACATTAAAAGTAAAAAACGTTAAATTTATAATTATTATGATATTTATTTACCTCTATTATAATAATAAATTTTCAATATAAATTCATTTCTTCATAAACTTATTTTTTATAGATAAAACATTTTCTGGTCCCTTTGAGTCAACTTTTTTGAGTGTCTCTTTCCACATATCTAACATGATTTAAATTAAGATTTATTTCCACCATAGTCTCCACTACTCGAGCGCGTAGAAAACTCCATCATTATCTTATTTGATAAGCCCAAGAGTTTTTTAAGTTATAGAATTTTAATCAGATTTAACTGTTACTAGTTAGGAATGATCCTAATATCTTTCACATCTATCCTCATCCCATTTGGATTCTCAAATTTACCGCATTATCCTTATTTTTAAATTTTAGCACAATTCCTTTAGGTTATATTCATTGACTATAAAAATTCACAGTGTGAGAAAAACTACCCACACTAGGAAATCACATAATCATGTAGAATATTTTATAGGATGTATAAATTAAGAAACATTCTTTTAAATCTAATAAACCATAGGCTTATCCTTTTTAATTCATTATCATCATATATTAATATCAATCATAATGGTTTGTAAGAAAAATGTAAATCATGCAAATCATATCCCTTTGGTGTCTCATACCAATTATGCAGTATGACCCATTTTAAGGGACTAAGAAATGCTAAAGTCCACTCAGACATGCCTTTTTGGAGTTATTACCCATTGGTACCTTGGTTCTAGAACCATATCCACATATAGTATACAAAGAGGGATGTATTTCTTAGGAATCTATAATGTCCCAAACCATAGTATAAATATCTAGTTTCTCAATCCTATGGGTCATATGGCCTCTCGCATGCCTCCCTATAAAGCAGAGGTTGTCGACTAGTAGTGAAGGTCTATGATGGGGAAGTGGGTATAATTTTCCCACTTTTTAGAGTGTCATAAAAGATATGATAAATATATATATATATTAACTGATGTATAATATAATAGATATAAAAAGAAAAACAAATACAATAGACATGTTTTGAAGCATAAAAACCAAGAAACATTAACAGTAATAAAAAAGTGATACATGGGATACATGATTATAAACAATTCTATAAAAAAGAGTTTAGTATAGATCCACTAGTATTATGAGAGAAAGAATCATTCTTGAGTCCCATGAACTATATGATAAGAAAAGTAGATCAAACAATTGTAGATTATTGATTTCACTTATCTATACCTACATACATGAGTTCTACATAGGTATGAGAGACGAACCAAGTAGGGTTTGAGATAAAATTAGTAAGACACAACACATACTTTCTACAAATAATCCAACAAATTTACATAGTGTAATAGTGTGGATTAAATAAGAATAATAAGTGATACATTAAAATAAATACTTGTCGATTCAAGTACCTATCGGACACCTGGTTGACTCTACCTGCTTTCGAATATGCAGGAATGAGTCTGATGAGTAACCAAATATATATAGGTATCATATATATATATATTTACATATAATATGTATACATGTATACAAACAATATATGTTAGGATGTTTAGAGACATGTGTAAGGATATGAGGTTCTAGATGGACCTGGGGCATAAGGAAAGAATGTAAGACTAGTCTAATGAGCCAATAAATCCAACAAGGGTATACACCCATAAGCTCCTATGAACGTTTGATGTCATGTATATCACATGATTTGGTGGGGTTTGGCATTATTCCCATCAACCGAATAATAGAAATGTGGAGCATCATTCTCATCATTTGAATAAGATTATAAAAATGTGAGACTTCATTCCCAACATCCAATATAAGGGAGTATGAAATTTCATACCCTACAAGTCCGTTAAATTTTATTCAATGACATATATCCATGTTATAATAATAAAAAAATAGTAATGAAGTATTTACTAATAATAATTATAATCATCTAACGTAATACAACCGATAGTGCATAATTTAAATAATTCACATTTATAAATATATAACATGTGCAGTGGGTCTTGAACACATTTTCATTAAATCAACCCCATCTATTTAATTTTTAATGAAATAAAATTTAATAACATGGAAAATCCAAACAATTAAATGGTAATTTATTTATCATGAATATTATATAAATGTGGAAATTCCATTTCCATGACATGATGAACATATATGCATTATCATTACATATAAACAGTTATAACTATGAATGAAATTTCATTTCGCACGCCCAAAAGTGTGGACATAAAGAGAACATAATCCAATATTAATATAAAAGGTTCATATAAATAATTATACCATGAATAATAAATTAACTTTGTGTAACACATTTTATATGAATGCACAAAAATGTCGAGCGTGTGGAACATTTCCCAAATACTATGAAATCACCTAGGTTTTTGGAAAAAAATGATAGCGAACCTACCTTATATCTATAGATTACCACTCATATAGCCTCATATATTGATTCTGAGAATAATGTATGCAATCAATAATATATTAAAATACCCTGATAATAGAGAAAATGACCTCACTCTAAAAGGTAATAGGCTTTTTTATGATAAACAATTAAAAGAAGATGATTAGATATCTTTTCAATGAAGATCCAATTATTTTGATGGTTAAATGGTATTTTGTATTGAGGAGTAATCAAGAATCATAGGTTAGGTTTGGGAGGACTGTATGTGAAGAAAAAATAGGGATGTATTCTGGATAAGAGGAGAAAAGAAGAAAAATAATTTAAAAAAAAATGTGGGTAAAATTATAATTTCATCATTAAAACATGGGTCATACAGTTTGGCCGCACAGTTTCACAAACCATGCGAAATCCATTCATTGTTCCCTATTAAAGGACCCCCTTCACATTGGATAGTACCATGGTTTGATGAAACATGTGAATGCAATGTGAAAACACACTCTCTCATGTTTGAGATATTTTAAATGGTCACTTGCTCAAGATGATAGAGTTGCATAATAATTGTGCAGCTGCATACTGTACAAAATTACCCCACATGGTTAAGTCGTAACGATTAAACTAATCAAGTGCTAACTATGTATACCACTATATTAGTAAAATTTCCAGAGATATAAGTTTCCAATAATCCCTGGATTCTCCTAAAAACTTCCCTAGTTTGTTCCGTATATTTATAATGTGAATAAATGAATTTGAACTAATAAAAATAACTTTTAACATTAGAAAATATAGTTTATTACAACCTCTCATTTGTAAAGAAACTTCTCTATATGTCAGATTTTAGAGGGTAAATGGTGATTATCATAGAAAATATCTAGCCACAAGGGTAAGACATAAATTTCCCACTATTGGGTATTATCCTGTACTCAGCCATGCTAACATGTAACCTCACTAAAGGGAATGATCTACCTTAGAGTTCTTAATGCTCATATTCATGATACACATGAGGAACTCCTACAAAAATAACCCACATTAACTCAACATTGTCATGTATGGAAACATGCGACTTCTATTAACTGTATTGGAGGAGCTATGATATGTGAATGAAATCATGCATACACCAATATCTATGAAGAAGTGATTTCTGGTAAGACACTGGTCTAATTTTTTTTCCATCCTTAATAGGTCTAATGAATCGAGATGAAATCTTACCCTCCCTCTAAATTTTTCAATGTCACAACATGGGACAAACTCTTATGAAAACCCATCCTTTGACCTCAAACCCAAGAAGATGTCAAAGTCCATTGACATATGTTTACCTTATGGACAAAGATATCAAAACGAGTACTCTGATTAATTGGTACTTCTATGAAGTCTCATGAATAATATGTGGTCCATGGAATGAATCATTGCTAACCGCTAACCATCATAGTGGTGGTCCGAATGGCCTTCCATATAAGGATTTGTAAGTCTCCATCTAGATAGTTTCTTGCAAGATATTATTATAATAGAACTCAAATAAGTGTATGTGATTCACATAGGAACCCCAATGTTAAGGACATGTTCATGGAGCATGTCTTATAACATGTTAATCATATTCTATATCTATCCATCGTCCTGGGGGTGATAAGATGTGCTCAGAAGAACTTATGTACCCAATGCCTTTTGCAACCCCATCTAGAACTGTGATGTGAAATGAATAACCATTTTATAAATAATGTAACCTGATTCCACAAGAATATGTATGACATCCCTAATGGGTAGCCTCATTATAACATCAATTGAGAAGGTCTATTGAAATTTAAGTAGTGTGAAACCTTCACCAAATTATCAAAAACTACCCAAGCTATATCATTTCCTCATTGAGATATTGGATAAAATATCATGAAATCAACGGAAATAATATCACATTTCAACTAAATAATTAAATATTTCAATAAATGTCTTTTCCATCATTGATGTTAATCTTCAAATACTGATATGTGGCACACCGTGTGATAAAACTAGTTATCTACCATTTTATCCTAGGATACTAATACTGGTGAAATAGGTATTGATACATGTTTTTAACACTAGAACATACCAACCAAACTGTTGAACGAATTTTTTTATCAATTCATCTATAATGACAACTAAGACATATACATGGGAATGAAATCATAAAGTCTCATCCTTATCCATGGTCCAACCAGAATATGAATCATCATCTGAAAAATGTTCCCTTTGGACAATTCCCTCTGGTTGGACCATGGATAAGGATGAGACTTTATGATTTCATTCACATGTATATGTCTTAGTAGGCATTATAGATGAATTGATAAAAAAAATTGTTCAACAGTTTGGGTGGTATGTTCATCATCTGAAAAATGTTCCCTTTGGACAATTCCCTCTGAATATGTGATTTTCCTTATTATCACCCATTCTATAATGGTAGAGGTCACTTATAAATACATTACGACTATTCAAATATGATTATAATAAACCTAAACATTTGTTTAGGAAAACAAGTCCATAAGATACCACTAGCTACTAGCCTCTTTACCTACCTGTATCTGAGTCTTCTAGCTCAGAGGATCAGCTATTGCATTACATTTCCCATGCATGTAACAATCTCATAATCAAATGATTTTAGGTACTCAACCCATCTAAACTACATGAGATCCAAATCAAACTGATTAAGGATATAATTAAGACTTTTCTAATCTAAGAATACTTCATAATTATGCCCATATAAAGATTTTTTCAGACAGTGTAATGAATGAACTACCAAAGTTTCTTGAGGTCTTGATTCGGGTAATTACACTCATTATAAATCAACTAATGAGTCTTTTAGGACACAACTCATTCATCCTATATTAAAACTTCACAGTTCCTAACAATTGATGCATCACATTAACCAATATATCTCTTTCCTTGCTCTAGAAGAATCAGGATCGATGATGACATCATTTTTCCTTTCAATTCCTGAAAGTATTCATCACAATATTTGGATAATATAAATTTCATATCCTTCTTAGTCAAGCCATTAATATGTGTTACTAGATGAAAAAAATCAAGGATGAAATATATATAACACCTCAATATCCCCAATAAACGCTATATATAAAATACATTCTTGAAATATTGTTATGAAACTATAGCTCTCACAATATATGGGTCTACTAATATACCAAACTCTAAGATGATATGACCCTATAAGTGGATGTTGTTGATATAAAAGAGGTATTTGTTTATCTTAGTATAATTATGGATCTCTATCTACGTATTTTTTGTGATCCCATGATGTTAGGAATGGTCTTGTGAAGAGTGTAAATACAGTCATATGTCATCCAAAAAGACTACTATAAATGAATCCAAGTATGGGGGGACTGTTATTTATTAAATCAATAAAAACAACTAGTTCATTTATGAGACTGAATGGCATTACTAGATACTCATAAAGACCATACATGTTCTGAAAATTTGTATGAGGTTTGTATAAGAACCTGGTAGGAAATGATTATATCCTGACCAAAAATCAGTATTTGAAAGACCCTCCCTCCTCAAATATAAATAAAGAATCCATCTATTCAAGGCATTGGATAATGTTTCTTAATTTTAATATGGTGAAACTTCCAGTAATCTATGTAGAGCATGAGGGTACCATCTGCCTTATTTAAAAAAAAGACCAGTGAACCCCGTATAGAAGTTATCTTCTATATGAAAACAATATCATACACGTCTTATTACTATTTATGGATATTCAAAATCTCCATAAGTGACATTGTATAAGGTTGAATGAAAACTTGTTTTTTTCTTAGTAGTAGAACAATGATGAATTATACCTCTATCATAGTTGGTATCTCATAATATTTATTAGGGAATACATCCCTAAAATGATCGACCATTGGAGGGAAAATAGTGGGTCGTAACCCTAGATCATCCAAGAATATACTAGAAAAATGAACTTTCACTCTACACATCCTTTTATTCTCTAGTCCTACTTGAGATTCATGGACAAACCGTTCTCCCTTTTGAAAATTTCATTCACCCATTGGTGATGTAAACATCACCCTCCTATTTTAAAAGATAAAATGTTATTGACTGGAATATAACAAGTCCATCAAAACAATTACATCAAATCCAACCATGTCGAGGAAGAAAATATTCTATATAAAGATATATTTTTCTATCCTAAGGGGATAATCCTCTTAGTGGTGAATAATTTCTTATCAAATATCTAACGGTACATCTATTTTTATGATTCCAAAACATTATTTTATTTATTGGCTTAGATGTTCCATAATTACCTCATATATATAAGAGTGTTTTGTGTCTATTGTAAACAAATAAAACACTAACATAGTGGTTACTATTATAGTACCTCAAATAATAGATGGTTCGACACTCTACTCCCCTAGTACAGGGTTTTATGAATGTGATTTCTGGTACCGTGGACTAGAGTCCAAAATTCACATCCTTGAGTAGTCCCATTCTAGAAGCATTGCATGTACAAGGTTGATTTCCTCATTCTTCACTACCACCTTGGCATGAGTGGCTAGTGGTATTCCTGATGCCTTCCTAGAGATATAATACTCTCCCTACTCTAAAATATGGGGTTGGTGTATATCCTCTCTCACTTGGAACTGGTAAAAATTTCAATCAAAAGAAACTGATACAAACAACACTACTGTGACCTCTGAACTTCACAAGATATTGCATACACTAAGGTTTTCTGTGTCTCAGATTCCCGAACTAATGAAATATAAGGAATCACTCAGTACGGTCTGTGTGAATAATTCAACCCCAATTAAAAACCGTTGAATGCCGCATACATCAACTAGATGAACCACTAGAAGTACTAAGTGTTGAACCAAACTAGCTCCCTCATTTTTCCAACCATATATTTCTCTATGTAATGTTGTCCAGGTTGACTATCATTGAAATAGACTTCACCTGAAAGACACTAACCTATAGCTGGATTTCATATACCATCCCATCATCGAATAACCTTGCACTTATGAGGTCGTCACCAAATAAAGTTGATGTGAAACATTTAATCTTTTAAAAATGATTAAAATGATCCATGAAAGACTGGTAACCCTATCGTAGGTTAAACAATTCTCAATCCCAATATTCTGTCATTGTCTTTGGAAACAAGTAATCATTGAAGGTTTTGTGGTGGTCCATCCAAATCATCCATCAATGTCATTTTTCTTTCATAATAACATCACACTACCACTTGGAAGACCAACATAACATATAAGAAGTGGTCATGATCGTCCACTATAGGGGAGTATATTTATTCTTAATGATATAAATCATATCTTCTAGCCATGACTCCGAGGAACATGGTATTCCATCCCCCAAAAATGAGGGAGGTTGTTGCTACTAAAACTCCTAAGACAACTATTCCATTTTCAAGGAATCTCAACAGAAACTTTCCATAGAGTGCATCATAATATAATAAAACTATTGAAACTAGAAATTAATTATCATATAAGGAATTTTGGGTGGTTCTATAGGTGGAACTATAGGAGGTATCACTGGACGCTCAACTTCCACTATCTCTTGGGAATGGTTGTCACCACCTTCTTAGTGTACGACATGAGGCTATCATGGTGGAATGATTTTAGATTTCCAAAAGAACTCCTTTTTATATAATTTAATGTTTAAAATAATAACAAACTTATAAAGGAGTGGTATACCACCTATTTGTATAATGGATCCCATATCTTTATCAGCTCCAAAAATTCTGGTCTAAGTGAGTAGAAAAGGCCAGAACATGCTTTATTTTGTATGACAAACACCAATTACCCAATATTATGGTTCTGCTTGGTTTGAGGTATCATATAATGTTTAATATGTTTTGATATATGGATTTTTTTTGGAGGTATAGAATAAAACATGATTTACATTACAATTGGAATCCCATTTAACGATAAACTGTTGACTTTTAATGGTTTAAATTCATTATAGTTCATAGTATTTTACATATATATGTATATATCATGATCCTATTAAATGTGTCACCAGTTCCAATTTTTAAAATTCATACTCCTCATAAATTGAAATTTTAACTTCATTTAACTACAACATGGCCCTTACATCTAGTAGAAGGATATAAAAGATCTATTGAACTCATAGTTCCCAAACCTAAAACATGGTATAATTGGACAATTAAAGTGCCATCGGGAATCTATGAAATAAAAACGCATTTATATTTATGTAATGATTATAATTAATCTAATTATATTAACAATTTAATAAGTGTTATCACTTTTAAGTATATAAAAATCATGGCACTAATTATATACTGTAGGAAAATGAATTCATAATGTAGAGGTGGCATGGAGACTTTCATGGAATATTGTAACTAATATGCCTATAATGATTTATGTGATGAAAAGTATTTACCATATCAGGGAAATGATCATTATCTGCATAAATATCATCAGCAATAGTAATTTCACAAGTAAATTATGTTACCCCATAGTAATGCCGTATCATCTGTAATATGTATAATCCAATAAAATTAATTACCCATCATAGGTAATTTGGGATTCCACTATATATTGGCTAACTACTCCTAGGAACATGCTCATTTCCAAATTCAATTACCTCTTATTCTCCTTTATAATACCTAAATAGTAAGCAAAATGAAAATAAAATATCTGATACAACCTTTCAACATCCCGACATGATTTCTAATTAACTAGTTCCTTGAGATGAATGGTCACATGGAATCAGGTGCACCTTCCCTATAACAGATGCTATCAACATGTAGTGGGGGTATATGGTGGGATTGTGGGATTACTATACCCTCATATATGAGTGTAAGAGAGGATAAGATTAATATATAAAAAATAGTAGAAACATTATAGAACATATAGGAAAAAAATACAACAAACAAAATTTTAAGCGTAAGGAACAAAGAAACTCTAATAGTAATCAAAATCCAAATATTTAGCCACATTGAATGATTTCATGGATTGATGATTTTAAAAATGAAAATAAGGGGTACATGAATATACATCAAGTTATACAAAAAAAAATAGTGAAACACAGCTCCACTAGAATCTCTAGCATTAGCTCATTCCTCTACTCCCATACTCCATGTTATATGTAAAGAAGATCAAACTTCTATAGCTGGGTGCATTCCCTTTACCATACATGTAGACATGACGTCTACTTGGGTGACATTTATATCTTAAGTAGTGTGTGAGATAAACATTGTTGTCCAACACCAATGAAATCAAGAAATAATCCAACTATAGTACATAACATAGTATTGTGTGTGCAATAATAATAATAATAATTGCAGAAAATATATAATCACCAAGGTATGTTTATATAAGATGCATTGATGGATCTAATTGCATTGAAATAGTCCAGAATAAGCCTGCTCAGTAACCATATATATATATTGTAAACTATACAGATATGTAAATTTTATATACTTTTTTTATTATGTGGAATTTTTTTGAAATTGATAAATATGACGACATGAGATTTCAAGGCTCAGACTGCCCAGAATGATACGTCAGAAAATGTTATTCATTAAATAGTGCATGTGAGAAGAATTCAAGAAAAAGTTTAATATCTCTCAAACATGATCCCTGATATAAAATTTTAGGTAACCATTACTTTCAGGATGGTGGTTTTACCCTGTGTGTGACATAAATTTAGTGGGTGCGTGCCACCAGTGAAAAAATCCAAAAATAGAATAATCGTAAATAAAAAAATAAAATAAAATTATATTATATTTCAAAATTTTATAACTAACGATAGGTGACTCAGATTAAAAATCAGATACCACCACTGAACTCGTGATGGAATTCTTACCTTTGGTAGATTTTAATATTGGCCGGTGCGGGCCAACATTAGAATCTAGTTTTTGGCCGTAAATAAAATAATTAGGTAGCAGTCATTTTATTTTCAAGTACTTATAACTCTTAAATGGTATCTCTGATTGGAAATCTAGGAGTATCATTGATCTTGTGAGGATGTGATCCCCTTAAGAATAACCTAATCTTGACTGGCATGGGTCGAGGGAGACTGTTAATAATTTTTTAATATTGTTAATGTATATTCAGTAAATGTGAAAGCGGGGTTATTTATCTTTGAAACCGGTGCTCGGATAGAAAATATGATGGAACCATTGAATTCGCAGTGCCTTGGTTCTCTTAGGAAAAGCTTTACATTTAATTCAAAAGGTCAGAATAAAATGTTAATTTTGGTAAATTTCATAAAAATAATAAAATAACCCTTTGATTTATTTTATACTACATAAAACCATTGAGTGGCGTATGGTAGGACCGTAGTGTAAAGACAAACATTAAATAAGAGACATTTGATGACATGTCCCATTGGATGTGCAACCAAAATGTTTATGGACTAAACATTAATTAATTATTGTTCATTAATTTACCATATTTATGAATTCAAGGTGGTGCAGTTTCTTTTATTTAATAAAACCTTTTGCATGGGAATTCGAAAGCCATGGGAAATGTCAATGACTTTCCTGTCCAATGTAGAATGGTGGAAGAACAATGACCATTGGGGGAACCGATCTCATGGTCAACGAACAATGATGAATGACTATGAACACAAATCATACCTTCATCTACAACATTGTGTCCATGTAGGGGGTTTATTTGATTTACATATTTAACATCCCTACATCACCATTCATGAATAATAAAATACGCAGATCACCTAACCAACGCGTTGATCCACATTATGTTCTTTATAGCAGGCAGTTGATGTGGGGTTTAATTACTGGGTTTTAATGATTATTATTCTTCCCCATGTTTATGCACTAACACTGAGGGAACATGCCAATCTGAACAGTACCCAGACCCTCCGTTGTTCGTGCTTTATGTGGGATCTTTGTGAGCGAACATGCAATGTAGCAACAAGACAAAACTAATGTCATCGAGGAAAAGGTGGAAACCTGAGAGGCCCGTAGGCACATATGGGAATGAAAATAGAATAAATGATCAAACATAGTGGCCCCGCAGAAACAATTGTCAGTGCGGCACCACCAGCACTATGGCAGGTCCAGCCAGCCACATGGAGGAGCGTTGCCCGCAGGCGTCGTGGCCAGCCGAGCCACAGCGGGTGGAATGGCATGGCACCATTGTTCTTCATGGGGATAGGAGCATCACCATCATGACTCTCCACTAGTCCAATGGTCGGCTCTAGAGTGACATTTTTGAAGGAGTGGCGACACCCCACTGGCGCCGCCAGGTGGCCAACCGGACACACTGTGTTCAGTCTGTGCATCTAGTAACTGGACCGCATCCTCATGGGCAGGGTTTTCCTAATGGTCCGGACCTACCGTCCTGCCAAACATGTGAGCCAGGCTAGACCCTCTTGTCAGGGTATATAACGACCCATACTTTACATACATTTATAATAATTCAAAATTTAAGCACACTTATTACAACATATGTCAAAACCACAAAGGACCGTATAGGTATAGTGTATTTAGCAACTGGGAAACATAAACTACTGGTTCATAATTCTTCTACAGTGTCTCCCATTTATTTCATCATATCTAGGGTCCCTTTTAGCATATTCTACATAATATCCATCTTCCTGACCTGGGGAAAAGAAAACATAAAAGGGTGAGCTCAAATGCTCAGCAAGGGCAAATAAAGGAAATAAAAATCATATCATATCTTTTTGAAAATCATAACCTGCAAAAGAGATCATAATTTCATAACATGGAATAAATCATAGAAGTGAAAATGAGATCCCCATAATCATAACATAAAACTTTAAACTTTGTGGCATGCACACATAATCATGGAAAATCATTTCTTGTTAGTCATGACTCGTTGTCAAGACTATCTTAGCAGACAAAGTCCATTTCTGAACCGAGTTCACTCCTCGTTTCAGTCCTGTATCACTGAACCGAAATAACCTTCCATTCCAGCCATGTCTATCTCATGAGATATAAATCTTTACCCAATGCATTGGAGGGAGATATAGGTCCCACCCATCTTATAATGAATCCTTTCTTATATGTGCCACATAATCATAAATCATACATCATCGCATAACACATGTAAAAAAAATGGGATTCTTGAAACATCATGACATCATAAAACAAATCATATAAGGTAAATGACTTCATAAAAATAATTCCCTCACAACATAATCAAATCAATTTAATAATAGGGATAAAAATAGAACCCTTTATTATCTTAGATGGAAAATAATTTTGATAAAACACTTGACCTCCATTCATGAGGAAAATATCCTTTCTTCTTCAAAAACACTTTTCTTTTCTTAACATGTCATGAAATTATAAACTAAAAGAAGTTGATTAAAAATAAACTTGAAAACTTTTAAAGGAAGCTTCTTGGAAATAATGTTTTAAAAATCCATTCATGCCGTATAAGTTAAAAAAACATATTTCGTACTTTTTTCGGAAAATTCAAAAACTACCATGTACGAAAAAAATGACAAAAGATTCCATTCATATTCTTTACTAAAAACTCACCGAAGGGTAAAATTGGATTTAAACTATTGTAAGTGGATGAAAACAATATTACATATTGAGGGAACATGGATGTGGATGATAAAATACACCCCAGTAAATGCCAAAATAAAAACAATCTCGGATAAAAATGAGATTGAGATATTTTCCCTTACCTTAGGTCTGATTTGCTTTGTACGTGTCCGAAGCTCCTGTATAATGGTTTAAATAATGTTATTGACTTATTCCAGAATCATACTTATTTTTATGATATCATATATGGTCATATTCTTAGCTTCTTAGTAGTAATATTTCATTGCTACTTGTTATTCGGGTGTTTATAACTTTTTGTTCTTAGGCGTGTTTTGTCGAATAAATTCTTATTCTTATCTTTAGGTTATCGATACCTCATTTCCAGAATGGTATTAGTGTAGTATATATCATATTCATTCATTCAATTCATTTATATAATCATTATTAAATTAAAATCATGTAGAACGAGTCGCATCACATCGTGGAGACGGTATTCCGTACGTACGCACGAGTGATGATATCGTTCCTATGATCGTGGAATTGTATTGGAGTATATATATATTATTTCAGTATCAATATTACTTTATAATAATCATAAATAGTTACTCATTACACCATTATACCCATCCTTGTAAGGTGATGGTGGAAAATAGATTACACCACTGCGTGGAGACGGTATTCCGTACGTTCGCACGCGCGGTGATTTCATTTTTCCATAGGATGGGTAGAAGGTGAATTAGGGTTGTTTCATATTTATAATAACATATCAGAATGTAAGTAATACTGATGTTATTACTTTATCATGAAAAAACTAAAGAAGAAGATGTTGAAGAAGAAAGAAATTGAAAATATCGGTAATGGATATTACCTCTTCTTTGGAACGCCTCTTTGAATCCTCAACTTAGGGAATTAAGATTGGTCTTTGAAGAAGACCAGGACCTCTAGGATTATTATAGGGAAGTTGAGAAGGGATTTTTGCAGGGGTTGGCCGAGCTTGAGTGGTAAAATTGGTGTGAGGAGGAGGGGGAGGAGGTGCCCTTTTATAAAGGAGGAGAGGGGCACCTTAGGAATATCTCAAAATATTATTTTATATTAAAGTCAAAATCGGTTTATAATGGTTCCAAAGGGTCTTATTTCGAATCTAAAGTGGGAATGGGTAGAAGTCCTATCAACCAATAGGATTTAGACAAGTTTAGGTTATTATTTTAACCTTATCAATTAGATTTATCTCTAAGTTAAATAATTTATCTTTTACCGTGTCTTTTTGTTTTCTTAAACTATATGGTTAATAAACTTACAATAACATGCCAAACGAACCCCAAATTGTTTATTATTAATATATAGATACTTATATATGTCATTTTGCCGAACCTTAGATTTTTAGGAATAATATAAAAATTAATAATATAATATTTGATTTAAAAACTATTTTGTGTCAATTTTGACACTATTTGATATATGATTTTTGTGAAAGTCATAACAGAATTATATGTTCTAACCATGTTGATTAAATCGACAATAATATTTCATAGTAACCTAGAAAATTAGTGTAATTCATAAAAAGTCTCAAATTACATTTATTTTGGTGTTTATAACATCAATTATGTCAATATTTCATTAATAAGATAATTACTGCATCGTCATTGTGTCATAAATAAATTAAATTATTTAATGTCTAAAAATTATAAATAAAATACCATTATGTAGGAAATATTTTTAGCTTTCTAATAAATATTTATAGTCGAATTTATCTTATGTATATCCCCATATTAAAAATTATTTACTTATTAGACATTGATTTTAACTAAATTAACCCTTCTTTAAATAAATTACTAATAAATGTCCTAATCTAATCCAAGTGGGCCTAAATGGTCATATTTTATTCCTAAGTTTTTTTTGGTCGAATTAAACTTATCCAATAGAATTAGGACATGTGTTAGGGTAATAGTAATATCATATTTACCCTTAGTCACCCTATTTACTATTAACCGCGGTAAAAAAAAGTAAAAAGTTACTATTCACCAAAAAATTATTTTTATCTCATTGAACCACATTTTACATACTGATATCAACCGTGTCTGTCAGATTTTCGAAATTCCATTCAGAGAAACGGTAAAATTATGTTTTATGCAAAATTCAGTTTTTAACCTAACACTTAGTGGTTTCACTATTCATCAAAAATTGAATGTTTTCAGAAAAATACCAAAATTTCACCCTAGGCTAATTTTGGTATTCCGAATCCAAAAATGAATTCCCTTTTTAAAAATAAAATTTATAAAATTTCAAAAAGTGGTTATTACAATCCATAACGGTTAGTTTTAATAATATTTTAATAGCATATCGTTGTTTAGTGAAACTCAGTATTGCGTACGATGCAAGCTATCGAGGAAGGTCGTGATTACGTGTAAAGTAAGGCAAGCTAGTGTGTAGTGAAAGATTCCTTTGATAACATAAAAACAAAGTATTACTCATAAAAATCTCGGGTGTTACATTCTATCCCCCCTTAAAATGAATTTCTCCCTCGAAATTCGTCACTTCGTAACAAATAGTTGAGGATACTTTTCCCTCATCATATCCTCAAGCTCCCATGTAGCTTCTTCAAGTTGGTGGTTCCTCCATAAAACTTTCACCAATCGAGTGGTCTTGTTTCGTATGACTTTTTCGCTACGATCCATAATCTCTATGGGTTGTTTTTCATAAGAATGATCTTGCTCCTGCGGTACAACTTCTGAGCTGAGTACATATGAAGGATCAGGTATGTACTTTCTCAGGAGAGATACATGGAACACATTGTGAACTTGAGAGAGATTCGGTGGAAGCGCCAATCGGTAAGCTACCTTTCCAACATGATCCAGTGTTTTGAAAGGACCGATATATCTAGGGCTCAACTTCCCCTTCTTTCCAAATCTCATAACCTTCTTCCAGGGAGATATTCGTATGAACACTTTATCACCCACTTCAAACTCTAGTTCTTTTCTTCGGTTGTCGGAATAACTTTTCTGTCGACTCTGAGCTGCTCTTATGTGTTGTTGAATAGATCTGACCTTTTCTGCCATTTCATCAACGAGATCAGGTCCTAATAGCTTTCTTTCCCCAACTTCATCCCAGCAAGTTGAAGTCCTGCATTTCTTTCCATAGAGAGCTTCATAAGGAGCCATCTGAATACTGGAGTGAAAGCTATTATTATAAGAAAATTCCACCAAAGGTAGGTGTTGATCCCAAACTCCTTTGAAATCCATAGAGCAAGCTCTCAACATATCTTATAGGGTTTGAATTGTTCTCTCAAACCGATCGTCTATCTGAGGATGATAAGCAGTGCTGAAACTCAACTCTGTATCCAGAGTATGCTGAAGACTTCGCCAGAACCTCGAGGTAAATCTCGGATCCCGATCAGATATAATAGAAAGTGTTACTCCATGTAATCTTAGCACTTCCTTTACATATATCTTGGCAGGATGATCTAGAGATAAATCCTCTCTAATAGCAATGAAGTGTGAAGACTTTGTAAGACGATCAACTATGACCCAGATAACATTATTGCCTTTGGATGTTTTAGGAAGTCCTGTGACAAAGTCCATAGTGATGTTTTCCCATTTCCATTCGGTTATGGGTAATGGTTGTAACATCCCCTTAGACTTCTGTCTCTCAGCTTTAACTTGTTGACAAACCAAGCATCGAGAGACATATTCAGCAACATCTCTTTTCATTCCATCCCACCAGAAGTACACTTTCAGGTCCTTATACATATTCGTGCTTCCAGGATGAATAGAGAATGAAGAACTATGAGCCTCATCCAGCAGCTCCTTCTTTAATTCGGGGATGGGAGGAACACAAAACCGATTCCTGAACTTTATTATCCCATCACAATCAAGGTTGAATTCAGGAACATTTCTCACCTTCTTTTGTAACTCGACATCTTCTTTCTGTGCCTCTTTAATCTTCACATGTATAGATGGTTGAACATTTATTTGAGAAAGAAAAGATTTTCCCCTTCCATTATAATTCCAAGATCCATCCTTTGTAAATCCATAAATATTGGATGTTTTGTGATCCTCATCATGGATAAACTAGCATGGTCTTGTCGACTTAATGCATCTGCCACCTTGTTTGCTTTCCCAGGGTGGTAATGAACTGAGCAGTCATAATCCTTAATCATCTCCAACCATCATCTTTGACGCATATTCATCTCCTGTTGTTTGAAAATATACTTTAAACATTTATGATCAGTATAAATATCACACCTTTCACCATAAAGGTAATGGCTCCAAATCATTAATGCAAAGATTACCGTAGCCAACTCCAAATCATGTTTTGGGTAATTTTGCTCATGGATTTTCAACTGTCGTGAGGCATAAGCTATCACCATATCATTTTTCATAAGAACACACCCCAATACCTTCTTGGATGCATCACTGTAGATCACAAACCTTTCTCCACTACAAGGAAGTGTGAGCAAAGGTGCACTGGATAACCTTCTTTTCAACTCCTTGAAATTCTCTTCACATTCCTCTGTCCAAACAAACTTAACTCCTTTCAGAGTCAACATGGTGAGTGGATTAGATAATCGTGAAAAATCTTTTACAAATCGTCGATAATATCCTTCCAAACCAAGAAAACATCGGATCTCAATTACTGTTGTTGGTCTCGACCATCTTTCGATAACCTCTATTTTTGCTGGATCCACAGATATCGCCTCTTTTGAGAATATGTGACCCAAAAATGAAACTTTTTGAAGCCAAAATTCACACTTGGTAAATTTGGAATAAATCTTTTCCTTTCTCAGGGTCTTCAATATAATTCTCAAGTGATCTTCATGCTCTTCCTTGCTCTTTGAATAGACAAGAATATCGTATATAAAGACTACCACAAGTTGATCAAGATAGTCTCTAAAGACTCTATTCATTAGATCCATGAAGTTAGCAGGGGCATTAGTAAGACCAAATGGCATCACTATAAATTCATAGTGTCTATACCTTGTATGGAAAGACGTCTT
The DNA here is from genome assembly GCA_963277665.1 of Viscum album. Classification (NCBI taxonomy): domain Eukaryota; kingdom Viridiplantae; phylum Streptophyta; class Magnoliopsida; order Santalales; family Viscaceae; genus Viscum; species Viscum album. Next base: position 1,877,537,963 of record OY728150.1, on the reverse strand, counting down.
TGGTATATCCTCCTTTTTGACCCTTAATTGATGATACCCTGAACGAAGATCAATCTTGGAAAAGTATTGAGCTCCGCGTAGTTGGTCAAATAAGTCATCAATGCATGGGAGAGGATATTTTTTCTTGATAGTGATCTTGTTAAGTTCTCGATAATCAATGCAGAGTCTCATTGATCCATATTTCTTCTTGACAAATAGAACAGGTTCTCCCCAAGGTGACACACTAGGGCGTATGAATCCCTTATCAAAATTCTCTTGGAGTTGCTTCTTCAATTCCTACAACTCAATTGAGTCCATTCTATAAGGTGTCTTCGAAATAGGCAAAGCACTCGGTACGAGTTCTATTGAAAACTCAACTTCACGATTTGGTGGAAGACCCGGTAATTCCTCCGGAAAGACATCATCAAACTCCCGTACGATGGGCATATTCTTAATCGTGAGTTTCTCACCAACCATTTGAGATAAATAACCTTCATTTAGTGGAATCAAGACCCATAAGATGGAAGGAATTTCCACTGGAAGGTTATATTCATCCTTGCATCGATAGACGATCGTAGATTGATCTGGAATATGAAATGTGACTTCCCTTCTTTGGCAATTGATATGAGCTCCATGTATAGAAAGCCAATCCATGCCAAGAATCACATCAAATTCCACTATAGGAAGGATCACAAGATTTCTAGGAAGCACTTTCCCACAAACTTCAATCAGAGATGTATTATAAACTTTTGAGGTGACTGTTGTTCCATTAGGTGTTGTCACGGCTAACTCAACATCTAATTTTTGAGGTAATACGGTGATACCCTTAGAAAATTCTTTAGAAATAAAAGAGTGGGTGGATCCAGAATAAAATAAAACATTTGCTACTTTAGAGTGGATGGTAAGTGTACCTTTCACCACTTCGTTATCGTACTCCACATCGCTGATAGAAATTGCATGTGACTTTCCTTTGTCTTTAGCCTTAAGATTTTGTTGACGTCGACCATCATCATCAACCCTTGGATTTTGGCATTGATTGGAATAATGCCCCATCTATTTGCACTTGAAACATTGAAGTGTAGTAGGTTCATTCTGTGTATCCCTTCCTTTGTTTGCATCATTAGACATCTTCTTCCCATTATCGCGGCATTCAAATGCCCGATGACCTTCCTTTCCACATTTGAAACATTTACTTGTCCCTTTAAGACAACTCCCTCCATGTTTCTTTCCACACTTTGAGCATAATGGAAAGCTCATCTTCTTTTCAGTGTGCTCTTTATATTTTCCTTTGAATTCCATTTTCCTCTTCTTATCAAACCCATATGACTGATGGGTTACTCCAATCTCCATCTCAACTTTAAGAGCACATCAAACGATTTCCTCGTAGCTATTGAAGTCCCTTATGGATAACGCCCTTTGAAGACTTGGTTTTAAGCCACTAAAGAGTTGATCGATCTTACTCTCAGGTTGGATAATAATACCAGAAGCGTACCTTGAAAGTCTTGTAAAATTTGCTTCATAGGTACCAACAGATTCATCATCCCTTTGCTTCAGTTCAAGAAACTTTTTCTCCATCTTTGTTTGGAGAATACGAGGGAAGTACTTATTGAAAAATAAGTTCTTGAACTCGTCCCTTTCCATGGACTCAATTTCATCACTTTGCCTCATATTCTTAATAAGATTCCACCATTGATCAACATCTCCTTCCAAAAAATACACTGCTAGGATGACTTTATCATGTTCAGAACATTGAAGAACTGAAAATATCTTTTCAGTAGTACTAATCCATTGTTCCGAAACTAATGGATCAGTAGACCCGCTGAAAGAAGGTGGACGCTGCCTCATGAAGGATTCAACAGAATGTTTCTCCTTCCTTTTCTCTTTTGGAAGTCCTACATGATTCATAGCTTGAGAAATTTGTGTGGGCATGGCTACAAGATTTTTCATTCCAGCTCCCATATCGTTTGGTTTCTCAGGGGGACAATCATTGCATTGCCTATCGCATTTCTCATTAAAACAGTTCCTTCGGGTTCCAGCCATTGACTTAAAACCAAGAAGAATAGTGTGAGCAACACTAATTATAATAGGTAAACCACATAATTCAAGAATAAAATTTTCATGCTTAAGGTCTTATCCTAGGTTATTCATGGCCATTTCTAAAACACTAAGATTGTGTTCTATGCTTAGACTTATCCTTAGGGTTCTTACTAAGTCTTTCACGTCCTAGTTTCCAAAGGTTGACTATACCTTTCCTCTAATACCAACTATAATGACCCATACATTACATACATTGTTAATACTTCAAAATTTAAGCACACTTATTACAACATATGTCAAAACCACAATGGATCGTATAGGTATAGTGTCTTTAGAAACTAGGAAACATAAACAACTGGTTCATAAATCTTCTACAGTGTCTCCCATTTATTTCATCATATCTAGGGTCACTTTTAGCATATTCTACTTAATATCCATCTTCCTGACCTGGGAAAAAGAAAACATAAAAGGGTGAGCTCAAATGCTTAGCAAGGACAAATAAAGGAAATAAATATCATATCATATCTTTTTGAAAATCATAACCTGCAAAAGAGATCATAATATCTTAACATGGAATAAATCATAGAAGTGAAAATGAGATCCCCATAATCATAACATAAAACTTGAAACATTGTGGCATGCACACATAATCATGGAAAATCATTTCTTTTTAGTCATGACTCGTTTCCAAGACTATCTTAGCGGACAAAGTCCATTTCTGAACCGAGTTCACTCCTCGTTTAAGTCCTGTATCACTGAACCGAAATAAACTTCCGTTCCAGCCATGTGTATCTCATGAGATATAATTATTTACCCAATGAATTGGAGGGAGATATAAGTCCCACCCATCTTATAATGAATCCCTTCTTATGTGTGCCACATTAATCATAAATCATACATCATCGCATAACACATGTAACAAAAATGGGATTCTTGAAACATCATGACATCATAAAACAAATCATATAAGGTAAATGACTTCATAAAAATAATTCCCTCACAACATAATCAAATCAATGTAATAATATGGATAAAAACAGAACCCTTTATTATCTTATATGGAAAATAATTTTGATAAAACACTTGACCTCCATTCTTGAGGAAAATATCCTTTCTTCTTCAAAAACACTTTTCTTTTCTTAACATGTCATGAAATTATAAACTAAAAGAGGTTGATTAAAAATAAACTTGAAAACTTGTAAAGGATGTTTCTTGGAAATAATTTTTTAAAAACCCATTCATGCCGTATAAGTTAAAAAAACATTCTTCGTACTTTTGTCGGAAAAGTCAAAAAGTACCTCGTATGAAAAAAACGACAAAAGATTCCTTTCATATTCTTTACTAAAAAATCACCGAAGGGTAAAATTGGATTTAAACTATTTTAAGTGGATGGAAACAATATTACATATTGAGGGAACATGGATGTGGATGAGAAAATACACCCCATTAAATGCCAAAGTAAAAACAATCTCGGATAAAAATGAAATTGTGATATTTTCCCTTACCTTAGGTCCGATTTGCTTTGTATGTGTCCGAAGCTCCTGTATAATGGTTTAAATAATGTTATTGACTTATTCCAGAATCATAATTTTTTTTATTATATCATATATGGTCATATTCTTAGCTTCTTAGTAGTAATATTTCATTGCTACTTGTTATTCGGGAGTTTAAACTTTTTGTTCTTATGCATGTTCTGTCGAATAAATTCTTATTCTTATCTTTAGGTTATAGATACCTCATTTACAGAATGGTATTAGTGTAGTATATATCATATTCATTCATTCAATTCATTTATATAATCATTATGAAATGAAGGTCATGTAGAACGAGTCGCATCACATCGTGGAGACGGTATTCCGTACGTACGCACGAGTGATGATATCGTTCCTATGATTGTGGAATTGTATTGGAGTATATATATATTATTTCAGTATCAATATTAATTTATAATAATCATAAATAGTTACTCAATACACCATTATACCCATCCTTGTAAGGTGATGGTGGAAAATAGATTACACCACGGCGTGGAGACGGTATTCCGTACGTATGCACGCGCGGTGATTTCATTTTTTCGTAGGATGGGTAGAAGGTGAATTAGGGTTGTTTCATATTTATAAAAACATATCAGTATGTAAGTAATACTGATGTTATTACTTTATAATGAAACAACTAAAGAAGAAGAAGTCGAAGAAGAAAGAAATTGAAAAGATCGGTAATGGATATTACCTCTTCTTTGGAACGCCTCTTTGAATCCTACACATAGGGAACTAAGATTGGTCTTTGAAGAAGACCAGGACCTCTAGAATTATTCTAGGGAAGTGGAGAAGGGATTTAGGCAGGGGTTGGCCGAGCTTGAGTGCTCAAATTGGTGTGAGGAGGAGGGGGAGGAGGTGCCCTTTTATAAGGGAAGAGAGGGGAGCCTTAGGAATATCTCAAAATATTATTTTATATTAAAGTCAAAATCGGTTTATAATGGTTCCAAAGGGACTTATTTAGAAGCTAAAGTGGGGATGGGTCGAAATCATATCAACCAATAGGATTTGTACATGTTTAGGTTATTATTTTAACCTTATCAATTAGATTTATCTCTAAGTTAAATAATTTAACTTTTACAGTGTATTTTTGTTTTCTTACACTATATGGTTAATACACTTACTATAACATGCCAAACGAACCCCAAATTGTTTATTATTAATATATATATCTTTATCCAGGTCATTTGTCCGAACCATAGATTTTTTGGAATAAATAACAATTAATAATATAATATTTGATTTAAAAACTATTTTTTGTCAATTTTGACACTATTTGATATATGATTTTTGTGAAAGTCATAACAGAATTATATGTTCGAACCAAGTTGATTAAATCAACACTAATATATCATAGTAACCTAGAAAGTTAGTGGAATTCATAAAAAGTCTCAAATTACATTTATTTTTGTGTTTATAACATCAATTATGTCAATATTTCATTAATAAGATAATTACTGCATCATCATTGAGTCATAAATAAATTAAATTATTTAATGTCTAAAAATTATAAATAAAAATACATTATTTAGGAAATATTTTTAGCTTTCTAATAAATATTTATAGTCGAATTTATCTTATGTATAACCCCATATTAAAAATGATTTACTTATTAAACTTTGATTTTAACTATTTTAACCCTTCTTTAAATAAATTAATAATAAATGTCCTAATCTAATCCAAGTGGGCCTAAATGGTCATAGTTTATTCCTAAGATTATTTTTGGTCTAATTAAACTTATCCAATAGAATTAGGACATGTGTTAGGGTAATAGTAATATCATATTTACCCTTTGTTACCCTATTTACTATTAAGCGCGTTAAAAAAATTAAAAAGTTACTATTCACCAAATAATTATTTTTATCTCATTGAACCACATTTTACTTACTGATATCAACCGTGTCTGTCGGATTTTCTAAATTCCATTCACAGAAGCGGTAAAATTAAGATTTATGCAAAATTCAGTTTTTAACCTACCACTTAGTGGTTTCACTATTCCTCAAAAATTGAAAGTTTTCAGAAAAATACCAAAATTTCACCCTAGGCTAATTTCGGTATTCTGTATCCAAAAATGAAGTCCATTTTGAAAAATAAAATTCATAAAATTTCAAAAAGTGGTTATTACTATTCATAACGGCTCGTTTTAATAATATTTTAATAGCATATCGTTGTTTAGTGAAACTCAATATTGCGTACGACGCAAACTATCGAGGAAGGTCGCGATTTTGTGTTAAGTAAGACAAGCTAGTGTGTTGTGAATGATTGCTTTGATAACATAAAAACAAAATATTACTCATAAAAATCTCGGGTGTTACAGGCTAGGTCCACCAACCAGGCCGTACCCCTACCAGACTCGGACCCAACCGGACCAGTTTTGCTATGTTGTGTATAGCTCACAAATCAGGTGTCTGATTGAGCGCTTTCAGTGTCATGGGGACCATCATAATGAGGCAGTCATTTTGAGATACCTCACATGTGTTTTGGTAGATGGTATTTTATAGGCAGGTTGGATTGGACTCGAATCCTATTGATCCATATTAACTTTTTGCCTGCATCATATAGACCGGGTGTCCGATTGAAGGGCCATCTATCGCGTTGGAAACCATAAGAAAAGGTGGACTAGTGAGTTACTTCTTTGTAAGACTTTGTGGTGGTTGAAATATTTACAATGGATTGACAATCAGTTTCTCACAAACTCATGTGCACCAAATGCTGGAATCTTGTGGCCAACTTTTAGGTGAAGAGCGTCCCTCTGTGAATCAGTCTAAGAGAAACCCTTCGGGGATTGGTATCAGAGTGTCCCTATGTGTATCATCAGTAGTGTGACCCAATAAGGACTAGCCATAGATTGGAACGTTATGGATCAACGAGCTATGACCATGGGTGGATTGACTACTTATGACCCTGTGTGGATCAGTAGTAGCATGACCTACCAAGGACCGACCATAAAGCGGTCCGTCAGAGATAAGCGACTTAGAAACCAATGTGGATTGATGACTTATGACCTTATATGGATCAACAGTACTGTGACCCGAAGAGTAATATCTTTAGCATGACCCATCATGGATCATCGACTTACGACAATGTGTGGATCAATGACTTATGACCCTATGTGGATCGATGACTTACAACCATATGTGGATTGGTGACATACAACCATATGTGGATCAACAATAGAAATAATTATTCATGGTTCAGTAGTAGAACTTCCCAACTTTATAAAATGATTTATCCTTATGGCTAATCATTATTATTCTAGTTCATTATGTTATATACCTGGTGTGAGCTGTCTTTTACATAATGCTTTGTGATTGAGATCATTCTTTATGGATTTTCATTATGAAATAATGAGAGAAATCGGGGGGTCTCGAGGTCCAAACTGAGTATTGTTATACTCACCCTTTCAAGGGCTTCACCTGCAGCTTGTTCTGTCTTTTGAAGATGACAGACACCTTGGCTGAGTCAATAGAGAGAAAGGGATAGACGGTACATGAAGGTGACTGATTCACATTGTGAGCACTAGTGAAGAGTGGTACATAACCTTCTAGAAGGATACTTGGGGAAAAATCCCTATAGAATGTTTTTCCTTTTTGTTGTCCCTTCTTTTCAGTTGGTCTTGTATAATGGACCCTTTTACTTTTAGTACTTACATTTACTCTTAGTGGTGGTTTTAGTAGGGGTTATACATTCCATTTTCCTACAGTATTTTACAAGTATGTTGTGTGTACCTTGTTTGTGTGTGTATAGGTTTAAAGGCAATGCCATACATTTTTTGGGTTATGTCTTTCTGGTGCTAGTCGCCACCCCATGGCCTATGGAAGGAAGGCATGGTTAGTCATGACATGGGCCCTTGGGGATAAGGTCTTGAAGAAGTGGTATCAGAGGGTGGTCGGTTCTACCAGAGTAACTAAGAGTTTATATTTTTAATATGGGAAATAGTGTTAGGTGTCTTGTGTTCAGATTTCAGTCTAAAGAGTCCAGTGTTGGTACGACGGCTGATGAATCCATACACCCGGACCCAAAATTCTATTTTTCGACTCTGTACTTGAAAACAGAAATTGTATGTGTTTTGAAAATGTTTTTCTATTGATCTCTTTTGAGTCATCTCACCAGGTATAACTTATTGACAGTGGTTTATCTTGATTCTCATTCAAGATGCCCCCTTGTAGACCGCAATACAAGATTCTAATTCGGGACTAAGAGGATTGTCCACAGAGTGACGAGGCTTCATTACATGGACTATTTCCCTATATGGTACGTTTTGATGGTGTCTCTATGAAACCACAGCCTGTTAGTTAGTAGTTACTACCGGCCCTACCAGTAAATTACACAAGTAGGATCTATGCCTTACTTGAGTTTTAGTGAAAAATACCCCTCATGTTCTGAGGTGATCCTGATGCATAGGCGACTAATGGGTCTCTTGATGTTGTGACCGAGCTTCCATATAACTAGGGAATAATTAGATTATATGGAAGTCCTAAAAGAAAGTATTTTATGTGGCTCAGGAAGGAGATAAAAGAGTTTTGATTACTTATATCATAAGATAAGGTTATTTTTCTGAGGACAGATCTTGACTACCTTTCTTAGAGAAGGGGTATCTTACCATAAAAAGATAATGTGTATGTGTTCCAAGAGTTTCTACAGATTGGAAGGATGACATGTCAGTAATTGAGTATTCGTCGAGGTGTAACAACCATTCCATGTACTTGATGAATTCAAGACTACCTGTGCATTAGAGCTCGGACCTCCGAGTGAGATGTGTTTAGGGACATATGATCCAACCATTTTCCTCTGTGAATTCCTACATATGTTAGGGTTCAAGAGAGAACCATTTGTGGTTGATTGTTCTTTGGATGGGTATATATATACAATGAATGTATGAAATGGGAAATCTAGAAACTGGCATCAGTCTTAGGGACATAGAGGTCTAAAATGTTTTAAGAAGAGGATGTGGTAGGGTTATATAAATTTGCAAGGCAGATGTATGGAAATGGAGCTAGGATATTAGCATAAGGTGGTATCCATTTTGGATTGTTATAACCACCACATCGATGTGGTCCCCACAAAGCTCAGGGAGATTGGGGAAAGGGGATGGGATTAGATACATGCGGTCATGGAGTGTGACCTAAGAGATATAGGAATGGCTTGAGGTAAGGTCTATGTATACTAATAGATATTGTATTAATAGACATTGGTTCTAGTGATTCCTTCTTGTCATGAATCATGTTCAAGACCTAGAGTTTATGGTTAAACCATCGACTTGACCCTTACATATGGATACACATATTGGAGGATACTCAATAATAACACTTATGGTGACGGTGTGACTGGACCCTTGAGGTGAGAGTTTTGGTTGGAACTTCTTGGTGTTAACATTGAGGCCTTATGACATTAGATTTTATATTGACTGGTCATCCACAGTTCATGATCAAATTGACTATATTAGGAAACGATATGTGGTATATCTATAGTGTTGGAATGGGGTTTTAGTTGGTTGTCGAAAAAGGAAACCCTTTTAGAATGAGATAAACTGATGAAAAGAGGGTAGAACTGATCACAATATAGTCCGAAACCTTGACCTCCTGGAATTAGATGTATTGAGTTTTTAGTTCCCAATGGTAGAGGTGGAGTGTGGGAACATCCTTTCAAAAGATGTTTCTTGGATTACCTCTCTGCAGGGGAGGGACTCTTGTATCATTATACACCTAAGATGGCACTGATATCAACATCCGTATATCGGGGGGATTTTATATATCTTCCCAAACATTGGGCATAGGTGGAGAACATGCAGAGGGATGTATTAGTAAGACCCAGTGTTCGAGGTTATGTTTGGAATACCAACACCGTAACCATGTGGTAGTGCAGATCATGTACCAAATAATAAGGGTCGATGGGCACATCAATCTCTTAAAGGGGAAACCTTTCATGTGGATGAAAGGGATACCATAGGCTTTTCAGCATTTGAGACAGCGGTCGTGGATAGAGTTCCTCTATTACAATGAATTTGAGGTAGTATACAATCCTGGGAAGGGGAATTTTGTGGTTGATGCACTCAGCGGGAGGTCTTGTTTACAGTTGCTGAGTGAGGTGATAGAGAATCTAGTTGTGTTGTAGTTATCCTTCGTGGATACTGATAGAACAACATAGCTCAATTCTATGAAAATCACAATTATACTCCTTCAATGAGTTAGGGAGGCACAACATGGGGACATTAACAATGAGACCTGATGTGCTCAGATATCCTCAGGACAGGAACCTGAAGGATTTTCCGAAGGTGGAGAGAACATCAACCTTTTGAGAGGATGCACCCTGAAAAAATGGACTTTATTGGAGGAGGTGTTGAGGGAATTCCATACACCCCCTTTGGCAGTACATCCAAGTGAGGTGAAGATGTACTAGGACATCCAATGTCAGTTCTAGTTTACAGGGATGAAGAAAGTGGTGGTAGCGTTCGAATCATGATTCCTCACTTTTCAGAAAGTGAGAGCGGTAATTAGTATCTAGCATGGTTGAGCACAAATTTATACCCATAGAATGATGGTCAGACAGAGTAGACCATACAGACCTTGTAGAAAATTCTTTGGTCTTGTTTATTATATTTTGTTCACAGTTGGGAGGACCACCCACCATAGGTGGAGTTTTGGTATAGAAATAGTTATCACTCCACCATTGGCATGGAACCTTTTGGGGCGTTGTATATGTGACTTTTCAAATCACCCCTATACTGGACAAACCCAGGGGAGTTAGAAATAATGAGTCCAGATATGATACAGGCTACCACCGAGATGGTTTTGATCATCTAGGAGTGGATGAGTCTTACAAAGAGAAAGAACAAATCTTATTCTGATAAGTGATGGAGACCACTGTATTTTGAGGAGGGTGATCATGATTTCTTAAGGGTCTCACCCCGATGAAGATTACATTGATTTGGCCTGGGAGATAAACAATATATGGGGATCATAAAAACTTTTCAGATTTTTAGCAGAGTTGGCGAGGTAGCGTACCACCTAGCTTTTTCCCCACATATGCACCAGGTGCATAATGATTTCCTTATGTCATAGCTGACGAGGTATGTGCATGATCCATCATACATCATCGACTGTGGATGGATAGACATTGGTGTTGGGGTGTTGTTTGCAGAGTTCCCGATGGGGATAGATGATTTATAGGAGTGGGTACCTCATGGAAATTCGATTCCTCTGGGGATCATTTAGTGGGAGCACATGAATCTCCAAGAGAGGAAAAGGGAGAGGGTGGATCCGATTCATGGTCAGTACCCCCACCTGTTTGATTTTCCTTTTATGGATTTTATGGACGTAATTCCCTACTGAGGGGAGAATGTAAAAACCCAAAAACTGACTATAATTGTTTTAATTATACAAGATTATTTTGAGACTTCAAAATTTTACGGTACGTGATTTTGAGTCCTAGAATGCCCGAAATGATCCTTCGAAAAAAGTTAATCTTTATATAGAACGCATGAGTTATTTTCTTAAAAAAGTGGAAAAAATCTTAAATGGGATCCCAGATAAAAAAATTTAGGGCTACATTTCGTTCAGGATGGTGGGTATTCCCTGGGGGAGACTTATATCTAGTCATGGTAGGCCACGAGTGAGAAAACCCAAAAATGGAGTAGCTGTAAAAAAATAATTAAATAAAATTTTTTATTTCACAAATTATTATAACTCACAAATGGTGACTCAGATTAAAAATCTGATACCACCACTGAAATCATGAGTGCATTATTTCATTAGAAAGATCCTAACATTGGTCGGTGCATGCCAATAATGGAATTTAGTTTTTGGCCGTAAATGAAATATTTAAGTACCAATTATTTTATTTACAAATATTTATAACACTAAAATAGTAAAATAGATAATATATGCGAGAGTACATTTGATCTCCTGAAGATGTGTTCCCTTTAGGAAGATCATATACCCGACCGGTGCTTGTTGAGGGTGACTATTTATAATTTTTTAAAATGTTTCTACGCTACATTCAGTAAATGAGAAAACCGTATTTTATATCTTTTGAACTACTTCTCGGATTGAAATACTTGGGCAATGTTGAATTCAAAATTCAATGATTCACATAGAAAAATAATAACATTGACCGGCAAGGGTCTGACCAAAAAGGTAATTTTTGGACATTTTTGGAAAAATAATAAAATAACTCTTTGAGTTATTTTATTCTTTCTGCAACTATTATGTAGTAGATGGCGTGACCATAGTGTAACAACTGACATTAAATAAGAGACATTTAAATACATGTCCCATTTTTGTGTAACTAAAATTATTGTGGTTTAAAGTTACATTAATTGCGGTCCATTAACTAACCATATTAACAAACACAATGTGGTGTAGTTTCTTTTATTTAATCAAACCATTTCCATGGGTATTGGAAACCCATGGGAGGAAACTCTGATGAAATGCCAATGACTTTCCTCTCCAACGAAGAATGGTGGATGAATAATGACTATTGGGGGAATTGATCTCGGGTTCAACGATCAACGATGAAGAAATTTGAATGCGGATCTTCTAATTAGTCCACAAAACTATTTCCAAGTAGGGGTTTATTAGATTAATGTGTTTAATAACCCCCATTCCCCATTCTTGAATAGTAAAAAGAAAGCAGATAAACCAAAAAATGGGTTGATCCAAATTTTTTTCATTTTTACATGATGTTGGTGTGGGGTTTCATTTTGTGGTTTTAATTATTATTATTATTCCCCATGTTTAAGCACTATCACGGAGGGTTTGGGCCAATCCATACAAGGTTTGGACCCTCCTCCATTCTTGATTAATATGCGTTCATTGTGAGAAACTGGGAAACCTGTCAGAAAGTCAAAAAAAATGGCCTCACAGCAAAGGCGATGACCCAGGAGGACCATAAGAAGAGAAGGAAAAGAAAATGTTCCACTAGATAATTTTTGGTAGCCCATAGAAGCAACCACCATGGTGGCAGCACCGGCGCAGCTGCCGGCCAAGCCGGATGCATAGAGAAGCGACGCCCACAGGGGCTGTGGTGGCAATAGCAGTGACCAATCGGCCCATAGTGGGTGGAATGGGGTGTCACCATTGAGACACACTTGGAGATGAGAAGCCCGCTCTATCTGCTCGACGGGTCCAATGAATGTCTACAACCAGTCGTATCGAAAGGAGTGGTGGGGGCCCATTGGCGATGCCAGCTGGACGAACCGAATGCACCACATCAAGCTGGTGTGTCCAGCAACCAGTCGGCATTGGCATGGACTGTACCCACCGACCGGGTCCCCAATTTGGGCTGGACCCTCCAGAATGTCCAGAATCGTGGGTGGGGTCGGTGTGGCTACACAATTACTAGACCAAGACCTGACCAACCCTGTTTCGCTAAATTGGGTTTATCTTGCAAACTGGGCATCTGATTGATGCACCATCAGTTCCATGAGGACCCACATGATGAGGACGTCATTTTTAGATAGTACCTATGAGTTTATACAATGTTTGGAGTATGTTTGGGTTGGATTGGACTCGAATCTAACCCGACCCTATTTACCTTTTTTCATATATCTTACAGACCGAGCATCCGACTGATGCGCCATATGTCATGTTTGAAACCTCATGATAAGGCGGTCTTTTGGGTTACATCATTGTGAGACTTTTTGGTGGTTGAAATACTACATGTGGTTTGAGGAATGGTTTATCAGGAAGTCAAGCGCACCATGTACATGAATCTTGGGGCTAGTCGTCATGGGTACAACGACCCTGTATTGATCGGTATGAGAGAGACCCTTTGTGGATCGTCATTAGAGTGACCGTATGTGGATCATCAGTAGCATGACATGAGGAGGACAAACACTAGAGTGTTCATTCATGGATCAATGACCTATAACACTATGTGGATCGATGACTTATGACATTGTGTGGATCAGCAGTAGCATGGCCCGATGAGGACTTTCCATATTCGGCCCATCATTGGTCCGTGATCTACGACCCTGTGTGGATCGATGAATTATGACCCTATGTGGATTAGTATTTTTATGACCTAACATGGACCAACATTAGAGAAGCCTATCATAGATTAGAGACTTATGACCAAATGTGGATCGACGACTTACAAACCTATGTGGATTAAATTCTTACATCGATGTTTGGATCATTGACATATGACCCTGTGTGTACTGGTAATTGAAAAACATCTTTTAAGGTTTATAGTGGATATTATCAACATAATAAGATGATTTATCATTATAACTAATCATCAGTATTCATTTTATTTTTGTTAGATATGTTTTGTGAGATGTATTTTACATTATGTTTTTTGATTCAAATCCTACTTTGTGGTGTTTCCTTTGAGGAATAATGAGAGACCATCAGGGGGTCTTGGGGTCTCCACTGAGTTTTATTTTACTCACCCATGCATGAACTTCACCTGAACGTTTTTGTGTCTTGTGTAGATGACATACAACTTGACGGAGACTTTGGAGATCCAGAGATTGACGGTACATAGTTCTGACTAATTAACGTGGTGAGCCATAGGGAAGAGTTGCACATACCGTTCACGTAGGATCCTTGGTGGACAATCTATAGATATTTTTTTCCTTTTTTAACTTTCATTTCATTTGGGCATGTATACTGGCCCATTTTAATTTCAATACATACTTTTTCTATAAGTGGTGGTTCGCTGTAGTGGTTATACATTCCATGTTTCTGCTGTGATTTACTAGTATGATGTCTGTACCTAGTCTCAATGTGAATCGGATTAATGATAATGCCATCCCTTTTTGGGTTCTGCATTTCCAGTGCTAGTTTCCAACCCTAGGCCTATGGATGGTGGGTTTTGGGTAGTCATGACATCGGACCTGGGGGATGAGTCATTATATAAACACACACACACATATATAATATGTATACATGTATATACAAACTGTATTTAAGGATGTTTATATACATATATAGGGAAATTCGGTGATTGTTAGACCGAGAGCCTAACCCATGAATCTAAGACTAGACTTACAAGCCAAGGGATCATGTAAGGGTACACACACATAATCTCATATAAATGTCATACATCATTCCCATCACTTGAGATGGTGGGGTTAGTCTTCATGATCAACACCCAATGCACATGAAGTTGGTGCATCATGCCCATCATTCGTATAAGTGTCTAATAGTGTAAGGCTTCTTGCGAACACCAGATGTAAGGGAGTGGCAAATGTAATTCCCAACATGCCCCTTAACCATTTATCAAGGAACACTCTCAAAGAACTAATAATAATAACATGAAATTACCTATTAATCATTATAATAATGATAACAAAAACATCAAATGGTAAAAAATAGATGTAATTTACATTAGTAAAAATATAACATTTGGTATGGCCATTCCCCCGTTTTTCATTAAATAAACTCATTCCATATAATTATTGATGTATAGAGATTCAATTCCAGGGTCAAGATAAGCACAGTTCGGGTTCTTTGGTCAACATTCACATTATATAAAAGAATGAAATTTCATTTAAATGGTATTATATGGTCTTTTAATCCATTATATATAACAAGGTATATTCATTCAACAAACCCAAAGTAGTGGATATAAAGAAGTAGGATCCATTTAATAAATTAATTGGTTATATAAGATTAATTGTACATCAAGTAATTAATTATAGAGGTCGAAA
Source organism: Viscum album (assembly GCA_963277665.1). Lineage (NCBI taxonomy): Eukaryota > Viridiplantae > Streptophyta > Magnoliopsida > Santalales > Viscaceae > Viscum > Viscum album. Next base: position 1,877,522,756 of record OY728150.1, on the reverse strand, counting down.
CCATTTTATTTAAAAGATATTAAATATCTGGCATGGGGCACGTTAGCCAAATACTTTGAATAAACCTACTATTTTGGAAAATATTTACAAACTACCTAATTGATGATGGAAGATTGTGAGTCATCTAAAATCAGCCTTTGATTCAAAGAAAAATAGAAGAAATTTAATAAATTGGAAAATTACCTGAGAATATGGATAAGATGATCACACCAAAATAAGATATGAGACAGGAAGATTAACAATGAATGTTATCAATAGGATTTGAGAGCCTAACAATTTGGATCATATGCCTTGGATGGTGGTAAAAATAGTGGTTGGATCATGGAGTAATCAAGAATCATATGTTAGGATTAGGAGGACTCCATATGAGAAACAATTCATTGTATTAGAGATAAGAGGAAAAAAGAATAAAAGGCATTAAAAACATTTCAGGGGTCAAATTTTAATTTCACTGATAAAACCTAGGGTGCACAATTTGCACATTCAATTGGCCAAAATGAGGGCAGACCACATTTCCTATACTTCCAAATGACCCCCTTTGCAATTTCTAGGAACAAAGTAGTAAAATCATGTGAAACTAATGAAAGATATCACTATATCATGTTTGATACATCGTTCAAAATCATACTCCCTAGCATGAATGGTTAATGTCAAATAGTGTACCGTCATATTCGACACAAGCTCCGCAAATGGTTAAGATAAATGGGTTGTATTGATAGTGAGCTAACCATGTATATGATTCTATTGTTAATTTTATATATCTTTGAGCTCCAAATAACCATCACACACTCCTAAAACATTCCATCGGTCATAGGTAATGTCTACAAGATAAAACAAATTGAACTAAAAAACACAACAAGTCTTTACATTAAGAAAATCTTGTCCATTAAACAATACATATAATCTCTATCTTATAAAATCATTACGATGTTCTTCTATAATAATCCTTTATTTCTATTATAGTTAACTGTTTCAAAAACTATGTTTTCACAAATCTAGTTTCCAATGAATCTATAAAACATTATTTGATAAAAAATATAATAAACCTAACCCCAATAGCCTGGAGCTAGTGTCTACATTACTACATTGGTAGAAGATACACCGAATCACATCCCAAAATACCAAATTCTAGAGTATTCAAAGAAAACCATATAAATAACATATTAAAATATGATATTTGATTAAATAAATTAAAACATAATTATTTTTGAGAATATCATTATTCCAGCTGGAATATCATTTCATATCATTCATAGTATACCTTATGGATTCTTAGGAAATTTTAAAAAAATAAAGCTGATCTAAAATGATTAGGAATAGTTACATAAAAAGAAGTAACATGAATAAATAAAGTGAAATCAATAAGTTCTAATCAATATAGCAAGATAAATATCTCAAAATAACTTCAATTTAATCATTCCAATTACAATCATTATTTGAAAAGGCATAACCAATATGGAAAGTAAATATATAAAAACCAATTACATTTAATTAATAAAAAGAAAATGAAATGAATCCAAAAATAATATAATTTTGAAAATATCATTGATAATAAAAATTTATTTCTTAATAATTGATGTTCCGAATTTTTGGATGGCATGATCTAAAGAATCATGATTCCTCTACATTCATAACCATTCAAAAGAGAGTTAAAAACTAATGGGTTGGTATTCACCAAAAACCAATTTAATTAATTCTATCCAAATATTCCATCTCATGATACTACCAATACTATGAGGGGATATCTATAACTAAGAACAAACAATATATAAATGTCCAATGCATTCATTATATATCAAAATATAGATTTAATTCCATATTAATATGTCTAATAAATGAATTTCTGTATCAATCATGGAATATGAATTAATAATTATTTCTCTATTTGATCATATACTATTCAATGTAAAATACAATATTGTGAAATTATATATTTTTAAATTTATTAGTATATACATGATAAATATATGTATATTTAGATGAAATTTAATCTCCACTAATAACAAGAATGCTAATTTTTCAATAGAAAGTTAATTATTACAAAACATAATCATGAAAGAGAATTTTAATAACTTACCTAATAAAAATGATCTTAAGCTATATAGATATAATAATAAGGATTACATCCATAAAATAAATCTATAATGGATTTTATGTACAATAAAGGGTTAATGTCATATATTAATAGAAATACAATAAATATTTAATTAAACCATTCTTACAAAAAATGTAATTTTCAATTTGAAAACCCTTTAAAAAAATATTTCACAAACAATTTTGAATTTTTTAAAAAATTTAACCATTGAAAATTAAATTAAATTATTTAAAAAATTAAGTTTTAATGTTGGAGGTAAATTTTATACATGACATTAAAATTAAAAGAAATATTTTTTAACATTTTTTGTAAATACCAATGGGTACTTGTTTGAAAAATAAAACACTGATTACATTATAAATATTTTTTAAAAAAACATGGTTCATAATTTATTTTACAAATAATTTTGATAATTATTAATTAATGTTTTGAAAAACATTTTAAATAATATGGATTTGGAAGAAAATGATTTTAGAACAAAGAGATATATAAAATATGGTTTTCTTTAAAACATTTTGTCAATAATTTTAACCACCTTAGAGTAGTAAATTGTACTATTTAATTGAAATTTCATGAATAACCATAGTAGAATGAAATTAAATCCCCTTTTTATACAATTTACAAATAAATTCCATTAATGTATATTTCAGTATAATATCAATTGAAATAAGATTCAAACATAAATCTCTTACAACTTTGATAAATTTTGAATCGTAAAAAACACGAAGAGAATAAAATAAAATGAAATAATAATTATTATAAATATAAATAATTGCATTTTAAATTAAATCAAATATGTTTTAGATACTAATTTTAAAATAATACATGTTTATAACATAACATATTTCCCAATGAAGATTATTTGAGATGAGCTACCCATAAAATGATCATGATGTTGAATTGAGTAATATTCAATGAATCCATAATGGTCAAAAAATATAAATCCAGATAAAAAATGTGGAAAAACATCATAATATATTAAGATGAAATTTCACATATAGTAAAACAAATCAATGAGAATGAATAAGTAATATAATCCAATGAAAATAAATTGAGTTATGAAATTCTTTACAACATTGTATTTCTGAATTAAATTCACCAGTTATGAAATAATTCAAATTGGAAGATTATATAACATTAACAAGTAAGGATCTCTAATATTACATGTGAATCATATAGTTTATACACTAAAATAAAAATCTAGGTGCAAAACATTACTATATGCCTCAATAAAAGGAATGTGAGATAAATTCAATTAACTCACATTTCCTTTTGGTAGATCATTTTGTAACCTTATATATAATGGATTTAAGAATTTCATTGACTTAAAAAATAAAAATATTCAAATTTATAATATCTTATATAATTTTTTTAATAATATTTATCACCAAATTTTTAAAAATAATTCCATAAATTCATTGTTTATGGTGTCAATTACTGTGTTCTCTCATGGATGTTTTTTTCATTAAAGTTATGATTCATTAATTTATTATATAGTTTCAAACTCTACATAATTCTTTCTATGTTATAAATATATTTTTAAAAATTTAAAAATTTTACTAATCAATATTTAACTTTTAACATGGAGACTGGATCACATCACTTAATAGAGATTGTAGATCGAATATACGCACGAGCAACATTATCTTTTTCCTACTGGGAGGATGTTTAAGCAAGTGGGTGATACATTAATTTTATAGAATCAATAATATTTCATAAATATAACACATATTCACAAAATTTATCTTTATTACCTTCCATGTAAATATTAAGTGAAAAATCCATCACATTACATTGTGAGGCGGTGTTCTATTGTAGAAACGAGCATCATTACTAAAATTTAGATGGAATTGAAAGTAAGAATGTATATCTGATATTATAACTACATAACCATAGTAAAATAATAAATAATACATATATATATATATATATTAAATACATCATTATTTCAATCATGATGTGCATTTACTGAAAAACAAATTTCATTGGCTCTCGAGTCGATAGTCTACCGTACACAAGATCAACTATTTCATTTACCAATTGATGGAGGAGGAGATAGATTAAGGTTATTATATTAACATAGTAACATATAAAATTATGGAACAAAATATTTTTTTTATACTATTATTAATTAAAAATATTTGAAATATGTTGATAAGGAAATAAATAAAAAAGATTGTTTAATAATGTCACCTCTTCTTCTAATGACCTCTTTAGGTTTTTACCAAAATCAATCATATGATAGATTTATAATCAAAACTAGGACTCTATGATGTTGGTATGGTATTAATGAGGTGATGTTGATAGGTATTTTCTAATCCAAAAACATTTTGTAATATTAGGAGTTGAGGAATGTTCGTGGTCTTTTGGAAGTGCGGTTATGGAGACACATGTAGCATTTGAAATGAATCGATTAAACTGAAATTTTTAACTTGAATAAATCCACACATATTTCTCATTATATAACATTATTGGTTATAAATTATATATATTTCCTTAAAAATGGTTTTGGAATTTTTTTTTTGGAATTTTTAATCCTTATCTTCGTAGATTTAACCTTAGTAAACACAATTTTACCTTAACTATGATAATTAATTTTTCTGCATTTACTTTTCATTATGAAGAAACATTATTTTGAACATATAATATATTATAAATAATGAAAATTTAAAATAGTAATTCTATTTTTTGAAATTATAATCATAGAATATTTAGAATTGAATTTTAAATTAGACTTGAAAATGCAATACAAAAGAAGGTTCCCATAGAGAAATTTTTCATTAGATATAAGGTTTCGATATAAAAATTCGATATGAAATTGACCATAATAACCTAAATTGATTTTTTTTAATATAATTGATCTTCTTTACCATTAAAAATTTTAAAATATAATTTAAATTTTTTATTTATTGAAATGAAAAGTTAATGTTCAATGAGAATTAGTATTTTTCACTACTTGTAGAAAAATTAACCTTTTCAGAAAAACCACAAAAATTAAAAAGTAAATTGTTTTTATATGATAAATTAAAAAATTAATTATTTAATAAATTTTCAAAATTTTGAATTTTTTTGATTATGTGTGAACAGTGGGACTAAATAGTCATTTAGAAAATTAAAAATTTAAATTAAAAAAATTTCTTTTACATTAAAATTATATTTATTGTTGTTTATAATAAATATATAAAAAATGAACTTGTGAAAAAAACATATTTTAAAAAATTATTTAGTCCTATTCATAACCACTAACACAAAATCTAGGTAATAATCATCACATTTTAATAAATATTATTTTTAAAAATTAATGTGTTTCGTTTAAACTAGGTGTTGTGTGTATCACAAGCTTCCAAAGAGAATGATTTTATTTAAAAATAAATATATCATAAGGGCATGGGGATTTACATTATATTATTATTTTGGTGTTGTGTGTTATATGTGATATCAGTCATGATGATCCTATTTTAAAATCATAGAGTGTTATATTTTAAAATTATCAATATTAGATTTAATCTGAATGATAATGATAAATAAAGTAAATATGAAAGTGAAAAATGATTATGATGCACTGAAGGGTAATTTTGTAGATTTTAAATCATTATAGTTGAAATCCAATAAGGTTATAAATTGTGAAATATCATGTCAAAGTTATGTCAATACTAACAGTGATGAGTAAAAGGCTCGGTTACCGAGATATTTAAAAAATATTATAGAAAGATGACAATATTTCATATTTTAAACTATAATGTAATGTATGATAAATGAAGAAATTGGGTAAAAGAGTTGAAAATGGATAAAATCTAAAATGATATCACCATTTATAAATATAAAATAAAAGTAACATAATGTTTTAATTTCATGATCTCAAATATAATAAATGAAATGAGGATAAATATAAAATAAAAAAAAGTTAAATTATATCCTCTTGGTGTGTATAAATGGAAAAATCTAGTGACTATGACTCTAACATGAAGAAAAAAATTTAAAAAAATTCATTGATAGAGCATATGGGGAACCATATAAATATTATTATCATATATCGAATGATTATTAAATGTATAATGAAAATATTGAAAAATTCACTACAATTATAGAAGACACCATGAAAGATGTAAAAGATAAATAAAAAACTATCAAAAAGATTCACATATTTTTTGTTACAAACATGTCTCCTCTTAGTGTCAAAAATGAATAGTTTTACAATATTCTATAATAAAATATTGATTCTAAATCGATAAATGAATATCAAGAGAATTATTTGTGGAAAGATTTTACAGTTGAAAAACATTCAATATTAAGATCGTTGAACTAAAAAAATACAAAAACCAAATCTATAATTTCTTATGAATTTGGAGTGAGAGGTAAAATGAATGAAACTTATTATGCTTCTAGTTCCAAAAAAATGACAGTAATTTTTTTGAAAACTAAGGGTTTTTGAAATTATTCTTAAAAATTTAGATCTAATAAGAAATTTATATCTAAATATATTGATTATATTCTATAAAATTCTTTTAAACAAATAAAAATTTAAAATAATTTAATTTTTAATAATTATAGACCCAAACTGATATGTGCACCAAAATCAATTTGATTTATGTAATGGAAAAAAATTAATAAAAATATTCAACATAAATCTATGGTATCATGAGAGTGGATGATCAAGGAATGTGACATAATACTACTCATGGTTCAAGAATTTTATAAAATTTTATGGTGGAAATATATTATTTGGTGGCAATGAAAATGGTACTATTATAAGACATGGTAAAATTTTGTAACTCTAGATCTATTATTATTTCAAAACATTTATATATTTATGGTTGGAAAGATAATTTTACATTAATTAATCATTTCTAGGATTATATATTTAATGTTAAATTTTAAAATAATACATGTAAGATTTATTATTCCAATAATTTAATAGAATTTAGTACTTTCAAAGATGATAATGTCTATATTATTAATTAAGATTCCTTGATTAATTAAAATTTTCCAATTTGATAACTTTTCATGGAGAATATTTCTTATCGTATAAGAGACTAGTTGTAACATCCCAAGTATGTAATTAATAATAGATATTTTTATCTATGTATATTTATGAATTAGATAGTGTTTTAGAGGCTTAAAATTAGAATAAATCCAATCTAAAGCATGGAATACACTAATATTTTTAAAAGATTATTTTACTTCCTTTTGATGGAAAACCATTTTTAAATAAATCTTATGAAAATTTTATATTCTCTTTTTGTAAAAATAAATATATTCTTTATTATTGGGACATTGAAATTTACTCTAGATAAATTTCTGGTATTTTTCTGATAATGTTCTTTTTTAATGAATAGTGAAAAATGATGTATTTTAATTCAAAACCTCTTTTTAATGTAATTTTTTTATATGATTATATTATCTTTTTAATTGGTTTTAAAGTGAAATTAGAATATATTTTTACCATTTAATCCAATAGTGGTCGTTGGAATTAATTTCACTTTGATAATAGACCTAATCTAGTGTCAATCTTTTGATATATATTGATTCATAAAAACACACTATTTGTCATGACATCAGGAATTAATTATTAAATTAATTAATGTAACTTATATGTTTTGAATTTTTTAAAATAGACATCTTTTTTGAATTCGGAATATCAAATATAGCTTAGGGTGAAGTTTTGATATTTTTCTGAGAAACAACAATTTTTTATGAATAGTGAAACCACTAAGTGGTACTTAAAAACTGATTTTTCGTTTAAATAATATTTTACCACCTCTTTGTTATGAATTTCAAAACTCCAACATACATGGTTGTCATTAAGAAGTAAAATGTGGTTCAATTGGATTAAAATAATTTTTTGGTGAATAGTAACTTTTATTTTTTTAATCGTGATTAGAGGTAATTAGTGTAATTAAATGTAAGAATAATGTTTTAATAATATAAAATGAACATGAAACATGTACTACCCTTATTGGATGTGTCATGGCCGACCCTGAATACCCATGGGTTGATTTGTGGGACCCCATGGAGCCACATGGGTAAGATAATGACATTAATACCTTTTATTTAAAGTAAAAGTAAAACAAACAGAAACATGTATTGTTTTATTAAAACAATTTTTACATGGGTTTATACATGTCATGTTTTTTACTATAAATAGTCAATGGAAATCTAAAAAGATTTCCTACATCATGATATTTTTTTCTTATTTTTAGACATGAAATAAATTATATTATTTATTACACCATGATGATGCAGTGATGACCTCATTATTTAACGATTTAAATAAAATGAAAATATAATGTAAAATCTAAGACATACACTTGTCAAAGACCTATTGGATTAGTATATTTTGAACCCTTTTCACCTTATCCTCGAAATATATAATTGTGGGGCATTTTTTATCCAAAAAGTATTTTATAACAAAGTATCTTTTCTTTACATTCCAAGAGATCCCCTCCTCTCCTATTATAAAAGGCCCCCACCTCTACCTCCATACCCACCCCTCTAAAGCCTTTATCTCGGCCAACCCCTGCTAATTTTGTCTTTCCACATCCCTCTATTACTCCCAGATGCCTCACTTTTGTCAGAAGTCTTCCCAAGGAAGCCTTTGAGCTCAAATCAAAAAGACTTACCTGTTTTAAAGGTAGTGTCTTCTCTTTTGTGCTAATGTTTTATTTTGCTTCTCCAACCCACTAAACATTTTTTATTCATTTCTTTTGTAACAACACCAGTATCGTCCATATACTAGGATGTTTTTATGAGAATTATTCTAGCTACACTTACATACACCTACATCTAATGGTTAAAGAACATACTGTTTCTGTGAATGGAGAATTTCTGCCTCATGACACTATGATTGTTTAGTATTATTTTAACACCTGCAAAGGTGGAAATTAAGATAACACTATATTTATATATGATATATAATATGTTTATGTTTTACTTATGCTTTTGTATTTTTCATTTATGGCATACCTTTATGGTTTCCATTATGGGTAAACGCAATATCTTCATTTTAGAAAGTGTGGACTACTGCCCCCTCAAAGTGATTTGATTCGTTAATGCCATATGTGGGACATATAAAGGATGTAATTAATGATTTTATATATGATATTATACTAGAATTATATAATAAATTTACATAATTATTATTCCATTCCATAAAATATGAAATAGAAATTAAAGTAGCGTTCATGCGTACGTACGGCTTACCGTCTCCATGAACGGTGCATTTCATTTCTTACCTCTAAACGTTATGTAATATTATAAATGTATGTATAAACTGGATATATATGATATATATGATATCTACATAATGATTATAACTCAGGATATAATGGATACATGAACAACGTGTAATTATAAAGAGTTTATTTTTTGACTCAAGTACCAATGATGGTTAAAACGACCGTTATTAACGTAAATAATTACATAGTGTTCATGACATGATAATAAGTGATATAAATAGAATAATAACATGAAAAAGGTTCTTAATAAAGTAGAAATTAACTCAAGTTTATTATTCAGGAGGTTAAAGAATGATCGAGTCAAGTCGGACCCAACGTATGGGACTTCGTCTCAATATCCATTCTTTGAGGCATAATTTGTTTTATACAGAAGATTCTCTTATACGGTGTATAAACCCCATTGAATTTTACATTTATCCAAAAGGAATCGTTTTTTATAGGAAGTGTTTTACTAAACAACAAAATGAATTTTTTTGTGTGTGTATGCGGTGACAACGACTTCTCCTCCACCGTGACCATTATTTGAATTTCGGTTTCCTCTACAAGCCATACCTTTTTTTAAATGAAAAATAAAAACCATGTTTTACTTTTATTTTATTCTGGTATTGAAAATGGATTTCATAATGTTTTTCTATCAATGTGTTGTATTGATATCTTGTGATTGAAAAGTGGAAATGTTATGTCTCCTTTATGCATGTTTTATGTGATACAATTATGTTATGGTTCTTGGGAATTGTTATGAATACGGGTGGTTCTGTGATAAAATAAGGGCGAGTGAGGCCGATATAGCTCTCCAATGCATTGGGTAATGTGAAGGGGTTAAACGTTGAGGTTTCTCCGAAGAGATTTAGGGAATATACTGTGATGGGTATTCCAAACGTAACCAAGAGGGTGACTCCCTACGTAAGAATGTTATGAATGCCTCATGTTAACTTTATGTCTTCTGATTTCTATGATTTAATCATGATTTGATGATTTATGTTTAAGTACTTATGTTTTATGGGTGAATTATGATTTCATTCTTATGTATATATGTACTCATGTTTCCTTTCCATATTTTTATATCCCTTACTGAGGTTTTTATGCTCATCCCAAGTTTTTGAAATGTTTTTCACATGACAAGGGAACGGTAAATGATGTGATGATAGTTTCAATGAAGTGTCCAGAAAGAATCCCTATTTTATTTTTAATAGGTTTCTGTTGATGGGAAAAATGAGTACTATCTTTTATGTAACCATTTGGTTTAAATGTGGAATGTAATGCATGTTTTATGATCTAATTCTCTAAAACTCTAAACCTAAAAAGATCCCCAATGTGTAATCTTGTAATAACTCAAGATTAAGTATGGTTTAAGGCTGGGGTCTTATTGTTGTTATCAGAGGTCGTTTTAGATAACTTTAGGAGTTAGAATTCGATTAAATGATTATCCAAATTTTTTTATGTTAAAATTGAAATGATATAGCTTTTGAAGATTACCTTGTTACTTCATCTAAGATATGTTTGTTTAGAATGGTTTACCGCAGTGGAAACATGGAAGAAGTGCTAGGAAGGAATACAGTAGGACATAACCTTCTAAATCAGCATCCTGAGATGGTCGGAACTGGAACCGAACAGTTTGTTGCAGTAATGGCGTAGTTGACTCAAGAGATAAATGGTGGTGGTATCCATGCACAAATCAGCCAGATCTACCGCGGTGGAACCTGTCAGTGGTGGAACATTCATGAGGCAACATCCCCCATCATTCAGAGGATCATCTGACCCTATGCTAGTTGATGGGTGGATTAAAGAACTGGAAAAGATTTTTGATGTCATGGGGTGTTCATACAATCAAAAGGTTAGTCTTTCTATTTTCTGTTTGGAGGGTGAAGCAGATCAGTGGTAGTGGATGGTTAAAAATATCAGGGATGCTGATGAGATTGATGCTCTCGACTGGGATTAATTAAAAGGTATGTTTCTTGATAAGTATTTTCTTAAGTCTATTCGACTTAGGACGGAAAATAAATTCTTGGAATTTAGGCAAGAGGAAGACTCAGTGGCTGCCTATGAAGAGAGGTTCACTCGATTGGCAAGGTATGCTCTAAATTTTATACGAGACCTTGATAGTAAAATCCATCATTTTTACTTAGGATTAAAGACAAAATATCGAAGGTCATTGGCTTCTCGTGAGTTCAAAAGATATGAAAACCTTTTTTGATGTGCTGAGAAGGTGGAAATGGAGTTTTCTGATGATCAAGTGTTCTATAACAACCAACAGAAGAAGAGACTGAGGTGGGATGAGAAAGGGACGAATTCATCAAAAAATTCTGATGGTAAGAAAACTATGTTTCCAGTTTGTGATAAATGTGGAAAAAGGCATGCTAGGGAATGTCTTTTGAATTCTATAAAGTGCTACTGATGTGGTAAGATGGGACATAAGGCTCGTGATTGCACTGGAAAAGATCAAGGTGATGGTAAGAACAAATTTGATTTATAGTTAGTGAAATTTTTAAAGTGAAATGAGATGGTTCATTATGAAAATGAGTGTATGACAAAGAGCTCGATTGATGGGAAGCAGTTAGACTACAAGCAAAAAAGGGGTGGTCAAATCCTTTGCAAATACTTCCGTAGATGTTGGGCCATCAAATGAAGTGGTATCAGGTACTTTGTTTTTTTTTCAGATTATTCCAGTGTGTTGTTTGATTCAAGGTCTACACATTCTTTCATCTCTTAAAACGTTTCTAGTAAAATGGGAATACCATCTCAAAAAATGTCTCCTGAACATTTGGTAAAAACACCTGGGGGGCATGTTGAGGCAAAAAGAATTTATAAGAATCTTCCTATCCTTATCTGTGGAAAGAACCTACTTGAAAACCTTATTGTTTTACCTCTAGTGGAGTTTTATGTTATCCTAGGTATGGATTAGCTCCCTATTTACCATGATAATATTGACTATAGAGATAAAGAGGTTTATTTTCAGAAAGACTTTCATTTTGTGTAAAAGAATGAACCCTTATTGTTGATAACATATCAAGAGGTTGAAAAAACTTGTAAAAGATGGAAATGAATGTTACCTTGCACATATTGTTGAAAATAGGGGAACTGTTCAGATTAATGATGTACCAGTGGTAAATGAGTATCCTGATGTATTTCCTGATGAGATGCTAGGAATAATACCAGATCGAGAAGTTGAGTTTACTTTAGACATAGTTTCTGATGCTAAGAATATTTCAAAACCCCCTTATCAAGTGGCTCAAATTGAACTTTTAGAGTTGAAGGAGCAATTGCAAGATTTATTAGAGAAAGGTTTTATTCGACCTAGCATATCACCATGGGGTGCTCTTATTTTAAATGTTAAAATGAAAGATGGTTCTATGAGACTTTTCATTGATTATAGAGCCTTGAATAACATCACTATTAAGAACAAATATCCTTCTCCTCATATCGATTATTTGTTTGATCAGCTCCAGGGAGCTCAGTATTTTTCAATGATAGACCTAAGATCAGGGTACCATCAGCTGAAGGTAAAGAAAGTAGATCTTCCGAAGACTGCGTTTCGTACAAGATATGGCCATTATGTATTTTTAGTAATGCCTTTTGGGCTTACCAATGTGCCTGCTGTATTCATGGACTTAATGAATAGAATTTTCCCTTAAATCTTGGATAAGTTTGATGTTGTTTTCATTGATGATATTTTGGTGTTTTCTAAAAGTAAATAGGAGCATGAAAGTCATTTAAGGGTTATTTTTCAAACCTTAAATGAAAAGAAATTGTATGATAAATTCAGCAAATGTGAGTTTTGGTTGCAAAAAATTTCTTTCCTTGGTCACATTGTTTCTAAAGATGGGATAACTGTTGATCCTGAAAAAACAATTGTTGTTGATGAATGGCCAAGACCCACAAATGTAACTGAGATTCGTAGTTTCCTTGGTTTGGCAGGCTATTACCAAAGGTTTGTTAGAAATTTTTCACGGTTATCTAATCCAATGACTAAGCTAACTCTGAAGGGTGTTATGTTTATCTGGAAAAAAGAATGTGATGATTGTTTTTAGTAATTGAAAAGTTGATTGGTGGATGCTCCTTTTTTGGAACTACCTTCCAGGAATGGGGAGTTTTTTATCTACAGTGATGCTTCATTAGAATGGACTTGGTTGCGTCTTAATGGAGAATGATCAGGTAATTGCTTATGCTTCACAACAGTTGAAAACTAATGAGGTAAATTACCCTACACATGATTTGGAATTAGTTGTTGTTGTTTTCGCTTTAATATTTTGGAGGCATCATTTATATGGAGTAAAGTGTGAAATATATACCGATAAAAAAAGTCTAAATTGTATATTTACTCAGAAAGAATTGAACATGAGACAGAAGAGATGGCTATAATTAATCCTGGATTATGATTTTATAATTCATTACCATCTGGGAAAAGAAAATAAAGTGGATGATGCTTTGAGTCGAGAAAATAATGCTTCATTAAAAATGTTGCATTTGGAATGTGATCCTTTGGTTAAGGATTTGATGAAATTTGGCATATAAATTTTTGGTGCATGATGTTCTTCTGTTTTGTTTCAGGTATCAGTGAAATATTCTCTATCAGACAGAATAAAGCAAGCACAGAAGTAAGATAGTGAGTTGCAGAAAAAGGTAGTGCTGGTTGAGAAGGGTATGTTGCCTGAATTCATAATTGATAATGATTGTGTTTTGAGATTTGGGAAGAGATTGTGTGTGCCTTTTGATTCACATTTGATGAGAGAGTTGTTATGTGAAGCTCATAGATCTCCGTTTTCAGTTCATCCTGGCAGTACTAAGATGTACAAAGATCTGCGGGAGTATTACTGGTGGGATGGAATGAAAAGAGATATTGCTGATTTTACAGTGAAGTGTTTGACTTGTCAATAGGTTAAAGTAGAGCGACAGTTACCAAAAGGGATACTTCAACCATTACCAGTACCAGAGTGGAAATGGGGAAATATATCCGTGAACTTCGTTGTGGGATTGCCGAAGACATCTCGAGGTAATAATGCAATGTGGGTTATTATTGATCGCTTGACTAAATCTACTCATTTACTTGATATACGAGATACTTTTTCCCTAGATCAACTTTCCTGTTTGTATCATAATGAGATATTCAGGTCACATGGACTTCCTCTCTCCATTGTATCAGACCGTGATCTCAGGTTTACTTCTAACTTTTGGAAAGGCCTTTAGAAGTCTTTGGGTATAGAATAAAATTTTAGTACAACTTTTCATCCTCAATCAAATGGGCAGTCAGAACAAAAAATTCAGTCTTTGGAGGATATGCTACGTGCTTGTTCCATATATTATCAGGGAGGTTGGGACCAACATCGTTCTTTGGTTGAGTTTTCTTATAACAACAGTTTTAATTCCAGTATACAGATGGCACCATTTGAGGCGTTATATGGGAAGCGGTGTCGAACTCCAGCTTTTTGGGATGAAGTGGGTGAATGGAAGCTAATGGGACCAGAATTGGTAGAAGAGTTGGCATAAAAAGTTCATTTGATACAGAAACACATGAGAACAGCTCAGAGTTGGCAGAAGAGTTATGCAGACAATATGAGTAAGGATATCTCCTTTGAGGTAGGTGATCATGTTTTTCTCAAAGTATCACCATGGAAAAGTGTGATGCGATTTGGTAAGAAAGGAAATCCGAGTCTAAGGTTTATTGGACCATATGAAATTATGGAGAGAGTTGGATCAGTTGCATACAGAGTGGCTTTACCTTCATGTTTATCTCAGATACTCTATGTTTTTCATGTTTCGGTGTTGAGAAAGTATATGCCAGATCCATCTCATGTTTTGAGTCCAGAGGCAGTTCAGTTGGAAGAAAACCTATCCTATGAGAAACAAACGGTCTAGATTCTTGACCATAGGGAGCAAGTATTAAATAATAAGTTGATTCATCATGTAAAAGTTTTGTGAAAAAACCACATGATTGAAGAGGCAACATGGGAATCTGAAAATGAAATGAGGGCTAAATACCCCCACTTATTTGATAAGTAAATAAATCGCGGGGACACAATTTTCTATAGGGGGAAGGATGTAACATCCCATGTAATTAATGAATAATAGATATTTTTAACTATGTCTATTTATGAATTAGATAGTGTTTTAGAGGCTTAAAATGAGAATAAATCCAATCTTAAGCATCAAATACACTAATATTTTTAAAAGATTGTTTTACTTCATTTTGATGGTAAACCATTTTTAAATCAAACTTTTGGAAAATTTATAATCTCTATTTGTCAAAATAAACATATTCTTTATTATTGGGACATTGAAATTTACTCTGGATAAATTTCTAGTATTTTTCTGATAATGTTCTTTTTTTAATGAACAGTGAAAAATGTTGTATTTTAATTCAAAACCACTTTTTAATATACTTTTTTTATATGATTATATTATCTTTTTAATAGGTTTCAAAGTGAAATTATAATATATTTTTACCATTTAATCCAATAGTGTTCGTTGGAATTACTTTCACTTTGAAAATGGACTTAAACTAGGGTCAATCTTTTGATATATATTGATTCATAAAAACACACTATTTGTCATGACAGCAGGAATTAATTATTAAATTAATTAATGTAACTTATATGTTTTGAATTTTGTAAAATAGACATCATTTTTGAATTTGGAATATCAAATATAGCATTGGGTGATGTTTTGGTATTTTTCTGAGAAACATCAATTTTTGATGAATAGTGAAACCACTAAGTGGTACTAAAAAAACTAAGTTTTAGTTTAAATTAAATTCTACCACCTCTGTGTTTTGAATTTCAAAAATCTGACATACATGGTTGTAATTAAGAAGTTAAATGTGGTTCAATGGGATTAAAATAATTTTTTGTGAATAGTAACTATTAAGTTTTTAATCGCGATTAGAGGTAATTAGTGTAATTTAAGGTAAGAAAAATGATTTAATAATATGAAATGAACTTGACACATGTCCTACCCTTATTGGATGTGTCATAGCCGACCATGAAAACCCATGGGTCGATTTGTGGGACCCCATGGAGCTACTTGGGTAAGACAATGACATTAATGCCTTTTATTTAAAGTAAAAGTAAATATGACACAAACATGTATTGTTTTATTAAAAAAATTACATGGGTTTATAAAAGTCATATTTTTTACTATAAATAGTCATTGGAAAGCTAAAAGTATTTCCTACATCATGATATTTTTTTCTAATTTTTAGACATTAAATAAATTAAATTATTTATGACACCATGATGATGCGGTGATGACCTCGTTATTTAACGATTTAAATAAAATGTAAAATATAATACCTAAACATGTCAAAGACCTATTGGATGAGTATATTTAGAACCCTTGTCACCTTATCCTAGAAATATATAATTTTGGGACCTTTTTTATCCGAAAAATCAGTTTATAACAAAGTATCTTTTCTTATCTTTCCATGAGTGCCCCTCCTCTCCTCTTATAAAAGGCCCCCGCCTCTACCTCCTTACCCACACCTCTCAAGCCTTTGTCTCGGCCAAAAACTGCTCATTTTGTCTCTGCACATCCCTCTATTACTCCTAGAGACCTCACTTTGGGCAGAAAGCTTCTTAAAGAAGCCTTTGAGCTCAAATCAAAAAGAATTACTCGTTTTAAAGGTAGTGTCTTGTCGTGTGTTCTTATGTTTTATTTTGCTTCTCCAACCCCCTAAACTCTTTTTATTCATTTATTTTGTAAAAACACCAGTATATTCCATATACTATTATGTTGTTATAAGAAGGATTCTAGATACACTTACACACACCTACATCTAATGGTTAAAGAACATACTGTTTCCGTGGATGTCAAATTTCTGCCTCACGAAACGATGATTGTTCAATATTCTGTTAACACCTTCCAAGGTGGACATTAAGATGACACTATATTTATATACGATATATAATATGTTTATGTTTTACTTAAGCTTATTTATTTTTCATTTATGGCATACCTTTATGGTTTCCATTATGGGTAAACGTGATATCTTCATTTTAGGAAGTGCGGACTATCGCCCCCTCAAAGTGATTTGATTCGTTAATTCCATATGTGGGATGTATAAAGGATGTAATTAATGATTTTATATATGATATTAGACTGGAATTATAATATACCATTATATAATTATGATTCCATTCCATAAAATACGAAATATAAATGAAAGTAGCATTCATGCGTACGTACGGCTTACCGTCTCCATGAACGGTGCATTTCATTTCATACCTCTAAACGTTATTTAATATTATAAGTGAATGTATAAATTAGATATATATGATATATATGATGTCTACGTCATGATTATCACCTTGGATATAATGGATACATGAAAAATGTGTAATTATAAGGAGTTTATTTTTTGACTCAAGTACCAATGATCATTAAAATGACCGTTATTAACTTAAATAATTACATAGTGATCATGACATGGTAATAGGTGATATAAAAGGAATAATTAACTTGAAAAAGGTTTTATTCAAGTAGTAATTAACTAAAGTTTATTATTCAGGATGTTAAAGAACGATCGAATCAAGTCGGACCAGAGGTATGAGACTTCATCTCAATCTCCTTTCATTGAGGCATATTTTGTTTTATATACAAAATTCTTTTATACGGTGTATAAAACCCTATGAATTTTATGTTTTTTCAGAAGGAATATTTTTTTTATACGAAGCATTTTACTAAACGATAAAAGGGAATGTTTTTTCATGCATATGCCGCGACAATGACTTCTTCACCTCCATGACCATTATTTGAGTTTTGGCTTCCTCTACAAGACATACCTTTTTTAAATGAAAAATAAAAAACATGTTTTACATTTATTTTATTTGTGTATTGAAAATGGTTTTCATAATGTTTTTATATCAATTTGTTGTATTGATATCTTGTGATTGAAAAGTGGAAATGTTATGTTTCCTTTATGCATGTTTTATATTATACAATTATGTTATGGTTCTTGGGCATTGTTATGAAGACGGGTGGTTCCGTGATAAACAAAGGGCGGGTGAGCCCAATATAGCTATCCAATGCATTGGGTGACTTGAAGGGGTTAAACGTTGAGGTTTCTCCGAAGAGATTTAGGGAATATACAGTGATGGGTATTCCAAACGTAACCAAGAGGGTTACACCCTACGCAAGAATGTTATGAATGCCTCAAGTTACCTTTAAGTCTTATGATTTCTATGATTTATTCATCATTTGATGAGGTATGTTAAAGTGCTTATGTTTTATGGGTAAATTATGATTTCATTCTTATGTATATATGTACTCATGTTTCCTTTCCATATTTTTATATCCCTTACTGAGCGTTTTATGCTCATCCCATGTTTTTGAAATGTTTTTCACAGGTCAAGGGAAAGGTACATGATGTGATGATAGTGTCAATGAATTGTAATGAAATAATCCATGTTTTATTTGAAATAGGTTTCTGTTGATGGAAAAAATGAATATTATCTTTTATGTAGCCATTGTGTTTAAATGTTGAATGTAATGCATGTTTTATGATCTAATTCTCTAAAAATAAAAACCAAAAAATATCCTAAATGTGTAATCTTGTAATCACTCAAGATTAAGTAAGGTTTAAGGTTGGGGCCTTATACTAGTCCACTACATTATATAGTCACTAGGAAGTGATAATAATAAATGTTTAGTTAATGATATTCCTAAGCTAAAATTAGAATAGAAAAAGTGTGTAAATCTAGTTAAAGGAGAAAATAGAAAAAAATTTCATTCAAAAAAAAAGAATGGGATTTCAATGTCTCAAATACTAATATTGTTTTTTAACCATATTGAGTGTCTATTTTTGTTAGAAAACAATATTGTTTTGTTCTTATTAATGATTATTCGGGATATAGAAGAGTTTCTTCCTTTCAAATGAAAGTGGATCTCCATACTATTTTGGAAGCTATGAAAATAAATTTGAAAAATACATTGGAATTAACCTTGAGATATGATTGATAAGTGCTTGATAATTAGTATGTTGTTTCTCTCTACTCACATCATGGATATGATCACAATTTCTCATCACCAAAACACTTCAACATAATAGGGTTCATCAAGGGAGAAATAAGGCCCTTCAAAATGTTTCTGAGACTATATTCATGGAATTTGAAACCACTATATTTTATTTGGATAAATCTATTAACATATATTTTATTATATATAATACTGTTTTTATTAGACATATCATAAATACGACTCTGTATAAATCATGGAATATTATAAATCCTAAATTAAATTACATTATACATTTTGGATGTAACTTCTATATTTAGAATCCAAATGATAATTTTTAAATTTTTTAACCAAATAGATTTGGACCAATTTGTCTTGGTTATTCAATCACTATTAATTCTTATAGTGTTCATAACCATAAATCTCAAGTTGTGGAAGAGTTTGTTAATGTAACTTTTGATGGAAGATATCCACATTAACTCAAAACTACATTAGAAATCATGAGGATGATATATTAAATATTATTATAAATAATTTCTCTAATTATTTTGATATTTCTTTTAATTTACATGATATGTATATCATATTATAAATCAGAATATATATCACATTCTAGAGCTTGAGTTTGAATAACTAATATCTTTAGTTCATTAAATATTTTCAACACCCAAAAATCATCCTAAGGATGATATTGTTGGAGACTTGGAAAAAGGTACTCAAACATGAGAATCAATTAGAAACAACCTTGAACATCAAGGCATTTTTTCATATATTAGGTCTAATAACATTAATGAATTAATTAAATACAAACATTAGGTAATAGCTATCCGATAATAAATAAATCAATTTAAAAGAAATAATGTTTTCTAATTTTTATATAGGCCTAAAAACTACATAATTATTGATACTATAAAAGTATATTTGAAAAAGATTGATTTATATAAAAAATAATTAGAAACAATTATAAATTTATTGTGAAAATATATACCCTAAAATTATGTAGGCTATGAAGAATAAATTTCACTAGTAGATAGAATAGAGGTCATCAGAATTATGATTTTATATGATCCACCTCTACATTTAAAATTATATCAAATTTAAGACAAGAGTTAAGATAAAAATTATTATGTTATTGAGGAATTTATTTATAAACCCATTTAATTTCAAAACTGTCACTTTCGAAATCAGAATTTTAAAATTTAAAAATACTATGAATGGTTTAGAAAAAACACCTTCTTTATTGTTTGATATGGTTGGTGCAATTGGTGGAATGAGATTAAAATATATAACAAGATGTTATTGTTTTATCATATTAATCATTACATTATATTCACGTGGAAGATTAGAATAAATAATATAAACCCTTCATGATATTCTATGAGTCTGGTTGGACTAGTAGATGAGAGTGAGTGATTTCCCATAGTGATTTAGGGGTCCTAGATACCAAAATTGTATTTGAAACTAGGGAGAATGTTATAAACTGATAAGATGATCCTTATAAGGGGGAGAACACACAAGAGTTTTATATCCTCGATTTAACATATTATGATCTAGATAGAGAAGTGGATGATAGAGGCAGTCCACTTGAACAAAGTGGAACAACCATTTTCATTTCATAGAGAGGTCTTGAGGGAATATTTATAGAAATTATAGAACACAATGAATTTCTTGAATGTTTTCCTTTATCAATACCAAAATAATATGAGGAAGAAGAATTCATAGATTTACATCGTACATCAATTTCCATTCATGAGGATTTGGTTCATGATGTGTATTAATCCATTGAGAAGAGGTTTTAACCTCCTCCCCACACTCCTTGTTAGTCTACTCATCCATCCATACTATAATTGTATATCATTATAGAATATCTTCATAAAATCTCAATACTATGCTCAGAAAATCTACCTTTTATGATTATAATCTAAATATGGATGATATTACTCTAATATTATAATTGGTAGTAGCTCATCTTTGACTAAAACTATTCAATAAAATTTAGATTTGGATGTTGAAAAAAATGTGTGTTCAATGGGTCATAATGTTCCACTATATCTCTGAGGATATGAGGATGGATATGTACAAAATTAATTCTGTATTTCATCATAGTTTTCAATTGTTTTCTATATCTTTATCCTCTTCTTCATGAGATCATAATTCTTCCATGCCTTGTGTTTTAGAGACTATTAAAATTCGGAGTGTTGTTAGAGAAGAAATTTAGGCTATGTTGGCCGATTATTCTTCCTCTCACCTGGATAAACTCATAGAGATCAACTATCATTTTTAATATATCTAAAAATTTGAAATTCAATGTTTGAATTAATATTTGAGTGATAGGTATACAACAAACAAATCCATCAAGTATTATCCTTCTATGAATATTTCCAATATTCTTCTTATCACTCCCTTTATGTTATTTTCTAAAAATAAAATAATTCCATTTATCACTATGAAATTAAAAGAGAGATGTACTAAATTGAATATGTTAATAAACAGTATAAATATTATTATATAATAAAAGATTAATTTATATAGAATAATTGATAATAGTTGAATAATAATTACTTTGTGGAATTGATGGAGGCTATTTTCTACAAAACCTAAATATTAGTCACTTCTCCTACAACTACTTCTTTGATAGAATTAATCACCTTTTCTATCTCAACACCTTCTAATACCACAACTATTGGTTTTATACCTTTTTTACTTCCTCTGGATGAGGTTAATTCATTTTATAGAAAAGGTAATATTAAGTCCTCCATAACCATTCTTTGTACCAATTCTTGATTGACCTTTTCGTAAAAATAAATTGTCGTTATTATTTATTAATTATTTGTTTCTAGGATACACTTTTTGTTAAAAATTCCATTTTTACATTCCCATTGATGGAGAACACTATTTTTGGAGAAATTATTATAAATGGAAAGAGGGAATTTATTTTGGAGAATGTGTATGTATATAGAACTCTTTTATAAAACTATATTTCAATCCTTTGTTTTTTAATTTATTTTTTAACCATGATTTATGATCATCAATAAGGGTGATATAGTTGGATTATTGCAATAAATTAATTGGTTCAATTCAAAAAACCATATTTTTTATATTAATATTAATTATTTATTTACACTTACATAGGTCATATATTTTTATTGATACTCTTACGTAAGTAAATTATTTTTGTGTTACACTTATATAACTCTATTATATATTCAATATACATTACACCATATTTAGGTTACCCTTATAAGATCATTATAAACATGGTTTTACCGTTATGAAATTTTTATCTACCCTTATAAAGGATTTGAAATCTTTCAACTACCCTTATGGAATCATTATAATATATTGGATACCCTTATAAAGTTCTACTTTACCTTTAAATAAGTATATATATATACCATTAAATAATGTTTTAAAATGTTTTTTTATTCTTTTATAGGTTAATAAAGATTTATTTTACATTTATAAAGCATCCATGGCTTGTACAAACATACTACCACTTGTTCACTCCTGGTAACATAATGTTTAACTTGGTACTATTACAAGTATTTTTATAATATCAAAATTTTTATCCTATAACAAGTACAAGACTACGGCCAACAGTGAAATTTTCTACACTCATAATACTTCTCAACTGCTATGTGGTAGATGCTAGGGTAGACTAATTCTGTTACTACTAATTAAACTATTCTGTTTTAGAGAAAAGTGTGAAATCATGAGTTAAAGTTGTAACTATTAGTTTAGATCATTCTACATTTAGTTAATGTATTCTACAATAAGTTAAAAAGAGGAAAACATAGGAGTTTGAAATAAAATATCAATAAAATTATTTTATTGGACAATTTAATGTAATAAATCCATGTGATAGAAATATTTATTTTTAGAATGATTATTATTAAAAAACAGCACATATGTATTTGATACCAGGTCATAATTTCTAGTGATATTTTTTAGTATGAGGATTTATGTTATTTTATTTTAATCCAATAATTGATAATTGCAAACCTCAAAAATATTTAAAATCATGGGGCCCCTCATGCAGAAGTTCTAGATGGTTATTTAATTAATTTTATACTAATGAATAACTTTCTATATTTGAGTGCATAGAAAATAATATAAGATTACATGGTACATCATATTACAATCTATTTTTTACACTAAAATAACATTGTAATAAACATTCAATTTTTACTCATGGCGATATTTAAATACAATATGGAATATGAAGAAGACCATTCATGATATTCTACTACATGATTATAGATTGAATAACTATATAAAATTTTATTAAATATTGAATTTTTCCACTAAATTTTATTTTAATTCGTGTTTTGATTACATTACATTGTAAATTTAATAGAAAAATATCCAAGAATGTGTTATGTAGTACTCAAATAATCAGTTATTATTCTTTTTCATCTATAATCACATAAAGAACATTATAGTATTCTATATGTATCTTGTATTTCTGGTGTATAGTTTATTTATATTAATATATGATCTAGGTTATGGATGACAATTTTTATATAATAAACTACATCTATGGGGGTGACTTTCAAGTGGAAAGGACTAGGTCTCAACTTTAGAGTGAACCTATTGTCAATATTTTTCTATTTATTTCATTTTTTAGGTTTACATATTTTTAAAATAATATTATCTTTATTATTTATAAAAACATTAGAAAATAATTAATCACATATTTATGTTTAATTAGTATTTAATATATTGTGCTTAATATTATTAGATTTATATAAAAAGTAAAATAGATTTTGATATAGTTTTATCTGGGATGTCACAAGTTGTTTGGTAAATATTTTTAAAACATTTAATTAATTATGTAGGTATATATAGTATTTTAAATATATGTGATGATTTCAAAATTTTAGGGATTTAATTTTAAATTGTTTTTAAAAATTACAATGATTGGAAATTAATTTCATCTCGTTGCGTTTTCCACTCAAACAAACAGTTTGGTAGGAGATCATTCTAATAAAAAATTGTATTATTCAATGATGTTTTAGGTAATTTATATCTAATAATCTGTAGGTGTATGGTTCTTAATATATTTCCCCTGAGATGCATTTTATTTCATTAGGTGTATTCAATCATGGGTGTTTATGAAGGATATAATTAATCATAAAGTATAATTGATAATACGTAGAGGAAGGTTTAACGAAAATTGAGTTTTTATAGGATGAATGATGATTGTGAGGAAATGACATGAGATTCATGGGATTTTTTGTGTGTATTGGGTGTTAGAGATGTCCTGGGGATGTCTATGGAAAATTTCTAGATTACTGGAAGATGTTTAAATAGGTGTTATATTGTGTGGGGTTGTATTTTTTATTGCACTATAGAGGTTAAGGGGTTCTACCTGGTTCTTACAAGATATATCAATGATCATAGGGATATAATTCCTTAATTATTCCATTTTTATGATATTTGCATCATTGGATTTTATTACACCATCGAATGTCATTTGGAAACTCATTTTAATTTTTTTTCATTGGTTATATTTTTGGAGCCTTAATGTCAATATTTTGGATTCTATAATTTTGAGGGACCCTATTTCATAGTCCCTTGTCTATATTGTGGTCATGGGATTAATATTCATCATGTTAGATCGAAGGTCTATGATTTAATCATTGTTATTCACACTCCGATGAAGATGCAATGTCATAGATCATAATTGTTATTATATATTTAGTTTCACTAGACCACGTAATGGTTTCATCAGATTTATTATAATTTCAAGACATGTGATAATATGGAATGGTGATGATAATTTCATCATGGTTCTCCGATGTTTTTATCCAATTTGGGTGTTTATCTTGGCTTGATTACCATTATTGCATCTATTTATAGCTATTGTAGTATTGTATTAATCCTTATTTCATGATATGTTTTTTATCCTAGGAGTATAACTAGGTTCCCATCATATTTTTATTTTCCCTCTACTACTTACGATGACCCTCAAGTTACTCTATAACCTTTTTGGGTATCATTTCAACATCTTTTATTGGAATTGATCTTATGGTGTTAGAGATCTATTATTTGTGATCGGAGGTGAGTTCTCTAACATTATTCTTGTATTAATCAGTATTTCATGTCTGGATAAGGATGTGATAATTGTATTTTTTGGATTTCGGTACATATGTGATGTAATTTTGATAAGGGACATTGTAATCTAGGTTCATCGGGGGTTTAATCACATGGTTTGATCTTGATGTAATCAATTCATCATATTGTTGTTACATATATGTTTTAAATCTCTATCAGAGGTAGTGAATTTAAGAAATATCATCATTAATTTAAAATAATAGAGTTTTCATGTTTTTTCATTAATTGGGTGCATAATATTTGTTTTCTAAATGAAGATATTGAATCTAATGTAATAAAAGTTAATGGAAAATTGGTACTTTAGTTGAATTTACTTGTTTCCATAGTATTTATATTTTCATTGATTTTTAATTTTTAAAATTGCTTAATATTTTATGTATTTTTTTGAGTATTTGTTTGTTATTTCTATGTTTAACTATTTGGGACACCATTTATAAAAGCATATTATCTTATATATTGTATCAGAATAGCTATATATAACTTGGAAATTAATATAAATATTTCATGTGATGGAGGTATTAAATTATTATAGAGTTAGAATTTAAATGAGGACTATTGAAGTGGTTGTTACTATAATTGTATGTTATATTATTTTTGTGATGATTTGATTGTGTGTTCTTGTTTTAGAATTATTTGTGACATGTTTGGGAGGGATGTTTTGAGTAGTGATGTTTTGGATTCCATTACATTAATTGAACGAAGTAAGGTGGTGGGTGGCATGAGATGATGATATATTTCTTGAAATGTAAATGATAGTTGATTATGTTGAAATCATATGACAGTGTGAAAGATGTGGGGTTTTTTTGTAAGATTGATTTTTTTCTACAAATATTTTTAGTATGATGGGTTGCGAAAAACATAGTAATGTTCTTGTGATGTGAATGGATGTTATCAAGAGAAGTGGAAGAGTCATGGATATAAATAAATGTGGGATATGGACGTAAAATATTATCAATGAATATAAAACATGATTGGAAAAACTAATGTAATTTGAAAATTAATTCTGAATTTGACATGGAGAAATGACGTGAATGAGTTGGTGATTTTAAATTATTTGGTCTCTATTTAACATGGGAAGTGGGTCACTTTCAAAATATTTAAATATAAAAGTATTGGTAGTGTGTAGAGATGATGATTTGGAGGTTTTGATTGCACGATAGTGTTTTTAGTGTGACACATTAGGGTTGGGATTCTATTTGTCTATATATATGATTTATTTTCCATGTGATTTCTATAAGAACCATACCTATGTTTGGTAACCTTAAAAATACACAATTTTTTGGTTCCCATTGTAATCCCCAATATCCATAAGGGAAATAAAATGAATGTATATATACTCTCTAGTCACTATTATCCCATCCGAGTATAGTATATTGTATCTTATGCATATTGTGGGGGCCATTCAAGGGATGTTGGTGGAATTATGTTTATTTCCATTATGTTCATAACATACTTATATGGTAGATTATGAAATGTAGTTGGATATAGTGATGTGGATGTAATGTGATTCCAACATAATATGTTGTAATCTGTTAGAGTTTAGGATAGGTAGGCCAATAGTTTAACCCACATAAACCATGTTGTGAGTATTTTTAATGATTCCAACATGATATATATGACCTTGTATTAGGTTGGTACTAGTTGGGTTTTGGTCTATCTCATATCCTTTGTGACTTGATATGTATTATGTGGATGTGGTTGTGATGATACATAAGTGCTCAGAGCCGAATACAATTAATTCTGCGGAATGAGAGTGAAAACCCCTAGGGGATTTTTTTGAAGGGTTATTTATTTAAATATCCATAGTATTATGATATTTTAATATATTAATTATTGGGTGTGAGGGATGAGGCATGTGAGGTCGGGAGTTATTTGAAATTATGTATGTGGATGTTGGTTGACTGAGGAAATAGTATTGTTCGTACACATTTTAATGAGAGGACATAAGTATGATCCTACTTGTTATAAATGTTATTCTTACCCTTATATATATTGATAACTATTTTTAAGTTTTGTATGTTGATTTTTGAGACCGAGCTGGACAGTAGTATCATGAAGATCAAAATTATTATTCGGGCTATTCTATAGCATGAATTTTGGTTTTTTATTTGGAGACATATAAATATATTTCATTTTTTTTATTTTGATATGTTTTTTCATTTAAATTTCATAATGTGGTTGATTTATGGGTCTTTTTTTATATATTCATTGGATTTATGAGTGTAAATACTTGTATTTGTTTCAATTTTATGAGCACTGCAAGTTACTACACAATAGCCTATGGGATGAATGCTTTGGGTATCTCTATTATCATTATTATTGGCCTATGAAGAGTTCTTTATATGTGAGTGACATGAAATGGTGATATCATTACATTACATTAAGAGTTATACCGTAGACTATAGTGAAAAACTTTTGATAAATGCAAGGTATGGATGGGAGACCACATGTATTGAACATAGTATTTCATATAAGTAAGGGATAGTAGGTAGAAAACATAATTTTTGGGTCCCCTATGTTATAAAACATGGACCCTAATGTTATCAAACATACTATGTAATATTTCATTTCCTAGAGTGTGTATTTCTTGTAGAGTTACATGAATAATCAGTGTTTTCATTTTTGTTTTAATTTTTGTGATACTGCTTATATTAAATGAACCTAATTGAATGAACCATGTTGAATTCTTGGATATAGAGCATAAGAACCTAGTTTAAGTCTTCCAAATACTCTTTATGGTCATCACCCATGTGTGGTTCATGTTATCAAGGTGGATCAACATAATTTGTTTGACAGATATAAAATTGACAATGATGAGGATGACTCAATTAGCTTATAAATTCTTAAACGTTTAGTGTCAAGGATATGATAAGTACAAGGGGACCATATTTGATTTAAAGATTGTGCAATGGTTTTAGGAGGCTGAGATCGCCTTTAGTATAATCTAATCTAGAACCATGAATAAAAAAATTGAATGTTAATAATTTTTATGGGGAATATTTTAGTGGTGGATTTTTTATCGTAGGGTGTATAATGAGGTAAATGTTTCATTGGAGAATTTTTAGTGATAAATATCTTATTTTTATCTGTCATTGATGATGAAAGCATTAAACTGGTAGGAACTTGTCTCTCTTTAGCTAGACAGCCTGAGTGTATGGGATCGTAGGAGTAGACTTTATGGCCTTCATCACTTTTCCAGTTAACTCTTCCAAGATGAGGATTTTGGACATAAACATTTAGATACTACATTATTCTTAATTATTTAGCAAGTGGTCATCCCATTTATAATCCCTAAATATTTGGAGTAGTAAAACAAGGAGGACTTGATTTAGAGGATACATACACATCTAGGATCATCTCATCTTGGGGTCCATCATAGTTCATTAATGAATAGAAATGTTGTAAGGAGGTTCTCAACCATATGAGCTATCATTATTTTGACTAGTGGATAGTAATCCTTAATAGTTTCAGTCCCTCTTTTATAGAGTTGCAATTCCCCATGCACCCATAGGGGGTTTATATTCCCTATGATATTCTTATGGAGAATGGGTATAAATCAATTTAATTTCCAATCATTTTTCATAATCTGTGAGGTGTGGTGGTCAATTTAGATTGCATACCCAATTGTAGTTTCTTAAGATGTCATTTCTAAAATAGAGATAGTAAGATTATGTTCCAACAAGGTGAGATAAACCTAATATAAGAGATAAATGTGATTTCCCCAAACCACATATCCATAAGGATTCGCATTGATGTTGATTTGGTTTATGGTAATGGTATAGATGAGTAAAAAATAGTCAATTTCATGTTATTAGGAAGTCATAACCAAGGGATATATAAATTACATAAGGATACGTATTCTTATCTATCAATGCAGATTATTATTTGTTTTAATTAATATATCCAATATCCATTATTTACAACCTTGGTCCACGAATTGGGCATCAAGGTGGAGAGGCTTCTTATTCCCATAGTGTTTCATATGCAAATTAGGGGTCATAGGTGTCTATTTGATGTCTTTCGAGGTTATAAGTTGATAAAAGGGCCACATCAATCATTTTTTGATTTATTTTAGCTTTATAACAACAATAATATTTCATTCACATCATAAGATCCTTGTGATATATATCAGTATTTAATTATTTCGTTTAGAGCATAGTTGTGTTATTTAATGATTTGTTCTATCATGCATTGTTAGTTGATGAACAGGATCAACTGATTGGAAAAAGCCTTTAGAGCCAACATTATTTCAAGAACCAAGTATTAACTTTATGTAAAATAGAATATAAATATGTGATGTTTAAAAAATTAATGGTGGAGTTTTTAAAATTTTTTCATTGAAGTATGTGAACCTACCCCTTAATATAATATTTACTTTAGTTTAGATTTTTCTATAGGTTCATCTTGGATTTAGATGGTTTCATATGGGATACGGCATTCTACGATATGAGATTTGAGGATAAAAATAATGATATGATAAAGAATGGTTTTATTTGACCTTGCGTGTCATTGTGGGGTGGTTCAGTGTTATTCACCAAGATGTGGGATGATGTTTTATGGTTGTGTATAAATTATATAAGATAATACTTGGTGATGGACAAGAACTAATATTTTAACCTTATGATTGATGAATTATTTGATTCATTGAAGGCAGCTTTCTAGTTTTCAAAAATTTATCTCAATTTTTGATATCATCAAGTGAATTTAAAGGTAGAAGATAACTCTAAGGCTAATTTTTAGTGTCTATATGGGTACTTTGATTATGTGTATTTTTTTTGTTGTCATAGACACACTAGATTTTTTTCAGTGTTCTTATGAATAATGTGTTTCTTGAGTTTCTTGGTCATTTTTTGGTAGTGTTCATCCAAGACATTATTATAATCTAGATATTATTGGAAGAAAATTCCAACAATTATTGGGAAATATTTTAGGTAATCCAACACCACTCGTTATATTTAGATCTTACCATGTGTATATTTTGGATGTGTAATGTGAATATAATTGATGTCTATTTTCTCTTCAAGGATTAATGGTTGATCCTTTAATGGTTTATGTGGGTGTACCTTGAGAAACAATAAGGAATGTTGTGTGGGGTTTAATCTTCCTTGGTCTCATGGGTTAATAAAATATGTTTGTGTCAAATTTCATAAAATTGTGTGGATTTTTAACTTCCTTGGTAGCATGGGTTAATATTAGAGCTTTTTATCCAAGATCATTAGGATTTCATCATAGTGGATAACCATGACCATGATGTTCCTGGATATTATTGGAACTTATCAGGGTATGTTAGACTTCATCTACATGAAAGAGTGGTTTATTAGTGCACTCATCATCAAATTATCACAGGGGGTTTCCTTTAAGATAATTATTTACCACTTATATTTTTTATTGACTATCGTCTTGATATAGTTGAGATAAGTGATCTCATATGGGACTCTACAACTAAGTACCTAGGAGCAAATAAATTCTTCCAAAGAACATGAGTTGTTACTAGAACTATTTTCTAGAGATTTATGATACCTCATTTGTGAGTACTTTATGTTCTCCATAGATCCCAATATTCATTGATGAATTTTCTTATAGTAGCATCTAAATAAAAACAGTGGTGGTGGAAGTAGATCATTACATATTATGATTTTCAGGACACTTATTCACCCTGAAATGGGGATATAGTATCTAATAAACATTTATGAATATCCTAGAGAGATATTATTAGGGTGTTTGTTAATCCTTTGGGGGTGATGCAAAATCTTGAAAAATTGAATATAGATATTGAGAATTTAGGTCCTAATAGTTATCCATTGAAGCTGAAAATAAATACATCTTTTATATAAATGTCGGAGTGGACACATTAGTAATACTATGAGGTATATGTAATGAATGACTATGCCTTCTATCTGGATTCTCTAGTGGGATGGTCTAAGGGTGACCAATATCAGATCATGTATTTAGGGGATGTTTTTTTGGAAGTGATTTCTTTTGATATTATCAATAAGATTTATTTTTATTTTTTAATTGAATACTATTGTATTAATGCACCTGAAAGTTTATTAATTTCTCTATTAAAGGATCAAATTATAAATTTATATTATCTTGAACCATAATATCTATAAAGGCATATTATACCAAAAGTGCAGTGTCGATCCCATAATTAGAGGTGAAAATAGTGATGAAAAATCTATACTAATTGTCAGGTTGCTACAATTTAAGTATTATTCTAGTATAAACATTAAGAAAATTAAATATATTAATACAAACTGAATAGTACAAAACATGTGAACTAGTTTCCAAGGTTGTTTTTTCAGAATAAATTAATTTAACTTCACTTGAAAATTAATTGTATAAAATAGCTCCAAACCAAACTATTTCATTGATAGAATAAATGGCCATTCCCTATCAAACACACCTGTAATAATAGTTCATAAAGGTCAGATAAATCAAAATAGCTAAATTGTGTTATGTTTGGATTTCAAAAAGTAGAAGTGCAATTCCATTAAATGGTCATGAATAAATCATATCAATCAAGTTGGGGTTCCATCATTATTGAAAAAATATAACAATGATTCAAGGATGAATAAAATAGATACATGGGAGAAACATGATACTATCACATGAAATCAACATTACGATTTAATGAAAATCAAAGAATAATGGTATGCAATGACGTTAGTTTTTTCTGCTATCCCTTATGTGTTTTAGGCAACCATTCGTAGGTGGTTTCCAATGATGATTATTCCCATAGCCATAATATAGAAATTATGAGATAAATATTAATTAAATAATGATGAATATAGAATGGTTATAATTAAAATAGATAGTATTCACTATTACATTAAAAAAACAAAATAGAATCCAATCTCTGAGGAACGATGACTGAGAACCCTCCAAGGACCTTCTGAAATTCATCCATGTCCATAGAATGGATTCCTAAATAACATGACCAAAAGCTCTTTTTATAATCCTGGAGAAATAACTCATGTTTAATTGGTAGGGTAATCAGTCTAATGGTCATTCAGTGTGTTCAAATATACACAATTTCATCAAAGATTCACTGAAATCTCTTCATTTCTAGCTCTTCTTGGGAAATTTCAGGTAATGTAATGTTTCACATGACATTAATGTGTGTGTATTTTCACACAATATATTGTTTAAAAAATTTATATCTTAAAATTTCAACACCAGAACCTCTATTTCATCTTGAATCATCTATTTTTTCTTCTGAATAAGTGCTCCATGATCATCCTCAAAATGTGATATACCTCCACTTGGCTTCAATCATATCACAAATTTTTGTTTTGTTCCTCAATTACCTATATTCTCCTAGTTATTTCTATATATTTCAATCATAAATATAAATTCAGAAACATTAATATCAGACAATAGTCATTTATTAAAATAATTAATATCTAGTTGAAAACAAAATAAAACCAAGAGAAATATGTATATAAAATATATATATCATGTATATAAGATAAATAATTCTTTAATGGGTCAAAATTGATTCTATTTGACTACGTGGTAAATAGAATAGTTCATGTCATGAACATTAGTTTTCAATCCGGTAAATGGATAAATCATTTACCCAGTGGTTGGTTGTAGCTGTTGGATGTATCTTACAGTATGTAACTGGAAATCCTGATGTATAGAATCACAATATTTTAAAAATCATTGAGGAAATGTGATATTATATAGATAATAATGGATATGTGGATGATCTTAGCTCACTTTATGATGATCTGGGAGTTGGGTGTTATGTATTTATTGTAGGCAATATATGGAAGGGTATGTGTAGATTCACAAGTGGTCAAGGGAACCATTATTTATCAGGTTTCATATTTCACCACCTGAATCTAGGTATGTATCGAATGTTTTTTTAGTTCTCAAGTCCATGTCACTACATCCTCCCATCCTCAAATATATGGAATGATGAAGTGAACCATATAGGAATTGGAGGTTATGTTTCATGCTTACGTTCAATATTTTATTGGATCTTTGGTAAAGCTTATTTTGTTGGTTGATTTTTCTTATAACAACATCTATTATTATTCATTTATCATGACACTATTAGAGAAACTATATGACTAAATTTTATATTATATGTTTATGTGGATCATGGTTTGGGAGTCTGTGATTCTTAGTCTAGAGTTGGGGTAGAGTATAAAAGAATAAATTTTAGATGTTGAAGGAGTGGATGAAGACAATGATGATCTTCTAGAAGTATTATATCGAATTGAGGTGGAGACCTATCAATGATGATGTTGTTAACCATGTGTTTTTATTGAATGTCCCCAATTTAATTAAAACATACATTTTGATGAGTGATAATGATTTCTCCAAGGTTTATTAGTCCGTAAGACATTTTGGGGCATGTCAGATACGTGGATTATATGTTGGAATTTCCTCCAAAGTCGAATGGATTTCATGATGTGATTGACGTAATGAATCATTATTGAAATATTCATGATGATTACCATGTCAATGAATTTGTAGGGTTGTATGTTTATGATTATGTAATGTTTTTTAATGCATGGATGATATTTGTGACAGTTAAGAGAATGTTCTATGTAGGTTTATCATTCCTTTATTTCTTGTTTTGTGGATCCATGATGGTTTATATGAGAGTACATGGGATCACGCGTTACATATGAGGAATCGGTACCCAGATATATTTTGAATCATTTTATTATATATTGTTTAATATTGGAATTGTTTTATATATTATGAGATTAATTTTTCTATAGTATTTTTATGTTTATTTGTGATGACTTCCCCTAGTTTGAGAGGTATCTTGTGGGAGAGTGTTTGAGGCATTTGTGGTTAATGTTTTCATTTGGGTATGGTTTATATTATTAGGGATGAGAATTATTTAAGAGGTATCTGATGTCATGAATCATAAAATTTAGTTCACTTAAATTTAATTTTTTTCAATGTTTCATATTTTAATTGGATTATTGAGGAAGAATGGTATGGTATAAGATATAATTATAGATATATAGTAAGTTTGTTTGATGTGGTGGTATTATTGGACATTATATTTTTGGGGTCATTCTGTGGAACCTTTTAGATTTTCCAAGGGTCTATGGGTTCATAATTAAATTATTTTACAATTTTAAGGACTTTTTTTGTAGTGTATCGTATATGACATGGAAGCTCATTTATATTGTCAACTATGTTGTGGTTTTATTTTATATGGTATGGGAACCATAGGTTTGAATAATTATTATCCTTCCATTTTGAGTGTTCCTTCATCTTAGTCACTTGGTTGTGTCATAGTCTTATTTGGTGGAATTTTATACCTGAATAGAATGCCAAGAGTTATAATATTTCTCATCACACTAAAATATAAAGGATTAATGGTTGATTTATACTATCTACCATTTTTGTTGTCATTATATCATTGAGTGAAATTCCAATCATGGATTGGTCTTAATGTATTTATTAATGTTTTTCTAGATTGGATGCTAAGTATTTATGTTGAAAATTTCACCATGGTTCACACTATGGGTTTTAATATTTCTATGCTAAATAAAATGTAATTTCTATGATTCATTCAGCATAAAAATGATGTGTCATTTTACTCCACCTTGAGTCATAGTATTTTTTTCCAAGACATGATATAAAGTTAGGTTCCCACTAATTTATATTACCCTTTATTTTTTACCACGACCCTCAAGTGACACTATATATTTTTTAAGAGATCTATTTGTTACTTTCTTAACATCTTTCCCTAGATTTGGGAGATAGATTTTTTGTGATTCTAGGTGAGTTCCCCCCTTATATCCTTATATTCATCATTGATTATTTTTTAGATAATGATACTCCAATTATAGTGGTCATGTAGGGTAGTGTTTCGATAAAAATATGATGGGAAACTAAAATGTTATAGTTTTATTGAGATTTCCCTTGAATGGGTTGGTCTTTTAGTTAAATCATAATTCTATTATTATTTGATAGTGTTTTTAAAGCATTTGTTGAGCTATGGTTTTGACAAGTCTTTTATCTTCTTTGTATAGTTTGGATGTTACATGCTTTTTATTCATTTTGAATACTTTATGTATTTGATTATATATGATAATGAACCAAAATTAATGAAATTGAAGTGGAAAGGGGTAGTTCATATGTATTTACTAATTTATATGACATTACTCACATGATTGATGTTTATTTCATATTATAGAAAAAAATTTATTGTTCAATATATGGGTTGTGTGCTATTTTTCTGATAAACTTCTAGAATAACCTTTCACAAATGGCGAATAACTCACAAATGGTAAGATACATGTCGTTTAGAATATGAAAATAGATATAAATGATTATTGGAAAATAATTATTGAATAGTTTTGTATGGAAATTTTAAATGAGAACCATAGGTAATAGATTTCTTTTATAACCTCTTTATGTTTCCACACATGCCTCCACTTTGATTAATTTTCTTAACGTAAAATTGAGCTTACTCTTCAGGAAATTCTCAATGATGGATAAGGTATCTTCAACATGATGATTAAGCTTCAACCATATTCCCTTGGGTAATTCTAGTGATGACTGGAGTTTCTATAGACTTCACCTTTTGGTTGTCCTCATTCAATAGTATTCTAATGTAACTATATCATTGGCTCTACCCTCATTTTTTATTCTTCCATAATGTAGGACTTATCTATCTAGTGTTTTCTATATGATTGTGTGAATCCCAAATTTATTAACTTCCACATTCAATGAATATCTAGTTATTCATCGATCTCTTGATTGGCCATTTGAATTTGTGAACATGACAATTATCTATTTATATGTATATGATGTAGATTACACTGATTATTCTAAATCAATTTCATTATAAATTCTTAGAAACACTTCTCTATTGATATTATTTTTGTGATTAATCATTATTATTTATACACATATTTATTCTCAAAATAGTATTTCTTGGATTATTGGTTTTAAGAAATAAATTCATTCATGATTTTGAATTATATCTCTATAAACGGGTCAATAGAGATCTATGAGGGGTGTGGTCCAACATTCTTGGTTGTGTGGATTTCTCGTCCAGGGCTTCTTTTCCCCTAAAATATTACTACAATTCTATAAATAATTTGTGTCTATATTGGAATATTTTTTCTATTGAGCCATCAATGTTGTAAATGTAACAGACAATGGAAGATCAAATATATGGGAATATTGATCATTAACATTTATTTCCCCATTCTATTCATCTTTTGGATGGTCAACTATTTATTTCTAACAATATTTATTGTTAAACTCAATGATAATATTTACACTACATTCCACCAACTTTGTTATATGATAAATGTATGTTGGATAATATAAGGTAGTGTGTTTCATTATTAGACTTATGATGAGGTGGGTTTGGGTCAGAAACCCTAGATTAGGCATCCCCAGTAATGTTCTCTCCTATGTACATTGGTTATTTACAATCTAGAAATGGTTTTTTTCCAAATAAAACACCCCACTCATGTCTTATTCTTACTCCACTAATGTAAATAGTTGAGTATTCTTTAATGGGTGTGCATGTGTGGTCTCCACCACCACTTCTTGTGGTAGGATGCTCTACCATGAGGTTGTAGTTCTTTTAATTATTTTCTATTGAGGTTGTATTTGAGTTTTCCAATGTTTCTAAGTAGAGGTATTTCCCTGTAATTACAAGTATTCAACAATCTATTCCTATTTTCAACACTTATATAGATAGGATTGGAAAATATATCTAAGTTTCTACCTATCATGATGTCATGTTCCTGTAGTGATGCATCATTTCTAATACTAATGTAGAATCTGAATGGATTTCTAGGGTTAGAATCCCAACTTTGAGACTATACAAATTAATAATTATGGGAAAGTGTTTATTGTAGATATTCTTGTACTATCATAACATAATTATCCCAATCTGATTAACATACTTCATAAGGTAGATGAAGTCATTTTTTTAATAACTCTCCCCATGCAGTGTAAAATGAAGATGAAATGTACCCTTTCCATGTCTAGATGTATCACGAAGAGATCCATTATGAATTCTACCATTATTCCATTGAATATTAGTGATGGATAAATTTTCAATGATCCTATGGATTCACTCGACATTTGCTAATGATCTTGTCCATTATCTAGAATTATGGGTGTTTAAGACCCCTAAAAAATTAAATTTTTTTCTCATGAATTCCTCCACAATCATGAATATATTATAAAATATATGGAACCTAATAATTTCTATAATTTCATTAGCTTAGTTTCATAAATATTTCACCGAAGGTAGTGTTTTTAAAACTTTTTAGAGAACATACATAGATATATTTTCCATAAAAACCATCTTTTGGAGTTCATGGAGGACTATTATTCTTATAATTTAACTATATTTTTTAATAATAATATTTTCATGAATTATATATCTATTATCTGTGAAATGTAAAATTCTATATAAAGAGATAACTCTATAAATCACTACCAACCATTGAAACATGTACCAATTAATGTTTTATATATAGTTTAATAAAACATTATTCCTTCTCCATAAGAAAAATAAAGGGTAAAAATTACTCAACAAATGATTTAAAATATATAAAATGTTTTTTATCTGAAATTAATATTACTTTTAGTAGGGATAAGTACACTTGGATAAAAAAAATAGAGGATATTGGAGAAATTGATGTTATTTGGCAATGTGTTTATCCAAAATTCAAGTGATAACCTATTAAAAATATTATTTAGTCACATATATGAAATGCGCACTTTCTGATCATTCCCCACCACTTATGAAACTACTTCAATATTTTTTGAGATATCATAATTGTGTTTTCTATAGCCTTTGGATTGAAGATATTTATATTGGATGCTCGTAATGGATCTTAGGTTAATACTTGGTAATAAATATTGTCGGTGTTATAATATATTATATTAAGAAGGTTATAATATGATAAATTGTAATGGGACAATGGTAAACAATAATGTACCCCTTTCTTGGATGACTTGGAAGTAAAGATTAATCTACTTAACCCTTGTCTGAAAGAGTGATCAAATAATGATATCATTGCAATTAATTATAATAAATTTATATTATTGGGGTAAATATGTTTAGGGGTATAAAATCATATTCTTGAAAAAAACTATAGATCTACATATTAATGTAGTTGATTAAAATACTTGATCTTTTCATACATTCAGGAAATTGATGAAATTTGTGGTATACATTAATATGTATTGGAATATAGTTCCTATAACAATAATGTTAGAGTGATGTAACCCCTAATTGTTTCTCATTTCCAAATGGCCATTGGTACATGGCTAGATTTTTGGGAAAATTATTATATAAAGGATACAAATGTCTTATTCTAATGAAAATATCGATTGCCACATACATTAAAATATTAGTTTATTTTGGGGGAGGGACAGATCAAGGATGTCATAATTAACCAAATACATATAGCATCCCTTATATTTATGGTTTATTTGGCTTTTTTAATGGTTTTATATGGTTCATCATCAAGAAGGAGTTCATAAACTATTTATAATATTATTTTAACAGGGGATCTCTTCATAGGGATACTTTTTAAAATAACTAGCTCCTTATACCAAAGGTGAAAATTTTGATTTATTTCAATCATTATAGAAATATACGCTTTTTTAATTTATATTATTAAATTAAAATAAGGATTATTAATTATAGACATTCACTATTCCTCCCTAATATAGTTTATAAAGACAATCATTGATTTGTTACATGTAAAAATATAAAATTTACTTTTTTATTTCATTAAGAGAAAATACAATATCTTGATCACAAAAATGTTCCTTCAATGTCATTATTAAGATATATATGTATATATCTTATCACTTAATGTAATATGTGATATGTGGATTTTTGGATTATCATAATGGGTTTTCAGACATTTATATCATAACAATTCTTCATCATGGTTCTTGATCACTTGGATTGGTAAAAATTTTGGATTCATGAAATATAATAATTCCTCTATTAAGGTGACCATATTTCTTCTAGAATTTTCACTCTTTCATAACATGTTAACAAAAAAATGTGAATAAATATACTTAAAAAAGGATATTTGAATCATGAAATTTGTATATAAATATAGATTCATTGATATCAATCATCAATTATTTTAGAGTTTTTTTATTCTTCATAAATGGAACATTATTATTCATTCAATGTTTTATGTAGTTTCTTATTATTTATAGAACCTATATTAAAGAAAAAAAATTAATTCTAATAAAAAATATTTGTTCATTTGGATAAAATCATCATCTATGAGGCCCCAAAATTGATTAAAAAGGAGTGATTCCTTGAATGGTTATTTCCCATGATGTACCATGGTGCACCATATTCAACCAAATGCACATAAAATCAGTATTTTGATAGAATTGTTGAAACATTTACAAGGCGTGATACATTAATGTAAATAACAATTTTTTATTTTGGTGGATTAATTACTCTCATTTTTGGCATCATACCATCCATGTCTAGACATTTTCTTCATTTATTTTGGGACCCCCATATAGTCATCTAAAAAATAAAAAACATATTCAATGTAATTTTATTTGATTATCACTATGAAGGTAAATTCGACATGGTGTGTTATGATCACATGGAGAACCCAATTTCTAAGGATGGTGTTAATGTTAGGAATCCAAAGGAATTCATGAAAATTTTGGATTCATATATAGATTTGGATGCTCATAGAGGTATTTTATTATGGGATATATATGTTAACACCAATTATATGTTGATAACAGAGATGATTCAATGTTGAATAT
Organism: Viscum album; assembly: GCA_963277665.1. Taxonomy (NCBI): domain Eukaryota; kingdom Viridiplantae; phylum Streptophyta; class Magnoliopsida; order Santalales; family Viscaceae; genus Viscum; species Viscum album. Next base: position 1,877,482,589 of record OY728150.1, on the reverse strand, counting down.
ATCTGAACACCTAGGTATGGAACAGCATACTTGGTCATTTCAAATCATACTTCACCACACTCAATGAATCATCAAATTCTAAGATATACTATTTTAGAAAAACCAATGGGCTAAACATCTCACTAATTCTATGGATTTACATACAAAATCCGAAATTATCCTATGGCTATAGATTTTTGGGGCTCAATAATTTTTTTCATGATAAGAAAGATAAATACTTGTTCTTTAGTATTAGTTTTAAAGATGAACATCATATGCGTGTTTTTACCCTATCCATCCAAATCTAATTTAGTGCCTCTAATTATTGAAATTCAATCTATGTTGAAGTTAGGTTATATCTTATACAGGTATTCCTATGGAACATGTTCATTCTTATTAATATCATTTTTCTAGTGTGGTGGTTGAAATAAAGAGCATTACCTAGGGATAACCACATCCAACACAAATGTATTCAAATGTAGTCAATGTTTTTCTTATATTCCAACCCTAAAACTGCAAATATTAAACAGTTTTTATGGGAGATTTCAGGCATAACTACTTATAAAACATACATGGATTGCATTTTTTTAGACAAGTGTTTATCAATTCTCTTGTTCTATTCAAAATAGAAAAGTTCAGAAGAATGTATCTTTCTTTCAGTGAAGGGTTCACTCATAGTGTTTGGATTTAAAATGATCATGAATTTTATGGGAGCTCATAACTAGACTAGAAAATCAGACACTTAAATCATCTAATCTAGTTTAAATATGAAATAATTTCACAATAATAAAATATATGATTAATCATCACCATAGAACACTAATAATATTAAATTCCATAATTTTCACCTCATGAATAGTTATTTTAAGGGAAAAGGGGAAAAGAATGAAAAAGAATATTTTTGAAATGGTATCAACCAAGGGTGGTTATAAATATCAATGTAGATTATTTTTGTACTATTGGTTATATTCATAGAGGAGGTATTATTCTGATCCAACAACCATCAGTTATTCTAATGTTTAGTTATTTATAGGGGGAGTGAAACCATCTCACTATTCAGGCATGAGATTGTATTTTTTGTATAATATGGACCAACAATACTTGTAAACATATTTAAAGGAGTCTCTCCAACCCATTGTTCTATAATATTAATCATTATAGAAATAAATAACTTTATCGAAAATGATTTGTAGGATTATCATATGTGTTGTGATGTTAACAAGGAATTAGTTAATTTGGAATCAAAATGTGATCCTACTAAATCAATTTAAAATTATTGTATCGTTGGATTTCCTAACCATGATATTATGATATATATATATACATGGTTATTATCTAGGGATACACCTCTTTATAACCCCAATATAGTATCACCCTTATTTTATTTCCCATTCCTAACAAAATCATTCATTTGGTTGATTATTATGAATAATTATAGTGTCCCCTCTTATAAGGGGTTGATATATTTTTATTTTTTTTGTATTTTTTTGGAATTATATTGGAATTATTTATGAATATTTTGTGCAATTATGTGTCCATAAAAATGGATATAACTACCTTTCCATGGTTGATATGAGAAAAATATGTGTATAGTATAGAATGATGATAATGTTTTTGATTTTAACATCATAATTAGGTCAGTCGTATGTAAATGAGATAAACATATGATTAATGTGGTGATTTTTGTGGTGTGTTATATTTAGGTAATTTTTATAGTTAACTAGCAACAATGAAAAAACATTTTTAATTAGGAACTTCGTAATAGGTATGGGCTCATAATTAATGTTGATAAATGAATTGTAATATTAACTTATAGAAATATAAGTGGGACATGTTTGAAATAGTTTTTCATTGATTATGGATATTTTATTGAAAAATTTCTTTCATATGGATAGTAATGGTAAAAATAGAAATGGATAAATGATATGAAAAAAAATGTATAATATGAATGATTTTGTCTGTATTTTTCAAGGGAATTGGTAATGGTTTAGTTGATTAGAAAGTGAAAAAATCTGGTGATGTGTGGTGGTGAAGGTATAAAGGTTGTGATAGTGTAGATGTAATATTTAGTGTGGCCCTTTAATATAAAAAATGTGTGTGGTTATGTTGGAACACTGATGGACTGTGTTGATTTTTTCTACATCAAAATCATGAAGTAAAGTAGATGTTGGATCAAATGTGGTAAAAGTTTTGAGGATATATACAACATTGGAACACCTTGGGATTTTCCATTGAATAAATTTGGTAAGATTTTTCTATATATTTGTTTGAATATTATACATTTCAAATAAACTAGATATATCACAATGGTTATATTGAAGGTTGTGTAAAATGTAATGCCATTTTTTGGCTTCAGAACACTACACCATATAGCTATAGGTTCTACTATAATTAAAGATAGATTGAAAGAAAAACATTACTATCCTACGCTTTGGTTTATATAACCCACCAATTGCCCAAGGGAAGATCACTAATTTCAAAGAATGACTTCGACATAGTAGGTAGTTCAGGTGAGCACCTACATGAGTCGAAAATAGTGCAGGTGAAGGATGTTATATATTATAGGGGGACACCATGGCCATATTAAGAATTTATAGATTGGATCCATGAGGAAAATTTGGTTTTTTTTATTTCATGATGTCTTTGATAAATCATTGTATTTCTAAAGGAAATTATGTTATGGGATTTAAAATTCATGATTATTTCATAAGAAATGTGACCAAACCCTATACTCCATCATAAAGATAAATCATATTAATTTCTTTGTCACTAGAGTCTCAAGGGTTCTTATTCAAAGGAAGAGAGTTAACTCCATAGTCATAATGAAAAGTTGAATGAAAACAATAGAAATGATTCATGATATAAATAGGTATGATGAGGATGTGTGGTTGAATTATTATTTCTAATCCTTTATGATCTCGTACAATGGTGGAAATGGATACACTGTAGATATTTTGGTTAGATTTAGAGCCATATGATATCATTACATGGTCATGGGAAAGGATAAAGTGTGCAAAATAAGTCATATTTATGGATCCAGTGAACTACAGAATCATACACTATATAGATGAAGGCCACACTTAAAATTTTTTTAGAACCTTATTCTACACCGTAGAGGAATGGGGTACACCAACAAGATTTAAAAAAGGATATGATTATGAAAAGAAGTTCTATATCAAACTTTTATCAAGGAGTTTCAATCGCCCTATTAAAATATATTTGTATCTGGAATAGTATTCATAAATTATATTTCAAGGTGGTTAATTCCGATTTAGTGGAATATTATGATCCCATTAAATACATTGGGAGTTTGACCCAATAATAGTTTATTGCTATTAAATACGAAACAATATATTAAATGTAAAGATGTGAAATAATTATAAAAATGTATGTAGTGGATTTGGAGAATCCATCATTAAATAGAGAGAATATAAGAGACTAGATTTTTAGAGAATAATTTGAAATTTTAATTTTTTAGTGAAGGGGAAATAAATAGAATTATCAAATTTCGAATACCCCTAAAAACTAGTACTGGATGATTATTTTAAATTCCATGTAATGAATATGAAGCAGTTCAAGGTGATATTCACAGATAGTGATTGAAGGAGTAGTACGTATTTAAAGGAACCAATATCCTTATAAATGTTGTGTCTACATGAATATAGTGGTATAGTTCTTATCATATTATAAAATATTGTTTATCGTATAATTAAGTGAGTGAATAATGGATTTTTGGGGGAGAAAAGATCCTAGAGAGATAGCTCATCTAACCTAAGCCTTCATAAGGTAATTGAGGCTAGGAAAGAGTGACAAAGACAAACCCCAGAAAATAATCATATAATGTTTTTAATGCATCAGCATTTTGTCTTTCACATGATCCTAGGACTAAACTATAGTAGTGAACCAAAAAAATAATTGTTTCACATATTATTCCTTTTTTATATTCTACACAACACACTATGAAAAGAGGTAAAGCCGCCATTGGAAATATTATTTGATTGGTGGGAAAATTGAAAAGGTAATTCCTTTAACTAATAGACAATGTTAAAATATAAATCGGTTATATTTAATAAATAAAAATACTTATGGTGTGAGGTTTTAATAGGAAAAATCATTATATAGTAAATGACACCCATATGCTTTTTCACCCCAAGGGTAAGTCTCCAATAAGACCCATGATAGACCAAAAAAAATTATAATTGAAAGGTTATATTTTTTATTCTTTCACTTACTAGAAATAAAGTGATTGAGAAGAATTGAATCAACCATGATGATTAAATTTGTTAATGTAAATCATTCCTCTAATTGGATGAATGATTTTATTTCACACATTGATGAAGAATATGGAATTCATTGTGAAATATTGTTGGATTTAATTTTTTATTATATTTTAATGTTAAAATATATGAATTAGTTTAAGGAAAAATAGATGATTAGTCATGTATGTATAAGTGATTAAACCACCCCTTAAAAAAAGATGTTTTTGAGAGGATTTCTCATTTTATGTTAAACAATGGTGTGAGGGTGTAATTGGAGAGATTAATGTGAAATGATTAAGGGAATACTGATTAAGAGGTAAAATAACTAAGGGAAAAATATATGATGTTGAAATCCAATATGGATAAGAATAATTTCACTAAAATGGGGAATTCTAAAACCAAGATAGTAAATTTTGAAATCAAAATACAATCTGATACTATATAGACTTCAAAAAAATTATGTGTACATGAAATTTCGTACAACCATATAGAGTTTAAAGGAATTTTTGATTCTAGTGATGGAAAGAATAATGTTTTCAGTCTATAAAATGTTAGTGTAGTTACCATGATGAAATCATGTTCCTATGAAAAAAGAGAGTCAAACGAGTGTCATGAACGCTTTATATCATGCATGTTTTAAGTATTTGGACTTGTAAAACAAGTGGATAATGTTATAGTATGTTTTCATCACGATAAACATGATGAGGACTCCATATAAAATAGATTAACAAAGTTACATTCTTGATGAATTTTTATATGAAATCATAAGTAATATGGTCTCTATGAATGAATTTAAGGAAAATTTATATCAACAAAGTTCATAAAATAAAGAGAAGAAGAAAATATGTAATGGATGCTATGTTAAGTTTGAATTAAATGGTTATAAATCACAAGAAGGATAAGGAAATCATTAAGCCTAAGGAGATGATATTTTTCTAAAATTAAACTATGAATATCACCTCAATGGTATCATTCACATGAAAACTAAGAATTAATCCATATTCGAAATCATGATACAAATAAAAAAAGCATGATCATTGATCTAGAATAAAATAGATGTTTCATGAAAAATTTAAGTGAGTAGATAAAAAAATAAGGTATACCTAATATATTACTTTTTTCGAGGACTTGGGATATAATGATACGTGTCATGATGAACAGATTTCCAAAAGTTGAAAAAAACCCTGATATTCAAATATCCCATTTCGTTGATAGAAAAAGGAGGTCCAATAATTATGGAAAATAAATTATATGTTTTTAACTCAATGATCTATAAATACATCATATTTATAATGACGCATGGCTGTAAAAAAAATAATAAATAAGGAGTCATTTCACTTGTCCTCCATATAAAGAAGGATCATATATTAAAAATAGCAATTTTAATCTTACAAAAATGTTTAGTATTTTGAAGGAATATATGGATCTCATAACAGTGGTAATAAATAATAAAAATTATATAACTCATTATAACCCTCATATAATGAATTAATACATATTTTAAAAATAGGGTTTACTCAAACCTTGAGGAAGAATGACAAGATGGATCCACTATAGAAATCTGAGATAGATGTCGTGTCTATAAATAAATTTTCATACCTATGTTGGACTAAAAAATTAAGAAATTAAAAAATTTCTTGTGGATGTTTCCTCCAATGTATAATTAATCCATAATAAATCTCAACTATAATTAAATCACAATAAGAGTTCTGTACATGTAGAATCTATTCCATAATTGTGGAAAAATTAAAAAAAAATGGATTGTAAAAGGTTCTTCTAATAAAAAATAAATATATGAGTATAATCTTGAAAATAAAATCCATGGGGAAATGTTTTGATAATTATTGTATAGGAATTTGTTTAAGATGGCGAATAGGGGAAATTGTATTGAATTTCCCTTCCAAAAATTTCAAAAAGGGAAAATGAAATTGTTGATATGAAAGGGTTATTCATCACATCCAACACAATTCCTTAGATTTATGAAAACTAAGGTAAACACATCATTTCATAAATTAATTATTTCTAATATATTTAAGAAGGTATATAAAAATGGGGAAGATACAATATATGTTTTAGGTTTTCTAAAATATAGATGAAAATATGTGAAATAAAAATATATTAATATAGGGAAATGACAGAAAAAATTTATTGTTAGGAGAATTTCAAACAATAATTTATTTATTAATAAATAAGTATATTATTGAAAAACCAATCTCCTTATGTCAGTTGGACACATATTATTGAATCCTAAATATATTTGTTGGAATAAAAGGCATTTCTAAATCTATAAATTTTTTGGAGAGCATGACCAGAATAAAAAAAGTAGAACAAAATTATATGTTTGAAAATACAATTGGTATCACTCTAAATCTAGTATAAAATAGTTTTGAGTATGCGTCAAATTTATGGTAAATAAAACCACCAAGGGAGAATAAAAATTGGATGCAACTAAAATAAAAAAAATTATTTGTGATTAATTATCATATATCATTTGGTTATATTAATTATATTTTTCAAGTATATTAATTGTGTTTCCAAGTAAATTATTTGAGGAATATATATATTTTTTAACACAATTTCATGTGGGACTAAATTTTTCAGAAAAAACATTAGTGCTAAACTATTGGTCTAAGGTATTTCATATGGTTGACTGTCAGTTCACTAAATTTCACTATAAGATAACTTAATATAGTCTATAATGTGTTTTTATATGCTAAAAATGAAATATATCATAATTAATATCAACATAGTGTTGAAAAAATAATTCTTATATAAATCAATAGTTTATAAAACATTAGGATGTTGTATAATAAATGGAAAAATGTGAATATATTTGGTTACAATAATTCAGACAAAGTATGAGTGCTTATTGATTGTGGTTTAATTTAGTTGTAATGTTTTTTTCGGATAACAATTTTACATAAAAAACTATAACAATAATAAACCAATTAAATTAAGCACTATAAAGGATAAATATTTAGAAGAAACATCTTATTTCCCTCATATGATATGTATGAAATATAATATTAATGAATTAATAGTTTCAGTTGAATGTGAACTCTAGATGTTTTTTGATAATGAAATTTTCATTTCCTTTCAAAAAATATAGTACAACAGTCATTTACTAAAACCATTGAATTTTTTTTCCTTCATTAGATATATGGTCTATACTCGAGAAAAAATGATATATTTTATTCATACTTGAGTCATGATGGATGATATTTTAACCAATGTAGTACATAAGGTCATATTTGAGAAATTATATCTAAACATGAATGTCTAACCAATGGTCGTTACATTTTCCTTGGGGGTACTTAGCATCACTTTTGTTTCATGTTTAACTCTCCATTTTTGGGGTGGTTTGGTTCATGTTCATCGAAAAATGTCATGGTGGCATCTTGGATGGTCCCCTCTCTAGCTTCTGGTGCAACATTACTCGAGGATGTTGGTGCACTGTCTCGTAGAATGGGGATGGTAGGGGTTTCATGGGATGTTAATAGGGCGAATATAGGATGGATGTGCATGCCCGATGTGTTCCCTTGGGTCATTTAGTTTCTGGGTGGGTCTAACTTTTTTCAGGTTCTCACTTACCCATAAATTTATTATTATTTATAAACTAAAAAAAATAATGACTTACCCATTCTAGAAATTTAAATCCATTCGGAGAACCTCCAATGAGACTTCAATTATGATTTCAAAGGGGACTAAGTAAATTCACAAAACTTTTCATGGAATTTATTGGATCTTACAGAATTAGGTAGAATATGACTATTAAAAGGGTGGATTTTTTCCTTAATAATTTAGAATTGGACCTAATTTATTATTATTCATAGTGTGTGATATGAAATAGTGAGTGTCTATATTGAAGGGGTAATCTTATCACTTTTCAAAAAAACATTTCACTAAGAGATGGATTTATCTCAAAAACACTAATATAAGAAGCATTGTGATATTAAGGTATTTATCACATGAAAAAAGGTTATTGTTTGGTATCTCTTAGATGATATTTTAACATTCCATGTTGAGTATTGAGGAAGAGTTTCATTATATGACAACAAATAAAATGTATGATATTGAATTAGCCTTGAATTATTGAATATATTTTCTTTATTGAAAACTACAATTTTTTGTATTAATATACTATTTGAGAATGTGATTGAGAGTTTTTAAGATATTGGAAAGTTATTTTTATTTGATTGTAGATGATCAATTAATTGTTTGGTGAAATATATAATTGGTTATAATATCCATTTATGGACTTCCTATGATAAAATATTGGAATCCCATATGAAATATGGAAATTTCTCAAATCATATTTCATATGAAATTATTTTTAATATAAATGTGATTATTTTATAAGATATGTTATTTTCATGCGAAATAAAAATTGTAAAGAAATAAGGATTGAGTGTGGAATATTATTCTCATATGATATCCCATTTGATAAAAAATAAAACTCATTAAAGATGATTAATGCATCAAAGAGGAATAAAATATGATAAAAAAAATAACATAATATAGACTAGAACATTAGAAACGTGAAACATTAATGATAGCATATTTTTTAATATATCATACCTCTATGATGGAAAAATTTCAATATACCATTATCCTAAGATAGTAACATAGTAGGATGATAAATTTTCTCTATATATCATACTGAAAAAAAAAGAAAAATTCAATTATGTGAATCCTAATGGAAAATGAATAAAATATGGATGTAATTAATATTCATCACTGATAAAAAATCTTGACTCATCATGTGATTTATATTTAATGTAGAATAAAATGATAGAACCCTACCTTCAGGGATCATGACTTCATTTTTTATATAAGTTTTACATTGAAGTTCCATGTTACTATGGGTGAAATTTTAATTTCTAAAGATTTCATAGAGGACATAAAGGGAGGTCTATCCTAATATTTTTAAAATTTTCCAATGAATAATTTACTAAGTTAAAATGATAGTATTGTTTGTCATTTATGGTGATTTAAAATTATTATATTTGAAATAATGAATTATAGATTCTATAGGAATAAAATTTAAGGCTATTAAATAAGGAATTTTTTACATCACAACATCATGGGAAATTTATTTAATAATTAAGAAAATAATATTCATGAATTATTTGTGTGACATAAAAAGACAACGTGATTTAAATTATGAAGTAAATACTTCTTTTAGGTTTCAGTACATTGGAACTATTGGAATATTTTTTTAATTTGGTAAATAAATAAAATTTAGATAAATGTCCATGTCCTCTGATCATAAATTATGTAGAGTTTAATTTAGTATAATAATCATACATAATACATTGATGCCTACTATTGGGGAGAATGGAGATCAATGCATTCATGCATTATCTGATGCTTCAAATAATATATTGAGGAGCTATGAGGGGAAGATCAATCTAACACTATTTATGCAATACTATTCTAGAAGTAAATGTCTATAAAAAAATATCAAATTCATTATATTGAATCTTCAATTAGAGATTTGACAATCTGATTCAAATCAAATAGAAAAAAAAATCGAATTACTAGTGGTTACAATTTAAATGACTTCATACTTAACTAGTGGTGTTTATGATAATTCCACCTCAAAAATATGTTTATGGTACCTAATCGAACAATTTTATCTTATTTATAGTAATTTAATATTATTATATGTATATGTCAATAATGAAATTTAGTGACATAACTAATGGTAGATCACAAAAGGATTTTTCCCTCACACTGAGGACAATCCTTGTAAAAATTTTATGTGTGCTTCATACAATTAATATTCTAATATATTGGAGAGGAAGAGCTTATAAATAACTAATATAGATATTATTTTTTCATAAGTGTTTTATTCAAAATAAATAATTTATCAAAAGAAAACCTAGTACTACTGATTCACCTCCCCGACCCTCAATTGTTCCCTAACTGATTAGGGATATTTATTTTTGAATAATAAAGTTAATGGCCGTTTGTCTATGTTATTTTCATCCTTTTGAATAAAATCATGATATTCATCAGAACTCATGGAAAGGTTCACTTTAGGAATAAAAGAATACTATGTAGAAATATTATTTGTGATTACAATTCTAGTATCTATGAGTATACTAGTGCCTAACAGAGTTAGGGGAATGACAATGATTTTTTCTTCCTATATTTATATGATTGGGTGTTTATGAAGATTTTATAAATAATAAATTATTAGTGATATTATATATAGAAAAGATACAAGATACTACAATTTTTTATTGATAAGTAAATATAATGGTATTCAATGGAGGTCCCAAGGATTATATAAAACTAAATTAGTTTCATTGACTTGTATCTAAAAAAGTGCGTAATTATTTTGGAATAAAACATATTAAAAAAATAGAAATATTTTTTATATGTATTTAGTTAATAAAAATAATGAATTTATAATTATTTTCATATTTAAACTTTGTAACATATATTATGAAAAAAAATATTTGGGACAAATAATTATAGAAGATTGAATAAGAGAGATCATAAGAGTGAAATTGTAGGTTGTTTTTCAAATGTGAACATGAAAATTTTACCCTTGTTGGTATTTTTTAAATGAATAAAATAATAATATTGGTAAGAGATGAAAATTACTGAAAAATATATTACAAAGAATAAGATACAAAGAATAATACATATGCGTTGAGGTTATAAGGAGAAAAACTAGAAGATAAAAGATATATTGAATAATTAATTCACCATATCATGTTTTTGAATAGGATACATATTATGAAGTATGACCGGTACACTGCAATATCATTGAACTAAAGTACTAAAACATATTAACTCTATGAATTAATTAACCTAATGTAGAGAAGAAGTTATGCTACTATTTTTTTGAGAGATATAAAGCAATGTCATATAGGTTAATGACATAATCATCCATAATATAAAGAGTGTTCAGTGAATGTAGACATAAAAAGTGCATCTAAATAGAATTGGAGATGCAATAGTTAAATATTTCATTTTATAAAATAGACAGACTCTCATGATTATAAATAGTTGAATTCCATTCCCAAAATAGTTCTTGGTGGACAAGAAGATAAAGTTACCTTTATATCACTAGTGGTACATTCCATAATCACGAAACGGTAATGTACCATAGCATTAGAGTGATCAATTACAAAATATTGTAACAAAATTTCCCTTGTAATTTAGTGACTTAGACAAAACATGTACACATCAAACTACTGTAGTAGTGGATTATTGTAAATTAATTAATGTCTGTGTGTATGCTCCGTGGATTATCCCTTGGTTGTGAACCAAGGGAAAATTTTATTTTTACATGACTAATTTAATTTCCATTATTTGTACACATATTTCAATGAGAAATTCATTTAGATAACTTGGTTGGATATGTTTCCTACAACTATTAGAATAACATCATAATAAAAGTATAACAAGTAAAGGAAAAAAGATTAGTTTTGTAAACAAAATATGTCACCCCCTTCTCTAGGTGTGTTGGGTTATAAGAATATGATCTCTATATTTAGTTCTTTAGATTTTCATAAATTATACACGAAGTGTATCTGAACTATTTTTCATAATAAATTGATATTATTTATTTTCTGATAAAAATTGTTCCATTAATCATATATCCACTATATAATAAGACATGTATCATCAAATATTTCATCAAATTATCAACATTCATGAAATAAATGAAGGATATACTAATATATGTATGAAATATATTCTCTAATTAAAATACAAAAATTCATTAATGTTCCATTGATTACAAAACTACATTCTTATTTGGATTCAGGATATTAATAATGTTCTGATTCCCTTTAAAAAATGCATTACCTTGACATATTTTTGAAAAAATATTTAGTTCCGTTAACTAAAACTCATTTGTTAATGTTGTAAATACTTTATTTCTTTAAATTTCTTCTCATATTCTTTATATTAGGGGGAAAGACCATTTAATTCCTATATTTTCACCATATAATAAATATTCTGTACAAGATTCATTATCTTCTTCAGATATATATTTTTCAACAATAAATTGATATAGTCAACATTTATTTTTATCTTTTCATTTTAATATCTTCATATGAATCTCATTAAAATACATCCAATGGAAATTAATTGGACCCAAAAAAAATTTCCCGCTCATTAGAATTATTTTAAAATATAATCGATATATAATGGAAGAGGAAAATATATTTCAATAATATATAAGGTCAAATTCATCTCTCACATTAATTTTTAAAACCATTCCTTAAAAATAGATTATTGAAAATTGTCTTAAATGGAAAAAATTACAGATTTTTTTACTGCATTTTTTGGTAAAATAGAATGAATAACCACTAGTATTGAATGGTACAACTATCAATAAAAATAATGTGACATAACAACATTAACATAAATTCTTATATTTATGAATGATTATTAAGGATTGAATAGTACATCTAGGGAACTTTGACTCCATGAAAAATACTACATATCCAAATTATCAATATTCTAGATAATTTATAAGTTTTTAAATATGGAAATGTACATCATTGTACCATATTTGGTAACAATTCTATCTTTCCTCATATTAATGATATCTAACATAACAGTAATTTCATATATTACCTTTTTTGGAATATTGAGTAATGTTCCAATTATATTATCCAGTATTTTTTATCAATATGCCTGTAATCTTAGAAATTTCACACATATAAGGAAAACATATATGGAAATTCAATCCATATTAGGCATTTTATTATCAGTCTCTTTCTATAAATTTTTTAAAAGGGTTGTAATGTTTTAATATGTAATATTTAGATTTTAATAAAACTAATGGTATATTAAGGGAAATGATATAGGCATTCATTTATGATATCCTTGAATAAAATTATGCATCACTATTAATTATATCTTAAAATAAAAAATATTTGATCTCTATTAAAACATATTTTCAAACATTGATCGAATCAAATTCAATGTGTATATTATTTATATATAAGGAATGGATTTTTTTACATTGATACATTAGTATAAAAATTTTATCTTCACTAGAAAAAAATGTATTATACTATGTAACTTGGCTCAAAAAATAATTTTTTTTCATTGTACATACGACACACATCATATATAATATCCCTCATTTTCATTAATTCATTATTCAATGGACACAAATATATTTCCATATAATTAATATTTTTTAGGCCCAAAAATTAACACATATTATATTATAAACATTCATATTAAACAATTAAATGGTGGGAGATTATGAACTATTAAAATTGGTAGCCATATACTATTGTTATTACTATACGTACCATGAGTATTATTTCAATCAATAGCTAATTAATGATAAAAGTTTCATTCTGCATTCCTATATTTAGTAAAATCATTGATTATTTTTTCCCTCTATGTACAACGTATACGAAGTCAAAGATGACATTTTCTTTATTCTTTCAATTTTATTCCATGTTAATTTATTTTCATTTTATGGAAAAATAAACATGAATATAAATATTTTAATGGTTTGGAAATAGAACAGAACTATTTATAGAATAAAATCATTTTATTTATATCATGAGGTACATAAACAATGATATTATTTTAATGATCCATATATATAATAAATTAAAATCGTTATGAAAAGTAGGTATCCTCTCATAGTTCATGTTTATAGGGAAATTAATTTGTTTATATTTATATTTATTGGAAGCAATCATTATATCCGCTTTCATCGTAAATCACAAAACAAAAAAAATTATGTCAACCTTGTATCACTCCAACCATTAGTCTCTTTCTAGTTGTACAACATCAATACACTAGATAATTTTTTTATTTAATACATCAACTATATTATTGTGTTTAAATATTACTTTTCGTATATTTAAACATCATAGGGAAATAAAAATGATCATTCATAACCATATTTATCATTTCTTCACATTGGTCAACCTCTTAATATCTTCTTGTGTCAACATAATTTGACCCACATTCCACCCTTCTCCAACCAATAGATGCATTAAGTGAGTCTATTTCATTAAACAATATATATCATTGATCAACACCATTAAAAAACATATTTTGCAAAATCATTAGCTTTAATAATATTTCTCGAGTATCAAAAATAAATAAAAAGATAATATATGATATAGGGTTCTTCTAGATATAAAATCAGTATGTTAAAAAAATATTTCACATCATACTCATATTCTCTAGATAATTGTTTAATTGTCATACATTCTGGGCAAATACAGTTATTAATATTTTTATGAAGAAATTTCGAGAAGAAGTACATTAAAAAAATCATGAAAAACTATTACAAATAGTTTTTAGTAATTAATTAAAAATGACCCACATATTAGATAATTTATTTTTTGAAACAAATATATCAACAACTTCTCATGTAATATATTAAATAAATTAAGATGTGTAAAATATTATTAATTGATTTTGATTATAAAAATATGTTAAAAAATTAACACTTATTAAATAGTATAACATTTGATAGAAATTATTTAAAAATAAATATAAAATCATTTTATTCTATCATTCATTTTGAAAAAAATGAGTTTTTATTTTATTTATTTCTAATAAAGATACATCAAAAATAATAAATCCTAAATAGATCCATTAATTTAAGTGGGAAAAAACTCTATATTTACCAAGAATACTTTAAACACAAATATATATATAAGGAGTTTTAAATATCTCTATTCTAAATAATAATATTGAAAAATTCCCCTCATTAGGTAGAGTATTGGTGCCCATGATATTATACATATAGATACCCTTGGGGTTGTCATAAAATATTATGTGTTGACTAAATATATAGATAAAAGTATAGGGATTTTGAATTTAAAGATATATATTACTGTGAATAAATAAAAATAATGAATAAAAGCAGTAAATAATACCACACTACAACTTTAAATTAGTCACATATTCACATTAGATACCTTCAATGACCGTAAATTTTGATTTGAAAAAAACTTTATCATGTGTGTCTTAGAAAAACAAAACCATCCAGCTTCTCTTTATGGGTTTATCAAACCCACTATATTAATAATTAAATTTCATTTTATGTCTTATATATTTTCCATTACCTATACCCTTATAATAGGTTCATTTGAAGACATTAAAATAAAATTTATTCAATATTTTGGATTAACGGATCAATATTTTTTATTGAAATTTCATTTTTACCTTTAATATGGGTGATTATTTCAAGATTTTTGGTTTTTGAATGCTGTAAAAATATTTTCAATAAATGTTCTAAAATATAAAAATGGATATATTTCATATAAAAATTTATTCTATGGTTTTATTAGATAATTTTAATTTTATTTGAACCAAATACCTATTTAAAAAATTATTTAGTTGATAGATTAATTCATACAAATTGTTCTTAATGAGTGTCAAAGAAATAAGTATTTAAAAAAATAGTTCTAAAAAACTAATGTTATTAAATAATTTTTTGGAGAATAATATAACTTAAATAATTATAAAAAACTGTTAAGGACATTAATACTATAGAATAGGGAAGAAAATGACTTGTAAAAGGGTCCCAAATCTATGTTGAAATACTTTGAAGATGTAATGTATCTATCCATAAAGTCCCTTAATCTATGATCCCTATTATTGTTTTCCAAGGATTTAGTTATATCTCAAAAAATTGTTTTAATAACAAAAATGATATAATGTGAAGTGATCATAAGAGGAAGATGTGGCGGAGATACACTATAAAACAAAAGATCTAGAATAAAATTTGATATAGGTAGATACCTCAAAAATCATAATTCTATATGTAGTGGAATATTTTTTTGATTGAATCACTAGGTAAAAAATGAGTAAGATTTCTAGGAACATAGTTTATGGAGGATTTTTTCAGGATAATTCTATATAATTAGTAGTTTTCCGATAATAGCATGATGATGTGTCCAACTATAGAGTAATATCACATGCTAACCCACATCAATGATGGCTAGAGTCTTAATTTTTCAAATGAATTTCATATAATAATTAGATTAATATTACTTATTTAAAATAAAATTTATTATTTTTAAATTAATATCTTCGTGTATTTTGATATTTGATAATAAATCAAAGATTAGATTATCATTTTTAATAAATCTATTTATAAATAATATACATCTATTATCAATTATTACAAATTTATATCTAATACATCTATACAAATTATATTACCACATTTTTATAATTTATGACTAAAGAGTGTCGATAAATATTTTTTTAATATTAGCGGTCCATTATGAATCATCATTATTATGTTTATCTGAGCACTCTATAATAATCAACCTAATCATATTATTCCCATATTATATAACTTATTTTACGCCCATAAAAAAATAAGTGGGGGCTCCAAATCCATAATGATCTGATGACTCAACATGCTACTTTTGGCCATCAATGTGGTCTGTTGTTCAATCTCATATGTTATATGAAGAGGGTGAATGGAGGGACATCGATCACCAGAATAAAAAATGAACACACATATACATTTAATTTATAAATTAAATTAGTTATATTGAAAATTTAATTATATTATAGAATATAGGAATAAACTAATATAATTGGTACATGGATACTATCTCTAGGGTAACCATCATCACCATATATCATATCTTTAAATTCATCTCTTCACAAAATTCACAACAAGGAGTGTGATTTGAAATTCCTACTATGTATTTATTGATAAAATATATTTTTTAGGGGGATTAGCGTCTAAAAATACCATGACTAACCCTCTAATTAGACACATCATCCAATGAAATACAATTATAATATCATTCCAATATGACTCTAGGTATATATTACATTTATATTATATAACTAGGTTCACTTCTTCATAAAATGTAATATATTATTTTCTTAATTATATATACATACATAATTCTACTCACTCAACAAATAATATAAATTCATATCATTGCACCTCTATATCAACACTATGAAAAAAATAGATTATCTTTCTCAACATGAGTTTGAGAAATCATGGTAAAACTCGAAATCATTAAATTGAACATCATATACATCTCTTCACTAAATATTTTAAATTAAAAAGTCATTTTATAAAAAAAATATGAAATTTATATTTTTATATTTCCTTGTACATGTCTTGGTAAAATAAAATAATCACCTAGGGATTTAATAATTCATGAATAAAATAAATGTACAGTCTTACTATATCAAAATTGAAATCATTATGTTCATTACGATGGAATTATTAAAACAATCCAAATAAAATAATATTTTTGTTTATATAATTTAATTCAACTTAATTTTGTTTTTTCCTATTCATAACATCCATTTACAACTCATGGTATGAGAAATAAATTTATAGACAAATATTTGATATTTCAATGTTTTTTATGAAATTAAATATTTCCTAACGACTGTTTTATTAAAAAATTTTATAGTATATTTTATAAAATGTTATTTTATTATTTGTTATATACTTTTTGAAAAAAAAACATATTTGATGCCAAGTAAGTTTTTAATAAGATATAAATAAATATATGACCAAAAAATAATATAATTTTTAGTATCAACAACGCTCTCTTCTGTACCATGCTAATAAATTTTTTCTATTATTTAATATATAATACGTTTTAAAAAATATATTTTTATATTTCTTGAACATTCACAAGAGAGGTAAAATACACACTATATTGTTCCAACCACCGTACCATATATCAATTAATTATAATATTTTAATATCATGATATATATTCATTTATTTATTAAGATATTTAATTTATCCATGATACTAGCCAATTACTTTTTCCCAAGCACATATTTTTGATAGAATCATAAAATATATAATTCTACACAATTTTCTCAAGAGGGAATTTTTTTTGAATATCTTATTTTTCTAATTATTCATGTGTATTACTAAATTTAATGTTTTTTTGACTTAATGTTTAATATTATTTATAATAAAATTAATATTTTAATTGTGCACCCCATTCTTAGGGTAATTCAAGAAAAAATTTTATATTTTTACACCAATAATGAGTTGCTAAATATTATTACCACTCCAGTAAGAGTGAAATTCTATTATTAATCCATAATTCAATATTATAATTCAACAAAAAATGAAAATAATCTCATTTATGATTCCATATATTTTAATATTGAGAAATATTAATTCCTATGTTATTATAATAAATTAGGATTTTACCATTATAGAATAAATTCATGTTGTTTTCAATGTCACATATTTATTACTCTAAAATTATTATTATTCAAATATTTAATGTCATATTTTCTTCTTTGTTATTTTGTGCTCTATACCGACCCTTAAATGTAATTTAAAATTATTATTTATAAAACAATATATGAAATTATAAAAATCATATTATTCTTATTTTATTGGAAAAACTTATTCAACTACAGATATTTTATGTAAAACATGACATTGTGTTCTATATAAAATATATAAAAAATTAGGATTAAATAAATATAAATTAATAATATTATATCATTTACTAATCCTCTATATCATACCAAATATTATTCCAATATAAATAATACTTTTAAATAGTATGAAACATTGTAAATAATTTTTCTTTTCCAATTAATAATTCATTCTTTTATTTGATTCCTTGTTATGGAATGTGATATAAAATTTAAAACCAATTAAAAAACTATATTAATTTATTCTATGAATATATATTGTTAACTGATTCTATAATAGATTTTTACCATATCTATAGTGTACCTAACACCACATCACCACCACTATAGTATATGATCACTGGAGTTTTCATTATACAATGATATGGCACACCGTCTAAGAAAATATTTCATTATTTTAAAATATGAATTTCGCAACACAGATACCATTGTATCAAAATATATAATTTATATATCGATATAAAATTCATATATTAGAAACAATTACATTAAAATATATGGAATAGTCATTGATGTTTTAGTTTATTTTTTTAATGTTTTCAATAGACGGATGACATATTATTTCATAAACTAAATTTTCATTTTGAATGTACACTAAATAATTTTCTGTGTCATTTTATTGCGCTAAAATTTTTTACATTCATGAAAAAAATCTAGATTTATTAAATTTTAAACATTAATTAAATATGAGACATATCTTTTTTCTTGAATATTAATATGATCTCCCATCATAAAAATCAATCATTAAAAAACTATAGATAATTTTAAAATATATTTAAAGAATAAATTTTCAGATTTTTTATTAATTAATCATATTTATTCACAATGAGAATATCTTCTAACTAATGTAATGGTTAGATTTTATTAAATATTCTCAAAGGGGTTACAATATTTAAAACAATTTGTGAATTATTTCCACCTAGCACATTTTATAAAAGAATAAATCTGTAGTTATGAAATTCTCTCATATATAAAAAGCAATAATTTTCAATATATATTACAAAAAACTATCATAAAATCAAAAATATTGTGTTTTATTCATAGAGTAACCCAAGTTTCCTCTTCCCTTCATATACATAAAATTTAACATTAAAATTTAATCTAGCTAAAATATTTATAATGATATATAGTATTTTTAGTTATTATAAACTCCCACTATAAAGGTTACATCATGGATTATGTTCAATAACAAATTTATTTATTAATATAAATGAAAATAAATAGTTATCCTTCTGAATAAATGATTCATATATCTTTTTTTATACAATTAATTTAATGATACAATTTAATAATATACATTAATATTGAACAACACGTAAGTTTGATTTCCACACATTCAATTTAATTGGTAATGTTCAATAATATTATTTCGATAATAGACCAAATGAAGAGTTTCTAAAAATAAAATTTCATTTATTGAAAAATATGTCAATATTCTAAATATGTAAATTTAATATTAGTTTTATGTTTTTCCACACTTCCATACTTATGAAAATATTGAACACAATTATATTTTACATCGATTTCAATTATTTAGAAATTAAATCATAGAGTACTTGTAGTGATCATGAAACTTAAGAAAATAATAAAATAATAATTTTATAATTTTATATACCTTTTTTTCATGTTAATCAAGAAATAAATATATATCCTTATAATATTTTGAAATTTCATTTTACATGAATTTTTTAGTATATAAAAAAAATACTATTTCATTTATAAATATATTATTATACACCAATCAAGTAAAAACCAATATCATATAGTATATTTAATTTAAATTTAGTTCTATTACCCAAAATTTTTATAAAATCAAGAAATAAAATTTATATCTTGCAAACATATCGAATAAATAATTCCCCTATGGTTTTCCCTAAAAGATAAAGGATTTAATTTTAATATTACCCTCCATAATCTGAAATAAAAATTATGAAGTTTCTCTTTGATTTTAGAGTGGATTTCATAAAGCATATCATAATAGGGATGTGACATTCCACTTTTGATGCATAAAAAATATAGGAAATTTTATTTTATATTATTTCATTACATGATCACATGTATAAGTATAATTTAAATCTAAAATAAGAATATTAAATGATATTATAGTATTTCATAATAAATAATTTTAATACCATAGCTTTTATTTTTTAGTAAAATTCAACACCATCCATTATTTTTTATAATGCTATATTGTTATATTTAAAAAAAATTATCCAATAAACATCGTATAAAATTCCCTATCTTTAAAATCCTTTAAATTTTGGATCAACTCAATTTTAGGACATGTGACCAAGATTTCATCAACATGTGAGAGTAAAATAATTAAATAATTTTCTACAAATTATTTATTTTATATAAACTAATAGAAACAAATTATATTTCAAAGGATGTTTTGTATGAATAATTATAATAACACATTTGGTCTTATTTTATACCAAATTGATATTTTTTAACATATAAATATAATTCATTTTATTTCAAGTATATATGTCTTATGATATTTTTTATATATTTAATTATATTTACCTCAATCACAAAAATTGATTTTTTATGGTTATATTGTATTTAATAATATTAATGTTACATTTTAAAAGAATACAGCATAGAATTTTATATCCTAACAGGAAAAAAAATTATATTTTATCAATATTTTTTTATTTAATATTTGTGCATCAAAAGAAATAATAATGTGTTAACTAATAAAAAAAGTCTTATTAGTCACTTTTTATCACGGATAAAATTTATTACCTTAAATACTCTTAATTATGATATAAAGGGATATTTATTACTGATAATTTCTAGCCTTGATAAAGGGTTGAAAAATATTTTGAATAATCATTTAAATAGCATCTCTCCTTAAGGTTGATTATAAAAGCAATATTTTTCTGTGTTTATAGAGTTTCTAGGTTGTAAAATGAGGCACGCAATTATAAACTAATTCACTCCATGAAAATTTATATACTATATGTGATGTTTATTTACAAGGTAATTGACACACACCTATCGCAGGGTGTGGAATAAGATTATTTATTTTCCAAATGCAACACAATGGCTGACAAGGGTCATCTCACATGAGGAGTATCACTGTCAGTTCAATCACAGATTCTAGTTCACCTATTCTAATTTTTTTTTATAATTTACAAAAATTGATGGGTGAAATTGTTTTTTGAAATAGTTTAAATAAAATAATTAACTAAAAACATTAAATCTAAATGAATATGAAGTTTTAGATAGAAAACAATTATCGAATAAAGAACTTGTTCCTAACATTGGATAACATGAGTTCATTCATTATTTGATTATTCATTAAATTCAATTTGATAATTCATTTTATTAAACCAAATTAATGAATTACTTTCCTTTTATTTGTTTATTGTGTTATATTAGTATGCATCTGTAACCCCAAACCAAACCTCCTCCAATAGTCAAATTGGGTAAATACTCAAATGAGAATTTTATTCCTGAATGATTGGGCTCCACTGTATGTTTTTTCAAACCTTTATGAAACCCCAACATCGCCATATGAAGTGTTTTCCCTAGATAAGGATGTGAAAAAAATGAATAAATGGAGAAGATTGGATTTTTATGTAGTGACCCTTTGGATGAATACCACACCAATGCAATTCTCTTATATCCACCACAAATACATTTAAAAAAATTTAATTGAAGCTCAATAACAAAGAACGCCATGAAACCTCTCCCAGGCCCAAGCCTCAGATTAGCTACTTTCCATTTCAATGTGAAAATTGATCATGGTGGTATATGGAAGAGGTAGAATGAGATTATAATTATATAGAAAGAGAGATGGAATAAAAAATGGAATCTCTTTAATAAAAATATGAATGCACTACTTGGAAAAATAGAACAAAATAATAAATTTAAAGAAAAGAGAAGTCCAAAATAATAAATATGTCCCAAGGACTCCACTCTATGGGTGGTATAGAAATCCACTTCAATATAGCTGAGCTCTCCCTAATATATTCCAATGTGGTATCATCCATCAGTCTAAAAATTTAATATCCTTGAAATCTACCTTTACAATCTCCTACAGATTATGTCCATCAAAAGAATTATAATGAAAGGTCAATTTAATGGTTGAATGTTTGCATGGTTTATATTTTATATATGTTCAAAAATATCTTTTACATTTCTCCCCAAAAATTCTAGATTGATCATGCCTTTTTAGTAAGACATATGACCAATTAATTTTTAGATTTTAATTTGGATGAATGTTTCATATTTCTTCCCTAAATGCATAACATACGAAGAATGACTTAATGATGGGATATCTCCGAGATCATCCTCAAAATAATGCCCCATTTTATTTTATTTCCATTATAATAGGATCCACATAAATTGTAAGTGTGTAGAACAATTTATTATTAATTTAGTGAGCTTAGGTCCACACAGTCATCCTGAATGATTGTCCAAGTTGATTGATTTTTTGGACCCTTGGATAGAAAAAGTATTCAGATATGATGAATAATAATTAAGAGAAAATAAATCAAGTAATATATTAAAAAATAATTACATCAATTGAATTTATATTAAAAAATTTATGGTTGAATTACCAATGTGATTAAAATCTTCCTATATTTCGGAATTAATTAATTTTACCATTTATGTCCAAAACACCCTATAAATCCAAAATTGATTCAAATAACTCAAATTAAGATATTTTTAGAGATTAAATATTTTTATATTATATGAAAAGTGATGAATGTATTATCTATATCATTTTCTCCACACGTAAACCATTCTTGTCTGTAAGCATAAAATCTAAACCAGGAATTCAAATGAAACCAATACTATAAATATTCAATTTTCAAAAAAACAAAATAAATAAAAAGTGAAATGTCAAATAAAAATTTCAAAATTACAAATATAATATCAATTAAATATTCCATTTTTCAATGAGACACTCTATTCCTTCATTTAACTTTTCCCATTTTAAAAAAGGATGGATCTTCTCTATTAATTCATTAAAGATTAACAATTTATTATTATTAGAAAATCCAAATCATGATATACCACTCTTGAATATTTTCACCCACAACTCACGATAAAATTTAAGTCAATTTTTTTCATATCATGAGAACATGATCCTTTTCCATAGGATTTTAAGGGACTACTCTCTTTAATAAGTAAATAAAAAAGGGACACAACATCTTGAAGTCTTGCAATAATGGTCGAAATGACTCTGAGGGTTAGGTTATTATGATTTGTTGCATTAGAAATTAAGGCTTAAGAGGGAGGATTATCACTTAAGTACAATCCATGCTACAAAAAATTTTAATGAAATTCACCCCTTGAAAGTAGTTACAACCACTTCCCCAAAACTCATATTAATGGTTAATATCAAGTAAGAATAATTATTAATTTGTGAACCCTCTCGAATATTTTATTTCTGTGTATTTGTATTTTTTTCTTTTTCTAATATTATTATTAGTTAAAATCTCACATACTTCACCGAACCACATACTTTCAAAATATCGTAGGTCTAGAAAATCATGATTTTTTGTTTCTACAAATCACAACCCATTTTATCTATTTTTTATTCAATTGGGGAAACAATAAATATTAAAATGAAAGAATTAACAAACATTATTTAATCCCAAAAATAATCACCCCACACTACATTAATAAAATTTAAATCATCCCTTCCACCACGACTCCCTTCACCCCTACACATCAAGTTTACACTATTAGTAAATTTCCAAGACCAATGTAGGAATGGATAAAAAATATCTTCATGGTGTATCATCCCTATTAAGGTTATACATAGTCTCTAAAAGATAAATAAATATTTATATAATGGTTGTATTTAAGTATAATGTCTTTTCAAAATATGACTCAATCATTTTAAATGTGTTTTTTCATAGTCATAACATTTACAAGTTTCAATACATGTTCTAGAAGGTCTCATGTCACGTGATCACTCAAATAATATACTCAAGATATATATGAATTAAATATTCTAGAAATACTCTTAGGAATTAGAAATATGATATTGGAAAGTAAATCAAGGAATGACTAATAATAAATAACAAATTCACATGAATTTTAGAAATTCAAATAATGAAAAGTGGAAGGGCACATTTATTACATGATAAAATTAATTTCTAAAAATCATGACTCATTATTTCAATATCTATGGTTCTTTTCAACAATACAATTCATCGTATTACTCGTTCAATTTCATTGATATTAAAATTAAAACATGGCATCTTTGGATTCCAAAGAAACCCATGTCTCCAAGATAATTTTAGTCAAGAATGAATTAATTTATAGGAATGTAATTTCAGTTGAAATCAAAAATCATTATTTGGAGAAAAATGTAAGGAGTTTATAATATTAATCACTAAAATTAAACACCCTTTTAAAATAGATCTATTTTTTATATTTCTTTATTTGAGGATTACTTCTTCCTTTGGGAACCTAAAAATTAAAATTGCATAATTAAGAAAATGGATCATTTCTTTTGAATATAAAACGATATGGGGAATGGGCCATATGATGGACTAATCTAAAAAGGTAATTTAAATTTTAATTCATAGAAATTACATAAATATAAATCTTGGTATGTACCCCCAAATTGAACCTAAATTTTATCTGCCTCCAGTGGGTAGTACCAGATATTCTCTAAAGCCTGGTGGTGGTTGGAGCTACTTTGACCTGAACAACCACATGTTCTCTTTTTCATCATCCACTTCATTCTTCTTGTTGAGGAGGACACCATGGATAGAGTACACTAGATGACCACCCTTAAAATGTGTTATATCTTGCATGGTGGGGGTAGGATGATGTTTGGAGGCTCATCCTCCATTTTTGCTACTTGTGCAACATATTCTTCTCCTTCCATTAGTTGTTATCAATTTGGTGCATTAAAAGAATTATCAATGAGAGATTAAATATTTAAATTTGTATGATTTATTTCAAAATCTTTATTTTTTAATTTTTGAATTGTGTATCGCTTGTTCTTCAGGTAGAGCCACATAGATATCATCTTGTACTACCTTTAGAAGATGTTCATCATATTTAGGGAGCTCCAAGTGTTCCTCAAAAGGTGTTGCTTATTTATTATCATATTTCTCCATGTTATAATATGAGTTGGATGAAAATGAAAATTTAAAATAGTAGGTAGAAATTCTCAGATTAATTACAATAAAATTAAATTAGTTTGAGTTCAAGGTTGTTTCATCTATAGGATTTGGTCTGGATTTAATTTCCTCTTTTTTTATGCGCCTCCTGTAGTCTATCATTACATGATGAAGGTGGGTAGTTATGCTCCACCACCTCAAGTTTAGATTTAACATAATGGACGACTTCAGTAAAATTTGAGAAGGCCAGTGGCACTATGTTCATCGATATGATTCTTTAAATGTGAGTTTGGATTTCATCGGCCATAACCATAAAATATTCATGGGAGATCCATGTTTCTATTCATATTTCCTCCTATTTTACCCCTATCATTATAGCATAAACCCTTTATTGGAGGACCTCCTTAGTGTAGTCTATTTATTATTTCTTCACATTTGAATAATTTTCCCAAATATTATAATTTGAATTTAAATACATCCTAAAAAAAGTGATTTTTTGAATTTTTTAAAAGAATGAAAAATATAAAAAATGGGAATTTAGAAAAATTCATCGAAATAAAATTTTAGATCCCTGACAACAACACATATCTTGATGTATACCATTCCCAGGGTGTGATAAAATCTAATTTATCTTCTTAATGCATCACAATGGCTGACCAAAGTAGTCTTACTTGAGGATCATCACAGTGTGTTCAATCACTAATTATAGTTCATCTATTCTAATTATTTTTTCTTGTTTTCATATTTTACTAAAAATGATGGTTCTAAAGGATTATAAAGTAGTGAAATTAAAATAACTAAATGAAAAAATTACATCTAAATGATGTTACATATTCAGAGAGAATTAAATTATGGGAAAAAAACTTGGTCCCAATGATTATAAAACATGAGTTCATTCATGATTTATTTTTATCATACATTCATTTTGAAAATTAATTTTAAAAAACTCATTAATTAAATTCAAGAAATTGATTTATAGTGTATGTGATTTTAGTATTCTTATATACACCAAACCACACCTCATCCAATATTCCACAAGGTTAACAACTCAATGAAAACGTTTATTCCTAAAAGAATCATCACTAATGTATATTGTTTTATGTAGTTAAGAAATACCAACTCCACCATATGATGTATTATCCTATGATAAGGGGGTGGAATAATTAATCAACATAGAGGAATGGATTTTTAATAGTGTTGAGGTGGAAGACTACCACACCCATGAAATACTCCTCTATCAACAAAAAATAAATTTAAATCATTTTGAATTGATGCTCAATAACAAAAAACAACATTAAACATCCCCTAGGGATTAGCTTCATATTATTCAATTTTATTTGAAATGTGAAACGATATCATGGTGGAAGATGGAAGATAGATAATGACATTATGATTGGAAGATAAATAAAGATAGAATAAGACAATTGAATCACTTTAATAATAACATAAATGAGTAACATTTGAAAAAACCAAAAAATGAAAAGAAAAGAGAAGTTCAAACTCAAGAACATGTCCCAGGACACCCCTCCATTGGTGGTGTATAAATCCTATTCTTAATTTGTGAAATAATCCTTATATAGTACAAGGGTGTGTCATCCATCTATTTTCAAATACATGATCTTTGAAATTCTCCCTCCATGATCTCCTACGTATTCCATACACTAAATTTCTTATTATGGTAGGCCAATTTAATGGTCGAATATTTTCATAGTGTCTTATTAAAATATGATCCAAAATATCTTTTATGTCTATACCTTAAAATTCAACCTGATCAGTTCTTTTTGGTAGGGGATAGGAGAAATTATTTTTGATATTTATTCTGGCTAAATGATTCATATTTCAACCAAAAAAGAATAGAATCCAAGGGCAGAATTAATGAAGGAAGATCTCCATGATCCTCAACATATGAACATCCCATTTAATTTTATTACAATTACTATTTAAATAACCATAATAAGAGGATTCTAACAAATTTATGATTAATTTAGTGAGGTGGGGTCCATGTGGTTTTCCATAATGATTGTTGAATTTTATTGATTTTTTCGAACACCGTGTATTTCTGAATTAGACCCTAGTACATCAGTAATATATAGAGGAAATATATCAAGGAATCCAATAAAAAATCACATGACTTTGAATTCTACGAAAAAAGTTGTGATCTAATTACCAAAGGAATTAATGTCTGTCTATATTTCCGTATTAAAGAATTTTCACTTTTTAGCCCAAACCACCCTATAAATACAAAGCTGATGAAAAAAATCAAATTGATATATTTATGAGGATTAAATAATTTAATTTAATATAGAAAATTATGAAAATATTATCTCTATCAATTCCCCCTCACGTAAACCATTCTTGTCTGCATGCATAAAATCTCAACATAGAATTTAAATGGAACTAGTGTTACCAATATTCAAATTTCAAAGCAATAAAATCAAACAATTTTCAGTGTAAAATAAAATTCTTAAAAATAAACATAATATATCAATTTAAATTTTCAATGTTTCATAGAAATAATCAATTTCCTCTATGATACATTTCCCAATTGTAAAATGATGGAGCTTCTCCTTTTATTCATTCAAGCTTCTCAATTTATTATTATTAGAGATGCCAAATCATGATCTACATCCCTTTTGATTATTTTCACTCATCAATGATGATAAATTTCATGTATATTTATTTTCATATCATGATATCATGATTCTTATAAATTAGTTTATAATTAAAATATTTCACCACTTTGTAAAGAAAAAATAAACATAAAATTCTGAGGACTTGCAATAATGGTTCAAATGACTCTAAGGATTAAGGATTGTAGAATTTTATGATTTAAAAATAAAGAATCAAGTAGGAGGTTTATATCCTAATTAAAATGCATTATATCACTATTTTTTGTTTAATTATTCCCTTTTAAAGTAGCAACACCCACTTCCTCAAAACACAATGTAAAGGTTATGATCATGTAAGAATAATGACTGATTTCTGCACCCTCTATTTATTTTTACATTTGTAATTATTTATTTTTTTCTAATGTTATTATTAGATAAAACATAAAATCCCTCGCCTAACCACATAATATTAGAAGATCGCCAGTTCCGAAAATAGTGATATTTTGTTTTCCCAAATCACAACCCATTTAATTATTATTTTTTAATTCTATTTTTTATTCAAGAGGGGGAAACAAGAAATTTTACAATGAATGACCCATAGAAAATTATTTATTCCAACAATAGGCACCCCACACTTCTACCTTACAATGAAAATCATCCCTTCCACTACGAATCCCTTCACCCCCATACTTCAACTTTAAAATATAATGAAAATTCAAAGAGTATGGTTGGAATGGTTAAAAATTGGAATGAAACATGGATCATCCCTATAAATGTTATACAAAGTATCTATGGGATAAATAATTATTTATATAAAGGTTTTATTTAAGGATAATGGAATTTAAAAAGATTCCTCAATAATTTTAATTTTTTTCTTGCATAGCCATAGCTTCGAAAAGATTCAGTAGATGTTTTAGCAAGTGACATCTTCCATGATCAGTTAAGAATTATTCTAAATATAAATAGGAAGTAGTCTAGAAACCCTATAAGGAATGGGAAATATTATATATTATAATCACTCAAGGAAAAACAAATAATATTATTTCAATTGACATGAATTTTGTAAATTAAATGCATGAAATGTTTAAGGTAAATATCATTTAAATGAATAAATTATTTTTTTCAAACCATGAGTCATTGTTTCAATATCAATGCTTCATTTCAATAATTTAATTCTTCATTTTACTCATTCAATTTCATTGATATTAAAACTAAAACCTAGAATCATGGTATTATTATGATACTTATTTCTCCTAGATAATGAAAGTAATAAATGAATTCAAGTATGCAAATGTGATTCCAATTGAAATCTCAAATCATTATTTGAAAAAAGATATAAGGAGTTTAAAAGTATAAACACTAAAATTTAACTCCCTATTGAAATAATGACATATACTCTATTCCTCTATTTGAGGATTCCTTCTTCCATTATGTAACAAAAAATACAATAACATAGTTACTCATAAGAATCATATAATTTAATGCTAAAAAATATAGATGGAGTGGGCCCTATACTAGACTAATCTAAAAAAGTAAAATAAAACTTAAATTCCCAGAAAGCATTTAATGATTAATCTTCATATGATCCCCAAAGTGTACCCTAGATATTTAATGACATCAGTGGGTTGTAACAATTATTATCCAAATTCTAATGGTGGTTGGAACTTATTTTACATGAACCACCACATGTGATTTTTATCATCATCGATTTCTTTGTTCTTGTTGAGGAGTACAACATGGATAAATTACCCCAAATATTTCCCCTTCGCAATGTGGTACAACATTCAAGGTGGGGGTATGATGAAGTATACAGGATCCTCTTCCATTAATACTACTTTTTAAATATCTTCTTATCATTCCTTTGGTTTCTCTAGATGTGGTGCGTTAAAAGATTAATAAAAGCGAGAATCAAAATTAAATTCTGAATAATTAATTTCAAAATATTTCTTTTTCATGTCAACATTATGTATCTCTAGTTATTTAGGTAGATCCACTAGAATCCCTTCTTGTACTTCAGCTAGTAAAAGTCCAATATCTTTAACGGGCTCAATGTGTTCCTCAATAGGTGAAAATTAATTTTCATCATATTCCTCCATGGAATATTACATGTTGTAAAAATATAAAGATTCAGAATAGTTGGGAGTAATACTGAAATTAATTTCAATAAAATCAAAAGAGTCGAAGTTCAATGTTTTAACATTTCTGTAAGTAGTTTTAGCTTTCATCTTCTCTTCAACAGAATTTTCCTCTTGGAGATAATCATTACTGGGTAGAGGTAGGTAGTTGGAATCCTCCACATCGAGTTTTGTTTTAAGTTGAAGGATATCTTTGGTGAAATTTGGGAAGAGTTGTGGAATTTATTTCCAGGCCTTGAATAATTGAATGTATGTTGGTAGTTCATATGCCATGACCATAAAATCATCAAGTGAGATCCATGTTTCTATTTATCTTTACATATATTGAACACTTACCATTAGAGCATCATCTCTTAATTGGAGGGCCTCCCTAGTGTAGTATATTTTTTTATTCCTGTACTAGTCGTTCAATTTTCAGAGAATAATAAATTTAATTTGAATACATCATGGAAAAAGGGATTTTTTTGGATTTTTTAATAGAATAAGAAATATTTAGTGAAATAATAATTTAGAAAATGTGATTGAAATAAAATTTTAGTTCCCTATAAATGGAGACATTTTTGACACATGACTATCATAGGGTATTGAAAAGGAATATTTATATTTTTAATGCCACATAGTGACTGACCTGGGTTGTCTCACATCAAGAGCGTCATAGTAAGTACAATCTTTGATTCTAGTACTCGTATTCTAATTCATTTTGTTTTTTTTTATTTTAACGGAAATGATGTATTTTTTATATTTGGGAAATATTGAAATTAAAATAGTGAAATGAATTCTTTAAATATAACTGTATATAAAGATACTGATAGAATGAAATTAGGGAAGAATGAACTTGGTCATAGGGTTGGATAACACATGTTCATTAGTTATATAATTATTTTTCAAATTAAATTTGATAATTAATTATATTAATCATTATTAATTAATCACTTTCCTTTTATGTATAGAGTGTGTGATTTTAGTATGTGTCTGCCTCACCAAATCAATCCTCTCCCAATGATCATGTAGGGTGACACCTTAATAGAGAATGTTACTCGTAAAAGACCCTACTCAACTATATGTCGTTTCATACCTTTAGTAAATCCCAACTCCACCATGTGAAATGTTTTCTTGAGATAGGTGAGGGAAAATAATGAATAAATGGAAAGGAATAGAATTTCAAGTAGTTTGTTGGTGGATGACCACTAAACCTGTGTAGTACTCCTCTATCCACCACAATTAAACATTAAATATTTTGAATTAATGCTAAATAAAAAATAACTCCATGAATCCTCTCCCAGGACTAAGACTTTCATTAGTCACTTTCCATTGCAATTTCAAAAGTGATCATGGTGGAAGATGTAAGAGATAAAATGAGATTATGATTATAAGAGAAAGAGATATGGAATAAGATAATAGAATCACATTAATAAATATATGAATGCATTACATAGGTATTGATTCTCCATTCCGTCACAGAGTCTAAACGATTGAAAAAGGGGAATACGATAGGCACAAAGAGATTTATCCTTTGAAGAAACATAAAAAATTGACAATGGAATGAACAAGGATTTGTTTAAACATCGGTCGATAATGATTCATCATGGTCACACAAGTATACTTATGCACCACATATTGGTCACACAGGTCACATGCGCACCCTAATATTTTCTCACTCAATGTCCTCAATGGCCTATAAATACCCATTGTGGGCCCCCCATTTAAAAAATGGGAAAAATACAAAAGTCATGATTAAGATCCTTGTTCCCTAGTCTCTACCTGAAGTCTTCTGCACACTTCTAAGGTTATTTCTACATAGAACATAAGATCTAAAGAGGGAGAACAAGGCATAATTTTTGAAATTCATTAAACTTGTGTGCCTAAGTGTCTAAACCATAATGGAAAGGGCCACACCTGCACGGTGCCTTATACATTCAACAAAACTTGCGCGCCGCCATTTTGGAAGCCACTAGGAATAATACTAAGGGCTTGAGAAAAGCCTCGCCCAAGTATTACCTTATTGGTTAACCATCACCCATGTACACATGTGTCACGCAAGTATACTTGTCTGACCAAGACATGTGTTCCCAAACAAGACTTGCGTGCCTGCCTTTTATTGGGTGCCCCTTTAGTCTATTCAACTCTTTTCTTCAAATCCACCTCTCATATTCATGATTTTGCCTTTAAAAACCTCTTCAAATCCATTTATAGCATGGTTCCATTGTTGGATTCCTTATTTGAATGGAATTCTGTGGAACATCTCTCAAAACCTTGTTATTTATATAATTTATATCACTATGGTTAGAGGTTCCCTTCATTCAACCTCATCCCTTAAGATGAGAGATTCTCTAATTTTGGAATACTCCTTAAGAGTATGCCCCAAGTTCCAAAATATGGGCATCCTCCTTAGGAGTAAGTCCCAAGTTCCCAAATTTGGGCATCCTCCTTAGGAGTAAGCCCCACATTCCCAAATTTCGGCATCCTCCTTAAGAGTAATCCCTAAGTTCCCTAATTTGAGAATCCTCCTTAGAAGTAATCCCTAATCATAATTTCTCTTAACATGGGCCTCCTATTCAGATGTATGCCTCAGATCTCGTGTCCCCTCAACCTAGGCCTCCTTTTCAGGAGTAATCCCCATGCTTAATTTCTTTTGACATGGTATTCCTTCTCAGGAATAAAACCCAATCATAAGTCCCCCCTAATTTGGGCATCCTACCCCGGAGTAAACCACAAGTTAGGGTATCTAAATCTCTATAAAGCACGAATATCTTTTATGGACCTTGATCTTGGGATTATTTCTTGAACTGAGTCTTGATCTTCATTTAATTGTTTTTTCACACGTACATAAGCACCATATTATTCCTTACGTCCACATATTTCGTGGCACAAATCATCTGGTTTTACTAATACTTCTTGATTCTCACACCGAGCATGACTCACGTGAGCTTAAAGTGTAAAAGTAATTATGAAACCTCTCTTTGGACCATTAATCGTACGTAAGCCCCACATTTCTTAATTGAACTATGTGGGTTATGATTCCTTTTTAATAAGGATATGCAGGTAGCCCATCTGCGGGTATGATCCCACCTCTGAAATAATCCATGTACTTATAAATGAAAATAAACTTCAAGTTCCCCACTGAGTGGCTTTACAACCATTATGGTTATCATAATGACCAAAACATTTCTATATAATGCATTGAAGGATACCATTGACTAAGAATATCAAATAAATATAGATGATTCTTTATCGATGAACAACATCAAATACATATAAAAGATTCTCTAAATTTCATACATATCAATCATTGATTGCAAGATTTGATGGAAAAATCATTTTTATGCTTGGTAAATTAATAAGGATTCATGAACATAACTTAAATCTATAAGAGAGTCCCGAGGTAGACAATAATTCCCCCAAAAAGGTTTGATGAGTCTGACCTCCCATCCTCTCAACCAATGAAATTTCTTAGCCTCATCGGTCAATAACTAATGAGCACCTACCTTTGAAAAGTAGTTCTAGATGGATATAGAATAATTGGATGTTTCCGGTTTAACAAATAAACCCATTAGAAACCGATTAGAATGTTTGAACCTTAAACAATCAAGGTCATCTCCATTTCTATAGGAAACTATAATCCAAAACTAAATGTGAATCATTAACCAAGTTAAATGATGTTTTACTTATTTCATAGGCCCCTATTTCACTTAATGTAAGGGACAACAAAGCAATCAATAACATATGTGCTCTTCCAAAAGATGTAGTGGCCGAACATATCTTGATTATGTCTGTTATATCAAATAGGAACACTTTTCCAAGATCGATCTGTGTTACAAATATGGCTTCTTTAAAGTTCACACATGTGAATGCCTATACTGCTACTCTTGCTGGATCCTTGTTTGCTCTGAGGACGACATCACCTACCCTGCATCTTCAATGCTGGGTCTCAAATGCACTGGTTAAGGAATAACGTCAACATGTTAATATTTGGACTCTGGAGGCCGCTCGATAATCCCTCCAAGTCAATAATTCACCCGGGTTGTACGGACACCGATGACCAGTAATCAAAAAGCAAGTGGTGCTAACAACTGTCTCCAACCGTTTCGGGTCGTTATCCATGGAGCACAACAACCATTCCATCCCATATTATAGGGAGGTGAATGAAAACACCACTCAAGTCCTTAGTTCATGAATGCAGGAGTCCTTCCCAAGGTATTTCATCAACAATCGCCACCAGAATCGTTTGGTAGTGTGCCACAACATGACAAGGGTATCCCCTTTAGGGGTTTGGCTCAGGTTGCTTAGACCCGACCATGATAGACGAACTGCCAAAGGCGAAATCTGGTCAACAGGGAGCAGGTTCTTACTTTTGACCCCTCCGAAGAAGTCCATCAAGCCCACTTGATGGCAAGCAACGTGCAGGCACATACACCCATCCGTTCTAATCCCACTGTCTAGCAGACTTGTCAGGCAACAACCCACCAATCCCTCCAGGCAATTCCAGTGAAGTATTATAGTCAGGCATATAAACCTGTTTATAATTCATCAACCAGTCCGCAGGCTCGTCTGACTGCACCCAAAGAAGCTCACCAATCTAATATGGTGGCAACTGATAACTATGAAGATGCTGTTGTTTACAATGGAAAATTCTGTCAGTACTGTCGTTTCCAGTATTGAATGAAATTCGTCAACCATACTTGACTAAGAATAAAAATCACGCACATACACCTTCCAATGTTCATCAATCTAACCAACAGTATCGTTTGGTAACACCCAGAGAAGTTAGTCGGAAAGCTCTAATGAAAAATTTGGAGCAGACTCAACTCTCTTCCCCAACACATGTGTACTGTCAGAATTCCCTTAGAGGAAAAGGAGGAATGGAGAAGGCACATACACCTACCCCAGACATGAAATTGACGTATATTCCTTTTCCAGTAGCTGAAGTCACCAAACACATTCTAACAATGCTGAAAGAGCAGAAGCAAATCCCTACTCATTTTCTGGATGCCTGTCAGAATATTATAACAGCTTCAACAACATCATAGGGAAAGACATAAAAATTTGTCCCTTCTAGTTGAGTGAAATATCAATATATCACTCCCGAATAGATAAACTCCTCTGCTCCAGTCTAGGAGGGTCGTGGGGCATACTCGCACATGTCATGCGAACAATCAAGTCGGGCACATACACCTGATATAAATGGAGAAAGTCATCCAAAACCGACCATTTCTCTTGAGCAAGCACATACACCTGCCCATAATTACCACTTTTGTCAACATTTAGTACCTCAAGTGAGTAATAAGGCATCTAAGAAAAAGACTCATTCAGCATAGTCGAGAAATCAAGAGCCAATCTGCAATAAGACCTTACTCGATGCTGGAGTTCATGAAGCCCTCAGAAAATTATATGTTGGAACTCAAGATTCTACTCTCTAATTTCCCAATAGTGGGAACATTAATTCCAAAGGTCTTCATCAGACACATCCTCAAGAAGGCTTTCTTCATGACAGTTTGGTCGATCTCAATGTATCATCTTCAAATTATATCCATGAGAACCCTCTGTGTGTCTAGAAGATAAAGGAGAAAAAGGTTTCATCTTTTGTCGTAACACACCATGGTGGTCCTCCCCATGACGATGAATTTATCTGTGAAAGTCCTCTCTGCAGTAGTAATTCGCATTTCCTGGAAAATTCTTCAAAGGAAAATGTAGTAACAAGAAAGACCTCTTATCTTGAAGCACATTCAAATCCGAAGACAGTCATGTATGATGCTATACCTATAGAAGGGGAAATACATTCTAAAATATAAGATATCCTGGGATGTAGGTCATTATCTGAACCACCCCTGGGTCATTCATCCTCTAGTTTGATAAATTAATTCTCAACCAATATTGTTGAATCTGATGAAGCAACAAAGACGTCCTAGAATTGGTCTAATCAGGTAGAAGAATCTTCATCAAATGAAAAGGTGGAAGTGATGAATATGAGAAGAAAACTAGCAAAAGGTTATGTACAAGTCATGTTTTGGCCTTTGGCTGACTCTTAGTACGATATTCCAGAAATTTTGACTAATGATTGTATTCACGATATTTGTCTAAACATGTAGAAAAAATATTGTGAATTGAAAAAGAAATATTATTTTATGATGAATACAGAAATCATGTCAAGATAATATAAGGGTTATGATGCCAAATTTATTTGGAATCATTATCAGTTTCCCAATATTTGAAGGATGAAAAGTAGGAGAGAGCCCTTAAATGTTCATGCCTTGTCACACTAAAAATATTGTGCCAGTTAATTGCAAATGCCCCATCTGGTATTCATATCAGGGGATGGGGTGTTCATGGAGCATTGCATTTCACTGTACTCTCCAAAAATCAATGTCCGCCAAAAGTGGTCTCATAAAATGTTATTTCCCATGGTTGGCCACAACCAATTGGTTTTGTGTGTAATCAAAGGCTTTCATAGAACATGCCTCAACTAGTTCCTCCCAAAGTTAGGAATACAGAGAACAAGTTTTCAAATTACTCTTGCATCAGGAACATGAGAATATTGAACATGCTTCTCGTTTAGAGCAGGCATATCATCATGTGACAGAAGATTCAGAAATCATCCAATGATCATTTGAGCCAGGTGATTTGAGTAGATGTAGGTTGATGCATCCAACCAATTTCCGGACAAAAGTCCATAAGATCATGAGAACTTCTAAGAAAGTCTCAAATATAGCAGCTCAAGAACCACCCCAGCTTTCAAGACATGGGACTCTTTTAGCTCAACCCTCTGAATCAACAAATATGATTTGAGGAGTTGAGCAGGTATAGCAGGAACAACCCCAATCCACCAGACTCGGGTATTTTTCAAATCCCCAAACTCTTACATAGCGAAGGTCCGTATTCTCTCGATTGGGGAAGAATCCAAAAGAGAAACAAAGATCCAAATTATCTGAAGAATCCTTTCAAATTACGGTTCAACAACTGGTTCCTGAGGGGTCAAATCAACAAAATGAAATATCCCATCAAGGACATGGAGGAAGACAGTATCGTAGAAATGTCGATATAAGGGATGCAATGTGTTATGCATTAATAAATGCTATTAATTCCATTTTTTCTAATACTCTAGAACATGAGGCTCACTAAGAGGGATTACATGAAGAAGCTCATGCTCAAGAGGCTGTACACACAGAGGTAAATCAAGAAGGTGTGTGTACATGGAATCAAAGGCTTACTTATAATCTAGGTATTCTTTCAAATAACCAACTTTCCACTCTCCGAAAGGCGTCCAACAAGGGGTAAGGGACAAATCAGGTCAAATTCCACCCTACCTCTAGAGATGTCCAATAAAGCTCATTAGAGGAAAGGTTCTCACAATAAGAGGAGAAAATGAAGGAGTTAAGGAGGTTAAATGAAAAACTACTTCAAAGTAGTATTCCTCCTAAGCATGCTGGAGTCAGTGAGTCAAGGTAATTTGTTGTGGCTACTCAGATGGATCAATAATATCCACCTTTAACTGTACACCCTCACAGGTCCAACACTATGGGTAATAAGCAACAACAACCAGCAATACTACCATCAGTGGCAGTCCCGGTCACCACACATGTCCAAACGTCAGTTCTTTCACCTGCACAGGTCCATGCTCAACCAAGTGTTTCTCAAAAATTTATGACTACCATTGAGTCATTAACAGATCAGTTGGATAATATGAAAGGGAAGCATGCACCGGTTCAACCAGAGACAAGAGCTTACCCTGAAGGGTTGATGCAATTCCTCCCCCATCAAATTTTGCAAGTACCACATTCCCATTTTTTAATGGTTTGGGAGACCCATAACAACACTGAACACATTTTGTTTCTCCTTTTGATACCATAATGGGAACTCCTATACAAGTAGAAGCATTTATGCTCAGGTGTTTTGTACAGTCATTACAAGGACCTGCTTTTGTCTGCTATACAAGCTTGAAATCCCGGTCAATTACCGGGTGGGAGGATCGCCGTCGAAAATTACTTCTTCAATTCAGCTCAACGTTGCCAAAGACAACAGTTTTTTATCTTGAAAATTTTAATCAAAGAAATAATGAAAGAGTTTTATAATTCATTACTTGCAGGAAGGGATTGACATATTTCTTAAGCTTAGCACTCCCTCAAGAAGAATTACTGCCAATCTGTGTGGAAAATTTTCGTGACGAATTATACACAACGTTGATCCCTATGAAATACACAGGAGGGTTTCGAGACCATGATTCAACCGCTCAATCGATTGAACACTCTCTTGTAAAGAATTAGGATAAAACTCATGTAATTCCATCAGCTCCAGGAAGGAGAATGGGTAAAGTAGAGACTGCTACAGTCACACTTAAACAAGCCCGTGTACCTACTTCCACTTCATGACCTTCATCTTCTCGAAGGGATCCACCAACTGAGTGTCAACAACAAAGGCCATTTTGTCAAGATGATCAAAGAGATAAAAGATGGAAACACTTTGAAGAGTTAAAGAACAAAGTCAGTTATTTTTGAAATGAACAAGTTCCTGGTTACATTATTTTGTCTTTGGAAAATAATTTGGTTCAATTTCCAAGGTCTAAAAGGCCAATCAATGTAGGAGATGAAGACCTTCCCAACTATTTCCCATTTCATCAGACATTGGGGCATCCCATTCAAGAGTTTTTTGTTTTCAATGACTACTTAAAAAATATGGTGGACTCGGGATAGTTGAAACTGAAAAGATCTTCATCCTAGGTAGCATGTGTTACTACTACAGAACAGAGGAAGAATTTGAGTGGAATGAATTCAAAAAAAAATGCACAGAAATATGATGATTGTATAGCTAGGAAAATGATCAACCGAACTCATGAAATTTTACGAAAACAATTGATGAAACCAATTGTGTCTTCTGATATGAATGCCACACCAAACCCCCTACATCAGAGGGAAAATATTCAAAGAAGCGGCATAATTTGAAGAATGATGAACAGTCAGAAGAAGATGAGTTCGTGTCAAAGACTAAATTGTATTTGACTCTAGAAGATTTTATGTCATCTACTTCAAAAGTACGGGCACCGCCCCACCAAACGGAACAGCCTAAACTGATTTATCAGGAAGATTCTTTATCAGATGAAGAGTTGATAATGGTTCAATTAATTTGATTCACTTAACAGATCCTTATGCCAGTCACAGTTTCGATCATGATGAGCCTGAGTTCCTTGTATCAAACAGATGAATTAGAGGTATTTCTAGAGGTCTAGTATATATAGGAAGATGTGGATATTAAAGAAGCCACTATTTCAATCCGACCCCCTCTAGAACTATATATGTAGCTGAAAATCTTGGCAAAGCCCTTCAGCAGGCTCAACAAGAACAAAAACATTCTTCCACGCATGGCAGATTCAGTCCTAGTACAGTTCTTTGGGAAGATCAGTTAGAGGTTACCCCTTCTTCCACTCAGAAAATAAATATACAGAGTCAGTCTAATTTTCAAAATCCAGTAGTATTTCCAACTCCTACCCCGATACAAGATGCATCTACTTCCAAAGCATCATCTTCTAAGGTACTAGTGAAACTGCATGTTCGATTTGGGAAACGCAGACCTTTGGACCAAAATAATGATGTCTTGAAACATTTCTCCCAAGTACCTACTATGTTATCAATTATGGATGCCTTGAACCTATCAAAGGATCTTCGGGAGGCACTCATTGTGGCTTTGTCATGTCCTCAAGGGTTCGAAACTAAAATTGCTCCAGCTGAATTCTACCATGTTGAGAATAATCCTGTAGAATTCCATCAAGTGATATCTTTTAAATATTTGGATAAAGATGATGTTATTCATTGACATATCAGAATACTGTATTTATCTGCCAAGGTCAATCACGTAGACATCTGACAAACTATCATTGATAATGGCGCATGAGTCAACCTCATCCCTATTCGTACACTTTGTCGAATGGGCCTCACCGAATCTGATTATGCTCCTTCTACATTGATGTTGCATGGATATTATAAAAATGAACATGAAACTATGGGTGATATTACACTCAGAACTCTATTCGGAGACCTTGTATCCAATTAAGATTTCATGGATGTTCATCATTAAACAGCCTTCAATATTTTTCTGAGAAGACCTTGGAAACATCAATATGCGTCTGTACCTTCATCATACAATCAGTGTCTCATATATTGTTTCAATAGTCAAATTGGGACATTATATGGTGATAAATCCCCATTCAAAACATGTCAGTCTCAATACATTGAGGTAGAATTCTATCACATGGAAGGAATGGAGAAATCTAAGACAAAGGAATGCACCAAAATTAATTCCCCATTTGGTTTTAAAAGATTCCAGCAAACCCATTCATACATGTGATTACAGATTATTTGTTGACTATCAGTCAAATTGAAAGGATATTCCCAAATCCCAATACTCTTATGGAAACATCCATATTGTCAATTATTGAAATCAAGGTAGAGACCATGAGAGAAGTTAGTTATTCACCATGAAATAATGAAAGCTCAAATCGAGATGTATTCATTTCATCTGCTGAAATCCAAAAAATATATACTTCTCTAACTAGGCCAGAAGAAGTTATATCAATGTC
This sequence comes from Viscum album, assembly GCA_963277665.1. Classification (NCBI taxonomy): domain Eukaryota; kingdom Viridiplantae; phylum Streptophyta; class Magnoliopsida; order Santalales; family Viscaceae; genus Viscum; species Viscum album. Next base: position 1,877,441,531 of record OY728150.1, on the reverse strand, counting down.
ATAGATGAATGATGATGTCGATTCTCAATCCATCATCTCCTCTTTATTACCCAAGGTAGACCCTTTATCATTAATAGGTCCAGAAATGGTAGCCTCTTCTTCAAGATGTACAAATTTTATCATCTCTCTTGATCGTGGAAATTATGGTTCATCATTTAATATGCAAGTAGAAATAGAAGAAAAACACTTGTTGAAGAAGAAGAGGATGATTTAGAGATGATCCTCTAGCATTCGAAGAGGGTATCTATACCACTGTGGATGAACTCAGAGAAATAAATCTTGGTATAGAAGAAGTTCCACACCCCACTTTAATTATTATGGCCATGACTCTTGAAGAGCACGAAATGTATACTTAATTTATAAAGAAAAATCGATATGTATTTTTCTGGAACTATACCGAAATTCCAAGTCTTGATCCCAATGTTTCCACTCATCATTTGGGTTTTCCAGAAGAATATCGAGGATTCAAGCAAGCCGTAAGAACAACACACCAAACTTATGCTTCCAAAATTGAAGATGATGTGGATAATCTTATCAATGATATCTTCTTCAGAGAAGATCATTATCCCAAATTGTTGGCTAATATTTTCCCTGTGAAAAAGAAGAGTGGAAAAATTAGAGTTTTCTTTGATTTCAGATAACTTAATCAGAATTGTCCCAAGGATGAATTTCCAGTTCGGATCAAATAACTCTTAATTGATTCAACAACTGGCTATGAAGCACATTCCTTAATGAAAGGATATTCTGGGTATAATAAAATTGGAATGGATCTAGCAGATTAAGAATCTACAGCCTTCAGAGCCCCTCATGGTGTGTTTTTCTATCAGGTAATTCCCTTTGGACTGGAGAATGCAGGTGCAACATATCAACGTGCCATCCACTGTATCTTCAAAACCTTTATAGGGAAATTTGTTTAATGTTATATGGATTATTTAGTGGTAAAATCCAGAAATCATTCAGATCATTTGAGAGATTTAAAAATCATATTGCACAAACATAGAAAACACAATTTGAAGATGAACCCCTTAAAATATTATTTTGGGGTAACCTCAGGAAACATTCTCGGCTTTGTGGTATGCCATCGTGGTATCGAAGTTGATCCTAAGAAGGAAATTTCAATCCATGGTATGTCACATACTCGAAATTTAAAATAAATCAAGGGACTCCAAGGATACTTGGCCTATATTCGGCTTTTCATCACCAATTTGGCAGGAAAAATATTACCCTTTTCCAAATTGATGAAGAAGGGAGTCACTTACCGGTGGATTGAAGAATGTTAAGAGGAATTAAATATTTTCAAGAAATATCTCTTGAGTCCACCAGTATTAATGCCACCTCTTGAAGGAATACCATGTATCCTCTATGTGACAGCTTTAGAGCGATCATTGGTGCCTTACTTTCCCAAAAGAATGATGCTGTGAATGAAAATAGCTATTACTATCTCCGTCGGACTATGCTTGAAGCTGAAAGCTGATATTCAAGTATTGAAAACTACTATTTAGTGTTAATCATTGTAGTTCAGAAATTGATACACTATCTGCAACATCATGAGATCCAATTGTTATCTTGCAATAACCCGCTCAAATTTATCCTTAGTCATACTATCCTTATAGAACATCTAGAAAAGTGGGCAGTTAGTTTGTAGCAGTTTGATATCCAGTATGTGTCTCAAACGGTAGTAATGAGCGAATCTCTAGCTGATTTCTTTGATGAACACCCTTTATTGGAATATACATCTTTAGATACTAAACATCCTTATGAGGAAGTCTTCTCTATTCATGATAATCTTCAAACATGAGAAATGTACTTTTATGGTGCTTCCATAAGTCCAACAGGGAAGAAAATGGATAATCCTAAACTCAAAAATGTTGGGTTAGGAATTGTATTTATTTCCCAGGAAAAGGAGGTTCTACCCTATTTCTTCTTATTATGGGAAGGTGGTACAATTAATGAAACATAATATCATGCTCTCATCACAGGAATGGAGTTGGCGCTTCAGACACAAGTGAATCACTTAAAGGTTAAAGGTGATTCAGACCTAGTAATCAAACAAGTCAATGGGGATTATGCCATCAGAAAAGAATCGTTAATACCTTTGTATGATTACTTCATAGAGTTAATGGTGTAATTTCCCTCAGAACAGACATTTTCTTATGTCCCGTAATCTCAAAATTCCCATGCTAATGCACTGGATCATTTAGCCACAGCTCTAGCATATCCAAATTGGGATAAAACAATCATCGATATTGTCCATCGTCATACAGTTTCACCTAATATTCAAATCAGAACAGAGGAAATCAATGAAATTAGTCCCATCTCGGAACCATATGGTCATACTATGGGATGGATGCCACCTATCAGTGAATACCTTCAAAATGGAACACTCCACCCTGATAAAGCTGGGAAAGAACAAAACCAATGATGTGTGGTAAATTTTACTCTTTATGATAGCCCAGATCACCAAAAAAATCACTACATGTGGGGTTTTGATGGAATTCTCTTCAGATGTATTGATGGTGAAGAGACAGTGGATGTCATGAAAGAAGTAAAAACATGAGTCTGTAGTGCCCACCAGTCTGGACATAGACTATCTGATCAAATTCAAAGGCTTGAATACTTTTGGCCTTCAATGATACAAGTTTTGTTGATTTCACTAAGATGTGTCATTACATCCAAGTATGTTTCAACTTCATTCATCAACCCCTAGTGTTTCTTCATATAGCTAAATAATCAAGTCCATTTTTCACGTGGGGAATGGATGTAGTAGGACCTTACCCTTCAGGTACATCCAAGTAGTTTAAGTATATTCTTACTATTATTGATTAATTTTCCAAATGGGAAGAGGTAGTACCTCTAAAAGAAGTTACTTCTAAAATAATTATTAACATCATCAAGTCTAACAACATTACCAGATTTGGTGTCCCACATACCATATTAATGGACAATGGCACCAACATATGTTCATCCGAGATAAGGAGGTTGTATCAAGAATGAAAAATCAAATCCAACCATTCATCTGAGTATCATGCAGCTGCCAATGTCCAAATAGAGGCCATCAACAATACTCTTTCAAACATAATACAAACTATGGTGGCTAAAGATAAGAAATCATGGTCTGATAAACTTTTTCATGTTTTATGGGCTTATCGGACCCCCACTCGCACTACTACCCAGTCAACACCATATTCATTGGTATATGTACTAGAAGCAGTATTTCCCATTGTGGTCCAATTACCTTTACTTAGAGTATCCATTTTTGATAATTCATCTTCTGATGAACAATCTCAAATGTGATTGGATGAATAGAAACATTTAGATGAAAAATTATTGTGCACCCTGCACCACTTAGAAGTCTATCAGAATCGAATAGCATGGGCTTTCAACAAAAAATTGTGTCATCATTCATTTATTCAAGGAGAATTGGTGTTGGTCATCATAACTCTAATGATTCTAGGAAACAAGCCTCCAAACCTTGAGGAAAAATGGGGGGGGGCATTAATTAATACATTTGGTCTACTCCAATGAAGCTTATTCTATAATCTCAATGGATGAAGAACTCATCAGAACTCCAACCAATGACAGATTCCTGAAAAATAATTTTTTTAAACACAAATACTTACATCCAAGAAGTTGTTAAACTACATAACCATTAACTTGGATACACGATGTTAAACTGTACAACCCAACGTCCTACATGACGTAAAACTATATTGTCCTACATGACATTAAACTGTTCACATGTTCATCCTATATGACATAAAACAGAAAAAGTCCCTTAATACATCCTACATGATGTTAAACAGTATTTTGTCCCTACTATATGACAATAAACTGTGCAGCACCAATAGTCCTCACTGCAATACATTAAACTACATAGTCCCCTCATTCTTCCAACATGAAGTTAAACTGTGTCCCCCTTTTTCATCCAACATGACGTTAAATAGTGAAAAAGTCCCTAAATACATCCCACGTGGCGTTAAACTGTGCATTGTTAGCGTTGTTTCTACCTCTTTTTTCTCGCACTGAGTATGAATCACGTGAGCTTAGAGTAAACTTCAACCATAACACCTTCTCTGGGCTGCAAACCACGTGTAAGTCCCAACACCATCTTCCAGTTGTCCTTTAGAAAAACTTCAGCATCAATTAATTTCTTAATTGAACTACAAGAACATTGATTCATGCCTTCTAGGCTGGGTACATAGGCAACCTCCTGAGGTTCCAGCCCAAAATCAATCTCTTCACATTGGTTCACCTCCGTCCCACATGATGTTAAACTGTGTACCTCTCTTTTGTCCCTACTACATGATATTAAACTATGCAACGCCATCGTCCTTGCTATATGACTTTAAACAATACAGTCTCCCATTGTCCATCACCTAAGAGGGAATCATTATTTACATTGATTTCCAATCATGTTATATTCTAAAGTCTATGTGAATACATGGAAATGACCAAACCTTTAATCTTGGGACAAACCATCATTGCACTAAAGTCCTCTTTCAGCCTTCACTTGTACAAACCAAATCTGTACAAAGGGTATTTTATGTACTATGTGCGGCTTGATTCCTATAATTATGGGATACATAGGAATGTTCGAGAATCTCTTGAATCCAACCCCAAGACTTTGGGCCTAACCCCATATTCCAATTTTAGTCCCTTGGTTGAAAAGTCCACCTGTGAAAACATGAATGTGGTATGAAAACCCTTCTATTGATTCACATCAGGTTTACGAAACACAGACTGGGTATTCCTTATTATGGTCCGAATTCTACGACCTTAAACTATGATCTTATAAATTATCATCACACATGACATTAAACTATATTTGAAGAACAACTTATGGCTTGATTACCATTCTTATGGGATACATAGTGATGTACATCACCTCAATTCAGGATCCATCCACAACATGATTACGGTTTACCATTAATCTATGTATCTGTTTCATGCATTGGACATTTCCCATTATGATGTGTCATACTCCTAACCTTAAATACTTCCAAATCATCATAACCATTTTCTTGTCTTTTGGTCACAAAATGTCTGCTACCAAAGAGTTCATTTTCCTGACTATGCAGTAGGTGCCCATAGGCAGTCTTTCTTAAATAGTCTACATAACAGACCTATCAGCCAAAATGTACTATTATTTGACTATGCATCCATTTCCCATAGGTGTCCATTCATAATTTAACCCCCAAACAGGATTGTAAAATATTGGTAACTTCATTCTTGGGAGAAAACCCTCTTTTGTCTTTATTGGTCATAACGAAAATATATAGGGATCCGTAAAAATAGCCATCCTTAACATTTTTTCCCATATTCTATTTTATGATCTAAAAGTATTCAAGTTTGTGTTTTATATTTCCCATCCCTACATTTTGGTCAGACCTTTGTAGAAATAATATCCATCCAATTCTTTGAAAATCATGGCTGGAAATATCCTCTCCATATTCAAGTGCCTCTCTCCATAAAGGAAACCCTATGAATTGGAAAATATTAATCACCATAAACATCCACTAGCTTTTAAGAAGTTGAAAAGTAATATTTATGAGAGTTATTTTTCCTGAAAACGCCACACGTGCCACTAGGTGGCCAACATAAGTAGTCTATATAATGGAACTGTCAGCCAAAATGTGATATTATTTGACAATGAAACCAATGACCTTAAGCAACCATGCATAATTTAACCCCCTAACAGGTTTGTTAAATAATGTTAACATGACTCTTAGTAAATAATTCTTATAATGCGTTTTAACCCTTTTTTCATGTCATTCCTCATATGAAAAATTTCTTACATAATATTGTACATGTTATCCTCCATAATTGAATGTGGTAATATGTTATCAAATAAATTATCAACGAATTGATTCAATTTTAGTCCATTTTTTCAATGCTATTCGACCATAAATAGTAGCCTTTTTATGTCCGACGTGCATTACTTTAAACTGCCCACAAAAGATAAGGGAACTCTGAACAAAATTCAAGTCCAAGCTCACTAAACATACATTTTGTATGATTTAGTTAATATTGATAAATTAAAAGAAATAAATCTTGTAGGGATATTTTTATAATCCTAGAAACAATTAAACTATGCTTACTAGGCCAATTGGGTTAGGTAAAATAATTTAAAGAAGGTAGAAGAAGAATGCATGAACCAAATTATTGAAGATGAAAGTGTTTTTCATTGATGCATATGAGATAGAAGTACATCCACATACTAGAGACTCTTCTATTTTTGTATAATTACAATAGGCTTTCAACATCACTCTTCATTTGATTTACGTCATCCCGAGCTTCATCAGCAGCCACCCAGAATTCATTCATTCAACTAGATACAATAAGAGACGCAGTGATACCAGCTCTTCACGGAACAATTATAAAAGATTTTTCTTGCGTGCGGTTTGAGATATTTTTTTTTCTGATCAAACAATGACTCTATTTATTTCCAATAGACTTGGATGATGGACGCATGGATTTTAGAATGATGCATTGGAAGTATAGAGCCATTTGGAGAGAGTACTCTTTTCAGATATTGCTCTAATGTCATGACAGTCTTCTCTCCACCAACCAACAGAGAAAAACATATCAGCCCATGGGTTTTCCATTTTCATATCTGCAAGTAAATGGCATGGAGGATAAATTTGGTAGTTCACACATTTTTTGCCACACATAATTCATAACATAACCAAAATAGACAGATAGAAGTGTAGCTGCATCTCGGGCATATAACTCCTTGGCTCTGGAATGTTGACTCCTTGTAAATGACCATGACCATATAAAAGCAGAAAAATACATTGTGGGAAATTAAGATGAAACTTATTCATGTACTTGGAATAGTCTAGGAGAGTTATGCCACTGATATCATAGTAATAATGACCAATGATTCTCATCATGTCATCAATCCGCTTGTTAGCCAGCTCGTTAGCAATTCCAATTCTTCTGGGTGCCATTGAATCTGCACAAAGGCTGGATAATTAACTCTTAAGTAAGTTGATTTTTCATAAAATTTGTGATGAAAAGTGATAAAATGGATAAGTAATTAAGGTGCGCAAGTCCTATGATGGCGCGCATGTCTAGTATGGTCGCGCAAGTTTGGGCACACAGGTATCACCGAGAAACTCAAAATACCTCTGCAGAAGCGTGACATGAATAGAAGCAATGAAATCCAGAAAATCAAGACACCTGAGTGACGAGAGTCACTTCCATGATGACAGAGAAGTTATTTGAATTCCAGGTGCTTTGCACGAGAGTGGCACCCGTATTTATAGGAATGGATTCACCCCTAAGCGGTGAAGCCTGTGCGGCTTGCACCTACGCACCGCTACCTATGCACTCAAAACTTGTGCATCAAAGTTCCTCGGTTTTATCCTTTATCTCGTAGTCAAATCCACATTCCTTTCAGATCCAACTCTGATGCGGGGCTTCTGTTAACGCTCTTTTCCATCATAGAGTCTAAACAACTGAAAAATGGGAATCCCTTAGGCTTAAAGAGATTCATCATTTGAGGAAACATAGAAAATTCGCAAAGGCATGAACAAGGATTTGTTTACACATGGGCCATGCACGTTTCATCATGGCCGTGAAAGTATACTTCTGTGCCACATATTGGTCACACGGGTGACTTGCGCGCCCTAATAATTTTTAACCCAAGGGCCTAAACTACCTATAAATACCCCTATTGGGTTCCCCATTTAAAAAATGGAAAAATACAAAAGTAATATTTAAGCTCTCAGTGCCCTAGTCTCTATTGAAATTATTTTGAACACTTCTATGGTAATTTTTTACTTAGAATGAATGATCCAAAGAGGGGGAACAAGGCCTAACTGTAGAAATTCATTATCACTTGTGTGCGTAGGTGTCTAACCCTTAAGGTAAATGGAAACACTTGTGTGTCACCTTATCCATTCAACAAAACATGAGCGCCTCCATTTTGGATGCCTCTAGGGATAATACTAAGGGCTTGATCCAAGCCTCGCCCATGTATTACCTTATGGGTTAACTGTCACCCAAGTACAGATGTGTCGTGCAAGTATACTTGCGTGACCAGGACTTGCACGCCCAAACAAAACTGGCACGCCTGCCACCTTTTGGTTGCCCCTTCTGTCTATTCAAATCTTTTCTTCAAATCTGCCTCTCCTCTTCTAGATTTAGCCTTCAAAACCCTCTTCAAAGCCATTTATGGCATGGTTCCCTTGTCCTCTTCCTTATCTGAAAGGAATTTTGTGAAACATCTCTCAACACCAAGTGATATATATAATTTATATCCCTTTGGTTAGAGTTTCCCATTATTCAACCTCATCCCTTAAGATGATATAATCTCTAATTTGGGCATCCTCTTTAAGAGTAATCCCCAAGTTCCCAAATTTGGGTATCCTCCTTAGGAGTAAGCCCCATGTTCCCAAATTAGGGAATCTTCATTAAGAGTAAGCCCCAAGTTCCCAAATTTGGGCTTCCTCCTTAGGAGTAAGCCCCAAGTTCCCTAATTTGGGCATCCTCTTTAGGAGTAATCCCCAATAATAATTTCTCTTAACCGGGGCCTCCTTTTCAGGAGTTAGCCTTAGATCTGAAGTCCCCTCAACCTGGGACTCCTTTTTAGGAGTAATCCCCATGCTTAATTTTTTTTGACTTGGGCTTCCTTCAAAAGAATAAAACCCAATCATAAGTCCCCACTAATTTGGGAATCCTCCTCAGGATTATTCCCCAAGTTAGAGTATCCAAATCTGCATAAAGCACGAATGTCTTTTATGGACCATGCTCTTGGGATTCATTATTGAACTATGTCTTGGTCTTCATTTTCTTGGTTAGTCACAAATATATAAGCCCCATATCATTCCTTGTGACCACATCATTCGTGGCACAAATCATCAGGTTTTACAAATACCACTAATTTCTCACACCGAGCATAACTCATGTGAGCTTAGAGTGTAAAATTAATTACAACACCTCTCTTTAGAGTATTAATCATATGTAAGTCCCACATTTCATAATAAAACAATGTGGGTTTTGATTCCTATTTAATACGGACGTTTAGGTAGCCTATCTGTGGGTATGATCCCAAATCGAAAATAATCCATGTCATTCTGAATGGTAATAAACTTCATTTCCCCACTGAGTGGCTTTAAAACCTGTATGGTTATCATAATGACCAAGATATTTATATATAATGTATTGAAGGATACCATTGACTAAAAATCTCCAATACAAACGGATGATTATCTATCGATGAAGAAACTAAAATACATATAAAAGATTTTTTAAATTTCATACATATCGATCATTGATTTCAAGATCTAAAAGAAAACTCATTTTCATGCTTGGAAAATCAATAAGGATTCACGAACATAACTTAAATATATAAGAGAGTACCAGAGTAGAAAATAATTCCACCCAAAAAGGTATGATGAATCTGACCTCCCATCATCTCGACCAATGCAAATTATTAAGCCTCATCAGTCCATTACTAATAAGCACTTACCTTTTGAAAGTAGTCCAAAATTATATAGAATCATTCGGTGTTTCCGGTTCTATGAATAAATCTGTTAGAAACCAATTGGAGTGTTTAAAACTCAAAACAATAATGTCATACGCATTTCAAGAGGAAACAATAGAAAATAAAACCAAAAAAGTAATAAAAGAGATATAATAATTAAAAATCATGTCCCTAGTACTCCCCTCCATGAGATGTGTACAACTCCTCTTCAGCATGGGTGAACTTCTCCTTATATAGGCCAAGGGGCTATCTCATATAGATTATGTCCATATAAATATTGATAAGTGTAGGACAATTTAATGGAAAAATATTTCCATTTTGTATTGATGAAAGATGTTACTAAATATATTTTTTGTTTCTCCGCATAATTTCATATTGATCGGGTCTTTTTAGTAAGATGCATGGCCAATTAATTTTGATATTTTATTCTGGCTGAATGCTTTGTATTTCTGCCCCAAAAGTCAGTCATCCAAGGGATGACTTAATTAATATGGATCTCCATGTTCTTCGATATAAGAACTACCCATTGAAATTAATTTTCATTATAATTATAATAACCATAATCGAAGGTAGGTAGTCTGAAATGTGATTAATTTAGTTAGCTGGGTTCCACGCATTGGTCCAAGAAGTTTGTCCAAATTGATTGAATTTTTGGGACCCCTGGATGGCAAAATTAGATCATAGTATATCATAAACATATGGAAAAAATAAATCAAGTAATCCATGAATAAAATAATCACATAAATTGGATTAATATTATCATAGGTATGATCTAATTACTTAATTGATTAAAATGTGCATATATTTATGAATTAATCAATTTTCACATTTAATCCCAAAACACCCTATAAATAAAATATTGATCAAAATAACTAATATTGATAATTTTTTTTAGATCAAATCATTATATATTATATAAAAATGATGAAATTATTATTTCTATTAGTGATTTATAATTAATCAATCTTCATGAATACATCTGCTTCTATCCAATCACTGAAATGAAATATTATTTCTAGCATCCTAGTGGTCAATCACAATTAGTAGATGAGATATACCTGATTAGTACTATCATAGATATAACTAAATATTATCCACTATCGTGTAATTAGAAAACATAAGTCTTATGTAAGATGAATTAAATTAAAAACTCCAATAGTTTTTATCAAAATTAATACATATGGTTTGTGAAATCAAATTCTTATAGAGTATTATTTTCTTATTATTGAATCTTTATTCTTAGTGATCAATTAATTTACATTCTATTATAGACAAGGATATTCTTTTTATGTGTAATCATTAGACATTTTTGGTGGGTTATATTTGTTTTTTTCCCAGAATATTCATCTCATCTATGTTAGCATGGATTTCATGCAAACATTATGGTTTATTTTAGGATTTTTTAGTAATCCATATGCCATGTTTGATTCTATAACAACATATAATTAGTTTATAAAATAATATGTTAATATTATTTTATCATATTGATTATAAAATATTGTCACTAAATCACTTATGGTGATTAGTCATTCTGTTTGTGGAGAAATTATCTTTAAAATAGTTGGTTCTCTTCAATCCATTTGTAGTTGCTTAATTCATCATGATGTGATTGCTTTACATTTTTTCTCAATAAAAATATTATATCTAATTCTTTTGGGGTTTAAATAGAACAGTTATTATGATTAAAAAACACTAACCACACCTTCTGAATGAGAGCCTTGCAACTAGCCTGAGTTTTTCATTTTTAATATAATGGTATATTTATATATTTTCCCTTCTGTGTTTATTTTAATTTATAATTATTGAACAATATATATGTGTATGTTTCCTAAATTTACTCAGGATTCCCTAGATATGGTTCCCCAAGATATATTGTTGCATAACTGGAATGAATTCACTGATCCGCGCAGGGTGACAAATAGTGCTACAGAATCGAACAACGAACAAGGAGTGATTTCCCTCGATAAACATAAATAAACATAGATATTACATTTATAAATCCTATTTTTATATTCCATACATTTGTGAAAAGTAATTAAATTATAAAAAACATTATTCTAAATAAAGAAACCAAACATGGTGTAAGCATTATAAATAACCCAATAAACATTACGAAATAATAAAACAAATCTTACAAAACCCAAGGAAAACAAAACAAAATGTACGATACAAACAAACTTGAGATGGATGTATACAATGTGGGAAGATAATGTAGATCACTAAATCAAGAAGATAAACTAAAAAAATAAAAAAATTACTACCACCCGTCTCTATGATCGATGTAATGAATATATACTTAACACCTCTGTATACATGAACTAAAAATCAAACAACTAGAAAATGAAACCATGATAGAATTGTGATAAACGTTAAATATATATCTGTGTGTGTTTTTGTGTGTGTACATTATAAAATTCATGGTATGTATCCCTCACACACTCCATGAATCACTAATAAAGAGAAATCAAGACACTTAGTTATTTGAAAACCCATGGTTTGAAAACAACCAAGCTAGTAGCATAAGAAATAAAACAAAAAAAATACCAATGCATTACATTAAAATAAATAAAGGAAAAGTGATACATTTTATTAAATAAGGAAAACATTGCTTTAATAATAACATAAATTGAATTAATGTAAATTATAGAATATTTATATGAAAATGATCTCGATAGAAGCATAATCATAAACAAAATGTGAACATAGGTTCCTTAAGAGATAGTTTTGGATAAAATATTCTATCAACTATTCAATTGTTTCTAAATGTAATTCTATCACAATGAAACCATGTTTTACTATACATGGCCTACCGAAGGTACAGACTTTCAAAGGTAGGGTATAACCACATATGGGGAAACTAATAGTGAAAATTTATACAATTGAGTGTTTGATGAAATCAAAGGATCACTTCACTTGTTCATGTGGAAAATCAGTGCTTCACATGATTATCTATTATTATGGAGTCATATTTTTTGATAGTTCATATAGAACCCCTAAAATACTCTTAATATAGAATATATAAATTAAATAAAAGAATAATTTTTTCAATGTAGTGATTTGAAAAATATATTGTAATATTTTTAGAGCAAGTTGTTTTGATGACTTGATATTCTGATGTATGGTGATCCTGAAATTGAAAATTGTAAAAAGAAAATTATATAAATACCATCGATGTTCAGTTTTATTGAAAACCATAAATAAATATATAATAGAGTTCTTGATAGAAAAAATAAGTCCTCTTTCTATTATTGAAAATGGGTTTTACCCTAGGAAGGATATAACATTTCTAGTGTTTGTTATTTTGGAAATAGTTTACATGGGTGCATAAAATAAATAAATTGTTTATTTAATTTATTTAATTTCATTTACACTTCATCCTAAATTAATCCTCTATAAATACCCCATTAAGGGTCATAGACAGAAAATATTTTAATTCTGTATTGGATTTGCTGGAGTGATTTTTATGAATCACATCGAATCCAAGGATCAGATCAGTAGAACAAAGATCATATATCCTAAAAAAGTGCGTTAATTTCTCCAATGAAGTCAACATAGAATAATTCTTCATTAGTGATCAGTCAAACCTCCATGTTTTATTTTTGAGTTATCTTCTTTCATAACAATTATTTTTACCATGTTCAATGTTGATCACTTCCATGAACAATAACAGAATCGTGTATTGATAGTTGATTTATCATATGATTGATTTATTTGTTTATTGTTGATTAATAATCTAAAATTATATATTATTTGAAAAATAATTGAGTATGTAGGAAAAAAATATGATCTATATTTATCATGTTTTTGGTCTATGTTTTTCTCCTCCATTTCATCTCTTGTTCATCCTGGAAAATTCTTTTAGCCCACAGTTCGATGAATCCTGGGTATTTGATTATTGTTTGACAGTTCATAGGTGTAATGGATCAATACGATGTGTGTGGTTCATGATAAATGTTATGATATTTATGACATACTGGAGGAATATCATAGGCATATTAGATCATACTGGTGTCCCTAATTCTTCCATGTTTGAAGCATGGCGATGATGTAGTACAACAATGGAAGGAATTGAGGTGGAATTTTATATAAAAATCAAGGATTAGTTTCTAAACTAGGATGATGGAAATTCTCAACTATCAATTTATCCATGTTTCCCTACAATGAATTTTTTTATATGTATATACAAATTCCACATGAATGAACCATGAGTTCTGGAAAATTAAATAGTACATGAAGTGTAATCTAGATAAACATGTCACGTGGGACTACAACACTGCGGTTTTCATTGAAAAGATAAGAATCACACCTTGTGTTCTCCCTAAAAGAGGCCTGGTGACCCAATGATGGTGGGCCCTTATGTAAGTTATAGGATAGATTTGAATTATTATGACCATGCACATGGGCATGGAGAGAGTACACATGAACCACAATATACTCAAAGATGACCAAGTATATGGCATGGCCTCAATACATGGTCATAATAAAATTTACCCATGTACGAGATGATATATATAAGCATGGATATGGGTAGGTTTTGGATTTGGGAATAACACCATGAACTTTTTACAATTGGACTTGTAGACCAAGCTCCCCTTAGTGTGGAATAGTTTACATAGGAGTAATTTCCCTAGATCTGTCCTTATGATGGTATAATATAGATTAATTTTTTGAGCATAGGATTTTTAATCCCAATAAAGAATTATTTTTGATAAATGAGTAGGAATACCCCCAGAGGCAAAAGATGATACCCCATTTCATATTTTTCCCTTTTTGGTGTTCTTGGAATCAATGTGACCACATGTACTCAGGTGTTGATCGCTGAATTAGTAGTTTAATCATGATTGAGTTGTTGGTATACAAGATGTCCCAGGTGTGATACCTGAATATGTATTAATATAATTTTACATCTTGTGTGACCTTCCTTACAGTTATACTCAATGATAATTACATCTTGGATGGGCACTATTAGTTCTATCAAACTCTCCTAGTCAGTTCGCTTGAGCGAATGTGGTTACAAACACTCAAGTAAAATCATTGAATGAAAATGAATTTGTGACCTTATGTTGATACATAGATTATAAAAATATTACATCAACATGTTATATTATATGGCTCAAACTATTTTTGACATATCATATAAGGAATTTAATATTCTTCATACATTATATATAGTTATTTTGTGGTGTCCAAATAGGAAATGTAACACTCACCCTTGTATGGGATTTTCCCACACAAGTCATGTATTATGTAGATGACTGATCATTTGTAGGGTTCTCGATGGGACTAGTGTATTATAATCTTATATTGGGCTATATAGTCTGTGGATCAATCCATGGGGTCATTTTATTATAGTCCCATATTATTAATATTTTTATAATTAATTATTATTTTTATAGTCCATGTATTTGGACCCTTATTCATTCTAGCATTAGTAATCATACATTTATTGTGGAATTTATATGCATTCATGCATTTATAATTGGTTTTATTTAATATTTTAGTAATTTATGGTCATAGAGATGTGTTTATACCTACATAAACAATATGATAAGGCCTCCCATGTGATTGTTATTTCTTTTCGGCTCTGGTGGATATACCCTAGCCTACTAGAGGTACTCTTAGGATAGTCACACATGTATTATCACAAACCAAGTGGGACCTTGTGCGTATGGTCAAGAAATAGTGCTATTAAAAAAGATTTTGTTCTATTCTTAGGACTAGAGTATAGTGATCATTCTATCTTTGAGATTGAGTATGGATTTCTTGAAAGAGTGTTATGTTTTTTATGATAGGATGTTATTCGATGAAATTTAGTATTAGTGTGGAATCCAATGTATCTGTAAACAAGGAATCAAACAAACATCATTTTTAATTGGTATATGTTGACATTTGTTTTAGGGAAAACTCGTGTACATCCATCACATATGAATGGATTCTGATCCATGTGTTTCATGAGTCAGATCCCCTAATATAATCAATGATAATGTTATATATTTTCTATGGTAAGATTAATCTATAATAATTTCTTGATAATATTCCACAGATCTATCACATATAAAATGCCTTTAGTTACGAGGCTTGGATACAAGGAATTTTTTGTCAGGTAGTTTCTCCATGGGGGTTTCGATCCATAAATCACCTGGTCATGAAGAATATGGTACTCATAGTACATGTGGATGAGGTGTGTAAGATTTTTTCCCATCATGAGTTTATAATTAGTGACACATTATGTTCATATTTGAGATAGACCAATATGTTTCATGGGATTAACTTGATGTGGTTATGTGAATCTTTCATATTTTCAGGATACTTGTAGACTAGACGTTGATCCTAAAAGTAAGAACTCATTATATTTCCATAGGGAGTTGTTTGAGACTTGAAATTCAATTATGTGATGATGTGAATATTTCATAGAAAGAGTTGACCATCTAATTAGGGAGGTGTAATCTCCAGCTACAGTATGTGTAGTTCACTTCCCTGAACATGTACTTCTGAAACAATGAATATTGAATGTGGCTGCATATTAATCAAGGTTTACTAACTTCTCATAATACATGATAGATATAGTTCTAGAACAATTATTTCATTCAAAATCAATTGATAGATGTATACATAGATATATATGGTAATGTGTGATACCTCATTGAATTTCTACACATGATGGAATGTTAGAGTATTCTTTGGTGGTAGTGATCTTTAAGGATGTGGAAACAATAGCAATGAATTTCTATAGAGGGAATATAGGGGATGATGCTTCAAAAAATGGTATGAAATTGCAGGAATCAACATTAAAATCTGAGGAACATTTCATGAACTGATGAAATGACTGATTTTATTCAGTAAAATGCACTCAAGATTGTTCAAGTCAACATTGGGAGAGGAGGTGCTACTCTTGTGGAAGTTGGGTAAATCTCATATGGGGTTTTCGGAACGGACACACTACATTCAAATATAATTTTTAAGGGACACCTATAAAGAGTTGGAAAAAAGAGTAGGTAGGACCTCAAGGAAGCATACAAGGTAGAGGTGTAAGAATTTTTTCTGGTGTGGAATATTGTTTGACTTTTTCCACCACCACCCCTAGGTGGTCATCGTGAGTCTCAAGCAGCCAGTGGAATGGGAAAAAGATCACTACATTTTGTATAGGCCTATGACATAGAATCTTTCTGGATGAATAGAGGTATGATCTAGAACTTTTATACATTACATATATATATTATAGTGACAAGTGTGATCCAATCTTATCTTACTACACCATAAGTTCAAGCACTATTGGTTTTGATTGAGCCCTTAGCTCAACCCATATACTATGAGACTCTTAAAATAGACGACATAGTTATTACACACATTATATCGATAGTGTGATATAAAGCATAGAGGATTGAGTTTCCACCTATTTCTCTTCTAGATGAGATGAGTCCTTATAATTTGATCTTAGTCATGGACTAGATATACATCATTCATGTAGAGATTGAATGAATTTTATAGAATATGTGTTGTTCCCACATTAATGGGAAAATTCATTCCTTCGTATGTGAGTTGGAGACCTAGGCGGAGTTGGTTGCACTCATTTGTAAGAGAGTGTAGTTGATTACTCACTAATTAGATAGAATGACACATAGAATAGTCGAGGTTAAAGGATATTAGTTTCCTACCATAGTGGATTAGTACAAGGACTTATTTTTTGAGGATGTTTCATGATTAAATCCATACTATTAAAAATAGTTATTCAATTAATGACACCTAGAGATGGTCCGGAAGTCAGATCCTTCATATCAAATGGCTCCCATAAATATTTGAACTATGAGGGTGACATTTCAGGACATTCTATGATATTTAATGTTTGACCCAATGTTTTCACCTTGGATTCTCCAATGTTGTTCATTAAGAAGGAGTATGGGTAATTGAGGTTCTATATGGGAATTAAATACCTAATGAATGTGACCATCAAGAATAAATATCAACTATTGTGGATCAAACTCCACTTCAAATAGTTGATAGGGTTGTGATGTTTCATGATAATTGAACACATATCATTCTAACCCTAGATGCTAGTACAAGATAATGATATACTGAAGAGGGAATTATGATGTTTATATAGTCACTATGAGTACTCAATAATCCGGTCTACATGAAAACCTCCCAAATATGTTCATGGGGCTCATGGATCGGATCTGTTATCCTTTCATAGACCTGTTTTAGTTAGTATTCATTAATGATATCCATGTGTGACTTTCATCTATTGAGGATAATAGAGACACCATAGAATAGATCTAAACACACTATAATAACCCCATTTTAAAGGATGTTCTTGATGCTTTTGATCGATATTTAGGTATTCCATGTTGTAGGATATGTTATCTTCGCTGATGGTTTAGTAGTGGACCGAGAAAAGATCGAGCCATTGTCTTCTTGGGTTCCCTCTAGGTGCATGATAGAGGAGAGGATATTTTTTTGGTTTGTAGGCTATTTCAGATCAATTTTCCTTTACATCACTAGTATATAAGCACATTTAAATACACTAACCTTCAAGGATAATCCTTCCATATGGGTGGAAGGGTACTATAAATATTTTGAGAAGTTGTGGTTGAGGTTTTCATGTTCCCCCATCTGAAGATTACTGGAGGAAGTTGTCGAGGGTGCAGTGTTCTTCAATGCTAAAAAGACCAGACATGGTTGTGTTTTGATTCATTGGATGGCGGTGATTTCTTATTTGTCCAGGTAGTTGAGACCATGCGATTAGAAATGAACAACACATGATATTGATTTATAAGAAATAATATTAACATTATAGGTGTGGTGAATCTACCTTATGATTGAGCAGCATATCATCTATTCTAACCAGAAGAATCTCATGTATATCTTCCCTCAAAAGGATCTTAACATGAGAAATAGGAGATGGATACATTTTCATTAGGACTATGTCATTGAAAAAGTATATATTCTTTGTAGTTCGAACATGGTGACATATTTTATCTTCACGAAGTCTTGTTCATAGTTGTTATTCGAGTAATCAAATCAGTTTTCCTCATTTTAGTTTTACTTTGTGGAAAATTATGGTTACTATTGTCTATATTGAAGCATTGATAATCCATTGCATTTAAATTATCTTTTGGAGGCCTATCCTTAGGATACCGAATTTCAGTCCTTATGTAATCATATATCCACTAGATTTTATCATGATAGATTTTTGAAGGGGAAGAGTATGATATCCATTGTATAATATAGAATATGGTAATATTGATATTCATGGAGGAGGTGATGGGGGAGTTTCATACATCCCATTTGGATGTTCATCAAAGTGTGGAAATGATTTTCCAGGACCTATGATGTTAGTTCAGGTTACTAGGAATGAAGAATGGTGATACTAAATTTATCTCTCAATGCCTCACTTTTCACAAGTTGAAGGATGAGTACTATGTTCTCATGGGTTTATCCTAACCCATAGAGAGGAAAAAATAGATGTGGAATAGGATATCAATAGTATTTATTATTGGGTTACCATGTATTCTAGAAGACATGATTCAAAATGAGTGTTCATAGACCAACTGACCAATTAATCGTACAACCTAAACATCTGAGAGCATATTTATGTCGATAGATCATGAAGAATTTATGTATAGGGGATATTATCTTTACAAGTAATACCCTCGATGATAATTTCTAACCCTGATTCATACATCAAATTACGATTATATATATGATTACATGAGGTATTTGGGACGCATTTTTGTTTGGCTGGAGGGTATCACCCTTAAACTGATGGACAAAAAGAGAATATCATTAATGTATTGGAGGTAATTGTATGGGATTACAATTTAGAAATTGATTATATTTTTGAGAATCATATAACCTTGGTAGTGTTTTTGAAAAATAACAAGTACCATACCACAATCGTTATGGAACCCTTAAATCCCTTGTATGTCTGACACTATAGTTCAACTTTTGGTTGGACTACCTTAGGTGAGTCAGCCCTCATGGATTGATAGTTGCTATGAACAATTATATAGAATGGAAAATTATCCTGGGGTGGATGAGGATCGAATTGATCGATCTGAATTCCTATGTTCCTTGATGATGTAAGAACTTAATGTTTAAGGTTGGAGACCACATGTTCTTAAATTTTTTACCTCGACATGTATTATAGAGATTTTCATATTACAGAAAATTATCTATGAGGTTCATTGGGAAAATTTAAATACTATACAGAGATGGCATGATGGTATACTACTTGGATCCATAACTGTTGTTATATCGAGCACATGATGCATTCTATGTGTTACAACTGAGGAGATATGTGTATGACCCATCACATGTTATCGTCTAGGGTGATCTGGTCATCAACGATGGGAGTCATTTTCCAAAGAAGAAGGTGGACATTGAGGATTGGAATGAGTTTATCCTCTATGGGTGACAGTTTCCATTAGTGTGTGTCTGCTAGTAGCATCTGAATCTTTGGGAGATAAACTCAATGTAGGGAACTTAGAGTTGATTGTTTTACCCACTCATTTGTTATTACTCTTTAATTTTTAGGACAAATATATGTTAGGTGGGTATAATGTAATCTATTGGGTTGTATATAGAAATATTTGAAATAAATCATGTAATATTCTGTCACGACCCGACCCTATCGGTATCCAGGCACAACTACCCCAGGCTCTGCCCCATAGGCCAGGGGCTGGCGACAACCACCGAAGGCATAACGATCTCAGGGTGGCCTTCGCCTAAGTACATGTACAAACACACAAAGCCCACTCGATGCAGAAGTAAAGAGTAAAAATGAAAACCAAAGTAAAAATAACTATAACCCAACCACAGTCATGCATCAACTTCTATATAGTATGAATAATGTGATGAAAAGTACTAACAAGATAACTGAACAGAAAAACGGGAAAAACGTTCCCAACTAGAAAGGGGAAACAACCCGAAAACAGGTAAACCAAAGTAAATAGCTGGTCTGTCTCACACCTGAAAATCCTACTATGACCACTGAATGCAGCCCAAGCACTTATGTCCTCTACGCTATTTCTTTGTCTCGATTGACCGGTCTGTCATCTTCAGGGGCACACCAAGTACAGATGAAGCCCAAGCAGAGGTGAGTATATAGATACTCAATAGGATTCCCGAAAGCTTGAGGTAGCAAAAAAGGAGGTACTAAAATGGTGAATAAGATAGAACAATGAATAGTATTAGAGTACAATAGAGAGAGTGCAACTCAACCCAACAACAGAAAGGATTTAGACTGGTCCCAACAAAGAAAAGACAGAAACGGAAATCTTGTGGCATAACACACGTGTCGTCACCCCTACTATAACATAAGTAACTGAACCCAAGTAGTAGGAAAAAAGTAGGGTGTGTTTATATATATGATCAATAGGGAACCTGAATGAGTCTGTAAGGCGATCTCTATCACCAAGATCAACCAAATAGAAGTCACCAATAGTTTTAAGGGTAGCCATCACTGATGCCCAACAATCCTACACGTCGAGCTGCCTCATCGCCAAACCGTAGAACCTAGGTTCCTTCTTCGTTAATCATAGAGAAAATTCACTGACTAGCCTCATGGAAAGGGCTGAGTCTAAAAGAAGTAATCGGTTAACCCACTGCCCAGCCCAGCTAGAGGGTAAACTCTATGGTTAACGAGAAACCCACTGCCCAGCCCCACTAGAGGGTAAACTATATTAGCTCAACGGGTAACCCACTGCCCAGCCTCGATGGAGGGTAAACTGTAAGATGTCAATGGGTAACCCACTGCTCAGCCTTCATGGAGGGTAAACCCTAATGTCAATGGGTAACCCACTACCCTACCTCGCTTGAGGGTAAACACTAAAGTCAATGGGTAACCCACTGCCCAGCCTCGCTGGAGGGTAAACCCTAAGAGGTCAACGGGTAACCCCATTCTCAGCCTCGCTGGAGGGTAATCCCTAAGGTCAATGGGTAACCGACTCCCTATCCTCACTGAAAGGTTACCATGAAATGGTACGATAACTCCGCACTGCTTATTCCCTCACTAGGTGGCACTAACACTGCTACCGTGTATAGGTTTGGAGTGCGTCAAAGGAACCTCCGACCAATGAACATTCATGTTTCCACATTTAATGAGATCTCAAAAGTTTCTATGATCACCCAAACTGATTACACCGTTGTAATCCTCACGGTAAAAAATGCGATATAGAATATTTACTCACCCCAAACAGATGTCTGATGAAAAAGTCGCAGTACACTGCACACAACTTAAATGTCTGCCCATGGGGCCCAGGACTCAACTCCGGCTTCAACGCCTGAAACCACCCTGATCAACATTGCCTCAATGCTAGGGACACAACGCCACTAACGGATCCTAAAATGGACTTTGTATACAAAAGCTACAACTCCCCGCATTATTCAAATGGGGACCTGTGGGGCCCACACCTCGACCCCGAAACACGTCACACAGATCATACCATTTCATTAGATGTAGATAACCAAAAGGCATAGGCTATTGATTTACCATGAATGATCTTACGAAGCATAAGTCGTACAAACACTACAAACTTTTGAAATCCGCCTCGTGGGGCTGACACATCGGGCCCACATTTAGGCATACAGATTGTGCCCTCACAATCTCCTCGGAAGAATACTCAGAAATGAGTGTACAAACACCCCAAACAGATGTCGGGTGAAAAAGTGGCGTTCCACCCTAAAACGTGTGAACCAGGCCTTGTGGGGCCTGAACCTTGTCTCCAACATGAACGCTTCATGAGGCATCTCAAAAATTCCTCACTAGGACTGGGGTCACGCAACCGCTAACGGCGCGACAATCAGACATCCCAAGCAGGAGTTAGGTCCGAAGGAATAATAATTAGTTTGTTAGATAAATAATTAATAATTCTCCATAATCGTGTCATGCCACTGATAAATGAAACCAAACCACAAATGTTCTGAACCTACATTGGATGGACAATCTCAACTCCAAGGCCACAGTGCCTCTGACGGCATGTCAAACTGACGCCCGGCTCGTAAAATACTCCTGCCGCAACTTTAATAACAATTTGATATTATTAAATTAAAGAGTTCCGAGTCACCAACCTTCACACACAGAACTCAAAAAACCATGAAATACTCTTTAAAAATCTCGTCACGCTAACACGAACCTGCAGCCGCTGATATACCCCTTGGATAGAAGGGGGCCAAAATGGTCTAGTCAAGACTGGCTGGCTAGTTCCAGACCGCCGGCCTGCGGTAGGGTCACAGGTCTGGTCCAGCTTTCTACGCCCCACTGGCCACAACCCATTCAAAACCATCGGACCCCTAGGGTCCGTTTCTTCCACCTGCCAGCTGAGCAGCCAGTCTCTTGTCTTTGTGCCGCACTTACAGGACCCACATATTGCGGGTCCTTGTCATTCGCTCTGCCACTGAGGTCAGCGGCTCGGGGCTTCCTCTCGACTGCGACAGACCACCCGCACCGCGGCCCCCTGACCTCCCCATTAGTCAAGCACACCACTACGACCTGGGATCCTGCACCGTGGCCACCCGGGCTCCCCGCTCTGCCACGTGGGTCTACCACACCGCACCGGCGTCACCTCATGAACCCCTCTGCCAGCTCCAATGAAGCTGTCGTGCCTCGCCACCACCGTCTCAACCTCGCCTGACGCCACTCCTCTAGCCACACCCAACGCCGACCCTCTGAGCTATGACTTAGTCTACCACCCTTTGCGCTCTTCCAGACTCCCTCGGCTCGTCGTCTCCATGGGCCACTGTCGGCTGCCGCTGGTGGTCTACTCCCATGGTCCCTTCCGCGGACCACCATGATCCCACTGCACACTAGAAAATTATTCTAAGCCCATACTTGCGATCCCTATGATAAGACCATCGAAGCGCATTCCTCTGGTCGACAATCCGTTGAAGATTTGACATGCTTAACTGTAATCTCCCACAAACCCGAAGAACAGTTGAAGATCACGATGAACAAAAAATGATTTTTCAGCATGGGTTGATAGCCATGTTTGTGCGGCCATCAATGATGTTACCAAAATGAAGAAGAAAAAGGAAACGAGGGATTTTTAAATTTAATCTTGAATCAGAACTCAAATATAGAAGATATTCTACATCGATCAGCCTGTTTTTCGTTAGCGACGCATCTACGACGCTCCCGCTTCGATTAGCCAATGTTCTGGCAGAGATCGCTCCTCGATCCGACGAAGAACATCGAAGAACGTCTAGAGAGATAGTGATGGAGAGAGAGCTTGGGTGTTAGAGAGAGGGAGTGAAATAGGGTTTTTTCCTTAACCCTAAACACTAAAATTCTATTTATAAGGATCCCACTCAGCCTAAAATCTGAATTCATGACGCCCTCTAATTTTATATCGCGCCTAAGAAAAATACCCAAATTCTAACTCAACGGAAGAATTAGATTTAAATTCTGATACATTGTCATAAATTTATTTTAAAATAATTTCAGTGATTAAAATCAGTATGTCATTATTTCAAAATTATGATTTTTTCCCATGGTGAAATCTCTCACAGCAGGCATGTGCCTGCCACTTTTAATCCCTACCTAGGGTAAACGGTAGGCTCCGGACGCAACCGTTGAACATGATTTCTGATCCGAGCTACCATTTAAGAGAAATGAAAACCCCACCACGTGCATAGTATAAAAACACGTTATATTTTTATAAAATTTCTTCCGGGCATACAGGGCCTCAGAATAACTTGTCGTTTCAGCTTCTAGCTCAAGAAATATAGGCAGAAATATTCCAAAGTCATAAAAGGAAAAAACTGGGTCACTACATCATTCGCTCATTCAAGGTTGTTGTCCTCGGAAAGAAAAACTAGGAAAAAAAACGATATACAAAGCTCACACCTAGCTCTCAAACTCTCAAGAAAACATGCCCAACACCATGATGGAATAACATGCGAACCAAAGGGATGGTTTGTACTCATAAGGTGTGTTACTTTCGATGACATGTGTAGGAACATGCACACAACCCATCAGTTGTGACACATGGAAGATATCGTGCGCCCACTCATACTATTAGCAGGGTAGGTAAAGATGGTAGGAAACCTCACAATCACTTGAAAGATTCCCCAACAGCCCAAAATAAACTCCGGGGACTTCCCCAGTCGAACCACTAATTTCCACGTCATCACCGAAATGACGATTTGTTCCAGAAACATGGTCTCGTGATTCCCTCCTTCATAAAACCCATCTGGTGAAACAAAAAAGGATATCCAGTCACAAATGATTTCGCAGTTGGTGCATCACAACTGAGACTCTCTTAAACTCAAAAAGTGGATGAGTCAACACCATCGACTGCAGTAAACTTGTACCCTCCTGCTCCACCAAGGCCAGTTGTAGGGATGCCAACTGCTCTGAAACGTCCCGCACTAGTCGATCCTAGGACATTCTCATAATGGAACATGCTACAACACTGCCATTTTCCAGAACATAGACTACCTTGATGTCATAGTCCAACAGAAATTTCAACCAGCACCGTCACCTTAGGTTCATGTCTATCTAGGTGAGTATGCACTTGAGAAACTGGTGGTCGGATAAAACCACAAAGCGCTCTCCTAGAAGACAGTGTCTCCACATTCTCAATGAAAATATTACCACTACCATCACGACATATTGAAAACCATAGTTCTATTTTTGGGGTGTCCATCACCTCGAAATATTCTTTATAACGGTACAATATAGACATTGATCACTCAAGGTACCATCGAACAGGGTAGGCAAGAAAACTCATCCAACCACTAAAGTCTTGACACGAAAAGCTCGTGGAATACCTCATATTTCATTTTCCCTCATGGAAGGAGAGTAATCCCCAAAATAAGCATTTTCCAATCCCACTAGTGGCACCTCATGTAAAGGGAGGTCAAGCAGAAAAGCCCCACTGAAAAATCCAGAACCTGCTCTGACACTCTACAACACAACGCTTCCATGAATTCACATGTTAGAGGGACTCATCCACCACACCTCAATACTATCCGCTTTGGGTGGTACTGGCTCTCCTACATGGTTTTGATAACATCTAAAAAACACAACTAAGTGGGGGATGAACCACTCTCCCCCATGCAGTCAAAGCTACAACGAACAACACCAACACGGGGTTACACCGACGCCATGCACCACACTCGGCAACCCTTCGATAAAATATTTAGATGAAAAGTGTACCTCACACAACGTCTAACATGTTCTACATAGAAAAGTTGAAAAATACACTGAGTGTACCTCTTATCATATCATGTGTTATAGGATTGTACACATCCATAGCACACAGCCACCTGCGGCCCCATCAGTCAGCTCCCTGGGCCTGACATGGGCCGCCTGGTGGTAGTTGAATGACCTCGAACCATAGTATTTGAACCATAGTTCTTCTTTATTTTCTGCAAACACTGCCTCCCTAGGGACCACCTTGTTTCCACCTGGGAGTTCTCTGATCATGACATTGCCTCTGTCGTGGTGGTGCATCTACCAAATATCCAGAAAACTCAGCACATTTGGTCGAGTAGTCTCACCCGACATGACCTCACACATCACAATCAAAACACTAGTCCTCCTTAGGCAATCTCGGTGCTCAATGGTATACCCTAACACATGCATGAGTCTCATCAATGGGAGACCTCCGGCACTGACGCCTTGACAATTGACGTCCCTCTAAAAGAAATTTCTTTGTCATCACTGCCTACTCCAGCACTCTGAAATGGGTGAGGATGCACAAGGTCACTACAATGGAATGAATCTCCTCTACAGAGACCTCACTCAAACATTTGTGCTTAGATGTTTCTATCACATAACACATCCAAAGTGTACTGAGTAAGGTCTGCGTACCTATTCTCATACTCAGAAACTGCCATCACTACCCGCTGAACCTCTAGAAGCTCCCAAAAGAATAAAAAGTGTATGTTTGATGGGTATTACTCCTCACAAAATAGCTTCTAGAAGTCATCCTATGACGGTACTGATTCATCATGCATCTGAGTAACTATAGCTCTACTAACTCCAAACTACATGGATGAAAAATACTGGCTGTCAAAGCCACCATCTTACATGTTAGTGTCTGAACAAACCTGAAGAGAAGAACCACTGACTCTATACAACCCTTTATTGCCTGAGGGTATGGCTCACCATGGAACCTTAGCAGTATCTAATATTGGAACACATGTAGTGTTGCAATCATGTGCTCATCATCGGCCTTCGCTCCAGGTACTATCAGATACTTCACAGGTGGAGGTCATGCTGCATGTCCTCCTGGTGAAAGGGTAATAATATGATGGATCATGAACTGAGGCCTCATCTCTCACAGAGTTGTCGTCACAAACTAGAGCAAGTATCCTGGCTAGCTACTATCGCGGAGACAACCGGAATCCAATCAAGGAGTATCGTGGTCAAATGAGCATATATATATATATATCAAAAATGGTGGGGAGTTGACTAAAGAAGGACAATAAAAGACTCAATCCAGTATGATGCATGAACAAAATTCCCTACAACAAGTGTCTCTGTGTGCCGAGTCGATAAGCGGGTTATCAGGGTCCTGGTTAATGGATAGGTCAGCCACCGAACCATCAATGGACTCCCTGGTCTGAGAGTCACTCTCGAGACATGTTGACACTATTTCAACAAAACTCAACCATTTCCTTTTTAGGGACGTCCAAATAATTCCCCATGGAATGAACCACCTCTAATACCACTTTTTAATGACACAAACCTACAATATCAAGACGCAACTACCCTAGGCCCGCCTCTATAGGCTAGGCGCTGGCGACAAGTACCGAAGGCATAACGATCTCGGGGAGGCCTTCGCCTAATTAACTATACGCACACACACAACCCACTCAATTCAGAATTGTAGAGTAAAAAAGAAAACCACAGGATAATCCACTTTAACCCAACCACAGTCATGCATCAACTTCTAAATAGTACATGTAAAGTGCTTAAAAGTACTAAAAAGATAACTAAATAGAATAAAAGGTAAAACACGAGCCCAACTAGAATGGTGCCACAACCTGGGAACATGTAAATGAAAGTAAACAGTTTGTGGGTGTCACACCTGAAAATCCTACTACAACCAATGAACGCAGACCACACTCTTGTGACCACTACGCTCCTATGTAGTCTCGATTGACTTGTCCGTCTTCTGCAAAGGCACACCAAGTGCGGGAAAAGCCCATACAGGGGTGAGTATAAAGATAATCAGTAGGATCCCTCAAATGCTTGAGAGAGAAACAATGGATTTACTAAAATTGTGAGAAGTAGATAGAAAAAACAACAATATAAGAGTAAAATAGAGAGAGTGCATCTCAACCGAACAAAAGAAAGGAATTAGACTCATCCCAACCAAGAGGAGATAGTCAAGGAAATCAAGTGGCATACCTCATGTGTCTTCGTCCCTCCTAGAATGGGAGTAACTGATCCCAAGGAGTGGGAACAGAAGTCGGGTGTATATATATATATATATGTCAACAAGAATCCCGAACCATTTCGTAATGGGATCTCTATCTCCAAGCTCATCCCAAGAAAAATCACCAACAGTTCTAAGGGTATCCATCACTGATGACCGAAAATCTCAAACGTCAAGAGGCATCATCGCTATACTGTAAAACCAAGGGTCCCACTCCATTAATCATAGAGAATATTCACTGAGTAGCCTCATACAAAGGGATGAGTCTGAAAGAAGTCATCAGGTAACCCACTTCCCCGCCCAGTTGGAGGGTAAACTCTAAGGTTTACTAGTAACCCACTACCTAGCCTCGCCAAAGGGTAAACTCTAAGAGGTCAATGGGTAACCCAATACCCAGCCTCGTTGGAGGGTAAACTCTTAGTGGTCAACAGGAAACCCACCGCCCAGCCTCGCTAGAGGGTAAACCCTAATGTCGATGGGTAACGCACTGCCCAGCCTCACTAGAGGGTAAACCCTATGTTCAATGGGTAACCCACTACCCAGGCTCGCTGGAGGGTAAACCCTAAGGTCAATGTGTAACCCCCTTCCTAGTCTCATTGGAGGGTAATACCTAAGGTCAATGACTAACCCACTACCCATCATTGTTAGAGGGTAAACCAAAAACTGGTCCGATAACTCCACACTGCCTGTTCAGTCACTGGGTGTCACTAACACCGATACCGTGCGTAGGTTCAGAGTGCGTCAAAGGAACCTTTGATCAATTCCCATTCATGTTTCCACATTTAATGATACCTCGAAAGAGGCTCTGCTCACCCAAAAATATTACACCGTCGTATTCCTCGGGGAAAGACATGCGAGATAGACTATTTACTCGACCCAAATGGGCGACTAGTGAAATTGTCTCAATACGTTGCACAAATCTTTAAAGATGGCCTGTGGGGCCCACACATCAACTCTATCTTGAACACATGAAACCACCCTGGTCAACTTCGCCTCGATGCTAGGGTCACAACACCACTGACGACACCTAAAATGGACTCTAGAAGCAAAAGCTGCAACTCTCCGTGTGATGCAAATGGGGACATGTGGGGCCCACACCTCAACCCCGAAACATGTCACGTAAATCGTACCATTGCGTTTATTGCAGATAACCATGAGCCATATGCTATTCATTTTCCCTGAATGAACATATGAAGCATAAGTCGTTAAAATTCAATATTCATATGAAAGCCACCTTGTGGGGCCCATGCCTCGAGCCCGAATTTAGGCAGGTAGATTGCGTCATCACAATCCCCTTTGAAGAATACTCATAAATGAGTGCTCAAACACCCCAAACAGATGTCGGGTGAAACAGTGGAGTTTCACCGTAAAAGGTGTGAACCATGCCTTGTGGGGCTTGCACCTTGTCTCCAACCTGAACGCTTCAGAAATCATCTCAAAATGTTCGCACAAGGAATGGGGTCACGCTGCCACTGACGACACATCAATCAGACATCCCAAGTAGGAGTTAGGTCCGATGCAAAAATAAATAGTTAATTAATTAATAAATTATTCACATGAAGAGTGTCATTCCACCGAGAAATGAAACCAAACTGTATAGGATCCGAACTAACGTTTGAAGGACCGTCTCAAATCCAGAGCTATAACGCCTCTAATGGTGCATCAAAAGGACGTCCAGCTTGCAAAACACATCTGTCACAACTTTAATAACAATTTAATATTATTAAATTAAGGTGTTCTGGGACACCCGCCTTCGGGTGCAGAACTCTGGAACCACGTAATCCACTTAAAAATTCCTGTATTGCTGACACGGACCCACAACCACTGACGGCGCATCAAAAAGATGCAATTTTTAGGAGATATGCACCCTTGAACAAAAGAGGGCCCAAAATGGTCTAGTCCAGACTAGTTGACTCGGTCCAGACACCCGGCCGGTGGCCGAACTGGAGGTCCGGACCAGATCGTCATGGCCCACTTGCCGCGGCCCATTCGAAAGCACTGGACCTCTAGGGTCCAGTTCATTCACTGACCGGTTGAGCGGCTGGTCTCTTGTTCACGCACCTCACCAACAGGACCTACATATTGCGGGTCCTTGTCCGCTGCTCCGCAACCATGGTCAGTGCCTCGGGGCATCCTCCCGACTGTGACAGGCCACCCACATCATAGCTGCATGACCTCCCCGCCATCTGAGTGCACCACTGCAAGTCTTTCTCCCACACCGCGGCATCTCAGGCTCCCCGCTCTGCCGCATGGGCCCGCCAAACTGCCCCTGCGCCACCTCATGCGCCCCTCCACCGCCTCACATGAAGCCGCCATGCCCCGCCACCCCCGGCTCAACCTCGCTCGATGCCGCTGCTCCAGCCACACCCGACGCTGGCCCACTTTGCTCCAACATTGCCTACCACCCACCGCGCTTCGCCTGACTCCCACCGCTCATCGCCGCCATTGACCACCGTCCACCGCCGCCGGCAGTTCTACTTTGATGGTCCCTTCCGTGGACACCTGTGATTCCACCGCACACCCAAAAATTATTCTGTGCCCATACTTATTATCCCTATGATGGGACCATCGAAGAACATGTCTTTGATCAGAAATCCGTTGAAGATTTGATGCACTTAATTGTAAGCGCCCAAGTACCCGAAGAATAGTTGATGATCACGACGAATAAAACATGATTTTTCAGCATGGGTTGATATCCATGTTCATGCATCCACCAACGATGTAACCAAAATGATGAAACAAGGGGAAACAAAGGATTTTTGAATTTATAAATGATTTGGAACTAAACCATTAAAGAAATCCTACCTCGATCCACCGGTTTTTTGTTAGCGACGCGTCCATGATGCTCATGCTTCGATCCACCAAAGTTCTGGAGTAGATCGCTCCACGATCCAATGAAGAACAGTAATGAACAACTATATAGATAAACAGAGAGAGAGCTTGGTTGTTAGAGAGAGAGTGAATTAGAGTTTTTCAATAACCCTAAACACTTAAAATCTATTTATAGGGATCCCACTTAGTGCAAAATCTGAATTCACCATGCCCTCTCATTTTATATCGCGCCTAGGCAAAGCGCCCCATTTCGAACTCAATGAATGTCTCGGATTTCAATTTCGGGTCTATGTTCGAATTTTATTTGAAAATAAGTTCATTGACTAAAATTACTAAGTCATTATTTAAAAATTACTATTTTCCCCATGTGTGACATCTCTCATAGCAGGCCCCACAACCGCAACTTTTACACCCCGCCTTGGGTCAACGGCATGCCCCGGATGCAACTTTGCCCTTGGATTTCCAATCTGAGCTATAATTTAGGAGAAAACACAACCCATCAATGATCATAGTATAAAAAAATTAATATTTTTATAAAATTTATTCCGGGCACACCGAGCCTCGCAATCGCACGCCGTCTCAGCTCCTAGCTCAAGAAATATACGTAGAAATACTCAAATGTCTTACAGGGAAAAACGGGTTGTTACATATTTTTTGTGTCGAGAACTGAGATGACCTGGTATTTTTTAGGCCTTCAGAGAACATAATTTATATTTGAAAGAAAATATTATTTATATTTATATTACATGCACATAGTTTTCAAAAAAAATTGGAATAATTACAAAACAATGTCTCATATTAGAAATAAGAGGTCACCATTGAGTTTAGAATCTGTTTATTACCCTAGGGGTGAAATAATCATTATTGGAATTTGGAGTTTTTGAAATTGTTCCCATGTGGGATAAAAATAAATTAATTCATTATTTAGTTTATTTTATTTATTTGATACAGTGACCTATGTCCTATATAAATACCCTATTGTGGGTGATTATTAGGTTTATTTGTATAAAAAGAGAGACCTAGAGAGGTGTCTTTGGAGAGATATTGGAGAGTGAAATCAAATTAGATGATCGAATCGGTAGTGAATGGAATGTCTACACCAATGGAGTTCAGGGATCACTATGATGACATCAATACAGAATCAAAATTTATCAGGGATTGATCCAAAATCCATGTATGATTTTTTTCTATTTTTTCAACATATTTGTCTATCTTATGCTTATTTCAGGTCACTTACATGAGAAATAATAGATTATCACATTGATTGTTGATTTATTTTACAACTAATATATTTGGTCGTCATTTATTAATCCCCTTTGTTTGACTATTTTTTTGACGAAATATCATAGCCAAAATAATAAATGGTGAAGATTTGTTCCTCATGTTTATGGATTATAGTTTTCTCCCACGTTTCATTTCATTTTAATCATGTGAAAATATTTTTGCGAATGGTTTAATGACTACAAATTATTTGATCATTGTGCAACCATCCATCGATACAATGGATCAATACCATGGTTATAGTACATGATCAATGATGGGATCGAGGTATGATGATGGGGGGTGAATGGAGGTGGATACAATAAAACTGGTGTACCACAATCTTAGCAGTTTTATACATAGTGATGATGGGTAATGACGATTTCATGAAATGATATAGCACTTTCTAAGAAAATCTAGGCCTAATTTTTGAGATGTCGAAATAGTGAGGCTGAACTAACCCTAGATCTGAGTTTCCCATAAATAATGGTCACAGCCGAAGTCGATTTATACAACCCATGAATGAACCATAGTTTCATGATAATTTCGAGGTACCTGTCTTGGAATCCTGAGAAACACTCCATAAGGCACCCCAAACTATAGGGAAATGGACTCCACAAAATAGATAAAGATCACACACCATGTTGTCCTTACAACATGTATTACCCTATTTTTGGTGGATCAATTCATGTCTTAGAGGATACATGAGAAATAACATTTCCATGAACATAGGAATGGGTAGAGTGCATGGACCAAACATCATACTCATAATTGACCAGTTACAAGGCACAACCAACATACATGTAGAAAACAATATATATAGAGATGCAGGTATAGGTACACAAACATAGACAAAGTTTAGTTTGTGATTAGTGGTACATGTAGTGTACATCTACAAATATGGATTAGATACCTTATTCCCTTTAGTGTAGACTAGTTTCCTTATGGGTGCGTTCCCTTAATCTATCCCTTGGAGGGTATAGTATTACATTACATCCCAGTCATAGGAATGTGATTCCCTCAGGGGTAATTTTTTTCGATAATGTTGTTGGATCCCTCCCAAGTCTCTGGATGACATCCCCTATCATATTTTTGTATAGGTAGGGTTCTTAGAATAAATGTGCCCTACTATGCATGGGAATAAATATCATACAAAGAGGGTTAATCTAGATTCATTGATGGTATACCCCATGGAACTAGATGTGATTCCTATCTAGATATTGATATCTTCATAGTTCCAATGTTTACATTAGTATGGGGAGACCTAATGAGCATGGAATCTCATATAAATATCATCAATGCTTCCAGACTCACTTAGTATGTTATCTTAGGCGTGTGTGGTTTGAAAATATCAGGTAGAATCAAATGATGGAATTAAATTTTAGATCATATGATATGAAAATGTGATAACCAAGAGTATTTCTAGATGATTAATTGTATTTATCATACTATGATTGACATATCTACTAATGAGAGGACTAATATTGATGAATAATACATAGTAATGTTATGGTTTTCTACTGAGTACTGTTATAGTCACTCTTACATGGGCTCTACCGACACAATTCAAGTATTATGTAGATGATAGGAAATTGAACAATTTTCATGGTGGAACAATTGTAGACCCAAATTTTATTTGGATACAAAGATGGAGGTATTTTTGAAGAGTAACTTTTCATTATTGTACAGTCATATTTGAATGATGGATTTTGTTATAGTTATTTGTGGGATTGTATTGGGACTTTATTCTTTCTAGTATTATTCATCATACCCTGATTGTGGTATTTAGATATATGCAAGAATTTCATATAAGTTATATTTAAAATTTATGAATTTAATACGCTAGGGGATGTGTGTGTGCATAAAACTACCTTAGTCTATGTCATACCGTATGAGTGTTATGTGTAAGTACCCAGATCTTCTATTCATGTATGGGTTTTCTCTTTCTGGTGTTCTTGTGAGAAAATAGGTGAATAGGGGAATTTAAGGAGTACACACTGTGTACTTTGGAGTACACGCCGTGTAAGTGATTGTCATGGTTGACCATGTAAAGGCTATGTAAAGGCTGAGTAAATGGCCATGTGGGGTTACCTAGAGACCACCTATAGAGGAGGCTGGTTAAAAAAAGTAAAGGCCGTGTACTTTTACAGAACATGACATGTACTTTTCCTTTTTATAATTATGTCAGACCTGGGAAAATCTAATAGAAATAAACATTTCCTTCTTAGCCAGTCTTGTCTTGGAGCAACTGAGGATAGTAGATATTTTCTGAAGCTCTGACACGCTATCCGTTCTACGAATCAAACTCTATCGGTTGTGTAGGAATCCCATCCGTGAGTTCTTCCTTCTTCGGGATGCTCATATCTTGATTTTATGTCTCTCATGAGATATCCTTGGTTGAAAATTTTAGACATTTTTGTAGACCTACAACATTATATGGTGATTCAAGTCCTAATGATCACATAAAACAATCAAACAACGCTGAGGTAGGTGCTTTGTGCCTTTCCATAGTTAGTCTTTGAATATTATGTGCAAACATGCCCCACACCATATAATGAGGTATTGGGTGTTAAGAGATGTTATCCTGGATTATGCCTTCTATGCCTTGTGTGTCTATGTAAAGGTTGTTTTATTGTTAATATGGTTAATTTCCTTACTTTGGATGTGTTTCCCATTATAGATTCAACATTGACTATTTGGTCTAGCTTTTCATGTTAGGCTGATAGTTTTTCATTTATAGTATTGTTAGGATAGAGTGATTTTACCTCATTCTTTGGGATGCCTTGTAGCTTTTTAGAGAGGTAGCACATTGGGGTTTACATTTTCTGTTAGACAATGTTTTTGTTTGATTTCATTACACAGGGTTGTGGGAACCAGGTGTTGTGAGTCCTTAGGGGGATTGTTGTTGAGGGCTACCTCTGAGTTTCTATTACAATTATTACGCTACGAGACCATAAGGGGGATTGACATTGATTTCTACCTCACATTGTCTATATTTAACAATAGAAGACCATATGGGGAATTTGTGTTGACTTCTTCCTAAGAGTTTATATAGTTTAACATTGAAAGATTATAAGGGGAATTGACGGTGAGTGCTTCCTTAGAGAGTATTTGTTCACATGGGACAAAAGGGGTTAGACCATGTGATCAAACCCAGGAGGTCATTGTATTATTGTATAAGTTGAACTAGATGGAATATGTTGTGGGTGTTCCCCAAAGGGTTACTTGTTTTTGATTACCTACATACATGATATATGAAAATGAATGAAATTTAAACTGTAAGACTTAATTACTTTTGAGTACTTCTTTGTTTACTCCATCATTTGTCTTATTTCTATATATAAATATATATATATATATATATTCGCTAACTATGAGGAACAGATATTTGGGTTTTTTCAAACTAGGATTTATCTCACACTATGTTTGGTTCATGCTTTTAGGCCCAAAATGATTATATTGTTTTAGGTATAGATAAAGACAATCCCGCTTTTACTTCAGTTATGTGACTGCTGCTGAGTTAGAGAGCATGGGACCATGTTGTGCCATGCGATGATACTAGAGTTTATTATTTTTCTTTGTACATTTGTTTAGTTATATATTCCTACATTTTGACTTGATTAGATACATTCCTAGACATATGTAACATGAATTATAAAAATATATGATCTCCATATGTTTATTACTTCTTGTCTTATACTGTATACTTATTGCATGTTATTTCTATTTTTTCTATTGTTATCCATTTCATTCCGCACAATTAATCTTCCATGGGGGCATAGTTTCTCCACTATAACACCCAAGTCCCTCACTTCTAGTCTTCAGTCTCTGGAGTTTGGGAAAATTCTTTTAAGGACATGTGACCAACATGTTATGTAGATCCTCTAGTTGGCACCCGGAACCAAGACATTAAAAGGTTTTATCATAGGAAATTCATATCATCTGGACTTACTGTTTTAATCCTATAGTCAGTGATACGATTCAATAGGTACATGGTAATAAGTTATGCCCATGACTAGCTAACCCAAGTATAGGGAAAATCCAATTTATCTCAACTATTTCAATTTTTATGATTTTTCAATTGTTACAGTGGACTTGATTTCACAATTGGGTGATTTATATGTTTTGTACTATTTTCATTGATATCATTAAGGTTCTATTTTTGTTTTAACTCGATTGTAAAAGGATATTCTATCCCATGATTTATATATAAACTTTCTAGAAATCACATGCCATGCATTATCACAATTCCATTTATGGTGCATTACCAATTGCATGTAGTTTTGATAGATTTTGTGACAAATATGCATGTTTTTGTGATAGACGCAATGATTGAATACTTGTTGTTTGATAGGGCATTTCATGTATAAGTTTTTGATTGAATGAAAACCAAAAATTTTTTCTTGAGGTTTTATGGGACCTCATGGATTGTAATTTGGTAGATCATTAACTTGTTATTCCTTCCATATAACCTGTAGAAGATTCCAGACATTGATTCGCGGGGATTGTGGGCCCTCACCGATCAAAATTTGGAACATTAATTTTCGTTTCAGTGTTTATTTGTGTTATAGAGTAGTTCTTGTGGCCTACGGTCTGAGAAAACCTAGAATAAAAAGTGTGTATTGATAAATACATTCCATGTATCCTTCTGTTCAGGAAGGAACTATTTTTCTTAAGTACACTCCATCTATTGTAAGTACACGCCGTGTTGTCACAAACCGTGTTACTGCCTATGTGGGCTGAGACACGGGGTTGGGAAATCATTGGTGGAACACGTCGTACACTAGAAGTACATTCCATGTGTAGAATTCGTGTGTTCAGCCATGTGACTAATGGCATGGGTAGATTATGTGTAGTTAATACACGCCATGTCTGGAGTAAACATGTCGTGTAGTGTCATCCGGGTAACTAACCGCCTGACTAACAACACTGGTCGGTGAAATCCGTCTAGTAGATTCCGTTTCTGGCATGAACATGCCATGTAGTCTCATTATAGGAGAAATGTGGGGGATAGTAATGTAAAAGAACATGGGAAAGGGAACACGATCCAATTACACACTATTTTTTGGAAGAACACGCTGTGTGTACTGGGTATTACATGACAAGGGTTGGTGGGAGTACACACCCATGTGAAGGCATAAAGTAACACATCATTTAGGGGTTATACACGTCATGTATCTATGTTTTGAAAAACTTGACTGATTTATTCTCATGTTCCTTTCCTGCACTTCTAGGTTTCAGTCCTTGATAATCTTGAACATAGGATTGCGTTTGTCCTTGTTGAGTCATACCAGCAAGACGTCCTCTGGTTGTAAGAAATATGTAGGGAAATGATTAGAAACAAGAAATGGATAATCTGGTACTTCCAATAGATCCCCCTGTAGTTCCAAATGTGGTACCAGCTGTTTTACTCGATAAAGGTTCTGATGCACATTTCCAAGAAGGATTTACGAGGAATATGCATACCCTCCAGGGAGTACCACATCCTTCCCCATCTAGGTCAGAGTTGACACATGTATTTCAACTGCAACATCCACCCAAATTCATAGGGAATGGGGGACCAAAAGATTTAGAATCATGGTTATTGGCCATGATTTTGATATTTGAGCATCTGTATATGCCTTCAGTGAGG
This sequence comes from Viscum album, assembly GCA_963277665.1. Lineage (NCBI taxonomy): Eukaryota > Viridiplantae > Streptophyta > Magnoliopsida > Santalales > Viscaceae > Viscum > Viscum album. The sequence continues at coordinate 1,877,403,931 of OY728150.1, read as the reverse complement.
AGGGTGAATCTCAAAACCAACATGCTTTTTGATTCCGCCAAGAGATGGTGGGATGTGATATCATAGGTAGCGCGCCAACATGTTATGGATTGGGATGAGTTCCAGTGTGCCTTATATGGTTAATTTTTCCTAATACAATTAGGGCCAATCGATCCAGCGAGTTCATGAGCCTAAATAAGGTTACTATTTCAGTCATGATCTATTTTTCTCGCTTCACAGATCTACCCCGATTTACATCAATTCTAAGGGGGATGAATTATTCCTAGTGAGGATGTTTGAGGATTTTCTTAGAAAAGATATTCAGGATCTGGTGAACATCTTCTGACTGATTACTATATCTTCAATATTCAATCATGCACTGATCACAGAGCACAACCTGAAGGATTTTAGAGTTGTGGGCCTAGGCGGTTCAGTATCAAATGTTGGTGCTTTTTTCTCTGATAGTAGTACGCTCTACATGGAATCCACATTTGGTGAGCTGAGTAGGAGAGATGAACATTAAGGTAGCCAGGTGGTATGATACCAGTGTGGGAAGCATGGGAATACAAGGCCACATTTCTAGAGTGACCCAGTGTGGTGCCGATATTGTGGGATGATGGAGAATCATCATAACATTTACCATTTTTCTCACTATAAATTGGTGACAAGGGTTCTTTTATGACTCCTCGTCTAGGAGAAGCACAACCGATTTATCATCAGTTAGTGAACTGGAGTTCTTCAGACCATTCAGGCTGAGGTGGTGGTCATGGTCATGGTAACCAGTCACATGATTTTACCATCAACAGGTTTTATCATCTCTGGGTGGTCAGGTAGGGTCACAATGCCATGGTAGAGGTTAAAATTTTGCAATGGAGATGACCCTTCAAGATCAGGATCCCAAACCCTCTAAATTTTGAATTACAATTATAGTTTCATCAGTTCTATCTTCTACACTCTTTGATATAGGGGATTCCCATAGTTTCATATTTTTTACTATTGTGGAGAGCATTGGGCTCTGTTTTTTTCTTTTGATGAGGTCCGGACGCAGGACACTCCGTTGGGGACAAGAATGGCTATTTTACGTTAGTGAAAGGAGTGCCATCATGAGGTTGGTGGGTGTCAATTATTATGTGGCCTATATATCCTAGAGATGATTGGATATTATATCATTATCAGAATGCACTGGTTATTCTAATTTTAGGATCTTGTAAATATCATTTCGCTTTGTATCTTCACTTATTCTACTGTCTTGATGCTAGACACCCTGTTGGGGACAAGAAAGAATAGTGTACGTTAGTAAAATTATTTCCCTCTTTAGGTTGGTGGGTTTAGTTTATAATGGGGCCTCTATATCCTAGAGATGACAGGCTATGATGTCATTTTTAGAATGTACTGGTTAGTCTTTTTTAGGATTTTGTTGACTACTATCATAGCAGGGTGAGTTTCAGATCACCAGAGGGATGTTGGTTTCTTCATAAGGGAGAAGGGTATGTCCTAGTGACTGGAGTAGTACCCGAGCATTATAGGTTGGGAGGAGTTAGAACCCGTATTTCTTGTCCAAATATGGATGACCAGGGGACTTCACAATTGTACTTTCCCCTAGTGGTCGATCATTTCACGAATTTCCTTCCAGAAAACTTTGTAGGTTTCCCTCCAATGTGAGAGGGGTAATTTTGAATTGTTCATGTGCCAGGAGTGGTACCAGTGTCTATTCTTAATTATGGGATTGCTACACCAGAGTCACAGAAGCTCAAGAAGTTGTTGGAAGAGTTTCGGGTAAAGGGTTTCATTTGACCCCGTACATCTCCTTGGGGTTCTCCTATCATGTTTGTAGAGAAGGCGTATTGTACCCTCCAACATTGTGTGGATTATCAGATTTTGAAACAATTAATGGTCAAGAAATGATATCCCTTTTCGAGGATAAATGTTCTATTTGATAATCTATGAGGATCCCGAGATTTCTCAAAGATTTAATTGAGATCAGGTTATAACCATTTTCATGTTATACCATATGATATACCTCTTATAGCCTTTCGAGGTAGGTATGGTCTATATGAGTTTGTGGTTATGTCGTTCGGTCTCACGAAAATTCCTGCAGTTTTCATGGTACTAATGAACCGAGTGTTCCATCCCTACTTGGAATCATTCATGGTAGTTTTGATGGGTGATATATTGGTGTAATCTCACAGTCGACAAGACCATTCCACACATCTTGAGACCATTTTGAGTACAATGATAGAGCATCATTTATATTCAATGCTCCAAAAATTACACTTTTGGATGGGCCAAATTTAATTTGTGGGTCATGTTATCTCAGAGGCAGGAGTTTCTATAGAACTAGAGAATGTGAGAGAACAAGTTTCTTGGGAGCACCCAAAGAATGTATTTTAGGTATGTAGATTCGTAGGGTTAGCTAGTTACTTTAGATAATTATTACAATAATTTTCATGCATAGTAGAGCAACGGAAAGTCCTGACTACGAAGGGTGCATAGTACCTATGGACATATTCTTCTGATTTACCCTTTTAGGTGTTGAAATGGTGGTTGACTTCAGCATTGATAATCTTTTTTCCTGAATCGGTGAAGATTTATATAGTTTACTGTGATGCATCATATATCTAGATAGGATCGATGTTTATGTAGGGGGAAGGGGTCATTGCGTACGGATCTCGGCAGTTGAGGCCACATGGGAGGAATTAACTGACGCATGATTTTGAGTCGGCTATAGTTGTTCATGCGTTATGCTATTAGAGACTTTATCTTTTGGGAGATAATTTCTTTTTTTCAACATCAAAACAAGTCTCAAGAACATATTCACTCACCGTGATCTAAATTTGAGAGACCGAAGGAGGATTGAGCACCTTCAATCCATTGATATTGAACATTCCTACATTCCTGGTAATGGAAACTCTGTGGATGTAGTATTGAGAAGGAGGACTCAGATACATGATGTTCAGGAGGCTTATAGTGAGTGGAAGCTTATGGATCTATTCTATGACATGTGTTGGGAGGTGCCCAATAGACATGGATAGACACATAATTATTCTATAATTGTTACCTCTGCAATTTTGGAACATATGCAAATGAGGCAGCTATTGGATTTTGAAGGCCAAGTCTTATGGGAGAGTATGTCATGAGAGGACCGTATCCATGGATGGACCATATGCAAGGATGATATCTTGCGCTTTCAGGGAAGTGTATAGGTGTCAGCATACATATGTGAGGTGATGATGCAGGACTATCATTCCTCAGTTTGGGAAGGTAACCCTGGGATTATGAAGTCATATCAGGATTGTCACTGTTAGTATATGTGGCTAAGTATGAAGGGTTATGTCTGCTAGTTTTGTTAGGAAGTGTCCCACCAGACAGTAGGTGAAGGCGGAGCATTAGTGACCCGCATGGCTTTTTCAGCAGTTACCCATTCCTTATGGTAAGTGGAATGATATCACTATGGATTTTGTGTTAGGTTTTCCAAGGTCGCCTTGAGGGAATGATGCAGTTTCGGTTGTCATTGACAGACTCAAGAAGGTTTTTCACTTCTTTCTGAGAAAGTATAATTTCAGTGTTGATGAGATTGGAATGTTTGACATTCAAGGGATTGTATGTTTACATGGATTTCTACACTCCATCATTTTTCGACAAGGATGCCCCATTTACATCTCAGGTATGGTAGGGACTACAAAGGGATTTGCCTACAAGGGTACTTCGAAGTAAAACTTACCACTCCTAGACTGATGGAATGTCTGAGTATACTATTCTAGTGATAGAGGAAATGCTTCAAGCATGCATCATATAATTTGGATGTTCTTAGGAGAAGCACATTCCTCTTTTGGATTTTTCCTATAATAATTGTTTTCAAGAATCAATTCATATGGATCCTTATGAGGAGTTGTACGGTAGGCCATGCTAATCACCCCTATGTTAGATGGAAGTAGGAGAGGATGCTATGCTTGGACCATGCCTTGTCTAGGAGACCTCAGAGTAGGCGGAGTTGATTCGGAAGAGGACGTCTATAGTACAGTAATGACAGAAGTCTTATGCCGATATATGGATATGACCTCTGGAGTTCAAGCTCAGAGATCAGGTTTTTATGTGTGTCACACCGAGGATGGGAAATAGATAGATTAGGAAACATGTAAATATTTCTCCAAGAAACATTGGACAGTTTGATGTATTAGAGAGAGTTGTTCCGGTTGCTAATTAGTTTTGGTTACCTCATAGGTAGCATGCTATGCACGATGTCTTCCACCTTTCACAGCTATGACGTTATATCTCGGCCTCATCTCACACTTTTTAACCGGAGGAGTTTCAGATTGAGGTGGATGCATTGTTCTAAGATCATCCTATCCAGATTATTGATTGCAGTGAAAACGATCTCTATGGCATGTCTATCTCTCTAGTATGAGTGATATGTCTTCACAAGGGAGTATAGGGAGAGTCATGGGATATGGAGGCCGACATATAATCGCAATGTCAGTAGATTTTTTAGGAATCTTCTTCATCTACACATTCTTAATGAAATTTATGGACAAATCTCAATAATAGGGGATGTTTATAAAAACCCTGATCTTCCGTTTGGGTTTGGGTTTTCTTTTTTGGTGTTTTTAAAAAAAGAGGAGATTTGGAAAATTTACGGGGTAAACATCATGTATATTACAGTACATGTCACTAACCTAATTTCCATGGTTTACCTTGTACAGGACATGTAATGGACAAGTACATGGCCATTTTGGGTGACCTGGAGACTACCTAAAGTGGAGGCCAGTTAAGCCATGTACAAGTCTTGTACTTTTAAAGAACTTGCCATATTTTTTTCCTTTTAATTGTTATGTCAGAATGGGGACATGTCTAATCGATAAAAACCACTCATTCATGGACCATCTCATCCAGAAGCAACGAGGAAGACAAATATCCTTTGAGCCTCCTACATTTCCCCTGTTCTTTGAATCAAACTTCGTAGGTTTCATTGGAATTTCATCGGAGAGCTCTTCATTCTTCTAGAGCCTCGTCTCTTGATTTCTCCTCTCTCATGAGATATCCTTGGCTGAACATTTTATATATTTTTATATATTTATAGTGTTCTATGGTGATTTAATGCCTGAGGTTCACATATATAGTTCTTACAATGTTTTGGTAGGTTATTTGTGCCCTTCCAAAGTTATTCTTTCAATATTTTGTTCAAAAGTTCCCAATAACCTAGAATTGGGTATTGCTTGTTTATAGATTTTAGCCCTGTTTATGCCTAATATGCATTGTGTGTCTGAGTAGAGGTTTTTTTGATTGTGAATAGGGTTAATTTCCTTTCTATGCATGTGTATCCCATATTTGTTTCAACTTTGACCATTTTCTCTAGCTTTTCCTATTAGGCTGCTTGCTTTACAAGCCTAGTATTATTATGATGGAGTGATTTTATATGATTTACTGGTATGCAATGTATATTTTTAGACACATAGTAGTTTTAGGATTACTTTGTTTTCTATACATTTTTTGTGAATTATTTCTTTATACAAGGTTATGGTAACCAGGTTTAGTGAGACCATAGGAGGAATTAACTTTGAGGGCTTTCCTAGAGTGTCTGTTATAATTTTCATGTTGTGTGACCATAGAGGGGATTGGCATTGGGTTCTACCGAAGAGTGTCTATAGTTTCCACTACAAGACAACATGGGAAATTGACATTGAGTGCTTCCTCATCGTGTATGTAGTTTATTGTTAAAAGACTATAGGGGAAATGAGGGTGAGTGCTTCTTAAGAGAGTCTTCTTTCGCCTGAGGCCAAAGGGGTTATTCCGTGTGAGCATAACCAGGATGTCATTGTATTCATGTATAAGATGAACCGTAGGGGAGATGATGTTAGTACTTCCCAGAGGGTTACATATTTTTCATTAATTGATTTCTTGATATATTGAACTAAATGCAATAGAAACTGTTCTATTTTTTTACATTTGAGTACATCCATGTTTACTGCTTTATTTTTCTTATTTCCTTCAATATATATTCACCGACTGTTAGGAAAAAATATTTTGGTCGTTGCACATTGGGATTTGTCTCACACCATGTTTGGGTCATGCTTTTGGGCCCGAAAAGATTATATTACTGAATGTAATGATAGGGGAATGCACCATTCGACATCAGGTACTTGATTGTTGTGGAGCTAGAGGGACAGATCCAAAGACCATGTCCAAGGCATCCCATCAAGTCCCATGGTCATCATTATTGTAAACTCAGTTAGCCATTGGTAGGGGTCCTAAGAGCATGTAAATAGCATGTCTTTTGCAATACTAAGAAAGAAATATCCACAAGGTTGGATAGCCCGAGGCATCACACAGAATCAAGACTGGAGATGAAGAGTCAACCCAATGCATCTACTACAGTATTCCAGATCCATGGAGATAATTCCAAGAAATATAAAAAATGCTTAAATTAGGAACTAAATCATTCAAACTAAATATTTATTACTAAATGAGTGTTCTGAATCACGTCAACAAGCCCATGATATGATTTTACCAACACATTCCTATAATTTATCAAGAATATGGTCCTATCCTCTCAAATAATACATTACCTTCCATTGATCATTTACATATAGGTATACCCACCATAAAAACAAAATTCACTTAAGCTACGCTATCAAAATAGATGAGGAATAACATGAAATTCATAGAAAACAAGGGGTAGTAAATTTCCTGAAAATGATACTCAATTTATCAAGTCATTTAAGGTCTTCATCATACAGGTAAAGCACAATTATACACCCCGTGTGTTGTTTAAACAGGCATAAACAACATAAAACCAAAATGAACACCCCAGGGGTGACTATAAAATGAGAAAGGGGTGCCAATGAACCGAAAAAGAACCCATGTAAAACCTCACAAGGTCCAACTACAGCTACTAAAAGATACTCACACAAAAAACGAGACCTCACGGGAAAGTCTAACAGATGGAATTTCGACCGAACATTATATAAATACCAAGAAAAGTTGAAATAAAGTATATAATAGCTATCTCACCTGAATAGTAGACCACTCATATAGTATCATGTCTTAATTCTTCCGAGATTAGAATAAATATGAAGAAGGAGCGAAGAATAGAATATTAGGGCATTTGAGCCTAAATCCAAATGGCACCGCTGTTGTTCTGAAAAATCAAGAATAGATAAAAAGGAATGTAGGCCTTACCATTGTAGATCTGTAGAGATGGTCGACGATCAAAATTGAATTCGGACCTAAGATTGGGATCAATGCCTATCGTAGGCGTAAAAAAGAGAGCTCTGGTGGCCTCTTGTGCATGGGATAAGAGAAAGCTATTTAGGTTTGAAAAAAAAATTAAATTTAAAAATTTAAAAAAACCCACAAGGGTCACAAGGTTTACCAACACTGATTTCCAAACTATGCACAAAACATGACCACCCCTCTACCTAAGAGGGACACCTCACATAGATAACCCAAACAGTGTGACTAACTGTGGGGTAACCATGTAGAATTCCCTATCCAAAACCTATAGTTTTTCAGGCCCCTCACATGGTTACCTAAATCGTGCACAAGCAGTGCAAAAGTCATGCCCAAACCATGCGCCTCATTATTTTTATCCCAAAACATGGTTCCGGCCACTGAACAAGCCACAAACACCTCTAAAACACCCATGATCAAGTTAGGAAATCACATAACGAAATATATCAAGACATTTAAACTGAAAAGAAAATGATCCATACCCTATAAAAAAGGATATTTCCATCTTCCCCATTATAAAAAATCATCCCTAAATTTCGCTATAAAGGGTGTTAATGATTCTTCTAAGAAAAAATCCATCCACTGAGCATGGATGTCATCCTCCCTCTCCCATGTCTCATCCTATTAGTGGCTTTTATTCCATAACATCTATACATGAGGAACAAATTGGTCTCAGAGAACCATCGTTCTCCTATGAATGATACGAATCACATGCTTCTCAAAGAAGGCATCAACCTGAAGCTCAACTAACGCTGATTGAAAAATGTGAGACTAGTCTATGTGATAGTGGCCTAGAAGATATACATGGAGGACATTGTACATGGCTCGGTACCTATGATGTAACCGCAACCGGTAGGCAATCGACTCGACCCTCTCCAAAATATTGAATATCTTGACATATCTCAGTGAACGTTTACCATGTCTCCAGATCCGCCTGTGTCCCAAACATGGTGAAAAACATAAAAAACCTCATCTCAGACTTGAAATATGGAGTTCTTCTGTGGTAATTTATGTCTGATTTCAAATGGCATTGTGCAATAGCCATCCTCTTTGAAATCAAATTGTCCTGCTCATAAGTCGCCTACACGAGACACAATCCCAATAACATTTCCTCTCATACCTCTTATCGGCATAGGGGAGAACGATGTGGACTACAATATAAATCCTCATATGGTACCATATTTTATCATCACTTTATAACTGTAATTATATAAAAATTTACCCTGCATAATTTTCCTCTCCCAACAGCCCCCAAAATTTAGGATGCATGCTCACATCATGTCCTCTGGCACCGGTATCGTTCTGTATGACTGACCATCAGTTCTAGGGTGGTATGTTGTGCTCAAAAGCACCTGTGTACCCAGTGCAATCAGAAAACTCTACCAGAAATGTGACATAAACTGTGTTTCCCTATTTTAAATTATAGTTCATGTGACCCCTTGATGTCGTACAACCTCTCATATATACAACATTCCAATATTATCAACATTGTTGGGATCCTCGATCGGAATGAAATGTGTGACCTTCGAAATCCTATCAATGAAAACCCACATTACATCATTTCCTCAAGGTAACCTCGACAAAACAGTCAGGAAATCCATCACAACATCTTCTCATTTCCACTCAAAGATAGGTATGTGCTATAAAAATTCATGCTGGGCACTGATATTCTGCCTTCACCTGCTGACAGTTGGAACACTTCGTAACAAAACAAGCTACCTCTCCCTTCATTCCTAGCCAAATGTACTATCATCGTAAGTCATGGTATTTCTTATTAACCCAATGATGAAATTACCATGCTAGAGGATGAAAATCCTGGATCATCTCCTCACATATATCCACAGGGACGCAAATGTGTCCATGGATATGCAGTATCTCATCATCTCATACCGTCCAACTAGGAAGAGGTTCCTCACCTGCAACTCATTCCTGTAGATCTAGGCCTTCTAATTCTAATAGAAGCTTCATACAAATTTTTTTTAGTATAGTAGAGGTAATGGATATGGATGAAAAGAAGTATCCCCAAATTTGTCATGCACCAGAAGATGCATCTCAAAAAAATTCCAAAAGCTTCCACTCGCTACTCGCCTGTTGCACTTCCTATATTTGAGTGCTTCTACTAAGTGAAATGGCTACTGAATTACCTTTTCCGTGTGTATAGGCTTGCTCAATATCAAAAGTCTGTAGTTTATCCACCCAACCATGATACCTCAAATTCAGATCACACTACATCAAGATATACTTGAGGCTTTTGTGGTCCATATAGACTACAAAAATTCACTCCATGTAAATTGTGCCGCCAATTGTTCAACACATGAACAACTGCAGCTAACTCGAGATTGTTCTTAGAGTAGTTCATCTCATGAGGCCTCAATTACCAAGACCCTATGCCACTACTCAATCTCCCTACATCAGCATTGCCCCTTTCCAATACATGAATTGTCACAGTACACTGTTTAACTCTAGCCCTGCTCTAGCAGTATCTGGACTGGTGCTGTTGTAAACCTCTCATTCATCTTCTGAAAGGCTATGTCACCAGATCACAACCACACTAAACTCACACCCTTCCTAATCAAGCCCATAAATGACATCTCTAATCATTAGAAGTCGTTTATAAAATGTATGTAGTAATCAGCTAGCTCTATGAAAATCCATATGTCAAAAATGTTATAGGGATGCTCCCTATAGCCCACACCTTCTCTAGGTCTACACATACCCCTATCTCTGAGATAATGTCACTTAATAAGTTAATCTAATACATCCAATGGTGGCACATTGTGATATTAGCATTTAACATTCTCCCTCTCAGTGTATTCAAAATGATCCCATGATGGTTGGAAGGGTAGCGTCGATTGTGAGAAGACAGAAAATATCATCCATGAAAACCACCAGAAAAAAATCTTACTAAGGACAGAACACTCAGTTCATCAAATCCATGTAAAACATTATCACTTTTGTGAGACTTAATGGAATAACCAGATACTCATATAACCATACCTTCTATGAAAGGATGTTCGGTGTATGCATGCATTTTGAACACGCACTTGGTGGAATCCTGACCTCAGGTCGGTCTTCGAGAACACTCAACCTCCTTGAAGCTAATCAAACATATCATCAATATATCACAAAAGATATTGGATTTTAAACATTTTCTGGTTCATTTTCCAATAATTCACACATAACATAATTGTTCTTTTTACATTTTTTGCAAAAAAATGCCATCGAACCCCACAGATAAGTATTGGGTCTGATAATCCCCTTTGCCTCCAAATACTTAATCTTCCTCTTGAGATCCTAAAAATCTATAGTATCCATCCTGTAAGGAGGATTAAATACTAGGGAATCACCTAGAACATTCTCGATGTAGAAATAAACATATTTCTCTGTAGGTAAACCAAAAAATTCATTTGGATAGACGTCCTTGAAGAACTCAAACACTGGAGGAATGTCTGCCTAACCCACTTTCTAATCATATAGAAATAAACTAGAAATATGGGATGTCATCCTCCCAATACCATTATGCTTGGGTACAACTCTTCTTGCATGGAAATCCCATTCATCATTGTAAATAAACATTGCACAATATAGTGATGTGAATGTCACCCTCAAGTGATATCAGTAAATGTATGCTTGATAAGCAACAAGAATATGCATTCCTATAATGATGTCAAACCCTTTCATGTCATGGACATAAGGATCCCAGAAGATGTGAAACCCTCCTCTCTCAAGGGGACACTTCATACACTATGGTACATCACCCGTTCTAAATTCCAATGGTTTTTCTACCATCAAAATGCCCTCAAAAAGATAAAGAACAAGCCAATGACTCTTTACTAGATGTGGAGAGATGAAACTGTGATTAAAACATGTATGAAGAAGAGAAGATGCAATAATAGAGGCTACTAAGATCATACCATTCACTGTAGATGGTCAGGTCGGTCAGAATTTCTTGAAGGCCTTAATTTTTTTTATTAATTTTGATAATCCACCTATCATGTGGTGAGGTGGAACCCCTAAAAGTCCTGAAGGGTTAGAGAAAATAAAATGACCCGTAGGTCATAGAGCCAATCTCCAAGACAAGATAACATGGACTGCTCTTCCCCTGTATATGTCATGATATCAACACTCCACCTTTACAGGGATGGTCGGATATCTATCCTATGAAAAGTTTCACATTCCTAGTAATGATGGAAAAGACATACCATCTCATTCTTCTAAATTTGGTTAGATCTACACTAGTGAATGTTCCTACCCTGAATCCTCATCTAAAGCCTTTTTCCTTGAATTCAAATAGGTACATCTAATTTCAAGTGTCCCAAAGGACTTGGGGGGACCTAAGGCCTGAAGGTGGCCCAAAGGCTTTGATAATCAGCAGGCCCGAAGGCCATGGGTGGCCTGAAAGCCTTGCAGGACCTGAGGCCCAAACCAGTGGCCCAATGGCCCAAATGGAAGATTTGTTGTAGATACAACAGTACCTACTCCAGTACCTTCTAGAGTGTATGCTACAGTACTGCTACCGTACTACTACAGTACTTCTCTAGTACTCGAAAATATGCCTCCACACATATTTAATCTCCAGTATTTTGGATGCACCTACCGAGTCCCCAGCAACTAGGCTGATGCTCATGTTCCCATAGGATGTCTGGGATTCTACTCATTTTGGGTCTCTTTCACTGTATATGTTTGGCCTATAGCAATGCTATGTGACCCTACCTGGAAACACAGAGCAGACATGCCTTCCTACCTCTGAGAACTCAGTGTCTGGCTACCTCAACCACAAATACCACTACTCCAACCTAACTAGCCTACAATTCTCCTGCTCCCAGCCTCACACAGAGTTGAAGACCCATCTCTTGAACCGGACGTCAGAGTGGACCCCCTACCACTCTCAGTTGGAGGTATGGATATGCAAAATCGCGTCATCTGACCCATCATGCAATATTCTCGGCACTCAAATAGGTCGTGATCACACTGATTTTTCATGTGGCCTCACCTAACTCACTCATGAAAAAAAACTAATCTTCCTTCACACACATCTTGACTAGAATTCACGTTGCGGGATGCCTCAAAATGATGCATCCTACCTAAATAAATTGTTTTAATAGGTTGAGAAACAACACTCCCATGTTCTGTACACATATCTTCCCTTAGTTTCACTCTGTTTTAAGTTCCCAATTCATCATCTTAGAGACCTAAGGAAACATGAACACATTGACAAGAGGTCTTATAGAATTTCTAAGCCCTTCCTATAAGAACATTGCCCTCAAAAGCTTATCAGTATGATAAATCAATTCAAAACACTTCATCTCTACAAAGTGAGTTGAGTATTCCATAACAATCATCGTGCCATGCTTCGGATTCGTGAACTCACCAGTGCGATCTGCACATAGAGTCTTGGGTAAAAGTTTTCGTAGAAGTAGGTTTTGAAATCATCCCAACCCTTATCAGGAAACCAATCATCATGGTATAGATCATCACACAAGTGCACTCCCACTCCACATAGCATGTAAGTCGCAAGCTAGACCAAATTCTATGGAGGCATCTCCAGATTCTCTAAAATATCTAACATGGTCTTTAACAACAACTCTGCAGCATGTGGTCTTCCATCCAATGAAAATGGTGAAGGATGCTGCTACGAGAACACCAATGTCAACTCAGCCATATCAAAACCTCACAGCGGTGCTACCTGAAATCTATGCATATAGAGAAGGAATCCCTCACTTAACTATTCTTCAGCACTTATGTATGGAAAAACCTCAGGATTAGTAGTTATAAATATAGGAGGATCATATGGTAGCATGTGTCCCACCATCTCTAAATTATTTTCATCAGATCCATCACATCGTACCACTGGAGGTTGTGGTGGTGGCATGTCTCTACAATGCCAAATTAATGCCTTAGGAAAGAACAACATCAAGCAGAAATCTCCCAAGTGTAGGATAGGTCAAAACCCTCATTGAAACTATGTCGAAGCCACAACCCACTCCTAAAGTAGGCATGTATATAGAACATCTATAAAACCACAAGAATCAGTGCCTCTTGTCCACTCCGAAGTTGGGTCAAGGTCAAGTCTCTATTCAGCATTCATGTTTCAATTTCAATTTCACATGTTCTTATTTAGGAAATATTACCAAGGGTTTACCAATTTCTGAATCAATGAGGCCCCATAACATTTCATGAACCCAAAACTTGGTTCCCATTCAAACCATACATTTATCAAGTACATTTAACAGTTATATTTTATCAGTGCAACATTTCCCAATTCACAAGGGGACATACTCTTTATGGATTGAAATATGACGTCACACCTTCATCTACTTCACCCAACTAACATAATAGTAGGAACAAATATCATATCATCTATTAGAACAACATGAAATATCTAATGCATCCTAGATGGAATGGCATAATTCAGGGAATGTGATTATATATAGTGTCTATATAATGCATGAGATGGAACACCATCATCTCATCGGGTTGAAACTATAGTGTAATACACAATTCCATTAATAGTAATATCATAAATCTTGTGCATTTCACAATGGTGAAATAAAATTAACATTAATAACATAATACAAAAATTAGAACTCAATTCGAAACAATTTGGCTTTTCCCGGTACACGTGGTAGGTACTCCCAGGCACAGTTTAATAACAAATTCCATTTCCATCATATATCTATCACTCGTCTCCAAGTAGTAATTCATCCCAGAAAAGAAAATCCTTTGATACCCCATTTCAACATCCTAGACTCAAATTCCACCTGAAACTTTGCCCCGATCCTGGTTAGTCATATGGACTCAAGTGTATCTCCCCAAAAGCCAGAGGCTACTGACTAGAAGAGAGGGACTAGGTGAGTTAGTGGGGATACTATAACATCAATAACATAGTATCACAATGAAATTAATTCATATAATAAATAGAAAAAGTAAAATAAATAGATGAAAATTAAAGTAAGTCAATGCCGAAATGTATATCAATAACAAGATGTATATCATAAAAAAATGATGTTGATTGTATAAATGTCTAGAAATTTTCCAGAATATTACATAAAAATATAGTACAATACAAGTATCCCAAAAAGAATAAATGAACAAAAATGAATCCTTGCATTGCAAGCCTCAACTTGGTCTTATGCTCTACTGCTCCAAGGCCACAATCAACAACCTGTACTAGGGCACTTTCCCATCTCATCGCCGGCAACCATATAATCTCTTTGGGTCCCCGAAGAGGCCCAATAAGGGTGTGAGTTAAACATCCCAATAGACAACCACCATGATATAAACAATTATAATAGAAATTATACAATGGATCTAGAAAGTGTAAACAATTGTTTTGTAAGTGTATATTCCCATGGCATAAGTCTACTATAAATTAAATCTTTACAACCCTCAAGGCTACCTAAAAAAGAGAGTCAGCTCCTAGTAAGGAATCTCTAACCAAGTAAATAAGTGATATGGCCATGCCATACATCCACCTGTATCATGAAACCTCATCCTTATTGTATAAAGATAACATGTATCCCACAACCATGACATACAGTGACGAAGCATTTCACGACCACACCATATTGTGAAGTGTTGACCCCAAGGGCTAGGTCAAAGGTGTCATCAAACCATGGAATCCATGTAATAACATCTTCACCATTGAGTGCTGGATCTAGGGTAAAATTCAAAGGATTCCCATCGTTTACTATGGTAATCCTTGGTGGAAACTCCATTAGGCACTAGTTGGGGTCCTAGAAGCATGGAAATAGCAAGTCCTATGTGAGCCCATGAATGTCAGATTAATTGGGTAGCAATGACAGAGGAATCCGACACGAATCAAGACCCAAGGGGTAGCGTCAACCAAATGCATCCACTAATGTATTCCAAATCCAAGGAGAGTATTCCAAGTCATCTATCAAATGATTCAATAAAGCATTCAATAGTTCAAATTAAATATACATTACCAGTTGAGTATACCCACTCATGAAAACCATTTATCAAGCATACATGCATACCCACCCATATAATCCATTACACTCCATTGATCATTTACATATTGGAATAACCACCCATATAAACACATTTAATATAATCCATGAGATCAAAATTGATGATCCATAACAAGTTATTCCAAAAAAAACATGGAGGCATTACATTTCATGAACAAGCTACTCAAGATAAAAAGTTATATAAGGTCTTCCTATATCTATGAAAGAACAATCACACACCCCTTGGTTGTTTCAAACATGAATAAACAAGCTAAACCCAATTGGCACACCCCATGGGTGACCCTGAAAAGATAAATGGGTGCTAAATCACCTAAGCATAACCCATGATCAACCTCACTAGGTCCAACTACAACTACTATAAGATATTCACTAAAAAACAAGTCCTCATTGCAATTTCTGAGAGATGTAATTTCATCCAAATGCTCGAAAAACACAATAAAAATATGAATGAAATCAGAGCCAACTTACCTCACCTTTGTAGTAGATAGCTTGTCCAGTATCGTGTCCTAATTATTCCTGGTTTAGAATAAACATGAAGAGCAGGTGAAGAAAATAATATTAGGGCATATGAGTTTAAATCAAAATAGTAGATCCATCGTACCGAACAATCAATAACTCTTAAAAAGGAATGTAAGCCTCACCGTTGTGGATCTGTAGAGACAATCAACAATAAAAACGGATGTCAGGAGAAAGATTAGGGTTAAATACAATCTTAGGCACCAAATAGGAGAGCTCTGGTGGCCTCCAATATGTTGGAGAACAGAAACCCATTAGGGTATAAAAAATAAAAATATTTTTAAAATAAAAAATAAAAAACACCCTACAAGGTATTGGGATCTCATTCGATATAAATATTTTATTCGTTGTCAATGGTTGTTTTGGATGTCAATGAAGATAAACATGAAGAGATTACCTCTCCTATGTGAAATATAGAATTTAAATAAGATATTTGTTGATCATGATCCTATGTTCCAAATATGTGTATCATATGTGATACATTTTCTACAAAAATTAAGGATAGTTAGAGAGTTCTTTAGAAGGAGTAAAAGAAATGGAGAAGAAGAGGTTTTGGAGGATGTTTCAAATAATAACATGACCATGCATTTCAATGCATGATTCCTTACTTTTCTACTATGTATTTTTATATGCCATAACTAAAAAATAGGTCCAAATGACATGCCAGCTAGCCAACCTCAACTTGAGGCTCATGCAGGACCACATGGGTTAACTATGCCCATGGGGAATCTAACCATACAAGCCAGTAGATATAGAAACTTCTGGACATTGTATAAGTCCCTAGGGTATGCATAGTGGGAACTAGATTCAAACATGATAAGGTAGAGTGGGCACTAAGAGTGCATCCACAGAGAACCAGTGTGGGGTGGCACTGGAGGGGGGATAAGAGTAATCTGGGATGACGTTGAGGTCACTTGAAATTTAATGTATCCAGAAAAAATTCCATGTTTTGAAGTGGGAAAACGTTTTAAAAACACGGATGAAATCCTGACCGTCCATGTGATCATGCTGAGATCTCGGCCGCACAATGCATCCCAAATAAAGTGATATAATCAGAGTAGTTCATTATCCTTGTGCCGCATTGGATTGAATCGGAGATGTCTGATCTCATCCATCATGGTTGTCTTCAACATCTAGACATCCACTACACCCGTGAACTAGGAGCTCTAGACAAATGATGATCTCCCCTTTCCAGCCACCATTTTAGCTCTAGTCAAGCTCATTCTCATCGTCTGACTTTCATGATTCCATGCATGAAATTAAATTTTCATGCATAGAAATGAAACAAATAACATGTGATTGGAAAAGGAAAAGAAGGATTCTAAGGCCATATGGATTCGAATAGGGATTCAAAATGTGATACATTCAATCTTGGATATCAGAATGATCAGTGAGAAGGCCATGAGTGTTAAAAAGTAATCATCTACTATATACATCATATCTATATGTAGTTTTGATGATATTAAAGAACCAAATATCTCAGTTATTCAAGGGATACTCTTTAAGAATATATCGTGTGGATTTTGGACTTGAAAAAGAGTTGATATCTACTGATAAAATGGATCCACCAATCATTGAAGAGGCTACTGCCTCAAAAAATTTCAAGAGCTCATGTTATAAGAGAATATTTTTCATCAATATTTAATTTTGAAGAAGGTTCATGAAAAATCAATAAATCGTTATAGGGTCGTGAAAATTTTTCTACGTACCAATCTGGTTCGTGTATAGGTGAACTACATACTACAGTAGTTCTCATGGAAGAAGAGTCATGAACCACTTTTGGTTAGTGAAGAGAATAGCCCAGATAATATTTTGGGTTCACATAGAAAAGGTCCAGCATACCACTCAGATCGACCACGTACCGCTCTATTCATTGTAAAGAGTGTCTCTCAAGGAGAAGTCCTCCATACCACCCAGTGCGCATAGGATACCCATGGGTCACAAGGTCAATGAATCAAGCATGTACATCCCTTGCGCAAGGACGGGCTGCGAATCATCCTAGTTCATAGAGGAGGCAACAACACATGTAAATAAGAGAACTCTATACCTATGGTGTGTAAAATGAAAAAAAGAAACTACATGCCATACCGAAATTCACACAATGATATTTGAATAAAATCACATACATATAAATATAAACAAATCACTGTGAAATGGAGTGTTGAGGATTAGAGAAGGAAGATTGTGTGTGGTGGTGGGAAGAGCATGTATATATTCGTATGCATGATTTGAAGAAGTAAATATATAAGGTGTAAGGGCATTCGAACCATGTGGGGTGAAAATAAAATGAAGAGAATGGGAAAGGAAGCATCATGTGTGCATAACGAAACCATATCAAATTGGGGAATCACACATGAAAGTAGAATAAAAAGAGCACACATTCATGTATTAACATGAATAAAAGAATACTTTGAAAAGAATAATCCTAAACCGAGGGTGAAAGTGTTTAATGTTGTGAAGAGGAAGAGCTCATCTATATTGTCCCATGCATGGTCACATGACTATGTGGAAGAACAAGAGTTGATTCTGATGATGCATAGTGAATTGATTTTTAGTGTTTAAACAGTCACAAAAGAATTTGTCATTCTGTCAAAGAAGAATAAGATGTCATAGTACATTTGGTTGTTGCACTGGTGAAGAAAACTAAACATCAAAGAGAATCAATATTGGAAAATGATGAAAGAAATGTCTCATGCTAAACAGGTGAAAAAAAAATTCTATGCCTATATATTGAAGGGACCCTCATGTCCATAAACACAGTGTGACTTCTCCCAGTCTAGTGAGATAGGGGGAGTCAAAAGAAGTGATTTGGGGGATGTAGTGAGATATCCCTATTTTTTTTAAAGGTAGTGTGCATGGGACAGAGTGACTTTACCGAATCCTCGTAGTCAACAAAGAGTGATGAAGTGTGTAATTACACATGATGGACAATTTGTTGGCGTATTCTCTAGGGACATAGCCCTTAGTGGTGTACCAAGTAAATGTGTTGTGTTGTCTATCCACTAATAAAAATATGTCCTTTATCAATGCTAGAAAAGTAAATTAACAGTGCTAAAAAAGAGTTGTTAATCGAGGGGAGGATAAAGGGGGTCCCTTATATCAGTGCTCTGAAATGCACCGATAAAGGCCCCTTTTATCACTGCTAAAAAAGGCTGACTAAATACCCCTTTATCAGTGCCTTTTTTTAGCACTGATAAAAGGGGACTTTTATCAGTGCTTTTAAAAGGTGATGATAAAAGTCAAAAAAAATAAAAATAAAATAAAACAAATTATATAATTCAGGGGGGAGATTTTAACTGTGCTTGACAACCCCTTTATCAGCGCTAGGGAGACCCCCCCCCCCTCACACTCTCTGATGCGCTTCCCTTCCCACACAACCCCACATGCGACACCCACTTTCTTCCTCCTGAACTCGAACCTGTATCCCCATAGGCACACACCCCATTACATCCACCCGATCTCAAACTCGTGACCTCCCCCATTTCGCGGTTCCACCTTTACCACAAATCCCTTTCTTTTTTTTCTCTATTTAATGATATATCTATTTTTATATATATATGTATAGTTATATTTATTCCTATATTAATATATATTCATATTAATATATATATATATATTCATATATTTGTATATATATATTCATTCGTATATTAATATATATTTAAATTTATATATATATATATAGTTATAATTTTATATATGTATATTTATATGTATATTAATATATACATATAAGATTTGTTTAAAATACATTTAGGAAATATGTTTTTTATGTGTTTTTATAAATAAATAAATAAATACATACATACATACATATATATATATACAACACACACACACAGAGAGACTCACAAACACACACACACAAATAGACACACAAACACACACAAACACAAAAATATATTTACAAATAAATACATATATATGGGTATTTGAAAAGCCATAGAATGTTAAAATGACCATTACATAAAATCTAGAATATCATTTCAATTCCAAAACTAGACAAATCGATGAAAATAAAGCAATATTCAAAATAATATGTGGTACAGGCCTAACGGACATCAGGATCATAAGTTATACCTATTTGAACATTAACAAATCAGGGTATCCTGACTAAAAAAAATTAGTTTTGGAGGTCTTATGGGCCTTTTTTGGCCTCAAAAATTTTGAAAAAACGTTTCCATTAATCATTTTTGTGTAGAGATCATTGCAGGCTTCGATTTGATATGCTGTAGAGCTCAAACGAACACCCGGATCAAATGTTATAGCCATTTGAATTTTGAGATACATTTTTAAATTATTTTAGATCTTTTATTAATAATTTTTATTTTTTGAGTCTTCAAATTGTTATTAAGTAATTTTTAATCAATAATAATTTTCTATTTATTAATTAATAATATTTTTTAAAATATGTTTAATCCATTTTCACTAAATATCTTATATATTTAATGTAATAGTCTATTTATACTTATCTAAAACATATTTAATATATATATATATTATATTTATATCAATATAAATATAATTATTTAATATTATTTTAATTTTCATGATTTTCTTTTGAAACATAAGGAAAATGTGCTAATAAACCCCCTCCCCCACCCTTATCAATGCTAATAAAAGAAGCACTGATAAAGGGATCCCCTTTATCAGCACAAAAAAGTGCTGAAAAAGGGGGCCATTTAACAGTGCTTTTTTTAGTGCTGTTAAATCTTCCTTTTTATCAGTGCTTTTTTTAGCACTGATAAAAGGGTAGCGCTACCCATTCCCATGTTTGTATTTGTGATCTGCATGTGAATGTTATAATTACTACACATATCCATCATACATTTTTAATTAAGTTACTACCAACCTAGGAACAAGATATAATAAATGGGAGAAATTGATGACACCCAGATTCACCGCCCCCCCCCCCCTCTCAGGGTCACTAAGGGTCCTTCACAAGGGTCGCATGGTTTACACACTATGCTTCCAAAATTATATGCAAACCATGCACACCCCTCTACCTAGGAGGCCCACCTTTCTTGGTTACCTTGTATGTTTTGACTAACCATGTGGTAATAGTAAATAAATCTCTATTTAAAACCTAATGTTTTTTAGACCCCTCAAACGGTTTACCTAAACCACACTATAGGTCATTTTTTGTCCAAAAATGGTTCTCACCTCCGAACAAGGCCCAGACACCTTCAAAACACCAATGATCATGTTATGCATTCACTTAGGGCCATATCAAGGAATTTGAATCGAAAAGAAAAATATCCATACCCCATACATAAACTATGGATCTTACATGAGTCATTGAAATGTTATGAAGTGGATTCTTCTATATGTCAATGGATTAGAAGACATAGCCTTATACTTCGGAAGAGTTATGTTAATATGTATTTTAAGGGGATATGGAAACATGGAATAATTTTGCATGATTTTTGATACCAACATAGTGATATATATATGTTGGATGTTGGGGTTGATGTTGGACATTACACTATCAACAATAAAATCTGAGTACGTGGAAGCCACAAATATTGGGAAGGAATTGATATGGAAAAATTATTTTTTGTATGAAATATAAAGGATTCATGTAATTGGGATGATTGTATGTGACAATTAGATACCAATTAATGTGGCTATGAACCTGAGTTTCACATATAGAGAAAACTCATAGAGCTGATATATTATTTTATATAAAATATAATTGAGTTAAGGGTGCTATATCGGGGGAGGAGTAATGGATTGCTGAATGTGGATGTTATATTTGACAAGGTCTTAATAAAATAATGTTTTAGGAATAATTTTCCCATAGTAGAACATGGGTGAACATAAGGTGGAATGGAGAAAATGATTATTGTGACATAATATGGAATTTTATAAATATGTCATGTGTTGGTAATTTCATTGAATACTTGGATGTTTTATTCAAGTGGGATATTTTAATGATATTTAAATATACCTTCATGTTATTATTATTTTCCTCAGAAGAGAGGGAATCTGAAACATTGGTTTTGTTACCTGAGGTATTCTTACAGTATAAGATGTCTATAGGATGTTGTTCACTATGAAAGGGAAGGTTTTGGAACCAATATGGTAGGTGTACATGATATAATAATGATGTTTTAATTTTATGGATCATGTTAGAATCAATTAGATAAAGTTATATAGATGGTATTATATACGGTCGTGTTAGAGTTTTGGATTTTTTTCCAAATGATATGTATGAATAATTATAGGGCTCTATTAGAATAACGTTATTTTTCAAGAGAAGTTGTTATTTTAGAAAAAGAAACATATATATAATCGAAGGATTCATAAATATTAATAATATTCCCAAAATATTTAAATATTTATTTTCCTAAAAATAATTCAACTTTTTATCTTATTATAATTTCCTTATTCACCTTATATGTTAATAAGACTAAATGATCGTTTAATAATTTTATATTCACCAAAAAGATTATTTAAAATAATATAATGTATATTTAAATTCATTTTATGGAATAAAATAAAATTTTTTAATACACATTTTCAATAAATTTAAGGAATATATTAATATTAATTAACTATGTTTTATAATCTCTTTTTGATGATAACATGAATGTTCAACTCAATATTTTCATCTGATTTTGTAATTGAATACCAAAAAATATATATTTAGTTTCTTCTCCATGAACAGTAAATTTCGTTTCTATATTTTATTTTAAATAAAATGAAAGAGATAATATATAAATTAAGAAAATATTTTTTTTAATAATATACAAAAAATTCATCTTATTCATGAAAAATTATAAATAATAATTAATCAAGACACATTAATGTTATTCAAATAATAAGAGATATCAAATTTTAATAGTTTATCATCATGATTCCTAGCATGATCAATGAAGATCACTTCATCATATGATATATGTTTCATGTTCATCATTAAACCACTTATGATGTCATGATATCAACATTTTAGTTGATGAATGTTGTTTTTCATGGCCTAAAACATGTCAATTATTGACACAAATTATAAATAACAGTCACATTCACTTTATTGAGTATTTATTTATTTTGTAATCATGATTTATTATTTATATTCAATACCTCATTATTATTTCTCATAATATAATATTTTAAAAATAATTCATAATTTTTTCCAAAAAATTTGTAATGGGAATAATAGTTATAATAATATATAATATAAAAAAATCATATTTCTTCATAAAGCTATACAAAATAATAGATTTTATGTGCACATGAAATTTCATGTAATTAAATTTTCATGGAAAAATAAGAGATGTAAAATTTCATGTGACAATTATCTTACATTAATGACAGTGAAATAGGTTCCACTATCATGACGCATAATGAAGAGAAGATTTTTTTAATGATAACATGTTTTGATACATGATCGTGAAACCTTTTGAAATTACTATGTATTTTAATATCATGACCTCTTTATCGGTCACAATTAAATTTGGATGTCGAATGAAGAAAATATAAAATTTTAATGTAGGAAAATGATGGTTAATTAATGTAGCATAAAATAACAATGTATAAGAAGAAAACATGAGATATAGAGAATTTATGAAATTTAGGGATATTATTCCATTAAACAAAATATATATAATATATAAAATTGAAATTAAGGATTCAGATAAACCCACATTATCTATGTCAAATATATTAGTTATATTCATCTTTGTTGGGGTTGAGGTGGTTTTAATTGATGAAAAACATTCCTAACAATAATGAAATATTGATTAGGAAAAGAGATATGAATTGATAATAATAGAAAAATTAATAACAATGAAAAGTCCTTTGAATAAAAAACAGATGTCGATAAAGAAAATTTGGAAATATAATGAAGACTATATATTTTTATTCTTTGGACTATTATGTTCTTTGTAATCAAAAATAACACCACCAAAATTTTCCATTATTTTCAAAACAAACAAGAGACTAGCATACAAAAAAATGATAAATCAATAAAGAAAGTATAAAAAACCATAAATTATATATATAGATCAATCCCTTTTATCTATAGGAAATGATATGAAATTGGTCTGAAGATATATAATAAACATGGATCTCAATAATCTCACTCACACAACCCATGGGAGAGAATATTTGAAAAAAATAACTATAACATCGGAGAAGACAAATTAGAAAGATTATATATCTTGGAATCAAATAGGAACCCATAGATCTATATCATAGTAGATGATGAATCACGTCCAAGGATGTAACTCTTGGAATATTGTTTTAGTCAACTATTGAGCATGCAAAAAAAATCACTCTAGTGGAAAAGATCACTAGAATATAGAGAAGTTGTTCTGCTAATAGAACATTATCAGTCCACCACCCTAATATTTCTCTCATATCTCCCTAAATGGATGATAAATATCATAGAAGAGACAAAATCATATGATAATCTAGTCAACATCATTGAATATTATGTGGCTGGGACAAAAATTAAGAGTACGATGAGTTTGAGAGATATCCACAATGAATAACATAGAGGAAACAAATATAGTATATTGAATGGAAACATAAAGAAAAAACTGAAAAAATATAAAATGAATGGATGAGGTACGTGTTTAAATGTAAATTAGGAGGGTTGTAAGGTGATACACATCACCCATGATGTAGAAAGCTAAATAATAAATTACGTAATGTTAAAAAAACAACACCTCAATGATCCTCATGTACAAGTCATATATAAGGGTAAAATAAAGAACATACCCTAGATATAAAAAGTCCCAATAGATCATCCACAGAAAAAAAATAGTGGCACCACATATGTGTAACAGAAAACTCCAACATACACTGAAATGTATGCACATAGATAATTTCATAATATAGAAATTATAATTAAATGATATCAATCGTTAATTAAATAATAAATAAATTTTTTAAATAAAAAAATGAATCCAATCGAATTAGAACAATAATGTTTTATTTGGAACTTATTAAAAACTACCATATTTAATAACTCTCTACATTTTGGAAAATTAATTAAATATTTAATAAATATCAGTTTATCTGATGCATTGGAATGCTATTTGGGTACACCCATTATAACATGATCATGATGTATTTGTTCAGAAAAATTGAATCAATAATAAGGAATTATATGAGAACTTATCTGAAATTAAAATGTTGTGAATCATCATTATTTATATCATATTCAAAATAACATTCATAATGAATGAAATTTATAAATAATCACAAGGAATATATTACCACATCAAAATGAGGGATAAAAAATATCTATATATACGATAGATAGATATAAATAACTTGGAATAAATATAATACAGAAAAGGTTAATTTCTTTGATTAAAATAAATTAAAACAATATTGATGAAAATAACCTTATCAGATTTAATAACATAAACTAATTTCAACATAGATGTTATATAATTTTTACAGATATCATCGAGGATTTGTCGAAGAAAATATCATTTCCATTTTGAAATAATTTTTTAAAAATTAAAAATTATCTCAAATATTAAGAATTTTTTTTAAATATACATTGAATTTTTAAAATTAATCTTCATAATATTGATTGTTCAGGATAGAGGAAGAGGTATGTTTACACTGAATTCGTTAGAAAATAATAATTTAACATATGTTTATGAGAATTAAAAATGTACATCATTGATAATATGAATTGATTATTCTTTTAAAATATTATTTGATAATACAATTTAGGGTAAAAATGACAGTAGAAAAACAGAGTTAAACATATTTAAAAAAATGGATTTTGAAGAATATTTTTTTAACAGAAGAGTGAAATGAAGTCATATATTCTTAAAGAAAATTATCTCAATCACATTAACCAAAAAATAGTGTAAAATGGTACTATTATATGACATCATCATTAATAACCATTAGATAATAAAATTAAAGGGTTTTTATACAATGGTCAGATTATTTCTTTCAATGTAAATTCAAGAAAATGTAATACTGATTAGAATGAGAATGAAACATAAACACTTAACACTTTGATAAATTCAGATTCATAACATCCGTTGAATAAAGTAGAAGGGTTGTAACTTACATTATCGTGATGTAGTAATGATTCATGATATATAATTTAATGGGTAATTTTATACACAATTCAATATAAATTACGTGAATAAAAGAACATGTGTCTCAAATAACGAAGTTTGAGACACCATCCTTACAAAGTTCATATAATTGAGTTGAGAGTTTATCAATGGGGTGATTATGCATAAAATATATATATAAAAATTAAAATTTTAAATACAACAATAAAAAATTAAAATTCATTTCACACATAATTTTGGTATAACATAATCAACAAAGTGGTCGTATAACACAATGAATGGAAATTCAGCTATGAAACTCATTACCTCATGCATTCCTAAAGTTACGTTCTTTTTAATACTTGTAATAGTTATTTTAAAAATGTTATTAAATTAAAACATAATTATATTATCAATTATAATTTCATAAATGATCCTTTAATAAAATCATATTACATTTTCGTTAATAATCATTCATTATAACTATTGTTTCTGGTGTTAATTCATCTATTTTATTTTACATGTTTCTGCATGAAAATTCTGAATATTAAACTTATGTTATAGTTATAACATCACAAAAATTATATTTAAGTTGTAAATAAATATTTTTCATTAGATACATCTTTATAATAATTTTTTTCTTTTGGACATGTCGAATTAATCGCATCGCTTCGTAGAGGTGGGGGACTATACAATGAATAAGTGATGATATGACTTCATTAATAGGTGAAAGGGAAAAGATATGGATTATATAAAAACATTAAATGATGAATAAATTTAATATATATAAAATATATTCAATAAATTTATAATTTAATACCATATATTTAATGTTTATGTAAAAATGAATCATATCTCTTTTCAAGATAGTAGTCCGACAAACACATGAATGATATTTTCATTTATTCAATTGATGATAAAAAAAATAAACTATATCCAAATTTTTTCCCATGATTTTCAATATTTAATTTATATGATATATAAAACTAAATTTTATCCTTATTACCTTCCATGTAAAGCATAATTGAAAAATTAATCACATCACTTCGTAAGACAATAGTCTATCATACCCACGTGAAACATTATTGTCCTCACCATGGAATGTAAATTTATAAGTTATATGTGATATTATATTAATATATCTACAATTATATCATAAATATAATATTTATAAATTAAATACCTCATTATATCCAACAATGGAAAGTAGTTACAGAAGAAAAATTACGTCGGTAACTGCGGTGGTAGTCCACCATACAAACAATCAACAGTTTCACCTCCTGTTTATGGGAGGAGGAGATGGTTGTAGGAAATTAAGATTAAGTAATATATATATATATGTATATAATATGACTATGTTGTTATATATGTAAATTTTAATATTATTTTTAGTATTTAGAATAATAACTAATATAAAATTTTCAGTTATGGATGCTACGTCTTCTTCGGAAAACTTCTTTTTGTTTTTACCAAAATCATTCCCTTATTAGATCTCATAAAAAACAAATATTATGGAATGAGGTTATGTAATTGGGGATTTTTCTAGTAAGGTCCTATCTAAATCAATTATTTTTGGAATTGTGGAAAGGGGAGCAGTGGGGTGGCCTTTTATAGGTGGGGGAGAGGATACACATTAATTTTTTTGAAAAGAAACATTTCCAACAAAATTTTTCTCATGAAAAAGGCTGAAACATTGACCATTTTAGAACCATATAATATATCATGTCTAAATATTACCAAAAAATATAAATTATGTATCTTTAATGTCATTTTTAACACTATAGTTTTGTCATTACCCCCTTGAAAACACATTCTTATCTTAATTGAAGTAAATAATATTTATAGTTTTCATTATTCATTATGGTAATATATTATCATGAACTGAATATATAATATTATTTATGTTAATGAAAAATATTTCATATATTTTCCCAAATTCAACTCAGAATATCGGCGTAATTTTATATAAAATAAAACCCATATATGCAATGACAAACAAGTTTCTCCGTTGAAAAACTCTCAAAACTTTTAAAAAGTTATTATATAAACAATTAATATAAAATTGACTAGGATAGACTAAATTAGTTATTGTCTAATTTAATTGAACTACTTTTATTTAAAAAAAATTAAAATATCATTTATCTATGTAAAAATATAGTTGAAGTTTCATTTTCCAATAAAACAATATTTTTCAATATTCCTAAAAAAATAAATATTTCCATAAATTTATTAAAAAATTCACCCAAAGATAATTTTGACAGGTATATGTAAAAATGAAATATATTTTTTCAAGTAATTTTAATATCTTTAACATTAATTTTAAATTATATATTCGAATAAAGACTAATAAGACTTTTATAAAAATGCATTGTTTTTCGTTAAACATTTTATTCTCATTATAATGCTTATTTTTTTATTTGTAATAAATATATAATCATTGAATTTAATTTATAAATTATATAACATAAGTTTCATTATTTATTTATTCCTATTTATAAATTCCAATTTCAATGCAGGTTTATAATGTTCTTGTTTGAATAATAATCATTTAATAGAGTGTTGTATTTCATTTAGACCCGATGTTGTGTGCATCATATGATATCAAAGTGATTGAATATATTAAAAAAGAAATATATTGTTATGTATTGGTGTGTTACATTATGTTTTTATATTGTGTTTTATTTCATATATTACATCCAATAAGATATTAACAATTTAAAATATTATTCTGTTATAACAATATACTATATATGTATCCCCAATGATGAAGATGGATCCTTTCATTATCATCCATGATCCATTATTGAAGATATTATCATTCCATTTTCTAACAATGGGGATCCTCGATAATAGGTCCAGATAATGTTTTAGAACATATTGAACATATTGGACGGGTTGTTTTATTTCAAATAATAATATTTACATAGAAATCACTAAGCCTAATGGTCTCCACTAAAGTAGTATTCCCTCATATTGAATAATCCAATGTCATGAGCGTGATAAATCATGAGATACTCACAATATAGATTTACATGGTGTGATTATACAATATCAACAACCCATTATGTGTCTTGTAATAATGAGTGAAAGAAAGTAATTTCTTTATCATTATATCAAATTGAAACTTCTACAGTTAAAATCATTACTGCATATTCATTATTCCTTTCATTGTAACTCCCTCGTATCTTTACTTATAATAAATTTTGGACGTTTATATTATAATTTCCCTCCATGACATATTGGTATAATATTTATAAAGACCTCCTAAAATAATTGGATATTCCTCTTCTCTTGTATCATCCACATCTTCATTCCAATAAACCACCTCCTTGTGGCCTCCCTCACTTGTCCTAAATGAGAGCATACATCTGGTCATAACTGAAATCCTTTTGTTGGGAATCTTCACTGAATAGTACATTATTTACCATTGTGATGGTAATTTTTATTCCAGGTCCCAAGTATCAAAGTGAAACCACAAGTATATCTTATAAAATTTTAATTCTAACATATAGGTGGTTCACCTAATTATAATTAGTCATTGTATTTCCTAAATCCACTTGTTGATTCACTAGGCTCTAGAATATACTATTATGTTTGTTTTCATATCTCAGAATCTATAGTAAAATTCTCATCAAATATTTCATTATAAAAATATTTCTCTAATCAGTAATATATAGGTAAATTTTCCTTAATTTAATTTATAATTCATATATTCAAGTCTCTTTAAATATGTGGTGGTAGAAACTATGGTAGATCCATTAGTAGATTTTGTTGATCCCCTTCTTATCGTGTTTCATTCAATCAAATACTCTATAAAATTATGTTTGGATTCCTTATTATCAATGGGTTCAAAGAGATAATTTTTATTATAGATATATTCCATTAAAGACAATGAAAAATAATAGTTTAAAGAAATAAACATGATCATACCTAGTGTTAATTGTTCCTCTATTGAATTTCAATTCTATAAAAAATAGAGTAGAATTTGGAATAATTGATCATAACATTGTTTCTGGTATAGTAGAAAACTGATGAACCGACACTTGAATCATTTCAAAAAACATATTATTGATCAATAAACATTATCAAATGCTAATACTGATCGATGACATCATGAATGTGTTTCCGGCCAGTGCACATGTAAGAAAAATCACCATCATTTGATTGATATTTTCTCACCAAAGTTTCACTACCAACCTCATTTTGACTACAATTATTTTGATTCAAATATCACAATGAAAGGTAATGGGTAGATAAAATATATTTTTTTTCAAAGTGAATGATTAAAATCTCTATAATGAATAATATATACCCACACCTCCCATTATGTCTCCCTCTTGTATTTCTCAAGTCTATCTAAATTGGGTGTCTCATATAAACTCCTCTAGACCTCCTTATTTCTCCCCGATTCACACATTTTGGGAGTTTATAAATTGAATCAACAATATATTGTGTATTTATATTCATTTATTCTCATTTAAACCATTCAATCTGTTCCATAAAAATCCCATATAAATGCATGCACCAAAAATTACAGTCAAGAAAATTCCAATAAATAAAAGATAAATAGCCAACCCACCACTATATTGAGCGTCATTATAATGGTGATTTACTAAATCCAAGAATCAATTACCATAATTCCCCCCATTGCATTAATCATGATAAACAAATCCTTCAGTTATGACTCCACCACAAATTCACACTTGTGTTGGAGATGGTCCAGGAAAGTGGAATGAAGAAACATAATTATGGATTGTTTTCTAAGGTATCACCAATAAGTATTGTAGGGATATATTGAGGGATACCTATTTTTAATATCTATATACAAAAATTATAATTTATGGGTTGGTTTAAATGATTTTTTCATTGTTGGGGAATTAATCACTTGTTACCTCCCAATTGTTGATAACCAGTTTTTGCATAAATGCCCCAATATGGTGACTCAAGATAGGGTTATATGTATCATATATGGTTCTGATGGTTCTAAAGATAAGGTTAAATATGACAAGTATGTTGGTTTTATTTATGGGAATAAATGATTCTAGAGGATCCAATTCTCCCCATTATGACTTGTTTCCCTTTCCATAATGAATAATCACTAATGGGTAGAGATGATGGAGGAGAGAAATGAAGGCAATGTGGGTTACATAAATTAAAAAAATAAAAAAATTTAGGGTAGTGGTTACAAATCACTAATACATGAATTAGGATCTTTAACACCCAATAAACCTATCACCCCTTTAATATATGCTCTTGGAGGTGCCTGAATGCATATGCAGACAGTTATTCAATTTTAACAAACGCTACAATATTTTCCGTGCTATCTATAAATTTATAAATAAAATGGAATTGCTTGAAAATTATATTATTCTGATCACGAAAAAAAGTCTTATTATTTAAATATATATCTAAATTTTAAGGAATAAGAGATTTACTATCTTGGGATCATTTCACATTAACTCTCTATCCAATCTTTTCAAAAAAATGCTTGACACATAAAAGCAGTGGCTTCAATGAAGTCATAGGCAAAGAAGGAGAATGACACTATATTTTGTTTCAATGAATTATAAGTCACTATATTTACAATTAAATAATATTTTATATCTCGAATAAATTTTCAATCATCCACGTCCCATTCAAATCACTATCCATGTAGCCAATAATTTCCTCTTTACAATGATCCTTGGCGCAAATGAGCCCAAAATAAATTGTGCCATTCAGATATCATAGAATATGTTTCATTGAATTGTGATTCATAATTATATGTATCACTATATATTATTTTTAAATCCTATATACATATGATATATATATCATTGAATATATAAGATACTTTAGGTGACCAATTACTTGATGGTATTTGGTGTCACCCACTAGAACACTATCACCATCATTGAATAAATGAAACAATAGTACAAGAGGAAATGTAGTTTCATTATAGTCATACATACCAGATTCATATATTTCCATTTTAGAAATATGGAACACTTCACATAACTTTTTAGGGTTAGTGATGGTGGGAAGACTGGTCTTCATATGATTTTTCATATAAGATTCAAAGAATAGTTGTTGATGTGTCCATGTCTCTCATGCCAAATACATGTACGGTCTTCATGGATTTTTTTGAGACAATGTAACGTAGAGGTTTCTAGATGAATTTTATATAAATAGTTTTGTGAATAAAAAAATATCAGTAGAATTTGACACTCATATTAAAAAACTAAATTTTATTTTTGGCAATTATCACCTCATTTCAATATAATATCATCTTCCCAATTATCAATATATTTTTTCAATTTATACATATATAGTTTTCATTTTGAGGGTATGTTAATTACTATTTTTTATTTATGAACATAACAGATCCAATCCCCATTTGAGGGATGAATTATTTATAATTTTACACATCCCATTGGACTTTTTCAAACAAAGTCAATGTTTTAGAATGAATCATTATAGGGTTGTTCTTTATTTAGATATTAATCACAAGTTTCATTTTTGTTTTAAATTGAAAAAATTATTAGCCGATAAGGAGATCCATTGTCCTGGATTTCAATGTTAATTTCCTTAATCCATTGATTCATATTCAATGGGTTACTAAATGATTAGGTATATTGTTTTTTTTCAAAAAATGTTTTTTATTAAAAAATTGAGAATTATTCTGAAATATGAAATGAAAAAACATTAAAATTTGAATAAAAAAATATAATTTTCCTTGGTTAACAATATTCATATGTGCATAGTGGTAACAAAGTCCTAAGATATAATTTATTACTAAGATAAAATATAATATTTATAAACACAAAAATAAAAATAGTTAGAGAAAAAATACTTTCAGAAGTGGTTTTCCTTACTAAACTAGGTTGTGATCAAGAGACTCTTCACGAGGAGTTAAAACCTTTTAGTCTTTGATGAACTCATGACCTCAAAAAATCAAAATAATAAGTTATTAGAAATTTTTAAATGGAAATATATTCAATTACAGAGTGATGTTTCATAACTGAAACTGGGTTAAGAAGGAATTAATATTTTATGGAGCCACCAGTTTTGTCATGTATTCATCCATCACCCAAGAATATAGTGTCTCCCAAAAATTTCCACTAGAATAAAGGACTAGTAATATGAGGCCTTCACACTAGGGATAAATGAGATCATAATAATGTCTAATACCGAAATTCCTCTCTTAAATGATGTGATCTATCTAATAAATAGAATTTAAGTCTCTATCCATCTCAATTCAAATACACAGACCAAATTAAATGATTTAGATCAAATTTGGAGAGATGAAGATACCAATACATCAGGATGGATAGGTGGAGCATTAACAGGTGGATCCATATGAATGTGATGGATTACGTCTGAAAAAAAATTAGAGTGTTCATTCAGGTAAAAAATTATTAAATAGCTGGATTGGACATTTAGAACTAGACTATATGTATTGAGAGTGTGATGAGAATCATTACCAATATATGAGAGTAAAAAATATGAGAAAAAACTCCACTGAGTTCAATCTAGAGATATTTGATCATTTCAATTAAGGGTCCAAATAAAATGAAGATGTCACCTGTTATTATGTTGAAAAATTATAATCTCATGAATTATATTTAAATTTCAAGGATAAAATATATAAAAAAGTACAACTATAATCATTCATGTAAAATCCATGTAATTTGTGGAGAGAAAATATGCATGAATATATAATGGGCATATCAAAATTGATCAAATTAAACATAAATATAATAATACTTGTATAAGATGTTCAAACAACACCCATCATGAAATTAAAATGATTTACATATGATGTCATCACAATATATATTGTAATATTGTGACTAATTTTATCAACATTAAATATTGGTTTACTGGAGACATTAACACGGACTTTGTAATAGTGTATGTTTGGTTTTCCTCAATGTGAGTCTATATGACACTTTTTTTCTATATTCTATATTATCTACAGGGAAATGAAGCCTACACTCTATGTTCTTTGATATAACATGGAAAAAATAGTTTTTAGGAAAATATAAAGTTTATTGGATATTAAAACAAAAGAAATGTTATCAAAAGGTAAAGATAACTCATTAAGTAATCCTCTTATACATATATATTAATTAATTACCTTATTCAACGTTTTATATATTTCCTTAGTAGTGGAATGTGAAACTAAAGAGACCTACTTTTTCATGTAAGACTTTGAAATATCTTTACAACTATTTTTTAAGCTAGGAGCGAAGATGGCGTGAAATTATTAGGACTAGTGTACGTAAAATTATTATTATTATAATATGAAATATATTATATATTATGTGTTCAAAATTTTATAAAGAAAATATGATATCTCTAAAACTAAATCTATGATAAAAAATTTAATACCACTATTGAGTATGGAATGTGTTGTTTACCCATGAAAATAACAAAAATAGGTTGTCATGTAGAATTCATATTTAATAGTTGTTGGCATTATAATAAGTATATTAATCAAATTATTAATTTAACTGTATAATTAAATTAACTAAATATAATTCATCTATAAATTCTCTGATATGGATATTTTCACAAGGTTATGCCCATAAACCATGAGATGAAATTGAGATGTCTTCCTCCTTCTATTCATGAATCAAATTCAATAAAATATGATACTCTAGATCAATGTAGATTGAAGCATACTGAGCTCAATGACTCCTCATAATAATTGGTGAGAACATTATTTTATTAAGAATGATCAAAACAATATTTAAGAATCATCATGTTTGGTTTTTACGTCATTTTATTAATTTTTTGATCCAGATCCATTTAATTCATTTATCAATGCCAATTTTTGATAATTCTATGTTCCCAAGTATTGAAATTAAATTATTAATTAGTTTATTCTTATCCAGGATCTCCCACTTAATTTTCTGGCCATGAAATATTGCCTAAAAATTATTAAACCCCTTAATTGTGATTTTTCTATTGATTTTTCATGTTCTTCTTTGATTGTTATCTAAGGTCATGGATCAACCTTTTCTGGTGGTACTGAGCATGATTAAACCACTGAATTCACCTTATAATCTTGTATGGCATATGGAATGCCCAACATTTGAAGAAATTTAGGGTTTTCGGATTTTAGTTGATGTTTTTTGATCTTGAATCCAAATCGATACATGGTTGTGTATGGAGACAATTAGTGATGTATAAGTGTGTACATGTTGGCATGGGAACAAACATGATATGATGTTTGGCCATCAAATGGCCAGAATCAACTATTCAGAGTTAGATCCACCATTTTTATGATAGAATGAGGCATGATATGAGGATAATAGTTCAGATCTATGGTTCTAAGAAAATATTCATAACAAGACATGTAGTACAGAATAACACAAGGTGTGTGACCCCTTGGAAGCAATGACATGGGTTTTTGAAAAAGATAAAGATGAATCAACATGTATCGCACCAATAGGGCATGTACCCCTCCCATGCTGGACCTTTAATATGGTGGAATATATTGGAAATACCACATCCAAAAAGTCACATCTAGGATCACAACATGTAAAAATGTAAAGAATCATGGACAAGTGTACATCGTGTACCAAAGTACATGAACATAGACAAGGTTTATATGCTGTGACACCCAGATGATTATACACCTTTTATACACTCCCAACAAATCGTCAAGTACTACATGGTTGTCTAGCTGTGTACCTCCATGGACACACCTAGATGATGGAGCAAGAACCCATATTGCGTGGGTCCCCTCACACACTGTGTATCCCTTCATTCCTTTTATAGGATGTTCAATCTATTTTATATCCTTTATTTGGTATTATTTTTGGGACGCAAATATCCTATCATGGTATTTTTTATGTGTAGAAAATTATGATCCCTCTATTGTAGATTCTGGTATACGATGTGAGATGTTTTGGGAGTGACACTCATTTTGGTGATGCTTGATGAAGAAAGTGATCTTAATGGATAAACATAAGATTCTAAAGGGAAACTCTCCTACTCTAATAGGGCTTGGGTCCTCTGCTATCTATATAGTGTCACCCTCCAACTAATATAGTCATGGGTCCAATATATAACCTTTGAGGGGATCCCTACTTCTGGTCATTGTATGGTTCCTCGATTGAATCTTGGAGTTGCATCCTCATTCTCGGTAGGGCGTGGGTCCCCTATTATCTATCAGTGTTATACCCACCTACTGATAAGGGAATGGGTCATCAAATACTATTGTGTCACCATACATCTTGGATGGGCATGATTCTTCTATAGATTTATTGATTGGAAGCCTCCTATATAGATAATTCACAATTCTTTGACCTTCAGAGTGGAATACTCCATTTAAGACAAGGAATGGGTCCTCCGATTATCTTCCTTGTAGCACCATCCTATAGTATCAGGTCATTGATACTATATCTATATATTGTTTCGCCTTGACTATGCTGCATAGTATGGAGGTGTGGGTTGACTTTTATGTTTCATATTGGGAAAACACATTAGATTTGGGGCATCATTGATGGTCATTAAGAACTGTTCTCACTCTTTTCAAGGGATGGGATGTGTGATTGACATCCCCTTCTATCTATTTTGGGATTCATTGGATTGATAATATATATATGTATCCATGTTGTAGAGTTATGTTTACTCTCTTATTATTAGTTGAGTTTTTTACTGTCTATTTGATCCTATAGTATCTTTTATAACTCCATGTTAACCTTTTGGGGTTTCCTACAAGGTATGTATATACTCACCCATACATTGGATTTTCCTACACATGTTGTGTCTCATAAAGATGACAGATAGTTCAGTGATGACTATATATGATCATAGGGATACGTGGTACATTGGAAAAAATACTGTTGTTAGATATTGGAGATAATAATATAGGCTCTATAGACATAGTTACATTCTTGTTTTTTTAGGATGGTATATCCTTATTTATTGAACAGTATTTTTCCATCTTACTTTTCAGTTTTCACTATCAATCTATTGCAAACCCTAGTGGTTTTTTATGTTTTATTTCTATTCTTTTAATTTCATATTTTTACTATTGTTTACATATAATTTTGTATTGTGATGTTTATATGGGAATGTAAATACATAATAGAAAAATAAATACATTTAATTATATGTATTTGGGACCTATTTTCCACCCTTTCCAAATAGAGGTAGTCTTGGTGTAGTTGCATCTTGAGCCTTAGTTAATGTCAGATTGTGTAAAATTGGTATCGTGGTAGTTAATTACTTGAGTTTTTATCTAGATTAGCTCCCTTACAAGGATTCCGTTTTGATTTAGGGAAACAATGCCAATGTGTCTTGACAACGGCTCTAAGGGAAGGGAACAAAGTGATGGTATGGGCTACCAGCATATATATTCAACCAGAACATGGATACCAGTTTACTGACTCATTATACCGAGACATTGGTTATATGGATGAATGGTAATTGTTCCATGTAGGATTGTGTGGTTAGATATCCTTATTAATTCATCAATACATTATATATATATATATATATATATATTATCATCTGACCATAGTATTCCTTGATTAATTCTTCAAGATTCCTCCATGATAAAATCTAGAATGCATACTAGTTCCAAATCTAGACGATGATCTAATGAGCGATGATGCCTCATGTTAGGGTCCATCCCACAAGATTCATTATCTATGTGGATAGGCAGTAAAACCCCCACTTGTTGAGCCACAGAAAATATTAGTAGGATAGGTTGATGATGTTATCAAAATTATTTCACTCTACGATTTCTAGTGCCATCCACATAATTTGTTCTATATTGAGACACATTCCCTTATAGCAGAGGATTGGTGAGAGTCGGTGGTCCATATCTTCAGGATTATTTGGACACTAATGGATCAGTTGATTGTGATATCATCTTGGCTTTTCTATTGAGATAATAGGTGATAGTGGAGTCTTGTTGTGTATAAACATGATTATTCATAACTCTCACAGACCAAACTCTTGTAGTTGTTTCATGTGGAGGAATTCCCTTCCTATTTGCACCAAGATTGGATTCACTATCTTATGGATTTGCAGCAAGGAGGGATAACAATAGATGACAATGTCAAAATGTTCACATAAATTATGTGGTAATCACTTGAAAATATATAGTATGGATTCTTCTGAGTGTAGAAGCATAAATATTGTATCTGTAGATAGTTTTGTTCCAGTGTAAGTCCCTTGTACATTTCCATCCTTTTCTGGTGTTAAAGAGATAACTAGAGATAGATAGTTTCATATCAATGGTATATGAGGGAGATATATCTGTTACTAGGAATTTTATATCTAATTCGTCTAAAATAGCTAACCGACATCAGTTGATAGGATCTCATCGCTGGAGGTCTTCTAAGAATATGGCATAAGAACATGGTCAGGAGAGGCAATGAGGACATGATAAACATGGATAAGGGTTGTTCTATGATTTTGGCAGGTGACGTCAAATGGTGCGTGACTTCCAGACCATACATCCAGAATAGTGCAAAAAAATAGCAGATGGACCACCAATTAAGAGGATATACCATGATTCGAGATCTCTCAAGAGATGATAGGGATGCCTCTAATGTGATAGTGTTTGAATACGAGTATGTGAAAATCTTGGAGGTGGATCTGAAGGTGGTGGAAAATGATATAATATACGTCCACCACCAACACCACTTGAAATACCATGTCATGCTTGGGGAGACAATGTTTGGGGTTGCAGACAACTAGAGGCTATGGAGGCTTATGAATCTGTGGTGCATGACATGATTTGTTGTATGATCTTTTTTTATTAAACTCTTTATTCAATATTAGTAGACATGGGTGCATGCTATTACTTTATATATATAATCATGGTATGATAATTTGTGGTTCCCAATGTGTCTTTAGTCCAATGTCATCATCTTGGGGTTCTTAATGGTAATGATTCTTATATATATTTTAACTGTATACAATGCAAGCATTGGCTTAGTGGAGATAGTTTCATGTTAGATATTTTGGTCATCATGGAACAACAATTTGATGCCATATTGGGTATGAATTAATAATCATTTTCGGATCCCATATTGACAATCATTGTAGATCACTATGATGCCTTCACATTCGAGGGATGAAATTAACCTTTGTGGGTGAGAGAGATCTCAAGGATGGATGACTGGGTTATGAAGTAAGTGGAGGTAGCCCATCACCCATCAGTTGGATTGTATATCCCTTTGATAAAAAGTCTCTTCTAGAATCTAGGTTCTTTTATTCATGAGGATTTTCTAGATGTCTTCCATTAGGATGTTCAGGGACTACCTCCATGGTGGGAGATGGATTTTACTTTTGACTAGAATCCTCATACCTCTTTGATATTTTATATGGAATATCAGATGGCCCCTTCCGATCTCCAAGAGATTCGGTTTTATCTGTTGGACTTTCAAGAGAAGGGATTCATTAGAAAAAGAATGTCTCCTTAGGTACCTCAAGGGTTTTTAGTGAAAAAGGATGAAAATATCTTCTTGATTTTTATAGATTATCATTACCTGAACTAACCCATTAAAAAAAGTACACCATTCTAAGGATTGATGACCATTTTGACCTGTTTCGAGGAATGAGATGGTTCTTCATGATCGATATTTGGTCTGGCTACCACAAGTTGAGGGATCATAATGATAATATTGAAAATTGAGAATTATGATATATCAATAGAAATCATCTATTTCTGGGGATTCCCTTTCATGTGAAAACACCTCTAAAATTTTATGGCTATGATGAACATGATTTTTTC
Source organism: Viscum album (assembly GCA_963277665.1). Taxonomy (NCBI): domain Eukaryota; kingdom Viridiplantae; phylum Streptophyta; class Magnoliopsida; order Santalales; family Viscaceae; genus Viscum; species Viscum album. The sequence continues at coordinate 1,877,364,437 of OY728150.1, read as the reverse complement.
CCGTATATGGACTGGTTTCTGCTTCTCTTCATTGAAAACATAGTCATCTACTTATCATTAGAGGAGGATCATAAAAAAAACTTGATTATGATCTTATATTTTCATCTTGAGCACTAGGTTTATGGTATTCTCTTGAAGTTCCTGTTATAGAATTTCAAGATTCACTTTCTGGGGTTATCTATCTCAGGGACTGTTTTTAGCAATGGAACCATAGAATATCGTTGTTGTCCTTTATTAGGATCCACAATAGTGCATGTAAGAGTTTCATAGTTTTGATGGCTACATGAGGTTCGACCAGATGTTTAGGAAAGACTTCTCCAAGATTACATCCCTATTAACTACTATAATGTTGAAAGAGTATTCTTTTAATTGAACTGAGTAGTTATAGATTTCTTTTGAAGAGATGTGGAAGACATATATGAGTGCTATATTTTTTAGGCTAATGATAGATGATGTGTAGTAGTAAGTGTCTTGTGATTAATTAATATTTGGGATCGACTAAGTTTTTATGTATAGGATCGATGTTATTGCATACGTGTCAAGGCAGTTTGAACCCCACAATCAGAACAACATGTCTCACGACTTAGACGTTATAGATATACTCCTTACCGAAAGGATGTAATGGATGTATCATTTTGGGAGTTCTTTTTTAATTAATCAATTATAGTCTAAGGTACATATTCAGGATGAGTGATTAGAACATGAGACAATGGAGCAAGTTGGAGTTCTTGAAAGACTATGACTTTGAGATATTATACACTCTATGGAATAGAAACATGGTAGCAGTTTACCTTCGACGGATGTCCCCTGGTTACTGGGTGTCGATTATTTGGAGTAGTTGGATTCATTTTAATTAAACCTAGTAGAGCATGAGGGTGAAAATTTTCTTTAGTAAATGGTTTTGACATCTCCACTCCTCGAGCTTGTGAGAGAGTCCCAGTAGAGAGACAGTGACAATAAGGTCTTGCATGACCAGATATCTATAGAGGATTATCGATATGAATATTCTAAAAAAGGTAATCACATAATCCTTCTAAATGGATGGATGGTGGTCCCATTCACAGTGAAAGAGAATGTGATTAGGGTGATTGACACTTCTACATTATATATAAATCATTGCGTGCTGAAGATTTATAGAGTCTATCAGTATCAAGTTATGTGGTCTGGAATACAATAGAGTGTGGTTGATTTCATCTCATGATGCCACACCTATCTATAGATGAATGATAAGAACCAGGATCGAGTATGTTTTTAGCACTTTAAAATCCAAGAGTGGAAGTGGGATGGCATATATATTGGATTTTAACTTGGATTCCATGGATAGTGGTGGTCCATAATTCCATTTGAGTGATATTTTATTAACTCATAAAATAACCAGACATCCTTACTATCATGGAGTGGAGTCTAGTGGATACATTGGGGAAGATGGGATTGTGGATATTATTCTCCTTCACGGGGTTTCCTTGACTTATTTCTATGATTGTGATGCATGGTTCACATTGCGGTTACGGAGAGGCCTACAAGTTGGATTTGGCCCAAATGAAGATGAGTAAAACCTTTCTCCCCTAGATAAATGGGTAGGTCAAGCCCAATATTTATGTATTGGAGGATATTTTGAGGGATTGTGTGTTATAATTTAGCTAGAGCTTGGAGTAACATTTTTAATTATAATATTTCTCATAAAATAATAGCTAACACATGACTATATACATAAAACCTTTTTAAGATCTATACGAGATACAATGAAGTTCACCCTTGTGCTTGATAGATATTGGTGAGACATATTTTCTGAGTCTATATTTGGTTATGGTAATCATAGAGATGGTCTTGGTCCCCAATGAGTGAATTAAGATAACCCATATTAGGAATAAATCTTATGGAGATCATCTTTGTAGGCACTTGGAGTTCGATCTGGGAGACCACATTTTCCAGAGTGTCTCCCCATTAAACGAATTAAAAAGATTTTCATGGGGAAGAAAGAACTCATTGATGGTCCTTAGGCTGTTAGAGATCATATAGAGGGTTAGAATGGTATATTACTACCTCACCCTAACCCCAGAGTTGGAGTGGGTGCATGACATCTTCCATGTGTTGCAGCGTATGGGATATGTGCATGACCATATGATCATCATCAATTGGGAGTTCAAGACATCATGGATTAAGCCACATTGATAGGGTACCCAATGGCTATTGAGTTTCAATAGGGGAATACCATTTATGGATGAACCATCACTTTGGTTCCATGTTTTGGCTGCATATGAACATGTAGTCGAGCTCCTCGGTGTGGTAGAACCAGATAAGTAATCATTATTATTAGTTTTTTATATACTTTTTCTTCTCTAGGATAAAAATATTAAAGTATTGAAAAATGTGGAGACTGATTTCTTTCCCTCTAATACTTTTAATTGTCTCTACATGTATTTTAGGAGCTAGGTACTGAGACACAATGAAATTCTGAAGCCCAGTGTTCCCAAGATTAATTATATAAAAATAATAAATATATAATTTATTACGTGTGAACAGATTCACAATGAAAATTAGATAACTGTTAAATAGGTTATTGGATCAGAAGTACGAGACCATAATTGAGTACAAAATGTGATTTTTACTATAACTGTGACATAAATTAGGTTTTTTAGGGACTTTCAATTTGAAATTAGTTGGTGGTATATTTAGTGCATCAATTTAATTGTTAATTTAATTATTTTAATAAATTAATACTGAACATTTCATATATTAATCCCCTATTATGGATACTTTCCTAGGTTTATCCTTATAACCCCTTGAAGGATCCATAATATTTTTCCTCAATCCTTTGGTGAATGTAATTTTGGCAACAACGAAACTATGGATCAAAGAAGATCGAAGTGAAGTGAATAGAAAAACTCCTCACAATCATTGAAAAGTGAATTCTTCATATATAAAGGATATTGTCTCCAGGTATGAATCATTACAAGTTGTTTTTTCCTCATCTAATTAAATTTTTGGAAAATATCAAAAACTTTATTTTATGTATGTGAATTTTTTATAATTTCATGTTCCCATGTATTGAAATTAAATTTTTGATTCATTGTTTCTCACCCAAGATATCCTAGTTGAATTTATAGGCCAGGAACTCTTGTAAAATAATCATTAATCCCTTTTTATTATTCTTTTATCCCTTAATTTCTCCCATTATTCACCAATTGGCCTATAAGGCATCAGATCATTAGTGAAGGGTGCTATCCAGCTCGATCAGGCCTTAGAATTCACAGCAGAATCACATATGACATATGGAATATCAAATGAGGGATAAAAGAAGGTGTTTTCAGATTTTGGAGGAATTTTTTGTTTATTCGGTATCAAAACCTGGACATGGAGGTCCTAATAGACAACAACTAGAGAATGAAGCATACAGGTTCACACTAGAATAAACATGATTCAATTACTGGCCAATGGATAGATGGAATTCACCGTCTAGAGTTAGATATAGAATTTTTTGGAAGGAACAAAAATAGAAATGAAGGAATAATGACCTAATCTTTAAATTTGAGAATAGGTCAAATGTATAATGAAAATATAAAATGCACACCATTTAGTTTGTAAGAATAATCATTTCGTTTCCCTTAGGATGTGGTGGCTAGGGATATGGGAAAATATAAGGATGGAACCGCATGTAACCGACTTGCATGTTGTGTACACCACATTGTGTGGACATTAAATATATAGGAATATATAGGAAATATCACACGTGGAAGGAAACGACAATGTTCATGTCATGCCGTGATGTACAGAGACATAGCCTGGTACGTGCCATGTTTTTAAAGACATATTGTTAACCATGGTACATGAGTAGGTGCCCCGAGTTCCTTCGACATGCCAGTTAGGCTCCCTCCACATCATGTAGTGTTACATGGTTATTGGTCTATATACGTCTAGTGACATGACCCGAATATGGGGTTGGAATACACATCATGTCGGTCCCCTCAAACAACATCAAACCATTGGTTCCTTTTAAGAAAAATTCTTAATCTCATATATCCTTCATTTGGACTTGTATTTGGGACCATAAGTAGCCTACCATGAGGGTTTTTTCACTTTTAATGTGATGGAATACTTATTTGTGTCTATTTGGATAATGTGTGGGATGTTTCAGGCATTGCACATTTTTAGGTAATACTCGATGATGGTAGTGATAATGAATGATCATCTGAGGCTTCTAGAGTGGCACCCTCCTACTAGGTTAGGGCATAGGTCATCCACCTATATATAGAGTGGAACCTAGTAGTTGGGTTGGACATGGGTCCTTTATCTACTCTGAAATTCACCCTCTTGTTGTGCAGGTCATGGTCCTCGACGGACTCATGAAGTGGGACCCTCCTTCTAGGTAGGTCATTGGTCATCTATAACCTATCAAAGTGGAATACATTTTATTGGAAGGGAATGGGCCCTTGAATATATATTGTAACCCTTTATATAGGCTGGGAATGGTTCTTATATCGATCTATTGAGTTGTACCCTCTTATTGAGATATGACATGGGTCATGGGCCATAAGTATGTCACCCACCTATAGAAACAATTCACGAGTACTCTATCTGTATTCTGAGTAGAAATCTCCAATTATAATAAGTAATGGGTCCTCTATCTAGATATTTATTCCCTATTACTTTTAAACACTTTGGTGATGTGTGTCATAAATTTGATATTTTAAATTTGGAAGATGTGTGAGATGATAGTCATTGTTGATGAACTTCTGGATCATTTAGAAGTCCTTATCTGGACTAGTCTATGAGAATGATATCCATTTCTCATTGTTTGGGATTCATTGTCATGAGAACATATATATATATATATATATATTCATGTCGTTGGGTTTTTTACTCTCTTTATTTCATTTGAGTTGTGTATAATCTATCTATTCAAATTAGGTCTCTTACTGCTCCTCCTTATGCCTTCATGGAATACTAATGGGTATGTATATACTCACCTTAATATTTCCTTTTCTAGCACATGTCCTATCGTATGAAGATAATGGATTGGTCCACAATGATTATAGGGGATCTGAGAGATACTTGATCCATTTGAACTAGTGCGGTAGTCGAAACATAGAGATCATAATCAAGGAACTCTCCAGACATTTAATTTTTAATTTTTTTAGGTTGGGATATCATTCTAGTAGGGCATGTATTTTTCTTATTCACATTTACGTTTTTATTTTCATAATCTTATACACCATAGAGGTTATAAATGATTGGTTTTTCTTTTATTTGTTTCATCTTTTTATTATTATTCTTCCACACTTATGAATTGAAATAGTCAGTTTTGTGCATAAAAGTAATTAAGACAAAGGCATTTATTATGGGATATGCCTTTAAGCGCTTATCAACACCCCATGTCCTATAGAGGTGAGCTTGGGGTACATGTGGATCGATCCCCAATCAGGTTTGGTTCATGAGAGAAATAATATATTTTATATTTAATTTTTATTAGATCAACCCACTTTAAGACAGAATTATGAAAATAATGAGTTATTTATAAGTGTTAATATTTCCAACATGATGAGAATAAAAAACATTTAACGACATCAATATCCAAACAATCATTTTCTCTATATCGATTGAATATATTACTAGAAAATGAGACATAAATAATGATCCACATTATATAATATATATTATATTTTCAATGCATCCCCTGAACAAAATCGATGTACATAAAAAGAAATATTTATATTGGAATAAACTATTTTACGCATCAAACATCCAGCCACACTACCTTACAAAATCATATTCATAAAATAATCTCCTACATCAATACATGGGGACTAATTCAAGGATAATTTAAATTTTTTTCATTGGAGAATTCTTATTAATTTAATCTACCCAATTTTATACAATTTTAAAACATTTTTTACCAAATTATACTATAATTAATGAAATTTTCATTCTTTTTTTCTAACTAATTGTTTCACATCATGTATTTGTTATGAATTTACCAGAATCTTCTCTCAAATATTGAATAAATTTGGTCTTTTAATTTTTTATATGCCTCATATTTTTAAAAATTACCAAAAATTTATTAACCTAAAATATTATAATAATGAATTCATGAATAAATTTCATAAAAAAATATATCAAAAAAATTTATATTAAAATCATATAAAATAACTAATGAATAAAATATATTATTAAACTACCTCAAAGATTATTTATGACTATAAAAGTGTATTATTAAAAGATAGATCTAATTATGAATTTGATCATTTTAATTTTTTTGGAGGACCCATTTAAACTCATTCATCATGGGTCCAGTGAAAAAAAGTCTAAACATCCAACTACTCAATTCGAAAATCATATTTAGAATAAAAATAAATCAAAATAAAAGGGGTAAATATTAACGACGTGGGACAATATTTTACTAAAATTTATCCTTAAATATTAATGGAACTATTTGTAACCAATTTGCCTTTTTAATTGATTATATAATCACCATTATTATCCTTGTATAATTTGAATAACCATCTCCAACATATAATTTTTTTCATTATGAGGTTTTATTATAATAATCCATGTTTTATTCTTAATAAGTTAATTCATCTCATCATTGAAGATATTTATCAACTCCTTAGACTCTTTAGAACTTAGATTTTTATTATATTTTTATGGGTCCTCGTTTTAATATTCTTGAGAAATATTAAACACATAGGTAGCCACATCATTATAGATATACTAGGATAAAGTCATATTTTCCTTCCTATTTCTCTCTCTATCTCTCTCTCTAGTAATATTATAAAATCAGAGACTATCATCATCATCCACCTCATATTTATACTCAGATTCATGATCATACTCACCTTGAGTCTACAGAATGAAATTAGTGGAGATAGGCCCATGTATGGGTTATATCCTAGACTCTAAGGAAACTTTAAAAACTCATGTTTTTGTTGTGTGTATTACCTCGCTAGTCTAATTTATCTTGTATATAGATACACTAGACTCAACACACATCTCCTTAGTCATATCAGACACATTGAAAATATCATCAATGATAATGATGCAATTTTATACCCTATCAGGTTTTTCCATAACGGATATCCATTATCATATACTAGATAACCCATAAGAATATAGTTGATAATTCTATATTCTAGATTATCATTATTCATTATGTATATAAAATGAGGATCCACCAACACTATGGTAAGAATGAAATGGGGCATGTCCTTACCAAATAAAATCTTTATTTTAATACCATTAGTTGTATAATGGTAGTGATTAAAAATATATAATTCCATGGTCGTATCCATTTTTCATAATGACATAAGAAGACAAGAGTCTTAGAGTATTCATCTCAACCCCTCTAAGATAATCATATTGATCCTCTATTCTTTTCCATTCTCTTGTGTGGTTTCCATTTTAGTTTTGTATCTTTTTATACATTCAATGTTATAGACATTAGTATATTCACTGGGAATAAATTTTAAATCATTATTAGTTAAAATATTCATTAGTTTCACAGAGGATTCAATCATTATATAAGATTTATAGTTCTTTATATTGTGAAAAGTGTTTTAAATAAGTTAAATTATTTATATCCATACATTCTTAGAGTAATCATAATTTAATGATACACTGTAATATCCTCCACCATTGGAATAAATCCTAGAAGAACCCCATAAATCATAATGGACACGCCCAAGAGGAATTATAGAATTTTATTCTCAAAAAATAGTTTCATATACCATACACATGATCTACATAAAAAAAGATAGTTATGAGTAATATCACTCAAAAACTATTACTTCATATATTTTTCAAGGTCTTTGGAACACACATGTCCAATAATTCAATGATAATGTTTTGTATTAGCTAATATTGGAAAACTATATGCTTTTAATTATTTAGTGGTATTTATACAATTTAATACATATAGATCATTCAATTGATTTAACATCATTACAGTAAAGGATTTATGGGAAATTCATAGGCTACAAGATCATGATCAAAGAGTGTAATCATTAAGATATAATATTCCATGGAAAATAAGGCTTATTTTCAACTCAAGTATCCAAATATCCCCCTTACGTGTTTTCAATATTATGTTATTATGTTCTAGTGAGATAGAAACAATATAAAAAATATATATACTCCTGTTATTTCCCAATAATACCTCACCAAAATCATTTAATTTCAACTCAATGAAGCACTCTCTATTATGACACATGTGAAAGAAACACCTATAATTTAATATCCAAAACATAGAGTTGACATGGTCACATAAATTTAACACATCTGTAGTGATGATGTCAAGTTAAACTAATAATGGGAGATTGCTACTATTATAATTACTAACATTTTTTGGAAATTTATAATTTATATGTATAGGTTATAAACAATGAAGGCATTTTGTTACCATATTCATTGACTTTCTGCTACATTTTCATGACCGAATCATCACCCGTATTCTTCCCCTAAACTGAAACCTCCCCCAAATATTTAGAACCTCAAAATCACTCTTAACATTGCAATTATATTGATGATTTTTATAAAATAAATATGCCTTAAATTAATCAAGGGATAAAGTGTAGTTTTCATACATCATAAAATATTTAGGATAATTTAAATAGGTATAAAATTATGAAATATGTATTATTTCCTAGCCCCCCTAATTGAACATTTATTTTTGGAATGAGATATCTATATTTAATTAAATTAAATATCATCAGTCCCAAATGTAGTTCCACTGTGCTTTTTGAAAGTATATAATCTATATTTTTTTATATAGTCTACGATGAATATATTAATTAATATACATGGATTCTAATTTCAACTAAATTCCATCAATAAAAATCTCATAATAAACTTCAATATGGAAATGACCTTTTAAAAATAAATACAATAAGATATTGGATTTTGTATGAAATTATTCTGAAAAACTAATACAGGTTGTTGAGATTATTACATTTGGTAGAAATGGTAAAACAAATTTAAGAACCACCAAGAGAATCAAGATTTTTTTGGTGATATAGGAGATCACTCATATTTATTCTCCGTAGGATAAAATCATTTTCATCATCAAACTTATCTATTTAAATTTCACTGACTCTATCCTTTATGATTTAAAAGGTTTTGATACTCAATTTTGGGTGAAAAAATGTCACCTCTAACCCCAAAAATGGCTCAGAACCACTAATTTTAATGATATGGGTTATTTAATGACTTGGTAAGTTTTCTTTCTTCCAAAAAAAGATTTAGACATAAAAAATGATGGTTGTTATTTCAAAATATGAAAAAATAGAATGAACAAGACACAATTTTCCTTTGAAAATTTTTATCCAAATTGAATGGTGTGAACACTATAGTATGAAGTAATTTATTACATAGAAAAATAAGAATGATTTATATACATGAACACATAAAATGATAGGCCAATAGAACTATCATAGGAGGCTACACTTAATGAAACTAGTGTCTATAATGAACCTTATCATAAGTAGACATCATTTTACACTCTTAAATGAACTCCTACACATAAATTATAAAAACTATACAACAATTGAAATGATTAAATGTAAATATATTATACTAAATATCTATGCTTCTGGACCAAAACAAAGTTACAAAGAAATACATCATGTTCGGAGATGCTAGGATTGTTATGTCCTCATCAAACACCCAAAAACATTGTGCCTCCTCTAAATATCCACCCGAATGAAGGTATCGTTATATGAGGATATCATTATAAGGATAAAATGAAGGAATTACATTAGTACACTTCATTTTTCCCATTACATCACTATGACCTCAATTAGAACAGAACGATCTCTCTCAACCTCTCAACCCTAAACATTATACAGAATGGTGAGACTAATATTTCATGGGGATACAAAAATTATTCAGGACATCATAATTGAAATTGGAGGAACCAACATGAAAATTCATTGGTGAATAATCGATGTAACAAGAATGTCTTATATCAAAGTGTCCATTTAACTTTCTCAAGGCAAGACTGGTGGGTTGGACAGATATATCCAAATAATTGGTCAATGATAAAAGATAAAAATCCATTTCAATATATGAGAGGAAATAAATATAGTTAAAAAACATATCAATCACATATGGTGGTTAATTGTCCATTGGGATTATGAACCCAAATATATCAAAGTTGACACCTACTGTAAAAGTGGGAATAAAAAACTCATGAATTCTATTAAAATTTCATGGAAAAATATAAAATAATAAACAAAGTAATCTTGCATGTAAAATCCATCCATGTAGGACATACGAAATAAATGGGCTATTATATATGATGGGCATATCCCAATTTATCTTAATTAATTTAAATGAAATTATTCACGTAAAATATGAATTTTTATTTATTTTTTTAGTAAAATTGTGTCATTTACTTCAACTGTAATATCTCTTACATAATAACAATATAATGGGAAATAGATTCTCGTTTTTCATATCGTATTGTGATTTATTTTTCTTATTACTCTTTTCTCAAGTTAGTTCAGGGATGGTTTTTAGTCAAAAAAGTGGTCAAATCAAACACAATAGAGTTTGGTCAAATCCTAAACATTATTTATAATGGTTTTGTTCTATTTGTTTATGATTAATTTTTTAAATAAAAATCTAAAGGTGAAAAGAGTAATGTAAATTTAAATAGTATACCATTCTAATTGATTCATCCTTAAAGAAAATTTCCATAAATTATTTTGGTTCCCCTATGTCACTAAACAATATTCAAATCAAACAATTTAACTTTATTGTGGAGAAAATATTTGGCTGAATTCTTGGCTGTAAGAATAAGTACATATCCTTTGGGGGGAAAATCACTCTAATAAACTCCACCCTCTCTTAGATTCCCATGCATATTCAGTCAACCCTGAAGGTCCCAATGATGGTAATCTGCTACACTGAAAAAACATACATCACTTTCTTATGCTGAAGTCATTTGGAAGGAAAGTGACACTGAGATTCATTTTTTAGACACCACAAACAAGTTTAAGAAGGGTGTTTAATCTTAATAATGTCATGGGCACTATGTATGGACATAATGCCGAAACAACCTAGGAGGTTGTATAGGGAGAAAATTATGAGGAAAATACATGCTAAAAACTTATGGAGACGATGGGAGTCTAACTATAATTAATTCATCCAATTTATAGATGATGATCCATCCTTTTATCCCTGGTCTTCAACCCAATGAAAGATGGATTGTTGGTAAGCGTGAAATTAGTTATTGGATTCAAAACTGGTCATGGACTAACCTTGGATTTCCCCAAAATCCCACCATATGAATTAGCTTAATAGAGGCTAGTAAATTCCCATACATTATTGATATAACCTTGGATGAGAAACATAGATGCATCATTCATATTATATTTTTGAATAATGATAAGGATCAGTGTGTCTTCTCAGGATCTGCTTTTGGAAAATTCCTAAGTTGTGATTTTTATTCTACCCAGGTAGTTTCTGACCACTTAGGTACTTGGGTAATATTATTTAGTCCAAGGAGTTTCCAATGAGATACCTTTTCCTATTGTGTTGAGATGAACATAATATATTTTATATTGGTGAAGGAGACCAACAGAGAGCCATCAGTTGGGCATCTAAATTCACTATATTCAGGGATTATACCACTGATTCCACCATCCATCATTTATTCATAATGTAGTGGGAATATGCAGTCTAGAGTACCTTCAGCTAGTTTACCATCATCTATGTGTAGGCATAATCCAAAGAGGATACCCTTCTATAATTGTTTCGAGGAGTGATCATTCCCTACCCAGAGAGGAAAACTAGATCTCTAGTACTTATTACCTGGTGCTGGGAGATCTGATCGACTAGGAATGAAATGTTCGATATTGCTTCTCTGAGGACAATTACACATATTAATTTTTATATCAGGAACATTTTATTAGACATCATCAAAATTTGTAAGGGATCATCAGAGAGTCCTTCTATCAGGTCCATTTATTTCCCTGACCCCATCAATAATCATTTCCACAATGTTTGGGGGTTTTGGGTCAAATAGTATACCCCTCTATTGGGTAACAAGTTATGCACTGATAGTTCATGTGGTATGGGATCCATGAGGGGTTGTAGAGTGAGTAGAGGCCCAAAAGTATCAGTTTTGGCAGCTTTCTCAACATTTTTCAAGAATGAAACCTGTCTTCAAGTGGAGGCCCATGCCATCTTTTTGGGAATTCTACATTGAAACCAAAAGTGTATATCTATTAGAGAGATTGAGACCATTTTTATTAATATAATCAATACAATTATATGGAATGTCCTTATTTCTTGTTCCATTAGAATATCTTTTAAAAGGTAGAACTAGTTTTTGATAAATGACATGTCTATCCTTCATAACTAGCATAAGGCTAATGTTGTGGATGAATTTCTTACCCTTATAGTGTTACAAGATAATCATTTGCCCATGTTTTTTGGTCTTGGTTATTTTTCCCCTCAAGTGAATCAGCTTTGTTCAGGCGGATTCCCCAGGGCTTCATTATTTTAAACCTCCTAAAATGCATCTTGGTAGGTGTTTCAGCCATTACACATACATAAAAATAAAAATTCATTGTGTGTAAACATGATTTTGTTTCTTTTTAGTTACTTGAACACATTAAAGTCCTATAGGTTTTAAAATTCTCATTGAATCAAAATTTCATATTCAAAACGATACATGTGTGCATTTATTTTTACACATATAAATGTATATATGTAATATTCATAAAGGAACATGTATAAATTCATGCCTCTGTATGTATATAGTTATATATATAAAATAGAAATAAATAGATATGCATGAATGCATGAAGTTATAGGTATGTAATTACATATATCAATTTATTTATAAGTGAATATTAAATAATTTAATTTGAAATGAAAAATTAAAAAATAAAATATATAAAATGAAATTGAAATTAAAAATTAAAATTTAATAATCATTATTCAAATTAATATTTCACAGGAGTTTGATGTCAGAAATTAAAATTATAAAATTTATATTTAAATGGGAAGAGTGAATTAAAAACAAATTTTAGAAAACAGAATTAGAATTTTAAATAAAAACTGAAAATAATATAATATTTGAAATTTATTTAAAAAATTGAAATTAAAAAATTAAAATTAAAAAAAATACTATTAAAAATGAAATTGAAAATTTAAAAAAAAATATGATATGTAAAGTTGTTAGTGAAACAAAAAATAATTTAAATTGAAAGTGATTTTAAAACATCAAATTTTATTTAAATTTTATTTTTATACCATTAAATTGAAACTATAATTAAAAGTATAATTGAAATTAATATTCTAGTTAGAATTAACAAATAAAATCAAATACAGTAAAATTAAAATTTTAATTAAAAAATAAATTTAAAATGAAATGTTTTATTTTAAAATGAAAATGATATTAAAATTTTATATTTGATTTTAAATTGTAATTTGAAAAGTAATTTCAAATAAAAATATCAATTTTATATTTTTATTTAAATCGATAAATTTTTATTGTAAATGAAATTTAAATTGGTATTAAAATAATAAAATATTTGTATAATTAAATATAATAACAGAATTATGACTAATATTGAATATAAATTTTCTAATTAATATGAAATGGAAATTTAAAAACTAACATTAAATTTGAAGTTGAAATTATAATTTGACTGAAAATTTTGGAAAAGTAAAATTGTGAAAATAAATCTAAATAAAAAATATTATGTAAAATTCAAATTGAGAGAGAAGCTAATGTTAAAATAAAAAATCACTTCAAATTTTATGTTGAAATTAAAAAAAATCATTGAAAACAAAACTATAAATATAAATTCAAAATCAATATTTATGATTATTTTACTTCTTACATTGAAATTTATAATTTTATTTTGAAATTTTAATTTAAATTGTAATTAAAGATAAAATATTATTAATAAAATTAAAAATAAATTTTATTTGAAATATAAATTTGTAATTAAAATAACGTATTCCAGCTGAATTTTATGTAAAATTTGAAAATAAATTTAAAAATAAATCTTAATTTGAAATTTTAATTTTTAATTAACAATGATTTTCATGAATGAAAAGTGATTTTGCAAAAATGAAATTAAAAAACAATTGATTTTGTGTTTGTGTTTCAAAACACAGTATTAGCCATAAATATTTAGTAATAAAGGGATAAGGAATCTTATGAAAAACTTATACTTTGAGGAATATAGATTACACATAAATATTACTCATTCTACTGGGGTGGATGAACATTTTTCATGTTGAAAATAAATTGTAAGATGAGTTTCATATAATTGAAGCCAAATTTGTACAAAAAAAATATATCATTTTATACTAGTGATGATATTAAAATCTCATAGGAGCCTAAGAGGCGCAATATTGACCAAAAATCCATTGATGAATATTTAAGAGACATTTGAATTATGAAGATATATGAATAGGGGATATTTGATAACCTATGAAATTATATGATTGTATTTTAGAAATATTATTCTTAATTGATGGGTAAAATAAATAATAATATTATACCATGAATTAAAGAGGAAATTGTGAAATAATCTATAAAACGGTTGTTGGTTTTTTTTCTAAACAACAAAATTTTCAATTGTTTAATTTTGGAAACCATTATAACTTCATTATGAAATATGAGACATTATATTAGATCACATAAAAAATTAAAATGTCTATATTATGTAAGGGAATGATTTTTTAAATGTGAGTAATATTTTATATGATGGTAAATTACTCGTGGAAAAAGGTTTAACTATTCTAGAATATCATTGAGATTTTTTACTTTTAGATTAGTGACCATGAGGAAAATCATGGGTGACTGTGACTAACAACATTGGTTGCTATGAAGAACAATATTGTTGAACACGTAGTTCCCTTGAAGTGATTATAAATTGTTTCAACCAACTACTCAGTTTATTTAAAGTGATTTTTATCAATAAAAAAACTTATCTCGTAATTTATTTAATGTGATTGTGGACTCGGTCAACCTACCATGTGGTACATTTGAATATGTTGTGATGATTAATTGAATTAATATACTATTTGGAATATTTTTTAAAGGTAATTACTTCGTGCATTTCCATGTAACATTCTATGTAGTTTTTTTTCAACTAATTATTGGTATTATTTATCCAAATTAAAGTGAGTTATCAACTTTTATAAGAGTTTCACAATTATTTTAGGATTATTATTTATAATGGACATTAATATTTCATTATAAGTTAAGAATATTAATTGTAATATTTTTACAAATATTATGGATATTTTTTCAAGGTGTGTCATAGCGATATTTGATTAAAATTGTATTTTATTTAAATCGGGAAATATTATTTTTCATATTATGGTAAATGAAATAATTATATTAAGGGTTATCATTAATAGTATCATGTGAATATATTTGATTGATTTAAACATAAGATATTTAATGAAACTGGATGAAATATTAAAATTAATATTATTATATAATATTTTTGGATATTTAACACAAGAATTGATTTTTAATAGTTTTATTTGGGAAATGAGATAATTTAATATTGGATAATTTAACGTAATTAATATTGGTTGGTTGTTATTAAATATTAAGAGTAGAATAATATAGAGGTAAGTAAACCACATTCCACAAAATCATTGAAATCCTATTTTGGAAGGAAATAAATTTATTAAATAACTGAATTCTTAATGATGATATATGTTATAATTAATTTCCCATGATAAATGATTGGGATAATAATAATACTTAAATATGAAAAAGTAGTGATGGTTATGAGAAAAATCTCATGTGTGTGTGTATAATTTGATTGAGAAATATTTTTCCAAGAAACCTATAGAAATTATGCTAAATTTCAGGCTCTTAACACTTACAGAAGATAAAAAATCGATAGATTCATATATTCCATAATGAAATGTAATGAACACCACATTATTAAATGTTTAATTATTTTATTGATAATAATGGATTCTAGTAAATCATTTAGATAGAATTCAAATGTTTGTTCAAGAAGAAGCCTTCCCATGATAAGTTATAAAATTAATTATTATTTAAATGGATTAATATATGATCTAAAAGTTATTAGTCACAATAGGGTTGTTGTTACTTATATTAAATTATAACCATTAATATATTATATAAATATTGAGTTTCTTTATAATCATTATTCAAAATAATGAGCATGTGATAAAATATTAAAGTGTAATTATTTAATATGATTAGAAAAAAAATATTTAACTAAATCATAATGATTGAAGGACATAAATTTACCTCGGTATTTTTTTATCCATTAACAATCTTTAAATAATCACATATACGTCTTACAAGTGAGTATTTATTTTGATGGAGATGGATCCCTAGAACCATCTGACTTTTTCCTTTTGATTACTTGTATATTAAAAAACATGTTATCATAATATGAATATTCTTATGGGTGATGTAAATATTATAATTTCTGTGGATTATCTATCACATTAAAAGATTATATTAGTTCTCAACTATAATAAAAACCTATATATTCTATAATTACATTTTTAAATATGGCCATAGGGTCTAGATACATCAATATGATGATACCCAGAAGAAATTTATCTATTTAGTGTTTAAGTTTAATAATATATTGATACTCCTCGCCTTGAATTTCACACTCAGGGAACTCGACAAAGAGAGGTCCTTAGGACATAACCGCAAATTAGAATTCCTCTTTTTTTATTTAATTGTACATTTCTATTGTTGAATGTGTGTATCATTACCTTGAAACGACCTTATCATTTACATGTATAATGATTCATTTACTTTTATGTATGGATGATAATTGTGATGTCAAATTCTTGTAGTGAGGTAGGATATGTTTGGTGTGGCATAAGTGACATGACATGGACTGAATAACTCATGAAAGGATTTTTCCTTTAAATGTTTATTGATGTATATATCAATTTATCTTTCAATAAAACAGATTTTCCACAATAAATACATTTTCACTCTAATTTATATAAGAGATCACTTTGAAAACTAAAATAAATATAAATTGGGAATATATTGTGGCCATATAAAAATTTATAATGCTTGATGAAATATCGGGAGACAAAAGTATTCTATTACCTAGTATCATTCATTGGTAGGCTACTCTAATTATTATTTTGACATATTTATATATAGATTCATTGATGTGTCTCTAAATGTAGATCTTGGGCATTAGGTAAGATCAACTAATGTCGATTAAAAATATGGCTAATAGGTTCTTGTATTAAGCATATTCAAACTCTATTTAGATTTTACTGGGTTAAATATTATGAATAAATATTATTCCCAAATATAAAATTTAAAATTATTCATGAATTTTTTATTATAAAAAATAAATCATAAGATATTTGAATATGTTGGTAAACTTTTATTTCATATTTTTAATTCCAAAAGTAATAAATAAATAAATATTTATTCCCCATTTTAAAGAATAAAATAATATAAATATTTATTCTATTATTTAAATATTAAAATAATTATTTTTTTCACAATTTTAGTGAATATAATATCAATTTATTTATTGGATATGTAATAATTTTTTATATAGAGATTTTATTATTTAAAGTTCAGTAAACTCCATAGAGTATTCATGAGATGATTTTATTGCCTAGTGGAAATGATATATTTATTAAATCCTTTTCAAATAGATTTTTATATATTTATTTTCTTATTAAATTATATTTAAATAAACACATTTCATGGAAATAATTGTAATATTATTTTAAATGGGTTTTACTATTAATAAATAAATTGATTAAGGGATGATCATAAATTTTCAAAATTTTAACACTGACTTCAAATTCCATGTAACATAAATTTTCAATATGTAAGGCTTATATGTTATTTGAAATTTACTCTAAATGTAAATCAGTGCAAGAAAAAATAATTATATTATCCTTCATCTTAGAAAACAATATAGAGAAAATGATAAATTTCTTATTATGAAAAATGAAAAATAGTGTAAAACACTTGACTTTGCCATACTAGAACATGGATAATTGAGTATGGTGTTTGAATATTCACAGACTTAAAATAGACACACTTATATGAATACTCACTTGGATTATCAATGAAAATTACAGTTCATAAATAAAAGAAATGAAAAATGATGGTGAAAATTATCACATTCAATGTAAAGGTTGACATAAATTAATTACAAATTATGTTTGAAAGATTATCTCTTGGAGAATTTGTGGTTGTGTTTTCATGTACATAATATTTTATTTATTAATATCGATAAGAAATTAAAATTTGTCCCCCATCCAATGATTGGGCTACACCACAAAACCATCAAGTTGTATTATGGTGGATACATAAATATTTATTGTTATTTATAATTTATTTAATTAATTTAATTCATTGGTCTATTTTATTTCAGATTAAATTTCCATTTCTTATTCCAAATGCTATAATAAAATATATAATAAGGTCCCTATATCCATCAATATGACCAATGAGAATGAATAATTCTTAAGGATTCCATTATTTGATTCCAATGTTGCTATCTTCAAAAAACTGATTACACAGTTTGCAATAAAAAATTACATTCTGTGTACCCATTGTAAACTCAAAAAAGGATAAATCCATAAAAATATATAATCAACATTTGACTTTGTATGTAGTTTCACTAAATTTCATGTATTGAATTCTAATGTAGCTTGCAGATTGATCGAGACTTAATGATGTTTAAAAAGTGTAAATGGCATGTAAGCCCACATGATTAAACACGTTTAATAATTATCATCTATTCGTGTGGTCAGTACAAAATTTCATTATATGTTGTTTATGATCGGCAAGTCAAGTAATATGAAATGATATTGAATATTTGATGTAAATCTTGAATGTTCATGTTGTGTGACTAATTTCAAACTAGGTAGTGTACACACTAATTGGTATCTACATTGTTATGTTGGTCAAAACATGGTAATTTTGATACTATGAAAATTATAAAACAACATGACATGTAAATATAATCTTATATGTCATGGTGTTCATGTCAATTACTAGTATTACACAATTCATGCATTAATATCATGTATTTTTGGTGACATAAAAAGTAAATACAATGTAGATTGAGACATAGAATTACCCACTTTAGTTATTGTGACATATCATGTAGGCGTACATTCCATATAAGTTCAAAGTACATGATAAGGATCATACAAAACATGTTTCACATGATAATATATGTGATAATACCTTTCATGTATGTATTCTATGTTAAAAATCGATTTAATTGGAAAATAATATACATTTTATGTGGCCTCTATAGTGAAAATGACATCCTTGTGGGGAATATATATTTCGTTTTGGGACTAATATTAATACAAAAAGTAAGACAGCTCAAACTATAAAACTCAAATAATTAAATGTAGTATTTCTAAGTCTATATTAGAACCCATATAGATGGGTAATGTGTTTTATTAGGATTTTAAAAGAATTTATTTTATTAAATTGAAGAAATTGGTCAAGAAAAGTCATGTTTGACTGATTTCAAGGAAAGAAAAGATAAAATAATGACATAATGATTTGGTTTAAAATATACTTGAATGACCATTTTGGGTTTTTTAATATTAGGATTCAGGGGAAATTCTATTTTAGAAAATAACATTATTAATCCATGATTGGTTTTAGAGTTGGGAAAAGAGAGATCAAACGGTTATGGTATTCCCTACCTGATGCAAAAATGTCAAATTTCCTTTCATATGGTAATTTTTTGTTTTAATAAATCACGTTTGTCTTGATACTGAATTTAATCATGATTCCCCTAAATTTTAAAATGTCAATTATTCCATTAGGGTTGTCAGTAGTGAATCATTAAGGTTCCCTAAATATTTAAATACTAATTTTCATGAAGAAAGTAAAGGAATGGGGTTAGAAATTTGATGAAGAAATTATGACAAATAAAATACATGACCAAGGGAAAAAAATTTCCATCCACACATTACCTCTTCTATTACATAGACATATCATGAGGTGGGATTACCCAATCATCTTAGTGTTGATAAAATAAGGGTAAAGGAAAGAAGAAAGGGAATGCATAATGAAATCGAAGATTTAACTGGGGAGGACCCAACATAGCGTAGCATCTCGCTCCAAGATGTGGTCTATGGGATCTATCCATAGTAGCATGATGGCCCTATATTTATAGGCCTTATATGGGATCGATTATTAATGAATCTAATTAAGTGTGGGTCAAAAATTTGTTAGATTTGGGTCATGGGTTTTAAAATGTGCCAATAACTGAATATATGCCAATATGGATTTTTAATCCCATTATGACTTTTTAAACATTGTGTAGTGATTGAATGAGGTATAGATATTTCCCCACTTGTATTGTATTATCAATATGTGTCTTTCTGGGAAAACATCACATGTGTCACATCATGACATAAATCTGTCAAGTCGTGACACTTGTACGATTCATTTTTTCCTTATTTACTCCACATTAATAAGTATCTCTCTTTCACGACTTTCACCAGTACACATTGTGTAATCATTATAAGATGTTTAACATCTGTAATCTATTCATGAAGTCACATTAATCTTTGTTTGTTTAGTTATGTTTCATGGAAGTGCTCTATAATCAACCTCAAAAATCTGGTATTCTTTTCCAATTACATGTCGTATCCTTCCATACAACATAAAACAAGTTAAACCGTTCAAAATTTAGAAAGAATAATCATTTAAGTATAAACATAATTTACTAAAACACCATAAAAAACATTAATGAAATTAATATATCTATAATCCATGTACGTAAATATTTTTTTAAAAATAAAATTTACATAATTTTTTTTCAAAATAGATGATGACATTCATGAGTCTTCAGGATAGTTATGATAAAATATTAAAAAAGTAATGAATTAATTAATTTGTTTATTAATTTAGTATTTCATGTAAATATATATTAATTTAAATGGATGGAATCAATACTAGAAATACATTTTTTATTTGTCTTCAAATGTTGTGATTGGACATGCGCTTCACTAACCTGTGTATGATTTGTTCATATTTATTTATTTTACGTAATTGTTGTATGGGTTTAAGTTATAATTAATTATTAAATTAAATATAATTATCTATATATCATCCCACCCTCTCTTATTATTTGGGTTATTTCTTATATATGTATTATTTAAGTCTTATAAACACCACGATACCTCTAGACTTCCTATGAGTAAACTTTTTAAAGGTTGGTGTTTCAAACTATGGTATATAATTCAAGACTCAAATGGAGGTGAATGGAAATAAGGAGACACGCAAAAAATGATGAAATGTTGTAACTTAAGACACGTTTAGGCTTAATGAGTTTTATACTATAGGTTTATAGTTATATTATCACAACATCATTAAAAAAAAGTAATTTTTTTCATCATCATATCACATATCTATTTTATTTTGTAAGGTCATGGTTTTTTTTCAAATGATCTAGTAATTTGTTAATATAAATAAAATATCGTAATGTAAATAAATTAGAATTAATTTTATCATAATATATTATAAAATGGTATAAGGTATATTTTCCCATGAATAGTTAATTTAGTGTATAAGTTCTCAAATAAATTAATTAATGAATATCATAAGATAAAATAGGATTAGTTTTAGTAGTATTTGTATACATTAATTTATGAGACATTTTCTATTAATTATATAATATCCAAATCATATTAAAAATAATTTTAAGAATAAAATATTTTATATTTATACATAAGATAAAAAAATAATGAAAATATTATGTAAACAACTCCTTCTATTTTATTTTTTGGGACGTAACCATAGTTAAAGTAACAATTTTTCTATAATCAGTGACAAATTAAATTATTGGGGAGTCTTAATATTGATTAAGGGATCAGTTAACCCAATTGGTATTAAGGGTATAGTCTATAGTATACTTAATAAAATTTAGAGTCATGTTTTTAAGAAATATGAATATATGGTCTCAGGATTAGGAATCACATACAACAGATCATGGAGTAAGGTGTTAATGTAGTTTACTAGTAAATAGTACCTAAAAATCATCGATTAATTTTTATCACCTTGGAATGTGTTATGAGAATTTAAATATGGGGCATTTCAACTATACTATTAGAGATAATTGGTCTTCCAAATCAAATTGTGAGAGATGTTGTGATTTGATAAAATATAGGGTGACTAATTTATTTGTAAATTCATCAATATTGGTAATTTTGATAATGTACTAAAATATTAATTTATTTGTTATAGTAAAAGTTTAATCAAAACCATATAATCACTATGATCATTCTTAAACAATTAAAATATCCTCATAAAAATAAGTTTATAAATGTTTTATAAGAACTTATGTATAGTACAATTATAGAATAAAATATTATTTGTATTAGAGTCTTATATTCTTAATTATCCACCTCATAGATGGAGTATGAGTGAGAATAATGAATATATGAGCCAGGTAGAGGATAAAATACAAGTTCGTTTTTTATGATGTCATCTATTTCTAGAGATCTAAAGATGCAACATAGGGACATGGATGCATACACTATGACAAATCATCACCAATAATTTGAAAAGGTAATAAATATGAAAATGATTTATGGTATAGTCACTATAGTATAAAAGTTAAAATAGGTAGATAGATAGCTATATATTGATCATAAAATCATGATGTTGAATTATATAGACCGTTTAGAAATTTTGGGATTCCATATAGATTTGAAAATATGTATTAATATCAAATTACCATTATCACCTTACAAATTAAATGTGTTCATTAAGAACTATAAAATAAATATATGGGAGAAACATTCCATGAATCATATTATTATGGTTCTCTATGATGGTAAGGATATGCGGGAACATGGTTCCTCACCACTTATAATGAAAAAATGATGGAAACGGTAAAAAACTTATGAAAAGTTCAATTTCAATGGTACATCTCCCTCATCATTCAATAAAAAAAATTTAGAGGGGAACAAATGAACAAGGGGATATTTTCTTCTCATATAGAAATATAGGTCAAAATAAGAGTAATTACATTAGCTTAAGGAAGTAGAATTTTTAATATTATACTTTATTTGTAATGCCCCATGATTTTACTATAAATTTATTCTTTATAAAATATTTTTCTATCATTATAATTATATATATATATATATCACCAAGAAAAAATTAACCACAAAACATATTATGAATAATAATTTAATAGTTTTAATATATCAATAAGAAAGGGTGGTGTGAATAAGTATAATTGTATTAAATTTTTATTATATAAATGAAAAAAATTTAATGATTAAAAAAATTTAAATTAGTATAGATAAATTTATAATAAATAAATTTATTGGTAAAATATGTTTCTCTTAAAAATACTTTTTAATATGCTATGATTTTAATTATATTATAAATTTATATTTCTAAATTAATAGTTTTAATAATAAACATAACATTATATTTTAACATCTATCAAATAATTTTGACTATGTAAATAAATTATATTATTCATGGGAGATTCACTTTTCTTAAAATCACATTATGCACATATATTATATTATTATTACCGAAACATTTTAAATTTTGTAGAATAAATTGAACGGATCTATTTTCAATGATGAAACTAATATTATCTTTAAAATTAAATTCAAATAAAATAACACTCATTGGAGAATAATTTTAAATCATTTTAAGAACACTTAAAGAATAAAAATTCATTTTTTATTAAAATATTATTTCTACAAAATATATATTTTGTAATTTTAATGTTAATTTCATAATATTAAGATATATAATTAGATGATATGGGTTCAAAATCAGGATGGAAAATTTAAAAATTGGTAAGAAGGGTCATGTTATATTTTTAGTGGTATATTAATTACCATAAATAATTTCTAGTCATGACTAATTACTGTAAAAATGGGAAAATGATGTATGTAGAGTTTTTAATAATTAGAAGTTCACTTTCATCTAATAGAAATAATTTTTATATATGAAAGTTATACCCACATTCCTCACCGACCATTTCTTCACCTATGTCACCGAGCTCATCTATCCCACCGAACACCCAGGGGATAACATTCTTAACCGTCACCAAACATCATTTTCAATTAATATTCCCTTCATTTTCCAACTTCTCCTTTTAATTAAAGTACTTATTTAGTGATAATCCCATTTATTTCATATTATAACACATCCATTAGTTCATAGTAATATATTTCCATCCCAAATGATCCACATGGGATAATAACCATATCTATCATTAAAACCATTTAAAATCCCTTTTATTATAGTCGCCATGGAGGAAAAGGCACTCCTTGATTATTTCCAACCTGTTTTCAAATAATTATGTACATTTTTTGTAAGACTTATAAATTCCATGATATTATTATTCCATTTGTGGTTGGTGACGACGCTCTCAACTATTGGATGGAAAACTGGGTTGGTAATCCTCTTTTTTTCAAGGTTTCCAATTCCATAAGCACAACTAGAAAACTGGGAAACAAACACAAACCAATAGCCAAAGTTTTTCCAAACCTTTTATGTAGGTTTTTATTTTTAGGCTATAGCTACAGGTCTACATACAACCGTGGAAATAGGGTATACTTTGGAATCTATAGCTAGTGTTTCACTAAACTGTGGCTATATTATTTATACTTGAGAGATATAGCCATGGTTTTGGTAAAACCTAGATATAGGCTAATTTAACAACGGCCATAGCCATGGTATGGGTAAAACTGTGGCTATAGGGCCTTTTTCCAAGGGCTATAGCCACAATTTTGGTAAACATTGTCTATAGGGTCTTTTTTCGAGGGTTATAGGCACAGTTTTGGGAAAACCATGGCTATAGAATATTTTTTCATTGTTTATAGCCAAAGTTTGACTGAAAACTAGTCTATTGAGTATTTGTTTCATTATATATTGCTATAGTTCCTCAAAACAATGGCTATAGCTCCCCCTCTATTGCACGGGGAAAACCTGAACACAGGAAATAAATGAGTGAAAGGTTATAGCCATAGTAAATATACATTAGCCATGGTTTTAAATAATATATATAAAAATATACATATACATACCAGAAGGATTAAATGGTATAGTGGAAAGGTGGATGGTGCACAAATCAGATGTATGAAGATTGAAATAGATCAGGCGCACATTATTTTTGGGCTACAACCATGATTTACATGGGCTATATCCACAGATTAAAACCATGTCTATATGCACGATTCCATGGTCAGAATGCATGGCTATATCACAACTTCCATGATTGATAGCTATATGTATTATATCTATGGTTTGGAAAAACATTCTAATAGAGTTGTAGTCATGGTTTTGACCCCTATATCCAAAGTGTTTGGCTGTGGTTATAGGTCAATTTTCCAGTAGTGAAATATCCTTTAGAGAAGAATGACTATTTTATAAATTAATGAATTCAACAGTTGACCATAAAAGGATTATATTTAATAGTATCATCCTGAATAATGATTCTGATACGTGAATTTTTTCAGTCTCTTCCTTTGGGAATTTTCATACAAGGGATTTCTCAGAGATAAAACATGTCAGCAATGGTAATGGTGAGTGAACTACGAAGCATTGATGTAATGAAATCCCATCCAAAATGAATCAATTTATGTGGAACATTATGAATAGTTTAATTCCTAATAACAATAATTTGATAAAGAAGAAGTGTATTTAGTCAGCATCATGCTACTGGTGGTGCTCTACTCTAAGCATTGAAACATCTTTGCAATTGTTTATCAATGGAGACTCACCTCGATGTAACTGGGATCTTTTGGTCATTGTATGGATATTTATATCAATAGATATGGGATTTATGAGTTCATTGAGACCTAGTTTCATGGAAAAAATCTTAGAAGTACTATGGATAGGCCTTGTGTCATGGAATTCACAATGGATTGATAGATTATCTAGGATGGTAGGAACAAATATAGAGAAGAATGTTCTTACTATATCCATTTAATACAGATGTTGGTGAAATTCATGGTTTTAGAGTTGGGGTCTCTCATCAATGGTGGAGGTTCCTCAACCTCACTACATGAATTCATACTAACCATAGTGATGATGGTACAGACAAATTATAGGAATAATTTGAAGGTGTGGGGTAAATGGAAGGATTGATTAAATGTGTTGAAAATCAACATTCATAGATCATTCAACGTAGGGATTAAGATGGGGTGTAATTTTTTGAATGATATTTTTTCTATGATAATTGGATTTATCTCTTTCTATGATACATGAAGCTCCCTAGATGTAAAAGAAATGGTCCTCCATAGTATCCACTATTTTTGTAAGCACTTAAATATCACCATTACAAAGGTGTTGTGAGATCGAAAAGATTTTTTTTGGTTTCTTCATTTAAATTTAAACCCACATATGGACATGACTAATTTAATCAGGAAGTGTATGGAATTATTTACCTAGGAAATTATGATAATACATACATGGAGAGAGGGTAACTTTGTAGATAATGAATTGGTGAACAAGGAGGTTCCCTGTGAAGGTATTGATTTATATAATTTTCTTAGTTCACATTGATATGTTTGTATGGTCATTGATAGGGGTGATTATTTCTGTCTATACCATTTATGGGACCCATAAATTGTCTCCTTGATTGTTTGCTTATTTTCCCTATTTCTTATTAATGTTTGGAATTTTCATGCATGCTGAAAAAATGACTCCTTGATTATATCGATTCAATTTTCAATCCAAGAAAATCCTTTTATGTACTACTTATAAATTATAGGTTATTTCATTTCGATTAATTCTGAAAAAAATAATTTATTGTAAAAACGATTCATTATTTACCATATAGTTCCCTTATCTCCCATTAATCCATTTTCATAGTCCCTTTGAATAGCATCATGCTGAAAAATCAAATATTGGTTCTCTCCACCCACTTTTAAATCTAATTCGTTTCTTTGTGGAATGAAATTTTAATTCCATGTAATCATGTTTTTTTATTTATAATTAACCATTTTTTGTCCAACTAATTCTCTACTGATGAGATATAATATATATCTCTCATTTACCCATTATATAATAAATTTTGAATATTCAATGTGTAGCCGATGTTTTTACATGATTTTACATATCACATTTTTATATTTTGAATTCCCATATTTATTTTCATTCATGGGTGTCCAAATTGAGATATTATTTTTCATTGGTTGGGGACATGCATTTTTAAAACACACATTCCCTACTCATGGTTAAAAGTGATACAATTTGATATTAATTAATTGATGTGGCACTCATAATGATAACAATATAAATTGTTATCCAAAATAGAAATTCAATTCATTGGGTAATGAATTAATATATTGAGATCAAATTATTTATGATAAGCTGGAGAAATTACATGGTAATGTTTTATGATTCCTTGGTGAACAACCTTGATAATATGAAGGGTGTACCATGATATCATTCAAATGAATTTGGTAAAATAATTAATCTCTAGAGATGAAATGTTTATTAAACCAATATATAATTTATTATTAATGATTTATGAAACCCTAGTGAATAACCATTGTAATATTTATTAATGACATCTTGGTGTTGAACTTTGGTGATATTCTTATGATTGCCTAAATGTTATATTCCTGAAACATTTTCATGTTATGACACATGTAATTATAATCATGTTACACCTACTTTTATTATGATCTTTTTTTGAATATTATCCTTACGTTAATCTTCTTGTATTATGACTCATGGTTTATGCACGCTGATCAATAATGCTCTATTATAATATTTTATCCCTCAATTTGATTTATTTTCAACCCCTTTTTAAAAAATACCCTACTGAATGAATGTTTTGTGATGAGATCTAGAATGGAATAATAAATATGAAATTCAAGAGATTAAGAAATTGTTAATGTTTTATTTAATTACCAATATATGTTTTATATTATGTTTCTATTTTTAAACACATTGAATAATAAATGGTCATAAGGAAACGATCTTTGTAATAATTTTTCAACAGAAATAATTTTAAAAATACATATGAATTTTTGGTGTTGTTATAGTTTGTATCAAAGAAAAGATAAGTTCTTTAAAAAAATAAGGGCTATAAAACCAAAGTGAATGAACTAAGTCCCGGTCTACATAAATGGAAAATATACTTTCATATTTGTTTAGTATAATGTATGTGGATTCCAAATAAAATAATTCCTTGTCTGGATACTATAATGTTGATGTGGATTGGGCATATATTCACCTCTGTGTGATCAAATCAAAAAATTACGGTTGGTTGTTGACTATATCCCCACTGTGATGCACGATAAATGGTCATAATATTTAATAACTCACATGGAACTCATAAGGGATATGTTTTAGTAATCATATTTTTTTACTAACCAAAATGAATTATTTAAAACTAAAGTAACTATTTCTCATTTTATGTATAAAAATGTTATGGTATATGATCCCATATGAACAATATTAAAAAGAATTTGTGATTAATTTTTCATTTATTATTTATACTGATTCCATGAAGAAGAAAATTCAACACTTCAGTTTTCTTATTTTAGAAAAATGTTTTCAAATAGATGAAAACACATTGAATGAAAAGGGATATAAAATAAAATCCTTCCAAATATAGTTGAATATAGGTTTTAAAACATCATTATGATGTTAAATTGATTATAACATGTCATAATAATAACAAAGAAAACATGTATATATCCTACTTCAATAAAGGTTAATCTACTACACAACAAATCCTTAAATATCCAATGACCAACCATCTTTACTAGGCCCTATGACCCAATAACTATAGATTAATAGATCAATTATACATAAAAGATATTTTTATGCTACAATTTTATGATAAATATAATGTTTCATTAGTTTTGAACTACATCGATGGAGAAGTTGATCATTGGTGCGCATTGATCAGGGTTACAAAACTAAATGATGAAGTCAAAGCTATATAGGGGGAAGATTTCAAAAAGATTTTATTTAGAATGTATTTTCTGTTAAACCATGGAATTAAAATGGAAAGGGAGTTCCTTGAGCTTATGAAATAGGGGAATGAATCAGTGGGACATTAAGATATGAAAAATACGTGCCTTGGGTGGTATAACTAATGGTTTTTCATTAAATATTTTGGGAATATTAATTGATTATTTTGAAGAATATGATCCCATACACAAAAAGGGTTGTAAGTATTAGACTATGAATGTTATGTGGAGATAGTGTGTCCTTATATAAATAATGAAATGGAATTTATTGAATTGAAGTGGTATCATCGTAAAAATTTTAAGAAGAGAAGGATGGATAAAAAATTTCAACATAAATTTGACCTTAAAATGAAAAGGAAGAAATGAAATCTTCCAATATTCAAAATGTGTGGTATGAAAAAATCATGGAATTGTATTCAATAAAGTAGGAAATATAAAACATTTTTAAATATTGACCACAATGATCATAACTATCATCGATATTCTAGTCCATAAGGACCTATTAAAAATGAAAAATATAGTTGATGATTGGCCTTCAGTGCAATGATCCATGTGAGCAGAGAATGTACACATTGTTAATAAGTTTCCAAAAATAATAATGATAGTGTAAAAAAATATTCAACCCTAATAGAGTCTAAGGTATTATTGATATTTATTTTTTATCATGATGGATGATGTTGATGCTCTAAATTATGTGGTGTATAGAACACACATCATTCAATAAAATCTTGATAGTATATTATTAGGTTTTGGTATTATTCATTTTTAACATAATATATTTTATGAACAAAATAACATATATCCTTGAGAAATTAGAAGTATATATATCAATTAAAATTATAGAGGTTATATTCAAGCATAAATGGTATATAAATAATAACCTATTAACATTGGTGAGTACAATTTCACTGATAATATACTTACCATTCCAAAAGTTTAATTTTACATAATATTATGGATGAAATTTATCTCAAAGTGAAATTCCTTGATTAATTATATATGAATGGAAAATTTTGTTTTTGAGGAGAGAATCCCTAGTGATTTTTTCAAAGGAGAGATATCTCGACCATAATATTGTCAAGATGTACCTATAATAACCATATCTAGGAAATTGTTAGAGAAGAAGGGAAAAAGTGAATGTATTAAAAATAGAATTTAAAAAAATTATTTTGGAGTTCTGGGATATATTTGGTGGATAATCATATAGACCTACCTATGAATGAGATTTAGAATTCGTAATTCAACTCATGATTGGATCTAAACCAATATTGAATAACCCATATAGAATCTTGATCATGGAGTTGGAATAATTAAGGATGTATATGTAAGATATTTTTTAAAAGGGATTCATCTATCTAGGTGTTTATCCATAGGGAGTATATAATATATTTTCAAAGAAAAAGAGTGGATCATTGTGGTTATGCATTTATTATAGACAACATAAAGGGATCCTAGTAATGAAAAAAATTACCTCATCAATGAATTTATGAAATATTTGACTATACTCATAGAGTTTAATTATTTTATATGATTGAACAATTATCACCATATTATCATCTGATATTAAAAAATGAGGATATTTAAATTTTATCTTTTTCATCAAGTAATGGAATTTTTTATTTTATAGTTATACAACATGGTTTGACTAATGTGTGTGCTATATTAATGTACATAATGAATTGATTCATTAGGGACCACCTTGATAAATATGTAGTGGTCCTAATTGATGATATTAAAATATATTCAAAATTCCAAGAAGAACATGATGAACACCTATACTCCAAACTACAATTAAGGAGATTGTTTTTCTATAGTTAACTAAATTTAAGTTTATGTTTCAATATGTTGAAATATTTAGACACATTTTATAGTGTAAAGGATTCTCTATGGAATCAGATTAGACTATAATGGTTTAGAAGGGTCCGTGTCTACATATAGTAAGAGATATTCATAGTTTTAGTGGTCTAGCATGATACTATAGATGGAATGTGGAATGAATTCACAAATTTCTAATCAATTAACATGTTTAACATAAATGGAATTTAAGTTCCACTTGATAAGGGAATTTGAAGAAATATTATTGGAATTTATGAATAGTGTATTTAGAACATTGGTTATACTATTACCCTCTAATGGACAAGTATATCACATTTATAGTAATGCATAATTGAATGTTTTTGAATGATTGATCATGAAGAATAATATTGTGGTTGCTTATGCTTCCCAACAATTGATTCCAAATGAATATAATTATCCAATCCTTAATTTTGAGGTAGTCAAATTTGTTATTAAATTAAAGATATAGAGACACTACCTTTATAGGGAGAAGTGTGATACATAAAAAACCACTAGATTATAAAGTACATATTCACATAGAAGGAACTAAAAAAGTTATAAATGAGATATTTAGATCCTCTAAAGTATTATTATTGTTTAATTAATTTTAGAATGGAAAACTAAAACTTGGTTACAAATTCATTGAAGAGGGACATCCCAAGTGTTCTGATGATGATACGAATTATATGGGATCCACTAGTTAGGGCTTAATAATAAAAGAGATATAATTTTTCAGGGAAAGGAAATACTCAATAATATATAAAATTATATTCTAACCATTATTATTAAAGGGGATCAATACATATAATAGTGAATATCATGTGATACAGGGGAATAAATAAGTGATCAAAAATTGGATGTTTCAGAATTTCAATATTGATAAATACGGATTACAATGGTTCAAAACGAGGCTATATACACTATTTTTTCGAGAATTAATCAAATAAATATTGGATAATTCTCATAGATTTCAATATTATATACATTAATAAAGCACCAAAATGTATAGTGATCATGTGAGACCATTTCTATTGGGATTTCATTAAAAGGTGATTTTATTATTATATACCTAGATGATTAGTATGAATCCAAGTGAATGTATAACAATAACTTCCAAATATAATGTTTCATCAATTAACAACACATTTGATGAAGTTGGGAAATATCACTATAGGCTTCGTTACTAGATTTTTAATGGCATAAAATAGTGAAAATTACTTATAGGTATTCGTTGGTATATTAAAAATTTCTATAAATTTCATATATATTTGATAAGATTTGAAACATGTGTTCCTTTCACTGATGTATAGTCAAAATTTGTGGATAATAAATGGTGAACCACTTTTAGTTGCCTCTGACTGCAATCCACAATTTACATATATATTCTAGAGGAGCCTCTAAATGGCTATGAATGTTGAAGTTAACAAGAATAGAACCTATCTTCAAACTGAGAGGATTTCTAAGAGGATTATTCAATCATTTGAATAAATTTTAAGGTATTTGTCAATTGATTTTTTTGGAGTTGGGACGAATATAACAATGCTGCTTTTTATTACACACAGAAGCCTGATTTATTAATTAAAAATCACTTGAAACAATATATATGATCGAAGGAACTAGTGTCATTAGGGCTTAGGAACATTACATATAATCATATTACATAAAACACACAACATATTTGTTTAAAACCTCATTCAAATGACCACTACCATACCTCATACTTAGCATTGCATGGGATAACCTAAAGACATGCATATGAAAAGGGAGAGCTATAAAGCCCAATAAGAGAATAAAAATGGAATAAAATGAGAAATACAATACATGTTAGACAATAGGCATATCAATAGATCACAAAAGAAACATGAATAAAAAGGCATGATAAATCATGATAATCATATCATGGAAATGTGACAACACTTTACATAGAATTAGCATGAGACAAGGATCATTACACATGGATCATGAGTAAACCCTCAATGCACATGAAGCATCAGTAATCCCTCATTGTTGTTGAATTATCATGAGTCAACAATTATTTCACATGATGTGCCATGATACTATACTTTACTCAAAGCATATGAGCACTATCAAGGTGCACCTTTCTTAAACATTTCATTTCATGTATAAGTGTGCCACATGGATCATGGATTCAATCAACATCATAAGTTATTACAATATTATGTAATGTGGAATAAATAAATTAAATTTATATTCAATATGTGTATGCTTATAATGTTTAATACCCTTGATAGAGACATGGGTATGGTATTCACAACATAATGATATTGCCTTGAAAAACATGGTGCAATTTCAGTAGCATAACAACGTGACATAAGGATTCATGAAAATGTTTTATGAGATATAATAAGGTATCACATCATATATACATTAAATTTATAGTTAGGGAGTCATATAGATTCAAGTCCCTACAAAAGTAATGGAACTTATATGCATAATACAAAAGAATTACTTGGATGTAAAAGAGGAGGGAGAAATCCCTCAAAGAATATCGGCATGGTAATGAGTGTACATGACCGGAAATAATGAGAGATAAAATGTCACGACCCGACCTCGGGGCCCGTGCCGTGACTACCCCAAACCCGCCTTCCATAGGCCAGGGGCTGGCGACTAGCACCAAGGCGTAAATCCTGGTAAAAGGGAAGGTGTTGCCTTCGTAAAGTAAACAAGCACCACAGAGTAAGCAAGTGGAAAAGGTAAACACTAAGTAAAAACTGGTACAACAGTAAGTGCGGAAAGGTAAGTGGGCCAGAATACAAACCCAAATTGAAAGTAAAGTACAACTCGAAAGGGGAAAACCGAAACTAAAAAGTAAAGCCGCAACATCGAGCCATCCACTGGAAGTCCCACCTGAAGGGTGGGTATAGAAAGCCTCCACTGCTCCTCAGGTCCAGCCGACTACTCCGAGAACGTCCCACCCAGTGGTCCACCTTCAGGTACCATCCTGTTCCGCATGCCTCCACCACGATCAGCGCTGTCCGTCGTCTGCAACCAACACAACATAGTGCGGGTATAGCCCGTGCAGGGGTGAGTATAAGTTACTCAGTAGGGACCCCGAGACCCCTGAATATCTCCCAGAATCCACAAAGGATAAACCACAAAGGAATGATACAATCACGAAGTAACATCAGACACGGCTTAGGTATATTCCCATACATATACCTAAGTCTTCAATTCTCACTCGGCTCCAACATCTGAGCTCAAGTAAAACCCAGTCCACATAGGAAAGAAAAATGTATATCCACACAGGATAGCACGACACAATCCACATAGGAAGGAAAAACGTAAATACACATAGGATAAAAAACAGGATTCATCTCACACAGGATATACTTCTTCGTAAGACGATAGAGATGATCAAATGTAGCCACTGATTCATCTAGCCGTCGGACCCACAATGGATCGGTAGGTACTAACCCCCGTAATGACCCACATAGTATCTATCATGAAGTTGAAACCATAGCAATAGGGAAACTCCTTCTCTATCAATTAAATTGGTTATGCCGCTACAACCAAGCGCTTCTTTCTAACCTTGGACTGTTGTAGTACTCCACCTATCGAGTACTGTGGGACTACTGCTACAACCAAGCGCTTCCCGCCATGGGTCTACTGTTACAACCAAGCGCTCCCCCTCATAGCCTCTAGAGGTAATCTTTCTATTGAGTACCAGAGGTTATCCGCTGCAACCAAGCCCTCCTTCATCGTGGGTCTGCCGCTACAACCAAGCGCTCCCCCATGCTGCTACAACCAAGCGCTCCTCCGTCGTGGGTCTGCCTCTACAACCAAGCGCTCCCCCATGCTGCTACACCCAAGCGCTCCTCTGTCGTGGGTATGCCACTACAACCAAGCGCTCCCCCTCATAGCCTCCAGAGGTACTCCTTTTGTTGACTACCGCGGGTCTGCCGCTACAACCAAGTGCTCCTACACCATGGGGCTGCTTCTAAAACCAAGTGATTCCCACTAGGCTATCCGTAACACACCGAGTCGTTCAATCAGCAGTCGTCAAGACTCAACCGGCTCTAGGGTTTCCGCACACAGCATGATCGTTCTGGGAGGGTCCACTCCACGATCCAAGAGATCGATGCATCTACTGACATGTAGTCTGGAGTTGATGTATCCCAAGATGTACCATAGTGGTCACTGCCGAAAACACGGAGGATTCCCGTACTGTTTCCATCATCGTCTCAGTCGAAGCCAGCTCTATGGTTCCCGCACACAGCAAGCTCGTTCGGGAGGGTCCGCTCCACAATCTAAGAGGATGATACATCAACTGACACAAGTCCAGAGTTGATGTATCCAAAATTTCCATATCGTCAACAAGATCTCAACTCAACAGACGGCGCATCAATCGGACGCTCGGTCTGAGAGTTATTGGCTTTTTCGTCCTAGGGGCCTGGTTGGTTTTTAAGGGAAAACCAACCCGACCGCACTCCACCTGGTCCAAACATCGGGCGGAGTATGCCGAAAGATCCGTCTTACTTAATGGAATTAAACAAAGTCTACGGCACGTCAATCGGACGCCTGGAGCTCAAGCTATGAGCGTTTCCGCTCCGAGGGCCCGGTTGGTTTCGTGGACGAACCAACCCGGTCAAACCAAAAGAATTTTAAAACCTTGATTGCGATATACTGAAATGACCGTCTTGATCCAAGGATCGCATCACCGTTGACGGAACATCGTTTGGAGGTTCGTAGCTCATGTTATGAGCAAAAGAATGAAAAGGTTCTGAAATGGGGGGGTCTGGGCCCGGACCGAACCGGCCCAACCCCCCTAGGTCGACCCGACCCGAGACCGGGTCCGAACTGGTTGGGCGCGACCCGGCCCGGCCTGGGCACGACACAGCACGGCCAGGGCAGCCCAGCCCGGCCTGGGCGCGATTCGGCGGGCAGGTCGGCCCAGCTCGGCTCGGCCAAGCAGCCGAGCAAGGGAACCGCAGCCCCCGCGCGGGGGTCGCTACGTGGTTCCCGCACGCGGCTTGAGCCGCGTCCCGCCTCCCAATTCCACACGGCCGCAGAACCAACTCGCCGCCACGGCTTCAGCCGCGGTGGGTGTTTGCTGGAGGAGGCTTTCCCGGGCCATCTGACGTGCTCCGGTGGTCCGTTTTGCGTGCGGTCTTCGCCAGTCATCCTCCCAGGATCCGATCTTCACTGCAAGGCCCTCAAATCGCCCTTGCGGTCCCATTTTCCATCGTCCGCCATTCGACACACCAATGAAAAACTATGGAGGGTTGTCGGGCCGTGTTTTTTTGGCCCGCACCCTCCGCGTTAGGTGATAAAAAACGGGATTAAAATATTCAACACATGAAAAACAACAATGTACAATTTTAGTAAAATTAAAATTGAACATTGATCCGGGTTCTTTGTTTTAGTTGAATAACCATGAGAATAAAATATTGTTCTCAAATAAAACCCCTACCTCGCCGTCGTCGTCGAGCGTTCATTCTTCGCGGAATTGATCGTCACAGAAGAAGAGGATCATCGCGTCGCGGAAGGGCACCGCGTTGTCGCGGTATACGACGTCGCGTCGATGATCTCCGAGGGGTAAAGAAAACACACGAATTTAATTTACACAAATTAAATCGATGTCAAGTATAAAATCAACAAAAAAATTTAAATGATTCGTAAACTCCTACCTCAACCGGATATATGTATATTTGTCGCGGAAGAAGGAACGTCACAGATGAACTTCGTAGGAGAAGAATTGTTGGCGTCGCGGAACACGGCGTCGTGTCGTCAATCTCCTAGGGTTCGGCATTCTTCGTCGCCTTTCGTCGAAGGCCAGAGTTCTTCACGTTCTTCGCCTTCTTCGTGTTCTTCGCGAAGGAGGTTGAAGGACTTAAGGTTCTGTCATATCCTCTCAACGAACAACACACAAGAAGAAAAATGTTGGTCTTATTTTATTACATGCCAACAAACGAAAAAACAAAGTTAAGTAACGACCCATTAATTCAACGAATAAAAATGCCCAATTAAAAGGAGCGTTTAATAGATTAAGTAATGCCCCAGTTGACTTTCAATTATTAGGGGTTTTCACGGGTGCGTTACTAGGAGGAAAAGAAACGGTGGGTCTCGTGCGGGCCCCCCTCACAAATATCCTACCAAGAGGGTAGGATATTTGGAATTGTACCCTATCCTCTTAAACTCAGCTTAAGCAGCATTAAGTGGCTTTAAGCGTCTTTAAGTGAAATAAAATAATGTTTTTCGTACCACAATATGTTATTCCTTATCTTAAAGCTCAAAAATTAAAAACCACACCCGAGCAAACGCAACTCCGGAAGAGGCGTTTCTAAGAAAATACCGGCGATGTGATTCCATCGGTGCCCTTGGAATTCGATTCCGAGCACAGGTTCAAAATTTAGAAAACCCCGCTCGTCCGTTCACTGAATGTACCCGAGCCAAACTTCATAAATTGATTCTGGGAAAACCGGGCCTCGGAATCAGGTGCGTCTGAAACTGCGTTCTTGTAAAATTCCAAATAAAATTAAGAAAAAATATTTTCGTGAAATTTACGGGACTTTACATTACTTTCACCATAGGGCTTTACGTCCCTGTAAAGCTTCACCACAAACTTAGGGATACAAAGGTGGTACTGAGCACACATCTGAGCCTCCCATTACAAAGGGCTCTCGTAGAGGTTCTCATGATGCCATCTGATACGCACAAGAGGAATCGATCGTCCACGTAGGACCCGCTCCTGTCGATCCTCGATCTCCACCGGGACCACCGCAAAGGTCGCCCCATCATCAACGTCCAGCTCCCCATGGTCAATGATGTGTGTCCTGTCATGCACATATCTCCTCAGCTAAGATACGTGGAAGATGTCATGCACCCGGTGCAACTGAGGTGGTAGAGCTAGGTGATAAGCCACCTCACCAATCCTGTTGAGGACCTGGAATGGTCCGCTGAAGTGTGGAGGCGACTGCCGCCTTGGCCAAAACTCCGTAATCCACGTTGAAGTGAGACACGCCAGAAGACATGGTCGCCATCCTCAAACTCTAGTGGCCTCCGCCTTTTGTCAGCACAAGACTTTTGCCGGATCTGAGCTGTCCTCATCTGCTCATGGATGACATGGACCTCTCTGGTCCTACAAGTGATACTGATATTTATTCTTTGCCGATAAGAGAAATCCGGTCTCATCCCCTAGATGAACCAAGTTCTTCGCCTAATACATTCAATCATGACATGGATGATACTAATCCATACCAAGGATGACGTCGTATGTTCTCGACGCTACTACCAAGAGATCCAACCGTTACACTCACCTCCAAGGGTTGAGTCACACTATCGTCATCAGTGTGTGGTAACTGGGTCTCCTCTAGTAGATGTCTCACAAGTGAGGGTCAAGTCAACAGTCTAAATTGGATCCTCTTAGTAATAACACAAAGGTATGCGTCTTTTTTTTATATCAGATCATAATACAAAGACAATACACAACAACAACAAGGAACTAGAAGTACAAAAGACGTATCCACTAGTTCCGCTCTTGTCCATCTGCTCCCAGAGTTCCATGATCGAAGGCCTCGGCTTCTTGAAGCTGAGCTCTCCCATGTCCACCAACTCCATGTGGTAGGGGTGGACCTCCTGGTGGTGGTGGTGGCAACACCTCGAAGCGTCGTCCACCTCCCGCTGCATGGCGAGCTCCCTTGCCACGGTCTCCTGCTCCATGCGATCCGCCTCGATGAAGCATCTGCCTCTTCCTGAGAGGTCCTTTGTGAATCTTCTAGTCATCCGTATGGCGGGTCGGACAGTCACGAGCCATGTGACCAACCCCACCGTAGGATTAACACTATCCACTCATGGTAAGTCGTTTTCCACCCCGGGTGCCTCGCACAATCGATCATGTGTCACGCTATCGACCACCGGTAGATCTAGTACTCTTGGACCCTTGCGTCATCTATCTATTGCCCGTTGCAGAAGACTCTGCTGCATGCTGGCTAGTGGTGGGTCCTGATACTAGAGACTGCTCAGCAAGGAAACTCTCCACTAAGAGGGATCACTCCAACACTCTTGTCTGGGTCGGAATGCTGTGAGAAGCAACTGAAGCTCTGATCTCTTGCCTGATCTCCAGCTCGAAGGTTCGAGCCCTAAATATGGGTCCCGTACCATGTCTATGGAATAGCACGAAAGATCGGTAAACCTCGCCGTGTACTGGGATACTGTCATACTGCCATGCCGCAAGTGTAGTAGTTCCTCGATACACACCGCTCGGAGGGTGGCTAGGATGATCTCTGAGCGAGAAAGGCTCTCAAAGTCCGTCCAAAGGAGTGATGCCTCATCGTGCACCAGGAGCATCAAGCTCCACCATCTGCCTTCTGCTGAATGCAGGAGGATCGAAGCAAGGACCACCATAAGGTCTCCTAGTGTCCTCACTAACCGGAAAACTTGTACAACCGCCCCCAACCAGTCCTCGGCTACCTGGGGGTCCGTCTCACCGCGGAACCTGGGCAGACGCTGGCTTTGGAACTCATGCAGTGCACTAAGGCGACGTGCATCGTCAGTGTCCGAGGCTGGAAGCATCGGTGGCTTGGCAGGTAGTGGTACCGCCGGTGCCTCTCCTATCAAAGGGCCCTGTACCGAGGCCTCATCGCTCGGTGGGCTGTCGTCACGCTCAACTTTTGGAACCCAAGCTGGCTGCCGTCGTGGGGCTATCCTGAAAAGAAACAGGTGCACCATGGTCAGGACAGTATACCTGGTGAGCTGATACAAAGTAATCACAATGAAAACATGAAACACACATGCAATCATTGTCTTCGTGCATTACGTCAGAAATTAGAAGTCAGGGTCCTGGTGTACGGTTACGTCGGCCACCGCACCAACAATGGGCTCCCTGGACTGATAACCACACTCAATACGCTTATCACTATTGGTTCACATAGAAAAGATCAGAGTCCGCGGTAGAACTGAACTCCTCTGATACCAATTTGTCACGACCCGACATCGGGGCCCGTGCCATGACTACCCCAAGCCCGCCTTCCATAGGCCATGGGCTGGCGACTAGCACCAAGGCGTAAATCCCGGTAAAAGAGAAGGAATTGCCTTTGTAAAGTAAACAAGAACCATTGAGTAAACAAGTGTAAAAGGTAAACACTAAGTAAAAATTGGTACAACAGTAACTGCGCAAAGGTAAGTGGGCCAGAATACAAACCCAAACTGAAAGTAAAGTACAACTCGAAAGGGGAAAACAACAACTGAAAAGTAATGCTGCAACGTCGAGCCGTCCACTATAAGTCCCAACTGATGGGTGGGTATAGAAAGCATCCAATGCTCCTCGGGTCCAGCCGACTGCTCCAAGAACGTCCCACCATGTGGTCCACCTCCATGTACCGTCTTTCTCCGCAAGCCTCTGCCACGATCAGCGCTGTCCGTCGTTTGCAACCAACACAACGTAGTGCGGGCATAGCCCGTGCAGGGGTGAGTATAAGCTACTAAGTAGGGAACCCTAGACCCCCTAAGATCTCCTAGAATCCACAAAGGATAAACCACAAATAAAAGATACAATCACAAAGTAACATCAGACATGGCTTCAGTATATGCCCATACATATAACTAAGTCTTCAATTCTCGCTCGGCTCCAACATCCGGGCTCAAGTACAACCCAGTCCACACAGGAAAGAA
This sequence comes from Viscum album, assembly GCA_963277665.1. Taxonomy (NCBI): domain Eukaryota; kingdom Viridiplantae; phylum Streptophyta; class Magnoliopsida; order Santalales; family Viscaceae; genus Viscum; species Viscum album. The sequence goes on along the minus strand of OY728150.1, from coordinate 1,877,324,012 downwards.
AAACGTAAATCCACATAGGATAGCATGAAACAATCCACATAGGAAAGAAAAATGTAAATCCACATAGGATAACAAACATTATTCATCTCACACAAGATATACTTCTATGTAAGACAATAGAGATGATCAGATGTAGCCATTGATTCATCTAGCTGTCGGACCCACAAAGGATCGGTAGGTACTAACCCCCGTAATGAACCACATAGGATCGATCATGAAGTTGAAACCATTGCTATAGGGAAACACCTTCTCCATAATGTACAGTGGTTATGCCGCTACAACCAAGCGCTTCCTTCTAACATTGGACTGCAGCAGTACTCCACCTATCGAGTACTGTGGGCCTGCTGCTACAACCAAGCGCTTCCCACCATGGGTCTGCTGCTACAACCACGCCCTCCCCCTCATAGCCTCTAGAGGTACTCCTTCTGTTGAGTACCACGGGTTAGCCGCTACAACCAAGCGCTCCTCCGTCATTGGTCTACCGCTACAACCAAGCGCTCCTCCGCCGTGGGTCTGCTGCTACAACCAAGCGCTTCCCACTGGGCTACCCGTAACACACCGAGTCGTTCGATCAGCAGTCTTCAAGTCTCATCCAGCTCTAGGGTTTCCGCACACATCATGCTCGATCCGGGAGGGTCCACACCACGAGCCATGAGGTCGATGCATCAACTGACATGTATTCCGGAGTAGATTTATCCCAAGATGTACCGTAGTGGTCACTGCCGAAAACACGGAGGATTCCCGTACTATTTCCATCATCGTCGCAGTCGCAGCTAGCTCTAGGGTTCCCGCACACAGCAAGCTCGTTTGGGAGGGTCCGCTCTACAAGCTAAGAGGCGGATATATCAACTGACAGATGTCCGGAGTTGATGTATCCAGAAGTTCCATATCTTCAATAGGAACACAACGCAACAGACGACGCGTCAATCAGACGCTCGGTCTGAGAGTTATTGGCTTTTTCGTCCCAGGGGCCCAGTTGGTTTTTAAGGCAAAACCAACCCGACCGTACTCCACCTATATCCAAATATCGGGTGGAGTAAGCCAAAAGATCTGTCTCACTTAGAGAAATTAAACAAAGTCGACGGAACATCAATCGGACGTCCGGAGATCAAGCTATGAGCGTTTCCGCTCCGAGGGCCCGGTTGGTTTTGTGGACGAACCAACCCAGCCGAACCCAAAGTGTTTCGAAACCTTGAGTGTGATATACCGAAACGATCTTCTTATTCCAATGATCGTATCTCCGCTGATGGCTCATCGTTCGGAGGTCCGTAGCTCAAGTTATGAGCAATAGACCGAAAAGGTCCGGAAACAAGGGAGTCTGGGCCCTAAACAACCCAGCCCAACCCCCTGGGTCGGCTCGAACCGGGCGACCCGACCGGGGTGCTGGTCTGATCCGGTTGGGCGTGACCTAGCCCGGCCAGGGCGGCCCGGCCGGTGGGTCAGCCCAGCTCGGCTCGGCCGAGCGGCCGTGCAAGGGAACCGCGGCCCCCGTGCGGGGGCCGCTCCGCGGTTCCCGGATGCGGCTTGAGCGTCATCCCGCCTCCCGGTTCCGCATGGCTGGAGAACCATCTCGCCACCGCAGCTTCATCCGTGGTGGGTTTTTTCCGGCGGCGCGCCAGCGGAAGCTTCCACAGGCCACCAGACGTGCTCCGGTGGTCCGTTTTGCCTGCAGTCTTCGCCAGTCGTCCTCCAGATATCTGATCTTCCCTACAAGTCCCTCAAATCGCCCTTGAGACCCCGTTTTCCGTCGTCCGCCATTCCTCACACCAACGAAAAACTGCGGAGGGTTGTCGGGCCGTGTTTTTTTGGCTCGCACCATCCGCGTTAGGTGATAACAAACAGGATTAAAATATTCAACACATGAAACACAACAAGGCACAATTTTAATAAAATTAAAATTGAACTTTGATCCGGGTTATTTGTTTTAGTTGAACAACCATGGGAATAAAATATTGTTCTCACATAAAACCCCTACCTCACCATCATCATCGAGCGTGTGTTCTACGCAGAATTGATCTTCGCGGAAGAAGATGATCGCCGCGTCGCGAAAGGGAATCTCGTCGTCGCGGTATACGGTGTCGCGTCGACGATCTCCGACGGGTAAAGAAAACACATGGATTTAATTTACACGAATTAAATCCATGTCAAGTATAAAATCCACAAATTAATTTAAAAGATTCGTAAAATCCTTCCTCAACCGGATATTCGAAGATTTGTCGCGGAAGAAGGAATGTCACAGAATAACGTCGCAGGAGAAGAATTGATGGCGTCGCGGAACACGGTGTCGCGTCATCGATCTCCAAGGGTTCGACATTCTTTGTCGCCTTTTGTCGAAGGCCAGAGTTCTTCACGTTCTTCACGAAGGAGGTTGAAGGACATAAGGTTCTGTCAAATCCTATCAACGAACTACACACAAGAAGAAAACTGTTGGTCTTATTTTATTACATGCCAACAAACGAAAAAACTAAGTTAAATAATGACCCATTAATTCATAGAATTAATTCAATGAATAAAACTGCACAATTAAAAGGAGCATTTAATAGATTAAGAAACTCCCCAGTTGACTTTCAATTAATATGGGTTTTCGCGAGTGAGTTACTTAGCGGAAAAGAAACGATGGGGCTCGTGCAGGCCCCACCTCACAAATATCCTACCAAGAGGGTAGGATTTTTAAAATTGTACCATATCCGCTTAAACTCAGCTTAAGCAGCTTTAAGTGGCTTTAAGCGGCTTTAAGTGAAATAAAATAATGTTTTTCGTACTACATTATTTTATTTCTTAACTTAAAGCCCAAAAATTAAAAACCACACCCGAGAAAACGCAACTCCGGAAGAGGCATTTCGAAGGAAATACCTGCGCTGCGATTCCATCGGTGCCCTCAGAATTCGATTACGACCACCGGTTCACAGGTTAGAAAAACCCGCTCGTTCGTTCACTGAACGTACCCATTCCAAACATCAGAAATTGATTCCGGGCACACCGGGCCTCGGAATCAGGTGTCGTCTGAAACTGCGTTCTTGTAAAATTCCAATGAAAATTAAGAAAAAAAATTCCTTGATATTTACGGGTATTTACATAAAAGGGGTCTCCCATTAGCCAAACATAAAGAGTAAAGTATGTGGGAGGTGATAAATCATTCTCCAATATTTTTAATTAAAAAAAAGTGTATAACAACTTATAAAAAATTAGACAAAAATGAGAAAGGAAGAAATCACTTACGTGGAAGTGTGATCCCAAAGGCTTTGGAGGGGCCTGAGAGAGGCCTCTCCATAGCTTGGGGCACATTATGAGGATTTTAGATTGAGGTGGGAAGGGGTTATTCTAACTCCAATGTCTCTGAGTGAAGAGTAAGTGGGAGATTTGGTGGGTTTATATACGAATGGAGAGGGAACTATTTATTATTTAGGTTTGGGACACCTCGTATTAAACTAATAAAAACCAAAAAACAACATATGGTTTTTTCCCGTGGTTTCTTTCAAAGGGGAGTGAAAAAAAATATTTTATAATGCCAATGGTCCATCCTCTTAAATAATGGGGTTGCTTATGTGGAGCTGAGTCACACTCTCAGGGGAATAAATTTAAAATAATAAAATCATTTATATGCCTTTAGGGGTCCACTGAATCTTTTTATAATAATTAAAACAAACCAAAAAATCAAATTATTTTAATTTTATAACATATATTATCCAAAAATAATGATTATATTATTTTATTACAACAATATTGGGTAATTATGATGTCATAAAAAACATTATATATTTAACAGTATTTAATTTTTACCCTAAAATTTCACTATCTTAGAAAATTAAGAAAAATTAACCATTGGATAATTTTAATGTTAGGATTCCAAAAATAATATTAATTTTATCTAGATAATTATATAAATATGTGAATTTATACTTTTAAAATAAAAACTACCATTTACCAAAAATTCAGGTGTTTTGACAAAACACCCTTCAAACAATAATAAAAATTACAATTGAATTGATAAATTTATATGATCATTTAATTTTAATAAATTATTATAATAGTAGTAATATTTTATTAAAATATTATTTAATTAAAAAATACATTAATTCATCAAAATAGATTTCTATGTTAAATATTAACTAAAAATACTATTTGTTCTTCAAAAAATATTTACAATGTAAGAATAATAAAATGAATTCTCATTAGTTAAACGAAAATAATTTATATATTCATAGTGAAAGGGTCTTGTTACATAACCCATTATAACACCCTCATAAGATAGAAGTGTATGGTGTGGGATGGTGACAGACTCTTGGGGTGGCTCGGATAACATCGCTCGGATTGTAATCTCAATTAGCTTCCACTTTTGTGGTAGTTGGTTCCCCACAAGCTTAACGTGTTCATTCTTGTCTTGGTATTTATCAAGAGAGAAGCCTAATAACACCACCTCCTTTCTGAGCTCTGATAAATGGGATTTGTACAGGGAAAGCCAACTAGATGAGGCCATCAATTCCTTTTTCTGATTAAATTGGATTTGTTAAAGCCATATATTTATACTAATCATGTGATCACTAGTCAAAGTCTATATTAGCTTCGGTCACAATTTATATTAGTATTTTAAAATCCAAAAACATAAAACCAATGATGTTAAATTTTGTATAACCATAATAAACATTTAATTAGATCAAGAGGAATTTCCATTAATGTAAATTTGGGTCGTTACAATATTCCCCCCTTATGAAATTTCACCCTCTTAATTTCCTTCCCCAACTTTAAAACAAATTCCAGTAACTCTGCTTCATCACTTCCTCTAATTCCCACATATCTTCTTCAAACAGGTGGCTTCATGAAAACACCTTGATGAGGGGAATTGTCTTTTTTCCGTGAACTTTTTCTCTATAATCAAAGATCATCACTCGTATATCCCCTTAAGAAATATCATCCTCTAACTATACAACCTCTAATGAGAGTACATGTGAAGGGTCTGGTATGTAATTCCTTAAGAGGGATACATGAAATACATCATATACTTTGGCTATGGTAGGTGGAAGTGCTAGTCGATAGGCCATAGACCCAACAAGATCAAGAATCTCGAAGGGGCCGATGTACCTAGGACTTAACATCCCATTTGTTACCAACCTCATGACCTTATTCCATGGAGATATTTCTAGAAATACCATATATCCAACTTTAAAATCAAGGTCTTCTCGACAGTTATCTGCATAACTCTTCTTTCGACCTTGGGCTGCCTCGATATACTATTGGATGAGTTACACCTTATCCACAATTTCATTGGAAATTTATATTCCTAGAATCTTACATTCACCGACTTCATCCCAACATGTTTGTGTTCTAAAAATCTTCCCATACAGGGCTTCATAAGATTCCATTCAGATTCTTGAGTGGAAACTGTTATTGTAGGAGAATTTAACCAGTGGAAATGTTAGTCCAATCCTCCTTTGAAGTCCATAGAACATGATTGTAACATATCCTCACGTGTCTGGATAGTTCACTCAGATTGGCTATCATTTTGAGGATGATAGGCCGTACTGATGTTCAGTTTAGTATCCAGAGCATGTTGAAAATTCTTCCAAAACATAGAGGTTAATATTTTATCTCGATCAGATACAGTTGATAGTGGTACTCCATGCAACCTTACCACATATCTGATATATATCTAGGCCAGTTGAACCAAGGAGAAATCCTACCAAATTTCAATAAAGTATGTAGAATTTGAAAGATGATCCCCGGAAACGATGATTGAATCCTTGCCTTTGGATGTCTTTGGATGTCTAGTGACAATGTCCATGGTGAAGTTCTTCCATCTCCATGCTTGTATGGGAAATGGTTGCAACATTCCATTAGACTACTGTTGGCGCAAAAATATTGCATGAAATGAAGGGACGAAAAAGAAGGATGGCACGCTGCCTCGTGAAGCACTGACGTGAAGCACCCCAGACATCACGGTCTCGTGAAGCTCCATAGGAGGTAACTCTCCACGAACGCATTTGACATTCACAAGCCTGCCGCGAAGCTCCGGAGGAGTTAATTCTCCACGACCGAGTTTGACGTTCGCGAGCCCACGGCGAAGCTCCGGAGGCGGTAACTCTCTGCGACTGAGTTTGATGTTCGCTAAACCGCCGCAAAGCTCCGGAGGTGGTACCTCTTCGCGGACGACGTTGACGTTTGCGAGCGCACCATGAAGCACCTATGGCGGCATGCTAGTTCTGCTTCGCCGTTCCACTTCCTTATAAATACTGGACTCCCCCTGAGTCCCGAGGACGGACAATCCGACCTTTCGGCTTCTCCTCTCCTGAATCGTGATGCACCATTTGCCCCCGGGAATCATGATCTTTGTGAGGTACTTCTACTTCGTGTGATGACTTTGCATTGTCTCGTTTTGAGCCCCTCTTCCGAGAGGGATGCCCTTCACTAAGCTCAAGGGAATTCGCCAAGGAAGGGGATTCCCACGGGAACCCGGGTAGCCATGGAGCGTTTATGCTTCGCGAAACACCCAACCTGTACTAGTGATCCCTATGCTAAGGCAAGATCGCTGCACATCGCGAAGCACACTGCTTCGCAGAACCCTGCTTTGCGAGGCACCTCTTCTTCGCGAGGCAGTGCGCCGCAAATACTGTTCCACTTCACGAAGCACCCTCCACTCACATCTATGCCCCATGCTATGGCCAAGGCACTCCGCTTCGCAAAGCACACTCCTTTGCTTGGCAATTTCTCTTCCCGTGCGACCCCCCATGATTGCACGATGTGATTTCAAAGTCCCACGGGAAATACCACCCGTAGCGTTGCATCGCCTAATACTTCTTCGCATAGGCACGCTAACGGCAATTCCTTCTTCGCATAGCCACGCTAACATGGAGCCCTCGATGGTTCACTCCACAACCCCCCTTGACCATGGCCTAGCCAGAACCTTCCCTCCCCCAAGGACCAGAGGTTACCGGTTATGTAAGTCCTAGGGGTGCGGAGTGAACCCACCTCGTCCGAGCTAAAGGAAGTTAAACTGCCAAGCATCATGTCCTCAACACATGATGTTAAACTAAGACCCGACCTCATGCCTCTCATAAAGGGTCCCCCCACCTCGAACATTTTTTACGCAACTCGTCTCCACTGGAGTGGAATCACCCATCCACAAGGGATGATATCCTCTTTATTGGAGTGGCGTATGTTCTCAGGAGAAGGGCGACCCTAGTTCCCCAACAGATCAATGAAACCCTACATCTCTGTACTTCCCCACTACCAAGGTCAGTGGTGGGTGTGATAGGGAATGAGGACCCTCCCATCATTGGTCCCAAATCCCTCATTCACTGTGCTTTGTCACACTCCGGGCCTCCATCCTAGAGTATGTCTCAGCACTATGGGCCGCCAAACGCGTAATACCCTCTTCTCTTCAAACGAACGCACCCTTCGCGGTGTGATCGTCAGGCCCTTGCTGTCTCTTGTTTCTCACACCGAGCATGACTCACGTGGGCTTAGAGTAGGCATTGGACATGACAATACCTCGTCCAGCATGACGTTAAACTGTATTCCCTCGTCCATCAGGACGTTAAACTTCATGTCCTCGTCCAGCATGACGTTAAACTGTATGCCTTTGTACCGCATAACATTAAACTGCACACCCATTTGAACTACGAGGACTTTGATCCATGTCAAGGAATGGTACGTAGGAAGCCTCCATGAGGTTCATGCCCACCCATCATCCAATTCACGTCGAGTTCTACCTTCTTCTAGCATGATATTAAACTGAATTCCAGTCTGACGGCAAGCCGTTGTGACCAACCCGGACTACGAGGGCTTGGATCCATGTCACAGAATGGTACGTAGGAGGCCCCCAGAGGTTCAATCCCATCTCCCATCAGACCTAGGTCCCTCATTTATGTCGGTTCGCCGACACCCACCGCCATTCCAAACTATGGGGACTTTGATCCATGCCAAGGCATGGTACTTAGGAAGCCTCCACGAGGTTCAAGCCCACCTCCCGTCATTTATTCATGTTAGGGTTCACTACCGCACCGCATGACATTAAACTGTATTCCATCAATCCTTTGAACTACAAGGACTTTGATACATGTCAAGGCATGGTATGTTGGATACCTTCCCAAGGTTCAAGCCCACCATTAGTGGACCCCCGGGTCTACTTTCAAGTCGGTTCACTGATGAAACCCTTTGAACTATGAGGTCTATGATCCATGTCATGGCATGGTACATAGGAAGCCTCCCAGAGGTTCAAGCCCATCTCTCATTGGACCAAGGTCAACCTTCATGTCAGTTCACTGAAGAATTCCATCATCTGAACTATGAGGACTTTGATCCATGCCATGGCATGGTACGTAGGAAGCCTTCCAGAGGTTCAAGCCCACCACCCGTCGGACCAAGGACCACCTTCACGTCGGTTCGCCGACGAAGCCCCTCTAAACTAAGTGGTCTTTGATCCTTGTCATGACATGGTACATAGGAAGCCTCCATGAGGTCCAAGACCACCACCACTAGGACCCTCATTGTCCTCCCCATTCACGTCAATTCGCTGATGATGCCCATCGGACCAAGGTCCACCCTCATGCCGGTTCACCGGCACCATCCCAAACTATGCGGACATTGATTCCCTACCACGGGGATATGTAGGAAGCCCCTTCAAGGCTCAATACCAACATCACCGTTGCCTTTGCGATGGTTCCTTAACATTCCATCTTCTACTTCATTCATCTATCCATCATCCACCCTGATTCTCACCTGGACCGTCATATCCCGGTGAGACCATGTCTGTATGCTCCTCTTCACAACCGCCCTTGGGCTCGTCCTGGTATCGAAACACCTTTAAGGGAAATCCCTCAATTTGATCTATTCTAGCTAATGCTCCGATCAGGCTGATCTGTCTCCGTTAGACGTTAAACTCACAGAGTACCCTTTGTTAAACACGAGAAGGTGAGGAAAACCTCAGATATGTGTCTATGGTATATAATTCTATTCTCTCTATGTGGGATGCCTTAGGCTTCCACGCCCTCGAGAAGATTTGTGACTAGGGTTAATAGACAGACATGCCAGGTTCCCCAGCATCCAGACACACTACTGATGTCTCAACGTGACTACTCCCCCGACTGAAGGTTGCTTCCCTAATCGGACCCTTTGGAATGTCCCGACAGAAGCAGTGTAATTAACCGGCATCCATGGAAACATGGCACTTGTAACAGTTTCACAAAAAACGTATTAAATCTATAAGGGAGACCCGGACTAGGTGACGAGTTCTGAGGAGGAATTCACATAAGGAAGAACCGACATCCCATCATCCTGTTTCGATCAAGGAGCAGACGTCCCTAAATAAGGAGCGAATGCTTCATGCCGTTGGAAAGCGGGAATGCAGGGCCACAGTGTAGCGCATCCTCCTCCGCAGACGGACGGATGCGGGTGCCCCGGCGAAAGCGTCAGAAACAGAAACGGTGAACCATACGTGAAATTCTTCTCCTCAATGTGGAGATTACTAGAATTCGAGACACCAGTAGATTGACGTGTCACTGGATCCAGATATCCGGTGCCTGGTCCCGCCAAGAAAATATTGGGCCTGTCGTGAAACTCACGGGAATTCGGGGTAGTAGAACGTGGGACACTCTATTCTGCAGCGTGTTGGTATGTACCCTTCTTACAGACGTGGAGAATGAAAGGATGCTGGGGCACTGGTTGTAAATCCTTTTCCTCGTAGTGCTGATGAGTTGATCCCTTCGTTTCTCAGGAACCAGGTTTCTGTTATAGAGACACGATCACCGCCCGCACGCCTATGCAGGGGTAGGGGAAACACCGCCACAGCCACTCCGTATGGCACCGCTACCGCCACGACGAACACCACATCACGTAATATGGGGCGCCCACATCCCCTTTCCCCATCAGAGGTCATCCAGCGAAAGGTGATCAATAACCTCATACGCAGGTACGAGGAGGAAGGGGTCGTCCTAACTCGGGATATGGCCCGCCTGGACCTAGAGGCATCCAGGCCCCACCGTGAATGCCACCCTAACAGTCCGCGCAGGGAGCCCCTACTCCCCACCCCAACGTTCAACCATTTTGGGAGCCTATCCCAGGAAATCCTTGACGACTCCGCGCCTTACGCTGATGAGGCAGGCGCCGTCCGGCTCAGCCCGCTCAGGGTCCCCACCCAAGGGCTCCAGGAAAGAGCTCCCATCCATCCGCGTCAGTGCCGCTGTCCGACTCCGCTGGAAGAGTAGGCAGGCCATGCACCTGCACCACCTGCACTAGCTCGTCTAACCCGACGTCAGCGCCGGGCCCGGGCTGAGGACGCTCTCCCAGATGCGTCAACTTCAACAGCTACAGTGGCCCGCACCACCGCCAACGAATATCATAAAGTCCCTGAATACACTGATCAGGGGCACTCCTTCACCCAACCAGGATCAAGACCCCAACCACCCCACGAGAAGGATGGGTTGACTCTCCGGGTTGTAGGCCTGAGTGGTGATCGCCGCGAACTAACCCGCGGTGATGACACCTCGTACGGAGGCCCTCCATGTACCACTACTCCACAGAGCATGGGCCTTCCCCGCTCTGATGCTCGTCATTGACGTATGCATCGTGCTACCCTCACCCCGAAGGAAGACCTGCCTCGCGGCAGTGACGGTCGGCGCGAAAACCATTCACGCACCCACTACACAGGGTATGGAGTCCATCCTCCTGCCCTAGACCGCCGATCTGAAAGCACTGTCCATCCAGTCCTTCTCCAACGTGTGGGCCCTCCCTACGTCCTCTCTGCAACCAAAGAAGTTCCTCCTCGCCCCAGCAACTCGAGGAGTAAATGTCAGCCTTGCTCCACCCGCATCGACCATGGAGGTCCTCCCCATGCTCCTGCCGATTCCGACAGAGGCTCCGCCCACATGGGTGCTATCCATGGAGGTCCTCCCCATGTAACTTTCCACATATGCCCTGGTGCCCCTCGCACCTCTGCTATCTCGAGCGGGGGCCCTCTCCACCACGGTGCAAGCGCCGCCCCGAGGCTACCTCTTAGGGATCCACCCTGTCCTGAAGAACCACCCCGGGGCAGGAGAGTGGGTCGTCGCCGCAACAAGAAGAGTCCTGTGAAGGCCCGGGTGGAGATCAAACCTGCCCACTTCTCGGACACTAAATCAGAATGCGACTCAGCAATGGAACCATCTCCCCGCTCCTCCGTATCAGGGACTGGGGTAGGAACAAGGCGTGTTAGCCTCATTCTCCGGAAATATGAGGTCCACCAGATTCCCATATCTCTCCGCAGGTACATCTAGGAGGAAGAAATCTTGGGAATTCTGCAGGTATCGACCGTGAAATCACCACCATTGTCACCCGAAGCACCCTATACCTCTACCAGAGATCATGGAGAGCTATTTTGGGGGCCAACGATGGTAGAGTGATGACATGACCAGTTGCCGGTAGCCGCGACTCCTGTGCCGGAAGCTGTGGCTATCAACCCATCATATTGTGACATTGTGGCCAGGTCACCTCACTCATCATAGGATGGCCCAGAATTCGGTGTCCAGTCAGCTCGTTCGCCATATTCTCCGAATCCGAGTTTACTATCCTAGAGGTCGAACTCAGTACCATTACCGGTCCCTCAGCCGCCCCCGATTGACGAGTGGGGAAATACAGGGCCAGACCCTAAGTCCGAACCTAGGTGCTTCTGGAGTATTCTCGCAGCAGATTACTTCATGGAGAAGTTCTGGCCGACGGCGGCACAAAACTTTCACGCACCAAAGTCCCTTACCACTGAAGAAGTGGGGTGCTTTTGTCGAACCCTATGGGAGACACACTTCCGCCTTCGTTACGAACGGGTGGTGTACCCCAGAAGTTGAGAGAACTTCGAAGAATTCGGCGAGCAATGCCACCTGATTGATTTGGCCGCACTCCTTGTGGCCCAGCACCCTGAGTCGCCAGGACGGTAGAGCACCCTTCAACGGAAATGTGTTCATAGTTTCAACGCACTTCGCAGAGATGTCAAGGAAGCTACCCCCATATGCAAGTCCGTGGATGGGGACACTATAATGCTCTCCACTTCGACCCTATCCGACGAAAGCCCGATTCGTTATGCGACATCGAGGACATGCCCTCGAGAGGGGTCGCGGTCCACATGGCTAACGTAGTGGACAAGTAAGACGAGCTTGAATTCCTTGATGGAGACTTACCCCTCGGGGGCATACCGCCACTGCTGGACCCATCAGGGAGGGATACCCGTCATTAGAGGAACCTGCTAGGCCTCCCCGTACTCACTGAATCGCTGGTACTCGGCTGAAATACTGGCAAGGGTAAGGAGCACATCAGAACTGTCAAGCACACCGACCCGTCTGCCTCTGTGCAGAAAACTGAAGAAGATCCCGAGAAGTCCACGTTAGGCCAGCAGCTTGCTGAGCAGAACATGCTGGTTGATGAACTCTTGGCTTAGTGTGTTGTAGAGCGGTGACCCGACTATGGTAATCTCAGGCCGGGGCAGCAGGGGCAGGAACAATTTCCCCCCGATGAGATGCCTCCGGGCAAGCCTGATCATGTTATTGCCACAAACAGGGCAGAAGCCGGAACCTATGGCAAGAGGGCGTGATACGTCTTGCAAACCCCCCCCCCCCCGAACGATGGGGAAATCTGAAGAATCCAGTCCAGGTTCCCCTAGTCGCCCCGCAGGTCGTTCCGCCAGTTGATCCACGAGCTGCCAAAGCCATCTACCATGTTGAAGAACCTGTAAACACACTTTTGGTTAGGGATCCCCGTCCAGATAGGTATCCCCACCCGAATGATCTTATAGCGGCACTCACAGCCCGCCTTGAAGCATTGGAAACGCGGCAGGTGGTGGTCCCACCGGATAGAAATCCATATCCCGCGTGGGTGGATGATATGCCCGCAACCCCGGGTTTCGGGAACCCCACTTTCTCGCCCTTCAACGGGATAGGGGACCCGCCGCCGCACATGGAACATTTTTCTTCAAGGTGTGGCCCCATGCTGGGGACCTCAGATCAGCAAGAAGCCGCCAAACTCTGGTGTTTCGTACATACATTGGAAGGTCCATCATTCGTCTGGTATAGCCAGCTCTCTATCGGATCGGTGACTGGTTGGGAGGATCTTCTCCAGCAGTTCCTATACCAGTTCAGCTCCACCACATGGAAGACCAGCATTGCAAACCTCTTCAAGTGCAAGCAAAGACCTGATGAGCGAGTCGCAGAATTCATCGACCGATGGAAGGGACATACATATTCCCTCAATATGCCACTGACTCAAGATAAATAAAGAAGATGTGTGTGGGGAACGTCAAAACGGAGCTGGTACCCACTATTATTACCCAGAACTACCCTGGAGGGTTCAGATATTTCTCATATAAGGCTCAGCATCTTGAGGAAGCTCTGCAACAGGCTAGTCAGGGACGTTCTTTTCCCCCTATGATCCCAGCCAGGAGGACCGCCAGAGCTGAACCCGCCGCGGTGGCCCAAATAGAATCCCCTAGGCAGCTGGAATTACTGCCAGTGGCACCATCCCCGCAACCCCGTAGAGGTCCCCCACCTCAAGCACATGCTCCTGCCCAGTAGCGACCGACTCAAAACCGACAGGTTCCCCCACGCAATGCGCCACCACCACCCAGGCGAGACAATTTGGTGCCGCCTCCTCGGCATGCCCCTCTGGCCCCTCGTCAGGGCTAGGCCCCCAGGGCACCCTATCCGGAAAGAAGGCACCAGACTTAATCTTTCAACTAAAATCATGTCCCTGGCTACATCCGAAGTGATCTAGAGCAAGGGATAGTGCACCTGGCCGAGTGCCGAAGGCCGGAAGAGGAAAATCTCACTGATCACCCCAACTAATGTCCTTATCATCGGATTCTGGGGCACATCGTCAAGAAATTCTATGTGTTTAAAGACTGGCTTCAAGACCAGGTCAACAAAAACATAGTCAAGTTGGGCCCGACACCAGCACAAGTGGCGGGTGTCTTTGCATGGTTAGAGATCGGCAGCGACAATGAAGGCAAGTGGCAGCAGGTCCCCAGCCACGGATCCCGGAAATACGACGACTGGATGGATCGAAAAACCGTCATCTGTGCACATTGTATCATCCGGGAGCGCCTGAAGCAGCCGGAACCTTTAGAAGACGTAGCCAGTACCTCCGCATCACCTTCACATTCGACCTCTTCCCAAAAGGGCAAGCAGTGATGACGCAAGAAGAAGTAACGCACTCCACTGGTGCCGTCATCATCCCGGAATCTCAGCGACTTTATGCCCCATGAATTGGGGATTCCTCCCAGAATCCGCCCACTGGTGGATAACTCCTCGAGCGACAGCCATGGGTACGCTTCGATTAACACCGTGGAGCTGGTAAAGGCCTACATGACTCCTGACGAGGGGGAATGCCAGGAGAACCTCCCCAACGTTTCCAGCCGATGTCAACGTCAGTGTAATCGCAACCGCGCCGGTCATCGAGGTATGTCGGAGGGAACTTTCAGCCAAGCCGTGCACGCTACTGAGACCCGACAGTATGCTTAGCGCAGAGCTCAGCACGTGTAACCCCATCTAACGCCCTCATCTCTACCTCCACCGCCGTTTGTGCTACTAGATCAGGGAGAGCTTCCTCATTCGTACCACAGTCTATCTTGCCCGACTATAGGCCTGCCTCCACTGTCTGATCCTAGTCCAGAGACTACTCTCCAGGCTTCAACCAGTAGGCAGTAGGATGCACCCAGTACTAGCCGATCTCCTGTTCAACTGGCAGGACCCGCTATGCCTCCAACTGCCGAACGACCTCTTGTAGGTAGAGGGTCGCATTTGGAACGAATGTATGATGTCCCGAAGCACCTGGATGGCATTCCGGCAAGGCTTTCTATCCTTGAGGCCCTTCTCCTATCATCCGAAATGCGCAAGGTACTTTCCGAGGCCCTAAGGAGCCCCCTCCAGTTTGAGACTGAGGTATCAGCTGCATAATCCTTCCATACCCTCCTATACTGTGGCATATTCTCCCGCTGTACATCACTGGCCACTTCAATGGTGTGGATGTTCGCCGCTGCCTCGTTGAAATGGGTTACAGAATAAAACTAATTCTAACTTAGACATTGCGGAAGCTGGGTCTGTATGAAGGTGATTTAACTACCTCTGACCTCAGAATCCAGGGGTATGACAGGACCGAGCAAACGCCAGTCGGTAAGATCTGCCTAAAGACTCAGTTCAGTGGCTTAATTTCCAGCACCGAGTTCATTGTCGTCTCTCAGGACACTGCATACAATGCGTTTATGGGTAGGCCATGGATCTATCTTCATGGAGCGGTCCCTTCGTCGTATCATCAGTGCATCTAATACTAACTCTATGGTCGAGTAGGCGTGCTCCAAGGAGATGCGTCTCCTTTCGCCTCTTGTGAGGCCCGCTATCTAGATGCGGGTTATTACAAAAGTAAGGATAAGAAAATCCTAGTAAGTGAGGATGAACCCGCCCCGGTCACAAGTGATCCCTAGGGAAGCATGGATGACGCCTACATCCTCCTGATCCACTGATTGGAGGCAACGACCCCCCGACATGGGGCAATGTTTTGTTTTTTCGGGTACACAAGGAAGGCATGTTCTCGTGTCCAGGAAATGGCGGAAAATCACCTCGTACTCCAACATCAACCCGGCTCAGGTTATCCTAGAACCTCCTACCCTTGTACAATACCGGGGTGTCAAGCTTATGACAACAGTGGTACAACATACGTGTCTCTTATATCGGGCTGGAATCCACCGACTCAGGCTGACACGTCACCACTGCTTTGATATCATCAAACGCGGCCACTTAGGCCAAAGGCCAGATGGGGTAGGATCGATTGGCTTCATTGCTATGGTCTCAATGGCGAGTGAGTCTCCTGATAGGATGACAACTGCTGCCCGAGCCGGCACCAGCTGCCCCTCAGGTTTTGATAGTCCAGAAGTATCTCCTATCGCGGGAAATCCCCCCATGGGTGGGGAAGAAGACATAGAGGATGCTCCCCCTCCATTGAAGAAGGAGTCTCTACCACGATTGATGAATTGGTACAGGTGAACCTTGGTAGCGAGGAAGATCTGAAACCCACATTGATCAGTGCATCCATCTTCCCCGAGAAGCGGCAGCAGTATGTAGACTTCCTCAAACAACACTGTGACCTGTTTGCCTGGAGTTACAAAGAGATGCCAGGACTAGATCCCCAGTTAATCGTTCATTGTATGGGCCTCCCAAAAAAACATTGTGGGTTTAAGCAGCCTCCCAGGAAGTTTCACCCTTCTCATGGTGCTATGGTTGAGGCCGAAGTTAACAAGCTTATCAATGACAACTTTGTTAAGGAAGTCCATTACCCCAAGTGGCTTACCAACATTGTGCCAGTCAGGAAAAATAATGGGTAGATCAGAGTCTGCATCGACATCCGCGATCTTAATTGCCACTGCCCAAAGGATGAATTCCCACTCCTGGTGACAGAGTTATTGATTGATGCCATGGCTGGGTTCCAAGCTTTCTCTTTCATGGATGGGTATTCTGGGTACAACGAGATCCAGATGGCCCCCGAGGATGAGGAGTCCACTACCTTCAGGGCTCCCAAAGGTACCTTTTGCTACCAGGTTATGCCATTCGTCTTGAAAAATGTAGGTGCCACTTATCAGAGGGCCATGCATCGCATATTCAAGCCAATTCTCAGGACATTGGTGGAATGCTACATAGATGACCTCGTAGTCAAATCATGTCAGCGTTAGGACCATCTCAAAGACCATGAGAAGGTGTTCAGGTTCCTCCGTTCCCATCAACTGAATATGAACCCGCTGAAGTGTGCCTTCGGGGTCACCTCTGGGATGTTTTTGGGCTTTATTGTTAGATACCGAGGCATCGCGATCGACCCAATGAAGATCAAGGCCATTAGCCAAATGCCTCCCCCGAGAAACATTCAGGAGCTTCGAGGCATCCAAGGCCACTTAGCCTATATACGCCGATTCATCGCAAATCTGGCCGGCATGTGTAAGCCCTTTTCCCGGCTCATGAAGAAGGGCACCGCCTACGAATGGCATGAGGAGTGTCAGACCGCCTTTGAAAAAATCAAGTAGTATCTGCTCCAACCTTCAGTTTTGATGCCACCTGTCTCCGGAAAGCCGTTGGTCCTTTACGTGACTGCCCTGGAAAGATCCCTCAGTGTGCTGCTCGCCCAGAAGAATAACAAGGGTACTGATAACAGTCTCTACTATCTCAGCCGCATTCTGCTCGATACGGAGTTCAGATACTCCCCTATCGAAAAGAGATTCCTTGCGCTCGTCTTTTCCATGCAGAAGTTGCGACATTACCTACAGCACCATGAGGTGTAATTGGTCTCTCGGGTAGACCCACTGAAGTACATCCAGAACCTCCCCATGATGACTGGCCGACTAGAATGGTGGGCGGTGATTCTCCAGTAGTTGGATATTAGGTTCGTACCTTAGAAGGCCATTAAGGGATAGGCATTGGCAGTTTTTTTAGCTACCCATACAACCTCTGCGGATCAATCCCTGGACCTGGATTTTCCTGATGAGACGATCCTCTCAGTCGATCATGCCATCCCGGGTTGGAAAATGCATTTCGACGGTGCCTCCCGGAGCCCCACCGGTAGGCGGCTCAATGATCCCAAGCTCAACAGAGTGGGCATGGGTATTGTCATCATTACCCTGGCGCAAGTCGTCCTACCATACTCGTTCCTATTGTCAGAAGGCTATACGAAAAACGAGGCAGAGTACCAGGCTCTCATCACCGGCCTCGAGTTGGCCCTTGAGTTCCATGTTCCCCATCTACATGTGAAAGGAGATTCTGAGATGATAATCAAATAGGTTAATGGAGACTACGTCGTCAGGAAGCCGGAGCTTATACCATTTCTGGAGTACTCCATCTACCTAATGGCCCAGTTCTCTTCTCGACTAGAGGTTACCCATGTCCCGCGGTCACAGAACGGTCAAGAAGACGCCTTGGCTGGCTTATCCGCGTCGCTCGCAGAACCCGAGCAAGATGATTTGATCATACATGTGGCACACCGGAGAGTCATTTCCCCTGTCACCCAATAGGATAATGATGGCATGCGGGTATGTCATCTCACTACCGGACCCTCTACATCAGGGGCCCCGGTTTCGTCAGACACAGTGGGTGAAGCCACTCCCGACTGGAGGGAACCTTTTGTCGAGTATCTCCAAAATGCTCGCCTCCCGGACAACAGGGCCGAGTGCGAGCGAATCCGACACCGCGCGCTGCAATTTACCCTCTAGAGCGGCCACAGTCTTGAACAGATCCTTTATAAGCAGAGCTCCGATGGCATCCTCCTCCATTTCATTCAAGGAGTATAGATTCCTCATGTTATGAAAGAGGTTCACCCCAGTTCCTATGGCGCCCATCAAGCTGGGCCGAAGTTGTCCCATCAAATTCGGAGGTTATGGTACTTCTGGCCCTCTATGATCCACGATTGTATTGGGTATGCCAAGAGATGCCACGCGTGCCATGTTCATGCCAACTTCCTGTATCGGCCGCCGGAGCCCCTCCACCCCACCATGTACTCTTGGCCAATTACGGTATGAGGACTTGATGTAGTGGGACCATATCCACCGGAAACAGCCCACCAGTGTAGGTTCATCCAGACTGCTACAGATTTTATCTCCAAGTGGGAAGAGGTAGTTCCACACAAAGAGGTGAAGGCCTGTTCCATCATTGACTTTGTGAGCTCCAATATTATCCAACGGTTTGGGGTCCCTCACGCTGTCCTCACCGATTACAACACCAAATTCTGAGCGGCTGAACTGAAGAAATTGTACGGCAAGTACTGCATACGTTCAAACCATACCTCACTCTACCACACGCAGGAAAACAGACAGATCGAGGCGTTCAACAAAACCCTCTCTATCATTTTGTAGAAGATGGTTGGTCAGAACAAGAAAAGATGGCCGGACAAGCTCCTGAACGCCCTCTGGTCTTACCGGGCGACGACTCACAAATCTTCCCAGGAGAACCCATATTCCCTGGTGTATGGAGCTGATTCCGTCCTACCCATTGAGATCCAGCTGCCGTCATTATGCACTGCAGTCTTTGATCACCAGACATCTGATGAGGTAGCGAAAATCTGTCTAGCTGAATTAGAAGCACTGGACGAGAACCGGCTTCGTGCCCTGCACAATCTGGAAAGGCATCAGGATAAGATAGCGAGGGCCTTCAACAAGAAGGTTCGTCTCCATTCTTTTCTACAGGGTGACCTAGTACTGGCCCTTCGAGCGCCAATGATTCCCGGTAGGAAACCGCCCAAGTTAGAACCCAAATGGGAAGGGCCTTATATCATCCATAAGGTTTACCCCAATGGAGCATACTCCTTGGTGACCACGGATGGAGAGCACATAACCCCTCCTACAAATGCCATGTTCCTCATGTGATACTTTGCCTAGGGAAAAAGGGTCATGCACGACATTAAACTGCATCTTCGTCCTGCAAGACGATAAACTGCAAAATGGTCCCGCATGACCTTAAACTGTACGTTATGGTCTGACACGACCTTAAACTATAAGGTCCTGCATGACCATAAACTGCATCTTTGTCCTGCAAGATGATAAACTGCAAAATGGTCCGACCTCTATGACTTTAAACTACGATCTCCCCCCGTCTTAACTGCAAGATGGTAAACTGCAAGCCAGTCAGGCCTTCCTGAACGAGGCTTATCCTCAGGCCCCTCGACCTCCTCGAGCCCACGACCCCCGTCTTACTACAAGACATTAAACTGCAAGCCAGTTAGGCCTTCCTGACCGAGGCTCAGCCTCAGTCCCCTTGGCCTCCTCGGGCCCACGACCCTGTCTTTACCGCGAGACATTAAACTACAAGCTGGTCAGGTCTCCCTGACTGCGGTCCGGCCTTAGGCCCCATGGTTTTCCCCGACTTACCCTCTTGTGGGATTGTACGGTATGGTGTGGGACTACGTCCACATTCACGTCAGATTACTTGTCGTACCTTACATATCCCCAAATGAGATGTTTCCTCATCCAGCATGACGTTAAACTGCATCTCAAGAACTACGTGTGGCTTGATTCCCATCTTGATGGGATACATAGGAATTCTCGGACGCCTCATCTTGAGACCACCCCCAAGCTTTTCTCTTCCACTATCCCCTGGAAATAGTTTCTTGGAGGATCTTTCTGTATCGGGGGGTTGGCTTTCTTAGCCCTACTCATACAACCCCGCTCAAACAAGGATTGTAAGGGTCGCACCATTTGCCCACTCCCGTTATTCTATCCCCCCCACGTCCTCACCGCATGACGCTAAACTGCATGGACTTCAAAAACTACGTATGGATTGATTCCCATCCTAATGGGATACATAGGAACGCTCGGACATTTCTCCTGTTAGCCCAGCCCAAAAGCCAAAATCTTCCCCTGGGGTCAAGACATATGGTAGGGTGCAAACTTTTGCCCTGACTCACGTTGAGCAAGCCTCGACCCAGCTGCACATCCCCTGGAGATGTTTTCCTCTTTCTTGGATGGATACAGCTATGCTTCACCCACTCCATGACTGGGATTCCATCATTTTTGCACACCTGGAGGGACCCACAATAACGACATTGATACTACGCCCAAGGGCTCTCCTACCGATACAGGACAACACCCCTGAGGGTTTTCAAGCAACAAGCCGATTCAAGTCCCGCGTTGCGAATTTGGTCAACAGTCGATGCTAATTTGTTGCTCCCATATCAGGTCACCATAGGAACGCTGTGTTTCAAACATGGTCAACAGTGCCCTGGATCTTTGGGTCTACCCCAAGGTATCCCAATCATCGAGTGCAGTGATTCATTCTACCCCATCCCGAAGTGACAAACTTCCCCCCGGGTGTTGCTAGCGGTCGGGCCCACGACCCCGATTCCCCTATATGGGGTGTACTGTGTGGTGTGGGAATATTTCCTCACTTACATAGGGATCTTGTACCATGCTGTATGCCTTACCTTACGAGGCCCAGCCTCAGGCCCCTTGGCCTCCTCAGGTCCCTAGCCCCCACCCTCATGTAAGTCGTTAAACTGCAGACCCGTCAGGGCTTCCTAACTGATGCCTGTCCTTAGGCCCATTGGCCTCCTCGGGTCCCCGACCCTCATCCTCACTGCAAGATGATAAACAACAAGCGGGTCAGCCCTCCCTGACCAATGCCTAACCATCAGGTCCCTTATCCTTTTCGGGCCCCGACCCAGGTCCCCTCTTATAGGAGTGTAGGGTGTGGCGTGAAGTTATTTTCTCATTCTCGTCGGTTTATTCACCGTACAGTACACCTCCTTTGTTAGGGGTTATATTACTCCCCCCTCATCCTATATGACGTTAATCTACATCAAGAGAACTACGTGTGGCTTGATTCCCATCCTCATGGGATATGTAGGACCACCTGAATGTCTAGGATTCGGGTCCAGCACCAGCTCTTGGGAATATTCATCCCATCTTGGCCCCTTGGCCTACCCTTCTTCCATGAGAGGATTATATGGTGTGGTGTGGGATTATTTCCTCATTCATGTTGGTCTCGTAATGAAAACACCATGTACCTCTCCCTCCTGAGCTGTTTCGTCGATCCCTTTTCGACGGTTCACCAATGTGCCTAAGGGTACTGTGGTTTATTACCTAGAATTCCAAGCTTTACTCGGACACGTCCGCACCCGCTTTCCAGGCTTTGTGTATCCCTGCATCAGGGCTTCCATAATCTTTCACACCCAGAGGGACCCCCAAGAACGGCCTGGATACTATGCCCAAGGGCTCTCCTACCGTTACGGGCCAACGCCCCCGAGGGTTTTAGACAACAAATCGATAAAATCCCGCATTGCGAATATGGTCAGTGGTTGATTCTTGTTTATTGTTCCCACCTCAGGCTAACGCGATATGGACACTGTGTTTCCACCATGGTTAATAGTTTTCCTCTATCTCCACGCGAACCCATTAAGCCCAAAATGGCGGGTACACTATTCACACCCTTTATCACTTCACCGTGTCCAAGTGGAGTCTCGGAACTCTTGGTACATTTCCTCCGTGCACGTCTGCGCGTTGGGGAAACATGTCACGTCAAAAGTGTCCTTCGGGGATCTTTGTTGTCTTCCCTCTGATGGATTCCCTAAGTATTGTGATAAGGATGCCCCCCCCCCTTGTTTCCCACATGGAGTTTAACTCACATGGGCTTAGGGATCGGGTTGACATCTACGCTACCTTGGGAGGTTGTTACCATTCATGGTCCGAGCTCTAAGACCGTAAACTAAGATCCATGTAGAACTATGTTCAGCTTTATTCCCATACTCATGGGATACGTAGGGCCGCCTGGACGCCCTGGCTTCAGGTACAACACATTTAGGGAGCTAGTCCCTCCCCCCTGTTTCACCTCTTACCTCTATATAGGCCCCTCACCCTAAGGTCTCCCTCTCCGAGTGGAATATGATGTGATGTGGGATCATGTCTCCATCAATTGTGTTTTATAACACTATGCACGTTCCCCGCCTAGCATCATCTCTGCTACGTCTGCGCTGCATGACGATAAAATGCATTCTTGGTCCTATCATACGACCCTAAACTGTGACATTATCGTCCTAGTCGCACGATCAAAAACGGCACTGCATTGTGGTGACCTCGTTGTAGAGGACATCACGTTGGGTATTGGTCACGTGCCATGCCATTTGTCAACTCCCATCTCGTCTTTATCCTTCTGGAGACACCACAGCCTACTACTCTAGGCTTGTCGCTTCACAAAAAAAACCACTCACCTTAAAGGACAAACAAAATTTGTCAAATTCCGCTTCTTTTAGGGAAAGGGCCACGACCGCACTCCCCTTTTCCCCTGGCACTGGTATCTTACCATGTCGCCTTTAAGAACTACGTGTGGCTTGATTATAATCCTCATGAGATACGTAGGAGCGCCGAGGAACTTCCCCGCAGGCCCAACCTAACCTTTGTGTTCAGTCCCTCGACTCGAGCATTTCCCCAGAGAACGCATGGTAAGTAGAGCATAGGACCTCCTTTACGTCGGGTTTTGTTTCCATGTGTCCCCTTCTCCCTTTACCCATTTACGTTCTAAGGTCCATCAAGAACTACGTGAGGGTTGATTCTCATTCTTATGAGATAAATAGGAGCGCCCGAGAACTTCCCCGCAGGCCCAGCCTAACATTCACTTTCGGTCCCTTGACCAAAAACCACTCCTAAGGAGGTCGTGCGGTGTGATCTAGGATTGTGTCCTCATTCATGTCGGGTTGTTCATCGCACCACACACACCCCCTATTCCCATTCACGCCAGGTGCTTGAGTTACTCCACCATGTGCCTCTTATGTCTCCTCCCATCCATGGTCCAAATTCTACGACCCTAAACTAAGATCTCCCTATGGGAAAAGAATCTTCTCCCTTTACTAATATGTCTCGTTGTCGAATTCAGATGTGTTTTGACAAAGAGCCCGAAGTGTGGGATTTTCTCAGGCACATCCTCCTCATACCATGACCATGCTTCGTAAGCTCACTATTTGGATCCTCAAGCTCTTCCACATCCAAAAGGACCCTTGGACGACATGGATACTAGGCTTAAGGGCTCTCCATGAATGCTGGACTTAAGGGCCCTCTAATTGTTTTGGGCCAACGTCCCTACGGATATCTGACAACATTTGTGACATGGTCCCGTGTTTCAAAAATTTTCAATGGTCAACCCTCATTTGTTTGTCCCTATTCTAGGCTAATGCGATATGGATGCTAGTTATCCTCCACGGTCAACAGTTATCCTCCATCATCACTCTGCCATCATCGTGATCTGAATCTTGAGCTCCATGATTCACACATTTCCACTTCCTCATGTTCAAGTGGAATTTCATCATACTCGGCTCTTTCTCTTCGCGCATCTAGGTGCGCTAAATGATCATACTAGTGTCATTGGGCCGGTATTCACTGAGCATCCCTTTTCCCTAACCATCCCCTTTTTGTCAGGAAATTCCCACCACTACTTCTTGTTTCCCACACCGAGCACGACTCACAAGGGATTAGTAGTTTTGGCGGGATGTGTACCAACACGGCCAAGCTTCTCATCATCCCGCATGATGTTAAACTGCGTATTTAGAACTATGTATGGATTGATTTCTATCCTCATGGGGTACGCATGAATGCCCGACCACATTGCTTCAGACCCAGCCTAACCTTCACTCTTGGTCCCTCGACCTGAAGAGTTTCCTCTGGGGATACGTGGTGTGTTTTAGACTCCAAGTCCTCATTCATGTCGGCTTCATATCTGCCGCACCACACGCTCCCTGCGATCTTCCCTTCTATTCCACGTCCTATCATATGAAGTTAAAATACATGAGTCTGTGTGTCCTCAATGCATGACACTAAACTGTGGTTCTACCCTGAACAAGCTCAAGATGCCCCATGTTAAACATGGGATTCATCAGAGCCTCTATCAGAGAGGATTTCACCTGCCAGTGTTGGTCTTTGACTGCACTGTGCTTCCAGAAATACGTATGGCATGATTCCCATCCTTATGGGACACATAGGGACTCCCAGGCATTTCACCTAGGGTCTAGCCCCAGGAATCGTAAAATCCTGTTCCTCCCCCTAGTAGGACCCCTCATAGGGGACCGTGTAATTATGACTCTGACCTGAACAAGTTCCGAATGCCCCAAGATTACATTGGGAATTGGTAAATCCCCTCGCCATAGAGGCCTGTCTGAAAGAAGGAATGATCCATGATCAAAGAAATGCGCCCATATGGTGTACTCCCACCACGGTTGTGTAACTACCAAAATGATGGATTCTGTTCGGACAAACCATCACTCCATATTCAACGCATTGCGTGCCCCTTATTTGGACCATCTCCCCAAGGCCTGGACAGTTGGAAATCTCATCCCGATGGGCGACATCTGCAATCACCCCCAATACAGCTACTTGATGGTCCATTTCGATTCCGGCCCTCAGAAAAAGAATTTTTTCAGAACAGATCACGAAGCTGGATCGCGAAGCCAGATCGCGAAGGTCGGTCGCAAGACAAATCCGTGAAGTCCGGCCTAAGCAAACAAGCAGAAGTTCACTTGGCGCGAATGTAGAGTCAGAGACCCGCGGTTCGCCCCGAAGCTCTATTAGCGGAGAGCAGGCACGGAGTACACGGAGCTTCACGAAATCGAGACCACAAAAAGACAAGGAAGTCGCGTGAAGACAAAAGAGGTCAACCCCCTATTTATAGGCGGCGACCCCAGAGCATCGCGGCGTGCCTCACCCACGCGGGGCATCACGGCACGTCCGGATCTGTGGACCCGGTCAGTACCAAGGGCCCCCTTCACGAAGCCGCAACACAAACCGCCGACAATTTTGGCGATTTTCCCCCAGACTTCGACCCTTCAACCTCGGTGGCTCTAAGTCTGAGGGGGGGCATTTGTTGGCGCCAAAATATTGCACGAATGAAAGGGACGAAAAAGAAGGATGGCACGCTGCCTCACGAAGCACCGACGCAAAGCACCCCGAGCATCGCGGTCTCATGAAGCTCCAGAGGCGGTAACTATCCGTGAACGCATTTGACGTTTGTGAGCCCGCCATGAAGCTCCGGAGGCGGTAATTCTCCGCAAACGAGTTTGACGTTCACGAGCTCGCCGCGAAGCTCTGGAGGCGGTAACTCTCCACGACAAAGTTTGACGTTCGTGAGCCCGCCACGATGCTCCAGAGGCGATACCTCTTTGCGGACGACATTGACGTTCGCGAGCGCGCCGCGAAGCACCTGAGGCAGCGCACGAGTTCTGCTTCGCGGTGCCCCTTCCGTATAAATACTGGACTCCCCCTGAGTCCCGAGGATGGACAATCTGACCTTTCGGCTTATCCTCTCCCGAATCGCAAAGCACCCTTTTCCCCCAGTAATCATGAGCTCCGCGAGGTACTTCTACTTCGCGTGACACCTTTTCTTTGTCTCGTTTTGAGCCCCTCTTACGAGAGGGATGCCCTTCGCGAAGCTGAAGGGCATTCGCGAATGAAGGGGATTCCCATGGGAACCCGGGCAGCCGTGGAGCATTTATGCTTCGCGAAACACCCAACCTGTACTAGTGATCCCTATGCTAAGGCAGGATCGCTACTCATCGCGAAGCACACTACTTCGCAGCACCCTGATTCGCGAGGCAGTGCTCCGTGAATACTGTTCCACTTCGCGAAGCACCCTCCATTGACACCTATTCCCCATGATAAGGCCAAGGCACTCCGCTTTGTGAAGCACACTCCTTTCCTTGGTAATTACTCATCCCGTGCGACCCTCCAGGTTTGCACAACGTGATTTCAATGTCCCACGGACAATACCACTCGTAGCGTTTCTTCGCCTAATTCTTCTTCACATAGGCACGCAAACAGCTATTTCTTTTTGGCATAGCCATGATAATGTGGACCCCTCGATGGTTCGCTCGACAACCCCCCTTGACCATGGCCTAGCCAGTACCTTCCCTCCCCCAAGGACCAGAGGGTACCGGTTATGTAAGTCCTAGGGGGGCGGAGTGAACCCACCTCGTCCGAGCTGCATGATTTTAAACTTCGAAGCATCACGTCCTCAACACAAGACGTTAAACTGTGACCCGACCTCGTGCCTCTCACGAAGGGTCCCCCCAGCTCGAACATTTTTTACGCCACTCGTCTCCACAAGAGTGGAATCACCCATCCACAAGGGATGATATCCTCCTTATTGGAGTGGCGTATGTTCTCAGGAGAAGGGCGACCCTAGTTCCCCAACGGATGGCTGCACCCCTGCATCTCCATACTTCCCCACTACCAAGGTCAGTGGAGGGCGTGATAGGGAACGAGGCACCTCCCATCATTGGTCCCAAATCCATTTTCACTGTGCTTTATCGCACTCCGGGCCTCCATCCTGGAGTAAGTCCCAACACTATGGGCCACCTAACGCGAAAGCCCCTCTTAACTTCACACGAACGCACCCTTCGCGGCGTGATCGTCAGGCCCTTGATGTCTCTTGTTTCTCACACCGAGGATGACTCACGTGGGCTTAGAGTTGGCACTGGCCATGCCAATAACTCGTCTGGCATGATGTTTAACTATATTCCCTCGTCTAGTATGACGTTAAACTGCATGCCCTCGTCCAGCATGACGTTAAACTGTATGCCTTTGTCCCGCATGACATTAAACTGCACACCCATTTGAACTACGAGGTCTTTGATCCATGTCAAGGGATGGTAAGTAGGAAGCCTCCACGAGGTTCAAGCCCACCCATCATCCAATTCACGTCGAGTTCTACCTTCGTCCAGCATGACGTTAAACTGCATTCTAGTCCGACAACAAGCCGTTGTGACCAACCCAAACTACGAAGACTTTGATCCATCTCAAGGCATGGTACGTAGGAAGCCCCCCAGAGGTTCAATCCCATCTCCCATCGGACCAAGGTCCCTCATTTACGTCGGTTCGCAGCCACCCACCGCCATTACAAACTACGGGGACATTGATCCATGCCAAGGCATGGTACGTAGGATGCCTCCACGAGGTTCAAGCCCATCGCCTATCGTTTATTCACGTCATATTTCACTACGATCCCACATGACGTTAAACTGTATTCCATCAATCCTTTGAACTAAGAGGACTTTGATCCATGTCAAGGCATGGTATGTAGGAAACCTTCCCAAGGTTCAAGACCACCATTAGTGGACCCCCGGGTCTACATTCACGTCGATTCACTGATGAAACCCTTTGAACTATGAGGTCTTTATTCCATGTCAAGGCATGGTATGTATGAAGCCTTCCCGAGGTTCAAGCCCATATCTCATTGGACCAAGGTCCACCTTAACGTCGGTTCGCTGACGAATTCCATCATCCGAACTACGATGACTTTGATCCATGAGAAGGCATGGTACGTAAGAAGCCTTCCAGAGGTTCAATCCCACCACCCATCGGACCAAGGTCCACCTTCACGTCGGTTCGCCGACAAAGCCCCTCTGAACTACTTGGTCTTTGATCCATGTCATGACATGGTACGTAGGAAGCCTCCACGAGGTCCATGACCACCAACACTAAGACCCTCCTGGTCCTCCCCATTGACGTTAGTTCACTGATGATGCCCATCGGACCAAGGCCCACCCTCATGCCGGTTCACCGGCACCATCCCGAACTACACAGACTTTGATTCCCTGCCACAGGGATACGTAGCAAGCCCCTTCAGGGCTTAAGCCCAACTTCACCGTTGCCCTTGTGATGGTTCCTTGCCATTCACCCTTCCACATCATTCGTCTATCCATCATCCACCCTGATTCTCGCCCGGACCGTCATATCCCGGTGAGACCATGTCGGTACGCTCCTCTTCACAACTTCCCATGGGCTGGTCCCGGTATCGGCACCCCTTCAAGGGAAATCCCTCAATCCGATCAATTCTAGCTAATGATCCGATCGGGCTGATCCCTCTCCGCTGGATGTTAAGCTCGCGGCGTACCCTGTGTTAAACACGAGAAGCTGAGGAAAACCTCATATATGTGTCTATGGCATATAATTCCCCGAGCTCGATGTGGGATGCCAAGGGCTTCCACGCCCTCGAGAAGCCCTGTGACCAGGGATAATAGATAGACATGCCAGGTTCCCCAGCATCCAGACATGCTACTGATGTCTCAACGTGACTACTCCCCCGACTAAAGGTTGCTGCCCTGACCGGACCCTTTGGAATTTCCTGACAGAAGCAGTGTAATTAACCGGCATCCATGGAAACCTGGTAGTGGGAAGAGCTTCACAAACAACGTATTAAATCTATGAGAGAGACCCGGACTAGGTGATGAGTTCTGAGGAGGAATCCACAGAAGGAAGAACTGACATCCCATCATCCTGTTTAGATCAAGGAGCAGACGTCCCTGAATAAAGAGCGATTGCCGCCCGCCTTTGGAATGCGGGAATGCGGGGCCACAGCGCAGCGCGTCCTCCTCCGTGGACGGACGGATCTGTGTGCCCCGACGAAAGTGTCGGAAACAAATACTGCCACTCTACCATCAATTACTGATACACCAGGAAAATTGATGTATACTAAACTATCTCCATCTTCATATTATCCCACCAATAATTCTCTCAGAGAACTCGATACATTGTTGTGTTTCCTAGGTGAATAGAGAAATTTGATCTGTGTGAATCATCCAAAAGTTCATTCTTCAGCTCTGGACTTGATGGAACACATAGAATTTTCAAAAATCTCACAATTCATTCTTCATTAACATTGATCTCCGTGTATTTCCATTTTTGATAGCTTACACTATCTTCCAAATACCAACATCATCCTTTTGAGCATCCTTTAACCTTTCCAAAAGAGACGATTGAGAAATCATTTATTAAAGGAATTATTTTGTTCCCTTCTTTATGATTCCCATTTCCATCTACATCATGTAAACATTGGATCCTTCTCAATTCACATCAATGATAAAATAGTCTGGTCCTTTCTACTTACAGAATATTCCACTTTGTTTGCTTTCCCAGGGTGGTAATGGATTAAAGTATAGCCAATGAATATTTCATTTTTCATCAACACACAACCCATGCCCTTCATCTAAGCATCACTGAATGCCACAAAACATTCTATACTTGTCGGTAAAGGTATCACATGGGCAGTGATAATCCTTCTTTTTAACTTCTTGAAGCTTTCTTCGAATTCATTGCTCCAAGAAAACTTTACTCCCTTATGAGTTAGCTTGGTAAGAGGGTTGGAAAATCTTGATAAATTTCCCACAAATCATCGATAATATCCAACTAACCCCAAGAAGCTATGTATATCTATTATAGATGTTGGATTCATCCATCCCTCAATATCAACTGTTTTGGAGGTATCCATAGATATCCCATTTCTTGTTATGATATGGCCTAAGAATGATACATCCTTTAACTAGAACTCACACTTTCTATACTTTTCATAGAGATTCTCTCTCCGCAAGGTCTCTATTACAGTTCTTATATGCTCCTCATGATCATCCTTGGTTTTGGAGTATATGATAAAATCATCTATAAATACTACCCCAAATTTGTCAAGGTAATAACTAAATACCCTATTAATTATGTCAATGAATAATGTTAAAGCATTAGCGAGTCAGAAAGTCATCACTATGAATTCATAGTGCTCGTATATTTTACATAATGCAGTGTTTTTGACAACTTCTTCTTCAAACATACATGATTATATCTCAACCTCAAATCAACCTTAGAGAAATATTTTTCTCCAAGAAGATAATCGAACAAGTCATCAATTCGTTGGAGAGGATAATTTTTCATTATCGTGATCTTGTTATGTTCACGATAATTGATGCAAAGGCGCATTGAACCATCATTATTATTGATGAAGAGGACCGGTATAGCCCATGGTGATGTACATGGGCATATAAACCCTTTATCAAGATTTTCTGGTACTTGTTTTTTCATCTCATCAAGCCTCACAACATCCATTCTACATAGAGTATTGAATTTTGGCAACGCCCCAAGATTATGGTCAATTGAGAATTCAACATCCCCTCTAGGAGGAAGAACAAACAATTCCACGGGAAACACTTCAACGATGTCCCTAACAATTAGAATGTCTTCAAGGATGGTTTCCTTCTTAGACTCAATCATCATATCCAAATATTACTACTCATTGGGTAGAAATGTCATTGCATGAGATGATGGAGCTAATGAAGATTCATCTTCCTCCTTGCACTTGTATAGAATCAGGGGTCGATTCTCCACATGGATAGTGATTTCCCTCTCATGACAATTTATGTTA
Source organism: Viscum album (assembly GCA_963277665.1). Classification (NCBI taxonomy): domain Eukaryota; kingdom Viridiplantae; phylum Streptophyta; class Magnoliopsida; order Santalales; family Viscaceae; genus Viscum; species Viscum album. The sequence continues at coordinate 1,877,293,371 of OY728150.1, read as the reverse complement.
ACTCTATATAAGGAAATCCAATCAATGCTAAGAATAGCATAAAATTCCACCAAAGGTAGTATGAAGTGGTTAGACATGAAATTCAATCCACATATTATGAAAGGGGAGGTGTTATATTCATGGGATACAATGATTGCCCCATTTTCCGTACTCACGGACATCTTTAGATCCATGATTTGTGGTGGACCAAGGATTGTTCTACTAAAATTTTGGCATATAAAAAAATGAATAGAAGCTGAGTCAAAATGTATGTTTGCTATCATTGAATGAATAACTATCATAACTATCACCACTTCCTTTTCAAGGTTCACTTCGAAGGTAGTGATGGAAAAATCTCTCCCTTACTGCCTTGGAGGTTGTTAGTTGCCTCCGGAAACCCTTATCATAGGGCGCTGATTTTCAAGATGCCCTAGTTATTTTTAGTTATAGTAATGAACAATGCATTGAGGTTCGAATGGAGAATTCATATCATCTTTTATACCTGCAGGTTTTTCTAGTTGTTGGTTAACAACTAGTTTCCCTTCTCTTCCACTCCTAAAGCATTTCATTTTCCCCTTCAGACAATTTCCAGGGTGTTTCTTTCCACACCTTTGGAAAGTGGGGTGACAGATTTTATTAGCACTATTGAAATTATCCATCAGACCACTAGAATTAATGTCCAAGTTACACTTTTTATCCCCATTATACCGGTGAGATTCTCTAATCTCTATTTGACCTTGAGGGCACATCAGACAATTTCTTCATAGCTGTCGAAGTCACGATTTGCGAGTGCATTTCGTAGGCTAGTTTTAATCCCACCAAATAAGCGATCAACCTTGCATTCATGGGTAATGTCATTGACGGGGGAATATCATGAAACCCTTGTGATGCTTTCCTCAGACACTATAATAGTTGTTTCATCTTTTTTCTTGAGGTAATGGAAGTCCCTTTCCATATTATGTCCGAGAGTGTGCAGAAAATGATTATCTAAACACATCTTTTGAATATCCTTCCATTCCAATGCATCGAACTCTTCCCCAGGAATTGTATTTTTGATCAATTTCCACCATTGATCAGCTTTACCCTCTATATGATATGAATCCTGGAGAAACTTTTCATGTTCATAACATTTAATGATGGAGAAGATCTTTTCAATGGAGTTGATCTACTTTTCTGCAATTGAGGGATCTGATGATCCATTAAAATTAAGAGGCCTTTGTCGCATGAAGAACACGACAATGACTTGTTCTTTCTTAGTGGGTTTCTAAAGTTCCTCTTTGCCCATATTTCAATTCACATATTGATTTAACTAAGAGGGAAGTATGAAGAAGTTCGTGATTCCCGCTCCCATCGGATTGGCCATCTCATTAGCACATTCATCACATTGATCTTCACATCGATTGTTAGCCCGAGTCCTCTTATTACAGGCCATTGGATGGAAGAAAAGGAATGATTGGGGTATCACATAAAGGGTAATCCAAGGAAAAAACTAATGACATATAAATAACATTTATTTCCTTAACTTATGAATCCATAGGCATCAATCTATGCTATTCATGATCCACTTTATAACATATATTCTTATGGGATTTTTTTAATTCCATTAATAAGTGTTTATAATAAGCATATAAATTTCCCAAAGCATATCCCCCGTGAGTTTCATAACCAAGAGTGCATCTAGGCCCATTTTTGTGCACCAGTTCTTCTTCGAGTCTAGCTCATAGAGGTGTTTTCAGGTTTTACCCAAAGGATACATTTATGCTAGAGCCGCCTCTACCTACTCCTATCCAGCCAAGGATGTATTTTCTTGATAATTCACTTAATGAAATATCACAGATACATATGGTTATTTTTATAATACTTATTCTTCTATATAATTCATTACTAGGGTTTTCTAATCCTAATCCAAAAAAACTAAACCTATCCACTAATACTAACTTTAACAACCCTACTTTTTATTACACAATTAAACCTGATTTATTACAAAATATATTAACTTCAAAAAACATAGATGATCGAGACGTATAGTGTCATTAGGGCTTAGTAACATTACATAATAGCATAGAACATACAACACACAACGTCTTTATTGGAAAGATCATTTAAATGACCACTGCATTCCCTCGTACTTAGCAATACATGGGATAACATGAGGACATGAATAAGAAAAGGGTGAGCTATAGATCCCAATAATGGAATAAACATCGAATAACATGAGAAATATAATACATAATAGACAATAGGCATATCAATGGAGCACAATAGATACATGACCATAAATTCATGAAAAATCATGATATTCATAACATGGAAATGTGACAACAACACTAAACATGGAATTAGCATGAGACAAGGATAATTGAACATGGAGCATGAGTAAAACCTCATTACACATGAACCATGAGTGAAACCTATTTTCACTTGATTTATCATGATTCAACACTCATTGAACATGATGTATCATGATACTATACTTTACTCAATGCATTAGAGTGAAATCAGGGCACACCCTTCTTAAACATTAAATTTCATCCATAAGTGTGCCAACATAGATCATGGAATCAATCAACATCATAAGTTATTACATGGTTAAGTAATGTGGAATTAAAACATAAAAGTACAATTCCATATGTATATTATTATAATGGTGAATACCCTGGATAGAGACATGGGTATAGTATTCACTACACAATGATCGTGGCATGGAAAAACGTGGTGCAATTTCAGCAGCATAACGGCAGGACATAAGGATTCATGAAAATGGGAGTTGAGGGAGAAAAGGGTGTAACATAATATATATATGAAATTTAATGTATGGGGATCATATATGTAATTTTCCAAAAAAAAAATGTAATAGAATTTAGATGCATGATACATGAAAATTACATGGATGTGAAAGAAGTGAGATAAATCCCTCAAGAAATTTTGGCATGGTAACAGGTGTACATGAGAAGAATTAATGAGAGATAAAGGGGTCTCCCATCATCCAAAAATAATGGTTACAATATGGGGGATGTGAGAAATCATACCCAAAAATTTGTAATTGAAAAAAGGGCATAACAACTTAATGAAAATTTGAGACAAATGAGAAACAAAGAAATCTCTAACTTTGAAGGGTGATCCCAATGGCCTGGGAGAGGCCTGAGAGAGGCTTCTTCGGAGCTTTGGGCATTTTATGAGGATTTTAGAGATAGGATTTCAGGGGTTGGTCATACTCCAAAGGCTTTTAGTGAAGATGAAGACGGGGATTGGTAGGGTCTATATAGGAAAGCAGAAACAATTCTTTATTATTTAGGTTTGGGATGCCTCACATTAAATTAATAAAAACCACAAACCGGCCCATGGTTTTTGACCATGCGTTTTTACAAATTGGTGTAGAAAACAATAATTTATAACTAAAATGTTTGAAAATATTAAAATAATAGGGTTTCATATGTGGAGGTGAGTCACACTCTCAAAGGAAATAATTTAAAAAGATAAAAAGATTTATAAGCCTTGAAGGGTCCACTAAATCATTATAAAATAATTCAAAAAAACCCAAAATCAAATTATTTTAATGGTTAAATATATATTGGCAGAAAAAATTGTGTATATTATTTTATTACATCACTATTTCGTTATTATGATGTCATAAAACACATTATATATTTAAACTGTATTTAATTATTACCTGATGATTTGACTATCTCAAAAAATTAATAAAAAGTCACTATTGGATAATTTCGAAATCCTGATTCCAAAAATAATATTAGTTTTATCTAATTTTTTTTATAAATATGTTAATTATTAATTTTAAAATAAAGACCGTCATTTACCAAAAAATCACAGGTTTTGACAAAACATCTATCAAGCTTTAATATAAAATACAATTGCATTCATGAAATTATATGATCATTTATATTTAATAAAAATTAATTTATTTATAATAATATTTTATTAAAATATTATTTAATTCAAAAAACCAATAATTCATCAAAATAGATTTCTTAGTTTAATATTTACTCAAAATACTATTTGTGCTTTAATTTATTTTTCAAAGTAACAATAATAAAATAAATGAACATTCATTATACATTAATATTGTACATAGTTATAGTGCTAGTGTATTGTTAAATAAACCCTTATAACACCCACATAAGACTGCATGGTAAGGTCTTCAATGGTGACCGACTCTTGGTGTGGCTCAAATAACATCGCTCAGTTGGTAATTTCTATTAACTTCCATTTCCCGCATAGTGGGTTCAGCTCAAGCGTAATGTGTTCAAGCTCGGCTTTGGATTGGTCAAGAGCGAAGCCCTATGATTCCAACTCTTTTACGAGCTTTGAAAAATGGGAATATTATGGAGTATGTTGACTGGATGAGGCCATCTCCTACTTTTTCTGAGTAAATTGGATTTGATAAATCCCTATATTTATATTAATCGTGTGTTCATTTTTCAACGACTATATTAGAAAGTGTCAAAATTCATAATGGTATTTTAAAATGCTGAAACATAAAACCAATGAAGTTCACATTTTATATAACCGTAATAAAAATTTAATTAGATAAATAGTAATTTCCATTAATTAATGTTTGGGTCATTGTAAACAATAACTTATACATGTGTACATATTATAAAACAATAGTTTCTAATGATGTATTGAAATTGATCCATATTAATCACTATATGGGAAAATATTCACAGAAATGTTATTTTAAAATTATGTTATATAAGTAAAACTAATAGAACATATCCTTTAAAAATAAATTATAGAGAAGATACCATTAATTTAGATGCATATCATTGTATCTGAATGTTTTCAAATGTGTTTTATTTAAAAACGAACGAGGGAATTATAATTTCATGATATGGATAATTTATTTCTCAATTTATTAATATGGAATATAATCATAAAGTATGAGAGGAAGGGAAAACTAAGCCAAATTAAAATTTGACTATTTGAGATTATCGGTTGTGTTCAGGTAGTTGTATATTGGCTGATAATTATTCCAAATCATTCAAATGAACATAATGTCTTGTAAATGTCCCTACTATGAAAGTATAGGTCATAACTAATGAATAAATATTACCATAATGGTGTGTAATTGAAACCTAAACTATCATATGAATTATAACCAACATAGATTCTGGATGAAAATTGAAATTTTATGGAGGGAATAAATAACCTAACTCATTAATGTTCTATGGGAAAGTTAAAATTTTGAGGATGTAACCTGGGATATTGACGTAGTGATGAAGGAAATGTGTCCCAATTTATTTTTATGTAATGTTAAAATTTTAAGGAAAAATTTGGTGGGGGTGAATGTGACACCATAATATTTTTCCATATATGTATATTGAATTTAAAAAAAATTAATCAATTTTTTTGATTTCTCCATATTCTCCTTCTTAGAACCCAAAATACCTAGGATAAAATATAGTTAGGGAAAATATTTAAGTTACTATATCTATCGAAAAACAATAGTAGTAGTGAAACTATAGAGGTGACAAATACTATAGAAGGTATTATATCATCCCATGTACTATATTAGTAATATTCACCCGAGGTCCCTTTGGGATAAAAATGATCTTTTAGACAATTTATTTTTGATGTCATTACCATTGTCCATCATTCCTTGTTCATGGTCCGCATTTCCTCGGGCCTATGAGAGTTTTAATGACTCTCCCTCTACCCAGACATAAATAGGTATTTTATTTCATAATAAAAAGTAGTCTTAAACCCTAATTTATTTTTAAATATTATCATCCTTAAAATAGAATATACAAAGAATGTGATAAATTTATTTTATCCATAGAATATTATTTTTTTATAAAATCAATTTATGTGTATTTATATATTTTTTTTGAAAAACAATTGTACAAAATTTATAAAATAATTTTTATGAGTTTATTTTAAATTAATAATGTAATGTTATGTTTAAAATTATAGTTGAATAATTTAAGAAACATTACATATTTATATTTCTTAATTATAAGAACAAATGTTAAACCATCATTTAAAAAAGTATTATATGATTTAATTTAAATGTTAATTTACTCATATTTAAAATATTAATAAGGTTAAATGGAGCCCAAATTTGGATTAATCATTTCAAAATATGGTAACTATTTTTATATTAAATTTTGTTTTGTAAAATCATTACAAGGATTAATTTTTTTGATAATATTTGTAATAGAAAAATAGGTAAATAAAGTATATCTAGTTTATAATAATTAAAAGTCCAATTATAACTTTTAGAATCGATTATGGGATGAAATTAATACCGACATTTACACCTACTATTTCTTTACCTAAATAACCTAACAGACATGTGATTCCATTATTACCCCTCACCTAACTTGAGTTTCCATAAAAATCCCATTTTTCACCTATTAAAGTTGCTCGTACCTACCCCTTAGCTCATCCTTACCCACCCAAAGGAATCAAAAATAAATTTACCATTAATATACCTATCTAAATACCTCATAATTGGTTCATATTTTTCTAATAAGTCCTCCCCTTGCATTACGAAGTAAATTAACAAGTTAAAAGTTATCCACCTCCTCTTTTTGATTCATGTACTTTGTATATGATAATCCTTTCTATTGTATTATGATTATGCTCACATGTGATAATAATAAATATTAAATTTTAAAATATAATACACAATTTATAATAAAAAAATATTTTCTCAAAATAATATCATTTTATATTCCATTTTATGTAGTTGTCATGCTTCCAAAATCTGTTCTTGTTTCTCTCCCCCTTCTAAATTCACTCACATTTTTTGTAATACTAATAAATTACACATAGTTATGAATCCATGTGATCATAATCAAACAATTTATATCCATGTTATTTAATATTTATTATATACTATTGTTCTGTCATATTAATCCCATTGCATTTTCCCTTTTCTATATCCTTCATGTGACGAAATAACTCCTCGATTTTGTCCCTCCTATTGCCAATTCTATATCTTACTTTTCTGTAATCTGTCTTAATTCAAGGTGTTAATTCTTTTCATTTTCTATAATTAGTCTTTAACTAAAAAAATTATATAATACTGATGAGATACTACCCTTCTCTAATGTTAATCCCATATCATTTCCCATTTTGTGCATCTTTAATGCTTCTAAAATCGTTCCTCGATTATGTACCTCTACTTTTCAATTCATGATATTCATTTTTTGTATGAATTTCTAATTACATATTATCATTCTTCTATATGTTCATAATCAACCCCTTTACTATACATATGATTCCCTATTGATTAGTGTTTATCGTTCTCTCTCATTTAAACCATTCCATAATTCCATATGTTTTTCTGTAATGATGCTGAAGTCATTTCTTGATTTTCCATTGAATTTTTTAATATTTTGAATATATAACTCTAATTTCATTAAATGGTTTCCATATCGATGTAAGATTATTATATGGCCGGGTGACTCTGTGATTGAGACCCACATTACCTACTCTTGGGTAACAATGTTATGTTATTTTTTATTTTTGATTGATGATGAACTCAGAATGATAGACATATGAAGTGCTCTCCATGATTTTGATGGAATGTATTGGGTAATAAATTAATTATTATAAATGAAATGTTTTTTATTCCTTATAAATTTTCCTTGGTAATGTTTTCTGGTGATTCGATTATATTATTTTTCTGAAACCTTAGTGATGAACATCATTGATATAATTATAAATATCTCATTTTTATGTTTTAGAAAAAATTCAATGTTATGCCTCTAGTACATATGACCACATTATATAGCATGTTATTATTATCATGATATAACTTATATATTTATTATTATGTTATCCCTTACAAGTTTTTATTCTAATCCATTTATTTTTACAAATGTCCCCTTGAAATCCTATATAGTGAGCTCATCAAAGATGGAATAATAATGAAATCCTTCAAAATAGTTAAAAAAATTATGTTTTCTTGTTTGATCCATATATTCCATGTCTTATGTTCAATGATTATAAGAAACTAAAAAGAAAAAGGTCATGATGAAATGATTACATTAGTCTTATTATTATTAAATTATGTTTAAAACTAAACATGAAATTTTATTCTATTATATCTGGTATATTCATCATTGCATATAATATTTCTATTCCACTTCATTGGTTTTACACAGATTTTTTGATTTACATATTTAGATATCAATACAATAACCAGTGATGAGAAAAAATATTATTATAATTAAGGTGAACGTTAAAGTAGTTGAGGAATATAGATACCTAAGTCAACTAATGGAATATCAAAACTTCATATTTCCAAGTGGAATGATTGTGGTAAAAAAATTATCGAATATTACAAAAATGTTTATCACAGTGAATAGTTATTGAAAAAATGATACATTATTAAATATATGAAACATTATTAATATGGTGTATTATATTGAATTAATAATTGTGAATTTAATTAATTAATGGGGTTTGATTAATAATGTTACACCAGAGTGTTATTATAATGTAATATTATACGATAAGTATAGGATTATCCATCATATTATATAGAGTGATGATATATGTTTTATTGAGGTAATATATGGTTGTTCACTCTCTATTATTGTGCCTTACTTATTATACATTAGTGACCATAACTATCGGAAATTTTTGTATTAATAATTTAGTTATGTAGAATAATCTCTATTTTGGATTCATTATTATCAATACATTGTGACTTTTATGCTTTTGGTATGTTAAAATCAATGGATACTGGGTTTAATGTATTACTCAGTGATCATTAAGGTATATTCATAAACAATTTTGTGATATATACCCTAAATACAATATAAATCATGTGTTACTTTAAGTTATATCATATTCAATGATATGAGTATTCCATTTGATATGATGTGCATAAAACAATTATTACATAGTATTTCATTGATTATAATTTTCCTATAAAATTCATAATGAATTTGTGTTTGATTAATATGATATTTGACTTAAATAGAGCTGAAATTTCTTAAAATGTTAAAACATTATGGTATCAAATCTATAAACATTTTTCAAAAAGCATGAAAGTCCATTTTTAATGTTATAAAAGATGTATCAAGTTTACCATATTTATATTATGTAGATGTAACTGTATTATTTTATTTAATCGGTTGTGGAGCCCAAACGGAAAACTGATCAAAATTTATGGTTAATTGAAATTATAAATTAGATTGTAAAATATAATAGAATTGTAATACCCTTTTATTACATATAATGATTCAAAAAATTTCTATTTAATGTATAATTACTTTCTTACAAATTCATTTTGATAGGTCATGAAGCATAAATGGACACGTAGATGAAAATTTACAGTTATTTGATAGTGAGGTTTGGTTTTTTGACTTCCCTTACAGCTAAATTAATTTAGTGTTGGAATTATAAAACCATTACTAAAATATTCAGCAGATTCATTCAACCGTGGTTTTGGAATATCAAAAACAACCTGTGATATACCATTACTAAATTCATATTTCCATATAGTGATTCTTTGACCTATATGACAAGATTTCACATGGAATGATTTGGAGATATCATGACTCTTACTTGGAAAATCATACTCTATGGTATGAATATATAATAAGTACATGATCAATTATAATGTAAATTTTGAATCAAATTTCTATGATTTATTTAAAGGATACTATATTTGAAAATTTAACATTAGAGTAATCTTGTAAATTAGCTATCATTGATTGTAAGATTTGGTATGATGATATGCATCATTTTATCAGGAATGAACATACATTTTATGTTTATGTATAATGGTTAAAAAATTATAACTAATATCCCATCTATGAATATGTTATTAATATCTGATTAAATGAATAGAATGATCAAAAGTGTCATTAAATTGTTTTAAGGAGGCTATAATAATTGAGATGGTGGTATAATATTCCTCAATTTATTTCATCGAACTAAAATATATATTATCCTTATTCATTTTCATTGATAGGTACACCAATATAATGGATGATTAACTGTCACAAACTTTAATTGGGTGATTTGGGTAATATCATAGATGAACATAAGTTGACGTAAGTTGTTGATTATTTATCAATGTTCTTCATCAGACCTTCTGATTTTAGAAAATAGATTAAAATATATATATATATTTATCGGACAACTATTATTTTTATAACAATATAAAATGTTTTAGTTTCATGTAGTTGGGTTATTAGGTATGTGGTTTCTTCTATGAATATTCCCTATATAATAAGTGTTATTCAATACATTGAAACCCTTTTGTAGGATTTTCAAAAAAAATATTTCAATTATTAGATAATCTATCCATATACCCTCTTTCTCTCATTTTTATTTTAATTACAAAAAAATGTTAGAATTATGATATTTATGTATCGTACATGTCCATTCCAAATGTAATGGGTTCTTCTCTCTCAATTTTCTTCATCCTCAATACCCTCATATTCCACCTCTAAGGTGGTGAGTTAAAAAAGGCCACGTAATATATATCATCATGACAATTTATGAAATAATTATTTCAAAATAATTAATAATTTTTTAATTATTTTTACAGTAAACATAATTATTATCTTTAGTTATAAAATATAATTATTTTGGATATTTTTATATGCAACAATGGGTTTATCTAGGATTACACACAATTCAGAATTGAAATGAAATGTGGCATGTTTTTATTTAATATGATAGTTATATCCTAGGAATTAAAATATATGTTATTAATGTTATTATGTAAATTATGGACTTATTATTTACACATTTATATTTAAATAATATTAATGTGACCAATTAATTATAAATGAAATAAACCTTTTGAAAAAAATGAAATCCTTATATATAAAAAATACTTTTCTACATAAAAATGTGTTTTATATAAATATATTTACCAAATAATTTTTTTTGGGATATTAATTAAATTTATATATTATATAATCAATCAATGTTTTATTCTTATTTTATTTTTTATATACAATTAATACAAATAAATCATATTTAACTTTTAAAAAGTGTATTTCATAAAAAACGAGTTTTGTCTACATTTTGCAAATTTATGAGAAAATTAATATTTGTAAATTATATAAAATTAATATTATTTTTTTAAATCATAATTTCAAAATTAAATTTCGGTATATTTTTGGAATTTTTGCGAATACATTCATTTTTTATGAATAGGGAAAATTCCCAAATTTCAATAGAAAACTGCCTTTTCATTTAAATTATTAACATTTTAAAATTAAATTATTATTTGTTTTTAATGTAATATTAGTTCAATTGAATATTAATTAATCCAATTTAGTTCATTGGAAACAATATCATATTAAAATTTAATATAAAAACATTTCATACTTTTGATCTTTTTCTCATTTAATACTCACATTCTCATTACATCTGTGTGATTAATTTTAAAATAAGAAATTCAACATCTATTAATGGAATTTGGAAAATATATTACATAATATTAACCATCATTATTGTTAATTTATAATAATTTAAATTTAATTGTTTGACAAAAATAAATAGTGAATAGGGTTAAAATTAATTACCATTGAAAAGGTAAAAATGTGTTTACCAATGGTTAAACATAAAGGATACGAACAAAGATAAAATCTAAACTTGTGTAGAAATTACAATATAGCAATAATTCTAATCTGAATATTTTATGGTATTATGATAATGTATTATGATCAATATATCAAGAATGTGATGGCATTTCATCTTCTTTGGTAATTCATGATGTTTTCAAGTAATAGCATAATTTCCCAACACAGTGGTAGATATAATAGCATATAAAATGATTTTAAGGAAAAAAATTATTATTTCTATCTTCATTGGGAAAAATATTTTCATCCAATAACTTTTTTTCTAATAATTATTTCAAAAATGCTGTATTATTCTCCAATTTTTCTAAAATATGATTTTACCAATTTCATTCCATTCTATCTAAATATTTTGAAATTAATCTAAGTGTAGTTTTCAAAATAACAACTATTTTTTAACAAAAATGAATCAAGAGTATTTTTTTAAACTTGCATCTAATGAATATTATTACCCATTTTCATGACCGATCATTGATTTTAAGCTTCCCTTCCATGTTTTAAATTTTATAATTTATGATAAACACTTCCATACAATTTGGTAAATTTATAGATTTTAGAAAAACATTTCAATGTGAAATAGATTTTGGAAATGTTTTTTTGATTAAAAAAATTTAAATTAGAAAATATTTTTTTCTTACGAAATATTTTAAATTATTTTTTAAATATTCCTAAATAAATTTTTAATGTTATTTTCTAATAAAATAATTTTTATAATTGTTAATGTTATAAAAATTATTTTGAATGAAATGTTATTTTCAACACAAAATCTGACATTTTGTCCTTAAAAAATATTTCCCATATATGATGACATTATTTTAGGTCACTTATGATTTACTAATCATATGATCTAAGGATACCATTATTATTCTTTCTCTTAATGGTTTATCTTTTTATGATAGTGTGTTTGTGAAACCAGCTTCTCTACCACATGTTATACCATGATAAATTTTTTATTAAAATCACTTATTATTACATAGGTTATGCTATTATGAAATGATAAAATTAGAATGAAACATGACACTTTTCAATAGGTTGAGATGTGATGAATTTTATATTATTTCCATATCATTTCATGGGTTATTATTATAATTATATGATGGTGGTTATTTTGTAACCAAGGATAGTGGGTATGTTATAACCAAATATTGTGGTTACATTATAACCAAATATGGGTGGGACCTATTTCTCTATAAAATTCATTGGGTAATGATTTATATCTCATGATATATATTTAAATGGAACGTGGAGAAAACATGGTTCAATAATGTTCTTTTTCCAATTTGATATTATTTTGATTAAACCATGAGTAACTGGATGGTTTGGGGTGTGAGCCTATTCCAATATTAGGAATGGGCTTCCACAAGTGAGGGTGGTGTGTCCCAATTATGAGGTGTAGCCACTAAAGAAGGGTACACAAGTGGTTACAAAAATCTAGAAGTGGGTATACAGGGGTCTATCCCAAGTATAACATGTTATAAATGTTTTTGTCATTTTCATTAAGATATGGTTTATTATGCTTATGTATATGGAACAAATCCATGTCTTGTGCCAGTTTTATTCTCTAATAGATCATATTAATTGATTCCCTTGTGATTCCTAATAGGTGAAATATAAATATTTATTTCATGACTCACATTTATAATCTATGATAGGTTCGATCTGAATTTCATAAGGTATGTTCATTATCAAGTACCATCATTATTATCTTATACATTTATATGACAATAAATTGACAAATATTATGTTTACCATTACTAATAGTCTGATGTCACCCTTTCATAGGTTTTCTTTCCCCAGGCTGTGAATAAATTTCTTATATAGGTAATTTTTATGAAGTGTACTAAATGAGAAGACTGTTGTGAGAAACATTGAAGATCATGCACCAAAGTTGAATAATATGCTCCATGTTTCCAGAGGAACTAAACTATGAATGTCCACAAAAATGTTTTACTATATTTTAATTAATATTCATCTAAAAATATATAATATTTGTGTATGATAATCAAAGTTTTCTATATTTTCCTTTAAATTATGTTCACAGTTAATCTTTGGAAACTACGATGAGGTAAATTTAGTGGTATCCCAACGAATATCTTTAAGGCTTTGTATAGGGATGTCTCAAGGAAAACTAAAAGGGTGAGTTAAAGTATATAAAAATGTCACCCAATTTTGGTAATTTCTAGAGTGATTGGTTAACAATAATCTACATCCTTATATAGATACTAAATGTGGATGTTGTTACGGCATAAATTTACAAGGGGTAACAACATTCAAAATTTCGTATTGAACTAGTCATTATTGGAATTGGTGTATAAAAATGAGCCTCTTTCAAACCTAGTTTGACAGTACCGGAGAATATGAATTTTAAATTCATAAACACTTTATAAACCATCATGTAGGATTTAAATATAAGATTCTTTTATCATAAATAGATCTACTTGGTGGAAGGGCATACAAATATGGGAGATAAGACTGATGGTTTTGTTTTCTATGATTATCTCTCTAATGAGCATACCGCTTTATTTTAAATGGAATTTTGTAAAATTTTAAATTTTTGGACTCTTCAAAATCATTTTCATTTCATTAATGAAAGAGGGTTTACATTGGGGTATGTAATCACATTTTTAGTAAATAGATGATGACTATGAATGGCCTGGGATAAACATAAGGTGTTCTAGATTAAAAATATGATGTCATATTTAGACCACCTTAGTGATTTTTGGTCTATGTGTATTTCCACTATAATTACTATTTTTAACACTACGAATTTGGTTCTAATAAATTCATGGATCAAAAAGGAATCACATTAACAATAAATTTTATAGAAAATTTTGGACTATGTAAATCTAAATTGGAAGATTCATGGATTGTCGGATATTAATATTACTCGTAATAAACTATCATGATTTTTGATTAAAAATGTGAAATTCAGTGAGCTTCATAAAGATTCTAATAATAAGAATATGAAAATTTTGTAATTTTCAATTGGTAATGAATATTGAATAAAGAAAATTCAGATTCATACATATCAAGAAGGTAAGAATGAGAGACTAGAATAATATATCCAATGGGGGGAATATGTTATCTAGGTTGAAAATATTGGCTTAAAGTGATAGGTTTTTGAGGTTTTAAATGTCTTATATGCGGGGAATGTTTGAATTATCCAACAAAATACCCTTACATAAGAATTAAAATCCAGACCAATGAAGTACATATTCCTTTTCAACAATTTATGTGGATGGATTAAAGTAATTATCTATTTAAACTTAAGGATAATGTTTTATGAATTAATAAATATTTAATGAGTTTTCAGTATATGTTTTTCATTATGAATTTTATAGAATATTTTTAAAGATGTTGACGTCCTTGAAATGTGATTTAATAAAAATTTGATATTCATGGACTACACAAGATTAAAGGAAACATAAGCATTAATATGTTTTTAATGTTGGACTAATTATGTATGGGTAATGATATAATTTCTATAGATAAAATGAATTGGATAGTGATGATGACTTGGGATCTAATTATTGATTCTTAGGAAGATTGGATAATGATAACATTAATGGAATTTACTTGATTAATTACTGAATGGAATATATTAAATATTTTAAGGTCTTATTCAAGGATTGATAAAGTACTCAGGTTTTCATAGAGATTTTAAGGTAATAATGGAGAATAAATGATCAATATATTCATATTTTTGGTATATGAAAATTCACATATAATACATGTTTCCAATGGGATTAATGAAAACATCACTTGGGAAATTTAGTGACCTTATTTCTAATGTTTTTGATTTAAATCCATTGAAATTTTCATAAGGCTAATCGTTTATGAAACACTTTATTTTGAAATTTTGATGAGGATTCATAGATAATCTATTATTTATCTATTTGATGATTAATGAATAACATTTTCCAAATACATTTCTATGTTGATTACTAAATATTAATATAATAAATTATAATTATATTTATGGATCTTATGATCATCTAGTTATTTAGGAATAAAAAATACACCTTCATTTCTTAGAGTAAGATATTATGTGAAATTTGATAATGTTGAAACCCAAGGGTGATATTGTTCTTTTTAAATGTAATGTAATCAATTATTTGTATCATCTCATGAAAATTCTCCAACACCGAAAAATGGTCGTGAAATATATTTTTTGAAATTATCATCATTTTTAATAATATCAATTAACAATTTAATACTGATATTGTTTTTGTATTTATGGTTATTAAACATCTATAGCCTTCCTAATTTCTTCTAATAAATCTTCTCTATCACTCTCCCTTAGTATTAAGGTGTTACTTTTTAATTTTATGTCTATTTTTTCAATTTACACCTTTGTTCTACCTCATGGAAACCTAGTATATGGTATTCTACATGGATTAATCAAATCTAGTTTTATATTAAATGATTATTTTCTATTAACCCCATATATTATGTGGGTGTATATGAAGATGTTCTTAATTATTAAAACATTCATCACTACTGTGAATATCGAAAGATAATTTCATTTAAAGGTGGTAAAATGTAACACCATGACATTTATTGAAATAATTAATTCATATAATTTTAATAATTTTGGTATTTTTAACTATAAAAAAGACTAAATTCATATTTAGTTATATGAAACACTGAGTTTAGTTTGAATTACCCAAAACACCAAGATTATCATTCATTAAATTCAACATAGAGTTTAAATGAAACATGACTTAAAATTATTTAATATGGTACGTTTCACCATGAACGTGGGATTTTAGTTATGAAAAATATTAACAAATCAATAAAATATGATATAAACATGTATATAAAATAAATTATTTGGTGTTTAATTAATTTGAATAAAAATAAAACCCTTTTGAAATTTAAAAAATATATATCTATAAAAAAAATTATTTACAAAGGTGTGTTTAATATCAATAAATTTAATAAATCCCATTTTTTAGTGATTTTAATAATATTTACATATTAAATATTACATTAAAATTTTGACATTCATCTTATATTGTTTTCGACAAATTAAATAATAATAAATACAATTTTACGCTTAACATTTGTAATTTTCTAAAAAATGTTTCTGTCACATTTTTGCGCAATTATTTAAAAATTAATTTATGAAAACTTTATAAATTAAATATTATAAAAATTATTTCAATTTTAAAATAAAAGTTTCAGAATTTTATTTGCGTAATTGTTTGGGTTTTTTTCTAAGAAATTTCATATAATATTAATAGTGATAATATTATATTCTAATTAAGAAAACATTTTCATTTATATTATTTAAAATGAAATATTATATTTTTTATTGTTATTAAAGTAAAATTGGTTATAATTTACATCCACTTATTTAATTAGGTCGTTTATATTAATTTCCTATATAATTTTGATATAAAAATATTCCACACTTTTAAACATTTTCTCTTTGAAACCCCACTTTCTCGTCGTGTATGCAGGAATAAATTTAAATTACATTTATCAATTTTTTTAATAAAATTTGAAAAAATGTATTCACTAATTTTAATATGAATCATTTATAATTTATAAATAATAAAAATTATCTTTTTGATAAAAATGTATACTGGATGCAGTAAGAATTAATTTTTTTGTTTAAGGAGAAAACGGGTTTACCAGAGGAGTTCAACTAAAACTATAATGGTTAAAATGACCTATAAACATGTATGAAAACCATTTTATATCCATATTTACACCATTAAACCACTTGGGTTCAATACTTTTATAATTTCTATCCTTGTGACATAATAAAAATGTGTGAAAATGAATTTCTTTTCAAAATTGTCACATGTGTCGTCTCCCACACTTATAAAAGGCCACCCCTATTTTATCATCTGCACCCATTAAAACCAATATGGATTGAAAAAATAAATAACAAAATAACATTAATAATTACCTAATGTTATAATACAAAAATTCATTTCGATTGAAATCCCACCAAGGGTGTATTTTAGTGAAATCTTATGGAGGATACTGGAAGAAGAGGTAATGTTCATCAACATGCATTTTTTTAGTTTTTTTCCTTCACAACCTTCAATTATGATTATAAAATGATTAAATTATAATCTTATTATATACATTTACCTATATGTTTTTATGTCAGGTTTATGACCTACAACTCTCTCCACATCCATCAAATAGTTTATGAGAACACCATTCTTGTGTTTGACGAACTATGCCACGTGAACAAATGTTGTTTATTTTTCTCTTAAAACCATCCAATGTAAAAAAATAATGGATTTATATATTATATCTTATATTTATTATATTTATCATGTTTTAATTATTTTTAATTATTCTATAATCCATTCCACCATACATTCCATTTTGTGGGAATACAATTATGTTTTTCATGTGAACCTAGGACTACCACCTTGCAATGCAATGTGAATCATTCATAATTTAAAATGAATTTATTATAGATGGGTTTAATGAAAATATGTGATATATTTCACATATAAAATATTATATAATGATTATAAATTATTTACTTTTCATTATTTTAATCTGAAAAGATAATCCAAGTAGCATTAATGCGTACTTATGTCCTACTATATCTATAAAAAATGTATATCAATTTATGTAACTACATTTAATGGAATAATATATATATATATAATGAATATTTACTATATTAATATCATTTTTTGTATTCTTAAGATGATTAAATCCTTATTTGTGCAATATTACGAAAAACAATTAGAAAAAAATATGAAAATCATATTTGTTTTTACCCAAAACAGAACTCTAACATGGTATTGTTAATTAATTGTTATAAAAGAACATAAAAAATAATATATGGTATTATATATACTTATATGGTTATATAATATATGTATAATAATATTATATTTTTTATACAAAATTTTTGAACTAGAATGATGTGAGTCAAAACTTAAGTTGTGTTTTTTATCTCGATTTGCCTTCTTTTAGATGTGTGTTATGTTATGAAATTATTTTCATTTACATGGAATACTAATATTACGTTTTAAATTTTATATCATGATTATATTTGTCCCATGATATTTTATGTTTCATTTTGTATTGCTCATCTATGGGTCTTAATATTCAATTTTACCAAAGATGTAATAATTTTATGTTTCAATCTCAATATTAATTGGGATTGTTTATTATAATGTTTATGATGAATTTTTTTTGATAAAAATCATGATAAAGGCATCAATTTTCTTATAAAATGATTATAAATGATGTTTTTAAGTAATATTACAGTTTTTACTTGTTGGTATGTTTAATAAATTGAGATAAAAATTAACTAATTTCGACATTACTTATACATTCATTTATAAATTTATATTCTTTAAATACCAGGATTTATAAGAATGTTTTCAATTTTTCTATTATTATCATATTAATAAATTAAATTTTTACAAAATTTTTACCAATTAAAAAAAATTATAAGTAAAATTAATGTTGTTTTCCAAATAAATCATGTATGGATTATATTAAAATTGTGAAAATAATCTTCATTTTTAACATGAAAAACATGAGAAGTGTTTCTCCTTGTCATAACCACTCAATGATTCCAATATTACTTTAAAATTTTTATATGAGACTTTCAATGAAAATTGTATCCTTAATATTTTGGTAATTTTTAGACTTTAAAAAATGATTTCAATAGGAAAAGGATTTTGAAAGTGGATTATGAATTAAATATAATTTTTTTTAAAAATTATATGCTACTTAAGATATTTTTTAAATGGTTTTTAAAAAGTATTATTTGATAAGTTTTATTTTTTATTTCCAAATAGTTTTTTCATAATATTTTATGTTTTATAAATTTGGAAAAAAAATCTCAAAAAAATGTATGACGTAGTATTTCAAAATTATTTTCTGTCTACTAAGAAATTCATTAATGTTACTTAATATTTATGGGGATATGACCCAATTATACAATTCTAATTATATTTTTAGATGGTTTAAATTTTTGATGAAATGTTTTTTACGAAACCCTTGTAACTCTCCTTGGTTATACAATGAAATAATTCTTATAAAACCCAATTCATTATCTATAGGTTATAAAAAAATGAAATTGTGAAATGATTATCAAACCAATCAATTTTCTATAAATTATGATAAGATTAAAATTTATTTAATCCAGTTTCATTTCATGGGTTATGATATGATGAATTTTTTATGATAATTTATGAGTCATATGTATGATTTTTACTTGGTGATGGTGGTAACATGATAACTAAGAGTGGCCTTTATTGTATTCCTAAGTATAGTGGTTAAGTTATATCCAAAAACATTTGGGACATATATCTCCCTTAATTGAATTGGGTAAAGAATTATATCTCCTGAGATATATAGGACTATAATGGAGATTAAACTTGGTACAATATGTGATTTTGTCCACTATTATTGTATTGGGTGTGAACCTGAATTAATATGATGGTTTAGGGAGTGGACCCATTACATTACAAGGAGTGGTATTCTATTTGGCATGTTTGTGTGTCCCACCTAGGAGTTTTATGTTCCAAAAAGGAGGGTTTATAGTTGGTTTTCTCAATTGCAAGGAATGTATAATAGTGGACATCCCAATCATAACATGTTATGAATTACTTTGTAGTTATCTATTCTATAATTTTTTTTTTGATTTTGTGTATTCAACAAATATATGTCTAATTATGATGTTATTGTACCATGTCTCATGTTGATTGATTCCCTTATGATTCATGTCTTAT
This sequence comes from Viscum album, assembly GCA_963277665.1. Lineage (NCBI taxonomy): Eukaryota > Viridiplantae > Streptophyta > Magnoliopsida > Santalales > Viscaceae > Viscum > Viscum album. The sequence goes on along the minus strand of OY728150.1, from coordinate 1,877,273,087 downwards.
GAGGGAAAAATATTTATTCCATGACTCACGTTAATGATCTATGATATGTTGGGTGTGAAATTCGTAAATTATTTTCATTTTAACTTACCATTATTCTTATTTTATTATTTCATATGATCATATATTGATATCTCTTATGATTAAGTTAATTAAGCATTTATGATCACCCATTTTAAATTTCCCTTTCGATTGGTTATGATGAAATTTTTTACGTAAGGTATATCTATGAAGAGTACTAAATTTGAAGATATTTTTGGGAAAAATTGAAGGCCATTCAATAGATTGGAATATTTTTTTCTACGTTTCCAAAGACAGTAAACAATTAAAATACTCATAATTTTTTTGTGTAATTTAATGGATATTCATCTAAAAATATGTAATATCCATGTATAATAAGCTTTGGTTACAATATAAAATGAAATTTTGTACTACCACTCCCTAGTGGTTTAGTGATATCAACATGAGAGTCACATGATGTGTCTAGAAATTCAATGCCAGGCAATTCCTCCTTACTATGTTGTCTTGTAAAATCTGTTTAGACTATTCCAATATCTGCTAATTTTATGTTTTTTATTTGGTTGTAATAAATATGCATCATAACGAATTTGAATCAAAATTCCTAGGGGAATTCTACGTTATGGTTATTCACTCAAAGGATTGTGAAGATTTATTAAGAAGACATCTATTGTATATAGTTTCAAATTCTGTTTTTTGATTGATTAGGATTCCATTTATTAATATTTATTTTATTTTAGAATTCTTGGTTTAATGACATATATTATAAAGTAATTTGTGCTGAAATTACATGGTTGTAAATAACCATGTCGCATGGTATGAAATAACCAAATGGTGCGGCTAGAAACAATCATGGACAATGTAAAAATTTGTCACATGAACTACAAGATGGATGATAATTAATTGTAGGTTAACAATTTTCATAGTTCAAATATATTATATTTTTTATAATGGTTTATTGATTTTATATTGAGCAATATGGATAATCAAATTGAAGTATGTGTTATTTTTTAATATACATGGTCTTGGTTTGTCTAGAAACATAGTTTCCCTTATAAGAATGGTTGTAATTTTAATATGATTTTATTGGGGAATTAATGAACTATTAAATTCTAAACAATTTATTTTTTAAAAATGGAATTCATAACATGATTTAAAAATCATCATACATGAATATTGATGTATTTGATTTTGGATGCTCATACTGATTAAAATTTTACTCACACCTACCTACACATCAACGTTTGTGTTTGGATGTAGAAATTTTTATCATGATGTAATAAAATGAAAGGATTATACATTCATAGATGATGATGTACATGTGTCTCAATAATTTCTTGTATGCTTCATTGTTTTACTAGCTATTCTTGGAATATTATTTTTCCTTTATGGATTAGTGTTAGTTTACAACCATGGGTTTTGCATGATTTTTTATTTTTTTCATTGAGATGTTGTTCATTGGTTTATTTAAATGTTTTTATAATTATGGATTTTGTTTTATGTTAAATAATTCTTATTTATATTTTTATGTTTATACTCTAGAGTGACAATAATTCCCATATAAATTTATTTTATCCCACATAATTAGTTTTTACCATTCGGTGATTAGGGAATTTGTATGTGGGAATGTTGTGATTTTGTTTTGTCCATAGATTCAGGTCCCAAGGAAGGGTCATTCTAAAATTTTATAAGAGCATGATTAAATGTAGACAGATGAAATGTTTTATATTATTCTCTTTGAATATCTACCACCATGATGGTTTGGGATAGGAAGATTTTACATTCATCATGGTAATCATGTTAAAGGTTGAAAATAATGTTTATTGTATTTTAAAAAATATATTTTATTAAATTAATGTGTTTTTTATATGTTATTAAGTGGGATTTAAAATTGTTTTTTATTATGAAAAGTATTTTATATAAAATTAATTGTAATTTATTTTTCTAATTTTTAATGGAAAGGATCATGATAATTTTAATTGAGACACATTGATACAAATGGAGTTATCTTTACGGAGTGTCAAAACTCTTGTGATAAATATGTATATGATTTCTACTTAGTTATTAAATTAACCATAGGGATTGTGTTCTTATATAAATTCCTTTGTATAAATAAATTGATCAATAGTATTAAGATAAGAATGTTTCCACACCCATCAAAGTGAAGGATAATAGTAGTGTGTAAATTGTTTCATAAATTATCAACTCATTTTTCATATAAATATTATTGTTATAGAACAAATTCGGAGAATCCAAAATATATAGATCAATATTTAACAATTAAAAATAATAATCCTCCTATATTTAAGAGTAATTAGGTAGTGTATAATGTTATCAATTAGTTGGAATGTATCAACTAAATCATCCAATTACTTTATTCAATAAATATATTTAATTTATAGTTTTCCACCTAAACTGTCATGGGAGAACATAGTATCTTATCAATGATAGGTTTGGGTTTTAAAATACATCAAATATTTAAATGAGATATATATTATACAATTTTTATCTAAAATATTTATTATAAAACCATAAATTTGAATAATTACGATGTGTTTTTAGTTTTATAATAAAGAAACTTGGTGGAGCATGAATGCACGAATCAATTTGAATAGCTCTTATGCCTTGCATCAAATACTATCATTAATGATGATCACATAGATAAATCTATTCAAATATGTCTTTAAATGAATATTATATTTAATATTATATTACATTACCAACTCAATTATGCATTAGTGGTGAATAAAGTGGATATATAAAAAAATAGACATGAAATACTCTTATACAGTGGGTTCTTTTTTCCTAGTCTATTTTAGTTAATACATTCCTCTATTGGATAAAACAGACATCAGTCTAGATCCCATTATGGATGTATTCTAAATAAATTTTAAATCTCAATTTTTTCTTAAGGGAAATGGTATTTTCATGTTATCAGTTCAATAAAATGATTAATTTTAAAAAGAGTTTACAAAGTTGTCATATATAGTGTTATAAGTGTTGAATGTGGAGACACATGAAGAAATCCTACAGGTAACATGGTAGTAGATCTTATAATCTTTGGAAAGGGTCAGAGGTTCCTATTGGGAGATCAAATGAATCTATAACAAGGACTCAAGTAACAAATTTTTTTAACCCTTTAAAGGGGTAGTAACCAAAGAATTCAATATTAATTTTCGTTGAAAAACATGTACTACAAGAAATAGAAGTGGGACATATGATAGAATGAGGTAAAATTAATGTTTTTTATACTATAATCTATACTATTTTTAAAATGTGGTAATTGTTTCATTCATATTTGTTTGAGTAATAGAAAAAATAAATTTTCATTAGTAATTTATGTCTTTCTCAATAATGTTTGACACCCCACATGGATTAAAGAGAGTGAAAGGATTTTTATATTATATTTTTTTCATTATGATATGTGATGTGAAATTCTCATAGGGAATTATTATTTTGGTATATTATCATTCATATACTTATAAATTGAAAGGATTGTATAATAAGGACTATTATGCGATGCCGTTTGGGGCCATGGGCTCGCACCAGGCTGACGGAGTTCTGAAAACCTCAGGTGCACCTCCCCTATGCTAGAGGTCATTTACTTGTAGTGATGTTTAATGAAATTCCATGGGTATATAATTACCTCTAATAATAGTATCAATGGAAGTATAAAAAATAATAATTAATAAATAAAATCACCGAACTATTACATAAGGAAATGGAATTTTCTAAAAATTAATACAGTATCATGTACTATAATAGATGAATTTGGTACCTGTTTAAGGATCCCTCTAGAGAGGATCATGTACATTACTAAAGCATAAAATATAAAAACCCAAATACTCTCTCAAAACTAGTCGTGAGTCCCACCAAGACCCATTTTCCATAATCCAAACCTGAATTCCATACAAGAAACATGAAAAGACACTTTCCTCAACCTTTAATATGGAAGAATATAAAATTTTTCCTATGTACCCATGCCTCATGGTGGCTAGAGCATGATGTGAGTAAACCATAGTAGGTCACCACCAATGGTATACTCAAAATAATCAGTCCATAATTATTCATTCATTTGTACTCATGATATCCAATTTCAATTATAAACATTTAAATAATTATAACTAAAAGTATAAATATATTTTGAACCCAGAGGCCAAGTTCACCATGGGAACAATAAACACCTTGTTAGGCGTGTATTGGGATGTCTCTAATAATGCTGTGATGATCACACCAACCATATGAATAAAAAATAATATAAATATACCCATACCTAGTCCAAACTAGCACACATATTAAATATTAAAATATATGGAGGCCAGTGTTCCCTGGGTAAGCTTTCAATGAAGATTACCCATAAAATCCAAATTCCCCTTTGGGAGAATTCACCCCATGTTAACCCAAAGTCCCATCACCCGTAGGTTAATAATTTATCCTAGGATATCAATCAAAATTATGTCATTTAAAAAACATATAAATAACAATAATAACCAATATTAAGGAATACATGCCACTTTTCATTTTTGAACCTAAAAACAAGTCAAAATTCCATATCAAATTCCACTTCAATTCATCAATTCAGTTGCAATTTAATAAATAAAAAAGATCAAATTAATATTTTAATGAACTATTAAAAGACAGAAATATCTATTCTACTTTTCTATTTAAAAGAAATGTTCAATTTACAACATTGATTAAAACATCATTTATCATTTTATTTAACCAACCAAAGATTCACCACAATATAATCCATTTTACCATTTTAAACGAAAAAAAGATCAATGCCATTTCATATATAACTGATGGGGATGAAATATATTTTTCATAATTATTAGATTCAATGAAACATTACACCCTCTTCGATGAAATCTAAACATGTCATTTCCTTCCTATTTAATTCCTAAAAACATGGCTAACTCCTCAAATTAGGAATTTCTTATTACCACAACCCGATGAAAAAAATATTTTAAACAATTATCCGTTAGTTCAAATTATCTAGTGTGACCACTAAACCAAAGAACATGTAAAACTAATGGCACTAAGGGTTAGTCTTGGGGACCACTTATATTAACAATAGACAAGTCCCCCTCAACAAGGGTTAATTATTTATTAGTCCTTAATTGACAGTAATAAAAAAATAAGATGAAACCGATGAAAATTTGGAATATTAGAAACACACTTAATGGAATAACCATATATAGTAATGAAAAAATAGGTAGAATATATTTTATAGACTCGCATATGTCTTCAAATTGCAATAAAAATTTCTTGGTTTAAATATCAGACAAAACAGGTCCTACCATATGAAGAGGACATCAGATGGGGGTTTTAGATAAAGGGAAATACACAATTTGTTTTAAAAAACCCTCATAAGATAAAAATGGGGAGGCCTTAGTGATTATATCATACTACAACTCACTTAAAGAATGAGTTGGGGCACCAACAAGCTGTTGAACCCCACCGGTTAGGCAGATGCACATCATTATCCTTGTTGTAAGCCCCAAATCCTCTTATGAACAAAAAAACCAATGAAACAACCATGAAACCCATAACATGTCCAAAATTACACCCTTTAGGAGATTAATCCCACATTATTTAGTTCCATGTTCTAATGGAAAAAATCAAACCGCTATATTAAATATAAAATCCAAATTTTTACTGAGACTTGAGCCCATCCACACACTTGAACATTATAAACTCTCCACCAAACTACTTATCATCGTCAAGAACCACTAGAGGAAGTGCATATAAAACATGACATAACAACATTCATAATTTTCTATTAAACATCCATAATTATTTTAAGAATTCCCAAATCACTTATAAAATGTAACTCCCACATAACACATGAAACTTCTTGATCCAGATCCGAATATCATATTTTCATAAAACAAAAATACAATACACCACATTTTTCTCTTATCCCAAGATACATTTGTTTCATATCCTCATTTAACTATCCATTCCAGGGTTTTAACACTATAATACATAGCATTTCAGGTTAATTCCAAACCCCAGTGCCTCCCATGTCATTATTTGACTACCAACTCTCATCCTTATAGTTTCACCAGAACTCTCAACATGGTTTCAAACATACTGAAACTCAATAAGATCGAGATTGATGGTAAATGTGATTAAAAACAATCATTTTTCACTTTTATTTATATTTTAATATTTCAACACCTTCCATGATAAATGGAAACATGTCTTCTTTTCCCAAAATGCCTAAGGAAACAAACTGAAACACCATAATTGCTTCCAAAATGTAAAAATTGATACACTATTCAACTTACCGCATCCATCTTTTCTCAAAATCACAATAAGAACCTTCTATATCCATCCAACCTCAAAATATATGCAAAAAAATCTATTTTATTACCTCCTAATCTCAATTCCTTGTCTTAATGAAATTTTGAGACGGTCCAATAATGCACCACATAGTCTAAAACTTAATCTTGATTTTATTTCCCAATTCAAAACAACAGTTTAAATCTCCAAAAATTACTAGCTGCAACTACCAATTACTTGTAAGTTGTCATATAACAATTCATATACCACCTGATGTTTCCCATACTCATCTTTTCATGCCACGGTCTAGATAAACCACTCATGTGTTTTCATATCCAAGGACAAAATTCCTACACCACTCACTATGATTCAATATGAGAATCACTATGAAACCACTCCAAAAACACATGGACAAAGAAACCCCTTTAAACCTTAAATAAAAAACTCAAAATCATCTAAATAAATATAGAATTAACCCTCTATAAGTCGTTTAAAAATACCACCCATATTAAAAGCATGAACGCAATGGTATCTAGTATCATAACTACAATACAAAGACTAACACCACAAAACATCTACCCTTTTTCAACATGACTGTCACACTCTTATGACTGGAATGTCACTCCTCTCCATGAGAGTTTCCTTTTAATAATTTATTCATGTTTAATAACCAGTCTCTATGATCCACATATCTACTATTTGAAAGGATAATGAATGGTTGTGTACAACTCTCTCCCTTACGAGCACCATAGAATACATTAATGGATTCATAATTCTAATATACATAATTCTAAACTCTATGAACCATATATCACATTGGAAACCCAAGATATATCTTCCCTTAAACTACTCCATGATCACTAACCCAGATGTGTCATATACTTACCAAACATGTGTCACTCTTCTTGATCTATGTCCACCATCCCATCACCACATTATCAAGATATAACTATTGGCCTCACCAAGTCACAACCATTCCAAAATAAAAAAACAATCCTGAAATGAGTATTTGACCCTTTTCCAACCAATCCTCATATATATATACCCATAATGTCACCTTATGATAATTATCCCATGGCTATCACATGAATTCTAACCAACCAAAAACAAGGGAGGCAGAACACTTTCAAGTGTTTAATTCCATATTCCTACTGCAAAACAAAAATGGGAAAACACATTCTATCACAATGATTCATATACATATATTTTGACCCCCATAAGATTCATTATATCCTAACTACGATTGTATGCCAAAACCATAAATTTCAATCTCATGATGTATTTGTTACTTGAATTTTAGTAACCTCAACAATCCTCTTCAAAATATTGAAATTCCCATGTTACAATATATAACACAATACTGCCAACCACCAGTGTCATTATATAACCTAATGAAAATATCCCCACCCACACCATGATTTTGGATGTTTAATAATGAACTTCAAAGGGTTACATACTTGACTAGCCCAACCCTAACCACCATCGTTGATACCAAGAATGGTAACCGCCTATGATTTCACATTAACCAACCCAAAAGTCACATAACATATTGAATACAATTCTGAACTCCCCACATATACCGATCCAATACTTAATCAATGCATTCATTTGATCTTAAAAAATAATACATCACCCTATCACTATCCACACTCATCATTGGCCAATGGTCATATGCTCTACCAAGACATTTCACAAAACCTGACTGATATCTCATGAGTCAATCATCACTAAAACATGTCTCACACAACACATCGGGAAAAAACCACACTCCTAGAATATTAATTTTGACTAACCTGGGACATCATAGATTCCCTATCAAAACGTGTCTTCAAATTTTCACATGGAAAAAAATAATCACACAACCACACATCATCTAGATCATTACATCTAAAACCTAAGACTATCTTCTTCATAGACACTATGTACCCAAAAAAACAAACAATGTAAAGGGTAGACATCTGAATGGATCATGACCATCAAAATTGACCTAAATAAAATGTTAAATCACTAGGGGTATTGTACTAAATGTACATCAAGCATAGGTAACACCGAACTTGAATTTCTCACATAATATAAACAATTCTTCTCAGCCTCATGCCGCTACTAAATATCACTGATTTATTACCCCCTCCATGTGTTACCCTAAAATTACACATGGCATTGAATCACTAAACCATATACTCGATCAAATTATCAAAATGTTTCCCCACATATCTTATTATCTAGTGTCTCACAAAGGAAATCCATCATAGAATTATATTCACTCCCATATCAATGTCATGTGGCACCAAACATGTTAAGACACCATCCTAGGGTACCCATACTACCTGGATTCTAAATCATCTTACCCACCCCCAGGTCATGAAAAAAAATTCACAAACACAACTGAGGCTACAACAAGTGTAGTGTTTACCAAGAAACACACCATAGATCCAAAAAATGATTCACATATCGGGATCTCTCTCTCTATCCCAATAGCCTCTACCAGGGTCAAAAACATATATCAAAGGTCCAACACCCATGGAAGCCCTACCCCAACACAAAAATAAAAACCGATAAGGTTTAGACATTTTTCACGAGTTCCAAAATTAGAAATCATGCGGTACGTACATTCTTCTCATCCATGGGATTACCCATTTACACAAGCCAAAAACATCTTTTCATTTAAAACAATCATTTCATTTACACTATTTTAAAACTCACATTAAAAAAATACAATTTTTAACGGTTTCAATACCTCCACCTTATAATATTATCATTTAAAACATAAACACATATTATAAATCCTACATTTTCTTTAAATTTCCAAACCATTAAGTCATGCATTATACATCTCTCATTTATTTATGTATTCATTTCTATAAATATTATGAATTTTATGATACAAAATTATCTATGTATTTGTTAAATAGAGTACCATTAATAATCTATATCAGGGATCCCATTATAGGATGCCTATGGGAAATTAATTTGACCAATACTACCATCAATACATTTATACCTTCCCCTACCAAGAGATCATCATATGAATTGTTCAAGTAGAATGATATCATTGTTGTATGTAGAATATCACCAAATAAAAAGTTTCATAAATATATAATAGCAATAATAAAATTACCAAGGAAAATATAGATAATATGAAGTTATAAATTAGTATTATATAACCTAGAAATTATAATCACAAATGGACATAAACCACACACAACATAAAATCTATATTGTAACCCATCTCCCTGGAAGGATTTATGTAATGTGAATCCTTGTGTACCTTAAATGTGGTATGAATAAAACACACCATCATTCCATACCTATTCAAGATTATTATTCCTATAAATAAAATTATCATAATAAAATTTCATAACTAAATGTGAATATAAAAAACAACTATTATAATTGAAATACAAGAACAACAAATCTCATTCCTAGAAACATGAGATTTTCCCAAGGATTGGGTTGAACAATCCTATGAAATATCTCATTTTTATTACCTGAAATATTCTAAATCCTTTATCAAATATTACCTTGTTTTATGAAAAATCCGAGAAATGATACAATTTAGTGACTCCCCACCACTCTAAACCACTAATTAGCAAAAAGACACAATCCTCCAGCAGGCCTGCCTTAATTTCAGAGGCAAGAAGAGTAAATTGATGATCTAAGAGATACCATGGAGAGACTATACTCTTTAATCAATGATTTAATAGTAGAGGGAGTAAAAATAAAAAAAAATTAGTAGCATATAACTGTTTGAGATTGATATTTCATTTGTGGAAAATAAATATTGTAATAATGGATCCCCCATAGAATAAATTTTATATGGGTATGACAGATCCCCAGTTCTTTTCATCTATAATATACCATATGATACCATGAAACCAACATACAATGATTCTTACATATGACTATAACCTTCAAGAAGATAGTCTTCTTCATAGTTTCCTATGTTCCATAGTGGCACATGGAATGTGTGAGTAAAACTAAATAGTCTGTAACTAATGTTGTCCCTCAAATAACCACTCCATAACTGTACACATAGTAGTGATCATGTGAACTAATTATAATTATAATCATTCAATCATTTAAAATTAAATTGTTAAAATAATTATAAATATGGGGCTCGTTTCTCTCTGGAGAAAGTAAAAACCTTCTTTATCCAATTATGGGGTGTCTCTAAGCACACTATCATAATTTTTCCAACCATACCACTCCATAATAAGAGAAATATTCCCATCACTATTCTAAAGTTCCATATAGAAGAAATATGTCCATCTATAGAGCCTTGCATCCCCTAGAAGAAGTGTTATCCCTCTATTAACCATAAAACCTAATTTCCCATGACGGTATAATTAAAATCCTATCATCCATCAACATTATTGAATTTTAATAACTCATATAAATAAAAAATAACTAAAATCAAGGTATAAATGTCTCTTTTAAAATTTAAAACCAAAAAAGAAAATGATACATTTAATTACATAGGTCCATTTCCAAACACCATTTCAATTCACATATCCCATATTAAATACATATAATTTACATTTCAATTGACTATCATAATAAACTAAAATCTATTCCACATTTACATTCATAACCATGTTCAATTTTCAACTTTGATTAAAACTCTATTCATTTTTTAATTTACAGAACCCATAATTCGTCGCATTACAAACTAATTTTCCATTTAAAAAGGCCCAAACAATGATCAATACCATTTTTAATTTATATTATAGTTATGAAACTCCATTTCACAATCATATGATTAAAAAAAATATCACCTGCATTAGAATAACTGAAAATTGTATATCCTTCCAATTTAAATTGTCAAAACATAACTAACTCCTAAAATTAGGCATATTTAGATAAGGAAACCCAAGAAGAAACAAAATTAAATAAATTCAATGTTAGAACCCTTTTATAAAATGTCACTAAAACCCTTGAACATATAAAAATAATAATACTATATGTTTGTATTGAGGACCACCTACCATAATCATAGACAAGTCCACTCCTTATGTATTGATTGTTGGATCATCCAGGATTGAGAGGAAATGGAAAAGCCGATGGACACGATGAAAATATAGTGTTTAGAAAAAACCAAGACTAAAACCAATAAATAATGGAAGAAAAATAAAATTGGGTAGGTGGATTCGTAGACTCACCTCTATCTTCACATCACAAGTGACAACACTTGATTTGGATGTCAGATGATAGAGATCCCAAAATTGGAAGAGATGATGTGAGGGGAATGTATGAGATGTCCTGGCGGAATATTAAGAAGCCAAAAGATGCATATGGGGAAGCGAGGGAAGGATGTGTAATATTATTGTGTTATCAATATTTTAAAAAACAATTTAGGGGCTACCAACTAACAACTGTGTTTAACATCCCTTACTGGGCTTTTAGACACACCCCCTGCTAGCCGATGGCACTAAAATTGCCTTACTATAGGTCCTAACAATTATAAATATCCCCAAAACCCATTTAGAACGCCAAAAATCCCATCCAACATCCAAGAGGACTTCCATGAGGGGATTTAACCCTTAGGATTCATTTTTGAGTTCCGATGTACAAAATATGACCTATTCACTCAATAGAAAATATGAATTACCATTTATACGTGAGCCCATCCAAACATGTAATAATTATATTGTTATAGGATCATATTTAAAATTATTATAATATATTCTCATTTTCCAATCATAATAGGACTGTTCACACTTTTTAGGGAGAGAGGTACAATCATGTTAGTCATGACAGTCTATAATCTATGAAATTTGGACCATTTCTATATCAACCAAATATAATGACTATTCAGTTGTTTGAGACAAAATGATAATCCACATATACCTATAATAGTATATAAATTCATTGATATATTCTTATAATATATATTTTTATTACCACTAATTAGATATGAATTATTTATTTATTTATTTATGTTTGGTGGGAATTTTGGTATTTTTTCTTTCTTATCACTTAGAACATGTAGAGCTATGATAGTGGAGGACCAAATTTTAAAATTTGGAGGTGACAATATTTATTTTACCAACGGTGTCACCTTGGTTTTGGAAAATTAATTTTTTATGAAATATGATGAAATATTACATTTGTGTATTGACTAATTGAAGATGTACATAGCGATAGAAAGAAGATGTATCCTTCACCCACATATTGATGATATTTTTAATCATGTTAAGTAATCTAAGTAGTTATCATTGATTGGATTATGATAATGGTTTCATGAAATAAATGAAATGAGTGATGAAATTAAAATATATATTTACAGGAATGTTCATACATTAATAGTTCTTAGTGATACCATCTGGGGCTATTAATAGTCCATGTATTTTTTATGTCTCAAAGGAATTATATATTTCTAAAATACCTTAACTCATTTTTTATATTAGTTGATGATATTTTAATTTTTAGATATTATAAATGATAATGGATGAAATATAATTATTTAATTATTTATTTTTACAAAACATTAATTATTTTTAATGATTTCCAAAGGTCAATTTTGTATTCACATTGTGATTTTATTGGGACACGTTATTTCGGAGAAGGGAATTTATGTGGACTCAAAAAAAATTCTTTGAAGTAGTTCCCTTATAGATTCCCAACAATAACATTGAAATAATGAGTTTTACAAAAATATAATGCTACTATAGGTTCTTTATTAAATTTTAATTGAAACCGGTATCACTTATAGAAATGTTGATCTAGAAGTATACGATTATAGAAAAAAGAAAACACACTATATGGATTTTTATAAAATGGTAAAAATGTTGACTGACATTATTGTGATGATATTAAATTAAGAGGGAAAAAATATTCAGAATGTTATGACTAATTGGGAGATATATTAGGATATTTACTCATAGCAATATAAAATGTTGTGTTGTATGGGTTAATGTAATTAGGTCCACATATGAAAAAAATACCCAATGCATGGATTGCAAAGGCAATGTAACGACCCAACATTTCATTAACAGAAAATCCCTCTTGATCCAGTTAAATGTTTCTTTTTGAAAAATGTTTTTATAAGATGTCAAATTCTTTAGTTTTACATAAAGATTTGTGACCGTTACTTTTTAGTCGTTGAACAGTGATCATCTGAGTATTATAAATATAAGGCTTTAACGAACCCATTTCTACTCAGACAAAGGAAGCAATGGCCTCATCCAGTAGAATTGCACCTTGCGAAGCCTATTTGTCAGAGCTCGGAAAAGTGTTGGCGTCTTTGGGCTTTGCCCTTGACCAAGCCCAAGCTGAGCTTCATCAAGTCAAGCTCGAACGTGATCGTCTACGGGAAAAGTGGAAGTTGATTGAAATTACCACTCGAGCGATGTTATCCGAGCCGCCCCAAGAGTCTTTAACCATCATACACCTTACCCTTAGGTCTTATGCGGCTATTTTAAGGGGTTATGTAACAAATAAGTAGCACCATGTTCATGTACATTATTTTTTGTATATAATAATGAATATAATTTCTAGTCATTTTTGATAAATTGTAATTAGTTTTTAAAGTACAAGTGGTGTTTTTATTTATTTTTTAATTAAGAATTATATCATATAAAATTAAAGGATTTTTGAATTAAATAATATTCTAATAAAATATTATTATTAAAAATAAATTAATTTTTTATTAAGTATAAATGATCTTATAATTTTATGAATGCAATTAAAATTTTTATTAAGGTTTGAGAGCCATTTCTGTCAAAACCCGTGAATTTTTTTTATAAATGTCGGTTTTTATTTTAAAAGTGAAAATTCACATATTTAGAAAATTATTTATATAAAATAAATATAATTTTTGGAATCAGGACGTCGAAATTATCCAACGGTGAATTTTTCATAATTTTCTGAGACAGTCAAATTTTTGGGTAAAAATTAAATACCATTTAAATATATAATGTGTTTTATGACATCATAATGACCCAATGGTGATGTAATAAAATAAAATAATCCTTATGTTCGTCCAATATGTGTTTTATAATTAAAATAATGAGGTTTTGGGTTTGTTTGACTTACTTTTCAAAGCATTAATGGAGCCCTCAAGACTTATTCAACACTTTGCCTTTTTAAATTAATTTCCATGGGAGTGTGACTCACCTCCACATAATCAACCCTAATTTTTTAATAATTTCGGACCTTGTCCTTGTAAAATATTTTTTTCCTCTTTCCTTTTCCAGAAACCATGGGAAAATACCATGGGATGGTTTGTGGTTTGAATTATTTTAATATAAGGGGTCCCAAACCTAAATAATAAAGAATTCTCTCACCTTTCCTATATAAACCCACCCATGATCCCACTTCCTCCTCACTAAAATCCCTTGGAGTTCGTCCAACCTCTGCAATACTCTCTCTAGAATCCTCCCAAGGTTCCCCAAGCTCACAAGAAGCCACTCACAAGCCTCTCTCTAGCCTTTGGAAGCACACTTCCAAGTAAGGGTTTTTTTCTTCCTTTCTCATTTTTGTCAATTTTCTTTAAGTTGTATTGCCCTTTTAATTTCAATTATGAATTTTGGGGTATGGTTTCACACCTCTCCCATACTGCCCTATTTTTGTTTGAATGATGGGAGACCCCTTTCTCTCTTATTAAAAGCCTCCCATGTACACCCGTTACTATGCCTAAATTCCCAAAGAAACCTTTTTCTCCTCTTTTATATTCAAGCAATACTTTGGTATCATGAATCTAAATTCCTTTTCAATTGTTGGGACATGTATCTATATGACCTCCTTACTGTCCATTAATGTAAATATGATGAGGAACCCCTTTCTCTCTCATCAAACTTTTTATGAATTCTTATCTCACGCCGTTACGATGCCGAAATCACACCGATTTTCTAAGCCAATATCATTGTGTAGTGAATACCATGCCTATTTCTCCATCAAGGGCATTCACCTTTATGCACATTTACTTATTGATTATAATGTTTCATGTATGAATTCCACATTCCTTTATCGTGGAATAAATGATTATGTTTTATGTATCCATGTTTTATGATCCATGTGGCACACTTATGCATGAAATGAAATGTTTAAGAAGGGTGCACCCTTTATAGCGCTCCAATGCATTGGGTAAAGTATAGTATCATGATACTTTATGTGCAACGAGTGTTGACTCATTCAAATTCAAGTACAATGAGGGTTTACTCGTGCATCATGTGCAATGAGGGTTTACTCATGCTCCATGTGCAATGAGCCTTGGCTCATGCTAATTCAATGTTAAGTGTTGTTGCCACATTTACATGTTATGGTTATCATGCTTTATCATGCCTTTATGTTCATGTTACTCTAATTCTCTATTGATGTTCATATTTCCTAACATTTATTGTACTCCTCATGTTATTCATTGTGTACTCTCTTACTGGGCTTTATAGCTCACACTTTTCTTATGCATGTCCTCATGTTATCCCATGCAATGCTAAGTACGAAGGAATGTAGTGGTCATGTAAAGGAAGTTTTCAATAAAGATGATGTTTTTCAAGTTTAAATTTTTTATGTAATGATCCTAATCCCCAAAGACACTAAACCACTCGATCTTCTTTGTTGTATCAAGTGAAGTTTTATGTAATAAAGCATGCATAAGTTGTATTAAAAAGCAGGGTTGTCATAGTTGGTATCAGAGGATAGGTTAAGTTATTTTTGGGAGTAGGAAACCCTAGTAAAGCCTTAGATACAAGAATAAATATAATAAAAACATCGCTATGTTTTGATAATACTAAGTATGTGGTTTATCAAACAAATATATCCCTGTCTGGATATGAGCAAGTAAAGGTGGCTATGGCACAGATGTATCCTAGGGGTAAAACCTGAAAACACCGCATTGAGCTAGACTCGAACAAGAACCGGTGCACGACAACGGGCCTTGCTGCACTCTTGGATACGACACTCCCGGGGGATATGTTTTGATAAATTCACAGTCCTAGTATGAACCCTTATTAAGGGAAAAATTCCCCTAAGAATATATGTTAGAAGGAAGATCATGAAAATCCTGGATTGAATCCTATAGACTCATGAGTTAAAGAGATTAAAGTTTATTTATAAGTCATCAACTTTTGTCATTGGATTACCCTTTATGTGTTACCCCTAACTTTCCTTTTATTCCAGCCAATGGCCGGTAATAGGAGAACTCGGGCTAACAACCGTTGTGAAGATCAGTGTGATGATTGTACTTATGAGATGCCCAACCCAATGGGAGCAGGAATCGCGAACTTTGTCACGCTTCTCTCTCAGCTAACTCAAGTTTCTAATAGAAACACTGGTCAAGTGGAACGTTCAACCCCCCCTAAGAAAGAACAAGTCGCTATTGAAAGCTTCATGAGACAAAAGCCTCCTACTTTTAGTGGATCATCCGATCCCACGATCACTGAACAATGGATCAACTCCATTGAAAAGATATTCTCCATCCTTCAATGCTCTGAAAAAGAGAAGGTTCTCCTGGCGGCTTATCGTATGGATGGTGAAGCTGATCAATGGTGGACTTTGATCAAAAATACGAAGCCTAAGGAGGAGATCGAGGCTTTGGAATGTAAGGAATTCCAGAAGATGTTTTTCGATAAATATTTTCCACGCACCCTCCATATTAAGATGGAAAGGGACTTCCTTTACCTCAAACAGAAAGATGAAGAATCTGTGGGAGCGTACAAGGAAAACTTACAAGGCTTGCACGATACACTTCCTGCTTTTTCGTTACCCCCAAATGCAAGGTTGACCACTTCATTGGTGGGCTGAAGCCTAGCTTGTGGAAAGAATTAGCGATCCGTGACTTCGACAGCTATGAGGAAATTGTCTGATGTGCCCTCAAGGTTGAAATGGAGATCGGATAATCACAGGGGTATCATGGGGACAAGAAGCATAAGGTGGAATTCAATGCTGGTGGTCCGATGGATAAATCCAACGACGCTAAGAAATTCCAGCACCCCACTTGCCAAAAGTGCGTAAGAAGCACCCTGGAAATTGCCTTAGGGGGACAAGAAAATGCTTCAAGTGTGGAAGAGAAGGGCACATAGCTATTAACTGTCAGGAAGATGGACCGCAGCTGCGATAGAGGAGAGGAACGCTCCGTTCGAACCTCAACACGTTGTTCAATGCTACAAATGCAAAGAACCGGGTCATTTTGCAAATCAGTGCCCTAATCCAAGGGTTATCGGAGGCAACCAGAAACCTCCAAGATAGCAAGGATGAACTTTTGACATCACTTCTGCCAAAGTGAACCCCGACAACGAAGTGGTGACAGGTACGCTAGTTATTCATTCAAGAATAGCGAACGTACTTTTTGATTCAGGTTCTACACATTCTTTTATATCTCAAAAGTTTAGAAGAACAATCCTTGCACCCCCACAAATCATGGAAGTAATGATGTCGGTGAGAACGACAAATGGGGCAATCATTGCATCCCATGAGTATAAGTCCTCCCCTGTTATAATCTGTGGATTGAATTTCCCGGCGAACCTCATCATACTCCCTTTGGTGGAATTTGATTCTATTCTTGGCATGGACTGGCTTTCCTTATTTAGAGCCAACATAAATTGTTGGGAGAGGGAAATCACACTCCATATGGAGAATCGACCCCCGATTCATTACAAGTGTCAGGAGGAAGATGAATCTCCTTTAGCACCATCATCTCAAGCATTGATATTACTGCTTTATGGGCACTCATATCTGGCTCAGATGATTGAGTCTAAGGAAGAAACCACCCTTCAAGAAATGCCGATTATGAGGGAATTTGCTGAAGTATTTCCCGAGGAACTTCCTGGTCTTCCAACAAGAAGAGATGTTGAGTTCTCAATTGAACTTATACCTGGGGCGCTACCAATATCCAAGACTCCATATAGAATTTCTGTTGTTGAGCTTGAAGATCTGAAGAAACAACTACATGGGAATCTGGATAAAGGGTTTATACGCCCAAGTGCATCACCATGGGGTGCACTAGTCCTCTTCGTCAAGAAGAAGGATGGGTCAATGCGGCTTTTCATCGATTATTGTGAACTTAACAAAATCAAGTTAAAGAACAAGTATCCTCTCCCAAGAATTGATGACTTGTTTGATCAGCTGCGTGGAGCACAATACTTCTCCAAGGTGGACTTGCGGTTGAGATATTATCAAGTAAGGGTGAAGAAGGAAGATATCCCCGAGACTGCTTTTCGTACAAGGTACGGGCACTATGAATTCATAGTAATGCCTTTTGGACTCACCAATGCTCCAGCAATATTCATGGACTTGATGAATAGAGTCTTTAGAGATTATCTAGACAAATTTGTGGTATTCTTTATAGATGATATTCTAATATACTCCAAAACCAAGGAGGACCATGAGGAGCATTTAAGAACTGTACTGGAAACATTGCGCAAGGTGAAGCCCTATGCCAAGTATAGCAAGTGTGATTTCTGGTTAAAGAGGTCTCATTCTTGGGCCATATCATCACAAGCAATGGGATATCTGTGGACCCCTCCTAAACAGATTCAATTGAGGGATGGCCGAGGCCAACATCAGTAACGAATATCCGTAGCTTCTTGGGGTTAGCTGGATATTATCGACGATTTGTGAGAAATTTCTCACGATTGTCCAACCCACTTACTAAGCAAACTCAAAAGGGAGTAAAATTTTCTTGGAGTGATGAATGCGAAGAAAACATCAAGGAGTTGAAATGGAAGCTTATCACTGAACCCGTGCTCACTTTACCTACAAGTGGCTAGATTTTTGTGGTATTCAGTGATGCTTCGAAGAAGGTCTTAGGATGTGTGCTGATGCAGAATGATAAAGTGATATCCAATGCCTCAAGACAGTTTAAAATCCATGAGCGAAACTATCCAACGCATGATCTGGAGTTGGAGGTGGTGATCTTTGCCTTGAAAATCTGGCGGCATTATTTCTATGGAGAGAAATGTGAGATATATACTGACCACAAGAGTCATAAATATATATTCACACAGAAAGAGCTTAGTATGCGCCAGAGAAGATGGATAGAGCTCATCAAGGATTATGACTGTTCAATACATTACCACCCTGGGTAGGCGAACAAGGTGGCAGATGCTCTAAGTAGAAAGGATCCAGCGATTCTATCAATGATGAGAATTAAGAAGGATCCAATCTTCTTAGACTTGATGAAGATGGATGTGGGAATCAGAAAGAAGGGAACATCATCAATCCTTTCACAAATGATTGCTCAACCATATCTTTTGGAAAGGTTAAAGGATGCTAAAAAGGATGATGAGGGAATCCAAGAAAAAGTGGAAGCTATAAAAAAGGGAAAATCCTTAGAGTTTTATTTTAATGAAGAAGGAATTGTGAGGTTTGGGAAAAGTCTATTTGTTCCATCAAGTTCAGAGTTGAAGAAGGAACTTTTTGATGATGAACATAGTTCATATTTATCTATTCAGCTAGGGAGAACAATGTTGTATCGAGATCTCCGAGAAAACATTTGGTGGGATAATATTAAGAAGGAGATCGCTGAATATACATCAATGTGCCTGGTGTGTCTGCATGTGAAGGCAGAGATGCAGATGTCTAAGGGGATAATGTAACCATTGCCCATACGAGAATGGAAATGGGACAACATCACCATAGACTTTGTCACTAGACTTCCAAGGACATCCAAAGGCAACAATGCAATCTGGGTTGTTGTGGATCGTCTTACAAAGACTGCACACTTCATTTATATTCGAGAGGATTTCTATTTGGATCAACTAGCACAGATATATATCAGGGATGTGGTACGGTTGCATGGAGTACCACTATCTATTGTTTCTGACCGAGATCCAAGATTCACCTATAAGTTTTGGAAGAGTCTTCCACAAGCTCTGAATACTGAACTAAACTTCAGTACAACCTATCATCCTCAAACTGATGGCCAATCCGAGCGGACTATCCAAACACTTGAGGATATGTTGAGAGCTTTCTCAATGGACTTTAAAGGAGGATGGGATCAACATCTGCCTCTGGTTGAGTTCTCTTATAAAAATAGTTTTCACTCGAGCATCCAAATGGCACCATATGAAGCCCTGTATGGGAAAAGGTGTAGAACACCGACATGTTGGGATGAGGTCGGTGAACATAACCAGCTTGGACCAGAAATTGTCGATGAAATGGTGGAGAAGGTGAAAACCATTCAACAACATATTAGGACAGCCCAAAGTTGAAAGAAGAGTTATGCAGATAATCATCGACGAGACCTTGAGTTTAATGTCAGAGACATGGTGTTTTTACGTATATCTCCGTGGAAGAAGGTCATGAGGTTTGGATGGAAAGGGAAGTTATGTCCAAGGTACATCGGCCCCTTCGAGATTCTTGATCGTGTTGGGGTTTTGGCTTATCGACTAGCACTTCCACCTACTATGGCCAAGGTGCATGATGTCTTCCATGTATCCCTCTTAAGGAAGTACATACCAGACCCTTCACATGTACTCTCTTCCGAGGTGGTACAATTAGAAGACGATCTTTCTTATGAGGAGTAACCAGTGAAGACCATAGATCGTAGAGAAAAAGTTCTATTAAATAAGACAATACCCCTCATCAAGGTGTTGTGGAGAAACCACATGTTTGAAGAAGCAACTTGGGAGTCAGAGGATATGATGAAACTATGTTACCCACATTTGTTTTAGTGTGGGAAAAGGAAAATTTCGAGGGCGAAATTTCTTAAGGGGGGAATGTTGTAACGACCCAAAGTTTCATTAACGGAAAATCCATCTTGATCCAGTTAAATGTTTCTTTATGAAAAATGTTTTTATAAGATGTCAAATTCTTTAGTTTTACGTTATGATTTGTGACCGTTACTTTTTAGCCGTTGAACAGTGATCATCTGAGTAGTATAAATATAAGGCTTTAATGAACCCATTTCTATTCAGACAAAGGAAGCGATGGCCTCATCCAGTAGAATTGCCCCTTACGAAGCCCATTTGTCAGATCTCGGGAAAGAGGTGGCGTCTTTGGGCTTTGCCCTTGACCAAGCCCAAGCTGAGCTTCATCAAGTCAAGCTCGAACGTGATCGTCTACGGGAAAAGTGGAAGTTGATTGAAATTACCGCTCGAGCGATGTTATCCGAGCCGCCCCAAGAGTCTGTCACCATCGCGCACCTTACCCTTAGGTCTTATGCGGCTATTTTAAGGGGTTATGTAAAATTAAGTAGCACCATGTTCATGTACATTATTTTTTGTATATAATAGTGAATATAATTTCTAGTCATTTTGGATACATTGTAATTTGTTTTTAAAGTACAAATGGTGTTTTTAGTTATTTTTAAATTAAGAAATATATTTTATTAAATTAAAGGATTTTTGAATTAAATAAAATTTAATAAAATAATATTTTTAATACTAAATTAATTTTTTATTAAGTATTAATGATCTTATAATTTTATGAATGCAATTAAAATTTTTATTAAGGTTTGAAAGCCATTTCTGTCAAAACCCGTGAATTTTTTTATAAATGTCTTATTTTATTTTAAAAGTGAAAATTCACATGTGTAGAAAATTATTTAGATAAAATAAATATTATTTTTGGAATCAGGACGTTGAAATTATCCAACGGTGAATTTTTTATAATTTTCTGAGACAGTCAAATTTTTGGGTAAAAATTAAATACCATTTAAATATATAACGTGTTTTATGACATCATAATGACCCAATGGTGATGTAATAAAATAACATAATCCTTATGTTCGGGAAATATGTGTTTTATCATTAAAATAATGAGGTTTTGGGTTTGTTTGACTTACTTTTCAAAGCATTAATGAAGCCCTCAAGACTTATTCAACACTTTGCCTTTTTAAATTAATTTCCATGGGAGTGTGGCTCACCTCCACATAAGTAACCCTAATTTTTTAATAAGTTCGGACTTTGGCCTTGTAAAATATTTTTTTCCTCTTTCCTTTTCTAGAAACCATGGGCAAATACCATGGGATGGTTTGTGGTTTGAATTATTTTAATATAAGGGGTCCCAAACCTAAATAATAAAGAATTCTATCACCTTTCCTATATAAAACTACCCAAGCTCCCACTTCCTCCTCACTAAAATCCCTTGGAGTCCATCCTACATCTGGCCTACTCTCTCTAGAATCCTCCCAAGGTACCCCAAGCTCCCAATAAGCCTCTCACAAGCCTCTCTCTAGCCTTTGGAAGCACACTTCCAAGTAAGGGTTTTTTTCTTCCTTTCTCATTTTTGTCAATTTTCTTTAAGTTGCATATCCCTTTTAATTTCAATTATGAATGTTGGGGTATGGTTTCAAACCTCTCCCATACTTTCCTCTTATTTTTTTAATGATGGGATACCCCTTTATCTCTCATTAAAAGCCTCCCATGTACACCCGTTACTATGTCGAAATTCCGAAAGAAACCTTTTTCTCCTCTTTTATATTCAAGCAATACTTTTGTATCATGAATCTAAATTCCTTTTCAATTGTTGGGACATGTATCTATATGACCTAATTACTGTCCATTACATGTAAATATGATGAGGAACCCCTTTCTCTCTCATCAACCATTTTTATGATTTCTTATGTCACGCCGTTACGCTACAGAAATCCCACCGATTTTCTAAGCCAATATCATTGTGTAGTGAATACCATGCCTATTTCTCCATCAAGGGTATTCAACTTTATGCACATTTACTTATTGATTAAAATGTTTTATGTATGAATTCCACATTACTTTATCGTGGAATAAATGATTATGTTTTATGAATCCATGTTTTATGATCCATGTGGCACACTTATGCATGAAATGAAATGTTTAAGAAGGGTGCACCCTTTATAGCGCTCCAATGCATTGGGTAAAGTATATTATCATGATACATCATGTGAAATGAGTGTTGACTCATGCTAATTCAAGTGTAATGAGGGTTTACTCGTGCTTCAAGTGCAATGAGGGTTTACTCATGCTCCATGTGCAATGAGCCTTGGCTCATGCTAATTCAATGTTAAGTGTTGTTGCCACATTTCCATGTTATGGTTATCATGCTTTATCATGCCTTTATGTTCATGCTACTCTAATGCTCTATTGATGCTCCTATTGCCTAACATTTATTGTACTCCTGATGTTATTCATTGTGTACTCTCTTACTGGGATTTATAGCTCACCCTTTTCTTATGCATGTCCTCAGGTTATCCCATGAAATGCTAAGTACGAAGGAATGTAGTGGTCATGTAAATGAAGTTTTCAATAAAGATGATGTTTTTCAAGTTTAAAGTATTTATGTAATGATCCTAATCCCCAAACACACTAAACCTCTCGATCTTCATTGTTGTATCAAGTGATGTTTTATGTAATAAAGCATGCTTAAGTTGTATTAAAAAGAAGGGTTGTCATAGGCAATGATTGGTCATTCCCTAAAGAGGTGAAGGCATTGTTTTTTTGGCCAAAATTTTGTGGTATATCCTGATGATGAGATTCTAAAATATTTTTTTAAATAAAATACATTTAAACATTATTAAAAATATAAGGTTTTAACATCTTCTTAATTTTACTTTGGAATTTATTTATATGACATGAAGGGGTAACACTGTAGTGGATGTCTTGAATAAGAATACTGAAATGGTAAATTAATATAAAGGCCAATGGAAAATTATTTGTTTAATAGATGATATGCACTTAGAAACATATAAATAGAGAAAGGTTATATTATGTTATATTAGAATGAATTCACTTCTATGTTTATTGATCAATTAAAATGGGGATTATAAATTGATACTGAATGTGAAGGGATTTCTAAATACTAAAATGGAATGAAGGCCATTAATGGATGGTTTATAATAATATAATCGATTCTATCCTATAAATATAAGATTATATTACAATTATGGAAGAAAAAATAGGTATTAATGTCCATACATTAATACAAATAGTTTGTTCATCTACGAATAACGAAAATTTTCCATGGAATCAGGCTACTATAATTGTGGAAATTAATGAAGAATGAGAAGTAGGGGTTTTATCATGATGGATAATATATCAATTTTTTATATTAACATATCAATGGTTTGTGTTACTTTTTAAACATTTACTCATGAAAACTTGGGCGTTTGGGGATTTTATAATGGATTTTGTAGTTCTTTTAATAAAATAAATATAAATGCATGATGTTATATTGGTGATCGTGGATCAAATTATAGAATAACATCAATTATTACACACTTATGATATATTAGTAGTGAATAATTTGTTGTGTTTTATATTAAATAAATATGTATATTTTATGTACTTCCTTAATCTGTTGTATTAGATAGGGGCGCCTATTTCATATTTAGATTCTTTAGAGGATTTAAAAAATAAATTGGTATTGAATAGAGATTTGGTGATTTATATCACCCTTAAGAAAAAAACCAATCAGAGAAAAATAGGAAAACATTATAGTATATGAATTAAGATTGTATATTAAATTATGGAAATTTATGGGATGATATATCTTTAATGTCATTAAAATTATTTTAAAAGAAAAAATTCAAGTAACCAAGAATCAAATCATGAGTGACCAAGACTAATTACATTAGATTCCATAAATAACACCATGATTGATGTTGCAGTTCACTTGATGTAGCCTTGATATAGGCCAAAATTTCATAGGACTCATTTAATGTAACCATGAACTAGGCTAACCTATCATTCATTTCATTTTAAGCTATATTTTAAATGTGGAAAACAACCATGTAATTAATATAATGAGAATATGAATCGAGAAAACATACTAGGTTTATTTTTCCAATGTGAATTGGTAATTTAATTCAAATGAAGCTACCATGTTTTTCAAATTAAAATATCATAATGATTATTCCAAATAAACCTGTGTGGTAATTTTGAAAATTTATGTAAGATACAACCATTTATGATGCACAGAAACCTTATTTCCAGGTTGATTCCTATTTCTTGAGTATTTATAAAATATATAATGTTTCAATTTCAATATGATAATATGAATCTTATATTGGGGAAATATATAAAAATATTTGATTAAAATTATTGATTATTTTAATAGAGATATATTACTTCTATATTTGTGTTAATGAATCAATAATTTTTATGAGATGTCATTAATACTATTATGTGAATAATTATATATATATATTAATTATATATTTAAATAAGATGAAATAAAGATAGATAGATAATATTTGTTTATGATTATGGAGATTTAAAATGGGAAAATACTGTTTTTATTATGTTTGCTAAATAAAATAATTGAATAATTTTTAATTTATAGTCATGAAATTTTGAAATTTTTTATTTATGGTCAAATGTATAAATTAAAAGAATCTTTATTAAATGGAATGATTAAAATATTACTTTGGACAGAATTAAATTATTAAAATAAAGGAATCACTAATGGTCATATATTTTTCAATTTCGTGACTACAAGAAAATATCAGAATATTTAGAAGGCTTGAAGTTGCATTTGTAGTGAAAGAAATGAATGAGATATTGAACGTGAGTGTATTCAATGATTCTTAATTTGATTTAAAAAAATATATAAACACCTTTAGAGAAGTTTCTGACTCTAAAAACAAACATATTATGATTTATCATTGGATATAAGTTAAACATAATAAAAGAGATGATCTTTTAAATTACTGAAATTTTCATTATTTTAAAATCAATATGGATTATTGTTGAAATATGTAAGGAATCACACATGTGGGTCAAGGGTGATAAATACTCATTAATCATTGTAATATATTTTACGGTACTACAGAAATAATTTATTTCTAGAATGATAAATTTCACAATAAGTATATTGTCATTAAGACTATGAAAAATACATTTAAATATTTTATGCTTACTGAGTTTATATATTATAAAAATATGATTAAAAGTGTGGTAAAATATATTAATGGGTTAATTATCAATAATTTGTGATCAATATTGAATTACTCTAACACTCAATTCTAAATCCATTGAAATTATTTGGAACATAACTTATATTCCCGAAAAAAAGGGTATTTATTTTATTTATGGAAATGGGAAGACAAAAATTTGTCTTAAGAGATAAAAATAATTATAAAGTCATTGTTATAGACTATATAATGTATGAAATTTATGAAAAAATAACTAAAATTTGTAACTATAGTTTATTCATCCCCGAACATAAAAAATATATTTTTTTTAATATAATTTACAATATTGGATATTTTTATATGTATGAGGTACATTGTATTTATATTATTTGAAGTTAATACATTTGAATAAAGGAAGATATCATTAATGGTTTATATGTTTTGAGTGGTTACCACAATGTTAGGAACAAAATAGTCTCATATATATTATTAAAGTCTTATTTAATTTTAGGAAATATGAAACTTTTCAATGTAAATTTAAAATGCATAGGGTAACTATTAAATCATGGATTTTAAATTATAATATTCCTAAAAATATTACATTTTATGATGATTTTGTTTCTACTAGATTTTTAAAGTGAAATTTATAATAAGTACAATTATAAATATAATATATCCTAGAGTAAACAAACAAAGATTTTTAGGTTTCATTCCAAGGTGAATCTACATGATTAAGAATATTTTAATGGAAAATCTACCGATGGTTACTCTAGAATTTTTTTTTATATATACATGAAAATAAATATTAATCCTTTAAATTTTAGAAGGATTTAAAAATTATGGTAGAAAATAAAACAAATAGAAAACTAATGAAAATTTACAGTGATAAATATTGAAATAAATATTCATCTAAATTTAATTAATATAATAAGGTTAAGGTTGTAGTCAGATGTTCAACCACTAATGATAAACCATAAAAATGATCTATATGTGACAATGAATATGATTATCTTGTAAATTGAAATGAGTGGTATTTTTTACTCAATACTATAAAATCATTCATGGTTAGATATTCAATTACAGTTATTATACATATATATGTATTTCCTTAAATTGATAATGGTTTTATGACACCTGAGGAGTTTTGGATTCAATTAACCACTTCATATGATTTTTACGGTATCTAGTTGTAATGACCATGTCCATTGTTGGTTGGATAATGTAAACATATGATCCTATAAATGTATCTTCATTGGTCACATTTAGGTTGTAATAGGGTAAAAAATCATGATTGAAAAACATTTTAACCAAAAATGTGTCATTAGTATTGATATAACTTTTGGTGGGCCTAGTATGAGTACAAAAAACACTTAAACCTGGTCCAAAAAGATTAAATGTTGGCATATATGGTGACTCAATTAGACCATTATCATACCTTCATGTATATTATAGATCATCAATTTATGGTTTGGGATTAATAAAATGGTCCAGAGACTAATCCCTATAATATAAATCAATTGTATTATACTGAGATCTTTGAAAATTTTAGAAATGAACTTCCATATATTTAATATACACCTAAATTTCAAACATAAAATAGATATCTAAAAGGCCCTAGAAAATTTAAAAAAATAACTCTATTTTTAAAATATACACAAAATATAATATATTTTTATAAAAAATAAAATACTTCATACTTTAGATTAATAATTAAATAATCTTGACCCTAGGCAAATACAAATTTGGTATAAATGAAATTGAGTATAATATCATTTGTCCCAACACATAAATAATCCCATACCAATCCCTAATCCTCCAAAGACCTACTATTACTTATGAAAAATATCCAATTATATGAGAATACATGTACATGAATTAATACATGAAGGATAGTCATGTTATACCTATGGGTAAGGGGTTAATCCTTCAACCTTATAGGGTTACTCTTCTCACCTTAACAAACATAGTCATTCTATGATCAAATCGATGTGAATGAAAAACATATAAGTAGGAAAATTGTGATTGATGAAACTCACCCATCTAGAAACAGAACTTGACAATGATATTGAAACCATACCTTTGTCTGCACGACTAAAGGCACCTCCAAGACTTGCTCTAAAGCAACCCGATATAAAAATAAGAACCACATTCCTATAAACTATATTATAGATTCTATCAGGAACCAAGAAGGTATAACAAAAATATCTCATCTCATTATAAATAAACTCTAAACGTCTCACAAAATCCACTAAATTCAACCATTATAGCCCTAACATATCCATCAGTCCACTCACTACCTTTCATTAATTTAAAATAATAAAATATATTGGCAAATAATGATCAAACCACGAATCCCAATTTATGTAATTAGATAGGTCATAACTATCAATCACATGTCAAATAACAATAAATAAAATGGGTTATAAAGGAACCAATTTTTCAAAAATTGATGAACAAAAACTCCATGATAAAAAAATGTTAAAACATCGTATAAGGCCCAATCATAAGAAAAAAATAATACAACTCACTCTCAACCCTATTTCATCTCATCAATCCTTATATATAATATATACAATACTACCCATGGATAACATTCATTTTTCCAATATACCACTGATCATCACATGGGATGGCTCCAAAAGAACATTGTATAGATCTCTGGATTCATCCCAATCACATTGATCATCCATAAACCCCATCATCATTACCTAAAACAATGTGTGTGACATTAACGTACTCTTAGAAAAATTAATTTCTTGGAATTATGAAGGCCATCTCTATCACATACATCCAACTATAACCTCCTCAGGGTGAACCACTATCATTTCTAGTACCTTTTTATCCATCTCTTTGAGTATGGATACCAATTGGATAAAGCATAACATCATCGAATAGTGATACCCCACAATAAATATTTGGATATCGAAGCTCTTCCAAGCCGTCACCACTTTTGGTTATCAACATGCTATAAAAATCTCTATCACATAAGTCAAACCATCTCTTTGGAAATATTTCAAGTCACATTATCCCATAGATGACATGAGATTATTTCAGTTAGGAGGGAAACTATCCATCAACCCCTATTTAGAAAAAATAAGGTGTCTTAAATATCATAAACCCATCATTGGATTCACAAAAAGGACATCCGTTGCAATTGGACAACAATATATAAACCCAACTCAATTTTTCAATGAATGAAAATGGGATAAAAACCTACCTCAACTTATAAGGCTGAAAATGTTCATTTTCACCAAGGAAAAATGAAAAAAAAATTGTCACATTGATTTAATCACATTCAAAATTTCCCACAGTGAATATCTATCCTCTTGCTCAGTTAACATCAAGGGATCTCACAAACCCAAAGGTATCCATTCACCCACACCAATGTATCTTAATGTTATGATGAACTTACACCCAAAGAAACCCAAAAAAAACCTCAATATGGTTTAACAAACACATCATCCAATGGAACAATTGTCTTATGGATAATATACTATCATGTTTGATAATACAACCACAGATAAAATATTAGGAAACCATGAACAATAAGAACTACAAGATCACTCAAACATCAAAATAGAAGTTGCCTCTTTCATTGTGATGAATAGGAAAATTAGTGTTTAATGGAAATCACAAGTTTATTTATTTCAAAAAAAATGTAAATACCTTTTTAAATCATTTATAAATGGTTTCACATTACATTTTTTATCATTTTAGACCCTTTTCTAAAATTCTAATTAAAAAAATCATCATAAAACCCTTTTATTTGTTTTGAGATAGCACATCAGAACTAATTTTAAAAAATTTATAAATTTATTTTCAAATCACACATTAAATAAACCCATATTGTAAATATACTATATAAAATAAAACATGATTACACATAGAAATATAGATGATTCCATGAAAAAATTTTGGCACAAAAAATCATATGACCAAGGTTCCACCAAAAATTATTATAAAAAGATATATGACTCTTGTTTACTACTAGACTACTATGATCCCAGAAAAATTATCAGGATAGAAAAAATATATCATAATAAATTAAAAAATTTGTAATAATTCTCACATAAATAATAAAATAAATGATTCAATCAGAAGATTCAATAATATAGACACCACATGTCTCAGCCACATAGCCTATAATAATTCAAATATATTATCAACTGCCAATAATCCCATGATAGACAACATTACCCATAAAAACTCAAATCTAAACCATTATTCCATATAATAAAATCATATATAGTAATAAATGGCATCATAATCACTAAAAAGTGAAATGATGCCAAAATTACAAGTGAATTGTTGTGTAATAGTACCACACTTCAACTTCGCCTATACCACCCATGATCCTTTAATTAGAAAACATAATGAATGATTAATTTTATAAAAAAGTAGATATATTTATATCAAAACACATAGGATAAAATATTTTAACCCAAATGGTTTAAAATTGAATGAAAAATACCACCAAAGGACTCCTAAATGCATCACACATGAATGAAACATTGATAAAAATATATTCAAAAATGATCTAGTGGAATCATATATAAAATTTGAATGTGACCAGTTAGATATATTGTATCACTGAGAGGGGGAGGTGGTGAATCATTGATCCTATTTTTCATTTATATTTCTTTTCAATTGAAACAACATTCACCTCTTGTTAGAGATTTCAATTCCCTACTGAAAATAAATCCATCCTAGATCCAAATAAAAACAAAGATTACTATGGTTCAATATTCAATAAGAATAGATACATCCTTGGTATGGTTTAGAAATGATCCAACACAATACAATCCACTTGAAAAAAAATCCTTGGAATACAACGAAAACAATATACCCTAAAACATGTGAAACATTGGATAATAATCACATAGGTTCATGTTCACCCTCATTGCATACTAGTGTAATAAAACATCTATGTAACAATTCATGTTACATTTTCTTATTTTTACTTTAACAAATGTATTCAATTGAAATACAATTATTCAGCTACGTAATGAGAGGAATGACAACACGCACATGGAATTTGTTATGAAATAGTTAGTCCGATCTATTTTGAGTCTGATTCCTCTGAGTCTGATTCTTACAAAATAATTCTTCCAATCATATTTTCTGATAGAATACAATATAAATTAACCATCACCAACTTAATTCAGAATACAATTCTTCATCAATCCAATTCTATTATAGAATAAAAAATAAATTAATTGACACCACTTCAATCCCTGAGAATAATAAAACCTATAATAATATTTCCACAGTCTATAAATGTTATATATATTAAAACACGGTACGAGAATCCATTTCAAATTAACTAAAACTCCTAATAATATCATACGAATACAATAAAAAAGCTAAATAGGATGATTCACTGGGTATAAAAAATTCTTAATATGATGATCATCCGAATATAATCAATCTATTATGGTCTCTTCCCTTAATGAAATTTAATCAATAAAAAACAAAATAGTATCCCTTTCTCTCAATGGAAACTCAGAGATTCTATATCTATTGTGGTGAACTATACATAATCATCCATGAACAATGTTCTTTCTGTGTTTTATTGGTGACCGAAAATAGGTTTAGGTGTTAATACAAAAACACATTCCCACTCACCTAAATTTACCAAAATATAAAATTATTATAAAAAATTAGAGAATATAGGAAATCATCAGTGCTGATAAATTATTCTAGAAACTTATATAGTCTTCACATATTCTTCACCATACTACAATTTCAATTTTCAATCCAATTAAAATTGATACATCCAATTTCAATTACCATGTCTGATTTCCTTAAAATGATTTCATCATAAAAATTATCTATACCATTTCAAATTTAACATGAAGAAGTAGACTTCCACTATAGAGATGATGTCATTATTTTGAAAGATATTCCCCCTTGAAATATCATTCATCTTATTTTCTTAAAAATATAAACCTTGAAAAAATATCACTTGACCTAGTCGAAAACATCACAACATTCATAAACTAATGCATGAATCAAAAATTCCTTCACAACTTTTAAATTCATTTGAGAACATATTTATCATCACCATACATGGATTTGAATGTATTTTACCTCTCCAGTCATTCCATATTATTACTTTTCTTCTCAACCAGAGTATAGTCTTTTCTAAATATGTATATTCTAGATATGATCATTATGAAAGTGATCCTTTTTTCTTCCACCGGGAAAATGATTATATTGGAAAACAATTGGCACCATTAATTACTCTTCAAAGGGCACCGCCTTTTTACTCGACACCACATTTTAGAACAAATCCAACTTTTAAAAAACCCACCACATTTTAAAATGAACCCATTTTTCATAACAACACTATGTTTAAAAACAACACCAAATTTTCAGAAACAACACCATTTATAACAAAATATCATTTTAAAACAACAACATGTTTTAAAAAAACACCACCTTTTAAAATAGACCCTTAATTTACAATAGCACCTTATTTTAAAACAACACCTCCTTTTAAAACAACTCCTTCTTTTTAAGAAGACCCTTCGTTTTCAATCGGTATAACATTTTAAATAAATAAATCATTTTCATTCTCACTAACACTACTTTTCATAGGCACTACTCTTCATCCGCTCCACATTCCCTTAGAACCACTATTCCCATCAAAGACAATATTCCAATCAGAGCAACTACTCCAATCAGAACTGATTTTCCTATCCAAACCACTCTTCCAATATACACCACAAATCTAATAAGAACCATTATTAAAATTGAAACCACTATTCAAATATAAAACATAATTCACTCTTCCTTCCCCCAAATATTATTGTTATGAAAAACAATAAATATCACATCTTTCCATCTACCACCCAGATATGATAAATTTGGATGTGTTAATTTTTGTATTAGTTGCATCTATTTCTCTCCACCTTTCTTCTATCATCCTTTTATCACATGTTCTCATTTCAACTTATGATTTATATGAAATAAAAATTGGCAAAGAATCATCACATTTAATTCAATCATAGCCATAGTGACTCTGATTCAAAACATTTACATCTTTCATATCGATTCCATATTGAATCTAATGACATTCAATTACATATTAAGATCTTCTCTAATTCTAGACCTGAGCCATCTATAAACAAAACCTTTTATTGTAAAATAGATTCTTCTCATTACTATGGACCTTCATACTATGTAAAAGCTTTTGAGAACTCATGTATCATTCTATTCAAAACATAGTTCTGATTATTTAGAAAACATGAATCTGATTCTTTTCAAAACATTAATATAAATCATTAGATAATATTAATCTTATTATTTTTGAATAAATCCTCTATATGATTGTTTTGAAACCAATATAATTTTGGTGGGAATAAAAATGTATCAAAAATATTTTTCTTCTTTTGCAGCAAAACCGATCAACCAAAAAACATCTTTCTTTTGATCCCTTTCAATCCGAATTCCCATAAAACATCTTTCTCAACATATTTTCGTTTCACAGCATTATGATTGATTAAAAACAAATATATCCAAAACAAAACATGGGCCTAACAATCTACCCCTTTGTATTTTTTTCATTATCTACTGAAGTACTTTTACAAAATGATATGTTTCATTCTTTTTATTTTCCCCATTCCATTGTTTCCCCCCCTATTTATTTTATCTCTCCCCATTCTCTAATCTCCCCCTATTGGAAATCAATTT
Organism: Viscum album; assembly: GCA_963277665.1. Classification (NCBI taxonomy): domain Eukaryota; kingdom Viridiplantae; phylum Streptophyta; class Magnoliopsida; order Santalales; family Viscaceae; genus Viscum; species Viscum album. The sequence continues at coordinate 1,877,239,321 of OY728150.1, read as the reverse complement.
TTAAAAGAACCATCATGTTAATTTATCCCTTATGAAAAAATAACCCTCATTTCCCGGGTTGGAATATTTCTTCATCCTAGGTATCACATGAGTTTCTTAATAATCATCCTTTAACAAATTAACTAGAAGTCTATTTTGGAAAACCAGGTGTAGAAAACGTGTGTTTTTAATAAAGGGGATCAATTCTATCTATAATAAAACTTCCAAGAAATACCTTTTCATGTTTCTCCTAGCATTATCATGATTGGGGAAACTTTTGAAATAATTTTTCTATGATAAAGTTACATATACCCATCCTAACAAACACATCAAAAACATCAGCAATATAATAACATAACTTTTCAGAACAATATTTTTTATTCCTCACCAATTTATTTCAAAATAAAATTAATAGAGTCATCAATTCTATATTGTTTATTTACACTTGTTCAATACCCTTCTTGTTAGAACAATTATACAATGAAATTGAGAATAATGAGAAACCTCTATTGTTCCTTGGAAATAATAATCGGACTGAGATTACCCTCTATTTCATTCATTATTCTTCTTCTTAGATTTTTTATTGGATGATATTTCTTCCATATGATCATCTTTATTGTGTTCTGTAACATCCTTCTTCTTATTTATCAATTATCATAATGATGATGTCTACTTTTCATTATCTTTAGGAACATCCTTGATACCATTAGTTTGGTCCATGGTTTCCATTCCTATCATTTTCCTTAAAAAGATAGTTGGACATGATTTTATATATTGACCTGATTTCTCATATTTAAGAGATGTGGATAATGTTTTCTCATCATTTCTCATATCAACATAATACTACTTCTTTTTCTCTTCTTTAAATTTCTTTTGTCTATCCTCCAATATGCTAGCCAAGTCAATGTGTTCTTTTTATATAACTAAGAATTAGTTATATTTGGTCGTTGTAGATCTATTTTTCTAATCTTCCATAACATTCATCTTTGGTGAATTGTTCAGAAAATTATTTTGGGTCGATATCAAAACAATACATTATTTTTCAAGGTGTCCAAGTTCAAATAATTCATTGATAGTTTCCAATGATATGAATATATTATTAACCTTTACTTCATCCTTCTCAGGATTCCTCAACATTGACATCTCAAACATCTTATTTTTATGTAATTGACTCCCCCTAAAATCCTGACATTCATAACCGGTGAGATTATAGTAATGTTTTTTATGGATGAAACACATACTTTCCATGTGTCTGAATCCACAAAAATACAAGCAATGACCCTAGAAAGAACACTCTCCAATTAAACATCCATAATGATTGAAATTATGAATACATTTTTCAGAAAACATTCTTTTTTTATATTGTATTCATCTTTTCCTTTTCATCCACTATAGTATCAGATGTTTTTGAAACTATTCTAGATCTAGAAAAAACATTTTAGGAAATAAAATGGTTTGTAACTTCTGAATTCTTCACATGGGCCACATAAATAACATTCAAATCATTATTATTTTATGAAACACTTTGACTCTACTTTTATCCCTATAAAGATAACTTTTTTTGAACCTTCTTAGAATTTTCATTATTAGAACATTTCCCAAATTATGTAATAGTGTTTTTGAAGATTGTATTCTTAAATTCGAATTTAGATAAATTTTGTTGGACATGTTCCAACTCTTATTCTTTTTCATTCAGCTTTACCTCAAGATTTTCATTATGATTATTTTCTTCTTTAAGATATTTTATCAAATATCCAATCTCTACAAACATTTTATTCTTCACTTATAATAATATTTCTTGAATTTTTTAGGAACATTCATCTTCAAAATCCTTATTTTTCATTTCATGTCTTCTAATTTTTCTCAGGAAAACACTCAACTATTCATTCAATTTTATATCATGTTGAGTTTCTTCTTCATCATAACTCTTTCTTTTTAATTATTTATCATTCATTGTGGTAATAAATGTTTTTCCCCACCATGATCAATAAATATTTTGGATTCATATTAACATTATTCTTCATCAATAGAACCACAATATTTCATTTCTTGAATAAATTTCCTCACTCTCTATTATAATAATTGTGTTTTCCTCACCATCATTTGTAACCTCATAACTATCATCTTCCTTAGAAAAAATAATATTCTTTTGGATTTTGAGAACTTATTATCTTCCCTACTAGAATTGAATTTTTCATTATCACTATTTTCATACAATATATTCTAAGTGTTCTTTCCTGTTCTTCATTTTCTTCATCATCACATTCTTCTTTATTAGCTATTTTTTTACTATAGGAAAAAACATTCCCATGAACTCTGAATCTAAAAAATTTTATGGGATGTTTTCATTAGTACCTTCTTCTATCTATTTATCATTTTTATAAATCAAGGTTAATATATCATTAATATTTATAGAAACATCATTTTCAAAGTTAGAACCACCCTCGTCTTCTTTAAAAAGAATATTCATTGGCTTTTCATTCTGTATAGACTTTAATGGAATTTCTATATCAACTTTTGTTTTTATCATCATAGATTTTTCTCTTTTCATTTTATAGGTAATAAGGTGCTATGAAAATTGTCAAAAGATATTTTTTTAGGATCTCAATCTTCTAAAGAAAAATCCTTTCCACTTAATTTTTGAGGTAGGATTCTCAAGATCATTTAAACCACAATAGAATCATTATTCTTTTCACCATGACATATGATAGTACTCACAATGTCATTTACCATTGTAATGAAGTCCCCAGCAGATTCATGCTCACATATATTCAAATATTCATTTTCTAATATATAGTTATGGAGTTTTTCATTCTTGAATTTTGTATTTACTTCAAATATGTTATTAAATTTTTCATATATACCTTTGGATGTGACAACAACTTTCACTCTTAGGAATTTACATTCAGAATGTGATGAAAATATAAAATTCTTCCCAGATCCATCATTCTCAAGATTCTTCTTATCAATAAGTGTATGTGGAGCATTACCATCAATGGGGGGAAATAAAATTGTTACTAGTTAAAGAAAATCATTACTAACAGACATAAGATAAGTCATCATTCTATCCTTACAGTAATGACAATTCATTCCATCAATGATTGCAATCTCCTTACTATTCAAAAAACATAGATTATCTATCAAAATGTCATATTCAAATACTACAGCAAAGAATAAGGGAAGGGAACTTATGCTCTGATACCAATTAAAAGTTCCCCATTAGAGTGATAATATCACTAAGAGGGGGGGGGGGGGTTAAATAGTGATAAACATTTTCTTTTATGTTTATTTTTAATGGAAAAAACATTCACCTCTTACTTGAGATTTTAATTCTTGATTTAAAACAAATCCAACACATATCCACAAGAACATAATGGTTTACAAAGTTCACTATTCACGAAGAATAGAAAAATACATGGTATGGTTTGGAAATGATCTAATAGCACAAAATAAACTAGAAAAGTATCCTTGGATTACAATGAGTAGTATATACCCTTACACTCACGAAGCACTAGAAAACATTCCCACTAGTGAGTGTGGTCCCTCATTGCATAATAAGTAAATACAACATATGTGAAACAACTATTGTTACCTACACTTCTGTTAAATTAAATAAATGCATCCAATTAGAATAAAATTCATCAATTATATACCATGAAGAATGGTAAGAACCACCCATGAATTATTATGATACAATGATTCTATCTTTCCTAAGTTTGATTCCTCCGTGTCAGATTCATGAAAAAAAATCTTCTAGTTGAATTTTTTAATAGAATAAAATAGAAATGAATAGGCAAAAATTCAATTCACAATGTAATTCTTCCATAGTCCAGTTTTCTAATAGAATACAATATAAATGATACAACACCACTTCAATCCCTGAGTATGATGAAACCTAATACAATACTTCCTCAGCCTGTAAATCATAAATACCATAAAATGTAATATAAAAATCTCATTCCGATTAATTCATTCCAACACCAATATTAACTGAATATAATAGAAAACTCGAATATAATGATTCCATTAATACAATAAATCCAAAATATGATAATCTCCAAAATACCATCACTATAATCTTGACTCTTCCCCATGAAATGAACTCATTTAAAAACAAAATGGAATTACTTTCTCTAACTGAACACTCAAGACTTATCTCTTTAATATGGTGAAATATAAATCATCATTCAAGTACAACATTCTTTCCACCTTTTATTTGTGACCCAAAATAGGTATAGGTGGGAATCACAAAACACTTTCCCACTAACCTAAATTCACCCAAATCCCAATTTTTCCTGAAATCATCGAGAAAGTATAACATAATATAAGATTATCAATTCCCCTTGAATCTTATAAAGTCTTCACATATTATCTTTCAATGTCCCATTTCAATTGTCAAAAAATTACAATCTATAAGTCTAATTATTATTATTTAGTATGATTTACTAAAACAGATTTCCTCATAAAAATTCTTTTTACCAATTCAAATTGAACATGAAAAATTAATCTTTCACTCTAGATATTCATTTATTATTTTTAATAATAGGCACTTAAATGATAGAACATTCATCTTATTTTCATCAACAATAAAAATTTGATGGAATATCTCTTGAACCACTTGAAAAAATCACTATATTCAGCATCCAATGCATGAATCATGAATTCCTTCATGAATTTTAAATTCATTTGAGAACATATTTAGAATTTCCATACATGGATTGAAAAGTATCATAACATTCCATTAATTCCAGATTTTTTATTTTATTCTCAACCTAAATATGATCATTTCTAAATATGATCATTCTAGATATGATCATACTAGAAAAAATCATTTCTTCTTCCCCCGAGATACGACCATTTTGAAAATCAATCGGCACTATTTCATACTCTTCCGTCAGCACCACCTTTAAAATCAACACCACCTTTTCAAAATATTACCACCTTGTAAAAGATCACCGTGTTTTAAAGAAACACCATATTTGAAAACAACACTCTGTATCAAAAAAACACAGCCTTTTAAAACAATTCCACCCTTTATAACAGATGCTCTTTTTAAAATATCACCGTCTTTTTAATAAACAACTAATTTCAAAAAACACCTCTTTTTAAAACCACACATTCTTTTAAAAAATTACTTCCTTTTAAAACAACACATCCATTTAAAACAACACCTCTATTCTAATTGGTATCACCATTTCAATCAATACCACATTTTCATTAGCACCAAAACAACTTTTCATCAGCACCACTTTTAATCTGAAATACTCTTCACTGACACCACCTTCCATGAAAAGCTCTATTGCAACAGAAACCAATATTCCAATCCAAACCACTTTTCCAATCAAATCCACTATTCCAATTAGAACCACTATTCCAATCTAAACCACTATTCCAATTAGAACCACTATTCCAATCATTAGCACTATTCCAATCCAATCCACTTTTCAAATCAGGACCATTATTAAAATCTTCACAACTACTCTCTATTCTTTAACCTGATTATAATTTTTTTGCAAAAAATCAATATCAATTATTTTCCTCTTCCACCAAGATATGATAAATATAGATATGGTCTTTTTTATATTACCAGAATATCATTAACTCCCCCTTTCTTTCATAAGTCTTGCATCATATGTTCTCAATTCAAATTATGATTTATATGAAATAAAAATTAGTAAAGCATCATCAGATTTAATTTAATCGTAGCCATATAGACTCAGATTAAAAACATCAGTTTCATTCATATCAGTTCCAGAGTAAATCATATGAAATTCAATTCCTCATTAAGATCCTATCCCATTTCGGATACATACCATGTCTGATCAAAACATTTTATAAAAAAAACGTATTCTCATTATGATTGACACACACGGTGATTACAATTCTTTTGAAAACAAGATAATTATTCTTTTCAAAACATGGATCTGATTCATTAGAAAACATGAATCCAATTCTTTTCAAAACATGAATCCAATTATTTAGAAAATAGTGATCCGATTATTTTCAAAACAATCCTTATTATGATAGTTTGGAAACCAATACATTTTTTCTGAAGACAAAATGATTCAAGAAACATTTATTCTTTCCTAAAAAAATTGATCACCCACAAGACTTCTTTATTTTTACCCATTTCAATCCGAATTCCAATTAATAATATTCCCCAAAATACATTATTTCATTACCATGCTAATATATTGACAACAAATACCATCAAAACACATCTTGGGCCGACCAAAAATCTAAAATTTTTATAACATGAATTAGGAAATATGAATAATAAGGTAGAAGGAGGATGTGGAAGACATCCCCTCAGTACCCAATTCTTCCTCATGGAACCTAGGAACTCTCCAATATACCTAGTACTAGAAGATTCCCACTCGGTATCCTATACAAGGAAACCCCACCCCTTGGCCCATTATTAGGTACCTAGTAACATCCAACTAGGAATTCAAAGCCCACTGTTTTCCACAACCTCTTATTTTTCATTAACAACCCCAAAGAAGATAAATAAAGTATTCTTCTATCAAATGAAACATAAAATAAATTAAATTAAACAAGATCAAAACACAATTGCATTTGTCCATATTAATATATTCAAGTTCACCAGTCTTCTAAAACCATGAAAATATGAGTCGTCTGCTAGATCATTGAGACTATAATTCATAGATTGATATAAAATCCCCGCAATAATGATTCACTACCTTAATAATAAACATTTAATTATCAACCACATATCCAAACAATCACTTCTTTTTAATACATCATTGTCTCTAATTTCTCTATTACTAACTCCAAGCGAATTCCCAATGAACAACTCCATGGATTGAATGAAATTTTCACTAAGAATTACATTATTGAAACATTGATACCTCCACCCCGAAATAAAAGAGCTCCAACAAATCATTGGATTCGTTTTACTCCAATTTATCCTTAAACAAGGTTGGATTTTTAAATTTATCATTCAATATCTCCACTCATGTCCATATGAAAACACTAAGATAATTCATTAACACACCCACCAATCCCAAAACCCTAATACATCATACACTAAACAATATTTTATGTTATAGTGATTCCCTAAGAAAGAACCAACCACAAATAAATTATTTTTATTCACATTTTTCCCTCTTATAGGAGTCACTTATAGAAAATTTATATCAATAGTCCCAAAACATAAATTCATTAAATCTAATATTTTGGTAAACGATCCCAACACAAACACCATCCACTCATGTCCAATTTACCTAGATCACTATAATGAAATTAAATAAACATTAGATATGCAATTAATAATATTTCTGGTCACTCTTGGTCAAAAGAATAAAAAACCAACATTCTAGCTAGTCCAACTAGATTCTTATTTGAAAACCTAATTAAAAATGAAATATACACAAAAAAGGCTTTAGAGTTTTCCAAAAACACATGTCATTCAAGGGTTTCCTTCACCAAAACTAAAAACCGAATGTGTAAATCCATGTTGATCCTTATTTTGAAAATTTTCCTCTTTTTCAAATTTCTTTTGAAATACAATTTCATGGCCATTTTTGTTATAATTTCTCTAAACATGAAAATCCAAATGAGTTCACTCACACTTCACGACATCGTAAATAAATATGTTGGTGTTCCCCATTAGAGGCTGTGGATTTTATTCCCACATCATGATATTTATCATTAATTACCCTTCTCCAAGGTATATGAATACTATTTCATTGGGAAATATCTAATAACTCTATTTTTATAGTTTTATTTACACATTAATATTTAACGATTGATATTCCTATACTTGGGTTTTCACCGAGTTAATATGGTCATATGATGTTCTTATGAAACTCATCATTAGTATAAAATATTGTATTGTTTTATGAATCAACATGTTTATTATTTTATAAGAAACGACATTTTAGATGTAAAATGATATGTTTCTAGAATATAAATAAATACGGAAATTCATATTTGGTAATTAGATTATTTATTAACAATTCATGTTATTCATATTATGAAAACGGTTTTGAAAAGTGGAATAACAAAAATAATATAGTCATAATAATATAATTTTTTTAACCATTTTAAATATGAGAATATCATATTTATTACACTTGTTTTTGAAAACATACAACGTATTTATTTTAAAAAAGATAGTTAAATTAGGAGTTGATTTAGATTTTCAATAAATAAAATATAAATAATGAAACAAATTATAGTGAATATAAAAAACTATTATATACCTTTAGAAATTACTTAATTATGAAATTATTATAGTTAATTGGTAATTTTTTTAAAATGACATTCCACAATTTAAATGTCATGCGTTATGATATATAAATAAATTCATTATTTAAAAATCATAAAATCTGATTTATATAGTTTTTATCAATTACAAAATATATGATATTTAGATTATATAAAAAATATATATAATATTAATTTAATTTTAAAATATTCATTATTCATGAAGTATCATATATATACTTTCTAATATAAAATTTGATGAAGTTCATATTGAAATAAATATTAAAATATTTATATTCTTATTAATTTATAAATGTTTGCAATTAGAATTTATTTACGAATATATCATAAATGTCTCATGTTTTTTAAAATATATAAAATATATATTCATTTGATAAATTTCATTGATATTCATGTTTCTCTAACTTTTTATAAAATATGAAAATTGGTTATCCTCATTTATATTTAAATTTTATTCCTTGATAGAGCCTTTCATATCATACTAGGATTGATAACATAAAATCTGGTTTTCACCTACCTTTTACAAGTATTGTAATTATAGTTATGATCTTGATAACAGTTATTGATCATAGTTTTTTCATATTTAGTGTTTTTGTTTCCATGAACTCAAATCACTCTTTAGTAGTGTATCCATTGGTAGAAGGACTAGAGGTTGGAAAAATGAATTTATGAGAGGCCTTACATTGATACGAAATTTAATTGGGTTGGATATCAATTGTTTTGGAAATACTCATGTAGATATTTTTGTTCTCATGTAAATCTATGGCGTTACATGAAAAATTCGTGTACCTTATGCATATGATAAATTTTTATATGTATGAGTATAGATAATTTCAATTTTTATATTTTAAACAACAAATTTCATTAATATTGAGTTACAAATTAATATATTGTGAACACATTATTTTATTCAATGGAATAGGGAGTCCAAAAAAAAATTATCAGAATCGCGCACACAAAAAATGAAATAAAACACCTAAAGATATTTAATTAGTATGATATAATAGTATAATATGCATATGATTTATATTAAATTGATTAGAAAAAATCAATAAAATAATAAATGTGGAATCCCATCCAAATTAACACTTATCAAGGCCTCGATTGTCAAATTAGGTAGACCATCCTATATCAATGTACCAAAGGATTATTTGATGTATAGAATGCATGTAATGGGTGAAACTAGAAAATCCTTGGGTGGTTGATGGAATAGATTGGTTCCCATGTATTGATATTCGTAAACCTATTTTTGGTATTTTCTTTGGGATTCACCAGCTAGGAGATCCTATTAAGACTAGGTCACTAGAGGAATATAGTTTTGTGAATCCATACAAAAGATTTCTATAAGTAATTATCCGATCAAATGTCAAAGAGTTATAGATATTGTTATTATAATGATTACCTACCTAAATAAGTGGATAGTAAAATCCCACTACAGGCTCATTTCATTGTGAAATAGATATCTTTTCTCCCATAATGAATATGATGTATTCATGCATAATTTTTTATTCAGATAACATCCATTTAAATCCTTTAAAAAATTTTTATAATCTATGATGATCACCTTATGACAAGTCATTGTTGTAGATTATGGAATAATTCACACTAATCTTGTTGGAATCTTGAATAATAATGAAATATTATATAGTTAAATTATTCTATCAAGGATTGAGCTTTTTTAAAGGAGAAAAATTTAGAGTTCCCAAATGTGAATATTATAGAAATCATTTTATCTATTTTTGACTCATGAGTTTTATATATAGTGTACAAGTTAAAAATTTGTGTGGGGAAACATATATTCAGAGATAGTAAGGAATTGATAAAGCAGGAATTAGATCATTATGTCAGAAATGGTTCAAGAAAATATGTAGTATAGTTCCACACATATGATTACATTTTACTATGTGGATTAATACTAGAATTGAAAAAATATTATTTTGTTCCCACCATAAATATGATTTTTATTTATCTACCTTTTTTTACAAATTATTGGTTACTATTTTATTAATGAGAACCACTGCTATAAGATATATATGAATGAAATGTATTATATTATTGGAAAAGGAAGAAATGGTTGATATATTCATTATATGGATAATCATATTTGTAAAATTATGAAAAAGGGGATCAGGGTTGATTTTAATATCAACATCAATTGGAATTGTCTCCTTATACACATAAAAGATAAAAAAACTAAATGACTTCACAAAAATGGATTTTTGGAATCCTTATATTATGATTAATTTGATGTATAAAAATCATTTTTATATGTAAAAATTATAAAATCATCTTTTGTGTGAAAAGGAGAGTGGGTTAGTGAACTATTTGATCTATGACATAGTGAAATATGTGGACTAGTGAGTACCCAAGAAGATGGTAGTTATGTGTATTTTTTTCTATTACTAATGTATTTAATTAGTATGGGTGTTTGTTTCTGATAAAACACATGTATGAAAATTTAAAAAAGATAAATGAGTTTCATAATGATGGATATTACTAATTGGGTAAAATTATTAAAGTACTCCATCAAGATCATCATGGTGAATAAATGGTAAAGGAATTCATTATTCATATGAGATATTTTTTAATAGTTTTCCTATCTCACTCCTCCTCATACAAAGTAATTCAATTGTGTATCTGAATGAAAGAATTGTACATTTTTGGACATGGTTTTTTTGACGATGAGTATATGTGACCATCCAAATTCATTTTAGGATTATGATCTAGAGACATAAAAAAATTTAATAAATAATGTAATATCTAACTTAGATGTAAATATACCATATGATATATAACACATAAAACATCCCATTATTAATTATGTGAATATTTGGGTTGTGATCATTACATACGTTGTTTTATTTTTGAAATATTGACCCGATGACTAAAAATTAATATATGTTAGTTATCCTAAAGAAACCAATAAATATTATTTATACCACCCTACTGGATAAGAAGTTTATTTTTATAAAAATGATATATTTACTGAGATGTAAAACCTAATTCAAGGATTAAGTGAGAGATAATATGAACTTAAAGATGATTGAGACCAACAAACAGGAAGTGTTCTTAAGTAGGAGGTTCAGCCAATTATATAAATAGGTGTAGATGAAGAATCGACTCATGTTACACAATAAACATTATTTTTTGGTATAATTCATCTTATACCAAGGAGATTAGAACTTTTCCTGGAAATGATGATTGAATAATTTTTCTATGAGATGAAACTACTTCATACCAAGAGGCCATTGAGAGTTTGGATTCTAATAAATTGTTAAAAGCCATGAAATTTGATATAGATTATATTTTCACTAACAAATAATTGAACATGGTAGATAAAACTAGAGGGGTCATACCCATTGGGTATAGGTGTATTTTAATCAATAATATTGACATGGATTGAAGAGTGTCTAGTTATAAGGAACTCATGGTAGAAAAGGGTTAAAAATATTAATTTTATTTACTATAAAGAGACCATTTCACCTGTGATGATGAAAAAGTCCATTTAGTTGTTATATCCTTGTCAGATCAATATTATTACAAGATATATCTAATGGATTTCAAAACCACATTCCTTTATGGAAATATTTTTTAGGACATATATGTAAAACAACCCAATAGTTTTGATGTTCCAAATGAGAATGCTAAGGTTTTCATGTTGCGACAGTAAATTTTTGAACTAAATGAAGCTTTTATGAGATATAACATCTGGTCTGATGATGAAATCAATGAGTTTTATTTCATCAAGAATGAAAATTAATATTTTATATAAATACATCTTAGTGTGAGTATATTTTTATTTTTAATAATAATTATAGATGACATAATGGTTATTAGAAATGATATCTCAACAAAACACATTGTGAATATTTGGAGTGGTAAATGATTACCAATTAAATTCATGAATGAAGATACATATATAATATTTCTAAATATCGATAGAGATACAAATAATATGTTTCTTTTAATTAGATAGAACAAATATATTGGTAATGTTCTAATGTTTTTTTTCATGGAAACCCCCAAAAGAGGTATTTATCATTATTTCTTGAAATAAATCTTAGTATGATTTGGAATCCTTATGAAGAGTTATATAGGATGAGTAGGATTCCATATTCAGTCAGCGTAGGATCCACTATCTCTTTTATGTTATGTAATCATCATAAGACCTCATATTCTTTGAGAATAATGAATAGATACCAATAAAATCCTACTAAGAGTCACTGAGCATCTATTTACAACATCCTTAAATACTTGAAAAAGTATATGGAGTTTCTAATTTCTTTTAATTGAGACAATTATATCTGTGTATAGGGTTCACAGATTCTATTTTTCAATAATAACAAATTTATGAAATCTCAATGTAGAGTTGATTTTTTCCAAAATGAAAGAGCAGTTATAAATATTCCAAACATGTCACCATGTCCGACTCAACAAAATTGGTAGAATAAATCAATATATTATGTTTTGTGAAGGAAAATATATGGATTAGTAATTTTTTACTTAATGTGTTGTGGTTATTTTCATCAAGGGATCAAATTTGTTTTTTTGTGACAACAATGGTGTTGTTGCTCATGATATGGTTCTAATATCTTAACAAACGACCAAACACATCCTTCATAAATTCCATCTCATATAAAATAACATTGAGAGGGATAATTTAAATATTATTTCTGTAGATACATAAGATAATGTCATAGATTCATTAAAAACCCCCTTTTCATATCAACAAAATGAGGGTCATGTAGAATCTTTTGGTGTTAAACATATGGGAGACTCGCTGTAATGGTTTTAAACGTATCATGTTATTATAATAATGGAAATCAGTTTTTATCATTCATTCATTTGTGATACAACATATTTTAAATGAGTGGTCGAAAGATAAATATCCCCTAAAAGTAAAAAATATATAGTTTTCTATAAATTATGACAACGATGGAGTAAAATGGGTTATGATGATATGTATATAATAGCTTGAATTATTCTTATATCCATTGATATGGGTTTAATATAAGATACTGAAGATTATTATCATAAGGTAGTAACTAGATACATATCACACATATATATCCACTAAATTATATCTCATCTAATTTGACATGGTCGTAGAAATACATATGTTTGTATGCTTATTATCAATCATTATTACCTGAGGATGGTGGGATATATAGTATCAGAGCTTGCATTGATTGATACACAACATATGAAACCAACCATATGATCATAGTCAATTAGGGTCTATTTGGATACCTTATTGATCATCTAATCAGTTAGTGTAAATCCAATTTGAAATTTTCCCACTAATATAACAAGAAATGATATTTCATCCTTAAGTGAATTACACTGAGGGAATGCATGTCCATGCTTAGTGGAATCACATATGATTTCCACAATTACTTGGATAAGTAACATGTTCTTTTATTATCAGATAAATGAATGAAATATAATGTATTCTTCTACATGATGAGTCATTGTATTATAATTAAGAAAATCATGAGAGAATTATACTAGATTGACATATTCCCTATTTAGTTGTAGACATATTTCATGGAAAAATAGAGAATATAAGATAAATATGATATATATATATATATAACATATTTTAGTGTAATATATATATATATATATATATGTTTGTTTAATGGATATCACACCAAAATCATTACTATACAGAGTAGCACTGATGTTTTGTTAGAAGCAACTCTTTACTAAAATCTATGGAATAGAGATTTCACAGATGTTTTCAAGAATCACAGTGTCAAGCAGTTATGTCCTTGGATAAGTATTTAATTATGGACGAATTTTTTTTCATAATCAAGAGATTTTGATAAAACCCCATATCCAAAAAGGTTTGGATGGATTCACAAAGAGTTTTGATGTTATGCATAATGTTCTAGTGGAATTTTACTGTAAGTGGGAGGTTGTTAGATGTGCAATAATATATATATATATATTTAATAATATATTATTTTAATAAGTATTTAATACAATTATATTATGGATCTATTTATGCATGTATTAAAAAATTTTGTAATACTAAATATATAGATGGTAGGTATTTATTTATCTTAATAAATTTTATTATCATTTACAACCCATTATTAATGTTTTAGTGGATTTATATTAAATCCATGGAAAAAATAAATGTATTAACATAATATTATGGAATTAATATGGTGTGATGAGCCTCGTCTTTTACCTATATATGGGTATGGTGTATCCTTCAGTTGGTTGTGGATAATTCTCTCTTCCACCCATACAATTGTTCGTCATCTAAGATAATGGCACTAGAAACCCTTCATCATTTGGGTATCCTCCGAAAAAATTCATTGATCCATTATTCAGTTTTCACCACATAGAGAAAATATTTTGTTTTACTTCTTAATGTTATTTAACAGGCATTCTCCATCACCAAGGTAGAAGAAGGCTTTTGTGTTTTGTGTCTTCCAGGAACTCTGTTTTTATAGTTTTATTTACATATTGATTATTAAATATATTTTTGTTTGTATTAGGGTTTTATTCCACTAAATATGGTAATATTATTCCCATATTAATCTCATCACAATGTACCCTATCCGTATTGACATGGTATCCCCAGCCAAACCATCGATTGCGCTTCTGGCTCGGCCTCTACCGGAACATTTGCATTGTTTTCCTCCTCGCTAGCCAATCCATCCTTGCCTCTCCAGGCCCTACCTAGTTCCCTTAGACCTTTATATCTAGTGCATGATTAATCACATATGACTATTAATAAGACTATCAATACCCCTTCTCTAAAAGAATTACTAATCCATCTGGACTCCTAGTAAGCTCAACTTTAACTGGTTCATGAGATTCGCCATGGAAATCATCGGGCAGACATAATTTATGGCAGTCTCTCGATTGATTTTTCTTTGGATTCCATTTAATTGGATGGGTATTTTCCCATGTAGATGTTGGTAGAAAGGATTGGGGTATAAAAATCTTCCCCCCTTCTTCTGTAATCTCATCACTTTCTGGTGTCTAGAAGCTCCATTTGAGTCTTGATTCATAACCACAAACCCTTCTCTATGGTGATAAAATTCCATGGGAATTTCTTGAAGGCGTGGTCAAGAACTCTATACACTATTGGTCAGTTGTGCTTCAATTTTTTTCAGTTGGATGATGGAATTACACTAAAGGAATGATTCTTCTCAATTGGTGTTGTGGAATAATCTTTTATTCTCACATGTTATTTTTAGCAACATGGATTTCCTACAAACTATAAGTGACACTCTTGGATTATTCATTTGTTATGAAGAGTTTGTAAACCAACATCAAGATGTGAGAGTGGCCAAGATCTGAAATTAATTGGACCTATGTCACCCTATTCTGGCATTCATCTTACTGAGACTGGGCTATAAAGTATTTCAGTGGCATCCCTTACTGTTCATTTCATTAACGCATTTATAAATAGAATTACACATATAAGAGAATTCTATATTTGTTCATAAAATTTAAGATAGGGAATCCATTCCTCCACAATCACAATTGTAGTATTATTGTTCCTATATAGTTCTTCTAAAGATACATTCTACTATGGTTGGAGGTACCTCCTAAAATCCTTCCATCTCTGAAAGCCTTCATCATTTGGAGACACATTATATATTGAAGGGTTTAGATTCCATAGAAATGAATAATTTATTCACTAAAATATTGGTCTTCTATATAATACTTTTATCCCATTTGAAGGGTACCACGGAGCATGATATTGAACTAGATCTTTCTTCTAGATAGAGATTTACATCTTGTGGTTTTGATGTTGAGACAATAGATTTTTTCAAGCGAAAGGAAAAGCCTAGTTCACTATTTTATCTTCGTAATGTCCACAACCTAACCATCCCCACTCTTATTCATCTAAAAAATGGTTTCAGTATGTGATCACATGTGGATCTAGAAAAATAAATTAGTACTCTCTATCTCTCTTAATCATAGTTAAGTTCATATGATAGGTTATTCCAAATGAGAGGATGATTCTTCATCACTTCAATATATGTGTTTTTAGTACTAGTGGCCAAATCTGGTTGCCTTTAGAATCAATAATTCCCTTCATTATCTAAAAATCACAGGGCATGGGAGCCCATTTGATGACTGATTAACTTGTATTTACTATCCTTCATTACATGATTTTGTTCATGGAAATCCTTGATATCATGAGTCCTTATCAAAATATCTGTGACCATGATTTATAGATCTGGATTTGAAATTGTATACACGGTGATCCATATAATAAACACATCTATATTTATTGGGATTATAATAATTCTGTATAATTAAAAGGAATTTCTCATCATCCTTTTTGCATGAAAATATGTTTTTTATTCTTGTTTTTACTTTATATACTTTTTTATTAAAAATGGGATGAGAGGGAAAGGGAGACTCTCTTGAAATATCATATCAGCTTCAACATGAGATATGGGTCATGGATTGTATGAGGAGACATCCAAACCATATTGGATCAATCAGAAAGGAATGGTGGATGGTGGTACCCTTTAAAATATAGACCTGAATTTTTTGGGTTTTCGTCAAATAACGACCTCTTGTACATATTCTATTCACAGGATAGATACACATGGTGTAAGGATCATAAAGAGAGATGTTATAGGTGGTAAATTCTAGACCAGTTCTTATCTATCTTACAACCAATATACTCATATATGAATGCTTGAATGAAACAATTAGTTAGATAAATATGACATAATTTTCTTATATATTTTCTCCTTATATGTATCAGTGATGGTTGTGATCTTTTCATCAATTCAAATAGATGGGAGGCTAGACAAGATTATCAAAGTGTTGTCTGTGTATCATTTAATAAATAAATAAACAATGGATCATGGTTTGGATTCCATAATAAGAATAGGTACGTAAAATTATGTCTCCATAACTTTTATATAAACTAGCCTACTCTTTCACTAGAAATGGATCGTCTTAAAGATAATATTATTCATGTCGAGTTGGGGGTGGAAGGATGATGAGATTATGAGATGTTCAACAACCTTGTTAGCATAAAGATTCACATGGCTGAATTTCTTATAGAAATAAAAGTAGTTTCTAGATAACATTCAATGGTAAAATGGCTCAAATAGGGAGACCATATCACCGCTTTATTTTAGGAATTCATTGTGGAGTGGGGGAGGAATACTATTCAAAATATTCTTCATGAGGATAGGTCCATCATCAATGATACTAAAGTGGTTGTAGTTATAGATGATTCCCAATGTTATTCATTATTTTTTGATGCTAATCCTTGTATGTAGGATGTTTATCCTCAAGGGTGGGTAGGCATTTGTGTGTCCATAACTCAGGTTATATCAACTATCGTAAATAATTTTTTTGAGATAATTCTAGATGAGAAATAAATCTAGGGGTCTTTACCTATATTAATTATGGGAGATCCCATAGTTCAAATAGATTCTTCAGATCTTTCTTCATTTAATCCTTAGAGTTCATCTAGAATTAGTCGGTGGAAATCATTCAAGATTACATCCAATGGGAACACTGACCCATTGCTACATGTTCTACGACATTAATTCTAGTCCCTAAATTCAATAATCTACAATCCCTATGAAATATTGGCTTCAAAAATCATTGTAGATTTTCATAACAGAACACTTGTGGTCTATCTCCATTCTTGTTTATTTGGTGAATATCATGTATTCATAAGAGGCATGTAAAATTGAAATGAAATTTCCAAGGTCCAAGAAATGGTGGAGAATATTAACATTATGGTAACATGATCTCAAATATCAACAAAAAATATATATGGATAAATCCTTTGAATGGTTTGAGTATTGCTTCATCATTAGATTATTGTGGTTCATTGGATTCCTTGCACAGATGATGGATATTTTGTTCAGAAGTATTGGATCCCCATAGTTCTCTTTCACCATCATGGAAAAATATTTATGGCTTCTTTAATTTAGTCATGGCAATAAGGCAGGGTGGTCCATTATCCCCTAAAGTCATTATTTTAGTCTAAGATAACATGAGTAGATATCTGATCAAAAGTGATTATAAGTGGTAGATCCATTCATTATAGTATTGGCCAAAAATCTCTTATATTACTCATATTTTATTTTTAGATGATCTTCTCAATTTTAGAAATTCTAGAAGTATGTTTATAATATAACTCAACTAGTTTCTGAATATTTATATCATGTTGACTGTTTATATAATTAATCATGGAAAGAGTATTTTTTTAATTTCATTATCTTTTCATGTGGGTATAAGTAACATTATTCAGGATAACATAAGAATATCCAAAAAAAATAGTGTCTAATGATTTTTTTAAGAGTAGTGATCTCCCTTAGAAAACTACCCATCCACCACTTTTATAACTATATTTAAATGATATCTACATATATTTCTTGATTTTAAAATCAATTTATATCTTTTGGAAGATGTATTTCTCTTGTTAATAGTGTCCTTCCCTCAATCCCTATGCTTTATTTTTCTCCCCTCAATATCCCCAAGACAGTTCTATGAAAAATTGAGATCATCATGACCAAATTTACTTGTGATGTTCATAAGGAAGCTAGATAAAACTCTGATTCGTGGAATATGATGGATTTTGATGTATATTAGGGTGGAATTAATCTTGCATGTTTAGTGGATACAATAAACTATCATCAAGGAAATTTAACCTGGTAATTAAATAAAGGTAACTAATTATGGGAAAAAGTAATCTATAGTATGTATGGGATGCATCCAACCATCCAGGGAGATTGATTCTCAAGGCTATGGTATTCTACATGTATTTACATTCACACTCTATAGCAGCACTCACGATGGACTTTGGAGTGTAGTAGGATAATCATCTAAAATGATTATTGGGTCGGGAACACTTTAGGATTTCCATTTTTTCCTATGTGTGACTTCTCATTTTATCGTGCCAATAGCTTCCCAACCTTCACTCATGCTATTTTCAACCCCCACAAATAATATTTTTTCTTCCGAATTTTTATTTCTTATGATCTAGAAAGTCTTGTGTACACAACCATTCCTTCATTTTTACTTTTTGTCAAAGGATTATCGAAATTTTATACATGTGAACATGGGTCAAGATTTGTGGGGTGGTATTTAATATAGAAATTTTATTCTTGTAAAATTTAACATCATTTTAAGGATTTTATGTAATCACGTGATCCTTATAGACAATCGGGTGTATTGAAAAGGAGTATCATTTAAATCCAAGTTCACATGTTTTAATGCTCGTAGATATGCGTCAGATTTTAATTTACACTTTGAAGGGGAATGCGCATCCACAATCTAAAAATAATTTTCTGGAATCATTGGAATGGATATACACTATATTGAAAGTGATGTGTCATTCCTCAATTTGTTTCTCAGCAAGTAGGATGACATATATGAGAAAACGAAAAATGAAATTATACTTATGATATGGTGTTGGGGGATCTGAATAGCTCGTAACAAGGCTAAACATGTCTTAGTGACTAGATCATAGATGAAATTGAATGTTCATGCATGATTATTTGTTGGATAGCTTATTATGTTAATTAATCACTATGATTTTCTCCATTATTATGGAGCCTCATGGATGGTAAAGGACCTGTCTCGTTTCACAGAGTGTGTGCATAAGGTAAATGAATAAGATGCAATACCCCTACATGAGGGCCCAAGATGAACATTGTTGGATCTTGTATGGAGGTGTTAATGTGGCGTGGAGTTGTTGTTCGAGATCAAGGTGAATTTTTTGTCTTTTCATTCATTTAATCCTTCTCCACGGAGACTCACTTAGGGATGAACCCCTCAGCATTATCAAAGGGTTGGAGTTGTGATTCTATTACAATATTAATTTGGAATGGGTGGAGAAAGTCTCCTCTATTATTCATATGTCTATCTAGGAAGAGATCATCATCCATTGGGAAATCATTTAGATGGTACGCAAGTGAAAGAAATTACCTAAAAGAGACATCGAAATTAAACATATAAGGATACATGTTAACATGGTTCCAGACTACATGGTTTTTGGTAGAACCCTCAGTAGCCCATGTATCATTTATAATCGTTTTTTATCCCTTCCACAAGTGTGCATTAATATTGTTCAGGCATATTCTTAGGGCCTTCATTATTTTACGCCTCCTTGAATTTTTTCTTCCAAGACCCCTACCATTAATTTATTAAAATATATTCATTTTGGTTGAAAATAAACATAAACCCTACCCATTTGGATCTAAAATCTTACCATGAATGTTGGTAGAGGTGCGTCCAATGAAAAATTTTGATTCCATCACTCACCTCAACACACATTGTACTATTGTGATCTAGTGGTCATTCATGTAAAACATGGAAGGGACTAAGTTGATGATCTATGTAACTCACCAACCCAAAAACACTATATAATAATTTATATAAACCATCCACATGATATAAAAATAAATTTATTCACATTTATTTCATTACTAGATTTATAAATAAAGGTAATGAATTTACCAACATTTGTTAAATTGTTTTTGGAAATATTGTGTTTTTAAATTTTCCATGTCAAAAATAGGGATAGATTTGCTTCAATTAATTTACATAAGTTTTTAAAACATTGGTTAATTAATAAAAATTTAATCTTTATTTAGATAATCTTGTTAATATGTTTAAACATAATTATTTTTTTTAAAAAATAAATTTTTTAAAATATGCACATTGTGAAGCTCTAATGTCTGCACCCTAATAATGATGAGGCTTTCCCTACGCTAATACTCTAACCAGATTAGTCCCATAACACATGGATTATTACCTCTTTATTCTTTCCCTTTATAAATAAATTATTTTTAACACCTTGGATTTGATCATGTAATCCAAGGGCACCCCAACAAATCATTGAACCACAATAGAACATCATACATCTACTCTGATGTCATATTACTCTATATATATATTCACATATTAACAAAAATAAATTTATATAAATTTATATATAAATATATTGTATTAATGTATCAACATTCACACCTATTATAATATATTTTCTAATATGATCATAAAAATATTATTATTTTATAATATATATTAATATTTAAAAATATATATTAATATGTATAATTATATATATATATATTATAATTGTAACATAAATCCATATATTTGTGTGTGTTTAAATTTATTCACCTATAAAAATAAATAAATATATAAATATATATATATTATATATATATTATATTTATAAATTTAATTGAATTAATTTATATAAAGTCAATTATAATAACATATTATATTAATAATATATATACAAATGATATATATATAAATATATATTATATGTTAATATATTAGATTATATATAAGTTAATATGATTTAATTTATAACTTTTAGTTGGCATTTGGCATAGGGGAAAGAACCCTGAAATCCTATATGAAAAATGGGGGTTTAAAACCCATTGGGCGCAGGTAGTTTAGCAGTATTGTAGTGTACTATATTGGTGGCAAGAACTGTATGGAGACATGTCACTGCAGTGGTGGCAGGTCACTATGGAAGCGGCGGGTATGGTGGTGTAATGTAGCAGGCTGGTATTGTAGCAATACTATTTACAAAATGGGCCTTGGGCCAAACATTTGGGCCTACATCCCATATAATGTGCTTAATTCCCACTGAGACTTCGGTCTATGTGATGGGTTTCCCTCTACCCAATTAAAGAGGTCATTTCTTGGATTTAATAATAAATGAGTCTTTGACCACATCCTTTTAAAAAAATTATTTATATATATATATATTCTATTGATATTACTTGTCTATATTTTTCTGTGTCTGTTTGTCTGTGTATAAATATGTATTACATTATATATATATGTATATATAAAAATATTAGTTTACATATATATATAAATTAATATATTTATTTATCTATAAGTTAATATAATATATATTAATATATATTAATTTATTTATATATATTAATAAATTATAACGGTTATAATTATAAATTAATATATATTTTTATAATATTTTTATTAAATGTTAATATATTTGTGAGTGTATAATGAAATATATAAAATATGTTCAACTGGTGTCGTAACATGATGCAAGCTGCTCTACAGGGTCTTCATTCCTCATGTTGGGAATGTGGGGCATTAGGAGTTTTTCCCATGTAATGGAATTCAGATCCATTACATTTTGAGTCATCATTTATAATAAAATTAATATAGTCATTGTTTTCATTCCATGTGAAGAGGGATTGAGCTTTAACCATTGTGGTGTCTGAGTGTGTGTAGTTTCGTTTGTTGTTATCCCCTCTACCTATAATAACTAAAATATAATATATTCATTTATATATTAAAATAGTAATTTACACACACATATATAAATATATTAATATATCCACATATATAGTAATATAGATATAGAAATTTAAATATATGTATCATTTAATAAGAATATAATTATTTATTAATATATTTTTATATTTTTATAAAATATTTTTATGCAGAGTATTTATATTATATTTTAACATTTTTTTCAGTGTGTATATAAACATTAATACATTTATATTTATATTTATATTTATTTTATATAAAAAAATGTTAATTCTCAAATATATATATTTAAATATTTATATAATTATATCTATGTAGATGGGGTATAGAGTAGTGATAAGAACTACGAATCCTGATACCAAAGACCTATGTTCCTAGAATTAGGTTTTTTTTAATTTTATTAAAATCCACTTTGAGTTATGTGGGAATTGCACATTCTAGAAATCCAAAATAAACTCCTCAAATTTAAAATTTCAAAACAACCCATTACAAAGAAAATTTCAAAGGAGACCAGACATCAATGGAATAAAATTCAAAAGTGAAATTGAAAATTGAACCTGCAACATCAATAACATCAGGCCATGAGTTATGAGCCATGAGCCTCCACCATGAGAATCGTTAAACCATCGACCATCAATCTTTCTTATCCATTAATAGGTCCCCTTCAATCATCATCCCATCCCATTGTAATCACACCGTCGACTGAAAACAACCACTCCGGTAGGATGGAATTATCACATATACTATAGAAACACTATAGAGGATCTGTAGTAGTATTTTTGC
This sequence comes from Viscum album, assembly GCA_963277665.1. Classification (NCBI taxonomy): domain Eukaryota; kingdom Viridiplantae; phylum Streptophyta; class Magnoliopsida; order Santalales; family Viscaceae; genus Viscum; species Viscum album. The sequence continues at coordinate 1,877,216,023 of OY728150.1, read as the reverse complement.
ATTATAGTAGCATGGGTAGAGTAGAAAGTGCATTTGATGTGGAATGATTAATTTGATCAAGCATTTTGGGCCATTTATCTGGGCCTTCCAGCCTCTGGGACATTAGGCCAACCATGGCGGACCTTTGGGCAGTGTACGGGAGAATATCCAAGACTAGTGGAATGAAATATTGTGCCAGGGAGGTCACGACATAGAGAGTTATGCATGTATGATTATCTTTTAGGGATTCTGAACCTATTTCTATTCATAACACTTGTATCATGATGTGATGGTTGAGCATAAACAAAACTCTATGTGGACATGTTGAAGAAATTTGATGAGGTGGTAGGGGGAGAGGTTTTTCTTTTGTGAGTCTATAGGATAGTTATCATATGCATGTGTTCTTCTAGGCATTTAGGCTATATAATGGGAGTTTGTGTCATTTAATTAAGGCCATGGTGCCTCTATGAATCCATGTCCAATAATGGTTCTATCTTAACCTATATTAAATGGATTTATCAAATATATAAATCTAGGAATTTGGTCAATGGAAACACTTTTTTCTCGATCCATGTTTAAGTGGTACTCTGAGTGACCTCCACATCCAATATATCGGGTTTAGATTCTTGGAAACCCATTAAGGAATTTCTAACTATTGTCGTGGGAAAGTGGTAATGCATGGTGGGAAAATAATTTTATTTGAATCCATATGATGTAAAAAATTGGTGTATGCCACATTATACCATGATATTTTTTTAAAAAATAAAATTTATGATCACATATCACACACCCAACACCATGCATAAAAGACTAGGAAATATTTTTATTTAAAATGACTCAAATAACCTTCGTATTGAATTGTTGGGAATGAATATGAGTAACCACATAAGGGAATTTTTATATAACATAAATAATCAATAAAAATGTATAGATTATAGGTTTGTATATAGGCACTCAATTTTTAGTAAATTGATTTAATTCTTTAAAAAAGATTGTTATCATTTTTTGTGAAGTGAACATTAAAATTAATTTATGACTCATTTATAAAGACTATTTTTTAAAAAATATAAATAAATTTTGAAATCATCACATCAAAATTTTCTTCTAATTATTTTTTTGGAGTTTTCTGAAATGGCTGATTTTGTTCTAAATAGTCAAAACTTCATATTTTATAGAAATCTATCAATTCATTTAAACTATTTATAGAGTTCCATTTCATAAGAATTGATTTTAATAAATTAATTAGTTCCATTAGATTAAAAATACTGCATTTAAGGTGATTATAATCTAATTTATTCTTAATTTTGGTACATAACCATTTTATACTAAAAAACATTTTTCCAGAGAACTGTTTTCATAACATTTTTCACATTTCCGTTTAAATTATTTTCAGCCAATTACCTGGATTTAATTTGATAAAATGGATTAAATATTTGTAACAATCATGTCCAAATTTGGCAAATAGTTCAACTTTATTTTCATACAATAATAATAGTAGTCATGATAAATTTTTATCTCTATTGTACAGGGTCAATTGAGAAACCAATGGTTTAAACTAATGGGAAATGGATTTAAAAACATCTCAAAAATTACCTTAAAAATATTTTTGTGAGTTTAATACTTCCAAAACATTATAATTTTTTCAAAAAATATAATTTGAGGTAATTTTTCTTTAAAAAATACCATCATATAATATTAAATATAGGAAAATTCTAAAATGAATCATTCTTTATTTTAATGTCAATAATAATTTATAAAAGGGAAAAATATGTTATGATATATTATATATTTTTTCTGATGATAGATAAATTATTATGATGGTAATTTATTTTGAATTTTTATTGATAAAATAATTACCTTAAATTCTTATGAATGAAAACACAATTCATATTCATGTTGTAGAAAAAGAATGAAAATGATATTAAAAACTCTATAAGTACGTTTTATTGGGTAATATGTTATCTTTAAATATTGTTTCAGATAAATATAATTTATTATTAATGTGTTTAAGGATTATATTTAATTACATTACTAGTTTGTTACATTTTGATGTCAAATGATATGAATAGTCCAAAAATGGACTTTAATGGTATTTTATGTTATACAATGTTTTATCAAAATGATTCAAAATTTATTAAATATAGAAATTTTCCATGATTAATGGATATGGGAAAGCATATCAACCAATGTATACATTTGGTTCACCAATAGTTTTTATTTATCTTTATTTACCCCTAAAGATTAAAAATAATTGTTATCTCTGTATTCATTAAAAGTGTTATCATGAGGTTAAAACTAAAATATAAGAATTAAAACATCACATAAACATGTATATATTTTATTTGAATAGAGTATTTTAATTTATCACTACCATAGATTATAAATATATTCATTTTCCCACATTAATAGGAAAATAAATTTATATTAATTCAATATTTTGTGTGATTCTAAGGGTTCATCTCTCCCTCTTACAAAAGGACACTACCATTCATCTATTCCTCACCCTTATTGAGCTTTTTATGTAACTCCATGACCCAAGAAGATTGGAGTCGGTACATTATTATGTATCATTGGCATTATCACAAAATATCAGGTATCCAAAGACCAATTAGTTTGGTAGCCATGGAAGTAATATATACATTCATAAGGTGTACATTTCATCATAAAATGGAAAAATAGAACAACATTGATTCCATAGACAACACTAAGATCCCATAGAATATACATATAAGTTAGTAATAATATAATTCTTCGCATCCTTGGAAAAATAAAACATAGAAAGGGGTGAGATCAGATGCTCGGTAAGGATAACAATATATCAGAAACTTTCATAAATTAGCATATATATTTAAGGTAGTGTATAGAACTAAAATAAAATCCTTTTCATCATAAACATCATCATAATATGGAAAATAATAATCCAAATAATTCCATTTACTTGCTCTCATTGATATTTTACTAGTTGAATAATCACTTGTAATATCAATAGGAACTTTCACAATGATGGAATCCATAATGCCAGACTTCATAACCACATTTTCAAGGCCTTATTCCAAGACTACCATTATGATTTTTTCAAGGAATTGTGCCAAGACACTAGTTTGTCCCATGTGACATACGGATGCATCAAGGATCTATAGAGGGCTCCACCCGTCACATACTAAGTCCAACACATTTCTGATTTGAAAAGTTTTAAACATAACATAAACATTCCTATTAAAACTAGCATATAAAATGTAAATACTTTATCCATAAACCATGAATTGTGTAAAAATAACACATCCACAGACAAACATATTACAGAACCTTCAATACAAAATGAAAGATTTGTATCATAAGAAATAATCATCAAACAAGATTGAAATCCATTAAAGGATGTTGACATAGATGAAATCAAAACTATTTGAAATAAATATATCATTATTTTTTTGAAATCATTTTAAAGATACATAATTATAAAAGAAAACATTTATTTTGAAAATATTCTTATAATCTGGTAAGGGAAGCTTTGATGATGTTATAACAGTTGAATATAGCCACACCCACCGTATATGTTAAAAAAACATTATTACCTTAATTTTGTCGAAAATTACATCAAGTAACTTGTTCGGAAAATGATGGAACGTTTCCTTTCAAAAAGTATAAGGTAAAATAGGGGTATAAATGACATTAAACCATATCCTAGTAAGTAATAATTTTTTTTGGAATACTTTCAGGAAAACACAGATGTGGATGATAAAGATGGCCTAGTAAATAACTACACATAAACAACCTTGAATAAGGAATATGTGGTAGAATTAACCCTTACCTTGTACTTTTCCTTCATAAAGGGTAGGTTAACCACCTGTATAATGGTTAAATAATTGTTATTAATTTATACAAGAATCATATAAATTAATATGATATCATATATGATCTTTTAAATTTTCTTTGTGAATAATATTTTAGTATTATGGTCGTTTCGATTGTTAACTGATTCATTTTCCTTTATATGCTTTGTTACATAAGTAATGTTTGTTATATAAAGGATGTATATTATTTATATTCATAATGATGTTAATTTTTTAAACATTATTTTTATATAATATAATAAAAATTAGTCTTGAATGAACACAATGGAAAATCAATCTCATCCTGTTGGTGGAGACAGTAATCTGTACGTACGCACGAGCGACAATATCATTATTTTGATATTAAAATCATATATAATTGGATATTATATCACATATACAGAATATATATCATTTAATAATTATTATTTACATCATTTATACATCATTTTTATAACCATTCAAATAATAATGTATTGAATAAAAACGACACCAAGACGTGGAGACAGTAAGTCGTACGTACGCACATATGGTGACATGTCATTCAAAGGATGGATAGAATAATTAATATAGTTGTACCATATTTATAATAACATAATAGTATATAAAATATAATAGATTTATTATTTTATAATGGATTGAACAAGGAAAAAAGATGTGGATGATGAAAAAACAAGAAAGAGGTGGTGAGATATTATCTCTTTTTCGGGTTCTTACATTTGATTTTATCAAATGTGCTCCATAAATTGGCTCTATGAATAATGGAAGGACTCTAGGATTAAGGGAGTACATTATAAAGGGTATTTGGGTAGGGGTTAGCCGAGCTAAAAGGCTTTGAATGTGTGAATTAGAGGTAAGGGTAAGTGGCATTTTACAAGGTGGTGAGGGGCACCTTAGGAAAAGCTAGAAATATTATTTTGTAATAAAATAATATTCGGTTTCTAATTTATCCAAAATAAATTATTTAAAAACTAAGGCTGGTATGGGTTGAAAAAATCTATGACAATTTTTTTTAGACATGTTTGGGTTACTATATTATCCTTATCTTTTAGATTTAACTCACAGTTAAATAGTTTGACATTGACCATGTCTCTTTGGATTTTTATATTATATGGTTAATAAAATTACTATAAACTTACAAGAGAACCCAAAGTGGTTCATTAATGATACATGTATCTTTATATAATAATTTTTCCCAAACCATTTATTTTTTAGGATTATTATATCTACCAATAATAGTGTATTTGTTTTAAAACTCTTTTATGTCAATTTTTACATTATTTAATAATTGATTTTTTTATGTTTTAAAAACATTATTACTTCAATATAAATACAAATAATGAACCCCATCATGTCATATTAACCTAGAATATTAGTGGAATTCATTAAATGTCTAAATTTATATTTATGTGGATATTTATAATATCAATTATTTTAATCTTTCATTAATATAGTTATTACTTCATCATCATTGTTTCATATATAAATTTTATTATTTAATTTCTATAAATTATAAATAAAATACCATTATATAGAAAATCATTTTATCATTCTAATATATATTTATAGTTGAATTTATATTGTGTGTATCTCTATATTAAAATTTGTTTAGTTATTAAACATTGAATTTAACTATTTTAACTGTTCTTTAAACGAAATAATAATAAATGTCCAAATCTAATCCAAGTGGACCAAAGAGGTTCATATTTTATTCCTAATGTTGTTTTTTTGAATTATACTTATCCAATAGAATAAGGAATTTTTTTTGGGTAATAATAATATCATTTTTACCCTTAATTACCCTATTATCTTTTAACTGTGGTACATAAAAGTAAAAAGTTATGATCCATCAAAAATTATTTTCATCTTATTGAACCACATATTAATTAAATATATCAACCGTGTCTCTTACAGTTTTTAAATTGAAATCATATAAGCGGTAAAATTATGTTTTATGTAAATTAGCAAATGCTCCTTGGAGGTTGGTAAAAGACAATAAAATTTTCAATAAAATTTTTGTATATCTAATATTATTATAAACTCACTTCAATGAATTAAATTGAACTTATATAGGAATTATGTATCTATATTGACCTAAAATATATTTAAATAAAATAAATAATTATTAAAATAAATTTAGGTTTTGAACTATGACTCATTCATTTCAACTATTCATCAAAAATTGATTGTTTTGAAAATAATTCCATAAATTCACCCTAAGTTAATTTTGATATTCTGAATACAAAAATGAAGTCCATTTTGAGTGATAAAATTTATAAAACTTTACAAAGTGGGTATTACTATTCATAATTACTAGTTTGATTGGTTTTGGTGTGTTAGAACTTGATGTTTCGTACAACACACACTATTGTATTATTCATAGAGAAGCGTACCATGGAAGCATGGGGTGTTACATTCTCCCCTCCTTCAAATAATTTTGTCCTTGAAATTATAGAATATTATTTCATAAAAAGACTTGGGTGGTTCTTCATCATAAGTTCCTCAGGTTACCACGTTTCTGATTTCATCATATGGTTCCTCCATAGAACTTTTACCAGATGAGTCATCTTGTTTGTCAACACTTGTTATCTTGTATCAAGATCATTGACAGGCGCTTCACAATAAGACATATCGGGATCTAGTTCTAATTCTTTTTTGGTGAGTACATTTATTGAGTCAGACATGTATTTTCCCAAAAGTGATACGTGGAAGACATCATGAACTTTGGAGAGACTTGGCGGCATTTCCAAATGGTAAGCTATGACCTCAATTCTTTTTAGAATTTCAAAAGGTCCGATGTACTTGGAACTTAATTTTAATTTATTACCGAAATGTATAAGTCCCTTCCATGGAGATACCTTCAAGAAAACAAGATCTCCGACCTGAAATTCCAAATCCATCCTTCGGTTATCACCATATCTCTTCCGATGACATTGAGTTTCTTTGATGATGGTTTATATTACCTTCACCTTTTCAATCTTTTCCTCCACAAGTTCTAGGACTACGCGTTTTATTTCACCAACATCATCCTAACATGTTGGTGTGTGACTTCTCTTTCTGTATAATGCTTTATATGGTTCTATATGAATACATGAATGAATGCTATTGTTTTAGGAAAATTCTACCAGAGGTAAATATTGATCCCACATACCTTGAAAGTCAAGTGATCATGATCTCAACATTTCTTATAATGTTTGAATTGTCAATTCTGATTTTCCATCAGTTTGGGGGTTGTAGGCAGTGCTCAAAGGAAGTTCAGTATCCCTGGATTTCTGAAGACTTTTCCAGAATCTTAATGTAAACTATGGATCAAAATAAGAAACAATAGACATGCGTACTCTATGAAGTCTCACAACATAATATATATTTAGCCTTTCTAGATGTTGACGTGGTAAATCTTCTTTTATAACATGAAAATGTTCAGACTTGGTAAGATGATCAACAATGACCCATATTGAATCATCCCTTGTAGGTGCCTTCAGTAGTCCCATGACAAAGTCCATCGTAATATTAATAAAATTCCACTCACGTATGGGAAGAGGTTGCATGCCTCCTCCAGTCTATTTCCTTCTAGCTTTCACTTGTTAACAATCCATACATCTTGAAAGAAAATCAGTAATTTACATCTTCATGTTGTCCCACAATAAATGTTCCTTCAAATATCTATACATCATAGTGCTACCATGGTGTATAGAGAATTTGGAACTACGAGCATCATCCAAAAGTTCCCTTTATTGATCAGGTATATCGGGAACACAAAGCCTTTTCCAAAATTTCAAAATTCCATCTTCATACACAAATTCACTCAATCTCCAATCATTCACAGCTTTAATATTATATTTAAACTCATCATCAACGGTGTGAGAACTCATGATCCTTTCTAGTAAACATGGTTTGGAAACCATCAGAAAATGTATTGATGTTTCACCTTCCATGGTAATCCCCCTATACAACATTACTAGATCCATGTATATTGAATACTTTTCAACTCTCATCTTGTTCAGAACTCCATGATCCTTTCTTCTCAAAGCCTCTACCACCTTATTTTCCCTCACAATGTGGTAGTGTATAGTGAAATAATAATTTTTCAGTAGTTCAAGCCATCGTCTTTGCCTCATGTTGAGTTCTTTCTGTGAGAAAATATACTTCAAACTCTTTTTATCGGTATACATCTCACATTTTTCGTCATAGAGATAGTGTCTCCAAATATTCAAGGAAATATTACAGCTGGTAACTCAAGATCATTAGTTGGATAGTTTTGTTCATGAATTTTTAGGTGTCATGATTCATAGGAAATAACTCTATCATTTTGAATAGGGACACAACCAAGTCTTTTATTTGATGTGTCACTATAAATAACAAAACCGAAATTCTCCAATGGTATTGTTACGATTTGTTCATTGACTAATTATCTCTAAAATTCTTCAAAATAGTCTTCACACTCTGTTGTCCAAATAATTTTAACCCCTTTCGGTGTGAGCTTTATTAATGAGTTAGCCAATAGGGCCAAATTCTGGAAAAAAATGTCGATAACAACCTGCTAAAACCATAAAACTCCATACCTCAGTTATACTAATTTGTGATGTCCATTCATGGATTGCCTTGGTCATAGAACTATAAACATAGATTACATCCTTAGAGATAATATGTCCATGAAATGAAATCTCCTAAATCCAGAATTCACACATGATAAACTTCCCATATAATACATGTCTTATAAGAGTCATTCGAATAATGACCATGTGATTTTCATGATCTTCATAGAATTTGGAGTATACCAAGATACCATCAATAAATACCACTACAAATTCATCAAGATATTCCTTGAACACTACATTCATTATATCCATGAAGATAGAGGGTGAATTTGTCAATCCAAAAGGCATTACTATAAACTCGTAATGCCCATACATTGAAGGTCATTCTTTGAAAAGTATTATGCTCCATGAAGTTGGTCGAATAAATCATCAATGCGAGGTTGGGTATACTTGTTCTAATTTGTTATAGCATTGATCTCCCTTTATTCAATTACCATCCTCATAGATTCATCTTTCTTCTTAACAAAAAGAACAGGGGCTCCCCATGGAAAAAAACTAGGGAGAATAAATTCCTTTTTACTCAATTCCTCTAGCTATTTTTTACTTCCACTAATTCCACAGTGGCCACTCTATAAAGGGACTTCGATATGGGCCTTGAACCAGTAATTAAGTCCATGGAAAACTCAATTTCTCATTCTAGAGTATGTCTAGGTAAATCCTCTGGAATCACAACAAAATATTCTTGCACAATAATTACATCCTCTATTTCAACATTCCATTCCTCACCCACAATTATTTCATTATATTCCACCCCAATAATTGAATTTAGTTGAGCTATTGGGGGTGGATCAAGATAAGAATTAAGTGGTGACGTTTTTGCTTTAATGATAAGGTACTATTTATCATTATAAAAATTGTAACCATCAACATCTTACAATAATTTTCCGCAACATGGTCCGAAATCCAATCCATACAGATGGTTATAAAAATTAAATCATGGGTATGACGATGAGATCAGTAGATAAAAAATCATTATATGACTTAATGGGAATAGATTCACATAAATTTGTTGCAATGATACTTCTCTTTGGAGTTTTGAATAACAACTCCCTTGTTAAATAAAATTAGAAATATCTAATTTTCGTAGCAAACTAAGAATATATGAAATAATGCGATGATCCAAATCAAATAATACATTTTATAATCACGAGGAATCTATAAAATTATCTGCCACTATGTCTTTCAGTTCTTCTACCTCCGAAGTAGTAATAGAATATGCTTGGCCTTGATCTCTTGCCCTTTTTTTAGGTAAGTACCTTTGACACTTAGTTCATTCATTTTCATAATATCCCCTTTGTCTTAAATTGTAGTATTCATCGTTAACATCCTCTTTCTTCCCCATGCAATCATGAGCCTGGTGGCCTTTTTCACCACATTGGTAACAGACTCCCATTCTGTAACACCCCAAGATTTCATAGTGTGTTATTTCTTCAAAATAATTTAATAACTGGCACTACATGAAACATCGTGTTCAAGCGCACAATGACTTACCAAACAAGCCGTTCGAAAGAAGTCATGAATAGTATTAACTAAATTTTAAACTTTATATAATCCTTATAATTTTAGAATCCATATTATCAGTTTCTTAGACATAATGTAAGAACAAATTCATTTTCAGTATTGCACTTTTACCAACTTTTAATAGTGAACCCTTTTTAAATACAATATTTTAAACTTTTTAACTAAATGGGGACATCAAAAATTTAAAATGAAACATCCCAAGCTTCCACGATACGCTTTCCTTTGAATAATATAGTAGCGTGTGTTGTACGCAACTTCGAGTTTTAACACACACCACAACATATCAAACTAGCCGTTATGAATAGTAATACCTACTTTTTGAAATTTTATCTCTCAAAATGGACATTATTTTTGGATTCGTAATATCAAATTTATCCTAAGGTGAAATTTTGGTACTTTTCGGATAACATTAATATTTTGATGAATAGTGAAAGTTACTAAATTTTAATTAAAAACACCTTTTTTAATCAAAATAATTAATAGTGATAAATTATGAATTTGAGTGCTTTTAAAGTATATTTAGAATATATTTTTACCATTTAATAAAATTTTGGTCATTTGACATAATTTTACAATTAAACCGGACATAAACAAGTGTCAATCTTTTGATAGTTATTATCTCTTAAAAACACGCTTTTTGTTTCAACAACGGGAATTAATTTTAAAGAAATTTCTGCCACTTCTGTATTTTGAATTTGGAAAAATGGATTCCATATATGGAATCAGGATGTTCAAATTGAGTAACTAGGTAACATTTATTTTTAGGCATTTTGAATAATTACTGCGGTAAATATTTTATTTACCATGGTTAAGGGTAAATCCGGTAAATAAGGGTTAGAAAATAAAATCATAATAATACTAAATTACCCGAAAACTTGTCCTAACTTTATTGGTTGATACATTCTCGACCATAGTCATCATTGGGTCGATTTTGGGACCCCATGGAGCCACTTGTAGGTGATAGGGACACTTTATTTTAATTAAGTTAAAATGAATACCAAAATGACACAAGCATATATCTTTTAGGAAAACAATTTTTACATAGGGTTATATATGTTTTATTTTCAATTATAAATATTCCTTAGAAATCTATGAAGATTTAATACATAATTATATTTTATTTTTAATTTTTAGACATTAAATAATTTAATTTATTTATGACCCAATGATGATACAATAATTACCATAATAGTGCAAAATTAAAATAAATGATATTATAAATACAGAAATAAATATAATTTTATCCTTTTTAGGAATTACAATACTTTTCTAGGTTAATATGAAATGTTAGTATTGATGAAATTAAATTGTTTCGAAGTAATCATTATGTTATGATTTTTTACAAAAATCAATTATTGAATAGTGTCAAAATTGACATAAAAGAATTTTTTAATACAAATATTACATTATTAATTGATATTAAATTCCAAAAAATCTAAGGTTCGGCCAAGAGACTTATATCATGATAGGTTCATCATTAGGGGACCATGCGGGGGTCTCTTGGATGTATATGGTATGTTTATTAACCATATAATTTAAAAATACAAAGAGATATTGTAAAAGTGAAACTAATTAACTTAGAGTTAATACTTAAAGGTAAGGTTAATATAATTACCCAAACCTGTCTAAATTATATTGTTTGAGTGTTTTTAGATCTATCCCCACCTTAAAATTTATATAATCAACTTTGGAGCCATTAGAAACCGAATATGAATTTATTATAAATTAATATTTCTAGTTTTTCCAAAGGTGCCCCTCACCCCTCTTATAAAAGGGCACTCCTCCTTCTCATTTCATCACAAATTCAAAGCCTTTTGGTTTGGCCAAACTCTGCCCAAATACTCTCCCAACATTCCTCACTACAACATAGAGGCCTTAGTTTGATCATAAAGCCAGCCTAAGGAGCCCTTTTGATCAAATCAAAAGGAAGAACCCGAAAAAGAGGTAATGATTTCACCACCCTTTTCCAAGTTCCATTAATCTTCCTCTTCTTATTTATTTGTTATTACCATTATAAAATAATAAATCCAGTATCATATATATAATGTGATTTTATTATAAATATGGTACAACCATATTTAGTATTCTATCCACCCTTTGAATAACATGTCACCATACGCGCATACGTACGGCTTACCGTCTCCACGTCGTGGTGTAATTGTTATTCAATATATTATTATTTGGATGGGTATAATAATGATGTCTAACTCATGTAAATAATAAATATAACATTTTAATGATTCTGTATATATTATATACCATCCATTTATATATTAATTTAATATCAAAATAATGATATTGTCGCTCGTGCGTACGTACGGACTACCGTCTCCACGAACGCGATGAGATTCATTCTCCATCGTATCCATTCAAGTACAATTATCATTTTCTGATTTCAAAATGATGTTTAAGGACTTCATATCATTCTGGATATGAATAATATACAACCTATCTATTACAAACATGGCTTACGTAACAAAACATATAAAAGAAAATGAGTAAGTTAACACCCGAATCAACGATAATACTAAGATATTATTAACAAAGAAATGTTAAAAGATCATATATGATATCATATGAATGCATATGATTCTTGTATAATTTAATAACAATTATTTCACTATTATACAGGAGGTTAACCTAACCCATCCAAGGAAAAGTACAAGGTAAGGGTTATTTCACAATCTCTTCATTATCCGAGGTTGTTTATACGTAATAATCTACTGGGATCTCTTTATCATCCACATCCATGTTACTTAAAAATGTATTTAAAAACATCTTTACTATGTACTAGAAAATGGGTTAATGTCATTTATACCCTTATGTGTTTTGAAAGGAATCTTTCCGTCGTTTTCCAAACAAGGAACTTTTAACCTTTTCGACATATTTAAGGTAAGAATGTCTTTTTTTAACTTATGTGGCGGGTGCGACTATTTACCGCCGTTATAAAATCGTCAAAGCTTCCCATAGAAGATTATAATAATATTTTAAAAGTAAATGTTTAATTTTATTATAATGTGACTTTTAAATTATTTAAAAATAAATATTTTAAGAATTTGTGAAAGGTACTCTTTATCAAGATCATAATTTTAAATGTTTTAAAGATTTATCTTTCTAAATATTTTCAATTAATCTCCATGTTTTCAAAATGATTTTAATAATTTATTTATATGGACATGAATGTTTTGAAATGGTAATTCTTTTCAAAAGTTTCAAAGTGGTATGGGACACTTTGATTCAAAAATCTCTATTAAAATTAATTTTTTTATAAATGTGTGACTTTTAAATGATTTTACAAAAGGGATATATCTCTCAAAAATAATTACTCATCATTTGAAGGATTTTAAGCTCATTTTAAGTTGATTTATTATAAAAAACTTATATTGATGGTTTTGTGATATGTTTGTCTGTGGATGTGTTACATTTATACTATTCATGGTTTATGGAGATTGTATTGATATTTCATATGCTAGTTTTAATATGAATGTTTATGTTATGATTAAAACTTTTCATATGGGAATGCATTGGACTTAATTCGTGACGGGTGGAGCCCGCTTTAACTCCATGATGCATCGGTAGGTCTCATGAGACAAACTAGTGTCTTGGCACAAGGCCTTGAAAAAATCTTATTTGTAGTTTTGGCACGAGGCCTTGGCTATGTGGTTATGATAGTCTGACATTATGAATTCTAACATTATGAAAGTGGTTATTGATATTTCATATGATTATTCGATTAGTAGAATATCAATGTGAATAAGTAAACAGTATTATTTCATTTTACTTTTTCCATATTATGGTGAAGTTCAAGTTTAAAAGGCTTTTGTTTTAGTAATGCATTGCCTTAAATGTTTATGCTTATTTTTGAAAGTTCCTCTATATTGTTTTACTTACTGGGCATTTGAGCTCACCCCTTTTGTATGTTTATTTTTCCCAGGATTTTAAGAATTAAGTTATGAATGACCTGCATGGATTTTATGTGGGGATATTAGTGTGGAATATGGAGACTATGTTGTTGAGTAGTTTTCCACTTTATGATGTAATGTAAAACTTTATGAATATATCTAGTGTTTCCAAGGCTACTAAACCAATCGGTCTTTCGAGATTTGATCTTTCTTGTGATCATGCCAATGTTATGTAATAATGCACCGACTCTAGGTAGTTGGGGTCGGGGCGTTATAGTTGGTATCAGAAGATGTTTTGTACAAACCTTGGAAGATATATTTAGATAAACTTTGATTTGAGCATGTATACCTAAGATGAACTTTGATGATTAGTATAGAAGAACTTCCTAGAATTTTGGTATTGTAAATATTTTGTGAGTTTTATGAGCAATACATCCATGTCTGGATACGAGCAGGTAGAGGCGGCTCTGGCACATATGTACCTATGGGTAAAACCCGAAAACACGACTTTGAGCTAGACTCTAACAGGAACTGGTGCACGACAACGGGCCTTGATGCACTATTGGTTACGACACTCCCGGGGGGTATGCTTAGGATAATTCTCGTTTTCTTTACAAACCATTATGAAGAGTTTATGAGTATATAATTCCTCAATGGAGACATTTTTAAGATTATGGATTATATCTGTAAACTATTTAATTTATATTATATGTTTTACAAGTTTGGGATTAGGTATTGTTATTCGTAAACTAATCTAGTGTATTCCATTGTTTAGAAATGGCGCCCAGTAGAAGGAATGAGAACTCTAGAAATGCACACGATACAAAGAGAAAGAAGTATCATATATTTCATGGTCTTAAGCCAGAATTTATAAGAGAAATATTCTCTCATGTATTATCATGATATGATGAAATAATATCATGTGTTGATATGATAAGTAAAGAGTTTACCGAGTCCTATGGATTTGAAGGGAAGCAAGAGAAGAAAAGGATAGATGAGAGAAAGATGGATAAAGGGAAGAGGGAAAAGAATAATTTTCCCATATGTGATAACTGTGGAACGAAACACCCTGGAACTTGCCTGAAAGGAATGGGAGTTTGTTATAGGTGTGGAGGAAACGGGCACAAAGTACGTGACTTCAATGGTAAGAAAATGTTTTCAAATGTACAATGCTTCATTTGCAAGGAGTTTGGACACTACGCAAACCTATGTCTCAGTCATCAGACTATGCCGCAAATGATTCTATTTGATAATAATCATGTTATGATACTACCACATATGAAGAGGAATGATTAGAGTTCTTATGTTGATTATGTCATTTGAGTGTTGTATCAAAAATGTACTTGTTATAATAATTATGGAGTATATAAGGATTGTACTACAGTGCTATTTCATTAAGGACTTGAGATTGTTTGGAACAAAGAAAAGTGACTCAATAGCAGGTTAAATTTTTGGAAAATATATGGTTGAGAGAAATATAAACCATAATATGGTTCTGATACCTAGGTAGTGGTTTTAGAATAATACATGATTGATTTGATAAATTATATTGGATATTCTTGACTACCTTGAAGTTGATTAATGATTTGTATATTCCATCATTGTTGGGGTTTAAAACATTTTTGGATTGATGAAATATATCCAGAATTCTATATGGAATAAGGGAGCATGAATGTAATCAATAAGGATTATGGTAATTCAGGATGTTTCAGTGTTTTAAAAGAATACATGATGAAGGTATTAATATGTTATTACAGGGTAAAAGGATCTACATTATGTTTACCTTCCTTATAAATGTTGGACTGTGAGTTTGGACAGAAGTATTTTGGATAAATTCTAGTTTGAGATTAATTTTGGATTGCCATAAAAGCACATCTCGGAGGTCGGGCACCAACCCGTCGCGACCGGCATGGCCAAGAGACTTGAACCCGCGACCGAAGGGCGACAAGGGTGTATCACCTACAACTGACACACGTGATGTCCGGGATTAAATAATGTAGTTTTTTTTAAATATCTGGTAGATGAATTATAAATTCGTTTTTTAACCCTATACGAATAGGATAAATAGAATATTTTTTTACGTTCTATTATCTTTTAGAGTGAAAGATGAGTTTGTGGTAGAAATTAGTTAAAGGATGTAACTCTACTTGTCAAGAATATATTTTTCTTTTTCTCTTATTCTATGAAGAAATTAATTCTTATTCTTTATTTAAGGAATCCTAAAACCAAAAATGTTTTATCCTAATACCCTATGTTTTGTTGAACCGATGGTATTTCAAATCATCATAGATTGATAAATTTAAGGACCTCAATTTTACACTTGTTTGTGATTGATTACCTCAATCACAACCTATAAATATTTACGTTTTTCCTCCAATTATATGTATCTAATTGGCACCAATGTTCTCCTAATCAAGATCATAATTTGGTGGTGACCCTTTCATTTCTCTTTTCCTTGTATTAAGACTAAATGTTAGTAACTCAATTTCCGATGTGGGTTTTCCCACAAATATATTTTCTATTTTTAACCTTTTATTTTCGAAGAACAATTTCAAATTACGAGGACGCAATTTGTTGAAAGAGGGGAGAATGTAACACCCCAAGATTTCATAGTGTGTTATTTCTTCAAAATAATTTAATTACTCGCACTACATGAAACATAGGGTTCAAGCACACCATGACTTACCAAATAAGCCGTTCAAAAGAGGTTATGAATAGTATTAACTAAATTTTAATCTTTATATAATCTTTATAATTTTAGAATCCAAATTATCAGTTTCTTAGACATAATGTAAGAACAAACTCATTTTCAGTATTGCACTTTTACCAACTTTTAATAGTGAACCATTTTTAAATACAATATTTTAAACTTTTTAACTTAATGGGGACATCAAAAATTTAAAATGAAACATCACAAGCTTCCACGGTACGCTTTCCTTTGAATAATACAGTAGCGTGTGTTGTACGAAACTTCGAGTTTTAATACACACCACAACCGATCAAACTAGCCGTTATGAATAGAAATACCTACTTTTTGAAATTTTATCTATCAAAATGGACTTCATTTTTGGATTCAGAATATCGAATTTAGCATAAGGTGAAATTTTGGTACTTTTTGGATAACTTTAATATTTTGATGAATAGTGATAATTACTAAATTTTAATTAAAAACAAATTTTATAATCAAAATAATTAATAGTGATAAATTATGAATTTGAGTGGATGTAAAGTATATTTAGAATATATTTTTACCATTTAATACAATTTTGGTCATTGGACATAATTTTACAATTACACCGGACATAAACTAGTGTCAATCTTTTGATAGTTATTATCTCTTAAAAACACGCTTTTTGTTTTAACAACGGGAATTAATTTTAAATTAATTTCTGCCACTTCTATGTCTTGAATTTGGAAAAATAGATTCCATATATAGAATCATGATGTTCAAATTTTGTAAATAGGTAACATTTATTTTTAGGAATTTTGAATAATTACTACGTTAAATATTTTATTTACCACGGTTAAGGGTAAATCCGGTAAATAAGGGTTAAAACATAATATTATAATAATACTAAATTACCCTAAAACGTGTCCTAACATTATTGGTTGATACATTTTCGACCATAGGAATCTTTGGATCGATTTTGGGACCCCATGGAGCCACTTGTAGGTGATAGGGACACTTTATTTTAATTAAGTTAAAATGAATACCAAAATGACACGAGCATATATCTTTTAGCAAAACAATTTTTACATAAGGTTATATATGTTGTATTATCAACTATAAATATTCATTATAAAGATAAAACGATTTACTACATAATGATATTTTATTTATAATTTTTAGACATTATATAATTTAACTTATTTATGAAACAATGATGATGCAGTAATTACCATAATAATGAAAAATTAAAATAATTGATATTATAAATAGACAAATAAAAATAATTTGAGACTTTTTAGGAATTACACTAATTTAATAGGTTAATATGAAATGTTAGTATTGATTCAATTAACTTGTTTCGAAGTAATAATTCTGGTATGATTTTTACAAAAATCAATTATTGAATAGTGTCAAAATTGATATAAAAGAGTTTTTAATACAAATATTATATTATTAATTGATATTAAATTCCTAAAATTCTAAGGTTAGGCCAAGAGAATTATATAATTATAGTTATGGACCACTTGGGTGTCTCTTGGATGTATATGGTAAGGTTATTATCCATATAATATAAAAATACAAAGAGACATTGTAAAAGTGAAACTAATTAACATAGAGTTAATACTAAATGATAAGGTTAATATAATGACTCAAACCTATCTAAATTCTATTGGTTGAGTGGTTTTAGAACTATAACCACCTTAAAATTTAAATAATCAACTTTTGAGCCATTAGAAACTGAATATGAATTTATTATAAATTAATATTTCTAGCTTTTCCAAAGGTGCCCCTCCCCCCTCTTATAAAAGGGCACTCCTCCTTCTCATTTCATCACACCTTCAAAGCATTTTGGTTCGGCCAAAATCTTCCCAAATACTCTCCCAACTTCCCCCACTACAACCTAGAGGCCTTAGTTTGATCAGAAATCCAACCTATGGAGCCCTTTTGATCAAATCAAAAGGAAGAACCCGAAGAAGAGGTAATGATTTCACCACCCTTTTCCAAGTTCCTTTCTTCTTCCACTTCTTCTTTATTTGTTATTACCATTATAAAATAATAACTCCAGTATCATATATATACTGTGATGTTATTATAAATATGGTACAACCATATTCAGTATTCTATCCACCCTTTGAATAACATGTCACCATACGTGCATACGTATGGCTTACCATCTCCACGTCGTGGTGTAATTGTTATTCAATATATTATTATTTGGATGGGTATACTAATGATTTCTAACTCATGTAAATAATAAATATAAAATTTTAATGATTCTGTATATATGATATACCATCCATTTATATATTAATTTAATATCAAAAGAATGATATTGTCGCTCGTGTGTACGTACGAACTACCGTCTCCACGAACGCGATTAGATTCATTCTCCATCGTATCCATTCAAGTATAATTATAATTTTCGGACTTAAAAATGATGTTTAAGGACTTGATATCATTATGGATATGAATAATATACAACCTATCTATTACAAACATGGCCAACGTAACAAAACATATAAAAGAAAATGAGTAAGTTAACACCTGAAACAACGATAATACTAAGATATTATTAACAAAGCAATGTTAAAAGATCATATATGATATCATATGAATGCATATAATTCTTGTATAATTTAATAAAAATTATTTCACTATTATACTGGAGGATAACCTAACCCAACCAAGGAAAAGTACAAGGTAAGTGTTATTTCACAATCTCTTCATTATCCGATGTTGTTTATACGTAATAATCTACAGGGATCTCTTTATAATCCACATCCATGTTCCTTAAAAATGTATTTAAAAACATCATTACTATTTACTAGAAAATGGGTTAAAGTCATTTATACCCTTATGTGTTTTTAAAGAAATCTTTTCGTCGTTTTCCAAACAAGGCACTTTTAACCTTTTCGACAAATTTAAGGAAAGAATGTCTTTTTTTAACTTATGTTGCCGGTGCGGCTATTTACAGCCGTTATAAAATCATCGAATCTTCCCTTAGAAGCTGATAAGAATATTTTAAAAGTAAATGTTTTATTTTATTATTATGTGACTTTTAAATGATTTCAAAATGAATATTTTAAGAATTTGTGAAAGGTACTCTTTATCAAGATCATAATTTTAAATGTTTTAAAGATTTATCTTTCTAAATATTTTCAATTAATGTCCATGATTTCAAAATGATTTTATGAATTTATTTATATGTACATGAATGTTTTGAAATGATAATTATTTTCAAAAGTTTCAAAGTGGTATGAGACACTTTGATTCAAAAATCTCTTTTAAAATTACTTCCTTTATAAATGTGTGACTTTTAAATTATTTTAAAAAAAGGATATTTCTCTCAAAAATATTTACTCATCATTTGAAGGATTTTAAGCTCATTTGAAGTTGATTTATTATAAAAATCTTCTATTGATGGTTTTGTGATATGTTTGACAGTGGATGTGTTATTTTTATACCATTCATGGTTTTTGGAATAAGTATTGACATTTAGTATGCTTGTTTTAATACGAATGGTTATGTTATGTTTAAAACTTTTCATATGGGAATGAATTGGACTTAATAAGTGACGGGTGGAGCTCGCTATAGCTCCCCGATGCATCGGTAGGTCCCATGAGACAAAATAGTGTCTTGGCACAAGGCTTTGGAAAAATATTATTTGTAGTCTTGGCACGAGGCCTTGGCTATGTGGTTATGATAGTCTGGCATTATGCATTCCAACATTATGAAAGTGGTTATTGATATTGCATGTGATTATTATATTAGTAGAATATCCTTGTGAATAAGTAAATGGCATTATTTCATTTTACTTTTTCCATATTATGTTGAAGTTCAAGTTTAAAATGCTTTTGTTTTAATAATGCATTGCCTTAAATGTTTATGCTTATTTTTGAAAGTTCCGCTATATTGTTATCCTTACTGGGCATTTGAGCTCACCCCTTTTCAATGTTTATTTTTCCCAGGATGTTAAGATGTAAGTTATGAATGACCTGCAGGGATTTTATGTGGGGATATGAGTTTGGAATATGGAGATTATGTTGTTGTAGTAGTTTTTCACTTTATGATTTAATGTAAAACTTTATGAATATATCTAGTGTTTCCAAGGCTACTAAACCAATCGGTATTTTGATATTTGATCTTTAATGTGATCATGCCAACGTTATGTAATAACGCACCGACTCTGGGTAACTGGTGTCGGGGCGTTACACATTCCCATCAAACAAGTACCAGGGGGTTTCTTCCCACATTTACTACAGGATGGACTTTCACCTCTTCCATTCTTCCCCTAATTACCATTTACATAGTGTTCAATAGTTCTCTTATTCCCTTGATTTACATTAATGTCGTATGACATTGAGAATTCATTTACTGTCTTGATAGAACATGAGAAAATATCCTCGTATGACGAGATGTATTGTGAGAATAATTCTTAATAGATAAATGATTTTAACCCATAAAAGAAATGTTAAATCTTACTTCTTGGGTTACATATATAATCTACAGCATGCCTTTCTATCCTTCTAATGTTAGCTTCATACATTGTGACATTCTCATCCTCACTTTTCCTCAGTCTCAGAAACTGCCTTTACGTATCCGCTCGATGGTCATGTGGAAAGTATTTTTTGTATAAAATTTCTTTAAACTCCATCCATTAAATATTTGATAATTTATCATCTTACTTTGTGTTTGGGATAATTTTGCACCATTGATCGGTATCTCCAGTGGGACGGTATACTGCCATGACAACATTTTCCCTTTAGCTACTCCCCATGGCATGTGAGATTTTTTCTCTAAGGAATTTATCCACTTCTCAACTACTATGGAATTTTTACCCCCATTCATTGATGGTGGTTGATACCTCATGAAGTGATCTTACATTGATACTCCACGCTACTGAACAGGGTGCTTTCTATGGTTATGGTTATTAATAATAACCTGAGTGAGTGGTCCCAGTATAGTGATAAGCTGATCAGGACCAGTTGTATCACCAACTCCACTATAATTATCTTGATTTGGGGTAAAATCCCTACATGGAGTGCATTTATTGATATAGTTACCATACATTCCACTAAGTGCCTTTTCAAAACAATGGCATACACTATATTAGTTTATGAATCGCAATACATAAATCCAAGCTTGTAAAACACTTAACATAAATTGTACAGTTTATGGATATAATACATAATCATAAAAAAAAATTCTTTGAGGAAATATATACTCATAAACCCTTTATAATGGTTTATAATGAAAATGAGAATTATCTTAAGCAGATCTCCAGGGAGTGTCATAACTAAGAGTGCAGGAAGGCCCGTTTCCGTGCACCCGTTCCTGTTCGAGTCTATCTCATAGTAGTGTTTTTAGGTTTTACCCCTAGGTACATATGTGCCTGAACAACCTCTACTATATCATACCTATATACGGATTTATTTCTTGGAAAACTCAAAAAATCTCAACACTACCAGAATTCTAGGAAGTTATTCTATACTAATCCTCAATTTCTATCTTAGGGCTATGTGCCTTAATCGGAGTTTAGGTAAATCAAGTGTCCATGGTTAGTATTAAAATTCCTATAATATGAATTATAACTCCCCAACCCCTGAATCCCAGAGTTAGTGAATTATTACGTACCATTTTCATGATCACAAAAGATCAATTCTGGAATGACTGATTAGTGTAGTAGCTTTGGAAGTAATAGATAGTTTCATAAGGGTTACATTATATCATAAAATGGAAAACTATTGCATCATTGTTTCCATTGACAAAATTGAGATGGCATAGAATATCCATTCAGTTTAGTCATAATATATTTTTTCACTTCATGGGAAAAATAAAAATAGAAAGGGGTGATCTCATATGGTCTGTAAGGATAACAATATAGCAGAAACTTTCATAAATAAGCATAAACATTTAAGGGAATGTATAGATATAAAAAAATCATTTTCAACATAAACATAATTATAATATGGAAAATATAAATCAAAATAATTCCATTTACTTACTAAAATAGATATTCTACTAGTCGAATAATCACATGCAATATCAATAGCCACTTTTATAATGGAGGAATGCATAATTCTAGATATTATAACCACATAGTAATGGCCTTGTGCCCAGACTACAAATAATATTTTGTCAAGGTAATGTGCCAAGACACAATTTTGTACAATGATTCCTAACGATACATCTAGTATCTATAGCAGGTTCCACCTGCCACCTATTATTTCCAATGCATTGCTCATATGAAATGTTTGAAACATAACATTAACATTCGTATTAAAACTAGCATAATAAATGTCAAAAAATTATCCAAAAACCATTAATGGTAGAAAAATAACAAATCCATATTTAAACATATTACAAACACATCAACAGAAAATGGATGATTTCTATCATAATAAATCAACTTCAAAGAAGATAGAAATCCATTAACGGATCTTGATGTAGATGAAATTAAAAATGTTTTAGATAAATACATCATTATTTTTTTGAAATCATTTAATGTTACATAATTATAAAAGAAAAAAAATTAATTTTGAAAATATTTTTATAAGATTGTAATGGAATCCTTGACGATGATGTAATGGTAGAATATAGCCTCACCTGCTGAATAAGTTAAAAAAACCATTCAAACATTAATTTTGTCAAAAAGTTCATAAAGTAATTTGTTTGGAAAATATGGAAAGATTCATTTCAAAATGTATAGGTCAAATAAGTTTATAAATGATATTAAACCATAGTATTGTATGTAGTAAAAATGTTTTGGAATATATTTAGTAAAACACAGATGTGTATGATAATGAGATCCTGGTAGATAATTACATCTAAACAACCTTGAATAATGAAGAGGATGTAGAATTAACACTTACTTGTAATTTTACTTAGTTGAGGGTAGGTTAACCTCCTGAATAATGGTGAAATATCTATTATTAACTTATAAAAGAATCATATAAATTAATATGATATCATATGTGATCTTTTAAAATTTCATTGTTAATAATATATTAGAATTATCGTCGTTTCAGGTGTTAACTATTTTATTTTCCTTTATATTCATTGTTATGGAAGTAATGTTTGTAATGGATAGGATGTATCTTATTTATACTCAGAATGATATTGAGTCTTTAAAAATTACTTTTAATCCTCTAATGAAAATTATTCTTGAATGGATACGCTGGAGAATGAATCGCATAGTCTTCGTGGAGACGGTAATCCGTACGTAAGCACGAGGGGCAATATCATTCTTTTAATATTAAAATCGTATATAATTGGATGGTATATCATATATATACAGAATCAATATCTTGTTATCTATATTATTTACATCAATTATAAATCATTATTATACCCATCCAAATAAAAATGTATTGAATAATAACTACACCAGGACATGGAGACGGTAAGCCGTACGTACGCTTGTATGGTGACATGTCATTCAAAGGATAGATAGAATAGTGAATATGGTTTTACCATATTTATAATAACATAACATTATATAGAATGTATTTGAGTTATTATTTTAGAATCGAAATAACAAATAATGATGAAGTGGAAGTAGAAAAAACATGAAAGTGGTGGTGAGATATTTACCTCTTCTTCGGGTTCTTCCTTTTGATTTGATCAAAAGGGATACATAGGTTTACTTTGTGACAAATAGAAGGCCTCAAGGATGAAGTGATTACAGTTTAGAGGGTATTTGGGCAGGTTTTGTCCTAGGAAAATGGATTTTAAGGTGTGAATTAGAGAGAAGGGGAAGTGCCCTTTTTTAAGAGGGGTGAGGGGCACCGTAGGAAAACCTAGAAATATTATTTTATATTATAATCATTTTTGGTTGATAATGGCCCCAAAATGAAATATTTATAGGAAAAGCAGTGGATGAGTCGATTTAGATAGTTATTGGTCACTATATTAACCATATACATTAGATTTAACTCTTAGTTAAATTGTATTACATTTACCATGTCTCATTGAATTTTTATATTATGTGGTTAATAAACAAACTATAAATTTCCAAGAGAACCCAAAGTGGTTCATTAATGATAAAAATGTCATTATATAAGTCTTTTGGAAGAACATTATATTTTTTAGGATTATTATATTAACCAAAAATATTTTATTTGTTTTAAAAACTCATTTAAGTCAATTCTGACATTATTTAATAATAATTTTTTTTTAAAGTCCTAAAAACATTATTAATTAGAAAAAAATACATATAATCAATCATAACATGTAATATTAACCTATAAAATTAGTTAAATTTATTACAAGTCTCCAATTATATTTATTTGGATCTTTATAATATCAATTATTTTAATATTTCATTAATATGGTAATTACTGCATTATCATTGTGTCATAAATAAATTTAATTATATAATGTCTAAAAATTATAAATAAAATACCATTATGTAGGAAATTGTTTTATATTTATTATTATTATTTATACTCAAATTTATATTATGTGTAACCCTATATTAAAAATGGTTTAGTTATTAAACATTGAATTTAACTCTTATAACTCTTGTTTATATAAAATAAAAAGAAATGTGGGAAGACATAATTATCTCAACCGAGCATTGTTATTTTACTTCTTCTTCTACCAGATATATTTTTATAATAACCATTACAATATTATAAAAGAGATATATATATTATTATAATGATTTATTATGTTAATATGAAAACCTTATTTATATTTTTTCATATTAAATGGGAAACAAAAACATTGTAAGTGCATACGTGTGAACTACCACCCCGCAAACTAATGTATTTCATTTCTAATTACCGTCTTTTCTATCTAGTTATAAAATTTAAAAAAAGTGGGTATTAATATTCATAACAGCTAGTTTTATTGGTTGTGGTGTGTAGAACTCAAAGTTGCGTACGACACGAGATATTGTATTATTCAAAGAGATGCGTACCATAGAAGCATGGGGTGTTACATATTAACTCGACCAAAACATGAAAAAAAATACTTCATACCATCTGTTTGTACATTATAAGGTTTCTTTTATTCATAAAATACCATATCTGGGGTCCTCAAAGAGTGATCCAACGTATGTTATTCAGGGAAGACATAATTATCTCAACCGAGCATTGT
Organism: Viscum album; assembly: GCA_963277665.1. Taxonomy (NCBI): domain Eukaryota; kingdom Viridiplantae; phylum Streptophyta; class Magnoliopsida; order Santalales; family Viscaceae; genus Viscum; species Viscum album. Next base: position 1,877,190,420 of record OY728150.1, on the reverse strand, counting down.
TATTTTACTTCTTCTTCTACCAGATATATTTTTATAATAACCATTACAATATTATAAAAGAGATATATATAATATTATAATGTTTTATTATGTTAATATGAAAACCTTATTTATATTTTTTCATATTAAATGGGAAACAAAAACATTGTAAGTGCATACGTGTGAACTACCACCCCGCAAACTAATGTATTTCATTTCTAATCACCGTCTTTTCTATCTAGTTATAATAATAGATTTAATTAAAATAAAAAATAATAATTAAACAGTTATTATTTTTAAAATATAATATATCATATATCTTCATACAATTATAATCATTCAAAAATGGAATCATTGCATGTGTGTATGCATGGACTACAACCTCTAAATAGAGATATACTTCATTTTTAAAAAACCTGCCTCAAATGGATGATCATGAGGATGGATTTAATTAGATTATTTTATGATTATAAAAATATAATTATTTTATAAACATCAAATAATCTAATTTAATTCATTATTTTATATCAAATGAAAAGGGAAATTACCCGTCGTATGTACATGAAAACTACCAATTCATGAGCCAATGTATCTTATTTTTATGACTGATTTTCATTAATGCCAAAAAAATTATTTTATGTATAAAAATTTAATTATATAATTGATATTATAATATATATTATAGTACAATGAACCATTTCAGGATAGTCAACCTACCAATTTTTTTTGTGGATTAAGAATCTAACATCTATAAAACAACCGATATGAACTTAGTAAATTGAGTAACTATATAATATATTGTAATAAATTAATTAAAAGATATTATTATTAATAAATAAAAAAAATATTATTCTTAGGAATTAAAAAAATTAATATATGTTCATTATACAGTTTGTAAAACATATTTGTAGATGGCTTGGAGATGACATAAAAGATATTATATCTTAAAACCTAGTTTTTAAATTTCATGAATGTTTCATTCTAATATTATCCTTCATATATGATTTTTTTATGGATGTGTAAACACTAAAAATAAATAAATTAAAAATTCATTTTACATCTCCCTTTCATTTCTTATAAATTTCTACTAAATGAATCATTTTTACATATTTGATGCGGCGCATTTAGATTCCTTTACAATGTAAAAAAAATATAGTTTTCTTAATTTTTAGGGAACTGTTGTCTTTTCTTGACACCATTATCGTTATTTTGTATTTTTATTAAATTATAATATTCCATGATTTATTCCATGAAAAAATCATCTTCCATTTTTTTGTAAACTTAAGTTATTACAGTGGGTTTTAATGGAGTTAAATATATCAATATATAAAAATATATTACTTATGAGTTAAAATGATTATTATGATGATTTTTATTGTAACACCCAAGGTAAATAAAGAATATGACATTTTCATATTTATCCATATTTTCAATAAAATATTAATATTACATTAAAGGTAATTCTATGGTCAAGGGCGTACCCAAATCGCAACAACGAGTTTCTTTGAAATCTTGCGTTGCACTCTAATAATAAAATAATATTATTTTAAAAGGTAGTTAACGCCTATCTGTTGTAATGGAAAGAATGAAATGAACTAACTAAAAAATTATTATATATTCTTTTCAAATATTTTTACTTTTATCCAATAAATGTAAAAGGCTTAAAATGAAAATGAATTAAATTTTAAGCATAAATCTTCAAATATCCTTTAAAAGGTCGGTTAACTGCCTTTTGATGGAGAACCCTTTTTAAATATACATTTGAAAATTTTATATGTTGTATTTGAGAAAATAAAATCCTTCTTTATAATCTGGACATAAAAATTTACTTTGTGTAAAATTTTGTTATTTTTCCGATAAAGATCATTTTTATTGAAAATGTTGCATTTTAATTCAAAACCTCATTTTAATATGATTTATTTATATGGATATATAATATTTTCAATTTATATTAAAGTTTATTTAGATTATATTTTTACCATTTAATCTAATGGTGGTCATTGGAATTAATTTCACTTTGAAATTGGACTTAAACTAGTGTCAATCTTTTAATAAATATTGTTTCTTAAAAACACGCTATTTGTTTCGACAGTGGGAATTATTTATTAAATTAATTAATGCAACATATATGATTTTAATTTTTTAAAATAGACATAATTTTTGAATTAGGAATCTCAAATATAGCTTAGGTTGAATTTTTTGTTTTTTTCTGAAAAACTTCAATTTTTGATGAATAGTGAGACCACAAAGTGGTAGTTTAAAAACTGATTTTTCTTTTAAATGAAACTTTACCACTTCTATGATTTGAATTTCAAAAATCCAACATACAGGGTTTTAATTAGGTTGTAAAATGTTGTTCAATGAGATTAAAATAATTTTTTGGTGAATAGTAACTTTTACGTTTTTAATCGCGATTAGAGGTAATTAGTGTAATTTAAGGTAAAAATGATTTTTTAATAATATGAAATGACCTAGACACATGTCCTACCCTCATTGGATGTTTCATGGCCGACCAAGACAATCGATGGGTAAACTTGGGGACACCATGGAGCCACTTTGGTAGGAAAATGACATAAATAACTTTTTATTTAACGTTAAAATAAAAATGTCACATGCATGAGTTGTTTTACTAAAAAAAATTAAATGGGGTTCTAAAAGTCATATTTTTGACTATAAATATTCATTATAAATCTCAAAAAATTTCATAAATCATGATAATTTTTTTATAATTTTGAGACAACAAATAAATTAAATTATTTATGACATCATGATGATGCATCGATTACCTCATTAATAAAGGATTTAATCAACATGAAAAGATAATGTTAAAAATACAACATAAACTTATCAAAGACCTATTGGATGAGTATATTTCAATCCCTTACCACCTTATCCTAGAAATAAATCAATTTAGGACCTTTAAAATCAGAAACTCATTTGAAAATAAAGTAACATTTTGTAACTTTCCAAGAGTGCCCCTCCACTCCTCTTATAAAATGCCCCCACCTCTACCACCATACCCACACCTCTCAAGCCTTTGGGTCGGCCAAACCCTGATCATTTTATCTATCCACATTCCTCTATTACTCCTATAAGCCTCACATTGGGCAGAAGTCTTCCCAAGGAAGCCTTTGAGCTCAAATCAAAGAGAGATGCCCGATTTTAAGGTAATGTCTTCACTTGTGTTCTTTTGTTTTATTTTTCTTCTCCGACACCCTAAACACTTTTTATTGTTTTCTTTTGTAATAACACCAGTATCTTCAATATACTAGGATTTTGTTATAAGAATAATTCGAGCTACACATACACACTCCTACATCTAATGGTTAAAGAACATATTCTTTCTGTGGATGGTGAATTTATGCCTCACGAAACGATGAATATTCAATATTATTTTAACACCCTAAAAGGTGGCCATTAATATGTCACTATATATATATATGATATATAATATGTTTATGTTTTACTTAATCTTCTGTATTATTCATTTATGGAATACCTTTATGGTTTCCATTATGGTTAAACAAGATATCTTCATTTTACGTAGTGCGGACTACCTCCCCATCAAAGTGATTTGATTTGTTAATACCATATATGGTACGATTTAATGATATTATATATGATAACATACTGGAATTATAATACAATAATATATCATTATGTTTTAATTCCATTAAATAATAAATAGAAATGGAAGTTGCGTTCACGCGTACATACGGCTTAACGTCTCCATGAACGGTGCATTTCATTTCTTACCTCTAAATGTTATATAATATTATAAATTCATTTATATAATGGATATATATGATATATATGATATCTAGATAATTAATATATTTCTGGATATAATATATATTTTACCACATGAACAACTTGTAATTATAAAGAGTTTATTTTTGACTCAAGTAGCAATGATCTACAAAACGACCATTATTAACTTAAATAATTACATAGTGTTAATAGCATGGAAGAAAGTGATATAAAGGGAGTAATGAACATGAAAAAAGGTTCTTAATAAAATAGAAATTAACTCATTTTTATTATTCAGGAGTTTAAAGGACGATCGAGTCATGTCGGACCTGAGGTAAGGGATCCAACCTCTCTCTTTCTTTTTAAGTACTCTCTTTTATCTCATTTCATTTAAGATCATATTTCTTATGTTTGGGGATGTTATTTCATATTCATCATACTGTAATTTTTATGTTCATATTATGAGAGACCCTGTTTGATCTCATAAATCCATTTTTGGAAGTTTTAAGTGGCGCCTTTAGGCTGCCGAGTTTTCGTAAGGGATTTTTCATCTCACTTTTATTCCCGTGACATTTATGCTACGTTTTCCACCATTTCCTTTGAGTGGTGTATGTACTTCCCATTATTATACAAATTGTTTAGTATAATTTCATTTATGGGTATTTACATCTTCATTGTATGACCCTTCTTCAATGGGGTGTACTTTTCGAAAGTTACCCAACTCGGTAAGGGGACATTTCACCGTCCTCTTTTTAAAAGACTTCTTCTATTATATCTTTTAATTCACATAAAATTATGTTGGGATATGATCTTCTGTATCCTTATTTATGTAAATTTTATGTCCAAGTGATGAGATACCATTTTATCTCTCATCAACTCTTTTTCTGAATTTTCAAGTGACGCTGTTAGGCTGTTTAAATTTTACATGGGAACTTATTAACCCAATTTCGATTTCTTTGGGTTCAACATGTAGTTATTGAATATGTCATCCTTTGAATATGTGTGATTGACCATTGATTGTTTTACACTTAATATCCACTTATATTAGGTGTATTAATATTTTTCACACATAACTATGAGATTGATTTATCCATATCTTAAGGATATCTTCTTTATAAGGGATTTCAACTCATTTTACATTTCTATTGAGACTTCATTGTTCTTATGCACCAATTAACTCTTGTGTGGAGTATATACTGTACATTGGAATATTATATCATGAATCCTTTTATTCTCATGATATTATAATGTTCTGATTAAATTTTATTCCTCGATTATTGTTTTCAAGTGTCTCTCATTTTGTTAAAACCCCTTTAACTAAAATATCATTTTAAATGTTTTAATGATTTATATTTATAAATATGTATCATTAATATCCATGTTCTCAAAATGGTTTTAAGGATTTATTTATTTGGATATTAATGGGTTAAAATGTTTAAAGCTTTAAAGTGGTATGGGGCACTTTGATTCAATAATCACTTTATTATATGTTTTAAATAGGTTTTGGAAATGGTTTTTAGAATGGTTTCATTATTTCAATATATGTTCTATGATTATGTTATGGTTCTTGGGCATTTTTTATGAATATCGGTGGTTCTGTGATAAACTATGGGTGGGTGAGCCTGATATATCTCTCCAATGCATTGGGTAATGCGAAGGAGTTAAACGTTAAGGTTTATCCAAAGAGATTTAGGGGATACACTGTGATGAGTACTCCAAACGTAACCAAGAGGGTTACTCCCTACATAAGAATGTTATGAATGCCTCATGTTAACTTTATGTCTTATGATTTCTATGATTTTTCATGATTTTATGAGGTATGTTAAAGTTATTATGTTTTATGGGTAAATTATGATTTCATTCTTATGTATATATGTACTCATGTTTCCTTTTAATACTTTTTATAACCGTTACTGATATTTTTATGCTCATCCCATGTTTTTGAAATGTTTTTCACTGGTCAAGGGAATGGTACATGATATGATGATAGTTTCAAGGAAGTATCAAGAAACAATCCATGTTTTATTTTAAATATGTTTCCATTGATGGGAAAAGTGAATACTATCTTTTATGTAACCACCTTGTTTAAATGTGGAATGTAATGGAAGTTTTATGATATAATTATCTAAAACTCTAAACCTTAAAAGATCCTCAATGTGTAATCTTGTAATAACTTAAGATTAAGTAAGGTTTAAGGCTGGGGCCTTATAGTTGGTATCAGAGTTCGGTTTAAATTACATTAGAGGTTAGCATATTGTTTAAGAAAAAGTGAAAAGTTCTGTATAACCACAATGGTTAGTATATTAGATGGAGTCATTGTTTTTTTGAAAGTTAGAATGAGTTTTAGAAACTTGGATAAGTATATCTTGGTGTTTATCTTTCTCTTTTTTATTTGATGAATTTACTGATATACTCACACTCACATTTTTGGTTTTAGTAAATGGATGGATCTAGAAGGCACCAAAGTAATAGTGGATTTGAAAAAACTATGATGGTTTTATGAAAGAACAGCTGAATGATATGTTGGATGCAATGAGAACTATTGTGGTTATCCTCAACCAACTATCTGGAGCCATGATTGACCTCCTTAACCTTAGTGATTTTTATAAGGCATTGTATATGCGAGAAACAAATCCCTATAGATGTTCAGGTAATAATCATAAAGGTAAGTATGTTCGAAAACCTATTTGTCAAATATGTCGAAAGAAACACATAGGAAAATGTTTCAATGTGGCAGAAAGAAGCTATAGATGTGGAAATAATGGTCATAAAGTATGAACCTTCCATGGAAAAAGGACGCATCTAGTTGACTCTATGAAAGGGATAGAAGTTCTTTCTGAAGGATCAATTGAATGTTTTAAATGTGGTGTGCATGGTCATTATGCAAAAACATGTCCTACAAAGAAGTTTCGGGAATGGGGTCACCAAGATCGTACAAATATTCATTTACCAATACCTAATGCCATTCTGATTGAGGATGAAGAAACTGACAATGAAGAATGAAAGGTATGAATTATTTCTTAACATATGTTTTCCTATTATTGGAATCTTAGGATATGTTTCATGATTTTGTTTGTAAGAAAGAATTATTTCATGATTTAGTTGAAAAGTAATGGCTAATGGATCAAGAAGAATATTGAATGAGTAAGAAGTCATCATATAAGGGATTCAAGAGTTGTGTTAGATTTTAGGATGGTGAAATTCTTAGATGTATTAAGTCTCTTTTTATGATGTGGTTACATTAGAAGACTTTTTATAGTAACCATGATGTTTGATATATGAAAATTTTATTCAAGGAATAATTATCCTTCCTTTTGTGGATATAGTTATAAAGAACAATTTTTGTTTATATGATCCTTGAATTTGAGGCAATTACTGGTTAATACATATTGGGTTGCAAAATGGAAGTTATCAGATAACCCTTGTGGTTAAAATATGTAATGGTTATTTTTGATGAATTTATCTCTTTTGAGGAATGTTATAAAATTATAAAGATTTTGAAAATGGAAAACACACAGACCGTGTGACAACTCGTCTCATCGGACGAAGCTGTGGGAATCAAACCCACAACCAAAGTGCAACTGGTATTTATCCCCTACCACTGGACTTTGTGAAGTCCCTGGTTAGTTTGAATGACAATTCTTAGTTAGAAGATTTTATGAGTTAAGAGTAAGTTGATATTTTTTATCAATGGAAATGATTAGCCTGTCCTTGAGGATATCTGATTTGGTTAATTACTTTTCAGTATGAGACTGTAAGAGTAACTGATGTTATTTTGGAGAAAAATGATAAAATTTATCATTGGAGACTATGTGATTAAATCCCTCAGAGAATTTGGTTTCAATCTTAGTTTGGTTTAATTTGTAGAATCTTATGGATAGATGTTTATTGATTGGTCTTTGTTGAACTTTGGGTTTTGTTTAACAAATTTTGGAGATTAAAAATATATTTTTTTTATCCTTTTTGGGTATTATATGGTCTAATTCTAACCTTTTTGGTTTTAGTTTTGGTTAAGGTCTAAAGACATGAGATTTATATAGTTCTCTTTTTTGGATTAGGTGATTCTCTAGAAGTTGATTATAGCTCTCTTACTGTGAACAAGTCATCCTAAATACTCGTTTTTGGAGAAAATATGAGTTCGTGTAAGAAATATAGTAAAAGTTGAAAGTCAACATGACAATTAAGTATTCTTCCTTATGTTTTATTTAAGCTCATAAATAAATACCTCAATGTAAAGTAACTTAAAACAAAACTGTTTTCTATTAATTTTTTCTCCTGGGGAATCAAATACCGTTTAACCCATCACAAGTTTCTGATTTTCATGTTGCTAACTTTGTCCTAGACATGTTTACTATCACTCTCCATCAGAAGATGACCCTTTGTTTTTTCCTCCATATCCATATTTTCATACTTGTAATCCCAGTATGGGTTAACTCGGGTGACATTTTTACTTCTCTCCCATTCTTTTAAAGTGATAGTTTTACTGACTCTTGTTCCGATGTGGGATTTTCCATGAAGCTTCCAAGCACAATTTTAAAATTGCAAGGACGCAATTTCCAAAAGGGGGGAAGGATGTAACACACCTGGTAAATAAAGAATATGAAATTTTCATATTTATCCATTTTTTTGAATAAAATATTAATATTACTTTTAAGGAAATACTATGCTCGAGGGTGTACCCAATACGCAACAACGAGTTTCTTTGAAATCTTATGTTGTACTCTAATAATAAAATTATATTATTTTAAAAGGTAGTTAAAGCCTAGCCGTTATAATGGCAGGAATGAACGGAACTAAATACAAAATGATTTTATATGTTTTTCAAATATTTTTACTTTTATCCAATAAAAGTTGGAGGCTTAAAATGCAAATGAATCCAATTTTAAGCATAAATAATCTAATATTCTTTAAAAGGTAGATTAACCACATTTTGATGGAGAAACCTTTTAAAATATACATTTGACAATTTTATATGTTGTATTTGACTAAATAAAATCCTTCCTTAGTATCTGGACATAAAAATTTACTTTGTGTAAAATTTTGTTATTTTTCCGATAAAGATCATTTTTATTGATAATGTTTTATTATAATTCAAAAACTCCTTTTAATCTGATTTATTTATATGGATAGATTATATTTTTAATTTATATTAAAGTTTATTTAGAATATATTCTTACCATTTAATCTAATGGTGGTCATTGGAATTAATTTCACTTTGAAATTGGACTTAAACTAGTGTCAATCATTTAATAGATATTGTTTCTTAAAAACACGCTATTTGTTTTGACAGCGGGAATTAATTATTAAATTAATTAATGAAACATATATGTTTTGAATTTTGTAAAATAGACATCATTTTTGAATTCAGAATATCAAAGATATCTTAGGTTGAATTTTTGGTATTTTTCTGAAAAACATCAATTTTTGATGAATAGTGAAACCACTAAGTGGTAGTTTAAAAACTAATTTTTCGTTTAAATGAAACATTACCTCTTATGTGATTTGAATTTCAAAAATCTGACATTCATGGTTGTAATTAGGATGTAATATTTGGTTCAATGGGATTAAAATAATTTTTTGGTGAATAGTAACTTTTAAGTTTTTAATCGCGATTAGAGGTAATTAGTGTGATTTAAGATAAAAATAATGTTTTAATAATATTGAATGACCTAGACACATGTCCTACCCTCATTGGATGTGTCATTTCCGGCCAAGAGAATCCATGGGTCAACATGGGGACCCGATGGAGCCACTTTGGTAGGAAAATGACATAAATAACTTTTTATTTAATGTTAAAATAAAAATGTTTCAAGAATGAGTGGTTTTACTAAAACAATTTTTAAATGGAGTAATACAAATCATATTTTTTAATATAAAAATAATTTAGAAATCTAAAAATATTTCCTACATGATGATATTTTTTTCTATAATTTTTATACTTTAAATAAATTAAATTATTTATGACATCATGATGATGTAGCGATTACCTCATTAATAATAAATTTAAATAAAATGAAAAGATAATGTTAAAAATATAACATAAACTTGTCAAAGACCTATTGGATGAGTATATTTCAACCCCTTACCACCTTATCCTTGAAATACATTAATTTGGGACATTTAAAATCCGAATCTCAGTTGAAAATAAAGTAACAATTTGTAACTCTCCAAGGGTACCCCTCCTCTCCTCTTATAAAAGGCCACCAACTCTACCACCTTACCTACACCTCTCAAGCCTTTGGCTTGGCCAAACCCTGCTCATCTTATCTCTCAACATCCCACTATTACTCCTATAAGCCCCACTTTTGGCATAAGTCTTTCCAAGGAAGCCTTTGAGCTCAAATCAAAGAGAGATACCCGATTTTATGGTAATGCCTTCACTTGTATTCTTTTTGTTTTATTTTGCTTCTCCAACCCCCTAAAATCTTTTTATTGATTTCTTTTGTAACAAATCCAGTATCTTCAATATACTAGGATGTTGGTATAATAATAATTATAGCTACACATACCCACACCTACATCTAATGGTTAAAGAACATATTGTTTCTGTGGATTGTGAATTTCTGCCTCACGAAACAATGATTGTTCAATATTATTTTAGGTGGCCATTAACATGTCACTATATTTATATATTATATATAATATGTTTATTTTTTTAATCTTCTATATTTTTCATTTATGTCATACCATTAGGGTTTCCATTATGGTTAAACACGATATCTTCATTTTAGGAAATACGGACTACCACCCCCTCAAAGTGATTTGATTCGTTAATACCATATGTGGTACGATTTAATTATATTATATGTGATACCAAACTGGAATTATAATACTTTTATGTATGATTATTTTTTAATTCCATTAAATAAGAAATAGAAATGGAAGTAGCGTTCATGCGTACGTACGGCTTACTGTCACCATGAACGGTGCATTTCATTTCTTACCACTAAATGTTGTGTAATATTATAAATGCATGTATATAATGGATATATATATGATATATATGATATCTACATAATTAATATAATTTTGGATATAATATATATTTTACCACATGAACAACTTGTAATTATAAAGAGTTTATTTTTGACTCAAGTAGCAATGATCTACAAAACAACCATTATTAACATAAATAATTACATAGTGTTAATTGCATGGTAGTATGTGATATAATAGGAATAATGAACTAGAAAAAAGGTTCTTAACAATGTAGAAATTAACTCAAGTTTATTATTCAGGAGTTTAAAGAATGATTGAGTCAAGTCGGACCCGAGGTAAGGGATCCAACCTCTATCTTTCTTTTCAAGTACTCTTTTTTATGTCATTTATTTTAAGCTCATCTTTCTTATGTTTGGGGATGTTATTTTATATTCCTCATAATGTAATTTTTATGTTCATATTATGAGAGACCCTATTTGATCTCATAAATCCATTTTTGGAAATTTTAAGTGGCGCCTTTAGGCTGCCGACTTTTCATAAGGGATTTTTCATCTCACTTTTATTCCCGTGACATTTATGCTATGTTTGCCACCATTTCCTTTGAGTGGTGTTTTTACTGCCCATTATTATACACTTTTTTTAGTATAATTTAATTGATGGGTATTTACATCTTCATTGTATGACCCTTCTTCCATGGGGTGTATGTTTCGAAAGTTACGCAACTCGGTAAGGGGACCTTTCACCCTCCTCATTTTAAAAGACTTCTTCTGTTATGTCTTTTAATTCACATACTATTATGTAGGGATATGTTCTTCTATATCCTTATTTATCCAAATTTGATGTCCAAGTGATGAGATACCATTTTATCTCTCATCAACTCATTTTTTAAATTTTCAAGTGAGGTCGTTAGGCTGTTGAAATTTTACAAGGGAACTTCTTAACCTAATTTTGATTTCTTTGGGTTCAACATGTCGTTATTGAATATGTAATCCTTTGAATATGTGTGAATTACCATTGATTATTTTACACTTAATATCCACTTATATTGGGTGTATTTATATTTTTCACCCATAACTATGAAATTGAATTATCATTAACTTAAGGATACCTTCTTTACAAGGGATTTCATCTCATTTTACATTTCTATTGAGACTTCATTGTTGTTATGCACCAATTTACACTTGTATGGTGTATATACTGTCCTTTGGAATATTATATCACAAATCCCTTTATTCTCATGATATTATAATGTTCTGATTAAATGTTATTCCTTAATCATTGTATTCAAGTGTCTCTCATTTTGTTAAAAACCCTATAACTAAAATATCATTTTAAATGATTTAATGATTTATTCTTATAAATATTTTTCATTAATATCCATGTTTTCAATATGGTTTTAAGGATTTATTTTTATGGATATTAATGGTTTAAAATTTTAAAATATTCAAAGTGGTATGGGACACTTTGATTCAAAAATCCATTTATTAAATGTTTTAAATAGGTTTTGGAAATGGTTTTAGAATGGATTCATTATTTCAATATCTTAAAATATTATATTGTTGTTGCAATGTGGGAATGTTATCTTTCCTTTATGCTTATGTTATTTTCTATGATTATGTTATTTTTCTTGGGCATTTTTTATGAATAGTGGTGGTTCCATGATAAACTAAGGGTGGGTGGGACAAATATAGCACTCCAATGCATTGGGTAACACGAAGGAGTTAAACGTTAAGGTTTCTCCGAAGAGATTTAGGGCATATATTGTTATGGTTATTCCAAGCGTAACCAAGAGGGTTACTCCCTACGTAAGAATGTTATGAATGCCTCAAGTTACCATTATGTATTATGATTTCTATGATTTATTCATGATTTTATGTGGTATGTTAAAGTACTTATGTTTTATGGCTAAAGTATGATTTCATTCTTATGTATATATGTACTCATGTTTCCTTTCCATAATTTTTATAACCCTTACTGGGATCTTTATGCTCAACCCATGTTTTTGAAATTTTTTTCACAGGTCAAAGGATTGGTACATGATATGAAGATTGTTTCAAGGAAGTGTCAAGAAAGAATCTATGTTTTATTTTAAATATTTTTCCTTTTATGGGAAAAATTAATACTATCGTTAATGTCACAACATTGTTTAAATGTGGAATGTAATGCTAGTTTTAGGATCTAATTATGTAAAACTCTAAACCTGAAAAGATCCTCAATGTGTAATCATGTAATAACTCAAGATTAAGTAAGGTTTAAGGTTGGGGACTTATATTTATGGCGGAATTAAAATAGGTTATGTGTTTAATATATGTTATAGTCCATGTAAATTATTTATTATTACAATTTATCCTAATATAGATATCAAATACATTGGGTAATGATTTTTTTCTCCATATAATGATGTTGGAATTAATTGAGTAAGTTATTCTATTAGTAAGGATTCTTGTATGAGATGTGTTAGGGTGATGTCAAAAGAAATTTAATTGAATTTTCTTTGCCTTCATCTAAAATTTCATGGAATTATTTTTATTTCATAATGTATTCTAATGATATTTGTTTTAAAATCTAAATATTCTTAATAAGGGTAAAAGTAATGTTTTTATGAATAAAAAACCATTTTTTCTCATGTTTTATAAGAATCACTCATTTATATCATTTTTTCATTTATTTTTTATAATAACGTGTTGTCTGAAAAATTTGGGAAGTAAATATGATCTCTTGAGTAATTGAATGATTATTTGAGATTAATTATTATAATATTAATGGAAAAATCTATTATTTGATCTCATATTTTTTTGAAATGGAATAATGTATTTCTTTTTAATTTTTTATATATACCCTTTAGATAATTTTTTAACTCAACCCATGTTCCAAATGATGGGTAGAAAATTAAATAAAGTTAGTGTTCTATATTTGGAAATTTCCTTGAATGATTCAATTGTCTCTATAATGTTTTTTTGTGAAAATTAATACAATGTAAAAATATCCACATTCAAGTGTTAGAGTTTCTCCCAATTCACTATATATATAAAACTATAAGATATTTGGGTATGTAAGTGATCTAATATTTTAGTCAGAAGATATTTTTTAAATGATTAAATTGGGTCATCTTTACCCATATCAAATTATGAAATATAAATTTTTTTGTTTTTATCATTTGGTTAGAGCGTAAGGGTTATGGGGTGTTATAGTTGATATTAGTATAAGGTTTTGATAAATTTGGATATTTTAATGTTCAAATGTAAAGATAACTTATGTTATTTTGATACTATCATGGGTTCATGATTTGAAAGTTGATCATAATTTCCAAGTCATAAACACAAATTTTTAGGGTTTTTATGGTATCTTATACTATTAATGATACATTTGATGATATTTATTGAGTTTTGAAAAATGTTTTATCTATAAATTTACCTTATGATTGAATTTTATTATATTTATAATGTTATTTTAAGAATACTAACTTTATATTATTGGACATAAGTTGGAAGGTATTGATAACCCTAATGATTAAGTTGATCATTGATATTAGAGTGATAATGTTTAATTATTATAAAAAGGGTAATTGAATTATATATGAATTTTGGTTTTGAAAATGGGGTTTAAAGGATATGTGTATATCAGTATAAAATAATTTATTACTTATGGGATTAACAGTATATTTTTATTGGTATGATGTTGGAAATGATTATTTTTATGTGTTTAATAAATTTTATTGTCCTTGGAAATTATTTATGATTAATCATGATCCTGATATATCATTCAAATGTATTTAGGAATGAATTTTTTCTCCATAAAATATATTGGAATTAACCGAGTAGGTAGTTCTTTATGTAATGGTTCATGTAAGTGTTCTGATAATATGATGTCAAAAGGAACCTAAATGAAATTTAGTTTGTTTGATATGAAATTTCATTGAAGTATTTTCATTTCATAATGTATTATAATGATACATTTTAAATGAATTATTTTTACCATTAAGGGAAAAAAGATAGTTTTTATGAAACGAAAATTCATGGATTCATATGTTCTCTAATAATCCACCATGATTAGGAGTTTACGTTTATATTTAATTATAATTTTTTTGAAAACAATTTGGGAAGTAAAGATGATTTCCTATGTAATTGCATGTTTATTTTAGATCAATGTATATTATGTTGAAGGAAAACTATATTATATATTCTCATGGTATTGAATAGGACTAATGAGTTACTTTTTATTTTTTAAATATATTGCATGTTGAGAAATTTTTAGTCATCCTATGTTTTAAAATTTTTTCATAGGGATTACGAATGAGTTGAAGATATAATAAATATGGATTTCTATATATGGGATTTACCTTGAATAAAGAAACTATATCTTATTATGAAATTATATTTTGTGGGAAATGGATAATATGTAAAAATTTCCACATTGTTTTGTAAGAGTTTTTCCTAAATATCTAAAACTATATAATGAAACATAATTTGGGTTTTTAAGTGATTCAATATTTCAGTTTGATATTTTATGTTTTGAATTGATAAATTTGGGTCACATTCACTAGAATCATATCCAAAAATTTAAATTTTGTTCTTTAGTATCGGGTTTGAGAGTAATGGTCAAGGGATGTTATAGTCTTTATTAGCGTATGGTTTTTATGAATTTTTAGACTAGGATGTTTTCTTGTGAGGTTTAATTAAGAGTTAGGCATACCATCGTGGGATTTTAATTTTATGGTTGATAATAAGTTCAATGGAATATAATACCATTTTATGTTTTCTATGATAGGATGTTATGATGATTAATGATACTTTGGAAGACATTAATAAAGATTTGATAAATGTTTGAGGTATATATATCCCATAAGTATAACTATTATTGTATTAAAAAATTTATTTGAGAAATAATGATTTTATATTTTTGGGACAAATGTTTGAATTTATTAATTACCCTTAGGATTATGATGATCATTGATATTGAATAAATAATTATTACTTTTCATAAAAGAGTAATTATATTCTAGAAACATATGTTTCATCCTTTAGATAACCATGGTATTAAAAAGTGATTTAATGAATATATTATTAATGATATTTTTTGAATAAGATCCCTTTAATTGGAATAATAATTTTTAAGGTAAATGGATATAATTTTGGCTATGCTTTTTTGAGTTGGTTCATAAGAATTTAACTTTATGTACATGATTGAATCAATTAATAATCATGAAGGATAATGAAGTTTATTATCACATCTTGAGTTTTACCAGTCATTGAATTTTTATGTGGCTATTTCCAAATAATATATTTTTCATTTAAAATTCATAGATGTTCCCAACTATAATTAGATCTAAGAGGTTCTACAACACTAATATTGAATATATGTTCTATATCTGGATTAAATCAATTGATGATACACAAATGATACAAGCTATTAAGCATGGACACTCAATGGAATATGATACACCCATTCATGGTTTACACCCTTTGAAATTTATGGTATATATGATTATGAGAATAGATCCACCAACATGAAATATACATTTTATGTGTCATTTGTAAATTTTGAACATGAGTATCGATACCTAGACAGTAAGATTATCATTAATTAATGTAATCAATTTCTTTCATTCATGTATGGATGAAAACTACGATGACATATGCTCGTTGGGAGGTATGATACATTAGGTGTATCACAAGTTATATTGAATTAGTATATAATGTGATAAAGGATTTATCCCTTATTTCTCTTGATTGATGTTGATATCACTTTCCCTTGTATATGAATAGAACTACCCAGATAAATCCACATCAGCGGTATTATATGGGTGCGTTCATTTATGGAAATTCAAAGAAAGTGAAATTGGGAACACTGGTTGATGATAGTTATATAAAACCTATTTGATTTCATATTCAATGACAAAAAGATTATATTTCACAGTAATCATCTATATGAGGTTGTATGTGGTTGAAATAAATACTAATTTTATTATAGGTCTCTTGGTTCATTGTTATAGGATATCTATTGACTTTAGGTATATTTTCCAATTTCTATGGATAAAAAGGCCAAGAGGGTCCCACATTTAGTCCATCTTTAATTCTGTTTATAATTTATGTTATGTTTAACAGTGTAAAATAAATTTTACTCCTACTTTTTTGTTTAGTAATTATATGCCTTTAGTTTATCACTAATATTTGATCACAAGTTATATGAAAGAATAATTGATATTAATAATAACAATAAATATATTTTTTCAAGGGGTTCAGAATTTAATATTTATTATATTTATCAATGATTAAGGAATTTATATTTATTTTTTAAATAAATATTCATTACTCATGTTTTGATACATTCAATGTAGGATAAGGGGACCGAGCTTAATGGTTCAATTCGATATAAAATAAATGATATTTATTTATTCCTAGGTGATGCACATGTAATGTGTATAATAATTATATTATTATTAGGACATGGGGTTCACTAAGAATTAATAAATAGGATATAGTCTTGTGATCTGGTTTCCAAACCTAGACCTACCATTACAAATTATAATATTATCACATTTCATGAAACACACCTGTTGTACGCAACAAATTAAGATAATTTCTCATAATCCCTAGAGGATGTTATGGAGATTAGTGAAGTGTTATATCATCTCATTTTATCTCAATAATTACAAATATAATCTAGAATCTTTTATCCTTAGTGATGAATTATGTTATGATAAACCATAAATGATTCAAGTGATCGGGATCAGCATTACAAGAATCTGTGGATTCTAATGTGATGTTTAGATATATTGATTCATCTTGGGTCACAATTAGAGCAAATTTTCACATGGATCCTATACCATAATGATGGTTCCATGTGTTTGATTCAAACTGCTCATCAAAAAACAAATGATATCTTATTTAGCAAATTATATAACTATTAAGGAAAATATCTATCTATTCTTATTCCGTCATCTAATACATTCATGAAATATTTGAATATTATTATTCATAAGAACATTTTTTCGTGTACAACGACGATTATTAATAAATTATGACAAGAAATGTGTGTTTGTCTTTCCATAAAGGCAGATTAACTGTTGTAGTAACCGATATGTAGTATCATAGATTTCAAAAGATTAATTTATAATATTTAATTTATAATTTATCAAACATAATTAATTCTGTAAGTCTTTTACATCATATAAATTCATTTATAAAATATTAATATCTTTTTCTTTTCTATCTCATTGCTCTCACTGGTATAACCAATGAATATGTTAATTTGAAATGAAGAGACATTCAAAAATTACATCTTGAGATGCCAAATTTTGTATCTGAGTCACAACATAATAAATTAAAAATACCCCATATCTAGATGCTTTTAACTTGTGTATCTTGATTGTATATCGTTTTTTCATCTGGTCAGTCTGATAAAACTGCATTAGTGGTTCGATAAAAGTGGATTATTTCATAGATATTATAGGCTAGAATATGGGGTGAAGAATAACATGTTGTGTAATATGATTGTACAAAATTTAGTCCTCGTATATTCATATTTAATAACACATGTGTCCAAGCAATCTGTGTATCTATTACACAACACAGGGATAAAAAATATTGAAAATAAAAGGCCATGTTTCATGTGAGTAACCATAATTTCATGTACATAATACGCATTTTTGGGTACCAAAATGCCTATTCCCTAGGTGTGTGTTGTGAACATTAAAATACAATACATATCATACAACCAAGTGCACACCATATATTTTTCTTCAGATATATTTCTTAAATCAACATAGAAATAAGTGTTAATTATATAATTAAATTTATTTACATGTGTTTTATGTGTCATTTATTTGAATGTATCTGACATGTCATAAATTTTTTAACTATATATGGAATTATTAGACATGTATAATTCTAAAGATAAAATTTTGGTATGATATTTTCTTTATAGTGCATTTCAAACTCATCAAGCCCATCACATGTAGAGTTATTCCTATGTGTTCCCTATTTTATTTATTTGTTAGTACATGAAATGTAATTACATATCATGCACTACGTGTTAGATGCCAAGGGGATACACAAGCACAAGGATAATTCAAAGATGTTTTGATGATAAAATTTCAATTCCTCCAAGTAAATTTATGTACATTATTAATTTTAAATAAAATGATTTATTTAATTATTTAAAATTATGAATGATAAAATTCAAATAATGATCATATGAAATTAACATAAAATAAATTTATTTTATTAATTAATGGAGCTTTATCTTAATTACACAATGAATCATAGAAATTAATGGATACATATATAATTTATTTTTGTTACATGTTATGTACAGGATCATGAGATTAGGCCTGTCCTGAAATTGTGATTGGTTTTCATTTAACTTATTATTGTCAATCTAAAATAATAATATTTTTTTCATCCACTCATTATTATGTATGGACTTGTGAGATTTTGGTTTATTTTATGTAACCCCCCTTATAAAATCACTTATAAAAACAAATGAATATTCACTTCCATATGTCAGTAAAATATTATGTAAGTATAGAGCTCTTAGGCTAGAAGAGGAGGCCAATGTCTGGGAGATGATAAAAAAATTAATCGAGGTAATACATATGAGATAAGGTGGAATGATACTACACAAATCAAGCTACGTTTCAAGGTGTTTCCACTTGGGATTAGGTTTAGTTTATCATACAGAAGATAATATAAACATTAGAAAATATCATGAACGAGTTAATTATATTTTATTTATTTAAATTATATAGTTGATTATTTATTTATTTGATGCTATGATATCACATTATAAATGAATTAAAAATCATGTAAGAGAAAATAAAATAACACTAGATTATGTATAGATTTTATCAGAAATTGATAGTCACTTACATAAAATTTACTTAAAATTAAAACGAAATTTTATAATATAAATTGTTGGGTACACATATTGATAAAAATAACTTAAGAACACATATTATGTCAATATATACAGGTACTTAATTATTTAAAATAAAACTCGTAGTTAGATGTTCCTAACATTCACATGTCAGAGTTCTTTTAATTATCAGATAACTTTTAACTAGATGTCTTACATTGATATAACTTTTTTCTCAATAAGTTTTGAATTCCCATGATGGAAATCGTGAGAATGAGATTCTTGTATTGAGGATGAATTTATCCAAAATTTTAGGATCAGTGAGTCCACTTAACAAATCATGGAATCATGAGTCAATTCAGGGAAATGTTACACCAACAAAAAACCCATTAAATAACGTTTTATGCCCAATAATTTGTTATGATAAGGAGAATAAAGGTACATGACACTAGAATATCAATGAAATATTATATTTTTTTAAATAATGTGGAACTCTATTAGGTTTTTAAAAATAGTGGAAGATTTTAAATTTATTAATATATTCTGTTTATTAGTCAATCTTAGTAACAAGTAAGTACTAATTAACTTCTCTTAATTTGTTAAAAAGACAAACCATATTAATTTTTCAATATCATTATGATCTATAGTAGAAAAGAGGAACCATATCACCAGTAGAAATTTCTAGGAATGGTATAAGAACTTATGTATTATATTATTCCATGAATGGAAATTATATGTCTTGGAAAACCACTTCTTGAGTCTCTTGTAAAAGATTCCAATTAAGAATAAATACCTCTCTACCAAAAAAATTTGTATAACACAATGGATGTCCAATTTTTCATCATATCATATTGTATTGTTAGATTTTGTGCATTGAACTCATCTTGTAATCACCAATTAAAAATTTATCTAGTTTTATTTTTAATTAGAATATGAGAAACAATTAGAAGACTCATACATTTTGTATCCAAGTTGATAGATATTTGAGGAAAGAAATGTTTTTGGTTTTTATGGTTACAATGTAATAGAATAATAAAAAAAGGGTTTAGTGATTCCCTCAATATCTAAAGCACAAAAACAACATCCTTCCATGAAGAAAAAGATCGGTTGGAAAGAAAATGAACAAAATGTTGTATGTTTTGTATGTGGAATGAAAAGACCATAGAAGAGGAGACACACCCAGCTAAATAAACAAGGTGAAGCTTCAGTTGAATTAATTATTAAATGTAATCTTCCCATATTAACATGTAGGTAATTAGATAATTAATTACCTAATCCTATTTTTATCCAAATATATGAACCAAGAAGATTTTGGAAGATTTCAATAGGCAAAAAGGATCTATGGGATTCTAATTGAGTAAATTTAGTTTCCATAGCCATTAGAGACTTCCAACTAACATTTAATACATAATTTATTTCTATTTAAAATAGTTATTATTATGTTCTTAGTGATACCAAGAACATTATTTTTATTTCTCTTTTGGAGAAGGATGGATTTATTTTCAGTTTTGAAAAAAATATTTTTTCATTTATATATATAGATAATTATATGGTATGGAATATTAGAATAATGGTAATTCAATATTGAATTATAAAAACATATATCGGTAATTGATAAGGAATCTAATTTTCTCCAATCATTTCACTCTCTATTATGGAAATACCATCTTAGTCGTATAAATAATAAATATTTGAAAAAGATATATCTTTATAGATATTTAGAATATATTAATATTAAACCACTAAAAATATTTCATTATTATATGTAATGTAATATGATAAAACCATCCTTCAAGTATCAAGGAGATAGATCCACAAATCATCTATAATTGGTGCACACTAATGTGTCCGAACCATTTCATGTATATGATAGAGGAGGATTCTCATACCATATCACTTTTACCAATAACATGTGTGGGTATGATTACATCTATAGAGGTATATGTGAGAAGACGTTGAGAATTTTGAGGAATTTAATAATTAATTTTTTCATTATCATGGTAAGAAGACAAATAAACTTCAATCGAATTGAGGTGGCAAACACCTTATCTGATAGTTTATCAACATTCTATGAGAGTTTGGTATTTTATCTCAACCCTATATACCTTATACAACATAGTATATTTTTTTAGTAAAGGAATGAATTATACTTTATTATATGTGTTAAGGATGATGATGAGTCACAGAAGCCTTATATTTTTTTATAGGTATAACTCTTAAAAATTGAAGCATACATACTATATATAGTAACCTCTAAAGTGGAAAACATTATTACCATTGAGTTATAGAGTACAATGAATCTCATTTTGACACATATTCATTGATGGGTGTGTGATTTTTTTGAAATGGATCTCTCATGAAAAAAACAATAACCATAGGGTACTAAGTGTATCTCTATATGTTATCCCAATGAAACAAGGGGATACAACCTATAACATCCCTCATATAAAAGGGATATAGTTTAATTGAAAGGTAAATTTCTTATAAAGGAATGAATTCTCAATGTAAATAGTGGGATAAATATTGGTTTCAACAAATTTTATGCTCAAGATACAATGGATATTGGACAAGAATATATTCCAAAGGACCCCATATTTGAATTTTTTCCATAGATGATTTAATTGCATTAGAGAGTAAAACAGGTGACAGAGAAAGAAAACTAATGTTTTACAATCAGTTAAAATTTCAGATTATTATTATTTTAAAATAATGACCCTCTACCATATGATTAGATAATAGAGATATAAAAATCTGAAATATTGAAAGAATAAACGAATTATAAGATGGATTCCTTGTATTAAAACAATTTTTGGGTTCTGATAAATCCTTCAATTGATGTAAACCTCCCTAGGTGAAAACTGGTATTCAAGATACTGAAGGACATAAATAGTCACGTTAGCCCTGATAAAGCATTAATAGTGGGAATATGGTTTAGAAAACATTAAAAATTTAAATAGGAAAAATCATTTTATATAGATTCCAATTTTAAATCCATCATAATTTTACATTATATAGAACCTTTCCAGGATAATTAGGTTTAGGATACATAAATAAAATCATTTTTACTTAATGGGAACATCTAGAAACATGTGTATAGGAATAAAATGGATGATTTATTGATTCTATAAAACAATAAAAATATATTAAAGATAAATGGATTCATTATATATTAACAAAATAATACAGATAATGGAAAATTAAGTTTTATAATTGTATAAAATGATTTTGTTTCATTTAGAATGAATGTGAGATATGTGTTTTCAAAAATTTTATTGGGAGTATGGAAATTTTCAATTTAGTATGTGTTTATGACATATTACTAATTGGAAACGACATGCTAGACTTACAAATGATTAAAGAGTAGTTGAGTGAGTAAATCTCTGTGAAAACCTAGGTTAATAAACCTATATTCTAAGGATAAAGATCATTCATGGTGGATTAAATTGTCTTCTAGGACTAAGATAATGCTTATAAATTGAATATATTCTATAGAGGTTCATTGTGTAATAATTCAATATAGGATTGGTTCTATTTCCACACGGTATACATATTTCAACGAAAATGTTCCATCAAAATAATATGGAATGAGAGATACTGAGTAAGATCTAACATGTTTCTATGATATGATTTATCTTGTATGATAGGTTATATATAAAGATTTATGTCTCCTATGATTTTATCATTTTTGATAGGTTTCAGTAGATCCATCTGAAGAACATTGAACTATTGTTTTGTCTATCTATAAGTATATAAGGTGAACCCAGGTTATGTTTGAGGTGTAATAAGGAGATGAATATCTAGTCAACATGGGTTATACAAATACTAGTCATAATAAAAATAAGAAGGAAATAAATTATCTTTCAGGGTAGGACTTATGTGTTAATGGAGGATATAAGAGAAAGAAGAGAATAAAGTTGTTTGTTTTCCCAGATTCCATTGTAAAGTATGAGTATATAGTAGTTTCTGATTCCACCAAGGAATAAATTTGGATTAATAACTTTGCCTAAGAGATTTATGTGATTCCTAGGAGTCAGCTCTGTATCATTGTATTTTTATAACACTCTAGCGATTTATCATTCCAAAGTTCCAAGGTTAGATAAATGGATAAAACATATTCTTATGTTTTTCTCTCTCTTGTAGGGTTTTTCTCAAAGAGGCATAGTTGTAGTGAGGAGATTTTCCAAGGCTTAATATTTTTCATACCACTTTATTAAGGCTTTATCCATGCAGGGGAATGAGTATCATGTGTTAGATAGTACACAAAAGGTTATTAGTAGTTATATATAGTGAGCGTTAGGTTATACTAGATTTTCATTCCTAGAACCTACCTTCTATGAACTTGATTACTTGTATTCATTATCTTTAATGACAATGATTTTTTTTGAGACATAGTTCTTTCATTGTAAGACACTGTAATATTTAAATATATATATATATATATATCCAAATTTAAGTGCTCAGATGACATGATATTCTGATGTTTGGTGTCATTGGAATTAATTTTATAAATGAATAAAATCTATTTTATATTGTCTGTGCATAATACCTCAATTAAATGAGATAACTATCAAATGGTTGATCTGATTGAAAAGTCAATACCACAGTTATGTCTGGAAGATGTTTTTTTACCACATGCATGGCATATAGTTAGTCAGTGTGGGATGTTCAGGCCCCTATCTCATTGGGAATGTTCTTAATTGGATTATTTAATTAATTTAATTCATTTATAAAAAATAAAAATGTTTATAAGTTCATCATTATAGAATTTTGGAAAGGGTGGTTTCATATTTTTTTTAATCCTCTAATGAAAACTCCCCCCTACTCCCATGGGAAAATGTTAATGATTCTCTGAATCAGATCAGATCAAGATGCAGTGAATGAAACTGATTATCCATTCATTGTTTGAGAATGAATTCTTCACCAATAATAGATCCAAAATAGAGTTAGCACTCATATTTTTGTTTCACTACAAAAGATTTCAATTTTTCTAATGGAGCCATATTTTTTAATAAACGTACATTTTCCATTGGTGAAACGTTTTACCAATATATATGTCCAAATCAGTAAATTGTTAGTAAAAACTCTATCACAATTTTTTTTTTGTGTGGGATAAAATCATTACGATACAATTATAACAGTTCTAATACACAATATATATGTTGTTTAAAATGTTTTGCAAACACGTTATAATGAAAAAAAATTGATGGTAATAATTTTTTAAAAAATATAATATATTTTTTTGAAATACATTTGAATAAAAATAATACATTTTTATTTATATTAATATTTCATATTAAATTTTTCATTTCACCATATATAATACATCTATTTTAATTATTATAGAGAAGAACATTTTCACACATATTACAATGACTCTAATTATATTTATAAGGAATATTATTACAAAATGATTCAATTCAAAATCCATCCCCACAACAAGATCCACCACACACCCCCAGTAACTAGTGATCAATGAGAAACCCAACACACCCCAAACATCCCCGAAGTTATTGATAAATAACACAAGAGGACTAGAAAGTAGTAGTAGACAATACATGCCACAAGACCAGTTAGATAGTAGAAGCTTATTCATGCCAACAAGCCAGCAACTGACCATCCATGCCATTGTTCCAGTGAGCCAGCAGTAGCCCATCCCTACTAGTGGGCTAGCAACAACCCGTACATGCCACACCGGGGACCCTCAAGCATCGAGATGCTTCTAATACTTGACTAGAATCCATAAAAAGTATTGAATCTATAAAAAATTAGTAAATCACCATCTTCTGATCAAAACATTTCAAAAATCATAAAAGGTGAATGGAAAAAAATATAAAATGAAAAAAAACATGACTAATTAATAAGTCATTAACAAAACATATATATCAGGAATATAAATATGATATTCTTTAAATAAGATGTTCATGTAAATGAGACCATGAAAAAATTTCATTTTTCCTTTATAATTTAGATAAATAATAATCATAAAAAATTGAAAGGATTGTGAGCAGAAATGCATAAAATTTTGGGAGTGACACAACCAGGAAAGTAGACTACCTGAAAGAACGATTTGAGATATAAAAATAACAAAAAAATATGCAAAAAAGACAACAACAGTCAGGGAGTAAAATGGTTCCATCAAGCTAGGAGTGAAATATGTAAGAAGTAAATGGAATTATTTACATGATTGTTATATAATTAATACCACTCCATTGCCCTCTATTGTCCAATCAATAATTTCCCTTTTCATAAATTCATAAAACTAAAAACAGAAAACACCCATACCTTTCTATCTTCCATGAATCAATATTTATAGGATCCAACACTTACAAAAATCACATTCCTCTATAGTTGACCCCCCTATTATTCTATAAAAAATTATAATTTAAATATTTTTGTGCATATATTTGGGACTAAAAACTTATAAAGGAGTTGAATCTTTAAAAATTAAACATTTATATAAAGCTAACACTTCACCACATCCATGTCAATTTATTGATTATAACTAGACCTCATTTCCTTCCAAGTAATCTCAATTGATCCTTAATTATCTTGGTTATTTCATTAAAATCATATTTTACATTAACATTTTATGCCATAGTTGGAGAATATGATTATGGGAATAAAATGGAATGTTTTCTCACTCAAATAGCAATAATGATTTAATATATTACCTTAAACATGTAGGCATCCTCATCTTCTCCACATAGTCTATCACCATATAAATAAAACTATGCTTTTCCCATTTCAAGTAATCGAATTAGAATTATATAAGGAGAATAAAGAGGTTAGTGTGATCAATATCATTGTAATTAAGATTCATCATTCTACCTTAAACATACATACGCCGACTGCTCTGAACAACCCACAACCAAATATTGATGAACCTACAACTTCTTGATCTTCATGATACACATTATTAACGATTAAATTGAATATTTCAAGTTAATGTAAATATCTTCAATATAATTATTTTTTTATGCATAAGAGACATTTGAATCATCATGTTAAAATAGAAGTAAACATCATTCCCTTATCATTATTATCATCCCTTGAAATATTTTATAGAGGATTAATAAATCTAATTTTTTTCCCATAGTTATCCATTAATCCACTCATTTTATGAGTAAACGTTGAATTAAATTAAATGTGACCATGAAGAGAATCATTATAGTGTTTTTTTCCTGGCTATATATACCTGGAACATAATAGGGATTGTAATAATCAGACCATAACGTCATTATTGAAGTTAAAATCCGAAATGGTTTTTGAGAAACTTAATCTCCTTATGGCATTGAATAAAAAAAATAATATGACTATAAAATAAATTAAAAAATCAAAAAACATATGCTTTATAAATCATAGTCACCCTTTAAAAATTAAAAGGAATATTATATAACTTGTGACCACAACCACTCTCGTAGTATTTTTCAAATATTTATCATAGAAATTTCAAATTACTTATGAATGGTTTCCTTCTTACTGTGTTATTTAAAGATTGATTGTTCATGTTAAGGAAATCTATTGTAAATATATGGTCTTCTTATTTTCGTCTTTAATGGGTCATTCTAAAAAGAATTTTAAAATGAATATGAGTATGAAAATCATGTATGAAAAAAGATGTTTGGTTGTGTATAGAATAGGAAAAACCCATAGTAATGTCTATGGTTCATAGGGCTATAGATTTTCAAATGATATTGCTTTGATGGATCAGGGTAATGGCACTCCAGGTGTGGTGGATAGTGGTTAGAGACTAGATCATGCTGCTCAGGGGCCTGTGTTTTAGAAGGATTGTGGAAGGGCCTAGTTACTAATGTTGTAGTAGGAGAAAATATTGTTGAAGTAGTTCAGAATTGTCAGTTTTTTGGGGAGTTTGGACAGATTTTTCTTAGTAAATGTCAAGAATTCTCAAAGGATAAGATGTTGGAGGTTCATGGTCCATTACCATTTCAACCCCCTGAGGAAATAAGGAGATTGATCATGGTAGTGAACTCATTTATATATGACAGTCATGGTAAAGGCTGGAAGAGGTTATTGGTCTATATTCACAAATAAATGTTGTTTCCTCTATTAATATAATTCATGGTATTGTATTTATTCTAGACAGGGTGAGACTTGAACATCACTTGGGAGGTATGGTATGCACTTACATAAGCATAATCTTCTGGATGGTTCTGATTCCACAAGTCGGGATCAGGCTAAAACATAAGACAAGTCCAGTAATTAGGATTATAGCTTGAAATCATATATCATAGGGTGGGTCAATGCACAATTCCATATTGTGGTGTCATTTTTCCCTTGGAATGGGTTTCCTCTTGACATGTCTTGGAATGACAATGCTGATAATCAGGAGTATTTTTAGCATGGCCATGCATATATGCAACAAATAAATGACTATCAGAAATCTTTCTAGGATGCAATGAATTTTTTCTGGTGTCATTAGTTATTGGGGAGATTTATCGGATATAGATAAAGGTATAGAGGATTACAATGTCAAGAGAGATAATACTGTATACCGAGATAGAATTTCTAAAGGAATAATGAAGTGTGATTAGTGTTACTCATCTGTACTAATGAAAAAGTTAAGACTAAGGAATTACTACTCAATGATAAAACCCATTATGAGTACTAGATCGACTTCTCTACCACATGAGAGGGCCAAACCGTCTAATATGTTTATCTCCACGTGTTATGTCTCTGACTGGTATAATTATTCTGAAACTAGTAATGAACATGATTATGTTTCACACAGGAGAAACAAATTACAAATGACACTATGAATGTATATGACATACAAGAGTAAACCAATGTCGTTTTAATGTGAGTAATGGGTTGTGGAAGGAATTCACCCTTTCTGTGGGATTACATCATTCAGTTTTTTTAATAGGAATTAAAATAAGTAATTTTTAAAAATTATTAATAATGAATGAAAACACAGTTTTAAATTACGATCATACATCCAAAATAGATGTGGGGTCCACTATATACAGGGAACAATTTATCATGATAATAATGATACATTGTAGGAAAACCCATAGGGGATATCATAGTTTTCTAACCCACTTCATACTTGTTAAATAATACTATTACATGATAAGGCTTCAGTGAAAATATTTATCATTTTAGTGTTCTAAAAAGTCTTAATAATATTTTCTTGATGTTCATAATAATTATTGAACTATTTTAAACAAATAATTTGTTGTAATAAGTGAATTAATTCTTGAAATCTTTGCATAAGGGGTTGTTGATTTTTATTGAATGTAACATGATTCAGATTAGGAAAAACATAAAAATTTTATATATTTAAATGTTAACATGTGTTCAAATACTATTTTAGAATTTTTGGACACCTTGGTAATGATTTCATGATGATCATATTGTATTTCATACCATTTTATACAAATAATTGGTTGTAATAAGTTCTCTACTTTCTAAAAAGTACTTAGAAGGGGTTGTTTAGTTAAAATATTATATATATTTTGGTTTGTAAAATGTTAAGATTTAATTTTTATGAGTTTATAGTGGATTAATTGGAATGTTGGTTTGTTTTTTTCTTCATTAATTAATAGAAATGGAACAGAAAATCTTTTATCATAAAAATATTAATGAAATTTTTTATAAAACATTTTATTTCTCAAAAAATAATATTTAAACATTTAAAATGAATTTAATGAAACAAAATATACCTCAATTGCATTATACTACATCATCTTGTGCTTCCTCATCTTCCTAAGTATTTAGTGACTATATTATTTGTGTTTCCTTAGTAGTTTTTATGAAGAAACCCTTTCTGAATACAAAAAAAAAACAAGTCATCAACAAGAATCTCAAAAGAATTTTTAAACTACAGGATTATATAAATTGTAGCATGTTTTATATGAATATAAAGTGAAATATATTTATTTTAGTTTTCGGTCTCAAAAACTGTCCCATTGAGGATACTATTTTGTTTACTTTGTAGTTTTAAATATATTTGGGTTTTTTATTTAGTCCCATTCAGAATATCAATCCATCAAATGTAGTTGATGTAGAATAATTTATATGGTGCATCATTAAATATGGTTTCACCCATAGAGGACCCCAGCCTTGAAGGCAGCTGAACTGGTTACTACCTAGACAACAGACCAAAATAACACAAAAAACCTATTAATTTACCAAAAACCCAGTTTCATATCAATCTAATCCCATGTTTGACAGAATTAATTGTTGTTTCCAAAGTAATGAAAAAATACTAGTAAGATTATGTAATTACATCCCTAGTTCCAATACTAAGTGAATTTTAATGTAATAAACCTACATCCCAAGGATAATCATAATTTAAAATTTTCAAGGGGAATCACAAGAACAAACATCTAAATGGACAGAGACCAAAAATTATACCAAAAATTAGTTTTGATCTTGGGATGAAAATAGTGATGGTAGTTTATGAACTATTAATTTTTTTAAATGATTATATAATGATTATAGATATCATTTAGATAGAAAATACATAAAAAGGAAAAACAACTAAAAATTTATGTAAATTTTCATTGTTAGAATACAAGTAAAACAATGATATAAAAAATGAATATACATAAACCATATGTGGTGGACGGATTTGGGGGATGGATGTGGGTTTATGTGATGAATTTAAATTTAGTAAATGAAGGTACCAACATTCTATGAATGATGGTTTAGTTGATGATCTGAACAACTTGAATCATTCAATATATAATCTAGGCATGTGAAACCGCAATGTCTCTATATATACAGAAACAGAAAACTGTGGAAATGAATTTTTCAATCCTGGAATTGGAGTATAGGTAATCTATGGGTACCCATAACATAGACATGGGTCATGTAATTGGATGGTTAATAAACTGTTACCATATTAGCATTTCTTTTGGACACCTGTGGTTTTGAATCGATATGGAAAACATCTCATATTATATAGAAACCAAGAGAAATTACTTATTTGGATCTACATCAAAAAAAGTAAAACATCATATAAAAAACAAATCGGTTATTTTGAGGGTTTCGGTGGTGTTGGGCTGACTGAAGTAGGAATGTGTTATAGGGTAATCTTATCAATGTAAAGGGATAGATTTGAAATCAACCTTACCATACTAGAATTTAATCAAATGAAGTGATTTGATTTGGGTTTCAAGGCATTCTATTTGTGTGATGAGTACACTAAAAGACAACCAAGTTATGGATTGGTCATGGAAGAGGTGAGAATTATATGGGAGATCATGATTTGAGTTAGGTGATGGGAAAGGGGATGCGAAACTCATGGTAATCAGAAGAATATTTCAATGCCCCTCATGGGGTGAAAAGGTGGAAGCAATAGGCTTTCAAGTGTAAATATTAGAGTATAAGTACGGGAGTTAGAGACAATCACCATTGAACGGATGGGACTAGAAGAAGTTGATTTTTGTGTCTCTTGGGGTGCATTGAATCGGATGAAATCCATGTGGGGAAGATTTATGTTAGTGGGAGAGAGAGCGTGCATACGGGTGAATTGAAGAGGGTCACATGAGCACCTATGTTAATTTATTATATATAGTATTCAAATTAATTTTAATCAAAATTCATAATAAAATAAAAAAACTATTGATAGATAGAGAAAATTGAAAATTAAAAGAAATTAATGATATATTATTAATATTTATTTTGGTCATAAAAACATTAATATATATGAAAATTTTCTATTCTAATTGATTTTTATCATTTAATGGTTTGTTGTAATAGATTTTATTGATTACTAATGATTTTCTAGTAATAGTTATTATTAAAAATATATTCAACTGTTGGTAAAAAATGATAGTAATAGTATGATAAATAAATAGATTTAAATGATGGTACACGATTTTTTGTTGTTAAATGATCAATACCAATAGATGGATCTCTTGTTAAAAATAATAGTTTGTGCATAATATTAATAGAAAAAAACATAATATCTGTTAGAATTGCAGATTTTTACTGAAAAATATATTATCTGTGAAAACATTTGTTTTGGTATTAATCATTATTCTTTATTGTGTTTATACCCTTGGATTAAATTGAGTAGATTAATCACTTTTTCATGGATTTTCCCCTATTTTCTTACTTTGGATATGCCCACATAAAGAAATTACTTTACATATTTATTTATTTTCTAATATGAATTACCCATTCATGATTGATTGGACAAGAACACATGACCTTGATCAATTAACTTTTGTTCTTGTTAATTTATCCCTTGATTCTTTGTGATATGTACCTATGAATCCCCATGGTTCCATGTTCGACTACTGTCAGGTGGGACTAACTTTGATCAACCCCCTAGATCTATAGTGGATCTATAAAACAAGAAAATATTATTGAATACATCACATATATGGGATCATTGTGAGGATATGAAACATAATATGGTGTTTAATCATTAAAATTGTGATTAATGGGGGCAGGGAAGCATGATTAATAATGAACACCCCCCCACCACTTGATGAACAGACTATGATTTCCAATGAACGATTCCTAAAAAACATGAATCGTAAATATATTGTTGACATTTAGGAGGAATGGTGGAGGGATCTATGGCAGCAGGGCCTAATTCAAAACAAGAATACTATATCTTGAAATCTGGTGTTTCTAGAAAAATCACAACAACATGCCATGTACAATGAAGAAGAAACGACATGTATCCCCTTCTAGTGGTGGTTCTTGGGGTTTGTAATGCTAGTAGGATGGGAAAACGTGTACATCCCCTAAAAAACCATGTACTTACTTTCTTTGTGAATGAGTCATGTGATAGGTCATACATTCGAGAACATTCCATGTGTAAATTAAACTAGAAAATTTGGGTATATAGGAGACATCCCTTCTGAATCCACAAGTTATGTACCACAGTGCATGAACAAGGGGTCGGAGTACACATACATGACTAGAGGAGACACATCTCGAGTCTCAGTTATCCTATACATAGTGTGTATTCCACCTACACAATGTGTACCTCTACACAGACTACTGTCGTGTATTGGAAATGGAATATAACTGGTATTGAAGCATTATCACACTCAATGTTGGTCACCTCACACATCGTGTTCACTTTGAACTCCATTCAAGAGTTTTCTAGTGTTTTACCTCCTTTAAGTGAACTCCTATATTGGGCCATGAATAGTCTATCCTAGGTGATTTCATTTTTTGTGTATAAGTCAATTGTTTCCTTAATAAAGTCTACTGAGATATGTTGTGAAATTTTTTTGTCATGGAAATTGATTAAGGGATGCTTGATGATGGTTGTCATATCATGTGGTTACCATATAAATTTATAGGTGGTACCCTCTTTGTGGTGATATGTAGTGGAGTTCCCATGTGATATTTTGGATTTAACCACTTGTAGGGATGGGTAGTGGACTTCACTGAGGATCTAGGATTTACCATCTTATAGGGCTGGGCATTGGAGTTTCTTGATGACCTTCTTCAAGGTGTTACCCTCTATTTTGGCTGGTATTTTGAGTTCCTTGATTGATCTTCTAGGCATTAACCTATGTTAGGGATTGGAGATAGAGTTAACCAATAGCGTTTATGTGAATTACCCTATAGTAGGGCCAGGTAGTGGATCCCCCTAGGACATTTCCAAAACATTACCCTCTAGTGGGGCTGTGTAGTGGAATTCCACAGAGACTAGTGGAGGAAGACACTCTAGTTTCATCAGGGCATAAAATCCTTACCTATATACAATGGACCCATGACCGTGTGACAAAATGATGAGATGTGGTTTGACACAGACTTGTACTCATGAGAAAGAGGGAATCATTCCCCTCTAATATGTGTTCTTATGGTGTGACCTCTAAACATGCAGGCGAGTTAGTGCCTCCTAAAGAAGCCAGTATCAAAGTGTTGTGACTGAAGACCTCAGATATGTGTTTCCAGGGATGATGTTTGGGATGATTGGAGTTTTTGATGAACTTTTAGAACTATTGGCTACTCTTCATCATGGGTTGTTTGAGATGCAGATCCCCTTAATATCTCATTTTTGGAATCTTTGACAAAGAATATATGTATATTATTTCTTCTATATTCAAACCCTTGATTTTGAATTCTAATCTTACATGTGAGGTGAGGATTCATGTGGTATCACACATGCTTTCTGTGTTTATATTCTTAGGGATACATAGTGACTTCTCGATGGGTAGTTTTATACTCAAATTTTTTATCTCATTGTGCATGGATGGGCATTCATTCACTCCATTGTACTATAGCATTTCAATATTTCATTGTACCAGGTTCTATATAACTTTTTATTCCTCCATTGTATCCTTTACTACTCCCCCTTCTACCTTGTGGGCCATTCTACTTGTTACATTTATAATCACCCCTTCAGGGACTTTTCCCACACATGTCATTTATTTTACAGATGATAGAAATATTGACCGTGAATCCATATGATCTTATAGATACTATGTTATTGGACCATGTACAATGGTTTTATCTTGGGATACATGATGTGGGCTCTCTAAACTATTTATAATTTTCTATTTTTGTTAGGTTGGGATGTATTTCTAGTTGGGTGTGTATTCGACCCCATTACATTCTAGTTTACACTACAATATTTTTGCACTATCTAGAGTTTATTACATGTTTTGTTTAATTTATAGCAGTATTTCATCCTTTATTCATTCCATCTATGCTTTCTCATTTAGTTGGTTGTGTTCATGTGCAAATGTTATTTGGTAAGGGCCTCCCTGAGTTAGTTGTGCCTTTGCCATGTGGCACCACCCTAGCCTCTGGAGGAGGGCATTGGGTGGTTGTGAATAGATCCATAGAATGTGTTAGGTCATGAATGATTGATATCAGGCCATGTTAATTCCTTTTTATTTTGTTTGAATTTTACCCTTTAAAACGATTTGTTTGGGTTTATGGAAACCATGTCAAAGTGTCTCGATTGTGTCTCTCAAGATAAGGATTCTAGTGATGGAATGGGCAGCCAACGTATCCATTCACCAATACCTTGACTGTATGCTTTTCGACATAGCATGAAAAGACATTTTTTGGGTGGATCAATGGTACTTACATCATAATGAATTATGTCTTTTACTATCCTTCTTAATTTAGCTCTCCATTTTTTTTGGAAAATATATATATATTCTCATCTGATTGATGTACTCCTTGAAAAATTTTTATATTCTTGCATGATGAGATCTATCCAATATAAAAACACAAGTTAACATTGAAGATAATAATATTGATGAGTCATTAATTCAGAGTCCTTCTAATGACCCCTTAATCCAGGTGGGTTGGAAGAAGCACCTCCACTTATTGAGAATGAGATCTTATCAGAAGAGTAGGATTTGTATGTGCATAGTCTTAGCGCACTCCATGGGTTATCGTATCAGAGAACACTATGTTTTTTAGTGATCCATATACTCACGCAGTAGAGGATTGGATAGAGTTAATGGTACATATATTCAAGGTTGTCCATACCCCAATGGATCAGGTGGTGGAATTGGCCAAATTTCATTTCCATGGTGTATTTGGGTGTTGGTGGTCCATTGTTATAAAGATAATCGTTGATTTGACAATATCATGGCATGTATTCTATGATATGTTTTTTGAGTAGTACTACCCCTACTACTTATGTATTTTCCATATCTATGAGCTTCGCGAACATTGTTATGGAGGGATAAATATTGTTGAGTATTTGGTGAGGTTCACAAGACTTACACACTACTCCCTTTATATGATTTTGGATTTATATTTTGGATCATAGAAGATAGATTAGGGACTCTATATACATATTTGAGCCAGTGTAGTGGCATTGTACATCCACTCCTATGTCAGGGTGCTGGAGTGAGATCATGTGAAAAGGACCTTTATCTCGGAGGGATTCCTGATAGCTTTATATGGTAGTGGTAACGACATAATTGATTCATTTGTAGAGGCTAGAAGATGTTGGGCACTAGGATCTCAATATAGGAGACCCTTTGGAAAGCACACTCAGGCATGTTCTCATATCGGTCTGAGGTTGCACAAAGAATATAGGCAGACCATAGAGGGGTGTTTCTTTACTTATAATGGGAGAGGTCACACAACATAAGACTTTCAAACATGATGTTCTAAGAATCCTTGGAGGAATGTTGATTGACCTCTGTGAAAGGGAATGTTTCTTGATCAAGGATCTCCCATGAGTTAAGGTGGTGGTCCCTGATATGTAGAGCAATAAGAGGACTAATAGGAGTGAAAAGTATTAAACAAAATCATGAGATCCATCCAGTACCATCACCAGGTGGACCACATCATGATCAGTGAGCTGGCTTTTGGGGATGTGGAAAGCGGTATGCTTTTAATGTCTATGATCTTACATAACATGAGAATATGTATGGTACAATCTATGCTTATTACAATATATTCATAGTATTAGTAGACACAGGTTCCATAAAATCATTTTTCTTTCTACATATGGTGAGATATCTATATCACCGTTTGAGATACATGCACGACTTATTCATTATAATGTTTTTTACAAGGAACTCTCCTTCTGTATTATTAATCTACTATGAATGAAAGCTATCACTTAGAGGATAGTCGTTCATATGGGACCTTTTGGTCAACATGATACAAACCTATGACTTCATCATGGGAATGTATTGGATTTCCATGGTTGGGGAATAGATTGATTTTCACTATATACTGGTCTGATGCCTACGCACTGATGGGATGATAATTTGCATTTCTGGTGAAGTAGAACTCATGGTAGGGTATGTGGATGTTAAATGAAGGAGGTTACAGCCCATCACCCATCCATTGGAATGTGTATACCCTAGTTTAAAAATCACATCTTGTATCTAGGTTGCCTCATTTGTGAAGGAATATATATACATCATCCCAAAAGACATTCTATGAATACCTCCAAGGTAAGAGGTTGACCATTATTTTGACTTACATCCTAGGATAGCCCTGATATATTATATGGAATATGAAATGACACATACCATGATCTATGATGTATGGTTGCAGTTTAAGAACAATGAAGTTAAGCATTTTATTATACCCAGTATGTGCCCTTAGGAAACTCTAGTGTTGTTTGTGAAAAAGGAAGATATGATCTCTTAACATAACATGGACTATCATCTCTTGAACTATACCACGATAATGATAAATTACATCTTGTGGAGGATTAAGACTTATTTCACTAGTTTTAAGGTATGAGATGGTTCTTGAAGATCGATATTAGGTCCATCAATTTCCCGTTGAGGGTTTGTGAGGATGATATTTCAAATTCGCATACTGATGTTTCTATGAATACTATGAGTTTTTAGTGATTCCCATTATCATGAAGAATGACCCCAGTATATTTATGGATTTGATGAACCAGTTCTTCCACTTTTACATAGACCATATTTTTTTCATCATCAATGAAATAATCATCTACTCTGTAAAATAAGAGGATCATTAAAAGCACATGAGAATGGTTCTTGATTTTCATTAAGAGAACCAGTTTATGGATATCTCTTGAGTTGTAGTTCTTGATTCATGAGGTCCAATTTCATGAGGCATTAATTTATAAACAAGGTTTGTCTATTGATGTAGTGATGATAAAATAAATGATTTCATTGAATCCACCATATAATTTGTCAGAGGTGTAGAGATTACTTTGCTTTGCAGTGTTTCATATGATATTTGTTGATGACACCGCCAATATCATAGCCCCATTGACCACCCCTGAAATGAAAATTGAAGATATTTAACTAGTCTGAGAAGTATTAGAGGGACCTTTTAGTGTTTAGATAGAGGCTGGTGAGTGTTCTAGTGTTGAGAATGTCGGGGGAAGGTGTTGAGTTTATATATTGTAGGGATGCATCAAGCGGTGTGCTCGGTTGAGTTATGATGAAATGTTAGAAAGTCATCGCATATGGGTCATAGTAGTTAAGACCCCCTGAGAAGAACTACATGTATCACGACCTAGAGATTGTAGTGGTAGTCTTCACCATGATAATATTGAGACACTATCTTCTTTGAGACCACATCATGCTTTACTCAAACCACTATAGTCTCATGTATGTCTTCACACATTGAGATCTGAAACTTAAACATCGACACTGGTTTGTGTTCCTACAAGACTATGACATCGAGAGAGTATATACTCCATGGAAGGGAAAAGTCATTGTAGATTACCTTATTAAGAAGTATCAGACTCATTTATTGCTGTAAGATTTGGAGTAGTTAGCGTTTCAACAACAAACCCTAGTGGAGCAAGAGAGCATAGTTTTTCTTTAGCAGATTATATGGAGTCCTTAACTCATCAACCATGTGAGAGTTTCATAGCTGGTAGAAATCAACTCTGAGAGATTATTTGATAAGATATCCACATGCGATTCACCCGATAGATATTATGATGTAGGAAATAATTTTATTTTATTATGTGGGTAAATTGTGGTTCCAGTCACATTGTGGGAGGATGTGATATGCCAGTTACACACCTCTCTCACACATGTACATTCTAGTGTGGGGAATGACTTTAACTCCTTTAGTGTATGTTTGGGTCATATAGAATGAGATAGATCATAGAAAAGTTCATTTCTCAATGACTCATCTATCCTTAGGTGAATGTAGAGAAAAATGTTTTACTATGTCTACTTTCATCATCTTGAAGTCCCTAACTTGAAACGGGAATACTATCCATTGATATCATCACAGGGATTTCATGCATTGTGAATGGTCAGGATGCCATCTGGGTGGTTGTAGACTAGCTCATGAAGTCGAAACACATCATTTTTATCAGGGAGTAGAGTTTGTTGGATATTTTGGGTATCTGTATGTATAGCAGGTCATTCATCATCATGGGGTACCCTCATTGATTTCCTCAAATAATGACATTTGTTTTATGTCATGATTATGGAGAGGTCTGATAGAGGCTTTGAAGACACACTTGAGAATTTGTGTGTCCTTTCAGACCAAGATTCATAGAATTACTAAAATCACAATCCATGTTCAAGAGGATATGTTGAGGGATTTTATGTTAGACATCATACGTAGTTAGGAGGATAACTTTCTCTTGGTAAAATTTACATTAAAAAATATCTAAAACTCTACCATTAAAATGGGAACTTTTGAGGCCATTTATGAGAGTCAATGAAAGAAACCTTTGATTTAGATAGATATTTGTGAGTCATCTATTTTGGGTCTGATTATGGTGCATGAAACAATATAGATAGTGAAGGTCAACTGTGAGTGGATGATGATGTCCTAGAGTAGACATAAATCCTCAGAAAACCACTGTCATGGGCCTGTGGAGTTCGAGAAATGAGGACACATCTTCTTGATAGTCTCTCCACGATGAGGATTTCATAGGCTCGACTAGAGAAAGCAATCTATCCTTATGGATCATCAAGGTATTCGATATCAGGAAAAGTGTTGGTGAGTATTCCTATCACCTTTTTCTACCAGCACAGCTTGAGCGAGTTCCCGAAGTCTACCACATGTCATAGTAGAAGATATATGTGCATGACTATACAATTGGCATCTACTAGGGTGAGATGGGTATTTCGGATGGATCCACCGTTACGGATCACCCGATGGTGATTGAGTATCGGTAGGAGAGGACTATTCGTGGATGAACCATCACATTGGTTTATTTTTTGTGGGAACATGGAAACATGTAAAATAGTTCCTATGAGTGGGAGATCACTGTGTGGGATCATTACCCTAATTTGTAATCCTAGATTTGTTTTTGGGGATGAAACTCATAAACGAAGGAATGATATAGAGACATGGTTATTCCCTTCTAAGACAATGAAATATTTCTATAAATATATTCTAGATCGATACACTGAGACAAAGTGTGATTCACTTTGCCAGGTGTGCTCGACATTAATTTTTTTAAAATATTAAATATATTTTCTATTGAGAGAACTTGATACCTCATGGAAAATAAAATAAATCTTAAATAGTTGATCATATTGAAAATTCTACAATTTTTTTTTCTAAAATGTGTTTTTTACCCAAAACAAGATATGATGTCAGCCATCGTGGGATTTTTCATCCCATCTTTTGTTTGCAGTTTGATTAAGTGGATTAATAATATAATTAATTATATTCATTAAACCTAAACTAAAATGTCTATAATTTCATCTCTATGGATTTTTTTTCAAGGGATGGTTCATAATATTCTATAATCAGTCAGTGAGATATCCTCCCTCATCCCTTTGGAAAATGATGATAAATTTATGGATCATATCAGCTCAACATGTAGGGAATGTAATAGATTCCCCCTTATACATTATAGCATGTGTAATTCACCGGTGATCAGTCCAAAATAGAGGTTAGACTGTTCTCGTTATGTTTTACACCCTAATAAAATATTATTGACTGGATCCATCAATATTTTATGAACTCATACCATTCTTTAGATTTTTCTTGGGCCCAAATACAAAAATAGCTCTACATATTCAGTTATTTTCTAATATGAACATCCTATTTTAGATCGATTGTACATGAATTCATGGAATCCATCAATTGACATTTATTCTTATGTTTTTTCCCTCATTTATTCACATTATTCACTAAAAAATCCCATGGCGCCATGTTTGACAATTTTTGGGTAGAACTGAGATCGATCAGGCCCTCAGATCCATAATGGATCTACAAAACATGAATGGTTTTAAAAAACGAGCATAATTCTTAGATCATTTCGTGGTAAGGATAACTGATCGAGTGTTCAATCATCAAAATATTTATAAAAGGAGGCGTGATGACATGTGGAATAAAAAAACCCCATGATTAACAGAGGGTGGTTTCCAATGTATGACGACATGAAAGCATGAATCACTTCCCAATCCATGAGAATAGGCATGAGTCTATGTGGGTTCTAAGGTAGTGCGACCTAATTCTAATCCTGATGAACCGATATGTAAATTTTTAGTTCCTGAAAATATAGAAACCACATGCCAGGTAATTTTGAGAATACATGGTGTGTCAACCCTTCAAGTAGTGATTCTAGGGTTTTATAAAACCATAAAGATGGAACAAAATATACTACTTTTAAAACTCCATTCACCACCTTTCTATGTGAGTGAGTCAGGTGATATATCACATGTTTGTGTACATGCCATTTACAGAGTATATAGACATAGATTGAGTACACAGATGGAATTCCATATCAATCCACATGATGTGTAGTTTTTTACCCAACACGGGGTGTGATTACACATTAATGGTTGGTATAGACACAACTTGGGTCCCAGTTAGCCTAGAAACACCATGTAGTCCACCTACACAACATTGACACTTACATGGACTAGGTTCCATGTACTAGCTAGGGATAAGGGCCTATGGTGAAGCCGATCCACATGCTGTGTCAGTCCCCTCACTTGTCGTGTTCTACTTCAGATACTATCAAAAGTTTTTGAACATTCGTATCCCCTTCTATTGAATTAATATGTTTCATTCAAGATTAATATCCTATGTTTTTTCACTTGTAGAACCTGATGGTTCCATAAGTAGTGGCTTTTAAGATACAATGTGACGATTTCTAGGAAATAAGCTTGATTAGGTGATGCTTGAAAATGGAATTGACCCAGCGTGACCAACTGAGACCTTTCCAGATAGTACCATCCATTTGGGTCAGGTAGTAATTATTCCCCAGGATATTCCTGATTTACCTTGTAGTAGGGCAGAGTAATGGAGTTACTTAATGTTTTGGGCCTTACCCTCTAGCAGGGATGGTTAGTGGAGTTCCCCAATGACCTTATTCTTGAAATTACTTTCTAGTAGGGCTATGTATTATCATTCACTGATGGATCTTCCGGGAGTTACCCGCTAGTAGGGATTGGATGTAGAGTTCCCCATCTACTCTTCCAGGCATTACCATCCAACAAGGTATGGAATTGTTGTATTGTGATGTCATTTCCTGAGTTTTACCCTCTAATTGGGCTAGGTAGTGGAGTTCATGGGTTACTATAAGTGTATGACCCTCATGTCATACTAGGGAACATGATCCTTACCAATATATAGTGTCCCCTACCTTATGTGGCATAGTTATGAGATGTTGTTTCTTGTTGGATTGGAATCATTATGAATAAGAATGATTTCCCCATTAATATGAATTCTTGTGATGTGACCTAAATCTTTGTGGGTGATTCAGTTCATCCAAAAGCTGAAATAATCAATGAGTGGTGATTGAGTTTCATAGACTTTTGTGATCAGTGAATATGCATGGGATAGTGGTATTTGTTCATTGACTTTTGTAACTATTGGAAAATCATATTCTATAGATGTACTATGAGATGGATAACCCCTTACTCTATTATTTGGGAGTCATTAATTAATCATATATACATATATATATATACTTTATTTTAGAATCACTCATTTGATTTGGATTATATACTTCTAGGAGAGTTGAATATGTGATGGTATGCCACTTGTTTTTTGTGAATATCTTCTCAAGGTTGGATGATTCTACTATCCTGGTATAGTTAGTGAATTATTGATAGGTATTTCATCTACTAACCACTATTATCATATTATAGTTGGATTAGATTGCTTTCACACTCTGGTTTGATTGAGATGTAATATTTCATTATACCTTGTTCTATCTATTTTATCCATCATCGTTTGTATCTCTTAATGCTCCCCCTTCACCCTTTTTGGGTGTTCTATTGGGTATGTATATACTCACCCCAGTATGGGATTTTACCACATGTGTCATTTATTTTGTAGATTATTGACTGGTCGATGATAAATTTAGAGGAGTTTAGAGATACTAGGTGCTTAGACTATGTGTGATAGTCATAGCTTGATATATAGAAGTTGATATATCTCAGTTTTTTACTCTTTCCTAGTTTTGGTAGGTTGGGACATATTTCTTGTCAGACATGTATTTTTTACATTTACTTTTTTTCTTGAAACATTCATAATTTTTTATTTTCTAGAGGTTTAGGTATTCTCGTTTTGATTTATATCACCGGTTCATCATTTATAAAATCCCACATCTCTAATGAGATTAGTTGGTTATCTGCATGTGCACAGGTTCTTAGGAAAATGCCTTCCCGAGTTAGTTGGGTCTTTATTGTTTTCCACCATCCCATAGACTATGGAGGTGGTCTTGGGATAGTTGCAGCTCGAGCACTAACATGGTTATGGTCATGAAATTTTTTTTTTAAATAGGATGATTATTTTTCTAGAATAATATTTTTATGATAATTTTCTAATAATATTTGTTTCAATGAAAGGCCATTACTGTTCTCCACTATGATGATAACTAGGATATTCTACGAATATATTCTTGAATATTTGTTCTATAGTTTGATGATATAATATAATGGGACTGAACTAAAGTAGGTTATCTAGAGTAGAGACTCATTGGAATTTGGGACAAACTCTCATGGGGTACGCAATTTGTAATTTCATGTGTTGGGGGCTATGAGAATGAACCCTCAAATGATAAATCTTCATTTTATTTGCCACTGAACATTTCTATCCGAGGATGTGTGTATTGATCCTTATAATTTTATTATATTATCAAGGAATATAATGATTTTTTCACTCTAATGTTTTGGAGAAAAATTTAATGAAATGTGATCATGGTAAGCTCAGATGTGTTGTGTGCAATATGAGTGATATAACACATGTGCATAATGTGATAAAGGATTTATCCATTATGTACCTAGATGAATATTGGTATCATGGGCCTATGGATGGTAATGGAAGATTCTATATAAATACATGGCAATTATATTATGTGATATAGTTCATTTCTAAAAAATAAATGTAATATACATCAAGAATGTAAGTTGATGAAAAAAGTATTCAACCTGTGTGATCATATATATCATAGTAAATAATTATACTACATATTAATCATTCAAATGAAATCTAATGTCATTGTAACATTAACATATTTTACATTGAGTTCCTTTTCATGTTTCTTGATACTAACCATAGACGTTAGGCATCATTCCAGATTTCCAAGGAGAAACTGGTCACCTATACGATGGGTATAGGTTTTTTATGACCTATACCAATGATTTTCAAAAACCATTTGGGAAAAGTCTCCTATTCCCATGATAATGGAAAAACCATTGTTATAAGGTTTTTATCAAAGACTGATACACATGGTTTGGTTATACCGTGGCTATATCTTTCCCAGATTATAGCGGCCAAGAAAATCATCTGGACAAAAAACAAAATTGGTGGAAAAACATATACCCACATCATTACGTCATATACACAATATTTAAATTAATATATTTAAGTAGATATAAATAATAAAACACATTTTTCATGTGGATTGGTTAGTGAGTCACTTCTTGGTAATCTCGGTGGTCTCAGGATCGAATATCATCGGCCACATTTATTCTTAATACAAAAAGTGAGAATAATATATTAAAATAATTGTTGATATAATACACAGTACGAAATTCTGCAGGGTTGTTTAGTCAATGGATAGTTCTTAGAATAGACATGAGTTTGAAACATGGCACTATCCTGTTTCCTGATTCGGAGAAATATTAATGTATTTCGCCAAATACAGGTATCTTTTAATGTAATTGTTGTCTGTGATGTGGTGAGGCACTGAGTATTCAAAGGGGAGGTAACAGGTTCTAAATTCGGTGGAATGTTTTTTTATTAAAAATAATTTTTAATATTAATATAATTATATTGACGGATATATATTAGTATAATAAATACAATAAGGTTAAATGTATTGGTGTTCGGTGAGTGAAGTGCCGGTCGCGGGACCAATTCTCAACTCTGTTTTTTTCAATATATTTAAACTGATGGTTTTAAAACCTTTGGTTAACGGTTGTGACATGGTGGAAAAAGGCAATGAAACAGTGGACAGATCTTTTACCATGGTTTAAAAAACCATGGTTATAGTCTATATACCCATCATAATGCCTCGGTTTCCCATGGTTTCCCAAACTATGGGTGTAGCCTATACCCACGGTTTTGGGGGCTGTACCCATGGTTTTGAACCATAAGTATTGGTCATTTTTTCAGTTTTTGAAGAGGGTCACACACTGTGTGTACCATAATATTGATCAAATTCAATAATGAATTTATCAATTTACAATAAATATTATTCCTTATTTTTGGTTTAATATTAATTTCAGTTCTGTTGATCACCTGTATTTTATCATTAGCTATTCAAAATAATTTTTGATTTAGATGAAAATAGAAAAATAATTATTTTCAAGGTTTGATGAATATAATATTAATTATAATTATAAATTAGTATGGTTATTATATTCATTTATTAAATAAAACTCAATATT
Source organism: Viscum album (assembly GCA_963277665.1). Taxonomy (NCBI): domain Eukaryota; kingdom Viridiplantae; phylum Streptophyta; class Magnoliopsida; order Santalales; family Viscaceae; genus Viscum; species Viscum album. The sequence goes on along the minus strand of OY728150.1, from coordinate 1,877,145,658 downwards.
AATAGTTCGATAAATGACATAGAGGATATGTGGAATGATCTTAATTTTCTGGTAGGAAATAATAGACATGATATTTATTTTTTCTTAGGCAATGCATGTATAATGTGAATAATAATAACATTATTATTAATTCAAGGGTATGACTAAAGATTGTGGAATAGGAAATGGGCTTTTGAACAAGTTTCCAAACCTAGACTGACCATTTTAAATATGTAATTATATCACTTTTTAAAAAATATAATTGTTGCGAACAATGGATCAAGATAATCTATCTAAAGAAATAGATATAGTTTTATAGATAAAAAAGTGTTCACTATTTTACTCTATCCTCAATCATTCAAAAGGTCATAAAGAGAACTTCATCCTTATAGAAGAATTATGATGCCATCAACTAGAAAACACACAAGCTTTTTGGAACGATCCTGCTAACACCCTATAATTTTACAATAATGTTCAGGGATTGTGATGCATGTGTGTATCCCAACTATAAAGATTTTGTACTTAGATAAAGTAGCACATTGATGGCATGGTTATATCGTGTCAACCAGATCATAAAATAAGAATTCATTACTAGTTTTGGTATTTATAAATTTTCTCATAATCTAATTATAAAATACTTGTAAATATCTTTTTTCTGGTTCTGGTGTTTAACCTTGTCATGTAATCTATGATTTTTTTCGGTCTTGATGATATTTAGTGTGTACATCAATGATTAGTCATAAATTGAGACTATAAATCCCCGTTGGTTTTTCCAAAAAGATGCTTCCTTTACTCAAATAACATACCAATATGAAATTTTATTTGAGGAATAAATGTAAAATTATATTAGGAGGTATATATGATTTCATTTTTTCTTTATTCTGATTTTTGTTCCATATAGAAAGATAATAATATACTAGTGACTGTATTACTAGGGATATACATTTATTATGGTATTTGACATTATGAGTGATTAATGATGTGGGGAGATAAATATAAAATTTATCTTAGGAGAATATGTGATCAAGTGCTTCTAATATATATGTTTTGAATGTGGTTAATAATATTTGGAGGTTTTTTATGGATAGTTATTTCTGGAATGTTAAATGTTCAACCTTGGATTTCCTTGATGAGTATTTTTTTGTTTAATATAGTTTTTTTGTACCAACTATTATCAAACCTTGTGTGAACGATTTAGATTTTGAATAATTTCTAAATATAGGGGGAATAACTTATTATCCCCTTTTTGGATATTTTGAATGATATAAATTTTATTTTAATGCCACAAAAAATGAAAAAATCATATTGAATATGCATTTAATGGAATAAGTGATACGATATAAGTTGAAATTGATCCAAGCACACCAAATGGATGAAATTGTTCCTAAGAAATTGAAATAAATCACGTAAATATATTTTCTCCTTTTCACTACACCAATGGTTAAAGAATACCTCAATTACTGGAAAAGAATATTTAAATAAAAGCATTATCCTTTTATCATCATTTAAGATGAATTGATGGTCTATTCTCTTCTTAGATAACTATAATGTTGTATCTTAAATCTCTCATCGTTCCAACTCATGGTTTTCACAACCCACAATGTTATTGATATTTTGGAAACCTGATTATGAGTTTCTCTAGGTGTCTATCTTTTTTTAAATTTCTTATTTTTTAATGTAGGTTTTATATTCCATTTTTATGATGTGGGTTTTTAAAAAAATTATTTTAACATTTAAATTTCATAAAAATAGTAAAAACAAAAATTTCCTTCCATGTTCATATGGTTTATCTTCCCCTACTTCAAATTGATGTTATAAAATGTTTTCAGTCATTGTTAGTGGATTTAATATAAAATATTGATGATGAAATTTTCTTATGGGGGTATAATGAAATTCACCACTATTTTAAAAAGCCTATTTTTGATAGTGTACATGACACACAACATCGATCAATAAAAACCATTAAATATTATTATTTATATGGATATTTTAAAATTTTCATTAAATTTGAAGGTAATAATATAAGTAGGATAAATTTAAAATATAAAAATATAAATGAATTTATAAATAAAATATTATCGATTCATTCTTATGAAGTAAGAACTAAATTTTAGGTATAATTTTTTTATAAATTAAAAATATATTTTCTTCAAATATGGTTCTAAATAATTTTTATGATGAATGTATAATAATTAATTTCATAAACTTGTAGAAAAATTATATCATAAAACATAATTAATTTTAAAAATATTAATATAAAAATTATCCGACTGTAAAATTTTGGTATTTTTCTCAAATGATTGATTATTTTGTGAATTGTGGAAAATATCAATTTTATATAAAACTGTCTTTTCCTTTCAATAATTTACAAAGTATAATTTTGTTCTTAATTAATATTAAAATTATAATAAGTTATTTTTAATTAAAAATATTCCAACTAATTTCACACAAATAAAAAACATCCATATTATTTGTGTAAAATATCTTTTTTTTAAATGAATTTTTAAGTAAAAGAATTTTTTATCACATATTTCGGGATTATTTTAAATGAATTTTATTCCTAATTTAGGGATTGAATTTGATAAAATATATTAGATATTTCTAATTATTATTTCCAAATTTGGCAAATTGTACTACTTTATTTTCTATAACATTGAATAATTACCATGGTAAATATTTATATCATGGATATAGGATAAATTTGTTTAATTGGGGTTAAATTTAATATAAAAATGATTTAAAATAACATTAAAACAATACATTAATATATTTAAGGAGTATATTTATAAAACCCAATTATATATTCAAAAATATTTTAGTTTTATTAAATTGTTATTTTATAATGTACTTTATATTATTTTTAGTAACGGTGACAACCAAAATATTCCTTCATGCTTTAAATATCTATAATATTTTATCATAGTGATAAAAACAAGTTATTAATGGTTATAAAAGAATATTTTAAAATTGAATTTAAAAAATATGGAGGATGTTTTTTTCATTTTTGAAAGGAACAAATTACGTTAAATTCTTATGAAATGTCGACGTGGTTCTTGTGCGAGTAAAAGAAGAATCAAGTAAACCATTTTATAAACTCTAAATGCAATAATTTTGGTTGATTTAGAGGTGTTTTGTGATCCTTTTAAAAAATGTATTATTAATGTTTTATAAGTACATATTTTAATTACATTTCATTCTTGATGTTTTTAGTCATATTATGTCAATAGTTCCAAAAATGAATTTACTGGTATATTATGTTAAATAAAAATTTATTAAATGATTTGAAATTCATAAAAAATTTATCTTGGACAAAGGGACAAATATATAGTTTATAATATCATCAATTATCCATTTATGGTCCATTATTCCTGTTATTGTATCTTCCTTGAACCATTATGTTTAATAAAAATTGTTATCATAGTAATCATTAAAAAGGATAAGAAGAGATTAAAATGATGATATGAGTGTTAAAATATAACCTACATATATATAAATTTTATTTTATTAGATTATTTATAACTATAAACTCCAAATATAATAAATATATTAAATCGATACCACATTAAAATTTAATTTAATTTTAATAAATTTAATACATTAATTATTTCCAAGGGTGCCCCTCTCCACTCTTATATAAAGGCACTACATCTCCTCTGGCACATACACTTATTGACCCACTACTCTCAACAGAGACCTAGAACACTATCATATTATCTTCCTTATATACATTAATGATTTTATTTTATTCTTAAAATACCATCCTTATGGTTCTTTAAGAATGTTTCATAGATCGATGTTGAAAGAAGGCATAGTCATCTTTACCAAGTGTTTTCAATTCAATTATTCTTTCACCTCCATAAATTATATCCTATAAATTAAAATATTTTAAATCTATTATCCCTAATCTAATATGATGTTATAATGTTATTATAATAACCTTATTCATCACATTTTTTATCAAATTGAGACCAAAACCATCATCCATGTGTACATATAGATTATCTCCTCGCAAAACGATGCATTTGTTTTTTCATCTTTTCTATTAGTTAATAGATAATATGAAGGATTTAAATTAAATATATAATATTAATTAAATAAATAATACTTTCAACTATAATTTATCTTCTATCTTTAGACCATTCCAATCATTAAAAACAGAATCATTCTAAATGTGAACGTATGTAATATCGTCTCCACATACTGATGTACTCCGTTGATAGAAAAAACTACTCATAGATGGTAATGGGGATGTATTTAATTGTTTTATTTAATTTTTATAACATTGTAATTATTATTTAACAATTATTTTTTAAATTTTATCATCTTACAAAAAGTAAAAACATCGCTTGGTGGGGTATCTGTGGACTAGTGCCTCGTGAGTTGATGTTATTTGTTTTTCATGACCGTTTTTCATTTATGACCATAAAAGCATGCTTTATGTTTAAAAATGATAATTATATCATGAATTTTATTTTTTATATAATGGAACAATGATTCATTAGACCATGATCTACCTACCATGTTTTTTTTTGGGATTATGGTTAAAATAACCTCAAAACGGCTAACAAGAACTTAATTTTTTTATTAACTCTATAACACATGAATATAAATTCAATAAAATTTATTTTGATAAAGGAATAAAAATAAAAAAAAATTGAGTAAATAATTATGAAATATTCACTATAGAAGAGTTAAATAATATACAAGGAAATTTGGTATATGTGGTTACATAAAAAATATTTTAGAACTATTTTAATAATTTCATTATAATATTTTCCCTCTATGAAAATATTATTTAATGTATTTTTATATATTTAAATAAATGAATTAAAATTTACTTTCAACGTTACCATTGAATTTCATACAATGGTAATAAAAATGAATCTTTTTTCATATTTACGAAAAAATATTTGAATTTCCATAAAACATACAAAAAACTATTTTTAATGTATAAATAGTAAAAAGGAGTTTCCAATCATCTAAAAAATTATTTGATATTTGGATTAATTTAAAAGAAATAAAGTGTTTTTGAGTAAAACCTATTATTACATGTATTTTCTGTGTATTTTAGTTATAAAATTGGGTTTTAATAGAAATAGATACTATAATATCCAAAAATGTTTTACTAATGGGTTCAAAAGAATATTTTTTTGACATTAACGATGTGAATGAATGATTTTAAGTGATTCATATATGTAATAGTCCATTAAAAATTTTTATGAGGACTTGTGGGCTCTATATATCCGTCATATACATTGGCTAATGATTTTCTTCTCCGAACTATTATGTTAGAATTGACTATGTGGGATATTCAATTTATAGGGGTTCATGTAAGGATACTATAAAGATGATATCTCAAGGAATTTACATGAATTTTCTATGTTTTCAAATGACTATTCAGGGTTGTATTGTGATTTGGCAAGGTAATATTATGATATTTTGTTTAATGTAATTATTATGACCATTAAGGGTAAAAGGTATGTTTTGAAGAAAAAACTCATTGATTATGAGTTTTTCTAAGAAATACTATTGATTATTATTTTTCATTTATGATTAAATATAATGTTTTAAATTAAAAACACTGGGTAGTATCAGTTATTTCATGTATAATTATATTATTTATTGAGATGAATTTTTATTATTTTAGTGGAAAATTATCTTATATGATCTCGTAGTTTTGAATTAGATCATTGAGTTTCTTTTCTTTGGTGTATATTTCCCTTACAGGTCATTTTTTTATTATCCAAAATATTGAATTGATTTTTCATAAATATTATATATGAGTAGAATCATTAATAAAGATATTTTTTATATATTGTAGTTACATTGAAAAGAATGTTTTTATTTATAAATAATTTTTTTAGGAAAAAATTGATAATTTATAGAAATGTTCACTTTGTTGTGTAAGATTTTTCCAAATACCACAAAAATACAGAAACTAAAAGTTCATTTGGTATGTATGTGACAATATATTTCCTTTTTATTGTGTTTGTTTCTAATAACTAAATTTGGGTTACATATATCTGTATCAATGTTAATAATGTAATGATTATGATTTTTGCACAAAATTTAAGAGTGTATATTTATGGTGGTTATAATGAAACTTCCATACTGATTTAGTGCATGACTTTAAGGACATGTAATGGAATCTCAATCCAACTGGGCCTCTAGGATAAATTACAATTTTTTAGCTTACTTATGGCCTATCCTTGAGGGGGCATGAGGTCCAAGACCTTCTAGACCACAAGGTGTGTGTGTGTGTAATTCAATTTCTTGTATCCCCCAAGACAATAAATAAAAAACTATGTTATTATATTTATAACCATATATATTATTTATATTATAATTTTGGTGTGAGTGAGTGTATAACTACTTTAAGATTATATAATTGATTATATTTAAAATATTAACTTATTTATGTATTAATAAATATATGTTAATATTAAATTATTTTAATAACTAAATTAATATTAATTTAACATTATTTGAGGTGAAATTACTAAAAAATAAAATATATATAAAAATAGTCCATTTTAAATAACGTTATAATGTATATATTTGATTTATTAAAATACTAACATATCTAATATTAAAGGTGTAATTAAATATTTAAATGTATACGCATTATCATATTAGTTTTTTTATATTTTCATATACATATATTAATATATATATATATATAATGACTATCCATGTAAAAATTAAAATGTGTGTGTTTGTGTATATGTTATATTAAAATTTACATTATATGTATATATTAAAATTTAAAAATATTTTAGTATTTAATTTATTTATATATATATTTATATATATTAATAGACTAATCATACACATATTAATTTATATTTATACATATATATATATATATATATTAATATATAAGGACTACCTGTAACAACCCAAGATTTTATAAAAAATATACTTTTTAATTTTATTAATGTCTTGTGTTGTACGCTACACCAAAAGGAGCTTTCACAACAGGCATACTTGACTTGCCTTGCATTACACGCAATCACGACCTTCCTCGATAGCGTGTGTAATACGCAATACCGAGTTTCACTAAACAACGATATGCTATTAAAATATTATTAAAACTAGCCGTTATGAATAGTAATAACCACTTTTTAAAATTCTGTAAATCTTATTTTTCAAAATGAACTTCATTCTTGGATTCGGAGTATCGAATTTAGCCTAAGTTGAAATTTTGGTACTTTTCGGATAACTTTCATATTCTGATGAATAGTGAAAATTACTAAATTATAATTAAAAACAACTTTTTTAATTGAAATAATTAATAGTGATAAATTATTAATTTGAGTGGTTTTAAAGTATATTTAGAATATATTTTTACAATTTAATACAATGTTGGTCATTGGTTGTAATTTCACATTTAAACCAGACATAATCAAGTGTCAATCTTTTGATATATATTGTTTCCTAAAAACACGCTATTTATTTTAACAGCAGGATTTAATTATAAAATTAATTAATGCAACTTCTATGTTATGAATTTGGTAAAATAGACTTCATTTTTGAATTCGGAATATGAAATATAGCTTGGGATGAAATTTTGGCATTGTTCTGAAAAACATCAATTTTTGATGAATAGTGAAACTACTAAGTGGTAGGTTAAAAACTGAATTTTGCATAAAACTTAATTTTACCGCTTCTGTGAATGGAATTTCAAAAATCCGAGAGACACGGTTAATATCAAGGACTAAAATGTGGTTCAATGAGATGAAAATAATTTTTTGGTGAATAGTAACTTTTTACTTTTTTTACCACGGTTAATAGTAAATAAGGTAACTAAGGGTAAATATGATATTAATATTACCCTAACACATGTCCTAATTCTATTGGACAAGTGTAATTCGACCAAAAACAAACTTAGGAATAAAATATGACCATTTAGGCCCACTTGGATTAGATTAGGACATTTATTATTAATTTATTTAAAGAAAGGTTAAAATAGTTAAAATCAAAGTTTAATAAGTAAATCATTTTTAATATGGGGTTATACATAAGATAAATTCGATTGTAAATATTAAGTAGAAAGATAAAATGATTTTCTACATGATGGTATTTTATTTGTAATTTTTAGACATCAAATAATTTAATTTATTTATGACACAACGATGATGCAGTAATTATCTTATTAATGAAATATTGACATAATTGATGTTATAAACACCAAAAGAAATGTAATTTTAGATTTTTTATGAATTCCACTAATTTTCTAGGTTACTATGATATATTAATGTTGATTTAATTAACTTGGTTCGAACATTTAATTCTGTTATGACTTTCACAAAAATCATATATCAAATAGTGTCAAAATTGACACAAAATAGTTTTTAAATCAAATATTATATTATTAATTGTTATTTTATTCCTAAAAATCTATGGTTCGGCCAAATGACATAGATAAGGATATATGTATTACTAATAAACAATTTGGGGTTCGTTTGTCATGTTATATTAAGTGTATTAACCATATAGTGAAAGAAAACAAAAAGACACGGTAAAAGTTAAATTATTTAACTTAGAGTTAAATCTAATTGATAAGGTTAAAATAATATCCTAAACTTGTCTAAATTCTATTGGTTGATAGGATTTCGACCCATCCCCACTTTAGACTCGAAATAAGACCCTTTGGAACCATTATAAACCGATTTTGACTTTAATATAAAATAATATTTTGAGATATTCCTAAGGTGCCCCTCTCCTCCCCTATAAAAGGACACCTCCTCCCCCTCCTCCTCACCCCAATTTGAGCACTCAAGCTCGGCCAAACCCTGCCAAAATCTCTTCTCCACTTCCCTAGAAACATCCTAGAGGTTCTGGTCTTCCTCAAAGACCAATTTTAGTGCCCTAAGAGGAGGTCTCAAAGAGGCGCTTCAAAGAAGAGGTAATTACCGTTACCAATTCTTTCATCTTTATTTCTTCTTCCACTTTTTCTTCTTAGGTTGTTTCATTATGAAGTAATAAAATCAGTATCACTCATATACTGATATGTTATTATAAGTATGAAACAACCCTATTTCACTATCTATCCATCCTACGGAAAAAGAAATCACCGCGCGTGCGTACGTACGGAATACCGTCTCCACGCCGTGGTGTAATCTATTTTCCACCATCACCTTACAAGGATGGGTATAATGGTGTAATGAGTAACTATATATGATTATTATTAAGTAATATTGATACTGAAATAATATATATATACTCCAATACAATTCCACGATCATAGGAACGATATCATCACTCGTGCGTACGTACGGAATACCGTCTCCACGATGTGATGCGACTCGTTCTACATGATCTTCATTTCATAATGATTATATAAATGAATTGAATGAATGAATATGGTATATACTACACTAATAACATTCTGTAAATGAATTATCTATAACCTAAAGATAAGAATAAGAATTTATTCGACAAAACACGCATAAGAACAAAAAGTTATAAAGACCCGAGTAACAAGTAACAATGAAATATTACTAACAAGAAGCTAATAATATGACCATATATGATATCATATCAATATGTATGATTCTGGAATAAGTCAATAACATTATTTAAACCATTATACAGGAGCTTCGGACACGAACAAAGCAAATCGGACCTAAGGTAAGGGAAATATAACAATCTCATTTTTATCCGAGATTGTTTATTCGTAAGTATTTACTGGGGTGTATTTTATCATCCACATCCATGTTTCATCAATATGTAATATTATTTCCATCCACCTACAATTGTTTAAATCCATTTTTACCCTTCGGTGAGTTTTTAGTAATATGTATGAAAGGAATCTTTTGTCGTTTTTCGTACGAGGTACTTTTTGACTTTTCCGATAAAAGTACGAAAAATGATTTTTTTAACTTATACGGCATGAATGGATTTTTAAAACATTATTTCCAAGAAGCTTCCTTTAAAAGTTTTCAAGTTTATTTTTAATCAAATTCTTTTATTTTAAAATTGTATGACATGTTATGAAAGGAAAAATGTTTTTGAAGAAGAAAAGATATTTTCCTCAAGAATGGAGTTCAAGTGTTTTATCAAAATTATTTTCCATCTAAGATAATAAAGGGTTCTGTTGTTATCCCTATTATTACATTGATTTGATCATGTTGTGATGGAATTATTTTTATGAATTCCTTTATCTTATATGAATTTATTTATGATGTCATGATGTTTCAAGAATCCCATTTTTGTTACATGTGTTATGCGATGATGTATGTTATATGATTATGTGGCACACATAAGAAAGGATTCATTATAAGATGGGTGGGACCTATATCTCCCTCCAATGCATTGGGTAAAGATTTTATATCTCATGAGATAGACATGGCTGGAACAGAAGGTTATTTCGGTTCAGTGATACAGGACTGAAACGAGGAGTGAACTCGGTTCAGAAAGGGACTTTGTCCACTAAGATAGTCTTGGCAATGAGTCATGACTAACAAGAAATGATTTTCCATGATTATGTGTGCATGCCACAAAGTTTCAAGTCTTATGTTATGATTATGGGGATCTCATTTTCACTTCTATGATTTGTTCCATGTTAAGATATTATGATCTCTTTTGCAGGTTATGATTTTCAAAAAGATATGATATGATTTTTATTTCTTTTGTATACCCTTACTGAGCATTTGAGCTCACCCTTTTATGTTTTCTTTTCCCCAGGAAATAAAGAAAGGTTTTAGGTAAAAAAAATGGAATATCTTTATGGGAGATATTGAAGATCTTTCACCAGGATTAGAAGATTATGTTCCGAGTTTCCAAAGACACTAAACTATTACGATCCTTATGTGTGTGTGTTTTTGTTATGTACTAAGTATTCCGCAAATGTAATGTAATGTCCATGTACGTCAGGATACGGGTCTCTACAGTTGGTATCAGAGGAAAGGTTTAGTCAACCTTTGGAAACTAGGATGTGAGAACGTTAGTGAGATCCCTAGAGATATTTCTAAGGTATGTCTAGAGATGTCCCTAAGGATAAGTATACGTATAAGATACAGTCCTAGAACTATGGTAACGATCATAGAATTTAACCTAAGAAGTTAGATATTGAGGACACTCCCCCTTTATAATGTTGTTTTCCCTAGCATGATTTTTGCCTCTCACACTATTCTTTTTGGGTTTTAGAAAATGGCTGGAAACAAGGTGATTCACGATAATGGAGAATATGCTGGACAATGGAATGATATTTTTCATGAGAAACCAAATGAAATGGGATTTGGATGTCCAAACATCATTATTATGCCGAATCAGCAATCTCATAATATGATCAATAAAGTAAAATTTGGTACGTTTCCTGACTCGGCTAATAAGAGAAAGATGGAGTTTCATGATGATCATAGAGGAAAGAAAGTTCAATTTCCCCTATGTAAATCATGTGGAAAGAGGCATCAAGGAGAATGTTTCAAAGGAACTGGAAGATGCTTTGGGTGTGGAAATGAAGGACACAAAGCAAGTAAGTGCAAAGGAAAAGGTTCAGTTAACATCCTGGATGAGGATAATGGTATTGCTACGACATCAACAATGGTTAAATGCTTTAAATGTGGAATGTACGGGCATTATGCAAACCAATGCCCTAAGGGAAAGTCTCATGAAGATAATCAGTATGGTCGTATGGGAAGTATTTATGTTGATGATGATGAAGAGACTACAAATGATATGTGAGATGAAAGAATTGTTGATGCTCGGTCAATGTTTTAAGAATGTAGTGGAATGATTACATGTTTATCATGTGTAATGTTGTATAAGAAATCTCATGGTACTATGGAATAAAGAGACATCTAAGGATTGTTACACTGTTGTCTTTCCTTGAGTTTTGAAAGTGTATGATGAATGGTACCAGTAACCATGAAAGGTTATTCAGATACATTTGGAAAGTAGATGATAAGTGCATAATGAAAGGATAAGAATATAATGAGATTTTTGATTGTATTCATGAGCTCATGATTGATATAAGGACTAAGTGATATCATTGTTTGAGTATATAGAAATTTGAGGATTTTGGTATGTGGAAACTGTTAAATTTTAACTGCATTCATGTTTTCACTAAGGTTTTCATGAGAATACATGATTAAGGACTTTGAATGTTTGGAATGTCACCAACAAAACATATCTTATGATATATGGGGATCAACGATGGTATTAAATCTCTGGTAATCGTTTTCACTATGTTATGAGAGTGGACTGCAGTATTATGGATAAGCCTAAAGATTGAAATGGATTATGTTGGACATAAGTGAGTATTGTTTAAGGATATAATTTTTTTTCGATGTTATTGATGGGATGTTATAGTAATGTAGTTTTAGAAAAAGGACAACCTGCAGGACGGGCGACAGCCCATCGCGTCGGACAAGGCTGTGGGAATCGAACCCACAACCGAAGTGCGACTGGCATTTATCGCCTACCACTGGCCTACAGGAAGTCCCTGGTTAGTATAAACTAGTTTTATTAAGCGGTATGATATATGAAGTATAAGTTCATTTTTGGAACCATATACGATTAATCTAACCACAATATGGACTTATAACTTTTGCTAACATTTTGTTTGAAAGAGATGGAATAACCCATCATTCTATCACATGATCTACTAACACATCACGAATAACAAATTCAACTTCATTTCTTTAAGGGATGAAGTGGAAATTGTTAAATTCACGAACAACAGTTAGATTGTACCAAAATCAAGTAAGTATTTCTTCTAATACAAAATTTTCAACTTTAGGGGAAATGATCTTGAAAACCAAAAATGTTGTCCTAGTGATCTTATACCTGATGAATCAGATGGTACCTTATATCATCACATGTCTATGGATTTGTGATTACTGGCTTTTCCATAGCCATGTTCTCTACCACTCTCCATCAGAACATGATGGTTAGATTTCTCTTCCATATCCATATTTTCACCTATGTGGAAACCCAATGATTAGTTTATTTGGGTAACCGTTACGTTTCATACTTTTGTTTTTAAAGATTGGTTTTGATATTCCTTTTTACGATGTGGGTTTCTATTAAAGAAACTTTCGAATAGTAAACCATTTATAACCCCGACGAATTTCGAGGGCGAAATTCATTTTAAGGGGGGTAGAATGTAACAGCCCAAGATTTTATAAAAAATATACTTTTTAATTTTATTAATGTCTTGTGTTGTACGCTACACCAAAAGGAGCTTTCACAACAGGCATACTTGACTTGCCTTGCATTACACGCAATCGCGACCTTCCTCGTTAGCGTGTGTAATACGCAATACCGAGTTTCACTAAACAACGATATGCTATTAAAATATTATTAAAACTAGCCGTTATGAATAGTAATAACCACTTTTTAAAATTCTGTAAATCTTATTTTTCAAAATGAACTTCATTCTTGGATTCGGAGTATCGAATTTAGCCTAAGTTGAAATTTTGGTACTTTTCGGATAACTTTCATATTCTGATGAATAGTGAAAATTACTAAATTATAATTAAAAACAACTTTTTAAATTGAAATAATTAATAGTGATAAATTATTAATTTGAGTGGTTTTAAAGTATATTTAGAATATATTTTTACAATTTAATACAATGTTGGTCATTGGTTGTAATTTCACATTTAAACCAGACATAATCAAGTGTCAATCTTTTGATATATATTGTTTCCTAAAAACACGCTATTTATTTTAACAGCAGGATTTAATTATAAAATTAATTAATGCAACTTCTATGTTATGAATTTGGTAAAATAGACTTCATTTTTGAATTCGGAATATGAAATATAGCTTGGGATGAAATTTTGGCATTGTTCTGAAAAACATCAATTTTTGATGAATAGTGAAACTACTAAGTGGTAGGTTAAAAACTGAATTTTGCATAAAACTTAATTTTACCGCTTCTGTGAATGGAATTTCAAAAATCCGAGAGACACGGTTAATATCAAGGACTAAAATGTGGTTCAATGAGATGAAAATAATTTTTTGGTGAATAGTAACTTTTTACTTTTTTTACCACGGTTAATAGTAAATAAGGTAACTAAGGGTAAATATGATATTAATATTACCCTAACACATGTCCTAATTCTATTGGACAAGTGTAATTCGACCAAAAACAAACTTAGGAATAAAATATGACCATTTAGGCCCACTTGGATTAGATTAGGACATTTATTATTAATTTATTTAAAGAAAGGTTAAAATAGTTAAAATCAAAGTTTTATAAGTAAATCATTTTTAATATGGGGTTATACATAAGATAAATTCGATTGTAAATATTAAGTAGAAAGATAAAAAGATTTCCTACATGATGGTATTTTATTTGTAATTTTTAGACATCAAATAATTTAATTTATTTATGACACAACGATGATGCAGTAATTATCTTATTAATGAAATATTGACATAATTGCTGTTATAAACACCAAAAGAAATGTAATTTTAGATTTTTTATGAATTCCACTAATTTTCTAGGTTACTATGATATATTAATGTTGATTTAATTAACTTGGTTCGAACATTTAATTCTGTTATGACTTTCACAAAAATCATATATCAAATAGTGTCAAAATTGACACAAAATAGTTTTTAAATCAAATATTATATTATTAATTGTTATTTTATTTCTAAAAATCTAAGGTTCGGCCAAATGACATAGATAAGGATATATGTATTACTAATAAACAATTTGGGGTTCGTTTGTCATGTTATAGTAAGTGTATTAACCATATAGTGAAAGAAAACAAAAAGACACGGTAAAAGTTAAATTATTTAACTTAGAGTTAAATCTAATTGATAAGGTTAAAATAATATCCTAAACTTGTCTAAATTCTATTGGTTGATAGGATTTAGACCCATCCCCACTTTAGACTCGAAATAAGACCCTTTGGAACCATTATAAACCGATTTTGACTTTAATATAAAATAATATTTTGAGATATTCCTAAGGTGCCCCTCTCCTCCCCTATAAAAGGACACCTCCTCCCCCTCCTCCTCACACCAATTTGAGCACTCAAGCTCGTCCAACCCCTGCCAAAATCTCTTCTCCACTTCCCTAGAAACATCCTAGAGGTTCTGGTCTTCCTCAAAGACCAATTTTAGTGCCCTAAAAGGAGGTCTCAAAGAGGCGCTTCAAAGAAGAGGTAATTACCGTTACCAATTCTTTCATCTTTATTTCTTCTTCCACATCTTCTTCTTAGGTTGTTTCATTATGAAGTAATAACATCAGTATCACTCATATACTGATATGTTATTATAAGTATGAAACAACCCTATTTCACTATCTATCCATCCTACGGAAAAAGAAATCACCGCGCGTGCGTACGTACGGAATACCGTCTCCACGCCGTGGTGTAATCTATTTTCCACCATCACCTTACAAGGATGGGTATAATGGTGTAATGAGTAACTATATATGATTATTATTAAGTAATATTGATACTGAAATAATATATATATACTCCAATACAATTCCACGATCATAGGAACGATATCATCACTCGTGCGTACGTACGGAATACCATCTCCACGATGTGATGCGACTCGTTCTACATGATCTTCATTTCATAATGATTATATAAATGAATTGAATGAATGAATATGGTATATACTACACTAATAACATTCTGTAAATGAATTATCTATAACCTAAAGATAAGAATAAGAATTTATTCGACAAAACACGCATAAGAACAAAAAGTTATAAAGACCCGAGTAACAAGTAACAATGAAATATTACTAACAAGAAGCTAATAATATGACCATATATGATATCATATCAATATGTATGATTCTGGAATAAGTCAATAACATTATTTAAACCATTATACAGGAGCTTCAGACACGAACAAAGCAAATCGGACCTAAGGTAAGGGAAATATAACAATCTCATTTTTATACGAGATTGTTTATTCGTAAGTATTTACTGGGGTGTATTTTATCATCCACATCCATGTTTCATCAATATGTAATATTATTTCCATCCACCTACAGTTGTTTAAATCCATTTTTACCCTTCGGTGAGTTTTTAGTAATATGTATGAAAGGAATCTTTTGTCGTTTTTCGTACGAGGTACTTTTTGACTTTTCCGATAAAAGTACGAAAAATGTTTTTTTTAACTTATACGGCATGAATGGATTTTTAAAACATTATTTCCAAGAAGCTTCCTTTAAAAGTTTTCAAGTTTATTTTTAATCAAATTCTTTTATTTTAAAATTGTATGACATGTTATGAAAGGAAAAATGTTTTTGAAGAAGAAAAGATATTTTCCTCAAGAATGGAGTTCAAGTGTTTTATCAAAATTATTTTCCATCTAAGATAATAAAGGGTTCTGTTGTTATCCCTATTATTACATTGATTTGATCATGTTGTGATGGAATTATTTTTATGAATTCCTTTATCTTATATGAATTTATTTATGATGTCATGATGTTTCAAGAATCCCATTTTTGTTACATGTGTTATGCGATGATGTATGTTTTATGATTATGTGGCACACATAAGAAAGGATTCATTATAAGATGGGTGGGACCTATATCTCCCTCCAATGCATTGGGTAAAGATTTTATATCTCATGAGATAGACATGGCTGGAACGGAAGGTTATTTCGGTTCAGTGATACAGGACTGAAACGAGGAGTGAACTCGGTTCAGAAAGGGACTTTGTCCACTAAGATAGTCTTGGCAATGAGTCATGACTAACAAGAAATGATTTTCCATGATTATGTGTGCATGCCACAAAGTTTCAAGTCTTATGTTATGATTATGGGGATCTCATTTTCACTTCTATGATTTGTTCCATGTTAAGATATTATGATCTCTTTTGCAGGTTATGATTTTCAAAAAGATATGATATGATTTTTATTTCTTTTGTATACCCTTACTGAGCATTTGAGCTCACCCTTTTATGTTTTCTTTTCCCCAGGAAATAAAGAAAGGTTTTAGGTAAAAAAAATGGAATATCTTTATGGGAGATATTGAAGATCTTTCACCAGGATTAGAAGATTATGTTCCGAGTTTCCAAAGACACTAAACTATTACGATCCTTATGTGTGTGTGTTTTTGTTATGTACTAAGTATTCCGAAAATGTAATGTAATGTCCATGTACGTCAGGATACGGGTCTCTACACTACCCATGTACATATTAGTGCATTTATCTATGTTGATTTTAAAAGAATTGGGAAATGATGAGTGGTGAAACTAATTGTGTTTACAACTGTAATTCATTTTCCTTCACATTGTTTAACCGTGTTGTCTAAAACATAGGTGAATTGATAAACACCCCAAACACCTCACACAACCATACCCAATATATGCCCTAACCACCTCACACCTACCCGTGAAAAACAATGAATAATGGGATGCAACGAGGATCTGATCTTTCATTCCAATGGAAACAGAAAAATCATTGAACCAATTTAACAAAAATAAATTGTTTTAAATTATTAAATTATTATATATATATATATTTAGTAACATATAAACATACTTAAAATTTTATATTTATATGTAAATATAACACCTTAATGTTTTAAAACACGTTCATATATTAATATATAATCTAATTCACAGAAAATACTATTAATATTTTATAATACATACTAACATATATATATATATATATATTAAATTTTAATATATTTGTTGTGTGTATTAATTAATACAACTATATATATATATATGTATTTATATTACCAAAATAAGTTGGTTAGATCCCTTTAATATATACATATAATAATATATGTATAAATAAATTAAAATATAAATATACTAATATATATTATTATTATTAGTATATATATTATATGTTAATATAGTTGTCTTTGTGTGTGTAAATACTTATAGGATAATATATTTGTTTACAAATCAACATATATTTTAAAATATTAATTTACACATATATAATTATATACTATTATTATATTTATATATTATTAATATATATTTAATTATGTACCAATTAATCAAATTATATTTATAATTTAAGGTGAGAGGATATGGGTATATCTCAAGCATGTGAGTTATCTTTAGGGAAATCATGGGCTTCAATATAATTTTTAGGGTTTATGTGTGATGGGTTCTTCATTTGATTCACGTTTGGTTGAAAATTTTCCTACTGAATGGTGTTTTGACGGCTATGATATATTTTTTTGGAATGGAAGGGGAATTTGGCTGATCAGGATGGGGTTATTGTGTATGATTTAATCCTTGACAATGGGTTTTAGTGCTCCTTTTAATTCAAGGGTTCAATCACAAAAGGTTTTCATCGAGAATGAAATATTTCCCATGTGAATGAAAATAATGATTTAATAATAGAACAAATAGAGTTAGGTAAACACTTTGTTATCGTGGTCCTAATTTTACAGAGGGATTCAAAACTATGGATAGTCATAGTTTCAATCAGGGATAT
This sequence comes from Viscum album, assembly GCA_963277665.1. Classification (NCBI taxonomy): domain Eukaryota; kingdom Viridiplantae; phylum Streptophyta; class Magnoliopsida; order Santalales; family Viscaceae; genus Viscum; species Viscum album. The sequence goes on along the minus strand of OY728150.1, from coordinate 1,877,127,284 downwards.
TTAATTTATCTGGGAATTATCTAACTGAAAAGGCATCTTAGTCTATTACATATTCATTCATCTTCCTTTTCCCTTATAATAATTTATTAGGAAGGCTTGTGGCTTTGGCTCTATATCTTTCAAGTTGATTATTTTTGAAATTCGAGAATGTTATTTCATTTTCATTCCAATGAGGTATGTAATTTATCAATAATATTATTATTTAAGTATTATTGATTATCATATATTCTCTAGCATATAAGGATTCTACATGATGTTTCATTGGCCAATGGAATTCCAATATTATGTATAACAAAATAAATTTTTCTAGGTTTTGGATTTATGATTACATTCATGTTGAATTTGATTTGAGATACCCTATAATCATAAAAGTTTCCCTATCATATAATGGTGATTAATTAGGTCCATGAATCGAGTATGATAGAATCCCACATTTTTACATGGATTTGAAGTTCATTTGACATGATAAATTGAATTCAAAAAGGCCTTTCATTTGTTCCTTCTATTCTAGTAAAGGGGGTGATGAAAATATTTTTCTAAAAAATATATAAGGTTTGAATTTAGTTACTAATAAGATTATCAAACCTTATGATATAACGATTCCATATCATATTAAAAAAAATCTTGGGTCAATTTTATTCTAGGGATATGTCTCAATGGGTTACTACAAGGGTTAATGGACATAATTACAGGTCTATTAGTTTATCAGTGTCATGTGTTGATAAATAGGGTTATTTGATCCATGTTTCATGAATGGATACACAATCATCTGGGATGGATACAATATCATGTAGTCATATTATAAAAACTTGTGACAATCTAATTGGGGATGTATAAAATGATGTTGGCCATACTCAGACTGAGATGTATAGTCATAAGACTAATATATTTGGACTATTGATTTCATCATTCATGGGTTATAATTTTGGTTTTCTAGTCATAATTAGATCTCATCAAGGCTGGAATCTGAATCTTTAGTTCATGGAGAATAATGTAATTTTTTCCTAAAACCTATTATCATGATGGTAGGTCTGAAGATACAACCCAGAAGCCAAAGGTTAATTGTAGATATCCAATGTAGTGTTATCATATAAAGCTATTTTGTTATCTAAATATGGGTAATTCTATCATAACTAGGTAGGAGTGTTCATGTCATCAAAGCTTGTCTCCCCCCTCTTATTGGGTGGGGTAAATGATAATTTGGATCCTAGCAATGAATTAGACACACATAATGAAGTTGATTTTCATTTTTTATAGGTTATGTAATTACTTTATTCTTTTTATTGTAATGTAAATATGAAACATGAACTTGATTCATTAATAAAATGAAAAAAAAACAAATCCATTGAATTCAATGTAATGTATTATATATTTTGAAGGGGGTTCAATGAAAAATAACTTCAATTGACACTCTTATTGTTCATTTATTTTTTAAAAGAGTTATATTACATACCCTTATTGATTATATATATGATAAATAATTTGATCTTGAATCAAAAGATGTGGATATAATTGTACTTAATTTTTTTGAGGAGGACGCTTCTCATGTTTTTTATAGGGAATAACTAGAGACCTCAAATAAGGGGGTTAATGACTTTGGTTAATATCCAAAGTAATAGTGGAAATATTGGTTCACACCTATAATTATTTTGATAAGATTTTGTGATCAAACATGAAAAATGGATCTGATGAGGTATCGATGTATAATGAAGCCCCTCTCATTAAAAATCTTCAAATATTTTATATGGATATTTGTTACACTTGGCATATAGAGGAAACATAGAGAATATGATTTCATCCCCATGGTCAAGTTAACTAGAGTTCCCAAAACAATATGATCCATCACTCTCAAGATGAGATTATGGAATAAATTAGACTTTGAAATTTTTTATCTCCTTACTAGTTCGCATAGTTCTCATTTCCATAGGATTCTATTCAGTAGAAAGACAGTTTTTCATTGTCCTACCCCATCATCCTATATTATAACATTTCCTAGTTATTAATGGGGAATTTTACCCAATGTTATTAAATATTAATAAACAAACATATATATATTATGATAATATATTTTTGTATTAATACTCCCCATAGAGTGTATTCACCTAGTGGTTTCCCCCCTTTGGTGGTGGGGGTCTTGAGTTCGATCCTCTATTTTTGTGAACATAGTTTTCATTATATTTCATCCATACCCTGACCGATTGAAATATTTGTGTGTTTATATATAAATACTTAAATTTGTATTTATGTAATGACTTGTATTTTTAATTTATTATTTTTTGATATTTTATAGCTTATTTTAGGGACTAGATGTTGAGGAAGAAAGCGATTTCAAGGTGCAGGGTTCTAAAATAAATATATTAAATATATTAAATATTTTAACTAGAACATGTGAACATATTATTTATAAAGGTGGAATAAAATCAAAATGGGGGACCTAGATCAGAAATTTTAGGACACCATTGGTAAATGAATGCATGTTCTTCCCATGGTGTGACATAACCATGGTCAGCATAGGACATCTGCAGAAATGCAGTCACAGGCATGAGAATGAAATAAATAATTATTTTAATTACTTTAATTTTATTTAATTGACGTATCAACTGGATTCATTTTGAGTATACTATTTTGATGAAATTCAATGGTTTACAGTATAACCATTGATCTATTATGTATCTATTAGAGAGAGTGTAGGAGAATCACTCTCAAACGAATGTCAACCAGATCATAGAGCAGTGATAGATGTGCAATGAAGTAGAAGGATCTGTAATAATAAAAGGACTCCACATCATTCATCATTATTTATTGATCCAAATTGAGGTACAACGATGTTTTGATTTGGTTTCTTTCCCCATTCATAATTTCTACAATGAATGTGAATCAATCAACCAACATATTGACCAATAGATCCTGTTTATTAGTATATAGGTTAGATTAATATAAATTTTTGAGGATTTCATTGTTATTAAATTTTTATTTATTCATTATCCATTATAATTGTAAATAAATCAAGGTCAAAAAAACCTCAACTGAGGTCTGTTCCTTGTTTGTTTCTTGTTTTTTCTCCCTCGTCTCTTCATTCATTGCGACCATTATTAATTTGGAATGTGGTTAAAAATCTACCTAGAAATCAATCGTTTTACACCCTTTTCGTGTCACAATTATTCGATGTCATAGATATAGGAATGTAATGACCTGATGTTGGTGCAATGATAGAAGTGGTATTATGTTTTACAGTTTTTGATACCCAATTTCATGTTCATCAATGAAAAATTGTAGAACAACCTTTAATGGGTTTTTCCAAATGGATGTCGACATCATTATTGCTTAACATCAATAGGATGACTCAACGAATTTGGATCTTTTTATTTATATGACTTTAATTATTGTACCAAGGTACATTAATCTAAAAATGAAAAATGAATAAAAATTTTAAATTCTAGATATTTATTCAATACACAGTATGTAACGTGAATCCATGCACTGTGTGTACCCCTTTCATCTCTAGCAACAGTTTTATGAAAGAGATAACAATAACATTACATGTGAAATCTCACTTGTGCCTCGACGCTTACCTTGGAGGGTATACAAACACAGGCTACTGTACATTGGAATGGGAACACAATTTACTCCCACATGAACATGTCCTAGAATGTATGCACACTTTCTAGGCTATGTATCGGTACATGGGAACTTCCATGCTATATTCTATAATAGGGACACGACATGGTCTATTTATACAGGAAGGACCCAAGGTTAGAGGGACCCTACTTTTAACCTTACCACATGTTGTATACTCATAAGATTTTGTCTTGAGGACCTTGTCATATGTATCTTATACAAGGTTCATTAGGGTGCATTTCCCAAATCCATTCCCTAAGGGGTAGTATGTAATTACCTTTTACACATAGGAAAACAATCCCTACATAATGAATTCTCGGATAGTTTTGTTAGAAACCTTTTTGAAGAATAGATTTATATCCTATATTCATTTTTTTACCTATATGGAGTTCTTGGTATCTTCATGACCAAGAATTCACAATCATTGATCATCTACTTAGTGGGTTATTTCAGAGTTAGTTGATGGTATACGCCATGTCCTTGGGTGTGATCCTCATCGGTGTATCGTATATCTTCGAACCATCAGTATTTACTTCCTATGGTGCGACCCGATGAACACTACCTCTTGGATGGACATCATCAGTGTAATAAGACTCATGGTCTATATCATCATGGATGAATGACATGTGGAACCTATGAGATGGAATCCTATTTTTGTTTTTCAATTATGACTTACCTATAGAATGTGTGACTTTGGTGAGTATATATGGATATTCAAATTATATGCATTGTAGACATATATCTATGTATGGATATCTATTACTCTTTTATTGTATACTATGGTGTTTCGTGGTGTCCTAATGAGTATTGTTGTACTCGCCCTTGCACGGGATTTTCCTGAACATTTCATGTCTTGTGTAAATGATCAGTCTTTTGACAGAGTCCTAGATGGACAAGGACCAACATGTTCGTAGTGAGAATGGATAGACAGAGGTGTATTCATGTTTTGTATCTTGACAGTAGTCCCTAGTATTATGTTTAGGTTAGACTTGTATTTAGACTCTATGTGGTGGGATTTTAATTGGATGTGTTACATTAATATAATATATATCGTACTCATATTGGTTTATTTAGATGTATCAATGCATCGTTTTGTAGTGGTCTTTTCATTTCATCATTGTATGAACTTAGAGATATGTTCTTGTATATAGGTACATTGGCTATGACCTCCCATTTTAGTGATATGCCTACTCAGAACTAGTTTCCATCCCCTTGAAATTATAGGAGGGCATGGTGAGTAATGACATGGTCTATATTGGGACGATTCGTGATAGAGTGGTATGTAAGTTTTCTCTACATTATGATTAGAGTATATGAGTATAGTTTCAGAGAAGAGTGTAAAGTGTTTTGAGTTCAAATTTCACACCAATGACTCCAGTGATGGTGTGATATACAAGGTATCCATAAACTAGGAATCTGATCATGTACTTATCAACTTGGTACATGATAACACTGGTTATAAGGAAAAAATGATACATTCATCATATGGGAATGTGATGTGGAATCCATGTCCTTCTTGAGTCATCTCTCAAGATATACTCAATGGCTGTAATATATCTTTTTTAATTGAATAATTCTTTCATGATGTATTCCATCATGGATTCAACATAATGACTCTGAGGATGATACACTCAAGTAAGATGCAACGATAAATGGACTAGTTCCATAGCTGTTAACACCAGGTGGTTCACCATCCATACCATCACTTTTTGAGAGGCACATAGTACCCACTGTACCAGTGTATGAGGTGTATAGGCTGAGCCCACATCATGCATTTTTGAAATAGATAACACCTAGGTATCATGGTAATACTAACCCATAGGTGGTGGATGATTTTTTTAGGAAGTGTCCTTAGTTTTCCATCTTGGTAGGACATCAAAAAATAAGATGTCGTTCATGGTGGTGAGGCTTCTCCAAGGCATAGTGAGATAATGGTGGGGTTTTTTGGCCCTTTTCTTTAATTTAGTGCTTTATAATATACATAGTTTGATGAAAATTTTCATAGTGGAGATATATATAGCCACGATGATATTTTTATTCATCCGAGAGCATTTATACCATCAGAAGGAAAGTATGATGATAACTGAGTACTCATGAATATTTACCAACCTATCCAGGTATTTAATGGATTTGGTTTGTGACCAGGTATACAATGATCAAACCATTGATATAGGGCTTCATAGAGACATCTGATCCAATTTTATTCCTCAATGCATTCCTAACTATGCATGGGGTTCCAGAGTTATATTTGGTAGTAGATAGTTTCATAGATGAGTAGATAAAACCAGTAGTTTCTGATAGTGTGGAATAAAGAGAAGATACCTTAGAGGTAGGGGGCCAAATCTAGTTTTCAGATCAAAAACACCTGATATGTTTCCAGAGGATGTCCCTTGATAATAGATCTATGGTTTAGGCCTCACATGATGGGTACGGTATGCCCAGGGAGAGGCGGTGATACTCATGTGACAAGAGTATACATCAAGTCCAAGATTGTCCAAACCACTATATGGATGAAAAAAAGAGTATGTATGTGCCACCATGGTAGATAAAATGGAATGAACAGACTGGAATTTAGGGTAGTGACATGGAATAAGAGTTGAAAGATACATGGGGTTGAATATTCTTTGACATATTACCCCTAGGTGGTCCAAGCCATGTTTAAGTTGCTGGAGGAAATGGATAGGGACTACTACAAGCTGTCCAAGATTATGACCTAGAGGTTATGAGAATGATTTGAGGAATGATCCATGTATTTTATACCTTATATGCAGTAATTATGGACATAAAGTATTTTCATTCCTTTATTTCTATATATCTTTTTTGAGACGTAGGGATTCCAATTGGGCCCTTGTCTCAACCATTACACATGGAGACTCCTTTTCGTGATCAATCAGCAATCATAAAATTGTGTTGATAGTGTGACCTAACTCTTTGAGTTGAGTGTTTTTGTTGGGATATCATTGTAGTAGTGTTTATGCCTTAAAATTTCATATTATTTATGGACTAGTCGTCCGTAAATCATAACTATATTGACTATTTTAGGTGGAGGATGGGGTGTGTCTACATTGACAGAACTAGATTCTACTATATAAGTGAAAAAGAAACTCATGAATCATATAATGGACTCATTCATTGGAGAGTGAAACGAATTTCTCACCAATTGGCTAGCATTAACCTTGGTGAAATGGATTTTATGAGTTTCCAGTTCCCTGTCGTTGTGGCTGAGTATAGTGAAAACATCCCTAAGGATGTTCTGAACTTACATACCCACCAATATATAGAATTAATCATTTATTTACAACTAGAGATGAAATTTATATCCATTCCAACATATAGGATTAAAATTATAGAGGCTCTCAAGTTGAGGGTGTTGTTGGAGGTCAACAAGATAATGGGATTTTATAGGCCTATTATTTATCCCTTGGCGACCCTAGTTATTTTTCTGACAAAGTGGATATGAGCTTGAGGTTATGTGGGAACTACTGGAACTGAAACCAGGTGACCACGAAGAACACGTACTCACTACTAAGGATCGATGACCTTTTTTATTAGTTGACAGAGTCATGATGGTTCTCGTAGGTGTAACCCAGATTAGGTTATCACCAGTTGTGATTACAAGATCAGGATATACCCAATATGGAATTCATATGTTTCTAAATTAATTTTGAGTACATAGTATTGTATTTTTTTCATGATGAATACCCCAACATTGTTCACGGGGAACATGAATAAGATTATTCTTCCTTTCATATACTGGTTCATGGTAGTCTTAATTAATGATATCATTATGTACTCTATGTCTAATGAGGATCAGAAAAGACATTTTACGATGGTTCTATACCAACTCAATGATTAGTTTCATTATTGGATGTTCTCAAACTGTTAGTTTTTTTATTATTGTGTTCAACTTTCAATGATAAAATAACTCAATATATGGAGTGGTAGTAGACTAGACCAAGGTTGAGGCAGTTTTAGCTTAGGTGCTACCCCTGAGTGTGAAGGAGGTGTGAAGCTAACATGGGTTACAAGGATATTACCATAAATTGTTACCTTATTTATCTATGATATTAGTACTTATAAAATCTTTGACCCAAAAGGGTAAACATTTCATTTAGAGAAAGAGGATCCTATACGATTTTGAGAAGTTGAAGCTGAAATTGATGAGCGTCACCAGATTGATATTTCCATAGGACGGGGTCATGTATATAGTGTTATGTGATGCTTGAGGAACTAGTTATAGTTGTATTTTTATGTAGAGTCTTTTTGTTATTACCTATGGATCACGCCATTTGATTGAAAGTGAGTAGAACTACATGAACCATGATCTTGAGTAAGTAGTAGTAGTCTTCTCACTGAATATGGTCTGACATTACAAGATATGTGAGTGTTTTACATTCTATTATGGTCACAAGAGGTTCAGATATATCTTACTAGGGAAGTATCTTAACATCAGACATAGGCAATGAAAATTGTTCATCAAAGATTATATCTTTGAGATCATATATACTCTTGTGAAGGGGAATATGCTAGAAAATATTATCACCAGACGATCTTATTATTATTTATAAATCATGTTCCAAATTAATTGGCCTTATTAATGTTAAATTTTATAGATGGATATGGATTATCTTACTTCTAGCTGATGTTCGGCCTCATAACCCAGGATCCATTTGAGATTTGTTGGAGAGAGTGTTGGAGGGTATCTCTAAAGGGAATTCCCAATGTATTTACAGTCGATGTGAAACAGAATAGAAGGATCTCTCCAATGATAATGATGATACTCCATTACATTGCAATGATCTATCCAAATTTATTTAGGAAATTTTTATTTGTTTTCATTCCATATCTATAATTCATAGGATGAACGTTCATCAATCAACCAATAAACAGAAACACATATTATGTATATTTTGGGATGGGTTTGATTAATCGAGAATTAGGATAATTTTTCTATGATTAAATTGTTATCTCTTTATTAATTTTTATAATGGAAATTAATTTAGGTCAACACAATCATTTTCTGAGGTCAATTCCTTATATTTGTTCGGGTGTTTCTCTCCCTCGATTCTATGTTCATCGCAAGCATTCATTGTTTGGTATGTGGTTTGACATCCACCAAGAAATCAATAATTTGGCACAATTTTCTTAGTTAAATTACGCAATATTGTATAATTTTTATTGTGAATTTATGATGACTGTGAGATGACAGATGTGGTGGTAGATTGGAATGTTTGGGATACTAGATTTTATGTTATTCCTTGTGCAATGAATAATGATAATCAATGGTGTTTTCCAAATGGATTTGATGAATAATTTTTTTTATTCATTTAATGTCATGGAAGAATCCAGATACATGATATATGTATCACACGAAGTCATAATACTTCACATAGTGTGTGAGCTTTCAGTGGTGGTTCGACATGTACCTCATATGGTACAAAGACATAGGCTGGAGTACATAGGTACGGGCAGGTAATGTACACAAACCCAGACAAAGATAGGATAGAATGTACATGGGATATGATGTGTACTGGTATAGGGGCCAAAGTACGTGGGAATTACCAAACTATGTACGCACACATTAATATGGAAATGGTCCCTTTACATGGGTTTGACTAAGGGTCAAAGGGACACAACATGTTACTCGATTATACGCATTGTTTTCATATGATGTTGGATTGATTCCCATATCCTCTATATTGTGGAAAAATATCATTATGGTGTCTTTCCCATATCTATTGTTCAAGGTTTATTGTGTAATTTCCTACTACACATAAGAAAATGATACCTTTAGACGAAATTCTTTGATATAGTTTTTGGAATCCATCCTCAAGGCCCAGAGTGAGATCTTATATTCATCTTCATTCCCTAGGATGAGTTCATTGTATCATCATGACCAAAACAACATGGAAACTGGTACTCTACATAATGGTTTAATCATGAATTAATTTTTGGTACTCCCCATGTGCTTAGGTGTGATCCTCATTTGTGTATCGTATCTCTACGGACCTTTGGTGTATACTTCTTATGGAGATACCTGACAACCAATAACTCATAATGGTATGGTCATGAGTTCTATAAAAATCATGTATAGTAATATCCTTAATGATTGTTATGTGGAACATATTTTCTACAATACTAGGATGATATTATGGTAGTGACATACTGATAGATTCTGTGTCTTTGATGATTATATCTAGATACTCATGTTATATGTGCTGTAGAAATAAACCAGTGTAGAATTGACTGTTATCAATCTATTTTATTCATTTTAGTTTTGGGGTTTCATATTGGTTATTTTTATAATCACCAATACTTGGGATTTACCCACATGTATCATGTCCGATATAGAGGATCTACATTTTTAGATAGCCATAGAAAGACCAGGACCTGACATTATTTTGTGAGACTGGACAAACTAAGGTGTGTTCTCGTGGTATCTTAATAGTAGTCCACAATATTAATTTCAGGTTAGAGTTGTTCTGAGAATCTTTGGGGTGGTCTTGTATTTTGTATTATTTAATATTCTTATCATCATATCATACACTATTTGGGGGATTTAAATGGATTCATGCATGGTTGTTAAGTTGTTTTTACATTTCAGCATTGTATATGCTTGGAGATGTGTGTGTGTGTGTGTGTGTGTGTACATGTACATAGGATATGTCCTACCATGTTATTGATATTTCTACTAGACACTTGTAATTGTCCCCTAGCATATTTGAGGTGGTCTTGGGGAGTCGCTGCATAGGCACCATTTGGATGAGTATTGGCAATTTATTTGCTTATATATATATATAATTCAATATATATTGACATAAAATTACATAAATATATATATTTATTTTTATTTATATTTATATGTTAGTATATATATATAAATATTACATATTTATTAAATGTAAATATATTTTTATGTGTATATATAAATACTTATTGGGTTATATATATTTTTGTATATTAAAATAAAAATTTACATGTATATAATAAAATATATGATTATATATAAAAATTAATGCATATATAAACTAATATTTATTAATATATAAATATTTAAATTAATATAACATTAATATGATTTAAAGATTAACTATTAATTTTATTTAATGTGGAATTATCGAATTATCAAAATATTAAATATTTCTGAAACAAATTAACAAATAATATTTTAATAATGTATTTATATAAACATTCGAGTTCACTATTACTAAAATAAATGGGGTTTTAGAGTAATCTTGTAACTTCGTAACATCGAGGAATGGAATTTAAAATTCATCATAATTAAATAATTAAAATAAAAAATCATTATCCACTTTTAGGATAATATTTGGAGTATAATAAAATGTTTAATACTTTTTTGGTGTCTCTAATTAATATATTACTATAGATAAAACATGAAGTATTTATATTCCCATCATAGTTTTTCCACACTATCCTAGATGGATTTCTATTAAAAATTACTACAGATTTTATAGAGTATGAACCTATATCCTATATCTAATTATTTAAGGGTGATCAATCTTGTAAATTTGTTGATTACATGGATGAGGAAAAAAATATATTCATCAAAACAATACATAAATGGTTGTGAATAATCTTTCTTATTATAAAATTTTAAGGTGTATGAAAATTTAAAAAGTTGTTAAACCATTATAGTGGAAATAAAGAGTAGTTTCAAGCCCATGTTAGTAGTTTATGTATTATTATAATGATAAGGAATTGATTACAATGAAATATTTACTCGTTTTATAAAACATTTCTAAATTGTATTATTACGTTCATAAACTAATGATAATGATTTAAATTTGGAATAGTTAGATTACAAAATAGAAGTTGTTTCCATGGTCGACTAGAAAAGAAGAGTTACATGAATCTATCAAATGTATTGTTTAACAAATATTATACAAATTATTCTTTTATTAGTAAAATTATTTGAATATACTTAAAAATCATTATAGGAACATTACTAATTTTATTATTTTATGTTAAATAATGATGTTATTCATATTATGTATTATGTATCTGGGTATTTTAAAATGGTTCAACATGATATGTATCAGTGACAATGAGTTTCTATTGTAATTAATATTATCCTAATGAATATATGTTCATTATTATAATGATTTATTAAACAAAATAATATTTTTGACATGAATAATGATTTTTTGGGAGTAAATAAAAGTCTATTGAGAGTTTGTTATAGTCTATATAATAAGAATAATGATTATTTTGTATTCAATGAGGTATACATTTATAATGTTTTTATTCATTTTAATTTAATAAATATATATAATGACTCAATTTCTATTCAAGATAAGGTGACAATGAAGTACATGAATAATAATAGAAAGATAATTGTTAAGCCTTTGTGAAATCAAACTTAAAAAATAATGGGATATTTAATGGTTGAATAGAAACTACAAAAAATTTAATATTACAAGATTATATTACATAATGACAACTCTTGTATTAAAATTCTTGTGTAATTGTTCGACATAAGAGTGATACAAAATTTGTAAAATTTAACCAAAATTAATATAGTGGATCATGTTTGTGTAAGAGTGAAATTTTTTTCAATCATGTAGAATGACAATAAAACCCCAAGAAATAACGATTTTCTGAAAGTGAAAAAAATTTTTTGTAGGTTATTTGATATTGGTTAAGTACAAACATAATGAATATCTATAGGCTTTATAACATCTACTTTTCATAAAAAATGATGTGTGATATTGGTTATCATTGAATCGAGTGTGGTTAAATAATATTATTGGTATCAATATTTTTTGGAGATTAAAAGAAATATTTTGAAAATATTTATTTCGGTAATGGATGACATTCATGAATTTTAGAGGGATTATTTTTTCATATATTAATCACAACATGTGGTCATATATATGGGAAATTTTAAAATTATATATAAATTAATTTAAATGGAGACATGTTTTTCATATTTTATTAATTATAAATGAAATATATGTGTACATTAAAATAAGTAATTGAAGAGAGATACTAGATAGACAGAATTTTTAAAACCCACATCTTTTAAATAATATTTTTATTACTGATGATTAACTTTTTTTACGGATTCATTGTTTTTATTGTTATATTATAACTATATATAAATATAATAACATCAATAAAGAATTAAATTATTACTAAAGATGCTAAATATATATACTATGATATTATTTTCGGAATATGGAATAAATGAGTAAAATTCAATAATCAAATTGAAGTTCAATATTAAAAATGTTAAAAATAAAAAATGCAAAAGTCTTTTGAAAAAATATGAATTCTAATAGTCTATATCTTTGAAGCATTATGATAGATAAAATTACCACAGTTATTAAGATTAGAAATATTTGAATTAGAATATGAACAATAAAATAATATTACAAAAAATTAGGTTATGGTATAGGAAAAATGGGACTGATTTTGGGAAATGATTTTTAGATGTATTTATAAAATTATAGAGGAAACTATTGGTTGGAACCAAATTGGGATACTCATTATTTGTAGTAATTGGGTTATCCATTACATGAATGTTTGAATTAGAGGTACGGTACCCATTATATGATCAATTAATTAGATGTCATATAGTCAATTATAGAATAATTATATATTAGTGATAATTAACTTTTATTTATAATAGGAAATTATATTTTATTTCATGTTTAAATAATATTTCAAAAAAAATATATTTTAATGGTTTAAATGAATTTACTTATTATATATATATCTTATATAAATGGGTATATATTTACAAAAAAAGATGTTAAAATTATTATAAGGACATTGACATTAATAAACAGTGTAAATATTAATTTTTTGTTTCATAACTTTTGGAACACTTTGATAAAAACAAAAATATGGGAAAATATATTACGACATGACATATATATATTTACGAATATGACTATTTTTTTGATTAATTATGTTATTAAATATATTAATATAACATATAATGATTTTTATAAATTATATATTAAAAATAAATAATTATTAGTTTTTTAATTATATTTATTAGTTATTTTATTTTATATATCATCTAAAAAATGATTAAATTGTAAAAAAATATATTATATATTTAAAAAATAAAAAAATTATGAGTTTTATCTAAATATGTTTTAAAAAAATAATATATAATATTATGATTAATATAATAATTTCTATTAAGGTAAATGACATGATGATAACCAATGTTCTTTTGACATTATCAACCGATTATCTTATGTAATATATGAAAATAAAAAATTGTGGATTATGTCAATAAAAGTGTTAATGATGAAAAGAGAAAAAATGTATTTTGTAATATTCTAGGTCACCCAAGTCACAATATTTTCATCGTTGGGCCCTCTCCCTCATAAATTTGTTGCACTCAGGTCTAACCATATGTGATGTCTATGTTATGAGTGGGGTATTCACACCGTATTTCTATGGCATGTGTCACCCCCACCATTAATATGATGTGGGGTCAAATCCCTCCCCGACATATGGTTCTAGGTCCCTCATGCTTTAGAAATTTTTTATGGGTGATTGTTAAGGGTTACATATGTTTGATATTAATTAATAGATTTTTATTTATAGGAATATTCTTCATATTTATTTATGGGTTGAGTATGAATGAATTCCAGCTATCTTCATGGAATAAAAATCAACTATTCACAATATTAGTGATCATAAGAGAATAAAATATCGATTATTCTCTTTAAAAAATATGATATTTTGTATTATTTAATAATTTAGTAAACATAAAAACATGGGTAAAGGGAAACATAAGAAAGTCAAAAAGATCCCTAATTAATATGGTACTTTTGATTCATTGAAATAATAACATGATGAATATGATAATTTTTTTTAATTCATTTATGATAATTAATAGTATTATGTTTTAAATAATTATGAAAAAAAATAATTTTATCCTTATTTGAATTATGATAACAATGTTATCGACAACTGTCAATGAAAAGTTGAAATCCCAAACCATGGATTATAATCAAAAAATGATGTTTCTTCAATGAAAGAAATATTTTCATATAAGGAAACACTACTAAAAAAGATTTAGTTCCCTCTTAAAAATATATATTTTTTTGTCAGTACCATTGAGTAGACTCAATATTTAGAAAAGGATACAATTAATGTTAGAGTCATATAATTTAAAAAAAATTAGAATGTCCCAAATTATTGGTTTATAGGAGTAATTATGTAAACATTACATGGAGGGATTTTGGAATAATATTGATATTAAATCATATCAGGATTAAAAATGTTTTATGTTGAGGGTTATTATTCCCCCCAAAGGTAAATGCGATAAATATCATAATGATTACTATCTTTTATAGAAGATGATGATCAACAGATTTAATATAATGTGATTTTCATTCTTTCCAAAATATCATTTCACTTGAGAAAAAATTGAATATTAAGAATATTTTAAATTATAATCTCACAAACTAGTCTTGATCTTCTCTAAATCAGATAACTGATCCGACCCGTTTAAAGTCATGGAGGGTATTCATTTTCCCCATGGGATGGAGACATGTTCATGGGCACACATACCTAACTTTTGGGATGATTTTTCTAACAATAAACCAAGCATCCTATCAATGAAAAATATAAAATATAGGAAACATGTCAATATTATTCCATACAATATTAGAGAATGATTAAAATTTTATATATGTTCCATACCAAAATTGGTAAACCAAAGAATCCAATAACAACAACAAACCATATCCATTTTATTTAAGGTAAAACATCCCATTGTGTCCCGAATATCCTCCCACATCCAATTAACAAAGATACTCACCACCACCATGAGGTACCTTTCCATTACATATGTTCAATATAAAGGGATCTACAAAACCCCCCAAGTAATGTGTAGGGTGTAAGAAAAACACACCCATTAGGATTCTAGGATGTTTTTTATCAGTAGTATTTATAAAAATTCCAATTATTATAATTTATATAAAATACAATGAATTTAATGTGTTTTATCAAAATTTATGATAAA
This sequence comes from Viscum album, assembly GCA_963277665.1. NCBI lineage: Eukaryota > Viridiplantae > Streptophyta > Magnoliopsida > Santalales > Viscaceae > Viscum > Viscum album. The sequence continues at coordinate 1,877,111,653 of OY728150.1, read as the reverse complement.
GAAAAGAAATTTACCATTTTAATATAGTTCAAAAAGAATATAATAAACAAGTTATTTTATGAAATAACATTTAGTTCAATCATTTTTTTCATAAAATTACACTTGAATGTGTGCCATTTCATTTCAAATAAGATCATTTCAACAAAAACCAATCGGTAGTAACATGTAAAATTATCCTAGGGTAGTTTAGGCCTGGGATAGTTGGTATCCTTACAACATGGTGAACAGTAATGACTAATGAGAACACACATATCTTAGTCAATATACATATGATGAAATAACTTTCCATAAGTGAACAATGTAAAAGTGTAATGAAATCCAGTGTTTAGGTAGGGTTGTAATCCTATATCTATTTTATAAAAAACCATATCAATCATGATTTTCCAAAAACTATCCCCATCCTTTATACCTATGGTTCTCATGTTCTCTACCTATGTCATGTATAATTATTCCAACAAAATCAACAATTTTCACATATACATAGCGTACATTATATTTAAAAAACATGCTTTGAAATCCAATTTATAAAAAAAACATTCATTTAATTCAATTTCCCTCAGTATAAAACATTCTTTAACCACAATTTTTATTAAAAAAAAGGAAAAAATTAGATTTCAAACAAATATTAGAAGTATGAACATTATAATATATTATAAATCATTCCTTAACAAATTTAATGACCATTTAGAAATAAAAGATCAATAAAGGCTCATGGAAATTACATTAATGAAGCCACCATCCTCAAAACTCCCAACATCCTCCAATAATCTAGGGATCTGTTATCTAGATAGAGAGAAATGTCTTGGGATAAAGAAAGGATGTCTAGACCAAAAACCCCCAAATCATTAATGTCTTATTCAATGATCTTTATTTTAATAGTGGGGCTTAATAGTCACCAAACATTACACAAATCACAAAATAATAACCCAAACATAAGTAAATCAAAAAAGGGTAATGATTTATAAGGAATCTATATATGTTTAGATAGGTCATTCAATTATATTCCTAGAAATAGATTAATCGAGAACCCAAAAAATTGAGAATAGAGGTTTAATAAATGGAAACCCGATACAAAATTTGTTATTCAATCTCACTTAATGATATCATACAACCTAATCAATTGCAGTAACCTCCTCAAGAAGACAAATAGACTGATTCTACCATTCCAAATTTGGAAACTAGAAACACCAAAGTGTAATGGGCGGTCACCGTGCCTATAGTGGCCTCGATAACACCATGCCAAAGAGTATGACATGCTGATTGGTCATGACATGGTGTAGAAAAATTTGATGTCATTATCTCACCATGCCCTACACCAGGACATGGTGGACGCCAAACTAGTCAGGGTGCATAGGGGTACATTCCACTCTCCACTCCTGAGACCACAACCCACACTAGGAGTTTCGGTCATACCCATGGTTCACATGTCTTTCTCATTCTCCACAAGACTTGGACCGGGACATGATTTAGCTAGTTTGTTAGCAAGGAAATGCCAAAACCAATTTTTAATCAACCAAGAACCAACCAACACATCCTTACAACTAAAATAGCCATACAAAAGCCTAATAAACAAAACTCAATCCCCAATATGACCAATCATTAGATATCAAGTGATAAATATTATCAATGGATTGATGAATAAGATTAATTATTTTAAGATTGTATGATGATGTCTAGGTCAAATTTAGGTTTTATATAGAAAATAAATTATAAAATTTACATTATTTATGATGAGGTTTAATTAAATTTAAATATGTATTAAAAAAGATTAACTTGTAATTAAAAATATTTCACAGTTATATCTAAGGAAGTGTATATTGAATTCTTCTATAACTGATAGAGTACTATGTAAGATCGTTGAATCATTAAAATTTTTGAGAGTATTTAGGAATAAAATAGGTGACTCGTATTTTAATTTGAAAACTTAGTAGGTCAAGCCTGGTATTTCTAGTCATATAATAAATTATTAGGATCCTTCTTGGGAGTGTGGAAAATCATTTTAATGGTTCTAATTTCAAATTTTTTTCATTAACAAAACTGAATAGATTATTTTTCATTGGATTATATCTATAGTGAGTATTTTAACTCCTTGATGATGGGAATGTTATTGAATATTATTTTCCTATACATTATTTTTTTTAAGGATTTATTTCTTGTTGTTCTCATGGTTTGAGCATTTACGTGATATAACATTATTCAATGGAAAAATTGTTGGAATCAAGATATAATTTGGCCTAACTGGATGTTGATTGTATTGATTTTATTTGAAATATATCTGTATGATTTATAGGATATTCAAATCCCATTTAACAACATTGGAAACAACGGTTGATGTTTGATTTGATATAATTGAAAACATATGATTGATAATATGTGTTCCTAAAGAGTTGGTTGTTTTGGTAGGTAGAGATGTTTATAACCCCATCAAAATTCATATTTTGTAACTTTTATTTTAATATATTTTTGGGACTATGTATAAAGATCGCTTAGGTTTTTGATTAATGGATAATAATAATAATATTATTATTATTTTTTGTTGTTTTATATAGATTTTTTAATATGGAAATTAGTAATCAATGTAGAACATTATTTATAAGGATATATTCACCCACACATCATCTTCATCATCCCATTCAAGTCATAACATCATCATATGAGGTAGATACCACACCCCAGCACCTAAAAACCGACCAAAATTCACCATCTTCCCCATCAGTCTGACCTAAGATTTTGAGAACCTTTCCCATGCACCTATTATATGATAAACCACTTCTCTCATGCATCCACCGTCACACTAACATGTTATTACCCAAATCGATAATATATTAATCTCTCACAAAGATTTAGTCAAGTACATATTTTTACGTCAAATAAACTAAATATCCTCATATACCTTTTCCATGAACACCAATACTATCGTAGGCCTGACTTATTCCTCACAATATAACCATACTGGTCTTATTTTATAATACATTTTTCCACTCTCCATGTTTTTTAAGATGAATACCCTTTGATATAGAATCACATGAAATTCTAAAAGTGGTTGTTCATAATCAATTGTGTGTTGTCCTATTTATTAAGTATTTAAACAACCACAAACAATTCAATCTCATTTATAGAGTTGAAAAACCATATTTTATATTTGGATAATTATATTTGTATTGATATGTTAACTGAATTGAATAACTACTGAATATGAATTTTTTATATTTTATTTTTATTATTTGAATATTAGTTTAAATTTATTTAATTATATTCTTATAATGATCATTATTTTTGTGATAAAACATAATGTTTAATATTAAATTTCCCACCATTGATACTAAATTACTTAATTAATTCATAATAAGTGATCATATTCAACTTATTATATAAAAAAAGGTGACTGGATTTTCTGAGAAAAATGTTTGGTATTTTTCTAAATTAATTTGAAAATTGATTTATTCTTCTAATTTAATTGTAATAGCAATGCATTAAACAATAAATTATTAATGTGGAATAATCTGTAAAATAATTAACAACATTTAAAATGGGTTATAAATAAAAAATAAAAATTTAGTCCCAAAAATATTATTTAATGTTGTATGTAGTAATTTATTATTTGATACTTTCATCCCACACACATCTCACTAAAATATTTTCATATTTATTATTAATTTTCTATTTGTTTTTGTACACCATTTAATATTACTTTTACATTAAAATGAAAAACCATTGAATAGACCACCAAAAGATTATTGAGAAAATATTACTCTAGGGATCTAGACTTGTTTTTTTAAATATATCAAGTATTATTTCCACTAAAATAGTTATTAACAGGTTTATTGTTTTTTCAATTTGGTGTATCACAATAATTCATAAAAAATTCAACATAATATTATACCCTATATATACAATATCCGATAATCAAACAAGTGAATCATTAATCTATATTATAAAGATACATTATTTATATGATGTACATTTCAAGTTGTGTTATCCTATGAGGATGACCAGTATAATGTATAGTACATGAACACCTATTTAAAATCATCATCTTGTCATTATCTAACTAGTTCATGTTAAAAAATATTGCATAAATATTTTACAAAAAATCCAAAATCTCTTTCCACCCTCCAAATTACAAAAAATGTATTCTCTATTAATTTGATCTCTACTATAATATGACATAGCCCAGTTCCCAGGAAAACCAATTATGTGGGTTGTTATAAACGTTTCATTCTATTTATTATCATCCTTTTGAAGAACCATTGAAAATATATAGTACAGAAGACCATCCATTGAGATATATTAAATGATTATCATCTCCAAAAAACTTATCGGTTATGATCATACTTCTAATGAACTAAACATGATGAAATATATTCTCTCAGAATTCCCTAAAAATTCATCCATTATTTAAACTATTTATTCATTAATTGTTGCACCAAACTCAATTCCATTTCATCATACTCAATCATGTTTGGAAATCAGCAGTTGATATTCTACCATAATAACTTCCACAATAAAATTAATCAACTAAAGGATATACATCCAACTAGTATTTCCACATTGAAAATGATTTCATGATATAAAAAAATCATAAAAAATTAATTTATATTGAAAAATGACTTTTGAGGACAAAAATCCTTTCTAGATTAAAAGTATCATATAATTATGATTGATCATTTTCTAATCATTTACACATAAAATTCCCTTTATAAGACTTGAGACTCTATATTTAACATAAATAATCCATTAATTAAACCTATTGTCACCCACATTAAAATTATAGGAATTCTATGATCCTTAATTCGACATAGGTTCATCCATAAAATTATAGAATCACCTGTTTCTAATCATATGAAAATTATGTGAATGTCAAATATTATTATCCAAATATAAATATTAGCAATCCATAAGAAATATCTTATATAGTGGATTTTAACATTCAATGAAAACCCATGAACAACAATGGTGAGGTTTTCCATAAACATCATTCTTGAAATTCCATATAATTTCATAGGAATAAGGGTTATACTCATATGAAATTAATATTGTGCATTTCACTCTAATATTTCCCTTATCACCATTCCCAAAAATTGACTTGTGAAGAATCAATAATACCAAAACAGTAATACATTCTAACCATATTGATCATAAATTGACAAATACAAAATATGATTTTTGGTACAAAAAAGGTAAATACCCTAAGTGGTATGGTTGAATTATGGTATGTAAAATCCAAACAATTACCCACTAAAAAGAACAAGTTATATAGTTATTAGGAAAACATCTCTTCATCATAATAATGATGAAGCAACTATGAACATAAATAGAGATATCATAATGTTTACATAGTTCAACCAAAATGATATTTCACATTGATTATAAACCAGTGATATTCCAATATACATATACCACTTTGTAAAATAAATATTTCCTACAATTTTGAGAAGATACACTATCCCACTTTGTTTATAACCCCTAAAAAGTAGAGAACTGACTACTCTCAATTACTCAGAAACTATCACTATATATGTGAACTATGAATGAAATTACATCATTGATAGAGTATCAATTAGGTCATCATCTATCCTTCTAATGAACTATATGGTCCTCCCGTGATATATAGTCATGGTCCTGCATCTTTATTTTTCTTTAATTTTTAGCATAAATATTGAAATCACTTTTTTTCCCTATACTTCATTTTATAGATAAATATATATCTTCAAATATTAAAAATTCTATAAGTTTAAAATATAATCAATTTTTATCCAATATTAATTATCATTGGAAAATTATTCCAATTAATCATTCAAATTTATGTCAAACCCCAACTTTAAAAAATACAATGAGATCCCTACAAGATAATTCTAACAAATTCTTGATAATATTCTTGATTCAACCCCATTGATTCATTACCACCTAAATTAGGAAAAAAAAATCTCACTTCAAAGAAAAAATCATATTTTTACTTCTACTAAATCAGACACCACAATAAAATCTCAATGGTTTTATAGAATAAAGTGATGCACCAATGAGTTTCATGGATTTGACATTAAAAGTATCATAATGGAGAAAATCAATGTGTTCACCTTTTACCAGTCCACTAATATGTGAGATTTATTCTAGGAGATGAAATTAACCAACATGAAAAATTCCATATATCATTATAAACATCTCCCTATTATTGTCATACTCAGAATAGATTTAATTCCCTTTTAACAACCCTAATTTATTATTACATGGACATGATATAATATCATGCATTATTAGTAATTTTGTAGGAACCATATTCCAAAGTGTATATATAATAAAAATCCAAACAACCCTAATAATATCATTCATGGGTACACCTCAATGTGTGGAACAATTCCACAAAGAAAATCAATATCTTTAATAGGTTACCCTAACATATCATAAATTTGTATTTACCTAAATCACTATAACATGAACAAATGTTTTTTATTCTTCCATAGGTTTTAATTAATTATATATAACCTCATAGAATCTCACATAAATAGTAATTGCCTTTTTCATAGTTTAATTATAGAATTGTCTCTTCCTTTATAAAAAATATTTATTCTTTCCCCAGAAATTTCACTTGACACGAGACTTATTATGATGTGGTCACATTTTTAATACATATATTTCATTATGGTTCTCTATGATAAATATGTATGGTATTATTGATAATTTAATACCTTAACTCTTTATTCCTAGTGGAAATACGTCTAAATAAATGTCTTAAATCACATTTATGTAACACTTTTTTATTTTTTTACTATAGACTCAATGCAACAATATGATGAGTTCTATACTTTTTTGTGTCGGATATGTTGAAATCAATATGATGAAGCCCTATAGTGGGGGTGAATTGTGATCAGTTAAAACCATTGATAGATTAAAAATTACTATCTTGATAAGAATCAAATCATTCCTTCTCTATTAAAGATGAGTTGGAAGAAGGAAGAAATAATGAAAATACACAATGATGTATAATGTTATTGGAAAAAATAATCCCACAATCCACTCCACAGACTCTCTCTCCATGAGAGTAATGATTTACAGTAGTAGTCAATTTTATTAGTCAATTCTATAATTGAGTATAAGCATTTTATACTATTACAAAAATGATTTTACAAATAATTCTGGTTCTATTATAGGGAACCATAAATACACATCTTAATTTTAGAAGATGATACTTCTTCACCACTATGATTGAGTCTAACTAATTGATACTATAATTAATAAATATTGACTGTTTTTTTTGGGAAATATATACATTATAAAAATCATAGTATCATCTAATAAGTGTGTTTCATATTTAAAAACTTGTAGAAGAAAATAATATTCATCAATGATTCAGAATATTTCATTACATAATAATAGAGAAAACACTGAAAATATGGATAAACATATATGGTTCCATAGTTAATTCAAACAAACACATTTTCAAACTCGAATATGAATATTTAATAATAAGTAATAGTATAATAAAAACAAACCAATATGTTGATGAATATACAAAAGAATGTATATATACAAAATGTACCTTAGAAGGTGTTGAAACACAATTTTTTACAAGAAGATGAATCTTTCTTTCTAATTGATATAAATCAATGTGAAACTCTATTTTCAGAGGAGGAAAATATCAATATTTATATTGTAGTTTAAACCACTCCATGTAAAATTATTCCAAAAATACTAAATAATATAATGTCCACATTTTAATTCTAAATCATTCAAAGAGAGTCATAACATCCCTTAGAAATATGAATGATTTAATCCATTAAATATAAGCCTTTCAATCAGTAAAAATCATCTTTAAATATATATTTACATTTGGAGAATTTTTTTAGAACAAACAACTAATATCAATAATTCAAAACTCAATCATTGACTATTCAAATGTATGGGCCTTTACATAGTAATAAATTCCAATAGTACGGTTAAAAACATATGATTGTTTATAACTGTTGGGTTGATGAACCAAATTCTTATTCTTTTAAACATAATATTTCTTCCAAATGTATGGTTGTTGATCCTACATTTTCCAAAAATGGATGGTATCTATTCAATATGTTTTATTCTAAATTCAGGGTTTCCAAACCATACATTATTCTTACAGACATAGGGTATGGATTATGTTTCTAGAATACATTCAAATATATTCCCATAAATGAATGAATTGTATGTGCTTCCAGATTAAAACCAAATATTTAAAAAAAATTAATATCATATAATAATAAAAAGAAACTTTATCAGTGACAATAATTTGGGTGTTTATGTCAATAACAACCAAAAAAAGAATTAACAATATTTTATACATAACCCATTCTCAACAATATCCCTCTTTTTGAGGATCACAAAACCTATAAAATAAATATTAAAATTAGAAAAAATAATCACCAGTGTTTTATATTATCATAATGTTTTTGATTTTTTTTATAAATTCTCATAAATAAACATCTAATAATTTTCTCACCCTTTTCTGACATAAAAAATTTAGTATAAAATTCTATAATAAAAAATCCTCCTAAATTCATTCAAGAATGTTACTATAAATAATATATGATAACCTATAAAGTATTATTCAATGAAAAATAAGGGATTGTAATAAATGTATTATATTTTAAATTCATCATATAAACCTTGCTAATTTTTTCAAATAAGCCCCCAAAAACATTCCATCATTCATATAATTATATAAAATATTTTCAATGAATTTCAAAAAATATTTATGCAAGGAATAATTTTAAAAAAATTAAAACATATATTATTAAAAACCATAACATTGAGAAAAAAGTAAATATATGATAATAAATAAAATACAGATATGAAGAAATTATTGTGTGTTTGGAAGGATTAGAGAGATCATATATACCTTCCTAACATCAAATTTTTTCACATAAATTTTACTGATATTTTGATAGTTGTTCAATTATTATATGAAAATCATGAGATAGTTGTTATAGTAAACAAAATCAACATTTTTTAACATAAAACTATGTCATCGCTTTAGATCTTACGTAGTAAGAGCATCTCCTCTCAGTAACTCCATATACCTTATCATTTTTTAAATGGTTCAAATTATTCATCAGAAATTAAACTATTTTTCATATTCTGATACTCCCTTTGAAGTGTATGAAAAAAAAATTTAAACTAACATTTTTTTATCCCTTTATATAATTTTATAAAATAATTCATATTATTTTGAATCATTATTATTTACTCATTGAATGTAATGAATTTAAATAGAATCTATTCAAGAATATATTTAACATTTAAATTTATTAGATTATGAAACTTCATGTTCATAAAAACCATGAACATCCTTGTCTCTTTTAGATGATTTCTAAATAAATCCTTCACTAATGAAATGGATTGTTTCTTTAACATGTTAGAAGAAATATAACATTTCATTAGCTTATAAGAATGCTTTTTTTCTGAACTTTCTGTGATTAATTACTTCATCTTACTCGTACCAATGTTATAAGTATTTAAAATTGATATTTTTATTGAGAATAATAACATAAAATTAGACGTTTTGAAAAGTATATTAGGGAATTTTATGATAAGATGTTATGTTTCATTATGAAAATTTACAAAAGATGAATCATATTCTCAAGTCAAAAATATACGATAATCATTTCATATATTATCCTTTGAAAAGTAATTTAATGTAATAAAACTAATCTAAATGATAATGTTATGTGAATGAATTTTTGGAATATGAAATTAAAATATAAAATAAATTAAAAAAATTAAACAATGAATGTAGTTTTTCATGAACCAATTTGAATATTTTATGAAATTTAGTTATATAATTATATATAATAACTTTTATGTATCTAATTTAAATATGAAGGATGGATTTAAAAAAAATTTCATATAATATATTTATCCCATATATAATAAAATTAATGAAAAAAACACATATATCATAACACTAAAGAAATAATTCTTGGGATATTAATTCCAATTCTATGTTTTTTATAAGGAACTACTTCAGTGTTGATCACTCTTTTGTTTTGAATGAAATTTCCTTATACTTCTTTTTTTAACGCTTAATATTTAACAATATAGTTTAGTTGTGTATTATTTTAAAATATCAAATAAATGTTCATTTTCGTACCCATATGCATTTAAGTATGGTAGTGTTAGAATGTAATGTTTTAGGTAACTAATTCTATATATTTTTTTGTATGTATTCTACAATTATATATAGATATTTTATTAAACAATAATCATTTTTACCACAAATAAAATTGAGGTTTTATAGAGAAAAATTAATTTTCCACAATGTCCATTAATATAATAATAAACCCACTTAATTGTTATCATGATTTTTCGATTTGATCAAAGAAGAAATTCTTACAAAATAATTTGGGTCTTCTAACATTACTACATATTCATTGTATTCATTTAGGATATTTTTAAACAAGGATTTGATTAAAATATTTTTATCCTTTTATAATAATACTAGAAGGTCTTTTTTAAGTATCAACTTAAACTAATAATTAGTTTATTTTAGTTTCATGAAGATAATAAGAAGTCATAGAATATTTAGATATTAAATCATTATTTTTTGACAAATTTAATTTAACTAATAAGATAACATGATAACATTTCCAAGTTTTTCTATTATCATTTGATAATTTTTGATAAAATATTATAATAATGATATAATCATTTAATATATTATAATAAAGTTGTTCAAAGTTAGATTTTTGACTGTAATAAGATCATACCTCATTAGAATGAGCCATAAGACATATAAATGTTTTTTATACTCAACAGTTGAATTTATATAATATTTATCATTTAGAATAGAATAATTAATCCATGTATCCTTCACAATTTTATTTCCATTTCTTTTATTATTGGAATTTTTTGAACTTTATGTAATGGTTGTTAAACATTGTATGACATTTCTCTTTTCATTTACATAATCTATTATCTTCAATCACGTTCATAATTTTTTTTTAAAATTTCTGAAAACATTTAACAAGATTCGATAAAAATTTATCAATATTTGGATGAAATGAATTAGATGATTCATAATAAGTAGTATTGATAGTATATCAAAAATATTAGATTTTATTTTCAATATCATCCTATATCTCAGTTATAAATCATCAAATTTCCAATTACTTTATTAATTTCCAATTCATTAATTGGTGTGTATTTTTATCTAGTTGTAGATATTGATCTCTATATCGTGGGTAAAAAATTATTTTTAATTTTTAATCAAATTGTTTACCAAGATTTTCCAATGTATTAATATTATTGAAAAAATCTTTCAATCTACCAATCATCTATGTGGTATTTTCATATTCATACATTCTATAAATATCGACATTAAACATTGAAGTATTTTATCTCATTTGTATGATAATTTCAGTTCCATCTTAGGAAAAAAAATATTCAGCCACATCTCATATGTATTAGAATATTTAGAAACATGATTAAAATCATTATCCCCTGAACCACATAAAATAACATTAATTGCAGTAGAATTAGGATCATATTATTTTTTATGGTCATCATCACATTTTTCTAGATATTCTCTAGGATTTTAATAAGACATGAATACATTGAAATAAACTTATATTGAAATTTTTTAAAATAAATAATTATTCCAACTCATCATCATCCATAGATATCACCATTAATTTCACAGACATAAAACAACGACAATCCTTCTCTAAGATCATTATTTTTCGGATTTTTATTCATCTGATTTTTAAATCATGTTTTTACAGCTAAAGGATAACGTTGATAAAAAATTGATAGGAAATAATTTTTCAAGGATTTATAAAATTAAAATATACAAATAAAGCCATACGTCAGATACAACTTGTTTGGTTAGATGGGTCAGAAGGACTATGACAAAGGAAAATGTGGCAGGATGAATTATGAGCCTTTAAAAACATTTAAAAATTCAAAACAAATACATTGATAAATAGTATATATTTCTTCTCATCATAAAGATGTGTGAGTAGTGGAAATATATAAAGAAAATAAAAAATCGTTGTATAGTGGTTCAGAGAACAATGATCCTCTAGTCCACTCAACCAATTCTCTCTCCTTGTGCTTGGTGATTTTCACAAGAATGTCATTAGAAAATAGAATTAATCAACTATGTATAGGAAGTTGATACAATTAAAATAATATTTCAAAATGGATTTTTTTTCTTCTATAGGGAACACAAAATATATATCTTTATCTAATGAATTAATAATTATTAACAACGAAGACGGATTCTGATAATCCAATAATCTAATGAATCAATAGAAATTGAATTGATTGATATTTGTTTTTCTCATTGTTCCAAAATTCACTGATAGATGTATTTGATATTCGATAAAATTGGGTATTAGAAAGATAATCCTCATAATTGAACATTTTTTCATTATACAGTAATAAAGAATAAACTAGATAGGTGAATATACAATTATTTCTCCAATGTTTAACTCTAGAAAATGAGTTGTCAATCTTTTATGATAAGATATTATAATGAGGTATAGTATTAGTAAAAACAATAGAATTGTGTTGATAAACTGGATAAAAACATCTATGTCAAAAAAATGTATCTACAGAGGCAAGGAAACACTATTATTTACAAACAGAAGACCTTTTCTGTCTAAGGAATATATCTCTATGTTCATCTCACTTTTTATAAAATAACTATATTATTATTTATAATGTAGGGTAAATAGCTATACGTAAAATGATTCCAAAATTAGCGTCGAAAATTTACATTTGTTTAGAAAAGCTGTGTTGATAATGTACAGTTGTTTACAAAAGTAGGTTTGATGAACCATATATTTATTACATCAACAGTATTTTTTTTTTCAAATATAGGATTGTTGATCCATACCATTAAAATATGGTATGGTATCTAATCGATATATTTTATTCCAAACATAGGGTTTCTAAACCATCCATTACACTTATAAGTGTATGATATGAAATATATTTCTAGAATACATTCAAATTTTGTCCATAGGATTAATGACTTCTATATGCTTCCAAAATAAAAAAAATATACTAATGAATATCATTATCCACAATTTCACGTAATATAAACTCTTTTATTAGTATAAAATTAGGAGTTTTTGAGAATCAAAATGAAAAAATAAATCTATGAAATTGTTTAATAAACACATGATCAACATATGTTTCAATATTTTCATAGATAATTTTTGTGAATAAAATATTTTGTTTCCTTGTAATAATTGATAATTATAAGGTCACACACTCCTTTATATAAAAAATCATGATATCACAAATTAAATTTCATTCATAATGATTAAATTACATTGACTAAACTACGACACATAATTCTAATAGTCATTTTAGTAGAAAAATTACATAGACCTTATCTCTAATACCAATTATCTCTCATTTCAAAAATCTTATAAATTCAATATAAACACTATTATTACTCAATCACTTTATTCTCTAACTCCCACATCCATTATTATGATTATATGGTGTATTAATCAACACTCCATAGTCCATCTCATACCCCAAATTATATTCCATGTGAGATCATTCATCGATTATTATTCCACCCAATGATATAGATCAAAGAATTCTTGGAACTAAAGATTATTAGAAACTATCATCATATAACTTCTTAAATATTATTCTATCATCCTCTAATAAAAATATATTATATACAATTAAACTCTGATCCTAATAGAAATTGATCATTGTGCTCATAATCACAAGGTCATCCTTAAATAATTTTATACTCTATACCACCTTTATTATAAGAAAATTACATTATCCCCTATGGAAAATAGAAAGTAAAGACCTAATTCATCTACGGTTTTCAACAACATCGAATGTCTATTTAATTTTATATATGTGAAGGAATATATTTTTATACATCATTTGAACCAAACCCAACTCATGTTATTATGAGTTGTATCCAATTGGTCCTAGTCTCACATTCCTAAATTGTGAGCGATTAATCCCATATTTTTTAAATTGTATTTCCCATAAAGAACTATTTATTATTTTATTCAGCTATAATCATAATGTAATCCCCAAGTTCATACTGTTTAATCATTAACACATCAATCATTTCTCATTGCAGTCATTAAAATTTTCAACCCATGACCAAATCATATTTACGTATCCAATTCCTAAAATAACTGTTCTATTCTCAAATCCTCCTTTATACCAAATAATAATATTTTAGAAATAATTGAATTTATAATCCACCAAGATTTGAAAAAGGAACCATTCCGTAATATTATTCTACTGAAATTTACTCACCACTTTAAGATTATAACCTATAATATATAGGGTCTACCAGTTAAAATATGAATAATATAACTATAATTAGACACAAAACATGTAGAAAATCCCATTATATCATATCACATAACTCAAGTAATAACCTACCTATTCACACATCTTAATTTTTCCATCCGTATTGGGTATCGATATACTTATTATACAAATCCTAGGTTCAGTCATTATCACACAAATATGTATATTATAATTATTTAATTATTAAGAAATATAATTTGTATAAGTCATCTTTGCTAATCTCAGTTGATTAATGCACTACCAATATGTTATTAAAAAAATATTGAATAATTTACTATTGAAATATTAATTTAACCAAAGATGCTTAAATGAAATAATTTTCAAGTTACACACATTCATTCACATGGATTGTGATCCAACAAGGAATGTATGATTCTTATATTCACACAACATATCATATAATTGAAAAAGTAAAATAAAAAACTATAAAAAATACATTATAAAAAACTCAAATATAATAGAATAAGTTAATTACCAAAATACCAACATCATAGAAAGTTAAATATCAATCAATATAAGTTTAGGAATTATATATGTCTGACTTTTATTCTAATTTCCAAAAAACCAATCTCCATCCACCGAACAAAAAATTTATATGAAAAATAAAAAAGGGGCTAAAATACCATTAGGTAATATCCCCAAACCATTTATTCAGATGTGGAAAAATTATGAAGTATTACTATTAAAAATTTATATTTTATGCTAGATTTTTCTTTAAATAAATTTTTGGAATTTTCTATCTTTCTTTATATGAATCACTAATTTTAAAGGAATTGTGCATTACTATTAAAATATTATTATTCAATATGATATTTATTAACTAGACATTTGATTTGAGGGTATTGATAAGACCAACTTAATTATGAAACATTGATATTAAAACATGTATATAATGAATTAGTTTAATATCAATTGGTTATAAATGAAAATAAAATCACCTAATATTAAAAAGAGTTATTTTTCTGAAAAAAAAACTTTTATACTTGCATTGTGTTTTTGTATTAATAAATTAAATTAATAACATTTGATGAGTTATTTTAAAATAATATTAATAAAATATATTCAACTTAACATATAAACATTCATATAATATATTTTACTTGTAATAGAATAAGAAAAAAATTTGACTTATCTTAAATGGAATTTTTCTATAAATAATTTTTGTTTTGTTTTTTTCACTTATTTTGAAATTAATTTACATAACATATAGAAATTGAATATGATAAAATGGGTTAAATATTTTAAATAATCATTTCAAAATATATTAATGTGTTTAATTTAATTTATGGATATTATGAATAGTAATAAAGATAAAAAATACATACAATGGTAATGGATTAAAGGGCTAAAGAGGGGGTCAATCTGAATAGATAAGGGTTTAAATATCATAAAAATGTGAAAATACTATTGGTTATGTTTATTTGGACCCCAAATTACTTTATCATATAATTTTGGTTTATTTAGTTCCACTTTTACTTAAAAATGATTTTATTACACTTTAATATTTTAGGTATTTAAATGAGTTCCCCTCCTCACTCTTAAAAAAGAGAACCTCACATACTCTCTTCTGTACACAACATAATCCATTTATCTAAAAAAATATCTCCCCAAATACTCCCAAAAATTACATATTCATTACCTTGGTGATATAGTCTTCCAAAAATACACATCCAAGAAGCCTTAAGGTTCTTTTCAATAGAGGATACCCAAAGAGGAGGTATATGTACTAAGGAATATTTTTCATGTTGTTTTCTTATTGATCCTTATATAAATGTTATATAACAAAATTAAAATGATACAATTAATATATTTTCAATACTATGATGTTTTTAGGAAAATAATATATCCATTTTCATTCTTTTTACCATCTGTTGGAGAATTAAAACATCACTAATGCATATATGTAGACTACCACCTCCACAATGTGATGTGATTCATTTTTTATTACCTTTTTACATTGATTTTTATAAGGATATATTTAATGAATATATAATATATTTATAAAATTATTATACATATATAATATAAATTATAATTTACCAATAATTCCTTCCATCCATTGAATAGTGCAAGCATTACTCATACGCATGTACAAACTACTGTCTCTATGAAGTGATGTCATTCATTTTTCTTCACTGCATTATATGAATTTTCATAAAAATGTATATAATGAATAAATTTTATAATTGTTACATCATTAATATTTTACATATTAGGAAACCATGAATAATGTGAAATGATTGGAAACATTAAACTGGAACATACTTCGAAAATGGAAAACTTTTCACCTAAAAGACCAATTTAATGAAGAATTTTTTTAAAGGGATAAATTTTTCTTAATAATAAATGATAAATGGTAAGATATTTATGAATAAGGTTAAGAAATACATGTATATTTAATTTATTTAATATACATGAGGTTTGAAAAAGTATGAACAATACAAAACTTGAGGCAATGTATATGTTACAATCTCATTTTTTTGGGATTGTTTATGTTAAATATATATCAAGGGAATTTATATGATCCTTATCCATTAAACTACATATAATTTTTTATGACCATGATATTCATTGTATTTTCATTAATTATTACCATTTTCTTTTAATTGATACCTAAAAATATTGGGAAAATATTTTTATGAAAAAAAAACTTTTCTTCTGTTCGGATCATGAATATTTCCTTTTCTTGTTTATGTTTTTCAAAAATATTTTACGGATGTTTTAATTAATACATATTGTTTCGTGAAATTTTTATTTTAAATATATTTACTTCCATTTATAATAATTAAATGATATATTTTTAAATTTTTAACCTACAAAAAACTTTTGAATTTTTACAAAAGTTTCAATAGAATGTACTATTTTATCATAGATGGCATGAATACCTTTACCAGTTATCGAGGAAATTATTATTTCGGATGTTTACATTATAAATTTCCATGATTATATCAAAGAAAAATATTTTTCTTAGTATTCTGTGAATTTTCAATTTTTAAATATTCCAACGGAAATGATATTTTTCAATTTTTCAAATTAATGTTTATATTTTATTTTAAATTAATTTTTCAACTATGTTAACATCCTAAAAATATTTTTATGATTTACTAGGGATATGAAATTTGGATACCATATATTTAATTTCCATATATGGGTTACGATTGTGGTGCCTTAAAGATGATTCTCGGAAACCCATTACTTTCCCCAGTGTTAATTAAGCTATTATGAAATAAGGATTCTTTATATGAAACCATTTATTTTTACTTTTTGAATGGATATTATAATGTGACGATGAATGTTTTATAAATCCATTTGATTATCCATGGGTTATGGAATAAAAAAATGATGAATGTTTTTATGATTTTCTATAACACTTATTTATGGTTTTCATTATATGATAGGTGGGACCATAATTATGTAGCCCTCCAATGCTTTGGGTAATGATGGATATCTCATGAGATAATATAAACATAAATGAGGGTGATTCCTATTTAGTATGGTGTTTTTCTATAATAATATTATTGGCAGTGAACCTTTACAACCGAAAAGATAGGAATATGGATTTAACTCAATTCATTATGGTATTTTATCCACATTAGCGTCTTCGCAGTGATCTCTCAATAAAAAAAAATTTATATGTTTTTTTCTATTTCAAAAAAACATGTCTTATACTAAAAATATATTCTCGTAGATCATGATTGATTAATGAATATTATACACTCTTTTGACTAATTTATTGTTTCATGAGGAATACTTATTTCATGACTCATTATTTTTGATCATTGGATAGTTGGTTAAGATTATTATAAGTTATGATAATGTTATCATACTCACATTCTAATCTAGTTCTAAATTGTAATAATTGATTGATTTCTACTCTGTTTCCATTTATTTAGAATATAATCTCACCCTTTTTTTTCATTTTTATAGGTCATAAGAAATACTTTTTTAGTATGGAATTTATATGAATTTTTCTATGTGATATAAACTACATAGAATATATTTAACATGTTTTATGAAATAAGTTGTTTATATATCTAGTATCAAAATACCATAATCATTTATAATTTTAGGACGTGTATTATTTTGTGTTTTATTGAATATTCATATAAAAATGTGTAATATTTATATACATATATGTATTTATATAACTTGGGTCATCTTTGTTTTATCATATTAGGGTTCGGTAATTTTTTAAAATTTAGATTAGAGAATGTTGGTGACAAAATTAGGGATAAATTTATGTATAGGATAAAATCATTAAACAATGGTAAAGTAGATATTTTTGGTTTCCTATAAATGAAATACATATCTAGATACTAGAATGTGTTCTTGATTTTAGTATAGATACACCTATGGTTAGAGTGGAAATTAAATGATTATATATATATATATTAAATATAATTTTATTTGTATTCAATGCATTACATAATGATGCACACAAGTACTATAAAGGTCATGTATTATTAGAAACATATAAAATTATTTCATAATAGTTCTACATCATCAACCACATAGATCATTATGAATGGAAACCTTCTAATACATATTATAAATAAAACCATTTTTATTAATAACAAATGAAATAAAATAAATGGCGAGATGTGATTCTCAGTAAGGGTAAACAAGAAAGATATCGATGATCATATAATTATAACATAAGAAAAAGTGTATGAGAAAGTGATCTTAACATTTTAATCCCATAACCTAAATATCATATATCATAATCATGATTCATGGAATAAATCATGGAATTTTATAAGACATGATTCCTAATGGAAAAAATTGAATCATCCATGAGAGTATAATATATCCATAGTACATGGAATTGTGGTAATAAAAAAGATTAGAAAATCATTTCATTGGTAGTTAAGGATCTTTTCCAAAAATATTATAGTGGAATGGGTTCACTTTTAGAACCATCATATTAACCAAGGTTCACCCCTATGACTATCATTGGGGTTACATTCCCTTAATGAATCGTGTTCTGTCCCCATTCAAATTATATTTATATCAAGAAAACTCAATATTTACCCATTATTGGAGAGAGAGAGAGAGCTCCCACCCATCACATAATTAAAATCATACACATGTTTACTTCAATATTATAAATCCCTTACCACATTAGAACCCATAAAAAGAAATGTGTTCCATAAAAATTTCACCATAGAATTACCCATGAAAAAGGAACAAGTTTCCTAAATGTGATGCCATCATAAACAAAAACCATGTTGATAAATAATAAGTATGGTAGACATAGATCATATTCCTAGTAAATCAAATACAACATTAAATTTTATTGTTTTTTATGATTCGAAATATCATTTAAACTTTTTTAGGGAAATATGATTTCTAACGGAATACAATTCATAGAAATCATAAATGCTCCAAAATATTATTTAAAAAATTTCTTTTGACAATAAAACTGGCAACATATAGAATAAGATTTAAAACATTGAGTTTCCGTGGACGTGGGTAGTATGTTAACATAGTATATGATAAAAAACAATCATTCTATATTTTTTGTTGGATAAGTTACAAAATACATCATTTAGAAAATAACTTGAATATTATTTTCAAACTGCTCTGTAAAAATAATATCATGTCTAAAAATAAATTTAAAAAATCATTGTATATATAAATTATCTTAAAATTTATTTAGAAATTACAAAAATTATAGAAAATTGGGTATTGTAAGATGAGTAAAATGATTTCAATTTGGATTAAAATCATATTTTCGATCTCTCGAGTACATATAGTAAGGAGAATGATAGGAAAACATGTATTTTAAAAAATTAATAGATTATATGAAAATTAATAAGTATCTTTAGAGGTTTTTCATAATATTTAATCATCATAATTTACTTATAACCAATCCAAATAATCAATGATATTGTTTCATTAAACCCCTTACCTCAGGTATTAATTCATTCATACATTGTCGAACCTCTTGTATAATAAATATAGGTTTATTATAAAAATTACATCAGAAAAATAAAAATATATTTCAATCCATAAATGATTTATTATTACACTTTTATAACATATTTATTCCCAATTTAGTATTAATATCATTATTCTAGGTGATAATTGCTTCGTTTTTCACGTGAGTTTTGGTTTGGTAGTTTAGGTCCTTTTACATTGCCAGTAGATAGATCATCTATGCAATGTTAATCATATTATAAATATAATATATGTTCATTTTATATATGTAAATATGTATATTTATATATATATATATATTCATCCCTATAATGTAGATATAGAAAAATAAATGACATTATTCATGGAGATAATAATTAGAACACACACGTGAACGTTATTTTCAATTTTCAATGGATGTGAAAAAATAATGGTAAATTTTTTTAAACATTAAAATATAATTAATAAATCATATAAATGGTATATATTATAAAATTAATCATTCTTACCGTATAGTTGAAATATAAATGATCAGTGAGTTATAAATCATCGTGGAAGTGGCTGCCCACACATACATATATGCGACATTATCATTTCCCAAATGATTGGATAGTAAGAAGGTATACATTTTAATATAATTAAAAAATTAATATTTTTTCGTAAATATATTATATAAATATAAAATGCATCATAATAATCATATATAAAATATATTTAGGAAAAATTAATTGTATCAGTACATGTAGACAATAATTCATACGTATGCATGATACTTTCTCTTCCTGTTTTATGTGATAAGGGGTTCTGATAGAGTTTTAAAACCCATAAAGAAATTTAATTATATTTAATATACATGATTTATTATTTTATTAATAATATAAAATATTTATAGTATTTAAAATAAACAATTAATACAAAGTGATAAGGTAAGGTGAATACATCTTATATGAAACGACCCCATTAGATTTCCTATAAAGATCTCTATTGTTGGACTTTTAGGATGAAAAAAACAACTTGTATGTGGATAAATAATTGGAAAATATAAATTGGTTGAGTTTTGTTGATCTATATGTCTCAATGTTGTGTGAAAAATATAAATATGGTTTAACTTTTATAAATGAATTGAGGGTGTCTTTTTGGACTTCTTAAAATATTAAATTTTTATAAATAAGTTGGGATTTCCAAATGGATCCAAATAGATAATTTCATTATATATAAATATGATGAGTCAAAATCACCACATCCAATAAATTATGGATGAGTTTTTATTACATATTTACCCCATCAATTTAGTATAACAAACCCCCCCTGATTAACCATTTTGACAGTTTCTACAATATTTAATTTTTCAACACATTATGGATTAATAATGATCCCAAAAATGACCAACGACAGATTGATATACCATGGATTATGTTTAAATCATAAATAATTAATTTTTATAAATACAATATTTTTATGAGAAATATTAGTTATTATAACATATCCTTAATATCAATTTAACACTATACATTTAATTCAACAAAAACTACATCAAGAAATGTGGATAATTCAAATATAATAATTTCACATTTCTCTATAATTTTATATACATCTATAAAATTTTTGGGACAAATTAAATCATTAAAATTATATAACTTGTAATTTTTTTAGAAAAAGGATTTATTATAAATTTTAATTAAATTGAAAAAAACTGCATTTGTGTTGAATAAAAAATTAAGGAAAATATATAATATCAAAAAAAAATTAATAATGAAATTATATTCATTAAGATCAAGAAAGAGAGTTATATTAAATCATAAATTGTTTTTATGCCAATGTGGACACATAGGAGATATTAAAAACAAAGATACATACAATTTGTAACATTTATTTACATAAATATTATATAGGAAAATATGAAGTAAAATCATCCATTAAACTAATAAATATATTTTATAGGTTTATAATGGTTAAATTAACATCATAAAATAATATTTATTATGTAATATTATTACTTCATAAAATATTTTTTTCTTAGATTAACTAGATTTACTCATCATAAATGTGATAAATTTTGCAATGGCTACTAACCATATTAACAAACATTAAAAGTGTAGTATTTACGAAATTTGAACAAACTAATTATACTTTTGAAATTAATTTTATCTAATTTAGTACATATAAATGGATGAAATTATTTTTAAAATTTATATACCAAAATCATACTAATATGTCTTTTTAGAAAAATATAATATTATGAAAATAACTGTAATTTTATTATCATATGAATAATAAAAAATCATTGTTGTATCATAAAATATTTTATTGAATTTATGTAAAATAAATTTCATTATAATTCTTCCCTAATAGTGATCAATTTAATATATTAGGATATAAATAAATATTACATGAAAAATTAGTTTTTCGAAAAAAACACCTCCATTATTTTGAGTTGATTTTTATTTTCATTTATATTTAATTAATAACAAGTGTTTTAATTTTATAAATGTTTGGAATATATAATTTAATAATTTATTTATCCTAATTAATAGCCACCTATCCAATAGTTAATTTATAATAATTTTTTAAAAGTATATCACACTTCTTCAAAACTAAATTTTAAGTATAAGACAATCCATTAAATAAAAAAAATTAATTTGACAAAATTAATTTCTAAAAATATATGGGAGTTATATTCTAACAATTTAAAAAAAACCCACTAAATTATGTTACTCAAATACAAATTATTGATGTTACTTCTACCTCATCGTATCCTCTAGTTCCGTTATAGCTTCCCCAAATTAGTTGTTTCAAAAAAAAATTGACATGCTGGGTGGTTTTGAATCATATTAAAATTTATCTACGATATATAATATTTACCAATAATTATTCATAATAAAGATCATGCTTGATTTATATGACTTCTAATTTCTGAACATGTGATGAATCAAATATATACTTCCTCAAGAGATTTACATGGACCACAACATCGACTTGATAGAGATTTTATGGGTGTACCTATCGATAAGAAACCATAATAATATGATAAGTAAGTCCAAAAGAAATGATGTATATAGGGATTATATTTCCATTGTTTCTGAATCTCATCACCATATTCTAGGGATTTATAAATAAGAATACTTTGTCACGAAATTCAAATATTGATCTTTCTGATTATTTTCAATATAATCATTCTCTCGACTATGAGAAATATATTTTTTTGTTAAAAGTATGTGAAATTATATTCCATTTAATAAAATAGTTTATGTCATAATATATTTATTTTTATAACATTAATTTACCATGTTAGTGTTATACACTTCCTATCCTAGTGTTCTTTTTATGGATCCATTTCAATGCTGTAGTGAAAGAAATTTTTAATGAAAATTCATCTATAAGAAGTTGTTGATACCATTGTCCATTGAAACAAAAAAATTATTATATCAGTGTGTATTATATAGTTTTAATGGTTCTCTCAGAATGACTAATTTTCTGAGTATTATTACATGTGTTAAAACATAACACAATATCATGATCCTATTGAATACTTCTCCAAACTATTTAGGTAAACCTTGAATCCAATATCAAATACAATTTACTATGGTAAAACATGAAATTTTGTCACATATTTAATGTATAATAGATTAATATGGTCTATATGAAAATATTCTATAATTGAAGTAATGATTACAGACATTTTAAGGCGATCAAATACAACCCATATCGCATTATCCCCTTTAAATATTTTGGGGAGTCTAATGAAAAAATCAATGGTGATATTTTCCCATTTCTATTATTGTTTATTTAATTGTTGCAACATTGACTTATAATTATATCTCTCACACTTAAATTGTTGACATACCATGAACATAGAAAAATAATCTTCAATATCTATATTCATGTTATCATAAAAAACAATAATTCAAATTTCTATATATATTCATACATCGTGTCTCAATTGCAAATGAATAACTATGATATTCATCCAATACCTCATTCAAATCCGGAACTCAAGGGACACATATATTGTTCCTAACCCATGTTATTCCAACACATTCATGGTTGAACAAATGAATATTTCACACATTTTTATAGAGCTATACATCTTCCTTTTGTGCCACATTAATAATCACTTAGACAGTTGGTTGAAAAATAATTATAGAAATATGATATTTATCTCATTACATCAAAATTAAAACATACATCCTTTGAAAAGTCCAAAAATATCATATCTTTTGTTATCCTCATCAAGTATAATCTTCAATATCCATTTCGACTCAATGAAACTGAGACCTTTTTTTCATTCCTAGGGTAGAAATATAATAAAAAGTCTTAATATTTAATTATCTACACCTATCATCTTTAGATCAATTCAAATATTTTAGAGAATATATACATTTAACAATTATGGTAAGTATATATGTCACAACATTCTCTACATAGATAATGCCTCATTATCATTAATTCCGAAAATTATAACAGATAACTTCAAATCATATGTTTGGTAATTTTCCACAGGAACCTTCAATTTTCGTGAGCCATAAAATATAACAATATCACTCTACATGAGG
The DNA here is from genome assembly GCA_963277665.1 of Viscum album. NCBI lineage: Eukaryota > Viridiplantae > Streptophyta > Magnoliopsida > Santalales > Viscaceae > Viscum > Viscum album. The sequence continues at coordinate 1,877,086,847 of OY728150.1, read as the reverse complement.
ACGCATCCCAATTTCTTATTTCAGGAACCTCTATAAATTAAGGATCCTTCGTCATTGTAGGTTATTCTACGTACAAGTGTGCTGGATAATCTTCTCATTTGTTCCTTAAAAAATTTATCACATTCATCTCCAAAAATGAAAATTTCAGCCTTCCAAGTTAACATGGAGAGTGTATTTGATAGAAATAATAAATTATCCAAAAGTCTTGATAATATCATTACAATATTAGAAAACTATGTATCTCAGTCATAATGGTTGGTCTGATCAAATTTACAGTAACATATAACAATGAAGGGTCTACTTATATAACCTCACATGATATTATATGACCAAATAATGAAACATTCCAAATCTAAAATTCATTGGGGGTAAATTTTTTTCTTAAATCATATATTTATTTAAGATATTCTTCAAAATCCTTCTGTTGTACTCCAACTCCCCCATTCTCTATGAATATATAAAATATTTAATCAATTAATACTGCTCCAAAATAATCAAGGAAATCTATAAACACAATATCCATTAAATCCATGAAGATATTGGGGGTAGCAGTAAGTTCAGATGGAATTACAACAAATTTATACAGTCTATACCATCTGTAAAATTATATTTTTGGAATAACCTTTTTATTGACACTAAATTGATGATATCTAGAATGAATATCATTCTTAGAACAGAATTTAACTACATTAATTTAATCAAATAGTTCTTGTATATTGGGATTAAGATACGTGTTCTTCATATTGACATTGTTAAGTTCATGATAATAAATAAATTATTGCAATGATCTTTCCTTATTCTTAATAAACATAACAGGTTCACCCTAATATGAGGCACTTATTTATATTAATCTCAGGTAAATATTCTTTGGGAGTTTATTCATTAATTATTTCAACTCAATCAGATCTATTCAATACTATGTCTTGCAAATCGGTGTTTCACCATGTATAGGATATATTGGAAACTCAACTTCATGATTCGGTTGAAGACCATGAAATTATTCTAGAAATAAATCAAAAAACATAGTCACAATATAAATATATTATATTTTTAGTTACTCCCCAACCATCTAAGATAAATTCCCCTTTTGAATAAGAATCATGATGTATATGATGGATTTAATTTCCATCAGAATTTTATTCTTTCCATCACACAAATAGAAGATCATAATTTGGCTCAGAACATCAAATTCAAATTCTATTGGAAATTTATTTTGAATATTTCTAATATAATCCAATACATTCTGAGAATATCATTTAATTTTACTATATAGAAAATTACAATATTATCTGGAAACATATTCCTAAATAATTCATCCTGAGAAGAATCATAGACGTGGTATGTGATCATAATACAATTTGGGGTTTTTTATTCTAAATGAACATCTAATTTTTGAAGTGTTAATGTGAAACCCTTAAAATAGTATTTGGATATAAAATATTGGGTATATCAAAAATCAAACAACACATTATTAGTTCTTTTGTGGATGATAATTGTACATTTATTCATGTAATTATGATACCCTTACTCTTTAAAATTAAACATATAATATTTACCTTGTTCTCTACACCTAAGAGGTTTTAGAAATCAATCATCATCATTATCCATTGAATATTTTAAATAGTTTGCATAATTCCTATACTCATTACATTTAATACATTTGAGTGTGGGTGGTCAATTTTGGGGTGGTTTTTATCTATTTTTATCATTATTTATATTTTTTCAACCAATTTGACATTCTATTTCCTCATGACCATCCTTTCAACCAATGAAACGTTTACAATTTTTCTTAGGATAATATCCCCCATGGTTTCTTCCACATTTTGAGATTAAAATAAAATTTAACATCTTCATTCTATGGTTTCCAAAATTGAAACTAAATTCCATTTTAATTATTATCAAAATCATGGGATTGATCGGTTAATCCAATTTTAATAATAAACCTTATAAAACATTAAACAATTTATTCATAGATTCTAATGTACCTTATGTTTAATTTCCATTAGATACATGGTTTTATACAACGAGGTAATTGATCAAGCATTCTTTTTGGATAAATGTTAATAACAAAAGTATTCCTCACAAGTCTTGTAATATTTTCCTCTTAGTTACCAATAGATTCGTATTCCTTCTATTTAACTCAAGAAATTCCATCAATATTTTCATGAAATTAATATAAGAAATATACTTACTGATAAATGAACTATAATACTCACTCCACTATATAGATTAAATTAATTAATGTTATTTTATGTTCTCGATGATGGTTCAAACTTTATTTGATTCACCTTATAAATGATAAACATATAGAATAACTTTCCCATGTTACAAAATTAGGGAATGTAATATATCACTTTAGTGGTATTTATCCATTTCACAATGACTGGTGGATCAGTGGACCTAGTAAATGAAACTCTAAAATTCCTCATGTATAACATTAAAAACCACTTATCCATCATTTTATCATTTGAAAACTCAGTTGGATTCATAGCTTTAGAATGTTTTGTGAGTATAGAAATGGTATTTTGTAGTTATAATCTGATAACATTTGGTTTCTCATGAGGACAATTATTTCAATGTATGTTGCATTCAACATTTACCTGATTCCATTGGGTTCAATCTGTTGTCTAAAACCAAAAGTATAGTATGAGAGACAATAATCATATTGGGAACCACATAATTATGAAAATCAGTTAGAGGATGTCTTAATCGTGGCATAATATTCTATAACAACATATGTTATATCTTTTTTGTTCATAATCATTACCAAAACATTAGGATTTTACATAATAAAATAAATTAAATATATGTTTTCTAACTAAAAAATTATCATATTAGTTTCCAAAGGTAAACTAATCCTTGCTTTGGAACAAGCTATAACTACCCGAACATTCATACATAGATATTATATATTAGTAAATTAATATTCTTTTCAAAACATAACAATCCATTCCAGAATAAAATGGGTATATTGTCATTGGAAACCTAGAAACATAAACAACTATTTCATAATAGTTATATACCATCTCCCTTTATATATTTATAATTATCACCCATATTATAAATATGATACATAAAACCTTTCATCATTTCATAGAAAAAGATACATAAGAAATGGTGATCTCTGAGGCACAATAGTAATAAAAAATATGTATATCAATGAGAATAAAATTATAAATTGATAAGTAGGATATGATAACATGATATTAGAATTTAAAAACCATGCCCTTCATATTAGAGATCATAATATTATGTCATTTGATGAATATTGGATGTCTAAAAGACATGAATAAAAAAGAAATAAATGACCATTATTCATGTGATCATAACATTAGAATAAGACATTAGTTTTTTTCATACACATAATCATTACAAATCATCTCCTTAGTAGTTAAAAATTATTACAAAGGCTAACATAGAATAATGGGTTTACTCCCAAAACCATCATAGTATATAATTATTACTCCCATGACTATCACAATAGACCATGTCACTTAATAAACAATGTTCACACCACATTTCATTCCTATTAATCTCAAGAGATATCCATATTTACCAAATTTATTGGAGGGAGATCTAGGTCCCACCCCTCATATATTTAAAATAATACATATGGTTTCATAAGATAATAAAAAATTCATCATATCAGAACTATGAAAAAATGGGTTTCATAGATATTTATTCATGACATAACCCATGGAAAAAGAATGGGTTTCAAAAAAATCACACCATCATAAAAATAAAAAATATAGTGAAAGAATATGGATGGTATCTTTGGATAATTTTCCATGTAAATTATAATAAACATTTAGGGTTTTTATTATTAAATAATCAAAAGATCATTAAAACATTATTGATGATAATTACCATTCCATTTGAAATCACTAATTCAAAATCTAAAAAATTTCAAAATATAATAGAAAAAATTTTCCTTTTATATAACCATAGGAAATTTTAATGGATTATTAATAAAAATTAGTAGTTATATTGGTGAGAAACATCGTTCACTCCATATATGTTAAAAAACCATTTCTTCAATAATTTTCCAGAAAATTCACAAAGTTCTTCATTTAGAAAAAGACATGAATATTCATTTTAAACTGTTTTTTAAAATATATATCATGGATAAAAATTAAATTAAAAAACAATAGAATAATTGAAAATACAATTATTAGATCATTTTTAGAAATCATGGATAATGAAGAAAATAGGGTTTTAAAAGAATATACAAATGAAGTCGATTATCCATAAAATATTTTTCTATTCTATTTGAGTATATAATGTGAGGAAAAAAAGAAATCATGTTTTCTAAATATATTAAAACAGGGGAGGAAATTTCCTGATTACATGAGTGGTATATCTTAATATTTTATCATTATAAATTTATTATAAATAATCCTGATAAACAATGAGATAGTAACATAAAACCCCCTCAACATTCAAGCCATCACCAAGCTATGGCACCACTCAATCTCAAATTTAGAATGTTATAAAATAGGTGAGTACCTATAATTAGTTTGAATTACATGAATATGCTAGTAGTGGTGAATACAGAAAACCAATTGAAGATCGGGATGGAGTTCAGTGTGTGAACACTGATGTAATTTCGGAGATCTCGAATGATGGTGGAGGTCCCACGATGTAGGAAAACGTTTGGCGGAGGGGGAGACCACCAAGTGTAAGGGGTTCTCAAACATCATTTCACAGTATGAACACTCGCTCGTGAGTGCGCTGATGACTTTTTTATGGACCTGATTTTCTGTTCTTACTCCTATGTATTTACTTCTTGTATGAATTTATATTTTAATAATAGGGTCCTTTGCACCTCAGCCTTCTTAAAAAAACATAAAACCCCTTACATCAAGTTTGACGTCCATCATACATTTTCAAACCTCTAATATAATAAAAATAATTTTATTATAAATATTAATCAAGAACCCTACTCATATATATCAAATGATAAGTGATATATATTTATCCTTTTATCACATGATTATTAACAATTCTTTTTTAAAATCACTATTCTGGGAGATAATGGCTTCGTTTTTCTTTTGAGTATTCATTTGGTAGTTTCTCCACTTTTACATGTATCATAGTGAAATCATATTCATAATTTTAATCTTGAAAAAAATATAATATATATATATATATATATATTTTATATTTATATTTATAGTCATTCATAATATTTTGGTATAGAAAAATAATGACACCTTTTGTTGCGATGGTAAGTTGTCCGCACAAATAAATGTTGTTTTCATTTTTCAACGAATAAAACAAATGAAAGGTCAATATTAATTTTCCTTAAATATTAATCATTATGACATATATATTATTAATATTCATAATTATTGACATTAAATTAATATATATATGAAAAAATGTATCACTTCCCTTTATAGAGGTGGTAGTCCAAAATGTACTCACATGCGATGTTATCACATCCCAAAGCATTTGATAATAATAAGTTAAGCATGATATTATCATTATAAATGTATTATTATTTTATAAATATTATATATAATTATTAATGACATTATAACTATAATCAATACAACTAAATGATGCAAATTTAATTTTATCCTTATTTGGATATGGTATGGTGTACATGCAAACAAGTGATAATTTCACTTTTCATTTAACGAGAAAGAGGAATTATAATGGTGTTTTCATAATAATAATGATAAAATTTTAGTATATTAATTACACATTATTTATTATTTCTGAAAAAATAATATATATATATATATATATATATATATATATTGAAAAAGAAAAATTTAAATGAATGTGATTGGTTAAGCTGATTATCACTTCTTTATATGGACTCTTTCTGATCTCCTCTATAGGTCTATAAGGTTAGTCATTTGTTAATATAAGGACCTTTAATATGTTTTTATAGAAGTGGATACGATACATTGTTAAAGTTTTTCATTCTATAAGGTTGAAATAGGTGTACATAAGATAATCAACTGTTCCCATTTATAATTTAGGAGATGGGAACAATTAGAATTTCATAAAATATTAAATTAATTTTAATTAATTTTAATGTCCAAATAGCTCATAATTTATTATATTCAATGTTTAGATGAGTATGAATATAAATAACCTCATTAAAAAACATTTTTACAAGTTATTATTACATTTTTACAGTTAGCTTTTACTTTCACGAACTGTTAACCCTTTTGATAATTTTCATAACTCGATAGATTTCTACCCTTTAAATTTTAATAATGTTATTATAAAATTAAAAAAAACTAATAAATAGAAGATGGTTTATCTTAAAAAACATTCCCCATTAATTTGAATGAATCTAATATTACTGTTAATTTTTTGTTCTTTCATAGGTTGTTATTTATTATAAATTACAATTAATGCCATTATTAACACTTTCATTTAATTATTCCTTAAATGCCTAAAGAAAAATTGATAATTATAATATAATTTTTTTAAAATCTCCCCAATATGTCATATAGATCTAAAAAATAAATGGTAAACATTAACCCATTCAATTTATATAACCTTTAATATTTTTAAAATCATTTAGTATTATTTTTTAATAAATTGAAAAATATTTCATCAGTGTTTGGTAATAAATTAGGGTATATATATAATTACTACTTTTTAAAAAAACATCTATATTAATAAAATAATATCTTTAATATATAAATATATAATCATATTTAATCATTACATTTTGTTCCCAATGTTGACACGTAATAGCTGTTATATACAAAGAGAGTGACATTTTGTATCATTCTTTGATTTAAATATTATATAAGACATTTTCGTGGACCAGATTACATTAAAATAATAAAATAATGAATAAGGTGATATGGTTTTAATATTCATCCTTAAATATGATTTATAAAGAAATCTTATGGCCCTAACATATAGTTTTAACGAAGATTAACCTGATTTACCCGTCACCTGTGTGATAAATTTTGACACAGTTTATATTCATACTAAAAAAATAAAAAGATGATTATTTAATGAATTAAAAAATACCTATTATAAATGTAAAATTATTTTAATCTAATTAAACACTTATAACTTGATGAAATTAATTTTATATAATGTGCGTTAAATGTGAAAAAGTTCTATATTTAGAAGGATTCATTTTTAAGCAAAAATATGGATTTATAATTATCTTATACATAATAAAAACTTCGTATAAATATTAAAACATTTCATTGAATATATAAAATAAAAATTTCATTAACATAATCCACCAATAGTGATAAATTTTATTTATTAGGCTAAAAAATACCTTACACACCTAAAAAATGATATTTAGAAAAACATCATTTTATTTTAAAGTGTTTTTATTTAATTTTATAATTAATTAACAACTGATAAATTAATTTTATACATGTATAAAAGTTAAATTTTAACAATTTATTTAGAGCTATTAAAACCCTAAAATCCATTTTAATTGTCATAATAATATATTAATAGTATATCATGCTATATCTAAACTTGTTGATTCATGTATCACATTCTGTCGAAGAAATTAAATTTATTTGAAAAAATTATTTCTAAAATATAAGGGTGTTATTAAGATAAACACCTAAAAAGTCTAGTCATGTATCAAATATATCATCACTAGATTCATTTTTATTGGGAGTAATTTTACACACCTTGCAAGAAACTCCTATGGGATATGCTTTTGATTATTCATTATATATTTATGACCAATTTTTTTGAAATTCATGATAGAGTATATAAAAATTTATAATAATATCTAATGATATGAGATAAAATTAATGTGTCCTGATTTTATAAAATGTTTAATAAGTAAGTACATCGTAATAATTATTTCAATAATAATCTCATTAATTATTATAATTATTTATGTTTGATACTAGGACTCTTATTTTTAGTTTTTGGAAATGTGTAGAACAAGAAGTAATCATCTGAACAATGAATTTGATGGGAAATAAAGTAATTTTCCTCATGAGAAATAAAATAAAGTGGTATTTGAAATATGAAACATTTTTTCTATTCCGAATTTTCAATCTCTACTTATAACTAATAACATAAATATAAGTAAATTTTGGAATGTACCAAATAAAAGAAAGATTAAATTTTAAGAAATTTTGAGGTGATAAATACTATTAATAAAATGAGATCCATCATCATACATGATAGTAATAAGTTAAGAAGCGCCGAGGTAAATTTCCCAAAGGAATAGTATGATATTTTTTGTGTGTGAAAATAAGGATGTAAATTAACTAATTTATTTGGAAAAATTAAGAGTTTAATGGATGTATGTAATATTCATACTAAGTTACCACTAATAGATCAATATCTTATACATGGTGAACATTGGAATTATCTAAGGCAATTCAATAATCCTAGGTCTGACGCATAGTCTAATGACAAGCCTATACTTTGTTAATTACTAAAGTGGATCATAATGGACAAGGCACACATTTCATCCACTGCAGAGATGGGAATGTCATGATAAATTATTTAATAATGTTCCTCAAAAAATTAATATTATTATTACATTAGTAGGATTAAATGTGATTTTGAGCACTAATTATATCTCATTATATAGAGCATATATCTATTTACAAGGTATGGAATTCACATTTCTTATTAATTAATCTGTTAACATATTTTAGTGTGAGGATGAATGTGAACATCAAATAGAATTTAATTCTATTTTATAGGACTCTAATCATATTTAAGAGGATTATATATATGAAATGGTTCAAGAGAAACTAAAATTAATGACAATATTATTGTTCATAAATATTCTGATGTATTGTTTAATGAAATTCCTAGCCATACTCTAAATTGTGATGTTTATTTTTAAATGGAATTAAAACCTAGCGTGAAACATATTTTAAAGACTCTGTATATAATTTAATTGAATTTTTTTATATAATTGATGAATACAGTCTATGATATTCTTGATAAAGTATTCATATTCCTTATTAAATCACCATGGGTTCTAACAAAAAAAATTTAAGAAGAAATATGGGTAAACTCACCTTTGTTTTGATTATCAAGAACAAAACAAGATCACTATCAAGATAAATTATCCACTACCCATACTAATGACTAGTTTCTTAAACTCCGTTGATTTCAAAACATTTCCTAGATTTTCATTTATTTTGGAATTTAGAAATTTAGGAATAGGAAGGGGGATTTACCCAATACATCCATTCCTAAATGTTATGTTTGATGTGAATTTATAATTATGCTAAATGAACTTAACAATTCTCATAATATCTTCATAGATTTAATGAATTGATTTTTTAGATATTACCTAAATAGTTTTTTGGTACTCAATATTGTTGATATTATTTTATATTCTAAGAGAAAAGAAGAAAATCAATATCATTTTAGGACTGTATGAAAGACCTTGAGGAAGGATAAAATGTATTGAAAATTTATAAACTATGATTTTTTGGTAGAAAAAAATTTATTATGGGGTAATATAACCTTTAATGAGGGTATATTGATGAATCCATTAAAGATATAAGTTAATAAGAAATATAATCTACCAAAAATAGTAACATGTTTCTTTCATAGTTTGGATAGATATTTTCAATTATTTGAAAGTGATTTATCATGGATATATAATCCTATAAATAAATTTAATCATTTGTGACATGAGTTCCTTTAGAAAATTATATGTCTAAATTTTAAGGAGATGAAAAAAAGTTGGTTGGTGCATCATTTCTCATACTAACCTATGGTGGGTAAGGGTGTGTGATCTATAGTGATGCATTGAAATATGGCCTATGATGATTCCACATGCAGAATGATATGGTGATACCTTATTCATAATTCAAATTGAAAAATCATGATAAAAATTACATGACTCGAGATTTGGAGTTGGTAGTGGTAATATATGTATTAAAAATATAGGGTCATTATATTTAGGATAATCATTGTGATATATGTAATGATCATAAAATCATGAAGAATATAATCACATATACAAAGTTGAATATAATCCAAGAAATATTTTGAAATATTATTCAATATTATGAATGCTCAATAGAAAACTACCTAGGGAATGAGAACATGGATGTCGACACTCTATGTCTAAGAGGTCATGCTAGTTTTTTTATGATAAGTATAAGATGTGTTCCAAAACGTTTGGATTTTTATAATATTGAGCATTGTATTTGTAAAGACACATAAAATTAAAGGGAAATTTTTTCATAATTTTCATTGGAATTTTACGAGTGCGCAGTTTCTGACAGCACCTGATTCTGAGGCCTAGTGCCCCCGAAATCAATTTCTAATGTTTAGCTCGGGTATGTTTAGTGAACGAACGAGCGGCATTTCCGAACTTTTGAATCGGAGCGTGGAATCGAAATCCGCAGACACCGATGGAATCGCAGCGCCGGTAATTGCCTAGAAACACCTTTTCTGGAGTTGCATTTTTTCGAGTGTGGTTATTAAATTTTTGGGTTAACTAAAGGAATAAAATAAAAGAGGTGCAACAAATTTTATTTTTTTAAAGTTGTTCAACCTAAGCTAAGTTGTTGGAGTGGTACCCACAGTATCCTACCCCACTAGGTAGGATATTTATGAGGTGGGGCCCACACGAGCCATACATTTTCAACTCCCTCAAAACCCCCTCCTTTAATTTTGTAATGCACCCGCACCCCCCCCCCTTTATTATAAGTCAACTCGTGCGTTTAATTAAATATTAAATGCCTTTATTAATTGGGCGGTTTAAGTGTTTCAATTAATTCAATTAATTGTTGATTCAATTTTGATTTTCAAAGACGTTGGCTTGTGTTTTAATAAAATAAGACAAGTCTTATTTTATTATGGTTGGGATTGTTGTGTTGAGTTTTTGGGAGAAAAAGGGGAGTCTTGAAGTTCTTCGTTCTGCGACGAAGAACACGAAGAACGCACCACCGCCAATGAAGAACGCCGACCTCCAACATCGGACAACAGTGAGAGACGCCTTCCTAAGAGATCAATGACCCGACGTGCATCTCATCATTCCTTCTTTCCGCGTCAAAGGAAGGGAGACACCATTCCTCCGCGACGCGACGATCTGCCTTCTTCTACGATGATCAATTCCGCGACGTCCCTTTCCGCGACGAGCCTTCATTCAACAACGCTGGAGCTAGGGGTTGATTACTTCTTGTTGATGAGAAATCCTTGTTGTTATTCATCTTTTGAGCCACTTGTTATCAACTTAACGGGAGGAGGTCAGACCTCACGAACATGGCCGACTCTCCTCCCCCTTTGTTGTTTTGTTCATTGTGGCATGAAAAAAGGTGGCTCGGTGCAACGACACCGTGCAGAAAGAAGGAATAATGTGACGAAGAAGCGTGGCGCCGTTGAGGCCGAACGAAACCACGGCCGGAGTTGGGCTCGCAGAGGCGATTCAAAGACTCCGTTGGTTGGTTGTTGTGCGCGGATTGACGGGCGATGACGAGGCTGGCCACAAAGGCATTATGAGGTCTTCACAGTGAAGGGTCGGTCCCAGGATGACCGCTAGCAAATACGGCAGGCCAAACGAACCACCGGAGTGCGTCCGGTGGTCCGTGGAAGATACCGCCGGCACGCCCCGCCGGCAAGGCGGCGCCGGCGCTCGGCACGCCGCCGAGAAGGGCTGACGTGGCTGGTCCCGCGGCCGCGCGGGACCAAGGGAGACGTGGCTCTGGCCGCCGCATCGTTGGTAGGTATCCCCCCCACCAAACAGGGTCGCGCCTTCATTCAAGGGGGCGACCGCACCCCCCCCCCCCGATTCTGCTCAACCGGACAGCCGAGCGGCCATGCGGCTACGCCAGCGCGGCATGCTAACCGGCCGGGCCACGCCCACCAGGCTGGGCCGTACCCTATTGTGCCAGACCGGACTCGTTTCCGGTCAACCCAGTTCTGGCCGCCCCGGGGGGGGGGGGGGGGGTCTCGGGCCGGGTCGGTCCGTGCATGAACCCCCTATTCTAGGGCAGTTCTTGTTCAAACACCCATATCATGATCTACAGACCCCCGATCGATGCACCGTTAGTTTCGAGGTGATCCTTGGATCAAGACGGTCATTTTGGTATATTACACTCAAAGTTTCAAGGAACTTTTAGTATGGCCGAGTTGGTTCGGATACGAAACCAACCGGGCCATCGAAGTGGAAACGCTTATATCTCGAGCTCCGGATGTCCGATTGACGTGTCGTCGACTTTGTTGGATTCCTCTTGATGAGGAACAAATTTTGGCATGCTTCGCCTGAGTCTTGGATGCAGTTTGATAATGTCTCGGTTGGATTGTAACTGAAATCCAACCGGGCCCCTAGAACGGAAAAGCTGATAACTTTTAAACCAGACGACCATTTGATGAACCGTCAGCGGCGTTGGTGTTCACTTTGAGAAACAGTCCTTATTAGCATACCCTATGAGATTTCAGGATACAGTCGAGATATGATCGGGTTGGTTCGCACACGAAACCAATCGGGCCCCTGGGACGAAAAGGCCAGTAACTCACAGACCCGGGCGTCCGACTGACGCGCCGTCTGTTGCGTTGAGACCCTTATGACGAGGCAGTCCATTGAGATACTTCTTCATGGAACTTTGAGATACTTTGAGTATAAACCAGTAGATCATGGAGCGGACCCTCCTGGTGACAAGCTAGCAGAGTGCAGAGACCTAGTAGCTGACTGAGACTTGACGACTGCTGATCTATCGAATCGGTGTGTGTCGGATAGCCCAGTGGGGAGCGCTTCATTGTAGCGACAGACCCTCGGCGGAGGAGAAATCAGTATTAGAGATAGACCTGTGGTACTCAATAGGAGGAGTACCTCGGGAGGCTATGAGGGGGATTGTTTGGTTGTAGCAGCAGACCCACGGCGGAGGAGTTCTTGGTTGTAGCGGCAGACCCGCGGTACTCAACAGAAGTAGTACCTCTGGAGTCTATGAGGGGGAGATCTTGGTTGTTGCGGTAGACCCATGGTGGGAAGGGCTTGGTGGTAACAGGAAGCCCACATTACTCAACAGGTGGAGTACTACAGCAGTCCAAGGTTTGTGGGGCGCGCTTGGTTGTTGTGGCAGGCCCACTGTACTCGACAAAGGAGGATTTATCTAGCAGCTGTGGTTTTAATATCATGAAAAAAATCATGGTTGAGCTGAGTCTATAACCTTTGTGATAACATCATAATTGAGATGGGTCACTTGATAACTTAGGTATTCTATGGGGATATACATGGGTTGTGGTTATCCATTGATTTCATAATCTTTGTGTTTGCTCATGATTGAGATGGGTTACTTGATTACTTGGGTATATGTATGGGCATATACCTAAGTAGAGGTTATCTGTTGAGAACATTTTTGTGGTTATCCTTGTTGGATTTAGTGAGACCTTGAGGGTCTCAGGGTCCCTACTGAGTATCATTATACTCACCCCTGCACGGGCTATGCCTGCACCTCGTTGTGTTGGTTGTAGATGACGGGCAGTGCAGACAGAGGCTGAGTGTTAAAGGACTGGACAGTACCTGGAGGTGGACCTCACGACGACACAGTATCCGGTGGTGGACTTCATGACGAGGAGACACTCAGAGGAGGTTGACGGGCGAGAGCATTGTGGAGGCTATCTGTACCAACCCTTCAGGTAGGATCCAAGGAGGACAACCCAGGAACTGCTTATATCTTCTTCCAGATGATTGTCTTTGTTGTACTTTCTTCCAGTTCTAGCTTTACATTTGATGGGATTTGTATTCTGGCACATTAACTTTTCAGAACATATTTTTGTAGTTAGTGTTTAACTTCCGCTTTTACTCTGTGGTGTTTTGTTACTTTTATAAAGTCAATGTCTTCCCAGTTATTAGGATTTACGCCATTGGTGCTAGTCTCCAGCCCCTGGGCTATGGAAGGCGGGCTTGGGGTAGTCACAGAACGGGCCCCGAGGATGGGTCATGACAAATTGGTATCAGAGTGGTTCAGTTTTACCGCAGAACGTTGGGCTCTGATCATTCTTATATGTAAAGAAATAGTGTTAAGGGTATTGGGTGTGGTTTTTAGTCCAAGGAGTCCAGTGTTGGTGCGGCGGCCGACGTATCCATACACCAGGACCTAGGCTTATGATTTCCAACATATTGCACAAAAACATTGATTTCATTTGTGTTTCATGTTTTCTTTGTGATTACTTTGTGTCAGCTCACCAGCTATACTGTTTGACTGTGGTGCACCTATTTCTTTTTAGGATGGCCCCATGACGGCAGCCAGCTAGGGTCCCGAGCGTTGTGCGGGACAAAAACCCATCGAGCGATGAGGCCTTGTTACAGGGCCCTTTGACAACATAGGCACCGGCGGTACATCTACCCACCTAGCCTCCGATGCTACCAGCCCCAACTGCTGACGGTGCACGTAGCCATAGTGCACTGCACGAGTTTCAGTGTCAGCGACTGCCCAGGTTTTGTGGGGAGATGGACCCTCAGGCAGCCGAGGATTGGGTGGAGGCAGTTGTGTGAGTTTTCAGGTTAGTGGGGACACCAGCTGACCTCATGGTGATCCTCATAGCGAGCATCCTACACACGGCAATAGGCAGATGGTGGAGCTTGATGCTCTAGGTGCACGATGAGGCTTCTCTCCTTTGGATGGACATTGAGAGCCTTTTCCGCTCCGAGTTCGTCCCAGCCACCCTCCGTGCGGTGCACATCCAGGAGATACTATAGCTGCGGTAGGGAATCATGACAGTAGCCCAGTACGCGGTGAGGATTACCGATCTCTCACGCTATTCCACTTACATGGTACATGACCCATTCTTCAGGGCCCGAACCGTCGAGCAGGGGCTCAGGCGAGAGATCAGAGTTTCAGTTGTTTCTCACAGCATTCCGACACAGACAAGGGTGTTGGAGTGAGCCCTCTTTGTGGAGAGTTTCCTTGCTAAGAACTCTCTAGCAGTAGGACCCACCACTATGCGGCATGCGGGAGAGTCTTCTGCAGTAGGTAGTAGACAGATGACGCAGAGGTATAAGAAGACTAGACCTACAGGTGGTCGACCGCATGACACATGATCGTTTGTGCGAGGCACCCGGGGTGGACAACGACTTACCATGAGTAGACATTGTTACTCTTGCAGCGGGGTTGGTCACATGGCTCATGACTGTCCGACCCACCATACAGATGACCATAAGATGAACGAAGGACCTCTCAGGCAACGGAAGAGGTTCGATCTAGGCGGACCAAATGGATCAGGAGACCATGGCAGGGGAGCTGGCCGTGCAGCTGGAGGTGGACGACGCTTCGAAGTGTTTCCACCACCACCACCAGGAGGCCCACCCCTGACCACAGGAAAAATGTGGACATGGGAGAGCTCATCTTTAGGAATCTGAGGCCTACGATCATGGTGCTTCGGAGGCAGATGGACAGGAGCAGGACTAGCTCCAGACCTGGAGATTTTTGTTCATGTTGCATCTAACTTTGTTGATGTTTGTTTGTAGATGCTTTGTGTATTTTTACTTTGAGCTGCAGTAATAAAAGACACCTTTCTTGTGGTGTTTACCTTCATGTCCTCTCTTTATGTTGTTACTAAGAGGTTCTGGTTTAAAAACCGTTGACATGACCCTTACTTTGAGATACCTACTAGAGGAGACCCAGTGACAACACACTGATGCCGACTGTGTGACTCAACCCTTGGAGGTGAGTATAGTAGTTGGATCTCTTGGTAGAAGCATCGAGGCCTTAGTATGTCATCCTTGGCATAGATTAGTATCTTCCATGTCGGGATTGACTGTATTAGGTGAAGAACGTGGTTTATCCAGGGGATGAGACCATATTTCTCTTATCGGAAAAAAGACATCTCAACTGCTCTTGTAGGACCAGAAATGGTCCAAGTCATCCAAGAGCGAATGAGGATAGCTAATAGCTGGAAAAAGTCTTGTGCTAACAGGAGGTGGAGGCCAATAGAGTTTGAGGTTGGCAACCACGTTTCCCTACGGGTCTCACCTCGACATGAGTTACGGAGTTTTGGCCGGGGTGGAAAGTTGTCTACGCACTTCTTTGGACCCTTATAGGTCCTCAACAGGGTAGGCGAGGTGGTTTACCGATTGACCCATCCACCTCCATTGCACCAGGTGCACGGCGTCTTCCATGTATCTCAGCTGAGGAGATACAAGCACGACCCGTCGCATATCATCGACCATGGGGAGGCTTTTGTCGGGTTCCAGTATAGGATGAGGAACGACAGGAGTAGTCCAATTAGGACAGTCGATTCCTCTTGTGCACTTTCGTTGGAAGAATCGGAACCTCCAGGTGAGCACATGGGAGCGGAAGGCTCAGATGCGTGCTCAGTACCACTTTTGTTTCCCTAGTTTGTGTTATAGATTTATGATGAAGTAAAGCCCTGAGGTTGGTGTAATGTAAAGACCCGTAAAATTCAAGGGAAATATTTTCTTAATTTTATTTGAAATTTTACAAGTGCGTAGTTTTTGACGGCACCAAATTCCGAGGCCCGGTGGGCCCGGAATCAATTTCGCAAGCTTATCTCGGGTACGTTCAGTGAACGAATGAGCGGGATTTTCGAACTTTTCAATCGGTGATCGGAATCAAAATTTGAGGACACTAATGGAATCGCAGCACCAGTAATTACTAAGTAACACCTTTTCCAGAGTTGCGATTTCTCAGGTGTGGTTATTAAATTTTTTTTGTTAAGTAAATGAATAAAATAAAAGAGGTGCAACCAATTTTATTTTATTAAAGTTGTTTAACATAAGTTAAGTGGTTGGAGTGGGACCCACAGTACCCTACACCACTAGGTAGGATATTTGTGAGGTGGGTCCCACACAATCCCCACATTTTCAACTCCCTCAAAACCCCCTCCTTTAATTTAGTAATGCACCGGCACCCCCCTTTTTATTATAAGTCAACTCGTGCGTTTAAGTAAATATTAAATGCCTCTATTAATTGGGCAGTTTAAGCATTGCAATTAATTCAATTAATTGTTGATTTAATTTTGATTTTCAATGATATTGGCTTGTGTGTTAATAATAGAAGATAAGTCTTATTTTATTGCGGTTGGGCTTGTTGTTTTAATTTTTGGGGGAAAAAGGGGAGCCTTGAAGTTCTTCATTATTAGTTGAAGAATGCGAAGAACACACTGCCACCGATGAAGAACGCTGACCTCCAACGACGGACGACTCTGAGAGACGCCATCCTCGGAGATGGACGACCCGATGCACATCTCCTCATTCATTCATTCTGCGTCAAAGGAAGGGATACATCGTTCCTCCATGAAGCGACGATCCACCTTCTTCCGCGATGATCAATTCTACGACGTCCCTTTCCGTGAAGAGTCTTTGTTCAACAACGCTTGAGGTAGGGGTTGATTACTTTTTGTTCGTGAGAAATCCTTGTCGTTCTTCGTCTTTTCAGCTGCTTGTTATCAACTTAACGGGAGGTGGTCAGACCACACGATCACGACCGACTCTCCTCCAACTTTTTTGTTTTGTTCATTGTGGCATGAATAAAGGTGGTGTGGTGCAATGGAACCTTGAGGAAAAAAGGAAGAACACGATGAAGAAGCGCGGCGCCGTCGCGCCACGCCGTTGAGGCCGAACGAAATCGTGGCTGGAGTCGGGGCCGTAGAGGCGATTCAAAGACTTCGCTGGTTGATCGTTGTGCGTGGATTGTCGGGCGATGACGAAGTGGTCCGCAAAGAAATTATGAGGTCTTCGCAATGAAGGTCCGGTTTCAGGAGGATCGCTGGAGAAGACGGAAGACCTAACAGACCACCGGAGTGCGTCCGGTGGTCCGTGGAAGATACTGTCAGCACGCCACGCTGGCAAGGCGGTGGCAAGAGGCTGGTCCCATGGCTGCACGTGACCAAGGGAGACGTGGCGCTGGCAGGGAGCGCCCCCCCCCCCCCAACGTGGGGCCGCAACTTCATTCCAGGGGGTGACCGTACCCACTCTGTTCCGCTCAGCAGGACAGCAGAGCGGCCACGCGGCCCCGCAAGCGCGGTGGGCCAACCAGTAGGGCCACGCCCACTGGGATGGGTCGCTCCCTAGTGCGACGGACCCAGACCTAGTTCGGGTCGACCTGTTTCGGGTCGACAAAGGGGGGTTTCGGGCTGGGTCGGTCTGGGCCCGAACCCCATACTCTCGGGCAGTTCTCATTCAAAAGCACATATCATGGGCTGTGTACCCCCGATAGACGCACTGTCAGTTGTGATGTGATACTTTAATCGAGATGGTCATTTTGGTATATTACAATCAATGTTTTGGAGAACATTGAGTACGGCCGGGATGGTTCAGATACGAAACCAACCGAGCCCTCGGAGCGGAAACACTTATATCTCGAGTTCCAGACGTCCGATTGATGTGCCGTCAACATTGTAAGATTCCTTTTGATGAGAAGAAACTTTTGGCATGCTTAACCTTAGTTTTGGATGTAGTTGGATAATTTTTTGTTTTGATTGTAACCAAAATCAAACCGGGCCCCTAGAACAGAAAAGCTGATAACTTTTAGACCAGACGTCTGTTTGACGAACCGTCAGCGAAGTTGGTGATCACGTTGAGAAACGGTCCCTATGAGCATACTCTATGATAGTTAGGGGCACAATCGAGATACAACCGGGTTGGTTCGCACATGAAACCTACAGGTCCCCTGGGACGAAAAGGCTAATAACTCACAGACCCGGGCGTCCAACTGACACGCCGTTGGTTGCGTTGAAACCCCTATGATGATGCGGTCCTTTGATATACTTCTTTGTGGAACATCATGATACTTGGAGTATCTTCCACTAGCTCGTGGAGCGGACCCACCCGATGAAAAACCAGTAGAGTGTAGAGAACTAGTAGCTGGCTGAGACTTTACGACTACTGATCTATCGGCTCGGTGTGTTTCGGATAGCCCAGTAGGGAGAGCTTGGTTATAGCGGCAGACCCACAGTGAAGGAGTGCTTGGTAGTAGCGGCAGACTTGCGGTACTCAATAGAAGGATTACCTATGGAGGCTATGAGGGGGAGCGCTTGGTTGTAGCGGCAGATCGAGGGTGGAGGAGTCTTGGTTGTAGCGACAGACTCGCAATACTCAATAGAAGGAGTACCTCTGGAGCCTCTGAGGGAGAGCGCTTGGATTTAACGGCAGACCAATGGTGGGAAGTGTTTGGTTGTAGCAGCAAGCCCACAGTACTCTACAGGTGGAGTAGTACAGCAGTCAAAGGTTAGTGGGGAGCACTTGGTTGTAGCAGGAGGCCCACTGTACTCGACAGAGGAGGAGTTCTCTAGCAGCCGTGGTTTCAACATCATGATTAAAATCCTGGATGAGCTGAGTCTATGACCTTTGTGTTTACCTCATGATTGAGATGGGTCACTTGATAAATTTGGTATATGTATGGGAATATACCTGGGTAGTGGTTATCTGTTGATTTCATAATCTTTGTGTTTCCTCATGATTGAGATGGGTTACTTGATAACATGGATATTTGTATGGGAATATACCTAAGTATAGGTTATCCGTTGAGGTCTTCTTTGTGGTTATACTTGTTGGATTTAGTGTGACCATGTGGGTCTCGGGGTCCCTACTATGTATCGTTATACTCACCCCTGCAAGGCCTATGCTCGCACCTTGTTGTGTTGGTCGCAGACAATGGGAAGCGCAGACAGAGGCCGAGTGTTTGAGGACTGGATGGTACCTGGAGTTGGACCTCACGAAGAGACTGTATCCGGTGGTGGACTTCACGACGAGGTGACACTCGGCGGAGGTTGACGGGTGAGATCATTATGGAGGCTATTTGTTTCTACCCTTTAGGTAGGATCCGAGGAAGATGACCCAAGAACTGCTTCTATCTTCTTCTAGCTGCTTGTCATTGTTGTACTTTCTTTTAGTTGTAGTTGTACTTTCGATTGGGTTTGTATTTTGGCCCATTTACTTTTCAGCACATCCTTTGTGTACTTAGTGTTTTACTTCTGCTTGTAATCTGTGGTGTTTTGTTACTTTTATAAAGGAAATGCCTTCCCAGTTATCGGGATTTATGCCTTTGGTGCTAGTCGCCAGCCCCTGGCTTATGGAAGGCGGGTTTGGGGTAGTCACGGCACGGGCCCCGAGGACAGTTCGTGAGAGTATCATTAGAAAATGGGAAAGATTATACTTCCTCAGATTAATGCCCATTCACCCGTCCATGTGACTATTAAAGAGGTGTATAAAGAAGATGTTTAACTACAAAATAAAGTGAGGAATATTCTTGAGTTCAACCATCATTTTCATTTACTTTAATAGTTATTTCATCAGGTATATATCCAAAAAATACATAACATGAAGAAGGAGATTATGTATGAATATCATAATTCTACATTCAATATTTATCTTGGAAGTATAAATATGTATATAGATATAAATGATTATTTCTTGAGGGTATCATGAAAAGGGATATTTTGGAGAAAGTATCCCGATTCCTGGAATGAAAATTTGTTAGGTCTGAGAGGTATAATTAGAAGGGTATTTTATTACCATAACTAATAAAAAAATCGAAATTGGAAAATATCACCATGAATTTCATCACTGGACTCCGAAAAACATCAAATTTTCACAATGATATTTCAGTTTCATTAGATCACCTTATGAAGAAACCTCATTTAACCGACTATCTTCTTTATAGGATATACATTAAAGAAGTACTAAGGTTTTACATAGTACCATTTTCTATTATATCTGATTGGGATCATATGTTTACATCAGGGTTCTGGGGAATAATAAAATATGATTTGAAAATGGATTTTAACTTTAGCACTATATATCACCCAAAATTGATATTTAGTATGAAAAGACTATTCATACCATATAGGAAATTTTGATAGAATTTATTATAGAGTTTCCTGGTGTTTTTTATTAGTATCTTTGTCTTGTTGAGTTTTCGTACAACAATAGCTTTGACACAATTATTAAAATTCCACTATAAGAAATAACATATGGTTAGAAGTGAATTACTCCATTTTATTAGGTGAATATGGATAATAAAATGATTTTGGGAACTAATATAGCTATGGAAATGATAGAGAAGAATATATATATTTTTCTTCATATTTGGGTGGCTTAAATGAAAGAAAAATTATGTTTACAATCATAGGGATGAAATAATGTTCAAATTTAGTGACATGGAATTCATAAAAATATCTACTTGGAATAAGGTATTGGTATTTATAAATTATAGAATCTTTACCCTTATATATATATTTAATTTATAAACTATTGATCATATAGGGATGGTGAATTATTAATTGGAACTGCAACTAAATCACTTTCATGTTCATGATGAGTTCCTTGTATCTGCCCTTAGGAAGTACATAACTAATCATTAACATGTAATTACCTTAAAGTTTGTAGAGGTGGATAATTATTTTTCTTAATAGGAATAATTGATCAATATTTTTAATTAAAGAGACAATTAATTTTTCAATAAGGCTACTAACCTAGTCTATGTTTTATGATGAAATCTTGAATTTGAGGATTCTATAAGGTAGCATTAGTTTGTTATGGGGTATAATTATACTAATTTGTTTGTATTAGAGTGGTGAAATTTAAAGGGATAATTCTTATAAGAGTTAAAATGTCACACCCGAATATTATTGGATATACACCTCTTTAAATATATTTATTCCTTATATATCTTTCTTTACATTAAACACTAAGTTTTATCCTACTACAATTTAATATCGTAATACTATAATTAATTATGATAGATATTGACTGGATTTTTGATTAACTGGTATGGATTGGACTAAATTAATTATGAAACATTATTTTTCAATCATATATAAAATTAATTATTTCATTGTCGATGGGTGAAAATTCAAAATAAAATCATTTTACAGTGAAAAAGTTTTTTTTCTAGAAAAAATTGATTTTATGCGTGCAATGTTTTTTTTCATCACAAATTAAAATAATCACTATTTATGATTTTTTAAAATAAAATATTTAGATAAAATATTCAATAAAATATATTATCATTCATCAAGTGGTTACTACTAGAAAAGGAATACGAATAAATTTTTTTAGGCATAAAAAATGAAAGTTTTCTAAAAACAGTTTTCATTGAATTTTGTGAAAATATTTAATAGTGAATTTATTAAACATAATGAAACTGAATTTTCAAATATTGATTAGATTATTTAAATTATTATTTACAAATTTATAAATGTGTTTACTTTTATTTTTTCATTACGAATAGTTTTGGAGCTAAAAATTCATTCCTATAATAAATGATAAAATGGTTAACATGGTGTTAAACTAATATGGAAATGGTTAAAATAACAAAAAAAAATTATAAATATTATTGGTTAAATTAATTTAGACCCAACCGTCTCTTAAATATTTTATTTGTTAATTTGGTTCTACTTTTTCATGAATATGGATTTTTGTATTTTAATTTTTTATATATTTACTAGATTGTCACTCCCACCACATTTAAAAAGAAATCACATCTACTATATTATCCATATATTGTGAGACATTTATCTCATAAAATACATTCCCAAATACACTCCCAACATAACTATCCCAAACTACATGTGTTTTTTATCCCAAAAGTCCTATATAAAAATCCTTATGGGGGTTTTTAGTGAAGAATACCCAAAGACAAGGTATTTGTTATCACTTATCATTTTAATGTTTCATTATTCATAAAACTTATAAAAAATTTCTAAAACATTATTACCATTATAGAATAATCAAATTTACTATACTGATAATTTTTTTTGTTAACTAAGTGTGTGTTTCTTTCTCTTTCCCATCATTTTAAAACTGATAACATCGCTCAAATATACTTGTGGACTACCACATTCATGATAAGTTGTGGTTAATTTTTCATTCCATATTTACATTTATCACCAAAATTGTATATTTAATGAATATATGTTATATTTATCATATAATTATGATTCATTAGTGGTATATTGTTATTTATTTTTCTTTAGTTTTATCAATAAAAATGTGAATACCTAACTTGTGAAAGAATAAAAACTACCATCTCTATAATTTTATGTAATTAATTTTTAATCACCAATTTATATTAATAGTTATAAAATTGTATTTAATAAAAAAACTATGATAATTATGAAATGATAAATATTTTCGATATGATTAAACCATGGCCAACATTCAAGGATTAGAGCTATTGAACCAAAACATTCATGGATAACAGACTTGTTTTCGCCTGAATATTCATTTTAAAGAATATTGTCAATAAATATATAATTATTAATTTTAGAGAAATCATAAACTGAATTTTATGTATGAAAAATTTTATAAAAGAGATATATAATAACTACACTTTTATTATATTTTATTTTTAAGGCATATAATGTATTACAAAACATGAGGTGAGGGTTTACGTAACAATCTCATTTTATTTCCAGATTATTTATTACAAATATTCTTTGAGGTAAATTATATGTTACTTATCCTTTTGGAATCACATATCTTATTCTAATTTTTTTATTTAACTTTTATGTGTTAGTACCATTTTATTCTATTTCATATATAGAATAATTTATGAAATATTTTTAATAAATTCCAACCTTATTTCTTTTTTTTTGTGTTGGGAATATTTATCATTCATGATATGGTTCTTAAAAAATATTTAATGGGAGTTTTAAATATACATATCTGTTTGAAAAATAATATATTAAATAAATTTAGCTTCACTCAAATATTATTTAATGGATCCAATTCAAATGTTTAATGTGTAGATTACGTTTTACTTTTTATAGAAGTATGAAAAGTAAGAAATATTTTAACATATACAACATTAACAAAAACATTCAATAAAGTGACCAAAATTAGGATTTATAGATAATATAAAATTTTCAATGGTTATTTTAAATGAATTTATTTTTTACAATATTTTAGTAGTTTTTAGTTTTTAGAAAATTCCCATGGAAGATGGTATTTTATCTATTTCCAAAAAACAGTTTTAATACACTTCTAATAGTATTTTTTAGCTATGTAAAAATCTTTTAAGGATTGTTATGATTATTATGTGATATTATCTTATGATTCCATCCAAATTCATTATATGTATTACTTATGGTGATGACGTTTTAATGATGATTCTATTAAATTTATTACTTTCCCCTCGATTCATTATGATATGATTAAATAAACGATTTTCTATTATCAAATCCACATCATTTTTTGCGTGAACATATAAATATAATAATGAATTAATTATGAAAACCATTTATCTTCCACAAGTTATTCTATAATAAAATGATTAATGTTTTATTGATCTTATGTCCCAAGTATATATTGTTTTCATTATGTGAATGATGATCGAAAAATAATTTATCCCTATAATGAATTGGATAAAGATGGATATATCGTAAGATAATATGAACTATAAGGTGGAGTTAACCAAGTTATGTAAGGTACTATATCCAATATGATAGTCTTCGGAGTAAAAAATGTCTAAAGAAATGATAGAAATATGGATTGAACCCAATCCACTATGGGACACTATTCCTTGTGATAGTCTTTGTAGTGATCCTTAACCGGGGAAATTATTTCTATTGTTATCTATATAAAACTAATTTAGGTGTTATTATTATGATATGTTATCATGAATCATGATTCTGTTTTAATCATTCCACACTCTTATGAATCATATATTTTTTTATGAAAAAAACATATATCATGACTCATGATTAATGATCTTTGACTAATTGGTTATGAATTTCACAAGATTTGATCATGTTATCATAAAAATATGTTTATCTATATCTTAATTATAATCATTTATTGATATATCCTATGTTTAACCTTATTTAGATTCTTATATCATTCTTTCTTATGTTTCTATTTTTATATGTTAAAGATAATTATTTTTAATATTATTAATGGTTATATGTGGGAAAATATTTATGGATAATGTTGAATATATTTAATGAAGTAATTAGTTTATGTTTCTCGTCACTGAAGGAACTAAACTTTTTCAGTTTTTGGGTTGTGTAATATTATTATATGTATGGAATTTTCATCTAAAATTACATAATATGTATGTATGTATTTCTTATATCACCTCAATTACATAGCCTCACGTGTTCTAGAGGCTTACAACTATTTAAGTGGTTTAGATAATATTTTGTGTGGATTCTACACCGTCATCATCATAATACTTGAATAATATTGAATTAAATAAACATATATAGAATAGATATAAAAAATATTAAAACAAAAAATCTTATAAGAAGGCTACTGATGAAAAATAGCTTATATCATATTGTAATTTAATGAACCCAATAATTATTAAGAACATAAAACATTATGAAGGGGATCACATAATAAAATGATCATGTATACGGAATTGAAAAAAAAAGAAACAATATAAATAGAATTTATAAATTTAAACATGGAATTTAGCATCCCTTTGTACTGCCTTCACATACTCATTCTAAAAACACCAACTAAATCATTTTTACTAGGATCATCTCCCTAACATGCTTATAAATATAATTCATTCACAACTGTTGCGGTATAGGTTGTCATGAACCAACCCAATGGGACTTGAGCTGTAACTAACCCATGAAAAACTCAATTGGTTAGGGGATAGTGATATGTGTAGAATGTCATAAGTTGTATAGATGACCTTTTACAAGTGTAACTATATGCACTCAACTAGCCATCTCCATGAAGAAATGAAAAGGGAAAAAAATATAAAGTAACATCTGGTGTTTCATCCATGCATGTAACAACCTCTAGGTAATATATCAGTACAATAGCATAATATGAAAAGTAAGGGGTAAAAATACATACCCATCTAGAAATATGTCCCGACCTTATAAAAAAGGAAAATTAATTGTTTAAAGAGCCCATATTATAATCGCCAAACACCGACTACTCTATGCAGTAAAATGCGCCTGAGTATACCTATACCCTTCAATAATCATCATCGACCAGTATGTCATATGTATAAGAGATGATACATACGTGAAAATATTTTAAATGTGTGATCACAGTCATACCTAGTATGACACCCTAAAATGTGAAATGGGAGTATTATGATACATGAAATAAGTAAATAGCTCAGTTCATAGAAAGAGAGAAAAAAAATCTGTTTGAATATTAATATTCATAGTACCAACCCATATGAGAGTGAGAAATGGGATTTCTATATGATATCCCAGACATGGAAATGAGTCTTCCATCATTTCTAATAGGTCCATAAAAAATTCTCATCATCTTGAGCGTCTATCCAAAGAAGCATCCATGTCAATCCCCACCTCTCTATTGTGTCACACAGTCAAGGGATATAATCTATATATAAAAGACCCATTACCAATTATGATATGATTTTTCAACTCAATAGATAGATATAAGACACATGACTTGTCCAAATAAGAGGATTCCCCTCTATAGAAAATTATAAGACACATACACTTTAGCAATATGAGTGTTCCACTATATGAGTAGATGACCCAGGACCTATCTTCGGAGGAGGCATCCACTCTGAGGATGGATATAGGATCCATGTCCTATAAAAATAGGAGCATTACACTTTGAAGACAAATAGAGAACCCACAACCTAGTCTATCATGGGGTTCCAGTCTATGCGAGGATGACCTATACTATATCCCTCTTTGAAGGTTGCACTCTTCACAAGGATAAGGGTCCAATGACAGGTCCCAAAAATAAGTTTCCAATGTAAAAGTAAATAGAGGAATCATGACCTATTCCATGGGGGGGTCCACTCAATGGGTGTAGGTCCCATGTCCTATCACAACTAAAGAGTTCCATTCTAGTGATCTTGTCTGATCACTGCCATTGTCGAGCACTGCCTAAAGACAATTCACACTAAGAACACCTCGCATAGTCTCTCAAAATACCCCATAAAGGAAATTATCACATTACTCATTGAAAAACAATCCTGAAACCATAATCATGGGAAAAAAATATGGTTCAAAATAAATGATACATGATATGTATAATATTCCAATATAGTAAGTATGTTGCAAGTAAGGGGGTCCACATGGAATGTTTCCCCAATAATATGTCTATTCATGTCCTAATTAGTATGTGGCTAGCTGGCCATGTAACGTTACTACACAGTCTGCCTCAACCACCTGAGGACTTTCCCCTACTCTTGGTTATACCATAGATCCTTTCCATGTCTTTGTGCATAGGTTATATCCAAGTATGCATACTCCTGGAGTATGTGTTAGGTCAACATCACATAGTAACATGACATCTGATATTTGTCTCAACTGAAACCCTAATCGCCACAACCAAGAAGTAACATTTCATGTGTTATATAGACTACATGATGTGTAGTCGAGACTTTTTCAAAATATTATATATTCTCTTAATGTATGAGATGTAGATTCTATGCCACACTTCCTTCCTTTCTTCTTACCATAATCAATTGTAATAGACTTTGATAACCAATTTCATCCCTTTCGGAGCCAGAAAATGTATTTTCATCAGTTTTTTTGAATCCTCCACAGATCATCCTATCTCTATACATCATTTATTACCTACCAATATTTTTGATCAATGGTGGAATCACATATATCCCAAAAATCATAAAAATACATCCTCCAACATTTGATCCATTCCCACACATGAATATTTCAAGGATTCTGGGGTCCAATTGTGCTCAATCCTTCCTATAAATGTTAAACTATGGTCCCCATAGGCCAATGGAAAAGAACACAAAGAAATATTATGGATAATAATTTTATGTAAATGTGTAACAAATTTTTTCCAATCATTACTGGCCAATAAATTATATTGGGGATATACACAGTGATAAAACATGGCACAATTTCTTCAAATAGAATAAATAAATAAATTTGATATGTGGGTGCATGAATAGGATCAAACAAGACACAGATCAAAGAAATAAATTTGATACTGTCCAATATTTCAATCATAAGGAGTGAAAGGAAATAATATAAAATATTTCATTGAGATTGGTATTTTTATGAAGAATAACAAAACATCCAATTATGGTGGAAAACCCTTTTCATACATTGTCCCACAACTCATATGGATCTAGATACTTGTCGCCATATGATCCAAATTTTCCAATGATGGGTGGTAGAATTATACTCTCAATAGATGCAGGGTTATGTGGATATCCTGGAGATTCACCATAACTTTCTATATATAAGTTATTCCTCTTTAGTTCCTCTAATTAAAAATAAATAATTTAATTATTTATTTTAAATTAAACACACCTTCCAAGAACCTCTTTACCTAAAAATCCTATTCTGACCCACTTTGGGTCGCACCATGGTTAAATCCCATGATTTCAATTATATTAGGTTAATATATTTATGATTAAAGACTCTGTGTGGGATATATTCAATTATATCTAAAAAAACCCATGCAAAGTGATATTGAGTATATTTAATATTTCTATAAAATTAATTTCATGCACATGGAGCTTCAGAATCATGCTCCATCTCAGTTCATGGATATGAAAATATTTATTGATATATTTAAAAGTCTTACCAGGAAAAAAGGGTCCATACCTTACTCCCTCATTGATGATTTTCATCCTTGAAAGGAAAAACCAAACCAAATTCTAGGGATACTGAGCTCTCATCTAGTTCACTCACTCCCAAGAGCTCTCATTGTAACACCCTGAGATTTTATGAGAAATAATTTTTTTAAACTTTTTTTGATGTCTTGTGTGGTACGCTACACCAAGACTATCTAGTGCTGTACGCAACATCGTTTTTCTTGTAGTATACGGAAACACTATTCTTTTCTTGTGTTACACGCAAAAGTGACCTTCCTCAATAGTGTGTGTTGTACCAAATACCGAGTTTCACTAAACAATGATATATTATTAGGATCTAGCTATTATGAATAGATTTAAGCACATTTTTAATTTTATAAAATTATCATTCATCTTATATATATTCTAGAACATGGTATGAGAACAATAATAAATTTTTCAGCTAAAATATGTATGTTCCAAAAAAATGAAGTTTTTCCACATTTTGATGGTGCACCGACATTAAATCTAGGTTTTGACAGGATTATAAGTTCAACATGATGAAATAAACGTATTCATTTCAATAAGTATATAAAAATTAACATTGGATAATTTTTTAATATTTTTCTGTTAAATTTTATATTTTGATGAATAGAAAACATACGCTATATTTTAATTAAAAACAACAATTTTCATCAAGATAATTTTAATGGGTAAATTATAATATTGAAAGGTTATGAAGTATAAATAGAACATATTTTTACAGTTTAATATTATTTATGTCATTATCATTAATTTTACATTAAATTCATAGGTAAAAAAATTTCAACATTTTGCAGTGTTTTAACTTTTAGAACTCATTTTCTCAACAGTGGGAATATTTTTAAATTAAATAATACAAATTCTGTGTTTTGAATTTGGAAAAATGGATTCCATATTTGGAACAAGTAGGTCCAAATTATTTTAATAGGATACTTTTTATTTATTGGCATTATGAATAGTAACTATGGTAAATTTTATTTACTATTGTTAAAGGTAAATCAGGTAATTATAGGTAAAAACAATATTATAAAATTTCTCTAACAGTTGTATTAATAAAATTGGATTATTATATTTTGTCCTAATATATTCTTTGGTCGAAATGGTATCTTTTGGAACCCACATAGATGTGATTAAAACCTTTAATTTATTTTATTTAATGAATGTGAAATATGTCTCGCTCAAACATTAATAATTAATGTATTTTTAATGTAAGGATATAAAAAATATAAATTAAATTATAAATATCCATCTGAAAGAGAAAATGTTTTTCTTCATAATTTTATTTTATTTGGGATTTTTATTAAATATATAATTACCTTAATAGCTTATACATTAATGATGATGAAATAATTTATTTAGTGAAAAATCAATAATAGAGTTTTTATTAAAATTATAATACCCATCAAAAGGACCCAAAACGTGACCAAACATTATTGCTCGAGTATATCTATATACTATGCATACAAGGGTATACCATTGGGCCATTTGGAGCCTTATAAAACAGATTATGACATTTATATTATTTTATTTTAAATGATGTCAAAGTTGTCACCATCTTAATTTAATAAACACATCATTCTAAAAGGTGGGTGTTTTGGAAGATAAATTCGAATAAAAGTATTCTTATGAAATATAATAGATTTATATTCTTCATAGTATGTTATTAATAATTTTTATGCAACATATATCTATATTAAATAATTATACAAAAATGTTGTATTAATTATTTTATTTAGAAAAATATCAAATAAATGGTTTTAAAACTATTAAAATAAATACTATATGAACTAATCACAGTGATCCAAAAAAATTCTATATTTATATGACATGTTAGGAATCTATTAAATATTTTTTTTCAAATCTATCATCTGTTTGTATTTTATTTAAATTAAAATAAATGAATACTGTCAAAATTGACACTATTAATATTTTATAAAAATAACATATTATTAAATTGTTTAAAATCAAAAAATATTTAAAAATAATAAATTGAAATTTATATTGTCCATAATTTCATAATTTACCCAATTACGTAACAATTCAAAACACATAGGTATCTATTTATAACATTTTAAAATTTATAATATTATTACCACAAATAAGATTAAATAGATTAAATAAGGATAAATAAAATTGATAAGGTTTTAAATAATTTACCAAAATTTCTAAATTTTATAGGATGATTATATTATAACCCAATCTCATCTCATCTTTGAATTGGATTCATTTTGGAGGTTTTTAGGTGGGGTTGATTTTATTATAAATTTATATTTTGGAGGTTTCCAAAAGTGCCCCTCTCCTCTCTTTTAAAATAGAACCTCCTCCCTCTTCACATCACTCCATTTTATGGCTTCATGCTCTGAAAACCCCTGAAAATTCCTCTTATAAATGTATCTTGTTATATTATAGAGGTTCTGGTCTTCTCAAAAGACCATCTATTGTGCCCTAAGAGGATGTTTAAAAGAGGCACATCGAAGAAGAGGTAATCTCTTCAACTGATTCTTTCAAGTTTATTTCTTCTTATAATTTCTCTTCATTAGTTATTTCATTAAAAATTAATAAATTCATTATCAATAATATACTAATATTTTATTATAAATATGAAACAACCCAATTTCACCTTATATTCTTCCTATATAAAATGAAATCACCGTGCGTGCATACGTACGACTTACCATCTCCACGTTATTGAGAAATATTTTTTCCCAGCATCACCATACATGGATGTTTATAATGGTTGAAATAATGACTATATATGATTAATATATCATCATACTGATTCTGAGATATTATATAATCCACTTCAATTCCATTCAATAATTATTGGAATCATATCATCTCTCGTGGGTATGTATGGATTACCGTCTCCACGATGCGATGAGATTCACTCTCAATGTTAACCATTCCAGAATGATTATAAAGTATATATAATAAATAATCAAGAAATACATGAAATAATAATGATACTGGATTTATGTATATGTTATTTTCTTACTTCTATTCAATTTAATAATGAAACGAAAATAGCATTCATGCATATGTACGACATACCATCTCCCAGAACGGTGTATTTCATTCCATTTATTGATATATTATATATATATATGTATATTATGAATATATATTATATATAAATCATGTTTTACATTCTAGAAGAATGTAATAATGATCTAAGTAACCATATGAATAATTACAATTAAAAACTCATACGATGAATGAAACAATTATACCCAAAACTCTGCATAAACAAGGAATTGATAAATAAGCAGGTAATATAAACTCATAAATGAATCATATATGATATCATAAATATTATTTTAGTTTTGATAAAAGTTAATAATATGTCTAAACACACTATACAGGATTCTCATACACATATTAATGTAATTGGTCATAAATTAAGGTATAATTATTATAATCTCGTTCTTATCCGATATTGTTTATTCGTAAGTATTTACTAGGGTTACGTTTATCATCCATGTCCATGTTTTCAAAAAATGTTTTCATATAATGTTTACTATTCGTACATGTATATTTAAAGTCATTTTTATGATTTTTTTACTCTTACCACAATTTATGGAAGGATTCTTTCTTTTGTTGTCCATATGAGTTACATTTTGACTTTTCTAGCAAAAGTACAAGGAAATTGTTTTCTTTAACATATACGGACTGAATGGATTTTTACGGTTTCATGTCGACTTATTTTCATGAAGGTTACACTACAATATTTCATGATTATTTTTAACAAAATCAATTTCTTTTAAAATTACGTGACATTTTGCGAAATGAAAATTATTTTGAAGAAGAAAGGATATTTTCCTTAAGAATTCATTTCACGTGTTTCATTAATACTGTTTTCCATATAAGATGACATTATTTAGTATTTTTATGTTTCAAGTATAATTTATCTATTATTTACATTGTTTGATTTTTCATACGATGAAATTAATTGCCTTTGTATTATAAGGATTACGTTATGAAGGGATGATGTTTATGAAACCCATTTTGTTATTCGGTTTATAATGAATGAATTATGATTTTTTGTGGAACACATAAGAATGATTTCAATATGATATGGGTGGGACCTATATCTCCCTATAAGGAATTGGGTAAATATTTATATATCATGAGATAGAAAAGGTTGGAACAACAAGTAAAATCTTGTTCAGTAATATAGGGATGGAACAATAAGTAAACCCGGTTCATTAGTGGACTTTGTCCAATATTATGGTCTTGGAAGCAATGCCTTGGCTACTATGGAAATCATATCATTTTTTTAATTTTTTTCCACAATAATATGTTTTATCCCCATTCTATATTATTAT
Organism: Viscum album; assembly: GCA_963277665.1. NCBI lineage: Eukaryota > Viridiplantae > Streptophyta > Magnoliopsida > Santalales > Viscaceae > Viscum > Viscum album. The sequence continues at coordinate 1,877,054,074 of OY728150.1, read as the reverse complement.
AATTAATGTTCTTTTATGATCCATTCCTTACATTCTATCATTTTTATTTAATTGCTCATGATTTTGATGTTTAAATTTTATGTTCATGTTTTTATGTTCAAATGTTTATGAATTGATTTATGTTCCACATGTGTACCCTTAAAGAGAGTTGAATATTTCACTTCCTATGTTTGATGTTTTCCCTTCCCCAACATATAATGAATGGTTTTAATTAAGAAAAAAAGGGGAAGATATTTTGGGGAGATGTTGAAGATCTTTCACTGTGATTAGAAGATTATGTTCTGAGTTTCCAAAGACACTAAACTATTATGGTCCTTGGGTGTTGGTTATTGTTATGTATTAAGTATTCTGAAAAAGTAATTTAATGTCCATGTATGTCAAGCATGGGTCTCTACAGTTGGTATCAGAGTAAAGGTTTAGTCATCCTCTGGAAACTAGGACACAAAAACATTAGTGAGATCTATAGAGATATTTCTAAGGTATGTCTAGGGATATCCTTAAAGTTAACTATAAGTATAGGCTAAAGTCCTAGAATTATGTTAACTATCATTAATAACCTTGTGTGAACCTATAATTTCATAGATTAAATAATGTTTTATTAGTTATTCATCCAATAAGTGACTTTTTAAGATTATGTTGCTCCTCGTTATTTTAAGTGTTTCTTAGACAATTGTTTTTGCTTTAATTATTGTATGGAACCTGAATGAATGGGATTAAAATTTAATCTAATGGAAAAATTAGTTACTATGAGCAGTGAAATTCCATAATGCCTAGAGAGAAATATATTGTGATTATCTAGAATCAGTCTTCACATTTAATGATTACAAGTTAGACATTAGTGGTATTCCTAAGTCATGAAATAAGAGTAAGATGGACTTTTATACATGTTATCATGGATAGGAACATAGATAATGGAAGATAAATCATTCTACATATCTTGAATAACAGAAGATGAATCTTGAGGAATACCACAAATGGAGGGGAAGATGTTATCTGTGTGGGGAAAAGGGTTATAGAGTGACAGACTGTTATGGAGTTCAATTTCTTATCTGTGGAGAACAAGGGCATTACCCAACTCAATGCCCTGACCTTGGAAGTTACATCTAAATCAAGGAAGGACCAATTACATTCCAGTCATTGAGGCAGATTGATTTAAGGTAATATGTATTAGAATTCATGAATAATGTTGTTGATGTAATATTATGGTATATTGAAATATCTATGTATTTTTTCATTGTGTTTTTCCATAATAATATGGTACCAGTAACCATGAAAAGTGACTGATTGATTTTGGAAACTGATGATATGTGCACAACGAAGGGATAATGAGAAAATAATATGTTTTATAGTATTAATGAGCTCATGACTGATATAAGGAAAAACTGATATCATGGCTTTAGTATATAGAAATTTTGGGATTTTGGTATGTTGAAAGAGTTAACATTTGATAGCATTCATGTTTTCATTAAGGATCTATGGTAATTCATGTTTCAAGAGAATGCATGATTAAGGTATTCAAATGTTTGGAATGTGACCAACAAGATATATCTTATGATATACAGGGGATAAATAATGGTATTCAATGCTTGGTAGATGACCATTCTAGTAATTGTTTTCATTATACTATGAGATTGAACAAAATTATTTTTGATAAGACTATGTTTGGAATGGATTATGATGGACATCAGATATTATTGTTGAGGCTAAAAATTCTTTTTTCTAGAATTCCATATGAGTATAGTTTTAGAAAAAAAGGACAACCTTCAGGATGGGCGACAACCCGTCGCGTCAAACAAGGATGTGGGAATCAAACCCACCATCGAAGTGCGACATGCCTTTATCACCTACCAATAGCCTACATGATGTCCCTGGTTAGTAGAAATTGGTTTTATTTTATTTAGCGATATGATAGATGGTGTATAAGCCCATTTTTGGATCCATATATGATTAACCTCACCATAGACGGACTTATGTATATTTAATTTCTTCTGCTAACATCTGTTTTGTGATAGAGACAGATGGAGTGACCTATCATTCTATCTAATTATCTGATAACACTTCAAGAATGACTAATTCAACATCATTTATTTAAATAATAGTTGAAGTGGAAATTGTTCATGGAATGACAATTGATGATATTTCACTAAAATCTAGATGTATTTCTTTTTATGCAAACATTCATCAACTTTAGGGAAATGATGTTGAAAACCAAAAATGTTTTCCTAGATCCCTCATTTCTGATGAATCAAATGGTAGCATAGATCATTATAAATTTTCGGCTTTTTGATTTTTGTCTTTTTCAAAGCCATGTTCTCTAGCATTCTTCATCAGAACATGATGGTTAGATTTCTCTTCCAGATCAATATTTTCATATATATTTTTATATGTGTAATCCCAGTGTTGAGTTACTTTCGGTGACCTTTATGTTTTGAAGATTCCTTTTTAAAATTATGTTTTATTAATCCATTTTATGATGTGGGTTTCTATGAAATAATCTTTCAAATAGTAAATGATTTATAACCTGGACTAATTTCAAGGATGAAATTCATTTTAAGGGGGTAGAATGTAACACCCCGAGATTTTATGAGAAATAATTAATTTAATTTATTTGATGTCTTGGGTTGTACGCTACATCATTATTATCTTCTGATATACGCACCATGGTATTATCGTGTAGTATACGCAAACACTATTCTTGGCTTGTGTTACACGCAAGAGCGACCTTCCTCAATAGAATGTGTTGTAAAAAATAATGAGTTTCACTAAACAACGATATATTGTAAAGAACTAGCCATTATGAATAGTAATAAACACATTTTTAATTTTATAAAAATATAATTCATCTTACAAATAATCTAGAACATGGTATGAGAACAAAAATAATTTTTTTGGGTAAAATATTTATTTTAAAAAAATGCAGTTTTCCCACCTTTTGATGGCGTAGCAACATTAAATATAGTTTTGGACACATTTATAATTTCAATTTGACAAAATAAACTTATTAATATCAATAAGGATATAAAAATTTACTTTGAATATTTTTTTAATATTTTTCTGTTATCTTTTATATTTTGATGAACAATAAATATACACTAAATTTTAATTAAAAATAACTATTTTCAACAAGATAAATTATGTTGTTAAATTATAATATTGAATGGTTTTAATGTATAAATAGAATATATTTTTACCATTTAATATTATTCATGACATTATCATTATTTTTTATTTGAATTAATTCATAAAAACATTTCAATCTTTTGTAAGGTTTTAACTTTTAGAACCCATTTTCTCAAAAACAAGATTAATTTTAAATTAAATACTACAACTTCTGTGTTTTGAATTTGGAGAAATGAACTCTATATTTTGAATCAGTAGGATCAAATTATGTTAATATGATACTTTTTATTTTTAGGCATTATGAATAGTAACTATAGTAAATTTTATTTTCTACAGTTAAAGGTAAATTAGGTAAATAATGGTAATAATAATATTATAAAATTACCAAAACACTTGTATTAATATAATTAGATGATTATATTTCATCGTGAAATGTACTTGGATCGAAATGGTATCTTTTGGAACCAGCTTTGATGTGATTAAGACCATTAATTTATTTTATTTAAAGAAAGTGAAATATGTCTCACTCAAACTTTAATAATTAAAGTATTTTTAATATAATGTTATACAGAATATAAATTTGATTATAAATACTCATTTGAAATATAAATTTTTTTTTTCATCATTGTAATTTATTTCTGATTTTTATAAAATATATTATTAACCTAATAGCTTATACATTAATGATGTAGAAATTATTTATTTAGTGAAAAATCAATAATAATTTTTCTATTAAAATAATAATACCCATAAAAAGGACAGAGAACTAGACCAAACACTGTTGGTCGAGTATATCTATACCCTAATCATATATGGGTCGACTTATGGACCATTTGGAGACTTATAAAACTGAATATGACTCGTGGACCATTTGGAGCCTTATTTATTTAGTGAAAATCCAATAATATAGTTTTTATCCAATTAAAGACAGTTGAAAACAAATAATTAAGTATATATATAAATTTAAAATTTATGAATTTTATTACCACAAATAATATTAACTAGAATAGATAAGGATAATTCAAATTGATAAGGTTTAAAATAATTTCCAAACATGTCAAAATTTTATTTTCTAATGATATTACAACCCTATATCATATCATATTCGAATTTTAGTCATTTTGGAGGTTTTAATGTGGGGTTTGAGATTATTATAAATTAATGTTTTGGAGTTTTTACAAAGTACCCCTCTCCTCTCTTCAAAAAAGGCACCTCCTCACTCTTCTCTTCACACCATTTTAAGCCTTCAATCTCAGAAAACCACGTACATTTCCTTTTCTCAACTTCTCTAATTATATTATAGAGGTTCTGGACTTCTCAAACGACCAACTCTAGTGCCCTAAGAGGATGTTTAAAAGAGGCACGTCGAGGAAGAGGTTATCTCTTCTACTGATTCTTTCATGTTTCTTTCTTCTTCTAATTTATATTCATTTGTTTTTTATTATAAAGTAATATCATAAGTATCACTAATATACAGGTGGGTTATTAAAATTATTAAACAACCATATATCACTTTATATCCATCCTACGAAAAAAGAAATCACCGCTCCTGTGTACGTACGTCTTGCCATTTCCACGCCGTGGTGTAATTTGTTTTTCCACCACCACCATACTTTGATGGGTATAATGGTAAAATCAATGACTATATACTATTTTTATAACATCATACTAATTCATAGATATTATATCATCCACTCCAATTCAATTCAATAATTATTTGAATGATATCACAGCTCATGCGTATGTATGGAATACTGTTTCCGCGACATGATGAGATTTATTCTCCATGTTAACCATTCTAGAATGATATTAAAGTATATATAATAAATAATCATAAAATATATGAAATAATAATGATACTAGATTTTGTTAGGTTATTTAGTTACTTACATTTAATTTAATAAGGAAACGAAAACAATGTTCATGCGTACGTACGACCTACTGTCTCCCTGAACGGTGTATTTCATTCCATTTATCGATTTATTATAAATATGTATATTATAAATATATTTTATATAAAATCATGTTTTACATTCTGGAAGTATGTAATCATGATCTAAGTAATCATATGAATAATTACATGCCAAAACACGTATGAGGAATGAAACAATATTTCCCAAAACACTTCTTTAACAAGGAATTGACAAATGAACGGGTAATATAAACTCATAAGTGAATCATATATGAAATCATAAATATTATTATGGTTCTAATAAAAGTTAATAATATGTTTAAACCCACTATGGAGGAGTCTCAGACACATACATATGAAATTGGAAATAAGGTTAGGGATAATAATTCAAATCATGTTCTTATCTAAGATTGTTTATTCATAAGTATTTACTGGGGTTATGTTTCTCATCCAAGTACATGTTTTCTCAAAAAATTTCATAAAATGTTTACTTTTAATCCACTTATTTCTAAAATTATTTTTACCCATTTTGACATTTACCAGAAGGTATGACAGGAATCTTTCTTTTGTTTACCATATGAGGTACTTTTAGACTTTTCCGAAAAAAGTATGAGATTAATATTTTTTAACATATTCATCATGAATGGATTTTTATGGTTTCATAATGGTTTATTTTAATGAAGCTTCCTCTACAATATTTCGTGGTTACTTTAAAAAAAACCCTTTCATTTAAAATTGTGTGGATTTTTTTTTGTAAAAAGAAAATGATTTTGAAGAAGAAAGGATATTCTCTTCAAGAATTCATTTCAAGTGTTTTATCAAAACTATTTTCCTTCTGAGATGACATTATTTAGTATGTATATTTTTAAAATATAATGCCTCTATTATTTACATGGTTTGATTATCCTTATGATAAATTATATCCATTTGTTTTATATGGATTATTTAATGACGGGATGATGTTTATGAAACCCATTTTATTCATTGGGTAATGATGAATGATTTATGATTGTTTTGTGGAAAATGTAAGAATGATTTTAATATGATATGTGTGGGACCTATATCTCCCCCAAATGAATTGGGTAAATATTTATATCTCATTACATAGACATGGTTGGAACGGTAAGTGAAATCTGGTTTAATAATATAAAATTGTAACAACAAGTAAACCCGGGTCAGTAATGGACTTTGTCCACTATGATGCTCTTGGAAGTAATGGATTGGCTACTAAGGAAAACATATCACGTGCTTAATGGTTTGCAACAATTACATATTTTATCCCAATAGTATTTTATCATAATTAATGTTCATTTATGATCCATTACTTCACACTACCATGTTTTATGTCATTTCTCAAGATTTTGATATTTAAATTTTAATTTCATGCTTTTATGTTCAAATGTTTATGAATTGTTTTATGTTCTCCTTTTTTACCATTACAGAGATTTTATCTCACCCATTCTCTGTCTCATTTCTTCCTTTCACTAGGATATAAATAATGTTTTTAGGTATGAAAACAAAAGGAGAAGATCTCTATGGGAGATGTTGAAGGTCTTTCACCATGATTTGAATATTATGTTCTGAGTTTCCAAAGACACTAAACTATTACAGTCCTTGGGTGTCTATTTTAGTTATGTATTAAGTATTACTCAAAAGTAATGTAATGCACATATACGTCAAGATTGGGTCTCTACACTCCTACATGCTCCCATGGATCCACAACACACGAGCCGAGGGGATTCTCCATCCACACATGAACCTATCCTAATTATCATTTACAACCATTGGATTTTTAAGGTGGATCCATCCTCAATATCCAACTCACCCCGTTTAATATCATTTGTGAGATCATGCAAGCTCCTCCTCACATGAAACACAAGGAATATGTCATGAACCTTCTCCAACTGTGGATGTAGGGGGAGGTAGTAATAAATCTCTTAACCCTATTAAATATCTATAATATATCAATGATCCTTAAGATATAGTTTCCCCCTGATTGAATATCCCTAATCCTCATCGTGGGAAAAAACTCAGAAAAACAATGTCTCCTTGGATAAACTCCAAAGGCCTTCAATGTTGATATGCATAAAATTTCTTCCTGCACTGAGGTATCCTAATGCTCTCACAGGTCACCTAGACCTTCTATGTCATCACATGAACCATCATTTTTTCAACAATAGATGTCACATCGATCTCTCTTTATCATAATAGTTACTTGTAGGGTCTCTTGTATAGGACCTCGAAATGTGTCATGTCTATAGTAGAGTGTATTCTATTATTATAAGATACTCCACAAAAGTAATGTTATCCTGCAAATTTCAAATAATTTCTAACAGAAAATCCCCAAAAAATATCCTCTGGCATTGGGATAGTACACTCACTCTTCCTATCTACATAGGGGTGAATGGTTGTATTTATCTTCATGTGGGTCATGAATACATTTTGTTTGACTCTACAAAACCCTGATGTAAACAGAAAATCACATTTGATTACAATCTTAGAGGGAACCCGATGATGGAGGATGATCTCCTGCATATGCAGATTCCCTACACTTTCCACTGAACTCTACTATCTAATAGTAAGGAAGTGTGTAAAATTCATATATCATTCAACTATCATAGAAGTGTGGTCATGGAATATAATTGTACTTCAAATTCATTTCATAATGTCTATAAATATTTCAACCCATTTCTTCTCTAGGATTACACGAAGTAGAAAAAAACATTCTAGAACCAGGTGATTGGACATCACCTACTGATAGGTGAGACACTGAGGGACGAGGTCAACAATATTTGGTCTCATGTAGTCCCTCACAAACATCCACTGAACGTCTCTATACATATTCTCCACATCATGATGTACAACCAAATGATATATTTGAAACTGTCTCATAACCCCCTCCCTCATCATGTTTAGGACCACCAATCATCCCTAGAAAATGACGACATGATTCCCTCCTTCATTAAATAAATATTGTGATAATGTTTAGAATATCATGTCACATAAGACCTCACTGTCTATGTATCCAATCTATGACACTATCACATGCTAGATAATTATAGTAATCAACACCATCGAATGAAGAAATGACGCACCCTCCTCTTCAACCAATGTTAGCAGTAAGGAATCTAACATCTCTAATTCCTCGTGCAATAAGATTTCCTGGGACTTTAGGCTAATTCTATGTTCTACCATGTTAGTATTCCCCTGAGAATAGACTATCTCAAGTCATTGTACCATAGAAAATCCAATAGGTGACTCTATCTAATGTTCATATATATCTATATGAATACATCCGAGAGACTCTGATGGCCTAAGTTAAAAACAAATATCCCCCCATATTATAGTTCCTCTACTTCCATAGAGCGAAGAATACTGCTTCCAACTCCACATTGTGAGTCACGTAGTTCTGATCCTTGAGTATCAGCTTCCTCGACCCATATGAGAAAACTACCCACTAAAGAATCAGCATGAAGCTGAACCTATATCTAGTTGAAATGATATATACTACATGCATCGTTCCATTCACTGATAGTCTCAAAACTGGATCACTCATCAGACCCATTCTCAAGTCCTAAAAGGCTCTCGGACATTACGCAGTCTATGTAAAAGGCTACCCATTCCACATTTGAGTAGAAAAGGTTCTATAATCCAATATAATTCTTCCAAAAATATCTCATTGTACCATGCCAATCCATAAAAACTCTTTAACCTTGGAGATACACTTGGGTGGATCCTAAGTAAGAACATCATCAATCATTCTTATTCCACATCTTATCCATGATTTGAAATGGAATTCCCCTAACAATGGACCTCGTGGATCATGAAATAGATATTCAAGATATTACCATAAATCAGTTACTCTCAAAGAAAATATATTATCACCCTCAAGATCACTAAAATCTCATCCTCTAACATAGAGTATATGGTTATTTCACTAATGAAGAAAATAACAAATCAATCTAACTATGTATGGAATATATCATTCATCCAATCCATAAAGCCAATGTTGGAATTTTTCATACTAAATGGCATCACCAAGAAATCATAGTGTCCATACAAACATCAAAATAATATGGTAGGAATATCATAATTGTAAACTCTCTACTGGTGGAATCCCAACCTGATATCGATCATTGATAACCATCTTGTGCCTCCAAACAGATGAAAGTGGTTTCCAATACTCGATAAGGGGTCATTTTTCTATATCGTTTCCTAGTTCAGGATATGATAATCCATACAAAGCCTAAATATTTTATCCACCTATTCTATAGACAATATTTGAGATTCCCTATGGGGGACACACTGGGTTTAATGAATGACTTATCTTAATGGTCCTGCAATTAATACAACAACTCCCAGACCTCAATATAGTACATCCAATATATTTCATAAGATATCACAATAGTCCTAGGGAGAATCTAGAAGAGAAAATCCATCTCTAACCATATAGTTAGTCTCTTAACATCCTCGAGGAATATAAATATATAATCTTCCATGACTAAAAAATACTTATTTTTAAATATCCAACTATGCAAATGGATAAATTGACCAACTAATGAGTGATGTGTTTAAGCCACATTATAATAAAACCCACTCTTCCTAACATGCTATCTATCTCAACATAAAAGTAGAATCTTGTATCATAACTATGAAGGAATATGAATCATCTCCGATGACATCCAATCTAGGCTCGAACTGTGTACAACCATCCCATACAAATGATAAGGTCATATGGTCTCATAATGTTGACGAAAATTTACCATTTGAAGCTATCTCAAATAAGATTGTTCTCACATTATCATTAGACAAAATACGCCAAACAAGCATTCCCCTTAGAAACCATAATGAAAAGATACGATGATAATGTCCAAAATTAGAGCACCATATCTCAAACCAACAAAAAGAGATCATTGAATGACTCACACCTATGTCTACTAGTACTTAATAAATAGATAAACCTTTATCGATCGTTCCTCTGTTCACCTCAATAGATTCTAGGTTATATGATTTTATAGCTTGTATCTACCCACGGTCCTTATCACCATCTCTATGAGCCTTACATAGGATTAATGGTGGTCTTAGTGTAAGGAGATAATAACATCATCCACCACCCATATCTCATCCTCCAAGAGCCCTTCCTAGTCCACTGTCAGGTTCGACTCCCTTGGGGCCACCCTGCCCTTGACAGGTTTTAACATCCCAGATAAATAAATAATATGAAAATTTTCATATTTATTAATATTTGTAAATTGAATATTAATTTTACGTTAAAAAATTTGATATGTTTGATGGAGTACCTGATACGAAACAATGGGTTTCTTTGAAAACTTACGTTGCATACAACATTGAGTTATACAAAAAAATAATATAATAATATTAATAATTTAAATGATACTTAACGCCAAGTCATCGAATGGGTGAAAATAATTAGAACCAACTAATATATTATTATATATATTTTTTAAATATTTTTTCATTTATCCAATAAATTTTAGCATCTTAAAATTTGAATGAATCCAATTTTAACCATAAATACTCTAATATTATTTAAAAGGTCAATTTACCACTTTTTAAAGGAGAACCCTTTTTAAATATATTTTTTATCACTTTTATATGTTCTATTTGATGAAATAAAATTATTTATTTGAATCAGAACATCAAAATTTAATTTTTTTTAATTTTTGATATTTTTTTTGGTAAAGTTCATTTTTTAATGAGAGTGAAAAATACTGTATTTTAATTCAAAACATCCATTTATTCTAATTTATTTATAATGTTATATTGTATTTTTGAATAGATTTAAAGTTTAATTAGATTATATTTTTTCTATTTAATCTAGTTTTGGTCATTGGATTTAATTTAAATTTGATATTGTTCATAAACAAGACTCAATCTTTTGAATGTTATTATTTTTTTAAACATGCTTTTTTTGACATCGGGAATTAATTTCAAATTAATTTATTCCAATTATGTGTCTTGAATTATAAAAAATGGATTCCATATATGGAATCTGGTGGTTCAAATTGTATAAATTGGTATCATTTATTTTTATTCATTGTGAATATTTACTTCGGTAAATATATTATTTACCTTGCTTAAAAGGTAAATCGGGTAAATAAGGGTAACACATAATATTATAATAATAATAAATTTACCGAAAAAGTGTCTTATTCTTATTTGTTAATACATTTCCGGCCATTTTCATCCTTGGTTCTATTTTGGGACCCCATAGAGTCACTTAAGATTGATAATGACACTTTATATAAATTAATTTAATGTAAAGAAAAAAATGACATAAACAAATATATTTTATCAAAACAATTTTTACATAGGATTATATAATTTATCTTGATGAATATAAATATTTATTATATATATATAAATATTTCCCACATAATGGCAATTTTTTAAAATTTCTATACATAAAATTAATTAAATTATTTATGACACAATAATGATGCATTTTGTACCTCATTAGTGATTGATTTCAATAAATAAATTTATAAATATTAAAATAATATCCAAAACCTATCCAATTTTTATTGGAGGATTATATTAGAAACATGTGTCATGTTATCATCTACCTTAATTAGTTTTGGTCCTTTTGAAATTGAAAATCATTATATAATAAAATAATATTTTTAATATTTCCTATAGAGCCCCTCCTCCCCCTTATAAAAATCCCTCACTTATATCCCATTTCTCACACATCTCAAGCCCCATGGATCGTACAAAATCTGCCCAATTAAGCTCCCAACAACCCTATATTCCTCATAGATTATTTTATCTAGGCATAAGGCACTTCAAGTGAACCTTTTAGTTCTAACCAAAGGGAGATACACATTTTAAAGAAAACACCTTCACTTAAGTTCTTTTTTATATTACTTATCCAATCCAATAGACTCTTTTTATAACTGTATTTTATAAACAAACTAATATGATCAATATACTATGTTGTTTTTAGTATAATTATCCAAACTAAACGTGCACACACATCTATTTAATGGGTAAAGAACATACAATTTTTGTGGACGACGAACTACTCCCTCATGAAATTATTATTGTTCAATCATCTCCTACCACCTCTTATGATGGCCATTAATATGGAAAAATATTTATATGGGATATATATTATATTTATATTGCTTATTTTTTTCTGATCATTTATAGAATTCTTTTAAATTTTCATAAAGGGTAAACGCAATAAACTAATTTGAAAAATTGATGACTACCGCCCCCTAAATGAGATATGACTCATTCATGATATAGGTTGAACGTATAAAGGATGGAGTTACTGAGATTATATATGATTTCATTCTATAATTATAATAAAACTATTTTCCATTATGTTTTCATTCCATTAAATATGAAATAGAAATGAATGTTGAGTTCATGCGTATTTACGGCTTACCGTCTCCATGAACGGTGCATTTCAATTTTTATCTCCAAATGTATGGTACAGTTATAAATGAATATATATATATATATATTGGATCTATATTATATATATGATATCTAAATAATTAATATCTTTATGGAGATAATGAACTTTTGACCACATGGTCAACTTGTAAATATAACATGTTCATTTTTAACTCAAATTCCAAAAATCGACAAAATGTACGATATGAACTTAAATATGTAACTAATTGTAAAATAAAGTTAATAATTTACATATAAGTTATAATAAACGTGAAAATTTATCTTAAAAATGTATAAATTAACTTTAGTTAATTATTCAAACCATTATTGAATGAATGGGTCAAGTCGGACACGAGATGAGGGGTTTCTTATCTCACTTTTAATTCTATGAGATTTCCATTGTTCGCAACTTATTTATTGCTTATGGTGTATTTTGTAATGCCATTAGATATATATTATCCAAATTATCTTTATATTAATGGTATTCTATGATTAATTTGGTGGTTATTACCTTTTGGTCATTCGATAAGATTGATTACAACCTTGTAAGGGGTTTTCATATCACTTTTTATTCCTGTGAGATTCATGCTATATTACCACTATTTCCTTCTGTGTGGTGTATGTACTAACAATGATTGTATTATTTGTGTGATATAAATTATTTTATGGATATTTTCATCTTCATTTTATGATCCTAATATCATGGATTGCATGTTTCGTATGTTAGCAAATCGGTAAAGGAACCATTCTCCCTCCTCTTTCTAAAAGACTTCATTTATGTTATTTCTTTCAATATCCACTTTCTTATATCCGGATTTGTTATTGTAAATCATTATGGCCATAAATTTTATTTCCATGTGATGATATACTCTTTTCCTTCCCATCAAATCTTTTTCTAAATTTTTATGTGACGCTGTTAGGCAGTCGTGTTTTTGTAAGGGAACTTCTTACCCCAATTACAATTCACCGGGTAAAACATCTAATTCTTGATTATGTCAGAATTTGAATATGTATGAATTACCTATGATTTATTTAGACTTAATATCAACATAAATTGTGTGTATTCTTATTTTTCACACATTATCATGTCATCGATTTGTCCTAAAATTAAGGATATGATCTCTGTAAGGGAATTTGTCTCAATTTACATTCCACTGAAACATATTTGTTTTTATACACCAATTCACTTTTATATGGTGTATATACAATGGTTTGACATATTATATCATGAATATCTTTAATCTCATGATATTAAAACATTTTATTAATGTTATTCCTCAATTATTTGTATTCAAGCGTCTCTTATTAGGTTAAGAACTCTTTAATTAAAATATCAATATAAATGTTTTCAATATTTATTCTTCTAAAGATTTAACAGTAACGTACATGTTTTAAAAAATGGTTTTATGGATTTATTTATATCTACATGGTTGTTCTAATGTTTAAATTACATTCAAATGTTTCAATGTGGTATGGGACACTTAGATTCAAAAATACCTTTATTAGCGTATTTATATTGTATTGAAAATGGGTTGACAAAGAATTTTTTATTTCGATATCTTGATTTCATATATTGTGATTGGAATTTGGAAATGATATATTTCCTTTTTGTTTGTGTAATATGTTATTATTATGTATTGTTTATTGGGAATTGTCTATTTATTTGGCTAGTCCCATAAAAATCCTATGGTGGGTGAGCCCGAGATAGCTCTCTAATGAATTGGATAACATGACAGAGGTACGTTTTATTGTTTATCATAAGAGATTTAAGGAATATACTATGATGGGTATTCCAATGTAACTCTCTATGTAAATGGCATAACTACAATGTAAGTATGTTATGTATCACACAAGTTAGATTTTTGATTTATGAATTCATTGTCTTATTCATAAATATTTTGAATAAATGAGGTATGTTATGATTGAAAAGTATGGTTTTATTGATTTTTATTTATTGATTGGTTTACTTTCCTTATTTTGTATCCCTTAATAATATTTGTATGCTCAGCCCATGTTCTAAAATGTTTATTACAAGACTTAAAGATGAATAGGGTCATGGATGGGATCAAAGAAATGTCAAGCTGCATAAATAATGGAACGAGACATGTTTTTTAGAGTTTTTATTAAATGAAAAATGTATACTGAGTAGAAGTTTCTACTTTGTAATTTTGGAAATAAAATGTAACAGATAAATCCAAATTCTCTAAAACTCTAAACCTGAAAATATCTTTAATGTTAATTCTTTATATAAATCAATATTATGTAATGTTTAAGGTAAGGTACTTATAGTTGGTATCATAGGTCAGTTTGTATAACATTAGAGGTTAGGTTGTTATTTAAACATAACTTACTTAAACATAAAGGTCGGCATATTGGAAAGAGTAGTAGTTTTTTAGATAAATCAACATAGTATTAAATAACATGAACAAGTATGTTTTAGTGTTTCCACTCTTCATAATTTGGTATATAAAGATTTTACTAATATACTCACACTGACCATTTTGGTTTTATTTAATGTATTGATCATGCATGCGTCAAAGTAACAATGAAATGGAAGTAACAATGATTACTCTTGTGGTTATTCTCAACCAACTTTCAGGAGTCATCATCGACCACATGATCCATGGATATTTTTATAAATTATAGTATATGAATGAATCTAATCCCTATATAAGTTCATGTGATAATCATAAAGGTTAGTATATTCAAAAACCATTGTGTCAAGGATGTGGAAAGAAACACTTAGTAAAATTATTCAAAGGTATGGGGAGATGCGATAGATGTGGTAATGAAGTTCATAAATCATGAGCCTTCAATGGAATAAAAGGAAGCATCCAGTTGACTAATGGAAAGGGAAATATTTTCTTTCCAAAGGATCGATTGAATGTTTTAAATGTGGTTCTCAGGGTCATTATAAAAACTGATGTTCTATGAAGATGATTCGGTAATGACATCAGTAAGATCGTACAAATATATGTTTACCAATTACAAATGCCATTCCAATATAATATGAGGAAACTAACAAGACCAATGAAATGTATGAATTATTTATCATCTTATGTTTTGACATTATTTAATCTTAGGATATGATTAATTATTTTGTTTATATGAATGAAGTATTATAGAATATGTTTGAAACGAATGGATAATGAATCATGAATAATATTTAATTAGTAAAAAAGTATACATATAAGATATTCAAGAGTTATGGTACATTTAAGGATGTTGAAATTTTTAAAAGTATAAAGGATATATTGATTAATGGATTACAATGGAAGACTACTTCTAGTATGCGTAACACTAATGTTTGATATGTGAAAATGTAATTCAATAAATTGTTATATTTTATTTTGTGAAGTAATGGTTCAAATTTAATTTTGGAAGAATATATGTTTTTATTGATGACTTAAGGTTATTTGGGTTATTTATGTTAATTATTAACCTATCATAGAGAATTTGAAATTGTGTTAATTACACATCAGTATGAGACATTAAGAGTTGTCAATGTTTTTGGAGATAAATGTTAAGACTTACTATGGAAGATTATGTGATTAAATCCTTATGATTTTTGGGATTCAATATTAGTTTAGATTATTTTGAAGAATATTATGGACAATAATATATTGAATCTTATTTCTTGAGCATTGGGATATTTCTGTTGAATTTTGGGGATTAAGAGTAGTATTTATTTTTATAAAGTATTATACTTTTGAGGATTATCTGATTTTGTACAAACCAATTTTGGTTTGGGTTTTTGTCTAAAGACAAGGGGAAATATATGGATAATCTTCTGTAGATTATGTGATATTCTAGAAGTTTATTCCAGAACGTTAGGAGTGACTAATTCACCTTGAATACTTTCCATTTGCAGAAAAGATGAGTTTGTGGAAGCATTTTATGAAAGTATGACACTCTACATGGAAAGTTATTATATTTCCTTACAATCTTAGTCTAGTTTTTAATAAAAAATTTCATCTCTATGAAAAAGATAATAAAGAAAAAAAATGTTATATGATCTCTTTTATCCTTATACTCTTACCCAACCAAAAATTTATAGTATTGTGGTGGTTAACATTCTGTGATCTAGTTCTCTATCACTCTCTATTAATCATTTATAGTTATTTTCTCTTACATATCAATGTTTTCAAGGGATCCTAGTATCTATTGTCTTGGGTGTCCTTTTTTACTTATCTTCCATTATTTGGAAGTGTTATTTTTATTTATTTTTTTTATTTGGTACTCTCAATGATGATTCCTGTAACACCCCATGTAAATAAAGAATATGAAATTTTTATAATTATCCCTATTTGTGAATAAAATGTTAATAATAATTTAAAGGGAACGCTATGCTCGATGGCTTACCCAATACACAACAACAAGTTCCTTTGAAATCTTACGTTGCACTCCAATAATAAAATACTTTTATATTAACACGTAACTGTTGTAATGACGGGAACTAACTACAAAATGATTATATATGTTTTTCAAATATTTTAACTTTTTACGATAAATGTTAGAGGATTAAAAATGTGAATTAATCCAATTTTAAGCGTAAATATTCTAATATTCTTTAAAAGGTCGATTTACCGCCTTTTGATGGAGAACCTCTTTTAAATCCACTTTTTGACAATTTTATGTGTTATATTTGACAATATAATATTCTTCTTTAGGATCAGGACATCAAAATTACTTTGTGTAAATTTTTGTAATTTTTCCGATAAAGATCATTTTTAATGAATAGTGAAAAATGTTGTATTTTAATTCAAAAACTCTTTTTAATATAATTTATTTATATGATTAGATTATATTTTGAATTGGTTACAAAGTGAAATTATAATATATTTTTACAATTTAATCCAATAGTGGTCATTGGAATTAATTTCATATTGAAATTGGACTTAAACTTGTTTAAATCTTTTGATACGTATTGTTTCATAAAAACACGATATTTTCTCTGACAACTAGAATTAATTATTAAATTAATTAATATAACTTATTTGTTTTGTACTTTTTAAAATAGAAATAATTTTTGAATTCGGAATATCAAATATATCCTAGGGTATATTTTTGGTAATTTTCTAAAAAACATCAATTTTTGATGAATAGTGAAACCACTATGTGGTAGTTAAAGAAACTGATTTTTTGTTTAAATGAAACATTACCAGTTTTTTGATTTGAATTTCAAAAATCCGACAAACATGGTTTTAATTAAGAATTAAAATGTCGTTCAATGGGATTAAAATATTTTTTTGGTGAATAGTAACATTTAAGTTTATTAATCGCGATTAGAGGTAATTAGTGTAATTTAAGGTAAAAATAATTTTTTAATAATATGAAATGGCCTAGACACATGTCCTACCCTCATTGGATGCGTCATGGCCGACTAAGAAAGTCCATGGGTCAACTTGGGGACCCTATAGAGCCAAATTGGTAGGAAATTTACATTAATACCTTTTTATTTAATGTTAAAATTAAAATGTCACAAACATGTGTTGTTTTTCTAAAACAAATTTTATATGGGGTTATACAAGTCATATTTTTTACTATAAATATTCATTTTAAAGATAAAAATATTTCCTACATCATAGTATTTTTTTATAATTTTTAGACATTAACTAAATTGAATTATTTATGACACCACGATAATGCATCAATTACCTCATTATTTAACGATTTAAATAAAATGGGAAGATATTGTAAAATATAAGCCCTAAACATGCCCAAAAACTATTGGATGAGTGGGTTTATAACACTTATCACCTTATTCTAGAAACACCTCAATATGGGACCTTTAAAATCCGAAACTCATTCTAAAATAAAGTAACATTTCCTTACTTTCCAAGAGTGCCCCTCCTCTCTGCTTACAAAAGGCCCCAACCTCTACCACCTTACGCACACCTATCAAGCCTTTGGCTCGGCCAACCCCTGCCCATTTCATCTCTCCACATCCCTTATTCATCATTTAATCCTCACTTTGGGCAGAATCCTTTCCAAGGAAGCCTTTGATCTCAAATCAAAGAGAGTTACCTGATTTAAAGGTAGTGTCCTCTCTTGTGTTCTTTTGTTTTATTTTCGCTTCTCCAACCCCCTAAACTCATTTTATTCTTTTCTTTTGTAACAAATACAGTATCTAGATGTTTTTATAATAATAATTCTAGCTACACATACACACACCTATATCTAATGGTTAAAGAACATATTGTTTCTGTGGATGGCGAATTTCTGCCTCACGAAACGATGATTGTTCAACACTTATATAACACATTCAAAGGTGGACATGAAGATGTCACTATATTTATATATGATATATAATATTTTTTACTTAATCTTCTTTATTTCTCTTTTTTGGCGTTCCTTTATGGTTTCCATTGTTGGTAAACACGATAATTTCAATTTAGGAAGTGCGGACTACCGCCTCCTCAAAGTGATTTGATTTGTTAATGACATTTGTAGAATGTATAAAGGATGGATTTAAAGTTATTATATATTATATATGTTACATATAAATGATGAATATAATTCTGGAATTAAAATATACATACCTCACATTTGGTTTTAATTCCATTAATATGACATAGAAATGAAAGTAGCGTTCATGCGTATGTACGACTTACCGTCTCCATGTACGGTGCATTTAATTTCATACCTATAAATAATTATGTAATATTATAAATTCATGTATATTATTGATATTTATGATATCCAAATCCTGAATATCATTCTTGGAGAAAATGAACCATTGACCACACGAACAACATGTAATGGTAAGATGTCCACTTTAAACTTAAGAACCAAATATCAACAAAACAAACATTATTAACATAAATTATTACATAATGCTTATAACATGGCAATAATTTATATAAAGGAATAATGAACTTTAAAAAGGTTCTTATGAAAGTGTAAATTAACTCATGTTTATTATTCAGGATGTTAAAGAACGATCAAGTCAAGTTAGACCCGAGGTAAGGGATCCTACTCCTCTGTTTCTTTTTAAGTACACTCTTTTATGTCATTACTTTTAAGCTCATATTTATTATGATTGGGATGTTTTTTATATTACTACTACTGTACTTTTTATGTTCATATGGTGAGAGACCCTATTTTCTCTCATCAATCCATTTTGGATGTTTTGAGTGGCGCCATTTGGCTGCCGAATTTTCTTAAGAGATATAACGTCTCTCTTCCTTTTTAAGTACTCTCATTAATGTCACTTATTTTATGCTCCTATTTGTTATGATGGGGGGATGTTATTTTATATTACTCTTGATGTACATTTTATTTTAATATTATGAGATACTCTATTTGATCTCATCAATACATTTTTGGAAGTTTTACGTGGCATCGTTAGACTGCCGAGTTTTCGTAAGGGATTTTTCATCTCACTTTTATTACTGTGAGATTTATGCTACACATGCCACCATTTTCCATTGAGTTGTGTATGTACTTACCATTATTATTATTTTGTGTGATATAATTTCATTTATGGGTACTTACATATTCATTGTATGACCCTTCTTCAATGGGGTGTACGTTTCGAAAGTTACCCAAGTCGGTAAAGGAACCATTCACCCTCCTCTTTTTAAATGACTTAATTGGTTATTTAATTTAATTCACATAATATTATGTTGGGATATGTTATTATATATCATTAGTAATATAAATTTTATGTCCAAGTGATTAGATACCCTTTTTATCTCTCATCAACTCAATTTATGAATTTTGAAGTGACGCCGTTAGGCTGTCAAATTTCTGTAAGGGAACTGCTTAACCCACATTCTATTCTTTGGGTTAAACCTATAATTATTGATTTTGTTATGCCAAGATTATGTGTGTATCTCTATGTTGTAGTTTCCACAATCCTTTGGGTGGATATACTATTTCTACACATAATCATCTCATTGATAACTTCTTATGTCATTTAGACGGACTTGTATCAGAAATGATAACTCAATCTCATTTCATTGAGTTAAATATCTGTGTCATTGGTTTTGTTTTTCCATGATTATGTGTGAATGACCTCTGATTGTTTTACACTTAATATCCACTTATATTTTTTTTATTCGTATTTGTCACACATAATCAGGTAATTGATTTATTCTTAATCTAAGATACCGACTTTGTAAGGGACTTCGTCTCAATCTCCTTTCATTGAGGCATATTTGGTTTTACACACAACTTTCTTTTATACGGTGTATAAACCCCTTTGAATTTTAATTTTATTCAGAAGGAATCTTTTTATACAAAGCGTTTTACTAAATGGAAAAAAGGAATGTTTCTTTTAATGTATGTGGTGACAAAGACCTTTTCCTCCGCCGCATGTATTATTTGGTCTTTGGCTTCCTCAACAAGCCGTAATGTTTTTTAAAATGAAATAAATACCATATAAACTTTTATGTATGTTTTTATTGAAAATGGTTTTTATAAAGGATTTGATATGTCGATATATTTAAGTGATATATTGTGATTGAAATGTGGAAATGTTTTCATTCCATTATATTTGTTTAATGTCTTATGATTTTATAATGGTACTTGGACATTATGACGAGTGGTGCAATGAATACCAGGACGGGTGGTTACGTTATAACATCCAATGATTTGGGTATGGAAGTCAGCCGTATGGCTATTCCATTAAATATGCATGGAAGTCAGCCGTATAAATATTCCATTAAGTATGTGTGGATGTCGACCGTATGGTTATTCCATTTAAGTATGTTTATGTACCAAGTTACCTTTATATGTTATATGTTCTTTATATGGGTTTTATGATAATCTTTTGGTTACAAAAGGGTATTTAATGATATTATATTCAGTGAATAGTTTTTAATACTTCCTAAAGGTGAAATGTATTACGTTGATAAAGTATACATGGTTTACTTGTTTCATTGAAAAGATAACAGTTTTCATTCTTTTTGTATCACTTGCTGAGCTTTTTATGCTCATCCCAAGTTTTTTTGAAATGTTTTTCACAGGACATAAAGTTGAATAGGGCCATGGATGGGATCATGGAAATGTCAGGCTGTCTAAAACAAGGAACTAGACATGTTTCTTTTTAAGAGTTTTTATTGTATGGAAACTTAGTAGAAGTGTCTACTTTGTAATCTTTGGAGATGTAATAGTTAAGATCTAATTCTCTAAAACTCTAAACCTGAAAAGATCCTCAATGTGAATTATTCATTTAAATCGATATTAAGTAATGTATAAGGTTGGGTCCTTATAGTTGGTATCAGAGGTCGGTTTAGATAACTTTAGAGGTTAGGGTATTCTCTAAGCATAAGTTACATTACCATAACGGTTAGGATTTCAGAAAGAGTCCTAGTTTTAGATAAAGTGAATGAGTAAGTATATCTTAGTGTTTATCTTCCTCATTAGTACATGATGGTTTTGTTGATATACTCACACTGACCTTTTTGGTTTTAGTAAATGGATGGATCTAGAGGGCACCAAAGTAACACTGGATGTGAAGGAAACTGTGACAGTTTTCTGAGAGAGCAACTGAATGATATGGGAGCTGCAATGATAACTCTTCTGTTTATCATCAACCAACTATCTGGAGTCATGATTGACCACCTAATCCTTGGTGATTTCTATAAGTAATCATATATGTGAGAAACAAAACCCTACGGAACTATAGGTAATAATCCTAAAGGTAAGTGTGTTAAAAAAACTATGTGTCAAAGATGTGGAAAGAAACACCTAGGAAAATGTTTCAAAGGGACTGAAATATGATATAGATGGGGTAATGAAGGTCATAAAGCTAGAACTTGCCCTGGAAAAAAGAATCATCCAGTTGACACGAGGAAAGGGAAAGAATTTCATTCTGAGGGATCAATTGAATTTTTTAAATGTGTTGTGCATGGTCATTATGAAAACACATGTCCTATGAAGATGTTTCGGGAATGGGATCACCAAGATCGTACAAATATTCGTTTACCAATACCTAATGCCATTCCGATTGAGGATGAAGAAACTGACAATGACCAGTCAAAGGTATGGATTATTTTATAATTTTTTTTCCTATTTTGGAATCCTAGGATATGATTCATGATTTTTTTTGTAGAAAAGAAGTATTTCAGAATAAGTTGTAAAGGAATTGTTAATGTATCATGAAGAATGTTGAATGAGTAAGAAGTCAACATATAGGGGATTCAAGAGTTATGGTGAAATTCTTAAGAGTATTAAGTCTCTTTTGATGATGGGGTTACATTAGAAGACTTTTTATAGTATGTCTAACCCTGATGTTTGATATATGAAAATTTTATTCAAGGAATAGTTATCTGTTCTTTTGTAGACATAGTTATAAAGAACCATTTGGGTTTATATGATCCTTACTTTTGAGGTAATTATGGGTTACTATATGTTATGATGGAAACTGAAAGGCGTGAGCTAAAATTGAGGTTAAATTATGGTTATTTTTGATGATTTTATCTATTTTTGGTTACTGAATTGAGAATTATATAGTTTGGAAAAAGGACAACATGCAGACCGTGTGACAACCCGTCGCGTCGGACAAAGCTACGAGAATCGAACCCACAACCAAAGTGTGATTGGTATTTATCACCACCCACTGGACTACGTGATGTCCCTGGTTAGTTTGACTAATTCTTTTTAGTTAGATGATTTTATGAATTAAGAGTATGTTTATTTTGGGTTATCAATGGAAATTATTATCCTATTATAGAGGATATGTGATTAGGTTTATTACTTTTCAATATGAGACTTTAAGAGCAACTAATGTTGTTTGGAGATAAATGATACGATTTAACTTTGAAGACTATGTGATTAAAACCATCAAATATTTGGGTTTCAATCTTAGTTTGGTTTACTTATGGTCTTTATTGAACTTTGGGTTTTGTTGAACAAATTTTGGAGATTAAGAAGAGATTTTCATTTTATAAAGGGTTATCCTTTTCTGAATTATCTGATATTGTACTAACCTTTTTGGTTTTGGTTTTGGATAATTTCTAAAGACATGGGATGTATATAGTTCTCTATTTTGGATTAGGTGATTCTCTAGAAGTTGATTATAGTACTCTTAATGTGAACAAGTCTTCCTAAATACTTGTCATTTGGAGAAAATATGAGTCTGTGTAAGAAATTTAATAAATGTTGAAAGTCAACATGATAAGTAATTATGTTTACATATGAATAAATTCCTCAATAAAAAGTAACATAAAAAAAAAATTTGTCTATTAACTTTTCCTACTGGGGAATCGAATACCGTTTAACCCATCACAGGTTTGTGATTTTCTTGTGGTTAACTTTCTCTTAAGCATGTTTTCTATCACTCTCCATCAGAACATGACCCTATGTTTTCTCCTCCATGTCCATGTTTTCTTACATGTTATCCTAGTGTGTCTTAACTCATGTGACCTCTGTACTTCTCTTTCATTCTTTTAAAGTGATTGTTTTACCAACTCTTGTTCCGATGTGGGACATTCAATGATGTTTCCAAGAACAATTTTAAAATTGCGAGGACGCAATTCTCAAAAGGGGGGAAGGATGTAACACCCCAGGTAAATAAATAATATGAAATTTTTATAATTATCCATTTTTGTGAATAAAATGTTAATATTAATTTAAAGGGAACGCTATGGTCGATGGCTTACCCAATACGCAATAATAAGTTCCTTTTAAATCTTACGTTGCACTCCAATAATAAAATAATTTTATGTTAACAACTAGTTGTTGTAATGACGGGAACTAACTACAAAATGATTATATATGTTTGTCAAATATTTTTACTTTTTACGATAAATGTTAGAGGATTAAAAATGCAAATGAATATAATTTTAATCGTAAACATTCTAATATTCTTTAAAAGGTCGATTAACCACCTTTTGATGGCGAACCTCTTTTAAATCCACTTTTTGACAATTTTATGTGTTATATTTGACAATATAAAATTATTCTTTAGGATCGGGACATCAAAATTACTTTGTGTAAATTTTTTGTATTTTTTCGATAAAGATTATTTTTTAATGAATAGTGACAAATGTTGTATTTTAATTCAAAACCTCTTTTTAATATAATTTATTTATATGATTAGATTATCTTTTGAATTGGTTTCAAAGTGAAATTAGAATATGTTTTTACCATTTAATCCAATAGTGGTTGTATGAATTAATTTCATCATGATATTGGACTTAAACTAGTGTCAATTTTTTGATACTTATTGTTTCATAAAAACACGCTATTTGCTCTGACAACGGGAATTAATTATTAAATTAATTAATGTCACTTATATGTTTTGAAATTTTTAAAATAGACATCATTATTGAATTCGTAATATCAAATATAGCCTAGGGTATATTTTCTGTAATTTTGTGAACGACATCAATTTTTGATGAATAGTGAAACCACTATGTGGTAGTTAAGGAAACCGATTTTTCGTTTAAAGGAAACTTTACCACTTCTTTGATTTAAATTTCAAAAATCTGACATACATGGTTTTCATTAAGAAGTAAAATGTGGTTCAACGGGATTAAAATAATTTTTTGGTGAATAGTAACATTTAAGTTTATTAATCGCGATTAGAGGTAATTAGTGTAATTTATGGTAAAAATAATGTTTCAATAATATGAAATGACCTAGACACATGTACTACCCTCATTGTATGTGTGATGGCCGACCATGACAATCCATGGGTCAACATGGGGTCCCCATTGAGCCACTTTGGTAGGAAAATGACATTAATACCCTTTTATTTAATGTTAAAATTAAAATGTCACAAACATGTGTTGTTTTACTAAAACAATTTTTATATGGGGTTATACAAGTCAGATTTTTGACTATAAATATTCATTGTAAATATAAAAAGATTTAATACATCATAGTATTTTTTTTATAATTTCTAGACCTTAACTAAATTAAATTATTTATGACACCATGATGATGCATCGATTAACTCATTATTTAATGATTTAAATAAAATGGAAAGATAATGTAAAATATAAGACCTACACATTCCCAAAACCTATTGAATGAGTGGATTTCGAACCCTTATCACCTTATCCTCGAAACACCTCAATTTAGGACCTTTAAAATCCTAAACCTATTCTAAAATAAAGTAACATTTTTTTACTTTCCAAGAGTGCCCCTCCTATCCTATTATAAAAGGCCCCAACCTCTACCACCTTACCCACACCTCTCAAGCCTTTGGCTCAGGCAACCCCTTCCCATTTCATCTCTCCACATACCTCTCTTCATCATTTAAGACTCAATTTGGGCTGATTCCTTTCCAAGGAAGCCTTTGAGCTCAAATCAATGAGAGTTTCCCGATTTAAAGGTAGTGTCCTCTCTTGTGTTCATTTGTTTTATTTTGATTCTCCAACCCCCTAAACTCATTTTATTATTCTCTTTTGTAACAACTACAGTATATTCAATATACTATGATTTTATTATAAGAAGAATTCGAGCTACACTTACAGACACCTACATCTAATGGTTTATGAACATACTGTTTCTGTGGATGGCAAATTTCTGTCTCACGAAACGATGATTGTTCAACACTCATATAAGACCTTCAAAGGTGGCCATTAAGATATCACAATATTTATATATGATATATAATATGTTTATGTTTTACTTAAGCTTATTTTTTTTGGCATACCTTTATGTTTTCCATTGTGTGTAAACACGATAATTTCATTTTAGGAAGTGTGGACTACCGCCCCCTCAAAGTGATTTCATTCGTTAATGCCATATGTGGGATGTATAAAGGATGGATTTAAAGTTATTATATATTATGTAAGTTAAATATAAATGATTAATATAATTCTGTAATTAAACTATACATACCTCTCATTTGGTTTTAATTCCATTAATATGACATAGAAATGAAAGGAGCGTTCATGAGTACGTACGGCTTACCGTCCCCATGTACGGTGCATTTCATTTATTACATCTAAATGATTATATAATATTATAATTAGTTGTATATTCTGGATATATTTGATATATATGATATCAAAATACTGAATATCATTCTGGAGATAATGCACCTTTGACCACACGAACAACATGTAATTGTAAGAAGTCCACTTTCAACTAAAGAACCAAATATCAACAAAACAAACATTATTGACATAAATGATTACATAATGCTTATAACATGGAAATAAGTGATATAAAAGAATAATGAACTTGAAAAAGGTTCTTAAGAAAGTTTAAATTAACTCAAGTTTATTATTCAGGACATTAAAGAACGATCGAGTCAAGTCGGACCCGAGGTAAGGGATCCTACTCCTCTCTTTATTTTTAAGTACACTATTTTATGTCATTCTTTTTTATCTCATATTTATTATGATTGGGATTTTATTTTATATTTATGGTACTATACTTTTTATGTTCATATGGTGAGAGACCCTATTTTATCTCATCAATACATTTTGGAGTTTTTGAGTGGCACCATTAGGCTTCCGAATTTTCGTAAGAGATCTAACCTCTCTCTTCCTTTTTTAGTACTCTCATTTATGTCACTTCTTATAAGCTCCACTTTGTTATGATGGGGGGTGTTCTTTTATATTACTCTTTATGTACATTTTATTGTAATATAATGAGATACTCTATTTTATCTCATCAATCCATTTTTGAATGTTTTAAGTGGCGTCGTTAGGCTGCTGAGTTTTCGTAAGGGATTTTTCATCTCACTTTTATTCCCGTGATATTTATGCTACACTGGCCACCATTTACTTTGATTGGTGTATTTACTTCCCATTGTTATACTCTTTGTGTAATATAATTTCATTTATGGGTACTTACATATTCATTGTATGACCCTTCCTCAATGGGGTGTATGTTTCGAAAGTTACCCAAGTCGGTAAGGGAACCTTTCACCCTCCTCTTTTTAAAAGACTTCTTTTGTTATGTCTTTTAATTCACATACTATTTTGTTGGGATATTTTCTTATATATACTTATTAATGTAAATCTTATGTCCAAGTGATGAGATAACCTTTTTATCTCTCATCATCTCATTTTATGAATTTTGAAGTGACGCCGTTAGGCTGTCAAATTTTTGTAAGGGAACTTCTTAACCCACTTTCAATTCTTTGGGTTAAACCTATAATTTTTTATTTTGTTATGTCAATATTATGTGTGGAATCACAATGTTGTAGTTTCCACAAACCATTGGGTGGATAAACTATTTCTACACATAATCATCTCATTGATAAATTCTTATGGCATTTAGACGGACTTGTATCAGAAATCATAACTCAATCTCATTTCATTGAGTTAAATATCTATGTCATTGTTTTTTTCCATGATTATGTGTGAATGACCTATGATTGTTTTGCACTTAATATCCACTTATATTTTGTGTATTCTTATTTTCACACATAATCATGTAATTGATTTATTCTTAATTTAAGGATACCGACTTTGTAAGGGACTTCGTCTCAATCTCCTTTCATTGATGAATATTTGGTTTTACACACAACTTTTTTTTATACGGTGTATAAACCCATTTGAATTTTAATTTTATTCCAAAGGAATCTTTTTATACGAAGCGTTTTACTACACGAGAAAAAGGAATGTCTTTTTAATGTACGTGGTGACAATGACCTTTTCCACTACCGTGAGTATTATTTGGTATTTGGCTTCCTCAACAAGCCGTAATGTTTTTTAAAATGAAATAAATACCATATACACTTTTATGTATGTTGGTATTGAAAATGGTTTTTATAAAGTATTTTTTGTGTCGATATATTTAAGTGATATATTGTGATCGAAATGTGGAAATGTTTTCTTTCCATTATATTTGTTTAATGTCTTATGATTTTATAATGGTACATAGACATTATGACGGGTGGTTCCATGAATACCAGAATGGGTGGTTACGTTATAACCTCTAATGCATTGGGTATGGATGTCGGCTGTATATCTATTCCATTAAGTATGTTTGGAAGTTGGCTGTATGGATATTCCATTAAGTATGTGTGGAAGTCGACCATATGGTTATTCCATTTAAGTATGTTTATGTCCCAAGTTAAGTTTCTATGTTATGTGTTCTTTATATGGTTTTTATGGTAATCATTTGGTTACAAAAGGATAAGTAATGATATTTTATTCAGTGAAGAGTTTTTACTACTTCCTAAAGGTGAAAGGTATTACTTTGATAAAGTATACATGGTTTACATATTGCATTGAAAAACTAATAGTTTTCATTATTTTTGTATACCTTGCTGAGCTTTTTATGCTCATCCCATGTTTTTTTTGAAATGCTTTGCATAGGACATAATGTTGAATAGTGCCAAATAAGGGATCAAGAAAATGTCAAGCTGTCTAAAACATGGAACTAGACATATTTCTTTTTAAGAGTTTTTATTTTATGGAAACTTAGTAGAAGTGTCTACTTTGTAATATTTGGAGATATAATAGTTAAGATCTAATTATCTAAAACTCTAAACCTGAAAAGATCCTCAATGTCAATTATTCATTTAAATCAATATTAATTAAGGTTTAAGGCTGGGGCATTATATTTCCAATCCATATTTTAAAATTGTGAGGATGGAATTTTCAAAAGGGGTGAAGGATGTTACATCCTTGATAAATAAAGAATATGAAAATTTTCATATTTATTAATATTTTTAAATTTAATATTAAATTTAATTTAAATGGGATTATTTGTTCGATGGCATACCTGATACGCAACAATTTCTTTCCTTGAAAACATATGTTTCACACAATGTTGAGTTATACCGAAAAATAAAAAAATAATATTATTAATATAAATTTAAGTAAATACCATCCCATTTTATTGTAGGTAATGAATATAACATACTAATATATGATTATATGTGTTTGTAAAAATATTTTCACATTTATCCAATAAATTTTAGAGGCTTAAAATGTGATCGAATCCTATTTTATGCTAGAATACTCATATATTCATTAAAAGGTCGATTTAATACATTTTAATGGAGAGCCCTTTTTAAATATATTTTTTTCACTTTTATATGATATATTTGAAAAAAATAAAATTATTCATTGTAATTGGAACATCATAGTTTACTTTGGGTAAACTTTTTGTATTTTTCTATTAAAGATCATTTTATAATTAATATTTGAAAATACTGTATTTTAATTCAAAAATTCCTTTAAATATAATTTATTTATATAGTTATATGAAAATTTTAAATGGCTATAAAGTGTAATTAGGTAATATTTTTACCATTTAATAAAATTTTGGTCATTTTAAGTAATTTTATTTGAAATTGGACATAAACAAAAGTCAATCTTTTGATAGAAATTATTTATTAAAAACACACATTTTGTTTTGGCTTCAGGATTTAATTTTAAATTAATTTATACCACTTCTATGATTGGAATTTTGAAAAATGGATTCCATATTTGGATTAAGGATATCCAAATTATGAAAATAGGTAAGTTTTATTTTCAATAATTATGAATATTTACATCCGTAAATATTTTATTTACCATGGTTAATGGGTAAATCAGGTAAATAAGGGTAAGAAATAATATTATAATATTATTACATTTACCTTAAAATGTCTTTTAATTCTATTTTCGGATACATGTCCAACCAAGGGCATCCTTGGGTCGATTTTGAGACCCCATGGAGCCACTTAAAAGTGATAATGACACATTATATTAATAAATTTAATGTAAAGTCAAAAATGACATCATGAAATATATTTTAGTGAAAAAAAATTCCATGAGGTTATATAAGTTCTCTCTTAAACTATAAATATTAATTAGAATTATAAAAATATTTATTACAACATCGTATTTTTTTAATATTTTTTAGATATCATATAAATAAAATTATTTATGACACAATAATGATGTTGTATTTACCTCAATATTAAATGATTTAAATAAATAAGATAATAATGATTAGAATAATATCAAAAACCTATAAAATTTTTATTGGATGATTTTATTTCTAACATGATTCATCTTATCTTCAAATTTAATTTTTTTTTTGTCATTTAAAAATAGAAAACCTTTATATAATAAAATAATATTCTCAATCTTTCCGAATGAGCCCCTCCTCCCCCTTATAAAAATCCCTCACATAAAACCCATTCCTCACACATCTCAAGCCCATTTTCTTGACCAAAATCTTCCCAATTAATCAACCTACATCCCTATCTCCCACTTATTTTACTTACCTTAGCCAGAATGCAATTCAAGTAAACCTTTCGGTTCAAACCAAAGGGAGATGCCCAATTTAAAGTTAACATCTTCCCTTATGTTCATTTATTTTATTTTATATCTCAAACCCACTAAAATATTTTTATTTAATTAATTTAAAACAAAAATAGTATCAAAAATAAAATATGTTGTTTTTATGAGAATTATTCAATATAAACTTACACAAACCTTTATCTAATGGGTAAAGAACATATTGTTTCTGTTGATGACTAAATTGTGCCTCCTGAAACGATGATTGTTCAATAATCTAATACCACCTCTTATGGTGGCCATTAATATGCAAATATATTTACATGTGGTATATATTATATTTATATTGTTTCTTTGCTTCATTATTTTTCATTTATAGTACACCTTTATGGTTTCCATAAAGGGTAAACACAATGATTTCAATCGACGAAATGTGCACTACCACCCCCTCAAAGTGATATGACTCGTTCATGAAAAATGTGGAACATATAATGGATGGAGTTACTCAAATTATATATGATATTATACTAGAATTATACTTGAATTATTTTTCATTAATTTTTCATTTCATTAAATATGAAATAGAAATTAATGTAGCATTTATGCGTACGTACGACTTATCATCTCCATGAATGGTGCATTTCATTTCTGACCTCCAAATGTTATGTATTGTTATAAATACATAAATATATATATACACAATATATATAGGATATATTGTATCTAAATCATTAATATCATTCTAGACATAATGAAATTTGGATCACATTGGAAACTTTTAAATATAACAAGTTCATTTTTAACTCAAGTTCTGAACATTGACAAAATGTCTGATATGGACTAAAATAATTAACTAATTTTTATTGTAAGGTAATATTTTATATAAAAGGAGTAATAAAAATGAAAATTATAATAATAAATTATAAATTAAATTTAGTTTATTATTTAGGAGATTAAATAATGAACGGGTCAAGTCAGACACGAGGTAAGGGGTTTCTAATCTCACTTTTAATTCTGTGATATTTCCGGTGTTTGCAACTTATTTATTTCATGTGGTGTATTGTTTACTGCCATTTAATATATATTATCACTATTATTTTTATATTCATGTTATTATATGATTTATTTTGGGTTGTTTACTTTTGGTCATATGACTTGATTGATTACAACGTGGAAAGGGGTTTTTATCTCACATTTTATTCATATGAGATTCATGTTATATTGTCAGTATTTCCTTTTTTATGGTGTATGTACTGAAAATTATTGTATAATTATTTTAATATAAATTATGTTAAGGGTACATTAATCTTCATTGTGTGATCCTTCTTTCATGGGGTGTATGTTTGTTATGTTACCAAATCGGTAAGTGAACCTTTCAAACCCCCACTTTTTTTAAAGATTCATTTATGTATTGTATTTTAATTTCAACATTCATATATAGGTATAGTTTATTAAATTTACAAATTTTTTTAAATTTTATTTACACATGATGATATACACTTTTCTCTCTCATCAGCTGTTTCTCAGAAATTTTATGTGATGTCGTTAGGCAGCCGAATTTTTGTTTGGGAACTTCTTAACCCAATTTCAATTCCTTGGGTTAAAATTATAATTATTGATCATGTGTTTCTATAAATATGTGTTAATGAAATATGAATTATTTACACATAATATCCACATAAATTGGGTTTATTATTATTTGTCCCACATAATCATGTCTTTGATTTGTCCTTAATCTAAAGATATGATCATTGTAAGGGACTTTGTCTCAATTTACATTTTGTTGATAAATATTTTTCATTATACAAAAATTCACATTTATATGGCGTATATACTACCAATCGACATGTTATATCATGAATATATTTATTGTTGTGATATTATAATATTTGATTGATGTTATTCTTCAACTATTTGTATTCTAGCGTCTCTCATTTGGATAAGAACTCTTTAACTAAAATATCATTTTAAATGGATTCATGTTTTATTCTTATAAATCATCCACATTAATTTACATGTTTTGAAAATGGTTTTAAAGATTTATTTATAGGAACATGAATGTTTTAAAGTTTAATATAATTTCAAATGTTTCAAATTTGCATGGGACACATTGATTCAAAAATATCTTTATCAAATGTTTTAAATATCCTTGAAAATAGTTTGATAAAGAATTGTTTATTTCAATATTTTGATTAGATATATTGATATTTGAAGGTATACATGTTATATTTACATTATTCTTGTGTTATTTGTTATGATTATGTAATGGTTATTGGTAATTCTTTACTTATACCAGTGGTTCCCTAATAAACCTTGGGCGGGTGGGCCCAAGATAGCTCTCCAATGCATTGGTTAACATGACGGAGGTAAACATTAATGTTTATACTTAGTGATTTATGGAATATATTGTGATGGGTATTAATATGTAACCCCCTATGTAGTTGTGATAACTACAATGTGTGTATGTTATATATGCCACAAGTTGCCTTTATGATTGATGAATTCTATGTGTTATTCATAAATCGTGTGATTTCATGAGGTATGTTATGATTGAAAAGTATTGTTTAATTTAATTTTATTTACTGATGGGTAAATGTTTCTATTCTATATTTTATAACCCTTACTTATATTTTTATGCTCACCCCAACTGTTGAATTGTTTTTCACAGGACATAATGATGAACATGGTCAAGGATGGGATGATGGAAAAATCGTGATGACTAAAACATGGAACTAGACTTGTTTTTTAGAGTTTTTATTTAATGAAAAAAATGGATACTCAGTAGAAGTTTCTACTTTGTAATTTTTGAAATGTAATGTAATAGATATGGCCTAATTCTCTAAAACTCTGGACATGAAAATATCCTCAATGTGAATTCTTGACCTGACACTAGATTATTTAATTTTTAAGGCTGAGTCCTTATATTGGTAGATCCATGATAATAGAGATTATTATATTATGGTGGTCCAACCACTATCATCATTCCCTTATCAACATGTCAGGATGGTAAATAACATGCCATGTGACCTCTCCAATTACATGAATAACACCACTCATATCTGGGCGTCCGTAGTCCCCTATGCAGTCTCTTTTCAACATGAGATCATGTTTGAGTCTATTAATGATAATATATCATATGTTTAGATACTATAAACTGGTGCCTTCTAGCATCATTAGTTGACCTAGCTTTATGAAACTCACTTCTATATCTTGAAACATTGAATCCCTTTGATATTATACTCTCTTGCACTAATGACTGCACAGAAAATCTAGAATAATTGGGAATGCATAGTGGATCCACCCTGGAAAAAATTTCCCCATTGTAACACTGTTAAAGAATCCATTCGTGGATGCACCCATACTAAATCATTTCAAGGGATTACCTTAAAAGGGCAGTGAACCTTGAATCATACTCATCAACTGTCATTCCTCAATAATGAATCTTCAGAAGTTTCTAAATCTGAACATAGTGCAACAATGAGGGGTAGTAATATTCATGAAACGACTTATGGAAATCATTCAATGAGAGTTTTTCTCACCAGGGCTTGATGTGACTATACTAGACTAGTGCTCAGCTACTTCATTATAATTATTTGATGAGAGTATAACCCCTTGAGCAGTTACTGTTCAGACATGCTGGATAACTTCATTCACTGTCTCTAGACAATCGTTCACTACATGAGGGTTTTGCTGACCATGAATCCACTATGGCCTCTGGAAATGGAAATAATTATGTGTACTAAGCATATACACATCCACACCCTTCTCTATTAGTACTCTATGAATCTTAAAAGTAAGGGTTCATCTACCAATCCACTTGGATGAAGGATCTCATTTGACGAACCCTAAATTTGTGCATTATCACACATCGAATTTCCATTATAATCCTAAATTGTAAACCATGTTTGTTTTCTTGTGGTCGCATTTTAAAATTTAATGTAGATGTACCATGGTAAGATTAAAATATATGTATATATGATTAAAGGGAACTAGTCAAAGACTCAATCCCTTATATTGCTTCTACCAAAGATCACTATTACCAATGTCTCGATATACAGAGTTGACATGAAACTAGTAAGAGTCCACATGAATGGATTTTTGGCCACAAAACCAACATTGGGTTTTATGTTATAATATATAAACATAAGAAACTTTTAAATTATTACCATATAACCCAACAAAATCCTCAAAATGAGAATATAAAAAAACCCCATGAAATGAAAATTATCTTATTCCAATCTATTACGACCTGAACCAACAAGTCTCAAGTTGATATTATTTCAAGAATAACTCAAATGTATAATGTCTATTGATAAGTATAATAAATCATAACTACTATGGGAGGAATTTTCCTAATGTACAAGTATTCTTGGACCAAACAATCTCCATGAAGAAGTTCTGAGGAATATAAATAATATATAGTATCATCAAGAATTTCAACCGTGCATGTGACATCCTCTAGAGAATATAAGAGTATGAAAGTGTAATTAGAAATGTAATGGAGTAAAATAAAAAAACAACCAAAAATATGTCACCACCTAACAAAAAACTGGTAATATAAATGTTGTGATAGCCCATCTAGGAATCTCTACGCTCTGACCATTGTACATGGTCAAATGCCCCAGTTTATCCATATGCTCCTCGATATTCATCGTCGAGTATTCTTCCATAATAATAAGGCACAAAACATGTAATAAAATACCATATAGTGGTTAGTATGTTCATACCATTAGGAATCCAAAAGGTATTAAGGGGAATTTTTAAGACATGATAGAAGTAAAAAAGATCAACCCATAAAAAAGTGACATGAAAATTAATCAATAATAATATATATTTTCATAAAAGAATCCAAAAAGAGAGCAAAATGTGATTTTCATCACATAGACCATCATAGGAATAGAGACATACATCTGTTTCAGAAGGTCTATCTAAAATGTCTTGCATATCATTCCTCTATCTGAATATGCATCTAGGACAATCCCCCCTTGCCCCTACACTGCACAGTCAAGGGGACATAATATCTTGATAGATGGCCCATGATTTGTTATGATATGAATTTTCCACAAAATAGATAGACAAATAAAAAATTATGAATATGAATAGAATGGTTTCAGATTATAGATATATAGAAAAACCATGTCCTATCCCAATAGGAGGGTTCCACTCTATGGGTAGATGACCCATGCCCCGACCCACCAGGTGGGTTCCACTATAAAGATGGACATCATACCAATTCCCAATAGGAATATGTGGGTTAAATTATTTATATAATTAGATGACTCATTACCTAATACATTAGGGGGTTCCATTATTTTGGTAGAGGTACCATGCCATGCCCTAGCAGGAGCAATTCACTATGATGATCAGTACATGACTTTAGTTTTGTCTTAACAAGATCATTCCACTATAATGATAAATAGATGACACATTCCCTAGTCTGATGGGGGGGGGGGGTTGCATTATATTGTTAGAGGACCCATGAACTATTCAAATTTGAGGGTTCCACTATGGTTATCAAATTTGATAACATCCATAGTAATGTGTCTCTTAATGAAGCATCACACTTGGAAAAAATCACACAGTATCTCAAATTCAACTAAATATTCCACCATCACATTCTACAACAATAAAATCTCAAGATAGGCTACTCGAGGGGGGTGGGGACTTGGAGTCAAAAGTAAGTAAAAACAAGAGGAAAATATTCTTCAAGAGGATGTACAGGGTGTGTAATGGGGTCCACACAATGTGTGTCCCTGGCCCTTTGTATGGTAATTTCCTCATTGGTATATGGATCACTAGCTATGTATCCCTACATGTCATGTAAGGGTACTACAAAGTGTGCCACATCCACCTAGTAACTTCTTATTCTCCTTGACATGTCAATATTCCCTG
Organism: Viscum album; assembly: GCA_963277665.1. Lineage (NCBI taxonomy): Eukaryota > Viridiplantae > Streptophyta > Magnoliopsida > Santalales > Viscaceae > Viscum > Viscum album. Next base: position 1,877,017,573 of record OY728150.1, on the reverse strand, counting down.
GTCATATCTGATTATGTTGGCTTTATTGTTGTTCATGCCAATGTCCACGTACTCCTAGACTACATGATGTATCTCCCTCACTAAGTCACATAGTGTGCAGAAATCCCACATTGCACATGATATCTATCTCACCAGAAACACCAGTCACCACGGCCAGGGGCCACACACTGTGTGTTCTTCACGCTACAAAGAGTGAATTCATGTTTCTCCCAGAATAAGAGATCTTCTACATATGTCTCAAAATAGAATTATCAACCACAAATACCAATGATTTATGAACCATAATTGAAAGTAATATCCTCTATTAATCAATTTTGAACCTCTAATGGACTGATAATAGATTACTATTGGTTAGTAAAATCCAACACACATCAATGCATCTCCATCCATCTCCTATTACCTCAATGGATTTAAGAACCATGGTGGAAACAACAACATCCCACGAAACAACATGATATATCCTCTAATATATGATCCATTCATAAAAAATGAACCATATTTGAATCCATACAATTGATCACCATCCTTTCCGGTAAAGTTGAATTGTGGTCTCCATTCTCCAATGACGAAGAATGATATGAATGATGGGGAAAAGGATAAGAAAAAAAATGTTTAAATAATTTTGTCATATAATTATTGCTCATGTAGTGTGATTTGGGATATTAAATGTGAGACATCATTGCACAACAAAGTTAAATCGAATAAATAATTAAATATGATATATGGGCACATGAAAAGGCTCAAATAAGATGAAGTTAAAGAAATATACTTTATTATTTTCAATCTATTAGTCAAATTCGACTAAATTCAAAAAGGGTGAGTCCAAACATGGGACTGGATCTGTTGATGATGAATAATTTATCTTCTAATGAAGAAGGATGACCCATTGCGTTCATGAAAATCGATTCGCATGGATCTGGAGGCTCATTATCATCTGATCCTAATTCAACAATGATGTAAAATTGAATTCTACTATCTACAATCCCAATATTATGAGGCTAACCATGGAGTTTCTCTACAAAATGATACTTATAGAGGTTTATTATTTTTTTCATCCAATTTACATCAAAAAATTAAATTATATATATTAATTAAATGAACCATCCAATGGATTATTTACCTGAATGTCCCTCAGTAACCCACTTTAGGTCTCACGTAGGATAAAAATGACTCTACAATTTCATCCATGGTCTCAGATTTCCATTTTAAAACATCATATATCATATATTATATTATTTATAATAAACCACTAATGTGTGAAATAAAATATATTTATAATTTTTTTGAAATTAATTTTGGGGACATCGTCCCTCAAAATCATGCTTCATCTTAGTACGTGGCTCCAAAAACATTTCATTATGTATTACAATATTTTCCAATAAAAAATGTATCTACGCTGGTGTGTGGTTTGAATATTAAACTCACGAACACACAACAAAAAATCACATAATATAATCTAGAATATTTATTTATACAATAAAAATATGCAATAAATGTCATAACCTGTCCCCTGGGACCCGTGTCGTGACTACCCCAATCCCGCCTTCCATAGGCAAGGGACTGAAAACTAGAACAAAAGGCGTTGTCCCTAAAACTGGTAAGTAATTGCCTTTATAACCTGTATACTCACGCAACCATGAACACAGAAGGATACAAACAAGAGTAAAATAAATAGTAAAATGTGCGTGTCAAGAGAGGAAAAGGGGCCAGAATACAAGCCCAACAAGAATTTACATGATAGATGGAAGGTACAGGTAAACTAAATAGCTCCAATGAACACCTGCCCAAGATCCTACATGAAGGGAAGGTACAACTATCAAACAGTTGCCTATGCGGTATGCCTCATCTAAGGTCCACCTCCATGCTACCTGAAGTCCTGGTACCCTTGTCCTCAGTCAGCGTTGTTCATTGTCTCCACCAAATAGAACATGGTGTGGGCATAGCCCATGCAGGGGTGAGTATAACAATACTCATTAGGGACCCTGAGACACTCAAATGTCTCACAAAAATCACAAAGGATAAACCACTAATTATGTAAGAAACTAAAAACACTACGTAGATATATGCCCATACATATAGCTAAGTGACCATGTATACCCATCTCATTCAAGAGGAAACACAAGGTCCAACTCAAAATCCCACAGCTCAACTATTCCACAAAAAAAGGAATACAACTAATGTAACACCATAATGGTAAGTACCAAAAAGGCAACACCACACAATGAATTCCGCAATGGTATCACCATGAAGGTTAGAAAAACCAAGGTACGCCACACAGAATAATACCATAAAGGTATCACCATGAACGTAAGTACCAAAAAGGTACGCCACATAGAAGAATACCACAAAGGTATCACCACAAATGTTATTAACACAAAGGTACGATGCACAGAAGTTTACCAAAAAGGTAAGGACATAGCTCCCAAAAGGTATAACTTAGGTATGGTAGTAATGATGATTTGATGTAAATACTAAATCATCTTATTCTATTAAGAGGTAGAACCATGTAGGATCCTAAATCATCAGACCTACATAGGATCCTAGTACATTATCAAACCCACATCAGATACTATTATATCAGAACCACATAAAATCTTAGAGTAGTCCCATGTGGATTCCTTGAGCATATCCAAGTGAGACTCTCGAACACAGACCCACAAAGGATACCAAAGCACATACCCACATAAGATCACATTCTCATGTTATAGCCAGCTACAAGGTTCCCACACTAGGCTTGCATGATTCCGAAAGGATCCGCTTCCCACGCCATAGGTATATACTCCATCTTCCGCAATGTCCCAAGATAAAGTATCCCAATGGACCGCCGCGTATAAGGGATCTCAATGCAACAAACAGTGATTCAATTAGAAACATGGTCTGTATTTTATTGGACTTTTAGTCCTGATGGACCTATTGGATTCGTGTTCGATCCAACCCTGTTGTAACCCAAAATTATCCAAAACCGTAGTGGGGTATACCAAAATGACTATCTCGATCCATGGTTTCTAGCGCTATAGACGGTTCATCAAATAGATGTTTGAAGCACAAGATATGGCCGAAAGAGTGAAAATGGGTCGAAGATGGTCCGGGTCTGATCCGACTCGGTCGGACCGCCCAGCCTAGGATGCCCTGGGCCACCATGACCTGGGTCGACCAAGTCTGCTAGGTCTAGCCCAGATTGACGGTGCGGCCGCTAGCTCGTCAGCTGGACGGTTGGCCAACCTCCTTCACATGCAGCGCGGTCGTCCGCCGCCCCATCACCAGGGACCGGCTCAGCCAGGCACCCTCCATTCGCCACCGCAGCAGAGGGTCGTAGCTTTCACACATCGGGAAATACAAAATTGTGTCGTCATCCCCTTCATTCGGCTGGCCGGAGTGTTGGAGACCACCCTTGCTGGGCCACAACTGACATGTCGCGACCCTTCTCGAGAGGCGTGGTCATGCTGCCGACATCGACCCGGCCTGTCGTGGTGCCAACCGCCATTCCCGAGCCCCACCAGTGTCGGTCGTCATCCTCCTCCATCATGAAAAAACAAATCAAGAACCAAAAAGATTTGTGGAGAGGTCTTGACATGTTAATTTTTCTCGCACCCTCTGTGTTAGAGCGGTATAAAGTAGCTCATTGGAGGATATTCAACGTATAGAAAATAAACTATGATTAACCAAAAACACACCCCAATCTTTTTGTTCATTGGTGGTTATCATAGGGAAGAAGACGAAGTTGTTGGAGAATATCGGTGTTCGGTTCTCTAACAAGGCGCTTCCGATCCGGGCTCGGATAAGTTCCCTTTCTTCGTTGGAGAGGCATTCTTCATTGGAGAGGAAGAGCTTCTCCACCACATTCTCCCAATTCTCCTCTTATCCAACACATCTCCAAACAATCCCATCAAAAGTGTTGGGGAGAATATATAAATTCAGTTAATATTGATAATTTAATTTTTCGGCAACATTTATTTTGCTCAATTAAATGTGATAAATAACATAATGGGGAGTTGAGAGGTTTTTCCTCCATTTATAGGGGTTTAGGTGGTCCCCACAACCATGGATTTAATTGGGGGGTTTCTAGATTGGGTGTTCCTCACCACCAAGCATTCAATTGATAGGTTAAAAATAAAATAAAAGTTATTTGTTATTTTATTTGTATTTCCACCATAACACGAAAACTATATTTCAGCCTCCGCTAACAGTCGTCAAGGTGAAAGAATCCTTAAGTGAATACTGGCACTACGACTTGAACAATGTCCTCAGATTTTAATTCTGAGCACCGTTTCTAAAGGAATAAAAACCCACTCTTACGTTTACTAAACATACATAAACAATGTTCGGAAACTCATTTTGTACACAACAGGCTTGGAATCACCAACCATCAATATTCACAGACTCATAAAATTACCGTATAATTAAATAAATACATTGAATTTTCATGTCTTTACATTCTCCCACTTTTGGGCTTTGCATCCCCCTAATCTACATCTCAAACTAAGGGAACAGTTGGGGGTACTGAGAATGTTTCTATGCCTCCCACTACCATGTTCCCTCCTGGATGCTCTCGTGCTACCAACATACACACACCGAAGGTATCGATGACCCATGAAGGACTCTCTCTTATCGATCCACAATCTCCAATGGAACCTCCTTAAATGTCACCACATCATCGTTGTCCATATTTCCATGGTAGATGATGTAAGATGGGTCGTACACGTATCTCCTCAGCTGGGATACGTGGAAGACGTCGTGCACCCTGTTCAACTGAGGTGGAAGAGCTAAGAAGTATGCCACCTCACCAACTCTTTTAAGGACCTGAATGGGTCCGATGAACCTCGGAAATAACATATCGCCCCAGCCAAATCTCTGCATACCTCACTGGGGTGAGACCCATAGAAAGATGTGGAAACCATCCTCAAACATCATAGGTATCTGTCTCCTATCGGCATAAGAATTCTTCCAAATCAGTTCAGTCTTCATCTACTCCTGGATGATCTGCACCTTCTTTGTGGTAGCCCATACTATATCTCATCCCATGACTGTTGACTCCCCTAGGTCAGTCCAACACAATGGCAATCTGCATGGTCGTATGTACAATGCCTCAAAATATGAGATCTCAATGATGGAGTGATTACGTTTGTTGTATAAAAACTCCACCAAAGACATTTAATCCTCCTAGTTGTCTCTGAATTTGAGGATGCAAGAATGAAGCATGTCCTCGAGGGTCTGAATTGTCCACTCAGTCTGTCCATCCATTTGAGGACGGAAGGCGGTGCATAAATGAAGTTGTGTCCCAAAATCCTCCTGTAACCCCTTCCATAATCGATATGTGAAATGTGCATCACATTTAGAGGCAATTGTCAAGAGTACTCCATGTAGCCACCCAAAATCATACACATAGAGGTGTCCCATGCTCTCTATTGAACCCTTCTCTCTGATTGGAAGGAAGTGGGATGACATGGGGAGTCTGTCGACGAACACCCAGATAGAATCATAACCACTGGATGTACATTGAAGTCTTATCACGAATTCATTTGATTTCACATCCCACCTCCACTCTGGGACCTCTAAAGGCTACATTAAGCATGTTGGTAACTGAATCTCTGCATTCACTTACTAACAAGTGAGTCACTGAGAGACAAACTCTTCTATTGTTTTCTTTATTCTCGGACACTAGTGTTGTTGTCAGAGCTCCATGAACATCTTCGCGGATCTTAGATGTACCACTAGGGCGGTGTGGGAATCCCTCAAAAAAATCCCTCAGAAACGAAAATGGTACCATAGAATGTCCGCTGAAGATGATGACGTGCTCCCCACCTTCAGAAAATCTACATGGTTTCTTCCCCGTGGATATCTGAGCATGTCGATCCTCGCAGTTTGTTTCCAGAAGCTATTCCTCCCTAACTCGTAGATTAAGTGGTGGAGTGAATGTAAGATAATGAAGAAAACCAGCCCCATATTGATCCTCAAAGGATATCTCCAAAGTGGCCAGCTGCTCCGTCACCGTTCCTAGAAACGGTATACCAGATCTCCTTCTAAGTGAATATGCTACAATGTTCCCCTTCCCTAGAGTATAGACTATCTCAATGTCATAGTACAAGAAGAACTCAATACAAAGCCATTGTCTCAAGTTCAGGTCCTTCTGAGGGAAGATATACCAGTGGATATCGAGATAGAGTAGACTGTAAAACCTTCCCCCATCATGTAATGTCACCACATCTTTATTGCGAATACCACTGCTGATAACTATAGGTCATGTGTGGAATTTTTCTTCTCATGCTGTCTTAGCTGTCGAGAACCATATGAGATAACATCTCACTCTTGCGTCAGGACACATCCGAGCCTGGTCCCTGATGCATCACGGTAGACTACATACCCAAAGACCTCCTTCAGAAGCCTCATGATGGTGGCACTAGTCCCTCTCTGCCTCAGCTCATGAAAAATCTGCTGGCATCTCTCTGACCGCCTGAAGGGTTGCCCCTTCTTTGTCAAAGCAGATAAATGTGCTTCATCTCTGGAGAAATCTGGCACAAATATTTGGTAGTATGCAGTCAAACCCAAGAGACTTCGTACCTCTGTCACACTCCTGGGTGGCTCCCATGAATGTACCACCTCAATATTCGCTGGATCCACTACAACACCAGCCTCCAAAGTGATATGTCCTAGAAAATGAACCTATCATATACTTAACTAGCACATATAGTCCATTCCATAAATTTGGTGCTCTTAGAGTGTGTCCAGAACTATCTTTAAATTATGGGCATGCTCTTCTGTAAGAGCCGAGTAGATCAGAATGTCGTAGATGAAGACTACTACAAAGCGATCAAGGAATGACTGGAAGATCATGATCATGAGTCCTATGAACATTGTTGGAGTTTTTTTCATTCAAAACAACATAAAAAACTTATAATGGATGTACTGATATCTAAATGTTGTCTTCTGCACATCCTCGTCTCATACTCTATTTAGATGATAGCCTGATCTGACTTCTATCTTTGAGAACCATTGTGCCCCCTTCAGCTAATCCAAGAGGTTTTCAATTCTCGAGAGTCGGTACTTATTTTTCAAGGTCATCTACTTTAGGCGTTGATAGTCAACAAAAAGTCTCAAGATCCCATCCACCTTCCTGGCGAACAACATTTGGGCTTCCCAAGGAGAGACACTGGTCCAAATGAATCCCTTCTCCTGCAAGTCCTCTAGTTGTACCCGCAGCTCATGAAGCTCTACGGGTGCCATCTGATATGCTGGTGTAGATATCGATGACAATATGAGGAAAATTTCAATGTAAAATTCCACCCCTTAGTGAGGAGGTAGAACTGAGATTTCATCAGGTAAGACATAAGCATACTGGTACAACACTATAGAATAGCTAAAACTCTCCACATCAACTGCTCGGAGGGTATAGCTAGTCAACTGATGAGTGATCGGCTGAACTCTCATCTGGGTAAGTCCATCATGTACTGTAAAGGCTCTATTCATGCCAGTGAAGGTAAAATTAGTCCCATACATGTGTACACAATGCACTTTACATTAATACAATCAGTCTGAGCATGGACTCTTGATAACAAGTCCATACACAAGATGGCATCGTATGGTCTCGATGCCGCTACTAAGAGATCCAAGCTGAAGATCTCGCCTCCCAGAGATAGTTCAAATTGTCGGCACTTGTGTGTAATCATCGAATCCTCTCCCATATGAGTCTCAAGCTGTAAGGATCAAGCCAACGACTTCATCGGAATCTCCATGATTCAAACGAGGGAAGTGGAAATAAAAGTATGATTGGAAACTGTGTCAATATGTTCTGCAGCTAAGGTGTTGTAGATACAGATCGTACCTCATATCTTCTTTGGAGCCATGTGATCGTAGGCCATATATGGATGTAGAATACTTGCAGTAAGGATCACCATGAGATCAGCTGGTGCCCCAACCAGTTAGATGACTCTCAATATGAGCTCCAGCCAATCCTCAGCCTTTTGTGGGTCCGTCTCTCCCCTGAACCTGAGAGGCCTCTAGTGCTGGAACTCATGAAACGTGATCAAGAAGCATGCACTCTCTAATGAGGGGGATGTTGGCATCAGTCACCCAAAGGGTAATGGTACCGCTGGTGCCTCCATTGTGCCCCTACTAAAAGAGGGCCTTGCACCGAGGCCCCGTCGCATAGTGGGTTATCCTCACATACTATACCCGGAACCCTAGCTAGCTATCTGGTGGAGGTATCCTGAAAATAAACAGTTGTTCCACTGTCATTAAGTTATACCTGGTGTTATGAATCAAAATATAACAATGAAATCATTACGAAACACACACGCAAGCAGTGATTTCGTGCTTTGAGTCAGAAATCAGAAGTCAGGGTCCTGGTGTATGGATACGTCGTCCACCACACCAACAACAGATTCCCTAAACTGATAACCACACTCATAAAACATAAAACTATTGATATTAGAAGATCATATTCTAATTTTATATGGTAGAACTGACTCCTATGATACCAATTTGTCATGAACCATCCCCCGGGGCCCGTGTCGTGACTACCCAAGCCCACCTTCCATAGGACAGGGGTTGGCGACTAGCACCGAAGGAGTATTCCCTAAATCTAAGAAGGAATTTACTTGATAACCAATAAACTCATGAAACCAAGCACAAAACAAGATATGAACACAATTATAATTAATTGAGAAAAGAGAGTGTACCGTAAGTGAAAGGGTCCAGAAAACATTACCAACTTGAAGGTACTAGAAAAATGGAATGTACAAGTAAACTGAACAGCTCCTTTAAACACACGCCAAGGATCCTACCAGAAGGACAGGTATTGATCTCGAATGGTCAGCTCTATGTTACACCTCTTCTAAGGTCCACCTCTGAGCTACCTCTAGTCCTGGTACCCTTTTCCTCAGTCTACATTGTCCACCGTCTGTACCAAACACATCATGGTGTGGGCATAGCCTGTGTAGGGGTGAGTATAACAATACTCAGTAGGGACCCTGAGACCCTCAAAGGTCTCACAAGATCCACAAGGACAAACAAAAAAGCATATAAGAAACTGGAAACCCTTCATTGGTATATGCCCATACATATAACTAAGTGATCAAGTATACCCATCTCATTCTTGGGGAAACACAATGTCCAACTCAAAATATCAAAGCTTAATTGTTCCAGAAAGGAAGGAATACCACGAATGAAACACCACAAAGGTAAGTAAAACAAACATAACACCACACAGAGAATACCAAAATGTTATCACCATAAAGGTAAGTACCACCAAGGTAAGACACACAGAAGAATACAAAAAAGGTATCACTATGAAGGTAAGTACCACAATGGTATGCTACACAGAAGAATACCACAAAGGTATCACAATGAAGATAAGTACCACAATGGTATGCCACACAAAATATTACCAAAAAGGAAAAGACGGAGCTCACACCAGGTATAACTTATGTACATTAGTAATGACGATTAGATGTAACAACTAAATCATCTTTTTCTGTTAAGAGGTAGATCCAAGTAGGATCCTAAATAATTGACACACATAAGATCCTTGTAAATCATCAGACCCAAATAGGAACATAGTACAACAGACCAACATATGATCCTAGAGTATTCCCACATGGATTACTAGTGAAAATACAAGTGAGAATCTCAAACACAGACCCCCAAAGGATCCCAAATCACATACCCACTTAGGATTCCTTTCTCATGTTACAGCGAGCTACAGGGTTCCTGCACAAAGATAGCTTGATTCCAGGAGGATCCACTCCTCAAGCCACGGGTCATTAATTCAACTACCACAAATTCCCATAAACAACATCTTAAAAGACTACCATGTAAAATGGGTCTCAATTCAATAGACGGTGCATCAATCATATATTCGGTCTGTATGTTATTTGCCTCCTAGTCCCGAGGGCCCTGTTGGATTTTTGTTAGATCCAACCCAGCCGTACCCCAACTTTATCCAAAACGCATGTGTGGTATACCAAAAGGACTTCCTCGATCCAAGGTTTTCTAGTTACATAGATGGTTCATCAAACAGACACCTGAAGCTCGAGATATATCCGAAAGTGCGAAAATGGGTCGATGTTGGTCCTGGTCTGGTCTGACCCGCTTGGATCGACCTTGTTCGGGTCGCCCCATCCTGATGGGTCTAGCCTGGCCCACTGGTGCATACAGGCCTACTAGTCCTACAGTGCGGCAGCCCATGGTGCTGCGGCCCACTGGCTCACCAGCAGGCCGGTTGGCTAGCATCATCCGCGTGCTACGCGGTCGCACGTCCCGACATCACCGACGGCTGCCTCGACTAGCCGTCGTTCCTTCAAATCCACAGCATAATGCCACGACTTTTACATGCCGAGCGGCACATATTCATTCAAATATACCCTTCATGTGGCCGACAGGAGTCCTAGGTGCCACTCTTGCTCAACCGCGACCAACGCTCCATGGAGACAGTCGCCGTTCCTGAGCCCCACCGGTGGCGGTCATCATCATCCTCTATCGCAAAGAACACTTCAAGAACCACAATGATTTGTGGAGAGTTCAATCCATGTTCATTTGGCCCGTACACTCTGCAGTAGTGCGGTATCAAGTGGCTCTTGGGAGGAGACTCAAAGTGAATGTAAATTAACGATGATTAATTGAAAACACAGACCTACTTTTTTATTCGTTGGGGGATGTCATAGGGAAGAACGCGACGTCATTGGAGAATGTTTGCATTCGTTTCTCCTAAAAGGAACTTGAAATCTATGATTGGGTCGGTTCCCATTCTTTGTTGAAGTGGATTTCTTCGTTTGGGAGGAAGAGTTTCTCCAAAACATTCTCCCAATTCTCCTCTTGCCAACACTTCTCTAACCAATCCTCTCAAAGGTGGAGGGGATCCAATATAAATTAAATTATGTTTAATAATTTAATTTTATGTACCTTTTAATTGAATCAATTAAATTGGATAAATAAATTAATGTAGAGTTGGGAGGTTTTCCCCCCATTAAGAGGGGTTTGGGTGGTCCCCACCACCATTGATTGAATTAGGGGTTTTGTAGCTCGTATGGTCCCAACCACCAAGCATTTAATTGGGAGGATAAAAATAATATAAAATTTAATCTTTAGTTTATTTTTATTTACACAAAAAACTAAAAAACTGACTTTCAACCTTGACCAATTGTTTTTGAGGTGAAATTCTCCATATGTGAATACCGGCACTACATGTTCATCAATGTCCTCATATTTCAATTCCGAGCACCTATTGAAAATTTACAAATACCCACTCAGACATTTACTGAAAATACTTAAAGAAAATTAAAAAACTCATTCCCAGAACACCGAGACTTGGAATCCCATGCTGTAAATTTTTATGGACACATAAAAATACAATATAATTAAAAAAAATTGTGGAATTTTCAGGTCTATACAATAAAAGTATTAAAAAATACATAGAACAAAAAATTAGTTTCATCGGGTTCCCATGTAGCCATATAGATGATTAAATTTTCATACTTTATCATATTCTTGTAACTAATATCATTATATAGGGTCATAAAATCATTTTATGAGTTGAATAATTTCGTAGAGTCATTCAACTTATGGTTCAAGGATGTATTAATTTGACCAGATTGGGTAGGCCTAGGTCTAGGCTCATTCAAACAAAAGAAGTATGTATGGAAAGAATTATATTTTTGAATATGGTTATCTTGTGTTATCATCAATTAAACTACATTTTTTATCAGGGATAGACTGATAAAAGAAAATGTGGCTGGATTGGGTGTATCCTTGTTAAATATGCTGACAAGTGCATGGAAGAAGATGATACAAGTAATTGGAGTAAAATTGGGATTGGAATCTCTCAACCTATAGCTAGGTCCATATACATTCTAATAAAAAAATATGATTGGCATTGGTTTAACTATGTTCAATCTTTTATTGGGTACATAGTGTTACAAATCTAATCAATGTGGTAAGAACATGTTCTGCCACATCACAGTCCTCAGAATTGAAGGTCTAGAATGCAGGTATCATTCTCATAAGTAGTGAATGATGAATAACATCACAAATAAAATTAAAATTCATGTTAATAATTATGAACATTATAGAATCACAGATAACATTTTCCATTTCCATGGATAATAACCCATTTGATCTCATTCATCCCATATCCCATTGTATTGGATTACTAGTACTAAACTAATGTCACTATCTAGATAATATGTTTTGAGTATATTATTTTAATTAAATATTTATCTTTCATCCTTTTTTATGATAATAAATATTAGTGATCATTTATTAAATTATATGAACTTTGGTCATGACTCATGAATCATACACTCTATGGCCATAGGATAAATATGTCTCATAATTATAAACACAATCCTCCCACCATAGTGGATCATCTCTTATAGTTTTTTGAAACCATCCTTTTTCAATACACGCAACAAAAATTATTATAAAAAACACTTAACAGGGTGACATATACATTATGGAACATCATTGGCTCCTCTTATATAGGCAAATCCAAAGAAATATGGTCACACGGTCGTTAAAAAATTCTTTTAACCAAGGATCAATGCCTCATATTATTAAAATTAAGTATCATAAGTCTTATAATGATAATCCTTGACGAGACTCATGGGAAACATAACTATGAATTGAAATTATATAAGAAAACCCAAGATATTGTATCACATAGGTATCGAAATGTTCACCGCTCTTAGTGGAGCATCGTATATATTCACACTTGAACTCAAAGAATTACTCGATTTACTACCTATATTTGGATGACCTATGTGTGTTTTAAATAAATTAAAACTAGGTTTCACGGTTTCAAATTAGCTACTTGAAAACTCATGGATATTAATGAATGTGTGTGAAAAATTTTCGAAAACCCTATTAGGTCACTCATATTTCTTCTCATTTATCCCGACTATTTTGGTTTACCTTCATGAATTTTATAGTAAAATTACCTACATTAGTGTCACAAAACATATATAATGACATATAAAATTAAGGAAAATAATAGGTCTACCTAAGAGATTTTAATATAAAATCATGGACCAATTAATAATCCCCAATACCATGTCACCAAAAGTGCATCCACATAAATCAATTCAAGATAAAAATCATGAGTGGATCCTAGATGACTCCTTGTCCTAGTTAAAAAAAATAGATTCCCATTTTGATTCATCACACAATTTTATATAAAATATTTTGAAATAATTAAAATATTCATTGGGTTATGTAGAATCACTAAAACAACATCCAATTGTCTGTATCTCTTCCTGAAGATCCTCCTATAACTATATTATTAATAAACCTATTGAAACATTTGATTATTTCCATGATCCATTTAAATACAATATAAATATCTATAAGTAACAATTTATAATTATAAGAATATAAATAATAGAAAGAAATATTAGAGAATGGGAAGGAATTACAAACAATTTATAAAATAAATCCACCCTAAACAATCAAAGTCAATGAATAAAGAAGGTAACATAAGTTTATGGGAACTTAACCACATTTATCTAATTAATTAATTATATAATACTTGAATGTAAATTTTTTTAAAACATATAATTCAATTTTCCCTAATAAAAAATTCAACATTGGAACTATCAGTTTCCCACAGGTCCTCTATTGAAACTCAATAGCTCACCAATAATCTAGTGGAGGTGACATGGCCTCAAGGCATCAATAATTTTGATTCATCCTCCTTTTATGGATATATAATACCCATTGTTTCTACACTAGGTTCCCAATGGTTACATGAAGCCATATCCTAATTTATTTTTATTACAAAAAAATAAAAAATTTGTCTGCGGTATTTTATACCTATATTTTTATCTTCACAACCTTTATTAGATCATTTAAAAAATTTCACAATCTATTTATACAAATTTTATTTCCAATTATAATATTTTTGTACGAAACTATATAATAATAATAATTTTTTCTGGTACCAATAACACAATACAGTGTGGGTCTTATAAACATGAAACTATATATTAAGGAAGAAACATAAAAAATATATAGTAATGAACATTATCCATTTCATTTAAATTAATACATATCATATCCATGAATTTGTCTAGTTTTAGTTATACAACAACCACACCAAAAATAGTGGAACTATCATCTCTTTGAAATAACATCTTAGTGTTCAAGAATTTCATTATTTATTCCTAAAACATCCTAAGGAAATAAATTTTTCTCCCATCTAATATGATTTCACCTGAAATTCCTTATTGGATACTCTTATAGACATAATTATTCTATAAAATAATAGACCACAAACTATGACACAAATAAGTTCTACCTCCTCCCCAATTATTTTTTAAAATATGAGACATTTGTAATGTAATAAACATCCAATGTTAAACCTCAGATTTCAGTGTAACTATCATACTCTTGATTTATAAAACATTATAGTTAAATTTGATTATATCTCCATTGACTACACATTTAAATGATATTTTCCCATATGAAAATTTATCCTTCACATTGATAATCCATTTATTATATATGTTTTCAAACACCCATCATTTAAGTACAAAAATTATTGATGGGTAATTATTGATCATCTAATAATCCAATGATATTGAAACAACCCATGAAATTACCAATCTATCTTTAACCAAAAAAACATATTATTAACTAAGAATATATAATACCTTTAAATAGGAAATACCTTATATCTTATACTCCTATATATATTCAGAACATGAACCAGTAAAGTAAGAACCATGTGAATAATGCCTCTAATGGTGATACACTAGATAATGGATCCTTAATCATATCAAGATAATCTCTAATAAATATAACGTTTTTAACACTTTCTTTATAAAGAATAATGATAATAAAGGATGAAGGGGTGTTAGGGCCTTTGTCTTGGAGACAATTTTTTGAAAATGATAAATAGAGTTTTGGATTTGTCTTACAAGATCTCACATATCACCAACAGAAATATCAAATACCTTTTATTGTTACTCTCATGACCCTTCAATAAATAAATATATTCAATGTTGGCCATATAAGGTGTTATCTTATAACACACATAAATTTTTATCTGTCAGTGTCTCGTTCGTTGAACACTTAAATCAATGTAATCATCCATAATTGAATAATATTATGATTCATTACAAATGAATACCATATGGTAGAACATGGTTCTGTAGAACACACTCATATATCATAAAACCTATATCATAATGATTATTATAAAATATTATATATGTCCATAGATAAAACACCATGATTTTATGTTATAATCATATCAAAATCTACAGTATGAATCTTGTGAATATTGATTCATTTGTATGAGTTGATTTTAGAGGCTATGGTATCCATTATTTTAATAAATTCAAAACATTCTTCCACTTTCACTAAATTTGTTTTTGAATTTTATGCAAAACTACATAATTCATTATGATTCATTCTAAAACTAGATACAGTTTATCAAGATATATTAATTAAAAAATAAAAACATTGTCTAAAAACTAATTTTTATACAATTATATAACAATATGAACGTATTGGAATTTATATCATTGACAAAAAATATGAAATCAAAATTTCATAGATGTATTCAAAGAGTGGCCTATTACAAATAAAGAATAATACTATAGAATAAAAAGAGTGTTTTTATTTTATAAAAAATTATCATATCCTCATATTAATATTTCTAGATGAAGACTTATAATAAACATCATATGTATTCCTATCAAATCCATATTCCCTAGAAATCACATGACCAAAAAATATAGAACTATTCAAACCAAAAACTTTTGTTTTTCCACAAATAATTATATAAAAAAATTAACATAGTAGATGGATAAATCAAATATCATTCATCAATAAGATGATAAAATCACATGTACATCAACTATGTCATTGAGAAAATCATATTTAACTAAAAAAATTCTGGATATGAATTTCCTCAGTCTAGTTTTATCAAAAGTTAGACTATATTTTCTCATTATAGGAGCACAAAATCTCATTTATTTATGCTCCAACAACCAATATGATCATTAAAATATCCAACCAACCCATGATTAGGTAATTATATAGGATTATGTATAAAAGGTACTAAATTATGAAGGTTTTATTTCTTGTAATCTCAGAAACCTTTGTTAAAAAAATAATAATAAAAATATACCATAAAGTATATTGAAGATTTTTTGACATTCAATGAGGTATACGTTGGTAGTTTAATCTATGTAGAAAGTGTCAATTTATTTCCACGTTAGTATATTATTTCATACTCATTTAAAAAAATTTCATCGAGAATTGTATTCCATTCCTTCCAACCATGACATATCACAATAACCCATTGTAATCAATATTGAACAACAGTTAGTGGAAACTAAAAGTTATGATTTGAGGATATATTATTATTTGACTAATCAATTGAAATAAATTTTAGTATACATAAATGACTGATAATTCAATATTTCTTCTTTTATTAAATGAGGATTTATTATAAAACCATTACATTCAATCCCATAAGTATCATATAGAATGATATTTAAAATGACTCTCATGCAGATTGTTTGGTATAGAAATTATGAATGGATATGATACATTATCTTCTATATCCACCCCAAAAATCATAACATATCACCTCTTGAGGATATCTAATAATATATTGTATTTTTTAAGGATTTTCTGGTCATTTGGTGAGACTGGGTATCCTTAGATTAAGAAAAAACACTATTATTGTCATAGTAAATCGTGATTTCTCCCTTAAATCATGAAACGACACGAAGTTCCTTGATAAACATATATATTAAAATATATTCCTTTTGAGTATCTGATAAAATGATGTATTGCACCTTTTTTTAGACCCCCATGGTTTCCTATTTGGATGTATTCGAACTAGTAACTCGATCATTTTGGACAACCATGAAATAATTTTGTGATATCACGTAATATTAATCATATAGGGATATTTTGATATCATAACCCTTAACATTGTACTTATTATCTCATAGAATGATAAATAACATATCATTAGTCTTTATAAGTACATTAGGATATTCTTTTGAGTAATATAGTGACACTCACTATGATATCATTGCCTAATATCAGGTTAACTACAAGACATAGAATACATGGTATGTTATACAGAGGATATATAGGAAATTCTATCAATTTTTTAAAACTATTTAGAAGGATCAGTATCATTCATAAGATTCATGCAATGTAACACCAGTAATAAACCCTTTTTAGTGTTCTACATGCTAAAATACATTATCATGTTACTAATTTACATGTCTTGAATGATTCAGAGAAACCACATTGATATATCTCTATATATATCTATACCTAGTAAATATGAAGGTTCATCTATTCTTTGAATAGATAAATAATTACCACACCACATATTAATAGAATATAGATTTTGGATGTCATTTATGGCAAGAAGTATTCCATATATACACAATATTAGATATACCACAAAAATACCAGTAATCAATCTTTCTTTACAAGAGTCCTCTAAAATATTAATAAAAAAATCATTAATTACATTATCAAATTGGATATTCTAAAAATGAGAATATTTCTTTAGTACATAAATTGAGCATTGTAAATTTCATACTATATCATACTCATTTGGGACTTCAAAACCATTAGGTTATATCATATACATTCCCATGACTAAATTACTATTATTGAATGTGGTTTTGATATCTATTTGATAAATTTCAAATTCTAAATTATTTGATATAGCATGAAATATCCCTATAGTTTTATCATGAAAATATGTCAAATTGTTTCTTCATTATCATTTCCAGTAATTTTGTTTTAATATTTTTTAAATATGGGTTATATATAGGGAGACACTCTAGCATCAGTGTTTATTATTTTATGGAATAACCAATTTCTCCTTATGGGTATCTCCCCTTCAGGGGCATCCATCGAGTTCTAAAATCTATTTGTGTACAAGTATTCCATTTAAATTACCATGGATTATAAAAATTACTAAAAATCCTAACACTTGGTAGTCATATAGAAAATAGTAGGTTAGTATTATATTAATGATCCCTCAATATAATTTTTGTAACACCCCATGATTTCATAGCAAGTTATCTCTTCAATGTAATACAATCACATTCACTACACGGAACACTAAGTTCAAGCACACCACGACTAACCAATCTAGCCATTCAAAAGAGTTTATGAATAGTGTTAACTAAATTTTGAAATATATATATTTCATAAAATTTTATAATCCATATTATGAGTTTCTTAGACATAATTTAAGAAAAAGTTAATTTTTTTCAGATAAAATAAGTATATTTCAAAAATGAAAACATCCCACATTTTAATGGTGAACCCTTATTAAATACAATATTTGAATCATTTATATTTTGAATTTGACAAAATAAATTTATTTTTTAATATCATGACATAAAAATTTAGTTTCAATAAATTTTTGGGGTTTTTCAGATAACTTTCAAATTTGGGCGAATAGTGAAAAAACTATATTTTAACTAAAAACAACTTTTGTAGTATAAGTAATTTATATTGTTAAATTATACATTTTAATAGTTTGGAAGTATAAATAGATTATATTTTTACCGTTTAATCCATTGTTAGTCATTGTTAATAATTTCACTTTGAAATTGGACATAAACAAGTGTCTATCATTTGACAGTTATTATTTCATAAAAATACGCCTTTTGGTTTTGACAACATGAATTAATTTTAAATTCAAAAATGAAACTTATATTATTTTAAATTTTTAATGTAAACTTAATTATTGATTTCATAATTCTATAATTATCTTAGGGTAATATTTTGGTATTTGTCCGAAATCTTTCAATTTTTGATTAATAGTGAAAAACAATAAGTTACTGGTTAAAACTGACTTTTTATTTAAATAAATAGTTATTTTTTAAAATTTATTTTTGGTCTAAATAGATACTTAATACCTATATAAGTTCAATATAATTCATTGGAGTCATTTTATAATAATTTTAGATACATAAAAAGTTTATTGAACTTTTTACTATCCTTTACCCACCTCCTAAGAGAATTTGAAAATCTGTATAAAACATAATTTTCCTATTTCTGTGAGTTGAATTTCAAAAATCTGAGAGGCATGGTTATCCTTAGTATATAAAATGTGGTTCAACAAGATGAAAATAATTTTTTGTGAATCGTAACATTTGACTTTTATTTTCCGCTCTTAAGGGTAAATAAGGTAAGTCAAGGTAAAAAATATTATAATAATACAAAATTACCTTAACACTTGTCCTGACCTTATTGGATACTATTGTCTGACAATGGGAATCCTTGGGTGGATTTTGGGACCCCATGGAGCCAGTTATGAATGATAATGACACTTTATTTTAATTAACTTAAAGAAAAGGATAAAATGACAAAAACAAATATCTTTTAGTAAATAAATTTTTCATGGGGTTATATATATCCTATTTTAGAATATGAATATTAATTGGAAATATAAAAAGATTTCTTACATAATGTTATTTTATTTATATTTTTTAAACGTTAAATAATTTAATTTATTTATGACATAATGATGATGCAGTAATTACGTTATTAATGAAATAGTAAAATAATTTATATTATAAACATCCAAATAAATGTAATTTGAGATTTTTTATGAATTAAACTACATTTATACGTAAATATGACATGGTAGGGTTGATTAAATTAATTTAATACAATGTAATAATGCAGTTATGAATTTAACAAAAACAAAATAGCAAATAGTATCAAAATTGACATTAAAGTGTTTTTAAAACAAATATTATATTATTAAGTGATATTGTATTCATAAAAATATAAGGTTAGGAAAAAAGTCTAAAATAATATTATATATGTAATTAAGAAACCACTTGAGGTTCTCTTGGAAGTTTATTGTATGTTTATTAACTATATATTATGAAAATACAAAGAGAAAGGTAAATGTCAAACTAATTAACTAAGAGTTAAATCAATTGAATGAGGTTAATATAGTGACCCAAACCTATCTAAAACCTATTGGTTTAGTATTTTTCGTCTAATAACCACCATATAATCTAAATAAATAATTTTGGATCCTTTATAATCCGACAATGAGTTTATTATAAATTAATATTTCAATCTTTTCATAAGGTTCCCCTCACCCCTCTTATAAATGGGAACCCACTTTCCCTCAAATTGATACCTTAAAAGCCATTTGTCTCAGCCAAACCCTACCTAAATATCCTTAAAACTATCCTAGCTTCATCCAAGAGGCCTTACTTTGGTTAGAAATCCATCTTATGGAGCCATATTGATCAAATAAAATAGAAGAACCCGAAGAAGAGGTAAATATTTCATCACCTCTTTCAAGTTCTTTTCTTATTCCACTTCCCCTTTCATTGTTGTTTCCATTCTAAAATAATAACTGTAGTATCTTCTATATACTGTGATGTTATTATAAATATGGTACAACCATATTAAATATTCTATCCATCCTTTGTCTGACATGTCACCATATTTGCGTACGTAAGGCTTACCGTCTCCATGTCATGGTGTAGTTGTTATTCAATACATTATTCTTTGGATGGGTATAATTATGAGGTATAATTTCTGTAAATAATAAATATAACATGATAATTATTCTGTATATATGATATAATATCCAATTTTATATGATTTTAATATCAAAATAATGATATTTTTGCTCATGCGTACGTATGGATTACCGTCTCCATGACGCGCTGAGATTCATTTCCACGTTCACCATTCATCAATGATTATAAGAATATTTATTACTAATAATTATGTAATATATGACATAATAATAATACTGAAGATATATATATATATATATGTATTTACATATATCATATTCACTTACTTCTGTTCAATAGGATATGAAAATAAAAACAGCATTTATGCGTACGTACGACCTATCGTCTCCATAAACGATGTTCTCCATTTCAGAATTATATCTATAATAAATATTTATATTGTAAATATTTATGATATATAAATCATGTTTTAATTTCTATAATGATTTAAATCATGATCTAAATGATACGATCAAGAATAACAAGTTAAAATATGTACGATAAAGAATGCAATTATTACCCGAAATGTTAATTTATCACGAAAATCATTATTAAATAGTTGTTATAAAGTCACAAATGAAACATGTATCATATAATAAATATGAATATTGTTATTGTATAATATAATAACATTAAATGGTCATTATACAAGAGGATAAATGCACCCTTTCTCAAAGAAAACTACAAGGTAAGGGGTTTCTTATATCACTTTTAATTCCGTGAGATTTCCATTGTTCCCCAAATATTTAATACATGTGGTGTATTTTGTAATACTATTTGATATATATTATCATGATTATATTTATATTCATGATATTATATGATTCATTTTGTGTTTATTGACTATTGTTCATTCGACTTGATTGATTACAACGAGGTAATGGTTTTTTCCTCATCTAATTATTATCTGAGATTTTCATGTGTAAGTATTTTTTGGGACATACATATCATAGATACCCATATTTTATAAAAATGATTTCAAAAGGAATATTTTAATGTTTTAGAGGAGGGAATATTTTACAAGATTATCCTTTTAAATTTTTTAATGATTTATCTTTCTAAATCCTTTTAATTAATGTCTATGTTTTCAAAATGAATTGAAGGATTTATTTATATGGATGTGAATGTTTTGAAATGATAATTATTTTAAAAATATTAAAAGTATAATTGGACACTTTGTTTCAAAAAACTATTTTAAAGGACAACCTTTTTAAATTGTGAAAATTTTAAACGATTTCATGAAAAATGGGTATTTCTCTAGAAGCATTTTACTGATCATTTTCATCTAGGTCAACTTCCTTTAATGGAATTTACATTTGCTTAATGTTGATAAAATATGATAAAAACTTCTTATACTGCATTTAATGGTATGAGATATGTTTGACTGTGGATGTGTTATTTTTATACCATTCATGGTTTATGGATAATGTATTGACATTTCGAATGCTAGTTTTAATATTAATGTTTATGTTATATTTCAACCTTTTCTTATGATGAATGTATTGGAATGATATGTTCTGGGTTGGAGATAGATAAAAATAAGCCCTCCGGGTTGGGGCCCGGTTACAATAGACCCTCTGAGTTGGAGTCCAGTTACAGAGGCTCTCCGGGATGGAGTCCGGTTATATAGGCTCTTCGGGTTGGAGTCCTGTTACAAAGGCTCTCCCGGATGGAGTCCAGTTACCGAGGAACTTCGGGTTTTGGTATGGTTACAGTTAGCCCATAGGTCCTAGCACGAGGCCTTGACACAAAAAATAAAGTATGTCACTGTACATTACCTCATTATGAAATTAGTTATTACATGTGATTATTAAACTAATATAATATCCATGTGCATGTTTATACGGTAATGATTGATTTTTTCCATATAATGTTCATATTTATGTTTAAAATGATATTGTTTTTATTACACATCAATCCTTAAAAGATTATAGCTTTTGCTAATTTATTTACCCTTTCTGAGCATATGAGCTCACCCCATTCTTATGTTTTATTTTCCCAGGAACCCATGAAGTGTATTATGTTTGAGATTTAGGGTTAAGCTAAGGGAACAATGGAATTATTAAAGGATTTTTGTTGTTGTTGTATGTTGGAATGTGTAATGTAATGTTCGTGTATGTAATCTATTTTTCAAGACTGTTAAACTGATTAGTCTTTTGGGGCTTGATTCCTTGTAATCATGCCAATGTATAAAAATAAGTCACAGACTCTGGGAATCTAGGGTCGAGGAATTATAGTTGGTATCAAATGGAGGTTAGTAATAACCCTGGACACTAGATTTAGATAACTTCTAATTAAAGCACATTATCCTAAGATAGAATTTAAGGATTAGAATAGAAGAACTTCCTATAATTTTGGTAATATAAATATTTTTTGGTTTTTCCATGAAAATACATCTCTATATGGATACGAGTAGGTAGAGGAGGCTCTGGCACAAATATTCCTATGGGTAAAACCAGAAATCACCACTTTGATCTAGACTTGAATGGGAACTGGTGCACGACAATGAGACTTGCTGAAATCATGGTAACGACACTCCATGTGGTTATGCATTGGAAAAATCTCATCTTATTTACAAATCATTATAGAGGATATGTTATTATATACCTTCTCAATGAAAATATTTTTAGGATTATGTATTATATCAATAAATAATTCAATTTATGTTTGGTATTTTACAAGTATGGAATTATTCATTGTAATTCATAAACTGACATAGTGTATGACATTGTATAGAAATGGATCCTAGTAGTAGGAATGTGAACTCCCATAATATGTATGACCCAATGAGTTTGAAGGATCATATATTTCACTGTATTAAGCCAAAATATATAAGGGAAATAGTCTCCCATGTATTCTCAACAAACGAAGTAATAGTATCATGTGTTAAAAAGATTTGTAAATAATTCTTTGAGTCTTATGTATTTTAAGGGAAGCAAGAGAATAAAAGGATGGAAGAGAGAAATATGGATAAAAGTAAGAGGAAAAATAATGATTTTCTCATATGTGATAAAATTTGAAAGAATAACCTTGGTAAATGCAAGAAGGGAATGATATGTTGTTATAAGTGTGTAGAAAAAGGGCACCATGTACATGATTTCAAGGTAAAGAAAAAAGGTTCAAATGTACAATGCTTCATCTGCAAGGCGTTGGGACGCTACCTGAATAAATGTCCTAGTCAACATAGTATAACTTAAATGATGCTATTGGATAATAATCATGTTGTGATACTACCTCAGATGAAGAGGAATGACTAGAGTTCTTATGTTGTTATTATATAATTATTTCATTTAAGTGTTGTATCAACAATATTCTACTCATATGAATTATAGAGATATATAAGGATTTGTACTGCAGTACTATTTTATTGGGGATTTGTGATTATTTGATTCTATGAAAAGTGAGTTAATAGTAAGCAAATTTTTTTGGAAAAATACATGGATGAAGTAAATTTAATCCTTAATATGGCCTTGATAATGAAGTAGTAATTTTGGAATACGTTATGGTTGATTTGGATAAATTATATTGGATATTCATGACTTCTTGGAATTGATTAATAGTTTTTTTATTTAATTATTGTCGTGATAATCAATTTTTTTGGATATGAAAAATATATCTAGTATTATATAAAGGATAAGAGAGAACTAATGTAATCAAAAAGGTTTTATGGTAATTAATTGTGTTACCATGTTTTAAAAAAATACATGATAAAGGTGTTCACAAATTATTACGTTGGAAATAGGATCTTAATTGTGTTTAACATCCTTTTTAATTATGGACTGTGAGTTTGAATAGAAGTATTTTTTGATAAGTCTAATGTTTGGAATGGATTATGTTTGAAATTCGATATTATTTTTAAGATAATTTTTGGATTTTTATAAAAATTATAACACGCAAACAGTGTGACAACCCATCACATCGGAAAAAGCTGCTGGAATCGAACCCACAACCATAGTGTGACTAGGATTTATCGCCTACCACTGGACTACATGAAGTACCTGGATTGTATAATGTAGTTTCTTTTATTCACAGTTCGGATAGGTGAATTATAAATTAATTTTTTATAACCCTATATGAATAAGATAAATATAATATTTTTTATGTTGTTTTTTCTTTTAGAGTGAATGATGAGTTTTTGGTAGACATTTGTTAAAGGATAGAACTCTAGTTGTCAATTATATATTTTCTTCTACTCTTATTCTATGAATAAATTTATTCTTAATCTTTACGTAATGGATCATGAAACTAAAAATTTGTTATCCTAATACCTTATGTTTTTTTGAACCAATAATATTTTAAATCACAATAGATTGATTTCTTTTAGGCCCTCGATACTACAATTGTTTGTGGCTGATGATCTCAATCACTCCCTATAAATATTTATGTTCTTCCTCCAATTATGTGCCTATAATTTCCTTCTATGTTGTAATAATTGAAATCATAATTTAGGGGTTACCTTTTCATTACACCTTTTCCTCTTATTAAGATTAAATATTATTAACAAAAGTTTTCGATGTGGGTTTTCTCACAATGTTATTTTCTATTCTAAACCATTTATTTTCGAAGAATAAATTCAAATTGTGAGGACCAAATTTATTGAAATATGGATAAATATAACACCCTATGATTTCATAGTACATTTTTTCATCAATGTAATTCAATAACTTGTATTACACGCAACACCGAGTTCAAGCGCATCACGAACTTCCAAACTAGCCGTTCAAAAGATGTTATGAATAGTATTAACTGATAATTTAACATTTTATAATCCTTATAATTTTAGAATCAATATTATGAGTTTCTTAGACATAATTTAACAAAAAATTAATTTTTTCAGATAAAAGAAGTGTTTTTCTAAAAATGAAATTTTAACGCCTTTTAATGGTGAGTGATTTTTAAATCCAATATTTGAAAATTTTATATATAAAATTTTTCAAAATAATAATTGTTTTAGAATCAGTACATATGAATTAAGTTTCAACAAATTTTTGGTGTTTTTCTGATAACTTTAATATTTGGGTGAAAAGTGAAAAATGCTATATTTTTACTGAAAACAACTTTTTTAATAAAAATAATTTATAGTGTTAAATTATACATTTTATTGGTTTTAATGTATAGATAGATTATATTTTTACCATTTAATTAAATTCAGGTCATTGTGAGTAATTTCACTTTGAAATTGGACATAAACAAGTGTCAATCTTTTGAGAGCTATTATTTCTTAAAAACATGCCTTTTGGATTTGACAACGGGAATTAATTATATATTAATAAATATAACTTTTATGTTTTGAATATTTTAAAATAGAAAAAATTTTTGAATTCATAATATCAAAAATATCTTAGGGTTAAATTTTGGTATTTTTTCTGAAAACATTCAATTTTTGAAGAATAGTGAAAAACACTAAGTTATTAGATAAAACCGTATTTTTATTTAAAGAAATATTTATTTTATTTCAATTTATTTTTGGCCCTAATAGATACATAATACCTCTATATGTTCAATATAATTCATTGGAGTCATTTTAGATTAATTTTAGATATATAAAAATATTATTGAACATTTTACCGTTATTCACCAATCTCCTAGGAGAATTTTCAAATTTACATAAAACATAATTTTTTCTATTTCTGTAGGATGAATTTAAAAATTTCAAGAGACATGGTTAACCTCAGTAAGTAAATTATAGTTTAATATGGAGAAAATAATTTTTGGTGAATAATTACTTTTGACTTTTATTTAACGTGGTTAAAGGTAAATAGGTTAATTGAAGGTAAAAAGAATATTATAATATTAAAAAATTATTTTAACACTTGTAAAAACCTTATTTTAAGAGTCATTGCTGACCACAGGCATCCTTGGGTCAATTTTGGGACCCCATGGAGCCACTTATGAATGCTAATGACACATTATTTTAATTATCTTAATGTAAATGCAAAATAAAAAAAATTAGTAAATCAATTTTTACATGGGGATATATAAGTCATCATTTAAACTATAAATATTACATGGAAAGATAAAATGATTTCCCACATAATCTAATTTTATTTATTTATTTTATAAATTCAATAAATTAATTAATTTATGACATAATGATGATGCGGTAATTACCTTATTAATGCAATATTAAAACAATTGATATTATAAATATCCATTAAAGGTATTTTAAAACTTCTTATGAATTCCACTAGTTTTCTAGATTAATATGACATGTTAGGGTTTATTAAATTATTATTTTTTGAATTAATAATGTTGTTATGTACATAACAAAAACAAAATAGAAAATAGTCTGAAAATTGACAAAAAAGAAACTGTTGATGTTGAAATCGATTAGATGGGTTCCTCCCATTTCATCATGGTTGAATGTGAATGTTGATGGTGGGGCATCTGGTAAAATTGGCCTTCTAGGTGTGGTGGGGTGTTATTCAACCATCGGGGCTTCATTAAGGGTTTCTTCTATCATTATATCAGAATTGGTTCTGCGCTTGAAGCTGAATTATGGGCTATGATTAAAGTTGTCAACTATCTTGTACTCCACAGTTGGAGGCACATATGAGTATAATATGACTCAAGTGCAATGGTGCACATTCTGTGCGAAAGGTCCAATGATGTTCCCTGGAGTATTCTTCCATCATGTATGGCATTCTTGTGTCTCCTTGAGGATCTTCAACTGGAAGTCAGTCATGTTTATAGAGAAGCAACCAGGTTGCTGATGCTCCATCCAAGAGGGCAATCATGGAGGTCTCCTCACGATGGTCCTTTGTCATCCTGGAATTTTTCTCAGATCTTGTTGATTTGGACATGCATATTATGCTCTATTCTTTCCTTTGTAAACCCCCTTGTACTACCACCTTTTCAGTTTTTTAAATTTTTTTGTAAGGGGCGGGTTTTGACCGGATCCTGGACCTACTTTTATTTTTTTGATATTATATTCCTAAAAATTTATGGTTCAGCCAAAGGACTTAAACAATATTATATATGTTATTAATTAACCAATTTAGGTTCACTTTTTTTTATAGTATTTTTATTAACCATATAATATTAAAATACAAAGGGACATGGTAAATGTCAGAATAATTAATTAAGAGTTAAATATTAAAGATGAGGTTAATAGAGTGTCCCAAATCTATATAAAACCAATTGTTTGATTAGTTTTAAACCAATACCCACATCAGACTCAATATAAATCATTTTGAAGACAATAGAAAATGAAAATGATTTTATTATAAAATAATATTTCAATCTTTTCCAAATGTTCCCCTCACCCCTCTTATAAAATGGCACTCCCCCTTCTCTAATATTCACACCTTAAAAGCCATTTAGATCAGCCAAACCCATCCAAAATATCATCCCAACTGTCCTACATTCATCTTAATGACCTTTCGTAGATCAGAAAGACATCTTACGGATCCAATTTTATCAAATTAAAAGAAAAGATCCTGAATAAGAGGTAAATGTCTCGTTACCACTTTCAAGTTCTTTTCTTCTTCGACTTCCTCTTTCATTGTTGTTTCATTTCTAAAATAATAACCCTAGAATATTCTATATAAATTCATGTTATTATAAGTATGTTACATCCATATTCATGTTTCTATTAATCATTTGAATGACATGTCACCATACGTGCATATGTACGGCTTACCGTCTCTACGTCATGGTGTAGTTGTTATTCAATACATTATTATATGGATAGGTATAATAGTTATGTATAATTTATGTAAATAATAAATATAACATGATAATGATTCTATATATATGATATAACATCCAATTAGATACCATTTTCACATCAAAGGAATTATATTGTCGCTCCTGCGTACGTAAGGATTATTGTCACCAAGATGCGATGAGATTCCTTTCCGCGTTCACCATTCATCGACGATTATAAGAATATATATTACAAATAAGTATGTAATATATGATATTAAAATTCACCTAAGATATATATATTTATATATATGTTTGTGTGTATTTCTTTACTTACAAATATCTTATTCACTTACTTCCGTTCAATACGATATGAAAACAGATACAATGTTAATGCGTATGTAGGGCATACCGTGTCCATAAACGGTGTTTTCCATTTCATAATTATATCTATTGTAAATATTTATATTCTAAATATGTATGATATATAAATCAAGTGTTAAATTAAGGATGTATTTATATCGTGATATAAATGATACGATCAAGAATAACAAGTTAAAATATGTATGATAAAGAAAGCGATTATTAGCCAAAATGTTCATTTAACATGAAAATAATTATTAAATGGATGGTATAATGTCATAAATGAAACATGTATGATATAATAAATATGAATATTATTCTGTCATAATCTAATAACATATAATTTTTATTATACCATATGATAAACGTACCCTCAACCAAAGGAATATGCATGATAAGGTGTTTCTTATCTCACTTTTTATTCCATGATATTTCCATCGTTCACCATTGATTTAATTCATCTGGTGTATTGTGTATTGACCTTTGATATATATTATCATGATTATCTTTATATTAATGATATTCTGTGATACATATGGTGGTTATTGAATATTTTTCATACTACTCGATTGATTACAACGAGGTAAGGGTTATTTCCTCAATATCATTGTTATCTGATATTGTTAATGTTAATGTTTTTTCTAGGACATACATATCATAGATAACAATATTTTATAAAAACAAATTCAAAAATAATATTTTAAGGTTTTATGGGAGGGTCTATTTTACTAGATCATCATTTTAAATGTTTTAAAGATTTATCATTCTAAATACTTGTAATTAATGTCCATGTTTTCAAAATGATTTTAAGGATTTATTTATATGGACATGATTGTTTTGAATTGATAATTATTTTAAAATGTTTCAAAGTGGTATAGGACAATTTTATTTTAAAATATCTTTTCAATTTCTAACTTTATAAATTGTGATAATTTTTTACAATTTCATGAAAAATGGGTATTTCTCTCAAAGCATTTTACTGATCATTTTCAATTATGTCAACATATTTTAATGGATTTTAAACTTGTATGATGTTGATTTATTATGATACAAATCTTCCATATTATATTGAATGTTTTGTGATATGCTTGAGTTTGGATATGTTATTATTATATCATTCATGGTTTATGGATGAAGTATTGACATTTCGTATTCTATTTTTAATATAAATGTTTATGTTATATTTGAATCTTTTATAATGATGAATTTATGAGACTGGTATGTTCCGGGTTGTGGACTGGTAAAAGTAAGCCCTCTGGATAGGGGTCCGGTTATAGAAGACCCTCTAGGTTGGAGTCTAGATATAGAGACTCTCTGGGTTGGAGTCATGTTACAGAGGCTCTCTGGGTTGGAGTCCAGTTGCAGAGGCTCTCTGGGATGGAGTCCGGTTGTAGAAGCTCTCTAGGATTGGGTCCAGTTACAGTTAACCCATAGGTCCTGGAATGAGGCCTTGACACAGAAATTAATGCCCAGTAGTAAACATTCCCTCATTATGAAATTTTTTATTACATGTGATTATTCAACTAGTAGAATATCCATTTTCACGTTTCCATGGTAATGTTTTATTAGTTTTATCTATATTATGTAAATGTTTATTTTTAAAATACTATTTTTTTTATTACACATCTTTCCGTACATGTTTATAGATTCTACTAAATTATTTACACTTACTGATCATCTGAGATAACCCCTTTCTTGTGTTTTAGTTTACCAGGATCCCAAGAAGTGTATTATGTTCGAGATGTAGGGTTAAGCTAAGGGAACAATGGAATTCTCAAAGGATTTTTTTGTTGTATATTTGAAAGTGTAATGTAACATTCCTGTAGGTAATCTATTTTCCAAGATTGCTAAACTGATCGGTCTTTCGAGACTTGATTCTATGTAATCATGCCAACATATTAAAAAAAGCACTGACTCTGGGTTTCTAGGGTCGGGGCATTAAAATTTTCAATTAGAAATCAATATCTTAAAGGATAATAAAGAAACGCATCAGAACATATCAGTTTTGTGCAACATGAGTCAGTTTTTCTTCAATATCTACTTATAGATTCATAAATACATACATCTAAAGAACACTTTATATTTTTTGGTCGTATGTATCTCTAATTTTAAATTTCCTCACACTAATAACTCAAATTATATATTCCTTCTGAATAAATACACAAGTTTATGCAATACAAACTTTTTTCAGAAAGATTATAAAAATAATATGATATATTTCCTTAAAAAAATCATTAAATAATCACTTTTTTGATTCAAGGATAATATTTTAAGAATTCATTCATCATACATCTTCATGAAAACCTAATACCTTATAAAACGAATTTAGGGATATTTTGTTATCTATATTACATATAGTGTAATAATTTATACATTAAATGAATTGTGTTTAAGTAGGAATGTTGCAGTCATATGAGCCAAATATAATTGTAAAATTATTGAACATATCATAACATTATATATGATAATAAGTTGAAATAAATGATCTATTCTATGAAATTATTAGGAATGTTTTTTATATAACGTTATAATCCATGATATGAATTTAAGAGTTTATATGATTATATTAATAAAACTATAATTTTATATTTGAAAAATAAAATGAGAATGTTTTTATTTTTTTATAAGAGTTCTGTAGATTTTGTAAAATTTATATTAATTTCATAATGTTTTGACTCATTTCATATGAGTAATTAGAAAATTGTAAGTTTCATTTGGATACCATGTCAATGTTAAATAAAAATTTAAATTTAGACTAATAATAAGAGTCTTATGGAATTTAGTTATGATTTATATGAAAATATAAAATTCAGTTGAAAGCAAAAGATCCAGTTGGACATTTTTATGATATAATTGGAAATATGTATGAATATTTTATTAAATCCTCTATAGGTTAGCAAT
This sequence comes from Viscum album, assembly GCA_963277665.1. NCBI lineage: Eukaryota > Viridiplantae > Streptophyta > Magnoliopsida > Santalales > Viscaceae > Viscum > Viscum album. Next base: position 1,876,986,128 of record OY728150.1, on the reverse strand, counting down.
TAAAAAATTGATGAAATAGTGAATTTGTAAGAGTTATTTCAATAGTTTTAAGATTCATTCCATAATTCTAAAAGATTCATTTTACAATTATGAAACAACCATTTCAGTAAAAAATAACAATGTCATAGAACTAAAGAAAAAATTATATGTACCCTTCTAATCATAAGAAATTTTATATACTTATAATATCAAAATATTAAAAACCTATTAAAAATAATTTAGGATAATAATATTTTTTAATGATGATTCTATAATTAAATTCATATAATGTTAGATATTAACGTCAAAGATTTAAATATCATAAATAAATTTTGGATTCAAATTGAGTGAATATATTTTTATCTTTTATTCATAAAGAATAATATAAAAATCTGAACGAATATTATGGTGTAATTATCTACCCAAATATGAATATGTGAATGTGAATTTGTAACATTATGATAATATTTTACACTCCACCAAAATATATTTTTAGATTAATGTGTAAGAAATTAATAGAGAAAATATCTACCAAAGTATTCTAGATTTATAATGTTTAAATAATTGTGAATTATTTTCCAGTGATCAGAAATCATTAAATATCTATTCATGATTCGTTTTTTATAGGAAGCGATTTTAATAAATAATGTATTCAATAATTTAAATATTGATAAATATTTAATTGAGAATGGAATATTTTAATATATTTAGAGCACACCCGCATGATTTTTTGATTGAATAAACACTTTCAAGATTCTATTATAAAATTTGTTTATGATGTTTCTGTAGAGTGTTATTTAATTCCAAAAATATTATAAATAATAGGTTATGGGTAGTATAATGGTATAAACAAAAAAATCTCCAAATTAAGGACTATGATTGTTTCAAAATTTAGATGAATGGAAGACCCAAATACTGAAAAAAATTATTTGATTAAATAAAAACCAACAGATCATGATTAATAAATGATATGATATTTAGAAGAATAACATAAAATGATCTTGTATGATGTGAGAAAGGATTATTGATCTGATCAAATTAATAATTATAAATAATCAAAGGATTTTAAAAATAAAAAATGTTATTTATTAGTATTTGAAGGATCATGTGGAAGAACATCAATACTGTTGCTGTATCCTATAATTAAAGAGATGTGACTCAATTTTTTCATGGGTGAACTTTGAAGACTATAGTGATCTAGAATAAATATTATGTACACATTATAATAGAAAATATATTATCCAAAAAAACTTTATGTCGAACAAAAAAAATAGTTTCCTCTATTTTTAAACTTATAAAGGTAGTTGTTGGTTTGTGGATGATACTATCTCAACCCAAATAATTAAAAATTATATACTAAAGTGAAAACTATATGACTCAAAATAATTATATTCAAAACATATAATAGGTACCCTCTTTAGCGATAATCCCTATAAAATTATTTTCTTCCATGTTTTATTTACTATTTTTTATTATTTAGTATGTGTTATATTAATATCTTTAGTGTATTATATCCTTACCGATCGTATAGGTTAATTTCAAGAGAAAGTAATTATAAAAGAAACACCACTGATTCATCCCCCATTTCTCAACGGTGTAAACCAATACTGGGGGAACTTCAATTGGTATCATAGCATTCCCACACTCTTTATGTTATATCTCCAGGTTTATGAATATGTATAATTTTAATTTAGTTAACATATGGGTTATAAATACTTTTGATGTTAAAATATATTATGATAGGAAGAATACGATGTTACCCTATATTATGTCCCATGTCCAGAGCATTTTTGATGCAACCACCATTGGATTTATAGTGATTTAAAGAAGTTATCAAATGTTATTTCTGATAAGAATAACTTATAAAATTATAGATTTTTTTAAATTATATTCTCATGTCCTAATCATAATATTTTTATACCTAGGTGGTGGGACCTCAAACTAAAAATTGAATATGGTATAAGCTAGAAAAAAGTTCTGAATGAAATATAAAAGTTAAATGGCATAGGAATAAAATTTATAGAAATTGATTTCATGATATCAAAAAGGATTAAAAAATTTATACAAAGGTGATGAGACCTCAAACTAAAATTGAAATTTGGTAAAATATGCAAAATAGTTTTAATGAAATATAAAATTTAAAGTGGTTAGGATTCAAAATTAGTGAAATAAAATTAATTATACCAAAATAGATAAAGATTAAACAATTGAAGACTAATTTACAAGAGGTAATGAAATAGTCAAAACCCACAGTTTCTATAAAAAAATATAAGATTCTACAGTTTTCAATAAGTTTATATGAATCGTTAGAAATTTTTTTTGATAAAATAATTATACCCTAGAAGATAGGGTAATTATAACTATTGTCTAATTGAATAACATCTTATTTTATAATTCGATGTTAAATACACATGAATTAGTAATGAATATCGAGGATTATATATATTTGAATGAATTAAGAGATATAATGACAAAGGGTGAATAATTTATTGATTTTCATAAATATGAATGTGAACAAGAAGACAATGAAGAGTATAAGTGTGTTATGTATCTTATCATAATAACATCAAAAAGGGAAAAGGTAATAATATAGGAAAAATTAAATCAAATTTAAATATTTTTTTAGCAATTGGTAATTATCAATGAATGTTACGTAGAGGAAAAGTATTAATTATTATACCATTGAAAAAGATTAGAAATATCGAAAACATATATTTTTTAAAAAGATCATCACAAGGGTTGAAATATTTTTTAATAAAACTTTTCCTGTAAAGAAGAAAAGAAATATCATGTGTAAATAATATAAATAATAATCAACATCATATATATAATCTGGATATAAATACAATAAAAATTTTATATACCTAATTTATCATGTTTAAAAACATGATCTATCCTAAAGTATTGAAGAATAATATTTATATATGGAATATGTGCAGCATATATTGAAATATAAACTCAATATTATATTGATGAAAGTGAAATACTCAAAAATTATATTAGGATATTTGAGAAATAATATTCTCCTAATCCTAATGTAAAGGAATAATATATCAAAAATGAAACAACATATATTTATAAAAAAAATTCAAGAAAATGGTTTTTGATAATGTTAAGTTAGTAAAATATCATTATGAAAAATGTTCTTTTATAGATGAAAAATTATGAAATATGAAAAAAGTTTCCTAATGTGGAGAATGACTTGAAGAAGATTAGGTAAATAAAATTAAAAACGGTAAAAATCAATTTTTAATCACAACATAATGCTTGAATGATATGTCTGAATAAGTTGATCAAATAACCTACTTTTAATAATAAAATTCAACATGTTTCCTATAATATTAGAAGTTCAAAAATAATGTATAGATCTATTTTTCTCATGAAAAAATTATTGAAACCATCCTTATATAAAATTATTAGAATAATATTTCGGAAAATATGTTATATGAAAAAAAAGAACTATTTCCTTTATATCTGCACTAAAAAGATTCAATACTATATTATAATTAGTATGGAGGACCATGTTTTAGAAGATATTACTCTTATTATAGATTATTTGAAAATAAATTTTACATTTATAGGTCAATAAATTTTTTTCTACGGAAGTGGAAAATATCAAGGGGGATAAATTCTGAGAAGATAGATATAGATTCTTATCGAAATCAAGAAACAAATTCATTATCATTGTCAAACAAATTGATGTTCCAACACATTACTCTTGTGTGAGTGGAAAACATGAATGAAATATATGGAATATAATAAATTTCAATTTTTAAAATATATGTTTAAATAAAATTATAAAGAATTATATGCTGAAATATCTTCCTCAACATAATAGAGACATAAATAATGATTTTGAATATTTTTGAAAAGCAAAAATGGTATACATATCTCACAAAAGAAAAAAAATCTTATCCACAAACCAACTTGATCATATTCATCATAACATGTATTAACCTCTAACAATTTTTTTTTATTATTGTCTTATTTTTTATTATATTCAATAATAATTTCACAAAGAGAAATAATTTCAATTTCATAATGCACTAGTATAAAGTAGTAGAAATGTTCAAAAATTTTAAAATATGGTTTGAAAAAAACTGTGAGTAATCATAAATAGATTAAAATCCGGTAATGTTAAGGAATAAACCTACAATTATTTAAAATATATCATAAAAATCATGGAATCAACAAATATTACAATACACTCGACACTACCACGTAGAAATGAGTAATAGTAATAAAGAATTTGTGATTAGATAAAATGAGAAGAATAATTATTTATGAGTATAATATTTTAAGATAATTCATGAAAGAATAATAATGTATGACTATGAAAATTTTAATTAAAAAACTTTTATGATCATAGAGGAAAATTACATCATAAAAAAATTGTTATATGATAAATCCAAAAGTAAATTATATTAAGGTTTTTGTTATCCATTTTTAAAAAAAGAAAAAAAAATTAGAATGATTGGATAGAACACTGATGAATGGATCATAGTGGGATTTTATTCAAATGATCGAGACCATATCTATTTAGATAAGATAACAAAAAAACTATTAGATTGTTTTTATGTAAAGGATATTGAAAATGAGAAAAAATAGGATGTGATAAGTGAGGTAGTTATTGAAAATGATGATTCTAATAGTTTACATATCATTATTAAATAAAATTAAAAAGATTTTGGAAATATACATAAGTCTACTAATGTTTATTCTAGAAAACAATATTAAAGATTAATTTAATTGAATAGGGAAATCAAATCATCCTATATTAGGGATTGATATTGATTCAGATAATTGTATTATCAATCAATAATATTCATGGGAAAAAATAAGAAGATTAATAATGAAAAATAAGATATAATGTATTTCATATGATGAACTAGATATATTGTTCATGTTTCCTGATCAGAAAGAGTGGTTTAATTCCATTAATGAAAAACATAATCAAATTGAGAACTAATATACTATTCAACTATTATCATGACCATAAAAAATGTTATTGGAAATAAGTGGGTATTAAAGAAATAAATAAAAAGAAACAAATGAGGTGTTAAAATCCAGGCTGGTATTAAAATGGAATTCTTTAAAAGAATCCCTATACCATTATGAAACATTTTAACTAATGGAAATACTAGAGGCTATCGGGATGTTTAATTTAATATTATCACATAATCCCAACATGCTATTCGAACTAGATGTGATGTTTATACTTTCAATTAAAGTCTAAGAAGAAGAATATTTAATTAAAAAATAAGGGTAACATACCTAACAGTGAAGGAAGTATGCTATACTAACAAAATGATTTTTGTGTCATAAAATAGGATTCTAAATTATAGTATTCTATGTTGTCTGAGTACCTGAGAAAAATTCATATTATTAAAGGGAATCTTATAAAAAAAGCATTATATGAAGTAGATGACAACATCTACTCTAATTATCATTATTAATATTGTTGATATAATATTTTAATCTGATATATAATTTATTTGTAATAATTTTACAATGTAGATGATGAGGAATTTTGAAATTTCATTATTGGGTGAGATGAATTATTACTTAGGATTACAGATTATATAAAAAGATGATGAGATACCAAGAGATAGTTATAAGATAATTTTTAAATAAATTTGATAATTATAATTATATATAACTATAAATATCCATAAAATGTGGAAATATATTATTTGATGATAAAAAATAATAATTTCTATTCTGAAATATTTTAAGAGTGTTAATAAAATTCTAATTTATCTAAAAGATACAATAAAATATATAGTTTATGTCATGCCTAATTATTCAAGATTTTAATTTGATCATATGGAGTCCCACACACAGGTAAATATAATAATTATGAGATATGTACAAATATTTCAATGTTATTTCATTCTATAAAAATCAAGTGATGAACAAAATTCGTTGGGTTTCACATATATGGACTGAATAAGTGATTATACTGAATCATGGTTAATCCATTATAGTGGGAAAATGATTTCAGTTTTATTGGGAAAATTTGAGGAAACATATATAGTAATAACCAGATCTAAAACATGAATGATGTGGATTAAAGTTACATTAGAAAATCCGGATATAGATATTGATAATCCACATAGGATTTATAGAGAATATTGAAGAATTATCGATCTATCAAATTACTCACTACAATACTCATGATCAAATAATATTGATATTATTAATCATTTCATAATATAAATAGTTTTAAATTAATATATTCAAATGTAATAAATTTTCACCAATGATAAAATTGTAATTTATGTAAAAAATGCAATGAGAGAGGTTTTTTAGTTAATTATGAAGATTCATGTTCATTCTTCCCCTCTAACTTTAATATACATGGGATGTACGCCAAAGTTAATTGTGATTTTTAATAAGAGGGAGAGATAGTGGTACTCCTCTAGCCCATTGAATTATTGTTGTACAACTCTTTCATTATCATTTTTTAATATAATGATGTGGACATTTCTAAAAGTTGTATGAATGGATGTTTTGAGTGGGAGAATAACCAAATCACATGTCAAAATATTATTTATCATCAGTAGATGTAATTTTCTCAAAAACATTTCATATTTATTAATGTGTAGTCAATATACTTATTTCTTGATAAAAAATATTATTATGTGATTTTTTAATTTGAATTTAATAATTTTTTGAGAACTAACTGGAATTAGAAAATATGAATATAGTAGACAAAAAATTCAATGGGGGGGATTTAAGTACCCAATGGAATTATTGAATGATTTTATTTTTTAAAAATATCTAAGATAATAATTTAAAACAATTAATGACGTATTTAAATTTATTAAGAATTTTCTTGACAATGATTTGAGAAGCCTAAGATAAATTCAAGAGGTTCTATGATTATATGAAGAAATATATAATTTTGTAATTAAAGGTGAAAATGGATAAGATGTGGAATTTTTAAAAGATTCAGACAAATTTTGTGAATATATGATAAATTGATTAAGGGTACGATTCATTTCATAATATTCATTGTAATATTAAATGATTCATCTATAATTCATGAAAAAATCATATGAAATCATAAGATTCACCGGGACATTAAAAAAGTGTTTTCTAAAAACCCAATAGTTAGCTAAAAATGTATGAGTTGTCTATAAATTGTGAATTAGTTATTTCAAATAATATAAGGGGAATTTTAAATTCCTCTAATGGTCATTAGTTTAGAATTTTTTTGATGAAGTCACCTCAAAAGTATCACATTGATTCTATGTAAAACTCATTCGAGATAATTGTATGAGTCATTTTACTCTTATGAAGTATCACATGATGTCATAAATGGAAAATGTAGGGAACTATAAAGGAAATCCTCAGAGTCCGTTTACTCATACAAAATGATCTATATATGGAGATTCTTATGAGTCACATCAATTACAATATTTTTGAGGATATTGAATACTAGACTCATATATTATAAATATCATCTATACCTATCGAAACACAATAGATTATCCTTATGGAATGGTTGTAATCATTCTCTAGGGATTCCTTTAGAGTAAAATCAATTAATGTAGGTGTTGAGTGGAGGGTAGTACCTTTTCAATACAAAATATATAAAATTTTGCACTCTAAAGGAAAATATGTGACTCAATTAAGGTTAAGATTAATTTATTGATTAGATCATATCCTAACTGATCACATAGGTTAATTTTAAGTGAAATAAACTAAAAAAAATAAACTCAATGATTCCCCCCATAAAAGGTTGAAACCAATAATGGGGCACATCATAATCTCAAGAAAATAACCCAAAAATAAAATACTGTGGCCACACTAAATAATAATTTATTAAACCATATCTAACATGGAATAATTATTCCTATAAAACACACAATTTATCAATGGTGTTCAATGTGGTGTGATTTGTGGAACAATATTCCAATTACATATATGATTTGGAAATTAATTTCTCAAGTACTCACCACAAAAATCCTGTTTATTTAATACTTTTTCAACAAATCATTGAACTATTATATGGTTTCATACTTTTTTTCATATAAAACTGATTAAATTATCAACTAATGTCATCTTTAAAAGTATTTCAGTTCATAAAAAACTATTAGCATGTATTTTAATTGGTAAAAACCAATATCATTGTATGAGAACCAATATACCACTATCCCTTTTCACTACTCAATCATAAATTTTATTTGTTATTCTATCATAATAATAATGATTTTTTATGTATCAAATGTTTAATAATTGGATGATTTGAATAATTTATATATATGGGGGCTTTTGATGCACTTAACCTTTATGTGTCTGGGGTTAAAATGCTAATGATTAGTGGAATTAGAATCATCCATGTGATTCTTATTCTAAATTTCATAGAAATGAATATCGGTATATAAAATTTATAAATAAATTTCCATATTATAAATTCTAATAAACTTCTCATTAATTTATATTGAATAACTCTTGATCTTAATAATGAATGAATGTGTATCTTTTGAATAGAAAATATAGAAATTAATTTTTTTTTTCAACGGAATATAATAAAAATTATCCAATTGCAAAGCCAAGACACTAGGCATACATTGGTAATTATTATTGAATTATAATGATGTAAATAATTATCCATTTTAGAGATGAATATTTTTTCCCCTTTCTTCAATTTTGACATATCTTTATGTTTTTGTTAATCAATAAAAATATTTTATGAGAAATTTATAAACAATACCCATGATATAGACTTGATGGAAGACAATTTTATAACATTAATATTTAAATGCTTGGAAATATTTTCACTGAGAACCCAGCTCAACCAACGATACCACTCGACAACTATTTTATTTGTAATACATATGTGAGATCTAAAATGATTATCAAGAATTATACCAAAATCTACAGAAAATTACAGGCCTTTGGTAGACTATCATGTCATATATATTTTTATAAATGAATTTAAATGAAACAAATCCAATTTAAAGATATTTCCCCATATGTAATATCTTTTTAGTGATCTAAGATCCATATTTTACAATATTTTGGGACTCTTTATAATTTTTTCAATTAGTTAACTATTTTGGAAGAAAATCATTCCAATTAAATGAGTTAGGATTCTTAGATTGTTTAGCAGATATACCTTTTTTGAAATCCACAATATAAATTCACTCAAGTACATCCTGCTAAAAATATGATCATATTTGGTTCTCTCAACAATTTTTACCCCAAATAAAATTTCATGAATAAACACATAATTATATTAGGGTCACTCATTACATTATTTCCTTACACAATATGATTTAAAGGATCCCAATTATATCATCCCCAAATAATTGGATGATTGATTACACTAAAAGTGCTTTTATTGGAATGAATCTCGCACTTCATTTTTAATGGTATTTCTTTTAAAATTCTCACCATATTGAAATACAACCTATTTAAGTTAAATTAATAAGAAATCATCATATGAAAAAAAAATTCTCATGTTTTATTACTTTGTGTTTTTATTGTTATAAGGATTTAGTTTTCAAATTCAGAATCCACTCACCATGTTAATATGTTGACACTATATTTATGTGTAACTCTTTACACAACTCATAGTTTTATATATTGACCAAAAAATGAAAGCCAAAGATATTTAGACATATTTAAATGATTTATATGGATAAGTTATATAAAATCTTAATGTAAAGGTTTAACATTATATGAGATTTCATATATCCACTTCTGTAAGTAAATTATGATAAATATTTAACCCACACATTTCTAGAAGAGAACATAAACATCTTGGAAATTGGTAAGTCCAGCTTAATAAACCTCTCCCCAGGGATACTTTACCCAAATGAGAATCTAATACATAGTTTTTCTAAAACATTATTTTGTAAAATATATATTTAACAATTAAATTAAAGGTAAAAACATTATACATGAACTATGTTCATGGTAGATGAAAAAATAGATCCATTATTGTCATACATAAGTGGAGGAAAAATATTATCAGTGAGGAAAGTGTTTTAATAACTTCCCCATATAAGAAAATGATGGTAAAATATTAAAAAAAATCTCTTTTTATATTATTGGATCACAAAAATAAGCAACATAGGAATAAATTCCCTTTTATAAGTACTCTGGACGTACATTATTAAATGATGATATGTAGTTCCAGCTATATCAGATGTTATAGTATAGCATCCATATGTTAATATCCTATTGTGTATAATTTTTCTAACACTTCAATGGATATAAAAATACATAAATGAATCATATTATGATTCATTACTAATGTAAACTATGCATGATGCCATGGTTGTGATACATTCACTCACATTACCGGAAACCAGTATCAATGGTCTATTTTATTCTATGACATAGTCTAATAGAATCACCCTGTGGTTTTATGATTTATTTATATCATAAGATATGATATATATCTCATTCATCACATCTTATGATATTTTGGATATCATAGGCTCTAATATACTTTGATTTAGTGTATATAAAACAGTTCTTTGATCCCATGTACTATAGAGACCCATCCCATGATTTCTAGAGTAGTTTGTTACTAAATATGATAACATCTCCTAAACATCACATGGTAAATAAAATACTCATAAATACTAGTCTATAAATAACATGCATATTACCCATTGTGTTCACTACAATATATATGAAATGTGGGTTATAGTCTCAAGAAAGAATTTGGTGATCCCCACAATAGGATTTTTTAATATATTTTATTAGAACTAACATGTTTGGATGCCATTGTTACGAATATAATAGTATACACGATACATAATAATTATACCATAATAACCCCATTACATGGTCCTCTCGTTAGTATCTAAATACATCATGGTGTTATTTAATAATGTTTTCTAGTATTAATGATAATCCAACACCATATTTCTTAAAAACTAAGGATGAAAATTTAAATTAATAAGCTGAGAAATTTCCATGACACTCTCACAATCCTACCTACTATATACTCTATTCCAAAACAATGAAAATTTGTATAGAAATTTTTAATTTCATGCACTACCATGGTTGAAACACTATTTTGTTTCACTCACATACCAGATTATTGAATGTACATTGCATATTCCCTCTATGTCCATCAATAGATCTTATATTACTTTATGTTTATAATAAAATGACTATTTTACCATAACTATGACTTATATAACCCCATATTAATCAAGTAGAAATACTGAATAGACAATATCTCTCAAACTAGTTATATTTAATTATACTTCTCCTCTATGTCCAAACTATATTTAACTATTCCCAATGAATATTTTACTCAACTGACAAATGATGTATCACCAAAGGGACAACTTCGTTATTCAGTTTTAAATCATGATTCACACCATTACATGGTCCATCCCATAGTTTAATCATAATAGAAGTTGGAACATTAATTGATTCTCACTAGACCCCATAAATGAAATCATTTTAGTATAAGAATTAATGATTCCATGATTTATTTATGAAATCACTTTTAAGATATTCATACTTAATTTCCTTCAATTGGAGTGGAATATATTATATACAAGACTGGTTTTTAAAAAAAAGATCACTTGGATAACTATTTTATGGTCAAGCACAAATCACACTATCCATAAAAACATATATATTATGTACAAACTCACTCTCATATTCCCCACATAAGGATAATATCTAAAGAACCAATATCATAACATTTCGTAACCATTAAAAATATTTTAAAAATTATATGTGTTAGTATAAATATACTCTCACAATACCTTACTACCTGACCATTCTTATGTTATAATGAGTTTTATCCATTCAACCCTATGTTCACATGGTTATTTAGATGGCCTTATATCACATAAATGTAAAATCCAAATTATAATGAATTAATATCTATGGTTTCATTCTCTTCCATACCTAATGAAATAAACATTCTTAAACCATTAACTTATATAAACATCACCTATTAGTCCATCCTAATATTTAAAGCATTTATACATTCAATATTATCATTCAAGAATATATAAATTTAAACTACCACATATCATGTGATATCATTACTCATACACATAATAGTATAGTTATAATACCAAAATGTTAAGTTAAACATGATTTGGAAAGGAAACATTCATTCAAAATCTGCTAACATAATAAAATCACCCATCTGGAGTAATAACTCTTCATAACTATGCTCTTGAGTTGAAATTATATACTATATACCCCCTACATGTCATAAATCAACAAGAAAATAAATCAATTTCATCTCATATAACATAATAAATCCCCCATGTAAGCACCCATCCTTGTATTCTCATCCTTATAGGGAATCCACATACTCATACTACCTATTCCATCTTAAGAAATTATTATATCCATGTTCAAAAAAATATGTTATTATTATCATGAAATAAGAATCATAAAAGTCACCATTATTGGACTTCTAATTAAAAATCCACTAATATGTTGTTTCATAAAAAAATGAATTTTCTATTTTTCGTTAATTTCGCCACATCCTTTTTAATAAAATCATTTTTCAATAACATACAAGCATTAACATTTCATGTGAACTTATATGCCAAATATGATACATGTTTCTACTTCTTTGTCACCATAGGATAAGAGTAAAATAATAATAATAATAATATAAATAATAATAGTAAGCATCCCTATTTATAAAACACATATATGATATAAAAATGTAAAAACTACAATCTCAACTCCCATGTAACATGTATTCTTTCCCATTCTGGAGTTAAATAGGCACAATTATGACATATGATCCTTGTTCTAACCAACCTATCTCTATCAACCAAATAAAATGTAAGAATATTAAAATAAAGCGTATATAATTCAATTTTTAAATATACATAATAGTATTACCTATCTATATGACAAATATATAGCATTATGAAACCACCAATATTCCTCCTCATATACCCAAAGCTATCGACAAGTGGAATCAGTATGCCAATTTATAATGAAGATACTATATTCTCATATCATAATCACAATTTAACAATACATAATAAATCAAAATTTAATATAAAATTGTATACAAATAATATGGGATTATAGTGGAAGGAAATACATTAAAAATAATATACACCATTCTATATGAAAACAAACACATCACATATCTGGAAATTCATTCATCATGAAAGGGGTCTCCTTGTGGGATGATCATATACATGTAAAAAAAATAAATTATTAAAAATAAATGGATTAACGAATTTGGGGACCATAATAATTTTTTCACATCTTTAATAATCCAACTATATCTCAATTAGTTATAAATAACAAATCACCCCATCTTTCATTTCATTTAAATGTATTTTCATCCTCTAATGTAAATGTTGACTGTTTAAGTATAAAACATAGTAGGAATAATATATTTATCTCATAGTATAATATAGTATATATGTTTTATAATTAATAATATATCATTAAAAGGCAATAAATACATTCAACAGAGGAGTCATATCATCAGGTGATCATGTAGAAAACCAAATGATGAAAATTTCTTGTTTCAACAAAAATATATTGAATATGATAGTAAATGTATTTGACTACATGTTTATACTGACATGTTTCATTTCAAAGTCTTAATTTTCCTTGAATAACATACAAAACAATGAAATAATACTCAATTAATATATGGTCGGGATGTAATCTATCATAGTTCATCCAGAAAAATAATTAGTAACTTAGTAAATATATTGAATATGGTATGCTCAGGTTAGGCTTTTTCCAAAATTAGATGATACAAAGGGAACACAAATTAATATAAAAAATATTAGGATTATTTATATATTCTATTAACTATATGATAAGTTAGGGGATATAATACTATGAGTTAAAAGAGTAAGCTTAGGATTTTTCCATCATCAATGATTGCATCTAAAATTCAATCATACCTCATATGTGGTGTCATGGATTTTTCATTAGTGATACTTAATTTATTTTTTACATTCAAAGGCTCTAATATTTAAAGCAGTAGTATTGTAAGTTTATAAAATTGGTAGGACTTCATAATTTTTTTGATAGTTGTATTGAATATATAATGTGATGTTTACAGAAGGACTATTTTTTAAAATTCAATGATAGTTAATTTTAATGGAATATCAAATATTTTTTAAATAAATAATAGTTTATATCATGAGAATGAATTTTAATAACTCTTAAATGAATTATTACATGGAAATTTAGGTACTATATATTTACTAAGAATGTGTTTTTACTAGATATACATTATGTTTGCTTCTTGGTCAACAGTCCATGAACCAAGATTTTTTTATCTTTATTAAAACATATATAAATCTCACTTAACTTTTATAAATAAAATATTATTCATATAGTGATGTGAAATAGGGTTTGACATGTGGGGATGATTGGGAAATTGTATGATCATGTTCTTTCTGGAGATGTCTCACACCCATTTTTAGCAATTCATTTACCCTTGTGTTGATTATACAGTATGTTGGGTTTTTAGGGGGTCATTTTTTGGTAAATTAGAAGAATTTTGGAAGCCCATGGGATTGTTCATTGCTATTTCATGATTATGAAAAACCATTCACTTTTCCACTTGAAATAATGCACTCCGTTTAGGAGCCACATAAGGTTGAGCATAGTTTCCCCAAACCACAAGGATTCCCTCAACAAATTGTGAAGCATTAGAAAGAGGGGTTTTTTATTGTTTCTAAATGGTTCAGAAATCTATGCACCATGCTAAGATTATCCACACACCCTTGATAGTAGAGACACACTATTATGGTGAAAAATTGTAAAACATGTGTGCCCCACCTTGGAATCAATGAGAACATGATTTTAAACTGTGTTAATTTTATTTAAAATTTTATAATCCCTTATATTATAGAAAAAATAACCCAATTTCATCGAAATACAATTTTCAACGTTTTTAGAGGATCTGTTGAGTGTTCCAGGGCACCTTGAACATCTTCATTTGTGAATCAAAGATCCAGTGTGAGGATAAAATCCACTTTGTAATGGGGAGCCTTCATAGTTCGGTTTCTAATATCTCTAACATCATTATCTCACCATTGTGAGGGATGAATTGATATATTGACTTTTGGTTTAGATTTATGTTCTGATTGATCTTATTTTGTTGGATCTTGATCTGAGTTTTTGATCCTTGATATTTTTTTATATTGTGAGTATGTACATTCTACATCAAATTGAGGGTTATGTTATGGAATGAGTTCATCAATTATTTTTATGTAGGTGGTATAATTTCTAATTACCATAGTTTTGATTATGATTTTTTGTTTTTATTTGTACAATTAATTTTTCATTTTTCATAATTTCATTTTTTGAATTTTAATGACAAATTTATTTCATTGTTATTATGATACCCTTCAAGGATCTCATACAACTCATTGGAGTTTTGAAATTTGACAGGAAAAAATCATATGGGGTGTGCCAATACATTTGATAAATCAATAGAATAATTGTTAAAAGGGATGTAATAGGTTAATGAAATTAAAAAATAATTATTGAGTGTTTTATAATGGGATTTAAATGTATAGTTTTCATAACGTTGATGAGTTAGGGAATTGTTCTATTAAATGTTGATAACATGATTAATGGTAAAAGTTTCATGTCATTACATGCGCTTAAATTGAAGAAACATGATTGAGATTAATAATTTAAATGAATCACCATGTTAAAAGTTATTGGATAAATGATTACTGATGTTAAACCTTTATATGAATGTGATATATTTGATATTTTTTAATGATTAATAAATGAGGTGTGGGTTATGGACCGATGCTCCACATACCCATGGGGTGAAGGATTGATGCACCAGACCCCGGATGCATGCATCTGATCCACGAGTTGTTAAACTATGTATGACTCTCTATATATCCATAGGGTTCTCTATTGAATCTTTACAATATATATATATATATATATATTAATGTGAACAATGATGTGTTAGTCATGGAAAAATTCCCCAAATACCACTTGGGTTCCAGACTGAATCTCTATGCCCCATGTGTATGAATGTGAAATTGTATTTTAATGAATAGTAATATCCGATGAAATATTGAATTGATATAAATTTATGTTTTATGGTTTAGAGATCAACATGGATAAAATATGTATTAATTGGTTGAATAAAATTATTTACTATGAAACATGTTTACATATATTAATTTTTCTTTATTTTTATACAGTTTCATACACTTTAATATACTAGATATTGCTTTAGACTTCAATGGTTGTGGGCTAATTAGTTGTACTCCAACCCTAATCGGGTTTTTTGACTAGTACCTGAATAGAATTCATATCTGTAGGAGAGGATAAGGGTAATATCCTTATGTCAGATGGCTGAGATGGAATTTTGGAATGAGTAAGGATGAGAGAAGAAAACATGATGTTGAGGCCGTCATGTGAGATTTTAGTGGGTAATGATTTTGTGTTTTTTAGACACTCGTATGGAATGTAAAATTTACTACATTTGATTGTAATGATTTTCCCTATTTGAGATTCATCATTATATTTTGGTCTTATATTTATTTTTGTTTATGATTGGTTATTTTTTTATCCGTAGGTTATTTTTTATTTATTTCCACTGTAGTGATTCTTTGATAAAGAGGATATTGTCTCCTAATGTTATAAATATGACCCTCACTTCTATTTGGAAACCTCTAGCATATGGGGAGCCATGCTTGAGGTATTATAATGAATCAGATTAGGGAACTGGCGTGTGGGACTCAATATGGGACATCAAAAAGCGGTGTCAAATATGGTTTCCTTTTATTTTAGTAATATTATTATTTAAAAATGTATCCAATAGAAATGGATGAGCTTTCCTAGGGTCATGAGATCATGCATTGGAGTAGCTAACCATTGTGAGGGGAAAACCATGTACCAAAGGTGCGATTATTTTTCTTGTTGTGTTTTTTATAGTTCAATGTTATTTCAACTTGTGTGATCCACTTTTTGTGTGATTTTATTAATTTCTAAAATTTTACACATTGCATAGTATATAATGAGAGTAGATTATACCTGAATCATTATAGGAACTCTTGAATTTATTTGACATGCTTCTTTTTAGTAACATATAGAAAATCATGTTTTGGGAGAGATGTTGAAATAAAAATGATTTTCTCTAATTGTGTTATTTGAATGAAATTGTGTATAATAGTGAATTTAAATGGTTAATATGATAAAAACTATAATAATTTTAAATGAAAAAATGGTTTTCTATTGGGAAATATGAGATATTGAATTTTTTTACACTATGTTATCTATGAATTAGTTTAGGGATAGTAGAGGGAAATCATAGTTCCTTGGTTTTGACCATGTGGCATAGTATGGGAGAAGAATTGTAATACATTATCTGAATCCCACTTTTGTTAATTTTTTAATAGTGTTTTATGTGCCATAAGACGTGTGTCTAGAACATTAAGGGAAGAACTCTATGATGATTCTTATTCTCATGAGGATAGGTGGATGTGGTTCTAAATGTACCTCTAGTAGTAGAACCAGAGGACCCCATAGTTCCAGATGAAGGGAAATGATAACAGTTCTATGAAAAATATTCACAATATGTCTTGTTTATGGAGAGAAACATGTGGAAGAAATTGTTGAATATGTCTAACGTTACACAAGAGTTGAAATTACAGAAACCTGAAACCTTCTCAATAGAGGGTGGACCTGAGGAATATTTATGATAGATTATGTCTATCCTGAAAATTCTTTAATATTTAGAGGATCTTATTGAGAAGAGGGTAAACCTGGATACTTATATTTTGCAATGATTATCAAATCACTAGTGGGATATTTAGGATTAGTTTCAAAAGATTGAGGACATGATAGAGAAGGAATTCAAGGATAATTACCTAGAGCACATTTACCTAGATACACTAAGGAATGAAAGGGTTCCAGAGTTTATATAGTTGAACAAAGGGATTATTTATATGATTGACTATGTTGGTCATTTTATTGATTTGTAGTTAATTGTTCTAGAATTTACATTATATAAGGAAAATATAGTGATTCATTTTCAGGATGGAATTAAATGATAGATTGTGTCCCGGGTTAACGTCATTAACATGAAGAATTTTTTTGAGGTTATGAATTAGATAATCATATCTGAGGGGAACCTGAATGAGACATCCAGTAGAGTTCATGTTGGTTTTGTTGGATGACCAAGAGGTACATCTTCAAAGGGTATGAAGCATCAATACGATAAAAATAACTAAAGAAGTTGAAAATAGTTTATACAGGCAGAAGGATCAGATACCTCCAGAAATAATCAGGTGATTTACCATAAATATGGTAGGCTGGGCCTCTATCATAAACAGTTTCCCCAACACCGGGTAGCAGTAAATATTGTTGGAGGATTGGGAATCTATAACCGTTATGTAAGAACCAATGAAATAAGAATAGCGATGGAAGAGATAGGAAAAAGTAGAGTATGGGAAGGTGGTCATATACACTATACTACTCTATTAGTTGTAGTTATAATAGTATTATATCTAAGGTGGTGGATGCTGAAATTTAGGGAAATAGTTCATATATCATCATGGTAGTGAAATTTTGTGTACTAACACATGGAGCATAATGAAGAGGGAAAAAATAGTTCCATGTAGTTTATCCAAATCTTTTGGATAGTGAGGATGGGAAATCGACATCCATAAGTACTATTCTTATCACTTATACACTGTTTAGTGATTTAGTAGATATATTATATTCTAATTTCTATATATCTAAAAAATATACAAATGGTTTGAGGCTAATGTTTGAGTTTTAGAGTTAGGTTTCGATAATTGAAACATCGTTGGGAGTGCAGTTGAGGGACAACTATTTCTGCAAGGGGTGCACTCATATGGTTGATGTGTATCATTTTATTTGGGATATTTAAATACAATACATGTGTGTTTTTGACTTAATTTGTGGTATGTATTGGTTGGTGTTGTAATGATCCCACATCAATTGTTACCATAGGATAGTAACCTTTACAT
The DNA here is from genome assembly GCA_963277665.1 of Viscum album. Taxonomy (NCBI): domain Eukaryota; kingdom Viridiplantae; phylum Streptophyta; class Magnoliopsida; order Santalales; family Viscaceae; genus Viscum; species Viscum album. The sequence goes on along the minus strand of OY728150.1, from coordinate 1,876,967,181 downwards.
ATCATGAGGTTAATAGATAGACTCATCATGGAGAGTAGGATATCTAGGTAGTCTATGCAGATATAGTTCATCAATAATTGGAGGATCCACCACTATGGTTTGAAGACTCATTTTGAGAGATGGGAGAGTAAATAATAGTTTATTTCCACTGATGATGGATATGTTCCAACATGTGTTTCTTGAGAACTTCCCAAGGATTCCACTTGAGGGAGAATTTGATTTTTCAATTGATCTCATTCTAGGTGATTATATTGTTTCTATTCCCCCTTATATAATGGAACCAATATATTTTCATGAACATTTTATTTATCTAGAAGAATTTATGGAAAAGGGACATATCTATCCAAGTACGTTGCATTTGGGTTCTCTGGTTTTATCTCTAAGATGGCTGCTAGGACATTGCATTTAGGTGTCAATTACTGAAAATTGAATCAGATGAAGGTGAAGAACTATTGTCCTTTTTTCGTATAAATGATCTATTTGAAAATATGATAGGGTCTTGTGCTTTATCCAATATTTACTTGAGGTTGGTGTATCTTCAGCTTATATTTTCACCTAATGGAATACTATAGATATAATTTTGAAGTAGTTATGGACAACATAATTTCATTGTGACATTGTTCATGGTAATGAATGCATTGGCTATATTAATGGCCTTTATGAACAGAATATTTCATTCATAACTAGATAATTTCACATTTGTTGTTTGGATGAAATCTTGGTGCACTCTAAGACTCGTGAAAATCATTCCAAAAATCAAGACAATGTCTTGAGTACACTAGTAGAAATTCTTCTATATTAAAATCCATATAACTATCAATTATAAATGAAATGGGTAATTTTTTTGTTGCATATCATCTATGATCATGTGTTGTTAGTGGACTCATACAATATTTTGGTAGTGGTATATTCAGAGAATCCCAATAATACTTTTGGTATCGAAATATTTCTAATTTTTGAGGGTTATTTTTGGAAGATTATCTAGGTTATTTCCTATTCCAAAGAAAATATTTTTGGCCTGACAATGATGAGATTCATTTTTTAATGGTCTGGAGTATGTGAGAATTCTTTCTTGGATTTGAGGAAGCATTTAACTAAAAAAAGAATTTTGATCCTCTCTATTCTTGGTGTGGATTATACTGTTTTTTGTGATTCATCAAGAGTAAGACTTGGAGAAGTGTTGATGTAGGAGGATTTATTTGTGGAATAAGGGTTACATAATTTGAGAACAATTAAAAAATGTTTCCCTACACACACTCTCATTTTAGCTATAGTAGTTTATGTCCAAATGTGTTAGTGACAATACATGTTGGGTGAAAAGTTCTTGTGTATACAGATCATAAAATCATGAAATAGATATATTCGAAATGAGATATGAATCATTATAGGTGTTCATATTTTGACTATATATATAGTCATTTTATGATGAACTAGATAATATAATGGGAAAGGGAAGTATTTTTTATACTCTTTTAGATGGAGGAAGATGACTCATGAAACCAATTAATCTAGTTCTGAGTGGTAGATAATGACCTTAATAGATAATATAAATATTGAGGTTCAAGAGGAAGAAGTGGAGATGAGACTCATATCATTATAATTTGAGTCCACACATATAACCATGATCACAGAGAGAAAATATGAGGATCCAAAGTGTTTGGATATGGGGAAAGACATGCTAGTGGGGAGTCACCTTCAAATTTAACTATAGATGAGTTTGAGACCATCTTCATATAGAACAATTTTGTTGTTCATAAATGTAATAATGTGGAGCTAATGCATGAGTTTCAAACCTCAAAGTGGGAAATTCATCTAGTTTGATCAAAATTTTATTTAAACTACATTGAGAGTGCTGTGGTCATTCATGAAAAGAGATATTTTAGGTTTAATGACAAAACTATACACCAATTAGTAGGCCAAGGTAACACAACAATGACATGTTTTTTTGTATTATCCATTGGATATTTTGGAATTGAAGTGGGATGAAATTACATGCACATTGTGCTATGAATTCTAGGGATCCGTTAATGGAATGACATGATTTGGGTGATTGTTGACCGATTTATAGAAGTTATCCATTTATTTCCTATCTAGGATACTATTATAGTTGATCAGTTGGGGGATATATTTGTTTAAGAGATATTACATTCAAATAAGATTCCATGAAACATAATTACATATCATGACTCTTATATTACTATGACCTACTAGAAAATATTTCATAAGATGCTTGGAACACAATTATTTTATGGGTATGAATTTCCACTCATAGACAGATGGTAAATAGGACTATACTATTTTTGTATTGGAGTACATTGTGAGGGCATGTGTCTTACATTTTTATGGAACATGGGATAAGAACTTGTTGCTGGCTGATTTCTCTTATAACAATAGTTATCATAAGACAATTTAGATGGAACTAGATGATCTACTTTATAGTACTACATGTAAATCATCTCTATATATGATAGAGACAACTTCATAGAGATATTAGGACCTAGTCTCATGTAGGTGACGCCATATTAGGTTCAATAGATTTGGACGAATATCAAAATAGCACATTGTTGACAAAATTTTTCTAATGATCAATGCCATCGGCCTCTTGATTTTACAGTGGGGGATTGTGAATTATTTTTTTATTTCGATGATTTCATCACTAAAAGATTAAGAGGTAGTGAATATTTGATCCTAGGATTGTTGGATCATTTTAGGTTGTTGAGAGGATTAGAATTATGGTATATCGTTTGGCGCTTCTATATATGTATAGTTCCATTGACAATTCTTTTCATGTTTAGAAACTTAAAGAGTATCACCCCAAACCTTCTAATGTGATATATATTGATTATTTGGAGCTTGCGGCTAATGTTCCCATTTTGAAGAATTTGATTCATCTTTCTAGTCATGGTGATACATTTTTTCACAAAATTATTGTCTCAAATGTCTGAGTGTTGGGGCAGCATGGTCGTGTTCATAAGGAAACATGGGAGAGGGAAAAAGATATGTGGACCCAATGGCCTGAACTTTTTAACTCAAAATCTTAATTATACTTGGTATTATAAATCTTGGGTGATCTATTTTAAGGTGGGGAGATTATATGATTCCTAAATTTAAAAATATGTTTCGTACTATTTTTTGAATTTTTTACCAATTTTTATCATACATTGGTTCGGTTTTTTTAGGGTTTTTTATGAAATATGCAGAATTTTGGTACACGGTGATTCAATTCATTGTTGGTACATGATTAGAGATATTCATATGGTTTTTCCCCAGAATATGATACCCATTTTGGATCCTTAAAAGGTGGTGCATGGTTTGACCAAACCATACGGCCTCGCTCCCTAAACAATTCACCCATATACGGAGGAGGATTTAATGGTTGGTGCATGGTTTGGATTATCGTTCACGCATCTAGGAGTAACCATGTACTCCAAATAGTATTGGCACATGGTTGTGGCATACATTATGGAAAACTAGGTTCCCCACAAAGGAAAGCATGAACTTTGGATTTTAAGCCACCAAGTTCATATTTAAAAAATTTTAAACACCAAGTTCATATCTCTAATCAACATATTAAAACCAAATAAGATTTATATCATTTCTAAGGCCTTTAAATTTGTTCCAAGGCATCAGGAATATATTGATTATGGAATAAAAAATCTCTTGGAAGGATCAAATCCTCTTTCATTAGGTGTATCTTCTTTGTTTTATTTCCTCTCTCTCACACATCCTTAATAACCTATGAGATGGATGATTTTATTTATTCGATTTTGGGTTAGATATATATTTTTATGGATCGTATTGTACTAGATATTGATCCCATGTTTTGATCCTATATCTTTCATTCAATGTGAATTTGATCATTTTATATCAAATTGAGGGTTATGGTTTGGCGTATGTTCATCAAAAATCTTGAAATAGGTGGTCTACTTAATAATTCAAATTGTCTTGATTATAATTTTGTGTTCGTAGTTTTACTTTTTCTTTTCCAAGATGGGAAATATAATTTTTTAAATTGAATTGAAAAATTTATTCCAATGTGATTTTGAGACCCTTTACATATCCTATTGGACCCATGGGAGTTTTGAGACTACACTTTATGGAAACTGCATCGATGTTCGAATACATTGGAAAATATAATTTATGAATGTAAAAAAAGGAATAAGGGGTCAATGGAATTGAAAAAAATCATAATTTAATTGATGATAATGGGATTTAATGGAATTATTTTCTTATATTGGATGAGTAAATTAATTGTGTGTTAAAATGTTGATAATAGGATTAGTAGTGATTTTTTCATGTTATTCCAGGTGATTAAAGTGAAGAAACATGTTATTGATTAATAATTTAAATAGATAACCATGATGAAAATAAAAAAATAGGATTTTATTGATTTTATACCTTTATGTGAATGCAATATATATGATACATGGGATTGATTGATAAATGATGTGTAGTTTAAGGAATGATGATCCAAATATCCATGGGGTGTGATACAAATTCTCTAAGCCCTCGATGCATGCATGTCAACATAGAGTCATAGGACAGTGACTAATTATCCAAATACAGATGGGTTATAGACTTATAATTTATTCCCTATATTTATATATATTTGTGTGTGTGGGGGGGGGGGGATACAAACAATGAGGTGCTTGTTATGGTCTAATGATCCAAATACCCATGATGTACCAGACAATTTCTCTATGCCATTGTTGTATGATTGTGAAATTAGAATAAAAATGAATAATGAAAGTCCATGAAAGAATAAATTGTGAAAATAGAATGGTGTATGGTTTTGAATCTAGTATTGGATAAATATGGTATGATGTAGTTGACTACTAAATAATAAATCTGAAACAAGTTAATTTTTTTAACCTATTAATTATTCTATATAGAACTCCATACACTTCAATAAAATGGATATTTCATTATATATTATTGTTTATGGCCTACTTATTTATAATCACATACTATATAGGATTCTTTATTATTACTCTAATAGACTTTATGTTTAATGGACATGGTATGTGTAATAACCCAATGATAAATGGTTGAGTTGGAGGATGGGATAGAGCATATATGAGGGAACTAGACATGATTTCAAGACCCAATTGCAAGATGTTAGTGTGTATTTATTTTGTGGATTCATTATAAAGGTGACATTTTTATGGAATAACATATTTACAGCTTTGGTTTATAGTCATTATCTATATTTTGAATTCCATATGAGATGTTGGTCTCATATTGATTATGGATGATTATTGGTTATTAGTTATTATCCTATGGCTATTGTCTATTTATTTCCTTTGTTTTATACTTTTATAGAGAAGTTATAGTATCCCCATATTACAAATTACACACTTGCTTCTAATTATTAGTCCCTGGAATATAGGGAGGCAAGCCTGGGGTCATGTAACCAACTAGCTTGGGGAAACGACATGTGCACCCGGGTCGGGAAGTCACATTGAGATATAATGTTTTTATAATAGATTTTTTTCAATGAGTTGAATAGAAATTTATTAGAGGAATTGATTCATGGATTTATAATGGAATGAAATTCTTGAATTAATATTTTAATTATGTTCAATCTTAATAAGGGAGAAATTAAAAGAAAAGAGAAGATTAATATCTCTTCCACCAAAGCATTTGCCTAGGTGTTTTTCTGATATATAATTTATCCTCCCAAATACTATATTTTATCTAGTGTAAGGTAATATCCATGGATATTTTTATTCATGTTTTTTACATAATACATAAATTCTCATGATGGTAATAAAACTAGGAATGATGGATATCGAACCACATGTTTCTACTATAATCAGATACTGAAAAAATAAAAGATAACCATCATAGTAGGACACTTTGCCATTATTATTACTTATTTTATTTTGTATTATTTTCCTCTCCTTACCCAGTGATTGGATCACCTATATTTATGTGGATGTGTATGAAAAATATTTTGGAAATATTTTAATTTCTAAAAAAATAACATGTTTGATATTGATTTAATGAAGTATTTTTATCCTAAAAACATAATGTTAAATTATTTTATGGTTTCTTTACATACTAAAAATTATAAATAGTTGAAAAATTATGAACTTTATACACACAAATGATTTTGATATTTAATTTTGATGAGGATTTCACTATGAAATTCAACAAATAGTTTGCAGTAATTAACGAATTATTCCACTATTAAAAATATTTTAACTTAAAATAATTTTTTCCAATGATGAATAGAATATATATTTTATAGATACAATAATCAGTTTGTTAAAAGAAAATATTTTTATCCCAAAATTAATATTTTTAAGGATTATTATGATAGAAAACATTTTTTTATATCAATGGATATTGTAAATGTTATTGGATTTTAAAGAGTATGACTATTAAATAAAAAGAATTTGATGAAATTAAATATTTGTATCATACCCATGTTATAACAGCCTGAATCCAGAGCCACATAAATGGTGTCCCATCCCCAGTTCACCACATGACCTCAAGAGTATTTTTCCAAATGCCAGAGGCTGCCGACTAGTAGCGACGACCTTGGTGAGTCGGTGGTAAAACTATGCCCTCATTTGGTAAAGTATACAGCCGAAGAAAAACATACACAATAGCAGAAGCAGTAAGCAACATTCAAAAACTGAAACTAAAATAGAGGCAATGTCTAATATAATAATGATGAAATATGGTACTTCATTTCTGTTTAGAGCCAGAAATGAAGTACCTGAGGTGGAAAGGCCAAAATCACTATCCACACATACAACCAAATAGTATGTTTGGGCCGAAAAGAAGGACAAAAACAGGGTTTGAGACTAATCTCAATAGGCAACAACCATAATATTTGTGCCCAACTGTTTGTGAACAATATAGAAAAAGTAAAGGAATTAAATATTGTAATGAACTAGGAGTACAACAGTAAAAATACAACTAATTACCATTCACGTTAATTTAATTAAACAACCAGGGAAACTAGAAAATCTCTCTATTCCAATGTAAAGAATGTAACATAGCAGGTAACTCAAAAGGACTACCTAACCCACAAGCAGTACAAACCCAAGCTTGTTCTTTGGCTTGGTGGACTCATCACAGCCAACCAAAAAAAATCAAACTAACTCTCTGGGTGGATCAAACTAGTAGACCCATATAGTACAGTAATCAAACAAGGCACAGACTCTCTTGGAAGCTCTCACGTCAATTCCCCTATGGTCTTACAACGATAGCTACAGACTCTCTGAGGAAGCACTTAAGTCAAAATCCACCTATTGTCTCGATACGTGTGTAAACTAAAAACACTCTTGGGAATAAAAAATTCATATTATTGTAGGTATTTATTACGAAACTAAAACCAACAGACCCTCAAGGGAAGCACTTAATCATCTATTCCCCCTTTGATCTCCCACACCAGGTTCTCACAGCCCTGAGGAGTCTAGTCGACTGTAATCGACTATCAGCAAGCCTATGTAAGTTCAAAAACTACATGGATAAATTATAAAAGAATCAAAAAAATTTAAACAAAAGGAATCACATGAAATCAATTATAACAAGTAAACTAGAAATTGCAATTGGGTTTGCCTCACAGGCAATGGTGCCAAACAGTGATAAACAACCAAACAGGGAAAAATACCCATGGGGTGATCCTCAAACATGAAACCAAGCATATACTCGTATCAATTAATCATAAAATAATAATAAATCTATTGAAAATAAACAATAGGATCAGAATCCCAACCCCAGGGTACGCGATACATGGGTATCCAACACTTTTGCAACCAAAACACAAAGATATTCAACGCAGGGAAACAAACCACCTACCTTGATTCTAGGAGATTGATATAAGTGAACCACGAAGATTTATTCTCCTTATAACGTCAAATATCTGAGAAAACGTGCAAAATTCCAAAACCATGATAACTTGAAAACGATGAGGAATAATAGAACAAGGCTAAAGCAGAAGAGAGAGCTTACCGAGGCATTCACAACACAATTGACGGGGGGCTAAAACAGAGATCAGATGGTAGCTCAGGGGCTTGGAGAAGGATCACGGCCATATGGGAGGTCTCTGTCGAACGAAACCAAGAAGAAGGTCGTCCTGGTGATTAGGTGCGACCCCAGTACATTTAGTGAAAAAAAAAAGAAAATACCTGCTGTGTACTTCTAGGGTACACGGTGCGTACTATGTTTTTTCGTACTCCGCTTTAAGCTGCCTCCACATCACCCCTATACACCGTGTGTGTGGCTCGGACATGGTCAGCACATGGCTTCAAGCTACAAAGGAGTACAGGGCGTGTACTTCAAAAATTTCCAGATACTCCTCTTTTCTCAAAAATGACCAGAAATGGAAAGACATACCTGAAATGAAGATATGGGTTCTTACAAACATCCCCCCTTAATGAAATTCATCCCCAAATTTCCCTAGGATGGTGTAGAAGAAGAAACCTCGAACAGCTCCGGCCACTGTGATCGTACATCGGCCTCCCCCTCCCAAGTCTCATCCTGCACTCGCCCATGCCACCAAAGGACCTGTACTAGAGGAACATACCGGCCACGGAGAACATTCGTACTACGATCGACAATCCGAATGGGATTCTCCTCAAACGACACATTCAACTCAAGCTCAACCACTTCGGGTTGATAGAAATGAGATAGGTCTAAAAAGTAATGTCGGGGATGGGATATTTGGAAGACGTCCTACATAGCCCGGTACCTCAGAGGTATCTTCAACCGATAGGTAACCGGCCCAACTCTCTCCAACACCTCAAAAAGCCCGATGTACTGTGATGAAAGCTTTCCCTATCTCTGGATCCTCTTTTTCCCCAACCTCAGTGAGACACGCAAGAAAAAATGATCCCCGACCTCGAAATCCAAAGGTCATCTCCGTTGATCAATATAAGACTTTTGCTGAGACTGTGCTTTAGCCATCCTCTTCTGAATCAACTCTATTTTCTCCGAGGTCTCATGAACAAGATGAGGTTCTAGAAAAGCTACCTTTCCTACCTCCAGCCAGCATAAAGGTGATCGGAATAACCTACCACAAAAGGCCTCATTAGGTGCCATCTGAATAGTCGCCTGAAACTGTTTTTTTAGGAGAACTCCACAAGAGGGATATGCTTCTCCGAAGAACCACCAAATACCAAAATGAAATCTCGGAGCATATCCTCAAGCACCTAGATCGTACGCTTAGACTAGCCAACATTATATGGATGATATTCTGTACTCAAAAGTAACCATGTACCGAAAGCCTTCTGACGTCTCTTCCAGAACCGAGAAGTAATGTGTGAATCCCAGTTTGAAACAATGGAGTGTGGAACTCCATGTATACGTACAATTTCTCGGATGCAAAGTCATCTCAGATCATCAACACTGAAGGTCTCCTTGATCGAAAAGAAGTGAGAAACCTTCATAAGCTTGTCGATTACAACCCAAACATCATCGTTTACTCGAGCCGACCTCAGCAATCCGGTCACAAAGTCCATCGTGACATCGTTCCCCTTCCACTCCAAAATTCATAACTACAGTAAAAGCCCTGCTGGTCACTGATTCTCTTATTTCACCTTCTGACATGTTGAACATCTCATGAGAAAACCAGCAGCATCTCTTTTCATACCTAGCCACCAGTACGGGCGATGTAGATCATGATACATCTTGGTGATACCATGATTAACTGCCCAAATTGAGAAATGAAAATCCCACATCAGCTCCTCACGTATTTCTGCTGGCACCCATATGCATCCTTGGAAACGCAAGATCTCATCCTCTCCAACTATCCATCGAGGAAGAGAGTCCTCTCCTAACACACTCTCATGCAGGACAAAGCCCTCCCAATCTGATAACAGCCTCATCCACACCCGATCAATAAGAGTAGAGGTAACAACCACAAAAGAGAGAATTGTCTGTCCATGTCTGTCATACACCTCCAAGTGCATCTCAGAGAACAGATCCATGAGCTTCCACTCACCGTTATCCTCATGAAATGGTTGAATCTGAGTTCTTCTACTAAACACATCTGCCACTACATTTCCCTTCTTGGGCATATAGGCAAGATAAAAGTAGAAGGATTGATGATTCTAGACCCACCTATGTTGTATCATATTCAGATCACACTGGGTGAAGATATAATTGAGACTCTTGTGGTCGGTGAAAACCACAAAGCGCTCTCCGAGAAGTTAATATATCCAACAGCGTAAGGCGTGAACAACAGCTGCCAACTCCAGATCATGTGTCGGGTCATTCCTCTCATGTGGCCTCAGCTATCGAGACCCGCAAGCAATGACCCCATCTCCCTACATAAGCAAAGTTCCATCCCGAAACCTGAAGCATCACAATAAAGAGTATAGCCCTTGCCTGGATATGGTAAGACCAGTATCGGTGCTAACGTCAAACTCCCCTTCATCTCTTGAAAATCTAACTCATAAGGATTTGACAATAAAAATATCTCCCCCTTCTAGGTCAGACCAATCCTAGGGGCTGCTAGGTGTGAATAGTCATGTATAAACCACATGTAGTAACCAGCCAACCCCAAGAAACTCTGTACCTCAAAGACAATCTTCGGCATCTCCCATGCAGCTACCGATATCGCCTTTTCGTGGTCTAATGATATTCCTGTCTTTTAGATGACCTAACCTACAAAGTGACTCTCATCCATCCAGATGTGGCACATTGAGAGCATATCAAATAAATGATGCTCTCTCAGTGTACTCAATATGATCTCAAGATGGGTACCATGGTCATGTTTAGTGTGAGAGTACACCAATATATCGTCCATAAAAACTCCCATGAAGGAAACTAGGAAAGGATGGAAAAAGATGCTCATCAGCGCCATGAAAACTATTGGCGCATTCATGAGAACGAATGGCATAACAATGCACTCGTACAGACCAAATCTGATCCAGAAGGCTGTAAGAGGTATATCCGACGGTCTGACGTGCAAATGATGATAGACAGATCTCAATTTGATCTTCGGGAACACCCTGCCTCCTCGAAGCAGATAAAAAATATCATCAATCCATTTCCAGGGATATCGGTTCTTGACCGTCAACTAGTTCAACTTCTGATAGTCCACACAATGTCGTAAGGTACTATCCTCCTTCTTCGCAAACAACACAGGAGAACCCCTTGGGGAAGTACTAGGTCGAATAAAACCCTTTTCCTGCAACACCCCCAAATGTTTCTTGAGCTCTTGCAACTCAGGCGTATCTATCCTATAGGAAGTATGGATACCAGTGCTACTCTAGGTACAAGCTCAGTAGATAATTCTACCTCACGCTCCAGAGGAAAACCTAAAAATTCCCTTGGAAAGCCATCCGGAAAACGATCAACCACTAGAGGAAAATCAATCTGAGAATTCCCATGGACATCTAGATATAAACTAGAAATCCGGGCTGTAGCACCGCCCAACCCATGATGCTCTAGTCCAGCTTTACTCGCCTGGACATCCCATTCACCCTTGTGAGGAAAAGATCCACCCTCCGGTGATGTGAAACTAACCCTTCGGTGATACCAGTGGATAAAGGCCTAGAAGGAAACTAACTCATACATCCATAGAATGAAATCATAACCTGTCATCTCAAGGAAATAAATATCCCACAAGAAGTGACACCCACCAACCTCAAGGGGGAACTCCTTGGACAGATGCACACTAGCAGTTCTAAGTCCTTTGGGAGTGTCAAGTGTCATTATATACTTAGAATTAAAGAGAGTAAGTCTAATTCTCTCCACAATGTGCACATAAAAAAATCCATGAGAAGCTCTACTATCGAAAAGTGTAGAAGATAAAAGTGAGGCTAATAAGATCTTACCCCAAACTGTGGAAGGTCCAAGATCCCGCCCCTAACGAATTTCCTCTATTACAAACGTCTGGCCAGTACCGCGGCCCTATGTAGTAGCCTGATATCACTGAGATGATCCTCCATGAGCCTGACCCCCGCGTCCACGACCTCTTCCCTAGCTTGAATGACCTGAAGTACTCCAGCCCCCAGTCTTCTGTGGAACTGGTAATCTTGCTTCTATATGAGGAGTAGAAACATATCCTCCTTTAGAAGCTATTTTAAGTAGAACCCTGCAAAAACACTGCAGATGACCCATCGTGTAACAAGATCAGCACTCCACTGGGTCTCTTGGGAACTAAGGCTTATTATGACCACACTTTCCACACAAATAGCACACTACTTGGTTTCTAGAAGGAAGATCTCGTCTACCAGAAGAAATACCTCGCTTCCTCGAGTCACATCAAGTAGACTCTTGGTGGCTCTTCCTGCTGTCAGTATGAAAAGAATAAGCCTTGGATGATGAACCCACATATTCAACAACTCTAGTATCATGAAAATTTCATTCGGTGGTCAACTCATAGTTGACTATCAGAGTAATAGAAGTCAACTGGATGACATTCACCTACGATCTGATATCTTTTTTGAGGCCTTCCTCAAACGTCCATTCCAAAAAACAGCTCGTCATTTCCCAGAATGGGAGTGAAACACTGTAACATAGTGAAACTAGAGGAATACTCCATAACCGGAACAATAACCAGATGTAGGTTCATAAACTCTCTGGCTCTGTTGGCCCTCAGCATCGCCAGATAGAAGTAGTCATAGAACATACACTGGAGGTCGTCTCAATACATAGTCTGTTGGCACCCTGATGGAGAAACAACGTCTCATCATCTCTTGGAAGAATCTCGCAGCATGTAAGTCGCGTGCTTCACCATTCTGTCTGGGGCTGTCTCCAGATGCTCGAAGAAGGAATGCATGGTTTCTAGCCATGACTCTACAGCCTGAGGATCTCCATCCCCTATAAATGTGGGAGGATGCTGCCACTGAAAAACCCGTGTTAGCTCTGCCATAGATGGGAAATAATGCTGAGCTCCCTGGAAGGTCTACATGAATCTCATGAAACCCTCTCTGAACTGAGTGTCAACACTAGTGTCTGGAATCACTGCATGTTCCATGTCTGGAATGATCGGCGGAACTACTGGTAGTCCCTGGTCTGTCTTATCAGGTGTACAGTCACTACCCGGTTCCTAACGTGCAACGGGAGGACACCTTGGTTCCACAGCCCTGAAAGGTCATAAACACACCATACGTTTAGGATTAAGAAGGATAGAAAACACAATGGTACAAAATGGGAATGGAGAGAGAGACACTTAATTTGGAAAAACACAACTACAGGACGTGTATTTAAACTACACAGCATGTTTTCTAATTCCATTCACATGGGCGTGTAACTCTTCAATGATTGGTCATGTAACACCCCAGACTACACGGTGTGTTTTCCCAACACACGGAGTGTACTTGAACTCCACTCCCCTTCTATAGTCTCATTACACGGCTACCCTACACGGTCCCATTAATCCTAAACTACACAGCGTGTTCACTAAGGACACAACATGTACTACACAGGTTCGGCGACCCGTGTAGCAGGTTACACGGCTGGCTACGCGGCTGACCCTTACATGTCATGTTCTGAACAAACACAATGTGTATAAGGAAAGATAACACTAAACTGTGTTGTTCGTGACCCAGCCGAGTAATTAGAAAAAGGATAAATGGTGTTTTCATACAAAACAAGGCATTTAGTACACGAGCTTCCCCGAATTGTGTTGTTAGTGACATGGCTGGGACCATGGTTGACTACTACATGGTGTGTACTTATCGTACACGGTGTTTCCCCGAAGAATTTATACAACCCCATGTCTCTATTCACATAGTCCGTAACATGGTTTAAAAACTACACAACATGTATTAATAAAGTGAACATCGTGTATTCTGGGTTTTTCCGGGGCAGTAGCTAAGAAAATGCACCGAACGCCAGAAACACTGAAAAACAAACATTTATATGCCAAATTCCGTTCCGTGGGGGCCCATAATCCCCGCAATTCAATGCTTGGCTTCATAAAAATGCATACAACAAGTAAAAAGCTTTACAATCCAATGATCTTCGAAATTCGGATCCTCGAGGGCCCATAACACCTCTAAGACAAATGTTTGGAATCCAAGATAAATTATGAACGAAAATAAACAACACCCTATCAAAATAGTGGTATTTAAATGACAACAACTAACACAACATCATGCATAATCTATCACGACATCTATCACAACAACATTCAATCTCTAATGCACCACAGATGATATAGAAAAAAGGCATGCCATGTGATTTCCGAACCAGTGCCTATATGATGCATGAGATGGAATACCCTCATCTCATCGGGTTGCAACAAAATAGATCAAAAATCTTATAAATTGTAACAACACAAAACACGTGCATCAACCAACAGTGAAATATAATAAACTGTAACACTTGAAAAAATTTAAAATTGCAATTACAAGGTAATAAATCTTTTCCCTATAAAAGGGTTAATTACTCTCAGGCACAGTTGAGTACTAACAACCCATTTCTTCCTATCCCTGTCTATTGTCGCAAAACAGTATGGAAATAGAAAAGAAAGAAAAACTGCCATTAATACCACCTTGTAACGACCCTAATCCGGAGCCACATAACTGGTGCCCCGTACCCAGTTATCCACATGACCTCAAGTGCATTTTCCCAAATACCGGAGGCTGCCGACTAGCAGCGAGGGCCTTGGTGTGTCGGTGGGAAAACTATGACCTCATTTGGTAAAGTACACAGCCGAAGAACAATCATACACAATAGCAGAAGCAGTAAACAACATACAACAACTAAAACTACAAGTAGAATCAATGTATGATATAATAATGATGTAGTATGGTACATGTGTCTATGGAATACAGTAAACAAAACAACATGCTAAAATACAACTGAAACCAAATACTAAATGTAAAAAAAGAAACTCCAACATCATCGCGATCCAAAGCCTGGTTCAATGCTCTCCAGATCTAACCAACAATCAAGTACCTAAGGTGGAAGGGCCAAAATCCCTATTCACACCTGAAACCAAATAGTCTGTTTGGGCCGAAAAGCAGGACCCAAATAGGGTGTGAGACTAATCCCAATAGGCAACCACCACAAGATTTTTTCCATACTGTAAGTGACCAATATAGCAAAAGTAATGGAAATGAATACAGTAATGAAGTAGGAGTACACTAGTAAAAATCCTATAAATTACAATTAAAATTAATTTAATTAAACAACCAGGGAAACTAGAAAATCTCTCTATTCCAAGGTAAAGAAAGTAACACACAAGGTAACTCAAAAGGAATACCTAACACACAAGCAGTAGAAACCCAAGAATATTCTTTGGCTTGGTGGACTCGTCACAACCAACCAATCAAAAATCACACTAACTCTATGGGTGGCTCAAACTAGCAGACCCCTATAGTATAATAATCAAACAAGGAACATACATTCTGGGAAGCTCTCACGTCAATTCCCCTATGGTCTTGGAACGATAGCTACAGACACTCTGAAGAAGAAAATACGTCTAATTCCTCATGTGGTCTCGATACGTACGTAGACTAAGAACACTCATGGGAAGCACAGAGTCCTATTACCATTGGCCCCACATACGAAATTGAACCCAACAGACCCTTTAGGGAAGAACTTAATCATCTATTCCCCCTCTGATCTCCCGCACCAGGTTCTCACAGCCCTGTGCAGTCCAGTTGAGCGTAATCGACTGTCAACAGCCCTATATATGTTCAGAAACTACTTGGCTAAAACCTACAACCATCAAAAGCATTTAAACAGCAGGAATCACATGAAATCAGTTATAACAATTAAACTAGAAATTGGAATAGGTTTTTCCTCACAGGCAATGGTGCCAAACGGTGATAAATAGCGAAATAGGGAAAAAACAGATGGGTGATCCTCAAACATGCAACAAAGAATATATTAGTATTAATTAATCATAAACTAAAAATAAATATAAGGAAAATAAACAATAATATCAAAATCCCAAACCTGGGGTACGCGATACATGGGTATCCGGAACTTTTGAAACCAAAACTTAACGACATTCAACGCAGTGTGACAATCCACCTACCTCGATGCAACGAGGTCGATATAAGTGAACCACGATGATTGATTCTCCTTAGAACGTTGAATATATAAGAAAACTTCCAAAACGCTCAACCCATGATAACATGAAAACAAGGATGAATCATGAAACAAGGCTAAAGTAGAATAGAGAGCTTACCGAGGCGATCCCAACGCTATTGACGGTGGCCAAAATAGAGATCGTACGGCAGCTCGGGGGCTCGGAGATGTATTGTGGCTGTACGGGAGATCTCAGCCGAACGAAACCTAGACGAAGGTCACTCTGGATATTAGGTGCAACCCTGATGTGTTTAGTGAAACAAAGAAAATACATGGCGTGTACTTTTGTGGTATATGACATGTACTCTATTTTTCTGTACTCTGCATTAAGAGGCCTCCACATTACCCCTACACACCGTGTGTGTGGCCCGGACACGATCCGCACACAGCTTCGAGCTGCAACCGAGTACACGGCGTGTACTCTGAATGTACACGGCGTGTACTTCAGAAATTTCCTGAAACTCCTATTTTCTCAAAAACGGCTAGAAAAGGAAAAACATACCTGAAATGAAGATCCGAGTTCTTACACATTTTACATAAATAATTCGTTATAATTTGATTTTTTTCATTTTTAAAAGTAGAGATTTAATTTTATGTATTCAATTGTTTATAGTATGAGATTCACATTGGGATTAACCATCCACATTTATATTAGTTTTTATTTCATGAAATTTTCACAATACATTTTTTTAAATGATGTTTTCTCAAGTTGGAGGGTCTTTATCCAATAGATAAAAAATTTATAGCAAGGTGATGGGACCTCAGACATAAAAGGAAATATGGGATATGATGGAATTTTTTTTGAATGAAACATAATATTTAAATAATTTAGGATTCAAATTTAGAGAAATACAATTAATGATATCAAAGCCGATCAATACTAAACTATTGATGACTACTTTACAAGAGTTAATGAAATAGTCAATAAAATTAGTTTATATGAAAAATTATATAAGAATCTTAAATTTTCAATAATTTTATATGAATAATTACAAAAAATTTTGATAAAAATTAAATACTAGGATATAAGGAAATTATAACTCTTTCTTAATTGAATAACATATTCATTTCATATTAGATGATAAATACAGAAGAATAAAAAGTGAATATCAAGGATTATTTATATTTGGATGATCTATGATAACTACTAACTAATTATGAATAAGTAAATGATTTCCAAAAATCTAAATATGAATAATAAGACACTGATGTGTATAAGAGTGTTATGTATCATATCATAAAAAACAAAAAAATGGAAATGGACAGTATAAAGGATGACTATAAATAAATTGATTTATATTTTGATGAATTGAAAATTTGCAATAAAAATTCACAAGAGAGAAATTATTAATTATTATACTGATGAACAAGAAGAGAAATATAAAAAAAATTAGGAAAAAGATCACATGATGGTTTCAAATATTTATAATATAAGATTACTTTTCCAATAAGGATGAAAAGAAATATTATTGTTAAATATCTAAAAATAATTATAATCTTAATGTATCCAATCAGTATACAAATACACTAGAATGTTTATAGACATAGTTTATCATGTTTAAAAATATGAACTATCACCACATAGTGAAGAAGAATATGATGATATGTAATATATGGGACATATATTGGAATTTATAATTCAATATTATCATGATGAGAATAAAAACGTCAAGATATAAATATGGATATAAATGATATAATAATCCCAAAAAATAATATTAAATGAAGAATTTATCAAATGAGAAACAAATTATATTTATGAAATAAAAAATTTCACCGAATTTTTTTTGAGAAAGATATGATTGTGAAATATCATTAAGAAAAACATCCTTTTATAAAGTAAAATTTACGAAAGATGATTTTAATGTTTCATGAAGATAATAATAACCAAAATAATATTAGATAAAAAATAAAAAAATATTTAAATTCAAATTTTAATTACTAGTATAAGGGGAAAAGATATGTCTAAAAAGGCACTTCAAATATCCTCCTTCAAATGTTGAAAGTAAACATGATCCCTCTTATAGTGTATCTTCCAAATTAAAGTCTATATCTATTTGTGGCATGAAATTTTAATGTAAACCATATTTTATATAATATTATGAGAATGATATTTAAAAAAAACATAAGCCACATGACCAATAAGAAACACATTTTCTATTGAATCCACACTAAAAAAGTTCTGTACTATTTTATAATTAGTATGCAGGACCAATTTGTAGAGAATATTACTTGTGTTATAGATTGTTTGAGCATAATTTTTATTCTTCATGATCAATATGTCTCTACTAGTGAAGAAGAAAATATAAAGGGGGATAATATTTGAGAAGGTAGATATAGGTTATTATAGAATTCAAGTCATTACAAAAAATTCATCACCATTGTCAAAAAAATTGACGATCCTGCCATTTCATATTATGTGACTGGAAAACATGACAGAAATATATGGAATATATGTCTTCTCGATAATGGATATATATGTTTGAATAAAATTACAAGGAATTATATGGTGAAAAATATTCCTCATCTCAATAGAGAAATAAATAATGTTGTGAATCTTTTAGAAAGGGAAATTGAATAAATATCATAGAATAGAACTAAAATAGTATCCACTAGACAACCCGATCATATTAATTCTAACATATATTAGAATATAACAAAATATTTTGTTACATTTTGCCTATATTTTATGAAATTATGTAATAATTTAACCAATATGACTAATTTTTTGTTCATAAAGCACTAGTATAATGTTACAGATATATTAAAAATTTTAAAAATATGGTTTGAAAAAACTAGGAGTAACTATAAAAATATTGAGATCTGAAAATGGTATGGAATAAACATGAAATTATATTAAATATATCTGAAAAATAATGGAGTTAAAGAAAATTAAATTACCCCTAACACTACCCCATAGAATTTATTTATAGAAATACAAAATTCGTGTTTTTTAAAATGAGCATAATAATGATATCTGCGAATAATATTACAAAAAAAATTAAGATAGAAGATTTTGGTATAACTATTCACATCCAACCTATACACCATATAAGACCATAGAAAAACATTACATAATATAAAATTTCTATATGATAAATCAAAAAGTATTTTAAATTAATGTTTTTGTCATCCCTTGTTAAAAAAATATAAAAAAAATAACTTATAGAATGTTATAAGAGAACCTTAAATAAGGAATCTTGATGGGATTGTATTAAAATAGAAGGGACCATATATGATGCAATAAGCATATACAAAAACCATTTGATTGTTTTTATGTAATGGTTGTCGAAAATGAGAATCAATATGATGTGATGAGTGATGTACTGATTAAAAATGATGATCATAATAGTTTATAGATCCTTGATAATGAAAATGAAAAAAAACATGGAGATATTCATAATTTTATTGATTTTTATTCTAAACAAACCAATGATGAAGATTAAGTTGATATAACTGGGAAATAAAGGAATCATATTTTTTGGAATCATATTGATTTAGATAATAATATTATTTGTCAAGATTCTTTAGCAAAAAAAGATAATAAGATTAATAATTTGAAATAAACTATGGTTTATTTTATATGTAGAACTAGAAATAGTGTTAATTTATGTTGATCAAAAGGAGTGGATTAATTCCACAAATATCTAACATTACCAAATCTAGAAGTAATATACTTTGGAACTTTTATAAAGACCTTAAAAATGATATTGGTACTAAGTGGGTATTCAAATTAAATTAAATGAAAAAATGTTGTTTTTATATCAAGGCTGGTATGGAATGTGTATTATTTGAGAGAATATATATACCATTATGAAAAATTTTCACTAATCAAAATACTAGAGACTATCAGGATGTTCATTTTAATGGTATCACATTGTCCCAATATGTTATTCCAAACAGATGTGATTTTCCTTTTTCAAATAATGACTAAGAAGAAAAATATTTATTTCAAAAAATTAATGGTTACGTACTTGACAGTTATGAAAGTATTCTAAACCAACTAAATAATGATTTTTGTGGTTTAAAATGGGCTCTAAAGGTAATGTATTTTAAGTTGAATGAATACGTGATAAAAATTCAATTTACTAAAGGGAATGTTGGAAATAAACTTTATATTAAATATATGACCTCATATACTCTAATTATAATTATTTATATTGTTAATATAGTATTTTAATGTGATAAAATTTATATTTGTAAAAACCATTCAAGATATATAATGAAGAAATTTGAAATTTCAATGCTGGGTGAAATGAATTATTTTCTTGGATTATAGGTTACAAAAAAAGCAAATGAGATCCCAAGAAAAATTAATAAGAGAATTGTTGAATAAATTTGACAAGTAAACATATAAATAAGTATCAACGTCTATATAATTTCTAACTAAATATATTAAATTAAGAAAAATATAATTTATTAACTATTTTAAGAATATCATCAGAATTATAATTTACAAAAATGATAAAAGAAATATATAGTTTATTTCATAACTCATTATTCACGATTTTAAAGTGATCCAAAAAAGTTTTTCATTTGGATAAAAAAATAATTATTAGATATATACCATGAACCCTATTATTGCATTCTATATAAATGATGTGATGAAATAAATTAGTTGGGTCTCACAAATGTTGACTGAATAAGTATTATACTGAATATTGGGTAATCTAATATAGAAGAAATAAGAATTTAGTTTTATTGTGAACAAATGAGAGAGAAAATATATATTAACAACCTGATATGACACATAGATTATGTGGATTTATGTTATATGAGAATATCTGAAGGTAGAAGTTGAGAATACCTTGAGGATTTATAGTGAACATCATAGAGTTATTTATCTCTCAAAAAATCCAATGCAATATTAAATACTAAAATTTTTTGATATTATTAATAATTAAAAAAAATAATGTTTTTAAAATGGAGACATTAAACACTAATATATATCTAACAAGGATCAAATTGTAGTTTTCTTTAAAAACAATTCTAAGATATGGGTTTTCTGAATTAATGATCTTGACTCATGTTCAATCCTCCCCTCTCGCATAAAAATTCCTAGGTTATACACCATAATTCATTTTGATTTTTTTATAAGGGGGTGATATAGTTTTACTCCTCTTGATCCAAGAGTGAGTGTGGAATAACTCTTTCATTATCATTTATTCAATATAATGATATGTACATTGTCAAAAGTATGAGAAATGGACATATGTACTAATATTCTGAAAATCCATATCACTTATCCAAACATTAAGTATCATTGGTAGATGCATTTATCTATATAAGATTTAATATTTTTTAAATTTAGAGAGAAGATAATTTCTCTTTGATAAATAATATTATTTTATTATGTTTGGATTTGAATTGCCTAATTTTTTATGAATTAAGTAGAATTAAAATATAATAACGGAGTTAACAAAAAAATTCAAAGGGGGGATTGAAGTACCCAATGAAACTTTCGAAGGATTTTTTTTTAAAATATCTATGAGAATCATAAAAAATAATTGAATATGTGTTAAATTATGCTAATAATGTTCTGGAGATTATTTGGGAATCCCTTCAATAAATTCATGAAGATCGTTAATTATTTTAAAAAAATATATAATTTTGTAATTAGAGATGGAAAATGGATATGTCATGAATGTTTTAAATGATTCAGAATAATTTTGTAAATATTTGATATATTGTTTAATGGTAAGATTCACTTCATAAGATTAGTTGTAAAATCACAAGATTCATTTGGAATTCATGCAAGAGTCAACTGAAATCATAAAAGACATCTAGAAATTAGAAAAGAGTTATTTAACATCATAATAGATCATTAAATTTGTATGAGACTTTTTTAATTTTGAAATAGTACATTGAAATAATATATGCAGCATTTCATGTGCTTATAACTATCCTTATTTTAGAAATTTAATGAAGGCATGACGTCATATGTTTCATTTGGATGTAGTGTTTAAGAGTCATTTTAGATCATTATAAGATTAATTTCACTCTTTATAAATACCACTTGATGTGAGAATTTGAAAAAGGTATGAAACTACAAATGAAATTCTAATAGTTAGTTTACTCTTATAAAATGTCCTATATAGGATTTATTTTACAAGTCACATCCTTTACAAATTTTTTTCGGAGAATGTTATTTCCTAAAAATACATCTTGAATTTATGTTGTCTGATGATAGAGAATACCAAATTAGATTTAATTATTTATTTTTGTGATTCAAGATCAAGGAATTTATTAATATATTCCTATCATATTGAATATGATAATATAATTAAAAAAAATATGTGAGGAATAATCAATCAGAAATAGGTCTTGTGATTGTGTAGATTTTTCATTTTCACAACATATTCCACGCCACAATATTATTTTTTTATAATTTTAATTCAGAATATAAATGTGGAAATATATTCTTTAGCATTCTATAATTATAAAGTTCATATATTTTTCAATTAATTTTTTATGATCATTTCTCATGAAATAGATATACAGATATTATTTATTAGTTTGAATGAGGAAAAGATGAGAAGGATGGTATTATTATAATTTCAATATAGACAAACTATTAATTGAGAATGAAATCTTCAATGATCTTGGGACCACAAACATGTGATCAATTTATTGAGGAAATATATAAGGGACAATGTTATACTATTTAATTACCATAATTATATATTATTTTATTCAATATTAATTTAAATTTTTTTATTATTTTAATATTATATAAAAATTATGGGTTAAAGTGACAAGAATAGTGTGAATAAAAAGTAAAATAAAAGATAAAAGAATGTGTGATAAAACTAAGAATATGAGAATATAATGAGACTAAAACGGGGAGTTCATGATAGAGAATAATTTTTTCATATATTGAGAAATTGGTAATTTTGATATTGATAATTAGATAATAAACTGATTCTACAATATATTATCATGTCCCACTAATTAGGTCTATTGTTTTATTATCTTTAGTTGAAGAACTAAAAGAGGTTATTACACAGTTTTTAGATCATTTGAAGGCATAATAGTACGATCAAAATTATTTATAAATAAATCCTAGATCCATGGATATCTAACCCATTTCATTCATGGGTGATCAATGAATCCTAGAGTTATATTACATAAATTCCACTTATACATATTGAAACATAATTGATTATCCAAGGGAAATTGTTGTAATCATTTTTTATAGCTTCATTTGGAGTAAAACATATTAATGTAGGTGTTGAGTGGAGGGTTGTACCTTTTCAATTCAAACTATAAATATAGACACTATAGTAGAAATTATATTACTAGAGTAATGTTAAGATTAATAATATTGATTATATCATATCCTAATTGATCACATAGGTTAATTTCATGTGAAATGAATTATAAAATAAAAATGCACTGGTCACCCCCATAAGCAGTTGAACCCATTCATGGGGAACATCATAATCATCATAAAATTACTCCAAATTATAATATCGAGGGCACAATAAATAATAACTGATTAAAAATTTTCAAATTTAGATTAATTCCTCCTGTAAAACCAAGAATATTGAAATGGTGTTCAAGGAGGAGTGATTTTTGGAAAAATCATATAATTACATCGATGATTTGTAAATTCTTTTCTAAAGTACTAACCATATCAATATTATTAGTAAACCTTAATATATAAACATAGTTGATTTATATTTTTATAAATACCCAACATACATTTCAATGGGATCATAATTGTTTTTCATAAAAATGATAAATATATCATCAAAATTCATCAGTAAATGTAATGATGCTCATAAATGTACTACTATATTGTGTTTAAATTGGTCTAAAAATAACATTGTATAAGAACCCATATTCCACTATATATTTTAATTTATTTTTTCTTATATTGGATTTTTTGATCTTTCATAATAATAAGGAATTAAATGTATCAAATGATTGATTATTTGATGATTTTATCAATAAATATATATATATATATATTGGGTCTGTTGATACACATCTCATTTTTGTTTCCAAGGTGAAAATGAAAATAATAGGTTGAATTAGAATCATCCCTTAAATTATTATTCTATATGTCACAAAAAATGAACATCAATTTATAAAATATATAATGAAGTTTCTATATTATAAATTCCAAAAAAATATTATTCATTTATATAGAATAACTCTTGCTCTTAATAATAAATGAATGTCTCATTTTCTATAAGAAAAATATTGAAATAATGTTTTCCTATAGATGTAATATAATAAAAATTATCCAATTTCATAACTAATACAATAGATATAATTAGGTCATAACTGCATATCTCTAATGTTGTAACTCCTTTTCAATTTTATATATGTGGATTTTTTTCCTTTGATGAATTCC
Organism: Viscum album; assembly: GCA_963277665.1. Taxonomy (NCBI): domain Eukaryota; kingdom Viridiplantae; phylum Streptophyta; class Magnoliopsida; order Santalales; family Viscaceae; genus Viscum; species Viscum album. The sequence continues at coordinate 1,876,942,808 of OY728150.1, read as the reverse complement.
AATAAATCTTGGAGTTTTAATTTATCAACAAAAATGTGTGATGAACACATGACACACAATACCCATGATTTAGAGTTAATGGAACTTAATTATATAACATTAACCTTTAAATGCACGAAGAAATTTTCATCAAGAACACTACTCAACTATAGATACCATTCAATAATTATTTTATCATTCATTCATATAGGAGATATTAAAAAAATTATCATGAATTATTCCAAAATATATATAGAATGACAATCCTTTATTAATGTATCATATCTTATATCTTTTTCTAAATTAATTCAAATAAAATTAATCCCGTTAAAATTTATATACACATATATTATATATATTTTGTGAACCCACTTACATATTTTACAATTATTTTGGAAAATTTTAGATTTTCTATTATCACTTAACTATTTGGGAAGTAAATAATTCTATTCATAAAAGTAATTATTCATAGATTGTTGAGCAGATAATATTTTTCCAAATCCATAATATGGATACAGTCAAAACTATCCCACATATAAAATACTCTTATTAGGGTCTTTAAATAATTTTTGACATAATGTTTTTTGAAGAATAGACAATTAATCTTATTAGGGTCAGCCATTAATTTATTTCCTTACATGAGATAATTTAGAGGCATCCAACTATATCATGACTGTCCAATTAGATAATTGGGTAAATATCATGTGCTAATATGGAAGGAATCTCACACATAAGTTTTGATGGGATTTATTTTAAATTCATCATCATCAATATATAAAAAATATTCAAGGGAAATTCATAACTATTCATTATATGAAATATTAATCCTCTAATGTTTTATGACGTTGTGTATAAATTCTTATAAAGATTTAGTTTTCAAATTATTATTCCATACAATGTATTAATATGTTCACACCATATTAATTTGTAACTCTTTACACTACCCATAGTTTTATTTACTCCCCCAAAAATAAAAGCCAAATATATTCCTACTTATTTAAATGAATATTATGAATAATGTATATGAACTATTTCTGTAAAAGGTAGACATTATTTGTGATTGAAAATATCTACATTTGTTAGTCTATTATGATAAATAACTAACTCTCACCTTTCTAGTACAAGACATAAACCACTAGGTCATTAGAAATTTCAACACAAAGCACATCTCCTCAGGGATACATTACTCAAGTTAAAATATAATTCCTAATTACTCTAAAAATCATATATAAAATTTATTTTTATCAATTAAATTTGAATTAAAAACATTATATGAACTAAGGTCATGGTAGATGGAAAAATAAATCTATTTTTGGCTTACCTAACATTTAATTCATATCATGATAATTTATAAGAATCAATTAATTACATTAATTTTTTCTACAGATGATTTATATTTTGTAAACATTTTGAAAACCAAAATATTTGACAGGAATAAAAAAATATTTAATTTATTAATTATTTTGACAAAAATGAGAATCTAATAAGTAAATATAATATTTAATTGAAGCAAGGAAAATTTTCATTCATAATTCTAGAACCTTATAATTTATAATATATTAATAATCTATAAAAAATTTATAAAAAAATTATATTTTTATCATTTTGAGATATATCCTATTTTATGAATGATGATAGTTTTTATCTACTATCAATTATGATTGACACAAAAGAGTAACCTTTTGTGTATATCATATTCAATAATATACAGTCAATTTTACTCTATTATTGATATCTACACAAAAAATTATCAATATCATAAAAGTCAAATCATATTTTATGCTATCTCTTGTAATGAAAATATGTTATGATGTTCTATTTTTCTGAATATTAGGATTCACTCATATTTTTCAAAATCCTATACCACATACTATTATATGTATAAATTTTTCGGTTTCAAGTATATCACAACTTATGATATATGGCTATTTTATGTCAAAGAAGAGTAATTATAAGGTATCATAATTTTTGATACATATTAAATCACCTATCAATTGATAAATCATTCAAAAAAGGTACAAAAACATGTTGATTTATTGAATAAAACGAACTCTATTACAATAATGAGTTTATATTGGTCATACAATGATTGAATAATATTGAAAATACCCATAAATTTCAGATCTTTCATAAACCAAAGAGGCATGTTGTGATAACAAAACATATAATTCTTTGAAAGAATAAATATCCTCTATCCTTTACTGTTTGATGTTTGGTTGAGGGTATCACAAATAATTATCCCAATATATTATAACTTTGAAGATGGTACGTTATTTAGTGGATCATTGATTTTATTAAGAGGATTCACATTCATCCACGGGGTACTAGCCCATTCTATGTGGAGGAAAATGATGGTCAATGATGAATGCATTGTAATACCATCTCTGAAAGGGAAAATGATTCTAAAATATGAATAAATTTATATATTTATCATATAGGATCATACACATCAACAACAGAGGAATCAATTCCATTTTATAAGCACTCTTGACACACATTATTAAATGTTGATATGGAGTTCTTATAAGGCCCTAGCCTTAAACCTTACTTAATCCTGAGTTATTACAAGATTACACATTGAGGATCTTTTCGGGTTTAGAGTTTTAAAGAATTAGATCATAAAACTTGCATTACATTCCACATATAAAAAATGTGGTTACATAAAGATAGTATTCTTCATTCCCATCAATGGAAACAAATTTAAAATAAAACATGGATTATTTCTTGATACTTCCTTGACTCTATCATCTTATCATGTACCTTTCCCTTGACCTATGAAAAACATTTCAAAAAAACTTGGGATGAGCATAAAAAACTCAGTATGGGTTATAAAAACATGGAAAAGAAACATGAGTTCATATATACATAAGAATGAAATCATACTTTACCCATAAAACATAGGCACTTTAACATACCTCATAAAATCATGAATAAATCATAGAAATCATAATACATTAAGGTAACTTGAGGCATTCATAACATTCTTACGTAAAGAGTAACCCTCTTGGTTACGTTTGGAATACCCATCACAGTATATTCCCTAAAATATCTTCGGAGAAACCTTAAAGTTTCACTCCTTCGCATAACCCAATGCATTGGAGAGCTATATCGGGCTCACCCGCCCTTAGTTTATCACAAAACCACCCGTCTTCATAATAATTCCCAAGAACCATAACAGAATCGTATCACATAAAACATGCATAAAGGAAACATAACATTTCCACATTTCAATCACAAGATATCAATACAACACAAAATACATTGTGAAAACCATTTTCAATACCAAAATAAAAGAAAAGTAAAACATGGAATTTATTTTTCTTTTAAAAAGAAGGTATGGCTTGTAGAGGAAGCCGAAACTCAAATAATGGTCACGACGGTGGAGAAGTCGTTGTCACCGCATACATAAAACAAAAACATTCTCTTTTGTCGTTTAGTAAACGCTTCGTATATAAAAGATTCCTTTTTAATAAACGTAAAAGTCAAAGGGGTTTATACATCGTATAAAAGAAAGTTGTGTATAAAATAAAATATGCCTTAATGAAAGGAGATTGAGACGAAGTCGCATACCTCGTATCCGACTTGACCCGACCATTCTTTAATCTCCTGAATAATAAACATGAGTTAATCTCTACTTGCTTATGAATCTTTTTCAAGTTCATTATTCCTTTTATACCATGTTATGAACATCATGTAGTCAGTTAAGTTAATAATGTTCATTTTGTCGGTATTTGGTTCTTAAGTCAAAAATAGACTTCTTACACTTACATGTTGTTAATTTGGTCAAAGGTTCATAATATCCAGAATGATATTAATGATTTCGATAACATATATATCATATATATTTATTATATACATGTATTTATAATATTACATCACATTTAGAGGTAAGAAATGAAATGCACCATTCATGGAGACGGTAAGCCGTACGTACGCATGAACACTACTTCCATTTCTATTTCGTATTTTATGGAATGGGATCATAATGATATAAGAGTATATTATAATTCCAGTATAATAACATATATAATATCATTAACTTTATCCTTTACACATCCCACATATGGTATTAACGAATCAAATCACTTTCAGGGGGCGGTAGTCTGCACTTCCTAAAATGAAGATATCGGGTTTACCCATAATGGAAACCCTAATGGTATGCCCAAAATGAATACAATAGAAGCTTAAGGAAAGCATAAACATATAATATATCATATATAAAAATAGTGACATCATAATGGCCACCTTTGAAGGTGTTAAATGAGTATTGAACAATCATCGTTTTGGGAGGCATAATTTCTCCATCCACGGAAACTGTATGTTTTTTAACCATTTGATGTAGTTGTGTGAGAGTGTAGATCAAATAAATCTTATAAATACATCCTAGTATATTGAAGATACTGGTTTTGTTACAAAAGAAGTAAATAAAAACAGTTATGGTGTTGGAGAAGCAAAATAAAACAAATGAACATGAGAGAATGAATTACCTTTAAAAGTGTAACTCCTTTTGATTTGAGCCTAAATGCTTTCTTTGAAAGGATTCTGCCCAAAGGAAATCATCTAGGATGAGGAGAGGGATGTGGAGAGAGTAAATGGGCAGGGGTTGGCCGAGCCAAAGGCTTGAGAAGTGTGTGAAATGAGGTAGAGTTGGGGGCCTTTTATAAGGGGAGAGGAGTGGAACTTTTCGAAAGTAAAGAAATATTACATTATTTGAAAATGTGTTTCGGTTTTAAAAGGTCCCACATTGATATAATTCGTGTTTATGGTGATAAGGGTTCGAAATCCACTCATCCAATTGGTTTTGGACATGTTTAGGTTTTAGATTTTTCATTATCCTTCCATTTTATTTAAATTGTCAAATAATGATGTCATCGCTTCATCATTATTTTGTCATAAATAATTTAATTTATTTAATGTATAAAAATTATAAAAAAATACTATGATGTAGGAAATAGTTTTAGCTTTCTAATGACTATTTATAATCAAAAATCTGATCTTTATAACCCCATGTAAAAATTGTTTTTGTAAAACATATTATGTTTGTGTCATTTTTACTTTTACATTAAATAAAAATTTATTTATGTCATTTCCCAACCAAAGTGTCTCCATGGGGTCCCCAAGTTGACCCATGGCTTGTATTGGTCGGACATGACACAAAAAATAAGGTTTGGACATGTTTCAAGGTCATTTCATATTATTAAAGCATTATTTATACCTTAAACTACCCTAATTACCACTAATCGCGATTAAAAACTTAATAAGTTACTATTCACAAAATAATTATTTTAATCTCATTGAACCACATTTTACATCATAATGACAACCATGTATGTTGGATTTTTGAAATTCAAAACACAATGATGGAAAAATTTCATTTAAACGGAAAATCAGTCTTTATAAGTACCACTTAGTGGTTTCACTATTCATCAAAAAATGAAGTTTTTTAGAAAATTACCAACAATTCACCCTAAGCTATATTTGATATTCCGAATTAAAAAATGAAGTCTATTTTACAAAATAAAAAACATATAAGTCACATTAATTATTTTAATAATTAATTCCCGCTGTCAGAGCAAATAGCGTGTTTTTATGAAACAATAAGTATCAAAAGATCGACACTAGTTTAAGTCCAATTTAAAAGTGAAATTGATTCCAATGACCACCAAAGGATTAAATGATAAAAATATATTCATATGACACATTGAGACCAATTCAAAAGATAATCTAATCATATAAATAAATTAGATTAAAAAGCAGTTTTGATGTAAAATGCAGTATTTTTCACTATTCATTAAAAAATGAACATTGTCAGAAAAATACCAAAAAATCACACAATGTAAATTTTGATGTTCCAATCATAAAGAATATGTTTATTTTGACAAAAATAGTTTATAAAATTGTCAAAAGATAGATTTAAAAAGGGTTTTCCATCATAATGCAGTAAAACAATCTTTTAAGAATATTAGTGTATTCCATGCTTAAGATTGGATTTATTTTTATTTTAAGCCTCTAAAACACTATTTTAATCATTAATAGACATAGATAAAAATATTTATTATTCATTACTTACTTGGGATGTTACATCCTTCCCCCCTTTAGAAAATTTCATCCCCGCAATTTATTTACTTATCGAATAAATGGGGGTACTTATCCCTCATTGCATTTTCAGATTCCCATGTTGCCTCTTCATTTATGTGGTTTTTCAACAAAACCTTTACCTGGTGAATCACCTTATTCCGTAACACTTGCTCCCTGTGGTCAAGAATCTGGACCGGTTGTTCCTCATAAGATAGGTTCTCTTCCTGCTGAACTACCTCTGGACTAAAAACATGAGATGGATCTGGCATATACTTTCTCAACATCGAAACATGGAAAACATTGTGTACCTGAGATAAACTCGGAGGTAAAGCCACTCGGTATGCAACTGATCCTACTCTTTCCAGAATTTAGTATGGTCCAACGAACCTTGGACTCAACTTTCCTTTCTTACCAAATCACATCACACTTTTCCAAGGAGAAACCTTGAGAAAAACATGATCACCTACCTCGAAAGATAGATCATTCCTCTGGTTATCTGCATAACTCTTCTGCCTGCTCTGAGCTGTTCTCATGTGTTTCTGAATCTGCTGAACTTTTTCTGCCATCTCTTCTACCAATTATTGTCCCATCAACTTCCTTTCACCCACTTCATCCCAGAAAGCTGCAGTTCGACACTGCTTCCCATATAATTCCCGAAATGGTGCCATCTGTATACTGGAATGAAAACTGTTATTATATGAAAATTCAACCAATGAAAGATGTTGGTCCCAACTTCCCTGATAATCCATAGAACAAGCTCATGGCATATCCTCCAATGTCTGGATTGTTCGTTCTGACTGCCCATCTGATTGAGGATGAAAAGCTGTACTAAAATTTAATTCAGTACCCAACGACTTCTGAAGGACTTTCCAAAAGTTAGAAGTAAACCTGGGATCACGATCCGATACAATGGAGAGAGGAACTCCATGTAACCTGACTATCTCTTTAAGATACAAACGGGAAAGTTGATCAAGAGAGAATGTATCTCGTATAGCAAGGAAATGAGCAGATTTAGTCAAGCGATCAACAATAACCCAGATTGCATTATTACTTCGAGATGTCTTCGGTAATCCAACAACAAAGTCCATGGATATATTCTCACATTTCCACTCTGGCACTGGTAATGGCTGAAGCATCCCTTTTGGTAACTTCCGCTCTGCTTTAACCTGCTGACAAGTCAAACACTTCACAGTAAAATCAGCAATGTCTCTTTTCATTCCATCCCACCAGTAATACTCCCGAAGATCTCTATACATCTTAGTACTGCCCGGATGAACTGAAAACGGAGAACTATGAGCTTCACAAAACAACTCTCTCTTCAATTGTGAATCACTAGGCACACACAATATCTTCTCAAATCTAAAAACACAATCATTATCAATGTTGAATTCAGGAAACTTACCTTTCTGAACCAGCTCTACCTTTTTCTGCAACTCACTGTCTTGCTTTTGTGCATGCTTTATTCTATCTGATAGAGATGATCTCACTGATACCTGAAACAAAACAGAAGGACTTCCTACACCAACAACTTCTATGCCAAAGTTCATCAAATCCTTAACCAAAGGATCACGTTCCAAACGCAACATTATTAATGAAGCATTACTTTTTCGACTCAAAGCATCAGCCACTTTATTTGCTTTTCCCGGATGGTAATGAATTGTACAATCATAATCCTTGATTAATTCTAGCCATCTCCTCTGTCTCATGTTTAACTCTTTCTGAGTGAATATATACTTTAAAGTTTTGTGATCGTGATATATTTCACACTATACTCCATACAAATGATGCCTCCAAATTTTTAAAGCAAAGACAATAGCAGCTAATTCCAAATCATGTGTAGAAAATTTACCTCATGAGTTTTCAACTGTCGTGAAGCATAAGCAATTACCTGATCATTCTGCATAAGTACACAACCAAGTCCCTTCAACGAAGCATCACTGTATATAACAAACTCACCATTCCTGGAAGGTAGTGCCAAAACTAGAGCATTCACCAATCTTCTTTTCAATTCCTGAAAACAATCATCACATTCTTTTGTCCAGATGAACATAACACCCTTCTGAGTTAGCTTAGTCATTGGACTAGATAATCGTGAGAAGTTTTCAACAAACCTTCGGTAGTAACCTACCAAACCAATAAAACTGATTCAACTGAGCCATCACTGTAGTAAACTGCTCAATTCTGATTCTGACCATCTCAGTATGCTGATTTGGAAGGTCATTTCCCTCAGTATACCTTCCCAAAAAAAATTCTTTGTTTCCTCTACGAAAAACCATTCTGAACAACATGTCTTAGATGAAGCAACATGGTAATATTCAAATGCTATGTCATTTCAAAAAAAATATTTTTGGATAATCATTTATTAGAATTCTAACTCCTAAAGTTATCTAAACCGACCTCAGATACCAACTATAAGGCCCCAGCCTTAAACCTTACATAATCTTGAGTTATTACATGATTACACATTGAGGATCTTTTCGCATTTAGAGTTTTAGAGAATTAGATCATAAAACATGCATTACATTCCACATATAAACAAAGCGGTTACATAAAGATATTATTATTCATTCTCATCAATGGAAACACATTTAAAATAAAACATGGATTATTTCTTGATAGTTCCTTGACTCTATCATCTTATCATGTACCTTTCCCTTGACCTGTGAAAAACTATTCAAAAAAACATGGGATGAGCATAAAAAGCTCAGTATGGGTTATAAAAACATGTAAAAGAAACATGAGTTCATATATACATAAGAATGAAATCATACTTTACCCATAAAACATAGGCACTTTAACATACCTCATAAAATCATGAATAAATCATAGAAATCATAAGACATAAAGGTAACTTGAGGCATTCATAACATTTTTACGTAGGAGTAACCCTCTTGGTTACGTTTGGAATACCCATCACAGTATATTCCCTAAACTATCTTCGGAGAAACCTTAACGTTTCAATCCTTGGCGTTACCCAATGCATTGGAGAGCTATATCGGGCTCACCAGCCCTTAGTTTATCACGGAACCACCCGTCTTCATAATAATGCCCAAGAACCATAACATAATCGTATCACATAAAACATGCATAAAGGAAACATAACATTTCAAAATTTCAATCACAAGATATCAATACAATAGAAAAAATATTGTAGAAACCATTTTCAATACCAAAATAATAGAAAAGTAAAACATGGTATTTATTTTTCTTTTAAAAAGAAGGTATGGCTTGTAGAGGAAGCTGAAACTGAAATAACGGTCACGACGACGGAGAAGTCGTTGTCGCCACATACGTACGACAAAAAAATTCCCTTTTGTCGTTTAGTAAACGCTTCGTATATAAAAGATTCCTTTTTAATAAACTTAAAATTCAAAGGGGTTTATACATCGTATAAAAGAAAGTTGTGTATAAAATAAAATATGCCTCAATGAAAGGAGATTGAGACGAAGTCTCATACCTCATATCCGACTTGACCCGACCGTTCTTTAATCTCCTGAATAATAAAAGTGAGATAATCTCTACTTACTTATGAATCTTTTTCAAGTTCATTATTCATTTTATGCCATTTTATGAACATCATGTAATCAGTTAAGTTAATAATGTTCATTTTGTCGGTATTTGGTTCTTAAGTCAAAAATAGACTTCTTACACTTACATGTTGTTAATTTGGTCAAAGGTTCATTATATCCAGAATGATATTAATGATTTGGATAACATATATATCATATATATTCATCATATACATGTATTTATAATATTACATCACATTTAGAGGTAAGAAATGACATGCACCGTTCATGGAGACGGTAAGCCGTACGTACGCATGAACGCTACTTCCATTTCTATTTCGTATTTTATGGAATGGGATCATAATGATATAAGAGTATATTATAATTCCAGTATAATAACATATATAATATCATTAACTTTATCCTTTACACATCCCACATATGGTATTAATGAATCAAATCACTTTCAGGGGGCGGTAGTCCGCACTTCCTAAAATGAAGATATCGTGTTTACCCAAAATGGAAACCATAAAGGTATGTCCAAAATGAAAAAAAAACAGAAGCTTAAGGAAAGAATAATAATTTTATATATCATATATAAAAATAGTGACATCATAATGGAAACCTTTGAAGGTGTTAAATGAGTATTGAACAATCATCGTTTTGGGAGGCAGAATTTCGCCATCCACGGAAACCGTATGCTATTTAACCATTTGATGTAGTTTTGTGAGAGTGTAGCTCAAATAAATCTTATAACAACATCCTAGTATATTTAATATACTTGTTCTGTTACAAAATATGTATATAAAAAGAGTTTAGGGGGTTGGAGAAGCAAAATAAAACAAATGAACATGAGAGAATGAATTACCTTTAAAAGTGTAACTCCTTGTGATTTGATCATAAAGGCTTCCTTTGAGAGGATTATTCCTAAAGATAATCCTCTAGGATGAGGAGAGGGATGTGGAGAGAGTAAATGGGTAGGGTTTGGCCGAGCCAAAGGCTTGAGGAGTGTGTGAAATGAGGTAGAGGTGGGGGCCTTTTATAAGAGGTGAGGAGGGGCACTTTTGGAAAAGTTAAGAAATATTACTTTATTTGAAAATGTGTTTCGGTTTTAAAAGGTTTCACATTGATATAATTCGTGGATAAGGTGATAAGGGTTCGAAATCCACTCATCTAATTGCTTTTGGACATGTTTAGGTTTAGATTTTTCATTATCTTTCCATTTTATTTAAATCGTCAAATAATGATGTCATCGCTTCATCATTATTATGTCATAAATAATTTTATTTATTTAATGTCTAAAAATTAAAAAAAAATACTATTATGTAGTAAATCTTTTTAGCTTTCCAATGAATATTTATAATCAAAAATCTGATCTTTATAACCCCATGAAAAATTGTTTTTGTAAAACATATTATGTTTGTGTCATTTTTACTTTTACATTAAATAAAAAGTTATTTATGTCATTTCACAACCAATGTGTCTCAATGGGGTCCCCAAGTTGACCCATGGATTTTCTTGGACGGCCATGACACAACCAATAAGGTTGGGACATGTGTCTAGGTCATTTCATATTATTAAAGCATTATTTATAGCTTAAACTACCCTAATTACCACTAATCGCGATTAAAAACTTAATAAGCTACTATTCACCAAAAAATTATTTTAATCTCATTGAACCACATTTTACTTCTTAATGAAAACCATGTATGTCGGTTTTTTGAAATTCAAAACACAATGATGGAAAAATTTCATTTAAACGGAAAATCAGTCTTTATAAGTACCACTTAGTGGTTTCACTATTCATCAAAAAATTGAAGTTTTTCAGAAAATTACCAAAAATTCACCCTAAGTTATATTTGATATTCCGAATTCAAAAATGATGTCTATTTTACAAAATTCAAAACATATAAGTTACATTAATTAATTTAATAATTAATTCCCGATGTCAGAGTAAATAGCGTGTTTTTATGAAACAATAAGTATCAAAAGATTGACACTAGTTTAAGTCCAATTTCAAAGTGAAATTGATTCCAATGACCACCATTGGGTTAAATGGAAAAAATATATTCATATTACACATTAAGACAAATTCAAAAGATAATCTAATCATATAAATAAATTAGATTAAAAAGCAGTTTTGATGTAAAATGCAGTATTTTTCACTATTCATTAAAAAATGAACATTGTCAGAAAAATACCAAAAATTCACACAAAGTAAATTTTGATGTCCCAATAATAAAGAATAAGTTTATTTTGACAAACATGGTTTATAAAATTGTCAAAATATAGATTTAAAAATGGTTTTCCATCATAAGGCAGTAAAACAATCTTTTAAGAATATTAGTGTATTCCATGCTTAAGATTGGATTTATTTTCATTTTAAGCCTCTAAAACACTATCTTAATCATTAATAGACATAGATAAAAATATATATTATTCATTACTTACTTGGGATGTTACAGTTCTAGCTGTATCAAATGTTATAGCAAGGAATCCAAATGTTACAATCCTATAGTGTATAATTTTTTTAACATTTAAATGGATATAAAAATACTTAAATGAATCGTCATATGATTCATAAATAATACAAAATGTGAATGATACCTTAGATTTGAGACATTCAATCACATTACAGGAAACCAATATCAATAGTCTATTGAATTATACGATATAATCCATTAGAATCACCCCATGGTTTTACGATATATTCATAACAAAATATATGGTATATATCTCATGCATCCTATCTTATGACTAATGTGTTATTATAGGTTATAATATCATTGGATTTATTGTATATCCAATAGTTCATTGATCTCATTTACTATAGAGACCCATCCACGGATTTCCACAGTAGTTAGTTAATGAATATGATGACTTCACATAAACATCACATTCTAAATAAAATACACATCAATACTAGTATAGGTTCAGCATGGACATTTATATTTGTGTTCACTATAATATACAAGAAATGTGGGTTATAAACTCTAAAAATCTTGTTGTGATCCCCACTGAATGATTTTTTAATATATTTTATGAGAACTAACATGGTTGGATTCCATCATTACCAAAATAAATAATATGAAAAATACATGATAATTAAATACAGGAAATACCATTCTATTGTCTCTCCCCATTGTATCTAAATACATCAGAGTTTTATTTACTAACACACTATAATATTAATAATAATACATCACCATATCTCCAAAAAAAAGTAATGAAAACATATTTAAAAAAGTAATCCGAGTCATTTCCATGAAACTCTCACATTCCTACCAACAATAAAATATATACCAAACAATGATATTTTTTGTAAATATTTCTAATTTTAGGCACCATCATGGTTGAAACACTCTTTTATTTCACTCACATAACGGTTTATTGAAAGTACATACCATATTCCAGCTATATCCATCAATAGAACTACTATTAATTTGTGTTCATAATGAAATTATTGTTTCACATTAACTATGACATATGTAACCCCATATTCATCGTGTGGAAATACTAAAAAGATCATATCTTCCCAACCACTAATATTTCACTCCACTTCTCTTATCTTCCTAAACTATATTTAACTATTCCAAGTGAATATTCAACTCAAATAAAAAATGATGAATCAATAAAGGGATAACTCGTTCATCCATTTATAACTCATCATTCCAACCGTTACATACACCATTCCATAGTCTAATTACTATCCAAGTGGGAACATTCATCATGTCTCAGTATACCCCAAAAATTAACATAATGTAGTATATGAATTAAAGAGTACATTTTTTTATGATTTTACATCCAAAATATTCATTCTACATATTCTCCCATTGGAATTGATTATATTCTATACAAGATATATTTGTTAAAAAAATGGATCACTAAGATCACTATTATACGATCAATCTAAAATCACACTATCTATCATAGAATATATATATATATATATTGTGAAAACTAACTCTCTTACACCTCTCAGGAGGATAATATCTAATGACCCACTCTTACAATAGTTATCAACCATTATAAATATCTATATAATTTTATGTGTGAGTACGAATATGGTCTCAGGATATATTATTTCCCAACGCAAATTATGGCCTTATGAGTCATATCCCATCAACCCTAGGTTTACATGCCTAATTAGCTGGACATATATCCCATACAAGCCAAATCACATTTCTCATGAATTACTATATATGGTTTCATTCTCATCCATACAAATGGAAATAAACATACTTAGACCATTAACATAAAAAACATCATCCATTAGTTTCCCCTATTATTTAATGCATCTGCACATGCTCCATTCACATCCTGGAATCTCCAAAACCAATATAACCCCTCTATTGGGCTATCCTCACTTTTACACATATTAGTACAATTAATGAACTTAATGTCCTAGTTAATAAAGATAATGAAATAATAAATAACTTCGAAATATACTAAAATAATAAAATAAACCATATTGAGCCATACCTCTTCATCACTATGCTCTTAAAATGAAATAATATACCATATACCCATAGATGTCTTAAATCAATGAGAAAAGAAATCATTTTCATCTCAAATTACATAATAAATCCCCTACCTAAACACCTATCCTAGTATTCCCATCCTTATAGGTTATCCGCTTACTCATACTACCCAAGTTACGGTAAGGCATTATTATCACCATGTGCATATAATAATGTTGTTGTCATTATAAAAGAATAATCATAAAATAAACCACTATTGAAATATTAATTAATTGTCCACTAATATATTAATTAGTAAAACAAATAATATTTTGTTATTTTTCTATTTATTTTACCAAATACCATTTCATAGAACCATTTTTCAATAACACGCAAGCATAATCAAGTCATGTGAACTTATATGCCAAGTATAGTACATCTATGTACTGTTATTGTCACCATAGGATAAGAGTAATATAATAATAAATATAATAACAATAATTATAATAATTATAATAATAATAATAAACAATTCTATTTTTTAAAAATATTATGTGATATAAAAAGGTAATAACTATAATACCAACATCCATGAAACATGGATTCCTTCCCACGCTAGGGTTAGAGTGGCTTAATTATGACTTCCAATCCAAGTTCTCACTAACCTACCTCTATATACCAAACAAAAATATATATAATAAAATTAAAATGAAGGGAATCTATTAAAATTTAAAAACATACCAAACCATATTACCTATATATATTCTTAATATAGAGCTTTATGCAACCCCAGGTATGACTCCTCATATACCAGATGATATCGACTAATGGTAAGCGTAAGATAGTTAAATATGCTGATACTATATCCTCAATATCATAAAAATTAGGTAAAAAAATAAACCACCATTTAATATAAAAAATATCCTAATAATATGGGATTACAGTTGAAGGATAAACATAAAACATAATATACACAATTATATAATAAAATAAACCCATGACATATCAGGATATATATTCATCATGAAAGGGGTGTCCTAGTGAGATGATCATATATATGTGCTAGGCAAAATGAACTATTCAAATTAAATGGATACACTATTTTGGGACCTTGTTAATTTATTTAGATCTCTATCAATTCATCTCCTTCTCAATCACTTTTACTAATGAAATCACCCCTTCATTCCTTTCAATAAATGGTATGTCCACACTTCAATGTGAATGTTGAGAGTTTATGTTTAAAACATATTAGGAAAATTATAATGATCTCATAGTAGAACATAGTAAATATTTTTATTCATTCATAATATAAAATTAAAAGGTAATTAATACATGACATAAATGTGTTATATCATCAGGTGATCTTGTAAGAAACCAAATAATTAAAATCAATTGTTTCAACAAATGAAAATGAATAAGATAGTAAATGTATTTGACTCCATGTTCATACCATCATGATAGAATTTATAGTCCTTTTTTCATATATTAACCAAGAAAATAATGATATACTACTCAAAAAATATAAGATGGTATAGAATCTACCATATGTCAACCAGTAAAAAGAATTAGTAAGAGACTAATTATGGTGAATAGGGTAGGCTCAAGTTATATTTTTTCAAATAATAATATTAGATAAAGGTAACACTAATAAATTAAAATATAATAGGGTTAGGTATAGCCTCTTTTAACTAGTCAATGATTTTAGGGACATAATAGAAAGAGTTAAATGAGAAAACTCGGGATTTTCCCATCATCAAATCCCATTGCTAAAATTCTATCTCACCTCATATGTAGTGGAAAAGATTTTTCTTAAGTGAGAAAAAATTTATTTTTTATTTTCATAGGTTATGTTATTTAAGGAGGGTAATATTATAAATTTAGCAAATTAGGGGGGGTGTATAATTTTTTTCTTATTCTATTGAAATTATAATTTTTTGATTACATATGGACTATGTTTCATTGAGAATCTATGATAGTTGGATTTGAATGAATGTAAAATATTTTTTAGATAAATAAATTCTTATATCATGAGAAGGAATCTTAATAATTTCTAAATGAATGATTATATAAAAATACATTCACTATATATTTGTTATAAATGTTGATTCTTACTAGATATGAATTATGAATATTTTTGGGTTGGCAAGCCATGAGCCATGATTTTTTTTATTTATTTAATCCAAAGACAAATCCCACACTTGAATTTTAAACATAAAATATTATTTTTATAGTGATGTGGAATAGGGTTTGAAAAGTGGTGATTATGTGGTGAGTGTATGGTCCAGACCATTCCAGAGATGTATCATACTCATTTTCAGGAATTATTTTACCCTTGTGATGATTATATCATCGTTTTTTTAAAGATATTTTAGGTAAATCTGGAGAATTTTTTATGCCCATGTGGTTGTGAAAGGTTGTTTCATGGTTAGGGAAAACAGTACGTTTTTTACTCAGAATCAATGTGCCCCTTTTAGGAGCCACATGTTCTGGAGAACACTTTTACCAAACCACATGGCCTCCCTCACCAAAATGTAATCTATCAAATATAGGGGTTTTTACAGATGTTGAATGGTTAAAAAAATTGTACACCCACATAAGACTATCCATGCACTCCAGATATTATGGACACAATATTAGGTATTAATATTTGGAAAACCATGCTACCCATGTAAGAAACCTTTCGCAGAAAATTTTAAACACTATTATTTTTTATTTAAAAATTCCAAAACCCTCAATTTGTATCCCAAATCACCATATTTAAAACCTAATTAAATTTTCATCATATTCAGAGACATCGTTCAGTGTTCCAAGGCTCATGGAACATCATCTTTTTTGAATCAAAATTCAGGTCTAAGGATCAAATCCTCTTTGGAATTTAATGTGTACCTTATTAAATTTCCTCTCCCACTCCCGTATTTCGCTCACCTTCGAGAAGGATGATTTGATCGATGGAATTTTGGATTAGATATAGGTTTTTATGGATATTGATCCATGGTATTGATCTGATATCTCTATTTATGTTGTGAATCTGATCATTCTACATCAAATTGTTGGTTATGTTAGGGAAAAAGTTCCTCAATTATTTAGATGTAGGTTGTCAAATTTCTAATTACCGAAGTCTAGATTATGATTTTGGGGTTTTATTTGTACTATTAAATTTCTATATTAGGTAGTATCATTTTTTTAATTAAATTAAATTTTTTTTCTAATGTTATTGTGAGACCCTTCACAGATCTTTTGGGACCCGTAAGAGTTGTGAAATTAGACAATACAGAAGCCCCTGAGGTCTGATAATACAATTGAAATAATGATTTATTAATTGTAAAATAATTTATAATGGGTTTATGGAATAATAATAAATCAGTATTTCATGTTTTATAATGGTATTTAAAGGTGTGATTTTTTACATTCGATGAATTAGTGAATTGTGAAATTAAATGTTGATAATTGGACTGACGATTAATTTTTCATGTTATTCCACTTTATTAAATTAAAAAAAACATGGCTGTTATTAGTAATTTTAATGGAACAACATTATGATAATGATTTAATAAAAGTTTATTTATGTTCATCCTTAAAATTAAAGTAATATATGGGATATTTTTTAATGATTAATAAATGATGTGTGGGATGTGGATTGATGCTCCACGTACCCTTGGGGTGCTGAACTAACTCCCTAGACCTCTGATGAATGCATGTGATCAATGAGTTTTTCGATAGGGAATGATTCTTTAAATACACATATGGTTCTAGAAATATGATCTTCTCCAAGAATATATATATATATATATATATATGAGAATGGACAATAAGGTGTTGGTCTGGGACTGATGCTCTAAATACCCATTAGGTTCCAAGATGATGATCCATTCCCTTTATGTATGAAAGTGAAATTACAATTACATAAATAATAAAATCCTTTTAAATAATGAGTTGTTATAAATTTATATTCTATGGTTTGGACATCATCATGGGATGAAGTAGGGATTAAGTGGTTGAAAAAATAATAGTAAATATGAAAAGTGTTTAAAAATATTATTTATTCTATTCACTTTATATAATTGATACATTGTTGTATATTTGATATTTCATTAAACACCATTGGTAATGGGATACAAAGTTGTACTCACACACTACTCGGGTTTTCTGACTGGTTATCGAATAGACTTCATGTTTGTAAGACATGATAAGGATATGATCCCAGTGATAGATGGTAATGTTAGAGTTTAGGAAGGATTTTCAATGGGGGAACCAAATATGATGTTGATACCCACATGTGGGATTTTAGAGTGTCTTTATTTAGGGGTTTTTAGACATGTGAAACTTTTTAGGAATGAAATATTTAATACATTGGTGTATATTGATTTTCTATATTTTAGATTCATCATGGGATGTTGGTCTTATATTGAATATGGTTAATTATTGGTTTTATTATTTTTTTTTTGATTATTTCATTTATTTATAACACTATTTTGATTCATTGATAAAGCGGGTATAGTCTCCCAATGATACTAATTTTACCCTCGGTTAAATTAGACAACATTAATGAGTCATGATGTAGTCCTGAGGATGTGCATTTGATTATCTAACCCATGTGTGGGGGGAAACCCAAATACAAAGGGTGTGACTATTGTTCTTGATGTTTGTTTTTAAAGTTTACTTTTATTTCAACTTGGGTGATCCAATTGTTGTGGGATGATATTATTATCTGAGATTTTACTCATGGGAATTTATGGAATGATAGTTGAGTATAAATGAATCATTCTAAGAACTCATGAATTTATGGAAAATGCGTCATTTTATGCCTGTACAGAAAGGAACCTTTTGGGGGAGTTGTTGAAATGAAAATTATTTTCTCTAAATGTGTATTTTAAAATAAATGGTATCTAATAAACAATCTAAATGGTTAAAATTATGAAAAATGATATAATTTTAAATGGATAAAATGGATGTCTTTTGATAATCTTGAAATATAAAATTTTTTAACCTTATTTTAGCCATAACCCAGGTTAGGGACAGTAAAGGGTAATGATAGTGCTTCAGTTTTGATCATGTGGAATAATATATGGGATAAATTATCATAGACATATGTGAATCCCGCTTTTGCAAATTTTTTAATGGTGTGTTATGTGTTAGAATATGTGTGTTGGGAATTTTAGGAACATGCCTCCATAACAATTCTTATTCGTAGGATGGAAGGTGCATATGGTTCAAAATATTCATCCAGCAGTGGAACCAGAGGCCCTGATTGTTCATGTTTAAGGGGAAAGATAATATCACTATGAGAACATTTCACAAAAATTTCAATTTATTGGGAGAGACCTGATGTGGAGTGTATGGAATATGTCTTACCTAACACAGGAGTTCCAAATACAGAACCCTCCAACCTTCAGCAGATATGGTGGACTTGAGGAAGCTATGTTATAGATTGAATATATCCCGAAAAGTATTTACTATTTAGAGACTCCATCTGAGAAGACAATATATCTGGATACATATATGATATGAGGATAAAAAATAACATGTGGGATATTTAGGCTTGATATGAAAATATTTAGGGCATGGAATGTAATGAATTCTAGGAGATGTTACAAGAGAACTTTTACACCAATACACTGAGGCATGAAAGGGTATCATAGTTTATATAGTTGAACCATGTATGTATGTATGTGATTTACTTTATGGGTTGCTTCAATGATTTCTAGTGATTTTTTCAAAAAATTTTATGTTATAAGGAAACTACAGTGAAGCATTTTTCGAATGGACTAAAATGTTATACTAAGTCCACGGTTAACATCTTTAACATTATTAATTTGTTTGATGTGGTGAATCAGCCACTCATTTATGAGGGGAACCTGATAGAGGCATCTAATGGAGTATATGTGTGTTTTATTGGATGAAGAAGAGGTAAATCTTCTCAGGGTATGAAGAAACACTATATAACATTATATGAATAAGTGTAAATAATTGTATAAAGGGTTAAAAACAAATACCCATGGAAATTATTGGTTAATTTACCCTAAGTGTTGTAGGCTTGATCTCTATAAAAACCAATTTCCCTAACCTATGGTATATTTTTATACTTGTGGAAAAAAGGGGGATCATTAATAGTTATGTAGGCAACCTATGAAAAATGAATAGTGATGGAGGAGTTAGGCAAAACCAGAGTAAGTGATGGTGTTCATATAAACTATACCAGTCTGGTAATTGTAGTTCTAATAGTCATTATGGATGGGGTGGTGGATTTGGTAAATAAATCAATATTTCTAGTATTATTAGGGTAGTAAAATTTAGTTTACTTAGAACATAGTAAACAGAAGAGGGGAAACATAGTTTCATGTAGTTTATCCTACATTTGTCGATAGTGAGGCTAGTCCATAAATATTAAGAGGTACTATTATTATCAATTCTATTCTTTCTTGAGATTTTGTTGACATAATAGACTCTCATTAATTTATATCTAATCAACATGAAAATGGTTTGAGGCTGATGATTGAGTTCTTGAGTAAGGTTGTGACAACTGAAATATTGTTGGGAGTGCAGTAATGGGGAACATGTTTATGTATGGGGTGTTCTCTCAAGGTTGGTGAGCGACATTTTCATGGGGATATTTATGTATTTGACATGTCAGGATTTGACATGATTTTCAGTATGTATTGTTGGGTATCATACCGATCCCACATCAATTGTTACCATAGGAGAGTAACCTATACCTCTCTTGAGGGTAATTTTTATACTCATCACAGAGAGTGAGATATCTTGAAAGTCTGTGCGGGTCAAGTTCATCAGTGACAAGAGGAGAAACACTTGAGGTATCCAATATTTTTTAGATATGGGGGGGGGGGGAAGAAAAGTTTATTTCCACTCATGGTGGACCAGTTTCAGCATGTGTATCCAGAGAACTTAACAGGGCTTCCACCTAAGAGAGACATTGAGTTTTCAATTGATATCATTCTAGGATATGATGCAATTTCAATTCCACATTATATAATGGAACCAAAAGATCATCATGAACTGAATAGAGAACTATAATAAATTATGGGTAAGGTATTTTTCTGTACAAGTATGTCTCCTTGGGTTCTCCTGTTTTTTCATTAAGAAGGAAATCTAGTAATTGTGGTCTTGTGTCGATTAATGAAAAATAAATTGGATAATATTGATGATTTGATTTCATATTTTTCATATGGAGGATGTATTTGAATATTTGATAGGTTCTTGTTTTTTTATAAGATTCACATGGGGTTGGTGTATCGTCATCTGATAGTTTGACGTTCTAATATACTATAGATAGCTTTCAGATGCAGGTAAGGACTATATGATTTCACATCGACTCTATTCAAGATAAAAAAAGGTTTGGATATGTTTATGGAATACATGAACTGAATATTTCACTCTTACCAAGGTAATTTAATAATTATTTTTGGATGACATCTTGGTGTACTCTAATACTCATGAAAATCATGCCCAAAATATTGACAATATCTACAGTACCATGAGATAGAATATGATATATTCCAAGCAATCTATGTGTAAATTAAAGTTCAAATGGGTACATTTTTTCAATATAATATATGATGAAGGTGTGTTAGTAGACCTAGATAAAGCTAAAGTAGTGGATTTTTATGAGCAACCCAATAATATTTTTGATATCAAATAATTTATGGGGTTTGAGGGTTATTATTAGAGGTTTATATATTCCTTTTCCTATTATAAAGAACAACTTTTAAGCCTGGAAAAGATAGGGGACATTTATGAATGTTAGGGATCACTTTAGAATTATTTATAGGATTTGAAGGAGCATTTGAATACAACACCGATTTTGATCCTCCCCGAGCTGGGTGAGGAGTATGTCGTGTTTTGTGATGCATTTAGAGTTGGACTTTGAGAAGAGTTGATGTAGGATGATTGATTTGTGGAATATGGATTTCAACATTTGAGAACAAATGAATGGAGTTACTCAATGCACTGTCTCAAGATATCTATGTTGGTTTATCTCTTAATGTGATGGTGACATACTTATAGGGTGAAATTTTTCTATATATATCGATCACTAAAGCTTAAAATACATATTTTCAAAACATGATTTGAATCTATGGTTGTGGAGACGGGTTGAGTATATATATTCATTTTATTTTGATCTAACATACACTTTGGGAAAAAGAAATAGTTTTCTTCCACTTTAAGTTAGAATACACAGACTCAGAAAATCCATGAGTCTACTTCTGAGTGGGAGATTATGACCATACTAGCTAGAATGCATATTGAGGTTTAGTGGGACTATGAACAGATGTGTAATGGACCGGACCCCTCTGGTCCATTCCTTTGTTGAAATCGATCTAGTCAACACAACGAACGTTATAATGATATTTTTTTAATAATTGGTGACGATTTAATAAATTTTAATTGGGGTTTTGTTATAATTGTTATACTAAATAACTGTAATAATAATGTTGGCTTAAATTTTGAACGATCCGTTAATAAAGATTTAATGAGATTTAAATTTTAAATTCATTGTAATGAGATTTGAGATATAAGGATAAATAAGAGATGTTATTATTTATGATAATTGTGTTTAAAAAAATAAAATAATAATAATAATGATAAAGATTTAAAATAGGTGTGTCATGTGGGTTTTGATGGGAGGTGATCTTGCATGTTTTTTTTGGGAGATTTAATCATTATTATTGAAAATAATTATGATAAAAAGAATGGAACTAATGGTGTAAAATCAAGGGAGGCGCCACTTTGTTGGGGAGGTATGAGATTGAAGAGAGAAGACGAAAAATATATTAATAATGATATAAAATAAAAGATAAGATTAAATGAAAAAAAGAGGGAGAAGTAATACAAGGTGGGGAGTTTTGGGCATGGAATGAGGAAGAGAGAGGCGCCACTTTTTGTGGAAGAAGGTAAGAAGATTGGAGAGAGAAACATGATTAAAGGAAATAAAATTTATTGAAAAATAAATATAGGAGAGAGGCGCCAAGTGTAATACACCTAAACAAATGACTTTGTGCGTGAATCTCAAGGAGATTGGGGAGATAATGTGAGAATTTAAGAATTAAATTAAAAAATATAATATAATAATGTAATTATTAATTTTGGATGGGAAAACTGAATTTTGACGGTATCTTCCTCATGCGACCTCGGTTTCACGAACCGTCAGCGGCAGTGTGACCCTGACTACGAGACGGAAATTATGAGTCCAATATTGGATGTCTTTTCAGGGTTTCATATTGGGTACCCGAAACGCTCATGAATTAATAGATTTAATATTGTTATTATTACGGGATCTTGTATCCAACGTATCTCCCTCATACGGTATCGGTTTGACGATCCGTCAGCGATAGCGTAACCCTGAAATTATGACGGTCATTTTAAGACCATTAATGAGCTACTTTTTATGACTCATGCCTCGGGTCAACGAAACACTACATATTAATAGAAATATCATTATTATTAAAACGCGTGGAAACCGCATGACGTGTCGTGTGTTGACCAGTCAAAACGCGTAACGGGTGTACAGTCACACCGTGTATTCATCAATACACGCTGCATACTGTTTTACCTATTAATTGCCTATATAAGAACGAGGTCATGTTTTATCTTCCATATCGATCGCTTCTTTGTCACACGACGACGCTCTTGGACGATCGAGAAGTATTCCTCCTCTAACTTCTTTGTCCGAGCTCTGAATTACGATCCGTCAGCGGCCACAGGATCGTAGCAACGAGATGAAGCTTCTAATCCTGGACTTTTCACCTTTCCTTCCATCGTTCCTTCTCCAGCTTCCATCCTAGGAGGCGTTTGTCGGGTTTGGCGAAGGCGGAGGACAGCGAAGGACGTCGTCGGAAGCGACGTGATCGGGACCTTTTGAGGTAGGGGTTTACCTTTGTCTCTCTATTTGGTTCAACATGCGGGGTGGGATATTATTCTTTTGTTCCATGGGATGCAGTTGAACTTTAATTAAAGATAATAACTGGTTAAAGAATGGGGTTGGGAAGTTAGTGATTGTTGTTACCTTTTTATATCCTATGATATTATATTTGTGAATTGAATGAGCTTCTACCTACTGAAAATCACAGTCGTTGGGGGCCTTTTCTTACGCAATTAAATGTTTCCCTCTCCTTCTGTATTTTCTTATGGATGGAAACTTCATGGAATGTGGAAATTGGTTAATCACGTAAAGTTGACTTTTTAAATGAAAATCTAGAACCCTTGTGTGATCACCCTAGTTGAACCAAAATGGAATAATGAACATGTGGGTGTTGGCTTGGTTACATGGCATGTGTTGGGGGTGTTTTGTGGGCTTTTGTGGTTTGGGTGAGCAGCGGGGCTGCGACGTTTGGGTGGTGATCTTATTGGAATGGTTGATGGTGGAAACGTGGAGGTGTGAAATGTTTTGTAAACGATGGGGTTGAAATGGGAAGTGGTTGGTTGTGGAAAATGCCTTTATTTATGAAAAGTGTTTTGATTATGAAAAGTGTTTTGAAGTAAAAGGTTTTTTCAAATGCGGAAATGTTTTGTGTGTGGAAAGGGTTTTATGTGTGGAACTTTGAAATAAATGAATGATGGAATGTTGTATGGTTGTGATAATCTTTTGTAAATGAAATGGAATGTGGTTGCTTGCATTTTACCTAACCTTGGTTGTGGATGGCAGGGATATGTTTGTGAAAGGTTTTGTCTGGATGATAGTTGCCCAGTAGTAATATTATTGTTAAACCATTGCATGAAACATGAAAACCTAAATGGGGTTGGGGGATGATTGTTTGGTTGTTGATGCATGCTTCGGGGTAGCAGTGCCGAGGCACATGCTCAATTTCACTTTTTAAGAAGCCATAGGTTGGGCTGTGTGTTTGGTATATGTATATATATAATTGTATCTTCTTTTTTTGTCACACCACACCCATGTCAAGCACCTAGTGCCAAACACTCCCATTTTATGGGAGAGGGTGTCCCCCCTTAGTTACTAGCTCCTTCCTGCTCCTTCTTCCATAGGCTATGATGGCTTGAGGCGACCTTACACCCAAGACTCTTCGGGTAGGTCTCGGAGGCTGTGATGGATTGAGGCGACCTTTAGCCCAAGACTATTCGGGCAGGCTTACCGTTCCCAAGAACCTTCGGGATGAGGCCCAGGTGTCTGCAGGCGGGTTAGTGGTTGTGGCCCAGGTGTGTGAGGGCGAGATGCGTGGTTGTGAGGCCCAGGTGTGTGCAGGCGGGATGCGTGGTTTGGCCCAGGTGTGTGCGGGCGGGAAGAGTGTGGTAGCGTCAGGACGTTTGCCGTTAGGAAGAGCTGCATCTAATTAAGTGGGAAATGGTGCGGGGCACCCAATACTTTTGTTCTATATATATATATATACTAAACTTGTTTGTGTCACTTGGTGAGTGTGACCAGTGAGGCTGGGTGGATAGTTTTTCCTTGTTAGTTTCTGGTTCTTCTGTTCTCTCACGGGACCTTAGGGTGTCTCCCCACTTGTGCACAAGAGCTTTAGGTTCTCTACTGAGTATACTTGTATGCTCACCCTACGTTGTTTCAGGTTTTCAGGAGGACTACCAGGGCTGTTCGGGACCCTACTAGTCAGGCAGTGGGAGCTGTGCAGTTACTGTTTTCTTGTTTTTCTTTTGGTACTGTACTCACTTGTACTTTGAGCTTATTTGTACTTGTACCTGTTTCAGTTTATTTATACATGCATATGGTACTGGTTTGGGTTTCTTTTCAGCACCTTTGTTCTTTTTCCTTTTTGGTGGTTGACTTGTCCTATTTCCCAATCCAAAATAATAAAAAGGGTAATGCCTCCCATATTTGTGAAAACTCATACCCTTGGTGCTTGTCGCCAACCCGGGGCCTACTGGAGGCGGGACTCGGGGGATCATTATCTCCCTTTCACCATTGCCATCTCAGGAGGGGCATCATTGGTGGGAGGGGGTCGTGACAGATTGGTATCAGAGGAATGGTTGAGAGATAGGATGGAGTATGGAGTTAGGAACAGTGAGGATTGCATGGGATGGTAGGGCAACAGTGTTCATTAATCTTGGTGCGTGACATAGGCCAGGGAAGACCGGCTAGGACACGGGATTTTAGGACCCCGCGTGATCCGATGCAAGGACTCTGAGCCTACCAAACGACCAAGTGAGAATATATTGATTGCAGGGTAGAGACCCTAGGGAAGGTACATGCATCATCATGTTTGTGTTTTACTTGATTTGGCTGTTCTGGGAAAGGAAAAATCTGATCCTTAATCAAGACACATTAATGAGGATGCGATTAAACCCGTGCAGGCGAGTCAGTGTCTCCTAAAGAGGATAGTATCTTGACATAGGAGAGGGAATTCCTAACTCATAGAGTTGTTGGTTTGTTTCTTGTTATGACAAGAGCCCTAAGAGGTATCTTGCGGAGTGGTTGTGTGGATCCATTCTTTTTCTTGGTTGGTTTTTAATTCTCGAGGATGAGAATGTTTTAAGAGGTATCTGATGTAATGGACCGGACCCCTCCGGTCCATTCCTTTGTTGAAATCGATCTGGTCAACACAACGCACGTTATAATGATTTTTTTTAAATAATTGGTGACGATTTAATAAATTTTAATTGGGGTTTTGTTATAATTGTTATAATAAATAATTGTAATAATAATGTTGGCTTAAATTTTGAATGATCCGTTAATAAAGATTTAATGAGATTTAAATTTTAAATTCATTGCAATGAGATTTGAGATATAAGGATAAATAAGTGATGTTATTATTTATTATAATTGTGTTTAAAAAAATAAAATAATAATAATAATTATAAAGATTTAAAATAGGTGTGTCATGTGGTTTTTGATGGGAGGTGATCTTGCATGTTTTTTTGGGATATTTAATCATTGTTATTGAAAATAATTATGATAAAAATAATGGAACTAATGGTGTAAAATCAAGGGAGGCGCCACTTTGTTGGGGAGGTATGAGATTGAAGAGAGAAGATGAAAAATATTTTAATAATGATATAAAATAAAAGATAAGATTAAATGAAAAAAA
Source organism: Viscum album (assembly GCA_963277665.1). Taxonomy (NCBI): domain Eukaryota; kingdom Viridiplantae; phylum Streptophyta; class Magnoliopsida; order Santalales; family Viscaceae; genus Viscum; species Viscum album. The sequence goes on along the minus strand of OY728150.1, from coordinate 1,876,915,769 downwards.
GAGAGAGAAGGAATACAAGGTGGGGCGTTTTGGGCATGGAATGAGGAAGAGAGAGGCGCCACTTTTTGTGGACGAAGATAAGAAGATTTGGGAGAGAAACATGATTAAAGGAAATAAAATTTATTGAAAAATAAATATAGGAGAGAGGCGCCAAGTGTAATCCACCTAAACAAATGACTTTGTGCGTGAATCTCAAGGAGATTAGGGAGATAATGTGAGAATTTATGAATTAAATTAAATAATATAATATAATAATGTAATTATTAATTTTGGATGGGAAAACTGAATTTTGACGGTATCTTCCTCATGCGACCTCGGTTTCATGAACCGTTAGCGGCAGTGTGACCCTGACCATGAGACGGAAATTATGAGTCCAATATTGGATGTCTTTTTCGAGGTTTCAGATTGGGTACCCGAAACGCTCATGAATTAATAGATTTAATATTGTTATTATTACGGGATCTTGTATCCAACGTATCTCCCTCATACGGTATCGGTTTGACGATCCATCAGCGACAGCGTAATCCTGAAATTATGACGGTCATTTTAAGACCATTAATGAGCTACTTTTTATGACTCATGCCTCGGGTCAACGAAACACCACATATTAATAGAATTATAATTATTATTAAAACGCGTGGAAACCACGTGACGTGTCGTGTGTTGACCAGTCAAAACGCGTAACGGGTGTACGGTCACACCGTGTATTCATCAATACACGCTGCATACTATTTGACCTATTCGTTTCTTATATAAGAATGAGGTCATGTTTTATCTTCCATATCGATCGCTTCTTTGTCGCACGACGACGCTCTTGGACGATCGAGAAGTAGTCCTCCTCTAACTTCTTTGTCCGAGCTCCGAATTACGATCCGTCAGCGGCCACAGGATCGTAGCTACGAGACGAAGCATCTAAGCCTGGACTTGTCACCTTTCCTTCTAGCCTCCCTTCTCCAGCTTCCATCCTAGGAGGCGTTTGTCGGGTTTGGCGAAGGCGGAGGACACCGAAGGACGTCGTCGGAAGCGACGTGATCGGGACCTTTTGAGGTAGGGGTTTACCTTCGTCTCTCTATTTAGTGCAACATCCGGGGTGGGATATTTTTCTTTTGTTCCATGGGATGCAGTTGAACTTTAATTAAAGATAATAACTGGTTAAAGAATGGGGTTGGGAAGTTAGTGATTGTTGTTACCTTTTTATATCATGTGATATTATATTTGTGAATTGAATGAGCTTCTACCTACTGGAAATCACAGTCGTTGGGGACCTTTGCTTATACAATTAAATGTTGCCCTCTCCTTCTGTATTTTCTTATGGATGGAAACTTCATGGAATGGGGAAATTGGTTAATCACGTAAAGTTGACTTTTTCAATGAAAATCTAGAACCCTTGTGTGATCACCACGGTTGAACCAAAATGGAATAATGACATGTGGGTGTTGGCTTGGTTACGTGGCATGTGTTAGGGGTGTTTTGTTGGCTGTTGTGGTTAGGGTGAGCTGCGGGGCTGCGACGTTTGGGTGGTGATCTTATTGGAATGGTTGATGGTGGAAACGTGGAGGTGTGAAATGTTTTGTAAACGATGGGGTTGAAATGGGAAGTGGTTGGTTGTGGAAAATGCATTTATTTATGAAAAGAGTTTTGATTATGAAAAGTGTTTTGAAGTAAAAGGTGTTTTCAAATGCGGAAAGTTTTTTTGTGTGGAAAGGGTTTTATGTGTGGAACTTTGAAATAAATGAATGATGGAATGTTGTATGGTTGTGATAATCATTTTTAAATGAAATGGCATGTGGTTGTTTGTGTTTTACCTAACCTTGGTTGTGGATGGCAGGGATATGTTTATGAAAGGTTTTTTCTGGATGATAGTTGCCTAGTAGTAATAGTTTTGTTAAACCATTGCATGAAACATGAAAACCTAAATGGGGTTGGGGGATGATTGTTTGGTTGTTGATGCATGCTTCGTGGTATCAGTGCCGAGGCACATGCTCAGTTTCTCTTTTTAAGAAGCCATAGGTTGGGCTGTGTGTTTGGTATATGTATATATATAATTGTATCTTTCTGTTTTTTCGCACCACACCCATGTCAAGCACCTAGTGCCGAACACTCCCATTTTATGGGAGAGGGTGTCCCCCCTTAGTTACTAGCTCCTTCCTGCTCCTTCTTCCATAGGCTATGAAGGCTTGAGGCGACCTTACACCCAAGACTCTTCGGGTAGGTCTCGGAGGCTGTGATGGCTTGAGGCGACCTTTATCCCAAGACTCTTCGGGCAGGCTTACCGTTCCCAAGAACCTTCGGGATGAGGCCCAGGTGTCTGCGGGCGGGTTAGTGGTTGTGGCCCAGGTGTGTGCGGGCGAGATGCGTGGTTGTGAGGCCCAGGTGTGTGTGGGCGGGATGCGTGGTTTGGCCCAGGTGTGTGCGGGCGGGAAGAGTGTGGTAGCGTCAGGACGTTTGCCGTTAGGAAGATCAGCATCTAATTAAGTGGGAAATGGTGCGGGGTACCCAATACTTTTGTTCTATATATATATATACTAAACATGTTTGTGTTACTTGGTGAGTGTGACCAGTGAGGCTGGGTGGATAGTTTTTCCTTGTTAGTTTCTTGTGATTCTGTTTTCTCACGGGACCTTAGGGTGTCTCCCCACTTGTGCACGAGAGCTTTAGGTTCTCTACTAAGTATACTTGTATGCTAACCCTACGTTGTTTCAGGTTTTCAGGAGGACTACCAGGGCCGTGCGGGACCCTACTAGTCAGGCAGTGGGAGCTGTGCAGTTGCTGTTTTCTTGTTTTTCTTTTGGTACTGTACTCACTTGTACTTTGAGCTTATTTGTACTTGTACCTGTTTCAGTTTATTTATTCACGCATATGGGACTGGTTTGGGTTTCTTTTCAGCACCTTTGTTCTTTTTCCTTTTTGGTGGTTGACTTGTCCTATTTCCCGATCCAAAATAATAAAAAGGGTAATGCCTCCCATATTTGTGAAAACTCATACCCTTGGTGATAGTCGCCAACCCAGGGCCTACTGGAGGTAAGACTCGGGGGGTCATTATCTCTCTTTCACCATTGCCAGCTCGGGAGGGGCATCTTTGGTGGGAGGGGGTCGTGACAAGATGACTCACATATCATTATTAGTTTAGTCCAAACCTCCAAGATATATTAGGAAGAGAAAATATGAGGATCTAGTGTGTTTGGACGTAAGGGGAAGACATCATTGTGGGGTATCTCCATCTGATTGGACTATAGATAAGGATGATCCCATTTTCATATAGAACCATGTTATTTTTCTAGAATGTAAGCATGAGGAGCTGATGTTAGAGTTTAATTCATTATAGTGGGTAGTACTTCCAAGTTTGATGAAAATATTATGTGAACTACATTGATTTTATTGGTGGTTGTCCATGAAAAGATATATTTTATGTTTCATGACATGATGCTACACCTATCAGTAGGTGAAGGTAAAGCATCCCTGACCTGGTTTTTTAAAATAGCCATTGGTCATTTTGGAATTAATGTGGGATTGTATTAAATAAACTTCATGATGGGTCTTCTAGGGATACATCAAAAGAATGAAACGATTTGGGTGATTGTAGATCGATGGACAAAAGTTGCCCATTTATTGCCTATCTTGGATTCATTTATTGTTATCAGCTGGGGCATATGTTTGAATGAGATATGTTCCATTTGAACAAGGTTTCATGATGTATAGTTTCATATCATGTCCATAATTTTAATATCTGTTTCTAGAAATTATTTCATAATTTTCGTGGTACACAATTAATTATTTGTAAATATTTTCACCCATATACAGATAGCAAATAACACCATAATGTTCTAGTATTGAAGTACATGGTGTGGGAATGCATGCTAGATTTTTGTGGTACATGGGAGAAGAACTTGTCGCTGGTTCAGTTCTCATATAAAAAATGTTTGAAGGAGAATATCCAGATGGAACCATCTGACGTACATTATAGTAGGACATGTAGATCACCTCTATATGGGATAGTGAAAATTGAGTGGGAGCTATTGAGATAGAGACTCATGTAAAAGACATCGGTGCATGATCGGTTGATTTAAAAATATAAGGAAATAGCCCATAGTCCATAGAAGTCTTGTAATGATCAGAATTATCATCCACTTGAGTTAAAGTGGGAGACTTTGTATTCCTTAAATTATTGCATGGAGTAGTTCATTGTTGGATTTAGAGGTAGGAAATGTGGGATCCTAGGTTTGTTGGATCATTTGATGTTGTGGATAAAATCAAACCAGTCGAATATCAATTTCATATTCTACCAAGGGATAGTTCCATGCACGATTCATTTCATGTTTCAAAACATTAACAGTATCACCCCATACATTATTATATGATATATGTCTATTATTATGAGTTTGAGACCAATGTGTACTTTCAGAAGCATTTTATTCATGTTATGGATCACGGTGAGGCTTTTTTCCATTAAAAATCATCTCAAAGTCGGAGCTAGTGCATGGTTTGACCAATCCATATGACCTCCCTCCCAAAACAATAATCCCATGGAAAGAGGGGTTTTTCATGGTCAGTGCACGGTTTGAATAGTCATTCACCAACCTAGAAGTAACCATGTTCCCCAAATAGTAGGGTCAGCTGGTTATGATGTACATTTTGAAAAAAGATGCACCATGCATGGGAAACCGTGTTAGTAGGATTTTAATCAACCATGTTTTTATTAAAAATTTATCAAACCCCTAGTTTATATCTCTAAAACCCTATTTATACCTAATAAGATTTATATAATTTTTGATAGATCTAGAGAGGGTTCCAAGGCTCCTTTAATGTCTTTCTTGTTGAATTAAAAATATGGTGGATGGATTGAATCCTCTTTTGGAAGTGATAAGTTCCTTATTTTGTTTCCTCTCTACCTAAAATCATTAATCACCATTGAGAGGGATGATTTTCTGCATAGGATTTTGTTTTAGATATAGGTTTTCATTTATATTATTTCATTGGATCTTGATCCTAGGTTTATATCCTACATGTTTCATTCCATTGTGAATCTGATCATTTTATATCAAATTGATGGTTATGGTTTGGAGACTGTTCATCAACAATCGTAACATAGGATTTTTATTTTCTAATTGACATTGTCTTTATTATAATTTTTGTTTATGGTTTTATTGATTCTTTTCCATGATGGTAAATTTATTTTTAAATTTGAATTTTCAAATTGATTCCCAGGTGATTTTGAGACCCTTCCAAATTCCCATTAGACCCATTTATGATTTGAGAAAATATATGATCGTAACCCATGTGGTGTGACAATACATTTGATAAAATGTTTTTTAAACTGTAAAAATGGGAATAATGGGTCAACAGAATGGAAATAAATCCTAATTGCATGGTTGATAATGGGATTTAATTGGATTATTTTCCTATATTTATTAAGTTAATTAGTTGTGAGATTAAATGTAGACAATTTTTTATATTAATGATTTTTTGTGTTATTCCATTCAACTAATGTAATGAAAGAAGGTTGTGTTTAAAAATATAAATAAAGAACCATGACGATAATGAATGAATAGAAGTTTTATGATTATGAACGATGATATTAATGTGATATGTATGATATTTTTGATTTATTGATAAATGATTTGCGGTTTAGGGACTAATCATCTGAAAACCCAAAGGGTGTTATACTGATTCTCCATACCCCATATGCGTGCATGTGAACCTGAGTTGTGGTATGTAGACTGATTCTCGAAATACATTGGGGATTCTAGAATGATACTATTGTCCCTTGATATATATATATATGGTAATATGAATAATGTGGTGTGTGTTAGAGAATAATGATCCAAATACCCATGTGGTTCCAGACTGCTGCTTTAGGCCACAGTTGTATGAATGTGAAATTGGAAATAAATGGATAATGAATGTCATAAAAGAATGAATTTTGATAATCCATTGGTTTATAGTTCAAAATCAAGCATGGGATAAAGTAGTTATGATGTATTCGACTATATAATTATAGATGTGATACTAGTTTAATTTTTCATTTTTTTTATTCAATATATGAATACATACATTGTAATAAAGTGTATATTTCTATAAGTGATGTTGGTGGAAGCCTGCTAATTTATAATCGCACCCTAAAAAAGATGCTTGATTGGTACTCGAGTAGACTTCCCATTTAGAGAACATAAAAATAGTAATAGCCCTATTATAAATGGTTGAGTTTTAGTTCATGATGAATAATGGATAAGGGAATCAGACATGATATCATTACCAACATAGGGGATGTCAATGTGTAATTATATTTTGGTTCATTATAAAGTTGAATCATTTATTGAATCACATATTTACTATTATGGTTTAAATTAAATTTCTCTATTTTGGATGTCATCATGAGATGTTGGTCTCATAGTGATTATAGATGATAATTGGTTTTTATTTACTATCTTATAGATATTATCCACATATTTCATTTCTTTTCTACTTTAATAAAATGGGTATAGTCTCCCCATGTAACTAATTATACCCTTACTGCTAGTCGTCAGCCTCTAGCATACATGGAGTCACGACTGAGGTCATGTAACAAACAGGCTTCGGGAACTGATGTGTGCACCCAATTTGGGAGTTCATAGTGGGATAAAAATATTTTTTTAATATACTTTTTTCAATGGGATGAGTTGACATTGAAGTGGGGAATTATTTCAGGAATGTAAAATAGAATGAAATTTTTAAATTTAGAGTGAAATTATTATCGATCATTATAGGGGAAAATTGAAACATTAAGGTAGAGTAATTCCACTTCCATCAAAGTACTTACCTGTATGTTTTTTTTGAAAAATAATTTATCCTCTCCAATACATTATTTTTTCTAGTGTAAGGGAAAATCCATAGAAATAATTCATCATGTTCGTGAAGTAATTGAGAAATTCTAAGGGCAATAACAAAAATAGGAATGAATGAGATTGAACCACATGTATCTTCCCTAATTATATATTAATGAAATGAAAGTCAACCATAAATGTTGGAAACATTACCAATTTTCATTTCTTATTTAATTTATTTTGATTTTCACTCTTTTCCCTATGAATGGATCACCTATATTTATGTGTCTATGTATGACTAATTTTTTTTGAAATGTTTTACTTTCTATAAAACTGAATGTATAATATGGAGATTTAATCAATGATTTTTATCATAAATAATTCTTGGTAAATTATTCCATGGAAGATTTAACTTTTAAAAATTATAAATTATTGATGGCATATAGAATTTATACAGATAAATGATTTTTCTGATAATTGTTATGAGAATTCAAATAAGAAATTCCACTAAAAATTTGTGGCCATTTAAGAATTATTCCTATATTAAAAAAATTTATTTAAAATAATTTTCCCAATGATGAATATAATATATATTATATACATAAAATAATAATGTTTTTTAAATGATTTTTTTTTTCATAAATTATTGTTTTTTCAGATTATTTTAATTTCAAACAAATCTTTTTATATCGATAGATTTTTAAAATAATATTTGATTTTTAATAATAATATTATTGAACAAAAATTAATATTTTAATAAATTAAATATTTGTATCATACTCATGTCACATAAGTAAATGATTAAATATATAATTTATTTCATTTTTATTTGTAAAGAATTATTTTTTATTATTTAATTAATTATAGTATAAGGGAAACATGTAGACGAAACATCCCGGTTTATGTATGTTTTTATTTCATGAAATTTTTAGGTATAAGTTTTCAAATTATGTTTTATCATGTTGGCAGATCATTATCCAATATTAATAGAATAATTTACTATTTAAGGAAGAAATAACAGTATCAAATAGTAAAAAAAATTATTCTCCACCTTGTGTTTTTCATTCATTGTTTTATATTTTTTTGGAATTATTTTAGTTAGTATATGTGAAACCGGAGGCCGATGTGATGGGATTTTCTATAGTAAGGGATCAAGGATTCTAGTGTTATATAGATTTTATGACACATAAATGTGTATCCCACATCACACACCTTGTATATGAACAACTATAGATTATAAAATCTCATTAGTACTACATGGAACATATTTATAAGATAATCACCATGTATTTTTGAAACCACATTTGATGATTTTTTCACTTATAATTAAATATCACAAATCATGTGACTCTGGGTTATAGACTGTTCAACCTGAGACAAATTGCATCATTTTGTACTCTACATACATGAATGATAAACATGTTAGACCTATAATTTATCTTCCACATCGCACATACTATGTATTTAAAAGGAATAGTCTTGTAATGTAGAACCTTTACACACCATGAAACCATATGGACTCTAACATCATGTACATCTTAGTGATGTCAGACATAGTATGCAAGACAACTCAACATGTATATAAAATACATGTAATCTAGTCTGACTAGACCTAAATGTCATTTTACCCCCATCTATATTTTGAATAAATTAACATTACATGGATATAGTTAGTGACTATATGTAGAAAGATGGAATTAGTGACCAACACGTGTTATACCTTACAGGGAAACACTATGTACTAGTTCTGAGTATTCTGTATATCATTACATATTTTTTCTAGTATTGGACATATACGTAGTGTATTCAATATTTTCTGAATATAAAACTTTATGATACATATATTCTAATCATATAGGGTTTATATTATGATTTTTAGATACAATAGTGTTTTTAATATCAATATATACAATGACATGTTTTGGTGGATTTTTGTAGAACATTCACAGTGTCAGATCCCTATTAATTGCACACTATCTCTAAATCATAAGATATTCATTCATTGTGCAGACATAGTAAACCTATAATTTTTATAAGTAAAGGGTCCACCACTCATATATTTGGTAACCCTTTTGGTCATTATACATTATACACAATGGGGAGTAAATCATCCATAGGGGAGAATGACCTTCTCGATGAATGAGTTTTAGAGTGAGGCACATGTCACCCATTATAGTAATAGATGAGGGTTGATATGGATGTGACCAATGTGAGGTTTTTTAGGTTTAACATGTGTAACGATGATTTACTGTGTTCTATTTTAGAGGTCCTCTTTTGTAAAGATGATACATGGATGAGTCTCATCCTATCTTTCATTGAATTTTTAGTAATACTTATTACCAGAATATTATTATTTTCATGATTGAATTTTTATACTATGATTATTCATTGTTTTATATAATATAAAATATGGTTTTTTATAAGATACAATATTTTTTATAGTCATGTTGAGATACTTAGTGCATCCCTCTCATTAATCATTGTTTTCATATTGGAAAATATCTGGAACATTTGGGTTTCATCTGGTTTCCCTTGGTTTGTGATTGATATGGATTATTGTTTCAAATTTAAATTATGTCCATGGGGAATCCAACATGGTATATTTATACTCACCTCAACATGAACCCTCTTCCCACACATGTTTTTCTTGTCTATATGATGAATTTTTATAGACTATATCATTAGAGGTAGAGGTAGTGGGGTCCAAGGAACTTTTTTATAGTGGTTGATGGTGGTGCCTAGGGAGAGATGTTTTTGGATAGAGTATATCCAAGATAACATTTTGTCATGAGGTTTCAGACTATTCTAAGACTTTATGGAATCCAGATGTTTATGAATTTTTTATTTGTGTTTACCTTTTTATATTTAGACTTTATATAATATTACTAGACATTTTTTTCCCCATACATGAGTTATTTTACTATTCAATTTTCTTTTTGATATTATTGTGTGTTTTGGTGAATTATTGTTATAGGTTGTAATAAAATAACCCTGCCTTATATATGGTTTTTCATTCATAGTTCTATTCTCCATCGTATAACCTATTAGAGCTGGGATTGAGGTGGCATACTCAGCTCCTGGCCAACCAAGGTTGGGTACCAGTTCATTATGTTGTGTCATAATTTTATATAAGAAGTTATAATCTTACAAAACAAGTATATAGATACTTTTCTTATGATAATTGTGTTGGTAATTAAGGATGTTACATTAAGGTTTTATTCAGTTTTGTTATCTTACTAAATATACCTGCATTGGTGTAGTGGTCTAATTATCCATTCTTGAGGACTTTGATATCCCATTAATTTACCAAATACTATAAGGAATGTTTTTTGTTACATATAATAACATAAAATATATATTTATTACTAATAATCATTTGTGGTCAACTTGAGTTGGATCATCAATATATACTCTAGTAACCATGGTTATATTCTACCAGTTAAAGGATATTACCCAAAGTTATAATGATCTAATTTCTTGTCAGTATAGTGATCAAAATTTATAATAAATTACTATTAAATCATTTTTATGAAAAAAATATTAATAATTATACAATGTAAGATCCAAATATTTTTATTATTTGACTATTGAAAACAAATTACTTAAATAATTATTCTTATTTAATAAAAAATTTATGTATTGTCATTAGTATATATAATCACCTACGAATATTACGAAATGAAATGTGTGAGATAAAAAAATATAAAGGGAATTAAAGGGACACTAATCAATAGAACACGGGAGATAATAATTAACATCATCATAACATAATCATAGGATCATGAATATAAAAATAGAAATAAATCATAATAATATCAATTTGAAAAAATATTGTAACATTTTCATGAATAATAAGAACTATCTTAAGGTATATATCACATTACCCAACTAATATTTGGGTTATACAATTCTAGTCCATCTGATAAAATCATATTATGATCATAATCATGCATACCAAATGGAAAGACAACAATCATTATCATGTAATAACATATGGAAAGGAATGAGTTTTATAAAGAATTTAACAATTATTATATTATGGAATAACCATTAGGATTACCAAAGGAATAAGAGAGATCAAAAATTGTAATAAAATATCATTTTTCTTTAAGAATTCACAACATAAGAGGAGTAATGTATGATATTTGGAAAAATAAAGTATTTTGAAAAATCAGTGAGATTGGATTAAAAATAATTTTCTCATGGAAGAAAAATATATATCAAAAAAAGAAAATGGTAATTAATATTTAGTGATAATTTTAAGATATATGATGAATATAAATATTGAATATAGGGTTAAAGAGCAGTTAAACCCAAAAAATATATTTATAAAATTCCCTTATCTTAAATATAGATTAACTCATCGCTTTTATGTTTCTAGAATAATAAACACAGGTTTATGAAAAAATTGAAATATATGTGATTTATTTAAAATTAGTTCACTATATATACATTATAATCATTGGATTATATTTATTAATTCCCTTGGTAAAATATCAAACGTTTTTATATCACGTTTTCCATTAAAATTTCTCATCTTTATTCTTTTTTGATATTTTATCGAAGCACCTATATAAGTAAATAAAATTAATTACTGATGAATAAAATCATTATATTTATACTTTTATATATTTTAATTGATTTTTTATAAGCATCCAATTGTTTAGTGATATGGAATGAATTCTGAAACAACCCTGTTGGTGATTAACTGAATGTTATCGAGAACACGGTGTAAAGGAGACGAAAGAGGACAATAATATATGGAGACTTCAAAACTAATTTTTTATAGTAGGTTAACATCCTTAATAAAATTTTAACACACTATATACTTATTCTCAAAAAAAATTTCAAATATATTGTTATAAAATAGAAGTGAGTTTGAAATTCAGAGAACAGTTTATAAAAACTTGTTCTTTTCATGGTGTTGCTTCTCTTGTAAGACATTAGACTTCCTTAATGGATAGAGTTGGTTTAATCAGGAATTTCCCAAAGGTTACATAGTGATTATGATAGATTTTTTAAAAAAATATTTTTTTAGTAATTAAGGGAGGTGTGGGTTATTAAGGGTATGGAGAGGGGTTATTAATACTAGAGGAGATGGGTATTTTTGAGTTAAAATCATAAATAAAATACGATATCAAAATTATACTATGTAACAGTGACATTATTAACACAATGAATCATAAATAAATAAAATATAATGGTTTTTGTTAATTAATCACATTTATAATTTAAATTAAATAGTTTAATAAAATGAAAAGTGGATAAGTGAAAAAATTGACTTCCAAAAGAAATAATTTTTTACTTTACACTTTATAATGTGTTCCTTTGTTTTGGAAAAAATTCTTAATTAATTTTTAATGAATAATATATATAATTATATATTTTTGTGTGGGGCCAAAATTTATAAAAATTATTTAGTCCTTATTATACAATGAATGATATAATTCAAGATACATCGGTTAGTGAAAAACGTATTGTTGTTATTATACTCTTGAAAATTAATATATTTCAAAAAATTGCATAAAAATAACAACCCCTGACTATTTTTGAAATGATGATTTAATAAATAAAATTAATTTTACTAAATTAATTTATATAATAGGTTAGCTTAATTTTTCATATAGTAATTATGATTTTTAAGAAATAACTTGAAATATAGTTTATTAAAAATGTGTTTAAATTTTATGTTGAGTTTTTTATTCATGATATTTATTTTTTGGAATTATAATATTTTTATTTACTTAAATTAACCATAAAAATTTTATTTATATTAATTTTTTTAGTTTTTGTTCAAATTAGTATTCTAATGACTATATTGTTATTTCCATAATTGATATTATCATTCCCATATTTAATGATAGAATTCCAATAGTAACATTATTATTCCAATAGTCATATTTCCAACTATAAATAATACTTAATTCCATTATTAATTATTCATCTCGTTTTATCTCTGGGTTCTACATTTCCACTTTCTGTAATGTCGACATTTTTATATTATTTATATATTATGGTTCATGTATGGGATGTTTCTTATTGATTGGGGTGATCCTAATTTTCTTCTTTTTGTTTTAATATATTATATTTTTGGTCCCCTTATAATATTTGGAATTTTTCATGGATTTAATTTATTACTAATGTAATTATTTTAGTTAATTAAATAATATGTGACACCCTATGACCATACGATATATGTCATTTTAAATAAATGTAAACTCTTTTATAATTTAGTAAACACACTATCTTGAGCCTCGATTATTGTAAATAAATATTATATTTTAATAACACAAAAATAAAAGTAAAATTTATAAATTTTTTCTCAAAAAATATAATATTATATTATTAATAACAATTTTGAACATACATGGTCAGTTTAATACTAGAATGAGTTTTTTATGTTTTCCCACAAAAATAATGAATTATGAATAATAAATAAATATTTTATATAACTATAACTAATTATATTTATAACAAATTAATATAATAATTTTAATTTAAACTTAATTAAAAATTTATTTTATTGAAATAATGATATGAAAATTTGGTGGCAAAAATAAATACTTATCAATAAAATACTTATTTTCCATGAAACTCCTTTTGTTTCACAAGGCAAAATGTCATTCAATTTCAATTAAGTAAAATAATAATTAAATATGAATGATATATATTAAATTATTACATCATATATCTAAATATATGAATTTAAATCCATATTTTAAATTATTATTTTTCAATATAATTAATTTATTATCATCTTATGCTTGAAAATGCATTTCTTGAAAACTTGTTTTTCGATAAAAATTGTGTGTTTATTATTAATTAAATTTCTCTAATTAAGTGAGTTGAATTTTATAAAATGGATTCCTTATTTTTATTCATAATAATAATTATTAGTTAATAATTTCATCATAATTTTTTTTCCACATCTATTATAAATGACATTAAGAATTAATTAGGTCGATTATGGTTAAGAAGTTATTTCATGCATTATATGTGCTTGTGATAAAATTAATATAACAAATATATAAAAATTTTAATTTCATAATATGAATTTAATATTTATAATAATTCCATCCAAATTATATAATTAGGTCCATTTTAATTTTTGTTTTAATTAACTGGGTACAAAATTATACAAGTTACAATAGTAACAAAAAAAATGGTAAAATTATGTAAAATTAAGGGATATAGATTAACATGTTAAAAGAGTGTATTTTTGGAGGAAGTTTTTATAGAACATATAATCCTTTCACTCCATTAATCAAAATTTTGTAGATTCTTTAATTGATAATTACAATCCATTATTAAATAATTTTGGGTATTTACAAAAATATCACTCATAAATTATTAAATGCAACACACTTTACTCATTTATTCACACATATAAATCCATTTGTTCTAACCAAAAAATGAAACAAAATCTCCTAAAAATTCATTGAAACATATTATTGGTTTTGGTCATCCAAAAATACAAACCAATGTGTCCTGAAGGAGATATCCAAATGAGGATTTGCTAATAAGAATCAATTGTCCTAACGATGCTCTTTCATTTCTTTCAACTTTTCCATATTAATTTATTTCTTTAGGATTAAATGTAATAAAAAAGTAATTTAAAATAAAATAAGATATTATTATATTTATGGAATAATATTTATCCTTCACCACTTATATCAAATGTTAAATGAAATTCACTATCGTGTGTATGGGAGACTACCATCTCGCGAACCAATGTAACTTTTTTTCCATAAACACATCACACAATTGGAAACAATAATGTATTTAATGTATATAAATAAAATTTATGATTTAAATAAACTTATATAATTATAAAATCATATATACATTATTACGTTCACTTTATGTTGAATATATTATCACATCGCTTGTGTGTACGACATACTACTACCCCGTGATGTGATATTTATCATTTTTCACTAACTTCTTAAATAAATGGTAAGAAAAGATAGATTTAATAAATATAAATGATTTATACGAACTGATATTTATTATATAAAATAAATATATCAACTACTTTCTTACCCTTTCACTCATTAAGAGAATGATATTTTTTCTCATCTGTATGTATGTCCTACCACCTCTGTGAAGCGATTTGGTTCATCTTCCATGCACATACATTATGAATAATTATAATTATAAATTTTCTAAGTAGATATAATATTTATAAAAATTATTTAATATATATATGTTGTATATATATCCTATGTACAATAATCATAACTTTTATGACAAAACATGAATGAGAAAACAAGGCAGTTAGCACTAGAATCAATGAAAATAATGAAATATTATTAATAATAGAGTTGTAAAATGTTGTAAGTGGTTCATATATGATATTATAAATATTAATATCACTATCATATAAATTAAAAAAATGATTAAAATCATTAAATAGGGTCATAAATCATGTATAACCAAATAGAATTGTGATTTAAGGGATTTCTTCTCAATTTCTATTTTATTTAAATATATAATTCAATATGAACCTATTCACTTTTATATAGAGGTATATAATTTTAAATTTATAATTTTAACTTCAATAACTAGTTATTCATGATTATAATGTTTCCTGTCATGTATATTCTTCAAGGGGATAAAATTTAAAAGTTACCAAAGTGGTAAATATTGTTGTACATTCTCACTTTATTTTTTGATTGTTGACTTTATCCGAAAACAAAAAAAATTTTATTATAATTTTACTTTATAAATTATATATCTCTATAATATATTTTATTTATATCATATATATGATTATTTATTATGATTTATACCATTTCACATAAATGGTTTACGATGAATTATATTTGATTAATACAGGAAATTTTGATAAATATATATTCATTACTCAATACTGAAATATGATAACAAGTTTTATTGAATCATGAGTTAAATAGATTATTTATTATATAAGGAATTATTTTGACATAATGTTATTTGTGGGTCCTTGTAACAGAGATCTTGATGATGAAATGATAGGTCTCGTGAGACAAACCAATGGCCGAATTAGATGGGGTTTTACCCGTAATTTTAAAATATATTATTAATGGACTTGATATTTGATTTATCATGATCCTGGGGGTCATGAAATTTAATAATTAAGTACTTAATTCATTTAAAATTCATTAATTATTATTGTCCATGATATTTTCTCATTGATATGACCTTCAGGGTTATTTCATTCTCAGGTTATTTATTAAATGGCATGTGTTTTTAGTTATTAGACTTGTCATTTTGATTGTAAATTATCCAATTAGGAAATTAAAGTTACTAATTAAAAGTAATTTTTGATCGGTTATTTACCTCTTTATATTTATTATACCATATTGTTTCATGATATCTTCTATTGTATGGAACCCTTACCGAGTATTTGGTCTCACACTTAATGTGTTTCTTGTCCCCATGGTAAAAAGAAGATTTATTAGAATGAGTTTCAAGGATTGTGAACATTTTCATTTGTTATGTTATATTTTTTATTCCTAATGTACAATGGTTATAATGTATGCATCAGGTTATTTTATAATATTAACCAATTTAATTATTTTTGTTGTGATTGATTATATCTTGTGCCATTATAATAGAGTTGACACCGGATCTAAGTTACCGAAGTCGGTGTGTGTAGAGATAGTATCAGAGAATGATTAATAGAAACTAATGGAACATGATTAAGGAAAACAACTATTATAGAGCATAAACCTTTGTTATACATTGGGGATTATTACAGAATAACATCCTAATATTTTTTTATGGAGGATATTATGTTCTTTTTCATAGAATAATTCCCTTTATAGAAACTACATGTGGATGTGGTTATATAATATATTTAACTAAGGGTCATAAATATAAAAAGGGTGCATTTTTCATGACCTGAGTGTCACCTGGTGCATCAAAATGGACCTTAATATTCACCCAATTTCCCAGTCTAGGGGTTTATGCTTAAGATAATTCACATATTCTCTACAAACAATAATAACAGGTTTTAAAATAATGATATTCCCAAAGAAACCATGTTTATGGTTTTGAGATTAAAAATGCATAATTTTTTTATTAATTTTAATTATTACACTACATTTAGAATTATACATTATGTTTTAAAATTACTAATTTTGTCAGTCGATCGAGTAAATATCATTATTTAGTAATTTTTACTGGGAGGAAGATAGGTAGTAATAAAAATAGTCAACATAGAGATTTCCTTGCTGAGCATGTAAGAATAGTTGATACTTGAACTCATCATACTATAGATATATTATGTCAAATTAATTAGGTCATAAAAAATAGCCTTACCCAGATAGATAAAACATTTATCCCACAACATGATTCTACTTCATATGATCAACTATAATGGTAGAATCCCCCAATAATTAGTGGTACTATAATCCTTTTTTATCCAACAAATGGATTAATTCCATTAAGAATATACTTCTAGAAATGTGATCAAAAAAGAGGAAACGGTTTTACTTGCAGTATATTTTCTCTACAATGATGTGGGTCAATGATAGTCATTGGTCCTAATTCTATTGAGGAAGGAAAAAAATAACACTTGGAATGTAAATATTCAAAAGAATCATTCCTCAAAATCTATTTCCCTCATGAATAATGATATAAAATGAATATAATGATCTCAGATTAAATATAAAGGAAGAATAAAGTGATGTTGAATATAATAATACATTTACAAAGATATTTACATATGATATATATTATATATGAAAAACGAGTAAAAGATTCAACCATTTATTTATAGGGAAAAGGTCAATTCTCTGAAGGGTGTTGATCTCTCAAAAAAATTCATATGCTGAAATTTTTTTATGTGACATTAGAAGTGAAAATGAATTCTCTAGATCCTACATGTTCCAGGTAAATTTATAAAATAATAAGTCCAATGAGAAACCAAAAAATTGAATGCATCAAATAAAAGGAATATCATGATGCAATTTATATTTTGCGATAACTATAGAGAGAATCATATTAGTATTTGATTGAATGTCATGGGGGTTTTTATATTCTGTAGATAAGGATAATCTTGAAAAATAATGAATATAGAAGAAATAAAATATTATTTTCCAGTGATTCAACAAAAAAAGTGTCACATTATTCAAACCAATGTACCTATAATCAAGAGAACATATCATTGAATATTCTATTGGAAGAAGGAATTGCTTATATGATCATTACATCCATGGTTGAAGTTCACAATGATGTGTTGTTAGGTACTTTAAACATGTCTTCAAAATTAGATAATGATTTTCTTTTGATTCCAAGAATCTCACAACCATTTATAGCATCAATGTCTGATAATAATATTGTATATTTTTATAGGAAAATAATAAGGGGTATTTTTGTTAGATCTCTAAATATAAATCTCACTACTACAAGGATATTTTCATGAATTACACCTTATGAATCATAAATGTGATTTATTTTTTATCATTATTATCATCCATTGGATTACATCTATATAAATCTCATTATGGAAAAAATTCCAAAATATGATGCAAAAAATTTTATAAGAAGAAGGAAATAATGATTCATGATTAAGATTTATAATTCATAATCATCGGAATAGATAGATCATCATATGAGACATGTCTAGACTCAACCCTGTTGTAGTACTGAATGGGGTTATTGGTTAATAATAGTAAATACATTAAAGGTATGTATAAGTTAATCATAAAATTGAGAATATACTAATTATATAGTAATAAATTATTTTATTTCATAAGGAATTAGTTTGTTGACACATTGTGTGTTAAATTTAGTTTTATCTGAATTTGATCACCTGTGCATGAATAATATCAATTACTCTTAGAGTAGACCCCATGAAATTGTTTGAGTTAAAGAAAAAAGAAAAAGGATTGGTGCCATAAAGAATTTATTTAACTAGGTGCTTAACTATGGGGAGACCATATTTTCATTATTAATAATAAATACAGATCCATGAGACCATATTTTGTTATAGGGAAATCAATGTTATTACATAAAAGGAAAAAATCCTCTAACTCAAATTAATGACATATTTGATCAAATTCATGGAGCTCAGTATTTCTCAAATATTTACCTTTATTACAGAGATTATCAATTGGTTGGAAAACATTGAGGGCAGTTCAATGACAGTATTCTAAATAATGTATGGACATTTCTATTTTACAATAATTATTTTAGGATTAGCTAATTCACCTTTTGTTTATATGTGCCTTATAAAAAAGGTATTCAAGGAAAATATTTATGTTTATTGGTGTAACTCATTGGAGATATCTTGGTATATTTTAAAATATCATAGGAAAATAAGAATCAATTTCAGACCATTCATTATAATTTTAGAAGAAAATATTTATATGGAAAATTTAGAAAGAGTGATTTCTAGCATTAAGATGCTTCTTTTATTGGCCATTTTATCTCTAAGTATGGAATGTCATTTCATCTTGAAAAGAGAAAGGTAGTAAAAGTATATCCTATACTAAAGAAAATAACTGAGGTATATAATATCACAGGTTTGGAATGTTATTATTGGGGATTCGTCCATAATTTTACAAAATTTGTTAACCCACTAAACAATCATACTAATCATAGGGTTAGGTTTATATTGAAAATTTAGTGTGACTAATGTTTCCAATAATTGAATGGGATATTGATCATGGATCCACATTTGACTCTACCATCAGGAAATGATGGTTTTGTGATATATAATAATGTATAAACGAAGGGATGTGGTTGTGTTCTAATAAAAAATGATAAACTTATTATATATTCAAATAGGTGGTTGACGCCCCGGGAATAGTACTATCGAACCCATGATCATGGGTTTCCATATGTAATCTTTTCATTGACTATATGGGGAAAATGACTCTATGTTAACATCTGTGAGATATAAACATACTATAGGAGCCTAAAATAAATATTTTCATAGAAATAACTCAATATAAGATAAAATTGGATGGCTCGAGCGACTAAAAGATTATGATTTCTAAATAATCTAACACTCGAGAAAGGAAAATATGGTAGTGTATGCATTGAGAAGGAAGGATTATGTAGAAATGGGCTGGAATTACTATGGGATTTGTCACATAACATATTAATACTACATGAAAAATTGATCCAATATGGATTATTTTTTATTGTTACAACAAATTTCCACATTTCCTCATTGAAAATGATTAATTACCGCTTGAGCGCCTCACATTAAAAATATATTAATGAACTTTTAAGACATCATGATGAACATATTACATATATGGACTTTTCAACATAACATATCAATAATTCATGAAAAATGGATCCAATACGAGTTATTGTTTATTGACAAACCAAATATTTATATTTCCTCATCGAAGGAGAACATTTACCTCTTAAGATCCTCACAAGGAACTATATTAATGATTTTTTAAGACTTCCCGGTGAACTAATTTCAACTAGGACTGATCATGATCTCTTCTTCACATTGATATTTAGGGATATTATTCATTTAACTCTTCAAACTGAGATTTATTTGATTACCACATACTATCCTCAAAGTGATTGATAGTCTAAACGGACTATTCAAGCATTAGAACACGAGTTGTTGTCATTATCTCTTGACTTAAAATGTATGTGGGATATTTATTTAATTACATAAGTGTTTTAATATAATTATTATTTCAATTCATGTAATTTAATGGAACTATATGAAGAATTATAAGGAAAGATATTTTTTACTAATACTTTTTGCGATGAATTTACTTGAAGGAAACAAGTAGGCCATTAAATTATAAATGGAATAATAACAATGGTAAATACAATTTAGGGTCATGATAAACATTCTCAAATAATCTAAATGATTTATGCCAAAATTTTTATGGAAAAAATGAAATTTCAAGTGTGGGTCATGTTTTCTTGAACGTATCTCCGCGGAAGTGTGTCATAAGGTTTAGTAATAAAGGAAAACTAATCCTTGGTATATCACACCATTTTAGTTTCTATAATTAACTAGAGTTGTGTCTTATCATTTGGAAATGTCTTCCAACCTATATAATGTACATGATGTGATCTAAATATCATTTTCAAGGATGCATATTTTATATGAAAAACATGCACTCACATATAATGAGATTTAATTTGAACATGACTGATCTTACTATGAAGAGCTTGTCCAAATTCTTAAAACTAGAGACCATGTATTCAGTAATATGACAACTCAATAGGTGAAGATACTTTGGGGAAATCATAAAATGGATGACGATATGTGGGAATATATGTATGTTATAAAGATGAACTACACTAATTATTTTAGAAGGAAATTCCCAAAAAATTTCCAAGATGTTATTTTTACAAGGATATATAATTTAAAACCTCACAAACATAGGATATATTTTATTTTAAATAAATTTAAACTCATTGATAACCTATGATATACACAACTTTGAGACTCAATTATAGTAAAAACCCATCTAAATATAATAAAAATACAATACATTTCACATTTTAATATTTTTTGGCTCAAAGGTATAATTTTTTAGTATGAATATAAATTTTGAACAAAATTGGTCAAAAATATGTCCAGAATAATGTTTTGAAAATTCCCTTCAAATGTATGATTTTATGAATAATAAAAAGTATTTTATTTAAATATTACTCATTTATTTATAATATTGATTTATAATATATTTAAATACCATTTTATTAAATATAATTTAAATTAAATAGATATAATAACATTTTAAGGTAAGACAATATTTTTTAGAAAACTGTTTATTTTCATGGAAACTGCTTTTGTTTTAAAAGGCATAACGTATATCAATGATAAATATTTAAAATAATATTTAATGATGAATGATTTATTTTAAATTTATAAATTATATATATTAATTTTATTCCAAAAAATAATTTTTATTATACATATATTTAATATAAGATTACATTATGCTTTAAAAATATATTTTTGAAAAATAATTTTTTAACACGAGATACATGTTTATTTTAAATTAGAATTTACATATTTTGATATTTTTATTTAATAAATTTACCCCCATTATTAAATAATAATAAATAGTATTACTTAATATGTTCAACTTAACAATTTTACATAACATATAGAAAAGACTGTAAAAATTAATTACGATTGTTAATGTTAAAGTGAGGTTTTTTACATTACATGCACTTGTGTTAAGATTAATTTTACACACATAAATAATAATTATTTTATAAATTGGATTTAGTATTTTTAATTACTAGGTTAAAATTATAATATAAGACTCATTATAATTTTAGGATAATTTACCTATCTGAAGAAAAATATTGAAGTGTCATGGTGAAAAATAAAACACTAAACATGAGTAACATTATGGCTATGAAATAACACATTAAAACTAGGATGTTTTTAATATAATAAGTTTTTTTTGAACATATGATGAATACAATACATCATTTTTCAATTTTGATGTATCATGGGATGATATTGACATTAAATTATTTAATATTTGTGAGTATTTTACAAAAATTCCCACCTCCTCAATTATAGAAGAAAACTCACTCCTCTAACATAATCACTATTAGAATATCATTTGGATAGAAAAATACCTTAAAAATGACCCCAAAAATACTTACCTACATTTTAGAGTTGTCTGTATTCCTAAAATACCAACCCTAGTGCCTTAAGAATATATCCAACATAGGATTCTCTAATTAATGATAATTGTCATAAAAAAAGATATTTCTATTACCTTCTCCTTTTTTCATCTTCAATTTTTCCATAAAACATAAAATATAATAAAAAATTCTCTATCATACACAAGAATATTATTAAATTAATTAAATAATATTTATCAATTTATGCTTCCATCAAATGGAAAACTAAATTGTCGATCATGTGTAGAGTGCACTATTGTCTCACAAACCAATGTTTCTCATTTTCCATCAAAACATCACTAGGATGGGTAAAATGATTGATTTAATTAATATAAATAATACTTACAACATTATTAAACTTATCTAATTATAATATCATATAAAAATAATTACTTTCAATTTAAATTATAATACAAAAACATCACTCATGTCTATGGTGGAATTCCGCCTTAGGAGATGATCTGATTCATCTTTCACTAATTATATACATCGAAGGTAAAATATGATGAATTAAATAAATATATTGGATTTTTATGTCATGATATTTATTATTTATAATTAATATACCAACCAATTCATTACTCATTCTCCCATCAAGGGAATTATATCGTTTCACGTGTGTACATACGACCTACCGTGAACATGAAGTGATACTATTCATTTTCCTTGTACAACATTCAATAATGATTGTAAAAATAAATTAAATGATTAGATATGATATTTATAAAAATAAAATAGTTATTTAGATGAGGTATTTTTATCTTATATAAAAAACCCTAGCTTTCATAACAAACAATCATGAGAAAAGTAGGCAATTAAAATCCGAAATAATAAAATAATGTTATATTAATCGTAAATTAGTGGTAAAATGTTATAGGAATATCATATATGATATTATAAATATGAATATTGTTCATTTATAAATTATTATAAATGTTAAAAACATTATAACTAATTTTAAAAAACATTCAAATGAAAGATGTGTGGGGTAAGGGATTTCAACTTAATTTTCATTTCATTAAGATGTATTTGTTAATAAGAACCTATCCAATATTTTGTGGTTTATATACATACCATTTTATGAATTTAACATGAATAAAAATTTATTAATAATTATTATTGTTTTTTTCATTAATATTCTTCTAGGGGTTGAAATGGAAAATTTCCAATGGGGTAAAAATTGATGTACATTATTACTTTCTTTTGCGACTGTTAACATTGTCTTGAGATTATCAATTTTAGGCGACCAATTTATACCAAGGAAGGTGGTCAGAGGCGAGCCCCTGACTATTTATTAAAATAAAGAAAAGTGCAGGAAATGTGCAACACAAATCAAAGATCAGTTACATATCATATATATCATACTCATTCCCGCCCCTAGGATAGACATCCTCTGCCGTAGCTGACTCCCACTCCGAGATTTCATAATGCTTAAGAATCATGGCGTACTTCTTGCGAAGATTCAGTTTCTCCAACGAAATCAACTCTTTCGAAGATTGTTTTAAGGAGGACCGAGTGGAGATTGTCTTCGGTAGCTCCGGGTATTCCTTCCTCGGACTACGGCTTGGAGTAGCAGACACCTCCTTTCCATTCTTCCCCTTCCCATCCTTTAGTATCTCACTATATGACATCCTGGTCATTTCATTGTCCTTGTCATTGTCCGACACATCCCCCCACTTCCCAGAAATGACACCATACGAAGTATCATTAACCTCTCGAGCAGCAGGCAAACTGTTACAATCAACCATTTCCAAGCAATGCGGCTGCCCTTCAAGCGTTTGTCCAGCTGTTAACGTCTTCACTGCATCAACTGGAGCAATTTGTAGGACCTGTTCAACTTCCATTGTGGAATTCATCTCCCCATTAACGGCTTCTTCAGTCTCCAAAGCTTGAAACATATTACATGTATGTACACCATTTCCAGATCCAGGAGCTTGAAAATGCATCATGGACTCCTTAGGAGGAGGAGCAGCATTGGAGAGACTCCAGCCATCCGGACTCGGCCTCCTCCCATCCTCCTTCGGTCTGTCTGTAGCATCAACGACACTAAAAACACACCCATAATCCTTCGAACATGCATTAGCTTCAGCAGCACCCCCAGCACCCTTCCTGGACAGCCCTGCACTGTAAGCACATGCATCTCGAGCCAAAACAGTCTTATGCCCCACACCATTTCCAGAACACCCATCAACAGCGTTCAGTTCACATGCAGCAGAACTGAAAACTTGCTTCCGTCCCTCAAAACCCATCGCAGAAACTTGACCTTCCGAAGCCACGACACCCGCGCCATTGCCAGCCTGGGAGTCACCAGCTTCCTTCCCATTACCAGCACCCTTAGCACGGTGCTCACTCGGGGCTGAGGTTGCTCCACCATAACAGTTCCCATCCCGATGACCCAACCGGTGACACCCCGAACAAAACTCAACCCACGAATCAAAAACGACCGCCTGCTTCCAGTGGAATTCCTCACCAACCGTGACCCAAATCCACTCGACAGGCGGCTTCGAGACGTCCACCTCCACACAGAGCCGTGGATTGACCGGATGACAAACAGTTGAAGTCCGAGCATTGGAGCAGAGAAAACGCCCAACCAAATTTCCGAGCATACGAATTATAGAGGGATTTTGAAATGGCAATGGAAGATGAGGAAAACTAACCCATAAGGCAGCTAAGGGTGAATCCCGATTCATGCACGTATCAAAGGTCCATCGAAGGAGGGAAAAACAACATCCTCCGCAACGGCGAGGATCACGAGACCAAGCGCGAACCAAGTCGTCTTCTGAGGCGATTCTGATCATTATCTGATTCTTGTCAAGCAATCCCACTACCGCACGATCCTGCAAATCCCAGTTACTGAACACAAACCTATCAAAATCATCAATCGATGGTTTTCGCTAATTAAATCATGCGATCAGAGTCAGATTCAGGAGATTTGACACCGAGGAGAACTCCGAAACAGAAATTGAGAGTTGAGGGTACCCAAGATGCAGATCCGGGACCTTCGAACTCAAAGTAATCGAAGGGAAATCATGGATAAAGTTAGGGTTAGGAAAGGGTACAAACTTCGCTCGAGGGTTCGGATGTCGGGGAACAACATCCTCCCCCCGCCCACCTCCTGGGAGGGGGGGAAATTCATCTTCGTTCATGAGCTAGGGTTCGGTGTCGGAACTCCACCGCCATCGCCATCCTCCCGCCGGGCTCGCGCTCGCCATATCCGTTTTACTACACATAATTTATATCTTTTAGGCGACCAATTTATATTAGACATTTAATTTATCGTAAATTAAAATAATATTTTTATCATGTATGTTATTAATGATTAAAAATAAATCATTTATAAATCTGTTTTTTACTTTGAATGTTATTTGCTTAACTAGGGAATTATTGACAAATATGCATTCTTTATTCAATACGTATATTTGATTTTAAATATTATTGATGAATAAATTAAATTATTTATTTGTTATTTGAAGAATTATTTTTACTTGTAGTTATGGGTGGGTATTGGTTATAGTTAGTTCATCAATTATTCTATAGGTCTCATGAGAAAAATTAGTTGGCCAAATTAAGTGTGTTTTTACCCTTTGTTCTAAACTGTCTTGTGAAAGGTCTTGAAAATATGGGTATTATGATACTTGAGATAAGAAAGGTAAATAATTTAGTAATTACTACATTTATTATTCAATTATTATTTTTATTCATGATATAATCACATTTATATTATCTATAGATTTATATCATTATTTGTTTATTGATTAAATGACATGTGTTTTCAGTTAAACAGCTTTCTATATTGATTATGACTTATACAATTAGGATAATAATGTTATTTTTTGAATGGAATGTGGGTAATTTTATTTATCAGTCCATATTTATTATTCTTTATTGGTTAATTATATCCTCTACTATATGTAACCCTTTTTATGAATTTCAGGTCACACTTTTATTATTTCATTTCCCTAATATATATTGAAGATTTTTTTGAATGGATTTCAAGGATATTAAAATTTTTATTTCTTTATGTTCTGTGTTTTATTCCCAATATAAAATGTTTATCCGGTATGTATTTGGTTACTCAATAGTAATGAACTACATCATCCTTTGGGATGATATCTATTGTATCCAGTGCTAATATAATAGATTTGACATTGGCATCATGTTACTGAAATTGGCATTGTTACATGAAGTGTTATATGTGAATATATGTGTCTAGTGTTCATAATAATATCTAATATAATATAATAAACATTTATTTCAAAATAAATCATTTATAAACTATGGGTTATTAAATTTCTCTTAGCTTTTATAAATTTTATCCTCTAAATTTAAATGAATATTCTCTTTTGAGAATAAGTTAGTGTACCTTTTTTTCACTATTTCCTTTAGTTCCCACATTACATCTTCATACATATGGTTTCGCCATTTCATTTTGAAAAGGGTAGTTATACTATTGCATATGAATTTGTCTCTATGGACCCTGATTTTTACTACCTGAAAATTATATGGGAGTTCATTATCCAATTGTTCCACCACTGAATTCAATATATGTGAGGGGTTAGAAATATAATTCCTCATGGGAGATATGTGGAAGACATCATGAACTTGTGTTATATTTGGTTTAAATGAAACCAAATAGTCTGGTACTCATATAAAAAAATTATCTCAAATGAAATAATTAATCTATGGATAAGATTAAATTTCTTTCCAAACTACATGGCTCTCTTTAATGATGATATTAGATGGAAAAAATTATATCTATCTTCAAAGTCTATGCACATTTGTGGGTTGTCCTCATTGATCTTCGGCCAACACTTAGAAAATTTTATTTGTTTTTGGATTTCATGAACCATATTTATCATCTATTTTATAATATTTTGTTCATTAATATTTTTTCTAACATCATCAAAATAAAAGAATAATTTTTACATTGATTTTCATAGAGATCTTTATATAGAGTCATTTTAATACTCGAGTGGAAGTTTTTGTTTCATTTGAACTAGAATATTTTGAGATGTTGATCCCATCGTTATTTAATGAAGAATATCAACATGTATTTGAGAATATGAATAGTTCTTTCAAATTAACTGTAACAGCCCAAGATTTTATAAAAAAATATTCTTTTTAATTTTATTAATGTCTTGTATTGTATGCTACACCAAAAGGAGCTTGCACAACACGCATCCTTGACTTGCCTTGCATTACACGCAATTGCGACCTTCCTCGATAGCGTGTGTAATACGCAATACCGAGTTTCACTAAACAACGATATGCTATTAAAATATTATTAAAACTAGCCGTTATGAATAGTAATAACCACTTTTTAAAACTCTGTAAATCTTATTTTTCAAAATGAACTTCATTTTTTGATTCGGAGTATCGAATTTAGGCTAAGGTGAAATTTTGGTACTTTTCGGATAACTTTCATATTCTGATGAATAGTGAAAATTACTAAATTATAATTAAAAAAACAACTTTTTTAATCGAAATAATTAATAGTGATAAATTATTAATTTGAGTAGTTTTAAAGTATATTTAGAATATATTTTTACAATTTAATACAATGTTGTTCATTGGATGTAATTTCACATTTAAACTAGACATAAACAAGTGTCAATCTTTTGATAGATATTGTTTCTTAAAAACACGCTATTTGTTTTAACAGCGGGATTTAATTATAAAATTAATTAATGCAACTTTTATGTTATGAATTTGGTAAAATAGACTTCATTTTTGAATTCAGAATATGAAATATAGCTTGGGATGAAATTTTGGCATTGTTCTGAAAAACATCAATTTTTTATGAATAGTGAAACTACTAAGTGGTAGTTAAAAAAATTAATTTCTTCATAAATCTTAATTTTACCGCTTCTGTGAATGGAATTTCAAAAATCCGAGAGACACGGTTGATGTCAGTAAGTAAAATGTGGTTCAATGAGATGAAAATAATTTTTGGTGAATAGTAACTTTTTACTTTTTTTTACCACGGTTAATAGTAAATAGGGTAACTAAGGGTAAATATGATATTACTATTACCCTAACACATGTCCTAATTCTATTGGATAAGTGTAATTCGACCAAAAACAACCTTATGAATATAATATGACCATTTAGGTCCACTTGGATTAGATTATGACATTTAATATTATATTATTTAATGAATAGTTAAAATAGTTAAAATCAAAGTTTAATAACTAAAACATTTTTAATATGAGGTTATACATAAGATAAATTCGACTATAAATATTCATTAGAAAGATAAAAATATTTCCTACATAATTATAGTTTATTTATAATTTTTAGACTTTATATAAATTAATTTATTTATGACACAACGATGATGCAGTAATTACCCTTTTAAGGAAATATTAACACAATTAATGTTATAAATGCTCAAATGAATGTAATTTGGGACTTTTTATTACTTAAACTAATTTTCTAGGTTACTATGACATATTAGTGTCGATTTAATCAACTTGGTTCGAACATATAATTTTGTTATGACTTTCAGAAAAATCATATATCAAATAGTGTCAAAATTGACACAAAATAGTTTTTAAATCAAATATTATATTATTAATTGTTATTTTACTCCTAAAAATCTAAGGTTCGGCCAAATGACTTAGATAAGGATATATATATTAATAATAAACAATTTGGGGTTCGTTTGGCATGTTATAGTAAGTTTATTAACCATATAGTGAAAGAAAACAAAAAGACATGGTAAAAGTTAAATTATTTAACTTAGAGTTAAATTTAATTGATAAGGTTACAATAATATCCTAAACTTGTCTAAATTCTATTGGTTGATAGGATTTCGACCCCTCCCCACCTTATCTTCGAAATAAGACCCTTTGGAACCATTATAAACCGATTTTGACTTTAATATAAAATAATATTTTGAGATATTCCTAAGGTGCCCCTCTCCTCCCTTATAAAAGGACACCTCCTCCCCCTCCTCCTCACACCAATTTTAGCACTCAAGCTCGGCCAAACCCTGCCAAAATCCCTTCTCCACTTCCCTAGAAACATCCTAGAGGTTCTGGTCTTCCTCAAAGACCAATTCTAGTGCCCTAAGAGGAGGTCTCAAAGAGGCACTTCAAAGAAGAGGTAATTACCGTTACCAATTCTTTCATCTTTATTTCTTCTTCCACTTCTTCTTATTAGGTTGTTTCATTATGAAGTAGTAACATCAGTATCACTCATATACTGATATGTTATTATAAGTATGAAACAACCCTATTTCACCATCTATCCATCCTACGGAAAAAGAAATCACCGCGCGTGCGTACGTACGGAATACCGTCTCCACGCCGTGGTGTAATCTATTTTCCACCACCACCTTACATGGATGGGTATAATGGTGTAAAGAATAACTATACATAGTTATTACAACATCATATTGATTCTGATATATTGTATAATCCACTCCAATTCAATTCAATATTTATAGAAATGATATCATCGCTCGTGCGTACGTACGGACTACCGTCTCCACGACGCGATGAGATTCATTCTCCATGTTAAACATTTAAGAATGATTATAATGTATATATAAGAAATAATAATGAAACATATGAAATTATAAAGCTAATGGATTTATGTATATATATACATATGTATGTCATCTACTTACTTCCATTTCAAGACAATAAGGAAAGGAAAACAGCGTTCATGCGTACGTACGGACTACCGTCTCCATGAACGGTGTTTTTCATTTTATTTATCTACCTATTATATATATATATACTGAATATATATGATATATAAAACATATTTTATATTCTGGAAGTATGTAAATCATGATATAAGTAATAATGATGTCAAGAACAACAAGTCAGAACACCTACGATAAATGAAACGATTTTACCCAAAACGCTTCTTAAACGTGGAATTTACAAAAGAACGGGTAATATAATGTCATAAGTGAACCATATATGATATCATAACAATGAATATGATTCTGTAATAAGTAAATGACATTATTTAAATCATTATACAGGAGGTTCGGACACTTACGAAGCAAATCGGGCCTAAGGTAAGGGAAATATCACAATCTCATTTTTATCCGAGATTGTTTATTCGTAAGTGTTTACTGGGGTGTAATTTATCATCCACATCCATGTTTCATCAATATGTAATATTATTTCCATCCAAATACAATTTTTTTTAAATCCATTTTTACCCTTTGGTGAGTTTTTAGTAATATGTATGAAAGGAATTTCTTTAGTCGTTTTTCGTACGAGGTACTTTTTTGACTTTTCCGACAAAAGTACGAAGAATGTTTTTTTTAACTTAAACGGCACGAACGGATTTTTACGGTTTTATAAATCCTTATTTTCAATGAAGCTTCCTCCAAAATATTTCATGACTATTTTTAATAAAATCTATTTCTTTTAAAATTTCATGATGTTTTTTGAAAAGAAATTGATTTTGAAGAAGAAAGGATATTTTCCTCAAGAATTCATTTCAAGTGTTTTATCAAAATTATTTTCCATCTAAGGTAATAAAGGGTTCTGTTTCTATCCATATTTTTACATTGATTTGACTATGTTGTGATGGAATCATGTTTATGAATTCCTTTATCTTATATGAATGGTTTTATGATGTCATGTTGTTTAAGAATCCCATTTTTATGACATGGGTTATGAAATGATGTATGATTTATGATTTTGTGGCACACATAAGAATGGTATCATTATGAGATGGGTGGGACCTATATCTCCCTCCAATGCATTGGGTAAAGATTTAATATCTCATGAGATAGACATGGCTGAAATGGTAGGTTATACCGGTTCAGTGAAACAGGACTGAAACGAGGGTTACTCGATTCAGAAAGGGACTTTGTCCACTAAGATAGTCTTGGCAATGAGTCTTGACTAACAAGAAATTATCTTCTATGATTATGTGTGTATGCCACAAAGTTTCATGTTTTAAGTTATGATTATTTGGATTACATTTCACTTTTATGATATATCCCATGTTATGATATTATGAGCTCTTTTGCAGGTTAAGATTTCCAAAAGCTATGTATATGATGTGATTGATTTTTCTTTTGTTTACCCTTACTGAGCATTTGAGCTCACACTTTTATGTTTTCTTTTCCCCAGGATATAAAGAAAGGTTTTAGGTAGAAAAAAAAGGGATGAACTTTATGGGAGATATTGAAGAACTTTCACCACGATTAGAAGATTACGTTCCGAGTTTCCAAATACACAAAACTATTACGATCCTTCTGTGTGTGTTTTTGTTATGTACTAAGTATTCCGCAAAAGTAATGTAATGTCCATGTACGTCAGGCTTTGGGTCTCTATAGTTGGTATCAGAGGAAAGGTTTAGTCAACCTTTGGAAACTAGGATGTGAAAACGTTAGTGAGATCCCTAGAGATATTTCTAAGGTATGTCTAGGGATGTCTCTAAGGTTAAGTATACGTATAGGTTATAGTCCTAGAATTGCTCTAATGATCTTAGAATTTAACCTAAGATGTTAGATATTGAGGGTACTACCCTTTATTATGTTGTTTTCCCTAGCATGATTTTTGCCTCTCACACTATTCTTTTGGGGTTTTAGACGATGGCTAGAACCCGAAGGAACCGTGTTAATGCGGAATGTGATGGGCAATGCAATGATTGTCCCCCTGAGCAACCAAACGATATGGGAGCTGGAATGCAAAATCTTGTAGCCATTCTCACACAACTTTCTCAAGCTATGAATCATTCTGGACTTCCAAATGAGCAGAGAAGGGAACAATATTATATTGAGTCCTTCATGAGGCAACGTCCACCTTCTTTCAGTGGGTCTTCAGATCCACTTGTGGATGAACAATGGATCAGTACTACTGAAAAGATATTTTCTGTTCTTCAATGTTCTGATCATGATAAAGTCATCTTAGCAGTATATCGTTCGGAAGGTGAAGCTGATCAATGGTGGAATCTTATCAAGAATACGAGGCCAAGAGATGAAATTGAGTCCATGGAATGGGACGAGTTCATGAACTTGTTTTTCAGTAAGTACTTCCCTCGTATTCTTCGAACAAAGATGGAGAAAGAGTTTCTTGAACTGAAGCAAAGGGACGATGAATCTGTTGGTACCTATGAAGCAAATTTTACAAGACTTGCAAGGTATGCATCTGGCATTATCATCCAACCTGAAAGTAAAGTTGATCGATTTTTCAGCGGCTTAAAACCAAGTCTTCGAAGGGCATTAGCTATAAGAGACTTCAGTAGCTATGAAGAAATTGTGCGTTGTGCTATCAAGGTAGAAATGGAAGTTGGTGTTACATATCCATCTCATGGTTTTGACAAGAAACGAAAGATGGAGTTCAAGGAGAAATCTCAGAATAATGGTGAAAAGAAGATGAATGTTTCCTTATGCACAAAGTGTGGAAAGAAGCATGGTGGAGATTGTCTTAAAGGGACTAGAAAATGTTTTAAGTGTGGAAAAGAAGGTCATCGAGCAACTGAGGGTCGAAGTAATGGAAAAAGGGATTCTAATGAAGTGAATAAAGCAAACACTGTAGAGAACGCACAACCAACACTTCAATGTTTCAAGTGCAAGGAGATGGGACATTATGCCAATAAATGCCCTAATCCAAGGGTTAGTGATGATCGACATGAGCAACCGCTTAAGGCAAAGGACAAAGGGAAGTCACATGCGATCACTATTGGCAATGTTGAATATGACAATGATGTGGTGGAATGATTAAGTTTTTATGTAATGGGATTCCAAAATAATGTTGTATCTTGGAATATTGGAATATTTATGTATTGGTCTAATATGGTATTCAAAGTGATTGAGATATTATGCGCATAATGAAGGGAAAACGAGAAACTGAAATGTTTGACAGTATTCATGAGCTCATGATTGATATAAGGACTAAGTGATATCATGGTTTGAGTATATAGAATTTTAAGGATTTTGGTATGTGGAAAGTGTTAACTTTTAACTGCACTCATGTTTTCACTAAGGTATTCAAGAGAATACACGATTAAGGACTTTGAATGTTTGGAATGTGACCAACAAGACATATCTTGTGATATGTGGGGATCAACGACAGTATTAAATCTCTGGTAATCGTTGTTACTATATTATGAGAGTGGACTGCAGTATTATGTATAATCCTAAAGATTAGACTGGATTATGTTGGACATAAGTTAGTATTGTTTAAGGATAGAAGATTTTCGATATTATTGATGGGATGTTATAGTAACATAGTTTTAGAAAAAGGACAACCTGCAGGACGGGCGACAGCCCATCGCTTCGGACAAGGCTGTAGGAATCGAACCCACAACCGAAGTGCGACTGGCCTTTATCGCCTACCACTGACCTACAGGAAGTCCCTATTTAGTAGAAACTAGTTTTATTATATTAAGCAGTATGATATATGAATTATAAGTCCATTTTAGGAACTATATATGATTAATCTCACTATAGATCGACTTATGTATATAATTTTTGCTAACCTTTTGTTTGAGACAGATGGAATGACCCGTCATTCTATCACATGATCTGCTAACACTTCACAAATAACAAATTCAACTTCATTTATTTAAGAGATGAAGTTGAAATTGTTAAAGGAACGAACAACAATGAGGTTGTACCAACATAAAGTAAGTATTTATTCTAATTCAAATTCTTTAAATTTAGGGAAACGATCTTGAAAATCAAAAATGTTGTCCTAGTGATCTTATATCTGATGAATCAGATGGTACCTTAGATCATCACAAATTTATGGCTTTGTGATTACTGGCTTTTCCATAGCCATGTTCTCTACCACTCTCCATCAGAACATGATGGTTAGATTTTTCTTCCATATCCATATTCTCACCTATGTGGAAACCCAATGATTAGTTTATTTGGGTAACCGTTACGTTTAATACTTTTGTTTTTAAAGATTGGTTTTGATATTCCTTTTTACGATGTGGGTTTCTATTAAAGAAACTTTCAAATAGTAAACCATTTATAACCCCGACGAATTTCGAGGGCGAAATTCATTTTAAGGGGGGTAGAATGTAACAGCCCAAGATTTTATAAAAAAATATTCTTTTTAATTTTATTAATGTCTTGTATTGTACGCTACACCAAAAGGAGCTTGCACAACACGCATCCTTGACTTGCCTTGCATTACACGCAATTGCGACCTTCCTCGATAGCGTGTGTAATACGCAATACCGAGTTTCACTAAACAACGATATGCTATTAAAATATTATTAAAACTAGCCGTTATGAATAGTAATAACCACTTTTTAAAACTCTGTAAATCTTATTTTTCAAAATGAACTTCATTTTTTGATTCGGAGTATCGAATTTAGCCTAAGGTGAAATTTTGGTACTTTTCGGATAACTTTCATATTCTGATGAATAGTGAAAATTACTAAATTATAATAAAAAAAACAACTTTTTTAATCGAAATAATTAATAGTGATAAATTATTAATTTGAGTAGTTTTAAAGTATATTTAGAATATAGTTTTACAATTTAATACAATGTTGGTCATTGGATGTAATTTCACATTTAAACTAGACATAAACAAGTGTCAATCTTTTGATAGATATTGTTTCTTAAAAACACGCTATTTGTTTTAACAGCGGGATTTAATTATAAAATTAATTAATGCAACTTTTATGTTATGAATTTGGTAAAATAGACTTCATTTTTGAATTCAGAATATGAAATATAGCTTGGGATGAAATTTTGGCATTGTTCTGAAAAACATCAATTTTTTATGAATAGTGAAACTACTAAGTGGTAGTTAAAAAAATTAATTTCTTCATAAATCTTAATTTTACCGCTTCTGTGAATGGAATTTCAATAATCCGAGAGACACGGTTGATGTCAGTAAGTAAAATGTGGTTCAATGAGATGAAAATAATTTTTGGTGAATAGTAACTTTTTACTTTTTTTCACCACGGTTAATAGTAAATAGGGTAACTAAGGGTAAATATGATATTACTATTACCCTAACACATGTCCTAATTCTATTGGATAAGTGTAATTCGACCAAAAACAACCTTATGAATATAATATGACCATTTAGGTCCACTTGGATTAGATTATGACATTTAATATTATATTATTTAATGAATAGTTAAAATAGTTAAAATCAAAGTTTAATAACTAAAACATTTTTAATATGAGGTTATACATAAGATAAATTCGACTATAAATATTCTTTAGAAAGATAAAAATATTTCCTACATAATTATAGTTTATTTATAATTTTTAGACTTTAAATAAATTGATTTATTTATGACACAACGATGATGCAGTAATTACCCTTTTAAGGAAATATTAACATAATTAATGTTATAAATGCTCAAATGAATGTAATTTGGGACTTTTTATTACTTAAACTAATTTTCTAGGTTACTATGACATATTAGTGTCAATTTAATCAACTTGGTTCGAACATATAATTCTGTTATGACTTTCAGAAAAATCATATATCAAATAGTGTCAAAATTGACACAAAATAGTTTTTAAATCAAATATTATATTATTAATTGTTATTTTATTCCTAAAAATCTAAGGTTCGGCCAAATGACTTAGATAAGGATATATATATTAATAATAAACAATTTGGGGTTCGTTTGGCATGTTATAGTAAGTTTATTAACCATATAGTGAAAGAAAACAAAAAGACATGGTACAAGTTAAATTATTTAACTTAGAGTTAAATTTAATTGATAAGGTTAAAATAATATCCTAAACTTGTCTAAATTCTATTGGTTGATAGGATTTCGACCCCTCCCCACCTTATCTTCGAAATAAGACCCTTTGGAACCATTATAAACCGATTTTGACTTTAATATAAAATAATATTTTGAGATATTCCTAAGGTGCCCCTCTCCTCCCTTATAAAAGGACACCTCCTCCCCCTCCTCCTCACACCAATTTTAGCACTCAAGCTCGGCCAAACCCTGCCAAAATCCCTTCTCCACTTCCCTAGAAACATCCTAGAGGTTCTGGTCTTCCTCAAAGACCAATTCTAGTGCCCTAAGAGGAGGTCTCAAAGAGGCACTTCAAAGAAGAGGTAATTACCGTTACCAATTCTTTCATCTTTATTTCTTCTTCCACTTCTTCTTATTAGGTTGTTTCATTATGAAGTAGTAACATCAGTATCACTCATATACTGATATGTTATTATAAGTATGAAACAACCATATTTCACCATCTATCCATCCTACGGAAAAAGAAATCACCGCGCGTGCGTACGTACGGAATACCGTCTCCACGCCGTGGTGTAATCTATTTTCCACCACCACCTTACATGGATGGGTATAATGGTGTAAAGAATAACTATACATAGTTATTACAACATCATATTGATTCTGATATATTGTATAATCCACTCCAATTCAATTCAATATTTATAGAAATGATATCATCGCTCGTGCGTACGTACGGACTACCGTCTCCACGACGCGATGAGATTCATTCTCCATGTTAAACATTTAAGAATGATTATAATGTATATATAAGAAATAATAATGAAACATATGAAATTATAAAGCTACTGGATTTATGTATATATATACATATGTATGTCATCTACTTACTTCCATTTC
Source organism: Viscum album (assembly GCA_963277665.1). NCBI lineage: Eukaryota > Viridiplantae > Streptophyta > Magnoliopsida > Santalales > Viscaceae > Viscum > Viscum album. The sequence goes on along the minus strand of OY728150.1, from coordinate 1,876,878,783 downwards.
AAGACAATAAGGAAAGGAAAACAGCGTTCATGCGTACGTACGGACTACCGTCTCCATGAACGGTGTTTTTCATTTTATTTATCTACCTATTATGTATATATATACTGAATATATATGATATATAAAACATATTTTATATTCTGGAAGTAAGTAAATCATGATATAAGTAATAATGATGTCAAGAACAACAAGTCAGAACACCTACGATAAATGAAACGATTTTACCCAAAACGCTTCTTTAACGTGGAATTTACAAAAGAACGGGTAATATAATGTCATAAGTGAACCATATATGATATCATAACAATGAATATGATTCTGTAATAAGTAAATGACATTATTTAAATCATTATACAGGAGGTTCGGACACTTACGAAGCAAATCGGGCCTAAGGTAAGGGAAATATCACAATCTCATTTTTATCCGAGATTGTTTATTCGTAAGTGTTTACTGGGGTGTAATTTATCATCCACATCCATGTTTCATCAATATGTAATATTATTTCCATCCAAATACAATTTTTTTTAAATCCATTTTTACCCTTTGGTGAGTTTTTAGTAATATGTATGAAAGGAATTTCTTTAGTCGTTTTTCGTACGAGGTACTTTTTTGACTTTTCCGACAAAAGTACGAAGAATGTTTTTTTTAACTTAAACGGCACGAACGGATTTTTACGGTTTTATAAATCCTTATTTTCAATGAAGCTTCCTCCAAAATATTTCATGACTATTTTTAATAAAATCTATTTCTTTTAAAATTGCATGATGTTTTTTGAAAAGAAATTGATTTTGAAGAAGAAAGGATATTTTCCTCAAGAATTCATTTCAAGTGTTTTATCAAAATTATTTTCCATCTAAGGTAATAAAGGGTTCTGTTTCTATCCATATTTTTACATTGATTTGACTATGTTGTGATGGAATCATGTTTATGAATTCCTTTATCTTATATGAATGGTTTTATGATGTCATGTTGTTTAAGAATCCCATTTTTATGACATGGGTTATGAAATGATGTATGATTTATGATTTTGTGGCACACATAAGAATGGTATCATTATGAGATGGGTGGGACCTATATCTCCCTCCAATGTATTGGGTAAAGATTTAATATCTCATGAGATAGACATGGCTGAAATGGTAGGTTATACCGGTTCAGTGAAACAGGACTGAAACGAGGGTTACTCGATTCAGAAAGGGACTTTGTCCACTAAGATAGTCTTGGAAATGAGTCTTGACTAACAAGAAATTATCTTCTATGATTATGTGTGTATGCCACAAAGTTTCATGTTTTAAGTTATGATTATTTGGATTACATTTCACTTTTATGATATATCCCATGTTATGATATTATGAGCTCTTTTGCAGGTTAAGATTTCCAAAAGCTATGTATATGATGTGATTGATTTTTCTTTTGTTTACCCTTACTGAGCATTTGAGCTCACACTTTTATGTTTTCTTTTCCCCAGGATATAAAGAAAGGTTTTAGGTAGAAAAAAAGGGATGAACTTTATGGGAGATATTGAAGAACTTTCACCACGATTAGAAGATTACGTTCTGAGTTTCCAAATACACTAAACTATTACGATCCTTCTGTGTGTGTTTTTGTTATGTACTAAGTATTCCGCAAAAGTAATGTAATGTCCATGTACGTCAGGCTTTGGGTCTCTATATTAACCATCATCATGGGGTGATAATTGGTACTAAAATTTAGTTTAGGATTAAAATCATGTTGAATACATATCTAGACTTGATATGTTATCCTTGGATCATGATTTTAGATGATATAATTTTCTTCCCCATGTACCCTAACCGATTTAATTATGTATATCAAGGAATTTTGTTCTACTAAAAAATATTCTGAAATATTTTTGAAGTGGGTAGTCTTGGAGAGTCATTACCCCACAATGCATATATTTTTTTTCCTTTGTATGTATTTAGAAGACAATTTAAAAATCCCATTGTGATGTTATCCCATTTATAAGATAGTATATCAAATGATTTCATTATCATTGTGGTGTTTTTTCACTCTTTTATAAATTACTAGCGTTCCAATAAATATGATATATACTAGATAGTCTCTTTCTTCGTGTTTTCCCACTTGATGTGTTCCAGAATGTCATGGTACATCTTGGTTACTCAAGGATTTATTGAGAAAAATGAACTTTGAGAATTATCCAATTGCTCATTATTTATCTATCTTTATAAAAAGAAACAATCCTTCTTCCATATTGATTCACATCATTATCATCGATATTGTAATCATGAAGTTTCCATCCATTTACAGCTCTCACCATTTTTTAAGCTCCATATCATACATTTTTTCCTCTTTAATCTTCTCTTGGATTGATGGTTGGGAAATAATTTAGGAATATTTTGTTTTTATCCTTACTTTTGTTAATTCCATATCTGTATTTTACATATCAATGAATATAGGGTCACTCTTATTCTACAAAAGGTATAATTTATTAGGTTCTCTTTTACTAAAAACACAAAGAACATTTTTTACTTTACTTTATGGTAGTGAATTTAAAAATCATAGTCCTTGATCAGATCCAATCATATTCATGGGATCATGTAGAGCTCATTCTATGTGACTGTGTACTTTAGACTCATGTGTCTAATAAATATGTCACATTTATCTCAGTAGATCTAATTCCTCTAAATATTCATGTTGAATATCATATCTTATAACTCGAAATCATGAATTTCATTGTTCTTCCCATGGATTTTTTTATCTTGAAGAATTGGATTTAAATTCTTCATTATAAATGTCTAAAAAACCCATGAATTTCTCTAAAAAATCACTATATCTCACATACAATTATCAACATGATGGTAGTTTGATTACAAGTATATTTAATTACCTTTTTTCTCATTAAAATTTCCTAATGTTCTTCTATCATGATTAAATTTAACCCTTTTTATGTTATCTAAGTTAATATTCTTGCAAATCAGGATAAATTTAAGAAAAATCACTACTAGTACATATCTAATCCAATAATTCATTGAACTTCCATGACACTTGTGGGTCAATGATGTAACTTAATTTAATTTTTCATTGATGGTTCCAAAAAATTTCAATCATTATAGCCATGTTTTCCATGTATGTTACTTACTGCATCAAAAATTAAATCATACTATACATATAATATATTCTATCCTTCATTAATGTCACCATAACTATAATTTGGTACTCTTAATGTTTTTCCATACTGTTATTGTAAATGAAAATATAAATTATAATGACTACTAAATAAATTTCGAGGGAGTATCTAAAGACACTGTTGATAACTCTACATCATGGTCTTTGGGATGTCTGAGTAACTCTTTGGAAAAATCATATGTGTATTCCACCATTATCGTAATTTACTCAAGTTTGAAAAATTAAATGGATTCAACCATTTGGGAAAGGTTTTCTTCTCTATAGGGTATCATCCCCTACACTATTGAGGTAATCATTAATTGTGATTCATGCTCTTAATTTATTTTTAACACGAGAATGGAATGGTTAATAATATAAAAAGATATATCATTTTCCAAATATCTAATTTGTGATATATATAATAAGAGAAAATCCATGCCAATTATTGCATATAATTCAACCAATGGAAGAATTATAATATTTTATGGAACAATATTCTCACATACAGAAATAAGAAATGATTACAACACATGGGTTTCATTGACCACACCACAATGTGTTTTTACAATTATTTATACATCATGTTGACATGGATTTGATTCTACTGTTGTAGTAAAATTTATGTTTATAAATGAATATGTTGAAAATGAATCAAATAGAACTTATTCTATTCTTATGTGAATACGAAATGTCCCTTGAAAGAATTAATTTTCATGATCTACATTAGCAATAGTGAGGTAATGGGATTTACCCTTCCCCTTTTTCTTTGGTTGTAACTAAAATTTATTACCCTCAAGGACCCAAGGTTTAGTGCACTAGATTTCATTGTTTTATTATTCCCTAAAGGTAAAGAATTGAACAATTTTTGGTGTATTATGAGGTTCTTTTCTTTACTTCATCATGTTGCAAAACTATTTCATGTCTCATAGACCATCATGATCATGGTGACCATATATCCAACAAATTAATTATTTATGTATCCATTTGAGGCAATTACCATTATTTTTATCCAATATTTGTTATATTATAGTAGTTGGATCCTCTTTCCCCCATTTCTATTTGATCCACCATCGTGAAAGACCATTCTTATCTTATTATCTTCAAATCCATGTGACTATTCACCAAACACAATAACTATATTGATATAACATCAAACTAATTCTTCACAAATTATAAAGAATAAGATTTATATTATATTACAATGTTTGGATTCTAAATAGAAAAATAATAGATATATTTTGTTATCATTGCTGAAAAAACCATAGGTGTATCATTTAACTCATTTTATTAATCTATTGTAATATTATCTCCATATTTGTTTGAAGAGTTTATGGGGGAATAATTGTTAATCAATATCATTTCCAATTCTTACCATTCCATTTCATGCCCTAGATTCATTCTCTTTATCAATTCCAACCCTTGATCAGCCTATCCATTTAATTGACAAATAACTCGAGACACCATCTTCATCTTATATATGTAAATCCCCAAAAACATCATCTCTGGTTATTTAACCAACAACTTCATGAAAATCATATCAAAATATCCACAAAATTCCACTGTTCATTATCACATAATGGAATCAATATCTTTTTCCCTTCTTGGGTGAAGGAATAAATTAAACATGGTTCATGTTATTATTCCTAAATGAACACAACTGTGTAAGAATCCCTATGATGTTTTGAACTCCACCAACCATGGTGTTTGATATATCATTTTTGAAATCATTTATTATTACCTCATTATGGTTTTTATCTAGATTTATACTAGTTCCCACCATTTTCAAAACAATATATGTTTTTAATAAAACATAATCGAAAAAATCATGAATAAAAAATTTATTTCTATGTGACATAAATTCTAAAATTATAGCCTATGGTATTTCTTTTTTTAGACATATTTATAAAAAATCATCTAGGATTTTTACCTTATAATTTACTTGTACTTATGGTTTTTATAGTGTTTTCTAATATTAATTTCCAAATTAACTAAACCATTATCTGAGTGACACAATATTTCCTTAGATGACAATTACATCATTTTTTATATAAATAACATAATTGCTATACAATCCATGATTAAAAGGTTTAGTGTATATATAATATTAGGCTCATGAAACACTTGTAAATAGTAAAAAATAATCATTTATTTATATCCTTCTTATTTAACCTTCTAAAATATTACATTATTTATAGAACATATAATAACCTAAGGATATACATCAAAGGAAGGGGTGTGAAAAAAAAATCCTAGATAGAATATGAAAAAGGGACATGAATCAATTAAACATGGTTGAGAATAATCAACATCACAATAAAATAAGAAAAGAATCATCAACCTAACTATGATAGATATATTTTATGATGGAATAAAAAATTAGATATGTATAACAATGAAAACATCCTAACATAGTTTTCAAATACCACATATAGTTGCAGACAAAGCTAGCGTTATTCCCATGCATAAATTAAGTGGATAAAACATAACCACATGATTATGAACAAAGATTGAATATTGTTATTGAATAATACACATTATCTTATGTGATATATAACATTAACAAATTAATTAGAGGGATATATAATTCTAGTTCCACCAGTCAGATCCTATAATTATCGTAATCATATATGCCACATGCAAAGATAACAATCATTGTAATGAAATGACCCATAGAAAGTAATGGGCTAAATAAATAATTTCACATTAAATGTTTCATGGAATAATTATTATTATTTGAAAATAAATAATGTATATCATACATTTTCGGAAAATATCATTTTTCTTTGAAGAAAATGCAACTTAACCACTATTGAAGACGATTTCTAGAAAAATATATTATCTTCAAAAATCATTGAGATTAAATTAGAAATAATTTAAACATGGTAGAAATATGTAAATATAAAAAATCAAAAAGATTAATGAATATTGATAGATAATTTTAGAATAATATAGGAATACCCATACTAAAAATTCTTTTAAAGATAATATAACCCCAAAAAAGAGTTGGGTTTGAGAATCCCCTACCTTATATACTGTTATATTTCATCACTTTTCCATTTCCTAAATAATAAACATATTTTTTAAAAAAACTAAATTGAAGTGAATTATTTCAAAAAAAATTAAAAATTTATAAAATATAATAATTTTATTATGTCACTTAATCCACTCATTTAAATTGAAAACATATTAATATGATATTTTCCGTAAAAATATCGTATTTTTCATTTTTTATATCTTTGTTCAAGGTAATAAATAAATATGATGAATTAATTATAGAATCACATAATAAATTAATATATACCATCATATATCATAATTAATTTCATATAACTACCCATATGTTTAGTGATAATAAAAGAATAAGGAAATTTCCTAATTGGTAGTTAATCAACGGTTATCAAGAACATTTTCTAAAGGAGTAGAAAGAGTTCTATAAAACATAAATACTTCCAAAATTATTTTTTATAGTAGGTTAACATAAGTAATATAATTTTATCATATTCACAACCATTTCATATAATTTTTGATTTTTAAATAGGTATAAAAAAACTAGAACATAATTGGAAAATGAGAGAATGGTTGATAAAAACGTACCCTTTTCTCGATATTTCATCTCTTGTATGATAATAAAATTACTTTATTGATTGAGTTGGTTTACTCTAGAATGACCCAATGGTTTCTAAGGATTAATAGAGATTATTTCATAATATAATGGTCTGTATTAAGTAGGTTGTTGTAGTTTTCCAATGTCATGGAGAGGGGTGATTTACAATTTGGGAGAGGGGTACTTTTGAGGAAAATTATTGAATAAAATACCTTCAAAAATGTAAATAATTAATTAGTGGTATATTGTTACTAAGGTGTAGTAAATAAATAACATATAATGGTTTTAAACCATCAAAAAATATTATAAATTTAATTAAATTTGTTTACTAAAATTGAATGTGGAAAAAGAGAAAATTGTTTTTTAAAAGGATTACTTTTGACTATTTATTTTTGAATGTATTATTTTTGTTTGGAAAAAATGTTTATTTTATTTTAATGATTAATTTAGAGAATTATATACATTTTGTTTGATACACCATTTTAATGAATTATTACATCCTTATTGCATCATTAATGAAATAATTCATAAAACACAAGTTATAAGAAAAACTTTTATTTTTGTGTATTCACCTGAAAATTGATGTATTTCAGAAAATCACTAAAAAATACCCCTTATGGAATTTCCTAAAAGAAAATAATTTTATCAAAATAATTTTTTAAAATAGGTTTTTTTATATTTTAATAATTTTTTTATTATCATGATATATCATAATATCCAGTTTATTAAAAATATACTTATATTTTAATTAACCTTTTAAAACCAGATATTTTTTGAAATAAAAATATATATTTTTGATTAAATTGTCCATAATATTTATTTTTTATTTTTATTTTTAAATTTTTATGGCAAAATTATTCTTCCAACGGTCATGTTACTATTTCCAACGGCCATAATACTTTTCCCAATGGTCTAGTTTCAATTCTGTTGGTCACATTGAAATTCAAACAACCGCATTATCTCCCATAAATAATAATTAATTCCATCATTAATTAATCACCATAGATCCCCTCAGGGTTCTACATTTTAATTTCCTATAATTTTGATTAGTTTATGGATATTTTGTTTCTCTTCTATAGTGTTGTCAATGGGAGGGATGATTCTTGTCGACCAGGTTGATCAAATTTTTACCGCTGTCATTTTACACTATTATATTTTTAATTCCCTTATAATATCTATAATATTAATTGTTTTAATTGCATAGAAATGTAAAATAATCACTAATGAATAAAGTCTTTTTTGTTTTTCTATGATTTTTATGTGCACAATACTTTATAATATAATATAGTACATATTTATTTGAAGAATATAATATCATTTATGAAATGTGGATTTTAATAATTAGGGTTATGACATATTTATACATATACTTTAGCTCATACCCATTGACCATATTAGCAATGCAGTATAGTATCAAAGACTAATTGTGAGGTATCGCTCTATTAGGGTAAAAGGGATAATCCTCAACAATATTTTCTCAGTGAGGATTCCATCATAGAGTGGATACCTGTTCACACTAAGATAATCCTAGATTCCTATAGAAAATGTTTTAGAAGATCTCCAGTGTTAAATGCCTAATGCTATTATGGTAAGAGTCAATTTTTATGGTGGTAGATTATTAGTTTGAGTTTATGAAAAATGTTAACTATATGGTTCAAATATCCACTCATAAAATGGTCATCATTTCATTTTATTTTCCATTCACAATTTATTGAATAATTTCTTAATTTTTATACAAATTCGTGAAAGTATTATTCTAACTTGGTTGGAGTTTGAGTTTCTTCCTTGGGATTTTTATTAATTGGGTTTTTAGATGGAATGAGTTTAGAATATATTTTATCCATTCTCAGGTTAGCATGATTGAGGTGTGTCATTGAATTTTTGATAGATCAATTACAGATATTGATTCAAAATTTATTATCATAAGATTGATAATTTCATAAGGACCTCTCGTGATAGTTTTGAGTTTATAGTTCGACCATCTTGTATTCCTTATCTATTCCAAATACATAGAGTGAGTTTTAGATGTTTTAATTTTTATGGATTTGATAAACATTGGTTTTTTAATAGGATGATTCTTTCCTATGGATAATTATAGGGGTTTCAAGGATGCATTTTCATGATAAAATTATCATCGATATTATAATATTACCTATTATAGGCTCTATATAATTCCAGTAGGTATTTTCAATTGAAGATTTTATGGATGATTGTTATATAGATATTCATGATTATTTTGACCATATCTGTCCCTACCCTTACATCAACCTTGACTGATGTTTGGTTTGGATAAATATTCCATAATTGGTTTCCTACAATAGATGGCTCCTTGTGGGTAGAATGTAATGTCATTGAAAGACTTATTTTCATCTAGATTTATACAAATATATCATTCCAATTAAAAAATATCATAGTTATGATCAAGGACATTATGTATTACTGGTTAACCTGTTGTAGGAATTTTATTTGGGGGAATTAGTGTTAACCATTCAAAAACTATTTTTTGGAGGATGTACTTAGGTCCAGTTGGTATTATCAACATTTCATATATAATAATTACCTTGAAGAAGGGTTTTAGAATCATTCGGGATATCTCAAAAATAATAATGTTTTTTTAGTACTGAATTCTACAATCTGATTTTTTATAAACATCATTAATTAAATCCTTATTTGAATTAAACTGGTTAGTGACCATCTCAAATGTTTCAGGTTGTATTTTACATAATTTGGGGGAAACCAATGGTTTGAAAAGATGTTGATGTACTATGTCATAACTCGTCCCCAGGGGCCCGTGCCATGACTACCCCAAGCCCACCTCCCATAGGCTAGGGGATACGACTAGCACCAATGGTGTAGTTCCCTAAAAGTAGGAAGGAATTGCCTTTATAACCTTTAAAAACACATAGAAGATACGATCAAGAGTAAACTGAATAACCAAAAAGTGAGTATAGTAAGTAAAAAGGGTCCAGAATACAAGCCCAACTAGAAAGTATAAGAAACTAAAAGTACAAGTAAAACTGAGAAAAAAGGAAATTCAGGCACTGGGTCATCCTCTAAGGTTCCTTCATGAAGGGTAGGTACAGATCGCATCCTCATCACTCCATGTCTGTCTGTCTCCTCCGTGTACTGACACACTGTGTGATCCACCTCTAGGTACCATCCAGTCTAGGTACTCTCAACCTCTGTCAGTGTTTTCCATTATCTGCATCCAATACAATGAGGTGTGGTAATAGCCCATGAAGGGGTGAGTATAACGAAACTCAGTAGGGTCCCCGAGACCATCAAGGTCTCACACAATCAAAAAAAGATAAACCAAAAATAATGTAATAAAAAGATAACCCCACTTAGGTATATTCCCATACATATACCTAAGTTATCATGTAATCCATCTCAATTATGAGGAAAACAAAAAAGTTACTGACTAACCTCATTTTGGAATTTGAATCACATTATCAAAACCACAGATTCAGGAGAACTACTCCTCTATTGAGTATAGTGGGCCTGCCATGACACCAAGGCACATCCCACTAACCTTGGACTGTTGAGGTACTCCTCCTATCAAGTACTGTGGGTATGCTGTGTCACCATGGTGCTCCCCACTTTGGGTCTTCCACACCAACAAAACGCTCCCCCTAATAGCCTGCAGAGGTACTCAATATGTCGAGTACAGCGGGTCTGCCGCCATAACCAGGCACTCCTCTTTCGTGGGTCTACCTCTACAACTAGGCGCTCCCCACAGGGTTAGTCGAGTCACTCCTAGTAAATCGGTCAGCCATCGTTATGTTTCAGCCAGCTACTAATTCTTCATTACTCTGTCCTCTCATCTCTCGAAGGATCCGCTCCTCGAGCTACTGGTCGATTCTCCAAATGCAACAAATTTTCACGAAGATGTATCTCAATGGTCTTCCACATCATAAGGGCATCAATGCAATACACGACGTGTCGATTGGATGCCTTTTCTGCGAGTTATTACCTTTTTAGTCCAGGGGGCTCGGTTGGATTTGTGCATGATCCAACAAGACCATAACTCAACTATACCTCAAACTCTAGTGGGGGTATAATTAAAGGGACCGTCATGCTCCATGATTACTAGGGTAACTAATTGTTTGTCAAACGAATTCCTGGTGCCAAAGATATGGCCAAAAATATGCAATTTGGTCATAGTGGGCCTGGGTCTAGTCCGACACGATCGGTCTGACCCGGACAGACCTAGTCTGGGCCGACCTGGTCTGGGTCAACCCAGCCAGACCCATTAGGTCTATCCTGACCCGTTAGGTGGGTCATCCCATTATGTTCGGCCCAGCCTATTGGTCCCAACCTAGTAGGCCGCGAGGGGTCACAGAGGGCCACGAGAGCACGTACCAGTCGTGACGGCGCGAAAAAGCCATGGGTCGGCACGAGGGCGGTTTGACATGGAGGGCACCACATGGGGGTGCGACTCGGGGCGGCTCGGCTCGGAGGCTGGGGCGCAACAAGGGTGCATGTCGGATTGGCTGGGGAGCCACGACGGTGTGGGCCGGTTCGGACGGGGCGACGTGAGGGCGTGGGCCGGTTCGGCTTTGGAGCCACGAGGGGCCGGCGGGCCGGTGATGCCAGGGTGGCTTGGGAGGCTTGTGGGTCGGATCGGCCAGCGACGTCATGGATCATGTGGGGGCACGTGGACAAAAAATCTGTGGGGTGTGCGGGCCACACAGGGCATGTGAAGGCCACGGGCGGCTTGGCGGGGGGCTGCCTAGAGGGTGTGGTCGGCTTGTCCAGGGCTGCCGCAAGGGCACATAGGGGCGGTGGTGAAAAGTGACATTGCCTCATCATAGATGGCGGTGGTTCCAGTCATCATTCATGTGTTCCTCTACATAGGTTATCTTCCTTCTCCATTGCAAAAGAACATCAAAGTAGATTAGTAGAGGGGTCGGTCCATGTTAGTTTGGCCTGAACACTCTGCATTTAGAGTGGTATTAAGAGGATCTACATTAATCATGAACCAATAATGAGGCTAATATCGAAATGATTCAACAATTCGATAATAACCCCATAATTTTTTCATTGTTTACTGACGGAGTCGCGGGGAAGAAGATGGAGTTACCGCCATTCATTATGTCTACTGGAAACTTCCAATCCCAAGCTAGTGCATAGGCTCATTCACGATGATGAGGAGGGAGGTTCGGTTGTCGATGATGTCCCACGTCGGTTCCTTCTGCAAGGTTCTTCCAAGGAAGAAGTCAAATTCAATCATTGTTGATGTTCTTCGTTGGAAGAATGCGTTCTTCATTCTTCCTTCTTAGTTGGCGAGAGCATTTCTCTCAAAAGCCCCTTCCTCCTTTTCCAACAAAAGAATATGTAACCAAGAATAATAGATTATAAAATCTATTAATTCATTGGCATATGAAATCAATTTAGGTGAATTAATTAAGTTGGCTCCACATAATTAATTCATGAGGTTGGCACAATTAAACGAGAGGAAGGTTTAACACTAATAATGGAGTGGGGTGGAGAGAATCGCCCTCATTAATGAGGGGAGTTGGGGGGTTTTCATCTCTAACCATTATTAGGGGGGCTTAGTCTCAGGCAGTCCCCACATCGTAACCTCTCATTGGAGGTTAGGTTCAGGTGGGCCCCAACATCGTAACATCTCATGGGAGGTTATGGTCAGGTGGTCCCCACACATTAACTCCCAAAAGGATGATTAATTCTGATAGACACCACAATTAACTTCCACATGGTGACTCAAAAAAATAAATTAATGTCTAGTTAATTTTATTTTATTATTTTCCAAAAAAAACAAAAAACTAAATTTTATTCTCGACCCACAACCGTCGAGGTAAAAATCTCCTTATGAAAATACTAGCGCGATGAGTTCAACGGTGCCCTTGAATTTAAATTCTGAGCACTGGTTAAAAAGTTATAAAATCCCGCTCGTAATTTTAATGAATGTACCCAAAAAAACTTCAGAAATTGATTCTAGGAACACCGGGTGTCGAAATCCCGCGCCTTGAATTTTCGTGGACTCATAAAATTTCCATTTATTTAGAAAAAATTACATGGAAATTTTGGTTCATTACATACAATTATTCTTTTTAAAAAACTAATCATTTCAAACATCATATCTTGGTAGGTTATGTGGCGAATCAAGGAAATTAAGTGAATGGTCATAATGAATCAGTTTATCTGAGTGGAACAATATTGTGGAGGTATCCAGAACCCTTAGAAAAGATTAATATACATAGTGTTTATGGGTAATATCTCTGTATCTAGCCTAAGTTTCATTAGATTACATGTAATTTGGGGTGTGTTTTTTTAGTTTCAATGACCCTCACATCTCTTTTAATGTTATATATTATATATGGGAGATATAATGTTTAGGTCATGCATGATCTAGTTATTTTAGATAGTTAACCGTAAGAATTTTCATGAACTAATCGAAGCCAACCAATATACTGGGTACCCGAGTTGGTCTACAACATACCTAAGGGTGAATCCCAACCCAAATAAGATTATGAAAAGTGTCAAGGGAATCATATAATAACCCCATGGAATAATTTTTCTTAAAAAATACGACTCATAATGAAGAAAATTCTTTAGTTATTTTGGGAGAGCGTATCTAAACATCATACATCCATACCAAATAAAATAATCATTTTTATAATAATATAAATACAAAAAGAGTATAAAAAATATATAAAAACATATAAATAAGACAACTATATTAAAGAAAAAAATAATATAAAAACCCAAATCGTGGATTCCATAGAGGCTAACTCACCTAATACAACAAGAATATAAATAAACAAGATATACAAAATCTTATGCCAAAAAAGTACATTTGAATGATCAAAAAAATATTCATTTAACCTCTAAACCACATACCCCCGAGAGCATCTGATTGTATAACCTATAATCTAAAACTATAATGATATATATATTCATGAGTAAAACCATAGTAGTTATTCTAAATTAACTAGACCCCATGTATTAACATTAAATAAAATATTCAATTCTTACATGTTTGAAATAAATCATATAAATATATGATTTTATTTTTTAGTTAGTTTTAAAAAAATTTATAGTTTATTTAACATATTTCATTTAAAATTGTTCACTTAAAATGACAGAGTTTTAAAATTTGTAAATGGGTTTGTTAAAAATATGAATATGAAAACTCTCTTTCCTAATAACTTCTTTAAAGAATAAGTTTCTCATATATAGATAGTATAGGATTTTTATATAATTTTATATTAAATACATATTTAATAAATATATCATTAAAAAAATTGAAATAGTGAAAATTATTAATCACAATAATACTAATAATAATTATTGACACAATAATGAGATAAGGGAGATAGAATAAAATACAAATTCTATAATCATTGATTGAGGAAATAGTATCCATTACAAGATAATCTAGCACCAAAGATCATATGAGTATCTAACATTTGGGGTCTATCTATAATATACAAAACATGATCCATACAATCGTTTCCCCTGATAAAATAATTCATCCTCACATTGTTTATTTCCCATCTACCCTAACCGAAGGGAGAAATATCAAAGTTCTAAAAACAATATAATAAGGCCCACTAGCCATTACATGATCATAAAATAGTGAAATAATTTCCCATGTAAGATCTAATATATAATCATAGTTCTTATGATATTTATAAAATAGGTGTGGTCTAAAACATAGTATAAAACAGTGATATTGAATATAAATAAATAATGTTATAAAAAATGAATCATAAACAAGATGTAGCCCCAATAACCCCACTTAATAATTTACCCTTTATTTAAAAACTATTACAATAATAAAATTTTAAAATTTCAGGTACATAAATATATATTCCTTAACAAACATGGCTATGGGAATTTTCTAAGATTATTTTTTATCAAAAGTGAACCATTAATGTGTCAGCCTAGACTAACAACGAATCATTAAAAGCTAAGTTGTAACACATCTATATTAATATCTAATAACATAATTATAAATATATATTGAGTTTAGAAATTAGTTATATAACCAAAAATCTATTCTATATCATAAATTTTATTAATAAATCATATTTGAGTAATTTATCAAACATATGGCATACACGTTTAATTAAAATGATTTTTTTACACGTTCCCAAAATTTGAGAACCTATATATAGAATTGAAAATCAATTAAAACATGATTTTATTTTAAAATAGTTATTAAACATATTTAATACTATTAAATTTTAACCATAAAATTTAATTTTATGTGCTATAAATCATTATAATTAAATTCAACGTCTAATAAAAGGGAAAAACTAACATAACCTTTTATTAATGTTTTTAACTCCATTCAGGATGAATGAAGCCCAACAGAAAATATGAAAATGCTTGATGTAACGGAACATAAATAAAAAGTTTATAAACCATCCCTAGGGTATTTATATGATATAAACCAACAATGGAAGAAGCTAAAAACATGAATAATGGAGATATGAAGATGAAGAAGTAGATTAAGTGTCTTTACCATAAAATGTATGCTTCAATCCATTAAGAATCCATTGGAAATCACCGCAGAGATGTGAAAAAATTTGGGAGAAATATATTATCATGTTCTAGTTCATTAAATGAGGTAATAATACGGATTAGAAGTTAATGTTTAGGTGGGTGAATGAGTAAATTCATGGTTTTAATAATTTGGAAACTATACATGGTTTATCCATATGGTTATCCAAATCATTCACCAATATTGAACCTCCTAGTAGGATTATGAATCACGTACATTATTTGGGTACATGATCATGAAAATATTATGTGAACCATATGAAAAGGATCCATGGATTTTTTTCAGTTAATCTGTAGAGTTATTCCATGGGTTTACCTAAACATGTGGGAAAACGTTTCACCCTACTCAAAAACCTAAAAAACTCTAAATATCAAAGAAAAATAGTCTGAGAATTCGGGAAAAAAATCAAATATAAATTAATAAATAAAATAATATGAAAAAATAATGATGGAAATTGATATGTATCTCCTAGAAGATGGGATTATATCACCATTCATTTGACTTGAACGTTCTATTTTTATAAGACCCATCATGGGAATTTTAGTACAATGATTGAACTAAGGACTCATTGTGGGATTTAAACGATAGTGGTGTGAGTGTCACTAATCGTTGTTTTTTTATAGTTATTATATATATATATATTTGTTGAAATTAATTTCTGTCTTGTGCTTTGAAATGAATGAATTTTATAAGTGTAATAAACGTTTCTGGAGCTACCAAAAAAGGGTTATATGATTAGTCATAATGGTTAACTTTGACTTTTAGTTGTATGGGTAATCAATAACATTTAGGTAAATTAAATAGTGGATTGAGGATCTTGATTTTATTTGTTGATGTGTATTTTAGTTTTATTCGAAAAGCGACCATAACCTGACTATGTGATTGTAAGAAGACATTATGATATTTTAGGTAATCAATGGTGTGGTTTTTTGTTACTACATATGGATTATTTTACCTAAATTCTGTGGAAAGTGATTCTCTTATAGACAATTCTAATGATAATTATCATTTTCGAGGACTATGTTCATGGTTTGTGGTTTTATTTTTATATTATATAACTTCCTGACAACTATTTGGAACTGTATTTGAAATGGTATCATTTTAGGATCTATGCGATATGATATTAAGTCATTTTAAACTTTTTTTCAATGATTTGATTGAGTTATAAGATTCATATATATAATATAAAGATTTTTTCTCGAGGATGTGAGTCTTGGGTCCCCCTAACACCTAGACCTCAAATGGTAAATTGTGTATAAATTATAATGGGTTTTATTACCTTCATGTTTACTTAACTAGCTTCAATATTTAGTTGCTAATGTTTTTTTATTTCTAATGGTGAAAAAATTTAAAGGTGAGTAGGAATTACTGACCTTGATTATTCAAAAATTTATACATGATTTTTTTTTATTTTAGTGTTTAGGTCATTTTAAAACAGGAAATGGTAAATTTAACATAGTGGATGACCTAAGATAAATTTTCTAATGGTATATTGATCATTAAATAATTTTTTTCATTAAGATATGATTTTTTTATATAATAAAATTATTGTATTTTATGGGGTATTTTATTTTTAATAAATAAATAACTATTTATAAAATAGTGTTTATTTTTTATAACTAATAAATATATATTTCAATAAAATTTCTTACATTGTTGTTGTATATAGAACATGGTGATTTTTTTTGGGTGAGGTATAATTAATCTGATAAGGAATTGATAGAAAGAAGAAAAATTAGTCTTTTTATATAAGACTGATAAATCCCACATATATCTTATTGAAATAAATTTTTTTTTATTGTGATGTGGTATGAGGGTTGATTGATGCTATTGACTTGTAATGTTAGATGGTTTCTAGAACGGAATTTTTTTACCAATTGACCCAATGTTTATTTGAGGCATTTATTCATGAATTTTATAGGTGAAATAATATCTCTTTTAATGATGGATTTATAATCCATAATCATGGGGTAGTTATTATTAGAAATTTTAAAAACTATACATATAACACTAAATTGATTCCCTGATTTTTTTTGGTGAAGCATCAACCCACTAATGACATTTATTTTATTCTTGTGTGAAGGAATATCCCTTGAATTTTCTTCCATATTATTGATTCAATATATAATTTTTCATGATTTATATGAATCCATGAAAATGGCTATAAAACTACTGAAATTGAATATAATTTAATGTTTAAGTAATTGAAATTACGCATCATGGTAGGTATGATTTTATTTCATAAGAACCATCTTGTAACAATTGACATGTTATTCATTACTTATTTACTAGATCACTATGATTTCTAAGGTGATGATATGACTAAAATATTAGAAATATTTTACATAAAATAATTACTGAATATTTAATAATAATTTAATCATGGATATTTGTCATGAATACTTAATGAGAAATTATGTCAGGGTCCGCACAAATTATAATTAATATATAAAGTTGATGGCCTATAGACATTAGTCACACAAATAGTTTTGTATATAATTAATTCATAAAATTAAATTAATGATTTTTTATTTTTAAATAATTATTACACTATGATAATTAATATCTATTAAAATAATTTTTTAAATAATAAAAATGATTGATATTTTTGAGATATAATAATGAAGTTATTTAAATTAAATATTTTATTACAGAAATTAATATTTTATGAGGATAATTTTATTCCATATTGTAATATTAATTATAGAAAGGATTCAACATTAGGATAAAGCCTCTATTTTTATCTATGTTCAAAATTAAACAATTTTCCATGGATTTGTAATCTAACAAAATTTTTACATGTTCGTAGAACATTCTTCTATATTGGTAAAATAATTTATTATTATAGTAATGAATAATTAATTTTTTATTCATACATTAAATTTATTTCCTTCTATTCATTTTTAATTCTTTATTATATATGTTTATTAATCCATTTTTGTTGGTTAGATATCAAATCAACAATTTTTCATTACATTTTTATCACCATAGTTATATTATGACACTCACTTGGGTTCAAGGTTCTAAAGTTGTAAATGGAAGACATTATGGACTTTCATGATGTGGAGAGGGTGTTGGGATTGGATGACAATAGAGAAAGAGTCAGTTGTTGATGTGATAGTTGTGTTCGTAGTGAAGAATCACAGAGTCTATAGTGATTAATATTTTTATTACATGGAATGTAGTCACCAATCACATACCATGTAAGACACCATATATTAATTCTATATTTTCATTAATTTCATATGACAGATATATCTATGATACATCTTTTTGCATTTCAGAAACTATATTCGATGTGTTTTCATTATGAATTAAATATCACATTCCATCTGACTTCATGTTACATTCTTTGTATTTCTAGACTAAGTGCCATAGCATGTACTCTACGTAAATGATTGGATAAATTATCCAACCCATACATTGTATTCCACATCCCAAACACAACTTGTTTTGAAAAGGGGTGACTTGAAATGTATATGAAATTTATGGAATATAGATGCATGGATCACAATATGTATTTCCAAGAGATTCCGTGTATAGATAGAGTGGTGACTTTGTGTGTATCTAGAATATACCCTATCAAACCTATGTGGAAATATATATCACGATCCCGTACATGAAACTCCATGTAAATAGACTTTGTATGGATTTAGGTGACCTCAATGGATCACATGACCTCCTATGGGAACATCATGTTGTGTACCCTGTAGAGACCTATTGCTTACTAGAAATTTTTGAGTTGATTGTGAACCTATACCACTAGTATTCAGTTTTTACATATGAGGTATCCATTATAAACATTTTACTATTCATAACACAATCATATGTATATCAACATTGTATGATAAATTTTTATACAGTGTTAATGTAGTTTTATTTTATAATCAATGTAAAGATGAAAAATATTTTTATTAGACTGTTATATAAAAAATATTTATTTTGAATTACCATGTTAGAAATATATCTCTATGTCATCAGAAATATTTATATTCGGTGAATTAGGTAAATTTCTCATTGTATTAGGGGATAGGTCCCTCCACTCAACAGTTGGTAACCCTCTTAACTATTTCATTTACACATAGGGGCTTCAGTTCTTTAACAGGTGTCAGTAACCCTGATTACATAGGTTTTTTCTAGTGAGGTATTAGTCCCTAATTTCTACCTCTATGGTGGGATGATGTTGATGTGAAAGATGTGAATTAGTTTGGGTTTTATAAATAAGAAATTTTTTTACCATATTACCCATTAAGGTTCTTCTTTTCTAACGTTGATTTGTGGATGAGACTCTTCTAATCCTCTATTGACTGTATAACATAACATATATTTAGGATACTATTTTTATGTTTAATTGAAATATATAGTTCTCTATGATTTTTTTTGTGATATGTGATCCAATATGGATTTGAACAATGAGGCTTGGCGGTCCGCCTCATATATATTTGACTTCATCCTAGAGCATATTATGAACCTAGGTTTTTCGTCTAGTTTACATTAGATTGAGTTTGAGAAGACTTTTGGTTTCATCATTATTTCTATTTTTTAGGGTATCTTATATGATAAATTTATACTCCCCTGTACATGGGACTTATGGATACACATTTTTTTGTTATATTTCTTATTGTTTTGAGATTATCTTTGTAACACCTTAAGAACTTGTGAATTATTTTTTCTAATTATTTTATCTTTTTTAGATTTATTTATTTCAAAAAACACTAAATATATAAAATTTTTATACGAAATGACTATGTGTGGATTTTATTATACACTATTAAAAGTTAATATTTCACTGTACATAATACCGACTTTTGTTGCGTAACACACAACACTGAATTTCTATAAAACAATATTTTATTATTATAATTATTTAAATGAGATAGTTATAAAATAATCAATACAAATTCTAATAAGAATAGAAATAAAAATTTTTAAATATAATTTATAATGCCTTTATTTATATTAACCATATTGATAATAAAAAATACCATTTTTAATAAAGACTATATAAGCCTGAAAATATTATATTCTAAAAATAACCTCTTTTTTGTACTTTTATGAACACTATTAAAATTTATTTTAGAAACATTTATAAATGTTTTTTGATAAAATAAATATAACTTCTTAATTCAAAATTTCGAAATTATCCTACGCTTAATTTTTTGGATTTTGATGAGAAACTATATTTTTGGTTGAATAGTGAAAATAACGAATTCCAATTCAAAACGTCTTTTTAAATCTAATTTATTTTTATAGTTAAATTATATTTTATGGTAATTTTAAAGTTATAATAGATATATTATTCATCTATTAATATAATTTATGTCATTGTAATTGTTTTTATATTTAATATAGATATATAATCTTAATGTACAAATGCACATTCTCACTTTAAAAATCTGCTTCATTTCATCATCTGGGAGAATAAAATTAAACAAAAATTTTGAGATAATGTTAATTGAATTTTGAAAACCAGACATAAATCGTTGTAATAAGAATAAAATTTATTTTGATGTAATTTAAAATTAATTTTTTACCAAATATATTTTTGTAAATGATTAAAATTAACTAAGGTGATTAAAGAAAACTTAAGCTTAACAAGGGACTATACCGTAATCATAAAAAAATTCCCTAGAAACTAGTCAAACAACCACTGACTAAAAATATTTCTTCCATAAACCTTATTTTATTTTGTTTATTAGTTTTGACAAATATTTTAGCAAAAAACATGTGTATACCTAATTTGTTTTAAAAAATGATAAGTGTCTCCCCACTCTTCCTTATAAAATGAGACCACCTATGCCCATAATTCACACCTCTCAAACAAATTAGGTATATCCAATATATGCCCAAATAAATTCCCAACATCCAATCCTTACATTTTGAAGCCTTTAATTGTTCATAAATCTAACCAAGTAATCTTTATAGTGAAGACCAAAATGGGTTAGTAAAAGAAGTGGTAACATCATCCCTCAAGCACCTTTCCTTTATTTTCATTATCCAATACCTCAAATCTTATTATTCATTTAATAAATAATATCCACAGTATCCTAAATATAATTATTAATTCTCTTATAAATTGTTTACCTAATTATACACACACTTACATCTAATAATAAATGACCATACCATTGTTGTGTACGGTGAACTACCGCCTCACGAAACTATGTTTTTTTGTTTTTCCTTACAACCTATCACTATTGTGAATTATGATGTCAAATATTTTTTTATAAGAAATATATGATGTTTATAATGTTATTATTATTATATAATTATTATCTAAAACATTCTTTCATGCTTTCCATTTTTTTTAAATATGATAACATCATTTCTAGAAGTGTCAACTACCACCTCCTCAATGAGATTTGATTCCTTCACAAGTTACAGGATATATATTAAGGATTTGTTTAGTATAATTATATGATATATATATATATATTACATAATAATTATATTTCAATTATATTATATATATATATATATATATAAATCATTTGTTAATTTCATTCAATAAGACAAAAAAATAGAAGTAACATTCTTGCGTATGTACGACCTACCATCTCCATGAATGGTGTATTTTATTTAGTATTTTTATATTTTATAGATTAAATTAGATATTTATATAATGAATAAATATTTTATAAACATCATGTATTACATTATTGAAATAAATAATTCATGAAAAAATGTAAAATGATCAAGAAGAAGAAGTCAAAACATGTATGATAAAGAAAGTGGTTATTATTGGAAACCTTAAGTTAACAGTGGATTGTTAATTAATTGGTAATATAATGTCATAAGTGAGTCATATATGTTATGTTATATAATAAAATTTTTTATGTATGATTTTTTAAAAAATTATATTTATTATACAGTAAAATTTAATGTATATAATGAAAGTCAATACTTAAGGTAAGTGAATTTCATCTCTATTGTATTTCCATGAGACATATACCTTATTAAACACTCATTTCTTTTTTGTGGTGTGTATAACAACAATGTATTTATCCATTGAGTATTATAATTATATTTAAGGTTATTTACATATCCTATTTTACAACTTTTATTTCAACATTTTTATGTTTCAAAGGTTACCAAATCAGTTAATTAATTTTGTCTCAATTTTCATTCATTGAGACACATTCCATGTTATGCACCTACATTTTTTCTATGAGGAGTGAATAATTAATTTGTATTGTTAAATAATAAATCTAATTATTTTCATGATATGTTAGTATTCATTTAATTTTATTCGTTCCAATTTATTAAGATTCAACTATATTATATTGGTAACAATTTAAAGCTTCGATCTCATCGTTTATTAAATTTATTAATAATTAAGATTTAATTGAAGAAATATTATAATTTATACCCCAATACCTCTAATTAATTTTCTTACTCATTGGTAATTCATGTTATATCCAAATAATTTTACTAATTCCTCTATCATTGGTACTTAAAATAGTTAAGATAATGTATTTATGGAACACTGAAAATATTTTTTCTTCCAATCATAAACCAATGTTCTTCAAAAATAGTTTTTTTAGAACAAAAATTGTAAATAATATTTTACTATAGTCTCAATACTTTTAAAAAAAAATTTACCAATGTATTAACTTTTCACCAAATTTTATTAAAGGTAACCTTCTTATCATTTTATAATATAGGCACTTTTCAACACTTTTAAGGTGAAAAAGTAATTTTTGCAATGTGTAGACTTTCCCACTATCATAACCATAATTTCCATGGTGGTTAATTTTATGATTATAAGGGTAATTTTTTATAATGAATTTTTTTTGTGAATATTCCAGAAATTTCATGATTTCATAATTTATTTTTATGGAAAAATGTTATAAAAAAAATATTTTTAAAAAGTGTTTTAAATTACATTCTAATCTCTCTTTAAAAGTTTTCAGATGTTTTTTGAGAAATGGATTCAATGATTTAAAATATTATTTTATAACTTTTCATACTATTTTAAAAGAAAAGGGTTATAATTTTATTTTCATGATTCATTATAAGTTTCAATGATTATTTTGAAGCAAATAGACTTCAAAATGTTTTATATTTTGAAAATAATATTTGAAGTGGTAAATAAATATTCCCCATGAAATGTTTTAATGAAATTATAAATCCTTGTTTGTAATAAATATATTTTATTAAATGGTTTTATGAAAATTATTTTCAATGAAAGTATATTTTACCTAAGAAATATTATTTTTTATATTTAAAAATTACTCTCCATATAAGATGATGTACTTTGTTATAGTTTATGAATATCATTCCCATTATTTCTTGAATTGTTTATGTTTTGATGAAATGGTTTTAATGATTCATGTTTCTCTTCAATGGGATATATGATTTTTAAACCCACTTGTTTTGATTGGATTATTCTTTGATGAAATGACTAAGAAACGTACCATTTTCTATATGTTATGATGTGATGAAACATTAATGATTCCTATTTCATTTCATAGGTTTTGATATGATGAATGTTTTGTTATAATAGGGAATATGAATTTATGAGTTCATTATGTGATGGTTGGGAACTATATCTCACTAAAATTCATTGGGTAATGATAAATTTTTTATGAGCTCAAGAGGGTACATGGAAGTGCATTCTAATCCGAAAACTATAGGGTGACTGGGAGGGAATCAGAAGCCCAATGTCAGTACATAGTTTATTATCCTATGCCTAACATGTTATCAAGTTCTTGGTAGGTAGCCTTGATATATGATTTTATATGCTGATGTTTATGCCAAAAATTCCATTTTTTATTATCTTATGACTAACATGTTAGTGGTGTATTTTTATTATTGATTGTCTTAAAATAATTACTCCCTTGTTTGATTATGAATAATTAATTTCGTTCACACTCCCATTTTATATTGGATGTAGGCGTATGGTAGTACATTGAGCTTACTTATCAACCATTTTTTCTTGGTGGGTAAGGTTATGTAATCATGCATTAAATTTCCTAACATGCTTGTTTTATATCCCTTGGATAATATTGAATATCACAACTACAGAAAACGATTATTCGATATCCAAAATATGTAAAACCCCCATGATTGGAATGCTTCATAAATCAATGTGACTATCACTCAAACAATTGGCCCTTAATGTTTAACACATAAGTTCTATGTTATAAATTCAAGTGAAAAACTATTAAACAAATGTAAAAATCAATTTTCTAAACACTATATATCATATCATGTTTCCATTTAATACCACCCATGTTATATATACATATCCTAAATTCCTCTCATAGGACACCACTCAAGGTGACTAAGAATATTATGCTCATCCATATTTTCCCTCACACACAAAATCCAATGGAAAATCAATACCCTATTGTATAATGAAATACGCTTCCCAAAATATAGTCTATATTTTTATTATAATTCATATAAACATGGATTATAATAATCTTTATCTGACTTATCAAGTGAGAAAATCATGAACATAATTTATATAATAATGAATAATTGAATATACTAAGGGATATTCAATAAAACTAATGAATCCCACTGTATTAGATGTTATTATATTACATCCATTGATATCCATGTGATTTATATTGAAATGAGTGTTACATGTTTGATCATATACAATTATATGAATGTTGTGGAATTATCACAGCAT
Source organism: Viscum album (assembly GCA_963277665.1). NCBI lineage: Eukaryota > Viridiplantae > Streptophyta > Magnoliopsida > Santalales > Viscaceae > Viscum > Viscum album. Next base: position 1,876,853,862 of record OY728150.1, on the reverse strand, counting down.
ATGATAGAACATATAAATTATGATTTATGGTATCATGTTTTATTTTGAGTTGTATTCTATATTATATGGTTTGAATTTAGTCATGAATAATCAAAATGGTTGTTCTAAGACATTAAAAATGGTATATGATCATTGAAATATTGAATAATTACTAATAATAAATGTGTATACATTATGATTAATACAAGGAGGATTTAAAGTGTGGGACATAATGGTATAATATATGATTTGAATAGAGAAGCACTATATAAATAATAATATCCATTTTATTTTGGACACGTTTAAATAAATTAACGTCAATGACGATTTTTTCCCTACTATTCATTCATTTTTGAGGAGAGGGTCATAGAGAACCTTTCAGAGATCAAGGGCGCTTCATGTAGCATATACCTATTATATTGTTTTGTTGGAAATTCATTAGATGTCGTACTTTTAGTGTAATTTCATAGTGATTTTATGAATAATACTTCATAACAATAGTTAACACTAAACATGATGATTAATGTCTCTTTTTGATATCATGATTGAGATGGTGATTTAAGAAACCACGTGAAGTGAATTAATGAAGTTGGAGCTATGAGTTCATCTCAATTTATATATGGTAAAAATAGTATTGGAAATTAATACTAATAAGTCACAAAAACCAAAGAATATATCATTTTATCATTTGGCGATGTGTTTAGATATCCTTAACATTTGATTCATAATATGAATTATTTATTTAGATTAATCAAACATGGGTTTTCAATGTTTTTCATGTCTTATATATAGTCAATATGAATAGGGATGATTGAAAGGAAATTTAAAGAAAATATTATTGAAAATTATCAAAGAAATTATAAGGTAACATAGTCCATATCAAGGCGATCTCATGAAAATTAAATGGTGACCAAATAAAAATGGGTAAAAATAAATCTACCTTAAACATAAATTATAGATTATGTAGTTAGCATTGAGGTTTTCATAATATGATATAGTTGGTGAGAAATGGGAATTTTTTTACTCCCTCATAGAATAAACAAAATGTGTAGGCTGTTTTAAATTTAACCAATTATAGGATTTGGGAATTTCAAGAAAGATTTAAGGTGGAAAATTACATTTCTAAAAACACATGAAAAAATTGTCTGGCCATAGTGTTTGGATATCGAAGGGAGTATATTGAAAAGCACTACGAGGTGTTTTATTAATGAAGGAATAATATATTTCATGGTGAAATGGATAAATTATAGTCAATCACCCCATTAGAGGAACCAATAAATGTTCACAACACTTTTATTTCCATAAAAAAATTTCTACATTTAAGAGATTATAATTAGGATGTGGGTTTTAAATGGAGATATTTTTTGAAGGGTATAAAGGCTTGAAGAAATGGTTATGTAATCTCTTAAGATGTCACTATATATTCTAATTAAATAATATTTATGAAATGGTTATGTAATGTCTTAATATGTCACTAATATCTTACTTTGACAAATAACTATTTGATCTCATGAAATTAAGGTTTTAGTGAAACCATTTACGTGTGATGTTCAAGCTCTTACAGATTTCCACAAGATCCATGCTTGAGAACTACTAATCAATACAATAATTAGAGCTTATATGATGATTGGTTCATACACAGATATCAAAAGGTGGTATATGAGTGTAAATTTGTATAATCTAAAAAGGTAATATAATATTTATATTTATAGATATATCTTCATTTTTTATATTATTCAAATTGTCATTTTTGTTCTTCTCACATTACTCTTAAAAAATTATTTCGTTGGAATTAGAATTTTTTTAAGGAAAAATGTTTAATATTATTAATTAATAAATTATATTTTTTTTTAATAACATGTAAACATAAAATTAATTAGTAGTTTATGGAATAAACAACAGTTAATATACCATATTTCATTTCCCTATAAAAACAAATTTTTACTATATTTAAGGAATTTATAAAAAAATTAATTTTAAAAACTTTTGAATGAGTATTCAAAAAATTATATTTATCATAAAAATGATAACCTAAAATAAATTTTCATATTTTTCTAAAAAAAATAATTTTAGAAGAATACAAGAATATGTCAATTTTATTAATGACACAACATTTATGGGATTGTTAGTTTATTAACCTGACTTAGAAAATTATTATGTATTTGTATTGAAAAAATATGTATTATATAATTGATTTTATAAATTTCATCATATATATTATACTTTATAAGATGATATTTGATATTTTATTACTCGAGTAAAATTTTTCTTAAAAATATATTTAATAAAAAGTAAATTAATTATATTAAAGTTAAATATTGACACAATTACATATTAAATAAGAAATTTCTATTTCATTTTTAGAATAATTATATACAAATAATCCATTAATTACCACTTTATTTATTGCATAAATATCATGCTTACTTATCTAAAAATAGTTACCAAAAAAATCTAAAATGATAAAAAGAAATATTCAAGGGTTAAATAGTTCAAAAGTTGTTTTATAAATGTTAACAAAATCATTTAAGGTTGTATCAAATATATCTATTCCCAAAACAATTATTTCACAAATTATAGTTCCCCTTTTAATGATATTGGATTTATATTATTGAATATTTTTTGGTATCTTTAATAATGGAATCCCATTTTACTTATAAATGGGGTTATCATCTCTCTGCTTCCCCTCACACCAAAACCCCCTATTTTTGGTCCAAATCATCAATAAACACTATAACAACTACTTATACACCTTATATATGTTATTGTCTTATAAAAATATCATCCCATATAGGTTGAAACATCTTTTTAATGGAGATAATAAAATTTGTATGGTAAATGTCCTAACCACTCTTTTTCATTTGTATTTCTTTTTTCTACCATGCCCCTTATTCAAATTTAAATAAACCAAATTTTAATGATAAAATAAGTATCTTTATTATAAGAATTTATTATTATTATTATATTTAAATAATTATTCACATTCCAATTTTTTAAATAAAAAATTGAAAATGTGATGTGTAGATATGTGTGGGCTACTTCCTCCATGAATAAATGAGTTTATATCTTTAATCACCTAACCTAGAAGGTATAAAAATAGAGTTTAATAAATAATTATGATTTTTAGAACATATTTGTTTTTTTATTACTAAAACATATTAATTATTTTTTATATTCCATGAAAAATAAAACCATCATCAATGTATTCGTGCAGGCTACAGCCTACATGGTACGATACATTCCATTTTTGAATACTAAATTTAATGGATGGATCTAAAAATTGGTTTAAAGGATAAATACAATTTTTATTTTTTTAATAGTTTTTGAGTAATATATTTTGATCAACCTCTTAATGTTATGGGATTTAATTTAATATAAAACTTACTGCCTTGAACAATAAAACTAATATTAAAAAATAATTTACTCAATCTATATAATAGTTTATTATCCATAACATACACTATAAATTATTTTTAATTAGGATATATCATAATAATAATAACTAAATTATGTCATTATTCAATTATATAATAATATTAAACCTAAATATACCAATTTTTATCTATTAATCATGGCATGTTCATGACTGGTCCAATTTAACCACCTAATTTTTCAATTCTATAAAGCGATATCATGGATGATTAAGAAAATATAATTTTTTTTAATATGATTCAAATATTTAAATAAATATTTTTTTTATTCTAGTAGTTTTTATCATCTTTAATTAATTTACAAATAAAACTCCCTTCATTGGTTAAAAATAACCAAAATATGCTTGTTATTAATTACATCGTCTAAGATAAAGACAAAACCACATATGAAAAGACTTTTAAACCCCATTAATAATTATGAGTAAAAATTTGTATTAACATTAATGATTTTCTAAATTTCATCTTTTTAAAAGAAAAAATATTGACTTTGCTCATGTGAAACTAGTACAAATGGGAAAAACTATAAACACATGACATGGGATGAATAGTTTAAAAATAATACGAATATATATAGAATATTAAAAAAAAATTGTATAAACATTCAAATTTAATATTAGGTTTATTGGGTATGTAATTTGATAATATAATTTAGTTATTTATTAATTTTGGTGCACGTGTAAAACAAATCAATACTAAGGTAAGGGTTTTCATATCAAATTCTCTCATTGAGACATGTTCTGTATTATACACATAATTAATATTATGTGTTGTATATACTAGAAAATTTAAATATTATATCATGAAATTCGTTTAATTAATAGTAATTTATATTCAATTTAATTTTTTCTCATTCAAATTTATTTATTTGATTTCTCCTCAAATTGTTTCGGATTTCACATCAAATTCCTCCCTTTCAGATATTTTTTACTCTAAATCAAAGTTATTTTATTATGTGTTTATGAATCATAATTAATATTATATACTATGAAATATATTTTATTCATGCTAGATTATTTAAATTAAAATCAATCTATTTAAAAAGGTATTTATTTAAAGTCATCTCAAGTGGTAAGGGTTTCTTTGGCCTCAATTTTGATTCAATGAGACATGGATCATTTTTTTCACCGTTATTTCATTCTCATAAATTCTTATTTATTAAAAAAACATGAATTTTTTATAATTTATTTACATGTAATTCTTGGGATATACTAATCCAAATTATGTTCTATCATCAAATGGATTCGACTCATGTATTAGCCTAATTATATGGGTTTTCATCCTAGTCACCCAACATTGAGGAATGTTTTTATATTACACACCAATATTGTTTTGTATGGTGTATCTAATACCCCTTAAAATCTAGTATATTAATTTTTTATCTCATAAACCATATGCCCATTAATTTTCATACATTATTTTCATAATGATTGATGTATTTCCAAAAAATATAAAGGGTTTATCATGTGATGACCCTAACCCCTTGGGTCCCTCCTAGGCGAGTAGTAAGAAAATAGTGACACTCCAAGACCACCTCCAATAGTCTAAGGTTAGAAAAATGCTATGAGTAATAAAAAATGGAATGAGAGAACATAGAATAATTTAAATGTATACACTCACATACTAATATCCCTCAACTTCATTAGAGATAAATAAAATTTTGAAACATATAGAGTGTAGTCAACGCATCCAACAACCTATAGTAACATACCTCAATGTAATACATAAAATTATAAAATATTTGTAGTGAATATATAAACACACACCCAAAAAAGAGGTTCCAACTAAGAAAACTGCTGTAAAAAGTGAAATTGAAGAGATCATGGCTCAAAATATCTGAACCTAACCACCCAACACAAGAAGTTCCTCTATTTATTATTATACTCCCTTACTTTCAGGTCCACCGAAGTCAACACTGATTTTAATTTCATCTAGATAATTCACAATTTTTTTGTAATGTCCAATGAAGGAGTCACTGTATACATACTAATTATGACATCCTAAAAACCATGTGGGAAGAAAAATGATAAAATAGTCATCCCAACCCATTGAAATAGAGGCAAATAAAACCCAACATCAGATATGATCATATTAAAACCCCAATCATAATACGAGATAATAATCAATCTACATAATAAATTTAAGAATATTATGGGTCTTACTATATACCCAATAGTCTTATATTCGAATAAAAACACCATAGTAAATATTAGAAGAATTAGGGTGGAGGGCCTACTCCTCTTTTGAATGATCCATAGCTAAGGGAGAAATGTCTCCATTAGAGGACCCACTCCCTATAATATATCAATAATGTGGTAGAACCATTAAATATATGGATCAATCATGTATAATGTAGTAATGGTGGGTACTAAATATTACTATATTAATATTATGGGAGGACCACTCCCTAGAGTGTCATAGGAGTTCCAACCATGACATCTCTCTATTTATCAGACCTAATAACTATCAATGGACATGCATCAATGAAATAAGAGTGTCACTTGAAACACCACATGTCATACCTTTTTTCACAATGTAAATGATTTCATCACATCATATTCATAAAATTACTCAATATAGGATACTCATAGGCACAAACCTGAGTCCCAATGAAGGATATACCTAAGGAAGAGTTTCCTTTGAAGGGTACATGAAATTTACATTGGTTCACACTGCATGTGACTCACCTAGAAAACCAAAGTGTATACTCCAATAGACATGGATTGGCTATCGATATGGATCTACAAGGTAAGTTCATATGGGGACATGGTGTGTAGGTTCATCTAGGGTCCCAGGCCTATTCACTCTGCACAGTACTTAGCTATCTATTCTCTTATAAAAGGTGTGTGGTTAATGGGACACAATGTGTATATATTCCTAGGGTGTTGGGCATGTTCCATTGGCATATATCTTGGCGACCAGTTTAGGATCACATGGTGTGTGGGACTAGACATGTATAATGTGATACTTAAATCAAGATGAACAACTATCCACAATAAGAACCAGAGATACATTTTGTGTGTTCCTTTAGGAAACAATATGGGTAGAAATATTTTTTTATAAATAGTAAATAACGGTCCCAAAAATGTTTATAGATCATCCATCATTTCTCCTTCCGTCATCATTTAATTCACCATAAATATCCAAATACACAGGGGAAGGCATAATATTTTTTATTATAAGTATTAGAATGGTATGAATTGGGACTATTATTTCCCAAGTGTTAGTAATTGGGACTGTTTTCATTTTTTGGGGTGTTGATCAGAGACTTTAGAACCTATACTGTACAAATAAACATTGAATTGTCAATAAATAATCAATCCCTAAGAGTTTTACAATTCAATAATGATTTTAGTTGTTTTATCATGCACAAACCAGACATGAAATTTTAAATCATGGTCCCTGTAGTCCAAGGAAAAAATAATCGAAGAGTAGTGGTGGTAAAATAATAAGAATAAAGTGATATCACAATTAGTTGATGCGATCCTGACCAATAGTTACATATTTCTGAAAAAAGGTCGAATAATTGTAAAAAAAATATAAATAGCTAGGTACTTTAACACTAATAAAATACTTGGTTTAGGTGATGAAAAAAATCATATAATATAATAAGATACATAGTTCATGAACCATAATTTAATAAGAGGGAAAAAATACACAAAATAGTGATCCATACATGAAGAGGGAGTTGATTATTTATAAATGAATCATTTTCTGGATATGTAGATTATGATATTATTGTATTTTTCATTCATGATTGTAACCCCTCAATCATTCATTATTGATCCATGCTATCATGTTTAAATCCTAATAGTGCTCTCTCTCACTCCTCTCTAGTCTCTCAAGGTTATATAGATAAACAAGGGAACTAGTTGTCACAATGTATCAATTAATAATAGATTTTGTTTTCTGTATTTAAATAGATTTAATTAATTAATTATTAATTTATTTAGAGAAACTTCTAATATACTCCTTCCATGGAACATTAGATTCCAAGAAACATTATGTCATTACTAGGGATAACCACTTGTCTTGGATTTTGTATATAAGGAAGGATAAATATAAAAATAATTTATTCTAAAAAATTATAAACTTATTTTAATAAACATTAATATTTTTAACATATAAAATTATCTGTCTTGTGACACCCAAAATTCAATTTAAACTCTGAGTAAAATTCTACACACACACACATATATATATATGAAAAGGATCAAACTACATGAACTAGAGTTTTTACATATCAAAACTCAATCTTAATTCCTAATTTATAAGGACTCTCTTTGATATTTTCCTTTCATTTCATATGGTATACCCTATTTATATGTTTTTATATCATTTTCTATTCAAATATTTTTTATTGATGAGTTTTATTACTTTTTAATATTATAATATGTGAAGAATAATCCCTATTCTCTTGAATGATGGTTTCCCCTCCTAGTCCATAATTAACCATCCCAATAATGTTCTTCTTTTAAATTGGAAAAATAATTATATTTTATCTTATGTCCCATTAATATTTAAATTCACCTATTTTCAAAAACAAATTATCATTGTTTTTATGATGTAGGATTTCAATGAAGGGATTTAAATATATTGATAATGTTTTCCATTTCAGAAATTAATATTTTTATCTTTATCTTCTATTTTTAAATCTATCTAAATAGAGAATTTTTCAATTAAGTTATTCTTCATGAACAACCCTCTAAATGATTTTATAAATATTCTATTTTTTTATTCAAATTAGTACCTAATGATCTATTTTTTGTTGTCATTTATGTGACACCCTTTAAAATGATACTTGACAATCATTCTTATTCATATGATTTAATGATGTGATGATTAGGAATAATATTATAGTTCACATGTATGGTTAAACATTAATTTTGGTATATGTCTAATATATTCCTATAATGAATTGGTTAATGATATGAATATTTGGAAATAATTATGTAACTAACAGTAGTAATTGATGAAAAAAAGAAAACATTTTATTATTCCAAGTCATCTTTAAAGATTAAATTTTTCACATTTTCCACTGTAGGGAATAAGTTTTTATGACTGGTCTAATATGGGAAATAGATGGTGATTATTGATCCACAATATTTAATTTCAATGCTAATTTTTGGGCCACACTATTTTAATATGAGTAATTTATATTCCAATAGATCAAAATTTATGTATCTATATATTCATAGTATTTTTTCTAAGATATGTGTTTGAACATATTTGGTTACTTATTCTACAATTATGCAATAATAAATAAAGTATGATTCCATGTTCATTTAATTAGATATTTATTTCCTTATTATGATTTCACATATTCTTATGACCTCAACTGGGGTAATATGTTGATATGTTTATTATTCCTATACTATGATTTTGGTCTTCTCATTTTCTAATCTAACCATTTCTTAGGTCATTAAGATGAATTTAACTTGTGAGATATCTAAGAGAAGTTCAAGTAAAATAAAATTCTGGTGAATGTTCAAAAGCATTTTCAATGAATTAATTTATGAATTCAGTTCTTAAGTACACTAAACCAATCTATTCTCTTGATTATTTTTATTATTTTGTAATGGGCTTTGTTAATTATGAAAATTATATAATATAAACTCATGTTTATCTTGGATCACCACAGTGGTTTCAGAGGAATATTTTAGCTGTTTATAGGGATTGTTCTTGTTAAATTTTGGGTTACGGTTATATAACCTTAGTGAAAACTATGGAGGTTGGTCAATGTATATTATGATATCATGAGATTTTTCTAAGTCTTGAGTGGTTTATTTTCCGAGGAAAATATTCCTATTGGGATACTGGTATGTGGATGATGCCCTGGAAAAAATGAAACTAGAAGTAATCATACAAAAATGGTTGGTTATTATTAAATCAATCATCACTCATATGCACAATGAGTAGGAATAAGACTACATACCTTGATAGACACTCTATATGGATCCATTTTGGTTGATCATGATATCTTTACCAACATTTTTGAAGGATTAATTTACTAATTACATTGAGGGATTTTGTTGAGATGTATATGATAACCCAACTAAATTATCTAATTTAATTACATGATAATGTGATTATGTACAGGGAAAAATAGTTTTAATGTTGAATCCCTATTATGTTTTTGATTATGACAGTCCCTCATTATGTTAAATGTGCATCACTAATTTTAACCATTTGGGTTTTACTAATTGGTGGAACAAGAAGGAACTATGTTACCCTTAGGTGTGATGGATATTGTGATGGATACCTTGATGATGATCCAATTAGAATGTGAAGTGGGAAAATAGATCAGGTGATTATACTAAACTAACTATAATGAAATATAAATAAATATTTGTCCATATTTAGCAATATATATTTTCCAAATAAGATAAGGATGTAGATAGGTGAAATTTAATCAATGAAAATTTGGAAATAAAGAATATTAAACTAACTATATTTCAATAATGTGGGAGTAATAACCCTAGGAATTACCTCATGGGGACATCATGAATCTTTATTTGTAGAAGAGGGGGTCAGGAAGCATCAAATTTCATTAGAAAAAACAAATAGACCAGTTTGAATTGTATGAGTGGAAAACAAGAATCCAAAAGAACCATTGATGGTCTAAGTCAGTAAGTGTGGACAAATTGGACATTATCCAACATAGTTTCATAATTCCAGGGATGATAAAGATGATAGGTATGAACAAACCCAATGGCCAGGGGAACAACGTGCATACTTTTCAATGACTACTAATGAGATTGATTATGAGAATGGAATAAATTACTTCATAATTGTTAATATGGGAAATTTATTCTATCTATTATAATTCTCCTTGATCATTTTCTAAGTGTACCACCCATATTTTTTTAAAATGAAATTTAACATTCTAAAATGATTTATTTTTTAAATTAATGTTTATGGGAATATATGTATTAGTATGGGTTATTTTGAGAGATTTGGAGTGATTTTGGAAATGGATTAACTATTTCAAAATGGACTCAATATTTTCTGATCAATGTTAGATTACCCACAACATCTTCATTATTGAAAAATGGATAATGATTGAGACAACAACCAATATCCAAAACAGAGAGATCTTAACATCACTTGAACAGTATATTATAAAAAAATATCATCTTTATCATCATCCTTAAATGCAACACTACTAATAATATACCGTGAGGATTCTATAGTGGTCGAAATCACCATAATAATGGGTAATTTAGCTGAACACCCCCCCCCGGTTTCTACTAATACCATCGTACAATGTTGTTACCTAAAAAAGGAGGTTGGCTACTAACCATGGGGATGTGAGTAGTTTTAGAATCTAATTTGATTCCGTAGAGCACATGATCCCATGAAATGTCTATGGGAAAGAGTTTAGTTTTTGGAAGGTACTTTTTGATCACATGACGATCCACCTGGAGTGAAAGTGATGGGGTGTATATCCCCCTAAAACATTATCCGGGGAGAGTGCCTGGAGTAGTAATCATAGATACAGGTGCTATAACCGGCCTAGGAGGAGGGCACATATCCATTAAGGCTGGGGATGTTTTGGTTGGATAACCTAGAGAGGGTGAAGGTAGTTTCACTAGGGTTATTCACTCTAGGAAATGTTGATAGGGTTTGGAATGTGGATTTCATTGAGCCTTATGAGTAGGATGGGTATTCTTATTAAAATTCATCATTCAACCTCAACATTCAACTAGTACCACCATGTTGATGAACCACAGATGATAGGTGATAGGTTATTGTGGTGTTTTTATTAGGAAAATAGGAGATCAAATATCAAACCACAAAACAATTTATTCTTTTTATGAGTGAATAGATATGATTGATACATCATTATAAAAAATTAACTCTTGAGTAATCATATATATAAGAATTGATCACATATTTAATAAGTAATAATTAAAATTTATGGGACATAATTTAATTAACGGTGAGAACAAAAATGACCCATGTTTTCATTGATGTAATCAAATTGAAAATCAATACAAAAATTAGGATGAAATGGAATATTAAAGAATAAGTACACCTTATGAATCCCATTTATCTAACATTATATGGGACATAGATTTTAAAGGATTTTATTGGGATTAATCCCAAGATAAAATCGAGAAATTATTGATTTAGTGAAACCATGTATGGGTGATGTTGAAACGTGCGGTGATTTCCAAAAAGATCCATTCTATATGAATAAACACCCAAAACTACAACCATAACATAATAAATTCTAATATATTTTAGGCAGATAATAAGGGGTTATTTAATATTAAATATAGATGATATCATTATATAATAATATTTTTATATCTATTGATATATACGTAATTCATATACTTTTTGAAATGACTAATTTTTCATATTCATATATGTTTTTTCTTAAAAACGTATTTTACAAAAATATGATTCTTATTTAAAAGAACTTTGTTATTTATATTTCATAATAAAAATTTATTTTGTACACAAAATAATTTAACACTTAATTAGCAATTTATCAAGAAAAATAACAATTTTGATAAACGAAGTTGATTCCCTATAAAAATAGTTTTTCACTGTCTTTCATGATTTTATTTAACAACTATATATATAAATTATGAATCATAATTTGATTTAATTAAATTAATTTTTAAAATATTCTAAAAATAAGAGCCCCAAATTAGTTTTTAATGTTTTTCTCAAAACATTGATTTCTTGTGTTAAAAGAAAAATGTATTATTTTTATAAATACTTTATGGAATTATTATTATATAAGAATGAATTATAATATTATAAAACGTTTCTATTGTTATAATTTATATTTTTTAATTTAAATTAATCATTTTTAAATATTTAATCTAAATTAAAAACCTAAGTTTTATATTGTAAAACTCATGAAATATATTTCTCAATATAAATTAGTAAATTATTTATTTATCGTATTAATATTAATTTTTATTACATTAAAAATTTCATTCATAAATAATTTATTTCAATTTTTTAATAATTATTCCAAAATTATTTAATTGTTACGTTTAATTTTATTCATAAAATTTAACTTACCATAGGTAAATACTTGTTACAATGGAAAAAGATAAAGTGGAAAAAGTAATAAGTCACGACTTAAAGGGATTGAAATATTTTAAAAAATATGTGGAACATAATTTATTGAGACTTTATAAACCTTCTCTTTCCAAAACCAATTATATCTCTTATTTTGGAGCCATTTTTTTCGTAGTGACTTCTCATTATTGATTTTTTTGGGTATTTAAAAAATGTTACCTAATTTCACTTATAAAAACCGATCTCCTATCTTCATTTCCCATCAACCCAAAACCCCCTACATTCTGCCCAAAATATACCCAAAACTCTTCATACACTTGTTAGACACCTCGAATTATTTTTTTTATTTATAAATAACGTACCTAAAAGTCATAACTCTTTTCTCAAAGGATATTATCCCTAATGTGAGGTATATGTTCCAAACCTCTCTTTCTCATTTATATTCATTTTTGTGCACTCCCTTTTCATATAAATTCAGTACACAATATTTAAATGATAAAGTATGTTTCCAAATTATAAATATATTTTAATAAAATTGTGGTGAGATCACAAACAACATTACCTTTTTACCAACATGAAAATTTTAAACGTGATACTTATGTATGTGCATACCACCACCACCACAAAGAAGTTTGTTTTTTTTCATACACCACCTAAACTAGATGGTATTAAAATTGAAATAAATATATAATTATGATATTTATAACTTATTTTTTTAGTATAATAATAATTCATATTTCTTCATTCTCTTGATACCTAAAAAATAAAATCATCATCTAAATGTATGTGCAGACTATTGCTTCCAAGGTATAATGTATTCATTTTTAACAATATTTATTTCTATGAAAGGATATAATAATAAAAATAATAGATAAATATTATTATTATGTTATAAATAAGGTTATTATAATTAAAATTTAATTAAAACTTATTTTAATTAGTGATAAAGAGACGTTATAAAATTATCTGTCTTAAACAAGTGAATTAAGTGGAAAAACAATTTACTCATACTATGTAACCTTTTCATATCCATCAATTATAGTTTAATTATAATTTAATTATAATATATTACACTAAAAAACTAAATCATATCATTATGATACCTATATAATGATATTTGACCTAAACCACAGCACAACTGCGCATTAATTGTGGTATGTTTATGTTTGGGTAAGTTTGGCCACCAACCTGAACATGTGATGAAATTATATCATGGATGACTATGAAAAAAGAAATTAATAGTGAAGCATGATTTAAATATTTAAATTAATATATTTATTGGAATAATGATATCAATATTTAGTTCATGAATAAATAAAATACCCTTCATCTGTAAAAAATCACCAAAATATACTCGTCATCGATTTCATATTATATGATAATGGCTAATTCACTCATAAAATGAAAATTAAGCTTTAAAAATCATTATAAATCATCCCATATAGTATAATTAATAATTTATGAAGTATGAGTTTTGATGATGAACAAATACTAACACTTTTTTAATGAGTCTAGAATAAACAAGAAAAAATATAAACACCTGATGTGGGAAAATTGGTAAAAAAATAAATATTATATATGTGTGTGTGTGTAACAAATTTTTAATAATGGGGTGTATAAATGGTTATATTTATATACAAGTTACAATTTAAGGGTTTTCATCTCAAATTATTCTCTTTGATACATTTAGTATATTATTAACCTACTTTTTTGAACTGGTGAATATATTTTTTAATTGATATATTATATCATGTAATACCTTGTATTCATGGAAATTTATGTTAAATTTGAATCTATCTCTTTCAAGATGTTTTTAATTAAATTATCAACATGTTCTGACTGTTTAGATCTCATCTTCCTATCTTTGAGAAATTGTTTGTATTATACACCAATTGTTTTGTATATAACCTACCAAATTATGATATTTTATCATATAATAACTTTTATTCATGGGAATTTAAATTTAATTTAATGTTATATCTTAGAAGTTAATTTTTTTTGTTAAATTTTACCTAGGTTATAACATCTTTCATAGTATCAATTCTGATTCATTTTGACACATAACACTTTATGCCCAATGTATTCTTTTTTATATATTTCTATTGATTCACTAAACCCATAAATTTTTATCCATTTTTTATAATTAATAGGATATATTTATATAAATTGTCTAATTTTCATAAAATAGATTTGAATCATGTGTTACCCTATTTGTAAGTGATTACATGTCAATTACCCTTGATTAATGCATATTTTTAAATTATTCAGTAAACTATTTTTTATAGTGTAACTATTTCCCCTTTCATCGAGTATCTAAATTTGTTTCTAAACATGGGAAATTAACATTCATTATTTCTCTTCATTTATTTGGACTATAATAAATTTCATCCGTGAAATATAATGGTTTTTTCATAAATCAATATATTATACTAAGTTGAAATGTTTATCTATGAGATTAAACTTTCATTTCATATTATATATAATATTTCTATCATGGGGGATAAAATTTGATTCAAATATTCCTCACTGATAACTTCATTTCATTCATCAATATATTTCTATGTTAACAATAATTATAATTATCTTAAGTGATTATTTACCCTTGTTGTGCGTAATTTCCCTTACCATAAATGTTATTCTTTTTAATTTGAAGCATATATATATTTTTCTCATGTGACCTTCATATTTCCCTTCCCTACATTTCAAAATAAGGTTTTATCATACTCTTTAGCTTGTGGGATCACAATAAATGTTTTTTAATGTATCTAATTTTTTTCACATTAAATATCAAATTTCTTAGCATCTAAACTAATTTTTCTTATCTATCGTAAGAGAAATATTTTCTAATAACTCATGATTTATGAACCAGCTATGAAAAGATTTTAAAAAGACCCACTTTATGTGATTTAAATTGGTATTTGTTAATTTTTTATGTTGTTATTTATGTGATACCTTAAAAATTTAACATGAAACCCATTCTTATCTGTAGGTTTTAATGATATTTTGATTAGATGTTTTTCGATAAAACACTTGTATAGCTAATATATATGTGTTGTGTGTACCATATATATCCCTCTAATGAAATGATAAAATATTTTAATCTCATTATATTTTTTTAAAAATACTAACAGTGATAGATCCAAAATAAGAAATATGTGTGATTCATGATATTATAAAAGAATTAGGTGGTAATTGTTAATCTATAATTTTGAGCTTATATACATAGGTTGGAGCAAAACTATTTTGATATGTGACTATGTCCTTCCAATGGATCATGATTTATTTTTCATTTTTTCAAACCTTATTATGTTATGTGTTTGATCACATAGGATTACAAGTTCCTCATTATAAATTATAATGAAAATATGATTCCATATTATTTTAATAAGATACTTCTCTCTTGTTATTACTTTTCCATTATCTTATAACCTCACCCTGGTTACATATTGATATTTTGATTATTCCTTTTTTAATGGATTCATATAAACCCTTTCTTATGTTTCTATTTTTGAGGTCATGAATATGATTTTAACTTATGATACATCAAGTTGAAGATATAGTATGATGAAATAGTAGATAAATAATTATAAGTACTGTTAATCATGTCACTTATGCACCTAGTCTCCGTAAAATCTAAACATATAAATTATTAGGTTGTTGAGATTATTATGTAATGTAATGTATTAATTTTGTAAATGATGTAATATAAATGAATTTTTTTCATGGATCCCCTTAGGATATCTATGGAAGAGATATGGATAAATAACTTATATTTATAAAAGATATAAAACCTTACACCATATCCAACACCTCCATGTCATAGTGTAATCGTATAAATAAGTAAATAATAAATGGAATTTTTCAATGAGTGACATAATATTGGGATAACTAGTCACTAATTCGTGGAAAAACTCATGGGATATTTTGGATAAGATTAAGGATAGGAACCCCCAATTTCTTCTAGAACATGGGGTCTGAATGTGACGATTGATGTAATTGTTTTCAATAGTCATATATTCATATAATTAGTGTTTAATGACATTTTTTCACTTCATTTATTTAATCTTGTTATTAATAATATAAGAACAAGCATAATGTGATCATAAAACTTGATTACTAAGGATTATTCACATGAAAAAAACTACGAGTGACCTTGAAAAAACCCTTGTTTTATGAACATTATATCTCTCTATATCTCAGGTAATTAAAAAATTTCATTCGATATACAATATTTATAAATAGAAAATGGATGATTATTTTGAGTTATATTGTTTTTGTGACCAATAATTCACTACCTTCCAGTGGTGGTCAACTCTCATTTGGGCCTACCATTTGGTATCGATGAAATAATGAAGTGTTTCTAAGTATTTTACCAATGATATTCGTTATCTCCAAATTTATAATATCTCTTTTTTTATAAGATCTATGAAAAACAAAAAAACTATTAATGAAAAATAATTTCTCATCTTCAAATTAATTACATAAATTGATAAAGAGGATGGTCTTATAACTTATTTTTTCATGGCTAGGATATTATATATATCAATGGGAATATTTTAAATATTTTTAATTTAGTGAAATCATACACTTATAAAGATAAGAATAATGATAATGTTGATGAGAGAGTACGAAATGTGTTTCTCTCATCCCTCTAAAATATGTTTTTCAAAAGGTTAATGAGGTTGAAAATAGTGAATTGAATCTATAAGAATCATTATTTTATCCATGATAGAGATAAAAAATTAAATGATCTATGATATAAAACATATAAATTTAAATTTGATATTGCTATAATGATATAATATGAATAGTTGGATAAATAAATTGTCCAGTTGCTTCAAAGCAACAAGGATTTTCATTAAGAGTCTATAGAGGTAAATAAATTTATTGAATATTATCTGAGATAATTTTCATCCACTAATAAATTCCATAGAGAAGTAATACTTGTATTTGTATAAAATAAATAAAATGAAAATGTCATAGTTTTATTTGATATGAGAAGTGGTAAATCTTTGTGGGGAAATTGAAAACATGAAAATGAGATAGATTTATATTCTTTATAATGAACAAAACATCTTGAACGTAAGAAGTAATATGAGGATGAAATTGATTCGGATGATTATTACAATAATAGTAAACAATTTATGTTTTTATATTCACAATATAAATAATAAAACTATGTTAAATAAAAGGTTAAAATCTTTATTATGTTTTTTAATTGGGGTAATATTATAAATTTTCAGATAGTTTAATAAAGATAAATAACAGAAAATAATGATGTCATCAATCTCAAATATCATTAGAGGGTACAAGGTATAAATATTATGCAATTGAAAAAATTTAGTTAAAGGAAATAGAAAAAATATAATGGAAAATAATTTTTTCTTGAATAATTATGAAATAACATGTGATGTGTGAATTGAACGGGAGGAGATAAATCTTGAGTATGAAGGAATTGAAGCATTCATTGTCAAATTTAATATATCGATGTTACCATCTAGTAAATATGATGAAAAAAATGAATATATGACTACCATAAAGGAAATTCATGATAGAGAGAAACCAAAAACATTCCCTCTAAAGATGAACATTTTGGTATGATTGAAGGAATTAAATAGGAATGAGAAATAAATAAAGGCACCAGGGAATGTAAATGATTCTTAAATTAATTTACTTGATAAATCAAAATCCATTGACACTTCTAAGTTGTAAATAGATTTCACATAGAAAATTGGCAATCTTAAAGAAATACTATAATAATTTGAGAAAATTATTTTGATTTTATATTATTTATCATTTATAATATTGAATAATTAAATGTTCTTAAAGAAATTTTGTTATACAATTACATAAAGAAAACTCACAAAGAGATTTAAAATTTTGATTAAAAGGATAGTGATATTGTTAAATTATAAGAGAAATTTGTTAATTATATAACGAAAATTATAGGTTTTCATATGTTTCAAATAATTATTATGTTGAATTCTAAATAATTATTTCAAAATTAGGGTAAAATTGAAAAAAATAGAAAGAATGTAATCACATAAAAAATAATTAGAAAAACCGAACTGAAAAAAAATGGTCGTGTTGAAAATCCTAAAACCAATGATATATGAAAAAAAGAATAATTTCATGTCTATGATTAAGGGATAAAACAGGTTAAGGGAGGATGATTCTATGAATTAGAGAGATATAAGGAAGTAATGGAATTCAAATAAAAAATTAATTTCAATGAATTGGTATTTACGAGACTATAATTCAACTGAGGATATTGGTTTTCAAATGAAAATGTTCCTGATGAATATTATATGAATATAAATCATTTTTCTCCTAGAATAATATTTCCCATAAAAAAAATATGAGATGAATTAGTGGGAGGGAATCATCTTGAATCTCTATGAGAACAGATGAGACATTCTTTGAAAGAGAAGGATCCAATTTTATGACATTTCAACGTTTCCCTAATGTGATTCTAATTGAATCTAACCTTTTCTTCCAATTCCTTTTCAGAATTTGGTACCAATAACTGTATTTATATAACATCATCCCAACATGTTGGTGTTTTATAATTTCTTCCATAGAGGGCTTCATAACAATGCATTATAATTCAGGAGTGAAATCCATACTTGTTTGAAAAATCATCTAAAGAAATATGTTGAACTAAAATTACTTTGAAATATGTATAAAATAAAATAAACATATATTCTAGGGATTAAATTTTCCTCTCATACATACCATCTATTTACGGATGATATTTACTATTAATTATCAACTCCATATTCAACGATTGCTAATGACCTCTCAAGAAATTTTAGGTTATGCTTTGGTCTTGGTCATGTAAAATTGAATATAGTACACCATGAAACCATATGACTCCCTTAATGTATATTTTGGAGTAATATCTAATGTTAAATCCTCTATTATTGAAATGAAATTTTTTGACTTTATAAGGTGACCGACATAAGCCAAAATAGAATTGTTCCCTTTAATTTTTTTAGGGAGTGTGATTATGATATCTCTGATATGTTTTCATATTTATATTATAGAATGGGTAATTGTTATATAAATCCCTTATACATATATATATTACAGATAAATATATAAAATATTAAGAATTGAGAAACATATTTATAAATATCCCTTATCATGTTATCCCACAACAATTACTCTTTTGAATCTAAAAACATATTCGCACATCTAGGCTGAATTAACAATGATGAACTATGAGATCAATCTAATATATCCTTCTTCATGTATGGTATTAATGGGATAAATACTTGTTTCCTATATAATAACATTACATCACAATCAAGGTTGAAATTTGTAACGTTTCATTCCATCATCTGCTGTTCCACATCATTTTTTGATGCCCATTTACTCCTCTTGTGGACGGATGGATGAACATTCATTATATAAATATATTATTTGTTCTCTTTCATCATTTTTTAATGGTATATATTCTAAAAACCACTAAATATTGGATATCATTCAATCCACATCATAGACAAACTATCATGGTCCTTCTGAAATAAAGAATCGTCCACCTTGTTCTCTTCCATAAGGTGGTAATCTATTGAGTGGTCATAATATTTAATGAATTCCAACCATATCCTTTGCTTCATATTAAGAAATTTATCAATAAACATATAGTTAAATATTTTCTGATATATATATAAATAACACATTTCACCAAAAATATAATACCTCACTATTTTGAATGAATAATTTATCCCCACCAGCATTGAATCATAAGTTAGGTAATTGTTTTGAAAAATTAACAAATAGAGTGCGAAATAATCTATCATCATATGATTATACTTGAAGATGCATTCCAACACTTTCTAAGATAAATAACAACATATCAAAAACCCTTCTCTACTAGAGGGTAGTTTTAGCACATGTTCACTTACGAAGCTTCGTTCCATCTCCTTGAAATTTTTCTCATATTAGTCTACCCATAGTAACATTTGTCCCTTTTGTTTTTAAATTTATATTTGATTAGATAGTTATAATAATTTCATTAAATATAATGAATAATGTTCACCCAATATAAGATAATTATGAATCTCAGTTACCTTGTTTGTCTTGGTCTATTGTTCAGTTACTTCTATCTTAGAATGACCTGATGATATACCCTCACATAAGGTTATATGGCACAAGAATGAAACCATCTGTTTGAAAATTCATACATTGAGATCTTTACATACATTATATGCTTCCTCTGGGTATTCAACAAAATCATCATTTTATTTTCATTATATTCATTAATTTTTGAATATATAAAATTATCATTTATAAATATTACCGGAAACTAATCATGGTGATCTCTAAAGACTATATTCATTTGATACATAAATGTAGTGGGGAATTTTTCAGGTCAAATGGAGTTACTATAAATTCATGAAGATAATACCTTGTATAGGTGTTTTTATTCATTATATCATCCTTTATGACCCTCAATTGATGATATCTATAATGAAGGATAATCTTTGAAAAAGTATTAAACTCCATAAAGGTAATAAAATAAAAAAACAATACACTTTAAAGGTTATTTGTTCCCCATGGTGGTTCATTCTAGTATATAAATCACTTTTATAGATTCTCTTGGATTTTATTCTTAAATTCCTATAACTCAATTTGTGACCTTCTATATGGAGTATTTTTAATAGTTTTAGTAATGCGTATGAGTTATATTGGAATTTCAACTTCATAATATTGGGAAGAATAATATATTCATTAGGAAATACATTCAAATATTCCAAAAAAATAGGTAAATATAAAAAATTTAGTTTCTTCCTAACCATTTGAGATAAATAACACTCATGAATAGGTAGCAAGACATAAAAATGAAATTAATTACCTTTAGATGTTAATATTTATACTTACACTAATAGAAAATTCACGTTTTAATTCGAAGAACAAAATAAATTTATCTACCTTGGAAGTTGATATGGTATTTATATAAATAATATTAATATATTATCAAAATCACATAAAATTAAACAAGTGGGATAGTCATAATATTTTAACAAATCAAATTACCACAAAATTTTATTATAGAAGATCTGTATACTTGATATTTTACCACTATGTAATAAGAGGTTTTTAATTCTAACAAAAAATATAATAATTGAGGTGCTGATGTGATATAGATTTTTAAATTATTTAGATATAAATGAGTGAGTAGTTATATATTCAAACAATAAATTTTTAGATCTAGAGTCGATGGACATTATACCTTTAACCAAATCATTTTCCAGAGCCACTTCAATTGTTATAGTAATGGCCTTCCCTTTATCATTTTTATTAGGGGGTTTTTGAGGCTAACCAACCTGCATATATCGTCGATTAAATAATTGATTCACATAATTCTTAATCTCATTTTGTTGGTAACAATAAACATATTTGGTTGAATTTTTCGTCTACATAGTTTTGTTTTCTAACCTTTTCTTCCCCCATCGATAATCACCCACATTATGGTCAGCCTTTCTACAATTAAATCATTTCCCATTTCATTTGACAAAATTTCATAATTGTTTTACTGTACATTTATTCATTTATGTGGTTTTCATTACTATCCTTATTGGTTTTTACAATTCAATTTTCAATGAATCACCATTTTTCCAATCATTTCAGTAAAACCCTATAAATAATTGGAGTTAAAGCTCTCCATTTATACCTTCAAATAGCATTGAATTATTTCTTCAACGATACCAATGTTTGTATGTCTAAAACCTTTTAAAGATATTGTTTTAGGCCACTAAAATAATTGATCGATTTTTCTCACATGGTTGATTATAATTCCAAATTAGTTACATGAAATTCTTACAATGTTTTCTTTGCATAAACTGATGGATTTATTATATTTTGGTTTTAGATAAATAAAGTCCCTTTCCATTATAGTATAAAGATTTCAAGGAAAAAGTTTTCTAAGAAATAACCTCTTAAACACCTCTAATATGATGGGGTTTACTTGTTACTCTATCATCATTTCCATGATAAGATACCACCATTAATCAATTTCTCGTTCCAATAAATAGACTGTTAAGAAATATTCTTCATGGTCTATGCATAAAATAATGTAGAATATTTTTTCTATCACATTAATTTATTTTTAGACAACTACATTATATGAATACCCATAAAATTAAGGTGGATTTTGTTGGATATAATACTATATGTCATGTTTCTCTCTATATAGTTGATTTTAAAACCCATGATCGTTCATTTTATTGTTCATATATTGAGTGAGTTGAGTGAGCATAGCCATAAGATACTTTTGAACAACTCTAAATATATTTGGTTTCACATAAGTATAGTGATTGGATTACTTATCCCATTTATTTTAAGGATGATTCCTTCTCATTAAAAGCATAAAATATAACCACAAATAGCTATCATTAGTATTGAGAAACCAATAAAAGGATTAATAAATCATATTTAAACTATTCCATGATGAAATAAATTAGGAAACCACCCAATAAACTAAATAACCTTATGTTAGAACATGGATTTAAATGTTAATTATCTATTTTAATTCTATATAATGTTTTATAATAAAAATGTGAACTGACCAAATTTTTTCTTCTTGGAGTGTCTATCCAGGTGTGCAGTATTATGCCAACACATCATACACCAGTGATGATTAGGTTAATATGAAATATTCACATTTCAATGTTATTACCCCTAAGCATAGATATGAAATAAATTTATCCACTTACAAATATCTAGATATGGAAATTTTTCAGAAAACTAATCAATAGTATTTACAAAAACATAGGATGTTCTCCAATAAAAAAGATTTTCATAGGGGTTCTAAATAAATTAAATCATCCATGTTTATAAATATAATTAAAAAATCCCTCTATTCCAACTGAGGAAACTCAATCACGAAAAAGATAAATATCCCATATTTTGAAATGAATATTCAATAAGTATCATAAAAATATACAACCAAATATTATAAAGGGTTTGTTTCATTAGAGACAAGATAAATAATAAAATTATTTCTTAAAATTTCATCAAAATATCGTAAAAATAAATTCATATTAAAACCCTTATAGACATAAAATACATAGAAACATCTTTTAAGACCAAGGTATATGAAAAATAATGAAACGAGTGAGCTCAATTTCCCAGTGTTGGAAAACATGCGAGATATCAACCATAAGAGAGTATTATTTGATCATAAGGTTTTTATAACATAATAAAATGAATTTTATCAAAATAAAAGTTTAATTCTCATGATATCAAAGATCATAAACATCAAAATCAAGTCACATATTAATTTATTATTAACAATGTTGTTTATACATTAATCGTCATTCACAATTCATAAAATATAAACATGGAATCATAAGAATAGGGAATCATAATCCCATGAACATAGTAATTCAAAATAATATCCACTCATAATCATGTGATAATAGCAATATGTGATCATAAAAATTCATAAAAATGTGAACATAGTAATTCACAATCATGTCCACTCATAATATTTTTAACATACATAAAATAAATCATACTCATGCTTCAAAATGAGAACATGTCCATTCAAAATCATGTGCATGCATACTCTAGTGATCATAATAGGATTAAATCATACTCATGTATCAAGATGTGAAAAAGCATTTTTTAAATATTTTACATCATTATCATTATAAAATCGTTAGATATAAAATTCACATTAACCAATGTATTAGAGGTATATAAAGAACCCTACCATCACATAATCATATCCCATTCATATATATGTTAATATTCCACTAAAACATTTATCATTTTTTCATATCTAAAACCATGAAAAAATAAACCATGTTTCATAATGATTTAATCATTATAACCGATAACCATATTGATAAATATTATGGAATTTTTCATTATTTATTATTCCCATAAATTTATAAATATCAATATAGGATATTGTTATAGATTAAAATACTCTTAAAAGATTATTGAAATATTTCTTGAGTACAAAAAAAATTTCATTTTGAAACCAACAAATTAAAATCCAAAATATTTCAGAATATTAGTTAAATTTTTTTTCCTGAAAATAAATATGGAATTTTTTAAGGTAATACTCATTGAATAGAGTATTCATTCTGGAAGTAAAATTAATTCATGTGGTTTACAATAATTTTTTTTATTAACACTTTTATTAAAAATAAACTCATTCAAAAAATAACAAGAAGATTTCTTTACAACAATATAAAGGAAACATAAATATGTTTAAAATTCACATTAAAATATCATTATAGAATACTAAAAACATTATTGAAAACCTTTTAATGTGAATACACACATGTATGAAAATCATTCCTCACTAAATAAAAAATAATGGTTTTTATTCTTAAAAAACATTTTTTCTATCATTTAAATAGAAAAAAATATGTAAATTTTACAATTAAATGATAATTTAATTAATAAATATATGAAAATAATATAATTTTTATATTATATATCAATATTATAATTTAACTCAGTTTAAATTTAAGAAAAAACAATCCTGATTAAAATGATATTGAAACATAAATCCCTTACATCAAGTCTTAACTTTCTTCATGTGAATTTGAATCAACGGTTTAATAAATAATTATTTATTATGAATTTATTACAAAAAAATATTAATGAACATCATAAAATATATTATTTTACTATAACATCTTATCACCTTTTTATTAACAAATCTATCTTAAAATCATAGTTTTAGAGGACAACAATTTCATTTTACATGCATATTTTAGTTCTAATGTTCTATTATATTTGTTATGATCATTTTTTAGTCATATAAATAATTTTAATTATAACATATGTATCATATTTAATTATTATGTACACTTTTATAACTATTTATATGAAGTGGTGATGAAAAATGTCTCACATACCATTGTATATTTGATAATTTGTATGTATGCAAGATTAATGTTTCCACTCATCCATGGATGGAACAAAAGAATTTTATATAATAATTTATCATTAAAGGATAATAATTATATCATAAATATAATATATACATATTAAATCAATCACAATAAATAACCTTGAATGATGGAGATGGAAATTGAATCATATCTCTAAGTGAAAGAGGTATTCTACACGTACGCACATGTGGTACTTTAATTTATGATTCAATGGAATTGTGATTGTAAATAGTGGTCCCATAATCATAATAACATATAATTACTTTTTCGATAATTTAATCATAATTTTAGTATGGGTACAAAATTTTTATTGTAATTACATAAAGAAAGAATCGTTAAATTTTTTTGACGATTACTATTTCATTGAGAGAACCCATTTGTATTACAACTTAATACCTATTATGACTGTATTATGTGAGTATGATAAAATATATGACAAAAGGAAGTAAGTTATGAATGTGTTAGGTTGATTATTTATTGAGATAAATGGTTCTATCATTCTGAATAATAGAGGATATGAGGAGTCATTTATTATGTGAGGGAAAGAACAGACACAGAAGATATGTTTTCATTCCTAATTTTTCATAATCTTCTTCTTACTTGTTGGTATTTTTATCTTATTTTAGAAACATTTTCAGATTTATTTCTCATAAATCCAAATGTTATTATCATATATATACTCATAATATCAGAACCTATCAAATTCATTATTCGGTTATTATCCAAACCATCAGCTGTGATTGGAAATTTTAAAAATGTTGGATCAACCATGAAAGATGAATCATCACCTAAATATCCTATAAAAATCCCACTAATGGCTATCCCACATTGGTTTTTCATGATATTGTGTCATAAATCTCTAACTCCTTATTTTAAGGCCATTACAAAACTTGAAAGTTTTCCTCAGTTGTGGATGTCTTCTGAAGGTTCTCCACAAAATGAAATTTCATCTATAATGGAGATATCTGAATGGAAATTCTTCCGAGAGAGGCTAGTTGATCAGAAATTCCATGATATGTAGGATTCTATTGTTTCCATAAATGATAAGCTGAATTAGTGGGAGAGTATTTGTATTTAGATTCTAATGGAATAATATCAGGTGTATCCGGAATTGATGATAGAGTTTTATGAAATAGTGAGGTTGTTTAATGAAGGATGGAAAGATAAATTTGAATTCAAGTGTTATAGAAAGACCTACTCTCTTTTATACAACAATGCTATGAGTCTGATTGGTATTCCTTATGAAGGGGAAGAAATTTTTTTTACTCACAAGTTACCCAATGAATCCGGATCATTTAACAAGGAGAAGGAAATAGAAGGTCTTATCTTTAAAGGAGTTAAGACTCCGAAGATCATTCATCATTCTACAAATTTGCTGATTTTGGAATTGTGGGATCAAGGATTTATAATTCCAAGGAAAGTGGATAAGGATACATTGAGGAGGAGTGACTTCTATGTTTTGGATTTCATGGTGAATCTAAGGAAGATAAACTTGGTTATGTATATCTTTGTAAGGATTGAGAATATTAATAATGGAGATATTAAGTCTCAGATTATTATGTATCTGGATATTCATTCAATGTTTTTTGTTATTTTCCTTTAGTCATTATAAATCCCATGTAGATCCATGATGATAAATTAAAAATTTATATTGCTAAGTGATAGAACCTTAAAAGAATGGAAATCATATTTTCCAGTGAAGCCAGAAAATTCTATGATATTTTTGAAGATGAATTACATGCTTTGTCAAAGAAGCTGGAAGTGGCAGAAACCTCTAAGAAAGGAGGAAGGGAGAGAATGGAAAAGGATCCAGAAGAGAAAAAAACTCTTGTGGCCAAGCTAACTCAGTCAACACCTCCAAATCCAATGAATAAAAATAATATCTTGATGATGTAGTGGATCTATGGAGAGAGGATAAGAAAACCTGGAAGGAAAGGGAGCCTATGTTTTGATTAGACCCTGCTGAAGTAAAATAATTGAAGGAAAAATATATTAAGAATCTTGAAAAGGAAGAAAAATAAAATAAGGATAGGAAGAAATTTTCTGAAGCTGATGTCATTTAATCTTATATCAAGGCTAATGAAAAATCCTCTGAACAAATTCTAGAACCATAATCCATTTTGAGAGAACCTTTTCTAGAGACTCTGGGGAATATAATGGTGATTGCAGAATCACGTAAAGAAGAAAAAATTTCATAGGAATTGGAAGAAAAAATTCAAAATGAAGAGGTGGTGGATGAAGAAGGGAATGAATATGATGATATCATAAAGAAAGTTGAAGTGTACCATGAGAATGAAATTTCATCTGCAAAACTATCAATTCAGACTTCCCAAGATGAATCCTAAAAAATTTCTACACTAGGAAAAAATGAGAAGGGTGATGAAAAAGTTAATATGCCAATAGATGATGAATGTGGTAATCATGAGATTATTCCTTCGGAAAATCTAGAGGCTAATGTAGATAAATAAGATATTGAGGAAGAAAATATTTTTCAGCTATCTAATTGTGAGAATGAATCACCTAAACAACAAGATATCATTCTGAGACCAGATAAGGGAAAGAATATGGTTGTAGATACACCGAGTAAATCTATGGAGAAGATGAAATATTTCTGTGCTTCATTAAAAATATAAGATGAGAATATAAAAAAGATTTCTCACCAAAAACAAATTAGGATTCAGAGTCATCTTCACTTATACATGATTTTATTGTCATGTCATTGAAGAAGCCAGTAGGTACTATCCTGTTATTTCCAATTGTTGATATAAGATTCCAAATGCTTCAACATACCATAAACCAAAAGTCAGAATCAGTTTCCATGGTGATGGATAAATATGATACACTAGAGGCAGATTTCAAGACCTTCCTAATTGGTTATGAGGAACATAAAAGATCATTCAATAAGATGACAAGCTGGTCAATGAATTTTATTGAATAAATGATAATTTTTTATGAATTCCATGATAATTTTAAATATAATTTTGATACTTATGATGGGAAGATTAAAGATATTTCAAATATTTTTGAGGAAAACTCAACTCTTGAACAAACTACTCAGAAGTAGGAAGTTAAGGATTTGAATGTCAAGCATAACTCTATGGCCATCAATTGGAGAAGGGAAAGGGATTGTAGAATGGAGATTTAAGAGAAACGTTTTAATCAAGAAAAACTCTATAAAGAATAGGTAGACATTATTAAGGCTCGAGAAGAAAAAATTCAATCCTTAAAGATGAAAAGTGAATATCTTGATCAGTTTCCAAAGCGAGTAGAAGAGGATTACAAAGACCATAAGAAGCTAAAAAAAATTGTGAATAAGCTGATGCTGAAAGAGAAAGAGTGATAATTTCATCATAATATGATTTTTTTTTATTTTCCTCTTGTAAAAATACATACAAAATTAATTAAATTTTTATTTTTCTCCATATTTTATTGGTTGTTTAGTACTAAAGTTTCAGGTACCAAAATCTCCATTACCTCTATTTGTTTTTGAAAATCAAAATGTAGGAGAAATGTATGATAAAATAATCCAAATTAATGAATATAATTCTCTATGTAAGAGGGATTTCATCTAAAGGAATGTTCTTATCGATGAAAATTTTAGAATGCAAGAAAATTAAAAGTATCATTCATGAAATCTATAATATGATTCTTAGTGATTAAAATCCTAAGTGGGATTTAGTTTTATACACTTTGATCCATATGTAAAGGGAGATAATTTTTTAATTTTTAAGTCCATAAAATTTCTCTGTCCTTAGATTATTTTTAATAAGGATTTTTGTGCATTCCAAAAAGTGGGATATTTTTGAGTCAATAAGGTTTCCTTTTGAATTTTATATTCCTTTATGTTTTGAAAGCCACAAAAACTCTATCTCAAGGAAAATTTTATTTCCCTGAAAATATTTTTTTATAAGGAAAATTTTCCATTCCCAATGAAGTTTTAACCTTACCTTTTTTTCATTGTTCATTATTTAATTGCAAACACTTTTTATTTCTAATTTTTAAAAATCAGTTTCTTATATAAAACTTCAAAATCAAATAAATACTTAGATATAGATTATTTTGTTTTTGGGTTGTGAATTTAGACTCCGAATTCTATGAAATTCAAAAATCAAATTCCTCATAATTCAAACAACGAATTCTCTAAAATTAAGATTTCGAATTGAATGAAATTACCACTCTGAATTACGATTTCTCTAAAATTAAGAATCCAAATTCTTGGAAATTTTTTAATATGAATTCCTTAGAATTTAGACTCGAAATTATGTGAAATTCCGATTCCGTATTCCTTAGAATTAAGACTCCAAATTCCTTAGAATTAAGACATCGAATTCCTTTGAATTCAGACTCCGAATTCCATAGCATTTAGACTCTGAAATACATAGAAATAATTCTTCTAATACTTTATAATTTAGACACCAAATTTCAATGAATTCAGAACCTAAACCCTTCAGAATTTTTTTTCAAAATTCTTTTGAATTTAGACTCTAAATTCATCAGAATTTCACTTCTTAATTCCGTAGAATTCGGACTCTAAATTCCTCAAAATTCAGACTCTGAAGTCTACAGAATTATGATTATAAACTTCATGAAAATTTAATCTGAATATACTTTTAAAATTGACTTCGAATGTTTTCTTCTTAGACACTAAACTTTATATTTTCTTAGAATCGAAAAAATAGATTTTTTGAGTAACAATATTTAAATTTCTCTTCTTATAGTTATAAAATGATGTCGTACATTCTGTTTCTAAATAAATGTTATATAAGTGAAACGTGTACAGATCCCTATGAAATTCAATGAAATATATGACCATTGGGGTAGGTAGCTCACTATTGGAGATGTGACTATAAATGGTATCTCATTTTAACAAGCTCAAAAAATAGACTTTTATCAATCTAGTGATTACATGCTGATGATGTGATTTATAGAGAGAGAGTCTCAAATGCTTTACATGTAATGAACATCTTGTTCAGATTAATTCGTGTGACTCCTATTGTTGATGTGTACAATTGAGGGAATCTAAGGATAGTAAAATAGATATGTAGACTACATTAAATTTCGAGGACTTCCTTGATAAAGAAGAAAAAGGTGCCGACTACCTTGATGTTTGAGGGCTTGCGGGGATAGCAAGACAGACTCTAACATTCTTGTCGATGGATTACCCTAGTGTGGGTAAGATATACTTTCATGAAATTATAAATCAAGGGACCTTTATCCATGGTTGTTGGATACCCAACATTTGGTTTAAAAGATGATATACTTGTTACGTGTAATGTTTCTAGTTTTGTTTCAATGCATTTTGATTATTATGGAAATTAAAACTATCTTATACTTTCTTAATATTGTATACTCTGATTAGTAAGATTTTATATTATTTATGGTAAAATATTTTTCCTTATAAAATTATCTTATGTTTCATTTCTGGAACCATATTTCTGTAATCGGGCAAGATTGTTAAACTAAGATGTCTTGTGAATTTACCTTGTTTGACATTGTTAAACAATAGAATTTTTTATACCATTATTAAATGTTCCCAATAAATTATTAACGTATAGATTTCACCAACAATATTGTATATTGATCATCTACATCATATTTAGCTCCTACATTATTTCCATTAAACTAGTTACAAACTCTTATTGGAGTGTGGGATATCAATGGTGATCATAGATAAAATATATATTCAGATAGTTTTTCATAGTGTATAGTTAGTGGTTGTGGTTTCAGGATAGAAATATAAGTAGGTCCACCTTGTTGTAGAGTATCATTGATTGAAAATAGGTTAATGGGAAAGTCTTGCTCAATTTAGACTCAGATGATTTTATGTATTGTCTTTCATTCTATGTGTGGAGTGTGTTTTGGTGTTTCTAGTCTCTAGGATATACATGATATAATTTAGGGATAGTCATGATGATTTATTTTTCCTTTATGGATAGGGTTTGTTATACTTTATGAAGTAGTATGTGTTGATGGTTGGTAGTGATGACCAATGATCATCCAGATTAAGTAAGGGTTGTTAAGAAATTGGCCTTACAAAATTGACATTATCATCTTATGATGACATTCCCTTATCTATGGGAATGTATCATATGATATGAACCCTCCTGAAAATGATAAACCCATTTTTTTTAATGGAATGCTGGTGTGGGTAATACATTGATAAGATATAGTCTTGTGCGGGGTGTCCATAAAGTAGAAGGGAAGATATTGACATTGGTTTGTGTGATTATTATGTAGGCTAGAGGTCTAGTTATTTCCTTTATTTTTTTATTCATGTTGTTGATGATGACTGGTTTTTGTGATAGTGGTATTAAGTGAGTCTAGTGGCTGGAGGGTTGGGGGTCAGTTATACCGCCTATTGAATACCTTTAAGGATTTTTTTACCAATAATAAAAAGACATCAGGTTATAACCAATGCAATAGGTAAGAACTCTCTACGTTGGTAAATAAATTACTAATGGGTTATTGTGTATGGTTATATGAGGCAATCAACTCAACGATTGAACGATATATGACTAACCATGTATTAGGCTATGTGAAAAAGGTGGGTGATGAAAAGTTGTTATATGGTTTTTATTTCAATGTGGTGGTTCTAAAATCTATGGAATTCCATTCTATGGGGATTTATGCCCCAATAAAAATTTATCTCTTTTTGTAAATAATTGGTTGGGGTAAACAAGGGGGACTGCTAGATTCATGTGATCTAGTGGCCCTTACCAATGGAGTGAGGAGTGCACTATCTGATAGATTTTAATTGTTATCTATTGTAGTCCATGCTTTAATCATATGGTGAACCATGATTCATTATATGGATAATTTGGTGAACCACAATTTTTAACGTGACTCATGGGGTGAACATTGATTCATGGGATGATTCAAACGGTAAAACATGTGAAGAATCAAAATATGGTCTTGTTTAGGTGTAACCATCTTGTCAAAGTATAGGTTGTACATGATTGAAAATCTATGGCTTTGATATTGGGGTTACCAAGTCGGTGTAGATGTCAAAATTAAGAATTTAACAAATTTTGGTGGATGATGTAGTTATTATGGAATAGAGGTTATGAACCATGTAGTTTTTCAATAGTGATTGGGTACTCATATTGTAATCAAATTGGATATTGAATCAACATTTAAGGAAGAGAGAGAATCTAGTGTCACGGTAAAGGGTTCGTGATGGAACCTACATGTGGTTTTTGGTGATAATTATTTGACACTGGTTGTGGTATCTTTTAGGGACTGTATAGTGTGTGTTGTGGACCAAAGTGAAGAAAGGGATACTAGTAGAAGTAATTAATTTTATTCAAGTATTATGGTTGTGTGGACATATATAGGAAGAGATCATAGATTTAGGTGGTTATTTGGATAAAATGATCATTGTTTTTATGAAACGACCCATAGGGATACATATTGAGGAAGGGAAGTCCTTATGGTGGGATTTTTTAATGCCCTTATGATTTTTGAGATGCATTATGGATTAATTCTTGACATTGAAGTTTTTATCATGGACATTTTAGATGTTTGGTGTTCCTAGGTGGCATTGGGGTAGGTTTAATAAGACATAATAAGACCCAATGAAAATCCAAATATTTCAATTGTATATTTATGGAAAACCACAGGAGTCAACCGAGGAAATGTCACAATAGTTCGATAGGGGTGGTGCTTTGAGACATTCATAGTGTGCAATTTTTTCCCTGTATTGAACTACAACTTTGTAGTGGTTTTGGTGTTTTAAAATAGGGAACTCACCATGAATCCCCTCATTTCCTCTATTAAACTTCCCTCATGATTTTGGGTGAAAATTCATAATTTATACATCTGATAAATCCTCTATACTCATTTTATTATAGGATCAATGTGTTATTCATTATGATATAATCAACATAGTATATATAACATAGTGTATTGCTCATATATCATATCCATCCATTGTTTTTGTTTTTCCCTATCAAAACCCCCAATATATGTGTATAATGGATGTTTTATCATAATTGGTGTATCATAATTGAATTAGATAATGATTCTAAATAGTTTAGCTTTGTTATGATGGAGGTATGAATTATTTTCCATGCCAAAAAACATGAATAAAATTGAATGACATGATTTTCATGTAGGATCATGTGTATCCCTTTGAGACCTACTATATTTGTTTAAAACTGTGTGCGAGAGGTCCATTTTTTTTAATTTACCTCTTTGGGGAAGTGGGTGTTTGTTTTACCTACAAATAATGGAAATGAACCTGGTACTGGTGTTAAGTTTATGATTATACGGTTGATTAAATGGGATTTTAATGAGCAATTCTAGCTCAGTTTATGATAGTGTGTCTAGGATATATTATGTATGGGTCATATAGATATTTCTCTTACACGGGAATAGTACAAATTATGAACATGTTCATTTTATTGGTTTTGTGGTTGTGGATATCTATGTGGGTATTTTGTCTTTGAAACTATTGTTTCGATTCATGTAATGTTTTGGGATATCCATGAATGATATGTATTAGCATTATATATTTTTTCAGGATGACCAAAAGTGAGAAAGATGGGTTCATTGTATGGTTTTTATTGTTGTTTTCTCATATGATTTAGATCTGTTTATTGTTTTGTGGGTTCAGATACTTGTGTGACTTATGTAATTTTTATAACTCTTTTGTTTATTGTGTGACCTCCACAAAATCTACAGGGATGGATTAGTGTTCTTGAGGTTACATTCCTAGAGTCTATTGGGATGGGTATGTGTGCTTGGGTTTACCTCCCTAGAGTGGGAAACTATGTGTCAATGTTCATAATGAGATCATGATCTATGTGATAATATGTAGGTCATGTGTTTCTTTTTAATTGATTTTTTTTTCATATATGTAGGTACACAAGATTTCACAAAGCATCATAGAAAAGATCAAATTATTTGGGATGTGGTGTAATATTATATCATTTCACAATCTTATTAATTATTATAGTAATTGAATTTTAATTTGAATATTATAATTTATTTATTAGGTTAGGGAAGATAATTTTGTACTATAAACTCTATTTTAATTTTTTATATTTTTTTATTAAATTTTGTAAGTTAGGTTTATTTAATTTTTTAAAAAATGCTTAAATTTTTTTAGTTGATGTTACGTTTATATTGGATGAAAATTTTAATTACTTTAAAGACTTTTTTGGATTTTTCATATTTATTTAAATCCATGGTTAATGTGATAAAATCATTTTATTATTCATAAAATATTATTTATAATTGCTTTCTTTGATTTTTCTGGTGTAAATTCAATGTTATTTTTCTAGTTCTTATCATATTTTGTATTGACTAAAAATTGGAAAAAATTTAAATAAATTATTTAAATGTACTATTTTATTTAGAAACCATATTTTTATTGTAATTAATGATAATTTATTTGATTTTATCAATTAATAAATCATTTCATTGTGTGATTCAATTTTTATTTAGTTATGATAGTATTTTTATTAATATGTTGATTATTAATTTAGTAAAAGTAATAGTTTTAGGGAATATACATTGAAATGAAATACATTATGTGTGTTTTATCTATCTGAATTTCCCATTTTTTGAATTCATTATGCTCTATTTTTAGCTTTATTGGTTATCATGGGGCTTGATTGGATTGATTTTAAAGATGAATTTTTGGTTATGGGTTATTTTCTTAATAATTTTGTTTATAAAATTTATAGAATGGTACGACTTTGTTGAAACAATGAAGGATATATTTGTTTGGAGGAATTAAGAAAATGTGATTTTTTATTTATTGTCAATTTCTAATTTTATCTCATTTTCGATGATATTGTTTGTATAAATAGATAACGAGTTCATTATCTAATTGATGTTTTAGAATATAGACATTTTTTATTTAATTTTGTTAATTTTTGTTTTAATATTATTTATTTATCTTTGAGTGTATTATTAAAATTTTATTTGATGGTTTTTGTGTGTATCTTTTGGATATGGGCATCTAAGTAGTTTTTCTGGTAGATTTTTATAATAAATTATAGTTTTAGACTATTATACAATATAAAACTGTTATTTTGTGATTAAACTATTGAAATAATCTTTTATGGATTTATATTGATGTTGATGTTAGACTTTGGGTCTTAAAATCAACTATTACCACTTTACATTTCATGTGTGTCTGAGGAAGTGAGTACTAATGAAATTTCTTAATACCAATTTTTCATTGTTCTATATGACGTTAATGTAATAATTCCATATAATGTTTTTCTCATTGAAGAAGTTATAGTAGTTCCCCACTATTATGATAACCATGAAATTAAATGATGAGATACTTAAATATTGTTCTAAAATTGTACAAAATTCTATGAAGGGACACTTATTATGTTAACATTCATCTGAGATTACTCATAAGAATATTGGACTTCATCTAATGAATTTTAAACATGGTAATCTCCAAGAGAGAATATTATGATATTAGACCCACCTATGCAAAATTCATATGTTTCTGTGTCATTGGATATTTCAATATATGAGTATATGTAAAGATCATTAGACTATAATGTTATAATTATTAACTCAAGTCATGGATTCAAAACTTGGATGTATTTCCATAAATTGTGACGACATATTATCACAATGAAGTTGGGTACAATAGGTGTGTCAAAAATTATTGTTTATTAGTTACTGATTTGAGAAATTATTTTTCCATTCCATATTTATGGAAAACATATCTTCGCACTTTTATGGAAATAGAACTATTGTATTAAATTCCATGGACATAGGGAATAGAAGAGTTCATTTTAGGTAGTCAAATATTTATGTATCAAGAATATTTGTTGATGAATCATATGTACAACCTACATAATGACATATCAAGACAAATGGGTCATATTACATAGTTATCATTAGTATTAGGTTGTTTTCATTGCAATATATATTCTTCCTGTATGGAAACTATAATGCATTTCTAGACACAAATCCTAGAATTTAGTCAAGCCCGCCTAAATTCCACTAAGGAAGAGGCATAGTGGTCACACAAAAAGTTCTTTTATTGATATATATGACATATTATTTATATTATATATTTTAAATCAATGTAAATATTTTGAATATGATGTAATATTATTTTTTGTTTATATTAATTGATTAAAAACATTATATAAAAATTTATTAATGATATAATCTTTTAAATATGAAAATATATAATTGTTTTTTATCTCTTGTTATTTAAAAGAATATAAATATTTATTTATTTATTAAATAAATATTTTATTTCATTATGGGAATATTAAATAAATATTTTTACATAATTCTATGAATTATATATATATATATTGAATAATATTTCATTCTTTGATAATTAAATAAATGTTGAGGTCCATAGGTGGAACAAGTTTTATCCATTGATATATATTTATTTAGCAGACTGTAAAATTGTAACACCTCGAAATTTTATGAGAAACATTCTTTTTAACTTCTTTTATGTCTTCTGTTGTACTATACACCAAGATTATATTTCTCTATACACAACACCGTACTAGCTTGTAGTATACGGAAACACTATTCATGGCTTGTGTTGCACTCAAGAGCGGCCTTCCTCAATATTGTGTGTTGTACGCAATACTGTGTTTCACTAAACAGTGTCATATTAATATAATATTATTATCAACAAGCCATTAAAAATATTAGTAACTACATTTTTAATTTTATGACATTAAAATTTATCATACACAAATTATAGAACATGGTATGAGAACAAAATAAAATTTTCAGGTAATATAAGTATTTTTAAAAAATACAGTTTTACAAACATTTAATGGCACACCCACATTAAATATAGTTTTTGAAATCTTTATATGTTCAATTTGAAAAATAAAAAATCTTCCTTGGAATGAGGATATATAAATTTACTTTAGATAAAATTTTGAGATTATTCTCATAACCTTCATATTTTGATGAATATTAAAAATATGCTAAATTTTAATTAAAAATAACATTTTTCATCATGATAATTTATATGGTTAAATTATAATATTGAATGGTTTTAAATTATAAATAGAATATATTTTACCATTTAATATAATGTGGGTCATTAATATTAATTTTACATTGAATTAATAGGTAAAAACATTTCAATCTTTTGCAACGTTTTAACTTTTAAAACCCATTTTCTCAACAGTAGGATTAATTTTAAATTAATTACTGAAAATTCTGTGTTTTTAATTTTGAAAGTTGGATTCCATATTTTGATTCTTTGGGTCCAAATTATGTTAATAGGTGACTTTTATTTTTTGGATATTATGAATAGTAACTACGGTAATTTTTATTTACTAATGTTAAAGGTAAATCGGGTAAATAATAGTGAAAATAAGATTATAAAATTACCATAACACCTGCCAAAATTCTATTGGATGAATAAAAGTTGACCCATATCACCTAAGGGTCGGAATAGATTCATTTCATGGATTTTTGACTGTGAAAAATATATAATTATTATTAAAACCAAAGAAAGTGAAAACATGTCACTTTCTTATATCTTATAAGTATAATAATTTCAATTTTGTGATAAAATTCATAAAACATACAACATTAATAGTCTACAAAATTATAAAAAATTTATCTACATCATTGGAATTTATTTTTAATTTTTAGGTATTAAATAATTATCCTTATGGATGACACAATAGTGATATAGAAATTATTTTATTGATAGAAGTATCAAATAAATGGTTTTCAAAATGTTAAAATAAATATTATACGAAATAATTAATGTTCTCAAAAAATTTTGTAGATTCATATGACATGATAGAATTATATTAAAAATTTTGGTTTGAATAAATTTTTTGTGTAGAATTTATTTAAATTCAAATAAATCAATAGTGTCAAAATTGAAACAATTGTAGTTTTATAAAAATAACATATTATAAAATTGTTTAAAAATCACAAAAATATTTAAAAATTATAAATTTAAATTTATATGGTCTAAAATTTCATAGATTATACAATTATGGACAATTCACAACACAAAAGTAAATATTTATAACAATTTAAAATTTAGAATATTATTAGCAAGTAAATTAAATAGATTAAATAATGATAAATCAAGTTGATAAGGTTTAAAATAAATATCCAACACGTAAAAATTTTATCAGTTGATTAGATTAAAACACTATATCTTCTATGATTCGGAGTTGAGTAATTTTGTATCTTTTTAATTGGGGTTTGAATTTATATTAAATTAATATTTTCGAGGTTTCAAAAGGTGCCCCTCTCCTCCCTTATAAAAGACCACATCCCCCCCTCCACTTCACCAAATTTTGAGCCTTCAATATCAGCCATACCCATCCCATTTCACTTCTCCACTTTCATAGATACCTACTAGAGGACCGATTCTTCTTTAAAGTCCAACTTTTGTGCCTTAATATGAGTTTAATAGAAGGCACGTCGAAGAAGAGGTAATCTCTTCTACTAATTCTATCAAGTTCATTTATTCTTATACATCCTCTTCGTTAGTTATTTCATTATTAAGTAATAACATCAGTATAACTAATATACTGATATGTTATTATAAAAATTAAACAACCCCATTTCACCTTTTATCCATCCTATGGAAAACGAAATCACCGCGCGTGCGTACGTACGGACTGCCGTCTCCACGCCGTGGTGTAATCTATTTTTCCACCACCACCTTACATGGATACTTATAATGGTGTAAATAATAACTATATATGGGTACTATAACATCATAATGATTCTGATATATTATATAATCCACTCTAATTACATTCAATAATTATGGGAACAATATCACCGCTCCTGCGTACGTACTGGTTACTGTCTCCATGACGCAATGAGATTCATTCTCCATGTAAACCATTAAAGAATAATTATAAAGTATATATAATTAATAATAATGATATATATGACATATTAATGCTACTTGATTTATTTATATATACACATGTCATCTACTTACTTCGATTCAAGTCAATAAGGAAAGGAAAACAGCATTCATGCGTACTTACGGCCTACCATCTCCATGAACGGTGTCTTTAATTTCATTTATCTATATATTATATATATATACTGAATATATATGATATTTAAATCAAGTTTTAAATTATGTATTTATGTAAATCATTATATATGTAATAATAATATCAAGAACAACAAGTCCAAACATGTACGATAAATGAAACAATTTTACCCAAAACGCTACTTTAACATGGAATTGACAAAAGAGCAGGTAATATAAAGTCATAATTGAATCTTATATGTTATCATGAATATTATTATGGTTCTATTACAAGTTAATAATATGTTTAAACTCACTATATAGGAGTTTCAGACACCTACGGAAGAAATTGGACCTAATGTAAGGGACAATTTTACAATCTCATTTTTATCTGAGATTGCTTATACGTAAGTATTTATTGGGGTTATATTTTTCACCCATATACATAAAAATATTTTTCATAAAGTGTTTAATAATATTACATGTATATTTAATTTCATTTTTACCCCTCCTTGACTTTTACATTGTGTTATGGAAGACATATTTCTTTTGTTTACCATAGAGAAACTTTTTGACTTTTCCGGCAAAAGTACGAGGATAATATTTTTATAACTTATACAGAATGAACATATTTTTAAAGAATCATAACGCCTAATTTAATAAATATTACTCTGCAAGAGTTCATGATTATTTTCAACAAAATACTTTTATTTTAAAATTGAAAGGAATATTGTGAAAGCAAAATGATTTTGAAGAAGAAATTATATTTTTCCAAATAATTCATTTCAAGTGTTTTTTCAAAAATATTTCACATATAAGATGAAATTAATTAGTATGATTATGTTTCAAGTACAATGTTATATTATTTACATGTTTTTATTATTTTTATGATGAAATTATATCCATTTGATTAATATGGATTATATTATGATGGGAGGATATTTATGAAACCCATTTTATACTTTGTGTTGCGATGAATGATTTATTTTATTTTGTGGCACAAGTAAGAATGATTTCATTATGAGATGTGTGGGACCTATATCTCCCTCCAATGAATTGGTTGAGGATATATATCTCATGAGATATACATGTCTGGAACAGAAAATAAACCATGTTTAGTAAGGGACTTTGTCTACTATGATGGTCTTGGCAGCAATGCCTTAGCTACTATGGAAAGCATAACATGTGCTTAATGGTTTCCACAATTACAAGTTTTATTACCATGCTATTTTATCATGGTTAATAATCCTTTATGATCTATTCCTTATTCACTACCATGATTTATGTCATCACTCATTATTTTTATGTTTTATTTTCATGTTCTTACGTTCAAATGTTTAGGGATTGTTTTATGTTCTCTATGTTTACCCATACTGAGCATTTGAGCTCACCCTTTTTATGTTTTGTTTTTCACCAGGATAGAAAACAACTATTATAGGTAATAAAACCAAAGTGGAAGATCATTATTGGAGATATTGAAGATCTTTCCCCATGATTAGAAGTTTATGTTCTGAGTTTCAAAAGTCACTAAACTAATATAGTCTTAGGGTTTTTTTTTGTCGTGTAAAATGTATTCCACAAAAATATTGTAACTTCTATATACATCATGCTTTGGGTATCTATAGTTGGTATCAGAGAGAAGGTGTATTTAACCTTTGGACACTAGGATGTGAAAACTATACTTAAATCCCTAGAGATATTTATAAGGTAGGTCTAGGGGTGTCACTGAGGATAAGTATATGTATAGGTTATAGTCCTAGAATTATGGTAATGATCTTAGAATTAAACCTAAGATGTTATATATTGAACGTACTCCCCCTTTATTATGTTGTTTTCCTAACATGATTTTTTCCTCTCACATTTTTATTTTTGGGTTTTTGAAGATGGCTGGAACTCGAAAGAACTATGTTGATCAATGTAATGAACAATGCAATGATTGTCCTCTTAAACAAATAAATGTGATGGGAGATGGAATGAAAAATATTATTGCTATACTTACAAAAGCTATGAATCACTCTGGACTTCCAAATGAGCAGATAAAGGAAAAATACATTATTGAGCCCTTCATGAGGCAACATCCACCTTCTTTCAGTGGGTCTTCTGGCCCACTAGTTGACGAATAATGGATCAGTACCATTGAGAAGATATTTTCCATACATCGCTGTATGGAGCATGAAAAAGTCATTTTGGCTGTTTATTGGTAAGAATTAGAAGAAGACCAGTGGTGGAAACTATTTATGAATACAAGGCCCAAAGATGAAATTGAATCCATGGAATGGGATGGGTTCAAGAACTTATTTTTCAATAAGTACTTCACTTGTATTTTCGAACAAAGATATAAAAAGAGTTCCTTGAGATTAAGAAAATGCAAGATGAATCTGTTGGTATATACGAAGATAATTTTACATGCCTTGAGAGGTATATATTTGGATTTATCATCCAACCTGAAAGTTATGTTGATCGATTCATCAGTAGATTAAAACCAAGTCTTCGAAGGGAATTTTCTATAAGAGACTTCAGTAGATGTGACGAAATTGTGTGTTGTGCTATCAAGGTAGAACTGGATGTTGGTGTTATGTATCCATCTTATTTTTTCTAATAGAAAATAAATATAAAGATCATGGAAAACCACAAAACAATGGTGAAAAGAAGGTGAATGTTTTTTATGCTCAAAGTGTGGAAAGAAGAATGGTGGAGATTGTCTAAAAGTTATGAGAAAATTTTTCAAGTGTGGAAAAGAAGGACATCAAGTAGCTGAGTGCCGAAGTAATGAGAATAATGTTTCTAATCACGTGAATAGAGAAAATACTACAGAGAATGCTCCACCAACACTTAAATGCTACAAGATCAAGGAAATGGATTATTATACTAACCAATGCCCTAATCAAAGGTTTTATGATGATCGACCACAAAAACCTCTTGATGAAAATGACAAAGGAATGACACATGCCATCACTATTGGAGATGATGTGTATGGCAACGATATAGTGGAGTGATTATGTGTTTCTGTAATGAGATTCTGAAAAAATTTTGTGGAATCTCATTTATAGTATTGTGGAATACTAGAATATCTCTATAATGGTTTATTGTGGTTTTCAATATTTATATTGTACCGGTAACCTTGAAAAGTGATTGAAATATTTTTGGAATGTAGATGATATGCGCATAATGAAGGGATAATGAGAAAATAATATGTTTGATAGTATTCATGAGTTCGTGATTGATATAAGGACAAAGTGATATCATGGTTTGAGTATATTGAAATTTTGGGATTTTGGTATTTTGAAAGAGTTAACTTTTGACAGTATTCATGTTTTTACTAAGGTTAGAAGGGTATTCATTTTTCAAGAGAATACATGATTAAGGTATTCACATGTTTGGAATGTGACCAACAATAAGATATATATTATGATATATGGGGGATAAATGATGGTAATCAAATTCTTGGTAGATGGCCTCTCTAGTAATATTTTTGTTCATTATGAGATTGGATAGATGTATTTTGGATAAGACTAATTATTTAAATGGCATATGTTGGCCATTATATAGTATTGTTTAACGCTAGAACCTTTTTTGATAATATTTCATGAATGTTATAATGGTGAAGTTTTTGAAAAACGACAACCTGCAGGACAGACGACAACCCGTCACGTCAGACAAGGTTGTGAGAATTGAACAACCGAAGTAAGCCATGCCTTTATCACCTACCACCAGCCTACAAGAAGTCCCTAGTTTGTAGAAACTAAATTTATTTTATTTAGAGGTATGATAGATGAAGTATAAGTACATTTTTTGCACCATATACGATTAATCTCACCATAAAATGGACTAATGTATATAAATTTTGTTAACCATATGTTTCAGTCAGATGGAATGACATTTAATTCTATCGCATGATCTTCTAACACTTCACAGAAGACAAATTAAACTTCATTTCCTTAATAGATGAAGTGGAAATTGTTCAAGACACAAACAATAGTGAGATTCTACCAAAATCACGTAACTATTTCTTTTAATTCAAAAATTCTTCAACTTTATGGAAATGATCTTGAAAACCAATAATGTTGTCCTAGTACCCTCATATTTGATTAATTTATTGGTACCTTATATCATCACAAATTTATGGCTTTGTGATTGTAGGATTGTTCATAGCCATGTTCTCTACCACTCTCCATCAGAACTAGATGGTTAGATTTCTTTTCCATATCCATATTTTCACCTATGTTCTCTTATATGGAAACCCAGTGATGAGTTAATTTGGGTAATCGTTACATTTAATACATTAGTTTTTAAAATTAACTTTTGGTATTCCTTTTTAAAATTTGGGTTTCTATGAACGAATCTTTCATGTAGTAAAAAATTTATAACCCCAACGAATTACGAGGGAGAAATTCATTTTAAGGGGGGTAGAATGTAACTCCACGAAATTATATGAGAAAGATTCTTTTTAAATTATTTTATGTCTTGTGTTCTACACTACTCCAAAATTATATTGCCCTATACGCAACACCATACTATTTTGTAGTATAAGGAAACATTATTCTTGGATTGTGCTGCATGCAAAAGTGACCTTACTCGATATCGTGTGTTTTACGCAATACTGAGTTTCACTAAACAATGATATATTGTTATAATATTATTATGAACTAGTAATTATAAATATTAGTCACAATAATTTGAATTTTATGACATTATAATTCATATGAAAAGTATTATAGAACATGGTATGAAAACAAAATAAAATTTTCAGGTAAAATAAGAATTTTTCAAAAAATATAGTTTCACCGCCTTTTGATGGCGCACCCACTTTAAATCATTTTTTACATGTTTATAAGTTAAATATTACAAATAAGACATGTTCCTTGGAATTAAGATATAAAAATTTACTTTGGATAAATTTTTGAGATTATTCTGATAACCATCATATTTTGATGAATAGTAAAAATCCGCTAAATTTTAATTAAAAACAACTTTTCTCATCGAGATAATTTATATGGTTAAATTATAATATTGAATGGTTTTAAATTATAAATAGAATATATTTTTACCATTTAATATAATTTAAGTCATTATCATTAATTTTAGATTTAATTAATAGGTAAAAACATTTCAATATTTTGCAATGATT
Organism: Viscum album; assembly: GCA_963277665.1. Taxonomy (NCBI): domain Eukaryota; kingdom Viridiplantae; phylum Streptophyta; class Magnoliopsida; order Santalales; family Viscaceae; genus Viscum; species Viscum album. The sequence continues at coordinate 1,876,809,381 of OY728150.1, read as the reverse complement.
TATCTTGTAAAACCCATTATCTCAACAACGGGATTAATTTTAAATTAATTAATAAAACATATGTTTTTTGAATTTTGAAAAATTTATTTCATATTTGGATTCACTAGGTCTAAATTTTATTAATTAGTTACTTTTATTTTTTTGATATTATGAATAGTAACTGCGGTAATTATTATTTACTACAGTTAAAGGTAAATCGGGCAATTAAGGGTAACATTAAGATTATAAAATTACACTAACACCTGAAAAATTATATTGGGTGAATAAAAGTAGACCCATATCACCAAGGGGTCGGAATAGATTTATTTCATGGACTTTTGACCATAAAAATTATATAATTATCATTAAAACCAAAGAAAGTGACAACATGTCACTCTCTAATATCTTATAAGTATAATAGTTTTAATTTACTGATAAACATCATAAAATCCGATCATGAATAGTCTAAAAAAGACTAATAAATCTATATACATATTTAGAATTTATTTATAATTTTTAGTCATTAAATAATTATCATTAATGATGACACAATAGTGATATAGAAATAATTTTATTGATTGAAATATCAAATAAATGATTTGAAAAATATTAAAATAAATATCATATGAACTAGATAATGTTGCCCAAAAATTTTATAATGGAATATTACATGTTAGTATTATATTAAAATTTTTTGATTGAATATATCCTCTTTTTGGAATTTATTTAAATTCAAATAAATGAATCGTGACAAAATTGACAATATTGTTGTTTTATAAAAATAACATATTATATAATTGTTTAAAAATCACAAAAATATTTAAAAATTATAATTTGAAATTTATGTGGTCTAAAATTTCAAAAATTATTGAATTATAGAAAATTCACAACACAAAAGTAATTATTGATAACAATTTAAAATGTAGAATATTATTACCTCAAAAAAATTAAATAAATTATATAAGGATAAATCAAATAGAAAAGGTTTAAAATAGATATCCAGCATGACAAAATTTTATTGGATTATGATATTACAACACTATATAATCCATGCTTCTTATTGGTTTCATTTTGGATGTTTTTAAGTGGGGTTTGAATTTATATTAAATTAATATTTTTGTAGTTTCCAAAGGTGCCCCTCTCCTCCCTTATTAAAGGGAACCTACCCCTCTCTTTATCACAAAACATTGAGACTAGAAGATCATTCAAAACCTGCCCATTTAACTAATCATCTTATATAGAAACCTTCTAGAGGTCCTGGTCTTCTTCAAATTCCAACTTTAGTTCACTATGGTGAGGTAAAGAGAAGGCGTGTCGAAGAAGAGATAATCACTTATACTAATTATTTCAAGTTTATTTATTCTTATACTTATTCATATTTATTTGTTTCATTATAATGTAATATAATAAATAAAACTAATATACTGATTTGTTATTATAAATATGAAACAAACCCATTTCACCTTCTATCCATCCTATGGAAAATGAAATCACCGCTCGTGCGTACGTATGAGATACTGTCTCCACGCCGCGGTGTAATCTGTTTTTCCACGAACACCTTACTTGGATTGGTATAATGGTGTAAAGAATAAATATATATGGTTTTTATAACATCATAATTATTCTGAGATATTATATCATCCACTTCAATTCGATTCAATAATTATGGGAACGATATCACTGCTCATTCATACGTAAGGAATACAGTCTCCACGACGCGATGAGAATCATTTTCCATGTTAACCATTCAAGAATAATTATAAAGTATATATAAAGAAGAATGATGATATATATGACATAATAATTCTACTTTATTTCTTTTTATATATATATGTCATCTACTTACTTCGATTCAAGTCGATAAGAAAAGGAAAACAGCGTACATGTGTACGTACGACCAACCATCTCCATGTATGGTGTGTTTCATTTCATTTATCTATCTATTATATTTATATATATACTGAATATAAATGATATATAAATCATGCCTTAAATTTTTGAAGTATGTAAATCATGATATAAGTAATAATAATATCAAGAACAACATGTCCAAACATGTATGAAAAATGAAATAATTTTACCCAAAATGCTACTATAACATGGAATTGACAAAAGATCGGGTAATATAAAGTCATAATTGAATCATATATGTATCATAATTATTAGTATGGTTCTGTTACAGTTTAATAATATGTTTAAACCCACTATACATGAGTTTTGGACATGTACAGAAGAAATTGGACCTAAGGTAAGGGATAATTTTGCCATCTCATTTTTATCCGAGATTGCGTATATGTAAGTATTTACTGGGGTTATATTTTTCATCCATGACCATAAAAATTTTATTCACAAAGTGTTCAATATTCTTCCATGTATTTTTAAAGTCATTTTTACCCCTATTTGACTTTTACATTATGTTATGGAAGGAATTTTTTTTTCATTACCAATCGAGGAACTTTTAGACTTTTTCGAAAAAAGTACGAGGAGTATGTTTTTTAACTTATACATCATGAACGGATTTTTAAGGATTCATATTGCCTAATTTTCCTGAATATTTCTCTAAAATATTTCATTATAATATTCCAAAAAATCCTTTTATTTTAAAATTTCCTGGAATTTTGTGAAAATAAAATGATTTTCAAAAAGAAAGGATATTTTCCTCATGAATTAATTTCAAGTGTTTTTTCAAAACTATTTTCCATCTACGATGACATTATTTAGTATGATATTATTTCAAGTAAAATTTTTCTATTATTTAAATGAATTGATTATTCTTAAGATTAAATAATATCAATTTGTATAATATGGATTATATTATGATGGGATGATGTTTATGAAACCCATTTTATACTTTGGTTTATGATGAATGATTTATGTTTATTTTGAGGCACAAGTAATAATGATTTCATTATGAGATGGGTGGGACCTATATCTCCCTCTAATGCATTGGGTAAATATTTATATCTCATGAGATAGACATGGCTGGAATTCCAAGTAAACCCGGTTCTGTAATGAACTTTTTCCACTATGATAGTCTTGGCAGCAATGCTTTGGCTACTATGGAAATCATAACATGTGATTAATGGATTCCACAATTACATTTTTTATTACCATGATATTTTATAATGGTTAATGTTCATTTATGATATATTCCATATGCATTGCCAAGATTTATGTCATTACTCATTATATTGATGTTTTATGTTGATGTTCGTATGTTCAAATGTTCAGGGATTGTTTTATGTTCTCCATGTTTACCCTTAATAAACATTTGAGCTCAACCTTTTTACGTTCTATTTTCCCCAGGATATAAATAAATGTTATAGGTAAGAAAACCAAATTGGAAGATCTTTATGGGAGATTTTGAAGATCTTTTACCATGATTATTATATTATCTTCCGAGTTTCCAAAGACACTAAACAAATACGGTCGGTGGTCGTCTGTTTTTCTCGCATATTACGTATTCCGCAAAAGTAATATAATGTCTATATAAGTCATGATTTGGGTCTCTACAAAAATATTATTTATCATTGTGCTGGTTATCACACACACAATGAAATAATATAAATAAATTATTATAATATATTTCAAGGAGTTATTTAAGTGTTTAATATATTATTAAGGGCCTATTTGAAATTAATAAATATTAAACCCTCTCCTTGGGTCTATAAATAGACTACTTTGTCATTTCATATGTGATTCATAATTAAACATGACATTCCACTCAATATTATCCACATAATAGTTTTAATTATAGATAGAGAATAATAAGATAGGACCCTTAAATCCCAAAGTAATATGAAGTGGTCACGATAGAAAATTCTAGATGATTAATCTATCATGCTTGCACCCAATGTTTTAGAAGCATTGTTTGAATATTGATTGATAATTAGTACATCACCACATTAAAGGATATGTAATGGTTATTCATGATAGAACTGTGATAATAAAATTTGGTTTGATTAATCAATTCCATTATTGGATATAGAATTCAAGACTGAGGTAATATTTCATTTTATGATTCCAATAAATCGTAAATGAAAAAAAATGATCCACTATATAACCAGTTAAAAAAATTCAATATTCTTTTGAATAAACCCTCTTGTTCATTGAACTTATAATCATTTACATTGTATATGTTATTTTAAATTTGATGAAAACAAAGTTCTCCATAGGCAATTTTGTTGCGTTTGGGACCACCAACTGTTTTCAGGGCGGTCATGTTCAATTTCTAATCAATTTTTGTTGATAATTAATGTGCTTAACGGTCAGATATTATTTCAAAAAATTTGTTCTTTTAATCCGATTGATTATATATTTTCTTCATATCTTTATTTTATTCTCATATAACCTAGATGTGGTTAACAATTCATAAAGAAAATTTTAATAATCTATTAGGAGGGGCCAAGGGTTCTAGATAGAAAACCCAAGAATAAATGGAATGTGGCCCAAAGGTACATGCCTTGTACCCATGGTCAATGAACCAGGATATATAAAACATAATTAGGACTATTTTGCATTAAAAAATATTTATTTAGGAAATTCACATCGTGTGTTAACTAGGGTAGTTCGAAACATGGATGGATGAAATATGAATTTTTTAACACTCTTAAATGATTTTTCATCCATGTTTTTTCATTGTAAAAAACATGAATTCCTATACCTATCCTTTTTTTACATAACAATGTGAAGATAATCTATGAAACATCAATGACACATGGCGATGAGGTAGCATAAATTTTGTGTACCATGTGAACGATTATGGCTAAAAAAACACACCCATCCCCTAATCATGTGTCATGGATATGGTAAGAAGATGTTTCTTAGAATGTAGCCAAATTACATTTCATTATACCCATTATTCCTTATGTAATGTATTTAACACTATGATTAAAATTCATTTCATATTTAAACCTACATACATTTGTTTCATGTGTCATTCAATTATCGTTCATTACATGTGATATGATTATTATATGAATTTAATTTATATGTTAAATTAAAAAACAAAATAAGTGTATGCTTTTTACTTATACTATACTATGTGTCAATTAGTAGCATCATATTTCTCATAATTTAAAAATGAATGCTCATTTTTTTGAAATATACAAACCTATTAATTACATCCCATGAAACATACGTTGGATTCCATGTGAATTCATACTATAAGGGACATGTCTATTAGTTTATATAAATATATAGAATTTCATTAATGTAAACCTCTGGATTTTATTACTATTAAATATAATTAATTTATTTTATTTTTAAAAAAATTTGAATTTTTCGAAATTTTTAAGAAATATTGCATAGAGGTAAACATAAATTAAATTAATTGATTAATGAAATTAATTTCAATAGATTTTATCTTAAGAAAATATTGTATCAAGATGAATTCTAGATATATATTTTAAATATTCATTTGTTACGAAAGTGGATAATCATGTTCTTAGACCATCAGGTAAATGTGTGTGTTTTATTTTTAATCTAATTATTTAATGGGATTCATCAGTTGTTATTATTAAATTATTTTGAATGCATATGAGTCATACATCCCACATAATTACATATAAGCCTACATTTCCATGGTTCATTTTATATAAATACCCCTTCTAGTTATCTTAACATTCATGTGATGTAAAAAAAATTTATGGATGGGGCTCCCAGAAACATAGTGTTTTTTAAATATATTATTTAGGAAAATAAATCAAAGGAAATATACATGAATGTGGTGGAATTTTATGACTTGGTCCCAGAATAGCTAAAAGTTTTTTCCCATACGGACAGTGGATAGTTTATTGTCCTCTCAATAAACAACACAATAAATAAGTAACATGATCCTGACATGATATATTTATTTATTTTTATATCTGATGCATGCTTTAAGTTGTGGATACAAGTCAACTGTCACATAAATAAATTGACTAATATGATAATATGGAATTAATATAAAAGTATTATGCATAATATTTTCTCAACAAAAGGTTAATTAGCCAAAAAACCATTTAATTTTAAAAAAAACATATAAATTGATAAAATATGAGCATTTATACACTATATAAAAATCCACCAGGTTTACATTAATTAATTATGAATTCCATTATCTGAACGAAGACAAATTATTATTAAAGATTTAGTCTATGCTATGGTCTAGGAGAACATTTATTTATCGAGGTTTTTTAATTTATATGATGGGTATACTTAAATTAACCTATAATTAATTGAATTAAAAAATCATATTCAATAAAAATATTAATAAAGTGATGAGTAAATACTTGTAAAGACTTTAATATTGGAGATTCCACTACATAGAACAATGAATTTGAAGCCCATAGTTGGAAATAACACCAACATAAACACCTTATTATGGATTTGATGTACATAGTATAATTCATAAAGTAGGGTATATGTATCCTTTACACTTGAACGTACATGTGATCAGACATTCCATGTTCAATAATGTTGAATTTTTAGACTAGAGGAAATAGTGTGAGATCCAATGAGATTAGAATTAAAATGTCTCACATAATTATTAAATCAAGTTAAGTACATATAATATTATTGTATATATTTTTTTGAATAATGAAATGCCTATCAGCCATAGTATGCTAATAATCAATTATATATAAAGACCATATTTCATCTATTAATAACCTCCAATTATAATTTATAAGCTTATAGATTGGACTACACCATGAATAGATGTTTTACATGATAGAATACTATATCTTTTATCATCTTACTAAAAATGTGAGTGATTAAGCGTACATTACCTACAAAAAAATTGAATGATGCAATATATGTTTAGTATGTAACAATTTTATTTATGTTATAATACACATAAATTCACATCAGAACATGGATTTTTATAGAATGATCCAGCCTCTATGTGGTCTTTATAAGGAGAGCGGTAGATAATAATGGTATTAGATATCCGTGGTGCACTTCATAATAAATCATGTATAGTGTGTGATAGATATCACAAAAAAGTCAAAATAATTAGCTAAATTTATAACATAATGGTTCATGGATTTGAGATACCTAATTAATTGTTCATTGATCTCATTCTTTCATCACTCCCATAGATCTTCCCTAGTTTTTTTTGTTATTTTGAATATAAAAAACATAGAGAATTATATCTCAAATATCCTCACTCCAATTAACCATGATATAAAAGACATTAATTGTGAAAATCCTTTAGACCTTATGTTAAAAAAGAGGAAAATCCAGAAATAGATGTATAATACTAACTCTTCGTCCAAATCCTCTTTGTAGCAACATTCCAAGATGGAGAAGATTAGGCGTAAAATATGGGAACATGGTTCTATATGTTTCACATGTGAAAATATTTTTCCATTGATGAAAAACTAAACCCAAGCTATGAAGTAAGGGGTATTTTAAATTGTGTTTATATTGAGTGAAAATTATCTATTTCTATAATTATTGTATTAGATATATCCTATGGTCATCACATATTTATTTAAATATAGGATCAAATTAGATTCTAGATGATTTATTACGCTGAGGTGGATCTACTAGATACATGTGGATACAAATGTGTTTATGTGGATATTGGAGACTACCACCTCACATTGTAGACTATAATGATTTTGGATTATAAAACTGTTAGAATATACCTTTAATTTCAAAAAAATATTCTTTTTATGTCCAGACTTGATATTGATGGATTTATTTCCAAATTTGAGAATAAATGATTTTATTTTACAAATAATGAATTTTTTATGGTATGGTATATTTGAATAATATTATTATTCTATTAGATTAGATGATCCATGTAATTGGAATTGATATAAAAAATAACTCACATTATTCAAAACACACTTGATTATGGGTTCCCTGGATAATTCATGTAAATGTAAAGTGGTTGACGAGATTGCACCTTCATGGATGTTTAGATTCATTTGAAAAAAATCATCATGTTTGTTACCCATTTTTAGAGGTAAAATTGCTCATAGACACATTTTCTATAAAAGGTAAAATCCACACAGATCTTCTTGAGTTGGTTTATATTATTGTGTTGACAATTTCTGGTTGAAATCAAAGGTTGGTACTCTTATATCATAACATTTACTTATGATTTTAGTTGATATGGATAGCTATACCTAATGAAGTATTAGTCATATTCCATTGAATGATTATAGGAATATAATATAAAAGTTAAGAACCATATTGGATAAAATCTTACGAAAATCTACCTAAACTATGGTGGATAATATCTTAATCAATACATCATTGAGAATTTACATGATTTTGATTTTTCATCACGTCTCACTCTTCCTTACACACCAAATATGAATTTTTTTTATGTAAAAGGGGGTCCTATATTGTACTATACATGGAAATATCAATGATGAGTCCAATTATTTCCCCACTATAATGTTGGGTACAATCATTCCAAATAGAAATATACATACTAAATTGAGTTCTAACTAAACAAAAAACTAATAGTACAAACTAAATTTTTTATATAAATAACCATATATTGTTAGAATTATGAGTGTGGGGTTGGAAATAATGTTTTTGAGGCTATTTATGGTAAAATATATATATTTAGTCTCTAACTGTATATTAATAAGGAAACCTAATAAAATAACAGTATATAATCTATATAAACTATCATATAAAAATGTTTTTGTTAATGTATATCAGAAATTTCTTGAATGGTATCACTTTTTTAAATGATATAGAACACTAAAATAGATTATGATAATTTTTTCTCTAATGATACACATGAGCTTGTAGAGGAAAATATTCCACAATGACTTATGAATATGGATGTTTTGGAGGTACAAGTACAATATTAGAGTATAAGAGAGGTTATATAACTATAATGATATAGTTTCTTAGACCCCAAGGATGGGGACTTGTTGTAAGATGATAATAGTAATCTTGTGATCTAAAAGGAAGTAGTAAAGAGCATAAAAGATACTATGTGTAAAAAATAGTAGAATTTTTAAATGGAATCTATATACTTAGCCCATGTTTGGATTTTAGTAGATCCTCTAGTTGATGCAATGATATTTTGTTTTAAATTTTTATTTACGAGACACTAGAAATGGATGGAGAATTAAGTATCTATAAATAATTTGTGTCTACAAAAGGGTCTAAAACATAAATGAATAGAAAATAATATAACATTTTTACTTGTTTCAATTATAAAATCCCTAATAATTTTAATTTTCAAAACATTCTTTCATGAATAATAGATTCTAAAGATTGATGTCAAAATAACATTCCTTTATGGGAAGATTTTGGAATATGCATATATGATGCAATTGGATGGGGGTTTCACTCAAAAAAATGAAAAAATGTGTGATGGTTGTAGAGATACAATAATTCATTAAATAAATCATCAAGGACATGGAACATTCTATTAGATAAAATCATAATGGAATTTGGTTTCATAAATAAAATGTGATCCCTATATAGATATGCAATTTGTTGGCAATATGTTTATTTTCCTAATAGTGTATATTGGTTCCATATTACATATTGAAAAAGAAATAAAAGTTTTATAGTCTATTGAAGCCTAGTAGAACACATGATTCTCTATGAAGGACTGATGTGAGTCATTAAATACTCTTTGGATCAATATCCTTCATAATCAATCCAAGAGCCTACTTGGACTTTGTCAATGAACTAACATTGACAAGATAAAAAAATAGTATCTTAAAATACAAAGGTGGTTATTTCAAGATTCATGTGGAATTCATCATTAAAATAATATTTTTCTTTAGACACATTAGGATAGATAAAGGTTGTAAAGGATTCTTCATGCATTAGCGGTTGTGTATATCATGTATGTTATTCAATGTATTAGGATAGATGTTTCTTATTCCTTATGAATTGTAAGAAAATATCATGAGGACCCAATTACTAGTTGATGAAATTTATGACTATACTTTAGTATCTATGTCAATATAAGGATATATTTCGAGTTTATGGAGGAGAGGAAGATCTATTCATTAGGTGATATGTACATTATATTCTAAAACCAAACCCAGATGTTCTAAAAATGTGGAAAGGATACGTACTCAATATTGATGGATGTTTTGTGATATGGAAGATCTGAAATAATGTTTTGGTTTCTAAATATATAATAATGTATGGTAATACTGTGTCTTCTGATATAGATAATGAAATAGATTGTATACCCAACATCATTGAAGAATAAGATGAAGTAATTTGTAGTAAAGAAAATATAACACTCTATTATGATAATACTGTTGTAGCGGCTATTACAGAGGAATTAAGGTCACATAAATGTTCATGACACATTATATATAAATATCATCTCTTAATAAATTTTTCTTAGAGTGATTATATTTATATGAATAATGTTTCCAAATAAATAAGCATGGTGGACCCCTTAAAAATCATTAACTTATTAGAAACATGATCACCAAGTTATACATAGTGGACTAAAAGCTATTAGAATATGGATATAGTCTAAGTAGTAGCCCCTTGGATTTGGATTCCTATAACATTTTTTTTATTCATTATGTTTCATGTATATTCAACATAGCGAATATAAATAAAATATATTACAATATATTGTTGATTTTTTTGTACTCCATTAATGTATTAATTTCTAAAGGAATCATTCACTTTACAAAGGTCCTATAATTTCCCCTTTAAGAAAATAACCTTGAAATTCCATGATTATATTCATAGATATTATTATTAGGTCAGATGAAATCCTATGATTAGACACATTATATGTTTACTTTCAGGTGTGAGTAATCTTATGTAAATGTTACTTAATCTTAGGAAGTTTGCACTTAGTAATCTCCAAGAGGATAGATTATGTGAATAGACCCACATGTATAAAATACTGATGTTTGCGTTCCATTGGATATTTATGCCTGCATTTATGTGTAATGATCATTAACTTTTAATATTTTTATTAATGCATGTGATGACTCACAGACATTGATGTATTTTTGTAAAAATTTGAGAAAAATGATCATAGTGACGTCGGGTATGTTGGGTGCGGACCCAATGATTTGTTATTAATGAATAAGTTAAAGAAAAACCCATCCATTCCCCTTTTATGGAAAATAATATCTCAAATATATAATTGAAATGGAACTGTCATATAAAATTCCATGGATATACCTATTAGATGAGTTCATTATATATAGTAAAATTCAAATCAAGGATATAGGTTGACGACATGGGTGTGAAACCTGATTGATGTGATATCATGACAAATGGAATATATTACACTGTGAGAATTCATATTTCATTTTTTTAATTTGATATATCTTCTTCTTACGTAGATTATATCACCCATTACTAGACATTTATCTTGGACTGTAGGGAAGTCCATCTAATTTCATTGAGGAAGAGACATATAGGGTTACAGTTAAAAGTTCCCCACTTATTTTGGATAAATATTATTTATAACTAATTATTGTAATAAATATTATTCTCTAAACCAATAAGTAAAAATTATTATAGATTTATTTATCAATTTTGAATATTTAATAAATATTTTTCCATGTGGTAATTGTTTTATTATATTAATATATAAAATTTATTCATATATTATTTTTAAAAGGTTAATAAATAATAATTTATTTATTAAATAATTAATTTAATTCATCGTGTAAATATTAAACAAATAATTATTTTCCCTACTATGAATATATTATTTATTTATTTATTTTGTTAATATTCATTTATTCATGAATAAGAGAACTATTTAGGGGGAAGGTGGACTATATTTTTTCTTATGATTAATATTTATTTACCAGATAGTAATATAATACTTTTCAATTTTTGGGTTAGTACATTCTATGAAATAAAGTAGAAAATATTATTAAATTACATATAATTAGTTTTTTTTATCCATTTAATAAATTCTCAAATCATAAGTTCCAGTAATAAAAATTTCTCACTAACCATATGTCTATAAATAGATTTTTTATGTTATTTAAAAAGAGGTTAATCATTGTGCACAAAATTCCACTCAAATACATCCTCCTCACCACATCATCGAAAGATATAGAAGAATAACATTGATTCCTTAAAAACTAATGGAACATGAATTTATCAAGATGAACAATGAAATATGAACAATTAGTCATACCATCGCTTGATCTTTTATAGATTTCATTTAGATATCAAATAAGGGTGTTTTGATCCCATCATAAGGAGATATAAATGCTCCCCTCATGAATCCCTCATGATACATTGATCATGTTTGATCTATCAACACTATCAATATACAATTATTTCATGTTCATGGAAATCATTCTTATTATTATTTATATTAAATATAAATTAACATGAAAAGAACATCCCTTCTTTCCGTCTTAAATCATTTTCAATATTCATAGAAAAAAATTCATTCATGTTGCATTGATCATCATGTTCATTAACTAAAATTTATTGAATCCAATCAAATTTCAGTATGTATTTGGACTAATATGCACTTCCAATTCTTGTGGAACAAAAAAATATGTTTTTGGGATTTGCTTTTTAATATTGGATTGTGAAATTTTTCTGAAATATTAGTTAATTCAGTGTGTTTCATTTGTTAAGAAAATTAATTTGGGTTTGAATCATAGTTTTCCAGACCATGTAAACAAACGAGTGATAATTTTTGTGGAGGAATTAGAGAAGGCACAACTAGAAGCAATGTGAGAGAATAGTGCGTACTAATTAATCATTGTAATAAATTGAAAATGGAAAATTTTAAACCATCCGAAAGTATATTCCCTGGTCCATGGATATGATATATGTTCAAATAATATTTGAAAAATAAGGTTAAACATAAAATGTCCAAAAATTTTGATTAATTTTTTCATTTGAGCTCTTTGAGTACTCAAGTAAAATATTTTAAAAATATCTATGACTGGTGTCATTAAGGAACCACATAAAAAAAATTTCCATAGTTAAAAATGTTATGAAATGCTTCTAATGCTATTTTTCATGTAAATATATCCTAATTTTAATATATTCATAGATGATTGTTTCAATTTTTATGTGAGTAGTATACTATTTTTAGTTTGGGGTAGTATTTAATAATGGGTTTTTGATACCTATTATTATGATTTAATTATGTTTTTAATAAATTTAAATGAGAATTATAACCGTTTTGAAGGTTTCTTCAAAATCATAAATTATTATAGTTTTTTTATGGTTTTAATGATTCCTTTATAATATATCTTTTGGATTATTCTATAAAGGGTTACTAGTGTAGAATTTTATTAAAATATCATCTTCTTCGAGATTATGTTCAATTTAATTGAGAGGTTTCCTTATTTTTCAAAAATATTTTTTTTCATGATCATGAAATTTTTTCAATTTTTTAGATTTATTTATTATAATTCCAATAATAAAAGTCTTTCCATAGGCCATGCAAGGTAATATTATGAATTCATTCATATTTTTGTATGTTTCAAATAAGTTTCATGTGTGATTATTTTCTTTGAATTTTTTTTTAAAATAACACCTTCTTGAATTTCATATTATATGATTTCAAACACCTCATCTCAATTATCATTGGATACTTCCTCCAAAAATTCCATTGGTAAAATATAGATGGGATCAAGGTTAAATCGTGGTGGTTAAAGTAATTTATTATTGTGAGTAGGTCAAGGGTTGATTGTGATGGTCTATATATACATATTTTGATTATTCTAGATACCTTAGTGTAAAAGGTATCTACCACGACTTCATGTGTATTATATATTCTATATACAGTGTCTTCATAGTGATTTAAAATTGAAAGAAGTATTTTAATGCTTTTAAATGATTAGATTTTGTTTTGGGATTGGGTACAAACCATGTATGTTGATTTATATTATATTTGATCACCCCTCTTTATATATGAACTTAAAAATACTATTTTTTAATAAATAGAAGTATTTATTTTATTTTTTATGTTTGAATTTTTAAAATATGTATTCGGTTTTAACATGTAAATATATGAAAATGGTTTTGTTACCAATTTCCTATGAATTTTTGATGTTGAGATGTTTTTATTATGGGTATAGTTTTAACCCCTATGTTTTAATATTTTTCTAAATAAAATATTTTAAGGGTAATTTAATAAAATTGGTAAAAATTAAAATTTTCATTTAATTAGTTGTTTATTTTAATTATGAAATAATTTCAAATATATTTTAATGATAGTTTTAATTTAATTTAAATGGTTGGTGTTATATTTTATAATATTGGGAGTAACTTTTTATTAATGATATTATAAAGAATAATTTTTTTTATAATTATTTTCATTTGTTATCCTAATTAATTTATTTTTATCATTATTATGTTTAGTGTGCGTGGTGAGAACAATTTATAAAATATATCATTTATCATAATATAATTATGATATTTCCATTTTTATATGGTGTATTATCGAATAACATATTACTATTGTTTCATATACTATCATTAAAATTTTTACTACCAATACTACTATTGTTATTAAAAATATATATCCTAATAGGGAAATTCCCTTTTCCCTTTCTCTTGTGAAATCATACATGAACAAGTGTGAGGTTCTCCCCCAATCATCCTTCAATGTTATACTGGTTAATTATTATTATAAATCCCATGACAAAATCTTGATATGCCTATTTTCTCTCGATTCATTTTCCCCTTCACATTTTTTTCCCTTATGTTGATTTTTTTGTTTAGGGAATTCGTACGGGGGTTTCACTATAGAGTGATGAAACCATCAACTTTAAAGGGATTATCCCTCGAAAAATGTAGAAAAGGATTATATGAAATGATTCCAAACTGTTAGTTGCGGTCTTAGAATAACATCACATAGTATTTACTATTTTTTTGAAATAAAAAAAGTTCATAGTTTCTCCAAGTAAAATTGGTTATTTTATGTGAAAAGTAAAGAGGATTAACCCATAGTTTATCATGACATTGTTACCATTTATGTTTTTGTTTCTCTATATCCCAGGGAGTATTTCTGTAGTTGGGGAAAAAATTGATCGGTTCATTAAATAAATTATAATTATAATTATTTACATTTTTTTAGGTTAATTTGATAAATTTTACAATAGTTCTATTAGTTGATATTTTTTAGACTGATGATAAGAGGTAAGAGATTTATAAGTTTTATATAAATTTAAAACCATTGGTCCATGATTGTTACAAATTAGCATTTTAATGAAATAAATAGTATATATAATATCTTTGATAAAGGTTTAATGGATTATTTTGGATTGGAATATCTTGTTTCAAAAAATATTTTGTAATTTATAGGTATATAATGTATAAATTTTGTTTTCTATAAATAATTACCACAATATTTTCCTAGAAATTACAAATATATCATTGAAATGAAATTGATGAAATTTTTTCTGTGGGTTGACTTTATATGATTTATAAAAAAATTATTAAGATGTATAAATTATAAATATAAATGAATTAAGAAATTTATTTCATGGTTGATGTTTATTACATGGGTATCATTCATTATTTATATTTCCTTCTACATTATTTGTGAAACACATACATATAAAACTATTATAAGTTATTGTTATTCTTTGATTAAAGGGTTATTGTGAATATTTGATTTTAAATTACTTTAAACCCATTGATTATGAATTATTTATGGGAACACTGATTTTACATATGATATATTTTAAGATAAATATTGTTTTTGGGGAATTATTCTTTTACACCTTGTTTTTCCAAAACTATTTTAATATTCATCTCCAATTATCATGGTCACATTTATTATTCCACCTTATAAACTTCCACTGTCATAACTACCACTATTTAATGATTCAACTAAAGTTAGTTTCATGTGTAGAAATAGATATAAATAGTTATATGGAATATACACAGTATGAGGATCCTAGGATTCTCTTTTGTGATCCCATAGGTATTCTCCCATAATAAATTGACATTTTTTTATTTATTATTTCAATTATATACCTGTTTAATTTTTATTCATCTATATATTATTCACTTAAATGTCTAACTAGTAAAATTTAGTAAGAAATATTTAAATACCCCATTCCCATGTTTTTTACGAACAATAATGATTGAAAACAAAACTTTATTATCTTTTTTTAAAACTGGTATTATAGATTTATTCTAATATTTAACAATTTTTTATTTCATTACGGAAATTCCTTCTCAGTATGTATATAATCAATCCATTCATATACATACTACTAAATATCAATATTTATCTTCTTGAGTTTTATTTAAGGTAATGAAAGAGTGTCATATATTTTATTGGATATTAACTAGAAATAATTTCCTATATAAATATAGGATATGGGTCGATGGTGGTTTTTGGAAGGCATCAGTTATTTTGGCCAAAAGTTTGTTTTTTATTTTTTTCATTCTACTAAAACCTAATATATATTTATATATTTATTTGTTGACACCATCATATATATACTAAATTTTTTATTTTACATGTTGATGTAAATAAAAAAATTATAGATTATAATGATTTGGGGGAAACCATATACCATGGTGTAATTATTGCCCTCAATTATTTTTGAGAGCCTCTAGTGATCTGGGAACTCATGTCCAGGGTAAATATTAAGTTAGCCCAGTTTTGGGGTAGATGAAAGATGCTTTTCTACAAAAATAAAATATTTTTGAAAACTATTATATTATTTTTAAGAATATACATAAGTACATTAGAATAGTCAAGGATATATTATTGGTCTTTAGAGGTGAGGAAGAACACATTGTCAGGGATCACAAAAACAATAGTGTCTAAAAAAATAAATATTAAATTATAGATATTAATCTTGTTTCATTTATTTATTAAATGGTGATGAAACATGTTAGAGGAGTACCAAAAAAATCTACAGTAGTAGACACATAAATATGGGTATAGTATATCATTACAAATAATGATGTGATAGAAGATGTTTAGATCAAAAGATTCGTTGCTAAACATTAGTTAGTTCCTATAATTGACAGATAAATTGGGTTTTACTTTGAAAAAATAGATTTATTACTTTGTACAAGAATCATTGGTCTCATGAGAGGACGAAAAACTTCATTCAAAAATACAATCTCATTTATGAAATCATTTAGTGGGGTGATATAATATTTTATTGGGTGGTAATAGATGAAAATGTAATATATAAATTAAAAAAAATTACCTTGAAAAAATATTGTTATTATATTAATAATCTTGATATTATATTCCTTTTTGATTTCATGTAATGGTTGTAAAATATTTCATGCTTCTATATTAAATAGAATCTCAATATATAATTCGTTTATGTGTGCTATATATTTTAAACACGAATAGTGGAATGATAATATCCCCTAAAATTATAACTATGTCATGACATTAATCGATAATCATCATAATGTATTATGGATTATTATTATTCTTTAATATTAGCATGAGTAGAATTTTAGTATAAAAAAAATATTCATGAGATATTATGTAAATACTTATTATTTGTTCTAACCTCTAAAATTACATTCATTTAAAATGTTATATAGTCATTGATATACATAGTCTCGTATTATTAATATGATCCCCAATTGCCTATGGTTGAAAATATGCTTAACCTGGGATCCTTTATACATATATTATATTATTATTCAAGCCAAGATGATGAGAAAATCCTGGATTTGTTATGTATGTTTCTAGTAATGTGATCAATTGAGTTTAACCATGATGGGATTTTTCCACATGTATAACTAAAAATGATATATAGGTTATTAATTAAGTTTCTAATGAAATTATTTACCAATATATTATGAGTTAGATAGGATATTATTATTTATTAGAGTAATTTACAAGTAATGTAACCATTTTAGTGATCAACATACTTATAGAATAAAAATTTTATGTGTTAGACTATAATAGATTGGAATATTCTATGTTTATTGGTAACTGATTGACAATGAAAAATATATTATATAATTATAAATATGATGTATCATATAAATTTTATGGGAGAAAGTCTCATATATATATATATTATTATCATTGGTCAATATCAAGTTCGAACCATTTATATAATATATAGAAATGTTATTTTTTAGAGGACAATATTTTCATACCTCTGAAAATTAGAGAACTCATATTTTTTCTAAATCTAAAATTCCAATAGGGTCTCATAATTATATATAATCAGTGCATGGGGGTAAAAATAAATTAAACACACACACCACACAGACATTCCAGAAACGTAGGCCATAACCCCCCAAAGGGATAGCCCACCCATCAAGACTTATTAATTTAATACATGTTCAGAATGAACAATGGGCATGAAGCCCATTACCTGGACCAAAGTCCCACAAACTAGCTTAAAGGCCTAGTGCAGTGCCATGCCTGCATCATACTACATGTGTTGTTATACCAACGTCAAGCCTATGTCACCCAATTCTTGCATTATAACCACATCACTGCCTGCTTTTAGAAATTCATTACCACTCAGGAAAGTCCCCAACAACAAAACAAGTTATTTTGGTAATAAGGTTTAGGTGGGAGGCACACTACGCCTATCCCGGACCCAAGCCACAACTATTAAAACTTTTTAATAAGGAATAAGATTATAATAAAACATGTCCAAAGGTGTCTTGATAGATTCACAAGGATAAATGATATCATACATAATGTTCCTTATAGGTTTTTAGTGTGAGGTGGATATTGATGGATATAAACTAAAATTGGTGAATTATAATGTATGATTCATAGTTATATCATAACTAAAAAATATTCATCTTATTCATAATACAAGCTGTGATACGGTATTAGATCAGATGTTATAATTGTAATGACATACATATATTATAATATACAAAAAACCTTTGAATTATAATATGTTATATAATGGTATGTTGCATCAACGTGGGGGGGGGGGGGTTCAAAACACAAGGGGGATTGGATAATATATCAGCACTATAGAGATATTATAATAGAACTACAATAGTGGTTGACTATAGCACTAGATACATTGTAGAAGAAATGGTACTATAGAAAGAACTATAGTAACTTTGGTACTTTAGTAGTATTATTCATAAAAGGAAACTTGGGAAACAAATAAGGGCCGTTAGGGGCATGTAATGGGTTTTAATTCCCACTAGGAAAATGTTCCTTGTAATGGGTAACTTCTATAAAAAAAGTGTTCCATTGTTTCAATAAAAATGATGCTTATCCCCAACTTTTAATAAATATTCATAAACAAAAAATTTTTATATGTTATAAGTAATCTCTATAGGATTCCAAAAATTAAAAATAATGGATGATATTCTTTTTTGAATGAAAAAACACAATATAAAGGATAATATCATTAAAATTTGGGATTACTGATGATTCAAATCATACTCAACACCCTCTTGTTCCTTATTATTTATTTACCTTTACGGAGATGGTGTTAGCACACCATTTCGAGATCATGGTGTAGTCAAGTAATGTTAATGTATTACAGTATATAGTGTATTATTTTTGGAATCTATATTATTTTTGTTATTTGTAAATGATATTTTTATAGTACACACCATCAAAGAGTATACAGGTCTTGATGTGTGCATGTTTATATTGTGTTATTCATATTTTATATTCATTTAATCAGGATAGATCCCTAATTAAAAGGGTTTTTTTTCATTTTTTATATGAATGTGTTGTTTCAAGAAAACCCATATCGTATTTATTATATCCTATAAAAATCACAGCTCTAGTTGGAGCCTCATTCATCATTATACTCAGCCTTTCTAGGATAATCAAGTCCATGTCCATAATTTGACACCCTCGATTGGTTTTTGACTCATTTCTATTTGGGTATCACGTCTTCAATGGAATCATATAATAACTCTAAAATTCAAGGGAACATGTTTAGAACAACTACTTTATCAGTAACATGTCGTATATATTTTGTCATATTTATCCATTCTCTATAAATTTTTTATCGATCTATCGCACACACATACCTTGTTATCATTTCACAGGGTATATGTAAACACATAAAAAATAATAGAAAGAAATAGGGAAAACCATACTAGTATAAAATTTAAAAATAAAATATATGATCTCATCAAAATCTTCAGTTCCATGATCCCTAAGTGGTTTTATATCTCCCAGTTCTCAGAAAACTAAACATGGGTGTATGGTAGATGAATAATGGACCCCTATAAAAATATGATCCAATTTAAAATTATAGTTAGTCACTCAATTATTCCTAAAATATGAATAAAATTATGAAATAATCATTGGGAAATATAGCTTCACTAATATTAAATAAAATAATTTTCTTTCCTTATATATAACACAACTCTATACTCTACTTGATAAATCCATTCATAATAGAAATATTTCACTATAATGTGCTGAAATTTTACATATACCCTAAAACATTCAAAAATTGTATGAGATAAAAGGAATGGAAGAAGGAGGAGAAAAGGAAAAGGGATTACATTGAGTCACTAAAATAAATCCAACATGAATTACCTAGATTAATAAAAAAAGTGGTATATTAAGATATGGAGAGGGAAATGGACTCCCCCTCTACTCAAGTAAATACAATAGAAAACCTATAATATGGGGGTTATGATTTTAGAACACGTAATTTCACTCATCCACTTAAATAAGTAACATGGGTAAGTGTATTTAACTTGTAGTATTCCACCATAATCCTAGTCCCTCACTGAGGATCTAGTGGAATTAATTGACCTACTGGTGGAAAAAAAAAATTATGTTTCACCACTAGTTGGATGCATGAAAAATGATGTAACTATAGTGAGTATCCATTTGATGCCAGAAGCATCATTTAAATTACGTCTAATTAAAATATAACAATTATAAATTTAAAAGTATTTTCCCCCAAACTCTTAATATAAAAAATATATTATTAAATATTTTGAAAATGTATAATACCCATTCCCCCTAATATAAATTCTAGAAATTTAATTTTCTCCTAGATTTTAATATTATAGAATCTAGTATTTCTAAATTCCACTAACACGTGATGTAAAGTCATATTTTTGATCTTAGTTAAACATTTTTAATTTTAATATATTATGTTTCATTAATTTTTCATGAATATTCTTGTTAATATATCCGAATAATTTTTATTCAAATACAATGATAAAAAAACAACATGGAAAAACTATATCTATAATGATTGGGATAATGTGATCAATATATATTTTTTAATATCATGTAGTCTCATAACAAATCCCAATAAATATTATTCATAGTGGAATGGATAATAAATACACTCAATACTGTCACTTATCTAACTATTTTAATCAATATTCTTTAATATAAAACATAAATAAATAAAAAATTAGATAAAAATTATTAGTTTTTTACCTAATTGTTTTGGATAGATAAAATTCAATTAACATTATTAGAGTAGAGTTGTGTAAATGTATATTTTTTCCATACATCACCATGTCATAGATTTTTTGAAACTATGGGTCCTTATTCATTAGATAAATCAATATTGATCATATTATACCAAACATTGTAGCTATAATTGAGGCAAAAAGTTTACTATGATAATAATTAAATAAAACTACTTAAATATAGTAAATGGTTTCTTCAGGAAATATTTATGTATACCAATACAATAATAATTAATATTAATCAAATATTTATTTGAATCATGTGTCCTAAAAAATCATTAATATTTATTCATGTTATCTTATATATAATGTTATAACAAATTTTATGATAGAATATTCCAGGTTTGTTGATAAAAATTTAATATTTTTAGTTTATAACATAAATGAATGTTTGATAGTTTTTTTTCATAAAAATGTTTGTGGTATTTTTTCATGGAATATATGATGATCTCTAAGAGAAAACTAGCTAAAAAGGTTCATTTATTCTTAAATAAATACTAGTAACTATAATAAAATTCAATTAACATGAAGAACCTATAGCGATCCCCATATTATGTTATTATAGATAAATGATTTTTATTTCTCATATAATCATATAAGACATTGATATTTTAGTACCATTATATAATTCAATTGCCTAAAATCATTCACGATTCAAATGCTAGCTTCCCTTTACTGATGCATGGATTTTATAAAACTCGGGCATAATTTGTGGTCATTGATTTTAAATTCCATGAAGTAGTTTGATTTTATTAGGTGAATCCATTATTTAAAGTCATAAATTGGAAATATATTAGTTCATTATCCTTTTACATTATATTAACACCCTCATTAATACCCCTTGTTCCTAACAAATGAGTTAAATTTATAAAGGGTTATCAATCTGTTGTATTCCCAGAGTTTTCATCCATCAGTTCATACCACCCTTCTGTCAATTCATGCTTCCCCTCTTATCAAGATACTTATATAAAATATATTAATACGTATGGGCCTCTAGTCGAATTTCATACATAATAAAAGTTGTCTTCTCATGCATACATCCCACATTAAACCATTATTAAGAACTCATGCTAAAATATACTAGTAATCTGACAATGAACTAAAATTCATAATAGTCAACTTTTCATGAGCTTAAACTACATAACATTGGTTTGGGAAACATGACCTTAAAATACACATAATTTTCTGGGATTGTCCAACCATAAAATGTACCAATATATCCCTTTTCACATGATCATATATGGTATGATGTGCCTTTTTAAATGGATTTGGGCTTTGTGGATTTTGATTCAGTTCATAAGGATATATAGAAATCCATTCTATTTTATGCAATCCCAACACCATGATACATTTATCCTTCTAGGCTAGAATTAAATTCTACAGTGTGTAACTATATATATTTAATCATTAATATAATTAAATGAAGGAAAATATGATAAGTCATTCATATAAAAAAGATTTATTATAAAGTCGTGGGTTCAATCGATCACTCTTTTTATATAGTTAAATTATATTATTACTAGGATGGATTTTATAAACATGATATCAATATATAAAATAGGATTATATTATGAAACAAGTACTCTATGATATAATCCAAACCACCATCCTATCATATGAAAAATGGTGTCATTATTTCCATATTAGTTGGTAAAGAGGTTTCCTACCTTTGAGAATAAATAATTGGCCTAAAATTAATTAGAAACTGAGAAATGGAAGAAAACAAAAAATTAAAAATAGTGAACCAAACATGAATTAATTTTGAAATATATCGTTTGAATATGAATTATTATTTTGGTTATTTAACTAATGAGTATTTTTTTGGTTTTTTCCAATTGTATCCAAATATAATCGTTGACGATTTTTTTAAATTGAATGGATCCCCAAATTGGATGGTGGTAACCACAAAAAAAACTAGTTTTCAATGATCCATAAGACGGTGGTTCCATAGATAATCTTTACAACTGATATTTCTATCAAAAATCCACATTATAAATGTAAAGTGTCAATATCTTGTTTTATATAATGATCGATGAAAAAATATATGATGACGGAATATTTAAAAATGAGACTATTCCTATATTGTAGGAATCCCATGGATGTTTGGAGAATGTTTGTTTTTGAAGGTTAATACCATGGTGATCATATTTTAAGGGGAAGACATCACTTATCGCTACATCATGTCACATTGTAAGGATATCCCTCTAGTGTAAAAATATCTATATTTACTATAATAAATATGTAGTTAATGATATGACCATTTTCTATATAACTACCTTGGAGATTACTAAGAGCATACCTACTGATCATACTTATCTCCATGGTTGTTTGGAATCATTTTCCTATAAATTTACTAAAGTGGAGGTGTTGGTCCAAGAAAACTTTGTTAGGGAACTTAGGAGGAGATCCCATTATATGTTATTCATATCAACAATTCATGTGTATATCTATGTCACTAGTACTGCTAAAATACCTTTTACTCATTGGCATGTCTGGAATTTGAATTGGGGGGAATTAAATGACATTAACAATAAAAACACACAAATTTAATCAAAGTGTGTTTCTATGAATTATATCATAAAACCCATGAATATGAGATTGAGTGGAAACTATTTTAGATTTCCTCCCCATAGATAAATAATTAATCTCTCTATAGATCCTCCCCGGATAATTTTTTATGGTGGTTATCCTCATGAAAATATAAATACAAACCATGAAGGATCTCCCAACAGTACAACTCAAATGGAAGTATCTACATGTCCTCCCCAAGGAAATCATTATATAAGTCATCCTTGTTACATGATAAATAATCCATGTTGTGGCCCACCCCATAATGGTAATAAATTATTCAATACCTAGGGACGTATTCCCTATGGTCAAATAAAAAGAATAAGCTATGGCGATCATCCTAAAAACCCTATACAAAAATGTCATCCATTTTTCAAAATAAAGTCGCTTCATGGAGATCTCCCTATGGAGAAGCATAGATCAATATTAATGGAATTTATCAAAATTATTTGGGTTATATATTCCCTCCACAAAAAACAAAATTCGATAAAAATGATGTTATTATAATAAAAACGAATACATAACCACCAAATTTGGAGTTCTTCCCCAAGATACATATCATAAAGGTCTTATAGGTGAATGAAATAGTAGTGAATGTGGAAGAACATCCCATGGAAAAAAATCAACAACCATGTTGGCCCTACATATTTTTAAAAATTATTAATAAACACGAATATTAATCCTTATTATAATGAAAACAAGACTCTTTAGGTCAAACAAAATTTTGTGATGAGTTTGTCTTTCATGTGTCATAATTTTCATAGTGAAACACTCTTGTTGATTGATAATGGTTATATCAATGTTTTTTACATTGATTACTCTATCATCATTAATATGATTCATGTATCAACCAATAGATGAGTCTAAGAGACGATCATCATAATTTTCTCCACAATACTTGTTTGGATCAGATATAACTAAACACATTTAGAATGATTATATTTCACTAGATAAAAAAGAAACAAAGTGGCCTTTATAGTCAAAATAGGTTGAATAACCATTTAATTAATATAATTAATTTCATGTCAAAATGAGGATAAATTTGTATGAGGATATAATACTAGTTATTCATTGGTCCATTTCTTCCTTTGAGGGTGATAACCAGAAAATCATTGTAATGGAATCAATACCTTAAATATAACTTTTTATTTTACTACAACCCCATTTTAATATTAATAATTCTCCATAATAGGGAAATAATAGCCACATATTCTAGAAATTGGTCATATTATATATTATGAAATACACCAACCATATATTCAATGAAGACAACAATATCATGCCTGAGAAATTATGACATCACAAATATTATGACATGAATTATTTTTAAATGAAATTATTAAATATTAATACTAATATAGAATCCATGTAATTTAAATACAATAGTGCATACTAAGAGGATAAAATACACCGGTTGAGTGGATTTTATTTCTCATCCAATTTAGAATCTTATGATTTTACCTTTAAAATGATTAGGTAGATAAATTCGTTACTAATATACATTTTATCCCAGTGTTTTCCAATGTTGGGAACTCTAAAAATGAATGTATGTATTAATTTTAGATGTTTCATATTGACTATTGATGTTCAATCGTTAATTTGGAATAGAAATATTTCAATAATATCTATTAAAAATGATAAGATCTTTATCATCATTATTATATATGAATTTATATTTAAGTTTATAAAAAATATCAAGTGTCTCCTATCTAACAAAAAATAACAAGAAATTGATGGAGTGATAGAACTAGTATCTAGGTATAAGGTCCATACATACTCCTTGAATATACAAGTATTATATGAATAATTTCCTGAGATTCTTTTAGAATATAATCTAGATGAGTTTAAAATAACTCTTACCATAATAAATACTTTGGTGGGTTTGAAAAGTTCATCTCATTAGTGAAAAAATTTCAAAACACAATTCAAACAACTAAAACAAATTATTAATCACGGCCATCATCGCACATGGAAAATTAAATAAGGAATAAACTATTTCTAGAAATTTAAAAAAAGAACTAGCGATTGATCTATCCTCTAAAAATATAAGGATAACTATAGTGGATCCTCATTTATAATTGAAAAAACATAATTTTATTAATACAAATAATCATGACATGAATAAGGAAAATAATTTTTGAAACATTAAGAATAGTACATCATGGATTATTCCTTATGTGATAAACAAAGACAAATACTATTTCATTAGCACTCTGGATAAAAATATATTAACACTGCCAGACATTTGAAATCTAAATGATGTGGGTTTGAATGATTTTTATAACTAATTACCTTATCATTTTATATTGGTTTACAACATCCGTGATTGATTTGTCTTTATAATCATACTCTAATCAATGGTAGATGAAGGGAATGTAATATTTTTCAACCCCAAGAAGCATGTATTATGTGACTTCATTGTTATTTCTAATGAATAATATTATTATTATTAAGTGGTTCATAATAAAAACATATATAGGTTTGATGACTTGATGACTCGAAAGTTATTGAAATATAAAATTATGTTAATTTTGACATTAATATATCAATTAATAAATTCCATAATTAACTATAAATTATTATTTTTTTCATAATATCCCTCACAATATTTTATGGATCAGTGAATCCAAAAATGAATAAGAAATGAAATATGAAGAATAACCACCACACATCACTACACATTTCCAAAATCTCACTGACTTCATATCAATAAAATTTGGATGATGAATATAATCCCAAAAATAGACATTATAATAACCTAATATATTAAAGTATATATTTGTTAAAATAAATTTATTCTCACAAATATATTTTTTTACTTGCATCCTTTATATTTTAAAAGAATTATATTATGTTTGATAACAAATATGACACACAACACCTTGCTTAAACAACAAGTGAAATATATTATTCAAATATGACTATTGAAACCTAGATGTAAAATTTGTGGGAATGAATAGTATTACCATTTTTTTTCAATGGTTATATTTATATAGGTACTAATAAATTTTTAAAATTTAATAATAATCCCTCTATTTTTAGATGATAAAATTAATTATTCAAAAAATATGCTTCCATTAAAAATTAATCTTATGAGTTTTGTGATTTTATAATATAATTTATTTATAACACATTTATAAAATGTATTCATTAAAATGAAAATAATTTTTTATATCATCATAAAAAATTATCTTACATGGAAATTTTGGGATTTTACTAAAAAGAATGGGTTTTTAGTGAATAGTGAAAAATACCACATTTTGTAAAACAGTATTTTATATTCAATAAATTATGTAATTTAGAAGAAGAATTATTGTTTTAATTTTATTTAAAATTAAAAAAATTAATATTTATTTATATATAAACTAAATAATTACATTTCAATCATATTTATACCCAATTTTAATATATGTTTTTTAGTCTTAAAATTGTAATTTTATAAAAAAAATTTTTAAATGAATAATGATCCATCACTTTAATTAATTAAAATAATATTCAATGTCATGTAATTGAAATGAAATTTAATTATTATATATAGAAATTAATGAATTTAAATCTATACCATGATGACTACTAGTCAAATCTTTAATATAAGATCACTTTATGCTTGAGAAATTCATTTCATAAAAACAATTTTTTCGACCAATTTGGCTGATTAATCATTAAATTGTTTTTTTGAAGATATAAAAATTGAATTTTGTAAAATGGATTCCATATTTCAAAAAATAATAATTAAAATTATTATATATTATCAATTTAATTTTTTTCATAATTAATAGTAAAAACAGTAAAAATTAATAACCACGATGAAGGTAAAAATAGGTTTATCATGAGTAAATATATAAAGGTAAGGCTTAAAATGACGTCAAAGGAAGTAAAATTGACATTTTAGGTTCATATATAGACATAATTACATCTCCTTTTTTTATATTTATTAATTTTTTATCCTTGTGTTATGTAAAAAAATATGGGTTTGATTTATTCTACTCAAATTTGTCATGTCTGTCCTCCTCCTCAATTATAAAAAAGGGAACTCCATCCCATCACTTCTTCACACCCCTGAAGCCATCTGGTCAAACAAAAACCTACCAAAATATCCCTCAAATAACCCTAAACACATTATAGAGCTATTTTCCATCTAAAAACATAGAATCTAGTGTCTTTATAAGAGATCCAAATGAGGTTCTTCCAAGAAAAGGTAATTTTCATCACTGAGCTCTTTATTTTTTATCTTCTTCTTTCACCACTTTAAATTATTAATTAACACATACAATGTAATAATTTTAGTATTTAACATAAAAAAAGATCTTATTATGTTTATTTTTTAATATTAATGCATCTCATTCCCTAAAACAATGGCAAACAAATCCATCGCTCATGTGTACTGCGAACTACCATCACAAGAACCAATGTAATTTTTTCTCCTTCATGAAATCACATAGATATTAATGAGGGTAGAAATATTGAATATATATAATATATATGGCATGATATATATTAAATAAAATTAATATTTCATCAAATTTCGTACTTTTTACTCATTATGGATACGATATTGAAGATTATGCATACGTACAACCTACCACCTATAGAAAGCAATGTGATTTATATTCCAAGATAAAAATATATATATGGTTATAAAAATTATTATAATAAGTAAGTATGATATTTAAATCAATAATATAATTATTTATATTATTTATATATATCATATTCATAATATCCACAACTTCTGTGACAAAACATGCCCGAGAAAACAAACATTTAACACCTAAAACAATTGTAATAATAAAATATTATTAACAAATGGGTTAAAACATGTTATAAAGAAGATAATATATTATTTTATAAATATTTATATGGTATTTTATAAATTAATAACATTTTTAAAACCATCATAATAGAGGTAAAACATGTTGAACTAATGTAGAAAGTGAGGTAAGGGATTTTGTCTCAATTTCCTACCATTGAGATCTATTATAATGTTATGCATATAATTTATTTTATAAGGTTTATATAATACCAATATTAAATTTATTATCATTAATCATACTAAATTAATTGTAATTTTAGTTTAAATGATTAACATTTCATCTAATTGTATTTGAATTGTAAATAATCATGCGGAAAAGAATTTCATAACTCAATTTCTTTTAAATGAGTTATATTACATATTCATTGTCATTGATGTTATATGGATGTCTGTGTAATTATTATTTATCATATAATTTTTTACTTACATTTTTTTATTTACATTTCATACAAATAATTGATTCATTTATAAATTGTCACTTAAATGATATGATCATTATAAGGGTTTCACATCTCATATTGTATTCTTTGGGACATATGTTTTGTTATACTCTTATATTATTTTATTAGGTGTTTCAAATTCAAATTTAATATGATCTAATCACATTAATTTAATGGTATTTATTGATTCTTTGAATTTATTTGTTTCATAGGGCTTATTATTTAAATGTTACAAAAGTGGTGGAAGATTTATGAATCATTTACATTTTAATTGGGATTGTTTATACTAGAATATCCATTGAATGAAATGGTTTGATCATTATATAATAGTACATTTTCATTTTATTATCGTAAGGTTATTCATGAATGTATCAGGAAATTGTATAATTTTTATCTATCTAGTAAATTAAATGATTGATAATTTTTTAAAACAAAATCACTTTCATTTCTCTCTTGATTCAAAAATCCATTCATCCAGATCCATGATTTTCAAAATCATTTTCAAAAAAATGACAATGATTATTCCATTTAATTTTTAAAAATAATATCTTTACAAAATGTTTTTAAAAAAATTTCTTAATATTTTTTCCAGGCAAGGTACTTTTAAATTTTCTAAAAATAATGTAAATGTAATATTTCATGTTAACGTACTTAGCTTGAAAAAAAATCATTCCACCATCAAAACCACTCCTTTTATTGAACATTCAATTATAATTTTATAAGTTCATATCCAATAAATAAATTCCCCTAATATTTTGAAATATTTTTAAGAGTGATTTTAAAACTGAAATGGGTATTTTTAGAGAAATTTATTTAATGATATTTTCATGGTATTTCAATTTATCAATAACCAAAATCCATTATTTTACTCATATTCCACTGGATATATATTGTATAATATTTATTACTTCATTGGGAGTTTTATGGTCATTTTAAACAAGTAATGTAATGATATTCACATTATCGATTATGTTTTAATTCATTAACAATCTATTGGAATGATAAATTTTTGTGATTACTCAACATTACGTTTCACTTAAATGTACACTTTATTTATATCATTGATGTTATTATTTCCTTAAACATTTAATATTTTTACATACATTGTTTAATTTAACCATTATTTGACTAACTTGGTGAATAATGATAAATATTTATACTTTACATAAAACAGATATTAATTGGTTATCCATATTGTTTATGAATTAAAATGATTGTTATATATATAAAGAATCCATGGGATATGATTTGACACAAGGGGTCCAGAATTAAAACCCCCATGATAAATTGCTAGGTCTCAAGAATCCAATTATTTTTCCATGTTAAATGGGTTTTTACCCATGTTTTAGAATAGATTGTAAATGTCTTGTCGGTATACAATAATGATGCCTGAGATCATGAAATAAAATGTTAAGAATCTACTTCATTGGGAATTTATTTATTATTTTCAACAAAATTAATTCCTTGATATTATCTATGCATGCATTTTTTGAACAATTTATTTATTAAATGGAATGTGTGATCAGTTATTTACCTATTAATATTGATTATACCTTATATTATCATGATAGTAAAATTATTTAAATAGAATGTCTGTTGAGTTATTGAACTTTCAATATTGATTAATTTTATTTATTCATAGTATCTTTAGTTGTACGAAACCCTTACTACTAATTTCAAATCACTCTAATGTTGTTTCCTTTACCAACAATATAAAGGAAGAATATTTGTATGAGTTCAGTGATGCATAATTGTTTTACTCTAACTATGTTTTAATTAATTTTATCAAATGTAATATAAGATTCTAGTATGTATATAGTTTACCACAATTTCTAAAATATTCGATCCTTCAGGATGTGATCACATGCATCTTATACAAAAGTTTTAATGTAACCACCAGTTATGGGATAATTGGGTATGGTTATTTAAAAATATTCCCTAGAATGAATAATCCAAATTAGTATTTTATTGAACCATCAATCTTATGGACCCATTTCTAGTTAAATAAGATTCTTATAAAATATTTCATCAAAACAATTCTAAGAGAGCATGTTTTTGAATTTCAGGAAGACACAATAGTGGATGGCCTTTATTTCAACCCATTCAGAACATACATATACATTATAATACATTTGACGAATACTAAAACCAATTTACAAACAGATTCCCAAAGATCATATTAGTATAGTTTCTATGGAAATGTGGAAATGTAAGCATTGTTATATAAGAGAGAAACATTATCTCCATCTAGGTTCTCCAAGACTAGAATCCCTCTAAGACATATCATACATAAAATATATCTTCATAACATGGGGATGGAATTAAAAAAAGGAGATCTTGGATTATTAGTAATGTTAAAAAAGAAATGATTTAAGATTATACATGATCATTACGGTATGAGAATTTGATCATAACATTAAAATATTATAACCATCATATGAAAGATCATATAAATGAATTATAAAAGGAATATTTTCAGTTCATAAGAAATTAATCAAATTGAAATAAATATCATAATCATGGAAATAATATCTAAGTAATAATACCTAGCTTATTTTGCATACATATAAGAATAAAAAATATTATGTTAAGGATTCCTTTTAATACAATTATAACATGTTAGGATTGGGCTAGGACCCTTGTACCTACTTCAGTGTTGGGATAATAACTCATGCACCCTCTTACTTTTAGGCATGTCATATAACCGAATAACTTCTTATTTTTAGACTTAGGCTACAACCCATTTACTTTCTTGTTTTTTAGGCTTGGGCTATAACCCAGGTACCCCCTTATGTTTAGGCATTGGTAAATAACCCACGTACCATCATGCTTTAGATATTGGGATACAACCTGTGTACCCTTTGAACTCATATACACCTAATAATAACCCAATGCATTGGAAGGAGATATAGGTCCCACACATCATATAATAACTCATACAAAAATGTTTTATATGATAATAAATATTATATCATGTTCCATAAAAATTAAAGGATCTATAAACATAAAATAATAACTAATGAAATAAACTAAGTATTATTAAGATTTCATCACATCAAAAACTATGTAAAATTTATAGGATTCATAATCATTTCATCAAATCATTACCAGTTATATGAATGCCAGTTTTAAGGCCATATAACCCATGGAAGAGAAACATGTTTCCTAAGAATAATTTCAAAAAAAACATATACCATTAAAAAAATAGTTTTAATGGAAACTTTAGATCACATCATAGAAGGAAATGATTAAAATAAATGGATGTTATCTTAAGAAGAATCTATAATGGAATGATATTTTGAAAAACAATATTAAGGTAAATATCCTTTCATATTTGAAGAAGGTTGTTTAAGACGTTAAATCTTTTAAAATCCGTTTTTATTAATACAAACTATAAAACTTATAATGAAATAATAATTGAAAACCATCCAAATATATTTTCCTTCGAAATCATATAGAGAGAGAATGATAACATTTTTGAAACCTTCATCCTTTAAAACTTACAAATGAATCTTAAAATAATATTTAATATATTTTTCCATGGTATCATATAAAATAATCATGAATTGTTTTTTAAAACAATTTCTTTGAAAATATATTGAAAACTTTTTAAGAAATCCTAAAAATGTTTTGAAACCCATTTTAATGAAAATAATTTGACAAATTATAATTAAATCATAAAAACGTATTGAATCCCATTTTCCTTAATAATATCATATATATATATATATTGATATTTTTTAGAAAACATTATTTTAAGTAAAATTTATTTCTGACTGAAGAGAGACAAAAATTCATGCTTTCTTAAAAAACCGTTCTTCACTATATTATGTACAAAATACTCTTAGAATTTTACTAATACATGAATATATTATAAATTAATAGATTATATAAAAATTTAGGATTTTTCTTGAGATATTTATCATAATACTTCATCAAATAAAGTATAAACATAAAAAATCTTGAAAAAGTGATGATATTGTTTCAGTAAACTCTTAACACTTGGGAACATTGACCCTTACTCCCCATTTAAGTATATAAAATTGCAAGAATATTTAAATATAATTTAAATAGATATATTCAAGATATAAAATTTAAATGTAATTATATACAACTCATGGAGAATATTAGGAGCATAACATGGCATGTGTCTCAAAGAAATAAAAATGAGACAAAATTACATTATCGATTGGGTGACTTTTGAAACATATGAATGGCCATAAAATGGATTTGTAAATAATAATAATCTTTTTATTATAATATTATAATTAATCAATGGTATGTATAAACACCACACAAAATTAATGGGTGGTGAATAGTGTATGTATTTTTCCTAAATAAAATGTCTGACGAAATTCCCTTAACTTTTGTTTTGACTCTCTTCATACTCGTAAGAACCTCTTGTATAATAAATATACATTCATTATAAATCATTTAAATAACTATAATTAAATATTTTCATATCTATATTCTTATATATAATTCAATATATGGATTTATTGTGATTTTATATCTTCTGCTTGTTAAAAATTCTACATTATGATTAGTCTTCAGGTAATATTCAATTTGTTTTTTCACATGTATATTATTTTGATATAGCATTGGTCCTTATACTTATATCTTCATTTATATAATGTAAAACATGATATAAATATCATTAATATTCATTATATTTGTATTATAATAATCTATATGTCTATGAATGAAATACACTATCTAAGGAGACGGTTGGCCATACATACACATAAATGTTGCTTCTGTTTTATTGGCATATTGAA
This sequence comes from Viscum album, assembly GCA_963277665.1. Lineage (NCBI taxonomy): Eukaryota > Viridiplantae > Streptophyta > Magnoliopsida > Santalales > Viscaceae > Viscum > Viscum album. The sequence goes on along the minus strand of OY728150.1, from coordinate 1,876,775,473 downwards.
TAAAAAATATTAAATGACATATATCTATTTTTATATATGTATATAATGTTATTACACTAGAATAATTATTTCATATATATATATATATATATATAATATTGTCTTACTAAACATATCCTTAATACATTCTATGTAGTGTGTGAACGAATCAGATCTCTTTGAGGGGGTGGTTGTCTACGCTTCCTCAAACAAAATTATATTATTTACACCAAATAAAAACTATAAATATAAGTGTTTTAAAAGGATAAAAGAAGCTTTAAGATATAATAAAAATAATATTCAAGATATATTAATATATTATAGATCATAATTTACACAATGAATGATGGTAATGAAAAAGAATAATAATAATTATGTTATGAGGTGGTAATTTTCTGTATTCGTAAATAGTATATTAATTACCATTTAGATGGAAGTGTGTATAAGTTTAGGATGAAAAATTATCATCAAACCCACTTAATATATTAAGGATACTGATATTTTTTTAAAATCATTGATTAATAAATTTTTAGTGGGGTTTATATAAAAATAACACAAAAGAACTTTATGAAGGATGTTACCTATGATTGAGGTAACTCCATTTGTTTTGCACCAAAGTGCCTCCTTGTTATTCTATCTACCAAAGGTAAGTCTTATAGTATAGGGGAGGGGATGTTGAAGATATATTTGGGTAGATAATGGTTGATAAAATGTGTCTTGATGGGTTTGAGAAAGTTTGAGGAGAGGAGGCCTTTTTATAGTGGATAAGGAGTTGCACTCTTGTATATTTTGGGAATGGGAATTACAGCCACGTTTATCCCATGGAATGTGGATCCTCAAATAGTAAAATGTCAAGAAGTGTGACTATAGGGTTAAATATGGCTGTTAAATGGAATTTGGGAATGTTTATAGTATATTTAGGTAGTTAATTTAAAGGATTAGTCCTTAGTTAAGGATAATTTTACCTTAATCGATGTAAGTAATTTTAATTACTTTCACTAATATTAATGTTAAAAAAACTAATTTCACATTATTATACCATATGATTTTATTTAATTCAAAATACGAATACAATTTACTAAAATTAGACTCACATAAGTGGCAGAATTTAATTTAAATTTAATCTCACAGTCTCGTCGACAATACTAGTTTTTAAAGTAAAAATGGTCAAAAGATTATTATCGTTTTATATAAAATTTAATACGAAAATTGATTAAAATGAAGTAATATAGGTTTATTGATAAAAATATTATTTAAATAATTATGAATTTCATTTAAAATTTTGTATATCCTCGTGGAAAATTTTTGTGAGAAATCAGTTTAGAATTAAAATTCAGTGTTTTTAACTATTCATTAAAAAATAAATCTTCACAAAAAATGCCAAACAATTACCCTATCCTAATTATTTTGTTCCACATTAAAATATTATGTTTATTTTTACATATTAAATCTAAAAAATTTCCAAAAAAATATTTAAATTGGGTTCTCCATTAAAAGGTTGTAAAATGACTCTATAAAAATATAGGGTTTTAAGTGTAAAAATGAGTTTGTTCTTATAATATTTATATAAAATATATTAGATGAATATCAATAATATTTTACTGAATATATTTATTTTTTTTAAATTGATATCACTCAATTATAGTAAAAAATTTAATTTATTTTGTAAAACATCTTTGTAACTATAAAAATAATAATATTTTACTTTATATTTAATCCGTAGTTAAATGAATTCAACTAATATTTTTATAAAAAATTTATTTTATTAAATTTGTTAATACTATTAATAAACTATATTTTAATTCAATGTTTATATCTTATAATATTAAATAATATCATTTTAATAATATATTTTTGTTCAGCAAAACCATGTTTTGCATGATACACAAGCCATTGAGGAATGATAGTCTTGCGTTTAATTTAAACTAATATTATTGTTGAATGTAGATAAAGTTGTAAATTATGTTTCCTATACTGAATGATTATCTTGTCGTTGTTTATAACAGAATACACACATGGTGCTTTTATATAAGATAAATATTTTTGATGTTGCATGAAATGAAAAATTAGAAAAATATTAAATTAATTTGAAAAAAAATAATTCACAATATTTCTTGTTGTTCCATTCAACCCCACATAGAATGATATTCTCCCTCAAAAATGTTCTTGGTTATCAAATTTTTAAAACATGAAAGTTTATTTCACAGACACCCACATCTTAAATATTTATACAAAATCTTCCCTTGTAAATGGAATGTCAGAACCATAATAGTTACCCAAAATAACATATAACCAGGTTTCAACATAGTATAAACTAGGTTGGGATTAATTATTGGACATGGAGAAAAGGCATACCAATCTATAGGTATTGATTCAATTTTTCAATCAAAAACAGTGGAATAATAAATGAAAAGTGTAGGTCCTCGATGTCATAAATCTATAATGGTTTAAATGGCCACCAGTTCAACAAAAATTAAGTTATTAGCAAAACACATTTTTAACTGATCCTAAAATTGAGTAATTATTTTATTGAACAAGGCATTAATGAAATATTCTTACATGATATATTTAAATAAAAAACATTTTTGGTTTTGATTTAACAATTTTTACTTCAACCATTATCTCATGAAATAGATGTTTATAAATTAACGTAAATTCCTAAGTTACTAAAATACACTTTTGTAAAATCTTATGTCCCATAATATAATGAAATGTATAAATATGTTTCATTAAATATTCTTTAAAATCAATATGGTTAATAAATTTGTCTATAAACATAAAATTTATCTCTAATAGTTCATTATTGTTATTTTTTCATCATAAAAAATTGCACATTAACCTGGACATCACGCATGCCATTAGTATGAATGAAAACTTTGACATCCTTTGGTCATGGGTTTAAGACCTGTGGCCTTGTCGGACATTATTCGTTGTCACCTGACATATATGATGTCCTATTCTAAAATCACCCTAAAATAATTTACTATATAAATATGATGTAGGTCCTTGAAATTAGTCCAATAACTAGATATACTTTTAATTAAGGTTTTCAATACAATATCAATACATAAATAATTAATCCAAAGCTTAACATAACCATTCCATAAATAGTTAAACATGAATCCCTTCGAAAATATCATCATACAAAACATTATAACAAAATTGGAAAAATCTTATTAAGATTGATTCTCTATATATCAAAAATTTTATCTTGGTTTTCCCATTCCAAACATGTGAATACCCTCATCATATATTCTATTGAGACATAGTAATAACCTCGATGTCCATAAATATTTTTGGAAAACATTCGTGATTCCAAATACTAAAGGTTTCTACGTATATTACATAAATCCAAGATTTTTTAATATTAATCCATGATTACATATTTAACATTTTCAAGAAATAAATAATCATATATAGGTTAATCAGTGCTATCCAATTTACATTACCCTAAACAATAATCTATTTATCAAATGGGAAACACAATTTCCTAAAAATGTTGATCACATTAAGGTTACCGTCCATTAGTAAAAATATCAATTTTATAAGTGTTCACCTTTATTAAAAATATAGTTTTAAAACCTTAATGAAATATTATACTGAAAATAATTATATATTTTATAATTCATATAACATACTCAATAAAATATGGAAAATATTTTCTTAATTCAACAAACATTATTATTAAAACATTCCTCAAGCTTGACCAAAATATTCCTTAATAAATATTTCCTAGAATATGAAATTTGAGTCATGTAATAAGGTTTCTCAACATAAATTTAATATTTTTTCTAATGATTAATGTAAACAATAATGGAATAACATCAAATACATTTCACATGTCATTTTCAGTCTCTTTATCTTTAGAAGAATAACCAGAACTCATAACACCTTTCTTATTCTCTTTATGTGATTTCCACTTGGAAAATCAATTCTTATAATTCCCACAAAAGCCACATATTAAAAATTAAATGTTTTGCATGTTTCTTCTAGTTCTTTATTTTAACTAAAACAAGAAATCAAGAGGTGAGAAACACATATCATCGAAGAAAATCATATAATAATGAAAATATACTAATGGGGTGTCTAAATCATGAAACATACCTTATAATAAATGAAAAAATAGTTTTATCCTAGGATATTTATAGTCTTATTATTTTTAAATACTTCATTATTGTTCATGAATAGTTTGGGAATATCCAAAGCTTATCCACAGTGAGTGTCAAACTAAGTGTACAGAATGGCCCATTATCCTGTACCGGAATACTATGGGTAAGGCCCAAGACATCATATAATATTTTTTACCCCAAGTTGTATCTTTGAAAAATCCAAATCCACTTTTATTATCCATAAATATATTTATTCCTAGGAAACCATTCACTACATCCTTTAACAAAATTCCAGGATATTTTCTTTTACTTTTATTTATCCATATACTTATCCTTAGATATGTCCATAGAGTTCTCAATTAGTTTTTATCATCCTAGATTCCAAATGTTATCTAAACCTTTATATTGATTACAAATATATATACCCAGTCTTAACATATATAGGCATTTATTTACTTTTTCGGAATTCATAAAAACATTTTACAAATGAACACCCAAATACTGTATGAATGTAGTTCCTTTGGAAACATCGAAATGTAAAAAATGGTACATAAGAGGGAAATATTATCTACCACTGGGTTCTCCAAGACTAGAACCCCTCTTAGACATATCATAAATGAAATATATCTTCATAAACTAGGGATGGAAACAATAAAAAGGTGATTTTAAATTCTTATTAAGTGTTAAAAAGGGAAAGATTAAAGTATTAAATTGAGAATATAGGTTTTAGAATGTGATCATAACATTAAAAGATCATACCATACATATCAATTATCATAAAAATAAATTAAGGAATCAAACATGAATGTTATTATGAAATGAATCATAAGAAAATAAAAATCATAAGCCATGAATAAATAACTGAGAAATTAGTGATAAATTTTTTGGACTACATATAAGATTATAAAATTTTATGTCATGTCTAACTACAAATAAATTTATACCATGTTAGGTTTGGGATTCAACCTATGTACCTTACTTATTTTTATCATTTTTACACAACCATTGTACATTATTATTTTTATTTTGGGGCTACAACCTATGTACGTTCTTGTTTTTGGGATTGGGATACAACCTTTGGGCCCAATTTCATTTATTATTGGAGAAATAATCCATATACCATAATGTTTTTTTCATCAGATACAACATAATGTACCTTTGGAGATCATATAAATATTATCATTACCCAATCACTCTTCATATAACAACTCATTCATAGAAATTCTTCAACATAATAAGTCTAATATCTAGACCCATAAAAATAATATTAGATCTATAAATATAAAATCATAACCCATGAAATGAAATGGGTATCATTAGCATTTCATCAGAGTATAACATATGGAAAAGAGATGTGTGTCAGAGTAATTTCATCAAAGAATAAACCTTGAAATGAACTATGATACATATTCATATATCTTATGGAAGATAAATGAGTGTTAAAAGAATAATTGCATCAAAATATAAACCATTCCAAGTTGAATATGAATGGAATCTGTGGAAAATTTCCTAGAAGAGAATGAGTAACATCAAGAGATGTTATCATTGATAGAAAATAACTAAGAAGATTATTTAAAACATTTTCTGAATTTAAATATTCTATCTTCAATGAAAAAGGATCTTTAAAAAATAAAACATTTTGGAAACTATTTTCATGAAAATAAACTTGAAAACTAATAAATAGACCATGGAAAACATATTAGAAACGTTTCTAATTGAAAATATATAATGTGATCTTGAAAAAATTTAGAAATAATGATTACATTAAAACTAAAAATATATTCATGAAATCATTTTTATAATTTTATTCTTTGAAAACATTTAAAATATGATTGACAACGTCTTCAGTACCAATTCCTTGAAAATACGTTGAAATCATACAAAGAAATATTCAAAACGTTTTGAAAATCATTTCTTTGAAAATACATTGAAAACATATAATAAAGTCTTTAAAAAATAGAAATCCATTTTCCTTGAAAATAGATAAAAAAATATGTATTCAAATAAATTTGGAAAACAATTATATGCAACATTGTTTGAAAGAATATAGATTTCCAACTGAAGAGATTGGTAATTACATGATTTCTTAAAAACACTGTATTAACTATCTCATGTTCCAATGTGTGTAAAAATCATACCAATATATGAATTTATCATGAAAACACAAAGGATAATGAAACTCAATATTCTAATAGCTATATGGATCATATTATTTCATAAAATTAATTATAAACATAAACACTCTTGAAAAGCTATGAAATTGTTTAAATAATTCATTACCACTTAGTAATATTGAACCAGACTCTCCATATAAGAAAATAAAATAAAATTAAGATTATAATATCATGATAATAATGATAATAATGTTATAAAATTTAAAAGTTAGTATATACGCCTCATTAAAAAATATAGGTGCATAACATGGCAGGTGTCTCTAAGAATGGAAATTGAGACAAAATTACTTTACATATTTGGTAACATTTGCAACATAAAACCTCTATAAGAAAGACCATAAATTGGATATTTAAATACCCATAAATTAAATTATAATAATCACATAATTCATCTATTCATATTATAAATAACACACAAAATGGATGGGTGGTGAATAAATCGTGTATCTCATGGAAATACAAAGTGAAATGAAATTACCTTTCCTTATGTATTGACCCTCTTCATACTCATAAGATCCTCCTATATAATAAATATATGATAATTATAAATCTTTTAAAGATATATATTGTTTTATCTAATTCCATATATGGGTTTATTATGGCTATATAATACTCTCTTTTAAACCATTCAATGTTAGGGTTATGCTTCATGTAATATTTTACTTTTTTCACATGTGTCTTGGTTTGTTATATAATTTGTCTTTATACTTATATCATGATTTCTAGAAAAAAAACCATGATATAATTATATTTATTATTTATAATTTTTTTATTATAATAATAATATATATATGTATGAAATGTAATTCATAGTTCATGTTGATGGTAGGTCGTATATAGGCATGAACGTTGCTTCTGTTTATTGACGTATTGAATGAATAAAACTAAACAACATATATTTATATTAATATATATATATATATAATAATTATATAATAATTATTATGATATATATATCATATAGTTTCATTAAAAATATACTTAATACATTCCATGTAGCGTGTGAAAAAATCACATCACATTGAGGGGGGTAGTAGTCCATAATTCTTCCAATGAAATTATCATATTTACAAAAAAATTGAATTTATAAATATTCATGTAAAAAAATGATTAAAATTTTTTAAATAAATAATAAATATAACATATAAAATATACCAACATAGGTAAATCATAATTTCTAATAGGAGAGGGTGTAAAAGAAAATTGTACAGTCATTGTTTTGTGATGCAATAGTTCGATGTACATATAAAAAGTATGTTCATTACCCATTAGATGTAAGTGTGTCAAAGTTCAGCTAAAAACCTTAGAAAACAACATAATAGTATATTTATTATACTTTTTTATAAAATAATGTAATATGATGAGTTTAGAGGGTGGAAAATAGAAATAACATAAAATAACTTGGGGAACAAAGTTACCTATTATTTGAGTATCTCTTTTCTCTTTTCACGAAAGGGATTCTTGGATTGATTTATTTTCAATGTGAGGCATCTAGAATGATTTTTGGGATGTAGAGTATATATTTTTGTAGATCATGGTCTATCCAAATTTTCTTTACTGGTGTGATGAAGAGGTCGGAGAGGAGTCTTTTTTATAGTGGATGAGGAGGGGCATTCTTTAAAATTATGGGAAATGGAATTCCACCCACATTTTTCCCAAGTAAAGTGAGTAAAATTATGTTGAAAAGTATAAAATATTCAATATGTTTTTAAAATATGTTCATTAAATGTAATACGGAAAATTTTCAAGTTAATTTCGCCCTTTGAGTTTAAGGATTAGTCCTTAGTTAAGCTTATTTTTACCTTAATAGACATAATTAATTTCAATTCCTCTTGATAATATTTTAGTAAAAAAATAATGTTGAAATTATTATACATTATAAATTATTATTAATAAAAATATAGCATCCATTTTCAATATAAAAATATATATAAGTGTCTGAAAAAAATTTTAAATTTAATCCCACAGTCAGGTCGACAATACGATGTTTTAAAGTAAAAATGTTCACAAGTTAACTGTGTTTTTATATTAAATTTCAATGTGAAATTTATTCTAATGACATAAATTGGGTTGATTAATAATATTATGATCTAATTAAATATTTAAACAAATTTAGAATTTAATTTTCCCCTATAAATAAACTATATGAAAAAAACAATTTTGTATTAAAATTTCATATTTTCTACTATTCATTAAAAATGAAACTACATGGAAAAATACCAAAAATTTACCCTAACCTTATTATTTTGTACCACTTTAAAATTTGAATTTTATTTTGACATATAAAATATATAAAACTCATAAAATAATATTTAAAATTATTTCTCCATTAAAACGTTCAAAGATCCCTTAATCAGAATAAAGGATTTAAAGCATACAATTCTATTTGTTCTTATCATGTATAAATAAAATATTCTAAATAAATATTAAAAATATTTTGTTGAATATATAAAATATATTTTACATTATTTTCACCCACAAATTGAAATTAATTTAATTTTTTATGTTAAAACATTTTTATGAACATAAAAATAATAAAAGTTTCATTTATATTCAATGGATTTTCATATGAAATCATATTATATTTTTGAGAACAATGTATTTTAATAAATTGGTAAATAAAATTAAAAACAACTAATTTAATGACTATGATATATATTATAATATTATAAATAATTTAATAAAATATTATTGATTGGAAAAACTCAGTATTGCGGGTTATTCTAGCCATCGAGGAAAGTCAGTATTGTGTGTAACGTGAGCTAACATATGTTTTCAGTGTAGAAAAGGCAAAAATTTATGTTGAGTTTTGTACAAAATTAACTTGGAGTTTCATATAACTCAATCCCGAAATGGTGATTTTATATAAAATAACCTATTTTTAGTGATTCATTAAATGAAAAATATCAAAAAAAAGTATGTTAATTTGGAAAATAATATATCACAAAATATCAGGGTGTTATAGAACTAGAATCTTAATTCCATTCCTATTTAAATAATTCATGTGTTAGAAATAAAAAAAGTTGACCTTTAGAGTAATCATTAAGAGAATGCATCAAATTTCAAATATTTTATATCTCATTATAATCATACTAAATTGGTGAATAAAATAACTGACTAGAAATCAACAAGTAATTATAAATTCTTGGGTAATTCATTTTGAATTTTTTCATGAGAAATTATCGTACCAAATTTTCATCCATTAGTTATTTTATCATCATCACAATAAACTTCCACTCAAAAGCCTTAAGCATAAGATTATCCCCTTTAAAGGAAATCAAATCCATTTTATCATAAATATAATGTGTTAAAACATCTCACATACATCCCTTCACTAATATAAATTATGAATACCCTTTACTCATTAAGAAAATATTTTTTCCCTCTTTATGGATATTTTAATCCCTAAAGTGTTTAAACCCAAACTGCACACCACTAAAATATATTAGGATTGGACTGAATCCACCAAGAGTAACATGGTCATTTCTATTGTTGAGTAGGATTGAGAATCCAATATATAAGGGTAAATTAGAACATATTACATGTCTCAAAGCTTCATAACATCAATTTTTTATATCTTAATGTACAATAGTACTACAATTAATCACATTCTAACAGGAACTATTCATCATTTATGATCTCAAAAGAAACATTTTTCGTTTTCAGGTCTATGTATTCAATATTTTGATAAGGGTAAATATAATCCTCATGTGATAATCATATAAAAGATTATGTTTTGAGAACTCGTGTAAGATTATAAATTAATAGTGGTCTGTCATGAAAAGTAATTTATTATAGGGATATTATGGATTTATATGCATGTCGCGGTACAATCTTGCTATAATTTGTGAATGAAATATTTCTTTAATAAATAATTTTGAGTAATACATAATGATAATACCTCCTTTGAATACTATGAATCATGGTAAATTGACACAGGATATCACAAACATGAAGGAAAACAATCATAAATAAATGTTAAAACATAATTTGTTCCTATTAATGGGAGATAATATACTCTCATCAACCCATAGAGTGATTTAAAAGTGTTTTTTATAATTCTTATTAATTTCATTGAAATAAAAACCACAAATTTTGGAAATCATTGGGTTGGGTTGGCTTAATGAAAAACTCCCCAAACAATTTTTTATCTTATGAGGATCAGGAAAGTTTCATTATTAAATAACCTATATCTGTTGAAATAGATATTAACATACAAAAAATAAACATCAATCTGAATTCCTGACACCATTATTACAATATATAAAAATATAATATTAAATAAATATATCTAGGGATTTTGAATCAATTGAAAATGAACTATTAAATTTGAATGAAAGAATTAGGATCCTTTATCTCCATCCAAATGGTGTTAACTGCACAAAATGATATTTCACCCACATAGAGTGACTATATTCAAATAAAATATTTATTCTTTTAAGTAATATTTTAATACCGAAGAAGGAAATATACCCTTGATTATTAATGAATATCAAGTACAATAACTAGTGTATGTTCTATAAGCTTTCAGATAATTGGTACTACTACTATTGATTAAATAAAATAGGTGAATGTAGGTTCCAAGGAAAATGTATAACATATATTGATTATTGTATCCATGACTTCTTAATATTAGTAGTAATAAATTTATTTTCTCAAACAACATTTGGGTGTGTTTTTAATCCCTCTAAATTTTAAAATAGAAAAAATTGTTTGAGAGATTTTGTGAAACACATCACTGAACAAAAATAGACATCAATTATTTAAATATAACCCTTTATCCAATCTATAAATTTTATGATATGATTCATATTAAATACTTCATTAAATATATAAAATTTTCCAAAATATATAAAAAAATTATTATTAAACAATCTATACATTTTTGGAAATTTATTTTGGCTCTTCATTGTATTTTTTCTTCAAAGATCATTTTTATTTCATCATAAAAATATATATTATAATTATTTTATATAAAATTTAGAAAATTAATTTGAAAAAACTAAATACATTATTATATCAAAATATAGAAGTATACATATAGTTAAAAATATAATTCTTCTGAAAATATATTCTTTTAGTGAATAGTTCCAAATATTGTTTCTATGTAAAGTGGTCATTTATTTTGATGAATTAATTAATTTAATAGATAAATTATTATTTTAATCTTATTTCAAAGTTACATAAGTATTATTTAGATACATTTAATTAAATTAATTAAATTTGAATTGTATTTTTATTAGAAGTTATTATATGTTTATTTTTATGTTTTAAAACATATTTTATGAAAAATATTTTAAAATACATAATGATTATACATTATAAATAATTAAAATAAATTATAATGATAAAATATTTAAATTAAATTTTTATTATATATATATATATATTTAAAGTCATATAATTATTATTATAAGTTATATAGGTAATGTATTATCATATTTAAATAATAAAATGCATTTGTTGGGAAATAACAATTCATCATGCTTATGGGTTTGATATTAAATTAATTTCTTTCACAAATGTTAATTTATTTTTACAAATTGAATTCTATATTTCGAATCATTATAATTAATATTAGTTAGTAAGTTCAAGTTAATTTTTCTACAATATTAATAGTAAATTTAGTAAATATTAATTACGATAGAAAAAGGAAAATATGTGAATTAAGTGTAAAAATATTTTAACAATGAATAAAAAAAATAACCAAAAAAGTATGAAATATAAAATATTATTTTAATTAATAAAATTATAAAATTTATACTTTATTTTTGTAATTTTTAAATGATCATGTCATCTATTTGATAAATAGTTGGTTTTGGTACAATAAAACACAATATGTATTTTGGGTTAATATTCAAATTTAATTAAGGAATTTATTTTGATGAATTAATGTATTTTTTGAAATAAATAATAATTTTAAAAAATATTATTAAAATTTAATTTTCATTAAATATAGATGATCACATAATTTTTATGAAGTCAAATATAACTAATATACGTGTTCGCAATCCCATATAGTTAAAAAAACCTAGCATTTCTCAAAAAATGGTGATTCTTATTTTAAAAGGGTAAACTCAGATATTTTAAAAATTATTTAGATTAAATGAATATTATTTTATAAATCCTAACATCAACATTTTATAATGAATAATTTTTCATAATATTAAGAGACAATGAAATTTTTGGACAAAAATAAATAGGAAAAACCTATACGGTTTTAATTTTGACATCAGAATGTTATAAAATTATGTAATAAATAATATAAATGGTATCCACGACAGAATATATGTTATAATTTAAAATAATGGGACATTTTTATTTTATTAATTTTATAAATCCATTACGAATTCTCCAAAAAAATAATATATTTTAGGGTATTGAAATCATTTCATTAAGTGTATGATTCCCTTCCACATCAACAGGGGTATTATTTAATTATGTTCGTCCCTATGAATTTGAAGATAATTATAACTACTCCCTTTTTGAAGAACCCATTGCAAAAAATGAGAAGGTTTCTAGTTTTTTTATTTTATTATATATAGTCTAATTACTATGTTTGAGAAATGATATTGACTAACCCACTTATTTCCAATATAACACACCCACAAGATCCCAATTATATTCACTAAAAATTATTGATTCACTTCATTAATATTCCAAACCCTCTCAAGTGTCCTCACGAGTATCCCCCAAGCACTCCATTATCTCCTCCCAAACTTTTGGAATCATACTCTCATGGTATGTAACCTTCCACTCCTTCTTTCAATTAAGGAACCTTAATTGAAATTAGTCAAATGAGGTTTAATTGGCTATATTTGAATTCATTTATAAACATTACCATACTATAAAATTGATGATATGTTAATGATAGACCATTTATCCTCTCCCATTTTGACCCTTTCCAATTTCATTACTATGTTGAAATTAAGTAAAGGAATTCTCTCTTATCCCATCAATTCAAGGAAAACTTATATGTTATTCTTCTTAACATCAATTTGTCCATGTTGGGATATATTTTTCACTATATCCTTTTCTATCAATTTTATGTATAAATGATGACATAAACCTTATTCTATCATTAATTCATACCATTAAAATTTATAGACCCCTATTATTCAACTAAAATTTCGTTATAATTTTCCTTGAAAACCCATTGAGAAGTGAATATTCATAACAATTTCTAATCAATAGTGTCTACCATTATACATGTAAAATTATATATTCAGGATGTACATTCATTTATGTAACACTACATTATCTTGTAATAAAATATTATGATGAATGAATCTATTTTTTATGATCTATATTGTACACATAATCATAAGAATGAAATGAATCTGACATGTTCACCTAGAATTATATAGTTATCCAATGCGTTGAGAAATGATTAATATCATGAGACACCCTAATGGTTCTGGGAGTAATCCAGATTCATTTATTTGAATTGTTACATCATAATGTCTCCGAAGTAATTCTTAACCTATGTTTATGATGTAGTGTTTTAAGTTGTTTCCACATTCCCAATGTTTCTTTTATGTTATCATTATATATCATGACACATTATTCAGGATTATGATTCCCACCCATTTTCTATACCATGAATATTAATATTTTCTAACATGTATTACTTTCTTCATGTTATTCCATGTTTATTCCATTAGTGGGATTTATAGATCACCTATTTATTAAGTATGTCCCCATTTTATCCCTTCAAGTGTTAAGTACGAAGTAATAATATGATCATGTTAAGAAACTTTTCAAAATAGATAATGTATTCCCTGTTTTATGTTGCTATTTATGGTACTTAATTCCCAAATACATTTTAATTCTGAATTTTCTAGGCGCTATTAAGTGTAATAGTATTTAATAAATCTCAAAATAATTTGAAATAATTTCTAGAGATTTCAAAGTTTGTATCAAAGAAAAAGAATTCATATTTTGGGATTAAAATTATAAATATCCAATGAATGCATACAGAATAAGACTAAGTATAATTAAACATCCCTAAATATTATTGATTATGAAGTAAGTGTTTTATCAATATAACACATCCTTTTTTGGATACTATAAGTGGATGTGGCTCTGGCATAGATGTACATATGTTAAAACCTAAAAAAACCACTTTGAGCTAGACTCGACTAAGAACCGGTGCATGAATATGAGGCTTGATGCTAACATATATTGACACTACAAGTAGATATGATTTGATAAGTTTATAATCTAATTATGAACCATTATTAAATGAAAAAATATCATAAGAGTACATGTTAATAAATAGATCATGGATAATATATAATTATTAATAGATATTGATATGTGAAGAAATTAATTTCATTTATAAGTTATAAATTTAATGTCAGTTGATTACCATTCATGTTTATATTAGTTTAAAAATAATCATCTATAAATTTTACCTATATTCTAGCCAATGTCAACAAATATGTGGAATGACTTGTTATTCCTTCATGGATTATATGACCTGTTTGAATTTTATTATAGTGATTTAGGAATAATTTTTTTGAGTTATCATGAGTTGGAGAATAGATGAGATTGTAGTTTAAATTAATTAATTAATGTAATTATACTTGTTAAGAATGTATATTTCATTATTTATATATTCTAGATGATAATGGAATTCATTAAAACTATGAAAATTATACTAACTCAATATGTTTTTCCATATTATGATCATTTATGATGAATTGATGATCATTATATTAATCACTGATTTATGCTTTTATAGTCATTGAATTTATCTTGATCATTTAAGATATTAGACGAAATTAGTTATTTGGTTTATTTTTATCTTACATGTCTATTTTTTCAATTCTGCATAATGATATCCTACATGGAATCTTATTTATGTGATAAATTTTTTACTTCACATTCCCTATTTTAAGAGGATGTTTTGTTATCCTTTCTACAATTTCGGTGTTCAATAATGATAATTTCAAGTGCCAAAAAAATTCTTACCGAGTTTAAGTTGAAATTTTAAAGATGAAATTTGTTTACGGGGGTAAGAATATAACACCCTACATTTTGAAATAGTAAATCATTGTTCAATATTGTGTGTGATATGCAACACCAATCCCAACTAATAATTATTATTTAAATTTAACAGTTCTACACTTTCAATAATTTTTGATATATGGGTTGGATTATATAATTCATGAAAAATATAAATATTTCCTAAATTTTTTGATCAATTATTATTAAAAAATCGATCAATTTTTAATTTCATTATGTTATTCATAATATTTATTCTTTAAAAATAATTTTACCTTCTTCTTATAAAAAAATTATAATTATTTTCCAGAAAATTTAGAAAATGTATTTGAAAAAACTAAAACCATTATTCAGATCAAATTTTTAAAATTACCTCAGGGTGAAAATTTGGATTCTTTGAAAAATACATATTTTTCATTGAATAATGAAAAATGTAGTTTTTATGTAAATTTATCATTTCATTAAATAAAATAAATAATCTAAAATTCCAATTATTATTTTAATTTTTATTAAAGAAAAACAAATTATAAATAAGTTATAATTAATTCAATTAATTAAACTTTAATATTCATTGTACCATATATTATTATAATTTGATTTTCAAGCCTAAAACACAATTTTTATGAAAACTTTTTCAAAATGCTTAATTTTTCCCCATTATATTTAATTAAGTTAAAACCTATTGAGAAATTATTTAAAATAAATTTTCATATTCTATTTCTATATTTATGAATTGAAAATAATATAATAAATATTACTATTTAAGAGTTAAAGTAAAATCATTTTTTACTTTAAAAAGGATTTTTTTGGAAAACCTATTTCAATTGTTCGTACGAGGTTTATATTATGTTCATTTATTCCACCAATTTAAATTTATTTTAAAAAATGGATTCAATATTTTTAACCATTATAATTAATATTACGTAATATGGTCAACTAAATTTTTGAACAATATGAATAATATGATTAGTAAATATTAATTACCACAATAAAAGGACAATATTTTAATTAGGAGTAAATATAATTTAATAAAAAAAGAAACTAGGTAACCCAAATAGTTTGAATATTTATATTTCTTATTAAATAAAATGATTATTATTTTTTTTCTTTAGTATTTTTAACTTTGTAAGTGATCATGTATTTATTTTTATTAATAATATGTTTTGTTATAACAAAATAGAAATTTTTTTTTGCGTAATATTCAAATTCAATTGAAGAATTTATTTTGATGAATAATTGGATTTTTAAAATAAATATTAATTTTAAAAAATATTGTTATTAAATGTTTTTTATCAATTATAAATGATTATAAATTTTTTATGATGTCAAATAAAACTTTTATAAGGGATCAAAAACTATTATTGTCAAAGAACCCATCATTTCTCAATGCATGATTATTATAATTTTAATTGTTTAACTAAAAATATTTTCAAAAATATTTAATAAAATTAAAATTATTTTTTAAAATTATATCATTGTAACTTATAAATGGTGAATCGTTCATATTTTTCCTTGACAATCAAATTTTCTTGGGGGAATTTTAATACGTTATAAATATATGATGTGTATTATGACATCATAATTTAAAAAAATTATGTAATATATACTATAAATGGAATTCAAAAAGAAATATATTTTATCTATTTAAAATAATGTGATTTTAGGTTAATTATGTTAATTTTATATAGCCTTTATGAATCATCCGAAACCAGTAATATATTTTAACGTTTTAATATCATTTCTCTAATAGTATGAAATAATTCCACATCAGCTGCTGCATTATTTTATAATGTTCAGACATTAGACTTATAAAATAATTAAAACGACTCCCATTTTTCAGAAACCATTGGAAAAACTGTGGGAATGATTGTGTTTTTTATATTATTATGTAGAGTCCAATGCCTATGTTTCAGAAATGAAAAATCATTCCCCACTCATTTCTTATACAAACACCAACAATATCAATTTTATATTCACTAAAAATAATTTTAAAACGTTCATAATCTATCATAACCTCTCTAGAGTCCTAACAAAGATCCCCCAATCTCTTAAAGAACACCTTCCAAGGTTTTGGAATCACACCATCATGGTATGGGGTCTTCCTCATCTTCTTTCAATTAAGGAACATTATTTGAAATTAGTATTGTTATTTCATGATGGATATATTTTCAGTCATTTATAAACATTAAATTACTATATTATTTATTTTATTTTAATTAGATACGATTTATTATCTCTCATTTTTACCCTTACCGTAGTTGTTTCTATACTGAAATTTAGTACTGTATTTCTCTATTCTCATTTCAATTCATTCACCAATTTTATATTATCAATCTTAATTTCCATTTTTTCAAATTGGTGATATATTATTACATATTTAATTTATTATTTAATTTATGTATAAAATATTATATACCACTTAAAATATCATTAATCCCTACCATTAACATTTATACACCCCCGTTATGCTGACAAAATTTAACTATGATTTTTCATGCCATACAATAGTATAGTAAAAACTCATACCCATTTCTTATCATGGGTGTTCACATTTATTAACATATATTTCATGACCCCCTCCCCAGATAGTGTACCCCTCCGGGGCCGGCAATGTGAGAAGAGAGATAATGACCCCCGATTCCCGCCTCCAGTAGGCCCCGGGTTTGCGACTAGCACTAAGAGTATATTAAACTTACAAATGGGAGGCATTACAATCTAAGAGAACACATGCGGAAGATAGAGATAGAATATACTCCAATCAACTCCAACTCAGAACTGAAATATAAATGAAATCCAAGTACACATATGAAATGTCATGCAAAAGTACTACAACTGAAAGGGAAAACAAAAAATTACCCAAAAGAATGTAAAACGGCAGTGACCACAAGCCCGAACAGCTCCTCCTCCAACCACCAGATAGTAGTAACCAACATGATCCCAAACCTGCTACAAGTGTCCTGAAAAACATTTTATATATACATAGGGTTAGTATAACAGTATACTCAGTAGGATCCTCCCCATGCCTCTCGTGCAAAAGTAAAGAAAGCATGTTAAAGCCCAGTGAACAACAAGTGAAACTAACTCGTCAGCTAAACAGGTATACTAAGTTCCAATCCTCACCATGGCTACTCTCACCAAGTAACACATACAAGAATATAGAATATAATAAAGAATATCAAGGGTACCCCGCTACTACTTCCCCACTAGTTTGCCGCTTTTCCCCAATGACATACATCCTGTGCTTATCTCTCCAAAGGCTTGCCCGAAGACACCTGGGCTAAGCTCCACAATCTTCACCTCGTGCACCACATAGGCTTGCCCGCAGACACCTGGGTGAAGCACCACACCATCCTCACAACAAAAGTAACCAGGAAGTTTCCGAGAGCCACAACAGCTCGCATAACGTGTATCAGACGTCAGGTATAATACTTCAAGCCATTACATCCCATACTCCGAGTAAGGATCCATAAGCCATCATAGCCTATACACGTTACACCTATAGTAGTCCATAGGATACTATATGCAGAATATATGTGTGTGAATAACCACAATCCATTACAGCCCTCTACACACATATATGGGGTAACTAACCACTATGCCTCATGGCACAAGTATCTACCATGAGAAAAGAGCGGGGCCAAAGGGGGTAGTCAGCCATTCGACCTCCCATCAGAATGTTGGGGAAAACACCCCCCAAGGCTCAGAATCCCCGGGGTGTCAGTTTCCCTTACCGACAGGGTGGAGTAGCGTAAAGAAACATTAAAAGTACAGAATATATATATAACTCACATACACACTATGGGAATTACCTAGTCTTAGATACAACTACAGCTAACGTCTATTAGACTCCAGGCTGCTACTTCTAAAACTAGGTGTCCTAAAAGCATAGAACCATTTGAAGATCTTTATTAGATTACTCCGTTCTCATTTTATCAGTTCCACTATACATTAATTAATTCTTTAAACATTAGTTAACCATGAACAATTCCACATTAAACTGAATTGGCATCACATTCAAAAACAACTGCTCCTTTTAAGATTCATATCACCTTTAAATTCCAGTATCTCCATCCCCGTGGATTTTCACTATTTAATCAAACATTCATTACAGAATTACTTTTCCATATTCCCTGGCATTCTAGAAAAACATCCTATGCTTCTAAACAAAAAGGAGGCTCAACATGGTGAGTAGATATACTACCCATCGAGTCTTTACCACCTATAGATAGAGCGTAGAACCATTCTCTCTTGAGAGGCTAAACACAGAAAGAACGTGGCATAAACCGCGCATCTTCGACTCCTTTGGAAGAAGGGTGAGCAAGACCATATTCCTTGAGCAGTGGGGAAAAGAAAAGTAGATTAATATTCAATGAAAACCACAAGCATCCAGCAACCACATCCATCCCATTCCATCACCCCTGGTGTCCTCCCGAACACCCACATGCATAAACTGCTGCATCTCGCCACTCTAGGCGTCATCCACTACCACAACCACAAGGCCTCCACGCCTCCACATATCACAACACCCCTCCAGGGTCACATCATAGCACAAGCAGTAGAAAAACAACAATCACAACCAATGGGCTCTTGGCCCTTTAACAATCAAGAGGGTAACTCAGAACCCTTAAGAAATTCTCACACAATCTATTCTTTAATCCATATTGAATTAGCAGATTTGTTAAGCGTAGGTTCCAATTACGGGATACCTAATCAGTAAGTTATCACAATTAAATAACTATGCTTACTTCCCTAATTTGATTATCCTCAAATTAGAACAACTATAACAACAGAAATAACCAGATTAATTTACATGCCTCTTTATCATTATCCAATTAATTAATAATTAATTCCGACTTTACGTTCATTATAAATTTCTATCATGAACGAAAAATAGATCAAAGAAATCATAGATATCACTCTATCTAGAAAAACATGAGGCAACTGTTATCATGGTATAAAGAAAGAACATGCGATCAACCAATTATCTTAATCGAGTTCAAGTATTTAATTAGGTCAATTTCATTGTGATCCAAAGTGATAAATCATTCTAATTCTACGATCGCACATATAAAATTAGAGAATCCCTGAATCCCCTACCTAGAACAGTTCTTGACGACCTTTTATCCACCCCACGGGTCAAAATCCTCCTCTCGTGACAACTGCATCTACCAGAGGATGCCACGGTACGACAGTACCAACCATCCCCAAGAAAAAAAATACCCATTAGAATCTTGGAAATTACATGGTATAATAAGGAATAGAGAAACAAGAGAAGATGATCCCCAAAGGAACGACAATAAAACATACCGTATTGGGAAGATTGACCGATAGAGTTCGATTGCATCCAAAACAGAGCAGAACCAAAACTAGAAGTAAAGATTGATTATGAAAATCCTACGGGAATGATTGAAAGGTTTTAGCGTCTCTTAGCTGTGATCAAAGGGAAAGAACAAGGGAGAATGATATCTCGTCCCTTTTTAAGATTTAATGGGGCGAAGGTCTAAGATCCGGTTAATTCTCCATTAAAAACGGATCACATTAACCCACATGGTTTGACCAAGTAAATACATCCCGACCTTAGGAATAATTAATATAGGATTTATGGCATTTGAAACATCCTTAAGAGCTTTTAAAATGAGGCTTTAAATGTATTTTACATCAAAGGAAACGTCAAAAGGCGCAAAACTGTAGGAGTCTGGAAACATTGTTCTCCCACCGTTACTGTACATGAAGCCGATCTGTAAAACCGATCTGTCAGACCAATCTGTGAAACCGATCTGTTAGACCGATCTGTGAAACCGATCTGTGAAACCGATATGTGAAACCGATCTGTGAATCCGATCTGTGAAACTGATCTGTGAACCCGATCTGTGAAACGGATCTGTGAAACCGATATGTGAAACTGATCTGTGAAACCGATCTGTGAAACCGATCTGTGTACCGATCTGTGAAACTGATCTGTCAAACCGATCTGTCAGACCGATTTGTGAAACCGATCTGTCAGACTGATCTGGGAAACCGATCTTTAAAACAGATCTGTGAAACCGATCTGTGAAACCAATCTGTGAAACCGATCTGTGAAACGGATCTGTCAGACCGATCTGTGAAACCGATCTCTCAGACCGATCTGTGAAACAAATCTGTCAGACCGATCTGTGAAACCGATCTATCAGACCGATCTGTGAAACCGGTCTGTGAGACCAATCTGTGAGACCGATCTATTACTGTTCATAAAACTGGAAACACTGTTCACAGAACTGGAAAATTGGCAAAGTGTTGAAGATAAGTCCCCTTGACCTCCCGGAACATCTCCAACACCAAAATTTCACAAAGTAATGGACCGGAGGGTTCCAGGACATTACATCAGTTACCACTCAAAACATTCTCGTCCTCGAGAATTTAAAACCATCCTGAGGAAAAGAGGGGTCCAAACAACCACCCGTAAGATACCTCTCAGGGAAAAACCACCCTGAGTTGTTCTAAAGCTAGGACAGAACCACGACTTCCAAGAGCAAGGGAACAAACAATCCATATCCATACCATTCATACATAACATCACATGAGAAGTGCATAAATAAAAAATGAATGGTCCAACCACAAAGAAAATATCATTACATGCAAGGAGTTAATCATTAAACAACTCTGGGTACTGAGCACGTATCTATGACTCACGCTCCCACGTACTCTCCTTCATGCCACCGTGTCGCCACAAGACACGAAATAAGGAGATAGAACGCCCACGCTACACCTTCTCCTTGTGATCATGGATCTCCATAGGTCGCTCCTCGAAGGTTGCATCATCACCAATATCGATCTCTCCCAAATCGATAACATTAGATTCATCATGAAGATAACGATGGAGCTGTGATACATGGAAAACATCATGTATCCGACTCATTTGAGGAGGATGTCTTACTCGATATGCCACATCTCCAACATGAGCTAACACCTCGAAAGGCCCAACAAACCGGGGAGAAAGCTTACTTCCATGACCAAACCTTCGCTACCCACGATGGGGAGTCACCTTCAGAAACACATGATCCCCAACATTAAACTCTAAGGGTCTACTTCTTTTATCAGCATATGATTTCTAACGATCTTGTGCTCTCTTCATCCTCTCACGAATCACCTGAACCATCTCTGTTGTATTCTCCACAAGTTCTGGTCTGAGAATTACTGACTCTCCGACCCCAGTCCAGCACAACGGAGAACGGTATGGCCAGCCATACAAGGCTTCAAATGGCTCCATACCGATGGTAGAGTGAAAACTATTATTGTAAGAGAACTCTACCAAGGGTAAGTGCTTCATCCATGAACCTCCAAAATCAAGAACACAAGAGCGCATCATGTCTTCAATAGTTTAGATGGTTCCCTCTGTCTGACCATCCGTTTGAGGATGAACAGTAGTGCTAAGGCACAGTTGAAAGCCAAAAGCATGATGGAGACCTCTCCACACCCTAGAGGTAAAACTAGGATCTCGATCAGATTTTATCATCCTTGGTACTCCATGAAGTCTCACCATCTCTTCTAGATATTGCCTCGACAAAACCACCACTGAGCATGACTCCTTGATCGGTATGAAGTGGGATGAATTTTTTAAATGATCCACTACCACCCATATAGAATAATGTCCTCCTGGAGCTTGAGGTAAACCTGTAAAAATGTCCATTGAGATGTCCTCCCACTTCCACTGAGGAATCTCTAATTGTTGGAGAAGACTACCAGGAACACGGTGTTCAGCCTTCACCTTCTGGCAGACTAACCATCGAGACACACACTCTGTAACCATACGTTTCAGCCCAGGCCACCAAAACTGACTCCTCAAGGATCGATACATCTTCGTCAAACCAGGATGTACTGCCATGGGTGAAATATGGAACTCTCGGAGAACCGTCTCATGTATTTCCAAGGGAACAAAAATCCTGCCATGATACAACACGCAGTATTGTTCATCCTCCGACCAACCATCAGGGGCCTCACCAAAAACAACTCTGTCTCTCCAGACTTCCACCTCTAGATCACCCAACTGAGACTCTTCCACCTTCTGAATCAGGGATGACTACACCTTCATCTCGAAAAGACAACCTCTACCCTCAACTTCTCCCATATCAAGATGAAAAGCTGATAGCTCTTCCATCACACTCCAAGAATCACCAGATTCACACACAACATCATTACGTGACTTTTGGCTTAGTGCATCAGCTAAAACATTCCCTTTTCCTGGTTTATACGATATTTCAAAGTCATATTCATGAAAGAACTCCATCCACCAGCGCTACCGCAAATTCAAGTCACGTTGGGAGAAAACATACCTCAAACTCTTATGATCGGTGAAAACCAATAAGTGCTCACCATTGAGGTAATTTCTACACAACTTTAGATCAAACACCATGGCTACCAACTCAAGATCATTGGTGGCATAGTTGCATTCATGGGGATGCAACTGTCAAGACCCATAAGAAACAACTGACCTCTACTGCATGAGAACACAACCTAGCCCCAAATGTGAAGCATCACAGAAAACATCAAACTGGACTCCCTCCGCTAGAAGACAAAGGACTGGAGCACTTACCAACTTCTCCTTTAGATACTCGAAAGCTGCCTAACACTGATCAGTCCATATGAATGCTTGATCCTTCCTGTTCAATGCGGTCAGAGGAGTCGCATCTTGGGAGAAATTGTCTACAAACCTCCTATAATAGCCTGTGATACCAAGGAAACTTCAAACCTCTGACACTGTCTTTGGGGCTGCCCAAGACACCACTGCTTCTATCTTCGATGGATCCACAGCTACTCCCTGTTGGGACACAACATGACCCATGAAATGAACTTCTCGAGCCCAAAACTCACACTTAGACAACTTCCCAAACAACTGATGTTGGCGAAGAACTCCCAAAACGGCTCGTAGATGCACTGCATGCTCCTCTTCAGATGTAGAGTACACAAGGATGTCGTCGATGACAACCACAAAAAACTTGTCCAGGAATTCACGGAATACAGTATTCATCAACCCCATGAAAACAGCTGGAGAATTTGTCACGCCAAATGGCATTACAAAAAACTCATAATGTCCATGACGACTACAGAAAGCAGTCTTTGGGATATCCTCATCCTTTACACGCATCTGATGATATCCTGACCGCATGTCGATCTTTGAGAACCAACTTTCACCCTTAAGCTGATCGAATAGGTCATCAATCCGTGGAAGAGGATATATGTTATTTGTTGTCACTTTGTCAAATTGACGATAATCGACACACAACCGCAAACTGCCATCAGCCTTTTTCACAAACAAAACGGGTGCACCCCACGGTGACACACTTGGCCGAACAAAACCACATTGCAACAGACCAGCAAGCTTTATATGTAGCTGTTGTAACTCAGAAGGGTCCATCCAATACGGAGACATAGAGATAGGAGACGCTCCTGGCTGTAGCTCGATCCCGAACTCGATCTCTCATTGAGGGGGTAAGGATACAACCTCTTCTAGAAAGACGTCAGGGTACTCTTCTATGAACCTAGGAAACACCAACTGTTGAACCTCTGAAGAACTCAGAATCATCCCATCCATCATGGATGATAAGGAAGGAACTCATTTATGACTCATCCGAGGATCTCTCTCACCCACAAACACCACTTTCTCTCCATCTACATCAAAGAAAACGACATTATTCCTATAGAAATTCACAATAGCCTGCACCGAATACATCCAATCTATGCCGATTATGACATCATATAGTTGTATTCGTAAACATAGGAAATCTCCCCAAGAGCGGTGTTGCCCCAACACTAGCTCACAGTCTCTACATACTTCAAACAAGTCGGCTCGACCTCCAACTAGCGTAGTCAATGCCAAGGGCACTGGAAGCCTCTCTACCTCATGTCCCAAAGCATGGACAAGGGTAGGTGATATGAAGGAGTGTGTTGCTCTTGAATCAAACAAGGCATACACCAATGTATAAAACAAGCAAAGGGTACCTCGAACGACATCTGGCTCGCCTGGGGATGGCAACGCTAGAACATGAAGCTAACCACGACCTCCTCCATGGCCTCTCTGACCATGATGACGAACACCACCATGGCCGCGCTCTGCTCTCGGAGGATGGGAGCATCATGGGGTTGTCCTATGCCTGCTCCATCTACCCTCGGGTGATTCAATGCTGGTAAAACCTACTACTGCTGCCTCGGCGGGAACTGCCTCAACGGAGGAACCTGGAGCAGAGCGCCCGGTGGACGATGACTGCTCTGAAAATTCGGGCACTCCCGTTGCTGATGACCACGACCACCATAAGAAAAACAAGCTCCTAATCCCTTGTCATGGGCCTGAGAGTTGCTGCCTCCAGAGAAATGAGATGGGAAGGGATGGGACCTACCCCTTGGTGAACGGAAACTATTCTGCCCTGAAAACCGGGATCCCCAAACCATAGCTCTGCTTCGTGAGGAATCATGACGATTCCCCTATCGTGAAGACCCGGTCCTGGCAAAAGTCCTCTCAACAACCTCTGCCCTAGCCAGCACCTCAAGATATGTCATTAGCATAAATGGGGTGACCTAGCGCTGGATCTATGGATGAAAAGCCTCCTCGAAATGCCTCGCCCTGGCCTCCTCGTCAGGTAACTGGTCTGAAGCATATTGTAGAAGGTTCCTGAAATGGATTCCAAACTCCCGAACACTGGAGCTCCCCTGCCGAAGGGTAAGAAGCTCCTGGCGACTGGACGCCTTCGTAGTCGAAGAAAGAAACTCGACTCTAAACCTGTCTCGAAACTACTCCCATGAGATCACTGAATCCTCACGATCCCCGAGGAACAAGAACCACCACTACCTCGCTACTCCACGCAGCATTGTCACAACCAAGGACACCCAGTGTTCCTTCTGAGCACGAATCGAACTCAAGCCTATCTCGACCTCCTCCAACCAGTCTTCTGTGACTGCATCTGAAACAGATCCCTCGTACTTTAGTAGACTCTGGCGCTAAAACTCTCGGAGTGTCTTCCTCCAAGTGTCATCGTCGTCAACCTCTACCCGACGACGATTTGCTAGAATAGGCTGTTGGGCATCCTCTGTGAAAACCTGATGAGGACGTCGACCTGGAGCCATACCTGTAAAATAACAACTGTTAGAGCTCCTAAGCCTGGAATATAGAAGACTCAACATTAATTAATTAATTGTTTTGTTATATTAATTTTATGTTACCTATACCAAGGTCTACTCATTCAAACACAGGCACAATGAATAATGATGCATGATCCCTTCCTAGGTCTCTACACTGCAACCAGTATCACTTTGTTTAGTAGGAATCGTAAACTTAAAGGTCTGTGCAACAGATCATAGGGGGGCCTAAACGCATATTTCTCTGCCGGTCTCCAGTGTTTACCCCACTTTCTAAACATGAATGCCACTGTTGCCCTACCATCCCATGCATCCTCACCTATGGATAACTCCAAACTCCATCATATCCCTCAACAAGACCTCTGATACCACTCTGTCATGACCCCATCCCCAAAAAGTGTACCCCTCCTGGGCCGACAATGTGAGAAACAAGATAATGACCCCCGAGCCCTGCCTCCAGAAGGCCCCGGGTTGTCGACTAGCACCGAGGGTATAATAAACATACAAATGGGAGGCATTACCCTCTAAGAGAACACATGCGAAAGAGAGAGATAGAATAGACTCCAATCAACTCCAACTCAGAACTGAAATATAAAATAAATACAAATACATATATGAAATGTCATGAAAAAGTACTACAACTGATAGGGAAAACTAAAAGTACCCAAAAGAATGTAAAACGACAGCGACCACAAGCCCGAACAACTCCTCCTCCAACCACCAGCTAGTAGTAACCAACTTGATCCCCAACCTGCTCCATGTCTCCTGGAAAACCGTTTATATATACATAGGGAGAGTATAACAGTATACTCAGTAGGATCCTCCCCAAGCCTCTCATGTAAAAGTAAATAAAGCATGCTAAAGTCCAGTGAACAACAAATGAAACTAACTCGTCAGCTAAAAAGTTATACTAAGTTCCCAACCTCACCATGGCTACTCTCACCAAGTAACGCATACAAGAATATAGCATATAATAAAGAATATCAAGGGTACCCCGCTACTACTTCCACACTGGTTTGCCACTTTTCCCCAATGAAATATGTCCTGTGCTTCTCTCTCCAAAGGCTTGCCCGCAGACACCTGGGGTATGCTCCAAAATCTACATCTCATGCACCATATAGGCTTTCCCGCAGACACCTGGGAAAAACACCACATCGTCCTCACAACCAAAAGTAACCAGGTAGTTTCCGGGAGCCATCACAGCTCACATAACGTGTATCCTACGCCGGGTATAATACCTCAAGCCATTACAGCCCATACTCCAAGTAAGGATCTTCAAGCCATCATAGCCTATACATGTTACGCCTATAGTAGTCCATAGGATATTATATCTAGAATATATGTGTGTGAATAACCACAATCCATTACAGCCCTCTACACACATATATGGGGTAACTAATCGATGTGCCTCATGGCACAAGTATCTTCCATGAGAAGAGAGAGGGGCCAAAGGGGGTAGTCAGCCATTCGACCTCCCATCAGAATGTTGGGGAAAACACCCCCCAGGGCTCAGAATCCCCAGGGTGTCAGTTGCCCTTACTGAAATGGTGGAGTAGCGTATAAAAACACAAAAAATTATAGAATATATTTATAACTCACATCCACACTATGGAAATTACCTAGTCTTAGATACAACATCAGCTAACGTTTCTCAGACTCCAGGCTGCTACTTCTAAGACTAGGTGTCCTATAAGCACACAACCATTTAAAGAGCATTATTAGATTACTCCATTCTCATTTTATCAATTCCACTATACATTAATTAATTCTTTAAACATTAGTTAACCCTGAACAATTCCACATTAAACTAAATTGGCATCACATTAAAAAACAACTGCTCCTTTTAAGATTTATCTCACCTTTAAATTCCAGTATCTCCATCCCCGTGGATTTTCACCATTTAATCAAACATTCATTACATAATTACTTTTCCATATTCCCATGAATTATAGAAAAACATCCTATGCTTCTAAAAACATAGGAGGCTCAACACGGTGAGTAGAGATACTACCCGTCGAGTATTTACCGCCTATAGAAAGAGCACAGACCCATTCTCCCTCGAGTGGCTAAACACGGAAATCACGTGGCATACCCTGCACGTCTTTGCCTCCTTTGAAATAAGGGTGATCAAGACTAGCTTCCTTGAGCAGTGGGGAAAAGCAAAGCCGAATAACATTCAATGAAAACCACAAGCATCCATCAACCACATCCATCCCATTCCATCACCCCTGGTGTCCTCCCCAACACCCTCATGCATAAACTGATTCATCTCGCCACTCAAGGCGTCATCCACTGCCACAACCACAAGGCCTCCATGCCTCAAAATAGCACAACATCCCTCCAAGGTCACATCATAGCACACACAGCAGAAAAAAACAATCACAACCAATGGGCTCTTTGAACTTTAACAATCAAGAGTGTAACTCAGAACCCTTAAGAAATTCTCAAACAATCTTTTCATTAATCCATATTGAATTAGCAGATTTGTTAAGTGTAGGTTCCAATTATGGGATACCTAATCAATAAGCTATCACAATTAAATAACCATACTTACTTCCCTAATTTGATTATCCTCAAATTAGAACAACTATATCAACAGCAATAACCAGATTAATTTACATGCCTCTTTATCTTTAGCCAATTAATTAACAATTAATTCCGGCTTTACGTTCATTATCTATTTCTATCATGAACGAACAACAGATCAAAGAAATCATATATATCACTCTATCTAGCAAAACATGAGGCAATCGTTATCACGGTATAAAGAAACAATATGTGATCAACCAATTTTCTTAATCCGGTTCAAGTATTTAATTAGGTAAATTTCATTGTGATCTAAAGGGATAAATCATGATAATTCTACGATCACACATATACAATTAGAGAAGCCATGAATCCCCTGCCTGGAAGAGTTCTTGACGTCCTTTTATCTACACCACGGGTCAAAATCCTCCTCTCGGGACAATTGCATCCACAAGAGGATGCCACTGTACGAAAGTACCAACCAACACCAAGAAAAAAGCCCATTAGAATCTTGGAAATTACATGTTATAATAAGGAAGGGAGAAACAAGGGAAGATGATCCCCAAAGGGATGACGATAAAACATACCTTATTGGGAAGATTGACCGACAGAGTTCGATTGCATCCAAAACAGAGCAGAACCAATCATAGGAGTAAAGATTGATTGTGCAACTCCTACTGGAATGATTGAAAGGTTATATCATCTCTTAGCTGAGAACAAAGGGAAAGAACAAGGGAGAATGATATCTCATCACTTTTTAAGATTTAATGGGGAAAAGGTCTTAGATCCGGTTAATTATCCATTAAAAACAGATCGCATTAACCAATGCGGTTTGACCAAGTAAATACATCCCGACCTTAGGAATAATTAATATAGGATTTATGGCATTTGAAACGGTCTTAAGAGACCTTAAAATAAGGCTTTAAATGTATTTTACGTCAAAGGAAATGTCAAAAGGGGCAAAACTATAAGAGTCTGGAAACACTGTTCACCCACCATTACTGTACATGAAACCGATCTGTGAAACCGATCTATCAGACAGATCAGTGAAACCAATATCTCAGACTGATCTGTGAAACCGATATGTGAAACCGATCTGTAAACCCGATTTTTGAAACCGATCTGTGAAACCGATCTGTGAAACCGATCTTTGAAACCGATCAGTGAAACTGATATGTGAAACCGATCTGTCAGACCGATCTGTGAAACTGATCTGTCAGACTGATCTGTGAAACCGATCTATGAAAGAGATCTGTGAAAATGATCTGTGAAACCAATCTGTGAAACCGATCTGTGGAACCGATCTGTGGAATCGATTTTTGAAACCGATCTGTCAGACCGATCTGTGAAACCGATCTGTCAGACCAATCTGTGAAACTAATCTATCAGGCCAATATGTGAAACCGATCTATGAAACCGATCTGTGAGACCGATATGTTATTGTTCATAAAACTGGAAACATTGTTCGCAGAACTGGAAAATTGGCAATGTGTTGGTGATAAGTCCCCTTGACCTCCCTGAACACCTCCAACACCAAAATTTCACAATGTAATGGACCGGAAAGGTCCAGGACATTACAATATATATATTTATTATGGAATTAAATTTATTTATTTCACACTCCTTGATCGTTGAATAAAATATTATGCTGAATGAATCCATGTTATATTGTATAAGTGGAACACTTTACCATGAGAATGAAATGAATATGACAGATGTACCTGAAATTATATATAAAAAAAATGCATTGGGTAATGTTTAGTCACATGGGATATTATATTCAGATAGGGAGTAAACTACATTTCATTTTTTGAATTTTTCTATCATGATTAATTGGACATTAGCATCGACCTATGTGTATGATTTAATGTTTTACAGTGTTACCAGATTTCCTATGTTTCATTTATGTGGTCATGTTTTATAATGCCTCATTATACATGTTTATGATTCTAACTTATATTTCAAACCATTGATAAAAATATTTTCTTTAATTTATTAACATCTTTATGTTATTCCATGTTTATCACTATACTGGACTTTATATCTCACCCCTTTTGGATATATGTCTCCAGGTTATCCCATGAAGTTTCAAGTACAAATAAATAATAAGATCATGTTAGAGATGTTTTCATAAAAATTATGTTCCAAAGTTTATGTTTTTATGTAATTTACGTAATTCTTAAATATATTAGAATTTGAGATCATCTGTGTTATATTATGTGTAATTTTATGTAAAAACAATGTATTAATGTGAAATAAAGAGTAGGGTTATAATATTGTTCACATGTAATTATATAGAAATTAAAATATTAGACCATCATATAACTATCCCAAACATTGGTTTTCTGAAAATCCACCATGGATGAAAAAAATAAGGGAGAAGGACTTTTCTACACCATGGTTCTATATTATTAGTTAAGGTAGTAGTGTTAATTAGAAAATTTAATTTCAAAATTTAAATACCCCAAATGTATTTCTAAAATTTTATATATTAAGAATAAGAATATATATATAATGATATGAATAGATTTAACATATTAAAATGATTATTATTCGAAAGATGTATTCACTATTTAAACTTTGGACTTTTTGATGGATGCAATAGAATTTATTTTGCAGTCCCGTAATTTATGAATTGTTATTTCCGATATAATCAAATTTAGATGGATTATGAATATGAATAACACAGTGAAATTATGGAATCCTAAGGATTTTATTTCTACTGAGGTATTCCCCGAAGTATCCAAAATGGTGTGGAAACTTATAACATATAAATGCACCACATTTTCAATACCCTACATGATGAACCAATGTGATGTTACTTGGGTAATTTGGTTATAATTTCACGATGAGTTTCAAATTAGTTCACTACCAATAAAATATTGTTCTCTAAATATATATATATATATAATGGGTTTTTAGTCTTCTAAAATGGTCATTTTTTCTGGTACTAGGGACTTTTATTAGTTGTGTGGTCTACCATCTTGACATCAAAGTTAAGACCATCATAAGCATATAAACTCATTATTTTGGATCACGTATCCCTACTTATTTACAATATATGATCATTAATCATAACTTTTATCCTATATAATATGCGAAATCATAATGTATTTTCTATAGTGGATCAGGCGTCACAAACTATATCCCTTAGCGGATCAGGCACCACAACCTATTTCTAATTTTGAATCAAATATCACTACTCATTTCACCATTATCTCAGGAGATGTAATGATTTCCCTAATGCATTGCATGGTTATATAAGGCCCAAATATCACATAAATATAAACCTCACACAAGTGATTCAAAATAAATTATCAAATAATTAAATCATTTAAACTTCAATAATAATACTGGGTGGCACATTAAATTATATAAGGTTTCACAGAAATAACAACATAAAATAAATCAATTGATTCCAATTACAATAAAACAAAAGAGAAACTTCATAAAATTTATTATAGGGACATTTATAAAGAATTAATTATTATAAAAATTCATTTCTTAGATAAATATGGTTATTAGATCCAAATATAAAACATTTTATTATGAAAGGATAATATATCTCGATATATTAAAATACCATTTTTGAAATCTATATTGTAAAAAGCATGAAAAAAAATTCTTTTGTAAATATGAAAAGGTAAATGTGAATTCACCTGAGATATAACTTAATTATGTTCCCCTTTTAAAAAGAAAACACTGAGAGGAAGAAAAATTATAGAAAAGGATGAGAAAAATTCCTTCAAGAAGACGTGAATTATTCTAAATGTTCATTTTTAAGAAGGAATAGAACTCATCATTATGGAATATTTGAATCAAAATTTATATAACAACAAAATAATAGTTCTAACATATTAAATTAAATATAAATTAAAAGGATAAAAATTACTACACAACAAATAATGTTGAGTTATGAAAAAAACTATTTAATTATAGGGAATATATCATTAATATTTCAAGGAAAGTAAGGTCATGAATGAAAATAATGTTTTCCATATCAAAAATAAATATATTACCAACTGTATAAAAACTAATATTTACTACACAATTTTCTTTTCATTTATTTATAACTGATGTCAAAATCTGGTTTTATTAACATTTCACGTTGTTCTTCTTAAAAAAATATGAAAAAGTGTGTGATCACCATCCTTTTGCATGGGTTCTATAATTTAACTAATGTGAAATATCAGTTATTTAAACCATTTATACTATAACCAACGGGAAATCCAATTTTCACATCTGTTATAATACAATAGTTGTAAAATATATTATAAAAATGTATGAACCGCCTAAGGGTTCCTTTACTAAGCCTTATATTATCAAGATGGAGCTCTTGTTTCACTCTGTATAATGCCCTTCATTTTTTGTTTCTTCAATCCAGAGGTCCATATTTTTCCTTGCGATCAAAATAAAATTATGGGGTTTCATCATCCTCAGGTTACGCAATGAAAAAAGATCTAAATTAAGCCTCAAAAATTTTTGTTTCTCTATTTTTTGGACATTAATTAGCATTAAATATCTATCTGACGATTGTTTAATAAGGTTTTCTTTATTCCCACATTATCATCTTCAAGTGTTAAGGGTTTTTCAGTTTCATTATTTTGTATTAAACAAGGTGTTATTTTCCGTTATTCATGATGGATTATTTATTTTCTTTTCTGTTTTTGTGAATTCAACCCAATGATACATTTATATAATTTCAAAACATCCCAACCCTCTACCTTCAATTTCAATTTAGTATTAGTAAAATGGTTTTTCAATTGATGGTGGTTTGGTATTGATGGTTGTTGAAAAATGTGATGGTTTTTTTGCATAATATTAAATGGAATCCATTTTTTTATCTAGTAAACTAGCTTTTTCATGGAACATTTATTCGTTAAAATAAATTGAGTTAATACCTACGACATGGGTGCACTATGTAATATTTATTTTTATTATTCTATTTTGTGAACAATAAATAAATTTTTTTCCTTTGTGGTCTTATAGAATAGTTACCATTTTGTACTCTTTCATTTTTTGAATTAGACATGATAATGAAATGTATGTAAATCTATTTGAAACAATTGTACCCTATTTTGGGAGCAGAAGGTTTCAATTTCTTGAGGGCTTCATTGTTTCGGTATAACATTGCATTCCCTAAATTTTTAATAGAGGAATATAAATTATATTTTAAATAATAATTCCATTTTTTACCTAATAATTTTATTCAATTATAATAATGTCACATAATAAATAAATAAAATATGATAGCTATTTTCTGGGTCTGTATCCTATTGGAACAAGTTAAAGTCGAATTCTCTGTGTATACTTCACATGATTAGGACTGTATATTCTACATCTAATTTTATAATCTATTAATTAGTTCCAGATTTTTTTATTATGAAACATTTTTATAACAAAGTATGAATTTAGGATTATATTATATTATTAATTACAATATAGAATAAATTTTTTATTTTTATAAATTATCAACAATAAATTAGTTTTTTTCATTCTATATAGTTTTTTATTGATATTGTTTATGGATAATGATGGATATATTTTTTAATAATTTCATAAGTTTAAATTAATTTACATTCTCGTAAGAAATTTTGTTAAAGTATTCTATTCTGTAATTCCATCCATATGAATGAACTTTCTCACCAGAATTATCAATTTTACTACAATTGTTTCCTTTTATGGTTTTCTATATTTTTTAATTTATTTTATAATATCAATATTTTATAAATTACTAAATTTTATTATATTTATTTCTGATATTTTGTATAGATAATGAATCGAATTTGGATTAATTAACCTCAAATTGGTGCTAAATATTAGGATGTTGTCAATTATTTTTTAAAAATTTCTAAGCGAAATTTTCCAAACAATGACATGTTTTTTGTTCCAAGACTAAAATTTTTAAATTTAAAGAACCTAATAAGGATATATATCAAATATCAATAAATTTTTCAGGGTTATAATTTGATCTACAACCCTTGGATTTGGAATGTGGAAACTAGGAAGAAATCTAGATCTATTGATGATGGTGCTTTGAATGATGATAAATCTGAAAAACATGAGGAAATGATTTGTGATATTGTTGTACTGGCAATTGAGAAACAAATGAAAATTTATTGTTTATATGTTGATGCTAAAAAATATTGTATCAGGGTTCTTTGGAATATCAGATTTTATCAATAGTGTTAGTATTAATAAACATGAAGGAGAAACATGGATGGAGTTACAATAGTTTTATAGAGCTTCTACAATTGTTGAAAGAGACTCTTCTTAAAGACAAAAATCTTCTAGATTTACATTATAAGTCCTAGAAAAAAAAATTTCCTGATGGATAATGGGGTACAAGAAAACACATGTCTCAACGAATAACTATGTTCTATATTGGAAAGAATAATAATTTCTACTAGAGTTTCCTAAATGTGGGACATCACGGTATAAGATGAAAGAAAAATAAAAAATTGATTTAGATGATTCATAGACCCCCTACAAAATCCATTTGGTATATTCATTTAATTACCCATTTTAAAAATTTATTTTTTAATCCACTTTATTCAAACATTTTAAGACCACATGATATTGAAAATATATGTGATGTAAAAATACAACATATATCTGACTGTCAGAAGTGGATAAAAATTGATCACTAGTTTATTATATTCAGAAATGAAGTTCAAAATATTAGACTTAAATTGTAAATAGATGGAATGGATCCTAATCAAAGCCTCAGTATCATGCATAGTTCATGTCCCATTTTATTGGAAATTTAATGACTTATTTTCTAAATTTTAAATGAAGAACAAATATTTCATGTTGACATTAATGATCTATGGACCAAAATATATCCGAAATGATATTGATATTTTCTTATCACTATTAATTGATTGTTTAAAACTGTTATGGGGGAACGATATAAGGGTATATGATTATTATAAAATTGAATATTTTCAACTACACGAAATGATTGTGATTACAATAAATAAATTTCCATTATGTGTAAATTTGTCTAGATATAGTGTTAATGGGAATAAAGCATGCCCAATTTTTAAACAGCAGACTTCATTTTTTCTACTACATCATTGAATAAAAATAGTATTCTTGGTTTCTCAAATGTTTTTTCTTATAGATCACACTTATAGAATATTAAGAAATTCATTCAATAGATCACACAAATTTGATATTTCTCTAAAACATTAATCCAATAATTAGTATTTTTAGATGGTGAAAACATTCATATGACATTCCCAAAGAAATATAATTCTTCAAATGATAGAAATATTTGAAAAAAGCAATATTTTTTGAGCTTCCATATTAGAGATATAATGATGTGAAACATAACCGTTTTGTCATTTACATAGAGAATAATATATGTTAATGTTTGATTGATACATTTTTAGATATTAAAGGAAAGTATAAAGATGTGTTGAATTCCATAATGGATTTACTCTTAATAGGAATACATATGGAGTTGGCTCACACTCCTAATGGAAGGTGAACATTCCTACCCCGACCTTGTCATACCATTTCATAGAGGGAGAAAATATCTTTTTTCATTTTATTCATGATATCAAAGTGCCACTTGGTTATACATAAAATAAAAATAACTTTTGTGTATTTAAAGGATTTGAAGTTGATAGGTGTGAAATCTTATGAAAATCACATCATGATGCAATAGATCTTACCAGTTGTGTTGCATGGAATATTAACCACACGTGTTAGAATGAATGTCATGAATGTGTGTTATTTTTTTAATTAAATATCTAATAAGTTTACTAATTTAAATGATTTGAACATTTTGGATAATGAAGTTGTTTCTAGACTATTTAAAAAAGGAAATATGTTTTCCTATATATTTTTTTTATATCATGGTGCATGAAATGGTTCATTTGGTGTGAGAAATAAAGATTTATTGACCTATATATCTATTTTTGGATGTATCCTTTTGAAAGTTATATGAAGATGTTGAAGGTGTGTGTATTAAGAATCCATATAGACATGAAGCATCCATCATTAAGAATTGTATTTCTGAAGTGGTTTCAATGTTTTGGACAAGAAATTTTTCTAACATGGAGCATATTAGTTTGCCTACATCTCGCCATGAATGACTTAATTTTTGGGATAAGTGGATTCATGGAATGAAAGTTAAATCAACAACAGGTAAAGTGATAAAAAAACATTAATACATCTTTAATTACATAATTTTTTCTCAAATATATATAACATTTCATATTTATGAGTTGAAACAATATTATCCAAAGATGAGAGATATGTGGATTTTGAATAAGTGTAAAAAAACTTGATTTACATGTTTTAAAGAGACCATGATACTAGATACATCAGAAACATTGATATGTTTAGTGGGACTACCAAGTTTAAACCTGATACCATGTTCATGTATGCCATTTATAACTATGCATTTTGTATAAATGACCAGGACAAAAGAAGTGCAGTTTAGAATAGTAGACTGTTGGTGTTCGCAAAATCATTGAATTTTTCAAGTGCCAAAGACCAAAACCAAATTTCCATGTTATCCACATATTATATAATCATGTAATAAATATTGGAGGTTTATTACCTAATATTTCTTTTTCCAGTGAATAAGTGAAAATGTTTTATTAGAAACATCTATGTTTGAGATGATGAATATGAAAAAACACAAGTTAATATAAATAAATCAGATTAAAAAATGATCTTTTATCATGGAAACTCATGAAAGACTATTTTTTTATGTTTTTTATTAATCTAATATACATTGTAATTTTCATACAAGGTGAAAAATATAATTTTCGTGATAATAATCTTGATAAATATAGTGATTAATGTGAGATATCTACATGCATAGAAAAATTAACAGATAATATTGATGAACAAATTGATGATATGGTTTGTGCCATAAAGAACGATCATGATAAATGGATTTGTTGAAAAACTATTTATTATATTCCTAATATTACTTGTTACATATGTTTAATTATGGTTTACTTTTTGAAATCGAATAAGTTAGATATTTTAATTTTATTTTCATTATTAAAAATCATATTATAAATAATAGGATAAATTGTTTGTTTATATTAGTTTACTTATATAAACTTTTTCAATTTTTTCTATATGTAACTTATATATTAGTCAATTTTTTTGAAACAAGAATTTACATTTAACTTTTTAAATAAAAACAGAATATAAAATATAATAGTATATTATAAAATAATTCTTTCTTTTAAAATAATGATTTATCTGCATAGTTATTTTTTACATTAATTTAATCTCTCAATATTATTGTTTAGTTTTGATTAATTTATATCATTTCATCTCTCATTAATATATATATCATTTTAGTTACAATATAAAATATGAGTAAAAATGTCTTACATTTAGTTTACATTTCATTTTTTATAAATGTATATTTTATATTTACATTTGTACCTAGTTATTGAAATTTTATTTTTTTATAATAATTTATGTTGCTTTCATTTGCAGGATGATGATGTATAAATCCTATGATCCACAAAATATTTCTGGATAATATCATACTCATGCATCTGGGGAGGAACTAACATAGGCTCATGTCGATGAGCCTCCACATCCTTCTTTACATGAGACATATACTTCCACGAGGGAAAAAGAGTTATAGGGTTGGTAAACGTGGAACCACACTTTTAAAAAAAATATAAAATTATCCCACATAAAAACATAGGATATTATTGGACATTGATGATATTTATATTCAAATAGGTCCAAAATCAATAAAAATCTAGACTTTTGTATCTGTACAGTCTAAAAGTAAAGTTAATATTTTTTCGATTATAGAAGTATTAACAAAGATACATTAACACTGTTGTGGTAGATCATTTTGGTAAGCTTGTTCGTTATTATTTTACTAATCTTGAAATGTTTAATGTTATATATTTTCGCAATTCTTATCAAATGATATATTATATACCTAACACTATAGTAGTTATGAGGAAATTTTATTCATTTGTGGCTTGAATATGGAGTTATTTCAAACCACCCCCACATAAGAGTTCATTTTTTGGAATATATAACATGAAAATAGATGTGATGTATTTCCATTTATAGATGAAAATACAGGGAAATTATTTGATGAATTTAGATGCTAAGATGATTTTTTTGTAAGTGAAATGTCACCATTTTAGATTATTTTATAATAATGACCTTGTTAATGATATATTTATTTTTAATTCTTAATTTATTCTAATCAATGAGATTTAATCAAGATATTCAAGATAGAAATTTATTCCCTTAGAAGTTATCTTGTTGAGGGTATAAATTATTCGAATAACACATACTAGAAGAAAAAAATCAAAATCTCAGAGCTGAGTAAACATTATCTAGATTTGATTCCCCTCTTCCCCCTAACTAGACATGAAAAATTGACGGGGGCTTGAATGAGGAAAAAAGACAATGTATTAAGAAATATTCAATAGTTTTATCTAATAATATTTCAAGATTTTAATTTATATATTTACGTTAAATCAACACTTTATATATTGGGAATCATTATTTAATTTTTAAAATATTCTATACTAAATTCTCTTCAGGAGAAGAGAACACATGGGGTATTTATTTTTGAGGGTTGACATGATATTTTAGCTGCCAAATTGGGAAATCCCAAACACCCAGGACATATAGGAGGATACCCAATAGGTGTATAGATAAGAAAAATGATTCCAAATTTTGAAGAATATCCAAAAGAGAATGTTTATTTCAAAAAAATAATATTTTGAATCCATGGTTCAAGATATTCAAACGATGATGGAGGATTGGATCAATCCTTTGGCACATAAGATATTTGCAGATATGTAAGAATAGTTTCGGCCTACTGATCCAACTACACCACCTCAACTATAGATCCCACTCATCCTCCTTATCCTACTCACACATCAGTGTTCTCAAAACCCACTCTGTATCCAACCCCAACACCCCTCATCTATAGAATACAAATTACTATGATATAAATATTTATGATCCTCATCATATTTTTGCTTATGGGATGATATATTATATTAATGATACTATTTATCACCAATAAGTTGATATAGATAATCATAGAGTCACTTTACAGGATATTATTTCTAGATTAGAAAAAATACTATGTCTTATAGATGAAGATAATATAGTTTCAAAAATTATAGGTCATTTTTTGGTTTGGCCATATAGACTACTTTGAAATATTACCCTAGATGCAGGTATATATGTTATATTTTAATTCATTTTTTAGTAAATTTGATTTCTAATTTTAATGTTTATGTATTTCTCAATTTTTTTATAGGAATAAATTAATGGTTAATAGAAACTATATAGAAAAAAATTCAATGTGTTATGCCTTTAGATACTGATTCTTCTTGTCTTGATCAGTTTTCAATACACTCAAATTTGTTATTATGAGTATATGACAATCCATTTAATGAAAATATTTTTGGGAATGTACTGATTGTAGGGGATTTGAATAATGATATCATAGATCTTATAGCTAAAGATCAATTGGGCATCAATAATATTCATGTTTTTTCCATGTAAGTCAATTAACAAAAATAATTTGTTCCATTAATTTATTGAGAAATTTAAAATATTTCTACTTTCTATTAGGTATCTATGTAAAATGTTTACAGATAATGAAAAGAATGATTTATATGGATTAATGGACCCATTATTTATTTTTATTAAACCTTTGAAAAATAATTATTATGATAGAACAGTTTATATAGTTGCAAGATTTTAGAAGAAATTCATCATTCAGTGTTAGATGTTTCTATTACATGAATGGTATGAAATATTTTATCACAAAATGTATTATATATCACTTAACATAGTAACAACTCATATTAGAGTTTATTTTATATATGTGGCCATTGGATGTTGGTATTATTTTGTCCAATATAGAATACATTGAATTGGTTATTGTCTATCTATGTTGATCTGAGAGAAAATTTTAAGAGTGTATTAAACATGTATGTTTTCTTATTTTAATAACTCTTTATATTATAGTGAATTAAAATTATTATATTGAAAATATTTTCAAAAAATTCATGGAAATAATTTAGAGAGACAAAAAATAAGAAATTCCCCTAGATAAAATTTGTAAAACATAAGAATAATTTTAGTTTATAGTTATGAAATTGTAGATATATTAATTAAAAATGATATTTTGAATTAAATTATCTTTTAAATAGTTAAATAAAAAACAAAGAGGAACCGAATGTGGATATTCTTCCACATGATTGAGTTTGGAAATAATTTCAACATGGATAGTTATAATGTTTCATAAGCTTTATTTTTTATAATGCTTTCTCTAATATTTAATAGGATTTAATGAAAAATACTGTTAAATTACTTCTATATTAATTTTATTATTTTTTTAGGAAAACAATCATATACGTAGAAGTGTTAATAAATTATAAAAATGAATGGAAAAATCATTATACTGGTTTGATTGTTTTATAGTTTACATAAATATTTAATGCATTATCTTTTCTTGGTTTTCTACTGCATTTTCTTTTTATTTTTTGCTATTATTTGGATGCTATTGTGGTGATTAGAGAATGAATGTATTGATTTTTTAATAATTTTTTTTCATGTCGGTTATTTGATAAAGGATGTGGGAAGAAAATTGGGAAATGTTTTCATGTCGGTTATCCAATAACTGATGAAAAAAATCATTAATCATGTTAGTTATTTTAAATATCTATCCTGAGAAATGACACATATATTTTTCATGTGCGTTATAGGATAACCGACATGAAAAAACATTATTCACAGTTTTCAAGTAAGTTATTCAATAACTATTTTGAAAACTAATTTATCATATCATTTATTTTAAATAAATGACATGATAAATGATGTATAATTTTCTTTTCATGTCGTTTTTCCCATTACTTATGTAAAAAACTAATTATGAAAGGGTTTTCAGATAAGTTATTGAATAACTGATGCAAAAAACCAATTGAATATATTATTTATATAGTTAGTTTGAATTAAATAATGTGAAAATTTTATTTACTACATCACCTACAATAAAAATCATTCAAAAGTAACATAAGAATCATATAAACTGATATGAAAAGCTGTTTATAAACTAGTGTATAATTTAAGGGGAATTGGTTATAGTATACAAAAAATATTGGTTCATAATATCAAAACATTCCACAATGAATGGTGATTGATATGGAATCCCTTATAACTAGAATAACTCTTGAATCAAGTCTATTTAATGAAAAGAACATGATTTGAATTTTTAAGTCTCATAAATTTAAAAGAAATAAATTATAAAACCTTCATGGGATGGTAAATAAATATAACACCACAACAAAAGAAAAATATTATATTAAATGTTACATGTCACAAATAATTAGAATTGGGACTATAAACGCACTTACCACATGAGGATCATTAGAATAAAAACCTTTGTAAAGAGAGAGATTTAAATTTTAAATAAAGTTCAAAAAAAAATTCGTTTCATAATATAACATCAAAATTAGCCATCACATAAAAAAATTAAATTAGGTTAATAATAAAAAAATATGTCTCAATGAGAATATTTTGATATGAAAACACTTACATTCATCATGACCTGTTCTGGGATTTAACCAAATGTCCTAATTAATTAAATTATATTTATTAACTAAATATCTAGGAAAATATTCATATTTAAAAAAAATTATATTACAAATTTTATAAACATTACATATATAGGTTAGTTAATTTTTAGCTAGTTCTTCACATTTTGTGTTTATAGGTTTTCATGTTTTTACTAGTTTTGAATAACTAGAATTGATATTTTTTATTCTTACATGGTTAATATTATAAAATAATTAATATTACTTTATGTTTTGATTTAAAATTATTCTTGAAGTTTATATTTCTTTCCATTATTTCTTTACTCCATACCATATAAGATGAAATCGACAACAATCATCTTTTGTTGATTTGAGGGCTCAAAATTGTCATTTTCTATGTTAAATTATTAAATTTTTATATAATATTTCTAGAATATATATATATATATATATATATATAATATTAAATCATTAATTATGGTCTCATAATCATACATGGTATAATTTGTTATCATTATTCAACTAGAAGGTCAAACTGACCTAAACATGAACATGCCATGATTTGTGTCTAATTATGAGGTGATTAGGTTAAAATATGATTATAATAGTTTAATAATAATATAATTTATTTTTTATTTGTCTAATATTTAGTAATTATAAATAATTATGACATTTAGTGTTTTATAAGAAGAAATTACATAGAATAGATAAGATTTTTCCCTCTTTCTTCACTTGTTTATTCCTGTTAATTTTATAATGAATTTTTCTCACTAATTAACAGGTTATTAAATTTGTATATGAATACCTGTATTAATATCATAAAAATATTTGTTACCTTAAAAAAATTCCTTGCTCCTTCCATAAATTTAGATATTGAAAATTAAATTCATTTATTCATGGAGGTTGTAGTCCAAACATATGTAAGTATCATATTTGGTTCATAATATAAATGAGAAAAGGAAGTTAATAGTTTTAAAATAATTATAAAATAAATAACATAAAAAATGGATACTTATTTTATCATTTTAATTTAGAGTAATTAACTTTAAAAAATCATTTCACAAAAATAAATAGAAATGTGAAAGGTATGTTTGGAACTTATACCTCAATTTTAGATAATCTCCTATTTGAAGGGTTTAATACATTGAGGGATAGTATTTTGTGAATAAAATTACACAATTAAGTTGTATATGAATGATTTATGGTAGTTTTGGCAATATTCGGGGCCTAAAATATGAGCTTTTTGTGAGGATGGTAGTGTGGAGAGGGGAGCCACTTTCATAAGTGAAAAATAGTATCCTTTTTGTAAATAATGAAAATTTTCAATAAAGGGATGTTACAATAATGTAATGTTGCTCCAAATTCTGATAGATAATGGATTGGGGAAGAAGAAAGTTTTCAAATCCTCAAGAATGTTTTTTATGAATTCTTAAAACATGTTTCATACCATATTACCCCAAAAATTAATACTTTTTCTATGTTAACTTTTACCATGATAAATACTGTTTACCTAAAGAAATTTAATCCTTATACTTAAAAATAAGGTGGTTGTAATAAGATAATTTAGGCTTCATAATATGAAAATATAAAATCTTTTTTCTTTTTCAATTTCTACAATTGTTTAAATTTAAATATAATTTTTAATGAATTAATTATATTGGGAAATATATTACTTGTGTACTAAAATATCAGTCAATTGTTTGTAAAAAATAATAAAATATTATAAATGTAAAATATTAATTATAAAATAATTATATTTTCAGTAAAAAGTATTAATAAACTTCAAATTTTTACTTATTTACCAATAATGTCTTAAAAGATGCAGTAATAGTAAAATTGGTATATTACACTATTCTCCTAAAAATCAAATATTTTATAAAAACCAAAAATTATAACCTAAGATAATTTTTAATTTATAAAATAAAAAACAATATTTTGTTTATCAATTTAAATTTCTAAAAAATTTTATATTTTTCTTTAAAAAATTCCAAAATATTTGGATAAACATATACTCTTGAAAATGGGTTTTTAACATTTTATGTATTTATTATTATTTAAAATAAATTTATAATTTAAATGATTTAAATAAATTAGTTATAATATAATTATATTTTTGATGTGTCCAATTTAATGTTTTATGAAAAAAATATAATACTTAACAAGATAGTTCTTTGAAAAAATATATTACTTTTATATTAAATAAGTTTTCACAAAAATTAATAAAATTAATTATTAATATTAAAAAAATTAATTTCACTACCCCATTAACAGTTAAATAATTATTTTAATTTTATATATA
Source organism: Viscum album (assembly GCA_963277665.1). Classification (NCBI taxonomy): domain Eukaryota; kingdom Viridiplantae; phylum Streptophyta; class Magnoliopsida; order Santalales; family Viscaceae; genus Viscum; species Viscum album. Next base: position 1,876,730,694 of record OY728150.1, on the reverse strand, counting down.
CATCGCATCATATTTTCATTATAATATTATTATTATTTATATGTAATTGGTATATATATATATATATATAATTTTATTATCATAGTTTTATTTCATTTTGAGATATGTTATTTTTAATTCACTACATAACAATACATGACACCACTATACATATTGGATATATATCCAATAACCATATATGTGACGAAAATATTTGGAATGACCATATTTGCAAAAACCAGGTTAGAAACGACCATATTTGTAATGGCCAAATTTCATTCATATATATTAAAAATTAATAAACTTATTCCATTAACACTTTCTATTTTCATACATTTAATTTTAGATCTAACATCATTATTTCTCTATTAATGTTATTCATTTTAATTATCAATTTTATTATACTATTAATGATTCTTAAAGGATACGCTGATCTTTGGGAGATACTAGTTCAAAGATATTATTCATTTATATATATCACCCCTTTTAATTTTTATAGTTTTAATGGATTTGATCATCCATGATGTTTAATACATAGTTTCCTGTGATTTTTTATAAGGATATACTTTGACATAATAAATGTTTGATAGTTTAATCCATGGATTTTAGGAATTTTTACCTAATCAATTTCAATTCCATTACAAAATATGAAAAATAAACTTATAAAAATATAGTTTATAGAAAGAAAATACATCGTAAAAATCATGTTGTGTAACAAGAATAATAATTTCTACTTAGATCACATGTCACATTGTTTTAATACCCATAGTTTCATTGTGTTGAACATTCATAGTATTTTATTATACCTATCCATATATTTTGGTGCATGGTAAACTCCTTCTCTGTGGATATAAATATTAACTATTTGTAATCAGGGTATATATCAAACTTTTCACTATATAGAAAATTATTCGAAATTTTTATTTCATAGATAACCACCATTAACTCCATATCATGCATTGCATAATTTTTCTCATTGTTATTTTGTTCATATGATGCATAAGAAATTGCCTTGTTATTTTGTATCATGACACATCCCAAGCCCATTATTAAAGCATAACTATACATGAAAACCCCTTCTCTACTATAGATTAATGTAAGTACATTTTTGGTGAATAGATTATTCTTTTATCATTCTATTCATCTTCATACTCTTCTTTTAAGGGTAACTTTAATCTCTTTCATGCTAACGTAGTTAAAGGATTGGGAAGTCCTGAGAAATTTTTCACAAAGCGTCAATGGCGTCCAAATAAACTATGAAAACAATATATCTATGTCAAAATGGGTAGCCTAATCTATTCCTCATTCATCCCAATATGTTGGGGATCTATAAGTATACCATATATTGTGATTACATGAACTAATAATGATACTTTTTATAACCAAAAACGCATACTCATTGACCTTATTATATAGTTTCTCCTTTTTTATGGTATTGAGCATAATCCTAAAAAATTCCTTATATTTTCCCTCTCTCATATAATATATGTTAATTTCATTAATTAATACCACCCTAAATTTATTCAGTCTATAATAATTCTTGAAATGATATCTATTATGGTTGTAGGATAATTTATATGTCTAAAAGGCATATCTAAGATTTTATCATACCCCTGTATTTTATGGAATGTTTTTGGTATATCATCTTCCTTTACCAATAATTTTTTGTATATCAATTAAACATCCACCTTCAATAAGTAATTATTCCTTCTATGTTGATAAATTAAATCATCATCATGCTGTGTGTGATTTTTTTTCTTTATAGAGGTTTTGATAATTTCTAAGTAATCAATGAAAAGATGTATTAATCTATCATTCTTCATGATAAAATGATTGGATGCACAACACAGAAAAGAACTGTTATATCCTAATTTTTACAAACAAACTAAACTTATCTTGTTGATAAATTATAAATTTATTATGTTGAAAAAATGATTCATCAATGAAAAAAAACGTAATAAAGTTGTTAAAAACATTTTGTAAGAGTAAAATACTAGTAAACTCTTTAAAATAGTCAATCAATTTTTTATGTGAAAAACTAATTTTGTGGGATATTTTTATAACTTCAAAACCTCAGTAAAGAGAGAATAAAATTTATTAAAAAATAATCTAGGTATCCCAAATAGTTTGAATATTAATATTTTCTCTTAATTACAATAATTTTTATATTTGTTCCTTATTATTTTTTACTTAGTTAGTGAATAGTTAATTATTTTTATTAAAATTATGTTTTGGTATAACAAAACACATATTGTATTTTTGGGTAATATTCAAATTCAATTGAGGAATTTATTTTGTTGAATAATTTTTTTTAAGATAAATATTAACTTTAAAAAATATTTTTATTAAATATTTTTTATCAATTAAAAATGATCATATATTTTTTATGAAGACAAATAATACTTTTATTAGGGTTCGAATACTATTATTTTCAAACAAACCCCTCATTTCTCAATATATGTTTATTATAATTTTAAACGATTAACTAAAAATATTTTCTAAATTAATTAATAAAATTAAAATTATTTTTTGAAATTATAACTTTGAAACTTATAAATGGTGAATGGTTCATAATTTTCTGTGACAATCAAATTTTCTTGGGGATATTTAATACGTTTTAAATATACGATGTGTATTATGACATCATAATTTCAAAAAACTATGTAATATATACTATAAATGGCATAAAAAAAGAAATATATTTTTTCTATATAAAATAATCTGATTTTATGTTAATTTTGTTAATTTTATATAGCCTTTATGAATCATCCAAAACTAGTAATATATGTTAACGTATTAATATCATTTATTTAAGATTATGAATAAATTCCACATCAGAAGCTGCATTATTTTATAATGTTCAGACATTAGACTTATAAAATAATTAAAACAACTCCCATTTTTCAGAAACCATTGGATAAACTATGAGAATGTTTGCGGTTTTTCTAATTTTATTATGTAGAGTCCAATACCTGTGTTTGAGGAATGATAAGCATTCCCCACTCATTTCCTATACAATCACCCATAATATAAAATTTATATTCACAATGAATAATTTTAAAACGTTCTTAATATATCATACCCTCTCTAGAGTCCTAACAAGGATCCCCTAATATCTCAAAATACTCCTCCCAAGCTTTTGGAATCACACCTTCATGGTATGGGGTCTTCCTCATCTACTTTCAATTAAAGAACATTCTTTTAAATTAGTATTTTTATTCTATGATAGATATATTTTCAGTCACATATAAACATTAAATTACTATATAATTTATTTTATTTGAATTAAATACTATTTATTCTCTCTCATTTTTACCCTTACCTTAGTTGTTACTATACTGAAATTTAGTAATGTATTTCTCTCTTCTCATTTCAATTCATTCACCACATTTATGTTATGAATCTTAATTTCCATTTGTTTATATTGGTGATATATTATTACATATTTAATTTATTGTTTAATTGATGTATAAAATATTATATACCACATAAAATCTCATTAATCCCTTCCATTAACATTTATACACCCTCGTTATGCTGCTGAAATTTAACTGTGATTTTTCATGCCATACAGTAGTATAGTAAAAACCCACACCCATTTCCTATCAAGGGTGTTCACATTTATGAACATATAATTATTTATTATGGAATTAAATTTATTTATTTCACACTCCGTGATCGTTGAATAAAATATTATAATGAATGAATCCATGTTATATTCTATATATGGAACACTTTACAATGAAAATGAAATGAATATGACAGATTTACCTAAAATTATATAAAACAAAAATGCATTGGGTAATGTTTAGTATCGTGGGATTTCATATTCAGATAGAGAGTAAACCAGATTTCATTATTTGAATTTATCTATCATGATTAATTGGACATTAGCATCGACCTATGTATATGATTTAATGTTTTAAGATGTTACAACATTGCCTATGTTTCCTTTATGTGATCATGTTATATCAGGCCTCATTATTCATGTTTATGATTCTAACTTATATTTCAAACCATTGATATAAATATTTTCTTAAATTTATTAATATATTTATGTTACACTTTGTTTATCTCCAAACTAGACTTTATATATCACCCCTTTCATATACATGTCCCCTGGTTATCCCATGAAGTTTTAAGTACAAATAAATAATTTGATATGTTAGAGATGTTTTCAAAAAAATTATAATGAGTTCCCAAGTTTATGTTTTTATGTAATGTACCTAATTCTTAAGGATAGTATAATTTGAGATCATCAGTGTTATATTATATGTACTCTTATGTAAAAACCATGTATTAATGTGAAATAAAGAGAAGAGTTATCATATTTTTCACATGTAATTATATAGAAATTAAAATATTTGACCATCATGTAACTATCCCAAACATCAGTTTTTTGAAAATACACCATGGATGAAAAACAATAAGGGAGAAGGATTTTTCTACACCATGGATCTATATTATAAGTTGAGGTAGTAGTGTTAATTATAAAATTTAATTTAAAAATTTTAATACGAGAAATGGATTTATAAAATTTTATATATTAAGAATAATAACATATATATAATTATATACATTGATTTAACATATTTAAATGATTATTATTCAAAATACATCTTCACTATTTTAACTATGGACTTTTTGATGGATGCAATATAATTTATTTTGTAGACAAGTAATTTATAAATTGTTATTTCTGATATAATTAAATTTAGATGGATTATGAATATGAAAAATACACTGAAATTATGGAATCATAAAGAGTTTATTTCTACTGAGGTATTCCCCTAAGTATCCAAAATTGTGGGGAAACTTATAACATGTAAATGCACCACATTTTAAATACCCTCCTCGGTGAACCAATGTGATGTTACTTGGTTAATGTTTTTATAAAGTCATGATATGATTCAAATTTGTTCACTACCAATACAATAGTGTTCTCTCTATTTTTATAATAAATGGGGTTTTAGTCTTCTGAAATGTTCATTTTTGGTGGCATTGGGAACTTTTTTTCGTTGTATGGTCTACCATTATGACATAAAGTTAAGACCAACGTAAGCATAGAAAGACAATATTTGGGATCAGGTATCTTTACTTATTTACAATATAAGATCATTAATAATAACCATTATCCTATATAATGTACGACATCATAATGTATTCCCTACAGTGGATCAGGCATCACAACCTTTTTCCCTTAGCAGATTAGGCAAGAGAACCTATTTCCAATTTTGGATCATTTATCACTACTCATTTCACCATTATCTCAAGAGATGTAAATATTTACCTCATGCATTGGATGGTTATAGAAGACCCAAATATCACATAAATATAAACCACACACAAGTGATTCAAAATAAATTATCAAATAATTATATCATTTGAACATCAATAATAATAATGGGTTCCACATTAAATTTTATAAGGTGTTACAGAAGTAACGACATAAAATAAATCAATCGATGCCAATTAAGATAAAACAAAAGAGAAACTTCATAAAATCTATTAGAGGTACGTTTATAAAGAATTAATTAATATAAAACATCATTATTTAGATAAATATGTTTATAAGATCCAAATATAAAACATTTGATTACGAAAGGATAATATTTCCCGATATACTAAAATACCCTTTTTGAAATCAATATTGTAAAAAGCATGAAAAAAATTTCTTTTGAAAATATGAAAATGTAAATGTGAATTCACCTGTGAAAAAACATAATTTAGTTCCCAAATTAAAAATAAAACATTGAAAGGAGGAAAATTTATGGAAAAGGATGAGAAACATTCATTCATGAAGACGTGAATTATTCTAAATGTAGTTTCATTGTTAAGAAGGAATAGAACTCATCATTACAGAATATTTGAATCGAAATTTATATTCCAACAAAAAAATAGTTATAACATATTAAATTAATGATAAATAATAAGGATAAAAATTATTACACATCAAAAAATATTGAGTTATGAAAAAACCTATTTAATTATAGGGAATATATCATTAATACTTCAAATAAAGTTAGATCATGAATGAAAATGATTTTTTCAATATAAAAAATAATGAAATTACCAATTGTATAAAAACTAATTTTTACTATACAATTTTCTTGTCATTTATTTATAACTGATGTGAAAATATTGTTATATTAACGTTTCACGTTGGTTTTCATAAAAACAATATGAAAAAGTGTGTGATCACCATCCTTTCACATGGGATGTATAATTTAACTAATGCGAAAGATCAGCTATTTAATCAAGTTATAATATAACCAACGTGAAATCCATTTTTCACATCTGTTATAATATAATAGTTGTAAAATAAATTATAAAAAATTATGAACCACCTATGGGTTCCATTACGAAGCCTTATATTATCAAGATGGAGCTCTTGTTTCTCTATGTATAATGCCCTTCATTTTTTGTTTCTTCAATCTGGAGGCCCATATTTTTCCTTACGATCAAAATAAAATTATGGGTTTCATCATCCTCAGGTTACGCAATGAAAATAGATATGAAGTAATCCTCAAAAAATTTCTTTTTTCTATTTTTAGACATTAATTGGCATTAAATAACTATCTGTCGATTGTTTAATAAGGTTTTCTTTATTCCCACATTACCATCTTCACGTGTTCAGGGTTTTTCAGTTTCATTATTTTGCATTAAACTAGGTGTTCCTTTCCGTTATTCTTGATGGATTATTTATTTTCTTTTCTGTTTTTGTGAATTCATCCAAATGATACAACTATATAATTGAAAAACATCCCAACCCTCATCCTTCAATTTTAATTTATTATTAATAAAAGGGTTTTTCAATTGATGGTGGTTTGGTATTGATGATTGTGGAAAAATGTGAAGGTTTTTTCGCATAATATTCAAAGGAAACAATTTTTTTATCTAGTAAACTAGCTTTTTCATGGAACCATTGTTTGTTAAAATTAAGTGAGTTAATACCTATGACATGGGTGCACTATGTAATATTTATTTTTATTATTCTATTTTGTGAACCATAAATAAAATATTTCCATTTTTGGACTTATTGAATAGTTACCATTTTGTACTCTTTCATTTTTTGAATCAGACATGATAAGGAAATGTATGTAAATCTATTTAAAACATTTCTATCCTATTTTTGGAGCATAAGGTTTCAATATTTGAGGGCTTCATTGTTATGGTATAACATTTTATTCCATAAATTATTAATAGAGGAATATAAATTATATTTTAAATAATAATTCCATTTTTTACCTAATAATTTTATTCAATTATAATAATGTATCATAATAAATAATTCAAATGTGATAGCTATTTTTTGAGTCTGTATCCTGTTGGAACAAGTTAAAGTCAAATTCTCTGTGTATGTATCACATGATTAGGACTGTATATTCTACATCTAATTTTATAATCTGTTAATTAGTTCCAATTTTTTTTATTATGACACATTTTTATAACAAAGTATGAATTTTGGATTATAATATATTATTAATTACAAAATAGAATAAATTTTTTATTTTTATAAATTATCAAATATAAATTAGTTTTTTTCATTATATATATTTTTTTATCAATATTGTTTATGTATAATGTTGGACAGATTTTTTAAGAATTTAATAAGTTTGAATTAATTTACTTTCTCATAACAAATTTTTTAAAGGATTCTATTCTGAAATTCCATCTATATGAATGAAATTTCTCATCAGAATTATCAATTTTACTACAATTGTTTCCATTCATGGTTTTCTATATTTTTCAATTTATTTTATAATATCAATATTTTATAAATTAATACATTTTATTATATTTATTTTTGATATTTGTTATAGATAATGAATCGAATTTGGATTAACTAACCTCAAATAGGTGCTAAATATAAGGATGTTGTCAATACTTTTTTAAAATTTTCTAAGCGAAATGTTACAAACAATGACATGTTTTTTGGTCCAGGACTAAAATTTTTAAATTTAAAGAACCTCATAAGGATATATATCAAATATCATTTAATTTTTAAGGGTTTTAATTTGATCTAAAACCCTTGGATTTAGAGTTTGGAATCTAGGAATAAATCCAGATCTATTGATGATGGTGCTTTGAATAATGATAAATCTAAAAAACATGATGAAATGATTTGTGAAATTGAATTACTGGAAATTGAGAAACAACTAAAAATTGATTGTTTATATGTTGATGCTAAAAAACGATTGTATGAGGGTTTCTTTGGAATATAAGATTTTATAAATAGTGTCAGTATTAATTAACATGAAGTAGAAACATTGATAGAGTGACAAGAGTTTTACAGAGCTTCTACAATTGTTGAAAGACACTCTTCTTAAAGACAAAACTCTTCTAGATTTACATTATAAGTCCTAGAAAATTTTATTCCTGATGGATAATGGCGTACAAGAAAACACATGTCTCAACGAATAATTATGTTCTATATTGGAAAGAATAATAATTTCTATCATAGTTTCCTAAATGTGGGACATCACGGTATAAGATGAAAGAAAAATAAAAGGTTTATTTAGATGATTCATAGAGCCCCTACAAAATCCTTTTGGTATATTCCTTTAATTACCCATTTTAAACATTTATTTTATATTCCACTTGATTCAAACATTTTAAGACAACATGAGAGTAATAATATATGTGATGTAAAAATACAACATCCATATGACTCTTGGAAGTGGATGAAAATTTATCACTAGTTTCCTATATTCAGAAATGAAGTTCAAAATATTAGACATAGATTGTACATAGATTGAATGAATCCTAATCAAATCCTCAATATAATACATAGTTCATGTCCTGGTTTATTGGAAATTTAATGACTTATTTTCTGAATTTTGAATAAAGAACAAATATTTCATGTTGAGTTTAATGATCTATGTACCAAACTAGATCCGTAATGATATTGATATTTTCTTATCAACATTAATTGATTAGTTAAAAATATTATGGGAGAATGATATAAGGGTATATGATTCTTATAATATTGAATATTTAAAACTATAAGAAATGATTGTGATTACAATAAATTAATTTTCAGTATATGGAAAATTGTCTAGATATAGTGTTAATTGTCATAAAGCATGCCCAATTTGTAAACAACAGACTTCATTTTTTCCACTACATCATAGAATAAAAGTTTTATTCATGGTTTTTCAAATTTGTTTTCCTCTAGAACACACTTATAAAATATTAAAAAAGGATTTCAATAGCTCACACAAATTTGATATTTCTCTAAAATAATAATCCAATAATTAGTATTTTTAGAGGGTGAAAACATTGATATGACATTACCAAAGAAACAAAAATCTTCAAATGATATAAATATTTGGAAAGAATAATCAATATTTTTTGAGCTTTTATATTTGAGATATAATGATGTGAAACATAACCTTTATGTCATTTACATAGGGAATAATATATGTGAATGTTTGATTGATAAATTTTTAGATATCAATGGAAAGGATAAAGATGTGTTGAATGCTAGAATGGATTTAGTCCTAATAGGAATACATATGGAGTTGGCTCCCACTCCTAATGGAAGGCAAAAATTCCTACCCCCACCTTGTCATACCATTTCCTAGAGGGAGAAAATAACTTTTTTCATTGTCTTCATGATATCAAAGTGCCACTTGTTTATACATAAAATAAAAAAATTATTTCTCTTTAAAGGATTTGAAGTTGACAGGTATGAAATCTATTGAAAGTAACGTCATGATGCAACATCTCCTACCAGTTACATTATGTGGAATATTAACCACACTTTTTAGAATGAATTTCATGAATGTGTGTTATTTTTTTAATTAAATATCTAATAAGTTGACTAATTCAAATGATTTGAAAATTTTGGATAATAAAGTTGTTTCTAGGATTTTTAAAATGGAAATATATTTTCCTCCATATTTTTTTTTGATATAATGGTGGATCCAATGGTTCATTTGGTGTGAGAAATAATGGTTTGTTGACCTATATATCTATTTTTGGATGTATCCTTATGAAAGGTATATGAAGATAATGAAGGTGTGTGTGTTAAGAATCCATATATACATGAAGCATCCATCTTTAGAATTGTATTTCGGAAGAGGGTTCAAAGTTTTGTACCAGTAATTTTTCTAACATGGAGCATATCAGTTTGCCTACATCTCGCCATGAATGAGTTAATTTTTGTGATAAGTGGATTCATGGAATGAAATTTAAATCATCAACAGGTAAACTGATAAGGAAGTAACATTAATACTTCTTTAATTACATAAATTTTCTGTAAACATATTTAACATTTCATATTAATGAGTTGAAACAATATTATCCAAAGGAGAAAGATATGAGGATTTTCAGTAAGTTTTACAAAACATGATTTACATGGTTTAAAGAGACCGTGATACTAGATACATTAAAAACATTGATATGTTTAGTGGGAGTCCTAAGGTTAAACTTGATAACATGTTCCGGTATGACATTAGTATCTATACATTTTGTATGAATGACCAGGACAATAGAAGTGCAGTTCAGAATAGTAGTCTGTTGGTGTTTGCAAAATCATTGAATTTTTCAAGTGCCAAAGACAAAAACCAAATTTCCTTTTTAAGCACATATTATATAATCATTGAATAAATATTGGAGGTTGATTACCTAAAATTTCTTGTTCCAGTGATTAAATGTAAATGGTTTATTGGAAACAACTATGTCTGACATTATGAATATGAAAGAACACTAGTTAATCTAAATAACTCAAATTACAAAAATGAACATTTATCAAGAAAAATCATGGAAAGCTAATTTTATTATGTTTTTTATTAATCTAATCTACATTGTAATTTTTTTTCAAAGTGAAAAATATTATATTGTGGATGATAATCTTGATAAAGATGGTGATTTATGTGAGATATCTACATCAACAGAACAATTTATAGACAATATTGATGAACACATTGAAGACATGGTTTGTCCATAAGGAACGATCATGATGAAAGGATTTTTTGAGAAAATTTTTAGTACATTTCTAATATTACTTGTAACATATGTTTTATTATTGTTTACATTTTGAAATTGAATAAGTTAGATATTTTAATTTTATTTTCATTATTAAAAAACATATTATAAATAATAGGATAAATTGTTTGTTTATATTAATTTAGCATTATCTAATTTTTCATGTTTTTCTATATGTAACTTATTTATTAATTAATTTTGTTGAAAAAATTATTTAAATTTAACTTTTTATATAAAAATAAAAAATATAATATAATAGTATATTATAAAATAATTCGTTCTGTTAAAAAAATGATTGATCTGCATAGTTATTTTTTACATTAATTTATTCTCTCAATATTATTGTTTAGTTTTCATTCATTTATGTCATTTCATATCTCATTAATATAGATATCATTTTTGTTACCGGAATAAATATTTGTAAAAATTTCTTACATTTATTTTACATTTCTTTTTTTATAAATGTATATTTTTTATTTAAATTTGTACCTAGATTTTGGATTTGGATATTTTTTTAAAAATTTATTTTGCTTTGATTTGTAGGATAATGGTGATTCAATCCTATGATCTACCCCATATTTCAGGAGAATATAAAACTCATTCATCTAAGGAGGAACATACACAGTCTCATGTCGATGAGCCTCCTCATCCTTCTTTACATTAGACATCTACTTTCATGAGGGAAACAAGAGTTATAGGGTTGGTAAACATGGAACCACACTTTTACAAAATTATAAATTTTTCCCATATAAGAACAAAGGAAACTATTGGACATTGATGATAATTATATTCCAATGGGTCCAAATTCAACACAAATCAAGACTTTTTTATCTGTTCGGTCTAAAATTAACGTTAGTATTTTTTTAGATTAGAGAATAATTAACAAAGAGACATTATCACTATTGTGGTAGACCATTTTGGTAACTTGTTCATTATTATTTTACTAATCTTGAAATATTTAATGTTATATATTTTCCACATTCTTATCAAATGATATATTATATAACTAACACTGGAGGAGTTATGAGGATATTTTATTTATTGCTGGCTAAGAGATGGAGTGATTTCAAATCGCCCCCACAAAAGAGTTCATTTTTTGGAATATATATCATGAAAATAGATGTGATATATATCCATTTATAGATGAAAATAAAAGTAAATTATTTGTTGAATGTAGATACTAAGTTGATTCTTGTGTAAGTGAAATGTCACCATTTTAGATTCATTTTTAATAATGACCATGTTAATGATATATTTATTATTAATTCATAATTTAGCATAATCAAGGAGATATAATAAAGATATTCATGATAGAAATTTATTCACTCATAAGTTATCTTCGTGAGGGTATAAATTATTGGAATAACACATACTAGATGAAAAACATAAAAATCTCAGAGATGAGTAAACATTATCTAGAAAGGATTACCCTCTTCCCCGTAAGTACACATGAAAAATGGACAAGTGCTTGAATGAGGAAAAAAGACAATGTCTAAGGAATGATACAAGAGTTTTATCTAATAAGATTTCAAGATTTTTATTTATATATTTAAGTTAAATCAACACATTATATATTGGTAATAATTATATAATTTTTAAAATATTCTATACTAGATTTTAATGGGGAGAAGAGAACACATGGTGTCTTTATTGTTGAGGGTTGACAAGATATTTTAGCTGCCAAATTGGGAAAGCCCAAACACCTAGGACCTATACGAGGATACCCAATAGGTGTGTCGATAAGAAAAATGATTCCAAATTTTGAATAATATTCAAAAGAGAATGTTTATTTAAAAAAAGAATCTTTTGAATCCATGGTTTAATATATTGATTCGATTATGGAGGATTGGATGAAACCTTTGGAATAGGCAATATTTGCAGACATGTAAGGACAGTTTAAGCCTGCTGATCTAACTACACCACCTCCAACTATAGATCCCACTCCTCCTCCTTATCCTACTCACACTTCAGTGTTCTCAAAACCCACTCTGTATCTAACCCCAACACCCCTCCTCTATAGAATAAAAATTACTGTGATATAAATTTTGATGATCCTCATCATATTATTTCTTATGAGATGATATATTATATCGATGACACTATTCATCACCAATAAGTTGATATAGATCATCATAGAGTCACTTTACAGGATATTATTTCTAGATCAAAAAAATACCATGTCCTACAGATGATGTTAATATAGTTGGAAAATTTATAGTTAATTTTGTGTTTTGGCCATATAGACTACTTTGAAATATTACCATAGATGCAGGTATATATGTTATATTTTATTTCATTTTGTTGGTAAATTTTATTTCTAATTTTAATGTTTATGTATTTCTCAAATTTTTTATAGGAATAAATTAAATGTAAATAGATACTATATAGAAAAAGAAATTCAATATGCTATGCCTTTAGATACTGATTCTTCTTCACTTGATCAATTTCCAATACACTCAAATTTGTTATTAAGATTATATGAAAATACATTTAAGGAAACTATTTTTGGAAATGTAATGATTGTAGGGAATTTGAATAATGATAACATAGATCTTATAGGTGAAGATCAATTGGGAATCAATAATATGCTTGTTTTTCCATGTAAGTCAATTAACAATAATAATTTGTTCCATTATTTTATTGAAAAAATTAAAATATTTCTACTTTGTATTAGTTATCTATGTAAATTGTTTACAGATAATGAGAAGAATTATTTATATGGATTAATGGACCCATAATTTATTTCTATTAATGCTTTGAAAAAGAAAGTTTCTGAAAGAACCGTTTATATAGCTAAAAGATTTCAGAAGAAAGTCATCATTCAGTGTTAGATGTTTTTATTACATGAATGGTATGAAATATTTTTTCACAAAATGTATTATATATCACTTAACATATTAACAACTCATATTAAATTTTATTTTATATATGTTGCCATTGGATGTTGGTATTATTTTGTCAAATATAGAATACATTGTATTGGTTATGCTCTATCCATGTTTATCTGAGAGAAAATTTTAAGATTGTATTAAACATGCAAGTTTTCTTATTTTAATAACTCTTTATATTATAGTGAATTAAATTTATTTTTTTCAAAATTTTTTCCCAAAATTCATGGAATTTATTTAGAGAAGAAAAAAATAAGAAATACCACTTGATCAAATTTGTAAAACAACGGATTAATTTCAATTAATAGTTATGAAATAGTAGATGTATTAATTAACAATGATATTTTGACTTAAAATATCTTTGAAACAGTTTAAGAAAAAACAATGTGGAATTGAATGTGGAAATTATTCCCCATTATTGTGGTTGGATATAATTTCTACTGGGATAGTTACAAGGTTTCATAAGGTTTATTTTTTATAATGCTTTCGGTAATATTTAATAAGATTTAATGAAAAATAATGTTAAATTATTTCTATATTAATTTTATTAATTTTTTATGAAAACATTCATATACATAGAAGAGGGAATAAGATTTTAAACTGAATGGATTAATCATTATACATGTTTGATTGTTTTTTAGTTTACATAAATATTTAATGGATTATCTTATACTAGTTTTCTACTGCATTTTCATTTTTTTTTATATTTTTTGGATGCTGATTTAGTGAATAGAGAATGAATGTATTTATTTTTTTATATTATTTTTTCATGTCGGTTATTTGATAAAGGATGTGGGAGGAAAATTGGGAAATTGTTTCATGTCGGTTATACAACAACAGAAGAAAAAAATCATTTATCATGTTATTTATTTTAATTATCTATCATGATAAATGACACATATATTTTTTACGTCCGTTAGAGGATAACCAACGGGAAGAACAAAAATTATGCACAGTTATCAAGTAAGTTATTCAATAACTATTATGAAAACTAATTTATTGTATTATTTAGTTTAAATAAACGACATGATAAACGATGTATAATTTCTTTTTCATGTCATTTATCCCACTACTGATGTAAAAAAACAAATTATGCATGGGTTTTCACATAAGTTATTGAATAAATGATGCAAAAAAATGATTGAATATATTATTTATATAGTTAGTTATAATTAACTAATGTGAAAATGTTATTTACTACATCGCCTACAATAACATTCATTCAAAAGCAACATAAGAATCATAAAAACTGATGTGAAAAACTGTTTATAAACTAGTGTATAATTTAAGGGGAATTGGTTATAGTATAAAAAAATATTGGTTTATAATATCAAAACATTCCTCAATGAATGGTGATTGATATGGAATCCCCTATAACTAGGATATCACCTGAATCATGTCTATATAATGAAAAGAACATGATTTGGGTTTTTATGTCCCATAAATTTAAATGAAATAAATTATAAAACCTTAATGGGATTGTAAATCAATATAACACCACAACAAAAAAACATATTATATTAAATGTTACATGTCACAAATAATAGGAATTGGGACTATAAACACACTTACCACATGAGGATCATTTGAAGGAAAACCTGTGGAAAGAGAGAGATTTAAATTTTGATTAAATTTCTAAAAAAAAATTTGTTTCATAATTTAATATCTAAATTAGTCATCACATAAAAAATTAAATTAGGTCAATAATAAAAACTATGTCTCAATGAGAATATTTTGATATGAAAACCCTTATATTCGTCATGATCTGTTCTGATCTTTAACCAAATGTCCTAATTAATTAAATTATATTTGTTAACTAAATATCTAGGAAATTTATTTATAATTATAAAAATTTATATTACAAATTTTATAAACATTATATATATATTTTAGTTATTTTTTAGCTAGTTCCTCACATTTTGTGTTTACAGGTTTTCTTGTTTGTACTAGTTTTGAATAAGTGGCATTGAGATTTGTTATTCATACATGGTTAATATTATAAAATAATTAATATTACATTATGTTTTGATTTAATATTAATTTTTAAGTTTATATTTCTTTCCATTATTTATATATTCCTTACCATATAAGATGAAATCAACAACAATCATCTTTTGTTGATTTTTTTCTCAAAAATGGTGTTTTCTTTAATAAATTATTAAATCTTTATATAATATTTCTATAATATATATATATATATATTTAATATTACATCATTAATTAAGGTCTCATAATCATACATGGTATAATTTGTTATCATTATTCAACTAGGAGGTCAAACTGACCTAAACATGAACATGCCATGATTAGTGTCTAATTATGAGGTGATTCGGTTGAAATATGATTATACTAGTTTCATAATAATATAATTTAATTTTTATTTGTGTAATATTAGGTAATTATAAATAATTATGATAGTTAGTGTTTGATAAGAAGCAATTACATAGAATAGATAAGTTTTTTCCCTCTTAGTTCACTTGTTCATGCATGTAAAGTACAAAATGAATTTTTCTCACTAATTAACGGGTTATTAAATTTGTATAATAATACCCATATTAATATCATAAAAATATTTTTTACCTTCAAATAATTCTTTGCTCCTTCCATAACCGATGTACCTAGAATGAATTTCTGAACTTTTTTTGATACGTTCAGTGAACATGTGAGTCGAATTTTGTAACATTTGGAACCAGTGCTCGTAATTTAATTCCATGGACACCATTGAACTCACAACAACTATATTCACTTAAGGAGACCTTCACCTCGACCGCATTAGGTCGAGGGTGGAAGATGATTTTTTATATTTTCTTGGGAGAAGAAAAATAAAATAAATACGTTTTTATTTTTCATTCTTGAAACCTACATTTTATGTCTTAGTGATTTGGATCACCCGAACTCCCATTTAATGTGAGGAAACCCTTAAAATATCCCCAATTAATGTGCCAATATTACTTGTTTTAATAAACACAAATCAATTAATGTTCGATCCTCACCCCTCGTGGTGGGGGATCGTTGTAAAAGAGGATAATTTAGAGAGACATTGGAAAATCATCCTCCAATGAATAATGATCCTCTGACAAGGACGACGCATGAGCTCAGATTAGTAGAGTGTCGCGGGAGTGACAAATTCCAGCTTCTTCGTCTTTTTTCTCTTCCTAACTCTAATGAATGAATAAAGTAGGGGGTTTAAATTAAGATATGATAATAATATTTTGGTTTTTTCTTCATATTATTAATTATCAATGATGATGGACAAACAAACATGGCCATCGATCTGCCAAAATAACATGATCTTTTCAATTTTTTTCTCATGTTCTTCATGAGTTCTTCAATGCCAAATAATTAACCGCACTAAAAACACATTGTTTGGTTGAACGCGACATATGGACTTTATATTCTCCCCACATCAGGGCTTTCCATCCTTAACATACACAACACAAACTAGGAAAACATGTGGGGGTATTGAGCATGAATCTAAGCCTCCTGATCCAATGTTCTCTCATGGAGGTTCACATGCTGCCATCATACGTGCACCAGAGGTATCGATCGCCAAGGAGGTACTCTCTCCTGTCGATCCTCAAACACTACTGGAACCTCCGATAATATCGCACTATCATCGATGTCATGTTATCCCCAGTCAATGATGTGCGAAGGATCATTTACGTATCTCCTGAGCTGGGATTCGTGGAAAACACCATGCACCCGGTGCAACTGAGGGGGAAGAGATAGGCAGTACACCACCCTGCCAACTCTGCTGAGGACCTGGAAGGGTCCAATGAACCTCATAGATAACCTGTTTCCCTTTACAAATATATGAAAACCTCATCAATGTGAGACCCATAGGATGACATGGTCACCATCCTCTAACTCAAGAGGTCTCTATCTCCTATCATCATACGACTTCATCCAGCTCTGTGCAGTCATCATCCCTTCCTAGATGATCTGATCCTTCTACGTGGTATATCGTACCATCTCCGGTCTAATGAGTGCAGACTCCATTGGGTTATTCCAGCACAGAGATGATCTATAAGGTTAACTGTACAATGCCTCAAAAGGTACCATACTGATAGTGGATTGATAATTATTGTTCTATGTGAACTCCACCAAGGACTAGGGATCCTCCCAGTTGCGGTGGAAATCAAGGACGCATTAATGCAACATGTCCTCAAGGGTCTGAATTTTCTTGCGATGTCTAACCATCCATCAAAGGATGGAAGGTGGTGCTCAACTAAAGCTATGTCCCGAACACCTGATTCATCCTCTTCCATATACAAGAATTAAAAACCATAACACGATCGATGAAAATCGTCAAAGTCACTCCATGATTCCATATAATCTCTTATACGTAGAAGCATACCATGCCCTCTACTAATCCCTGCTCTCTAATAGGAATGATGTGCGCCGACATGGTGAGTCATTCAACAATATACCATATAGAAAAATGACCCCTTAGAAATCATGTAAGTCATATCATGAATTCCATGGAAATCCAATCCAACTTCTACTCTAGTACCTCTAGTGGTCGAACTAAGCCTAATGGAACCTCATGCTCTACCTTCACATGCTCTCATGTGAAGCACTGTAAGACAAAATATGCCAATGGTTTCTTCATTCCCTGCAAGTAGTGCTGATGTCAATGTCCTTGGTATATCTTCTCCACATATAGATGTACTGCTAGAGGGGATTTATGGAACTCCATCACCACTTCTTCCCTAGGAGCCACTTGTACTATAGTACATCATATTAAGAGGATAACATGACCCCCACCTTCAGAAAATCTATCAAGTATCTATCCTATGGATATATATGCATGCCAAGACACATAGTTAGTGTAACAATGCTATGCCTCCCTGACTTTCTGAAGGTGTGGGGGATTGAATTTCATAGACCGAAGATAAGCTACTCCCTCTCGATCCACGTAGGATATCCATAAAGCGGCTAGCTGCTTCGATGCATCACTCAAAAACTATATACCAGATCTCTTACTGAGTGAATCTGCTACTACATTACTCTTCACAAAAGTATATAATTTATCGAAGTCATACTCATGTAGGAACTGAAGCCAACGTCGATTTCTCAGGTTCAGGTCCTTCAGAGATAATATATACTGGAGACACTTGTGATGAGATTATATTGTAAAATGCTCACCAATTAGGTAATGATGCCACATCTTCAAGGTGATGTCCACTAATTCTAACTCTAGGTCATGGGTAGCATAGTTCTACTCATGTTTTCTTAGATGTGGAGAACCATAAGTGATCACTACTCGCTCCTGTATTAGGACACATCCAAGCCTAGTCCCTGAAGTGTCATACTATACTATATAATCAATGCCCTCCTACGGTAGCCTCAAGAAGGGGTGACTAATCAGTCTCTTCCTCAGTGCCAGGAAACTCTGTTGGAATCTTTCCGAGCACACGAAGGGTTTCCCATTATTTTTCAATGCTGATAAAGGTTCCTGAAAATCTAGAAACGTCATGAAAAAACCACTAGTAGTAACCGGCCAAACCTAGAAAACTCTGCACCTCAATCACACTCTTGTGGGGCTCCCAAGAAATCACCACCTCAATCTTCATTAGATCTCCCGAAACTCCAACCTCTGATATGAGATGTCCCAGAATGTGGAAATATCAGATCAACAACTGGAACATCGAGATCTTACCATAAAGCTAGAGTTCTCAAAGTCTGTCTAGAAAAATCTGCAGATGATAGGTATGATCTTCCTCCATAGTTGTGAATATCAGGATTTCATCAATGAAGACTACAAAAAAGTGATCAAGGTATGGCTGGAAGATCATATTCTTGAGTCCTATGAACACTGATAGGGCGTTGGTCACAACTAATGGCATAACCAAGAACTCATCGTGTCCATACTGACATCTGAAGTCCTTCTTCTACACATCCTTATATTGTGCCCTGAGCTGGTGATAGCCTGATCTCAGGTCTATCTTCGAAAACCACCTTGCTCCCTTCAGCTAATCAAAAAGATAGTCAATACTTGGGAGTGGGTACTTTTACTTCAAGTTCACCTGGTTCAAGCACCGATAGTCCACATAGATTCTCAATCTCCCATCCACCTTCATGGAGAAAAAAATCGGGGCTTCCAAAGGAGAAACACTGAGCCTAATGAACCCCTTAATCTTTAAGTTATCTAGCTGTACTCCCAGCTCTTGAAGCTCCACGAGATCCATTATATATTCTAGTGTAGATATCGGTAATATCCCAGGATACAAGTAGATATAAATGTACACCTCTCTGTGAAGACGTAGACCTGGAACATCATCAAGGAAAATATCAGCATACTGGTCCACCAAAATAGCATTGCTCGGACTCTCAACATCAACTGATTTGATGATAAGGCTAACTAACTGATATGTGATTGGATGCACCCTCCTCCAGATAAGTCCATCTTGTGCTGAAAAGGATCCCTTCTCACCTTTGAAGGAATAATTTGTCCCATCATTGCAGACACTCCGCACATTGCACCTAATACAGTTGATCTGATCATGGACTATGGATATCCAATCCATACCCAATATGACATCATAAGGCCTCGATGCCGATACTAAAAGATAACAGCTAATGATCATGCATCCTAGAGTATGATCACACTATTGGCACTAGTGGGTTATTGTCGAATCCTCTATTTTAGGATTCTCTAGCCATGGGATCGAGCCAACGGGTCCACCAAAATCACTGAGCTCCGAATGAGGGTCGATGAAATAAAAGAGTGACTTGCTCCTATGTTTATAAGTACTGCAGCTAAGGGGGAGTAGGCACTGATCATACCTTGATTCACCCCTGGAGCCCCATGGTCATAGCATTCAGCCACATGGTGTTGAGTTCATCATTGTCCGACTAATCCCTATTCTCGGGGTAGACCACCTGGTGGTGGCGACAGCTGTACCTCATATCGCTGCTAACCACCCACTGCATGGAAAACTCCTATACCACGTCTACCTCCTGCCGATAGACCTTCTCGATCGAATCTTCGCCTCTAACCTAGAGGTCCTTCAACCTTCTGTTGGTTTTCTATACGGAGGGTCAGGCAGTCATGATCCATGTGACCCAGTCCACCACACGAGTAACACTGCCTGTTTCTTGCATGTCATGCTCTGTCCTGAGAGCCCTTCACAACTGGCCTTATATCCTACGGTTGTCAACCTATAGGTCTAGTCATCTTGGAACTTTGCATCATCTATCTACTTCTATGTTACATATGACTCTACAATGTGACGGCTGGTGGTGGGTCTCACTGCTTATGACTGCTCATCAAGGAAACTCTCCACTAAGAGAGCTCTCTCATACACCTCTACCGACGTTAGGATGCAGATAGAAATCATCAAAGAACTAATATCTTATCCAAGACCTTGCTTGAAGTTTCGGGCCCTAAAGAAAGGGTCATGCACCATGTCATTGGATAAGTGTGAATAATCATGGAACCATGCTGAGTACTGAGCCATAGTCATGTTTCCCTGCAATAAGTGGTGAAGCTCATGTATATGCACTGAGCGTAACGTCATTGGGATGAACTCTACCCAAAAATGTCTCTTGAAGTCCTTCTAGATAAGAGTGACCTCATCATGAACCTGGAGTATCAAGATCCACCATCTGCCCAGTGCTACATGAAAAATACTGGCTGTTAGGATCACCATGAGATCGGATTGTGTCCCTACCTATCGAAAAACTCTAACATAACATCCAGCCAGGCCACAGCCGCCTGTGGATCTACCTCACTCCGGAACCTCGGTGACCTCTAGCACCGAAATTCGTGCAATACGGTTAAGCAGGATTAACCCTCTGCTATTGGGGATCATGGAATCAGCTGCCCAACACGTAGTGTTGCGGCTGGTACACCACCCGATGGTACAACTGCCAAAAGGGAGCGCTGCACCGAGGCCTCATCTCTCGGTTGGTTTTAATCACGTAATTTACCTAGAACCCTGGTTGGCTTTCTTTTTAGAGGCATCCTAGAAGGAAATAGGTGTACCGTAGTAATTATGTTATACCTGGTGAGCTAACTCAATGTGATAACAATGAAAACATTTCAAAAACACACACAAAATCAGTGTTTTCATGCACTGAGTTAGAAATCAGAAGTAAGGGTCCTAGTGTATGGATTCGTCAGTTGTCGCACCAGCCCTGGATTCCCCAAACTAAAAACCACACATATAACACTCAACATTATTTTCGATTAAAATACCAGAGTCCATGTTCTTTGGTATAACTTATTCTATGATTCAAATTTTTCACGACGCGTCCCCCAAAGCCCATGTCTTAACTACCCCTAGCCTGCATTCCATAGGCCAGGGGCTGGGGACTGGTACTGGAATGACATATCCCTAAAACTGGGAAGGCATTTCTTTTTAACCTATAAACCCACACATCTATGCACACTACAAGATACATGAACAATGTAAACTATATAGAAAAAATGGTGAGTATAGTAAGAAAAAGAGATTTGTAATACAATCCCAACTGGAAAGTACATGTAAAAATAAAAACAACTCTTGTGAACACCCACTAAGTATCCATCCTGAAGGGTAGGTACAGCTCTCATACGTTCATCTCTGATGTATGTCTCATCTAATGGTCCTCCTTCGAGCAACCTCCAGTCTATGCAACCACAACATCGATCAATGTTTTCCATCTTCTTGCACAAGACACATCAAGGTGCGGGCATAGCCTGTGCATGGGAGAGTATAACAATACTCATTACGAACCCCAATACCCCTGAAGGTCTCCCATATTCCACAAAGATAACCCACAAAGCACGACCATGATCTCAATTCATGAAGCGATAGTCATCAACACTACTTAGGTATATACCGATACATTACATATGTTTTCAATATATACTCATCTCAAACGTGAGGGAAGAATACCACAAATGTAACACCACGAAGGTAGAAGTTCCACACAGGTAACACCAGAAAATAGTGGTACTCCACAGGTGCGCCATGAAGGTAAGTACCCCAAAGGTAACGCCACACATAAGAATAACACAAAGGTATCAATACACAGATGTGTACTAAAAAGGTAAAGATTCATCCCACACTAAGCATAACTTAAGTACAGAGGTGTAGATGATTAGCTGAATTTCTATATCCTCTTACATCGTCGAGAATCTCAAATATTGACCAACACAAGGTCGAAGATGACCCAAATAGGATCTTAAAATGACCCACATTGGATCTAGAGATGACCCACACAGGATTAGTATGCGTTGAACCACACATGATCACAAATCACTAACCCACACAGGATCTAAAGATGACCCACATAGGATCTGGAGATTCTTCAAGTAGAGCCAACCACATGTTTGATGCACTAAGCATGCTTGATTCTATGAGTTTAAGTTGGTCAATCCATTGGAAGGCACTTCAACTGCCACTAATATCCTTGAATTATTTGCACGAAGTTCCATCATTTCAATAGGGTCCCAATGCGACTGACGACGTGTCAATCAGATGCTCGTTTTGAATGTTATTAGCATTTCTGTTCCGAGGGAATAGTTGGATTTGGGTTTGATCCAACCAGACTGTACTCCAACGTTATCAAAAAATAATGTGGAGTATTCCAAAAGTAAAATCATGATCCAAGGATCACTGGGTCCTAGATGGTTCGTCAATCAGACACCCGGTTCTCATGATATTTCCAAAAGGTGTATCAGGGTCCAGATTGGCTTGGGTCCAGTGAAACCCGGTCTGGGTCCGGCCTACTAGGCCGCGGTCCAGTCTGGCCCACAAAGGGGTTAGCCTGGCCTACTGGGTGATGCCCTTTCTGTGTAGCCTGCTCTGTTGGTTGTGGTCTGCCCGGTTGGGAGCGATATGCCCGGCTCGGTGCGGTCACCCGTGGTGGGGCCTTCCCTAGCCGCACCATTCGGGGAGCCCCCAGTATTCCAAGTGGTCCGTTGGACTGTTCGGATTTGGAGAACATATTGTCTCTATGTGGCACTAACTACAAGCTTGTGGGACCCAACGAAGGGGTCCCTCTCAGTATGACATGGCCGAGTGGAAAACCGGCCAGCTCTCCTCTCAGAGGTGTAACGGTACTGCTATCAACTAACGGCCTACAGGAGGTCGGCCGACATCCGGGTACACCATCATGGCTAAGAAGTTGTGGCCCTCCCCTCTTCTGGCAGTTCAGGCACGCACCTCGCTGCCTCCACCCGAACGGCCGGTTACTGGCCACCATTCTCTTCTTTTGGTCACCACAGCTACTTTCTAATCCCAAAAAATATTTTGAATTCATATTCGCATTCCTCAGGACAATATCTCTGCATCCATATGTTTTGCTCAACATAATAGTTTGTTTTACCTTGCTTAATTATTTGGCACTAAAGAACACACAAAGAACGCGCAAAAAACAAATAGAAAAGATCATAGTAATTTGACGGATCAATGGTTGTGTTCGTTTGGAAATCATCATTGAGAATTGAGAATATTAATATTGAAAAATATAATTATCTTATCTCAAAATAAACATGCTACCTCATTTGTTTGTTGGATTTTTTGTAAGGAAGAATATGAAGATGCCGACTTTTGTCGCTTCTATAACACGCTTCTGATCTGTGCTAGTGTGTCGTCCTCATCGAAGGTTTGTTCTTCATTAGAGGATACTCTTTCAAAGGCTCTCCCAATTAACCTCTTTCCCAACAAACCCACACCATGAGAGGTGAGGATCAAACTTTATTTGAGTTATCTTTATTAATTCAATTAATGTTGGCACATTAATTTGGGAAATTCTAAGGGTTTCCTCACATTAAAGGAGAGTTCGGGTGGTCCCCACCACTAAGATTCAAAATAGAAGTTTCAAGAAAGAAAAATAAAAAGTAATTTATTTTATTTTTCTTCTACCATGAAAATCCATAATCTATCTTCCACCCTCGACCTACTACGGTCGAGGTGAAGGTATCCTTAAGCGAATATTTGCATTGTGAGTTCAAAGGTGTCCTCTGATTTCAATTCTATGCACTGGTTCCAAAATTACACAATTCCACACACATATTCGCTGAAAGTACCCGAAAGAAGCTTAGAAATTCATTTCGGGAACACTAGGCCCTAGAATGATGCACCATCAATTTTCACGGGCTCGTAATATTTACAAATATTTTAAAAAAATACCTGGAAAAATATGGTTCTTAAATCTATATAGTGAAAATTTTTTCCACAAAAAAAATTAATTTTACTTCCTTGTATCATTCAAGACACTATATCATTATTTAGATGATTTACCCTATTGGAAAATTGACCTAGAAAAATATTTTTCACATCCTTTGATCTTGTAAAAAACATTTGAAAAAAATCGGATGATCATAATAGATATTAATAAGGGATATGAAAATAATGGGATCAAACTATTCTAGTGCAAAATATAAAAATTCATGATGTTAAATTCCTTTTAAGAAATAAAACATTGATTTCCTAAATAAAAATTTCCACATTTTAAACTCAATTTTTCTAAAAGAAAACTTTCTAACCACATTATTAACCATAGTAAAATTCATGAATATATCCCAAGTTATGTGGTAACTCTTGAAAACATTCCTTTAAAAACTTTTCACTTTTAATCTTTCCATACCTAATAAAATTATAATAATTCTTTAAAACCCCAATTCATGAAAGTATTTTATTGGTATCTTGGAGAAGCATTTTCACAACTTATGATCACTCATTTTTGACCCAGTTATGAATAATGAAATCCCATTTAAATTCATATGATAGTCTAACCCAGTTATCTCACTCATTTTTACATTTGAATACAACTCATTACCCTATGTATGAGACATATATATCAGGCTCCCCTATCATCATGACATATATCATGTTCACATGTCACCATCTGTAATACTAAAGTATAATATCACGAACCAATAATTTGTAATCATTCACATTTATGTCATAAAAACCTTGAAAAACACATTTTAACCAATAGTAAAAACATATAGAATTTTCACAAAACTGTAATGGGGAATATCCTCCTTCTTAAGAAAATCTTAAAATATAATAAATTACCAAAAGAGTTGGAATATAATGTAATTTCAAAAAATATGTTAACTTTTAGAGGAATATTTTTAATTAATAATGGATGTAACGGTGGAGAAATTTGGTCAGGTCATATATGTCGAAAGATATTCATTTCTTCCCTTTTGTAAAATGTAAAAAAACCATAATGAAAATATTAAAATAATTAATTTCAATTTTTTTAAATAAAGTAAAACATTACTTAAAATGAATCATATAATCCATTAATCCTAAATAATGAAATTCTGAAAACATTTAAAATAACATGTATATGGTGGATAAAGAGTTTAAAACATTTAAAACAATGTTTTAAAGGATAATGAATTACCTTAAGTCTCATACAGATTCGCCTGTTCTCTGAGTCCTAAATAATAATGTCATGTTATTTATATAATTTCATAATAATATTTTTCATGTTATTTTTATTATAATTATACACATTAATTCATTGAAAAACTTGTTTTATTTGGTTTCTAGAATTGTTAATTTAATATTGGATGTTTTTGGGTCTTTTTTATTATAAATACAAAATAAAATTTGTGTCATAACCATTATCGATGGGGTTATTGATTTAATAAAAAAATATTTAAAAAATTTATATTTATCATATTTATAATTTATATACTATATTAAAACTAATTAATTAATTCACTCTAAAATAACTAATCACCTTGTTTCATGGAAACAGTAATTAGTACATATTCATGAATGACACATTCATTATTATAATGAATGGATAAATAAGTAAATATTTAAATTTTAAAAAATATTAAATATTTAATTAATTTTTTATTTATTCACTATTTTTGTCGTTATGGATATCCATGTATCTTGAAAGTGAAATATCAATCACTTTACTTCATGCAATTCGTATTCCATATGTATGCATGAGTTCCATTATCAATTTTCAAAAAATATAAAGGGTTTGAAGGTACCTAATATATAATTTTCAAATAATAATAATTATTTCCTAATTATCAAATATATATATTTTTATCGATTATTTTAACGAGTTGTATAATTTTTTAAAAAAAAATTGAAAACATTGACTAGTGGGGGTGGTACTCAACACATATTCATGAGCGATGTTTTCATTTCAATGGGAATTAAAATGAGTTGAATTTTTTTTCCCATAATCATAATGAAATTCAATTATATTTAAGATACTAATGTAATTATTTATACATGGTTAAATAATATGTGCAGTAATTAGACTTGGAAATAAACATGAAACTCAAAATAATGAGTTATACCTTTTCTTCAAAAAATCACTTGTGGCTTACACATTATCCTTCTAGGTCGGTATTTTAATATTACTAAATCCACAAGGTAATGAGGAAAAGTTTTAAGAATATATTTTTGTAGTTCTTAAGTTGAGTTATTTGGCTCAAGAGGTGTTATGAAGTAAGGATATGGGGATCCTCTTTATAAGTGAGGGGAGTGGTGGTCTTATAATTATTCAGTGTTCTAAAACATTTAAATCATTCATTCATTGTAAAGTATCACAAATGCACAAATAAATCATAAATAATATTTTTAATTGTTGAAAAACACCTAATTAACTACTTTTATACATGTTTTTGGGAAATTTTAATCCTTATCTTCTAGTTGAACCTTTTTAAACCCAATTTAACCTTATCCATCATAACATAAATTTTTTCCATGATATCATATTTAAGAAACCAAAATTAATATGGAAATTATGAAATTAGATGAAAATATCATTCCAACTATGGAATCGAGTTTATCATTTAAATGTAATATAGGTTGAAGAAATTAATTTAATAAATGAATAAAAAACAGATGGAAATTTTTTTAGGAAAACTACAAATTTAAGTGTCAAAATATGTTTTAATTTTAAATAATGGAAAAAAAACATTATTTACAAAAAATTTATTTGTTAATTTAAAAATAATAATTTTTTTATACTTTTAGATGAAGATAAAACTAAATGGAACATTCCAACCACACCATTAAATATAAAGATCAAAAAAATATGTTTTATTTTGAATAATATTTAATTTATGTTCAAAAATGTTTAATCTTGGGTTCCCAAATATAAAAAAATCATTAAAATAAATTTCTAACTCCATAAATACATATTTTTTCGATATATATGTTTTATAATTAATTAATTTATGCTTAAAAAACAATAATTTCATAAAAGTGATAATATTTTAAAAAATCAACGTTATTTACTTTTCACCCCAAATTCATTTTTTAGTAAAATATTAAAACATAAAATTATGAAAAATTATATATGATGATATTAAAATTGAATTCAATTTTATTAAATTCAATTTAAAAAAATCAAAATATTCTTCTTTTAAATAAAACTATGTAGTTCATGGAAAAATTATTTAATAACATAAAACTATTCTTTTATTAAGATAAATTTTTTTATAAAATTATTTAGGAAACTACAATTATTATTAATAAATAAATATAAGTCATAATGTTTATTTTTTTCAACAATTTACTGGGTTTTGATAATATTCCCCCTCCCCCCAAAAAATTTCCGCATAATTTTACTCCTTACGTAAATGAGTTAGGGTATTTTCCCCTCATGGAATTTTCTTATTCCCATGTCACACTCATCCTTCTGTTTATTTCTTAAAACATTTACTATTTGAATTACCATATCTTGTTGTACCTACTCTCTAGGATCAAATATTTGTTTCATATTTTCTTTATAAGAAATATTCCCATCTAACTATACAACCTTAGGGATCAAACCATGAGATGCATCAAGTAAATACTTCCTTAGCGATGACACATGAAGTAGATCACGTACCATAGATGAAATTTGATTTAAAGATGAAAAATATGAAAATGATTCAATTTTATCAAGGATTTCATAGCTTCCAATGAACCATGGACATAAAATACACTTTTACCAAATTTAATAACACATTCCATGGAGATACTTTATGAACCATGTTATCAACTACCTCAAATGAAATATCATATCTCCTATTATTTTCATAAATCTTTTTTCTGCTCTGATTTACCCACTTATAGTAATGAATCATCATTATATTCTCATCCAAAACACTAATCTTTGAAAAAAAATTTAATTTACATCATCCCAGTATGTTATAAATCGAAACCTATTTCTATAAAAATATTCAAAAGGTTAAATTCATTATATTATAATGAAAACAATAATTATTAAAAAAAAATTCATCAATAACATATATTAATCCCAACTTCCTTGATAATACAAATTGAATGTAAAAAAATCATAACATAGAATGTCTGAATTTTTATTTCTATTTTTCATCAAATATATGATGAAATGTTTAAATAAGGTTTAATTTTGTACTAAACAAATTTTGATTTTCTTTCCATAAAAATTGTGTAAATCTAGGATCAATATTTTATACAATAGATAGATAGACTCCATGTAATATAACTATCTATTTTAGATAAATTCTACTAAAATCGTCCAAATATATAGTATCTCAAATATTATGAAAATTCATTAATTTAATCAAAAGATAAATAATAAACCAAATCTCATGATTAAATTGAGATGCCTCTATTTAACCGACCAAACGAATTCATGGATATATTCTTCCATTTTCGTTTTCTCATAAGAAAAGGTTTATGTATACCCTTTAATAGTTTTTACTCATCGGTAACCTATTCAAAATTCAAACATTTCATGGTAAAATCGAAAAAATATTTCCTAACAACTTACCACAAATATTATTCCAAAATATCTCAAGAAATCATAGTACTGCCCTAATGAACATAAAACAGATAGCTGTGAGAATCACTTTATAATTCCTTCTTCAACTAGGAATAACTTGAAAAACATAACTCTTTTCCAAATTAGATAAAATATTCTTTATCAACATTAAACATAGGAAACATTTCCTTCTTCACTGATATTAGTATTTCGTGAAAACCATTATCTTCTTTCTGCAACTCTTTGATTCTATAAAAAAAATTGACAGTACTGATACCAAATCCAAAATATAATAATTTTTGTATACACACTTTCAAGGTCAATATTCATTATATCATAAATTAAACAATTATATTTTAGATGTAACATAGTTAAAGATGCATTATATTTTCAACTAAATGAATAAATAACATTTTTGATTTACATTGATAACAGTAAATTGTGAAATCAGAAACAATAAATTGTTCTATACATCTTTTGTGTCTCATTTTCAAATCATATATACTAAATATATACATTAGACTTTTAGGATCTATATATATTTCAATTTTCATCCAATATAGAGGATGCCTCAATTTGTTTTAAAGAAAAATATATTTTATCCAGCACAAGGTCATGTGTATGATAACTATACTCATGGGGTTGTTATTGATGAGAGGCATACATGATAACCTAATCATTTTATCTCAAAAAAATCCAAGTCCCTTTAATGAATCATCATTATAAATAAAAAATTATCATTTATTATTAAAAAGTATAATGCTAGAATTTTAACTATTTTTTTAAATTTCTGGAAACATTTGTCACATTATTTTATCTAAATGAATTTTACTCCTTTTCAAGTCAACATAGTTATTGGTCTGGATAACTAAGAAGTGTTTTCAAAAAATCATATGTAATAACTCAATAATCTATGAGAACTTTAAATAACAGTGATATTTATAGGACTTGGCCACTCACCCACCACATTATATTAAGTAGGATTAATTTTATGTCATCTATAGAAACAATATACCACTAGAATGAACTCTCTTATAACTAAAATTCACATTTACTTAATTTTTAATAAATTTTATATTAATTAAACGTCTATGGAACAATCCAAATATATTTCTCTTGATCTTTACATAAATTATAGTATAATAAAATATCATTGGAAAACACAACCATAAATTTATACAAATACTCATGGAACATAATAATCATTAGATGTATAAATACAACAAGTGTGCTTTATAACCCGAAAAAAAACCAATAACCTATAAAGACCATACCTATTAAAAAAGTATCAATGAATTGTCTTCCTCATTTACCATTACTTGTTGTAAAAAACATAAATCAATGACAAAAAATACTCCTCTATGTGGTGTTTATAAAAAAATCATCAATATCAGGAAACATATAATTTTTATTAATAGTGATGTTATTGAGTGATATATAATCAATGTGAATCCAATTTAACCATCCCATATTTTAACCAAAAAATAGAATCACCCCATGGAGAAGATTGAGGTTTGAAAACCCCTTATGAAGAAACTATTTCATCTTTTTTAATTCTTACAACTCAAATGAATCTATTTGATAACAATGTTTTGAAATTACACTAACAAAATACACTAATTCAATGCAAATTAAACCTCTTAATCATGAATAAAACAACCAAAATTATCAGTAAATACATCCATATATTCATTTATTACATTCACATAACTAATTTAAAAAGTCCATTCTCGTTCAATAATATGTTTATGATAACATTCAAATCCATATTTTATCATTTTCTCATCATATTAATATATTTTTAAGATTTTGAACTCATTCCTATATAAAAATTGAAATTAACACTAGATACTGAATAAAACTTATTTAGAAATATATTCTATCTTAAACCGAAAAACTAATAGAAAATATAAACCAAAAATCATATACAACTCTAAAATATTTAAGAAAATAATTTTTTTTATGAAAAACCATTCTATAGATTACAAAAAATGATTTGATATATTATTATTGAATTTATTTTACCCCTTTTATTTTTTACCAAATGTTTTTAATTCATTTCATGAGATGTAATTTTCATTTTTATTGAAAATTTCAATGAAATAAAATAATTTTTTGGTCTAGAAAAAATCAATTCAAATAATAGGAATAAAAATAATTTACCTTACACTAGTACATTTTATAGTCTATCATCAATCATAGTAATAGAAAAAGAATTTGGCACACTTTTTTTCTTTTGTTCCTAATGATTCCAACCATAAATGACTCATTATAGTCATACACTATTACAATAAGCCTACTCATTGAAAATGAAACATCTCACTCCTAAATGAATAATTATTTTCCCATTACAAATCTAATCAATAGCATTTTTTATAGTTGAAAAATAAATCATTAAACTTACTACATCGGTAACGCGTTCTTATTCCTATCAAAAATTATTCAAAATATATTTTCCACATTTATCACATTTTGGGGTCTTACCTCTATATTTATTAGTTTATTTATTCTTAAATTCATTCCACCTTGACTGATTCAAACACTTATTGACACAATGTACATGATTATAGGAAAACATGATATTAAATTACTCATTGTTATAAAAACAATTATTAATAAATTTTTTATTCACTAGAGGCCAATGCTCTTTGTAAACATAGTTTAATACCTATGTAAAATCTATCCATTTTACATTCATGGTCCATATTGAAATTTGATACATACCATGAAAATATACTAAAATGTTACACATAATCAGCAAATGATTCTTCTTCATTTCACTTAAAATCCAAAAACAATTTCTTATTTTATGATGATGATATTTTGGAAATTACTTCATTGAAAAAATATAATTAAATTTTGACCACTCCATTACAACAATCTCATATTTTCCTTATTAATTTTAATCAGATATCACTTCAGATCATATTTACATTCACAATGAATAATATATTATGTTACCTCATGATTTTCTATACATCTCAAAACATTAAATATCTTCTCCAATGCATTTATCTCTCCATCAGATTTTACTATATGTGATGATCCATATAATGCCAGAGGGTATTGTTTCATGAAATTCTACACTATGGACATATTCCCATGTGTATAATTTGGGTGCTCTCTTTCATGGGTGATATTATCAATATTATATTTAAAATGAGTCAAATTTTCAAAAAACTGCTTTTTTTCAATCATTCTAGGTTGTTGATACAATGATTAATAATCCTCTTGATACCTTTTATTATCTTCATCTTTCATGATTCCTCAATGTAAACCCATTCTGAATATCTATGCATTTTAGGATGAAATGTGGAAATATATAAATGCTATCTTATAATAATATGACCATAAATTACAGTCTCTTTAAAGAGTATTTCAATATTCACCAAATCCCCAAAGATATCTAAAACATTCTATAATATAAAAATGAAAAGCATATTATGTTAAAAAACCATAAATATGAGTTTAACGGAAATGGTTTTATATTTTTAAATTCCAATGATCTTTTAGGTTTATAGTTTTAGATAATTATGTAAAAATACATAAATAATTTTACACTTATATATATTATACATTTTTTCCAAAAAAATAGGTAATTTTTTTACACTCTTGTTTCATTCCAGATGCATTAGCATTATTTAATATGGGTCTCCATAGTAGAGATTCCGACCTTTATAAAATTTACACTGTTCATTATATCTTCATAAAAACATTATAAAATGTTGGATGAGAAAAAAAGTTCAGTAAGTAATATAAAAACAAACAAACTCTATTAGTTTAGTGAAAAACCAGAAAAACAATGATGATTGTTTAATTTTTTTAAATAGAACATTGAGATCATAAATAAAAAATTTCCACATTTTAAAACCAAAATATTTTTAATGAAATCATTTTAAAACAATTATAAACAATAGTTAAAAACATGAAATTATTCTTGGGTATGTGGGGACTCATGAAAACAATCATTCGAAAAAAAACCATTCAACCTGAAGCTTTCCTCACATCATAAAGTCAAATGATTTCAATTAAAGACCTTTTATTACAACCATAATAATTTTATCTTGGTTCACTATATTCAAAACTTATATTCACTCATTTCTATCCCATTTAAAAATATTTGTTTCCCAGTTAATTCCATTGGAGTTACCTATCTCATAATATCTTTCACTTTTATCCTTCGAAAACAATTCCTTACCCAATGCTTGAGTGAGGTATATTAGGATCCCCCATTATCATGAAATAAATTGGGGTAAAAAATCATTCTATTTAATTATAAATTACCATACCGGGAAGAAATCATATCAATATTTCTCTATTTCATCCTAAAACCCTTGAAATCAAATTTTTACCCATAATAAGAACACTTTCCATTTTCACATAACCGTAATGAGAAATAACAACATTCATTGAAACCTTTTAAAATTCAAAAATCATGTGAATTTAAAGAATATTATATACTAAAAAATGAAAAATTATATAATATTATTGATAATGAAAAAAATTATGTTTTTGGTATAAGATGGTAAATTTATATATGTTAAAAACATTCATTTTTCACTTTTATAAATTTTTAAGAATTACCCATACTAAAAACATCAAAAATATTATTTTTTAAACAAATTTACAAATGTAAAATATATTTTGAAATTTGCTTGATAACCCATTAATTAATAAATGAAAACATTATTAAAACATTTAAATGACCATGGATGTGAAGGAAGAATATTTTATAAAATTTAAAACCTCCTTTTAAATGAAAATATATTATCTTAAGTCCCATATAGCTTAAAACATTATCTAAATACTAAATAAATAAATAATATTATTTTCATATATTAATAAAAACATTTTTCATGTCCATTCCATTATCCTTATTCTCTTTATTTCATGTTTCACTATGTTTTATATATTTTATAAATGGTTAACTTCACGTTTGATGTTTTTGGGTCATTCATTTTATAACCTAAAAATTACATCAATGTATTGAACATTGTAAAAGGGTTTATATTTCCAATAATACCAAAATATTAAACAAATTATAATTATTATATTAACAAATAAAATAATAAATTATTTTATTTTCATACATTAATAAGAACATTTTTCATATTCATTCCACTATCCTTATTCTCTTTATTTCATGTTTCACTATGTTTTTTTATTCTATAAATGGTTAACTTCGCGTTTGATTTTTTTGGGTCATTCATTTTATAACCTAAAAATTACATCAATTTATTAAACATGGTAAAAGGGTTTATATTTCCAATAATACCAAAATATTAAACAGGTTATAATTATTATATTAACAAATTAAATAAAATTTAAGTACCAATCAAGTAAGACGATCATAAAAACGAGTCATTTAATTTCTTGTAGGCAGTAGAAAATATTTACACATGAAAGAAATTATCATTAGTCTATTGAGTAGATTATTTATGTTATTTTTTACTTTTAATGAATCATAAATATATTATATAGGTTATAATTTTACAATACTTCTATCCATATGACTATCCATTATGTTTTAAATGAAAAACAAATCACATGAATTCATTGTTGTGGTATTCCATATGTACGCACAAACACCATTATCAATTTTCAATACAAAGAATGTGTTAGAAGGTAAGAAAAATATTATCATTAATGAATCATAATTATATAAAAAATATTATAGATTTTTTTTTGATCAATAATTTTTGTCATGAACCTGCATCTAAACGTTCCCTCTATATGATGGAAATAAAGGATGAGATATATAGACCCCTGAGTCCCACCTTTATTAGAATGCTTGTTGGTTACTAGCACCATGGGTATACAAATAATACATGTGGAAGTGATTAACATCAATTAAAAAAAAATAAAGATCATGAGATCAAATTAAAACCATTAAAATCATTTTATAAAAAAGGAAAGGAAAACTAATATCAATATATAAAGCATGTATAATGTTATCATATATATTTAAAGTCTGTAAATAAAATACCAAATTGAAATTTTAATGAAACAAATTATAAACTCGTAAAATACCATGGATCGTAAGGTATATATTAGTCCAAAAATTCAATCTAAAAATCTGAGAAATTGTTGTATATAGATAGGTTGATTATAACATGTATACTTGGTAGGCTCATTCCCGATGTCTATCATGAATATGAGAAAATATAATATTAATGTTCCGTTATAAAAACAAAATAACCAAAATTCCCATTAATTGGACATAAACGAAAAAATTATCCTCACCATATAATGGTCACTAAATACAGCATCCCATATGACAACATAATAAGAATAATGTCGATAAGGGGTACATGATATCGTGTTCCCACTTATTTCCTGATCTCATGCCCCAACATCTAACATCTCGGTTATCTCCTACATTTTTTAATAACCATGCTGGAAGAAACCAAGGAAGTCACATCCCATACCTTCCAAAAAAACAATTTTTTGCACAACATGAAGGTTTATAAGTGAAAGGGGTTGACGGGTGCTCGTGTGACTCAGTCTTCTCTTTATCCCTCTACTGGAAAGCATGTGGTTGTGGGTTGAAAGGAATCATATATTGGATATCAAGGTTCAATTTGAAATTACTATAGGCCTGGTAGTAGTGGAATTGTGGATATTACAAGGATATAGAAATAGGTAGTGGTGACACAATCTAATATAAATGTCATTGAAATTTTTATTATTCAGAAACATGATTGGGAATTCACTTCAAGGGTTACTGAGAGTGCATGGGATAATTATGTTTGTTAAATGGTGGATTGTGAATTTTGACTTTCATAATGATAATTTTAAGCATTATTTATTAGTAGATATGTAGAAGAAAAGAATAATGATGTTAGGGTGTGTGTTGACCGTGACTAGGATAGTACGGCTAGGGGAGAGAATTGATTGGATCTGTGTAATGCTTTTGTTAAAAAGGATCCCGGATGTGGTGTTCATGATACCGGGGTGGGGGTTGTAGAGGGATAATGTGGTTTTAGGCCACCTAAATCATTCACTGTTTCTTCTTTTGGTGAGGTTATAATGGATGAATGTGGTTCCTCACTCGTGGAGTGATGACCTGGGTCTTTCAAGGATGTGGTTAAATAGACCAAATTTGGATATTTTGGGTGTTCTAATTCAATGTCCATATCTTCATTTCAGTTGAAAATATATATTTTATGGACTTTCTATAGAAGGACCGAATATTGATCAATCTAACTCACTTGTGGATAAGGGGCCCAATGAATTATTTAGTGATAATGAGTTTAGTGAAGACGGTTCAAACATTTCTATAGGTGATAGGCCTTCGAGCCTGAAGAGAAATATGATCCAAATTTTTTTTAAAGGGTATA
Source organism: Viscum album (assembly GCA_963277665.1). Classification (NCBI taxonomy): domain Eukaryota; kingdom Viridiplantae; phylum Streptophyta; class Magnoliopsida; order Santalales; family Viscaceae; genus Viscum; species Viscum album. The sequence goes on along the minus strand of OY728150.1, from coordinate 1,876,693,775 downwards.
AGGATTGATCCACTTTAACTACACTAATTTTGATACAAACAATAATGAAATCAACATCCAATCAGATGAACAACAAAGACACTTGCCAGAGGATGTTAGGAAGGGTTTTTTAATAATCTCTGGTATTTTTCATTAGCTCAGTAGATAATGTGTTAAATAAGTTATGTCTCTCAATTCCACTGCAGATGAAGTTACAAAAATAATGGGGTGGTCTTTGAGGTTTTCACTCAATGTGGATTAATATAAATGGATCAACAAGAATGACAATATTCTCCTTTGAGGATTCAACAATCTGACGATACTCCTCGAGAAGTACATCCATTCCTTGGATAGGTTGGCCCTCTAGTATGATGATCTGATAATGGAAGAAACAAACATTCAGTTAACTAATATCCCTTGGAAATTTATGGGGGAGAACAATTCTTCTAGACCTATATAATCATTCAATGATTTTGTTATTTCCTTTTTTGGTTCAAAGCATGGTTTCTAACTTTTTCATTAAAAGTGTCTGAAATAATAAAAATTTTATTTTCAGTATGTCATCTAATGAATCGAAGGAAACCACAACATTCTATTAACCTTGTGAAAAAATTCATTACATCCAAATCCTACCATAACAACTTCCATATAAATATAATAATAGGTTATTAGGAATATAAAATACATGAACCATATTCTATCCTAAAATAATTAACGAACCCCATAATAAACTACTATATATTGCAATCGATTACCACCATAGGTGATAATTTCAATTATATCCATCACAACCCATGTCTATCAGTCTCTCCAAGAAGATATAGTGCAAAAAAAGAGTATCCAGATAACCATATTAACTATCATAGTTTTTTGAGAAATCACCCTGAATGCAAAACCTTAGGGCATCGATTAAAAACATGACTGGGGTAGTCTGTTTATTGAAATAAAAAAAAGTGAATCATGGGTCGATAACACACAATCTATATCTATGAGTTTATAACAATGGTATCAACATATCACTACACATCACCAAAATTGTTTCCACCTATTAATACACCACACCACACAATAAATCTACAGACACAATCCACATTAATCTTTCCTTTTGAAATAACATAATTCTTTATTTTTATAATTACTAAACATATTTAACTATAAAGGTCATTTAGTTCATATTTAAATCTAATATATTCATTTTCCATTTAATATATTAATTTATATTTCAGACATTTATTTCAACCCTTTTTTACTAATCATTACAACCATACCATATCATTATTCTTGTCGACATTCAAGTCAAATACTTAGCTACTAGGAAACTATACAACTTGACACTTGACAACCCATCCAAATCATGCCAATGAAACCCACTTTAAAAGATAACCATATTATAACAACTACAAATTACAAAAACCACACAACACAACTACCCCACCCCAACTAAAAAACTTCAAAACCACCACACATTACCAATTTAGTTTTAAAAACGAATTTCATCATAATTCTTTATTTTCAAATAGTATTTACGCACAAATCCATGATTATATAGGAATCCAAATTATTATATGGATATAACTTCATACCATTTTCATCGTTGGTGAATTAAATAAAATAAATAAAAAAACAAAACAATTACAACAATATAACAACACACTATCTCAAAAAAAGTCATCTGTGTTATAAATAAAAAACATGCACAACAATATATAAATAAATCAATGGAACAAAAAACTCATTAAATTTATCCATACCCCTTGATTTTAAATTTACCCTTGTAATTATATTTTTTATGATGATACATACCATCCATAAAATGGATGAAAAAATATGGATATTCCATATATGTTCATCTAAAATAAGTGTGGAAGGACCCTTACATCCATGAACCACATAAAAACAATGATAATACACTAATGATCTCAATGGAATCACCACTGAGTCCTATAAATGTAAATTCACAAAAAAAAATTACGAAAAATAGAGGAAAACTCCCTCCATAGTGAAATCACATGTATAATAGAAAGAGAGAGTAGGAAATGAAAAGGAAAAAATATTCTTCCATACACATGACATACTGCTGTCTAAAAAGGAGTTGAAAGAAATATATTGAACACACTTATTGCCACAAACACGGATTCTTTAGGTGGGTGAAGATGACACTTCAAGGTTAATGAACAAGGTTATAGTTCATCTATACTAGAGAAAATTGATAAAGGATTATATTAGAGTAGATTTCATAATTTTAAGATGTTAAATATGGTTTCTTAAAGATTATCATGGTCAATATCCAAATTTAGTTGTTATTTAAATTTTAATGGTTGGATAATACATAAGATTACTGAAAAAATCCTCATTTAAACATATGTATGGATCCATATCACACTTTTTCATACCACTAGAATTCTTATTCCATGTTCTACTCCTTGATTAAAAATATTTTATATCATCCTTACTTACACTAAATTATTTATCCTTATATGAGATGTCATTATTGATGGAACCCATTTCATGGATTATATCTAATGGATTAATAAAAAATGGAAATTACCTTCTAGAATTCTGTCCAAGGTTGAAATTGTAATGGTAATATTTTTACCAATGTTCCCTATATGGATTTCATCCAAAACTTATAGACTATAAGGTATATCAATAGTTTCAATAGTGGTAGGAAATTTCTTGATTTTCCATCATCATTTGAGTCATTACAATATTGATAAGATTCAGACATTAGCCCATTTTGTATAGAGAAACCATTAAAGTGATTATTTACATTACTATTATTTCTACTGGGATTTGCTGGTTGATCTTCAAATGTAATAACAAATATGCATGAAACTTGTATATAAGAAAAGAAGAGCTGACTGCCGGAGAGAATAAGAAGGTGTCTAGTCTTACATCTAATCTGGAGATCTGTAGAATTATTAGAAGTACCTTCGGATGATTGTAAAACAATAAACCATATTAAGGATATTTTTTAGTTGAAATATAATTACAAACTTTAACCTACTTATTACACTTGTTTTTTAGGTCTTTATCATTCATAGACTCAATTAATACCATTATTAATTGAACAATTTCATAAAAAATGACTCCATCCCCATTACCCATAATTCTATAACGATCCATATTGACCAAAATAGAATCATAAAGAACCCCATGTATAGATAAATTCTATGAAGGTGAATCAGTCTAACAAATATTAACAACATAAATGTAGTTATAAGCATGAAAGCATTATTCATCATGTAGAGATTCAATAAGGGATCCAATATCAATAGAAATTTCTAGTTAGATTCTTTAATATTTACTATCTCTAGTACCATTCCCACTAGAATTTCCAATAAGAGGTTTTTAAAAAATTTTGAGGTAGTGGGAGCCTCATATGAAATATTTTCTACTTACTAAATAAATACAACCACAAATTTCTCACTATTAACATTAATATCAAAGAAGTTCCCTTATTTTTTCAACCATTCCCCAATATCCACTTTATTTATAGGATGACCGTTTTCTAAAAAAATGGATATTACCTTATTATTTATATTGAACACATTCTATGAATTTACATTAGGAGGATGATTTAATTTTTTGTGAATAACCCTATAGTTGGAAATGAAATTTCCAACAATCGTACATACATCATATAAGGGTGGAACATATTAATATTCAAAATTTACCTCATATTTATGATCATTAGTAGTAAATTTTATCAAATAAGGACACTTCAAGTCAAATTTGACATCAAATAGAGTTCTGGAATATTATAATATAGAACCCTAATGATTACAATGAACAACATTCATGGGAATATAAATACAATTACCATGATAAAATAGAATCTTTGGGAGAAAAAACACCCAATTTATACTATATAGCCTAACCCAAATCTATGATGTTGAATTCTGTTGATTAAAGGAATTTAATTTTCTATCTAATTTAGTGATTTATTTAATTTCATGCTTCAAATCAATACTCCTAATCATTTATACATAATCAAAATCATTTTCATTTTCCTTACTTATATAAAAGAAGTTTCTCCCAATTAGGATCATCTTCTAGTAATTTTTTCCCTAGTATTGTGCAATCCTTTATTTCATGTTAGAGAAAGGACATGGTTTTATCCCCTATAATACATGGAATGCCCATTAATAGAGATTTTACATAATTCAATTCATTCTCACAATGCATATAAATTTGAATGAATAGAGAAGCCTTCATCCCCCATTTTTTTTTAAATAATAGGATTAGGTCACTAATCCTTAAAATATTCTTTGAAATGAATATCCTCAAAAGGGGGATTCCCTTTCTTCTATAAATATGCAATTCCCAAAAAATGTTTTGTATTTTAATAGATTGGGTGATGGCCATCGAATATTCAAAAATTACTTTCTTTAGGAAATGTTCCCATTCCAGATGAAACGAATCCATGATACAAGGTAAAAACAAGATCGGAGAAGAATCCTTATTGAAATCTAGAATAAATCAAGTAAAATAATTCAATAGGATCTCCACCAACAAGAGCACAAGGACCATATTATTCATTGAATTATTTTAATATATTAATGTCATTTTCAAAAACATTGTTCCAAATGGATAATAAATGGGTAAATGATGGCATATATAACCATAAAATATCCTCATCAGCCCCTTTTAATTTTGTTTGACTTATATGTAATTAAATAAAATATTATTTTCCTAAAATATCATTATATCTAATTTAGATACTATTAATTTAAATTATCCAAAAATAAAAAAAATTAAAAAATTTGGAATTGGAAAATAATTCATTAACATAACAATAATATGTCATATTAATTTAAAAAACTTATGATACATATTATCTATCTCAAATTATATTAATTTCAAAAAAAATTAAATCATTATATATATTTTTTAATTAACTAGAGAAAAACTACATCAGTGATACAGAAGAATTTACGGTCATTATATAACTACTAAAAATTTGAAATAAATCTCTCTCTTGAATTTTTTATTAAGCTCAAAATAGACACTTATATTCATTCGTAACTTTTTTCTACCATTGTGTGAAAATAATAGTTATTTAGAACTAGTAGAGTGATATTTTGTTGTCTTATATTATTTAAATATCTTACAGGTCATTCTTATTTTAGTGTGTCCATTAAACAACTTAATTTTGTTCCAAAAGTTATATGGGTCGAATTCCTATTATCCAATAATAATTTGGATGAGAAATTATGGTCTTATCAATTCGTTTTATCCAATATTAATACGATTATCCCTTTACTGAGGTGTTAAATTTTTTAGCATTTACAATTCATATTAACGAAAAAATAAAAGGGACCAATTTACCTAATTTAAAGATCATGATACTAAATATTCCATTAATTTTATCAAATTTAATTACAAAAATTAGAAAAATTATTTTTAAAATATGTTTTCAAAACATGATGAAAACCTATTTTTAGAAAAAATCAATTTTCAGCATGAAACATGGCTTTTTACTATCCCATGATTGGAAAATTGTTAAATAAATTCTAACATATTTTATTTAATATATAGTGTATTCATTTAATCAAAATAATTCACAAACCATTATTTATTTAATTAGTTAAGTTAAAAATACATTCAACACGTAGAAAATATTACTTCATAAAGATATTTATTTTTAATTCAAATGATTTTTATTTTCATCTATAGTCAATAAATAGATAATGAATTAATTTTTTACAATTATAATCCAAATTTTTACATAATTTAGTTTATCTTATTAATAACCATCATTCTAATAGCTATATGATAACTGTTAGATAAAAATATTTTAATAGTACATCGTGTTTCATATAATATTGGGTTGCATGTATTGCAAGATATTGATGAAATTAATATTATATAAAAACATATTTCATAAAATCTCAGGATTCAACAAAAATCATGTCTGTTAATAAATTCTTGGACATATATAACTAAAATCCAGTATGTAAAAAAATTTATGAAAATATATTTCTACAATCATGCCCATACATAACATTGTTTTCTCATGAGATATAAACCTTTACAAAATGTATTAGTGGTATATTTAAAAAACCAAACCATTACATAATAAAATACCAAAAATATTTGTTCTATATAAAGTCAATAATTCATCTTATCAAAAAAATTCTCAATCAAATATAATGGGTTTCAAATAATATTTCATAAAATGATATTAAGAATAGATCAGATGATAAAAAATTTAAATATCCAGAAATAAGTACATAATAAAATCAATATGAATATGACAATGATGTTTAATCCCTGAGATAAAAAATTTTTAGTTATATATTAATATAGAATCAAATTCATAAAAAGAGTTTTTTTAAATTATTTTTATCATTTCCATGAAATTTAGATTTATAAGACACATTGAAAAAATTTAAAAAAAGTTGATATAATGTTTTTTTCAAATAATAATCCATTAAAATAAACCCCAATAATTTATAATTGAAAAGTATTAAATTTTAGGTAATTAAAATAAGTCAAAAGATAAAAATGTACAAACATTAAGGTAAATTCCTTTCTAATATTTTTAAACAATTTTATAAAAACCGCAAATTATATAAAGTTTTGAAAATTTAATTTTCTATAAATGGATAAGGGAAAATAAATAATTGAAGACAATATATTTCAATATTTACATATTGGGAGAAAAAATAAATTAAGAAGAATATTTTCATTGAAGATAATGTTTTGTTAGAAATGATGAGAATGATTCTTAAGAATGCCATATTTTTATGATTAATGAATCAATCATAGAATAGTATTACAATGTGACAATGTAAATTTAATATAGAGAATGTTAATATACTATATGAAATAAATAAATGTAATAATATATTAAACGTAGAAGTTTATACTCAATGGAGAACCTTTGTGACCCAATGAAAAGGAAATTGAGTTGACGACACCCTTACAAATTTTGTAATGCATGAATCAAAATAACATTAAATAGATATTTTTAATGGTATTTAAAATAATATTATGGAAAATATATTTATGATAAAATTATTCATGGTTTTATTATTTACATCTTATTAAATAATAATAGGCTAATAACTAGAAAACATTCTTCAACAAAGAGTAATTTACATGAAAAACTATTACATTGAATTCTATTAGGCTGGACATGATATAACCTCATTTATAATAATAAAAGGATAATTAATAATGTATGTCGTAACATTTTTTTACTATTTAATAAATTTTAAATTAATCTTCTATGTATATTTATTACATATTTATTATTTATTTTTAGTTAATATTTATCATTGATGTTATTATTTATCATCATTTCACACAGGTTCTAATATAAGGATTTTTGTTATCATTCCATGATATTGATTTTTTTATCCAAATAATGGTCAAGGTACTAGAATATAAGTTTCATAATGTTTTATGATGTTTGAAGTTCATTCTATTATATTTTTAGGTATGGTTCTTAAAGAAGAAACATGTAATTTTTTTTATTATAATTTTTTATAAACAAAACATGTAATGGTAATGATGATTAAATATATATATTTTTATAACTATCCTTTTAAGGAAGTAATGAAAAATGAATAATTCATTCATGGAGTCTATGATCTAGCTATAACACAATATATTTTTTCATTATAAAATGAATGGGTAGAAGATAAATGATATTTAATTCATTAATATAATATAATTTAAATATATTTATTATATTAGTTTCATTATTATTGGATGGGTATAACAAAAAACAGGAAGAATAAGAATAAAATTTAAAAGGAAAATAAATGAGAAAGTGAATATAATTTCTTAACATACTCCTCATAAAAACTCTATGAGTCATATTATATTAGTCTTTTGGTAATACAAAAATCCACGAATACATGGAATCGATAATTGGGAATTGGTTTTGTAAGATTATTATTGATCATAGATTCTTTAGGTGTGAGTTTAATTGGGCTTTGAATTAGCCATTTTATTGGTGATAGTCTTCATATTTTCGAAATACTTATTACTTAATATAATAAAGGGAAATAATTTTAAAATTTTATAGTAGTATAACGAATAAAATAATAAATTTGGAATATTTTTTGATTGATTTATTAATCATCCATAAATTTGTAGATAGGTTCTGTGATGTGTTGTGTTTTTAACAATTTTTTATCTCTGTTTATGTTGTTTTACATTTATTGTGGTAATTTATTTTTTACCTCGGTAAATTATTTTTATATAAAAAAATAAAATAATAAAAAACTATGAACATTTTCAATTCAAAAATTTCATTCTTTTTATCTAAATAGTTTTATATATACATAAAAGTTAACTTTCAAAAGAAAACTTAATTTATGTAGAAATGAATTATATAAAATATGATATTTGAATTATAAATACTTTTAATATTATTACATATAAATTGAAAATTGAAATGATTATTAATATATTTATTTATATTTTAAAAATAAATTATTATAGAAATCCTGTAAAAATTATCTATTTAGTATATAAAGAAAAAATACATAATATATAGAAAATTAAATTAATTAACAATTAGTCCTAGTAGTATTTGAGGATAGAATAAAGAATTATTTAATTATTTATAAGGGATTTATTTAATTTTATAAATAAACATTTATTAAGTATATCTTTTCATATTTAATAAATTTCATTATAAATTCTATAAAATTGATTATTATATATAAATTCAAGTAATATTTATTCTATTAATCATTACATATTTATATCACCCTAAAACTAATTATAAAACCCCCTAGGACCTTCACGTAATATATTAGGGTAACATAATAAATGGTGGTAATCCTGGGTGGTGATTCAACTAACATGGATCTCACAGTGACATCCACAATCAAGAAAATTTACAATAGATTTTTTCCATCAATTCAAACTTATTGATGTTCAACATGGCCTTGATCTCGTTAAAATAAAAGTGACTATACCACTTTTCCAATTTTGCACAAATTTTCCTCATAAGTAACAATTCTAATACATTATATCATTTCCTAAATATTATATATCAATTTAATAATGTGGTATAAAATTTATACTTACTAATTAAATATTTATATTTTAATGGTAATATTTAATACTTATAATTTTTTCATAATAAAATGTATTTTAGTTCATTTAATTTTAGAAATTCATATAAAATTTTATAATTTAAAATTTATTTCTTTAAAATTGTTGGATTTTATAGAAATTTAATAAGGAAAAATTCCTTTTTGATGTCAATTGACTAATAAATATCAAGTATAATATAATATACTAATGTTCAATGATTTTCCCATACGTAGATTTGTATTTTAAATTCAATTGATTTAGTTGTAGATCTGAGATGAATATGTTGTATTGAAAATAAATTGAGACATATTCTCATAACATAAACTATCCTTTTTCTTATTGGAGAATATAAATTATAGAGTTCATTAGGATCATGGGTAATATTTAAGAACTAAAGATAATGTTATGAATCACAATTTCACGTTCACTGGTCGTCATCATATTTATAGATTTGAGATTTCATTATTTAGATAGCTCATACAAAACTAGTTTGAAACTAATTTGATGTGAACATTAAGTTCATGTTGAAACTCTACTATATATATTTTTCTTGTTGATGAAATTATCTTATTCTCTCTTATCATGGGTCTAAATCATGGTTAAATTCTACTCAAGTGTAGAGAGTGATGAAACTGATGAATGAAATTGATTTTGATGCTAAACCAATATTTTTTGATGTTGGAGGGAACCAAGAAAATGAATTGATCGTGACTCAACCTCTATCCTCCAAATCACAAACTTATTCCAAATTAGTTTGATCCTAAAAACTGTTCAATAATTTGATCAACTCAAACCTATGCAATCAATATATCAGAAATTTTTCCATTTTAATGAGTCCAAGATATATTCCTTGTGGATATTAGATCACTCTATAAAGAATAATATCTCATTTTATGGATGTTTGACACAAGAATATTTTGATACCAACACCAGTTAGGGAAAGGGTAGATTGAACCTCAACATGAAATCAAATATTTCTTTTTCCTTTTTATAATATAATAAAATTTAAAGTGGAACAATATATCTTCTATTTAATGGTTCATAGTAGCTAGATTTTATTCATTACTCTCTAAAAGGGAATTTCTTATGGGATAATATTTTTCATTTTTATTTTTTTGTGATTAAAATAAATCTAATGGATTACTTTTCTGTTGTTCTATTTTTCTTTATACTATAATTCCATGTTAATTATAATGCTACCTAGTGATTAGTGTCGTGTTTCATTCTCAACATTGTTTCTGTTATTTTTTTTTGCAAGGATTGTTTCTAGTTTTATGTGATGAGTTCTCTCTTTTTTCCCTAATTTCATGGTGTCAAATCTCTACAAGTATAGGTATTAAATGAATTTTAGGTCCAAGGGAGAATTTTGGAATATTGTTCTTTATTTTAATTATTTTTTTACTATTTTAATTTTTTATTGATTCTATGATCTTATTTTATAGTTATCTCATGAGGTGAAAGCCTATAAATTCTTCTTACTTGTTTCCTTATATTATTTAAAATTATTTAATTAAAATTATCAGTAGATCGTTTCTATTGAATTAATATTGAGTTTTTATGTTTAATGGGATTCTCTAAGGCATTAGGAAAACATAACTGAACATGTTGTAAATGTTCACTTTGAATAATATTACCTTCTAATAATATTTTTGCACAACTTTATAATTGATGTGGTTAAGTGTTGTAAGAAATAACACAAGAAATTGGATAATATTTATTGAGAAAAATCATAAATTTTGAACTATGATAAACAATTTTTCAATAAAACTCATGTTTCTTATAATTTTTCCTATTAATTTAATTTTATCCTTATACCACATATCATATAAAACTATTCCCATGATATTTTATTGATTATTATTTAATCATCACCAATAATGCTTTTAAATTCCTTTTTAAATCTTATCAAAATAAAAAAAAAATAGATAATATATTAAAAAATATTAAATATAAAAAATAAAGAGAACAATTTTAATAAAAGAAATATTCCTGAATACAATGATTCATGTAATAAACCATATCATTACATAATGGAGAGTGTCTCATTAAGATTGATTTTTTGGATTTTGATTTAGTAATGATAGTTTTATATGTGCTTTACGAAATTATTTACATTTTCCTGGGGTGGTAGTCTAGTGGATGAACATTTAGAGTGAGTCATTCGGTGTCAGTGGAGGTATTGTACAATAGAAAGGGAATCAGTGAATTATAGTGGTGAGTTATATATGATTGTTTTTGCCAAATTATTGGTCTCTTCTTCAAAGGGGTAACATGTTATAAACCCAAAGGGTGGTTTTGTGACTATATCTAGTTACGGGTTGAACCCTCTCCCTTTGAGAAGCCACGTTATGACATGGAGGGGGAGCACTATGATGGTGTATTGATGTAGTTATCACCTATTCCAATGGGGTTTCCACCCAATGACCAAGATGAGGAAACACTGTGGCCTGGGCATTTAAATGAGATTTGGTGCATGACAACCAAGGTCCATGATGCTATAGTTGTACAAGTTTAATTTTTATTAGAACCCATTTAGATAATTTTTCCAATGAGCTTTTTAGAAACCCATTAGGGTCACTTTTCCCTCGTACAGTGTGAGAGGTTTGAAACAATCTTCATCACCCTATTCCACCCCCCCCCCATTTCTTCCCCTTCATTTCAGATCTCTTATAGGAGTTTCATCTCATATTTCATAGGATTTTGAGTGCTTGATTACAATGAGCCTTAATGGAATCATACATTTTTTTGGGGATTTGGTGTTTGATTAGTAGAGGTGGCCTCGATATGTATCATTATAAATTTTCAGAGAGGTACATATTTTTTTTATTTTTGTTAAAACCCACCTTCATATTTTATTAAGCCTAGATAATCATTCCTTAGGGCCAATCATGTTTCTTTTTGAATAAAAATAATTGTGGGTTGGTTGATGTCTGTTGGAAAAATTCAAAATGTGAATTAAATTCATGACCTGAATTTCTCTGGCCAGATATTATGAGTTTTTAGGGGGTGTGAATTCATTTAATGTCTGGAATTGAATACACACTATAATTTGTCTTGCCAAACCCTATTCATTGCATGCATATTTTTCTAGGGAGCAAAACCCCGATATAAAAACGATGTGAAAAATATTCTTTCCATGAATATATCAAAGATTTTCAAAAGATGGAAAACCCCTACTTTTATTTAAACCCATTATTCATATATATAGGATTCATCCTCTAGTGATTCCTAGCCTACGTAATTTTTTTTCAAGCCTTCTATGGACTCTAACCAAGCTACCATTCATAATGTTAGTTATCCATTGATAAGATCATCGATCTGATATATTCTCTTCTTAGTTTATCTCTCCTTATTCTATAATATTTTTGTGTGAGCTCATAAACCCTATTTTTAGGTTATTTTTTGACTCTTCCTTTAATTTTTCAATCTATCTTTAGAAGTAAATCTATTTAGTATTAAAATTATGATGATAACAATAATTGACATTGAGAAGACATCCAAAAATTAGATTACAATTTTGCAATTTTTTATAGCCCAAACCAATAATATATTTTATTATGATATACATGATGAATTCTATGATCTATAATAAAGACATATATATAGGTGAGTATCATGTTTTATATATTTTTATCAAGGAATTTTTAATAATTTAATCCCACTAAAAATATTAACCCATATATTATATCCATTTAATTAGAAAAGATCAATATTTCACTGAGAAATGAATTCCATATTGTATTTCTCACACCACATATTTATTTTTATTGTTGATCATTCGAGTCGTGAAATGTTTTATTTTTCAGTATTTCAGCAGAAATGCTATTTCTAAATCCATCATATGGATGAACCTAACTATACTCTTATAGTAACCTAATAAAATTTGGTTCACCCAATTATGTATAAAAAAATTCTCACAACTAAATATGGTCTCCTTATACTATTAGGGTTACCCAAACCCAACATTCAATTAACAAGATAATACAACTATACCTAGTTAAAAATGGCCTTTTCGATAGGATGATCATGGTATTGACATGTCTTATTTTGGAAGTAATCTCACACAACTTGTTTTATCACAAATTTAATATCCATCATATTCATATAAAATTAACAATAATATTATCTCATGAAATACTTGTCATCTCATTTTTTATTCCAATATTTATGCATACTTATTATAATTTAGTTTTGGAATCCCTATTCCAAATGAATCTCACACATAAGCCGTATGATTTTTCTTATAACTATCTAGAATTATATGTTATTGAAAATATCATCATGACTAAGAAATAATTTATAGATATACCACCTGTGCCTAGAGTATATTTTAAGCCTCTAATCTAGTGGGATGTCTAACCCAATGTCCCTATACACAAGGATGATTTACTCTAAGGAGAATCCAATTCATAATGATTCCAAAAACTAATATTTATAACCAAAAGTCAAAAACTAAATTCATGCTAATAAAATTAATTATAAACTGAATTCATGGTATATGAAAACTGAAAAATATATTTTCATACTTATCATGTAATAAATGTCATAAAAAATTTAGAATCAATTTATCTAATAAATTAAATCATACACAACAAACATATTTCATAAACATAAGTATTATAAAAAGACTAAAATTAAGTAAACAAATAATTTATTTTCAAAAAATTAGATTCAAATAATAAAATTTTATATTTTTTTAGGGACGAAAATACCCTATTAAAAATTCATGATGCTTATAATTTGAAAACATTTTCTAATCCATAATCAATTTAATAAATAATTTAACTTGTCATCATTTTAGGATATATATTCTATTATTGATAATGGGATTTTTAAATCAGAAGTTATGATTGCTAAATTAGGGTAACCACACATACATGTTATGTATTGAATCATATCATAATATTGTAACATTAATAAGGTTCTGGTCATATATGAAAATATTCCCTATATCATTGACATGACAAGACCCTGTATTTTTGTGAAACATGGGATACAAGTTTATGCCAAAATACCAAATATAATTTCTTATGGAATAGTTAAAATGCATGGGTCTTTTATATTTCATACCCTATGCTATATATAATTTGTATACTATGAGTAATCTAAAGTATAAGTAGTCATACATATAATACACTATGATACAGTCCCAAAAACCTTATGAAATACATGTCATTTTAAAAATTTAAGTAAAACATATTGTTTTTTTAAAGAAAGTTTATTTAATACCATTGATAGAAATTGAGTAATCTCCAAATAATATTCGATGTGAATGAAATAACTTGTAATTAAAAAAAATTAATCAACAAAATAAACTTAATAAATAAAAAACATAAAATTACCTAGAACACCTATACGGCCGGTAGCTCCATCTTTTACACTTGGGTGGATTACACAGGATAGGGATCACCAAAGCAATAGCTGAGGGACTATTACCTATGAAAAAATTAAACTAGCCTTGGATCCTCATTCACAGTGAGAGGAGACGTGTTCTTCAAAGGTGTGTAAGTACCTTTAACAATGATGGAGAATGAAGTACAATGAAATGAAGATAGTTCTTGTTATGAACTGCACTAATCACATTACCCATCAACAATGGAGATATCATCCATTTTATATATTATACTCATTAAATAAAGATAATGGAGCGTTTGCTTCCATCTCATGGAAATTGACCTGAATTAGGACACACTAATTTTTTTATAATAATTTCAAAACATTAAATTTTTACACAATGCATTTATCACTATAACAATATATAGGAATCCACTGTATAAATCGGTGTTACATATTTCGTGATGATTTCTAAAAATCATTGTGAATATCTTTGATTGTTATCTTTTTACGGTGGTTTTAAACCCCACTTTGAATTACATAGTGAGGGTTTTCCCATGATGGTTTAAAACATTACTAAATTATTAGAGACAATTTTTATTAAAATAATTTAAAAGGACAATTATTTATTATAAATAAAATATTATTTCAATTATGTTTTTTAATAATTTATAATATTTATATAATAACTATTTAATATTAATTATCAGCTTGTTCAAATATTTTTTATGGCGTAATAAACAAATAAAATTTAATAATTAAATAACTAATAATTATTATTATGAATTTATAATGAATTAATAATAAATAATTATTGTTAATAACTATTTAAAGATTATTAATAATTTATTTATTCAATTAATAAATTAACATAACAAATATTAATTAAAAATTTGAAATTCAATTATAATATTTAATAATTAGTAATTAATAAGTTCCTAAATTTTAAACAAAATACAGTCAAAAATTATAAAAAATTGTTATTAATAATTAATAATTGATAATTGAAAACTAATAATATACCATTAATAATTAATAATTAATAATTAATAAATAGAAATTAATAATAACTAATCACTAATAGATATTTACTTATAAATAATTAATAATATTTAATAACTAATTCTTATTTAGTAATAATTAATTATTATTATAAATAATTTTAAATTAATTTAGTTTTTAAATAAAATATAATGAATAGTTATAAATAAATAATAATAAAAAATTTAGAAGTAAAAAAATTAATTAATGCAGTTAATTATATATAATTATAAATAATTATTATTAATTATATAAAAATTTGAAATTTAATTATTAGTTATTATAAAATATTTAAAATTTAATTAAGTATAATTAAAAATTATTAACAATTATTAATTTCAAGTTGGTTTTCATAAAACATAACTATAATTAAATTTGAATAAAAAACAAAAAAAAATTAGATTTACTAATTAATTGGATGATTGATATTTATAAATTTATTTAAATAATTAATAACTAATATGTATAAATAATTAATAATAAACTATTGAAAAATAATTGACATATTATTTAATTATAAATATAATTAATTCTAAATATTAATATCATGATGGTTTTTAAAAAAATAAAAAGTATATTTTAATTTTAAATTTTGACTACTTATAAAAAATTGATAATTGATAATTAATTATAGATATTTACTAATAACTAATTACTAATTACTAATTAATAAATTGTAATTATCAATTACTAATTAATAAATACTAATTATTAATTACTAATTAATAGTTAAGAATTAGTAAGTATTTAATTATACGTAAATATAATTAATTAATTAGTAATTACCATATAAAACATAATAGTTAGTCATTAATTGACAATTTAGTTTTTAAATAATAAATATTTATTATTATAAATCATTAAATAATAATTAAAATATTAAATAAAAAAATATTTAAATATAAATAATAACTATCAAATAATTGATAATTAATACCAGTGAAATTGGTCATGAGAATTATCGATTTCTATCATATATCAATGTAAAAATATATTTCTATTAGAGGCTCTCTATCATTCCCTTAATGATTGATTAAATTATGGTTTAAAACCACACAACGAAGAAATCTGGAAAGTATTTCCACTCAAGGAGGTGGTAGGTGTTTTGAAGCTCATAAATACAACTCACATAGTGGGTTGATTTTAGGCTAAAGAATTCTAATGAGGTCATTTGTGAAATTTTTTTAACCTAATTAGGAAACCCGAGTGAATAGGTCATATGTATTGGATCTCATCTATTAGATGGAAAATTTGTACAAGCTAGCTGAATTGAATATGATTGACTTAATTTGACACGGTTGAATTTTAGTTTTTTCCCTCACTCTTTGGGGTAACATGTTCAGGATCAAGTCTCACCAGACATAGACACTATTCATATAATGAAAAGATTATTTTGCATCATTTTCTTATATGGGGAATGTGGATGTACCCAGGTTGGTATACCCACCTTGGGGTAAAATGGGCACTTCACTCGAATCCTCATTTTAAGCCCCCAAGTGTTCAGTCATGTGGTACCCATAGGTTGTACCCCTTAATCTCTTGGGGAACAGGCTTAAGAATGAGTTCCTCCATGCTCGTAAATTTTACATATTATAAACAATGATATTAAATTCCATCTTATTAGCTAGGGAATGTTTATCTACTCGGGTTAGTGGACCCACTTTTGTGTAAAATTCTAACATAATTGAAAACCATGTATTATCCCCCAGGGGTTTAGTCAAGTGGTACCCGCTTGTTGTACACCTCACCCTATGGGGGATCCAACCCAATATTAAACACTTTTCAATATATGAATAAGACTATAAAACACCATTTTCATGGATAAAGACTGTCTATCTACCTAGGTCAGCAATCCCACCATCATGTAAATGGGGGAATTAATTAAAAACCATGTTTTGTAGTTGGGATGGTTGAATAATGGTTAATACACCACATAATTATCCATGAGACCCAAGATCAAATTCATTTAGAGAGATATTTTCATTTTACTATATAATTACAATTGTTGTATTGTAGCTGGTATTTTAGCAATTTGATAACCATCAGAACTATTCATTTTATTTGCTCCTTCGGGGCATCGAATTGGGCCAAGGGGCCACCATAGGCCTTTAAGCCACATGACCTCTATGCAGCCACAAGAATATGAGCCATGGGATTTCAGTCCATAGGGCCTCTAGGGAAATATATATTCAGGTCATAACAAACAAGGATCATGCCCTAAAAGTGTAATAATAGTAGGTATTAACCACCAATGCAGAGCTGTCAAAAATAAGAATAAAGAGAGGTTATAGAAATTGACATCATTACCAAGCACAATATATTTCATTACATAGAAATTATATATGATCATCTGTGTGAGATGGATAAATCGGTTCCATGAATAAAGAATATTATTTTGGGGTGTAGTTATATGCGTTGTTGTGTCTATAGGTCATTGGGTAACATACTAGGCCTTTTTCTTCTAGTTCGATGCGTCGTGTAAGGGTTCCTTCTTAACCCTATAAAATAGTGATTATCTAAAAATAAATAAATAATCTTGAAGCCCATCGGTTTGGGATGACTATAAAGATCTTTTTGGGGAATTTTGATGTCATGTAGAGTGAACATCTAGGTTAATGGGAATTAACAATGGTGTGTGTGAGACTTATGCAAGGGAAACACATTTTGTTCATCTTTTCCATTTGTAATTATGTTAGAAAAAATTTTGTTGGGAAAATTTTAGGCTTATAATTGGCATGGCTCAGTGATAGGTTTTAGAATGAGATAATCAATGAAGAAATGGTCGAGACTTACACCTAGTAGGAGGCCTAGAATATTTATATCTCATTTATAGGTCACATGGAATATATAATCAATTATTATGTGGATTGGTATTACACCAAGTAGGAGGTTCATAGTATTTATATATCATTGATAGGTCATAGTGAAAATTTCATCAATTTGGAAAAAGTCAGGGATTAAAAAAAGTAAGAGGTGGATATATAAGACTTTGTTCCATGTTGATATAGGTTAATGAGTGTACAAAATGTATTTTGAGATATTTTAATTAGCCCTATTAGGATACCTAATAGAATGATTCAAATCTATTGGATGCATTCTATTGTAATCTATGTATATAGTGGATTTTTATATAGACAAAGAATCAATTTGGATAAAAAAAATCAAGAGATTAATGTGATACCTAGTATTGAACACCCTCTCATATTATTTAATGATAATACTATAGTGGTAGATCTCACAAACTATCCAAGAACAAACCCACAAGAAACACGCATAATTTTACAGTTTCACCTCTTGAAGGATTTTTCATAGAAGGGTGAATTTATATTGAGTAGATTTTCCTATGAAAACACTATAGTGGACCTCTTGAAAAAATAATTATCTCAAGAGAATAATGAGTGTATTTTTTGGTCTAGCATACTAAAGGTTGTTACTAGTTGGATCAAGTAAAAGTGGATGTATGATGGTGTTACTACACCAGAATTTGTTTTGTACTTTATGATTACCTTTATTCATTATTATTAATATTAATAGAAATATTATCATATAATGATTATTCTTCATGTGAGGTAGAATGTGATAATGTATTTAGAGTAATTATTGCACTTGATGTACATAATAGTTCTATTCAATGATGAGAACCTATAAGTACGATGAGATTATTAATAATATATATATATATTATACAGATGGATAATATCATTTAATATATCAAGAATGGTATATTCTATTATAGTATAAGACTTATAGGACTTCGAGTCACTTTCTCATGGTATACACCATTAGTAATTATTGATGTAGGATATTATTAGAACATGAACAACTAGTATGAAATATATATTTATATGTGTAATTTTATGTTCATATCAGTAGACATGTGTATTCATACTTAGACTTTGATATTAGTATTAATTAATATCATTAGACATGTAATTTTATGTATTGATGAACATGGTGACGACATATGTTGATGGAAAAGTAGGATATGTTGGGTGTGTCACAAGTGATATAGCGTTAATTAATAATGAAATAATGTATTGTTACTTTTTTCTTCAACGAAATTATTATATCAAGTACTTTGATGTGAATGAAACAACCTAAATAAATCCATGTTTATGGATTTATATGTCCAGGTTCATTTTGGTAAATAAAAAAAGTCATCAAGCACATTATTTAATAAAAAATGCATGAAACCTTCTTGATTAGAGATATTATGAAAAATGGATTATATTACACAGTAATATTTCATATGATTCTTTATGTCATTTTTATATTAAAATATTTTTTTATCGGTCCCGTGGTGTGTTTCTACAAACTAACATTGACCTTCATGAAGATCTACATGATGCCACCGAAAAAGAAGCCTTGAGAGTCACACAATAGGATTAATACAACATTAGTTAAAAAATAAATAGAATTTATTGATTAAAATTTTAAATAAATATTATTCTCATACATTATATAAACATGTTTCCTTCTAATAATAATTGATTTTATGAAATACAATCTTAGTTAGGAGCAGAGACGTCGTGAGATTCCAAGGCATGATGATCCCGGAAATACATTTATAAAAACATTAAATATATGTATATCACACATATTTTATTTATATAAATGATGGAAATATCCTTAATAGTTTCTAAAATACGAAATTTGAGACCACAGTTGAATATAGAGAATCAGGTTTACCGAAGGAACAACATAATATTTGTCGTTGTTGGACATCTGGTCGAGGAAGTCATTGGAATGAGAATGTATATAAAATAAATAAAATATTTATTTATTTATATTATGAAAATCCATAGTTACATCCTCTATAAATTCCATATTATTATTATTTTTCAATGTTTATCTACATACCCCATTATATATATAAGAGGAGGATGAGAGAATTCTTCATTGGTGAATCTATATCAAATGATGAATGACGATCTGATCGAGGTGGATCAACAAACAATGGACATAACAGATTATCCTCATCACTAGAAAATATTTAATTTAATTATCATAAATCCATATTCAAGGTAGGGGTCATCAATTTTTGATTCTACCCATGATTAAAATATTACGCATGGATTCTATTAATCATCTTATGATCTATGATTTATCATCCTTTCGTATGAGTCCCATTCTGGTAAATTAAATTATTAATTCAATTTTATCTTATATTCCATGAAATTTTCCTTTATAATAACATATTCTATGATCTTTGGCCAAGAACACTTATATAATAATGATACACCCTTTTCTCTTGTGTCTTTCCATCATTTATTCTTTTTTTTCTTCATATTTGGATCATGAGGTCATCATTCGACCATCGTTGGGTTGGTTGGAGCACGATTGAACCCCCGGATTGACGATGGATTTGTGAACAATGACCAACGAAGTGTTTTTTGGATGAATCATAGTGGATTATGGGTATTGGATACGAATTTGAGGATTTTGATCTAAAGTGGTGATATAAGCAACATAAGTGAAAACGAGAGAAGCCATTTGGGGATCAATGGTCTAAATAAAGACATCTGTGATAGATCGGGGATGGGATGCCTAGGATCCAAGTCCCCCAGAATAATTGGAAGTAGAAATGATGTCAATGGAAACATAATGATGAAACATGAATCAATACATTTATTCATTGGAAAACATGACTACCCAATGTGTACCATAATGAACACATGTCATATATTAACCTATATATGGAAGAAGGTGTTTTAGAAAAAAGATAACTATCACACACCATATGGATGGGCCACATTACGTTTGACCCTTTCCAAGTTGTTATTCCTTGTTTCGACTACACATGCCCATAACCTCATGAAAGTGGACACACAATTTACTCTAGTAATAAATGGGAATATTTAGGTACATGAAAATGGGCCATTACATGTCATGGTTTGATAGGAATGATAATGTCTAGGAGTACACATTTAACATCATGTGGTCGAAACATGCCATGGTGGCCTTGTACATGTCATGTATAGTGACATGGCCACTGAGTTGTGTCCTGATGATAACACATATATGAAACTGTGTGGGGCCACATGTTGTGTAAACCACATAGTCATCATGTACCCCCTAATATAATAACTTCTAACTATCATATCTCATTTTTTTGACTTGGATATTGTCCTAAGAGTATCATATACCATGTTTCTGTCACATCGAACATTATAGTGGCCTTAATAGTGGATTTTTTTATAAAATTACTAATTTTATTAGCCTAAAGATTCATTAGAAAATGATTGATGATGGAATCTGTGAGGAAGGATCATTAGAGTGTTAATATAGATATTGTAAACCACTATTTTAGGGTTGGGTCATCAATTCAGGGAAAAATTACTCCCTTTTTTCACTAGGTTGGGGGTTTTCCGTACACGTTATTCAGATAAACATGGTACTCTCTTGCCTCTTCATGGAAAATGGTCCACTATCTAGGGAGAAGGTACGACCCTGTCAAACCATGGCATGGTTCCAATATAAACATTGTTTATATAGAGATGATACTCCCATGTCACTTTAGGATATGAGTCTTCTTTCAATGGGGATGGCACTCACCTACCCCACTAGGGAATGGTTCCTCCATACTCATTTTTTAGAATGATAGGTAACTCCCGTCTTATACTTGGGAGTGGGTCCTTTATCCATAGAGACGGTATTCCCCTTATAACACTAGGGTATGTTCCACCATACTCATTATTCTAGGTAGATACTGTACACCCCTATATGGGTATGTTTCCTCTATCTTAGTGAAATGTACTCCCCTATTTCACCTTGGCATGGGTCCCCCATATTCTATACACAGATATTGAAATAGCACTCTCATATGTAGTTGTGGGTCCTTTATTTACTATGTGTAATTATCCTATCATATTAGGTCATCAGGCCACTATATGTTGTATATTGAGAACCCTCGGGCTCTAGATAAGTGGCGACAAGTTTTCCCTCCTCAAGGATTCTTCAGATAGACACACAAGATCACGAGCATCAAAAATGGTACTTTAGATATTTAGGAAGACTCAACATCATGTGCTGGGTTGTGATATAGTGATCCTCTTTATCTCTTAATAATGGTTTCTTATATAATCACATATTTATGTTGGTGGGTTTTGTTTCCCTCTTTCATTGGGTTTGAGTTAACTACTTATATAATGTGTTGTATTTCTCCATCTTCAGTTTTTGGTGCATCCTACAGGGTAGTAATATACTCACCCATTCTTGGTCTTTTCTTGTATGTGTCGTGGCTTATACATATGACAAATAGATCGGTGACCATTTCAGAGTAGTATATAGATACATAGGTACATAGACTGCATACGTTGGTCAAGTGTTGGAGATCAAGAGTCAGTATCTCCCATCTATTTTTTGTTCTATTCTTTATCAGGTTACGACATATTTTCTAAGTGGGCATATATTTTTATTCCATTAATTTTGTATTACAATATTGTAGTTTTTGTTTATTCCCTTTTGGATATTACATGAATTGTTTTTACTCTAGATGTTACTATATTTTATTATTACTCATCAACACTTCTACATGGATATGGTAGGTTGTATGCATATAGGTACTTTGGGAAAAAGTATCTCATTTTAGTTATGCATTATTGATACATGTCGCCAACCCCTATCTTATGTAGAAAAACTTGAAGTTGTGTCATTTCGGTCATCCACCAGGCAGGTTGGCCCACGTGGGTCTGGTCACTACAATGTTTTATCATAGGTGCTTAGACCATGAAATAGTCTTTTTAGTTTTCCCCCATATGAGGCTTCGTTTGAAAATAACTGAAATCATGTCAATGTTTCTCAGGTGTAGATTTTATTCATGGAAACTTAGTGTTGGTGCATCATTCAACATTTTCATTCACTGGGACTTTGATTAACTAATTTATTACATGATATACTAAGACATTTGTTGTATGGAACATTCGTACATATATCATATAATATCAAACAATTTTACTATCCTTATTTTGTCTATTCCTAATATATATTATTATCCAACTGTGGTTTTTCTTGATTACAATAAGGAGGCCTCCCTAAAAATTTCTATCCATGTTACCAATTTTGGATCATTATAATAATCTAATGAGTGATGATGCCTCAATTTCGGTACTATCTCGTGAGATCTTTCCTTCAAATGGGATAGTAATAACACCGATATCTTTTGATCAAAAAACTGTTCTAGCAGAGTAGTCAATGGTTTCAAAGAGTATAATCACACTCCATGAGTTCTATATCTAGAGTCCACCATGGTTATGTGATGATCTAGACCCCCAAATAGTGGGGGAATGGTTGGAGTCAGTGACATGAATTTTTAGTTATATGTGAACCCCTACTGAGAAGATGGTTGCATTGGTAGCCAATATTTTCCATGGAGTATCTAGGCACTGTTGGAATCTAGTCATATAGATTCACGATGAGTTATAACTCTCTGTGTCCTACTTCAAGTTTTTATTTTTTGAAGAGTATTACCCAACATGTTTTTATTCATTTTGGATTTATAAGCCTTTGGAGCTATAGTAGAGATAGATGATAGTTGTTGAGTATTCTATGAAGTTCACTGAACATAGATGTTACTCCATTAACAAAATCCAATATGTTTACTTTTGGGAGTGGAAGTTCAGCCAGGGTCTCCATAGATACATTCATTCTAGAGTGGTACCCTTGTTCATTCCCACATATGACGGAGTGCTAGATCAGGCATTTGTGATATAGATATTTTTATATGAGGGGTTCCATGCTACTGGTGCCATTAGTTGGAATCCCAACATTGAGATATATATAGAACTAGAATATAATGGGTTTTGCAGAACATGAGTCTTACCCAAGATCAAAATGAATCATGTGGTCATGTAGAACAGGTACTGTGTAGTGAAATCGAGAAGCATGGATAGGGGTGATGTTATGCAAGCAATGAGTGTGGTTACATG
The DNA here is from genome assembly GCA_963277665.1 of Viscum album. Classification (NCBI taxonomy): domain Eukaryota; kingdom Viridiplantae; phylum Streptophyta; class Magnoliopsida; order Santalales; family Viscaceae; genus Viscum; species Viscum album. The sequence goes on along the minus strand of OY728150.1, from coordinate 1,876,669,431 downwards.
GCGTGTTACTTCCTATAACATTGAGAAGAGGAGGAAAGGATGTTGAATGAAATCCATTGAATATGTAGTGCCATGATTAGGGTTCTCTTGGGAATGTCCATGGTAGCCCATATTGAGGTGGAGATAGAATCAGATATGGTTGTAATCTAGAAAGAGGATCCACTGGTAGAGGTCTGTGCTATGTTCTACTTAACAACCCCATTTGGCGGACCACTCGAAGATTTGGGAGATGGATTTCAGGGCCATATTCAACTATAGTCCCTGAATGATTATCGCCCGGTATCACAAGAGTTGATCAGAGGTGTGGTCGATGAGTATTATACTCTTGTTTCAGTACTAATAGATATAGTTGTGAGTCATTTCTTCATCTCCTTACTCTATGTCTGAGAGATAGAACTCCCAGTCGAACTTTATCCCATTAACATTGTCTTTAGGTTCCTGCAAGAAATGATTATTTAATATCACTTATCTATCTGAAGTTAAACTAGTATCTAGGTGGTGATAGCTTCCCATAAAACACTTTGTCATCACAATGAGAACTTATGACATTGTCTTCTATAGGGATAATTTTTCTATTGTTTGATACTTGATTGAATTTCTTTATAAACTAGTCAGAGGCCTTTAAACATATATGATGAGATTCTCCTTTATAAAAATGAGAGATATAGTGGCGGAGAGAGTGGGTCATGCAAGCTGCAACATATATCCTATCACCCATCATTTAGACAGCTTAGCACTTATCTCATCGGGTTATTAATGAATCTTGGTTTCTTCAATAATGGATGATTATATGGACATCTTCCTCAAGGATGTTCCCAAAAAACCTTTGAGGTAGGATATGGATTGTTTTATTTACTTTTACCCTAGGAACACACTGATGTTTTTTGTAGCACATCAGATGGCCTCTACTCATCTCTAAGATTAGATGTTGTATTTAGGGGACCTTTGATAGATGGTTTTCATTAGACCTAGTTTGTTACACTATGATCTATAAATATTCTCTAGAAAAAGGTATACTTGAGTTTTCAACATTGTGTTTATTATCATTCATTAAAACAATCAATGATATTAAAACAAGTACCTCGTTATGAGTATTCATTTCCTCTTTTATTGGTAGCAAGGCATGAGATGGTTCTCAAAGATTGATCTTGGGTAGGGATACCACCTCTTTATGCTTACATGGCTGGTATTCTAAAGCTAGAATTCTATAATAACAATGAACACCATGAGTTATTTTATGATTCTTTTTGGCGTGATAAAGTCCCCATAAGTTTTTACCGCTCTAATGAATGATATATTCCTTCCATAATTGGACCAATCTGTGGTTTTCATCATTGATCACATACTCACCCACTCCGTGTCATAGGTGAATCATACATAACAATTGAATATAGTCCTATACATTCCCCCAAATCACCACCTTTATAGTAATCTCTCAAAGTCAAAATTATATATCTAAAAAGGTCACTTTTGGGGGAATTTATTTTTTGATCATGTAATAACTATGGTAATGGAAAAGACTAATAAAGTTATTCATGGGATTTTCCCAAGTGATTGTAAGAGGTGTTGATTTTTCTTAGCTTTTTCGGGTACTACATGATGATTATGGTAAAATTATATAAGATTTTAGTCCATTTCACTTCATCGGCATGGAAATGGACGATATTTACCTCGAATGAGTAGTGTCAAAGACCCTTTGAAGATTTGATGTTAAGAATGAACAATTATCCTATTTTTTACTATCATAGGAGGGTGTCGAGTACATAGTGGATTATGATTCTTCTAGAGCTAGTCTCAGCTATGTTCGGAGGTAGAGGTAGATAGTAATGGAATATGTTTCAAGGTAGTTGATACCACATGAGAAAAACTACAAGAATAATTACTTGGATATGGTAATGGAATTATTTTATTTGAGGATTTAGAGGCACTATCTTTTAATAGAGTGATTTATCATTTACTTAGCTGAATTTACTATTAGATATGTCTTTATATAGAGATTCTTGAACCCATGATAGAGTTAATAATTGGAGTTCTTATAGGACTATGACCTTGAGATAACCGAAACTCCTGGAAAAAAAGACATCATAGAATATTCCCTTAGCAAGAAGTTCTATTCTCATCTATTGGATGTGGAATTTGAGTAGTTCTCTTCTTTTTAGATTACACCGTTATAGGAGATGGGATCATCTTATCTTCATTCAATGGTGGTGACTCCTCTTCTTCTACAACAAGTGATGGAGGCATACATATCGGAAATCTACCGTGATGTCCTACATGAATTGATATTCTTAGGAGATTAACAATAATTATTCAATGAATAATGTTATCATGTCATCTTTTTTCGATGAATGAATAGATGTCCTGTTCATGTTCAGAGAAGAGGTGATGAGGTAGTTTCACTCTTATCCTTTGGTTGTAAATCCTGGTGTATGGAACATGTATAGGTACCTTCAATGGTAGTTTTTTTGGTATGGAATAATGCAAAGTGTTTCTAAGATCATATCATGGTGTCTCACATGTTATCAGGTGAAGGTAGAGCACTATGTTTTAGTAGGTTTCATATAGCCTTATTATATCCCTTAGAGGAAATTGTATGGAATGTACATGGAATTTTTTATATTGTATCCATATATAGCAAGTGTCCATGATTCTATTTGGGTAATAGTTGACTGACATACCAATTCATTTCACATCTTTTCTATCAGGTAACAGAGTTCTTTGGTGAGTTTGAGGAAGTGGAACATGTGACAATGCATCTACCTTCTTGGGCTTCCCTCAATAACTATCTTTAATAATGATGTGTGTTTCACATCAAAGTACTGGAGAGTCTAGTAGGATGAATTCAAGACCAATTTGATGATGAGTACATCATTGCACCCCTGGAAAAATGATAAAATCAAGCACACTATCCAAGTGTTGGAGGAAATGATGAGGCCTTACATGTTAGACTACAGCTGGATCTAGGAGGATTGCATACCTTTGGTATATTTTTAATATATTTATATTTATCACTAATCTATTGTCAACGAAAATTTTGAGGCCCTGTAAGAGAGACCTGTCAGGTCACCCTTATGTTGGGCCAAAGATGGTACGGGAGATGAAAGATAATGTCTTGGAGATCCACAAGTGGATGAGGAGATCCAAAAGATTGAATGAATATTACTTAGATCGAAATCATCATCCCTTGAGGTTTGATTAAGGAGACCATGTTTTCCTGAGATTTTCCACACAATGAGCATTTGGAGATTTGGCCGAGGAGGGAAGCTATCCTTAGTGTTTATTGAGTTTTTTAAGATCCTTTATCTAGTTGGGGAGGTTTATTACCATTTACCCTTAACTCCATAGTTATATAAGGTTCATGATGTCTTTTTTAATGAATATATGAATAGAGACATGCATGTTCCTTCACTCGTTATTGACTGGGGTGATCTAGACATTGAGGATGGATCCAACTTCATGGAGTACTTAGTGGTGATCGAGGATCCAAATAATACGATAATGTATAGATCAAACATTCACATGTTTCATGTCTTGAGGTGGCATGGGGGCATGCAGGAGAGCATCTAGGAGAAGGGAATCTGGTTGCAGGCTCAGTATCCCCACTTTTTTTAGTTTTTTTATAGGGATGATAATATTTGAATTAATGAATAATATATAGATGATTTTTTTGGACATTTAATATATTGAAATATTTTTAAAATTATATTCTGATATTGGCACTGAGATATCTAGATATTCAATAGCCTGGGGATCATGAAATTAATTTTGTTAATTTTTAAAATATATTTATATCACACATGCATAATTGATCAAATATAATGGAATATAAACTTAAATTAATATCAAATCAAATATATATGACCATGTTTTTATCCATATCATGGGGTTTACCCTAGGTGCAACCTAATGTTGGTTGGTGTCAGACATCTGGTCGAGGTAGTCATTGTTGTGTTCATTTAATGAAAATAAATGAATAAATTACTTATTTATTTTATTAAATGACATAATTAAATCCTTTATAAATACCCTATTATTATGATATTCCTAGGTTTATACATATAATTTTTTCTAGATATAAAATGAGTAGTAGTGTGTTATTTGTTGGCGGATCGATATTGAATGGTGAACGATGATCAGTTCCAGGTGGATCGATAGACATTGGACATAGAAGATCATCCTCACCCTGGAAAATGTGTTCTTCAATAAATATCGATCAATAATCGAGGTTGCGGTCATATATTAAAGATACCATAATTTATTATATTATTGATCATGGATTCTATTAATCATATTTTGATTTAAAATTTATCATCCCTTCACTTGAGCCCAATTTATCCAAATTAAATAGTTGATTTAATTTTATCTTTTTTTCCATGAAATCACACTTTATAATCCATGATTCTATGATCATTGGACAAAAAAACTTTTACAATGATGATATCTCTGTTTTTCATTTTCATTTCCACCACCCATCCTTCATGTTTTTATCATTAGACTATGGGGTCATGATTTGACTATTCTTGGGTGGGTTCTATATTGTTTGAACCCCTAGATTCATGTTTGATGCTTTCACAAGGACCATATTTGAGTTTTTAGTCAGAATCAGAGAGGATTTCAGGTGTCAGTGAATGATTCATGGATTTAGGATCTAAAGAAGTGGCGTTAGTGGTAAATGTTACAATTGGAGAAGCGATTTTGAGTTCAAATGGCCAAAATCCAACCATCGGTGATGGATCTTGATTAGGTGGCCATAAACCCATGACCCCCTATGTTATTGGAAGTCAAAATGGAATCTAGTGTAATGTGATGATGATGTTTGAATAATTACTTGGATTATGTGAAAATCCAGACTAAACGAAATGTACTGGAAGGAACAAACCACTATATAGTCACATAGATGCGGTGGCTAGGGTTTCTGGAAAAAATAAGGATCAAATGTCATGTGTTTGGGCCACATTCCATGTGACCCTCACTAGTTAGCTTGGTAATGGGCCATCTACACACACCTAGGAACCCATGTGGGAGTACACGTTGGGTACTCTTAGAGTAAAAAGGATTGTGTCTTTACATGAGCATGACCAGGTACACGATACATCCTAATAAACAAAGGCATGGCCAAGAGCATAAGGGTTGGCCATAGGTTTCTGAGACACATCATGTGTTCCTTTAACATGGCATGTATGGTGGCATGTAAACTGATCCATTCCCAGAGGAGAGCATGGACCTGAAGCAGAATGGGACCTCACACCATGTGGACGATATAAAATTCATGTACCCCATTTTTGAGGAACTTATACCTATCATATACCACTCATTTTTACTTAGATTATGGCCCTTGAGTATCCTATCCTGATTCTATTTAATGTAGAAATTGATATTGGTATAAATAGTGGATTTTGAGAAAAAATGCTTGATATTCCAATAATGATGCTTCTTTAGGCGATGAATGATGATGGAAGTGATTAGGTGGATCATCAGAGAGTTCATATAAAGACAGTATTCCCATGATCAGGGGGTGAGTCCTCTACCCATGGAGACAGTACTCCCCTATTTCACTAGGTTGCAGGTCATCCATAATCATTTTTTAGATTGATACGTTACTCCCCTATTGCTTTAGGGTTCGAGTACTCTATCTATGGAAATGGTACTCTCTTCTCAGACTATGGCATGGGTCCTTCTTACATGTTTTATAGATAAAGAAGACACTCCCTTGTCACATTAGGGTTCAGGTCCTCTATCTATAGATATGGTACTCCCCCATCACACCGGGGAATGTGTCCCCAATTCAAGGACATGGTAATTCGCTATCGCACCGAGGTATGGGTTCTCAATACTTGTTATTCCGGGTAGAGGATGTACTCCCCTACATGGGAATGGGTCCTCTATCTATGGTGACTGTACTTCCCTATCACAATAGTTTTTGGGTCCTATATATTTTATTAACAAATATATAGATGGTACTCCCCAACATGGGATGGATCCTCTCTCTATTATGTATAATTCCCCCATCGTACTCAGTCATGGGTCTTCAATAATTTAGAGACTGCGCTCCCCTAGGCTATAGACAAGTGAGGTGGTGTGGGGCCTCCTCATGAATTATTGGGATTGCAATGTGACATGCAGTGAATCGATCATGTCCTTTTGGTTTTATATGCAAACTCATTGTCCTGGGATGGGCTGTGATGTAAGGTTCACTATTTTATCTAATTTAAATATCATATGTGATCATATATTTATGTTCTTGGGTTTCCCCTCTTACTTTGGGGTTGATCATAATATTTATATTGTGTCTTATATTGTCCCATCTTAGATTTTTGGTGAATCAATTTGTGTATGTATATACCCACCCCTACCTGGGATTTCCCAACATGTGTTGTGTCTTATTCATATGATAGTCTGATCAATGTCATTTCCAAGTTGCATAGGTATAGTCATGTGCATATACTGCATATGATGGTTAGGTCACGAAGATTAGGAGTCGGTCTCTATCAGAAATAATATATTTCAATTTTATTTAGGTTGGGACATATTTTAACGGTGGTCATGTATTTTCCTCTTTTTCATTTTGGATTACACTACCAAATTCTTTTTTATTCTCTATAGGTTATTACCTATATTTTTTAACTCTATATGTTACTCTATTTTATTCTTACTCCGACGCATTTTTGAATGTAGATGATTGGTTACATTCATACATGTTCTTTTTGGAAAGGATCTTTTTTTATTTAGGACTTCTCAGCACTTGTATCAATTTCATGGATTATGGACGAAGGCTTGGATTTTTAGTGGCCTCATATTCCATCAGCTAGATATGCCTTGGTGGATTGGGTTATTACATATAGGGTTTAATAATTATTCATTTTTCTTGATCGTATATATCTAGTCACTAGTTATTCAAGAGAGTATATTCGGGAAAAATATTTAAATAATATTTATTTTCTATTTAGTTAATATAATATATTTTTTATTTATTGGTGGTTAATTAAATGATATTTATTTGTTACATAAAAATCTATTATTATAGGTCAGATAAATATTGACGATGAATGCTAGACCATGATTAATGGAATAATGATAAAAAATACATATTAAATATTATTTGAATAATTTTTTAACAATTTATTTAAGAAATTATTTTTTATTAATTTATTGGTTTTTCACATATCAATAAATAATACTATTGTTATTAGAGAAATTGGGTTCTGTGGGGATTCATAAAATAATAATTGTGCATGTAAAATTATTATTTTCTTACGTTAAAACTATTAAAAACTAGTTATATTATTTCCAACCCCAATCTAATCCATTTTGTTGTTGTACACAATTATATTTGAGGAATCCTCCCATTAACAAAAGATATTCTATGCAATAACGCCCTTAAAATAAATATATATCGTCCTCCTCCTCCCCTCTCAATTCTAATGAGATTTTGGAGAGTCCATTGAATTGATTCTTGTGGGAATAAAAAATGAATAGTGTAATGTTTATAATCATATACCCTTGAACTATAAGATTTCTATGATGTCATGTATAGGATCTTGGTTCATGAGAGGATTAATTATAGAGGGAATCTCTATTTTATTCTTTCAATGTAATGATGGTATGAACTAGGAATGTCAGATTCATCAATAGGAAATTAATTCATTGTATGGTAATTATTTAAATTTATTATAAATCATTATGTGGTGATAATTAATTTGGTTTTGTAATTATCATTTCAATTAATCATTGATTCAATTCAATGGGTCATGGAATTTTTTTATCATGTATATCTGTTATTAATTATTGATGAAGACAAAATGTTGAATTGGGAATTCCCTTTTAGCACTTCCACTGTGCTCAGAACCATTATTTATAAAACAGGTGGTCCCATAATTATATCTACATTAAATTTATTAGTTATATAGTGATATATCATGATATAATAAGGAAATAATAGAGAGTAAACACAGCTCAGTAAGGGACTATATATACTGTGATAGTTTTGGGAGTAAAACATGACTAAGGAAATGATATAATTGTGAGTGGTCCCAATCCCCTATGATATCCTTGGAAGTGAGGCTAGACAAAGGAACTGACATTTTTATGATTATTTGTTTAAAAAAATATTTATTATGATTATGATATTTTCTCATTGATCCTTATTAATTATTGATGATTTCACACCCTTCAATTCATTTTGATAGATAAAACATTATAACATTATTCGTGCTTAGATATTTTTTATTGGATGGGCATGACATTCATAAGATATAATCATGTTCTAATACCCTTATGTATATTACCACTTATGATCATTGATTGATATCACACTGTTTTACCCTCACTAAGCATTTGAGCACACTATTTCTTATGTTTCCATTTTCCTTATGTTATGAAAAAAAGTATTTTGTAGAAAATGTATAATAATGGTAAAATAAGTGAACAAACCAATGGGATATGTTGAATAGTTTTTATGAAATATGTTGATTATGTATCAAGTCACCAAATATACTAGGTATTTAGGTTCCACAGTCATCTATTACTGTGAAACTAATATTATATTCATATAAAATGATTTAATTTTTATGTGTGTTATGATCATGTCATTGTAGTTGGTATAAAAGTATAGTTTATTTATTTTTTCATATACAGATTACGTAACCTGGTTAGAACAACGGGTATGAATTTATGAAAAAAAATATCATCTCAATGATTTTGAAATGTAGAGATTGTGTGGTTTTCCAAGAAAATACTTCCCAGAACAGATACTAAAAAGAAAATAAGGTTGTGGCACATATGCACAAACGGTAAATATTATGAAAGGGGGTGATGTGGAATTAACTCAATAATCAATAGATCAAAATGATTGTTCCTAATATTTCACACAATTCGGGACTCTCCTAAAGTACATTCATGGTGTAATTCACATTTAATTTATTAATCATTATGATGGATTCGAATGAATAATGATAATGGATGACCTAGGATAAACTGATGGAGTCATATATTGAAAATAATGTGTTAATATTTTTTAATACTATGAATTACTTTTATTTAATACTCAATATGATTATTTTTCTCACACTATTAATTTTTTGATTAAATGGATGAAACATGGAGGAATCATGTTAACTATGATAATGGTAGAATATGAAATAATTATTTTCCAGAGACACCAATTGTAATGGGAAATAGATACAAAATGTTGGATATGATCACAAAACTCAATCTAGATATGAATGGTAACATTAATAATACTGAACATCAAAACAAATAAAGGAAGGAACAACTCACTATTGAGTCTTTCATCCAACAATGACCAAATAACATCAATGGTTCCCATGATACACTTTTTGTTAAAAATGTATCAATTATATAGAAAGGATATACTTTGTTATATAATAATTTTTAAATGAGAAGGTTGTTTATTTCAACTATCATTAAGAAGGTGATGTAGATCAATAGGAGACTATTATAAACAATATGAGAAAAGAGGCTGGAATTGACTCCATTATATGTGAAGAGATTAAGAAGATATTGTTCAATATGCATTTTCCTTTATCTCTTCACACTAAAATGTAAAAGTAATTCTTGGAACTAAAATATAAGTATGATGAATCTGTCAATACCTATAAGAAGATTTTCACAAGGCCTACAAAGTATTTTTCAAATTTTATCATCAATCCTAAAAGAAAAATTGATTGACATTTTAGTTTCTATAGATCAAGTATCAAAAAGAAATATTCTGTAAGAGAATATTAAAACTATGATGAAATCAATCAATATTATCTAAATTTAGATTTGGAAAAGGGAAAACCTAATTATTCCTATTTTTGGTGATAATAAGAGAAAGATGGAATTTTGATTAAATTATAATAATAAAACCAATCAATGAAAAAAATTAATCCTCTTTCATGCTTGAAGTGTAGAAGTCAGAATGGTCTAAATTTATATATGGTGTCTGATAAGGTGTGGAAAATTATTCTATCAGGAAAAATAATGATGATGTTATTTGAGCAAGATTGATAATGAAAGGAATGGCTAAAAAATATAAATGAATTTTTCCCTCACACTCCAATTTTATAATTAAAACGAGAATAGAAATTATGCAACTAAGTGTATGAATATGAAGGTTAATGATGAAAATTGGTGTTAGAACCCAATTAATATATGGGAAAAAGGGAAACTCTTGCAATCATAACTACAAATGTATTTTATGAGAATTTTTTTTTCAAAGGTACACATAATATCTACCCTTGAATTAAAAATTTCTTAGTATATTATGGATCCACCCATATTTTATACTTAAAGAATTTTCTAATGGTATCAGATCACAACATCAAAAATTTGATTTTGTGTTAGTATTAATAACTCATAATGATAATGGGATCAAATCTCAATTCTATATCTTCTATCAGATAATTTTTCTTGGTAATTTACTCCTATAAATCTTGTGATTCCCAATCTAGTAAAATTGAATGTGATTTCAAGCATAGATTGGATCACTCACTATAAATATCATATCAATTACTAAGGTAGATAATTCACATTTGATATTCCAAATCAACCTATGATTATCCTTAATTTTGATAATAAATATTAACTCATAATAGAAGTTACTTCTGTTTTATAGGACTTACTGACTATTCATAAGGGATATTTATCTTAAATGGCAAGGGACAAACTCAAAATCAATGATATGCCTATATTTACTGATTATGATGATGTATTTATTAAACAATTACATGTTTGTCCCCCAAATCATGAACTTGAGTTTTCAATATTACCCAGACATTGTGTTATATATTATTTGAATATATTATACATAATAACCCAAATTTGAATACAGGAATTGAAGAAGAAACTCCAGGGGAATTTTTTATAAGGGATTCACACACCCCAGTATGTCATTTTTGGGTGAACATGTTTTTTTATTATGAAAAAAATAGTTCAACGGAGATATTCATTAATTATCAATTAATTAAGAAGATCACTATCAATAACAAGTATCATATGCACCGTGTTAATGACTTGTTTGATCAACTATATAGAGCTCAATACATTTCCATTATTTACCATTAGTCGGGATATAATCAATTTATGGTCAAAAATGATAATATAATTGAAATAGACTTTTTTATGAGGTATAATAATTATGAATTTATAGTTATTCCATTTGGACTTACCAATGTCCGTATAATCATTATGGATTTATTGAATATTGCCTTCTTAGATTACCTAAAACAATTAATGGTAATACTTATAAATGATATTATTATATATATATAGAGAAAGGAAGAGCATTAATATCACTTGAATATTGTATTGAATACCCTGGGGAAGGATAATATATATGTCAAATTCAGAAAGTGAGAATTCTAGTTATTGAACATTTCATTTTGGGGTCACATAATTTCACTAGAGGGTATATTGGTGGATTCATCAAGGAAAAACTATTGAACAATGACAAAGACCAACCACGGGGACCAAGATCAATATATTTCCTGGGACGGTGGGATACTACATATATTTTTTTGATGGATTTATCAATCATATGTAGTCCATTAACTGAGTTGACATAAAAGGGTTACATGATCCTCTGGACTAATGAATGTGAATAAAATTTTAAGGAACTAAAAAGAAGGTTAGTTAGTAAAAATATATTCATATTTTCTTATAGTGGAGAATGGTTTGTGATATATATTGATGAATTGAATAAGGGATTTGGATTTTCTCTCATGAATAATCAAGGGGTGACAGTTTAGGCCTCCTTCCAATGAAAAATGTCTGAGAAAAAATAACTAGTCCATGATTTGGAGTTAGATGTGGTAATTTTATCATTTAAAATATAATGGAATTATAATTATAGTGAGAGGTGTGATATATATATACATATCATAAAAAAATATTTAACTATGTTCCAAAAGATATTGTTGGAGATGATTAAATATTATGACTACTTAATATATTACCAACCTATGAAGGAGAACAATGTGGCTGGTGATTTGCGTTAGAATGGATTTAATAGTTTATCCATAGTTAGAATGGAAATAGATCTAATACTAATAGATTTAGAGAAGATAGATCATGATATTATTAGGTAAGGGTACATATCATATCTTTCTCATATGAATGTTCAACCATCCATCCATTTGATGATTAAGATGGTGAACAAGTAAAATATAGAACTATAGATGAAGGTGAGGAATGTTCCTAAGTTCAAGCAAGATTGTGATAGAATGAAAATGATCAAGAATAAAATATGATTCCCTTCAATGCCATAATTCAATAAGTAGTGTATAAATAAATTTAATAGTTCATAATTTTCTATCCATCTTAGAATTATGAATATGTATTGAGATTTGAAAGAGTATCTTCGGTAGTATAACATGAAAAGGGACGTTTTAGGGTATATATATCAAAACCTAATATGTAATTAATATATGGATATTATATATAAATATAATGAGTTGATATAATAATTAAGTATATTAGAATTAAAATGGTATAAAATTACCATATATTTCATCATCAAACTCCCCAAAAGATCTAAATATCTTAATGTTATTCAGGTTATAGTCGATCATATTATGAAATTGGGGAATTTAATTTCTTTAACATAATATTTATATATTGATTATATTTCCAGGATATACATTAATTATGTGGAAGGATTTTATAGAGTACCACATTCTATTATATCTAATAAGTATTCAATGTTTACATTGAAGCTTTGGAGAAGTATCCAGCAAGCATTAAATATAGTGTTTAAATTTATGACATCATATAATCATTAAAAAATGCATAGTTTTAGTTTACCATTAAAAACCTTGAATCTATTTTTAGATAATTTTTAATTTATTTAAAAAATATCTTTGATTAACACCTTTATGAATTATATTTTTCTTAAAAAAATTAGCTTCCACTATGGTATTTAGAGGGTTCTATATAAACCACTATATCAAAGAAAGTTTCAAACTCCAATATGTAGGGATTAAGTTTGATAATAAAAGATGTTAGAACATGAAAGAGTTAATGAAATGTTAATGATGGTCAGATCATTCATTCTCACATTAGGGTAGCTCACGGTCGATAGAATATTTCGGTTGAAAATCATTACAAGTTCAATAATTCAAATTTGGAGACATAGTATTCCTAAGAATATATTCATAGAAGATGGTTATTAGGAAAGGATGATATTTAGATATAATGTTCTATTATAAATTATTGATAGTATATGTATGATTTCTTATCAAATGATTCATCCACCAAATCTCTCCCATGTTCATGATGTGCTCCTTGTATCTCTCCTGACAAAGTTCATACATGATCATTCACATGTATAGATCATAGAGGTCATACCAAAATATAATTATCTATCTCATAGGGAATCATTTATAGATATTTTATATTTAATATGGAATGTGATGAGAAATATGTCCACTCAATTGGTCAATAGTTTTTGTCAGAATCATAAATTTAATGATGTTATGTGGGAACCTAAGGATGTGATAATGCATAAGTATCATCAATTGTCTGTGTCGAACTGGTATAATTTCAACTGATAAATGTCTATAAGGAGGTAAAATATCACAATATTATATTTTATGATATATTTATCTTATATAAAATTTATTTCATTTATTTCATGATTAACATGAAACACAGAGTTTAAAAGAACGGTGATATATTATTTAATTATTATTATGTGATAGTTATTTACTAGTAATGGAATACAAAAGAATAAATAGGTCCAAAATATTTTTGAAAATTTATTTTATACACATGTAATAAATTAATACACTGGTTATTAATTGTCTATAAATGACAATAAATCCATTTGAAAGTAAAACGAGTTATTTTTTCTAATTTTTTAATCTGTCTGTATTGTATTTTTATCATAATAAATTAAAAAAATAACTATTTATTAATTATTATATATAGATTTATATAATTGTATTTAATAAAATATATAAACATACATATAATATATTTTACAGTGTAATGAATGGAGTTAAAAAAAATATGAAAAAAATATATTTTTTATGAATAAAATATATTTTTTTCTGAAAAAACATTTTCTATTGTATTTTTCACACCTTTTTTTAAATCTATTACACTTATAGAAATTAAATCTTTGATAATCGATTATATATTTTAAATAATCATAATTAACATAATTTAATACATTAAACATAATATTTGTTCAAAATGAAGAGTAAATACAGTAAGATTTTGTTACCACGATTAATGTTAAAAAGGGTTTACAGAGGATTAAAATAAGAAATAAGGGAAACATTACACTTAAACATGTCTAAATTTTATTTTTTAATATGTTTCATCCGTATCCAATCCTAAATTATAATTTTCATTCATTTGGATATACCTTCAAAAAAATCATCTTTATATTATTTAAATATTTTTTGTAATTCCTTGTGTATAACTCCCCTAACATCTATATGGTTGCCTTTTCTCCTCCATTATATAAAATAAATTAAACTCCATGTTATAAAATATCTATGAAAACACTCTAATAGATTAATTAATTTTTTTTTATTTTTTTCATACCCTAAGATCATCCCAATAAGGCATGAAGTGTATGACAAATGAGGTCTCTCAAAGAAGATGTAATCATTTTACAGACTCAATCAATGCTTAAATCATATTACAATTACAATAAATCTATTTAATATGATAAATATGGTATGTTAAATATAAATATATTTTATTATGATTATGGGAAGACCATTTTATACCCTTTTCTATCAAATGGGAAATGACAATATGGCTTGTTGGCACATGTGGACTACCGCATCCACGTAATGATATGATTCATTTTCCATATCCATATTATGTGAATAGTTATTATGAGGTATATAATATTTATATATTATATTTATGTTATAATTAATCTTCTATAATTAAAATAACTTATATATATTTTGACCTTTCCATCAATTGGAAAATAATAACGTCAGTCATGCATATGTATATGCTACCATCTTCACAAAGCGATGTAACTTGTTTTTCAGTTTTTCATTACATGAATGATAAAATATATAGATTTAATGAATTTATATAATATTTATGATATAATAATTCTTTTTTGAGGGGTATTATTATTTTCATTTCATTCGTTCCATCCATCAATATGTTGAAACATCACTCATGTGTGCATACAGACTATTGTCTCCACAAAGTGAGGAAATTCATTTTTCATCACTTCTTTAATGAATAATTATAAAAGATTATGTGATTAAAAATATAATATTAATATATTTATTAATATTTTTTATGTGATGAAACCCTTACCATGGTGAAATTACCATAACCATAAAACTAAAACATGCATGGTAAATAGGCTACTTTTAACCTAAATGTTCATTTTTTGAAGAAATTTTTGATAAAATGATAATTGAAAATTATAAAGGAATGATACATAGTAATTTATATATGAATCTGGATCTCTAAAATATTTATAATAAATATATATTAATAATATATGATATTTTAATGTGAATGAATAAATAAAAAACATGTGGTAAGGGTCTTGTGTTACAATCTATTTTCTTTTCACATTTGTTTATCGTAAATTTCCATTAAGACAATTTATATAGAAATTAATATTTAGGAATAAAATATTTTCTTATCATATTTTTTTCATATAATTTATATGTAAAGTAACTTTTTACCTCTCTTTGGTACTTATAATGATCGATATTGTTTTTAACGAAATCTTATATTATTTCCTCTTGGGTTTGAAAATATATTCTTCCATATCCATTTTCTTCAACATTGTTTTATAAACATTTTTTCCAAATTAATTTAATATTTTAAATAGTTAATTTATATTAAATTTTAATTTATTTTAAATTTTTCCAAAAAGAATATTTTAATTTTAATGTTTTCTTAACAGGATTTTTCTATCTAGAAAAAATGTTAAATGAATGTTCCCTTTTATCATATACGGTGTGAATGGATGTTTCCGTTGTCATTACCATTCATTCATTCAAAGAATAATTAACTATTTTCAATAGTTATTTTCAATTATAAAAACTCACTCGATATTATATAAATTTTTAGTTATTGTTTATCACAAAACTGTAAATGTTTATCATGTTTTCATAAAAATGTTCTAATTTATTTTAGTGGTATTTTTTATCTATGTAGAAATATTTTATGGATTATTATTTTCCATTAAATATATGATCTTTTTATTCCAGAAAATATTGTTGATGAATTATGATGATGATGATCTTTTACTGATTACATGAAACATATTTATTTTCAATGGGTTAATTAAGTTGTGATGTGAAAATGAATGCTCGTATAAAAACATCCACATTAATTAGTTGGATGGATTATGATTATTTGATTACAAGATGTTTATAATACCTTTTTATTTAACAAGAGTTATTCTGTGATTTTATGATTAAATTTTAATGTTTTCTTTTTTACGTATGTATAGTTTTCATTATGGGATTGGTTGGACTGAGGGTATATAGCTCTCCAATGAATAAGGTAAGGAATGATATCTCATGAGATAATAAATACTAGGATGTGGAGTGAATCCAATTCTGTAATGGACTATGTATACTATTATAGTCTTGGGATTAAACCTTTATAAAAGAAAAAATGTTATGGTGAGTAAACCCAACCAACTATTATAACTTTGGTAGTGATCCTTGTCAGAGGAAATGATTTTATATGGTTATGCGTATGCCAAAAAGTTATGTTTTACAATTATGATATATTAATATGGATCATGATTTACTATTGAATAGTCTACAAACTTATGAATTATTTATTTTGATTGGAAAAACATTGTTCCATGATTAATGATTAAATATCTTTGACAGATTGGTTATGAATTTCTAATGTTAAGATAATGTTATCGTACCATTATATATATTCTCAGTTCGGATCATTGATTTATATATCATATGTTTACCATTATTTAGAATCTAATATAACCCTTTATTATGCTTCCTTTTTCCCCAGTTTGTGATGAATGGTATTAAGTCGTAAATTTCTATGAAGGGTACAATGAGAGAAAAACCTTGTGGTATATGTTGAAGATATTTTATAAAATAAGTTGATTATTTATCTAGTATGCAAATACTCAGATTTATTATGATCATCAAGAATTTATTATTATTAAATTTATTGAATATTCATAAAAATTGATATAATATATAAAGTTGTTATACTTCAGCTGCCTCAATTGGTAACAGAGTAGCGTTTAGTTATTTTTTGGAGATCAGGGAAAAAGAAATTTTTTAAACCCCAGGGATAAGTTTATATATAGGAAGACATACTAAATCTTGGTAAAGTATATGTTGTGTCATTTTCATATAAAATACATCCCTTTCTGAAGTACATGAAAGTGGATATGGTTATATCAAAAATGACCCATGGGGTAAAACCCATGGAAGATTCAGAATTGGTATGTACTCAATCATTATTATTTCATGATGAGTCGGCCTAAAACATCTCACCTATCTAGAAAATACCTGGAGATATTGTTAGGTTAATTTATATTTTATTTTTGAACTATTATAATGGTTTTGAATAGATAATGACAATGGTTGACCAATGATAAATCAATGCTGTCATATATTGAAAATAAATTTTCATGTTTTAGAAATCCAATGAATGTTTTTTTTATGATTTCATTATTACTCAGTGTGATTATTGTTTCCCGCATTTTTCTTTTAGTATTAGTCAATAATGGAAAATAAGAGTAATTGTATTAAATTTGAATTTTAAAGACAATGATATGATTATCCTCATGAGAAAACAATTAAAATGGGAGATGGGATGAGAAATTTGGTTTTTATTTTCACCCAACCCACTCAAGCTATGAATTGTTACACAAATAATGCTTAACATTAAAATATACTAGGGAATAAGCAGCTAACTACTAAGTCTTTCATAAAATAATTTCACCTGTCCATAAATTGTTCCATTGATCTATTTATTACTTATAAATTTATCAATTATATAGAAAATATTTTCTCTATTCTCCAATTATCATACCATGATAAGGTTATTCTTTTCTTGTATCATTTAGAAGGTTAATCTGATTAATGGAGGACCCTTATAAATAATATGAGTCATGATGATGTAATTTACACTATAACATGTGAAGAGTTTAAGAAGCAATTTATCAATACGAATTTTCCATGAAATCTATAAAAAATGTCGAGGGAATTATTATAACTGAAGAAAATGAATGATGAATTCATCAATGTATATAAAGACAAGTTCACATGTCTTTAAAGATACACTTTGGGGTTTTCCATCAAATTTTAAAGAAAAAAAGGTCAATTCATTAGGGGAATGAGGGTAAGTATTCAAAAGGAATTGGATATAAGATATATTTATAGTTGTGATTAAATCAATTGATGTACTCTCATGTTGGAAAGGGAGATGGTATACCATAATTGTTATAATGGGTTTTAAGATAAGAAAAGAAGGTGGAATTTCAGGAAAATTATAAATTAAAACCTATGTATGAAAAAAAAATTTGATCTAAATTTATGCAAGAAGTTTTCAAGTAAGCATTGAGGAAATTTATTTAAGGGTTTTAGGAAAATATTTTATGTTTTAAAAATTTGGATATCGAGTAAAATAATGTCGATGTGATGTAAAGAGGCCATATAATGAAATGAACAGTGAAAAAGCTCATCTGAATGTTCCTCCCACACTTTAATTCAATAATTACAAGGATTAGGAAAATTATGCCAATCAGTGCATGAAAATGAGAGATAATGACAACAATATTAGTTATAAACCTTTTAAGACAATATACAAAGGAAAACCTCATGTTATTACAACTAATTAAGTGAGTCATGTTTATTATGTGCTAAAAGGTTTGCTTATCAAACACTCTAGAATTGAAAATTTATTATATGATTCTAAATTCAACCATGCTTTTATATCTAATAAATTTTCAAATGGTATCATGTTACCACCTCAATTGTAACACCCCAAAATTTTATGAGACATATTATTTTTAACTTTTTTATATCTTGTGTTATACGCTACAGTAGGATTAACGTGCTCTATACGCAACACCATACAAGCTTGTAGTATACAGAAACACTATTCTTGGCTTGTGTGGCACTCAAGAGCAACCTTCCTTGATAACGTGTGTTGCACGCAATACTGAGTTTCAATAAACAACAATATATTTTTATAATATTATTATGAACTAGTGGTTATGAATAGTAGTAACTACATTTTATATTTTATGAAATTATAATTCACTTTACACATATTATAGAACATAGTGTGAGAAAAAAATAAAATTTTCAGGTAAAATAAGAATTTTTCAAAAAAATAGTTTTACCACCTTTTTATGGTGTAACCACATTAAATCTAGTTTTTGACATGTTATAATATCAATTTGACAAATAAAACTACTTCCTTGGAATTAGGATATAAAAATTTACTTTGGATAAATTTTTGAAATTATTCTGATAACCTTCATATTTTGATGAATAGTAAAAATACCCTAAATTTTATTTAAGAACAACTTTTTTCATCGAGTTAATTTATATAGTTAAATTATAATATTTAATTGTTTTAAATTATAAATATAATATATTTTTACCATTTAATATAATATAATTCATTATCATTAATTTTACATTGAATTCATAAGTAAAAAAATTTCAATCTTTTGCCACATTTTAACTTTTAAAACCCATTTTCTCAACAGCATGATTAATTTTAAATTAATTTCTTCAACTTCGGTGTTTTGAATTTTGAAAAATGGATTCTATATTTCGATTCATTGGGTCCAAATTATGTTAATTTGTTACTTTTATTTTTTTATTATGAATAGTAACTATGGTAATTTTTATTTACTATAGTTAATGTTATATCAAGTAATTAAGGGTAAAAATAAGATTATAAAATTTCCCTAACACCTTCCAAAATTCTATTGGATGAATAAAAGTCGACCCATATCACCTAAGGGTCAGAATAGTTTCATTTCATAGTCTTTTTACCATGAAAATTATATAATTATTACTAAAACCAATGAAAGTGACAACATGTCACTCTCTTATATCTTATAAGTATAATAATTTTAATTTATTGATAAACATCATAAAACATAGAGAATGAATAGAATCAATAAATATACTAAATTAATCTAAATCATTAGAATTTATATAGAATTTTTAGGGATTAAATAATTTTTATTAATGATGACACAATAGTGATATAGATATTATATTATTGATTGAAATATCAAATAAATGGTTTTAAAAATATTAAATTATATATTATATGAACTAATTAATATTCTCCACAAATTTTATAAATTCATATGACATGTAAGTATTCTATTAAATTTTTTTTAATATATCATTTGTGGGGAATTTATTTAAATTAAAATAAATGAATAGTGTCAAAATTAACACTATTGTTGTTTTATAAATATAACATATTATAAGATTGTTTGAAAATCACAAAAATATTAAAATAATATAAATTGATATTTATATGGTGTAAAATTTTATAAAGTATACAATTATGGACAATTCAAAATAGAAAAGTAATTATTTATAACAATTTATAATTTTGAATATTTATACGACAAAAAAATTAAACAGATCAAATAAGGATAAATCAAGTTGATAAGGTATAAAATAAATAACCAACATCTCTAAATTTAATTGGTTGATGATATTACAACCCTATATAATATTATCTTAGGATTTGAATCATTTTGTAAGTTTTTTTGTTGGGTTTGAATTTATTTTAAAATAATATTTTTGAGGTTTCCAAAGGTGCCGCTCTCCTCCCTTATAAATGGGCACCTCCACCCCCTCTCCTCTTTATAAAAATTTGAGCCTTAGAGAAAATCCAACCACATCCCATTTCACTTATCCACTTCCATAGAAACCCACAATAGGTCTGGGTCTTCTTCAAAGACCAACTTTAATGCCCTAAGAGGAGGTTAAGAGAAGGCGCGTTGAAGAAGATGTATTCTCTTCTACTAATTCATTCAAGTTTATTTATTCTTATAGTTCCTATTCTTTTGTTGTTTCATTATAAAGTAATAACATAAGTATAAATAATATACTTATATGATACTATAAATCTGAAAAAATCTCCATTTCACCTTCTATCCATCCTACGGAAAACGAAATCACCGCGCGTGCGTACGTACGAAATACTGTATCCACACCGTGGTGTAATCTATTTTTCCACCACCACCATTATTGGAAGGGTATAATGGTGTAAAGAATAACTATATATCGTAATTATAATTACATAATGATTCTTGGATATTATATCATCCACAAAAATTCCATTCAATAATTATAGGAAAGATATCACCGCTCGTGCGTACGTACAGATTACCGTGTCCACGTCGTGATGAGATTCATTCTCTATCTTAACCACTAAAGAATAATTATAAAGTTTATATTATGAATAATTATGATATATATTACATAATAATTCTACATGATTATATATATATATATGTCACTTATTTACTTCATTCAATTCAATAATGAATGGAAAACAGCGTTCATGCGTAGGTACGGCCTACCGTCTCCATGAACGGTGTGTTTCATATCATTTATCTATATATTTTATATATTTATATATACTGAATATATATTATATATAAATCATGTTTTACATTATGGATGTAAGTAAATCATGATATAAGTAGCAATAATATCAAGAACAACAAGTCCGAACACGTACGATAAATGAAAGAATTTTACACAAAATACTTCTTTAACATGGAATGGACAAAAGAACGGGTAATATAAATTCATAAGTGAATAATATTTAATTTCAGAAGTATTATTATGGTTCTGTTATAAGTTAATAATATGTTTAATCCCACTATACAGGATATTTGGACACTTATGGTAGAAATTGGACCTAAGTTAAGGGATAATTTTGCAATCTCATTTTTATTCGAGATTGCTTATACAAAAGTATTTACTAGGGTTATATTTTTCATCCATGTCCATTAAAATGTTTTTCATATAGTGTTAAATATTCTTCCATGTATTTTTAAAGTCATTTATACCCCTCATTATCTTTTTCGTTGTTTTAATGAAGTAATATTTCTTTTTTTTACCATACGAGGAAATTTTTGAATTTTCTGGAAAAAGTACGAGGAAAATGTTTTTTATCTTATACGGCATGAACAGATTTTTACGGATACATAATGCCTAATTTTCATGAATCTTTCTCTACAATATTTCATATTTATTTTCAATAAAATCCTTTTCTTTTAAAATTGCATGGCATTTTGTAAAAATAAAATGATTTTGAAGAAGAAAGGATATTTTCCTCATGAATTCATTTCATGTTTTTTTGTCAAAACTACTTACCATATAAGATTAAATTATTTAGTATGATTATGTTTCAAGTACAGCGTCTCTATTATTTACATGGTTTGATTCTTATTATGATGAAATGATATCCATTTGTTTAATATGGATTATATTATGAGGTGATGATGTTTATGAAACTCATTTTATTCATAGAGTTATGATGAATGATGTATATTTATTTTGTGGCACAAGTATGAATGATTTCATTATGATATGGTTGGGATCTATATCTCCCTCCAATGCATTGGGTAACTATTTATATCTCATGAGATAGACATGGCTGGAACGACAAGTAATCCTAGTTCAGTAAGGGACTTTTTCCACTATGACGGTCTTGGCAGCAATGCCATGGCTACTATAGAAATCATAACATGTGCATAACGGTTTCAACAATTACATGTTTTATTTCAATGGTATTTTATCATGGTTAATGTTCCATTATGATCTATGCCTTATGCACTACCAAGATTTATGTCATTACTCATGATTTGGATGTTTCATGTTCATGTTCATACGTTCAAATGTTTAGGGATTGTTTTATGTTCTCCATGTTTACCCTTACTGAGAATTTGAGCTCACCCTTTTTATGTTATCGTTTCCACAATATATAAAGAAAGGTTATAGGTAAGAAAATCAAAGAGGAAGATCTTAATGGGAGATTTTGATGATATTTCACGGTGATTAGAAGATTATGTTCCGAGTTTCAAAAGACACTAAAATAATACGGTCTTTGGGCATCTATTTTTTTCGTGTATTATGTATTCTAAAAAAGTAAGGTAATATCTATGTACATAATGATTTGGGTATCTACAGTTGGTATCAGAGAAAAGGTTTAGTTAACATTTGGAAACTAGAATGTCAAAACTTTATGGAATCCCTAGAGATATTTCTAAGGTATTTATAAGGATGTCCCTAAGGATAAGTATAAGTATAGGTTATAGTCCTAGAATTACGGTAACGATCATATAATAAAACCAGAGATGTTTTATATTGAAAAAACTCACCCATTATTATGTTGTTTTATGATCATGATTTTTTCCCCTAACATTTTTCTTTTTAGTCTTTAGACGATGGCTCGAACTCGAAGGAACCGTATTGATCAATGTAACGGACAATTAAATGATTGTCCTCATGAAAAACCATATATGATGGGAGATTGAGTGACAAATCTTATTTCAATACTTACACAAGCTATGAATCATTCTTGAATTCCAAATGAGCAGAGAAAGGAACAATATTCTATTGAGTCCTTCATGAGGCAACGTCTACCTTCTTTCAGTGGGTCTTCTGATCCACTTGTTACTGAATAATGGATCAGAACCATTGAAAATATATTTTCCATACATCACTGTACAGAGCATGAAAAAGTCATTTTGGTTGTTTACCAGTTAGAAGGTTAAGCAGACCAGTGGTGGACTCTAATTAAGAATATAAATCCCCAAGATGATATTGAATCGATGAATTGGGATGGGTTCAAGAACATGTTTTTCAATAAGTATTTCCCTCGTATTCATTGAACAAAGATGGAAATGAGTTCCTTGAGCTTAAGAAAATGGATGATGAATATGTTGGTATATAAGAAGAAAATTGTACAAGGCATGAAAGGTATGCATATGGCTTTATCATCCAATCTGAATGTAATGTTGATCAATTATTCAGTGGATTAAAACTAAGTCTTTGAAGGGCATTAGCTATAAGCGACTTCAGTAGCTATGCTGAAATTGAGCGTTGTGCTATCAAGGTAGAACTGGAAGATGGTGTTTCATATCCATATCATGGTTTTGACAAGAAAAGAAAGATGGAGTTCAAGGAAAAACCTCAGAACAATGGTGATGAGAAGTTGAGTGTTTAATTATGCTCATAGTGTGGAAAGAAGCATGGTGGAGATTGTCTAAAAGGTACAAGAAAATATTTCAAGTGTAGAAAAGAATGACATCGAGCAGCTAAGTGCTGACGTAATGGGAAAAAGGTTTCTAATGATGGGAATAGAGAAAAGACTACAGAGAACATTCCACCAACACTTAAATGATACAAGTGGAAGGAAATGGGTCATTATGATAACCAATGCCCTAATCTATGGTTTAATGATGATCAACCACAACAACCTCTTAATGAAAAGGACAAGGGAAGTCATATGCCATCACTATTGGAGATGTAGAGTATGAAAATGATACAGTGGAAAAATTATGTGTTTGTGTAACAGGATTTCGAAAAATGTTGTGGAATCTCATTTATAGAATTCTGGAACATTGGAATATCTATGTATTGGTTTATTGTGATTTTCAATAATTATTTCATATCAGTAACCAGGAAATGTGATTAAAATATTTTTGGAATATAGATGATATGATTATAATGATGGGATAATGATAAAATAATATGTTTGATAATATTCATAACCTCATGACTGATATAAGGACAAAGTGATATCATGGTTTGAGTATATAAAAATTTTGGGATTTTGGTATGTGGAAAGAGGTAAATTTTGACAGCATTCATTTCTTAAATAAGGTTCAATGGGTATTCATTTTTCATGATAATACATTATTAAGGTCTTCATATGTTTTTAATGTGACCGACAACAAGATATATCTTATGATATATGGGGGATGAATTATGGTCATCACATGCTTCGTAGATTAACTCTCTAGTAATATTTTTTTCCTTTATGAAATTAGATAGATGTATTTTGGATACGAATAATGATTAGAATGGATTATGATGGACATCAGATAGTATTGTTTAAGTCTAGAACCTTTTTTGATATTATTTCTCGAATTATATAATGGTGATGTTTTTGAAAAAGGACAACCTGCAGGATGGACGACAACCCATCGCGTCAGACAAGGTTGCGGGAATCGAACAACCGAAGTATGAAAGGCCTTTATCGCCAACCAATGGCCTACAAGAAGTCCCTGGTTAGTATAAACTAGTTTTATTTTATTAATATGTATGATAGATGATGTTTATATCTATTTTTTTAACCATATACGATTAATATAACCATAATATGGACTTATGTATATAACTTTTTCAATCATTATATTTGAGTCAGATGGAATGACCTATCATTCTATCACTTAATCTGTTAACACATCATGGAAGACAAATTAAACTTCATTTCTTTAAGAGAGTAAGTGAAAATTGTTCAAGGCACAAACAATAGTGATATAGTACCAAAATCGAGTTAGTATTTCTATTAATTCAAAAATTATTCAACTTTAGAAAAATGATCGTGAAAACCAAATATTTTGTCCTAGTGTAACATACCAAGTAAGTAATGAATAATAGATATTTCTATCTATGTCTATTAATGATTAAGATAGTGTTTTAGAGGCTTAAAATGAAAATAAATACAATCTTATGCATGGAATACACTAATATTTTTAAAATATTGTTTTACAGCCTTTTGATGGGAACCCCTTTTTAAATCAAACTTTTGACAATTTTATAATCTATATTTGTAAATATAAACGTATTAATTATGATCGGGACATTGAAATTTACATTGGATAAATTTTTGGTATTTTTCAGACAATGTTCATTTTTAATGAATAGTGAAAAATACTGCATTTTACATCAAAACTTCTTTTTCATTTAATTTAATTATATGGTTAGATTATCCTTTTAATTGGTCTTAAATTGTAATATAAATATATTTTTACCATTTAATCCAGTGGTGGTCATTGGAATCAATTTCACGTTGAAATTGGACTTAAACTGGTGTCAATATTTTGATACGTATTGTTTCATAAAAACACGCTATTGTCATGACAGCGAGAATTAATTATTAAATTAATTAATGTGACTTATATGTTTTTAATTTTGTAAAATAGAATTCATTTTTGAATTTGGAATATCAAATATAGCTTAGGGTATATTTTTGGTATTTTTCTGAAAAACATCAATTTTGTGATGAATAGTGAAACCACTAAGTGGTACTTATAAAAACTGATTTCTTGTTTAAATGAAATTTTACCACTTCTGTGTTTTGAATTTAAAAAATCTGACATACATGTTTGTCATTAAGAATTAAATTGTGGTTCAATGAGATTAAAATAATTTTTTGGTGAATAGTAACTTTTATGTTCTTAATCGCAATTAGAGGTCATTAGTGTAGTTTAAGGTAAAAGTAATGCTTTAATAAAATTATATGAGCTTGAAAAATGTTCTACCCTCATTGGATGTGTCATGGCTGACCAAGACAATCCATGGGTCTACTTGGGGACCCCATGGAGCCACTTTGGTTGGGAAATGACATAAATAACTTTTTATTTAATGTAAAAGTAAAAATGACACAAACATGAGATGTTTTACTAAAACAATTTTTACATGGGGTTATAAAAATAAATTTTTTTATTATAAATAGTCCTTGGAAAGATAAAAGGATTTCCTATATCATAGTATTTTTTTATAATTTGTAGACTTTAAATAAATTAAATTATTTATGACATTATGATGATGCAACGATGACCTCATTATTTAAAGATTTAAATAAAATGGAATGATAATGTAAAATATAAGACCTTATCCCCTTATCCTAGAAACACATCAATGTGTTACCTCTTAAATATGAATACCATTTTAATATAAAGTGACTTTTCTTTACCTTCCAAGAGTGCCCCTCCTCTCCTCTTATAAAAGGCCCCCACCTCTACCTCCTTACCCACACTCCCAAAGCCTTTGGCTCATCCAACCTCTGCCCATTTTGTCTCTCCACATCCCTCACTTAATCCTTGAAGCCTTACTTTGGGCATAAGTCTTCCCAAGGAAGCCTTTGAGCTGAAATCTTAGATAGTTACCCAATTTTAAGGTAATGTCTTCTTCTGAGTCCTTTTGTTTTATTTTGCTTCTCCACCCCCTTAACTCTTTTTATTCTTTTTCTTTTGTAACAACTACAGTATCCTCAATATACTAGGATGTTGTTATAAGAAGGATTAGAGCTATATCACTATATTTATATATGATATATAATATTTTTATGTTTTCCTTAAGATTTTTTCTTTTTCATTTTGGGCATACCATTATGGTTTCCATTATGGGTAAACACGATATCTTCATTTAAGGAAGTGCGGACTACCGCCCCCTCAATGTGATTTGATTCATTAAATACCATCTGTGGGATGTATAAAAGATGGAACTATGATATTATATATGATATACCACTAGAATTATAATATACCTTTATATTATTTTGATTCCATTCTATAAAATACGAAATAGAAATGAAAGTAGCGTTGATGCGTATGTACGGCTTACCGTCTCCATGAACGTTGCATTTCATTTCTTACCTCTAAATGATTATGTAATATTATAAATGCATGTATATACTGGATATATATGATATATACATAATGATTATAATTCTGGATATAATGGATACATGAACAACATGTAATTATAAAGGGATTATTTTTGACTCAAGTACCAATGATCGTTAAAACGACCATTATTAACTTAAATAATTACATAGTGTTCATGACATGGCAATAAGTGATATAAAAGGAATAATGAACTTGAAAAGGGATCTTAAACAAGTAGAAATGAACTCAAGTTTATTATTCAGGAGATTAAAGGATGACCGAGTCAAGTCGGACTCGAGGTATGGGACTTCATCTCAATATCCTTTCATTGAGGCATATTTTGTTTTATACACAACCTTCTTTTATATGGTGTATAAACCCCTTTTACTTTTATGTTTATTCAAAAGGAATATTTTTTATAAGAATCATTTACTGAACGACAAAAGGGAATGTTTTTGTCGTACGTATGTGGCGACAACGACTTCTCTGCCGCCATGACTATTATTTGAGTTTCAGCTTCCTCTACAAGCCATACTTTTTTTTAAAGAAAAAATAAATACCATGTTTTCATTTTCATTTATTTAGGTATTGAAAATGGTTTTCATAATGTTTTTATATCAATGTGTTGTATTGATATATTTTGATTGAATGGTTGAAATGTTATGTTTCCTTTATGCATGTTTTATGTGATACAATTATTTTGAGGTTCTTGGGCATTATTATGATGACGGGTGGTTCCATGATAAACTAAGGGCGGGTGAGCCCGATATAGCTCTCTAATGCATTGGGTAACGTGAAGGAGTGTAACGTTAAGGTTTCTCCGAAGAGATTTATGGAATATATTGTGATGGGTATTCCAAACTTAACCAAGAGGGTTACTCCCTACATAAGAATGTTATGAATGCCTCAAGTTACCTTTATGTCTTATGATTTCTATGATATATTCATGATATGATGAGGTATGTTAAAGTTCTTATGTTTTATGGGTGATGTATGATTTCATTCTTATGTATATATGTACCCATGTTTCCTTTCCATATTTTTATATCCCTTACTAAGCTTTTTATGCTCATCCCATGTTTTTTGAAATGTTTTTCACAGGTCAAGGGAAAGGTACATGATATGATGATAGTGTCAACGAAGTGTCAAGAAAAAATCCGTGTTTTATTTTCAATATGTTTCCATTGGTGGGAAAGAAGAATACTATCTTTGTGTAACCACTTTGTTTATATGTGGAATGTAATGCTTGTTTTATGATCTAGTTCTCTATAACTCTAAACCCAAAATGTTCCTCAATGTGTAATCTTGTAATAACTCAAGATTATGTAAGGATTAAGGCTGGGGCCTTATAGTTGGTATTAGAGGCCGGTTTAGATAACTTTAGGAGTTAGAATTCTACAAAATTATTATCCAAAAATATTTTTGTTAATGTCAAATTGAAGTGATATAGTATTTGAAGATTACCATGTTGCTTCATCTAAGACATATTTGTTCAGAATGGTTTTCCGCAGAGGAAATAGAGAAGCAGTGCTAGGAAGGCATGCAGAAGGAAATAACCTTCCGAATCAGCATCCTATGATTGTCAGAATTGGAACTGAACAGTTTGTTGCAGTAATGGCACAGTTGACTCAAGCGATAAATGGCAGTGGTATCCATACACGAGATCAGCATGATCAACCACGGAGGAACATGTCAGTGGTGGAACATTTCATGAGGCAACATCCCCCATCATTCAGAGGATCATCTGACCCTGTGCTAGCTGAAGGGTGGATTAAAGCACTGGAGAAGATTTTTGATGTCATGGGGTGTTCAGAAAATCAATAGGTTAGTCTTGCTATTTATCGTTTGGAGGGTGAAGCGGATCAGTGGTGGTCGATGGTTAAAAATATCAGGGACACTGATGAGATTGATGCTCTCGACTGCGAAGAATTCAAAGGTATGTTTCTTGAGAAGTATTTTCCTAAGGATGTTCGACTTAGGATGGAAACACAATTCTTGGAATTGAGGCAAGAGGAAGACTCAGTGGCTGCCTATGAAGAAAGGTTCACTCGATGGGGAAGGTATGCTCCAAATTTTATCTGAGACCTTGATATTAAAATCTATCATTTTTAATTAGGATTAAAGCCAAAATATTAAAGGGAATTATCTTCTCCTAAGTTTAAAAGTTATGAAAAACTTTTTTGATGTGCTGAGAAGGTGGAAATGGAGTTTGCTGATGATCAAGTTTTCTATAACAACCAATAGAAGAAGAGGCCGAGGTGGCAGGAGAAAGGTAATAATTCTTCAAAAAAGTCTCACAATAAGAAAACTATGTTTTCTGTTTGTGATAAATGTGGCAAAAGGAATGCTGGGGAATGTCTTCTAAATTCTGGAAAGTGCTACCAATGTGGTAAGATGGGACGTAAGGCTCGTGATTGCACTGGAAAAGATCAGGGTGATGGTAAGACCAAATTTGATTTACAGTTTGTGAAATGTTATAAGTGCAATGAGATGGGTCACTATGAAAATGAGTGTCCGAAAAAGAGCTTGGGTGATGGGAAGTAGTTAGACTACAAGCAGAAAGGGGTGGTGAAATCCTTTGCAACTACTTCAATAGATGTCGGGCCATCAAATGAAGTTGTATCAGGTACTTTGTTTTTTCAGATTATGCCAGTGTGTTTTTTGATTCGGGGTCTACACATTCTTTCATCTCTGAAACCTTTTCTAGTAAAATGGGAATACCATCTCAAGAAATGACTCCTGAACTTTTGGTAAAAACGCCTGGGGGAAATGTTGAGGCAAATTGAATTTATAAGAATCTTCCTATCCTTATCTGTGGAAAGAACCTACTTGCAAACCATATTGTTCTACCTCTAGTAGAGTTTGATGTTATCCTGGGTATGGATTGGATCTCTATTTACCATGCTAAGATTGAATGTAGAGCTAAAGAAGTTTCTTTTCAAAAATACTTTCTGTTTGTGTACAATAATGAACCCTTACTGTTGATAACTTATCAAGAGGCAAAGAATCTTGTAAAATATTGAAATGAATGTTACCTTGCGCACATCATTGAAAATAAAGGAATTGTTCAGATTAATGATGTGCCAGTGGTAAATGAGTATCCTAATGTTTTTCCTGATGAGTTTCCTAGAATAATACCAGATTAAAAAGTTTAATTTACTGTTGACTTAGTTCCTGATGCTAAGGCAATTTCAAAACCCCCTTATCGAATGGCTAAAATTGAACTTTTAGAGTTGAAGGGTCAATTGCAAGATTTATTAGAGAAAGGTTTCATTCGACCTAGCATATCACCATGGTGTGCTCCTATTTTATTTGATAAAAAGAAAGATGGTTCAATGAGACTTTGCATTGATTATAGAGCCTTGAATAACATCACTGTTAAGAACAAATATCCTTTGCCTCATATCGATGATTTGTTTAATAAGCTCCAGGGAGCTCAGTATTTTTCAAAGATTGACTTGAGATCGGGGTACCATCAGCTGAAGGTAAAGGAAGAAGATGTTCCGAAGACCACGTTCTGTACAAGATATGACCATTATGAATTTTTTAGTAATGACTTTTCAGCTAACCAATGCACCTGCTGTGTTCATGGACTTAATGAATAGAATTTTCCATGAGTTCTTAGATAAGTTTGTGGTGGTTTTCATTGATGATATTTTGGTGTTTTCTAAAATGAAAGAGGAGCATGAAAGACATTTAAGGGATATCTTGCAAACCATAAAATAAAATATGTTGTATGGAAAATTCAGCAAGTGTGAGTTTTGGTTGCAACAAATATCTTTCCTTGGTCATATTGTTTCTAAAGATGGGATAACTGTTGATCCTGCAAAAACAATGGTTGTTGAAGAATGTCAAGACCCACAAATGTAACTGATATTTGTAGCTTCCTTGGTTTGGCAGGCTATTACCAAAGGTTTGTTAGAAATTTTTCGCGGTTATCGAGTTCAATGACTAAGCTAACTCGGAAGGGTGTTAAGTTTATCTGGACAAAAGAATGTGATGATTGTTTTCAGGAATTGAAAAGAAGATTGGTGAATGCTCCAGTTTTGGCACTACCTTCCAGGAATGGTGATTTTGTTATATACAGTGATGCTTCATTGAAAGGTCTTGGTTTTTTCCTATTATAGAATGATCAGGTAATTGCTTATGCTTCACGACAGTTAAATACTCATGAGGTAAATTACCCAACACATGATTTGGAATTAGCTGCTGTTGTTTTTGCTTTAAAATTTTGGAGGCATCATTTGTATGAAGTAAAGTGTGAAATTTATACTGATCACAAAAGTGTAAAGTATATATTCACTCAGAAAGAGTTAAACATGAGACAGAGGAGATGGATGGAATTAATCAATGATTATGATTGAACAATTAATTACCATCCGAGAAAAGAAAATAAAGTGGCTGATGCTTTGAGTCGAAAAAGTAATGCTTCATTAGAAATGTTGATTTTCAAACGTGATCCTTTGGTTAAGGATTTGATTAACTTTTTCATAGAATTTGTTGGTGTAGGAATTTCTTTTGTTTTGTTTCAGGTATTAGTGAGATCATCTCTATCAGATAGAATCAAGCAAGCACAGAAGCAAGACAGTGAGTTGTAGAAAGAGTTAGAGCTGGTTCAGAAAGGTAAGTTTCCTGAATTCAACATTGATAATGATAGAATTTTGAGATTTGGGAAGAGATTGTGTGTGCCTTGTGATTTACAGTTGAAGAGAGAGTTATTATGTAAATCTCATAGTTCACCGTTTTCAGTTCATCCTCGCAGTACTAAGATGTACAGAGATCTGCGAGAGTATTACTGGTGGGATGGAATGAAAAAAGATATTGCTGATTTTACTATGAAGTGTTTGACATTTCAACAGGTTAAAGCCAAGCGGTAGTTATCTAAAGGGAAGCTTCAGCCTTTACCAGTTCCAGAGTGGAAATGGGAGAATATATCCATGGACTTTGTTGTGGGATTACCAAAGACATCTCGAGGTAATAATTCATTCTGGGTTATTGTTGATCGCTTGACTAAATCTTCCCATTTCCTTGCTATAAGAGATACTTTTTCCCTAGATCAACTTTTCCGTTTGTATCATAAAGATATAGTCAGGTTACATGGAGTTACCCTCTCCATTGTATCTATTCGTGATCCCAGGTTCACTTCTAAATTTTGGAAAGTCCTTCAGAAGTCGTTGGGTACTGAATTAAATTTTAGTATAACATTTCATCCTCAATCAGATGGGAAGTCAGAACGAACAATTCATACATTGGAGGATATGATACGTTCTTGCTCTATGAATTATCAGGGAATTTGGGACCAAAATCTTTCTTTGGTTGAATTTTCATATAATAAAAATTTTCATTCCAGT
Source organism: Viscum album (assembly GCA_963277665.1). Taxonomy (NCBI): domain Eukaryota; kingdom Viridiplantae; phylum Streptophyta; class Magnoliopsida; order Santalales; family Viscaceae; genus Viscum; species Viscum album. The sequence continues at coordinate 1,876,636,416 of OY728150.1, read as the reverse complement.
ATACAGATGTCACCATTTTAGGCATTATATGGGAAGCAGTGTCAAACTCCAGCTTTCTGGGATGAAGTGGGTGAAAGGAAGTTGATAGGACCATAATTGGTAGAAGAGATGGCAGAAAAAGTTCAGCTGATTCAGAAGCACATGAGAACATCTCAGAGCAGGCAGAAGAGTTATTCGGATAACCGGAGGAAGGATCTATCTTTCGAGGTAGGTGGTCGTGTTTTTCTCAAGGTTTCTCCTTGGAAAAGTGTGATGAGATTTGGTATGAAAGGAAATCTGAGTCAATGGTTTATTGGACCATATGAAATTATAGAGAGATTTGGATCAGTTGCATACCGGGTGGCATTACCTCTGAGTTTATCCCAGGTACACATTGTTTTTCACGTTTCAATGTTGAGAATGTATATGCCAGATCCATCTCATGTTTTGAGTCCAGAGGTAGTTCAGCTGGATGAGAAACTATCTTATGAGGAACAACCGGTCCAGATTCTTGACCACATGGAGCAAGTGTTACGAAATAATGTGATTAATCAGGTAAATGTTTTGTGAAAAAACCACATGATGGAAGAGGCAACATGGGAATCTGAAAATGCAATGAGGGATAAGGACCCCCATTTATTCGATAAGTAAATAAATTGCGGGGATGAAATTTTCAAAAGGGGGGAAGGATGTAACATCCCAAGTAAGTAATGAATAATAGATATTTTTATCTATGTCTATTAATGATTAAGAAAGTGTTTTATAGGCTTAAAATGAAAATAAATACAATCTTATGCATGGAATACACTAATATTCTTAAAAGATCGTTTTACTGCCTTTGATGGAAACCCATTTTTAAATCATACTTTTTACAATTTTATAATCTATATTTGTAAAAATAAACATATTCATAATGATTGGGACATTGAAATTTACATTGGATAAATTTTTGGTATTTTTCAGACAATGTTCATTTTTTAATGAATAGTGAAAAATACGGCATTTTAATCGAAACAGCTTTTTCATTTAATTTAATTATATGGTTATATTATTCTTTTAATTTGTCTTAAAGTGTAATATGAATATATTATTACCATTTAATCCAATGGGGGTCATTGGAATAAATTTCACTTTGAAATTGGACTTAAACTGGTGTCAATCTTTTGATACTTATTGTTTCATAAAGACACGCTATTTGTCATGACAGCAGAAATTAATTATTAAATTAATTAATGTGACTTATATGTTTTGAATTTTGTAAAATAGAATTCATTTTTTAATTAGGAATATCAAATATAGCTTAGGGTGGATGTTTTGGTATTTTTCTGAAAAACATTATTTTTTGATGAATAGTGAAACCACTAAGTGGTACTTATAAAAACTGATTTTTCGTTTAAATGAAATTTTACCACATCTGTCTTTTGAATTTCAAAAAATCCTACATACATGATAGTAATTAAGAAGTAAAATGTAGTTCAATGAGATTAAAATAATTGTTCTGGTGAATAGTAACTTTTAATATCTTAATCGCGATTTGAGGTAATTAGTGTAGTTTAAGGTAAAAATAATGCTTTAATAAAATGAGATTAGATTGACACATGTCCTACCCTCATTGGATGTGTCATGGCCGACCAAGGCAATCAATGGGTCAACTTGGGGACCCCATGGAGCCACTTTGGTTAGGAAATGACATAAACAACTTTTTATTTAATGTAAAAGTAAAAATGACACAAAGATGTGATGTTTTACTAAAATAATTTTTACATGGGGTTATAAAGATCATATTTTTAATCATAAATAGTAATTGGAAGGATAAAAATATTTCCTACATCATTGTATTTTTTTTATAATTTTTATATTTTAAATAAATTAAATTATTTATGACATCAGGATGATGTAGTGATGACCTCATTATTTAACAATTTGAATAAAATGGAATGATAATGTAAAATCTAAGACCTACACATGGCCAAAACCTATTGGATTGGTGGATTTAGAACCCTTATCACCTTATCCTCGAAACACATCAATGTGGGACCTCTTAAATCCGAATAACATTTTAAAATAAAGTGACTTTTCTTTACCTTCCAAGAGTGCCCCTCCTCTCCTCTTATAAAAGGCCCCCACCTCTACCACCATACCCACACTCCCAAAGCCTTTGGCTCGGTCAACCCCTGCCCATTTTGGCTCTCCACATCCCTCTATTACTCCTTGAAGCCTCGCTTTGGGCAGAAGTCTTCCCAAGGAATCCTTTGAGCTCAAATCTAAGAGAGTTACCTGATTTTAAGGTAATGTCTTCTTTTGAGTCCTTTTGATGGATATTGCTTCTCCATACCCCTAAACTCTTTTTATTCTTTTCTTTTGTAACAACTCCAGTATCCTCAATATGATAGGATGTTTTTATAAGAAGTATTCTAGCTACTCCTACACACACCTACATCTAATGGTTAAAGGACATATTGTTTCCGTGGATGGTGAATTTATGCATCCCGAAATGATGATTGTTCAACATTCTTTTAACACCATCAAAGGTGGCCATTAAGATGTCACTATATTTATATATGATATATAATATGTTTATTTTTTCCTTAAGCTTCTGTATTTTTCATTTTCGGCATACCTTTATGGTTTCCATTATGGGTAAACACGATATATTCATTTAAGGAAGTGCGGACTACAGCCCCCTCAAAGTGATTTGATTCGTAAAATACCATATGTGGGATGTATAAAGGATGGATCTATGATATTATATATGATATTATACTGGAATTATAATATACCTTTATATAATTATAATTTCATTCTCTAAAATACGAAATAGAAATGAAAGTAGCGTTCATGCCTACGTATGGCTTACCGTCTCTATGGACGGTGCATGTCATTTCTTACCTCTAAATGATTATGTAATATTATAAATGCATGTATATACTGGATATATATGATATATACATAATTATTATAATTCTGGATATAATGGATACATGAACAACATGTAATTATAAAGGGTTTATTTTTTACTCAAGTACCAATGATCGTTAAAACGACCGTTATTAACTTAAATAATTACATAGTGTTCATGGCATGGAAATAAGTGATATAAAAGGAATAATGAACTTGAAAAGGTTCTTAAACAAGTAGAAATTAACTCAAGTTTATTATTCAGGAGATTAAAGAACGACCGAGTCAAGTCAGACCGGAGGTATGGGACTTCGTCTTAATCTCCTTTCATTGAGGCATATTTGGTTTTATACACAACCTTCTTTTATATGGTGTATAAACCCCTTTTAATTTTACATTTATTTTAAACGAATCTTTTTTATACGAAGAATTTACTAAATGACAAAAAGGAATGTTTTTGTCGTACGTATGCGGCGACAACGACTTCTCCATCGCCGTGACCATTATTTGGGTTTCGGCTTCCTCTACAAGCCATACTTTTTTTAAAAGAAAAAATAAATACCATATTTTACTTTTCTTTTATTTTGGTATTGAAAATGGTTTTCATAATGTTTTTATATCAATGTGTTGTATTGATATCTTGTGATTGAATGGTGGAAATGTTATGTTTCCTTTCTGCATGTTTTATGTGATACGATTATGTTGAGGTTCTTGGTCATTATTATGAAGACGGGTGGTTCCGTGATAAACAAAGGGCGGGTGAGCCCGATATAGCTCTCCAATATATTGGGTAACACAAAGAAGTGTAACGTTAAGGTTTCTCCGAAGAGATTTAGGGAATATACTGTGATGGGTATTCCAAACGTAACCAAGAGGGTTACTCCCTACGTAAGAATGTTATGAATGCCTCAAGTTACCTTTATGTCTTATAATTTATATGATTTATTCATGATTTGATGATGTATATTAAAGTGATTTTGTTTTATGGGTAAAGTATGATTTCATTCTTATGTATATATGTACCCATGTTTCCTTTCCATATTTTTATATCCCTTACTGATCTTTTTATGCTCATCCCATGTTTTCTGAAATGTTTTTCACAGGTCAAGGGAAAGGTACATGATATGATGATAGTGTCAAGGAAGTGTCAAGAAAGAATCCATGTTTTTTTAAATATGTTTCCATTGATGGGAAAGAAGAATACTATCTTTATGTAACCAATTTGTTTATATGTGGAATGTAATGCAAGTTTTATGATCTAATTATTTAAAACTCTAAACCCGAAAAAATACTCAATGTGTAATCTTGTAGTAACTCAAGATTAAGTACGGATTAAGGCTGGGGCATTATACCTAGTACCCTCATAATCGATGAATTAGATGGTACCTTAGATCATTACAAATTTATGGATTTTTGATTGTTGGATTTTTCATAGCAATGTTCTCTACCACACTTCATCAGAACATGATGGTTACGTTTCTCTTCCATATCCATATTTCACCTATGTTATCCTATGTGGAAACCCAGTGATGAGTTATTTTTGGTAACCGTTATGTTTCATGAATTACTTTTTAAAATTACATTTTGGTATTCCTTTTAACGATGTGTGTTTCTATAAAATAATCTTTCATGTAGTAAACCATTTATAACCCCGAAGAATTTTGATGGTGAAATTCATTTTAAGGTCGGTATAATGTAACACACCAAAATTTTATGAGAAAGGATCTTTTTAAATTATTTTATGTCTTTTTTTACACTAAAACAATATTATCTTGTTCTATATGCAACAGCATACTAGCTTGTAGTATACAAAAATACTATTGTTGTCTTGTGTAGCACGGAAGAGCAACCTTCCTCGATAGAGTGTATTGTACGAAATACAGAGTTTCATTAAACAACGATATATTGTTATAATATTATTTTGAACTAGTTGTTATAAATATTAGTAATTAAATTATTAATTTTATGACATTATAATTCATCTTATTCATATTATAGAACATGGTGTGAGAACAAAATAATTTTTTCAGGTAAAATAATTATTTTTCAAAAAATAAAGTTCTATCTCCTTTTGATGGAGTACCCACTTTAAATCTAATTTTGACATGTTTATAAGTTAAATTTAAAAAATAAAAATTCTTCCTTGGTATGAAGATAAAAAAAATTACTTTGGATAAATTTATGATATTATTGTGATAACATTCATATTTTGATTAATAGTAAAAATAAGCTAAAATTTAATTATAAACAACTTTTTTCATCGAGATAATATTTATGGTTAAATTATAATATTAAATGGTGTTAAATTATAAATAGAATATATTTTTACCATTTAATATAAATTAATTTATTATCAATAATTTTATATTGAATTCATAGGTAAAAACGTTTCAATCTTTTGCAATATTTTAACTTTTAAAACACATTTTCTCAACAGCGGGATTAATTTTAAATTAATTAATGAAAATTCTGTGTTTTTTATTTTTATAAATGGATACCATATTTGGATTCAGTGGGTCGAAATTATGTTAATACATTACATTTAATATTTTGGTATTATGAATAGTAATTACGGTTATATTTATTTACAATAGTTAAAGGTAAATAAGGTAATGAAGGGTAAAAATAAAATTATAAAAATACCGTAAAACCTGCCAACATTTGATTGGATGAATAAAAGTCGACCCATATCACCTAAGAGATGGAATATTTTCATTTCAAGGACTTTTGACAATGAAAATTATATAATTATTCTTTAAACCAAAGAAACTGACAACATGTCACTCTCTTATATCTTATAAGTATAATAATTTTCCTTTAGTGATAATCTTCATAAAAATTCAAACATGAATAGTCTCTAGAAATATAATAAATCCATCTACATCATTATAATTTATTTTGAATATTTAGGGATTAAATAATTATCATTAATGATGACACAATTGTGATATAGAAATTATTTTATTGATTGAAATATCAAATAAATGGTTTTAAAACTATTAAAATAAATATAATATTAACTAATTAATGTTCTCCAAAAATTTACTAAATGTATATGACATGTTAGTATTCTATTAAAAATTTTGGTTCAAATATATCCTCTATGTGGAATTTATTTAAATTCAAATAAATGAATAGTGTCAAAATATACACTATTGTTGTTTTATTAAAATAACAAATTATAAAATTGTTTAAATATCAAAAAAAATATTAAAACATTATAAATTGAAATTTATCATGATCTATACCATTATGGACAATTCACAACACAAAAGTAATTAATTATAACAATTTAAAATTTATAATATTATTACCACAAATAACATTAAATATATTAAATAAGAATAAATCAAGTTGATAAGGTTTAAAATAAATATCCAACATGTATAAATTTAATTGGTTGATGATATTACAACCCTGTCTCAAATAAGCTTTATATTGGAGTCATTTTTATGTTTTTAATTGGGGTTTGAATGTAGATTAAATTAATATTTTGAGGTTTCTAATGGTGCCCCTCTCCTACCTTATAAAAGAGCACCTCCCCCACTCTTCTTAACAGAACTTTTAGCCATCAAGACCGGCCATCCCTTGCCTAGAAAAATTATCCACTTCTATAGAACCCTGCAAGAGGTCTAGTTCTTCTCCAAAGACCAACTTTAGTTCCCTAAATGAAGGTTAAGAGAAGGCACGTTGAAGAAGAGGTAATCTCTTCTACTAATTATTTAATGTTTATTTATTATTATACTTCCTCTTCATTAGTTGTTTCATTATAAAATAATAACATAAGTACAACTAATATAATGATATGTTGTTTTAAATATGAAAAACCCAAATTTCAGCTTCTATCCATCCTACGGAAAACAAAATCACCGCGTGTGCGTACGTACGGAATACAGTCCGCATGCCATGGTGTAATCTATTTTCCCACCACCACCTTACTCGGATCGGTATAATTGTGTAAAGAATAACTATATATGGTTATTATAACATCATAATGATTTTTAGATATTATATCATCCACTCCAATTCCATTCAATAATTATGAGAACGATATCACTGCTCGTGCATACGTACGGATTACCGTCTCGACGACACGATGAGATTCATTATCCATGTTAACCATTCAAGAATAGTTATAAAGTATATATAATGAATATTAATTATATATATGACATTAAAATGATACTGGAATTATTTATATATATATATATATGTCATCTAATTGCATCCATTCAAGTCAATAATGAAAGGAAAACAGCATTCATGTGTACGTACAACCTACCGTCTCCATGAACGGAGTGTTTCATTTCATTTATTTATCTATTACATATATATATATATACTGAATATATATGATATATAAATCATGTTCTACATTCTGGATGTAATTAAATCATTATATAAGTAATAATAATATCAAGAACAACAAGTCCAAACACATACGATAAATGAAACAATTTTACCCAAAATGCTGCTTTAACATTGAATTGACAAATGAATGGGTAATATAGAGTCATAAGTGAATCATATATGATATCATTAAAATTATTATGGATCTATTAAAAGTTAATGATATGTTTAAAACCACTATAAAGGTCTTTCTGACACGTATATAATAAATTGGACCTAAGGTAAGGGATATTTTAGCAATCTCATTTTTATTCGGGATTGCTTATACGTAAGTATTTACTGGGGTTATATTTTTCATCCTTGTCCATAAAAATGTTCTTCATAAAGTGTATAATAATCTTATATTTATGTTTAAAGTCATGTTTAATCCTCTTTGTATTTTACATCGTGTTATTGAAAGAATCATTCTTTTGTTCACAATACGAGGAACATTTGGACTTTTTGAGAAAAGTACGAGGAGAATGTTTGTTTAAAATTATACAACATGAATGTATATTTTACATATTCATAACACCTAATTACCATGAAGCATCATCCAAAATATTTAACGATTATTTTCAACAAAATACTTTTCTTTTAAAATTTCATTGAATTTTGTGAAAAGAAAATGATTTTGAATAATAAAGGATATTTTCCTCAAGAATTCATTTCAAGTGTTTTGTCAAAACTATTTTCCATTTACGATGGCATTATTTAGTATGATTATGTTTCATTTAAAAGTATCTATTATTTACATGGTTTGATTCTTGTTATGATGAAATGATATCCAATTGTATAATATAGATTATATTATGATGGGATAATGTTTATGAAACCCATTTTATTCTTTGGGTTATGTTGAATGATTTGTGTTTATTTTGTGGCACAAGTAAGAATGATTTCATTTGAGATGGGCGAGACCTATATCTCCCTCCAAATCATTGGGTAAAGATTTATATCTCATGAGATATACATGGTTGGAATGTAAAGTAAACCCGGTTCTGTAAGGGACTTTGTCCACTATGACAGTCTTGGCAGCAATGCCTTGGCTACTATGAAAATCATAAAATGTGCTTAATGGTTTCAACAATTACATTTTTTATTCCCATGCTATTTTACCATGATTAATGTTTATTATGATATATACCTTATTAAATTCCATGATTTATGTCATTACTCATGATTTTGATGTTTTATGTTCATTTTATTACGTTCAAATATTCAGGGATTGTTTTATATTCTACAAGTTTACCCTTACAGAGCATTTGAGCTCACCCTTTTTATGTTTTCTTTTCTCCATGATATAAAGAATGGTTATAGGTAAGAAAACCAAAGGGGATGATAATTATGGGGTATGTTGAAGATAATTTACCATTATTAGAAGATTATGTTCTGAGTTTCCAATGACACTAAACTAATACGGTCTTTGGGAATCTGTTTTTGTCGTGTATTAAGTATTCCTCAAAAGTAATGTAATGTATATGTATGTCAAGATTTGGGTCTCAACATCAATTATTAGTAATTTTGTTATAATTATTAACTCATTTTGTTATAAAGATCATATATCATTTAACACCCCAAGCTTCTACGGTACGCTTCTCTTTGAATAATGCAATAGTGTGTGTTGTATGCAATATCGAGTTCTAACACATCACAACCAATAAAACTAGCCGTTATGAATATTAATACCCACTTTTTGAAATTTATAAATTTTATTTTTCAAAATGGAATTCATTTTTGGATTCATACTATCGAAATTATCCTAGGGTGAATTTTTGGTATTTTTCTGAAAAACATCATTTTTGATGAATAGTGAAACCACTTAATGGTAGTTAAAAAACCGAATTTTTCATAAAAATTAATTTTACCGCTTCTGTGAGTGGAATTTCAAAAATTCGGGAGACACAAGTAATATCACGGAGTAAAATGTGGTTCAATGAGATGAAAATAATTTTTTGTGAGTAGTAACTTTTCACTTTTATTTACCACTGTTAAAAGTGAATAGGATAATTAAGGGTAAAAATGATATTATATTACCCTGAAACATATCCTATTTATTTTGGATAATCTTAATTCGACCAAAAACAACCTTATTACTAAAATATTATCATTTAGGTACACTTGGATTAGATTAGGACTTGTATTATTATTTAATTCAAAGAAGAGTTAAAAAAGTTAAAATCATAGTTTATTTACTAAAACATTTTTAATATAGGGATACACAAAAGATAAATTCGATTATAAATAATCATTAGAGAGATAAAACGATTACCTACATAATGATATTCTATTTATATTTTTTAGACATTATATAATCTAATTTATTTATGACACAATGATGATACAGTAATTACCATAAGAGTGAAACATTAAAATAATTGATATTTTAAATACCCAAATAAATATAATTTGATACTTTTTATGAATTACACTAATTATCTCGGTTAATAAGACATTTTATGTATGATTTAATTATATTTTTTCGAAGTAATCATTCTGTTATGATTTTAAGAAAAATCAATTGTCCAAATAGAGTCAAAATTGACATAAAAGTGTTTTTAAAACAAATATTATATTATTAATTGATATTCCATTCCTAAAAATCTAAGGATCATCCAAGAGACTTATATAATGATAGTTTTATCATTAATGGACCACTTGGTGGTCTCTTGGAGTTATATAGTGTGGTTATTAACTATATAATATAAAAATACAATGTGACATGGTAAGTCTCAAACTAATTAAATAAGAGTTAAAAATAAAAGATAAGGTTTATATAATGACCCAAAACTATCTAAATTATATTGGATGAGTGGTTTTCAACCCATACCCACCGTAACCGTTAAATATTATACTTTTTAGCCACTAGAAACCGAATATGAATTTCTTATAATATAATATTTCTAACTTTTCCAAAGGTACCCCTCCTCCCCAATATAAAAGGGTACCACTTCTAACCAATTCCTCACACCATCAAAGCATTTTGGTTCGGCCAACCCCTGCCCAAATAATCTCTCAAAATCCCTCAATTCAAACTAGAGGCATTATTTTGATCAGAATACCAACCTAAAGATTCCTTTTGATCAAATCAAAAGGAAGAACCCGAAGAAGAGGTAATGTTTTCACTACCCTCTTTCCAGTTCCTTTCATCTTCAACTTCTTCATTCTTTGTTATTCCCATTCTAAAATAATAAATCCAGTGTCTTATATATCCTGTGATGTTATTATAAATATGGTACAATCATATTCAGTATTCTATCCATCCTTTTAATGACATGTCATCATACGTTCATACGTACGGCTTACCGTCTCCACGTCGTGGTGTAATTGTTATTCAATAAATTATTATTTCGATGGGTATAATATTGATATGTAATTCATGTAAATAATTAATATAACATGATAATGATTCTGTATATATGATATACCATCCATTTATATTTTATTTTAATATCTCAAGAATGATATTGTTGTTCGTGCGTACGTACGGACTACCGTCTCCATGAACGTGATAAGATTCATTCTCCACTGTATCCAATCAAGTATAATTCTCATTTTTTGATTAAAAATAATGTTTAAGGACTAGATATAATTCTGGATATGAATAAGATACAACGTATCCATAACAAACACGACTTATGTAACAAAATATATAAAATAAAATGAGTAAGTTAACACCCGAAATGACGATAATTCTAAGTTATTATTAACAAAGATATTTTAAAAGATCACATATGATATTATATTAATGTATATGATTCATGAATAATTTAATAACAATTATTTCACCATTATGCGGGAGGTTAACAACCCTCAACCAAGGAAAAGTACAAGGTAAGGGGCTATCATCTCACTCCTTATTCCCGTGAGATTCATGCCATATTGCCACTATTAACTTTTGTGTGGTGTATGTACAACCTATAATTGTATTCTTTGTGTAATACACATTAATTTACATGAATTTACATATTCATTGTATGATACCTCTTTAATGTGGTGTATGATTCATAAGATTCCAAATTAGTAAGGGTTTATTTCACAATCTCTTTATTATCCGATGTTGTTTATACGTAATAATCTACTGGGACTTCATTATCATCCACATCCATGTTCCTTAAAAATGTATTTCAATACATTTTTAATATTTACTAGAATATGGGTTAATGTCATTTAAACCCTTTTTTGACTTTTTATAAGAGGTTAATATATGAATCATTCCGTCGTTTTCCAAACAAGGTCCTTTTTAACCTTTTCAACAGAATTAAGGTAAGAATGTTTCTTTTAACATATACGGTGGGTGCAGCTATTTTCCGCCATTATAGAATCACCGAAGAATCCCTTACAATATTATAGGAATATTTTCAAAGAAATTGTTTTATTTTATACTCTTAAATGATTTCAAAATAGAAATAGATATTTCTTTAAAAAGTGTTTTGATTGCATCTATGTCAATATCCTTTGAGGGATTTTATGTTTATTTGGAGTTGATTTATTATGATACAAATCTTCTATATTGTATTGATGGTTTTGTGATATGTTTGACTTTGGATGTGTTACTTTTATACCATTCATGGTTTATGAAAAATGTATTGACATTTCGTATGCTATTTTTAATACGAATGTTTATGTTATATTTAAACCTGTTCATATGAGGAATACATTGGACTTAATAAGTGACGGGTGGACCCCGCTATAGCTCCTCGATGCATCAGAAGGTCTCATGAGACAAACTAGTATCTTGGCACAAGGCCTTGAAAAAATCTTATTTTTAGTCTTGGCACGAGGCCTTGGCTACGTGGTTATGATAGTCTGGAATTATGCATTCCATCATTATGAATGTGGTTATTGATATTGCATGTGATTATTCGACTATTAGAATATCCATGTGAATATGTATATGGAAATAATTCATTTTATTTCATCCATATTATGCTGAACATCAAGTTTTAAAATGATTTTGTTTTAGTTATATATTGCCTTAAATGTTTATTCTTATTTATGAAAGATTCTACTATATTTTTATCCTGACTGTCCATTTGAGCTCACCCCTTTTTATGTTTTATTTTTTCAAGGATGTGAAGAAGTATTTTATGAATGACCTATTGGGATTGTATGTGTGGATATTAGTGTAGACTATGGATACTATGTTATTGTAGTTTTCATTTTATGATGTAATGTAAACATTATTAATGTATCTAGTTATTCCAAGGAAACTAAACTAATCGATCTTTCGAGATTTGATCTTTCTTGTGATCAGGAAAATTTTATGTAATATTGCAATGACTCTGGGTAACTAGGGTCGGGGCATTACAGTTGGTATCAGAGGATGTTTAGTAAAAACCATGGGTGCTAGATTTAGATAAACTCTGATTAGAGCATATAGATTTAAGATGGACTTTGAGGATTAATATAGATGAACATCCTAGAATTTTGGTATTGTAGAAGTTTTGTAGGTTTTTCGAGTAATACATCCCTGTCTGTATACGAGCAGGTAGAGGCGGCTCTGGAACAGATGTACCTAGGTGTAAAACTCAAAAACACCACTCTAAGCTAGACTCGAATAGGAACTGGTGCACGACAATGGGCCTTATTGCACTTTTGGTTACGGCACTCTCGTGGGATATGATTAGGATAACTCTCATTTTATTTACAAATCATTATGAAGGGTTTATTAGTATATACTTCCTCAAAGAAAAAATATTTATGATTATGGATTATATCCATAAATAGTTCAATTTATGTTAAGTGTTTTATAAGTATGGATTTATGTATTTTGATTCATAAACTGATCTAGTTTATGCCAGTGTTTAGAAATGGCGCCTAGTGGATGAAATGGAAACCGTATCAATGAATGCACTCCATGTAAGTATTTCCCTTCTGCTAAAGATAATTATAGTGGAGCTAGTGATGCAACTGGTGCTGATCAACTAATCACCATTCTGGGACAACTCACTAAGGTTATATATAATATCCCTACTCGTATGGAGGACCCTGATCCACAGCATGGAGGATCAATGTTAGATCGCTTCATGAGGAAACAACCACCAACATTCAATGGGAGTACAAATCCATTGGTATCTGAGAAATGGATAAGTTCCATAGAAAAAATATTTCAGGCTTTGGGAAGTAGTTAAATAGAAAAAGTTATCATGGAAGTTTACCGCCTCACTGGAGATGCTGATCAATGGTGGTCGTTGATTCAAAACATTAAGTATGATGATGAAGTATCAAATATGTAATGGAGGGAGTTCAAAGATATATTTTTAGAAAAATATTTTCCTCGCGACCATCGAGCAGATATGGAAAGGCAATTTCTGGGTCTGAGACAAATGGAGGATGAAAATGTCGCAATGTATGAGGCTAACTTTTCAAGGTTAGAAAGGTATGCTGGAGATTATATGCGTAACCCAAGAAGAAATATTGATCATTTCTTTTATGGGTTAAAAAAATATCTCTGTCAAGCATTATTCTCACAATCCTTCTCGTCATACGAAGACATTGTATCATGTGCTATCAAGACAGAAAAGTAATTCTCTATGTCTTATGACTTTAAAGAAAAGCAAGAGAAGAAGAGATATGCTGATCAATCTGGGAATGGAAATAAGGGGAAGAAGGTAAAGATTGAATATCCATCCTGTAGTAAATGTGGGAAGAAACACCCCGGTACTTTCTTAAAAGTAATGGGAGTCTGTTACAAGTGTGGTGAAAAAGGCCACCAAGGTCGTGATTGCAAGGGGAATAAAGAAACTACTGATGTTCAATGCTACAATTATAGGGAGATGGGAAATTATTCAAATGAATGTCCTAAGCTTCAGGGGAAAATACCTCAAAAAAGGACAAGGGATCAAGGCCAAGCTTATGCTATCACTTATGTAGAGGTAGAAGCTCTGAAAGACGTGGTGTTAGGTAATTTATTGGTTTCCTCAAGTTTAGAAAATGAATTATTTGATTCTGTATCATGGCATTGTTTCATATCTTCTGAGTTTTCTAATAAGATTAGATATTTACAATTTTAATTAACATGGTTGTTGTCAGTTAAAACTCCTAAGGGATGTATCATTGCGAAAACGTTTTGTGAATCAGTCCCCATTAGAGCAGATAAATGTTCTTCATCCAATGATCTCATCATCATACCTATGATTGAGTTTGATATAATCCTCGGCATGGATTGCCTTTCGGACCATGATGTAAAGATTTATTATAAGAAGAATGAGGTTATGATTTTTGATGATGATGATAAGGAACACCTTATCTTTAGAGAAGAATCGTCACCACCCAATTATTATCTAGATCCACCCCCAGTATCTCAACTAAATTCAATTATTAGGGAGGAAGAGAATGAAATGACTATGGGAGAGGAAAGGAATGTTCAAATAGAGAATGTACCTATTGTGAAAGAATATGTAGATGTGTTTCTGAAAGATTTTCTTGGACATCCTCTAGAACGAGAAATTGAGTTTTCCATTGATTTAATTCCTAGATCAAGGCCTATATCAAAGACTCTTTATAGAATGGCCACTGTGCAATTAGTTAAACTAAAAAACAACTAGAGGAATTGAGTAATAAAGGATTTATTCTCCCTAGTGTTTCTCCATGGGGATCCCCTGTTCTTTTTTTTTAAAAAGAATGATGGATCATTGAGGTTATGTATCGACTACAGGGAGATCAATGCTATAACAATAAAGAACAAGTATCCCCAACCTCACATTGATGATATATTTGACCAACTTCATGGAGCTCAATACTTTTCAAAGATTGACCTTCGTTCTGGATACCATCAGTTGTGTGTGAAGAAGGAAGACATTCTGAAGACAGCATTTCAAACTAGGTACGGGCATTACGAGTTTACAGTAATGCCTTTTGGATTGACCGATGCACCATCTGTAATCATGGATATGATGAATAGAGTATTCATGGAATGGCTCGATGAATTTGGGGTGGTATTTATTAATGATATCTTGGTATACTCCAAAAGATATGAAGACCATGAAAATAACTTGTGCATTATCCTGAAGACTCTGAGAAGACATGAATTATATGGGCAGTTTAGAAAATGTGAATTCTGGATTCAGGAGATTTCTTTTCTTGGCCATAGTGCCTCTAAAGATGGAATCATTTTTTATCCTTCTAAGACCAAAGCAATCCATGAATTTCCTGCACTGATGAGTATAACTAAGGAACATAGTTTTATTGGTTTAGCAGGTTATTATCGACGTTTCATTCAGAATTTTTCCTGGTTGGCTCACACATTAACAAAGCTCACTCGTAAAGGGGTTAAATTTGTTTGGAAAATAGAGTGTGAAGAATGTTTCAATGAACTGAAGAGAAGATTAGTCAATGATCCTATATTGACTCTACCATCGAGGAATGATGGGTTCGTTATTTATAGTGATGCATCGAAGAAAGGACTTGGTTGTGTCCTTATCTAGAATGATAGGGTTTTTGCCTATGCATCACAACAGTTGAAAATTCATGAACAGAACTATCCTACACATGATCTCGACTTAGCAGTTGTGATATTTTCTTTGAAGATATGGAGGCACTACCTCTATGGTAAAAAAATGTGAGATTTATACTGATCACAAGAGTTTGAAGTATATTTTCTCTCCAAAAAAATCAACATGAGGGAAAGGAGATGGCTTGAATTACTCATGGATTACGATTGTATGATAAACTACCACCCGGGGAATAAAAATAAGGTGGAAGATAGTTTGAGAAGAAAGGATCATGGAGTTTTGAACAATATGAGAATTAAAGGGGATCCAATTTTCATGGATTTAGTGAAGATGGACATGGGAATAACCATGGAAGG
This sequence comes from Viscum album, assembly GCA_963277665.1. Lineage (NCBI taxonomy): Eukaryota > Viridiplantae > Streptophyta > Magnoliopsida > Santalales > Viscaceae > Viscum > Viscum album. The sequence continues at coordinate 1,876,620,338 of OY728150.1, read as the reverse complement.
CGAAAAATCAGTGATTTTTCAAATGGTTTCCAAACCATCATTACTAGAAAGGATTAAGAGTTCTCAGACCAATGATGAATAATTTCAAAAGAAGATTAAAGTTGTGAATGATGGGAGATTGAGAGACTTTGTGTATGAAGAAAGAATTTTGAAATTCAGGAAGAGACTTTGTGTACCCGATATACCTGATCTAAAAAGGGAATTGTTGGATGATGCTCATAGTTCCAATTTCTCTATACACCCTGGGAGCACCAAAATTTATAGAGATTTGGAGGAACATTTTTGGTAGGACAACATGAAGAGGGAGATTGCATATTTATGTGTCAAGATGTATGGTTTTTCAACAAGTGAAAGTCGGAAGGCAAAAACATGGTGGAGTATTGAAACCTCTTCCAATAACTGAGTGGAAATGGGATAATATCATGATGGACTTTGTCATGGGACTACCAAAGACTCTTAGAAGGAACTACGCAATATGAGTTATTGTTGATCGTCTTACCAAGTCCACACATTTTCTTGCTATAAGAGAAGATCTACCACTGGAACATCTAGCAAGACTACATATTGATGAAGTTGTGAGACTTCAAGGAGTAGACCTATCGATTATTTCTGATCATGATCCCTGTTTTACTTCATGATTCTTGAAAAGTATTCAGAAAACCTTGGATACTATACTTAATTTGAGCACTGCCGACCAACTTCAAACAGATGGAAAATCAGAACGGACTATTCAAACCTTAAAAGACATGTTGAGATCCGCATCTCTTGACTTTCAAGGTATGTGGGATCAATATTTACCTCTGGTAGAATTTTCCTATGTCAATAGCTTCCATTCGATAATTCAGATGGCACCATATGAAGCGTTATACAGAAAGATATGTCGCACGCCAACCTGTTGGGATGATGTTGGTGAACGAAAACTTTTAGGCCCAGAACTGGTGGAGGAAATGATGGAAAAGATGATTGTAATCTAAAACCATATCAAATCAGCTCAAAGTAGGTAGAAGAGCTATGCCGATAATCGAAGTAAGGATTTGGAATTTCAAGTCGGTGATCATGTTTTCATAAAGTTATCTCCATGGAAGGGAGTTATACATTTTGGTAAGAAAGGTAAATTGAGTCCCAGGTACGTCGGACCTTTCAAAATTCTAGAACGAATTGGGGTTGTAGCTTACCAATTGGCAATGTCGTCAAGTCTCTCCAAAGTTCACGATGTGTTCCACGTATCTCTGTTGAGGAAATACATGCCTGACCCAATGCATGTACTCACCTATGAAAAATTCAAACTGAAACCCGATTTGTCTTATTGCTATGATCCGGTCATGATTCTTTATATGAGAGAACAAGTACTGAGAAATAGGATGACTCGTCTGGTAAAATTCTTGTGTAGAAACCATAAGATGGAAGAGGTAACCGGGGAACCCGAGGATGTTATGATGAAGAACCACCCGATTCTTTTCATGCGGTAGTATTCTAAAAATTTCGAGGATGAAATTATTTGAATGCGGGGATAATGCAACACCCCAAGCTATTACGGTACGCTTCTCTTTTAATAATGCAATAGCGTGTTTTGTACGCAACATCGAGTTCTAACACACCACAACCAATCAAACTAGTCGTTTTGAATTGTAATACCCACTTTTTGAAATTTATAAATTTTATTTTTCAAAATGGAATACATTTTTGGATTCGGAATATCGAAATTAGCCTAGGGTGAATTTTTGGTATTTTTTTGAAAAACATCAATTTTTTATGAATAGTGAGACCACTAAGTGGTAGTTAAAAAACTGAATTTTTCATAAAACTTAATTTTACTACTTTTGTGAGTGGAATTTCAAAAATTTTAGATTAATGGTTAATATCAAGGACTAAAATGTGGTTCAATGATATTAAAATAATTTTTGGTGAATAGTAACTTTTCACTTTTATTTACCACGGTTAAAAGTAAATAGGATAATTAAGGGTAAAAATGATATTAATATAACCCTGACACATGTCATAATTCTATAGGATAAGCATAATTTGAACAAAAACAACCTTAGGAATAAATTATTATGATTTAGGTCCACTTGGATTATATTAGGACATTTATTATTACTTAATTCAAAGAAGAGTTAAACGAGTTAAAATCAATGTTTATTTACTAAAACATTTTTAATATAGGGTTACACATAATATAAATTCGATTATAAATATTCATCTGAAAGATAAAAATATTTCTTACATAATTAAATTTTATTTATTATTTTTAGACATTAAATAATTTAATTTATTCATGACACAATGATGATGCAGTAATTACCATAATAGTGAAAAATTAAAATAGTTGATATTATAAATACCCAAATAAATATAATTTGAGACTTTTTATGAATTACACTAATTTTCTAGATTAATATGACATGTTATATAAATATTTAATTAACCTTTTTCGAAGTAATCATTCTGTTATGATTTTCACAAAAATCAATTTTCCAAATAGTGTTAAAATTGACATGAAAGAGTTTTTAAAACAAATATTATATTATTAATAGATTTTCAATTCCAAAAAATCTAAGGATCGGCCAAGTGACATATATCAGGGTAGGTGTATCATTAATGGACCATTTGGGGGTCTCTTAGAGGTATATAGTATATTTATTAACTATATAATATAAAAATACAAAGTGACATGGTAAGTGTCAAACTAATTAACTAAGAGGTAAAACTAAAAGATAAGGTTAATATAAAGACCTAAACCTGTATAAATTCTATTTTTTGAGTTGTTTTCGACCCATCCCCACATTTATCTTTAAATAATCCACTTTGGATCCATTATAAACCGAATATAAATTTATTATAAAATAATATTTCTAGCTTTTCCAAAGGTGCCCCTCCTCCCCATTATAAAAGGACACCACTTCTAACCAATTCTTCACAACTTAAAAGCCTTTTGGTTCGGCCAAAACCTACCCAAATACTCTCTCAACTTACTTCACTTCATCCTATAGGAATTAGTTTTATCTGAAATGAAACCTATGGCGTCCTTTTGATCAAATCAAAAAGAAGAACCTGAAGAAGAGGTAATGTTTTCACCACCCTCTTTTAAGTTCCTTTCTTCTTCAACATATGCTTTATTTGTTATTCCAATTATAAAATAATAACACCAGTATATTATATATACTGCGATGTTATTATAAATATTGTACAACCATATTCAATATTTTATCCATCCTTTGGATGACATGTCACCATACGTGCGTACGTACGACATACCGTCTCCACGTCGTGGTGTAATTGTTATTCAATAAATTATTATTTGGATGGGTATAATAATGATGTTTAATTCATGTAAATAATAAATATAACATGATAATTATTCTGTATATATGATATACCATCCAGTTTTATATTATTTTAATATCAAAATTATGTTATTGTCGCTCGTGCGTACGTACGGACTACCGTCTCCACCAACGCGATGAGATTCATTATCGATCGTATCCATTCAAGTATAATTCCCATTTTCTGATTAAAAATAATTCTGAAAGACTTGAAATAATTCTATATGTTAATAAGATACAACATATCCATAACAAACAAGGCTTATGTAACAAAACATATAAAAGAAAACGAGTAAGTTAACCCTCGAATTGACGATAATTCTAAGATATTATTATCAAAGAATTGTTAAAAGATCGTATATGATATCATATTAATGTATATGATTATTGAATAATTTAATAACAATTATTTCAAAATTATACAGGATTTTAACCTACCCTCAACAATGTAAAAGTAAAAGGTAATGATTTTTCATCTCACTCCTTATCCCCGTGAGATTCAAGCCATATTGCCAATATTACCTTTTGTGTGGTGTATGTAATTCCCATAATTGTATCCTTTGTGTAATACACTTTAATGTATGTGTATTTACATATTCAGTGTATGATACCTCTTTCATGGGGTGTATGTTTCGTAAGTTACCAAATTGGTAAGGGTTTATTTCACAATCTCTTCATTATTCGAGTTGTTTATATGTAATAATCTACTGGGACTTCTTTATCATCCACATCCATGATTCTTAAAAATGTATTTAAAATTTTTTTACTGTTTACTGGAATATGGTTTAAAGTCATTTATACCCTTTTTGGCTTTTTATAAGAGGTTTATATAGGAATATTTCTGTCGTTTTCCAAACAAGGTCCTTTTTAACCTTTTCAACAGAATTAAGGTATGAATGTTTTTTTAACTTATACGGCGGGTGCAGCTATATTCTACCATTATAAAATCATCGCAGCTTCCCTTACAAGCTTATAAGAATATTTTCAAAGAAAATGTTGTATTTTATACTCTTAAATTATTTCAAAATAGAATGATATATTTCTCTAAAAAGAGTTTTTATTTCATCTATGTCAACATCCTTTGATGGATTTGAAGTTTATTTGGAGTTTATTTATTATGATACAAAACATCCATATTGAATTGATGGTTTTGTGATATGTTTGACTATGAATGTGTTATTTTTATACCATTCATGTTTTATGAAGAAAGTACTGACATTTCGTATGCTACTTTTAATACAAATGTTTATGTTATGTTTAAACATGTTCATATGAGGAATGCATTCGACATAATAAGTGATGGGTGGAGCCAACTATAGGTCCTCGATGCATCGGTAGGTCTCATGAGACAAACTACTATCTTGGCATAAGGCCTTGACAAAATCTTATTTGTAGTCTTGGAATGAGACCTTGGCTATGTGGTTATTATAGTCAGGCATTATGCATTCCATCATTATGAAAGTGGTTATTGATATTGAATGTGATTATTCGACTAGTAGAATATCCATGTGAATAATTATATGGAAATATTTCATTTTATTTCTTCCATATTATGCTGAATTTCATGTTTTAAAGGGATTTTGTTTTACTTATTAATTTCCTTAAATGTTTATGCTTATTTATGAAAGCTTCTGCTATATTGTTATCCTTACTGGGAATTTGAGCTCACCCATTTCTATGTTTTATTTTTCCTAGGATGTGAAGAATTATTTTATGAATGACTTTCTGGGATAGTGTGTGGGGATATGAGTGTAGAATATAGAGACTATGTCGATGTAGTTTTCATTTTATGATGTAATCTAAACTGTATTAATGCATCTAGTTATTCCAAGGCTACTAAACTAATCGATCTTTCGAGATTTGATCTTTCTTGTGATCATGCCAATGTTATGTAATAATGCACCGACTCTGGGAAACTAGGGTCGGGGCGTTACATATCAAGTATATCTCTCCCCTCTGATAGATTTTTTTGGGAATTTTATTCCTAAAAACCATGTGATTCTCCCTCCTGTTGGATTAAATGTGATTTTGCGAAGGGATTCGATCACTATATATATATATCCCATATCAATTACGAAGTATTTTATGTCTCATTAGACATTAATAATCAAACTATGATCATATATTATTGTTAGTATGAATATTAACTTCTAATGAATGTTACTTAAATTTTATGGGTATTACTTCCAATTAATGAAGAATATTTATGTCAAATTGTTTTGGAGAGACTCAACATCAATCATATTACTATTATTAAATATTATGATTATTAATTACCTTAATAAATTCTTATTATTCCTCTAAATCATGAACATTATTTTTCAATAGAACTCATACTCGGTAATACATCTGTTTGAAAGAATCCACAATTAATTCCCTAGTTTTAGTTTCATATTTTAAAGAAGATAATATAGAAGAATAATGATAAGGGGTTCAAATTCCCAAGTGTTTCACTATGTGATGAACCGATTATTTATATTATGAACAATGATGGTTCAATGAATCTTTTAATTAATTATTGACAACATAACAAGATCACTATCAAAAACAGGTATACTCTCCCCCATATTGATGACTTGTTTGATTGATCGTACGGAGCTCAATAATTTTACAATATTTAACTTCATCTGGGATTTCATTTGTTTTGAAATGTATTGAATATTATTATAAAATGATAGAATATTTATTTTTGTTATACTCAGGGCGGCTCAAAAAGATTTTAAAAAGGACTTTTGATTCATTTTCAATAGGCAAATTAAGATTCCATACTATAATAGGCATCTATATTGGCTTCATGATGTTGGGGTCCATGGTGGATATAATATTTTTGAATGATTTTAGTTCATGTTAATACAACAAGGTATTAATTTTATTATTTTAAAATCATAGGGATGATTTCTTATTCAATAGCTAGAGATTTTCCATTCAAGGAAAATGGAAAAAGTGGTGGCAGATACTCTAATAGTTAAAGAAAACAAATATAAATGCCCCATAATATACTCTTATATTAGGTCCCTTCCAATTTATTACAATAATATTATTTGAAGGGGATCCCAAGGGATCCATGACATCATACCTATTTAACCTCTCTTTAATGATTTTTTTTCATCTTTTAAAAAAATATAATCTTTACTGTTAAAATTGTAGAGAAAAAACTTATGGATGACCGTTACAAAATAATGGTTTATGTTGGAATTACGTGATTGGACCCTTATAGTTCATCATGTTAGTTGGTAATTAAATAGGGGAATTCATCGTTGGTCTTTTAAGTGGTGCATAATAGTTATTGATTGTTGATAGGTCACTAGGATGTGAACATCAATGGTGGCATGGTGGTGTTTAAACACTTAGTAGGAGGCACGTAATATTTATCGATCATTGACATGGCATAGGGATGACATCATCAGTGAGGAAATGGTTAGGGAATACATATTATAGGATTTCTAGATAGATGCGACTCAACAACAAGTTTATTTGACTTAAGAGTTTCAACGAGGCCATTTTCATTAACCTAATTAGGCAACCTATTAAAATATGGCATCTAAATATGTTACAAGTTATTGGGAGTCAAAGTGCATATATTTTAGTCATTTTATCATTCTATGGATTATACTTGTTGGTGAAATACTTCTAAAGAATTGTTAAATTTGACTTTAACACGACAATACCTTTTTAGTTAATCTATTTAGTTGTCAATTAAATTGGAGAATTTTTTTTATTACACCTTGTAAGAGGTTTGTAGTAGTTATATATCATTTATAGGACACATGTATAAGATAATTTATGAGGGAATGGTTCAGGATTACACCTATAATAGGACCATGTTATGTGTGTCTCATGGATAGGTTATATGGTAGAGATCAATACTAAGAAAATGGTCAAGGATTTAACCTAGTAGGAGGCCCATAGTGGTAATGAATTAGAGATTAGTCATAGGATTATATCATCAATGAAGATGTTGTTGGTTTTTTCTACTAGTAGAAGGCTCATGTTATTTATATATTAATGATAAGTCACATGGATGACATCAAAAATGAGGAATATTTCTCCTAGATATTGAAATGGTCCAATAGTAACGATTGGGTAAATTGACTAATATATAAAATTTTATGGATTTTACTAAATTAAAAATAACATTATCAATATAAATAAATATAATAGCATAGGGTATTTTTAGAGTAATTTAGATCAATGTGAGGTTACATCTACTCTTCAATTCTAGTTATACATAAGAGAAATTAAATCCACAAAAAATGAATTTTGAATGGGATTCATAACATATTTACAACTACATTGTTTCTTTAACGTACAACCTATGTGTCCTGCCTTTTTCTACATAGAGGAATAACCAATGAATATATCTTTTTTTGGTGGCTATAACCCATAAAAATTTCAAAAATGATAATGAAAAATCCTAGAACAAAAATAATGAACATAGAAAGAATAAAAGAATATATCAAAATAGAACAAAAACAAAAAATGAGTTATAAATGTCAAGAAAGCCATCGACCACATATGCAATGAAATTATGTACATTGAAACACACTATGCAACAGTCTATTATAATTTCATATCACTTTTGAATATTTCACACATTGTATTTTTACATTAAATTTTTGTATGAATCTTAGCAAATTCATGTGTCCTCAAAAAATTTAATTCGTTCTATGAAACACTTTTTAAATATTTCTACACCTAATCCATCCATAAAATTATTCATATGTGTGCAACTAAAAAAATCTTGTTATTACATCTCTACATTCTACATGTAGTAGTCATTGGAGTGAACATAACTAACTAATTTAAATTAATTGAATTCAGTACATTAAATTCGTAAGTATTTAACAAATAATTCATGTGTTATTATTTCATAAATGAAAATAATAATATTCATATATATTAACTCTTAAATTATAATAAATATTCTTGTAAAATAAAATAATAATTTTAACACCTAAATTCATTATAATAATAAATAATGTAAAATTAAATATATTAATAAATGCATCCTTTAAATATATTATCGTAATCAACCCTATATATTTTTTTGTTTTTGATATAATGACATTGGATTGATTATTAAAAATAGAAAAAAATAATATTTTTACTTTAATTCAATAAATATGTGGTGTAAATACAAATCACACTTCTTCCCTCGTGGTATATATTTAATATTTAGAGAAAATAGTTATAGTGTACTATTTAATGATTAAATAAAATAAATATATAATTCTAGGAAAATTAAATAGTGTGTGGTAGGAAACATATATATATAGTGGATTAAAATACAAAGAATTTGAAAATTTTGACATATTTCATGTTTTTTGGAAAACAAACTATTGAGTCATATGATTCATCTATGATATTATGACATTCATATGACTATTAATTCATATAAATTTATATTTCATTTGACTTCGTTATTCCATAATAATTTAATAATGAAAATTGAATATTATAAGAAATAAAACATGTAAGATATGAATTTTCTATAATATGAATTCTCATAAGATACAAAATCTCATCAGATAGTGACATTTTATTGACATGAATTCTTGTAAGATAAGGAAAGTTGTATGATAATGATTTTAAAAAGATATGAAAATTTAATATGATAGGAAGTCCCTCATAATAGCATAAAATATCATAAGACGTTTATAACTAAGACTTCATAACTGGTAATACATTTCATATATAAAAAATTCAAATTATATATACGTGTTAGACTTTCAAATTCCATGTACAAATTTTGAACATGAAACATATGACTTCCACTATAGTGTATGCCATGAACCAAATGTTCACCATACCATGATTCTTGTCATCTAACCCTATGAGTCTCCTGTAATACATTGTCTACCTTCACCACACACCATAACATATTACCAATTATGGTCAATTATATAATTAATGTATGTCCCTAAAGGCCTACACATGTTCTTTCGGTGTGTTATTTCCTCACTCAGACATACCTTGGGAAAAATTCCAAAAGGCCACTCTTCCTAACCAGTACTCCAATACAAGCCACTCTTAACTATGGAGTTCTAATCTGGAAGGCTCCTAAAAATAAAGGTTAACCAAAATTACATGGGTAGTAATATATAGTCTATTAAATCTCACTTTTTCATGGCGGTTGCACTCTCCACCCCTTTAAAGAACAACATCATCATTTTGGACACAGACTATAATATATTACCCACTAGGGTTACTTTTCTGACTAACGACTATCCCCATAGGACATCAAATGTATTTTCAGCGTGTTATTTCCTCTCACACACACCCTATAAAACTTCCTTGGAGGTCATCCATCTTGAACACTAATCTTGGTCAGGATTCATTTAACTGTGGAGTTCTATTTAGCTATGCTCTTAAAAAAGGTGAACCTTATTGAAATGTGTAGTAACATTTATTCTATTAATTCTAACTTTTCCAGAAATATTACACTCTTCTACCCCTTTAATGTACAATGTACTCATTATGGTACATGCACCCTAAACATACCAGACCAATGAAATTCCCCACAGGCCAACACATATTCTTATTTGTGTTTTACCTCACTCACTCACATGTGAATAAACTTCCAAGGAGCTTATCCATCATGAAACTTCTCAAGGTTAAAAAAATTTAATTGTGGAGTTCTAATCAGGTATGATCCAAAAAATAATGGTTCACCTTCTTGAAATTGGTAGTACAATTTAGTGAAAATTCTAGGGGAATCATGGTATAAGATTTTAACAAAATTTCCTATGAACTATATATTTTATAAGAATTATAAAACATGTAATAATTTATAAATAGTTACAAAAACTCAAACAACATATGATTTTAGATAGATCAATTGACTCTTTACTTTTAAAAAAATAGGAAATAGAATATTTTTAATAACCTATCTCATATTGATGAAGATTTTTCTCCAAAACTTATTCATATGAATCATGATTAACAAGAAGGCTTGATGAAAATATAAATTAGTAAAAATAATGAAATAATAAAGGAAAAATGATTTAATATCAATCATTTTATTTTTCTACAAGTAGGGAATGCTTCAAAACTCGTGTTTAAAGGAACATAAAGATTATTTATAAATATTATAAAAACAAATTAATTATAAAAGTGCCACTAGATAATCTACACCTTTTATTTGTTAAAAAACTGAATATAACTATAAAAGTTATACACCTTTTTATAGTTCATAAAAAACATTAACGAATAAACTATTAAAACATATCTCTCACTTTTTAGATGTCGTTATTCCATCTATATTAAAGCCTTTCCCTGATTACGTTTTACAAATATAAACATGGAGTGAATTTAGCCTACGTAAATAGATTTAAAAATAAAATAAAATAATCCATTTATAAATTAAAATTAAATTTTGACTTTAATTTTACTGACTAATATATTTATACAAAAAATAACACCCCTTAATTTAATTATATTAAAAGTAAATATTATCCCAAGAATTAAAACTATATAATGATAATATAAGTATAGTAGGTCCCCCCCTTAAATTCAGTTTACCTTCCTATAATAGAATATAAAATGTTCAGAACAATGTGTGTAGATTTAATAACCTATATATTAATATTTGAAAAAATTCATGCATAATATTGTTATAAATCCCCTTAAAAATAATTCTAAATCTTCAAGGATCCCTAATAATATGTTAATGTGTTAAAGGAATTATATATCATTTTTCAATTAAATAATATTAACCATTAGTGATTTTATATTCAAAAAAATCTAACAAATAAAAACCATGCTTATAGGACATAAAGAAATTTAAAACATAATAAAACAAATTTATTTCAACCTTTAATTTCAAAATTATATCATATAAAGATTATAATGAGTTTTCTCTAACTCGGTAATGTCTGGTGTTTTATTGAAAATATCATTTAATTGATCCCCAGTTGAAACATGTTCTAAATAGATTTTACCTTTTGGAACATGATCTCTAATAAAATGTTATCTAACATCAACATGTTTTATTATTGAATATTGTAAACGGTTATTAAAAATTTATATTACCAATGAATTGTATCCTAACATAAACATAATAATTGGTTTAAAGTTTATGAATATATATAGATTGATCATAATAACTAGTGGAAATTATAAATTTAGCTTGAGCTATTGATAAAGAAATAAAGGGTTTAAACATTGAACTCTAAAAAAACTAGCTTTTACATAGAAGGTTTTACATTCCATTTGTACAGTTTCTATCGATTTTATGTCATCCAAAATCAAATTCATAATTTTATTATTTATTCAAATGAAATTATTCAAGAATAAAATAAACCATAATTGAAAAATAATTTAACAAATTTAGTAATTCTTTTCATAACATCTTAGTGACTTTCTTTATGGTCAATTTTAATTCTATATCATATAGAAACATAGAACATAAAATCTAGTAAAAAATTAGGTAAATAATGTAAACTATTAATTATTCATATATAAAATTTATTATGCATTGATTTTCTATATTTATTGACATTCAGTTTACATTAAGTACTCATGGTGTACTTTTCCTTTTAATATTATCAAGTGTAAATTTATTAACTAGTTCCTTATCATATTTTTATTGCTTATGATGACTAGAATCAGTTTTTTAAAAAATTTGATTTCCTAGAAAAAAATAATTCTCCAATCAGAATTGTGTCAAATTCAACTGTCATTAAATTTGACTCTTTTTTTGCATAATGTTTCACATAAAGGTCTAAAAATAATATCATAAATTTCAATTTAAAAAATAAAAAATTAATTATAATTTTTCTTAATAAATAAATTATGATATACTTTACCTTTAACAAAAACATTTTTTAAAAACAATTAGATAATATTCTATACCATGATATGGGTGTTCGGTAATGTTCGTAATATGATTATAAAATTTTTAAAACATGATTCAAATACTTTTAATTTTCAAAACCTGGGGTTTATATTATAAATAATTCAATAGAAATAAAAAAAATTATAAATGAACATTTTTATTTCCATTTTAAAAAGATAGAACCTTTAAAAGTAACATATGAAAAACAAATTCATATATACTATAATCTAGCCACCAGTCAAAAAGATTCACCTTAATCTATTCCTTAATTTTCATAATAAACATGTGAAAATAATATTTCATTATTTTTAATAATCATCCCATAATAATCAAGATTTTTTCCAAATATCTATTTTATACTAATAACATGATATTTTTAAGGTGGTTTTGTAAGAACCTAGGTTTATTATAAGGTATGAATACTTTTTCATTTAGTTTAAATGTTTAAATATGGCCTAATGTAAATTCCCATTGATATCAAGGGTTTGTCGGTAGTGTTTGAGGCTACTTCGGAGCTCAGAACCAATGTTGTGGGGTAAAAAAATTCTGGCGCATAGTTATTTCCAACTATATATGGTAGGCCATAGTTCTCATAAACCATGCGAGGAATAGGTAAAGAGTCGTATGAACGCACATGGTTTGACCAAATCATGTGATTTGGGGTGAACATACATGTGTTATTTTATTCAATTATGATAGTTTGTTTTGGATTGGTTTGCACATGGTTAGTCAAACTATATTGAAAAACCATGTGGGGTGCCCTTCATAATTGATAATAATTCCAAGTTGGTGCATGGTTTTCCAAAACATGCACCTAAAACGTTCAACACAATAATTTTGTGTATATTAGAAAATTTTCTCCCAATGAAAATCTATTTTTAAACATTATCTATTCTTTTTTACTACACATCAACTCTAGCCTTTTGTGAGACCCCTTGGGGGATATTATAGGATTTGATCTCGATCCTCCATCTAGTCTCTGATTCAGGCATCATTGGACTCATTGAATCTGCATCGAATAGTTCCCAATTCCTTTTTATCTATTCTCCATTATTCTTAGTATTGGTTGAGCTATTTAGGGTCTATATAATATGCCCTAATTTCAAATTTTTTTATGTTTGTTATTTTCCTCTTGATTTGCGTCAAATTAGGATCTGATACTAGATTATAACTTTATTATTGAACCACGTTATGTTGTATATAATTTTCATATTGGTTTTGGTGCATTATAGGGCCAGCTGACATTATAATACCCACTAGATAGGCTGGAGAAGTCCAAAATTGAATTAGTTAATTTAATTAAATGAATTCAAACTATTTTGGATTCCCATATGTTTTTTATTGATTAATTGTATGTTACTTGCCCAACCAAAGGCCGCCAATGGGGAATGTCGTGCTTTCGCCTTTTATATTCCCCTTATTGAACCACTTGAGATGGCTCTTCCAAGTATTTCCTTGTTATAGGAGGCTTAATTATAATAATACAGAATTTTTTCTATTTTTAAATAGATGTTCTACATCGTTACCATTTTTAATGTAATTTTGAGTTATTAAATGGTGTAAATTTTGAATTGAACCAGTGGTTAATTTTTTTTTGTCTAAGTGAGTTGATATAACCATTGTTTGATTTCTAATAAATGTAAATTTATGAATTGAGTGGGAATACACATTGATTTTATTTGGTTTTGAATTGTTATATGAGTGGGTAGAATCATGTTTTATGAAATAATAATTGGTAATAAATGGTGATTGATACCATAGATTCCTTAAATGATTCTCATCAAATCATGAATGCAATAATAGATGCGTTGGACAGAGTATTCTCCTTGGGTATTGATTTAATGGGACGACTTGGGCCTTGCTACCCCTCGGATATGGATTGGTTACTCATTTTGTACATGTTTGTTATGAAATTATCCTAGGACTCCAACTAGTGCCTAATCGGGTTTCCTTCGAGATGCTCCTTGGACTTGACAAGGATGACATGGTCTTCTAGAACATAGTCTTATCCCTAATTGTTCCGACACATTTATTATATAGTATGGTCTAGGAAAATTTGGTATGCTTGGTTGAATGGCTCATTCCTGGATTCTCAAACACATAACAATACAGAATGGTCATGGTTTTCATGATATGTGTGGATGTATGGTGAGGTCATGTTGGTTATTTTTATTTGTTGTAGCTAATTTGTTATAGGAGGTTATACTTTTTTTATCGGGATCCATGCATGGATATGTGGTTTAACTGGATGGTTATATTTCATCCATGAGAACTTTACTTTCATATTTCTTACCTTCACACTTTCACACTATTTATCTTATAATATTGCATAGCCTATAAATGGAATACACTTTAGGTGGTTACCTACTGGGATTGTTTCTCACACCCTGATCGGGCCACCATTTGGTACCCAAATAGACTATTTGGATTACGGTAGAGGTAGGGTAAATTGTACATAGTTTTAGGGTATATTTTGTATCGTGCTTAAGTATATGGGAGCACGGGACCGAGCTAAGGCTCATGATGCATTTCAGAGATGTCACATTTTGGTCTTTTTAGTATTTTGAAAAATGAATTTTATTGAGATGATATGTACCTATTTTGGATATTTTATAGATATATGTATCCTCATCATTTTATATGATACACTTATTACACTGTAATCAATTTTTTATTATTATATATTTGCTATATGGTTCACTACATCCTCTACTTGTATATTATTGATTTTCCACTATGCTACAATTTGGTGATGAGGGCATCGTCTCCCCACTTACACTCCTAGGGCTTCACGGTAATTTATAAGCCTCTTCTATTTGGGGAAATGTTCTTGAGTCTATGTTGTCAATTAAGCTTTTGGAACTATTGAAATTTTTCTAGGATTGAGACATTAAAAAGATGTATAAAAGGAAATTCATTTTTGGTTTACTTTACTATTTCGAAATAATAGAACGTAATGGGAATGATTGAGAGTTTGGTAATGATACGTACCAAATATTAGCTACCCTGTGTATAGGTAAAATCCAGATTTACTCAAATGAAATTTTTTTTCTGGATTTTTACTATTAAATTTTATTTGATCCCACTATTGGGTTATGCACATTATTTAATATGTCATTATTTATAAGGTTTTGGGTTATATTTTATTTTATCCTGATGATTTAAGGGTATTCCATATCATTCATCATTTTAGAAACATGATATAAATCATAGGTCATGTATTATGCCATTCCATTTGGAAAAAATTAATTATTTCATGTTGTTTTGATAGGTGTTGGGATAGATATACTTGTTGTTGAAATATGTATTCTGGAATGTTATATGGTGTGATTTATAGGGGCACCACACATTGATTCATGAGCTATATGGGACCATATGTATTAGAATTTTGAAACCACTAGGATAAACCATTTCAAATTATTTTATATGTAACTCTGAAACATATATTTGAATTCAAGTTAAAATAACTTGATCTTGGAAATAGAGACTTTATATAAACCTAGCTTTTGAGTGGGCAAGATGCAGTGTCTCTAGTAACATTTTCAAATGATTTATTATATAGTCTTGGATTTCGAGTTAGTATATATGGTATGACCTAGTTTTAGGAGGGTTTTTATGTGTCATATTCTTTTGAGTTGTGATCTCTGATATCGTTATTTTATATGGTGAGTGCTTATCATCGTAGAGGAAATCCCCCATGATGACAGCTAGTCATGCACTTGGAGGGAGGTGATGACCCCACTCCAGAAACGGTGGGTCATGGGATACCATTGAATCCAATTTTAGAAATAGTTGAGGACATATGTATTTTTATAGATATAGGTGTTGAGGGACAATTCCATGAGGAATTTTATCGCTTTATGCATACATTTCAAGGAGCATCATAGCCTTCCTTGTCTATGGTTGAGCTGATGCGTGTGTTCTAGTAACAATGTACTCCAACCATTATGGGGGATAGAGGACCACATGATCTTGATATATGGATTGACACTGTGCTATAAATATTTTACCATCAAGAGAAACCTCATGATAGGAGATTTAATATCAGTAGTTATATTCTATGTGGACATGCATAGTGGTGGTGGGATATTCTGAACAATGATGAATGGCTATAAGACATGGTTTGGGATGATTTTTAAACACTGTTCTACAACTATTTATATCCTGATACACTAAGGAATGAGTATTATAGTGATTTTATGAGTCTAGAACAAGTTTATATAATGGTTATAGATTACAGAACATGATTTATAAATTTTCTGCATTTTTTCCATTGTACCTTACTGATGCGCTATAGAGTGTGTGCTGCTTCGAGGAAGGTCTATGAGATTATATCAGTTCTAAGGTCAATGTGTTCATATTTACCTCTATTGTTGAAATTTTTATTCAAACACTAATTATAGAGCAGATCCTAAGGGAAGCTGTGCGAGTAGAGTATAGTGTTATAGTCTCTAGACACAGTAGCTCAAATTCCAGTATAAGGAACAAAAATTTTGGGGCATCCAATGAAATGAGTACCATTTAGGCTTTGAGTACTGGTAGATTGGATTTTTAACATTATTGTTGTAGGTAGGTCCGAATGAATAATTAGTGTGATCGGGACCTAGTCGCGTATTGTGATTGGGGTAGGATGGGCCACATATAGTGTTTTTGATGGACCATCCCTCTAGTAGTGAATGGCATGAAGTTAGATCTAACACCATGTTTATGAGGGATTATCTCATCTCTACATCAGGAAGGGATCTGGATCAGTATTGGCCAATCAATATTAGGTAGTGGTGGTTGTTGTAGAGGCATCCATACACTAGTTACACCATGATATCTGAGTAGGCCGACTCCATGTAGTGATGTTGTGTCACAAGGTCGTGGTTCATGATAGATCTTTTGTGTGTAGGCTACCCCTGAGGAGTAAGGTGCTTGACCATAGAGGGTGAGTTATCATATTATTATAATCTAATATTATATATTCATTTTTTGATATAGGTGCATCACATAGTTTAATATTTGTACCTATGGTATAAATAATTGATATTTTTACAGTGTTCATGAGAGTGTTTGAATGCACAAAACTCTGTTGGAGATCAAAATGGATGATGTAGACCAGTGATGAGAGTTCCCCCTTAAGGTTTTGGTTGCTACTTCAACTGGAATCTTTTTTTCCGCAAGATGACAGGGTTTGATATCATACACTGGTTAGACAGGCTAGTAGCATTATGAGATTATGAGGACTAATATCATCGGAGGGTGACTTTCACATAACTACAGGGTGGATTTTATACTCACATGGATGAATAGGATGCCCATGTGAGCCGATCTAGACCATATCAACAAGGGCTAGGTGCGATGATAGCTTATGTCACTTGTTTGTATCGAGATGATTAGGATGAAGTAATGCAAACATTATACCAGTTGTTGATCATTTTAGGGGCATGGATGTTTTTTTGGTCTACCTCCTCATAGAGAGGACATGATCTCCATCAAGATAGTTCTTGGAGCCACACCAATATGAATTCCTCCTTATAGGATGGCTATGATAGATTTGTAAGAGCTCATGATGAAGTTAGTGGACATGGAGGCAAAGGGGTATATTCGACCCAGTATATCACCATGGTGTTCGACAGTTCTTTTTGTGAAAAGGTGGATGGGAACATTAGCCTATTTTTGGATTTTCATAAATTAAACTAGTTGATAGTTAAGAACGGACATACCTATAAATAGATAGATGACCTGTTTGATAAGATTTGAGGAACTTGGGAGTTCAAAAAAACTAATTTGAGATCCAGATATCACCATGTATGTGTTTGACCTGCAGACATGCTTCATACATCCTTTAATAGTAGGTATTTTATAAATGAGTGTCTAGTTATTTCATTCGGTCTCATGAATTTTCATGTACTTTTCATGGCACTGATGAACAGAGTGTACCATCCTTATCTATATTTGTTTTTGGTGGTTATCATGGATGATATATTTATCGGTGTATTATCACAATCGACATGACTGTTTCAAACAACTAAAGATCGTTTTAAATACTATATGAGAGAATAATTTGTATGTTATTCTCACAATGTGAATCTCCAAGATGGATCATATTAACGTCTTAAGTCACATCATCTCATATACATGAATATCAGTAGACCCAGAAAAGGTGAGAGTTGTATTTTTCTCAGATCATCCCAAGAACATATATGACATAAGAAGTTTCTTGCAGCATATGGTTACTAAATGAGATTTATATAGGAAATATAATTCTATAAATCACTGTTGATGATCTTGACAATGATGGTTGTGGTGTTTGTTTGTTCAGATACCTATGAGGTAGCCTTTCAGCAGACAGAATGGAGATTAACTTCAACAGCAATCCTAATACTCTCAGAGAAGGATATGAGATATAGTGTGTATTATGAATCATTAGGTATCATTCATGGAGTAGTGATGTTTTAGAGATATAGATTCATGGAATACAAGTCTCATACAGTAATCAGCATGATATGAACTACTCCACACATGATCTCTAGTTAGCTGTATTTGGTCATGCTTTGCATTGTTCGAGTCACTAATTTATGGGAGAGCATTTTTGGACATCATGGGACACAAAAACCTCAAGTATAAATTTACACAACATGATTTGAATCTGAGGAAGTGGATGTGGGTTTACTACCAATAGTATTTTGACTTCGAGATTTCTTATACACCTGGAAAAGGCAATACCGTGACTAATTCACTTAGTAGATGTACATTGAATTTGGTTGTATAGTAGTCCAGTAGTGTGTGGAAGCTTATGGATTTGTTCTCTAAGATTCACTTGGATGTGTGGTGCAGTTAGGGTAAAACCCTTCTATCATGATCACTTGTTACCTCTCTACTTATGGATAGATTAAGGATGATTCATCTATTAGATTCAGAGGGCCTATTCCTAATAAGAGTGTGGTGGGTGGGGATCCACCTCTTAGTTGGACCATAAGTGAGGATGATATTACACATATCCATGATTTTTTATGGGTTTTAGCTAACATATGTAAGGATTTGATGTAATATTTTCAAGCCTCATCTTATGTAGTGAGACCAAGGGTCACCAAAGATATATATTGATATGAATCATCATTATTAGTATCCTAGTATGAAGCAAGTGGTAGCTGGTTTTATTATGTGGTGTTCCAACTATCAGTAGGTAATGGTGGAATATCAGTGACCAACCATACTATTCAATAAATTACCTATTTCTTGAGTGGAATTGGGATTATTTCATTTTGGATTTGTTGACCGGATTACTAAGGTTTCCTTGAGGTATTGATGTTTTGGGGGTTGTTATCGATAAGATCATTATGTTTTCCCATTTACTACTAATAAAGGAGATATTTTGTGTGGATGGGATTATAAAGATGAATATTTGTGAGATAGTACAACTTCATGGGTTCCTACACACTATTGATTCTGATAGGGATGCTCTATTTACATGTCGTTTAAGGTAGTGTTTATAGAGGTTAATGGGTAAACATGTAATTTTGGGTACAACATACCACCCTAAGATAGATTTCTAGTAAGAGTGTACACTATGGGTTATTAAAGACATGTTGCGAGCATGTTCCAATAATTCGGGGGATCTTGGGAGAGGCACATACACCGAGTTGAGTTTTCCAACAACAATTGATATCTTGTGTTAGTACATATGGCACCTTATAATTCTTTATATGGTATAACATCCTGATCACCATTTTCATGGTTTGAGACAGACATGGAAACTTTACTATGACCATATCTCATTAAAGAGACATTTTATTTGGTCTAATTGACTCAATAAAAAGATAGATACAAAACAACATTGATAAAAATATTATTTAAATTTTTTTAGATGACCTCAAGTTTTCGATGTTAGGGATCATGACCTTTTACATGTTTCACCATGGTTGGGACATAACCAGGTCCGGAGACAGGGTAAGCTTTAACCATCATATGTCAGGTTGATCAAGATTCTAGTTAGAGTCAGTCAGGTATCATATCAGTTGAAGTTACCTCAGAGGTATCAAACCATGAATGACTATTTCAATGTATCTCAGAATGTAAACTGTCACTCAGACCAATCTCATGCTTTTTAGCCTAAGGATGATCAGTTACATGTATATGATTTATTTGGAGAGCCTTATATTTGTACCGTTGAAAGGATAAGGAAGGTTTTTTTAGGCTGTTCACTTCCGCTAGTATGGGTGTTAAGGTAGCACATCCATTTATATGATGAGACTTGTAAGTGGGAGTTCGATGTTCATGCTTAGTGGATGGAGTTATTCTTAGAAAAATCATGGCCACCATTCAGAAGGGAATTTGGGGATGCATTTCTTTAAGGTGGATATTATAGGAACCTAAGTTTCCTTATTAGGTAGGGAACCTTTATATTTTGGTCTAAATGATCAAATGTAGCCAATTGTGAATTCACTAGGTTATCATGAGTTTATTGGGGATGTCTAGGGATTGTTCGGAGGCCAAAACCCAAGTTTTGTAGTGAAATATTTCTAGTACATGGTTATTTCTAAATGTGTGGGACAGATGATTAGCCACTAAAAGTGGATAATATTTATTATTAATATATTAATAATCATGTGTTCGAATTTCCATAAACATCAATTTTAGTGAATTATATAAATTGAACGTCATTTCTCATCTCAAATTCAATTCATGTTTAAAATGAAAATTTGGCCCCAATTAATCATCTATGTGTGCAGAATATTTTATTAATTTTATTATTCTATTATTTTGTGATATTATTTATCACATTGTTTGGAGAATATTATATTATTGGATTTATGGATGAATTAAAATGGAAGATGGATATTTTTCAGAATGAATGAAGAAATTTTCTAGAAAAAGCATAATGGCCCTAAGGCCCATCAAACAAAAGTGAGGCCCACAATCAAAGACAAATGAAGTTTAAATTTTAAATTTTAAGATATAAAAATATGCTTCTAATTTCAATAAAATGTTTCCAGGGATAATTCTGTGTTTTTGGTGAGATAAAGGGAGATGATGTTTATAATTAAATGATGGGCTAGACCTTAACACCCATAACGTCTTCCCACCATTTTGAGAATAACATCTAAATGGCCATATCAAATGACATAACTTATTTATAGATGATAAAATACACATTTAAGAATATATTTTTCTTCTAATAATCCTTTATATTAGGAAATATTTATTTAAAAATTCACATGTCTACTCGGAGGATGAATCTGGACGATTTTCCATGGTCAACATTGAAAAGTCAAATTACCTTGATTTTATCACCCCTACTTTTGAATCGATAAATTAATGGGGATGGATTTGATTTTATATAGGAGAAAATAAGGATCCTAATATGCTTATATAAAGATATTTTTTTTGAATTTAATAATACCCATGTTTTTCATTCTATACATGTTTTTCAATCAATTGTATTTTCTTGCTTCTATTTTGTAATCACTTCTTTAATTTCTACAATGTTTGTTTTTTAAACCACATTAGTTAATTAATAAATTTTATTTTTCTATTGTTAATTTTACATCATTCAACTTTACATTTTTATACCATTGAATTATGGATTGAATTTATTCACACCATCTCTTGTTAATTCCTTACACAATGGGGGAGAATTCATTTTTAATTGTTTTTCTACGTCAATTGTGCAGTTGTAAGTCTTCTTCCCAATTCTATTGATAAAATAACATCAATGGAGGGATAATACATTCCTAGGATGATCCAAGGGTGTATTAAGGTTGTATATTGGATTTAATTTCCTGTACATTAATTTATAAATATATTTTTTATTTTAAGATTTCCACTCTATGAGTTATGTTCTTCTAATTCTTCTCCAACATTAATGACCACATATTTTGAGTGGTAGTATGATATTTTCCATTTGAGTGATCATTAATGTGATCCTAAACGTTAATTAGATATGCACCTTGTATTTTTGAAGGGAATAAATTCGTGTATTATTTTTGAGAATTATCTTGTTGTTGGGAGATGCCTAGAAATAATGACATGAAATTTTATAGAAAAATAAATTAATCAAATCCATCCCAAAAAACAACCTAGGATACACTAATCTTTTTTAGTTGTTTTAGATCAATTAAATTTGTTTTTTTAATTGATCGTTAAATTAAATAATTATTTCTATGATCAAAATCTACTCCAAATATGGACTCATCATAGCTATTCATGCATACAATCATAGTGCCTGAAGGTTTTTTCTTTGGTCCCTATAGATTCGATCCCAAAATGAACATCAAAGACTAGTTATACATGTACAATAAATTTTGGTGATACCAAATATGGGCGTCGTTGTAGGATACCCATGTAAGTTCCTTATACACTCATATTATTTCCTTACTCAATTTATCATCCCTTTTTCACTTTTGATTTTTTTGTGACAAAAAAATATCAAATACTCATTTCTATCTACTCCAATGGAGTATCATCAACCATTCTCCATCATAACCTTAGGCTGGAATCAAATGAAAATTAAATATTTGGTAGCCACTAACCTCAGGATTTTCTATGAACAATCCTTCTATAATTACAAGACACATGATGAGATGCACAATCAATAGGATGATGAATGTTTAAAAGATAAATTTCTATCCATCTCATGGTAGATTGAAGGGATCAATCTTGGGAAAGTCTATGATGTTCATCTTCCTACCCATTATAATCCTTAAAAATAGATTGAGACTTTGACTAGTCAACTGGATATAATGAATTATGAGGTTTCATCTTTGAGGTTAGAAATACAAAACATTTAAACTAGTGTGGACACAATTACCACTCAAATTATCCCCTGCTTAACATTCATAGAAGAATATTCTTAAACAGAAACCCCTCATGTGTTTACTGTATAACCATCCTTAGGATTTTTTGTAGCTAAACAATACCAATTAATTGATGAGGTGTCTTTAAATCTGGAGGAAATTAATTTTTTGAATTCAAATTTTGATAATTTAACATCATGGATTGATTATTCTAAATATTTCCATAATGATGATTTTTCAGAGACACCAATCACTGATCCAATTTGAGAAATCAAAAATATTTAGATGATACCCATTCCTGAAAATTATTTGTCCAATTTTGTGGTAGATAAATTAATTCAAATGGAATGAATTCTATTAGTAAATTTTGAAAGTGAAAATGATTTCCATTCAAATTCCCCACATGTTTCTAAAAGTGCTAACCAACCCAAGCATGAATTTAAGGTCCATACATCCTATCTCAAATATTCAATCATAGGGGATAATCAAGAAAAAAATTCATCATTTCATCCTCTCTTAAATTCAATATATGAGGAATGGGAATTTATGTCTTTGGAAAGAGTTCAAAAGATCCAAGATTAATCATTTGTGATAGTCATTGGATTTCCCCACTCATTAAAAAATAAATCATTTTTCATTAAAAAAATTACAAACAAAGAATAAAAATTAGTCATTTCCAATTGGATAAAGATGTGGTCATAAAGAATATTAATGTCAGTATAGGATAATATTTGTGGTCCAAGTCGAGCTAATGATTTTAAATTAAGCTCTTTCTAGGAGGGAACTCATCTTCTGCATTTTTTATTTTGTGTGTTTTTTTTTGTTTTTTCAATGGAACCCCTAGGGGTTTCTAATGGGATATAATGTTTTTTGCTTGCGTGATTTTATAGATGAAGAAGTTTGATCTTCCCAAATAAATCACAGACATTATGAAGTTCAAAACCATCCATCAATCATCTCTATGAAGTCTACATGTGACATGAACCCAAAGTATTGAATTTAATAATGAAGGGTCATCAACATCAAAACATGTGATTTTGTTGCATGAATTCATTTAAATAGCTTCTACCACTATCTCTTCCCAATTTTATTCTCTCTCTTTTCTTCTAATTCCAACATGATGTCAGTTTCATTCTAATTTGATGGGAGAGAAAATCGGGGATTTCAGAAAAATTGTAATTTTATGATAAAAAACAATTCATTATCCTTAAATCCATTAATGTAAATTGTGAAACATGAAATCTGATTTTGATATGATTTCTAATGTCTTGATGTTGATTTTAATGCATGTTTATGTTCATGATCGTATTTTTTCGAATGTGTGGTTGTCCATTGTGATTTTTTAAGGTTTATATATTCATCCCCAAAATCAAAATGCTATAATTCATATCCATTGGATCATAGGTGGAAATTTTAGTTCTTGGGACACCTTCATCATACCATAGTGTTCTAGGCATCATTTATTTTAATTTTAGTATCAAAAAGGTAAAAAACATGACCACATAGGGAAATGTTTTGTCCAAATGTGTGGCGTCTAACACATGGATATCATGACTCTATTGTTTTATTTCTCATAGTTAGTCTTTATATCTCTATTGTAGTTCATGGAAATGAAAATATGTGTGAAATCCAACACATGGGGTTCATGACTTCATACTGGTCATTCAGAAAGTTATTCTTTTCATATCTATTATGGTTCATACAAAATAAAAATAGAAAAATTTAATTTTTTTTGGATACTCGTCTTAATGTATAATGTGACTCCCACCTAGAACTTCCATTTTTCCCTTGAACAAGAAAACTAGCCTCATGAATTTTGTGGGGCACAACATGTCATCATGTTCAATTGAAATTGTATGAAATGTGATGATAATTTTTAACAAATAAATTGGCTTGGGATTTGGATATGATTGTAGTCCTATTATGTTTGAAATAATTTTCAATAGTTTATTTATTGTTTGGAATTATTTTTTTTGAGAAATGCTTGTTAATTTGTTTTTTGAAAAATGGAATTCAATTTTATATTTTGAGATAGTTTTTTTCTCAGGATTTGAAAAATTCATGTTGGGAGGTGTGATTAGAAACTAAAAGAGGCTAATAAAAATTTTTAGTATCTTAATATTAATTTTTTTCAAGGTCCATTAATATTAATTTTATTGCATTGTAGAAATTGGGAATCATTTCTCATATCAAATGCAATTCATGTTTAAGATGAAAATTTGGGCCTAACAAATAATCTATTTGTGGAGGAAATTTTTTTTATTTTATATTTAACATTTTGGGATATTTTTTATTACATTATATAGAAAATTTTATCATTTAGTATTGATGGGTGCATCCTAAGGGAATATGTACATTATTAAAAATGAATGATGAGATTTTTTGGACAAAGAATACTGGGCCTAAGGCTCATCAACAAAAAGTGGGGAGCACAATATATGTCCCATGAATCTCAAAATTTTGTTGTAGAAATATAAACATATGGGTATTATTTCATTCAACTATGGACAGAGATAATTTTGATGTTTTCTTGGAGATAAAGGGATACTATATTGACATTTATATGGTTGGTCAGACCTAATCGCCAATAAAGTCTTCAAACCATTTCAAGTGTTACATCCAAACGGATAATCCAAATGAATTTAAATTTTTACAGAAAATATAGTAAATCAGAAATAAAATAGTGGTATTCTAAACCTCCTTTGAATTCTTCCATATTCAGTTACAAATTCATGCATCAACTTGGGGGATGAATCTAAACAATTTTCTTGGTCATCTTTGAAACGTCATATTCCCTTGATTTTCTCAACCTTTTTTATTCTATAAATTAATAGGGATGGAAATGATTTTTGGGGGATCAATATAAGGATCCTAATATGACTATATAAGGATCTATTGATGATGGTAATACAATCCATGTTTTTCTTTTAGTGAAAAATTTTCATTTTATGGTATTTTCTCTCTTTCATTTTGTAATCACTTCTTCAATTTCAATAATGTATGTTTTTTAATATCACAATATTTTCTTAATAAACAATCCTTTTGTTATTATTACTTTTATTTACATCAACACAGTTATACCATTGAATTAAGGTTTGAATTTATTTACACAATAACTACTGAATTCCACAAACAACGGTGGAGAGTTTGTTTTTTAAATGTTTTTCTTCTTCAATTCAACCCTCATAAGTCCAATTACATCTTCCATTGATAAAATAGCACCAACGGAGGGATAAAAATCTTATCAGTTGATCAATAGGATTAGAAAGTTTATGGATTGGATGTTATTTCATTTACTTTATTTTTTAAATCTATTTTTATTTTAATTTATTTACTCGATGAGTTATGTTCTTCTTTTTTCTTCACCAACTTTAAATATCACATGTTTTGAGTGCTAGTATGATATATTTATTTTTAGTTCTCATTAATGTAATCCTAAATGTTAATTTTATATTATACTTGTAGTTTTCTATTTATTAAATTGTTGAGTGGTTTTGGAGAATTA
Source organism: Viscum album (assembly GCA_963277665.1). Classification (NCBI taxonomy): domain Eukaryota; kingdom Viridiplantae; phylum Streptophyta; class Magnoliopsida; order Santalales; family Viscaceae; genus Viscum; species Viscum album. Next base: position 1,876,593,893 of record OY728150.1, on the reverse strand, counting down.
TCTCGTTGTTTGGATATGCCATGAATTAATGGCATGAAATTTTCTACGAAAATAAATTCATCCAATCCATCCCAAACTATAACCTAATATCTACTAATATTAATTATTTATGTTAGATCCGGTAAATTTGTTTTTTTAATTGTTATTTAAATTAAATAATTAGTTCTTTCGATCAAAATCAACCCCAAAGCTGGCCACTCCATAGCCAATCCTTCCTCCAATATTAATGTCTCATGGTTTATTCTTTGGTCCATATGGATTCAATCCATTCATGTACTTCAATGACTACTTATACCTATAGGTTAAATTTGGGCACAACAAAATTCCAGCACCATTGCTAGGGACCCAAGTAAATGCCTTAGACACCCATCTTATTTCCTCAACCCAATTACTCTTCTCATTTCCGTTTTCTATTTTCATTTTCCAAAATAATATCAAATCCTAATTTAAATCTACTCCATGGAGTATCACAAACCATTCCCCATTATAAACCCAGGCTATAATAAAATAAAAAATAAAAATTGTGAAGCCATTAACCTAGGTAATTTATCTGATAAAAAATTCGCTAATTACCCCACACATGATGATATGTACAATCAATGGGAAGTTGAATGTTTAAAAGATAAATTTATATCCCTCTCAAGGATGGTTGAAAGGATCATTCTTGTTGATTTCCAGGATTTTCAACATCTTATACATTATATTCCTCAAACATTGATTTAAAAATTGACTAATCATCTAAAAATAATGAATTTTGAAGTTTCATCATTGAAGATAGAAATACAAAACATTAAAACATGTGTGGAACCCATTACAACTCAAACTATACCTTCTACAAAATTAATAGAAGAATATTGTTATGTAGATACCCATAATCTATTTACTGAAGAACCAAAGATAGTATTTGGTGTAGCTGATGAAGTTCAATGAATTTATGATGATTCTTTAAATCAGAAGGAAATTAATCTTTTGAATTCAAAATTGGATAATTTTACACCATGGGTTTATTAGCTTGAATATTACTCCAATGTTGATTTTTCAGAAACACGAATCACTAATCCATTCATAAAAATCCAAAAATTGGAGACCATACCCATTATTGAAATTTATTTATCCAATTTTGTGGCAGAAACATTAATTCAAAAGGAAAAATTCTTTTAAGAAATATTGAAAATGATACTGAGTTCCTTTTAAATTCCCTAGTGTTTTATAAAATTGTTAGCCACCTCGAGCATGAATTCAAGGTCCATTAATCCTATATTAACTCTTATATCAGAGGATATAATAAAAAAATCTCCTCATTTCATCCTCTCTTGAATCCAACAAATTAATAATGGCCATTGATTTCTTTGCTAAGACTACATAAGCAACAAGATTGACCATTTGTGATATTCATTGGATTTTCCAACTCATTATAGAAAAAAATATTGAACATGAAAAATATAACAAACAAATAACAAATCACAATCATGTTGAAGTGGAGAATGAAGTGGACTTAAAAAAATTTTAAGCTGGTATTGGATAATATTGGAGGTCCAAGATGAGGTAGGAAAATTAAATTAAGCACTTTCTAGGAGGCAACTCAGCTTCTGTATTTTTATGTGTGTTATTTTTTTCAGGGAACACCTTGGGGTTTCTAATGGGATCTAATGTTTTTGGTTTGTGTGATTTTCTTGTTGAAAAAGTTTGAAAATTCTAAATATATCCTAGAAATTATAAAGTTCAAACCCTACCATCAATCTTCACCATGAAGTCTACATGTGATGTGAAGCCAAAATATTCAATTACACTTTGAATGATCGTCAACATCAAAATATGCGGTTTTGTTCTATGAATTCATTTCAAATAACTTCTCCCCATATTTCCTCCCTATTCTAATATATTTTTCTCTTCTCTTTGAAAATTGATGGATGTTCCATTCTATATTGGGGGGATGCAAATAGGGGATTTTAAAAAATTATGATTTTATGATAAAAACCCAATTCATTATCCTTGAATTCATTAATGTACATTATGAAACATGGAAACTGATTTTAAAATAATTTTGAGTGCCATGATTATGATTTGAATGCACGTTTATGTTAATGAGAATAGTTTTTGGAAAGTGAAGTTGTACGATGTGATTTTTCAATGATTATATTTTCATCCTGTTAATATAAATTCAATAATGCATTTCCATTAGATTTTGGGGGAAAATATTAGTTATTGGGTCTCTTTCACCATAACATAGGGTTCAGGTCAACATCTATTTTTATTTGAGTAAAAAATGGAAAAAATGACCACATAGTGTAATATTTTGTCCAAATGTGTGGGGTCTGACACTTGGGTATTGTGACTCCATAGTTGGATTTCCCAGAGATAGTATTTATATCTCAATTTTAGATCATGTATTTATCAAGATGTGTTGCATCCAATATTTGGAGATCATGACTCCGTAGTTTTCTTGCCAAAATTTTTCCTTTACATATCTATTATGGTTCCAAAAAATTCAAAAGAATCAAAACAATTGGATAACCGTCTTACAGATTGAGGTTATTACCACGTAGCACATCTATTGTTTTACCCATGAACAAGAAAATGGGCCCCATGTCTTCTATAATGCAAGACACATCATCGTGCTTAACTGAAATTGGATGAAATTGTTTGATGAGTTTTAACAAAGGAATGGTCTTTTTCGTGTGATATTCATTTGGAATTATATTTTGTGAAATAATTTTGAAAGTATTCATGATTGTATGGAATGATTATTTTATGATCAATGTTTTTTTATTGTTTTTTGACAAATGGAATTCAATTTCATATTTTGGAGATAATTTTTTCTCAATACTAGAAAAACTCAAGTTGGGGGTATGATTATCCGCTGAAAGTGGCTAATATTCATTGATAATATCTTAATATTCATTTGTTTCAAATCTATAAACAAAAATTTTAATGCATTATAGAAATTAAACTTCACTAAGAGAAAAATGGTCATTCGTGAAGGGTTATTTGAGACGAGAATAAATCTTATCACAAATAGTTCGTCGAAGTTGTTATTTGCGCCGATACATGGGGTCCTATCACAAAATGTAAGGCACGGTTTGCGCTCCAAACTGCAAGAATGGTATTTTCGATGGTGAGGCACCCCTAGTCGCAAATATCTGGAGACTGTAAAATACTATTTGTGATGGGGAATTTCCCCGTCATAAATAGTCTGTATGTGGGTTACTATTTTCGATAAGACCTGTCACAAATACCCGGCGGCAGTAAATACTATTTCTGATGGGATGTTTTCCCATATCAAATAGTATGTCTGTAGGATAATATTTACAATGGGTCAAGTTGTAAATACCATTTTATGAATTATTGTTAATTTTTTGTAATTAAATTATATTTAGATTGTTTTGTAATAAGTATTTATTTGTAATAATAAATTTATATTATTAGTACTAATTGTTAATAATTAGTAATAATTAGGAAATATTAAAGATAATTATTAATGAAAATTGTTAATTAGCAGTAATTAGTAAATAGTAGTGGTTATTTAGATTAATTAATAATAATGCTAATTATAAATAATTAGCACTAATTAGTAATAACATGAAATAAAAAGTAATAATTAGTAAATATAATAATAAAAACTAATTAATATTAATAGTTACTAAAAATTGTAATAAATACTAATAATCATAAATAAATACTATTAATTAGTAAGAAATACTAATAATTAGTAACAAATACTAATAATTAGTAACAATTAGAAAGAATTAGTAACAATTATTAATACAATCTTACAATTAGTAATAAATACTAATAATTATTAATAATTAGAATTATATTGTATTAAATAGTAATAAATAATATGAAATAATTATAATTAGTAACAATTATTATCAATTAGTAAGAATTAGTAAGAATTAGTAATAAATACTAATAATTAGTAATAATTAGTAATAAATAATAATAAATAGAAATAAATAGTAGTAAATAGTAATATATATTAATATATATTAATAAATATTAATAAATATTAATAAATAGTAATATATTTTAATGAAATGGTAAAAAAAGTAATAAATAGTTATAAATAGTTATAAATAGAAAAAAATACTAATAAATTGTAATAAATATTATTAAATAGTAATAATTAGTATTAGTTAGTATTTATTAGTATTAATTAGTAATAATTAGTAATAATTAGTAATAATTAGTAATAATTAGTAATAATTAGTAATAAATTTAATAAAATATATAAATAGCTATAAATAATAATTAATATGAATAATTAGTAATAATTACTAATAAATAGTAAAAATAGTAATAATTAATAAAATTTTTAAATATTTGTATAAATAGTGATAAATAGTAAAAAATAGTAGAAAATAGTGACAATTATTTATAATTAGAGATAATTAGTGATAATTAGTCATAATTAGTCATAATTACTGATAGTTAGTTATAATTAGGGATAATTACAAATAATTTGTGATAATTAGTGATAATTACTTATAAATAGTGATAAATAGTGATAAATAGTGATAAATAATGACAAATAGTGATAAATCTGGATAAATTGGGATAAATAGTGACAAATATTGAAAAATAGTTAAAAATAGTGATAAATAGTGATAATTAGCAATAATTTTGGACAATTTGGGATAATTTGGGATAATTAGGGATAATTAGTGATAATTGTCCTAATTTGGCTTAATTAGGCATAATTCGGCATAATTCGGCTTAATTCGGCATAATTTGGAATAATTAGATACAGTTTGGAAAACAATGGAAACAATTAGAAAACAATTAGAAATAATTAGGAAAAAATTATTAACAATTAGGAATACATTTGCAATAATTAGGAAAAAATTACCAATAAATAGGAATAAATTAGCAATAATTTGGAAAAAATTGTAATAAATTGATAAAACATGGCACAATTTCTAGTGGATTGGTGGCACTCATTTTTCTTGACGAATCTTCTCCTTTAAACTCTCACTGAGACAAAACAATCTAAAATATGTGCTTCTATGTATGTTAAATCCAATCTCGTATTCATGAGATTGGATACGTATTGGTAAGACCATATTATTCATAATGTTTTTATGGGGTGACAGTTTGAATATGATGAGTCATCGACAAAAAGGGAGATATTTTGTCTGAAGGCTCATTTACGTGCATCTTTATCACAGTGAAATCGTGATAATGAATTTGGTCAGAGGGACGCTTATGCATTCTCATATGCATGGGAATGGATATGTGTGCCTCTGAGCAGATTCTTTATTGTGAATTTAGTGTGATAAATTTTCATGTAAATGAGTCTTCATACAAAAGAGAAGTCATCAATCCACTGGAAATTGTGTCATCCATAATTAGTGGTAATTAGTAAAATGTTTCTACAATTATTTAACTTATATTTTTTTATTGTTTTTTTATTCATTCAAATTATTCAAAAAACATTAATGATTTTATGTTTTGTTGAAAAATATGTTACAAGGAAGTTGAAAATAGTCATTATTAGATGATCGTGTGTGGATAAATCAGAAATGTAATCCAAAGTGTTATGGTTTAAATCCTATATTTTGATGGTGTTGAAGCATTCTTATCATTTTCATCATCAAAACTAGAATTTTTTTAGAAGGCAAAATTAAGTTACCTTGTAAAAAATGTGCTCTAAAAACATTTGACACATTTGACAGTGTTGGGGACATCACCTAAGGTTTGGTTTTCTAAAAGATCATGTTTTTTGGTATCAACACGGTGACCATAATTCCAGAAAAGATACTGATAATTTGATTCTAGATCCATTATGGTTTTAAAATTTAGTACATGATGTTGTAGGCCTATCAGTTCAACAAACTGAAACTCATGATGATATTGATTTAACTTCCGAGTTGGAACTATAAAAAATTTATTAGTTGTTAATGTATACTAAGGATGTATTATTTCCTGGTTGATTGATAATAAAATTATAAGCGGTTGAAAAATATATGGTTACTAAATCAGATAATGGAATGTCAAAGTACAATTTTTTTTAGATATTTTCGTTCGATAAAACACTATTACCTAAAAGAAAAGAGTTACCTGAAAATTTTTATGTGATAAATAGGATGGTTCATATCTAAACCTTAGTTATCATAAGATTCATGCATGTGAAATTGATTTCATTTTATATTTTTGTGAAAATGAGATGTTGAATATTTGTCCCACATGTGGAAAAGTGATGTATAAAGAAGAATTATAAGGGTTGTTTTGATTGATTCCTATAATGAAGTTGAGATATTTCCCTCTTACACCATGGATGCAACATCTATTTATGTCTTAGATCATAGCGACAATGTTTTCAAGGCACATAAACATGATTTCAGCCAGTAAAATATTGAATCATCCAAATGATGGTGATTCATGGAAACATATTGACTGAGTGCATCTGTATTTTTCTTTAGAATCCAAGAATGTATGATTAGGTCTTTTTATTGATGGTTTCAGTTTGTTTGGTTCTTATGGTAGTAAGTATTCATGTCAGTCAGTCATTATAACTCCGTAAAATTTTATTCCATGGATGTTGATGAAGGATACTTATATATTATTGACCTTATTAATCCTTGGACATCCGAAAAATAATATTGATGTTTATTTAAAACCACTGATTGATGAGTGAAATTTACTGTTGAGAAAATGGTGTGACAATATATGATGTTACTAGGAAAACAATTTCCTACTAGAAGCTTCATTAATGTGGAAAATTAGTGACTTCTCTGCATGAGGCATGTTTTTTGGCTAGATTACACATGGTCTGAAATCATTTCCTTACTGTATGGGAGACAGCCAAAATTTTATTCTCGTCAATGGAAAAAAACCCTGTTATTTTGACTGTCTTCACAAATAACTTCCAAATGATAATTCTTTTTTGATGAACAAATATCATTTCCTAAAAGGCACTATTGAAAGGGATGAACCTCCCAAAATAATCTCAAGTATAGAGTTAAAATCAGTTGTATTTTTATTACCTCCCATCACATTTGGACCATCAATAAACTACTAAAAAATACATAGCATTGGGAAAGAACACAATTGGTTAAAATGGATCATTTTTTGGGATCATCCATATTGGTCTGATTTGTAGGTCCTCCACATGTGGGATTTCATGCATATTGAGAATTAATATTTTGATAATTTATTTCATCATGTTTTGGATACACTTGCTACGAAAAATATAATGTAAAGGCATGATTAGATTTTTCCCAAATTTATAGCCTACTAGAAAATAAACTATTTGAAAATATTAGATTGTAAAGGATAATGAATCCAAAAGCAGATTATACACTATCCAAAGAGATTAACTTATTTTTTTGTCTGTGGATTTCAGATTCGAGACTTACAGATGGCTATACATACAATTTTCATAGATGTATTAAGAATGGTCATATTACCCAACTAACAAGTCATGATTGTCTTATTATAATGGAAAGACTTATGCTAGTTATATTAATCGATTTGTTGAAATATATTATTTGGGAATAGATAACAGTCATATCATATATTTTCGAGACATTTTTTTGGGGGAAACATAATACGATGCACCAAAAAACTGGAAGACGAGATTGTTGTGATTATATGTAAACTGGATACAATATTCTTAATCGATTTCATTGTCTAAATAGAACATATGATATTAAAATTTCAAAATGAAGAAAACTTTTGAGGTCAGGTACAGTTTTGGTGGTCGTACCCATTCGAGAGATGGATACAGAAATTGAAGATAAAATAATGTAATAATTCTTCTGTTAAAGGGTCAAATGTTGAAAAATATTTGCAAGAGGAAATTTCTTTTTTCTTCCCTCATTATTTTGAATCATAATATACCTAAAAAAACAACCGCATGGGATGGAACTAGGGGAATACTGATGATTAAATGGACAATCAATTGTCAGCTATTAATCAGACAGATCATGGGTTCGGTAGAGTTCATGAACGATGGATTTCCAATGATAAACATCACAGAGATCGTAAAGATGTTCGACTCAACTATGATGAAATTTCATCATTTTTACTGTGAGTGCATCTATTAATTATTCTATAATTTATGTTATTGTAATTAAAGCTATTTTATTTATATGTTATACAATAATCATATCAAGAAACAACTTCCACAATTTACAATAGCTTCTCTTGAAGAATACTAGAAAATAATTCTCAATTGTTTCAAAAAATAGTAACATAAATTATTTATGGTTTAACATATCAATTATGTTTATTATTTATTATATTGATAATTGTTTTAAAAAAATTCAGGTGTCACAGCATGCTAATATAATTGATAAATGACTATTTATATTGTGTAACCCACTATCCAAAATGGTTAATTATTATAATGAATATGTGGCGAATGGTTTTAGATTTCATACATGTGCATATAGGGAATAAAAAAATTTAACAATAGAGTTTTATTGAGAGGATCTAATCATAGAAAAACTAAAGAATCATTTTACATCATGATAGATGAAATTATTTAACTATTTAATCTAGGAGAAAATTACGTAATGATGTTTAAATGACAGTGGTTAGATACTGAGAGAGGATTGTGTGTTCATCCGACTCATGGAATCATTGATATTAAATATAATACTCTTATTGCATTAATTGAACCATTTTATTGGCTCAACATAAACATCAAATATATTACATAATGTATTGTGCCACTTTAAGTGACCTTAGTGATTTCTGGAGCATAATAAAAATAAAATATTGGGAATATCATTTTAATCAAAGTGATTGTTGTTCTGTAGAAGTTCAATAAATTGAAAATTTTCAAGAGATTACTCAAAATCTATTCTTTTCACAAGGAGACAGGAATATCAATTATGACAACATTCAAGTAAGGAAATATGGTGATAATGATGTTAATGATGTTACTATTGAATTTGAAATTGAAAAATATGATGAAACTGAAACTCATATGGATATTGATTATGCCGAGGAGGAATATGGAGACATTTAAATCGTTAGATATAAATATGATGATGATGGTGAACATTGACATAGTTAAATGTTGGTTATAATCAAAACTAACATATACCTCTATATAATATTTATTTTCATCTATTTTCTAAAAATAATTATTTTGTATTTTAGATGGATGAAGATATATTTCTTCAGTTGTGGGAGGGTGACCTACCTTTGGATGTGGAGGATTTAGGATCATATAACCCTCATCCATCTGGCAGTTCATGGGGTACATGGAGGGGGTAACATTTTTCATGACTGATGATTCGTGGACCTATCCCCGAGTGATGGCCATGTACTGGCTTCGATCCATGCATGCAGATGTATGGTAACCTGTGTATTTTAGTTACCATTGATTAATTTATTTATATAATATATTTTTTATTATTTATACTTTTTTCACTTATTTACCTAGGTATCCATTGGATAGGGAAGCACTATATTGCACAATTATTTTTCTTAGACATGAAGCACATGAAAATAGATTCCTGATGAAGTGCTGATCGTTAGGTTCAATCATTGGTTGGTCCGTAATTAAAAAACATTCATTTTTAAACATATTTCATTAATTACATGATATTATAAATTATTTTTATGGTTTTTGGAATCCCATCGATGATAGGATGAGTGATTCTTTCTAATTGGCAAGGGAGGAGTATATGCATGACCGTTTCCATCATTTGTTACAATATTTTAGAAGTACGACCATAATGAAAGTTGGAGTGACAGTATTTGACGAGTCATGTAGAGCCCACCAACAAGAGTACATTTCATCTCACATTTGGAATGGATTATGTTCACATAGGTTGGGTGGTGGATTTTAGAGGAGATTTTCATTGTGCTGGTAGAACTGGGGGGATAGTAGGTGGCACATCGAGCTCGAAGCTATATAATAAGTACACCTAGATAGAATATGTTAAGTATCTTTTTTAAATATTTTATTTGATATTAAATATAAAAATATTATTTTATATTCATATAGCCTGTCGAGAAAAACATTATTAGGGATTACGACATTTATCGGAGGATGTATAGTGATCAATCCAATGGATAGATTACAGGTGATTTCCAGCATCAAATTGTGGTTAGTAATTTTTCATATTCATTTTAAAAGTAAATGAATAAAATATTTTCACAATTTTAATTTCTTATTAGAATTGAAGATGTCATATGAGGATATGAGCCCTCAGACACAGGCTTAGAGTCAGGACGAGACGGCTGATCAGACTAGTACCCACTATTATGATGAGGCGACATGAATGTAGGTGACCCAATATGTCATTGAGAAGGGCCGAGTAGCTAGTATCGGCTCCCATTTGACTCATGGTACTTACTATTGTACTATTGGGATGTCGGAGTTTAGCTCGAGAGGAGCTCATGGAGAGACATCATCTTCTACACTATAGTATCAGGAGAAGATACAACCTTAGAGTGAGCTTATAGAGAGTGTGCAGAAGCCACTGGAAGAGATGTGTCTGCAATAGTAGTTGTGGAAGCAAAACGAGGAGGATATGGGTCGATGGTAGCAGTAGTATCAATATCTGTAGGATGAGATGAGCCGTTGATAACAGCAGCAGCATAAGCTGATGGAGTACATGCGCCGTCTGACTCGTAGTTTAGGAATGTAGTTTCCTCCATAATCTTCTTCAGCTCCACCACCTCCTCCTAAAGACTATACCCCAAATTATTTTTTTATGTTAAAAACATTTGAATTCATGATTTTATCTAATATGAACTAATTTCAGTTTATATCATTTATATTAGGGTGACTATTGCATAATTTATTTATTTTTTAATATTTTAAAATTTAAATATTTATTATTCGTACAATATTTTTTCTAATGTTATTTTATTTCACTAATAATAATAAATATATTTAATAATTTTTGTACATTTTTTTCAAATATTACGAATTTTAAAATGTTTTATTTTTTTATTAATTTAATAATATCAATATTTTTTTTTCATTGATTTATCTGAAATTTTTTAAATATCTTTTTTTATTTTATTTAGTATTTGCAACGAGACCTATTTCCATGGGACCTTGTCACAAATAGATTATATATATTTTTTAAATAAGTATATTCAATGGGGAAAAGGGACTGTCACAAATAATTTTTTGCGATGGGCCCATCACAAAAAATTTCGATATATATAACATTTATAAACGGATAACTATTTGTTTATGGGAAGACATGCCCATCGCAACACGTTATATATATATATATAATGTATATAATCAAAGAGCTATTTGTGACGGGACAGTTTACCATCGCTAATAGTATATATTAGATGGGCCCGTCGTAATGAAAACTTGTTAAGTTGCTGTTTTCTATAATGAGGAAATTGTGAAGGGACCCCATCACAAAATCTCATTTGCGACGAGATCCCGTCGAAAATATCCTATCACAGATACCTGACATTGTAGTAGTGTATCATTTTTTATCTCAATTGGAATTCATGTTTAAAATGAAAATTTGGGACCAATCAATAATATGTTTTTGGAGAACATTTTATTAATTTATTGAATTTAATATTTTTGGATATGATTGATCACTTTTTGTGATCATTTTATCTTTTAGGATTGGTGGATGAATCTAAAGGGAAGATAATTATTTTTCTGCATAAATAAGGAAATATTCAAGACAAAGCATATTGGGCCTAAGGCCCATCAAAAAAAATTTGGACTTATAATAAAAGTCCAATGAAGCTCAAATATTTTCTATAGAAGTAGAAAAATATATTTATCACTTCATTCTATGGCGTCCAAATATAATTCTAAATTTTTTCATGGAGATGAAGGGAGATGAAGTTGATATTTAAATAGTGGGCCAAACCTGATTACCCATAAATTCTTCCCACCATTTCATTAAAAACATCCAAACATCTGAACCAAATGAATTTAAATTATTAAAGATGATAGAGGAAACCTGGAATAAGTTATTTTTATTCAATGACTTTTTCTTATTCATCCATATTCAGTTAAAAATTCATAGGTCAACAAGCGGTGTACCTGGACGATTTTCCTGGTCAACTTTGAAATGTCCAATTCCCTTGATTTTCTCACCCACTTTTTGACTCTTCAAATTAATATAGAAGGAATTTATTTATGAGGGGTGAGACTAAGTCTTTTAATTTACTTTATATGGATCTAGTGGTGAATAGAATATAATCCATATTTTTCTTTAAGTATAATTTTTTGATTCAATTGTATTTTCTTGCATTCATTTTGTAGTCGCTTCCCAAATTTCTATAATGTATGTTTTTCATATCACATTAGTTTATTAATAAATGTTATTTTTATGCTTCATAATTTTATTTCATTTCTATTGAAACATTGATAAATTTAAATCAAGTTGTGAATTTCTTCACACCAACACTTGTGAATTCCTCACACAATGGTGGAGTGTTCATTTTTTTAATGTTATTATTCTTCAATTACGCACTCATAAGTCTGCCTCCCACATCCATTTATAAAATAGCATTAATGGAGGGATAACCCACTCATGGGTTGATCCAAGGGATTACAACGATTATGAATTGAATTTTATTTCATGTACTACAAATTTTAAATCTTTTTTTATTTAATGATTTCTACTCGATGAGTTATGTTCATCTTCATCTTCATTAACATTAATGATCACTTGTTTTGAGTGATAGTGTGATATTTTTCCTTTGTGTTCTCATTAATCTGATACTCTAAGAGAATTAGATATTAGAATTTTAATTTTGTAGTGATTAAATTGGTGAATGATTTTGGAAGAATATCTCGTTGTTTAGATTCTCATTGAATTAATGACATGAATTTTTTTACAAAAAATAAATTCATCCAATCCATCCATAACTCCAACCTATGATCGACTCATCTTAATTACTTGTTTTAGATCATGTAAATTATTATTTTTAAATTATTGTTTAAATTAAATAATGATTTCTTAGATTAATGTAAACCCAAATGATGGCAACTTCATAGACAATCCCATATCCAATCATAGTGTCTCAAGGTTTCTTCATCGGTACTTGTGGATTTGATCCCTACATGAACATAAATGCCAACTTATACATATAAGGTATTTTTAGGTGCAACCAACAGGATTCATGGTCTAATAAACCATTCGATGCATGTGAATAGAATAGTATGATGTCACACATTTAGATCAAACCATGCAATTTGGGGTGCACAGTCTGGCAATCATGTCTACAATTTTGAGAGTAGTTTATAGATTATCTTTCACACTTTTAGACAAAACATGCAGATAAACCACGTGAGGTTTCCATCCCCATAGCTTACCATGCACATTTTTTCAAAATATGTGCCTAAACCATGTGGTCTATTATTTTGGATAAATGAAAAAGCTTACACTAATTATAATATATTTCTAAATGTAAATACATTCTTCTCTCCCTCATAGAAACTCGATCATTTTGGGAGATCGCTTTGTGTCTATTTTAGATTTTGATCACAATCCTTTGTTTGTTCATCAAATCATGCATCATCTGTCTTGTTGTACCCATATGGTGAGTTCCAAATTCATTTTCAAATATTCTCCCTTCTTCTTAGTATTGGATATTCTATTTATCTTCAAACTAATATTCCCAATTTTCAGGTTCATCATCATTTCTTCAAACTTCACCCAATATGAGTCAAATTAGATGTTAATACAAGATAATAACACTATTAACATGCTATATTTGATGTTCTATAATATTCTTATTGGTTTTGTACTTTTAGAGGACTATTTATTATTGAACTGTCCATTGAATGTTCTTGTTGGGCCCCAAAATTGAATTAGTTCATTGAATTGGGCCTGTTTGGGATGTCCATAGGTTCCTTAATGATGAATTGGAGGTTATTTACCAAACCAAAGGCCACCCATGGGGTGTTCCATGCTTTCATATAGTATGTTCCATTTATTGAACCACCAAAGGTGTGTGTTACAAAGATTTACTAGTTATAGAGAGCTTAATTATAAACAAAGGTAATTATCTTGATTTGCATTTAAATGTTCTTCCTCCTTACAATGTTTAAAGTGATGTTGAGTTATTAAATGGTTTAATTATTTAATTTATCTAATGGTCAGATAATGGTTTTGTTTAAATGGGTAAGTATACACATTTTTTGATTGCCTTTAAATGTAAATGGATAAATGAGTGGGAATACTTGTTGTTTGTACTTGTATGTGAATGATAATTTGATTAGTTAGACTCCTATGGTATGAAATTATTATTTGTATGAAATGTTGATTGATTCATTAGATGTCTTGGAAGATTCTCCAGAGATCTTGAATGAGGTAGTGGAATCCTTGGATTGAGTATGTTCCTTGGGTATTGATTTTTTTAGATTCCTTGGGCTTTTTTACCTCTTGGATCTATTTTTCAGGGACTCACATAAGACATGTTCGATATGACATGCTCTTAATATTTCAACCAGTGCCAAACTAATTTTACACTGACATGTTCCTAGGACTCAATGAGGATTCCATGTCCTTATACACAATGTATTTGGACATTCATGGTATAATAAATTTATCATATGTCTTGGTCAAGGGAAATAAGTTATTCTTGGTTGAACGGCTCGACCGTCATTAATCTGACACTTCACTATATGAAAAAGTCATCGTTGATATGATATGTGTGTATGTACAGTGACTCCATGTTAGTTAATTATTTTTGTTATGACATCCTTATCATGGGAGGTGACAGTTGTTACGTAGGGACCAATGTATGCATAAGTAGTATCATGTTATTGTTATAGTTGTGGCATGGGAACTTTAATTTCATACTTCTTACCAACATACTTCCACACTATTTACCTTATTATATTTCATAGCCTAGAAATGTTTAGATATTTGGTTGGTTACCTTTTGGGATTGTTTCACACACCCAGTTCACGCTATCATTGGGTACCCGAACAAACTATTTATGTGTCAGTAGAGAGAGGGGAATGTGCCAATATTTTGATGGTTGATTTTGTACCATGCTTGGGAGTAGGGTATCGAACTGTGGCTCATGATAATATTCATAGAGGTAAATTTTTTGTATTTTTTTTATTTTTACACTTTTATTATTTTGGGCTTATATGTTCATATTTTGGATATTTTATAGATACATGTATCAACATCATTATATAAGAGACGCATATGTAATTAATGTCTAAAAGTTATTTGTATCTATAGTATATATGGTTTACTTATTTCATTACTTGTATATTCTCAATTTTACACAATGCTAAATTCTCGTGGTGAAGTCATTGTCTCTCCACTAACACACCTAGGCCCTTGCTGCTAGTCGATGACCTTTAGCATTTTGGGAGATGCGCTTGAGACCATGTGGCCAACCGGGTTTGGGGCACCGTTGAGTGGAATTCATGTCTAGGATGTTACAGTTTAAACAAATGTCTATATATTATTTCTATAAAAATAATTTAATTAATATTTCATATAAAATATCAAATAAAAATAATTTAATTAAATTGCGAAATATTTTGGAATAAAATCATTAATAAAAAAATAGTGAGCACATAAATTAATCAATAAATTTAATGTTCTGAATCTATTTCAACTATTTTAATGATTTTATCTATAGGATAATATTTATATCTTTTCTAATTTATCTCATTATTTTAATCCTTCCCCTAGATATAATAATTTTATTTGGGAGTTTGGCGCACACCGAAATTAAAGTATGCAAATATTCTTAAAGATGGTGAAAATCATTATCCATTTATTTTTATTCATTTTCATTAAACATAACATGAATATACTCTCCAAGAAGAAAATATTTATTTTTTATAAAATTTATAAGATTTATTAAAATTTAAATATACTAAAAATATTCCTTTATTTTATTTTTCATCAAATTTATCTGACCAAACCTTATTGTTAAGAATAAAAATCATTACATCCAAATAAACTAAAATATCATTCTTTAAGTATTCTTCCTTTGTAGATCGCATAAGAATTTTTCAATATAGCAATTAATTAAATAATCCAATTATATGTATATAAATATCTATTCACATTTTTTACATAAAATTATTTATTTGTTTTTAATTCAATTGACATTCTTCTATACCTTTCATGGATTGTCAAATTTTTTATCTAAACAACACCATTTTGTTATCATGTTTTAGGGTATGAAATGTTGAGAAAATATGTATTTTATAAATAATTTTATTTGATTTATATATTTACAAACATTCAACTTCTATAAATTAAATTTGATTATATTAGATATCCTTGAGTGACAAGGTAGAGGTTATGGGAGAGGACTTTTCATTGATTGATATGGCATGTCCAACTATGTCTTGAGTGAAAATTCATGGGATAGTGGTTGATTAGGGGACATTGAAATTAGTATGTTAAGATATGGAAGAGGAAAACATAAGAAAGTTGGTAGGGTACTGATTTAATACAGTACATGGATGAGGGATCCTAACTTTAATGGTAAGGAAATGGATAGAAATGTGGACGCATAAATTTTCCCTACCTCTCCAGACATCAAGGTTTTGGAAGATCCATTCCTTGAGTCTTTGGGTATAGTATAGACATCTAGTAGGTGTGGAATGATTAATTGAGTGGATATCATTTTTTTCCAAAGTAGGTATGATTACGAACCATGGTGTCTTGATTAGGACATGGTGTCTTGACAGGCGCATTTACCTAGATCGATGTTGTGGTGGCCTACTTATCATGAAAAAACATACTGAACATTTTTATTAATTATATTTACTTTCATCATGAATTAACATGAATATGAAATTGAGTATTAAGGGTTCTTTTTAATAACCTTTTGAGTTATATTCTCACACCCAGGATGGAAACAAAAGCATAAATGAAAATCTTATTTAATCTTTGAGGTCTAAGAATATTTCATGTAGTGATTCATTCTTGGACATTCATAGGGTATTAGGTGATTGGAATGAGGCTCATGGATGGAATTATGATGAGTGTGCATATATGCACCATTTTTTTATTTGGGTTTGGCTCAGTGAGCAATCAATGTATTTATTGTATGATAATATCATATATGATATTAGATGTGTTGATTTATTCTGCATACAATATATGGATTTTATGTGGTTAATTATTGATATTGATCATTATTATATATATGTAATAGTTCCCCCAATGCATTTGCATCCCATTACAACTAGTCTGCAGCCTATTCCATATAGGGAGGTGCGATTGAGGCCATGTAGAGACCATGGCCTCAGAACTACTGATTAGCCTATTGTTGGGGGTAATAAGTAGTATCAAATATTTTTATTTGTATTATGGTTTTGTATGTTATTTGTTAGGTGGACAAGTAATGTTCTATGATTGTGATAGACCATGTATCGGTTCATTAAAAACACTTTTCTAGTGGAAAGTCCTAGTTACCAAGGTGATGGGATTTCTATTTGGTTTGTCATATTCCAATTTTCATATAGATACAAATATGTTTTGTGGATTTGAGATCATTATTTTGGTATGGATATTGTTCACGGAGGAATGCGGTGTGTTGCATGAAAAATGATTATGAATGTGGGACTCATATAATATGTGTGTGCATTCTTGTGGTTGTTTTCTAATGATAATTTCAATTGTTTATATATCCCAAACATATTATATGGTGTTTTCTCAGATAGCATCCTATTGTAATTATAATCAAATTTACCACAATGTGTTTTCTTCTAATTTCAGGTCATGTAGATATTACGGTGGGAGGTTCTCCAATGATGGTAATATAGTCCTTTAATTAAGGGATGTGTGGAGACCGATCATTGGTCAGTGTAGTCATTTATTCCCTAGTAATGACTCAATAGGGGTATGATTTTCCTAACAGGTGATCCAAGGAAGGGTATCACTTTCCTTTCGGACATGGTCAATTACATAAACTGTTAACAAAAACCTACAAGGTGTTTTCCTATATAGATTACTGGTTGTAATTCTACCTAGATGAGTGAGTAATTTATGTAATGGAATGTGAATTATTTGGGAATTTGGTGAGTGGAAATATAAATTAATACATCATATTGATGTTGGGTTTCGTAATAAGGAATATTTGGGTGTTTGGCCTTATATTTCTTGATATGAGATTTCATTTAGTGCGGTAGTAGAGTGGGTACATCCTCACAGTTTTGGGAATAATGCTCATATGGTGTGTTGCTTCAGAGTTAGCCTTAGCATGAGTGAGACACCATAGGCTATTTTATATGATTAAAATGTAGTGATCCATGGCTAGTGGGTTTGTAATGTGGTCCTAGGTTAAATGGGATGTGACTCATTGGAGTGTGTGTCGGGTTATGTGATTAGGATGCATAATAGTTTACAGCTGTTGGGTTTGGATATGATCTAGGTAAATAGAAAGTAAGAACCTGAGGGTGTTTTATTGGAAGATCACACTCCCTTATATTATAATATATATAATTGAAAGTAATTTATGGGGAAATTCATGGTGTGTGAGGGACGGTTTGTGATAGATAGACACTGTTCTCGGTTGTATTGAAAATTAGTGAACATGTTGTGTTTTGGTCAACTGATAATTTTATTTATTATTAATGAAACCATGTAGTGTTTCAATAATAGTAAGTTGGTGTGATCTGATTGTTAATGATTTCCCACGTTTATCCCTTGATAAGGATGTTTCCAGGGAGGTAATCTAATGATAATGGTTGGGTAAATTCTTTAGTAGCGGTATAAGGGAAGAAATATTGTGGGGAGAACACCATTAGTAACACCACAAATTTTTCTAAAAATAAATATAAATGTACGGATTTTTGATTTATGTATATATTTTTAACTATCCTTGAAAACATAAATTTTCAACTTCTATGTTTTGAATTTCAAGAAACGGTCATCTAAAATCATGTCCAGTATGTTATTTAGAGTCTATTAGAACCAACTTGTTTTGTTGGTGAATAGTAACATACCCTTATGGGTAGTAATATGAATATTTATATGACCCTAATTAATTGTAAATTTTACTATTATTTTATTTTATTATGGCTTTAGTATAATAGCATCTTGGTTAAATTTTCATTGTGATATAGAAGTAGTTACAGAATTAGAATTGTTAATTTTTCAATTGAGTATGATTTTATTTAAAAATTAAATTAATAATATTTAGAAAATTATTTTCAAAAAATTTACATCATTTTTTATATCTACATGTCAATAAATGGTAATGGTGAATTTTTGGAATTTTTCTGAAACAGATGATTTTTTAGTGAATAGTTAGAAATACAGTTTTTAGTTTCGGTATGTTAATGACATCCTTAATGATATAATAATGATGTAATAATTATGGTTGACATATTTATAGTTTATTAAGATTTGGGGTGTCCCAAGTGGCATAAACCATGGGAAAATACCATAGGAAATCCCATAGTTTTGCAAATATCACTAATGAGGTGTCCCTTTAATATTATTAAAATAATCCCTCAATTTTTCAATAAATACCAACTCTTCCAATTATTGAATTCATTCTCAATAATCCCTCAATGATGATATGGCATCCTTACCTTCATAGTATTCCTCACAAGGTTTCCTCAAGCCCCCAAGGTCCCAACCTTCATGTTCTAAGGGTTACTCTTAAAGGTAAGAAATTTCTCAATTTCATTCGTTTTTTATTTCATGTTCTCTTTTATGTGGTATAATTTTCATGTTTCCATAACATGTTCTTATTTCCTTATTATTAATGATATATTCTATATTATTATTCATTTCTTTATGTGTGACCCTTTTCCCCTCTATTCTGAATGTTTTCTAAATCCCTGTAGCATAGTCGTTGGGCTGCCGATTATTTGTAAGAGATTTCTCACTTATTCTTTTATTTTGAGATCCTTCCTTATTCTTTCTCCATATCTCCTTACCCAAGAGGCATGAAATCTCCGGAAATCATATATATTTTGTATTTTATAATTTTTATGGAAAATTAATCATCATTATTCTTCTCATATCCCACTTATTTCAAAATAAAAACACTGTCCGTTTGTGTCGAATTACCGACATCATGGACGATGTGATTTAAATTTCCATTAATTCATTCAAGTCTTGTCATGAAACAATTTATATGGTTGAACTAGGTTATAATATATGTGTTATGACTCACCAATAGTTCTGGAATTCTTTTGTACTAATGGTTCTAATTTATAAGGCAAAACGATGTTGTTATTATCAAAGAACCACTAAAAATATCTAAATGAACATCATTAATGTTCTAACATATGAATCATCCTCATGTAAGAATTAAAAATGATAAATGAAATAATTTATGTTACTGTATATATGTAAATACTACTCCATTCCAATTCTGTAGTTTGACCTCCAATCAACAAGAATGTCTCCAATGAACTAATCATAGAAATCATGTGAATAACTCACCCAAAAATGGTCCAAGGAGCAAGACACTAACAATTAAAGGGTGAAATGATGTTATGAAATGATAATATAAGATGTTATAACCATGAAAATGTTTCCGTAAAATACTAATAACACTCTTTTAACCATTATAAAGGATGTTTAAACATGTTTGAAGTAAGACAAACCTGAGGTGGGGGAATTCTTAACGGGATTTCCATTCTTTTGGTTAACCTTCTACTTTATTATTATGTGCTTTTTTAAATTTTTTGTGTGATAGTTTCTATTTTTATTATGTTTAATTATTTGTATTTATATTATATATACATACACCATCCACTCTATTAAGTCTCTCTTCAATTTTATGATATTTATTAGTGGATTTTCTTTAAAAATCCTTTTTTAAAATTCAGTTTTACCAAATTCCAAAGAAATGTTTTTATGGAATTATTAATGTAGTGTGATTATGTTTTGGTCTTGTGAATTATTTATGATGAAGGGTGGGAACTATATCTCCCTCCAATGCATTGGGTATGAATAAGTTAGAGGTCGGCCGTATGGTTACACCAAGTGTAACTGTGATGGTTACACAATCTAAGGTAGTTGTGGGGGTTACAAATTATAAGGTAGCCAAGAATGGTTAAAAGATTATGTAGGTAATGCCCTAAGATACCGTTATGATTATATTTATGTTATAATTTTTGTTTTGATCTTGTGTAAATCTCATGTTACACTATGAAAGTAGATATGGGTGACAAGCATGTCTATTGAATATGTTTTTATGTGTTACGAGTATTCATGGACTAATGTGCTCTCTCCTTCTTTTCATCCCTTACTGAGATTTTGTTCTCTTCCCATGTTTTTAAATGATATTCACAGGTTAATGGTTGTGTAAGACAAAGAAATAAGCCATGTTAAATTTTTAATAATTGTCAAGAAGTTATGTTTATGTTTTAAAGTTTTCTTTTTTGAAAAAAATTGAAATTGTTTTTATGGTATCCACTCTGTAATAATGGGTTATGTTTTGATTGTATTTTCCAAATTCACTAAATCTATAAACGTGAAAAGATCCTCAATGTAAAAAAGAATTGTTTTCTTTACTAAATTCAGGATTATGTATGTAATAAGATCAGGTCATTATTCCATTAGTTAATGGAGGATAATTCCATTGTTCTATATGAAGTTTAGTAGTGTTTTAGATGGTGTTCTTGGGAAATTGGTAATGGAAGTCATTGTTGTTTTTCTTTGGAACTCTAGTAATAGTGGTATGGTCATGTTCAGTCATTATGTGTGGTAATTCATAGAATGCAACAATGAAGATCATATGTTTGGTTCAATGAATGATGATAATGATACTCATATGCTAGGGAGAATTGTATTGGTCACAGGTGAATAAAACATATTTCAGATTGGTCATGGAGGTAGTGGTATCTATCAATTGACTGTCGAGGTAACACCAGGATATTAGAGTGTGGTTGGATATGATGTGATCTCATTCCATGATATATATAGGAATTGGGATTTTGATGTAGTTTTATTTAAATTCAATTCAATGTAGTCGAGTTTATAGATGTGTTGGTGTGATTCAAGGATGATTAATATTAGTGGTGTGTTGGTGCTCGAGGTGAGAGGTGTGATGGCTAGAGTAAGCGGTTGGTGATCCAACTATACAATTACACTGGAACTTTGGTTCAGAATTTTTTGTGGGAATTATTATTGTCAAATGATTCCTATATGATTTTGATCATGGATACAGGGTAGTTTGGTGGTGCATTGTGGGTGAGTCCAATCATTTTTAGGAAAATTCACCCATATGTGATCTAATTAGTGTTCTATGTGTTTTTGGATGCAGTGAGATTAAAACTGTGTTGGGGGTGTCATTTAGAATATGTTCAAGGTCGTCCAAAGGTCAACCCATGAGTTTAGAGGAAAGTCCATTGGGTTCATGCTTGGTGGTTGGAGTTGTGTAGTGTAATCACGATGATAATTTATAGATGGGAAATAGTGTTTTAGAAGCGTATTAATGAATGTGGTAGGATTGTGTTGTGGTTTAATGACTACTAGATGCTTCTTGATGAAAAGAATCCCCATGGTGGGGAGTTTGTAATGACTTGTATCATTATGAGTTGTGAATTCTTGAGAGATATTTAAATTTTGGCCTATTAAGGGGCCAATTATAAAATTGGCCTCAGATTGGGAATCCAACCATTTTTAAATCCCAAATTAATGGTTTTGGATGTTGTTTGGGGCCGACGAAATGTCTCAGATACTTAGGTGGATGTTGGAGTATGGTTGGGGGACCTGAGAGGCAAACCGTTTAAAATTATAGTCCATTCATGGAATGAATGGTTCAATAATGTTTAGTACTGCATTTATATATGTCTATGACTATTATAATGTGAACACTTTCAACAAATAAGGTACTTACATTAATATGGTGACCCTTAAGTGTGGGGTTGGGGTACCTTACATTGGAAAATCTTGGCATGAACTATGGTACATGCTATAATAGTGGTTTGGATAAGGGGTATTTTTCTATTCCTTAAGAATTTCATGGTATAAACCATAGTTTCACTCCATTAATGGTGTCTAGGGGTTTTTTATTGATGAATAAAAAATTCCCATTGTGTGCACCCTTGGGTTTCAAGAGTTAAGGGAAATGTGGGATGGCCACTTTTGCCAATTTCCTCCCCCACACATATTCTTCATTGGTCCTCCTTGAGAGGGGATTATTTTTATATAGTATCAATGGGGATCACGGGTATATTCATCCATTTATTCCTTTGTTCTTCCATTTTTTTATTCTTATTATTTAGCTAGATTTTTGTTCGGGTCTTCCAATTATTTCCATCATAGAATGGTCCAAATCATCCCAATTGATAGTGATTTTACTCGTCATGCATAGAGGATTTATAAATATGATATTTTCACATTATCCCACAATAATTTGATGAAGTCTATTCATGTTATGAATCTATCTTAGTATTTTTTTGAATGGATGAAATTATACATTAATCGGGCATAATGGGTGGGGAAATCTTATGGCCACGGTACAGGTGTGTGTTGGGAGTTAGCTGCACCACATTGAACATGGTTTCAGTGAGTGGATAACGATCATTGATATTTTTGGAATTTATAAATAATTAACTTAAATATTATAATTTAATATAATTTTTTATAATTAATTATTGTCTGCGTCTTGGCATGCAATATGTTCTTGGGAGCGTATATGAGGCTTAGTGGTCTTGGATGACGCTCAGTAAAGCTCGGTTAATGGCTGACTCCATGATTGAGGTAGGTGGACCCTATGATAAAATTTCATATTCTTGTATATTAATTAGTGTTATGGGATAAATAATTATATGGGTTTATTAACATGGTATAATTATTGGTAGAGTACATGAGTGAGATGACATGTGGCATTGAGCCACCTGGTATGTGACCAAGTAAACATTAACACATTATTTAATTTTGGATTTCCTAGATACTATGTTGCTAAGGGGTGACGTCTTTGGTTGATTTAAAAAGATATTTCTAGGAAGCACTTGTCTATTAGATGAGACGCATGATAACCAAGTTGGGTTCCTATGGCTAGTGGGTGGGTAAGAGGGTCTTTTGGTTGAGTGATGGTGGGTAAGATGGTCGTACATCTCAGGAGTAGTAAGGAACACCCTCCTAAGGTCATAAGTGAGTCTTTTTGAGACAGGTTATTGGGATAACCCCTCTAGGGATATAAATATGTGATATAGAGGGTTTCCCTTAGGTGATGGGTTGATAGATCTCCCTAAGGAGATGTGGGTTGAGACATAGGTGAGGGTTGTGGGAGTTGATTGGGAATTGGAATTGGTATGTCCATGGGATTTTGTTTTGGTATTGAACCTTTCCAACTTAGGCCAAGGTCATGTTGAATATGATGTCTTGTAATGATCCCTCTGTAGAAAGGCTGGTAGTGATAAGGGACATTGGTGAGGATGTGGATTAAATTCATGGGGTCCGGATTTGTGGGTTCCTAGAGATTGTGTTATCCTTGAGAGTCGAAATGTTTATGATGGTATCGTTGAGATGAAAGTATAGTATGTCTAAAATAACCTTGTAAATTAATAGATATCCGGGATGAGAATGTTGTGTGGACTAATATTTTGTGCATGAATGATGAGGTATGTTCCATAGGAGGGGATAAGTCTATGTGACCAGCACATATGTAATAATCCAATGATATTATGTGATGGGATATGGTCTGTGTGTTTCATTTCATATGTGTGATTTTGATAGGAATTTATATTGGTTGGGGAGTGGATCCTAAATCTTGGACTTTCTAAGAGATATGTGTTTAGAAAGACTATCATGACTAATATAGAGTCCTAATGTGAATGAATGTTGGGCCATAACATTACAGAAAATATAGAGGTTATAGAAGCTAATTTTACTTGAGTGAGAAGGTGTGGAAAACCATGTTTTATGTGAAAAAGTGTGGGTTGAATGATGATCAGGTAATCCTTACATAAGTGTCATGGTTCGTAGAAAAAGACTATTCGTAGCCAGATGGATGTGTCATAAAGTGATGCATGATCTAGATGATGGAACCTTCCTTGATTGGTAATGAAGTGGATCAAGATATATATGCCTAACTATTACTTGTTTTTTTAGGTAACGGGTTGTGTTTTTTCAGGATTCCTACCATGAAACATTAGGTACATGATAGAAACCTAGTATGTGTGGAACAAGGTGAAGAGTGAATTCAAATATTGTGTTATGGAAGGTTTTTTTGGGAACCATGGGGTCATAGTTAGTACAGAATACCCTGATAGTCTTGTATACATTTCAAGTGTCATGATGGCCGGGTTAGCACATGAAGACCCAACAATCATGTTTATTTATTTTATTTCTTTTCATCATTCATACACCCACATATGATGGTGTATATTATGGGTTCTTATTTAAGCCTTACAGAGCTATATGACCACACCCTACATAAGAACTGTGTTCTATATGTAGACCTTATGTCTTCATTTAGGACAAAAAAAGAAATGTGTAACGCATTGGAATTGTACTTCTTTAACATATTAGAGATTGGGAAGGGGCCCAATAATGGAATTGGGTATAGTGTGTATACTTTTGGTCTTTTTCTTATTCTCTAATTAGGTTCATCATAATGGTAAATCATTGTATGTTTTTAATGAAATCAGTATGCATGATATAATATATATCTATTTATTATATGTACTCTGATGTTTATTTTTTTTTGTTAATTATTGTTATTGATAATTATGATATAGATGAAATAGTCTCTAAAATGATGTTATTTGGACCTCTCTGATGGTTGGAAGCCTCTAGTATATGGGGAGGTAAACTTAAGGCCATGTGGAAACCTTAACCTAGGAACCATTGAGTCTCCCAACCTAGAGGAATCTAAAATTATGTTTTAATTATTCAATAAATTATATTTCAAAAATTACAATATATTTTGAAATAACAACTCTCTAAACCCATTACCTTTACCACTTGAATAGTCTCTAAAAGTTTCATCGCCTCGTTCATATTTATGATATGATAAAAAATAAAAAATATTCTATATTGTGTTTGTAATATATAGTATACATGTACCACGTCACTTTATTGATACATATAAGGCATATTTCCAACAAAATTATTTTTAAGAGAGTCTTATAACAAAAGAAAATTTGCTTCCACTTAGGTTAGTAATGAATTTTTATTAACACAAGTAGATTTTAAACATTTATTCTTAGGTAATATTGAGGATCAGAGTTTAAAAATATAATATTTTTTGTTTCAAATAGATTTTGGAAAACATAATAAATACTAACTCATAAAATATTCATAAATTATACATCTAAAAAATTTTCTTTATTAAAACATCAATCAAATATTTTGATAAATAAGGGCATGTACATATTTTGACATTAATTATTATATTCAAATCCTTTTTAATTAATATTTAATTTTTTCACAAACAAAATTTTATCACATCTTTATCTACCTATTTCTGACACTTTTGTCGGGGCGCATGCATCCGTATGGGGAGGATGCACAATTGTTGCCCCGTAATCTAGCTTTCTAAAGGTGGGCGGCATCCATCACTTTTTTAGGGACGTTCACTCCTTGATCGAAATGGGATGATTGTATTTCGGTTCTTCCTTCTGTGGATTCCTCCTTAGAAATCATCACTTAGTCCCGGTCTCCCTTCTAGACATAATATGTTGTTTGTGAAACTCTTCCTAACGCCATATCTTCATGGACCCCAGTTAATTACTCTTCTTCTATCGGGACATTTCAAAGGGTCCGGTCAGGGCAGAAACCTTCGGTCAGGGGAGTAGTCATGTTGGGCATCATTGGTGTGTATGGACGTTGGGACACTAGCGCGTCCGGGTTTTGTCCCCTTATTATATAGCTTCTTGAGGGAGTGGAAGCCCGAGGCATCCCACGTCGAATGTGGGGAATTATATGCCATAGCCATATATCAGAGGATTTCCTCATCTTCACATGTTTAACATAGGGTATTCCACAAGTTTAACGTTCAGTGGAGATGGATCAGACTGATCAGAACACTGACTAGAGAGGATTAGATGGGTGAAACCCCTATATGGAACAATGACGTTGGGCCAATGTATTGTTGAATTCCATGCCACTGTTGAGGGGAATGGGGAATGAGATGAATTGATTTCACTGGGATTTGGTATACGAGATAAGAATCAGGATGGATTATGGATGAATGAATTAGAGGGAGAATGAAATAGGACCATCTGAAGGGCGAATATGAAGTTGGTATTGATCCTTGAAGAGACTTCCTACATATCCCCATAGTAGGGAATCAATTTCCTCATAGTTAGGTGAAAGTAGTTAATCCTGAAAATGTCTTACCGCTGGTTGGAGTTCCAATGGAATATCGCTGAATGGTGTGATAATGGATTACCGCTGAAAGAGGTTGACAACAGCTTACCGTTGAATGGGGAACAAAACGTGGAATATAGTTTAACATTATGCAGGATGGGGTGGACTGACATGAAGTGGCCAGGACCATTGGTTGTTGGGCTTCAACCTCAGGGTAGGCTTCCTATGTACCCTGCCTTGGCAAGGATCAAAATCCACATCATTCGGGTATGGGGAAAGAGTCTGTGAACCGACATGAATATGGACCTGGGGTCCAGGTGGATGGTGGGATTGAACCTAAATGAGGCTTCTACAAACCCTGCCTTGTCAAGGATCAAAGACCTCATAGTTCGGGTTATAGGGAGCATTTTGGGGTTACAATCTCTGGCGGCCCAAGGTGTTGGTGAACCAACGTGAATGGGTTATGAGCGGCCAATGGGTGGTGGGCTTGAACATCATGGAGTCTTCCTACATTCCTATCCTTAGCATGGATCCAAGACCTCATATTTCATGGGGTGGGGCTTATACTCTTGGATACCCATGGTGTTGGTGAACTGACATGAATGGGGTCGAAGTGACCAATGGGTGGGGGGCTTGAACCTCATGGAGGCTTTCTACGTACCTTTCCTTATCAAGGATCAAAGACCTCATTGTTATTTTTGAGCAGCCTATACTCTAGTCTTCCCAAAGTGTGATGTCATGGTCGATGCTTACTCTAATCCCATGAGATTCATCCATGCTGTGAGAAACAAGAGGTAGCCAAGGCCTGACGATCACGTCACGAACTGTGCATCTGTGGGAAGTGGAGTGGGGCTTACACGTGATCGTAGCCCAAAGAGGAAATAGGGGCATATTCATGGTTCACAACACAAAGAGGAAATGGGGTCTTATATGTGGTTAGCAGCCCGGGGAGAGAAATATTGGGACATATTCCAGGATGGAGACCGAATGGAAACAATGCCCAGTGGGAAAGGTATTTTGTACCGAAGAAAGGGGGGTCTGGTGTCCATTCCCCCCATGTCCATGGGACCGAATAAGAAAGGAGGAGTAGGGATGCTGACTTCTATAAGAAAATATTGGGGCTTACACTGAGATGGTCACCATTTCACCCAGACAGAGGCCACTCCGATAAGGGGGATCTCATTCCATTAGAGGAATGATCTCACTCCCGCAGAGACTGGTGGGCGTGAAGAATGTCCAAAGTCGGGGCAACTCGTGTACGATACATGGGGTGAGGTCACTATTCAACGTCATGTGCTGAGGACGATGGTGAATGACATTTTGACATCATGCAGTTCGGATGAAGTTGGTACACTACGCACCCCCTGGACATACATAACTAGTACCCTTTGCACCTTGGTGAAGAGAGGGGATAAACAGTGCCAGGGATGGGGGGGTTATGGTGCGAACCATTGGGGGGTCCACGTTACTATGGCTATGTGAAGAATCAATATCCGTTGGCATTCCTATGCGAAGAGGCATGAGGGAATGCAATGCAACGGGTAGTATCGTCCAAGGGACTTTGAAATCACATCGTGCAATCTTGGAGGATCGCATGGGAAAATGAATTGAAAAGAAGAGGGGTTCATAAGTAGGGTCCTTGTGAATATCTGGTGCTCTGTTGGGAGTAGGTTACTTGTGAATGGGTGTGCTATGAGAAGTAAAGTGTCTCAGCCTAAGCAAAGGGCAGAGGTGCATATAGGAGGTGCTTCGCAAAGTGGAATGGAATTAGTGGAGCACTGTCTTGTTGATAAAATGTTTCTTGCGGAGTAAGGTATCATGAAGTAATGTGCTTCATGACATAAAATGACCATGCATTAGCATGTGGATCACATGTACATAAAGGGTTTTTCGTGAAGCATAAATGCTCCATGACGACCCATGTCCCCTTGGGGATCCCCTTCCTTCACGGAGTCCCTTAGGCTCTATGAAAGGCATACCTCTAAAAAGAGGGGGTTAAAACATGGAATTGGGGAGGCACTTTGCAGAGAAAAAGTACCTTGCATAGCTTATGGTTCGCAGTGCAGAAGGCTCTTTGTGATTCGAGAGAAAACAAGTTAAAAGGTTAGATGATCCACCGTAGGACTTGGGGGGAGTCTGATATTTATAGGCAAGATGCACCACGAAGAAGCGGGCACTCGGTGTGAAGAGGGAGTTGTTTATTCCATTTTGGGCTCGTGAACGTCAAATGCGGTCATGGTGCATCCCATATCCTAGCTCTGCAGCAGGTCAAGAACTTCAAAGGTTCTCATGGAGCATAACCGCCTCCTCGATCCGCCGTATCCTCCCAGGCATCAAATCCGTTCATGGAGCGGCCCGCCTCCTTGCTCCATGGAGGTCATGGAGTGATTGGGTCTCTGTGAATGTTCTTCACGAGGTAGCCCTTTGAGGCTTTCTATTTATTCATCTTATTCTCTCATTTTGGCGCCTTCAAATGCCACCCCCCCCCTCAGACTTGGATCTGGGGTGAAATCGATGGTCGAAGTCTGAGGTTCAATCCCCAAAATCCTCGGTTGTTCGCGAAGCTCTATCGTGAAGAGGGCTCGCGAGGTGGATAGGCAACGCGCCGGCCAAGCATGCTGCAAATCTTGGTGCGAAATGAACATGTCACAAAGCTCCGAAGGTTTTCGCCTATAAAAATAGGAGTTGAAGTCTCTTTTTTCCTTTCCCCTCTCCGAAAAATTTTCTTTTTGCACTCTCGATTTGAGAAGCTCCGTGTACTCTGTGATTTCACTCAATGAATTGGGTCTTCGATTCACGACGCACATTGAGATTTTGACACCACAACATCCCTTCACAATATTGCGCTTGAAGGCATAGGCAGGACTCCATGAACAGGATTTGCGAATGTTCTTCACGAACCATCCCAAAAATCATCCATGTTCTAAAACTGAAGGGATCATTGAGAAGCTTCACATGGGGTTCTTGCTGATGCTGCCCAGAGGGAAATGATGGAGAACAATCTGGGTCTAGGAGAGTTAGTCTGAAGCCACTCTAACCATGATTGGTTTTTGGTCCTGCTATCAAAGAGCCAGAAGTAGTACCCATTATATAAGAGGTTTCCTTTTTTTGCTTCAAGTTGAGGGATGACGTCTTCATCCCTGAAGCATGATGGGACAAACCAGCTTACTGGTTCAGGGGTACGTCGTACCAGCACCAATGGTTCAGGGTGGCTGAAGGCCATGCCCGAGAGGACTTCACACCTATTGTTATTGACTGCCTATACAACCAACTGAATAATGTTTACAAGAAGGTGTTTTAGCTGTAGACGTCTCCTCCTCTATACCACACAATACTAAAGGAAGCTATGAAGAACCTAGGGAAGGGGTGGTCTGTGGAATGGGACATGTGCCAGGGCGGCAACTATACAGACGATTGGGCCTTGGCCTACTGGGTAGGCACCTCGTGTGAGGTGTTTGGGGTTGATCTGAGGAGGGTGGGTCCGTATGAGTTAGCTTGGGCCTCCCAAATCTACATCTATCAACCAAAATAGCTAATGCTGAAGCTGTTGAGTAGGTGGTAATCAAGGACCAATACCTTCCATTTACACCACGAGGATGTTGGTATTAGTTGTGGGATGTCCATCAAATTTTGGGGGTCCCGATACTGGGGGTGATGTACAAAGAATTCCTCCCTATTACGAGTGCATGGGAGGATCCAGAGAAAATGGAATGACTGGAAATTTCATTGATGGAGCTGGTGCTCAGAGAAGACAAAAATGCCAATAGAGATTTCCACTTTTAGTGGTGCTTCAAGCAATTCATGAATTTCACATTAGGTCGACAGTTCCCAGTGAGGCCTTGGACTTTCCCAAAGGGGGATCAATGGGGTGAGGAGCAGTTGTACTGGCTGCTCTTAGTGGACAACCAGTGTAAGAACTGGGGTTTTAGAATCATCACTGAGCAGCAGCCAATAGTCAGGCTGATGGAATTCATCGTGGCACTTATCTGTTGTTGGATCCTACTAGTGAGGGATACCAACACAAGAGTATGCCCAAGAACATTTATCAGGGTGTCCATGTTGGCAACATGGGGGCGGGACAACCTAGGAATCCCGATGCTCACCGAACTATATAAGATTTTGTGGAATATCAGTGATGGGAAGAGGTCGTAGAGGGTATGCGGGCCATTCCACCTCCGGTATGGGTGGATAGAAGCACATTTCCGGGGGTTTAACGTATACCCAAACCCTATCTCTCATCCAGGCATGGAATTCTGCCCATTAATACTGAACGTATGGGGGAGAATTCTGACCAGGTTTACGACACCATTTATATTTAACAGGGTGTGGAATGCGGAATAGTTGAATTTTAAAACAATTTGGATCCCAACGGGGGTATTCACATATGATGGTCACAGAACAGAAGAGCATTGGGCATATCTTTTGGCCTTTCGAGATGGAGACTTTGTGGAAAGGGTGGACTGTGATCCCCTCTGTGAGCCATACACCTCACACTGGATTTCAAGGGAGTTTCGGTGCATGCAGCGACTGACCCCACAGGTCTATTTGGAGGTGCGCCACGAATAACAACCATGTGTGATGAGGCAGATGTGGCCCATGTTCACACGGGAAGACAGGGAGATGTGGAACGATCTACCTCTGCCTACAGCCATCTTTGGGTGGGTGAAAGAGTATGCCAAAATCTAGGATGCGGCTTATCCATGTGAGATACTAATGTAACCAACCATTTGGGTCCGTGATGGAAAACTTCCCCGACCTCAAGGTCGGGGCCAGAAGGCAGCAAGGGCTTCCAGCGGTGGCGGGGCTATCGTGGTAGTGAGGCCCGCACCTTTTGAGGGTGAGGTAGCAACCATAGATCCAATAGTGGTATTAGACCTTGTGGTTCCAGAAGAACAATGCCATCTAGAGTGGAAGCCACCGAGAGGATTCTGCAGGATACCCACCCAGGCTCTGGGGAAGCGGTTGTGCCATATTGACATGAATTCGAATGTTGTCTTCCCAGAGGCATAGGACATCTGGGATGTCAATAATAAATTCCTCATCTCTACTGAGTTGAAGAAGAACCTGAACCATCTCGGGATGGATTTACCAAGGAAAGGCCCTATCAGGGATGGTTTTTCGGTGTCCCAATCTGAAGGGGAACAATATCTCACTGAGCAGGAAGACTTTGTGCACTCACGAGGTGCTCCTAGTCTAAGTAAAGATCGATTCAATGTGTTTCTCGATCACACTACTCACCCGCAGTATTCATCCACTAATTTAAGAGAGCTCTACCCTCTCCCAAAAGAATAAGAATATTCCTCTTGGGGAGACGAGGCGGGGAGAGGGATCCTGTTAGAAGAGGGCGATGTTAAAGATCAGGACTCAGATCATGAAGAGTTCACAAGGGCCCTTAAGGTAAAAACCTGAATCCACCTCCCTTGATAATTGCTTTGAGGTCATTCCGAACTCTTTTCTAACATTCGAACTATGCATGAGAGTATTATATATAGAACTCGTTGTTGTCTCTTAGTTGGTGCAGATCCAGGACCTTAGGGATCTACGCCTACCGCCGCATCTATTGTTGTGTCCAGCGGGGCAAAGATACCGAAGGCGACCCCTACAAATCATTCAATCATTGCGACCATATACGGGGCTAGGCTTTGGGGTCCCAACGACATCAAACCATGATCGAGATCATGAATTCAATCTATGTAAGTCTCTTCTACCTATTTCATGATTCCATCCCCTAAAAATCCAACTGACATTCATGTACCCCCCCCCCCCCCCTTTAATTGGGTGTGTATAGTTCTTCAAATGGAATGGGCCACATTGGAGAGGTTGGTCAGCGCTTTTGGCAGCATCCTTCCCATTCAAATGACAGTGGTCTTGGGGGTAGATGTCCAAACCGTTCTAACTACGGTGATCCCGATAACTAGTGGGACCATTAGCGGGTTTTCACCTGAGATCATTGAGGTGGGATCTGATGATGAGTGTCAAAAATATTGTCCAAGACCCACCACACCTGATATAACACCAGATGTGGACCCTAATGATTAGGTCCTGGGAGCGTACCCAGAATATGAGTCTACCAACCATGATGACTGGGACGAGACATCCTCTGATGAAGAGGACAACAAAATACTCTACCGCTGGTCATGGAAGCTGATCAAGCGCTTCATTGATGATACCCCCAAGAACTATGGCTGGATGATATGGAAAGACTTCTCTCACAACTATGCGAACTGTGTGCTCGGGGTGTGGATGCCCAGCGTCCTCACATGCTCGTCTGAAATCTTATGGCAGAAAAGATTCGTGAGTATCACTTTGGCCTCGGTGTGGGATGGCAGCGGAGGAAAGTGGTAAACATCAAGAGGCTCTGAGAGGCCAAAGATGAGGTTCAGTGGCTGCAAGCTCAGGCGGATGAGCATTCCGCTTCCGTTGATGCGTAATCCGAGTTTCAATCGCGGCTGAAAGCCCCACTGGCGGAGGCCGAAGAGGGCATGAAGTGAGCCTCTAAAGAGATGACTGTCATTCAGACCGACGTAGAGATGGCCTAGATTTCGGCCGATGAATTGCGCCCCATTGCTGTCGTGGAGGGGCGGGATATGAACAGGCAGCAACAATGCCTAGATGCCACCAGCCATAGGGTGGATGATCTGCTGTGATTTTTTAACCCGGATAACACATCCATGGGGGGAATCGAACCTCTGGTACACTAATGATTAAAAACCCTCAAATTTACATTGATTATTTGATTGTTTTATGTCATATCATGCATGAGTTCTATTGTTTACATTATTTTATTGCCTTTTTGTTCTATTTGTGGAGCGTCAAGCGATCATTCCCTAAGCTCATGTGGGTCGGGCCTGATGTGAGAAATAAGGGATGACCACATTATCACCCCATCTAAAATTAGGAGTGCAAACCAAGCATCTGGAATCCGGGATTTGTACAACCGCCCCAGATTTCATGAAAAAGATGGGAGAGACCTGATTAGAGAATGAAGCTCTTAGAATAGTCAAATTACCATTTTCCCTGCATGTTCTTGTGCAAGAATGGGGTAACACTAGGGGCACGGGAATTAGTCCAAACAGATTGGAATGGAAGGTGTGAATCTCGAAACTTAGGATTCAAAACACTTTGGGGGTGGCTAACAATGAAGTATAACTATTGACCACATTTAAAACATAGCATCCTTATTGTGTTAGCTTGGAATGGGGATAAAAAATGAGGGTCGATCGTTGACCATGTTTGAAACACATGGCTTCACTTGAAATGTCATCCATTAGTCTTACAGAACGTTAGCCCATGCCAGTTGGTGAGCCATAGGTCAAGAAACCATACTGTTAGGGGATTCCTTTATATGTGAAAAGGGACGAGGGTCTAAATAAACGGCACGCACAACATGCATGGTGGACTGATAGGTTGTTTGAATGGGGCCCAATGTTTAAATAATGGGTACCCTAGAGCTAACTATGTAGTACTTTTTATTACTGTATCATGTATATAGTTAGATATGCATGATGTTATCTTACCATTATAATGCAGACATTTATGTGTCTAATATATTAATGGTAATGTCCAATGGTTAATTTTCATGTCAAGAGGTTATAGAAGATCCCAGGTCATAATGAGAACCTCAAGTTACAATGAAATTGATCCTAAATATATGTTCTATAGTCTAGATACATCTGACTGAGTGGACACAATAGATGTATGGTGATCAGGTGCTGGGGGATCATAATCACTGTGAATTCTTCTCATGAAGTTCTCATTTGGTGATCTCTAGTAGTGAGATCATGAGGTCAGACCCGCCAATAGGAACACCACATGTTTTGGGTGACATTGGTTGTTCTATCTACAGACATGTGTATTGGTCTAATGACTTGAGACCGTTACTAATGTATATCATTTGATTACATACTTTGACGCAAGATGAAAACGTTATCAGTGATGTCATGGTGAGGTATTTTTTGTTGGGTGCATCGTTGGTGGTATGACATTTGTTGAAAGGTCTATATATGATTTGTCGCTTCCATGTATAGGAAGTTGTACAGCTGAGGCCTAGTTGATCAGGATGGTTCCGCCTTCATAAGACTTTGGCCAAAGCAGTAGAAAGGCATATCCATCTGGATAAATCAACAAATAATAAAGCAAGATAAGGACGATGACACAAGATTGTTTCCTGCTTTATGATATATTTAATGACAATGTGATTATAGCATACAGTTAGTGTTCATAGGATGGTAGTCATTGTTATGACTATCCTTCTCTATAGGGGCCTTAATTAGTTTCTAGACTCCATAGTTGGTCTTTGGATTTTATTCCTTGTAATCGAGATAAGCGACTAGAGGGTGACACACAATAGCGTATTCAAGAATACTCCCAATTCAGTGGAATAGGTATATGGACATAGTAGGCCCTCCCTCGGGGTCCAATCGTTGTCAAAGTGGTCGGTCACCAAATGAATTAAATAAATTCATTAATATACATGTTAGGAATATTTGGGATTGAATTTATTTAATTTATTTACAAGGTTATTAAATCCAGGAAAAATATTAATCAAATAAATATTATTTAATATTCAAGGTTTGTTTAATATTAAGTGGGATAGCGACTTGAGTTAAATGCCTTGGCTTTATCACGTAATATATTATATATTTATTACAAGTATGTGATAAAATATTAAATAATATTGGCACAATTTAGTTCGTCAAAATTATTTATTTAGTGGACGTTGAAATAAACAAGGTATGGGGAACCCAACCGGGTATTTCTCATCTGCACTATATATAAGAGAGGAGGCTCTCTCTCTTGGGTGTGAAAATAACTATTCATTCATTTTATGGAATTAAAGTTGAGAGCCTCTATCTCCTACCACTCTCTAGTGAGAGAATCTCTCGATCCAAGAAGCTCTGATCCAAATATCTCTCATGAATCGAAGGCTTATCGATGCAGTGCTCATCAAAAAGATGAAATCATCATCGGATTTCCACGCTATCACCTGAAGTTTGACGATTGATGTTCTAGCTGATTTTTGGAGCACCTGTCGATGATCTAGAGGGATCCTTCTTTGGATCCTTCCAGTGGTGATCGTCATTGACTAGTATCAGTCAACCACACCTTCATATTTGAAATGGGCACATTTTCATTTTAATTTTTTGATCCTTATAATTTATGTGACATCCTACGACCTCTACATGGCTCGTTTTATAGGTGACAAAAAGTTTCATCATCCTACCGAAAAAATTTTAAAATCCCCAACCCGCAATCTTCCACTGTGGGTCCTAGAACCTAACAGTGGATTCAAAGGGATCATGTAAATATCTGAGCCAAATAAATTTCATTTTCATAAAATTAAGTATATGGTTCAAAACTGGTCTCATCAGTTCAAACCGTGCACCAATCCGATCTCAAACAGCCATGTTATGGCCATTTTATTTTTTGGGATTTGATTGAAGGTGCAGTTTGATATCGGGTTCTATTTTTATTTTATATTGGCAAACCGATTGAGTTTCAATTGGTTCTTCCAAAATAAATTTAATTTTGCGAATAGTAAATTTTACAATTTAGTAATTTTCATAATAATTTTATTATTATAATAATAAATTATTATTTCATTAAAAATATTTTATTATTATTATTATATTAAAATGCTCTGTAGTAGCCTTTGGATTTTTATTGGAAACACATAAATTAAATGTGAGGACATGACTCAATAAAACAAGGGGGCAATGAAGGACATCAAAGGAAGTCTTAAATAAATTAAAAAAACTAAGTGGGCCTGGCTTTGCAGGTCATGAAGGAAAAGATCACAACAAATAAACACAAAATAGTGGGGTGGCACATTGAAACAGTAGAAGAAAAAAAGGGAAACTAGGTGTCGGCGGAACCCTGGCCGGTCTCCCTCATGACGCCGCACAAGAAGGTTGCCCCCAATACAGATCTCGCCAGTCTTTCGTAGCAGACCTCTTCGGAACACCACACTAGGGACCCCGGTACCGCCTAAACCTGGCCTCCACCCCACTATCCCACCTTCCCTGGATGGCCATCTCCTAATTCCACTCAGTTCCTCCTCCAGACCAGCACCTCTATGCAGCGCTTGTCCTCCCACCCCCACCCCCAACCAGATTTGCTCCCGTAGTGCCGCATTCAAGCCCGACCATCGCGTCACAATTCACCATCGGTGCTCCTCAACTGTGAAATAGAACTGCCACCCACCTTCCCCGGAGCCGCCTCCTGGGTGACCCGCACCCATGAAAACCCGACCGCACCCCGCGCTGCTAGACAGACCTCCCGGAGTGCTTGCTACCTGACTGCGCACCAGTAGCTAGGCCTGCTTGCTCCCGGCAGCAAACCCTGCTCAAACATGGAGACCCACAGCCGGCCAACCCATTCCATACGCAGCGGTAGGGTGCTAGCCTAGCCCTCTGGGCCACCTCAACTCACAAAAATGGGGTCGTCGCCTCCGTTGGATGTCGCCCACGCACCTGGTCGCGACATCATATCCCATGCTTCCCCACATTCCCTTGTCTAGGCTGCCCTGTTCGCGGCACCAGAACCACCTCTGTCTACACCGACGAGGTACTTTTAAAATTTTCCTTGCATGTTATTTTTTCCACCGGGAAAAATAGGCAGTGAAACGATCCGGGCGGATCATCCAGGCCCAACCTGTCCTTTGGCGGTCCTGTATGGCCTTGCACGAGTTTTGGCCCGACCCAAATAGGCCGTACAGTCGAGTATTAGGGGTTTGACCAATTAAAATTAATCAATATTAATTAAATTAATTAATACAATTTTAGTTTATAAATTTAATTAACTAAAATTAATTTTTGTTAATAATTATAATACCAGGATAAAAATAATTCAATTTATTTATTAAATTGAAATAAGTTTAATTAATTTTATTTTCACATTAAAATTAAATTAATTAGTGGACTAGTAATTAATAAAATTATTTGAATTTATTAATTCATTTAATTTCATTAAATAAACCCTCACTCTTAATTATTGCATTTTTATTTTTATCGCGCTTCATTTTACCCATCTGGTGGCCTTGAGTATCGACCCTTTTATGTCTGTATTTAATTATTTAATTAATTAAATATTTAAATGTGAGAGACGATTGTTATTAATTAATTAGATGGTCTGCACATCATCTTTATTTTTTTGGTTAAAATGTATAAGGTCATGCGTGTCCAATTAATCTGGTGTATATTTATACCCGAGTCCCCCTCGCCTGCGCGGATGTAATTTTCTACTTCAGACAAAGATGATGAACGACGTGGACCTCTCCAAGATGAGGCAGGGCACGACGGTGCAAGACGACACATGGATTCCACCAAGACGAGGCGGTACTGCAAGATGTGACATCGACCCCGCCAACACGTGGCAATGTTCAAGAAGTGAAGAAAACATAAAAGACATGGGGAAAGCTTCATTTTGAGTCAAGCATCAACTCAGGTACGATGACCTAAGTTCCTTTAGATTCTCAAGACTAGTCAAGTAGTTGTTTTCCATTATGTGTTTATTTATTAGTTTATGCATTTTAGAACAGTGGGTAAAATACATAAAATAATATATAATAAATTGCATAATAAAGCGGCGTATGTTCTTCTATTAATGTTTAGTTGTGATAAAAACATCATTGATGAAGAATTTTAATAGAAATGAACTACATTCGCCGAGAGAGAAAACCAATAAAACCCTCAAAGAAAATATTATGTCACAAAAAGCCTTCCATAATTCAAGTTTGAACAAAACCAGGTGTTCGAGGTGCTGGTCATTCCTTAGATTAGGCTGCCTCTTACTACCAGGGAGTTCATATTCATGCGGTGGGTTGACATAACTAAAATTTTAGAAATTAAATAGACTTATCTAGAATGATGTAATTTTAGAGGTGAGCATTGATTAAATCAGTAAATGTTTTTTGAAGTTGGGACTTCACTCAACAGATCAAGGAACAATGTGTTAATGTCATTGTACAGCCCAAATCCTACCTTGGACCCTCCGAGTAGTGGCGTAGCCATAGCATGTAGACTATGGGGGAGGTTCAGGGCTCCTTTACACTCTAATTCCCAATAGTATTCATATTCTAGTACAAAGGGTTCCTAGAATTCAAACAATTAGTGGGAGACATTTAATGATTAAATTTATTAATTATGTCTAAACTGGTAATCACATAAAATTACAATCTGCTAAATTATATTTGTAGATAATGAAAAGCAATACCAAAATAAAACTGCTATAAATATTATACAAATTTAATGTCTAAACAATAACAAAATTCCATGTGTAGTATAGGTGCTTGCCCACATTACTACTATAATGGAAATTCAAGTTTCTTGTGTCCCAACCTGTTAGGCCACCTCAGGAAGCGAGTGTGTAAAACTACTTACAAGATACTCTTGAATCAAGCATATGATAGTTATGTCATAATGCTATCATCATATTCTGATATTAGTTGTGGTCGCTACATCATGACTTAAATGATGATCACATATAGTCTCATCTCCAAGATCCTTTTGAGGATAAAGTGAAGCCATATTTGAATTTGATGATTGCACTCGAATTGAGTAAAGTGAAAGGCAGTCCACAATCATTAATTTCATTCCATTATTATAACTTTGTCACCCAATTAATCTAGTCTTATATAAAGG
Organism: Viscum album; assembly: GCA_963277665.1. NCBI lineage: Eukaryota > Viridiplantae > Streptophyta > Magnoliopsida > Santalales > Viscaceae > Viscum > Viscum album. The sequence goes on along the minus strand of OY728150.1, from coordinate 1,876,554,079 downwards.
TAAAAACGAACGGTATAGAGTAAGTGCTTCCGTACCATTAAGGTAACATTCTCCAAGTAATAAAAATATTGGAGATGATGCCATCTTTTATTCTTAGGGCGAATACATTGAATGAAAAGGTAATAAGGATTGTGGAAAGTTACGCCAAAGGAACCTTCTTCATGTCCTTCAATGAAGAGTGTATGGTCATTTAACAGGAGGTTATTTGAATCACATAATGAAATGAATTCATGTATGTTTAAAAACTAAAATATAAGAAGAAAGTACACGCTTCTCGTTCAGTTTATATTCATCAAGTATTGTTATCTCACATACTTCTTGGGTATTAAAATACAATATACTTTTTTCATATATGTATTGGAAATAAATTACCAAGTAAGTAGAGAAACATTACTAGATGTAAAGTGTCTTCTCCAAACATATGAGAAATGGCGATTCCTATGTCCGTGGTGAGAAACACATAACATCTATTTTCCTAGTAATTGACTCATATTGAACATGTTGTGGAGTATATCCAAAAACATTTATCTCATCTGCCCATTTGGACATGATGACACATGATTCCATGTTTTGGAATGAATGTTGTTTTTGGTAACATTCTCCACAAATAGTTCACTGCTAATTGAATAAATTGAAATATAAAATGTATATAAAATGTATGACCTATCAATTTTGTGGAAATATAATTCTTTTCCATGTAAAAATATAAGTGGACATCAACTATATACCCACTATGGTATTTAGGCTGGGCACAGATAAACACCTTTGGTATTATTAACATCCTTAGTTTGGACAAAGAGACCTTTAGAAATAATTGTATGACACAATTCTTTCCGATGTTAGTTCAACAAGGCAGTGTGAACTATTCCAAAGAATGAAATAGGGAAAGATGCTTCATATGTTTCCTTTATGACATTAAATAATAGTGAAGTATATGTTTGGTAAGAAGATATGAGTTGCTTCGGATTGGCATGCCGAATATTATATTGACCAAAAAATCATCGATCTTGACAATATAGCGTGTTGTAATTCCTAAACGCATGTTACCATACCTACATCACCGTATTAATGATAATAAGGAAGATAGATTATGGGTCTTACATATTAACATTCATCAACAAAATTTATTGTAGAGCAATTCCTAAATGTACATTTTATACATCAAAGTTATGATGTCAGTTGTATCAATGTTACAACTTGCAGAAACATCCATTTAATGATGTGTTATGGAAATAAAAGCTTAATCCAATAAATAATATGCCAACTAAAATGAAAAATGGATATCATACGTGTAACAATATGATGAAAAATCAATTATATAATAGGATGTGTCTAGATGCAAAGAGTTTGTTAGGATTTAAACAAAAATCCATAAAGTTAAACATGTTATGGATTTGAGGCAATTATCCTAAATGTTGCATAGGATATTCCCTAATTCCCAATGATAGAAAATTTGTAGTCAAGTATTAGCATACATTTCTATACAAGGGTTCACATCTCTATTAGATATAGTGGGAGATGAATTTACTTGGACTTAGTCAATGCTCAAGATGCACAAATGGTTGCATAAGGAACAAGATCCAAAACTACATGTGGAATAGGCATGTTCAAAAGACACATACTGCGTAGGAAGAATGAAACCATGGTGATGGTATTCTATTCACCGCAACCGGTGATAAATTATTCATTAATAATAACAAATCCGATAAGTAAGAAGAATATGGAAGCGAGCTATGATTGAGAAGATCAACTGAAATTCAATAATGGATTCCATATATCAAATTGTGAAGGAACATATAAATTGAATACTATGGTGGGTATTCAAATGAAATTATACATGGATAGTACAAGTATGGTAGCAATAAGGCTCCATTGGTTATACCAAGTTGGTATTCATAAATCTATTAGAATCTTACTTCTCATAGCTGATCTTCTATGTTCATTTTATTGGTCATTGGATGTCGATATCATCTTTCATAGAAGGTGTCTTTAGAACGCAAGCAGAAAGAGACGATGACATCAAATGGTTCCAATAAGGGTGAAAAGTTATTAAATCCAATTATAGATTAATGTAAGGAACAATATCGTAGATAATTCATTATAAATTAATCATTTACATGTGTCTACCAAAGGTTCGTGGGAGCGCCAATGTTTTCCAAATGAAATATGTTTGTCAAAATATGGAAAACATATCATGGTGTTACAATTAGACAAGACCAGAATAAACAAAATTCTCCAATGATTGACATAACGTAGCATCCTCAATTCTAGGGAACATTATATACTAAGGTAGATCCATAGGTTGCATGGTCCAAGTAAATCTCAAACAAATAATGATATTATATTGGAAAAATACTAGTTGGAACAATTCAAGTTCAGAATTATTGACAAGGTCACATGGCTTAATTTTCCAAGGTTAACATGTTCAGAGCATGTGTAGAGATTAATGTAGTGAATTGATACCGTATTCTTTAGAAATTAATCAATAACATATGCCATAATATGTAAAATAATTGATACTGTCAGGATATAATTTATTATAGGCAGATATCATTTATTTGTAGGAGCACTACAAGTAATGCAATCAGAACTATCAACTTGTACTTCAAAAACTACAAATGATATGTACCTGGAATAGGAGATGAAGGTATACTAGTTAATGTGGGACACAAACTAGTAACCCCTAGATCAATTTTATCTAGTATCACTGTTTGGAAAAGGAGATGAGTGATGCAAGCTCAGAAAAGCTTGTGGTAGCCATACCTACAAATATCGAGTACGTTGTAGCATTTTAAGGCAGCTATGAAGTAGTTATAAATTTCAATGATTTGTTCTAGTTTATGGATTCGCACCTAGTAAGAAAAGTATTATCATAATGAGAATTATGAGATTCTTACTAGCCATGTTGTCATGTTATGACAATGGAAAAAAGTAATTTACTCGAAGATAACATATCTTGGGAAGTTTTACTCAAATAGATGAGGTTTCATATAGAAGATATGCCACATAGAAAAAACATTGTAGTTATAGTAGTTAAATCCATTACTCAACAGAAGCATGATATTAATCATGAGAGTAACTAGATAATTTAGTTAGTATGTTGGATATAGTTCAAGTGGGAGTGTTGAAATAATGGGTGCCCAGACCCAACTATGTAGTACTTTTGATTACCGAATCCTGTGTACAGTTAGATATGCATGATGTTATCATACCACTACAGTGTAGAATTTTATGCATCCACTATATTAATGGTAAGGTCCAAAGGTTAATTTTCATGTCGAGAGGTTATAGCAGATCCCAGGAAATAATGAGAACATTGAGATACAATGACATTGATCTTAAATATATGTTCTATAGTCTAGAAACATATTACTAATTGGACATAGTAGATGTCTGACAATCACGTGCGGGGAGATCATAAGCATTGAGACTTCATCTCACAATGTTCTTACTTGGTGATATCTAGTAGTGAGATCACGAGGATAGACATGCCAATAAGAACACCACATGTTTTGGGTGTCATTGGTTTTTCCTATATACGGACATGTGTTTTTGTCTTCTAACATGAGACCATTACCAATGTATATCATTTGATTGTGTACTTTGATGCATGATGAAAAGCATGGAACTGATGTTGTGGCGAGGTAGTTTGTGTTGGGTGCGTCGTTGGTGGTATGACATTGGCTGAATGGTCAATAATGGATTTGTCGCTTCCATCTTCAGAGAAGTTGTATATCTCATCCCTGGATGATGGGGATGGTTCCTCCATCATAAGTCTCTGGCCAAACTAGTAGAAAGGAAAATCCATCCGGATATATCAACAAATAATAAAGCAATATAAGGACGATGACACATGAGTGCATTCGGCATTATGAGATATTTAATGAAAAGAGATTATAGTACGTAGTCAGTGTTCGTAGGATGGTAGTCATTGCTATGACTATCCTTATCTATTTAATGGCCATGATGAGTTGGTAGACTCTTCTCTTGGACTATGGATTTTATTCACTGCTATATAGATATGGTCCTAGGGGGTCAAACACAATAGAGTATTAAAGAATCCACCATATTCAGTTGAATAGGTATATGGACATAGTGGGCCCCACCACGGGGTCCGAGCTTTGTCCAAGTTGTCGATCACCAAAATAATTAAATAAATTCATTAATATTCAACTTACGAATATTTGGGATTGAATTTATTTAGTTTATTTACAAGATTAGTAAATATAAGAAAAATATTAATCGAATGAATATAATTTAATATTCAAGGTTCGTTTAATATTTAGCGGGATAGATAGTCGAGTTAAATGGATTGGCTTTATCACGTAATATATCATATATATATTACAATTATGTGATAAAATATTAAGTAATATTGGTGTAGTTTAGTTCGTCAAAATTATTAATTTAATAGACGTTGAAATAATCGGGGGCCGAGGATCCCAACTGGGTATTTGTCAACTACACTATAAATAAGAGAGGAGGCTCTCTCTCTTGGGTGTGAAAATAAATATTCATTCATTTTATGGAATGAAAGTTGAGACCCTCTCTCTCCCCCAACTCTCTATAGAGAGAAACCCTCGATCCAAGAATCTCTTATCAAGATCACTCTCATGCATCGAAGGATTCATGATGCGGTGATCGTCTAGATGTTGAATGCATCGTCGGGTCACCATACTAGCACCCAGAGTTTGATGATCGACATTCCTGTGGATTTTTGGAGCATGTTTTGATGATCTAGAGGGAACCTTATTTGGATCCTTCAAGAGACGATTTCCATCCACTAGTTGCAGTTGACCGCACATTCGAATTTGAAACAGCTACGTTTTCATTTTAATTTTGTGCTCCTTATAATTTACGCGAGACCCCGGACCTCTCTGGGGCTCAGTTCATCGACGATGACACATTATGTCATCCCCCCGATGAAAATGATAAAATCCCTTGCCCGCCAGCTTCTGCTATGGTCCCCGAAACCTATCATCTAGCACTCTTGAAATTACACCACCATGGTGGAAACACATTTGGCGGGCACATCGATCTGATCAAGGATCAAGAATAATTCTGAACATGACCTCTCTGGTGAAGAAACTCTTTCTTACCAACATTATTACGGGGAATCCAAGGCATGTTCAGGGTAGAGGTGTAGGGTTCCCCAAAAGAACTCAGGGAAAGTGGCCGAAAAAGTTGGGAAACCGGCATTTCCATTCTTGGGCTGGACCCAGAGGCAAGATGCTTGGGATTTCATACGTATCCCATGGGTATGGGAATCAATACATATGTAGTTTTTGAATATGTCTTGCAGTTTAACATCTTGCGATAAGGGCGTGGAGTGATCACAGTTTATGGTCATAGAGCTTGGAGTGTGGATCGTAAGAATCACAGGAGTCACATGGTAGGGTAATTATAAAACCCGATATGAATGGTAACCCGGGGTTTCGACCACCATGTGTTCCCTAGGATAGTTATAGCTCAAGGGACCGAAAATGAGAGTTAAACTAGGCCTGAAGCAATGTGAACGGGAATTCCTAAGTACCCCACGAGGATGAGGATCATGCCACACATAGTTCTAGGAAATGGCATGATGCGATACATGTGCCATGTATAATAGGGATAACTGGGTCTTTCCCTTACATAAGAAGAAGCGGTATTTGATAGAACTTGTTTTTCCTATTGGATGAGTGAGTGTTGTTTTTTTGTGAAGCGATGGGCCAAGAATAGCGAACCCAGGCATTGCAAAATGAATCCAGCCAAATGAATGCATTGAAAAATGATATGGTGTTTGACAGATACCATACATGATGTCCCTTGTGCGAGGGCACCACAATGAGGTGCCATATTTCGTCATGTAGCTAGGATGATATTGTTACAGTTTAGGGTCATCTGATGCGACCCACCATGCACTTTAACATCGTGAAACATAGACATAGTAGAGACGAGACTGAAGGGGGAATATGCATGATGCAATAAAGCATACCTGATGTTAATGAGATGAGGTATGCAGTACACCATGTGCGATTCAGAGAAATAAACCTTGGTCCAATGGGCTAAAAAGAGGTAATAGGGTAGGAAGTATAAACGATTGACCTTAGTTGAGATGTACCAAAAAACGAGCCATATGGGTGTTCCTACGTATCCTTTGAGGAAGAAAATCAATCCATATGTAGTTCTAAAAGTGATCTTAGATTAGGTTTTAGAGCCGGACCTTGGAGAAGGGAAGTCGGTGCAGAGCCCCGAATGGCGCCATTACCGCATCATGGTCCTCATAACGTGAAAATGTGCCCAAAGGGATAGTGTTGGGAGTGTCAAAATTATACTTGGACATGATGGGGTGGACAATTATGTGAATCATGTAACAATCATTCAAGGCGTAAAGGGGACGACGTGACGATGGAGGATGACAATTGACTGTGTTCGGAACATAGAATCCATATTGCATTAGCCTATAATGTGAACAAGCAAATGTGCGTCGGCCGCTGACTATATTCGCAACATTGGACTTGAATCAATTATTTGTCTGAAACCCTCAAGGACATTGTCCTGTGATAGTTAGAGATCCCTTAGGCCTAGAATCCTTGCCATTTGGGGGTCCCTTCAGATGTGGAAAATAATGGAAGCCCAAATTAAGGGAAACACAAATCCTAAAAAAATGGGCAATAGCATGTCCATGTAAAATTCGACACTCCTAATGCTGAACCAGAGTACTCTTAGATAGATTGTTCAATCACCGAAGAGATTTGAGTAAGGTGCTCAACTTGAGAGTAACCAACTTGAAGGGATGAGTATAGAATACGGGGATATGGAACTCTACAGGGAGAGAGTTACGTGGCGTGGTCATTAAAAACCTGACGTGAATGACGACATAGTCTCATACCACACCATATACTCCCCTCCCTCGGAAAGGGTAGGCCAAGGGGCCATGGTGAAAGGGAGATTTCTGGGAGATGGGGATGGACCTGAAGTCCCGATGTTCGGTCGGTCCTACGTATCCCATGAGGATGGGAATCAAGACACACATAGTTATTGAAGGGAATAATGTGCAGTTTATCATCATACAGTAAGGACACAAATGGGTAACATACCCTACATACAGGAGGTGTATGGTGCAGAAAATAACCCGATGTGAATGAGGACACAATACCACACCACACCATACACTTTTGGGAAGAACATGGGCTAGAGCCTAAGAAGTCCAATGGGCCAGAAAAGGATAGGGGCTTGAGGCAGGGCCTTGGTCAGAAAGGCCCGACCAGTTTGTAGTTTAACATCTTGTAGAGAGGACAAAGATCGGGGTAAGATACCCCAAACAGGGGATGTGTACGTCACGATGAGTAACCCGACGTAAATGAGGAAAAAATCCCATACCACACTGTACAATCCCATAAGGGAGAACCTGGGTTGGGGGACCGAAATTGGGCACACGAAGCATGACAATGCCTATGCTCATGTTATGGATGATAAATGAAGGGAAGGATGTCTCAAGGGGATATGTGTGGCGTGGGGAAATAGCCTGATGTGAATGAGGACATGACTCTGCTCCACACCACACAACCCTAAATGATAACTTGGGTCGGGGCCAGAAAGGGCCAGGGGGTTGAAAAGGGCCAAGGGGCCTAAGGACGGCCATCTCGACCAACGGTATCCATACGACCTCTTGTGCGATTACCGACTCCTCACAAATCCTAAGCCCATATGATCAGTGCTCGCTATGGGAAACAAGGAGCCGAATTTAGCTGTCCCTACCATATAGGGGCCTAGTAGCTTGCATCGCCCGATGGGATTCTATCACTTGGAGATACAACTGGGTAGAATGGACCACTGCACTCGATGTCTGGAACTTCATGGGGTGGTCCTAATGACAAAGGAGATTGTTTGACCATGTTTGAAACACAACATCCTTATATTGACCAGGAATGGGAACAACACAAGAGCATCGACCGCGGACCATATTCTCAATGCAGGACTTGTATTAATTTGTTGCTCAGCATCCTGGAGGGCATTGTCCTGAAGTGGTAGGAAAGCCATTGGGCATAGAATCCATGCCGTTCGGGGGCCCTTCAGTATAGGAAGGATGATGACGTCCCAATCAATGGAGTGGGTGAAGAATAGTTGTGCCCATATATTTAAACGTCATGAAGGGTGGTGAAAGAGGAAGACACCTCTGGGGAGTGAGACATACATCAGAATCGAGATGAGCTCAACGTGTATTGAGGCAAAAACCTACCCCACACCATATGTCTTTACCTGAGGGGAGATTCTGGCGTTTGGGCTGGGCCAATAGACGAAATTTCTAAGATTTCCTACGTATCCCATAAGGATGGGAATCAAGATGTAAATAGTTCAAGAAGGCCACACAGTATAACGTCGTATGGTGAGGACATGGAAGGATAGTATAATGGGGATGGATCACATGGTTCGATCATCTTAATACTGGCATTAGTGGGGCTATGGAAGCTTACACCATATCACGTAAGGATCCTTTGCGAGAACTATACCTAGGGTTATAGTCAATGTGAAGTGTTTTTGGGTTGGTATCAAGACAAAATGCATGACCATTATTACATATCCCATGCAGATGGAAATCAGGGGACACATAGTTCTGAAGGTGTATTTTAACGTCTTGCAGAAGGAAATACATTTTATCATCATGAAGGATGAAGCAGTTTAGGTTCATGCAGGACCATCATGCAGTTTAGGGTCATGCAGAACCATCCAGTTTTAGGATGTGCAAGACCATAGGTTTATTGAAAGATTTTCTTGAGGAACATGGAATTTTTGGGGGGAGTTATACACTCACCATCCATGGTCACTAGGGAGTAAGCTCTATTTGGGTAAACCCTATGAATTATTTAAGGTCCTTCCCATTTGGGCTCCAACATGGGTGGTTTCCTGTCAGGGATCATTGGTGTCCGGAGGTCCAATACCAAGTCATCATGCCAGAAAGAGTAGAGGCGAACCTTCTTGTTGAAGCCTCTAGCTATTATATTCTGATCCCATTTCAGATTGTGCAGGGCACGAAGCCTATTCTCGTCAAATGCTTTCAATTAATCTAAATGAATTTTGTCTACCTTATATAGAACTTTCTGGTCATAGAACGCTATGCCTAATGAAGGAAACTGGTTCTCGATGGGCTGGACGACCTCATCTCCATACACCAAGGAATACAAAGTCACCTAGGTAGAATTATGAGTCGTCATCTGATAGGCCTAGAGGGGGTTGGGGATCTTGTCCGGCTAACCATTATTATTTTAACCAACCATGTTTTGCAAGATGTTAGAGAGGGTCTTGTGGAATTCCTCGATCTTCCCATTCTCTTTCACATGGTAGTGGGAGGTATGGTTAGAACGGATGTTGTACTTGGTGTAAAACATCTTCAACTCAACTTCACAGAAGTTGGTACCGTAATCAGTGAGTATATTGTGAGGGACTCTAAAGTGGTAGATGATATTGGAGCTCATGAATTCAACGATAGAATGGGACTTGAACTCCATGAGTGGAACTGCTTCTCCTCATGTAGAAAAGTAATATTTGCCGGTCAGGATGAACCTGCATTGGCGAACTGTCGCCATTGGATATGGTCTCATGACGTCGGGTCCCCACACCACAAATGGCCAAGAGTACATGGTGGAGTGGAGAGGTTATGGCAACTGATGCATGAATTTAGCGTGAATTTGGAACTTGTGACATCTTTTGGTGAACATGATGCAATCATGTATCATGGAGGGAAAGAAGTACCCCAGTCTCCGGATCTAATGGGGAAACTTTGACCCAGTCTGGTGAGCCCCACTAAAACCGGCTTGAACCTCCTGTATGACATGAGAAATCTCGAATCCTGGGTTGCAACGGAGGATAATTCCATCAAACCCATGTTTGTAGAGGATCTTCTCAAGACTGGGACTACTCTGGAGGGTAAACTGCAGTGCACGGTGTTGTATTCACTCGCGCTCGGCCCGATCAGTGAGGAGGTAACCATTTTGGAGATACTCGACGAATGGGGCTCTCTAGTCGGGGTCACTTCAACCACTACATCTGAAGAACCTGGGTGTCCTGACATGGAGGCTCTAATGGTAAGATGACTTACTCATAGGTCGTCATCATCATCGAGGGTGACGGGATCAATGACTCTCTGATGTTCCACATGTATAATTATATTATCATGCATGGGATCTACATGTGATGCAGCTATTCCGGCCAGGGAATTAGCTCAAATATTCTGAGATAGAGGGGCATGAGTAGCATCTGGCTGAGATAGAAACTGGGACATTAGCTAGAGGGTGTTCTCCAACAATGGTACAAGCTCTGGATTTCTCACAATGTAGTCACCATTTATTTTCATAATGACTATTTCAGAATCTCCTTTAACATGAAAATGGGGCACGTCGATCTCGAGGGCCAGCTCGAGGCCAGTGATAAGAGCCTAATACTCTACCATGTTGTTGGTGTAGCCCTCTGAAAATATGAATGAGTACAGCAGGATGGATTGAAATGGGTTAATAAAGACAATACCCAGGCCTACCATGTTGAGCTTGGGATCATTGGGCCTTATGGCAGTGGGGCTCTGGGAAGCACCATCAAAGTGCATCTTCCAACATGGGATGGAATGATCTACCGAGAGGATTGACTCATCAAGAAAATCCAAGTCCAGCGACTGGTCCATGGGGGTTGGATGGGTAGATAGAAAATCTTCCAAATCTTGTCCCTTGATATAAATCTGAGGCACGAACCTATTGTCAAAATACTAGAGGATTAATACACACCGTGCTAGATGGACGGTCAACATGGGGCAGTTCAGAATGTACATCAGTGGGTCTACCCGAGACACCAGCTATACCTCATGGTGTTGCAAGTAGTGTCAGAATTTTTTTACTATGAATAACAACATAAGGAAGCTCTTTTCTATGGGGGAGTATCTCGTCATTATATTGAGTAGCATTTGGATGAGGTAGTAGATGATTTTTTCCATCCTCTCATTATTCTTATGGGTGAGGAGGGAACCGAGATATCATTCCAGGGTAGTCATGTACAAGATCAGCGGCTTTCCAGAGACGGGTGGCATCAAGACCAGAGGCTAGATCAGATACTGCCTGATTTCATCGAAAGCAGTCTGGCAGTCTTCTTCTCAGTCTTGGGTGGAGCATTCCTTCATGAGCGGAGAGAAGGGCTTACAATTGACATCCAAATTTTAAATAAATCGGCGTATATAGGCTCATTGGCCCTAGAAACCTCGATGCCCCTGAATATTTATTGGGTAGGCATCAGACTGATGGCCTTGATCTTAACTAGGTCTATCTCGATGCCCCGATACCTAAATACAATGCCATGAAACTTCCTAGAGGTGACCCCGAAGGAACACTTCAACGTGTTCATCTTCAGGTGGTGGGAACGGAGGAAGATGAACACATTCTGAATGTCCATGAGATGGTCCTGGAACTGGCATGATTTGATCACCAGGTCGTCCACATAGCATTCCACAAATTTCATGGGGATTGGCTTAAATATGCGGTGCATGGCCCGATGATTGGTGGAACCTACATTCTTTATGTCGATGGGCATAACATGGTAACCGAATGTACCTTGGGGAACCCTGAAAGCTGTTGAATCCTCGTCCATTGGGTACATTCAGATCTGGTTGTATCTGTAGTAACCATCCATGAAGGATAGGTCTTGGAACCCAGTTGTAGCATCAATCAACAATTCTGTCACAGGAAGGGGAAAATCATCCTTCGGGCAGTGACGGTTGAGATCTCAGAAGTCGATGTGGATGCTGATATGTCTATTCTTATTTCAGACTAGCACAATTTTAGCTAACCAATTTTGGTACTGGACATCCTTGACGAATTTGTCTTTGATGAGCTATTCAACTTCTTCCTCAACCATGGAGCTGTGAGTAGGGTGCATCTTTATGGGAGGCTTCTTGAACCCGTGATAATTTGCAGGATGACCGAGATGGTGGACGGATACCTGAGGATCTAGTCCTGAATATGGTCTTATCTCTAGGTGAATAAATCACGATGTTGTTTCAGGAAAACTATGTATCACTACATCTCTTCGAGGGACATGGCAGCACTGATCAATGTTGGTCTTGGGTGTAACTTGTTACCAAGGTTCACCTGTAATCATTCATCGACCGTAGTGGATATGCCTTCTTCAAAGGCAGGGGGAGCATCCTTAAAATCCTATTCTAGGCTTGCGAAGGAGGGATCCCTAGTGGGAGAAGATTCCTATCATTCAACATATCCCAATGGGAGAATGTTACTATCCTGGGCAGCAGTGGACAACAAATCGGGAAATTCACGTACTGCTAAAACCATCGCAATGAAGGCAGTTAGTCCGATCACATCTAGTCTGTAGCCCAAGGGGGCACAATTGATGATAGCGAGGCAATTTTGTTGCAATGAATTGAGCCGGTTAATTCTAGTCTGGAAAAACAGACACGTATGGCATACTGCCATTTCCAATGGGGCGGACATCCCGATACCATACGGGGGTAGAAGGCTCTGGGATCACCTGATCCTAGTTTCTGTAGAAGTATGAGGTGACCTTCTACCATCACATGGAATTGGGAATATGATTCCCCCTCATATCAGAGACATCAAAACATTCCCCATTTCAGGGGTTGTGGTCTCCAATTGATAGATTGGTACGACATAGGTGTCATCCAGACCAACCCAGGGGTCAGTTGCAACCACAATGGGTTCAACTTCGCTGGCCTGAATCTTCTTGTCCTTGGTCTTGTAATAGTCAGTATCCAGGTAGATGGCTTCACAAGAGGCGAATGGATATGCATCACCATGTAGTACACCTACGCATCCATCAAGAGAGTACTTGAGGCATTTGTGATACGATGAGGGAACCACTGCGTGCAGGTGGATACATAGTCTTCCCATCAATGCATTGATTGTAGTGTCTTGGGAGAAAACCATAAACTCAGTGCTAGGAATTAAGCCACCAAGCTAGGTCTTCAAACTGATCATACCAACTAGGGTATGCTCTGTCCTGTCGTATCCCTAGATTCTTAAATCAGAGGGAGTTAGGTCATCTTCGGATAAACCTAGTTTCCACAGCATCCATTTCAGGATATGGTTAATCCCAGAGCCGGTGTCAATAGGACATTGGAGATCCTCCATGCCGCTAAATTGTCCAGTGAGGTACAGTGGGTGGATGTTCCCATGTATGACAGAGCCTTAATCCCTTATAGAGAACAAAATGATGGCCAGGAATTTAGTATTCTCAAACACATCACCATGAAAAGCTTCTGCAGCTGCAACCTCCATCTCAAACTGTAGGGTGCTTCTTATAGCCTCAGTGAAGGCCTCATGCATATATGACAACATACGATGGGACTTTAGGATGGAAAGCCTCACTGGGATTTTAGAAATATGCTTCAATAAATCATATTTCCATTCCAGGTGAAAAATTATACTTGTTGGAGTCCTGTCTCTGAAAGGAGGCATGGAGGTCCTTATCAGTTAGACTGGTAGATGGCTGGTGCTGGGCATGTCCCACTATCCACTAGTCAAAGCCTGGAGAGTAGCTTCCGGATAAGAACCAGGCGACTGAGATTGGCCTATAAAAGGACATGGCTAGTCGCAATATGGTCAAGGAAGCACTGCCTGATCCAATAGCACAAATAGTGGTGGAGTCAAACCTGGGAACACCAGATGGAGAGTTTGTGCGTGATAAGATGTACACTAGGCATGTTGTCTTGTCTCAATGGCATGCATAACCTTGATGGAGGTGCCAACTGATGTGCCTTGACGAACCATATAGTCACGGCTCTGTCGACTTTGGCTTTAGTTGGGGACATTGGGGTGGTTCTCCTTGCACTCCCCATCGCAGGTAGTCATATAGAGGTTTACCAACTCCACAGTATTAACCGAATTGTACCCTTGAATATAACTTAATGAATCATCCATCACTGGGCGGATTCTGGAAGGAATCCCCATCTCAGGGGGCATGAAGTCACCCAGCGTGTGGGACGACGATGACATTGGCGGGGCACGTTGCATTCCCTTGTGTCATCGGTGATTGCTCTTATGGGAAGGGATCTACTTGGATGAAAACACAAAAGTAGCAGCTGTAGCCTCTGAAGGGTCTGAATGATTCAGGCATACACGAATGATAACAAGGGCATGTGAAACCATTTTTTTTAGCCATCCAGTCATCATAATTCTATGACTCGCAGTTAGAAACCTGCTGCCACTCACCCTCGCTATCGTTGTTGCTATCTGGCCTTATGAAGATGCATTCCACATGTGGCGGTTCCTTTCCCAACCTGACTATATTGTTATCTCTTGTTTTTGAATCCATTCATTGAACACATATCACTGCATGAGGGTTTTCCCCAGGATCCGATTATAGGGGAAATAGTTGGGGCGATCAGTGAGGTTCACCGCTTTTAGCCTTCTACACTAAGGCAAACGCATGATGCATTGTTCCAAGGCACAACTGAAATAGCCAGGAACTTCATTCTCACTGAACGATTTGGTTCGGATTCTTCTATATGGGAAGGGGGCTCTTGGTTCCTGACCCTAACAAGGAGATGGAGAAACCTGTTGAGAAGGTGGAGCCCGATTGTCCCGCCTGGGTGGTGGCAGCACATTACGTAGGGGCACCTGCCAATTCGGATGCCGACATTTCTGGGCTAGAGTATGCGCTTGTGGTGGAGGTCCTATGCGAGGCTTTGGGGTTGGTTCTACTGGTAGGAATTCTAGCTGCCTGGGGGCTTCTATATGGGCCACCGTAGTGGGCTCAGCTCTGGAAACCCTCCTTTCGTTAATTACAGGGGGCATTGGACATGCCTGGATGGCCTATTGCCGAGCTTCCTCCAGGCCCTGGGCCTTATCGAAGAAGTCTCAGAATCCTAATGGTAGTTCTACATTATCATATAATAAACCAATTTCTTCTTGACATTCCCTAGGCACATTTTTAGTAATTTATCCTGAGTCAGAGGCATGTAAAGGGAGTATGTGAGGCATTTCCACTGGGCGATAAAGTCTACGACATGCTCATCAGGTCTTTTTTTCACTTGAAAAGGTATGTGATACTTGTTTTCTACGCGGTGGAGTTGAACTGGTAGAGGAACTGCCTGTGAAGGTCCTCCCAGCTGGTTATGGATCCGACGGAGAGCTGGCTGTGCTAGACGAATGATGGCTCCTCCAATGTTTGAAGAAAACATCAGATCTTGGCAGCCTCCTACTATAAAAGAGTCCCTAACATGGTCTCACACCTTGAGTTGAAGTGGGATAGGTTCTATGGTAGGTCCCCCATCCCGTTAAATGGGGAGAAGGTGGGATTCCCGAAACTCAAAGGTGCCAGCATATCACCCACCCATGCCGGATATGGGTTTTCATCCAGTGGGATCACCACTTGTCTCATTTCTAATGCCTCCAAGTGAACAATGAGTGCCACCATTGGATCATCTAGGTGGGAATCCCTGTATTAACGGGGATCTTTAACTATGAGCACGTTGGTGTGTTCTCCAAAATTGTAAACAGGGTCAGTAGATCATGGAGCGGCTGACCGCATGCCCTGCGGGGTGGCTAGGGGAACCCGAGCTGGGTTCCTTGGATTGCTGCACCATTCTGGAGGGTTTGGCAAGACGTACCGCGCCCTCATTCCATGAGATCCAGCTTCATCCATGTCCACAAGAGCAGCATGACCAGGGTTTCCTTGGGGTAGATCACTGAGGGGAAGTTGTTCTTGCCCCTGCTGTACTGGCCAAGGATTTCCGTAGTTGGGTCGTCTATATGCAACGTGTTCATCCAAGAGTTCGTTGAACAACTTCTTCTACTCAATAATTTGTTGGTGTAACATTGCCTTCATAGGTTCCTCCACTATCTACTTCACTAAGGTAGATGGGTCGGAGTGCTTGGCAGTTATAACGTGCTCTTTACCCATACAAACATTAAGACTCAGTACTAATGCCTCGGTGGGCACAAGGAGACATAGTAGGTTCTTCTACTGATGTGTATTACTCCTCGATGAGTCCAATAGTGGAGGCATGCCCTTGGGGGTAAAGTCCCCATCAAGAAGATCCAACACATCATCCCCGTCCACTATATCGGCTATGTTGACCATGACCCTTCCTAGGGGCATGTCTTAGATATCACCCAGCGAGTAAGGCTGCCTCTAGATAGGACTGAAGTGGAGGGAATCATAATTCCACTAGCCATGGATTTACACATGGGGGTAGCCTCCTTGATAATTTTGTAGAGTACCTTGATACTATGAACACATTTCTGCTGGAGGGCCTCATGGCGGCCTAGTGAGTCAGGGAATTTGGCCACAGGGAGTGCAGCCAAATCAATTAGATGACATTTCTTACTGATATCTTTGAATTTCACTTGTCTCTTGGGTTAAACAAATTTCTGATGATGAATTATAAAATGCATCGCCCGGAGAGTGTGGAGAAAATAGTCGACTTCCTATAGGAGAATGGAATCTGGTATGCAGAAATTCGGTGCTGCCAGGGGCCAAAACTTCTTGGGGAAGTTGGCAGCTGTGAGGATGTTCCATAATCTCCTTAGCTTAGATTCAGGGTATGGCTCTTGATTTCCCCATTCGTCAACCAGGGGTGGTTGAGGAACCAGCAATGATATTGAGGCAGATCACTGGGATAATAGTCTGGCTGATGGAGAGTACAGTGAGTGGGCTAACTGGCCACTGAATCTCAGGATGTCCTCCAAAGAGTGTAGTAACATGGACACAACGTCACAATAATATGGGATGACGACTGTAGTATCTATCTTAGGGGCCATGTCTACTGGAAATAGGTTACAATGTTTTTCACCAGTAATCAGTCCCAAAAATAGTTCTCTGTGATCTCTTGTTGATCTAGAGAGTGCTTCTGGTGACGATGGTGGCAATTGAATGACTGTGACCTACAGGGTCACCAGAATATCATCCTCCCTAATATACATGTGGATGGAGGAGGGAATCCAATGGACCTCATATTCTGAGAGTACTTGGCTAATGCACCTTGTCCCTACCCCAACCCTTGACTCGGAAGAGCGAGGGGAGGGTTCCAAAGAAGAGTCATATTATGCTTCATAGTATGAGAAGAGGAAATTTTTGATCCCTATCTGGACCTTCCCAGAACTATTCTTATGGAGTAGACGACCCACCTTCCTTCCCCTTCATGGCTCTTCAAGACAGGGTGGATTTTCGACATGAGGTCCTTCAGCCATACTGGTGGTGGGGGGACTGGGTTTCCAACCATGAAAACTGGGGGGCGAGGAGCACCATGAAAAATTTAAATGGGTACATGGGGAGTACCTCCATGGGTAGAAATAAAGTGAGAAATACCTCTTCTAAAACTAGAAAAAGCATGGGGGGGGGGGCTCCATGCCGGTTTTCTCTGGTGACCTCATTATGAGGAGGGCCCTTGTGCCGGTCTAACTAAAAATGGGTAGGACCTTTGTGTCGGGTGGAGCGAGGCTGGCCTTCACCTCTCTGGTTGATGACACAAGTGGGAACTTGACGTGTTGCTGAGAGGACATTCGGAGGATCCCCTTGTTGATGGGAGACCTGATGGGCAATGTCCCTGTACCAGCGGTCGGGGGCAGGAGGAATGACTTCATACCCAGTGTAATGATCATGGGTGAGGTTTTCGTGCCGAGTATCACCACATCGAGGAAGACCCTCATTTGGGTTGAGGGTGGCACGAGGATGACCTATATACCGATCCTCAAAGTGGGGAAGGCCCACTCTTTCCATGGTAGTGGTACGGAGAGGTCCTCTATACTGTGTGGCATCGCTGCGGGTTACCTCGTGGAGGCCACTTATTGTGCCAACGAACAAGAGAGTCAACCCAACCTGTCCTTGGGGTGGTTGGGGCCTCGATCTTGGTTGGGCGTATAAGTTACCGTACTCAGTGTATACATGTAACCAATGATATGTGTCGACAGTGGCTCGGGACATAGTAGTCGTCGATGTTGATGCCCCCTAGCGGGCATCCTCTTCAGCTTTCCCCCAACGCTAGCGTCAGGTCAGACACACCGAGGTCAGTGGTGCATGTATTCAAGTTACCTTCTATTCTTCCAGCAAGACTGGGTTGTTGCACTGTCATGGCCTGGTGGGAGTCCTCACTGGGATCCCCTGTAATGTGAATATTATCGGGCTGGGATGGACGTCTCCTACCTCATCCGCATTAGGTAGGGAGTCATGAAAGAGTTCCAGGGAGAGGCTCTCAAAATGGCTGTATGTTGGCGTGGGGAGTAGCGTCTCCATACAAGGCCCTCAGGGGAGGTGTTGGCGATGAGGCGTAGGTGCCTCCAGATCTAGGAAAGCCATATCCTGGGTTCAGATTATTCCCTCCTCCTCATAACAGCACATGATGTCACTTATTACCCACTATTGAATGACCTTAAGCCTTGAGAGGGTGCGTGGTCCCCCCAAGGTCATAGATGTAGAGGCCGTCGTGGAAGAGGATAAGCCACGTGGGACAACCCTGTGGGTGTTGTCCCTACCCTCGCGTAGATGGGCAGGTGGTGATCACTTCCCTAGAGCGGAAACATGATTCTGGAGAGTAGGGAGATTAAATTATCAGTGCAAGAATTAAAAAGTAATAGATGACCAATGAACCAGCGCCATCCCGTCTTCCATGGACGGTAAGAGGGATCCATGATGCGAACGTCGCAGAACGGGATGTCCAACATTCTACTTCCCCAACTTCTAGTGAGTTTCCCGCCATGCCCACTATTTTCTTAGAGGGACCCACCACCAGATAACTGGATCTAGTGACTCATCAATCCATTGATGCCCTGAGTGCTTCTAATCTCCATTTTTAAGAGAATAATTTCACTTTGGGTTCACAATTTCTGTTTCCAAAGCTTTCGCCGGGTCATGATCATCGGTCTTGTGGAGGACGTGTAGCTGTTTCCCCACATTCCCTCATTCCAATGGTGGTATGCATCCATTTCCCAATCAGGGATGTTTTCTCCTTTATCAAAACAGGATGATGGGATGTCAGTTCTACCATCCGAGGATTCCACCTCAAAATTCGTCACCTAGTCCGAGTCTCGCTTATAGACTTAAGACATTGTTCATGAAACTCTTCCTAGAGCCATATTTTCATGGAAACTAGTAAATTACACTATTTTTTCGGGACATTCCAAAGGGTCTGGTTAGGGTAGAAACCTTCGGTTAGGGGAGTAGTCACATTGGGCATCACTAGCGTGTATGGACGGTGGGTCATTGACGCGTCTGGTTTTCTTCCCCTTATAATATGTCTTCACGATGGTGCGGAAGCCTAAGGCATCCCACGTCGAATGCGGGGAATTATATTCCATGGTCATGTATCTGTGGTTTTCCTTAGTTTCTTATGATTACTATAGGGTATGTCGTATGTTTAATGTCCAACAGAGACGGATCAGACTGATCAGAAATCTAACAAGAGTGGATCAGATGGGTGCAACCCCTAGATGGAACACTGATATTTGGTCCAACATATGGTTGACTTCCTGGTCACTGTTGAGTGGAATGGGGAATGAGATGGCATGATTTCAATAGGATGTGGAAGCCTGAATAAGAGTCATGATCGATGAAGGATGAATGAAGTGGAGGGGGAATGAAATTGGACCATCGTAAGGGCGACGGTGAAGTTGGGCTCGAGCCTCGAAGAGACTTCCTACGTATCCTCGTGGTTGGGAATCGAAGTCCGCATAGTTCGGTTAACGTCCATGATCATGACAATGGATTTTCTATGGCTATTGTTCCAACGAAATTTTGTTGAATGGAGTGACAACTTCTTACCGCTGAAATAGGATGACAACGACTTAAGGATGAATGGGGAACCAAAAGTGGGACACAGTTTAATGTCATGCAGGATGGGGTGGACCAAGGTGAAGTGGCTGACACCATTGGTTGTTGGGATTGAACCTTAGAGGAGGCTTCCAATGTACCCTACCTTGGTACGGATCAAAGTCCACGTAGTTTGGGTATGGGGTAGGAGTTGGTGATCCGATGTGAATAAGGACCTAGAGTCCAGGTTGATGGTGGGATTGAACCTAATGGAGGCTTCCTATGTTCTATTCCATGGAAAGGATAAAAGACTTCATTTTTGGGGTATAGGGGGAATTTGGGGGAATTTGGGGGTTACTCCATGAGGCGGCCCAATTTTTTTATGAACCGACGTGAATGTGGTCATAGTGACAAACGGGTGGTGGGATTGAACCTTGTGGAGGCTTCCTGCGTACCTTGCCTTAATAAGGATCAAATAACTCTTAGTTTATGGTGTCGAGATTATAATCTAGGCTTCCCAGGGTGTTAGTGAACCGACGTGAATGGGGTCTGAATGACCACTGGGTTGTGGTCTTGATCCTCGTGGAGGCATCCTACGTACCTTGCCTTAGTAAGGATCAAAGACCTCATAGATCATGTTGTGGAGATAATACACTATGCTGCCCCGAGTGTGATGTCATGGTCGATACTTTATCTAATCCCAGGTGAGTCATGCTCGGTGTGAGAAACAAGAGGCTGAAAAATCTAGATGATCATGTCTTGAAAGGTGCATCCATGGTTAGTGGAGTGGGGATTACACGTGATCACAACCCAATGTGAAAATAGGGGCGTACACGTTTTTCACAACCCAAAGTGGAAACACAGGCCTACATGTGGTTAGCGGACTAGGGATAGAAAGATTGGGAATTACTCCATGATGGAGGCCCAATGGAAACAAATCCTAGTGGGAGAGGGATTTGGTACCGATGAAAGGAGGGTTCCGTTGTCCATTCCCCCCTGGTCCATGGGATCGAAGAATAAAGGAGGAGAAGGGATACTGCCTCCTACAAGATATGCTAGGGTCTTACACCGAGATGGTCGCCCTTTCCCCATGACAGATGCTGCTGTGATAAATAGGATATCATTTCATGTGAGGAATGATCTCACTCCCATGGAGACCAGTGGGCATGCAGAATCTCATTGGTGGGGGCACCCCATGTATGATACACGGGGTGAAGTCACCGTTTAACATCATGTGCTGAGAACGATGGTGCTTGGTTTTTAAACATCCTTTAACTTGGATGAAGTGGGTTTACTCTGCACCCTTAGGACATAGATAACCGATACCATCTACACCTTGGAAAAGAGAGGGGACATGAAATTCCATGGCTAGGGGGCGTTATGGAGCGAACCATTGGGGGGTCCATGTTAGCTTGGCTTTACGAAGAAGCAATAGCCATTAGTGTGCCTATGCGAAGAGGCATGAGGCGAAGCAATGAAACAGAAAATATCATCCAAGGGACATTGAAGTCACATCATGCGAAATGGGATGGTCACATTAGAAATGGAATTTCAATGTAGAGGGTTTCATAATAAATGGCCTTGTGAAGCTCTGGTGCTCCACATGGGAGAGGGTACTTCTGAAGGGGCGTGCTTCATGATGTAGAGCATCCCAGCCTAAGCATAGGGTGTAGGTGCATATAGTAAGATCTTTGAAAAGTGGAAATGCATTCGCGGATCACGTCCTTATAGATCAAAGGTGCCTCGCGAAGCAAGGTATCGTGAAGCAATGTGCTTTGCGAAGTACAGTGAACCTACCTTATCATGTGGATCATGTGTACATGAATGGTGTTTTTCAAAGAATAAACACTCCATGATGACCCCAGTCCCCTTGGGGATCCCCTTCCTTGGATGATTCCCTTAGGCTCATTGAAAGGTATCCCTCTTGAATGAAGGGCTTAAAACAAGGCAAAGAGGAGGCACTTTGTAGAACAGAAGTACATCGCATAGCTCACGGTTCCCAGAGCAGAAGGTACATCACAATTAGGGAGCTAAGAAGATGAAATTTTGTATGATCTTCCCTGGGACTTGTGGAGAGGCTCGTATTTATAAGCATGAGGCACCGTAATGTAGTGGGTGGTAGGTGCGAAGATAGATTTCTTTGTTCCACGGCAGGCTCGTGAACGTCAAATGTGTTCACGGAGTTTCCTGCCTCCTTGCTCTACGGTAGCTCACAAACGTCAAAGGCACTCACGGAGTGTTACAACCTCCTCACACTGTGACGGCCTCGTGAACGTCAAATCCATTCACAAAGCAGCCCGCCTCCCTACTCTGCAGCAGGTGCAGTGTGATTGGGGCTCCATGATTGGTCTTCACGAGGAAACCACTTGAGACTTTCGGTTTCATCATCTTCTTCACCCATTTTGGATCCAACAATACCATATATAAAAGTTGAAATATTTTTGTGTAATCATTAAATTTCATTTGTTAGTTCTTCATTTTTATATAAAAAAATTTAGTTAGTCTTTTCTTCACACAATTAATTTTATAAAATTAATTATTGAGTGTTAAAATTTATTTTTTAATAATCTAGAAATCTGTACATAATTTTGCACTAATTATATAAGTAGTATTCCTTAACATCTCTTTTATTAAATGGTATACTTTTTTTCCTCATAAAGATTGTTAATCATATTTTTTTTGTTCTTTTTTTAACATAAATATTTAAAAAATACCAATTTTTTAATATTTTAATTTCATTATATAACTCATTGATGATGGGTCTTTGATAATAAGATAAATTTGTTTCCTAATAATAATTAATAACCTAATATTTTAATCCTTGAGATAAATATTTTATAAATCCTTTTTAGATGTAAAATGTTCACTAGAATCTAAGACAACTATATATTTATAACTTTATAGTAAAGCTTTCTTCTCTTTCTTGTTTGGAATTTTTTGTTCATTTATTCTTTTGAATCAAACATAATGACTTGATATATCCTTTTCTCCCGCATTCATAAAAAATTGATTTTGTAACATCATTTGAAATCATATCACATTTCATACTTCATTTGTAATCATCTGTATAATAATAAATTTTATCCATTTTAGAAATTCTATTCGTTCATTTGTAAACTCCTTTTAAATTTTTAGTAACTTCAACACATTCATTTCCTACAAAATAGGTCTCAAATTAGTGAATCACAATCTTCCTAATAGATATAAAGGTAACTCCTTTAATTTTTATGAACCCTTATTCCAAAATATTCTTTAGTACAATTTCATATTGTAATAACAAGAAAATATGTTCATTAAGAGCATATTTATTGGGATTTTCACATTCATCATTATCAGATTTTTTATTATTCCACTTTTTTCAAAATTATCTAAGAATTATTTCATAAAAAATCGTATTGTATAAGGATTTTGTTAATGAATTTATTTCCTTAACA
Organism: Viscum album; assembly: GCA_963277665.1. Taxonomy (NCBI): domain Eukaryota; kingdom Viridiplantae; phylum Streptophyta; class Magnoliopsida; order Santalales; family Viscaceae; genus Viscum; species Viscum album. The sequence goes on along the minus strand of OY728150.1, from coordinate 1,876,530,905 downwards.
ATACTAGTTAATGAATGAATATTTATATTTAGGGATTCTTTTGCACCCAATTCAAAATATTGATATACTGATATAAGAATTCCAAGATTAGTTCTCTATAGATTACTTGTTTCATAATGTGTGGATTATAAAATTCCCTAACTATAATGAGTAGGTTTACAAGATGATATATGACTAAAAACTCATTAATCAAATTTCATAATGTAATATATTCATCACTCTGTAGTTTTATAAATAAATAATAGAATCATTAATAGTTATGTAACTTAGTTCTGTTTCTGGTAATTTCTAAGGTATTGATATAATATTCCCTATATCCGGGAATAGCTATTTGAGAAGGATTCCATTTTGGTTTTCTAATATGAATATTTTCTTCCATAAAAAATAGTGATATATGTGGAATCCAACCATTATTTCAGCATTTACCTCCCATATTGAAAAATATCAATAATGAATTTTTATATTATAAATAAAAATTATATCCACAATAAATATAAAAAATAAATATAACAGGGAAAATTATTAATCAAGAGTTCTGAAAGGGAATTCATTGATACTAATTACATGTCTCGGATAGTGAGATTATCGAATGGTTATGAGGGGGTAGTGAATTTTCTAATTTATAAAAATATAATGATTATACAATAGTTATAATAATTTTAACAACATAAATAAAAATTATGAACAATTTCTATTTTATGATAGATTCAATAAATGTGATCCTTGGACTACCATTTAATTATCTTTGTCCTAGATTGAGAAGTAACCCACTAAATAATAAATTTTAATGCTAATCTCTAGAAATTACAACTTCCATTTCAAGTGGAATCACAACCCAAGTATCCAACTTGGAGGAAAACCCCAAGAATGAATCTTTTGATGAGTAGTATATCCCAAAAGAAGGTCCTATTTTTTAATTCAATATAATAAACCAAAATAACACACACACAAAATAGGTGAACAATAAAAGACCACAAAATAAATATAAAAAATGAATTTTTAAAATTTTAGGAATCCATTTAACAATAATTCCATATTGTTTTGTATGTTAATGCTCACTATGAATCAGTCTAGTAGTATGGAAAATCACCTTTGTATATTTCACACAGTGTATTTTTATATTTTTTAGTTGTGTGATTATCCCCTATTTATTCACTCCTTTACACCTTTCAATAGTTCTTTCAAACTCTAATTGTAGAGATTTTTCATGTATTTTTTAGTTAAAAATATTTAGTGCATGCACAACAATATGAAATATTCCCATTATTTTTGTTCCACAATCATGAATCAGCAGACAAGGAGGTGAATATAATAAAATACTTTATGAATGTTCAAATAACCACAATGTTTGACAATTGATTTCTGAGATGATTCAAATTTTCTTTTTTCGTAAATGACAACAATAATATTCATGTGGTTCAAAAGGTTAATTCCCTTTGATACATTGTAAAATAAAATAACAAGTTTTAAGATAGAATTCATTATATTAAAAAATAAAAAAAATTAAATATATTAACAATTAATTAAAATAGAACATAAAAATTATACTGTTATATTTTTAATAATTTTAATATAATCACATATAATATCTTATAATAAATACCAAGTAAATTCCAATTGAAATTTCATCAATAAATATAAGGAATAAATATCAATCATGATTCTTCCCTTGATACCTATATTTAATTATTTAATATAAAAAATCTGATCTACTTTTCATAAAATCAAAAAAATAAAAATATAATTATGGTATAATTAAATAAATTATAACAATGAACATGTATAATCACTACATCAGAATAGAAATAATAATAAAAAATGGTATTTTGAGTTTTTGAAAAAAAAACTATAAAGTTACACAACTCTCGTATGACTTTCATAAATATATAATACTTTTAGTTATTAAAACATTAAATTTCGTAATAAATTTTGTTTCTATAAAAATTTGATAATCATTTCACGAGACATTGAATCACATAAGATGTATGACATGTAATACTGTAATTTCATATGATAATAAATCTAATAGGATGAAAAATCCTATAAGAGAATGAAAAATCATAAGATATTAATTCCCAAAATATATGAAACTTCTTACGATAAGTATTTTACAAAGATGAGATAATTTCATAAGATAGGAAATTCAATTTGAGTTTACAAAATCTTCTAATACTTATTTAAAAATTATACTTCATATCTCCTTAGATTTAATATCCCAAAATACCTTAGAAATATAAATTTTTAAAAGTTTATATACTCATATCTCTTTCAAATTCCATATATTAATTTCAGACTTATCACACGAAACTTTTATTATAGTGTAATAAGTTAAATAATATGTTTATAATTTTTTAAATTATATAAGACTTGTAAAACATGAATGAAATTATACATGGCCGAAAAATTGAAACTTTATAAGACATCAGATAACATAATGTGTCATTCATTTATTAAAATTAGAGCGACAACATATTATTCATAACTTAACCCACATTTAAGTGTGTTTTCTCTAAATTAGATTCTTAAGAAGCTAAAAAATGAATAATTTAAGAAAATGTTAATTAATAAAACAAAGGAAATAATAATTTAGAGTCAATTGCAAATCAATCATTATTTTTCTTCTATAAATTGTGTATGCTTCAAAACTCATGTTTGAGTGATAAAATGAGTATTTTTTAATTATAAAAAAAAGTGACAGGGAGACTCTCAATAAGTATATGGTAAAGTATTACACTTATTGGGAGGCTCATAGTATTTACAGCTCAATGATTAGCTATTTCAATGATATCACCAATAAGGTTATGTTTAGGGCATACACCAAGAAGTTTGTCTAGATGGATGTGTCTCAGCAATTATATTATTCAGGATAAAGTGTGTCGAATATTTCATTTGGATAATTTTATTTTAATAATATAATAATTAATTGAAAAAATATATTTAATGTTGTATTCAATAGAAACAGAAAAAACATTACAAAAGGGATGTGGTTTTAAATAAATAGATTTAAATAATTAATGGATTTCTAAATCTATAATTTTTCTAAAAATACATTATCAATTAGGTATAGTTTTTTAAAACCATTATTAAATACTATTATTCCTATAGTATATATCCATAAATTAATTAATCTCATTGATCAATTACCAATGAAGCTATTCAATAAAACATTATAGAATGCATGTACGTGATATGTCATATCTCATATTTATCATAAAATATGATAAAAAAGGCAATAATATGTTATTATTTGTGCATAAAAATCCCAAATATTCATAAATTATTTAGAAATAACATAAAATTTTATATCACCATTTTTTACATTTACAAAAATTCTTTACCTCACCTCTATATGAATAACCTCACTTTTTTCCAACTCTGTGAAATTAAACTATTGGTCATATGTAAGTCTAAGAATTATGACCTAATACTACTCACAGTCGCTATTCATAGATGTATATATCAATACTAACAAAATTAATATTTTATTTATTGTAACTCAACATTATATAAGAAATCATGGTTTTATTCACATTTCCATGACAATAAGATCTAACCATGTTTAGTTTAGTCACTATAACCCTAAGATATGTGTGTATATATTTGTCTGAGGTTACATACACAAGTATTGGGTTTCAATATTCATTTCAGTTTACTTATCCTATTTTTTCACAAAGGAAAACTCACTACACTTTTTTTTTCATAGAAATATGACATTTAACATGTACCATTTTATTATAGTCAAAGCAGTGTGACCTTATACTATGTGTGTTGTTTCACCATTCATGATGGGTAAATAGTTCCCTTATAACTATATATGAAACCTCACATGTAGTGAATTTTTGATAACCATAAACATAGGCTACCCTTTTGTTATAATATACATGAACATAAACACCATCTACCTCAAATATAACCAAGAAATCATAAATTACATATGAAAAATATATAAAACTTACCAGGTTAAAAACCAATAATTTGAGTCCTAAATAAAAATTATGTTTTCACATAATAATGAATTACTATTAATAGCTAGGAAGAAGATAAAAAAGGCATAAAAACTATAGGTGAATACAGTGAACACATTCCTATAAAAATGTAATATGTTCTCATTTTGTATACATAGTTGAGAAAAAGTTAAAGTTCCTCTTTTTTCTTCAAATTTATTGGTTTAGATAATTTATGTTAAAGGCACTATAATGTAATTTCATTCCAATTTCTCTCATCTTTAGTCTTAAATCACTCACAGAAATCAGCCATTATTATTTGTGATTACAATAATTTATTCACCCAGTCATACCAAAAAGGCAATTTTTGGGATATGGTGATGGAACATGGAATGCATATCTAGCTTGCCTATATCAATTAAAGAAGAAAATTCCAAGAGGAAATCAAACTTCTTAAGTCATTTATCTAATATTTAAACATTGGCCTATGGTTATGTAACACATTCTATGTATCTTTCTAACCTACACCCATCTAAGAGCATATTATGAATAATATAATTGGTTTATCCAAAATATTCATCCCTGACAAAAGTATTTCAGAGTATTATTTACAGCAATATATATTTATTAAATTATCATATAGATTCAACTACTATTTTATGCTACATTTTTATTTTCCAAAATTTAGTAATTCCCATTTTTCAAAATTATTGAGATTTATGAAAATTATAACAACCTAATGGTCAAAATAGTTTATTGAATATAGAAAATTAAGAGGTAGTAATATACACAACATGAAGTCTCTCCATGATTTGTAAAAAAATATGAAAAAATATAATTGTTTGGATTACTTCCATAGGGAGTGATTTATTTACTATAAAATATTAATTACCAAATGTTATGATTCATTAATATCCTGACAGAGTACAAACAGATTTTTTATCATATTGTCTTCATCATTATTTAGTTTTACCACCTTTTTAGAGGCATACCTTCTATCCTTTTAACATCTACAACTATATTCTTTTCTATGCCACCACCTTCTTAACCATAGCTCTCAATTAACATAGATGGTACAAAATAGAAGTTCCATTATTAATTAATTATTTTTTCTATATTTTCACCATCGCATGGTGAGATTCTTCATGAAGTATAACCGAACTATTTTTTGAGAAGCAAGTTACACACTCTGTCATTCGAATATCTGATTAAAGTTCCAATGTTCACTCCCATGAATCAATTATTCTCTAAAAACAAATATTGAATATTCACTACTCAAATATTCTATATCATATGGTTATGAAAATGTGTTAAATATTGCAAACTTGGTCATGATTCTTGTTGAAATGGTTATCTTTGATTATCTTCGAGATTATCTCCTATACCCACAAATGCAATATTCATTGAATTTTTTTTAATCTATCCTTGAGTCAGAGTATATTTCTAATAATTTAATATAATCTATAATAAGATCAGTCATAGAGAACCAAACATCAGTACTTTTAGAGGAATCTAGTGTTTATGAAGTCATTTCCTCTACATATTCCAATGACTGAGATATGAAATAAGTGGAGATATAATCAATCCTTATTATTATAGCTATATTGTAATAAAAATCAAAATTGTATTTCAAAAAAAATATAGATATTAAATATTAGATGATTTTATATTTACCCTTACTTATTGTAATGTTAACATCTTTCACCACTACTGCTTTGTTACCTAATGTGAATGAAAGGTATTCTTAATGTGACCCTAATGAAATATATTTAGTAAATACCGTCTTCTCTAAAACTATTTCACCATTTAATAGATCCACAATCCCAAATATTAATCCTTACATGAATATGAGTGATTAATATCAGCGATAGATTACAATAATAAATAAAATGGGCATTGACTAACACGATTAACGAAGGGTGTAGATTTCAATCGAAATTTGTGTTACAGAAACATAATCCCTTCCAAACCTGAGATAAATATTGAAATGTACAATTTTTAATGTTGAAAAATCCTCCATCATCTTGCATGATATTTTATTTTGGGTTTGATTGGGTTATCATCTCATCTTGCACATTTAGGTTCGATCCTAGTCTTGTCCTTTCTAGGACAACATCTATCATGATCAATATTAATGACCACTATTGATGAGTGAAAACAATTTTTTTCCTTGAAATTAGAACTTATTATAAAAAATAACATAGCTTGATAACTGAAAAAATCATTTTCATAGCATAGGGTGTTAAATAAGATTTTGTCTAGGTCCAAGATTCTCTAGATTTCCCTAATTGAAAATTTAGTTCCAATGTCATTACCTACTTTGACTAATTAATTTTCTCTAAGGAAATAATATATGTATATATATATCCTTAAGTGGTGGAACTATAAATACATATATATGGTCTAATGTCATGGCTCTGTATTTATCCTTGTGAGAAAGTGTGGGGCCATCATCGGCCCTACAACCCTGACATGCATCCACCCTAGTGATTATTCTCCATAATGAGCGATCAAGAGACCTGAGAGGTGATGGATTTTTTATAGGATCTTATAAAATATAATAAGTAATAATAGTGATAGAATTTATTGTTTTATTATAAGTAATAATAATAATTTATGTTACCTCCATTGAAGAATCTATTTGTTATGTATATGCATTTTTAGTTATATATCTTTCATATAGGGACTCATTTTTATCTTCATTTTCATAATCAAATCCATTCACATCTGATTTAATTCTCATTAACATGAATACTAGATGAGTATAAATATTCTTGATCATCAATGGAAAGAACCACAACATAAATTATGTAATGTAATAATTATATTTTTTTGGTTGCTGGTCAAAGTAATTATTAAATTGAATGGTAATTTGACTAAGATCTATCAAAAGTAAAACCTCTACCTATAAATCTTCATATATCTCCATCCAAGAAGAAAATATCTTCTATGAATCCCACTCCCCCATACATAAAATAATTGAGTATTTATAGGGATAGTTTTTAGAGATATTGTGATGGTGGAAGTGTATATTTACAAATACCTTAGTGACTTCATAGGGATTCCAAAAAGTAGGGTTTTTTCATAGCATAACCATTTTATATAGTTATTTCATTGTTATCTTTTCCTACTCCTCTTTACCTTTGGATGATGGTTGTGTATTGACATGTACCAACAACTCTTTAAATATGCACTTGAGATATGATAAGGTATATGTATTATCATAATTTATGAATAACATGATGGGTGAATCATTTGGTTGGTTGGTGACCTATATTTATGCATCCTCATATGGGAGTATATAACAGAATTGGTGTGTGATCAAATGATATTTCCCATTCTAGGAAACATATGGATGAGTAAGTAATATTATTTGAATGAATTGAAATTCAATGAAAAATATTCAAGGTACATAAGCTTTGTTGATGGATTAATCATCAACCATGGATACAAAAAACCTCCTCATAGTAACATGATAATGGATTAATCCACTTGTTTATATATGGAGTCCTCAATGAATGATATTTTTGGATCCCTATATTGCATGAAGAAAAAATATTATGGATGCTTAACATTGAGAAATAAACCCATTCCCCCAGTCATGTCAGTTGATCCCTACCAAATATATATATATATATGGTACGAGTCAGACAATTTGGATGGTCATGGTTTTAAAAAGATCATATTCTCCATGTCTATTGTGATCCTACACCATAAGACATCAAATAGACTAATAACACAAAGCATAACATTCCCCTACAAATTTTTCCCAAATTATAGTACATGATAAAAAATATTGGAATAACTGAATTGATTCACATACCACGTTTTAGCTTCAACTCCATCAAAAATGGGTTATCCCTAACTTTTCAAGGTGATTTAAGCACTAAAAAGATATATTTTCTTATGAAAATCACATAAACCTATTCCATGTGAACTTTAGGATCAACTTTAGGGATGGAAAAAAAACCCCACACAATGTATCTAACCCTTTCCAATTTTTTCCAATATCTTCTTAGGGATCCCTGTGTTTTTTGATTTGGGAAGCATTGTGTCCTCCTTATCTCGGATCATTGCCCATTTGTTTTTAATAAATTATTAACCCATGTAAAAAATTGATGATTATGTGTGTATGGAGGTCCTCCTTCAAAAATAGTCTCATAAATTCTAGTAAATTTTTTAATAGTTTGGGAGTATATGTTATACCATTTAATTTATATCAATGTTGGAGAATCTTTTTGTACATTTATCCAAATATAAAATCCATTTTAATCATTCTGAGGCCCTATAGGTTAATCCCAACCTCCCCAAGAATGAAATTAAATTTAGTGGGGTCAAGGATTAATGTTCTAATGAGGTTAGGGATGACACCCTTTTTTAAGGGATAATGTAATTGAGATAAAAACATCATTTGTACAAGCTTATAAACATTATAACTCTCTCAAACTCTAAATATATTTTTCTAAACTTTTAAATCAACAATCGATCCATCTCGAAGCCAACACCTAGATGGTGATATCATCTTTAATTCTATCATTGTTGTAGATCCTCATTGGATGTTTAGGAATTGGCTGTTTGGTTTTGAATTAATATCCCCAAATCATATATTTCATTTTCCAACATCAATAGAACATACCAAAGTACATACCACACTCCACTATTAAATTATTTAATAAATTATTAAATTGATGAAACATTTACTGAAATATGATCAAAATGTGGAGTGATCTATTTATTTATTCAGTTGTCTCCTAGTCATGGATATGTTATGGGTGAGTCACTCTATAACCATAACCCATAATGAAGAAATCCTTCTGATATCATGTATCTTCTCAAACCCGATCACATTATCTTTGAGTTAATTTTGTTCATTTGTTTTATTAGACAGTTTTGATTAGAATAAATTATATATACATGTAAATACCACTTATAGAAGAATACCTAATATATTTTCATGGTTCTAATTTTGTAATAAAAATTATACAAAGGTATGAATTTTAATCTATAAAATAAAAAAATTTAGGTGTTTGATGGACCTAAAAGTATTGGAAAAGTAAAACTTTTCCAATATGGATTATGCATTCAAGGGTGGTCCATAAGAATGTATTTGTTTCACATAACTATTATTTCATTATGAGTACAGTGAAATGACCACATGATTACATTGTGAATGTGATTTATGCAGTGATAATTATCCAAAATAAACCATTTTATATAAAAAGATAGAATCATCATGAAGGGTTCACAAGAACCTTGTGGTCCCCCCTATCATCCAATTTATATGGGTAGTAGTGGCCTTTTTCCCCTTATATGGGAAGAAATAAAATTGTATTATTGGGAATGTTTTATCTCATAAATCAATCATTGTTATTATAAACACCACAAATCATAGAAGTGGGGATTTTTTAACACTAAAAAATGGGATTAACTCTTTGTTCCCATCAGTGAGAAAAATATTTTCAGAAAATTGATTGAAAAGAATCATTTTTTTCATAAATTTAGATTGTATGTAGTGAATAAATTATGTTACTATAAAGAAAATATGTGGAATCTTATCTTATGATATTTAAGATTGGTATTTTCTTATATCCACCAAAATTCTATATGGAATAGATCATTGAGTGACATTGTCTTGTGAGATTCCCCTAAATACATTTACAATTAAAATGTGGGATCCCTATTAGGACTTATTATATTTTAAGTGACGTGATAATCCTTTTCAATCCCAACATAGTGATTCTATATAGAAACATGTTTTTATATAGATCCTCCAACATTTATGGTAGGAATGTTGTACTTTATATGGTCACAAGACTTTTACAGAGCTAAAATTCACACATTTCATGGGCTGTGAGCCACTACATTTGTCTATAAATATGATTATCAACATTAATTTCATATCACATAGTATTTTTAAAGTCATAGTATTTCTATTAATTTCATCATTTAAATTTGAAATATGTGAAGAAGGTCTTTGAAGATAAGATCATATCGGTAGACTTAAAATCCAAGTCCAAAAGGGGAATAGACCAACCATGTAGGAATTTCATAACCATGTACCCTCCATTTAAAGTACATTATATGATAGTCCAAAACATGTAAATTCTTTGAGATAATATACGATCACAACTCCCACTATATAAAACTTATACGATCCTTCGTATAAGACTTCATTCCATTCGTAAGGGCTATTAACTTGCATAAATCTCAAATATTATACAAAATTGGGATTTTGTGAAGTATTTTTGACACTCTTCATGGTGATCTATCATTATATAATATTTGACCTAGGGTTACCACTTTAATTAAAAACCCATTGATGGGTATTGAAGCCTCCATAATGGCCCAAAAGAACATACTAGCATCCTTTATCCTTGGCCAATCCCCCAAAAATCCATTTTCACTCATGCCTACCCAACAACCATTAGATCTACATTATTGGACTATACACTCATTAGATCATGTATCACATTGATAATGTGAAATTAATTGGTTTTCCTCCTTAACTATTAGGGTCCTATAAATAAAATCAATTATTTATTCCTTTGATAATTTGGGAATTTAATATTGGGAAATATTATAGCCTTTCATAGTTTATGTCACACAAGAGGGTTACTCGAAACTAGTTTCCATATCTCAAAATCATCTTATTATCCTCCTTTCGACCAACCAAGGAGCAAGATGTATAAATAGAAACTGATCTAGAATAATTCCCTACCTGTATTCCATTGAGTCAAACTACATATGCATCCATTCATCCTTACTTTTTCAACTAGTTACCAATAGATAGAATAAATATATAAATAGGTCTATAGTCTCGTGTAATACAAAATTAGAATGGGTCGCTCATGTGCAAGTCATGCACCAAAGCATTTCTAGGAAATCATACATAAAGGTAACTACATAAATATAACCTATACTAATATAGAAAATCCAATGGTTTGAAAAACTATTAGTATTGTTATGGTTTATGTACATCAATACTAATGGTTTGGTCAAAATATTGGTATAGATTTTGTTTACATCCACTTATACCAAGAGTTTTTTCAAACTGGTGGTATTTATTTATATATAATATCAAAAAATAATAATGTTAATTACATAAATTATAATAATATTTTATAAATATATATATATATATAAACATCAAATATAATGTATAATATTTTTATAGACTTTAAAATAAAGGAAAAAGTCCAATGATCAATACTTGATGATAGAATTTTTTCCAAAAGAATAATTGTACCAATAATCTAATAAAACCATTGGTTTAGGTATTTCTTATGACCAGTACAAATGGTTTAAGATCTATTGGTCTCGACCATCTATACCAATTGTTGAACAAAAAATTTGCATAGGAATTTGGATATGGAATTACACCCAACATCTCATTAAATGGTAGGTAAATTCTTTTACCAATGGTTTGACGGCCTCAAATAAATTTTCCAACCCATTGTATAACCTTTTATCCATATCTATACTAGTTATATGAATTAAAACTACAAGAAATAATAGTCATGTATGTACAACATTACACAAATCGTAATTGGACTTGGATACATGACCTTACAAGGGGTATTATTGGTCACGGTTGTACGGATGTAAAAGGAATCACTATGGTAATTTTTACACCATATTAAAATGTACCACATGCCTCAGTAAATGATACTAATCTACATGGTTTTTTATTCTCTTTATACTAATAATTAGGAGTCCCCTTTCATGACCTGAATCCCAATTTCATGATATCTTCCCACTCTCTAGATGTTGAAAACTTATAGACTATCCAACCGTATAATTGTAAACCGTAGAATAATTATCCAATGAGGAAAAATATGATGAACATTTTTTTACAAAAAGTATTATAACAAATTAATGGTTTTAATCAATCACTCTCCTGACAAGGGAAATCGATATTGTTACTTAGAAGGACCCTATAAACAAGAATTACAAATATAATAGAGTCTCAAACTATGGAACAATATCCTCTATGAGATAATCCAACCACCAATCCTCTCATCCTATAAAAGGTTTAATCCCCACAACCTGATGTGATCAAAACAAAACTCATCTTTAAAAATTGAGAGTGGGTCTAAAATGTGTCATCCACCAATAACTAAGGAAAATGTCCTAAAAACTAGAAGGTGGTGAAACTAGTTTATTTTTATATTAATACCTTTTAAAATTTTAATAACTAGTTTATTAGACTAAATAATTCAAATATATATGTGAAGTTATTTTTATTTATCCTAAAATGTAAAAAATGGTTATTTTTATTATATTTTAATATATAGTAGATTATTTTAAATAAATTACCAATTATTTAATAAATGTGACATTTTAATAATTATATAGAAAATTAAATCTTCTTATACTGTTTTCTAAATTGGAAACTTTTCTAAAAAATGATTGGTCAGGTTTCATTTTGACTATTTAAAATTTTATTAATACAAAAACATAATGTGCATTAAAAACAATATAAAATTCAGTCCATTTATTCTTTTAGCTACAGATCATTTTATAAAAATAGAAGTAACAAACATAGATGTTAGGATTCATGGGGTCATAAATATATTGTATTCATACCTGTAATTTTTTTGATAACTCTCATGGAAAAAATTTATATGGAACAATAAATAAATAGTGTGGTAAAAATAATATTTCAACTTCTTGTACTTGATGCATTACAAGTAATTTCCAGAGCTTTTGGAATATATTTTTTCTAAATTAATAATATATCCTATTTCACATACAACACTGATCTAAAATGAGTAGTGATATATTAGATGAATATTATAAATAAAATTTCATAATAATAAATCATATAGTAAATTAAAATATTTTAACCAATTAGAAATTCATACAAAATAGTATTAAAAACAATAAAACTTTTAAAAAGTATTTCTCTCAATAAAAATAGTTTTTATTTATATATAGTATTTTAATTTAAAAGATAAATTTAAAAAATTTAAAATTTAAAATATAAAAATTCAACATCTTTTTGTATTGAAAATTTAAATATTATTTAAGAGTGATTTTTTGTGACCTTTCTGAAAAAATTATTTTTATGGGAATAGTGAAAAGTATTTTTTTACCAAAATTGTAAAATTTATGAATTTATCAATATATGTTTTTAAAAAAATCATATAAATTACTGGTCAATCACACCAGACCTACAAATTAACTTGGGGAATGTGTCCTCTCATCCAAGGTTAGCCCCTGTTTTCCCCAAACAAGCTAAATGACGAGCCTTCTGGTTGCCTAGTAACTTTATGAATGAAAATTGGCATTCAACAAAGTAATCAGTCATGGACCAGATGATACTCAAAATGGGGAAAATGTTTGCGAATCCTCCTCTTTCTTTGAAAATGAATTAATAACTTCCATGAGGTGAGATTCCATAAAACGATTGTTCTATCCTTTTGAGCGGGCGATATGAATTTCATACAGAATGGTAGATGCCTCCACTACTATAGGGATCCATGAGGCATCAAAAACCCTGCAACGAGCTTCCCTTACCTGGACATCACTATCATAGGTGATAAATCCAATTCCAACCCTATAAAGAGAAGAGACAGACACATTCATATTAATTTTGAATACACCCACTAGAGTGGGGAGACTAATAGAAAAGTGCCTACTTATTACTACCCATAGAAGGCACAACATAATTCTTCATCCATAAAATCTTCCATTCCAAACCCCTTTCCATACAAATATGATCTTGGGTAACCTTATTATAAAAAATTATTTCATTTAATTGAGTCCACACTAGATATGAAGTTATGAAAATCACCCCCATCACCATTGGTCCCAAGGAAGAGGCCCATTTAATGATGTTTTGAATCAAACCAATACATGTATCAATTAATTTTTTAAAATTCGGATCCCATTACATCAACACCCCTTCAACAAAATGATAGAAAAAAATTGCATGTCAATGAGATTCCAACTCCTGGAGACATAGAGGACAACAATCGTCATCTACCAAATGACATCTCACCAAAAAGTCACGGGTTGGATGAACACCAGAGTAGACCTACAACCAAGAAAACTTCACCTTGGAAGGTGAGGGGGGAGATTAGAGATTGTTCTAATGATTGTCTAAAGTGACCTAGGCCAAATCCTGAACAATCATTTTATAGCCAGATCAGACTGAGAACATCTTGGTTGCATCCCCAGTCTAAAAATTCTGATCCTTCCCCATACGTATTGTGAGAGGAATGATCAGATTATATGTGCAATCAACATCATTAAATCTGTTGGAAATTTTCACCCTATCCCATTCATCAAGTAATTCAATGGTCAGCTCTCACATCCAAGAATTTTAAAATCATGGGGAAGCATTCAAGGAAAAATTAGGATTTACACCATTTATCAACCAAAAATCATTCCAAACACTCACATAATCACCATCAATAATTCTCTACACAGAGCTTAAATCATGAAGATCTTTTTCACCCAAAATGTTTCTCCACAAAAAAATCATCCTCAGCCCCAGTTGGTCGTGCATAAAATCATTGTGGGGAAATATTTGGCCCACAACACATTTTAGAATAGAGTGTTTGGGATTGTGAGAAGGATCCATCCGTGTTTTTTAAAAAATGTCTCATTAAAAATTTTTATATTCCTAAACATGAGACCTCGATTAAATACTAAAACACATAGTTTTTCCCAGGACATCCAATGGGTGTTATTTTTTCCCTCATGTCAGCCCCTCAAGATGTTGCCCATCCTGGAATAGATCTGATCGATAATAGTTTTGGGATTGATGAAAAGGGATATTGTATAACAGGGGACTATTTAGGCCATATAAATAATGAGAACTTCCTTTATTGACTTGTTGATCTTCCAACTCGACCATTAGAAAACAAAATTTCCCAGTCTCTCCATTATCAGCATGAAAAATTCATTCATTGATATTCTGACAAGGTTTGGGAGGCCAAAAAATTTATAATTTTTTTCCACCAGTGGAAATTTGAATACCCACTGCAGTTTATCCCTTTTATCATGTAAATTTTATATAGTAAAGTATACTTATAATTTTGAAAGATTAATATGTTGTACAGAATCCCTTTTATATATATTAATATTTTTCACCACATGAAGACATTATTACGGGGTAGAACAAGCATAGGGGAGACTATCATCTACATGGATATGGTGGGTTATATGAGGGGTGTTTCTACATAACTTCTCACCAAGGATCATCCCTTTCTCATATTCTTTCAAGAGAAGATGAGAAAAAAACATCATCCACCAATATGATGTGATAATGCGGGGGAGGGGCCCCTTAATGCAGACCTCTTGAGGGATTAATGCTTTCTGAGTGGGCCATATTAAAAATTAATTCTGACGGTGATAGTCAGGACACATTTCATTATATTAGAGATACATTACACTTCAAATCCTAATTTGGAGAGAACAAGTTCAAGAAAAGGCCACTAAACCCTATCATAATATTATGTCATGTATAATTTCATTGTCATGTAACATATTTTGGATTATGAGAGAGTTTTCATTGATTGGAAATTTTCAAAAAAAATTGCTACATTATCAGTAATGGATCTCTTTGGAATGAAAGTACTCTGGTTTTCAGTAACAGGCTTTGGGATACAATCTAAGAGCCTAGCCACCAAGATCATGGAAACAAATTTGTGAAAAACAATGCATAAATTGATAGGATATAATTTTGTGATTTTATTAGGGAAAAGGGTTTTAGGGACGATGGTAATAAGGATTTTATTTAGGGGATTAAGATAGGATCTTGAATCCAAAAAATCCTTCATCAGGGATACCACATCTCATCCAACAATATACCAAAAAAATTTAAGAAATATTTCATGAAACCCATCAAGACACAGGGCCTTGTTGGAGTGAATAAGGTGAAGTGCCTCAGGCACATAGTTCTCTGTGATATTTCTCTCCAACATATGGTTCATATCCTCTATGATAATTTGTGGGATACAGGTAGTCAGGCTTAAATGAGGGTCAATACTTTCCTCATTACAAAGAATGATGAAAAAATCCAGGATAATTGTTTTGATATTATTGATGTCATAAACAACCCTACCCGAGTGATCTTAGAATTGATATATGTTGTTTTTCCATTTCCTAATAGAGGATCTTTGGTGAAAAAGTTGGAATTATGGTCAACCACTTTCAAATGGGAGTCTCTTTCCTGCAGAAACCAAATTCCCTCCTTCCTAAAAGCTGCGTTAAGGTTGTTTTCTGTACATGAGATATCCATGTGTACAAAGTTACAACAAGGAAAATAATGTAGCTTCTTTATGAAATTTTATGCAACATTAATAGGACATTCATTATCCCAAAATCTATCTGAACTACATTTCCATAAATAACAAGCAGTACTCAGGATATTGAATATTATGGACTATTTTGTTCCCTGCCAAGCTGACTGAACCACCTTATCACAAATAGTATCTCAGAGACATATACATCAAAATTGAACTGTCTGAAAATGTCTCACAAATTCCCCATGAGAGGTCATTGAATAATTGATCATACATAGGTAAGAAGAGACTGGTGTAAGGTGATCCACTAAGAAATCATGGAAGATGGATTTAAATTCAATAGTTTCCTCAAATATAACAAGGCTTCCGTCAATATGATTATATATTTATCTCCCTCTAAACCAAGTGAACGGAGCACCTGAGAAACCAAGTTCAAAAAGGAAATTAAGAACAAGAGATTTCTTAAATTCTTCCATTTCATCCCTACTGTGACCACATCCCCCATATTTTTCATGATGAATGAGGATCTCATTAATGACTCCCCTAACAAGTAGTGGGCCCGAGAGAGAGGATATCACTCGACGCCACAGGTCCTAAGATTTATGTTTATCATAGTGCCCAAGAGACCCATAGAGTCCCAAAAAAGTCTATGGAAGAGGTCTTGGGGTATCAATAGTCACAAAAATGTGATTACCTGAGAAATTAATCATCTAAACACCAATATCCTCCTTCCAAAAGAGGCATAGAACACCCGAGTTTCCCTATCTCCCATCCGAAAAGATGTTATTGAAACTAATATTATAACCAAGAAGACCATCATCCGTGCAATCCAACATAGTTTTAGACACAAAAAACTATGTTAGGGTGATATTTTTAACCCCAGTTATAGAGCGACCAAACTGTTCGGGGATTTCCAAGTCACTAATAGATCCAACATAATATTTTACTACTCCATGTGGGGCTGGGTCACGCCAACCTCTGCCTCCATAACCTTGAGAAACTGTTGGTCACATAAATCTTTACACCACTTTGGGAAGCTGTAATGAATTATCCCAACCTCACAGCTTTATTTTAGGTCACCTAGATTTATACTTCTTGGTAGGAAATCTCGATCATCTCTTTTAACCCTTTTCCACATCTAAGGGCTTTGAATACCTGAAGATGTTAATCCAACCATGTCTTCTCCATCCTGGGTAGCAAAACCTAGTGCTTCACCATCTATCTGAGGAATTGTTTTAAGGGGTTCCTATGTAGATTTCTAACAATCAACACTTGGTTCAGGTGGTTCATTGCATTTTAGCGACAACCCAAGATGTTGGGGAGAGTACTCCTTTGTTTAAAAATGAACCGAGGATGAGAAATGAGTTCGGTCCTTTGCCTTACCTACATGTGTTTCCCCTTAGTCAGCCATGGCCCCAAGGCTGCCAAATACTACTTCTTTTTCCCACTAATCCACTGGGTTCTCAAAAATAAACTCTGGTGGCCCAAGAATTAAGATGTTAGTGTAAACTAGTTTCGACTGCTTCAGGAGATACTTCACTAGAATATCTTGATCCTTTTGTTTTTTCCATCTCATGAGTTATCTATTTTCCAGATATTTTTACATGTAGTTATGTTCCATATTAAAAAATTAAACATCCTTGATCATCATACTTTTTTGATCTACAATCCTTTTCTAAATGTTGGAGACACCCACAGAAGAATGATTTTTTTTGGATCTTTTCAAATTTGAAGGACATACGGGCATTAGATTCATCCTCAGACAAGAACAATCCCGTTATAAGTGGTTGTTCCACAATAACAATTTCTATGATCCAAACCATGGGTCTCTAATTATTTGGATCATATTGATCCCATTACATAAATATATCAAAATATTCTCCAATTTCATGAATTAATCTATCAGTTCAATAATGAAATGGTATTCCATTGATTTGTACCCAGAAAGGTGAGTTGATTAGTAGGGTATTTTTAATATCTTACACTCCATTTAAATCTTCCATGATAGTGATCTGGTTATCAAAGGTCCAAGGAATACCTTTTAGGTCCTTTTCTTTATCTCTCTTATTAAACAATAAAAAGACAAGGACGCCCTCCACAACTTCCCTTATGGTGCCCAAGTCATCCCATTTCCAGTTGTTTTGTAGGGTGTTTTTACGAGTGTTTTTGTTGAAAGTTCATTTTTTCCATGCATTTTCCAACAATCAAAAGACCCAAATGAAGTTAAAAATATGTATTATAAAATATTATTTTTAACTCAGAAAACCAATATTTAGTTCTTAGAACTTAAGTAAAATTTTATTTCAATTTATAATCTTTTTAAATTATTCTTTTAATTAATCATTATTATAGTAAAAATATTTTTATATGGATTTTATATCTAAAAAAAATGATTTGTTTTATAATAAACCAATTTATTTAAGTTAATTCATATTTCATTGATAATTTTAACATGCACTATTTCAATCATAGAAACACCACTTTTCTAAAAACTTTTTTCCAAATTATGTGGATTTACAAAAAATTTAACATTACTAAACCTTATAATTTTTTTACAAAATTATTCTAAACATTATACGAAACATTTTCAAATTATTTAATAGTTTGGTTATTAATTATGGCCACAAAAATTAATTACCAATGAAAAGGTACATTTTTAAAAAATAATATATATTTAAAATATATGGAATTAAATCAATCCAAGTGGTATCTAAAATAAGTGGTATGTATAATTAAATCCAAATAACTAAATTAAATTTATATTCCCCACATTGATAACCTTTAACATGTGAATAGTAACTATCTACTTTTGAAAATTAATGGGAACTCACAAAATTACTATTCTTTTTAGTTATAAAATGCGAACACTCTGACCCCTTCATGACAGATCTTGTGATACCGTAATAGTTCATGGTATTTCAGCATCAATAACTTGTGTTTTACTCAACACCAACTTGGCTTCTGTAACATGCAACTACGAGTTTCTATAAACCAACACTTTACTGTTAACAATATTTTTATTACATATTTATATCATATCAATTTAATATAGTAATATAAATAGAAATGAAAAATATTTGAAAAATATTTATATTTTTTTAACAAAAATAAAACATATTTATAATGAAAATTTATATGTTTTGTAAAAATCGTTATTTGTTTAAAAATACTATTTTCGTAAAGAAACTACTCTTTATGTGATTTTGTGAAAAATAATAAAATTTATATTAGACACTCATATAAATTGAATTTGTTAAAATAGATTTCATTTTAGAATTTGGAATACCAAAAATAGGTTAGTGTTAGTTTTTGGTGTTTTTCTGAAAACATAAAAGTTTTTATTACTTATGAAAAACACTGCATTAATTTCAAAAAACATACTTTTTCATTTACATACTTAAATAAATTTAAATTGATTTTAATTTAACAAGAGATAAATAATACATATATTAACCCAATTTAGGTCATTTTAATCATTTTTATTATAGAATTAAATTTAAAAATACATTGAACCTTTTTAACGTCTTTTTACCCGCCTTCCAGCAACATTTATATATTAGCATTAAACGTAATTTCACCGCTTCTCTAAATTGAATTTTATAAAACATACATACTTGGTTGTAATAATTATGAAAAATTTGGTCTCATGAGAACATAATGTTTTTTTTTTGTGAATAGTAACTTCTGAAAATTATTTACCACCGTAAAAGGTAAATCGGATAATTAAAGGTAAAAAATAATATTATAATATCAAATAACCCTAACACCTGTCCTAATTTCATTATTAAGTATTTTTAGGGAAAAATAATCATTATATTATAAATATGATCTTTTTTAAACCACTTGTGTTAGATTAAGATATTTTTTATATTTTATTTAAGGAATAGTTGAAAATATCATATTAAAATTTTAATAAATATTTTATTTTTAATATGAGGGTATATATGTGATATGGTGAACTATAATAGTATTTAAAAATATAATAAATTTATCTAAGTCATGATAATTTATTTATAATTTTTTTAAAATAAATATATAAATTAAATGGTGACATAATGATGATGCATTAAACATTTAGTTAATCAAGATATCAAATAAAGGATATTAAAAGTTTTAAAATATATATAATTTAGTTATTTAATGAAATAAAATAATTTTATAGATAACATAGATATGTTAGTGATATATTTTATGTATTGGTTCGAAGTTTTCATGTCGGTTTGAATTTTTAAAAATGAAAATATTGAATAGTATTAAAATTATCATAAATGATATTTTAAAATATATAAAATTTTATTAAATAATATAAAAGTCATAAAAATATAATCATCAGCCAAATAACATGGATAATTTCATATATGTCATAAATTATTCAATTTGGTATTTTTGGCATTTTATAGCAACTATATTAACCATATAGTGTAAAAATACAAGATAACATGGTAAGAGTTAAACTGTTCAACAAAGGGTTAAATCCAAAATGGAAGGGTGATTTTATGACTTAACATGCCAAAAATTCATTTTTTAGAGGATTTAGAACCAAATTCATTTTATCCTAAAATTAAATCACTTTTTATCTATTTGAACATGGAAATCAATTTATAATAAATTAATATTTTATTATCTTCCAAAAGTGGCCCTCACCTATTTTATAAAAGGGAACTTATTATTCTATTTAACTCACACATCCAAAGCTCTTTGAATCTGCCAAAATCTAATAATTTCCTCTTCAAAATTCCCTTAAAATTTTCTACAGGCCATAAATTTTGAATAAATCTATCCTATGGAGTCCTTTTGTGCAAATCAAAAGGATATACCCATAAAACGAGGTAATTGTTTTATCACCTCATTCAAACTTATTTTCATCTCCTACTTAATCATTCTATGTGGTTTCCATACTAAAGTAATAACTCAATAAACACCTACATAATGATACGTTTTTAGTATTATGGGGAAATCATTTTATTCATTTTACACATCCTATGAAAAATAATATCACCATGCTTTCGTGTGGACGGATTGACATCTCCATGTCATGGTGTAAACTATTAATCATGTACTCTTTAATTATATGTGAATAAAAATGAATGAAAATGAAATTAATACTAAATATAGAATGAAATTTGTTCATTAAAATTCATATTCCATTAAATTAAAAACTATATATCCATTGATGAAATGATATCGTTGCTCATGAGTATGTACAACTTACTGTATCCACAATACAATGAGATTCACCTTCCTCAATCATCATTCAAGAATGATTATTAAAATAAATATTATTAATAAGTATGAAATATATACCATAATGATTTTATTGGGATTATGTGTGTGTGTGTTTTTTTGTGTAAATATATTTCATTCACTTTTATTTAATACGATAAGAAAAGGGAAACTACATTCATGTCTACGTACGACCTGCTTTTTCCATGAACGATGTATTCAATTTCATGTATCTAAATATTATGTATATTTATATTCTGAATATATATGATATATAAATCATGTTATACATTTTTTATGTCATTATATGAATATCTATGTAATACAATAAAGAATAACAAGTCAAAAGATGTACGATAAGGAAACCGGTTATTAGACAAACTATTTCTTTAACATGGAATTTATTACTAAACAGGTAATATAATGTTATAAATGAATCATATATGATATCAGAAAAAATATTATAATTATATTAGAAGTTATTAATATTTTTAAATCCCTTATAATAGAGTTTCGAACTTGTACGAAGTGTATCGGATCAAAAGTAATGAAATTCCATCTCACATTTAATTTTCATGATATATAATCCACATTCGACAACTATTTTTTGTGTATGGTTTATGTACGTTCCCTGTTATATTTGATTTCATAAATTCTTTTATCTTTATTGTATTTATGATTCAATTTAAGATATTGAGATTATTACTTAAATGTTCATAGTGGTATGTGATGCTTTGAATGTTTAAAGAATTAATCCTTTTTTCATTTTCATATTATTGATATTATAATAAATAATTAATTATATGTACATAATGGATTATAAATAAAAATTTATGTATAACTTTAATTTCATTAAAAAAATTTCAAAAGGAATATTTTAAATGTTTTATGTAAGGGATTTTTTAACTAAAACATAATTTTAAATGTTTTAAAGATTTATTTTTCTAAATCACTCTCATTAATGCACATGTTTTCAAAATGGTATTAATGATATATTTATAAGGAATTGAATGTTTAAAAATGTTTATAGAAGATTTAATGTGGATTTAGACACTTTTTTTCAAAAGCTATTTTTAAATGTATTCTTTTTCAAATACACAACATTTGATAAATCATTTAAACGAAAAATGGTTATTTGTCTTAAGATATTTTTTTTATGATTTTATTAGATTATTTTAAACTATGTAGAATTAATTTTTTCATTTTATGCATGATTTTAGTTTGTTTATTGTGATAAAATCTTCCATGTTGTATTGAATGTATTAATATATGTTTGACAATAGATATCCAATTATAATTCCATTCATGGTTATGGTGACAGTATTAACAGTTACTATGCTAGTTTTAATATGAATTTTTATGTTATGTTTCACAAATTTTGTATGAGAAATAAATTTTATTTAGAAAGAAATGGTTTGGGGTCCAAATAATGAAATACCTATGGGTTGGGGACCAGTTCATAAAATCTATATGGGTTCGGGACCTATTAATGAAAAATCCTCAATGCATTGGTAGTTCTTATGAGACAAACTAATTTGGGTATTGACTAATGTATTACACATATATTATTAGCCTGAGGCCCTGATGGTATGTCCGGAATTATGTATTCCGTCATTATGAGATTAGTTATTGATATTACATGTGATTATTTGACTTGTAGAAAAGCCTTGTGAATGTTTAAATGGAATTATTTGATTTATTATTTCCATATTATGCTGAAGGTGATGTTTCAAAGGGTTAAGTTTTAATTTTATATAATTACTTAAAATTTTATGCTTATTTATTAAAGCTTCATGTGTATTGGTAAACCTATGTAATCATCTAATCTCACCCATTTCTTTTGGTTATTTTCCCACATTGCCCAGATGTGTATTCTAATTTATGTACAGGTATAAGCTTGTTGAATAATGGAATCTTGAAAGGATTATTAATATTGTATTTTTATGTTTTTAATCATGATTTAAAGGTCATGTATGTAATTTATTTTTCAAAACGGCTTATAAGATCCGTTCTTTAGGATTTGATTCTAGGTAATCATGCCAATGAATTAAAATAATAAATCATCCCTGAGATTTTAGTGTCGGGGTGTTACAATCCTATCCCTTAAATTTTCATTACAAAAATATTTAATTTTTATCCTAGTAGAAAACTCTATAAATTTATTAAGACTATTCTCCCAATTATATATCATATGGCTTCCACCTTCACGGAGATTACCAAGAGAAATCTTATGTTCTCAACATGAGTATTTCATACTCCACAACCTTTTATTCAAAATATTTATCATCCAAACTACATATATAGGACCTGATTAAATGACACTAGTGTTATTAATCTACTATAATTTTATTATATTAATTTAGAAACCATTGTTAAATAATTACAATAGAAAAAAAATAACAAAACACAATTGATTGTTTATAAGTGCAGACTACCCCCCCCCCCCACGAAATGATGTGGTTTATTTTTCATCACCACATTTTATAGTTGGTAAAAATGAGGGATTGGATGAAATAATATATTTTATTTGGACCACTTATAATTAATAAATGATAAATTATTATATACTTTCATTCTATCTCATTTATAGAGAAATGGAATCATTAATTGTTCTTACATGCCGATTACTACCTCCACAAGCTGTGAATTTATTTTTTTTGTCACCATAATACATGGTTGGTAATATGAATTAATTTCAGGTAGTTAAATTATATTTATGACATATATTCTTCATTTAAATTTTTATTAAAATTATATAAAAACATTTCCTTCCTCATTAAATCATTATAACACGCTCGAGTTTTGGTCGATTTTACCTCATATATGAATGATGTAATATTCATTAAATCCAGATTGATTAGGGAGTCCTATATAATGGTAATATCATATAATTATAATTTATTTTTTATATTTAATGATTCTACAATTTTTTTATTTATATTTAATATATCACATTTTTATCATTAAACTTTTGAAAAAAGTTCACCACAATTTCCATGTTGATAAACAATAACTTCATCATAATCCAAATGAAAATTAGATATCATGAATAATTAACAAAATGATTCTAATTTCTTAAATAACATGGTAATGATGAAATTTACATTAATAACTAATAATATACACCACCATTATTGATCTTTTACAAATACAGGCAATCAGAATTTCTTGCTCGTGATGATGAAAATTAAACAAAAACTAGTGAACTTATTAATAGAAAATGATTATAAAAAATATTATTAAGGTAAATATATATGAATTAGGTCCTTAAATAATTTATAAATATATTTATTTTTCATATTTGGGAGTTTACAAAATGTTCGGCTAAGAAGTATTTAAGGTAGGGATTTATGTGTCTCATTACGAAATACATGAGAGATGTTTGATATTGCGCACCATAATTTATTTTATACAGCGTATTAATTAACCCATAACTTTTAATTATAATTAATATCTTAAATTTCATAATAATTTGAATTCTATTTCATGGAATACCACTTATATCTGTTTGATTCTTACATTACAGCTACCGTAATGGGTTCTTTGTGTCAAATTTAATTTATTGACACAAATTTCATATTATACCCCATAATATCATTGATATGGTCTGATTACTACCTAATTGAAATATTTTTTCATATTCTTGAAATTAATGGTGTTTTAAGTGCAATAATGTTTTATTTATTTAATTGGATTTCATTTCAAAATATATCAAAGTTGTAAGGGGTTTTTTAACTCGACTCCTTTCATAGAGTTATAATGTTTCTTCTTGGACATATTTCTTCCAAGAGTGATTGTGTCCATCATAAAAACAATTCATGGTAATTTCTATTCCTAATTAGGGAAAATGATACTTTTGATTCAAATATTCATCATCAATAAATTTATTCGCCTTAAAAATATGAAACAACTATAAATAATTCATATCCTTCCCAAAAATGATCATTGTATCCCTTTACATGTTTTTAAATAAAATCCAAAATATTTTAACTCATAATGATTTTGAAAATAAAATGAAATGCTCTAATATTTTTGTAAATTTAAATTTTTATTATAAAAAGGAATTATTGATTATTTAAGGTCTTTTAAAGTCTTATGGTTTAATAAATAATTTTTTATATAACGTTTTAATGAATATTTCTCTTATGAATTTTTTTTCTAAAAACACAATTTTTGGGATTTTAATAATGTTATTAAATTTTTTTATCAAGATGAAATATTATATTTTAACGAAAACATTTTTTGGAGTCTTCAAGCATTTCCAAAAAGAAGAATCCCATTTTATTTATCACATTATTTATGAAAATAACATAAATTATATTTTTCATCATTGAAAACATCCTTAATATTCATTATGTTACACTGGGGATATTTTTTAAGCCACTATGTATCCTATTTCTTTTGTGGATTATAGAATGTTCTAAGAAGGTTTTTATCAATCCTGCTTATTTTCCTTGTGTTAATAAAGTGTTGTTTGAATGAGGAGATTTTTTTTGTTATAATAGATTGTTTTTATATTAATGATTAATCTGTGATAGGTGGGGTCTTATGTCACCCTATAATTAATTTATAAGGATTTTAATCTCATATGGCAGGGATATTAAGTGTAGATATTTTTTCAGAAGATATATGGAGGAAATTTTTTAATTCACAACACAAAACATTGTAATTTTGTTTTTTGTGTAAAATATTACACTGGTATTTTCATTATTTACAACATGATGAATGAATATTTTTCTTGTTTAGAATATAAAGCATAAAAATTTTGTTTGTTCATAATGCTATAATTTCATTATGCTTATGGTTGTGAAATAATTATCTATGTATGAATTTTTTTTCTATGATATGAGGTGTTATCATGATGTATTATTATATTTAATCAAATATTACATAATTTTTTATCTCTGTTTTGTTTGGTATAACATTCTTATGCGTCTTTATTACAATCTTATGCTCATCTTATGACAAATTATGATATTTTATTATTATTACCCATAGCGATCATTTGAGCTCATCCATTTTTTATGTTAATCATCCCCAAGTAATCAATATGATTATAATATATGAGAAATACATAAGAGTTTCTAGTGTGGTTGGTAATGGAAAAATATTTTCATGTATCATAAAAGATGTTTCTTGTGTAACTAATCATAAAAGAAACTAAACCATCCATACATGGGATTTTTTGACTATTGTGAAATGTAGTGATTAACTTATGGTAGTGTTAGAAAATAATGATATGTTAAACTCACTTAATACCAAATACAATGTTAGAAGAATGTTCTTTTGGAACCAAATATGAGAGTTTATTGTTAGATTATTATAGTTTGTATCGAAATAGGTTTTAGTTATTTTTTTGGATTAATGTAGTTCTTTTGGGGATTAAGATAACAAAACATTAGTGATAACCCTAGGGATAAGTCTAAGTATCGAATAACATCCCAAAATTTGGGTAAAGTAGAGATTGTGTGGTTCTCCTAAATATTTCATTCCTTTTAAGATATTGGAAAGTGTATATGGTTGGGGAATATATGAACCTAGGGGTTATAACCCAGTTAAATGTTTATTAATTATCATCTTAATCTTCAATCTGGTTAAAGATGAGTGGGCATAAGATTGAACGCATGGTCGGACACTCTTGGGGGATATAACTTTGTTAATCAAATTACATTGACAAAAAAATAAAAAGGATTTAAATACATTGAAAATATATGTAGAGTTATATTAGAAAAGTTAATATTAAAATAACCACAGATAACCTTGTTCAAATTTAATGAGTGATAGGGTGGTATAATTATATCAAAATTAGTCTGAAAGTATCATAGGATGAAATCAAGGCGTCATTAGAGAAGGATTATTAGGACTATGTTTTCATATTCATATAATCATGTATATAATTTTATTAAACATTATCAGAACATATTTGGTTATAGTATTTGTTAGTAAATTATATCATGAAAATGTATCTATGAACGGATGTCCTAAAGAACTCATATCGTTTCATATTAGGGATAATAATTTCATAGACATACCAAGGCTAGTGAGGTGGATATCTCAATAGAATATATATCATGAGCTTCATATGGATAAATTGTATTATTCCATTAGTGAATTATAATTAAAATTTTAATGAAAGAAAATATTTATTATGTTGAATATATCTCCCAAATATTTTAGAATAATTTTTTTTAAAATGAATATTATACCTTATTTGAGATTAAACAATGAACTAAAATAAGTCGTGATATATTAAATGAATATTATAAAGATAATTATTGAATAATAAAACCTATATAAAATAAAAATACTATAATCTATTATAAATTCATATAACATAGTATTAATGGCATACAATGTTTTAAAATTTAATTTTTCAATAAAATTAGTTTTCCATTATATATTATATTTTTTGCTAAAATAAATTTTTTTAAATTTTAAAATTATAATTTGAAAAATTAAACTTCATATATTTTTAATTATTTAAATATTATAATAGAATAAAATTTTGGTATTTTTCTGAAATAATATATTTTTAGTTGAATAGTTGAATAGAACAATTTTTACCAAAAATGTAAATTTTATGATTTTATCAATATAAGGGAAATGATAATATGTATATAAAACCTTTTAATTAATTAAAAATTTATTTAACTAGTTAAACTATGTATTTTAAAATATTATTTTTAATATAAAAATCCTATCTTTAATTTTTTGAAATTAGATACCATTTTATTCAAAAAAATTTAAAAAAATTACTCTTTTCATTAAATTAAACATTATTATGGTAAAATATCGATTTTGGATTTATTTATATAAAAAAATAAACATTTTATAATAAATAAAATTTTCCCATATATGTTGGTAAAATTTATGATTTTAACCAACACATATATTTTATGATAAAAAACAGTTTTTCAAAAAACTATTTTTACAAACCATGCGTGATTGTTATAAAATTAACTTTTTTAATCAATATAAATTTTATTTGATAAAAAATTATAATTTTTAAATCATATTTTTAAAATTATTTAATTTTTTTATCTTTATTTTTGGTTTTATAATTAATTATAATGGTTTAAATAGTGTTACCATGGTAAAAGTACATTAAGGATGGAGATAATATGGTAAAAAAGTAAAGACCTCAAAACTCACCAAGCTATTTAAAAATGAGTTTTGGAGATGATACTAGGCCAAAAAACTATATCCACTTCATATTTTATACTTTTGAGGTTTTTAAAATTGAATATTAACATTCCATTATTGAAAAGTACTGGGTACTCCTAAAATTACCCTTCTCTTTGCTTATAAAAGGGGAACACTTCCACCCCTTCATGCCATACTTATATATTATAATATTTTACTAAAAATAATCAATTTTTAATCCTAATATAACCATTTAAAAATTTCATATTCCTTTGTTCTAAATTATATATCCTAAGGTATCCATTTAGAAGTATATTTCCAAGAGAAATGTTAAGTTCACAACTTGAGTATCTCTTAATCCTAATTATTCTATTATTATTAATAATAATACTAAAATATTATAGAAACCCAAATATAATTATATTTTTATTATTAATATAATGGGATATTATCATATTAACGGATCATTCATTATTAGGTCATTTAAAACTAAAAAGTAAAAATAAAACACCCTAAATCATGTGTCCGTGTGAATTACTACTACAATGAAACAATGTGATTTATTTCATAAATAATTTTAATGGATGGTAAAAATGATGTAATTTATGAAATAATTAGTATCCTATTTCACAATTATAATTACTAAATGATAATTTATCATATAACTTCATTCCATCATGTTCTTTGAGAAATGTAATCATTAATCATGTTTACGTGCGGACTACTGCCTCAATGAATGGAAAGGTAAATGATATTTATGACATTTTTAATATTATACAAAATTTATAATATCATTATATGAAATCATTTCCTTACTCTTTAAATCATTGTAACATACTCTCATCTTTAATGATTTTCCCGCTTATGTGAATGACCTTATAATGAAAGTGTTCAAGGTAGTTAGTGCATGGGTGAATAAAATTTCTTGATGTGAACAATGAGATGGTCCCCAAGAAATATTCGAAGAAAAAAAAATAGTTTTCATGTTGAAAAATATAGATTAATATTTCAGAATAAGTGGAAGGGGAATAGATGTGATATTTATATTTTTAAATGTATTTAAATTTATGTGTTAGATGGTTGAAACTGAGTAAATGATGTGAAATTATTGTGAAATATTATTAAAATGGTTACTGATTAATTTATGACATTTAAGAATGAACGAAACGTCAAAACAAGATATGTTGTGGTGGGAATTATTGAAAAAATAGTCTTGTGATATGGTTAAAACATGATAAAAGTGCTTTTATTTGAGTGAAATATTTGGAAAAATATCTTTGATTAATTGTTTCACATGTTGGAATGAACAGAATTTCAATCTAATATGCATTTTGGTTGAAGGGACTGGAAAAGTTGTTTCAAAGAAATCAAGTGTTTCAAAATAATTGTAACACTCATAATCTAGAAATAACCGATGATTATTGTGATATCATAATAAAAATTCAAAAATTATCTTTTGAAATATGGCAATAGATAACATGTCAATTTGCCATTATTTTTATTAGAATGGCCAGGTATGTTTTTAAAAATTTAAATGGCATATAAAAATTATGTTGGACTGTCATAATCGAAAAATTGAACACATATTTTCATTAACGTATAGGGAAATTATCATTGATTAATTTTTGAAATGCTTTTGTCAATGAA
This sequence comes from Viscum album, assembly GCA_963277665.1. Classification (NCBI taxonomy): domain Eukaryota; kingdom Viridiplantae; phylum Streptophyta; class Magnoliopsida; order Santalales; family Viscaceae; genus Viscum; species Viscum album. Next base: position 1,876,500,694 of record OY728150.1, on the reverse strand, counting down.
ACATACATTTTACAAAAACAAATTACTAGGAATGGATGAATGTGAGTTTTATGAATTTAATTTTTCTAAAACAGGCATCAAATAGCCAAAAAAGTATGAAATATTAGATTGTATGAAATATTATTATAACAATAATTTATTAATTTATGACATGATGGAATTAAATTCACATCAAATTGACTTTTAGTGTGTTTCCACTAAATAAAAAATTTGTTTTATATTAAAAAGTAAATATAAACAAGTGATTCAGTCAAAACTGAGAGAAAGAGCACATATTTTTTTTAATTAATATAAAAACAATATTTTATTAAATTCAAAAATTTAAGAACCAAAGGAACATCAAACAAACATATAATGTGATTGAAATAATTTAAAATAAGTTTTAGAGTATAATATTGTGGAAAAAAAGTGATATTCTCAAAACCAAGAAAATAATATTGGAATATTGTGAATTCTTTCCACAATGATTAGTGATTATATTTTGAAATATATTTATAGGTGGAATGTTAGTATAGCTTCAGGTGTGCTTATAGTGGCCAAAAGTGCATTTTTTATCGTTTAAATATCATTAAAAATGTGAATCATATGGTCAAAATTGATAAATAAAACTCAGATTGATGTGAAATATTATATCAATGATCTATTGTTAATTCATGACATGTGGGGATGAATATAACATAAATCTAACATGTTGTGCACTCAAAATGACAAAAGAAGTGATTTTTAAGTATATGATGATTAAGAATAAATGATATGATAAAAAACAATAAAATGACCTCATATTGTCATAAAATCATATGACATCAATCATATATTAATTTATTAAACATCAAAATAAAGTCTACTTCAATCATACGTTTAGTGTGTTCAAAATAAAAAAAAAATTAATGTAAAAACCTGCTGAAAACAAGTGATACTATCAAAACCTATTAAACGTTTTCCAAATGTATTTAAATCATAAATCAATTATCATTGATTATTTTCTGAAATTTATGAATATTAATATGATAATCTAAAATACATTGTCATCAAAATAATTAAATTAAAGTTTATTTTTAAAAAATGATAATTTTTATATATAACATAATTTTATATAATTAAAAAATCAACTGAGTTTTAATTTTTAATTATTATATTTTTTATTAAATTAATATCGATTTTAAATTTAATAATATTTAAAATATGTGATGATGACTATAGTTTGAAGAATACTTTTTTTCAAGGATACAATATAAAAAATTAGTTTTCATGTGGGGGAGATTCAAGATATTTTCATTTAGTAGTCGCTATTGATTGTATTCATTACTGATAAATGGTGGTTGCTCCATTTTTTCCTAATTTTCTCTTCCACATTGATTCCCTCCTACATCAATCTCTCACTCCCCCATTCCAACACCGTCGAGCCATTATTGTCGAGACACATTTCCCCTCTCACATATTTATGAGCCCCTAGTCATTAAGCCCCCCAGCACTGTTTATCCCAATTCCAAAATTGGCAATCCCCCCTCCCACGCCACTTTTTGGTTTGTCCCTGTTTTGTAGATACCTCCCTATCCTACATTCAATTGAGCCTCCCCACACCCTCCCTACCATTTTTTTACATCCACGTTTCATATCCCTACATCATCAAGCTACCTAATGCCCTCCCCACAAACAATGATCATGCTGATCCTCCCAAAATTCATCCCCCTCACTACTTCTATCTAGGCCTATGATTTTCTCATGCAAATATTCACCCATAAAAACATTTATTGTATGCATTTTTATAGAATTTAAGTTATAAACAAATTCCCGATATTATTTTTTGTTATATTGATAAGTAAATTAATTTTTTGAGGTTATATTATGGTAATATGAGATTTAGGGTGTTTAAAATATTAACATTCATTTTTTTGAAATATCATTTGTTTGGAAAGTAAATATATGAGTATTATGAAATTTAACTTAAAATAGTAGAATTTATATATGTATTAGTATATAATTTTTAATTTGGTTCCTTTGAATGAGTTAAAATTGTTCATTCTTTTTTTCAAAAAATTATTGACTTTAAATGGTCTAATTTTTAACCATGTCATTGATTTAAGAATTAATTATTGTATTTATCTTTGTTACATTTATGTCATTTTTAAATTTTATTAATACATTTCAAAAAAAAAATTTATTGTAGAATTATATATGTAGTATATTTATTAATTGAATATATATTATAAACATATATATATATTTAGTGTTTAATTTATATATATATATATTGAAATTTGTTTTGAAAAAAGTTCAAATGTTTTCTCAATTGATCAATATTTGGTTTCTAGTCTCATTTGTTGATAAATTATTATTATATATATATATATATTTATTTAATCATATCTGTGTGTGATTAGCTTTAAAAATATATTATTAAAATATCATTTAGCTAAACATATATATATTAATAAAATATATATTTAAAATTACATCTTATTTATTCACTAAATAGTGGTTCTTATCATTAATTAATATCTTTTTGTTTATTATTTTCTTCAAAACTTATTACATTATATTTTATATTAGGGTTTAATGGTTTGAGTTATTTTTTCTAATCTATTAATCATAATAAATAAATATAATATAGTTTGTTCTATAATAATACCCAGTAGTTCTTTGTGAAGACTAAAATAAATTGGTATAATTGTTATCATTTTTTATTTCTAATAATGATATTTTCATATATATTTTTTTATTTCATTACAATTTATGTTTAGAAATTATTGTTTATATATTTCAATTATTTTTTTCACAATGAAGCATATAAAGATAATAGATGATTTGATTTACCAAATAGGTTTTGTGGTGAACATTGTGATGGGATTATGAAATTTATTGATTTCACCAGTGGATTTCAATGTGAATGGATTTTTTTTCATATAAAAAAATAGAAAAAATTTGTCACTTCAAATAGGATAAGATTAGAGAAAATATTTTTTTGAATGGGGATTTTTAGAATCTAGAAGACACTAACATGTCATGAAGAAGAGTTTATTCCCTATAACTGATCAGGAACTATTCATATAAATGTTGAACTAAGAATAGTTTATTTGATGAATATAATTTTAAATGATATTATGCATTAATTAAATATTTAATTTATTTAATTCATAAATTGTTATGTTGGAGGGATTAATCCCCATTCTACTATAGATGGAGAAGCAATGAAATTATTTGAAATTATTAATGTTGTGTGTACTGAATTATATTCCAGATGCACTAAATTCAATTAATTTATATTCATCATTGAATTATTACACCTGATGACCTTGAATAAAGGGACACAGAACTCCTTTGAAATATTTTTAGTACTATTGATGTAGATATGCCCTACTAGAGTAATGATTCTAGATTCATTTTATCAAAGTCACAATTTTTCCAATGGACATGGTTTCACATATGAAACTATTGATGTGTTTATGAATGACAGTATATTGTTCAAAAAAGATAATTCAGAACTCGGAACTTATTTTTTTATTCTCATCCAAGTGGAAGAATTATGAGGTTAATAATGGTAATTTGAATTCATCTTGGTTGGGTCTTAAAGTGAGCGAAATAGATTACCAATAATCAAATACATTACTTTAGACTAAAATAAATGTTTATGTGATTCATTACGTTATCTAATTTAGTTGACTGATGACATGATATTAAAAGGGAAACAAAGTGGATTATAAGTTAACTTCACCATATTATTTTTTGGCATGGATGGAGTTTGATAAAAGATGATCAAACATTTCCTAAGATAGTAGTAATGTTCAACTATGTTTGTTAGCATATGGTTTTAACCCATTCGGGTCTATGGTTGGTGATAAACATAGAATTTGGCTATTTCTCTTAGTTCTATGCAATATTATCTTGTTGTTCTATATAAATTATCCATTTTTGTTACTTCACACTCTTATTGATTAACCAAGAGGACCTTATGATAAAATCAATGTTTATATGAAACCATAGATTGATGAGTAATAATAATTTTGGGAGTATTGTGTAATAAATTTTGATTAAAAATTAATGAAATTATTAGACTTTGGTACACATTTTTATGTAAATTTAACGAATTCCTAGAATATGGTAACTTATTAGTTTCGAGTACTGAAGAATAATTTTAGTAAACCATTTGTAAAAATGTAAAACATTCATATAGCTCAAGAACTATAATATTTGGGGATACCTTGGCCATAGCTGATTTCTTCCTCTATTAAAAAAGTTCATAAATTATTCTATGTTATTGTATTGAAACATAGAGTATGAACCAACACAAAAAATAAGGTCAGAGGATCATGTTCTAGAAGAACATGAGTAATTAAAAATTCACACAATGTGTGATTGTCAGGTTTATTGGATTATTCATTATCAATCATTCCTACTATAAATTGATAGTGAAATAATAATAAGAACAATAAAAATGTTTTTTATATTTTTATTATTGAAAATTTTATATTTTATTTGATAATTTAGGTACGATGCACATTGAAAGAAATGGGTGTGAAAATTGAGTTTGCTCTATTTTGGGTGTTAATGGGAAATGAATGGACAATGAAAACACTCTATATGAGTTTAATGAAATGGGATTGAGAAATCCATTATATTTATAGTTGATTTAATTTAATATGAATCAAATTAATGTTGCATAGTACCCGATGAGTAAAAAGATAAAGAAATATTTCTATCAATTTTGAAGACCATCAATGTGCCTAGTGGTTATTTCTCTGATATTTAAAAGTTTATCAATGTTAAAAGAATAAAATTAAATGGGTTGAAAATTTGAAATAATCATATTATACTTCAATATTTAATCCCAACTATAATATTTGGATATTATCCTACCCATGTTGTTGAGCCATTTATTGAAGTTTCTAATTTTTTTAGACATATTTTTTCAAGACTTCGTCGCACAAGTGACGTGAAAAAGATGTAGGATAATATTTCTCTTTCACTTATTATAATAGTGGGTTTAGTATACCCAACAAGAGTAATACTTTTTGATTAATTTTCCATGTATAAAGTGAGAAATTCATGATGTACTCTAACATAATAGTGTTGATATCTCTACAACTTTTATTTATAGGGTAATGATTAGAGATTATTTGTCATATCAAAAGGTTATGATAGTTCCCTATCTATAATGAGAACATTAAAATACTACTAAATTAATCTTAAACATATTTATTATGGTTTAAATATGTCATATTTTCTGGAAATAGATTACGTAAAAATACTAGGGGGTTTTGGCTCATAATAACTAAGACATCTTGTCATGAAGTTCGCATAAGGTGATATTGAGTAGATAATATCATGAGGACTAAACCGCCAATAGGAACACCATCTTTTTCATGTTTCATTTGTAGTTCCTATCTATGAACACGTGTATTTTTCTCTTGAATTGAGATTTTATCAATGTAAACTATCTGATCATGAACATTGATTCAAGGGGAAAATAATTAAATTTAAGTCATAGTGAAGTATAATGCAATGGGATGTCATTAGTGGTATGAAATTCATTAGATAATAAAGTATGAATTTATCACTTCTGAAAAGAAGTGATATCTCAATACTATTTAATCATGATGTTAGTATGCTATCAAAATCTATGGACATTATATAAAATATTAAGTCATACAAATTAATTCATTACACAATAATGTAAGAAATGATGATGACATAAAGTATGCATCTTGTTTTATAAGATATTGCGAGACAATGAGATTATATTACATAATGTGTGTTTCCATGAATGGTTGTTGTTGTTATAACTATTCCATATCTATTTAGGGGCCATAATGGGTTTCTAGAATCTAATCATGTTCTATGAATAGTATTCAACACTATACAGATAAGGATTCAGAGGTTTGTACATTTAGTGTATTCAAAAGTGTGCCCTATTCTAATGAATATGAGTTTGAGACATGGTGGGATGAACCAATTGCATCAGAGAGCTGTACAAGAATATATGATCATAATGAAATAAATAAATTCATATTATTTTATTTTAGACCAATTAGTATTGAATTTATTTATTAAATATACTAATAAGTATTAATGTAAATGCATGTAAAATATTGAATGAATGAATATTATTTTAACAGTTAAGGTTCATTAAATATTTATTAGAACTAAAGAGTCATTTTAATTGTTCATTTTTCTCATGTAATATATTTAGTATATTAGATATGTATTAAAAATATAACTGAAATTTATGTCGCAGTAAATTACTAATACGATGTTTTTTATACATTATTTAGTGGGAAATAAATATCCAGGGGTTGGGGAGCTATTTGGGGTATGTTAATGTTTCATTATTAAAGTAAGAGGATGCTATCACAAAAAGTATTATTTATCCTATGATTTTGAGAGATTCTATATATTATCTCCATCTTCATAGAGAGACAATATCTCTTTCTAATCTATTGATCAAATATCACCTTCATGTATCGAGGGAAAGTTGTAATGGAAATATTCATGACATCGATGGAATCATCACATCTCCATGATAGTACCTAAAATTTGATTATCTCCACACCAGAATACTTTTAGTGCATGTTCGGATGGTCTATTAGGATAATTGTTTTTATTTCTTCAGGAATAGGTTGTGAGCAGTGAGAGGAATTTGAATGTGGCTTGAGATCAAATGAGGTAATTATTAGTTATAATTTTATGCTTAAAATTCTTTACCCAAGAACCTCTATGTAAATAAATCAGATTTTAATTGATGTATCAATCCATTAATTTCTGGTTTCAATATTAATTGGTATAATATGGATTCCTAGTGAGGCTATGGAGTAAACGAGGGTGTCCATGGATTCTTATGAGCTTGGAACCCCAGTCGGTGGATGGAAACATTAGGTCACATGATTAGTGGAAACTGTATTACCCAACACACAAAATTTATCTTAATTATTCTTTTAATTTTACAGGGGAAATCATGGAACATAGATTTACCTGACTATCTACCCAGTGTCTCATGCCCATGTGGATGATTTTTGTTTTTTAGAAGATCTAGATCACCTGATTTTAGTAGGGTTTGCAAAACCGTGCGCAAAAACCATGTTGGTCTCCTCATGGGATAGTGGATGGCACACAACTTGGGAAAGGATTAGCTAACTATATGACCCTTAATATTTAAGATAATTTCACATTTCCCTCATAAATCTATTGAAACACAACCCACCCTTTTCTTTTCATATTTTCCAGAGTGAAAGTGGATTCCTCCTCCTATGAGAGCTCCTCTCATCCTCCAAGCTTGGTTATTTGATATCTTGATCATTTAGACTTTGATTTTTCTAATATTGGTACCATTAGATAGCCATAAGTGAGTTATATATTCCACAATAAAATTTAATTGTTTTTATTATTCTCTATTGAGATATTAAGTTGAAATATCATATTCCCTGTTTTCAGGGTATTCGTTTATTTTCCTGTTTTCCTTCGATCTGGATCAAACAAAACGTCGATAGAAGTTGAGTGATCCTTTATAGGAATAAGTTAGGTTGTCTAGTTCTTATCCTTAAAATTTTAGATATTTTATAATATGTGTCACTATGTCGCATATCAGTTTCACATTATATTTCCCCTTAAAAAAACCTTGTTAAATTGGTTGCTTTAATTGAAATCAATACGAACTTCTTAGGCCCCCTTCTATTGTCGCATCCCATTGAGGTGTATCAATCAATTTTCAATTATGGATATAAGTGGATAAATTTCCAAACCATCATCTGAATGTTTTTAGCATGAATTTTAAATTTTGATCTAATAAATAAAATGTGTAATTTTAGTAGCGTAGTATGGCTAATGCACTTACCTATTTAAGAGGAATTGAATGGAGGTGAGTGGTATGTAAACTTCACCTAATTTAATGTAACAATGGTTATACCCTTATTATCATTGAATATTAATGATATATGAATTTAAAATTGGATATGATTAATGTATTTGAAAAATTTATGAATAATGTAACCAGGAATGATGGCCCTTCTGATATAATTTGGGCATGGTGACCCCCATGTATTATGATATGGGCATGGAGTACCTTTTTAATTACTATGTAAGGGCATTGAATCAATTATACTAGTGCGATATATAGGAATGGAGACCCTCATTAATTATGATACATGGGCATGGAGACCATAATGTTATGATATGGGCAAGTTAATCCTAATGTTATGATACGATCATGGAAATTCTAATTTTGCGATGTTGGGCATGGTGACCCTAGTGATATGATATTCGAAATAATGAAACTTACAGTGTTATCGGGCATGGACACCATTATAATTATGATACTGGGAATGGAAACCCTTGTGATAACTATGATACGAGGCACAAAGACCCTTATGAAGATTATGATATATGGGAATGATCACCCTACTATTGTTATAGTGGGAATAGCATCCCGAATTAATCAGATAATGAGAATTGTGACCCATGATACTTGTGATACACATGCGACATATTATATATGTCTATGTTACACCTCGGGTCTAGGATAGTGGTTGTATCCATGTATATGGTTGTAGACATCACTATGTATACAATCCATATACATGAATACATATGGTAACTTTTTCAGAGACTATCTATCTTAGGCTGAACTACATATCGTTAGCCCGGTGTCCTTCAAGAACCAGATATAACCCTTTATAGTTTATTTATTAATTTCTTTTATTACCTGCACACTACCACATTATAAGCAATGACTGGATATTTATAGACACTGTTGGTGGTGGCCAACTGTGTTTTCTCACACCATATTCAGATAGACTATGTGGATATAAGTATGGATAGGGGAAAGCTCCTAGTGGTTGATACTTGATTTACTTATAGCATTGGTGTGGGGAAGCATAAGATTGAGCTATGTCTCATTATTATATTGGATATAGCATTTTTCTTTATTTCACCTTTTATATAAATTTATTATATAACATGATTTCTTTTTCCTTGTTTGTACATATGACATATCATCATTTTTTATATCATACTGGATGTTAGTTATTTATTATTGTGGGATGTTATATCTTCCACTATCTGTATTTATTATGCTTCCTATAATTATTTATAGATTTCACTGATGTGATTCTCTAACTGAGAGGGTATAGTATCTCCATGTTATCCTTTTATATCCTCTCTTCTAGTCATAAGCCTCTAGTATATGGGGAGGTGAACATGAGGCCATGTGGCCCTCGGATTGGGGCACCGTTCAGTGGAATCCGGGTCGAGGCGTCCCAGAGTGGTTTCAAAGCCTTTTTCTGTTCTTTTATCTTATTGTTTGGTAATATTAGACAATATATTAGAAATGTGATAGGATTCGTCAATGGTTTCTGAATGGTATTATCTAATCTAGATATAAGAAAAGGGAGAATTATTGTTATATATTCTGGATGAGACATTATTGTAAATGATTTCTGGAAGGGACATTAATATTATATATTTTTCTTGTTACAGTTGATTTTATTCCACCGTTTGTAGATGCACATGATTTGTGATATTTATTATTATTATTGAGGATTATATATTATATTTTTTAAAATGGAATTGAAGTAATGATCATTCATTATTTAGGAACCTTATTGTATCTATATGTTATGAATTTCTCCATGCCATGTATATATTATTGTGTGCATTTCCTACAATATGTTTTAGTTATTATTACTATATCCATGAATTATGATGACATTTCGTGAAAGGGCCTGATAAATTAGTTGTTGTTCTTAAATGGATTCCACATATTATTTTATGATGTGTAAGAACCCTTTAAAATTAGTAGTGTTGATCCATATAGTTTAACCTGTAAAAAACAAATGTTATCAAATATGAATGAAAAAAAAATAAAAAAAAATTCAAAATTATGAAATTGTACAATTAAATAATAATGAACCTTTATATTTAATGGTGTTTTTCCACTGTAAATTGAAATTGAAACTTTGTATACTGTGACCCATGTAGTAGAACATAGAGTTTGACCCAAACCCGTCCTTAGTAGTGGGCACTAGGCAGCATCCCATGTAATCTATATAAATGTTCCTATCACCCAGACCTATCACTATGTGCTAGAAGGGTTTTATGATTGTTACATAGGAAATATTATACCTTTCATAATCATGTATATGTGACATTTTCACTATTCAATAAATTATGAGGCATGTTCTTAGAATTTATAGAGTTATGCCACCATGACATCCTTATGTCATTCTCTAGGAGGGTGGTAATGACCAGACATCGGAGGTGGTGGGCCTTGAGCCACCAATTATACCTTTAATAGTGTCTCATGTGGCACCTCCTTCTATCTCAGATGTGATAGATGATTATTGTATTTATGTGGAGTTTATTCAGATGTTTTAGACAATATAGGGAATTTTTGGCCCTCCCTTTCTATGGGAGAGCTTACACAAGAGTTCTAGCAGTAGAATCCATCTAATAACCCAATGTTTTATCAATGAAATTTCCATCGTATAATTATTTCACATAGTATAATCACATAAAATATCATTAGCAACACAATACAAACATTATAAATGAATAATGAATGAAATAAATGGAGTTTCAAGATGTTACGGAACATATATCAAAGTAATAGAAACAAGACCATTGGAATAGTAACATGACCCTTATGAATAGTAAACTAGACAGTTGAATAGTAACCTCAACAATGAAATAATAAATAGAATTTTCAATCTTTTTATGTGAAATATTATATAACTATATCATAGTATAAGTGAATAAAGATTTTAAAAATTATTAATTATGTGCGGGTATTTTTCTATGTTGAAAATAATTTTTTACAATTTTATGACTTATTTAATAATTTAAAAGAGACATTATCTTCATAAAATGTGTTAATAAATTATTATTTTGTGTTATAGTGATTATAAACTAATATTATGAGACCTTAGTTAATTTATCAATGAGATAAAAATCATTTATAATTTTAAAATATCAATTTCTTGAGTAAATTATGCTTTTAATAAAAAAAAATTAGAAAAATTAGAAAATTATTATCATAAAATGGTGATCATTTTTTAATTCTACATGTCAATAAATGGTTAGTGTTATTTTTTCGGATTTCTATAAAATAGTTGAACATTTTGTGAATAGTGAAATGTAATAATTTATGATTTTTATTCATTATATATTAAATACACTATTCCTTGAGACAAATTATACATATCAGAAATGGTTAGGGTGATACTTTGGTATTTTTCTAGAATAGTAGAATTTTTGGTGAATTGTGAAATATGGTAATTTATGTTATTTATACATTATAAGTTAAATTAACGATTCCTTGATTAATCACTGATGTAAACACCGTAATCTATATCATAACATCATTATTTTATTTATTTTATGATAAATCTTAAACTATTATATTTTTTTAAACAAACTAATAAACAAATGAATAAAATGATGAGAATACACCCCCTCCACCACTATAAATTTCATCCCACACCACCTCTTCTACTCACACCTCCCATGCCTTGATCCATTTCAAAATTCTAGAAAAATATTCTCCCAAGCCGCTTCCCAAAATCTATGAGCTTTTCTTCTTAACAAAAGTCCAAACCCAATCCCCTATGGTGGTTCCCACGAAGAAGGAATCAAGAGTTAAAACCCTCTTCTAGAATTCTTTCAATTTCTTTTCAGGTTATTTTCTGTTCTAATATTATCCTCAGTTAATATTTTTTAAATGGTATAAAAAATATATTATGTAATATATATTTAAATTTTCTCATTCTTTTGGATTAATTTATAATAAAATATCTTCTCCTCTCTCTTTTATTTTAGGAATGAAAACATTATATATGAGGTGCTGATTTAACACCTTTACGGATGGTGTGCTTTCATAATTCAATTACAACTTCAACGACGGTAATGAAATCATTTTTATCAATTAACCAGATTATATTATATGTATTAAAAGAAATTTAATGTTCTTGACTTAGTATATATACATTATATTTAATATTATGACCAAACTTCTGTATGATGATCAGAAAATGATAAATTAATCTAAACGATTATCAATAATTATTGATGTAATGAATCATTCTAACTTATGAAAAAAAAGTATTTTAATATTCTATAATTACATTAATAACATATAAGTTCACATCTAGACAGCTATCTTCATTATATATGATTTTTCATACAAGTATACAAGTAAAACGATCATGAAATCAAAGGAAACAAATGCTCCTAAACAATGAAATTAAATATCATAACCAATCAAAGATACATAAATGAATGTAATAAAATTATGATAAAATAAATAACTATATTATAGGTTATTAATAAATTTATTAATGGATTTAATTGGATTTTTCAGGACATTAAGATCATGTGAGTAATTGTTTCAGACATATGGTAATGGATTCTACCAAAACCTCTATTACCCCTTTATGTTATTCTTTCTCTCTTATAACATAAATAAAATTCTAATTTATTTTTTTGTAAATATTATAAATAATTTTTATATGTTTCAAAATAAAATATAAAGAAACAATCATCCTTATTTTCTAGAGATATACATATTTATTAATGGTTCCCTTCAAAATTCTTCCTAATAGGCAAGCCCGATTTTGGGGAACTTCTAAAATTCTTACCCATTTTCAAGTTCACTCGATAATCTATTTTACGCCACAATTTTTTTAAATAATTACTCATTATATTATGAACATTTTATTTTGTTAATTCTGGGTTTATATAAAATTCTATTCAATTTTTTTATTTAAATGCTCTTTAATATGTTTTTTAAACCACGTGAAAATGTTTTAATTATAACGTTAATTAAATACTCTCTTTACATGTTATCACATCAATTTTACATCATGTTCTATTCCTATTTTCCTTTATTAATGAAAATTTATAATTTAACTCATTTCATTCATGGACACTTTTTTGATATGCCAATTTATTAGGCTTTATAACATGATTATGATACCCATTTTTTTCCTTAGGTAACCATTTTTTTATTTTTTATATGGAACATATATTTATGAACATGTTATGATGGGTGTTCCTAGATCGCACTCCAATGAACTGGGTAATGTTTGGTCTCATGAGACGCCATGTGCAACGATCATGGTGGTTAGCCTAGACTCATCCTCCATATGAAACGGTCTTCGTGGTTAACCTTGTCTTGTGCTCCTCTAAATGCAACGAGCCTTGACTCATGCTAAAGTTATGTTTTCAATTGATAACATATTACTATTATTCCATGATTATATGACCTCACATCATATATTTCATTATTCCATATGTTTATTAATGTTCCATACCTGTTATATCATTATGTTATTATTTATAACACATGTGATAAGCATTATTTTATTGATTAATCCCTTATTATCATTAGAACATCCCTTTGTTCATGTTATCCCCAGTTTGTCCTATGCAGATTTAAGGGATCATGAGATGTTAGGATATCTTTATCAAGATTAAATAAAATAAGTTCTAATTATGCATAAAATCATGTGATGATATGTGTAAAAGGCTAGGTTCATTATAATCTACCTAATAATTTGGGGGATTTTGGACCTAGGGTACATAGTTATGTCTCGAGATAGTTATTTCTATATTCGAGCATCTTAAGACACATCCTAAGAGAAGAGTGAAACTCACAACTTATATTCTTCATGGATCCAAAAAGAATTGGTGCGATATTATGAACCAAGATTTTCAATATTAGGATGAGATTTGGAGGGATTTATGATCGAGATTAATTGAAAATTTCTTCTCTAATACCTTAAGGACCAATCGTATGATGGCGTTCAGGAACTTGCAGTAGGGTTGTATGAATGTTATTGAATACTCTTCTTGTATTATAGAAATTCAGTGATTTTTCACCTATCTATACTTTTTATGAGCCAGGGAAGGCAAGATGAATTTACGATGACCATAGAAATTCGTCTATTCCTAAGTGAATGATTTTAGGTAGACTATATTATCTGATATAGTGAACCGGGACTTCATCATTGTGATGAATTTGAGGGAAGTGGATGGTATGATCCATATTAGTTCAGAACTAAGATGGGTTACTTGTTCGACTAGCACTCAGAAGTGATTTTGTGAGACTGCATGTGGTCATAGTTATAGCTAGGTAACACCCAATAATAATGGTTTGGTTTTTAACCAGTATGGGAAGCCTTCGAGTAGGTACCCATACTGTCCCATAGACCCAATAGAGTGTCGAATCTAAGACAAGTTGGGTCATATATATCATTTTTGTAGGACCTTCCAATCTGTTTCGAGTGGGATAAGATGTATTTCATATCCACCATTTGGAGAATGACTAGTAAATCCTCTCAAGGTAGGTATCTGGAGTACTACCATCCATACATGAAATGGAGGTGGTCATGAATGAGGTATCCATGCTCTAGACACTGAGAGCTAGCAGAGAAGATCAACTCTAAGTAGTCATATTCCATTATAGTACTAGAGATCATTATAGATTTATTTTGGGAAGACTATTTAATAGGATTTGGGTGTTTGGTCATCTATTGTCAGAGGAATTATTCTAGTATCCTCCACTATTAGATATAACGTATTTGATATAGGTGAATCTCAATCCTTTATGTAGGTTGTTTTTTGGAAATCCATGGATTTTATATTGAGTACACTTTAGGAATTATAAAACATGATACATCATTGGGTTTAAAATCAAAGTATATACACCAATACAGGAAATATATTCTTGAGGAAGGTGTTCATCATTTCTCATGGGACCACATCATCCTCAAGATGATGTAATTTGATGTCATTCTCAAGATGGACTAGTTATTCCCCTCTCACACCTACATGGATTACTATTTCCATAGGGTGTCATTTACATCTCCAAATGGGGGTACATATCTTCACAAGGGTGAGTAGGATGTCAATAATGATAGATGTAGACTAGAGAATCATGGGATAGGTGGATTGATCACCCAAATTTTTATCCTTTACATAAATGATCAAGGGTTACATCAGACTGATTTTCCTCCTATTTTAGATCTATTCATGTATTTTCCCCCAATGAAATTTCTAGACAACCTGCTCAGAGAGAGGTACTATTTAATATCAACCTGGTGGCTAGAGATTCACAAATATATATTACTCTTTAAAGGATATCTACTACATAGTTTTAGGAGGTCAAGATATTTGCTACAAGATTTTGAGGTCAATGGTTTTATAGGGCCCAATACATCTCCTTGGGGTTCACTAGTACCATTCACCAAGAAGGAGGATGTAACCCTCATGCTTTGTGTGGGTTACCCAAAGTTGAATCAGTTGACTATGATGATCCTCCACCAGCTCACATGTGTATGGGTTTTCTCAAAGATCAATATGTGATTAGGTTATCATTAGTTGGGGGTTTCATTTACAGACATACCATGTATGACTTTCCATGGTTGTTATGGTTTATATGTGTATCTTCTTATATTGTTGTGTCTTATAAATGCACCTCCCATATTTATAACTTCAATGAATAGTGTTTTGTATCCCTATCTGGATTCATTAGTGGTGGTATTCATAAGAGATGTCTTGGTATAATATCATACTCAATGTTATCATTCCATACATCCTGAGATTGTTTTGGATGGATTGAGAGAGAACCATATATACACATAGTTCATTAAATGTCACTTATGGATTGACAAGGCACACTTCCTAGGTCATATTGTCAAATAAGTATGAGTTTTTGATAATTTAGTGAAGGTGAGGGTTGTAGTTACCTGGTACCATCCCAATAACATATTTGATATAAAATGTTACATAGGGTCATCTAGATAAAATTGGAATTTTATAACATAATTATAAACTCATAGAATCACCTCTTAAGGTCTTCAAAAATAAGGTTGTGAAATTTATATGATCATAAGCCTACAAGAGAGCCTTTCATGAGATGAAATGGAGATTGATTTTAGTGTTTATTCTCTATTCTTCAAAATATAAGTAGAATCTATAAAGTTTATTTCAATGAGTCAATTATAAGGCTAGGATAAGTTTTGATATAGGATGATTGAGTCATCTCATATGGGTATCTATATCTGAGGATTCATGATATAAATTACCTGATGCATAATCTCATCTTTGAATATGTTGTTGAGGCCATGCATTGTTGGGTGCATTAACTGTTAGGAGAGTATTTTGTGGTGTTTGTGAACCCCAAAAACCACACGTATATTTTCAAAAAGCTTTACATGAACTTTAGGAAATGAATTTGGGTTGAATATATATATTCCATTGGATTCATGATATCCTACAATCCTAGAAAAGGTAATGTTATTATCAATACTCTATGAAGGATAAATCGGACACAGGTTGTTCATGAGGAAAATAGTGAGTGGAAGCTTATGGTTCTTTTTTCTAAGATGCACATAGATGTTTAGGATCATCATGGGATGTTTTTACATTCATCACTATCAGTGACCTCTTCACTTCTAGGGAAGGGGATGATGAGTATGTTTTTAGATCATAAAGTCTTCATCCTATGAGAGATTATTTCTATTGAGGTACCACCTCTGGATTTATCTACTAATGATGACGATGTCATATTACATGGGAATATCTAGGTTCCCATAGATATGAGAGAGGAGATGATGTGAGAGTCGCATTATCCTATGTGGGAAATTAATAGAGGTATCTCTAAGATGTATATTTATATGCTCCGGAAATATTGTTGTCCATGGATGAGGTATTGTATTGTAGGTATTCCCCCTAGGGGTTCCACTAGTCAATGGAGGAAGGTAGAAATCTAGAGACTTACTATCTTGTTATAGTCATTTACAGTCCAAGAATGGAAATGGGAGGATGTTGCAATGTATTTTATCATTCTATTATTGAGGTTTCCTCGAGGTAGATACACAGTTTCAGTTGTTTTGGAATGACTGATTAAAGTATCCATCTTTCTTCCTATGTAGAAGACTTTCTTAATGGATGACATAGGAAGAATGTACGTTTGTGAGATTATATGGTTTCATGGGATCCCTTATACTACCATTTTATATAGGGATTCTTGTTTCACTTTAAGGTTCTAGTGGGGATTATAGAGTGCTATGGGAATGCATGTTCTTCTATGAAGAACCTTTCACCCTCATACTGATGGTCAGTTAGAAAAAACTGTAAAGGTGTTGGGGGACTTGCTTCAGGCCCGAATCCTTGATTTTGGTGGTTATTAGGATAATCATATCGCTCTAATAATGTTCTCCTAAAATAATAGCATTCCTGATATGATACAAATGGATCCTTATGATTCCTTATATGGTTGGTCGTGTTGTTGGCCCATGTTCTGATTAGAGGCCGAATAGGCAGTGCTACTGGGTCCTCATATTGTTAAGGAGACTTCAATCCAGATTATGCTTAACAGGAATCAGATTTATACCACTCATTCTAGACAATAATATTATTCCAATCACTATCTATGAAATCTGAAGTTCTAGGGTGGGGATTCTTTTTGTCATGGGTATCACCAAGACTTGAGAATAGATAGAATAGAGGTAATTGAAGTCCTCACTGTGCTTTGTTGGACATTTTTAGATCTTGGAGAGAGTCATTCTGATAGCCAATTGGGTTCTATTACCATAGTGCTACAATGCTAGGAATTATGTCATCCACATCTTATTACATCACCATTATCATTTCAAACCATCTCAGGTTTTTGATCACAAGGATGTTGTGTTGGATGTTGATTCTTCCTTTGAGGAGTATCATATACACATAATTGATCAGAGCACGAAGGATCTTTGAGGCTGTTCATCTCTATTGGCTTCAGAGTTATGGTAGCACGACCAAGTAGATGATGAGGCATGGGAGAGGGAGGATGATGTATGTGCTCAGTGGATGAAGTAGTCCATAGACAAAATTTCACCACCCATGGAAGGGAAATTCAGAGATAAATTGATTTAAAAGGGGAATACTGTAAGAACATATTTTTTCTATGAGGTTTGGATCCTATAATATTCATTTTAAATCTTTGGTTTTGACCTAATATGGGTTCTTAGTGAGGATATGGAGTAAAAATCAGTGTTTAGGGCATGTCTAGTGCTCAGAACCCCATCTAGTAGAAGGAATCACTAGGCTTCATGGTTAGTGGAAACCATAAAGACCAGCCCTCATGGTCTCTTCTAACCATGTGGAGATTTTAATAGGCTAGAGAAGTGTGAAAAACATTCCATAATCATGTGCATAGGGACAAATTCCAGTGGGACTGGTTTTCAATTTTTAGTAGAGCTAGATCACACAGTATGCAAATCATTTGGAAATTCATGTGCATGAACAGTGCAAGTCACCTCTTTAGATAATTGGTGTAATATGGTTGGTGAATGGTTTGGAAAACTATGTGGAAAAACTGTGAAATTGTGAATTTTGAAGAAAATTTCCCATTTTTTCCTTAAATCTATTAAAACTAATCATGCCCTCTTTATTTCCTCATTTTCTAGTGTGTAGAGGTCTTCCTCTAACCATAAGAGCTCCTCTCCTTTTTCAATCAAGTTTCATTAATTTCAATGTAATCCATACCCCTATTATATTATTTTCTATCTTGTTGGATAACCATCATTGAGTAATCTAGTCTTATGGTTCCTATCACTGTTAGTATATCTCTTAACAATGTTATTCATTTATAGGATCATATGCCTGGGTGTTCATCTATTTTTTTTGTTTTCGTCCGATTTGGAACAAACCAAAGGTTGATACCGTATGAGTTCTCCACTAAAATAATAAGTTAGGTGTTCTAGTTCTTATTTGTCAAATTTGAGAAGTTTTATAGTATGTTTCAAAGTGTCTCATGACGGTTTCAACATGGGTTCCCACTAAAATTAATCTTCATTATATTTTTTTGCATTAATTGAGAACCTTACGACTTTATTAGGTCCCCTAAATTGTCACTACAACCTATGGTGTGCCAATAAATTTTTCATTATGGCTATAATTGACTAAATTGCCAAAACATCATCTAAATGGTTTTAGAATTACTTGTAAATTGGGATACAGTAAATTAATTGGGTAACTATTGTGATGTAGCAAGACTAGTGAACTTACCTTTTTATGATTAGTTGAATATAGGTGAGTGGTTTGACCACATCACTTAATTTATTAAAAAAAATGGTTAAAACCATGTAATTATAAAATGTTAATGAGTTCTAAATTAACTATTGTCTATGATTAATGATGTTTAACTATTTATATAAAATGTAATCAGGCATGGAGACCCTAATGATATAATTTGGGCTTGGTGATGCTCATTTATTGTGTTACAGGCATGGCCTCCTATTTTAATTGTTAAGTTAGATCATGGTGTCTGTTATAGTAATGTGGAATATGGGCATGGTTATCCTCATTAATTAGGGTAAATAGTCATTAGAACCCTATAGCTATGATATAGTCATGGTGACCCTAATGTTATGATATGGGAATTGCATCCTAAATATTATGATATGGGGAATGTCGACCATTGTGATATGATACTGGGTACGATATCCCTTATAGTGATATTGTGCATGGAGAACCTTATAATTATTATAATAAGCATGGATACCCTTATGATAACATCGATACTAGTAATGGAGAACCTTATGATCACTATCGTATAATAGAATGATGACCCTACTACTGTGATATTAGGCATAACATCCCCTATTGATATGATATCGAGCATTACACCTGTGATACTTGTGGTACACATGCTTCAAATAATGGATTTATGAGTTATGCCTCATGTATATGCTGGTAGTATTATCCACATATATGTATGTAAATGTCACTATTTATACAGTCCATATATGGGTATACAAATGGTTACTTGTTTAGATGTTATCCGGATTAGGAGGTAGTAGGTATTGTCATCCTGGTATCCTTCAGGAACTAGAGTCGACCTCTATGGTTTATTTACACATTCCTTTTATTATATGAACATTGGCATATTATTGGCTCTGACTGTATATTTATTGACAACCTTAGTGGTGGCCTAAAAATTATGTCTCACACCATATATAGGCCACTGATGGTACCCAGGAAGACTATGTAGATGTAGGTAGGTGGAAAGATCCCAATGGTTGGTACATGATTTATTATAGTGTTGTAGTGGGGAATCATATGACCAAGATATGGATCATGATGCAATTGGAGATATTATATTTGTCTTTTTCACTTTTTGATATATGTATTATATTAGATTGTCTTTATATACATTTTTTCTTGAACTATGACGTATCATCATTTTGTATATGATATTAGATGTTAATTATTTATTATTTTATGATGTGTTTTCTTCTACTGTTAGTATTTATTATGGTTCCGTTATTTAACTATCAATTTCACTGATCTGCTCCTCTAACAAAGAAGGTATAGTCTTCCCATTATACCACCTCATGCCCTCCCTGCTAGTTAGTACCCTCTGGAATTTGATGAGGCATGTTTGAGGCCAAGTATCCCACTAGATCGGGCCACCATTCTGTAGAATCCTAGTCGGGATGAAACACTCAGTGATTGTACAAGGTACATTTTGATGATGACAATGTAGTTACATCCATCAATGGTGAAAAAAAATTAAATTGAATGCTCATTTGATTATATTTCACGTCTTGGTATAATACATTGGTATCAGAGGGATTAAAGGAAATTTTTAATCCAAATAAAATTTACATTATATTAAATTCATGAAGATGGATTTTTGACAATCTCAATGTCAATGAACATGCATCGATCCGATTACTAATGACCATGTAATGACCATCCGAATATAGAAATCAGAACAAAACTATTTCTTATTTTGTGATTAACACAATCAATATATATATATATATATATATATATATATATATTGTGTGTGTGTGTGGTCTAGAGATACAAACTATTCTAGCCACATATTATGGTCAAAATAGAGTATTCAAGTCATACATTGATTCTATGTGATTGTGGAATTTTTTGATAAAAAATAGAGAGAAAAAATTTTCAAACAAGGTATCAAGGGAAGTAGGCACTACAAGAGAAGGGAAGTAAAAAAAACATGGTCAAAATGGGGGTTGAAAGATGTGTCTAATAGATAAAACTAAGGAAATATAAATTATATAAATTCAATAGGATGATGTTCCATATGTAATTAAACAAACCAAAAAACATTTGACTCATAGGTGCGGGTATTAATGCCTAATATCAAAAAACAAATCCCCCCCCCCACTGGGTTCCCCTCCTCTACACTCACCACCCTCGCTAACCCAACGATCACTGCTTCCATGCTAGATTGAACCCCGACTACCCCATTCCATCGCCACCTACCTTGATCAACCCCCCTAAATTTAATTTTTAATGCTACCTGCCTCGATCTTCAATTGTCAGCTCACGTCGAATGGCTTCTCACTATGAGCCTCAACCCACAAGCCCAACTAGGTCGGCCCACCCAACTCATTTCAAATCCAAATTCTTGACAAATAATGTGAAATGGAAGACCAGGGTAGGGTGGGCCAAGCCCTCGTGGGTTTGTGCCCACACAAGTTTGTCAGCAAAATCCCGCATATACTTCTTAAAAAATAATCCATGCCCACCCCACCCCGTATAAACCTGCGGGTTTCCCGTGGGATGCATGCATTTAAAAAAAGAATCTATAATAATTTAAATATTTTTTTTTCTTATTCATAATTTTATTTTTCGGGAGATATATTAATTTACAATAGCTATAGTTTTAAGAGATGAGATGGAACATGTTTCTTCTGGTTAATTGTGTTATGTGCCGACATCGATGTGGTGGTGAACTTTTGCAATTACATTTCAGTAAGTGGTCAATGAGGGGAGAAAAGTGATGATGTTGATTGTGTGGAAACGTGAATATTTGGACCTATAAATGAATAAGGACACATCAAGAAATTATTTTTTTCAAAGGAGGCTATTAGGGTCTCATGAGATCCTTTCATGTTTTATTAATATCAAAATAAAATTAAGTAATAACAAAAAAAATCAGTCTGAAACAATATTATAATTATAATAACGGTTTTAGAATTGTAACATTTTGAATGAGTTACGTGTTCCATTTTTCGAGATGTGCAATGAAACACCATGTGAATATGGTTAATAATTACTATATCAATATTATAATATCATAATAAAATAATAAATATTGACATATTTAAAATTCATATGTAAGTGAATAGTGAATTTTTATGACAATTACGATGAGAAATAAAATGGCATAGTTTATTCATGTTTTTAATAGAAAACTAAAATACCAAAGAAGAATATATTGTACAAAAAAATTAAATTATTCTCACGGGTCAGCTCGCACCCACACGGGCTCGACCCGCTTTGGCCCGCATTCTTTGTGGCCAATAATTTTAGGCCCGCCCCACCCCATACCTGCAAAGAATATGAACCGAGGATTTTTTTTCATCACTATTCCCAACACCCATTTTTGGTTTATTATGGGAAAATCAGATTCCAGAAAAAAAAAAGAATGAAAATTAAAAATTAAAATATTTTAAAAATTATCTAATAAGTTTTGGAATAAAAATAATTTATTAAAAATGGAATCAATTAATATATTTTAATTCAATTAAAATTTTAATAATTATTTTTATTCATTTAAATCTGTTAGCATAAATTTATCACAATTTTATTTTTTATTACGCATTTTATTTGCGCGTATGTTGACCATTGACTAACCATTGTATGTTTTGGATTAATTTATTTAATTAATTATTACAAATGAATGTGGTACGTAATAATTAATATAAATGGTTTTTCTATCGTCATATTTTTGTTTAATATGTATAAGGTCATGCATGTTCACAAGAGTTTTATTTCAAGTTTATTTTTCATTCGTCAGACCGCTTTGCCTATGTTTGAGTATTTATGTGTTATGATGATGATGTAGTAAGAAGCGGACCATTCTTAGATGAGGATTTATTTTAGATGAAGCAATGATACAGTGGACTCGAGATTTATCTTCCCTAAGTGTCAGATATGGCTCATGTATTTTTCCTATAGGTTAATATTTGATCCATTAAAAATAAATGGATCAACCAATATCGAATTCTCATGATCCATCATGTTGTTTATTTAATTTATGCATTGTTTATTATTTTGTGAATATACATGTTTACATGAACATTATCCAATACAAACAGTTTTAGTGGGGGGTTTGGGTTTGGGGTGGCGGTCATGTTTTCTAGTCGCTGGGAAGGTTTTTTCCCTTTTGTACGTTATAAATAATTTTTTTTTAAAAAACGTTAAAAAAATGATTACTTGAAGACATAAAATAATAAAAAAATAATGAATTGATTAAATTAAATTAAAAAGAGGTGAATTTTTTTCCATTTAATACATATTTGGGTAGTGAGTGAAATCACCGAAAATGTACACATCTAATTTAAAATCATTTAATTCAATGAGAAATAATAAAATAATCATAAATGCAATCACTAATACACATACGCCCTTTAAAAGCATGGAAAATCCATTTAACAGTGAAAATAAGCATTGATAATCATAGTGTCGATATGGTGGGTCCCCTTTATATGGGCTATTTCGAGCACTGATAATGGGCTCCCTTTATTGGTGCCGAAAGTAATACTAAAAAGGCCTAGTTAGTTGTAATGTGCTTTTCATATAACATCACACCCAATAAAAACCTATAGGTATTTATAGAAAAATATATATACATAAAATTGACATCATGAATACAAAATTATCCACCCATGTTATTTACAAAAACAATGGTATATATATTTCAAACAATGTTTTAAAGTATTAAATTTACAATTATCCAACAGAATGTTTAAAACATTTATGTTTCTTCTTTTGATGTCTTGGATCCCCTCTCAAAAAATGTTCACCCTGGGTATATATTCCTAAACAAATAATAGCAACTCGAGTAAAATACTCCACCTATATAAGAAAAAAATTATGTTATTAATAATAAAATTAAATCAATTAAACATTAATTTTAAATAATACATTAATAAATTTTCATTTTTTAATAAAAAATAAAAATTTGGAGTTATAACGGCCACACCATGCGTCGTATTGAGGTGGGGTAGATTCCTACAAATCACATATAATTTATGTATCGTTTTCCTAAAATATAAAAACAATATAAAAGTGTTTTATAGTTTTTGAGTATGTCACATATTCTTTTAATAAATTTAATATCAAATTTAAATCATGAAACATAATTGGTGTTATACCGGTCACACCGTGTGTTGGATTGAGGTACGAATAATTCATACTTATTTAAAATTACTGATGGATTGTTGACTTAATGTATTAAAACAATCATAATTTGTTTGTATGGTTTTAGTATGTCAGTATTGTTTTTTTAATAAAATTTTATTTTTGACTAGAATAACACATTTTGAGACATACCAATCACATTGTGCATCAGTTTGACAAGAGTCTTCTTCATACGCATCAAAAATGACTTATGAATCTATGTCCTACATTATTATGAAAATTGGAGTGCATTTTCTTGTTTTGAGAAACTAATACAATTTGAGTTAAATATCAATTTTAAATTGATAACATACAATTTTAGTCATAACTGTCACAGCATGTGTCAAATTAATGTGTAGATAATTATTTCTCATCAAAAATGACTCATGGATCATTTTTCTAAAGTATCAGAACAATTCAAATGTGTTTTCTCCGTTTTTATTGTATCAATTTTCATTTTTTGCTTAAATTATTATTAATTTTATATGAAAAGAAACATTTTGAGTTATATAAGTCACATATTTTTTTGTATTATGGTGGGGTTGATTATTACACATAAAAAATGACAGATGGATCATTATCCTAAATTATCAACACTCTGAATACATTTTCATGGTTTTTATTATATCACTTATTTTTTATTATATTTAACGTCAATTTTAAATAAAAAGTGACACTTTGATCTATACCATCCATACGATGCATTATATTGAGATTTAGTTCATTCCTATACATCTAAAATGACATATAGATCATTGTTCAAAAGTATCCAAACAGTCTAAAAGTGTTTTGTCGGTTTTCAAAATGTCAGTCGAGTTTTTTTACTAAAATGTCATTTCAAACTAAAAACACTTATTTTGAGTCATAATGATCACATTGTGTATATTTTTAATATGAAATTTCTTCATACATGTCACAAGTGACTTATTAATCTCCTTCCTAAATTATTAAGATTATCATAGCATGGTTTCTTGGTTTTTAGTGACTGACAATTTGTTAACTAAAATGTTAATTTGAAAATAATATTGAACACATTTAGTCATACCAGTCATAAAATGAATCAGATTGAGGTTTCTTTTATTCATACAAATCACAAATAACTCATGTATAGTTTTCATTATGCATCAAAATAATATGAATTCATTTAAACAATTTTTTGTATTCCTCTTGTTCTTTTTCCAAAAATTAATGTCAACTTAATATAAGAACACACACCAAAAGTCATATCATACATGTCGTGCATCATATTCAGGTATGATTGATTCATACACATCAAAAATGAATTATGGATTGTTTTCCTAATGTATCAAGACAAGCCTAATTCATTTTCATTGTTTTCATAATGTCACTTTATTTTTAATATTATTAAAGTCATTTTTAAATAAAAAGAGACCCATTGAGTAATAACAGCCACAATGTACATCATATTACAATTAAGTTGAATCCTAAATGTTACGAATGACATACAGATCATTTTAGAAAAGTATCAAGACAATACGAATGTGAATTCTCTGTTTTAAGTATGCCAGTTCTGTTTTTTTACAAAATTACATTTCAAACTAAAAACACGTATTTTTATTCATATCGGTCACATCGTGCATCAATTTGACGTTAAAATGATTCATACATGGTTTAAATGACCTATGAATCACTTTCCGAAATTATGAATACAATTGGAGTTAATTTTCTTGGTTTTAATTAAGGAACATGTTTTGAACTAAAATGTAAATTTGAAACTGATAACAAATACTTTTCGACATACTGGTCACACCGTGCATCAAATTGAGGTATGGTTGATTCCTACATGTCACAATTGACTATTGGATTATTGTTCTAAATCATCAAAACAATATGAATTTTTTTTCTCATTTTTCATTATGTCAATTTGTCATTATGGTAAATTTAATGTCAAATTAATATAAAAGTCACACTTAAAGTCATATCGGCCACATCGCAAATCAGATTGAGTTCCAATTGATTCCTACACATCACAAAGGACTTATAGATCATTTTCCTAAAGTATAAACAAATTATGAATGACAAATGTTATTTTTACTAAAATTAATTTCAATTTTAAATAAATAGAGAATCTTTGAGTGATACATATCACATGATGCATTATTTTGAGGTGTGGTAGATTCCTAAATGTCACAAATGACTTATAGATCATTTTCTTAAAGTATCAAAACAATCTAAATGTATTTTATCAGTTTTGAGTAGGTCTGTTTCTCTGATACAAACTATATTTACCAAGAAATTCCATATATTGATATCACATCATAGTAGATTAGTATTACTTACATAATATAATTATCTTTATTAGAATAGTCTAGGGTTAGTGCTTTTGTAAGTATAGAAACCTAAATAATTGGTTCATAAGAGTCTCTCTGTATGTTATTCATTACTAGAAACCTTCATAGACATATCATTTCTAAAACCATTATTCATAACGTATGGATATGAAACATTATAAAGGGTGATCATAAATGATCAATAAGTGTAAATAAGGGAGATATCAATGATTATATAATGATAACATGTGCATAATGATGTTCGAAGGTGATATTAACATTATAAATTCATACCCTATGTATCATAGATCATAATCAGGAATCATGGATAAGATAATTTTAGTTTAGAAGACTTGAATCTTAATGGATCAAAGAGTATTATAATCTAAAAAACAAACACTTCAAACATTACTGAGAACAGTATGTATCAGAGTGAGGTGAGGCTAATTGAGTTATAGTTGATTACTACACTATTCTGAAAAAAATTCATGAAAGATCTTTTGGGAAGTCATACATTGCATTCAACAGCTAATAAATCCATCTGTATATGTATCCTTATGATTCAATTCACATTTCATGCAACATGGGGTTTCCTCTTCCACCTGAAAGAAACATGTTCTCTCTTTTCTGGCATCTTATAGATAGTTGAAAGGAAAATATTATTACCCAATATATCTTTAATAAAAATAAATATGTATTAGATAAAAATAATAAGTAAATTTACATACAAATAGTAGTTAATATGTTGAAAAATTTTATTAATTACTTATGTTTTATAAATTGACCTTTATACATTCTTGACCCATTTCATTGTTGTCATTATCTAGGTTTCATCCACAACGTCCATTCTATCATGAGCATTATCAGTTTTGAACAAACCAATCCAAATCAAATAGAAGAATTCCATTGTATAAGAAAATAATTATTATGTGAGTAATAGAAAATAGAATTAAATTAAAAATATATATGAAATAATCCAATTATTCTATTGATTTCACATCTTCATGCTATTTATGTAAATTCTCCCATCATGTACCTTTCCCATTTGGTTCTATGAAAATATATATCTTCTTGTGAATATTATTATTTTTAATATTCATAATAGTATTCAAAAAATATAAATACACAATGTATTAATAAATATATTAAATTAAGTAGTAGTTATGTTCAAAAATAACTATTCAGTAATGTTAATATGTTGATGGAACATGATCTCTCTCATAAATTTACAAACGTAATAACCACAAACTTGTCTATATTTTTTTCTCGGACACTGCAGAAGCATTAAGGAGAGTAACTAATTTTTTTATCTATTTTTGGATAGTGAAATATTATTATATATACCCTGATACTTGTCTAGTTGTAGTACTTTTCATGTTTCTCATGCATAGGCCCTGGCTCCATTCCTTGTTTTTAATGATATTGATGCACCACCCTATCATAATAGAATCCTAATTGAAACATAATCTAAAATAGAAAATGATGTTTAGTTCTAAAACGTTTTATGTCGTGTATTTAAAATTGAAGAATGCCATCACTTGTTGTTGGTTTGTTGGATATTCATGCATTGAATACAAGAAATAAATTTTTGGAGTATCCAAATTGACCCCAATGAGCATCCAATGTTGCCTAAAAAAACAAAAATAAATAAGTAATGAAATAAATAGAAATATATGTGGTAATTTAAAATTTTAGAGTTTTACCCCAACATCATTATTATTAATAGGAGTCTTCCATCTGAAATTCGGATTTCAAATGATTTGAACATGCCTTCTACTATATTTTCCTTTTTTGGTATCCAATTTTTGATATTATATAGACGGGATGTGAGGGATAACAAGTCCAAAAAAATATCACATGGAAATCCCTTTAATGTTTTTGGAAATATACACCTTCCCAAAATATGAAATGTATTTAGTCATAATTATCATTGTATAACAGCTTTTTTAAAATCAATTCATGAAACCATACATCATGTATGCAGTTAAAACTACACCACCTAGACAATAATAGGCGAGGATTTCACATATATTCTCAACAATAATGAAGTCTTGAAATTCCTCAACATACATTTTTTTTCAAAATAAATTACATGACTATGATAATTTTTTAACGTTGTATCCACATGATCCTTTAATGATAGTTATTTTAGATATAGAATGGGGAGGGTAATGTTTCATTCAATAGAGCTTTTTGATTGGTTTGTCAATCCTTTATATGGTTTTGAGCCAATCTTCCATTTCACCCATTTATATTTGTCTAAATGTAATAAAATTCATCTGATTAGATATTGTAACCTTCAATTTAAAGGTTTATATTGAAAAATAGATTGGAAATGAATAGCTACTTGTTGACATGTTTTTTTGAAAGATGTGAAGAACATGTGATGAATGTTACAACAGATTTTTCAACCATGCTAATATCTTCCTCATCAATTTGAATATATCGCTCGACTCTTGGCTCAGGGGTACGAAAATAGACACTCTCAGATGACATGTTTGAGGTGGTTTGTTGTGTATATATCTTATATTATATTGAACACTATATGAATCTCTATAAGGAGATGGGTGTGTGTTGGTAGATTTAAATCATAGTTATTATCATCATATAAAATTTAATAACAGGAAATGTATCTGTGTTTATCTAATTCACATTCCACAGAAACACTTATCAGAACATTGATTACATTGGATAAGTAGTTTATGAGGGGAATGCCTTGCCACAAAGCAGGTGGGGGTGGGGAGTGATCATCACGTCATGGATGTTCTTGAGCTGTTTCTTCTCTTTTCTCCCCCCCCAAAAAAAATTTCCTCAAATCTCTCTTCCATTGGAATTTTTCTTCAATGTTATCTATTATTTCTCGCATCAATTTCATTTCTTCAGTTTGATCCTCCTCTAGTTTTTTCTCAAAATATGCCTAGGTTTCACCTTAGAAGCCACACCTCTGACACAACCATATTGTCTTAGACTCTTCAATTCCACCGATAGTAGTTGGTAATCTGCTATAGGTGTCCCTAATTTATTTGACTCTGTCAGATAGAAAATATAGGAAAGTAAGTATTACTTGGTATGTAATAGTTATTTAATGTATAAACAATTTATGTCTTACTTACACATGTTTCGCACTCATTTTACATGTTTTCATCCATTAGTATCTCATTTTTATTTACATGTGCTTCCTTCTGTTTCACATGGCATGGGATAGAAGTGGCATTAGATTTGGGGTCATAAATATATATATATATAAAGTGGAACATAATTATTTTTTTTCATGTAACATAAACGTATTACTATAAAATTAAAATATTTACCAATTTTTTATCATGTAATGTTTACCCCATCCTTGATTTACAGTAGGGGTACGTTGGTTTTTATTCTCTTTCATTATTTCTAGAACTAAGTTACTATTTCATAATTATACAATTTTCAAACAAATTGATGAATCCATGTATCATCAAAAAAAGTTTTACTAGCCACATTGTACCTGAAAAGACACATCCACACGATGACTAGTAAATGAATTCCACTCTTCTTGGGTTATCTGATATTCTTAGATAATTGGTGGGTGCATATTTATTTTCCCTTCAGCATCTATAAGATAATGTATCATTATAATTTTCCAAAAGCCTCTAAGAATCCTTCTAGAAACCATTATTACATATTTGTTGTGCGATTAATCTATTATAAATGAACTCTATAAGGGATGAAGAAGAGTAAATAAATGTTTAATTATTATTTTTTAATAAATAAATAAATAATATCATAATTTTATAATAATATCTTCCAAAATTAGTATATTAAGCCCAACCAAAACATTTTTCAATGACACTACTTAAATTGGGTTGCATTGATGAGTGACAATTTTAAAGTAACTACTGAACATGGCCTTGTTAGGGCCAACATGATGGCCACACACTTTCCATCTGACCCCATATTTGATGCCTTTGATTTTCACTTTATTTATTTCTTCTAACACTGTCTATCTACGATGCTCTTGCTT
Organism: Viscum album; assembly: GCA_963277665.1. NCBI lineage: Eukaryota > Viridiplantae > Streptophyta > Magnoliopsida > Santalales > Viscaceae > Viscum > Viscum album. Next base: position 1,876,470,205 of record OY728150.1, on the reverse strand, counting down.
TTTCGGCATCATCAGACCTTTGTAGCCTATCATTTCCTCAAATTCAACATATTTAATATGTTCCTCTAGAGTGGTAGCATTTTCCTATTCATATGGCCATTGTTACTCTTCACTGGGAGTAGTAACATATTGAGAAACCTATTGATCCTCAGGATTAGGAGCACCAACGCATGAAAAAGTTCATCGTTCCTCTACACCGCAAGCAACAATAAGTTCATATATTATTTGTTTCTTGTGATTGAAAGCATAAAAACATGTAAAATTCATTCCCTATATAAGTGGTTCAACATGTAATTTAAAGTACATAAATGAGACATCAAATGGATATTTACAGGAGGTTACATGGTGGTTATTACCAAAATATATAGCCCTATTATTAAACTCCCTCTTTTATAAAGGCTAAAAGGATTTGGACCCTCTATAGAATGTAATAAAACCATTTATTATGGTCTTCTCTGACATCAAATATATAATCTACATTGCGACTACTGTGTTATGATTGCGACATTCCAATGAAAGTGTAATCCTCATTTTAATTTTCTTCTGAACCTTCCGTGGTTTTGGTCGAAAACAAAAAAAATTGACCAAATTCGGTTTGCAGGATATGGAACATAAGATACTTGTTCTACCTATGATGCCATTATATACAGTTTATATTTTTAACTTTCCTCACTGAATTCAGCTTTTAAGAATCATAATTCATCTATTTTAGCATCACTATTGTTATCAAACCACTTTCATTGAAAAATCAGGAATTACAATGTTTTATAATCCAACACCCATATTTTTTGGACAATTCCAATGTTTGACATATTCACATAAATTATATTTCATTCCATTGTACCAGAAAGAAGCATCGCTTCAGCCTCAAGTGTAACTCCACTATTTTTCATGGTACTTTCTTCATCAAGATCATTTGTATAGAATGGATAACCATGGTAAGATAATACATAGACACTTGCTCCTCCATCTATCCATCAAATTCATTCTGAAATTGAATTTGTATTTTCATCTGACTCTTTAAAAATATGGTCTCAAAACCATCATATAAACTATTGATTACGTGTATTTGATATCCTTATTTCATTCCTTGATGGAATCAAATTCCTAATAATTTATTTGTGGGTTCAATATATGGGGAAAACTACAAAATATTATTCCAAACATTATGATGGGCTTTCCCCTAATCTATAATATTGATTTTGATAACATGAATTATTGAAATTGCTTCACCAAAAATCCAACCAGTGTGATAAGATTTCAGTACACCAATGCTTTTCACACTGGACAGGTATTTGATACATAATTTAATAGCTTCCACAATAATATATATCTCCCCAATACAACCCTCTGGACGACTTCAATTTTTGACATACCCATTAAAACTCTTCATATATCATTCAATGGGGTACATCCAACTATAGTGTATTAGACCACATAGTCGAATTTCACTCACCATGTGAACCATCAAATGATCCATCATATCAAATAATGTTGGGTGAAGAATATTTACAATTCCCATAATATAACAGTGATTTCTATTTCCATAGTCAAAATTTTCCTCGGGTCTATATCATTATTGCATATAGTATTGAAGAAAAAATAGAGCTTTGTTAATGTATTATAGAAATTCATAGAAAAAATAAAACGTAAATATATATAAATTAGATCGTACATCAAAACATGGAATTCATGTGATTTCAAACCCTTTAACATCAAATTTTTCATTGACATAATGTGATTTATATTCGATGAATACCCCTAAAAAACCTTGACATAATTAAATAAGTATAAAAACTAATATATTTCATATATAGAAATAGTGTAAGCATGTAGTGGTAGAAAAGTTCATTTTTATCCATTCACTAGTGAAAAATCTTCTCATATTACCATGTCAACCTTCTCCAAACTATCCTTATTTGTATCATTTGTTTTGTCTACTGTATTTAGAAATGTGCCTATAAAACTATCACATATGTTTTTTTCAACATGCATAATGTTGAGACCCTAGCTTGACATACATGGAAATTACATTTCTTTTTTATAATTTTTATTATAAGACACAAACAGACACCCATAGACTATATTAGTTTAGTGTATTTCGAAACATGAATAAAAATCTTCTAATCATGGTGAAATAACTTCATCATATCCCATAATGTTCTTCAAAAAAATTTCCTACCTAAAACATTTCATTATATCATGGGGAAAAGAAGACATAAAAAGGTTGTGTCCAAATGCCCTGTAGGGTTAAACATGCATAAAATAAAACAAACCATATACATTTGAACATAAAAACATAAACCTAAAGATTATACATCAAAATCATGAGTCATGAAATAAATCATGGTAGTAAGTAAGGAATATATCATAACATAACATTAACCATGATAGAATTTATTTGGTATAAATCATTTGATTTTGGATGACTAATAGGAACATAATATGATTTCCATAGTTGCTAAGGCATTGCTTCCACAACTATTGTAAAGACCCTTAAAATTAAAGGAATTTTTTTTCTTAATTTTCTTTAGAATTTTAAAAGAACGCAGTTTCTGACCGCACCTGATTCCGAGGCCCGGTGTGCCTGGAATCATTTTCTGAAGTTTGGCTCGGGTACGTTCAGTGAACGAATGAGTGGGTTTTTCTAATTTTTGAACCCGTGCTCTGAATCGAATTCTGAGGGAACCGATGGAATCGCAGCATCGGTATTTTCATAGAAATGCCTTTTCCGGAGTAGAGTTTGCTCGGGTGTGGTTTTTAATTATTGGGATTAAGTTAAGAAAAAAAATAAAAGTGGTGAAACACTTTATTTATTTCACTTAAAGCCTCTTAATTCCACTTAAGCTAAGTTAATCGGATAGGGTGAAACCCAAAATATCCTACCCACATGGTAGGATATTTGAGAGGTGGTCCTCGTACGAGCCCCACCGTTTTTTTCCCTCTAAGTAACGCACCAGCGAAAACCTCTTTTAATGAATGTCAACCAGTGCGTTTTCTTAAATTTTAAATGCCCCAATTAATTGATCAGTTAAGTAATTACAAATAATTCATTGAATTAATTGTTCATTTATTAACTTTGTTTTTCAAATCGTTGGGATAGGAATAAAATAATACCAACACATCTTTACTTGAGGGTTTCTAGTTGAGAGGAATTGGAGGAAGCTCTAAGTCTTGGAGATCTTCATCCTTCTTCATGAAGAATGCGAAGAACGTGAAGAACGCGATGAACGCTGGCCTCCGATGAAGGGCGATGAAGAATGTCGGACCCTCGGAGATCGACGACACGACGTGATGATCCTCCTTCCACGATGCTCCTTCCGCGACGTTCCTTCCCCGTGATAATCTTCGATCAACAACCGATTAATGTAGGGGATTGCAGTTCTTTTAATTTCTTTGTGAATTTTTATCCTCAACATGGTTTTAAATGGTGAAATTAAATATGTGTGTTTTTAAGCCTTGGAGATCGTCGACTCGACGCCGTGTACCGCGATGACAGCGACGCCCCTTCTGCGATGCGACAATCCTCTTCTTCCACGATGGTCAATTCCGCGATGAACTCACAATCAACAAAAACATTGAGGTAGCGGTTGATCCTTTTTAAATCTTTGTGATTTATACCCATGGAGTTTGATTAAGGTTTTTTGTGAGACATTTAAAACCCGCTAATGTGGTGGGTGCGGACCAACGAACAAGTCCGAACCCACTTCCCTTTTTCGTTCAAGGTGTCCAGAACGGCGGACGATGACAAAACAAGCTGCATGGGCGATGTGAGGTCCTCGCAGTGAAGGACGGGCCCCGGGAGGTCCATTGGCGAAGAGGACGCATTTTTCCGACCACCGGAACTGAACTGGTGGTCCGCAGAGTAGCCCGCCGGCGCGCCTCGCCGGCAGGGCGGCGCCGGCAGCAGGTGGCGGTGGCGCCCGGCGCGCCGCCGGAAGGAGCCACCGCGGCTCAAGCCGTGGCGGCATGGCGCAGTCCCACGACCGTGCGGGACTGGAGGGGGACGGGATGCGACAGCCAGCCGCGTCCGCTGGCAAGGGCGGCCCCACTCGGGGCCACGGCTCCATCACGCGGGGGCAGCGCTCCCCCCGCTCCACTTGGCCGTAACCGGCCGCGCCGACCCGCCGGTCGGGCCGGGCCACGCCCAGGCCGTGTCGGGCCACCCCGGCCGGCCCGAGCCGCGCCGGCCGGGTCGGTTCGGGCCCAGACCCCCCGTTTTCAGACCTTTTCGGTCTTTTTCCCATATATTGGGCTACGGACCTCCGATCGATGCACCGTAAGCGGAAATGTGATCCTTTGATCGAGACGGTCATTTTGACATATTACATTCAATGTTTCAGAGTACTTTGGGTTTGACCGGGTTGGTTCGTTCACAAATCAAACCAAGCCCTCGGAGCGGAAACACTCATAACATGAGCTCCGGACGTCCGATTGACAGTTCGTAGACTTTGTTGGATTCCTCTATGTGATATGGATCTTTTGGCTTACTCCACCCGAGATTTGGATGCAGGTGGAGTACAGTCGGGTTGGTTTTAACTTAAAAACCAACCGGGCCCCAGGGATGAAAAGGCCAATAACTCTCAGATCGGGCGTCCGATTGATGTGCCGTCTGCGATGTTCAGTTCCTATTGATGATAAGGGACTTTTGGATACATCAACTCTGGAATATGTGTCAGTTGATGTATCATCCTCTCAGCTCGTGGAGCGGACCCTCCCGAACGAGCTTGTTGTGTGTGGGAACCCTAGAGCAGGCTGTGATTGCTACTACGATGACGACTGTACAGAGATCCTTAGTGGATTCGACGGCGATGACTACAGCAATCTGTGATACTTTGTGGATCAGTGCTACCGATCCAATGTGGGTCTGATCCTGTGTGGGTCAGCGCTCAGAGGTCCTGTGTGGCCCAGTGCCTACAGATCCTGTGTGGGTTCGATCCTATGTGTGTCTTTGCGGGGGTTAGTTACCTATCGATCCTGTGTGGGTCAGATCCTTTGTGGGTCATTGCGGGGGTTAGTTACCTATCGATACGGTGTGGGTCAGATCCTTTGTGGGTCATTGCAGGGGTATGTTACCTATCGATCCTTTGTGGGTCCGACGACATATATGAATCAGTGGAAATATCTGATCATCTCTATCGTCATAAGAAGAAGTATACCTGTGTGCGCTGAATCATGTTTTTTTTCCTTTGTGGACTTACGTTTTTCTATCCTCTATGTACTAGGTTGTACATGGGCTCGGATGTTGGAGCCGAACTGGATTTGATGACTTAGATATATGTATGGGCATATACCTAAGCAGTGTCAAATGTTACTTTGTGATTGTATCTTCTTTTGTGGTTAATCCTTTGTACTCACCCCTGCACGGGCTATCCCCGCACTACGTTGTGTTGGTTGCAGACGGCGGACAGTGCTGATCGTGGTTGTGGCTTGCAGAGCAGGACAGTACTTGGAGGTGGACCATTGGACGGGACGATCTCGAAGCGGACGGATGGAACCGAGGAGCTGTGGAGGCTATCTGTACTCACCCTTTAGGTGGGACTTCCAGTGGACGGCTCGACGCTGCATCTTTACTTCTAGTTTTTGTTTTCCATTTCCAGTTTTACTTTACTTTCAGTTTTTGTTTTCCATTTCCAGCTTTACTTTACTTTCAGTATGGGTTTGTATACTAGCCCACTTACTTTTCCGCACTTACTGTTGTACTCAGTTTTTACGTAGTGTTTACTTCTGCTTTCTTGCTCTGTGGTGTCTGTTTACTTTACAAAGGCAATTCCTTCCCTTTTACTGGGATTTACGCCATGGTGCTAGTCGGAATCCCCTGGCCTATGGAAGGTGGGCTTGGGGTAGTCACGACATGGGCCCCAAGGACGGGTCGTGACAAATTGGTATTAGAGGAGTTCGGTTCTACCGTAGAACTTTGGACTCTGATCTTTTTCTATGAGAATCAATAGTGTTAAGAGTATTGAGTGTGGTTATTAGTCCAGGGAGTCCAGTGTTGGTGTGGTGGCCGATGTATCTGTACATCAGGACCCTGACTTCTTATTTCCTACTAAATGCATGAAAACATTGATTGCATTTGGGTTTTAAGTTTTCTTTGTTATTACTTTGTGTCAGCTCACCAGGTATATTGTTCTGACCGTGGCGCACCTATTTCTTTTTCATGATGGCTCCTCGACGGAAGCCAGCTAGGGTTCCGAGAGTTGAGCATGACGACAGGCCACCGAGCGACGAGGCCTCAGTACAGGGCCCTTTGAGAGCTAAGGCACCGGCAGTACCTATACCCGCCGAGCCACCGATGCTTCCAGCCCTAGCCGCTGACGATACACGTCGCCTTAGTGCACTGCACGAGTTCCAGAACTAGTGATGGCCCGGGATCCACAGGGAGACAGACCCTCAGGCCACCGAGGACTGGCTGGAGGCAGTCGTATGGGTTTTTAGGATAGTGAGGACACCAGCAGAACTGATGGTGATCCTCGCAGCGAGCCTACTGCACGCGGCAGCAGGCAGATGGTGGAGCTTGATGCTCTAGGTGCATGACGAGGCATATCTTTTCTGACATACTTTGAGAGCCACTTTCTCTCTGAGTTCGTTCAAGCCACCCTCCTTGAGGTGCCCATCTAGGAGCTTCTTCAGCTATGGAAGGGCAGCTTGACGGTAGCCCAGTACTCGGCGAGATTTACCGATCTCTCGCTCTACTCGACAGACATGGTACGGGACCCATTCTTCCATGCCCGGACCATTGAGTAGGGATTAAGACATGAGATCAGGGCATCGCTAATCTCCCACAGTATTCCGACTCAGGCAGAAGTACTGGAGTGAGCCCTTTTGATCGAGAGCTTCCTGGCTAAGCCTTCATCAGCGTCGAGACCCAACGCGGGGAGGCACGTAGGAGTGTCTTCTGCAGTAGGTAGCCGACGGATGACTCATGGGTCCAGGCAGACCAGGCCCTTAGGCAGATGAACTCAGGGCACTGGCTCAGCAGTGCGGGGCACACAGCGCAGAGCCAGTCTTTCGAGTGGCAGGCAGTGCTACACATGCGAAGGGCATGGCCACATGGCTCAGGACTGCCCAACCCACCATGCTGAGGAGCAGCAGACGGTTGAGGGGCCACCCAGGCAGAGCCATAGGGTCGACCGTGGCGGTCCACAGGGAGAAGGAAGACGAGGTAGAGGAGATGTCCGAGCAGCAGGTGGTGGGCGACGCTTTGAAGCTCCACCACCACCACCACCCAGAGGTCCACCCCGACCACAGGGAGCTCGCAGGCAGAGATAGGTACAGCTCCAGGCAGTGGAGACCTACGACCACAGCGCACACGATATGATTCTAGGTACTATCTATGTCTATTCCACCCTTGTTGCAGTTCAAATAGACACAGGAGTGAGTCATTCTTTCATAGTCATTGCCCTTGTTCGGAGCTCGGAGATTCCGACAGAGCCGTTGGCTCGATCATTACGGCTAGAGACTCCTACAGGAGAAGACTCGATGATTACGCACTGGTGCCACTAGTGTGAGCTTAATCTAGGAGGTGAGAGATTCGGTTGGGATTTCTTGTAGCGGCGTCGATGCCTTACGATGTCATCTTGGGCATGGATTGTTTATATACACTCCATGCTCAGATCGACTGTATTTGGTACAAGGTGTGATGTGTACGCACCGACGAGAGCAGGTTCACCTTCACCGGCAAGAAGGGAGCCTTCACAGCATGGCATAGACTTCCGCAGAGGAGAGGATAACCCATCACTCATCAGTTGGCTAGCCTCATCCTAGGAGCAGTTGACGTGCAGAGTCCTATTTTCCCTGCAGTGGTGGATCTGTATGCGGACATCTTTCCCGACGACGTTCCAGGACTACCTCATCACAGAGATGTAGACTTTTATATTGATCTGTACCTCAGGATAGCCCTGATATCCACTCCATCATATCGGATGGCTCCCGCCGATCTTCGTTAGCTACAGGTACAGTTGGAGGACTTTCAGGGCAAGGGATTCATCCGACCCAATGTTTCACCCTGGGCTTCCCCAATTTTGTTCGCCAAGAAGGCGGACGGGAGCTTGTGACTGTGTGTCGACTATCAATGCCTGAACTAGGTGACAGTGAGAAACAAGTATCTGCTACCAAGGATTGATGACCTCTTTGATTAGCTCAAGGGAGAATGGTGGTTCTCAAAGATAGAACTCAGGTCAGGCTATCATCAGCTCAGAGTTCGGGATGAGGACGTGCAGAAGACGGCCTTCAGATATCGGTATGGACACTATGAGTTCTTGGTTATGCCTTTCGGCGTAACCAACACTCCAGCAGTGTTCATGGGAATCATGAATAGGATCTTTCAGCCATACCTCGATCGATTTGTCATGGTCTTCGTAGACGACATTTTGATATACTCGACGACTGAGGAGGAGCACGCCTACCACTTACGGGTTGGAATAAACACACTCTGAGAGCACCAGCTTTATGGGAAGCTCTCGAAGTGTCAGTTTCGGATACGTGAGGTCCACTTCTTGGGGCACGTCATCTCTAAGGCAGGATTTGCGGTGGATCCTGCGAAGATCGAGGCAGTGCTAGCTTGGGAACCACCCAGGAGTGTGACGGAGATGCGGAGTTTCTTGTGTCTAGCTGGATACTATCAGAGATTTGTGCCAGACTTCTCCAAAGTTTTGGCACCACTCTCAGCTTTGATGAAGAAAGGGAAACCCTTTTTGTGGTCAGACAGATGTCCGCAGAGCTTCCAGGAGCTGAGACATAGATTGACCAGCGCCCCTATCTTGAGGCTTCCAGAGGAGGGAGTAGGGTACGTAGTCTACTACGATGCATCAGGGACCAGACTCGTATGTGTCCTGATGCAGGAGCGGGAAATGATCGCCTATGTATCATGTCAGTTGAGGCCGGATGAGTAGAACTACACTACCCATGACCTGGACGTAGCAGCAGTGGTCTTCGCTCTGATGACATGGCGACACTACCTGATGGGCAAGCGCTTTACAGTCTTTTCTGATCATCAGAGTCTCAGGTACATCTTCTCTCAGAAGGACCTGAACCTGAGACAGAGGCGATGGCTCGAGTTCCTCCAGGACTATTACTTTGAGATAGTCTATACTCCTGGGAAGGGGAACCTATTAGCCGATGCTCTCAGCAGGAGGACGGGCATTCAGCTACTTGAGGAGATGACAGAGCAGCTAGCCACGTTGTAGATATCCTTCTTGGATAGAGATGGAGCATCCTTCCTTCAGTCTCTCACTATCACCCCTCCACTACTACCGTGCGTCAGAGAGACACAGCGTGTGGACGCCGACTGTGAGACGCTATGTGTGCAGATATCCTCAGGACAGGCACCTGATGGTTTCTCCTTTGGAGCAGAGCACAACGTCCTTTTCAGGGGACGCACCCTGGTACCAGATGCTTTTTGGGAGGAGGTTATGAGAGAGTTTCACACATCTCCTTTGGTAGTACATCCTGGAGTGGCGACGATGTACCAGGATCTCAGACGACAGCACTCGTGGCCAGGCATAAAGAAGGTTGTGGAAGAGTTCATTTCTCGATGCCTCAACTGCCAGCAGGTGAAGGCAGAGCATCAGGTACTAGTAGGCTTTGTACAACCATTGGTTATACCAAAGTGGAAGTGGGGCGGCATATCTATGGACTTCGTGACTTGACTTCCACGCACTTCCAGAGGTCACGACACCATTTGGGTGATTGTCGACCGACTCACCAAGTCGGCTCACTTCTTACCCATCAAAGAGAAGGGATCAGTAGAGAGCCTAGGGAGTCTCTAGGTTCAAGTGATTATACAGCTTCACGGTGTTCCATCATCTATCATCTCCAATCGAGATGCTCACTTTACTTCCCAGCTTTGGAAGGGGTTGCAAGAGGCGTTCGGGACACAGCTATGTCTGAGCACCGCCTTTCACCCTCAGAAAGAAGTTCAGATGGATAGGACCATACAGACTCTCAAGGACATGTTCCACGCATGTGTCCTCGACTTTGGTTGCAGCTGGGAGGACCACCTACCCTTGGTGGAGTTTGCGTACAACAACAGCTACCACTCCACCATCGGGATGGAACTATACGAGGTGTTGTACGGCCGACCTTGCAGATCTCTTTTGTACTAGACAGAACCTAGGGAGTCAGTACTTGTGGGACCTGGGATGGTCTAGGCCACGATAGTGAAGGTCCAGGTCATCCAGAAGCGGATGAGGACAGATCAGAGCTGATAGAAGTCTTATGCTAACAAGAGGCAGATGCCACTAGAGTTTAAGGATGGTGTCCACGTCTTCGTGCGTGTCTCACCTCGACGTGGATTACGGAGATTTGGCCGACGTGGAAATTTGTCTCCATGATTCATCGGACCATTCCAGGTCCTCTGTAGGATTGGAGATGTGGCTTATCGCCCGGCTCTACCACCTCAGTTGCACCGGGTGCACGACGTCTTCCATGTATCCCAGATGAGGAGATATGTGCACAACCCGATGCATATCATTGACCATGGGAAGCTGGACATTGATGATGGGACAACTTTTGCGGAGGTCCCAGTGGAGATCAAGGATCGGCAGGAGCGGGTCCTACGTGGAAGGTCGATTCCTCTTAGTGCGCATCAGATGGCAGCACGGGAACCTCCAGGAGATCACGTGTGAGCGGGAGGCTCAGATGCGTGCTCAGTACCCACTTTTGTTTCTATAGTTTTGATGTATCTTTACGGGGATGTAAAGCCCTGAGGTGGGAGAGATGTAAAGTCCTATAAAATTCAAGGAATTTTTTTTCTGATTTTTTTTTGGAATTTTACAAGAATGCAGTTTCTGACGGCGCCTATTTCCGAGGCCCGGTGTGCCTGGATTCATTTTACGAAGTTTGGCTCAGGTACGTTCTATGAACGAACGAGCGGGTTTTTCTAACATTTGAACCGGTGCTCGGAATCGAATTTTTAGTGCACCGATGGAATCACAGCACCAGTATTTCCTTAGAAACTCCTTTTCTGGAGTCACGTTTTCTCAGGTGTGGTTTTTAATTTTTGGGATTAAGTTAAGAAATAAATTAAAATTGGTGCAAAACTTTATTTTATTTCACTTAAATCCACTTATTCTAAGCTAAGCAGATAGGGTGAAACCCAAAATATCCTACCCACTTGGTAGGATATTTGTGAGGTGGGCCCCCACGAGCCCCACCGTTTCTTTCCATCTAATTAACGCACCCGTGAAAACCGATTTTAATGAAAGTCAACCGAGGTGTTTTCTTAAATTTTAAACACCCCTATTAATTGACAGTTAAGTCATTACAATTAATTAATCAAATTAATTGTTCGTTTCTAAACTTTGGTTTTCAAATCGTTGGCATAAGAAAAAAATAAGACCAACACGTGTTTACTTGAGGGTTGCTTGTTGAGAGGAATTGGAGGAAGCTCTATGTCTTGTAGATATTCATCCTTCTTTGCGAAGAACATGGAGAACCCAAAGAACGCGAAGAACGCCGGCCTCCGACGTAGGTAGACGAAGAACGCAGGACCCTCGGAGATCGACGGCGCGACATGGCGATCCTCCTTCCGCGGCGCTCCTTCTGCGACGTTCCTTCCCCGCGACAATCTTCGATCAACAACCAATTGAGGTAGGGGATTGCAGTTCTTTTAAGTTCATTGTGAATTTTTTATCCTCAACATGGGTTTAAATGGCACAATTAAATCTGTGTGTTTTTAACCCTTGGAGATCGTCAACGTGACACCGTGTACTGCGACGATAGTGACGCCCCTTCCACGATGCAACGATCCTCTTCTTCCGCGACGATCAATTCTGTGACAAACTCACAATCAATGACAACGTTGAGGTAGGGGTTGATCCTTTTTAAATCCTTGTGATTTATTCCCATGGCGTATGATTATGTTTTTTTGTGAGACATTTAAAAACCGCTAACGTGGTGGGTGCGGACCAACGAACAAGTTTGAACCCACCACCCTTTTTCGTTCATGGTGTGCGGAACGGCGGACAATGACAAAAAGAGATGCACGAGCGATGTGAGGTCCTTTCAGTGAAGGACGGGCCCTGGGAGGTCCATTGGTGAAGGCGACACGTTTTTTCGACCAACGGAACCCAAATGGTGGTCCGCGGAACAGCCCGCCGGTGCGCCTCGCCGGCACGGTGGCGCCGGCGGCGCCCTGCGTGCCGCCGGAAGGAGTCGACGCGGCTGAAGCCAAGGCGGCAGGGCACGGTCCCGTGACCGCGCGGGACAGGAGGGGGACGGGATGTGGCAGCCAGCCACGTCTGCTGGCAAGGGCGGCCCCACGTGGGGTCGCGACTCTATCACGCGGTGGCAGCGCGCCCCCCGCTCCGCTCGGTCATAACCGGCCGAGCCGACCCGCCGTCTGGTCCGGGTCGTGCCCAGCCCGGGCTGAGCCACCAAGGCCGGGTTAGGCCACCCCGGTCGGGTCGGACCCAGTTCGGGCCGACCCAGGGGGGGTTGGTCCGGGTCGGTCCGGGCCCAAACCCCCTGTTTTCAGACATTTTCGGTCTTTTGCGCATATCTTGGGCTACAGAACTCCGATCGACGAACCGTCAGCAGCAATGTGATCCTTGGATCGAGATTGTAGTTTTGACATATTACATTCAAGGATTCAGAGTACTTGGGTTTGGCCAAGTTGGTTCGTTCACGAAACCAACGGGGCCCTCGGAGCAGAAACACTCATAACTTTAGCTCCAGACGTCCGATTGACGTGTCGTTGACTTTGTTGGATTCCTCTAATTGAGACGGATCTTTTGTCTTACTCCTCCCAAGGTTTGGACGCATGTGGAGTATGGTCGGGTTGGTTTTAACTTAAAAACCAACCGGGCCCCTGGGACGAAAAAGCCAATAACTCTCAGACCGGGCGTCCGATTGACGCGCCGTCTGCGACGTTGAGTTCCTGTTGACGAAATGGAACTTTTGGATTCATCAACTCTAGACTATGTGTAAGTTGATGTATCAGACTCTCAGATCATGGAGCGGACCCTACCGAATGAGGTTTCTGTATGCGGGAACCCTAGAGCTGGCTGCGACTGCTACTACGATGATGACTGTACAAAGATCCTCAGTGGATTCGACGACGATGACTACAACACTCAGTGATCCTTTGTGGGTCAGTGCTACCAATCCTGTGTGGGTCCAATCTTGTGTGGGTTAGTGCTCAGCGGTCCTGTGTGGGCCAGGGCCTACAGATTCTATGTGGGTCTGATCCTGTGTGGATCTTTGTGGGGGTTAGTTACCTATCGATCCTGTGTGGGTCAGGTCCTTTGTGGGTCATTGTCGGGGTTAGTTACCTTTCGATCCTATGTGGGTCAGATCCTTTGTGTGTCATTACGGGGGTTAGTTACCTATCGAAACTTTGTGGGTCCGATGGCTCATATTAATCAGTGGAAATATCTGATCGTCTCTATCGTCATACGAAGAAGTATACCTGTGTGAGATGAATCCTGTTTTTATTTCCTGTGTGGACTGGGTTGTACATGGGCTCGGATGTTGGAGCCGAATTGGATTTGATGACTTAGTTATATGTATGGGCATATACCTAAGCAGTGTCGAATGTTACTTCGTGATTGTATCTTCCTTTGTGGTTTATCCTTTGTGGATTCTGGGATACATTTGGGGGTCTCGGGGTCCCTACTGAGTAGCTTATACTCACCCCTGCACGGGCTATGCCCGCACTACATTGTGTTGGTTGCAGACGACGGAAATCGCTGATCTTGGTAGAGTCTTGAGGAGCAGGACAATACTTGGAGGTGGACCACTGGACGGGACGATCTCGGAGCGGACGGCTGGACCCGAGGAGCTGTGGAGGCTATCTGTACTCACCCTTCAGGTGGGACATCCAGTGGACGGCTTGATGCTGCAGCTTTACATTCAGTTGTTGTTTTCCCTTTCTAGTTGTACTTTACGTTCAGTATGGGTTTGTATACTGGCCCAATTACGTTTCCGCACTTACTGTTTTACTCAGTTTTTACTTAGTGTTTACTTCTGCTTGCTTGATTTGTGGTGTTTGTTTACTTTAGAAAGGCAATGCCTTCCCTTGTACCGAGATTTACGCCTTGGTGCTACTCACCAGCCCTTGGCCTATGGAAGGCGGGATTGGGGTAGTCACGTAACGGGCCTCGAGGACGGGTCGTGACAACTATTATAGTGGGAAAAGTCTATTACTGAACCCGATTTACATGATGTTCCAGCCCTATATTACTGAACCATAATTACTTTTCATTCCAGACATGTCTATCTCATGAGATATAAATAATTTCCCAATGTATTTGAGGGAGATATAGGTCCAACCCATCTCATAATGAAATCATTATTACATGTTCCACAAAAAAATCATTCAGAACAACATAACTCATGAAATAAAATGGGATTCTTTAACATCAGGCCATCATAACATTATCCATATAAGATAAATGGGCTTCATAAAAATAATTCGAGCATAAAAATAATAAAATAAAAGTAATAATTGGGATAGAAACATAAGCATGTGTCATCTTATATGGAAAATAATTTAAAAAAAACACTTGAACTTAATTCTTGAGGGAAATATCCTTTCATCTTTAAAAACATTTTCTTTTCTGAAAATGTTGTTCAATTTTAATATATATTTTTTTAAATAAAGATGAAATATTTTATAAGATGATTTATGGAAAAAAGGTGTTTAGAAGGAATAAAAAATCTTTCATGCCATATTAGTTAAAAAAACTTTCTCCTCATACTTTTACTGAAAAAGTCCTAGAGTACCTCATATGGTAAACGGAAGAGTGATTCCTTTTATAACATGTAGTAAATGTCAAAAATGGGTAATATTTATATTAAAAATTCATAGAATAATAGTAACCACTTAGGGATTTTTTTTAAAACATGGACATGGATGATAATGATATCATTAAAAAATAATTATGTATAAACTATCATTGATAAAAATGAGATTGAATAATTATCCCTTACCTTAGATCTAATTTCTTCTGTTTGTGTTCGAATCTTCTGTATAGTGGGTTGAAAAATATTATTTAACTTGAAACATAACCATAATAATATTTAGGATATCATATATGATTATCTTATGAGTTTATATTACCCGTTTATTTGTTAAATCTATGTTAAATCAATGTTTTTGGTAATAATCGTTTCACTTATTGTACGTGTTAGGGATTGTTTTTATTCATGTGATTACATAGACCATTATTTACTTACTTAAAAACTGTAATACATGATTTATATATCATATATATTCAGTATATAAATATATAATACAGATCAATAAATGGAATGAAATACACTGTTCATGATTACGGCAGTTTGTACGTACGCATGAATGTTGTTTTTATTTCCATATTAAATTGAATGAAAGTACGTAAATGAAATATATATATACATAAATTAAGTAGAATTATTATGTCATATATTTCATGATTATTTATTATATATAAATTATAATCATTCTTGAATGGCTGATAGGGAGAATAAATCTCACTGTGTCTTGGAGACGGTAAGATGTACGTACACACGAGCGATGATGTCATTCCCATAATTATTGAATGATATTAAATTGGATGGTGTATTATATTTCAGAATTAGAATCAAGTTATAATAATAATATATAGTTATTATTCACGTAATTATACCCATCCAGATAAGGTGGTGGTGAAAAACATATTACACCATGGCATGGAGACGGTAAACCGTACCTACGCAGACACGGTGATTTTGTTTTTCATAGTATGTATAGAATGTGAAATAAAGTGATTAATATTTAGAATAAAATATTATTATATGAGTGATAATTATGTTATTACTATAAAATTATATATCTAAATAATAGTATGTAGATGAAGAATTAAATTTGATTGAATTGGTAGTACAAATTATCTCTTCCTTGACATGCCTCCTTTAAATTTACACTAAGGGCATTTGAGTTGGCCTTTTGAGAAGACAATAACCTATATAATGTACCTAGGGAAGTTAATAAGAGTAATAGTCTAGGTTTGGATGATATGGGAGGCTCAAAATGGAGTGAATATGAGATGGAGGAGGTTCCCTTTTATAAGAGAGGAAGGGGTGCTTCAGGAAAATCTTAAAGTATTAATTTATTATAAATTTACTTTCTATTTAAAATGGTCCAAAACTTATATAATTCTATGATAATATGATTTTGGATTGAATACCCATCATCCAATAATTTTTTTACATGTTTTGAATTTTTTTATCCTAATCGTTATGTTTTTACCCTTATTTTATCTGTTTCAATCTTATCGTTATATCATGTTATTTACACATTGGGGGATAATTTAATTATCATATCATGTCAAATGACAGAAAAAAAGTTATTTATGACATATTTTGACATATATTAACCATTTGGACGAATCATTTATTTTTTGGAATTTAATATCTTTTAATAAACAATTTTGTGTTTTAACTTATGAATTATGTCACTTTTGGATACTATTCATACATGACTTTTTAGAAAATTCATCACAACCTTATTACATATAAAAAAGGATTTAAATCATCTATACTATGTAAACTAATCCATAAAAATCATGGATAACATTAAAATATTAAAATTATATTTATATGAATATTTAGAAATTCATTTATTGGAATCTTTCATTAATAAAGTAATCACTACATCATAATTGTATTATAAATAAATATATTTAACTAATGTATACAAATTAATAATAATATACCATGATGTAGAAAATATTTCTATAATTATAGTTAATTATTATATTAATATATATCAGTTATATAGTCCTCTATTAAAATTGATTTGGTAAAAGATATGTGATTAGGTTATAATTAAATTTACATTAAATTAATTAATATAAGATGTCATTTTCACATCCAAGTGGATCCATGGGGTCCCAAAAAAGACCCATGGATTCCAATTTTTGGGAATTTATCATAAAATAGGATTATACCACGTTTTAGGGTAGTTTAATATCATTATAATACTAATTTTTTACACTTATTTACCATATTTACCCTATTACCATGGTAAATAAATTAATTAATGAAGTTACTATTGATAATTTCCAAAAATAAAAGTACCTATCAAAAAATTTGAACCTTATTATTCCAAATATGAATCCATTTTTCCAAATTAAAAACAAATAATTTCTAGTAATTAATTTAAAATTAATTCTTTGTCGAAACAAATGGGTTTTTTTGTTTAAAACATTGTTAAAGATTGAAATGTTTTTTCAAAAGATTTTTGTGAAAAATTAATGCAAATGACTTACATTGTCATAAAATATCAAAATATTATATATATATATATATATATATATATATATATTTTAAAATAATTAAACAATATATTTTAACCATATAAATTATATTGATTGAAAAAGATGTTATCAATTAAAATTTATTGTATTTTCACTATTCATCAAAATATGAAAGTTATCATAAAAATATAAAAAATTTATCCAATGTAAATTCTCATGTCCATATTCCAAATAATACATTAATATTGTTAAATATAACTTATAAATGTTTCAAATACTAGATTTAAATAGATATCTCTACCAAAAGGTGGTAAAACTACATTTTTTCGAAAAATACTTATTTATCCATAAAATGATTTTTATCTTGTATCTTTTATAAGATGAATTATATTGTAATTTAAAATTAAATTTTTTTTTAATACATTTCATAACGGCTAGTTTATATTATATTTTATTAATATATCGTTTTTTAGTTAAACTCGGTATTTCATACCACACAAGCTATCGAGAAAGGTCGCTCTCGCATGTAACGCAAGCCATGTCACCGTTTCATGTTGTGCTAGCTTCCATTGGTGTTACATATAACATAATCCAAACATAGTTCATTTACAAATTGTAAAAAAACTATACTAAGTGACGTGTGAAATGGATTATATCAAAATAACATGAAATTGAGTCCTATACAAGCAAATAATAGTGTTGAGTATATTACAATCATATACAATGTTGAATATAGTGCAAGATAATCTTGGTTTAGTGTAAAATAAAACACATATATGAAATTAAAAATAATATTTCACATAAAATCTTATGGTGTTATATTATACCCCCCAAAAAATTAACTTCTCCCTTGAAATTCATCAGGGTTATAAACGGTTTACTAAATGAAAGTTTATTTTATGGAAACCCACATTGTAAAAATTAATACTAAAACTTCATTTTAAAAAGAAATTTTATAAATGTAAATGTTAACCGAAGAAACTCATCATTGGGTTTCTACAAAGGAGAAGATAGGTGGGAAGTTAAATTGTAGATATAAAAGAGAAATCAATCCATCACGTTCTGATGGATAGTGATAGAGAAAAGTTTTTGGGGAAAGTTAAATAACAGAAATACATAAATCCTCAATGATTTAAGGTACAGTTTTATTAATCATATTATAAGTTACTAGGATAACATTATTTGTTCTGAAGATCCTTTTCATGAAGTTGAATACTTTTTTCATTAGAAGAAAAACATACTTGAGTTTAGTATCGTTGATTATTCTGTAAAAAATGTCCACATCTACTCTTTTTTAAGGAAATGAAGTTTAATTTGTCATTGTTGAAGTGTTATAAGATTATTTGATAGAATGATAGGTCATTCAATCAGTATTTGTCACAAAATGGTTATCACAAGTTATTACAGATACATAAGTCCATCTATAGTGATATTAATCATATATGATTCAAAAAATTGACTTATAATTCATCAATGATATCGCATAATAAAATAAAACTAATTTATACTAACCATGACTTCGGGTAGGCTAGTGGTAGGGGATAAGGCATGTCGTAGTTCAGTTGTGGGTTTTATTCCTGCAGCCTTGTCTAACGCGATGGGTTGTCTCCCATCTAACAGGGTGACCTTTTTCTAAAACAATACTATTATAACATTCCATAAATAATATAAAAAACTGATCTAGCCTTAAACAATACTATATGAAGTCCAACTTAATATATTCGATCTTTTAGGACTATCTAAAATACATATTTCCAATCTGACAGTACAAAGAAAACAATTACCCGAATGGTCATATAACAAGCATGTGAATACCATAATTTATCCCCCGTATATCATAAGATATATCTTGTTCGTCACATTCCAGACATTGGAATGACTTCATCCGGAATTCTCTTGTGTCATGGTAATAACCTAAAATAGCATATATCCTTATTGAAAACATGCATGTCTCCTTATTACAATACATATTGGATATATTCCATAAGTCCGAAAAGGTGTATACTTCATTTGTGAAAACATAACCCACATTTTAAAAAATCCTTAACCAGTTCCAATGTAACTAATATTTTCCAGCATAACATTATAAAAATATCATTATCTCAGTATAATAATCATTTTAAGGGTTATCCTACCCTTAATAATGTGTTTCTTAAGAATATCACCTTTTCATTAAATCAATATTCTTATCCTTTATAACTATTCAAAATATTCTTGAAAATCCTTAGAAAAAAACATAAACCAATAACTCTTATATAATTCACCATTAATCATTCATGGATTAAAATACATTAATAATTAAATCCATCTACTTTAATGGTCGGCATGGAATATATACTTCATTGTCCTAGAAGTAGATCATTATGTTTGTACATTGAGTTGGGTAATTCCATTTTTTCTATATATGAGACATTTAACTCCATAATAATTCCTCACACTATTACCCTTTTACAACAGAGATAACATCTACCCCTCCATTTGAGGTTTTCCTCAATGTTCTTCTTCACTTCTTCTTGACATGTAAGAATCTTAATCTTTTCATATGTTCTTCACCATGGGAACATTCATGAAATTCTATCTTCTTCTTGTTAGTTGACTTAGGAATACCACTAATGAATACCTTATTAATCATAAACAACAATGACTGATTATGCATAATCACAATATCATTCACTCTATTCATTACACAATTTCGTTTCTCATAGTTACCAATTTGTTAATTAGATTCAATGTTTACCAAATTCTTTCTGGTTCCCACCATTGACGAAAACAAAAACTAAATAGTGTGAGGCAAAGTCATTCTATGAAAACAAAAAAATAAAGGGAGAGTACTTTCAGTATATGAAATGATAAGTTTAATCAGATATTATTTATGATCATTACAATAACTCTTAGACTGTAACCTATATCTACACTTAGCCTTTGAATCATCCCCATACATACCTTACAAATATCTCTAGGTATATCACTAAAATTTTCACATCCTAGTTTCTAAAGCTTGACTAAAACTTCCTTTAATACCAATTGTAGAGAACCTTGCATGAAGTACATCGAAATTACATTTCATTGGTGTAATACTTAATACATGACACAAACAGATGCCCAATGACTGTATTAGTTTATTGTATTTGATAATTCAGAACAAAATCATCTAATCATGGTGAATGATCTTCCACATCTCCCATAAAAAGGTTGAGCTCAAATTCTCAGTAAGGGTATAAATGGAGAAAAAAACATTTATATTTGAACATATAAACTTGAACATAATGGTTAAACATCAAAATCATGAGTCATTAAATAAATATTGGTAGTACATAAGGCATATATCATAATAGGACATTTACCACAGTAGAATATAATTTTCGTAAACAATGTAATTGTGTAAAACTAGTATTCCCATAACATGATTTCTATAGTAGCCAAGGCACTGCTACCAAGACCATCATAGTAGGGAAAGTCCATTACTAAACTGGGTTGGTGTTCCATTCCAACGCTGTATTAATAAACCATATTTATTTTTCATTCAGCCATGTCTATCTCAGGATATATAAATATTTACCCAAATAATTGGAGAGAG
The DNA here is from genome assembly GCA_963277665.1 of Viscum album. NCBI lineage: Eukaryota > Viridiplantae > Streptophyta > Magnoliopsida > Santalales > Viscaceae > Viscum > Viscum album. The sequence continues at coordinate 1,876,449,406 of OY728150.1, read as the reverse complement.
ATATAGGTCTCACAAATATCATATTTAAATCATTCTAACATGTTCAACTAAAACATAAATCATTCGGCATAGAAAAAACCTTAAAAAATGGGATTCATTAAAATCATTCCATCATTACATAATCCGTATAAGATTAATGGAATTCATAATAATAATTTGATCGTAAACTTAATAAAATCAAAGTAATAATAGGGATAGAAATATAATCCTATTTCAACTTTAATAGATAATATTTTTGATAAAACACTTGAACATAATTATTGAGGAAAATAGACTTTCTTCTTTAAAAACGTTTTCTTTTCTCAAAATGTCATTAAATTTAAAAAAACTATTTATTCTAAAATAAACGTGAAATATTTCAATAGATGCTTAATGGAAATAAGGCATTAAAAAGACGTAAAAATCTATTCAGGCTGTTTATGTTAAAAAAACATTCTCCTTATACGTTTACCGGAAAAATCAAACAGTACCTCATGTGGTAAATATAAGATATATTCCTTACATACCATGTAGTAAAAGTCAAAATGGGTAAAAATGACATTAAACATAAAGAGTGGACCAGTAAAAATTTTATGAACACATTATTATAAAACATGGACATGCATGATAAATATATCCCAAAAAACTTACATATAAAGAATCCTAGTTAAAAATTAGATTGAAAAATTGTCCCTTAACAAACATATGATTGCTTTTGTGTATATGCAAAACTCTGCTATAGTGGTTTGAAACATACTATTAACTTGTAACAAAATCATAATAATATTTATACTATCATATATGATTCACTTAAGATATTATATTACCCATTCATTTGTCTGTTCTCTGTTAAAGTAACGTTTTGGATAATAATCGTTTCATTTATCTTACATGATTGGAAATGATATTCTTCATATGATGACATAGATCATGATTTAAATAATTACATAATGTAAAACAGGATTTATATATCATATATATTCATTATATAAGTATATATAATATATTGATAAATGGAATGGAATACACCATTCATGAAGACGGTAGGTTGTACGTACGCATGAACGCTGTTTTTGTTTCCTTAATAATTTGTGTGAAAGTAAGTAAATGAAATATATATATAAATAAATCCAGTCGAATTATAATTTCATATATTTCATTTTTTATACTATATATACTTTATAATAATTTTTAAATGGTTTACCTGGAGAATGAATCTCATCATGTCGTGGAGACGGTAATCCGTACGTACGCACGAGCGATGATATCATTCTCATAATTATTGAATGGTATTGAAGAGGATGGTGTATAATATATCAGAATTAAAAAATGTTATAATAATAACATATAGTTATTATTTCTACTATTATACCCATCCATGTAAAGTGGTGGTGAAAAACAGATGACACCATGGCGTAGAGATGGTAAGCTGTACATACGCTCGCGCAGTGTTTTTTTTTGTAGGATGGATAGAAGGTAAAATATGGTTGTTTAATATTTATAATAATATATCAGAATATGATTTATATTGATGTTATTACTTTAAAATGAAACAACTACAAAAGAAAAAATATAAGAATAAATAAATTTGAATGAATTGGTAGAGGATATTACCTCTTTCTTGACGTGCCCCGTTAAATTTCCAATTAGGGAAAGAGATTTGACCATTTGAGAAGCAAAAAAACCTCTATTATGTAACAAGAAATGTTTATAAGTGAAATGGGCAGCTTTTGGACGAGCATGAAGGTTCCATATGGAGTAAATAGGAGTGGGAGGAGGTTCTCTTTTATAGGAGAGGGGTGGGGCACTTTAGGAAAGTCTGAACGTATTAATTTGTTATAAAACTAATTTCGATTAAAAATGTTAAAAACCATATTTAGTTTGAAGATAAGATGATCTTGGTTCGAATAACCATCATCCAATAATTATTTGACATGTTTTGAATATTTCTTTATCCTTATCATTTTGGTTTTACCATTATTTTTCCCTTTTTAATCATACTGTGATATCCTATTATTTATGCATTGTTGGATAATTTAATTACCATATCATGTCAATGGTCCCAAAAATGTTATTTATGATATATTTGAACTTATATTAAAAATTTGTATGAATATTATATTTTTAGGAATTTAATATCATTTAATAAACTATTTTATATTTTCAGTAATGAATTATGTCAATTTTGGATACAATTCAAACATGACTTTTTAAAAAATCATAACAACCTTATTTTATCAAATGAAAAGAATTAAATCATCCCTAATATGTTAATGGAATCTATTAAATTCATGTATGACAATAAAATATTCAAATTATATTTATTTTAATATTTATAAATTCATTTATTTGAATCGTTCATTAATGAGGTACTCACTACATCATAATTATGTCCTAAATAAATATATTTATCTATTGCCTAAAAATTTTAAATAAATACAATGACATAAAAAATTACATTAAATTTCTAATGACTATTTATATACATAAATTACATTTATATATCTCTCAATTAAAATTTATTTGTTATAAGATACGCATTTTGGTTATAATTATCTTTACATTAAATTAATTATCATAATATGTCATTTTCATGTCCATGTGAATCCTTGGGGTCCAAAAATACACCCAAGAATTCCTATGGTCGGAAATATATCATCCAATAGTATTAGGGCATGTATTTGGGTAGTATAATATTATTATAATATTATTTTTCCCTTATTTACGAGATTTACCCTTTAACCATGGTAAGTAAAATAATTACAGAAGTCACTATTCATAATGTTCAAAAAATCCCCATTTACACAATTTTAACCTTAGGATTCCAAATAAGGAATAAAATCTTCAAATTTGAAACATTGAAGTTTTAGTAATTAATTTAATGTTAACCTCGTCATCAAAAAAGGGGTTTTTTAAACATTGCGAATGATTGAAATGATTTTTCATATTAATTAAATGTAAAATTATTGACAAAGACATAAATAGTCTTAAAATATAATAATATATAATATTTAAACATTAAAACAATTCAATAATATTTTTTAACCAATTAAATTATTATTTTGAAAAATTTAATTTTCAAGTAAAATTTAGTGTATTTTCACTATTCATCAAAATATGAATGTTATCAGAAAAATATCAAAAATTATTCCAAAGTAAATTTTTAGGTCCAGAATACAAATAAAATGTTTATATTTTCAAATATAACTTAATAGTGTTTCACAAAATATATTTAAAATGGACTCACTTTTAAAAGTTTTTAAAACTACATTTTTAAAAAAAATACTTCTTTTATCCGAAAAATCGTTTTTGTTATCATATCATGTGTTGATATATTATAATTTTATAAAAAAAATAGAAATGTGGTTAATAATATTTATAACAACTAGTTTATATATTATTTTAATAATATATTGTTTTTTAGTGGAAATCAATATTTTGTACCACACAAGCTATCGAGGAAGGTCTCTCTTTTTTATAATGCATTCCATGTCAGTGATGTGTGTAGTGAAAGGTTTAGATGATGTTTCGTATAACATTATACAAACATAGATCATTTATATATTAAAAATATATATACTCAGTGTTGTGTGGAATTAATTCTATCAAAAGAACTTAAAATTGTGTGCAGCCCAAGACAAGAACAGTGTTGTGTAAAATGCAATCTAATACAGTGTTACATATAGCGGAAGCTTATCATGGTGTATTATTTATCCCAAGAAATCAATGAAAATAAAAATAATCTATCTAAAAAATCTCAGGGTGTTATTCATAACATCCATAAAAGTTTTTATGAATAGAAAATTCTTGACTGATAATTCAAAAAAACATTCTATTTTTCAAACAGGTTTTTGTAAGGTTTTATAAAAATGGTTTACCCAAAGCAATGTCCACATAGTATAATTTCTCAAATAGTAGATCACCATTTAGTGGAGACATTGGTTTATATTCTTCTAAACCTCCATCAAATGATTTCATTCAATATTGGTACTTCTTTTATTAGGGTACAAATATATGATGTCCTAGAAATACGGTTTTTGATAAACATTTCAACCTAATTCACTATGTACCTTGTTTGAAAATAGGACACCATTCAGTTCTATAAATTCTAAATCTTGAAAAATTTACTAATGAAAGGACATCATTTATTTTCCTATATAACATGGCTCCCATATTGAAATCTTCATTTCTGTAAGCATCGAGCTATGTAATTCATAAATCCCATAATAACATCAAATCTTCAATTAGTGGAGCCAAATTAACATCAATATCATTACATAGTTATTTCCCCCCTTACATGTTCATATATAATGTGATGTGTTTTCCTATAATTAATAACCATGATGGAATGTTCTAATTTACCAGCATTATCATTCAGGTATTATGAGTGTTTCTATGAAATCCAAAATGGTTCACTACATCAATAGTTAATTCGAGATAATGGTTTCTCAGCTTTTTTCCAAATTCCTGATAATCATTATCAACTCTATTCTACTAAGAGGAGTCTATTGTGTGATGTAGTCTCCCATATTTATTTCTTGTATTTTATTTCAATGTTAATTTCCTTGTAGTCTTCTCACATCTATATAGGCTCTTAAACCATGAAATTATTCTAAATTACCATATGACATTCATAGGACCAGACTCATATTTCATGTATTGAGAAGAACCAAACATTGGGAATTCTGTAAGTGATTATTGATCCTTGTGAAATAGTTTACAATTATTCGAGTAGGAATGTATTCTTTTAGTGATCATACCCATTGAGCATAGCACTCATTTTCTGTTTTATGTTTGACTTGAGAGCACATTATCTTCAAAGAGAAATATAGTAATGAGATCAAGAAGTTCCATAAAACTGGATTCACTTCACCTATTGCCTGCATTCAAATTATATAGCTTCATTACGGCTCACAATGTTGTATATTTAGTGCAACCAGCATAAAATGTGGTCTTTTCAAAACTCTTTAACTTCTCAAAATATTTTGGGAAATCATGTAGTTCATCTTCATATATCCTTGTCATTTCATTAATATGGTCTTCATCAGCATTCACATCTATAATCAAATCCTCGATATGGTATTATTTATATCCCATACTTTTAATCATATCAGATGATCCATAAAATGCAGTATTTTCCCATACAATAACTATATTTTCTTTTCCCCCATGTTTATTCCAATATTTATAACATTGATATATTTTGAGAAAAATCATGTGTTCATACAACTCCTCTAATGTAATTAGTCTTGAATAACAACGGTGTAAACATATACACTTTATTTGAAAATGTTCATATGCATTATCATTTTTCAAACATGATGAACACTTTCACTCCTTCTTCATAATGTTTTGTTAGATGATTGGAATGCATCCATTCTTTATTTGTATCCATCCTATTTGATTCGGTAATATTAATATTTAACAAAATAAATACACAAAATATATTCAACATGGGTCATCATCCAACTACATAATACTCTCATAAGTTCCAAATGAAGAGAATCAATCCCTAACAAACATGAACCTATAGAAATAGAAAAACATGTCCAACATTTATAAAAATTTCAAATCACCCAAAATCATGGTTTGAAATCCAATTTGAAAAAAAAAATTACGACATAAATTCAGTGATAAAAACTAATTTCAAAAACAAATTAATTCTTTTAAAAATTCCATTTAGGTATTTTCTCTAACATCTGTCATTGAATATCATTCCATAACAATGGATAAAAGTACATAGAAAACACCATTTATCCCTTGTGAGCACTTATACAGGTATAAGTATAATATGGAAACACATTAGAAACAAAGATCATTTAATGATAACGAAAATATGAAGGAGAATGAAAAAATAATGGGAACATGGTATATATGAAATCTAGTGAAAATAAGATTATATAGTAAGGACTAAGTAGGACACATCAAATCTAGCCAATGTATGTCTATAAATGACATATAATAACCTTATAAAAGAGATGATCCAGGGAATATATTATGATTAATAACAAAGTTAATAGAAATTTTCAGGAAATCATACATAAAAATATTCGTTCTCAAAATATTGGAATATTAATACAACAACTATTAATCAATTTTTCACTAAAACATAAAATATTTATAAAAAAATATTCAATTAATTAAAACATCATTACAAAATAACCTATATTAATTAATTATCAGTAAAACACGTTTTAACATTAAAACTCCATTAAAACCCAAAAAGTGATGTGGTGATCAAGTATCAAATTTAGGCCACACCACTGAAATCTCAATATTTGAACAAAATATTTAAAATGTTGCATTTTTTCATAATGATCACTAAAAATTCATTCTCAATCCCTAAAAAACATTTAGATAAATATCATTAATTTTTTTAAGGAAACCACGTATAATGAACGTTCCAAGAAACTAGTTGGATAGAAATTAAGAGAAATAATTTAAACCTTAAAAATAGCATATTTGATGGAAAAATACCCTTACCATGAGTCCCATAGAAGAATTGAGTTTATTATAGACCACATTTAAAACAAAGCCCTAGAAACTATATACCACTATTGAGATCCAATGGATGGGTATATAGTTTATGGGAGAAGGAATACGGGTATAATTTTGATAGATGCCAAAATTATAGATATTTTTTAAAATGGTGGGGGAAGTGATCCTTTATATCGAACCTTAATAGAATTTTAATTATTAAATGTTAATTATATAATTTCTAAATGAAAATTTTATCATAAAATAGACATGTATAGAGTCAATTTCACGTATCTCTGATCTTCATATGTAATAGGATTTGATAAAATTTCATTTAATGTGAATTCATAAAAATATATTTTGTAATAGTTATTCTTATATTGCACTGATCTAAAATAATTCAAATAATCCTTATCCAGAAATCACTATTTATCTGGTAACCTATATACATTGATAGACTCAACTACCCCATATACCTTTCATGTCTGGCCCGTATAGATCCTATTCTCCAACTGAACCAATCCAGAAGACTTTTATACCTACCAGTGGTCTAGCTCAATTTAACCATCTATAAATCATCATTCCATTGGCTACATCATGTAATGACCTTGATTATAGATTCAAACTAACTAAACCAGATTGGAACCTCCTTTTCATCAATTTTTTTCTGAGCTAGGACTAGATCCCATAAAATGATCCATTATAGATCAAAGACAACCACTCCATGAATTACTCAGGAAAAGAGTAGATCACACCCATCATACAAACAACCTGATCAGTGGAACTATCTATGGGAATCCCTTGTACTAGATTGTTTTAGTATCCTACATGCGATTTTGAAAAAATAATGCCTCAAAGAGTAGAACCCGAACTAAAATATACACTTTCTAAATACACAAACATAAATCTATAACTACCCAGAATGGTTGACCAAGAACTACATTATTGTTTCATTAAACATCCCAATATAGATTAAATTTAAACATGTAGGGCCACACCATGTACCTTATAGATTATGAGCCTATAGAATTAACAACATGTAGTCACTATCCAATATATTCCTCCAATTTTTAAATTGAATGAATGAACCAACTTCTATATTCATTGTTGCAAACTGATTTTCCGGCGTTTCTTTGGAAATATAAAGGCCTTCTCTAGAATCCCAAGTTAACTAGGCCCATCCATTAACCCTATCTAATTTTATCTTTCATTCACTATGAAACAACTTCAATCATACTTTGCATCAAGTCCCTCATCACGAATACCATCAGTAGATCATGGATATATATATATATATATATTCAATAACTAATAAGTTCCTGAATTCATCTTATTCAAGCAGTGCATTACCACGTTCAAATTATCCCTCCATAAAGCTATATTTATCTACCTTTCTCAGTTCACACTAGCCAAAAATAACTCCTTACCCACCAAAATATCAATCTCTCTTCCTTTTTTACAAGACCATCATTGCAAACCTGGTTCTATCTTATCCAAAGAACTCTACATTTAAAACCTCACTAAATTTGATCTTTACCCATTTATATTAACCAAGATTTAATTTTATGATAGGGAAACCCTAAAAACATTAAGGGGTTACCTTTTATTGAGTCAAAGTAGACTCATGGTTCCTCCCAACTCTTTGTTAGATAACGGTTTTGGAGTTGTATGTAGGATTATTGATTAATGACCTCAAGGAATGTTTCATTTATAGCATAGTAATATTTCAATTCTAATGCATAAACTATAGGTATGGTGCAACCGTTCAGAAAAAAATATTTTCATACATGATGATTACCCATAATGTAAAAAAATATCTCCATTTTTTCAATAATATAACCATATTAATCATATTTAAAAAAAATTCACTAAGAACATGCATAATTCAGAAATAGAGGATGTGATAGAATAAACTCTTGAAACATTTCAAGGCTAAATAATTACAGAAAATCAAATTTAAGAATTTATAAAAGTCATATAATACATAAGAATCTTTGACCCTACTATCCATTTTTTGAAATGAGGTAAAGAGAAATGCATTACATGATACATAATTATTATCTATCATCAAAGGATCTTACCTTTCAAGGAGAGATGGAAGAAAAGTATAAGGAGGGTGATGAGGTAGGTAAAAAAAAGAGTAAGGAAGAGATGACGATGAGGTAGGGAGAGATAGAACCTAGGTAGCAAGAGACGACATCATAGGTGCATTCGCGATAGAGGATGGGTTCACAGTTGATGTAGGGTTCATGAAGGAGGGGGGGTCAACAGTTGTGGTGAGGATCTAAGGAGGAGGTTTGGTTAGCAGCATTGGAGGAGGGAGGATTCGTGACAGCGGGGGAGGGATTTATGGTGACGGAGGAGGGGTTGTCAATGGCGGGGGTCTGTTTTCACGAGATATTGACGTTTGCGAGAGAAGAAGCTAAATGTTAGGGTTTATTTATAATATTATATATATTTATAAAATTATTTATATAATAAAATATATTTATAATAATATTATAATAATTGTATTTATTATAATTATAATTTTATAATTTTATATAATTAATGAATTTATTAAATTTTATAATTATATAAATATATTTATATTTTATTATAATTATAGCAATATGTATTTATATTTATTTTTCAATATTTGTATATATTTATAAATATATTTATATAAAATTATAAGTACAAATAATTATATATTTATTTACAATTATAAAATTCTATTAAATATATATAGTTGTAATTATGAATATATATATATATATATATTTGTAAGAAATATATTTATTATATTTATAATTTTATTAATATTTATAATTAATATATATATTATAATATCATAATAATTTAAATATTTCTATAATTATTTATAATTATAATTATAAATATGCGTATTTATTTATAAATATTTGTACGTATATATTTATAAATAAATTTATTAATTTATAATTATTTATAACATTATATAGATAATAAATATAATTTTTATAAAATTATAATAATTTAAATAAGAATATATTTGTTTATAATTATAACTATATATACATAAATTATTATTTATCATTAAAAAATTACAATATATATATGTTTATTGGTAGTTATAATTATAAATATAAATATTCATTTATTATATAATTATAAAATTATATAAATGTGTTTATTATATATATAATTTTATAAATATATATTACTATTATATGTATTATTATTTTATAATTATCTAAATATATCTATATCTATTTAGAATTCAAATTATTGAAATTTATATTTATTTTTGAATATTTTCTAATAATTATAAATAAAATCAATAAATTATAAATATTTATAACTCTATAAGTGTAATAAATATATTTATTGATATTATAAAATTATTTACACACAAACACACACACATATATATATATTATTATAATTATAATTATAAATAAATATATTTATATATATCTGTATATTATTATATATATGTATGTATTTTTTATTAATAAAATTATATTACATGTATCTATTGAAATTTTATATTCATTTAAATATTTATACAATTATAATTATAAATATATATAAATATATAGAAAAATTATTTATATATAATTATAATTTTATAATTATAAATATATTAAATATATTTATTATTTAAATATATTTTAGGTAATTTTATACGTATCTATGAGAACATAATATATTAATTATTATAATAGGAACGAATCATATAACTATTAAAGTATACATCAAGAAAAATGACTCATCACATATATGGATAACATTAATATTAATAAGAATTTAATGTATAAATGTACATTTATGGTGAGTACATAACATATGCATGTCAATTATACTCATACATCAATATATTTATTGACCAAATTCATTAGAAAATATATTTATATATTTTAAATTGTAATTATAATTATATATATTTAAAAATTATTGATATATAATAATAAATATATAATTATAAATATAATAAATATATTTTTTATTTAAATATATTTATTGTCATTTTATAACTATTTATGAGAATATATTCATATGGGTATAACATAAATCAATCATATATCTCCAATACATATTTTTTTTACTTTTTTAATTACACTTTTATGGGTATGTGTGAACCAGTTACAAATCCAACCAATTAAACCATAAAACACACCCTTAGCAAGAGTCTCACCCACTGCAAATCCAAAGCTCAAATTTCTGTCTTAAATGAAAAAAAAATCAAAAATCAAATATCATCATTCTACATTGGTTTACATGCCACCTAACGTTTCTTAGTCCTTTATTCACACACCCTGTCTCCTCATAGCCCATTATCACTTAATATATTTTTTAAAACATTTTTCATCACTAATAATAGCACTGATAAAGAGCCCCCATTTATCAGTGCATTATTCATAGCACTGATAAAGGCTATCACTACCCTTGCGACAATCCGGGGTAGTGAATATTATGTTATATGTCTTCCATCATTTGAGTTTGTGAAATTAAACATGGTGTACTGGGTGCTCGTCGACCTTAGTTATTAGTGCCTCCTACAACTAGGAATTTCTAATAAAAGGAATCGGTCAACACAACTATAGATGGAATACAATAATTATACATAGTAATCTGGTTTAATTATTAGAATCAATTAATTTAGTAAATCAATTTTATGATTTCTAGAGGCTTGGAATTCACTCAACAGTTCAAGCAGTTGGGGGTTAATGGGATTGTCCAGTCAAACACCTACCTTAAAACATTCCATGTAGTTGCGTATTGATATCTGGGACTATGAGGAGAGGTTTTAGGGATCCATTCTACTAGAATAATCTAGTGATTAGGTATTATGAATCCTATAGTTATTGATATTGGGTTTCAGTGAAATAATGGGACACATTAAATGATGCAATCAGTAATGTATAATTTGTAAAAAAGATAATAAGTATTAATTTTCTAGAATTTGTATTTGTGGACAATATAAAGTAAAACAACATATTCACTATGATTATTATTGGACAAAAACATTTCCTCATCGTCATGAGTTTCTAAAGAGTGGAATATATGCTTACCTAAAGTATTATGATTTAAGAAATTCAAGGTGCGGGAGTTCCCATTACATTTTTAGCCACATCAGGATGCAAGTGAGATAAATATGCTTATGTGAGACTCATTCATATAATATTTTTTGTTTACATAATAATGTTATCATCAATATCCAATGAGTTTTGGAGAAAACATTAATACCTGGATAATTCCACATGTTGTCTCATCCTTGAGAAGCTTCCTATGAGATACTAAAGTGATATGTGAATAGTGATGATTAAACTAGAAAAGTGTAAATTGAACGATGAAATGATCACTCAATACATCCGGTTATTATATCATTATCACCCACTTACTATATTATCATTTATTATTACAAAACTAAAAAATATTGATAAAATAATTTATTATCTTTTGGGTAAGGTTCACCATGGTAATATGATCTTAAATAATTTTTAAACTATAGTTCATACGATGAACAAGTTGAAAGCCAAAGTGAAATATCCAATGGAATGTATGTCACCAAAGGTACCTTAATAACTTACGTTAATGAACTGAGGTTGATTATCATATAGAAGGTTATACACATCGCAGCTCTTGAAATAAGACATTCATAGATTAAATTTAATGATCCAAAATGATTAACCAAGTAGTTTCTTTATCTTAATTTATGTACATCATTATATGAGATGTTTGTGTCATAATTTATTTGTATAAAATATAATATTCCTATAATATATATGTATTTAAAATAATTAACTAAGAAATAAATGAAATGTATTGCCATAAGTAAGGTAATTTCACCATGTATCCGGGAAATGATTATTCCTAAGTCAATAGTGAGAAGTACATATATTCTAATTTTCATGCTTAACGATTCAAGTCAAAAAAAATTTGATTAGTACAAAAACATTTAACTCACTTGTCTATTGTACAAAATGATACATTATTACATTTTGGAATAAACATTGTTTTTGGTTTCTAATAATCAACTAATAGTTCATAAATACTTGAATCATTGGAAATAAATTATTTATAAAAAATGTGAGATTCCAACACCCAGTTGTGGAAATTTATTCTTAGTATAGAAAAGTAAAAGTAGTTTTAAATGATATACCCACTAAGGTATTTATACTATTTTATGAAAAACCCAATAGGCATTATTGAGTAATTTACTTATTTACTTTTTAACAAAGAAAATTTTATAAATAAAGTCAAGCAAAAATGCTTTCAAAATTTGTTCATCTTGAAAGAGTGAACTATTTCATGCACAAGCTTGAGGTAAACATATATTCATCGTGAGATTTATATTATACTTTTAAGGAATTTAAAAGTTACCTGAGAAATATTCATGGTAACAATATATGATATTTATTAATCCCATGTGCCAAAAAATATCTTAACCACGAGTTCATTGATTATTAAAATGTACCATAGAGTAACCCCTAAAATCACTTTCCTTATAATTAACATAGTAGTGATATTACTAAGGAGGACTGATGATGATAGTTAAATTTTGACATTTATCAATAAATTATAGTTTGTAATAATTCCAAAATTCACATTTCATTATACACATTAAATTTATGAGGTATGTAAAAGGAGATTCAATTTTCAGACTCATATGCATTTCAGAAACATACATTATATGTCAAGACATACTTCACAGATAGTGGTGTTTCAACATAAACATATGATGACTATGATGTCAAATGGATATCATATGAGTTATAGTATGATATAAATCTAGTATTTCATAATAAAAAGTTTTTAAAGGAAAAGTGTTTATTAAGGATATAATCAAGCTCTTGTCATGAAAAACCCCAAGTGCATCTTTGTTAGTATCCTTATATGTTATGAGGATATTAAGAAATCCATAATATAGAAAATTTATAGTCAATTAATATAATATATATTTCTATAAAAGTGTGAACATATCTATTTTAGATAATGGGCGAATGATTGACTTAGATTTACTCAATGTTTGAGATTCCCATGATATTGGCATAGGAACAAGTTCCACAATACCATGTGGGAAATGAATAATCCAGTGAAACATACTACATAAGAAAGATAAAACCATAGTAACGGCATTATATTTACCGTAGAGGGTTATATTTATTCATTGAGATCAATTAATCTTACAGGTAATTAGTAAATGAAACTAATATACGATTGACAAGATCAATTAAAATTCAATAATGGATTCTAAGTATCAACGTATAGGGGATTATTATTTTGAATAATGTGGTGGGTATTCAAATGTGAGTATACATGGGTGGTATAATAATTGTACCAATAATGCATGATGGGTAATACTAAGTCATTATTACTAAATTTATTATAATTATAATTTTAAAATCTACATTCTATGTTCATTAAATTGGTAATTGGATGTTAAGAACACAAACCACCAATGGTGTCTATACGACACTACCAGAAAGGGTTAGTGATGCAATCGGATGCAGATAAGGGGTGAAAGTTACTAAAATATGATTTTGGATCGAAGTAGACAAAAATATAACCAAATATTCAGTTGGAATTAATTTTCTCTATGGGTATTCATGAGGTTAGTGTGATAATCACTTTTTTTTAAAACATTATTTGTATTACATATGGAAATCAACTACTAGTCATTATGTTAGTTAAAACTAGATTAAAAGAATATCATGAGACTGAAATAACAAAGAAACCTATATTATAAAGGATGTTATCTATTGAGATAAATGTAATGTGTTACATAGAACAAGTCAACAGTATACATGCATATAAGGAAATGAAAAAAACATGTTATAAAAATTTAAGAGAAATTTGTTACCAATATCACATAACATAAATCTCTCCAAAAATAAATGTATCAAATGTAGGAGGTGATTAACGTGGTAGTATAATTTCATACACCTATATGATGGAACAATAAAATATTCCATTTTTTTAAAAGATGTTATATTGCAAACATATACATTATGGTAGGAAAATACCCGCAAAATTCATGAGAATAGCATGAGATGAAATCAGAACTATCCAATTTTACTTGAGATATTAAGAGGGATATATTCCTGGTACATAGATAGGAAAAGACACATGTTTTCAATGGAAAAAAACTAGTCTTTATTTAGAAATATATGATCTAACATCATAGTTACGATAATTTAATGAAAAATATAATATCATTAAAGGTATTATTAACCATATATACAAATATTGAGCGCATTGTATCTTCTAATGAAGTTGGAGAAGCAATGTAAAATACGCAACGATTTATTCTAGTATTTATACTCTTATAGAATAAGTAATTTTTGTTATCATAATGTAAATTATAATAATTATATGAAAGCTACTAGAGAATATGTCATGTTTTGATAGTGGATAAATGGGATATACTTGGGGGATAGAATCTCATGAGGAGTCTTACTCAAGGAGGTGAATGTTATAGATTGTAGAATAGACAAGTAGTAGAGAGGTTCTAATCCCTAAGGCCAAATTCAAATCCCATCAGAAGCATGATCTTATCTTATTAAGTGTTAAAAATATTAATTAACAAGTTGGATCTAGTGCTTGTTGGATTGTTCTAATAGTGGGTTCCCAATAACCAACATGAAAAATAACTTTTGATAACCATGACATGTATACAGTGAGTTATTCTTGATGTACTCTTACCATAATAGTGTTGATATTTATAAGCCCAAAATTTATATAGTAATTTTCAGGGATTATTTGTTTGTATCAATATTTTATGGTAGTTCACCTATTATAAGGACAACCTTGTGATACTATGATATTAATCATAAATATATTCCTTATCGTATAGGTACATAATTCTAACTAGACACAAATGAAGTTTGATTGTCATGTGCTTAGGGCTCAAAAGCATTGATTCTTCTTCTCATGAAGGTCACACTTTGTGATCATGATTTTATGAGATCATGAGGACTGACCAACCAATAGAATCACCCCTTGTTATAAGTGTATGATATTTTATCATGAACATTGAAGCATGGAAAAAACTATGTCATTGAAGTTATAGTGACGTAGCGTGTGTAGTGCATGCCATTGGTGGTTTCACATTGATTGATTAATCAAGAAAGAATTTTTCACTTGTTAAAGGAAGAGATATCTCAGGCATAGTTGATTAAGATGTTACTAACATCACTAAATTGATGTCCATGGTAGAATAATGCAAGTCCATTTAGTTTGGTCAATTCATAATAAATCAATAAATGATGACGATATAAAGTATGATTCGTATTTTGTGAGATATTTGGAGACAATGAGATTATATTACATGGTGTGGGTTCATATAAATGGTTTCCATTACAATGATTATATATTATCTCTTTAGGGGTCTTGATGGGTTTGTAGATTCAATTTTTAGTCAGTAAATTTTATTCTCACATATCTTGAAAAGGGCCTCCAGGGTTATATAATTATCTTTTTCAAAATTCATCCATATTTTGGTGAATGTGAGTTAGGACATGGGGGGACCCACAAATATGGTCTTATAGTTTTCTATGAATTCATGATCACCAATGAATAAACAAATTCATATTATTTTAGTTTAGAATAATTACTATTAAATTTATATTTTAAATGTATTTATAAGTATTTAATTAAACACATGGACAAATACTTTACAAACGAATACTTTTTTAATATTCAAAGATTACTTAATATGTGAAGGAATTAAAAATCAAGATAATGGATCATTATTATCTAGTAATATATGTATTATATTATAGGTATGTGATAAAAATATAAATGATATTTAAGACTCAGAAAATAGTTCATATGATTTCATTTATAGCTTATTTAGTGGGAAATAAATATCCATTATTAGAGAGCTCTTTAGAGAAATTGTGTGCTCCATTATAAATGTAAGAGAAGTGTCCCAAACCGGGTACTATTTATCCAAGGATTTTTAGTGATCCTCTTTCCTCTATCCCACATCATATAGAGAGAATAACTCATTCGAAGCTATCAACTAAAGATTACATTTGTAGATCGTTGGAAAAATATAACGATGATCATGAGGACTTCCAAGGCACCATAAAATCTCTTCTCTATGAAACAAAATTAAACAATCAAAGCTCCCATGGACTTCCAAAGCATGTATATACAATCTGTAGGGATATGGATTTGGTAACTTCATGCAATCTTCACTGACGATGAGAAGATATCGAATACCACATTAGAATGAATGATGTAAATATCTGTTTTATTTTTTTCTTATAATTCTTCATGTGTGTCCTTTGGTATTTCTACTAGTATTTTCTTCTCCAGTGATGGTGTAGTTACATCCATCATTGGTAAGAAAATTCAATCCCCATCCCATTAGCTTCAATTTCACCCCTTGATACGAGCAACACTACGTCACTTATAGAAACTATATTTTCATTTTTTTTTATTTCATGGTAAAAAGAAACATAAATTTAACTTGTGGATACCTTTTTGCATGCCCCCTACATTTTTGGTTGATATATCCAATATAGTGATACTTAAATATATTGAACTGGTATGCTTCGAAGAAAGATAGTTCGAATGATTTATTTTTCAAGGGATGATTGGTGGATCATTCAACCTTTCATATATTGATAAGGTTGAATAAAAAGTTAGGAAAACCCTCCTAGATTGACCAAGGTCCAATTGGAAAAGGGTAATCATTTGATATGGGAAAATATGAGATGGTTCAATATCATTGATATGTTTTGTTAAATAATCCATCAGTTATTTCAATGATATAGTAAGTTGAATGATTTATCTATTTTTCCTTTTGATTCTATATTTAATTAATTTTTTGTCATTTTTTATGTTCTAATTTTGGATTCATATAACCGATTAGAAATGGGAAAGTCCCTGTATGATTTACCATCTAATCCATCTAATTTCTTTCAATTCATTTCATTAGTAGTTCAAGACACACTTATGTATATATTATTGTATTAATATTTTTATAATGTGAATGAGGTGAATTTTTTCAATCCTATGTCCATTAAATTGTCATAAATTTACATATTCACAAGATGTGAGAATCAAGTGATCATACAATGATCGAAGAACTCATCCAATGTGTTGATGGTCTATTTGTTACATCTCATTTCCATATGCCTTTGGATGTTAATGGATGTTGGATCTATATTAGTGATGTTAACATCAAATGATCAATTTAGAATAGTGGGATTGGTCATCCATATATTATTTCCGATTATTACTATGGATTGTTGAGGGATGTTATTGATGTTTTTAATGTAGTATATTAAAGAATATATTATTACAGTGTGATTGGGCTGAACTAGTTTTGGAATGGAAGTCGACCAATTCCAATATCTATTGGTAAAATTTTATAATATTATATATAAAGATAAATAAGTAATCAATGATCTCTTTATACTGGAATCATATGAATAATAGGTTTACATTTTTATCACTGATTCCAACTAAAAAGTTGTTGAGAAAATGTTTAGAAGGGGGAGTTCTATATTGAATCTATGGAACCAAATATTATTGTGTTTCTTGATAAATCACTTGACCAAACCACTATAAATTCACAAGAAGATTATATAATTTGGTTCAGGGTGAAAATTGAAGGAGATATAATGGATTTGAATGATCAGTGAAAGAATTACAATAATATTTTTTCCAAATAAATATAAAAAATCATACCATTTGTAAAAATATTTATGATTTATATGAATAAAAATGAATTGATTTAATGATATATTTTTGGTATCTTGGTGTATCACAATAAGGTCAAAGAGTTTCAACTTATATTTCTTTTATGTATGTTTTAATATTTATACTATTATATTGTAATTGTTTGTAAGTATATTCCGCTTTCAATTTATACATTTTAATTTCAAAATTAGATTTTGTTTACATTATTATGAATTCATGTTTAGTAGGATATGATTCAAATTTTATCATACAAAGAGGTCCTCGTAGAGGGTATTGATCCTAGAACTTTAGAACATGGTTGGATGTGTTTTTTGATGAAACCTTTCATCCATTTTGAGAGGGTGTGAGAACCTTGATTAATTATATGGGGAATATTATATGAGACCCATGAGGAGTCTATGTAATAACTCATGATTAGATTTTATTCCCCCAAAATATGAGTGAAATATTATGGTGGGAGGTTTAGATAAATTTATTGTTTAATTTGTAATTGCATTATTTTTATTATAAATGTTTTCAATGAAAATATTTTTTTAATAGTATAATTTGAAATCCTATACAGATGTGTTTTAGTAATAATGCTTCTCCAAATTCCAAAAGATATAGAATTATTACAAGGTAAGGTTGATTATAGATCACTACACACTATTATTGTGTGTGGAAGATATTGTACAATGAGTTTCTCCAGACGTTCTTCCAATGAAGAGGTAGGATTTGGTTGTGAACTGGTTGAGTGGGGAAACCATGGTAAAATTTATTTCATCTAATATATAAATAATAATAATTTTTAATATGTATATTAATATAATATGATGAATTAAATTTGAGTCTATAGATTATTCATGTAATTGGAAAATATAGGGCATACCTTCTAGACTTGGCACATAACACGTGTATCGACTTAGACGTGATGTAAGATTATAATTCACATTTCATTCGTATATTAAAAATAATTTTTCATAACATGAATATAACTCTATTATTGAGGTTAGCATTATTATAGTCAAAGCTATGACGTGAGTTTATTGGTTGGATGTTGATATAGATGAGGGCTCATTGGGTGGGTGATCCTGATGTAGTCAAAATTATAGTAAGAAAAATGTTTAGCGAAAAATATATTTTTATTTTATAGAGATTATTCACATTTATTTATTAATTTTTTTGTATGTTAAACATTATAAGATTTATATTAAGTTTGAAGAGCTACCAATTGAGAATCACCATAACATTGTGTGCATAGATGTGATATTTTAGCATATATTGGGGTGTGATGGTCATAGTTACTCTTTGACATATGAAACTGGTGTCCCATGATGTTCAATTGTTTGAGTGAAGGAAACGGGTCCATGTAAAGATACAAGCATGCATGCACTACAAAGGAAAATTATGTCATAAAGACTATGAATTTAATTATGGTTGATTAGTTTTGGTAGGTACGAGTTGATTACAAGGAGATATTATTATATATGTCAGCATATATAGATAAAATGGCGATGCAATGTCCTTTGGATGGTGTATAGATGGTTCCATGGGTAAATAATAAAATAAATTTTACTCATATTTCCTTTTATGGGTATACATATAATATATAATATTTAT
Source organism: Viscum album (assembly GCA_963277665.1). Taxonomy (NCBI): domain Eukaryota; kingdom Viridiplantae; phylum Streptophyta; class Magnoliopsida; order Santalales; family Viscaceae; genus Viscum; species Viscum album. The sequence continues at coordinate 1,876,429,669 of OY728150.1, read as the reverse complement.
ATATGACGTATGCTCAAAATAAGGCTAGTGGACATCATAGTGAGTTCTTGTGTGATCTGGAAAATAATTATCTAATTATTGAGGGATTTTATGTTTCCATTTAAATATTAATAATTTAATTTTAGAATAATAATTTACATGTGTTTTATAATTATAAATGTTTATAAATTATAAAATATTTGTCTTCAATTATATTTTCACAGTCAAATAAAAATAGATGGACAAAAATTTCTCTAAAATATGATGGAAAAAACCATAGAGTTCATTCTGAAATGTTGAAACTAACTGAACATCAATCTAAGGAGTTATTTTCTCAAGATGTCCACAAATGAATTTCTAGTGGTTTAAAACACATAAACATGCATTTAACAGTAAAAACCATATAAAATGACCTATAAATTGTGTGAATTCATAGGGAAACCATCCTATTATGATTTTTGACATTCATCAGTAGATATCATGTTAATCAAATTTTTGTTGTGCTCAAACAGACCTTATAAGTAGTCTTTATAGGATTAATGACATTTAAAAACAAAAATGAAGGGGTAAAACCCATTAAATAAACCCCTGATTTATTTGAAATCATATGAAAAAACCAGAGTGTTATTTAAATTTTATAATAGACGACACATCAATCTAACATGTCATTTTGTTGGGATTATCATAAATACACATTAAGTGTTTTAAAAAAATAAAACAAACATGAAATAGTCAAAACAATAGATAGATATATTAAATTACCTGAAATCATTGTAAAATATTATTTGTATTATTTTTTATTTGTGCGAGTGTATGGTTAATAATTCATACCTCCATTGTGCTCAAAAAGACCAAATAAATAGTTTTTAATAGTTTGATGGTCTTTCAAAACATGTGTCCTGTAATGACCTGAAAAATTCAAGTAAATTTTTTTTTCTTAATTTTCTTTTGACTTTTAAAAGAACACAGTTTCTGACGGCGCCTGATTCTGAGGCCCGGTGTGCCCGGAATCATTTTCTGAAGTTTGGATCGGGTACGTTCAGTGAATGGACGAGTGGGTTTTTCTAACTTTTGAACCGGTGCTCGGAATCCAATTCTGAGGGCACCGATGGATTCACAGCGCCAGTAATTTCTTAGAAACGCCTCTTATGGAGTTGCGTTTGCTCGGGTGTGGTTTTTAATTTTTTGGGCTTAAAGTTAAGAAATAAAATAAATTGTACGACAAACATTATTTTATTTCACTTAAGCCACATGAAAGCCACTTGAAGCCACTAAAAGCTACTTAAGCTTAGTTGTTGCAGATATGGTGCTATCCAAAAATATCCTACCCTCTTGGTAGGATATTTGTGAGGTGGGGCTCGCATGAGCCCCACTGTTTCTTTTCTACTAAGTAACGCACCCGCGAAAACCCGTCATTATAAAAGTCAACTGACGCATTTTCTTAATTTCTTAACGCACCAATTAATTGTGTGGTTTTATTCATTGAATTAATTGGGCGGTTTTATTCGTTGAATTAATTCTATGAATTAATTTAATCATTTCTTAACCTATTTTCAATCCGTTGGAGTAATAATAAAATAAGACCAATGCACGACTTCTGGAAAAATGTTTGTTGAGCGGATTTGACAGAAACCAAGAGTTCTTCACCCTCCTTCGCGATGAACGCGAAGAACGCAAAGAACGCAAAGAACGCCGAGCCCTCGGAAATCGATGACGCGACGCCAAGTTCTGCGACGCCGGTGATTCTTCTTCCGCGACGTTCTTCCGTGACAATCCAACCCCGCGACAACCTTCGATCGGCAGTGACAAGGTAGGGGGTTGCGCACTTTTTTTTAAATATCCTTTGTGGATTAAAACAACAATATGGATTTGATTATTATTAATTAAATCTGTTGTTTATTGGTCCTCGGAGTTTGTTGACGCAACGCCGGATACCGCGACGACGTGACGATCCCCTCCTTCTGCGATCAATTCCGCGAAGAACGCTCATGCAACGACTTGACGAGGTAGGGGTTTTTATTTGAGAACAATCCTTTTTTTCCGTGATTGTTTATTTTAAAACAATGAACCAGGTTTCATAAGAACAATTTTAATTTATTAAAATTTTTTTTGGTTATGTTTCTTTATGTTGATTAATCCTCCCATCTGTTATCATCTAACGCGGAGGGTGCTGGCCAAACAAACATGACCCGACAACCCTACGCAGTTCTTCGTTGATGTGCGGATTGGCGGGCAACAACACAACATGCCGCAGGGACGATTCATTGTTTTTTTAGTGAAGAATGAGACCTGGTAGGAGCTCCGGCGCAGACGGGAAGGAAAACGGACCACCGGAGCAACACCGGTGGCCCGCAGAAGCATCGGCGGCGCGGGTCGCCGGCGCGGCGGCGCACCGCCGGACAGGGCCGCCGCGGATGAAACCACGGCGGCGGCGGGCAGTGGAGCCGCGGATGCATGGGTCTGGCTCTCACGCATGGTACGCGGCTATGCCGCGTCCAATGACTCCAGCGCGGCCCCACGCGGGGCCGCGACACTTCCAACCCGCGGCGGCAGCGCCCCGCGCCTGCCGCGCTCGGCCGCTCGGCCGGGTCGCACCCTGGCCGGACCGGGCCACACCAGACCGGGTCCGACCCGGACCCGGGTTGGGTCGACCCAGTTCGGGCCGACCCAGGGGGGTGGGTCGGGTCGGTCCGGGCCCAGACCCCCCGTCTTCGGACCGTTTTCGGTCTTTTGCCCGTAACATGAGCTACGGCCCTCCGAACGACGCTCCGTCAGCGGCGATGCGATCCTTGGATCTAGACAGTTGTTTTGGTATATCGCACTCAAGGTTTCGAAAAACTTTTCATTCAACCGGGTTGGTTCGTACACAAAACCAACCGGGCCTCCGGAGCTGAAACGCTCATATCTTGAGCTACGGACGTCCGCTTGACGTGCCGTCAACTTCGTTGAATTCCTCTAAGTGAGACGGATCATTTGGCATACTCCGCCTGTGGTTTGGACATAGCCGGAGTACAGTCAGGTTAGTTTTTCCTTAAAAACCAACCGGGCCCCTGGGACGAAAAAGACAATAACTCTCAGACCGGGCGTCCGGTTGACGCGCCGTCTGCGACGTTGAGTTCCTGTTGTCGATACGGAACTTTTGGATACATCAACTCTGGACTATATGTCAGTTGATGTATCAGCCTCTCGGCTCATGGAGCTGACCCTCCCGAACGAGCTTGCTGTGTGCGGGAACCCTAGAGCTGGCTGCGACTGCTACTGTGACTACGACGACGACTATGTAGAGATCCTCAGTGGATTCGACGACGATGACTACAACACTCAGCGATCCTTTGTGAGTCAGTGCTACAGGTCCTGTGTGGGCCAGATCCGGTGTGGGTCCGATCATGTGTGGGTCAGCGCTCAGCGGTTTTGTCTGAGCCAGCTCCTACAGGTCTTGTGTGGGCCCAATCCTGTGTGGGTCTTTGTGGGGGTTAGTTACCTATCAATCCTTTGTGAGTCCGACGACTAAGATGGATCAATGATCATCTTTATCGTCATCCGAAGAAGTATACATATGTGATCTGGAACTCTGTTTTACATTCTTTTGTGGATTGTGTTGAGATATCATGTGTGGATTTACGTTTTACTTTCCTTCGTGGATTGTGTTGAGCTATCCTGTGTGGATTTTACGTTTTTCATTCATGTGTGGACTGGGCTTTTCTTGAGCTCAGATGTTGGAGCTGAGCGAGAATTGATGACATAGGATTATGTATTGGCATATACATAAGTCGTGTCGGATGTTACTTTGTGATTGTATCTTTCCTATGTGGTTTATACTTTGTGGATTCTGGGAGACCTTCAGGGGTCTCGGGGTCCCTACTGAGTATCTTATACTCACCCTTGCACGAGCTATGCTCGCACTTCGTTATGTTGGTTGCAGATGACGGACAGCGCTGACCGTGGTGGAGGCTTGCGGAGTAGGATGGTTCCTGGAGGTGGACGACTGGGCGAGGTGTACTCGGAGAGGTAGGTTGGACCCGAGGAGCAGTGGAGGCTTTCTGTACCCACCCTTCTGGTGGGACTTCAAGAGGACAGCTCGACGTTGCGGCTTTACTTTTTCAGTTGCTGTTTTTCCCCTTTCAGTAGTACATTACCTTTGGGCTTGTATTTCCGGCCCCATTTACTTTTCTACATTTACTGTTGTACGAGATTTTACTTAGTGTTTACTTTTCCACTAGCTTACTATGTGGTGCTTGTTTACTTTACAAAGGAAATGCCTTCCCTTTTTTCGGGATTTACACCTTGGTGCTAGTCGCCAGCCCCTGGCCTATGGAAGGCAGGCTTGGGGTAGTCACGGCACGGGCCCCGAGGACGAGTCCTGACAAATCGGTATCAGAGGTGGTCGGTTCTACCATAGACTCTGATCTTTCTTCTATGTGAAGCAATAGTGTTTAGCGTATTGGGTGTGGTTATCAGTCCAAGGAGTCCAGTGTTGGTGCGACGGCCGACGTATCCGTACACCAGGACCCTGACTTCTGATTTCCGACTTAATGCATGAAAACATTGATTGCATGTGTGTTTCTAGTTTTCTTTGTGATTACTTCATATCAGCTCACCAGGTATATTGTTCTGACTGTGTTGCACCTGTTTCCTTTTAGGATGGCCCCATGACGGTAGCCAGCTAGGGTTCCGAGAGTGGTACGTGACGACAGCCCACCGAGCAATGAGGCCTCGGTACAGGGCCCTTTGACAGCCGAGGCACCGGAGGTACCTCTACCCACCGAGCCCCCGATGCTACGAGCACCAGCCGCTGATGATGCACGTCGCCTTAGTGCTCTACATGAGTTTCAGCGCCAGTGACCGCCTAGGTTCCGTGGGGAGATAGACCCCCAGACAGCCGAGGACTGGCTGGAGGCATTGATGCGAGTTTTATGACTACTGAGGACACCAGTAGACCTCATGGTGATCCTCACAGCAAGCCTACTACATGCAGTAGCAGGACGATGGTGGAGCGTGATGCTCAAGGTGCACGATAAGGCCTCTCTCATCTAGACAGACTTTGAGGGCCTCTTCTGTTCAGTGTTCGTTCTGGCCACCCTCTGTGCGGTGCGCATCCATGAGCTTCTTCAGCTGCGGCAGGGCAGCTTGACGGTTGCCCAGTACTCGGCGAGATTCACTGATCCCTCGCGCTACTCGGCAGACATGGTAGGGGACCCATTCTTCTGGGCCTGGACCATTGATCAGGGTTTGAGACACTGGATCTGGGTATCGCTGATCCCCCTCAGCATCCCGACCGAGGCAGGAGTACTGGAGCGAGCCCTTTTGATCGAGAGCTTTCTTGCTGAGACTTCTCCAGCGCCGAGACCTACCGCGGGGCGGCACGTAGCAGATTCTTTCGCAGTAGTTAGTTGGAGGATGACTTAGGGGTCCAGGCAGACCAGACCTTCACGCATATGGCCTCAGGACACTGGCTCAGCAGTTCGGGGCACACAGCGCGGAGCCAGTCTTTCGAGAGGCAGGCAGTGCTATACTTGCGGCGGGCAGGGTCACATGGCTCGTGACTGCCCGACCCACCATGCCGAGGAGCAACAGACAATTGAGGGGCCACCCAGGCAGAGGCAGAGGGTCGACCATGGCGGTCCGTAGGGAGGAGGCGGACGAGGCAGAGGAGCTGGACGTGTAGCAGGTGGTGGGCAACGCTTTGAGGCTCTACCACCACCACCACCATGAGGCCCGCCCTGACCACAAAGAGCTGGCGGGCAGAGACAGGCACAGCTCCATGAAGAGGAGGCCTACAACCACGGCGCGCCTGAGATGATTCGAGGTACGATCAGTGTCTATTCCACCCTTGCTGTAGTTCTTATAGACACAGGAGCGTGTAACTCTTTCATAGTCGTTGCCCTTGTTCGGAGCTCCGAGATTCTGACAGAGTTGTTGGCTCGATCCTTACGGCTAGAGACACCTACGGGATCCGACTCGATGATTACGCACTTGTGCCGGCAGTGTGAGCTTACTCTAGGAGGTGAGAGCTTCGGCTCGGATCTTCTTGTAGTGGCATCGAGGCCTTACGACGTCATCTTGGTAATGGATTGGTTATCCACGGTCCATGCACAGATTGACTGTTTTAGGCGCAAGGTGCGATGTGTATGCACCGACGGGAGCAGGTTCACCTTCACTGGCGAGAGGGGAGCCTTCGCAGCACATGACGGACTTCCTCAGAGGAGAGGACAACCCATCACTCATCAGTTGGATAGCCTCATCCTTGGAGCAGTTGACGTGCAGAGTCCTGGTTTTCCTGCAGTGGTGGATCAGTTTGCGGACGTCTTCCCCGACGACCTTCCAGGGCTACCACCTCGTAGAGAGGTAGACTTTTATATTGACCTGTACCACGGGACGACCCCGATATCGAGTCCAGCATATCGTATGGCCCCCGCTGAGCTTCAAGAGCTATGGGTATAGTTGGAGGACTTGCAGGGAAAGGGGTTCATCCGACCCAGTGTTTCACTCAGGGCATCCCCGATATTGTTCGCCAAGAAGGCGGATGGGAGCTTGTGACTTTGTGTCGACTATCATCGCCTAAACTAGGTGACAGTGAGGAACAAGTATCCGCTACCGAGGATTGATGACCTCTTCGGTCAGCTCAAGGGAGCATGGTGGTTCTTGAAGATAGACCTCAAGTCAGGCTATTATCAGCTCAGAGTTCGAGATGAGGAGGTTCAGAAGACGAACTTCAGATGTCGGTATGGCCACTATGAGTTATTGGTTATTCCCTTCGGCGTAACCAATTCTCCATCAGTGTTCATGGGCCTCATGAACAGGATCTTTCAGCCATATCTCAATCGATTTGTCATGGTCTTCATCGACGACATTTTGATATACTCGACGACTGAGGAGGAGCATGCCTACCACTTGTGGGTTGTACTAGACACACTCCGAGAGCACCAGCTTTATGGAAAACTCTCGAAATGTCAGTTCTGGATACGTGAGGTCCACATCTGGGGGCACGTCATTTCTGAGGCGAGAGTTGTAGTGGATCCTGCGAAGATTGAGGCAGTGCTAGCTTCAGAGCCACCTAGGAGCGTCACAGAGGTGCGGAGTTTCTTGGGGCTAGCTGGATACTATAGGAGATTCGTGCCAGACTTCTCCTTAGTTGTGGCACACTCTCATCATTAATGAAGAAGGGAAAACCATTTTTCTGGTCAGACAGATGTTAGCAGAGCTTCCAGGAGCTGAGATAGAGATTAACCAGCGCACCTATCTTGAGGTTGCCTGAGGAGGGAGTAAGGTACGTAGTCTACTGCGATGCATCAGAGACCGGACTCGGATGTGTCCTGATGCAGGAGCGGGCAGTGATCGCCTATGGATCACGTCAGTTGAGGCCGCATGAGAAGAACTATGCTACCCATGACCTGGAGTTAGCAGTAGTGGTCTTCGCTCTGAAGACATGGCGACACTATCTGATGGGAGAGCACTTTACAGTATTTTCTGACCACCAGAGTCTCTGGTGTATCTTCTCGCAGAAGGACCTGAACCTGAGACAATGGCGATGGATCGAGTTCTTCTAGGACTATGACTTTGAGATAGTCTATACTCCAGAGAAGGGGAACGTGGTAGTCGATGCTCTCAGCAGGAGGACGGGCATTCAGCTACTTGAGGAAGTGATAGAGCAGTTAGCCGCTTTGCAGATATCCTTCATGGATAGAGATGGAGTATCCTTCCTCCATTCTCTCACAGTCACCCCTCCCCTACTGCAGTGGGTCAAAGAGGCACAATGTGAGGACACTGACTGTGAGACGCGGCGTGCACAGTTATCCTCAGAACAGGCACCTGATGGCTTCTCCTTTGGAGCAGAGCATGACATCTTTTTCAGAGGATGTACCTTGGTACCAGTCGCTTTACGAGAGGTGGTGCGGAAAGAGTTTCACACTTCTCATTTGTCGGTACATCCTGGAGTGGCGAAGATGTACCAGGACCTCAGACGACAGCACTGGTGGCCGAACATGAAGAAGGTTGTGTCAGAGTTCGTTTCTCGATGCCTCACCTGCCAGCAGGTGAAGGCAGAGCACCAGGTACCAGCAGGCTTGGTACATCCCTTGGAGGTCCCGGAGTGGAAGTGGGATGGGATATCTATGGACTTCGTGACAGGACTTCCACGCACTTCCAGAGGTCATGACTCCATCTGGGTGATTGTCGACTGACTCAGCAAGTCGGCTCACTTCTTACCCATTAGAGAGTAGGGCTCAGTGGAGAGCTTGGGGCGCCTCTACGTTCAGGATATTGTATGGCTTCACGGTGTTCCATCATCTATCGTCTTCGATCGAGATGCTCACTTTACTTCTCAGCTTTTGAAGGGGTTGCAGGAGGTGTTCTGGACACGGCTACGTCTGTGCACCACCTTTAACCCTCAGAAGGATGGTCAGACGGAGAGGACCATTCAGACTCTCGAGGACATGCACCGCGCATGTGTCCTAGACTTTGGTCGCAGCTGGGAGGACCACCTACCCTTGTTGGAGTTCGTGTACAACAATAGCTACCACTCCACCATCGGGATGGAACCATATGAGGCGTTGTACGGATGACCTTTCAGATCTCCTTTGTGCTAGACGGACGCTGGGGAGTTAGCACTTGTGGGACCAGAGATGGTCCAGGACACGACAGAGAAGGTCCAGGTCATCTAGGAGCGGATTAGGACAGCTCAGAGCCGGCAGAAGTCTTATGCTGATAGGAGGCAGAAGCCACTAGAGTTCGATGATGGTGACCACGTCTTCTTGCATGTCTCACCTCGATGTGGATTACAGAGATTTGGCCGAGGCGGCAAGTTGTCTCCATGCTTCATCGGACCATTCCAGGTCATCAGCTGGATTGGAGAGGTGGCTTATCACCTGGCTCTACCACCTCAGTGGCACCAGGTGCACGACGTCTTCCACATATCTCAGATGAGGAGATACATACACGACCCGACGCACATCATTGACCATGGGGAGCTAGACGTGGATGATGGGGCGACTTTTGCGGAGGTCCCGGTGGAGATCGAGGATCGAAAGGAGCGAGTCCTACATGGAAAATCAATTCCTCTTGTGCGCATCAGATGGAAGCACGGAAAACTTCAGGAGAGAACTTGGGAGCGGGAGACTCAGATGCATGCTCAGTATCCACATTTGTTTCCCTAGTTTAGGATGTATCTTTATGGGGACGTAAAGCCCTGAGGTGGGAGTGATGTAAAGACTTGAAAAATTCAAGGAAATTTTTTTTCTTAATTTTCTTTGGATTTTTACAAGAACGTAGTTTCTGACAGCACCTGATTCCGAGGCCCGGTGTGTCCGGAATCATTTTCCGAAGTTTGGCTCGGGTACGTTTAGTGAATGGACGAGCGGGTTTTTCTAACTTTTGAACCGGTGATCGAAATTGAATTCTTAGGGAACTGATGGAATCACAGCACCGGTAATTTATTAGAAATGCCCTGTCCGGAGTTGCGTTTGCCCGGGTGTGGTTTTTAATTTTTTGGGCTTAAAGTTAAGAATTAAGATAAATTGTACGACAAACTTTATTTTGTTTCACTTAAGCCACATGGAATCCACTTGAAGCCACTTAAAGCTACATAAGATGAGTTGTTGCAGATAGGGTGCTATCCAAAAATATCCTACCCTCTTGGTAGGATATTTGTGAGGTGGGGCCCGCACGAGCCCCACCGTTTCTTTTCCGCTAAGTAAAGAACCCTCGAAAACCAATCATTATCAAAGTCAACTGAATCGTTTTCTTAATTTCTTAACGCACCAATTAATTGGCTCGTTTTATTCGTTGAATTAGCAGGGTGGTTTTATTTGTTGAATTAATTCAATGAATTAATTTAATCGTTTCTTAACCTGTTTTCAATCTGTTGGCATAATAATAAAATAAGACCAACGCACGACTTCTGGAAAAATGTTCGTTGAGAGGATTTGAAAGAAACCAAGAGTTCTTCACCCTCCTTCGTGAAGAACGCGATGAACACGAAGAATGAGAAGAATGAGAAGAACGCGAAGAACGCGAAAAATGCGAAGAACGTCGAGCCCTCAGAAATCTAAGACGTGATGCCAAGTTCCGCGATGCCGGCGATTCTTCTTCCACGACGTTCTTCCGCGACAATCCAACCCTGTGACAACCTTCGATCGACAGCGACAAGGTAGGGGGTTGCGCTCTTTTTTTTAAATTTCCTTTGTGGATTAAAACAACAATATGGATTTATTTATTATTAATTAAATCTGTTGTTTCTTTTTCCTCGGATTTCGTCGACGCAACGTCGGATACCGCGACGACGCGATGATCCCCTCCTTCTGCGATCAATTCCGCGAAGAACGCGTGTGCGACGACTTGACGTGGTAGGGGTTTTTATTTGAGAACAATCCTTTTTTTTCCGTGATTGTTTCTTTTAAAACAAATAACCCGGTTTCATAAGAACTATTTTAATTGTTTAAAATTGTTTTTGGTTATGTTTCTTTGTGTTGATTAATCATCCCAACTATTATCATCTAATGCGGAGGGTGAGGGCCAAACAAACATGGCCCAAAAACCCTCTGCAGATCTTCATTGATGCGCGGATAGGCGGGCGATGACAAAACATGCCGCAGGTATGATCTGTTGTTTCCGCAGTGAAGAACGGGACCTGGGAGGAGCTCTGGCGCAGATGGGAGGGAAAACGGACCAATGGAGCAACTCCTGTGGCCAGCGAAAGCCTCCGGCGGCGGCTGCCAGGGGAACCGCGGCTTCGCGGGTCCGGCTATCACGCATGGGATGCAGCTATGCCGCGTCTGTTGACTCCAGCGTGGCCCCACGCGGGGCCGCTGCACTTCCAACCCGCGGGGGCAGCGTCCCGCGGCTGCCACGCTCGGCCGCTCAGCCGAGCCGAGCCGGGGCGGCCCGACCAGCCGGGTCCCGCCCCGGCCGGACCGGGCCTTGCCGGACCGGGTCCGACCCGGACCCGGGTCAGGTCGACCCTGTTCGGGCCGACTCAGGGTGGTCGGGCGGGGTCGGTCCGGGCCCAGACCCCCCCGTCTTCGGATAGTTTTCGGTATTTTTCCCGTAACTTGCGCTACGGGCCTCCGAACGACGCGTCGTCAGCAGAGATGCCATCCTTGGATCGAGATGGGCGTTTCAGTATATCGCACTCATGGTTTTGGAAAACTTTGGGTTCGGCCGGGTTGGTTCGTACACGAAACTAACCGGGCCTTCGGAGCGGAAACACTCATATCATGAGCTACAGATGTCTGATTGACGTGCCGTCGATTTCGTTAAATTCCTCTAAGTGAGACGGATCTTTTGGAATACTCCACCCGAGGTTTGGAGGCAGGTAAAGTACGGTCGGGTTGGTTTTTCCTTAAAAACCAACAGGGCCCCTAGGACGAAAAAGACAATAACTCTCAGACCAGTCGTCCGATTGACGCGCCATCTGCGACGTTGAGTTCTTATTGGCGGTACAATACTTTTGAATACATCAACTCTGGACTATAAGTCAGTTGATGTATCAGCATCTTGGCTCATGGAGCAGACCCTCCCAAACGAGCTTGCTGTGTTCAGGAAACCTAGAGATGGCTGCGACTGCTACTGTGACTGCAATGAAGACTGTGAAGAGATCCTCAGTGGATTCGACGACGACGACTACAGCACTCAGCGATCCTTTGTGGGTCAGTGCTACAGGTCCTGTGTGGGCCCGATCATGTGTGGGTCCGATCCTATGTGGGTAAGTGCTCAGTGGTTCTGTGTGAGCCAGCGCCTACAGGTACTATCTGGGCCCGATCCTGTGTGGGTCTTTGCGGGGGTTAGTTACCTATCGATCCTTTGTGGGTCTGACGACTTAGATGGATCAGTGATCATCTTTATCGTCATCCGAAGAAGTATACCTCTGTGAGCTGAAACTCTGTTTTTCATTCCTTCATGGATTGTGTTGAGCTATCCTATGTGGATTTACGTTTTACCTTCCTTCGTGGATTGTGTTGAGCTATCCTGTGTGGATTTTACGTTTTGCTTTCCTGTGTGGACTGGACTGTACTTGAGCTCGGATGTTAGAGCCGAGCGAGAATTGAAGACTTAGGTTTATGTATGGGCATATACCTAAGCCGTGTCAGATGTTACATCATGATTGTATCTTTCCTTTGTGGTTTATACTTTGTGGATTCTGGGAGACCTTCGGGGGTCTCAGGGTCCCTAATGAGTAGCTTATACTCACCCCTGCATGGGCTATGCCCGCACTTCATTGTGTTGGTTGTAGACGACGGACAACACTGATCGTGGTGGAGGCTTGCAGAGCAGGACGGTACCTAGAGGTGGACCACTGGGCGAGGTGTACTCGGAGCGGTAAGCTGGACCCGAGGAGCAGTGCAGGCTTTATGTACCCACCATTCAGGTGGGACTTCCAGAGGATGGCTCGATGTTGCGACTTTACTTTTTCAGTTGCTATTTTTCCCCTTTCAGTTGTACTTTACAGTTGGGCTTGTATTTCCAGCCCCTTTTACTTTTCTGCATTTACTGTTGTACCATCTTTTACTTAGTGTTTACTTTTCCACTTGCTTACTCGGTAGTGCATGATTACTTTACAAAGGGAATTCCTTCCCTTTTTCCGGGATTTACGCCTTGGTGCTAGTCGCCAGCCCCTCGCCTATGGAAGGAGGGCTTGGGGTAGTCACGGCACAGGCCCCGAGGACGGGTCGTGACATGTCCTAAGGTAAAAACCAAGAAAACAAACACTAATTTCTATGAAATCAAAAAGTCATTAAATAGATTTTTAAGTTTTGTAATTGATAGAAAAACAAATAGACATTTCATTTTCATTGGATGACTAGAAATGCACTTTTACTATTTTAAAACAGTAAAGAGAGCATGTAACATTTAAAATAATAGAATAAAACATCACAATAATGTCAAATGATAGGAAATATTAAATTTTTATCATTTATTGACGTGTGTCAGTGGGAAACATATCAATTAAACATGTAGTTTTTTTAATGGACATAATTAGCAGTTTTCTTTGTTTGAAATCTTTTAAAAATATATGTCGAGTGCCAAATTCCATTAAAATAGACTTTTATTTTCATAAATAATAACAAACAACATTATAGTTACTTTTAAAATGATTTACTGTATAAAATATCAGTCAGGAATGTTTCTTTCATAGGGTGGTCCTAAATGCAGTTTTATAGTTTTAAAAACACAATAACATGGGTTTAATAGTCAAAAACATATAAAGTGACATCTAAATGATGTAGAATCATAGTTAAATCATATGTTTATTATTTATGTCATGTATGAGTAGAAACAATGTTTATTAAAAATGTTCTATGCTCAAATCGATAAAATAATAGTTTTTAACGGATCGATGACCTTTAAACACATGCGTCGAGAGGGTGGGGTCAAAACCATGATAATGATATTTGATTTCCGTAAAAACATATGAATTTTTATCTAATGTGATGTGTCAAGTTTTGGAGAATATTAAACACCAATTAGAGGTTTGATTTTCTTCAAATTATTGGAAAACCAATTTTATATTTAAAACATTAAAATGCTTGTCTAATAGTAAAAACAATTTAAAATGACCTTCAAATTTTGTTAAATCATGGGAAATCTCATTTTTAGTATGTTTTATATGTAAAAGTATATTTATGGTCTACTGAACATAAATTATGCTCAATCAAAATTAATAACCATTTTTAACGGTTTGAAGACTTTTAAAAACTTGCATCATGGGGTCAAATCCAAAAAAATGAACACCAATATCCAGGTAATGATATAAAAAATACATATAGTTAATTTTAAATATTGGATTAGGAATCACATCAATCAGGCATGTTGTTTAGTTAGGATGACCAAATAATAACGTTTAGAGTTTTAAAGTCACTAGAACATTCAATGGTCAAAACTATTGAAAATAATCATTGAATGACATGGAATCATAGGACAGTAATTATTCATTTTCTATGATGTTTAAGAGTATAATACATGTCAATAATATATATGGTGAGCTTCGATAGACCATTTAAACCATTTTTATTGGTTTAACTACCTTTAAAAATTTGTATCAGGGGGTGAAACTCAATAAAACAACCTCCGATTATTGTGAAATCATGCGAAAACAACTATAAAGTGATTTTTGAAAATTTGGTAATGATTTTACATTAATCAAAAATTTAATTTTTATTATTTTTTTGTACAATAAAAATACACATCAATCAGACATTCACATTTCTCATACAGTAAAAAAATAGTTTTTAATGGTTTGACGACCTTTAAATATTTTTGATAAGTGGTTGAAACCAAGTAAATGATCATTTAATACTATTAAATCATATAAAAATAATCCTAAAATGACTTTTAAAATGTCAAAATAGAAAATAAATAAATCAAATGATTTTTTCTCATGATGATTTGAAATACTCATTTAGGATTTCGAGAACATTAAAAAAAGTATGAAATGATCAAAATTTTGAAATACATCTAAATGACGTGAAATCAAAGGAAATAACATATTCAATTTTTTGACATGTACGTGCATAATACACATCAATAAAACTTGTGTTTGGCTTCGAATGATGGAATAATTCATTTGAAGCAATTGAATTCCATTTAAAAACATATTTCAGATATTCAATCCAAAAAATGACCATAAATTATTGAGAAATCATTGAAAAATTATCATTATAGTGTTTTTTGAAATTTTAAAGCTGATAACACATCAATCGAACGTGTCATGTACATAGAATCACTAGAATCATTCTTTTATTATTTTAAACCCACAGAGAAATTAATGTAATGATCAAACACACATAAAAATACCTCTAAATGATGTGAAATTAGCAGAAAATCATATTTGTAATTTTTGGATTTATGTGGACTAATGTCACATCAATCAGATCTGTGATGTGTTCTAATAGACCAAATAATCCATTTTAAAATGTTTTGACACAATTAAATATGTGATTATTGGGATCAAAACCGGGAAATCAAAATTTTATTGATTTAAATTAATACTAATACAATGGTAGAGTGAAATTTGAAATATTGTAGTAGAAAAGATGTTAATTGGATGTGTACTTTGCGGAGGATGACTAGGAGTGCACTATTAGTGTTTTAAAAACCCTGAAACATGTTTGAAATGATAAAATTAATTGAAAATACCTTCATATTATCTTAAATCATAGTAAAAATGTCTCTTTTTTATTTTTTAAGTGTTTTCTCCGATGATGTATCAATCGGACTTGCGGTGTGCTCGGACAGACCAAATATGAATTTTTAACAGTTTGATGGATTCTAAAAACATGTGTCTGGGGGTCAAAACCATGTACAAAACCTTCGATTTACATGAAATCATATGAAAACCCCTATATAATAATTTTTTTAACTATTTTAGGAGACGAAATAGCAGTAATATGCGTTGTTTTCTTGGGGTGATTATAAATGTACTTTTAGTGTTTTGAAAACATTAAAACACAGTTGTGATGGTCAAAACCTATAAAAACCCGACCTTATTACATACATAATCTTGAATTTAGTCAAGAAAAAACAAAATTTTACATCGAGGATCTTTTCACATTCAGAGATTTATAGAATTAGGACAATACATTCATAACATTACACATTATTACAGAGTGGATACCATAAAAATAGTTTCCATTTTTTTCAAAATATAGAACATTAAAACTTTAAACAGGACTCGTTGAAAATTATTCAACATTTAACACGGCTTCAGTACTTTTCTTACACATCCATTAACCTGTGAAAATCATTTAAAATATTTGGATGAGAACAAATGCTCAGTAAGGGATGGGAAGAAGGAAATATCACATTTGTCCATGAAAACTCGTAAAGTATGAAAGAATTTTGAAAAGAAATTATTGTCACCAATATATACTTACATTGTGTAACATGATATTTACACACTATCCAAACAAAAAAAGAGAATATAAATATAATCATAAATGTATCTCGGGGAATTACTTACATAATCTTTCAACCATTCTTGGCTACCTTATTTTGTAACCCTCAGGGCTACCTTGCTTTCTGTAACCATCACAGTTACATTTGGAGTAACCATACGGACGACCTCCATCATAATCATACCCAATGCCTTGGAGGGAGATATAGGTCCCACCCCCCATCAAAAATAATTCCTAAGAACCAAAAAATAATTATACAACATGAATAATTCCATAAAAACACTGCTTTTGGAATTTCATAAAACCGAATTTAAAAAAAGGATTTTTAAATAAATTCCATTATAAATATCATAAAATTGAAGAGAGACATAATAGAGTGGATGGAGTATATATATATACTATAAATACTCATAATAAAACATAATATCAATAGTACCCATCACACAAACAATTTAAAAAGAACATAAATAATGAATTAGATTGTTAACCCAAAGATTGAAAATCATGTTAAGAATTCCCTTACCTCAAATTTTTATTACTTCCAACTTGTTTAAACCTCCGATATAGTGGTTAAAAAGTGTTATAAATATTTTACAGAAACATTTTCATGTTTATAATAACTTATATGATCATTTCATAACATCATTTCACCATTTAATTGTTTGTATTTTGCATCTTGCTCTATTTTTGGGTGAGATTTTTTAAATGATTTCCAAGTTTGGTTCATAATGGATTTTCGTGATAATTGGAAGTGAAACTCCAAAATTGGAATAGAGTAGTATTTACATATATCCAGTAACATAATTTATACCATTTATCATTTTTAATTTTCTCATGAGGATGATTCATAAGTTAAAACATTAATGATGTTTGTTTAGAACATTTCAGTGGTTCTTTGATTATAATGACCTCATTTCGTTTTATAATTTAAAACCATGTGTTAAAATGAATCACAGAACCATTGACGAGACATAATAAATATATTATAACATGTTTCAACCATAAAAATAGTTTCATGAACATACTTGAAGGATTTAATAAAAATGAAATCGCATCGTCCACGATGCCGGTAATTCGACACATCATGAACAATGTTTTTAATTAATTAAATAAGTGGGAGAGGATAGAAAACATGATGATGAATTTTCCATGAAGATGTGAACTTCCAGAATATATATTATTTTAGAGATTTCATGCCTCTTGTATAAGAGGGGTTGAGGAAAGAAGAAAAAGGATTCATGAAATAAAATAAAACTGGGAAAGTTTCTCTCAAAAATTCTACAGCCTTACGGCATCTCTTAAAATTTCATAAAAAAATATTGATGAGAGAAAGGGAATATATAATCACTCATACATAATATGGATATTAAGGGGGGATATGTAATGAAATATCCCAACATAATCCAAATTTAATGGAAGATAATGACATAAAATGAAAGAAAAGAACGAAAATAAAAGAGGATGCTTACCTCTTGATCTCTTCTCCTTTAGATCCTTCTTAAGGGATTTGGTTTTGGTTTTTTGTGAGACCAACATCTCTAGGAATTGGAGATGAAGATTGAGGGGGTGGGGGGAATTTGGAAGAAATTAGACAATGCTAAAGGCTTTAGAGGTGTGGGAGAAGCGGAGTGAGGGTGGTATTTATAGTGGAGGAGAGGGGTGATTTTTTATTATTTTAATAATTATTTTAAAAATTTTGCTCAAGACTATGAAAAATCTTAATTCATGTGACCCCAAAAAGTAAAAATGGAATGTGAGTTCAAAACAAGTGGGCTTACATCATCCTTGCATTGCCTATGATGCAGAAAATCCTATATTTAGCATTTATCATATTTTATCATATTTTACTATTCATCAATCTTTTTTGAATTTTAGAAACATCCCGGAAAATTACCCTAAATATGTTTCGACATGTAGATCTCAATAATGAAGACCATTTTTGAAAAATAAATTTTTATATATTATTAATTTAATTTTTTAAATAAAATCATACTTAATTCAAAAATTAACAGTTGTAATTCTACAACTACTTCTTTATCACAATGATAATGTAACCTAGATTCTATTATCATAAAGCCATAATAAAATAAAATAATAATAAATTTTAATATTCATTAGGGTAGTATCACAATTCATTTTACTATTCATAAGGTTATTTTACTATTAAAAAAACAATTTTTTTCCAATAGACTCCAAATAACATATTAAACACCATTTTAGATGACAGTTTCTTAAAATTCAGGACATAGAAGTTGAAAAGTTATGTTTTAAAGGATAATTAAAAATATTTACTTAAAAAAAAGTTCCATTCATTTCTATTTATTTTTATAAAAATATGGCGTGTTACATTATCCCCACCTTCTTGAAATTGTATTCTCGCAATTTAATTTACTTATTAAAAAACTGAAGGTACTTCTCCTTCATAGTAATTTCCGACTCCCATGTTGCTTTTTTAACCATTTGGTTTCTCCACAAAACTTTTACCTGGTGGATTACCTTATTTTTCAATACCTATTCCCTTCAATCAAGACTGAACTGATTTCTCTTCATAATAAATGTATTCTTCCAGTTGAACTACTTATGGGCTCAAGACAAGTGATGAATCTGGAATATACATTCTCAACATCGAAGCATGAAAAACATTGTGTACCTGAAATAAACTCATAGGCAAAGCTACGTGGTATGAGAATATTCTAACTTACTCTATGATTTCAAATGGACTGAGGAACCGTGGACTTATCTTTCCTTTATTATCGAAAGGCATCGCACTTTTCCAAGGAAATACTTTAAGGAAAACATGGTCACCTACCTCGAAAGAGAAGCCTTACTTAGTTTTATTTAAATAACTGTTCTTCCTGCTCTGAGATGTCCCCATGTTCTGCTGGATCATCCTCACATTCTCAGCCAATTCTTCAACTAATTATAGCCCCATAAACTTTCATTCACTGAATTCATCAGAAAACCCTATAGTCTGACACCGCTTCCCATACAAGGCCTCAAAAGGTGCCATCTGAATACTAGAATGAAAATTGATAGTATATGAAAACTCAACTAATGAAAGCTGATGATCAAACTTCCTTGATATTACATTGAACATGTTCGAAGAATATCCTACAAAGTTTGAATCGTTTTTCCGACTGCCCATCTGATTGAGGATGAAAATTTGTATTGAATTTTAAATCTATGCCCAACGACTTCTGAAGTCCCTTCCAAATGTTAGAAGTGAACCTGAGATCTCTGTCAGATACAATGGAAAGTGGAACTCCATGTAACCTAAAAATCTGCTTGAGGTATAATTGAGAAAGATGATCCAAATACATTGTATCTCGAATTGATAAAAAATGTGCATACTTTGTTTTCCAATCAACAATAACCCAAATCACATTGTTACCTCGAGAAGTATTTGTTAGTACCACCACAACGTCCATGGATACATTCTCCCATTTCCACTATGGCTCTAGGAAAGGCTGAAGCATCCCCTTCAGTAATTGCAGCTCTGCATTAACCTATTGACACATAAAACATTTCATGGAAAAATCAGCTATATCTCTTTTCATTCTATCCCACCAATACTACTGCTAAAAGTCTTTGTACATCATAGTACTGCTAGGATGAACAGAAAATGGAGAACTATGATCTTCGTACAACAAATCTTTCTTCAACTAAGAATCACTAGGCACACACAACCTTTTTAAAAATCATAAAATACAATCATTATCAAGATTAAATTATGGAAACATATCCATTTTAACCAATTCTACATTTTTGTGCAGCTCATGGTCTTCCTTCTGCACTTGCTTAATTCTTTCTAACAATGACTACTGCACTAGAACCTAAGAAAAACAAAGTTATTCCTTGTGCCAACAACTTATAATCCAAAATTCATGAAATCATTAATTAGAGGATCATGTTCCAAACGTAACATGGTTAATGATGCATGATATTTCTTACTTAAGGAATCTGCTAAATTTTTGGCTTTTCTAGGATGGTAATTGATCATGCAGTCATAATCTTTTATCACTTCTAGACATCTTATTTGCCTCATGTTTAATTCTTTCTGAGTGAATATATAATTTAAACATTTATGGTTAATATATATTTGGAATTTGGTTTTGTATAAATGATGCCACCAAATTTTAAAAGCAAAAACCACAGCTGGAAATTCCAAATCATCTATGGGATAGTTTATCGCATGAGATTTATGTTTTCTTAAAGCATTGGCAAATACCTGGTCATTCTGCATCAAAACACAACCAAGTACTTTCAAAAAATAATCACTGTAGATGAAAAACTCGCCATTTCAGGAAGGTAAGGCCAAAACTGGAGCATTCACCAATAGCTTCTTCAGTTCCTGTAAACAAACATCACATTCTTCTGTCCAAACAAATTTATGACCTTTCTGTGTTAGATTAGTTATTGGGCTAGATAATATTGCAATGTTCTTAACAAACTGTCGGTAATAACTTACTAAGCCCAGAAAACATCAAATCTCTATAACATTTGTGGGTCTTGGCCATCCATCAACTACTTTTTTTTGGAAGGACCAACTGTTATTCGATCCTTATTTACAATGTTACCACGAAAAATAATCTATTGCAACCAAAAATCACAATTGATGAATTTTCCATATATTTTAATTTCTTTTAAAGTATGAAAAACAACCCTTAGATGTTTTGCATTCTCCTCATTATTTTTAAAATCTAGCAGAATTTCATCAATAAATATAACCACGAACTTATCCAAAAACTCATGAAATACTCTATTAAAAAATTCATGAATATATCAGGTTAATTAGTTAATCCAAACGGCAAAACAAAAAATTCATAATTCCCTAATCTTGTTCTAAAGGCTGTTTTCGGGATGTCATCCTATTTCACCTTCAGCTGATGTTATCCAGATCTTATCTCAATCTTGAAAAAGTACTGAGTTCCCTGAAGCTTATCAAGCATGTCATCAATATGATGAAAAGGATAATTTATTTTTAACTGTGATTTTATTAATAGCTATATAATCAATTCAAAGTCTCATGGAACCATCATTATTTTTAACAAATAAAATAGGGGCTCCCCATGGTGAAGTGCTGGGACGAATGAGGACTTTTTCGAAAAAATCCTGCAATAGATATTTCAATTCAAAAATTTATATTAAAGAAATATGATATGGTGGTTTTTAAATTGGATCAGCATTAGTAACTATGTCAATTGTGAATTCAAATTCTCGATCTGGTATGACACCAGGTAACTCATCCGGATGAACATCAAGGTATTCATTTACTACTAGAACATCATTAATTTGAATAGTTCCCATGTTTTCAACAATATGAGCAAGATAACATTCATTTATATCTTTAAATAGTTTCTCAGCTTCATGATATGTTATCAGTTGTATGGGTTCATTCTTGTTTACAAACTGAAACTCTTTCTGAAAAACAACTTCTTTAGCTCTACAGTCAATCTTAGCATGATAATCAGAAATCTGGTCCATCCCTAGAATAACATGAAACTCCACTAAGGGTTAAACAAAAATGTTTGTAGGCAATGTAATTCCACAGACCACAATAGAATTATTCTTATAATTCCTCTTTTCTATAAAATTTCCCCCTGGTGTTTTAAAAACAAGTTTGGGTCTCATTTGTTGAGGAGATATTTCCAATATACCCAAAACTTTCTCAGAGATTAACTAATGTGTTGACCCCGTATCAAACAAAACTATAAAAAAAAATATGAGTGAACAAACAAATTACCTTATACAACTTCATTGTATGGCCCAACATCTGCTGATGTAGTCGCGAAGGATCTCACTACACCTTTCTTTGTGTAGTCTGGCTTCTTTGCATCATTCGGATATCTCTTTGTGAAGGCATTTGCATAGTAACCCATCTCACCACAGTTAAAACACATTTCAATTTTCTTATCAAGATTATTCATAGGATCATTTTCATTACAATCTCAGGCCATATGTCTAAACTTGCCACATTTAAAACACTTCCCAGTTTTTCTATGAAATTTCCCAGGGTGTTTCATGCCACACTTTTCACAAACTGAAAATTGAATTCTCTTACCATCAGATTTATTTTCTTAATTCATACCCATTTTTGTCAACTGGACCTCTTATTCTCTTTGTTTCAAAAAATCACATGGTCATCGTCAAACTCCATCTCTACCCACATAGCACATCGGAAAAGTTTCTCATAACTTTTTAATTCACAAGAGTCCAACGACCTTCGATACCGTGGCTTCAATCCTTTTTAAAAGCAGTTGATTTTTATATCAAGATTTAGAATAAGAGTTGGAGCATGCCCCTCTAGTCTGGTCAAGTTCTCTTCATACACAACCACTGATTCTTCCTCTTTATGTTTCTATTATAGGAATTTCTTGTCCATTATAAGTCACACAACCTTAAGAAAATATTTTCCAAGGAAAAGGCTTTTAAATTCATCCCACTACAAGGAATATAAATCCTATATACCCCTAATATTCCTTGCATTTGACATCCACTGACTAGCTTCCCCTTCAAATCAATAAATGGAAAGGCTTACATTTTGATTATCTGAACATCCCATAACATCAAATATCTTTTCAAGGGCCTTGACTTATCTTTTAGTTACTATGGGGTCAGAAGAACCATTGAATGCAGGAGGATATTGTCTCATAAAATGTCCCACTATTTTCAAGTTCATTTTTAGTTACTCAATTAGTTCTCTTCCACGGATGCCACCACCATTTATTTTCAGCATTAGCTGAGCCATTATTGTCACAAACCGCTTAGTTCCAATCCCTACCATTCTGGGATGTAGTCCCGGAAGGATGTCATTCAGTCGGTGCCTCTCCTCTTCAGTATCCATGTTCCTTCTGTAGACATCCATTCTGAACAAACATGACATAGATTAATCAACATGTTAATCATTAATTGCTATATGAAATTAAACATAGAGTGAAAATCATTTATGGTATTCAATTATCATCACCCTAA
The DNA here is from genome assembly GCA_963277665.1 of Viscum album. Taxonomy (NCBI): domain Eukaryota; kingdom Viridiplantae; phylum Streptophyta; class Magnoliopsida; order Santalales; family Viscaceae; genus Viscum; species Viscum album. Next base: position 1,876,406,831 of record OY728150.1, on the reverse strand, counting down.
CCACTAAAGTTATCTAAACCATCCTCTGATACCAACTATAAGAACCCGACCTTATTATATACATAATAATGAATTTAGACAAAAAAACGTTCCTTTTAAATTGAGGGTCATTTCAATTTTATAGCTTTAGTGAATTGGGAGAATACATTCATAACATTACACATTATTACCGAGTGGACACCATAAATAGAGTTTCCATTTTTTTTTCAAAATATAAAACATTAAAACATAAAACAAGACTCATTGAAAATTCTTTAACATTTAACATTTATTCCTTCCTTGTCTTACACATCCATTAAACTGTGAAAATCATTTAAAAAAAATGGGATGAGCACAAAAGATCTATAAGAGATGGGAAAGAATGAAATATCACATTGGTCCATGAATACTGATAACGTATGAACGCATTTTCAAAAGACATTCTTGTCACCCATATATACGTACTTTGTGAAACATGAGATTTGCACAAGATGCAATCAAAACATGAGAATATATATGTAATCATAAAAGTATCTTGGAGAATTACTTACATAATATTGTAACCATTTTTGGTTACCTTGTAATTTGTAAGCCTCACGGCTACCTTACTTTGTGTAACCATCATAGATACACTAGGAGTAACCATACGAAAGACCTACTACTTACTCATACCCAATGAATTTTGGGGAGATATTGGTCCCACCATTAAGCATTAATAATTCCAATGAACCAAAAAATAATCATACAACAAGAATAATTCCATAAAAACACTGCTTTTGGAAATTCGTAAAACTGAATTTAAAAAAATATTTTTTTTAAAAAATCCCTTATAGATATCATAAAATTTAAGAGAGATGTGATAGAGTGGATGGAGTATGTATATATAATGTAAATAAAAATAATAAAACATAATATAAATAGAACCCATCACACAAAAAATTTAAATAGAAGATAAATAATGAAGTAGAAGATTAACCCAAAGAATGGAAATCGGGTTAAGAATTCTGTTACCTTGGGATTTTCTTACATATAACTTGTTCAATCCTCCTGTATAACGGTTAAAAAAGTGTTATTATAATATTACAGAAACATTTTAATGTTTATAACATCTTATATTATCATTTCATAACATCATTTCACCCTTTAATTGTTAGTATTTTTCCTCTTGCTCTGTTTTTGGGTGAGTTTTTTTACATGATTTACATGTTTGGTTCATGATGAATATTCTTGTGGATTGGAAGTTAAACAAAGAATTGGAATGGAGTTGTATTTACATATTTACATTAACATAAATTATATTATTTATCATTTTTAATTCTTTCACGAGGATGATTCATAAGTTAAAACATTAATGATGATCGTTTAGATAATTTTAGTGGTTCTTTGATAATAACAACCTCATTTCGTTTTATAAACTAAAATCATGTGTTAAAACGAATTACAAAACCATTTATGAGACATAATACATATATTATAACCTGGTGCAACCATAAAAATTGTTTCATGACCATACTTGAAGGATTTATTAAAAAATGAAATCACATCGGCCACGATGTCGGTAATTCGACACATCATGGACAATGTTTTTAATTCCATGAATAAGTGGGAGAGGAGAAATACAATGATGATGAATATTACATAAACATGAGAAAACCCAGAATATACATGATTCAGGATATTTCATGCCTCTTTGATAAGAGGGGGTGAGGGAAGAAGAAAAAGAAATCATGAAATAATAGAAAACATGAGAAATTTTTCATGAAAATTCGGCAGCATAATGGCGTCTCTTAAAATATCATAAAAAATGTTTGATGAGAGAAAGGGAATATATAATTACTCATACATAATATTATCAGTAAGGGGGATATGGAATGAAATATTCCAACATAATCCACTGGGAAAGGAAGAGAATAACATAAAATGAATGAAAATAAAGAAAATAAAAGAGGATGTTTACCTCTTGATCTCTTCTCCTTGAGATCCTTCTTAAGGGCTTTAGTTTTGGACTTTTGGTGAGACCAGAAGCACTAGGACGTGGGGAAGAATATTGGGGAAGGAATTTGGTAGAAATACGACAATGATAATGTCTTGAGAGGTGTGGGAGGAAGAGGGGAGTGAAGGTTGTATTTATAGTGAAGGAGAGGGGGTACTTTTCATTATTTTAAACACTAGTATAATATTTTTGCTCAAGACTATGAATAATCATATTTAATTTTCCCCCAAATAGTAAAAAAGGAATTTGAGTTCTAACCAAGTGGGATTACTTCATCCTTGCATCGCCCATGATGATGTAAATCGTGTATTTAGCATTTATCGATTTTTAACATATTTTACTATTCATAAAAAATTCTTGAATTTCCAAAAAAATCCCAAAAATATACCCTAGCCATTTTTTGACGTGTGGAATTCAAAAATGAAGATTATTTTTTAAAAATAATTTTCTAAATATTATTAATATAATTTTTAAATAAAATCATACTTAATTCAAAAATTAACAGTTCTAATTCTACAACTACTTCTTTATCACGATGAAAAATTAACCTTGATGATACAATATTAAAGCCTTAATAAATTAAACTAATAATAAAAATTACTATTCAGTAGGGTAATGTCACTATTCATATTACTATTATTAATGGTATGTTAGTATTCAACAAAAAACAAGTTGGTTCGAATAAACTCCAAATAACATACTGAACACTATTGTAGATGACAGTTTTTTGAAATTCAGAACATAGAAGTAGAAAAGATATGTCTTCAAGTCTAATTAATAATATATACTTAAGACAAAGTTTCATTCATTTATATTTATTTTTATAAAAACATGGAATGTTACAAAACCATAGAAAATGACCTCCAAAATATGTGAAATCTTTAGAAACTAATCTTTTTAATTTTTTGACATGTAATTGAAAATGAAACATCAATCATACATGTAAAGTAATCATATGATCAAAATAAGTAGATTTTAATAGGTTTACAACCATAAAAATGTGTTTCAGCGGGCCGGGTTAAAACCAAGAAAATAAACTATTATTAACAAAAAATCATAAGATAACAACCATAGAGTGATTTGTGAAATTTTGGAGCAGACATCATGTCAATCAGATGCGTCATGAGTTCGGAATGATGAGGAACAAACATTTAGTATTTTAAAAATACTAAAACGTGTGTGTAATGGTAAAAATAATATAAAATGACCTATATATGACATAAACTATTAGAAAGGAAATATTTATAATTTTTTAGATGTGTAAGTTCATACAATATGTCAATATGACATTTGGTGTGTTTGGAAGGACCAAATAATAATTTTTTAATTGTTTGATGACCTTTGAAAACATGCATTGGGGGTAGTGAAACCCAAGAGAATGACCTGCAATTCCCCTAAAACAATATGAACACAAAATTAGTTTGATATTTTAAATTTTGGAGAAGATAGAATTACATTTAAATGATTTATTTTCTTCGGTGGACCAAAAACTCACTTTTAGTATTTTTAAAAAATTAAAGCATGTTGGCAATGTTTAAAAGAATATATAACTACCTATGCATGATGTGAAATAATAGTAAAATCAACATTGTATTGTTAGTGATGTGTACATGTAGATTATTAGTTAATCAGACTTGTGGTTCCCTTGGATGGACTGAATAAGCCCTTCTTAATAGTTTGGTAGGCTTTAAAAACAAGGGTTTATGAGTCAAAACCATAAAATAGGTTCTTATTATCGTGAAAGCTTATGACAACAACCATATACTAATTTTTTATAAATTGGAGTAGAATACTCATAAATTAGATATATCATTTTCTCAAGATGACCGAAAACACACTCTCACTAAATTAAAAACATTAAAATTTGTGTGTAACAATAAAATCCATATCAAATGACCTTAGAATGATGTAAAATCATTGGGTAATTATCTATTTGTAATTTTTGATTCGTTGGACAAGATGACATGTCAATCAAACATGTGGGGTGTTTAGTCTATCTTAATAAGTAGTTTTTACAGGTTTTTCACATTTTATAAACATGTTACATGTGTTAAAAAACTATGAAACAAAACCTGATACCTGTTATATGGTAATGTAACTACCATTGTGTGATTTTTGAAATTTTGAAATTGATGGAACGCCAATTTGAAGTTTCATTTTCTCAGGATGACCAGAAACACAATTTTGGGGTTTTAAAATACTAAAACATGCATGTAATGTTTGAAACAATATAAATGACCTCATAATGACTTTTATATCACAGGATGGATGTATTTAATATTTTTTGACATGTATGAGTAGACACAATGTCAATCAAAAGTGTTTTGTGCTGAGATAAACCAAATAAATGATTTTATACTAAAAAATGATTTTAAACTAGAATATATTGAAAATAAAAATGACCATAGAGTATTTATTAAACTAATTTCTAATAGAAATATTATACTATATTTTAATTATTTTATTTATATGATTTTTTATTTAATGTACTATCTATTATTATAAATTTAATTCATTTTCAGTTATATGAGATGAGGGGTGCCGGGCGTACCAAATTATTGGATGAGTTTATATAAGAATTTATGAAATAATATAACATGTAAAAAAAATTAAATATTTGAATCATTGTTTTATAGATTTTTTTTAATTCTGGTGTACTTTTTAAAAAAACATGTCTATAGCGCCTACCAAAAGGTTGTTTCTATAGATATTGTTTACTGGGGCTATAATGGACGGTATAAGAAATTGCTTCCTTCCCTTTACTGACTTCCAAATGGTGTTCATTATAGGTTCCTTAGGGTCATCCTATAATTACTGCTAAATATTTGTCTCTTTAGGAAACAATGAATGGTTAAGAACTACCATCATTTGGCAGTTGGTGGATGACCACTACAAGACTTTACAGATGACTTTTGGCGGTCTCTAGAGACCTTTTTCTTATATTGTATGTTATTACCAATGTTTAAAAATATTAATCCTATCTGATATTATTTTTCATAATTTTTTTTATAATGTGAAAAAGTTTCACCATTTTCTTATTTAGATAATCTTGGAGTCATATGAGTAGTGGTAACAACTTTAGCAGTAGTGAAAATATGATCATCTACATGGAGATTTTCATCCTATAAATTACCCCCAAAAATGGTGGATGATTTTAGGGTGTGGGATGGTGATTTGTGGAGGGGAAAAAGGTGGAGGGTTCTCCTATATCCCCAAATTTTTATAATTTTATTAAAATTGACTACCTGAATACCCCTAGGTGTAGTGGTTACCTCAATTGATATTCTCCCTCATTCATTAATTTATAATCTTTCTCCACCAACATGATTGGTGCATCAATATGAATAATTTTAGACCCATATATGAAAATATAGTTTGAATTTTAATTTTTTTTCATATTACATAGTAAATTGATAGTATAAATCTGCCCATGGATATTTCTCCTGTGAATATCCAATTTGTGATTTTTCTTACGAGCCTCCCATATTATATTATTATATAAAAATACATTCATGTTTGTATATACTTGTTTTTATAAGTAAATGTGATTGTATGCACATTTTTTATGCATATAAATAATATTTATATGTATATATGAACCTGTATTAAAATATATGAAAAAAATAATAGATGTATAAGCCCATATATATAAGTATGTATGTATGATTTAATGTACTTATTACTATAAATAATTAAATTCATTATATTTTAATGTAACTGAAATAATATATTTTTGTGTACATATTTTAAAATATATTGATATATGTATACATGTATGTATGTACACATAGAGATATGTATTTAACTATGTATGTATATGGCTATATTAATTTGTATGTATATATATTTGCATGTGTTTATATATAAATATATTAATATGTATGAATGAATGTATGTATGTGTATGTATATATTCATTGTTTTTTATATATCTGTGTGATCAATAATTTTTAAAGTTGTATGATGATATATTTATTTATAATGATATTTTAATACATGTAAATACATTCATCTAAATATTATTATAAATGCATACATACACCTAGATATAAACATGCATGTATAAAAATATTTTAGTGGAATTATGTAAAACTACACATCTATATTTTTATATACAAATATAAATATTTATAAGTGTATTTTTAAAGTTTTCTGTACAAACATACATAAATCAATACTAATATAAGTAGATAAATGTTTATTATTGCAATTAAATATAAATATAACTAATGTAATTCCTCAAAAATATAAGGGCATGAATCTATATAAACACCACTTTATAGGTGTATACAAAATCAAATATTGGTAGGTTCATTTTAATCCATGTTCATACATCAATATATATATTATCATACATACATATATACATATAAATAAATATAAATATCATTATATACACTCATTCATGCATATATATAAATGTAATTATTTAAATATATATATAAGTATATGCATAATCTTATATAGATTCATAAGTACAAATATACAAGTGTATATAAACACATACAAAAAACATATATAGATATAAATATAATTACCCACATGAATGCATATTTATCAATGAAATTACTTAAAAATTTAATATATAAAAATAATATTGTAAAAATATCCCAATAGAGATTTCACAATGTAGATTAGCACTCTGAATCTCCCAATGGATACATCCAATTTCAGATTGAGAGTGAGAATCTCCCAAGGTATATTTTCTAGTTGATATTTGTAGTGTAAATATCCCATGGGAGATTTCATATTGGAGATGTGGGTGTGTGTGTGTTTGTTTTGTATATATACATAAGAAATCATTCCTGTTGTTTATGAAACTATGTTGGTATATAGTTTTAAATAATTACATTAATAAATTTGAATGCATGTAAATAATTACATTAATATTTTTTATATACCTCTTTATATGTATGTTGGTATGCAGATACATATAGTAATATAGATTTGTATATGTATGTAAGTAATTATAATTAAAGACATGTTTTTTACAATATATTTATATGACTATGTTAAATTTATGTATACAAGTATGTATGCATTTTTTATAAATATAATAATATGTATGTATATGTATATGTATGTTTTATATATATATATATATTTATATTCAAGATTGATATTGATATCCTCCAATAATTAGATATGTAGCATGGAAAATTTATGATTAGCCTACAATAATATGGGATATCATTAACCTAGGTGGATTGAAAATAAAATTTGGTTCAACACATATGTGCATATATCAATGTGAAACAAATATTTATATATGAATATAGATAAAATATTTTACTTTAAAAAATGTTAACATGATTAGATTGTAGATGACACACACACACATGCGCACTTTTAGTTTTCCACATTCAAATATCACATTTTAGTATATATATTTATATATAAGTATACATACACACCATCACACACATGAGTATGGATAATAAAATATAATTATAATGGTTTTGGGGAGGGGAATAAATAAAATGAAAATACTACACTAATAAAAGAAAACAACCTAGCTAGACTCAAATCCAAGACCGTATCGAGACTCCGAGGGGAAGAAATATCTCATCATAATATAATATATATGTATATTATATATCATATATACATAGTTAGAATATATATAATTTTCAATATAATTTTTTTTCCAATGAAAATAATATCATTAAATTAATTAAATGAATTAAAAAATTTGAAATTTATATTTATATGAAATTAATTTTAAAGAAAATTTTCATATTTAAATAATATTAATAGTAATATTATTATTATTATATATGTAATTATATATAATATTAACAATTTAATTTTTTCAAATGTAATTATTGAAAATTTTTAAATAATTATACGTGTTTGTGTGTTTTTTAATAAAAAATATATAAATATATATGTGTAATTTATATATTTTTTGTACATGTATAGTATATATATACATTATGCATACATAAAAATAATCACATATACATTTAAAACGATTGTGTGTATACAAATGTAATATCAATATATTATACTGCATAGAAATTCTAACCTCAGTTAACTTACCCCGCTATTGGTGGTGGGATAGTGTGGATTTTGGGTCGGTGAGGGGTAGGTTGTGACGTCAAGTCCCAAAATGTTCAATTTTTTTTAACTTTTCTTCCTTTTTTTGTTTTCCACAGTGGAAGATGTATTCGACGTAGTATAAATTCAATTGTCTTAAATTGAGTTTTACAAATTTCTATATGAATATTCACATTTTATAAATATTATTAATTCCAATATATATAAAATTATGTATAATATTAATAATTATATAAATTAAACTATAAATGATAAAATTTTAATAAATATAATGATATATATATATATATAATCCTTAATTTTAATGTTCATCGTAATAAAAATCAAATATAAATATTTTTAAATAAATGCAACTTAAATATAGTAAATAATGAATTTATTTATTTTTGTAAAACACATGATAATAAATTTAACATTAATATTTTTCTATTAAAATATTTTGAATTTTTTTAAATATAATATAGATAATATTTATAAATGTGATTTTCATTTTTATTTTTTTGAAAATAATTTTTCATTTTAATAATTAATAATAATTTAATAAATACGATAAATATGATTTTCCTATAATTAATACATATTAATTATTTATATATAATATTATTAATCTTTTATAGATTAAAATAATTTGTAATTGTTAGTAATTTTAAAATATAAAATTATTATTATAGGCATTTATAAAAATATTAATTTTTTCAGAATTGTGTTTTATCATCTCTAATTTTATCACTAATAAATCATTATATACCAAATCTAAAATCTTAACTGATAAATTCATGCCTTTATGAGCACTAAATATAGCTATGATAACATCTTCCTTTACCAGCGTTTAATGTTATTGCACTAAATATAGATACTTTTACAAGTTTTTTTAGTTATTCTTGATAAAACTATTTCCCACTTGTTAAATGAAAGTAAACGATCACAGTGCTCCTCATTATAATTCATGATTTTGAAAAACTAATATCTTGAACCTCAAACCAATTTTATACAATTCATAACATGATTCTTTATATTTCTTAACCAATAATACCTGAGTTTTTCATGAATTTTATTTTTATTCTTCCCATAATCATTTCTAAATAAAATCCCTGATTCTATATATATGTAAATCCATATATATTTGAGGGGGTATATGAATTTATATATTGAAAATTCAAATAATTCAATTCCTAATTTTTTTTATTTTTTATACACATAATCATTTGTGTATATTTGTGCATATATACATACACACACATATATATTTAAATGTGTTTATTTCATTTGATTATATGTGTGTGTGTGTTGGTTTGTTTGTTTGTGGGTTTATTTATATTTATCTATTTTTATTTATATATATATAAATAGATATATACATAATATTATATGTGATTATTAAATTTATATTGATTTTTATATACTTCCTTTTTGCATGTATCAAAATTTCTAAGAATGAGTTTCTCTCTTCAATAATATGTTATGAAAAGAGAATAAGATTCCTTATTAATCCTATAACAATAAATGAATAATATGTTTAATAGGTATGATCTATGAAAGATTACATTCCTATCTAAATGAGTGTATATTTTTTATCGAGGACCATGAATAACTCAAAAAATGTCTTCATTGTGGTAAATCATGGTACAAGAATGTTGAATCTTGTCCTTTGAATGTTTTATGGTATTTTACAATCATTCCAAGGTTTATGCAATTATATGTAAATGGGTAAATTGAAAATAAATTGATGTGGTACATAGAAACAAGAAATCATGATCGGAATCATCACCCAATAGACTCTCCTTTGTGGAAAAAATGATCACGAATATCTTAAATTAGGTAATGAGTTCAAACCCCCATATTTAGACATCTATAAATTGAATGAATCATTATTGTTCTAAATGTATCACTCATAGTACATGACCTTTTATGTTGGTAAATTATAACATTTCATTGTGGTTATGTATTATGTGCATTTAAATTAAGGTTTCTCTACTTATATCAAGAGTAAAACATCCTTGGAATTATATTGATATTTATTTTCATCCACTGATCAAAGATCAGAAAATTTTATGGGATATAAGTGTTATGTTATATGATTCTCATGGAAATAAAGAGTTCAAGTTGAGATCCATGGGTTTTTAAAAGGATAAATGATTATATTGCTTTTGGAAATTTGTAGGGATATAACATTATAGGGGTGCTAGAGTGTACCACTTGTGAACAAAGTATGCAATCAATTAGGCTGAAACAATACATTGAAACAGTTTTTATATGATATTATACATTTTAAACCTCAATAAATTAATATCAATCTTACATTACATCATTTAATAGAAATTATAAATAATTTACCGCACATTCTCCATTAATAGGTGTTGACCAGTTTGAGAAAGTAAATGTTATTTTTACATTTTTTTGTAAACCCTGAAAAAAAAATATAAAAATGGGTTAGAAAAATAGATCATATTTTTTAATTAATATATTAGAATTTTTTCCCCTGCCAGGCATTTTCATGAATTCATGCAATTAGAAAAGATATGTATGAAGTTTTTTCATTAACATGTCACGGAATGAATTGAAATAAAATGATGTAATTAAGTATAGGCTAAATGTGACTGATATGAGGATAAGGGATGATTTGGCACTGGAGAAAGGAGGACATAATTTTCATCCCCTCATGGTTTAAATTCAATCTAGGAATGATAAATTTCAGTTTTTGAAGTTCCTTAATGGTTTAAGGTTTTTGAATGGGTATTCATCAAATATAAAGAACATCATTTTAATGACTGTTTTGAAGATAAAGGTCTTTAAATCGTATAACGAACATGTTTTTCTGTAGTATTTAATGATCTCACCATTATGTTACATTCTACCTAAAAATTTATGATTCACATTAATCAGGATTTGGTTAATTTTAAAATAAATATTCTATAAAATTATAGACCCAATGAATATTCCAACTACAGAAAATGAAATTTTTATCATGTTATGTGAATTTCATATTTTCTTCACATTATTATTCTATGATATAAGGGATAACCTGACAGTTCTCTTGGTTAGAGGAATCTGACTATTTTGTCTTTTATGTTACATATAAATGTTTCCCATTGAATGATTTATGAATATTATGAAATGGAATGTCAAAAATTTATGTTTTCTAAAAGCATACCTCCCAAAATTATATATATATTTTGTAATCCATTGAATTGTGTATTAGAAATATATTCTATGTGAATAGAATTAGTCTCCCAGGATTATTCTCGTAGAAAGCACCTTCTGGGAGAATGAATATCTAGAAAACATATTATTATAATTACCATTTCAACGTGGGTGTAGTCTCAACATTACATTTTACGTAATAGTGTTAAGGTTACATCATATGTTGAAACTCAGAATCTGATTCTTAGGTATTATAGTCGATCAAGGGATGAAAGTAATATATTAGATATATATAATGAATATTTTATAAGATGGTTTTCAGACTATATTTTTTAAAAAAATATATAGAAATATGAATTCAACTTCAAGATTAACATTGATGGATATCTAACGAACTAAGGGTACTTATTTTATCTTAAAAGGGTTCTAAAATTAATTTTCAAAGTTAAATACAAAGAAACAAGATCAACGTAGTTTGAAAAAAAAATTTAGAGTTACTATTTAGTGGAGGTGATTCATCTATCGCTTACCATGGAAAAGAATTAAGATTATAATAATATTTTTCACAATATAATCATTTAAAAAATATGGGATTTATATTACATAATATTCAATGTGATGGTTTTATAATAAAAAAAGTATTAATAGCATTATTGTAGTTGAAATCAATGATTTGGGACTCAAGAAAGTGAATTTTAATAAAGAAGGATATACGGATGGAATGTTCGAAATGGAATCATAGGAAATATAAGTACTTTATACCCCTCATCTAATAAATAAATAATTTTTAGTTGTTCTATTTTCAACTAAAACAATTGCTTTTTCAATTATAAATTCATTGAGGATAACCATCTCATTGGTACATTTCAATCATTTTATAATGGTCTCAATATTGGAAGCTCATTTTATGTCATAGGGGAAAAAAGGAAGGGATTTGTATTCATGATAACGTGATAAAATCCCATTAGGCTTTAAATAAAAAAGAGTTCAATGAAAAATTCAAATTTATCTGATTATTTTTTATATAGAATATGTTTCCTTATAAAATTATATGTCAAGTATTGTATTTGTGTAATCTAAATTAAATATTCAACTATTTGTTATCAAAATCGATTCTTTTTCTGTTTATGCTATCAATATCTAGTAATACCATATTAAGGATGTTAAAATTGAGAAAATGATAGAAATTGACAAAAATTTGGTTGAAAATATATAATATAGCATAGTGTGATAATGTTGGTAAAAACTATTAAGTACATATGTAAACGAAAAAAAATTGAGGTTGGATGGAATGCAAGTGGTAAAAATATTATCGCAAATAAGTTTATATTAATTAGTTACACTATGGTAAATACTCAAATGCTTATACTGATTGATATAGATATGTGGCATTATGTTGTGTCTACATTTAAGGTGATAATTTGGGGGGCTATTTGAGAAATATTGTGACATAATTTTTATATTTTACGAAAAAACATTGATTTACACTTCATTATCCCATACAGAATCCATTTATATTAGAATATAGTTAGATAAGGAAGATATTAATTACAATTGGAAAGTATCATATGGAATTTTAGACACTTCTTATGAAATATAATCGTAAGGATACACACAGGAAAGTAAAATCTAACTCGCTTACTATATATGCTCACATTATAATCCTATCAACTAGTGATGGTTTTTTGGTCTTCAAGAGGAGGAATCATTTGAGGTACATTATTGTAGGAAGTAATTTATTTTACATTATATGGATTAATCACATTGAATCCAAATTTTTAATTTATGAAATAAAAAAAGTGTATATAAAATAAATATCATGCATTGTAACCACCACATCGTTTCTATAAAGGATAGATGAGGTATTATTCAATTGATTAAAAAATGGTATGTATATAAAATCTATAGAAAAAATATTATGTGATGTGAAAAAACAATATAATTATGTTCCATTATATTGGTTAGAGTGAGTAACTCAAGAGGGGGCGAATTGAGTTCCCAATAAAATTTATGTTTGAAACATGTTAATATATAATCCCCCAAATTTAATTAAAAAATCAATGTTAATAAAAAATAGTTTAATATAAATTTTGTATTTTAAAATATTTTTCAATCCCTGATTATAGCTATTTAAAAATAATATTATAAATTTCATTAACATTTGAAATTAATATACATAACCAAATATATTATGTAAACACAGATTATGATTAATAATAAATGTATAAATTGTTTTATATATTTAAAACAAATAATATTTTCAACATTAAAATACATGAAAAAAAATAAAACACATTGCGGAGTAAACAAGGGGTTCAAACTCATGTTGAGACCTAATCCCCTACCCATGTAAATCACCAACTACCAAGATGATTGTTATTAAAAATAATCTTATTCATAACCTAGATCGGTCATTCAAATAACAAAACATAGATTTTCATGGATAAAAGACTCCTCCATAGTTATACATCAGAATAAATACAACAGAATACATGGAGGAGTACTTCCTCAATTTTCATTGGTATACAGATAAAAATAAAGTTTGACAGAATATCGATTATTAACCAATTTAATAATAGGACATAGTTGGTGTAGATATATATTGAAATATAGAAAACTAATTAAAAGTAAATTACAAATGGAGGAATATAGAAAAAAAATAAATAGATAAATTTATTGTTACTCAGTCTGTAATGATTTAGATGATCCAGGGTCCTTGGATATGACTTGGTGAGGAAGTCAAATAAGTTACCCAAAAGATATAGGAAAATAGAGTGTCATGGGGTTTACTTTTCTATATGTATATTATAAAAAATAATCTCTTGATTAAATATGGGAGTGAAAGTGGATCTTATTTGTAGTCCACTTTTCCCGGTTGTGTATATTCCACATATAAGTACTCACTATCACGCATGAATTAAAAAATTTGAAATATATTACAATAATGATTCAAATATCCATTGAAGAATAATATTAATTATTTTTTGGATCCTTATACCAATAAAAAATCAATAAACCTATGACTTGGTCTTCAATGCATTCATGCAAGGGTTTAGGAAAAAATCCATCAAGAAAACAACATGGGATTTTGTGAATTAGCTTCATAAACATGTTGTCAGAAGAATTAAATTAAATTGAAGCAGAATAGAAATGATATAAATATGTAGGTGGAATAGTCTAGTGGTTGCACGTTTGGTGGTTTAAAAACTTTTCTAGTGGCATAAACTAATGGTAGTAGTAATCTGATGGTAGCACGAATCCTACAGTAGAAGTGCTGAACAAATGGTTGCACCCTCTTGATGGTAGCAAGATTCTGATACTATCATGACTCTAGTATTGGCATGCCTCATAATGGCATGACTCCAGTAGTTGTAGGACTCTGATAGTAAAAGTATTTTGGAGGAGGCATAGTTTAACCAACAATATCAAATTTATTTTAACATTATCTCTTTTCTATAGTTTGACATTTTTATTACAATTATGCATTAAAAAATAATATACTATCATAAAAAATTCAATTGATTAGAAACATAGGAATCATGATATATGATCATTCAAAAAAGTTGGTCTGAATAATATCCTCATTTTTTAAGATCACAAATCATGGTATTTAATAAACCATGTATATAAATAAGGCATAACTAGATGAATTTTAAATATAATAGACTTCTTAACATTTCAAATTAAAAATATGAGATAAAAATATTAAATTTTGAAAGATAATTAAAATCTTAAAATACAAATCACAAATTTATAAACATAAACTATAAAACATAAACATATTTAAATTACATACATATGATCTCTGTTCCCCTTTTGGATCATCAAAAACATAATAAAATAAAGATTAAGTATAAAGATACATAAAATGAAGAATTATAGATAAGATTAATTAAAAAGAAAAATAATTGGATTATTGAGAAAAATTAATACTGAATAATACAATAGATTCCATATCAAAAAATAATCCTAATTAGATTCACCCTTTTAAATTTTATAGGTAGGATCAACAAGATATTTTAAGCTTCTAGATACTGGAGGAACTGATGTAGAGGATTAGGGTGATCAGGTAGTTTGAAGAATCTCTCGAATCACAACAAGTCTGAGAAGACTATCATATTTAGCTAGAGACAAACTAAATAATTGATACTAATGGGACAAAGAGGAAGTATATATAAAAAAGGAGAAGGATGACATGGGAATTACCTTAGGTGAATCCACTATTGTACAAGACAAATACAATAAGGGCTTTATTATGTTCCCAAAATACATGATTATTTTCCACCCTCTATCCATTGAACTAAAGATTCCCTTCTCCTCCTCCATGAATAGCTTGAGAAGATGGTTCATAACCATGACACAGTCTATTTTTTCTATGAATGACCTAGTAATATGTGGAATTCATATGTTTTTAACTAATAAAATGACTCATGAATTAAACGCATGCTTTTTATATACCCTAGAATGGTAGTATTCGATATCCTTATTTATGGTTTCCCAATAACTTTGGGCATAAATCAAAAACTCCCTTACCAGTTAATATATATTCTCAACATGTTGTTTGATCTAATTAAAATCATCTTGATGACATGTATGAACATCACCCATAAGGGCTTACAAAACATCTTTTACTATATATTTGTTCATTTTACCATCAATTGAGGACGAAGGATTTAGATTAGAAGATTTAGAAGTAATATTTGGTAATATCACCATCCTCTGCAAAAGAGAATCCTGACTAAGAGAAAAGAAAATCATCATCTAATCCAAAAATGATCTCATATATTCCATCTCAGTAGCCATCCTTCTATTCCCAATTTCACATTCAGAATTTTTACAATCATCTTGGGCTAAATATGGAAAATATCCAACTCAAAAAGATAATTTTCACCTTCATCACTATGTTATGTAACTACAGGTGCCTTGGATCTCAAGAATCCATGGATTTATGAAAGAAATATCTCTCTATACACATCCAAATCAAATATTGTCACAAAAATTGAAGACATATTGGTAGTTTCAGGAAACGTTGAAGTAACTCTATCATTACTAGGTTAAAAAGCCTCAACACGATTGGATCCACTAGGATGAACATCATAAGAAAATGCACGAAGCTCACCAATATCAATAATCTTATCTACAAGAGATACCTTATGATAAGATCCAACAAAAACTAAATTACCAGGTCGACTATGATTTGGTAGAGTAATGTGATCATCCTCACTACCATCATCTTCATCTCAGTTCAGATAAGAAATCCTAAGAAATTTAGAAACAAGGGATGGAACGAAAATTGATTATGCCTCATCCAATTCTAATGAAGAACCAATTTTTTCATATATATGATCTCCATCACCCCCTATAACTTCATTGGACTCTTAGTAGTAAATTCTAATCCATACATACTCTAGGAACTTCTCCAACAAAACATATGACGTCACTTCAACTCTAGAAGAGTTCATATTAGTATGAATTATTTGATCAAATCAACGACTAATATAATATAGGTAGTACTCCTAATCAGAAGATTTTTTTTGGCTCAACATTAAAAGAGTCATCATTATAAACTAACAGAAATTAAATTAGTCTCTCCATGGACATAGATCTAGCTGGAACTGAAACAGTAAGATAAGGGTGATGTGACTGAATCCTCTCAATATCATCATCATCATCAACATCACCATCACCATTTCCATCATCGCTATTTATATCCTCAGTTTTATCATTATAACCATCTAAAACATCCACACCATCATTAGAGGGTTTTAAATAACTCCTAATTTGTTCTTCTCTAGATAATGCAGTCTATTAACCATGTCTTTCACTCAACCAAATCTCTCTAGAAGAGAGAGAAATAGGTGTACTAGAAGATCCATATGAAACAGATCATCTATTAGGAATATCAGGATAACTACATTATTCAATATAAGTATATACTTCCTCTTATTCAACCATAGTAACATAAACATATTCATCCTTATATAAATAAACAACAATCTCATCATGCTCCATGATAGTGTCAACCAGATTATTGGGTGTGGTTGGATTGTCCACAGGATTAAAATCCTCAGAGATTTTACTATTATCATCAACCCACTTCTTCATACAAGGATTCAAATTCATATTCATGCATATATAGGTAACCCTGATTAATCAGAAACCACAACATTCGACCTCTTCCCTTTCTTCCTTATCTATTATCAGGACCCTGGATTCTAGCATAACTTAAATCAACACAGATTAAATCAAATAATTTGACATGGAAGATGACTTTCACATATCCATCACGTTCAGCATAATATATCTATCAAGATTTTTTTATCCCATTATTTTATATGGAATAGAATTTAAAACTCATGATATATAATATAACTAAAATACCATTTCATGGGACACAACATATGTTGAATTAATGTTAATAAAATTATTCATTATTCATCCAATTCGGTAGTAGTAAGAATTCTAATAGTGTCATCTCTATTCATATATATTACTATATCTCCATACAAAAACCTTTAACTATCACTCAAAATAGATTCCCGATATTCATAAAAAACTCCTTAGTGAGTATCAGTGATAAACATATCCCATTCTATTGAATAAAAACTAACCTCTTTTCAATCAATTATACTTCTAATGAAATATTTATTTTCACCAACACTGAAATTTATATATTGGTAGAACTAATGAACCAACCTATAATAAAAAGGTCTTTCATTTCTTCAGAACCAATATATTCTTCCCCAATCTGGGATAACCCTGAGTACTTTGGATTTTCTAGATATCATCCATCTAGCATCTCATTATTTCTTTACAAAAACTACGTGATTCGCATGCTGAGTGTTTCTCAACTCGATAATGGCATGACACTATTCTCCATGAAAATTACTATCGAGGCAAGACCATTCTTGAGAAAACACTAATTTAAAATTAAATATCACTATTGTAGTTAAACAAATGGTGAAGTGGGGTCACGAAGAAGGTTGAATTTTAGATGGGAAAAGGGATCCAGAACCATACAAATGGAGTTAGAGTGAGCGATAGAGTGAATTGAAATTGGATTTATGTCTAATCTATATCATTTAGGGACTTCCATTTTAAAAATATGATAAAATATAAAGAATTAAATCAAATTAAAAATTAATAACTAAAAAAATACCAGTTGAAAAATTAAGGCTGAGACCGGTAGATCACCCAAAAGTGGATCATTCCAATATTGTCTCTTTCTAACGATGGATTCTTTCAAAGGTGGTTACATACAATGGTGTATAATTCCAATTTTTTATAATTATAATGATTTATCATTCCAAGGGTGGATCATTCCAATGGAGTGTCACTAATGGTGGATCACTAACGGTGGATCACCATTGGTGGCTAGTCCAACATTGGCATTTCCAACATTAGCTTGTACAATAGTGGGTTTTACAACAATTTTTCCTTCAATATTAAAAATTTACTAAAATTTATCAATCCAAATTCATTATTGATGTATCTTAATCTCTAATAATTCATGTGTTTTTAAAAAATATCAGCAATCTATTATAAAATTCCTAATAATTCAAGATTTATATCACCATTTTTTAAACGAACTCTCAAAAAGTAATGTTTTACATAAATATGATTTGTCCTGGAATGATACATTTTATTCTTAGATATATTTATTGCTCTTGTGTCGTAAAAATTTATAGGTACATGTATACATTGATATCCATAATATTGAAATGTGTGTTTAATCCACAAAATTTGGGCTCAGAAACATCCTTCAGCCATGTATTCAGTATTAGAAGTAAACCATGAAATAAAATTTTTCTTTTTACTAATTCAAGATAATAGTGACTTTCCCAAAATAATTCATGTTATGTATGTAATATTTATTTCTAACATGAAACCAAAAAAATTTATATCTTAATAACTTACTATGTAAAATACTTGTACTCTATAGTAGAACAATACTAAATTGCTTGTATATTTGAGTCATTTAAAAATTATTTTAACAATAAATAAATGAGATTGTTTATAATTTTCATAAAAATGAGAACAAATACACACACTAAACATAATATCTGGTAAAAAAGTGGTTATGTATAGAAATATTACATTCAATCCTATGTAATTAGTTCAATCTATTGACTTTCCAACATTATCAAGATCTACCTAACAAGGGGTACTAATTGGAGTTTTACTATTTTCATTGTTATCCAATCCAAAATGTTTTAGAATTTCTTTAGTATTATTATTTTGATTTAAAATAATTCAATCATAATTTTGAAAAAATTTAATTCTATGAATGAATTTTATTTCACCCATTAAACTCATTTCAAATTACTTTTCCATCATCTTTGAAAAAGCACCACAATTTTTTTAAATGGATCCAAAAAAAGATCATCCACATAAATTTTAACTAAGAAAATATCTTTTGAAATTATTTTTGTAAAAATTTATGAATCAACTATTCATTTTTAAGAAATGTTTGAAATAAATTTATGGTGCGCATATCATACCATGATATAAGAGATTGTTTTAAACTATATAATTTTTTTTAATTTAAAAAAATGATTTTGAATATGTGGATTTTGAAATCCAAGGGTTTGTTCAATTAAAACATCCTCAACAATATAACAATTTCATAATGTAGTTGTTAACATCAATTTGATATAATTTTAAATCTAATGTGCTACATAGGCAAGAAGAATTCTATATACTACAATTCTGGACACTGGTGAAAAGGTTTCTTAATAGTCAATATCCTATTCTAGAATATATCCTTGAGAAACCAATATAGCATTATTTATAACTATATTTCCTTTCTCATCAACATTATTTCTAAATCCCCACTTATTCCCAATAGTAAAAGTGTCATAAGGTTTAACTAATAGTTACAAGAATCTATTCATTTCAAATTGGTAATGTTTTTATTAAATTTATGTTACCAATAATTCATCATTAATTTCACCATTTATGTTCTCAATTTTATGTTGTGACAAGGATCCTTGATTTTAAAACTGATTTATGAAAGAATCTCTATTTCTTGTGCCTTTGTATAGATCTCCAACTATAGTATCAAAAGGACAGTGCCTATGAGTCATAAGAGCAATTGAGAAATAAAGTCTAGATCTCAAAGAAATCTTTAGTTTTAGATGCATGTTCTAGACGTTCCTCATAACTAGATGATGTTTATATTTATTTAAAAAAACTGAGAAGGTTTGGCTGTGATACCAAAAATTGAAAAACCGCCGTTATGGTAATATTAAGGGGTCTTGGGCTCATATGGACCTATTTCATTAAATTTTACATGAATAGATTCATCCACAATATTGGTTGTTTTACTAAACACAATATAAGCATTATTAGATGTTTAATAAATATGTAAAATTATTTCATTATAGTTCGAATAATTTTTTTTGTTGTTATCCTAAATTTAATTAATAATGATTTTGCAAACAAATCTAAAGATATTATCCTTTTTATTTCTAAAATTCCATAATTCTTAAGGAGTTCTTTTTAAGACAAGTATAATTAAAACACTATTAATTATGTAACATGTTATATTCAGAACCTCTTACAAAAAATAAACTAATAATTCATTCTCATTGATCATGGTTCAAGAAATTTCATGAAGTGTTGTATTTATGATTTCTATAAGACCGTTCTATTGTGGGATACTAGGGGAATAAAATTTATTAGTATATCAATTTTTTCAAACAAAATATTGAAATTATTGATTTTCAAACTCACAATCATGATCACTCCCTAAGGCCTTAATCCTATGTCCAATAATATTATCTATAGTATGTTTATACGTGGTAATATAGGGGAAGGATTCTATTTCTTTGGATATGAATAATACGAAAGTATACATAGAAAATTAATCTACAAATGACATAATCAATGTGGTTCCAATTTAAACCTAAAACTATAGAGTGATATCCTATTAATCCCAAGTATACAAAGAAAAATCCTCAATATGTATAGAGGATTACTATGTATGAGTCAAGGTGGTTAAGAATGTACATTTTGTTTGTTCACATGCGGAAACATGAATGTAATGACTCGAAATTTTGATTACATTTTGTTTCCGAACTTTGTGTGTTATTTTATTTTATACTCAAAAAACTATTCCATTTAACAAAATGAGTATAATTAATATAAGACAGTTGGGTTTCGACTATTATATTACTGTTGGTAAATAAGACCGTTGGAAACTAAATTTTGCGATTATTGCCTATAAATACAAGTGATCTTGATTAGTTAATATAGAAAGAAGATTTGGTGGCCCCATCCAGTAGTCTCGGGATGATCGAATCCTGTCTGGTGGAACTCAGGAAGGAGATAGAACCTTTGGGCTTCGCTCTGGGCCAAACCCAAGCCAAACATCATCGTGTGAAGCTAGAAAAGAATCTCCTTCACAAGAAGTTCAAGCTAATAGAAATCACTATTTGAGAAAGGTTTTCTGAGCCGCCCAAAGATTCTATCACCCTAGCACACCATACTCTTAAGTCATACGCTGGTGTTATAAGGGGTTATGTAACGAGACCGTAACTGCCTTGTGTAATCCTATGATTTAAATAAAAAAATTTATTTCTTATTATGATGAAGTTTTTGAAATTTCAAATGTCCGGATAAATATAGTATGCATATTATTGATGAATTTTTGAAAAATGATTTTTTTCAAAAATATTTAAATAAACTTTAAATAATTAATAATGTGTAATTATTTTCAAAAAATGGTCTTCTACAGTTATGTTCAGTATGAAATTTAGAGTCTAATAACATAAACTTAATTTTTGATGAATAGTAAATTCTGAATAGTGATTTTATGCTTATGATTACTAATGTGACCAAACAGATTAAGTAACTTCACTTAAGAAAGTATTATTATAATTGAGGCACCCAAAATAAGTAATGTGATTCAATAAAATAGGTAAATAACTGTTTTAGAAATTATTTGGTTAAATATTAGTTTTTTCAAATGAATAGTGTTTTTTTCATAATTATATTAATAATATTTAGAGAATTATTTTAATAAAAAGGATTTCTTATTTGAAATCAGAGCATTGATATTTAGTTAAGGTGAATTTTTGGTATTTTTCTGAAACTGATGAATTATCAGTGAATAGTGTTTTTAGGTAAAAATTAAATTAAAAATATTTATAAAATTATTTACATAAAATGGAGTTCATTTTTGTAATCAGAGAATCGATATTTGGTAAAGGTTAAATTTTTGGTGATTTTTTAGAGAAAGTTGAATTTTCGGTGAATAGTGAAAAATACAGTTTTTGAGTTTCAGGTGTTTAATGACATCATTAAGGATTTAATAAGTATGCAATAATTCTAGTAGACCTATGAATAGTAATATAAGGTATGAGGTTTCCCAAGTGGCCAATACAATGGGAAAATACCATGGGCTAGCCCATGGTTTTTTCAATACCACCGATGAGGTGTCCCTTGGCAATTAAAGCTTTTTCCCCTCACTTATCCAATAAATACCATGACTTTCCCTCATTAGTTTCATTTACAAATCCTCCGCAACGAATTTATGGTCTCTTTAAATCCCAAGGAGTCCTTCCAAGGTGCCCTCAATCCCACCAAGGTCCCAAACTTCGAGTTTTAGGAGTTGCATTTTAAGGTAAGGGATCGTACCTCTCTTCATCATTTAAAGTACTCTCTTTTATGTCATTTCATTTACGGTGCATGTTCATATTTTGTAGGAAGTTATTTTATATTAAACATACTGTAATTTTTATTTTCAGATGATTTGAGAACCCAATTTTCTCTCATCAATTCATTTTACAAATGTTTAAGTGGCGCCGTTAGGCTGTCGAATTTTTGTAAGGGATTCTTTCACTCTTCCCATTTTCAATGTTCTACATTCATGTCCAGACTTTAAAATTAATTTCTTCCATGTTGGGGTATGATCTATATATTCATCATAATTTACATTTCTGATCATATTATTAGATACCCCCTCTTTCTCTCATAAACTCATTTTAACAATTTTTATGTGGCGTTGTTAGGCTGCCGAATTTTTGTAAGGGCTTCTATCACTCTTCCCATTTTCAAAGTTCTACATTCATGTAAACTCTTTCATGTTCCATTTTTCTATGTTGGGGTATTATTTCTATATTCATAATACTGTAATTTTATGTTCACATGATTAGAGACCCAATTTAATCTCATCAATTCATTTTTTTATGTTTTAAGTGACACCGTTAGGCTGCCGAATTTTTCATAAGAGAAATCTTATTTTTGTCTACTTCTTATGTTTTTCGTTTCATATGGTATGTCCTTAAAATTTCATTAACATGTTCTTATATCCTTTATATTCTGTCCCTCTAATATTTTATGGATCATTTATGAGTGGGTGACCCATGTCCCATCTCTTTTCAATGTTTTCTAAAACCCTGCAACATAGCCATTATGCTGCCGGATTTTCGTCTCAAAATATCTCCCTCTTTTTCTCAAATTCATTTATTTTTTTAAGTGAATACTCAAAACACTTTATTCTATAGGGGTATTCACATATATAACAAAAATTTATATTTTAAATTCTTGGTGTTACGTACATGAAACCCGCTTTCCATTTCAGTGGGATAAAAGTGACATAAATATCATGTTTTTAAAGAAGTTTTTAAAAGGTTCTGATTAAGAAATGAAAACCATTTCTATTATTCTATATGGGTTATTTATGAAATTTTTGGTGATGCTATATGTGTATCACATGAAAATAAAGAGAAATTAATGGTGCGCCATGATAACACTCCAATGCATTGGGTAAAGACATAATCTCTAGAGATGACCATTTTAAGGATACCTTGGTGAATAACCTTGGTAATTTTTTAATGACACCTTGGGGATTAACCTTGGTGATAAAGAAATGATTGTATAATTTAATTTTTGTAGCCAAATATTCATGTTATGAAACACATTATTTTTATTATGATATGTCTCGTGATATCTTTTTTTTATAAAGGCCAATGACCTTTTTATTAAAAACAGGAACAAGTAAACAAAAAGAGTAAAGCAGTACAAAATACCCAAATCATTGGCTCTCATTATGAATGCCCTATTTTTTTCATATATTTTCTCCAATCATTCGTTCTGCATCTCATAAGGCACCCTGATCTAGAGCACTACCTCACCCACATCTGTGACCCCTCGTGATCTCTTTATTATGCTTTAAATTTATTAATCATGACTTTATTGATGTATCTCATGTTCAAATGTAAAATGTTTCTCTTGTTTCCATTACTGGGCCTTCTGTTCACCCTTTTCTTTGATGTATGCTCCCTGGTTATGAGATGTGGTAATGAAAATAGGATGAACAATGAATAATCCTTTCAAGTGTTTAAGAAGAATTTTTTATGTTATTCACGTGTTTTATGTTCCTATTTTCCATGACACTAAGCTTTAAATATCCTATGTATGTAAAATGTAATGAAAAGTTATGTATTAAAAAGGCAGGATTCTATAATGAACATATTTTTTTTGCACAACATGAAGTGTGAACATTTCATTTGATCTTAATTTTAAAATTAATCTATGCTTATAGTTATTTTCAAATGCTTTACATAATGTTTGTTTTATTACATGTGGAATTATCATTATATATTGTTATGTACCTTGACTTATTCTAGGAATTTTTTTTTATTTTTTTATGTAAATATCTTATATATATTTTTTATAATCTTTCTCTAATATTATTCTTATGATCCATGATTATTATTACCCTTACTTATAATCTAATATCACCCCATTCTGATGTTCCCTTCCCCAAATTATAATGATGGTTATAACTTATGATAAGTTTATAACGGAGTCATGTGTGGATTGATTATATAAAAATCATCCTGAGTATCGTAAAAAAATATTCATATATAGTTGATCCTTGAAGACAATAAAACATAAATTATTTGGATTGTGTGACTACTATGAGATTTAATTTTTAACATTAATTTTTTATAAAATAAATATTGGTTTTCTCACTTTGTATCAAATCGTGTGTTTAAGGATAGTTTTTTTTCACTAAACCTGGTATTGTGGGTCTGGGCTGCGATATTATGTGAATGCCTATTTATTTATGTATTGAAATTTATTAAATGATTTGATAACATATATTATAATTTGTGTAATTTTATGAAACGTTGAAATACTAAACTAATGTAAGGTCTATGACTGTTATAGTGATGTTGGTATCAATGGAGGAATGAGTGACAATCTTAGGTGAGTTATGTTTTAACAATGTGAGATTAAAAGAATTTGTTTTATACAAATTCAAATGTATTGGGGGTTTGGGATCCAATAATAAAAATTTTGGGGATAATACTATGATTTAAAGGATTAAAAATGATTTCATTTCTTACAATGTTAGTAATTATAATATAAAACAAAGTGATCATGGTACATTATGCATGCGTGAATAAAAATGGTTGATGTGAACAATTAAAATAGTCCTTGTGAAATATTTGAAGCCAAAAACACAGTGTTCATATTGAAACAAATAGAATAGAATCATAGATTTAAGAGGTAAGGGGATGAAATATCATTCTATAGATTTAAATTTCCTAAAAAATGTGCGTTAAATTGTTAAAACTGAGAAATCTTTGTCAAATTGTTGTGAAATAATACTAAAATGGGCATTAATTAATTTATGACATGTGGTAATGAATGACACATCAAAACAACATGTTTTATTGGTATTAATGATAATGATATAGTCATGTGATATGGTCAAGACTAGATAAAAGATCTTATATTTGAGCTAAATCATGGGAAAATGATCTTCGATTAATTTTTCGACAATTTAGAATGAATATAAAATCAGTCTGATAGGCATTGTGGCAAGAATGTCCAGAAAAGTAGTGTTAGATGAATTTTTTTTAAAACATGTTATATAATAAAAAATTATAAAAAACCTTTAATTCTTATGATATAAAAAGAAACAAATCGGCAATTATATTGTGAAATGTTGGAATTGATAACATGTCAATCTGACTTGCATTTTAAATAGAATAACCAATCACATTTTAAAAAATATATATGTCATTCAAAACATATGATTGATTGAAGAATTTGAAAAATTGACATCACATTTTCGTGATACAATAGGAAAATTATATTTGATTAATTTATGAAATGTATGAATAGATGAAGCATAAATTTGGAATATAGTGTACTCAGAATGTTTGAAGGTGCATTTTAATGATTTAATTTTTTAAAACATGAATCAAATAACCAAAACTGAGAATTATATCTCATATTTTAATGTAATACTAAGAAAATAATCAACGATTAATTTGTGACATGAAGGAATGATATTTTTATCAACCCAATTTTCAATGCATTTGGAATAACTAAAAAATAGTTTTACATAAAAGGAGATTAAAAATAAGTGATACAATCAAAACTCGGCAAAATAGAATATATGTTTTTAAATACTAGGAAAAAATATTTGTTTAATTTCTAACATGTTGGAAAAAAGACACATCAATCCAATATATTGTGTGATAAAAATTATTTAAAAAATTTTTAGTGTGGAAGGATGTTCATAATATGTGATATGATGAAAAACTAGAAAAAATATCAGATTGTTGTGAAATATTAGTACAATGATCACTGATTATTTTCTGAAATATAGGAATATGTGGCACATCAATCTAGCCTCTCGTGTTCTTAGAATGACAAAAAGGTAATTTTTAAAGATTTTAATTTCATTAAATTTTTTTTATATGATCAAAATTGTGAAATAGGCCTCATAATATTATGAAATTGTATAAAAATGATCACATGTTAATTTTTGACATGTTAGAATGACCAAAACACCTACCCAACATGTAGTGTTCTTAGTATTACAAAAAAAGTGATTTCCGGTTGTATTATGATTAGAAACATGTTGTAGTCAAAAAATAAAAAATGATCATAAATTTTTATGAAATCATGATTCAATGATCAAATATTAATTTTTAAAATATATTAATGAAGATTTTTAAATCCTCTGTTCTGCATGCTGAAAATTATCAAAAATCGTATTTTATTGTAAAATTTGATTAAAATCATGTGATATTGTCAAATCCTAGAAAACGTTATCAAAATATATGGGAAATCATAAAAAACTATCACTTATTATTTTTTGACATGTAGGGATAAATAAAATGATAATTTAATATACAATATATTCAAAATATTTAAATTAATTTTGATTTTTCCAAAAAAAATTATATCACAAATAATTTTATATAATTAAAAAATAAATTGAGTTGTAATTTTTATTTTTTATTTAAATTTTATATTATTAATATATATTTTAAAATTTATTTCATTTTATTTATGTGATGATGACTAGAGATTGATGAATGATTTTATTCAAGGTAACACTACTAGAATATTTGGTTTCTTGTGGGGGAGATTAACGAGATTTCTATTCAGCATTTGCTATTGATAGTATTAGTGACTTCTAAAAGGAAGTCGCTCTATTTTTTTTCTAATTTTCACTTCCACATAGACCACCCTACCCACATCACTATCTAACTCCCCCCTCTCGAACATCGAGGAGTCACCTCTATTGAAATCCACTCCCCTCTCTCGTATTTTTGAGCCCCGTAGCCATTGATACCCCCTCTATCATTATGGATCCCCAAATAATTCATTGTTGATCCCCCACCGACACCATTAAAATCCACTTTCAAACCTCCATTTGGTCATTCCCTGTTTCTTCAAGACCCCCTCCCCTATAACCCATCGAGCCTTCATGTACCCTCTATGCCATTTTTTGACATCTCGCATGCCCTCTCCCAATTTTCATTGAGCTTCCTCTTTCCCACCCCAATAAAAATGATCATGCTTGTCCTCCCTACATTCCTCTAACATCATAACTTATATCCAGTCTTTTGATTCTATGGCATAAGAGCTCTCCCATAATTATGTTTTTTGGATGAATTTTCAAGGAATTTAGGTTATAAACATAATCTCATCGTGCTTTATTATTTATATTGAGAAATCGACTAATTTGTTGAAAATATGGTTGTGTAATTTTAGATTTATGGTGTTTCAAATAATGAAACTCATTTTTGTGAGTCATATTTGGTTTGGAATGTTAATATTATATTAGTTTATAATATAACTTGAAATACTTGAACTGATATATGTATTTGTAAATAATTTTGAATTTCGATGGTTTGAAGGCATTGAAATGTATTTTTTGTTATTTCGTTTCTAACAAATTTTCTGAATTAATATGGTCAAATTTTTAATCTTATTATTATTTTAATAATTAAGTATTCCATTTTGATTTTTAAATTTATGTAAATTGTAAATTTTATTAAAATATACAAATAAAGAAATTATTTTTTTTCTGTATAATTATAAATTCACTATATTTAGAAGTCGAATAAATATTATGAATATATATATAAATTTTTAGGGTTTAATCATTATATATGAACTTTTTTTTAAATTTTTATAGAAAAGTAAAAATGTTTTCAAAATTAATACACCTTTTTTTCTTGACACATTTTTTGATAAATTGTTATGTTATATATATATATATATATATAAACATATCTGTGCATATAATGTATTTTAAAAATAGATGAATAAAATAAAATTTAGATAAATATAGTATATATATATTGAAAAATAAATTCATCTTATTCACAAAATAATGGTTATTAACATTAATTAACAATTATTTATTAATTATCTTCTCATAAAATTCATAAATTATAATTTGTATCATGATAAAATTGTTTGAGTTCTATTTTCCCCTCTATTATGCTTATTAATTAATATTATATAGTTTATTTTCTAATAATATCTAGTAGTTATTTTTTTTTAAAAAGAAATAAATGATTATAATGGTTATCATATTTCATTTCTAATAATTATATTTTCGTATACATTATTTAATTTTCATTTGATTAAAATGTATGTTTGATAATTTTTTTATATATTTTAGTTATTTTTTTATATAGATACAGATATAGATAAGAGTTGGATTGATCTACCAAATTGGTATTCTGATGAAGATTATACTGGGATAAAGCAATTTATCGATTTCACCAGTAAAATTTAATGTGATTTGATTAGTTTTTCATATAGAAAAGTTGAAAACAGATATCTCTTAAAATGAGATAGTGTTAGAGAACATATGCTTCTGAATAGGTTTTTCCAAAACTAAAAGTCATGTACACATCATTTGGAAGAGTCTCTTCTTTATCACTAATTAAGATGTATTCATATGTATTTTTATCCAAGAAGTGGTTATTAAATAAACATAATTATCAGTGGTATTATGCATCAGTTTCAACCAAAATTGAGTAATGTCTTAAATGATGATGTTAGAGGGAGTATTATCTAATTTTCTGAAAATGGGGAAGCATTTAAATTTTTTGAAATTATTAATGATGTGTATACTATATTATATTATTGATACACTAAATTAGTAAATTTTCATTTTTCATGGAATTGTTACACAGGAATACATTGAATTGGTGAAAAGACAACTCCTTTGAAGTATTCTTAGTAATGTTGATGTAGGTACTCCCTGTTGGAGTGACGACTCTAGATTCAAACAATGAAAGTTACATACTGACATATGACCTTGGTTTCACCTAAAAAACCACTGATGCGTTGAGTAATGACAATATGTTGTTCCGAAATGAGACTGTACAACTCAGTTCTTGTATTATTTGCTACTCATCCTAGTGAAAGTAATATAAGATTAATCATGGTTGTATGATTATTCCTAAAAGGGTCATATAGTTAAAGAAATAGATTACCACTATGAAAATACATTACATCCCACTAAAAACAAAAATCAGGATATTTTTTATATTAACTAAAATTATTAAAACTGATGAAAAGAAATTTAGAGAGAAACAAAAAGGATGATAGGTTAACTCACCCAGTATATTCTTTGGCCTAGAAAGAATTTAATAAAAACCATTTATATATTTCCTATTATTGTATTAATGTTCGAGTAGGTTTGAAAATAGAATGTTTTAACCCATTCATGTTTATGTTCGGTGTGACACATAGCGTGTGGCCTGTGGTGTTGGTTCTATACCATGTACCCTTTTGGATAAGTATAAAGTAACCATTCTTGTAACATTAAATCTTATTTATAAACCAAAAGGACCTACTAATTAAATCAATGTTTATATGAAATCATTTATTTGGGAGCTTTTATAATTTTAGTAAGATGATTTAATAACTGTTGATTCAACAACTAATGAAATATTTAGACTTCAAGATTACTTTTTTTGATAACTAATTACATCCCAATTTATAATTTCTTATCAGGTTGGAGTAAAAAATTGTAATTTTAATCTGCCCTTTATAATATAAGTAGAAAAATATAGATTAATCTCTATAAAATTTGGTAATACCTTGGTAACATATGCTTTCATCATCCACTACACAAGTTCATAGAATATAGTGTGTCATTTTATTGGAATATATTGTATGACTCAACACAACAAATAATGTCTAAGCTACAAATTATAGCACAAATTGACCCTGAAAACATTCACCCGGTTTATGGTTTTCCATATTTATTATCTCTTACATTTTGATCCATTCATAATATAAATAGAAAAGGTTTTCATAATTAGAAGAATATGTGTATTTTCATTAAAATAAAATATTGGAAAAATAATCTTTTAAGGCATAATTTGGATGTGATGAACATTGAAATAAATATGTGTGATAATATATTATGCACCATTTTGGATTTTAAGGGGAAATTAAATGATAGTGCCAACTCAATGCATGAATTTCATGAAATAGGAATGATATAAATTTTATATTTAATGTTTGGTTAGGGTAATATGGAATACATTCATGTTCCAAATTACATAATAAGAAAAAAATATAAATAAACATTTCTATCAATTATTGGGACCATCAATGTGCCTGATGATTATTTCTCTAAAATTTAAAACTATTTAAAAGTGGTGATCTTGAAATTACATGGGATTAAAATTCAAAATAATCATGTTATTATTCAATAATACATTAAAATTATAATTCATGGTCATTATCCTACAGATGTTGTTAAACCATTAGTTGATGTTTCTAATTTTTTCAGATAGCTTGGTTGATCAGACTATTAAACGAATGATTTGAAAAAGATTCATGATAAGATTTTTCTTACAGTTGTTGAGGTAGTGGGTGCCCTAGACCCATCATGAATAGTATTTTTTTTTAGTATGATGTCATGTTTATAATGAGATATGCATTATTTACTCTTACCATAACAGTTTTCATACTTATACAACTATTATTTATATAGTATTTTCCATAGATTATTTTTTATATCAAAATGTTATGGTATCTTCAAGGAAAAAACTAGAACCTTGAGATACTATGACATTAATCGTAAACATATTTCATATGGTCTAGATATAGTTTATTTACTGGATGAAAATAAATTTTTACTTTTAGGTGTTATAGGCTCATAATAATTGAGACTTCTTCTAATAAAGTTCTCACATGGAGATATCAAGTAGATGATATTGTGAGGGCTATAAAACTAATGGGAACACCACATGTTTCAGATATCATTGGTAGTTCCTATCTGTTAACACATGCTGGTATTCTTATTTGAGAATATTATTAGTGTATACTATTTTATCAGGAACATTGATGTAAAAAAAACTATGTGATTGAAGTCGTCATGGTATAGATGTTGATGGGTTGGTCATTGGTGGTATAAAATTGATTAAACAATAGAGAAATAATTTTTCACATCTAAAAGGAAGTGATCTCTCTGGCATATTTGATTAGGATGGTAGTACCATTACTAAATTGATGTCCATTATAGAAGATGTTATGTTCATCTAGTTAGGTAAACACATAATAATGTAAGAAGGGATGATGACACAAAGTGTTCATATAGTATTATAATATATCATGAGATAAGTATATTATATTACAAATCATGTTTTCATAAGAACAATTATAGTTTCAAGGAGAATACCTTATCTTTTTAGGGTTCTTAATGGGGTTTTAGAATCCGCTCTTAGTCTATGAATAGTATTAGCTGTTATCGAGATAAATTCCTAGAGTGTCACATATTTATCATATTCAAAAGTGATCTCTCTTATGATGAATAGGATTTAAAGCCATGGTGGGACCACTACATAGGTCTCGAGAGGGAAGCTCTTGTTCCATGATATCGATTGATGATCACATCCCATGATTGATGGAAAAACATAATAGTGATCATTGGGATGTCAAAGGCATGACGAAAAATCCATGGTAGTACCCATAATTCAATGATCAATGATCCCAAATTCTATTGATTCATGTGTAGATGACCTAGAGGGATCATTCATTGGTTCTTTCATGCAATTGTTTTTATTGATGAGAAGATGTAAAACATCACTTCAGATTGAATTAGGTCATTGTTAGTTTTATTTTTGCACATACAATTCTTCATGTGTGGTCCTTATTGATTGTGTCAGGATGCGCTTCACTAGAAATGATGTAATAATGTACATCACTGGTGAAACAATATTAAATCCCATTCTCATTTACTTCAGTTACATTCCTTAGTAACAACAATTTGAATCCAAAGCATCAAGTAAAATTTTTAATCCAAATAAAATTCATTTTTCATTAAATTCATAATGTGGGAGTTTTTATGGTCTCAATATTTATGAACGTTCATTGTTCCTATTACAAATGGATATGTTATGACAATCCAAATAATAGAAATTAGATGGAAAACATTTTTATTGCAGGTTTATGATGAAGAATTCATATTCATATTTTTTCATGTGTATGTATGTAATTTTTCTTAAGATACCAACAATTTTAGCCAAAAACTATAGTCAGAAAATTGTTTCCCTACCCAACCTTTATTCCACATGTTTTTGAAATTTTTTATAAAAAAATTCTGATAAAACAAAATTTAATACAGTGGTTCAATAGATATAGTAACATAAAAACAATGAAATTAAAAAACAATTCTATGAATGGGCTGACAAATTATGTCTAGTGGCATAAATTATGAATATATAAAAAATAAAAATGGTTTTGGATGTAGTGATAAATGTAAGAAAAGAAAGAATTTTTTTTACCCATATAGGTTGATGTCGGCCACGATGATTAAATAAATATAAAGCCTCCACCAGGTTCCCCTTCTCCATGACCACTGCCTCATCTAGCCATATAGTCAACCCTGTTATGCCAGGCCAAACCCCATATACCCAATTTCACCACCACCTACATCGATCGACCTCCCTTCATCACTCCTCAAATTCTCTCCACCATGACATTTCTACTTTAGCTCATGTCAAAGTTCCCCTCACCATGTGCCTCGCTCTTCTCATCTTCACATTCCTTATAAACCCATCGGCCTTTTGTGAATCAGAAACTCCATATGTCCTTTCTGACTATCTCTCGTACCCTCTCAATCATTTGGACTTCCCACTATCGTGCTTCTATATCATAGAAAGATCTCGAATAACCATTTACAACCACCTACTAGTGGATTTATTCCCATGGATACCCCCTAATATTTTTGACCTATATTGTCCAGAATTGCGTCACCCAAAACAACTTGACTTGGTTTGATTCTGTACGGCCTCCTACAAATCGGCCAACCTGTGGCCCAGACTGATTCAGCCCTGTCTGACTCACCCAACCCATTTCGAGTCTAGATGGGGCACAATACTCCATTAAGGGTTATTCTAGGAGAATAGAGGGACAAAATAATAAAATAATACTAAAATAAATAATAATATAATTTAAAAATTAATTAATAATTTGTTGAATATATTTAATTTTTTTGAAATGGGATCGAGTGAAATATTTTATTTGAAATAAAATTTATAGAATTATTTTAAATCATTTAACACTCTAGATATTACTTTATCACAATTTTAATTTTTATTATGAATTTAATTTGTGCATCACTTAATATTAAACATAGATTGAACATTTTATGTTTGATATTAATATATTTAATTAATTATTGTGAATACATGAGATATGTAATAATTAATTTCAATAGACAATTTATGCATCATCCTCTTTTCATCATTAATATGTATAAGATAATGTGTGTCCATGAGTGTTATATTTCATGTGTATTACACATTCTCAAGACTTCCACACTTTCATATGAGTTTTTATATATTATAATGAACATGTTTTATTCTTTAGACCTTGCTGAGATGGGGTGACATTCCTGATGAGATGGCAATACATTGAAGATGGGTTTTAGCTGCAATACAAGTCAGATATGACTAAGGTATTTTACCCCGATAGTCATGTATGATCCCCTAAGACAAAATGGATCCCAAAATATCAAATTCTAAAGATCACTCTCATTTTTATATAATTTTCTCATTGTTCATTATTTTTTGAATATATTAGTTTACACTAACACATAAAATAATAGACAAGTAATGCATATATTTAATTAATATAATATGAATGTGTTTCTATTTACTACATCTTAAGGTTATGGGTGATCACATATAACTTTTATATTAGATAATAAATGATTACATTAATCATTAAATAATAAAAAAACTCAATTTAATATATATTCTTAACATCTTATATCATTTGAATTTGATCAAAACTATGTGTATTGGGTGCTCGTCATCCCTGGTGGAGGGTTTCCCCTTCTACTAGGGAGTTATTAAGAAAGAGATGGGTCCACATAACTAATTATGGAAGAAAAGTAGTAGAAATATAATATGTTTTCATGTTTAGAAAGAATATTATTGATTAAATCAAGATTATGATTTGTGGAAGTTGGGTCATCACTCAACAATTCAAGGAACTGCGTGTAATATGGTCGGCCAGTCAAACACTCCCCTCAAAACTATCTAAGTAGTGTGGTAGACATATCATATAATATTAGGATGTGTTTCAAAGATCCTTCACACTAGAACACATTAGTGATTGGGTATTTTGAATCTATTAGTTAGGGCCACTATGGTTTGATAAAATAGCAGGATACATTTAAGTATTTATTCAGTAATGTCTAATCAGTAATCAAGTTAAGAGGTATTAATTATCAGGTAAATTTATTTTAGTAAAACGGAAAGTAATACCACATATAAACTATGATTATATTTATACAATGGACATGTCCTCATTGGAACAAGTTTACAAAGAGTAGTACAGGTACTTACACAAAGTACATCAATATATGAAATTCAAAATGCTGGAGTCCCCATTAACTTTTTAACCACCTCAAGATGAATGGGTGATAAATATTATTACATGAGAATCGTGTATATTGAATTTTATTTTAATATCATAATTATATCATCAATTTTCAATGAGAATTGTAAATAACATCATGACATGGTTAATTTCACATGTTGACACATCTCTTAGATGCTTTATTTGAGAAATTGATGGGACATAAGAATGGGTGTTGATTAAACTGAATAAATGTAAATTTAAATTTGAAATGATAATTCAATATATACCATTCTTATATATTTATATCCCACTAATTCCAGTTACGTTTAATATTAAGAAAGGTAAATTATGGATAACATGCCTCATTACCTTATGGGTAAAGTTTTCCAAGGTGATAAGAGCTTAATGAAAATTTAAACATTAGTTCTTATGGAACACAAGTAGAAATAAAAAGTAATGATTAATATAGAAAGTGGGATGCCAAATGTGACTTTGTAACATACGTCAAGGAATTGAGGTTGATTATCAGATTGGAGGTTATTCTCTTTGCGATCCGTGAAATAAGTCATTGAATGTTAAAATGAGATGAACGAGATTGAATAAGAATATAATTGCTTCTTCTTCTTGTATATTCATCATTATGGGATGTATAATCATAATTATTGATAATTTTATAAAAATGACTATCATATTATATATATGTGTGTTTTTTTGAGTGTGTGTGTGTGTATTTAAATATAGTAACCATCTATGAAAGGAAATTCTATAGGAATTAAGGTAATTTTTCCAAGTGGTGGGGAAAGCATGATTCCAAAGTCAATGGTGATAGGTACACAACTTATAATTATCAATATTAATGATTGAAGTTAAAAATTTATTGATTATTACCAAAACATTTATCTCAATTGTCAATTGGTCCTAAGGAGACATTATTACAATATGGAATGATTTTTTTGGTCTTTGATAATCAACTAATATTTTAGAAATACTGGAATCAATGGAAATAACTGATGGATATCAAAACATGAGGCACTATTACCCAGTTATGGAAAAGTAATTCTTTCTTTAGAAATTTAAAATTAGTTGTAAAGGATATAATATGTATTGTATTCTGTCTAGTTGGATATAAATACATTAGGTATTATCAACAGATTTACTTTTTTATTATTGTACAAAGAAACATTTTGAAATAAAGGTAAGCCAAAAATATTTCAGAATTTGATCCACTTGAGATCATGAACTATTTCAAGGTTGATCTTGATGTAAAAATATATTTTAATGAAATTTATTTAAGTGTGTTAATTAATTTATATTTCATGTACTTAATATGCTTGTTCATGTGATATGAGTTTCTTTGGGATAGTTTGATGAAGAATACCTTCAACAAGAATTCATCGATCATTAACATGTAGCTAGGATTAATTACTAAACACATATTTCCTTACACACATCAGAGTCATGATGTTACTACGAAGTGTAAATAATGATAGTTACGTGATAATATTTTACAATAAAATGTATTTTGGATTAATCCCAAAATGAAAATTTCCTTATACACATGAATGTTATGATATAAGTAAAAGGAGTATCAACGTTACGACACATACACATTGTAGAAACATCCATTCTATTTGAAGACATGATTCCAAAATAGTAGTGTTATCCTATAAAAATGTTCCAACTATAATATCATATGTATATAATATGAGTAATATTATGATATATATCTATCATGTTATAAAATTAAGTATTTAGATATTAAGTGTTTGTTAAGGATTGCAACAAACATGCATCAAGAAAAACAAAAATTGAATAACTATTAATATCCTAATATTTTATAATGATATTAATAAAAAACTAATATAAAAAAGTTATATTCAAATGATGGAATATATATTTCCATAAAAGAGTACACATCATTATTTTGAGATAGTGGGAGAAATATTGAATTATATTAAGTCAATGTCTGATATGCACATGTAGTTGGAGTATGATGAAGTTCCAAATGACCTTGTTGATAAAGAATGTTCCAAATATACATTCTAAATAAGAAATAAAAAACTGGGGAAATTGTTTTACATTCACCATGGTTTTGATACTTTATCCATTAAGAGTAATGAATCCCACAAGTAAGCATTAAATGGTTATAATCTATGATTAAAAATATCAATAAAAATTATATAATGGATTTTTTATATAAATGTATATGGGATTATTATTTTGAATTCTTTAGTGAGTATTCAAGTGCGACTATACATGGGTGGTATAAGTGTGGGACCAATAATGAATGATTTCTAATACCAATTTTTTTCCTAGATCTACTAGAATTTGTTATGTCATAGCTACTTTATATGATCATTAAATTGTAATTGGATGTCAAGACCACCAATCATGGATGTTTCACATATGAAATAATTAAAAAGGGATGGTGACACCATAGGATGCCCATAAGGGGTGAATGTTTTTGAAATAATATTTTGTATTGGAGTAAACATCAAGATTAGAGAATATTCATCTGGAATGAAATTTATCTATGTTTGTATAACAGGTTAGTGGTTGTTCCACTGTTTTGAAAATAAAATATGTTTGATATCATATGGAATATATGCACTAGTCTTACAATTAGTTCGGACTAGAATAAAAGAATCTCTATAGAAATTACAAAATGGGGAAACCTAAATTCTAGGAAATGAGATCTACTAGGGTAGATCTATTTGGTTTATTAGAATAATTCAATAGTATTTATATAGATATGATAGTGAAAGATGCATGTTGGAAAAATTTGGGAGAATTGTCACCAATATCACAAGGAATAAATCTCGCCAAAATACTTATATCATACACAAGAGTATATTAATTTTGAATTGTAATTCCATACACTTTTATGGTGGATCAATCAGATATTAGATGTTATGTAAAAGATGTGATATTTCCAAAATATATATTTTATTAGGTGAGTATTAGTAAAATATAGTAGAACTACATGAGAAATGGTCATAACTATCTAATTGTACTTGAAAGAGTAAAAGGGGTATACTCCTAGTACATAGAGAGAAAGGGAATATTGTTATTATGGGGATATAAACTAGTATACCTTCCTATAAATATGATATAATATCATATTTAGGCTATGGTAATAAGCAATAGAAGCTCATTTAATCTAGAGCAATCTATAAATACAAATACTGAGTGTGTTGTAGTTTTTAATGCAGTTAGAGAATTAGTGTAAAATATGAAACCATTTATTTCAATTCTTAGAATCCCACCTAGAAAGTAATTTTTTTATCATATTATAAATTATGATAATTTTAAAATTGGTACTACATAGGATGTAGTGTTTTGAAAAAGGAAAAGAGGGATATACTCAGGGATATCATCTCTTATAGAGTCTTACTCAAGGAGGTGATGTTTAAGAAAATAGAATTACCATGTAGTAGAGATGTGGTGGTCCCTAAGACTAAATTCATAACCTAGAAGAAGCATGGTATTATCATTTCTGTGATAATAGTGTTAATTATAATGTTGTCTCTAGTGAATGTGGTTGTGTTGTAATAGTGGCTTCCCTAGACCCATCTTGAACAATACTTTTGGATTACCATGTTTTGTATATTGTCAGATATGGATGATGTACTCTTACAAAAATAGTGTGGATATTTCTACATCAACTATTTATATTATAATATCCATATATTATTTTTTATGAGAATCTCATAACACTAAAAAATTAATCTTAATCATATATCTTATGGTATAGATACATTATACTGACTGCACACAAATGATGTATGAGTTGGGGGTTCATAATCCTCAAGCCTTATTCTCATAAATTTCATACATTGTGATCCCGAGTAGATCAGATCATGAGGAATGACTCTCTAATAGCAAAACTTCATGTTTTAGGTGTCATTTTTAGTTCCTTTTAGTGAACATGTGTAATGGTCTCATGACTTTAAATTATTATCAATGTATGTTATTTTATCACATGATATGATTCAAGGAAAAATATATAGAATTGAATTCTTAGTGATGTAGCTTGTGTTGGGTTTGTCATTGGTAGTATGAAATTGATATAATAATAAATAAAAAACATTTCACTTCAAAAAATAAGTTATATCTGAGGCCTAGTTGATTAGGTTTATAGTACCTTCACTATATCCATGGCCATTTTAGATGAAAGTAAGTTCGTCTAGTTAGTTTAATGCAAAATAAATGAATAAAAATGATGACATAATGTATGCATATTTCCTTATGAGATATCGCCAGACAAAGATATTATATTACATGATGTGTGTTTATAAAAATGGTTTTCATTTATATGACTATAACCTATATCTTTAAAAACGTTTATATGCTACTAGAATTCATTTTTAGCCAATAAATAATATTCTATTCTATAAATATAATGTCCTTTATGGTTACACACTTAGTGTATTAAAAATTCATCCCTATTATGATGAATACATGTTTAGGACAGGAATGGGTGTTGTAAAAGAGTATACAGTCACCAAAGATAAATAAATTCATATTATTTTTGTTTTTAATAATTATTATTGAATTTATTTATTAAATTTATTTATATGTATTAATGTAAATACATGGAATATATTATATGTATGAATATTTTTTTAATACTCAAAGATCGTTTAATATTTTCAGGAATAACGAGTCATGTTAATGGCTCATTTTTGTCATGTAATATATTTATTATAATATTCGTATGTGATAAAAAATATAAATGATATTTATGACTTAGTAAATTAGTAATAAAATGTCGATTATATTTTATTTATTAGGAAATATATATATATAGATTGGGACACTTTTTTGATATTTTTTCACTTAATTATATAACTAAGAGGAGTCTCCAACACCTGGTACTATTTATACTATTTTTTGGGTGTCTCCCCTCTTCTCACTCATGCATCCTAGAGAGAGAATATCTCATTCCAAGTTATCAACAAAAGACAACCGTTATGGATTTATGGAATTACATAAATGTGATCATGGTGACATTGAAGGCATCATCAGATCTCTACATTAGCACCCATAATTCTATAATTGATGATCCAATGGACTTTTGAAGAACATGTGAATTATCTAAAGGGATTCAGATTATGTTCCTTCAAGAAATGGTCACTAGTGATGAACATATATTAAATGAATCATTGGATAGATTGAAGTAATTGTTCACTTAATTTTCATGCATAAATTTCTTCACATGAAATCCTCAAAATTTCTACCATATTTCACTTTTCCAATGATGACATAATTTCATCCATCATCGGTCAATTTTTTTAAATCCTCAGCCCATCTATTTCCATTATACCCCCCACTACCAGTAACACTATGTCACTTAGAGAAACAATTTTAAACTTTTTTTATTTCATGGCCCGCTTGAATGTACATATTACTAGAATAGTTATTTCTAAATCTCCTATATAATTTAGGTTGATATATTTAATAGAGTTAGACTTAATTGCATTGAAATTGTATGCATGCAATAGCTCTCATCCAAAAGCATCGATTACAAATGGGTATTTGATGGATGATGGTACAATTTTTTGTGTTTCATATATTGATGATGCTGAAAAATGTTTGATAAACCCTCCTAGATTGAAGAATGTATAATTGGAAAAGAGGAAATATTTGATATGGGAAACAATGATTGGGTTAAATATTATCGATGCATATTTTCAATAATCCATCAGTTATGCCATTGATACAATAAGTTGGATAGTTGATCTGTTATTCCTTATGATTCTATATTTAATTTATTCATTATATTTAATTAAGTTTTAATTTAGGATGCATATCACTTAGTTGAAATAGGAAAGGCCCTGTACGGTTGACCATAAAATCCAACTACATCATTTCAACACATTTCATGAGTTTTCCAAGACACACATGAATATATATAATTGTTTTAATATTTTTATATTGTGAATGAGGTGAATTTTGTCAACCCCCATCCATTAACTTATCTAAAATTTACATATTCACAAGATACATGAAATATGTTTTCATTCAATGACAAAAAAACTAAATCGACTAGCTGTGGGTATATTTTTTAGGTCTCGTTGCTACAAGTATTTCGATGCTAATAGATTTTGGTTCGGTATTAGTGATTTTGATATGAAATGAGGAATGTATAATTGTGTAATTGTATGTACATCTATTGATGTTGGTTATTTATAAGGATTAATGAGAGATATTATTAATGTTATTTATGGTAGTTGATTAAATAATATATTATTGCCTTGCGATTGGGTCAATTTAGTTTCTGGAATAAAAGATTACCATTTCCAATTTACATTGGAAAAATTTAAAAATATTATATATAAAGATGAACAGGAAAGAAATGATCCTATTATAATAGAATCCTATGAAGAGTATGTTTACTTGGACATCACTGATTCATACTAAAGATTTAATGTAAAAATTCCCTGAATGAGTTTTTTTATTGAATGATACGAACCTGATATTATTTTCTTTCTTGATTAATAACCTAACCAAACAACAATATATATAAAATAATAATATAAACATTTATTTAGGGAGGAAATTGAAGGAGATACAATAGATTTTAAATATCAATGGAAGAATGCCAATAAACTTTTTTTCTAGATGCATATAGAAAATCATACCATTTCTAAAAATATTTATTAATTATATGTATATAAATTGTTTACTTTTGCGATATTTTGTTATGAATGTAGTTATGTCACATGAAGGTCATTTTTTTCAATTGATAGAGTTTGTATGTATGTTTTCATTTTCTATATTAATTACCTTTAATTTTTTGTAAGTATATTACCCTATCAATTTATCAATTTTCATTATAAAATATGTGTTTTTTTAATGAATTATGAAGTTATGATTATTAGGATCATGTGCATCTTCTATTAGACACATAATTCCTAGTTAAGGGGTTTGATTCTGGAACTTTGGACACTATTTGGTTTTGCTGTTTAATGACAACTATTATCCAGTTGGAGAGGGTGTGAGCACATTGATTCATCGGTTGGGGAATATGATATGAGACCCACACAGATTCTATATAATGAATCATTATTGGACATTATTCCACCTAAATATAAATGATAGATTATGGATGGAGGTTTAGGTAAAATTATTGTTTAATTTTTCATGGAATTTTTTTAATTATAATCATAGCCCCTGAATATAATTTTTCTGTTAGATAATTTGACATATTTCCCGAATGAGTTTCAGACATGTATGAATCACCAAATGTTGAAGTTTGTGCATTTATTATAATGTATGGTTGGAACGAGTTCATTGGAAACCCTTTTTGGGAGCATCATATATTTTATAGCAAGTCGTTCCGGGAGTTCTTTCCATGCAGGGGTAGAATTTTGTTGTTTCTTAGTCATGTGGGGTGATGATGTTTAAAATTGTTTATTTTAATATATAAATGATTCTAATTTTCCATATTCCTATTAAAAGAATATGTTGAATATAGACTGAGTCCAATAGTTATTCAAATAATCCGGAAATACTAGGCACACATTCTAATCTTGGACTTTAACATTTGTCTCAACGTAGATAGGGTGTATGTTTATAATTCACTTTTCCTTCAAATATTAAAAATATTTTTGTATAACATGAATATAAATATGTATTTGGTGGTATCCTTTATTATACACAATCCAAATAAGTGATACAACTGACTAGATGCCGATATGGATGAGGACTAATGGAATTTTTGATCTCAATGTTGTAAACATTATAATATGAAATTTTTCCATAAAAAATATATTTTTAGTTCACAGAAATTACTAACATTTATTCATTAATTCATTATATATATTTGACACACGCAGTTTGAAACTGAATTTATAGAGCTTCAAGATAATAATCATCCTATATTTGTGTGCAGAGATGAGATATTTTAGAGTAACTTGGGGTGTTATAGTTATGTTTACTCATTGAAATATGAAATTGGATTCGCATGATGTGTACTTGTTAAAGTGGAGGAAATGGGTTCTTGTAGAGATATATGGATACACACACTGGATGAGGTCGATGTTGTCATAAAGTCCATGAAATTTAGTCTGTATGATTATTTTTGGATGTAATGAATAGATTATATGGAGATATTATATTTAATGTTTGAATATATAGATGAAGTGATGATGTATTTCCCTTTTGAGGGGACACGGATGGTGCAAAAGGTAAATAAGAAAACCAATTATAGGCATATTGAAATTTGTTAATATACTTATAATATATAATATTTATATATATTGTAGGCTCTAGATACAACTAGTGTACATAATCAATAAATATTTTGTGAACTGAATGTGGATTCACCTGATGCATGAGGTATTTTAGGGTACCAATTTAAAATTTAACATTAAATTTAAAAGAATAATTTAAATGTGTCTTATATTTATAAATTTTAATAAAGAAAAAATTGCTCTAATTATAGTGTCACCATCAAAACTCAATATATGAACATAAATTACTATAAAAATTGACAACAACGGACTTAGAGTTCATTCTAAAATGTCACAATGTACAAAATGTCAATCTGAGGCGTGGTTTGATCTTGATGAATAAAATTGTACTTTTTTATTTTAAAATTCTAAAACATGTATGTAAAAGCAAAAACCATAGAAAAAATCCAATGAATAACA
The DNA here is from genome assembly GCA_963277665.1 of Viscum album. Classification (NCBI taxonomy): domain Eukaryota; kingdom Viridiplantae; phylum Streptophyta; class Magnoliopsida; order Santalales; family Viscaceae; genus Viscum; species Viscum album. The sequence continues at coordinate 1,876,362,837 of OY728150.1, read as the reverse complement.
TGAAATCATATAATTTCAATCTTTTTATTACTATTTACATGAATGAGTAGAAAAAATGTCAATCCGACAATTGGTGTTCTCAGACATACCTAATTAGAGAGTTTTAATGTCTTGATGAGCTTCAAAAACATGCATAACAAAGTCAAAAATAATAAAAAGACCTATTATTTTAATGAAAACATAATAAAACAACCATATAGTGATTTTTGAAATTTTAGAACTGATATCACATCAATTAGAACTTACGTTTTCCCGAGATTATTGGAAATTTACATTTAGTGTTTTAAAACACTAAAACATGTGTGAAATAGTAAAAACCATAAAAAACTATTTATAACATGAAATTCTATTCAAAAAATTATTGTTTTACAAGTGTAGGAGTAAATAGTACATCAATCTGAGTTTCTATGTGCACAAGATAACTGAATAAGCATTTTGTAATTGTTTGAAGGTATTTAAAAATGTCTGTTAGGAGGTCAAAACAATAAAATTGACCTCTTATTATCTTGAAGTCATAGGAAAAACCCCATATAATTATGTTGGAATGATTGACCAAATGGAATGTTAATCAAACATTTCATTTTCTCAGGATGACCCGAAATGTACTTATATTGTTTTTAAACACTAAAATAGGCATATAACAGTCAAAATAATATAAAATACAAATAAATGATGTTAAATCATACAAATATGCATTTGTGTAATTTTTTAAATGTAAAAGTGAAGGGAATTTCAATCAAACAGGTGGTTTTCTCAAACAAGACAAATATGTAGTTTTTAAAAGTTCGATGTCCTTTAAAGACAAGCATCATTGGTCAAAACAATGAAAATAGCCTCTAATTTCCATGAAATCCTAAATAATGGTATGGTTTTTTTTATATATTTTATTGGATAGAATTTCATTTTCTTGGGATGGTCAAAAATCTATGTTTACTAATTTATAAACACTAAAACATTTGTGTAACAGTCAAAACATGATAAAATAACCTCTGAATTATGTGAAATCATAGAAAACTCGTATTTTTATTATTTTGTGACATGTTTGAGTAGAAAATATTTCAGTCAGATGTGTGGTGTGCTCAGATGGATAGAATAAGTGGTTTTTAGTGGTTTGAGGTCCTTTAAAAACATGCATCAGGGGGGTCAAAACCAAGAAAATGCTATATAATTATTGTTAAATCATATGAAAAAAACATTAGAGTGTTTTTTGAAATGTTTGAGAAGATGGAACATCTATTGGATGTGTTGTTTTATTATGATGACCAGAAACCCAATCTTATTGTTTTAAAAACAATAAAATACATGTGTAATAATCAAAACCATAGAAAACAACCTTATAATTACATGAATACATGGTATAATCATATTTTTATTATTTCGAATGTTTATGATTATATCGAATGCTAGTCAAGTGTGTTGTGTTCTTGAACAGACCAAGTTAGGAGTTTTTAATGGTTTAATGACATTTCAAAACATGATTCATGTGGCGAAACCCAAGAAAAATAACTCCATTTTTTCTGAAATCATGTGAAAACAAATACAGAGTGATTTAGAAATATTGTAGTAGTTACCAAATTAATTATGATTGTTGTTTTCTTAGGATGACCAGAAAGACACTTTTATTGTTTTAAAAATAGAAAAAAACATGTCACAGTAAGAAAAATAAAAAAATATATTTGAAAGACATGGAATCATAGTATAATCATTTTATCATTGTGGGTTATATGTATGAGTAGAAATCATTTCAATCAGACTTGCAGTCTTCATAGGATGACAAAATAAGTAGTTTTTATGGTTTAATAGCCTTTAAAAACATGTTTTTGGGAGTCAAACCCCAAAACTACCTTCAATTATTTTGAAATCATATGAAAAAAAAACTATAGAAAGATTTTTAATATATTTGACCAGATTGAACATTAATTTTACATGTCATTCGTATTATTTATAATGTGTACAAGAAAAAGACACGTTAATTGAACATGATGATTGCTGAGATAGACCATAAAATAGTTTTTGATGGTTCAACGACCATTAAACCCATACTCAAAGAGGTCAAAACCAATTAACCTCCAATAATTTGACATGATATCATATTAAAAAAACTATAAACTAATTTGTGATGTTTTTGAGATGAGCACACATCTATTAGATGTTATGTTTTCTCTAGATTACCATAATTACACATTTTGTGTTTTGAAAACATTCAAACATGTGTGTAATGATAAAAATAACAATGAACAATATCCAAATGATGTGAAAAAATAGGAAAATCACCATTGTAATTTTTTCAATGTTTAATTGTAGATAACACGTCAACCAAACATGAGATGTTTTTGGATAGACCCAATACAAAATTTTTAACAGTTTTACATCCTTTAAAAACATGATATTGATAGTAAAAACCAAGAAAAGTTCCATCTATTACTATGAAATAAAAAACCATATAGTTTTTTTAAATTTTAGAGCAGTTGACAAGTCAATCATACATGTTCCGCACTTGAGATGACCATAAATGCACTATCAGTGTTTTAAAAACACTAAAACATGCATGTAATGGTAAAATATATAGAAAAAGAACTCTGGATGGAATAAAATCACAAGGAAATAATATTTCTAATATTTTGATGTGTGTGATAAGGAATCACATCAATCAGATGTGTTGTGCATTCAGACAGACCAAATAAGGCATTTCTATTTTTTCTGATCTTTAAAAATGTCCACTAAGAGTTAAAACCCAAGGAAATATCATCTAATTTACATAAAATCATACTAAATATTTTTGTGTACTTTTGTAATTTTGAAGCAAACAACACATCAATCAGTCATTTTATTTTCTTAAGCTAACCAGAAATGAACATTTAGCATTATAAATACACTAAAACATGCATACAATGATCAAAATCATAGAAAAAGACCATAAAATGTTGTTAAATCATTGTAAAATAATATTTTTATTACTTGTGATGTGTATAAATAGACGACATGTCGATCAAACCGGTGGTGTTCTTATACAGACCATGTAAGTTGTTTTAATAGTTTAACAGCTTGTGAAAATGTTTTTCAGGTGGTAGAAACCATGAACATGACCTCTTATTAACATTAAATCATAAAAAAATGACTGTATAATAATTTTTGAAAAATTTTAATAGAATAAATCCCAATCATAGCTGTTGTTTTTCTGAGATGATAAGAAATTCACTTTTACTATTTTAAAAACATTAAAACATGTGCATAATAGTGAAAACCCTATATAATTACCTCTAAATGACATTAAATGAAAGTAAAATAATATTTTTAATCATGTGTCATGTACAATAAAAAGGCACATCAATCACATGTGCAATGTGCTCAGACAAATTGAACAAGATGTTTTTAACAGTTTGAATCCCAAAAACATGTATGTTGGGGAGGGCGGCAAAGTGAAGAAAATGAAATTAAATTAACATAATTCCCAATGAAAAAATTCCATAGAGTGATTTAAAAAATGTTAGAGAGGACATCACATCAATTTGAGGTTTTGTTTTCACATAATTATTGGAAACACACTTTTAGTGTTTTCAAATAACTAAAATGTACGACAATCAAAATAATAGATTATGGCCTCTGAATGAAGTGAAATCATAGAAAAATCATACATATAATTTTTTTAATGTGTATGAGTAGAAAATATCCTTATCATACATGTGATGTGTTCGGATGGACCAAATAAAAAAAAATTAATGGTTTGAAAACCATTAAATACATGCATAAAGAGGTAAAACCCAATAAAATGAACTCTTATTACCATAAAGTCATAAAAAATCAACAATAGAGTGATTTATGAAATGTTGGATCATACGACACATCATTTGAACTAGTTTTTTGCTTGGAATGACCAAAAGCACACTTTTAGTGTTTTCAAAACATTAAAATTTGCGTATAATGGTCAAAAATATAGGGAACGGCCTATGGATGATCTATGAGCTTAGAAAAATCATCCCTGTATTATTTTTTTGATGTGTACCAGTATATGGCGTGTTAATTGTAATTGTAGTGTCCTTTGATTGGATGCATAACACTACCATAAATCTCCCATTTATCAAATCTAGAAATAAAATTTATCAGTGAAAAAAATAACTACTAATCTATGTGTCATTCCAAGTGGGTCCCATTTATCAGTGCTAAAAAAACCCTGCTAAAGGACCCTTTTATCAGTGCTAAAAAATGTAATAAAAGATTCAAAAAATTAAATTTTTAAAAATAAAAAAAATTGACAAATTTGAGGGTGGACCCCCCTGATTAGAAGTCAACTCCGAAATTTTATATCCCTCATCTATCCTTCTAAAATCATTAATATAAATCGTCACCTACTACACACACCTGCGCTCCCCACCTTTGCTGGGTTTTAACCCTTAGACCCCCTTCACACGCCCATGCCTTTTCCACCCCTATATAGTTTTGTTCTATATTTTATGATATATCAATATATTTATATATATTTCATTGAATTTTTTATCCATACCATGAATGCTAAGAGACATGAGAACCTGCTCCTGAGGAAATCAAATAAAAATAATAGTACAGTACAAGGTATCACGGAGTCACTCTACAAAGATGAGAATAAATCTAACAACAATAATTCTCCTGAAAAATACCATCACAGTAATCAGGCAACAAAAAAGACCAAAAGGAGGGGACCTCATTAATTGCCCTTTTCGCAAGAGCATTTTCCACTTGATTGGATTCACGATAAACATGTGTAACTTCAATGGCATGCGATCCAAGAATCTGAAGACAATAAATCTAGACTGGGAGGATCCCCCATGGTACATTCCTCGAATTCTTTTTCAAAATTGGAACTGCAATAGATGAGTCTGATTCTACCCATAATTCATTCCAACCAAAATGGATAGCAAACCATATTTCATTCATTAAAGCCCATAGCTCAACTACAATGGCATATCCATTGCCAATAAGATGAAGAAAATCATCCATTGAGAAACCCCTGAGAAGTACGGAAAATACCACCACATCCAGAGGGCCCTAATGCACTAGAGGTATTCCCATCAAAATTGACCTTAATCCACCATAGAATTGGCAGAATCCACCATATGTATTTCACCATAAGTGCCATCATCGTCCTTCTAGTAAGACCAAGAGATCTCAACAACACCAGGTCAGAATAATCATTTTTAAAGAAAAATTCATGGATAGTGGAAGTCATGAAAATGGCAAGATGCATCGTTAAGACACCATTGGGAAACCGCTGCTGAATGTTGGTGAACAATAGTCCATTTCTGGACTTCCAATTGAAATCAATAACAGCCGCAATTGCAGCCAAGTGAAGAGGATGAACTTGATCACTGAAATTGGCCATGCCAATGGCCAGCATTAATTGATCAACTGAATGAAAATAAAGGCTGCATTAAAAAATCTGTTGCATTTAACACCATAACATGTGAGAAAATCGCAATATAAGAAAACATGGGAGATGGTTTCATCTGCTCCCAAGCAGACATGGAAGACCGGGGTGAGGTACAGCCCAGTTTGCTGCAACAAAAACTGCAAGGGAAATTTGTTTTTCCATATTTTCCATACGAGCAATGTTCGCATAGGGGGAATAAAGGGCTTAATGAAATCCATAACCCATCTAGGGGGGTGAATAGATGTACCACAACGAGACTTATTCCATTCCTTTGTGCTAAAAAATCCATTCAGATCCGAAGTCCATACCAGAATATCATAGTCAGTGAAGCAATATTGCATGACTTCAATTCTTATGTGGCTGGGCAGAATTTCAGAAAGGACCAGGTATGCACCATGATCTGCAATCCATTAGAGCCTAAGAGATGGTGGAATTATGATCTCATCAAAAATGGTCCGTGACAACCAAGAGGTGGACCATCAATTTAGATTGGACTGCTTACAGACCAAACTTTTTATCCATATATATATTTATTTAAATACATATATAATATATGTTTTTTCTATTTGTGTGATTATAAATACATACATACAAACATACATATATTTATATATTTGTGTGCATCTATAAATATAAATATACATATTTTTATTTCTTTACATATATTATATGTTAATATATATATACATATATTTGGTTATATAGATGAATATATATCTATTTGTCAATACACAAACAAATACATATACATATATATAAATAAATATATATATATATATATATCTTAATTGTACTTTTATATAAATATTCATACATTTTTATATTAAGTAAAATATATTTTTTTAATTAAGATAAGGTTTATAAATTTAGAATGAAATTTTATATGTATATATGTTTACATATTATAAATCTATATTTTTATGAGTTAATGTATACAAAATATGAATACATTTTCATATATTAGATTCTAAATAACAATACAATATGAAAAATTGTATAACATAAAAACCATAATATCAAAATGAATGTATTACCTATTAATATATTTATTCTACTCCAAAAAAATATAATAATACCCCCCTAAATGATGCTGAAATTCCAATTAATGTTTAAAAATTTGGATACCATGACTAAAAACACAATTTTGGAGGGCTTCTAGGACTTTTTGCCTTGAGAAACATGATTGTAGTTTCCCCCAATCACCATGGAATTGATATTTTTGAGATATTTGATTTGATATGTTGTAGAGCACAAAAACGAATCAAAATTTACGGTCATTTTAACATCACATAACATTTTCAACTTATTTTAAATCGTTTATTGGTTTTTTTATTTTTTATTTATCATCATATTTTTATTAAATGACTATTACCCATCAATCATTAGAAAATTATTAATAAATATTAATATTAAATTATTTTATAAGCCAATTTCCCCTAAATATCTTATATATTAAGTGTAATGGTGTATTTATCCTTATAAAAATCATATTTTATAAAATATACTATATTTATATCAATATAAATATATTTATTTATTTATTTATGAAATTTAATGATAAATATTTTTATTATAAAAAATAATTTTTAACAATGAGAATTTTTTTTAGCAATTATAAAGGGAATGCGCTTGTTAAAGCTGATTATGTGGCAGTGTAAGTACTTCTTAACAGTTTTCCAACCATTAAAATCATGTATTGGAGAGTGAAAACTATGAAAATTGGATTTGATTTTCATGAAATCATATGAAAACAACTGAGAATTATTTGTGAAATGTTGTAGTAGATAACATATGAATAAGACATATTGTTTCATTACAAAGACTAAAAACACACTCTTAGTCTTTGAAGTCATTAAAATTTGTGTGTAATAATAAACCCCATAATAAATGACTTTTGAATGCTGTTAAATCATAGCATAATATTATTTATATTATTTATGATGTGTATGAGAATAAATGATGTCAATAAAACTTCTGGTGTGTCAGACGGGCGGAAAAGAATTTTTTATGGGTTTGATTCCTTATAAAAATGAGTGATATAGGGTCAAAAACAAAGAAATGGCCTCTTATTTCTATAAAATTGTACGATAACGATGATAGAGATCTTTTTGAAAACTCAAAATTGATGGAACATCAATATGAGGGTTTCATTTAATGTAATAACATGAAACACACTTTTAGTGATCTATAAATTTAAATATATATATATATACCAGTCTAAACCATAGAAAATTACCTATTAATGATTTAAAATCCTAATATGAACGTAATTAATTTTATTTTGACATGTATGAGCATATTTAACATCAATCAAAAGTGTGATGTGATCAGAGAGACAAAATAATAGATTTTAAATTTGAAAATTGATTTGAAAGTAGTATATATTGAAAATTAAAATGGCCATTGATTGTTTATTATACTATGTTTCAATAGAATTATACTGTATTTCAACTTACATATATATCTAATTCTTTTTATCACTTCTAGAAAAAGGAGATTTTTAAGCATCATAGAATGGGAGACTGCAATTAGCCGTTATTAATGGTGACTAATAGAAATTTACAATTGTGATTTCTGGCCCGGATTGAAAAAATACCATGACCTGTCATGCCCCCTACCCACACAGCCCGCCTCATCCATTACCACCTCCCTCTCCATCACATAGTCTCACTCCACTATCATCATCACTATGTTCTCACCTGCTTCTCCCTCACTACAACTAATCCATTACTACTCTACTCCCCTTCCCCAACCCACTCACCATAACCCTCCTCACGCACCCTTACTACACCTTACACTTCCACCCTCTCCCTCACACAGCCTCACTCACTCGTCTCTATCCTTGTATCAATTCAACCCTCTCCCTTGTGCATCCTCACCTCACATGTCACCACTGACACCCCTCCACCATCCCCATTTGTGAATACTCTCACTATTCCCCCTTTTCAAAGTTTTTCACCTCATAATGAAATTTTTATAAAATTTTACATGTGTAAATGGAATCGTTGAAACAAGAATTTGGTCATAAAAACCCACCTCATCACATCCTCTCAAAAATTCATATATTCCCTTTCTATGCAGGATCAATTTTTTCTATGTTTTTACATCTTTATATCCATAAATACTAACATCAAAGGTTCTAAAAATTAAATTTCTATTTTCAAATACCATGGAAACCTATATATTTCCATAATTTTTTTGACTCTCCCCCACCTCACAAATCAACATCAACATTTTCACAATGTCTAACATTTGTTTTGTATTTGAATGTTCTTGAACATCAATTTCAATAAATTTTATACTTTTTGATTTGGGTTTTTATAAATTCATAACTATCTTCACCCTTTTAACCAAATGCTATAGTTTATTTATGATAAACTGTATTTTTTATTAGCTCATTGCTAATCACCAGTAGAAATTTTTTGGATATAATTTTTTTACATATAATATTTTCAACATTGTTTCACTAATAAAATAATTAATATGATCTCATAAACTATGATTATATCTAGTGGCATAATTTTTTTACAATCTATATTCAAATTATAAAATTTCCATGACACACACTATTCATATTTTGGATTTGTTTTAACAAGATTAATTAGAATGCTTCATATATAAATTTAATTTGATTGTTATAAAGGATGAATCTTAAAAAATAATGTTAATAGATTAAAGAACCATTATTTTCATGAGAGTATCATAGAGAATCCAGTGTATAAATTCATAATTATTTAGGTTTTAAGAAGTTATATATAATGTTATCATGATATATTCACTATTAGTGTGGTCATTGCACCGATATTTGTTTCTATTCACTGTTAGTATTTTGTATTTAATGTATTTTTTTCCAATTTATGTTATTATGTTACTATCTGTGTATTATTTTTCTATTATATGAATATTTGTTAAAAATTTTTGGGGAATGAGAAATAGTTAATAATACTAGCTCAACAACTATACTAGATATTGAAAAAGGTAAGATAGTCTCTTTCTCCTTAGTATTTATTTTCAATCAAGTTCAAAATATCTTATAGTTATGGTCATTATATCTCTTTATTATCAACCAAGTTTGCAAGGCTGGTGAGAGGTGACTACTCTGCGTTTTATGGATTCCAATTCATAAGAATTTACAATCTCTCATTGTTATTATTTTAAATTGTTAGAAATTATTTCTAATCATTAGAATTTTTTATGAACATGATTGATAATGAATTCTAGTGTGATAGAGAAGGCCTGATGTATTCAAAAATGGTTGAAATGCAGATGATCACAAGTTATATTATTCCCCTTGATATCATAATTTCAATGAGGATCATTTTAATATATGTCAGAATATATCTCATAGAGAGTTATTTCATGAATGTCATTTTATAATACCCAAACCACCTCTTACAATTTTCAACCGCTGAGATAGTTTCTATTTGGTAAGCTTATGGTTCATTATTATTATTTTCCATCCATTTGATATTTCATTAATTACAAGTAATTTAATGATTATATTTGTTTTTAATAAGTTTATTTATATATAAATACATTCCCTTAATGATTCATTTTTTATGTAATGTTGTTTTTTATATTTATATCTTATCATATTTAATATATATTTATAGTTTTACACCCATTATTTATATATTTATATAAAGTTTTTCTCTTAAACAATAAATTTAAAATTTTAATTTAACTTAATGTTTAAAATATAGTACATTTAAACATATATCACTTGTTTACCCATTTTGTATAACTACAAAAATATAGTGAAAAAACATACTAAAAATATAATTATAATGAATCGTGATTATAATAGAGAATATCAATGTCTCAAACCCACCACTTATAAAGGTTAGGATATCAATGTTGTAAAAATGGCCCACCACCTATATTGGTTTATATATATTTATTTGTTATATTATTAAGATGTATGTCAATTTATTTATAGTGTTCCATTTAAAACTATGTATTGATTAACATTGAATTATATGTTTCAGGAATTCGTAGCTTTTCAACCACACCAAACAATGTACCAACACACTCCAAGTTGATATATATAATATGAAATAGTCACGTAAATAATTTATCTCATTATGAAGAAGCTAGTTTTCATACATTTCAAAAGAATTATGCATCAGTGACTTTTTAGTTTCTAGATTATGTAGTTATGAATTACCATATATTTCAATGCTAAAATTTCATTCTCGCTAACAACTGATGATACAAATTATAAAAATATGTTTTCATTTTCAAATGATATATTTATTTATTAATGTTTTATTTATTAATCATATGTTTTTTTTGCTATTTATCATTTTATTTTAAATTAAATAATGTTTTATTAATAATGATTAATATATTTTTTGATTTTCTACACGAAATTATCATGAAACATTATTCCAATTAAAATGTTTCACTTCCTTGTTTAGTATATATCAACATAGTTTCCAACATGAACTTGATTGATAATGATGTCCCATGAGTGAGGGACTATCTGAAATATTTGAAGATGAGTGAAGGTAGACTTATTACCCTTGATATAAAAATTTAAATGGGGATATTTGTACTAGAGGGTACACTATTTATTATTTCATATTATTTTATGTATCCAATTTTATGATTCATAATTCACAACATACCATTTTCAACCATTGATATGGGTTCAGTTTGGAAATCTTGTAGTTTAATGTTATTATTTACCTTCCATTTGATATTTCATTATTTACTAGAAGATTCAAGTTTATAGTTAACACATATTTTCTTTCTATAGAAATACCTTCCCTTAATGTTTTAGTTTTATGTATTATTTCTAATTTTCTCTCTTCTCATATTTAATTCATATATGCTTCTTTACAACCACCTATTCTTCCTTCACAATGTTTTTCCCCTAAAAAATCATCTTCAAGACTTATTTTAGTATATTATATAAACATTATTATATTTATAAAATTTAATTTTTATACCTTTATCATAAAAAATATTAAATCATTTAGATTAATGTTTATAATTTGTTAGGTCGTTTATATCATATTCAATTTATAATCATGAAACCAAGTGTTTCTTTTAGTTGGAAAAAATAATTTTTATTGACACGGATGTTGGATGATAAGAAATGGGGGAATATGATTAAAATATTTAATGGTTCATGCATTGTTATTTATTTTATTTGAAAGGTTGATACACCAACAGAGTATCAATTGTTAATGAAATGGGAATTTTCAGACCACATCATCATATGAATGGAATCCCAGTAGTGAATTATTCCCATATTTATTCCATCTAATTCCCTTTTAATTAATTACTCTCTTGCATGCATTTGGCTAGTGTCAATATTATTTCATTATTAAATTATGTAATGGTAATATACATTGAAGGTTACATAGTATCATGTTGATAAATATTTTATGTTACATAGTTAGCAGTAATAGAAAAACTAATAATTATATTATTTATTGATTCCACCACATCCTTACATTCAAATGTCTTCAAATTCATAAATTAGTTACTAGATATATGAGATGATGATTGGTTGATTTTTTTATTTTCTCTATTTTTCATTATGTCTATGCACTTCTCATTTTGGAATAGCAGTCTTCATTTTTTTATTTCTTATTATCATATTTTAATATTGATGTATAAACATACACGTGTTCATTATATATTTATGATCTGCCTGAATATATTTAGTACTCAATCACCCAAACAATTACTTTTTTTATTTCTAAACATATTAATTTTAGAAATAAAATATTATTATCCTCTTCTAATTTTAATGTGGCAAAATTGTACCATATTTTTTGCTTCAAATATACTTTCTATAAGTATACTTTTTTCTGTCTTTGTATTTAAATTGATGAAGTGAAAAGAATATTTTATTTCAAATCTAGGAAAGAAATGATCACAATTAACTGGAATGGTGGCTGAGTATTTTTCTTATCCCTTAGTTTGATCTATAGTATTTATTAAGAATATATTTCAACATATCCATTCCACGAGACAAATGGTACACATGTGTTTTCCATTATATAATATTAAAAAAATGTTTGTGCTTTTATTTTTACACTGGGATTTCATTTTTTTGGTACAATTCATTGTTTTTTCTAATTGATTCCTTATTTTTGTATTATCCAAAGCCTGTGCTTTAGAAATTTTAACTAATTCAAGGAATTAAAAAATAATCATATTCCATTAAATTCAAATTTCATGGACTAAGATATGATGTTGGTTAAAAGTATTTTCTCTTTATAATCTTATGTTGTATCGTATAACACAGAAACATGGATATCTTCCTTGAATTGACTAGATTATTGATATAAGAAGAGGTATTGGATAATCATATTGCGAATTATGTGGTGTATTCCATTTTAATGACCTAGAATTTAAGAGGCTGTATTCGATATTGTAGTGGGTGGACTCAAAGAGGGTAGTTGATGTATACCATTGTGGATATTTAATAGATGTGTTTTTCATTATTAGCATACATATGTCAATCATTAATGGTTTTTCCACTGAATTCAGTAGGTGGAACATATACTACCATCCTAACCTCTCTTGTCACAATTTTATTTGTGACTCCAACCTAGTGTATTACATTATACATACATTTCATATCAAATAAAAATATCATTTCCCATTAACATTTTCAAGTTAATAAATATAATAGCATGAAGGACTATCATGATATCTATTATTTTCCATTCCTAGATTACATGGACTAATTGGGGGCATAAGGTATATGATTTAAAATTACTAGGATGCAATAAAAATTTGTAACTCGATAGGGTATCCAAATTTTTTTGTTATATTCACTTGTAATCTGAATTGGCTTGAATTTTATAGTTATTTAAATGATCAAGAACTATTTTAATTAGATTGTATGTAATTACTATCCGAAGTGTTATAAATAAAGGTTAACCATCTAATTAATGTTTTATGAGAATAATATATGTTTGGAACATATCATGCTGGTTTTTCATTCAAGCCCCTTCCTATATTATTTCATTGTACGAGAATTTTTAATGAATGTTTTCTTTCAACTATTATTCATTCATCCATTTTGATAAATTTATTCGTATTTTACAATTCAAAAAAATGGGTTATTCATCAGGAACATATACTTATAAATTTTTTAACACACATATTACATTTTTTTGAGTTTTCTTATTATAGGTTGACATGATTACATATTTTTTTACATAATTATTATATTAGTTTTCCACATTTAATTATTTATTCTAAAAATGAGGTTTTTTGCCACTACATATTCATTTTTTAGTATGTTTATGTTTCATTCAAAATATTTAATTTCTTAATTATTTTATTTTTATGCATAGTAGAACCATATCAATAGATTTTTAGGTTGTTCTTATGAAAAATTATATTTTTAAATATTACATGTATAGAAATTTATGATTATCTTGGATGAACTAATTTATTACTCTTATGATACCACTTATTTCAACCTCTTAATTGATGGAAAATGTGGTATATGGGATTTCATTATCCTTGGTATATAATTTTTATAATTTTCTTTACCCTTTATAATAATTGGAATAACCAGGTGCATTCATTTCTATATTCGAATTTGTTCCTTAAAAAAATAATACTATGAGTTTTTAGATTATATAGATTGATGTACCCTTATATGATTTAAAATAATTTCCTCTAAAATAGTGAACATTTTTTTAAGTATTATAATTTATCATGGGTAAAACTTTTTATTGTATTTTGTAGGAATTATAGCTATCCATGTTCCTTTTTTAAATATCTTTTAGATATGGTATCTTAGGATCTTTATAGGTTTTGAACATATAAACCAATTTAGTGACACGTCATGGGATATCTTTTTGAGTCAGATATTGAGGTTATTGGAATCATTATTCTATAATGTTCAAGAGAATCTTGACATAAATTCGTTGCATGTATAAACCTTCCAAAATAGTATAATTTTATTTCTACCTTATTCTCGACATCCTTCCTTGAAGAATTATCTATAATATTACATTCATTTCTAGATTTTGGTGTTAGATTTATTATTTTTCTTGATTGGGACATCATATTGGGAATATTAATGTTTCGTTTTCCTTTTAATGGGATGAGTTTTATTTCATATTACTCAATATTCCCATGTTTCATTCATTTTCGTCATTCATTTCACTCGTAAATGAGATAATAGATACATCTAATTCCTTCATCACTTTCAGATGAATCCTAATAGGGAAAACACTTTCCCTTTACATCTTTATCTATGGACAACTACTTCATGAATTTTTGGGATTTTTCCAAAATCATGACATATTTTCCATCAATTTTAGTAAAATTATTCGTGTTTTGAAAATTCAATGCCTCAAAAACTATCTTTTGAATTTTTTATGTAAAATCATCTAGACATTTATTCCGGTAAACTTCTAGCATCACTTTCCTTTGATCCACCTTTTATTTTAATTACTAGATCTATTATTAGTGGCTACATAAACACTACCTATATTTTAAATCTTATGTTGATTTATTTTCATTAGTAGAATAACATATTGATTTGATCTCTATAATATATTATAAATATCTCGTTATACATGATTTCATCGAACTAGGGTATTTATCAGATAAAAAATGGATTAAATTTATTTTTCCATTATTGAGGAGTTATTATTCCTTCTAGTATGTATTATTAGATTTTAATGGGTTATTCTTTCAAGAACTCATATTATAACATGTTTCAAATGCTCTGGTAAATCATCCACCATTATATATAAATTTTGAATACCAAATTTATTAAATCTATATTATTTTATCTTTTTAAGGTTATAAATTTTTTTATCAAATATTATTTTGTGTTTATCATTTATTGAACCTTTATTCTATAAAAACAACATATCTAATTTATATCTATGATTATATTAATGAATAATGAATATTTGATTACTTAGGGGTCTATTTTGTTGGTCCTTTAATTCAAAAAGATTTTTTAATTTTTGAAAAGATTATTTTCAAGAGGTTTTTATAACATGATGGTTGTGAATCCAAAACATGACATCTTTTTATGGTATTGTCAAGGTGTTTGGTCCATTTAATTACATATAATAGATTGGAAGTCTATTTCTTGAACCATTTTTTATTTCATTATTTAATTTTTAATAAATTAAATAATTTTGGTTTATATTTATTCATTATGTGTTAATATGTCAGACTATTCTTGAAATGTTATAAAGAAAGAGAATGCGTGGATTTGATATAATCAAAAAACAATCATATTTATATCTTTTTTCTTTATATGTGTGACGACTTCCTAATAAGCTTATTTCAAATAACATGTTTTTTTAAAATTATTTTTAACTTATAGGTCACCCTTAGATTATCCATTGATTCATCAAGGGTGTTAATATTATTCTTCAAAACAACTATAAAACAATAGTACTTCCCAATTCCAATATCTCATACTTTTGTTTATTCTCCTATTAATTGATGTGTTATATATATCAAATACATATATAGTTATTAAATAGTTTTCTAATTATTTTTTGATTTATATCTAGTTTCACACATTAAATAGAGAGTTTGAAACCTGAAACTATATGTATAGATAAATGACAATTTTGTGTAGTTTGATTGCCACATCTGAAACCTGATATTTATCAATGTTGATGATATATGATTTTTTTTTGCAACACTAATCCTGGAATTTATGATGTTGGGAGTAGACTAGAAATAATTTATGGAAATAATTATGACGTATGTATTATTCTTACAATTAGGTGATGGTGTTTGTAACATCCCATCCCAACTCACTGGCTTGATTCATGGTGGAATTGTGACTTGGTCTTACATGACTTCCTCACAACACCAAAGGAAATCAATAAATGCCAAAGGCTTCAATAATAGATGGGGGACTATTTTCACTCTAAAAATAAAAAAACCACAACCAATATACCATATCCAAACAAATTCATAATGATGCATGAAACCAATGTAACACAACTCAAGGTAATACAAAAAGGTGACAATACAAGACTATGCCATAACTCATACCAGATTACAATTCTGAAACCAAAAACCAATACCAGAGTACAAAATTGAAGACAAAATAAAAAACCGAAAGGCTCCAGTGACATAAAACCACAAATCTCAACTTTATTCAAGATCTAACTCCACATGATATACCCCAACGTATAAAGATTCATCACTATGTACACAATATACTTTGGCATTACTTATGTCTCAGTAAAACAATATTGAAAATGCACCAAAGTGACCAAGCAGGGGGTGAGTAATGAAACTCATTAGGTTTTCCAAAAATGACATTAATACTCCTGAAACAAAGATATAAGATGATAGAACATTATATATAACAATTTAAATCATTTTTAATAGTTTATTTCAATGCAAATAATTTTCTCAGCAAAATAGATTTTAGGGAAAAGAAGTCCTTCAATCCATTTAAAAACTACATTTTTCATAACTCATTACAATACACACATAAACACATGCATTCCAAAGTGATAGATTCATACTCATGAGAATTATCTGATAAATCTACAAAGTTGTCACAATGTAACCATATACTAGTTACTAAATGAAACGCACCCCCTCCACAGAGTCATGAAAATGAAAATGAACACATACAAACCAATTATTCCAACCCATTTCAGTAAAAAAAATTATTGAAACCCCTTTACACAAAACCTTTTTCAATGAATCAAACCAAAAAACTATTTTTGAAATCATTATTTTAAATTCATTCAAAAAATTATTTTTCACAACAATTCCACAATTTTACAAAACATAACTAAAAAAGGTTTCTACCAAGATTTAAATTTAAATTTTACAATTCAAACCAATAATTAATCCAAGTTGAAATCAAGACATTTAGTTTTAATAAGATTAGTCTAGAATGAAACAACCTAACTAGAAAATGATGGAAGAAACAACGAATGGTGTAAATTTATCAATAAAATGGGTTAAAAAACTCAAAAGGCCAACCCTAGATCTCATTCCATAACATAAAAATATAAAAAATACCAACATTATAGGAAATAGTCACCATTTATATATCTCCAACAGATTTGATCTATAAATCTATGAGAGGTAAAAAGAGGAGATCAAAGAAAAACCACCAAGAAAGAAGACATACCTAGGGATTTGAAATTCAATGCACCATGATTTACCAACAGAATGCTCTAAAATCAATATATATGGTCTCTATATCCTTTAAGAAGAAGAGAAATTGAGTTAGGGTTGTATTACTTAAATAAATGAACCACTATATAGAATGTCTTGTTAGATTCACCATTTGCAATTCTAACTTTTTCTCATGCATGATTATGGTGCATGGTTAGGAAAACTATGAGATAATGGTGTATATGAATCATCCTCATGGAGCACCTTGTACGATTAGATCAAATAGTTAGAAAAACTATGCACAAACCATGTATAAGCCCTCTTCCCCAAAATCATGTTTTCTTCTGGGTATCCTCATAGTTTTTCCAAATCGATCACATAACTGTGTGCCAACCTAGATCCCACTATTTCACTTTTCCCAATTTCCTAGAGATATTTCATGGTTTCAACTAAAAGTTCATAAACTGAAAATCTCCATACCCCCCCCCCCAATCACTCCAAATGTTCTCCAAACCCTCCCAAATTTTACCCAATCACATTATATACAAAAAAACATAAAAAGGGGTACTTACTGGAAACTAGGGGTTCTAATTCCTCACCAAAATTGGAATTTATATCATCAAAAAGTAGAAAATGACTACTTCCTTGAAAGATATTATTTCATTTCTCAACTGTTTACCTCTCCCATTCCCAAGTATATTCCTAAATCATACCATGTTACCACAAAACATACATGAGTCTAATGCTTTTTCCATGAAACAAAATTATATTGACTATACATAATCTACATTATCGCATGGACCAATGAATCATCAAACTCAAGGTCAATATAATAACATCGAATCACATAGTCCAGATTTGGATTCCGCTTTTTTAACTGAGAAAAATGGAACACATTATGCACTGAACATAACTATGGTTGAAATGCTAACTGATATTCCACCTCATCAACATTTTCAAGTATCTCAAAAGGTCCTATGTATCATGGAGATTACATTCCTTTATTCCCAAAATGATGATAACCAATCCTTTGATAGATTCTCACGAATAAATGATCACTCACCATGAATGGGAATGGTCATCGATAATGATATGCATATGATTTCTGATGATATTGATCTATATCCATCCTTTTCTTGATTAACAGGATCTTTATTGTGGTTTTATGCACTATGCTTGGACCAATATGTTAAATGTCACCTGTTTCCACCCAATAAACTAGAGAATGAGAAGGATTCCCATAAAATTGTTCAAAAGGATCCACATGTATCAATGTCTAATAATTTTTGTTATATGATAACTCCCCTAAAGGTATAATCTCTTCTAATTATTGATTAAATTCAATTACACAAACTTGAATAATTTCTTCAAATGTTTTTATCATCCATTCAAATTTTACATCCATCTGAGTATGATACACTATACTCGTAGTAAACTAAGTCCTAAGGGTTTTCTGTATGGATTTATAGAAATAATATAAAAACCTCTTATATCTATAAAATACTATAACAATAGGTATTCCATACCTCTTTACCAAAACTTAGACAATGATTTTTGAAAGATAATCTACCATATGAAATTCTTAAATAGATATGAAGTGGTCTGACTTTGTGATTTTATCCACTAACACCCATATGGAATTGTGTTTCTAAATTGTCCTTGGGAGACCATTCCAAATATCTATTTCCATCTGCTCCCATTTCGAAAAAAATAATAGGTAAATATTGGAACATACATACAAGTCACATGTCATTTTCCTAAACCTACTGACAAGTAATGAATCGCAAAAAAACATATCCCCCATCATTTTCATGACAACCCAGCAAAATTGTGCATTCAATGCCATAAACATCATCTATATTCTTGGATGAAAAACACATCTAGAATTGTGGTATTAATGAAGAAGTTTTCCTTAAAATGTTATAGCTATGACCATCCAACCTCAAGACTGTAAAACAGAACATTCATCCAACTTCAACCCCTTAATGGTCTCCCTAAGATTGAGTTTTTGCCACATTATAAAACATATAGATTTGGATATTTTTTATTATTTAACCATTTCAACCAAATTGTAAAAAAACTAGGAAGAATGTTGAAAAACAACCTCAATATTCACAATCCATGTGCATGTTGGCTATCACTAACGTCAACTTCCTACAGACTCATTTTCCAATTAAGCATATTACATTCTGACTAATGCATCTTCCACCGAATTGCCTTTATGCAGTGTATACATCAAATGAATGTAAAACATTTAGAGACAATCCATCATTATTATTTTTCTTAGATTCAGTTCCCTCTGTGACAGAATCTATTTCAGTATCTTATGATCTGTAAACACTATGAATTTCTCACCAAAGAAGTAATGATTCTAAGTATTCAAATCATGGACTACAGAAGCTATCTCAAAATTGTTTTTGGGTATTTAATATAAAGAAACTATAAACTCCTTGAATCATAATAAATAACATGTTCTTACTTCATGAGAATGTATCCCAACCATAATCTTTAAGAATCAACATACACCACATACTCTTGTCCTAATTCTATAAATATGAATATTAGTGTTGTAGTGAGGTAGACCTTATTATATTGAGAAGACTTTTAACATTAATCAGTCTATTGAAATGGAACTATTTTCATTGTCAAAGCTATAATAGTTTATATGATTCATGAAAAATCACAGGAAAAGAGTATGAAATAACCAGAAAAACTATGGAAACTTTATATATCGAACAAAATCTATGGAATATTCTAGGAGATAACAAATTATATCTTTTCTTGATCCATAGAAAAAAATTCAGAGAAAACATGGTAAATGAAACATACCTCTTGTATTCAAAAATCACACTTTGATAATTTTCATCTAGATAATGATCCTTAAAAATACCTAACACTCTCTCCATTGTTTCTCATGATCATCCCTTATCCTTGAATACATCAATATGACATCTACAAATAACACCAAAAATGAATCAAGATACCTTTGAAATATTACATTCAACAATTCCTTAAATACCATTGTTGAATTTATAGTACCAAAAATAATAACCACATACTCATAATGGCCATATCTACTCCTGAATCTGAATTTGGAATATCCTCCTTCTATACCACAGTTGGTTATATCTTGATCTGAAGTCGATTTTAGAGAGGCACTAGGCTCCCTTCAATTTATCGAACATATCATCATTATATGGATGTAGATTATGATTATATTTCATAACTTGGTTATTCTTACTATAATTTACACATATCCTTAAAATTTCATCCATTTTTTCACAAACAAGAAAGGTGCTGCCCATGGAGATAGATTGGAATGAATGAAACTATTTCTTTTTTAACTCTTCCAAAAAAAAATTTAAACGCCTTATTCCTATTGGTACCATCTGATCATATATAAGTGATATGTGACTGTTCCCCATTAAGATATCAATTGTAACCATCGCCTATCTTTTGGGTGGAAACCATTCGATGTTACCGTAAATAGCATAATAAAATAATCAAAGATTGTTTAAAAATGACTCTTCTAAATCTCATCCAATAATTCCAATGTCAAAGATTCAAACTATTATTAAACACATCAAACTAATTGTGTTAACAATTTTATTCCACCTTTGTTTACAAACTGGTATCCTATAAAGATATTTTTTTTCCATAATCCATCATAAAAATAACCATTCATATATAGAAATTTATTTGAGGTTTGAACATAGTAAAAGAATCAATACGCTGGATTATATCATAGAAATATATATTAAGCATAAAGATATACAATATCGAATCAGATACATCAAAAGTTATAGAACATGTTCAACATGTAAAAATCAACATTCTATTTGAGCAAGATGATTTTTATGTTACAAAACAGAAGGAATCATGTCAAAATTAAATAATAAATGATCATAAAATTAAAATAAATAAAAAATCAGATTTATTCATATCAAATAAATATTTCATCAGCATAGAATTAAAAATAATCATACTTATCACCATTTATGGTCCATATTTAGCATCTAAATTTACATTCTCAGCTTCACAGAATTCCTCACTTGCTAGAATTTTTACATTCTTGACTTATCTTGATTTTCCATGTTGAGGAGTCATGGTATTTTTCGAATCACTATATCATGATTGGTTTGGTTCTCAAAAATCATTCTATCACACTCATTTTGTCAAAGTAGATGATGTTTGTGAAACATGATATGTGTCCCTATCACCCCATACATAGAGTAATGCGACAATATTGATGATTATTCCCCATCAGGATGAAATTGTACAATTCTATAGGTGGTGTTTTACAATCTCGCTTCATATGGTTGAACGATCCACTATTAAAACATATAGTTTGACCCTTTGGTTTTGGAGGAAGATTCACTGATCTAGCTGTCTAATTCATTGTTATCCAACTACCTTGGAAATCGGTGTCCCACTTCTGGTTATTCCTAGCAATAGAGTTCCCCCCATTTCTCATAGGTATCAACATTATTCCTCCAACAGTACTTTATAAAATGTCTCTTTCTTCCACTATCACTATAGTAAAAATATCTTTATAATTTATTATGCAAAGCATTAAAATCCTAGAATAAATCTCATTCCTCAACCCTGATTAATAAATGTATGCCTTTAAGGATGAACTAGCAGCAACATCAAGTGAAAAGTGGAATAAATTCATAAATTTTTCCACGTACTCTATCACTGATAGATTCTCCTAATTCAATATAATATTTTTTCATTCAAGAAATCATGAATGTATGGGGATCAAATTATTTTTAGAAAAATTCATAAAAAAATACAATCATGCAATGAATTGGTCTAATTTATCATCAATTTCCAAATCAAATATTTTTTTTGAAAAATCCTCCAACATACACATAACCAATATGAAATTCATCTTTTCTGGTGTGCCTAGGAAATAAAATATTTGACTCATCCTATTCGACCACACCAATGATTTCTCTGGTTCAGAATTACACCTAAATATGGGTGGATTATACATCTGGAATAGAATGAAATTTTCCAATTTCCTGGGTTCATCTCTTCTATTCCCTCTATAAACATGTTCAAAATCCTAGAAAATACTTTTAAATAGATGTTGGTTCACCTATGGATCAGGTGCAACAACATTCTCAGTAGCTTCTTCTGGTTGGTTTCCTAGATGCCTACTAGGTGCCATCATCTACTACAAAAAACACCAAAAGTATGACTATCTAGAAGTTGATTTATTATCAATTTCACATTTACCACATCATAACTATTACAACAAGGATTTATAAAATTCAATAATTTTCTAGGTTCAACCCATTTTAAAAAAATCCACCATTCTTTTAAAAATCAAAACATTTTCAAAATACTACATCCATGACATTAAAAAAAAATTAACAGATGAAACATTTTCAATAATTTTTAAAATATCAACACTTTTGACCAAATCATAAATGATTACTCAAATTAAAATATGTTTAAATAGTGGGAATTAATTTTTAACGATTCATATCATGATCTTCTCATTGGTTAAATCCATGAAAATGAGATTACAACTCATATAACTATCTCAAAACACAAATGTACACAACTCCATAGTAAATTGAGGTTCAACATAAACTGGTTACCTACGCCTTTTCATACTGTACATTTCTCGTCCCATAAATCTTACTCCTATCTAGAATATTTTTTCAAGGAAAAATCATGAATGATTTTCAACTCCAATATTGACACAACTAATACCCAAGGGTAAAACAAACTGATACAACATGCAACATATCGTCCCTCCTCATTGTCTTAAGTCATGGAGGAATTTCTACATGTTATTAGGAGACACACCCAAGACCCCAAATGCTTGGAATTAAATTCCAGGGGATTTATTAACATATTGGGGTGATTTTCTCGTTGGGAATAAAACAACCACATCGTACTTACCATAACAAGAAATAAAATATTTTAGGAATCCAGTGAAATATAACTAAAATTAATATCAAAAGGAAAAAATAACAAACTATATCATAACACATATTAAATTACAATACATAAAACAAAACCAATATAAGAGTACGAAATGGAAGACAAAACCAACAAGCTCATAAACTCTAAATACATAACTTCATAGCTCAAAACACGCTCCAAGATCCAAATCTACAAGTTATATCCTAATGTATCAAGATGCGTCAACAATGAAATGACATACTTTTACATTACCTATGTCTAGATAAACAATATATTGAAATTCACCAATTTTCCCAAGAATGAGGTGACTAATGAAACTCAGTAGGTTTTACTCAAAATGAATCCCATCTCCAACCACCAGGATAAAACAATTCATAAAATTTATATTAAACATTTTATAAAAAACAATATAAATCATATTAAGTAGTTTAGATCAAATCCAATCAATTTCTCAGAAAAATATTTACTATATAGAACAACTAAACAAGTCCTTAAAACCATTTCACAAATCCATTTGGCATTATCAAAACATGTCCTACAGTGTACCATGTTGTGACTACCCCAAGCCTACCTCTAATAGGCCATGGGATAAAGACTATCATTCAGTAGGTATATCCATGAATGTGAGGAATTTTCATATGTACCTAGACACACATATCTGGAATACCAAAATGTTGAATTCATGTAAAAAATTAGTATAAAATGCATTCATACATTAAGATACCAACCAATGAGTATAATTGTAGAAAATTGGAATATAAATTGGGCTAGAATACAATTCCACCAAAATAATGAGTTCATAAAAGTGAAATCATATGTTCCCAAGTCACATCCATAGAAAACCCTACCGGAAGGGTGTGTGTAAGAAAACTATCTCAATCTGCAGAATCACACCACATCTATTTGATCTCTCCCAAACCATCCTTGTCCCAGTCTACCTAGGACTTCATCAAAGAATTTGTCATCTAGACAGGACACAATACATGTGGGAATATCCTGGGTAGGGGTGAGTAAAAAATTACTTAGTAGGACAACCCGAAACAGCTAAGAAAAAAATGAAATCCTTCAACTGAATGGTATTTTCATTTCAACATAAGTATGTGTCTGTAACACATATTCCAAGGATATCCAGGTATAATCATAACTGGCTCAAGGATAATAGGTATGTCACAACCAATCACTTCCATGAGATTATTCATAAGGCATGATGGTTCCAGGAGAACTCACTCCTCAAGCCATGATATCATTCAAGACTCTTGCGAAGAGGTTCTACTAATTTGGTCTCCACATGAAGAGAAACAAACTGGTCAATGATCCTAATATAAAGATAAGGGAACCTTTCCATTGAATACTAACAAGTCAATTTGTGTTATCCGACAACATAGGATAAACTTCATAGATATTCCTAATAACCCTAATAATGTGGATTGTAACATAGGGTATCCTTCTCAATGAATAACAACAACCCTATTGATATGTCCCACTAGATGGAGGAATAACGCCCATTGATTAGAGGTCACATCAATTCCCACCAAACTATATCAGGGGTCATAGAGGATCTCTCCAATCTCAAAAAGGAATGACCTAAATCTTTCTAGGACTCAGTCTATATATAATACTATTATCTAGTGATGTGGATGTAGTGTTGTACTGAATCATCAAGGAATGATTCAAGGGAAAATCTCCACCCATAATTGTAGAAGCTAAAATCCCACCATGCCATCTCAAATGTATGTCCTCATGTCATGGGTTATAATAAAATATATGTCTCATCAAATGGACCTTTAGTTGGAATGTTTATACCATTTTTGTGAATAATGTTTGACCTGGGTCCTGTCTGGGTCATACTCGACCCATTAGACACAGCCTGACCTACCAGATATGGCTCAAACCACCATCCGACATGACCTGGTTTGAATGACCCAAACCAAACCGGTCGGGCATACCCTTGTGTGGCCCACATATGGTCTGCCATGATTGCATGTCTACTATGATGATATGGTGTTGTTCCCCCTTCCACACGGATGACCTGCCCACTTCCTACCCCTGACCTTGCTGCCGTGAGTTCCTCAAATGTGGCACTGAGTCACCTCGCATCTCACCACTACATACGTGTACTAACCTCACCACATTCCCTGGTAAGTTTCATGGACTCCTACTATATCCCACACACACCATCCATGTCGACCCTAACTTCTCTTCACTTCCACGTTCCACCTCTGTTGGCCGCCGCGCTGGCGGGCTCACCTTTCTAGCTCACCATCTACATGGATCGGCCCCCTTGACCCACGCTACCTCACCCAAATCGACTTGATCTTCTGCCTCCATCCACCACCATGCTTGACCTTTCTCACAAAGTCATGATGCTCCTTACATCACACCACTGATGTGCCATCAAGGGTTCATATCCTCAATCTCTTGTCATTGCAGCATAGATCACAAGATCAACGGTCGATTGTTCTCATAGGGGTTTCAAAGGTGATGAACACCCAAACAACATAATAGATTGTGGGGATATAAGGATAAGTTGAAAAACACCCAAGGAAAAATATTGTCCATTTTTCTTACCGTCTTCGATTTGTACTTTTTAGAGGGTCACAAAGAACAATGTAATCACATAGATTTAACCCCCATTTAAATCTCCGCAAGCATAATTTCACATCCTGCATGCTATTAAACTTGGGGACAACATGTTCATAGGTTGGTCCGCATTCTTCGTTGAATTTATGAATGGGAAATTAATAACAAAGAGACAACACCCTGCTTAGAATTTGGATTAGTTTTGGATGAAGGGATAAGCTGTGTCATTGTCATTTGTCAATCTATAAAATATAATGTTTATCGATCTTGATCGTCCGATCCATCAATTTTTATTGGAGTTAGATCATTCTCCTTTCCTCAAAGTATTTCTAGTGTTATTTCAAAACCTTTGATTCTTGATAATAGGAAACATATAAATGAAAACTGACAATGCATCAAAATAAAATATTCATTATATTAAACATTTTAAGGAAGTTTATGTCCAAAATATAACATTCAAAATTGAACCATGATAATTAATGTTAGGCCCCATTTAAGGTAAATTCATTTTTTAATGAAACTGTGTCATAAAATTTTTGAACGATACACCCATTTAATTATTTTTCTTATTTCAATGAAAGACCACCTCCACTCTTTATTAAAAACTTAATGTCATTAAATGAATTGATTTGGGAACACCAGGTCTCAAAATCACACTCTGTTTTAATTCATAGTCTCATAATTTCCCCACTAAATATATAAAAATAAAAATGGAGAAAATATGAATCATTACATTATCCCCACATTAGGGATATAGGTCCTTGTATGCCAAAAAAAGTTCTAATAAACTAAAAGATTGGGGTATTGAGCACGAATCCGAGCCTTCGACTTCCATGTGCATTCCTAGAGATTCCCATGTTACCATCGGACATGCACGATAGGAATAAACTTCCCATAAAGTATCCTCTCATATCAATCCATGCTCCCCACCAGGTACTCCACCAAATCCACCCCATCAACAATTTCTAGCTCTCTCTAGTTGATGACGCGCGATGGATCATGCACGTACCTCCTCAACTACAACACATGAAAAGAAGTCATGCACCTGGTGCAACTGCAGGGGTAGATCTAGGTAGTATGACACCTGGAAAACTCTATAAATAATTTGAAATGGGTCTTTGTAACATTGAGATAACTTCATGCCCTGGACAAATTTCTGCAATTTACGTAGAGGGGAGACACGAAGGAACACATGGTCTCCTTCTTTGAAATGAAGACACCTCTGTAATCTATTATCATAGGACTTCTTCCAGCTCTATTCATTCCTCATATGCTCCTAGATGATAAATAGATTCCCTATAGTAGCTCAAACCAACATTGGGACCATGAGAGTTGGCTATTTAGGTCCTTCCAACAAATTGGTGATCTAAATGGTCGCATGAAGAGGGAACAATATGGTTCTATACCAATGGTGGAGTGGTAACTGGTATTTTATGAAAACTTCACCAGTGGTCGGTGGTCCTCCCAACTACGAACAATGTCTAATATGTTGGCTGAAGAATATCCTCTATAACCAGAATGGTCATCTCTTTATGGCCATCCTTCTATGGATAAAACATTGTGCTTCAGCATAGATGAGTCCCAAACACCTCTTACAACCCCTTACACAACCAAAATATGATATGAGAATCACAATAAGAAAAAATATCTGATTGAACTCCATGAAGCCAAGGAATCTCCTACAGTTAGAGGCATCCCAAAAACATAACTAAATCATCACTTGGATTGATAAGAAGTGGCTCGAACTCATGAGTAAGTCAACGATCATCTAGATGGTAATGTGTCCCCTGTACATGTGTGGTAAACCCCCATAAACACTATCTATATCCCATATCACTTCCACATTGGCAAATCAAGTGGTCAAGTAAATCCTGCTACAACCTGGTAGCCAACCATCACTTTCCATCAAGTGAGGCATCAGAAAAAACTCTTCCACAACCTTAATTATACCGAGCCACATGAACTAACGTCGTATTTCTGGGAACATATTCATCACACCCAGATATACCACCAAAGGGGATGTGTTGAACTCCCTCAGAACCTCCTTCAACAACATCATTGGTACAACTATGCACCACTTTAAAAGAAAGATGTGCTCTGCACCCATCAAACATCGTTCAGGAGAATGCCTTGTGGACAACTGAGCATATCAAGATTCAGAGATGATATCCCCAAGTTGTACCACCTTGAATTTATATATGATTGGAGTAGTGACAACTATCAACTGATTGTAAGCTTATTCATCTCCATCCATAGAGGACATCTGTATCACGACCCACTGCTCTAATGCCTCAGTCATCATGTGCAATATGGTTCTCTAACTAAGAGAGTTTGCCACCACTTTCCCCTTTATAAAAGTTTAGACAATATCTATGTCATAATCATGGTGGAACTCTAACCATAACCTATATCTCAAGATCATTTCCTTTTGAGAGAATATATACTTGAGACTCCAGTGGTAATAGTAGATGATAACCCACTGGCCCATCAAGTATTGTCGCCACATATTAAATTCAAAGATTACCACCACTGGCTCAATATTTAGGGCAATGTAGTTCTTCTAATATTATCTCCATTAGAATGGACCGTAGGCAATCACTATATTCCACTTCATTATGAGACAAATAATCCTAGAACGTGATGAATTTAATAACACTACATACCTAACACCATCCTCTGGCAATATCGAGATGAGAGAGCTGCTCATCCTCTACCTTGGCTCCTGACAACACCTCTGAAACTTCATTATCCACACAAAAGTATGGATATTCCTTGTTAAAGTTTTCATGTGTGTTGTTAATCTGGAAATGTTTGGTACATACCTCTGATATTCCCTAACCAAACCCAACAAACTCTTCACCTCTGTAACACTCTTGGGTGGATCCCATGCAATCACAACCTCAATCATCACTTGGTCCACCACAACCCCAACATATTAAATGGAATGTCTCATAATGTTAAAATACCTGTTATATAACTAATCCATCGAGTGATTTTCATAAATCTGGTGATATTAGAGTCTGTCCAAGACTATCCTGAAGTGTATTGCATGCTCCTCCTCGAACACTGAGTACTCTAGGATGTCATCAATGAAGACCACGACAAACTGGTCTATATATGGATGTAGGATCTTTTTATTCTATCATAAGAACACCACTCAGGTGTTTATCATTCCAAATGGGGTCACCAAGTAGTCATAGTGCATATAACGACATATAAATAATGTCTTCAGTGCATCCTTATCTAGTACATGAAACTGGTGATAGCCAGATCAGAGGTCAATCATCCAGAACCTCCTCCCTCCCTTAATCTAATTGGATATTTTATTTATCCTCTATAATGGGTATTTTTTATTCGAGGTCACCTTAGTATAGCACCATAAGTCCACACATAACATCTAGTTCCCATATGCCTTCAAGGAAAACAAAACTTGGGCCTCCCATGGTGAAACACTAGGTCTCACGAATCCCTTACTTTCCGAGTCCTCCAACTATACCCTAAGCTCATGAAGCGTTATGGGAGCTAGCCGATCAGAAAATGTAGATATCAGTGTCATGTCAGGGTAAAAATCTAGGTTAAATTCAACCTCCATGTGGGGAGGTAATAAATGAACATCCTCAAGAAATACACAGTCATACTCCACCACCATTATAGGAAATTGATGACTCCTCTCATCCACTGTACCAAGGGTGAGGCTAGCCAAATGATGAGTAATCTACTGTACCCTCGTATGAGTAAATCTATCCTATGAAGCAAGCATATGTAGTTGTCTATACTCATAACACTTGAGTCAACGATTCAACTGAAATCTTTGATCCCTGAAAAATGTCCTTGGAATGAAACGAATGAATGAAACTTGTGTCTATAAAAACGGAATCTTGGGTGTAGATGACATAGATAATACATCTAATCAATCCTAGAGTGTTGCGGTCATAAGCCTCCATCACATGAAACTATCCTCATCCATGACTACATGCTCCTTGAGCCTATTGTGGACCACCTGGGGGTGGTGGTGGTAATACCACAATCCACTACCCACCTCCTACAACCATAATTACTCCTCTTCAACATATGAATTCCTATGGACCACCCTTCTCCTGTCTCTACCTCTCCCTTGACAGTCCCTTGACCCTCCCCCGATCAGTTGTACATTTGTTCGGGCAATATCATGCCAGATTCCCCTGACCACCACATCCATAAAATATTCGATATCTAGGATGATTTGAGCCAACCTAGATGCTATGCACCATTGACCCATTATCTTGGTTTTGTCTCCTGATGTTTATGACCCAAATTTGTTCATGTGACTATCTTCGTCTTCCTACTACTGAAGTCTTGGCCACCTGGTGTCTTTTGGGACCTCCCACTGCTGGTGTCTCCTCCACTAAAAATATCTCAAATAGTTTGGCTCACTTTAGTACCATATAATATATATGAATTATAAGGGATATCATGGATTCCTTAATCTCTCAATGTATCCCTTTTTCAATGTTTCATGCCCTGGAGAAAGGATCCTGCACCATTTCTGTGCAGTAGCGAGAAAGACCGGTAAACCTCGCCGAGTACTCTGCCACAGTCTAACTACCCTATAGCTAATCTAAAAGCACCCAGTTAATCACTAATCACAACATATCTGGAAATATATCCTCTTTAATGTGAAAAAAAAGTATTCCTCAGATGGAGTCACCTCATCATGCGTTTGGGTTACTAATCTCCACCGTTTCCCCAATGGTCCTTGAAGAAGGCTCGCGGTTTGGACCCCCATCTCATCGGAAGGCATCCTCACAAGGTGGAAGACACATATAATTGCCTCTAGGTAATCCTAAAATAATAAGGGGTGTATATAACCCTAAAACATGAGAAGTCACTATCTATGAAACTCATGCAGTGCACTCAACGAGTATGCATCCTCAATCGGTAATGTTGAATGTAACTACTTCTTGACAGGTGGTGGTATCACGGGTAAACCACATAGAGGTAATATCTCTTCTACAGTACCTTGTAATTATTTATGATGGCTACTAAAATAACCCTCATGGTCATGAAATAGAATCCTAGATGGATGTCTTCATGGAGGCATCCTAAAATTAAATGAAATGTATCATGGTCAATAGAGTTTATCTAGTGAGCTAAATTGAGAAGGACAAGAGAACACACCCAAATTCTATATGATGCATGTGACATTATTTTCCTAGAAACTAGTTTTTTTATGTACCGATCCAGAATGTAGGAATCTAGAATCCTATTTCATTGATACATCTATCAACACAGTAAAAATTGATTCGCTGGCCTAAAATTCAAAGTCTAATCCCTTGCCACTGTTTCCCCGAACCAACCTCATAGTCTCTCGGTCAAAAATTTGAACCAACTTTCCTCTTATACCACTATGTCATGTCCCATCCTATAGGGGACTATTTCATGAATACCCCAAGATGAACCCTGATAGTGTAGGGTTTGGCGACTAGCATTGAGTAGGCATATCCCACAAATGGGAGGCATCTTCTTATGTAACTGTGCACACATACACACATAACCCCATGCCTAATATGTTTGAATGAAGAAAAAAATAATTTGGAAATTAATTCATACACTAAGATACTAACCACAAAGTTTGATAGTAGGAAACTAGAATGTAAAAAATACTTAGAGTAAAAACCCACCAAAAGAATGAATCTATAAAAGTGAGGACACAAGTTCCTAAAACACATATGAAAAAATCCCTACCTGAACTAATGGTGTAAGATGAATGTCTAATGTCGTAGATGCAGAACACATCAAATTCATATCTATAAGCACTAGAAGGTCTCGTTCAACATTAGAATCATTAAAATAAACAATTTTCTATACATGACATGACGCATGTGGGAAAAGCCTATGCAGGGGTGAGTAAAATAGTCCTTCATAGGACACCCTGAAACCACAAAGGAAAACCCATGAAGGAAATAGTACAAGTGAATTGTGAAGTTAGCTCAACATATGTATTTGTCTATTACACATATACCAATGATACTTATATATAATAATATCCAACCATAAGGTAAAGAGGTAATTCCAAACCAATCACCATCACAAGATTCTACTCGAGGCACACACATTTTGGGAGAACTCGCTCCTTGAGCCATGATATCATCAGAGACTGCCATGAAGAGGTCCCACTAATTTGGGCCCCACTGAAAGAGAAATACAACAGTCAAAGATCATAATATATATAGAGTAGATCTATCCCATAGAATACCAAGTACCCAATCTGTAATATCCTACAACATAGGGGATCTTTCGTTGACAATACCAACAACCCTACTGATGCGGCTCGTAATGTAGGGGATCCTTCTCAAAGTATGCCAAAAACCATATTGATATGGCCCATTTGATGTAGGAATAATTCCCTTCACATGGAGTTTACATAAATTCCCACATAATTCCATTAGGGGTGATAAAGGATCACTCTGATACCATGGAGGTCTATCATAAGTCTATCCGGGACTCAAACTCTAGAGGAGACTATTATCCAATTTGGTGGATGTAATACCATACTGAACCCTAGAAGAATGAACTACGGGACACTCTCCAACTATAGTATCCTATGATAAAATTCCACCAAGTCATATAAAAATGATAGTCTCATTGCACGAGTCCCAACTCAGTAGGCAGCTCAACAAACATACCTTCTGTTTTAATGTTACAACCATTATGTGGACAAAAATTGAATTTGGTATGGTCTGGGTTTGGCTTGACCAGCCTGACCTACCAGCTAACCCAACACAATTGGGATCACCTATCCTAGTCTGGTCTGGTCCAGCACAAATTGTCCTGGCCATCTATGCCACTATAAATGCTCAGATTCCCATGGTCAGGCCGAGTTTGTGGATCGGTTCGTTGTGTCCCATGCGGTCCACAATGACCATGTGACTCCCATGATGATCTGGTGTCTTTTTGTATACTAGGTGTCCAGCCCGTTTCACCCCCTTCCCAATGTAATTACCAAAACATCTTATCCCTATGTAGCACCAAGCCACATCCACGCTCACTGCCACATATGTGACCTTGCATCACCTCATTCCCCAATCTACTTTGTGGACTCCTTCTGTGCCCCATGACCACCGGCCATAGGAGCCCTGACATGGCCACCCTGTCATGTTCTACCTCCTCCAGCGGCCTTACCCTTGTAGCTTGTTGTATTCCTGGACAGGCACCCTCAACCCATAATGCCTCTACGGAATGATTTGATGCCACGCCATGCGCCACTATTCAACCAAAATCAGGATACGCCAGTTGTTGAACCTCTATTGTGTCATTGAGTGTTTTGATCCTCGATCACTAATCATTGCTCCATGGATCAAGAGAACAATAGTCGATCATTTTCATATGGATTTCAAATGTGAAGAACAGATGTAGAATGTGAGAGATTGAGGGGAGAAAAGGAGAATCACAAAAACACCTGAAGGAAGGTT
Source organism: Viscum album (assembly GCA_963277665.1). NCBI lineage: Eukaryota > Viridiplantae > Streptophyta > Magnoliopsida > Santalales > Viscaceae > Viscum > Viscum album. Next base: position 1,876,329,354 of record OY728150.1, on the reverse strand, counting down.
CATGGCCTTTTTTGTGTCAGATTTTACTCATCCTTACTAGAGGTATCATGAAGAATGAAAAAATCACACATAATTAACCACCATGTTTATCCCTACATGCATAAATTCCCATCACACAAGGTATCAAACCACTGATCAACCTATATTTGGGTTGGTACATGTTCATCATTGAATTTACGTACCAGGAATGAATCAGAAAAAAAAACACTCTACTTGGAATTCAGATTGATTATTGATTATGAGGGAAGATGTATTATCATCAATCATTGATCCGTTGAATTCGAGGTTTGTCATTCTTGATTTTCCAATCAATCAGCATTCGTTGGGGGGACCTATAATTCCTTGCCTTAGAGGATTTCCAGGGTTATGTCTTATCCTTGGAATCTTGATAATATGAAAATTTTAAAATAAAACTATTGTTGCATAAAAATAATTTATATTTTTTAAAATATTTTATTGACAGTTATATCCAAATGTTAACTTTCATGGTCAAACTGCACCGGTCAATGTTAAGTCCCGTATAAGGTAAAGTGGTTGCTCTGAATGCAACAATTCCCTCATATTTATGATTTGGGTTCCCATTTATGTTTTATTTTACTTTTAAATAAAACATTCCCATTCAATTTTTTAAATACTGAACATCATTAAATGAATTGTTCTGCACACACCAGGTCAATAATCACGCACCATCTTAACACCAAGTCCTAGAATTTCCCCCATTAATTTACAAAAATATAACTAGATAAAATTCGAGATATTACAGGCATAACCCATTACAATCCACACAACCACACATTAATTCCCATGTGAATGTTCCATACTTAGGAATAGTCTCTCTCCCATCTACCAAGTCATCACAAGGTAACCATATACTAGTTCCCCAATACAACACCCTTCCATAGTGTAACATGAATTCAAATGAACACAAACTAACTAATTATGAAAAAAACCATGCCAAATAAATTTTTCCAAACCATTGCAATAAAAAATATTTTTAATGAAACATAATTCAAAAAAACCTATATTTGAATCTGACCAGACAACCATAATTAAAATCATCATTTTAAAATAATTAAACAAATCACATTGCACTATAATTTCACAATTTCTCAAACCATAACTAAAGAACATTTCTACCATGATATTGATATTAATTTAATAATTAATAAAAATAAACCAATTGGAAATCTAAAATTCTAGTTCAAATAAGAGGAGTCAATAGTGAATCCACATAGCTTGAAAAATAAGGTGGAAATGAATAACAGAATAAATTCTTCAACAAAATGTTTAGAAACCCCCAAACCCCACCATTGTTATCCTTCCCTAACACAAAAAAAATATAAATCACATAATGATTAGAAGAATCCATTATAGATCTATCACTATTATATTAGATATATGATTCCAAGATAGGTTATAAGATGGGATCTATGAAAAGCCAGCAATAATTGATATTTACTATGGAATCTAGGCTTTAATGCACCATGATTTTCCAACGGATTGCTCCTTGATCAAGAAGAATGGTCTTCACGACCTTTGGGAAGAGGGGAAATTCAGTTAACACCATATTAGTGTGAAAAGATCCATTAAAGATAAAAAATGAGTGTGATTCACAAATTTTGGATGTAACTTATTTCCGTTCATGGTTAGGGTGAATGGTTAAGAAAATTGTGTGCTAAATGTGCACCTGTATCTACCTCAAGGAGCACCTCACTCTATTGGTCCATATAGTTAGACAAACTATGTGACAATCATGTAGATGCCCTCTTTCCCAAAAGCCACATTTCTCTGGGAAGGCTGCATTGTTTGGCCAAATTATATGCCTACCCAGATCCCGCTGTTTCACTTTTCACGGTTTCTTGGAGGTGTTACACAATATCTACAAACCGTTATCAAATAGAGAACCTCTAGAAAACCCCCAAAAACATTTAAAAGTGACTTTTATACTCTCCCTATCTTCGCTTAGCCACATTACATACTCAATAAATATAAATCAATTTGTAGTTTCTTGAAACCAGGGATGCTATGGTGTGTTTGAAATGACATCCTAATTTGACCCATTATGAATATAAACTCTTTTTGTTTTAAATTGATATTAATTATTTAAACACATCACTTAGAAAGAAATTAATATATTTATTACTCATTTAATATGATGTTTTACATGTATCTATTGTTTTTCACCAGTAGTGATGAAATTTATTTTTTTGGAACCTTATATTCCTTGTTTGGTGTATGCTTCCATGTATACTGATTTCATATTTTAATTAATGTGAATGTTCATGGTTTCATTCATGAAGGTTTCACCTTATGATGAGTTTAGATATCATTAAATCTTTAATGATATATATATATATATGAATTCTTGTTCCTCGAAGACATGGGTAGATGTGATTTGTTTGGTTATATTTATTAATAGATGTTATTAGGTTATTTTTTTTAATTTTAGATTTTAGACTAATTAAGTGTATAGTAAAAGAAATATAGTTGTATTCATTGACAGTCATTAAATAGTTAAAGAAGATTAATATGATTTTTCAAAAGAGTATTAGTGACTGCCATACATGGTCACTACATCCTTCCCTAGAGACCCCCATTGTGATAATTGTTTGGACACCAATAGAAAAATGATTTTGGTGATCCCTATCACCCTGTAGTAATGGGGAAACTGTGACTACCGAAAGCGGTTAGGTGGTGGTATCTAGAGACTTTTAGTAGTTGCATTTAGTGGTATCAGTTATATGAGATGATGTGTGTGATGTGTGAAAAATTATTTGGCATGTTTATGTGTCAGTTTAAGAAATTACATATTATTTAATTTTATTTAATATTTAAATAATTGTTATCTTCGGTGTTTTCTCATTTTGTTGTGAATTTAGTCTTAAAAATAAATTTTAACAGCGGTCACAAATGGAGGCCACTATAGATGTCATCTAATGAGGCTATCAGGGCATCTATAGGCCATCATTTCCCTCCCTATAGTTATTTCCAAATGGTGTCTACTATTAGTCCCTTATGTTCCGCTTATAATGACTACCAAATATTTCTCACTATAGGAAATAAGGACTAATTTAAAATTATCATCATTTGATAGTCGATGGGGGACCACTATAGGTTTTTAGTGAAAAATTTTGGAGGTTGATAAAGATATTTTTTCTAGTTGCTTAAGTTATTAATTGTGTTTTAAAAAATATTAATCCTCTCTAATCTTATGTTTTATATATTATTTTAATAATGTGGAAATTTTTCCCATTTGTTTTTATTTAGAGACCAAGGGGTTTCATATGATAATTTCTAAAAAACATTGAAATATGAAAAAAATTACCATCTACTTGGGGATTTTAAACCTCTCAATTACCCACTTGAAATGGTGGATGATGTGGGTGTGAGAAATGGTGATGCATGGATGTGAAACATGTGGTCGGTTCTCTCATCCATTCAATTTCAATATGTTCCCACCAATGAGATTGTTACATAAATATTAATAGTTATATACTCATATATGATACATTAATTTTAATTTTAATTTTTTTCATATTACCAAGTACTTTAGAAATGCAAATCCAATCGTGGATATTCCTCTAACAAATATTCTGTTGGATATTTTCCCTACAAATCTTTCATATTACATTAATATATAAAAATGCATTTGGGTCACTAAATAATTGTTTTTATATGTTAATGTGATTGTATGTATATGAATTTATTTATATATAATAATATATATATATATATATAAATATTTGAAAAATATATAAATTTATATATGCATGTATATATATATGAAGGTATGAATGTACGCATATTCTTATAACTATAAAAAAATAAATTAATTATATCCGCATATAATTCCATCATATATATATTTATGTACTTACATTAATATATATTTAAATAGGTATATATATATGTACTTATACATAAAGATATAATTTAACTATGTATGTATATGGATATATTAATTTGTATGTATATATATATGTATGTGTTTGTATGCGAATATATTAATATTTATATATGAATTTATGTATGTATGTATATATGTTTGTTTATATATAATTTCATTGATTTTTATATATGTTTTTAATCAAAAAAATTTATAGACATATAGATATATAAATATTTATACGTTATTTTAATACATGTAAATATATGAATCTAAATATTATATTATGTGCATACATACACAGATATAAACATGCAAAAAAAAAAATATTGTAGTTCAATTATTTAAAACTACACATCTAAATAAGTATATAAAAATATATATATTTATAAATGTATTTTAATGTGTATTTTTACAAACATGGAAAAATTAATATTAATATATGTACATAAATTTATATTATTGAAATAATATCTGAATATTAAAAATGTAATTATTTAAAAATAGAGTTCATGCATCCATATACACACAACCATATAGATATATACAATATCAAATATATTTAGGTATATTTTAATTCAAGTACACACATGTATCTAAATATTATCATACATACTTGCATACATACATACATACACGTAAATAAATATAAATATCAAAATATACATGCAGGGATGCATATATATCAATTTAATTATTTACATATATATATAAGTGTATGAATAATCTTGTATAGATTCATAAACACATATTTATAAGTGTATACAAACACATATAAATAACATACATACCTATAAATATGAATACCCACATGCGTGAATATATATTAAGGAGATTATTTACAAATTCAATATATAAATATTAGATTGTAAAAATCATGGAGGGGGATTTCTTACCACAAATGGGAATTGTGAATCTCCCAATGGATATTTTCCAATACGACTTTACAAAGGGAGTCTCCCAGGGGAGATTTCCCAGTGGAGATTTGTAGTATGAATCTCCCATGGGATATTTCCCAATGGAGATGTTTATATACATATATATATATATATATCTATATGAATGAATGCATTCATATTTTTTATGTAATAATGTAGATTTTTTGTTGTAAATAATTTCTTTAATTTATATGTATGCATGTATATAATTGCATTAATATTTTTGTATATATGTCTCAATATGTATCTATGTATGCATATACTTATATTAATATAGATCATTATATTTATGTATATGTAAGTACTTATACATAATTATTGTTTTAACTATATATGTATGTGGATATATTAATTAGTATGTATATATGTATGTATGTGTTGGATATAAATATATTAGTTTGTGTGTCTGTGTGTGTTGGTGTGTATATATATATTTTTTGGTTTTTATCTATGTGTTGGATCAATTATTTTTTCTAGAAATATAAAAATTTATTTATTTATAAGAATATTTTTATACATGTAGATACATGCATCTATATATTATTACATGTAAATATATACACATAGATATAAACATGTATATATATAAATATATGACTGCACTTATTTGCAGTTATATATCTATATATGTATATAGGGATAAATATTTGAAAATTTAATTTAATGTGTATTTTTTATATATTACAGAAATCACTGAATTTACATATATATATATATATTCATTAATATATATATGTTATTAATAAGCTACAATGAAGGAGATCCCTACACATTCCCCACTCAATAAAAATAAATTTTTAAGGATTGATATGGATAGATTCCAACTATAAGAACCCATATCTTCATTTCAGGTATGTTATTCCTTTTCTGGTCAATTTTGAGAAAAAAGAGGAAAATCTGGAAATTTTGAAAGTACACGCCATGTACGTTATTGCCGCACGAGGCTATGTGTTGGCTGTGTCCGGGCCACCCACACAGTGTGTAGGGGTGATGTGGAGGCCGCTTAAAGAGGAGTACAGAAAAGAAAATTAAACACCGTGTACTTTATTTTTTTCATTAAAAGGACCGGGGTCGCTCCTAATTGACAAAATCACCTTCTTCTCTAGGTTCTATGACCAGGAGTGTCCGTACGGACATGAACATCCTTCGAGCCCCCGAGCCTCCATCTGTTTACCGAATCGACCATCGTCGATTGTGTTGTAACCTCAGCGGTGAGCTCTTCCTTCTTCTTGAGTTTAATTCCATGATTTTCCCTCTTTCTCGAGATATGATGGGTTGAATTTTTTGTTCTTTTTCATAGATCTATGCCATTATCAGGAGAATCAAGCCTCATGGTTATGGTATATTGATATCCTAGCATCAACGGAGTTGGTTTTTTCCTTACTGTTCAATTTATTTGAGTTTTATGTGAAAATTCCACCAATACTTGTGAACGGGGTATTGCGTGTTTACCTTTTTTCCCCTATTGTTATCCTTCCTTGCTTGTATGATTGTGAAGAATTAATTTGATCATGTGTGCGGATAATTTTCTGTGCTTGGATGTTTTTACCATGCCTTGTTCTGCTAATGACCTATGGGTTTTGTTCAGCCTTTAGTCATTATGCTTGTTTTCATGCCTTGTGACCGTAGGATGGAGTGATATTCTTGACATGTTTTTTATACTGTATACTGATTTACAAGTAGCTCTATAGGTGTAATTTGGTTATCCAAGTAGCTCTATAGGTGAACTTTGGACTTATAGCATTATTATGCACTGAATGGAATGAGACCATGAGAACCTGGTGCTACATACTATAAGGGATATACCGAGTGAGATTCCCAGAGAGTCTTGGACATTATAGACTATAGGAGGATAGACCGAGTGTGCATCCCAGAGAGACTTGGATATTATAAAATACATAAGGGTAGACCGAGTGAGCTTCCTCAGAGAGTCTTCACATCTTTTAATTTCTTTAATCCATTCCAGGATAGAGGAGGAATTGACCGAGTGAGCTTCCTCAGAGAATCTGTGATAGACCTGATACTATAAGATGATTGACCGAGTGAGTTCCTCAGAGAGTTTCAAGACCTTTGGGATTTAAGAGGGTTAGACCGTGTGATATTCCTAATAGATTCCCTGAATACCCTAGACTATAAAGGGAATTGACCGCGTGAGCTTCCCTAGAGTGTCTTGTAATTTTTTATGACCAAACCAGAGGGGTTAGCCTGAGTGCACTGCCCAGAGGGTTGTTGGTACATCTTGGATAAGACCAGAGGGGTTGGCTGTGAGTAATTCATAGAGGGGTTCCCGTTGTGGTTAGTTGTCTGCTTCACTGCTGCTTGTTGTTCTGTGGACTGACTACTGTTGTATAGCATCCTGTTACTGATTACTATTTGTTGCTTACTGTTTACTGCCTGCTTTTTACTGCATACCGTACTATTACCTGCCATGTTCTCATTGACTGTTAGGCATGGATATTCAGGTGGTTTCCTACTAGGATTTAGTCTCACACCCTGTTTGGGTCATGCTTTTGGGCCCAAACAGACTATGTTATTGCAGGTATAGACAAGGGAAAGTGCCCTTCGACTTCTGGTACTTTATTGGTTTGGTGCAAGAGAGAATGGGACCAAGCTTAGGCTCGCGATGATGTGGATATGTTTATCTTTTCTTTTGTATTTGTTTTGGTACTGTTTGTATTCCAGCATTGTGACCTGTTTGGGTGTTTTCCTAGATATGTATCATGCATCATTTCATATATACTTATGTGCTCCTGTTGTTTAATGTTTTAGTCTTCCACTCATTATTGTTGTTTGATATTGAAGGTTTCTTCTATTGTATGTTTTTTTTTTCATCCTCTGTGTACTCTTCCAATGAGGGCATAGTTTCCCCACTATCACACCAAAGGCCCTTGCAGCTAGTCGGCAGCCTCTGGCATTTGGGGAAATGTGATTGAGGCCATGTGACCAACTGGGTACGGGGTGCCTCTGGGTGGATTCCGGAACTTGGATGTTACAAAGTTGTATCAGAGGAGTTATTTTCTCATGAATTAATGCATGGAGCCTTTATCGAGGGATAGGAAGGATTCCGTACTTGGAAATAAGATGTACCTAGGCGTAGCTAACCTATGTAGAGGGAAAAGCCTATCAACCTCGTTTATTGCAGTTTTCTGGTTTCGAGATTTTACGGTTGTTATGATTTCACCTATAGTGATTTACATTCCTCATGTTGTTATTGTTGTGCTATTGCGGTTCTATTTCTCTCACAACCTGATGAGATGAGGGTATGCCATCTCATGCATCATATAGGAACTTATTAGAAATCACATGCCATGAATTTTTTTCCATGACAATTTGGGTGCATTAGTGATTTCATGTTGTTCTGATAGATGTTGTGTAGATTATGCATGATCTTGTGGTAGATTCTTTGATAGAGACCATACAGTTTGATAGAGAAATTGTTTGTATTGTATCTTTCTTGAATGAACGCCAAATTTTGGTTCTTGAGGTGTTATGGGCCCTCATGAATCCGAACATGGTGGATCATTGACTTGTTTCCCTTGTATATGATAAGTAGAAGATTCCAATCTTTGATTCACGGGGAGTATGGGCCCTCATAGATTGGAATTTGGCACATTCATGCTTGTTTTTTAGTGTTTTCTAGGATTTAGTGAAGTTTTTGAGCTACTGCCTAGAAAAACCCAGAATACACAGTGTGTACTTGACTACATGCTGTGTAGTATTAAACTGTGCCACTGACTGTGTGAGTAGAATCACATGGTGGTGAAAAAGTTTTTAGAAACACGATGTGTACGGTAGGTTCACGCCGTGAAGTACTGAGCTGTGTACACGGCCGTGTCACTAACAACACGGGTCAGGGAAGCTCTTATAGTACATTTCGTGTTTGTACGAACACACCATGTATCCTTGATCCAGTTACTTGGTCATGTCATAAACAACACATGTCAGTGTTATCTTCTCCTATACATGCCATGTTTGTTCCGAACATGCCGTGTAAGGGTCAGTCGTGTAGCCAACCATGTAACTAACAACACGGGTTGCTGAAACCTTGTCTAGCTAACGTCATGTCCTTAGTGAACACGCCGTGTAGTCTAGGGTTAAGAGTACCGTGTAAGTTAGTCGTGTAAAGAGACTTGGGTAGGGAATGTAGTTCAAGTACAAGCCGTGTGTGGGGACAACAAGCCGTGTAGTCTGGGGTGTTACACGGCCAGCCGTGGAATAAGTAGAGGCCCATGTGACTGGCTTAAGAGGACATGCTATGTAGTTTTATACACTCAGTGTAGTCCTGATTAGAAAAAAATTGAGTGTTTCTTACCCATGTTCCTGTTTTTGTACTCTTGTGTTCTTTGTCCTTGACAATCCAGATCTAAGGTGTTCTTTTCATCATTCAGAGCAATTCCTCCGAGATGTCCTCTGGTTGTACGTCAGCTGCCAGAAGGTGATCAGACACTAGATATGGCTGATCAGGGACCTCCTGTAGATCCTCATGCTATGCCAGCCTTGGCACTAGTAGTTATACCCATTGCAGGCGCCAATGCGCAGTTCAGGGAGGACTTCTTAAGGATGTTGCAGACCTTTCAAGGATCGCCGCCTCCTTCCCCATTGATGGATAATTTTATGCGGTTTTTCCAGAATCAGCATCCTCCTACTTTCTCAGAAGATGGATGACCTCAGGCTGTAGAGTCGTGGTTAGAGGCCACACTGACAATCTTAGAGCATCTGGAGATACCTCCAGAGAAAAGGGCGAATCATGCTACTTATATGCTACGAGACACCACCGAGAGGTGGTGGGAGGTGATCTCACAGTCTAGGTGTGAGAAAAATATGACATGGGATGGGTTTCGGGGCATCTTCTATGATTACATTTATTCGAAGACCTTAAGGGCCGATTGAGCCCGAGAGTTTATGGTTCTCGAGCAGGGTACTCTATCTGTTATAGAGTACTCATCTCATTTTACCGAGATGCATCACCTCACGCCGATTCCAGCAGTCGATGAGTTGTTCCTTTCTAGGACATTTGTGGTTGGTCTCAGGTAGGAGATCCATTCCTAGGTGAATATCTTTAGGTTCACTTCGATATCCTCTATAGTCAACCAGGCGTAGATCACTAAGCGCAATCTGAGAGATTCTAGAGCTGTGATCCAGGGTGGTTCAACATGTAGAGTCAGTGTTCCTCCTACTGATAGCAGTAACCGCTTTTGGGAGTCTGATCAAGGAGATTAGAGTAGGCATAATGTATCATTGGGTATCTAGGAATTATGTTACCTATGCGGGAGGAGGAGACATACTAGGCATCAGTGCTAGAGAGACTCGAAGGAGTGCTGATCTTGTTGCAAGATGGGAAATCTTCAGCATTTTTTCATATCTTTTCTCCTACGGATGGTGGTAGGGGTTCTTCTATGACCCCACGTACTAGAGATATATCGCATGTTTCTCACCAGTCCAGGAACCAGAGTTCTTCTGGCAGTTCGGGTAGAGGTAGAGGTCACGGCCGTGGTGGTCAGTAACAAGGTTACAGGTGACATCAGAGTGGATCACCTCATAGTGGTCAGACAGGGGTTCAGGGCCACGATACATTCCATACTATTTCCATTGAGCAGACCTATCAAGAGCAGGATCCTGTCCCTTCTACAGTTTGAGGTACGATCCTAGTATCCTCAGTTTTATTTTCAGCTCTGTTTGATAATGGTGCTCCGTAGAGCTTTATCTCTGTAACTATTATGGAAAGCCTTGGGCTCTGTATCACTTCATCTTCTGAAAAGTTGACTCTTGATACTCCATTGGGAATGAGGACATATAGTGTACGTCGGTGCAGAGAGTTCCCTATTGAGGTTGTAGGGTGTCACTTCTTATGGATGCTCTATGTACTAGAGATGACAGGCTACGATGTAATTCTCGGTAGGGACTGGTTATTTTCCTTCCAGGAACTCATCGATTTCTATAACCACAAGGTGAGTATCATATCACCAGAGGGTGGATCTTTTCTTCATAGAGGTGAGTCAGACGTCGGGGCGAGTAGAGCTGGTCCAGAGCATCATGGTCTTGGAGAAGTTACATCCCAAATTGCTAGTCTTTATCTGGATGACCATGGGACATCACAGTTGGATTTTCCTTCAGTGGGGTAACGTTTTAGGGATGTCTTTCCAGAGGACTTTTCAGGTTTTACGCCATAGCGTGAGGTAGACTTTTCTATTGAGCTCGTGCTAGGAGAAGCTCCGATGTCCATTCCTCTTTATAGGATGGCTACACCAGAGTTCCAGGAGCTCAAGAAGCAGTTGCAGGAGTTACATGACAAGGTTTTCATCTGTCCGAGTACTTCTCCTTGGGGTTCACATATCCTGTTTGCGAAGAAGTAAGACGACACCCTTGGGCTTTTCGTGGATTATCGAAAGCTGAACCAGTCGACGGTTAAGAACCGATATCCCTTACTAAGGATCAATGATCTTTTTTATCAGCTTCGAGGACCCTGAGTTTTCTCAAATATTGACTTGAGATCTGGTTATCATCAGTTGCGCATTAGACCATCTGATATACCTCTTACAGCTTTCCAGAGTAGGTATGATCTATACGAGTATACGGTCTTTCCATTCGGTCTCACGAATGCGCCAACAGTTTTTATGGAACTGGTGCACCGAGTATTCCATCCATACATGGATTCTATTGTGGTGGTTTTCATAGATGAAATCTTGGTGTACTCACACAAGACATGACCATGCTACCCATCTTGAGATTGTTCTGAGTACACTGGGAGAGAATTAGTTATATGCTATGCTCTTGAAATGCCACTTTTGGATAGATCAGGTTCATTTCATGGGTCAAGTTATCTTAGAGACAGATGTACCAGTAGACCCAGAGAAATTGAGAGATGTTATTTTCTAGGAGCATACTAAGAATGTCTTTTAGATGAGGTGTTTCCTAGTGCTGCATGGATACTACAGGCGTTTCATACAAGACTTTTCATTCCTTGCAGCTCTGCTGATAGGTCTGACCAAGAAATAGGAAAAGTTATTATGGTAAGATTCTTGTGAGTCAACCTCTTAGAATTTGAAAGGGAGATTGAAGTAAGCACTGATACTAGTATTTCCAGATCCATGAAAGAGATATACCATTTACTGCGATGTTTTAGGTATCGCCCTGGGAGATGTGCTCATGCAGGGAGATAGGGTCGTTGATTACGGGTCTCAGGTGTTGAGACCGCACAAGAGGAACTACCTGACGCATGATCTGGAGTTGGCAGCTATTGTTCATACCTTACGTTGTTGGAGACATTACCTTCTAGGAGAGCACATTGTGGTGTTTACTGTTCGCAAGACAATCAAATACATCTTTAATCAGAGGGATCTGAATCCGAGATAGCATAGGTGGGTCGAGTACATTCAGTCCTTCGACTTTGAGCTTGCCTATATGCCAGGAAAGGGCAAAGCAGTGGCTGATGCATTGAGTAGGAGAACTCAGATTCAGGTAGTTCAAGAGTCCAGTACTGAGTGGAAGCTTATGGAACTGTTCTCTGAGATTCATTTAGAGGTGTATGACAATCAGGGGTAGACATTTTGTTTTTTCTATGGCTATTACCTCTTCACATCTTGATCAGGTATAGATGAGGTAGCTATCAGACACAGAAGGCCTAGCTCTATGGGAGAGCGTGTCACGAGAGGACCCTCTTCCTAGATGGAAAGTGGGCGAGGATGAGATCTTTCATTTCAAGGGACACATATGGGTGCCAATAGAAAAACGTGAGGAGCTGATGCGGGATTTTCATTCATCAGTTAGGGAAGTTCATCCTGGTGTCACCAAGATGTATCATGATCTATACCGCTAGTATTGGTGTCCATGTATGAAGAGAAATGTTGTTGGGTTCGTCGTGAGATTTCTACATGTCAGCAGGTGAAAGAGGAGCATCAGCGACCATCGGGGCTTTTACAGCAGTTACCCATTCCCATTTGGAAGTGGAATGATGTCACGATGGACTTTGTGACTGGGTTACCGAGGTCACCTCGGGGGAGTGATGTTGTTTGGGTTGTCGTCAACAGCCTTATGAAGGTTTCTCAATTCTTTATGATCAAGGAGACCTTTAATGTTGATGACCCGAGGCAGTTTTACATTTGATAGATTCTACGTCTGCATAGAGTTCCAGACTCTATTGCTTCAGACAGGGATTCATGTTTTACTTCTCGGTTCTGGCAGGGGCATCAGAAGGCTTTTAGTTCACATGTTCTTTTGAGTGCAGCATACCATCCCTAGAAAAATGGACAGTCCAAGAATATGATCTAGGTGCATGAGGATATTCTCTGAGCCTTCATTATAGACTATGGAGGTTATTGGGAGAATCATATACATCTGGTGATGTTTGCCTATAACAACAGTTTTCAGGTGACTATTCAGATGGCACCTTACGGGGCTTTGTACGGTAGTCCATGCCAATATTTATTGTGCTGGATGGAGGCAATAGAGGCAGCTTTGCTGGGACCTCATCTTGTTCAGGAGACCTTAGAGTAGATAGAGTTGATTCATAAGAGGATCAATACAGAACAATCTGGACAGAAGTCTTATGATGATTAGCGAAGACGACCTCTGGAGTTCGAGGTCGGGGATCAGGTTGTCCTGTGTGTCAAAACGATGTTGGGACACAAGAGGATTCGGAGACAGGGGAAGCTTTTCCCATGGTATGTCGGACCATTTGAGGTGTTGGAGAGAGTTGGGCAGGTTGCCTATCAGTTTCAGTTACCTCAGAGGTACCGTGCTATTCATGACTTCTTCCACGTTTCTCACCTCCGACGTTACTTTTTAGACCAGTCTCAAGTTTTTCATCCTGAGAGGTTGAGCTAGAGGCAGATGCATCGACTGAGGAGCATCTTATCCAGATTGTTGATCGCAGTACGAATGTTCTCTATGGCTGGTCTGTTCCTCTGGTACGGGTGCTATGGCAGCACAGACGAGTACAAGACGAGATTTGGGAGATAGAGGCCGATGTACGATCACTGTGTTGGGAGCTGTTCGAGATTTCTTCTTCTACGCCTCACTAGGGAAATTCGGGGATGAATTTCTTTAAGGGGGGAAGTTTTTAAGAAGTCGGATCTTCGTTTTAGGTATGTTTTTCCTTTTCTGGTCATTTTTGAGAAAAAGTGGAAAATTCATAAATTTTCAATGTACACGTCGTGTACCTTGTTGTTGCACGAGGCTTTGTGCTGGCCATGTCCGGGCCACACACACAGCGTGTAGGGGCGATGTGGAGTCCACTTAAAGCAATGTAAGGAAAATCCAAGTACACACCGTGTACCCCAGAAGTACACATCGTGTAATTTTTTCCATTAAACGGAGCTAAGTCACGCCTAATCAACAGAATCACCTTGTTCTCCATGTTCTTCGATCAGGAGCGTCCTTATGGAAATGAACATCCTCCAAGCCTCTGATTCTCCTTAATTTTTCCTAATCAACCGTCGTCGATTGCGTTGAAACTACAGCAGTGAGCTCTTCCTTCTTCTCGAGTTTCATTCCTTGATTTTCCCACATTCTCAAGATATCATAGGTTGAATTTTTTGTGTGTTTTCAAAGATAAAAGTCATTATAAGGATAATCAAGCCTCATGGTCGGATTATATTGATCTCCAAGCATCATGTTAGGTGGTTTGTGCCTTTCCATTTGAAGTCTATGAGTTTTATGTGCAAATTCCACAAATACCCATGAACGGGGTATTGCGTGTTTACCTTTTTTCCCCTGTGGTTTTCCTTCCTTTCTTTTATGCTTGTGTAAATATAATTTGACCATGTGTGAGGATAATTTTTTGTGCATGGATGTTTTTATCATTCATTGTTTTGCATACGACCTTTTGGTCAGGTTTAGCCTTTGGCCGTTATGCTTGTTTCCATGCCTTGTGACGGTAGGATGGAGTGATATTATTGATTTGTATGTTATGTTGTAGACTGATTATCCAAGTTGATTTATAGGTGTACTTTGGTTTGGAAAGTAGATATATATGTGTACTTTGTCCTTATAGCATTATTATGCACTGACTGACACAGGACCGTGACAACCTGGTGCTATAGACTATAAGGGATAGCCCAAGTGAGCTTCCTAGAGAGTCTTGGATACTATAGACTACAAGAGGGTAGACTGAGTGAGCTTTCTCAGATAGTCATTACTTTTTTGAATGTTCTTAATCCATTCCAGTCAAGAGGAGTAATTGACCGAGTTAGCTTCCTTAGAGAGTCTATGATAGACCTGGGACTATAGTAGGATTAAATGAGTGAGCTCCTCAGAGAGTTTCTAGGCCTTGGGTATATAAGAGGGTTAGACCCCGTGATATTCCTTAGAGAGTCCCTGTCTACCCTTGACTATATGAGTAATTGACTGATAGAGCTTCCCCAGAGAGTCTTATAATTTTGTATGACCTAACCTGTGGAGTTTGGCTGAGTGCACTGCCTAGAAAGTTGTTGGCACTTTTTGGATAGGACTAGAGGGGTTGGCTGGGAGTAATCCCAAGAGGGGTTCCCATTGTGGTTAGTTGTTTACTTCACTACTACTCATTGTTCTGTGGACTGACTACTGTTGTATATCATCCTGTTACTACTTACTATTTGTTCCATACTGTTTACTTTCTGCTGTTTACTGCTTACTGTACTATTACCTGCCATATGCTCACTGACTTATAGGCACATATCTTTGGGTGGTTGCCTACTAGGATTTAGTCTCACACCCTATTTGGGTCATGATTTTGGACCGAAAAAGACTATGGTGTTTCAGGTATAGACAAGGTAAAGCGCCCTTCGACTTCCGATACATGGTTACTTTGGATCAGGAGAGTATGGGATCAAGCATAGTCTTGTGATGCTAAGGAGTTGTTTATCTTTTATATTGTACTTGTTTTGGTACTGTTTTTATTCCAACATTGTGACTTGTTTGGATATTTTCCTAGATATGTATCATGTATCATTTCATATATACATATGTGCTCCAATTGTTTATTGTTTTAGTCTTCCACTGTTTATTTTTTATAGATATTGATTGTTTCCACTATTGCATGTTTTTTTACATCTGATGTGTACTCTGCAAATGGGGGCATAGTTTCCCCACTATCACACCCATGGACCTCTGCTATTCGGAATCCTAGGTTGTTTTTGGAAATGTTCTTGTGGCCATGTGACCAAATGGGTATGGGGCGTCTCTCGGTGGCTTCCGGAACCAGGACGTTACACCAACAATCAGAAATTTAGGAGGGACCACATATGATCAGATATTATTGGCACACTTGCTGGAATGATGGGAGAAATGAAATGAGAGGAGATGAAAACATATGAAGGGTCGAGACAATTGAGGTAATGAGCTGGAGATAACACAAGGGGAAGTCATGATTGACTTTGGCCAAGGCACTGTCGCCACGGGACCGAGAGTTAATGTCACGTCCTCCAATACCACATCCAGACCCCGAGGGGTAGAAATATCTCATTATTACATAATATATATGTATATTATATATCATATATTCCAAGTTAGAATACATAAAATTGTCAATATAAGTTTATTTTCAGTGAATAAAATAACATTAATTTAATTATAATAATTAAAAAACTGATCTTTATATTTATAAAAAATTATTTTTATTGTAATTTTATATTTTTAAATAATAATAATATAATTATATAGTTCATTATTTATAATATTAATAATTAATTTTATTCAAACATAATTAGTGCAATTTTAAATAGAATTATATATGTGTGTGTGGGGAGGGGGGTTAATAATAATTGAATACATGTATATATGTAATTTATATATACATTTTTAAAAAATATACAATTTAAATATTAAAACAATGAATACAATTTTTTTTAATTTCAAATGAAATAAAATTTAATATTTATTTTAATGATTAATTTTTTTTAATTTTTTTGTATTTATATTCAATATTGTTTTAATGTTTTTATATAAAAATATATATTATGAACCAGCCCAGGTACCATGGTATCCTAATAACTGAGATGATCCTAACATAGCCTGACAGGCTTTCCTGATTGACATAATTTGACAACTAACACATGACATCATACAAGATAAAATGTGAATGGTTATTCCATATAGACGTAGCAGAAGAAACAAATACATAACCACATGCTAAAAAAACTCCAAAAGGATACATTACAAGAAGCCAAAAAGTTATAAAAAAACCCAAATGGTATGTCAACAAAGTACTAAATAGAAAAAACAATCAACCCAAGCCCCAAGGGACATACCACTACAAGCCCAAAAGATCTACCACCATAATCTCCATGTTGTGTTTTCACCTTTCTCGAACCTAGAAAATGTAAATATATAAATTCTTGAAGGAAATGGTAGGGTTTGGGATAAAATCCCAATAAATTCCCACCATGATTCCATAATATGATTCCAATAAAATAAACCAATAAATTATTTCAATTTTTATAAAACAATTCATGGAGATATAGTTTCAAATTTAAAACAAAACATGATATTCCTTTAAATTAATGAAAACAATTTAAAACAACATGCTAATAAACATTTTATATAAAAATATTTATAAAAAATTACTAGGAATGTGTAAATATGTTTTAAATAGAGTGACATATATATCAAAATAATCACAAATGAGAAGTATAATCATTTTCAAATAGGTGAGATAATTCTCGGTTGTGGGATCCTCACACACTTATATAGTGATAATGGAAATTTTCACTTATGTCCCTCTGAATCTAGTCATAGAAGACTAATTAATATCCCACTATGGAAACGTTATGTCGAGGTTCATATTTTTAGAGTTGTAAAGTATCAATCTAACACTATGGAAATTCTAGCCTAACATATTTTTCCAAAATAACTCAGTAACTACCTAGGCCTGCTTGTTCTTAAACAACAATCATCAATGGAAAAATTATTCAAAACTATTCAAAATATAATTTCCCCATTTTCAATTTTAATATGTCAATTTATATTTAGAACCCAAAACATGTGTTTTTAATCAATTCATACCTATTTATGAATATAATAAATCCACGGTTCTTATCAATACAATTTATATCATTTGCTAAAAAACCATTTCAGAATTCAATTTCCACAATTTCCATCAAATCTAAGTGAAACCATTTTCCCCAACTTTCATTCCAAATCAATTAAAAATCCTAGTTCGCAATGAATTGAATTTTCACAATTAATTTTAATACAATTAAAAAAATCAATCTATTCATGGTTAAATTAATTCTCCAAATATATATGAAACCACATAACATATATCAGAGGATCATGTACCAGTACACACACAATCAAAAAATCCAACAAAGAATGTCAATAACAAAGATCATAGAATCAAACCTCGATTAGAGATCCAATATAATGTGGTTTAGATCCTCAACAAACTGAATGTTTAACAACCCCTAAGGAGGTGAAAGTGAGAGAGTGGGAGAAAATTATTTGGATAAGAACTCTTATCGAGGAGAGATTGAACGATGTTCTCTTATCTCTGATATTCATCATAAAGGGTTTGTAGGAGCCAATATGGGTCTTCAGTAGCCCTATCAACCTAGTAAATTGAGATATGGAGAGTTAGGGTCGAGCAGGGGGTCAAATGGGGGGTTCTAGAATTTTTTATCATTTTTCAGTATAAAATAATTTTCAGTATTGGTTGACTAGGAAATGTATCATGGTTTGCCACACAGATCGATGGTAGTGAAAACCCACAAAATATGGGTTTTCATGGATTACAATGGGTAGGCACACTGTTTTGAAAAATCATGCGCCAACAGTGAAAACCCCAAAACCTCCGAAATTACTCTAGAAGCACCCATAAATGACCACCGACTAATGCATGAACAACCGATTTGTTGAGGATAACCATGAACTATAATGGGTTGTTAAAAACTCCCCAATAAAGAAAAAATATGTTCATAAAAATCATCTTAAGAATTATCCATGAAAAAAATATGAGACCACTTTTCAATCATCAGTGCCTCTCTCTCCAAAGTCTCATGAGAATCAGAACTAGGATTTCATTATACTTGAACCAAATGTATCATCATCCCATGATATCTATGCTACATGTGCTATGGAAGCATGCTATGGTTGGTTCCCAACATCTCCTTTTTCTATTATCGATGATCAATCCATGATTTACACAACAATAAATGTTATGATCTAAAAAATTGATTAAAAAATATATAGTAGGGATAGAACTCCAGAACGAAAATAGAGAATCATCACATATTATTTAAAATTAAATTAATTAAAGAATTACCTTGGTCGAATGATTTCTTTTTTGATGGATATGTTAATATATCTTCATTATTTCACTGTTTTGTTGTAGGAATCAAAGTAGATTCCCTCTATCGATGAGCTATATATGCTCCACAAATCTATGAATTTTGCCGTAAGAATATCTGGGTGGTAGCATGATAGATCCATGAACATGCATCATCTTCTTGTGATCACATCAAGAATCACATAAAAAGCATTCTCCTAGATCTCTCTTGACTCAAGAGTGGGATGTTGAGGAAGATCACTCTCCATTATTGGAAGAAAAATTAGATAGGGGATCCCTCTTGGACTTGGGAGGATTCTCCAAATCCATTGTTCAGAAACAAACAAATGAATTAGATTTTTAAGAAAATTATATAATTGGGTTTATACATCACAATGGTTAAAAAAATAATTGCACAAGTTCCCATTATTATATATTAAATCCCTACAAAACCCCATGTAAAATAATAATAATATAATTATTTCATGACATGCACATAATATGAAAATTAAATTAAATATTATTTAATCAAAAAATATTCAATTATTATTATTTATCACATAACCATTAAAATTGGTTTTCCATTCCTCCATAATATTTATCAAGACTTAAATAATGGCTATTTATTTATTAATTAAATTTAATTGTAATATTCTCCAATAAATATATAAGTATTATATTCATTACATAGAAGAAATATCTATATGTGATCAAGAATACATGAATAATTATTAAACCAAATGTCAAAAAAAATATTTATCCAACTTGTTAACAAATAAATAATCATATATTATTAAATAGGGATTCGAGATACACTTTCTGTGTGACCCACTAGGCATCTTTCTAAGGGGAATTAAGTGGAGTAGCCTAATGACCAATGTTAGCATCTTGAAACATGACAAGGAACCCATAGAGAATGAAGTTAATGTTGAAAAGATATGATATCTCATACAAACACTTACTGAGTAATATAATCCATATATTATGATATCTCTAATCAAATAGGTTCGATGTTGTTGCCATCAAACTATGTGCATAATGTCTCATTCTTTGACTTTCCTAAAATTGAACATGCCTATAGTACAACATGGAAATGGATTTATTTAGGCTATACAATTTCCATAAAAGGGTCTGATATGACAAATTCATTTAAATATCAGAATAAGAAAATCATTTCTGACATTATTCATTAATGTAATATTACTCGTGACACACCCAACATATCACACCTTGCCACGAACATCAGTCACCATGGATTTTGTCAATACATAAAAGTATATTAATAATAATACTGATTAATAATAATCTTATACTCTATGGACCAATACAACTATCCATAGATAGAAACATAGAATGACACATATGAATATGGATTTCCCACTAGAAGGTCTCATTCTCATAATATCCTAATCAATATTACCAATGGATTATATCATGAGAAGATTCTGGAAAGTCTCATGAGTCTTCACCCCTGATATCATGTATCATCTATTACCCTCAATTTATATCATCTGGACATAGAACATATATTTAAGAATAGAGTCGTCGCACTTCTGGGTTCTCATCATAGTGGGGAACTGCTATGACATTTCAGTGTGATAACAACTCTTAGGAAATTATCACATACTATGTTATGTAGAAGAAAAATCATGAAGTGATAAAGAGTTTATTCATATTAAAAAATAAAAATAAATGTTAGGATAATGTAAACAGAAGTTGGTTCAAGGGAACCAAATACAATAAACTCCAGATCCAACTGCTAACAACCTTCAGTCCATGTTTTTTCACAAGACACTCGTGATTTTGCTGAGATAGACCAATTTTACAGGGGTCATCCATTTTATATTTCATGGGTAATTATCATATTATAACATCACTCCCTTGAAAAAAATACCTCAATAGGTGATACATCCAGATTATGTGTTTTATCTACTAGTGTGACCTTTGCCCTTTTGAAAGAGCCACTACTGCAGTATTATCACAATACATTGTGATAGGCTATTTACTACTAGGTAACAGATCAAGCTCCAGGACAAAATTTTTAGTCAAAATGTTCTCCTTAGATTCATCAGAATCATAAGTACATGTGGACAATGCTATATAATCAGCGACAACTAGATGATTTGAACACTTCCAACTCATAGCTCCACTATTGATATAGAAAACATAACCTGATTGTAACTTATGATCATTATGATCCATCTAAAATTATAATCTGTATAACCCCTGATAATTAACTCCTCATATCCTCTATATACCAGGAACATATCCTTAGTTATTCTCATATACATAAGGATAACCTTAACAATCATCCAATGTTATTCTTCACAGTATGCTTGATATATGTCCATCATTTCCAATGAATAGGTAAAATCATGTCTATTACATAACATGACATACATGTGTGGTCCTATCACTAAATCATATTGGATCTTGTTTATTCTCTCCTTATATTATTTTTCAGAGGATATGTTTTCTTATAATGATGTAAACCACGTGACATTAGTCAAAATCCCCTATTTTATTATTCGATACTAATATATTTATTATCTGGTCAACATATATACTTTTAAATAGTCCAAGAAGCCTCTTAGATCAATCATAGATGATCTTGATCTCAAGAATAAAGGCTACTTCACTTAATTATTTCATGGAGAAACACTTGTTTAACCTATCCTTAATAGATTGTAATACTGGTATGTTTCTCCTAATAAGTAATATGTCATCAACATATACTTCTAGGAAACTGATCACATTTACACCAAACCTCTTGTACTCCCAAAACTAATATTTTTTCAAAATGAAACCAAATTATTTTATGTATTTTTTAAATTTAGTTTTACATCATATGGATGGTTGTTTAAGTTCATAAATGGATATCAGTAACTTTAAAATATTATTTACATCACTTAGAGTAACAAAACCTTTTGTTTGTGTCATATAATCATTTTCATTAAGGTTCCAATTATGGAATGCAGTTTTGAGATCCATATTCCAAATCTCATAGACATTTTAAGATACCATAGCAAGTGGAATTATGATGGATTTAAACATAGAAACCAGTAAAAAGGTTTTATCATAGTGAATTCCTTGATCCTATTTAAACCGTTTATCTATTAGCCTTCCATTATAGATATTTAATTTACCTTCCGTGTCTAGTTTCCTCTTCAATAACCATTTTCATCCAACATGATTAACATCAATTGGAAAATCAACTAGAACCAAAAATTTGTTATGATACATGGAATCCATTTTGGAATTCTTTGATTATATCCCTCTTGTAGCTTCTAATCTGTCCATTTCCTCCTTGTAAGAGATAGGTTCATCATTATCAGCAAATAATGAGTGACCATCATCACTGACTATAAATCCATATCTCTCTAGTTACCATACCTCTCTTATGCTCCAATGAAATACTTGTGTTTTAGAAATAACATCATCTGTAGGGACCTTTAGAGTATATATATGTAAAAAATCTTGTGTATCATCAGAATTAATATCATTAATTCAGTATTTCTCCCACTATAATTTTTGAGGATGTTGTCCCTCTCAATAAAGACATCTTGTCTTAGGACAATAACTTTCTTGTCTGAGGTATTGTTTGGATAGATTCCCTTTTTTTCCATAGGATATCATATTAGGTTACACATTTTGCACCAAGGTGCTAGTTTTTTTCATGATAAGTACAAAACAAACACCTCGCAACACCATACACACTAGTACAAAAAAATTGGGTTCTTTGAACTCTATAGATAGAAGGGAATTCCATTTCCCACATTAGTTTGTTCTCCGTATAATGTGTTTGTCATATATTGTGATGCATATCCCCAAAATGATAATGGATGATATGCATTAATCATTATCGACCATACCATGTCAAAAAAGTTATGGTTCCTCCATTCACTTACACTATTATACTATGGTGTGTGTAGAGACCCAAAGCTTAACGTACATGGACATTACATTACTTTTGTAGAATACTTAATACATAACAAAAACATACACACAAGGATCGTAATATTTTAGTGTCTTTGGAAACTCGAAATATAATCTTCTAATAGTGGTGAAAGATCTTCAACATCTCCATTAATGATCTTCCCCTTTTGTTTTCTTACCTAAAACCTTTCTTTAAATCCTGGGGAAAAGAAAACATATAAAGGGTGAGCTCAAATGCTCAGTAAGGGTAAGCATAAAGAACATAAATCAATACTTAGACATTTGAATGTAAAAAACATTAGCATAAAATATAAACATCAAAATCTTGACCAATGACATAAAACATTGTAGCACGTAAGGCATAGATCATGAAGAAGCATTAACCATGATAAGTTATAATGGGAATAAAACATGTAATTATGGAAACCATTAAGAACATGATATGATTTCCATAGTAGCCAAGGAATTACTGCCATGACCATCATAGTGGACAATTTCCCTTTCTGAATCGAGTTCACTCCTCGTTTCAATCCTGTAACACTAAACCGGATTAACATACCGTTGAAGCAATGTCTATCTCATGATATATAAATCTTTACCCAATACATTGGTGGTAGATATAGGTCCCACCAATCTCATAATGAAATCATTCTTACTTCTTCCACAAAATAAACTTTCATCATTCATAATAACCTAATAAATAAAATCGGTTTCATAAACATCATACCATTATCACATAATCCATATAAAAAATGGATGTCATTTCATAGTAAGAAAATTGAAACCATGTAAATCATAGAGACATGATACTTGAATCATAAACATATGAAATAATGTCATCTTAGATGAAAAATGGTTTTGATAAAACAATTGAAATGAATTCTTAAGGAAAATATCCTTTCATCTTCAAAATAATTCTATTTTTACAAAATGCCATGCAATTTTATAATAAAAGGATTTTTTTGAAAATAGTCATGAAATCTTTTGGAGGAAGCTTCATGAAAATATGGCTTTATAAAACCGTAAAAATCTGTTCGTTCTGTATAAGTTAAAAACCATTCTTCTAGTACTTTTTCCAGAATAGTCAAAATGTACCTCGTAAAAGAAAGATTCCATACATACCATGTAGTAAAATTAAAAAATGGGTAAAAAGGAAATTAAACATACACGAAAAAAATTTTAGATAACAAGGACATGGATGATAAATATAACCCCAATGAATTCTTACAAATAAACTATCTCGGATAAAAACGAGATTGGAAAAGTTATCTCTTACCTTAGGTCCGATATGCTTCATATGGAACCGAACCTCCTGTATAATGATTTAAATAATGTCATTTACTTATTACATAATCATATTCATTGTTATGATATCATATATGTTTCACTTATGACTTTATATTACTCGTTCTTTTGAAAATTCTATGTTAAAGCATCGTTTTGGGTAAAATCTTTTCATTTAATGTATGTGTTTCGACTTGTTGTTCTTCATATTATTAATTATATCCCAATTTACATACTTCCAGAATTTAAAACATGATTTATATATAATATGTATTCATCATATAAATATATATTATAGATCGATAAAATTAATGAAATACACCGTTCATGGAGATGGTAGGTCGTACGTACGCATGAACGTTGTTTTCATTTCCTTATTGAATTGAATGAAACTAAATAGATGACATACATATATATATATATACATAAATCCAGTAGAATTATTATTTCATATATTTCATTATTATTCATTATATAAACTTTATGATCATTCAAGTATGGTTAACATGGAGAATGAATCTCATCGCGTCGTGGAGACGGTAGTTCGTACGTACGCACGAGCGATGATATCGTTCCCATAATTATTGAATAGAATTGGAGTGGATGGTATAATATATCAGAATAAATATGATGTTATAATAACCATATATAGTTATTATTTACACCATTATACCCATCCATGTAAGGTGTTGGTGGAAAAACAGATTACACCACGGTGTGGAGACAGTATTCTGTACGTACGCACGCACGGTGATTTTGTTTTTTATAGGATGGATAGAAGGTGAAATAGGGTTGTTTAATATTTATAATAACATATTAGTATATTAGGGATAATTATGTTATTACTTCATAATGAAACAAATAAATAATAGGGAGTATAAGAAGAATGGAACTTGATGAAAACGGTTGAAGGTATTACCTCTTTCTCAAAGTGCCTCCTTTAAACTTTCACTTAGGGAACCAGAGATGGTGTTTTGAGAAGACCCATACCTCTAGTAGGTTTCTAAGGAATTGGGGAAGTGAAATGGGTAGGGTTTGCCCGAGCTTGAAGGCTCAAATTGGTGTGAGGAGGACATGCAGGGGTGCCGTTTTATAATGGGGGATAGGGGCACCTTTGGAAATATAAGAAATATTAGTTTATATTAAATCCCATCCCCACATTAAAAAACCGAAAATGACTCATATCCGAATATTAGATGATATAGGGTTGTAATATAATCATCCAATAAAATTTATAAATGTTAGGAATTTATTTTAAACATTATCAACTTGATTTATCCTTATTTATCAATTTTATTTTATTTGTGGTAATAATATCCTAAATTTTAAATTATTATAAATAATTAAATATCTGTTGTCAATTTTCAATAATTTGACATTTTATGACATTTTAGACAATATAAATTTAAATATATAATTTTTAAATATTTTTGTGATTTTTAAACAATTTTAAAATATGTTATTTTGATAAAATAACAATAGTGTCAATTTTGACACTATTCATTTATTTGAATTTAAATTAACAATATACAGAAGATATGTTATAACTAAAAGATTTAATAGATTAATAACATGTAATGTTTATCTATAAAATTAGTGGAGTATATTAAATAGTTCATATACTATTTATTTTAATATTTTTAAAACCATTTATTTGATATTTCTCTTAATAAAATAATTTCAACATCACTATTATGTCTCCTTTAATGATAATTATTTAATACCTAAAAATTATAAATAAATTCATATGATGTAGATACTTTTATTAGATTTCTGGAGACTATTTATATCTGATGTTTCATGAAGTTTATCACTAAACGAAAATTATTATTCTTATAAGATTTATGAAAGTGACATGTTGTCACTTTCTTTGGTTTTAATAATAATTAAATTAGTTACCTGGAAAAACCCATTATATTAATATAATCAGACCCATAGGTGATATGGGTCGAATTTAAGTCATCCAATAGAATTTTGGTAGGTTTTAGTGTAATTTTATAATGTTATATTTAGCCTTAATTACCCGATTTACCTTTAACTATGGTAAATAAAATTTACCGTATTAAATATTCATAATGCCCAAAAATAAAAAGTAGCTTATTAACATAATTTGGACCCACTGATTCCAAATATGGAATCCATATTTCAAAATTCAAAACACATAAGTTGCAGTAAATATTTTAATATTAATCCCGTTGTCAAACGAAAACGGGTTTTTGTTAAAAACATTGCAAAAGATTGAATTGATTTAACCTACGAATTCAAGGTAAAATCAGTGATAATGAAATAAATTATATTAAATGGAAAAAATTTATTCTATTTATACATCAAAACCATTCAATATTTTAATTTAACCATATAAATTATTATGATGAAAAAAGTTGTTTTTAATTAAAATAATGCGTGTTTTTACTATTCATTAAAATATGAAAGTTATTAGAAAAATATAAAAACATTATCCAATGTAAATTTTTATAAACTGATTCAAAATAAGAAGTTTATTTTGTAAAATTTAACTTATAAACATGTCAAAAACTTTATTTAATGTGGGTGTGCCATCAAAAGGAGGCAAAACAGCATTTTTTTAAAAATACTTATTTTACCCGAAAAATTAATTTTGTTCTCATACCATGTTCTAGAAAATGTGTAAGATGAATAATAATGTAATAAAATATAAAATTTAGTTAATAATATTCATAACGGCTAGTTCGTGATAACATTATAACCATATATCGTTGTTTAGTGAAACCTGGTATTGCGTACAACACACGCTATCGAGGAAGGTCACGATTTCGTGTAATGCAAGCCAAGTCAGGGTTGCGTGTAGTGCAAGACTTCATTGTTGTTTTGTATGAAAGAATCCAACCATATTTCATTTATAAATTGAATATATATATATATATATACATATATATATTCACTCAATGTTGCGAACTTGAAATTGTGTGTAACACGATACAAGAATAGTGTTACGTATACTACAAGCTAATGTAGTGTTGTGTATAGTACAAGATAATCGTGGTGTAGTGTATAATAGAAGATCAATGAAATTAAAAATAATATATCTCATAAAATCTTGGGGTGTTACATTCTACCCCCTTAAAATAAATTTCATCCTCGAAATTCGTTGGGGTTATAAATCATTTACTATTCATAGAAACCCACATCGTAAAAAAGAATACTAAAACTTTATTTTAAAAAATAAAGTATGAAATGTAACGGTTACCCAAATTAACTAATCAGTGGGTTTCCACATAGGAGAACATAGGTGAAAATATGGATATGGAAGAGAAATCTAACCATCATGTTCTGATGTAGAGTGGTAGAGAACATGGCTATGAAAAAAGCCAACAATCACAAAGCCATATATTTGTGATGATCTATGGTACCATCTGATTCATCAGATATAAGGGCACTAGGACAACATTTATGGTTTTCAAGCTCATTTCCCTAAAGTTGATGAATTAAAATAAATACTTACATTATTTTGGTAGAATCTCACTATTGTTCATGAATTGAACAATTTCCACTTCATCTTTTAAAGAAATGAAGTTGGATTTGTTATTTGTGGAGCGTTAACAGATCTTGTGATAGAATTTTGGGTCATTCCATCTGTTTCAAACACAAGTTTGTAAAAAGTTATAAGTCCATCTTATGGTTAGATTAATCATATATGGTTCCAAAAATGGATTTATACTTCATATATCATACCGCTTAATAAAATAAAACTAGTTTCTACTAACCAGGAACTTCCTGTAGGCCAGTGGTATGTGATAAAGGCCAGTCGCACTTCGATTGTGGGTTCGATTCCCACAACCTTGTCCAACACGATGGGTTGTCTCCCGTCCTATAGGTTGTCCTTTTTCTAAAACTACATTACTATAACATCCCATCAATAATATCAAAAAATGTTCTATCCTTAAAACAATACTAACTTATGTCCAACATAATCCATTCCAATATTTAGGCTTATCTAAAATACTTAGGTCCAATATCATAGTATAAAGAAAAAAATTACAAGAATGGTTATCTACCAAGAATGTGAATACAAGCATTTATCTCACATATATCATAAGATATATCTTGTCGGTTGCTTTCCAAACACATGAATACCTTATTCATGTTTTCTCTTGAAACATAAATTAACATAGAACCATAGTAAAGACATGAATACTGTCAAAAGGTAACTCTTTCCACATACCAAAATCCCAAAAAATCTATATAATCAAACCATAATCTCACTTAGTCCTTATATCAGTCATGAGCTCATGAATACAATCAAACATCTCATTATCTTCTTATCCCTTCATTATGTGCATATCATCTACTTTACAAAAATATTTGAATAACCATTCATGGTTACCGGTACCAATAAACATATACTTTCAAATACTTTAGGAAAAACAATAGTGTAACAATCCTTAGATGATTATTTATTCCATAGTACCATACATTATTCTTTATAAACCTACAATCATTCCACTAACTTATTAAACTACTGACTGAGCTTCATCATTTATTTCATCTCATTTTTCATTTGTAGTCTCTTCATCATCATCCACATAAATAATACTCATATGACCATGCTGATTCTCTTCATGAGATTTTCCCTTAGGGAATTGGTTTGCATAATTCCCTTACATTCCATATTAAAAATATCTAATCATTGTTGATGTCGTTGCAATACCATTATCCTTGTCCATGGTGTTAACTGAACCTTTTCCTTTTCACATACTAGCATTGTGTCCTTCTTTTCCACACCCAAAGCATCATCCAGTTCATTTGTAACAATCTCTCTGATGCCTCTTCCCACATGATTTACATGAGGAAAATTGAACTTTATTTCCTCTATGATCATCATGAAACTCCATCATTCTCTTATTATATGAGTCGGAAAACTTACTAAAGTTGAGATTATTGATTATATTATGAGATTTTTGATTAGGAATAATAATGATGTTTGGACTTCTAAATGCTGTTTCATTTGGTTGCTCATGAATAATATCATTTCATTGTCCGTCATATCATCCATTATCGTGAATCTTCCTGTTTCCACACATTTTATAAAACCCAAAAAGAATAGTGTGAGAGGAAAAAATCATGCTAGGGAAAACAACATATTAAAGGGGGAGTACCCTCAATATCTAACATCTTAGATTAAATTCGATGATCGTTACAGTAGTTCTAGGACTATATCCTATAGGTATAATTATCCTTAGCGACATCCTTAGACATACCTTAGAAATATCTCAAGGGATCTCACTAACGTTTTCACATCCTTGTTTCCAATGGTTGACTAAACCTTTTGTATGATACCAACTGTAATGACTAGAAGCTTGACATACATGGGCATTACATTACTTTTGCGTAATACTTAATACATAACAAAAATAGACACACAAGGATCGTAATTGTTCAGTGTCTTTGGAAACTCGAAATATAATCATCTAATCATGGTGAAAGATCTTCAACATCTCCATTAATGATCTTCCCCTTTTGTTTTCTTACCTAAAACCTTTCTTTAAATCCTGGGGAAAAGAAAAAATATAAAGGGTGAGCTCAAATTCTTAGTAAGGGTAAGAATAGAGAACATAAAACAATCCTTAGACATTTGAATGTAAAAAACACGACCATAAAATCTAAACATCAAAATCTTGAGCAATGACATAAAACATGGAAGCGCGTAAGGTATAGATCATTAAGAAACATTAATCATGATAAATTATCATTGGAATAAAACATGTAATTGTGGAAAACATTAAGCACATGATATGATTTCCATAGTAGCCAATTCATTACTTCCATGACCATCTTAGTGGACGGAGTCCCTTTCTGAATCGAGTTCACTCATCCTTTCAGTCCTGTAACACTGGACCGGATTAACTTATCATTCCAGCGATGTCTATCTCATGAGATATAAATCTTTACCCAATGAATTTTAGGGAGATATAGGTCACACCCATATCATAATGAAATCATTCTTACTTGTTCCAAAAAATAAACATACATCATTCATAATAACCCAATAATTAAAATTGGTTTCATAAACATCATCCCATCATCACATAATCCATATAAAAGAAAGGGATATCATTTCATAGTATGAAAAGTGAAACCATGTAAATCACAGAGACATGATACTTGAATCATACACATATGAAATAATGTCATCTTAGATGAAAAATGGTTTTGATAAAACACTTGAAATGAATTCTTAAGGAAAATATCCTTTCTTCTTCAAAATCATTCTATTTTTACAAAATGTAATGCAATTTTAAAATAAAAGGATTTTTTTTCAAATAGTCATGAAATCTTTTGGAGGAAGCTTCACGAAAATAAT
Source organism: Viscum album (assembly GCA_963277665.1). NCBI lineage: Eukaryota > Viridiplantae > Streptophyta > Magnoliopsida > Santalales > Viscaceae > Viscum > Viscum album. The sequence goes on along the minus strand of OY728150.1, from coordinate 1,876,298,731 downwards.
GCTTTATAAAACCGTAAAAATCTGTTCGTGCCGTATAAGTTAAAAAAACATTCTTCTTGTACTTTTGCCGGAAAAGTCAAAAAGTACCTCGTAAAAGAAAGATTCCATACATACAACGTAGTCAAAGTCACAAATGGGTAAAGAGGACATTAAAAATACATGAAAACCTTTTTAGAAGACAAGGACATTGATGATAAGTAAAACCCCAGTAAATACTTACAAATGATCAATCTAGAATAAAAACGAGATTGGAAAAGTTATCTCTTACCTTAGGTCTGATATGATTCGTATGGATCCGAACCTCCTGTATAATGATTTAAATAATGTAATTGACTTATTAAATAATCATATTCATTGTTATAATATCATATATGTTTCACTAATGGCATTATATTACCCGTTCTTTTGTAAATTCCATGTTAAAGCAGTGTTTTGGGTAAAATCATTTCATTTGTCTTATGTGTTTCGACCTGTCGTTCTTGATATTATTACTTATATCCTGATCTACATAATTGCAGAATGTAAAACATGATTTATATATAATATGTATTCATCATATAAATATATATTATAGATCGATAAAAGTAATTAAATACACCGTTCATGGAGATGGTAGGCCATACGTACACATGAACACTATTTTCGTTTCCATATTAAATTGATCGAAACTAAATAGATGACAAACATATATATATATATATATAAATAAATCCAGTAGCATTATTATTTCATATATTTCATTATTATTCATTATATAAACTTTATGATCATTCATGTATGGTTAACATGGATAATGAATCTCATCGCGTCGTGGAGACGGTAGTCCGTACGTACGCACGAGCGATGATATCGTTCCCATAATTATTGAATAGAATTGGAGTGGATGGTATAATATATCAGAATCAATATGATGTTATAATAACCATATATAGTTATTCTTTACACCATTATACCCATCCATGTATGGTGTTGGTGGAAAAACGAATTACACCACGGCGTGGAGACGGTATTCCGTACGTACGCAAGCGTGGTGATTTTGTTTTCCGTAGGATGGATAGAAGGTGAAATAGGGTTGTTTCATATTTATAATAACATATTATTATATGATAGATACTGATGTTTTTTCTTAATAATGAAACAACTAAAGAAGAGGGTGTAGAAGAAGAATGGAACTTGAAGAAAACGGTCGAATGTATTACCTCTTTCTCGAAGTGCCTCCTTTAAAGTTTATCTTAGGGCACAATAGTTGGTCTTTTGAGAAGACCAGTACCTCTAGTAGGTTTCTGAGGAAGTGGTGAAGTGAAATGGGCAGGGGTTGGATGAGTTTTATGGCTCAAATTGGTGTGAGGAGGAGAGGCAAGCGGTGTCGCTTTATAAGTGAGGAGAGAGGCACCTTTGGAAATATAAGAAATATTAGTTTATATTAAATCCCAACCCCACTTAAAAACATCAAAAATGACTCATATATAAATATTAGATGAGATAGGGTTGTAATATCATCATAAAATAAAATTTATACATGTTAGGAATTTATTTTAATCATTATCAACTTGATTTATCCTTATTTATCAATTTATTTTTTTTGTGGTAATAATATTATAAATTTTAAATTATTATAAATAATGACATATGTGTTGTGAATTTTCCATAATTTGACACTTTATGAAATTTTAGACCATATAAATTTTTATTTATAATTTTTAAATATTTTTGTGATTTTTAAACATTTTTATAATATGTTAGTTTTATAAAATAACAATAGTGTCAATTTTGACACTATTCATTTATTTGAATTTAAATAACCAATATACAGAAGATATGTCAAAAATAAAAAATTTAATAGATTCATAACAAGTAATATGTATCTAGAAAATTATTTGAGCACATTAAATAGTTCATATATATTTATTTTAATATTTTTAAAACCATTTATTTGATATTTCTCTTAAAAAATAATTTCAACATCACTATTATGTCACCTTTAATGATAATTATTTAATCCCTAAAAATACTAAATAAATTCATATGATGTAGATAATTTTATTAGCTTTCTGTAGACGATTTATATCCTATGTTTCATGAATTTTATCACTAAACTAAAATTATTATACTTATAAGATTTAAGAAAGGGAAATGTTGTCACTTTCTTTGGTTTTAATAATAATTAAATTATTTTCATTGACAAAAGTCTATTAAATGAATCTAATCCGACTATTAGGTGATATGGTTCGAATTTTAGTCATCCAATAGAATTTTGGAAGGTGTTAGGGTAATTTTATAATCTTAAATTTACCCGTAATTACCCGATTTACCTTTAACTATGGTAAATAAAATTTACCGTAGCTACTATTCATATTGCCCAAAAATAGAAAGTAGCTTATTAAAATAATTTGGACCCACTGATTCCAAATATTGAATCCATTTTTCAAAATTCAAAACACATAAGTTTTAGTAATTAATTTAAAATTAATCACGTTGTCGAAAGAAAACGGGTTTTTGTTTAAAACATTGCAAAAGATTGAATTGATTTAACCTACGAATTCAATGTAAAATCAATTCTAATGACATAAATTATATTAAATTTTAAAAATATATTCTATTTAGACTTTAAACCATTCAATATTATAATTTATCCATATAAAATATTACTATGATAAAAAGTTGTTTTTTATTAAAATATATCGTGTTTTTACTATTCATTAAAATATGAAAGTTATCAGAAAAATATCAAAACATTATCCAATGTAAATTCTTATATCTTGATTCAAAATAAGAAGTTTATTTAGTAAAATTTAACTTATAAACATGTTAAAAACCAGATTTAATGTGGGTGCGCCATCAAAAGGCGGCAAAACTGCATTTTTTAAAGATGCTTATTTTACCCGAAAAATTTATTTTGTTCTCATAACATGTTATAGAAAATGTGTAAGATGAATAATAATGTTATAAAATTCAAAATGTAGTTAATAATATTCATAACGGCTATTTTGTGACAATATTATAACCCTATATCGTTGTTTAGTAAAACTCGGTATTGCGTACAACACACGCTATCGAAGAAGGTCGTGATTGCGTGTAATGAAAGCCATGTCAGGGTTGTATGTAGTGCAAGAATTCTTTGATTTTTTGTATAATATAATCCAACCATATTTTATTTATACATTAAATATATATATATATACATATATATATTCACTCAATGTTGCGAACTTCAAATTGTGTGTAACATGATCCAAGAATAGTGTTACGTATACTACAAGCTAATGTGGTGTTGTGTATACTACAAGATCATCTTGGTGTAGTGTTTAATAGAAGATCAAAGAAATTAAAAATAATATATCTCATAAAATCTTAGGGTGTTACAGTGTGTATGGTGGAGTGAGTTGAGATAGAATCCCAAACTTCCCTAGAATGTTGAGGGAATTTTTGTTAAGATATTCCCTACGTTGATCCGATCAATGATTCTTTATCTTCCTTCGAAGATGATTCTCTAATTCATTATTTAGTTGCATGAATATATCAAAGCAATCAGTCTTCTACCTCATCAATTAGTTATATCCATATATACTCAATTAATCAATAAAAGATATTAATTAAGAATATCCACCTATAATGTCTATTAGAAATGGTTCACTCACATTGGTTTGTACCAATCCTAGAAGCTCTATGACCCATTCACCCAATCTAAAAAATGGGGATTTGATCATTTTTCCATATAAACAAAAATGAAATCATTCGAGTGGTTTTAGATAAATGGAGTCTAAATAACCATCCTGATATAGATTTGTCAAACACATCAAATTTACATGACAATGATGGTGATACTGAAGATGGGTGTTATATGAGTCATGTGAACATGATTGAAATCAATTGAAATTAAAAGGTTTTTATAATTTAATAAATAATGACTATTGTTTAAATGTTTAATAACATAAAATATGTTAACTATTAAAATTTAAAGACATATATTTTCCATGAAATTTTCAAATAATATATAATTATTAAAAGTATTCAAAAATTGACGTCATGTGATTCTGAGGGCCGCTGTGCACAGAAATAATTTTTGAACATTTTTAAGGTATGTTCAATAATTGTGTGGGTGGAATTTTCTATCATTTTAACTGGTTCTTGGAATAAAAATCTAAATGCACCGTCAAATATGCAGTTTCATGATTCACTTAAGTGAGGCATCACATCGATCGTAGTAGTTTTGGGGAAAAAGTTAATTTTGTGGACTTTTGAATGATAAAGAAAATAAAATGTTATTTTATTTTATTTCTTTTTTTTTCTCATGCAGATAAGAGGTAGTGGTGGGATCGATGACAATTCAAGCCATTAATTGGCCCGACTCCTCCTTCATTGTAACCGAATTATTGGAATTTGGGAGGTTCATTAATTAAATGAACTTCAAAAATTTCTCAGAACGTTGTCCACCTCATATTTATATGGAGATTCGGGAGGGGTGTTGGCATGGATTCACCAAGCGATGATGCTCTAGAAATGTACCACGACGCTCTCCAGTTGGAGGACGTGATTGATTTCAGCGGTCGGTGATGAGCGCCATTGAATCACGAACCAACAACAACGACAAAGGAAGTTACATCAATCATCATCAGTGGGCGTCTAATCCAGGTATGAAGATTTTTTTAATGTTCATGGAGGAAACCACTAGCGTGCCATGTCCGTGGAGGCTGGAGCAGTCCTGTGGTGACTGGACGTGGGTGGTGGGAAGCAATGCATCATCGCGGGCTGCGGCAGCCAGTGGCAGTCGGCCTGAGTCATTCGCATAGAAAAAGGGCTGCACTTGCAAGCTCCACTGGTGGTAGTAGCTACGGCAGTAGGAGGGAATCGTGGTCTGGCACCATGTCGTGTTAGCTGAAGCTGGTCAGCCAAACGGCTGACCGATGAACCCGGTGGGGCAGTGACCCAGTTGCCGGACAAAACTGCCCCACAACTTCAAGGCCTGTGGGAAAAAATGGACCCATTTCTAGAAGACTGGGCCTGAACCACCCCATGGGAAGGGCCGGACTCACGTCCCTATTTTCCGGACCCACAGCCCAATGGGACAGTGCGGGTGGGCCGAGCCCCACCCTACGGGCTAGGCCAACGGCAACCCGGGCTCGTGAACTAGTCGGCCGACCCCGATGGGCTGGACCATTTGAACCGGGCTGACCCATGAAGGGCCAGACCCGGGCGGGGTTTGGTAGACCCTGGGACCTGTTGCGATGGGCTGACATGACCATGTCGGATGGGGTCAAGACCCAACTGGTCCCCAAACAATGAAATGATCGACACATACAAAACAGTTGTTTGTTTGACAAACCATCTGCGGTGTTGGGTCCTCCTTTAGGAATCGGTCCCATGGAATATTCCAATGTTCCCAACCGAGCTGGGCTAGACATAGGAGCGACCACCCCCGTTTCATGGAAACAGTTGAAACTAACAGACCAGGCATCTTATCGATGCGTTGTCTATTGAATAAGGACTGTTGAGACTGATGGGTCCTTTGGAAATACTCTATGTGAGTTTTGATAGTGTTTTATGTGAGACTTGGATTTAATCACATGTGAATCCATCTAGGAAATTTTTAAAAATATACCCATGTCTCACAGACCGAGAATCTGATCAACATGCTTGTTGAAACATAACTGATGTCTTGAGAAGAATTTCTCCCAGAATCAGGCATGCTATGAGTGGAAGTCCTGTGATCAGATATATTTGAACTAAGAACCCTATATGAATCAACATCATTACAACCCTATGTGTATCAACATCATAACTACCTGACAAGGACTCGTTTTGCAGCAGCCCATTGAGGATTAGCAACTAGAGACCTTGTGTCGATAAACATCGAGTGACCCTGTTTGGGACACCCTTACATTGAAGATTTTTGGATCAGCTTTCCCACGACCCTGTGTGGATCTGCATTCTAGCAACCACGTGTGAATCAGTAGTGCATGACCCGACAAGGATCTGCCTTAGAGTGGCCCATCATGGATCCACGACATACAACCATGTGTGGATCGAAAATTAAACAACTCCTTTATGGTTCAGTTGTGGAAACATCATAACTGAATGAAAGGATATAGCTTAATACTAATAATATTTATTCTTGAACTATGAGTTCTATACCGTGTGTGAGTAGGCTCTTTTTTATTGTGATTCTGGATTTAGATCATGATTCATAAATTTCCCTTAACATATATGTTGTGATGTTTTCAATTATGGTTCAGAGAGAGACCATTGGGGTCTCAAGGTCCCCTACTAGGTATTGTTATACTCACCCATACATGGGCTATGCCCACGCCTTGTTGGGTATTATACAGACGACAAGCTGTTTGGCTGAGACTAGAGAGAGCTAGGACCAGGCAGCACTCGGGGGTGATGGGCTGATGTTGAGGGATGTCGAGACGATCTATACCTACCCTTTAGGTAGGATCCTCAGTGGATGATCCTTGATCTATTTTCTATTTTCACATTTACGTGTACTTTTTAGTTGGGATTATATTCTTGCCCCTTTAATTTTAGTACACTTTTTACTACAATAGTTTACATCATTGTTTCTTCATGTTTTTTTATTGGATTACATGTTTGTATAGGTTTAAAATAAATGATTTCCTCTTATAGGGATATAAATTTTCAGTGCTAGTCTCCAACCCCTGTCATTTGGAAGTCCGACTTGGGGGGTAGTCACGACACATGCCCTGTGGGATGGGTCGTGACAAAGTGGTATCAAAGGAGTCGGTTCTACCGAAATCTAGGATGTGGATCCATAAAATGGAGTTATATTGTTAATTGTTTTGAGTTTGGTTTTCTAATTGGGGAGTCCAGTGTTGGTACGACGGCTGACAAATCCATACAGATAGACTGTGAATTCTCGAAAACCCTGATTGTGTGTGTTTTGGAAGTGTTTTATTTCTGATCTCATTGATTCAAATTAGTAGTTATAACTTATAGACCATGGAACTCATTTTTTATTTTAATATGCCTTTAAGTAGACAACAATACAGGATTATAGTGAGAGTTTTTGATTACGGCCCACCGAGTGATGAGGCTTCGGTGCAGGGCCCTATTATGGTGATAGTGCCATCAGGTGGTGTAACAGTAGAACTAATACCCATTTGGAAGTCATTTCAACCATCCCCACCAGTAGATGGTGCACTCCAACAGAGCATGTTGCACAAGTTACAGTAGAAGAGGCCTCTGAGGTTCCGAGGCTAGACGGATCCGCAGGCGGTAGAGGACATGCTGGAGGTTGTGGTTAATGTTTTTTTGCTGGTTAGGACACCAACCAACAAGATGGTGATCCTAGATTCTAGTATTTTCTAAAGAGCAGTAGGGGGATAGTTGATCTTGATGCTCCAAATACACGATGAGACAATCGTCACCTAGGAATATTTCTGGGGCCTCTTCCGAGAAGAGTCCATTATAGCGACACTACGCTTTATGCGTATAATGGAAATTCTACACTTACAATAGAGTAGCCTGATCATGTCCCATTCCTATGTGAGGATCACTGACCTCTCTTGTCACTCTATCAGGATGGTGTGGGAACTTTTCTTCAGGGCTCGGTCCTTCGAGTAGGGACTCTAATGGGGGATAAGAGCATCTATGGTATCTCTTCGCATCCTAAGACACGTTGGAGTGCAAGAGAGAGCACACATGGTGGAGTGTTTCCTTCCTGATCATACACCGACAATGATACCCACAATTAGGCGACACGTAGCATAGTCATATTCGGCTGATATTAGGTAGATGACACAGAGGTCCAAGCAGACCAGACCTTCTGGTGGATGACCATTGGATTTAGGGCCCTAGGTGCAAGGCTCATGAGGTATATCTAGCCAGTAGAAGAGAAGAATGTGCTTCATGTGTGGTGGGTCGGGTCACATGGCTTGCGACTACCCAACCATCCGCACAGACAACCTGTAGATGGTCGATGGACCACTGAGGTTGAGGTAGAGATTCGAGCATGGAGCTCTAAAAGGTGGCAGATGTGGAACAAGAGCAGTTCATGCAACAAGCGGTGGGTTAAGATTTGAGGTTCAACGACCACCACTTTCATTAGGTCCTCCTGACCACATGGAGAAGATGGACATGGATGAGCTCATCTCCAGGCAGCTAAGGCCTATGACCATGGAATTCTACATATGATTTGAGGTACGATATGTTTCTAATCCAACTTATCTTTAGTACTTAGATATAATAATTCCGGTAACTCATTCATATCTACAAATCTCATTCAGAGATCGAAGATTCTGATGGAGTCGTTCGCTCAATCCTTACTATAAGAGTCTCTTAGATGATATGATTCGATGATTACACACTAGTGTTGGTAGTGTGAGATTACTTAAGGTGGCGAGATCTTTTGCTGGGATCTTCTAGTTGCAGCATTGAGTCCATATGACATCGTCTTAGGTATGGATTGGTTATCCACAATCCATGCTCAGATTGACTACATTAGGTCAAAAGTGCGGTGTGTCAGTGAGGATGGGACCAGGTTTTCCTTTAGTGGCAAAACCAGATCCTTTGCAGCATAGGATGGACTTAACTAGAGTAGGGTGCAGCAGATCAAACATCAGTTTTTCTAGAAATAGCCACAGAGCAGTTGATGTTGAGAGTCCTAAATATCATGTAGTGGTGGACCAGTAAGCCAATGTCTTCCCTGATGATGTTCCGAGACTACCTCCTCACAGAGAGGTGGAATTCAATGTCAACATGTACATCGGGAGGGTGCCGATATCTATAAGAGCATATCGGATGTCACTTTTGGAGATTTGTGAGTTATGGGTGTAGTTGGAGGACTTACAATGAAAGGGGTTTATAAGGCCCAGTGTATCAACGTGGGTAGTCCCAATTTTGTTCACCAATATGGTAAATGGGATATTGAGGAACTGTGTGACTTATCAACACCTGAACCTGGATACCGTGAAGAATAAGTATCCACTTAAGAGGATTGATGATCTAATTGGTTAACTAAAGGGAGATCATTGGTTTTCAATGATGGAACTCAGATCAAGCTATCATCTGTTTAGGGTATGAGATAAGGCTGCACATAAGAATACCTTAAGATATCGGCATGGACACTATGAGTTCTTTGTTATTCCATTCATCATGAAAATTTCCACTGCAGTGTTAGTGGGACTCATGAACATGATCTCTTAGCCATACCTCAATAGCATTGTGGTGGTCTTTATCGAGGACATCTGGATTTACTCAGCATCGGAGGAGGAGCATGCCTATTATAGGAAAATACTTTTGGATACACTCTGAGAGCCCCAAATTTATAGTAAGATCTCGATGTTCCATTTCTGGATAAGGGAGGTTCACATTCTGTGACATGTTATCTCAGAGGCTAGGATTGCAGTGGATCCATATAATATAGAATCTAGTCTTTCATGTGAGCCATCCAGGAGTGTGACTGGGGTGCGGAGTTTCCTAGGGTTGGCTGGGTACTATCAATGATTTGTACATGAAGTTTCTAGAGTTGTGGCTCCCATGTCAGTGTAGACGAAGAAAGGGAAACCCTTCATTTGGATGGGGATATATGAGCAGAGTATTCAAGAGATTAGGAAGAGACTGATGAATGCCCCCATCTTGAGGCTACTAGAAGAGGGTGTTGTGTGTGTTGTCTACTGTGACACGTTAGGGACAGGACATGGATGGGTCTTGATGAAGGAGCGAGTAGTGATCGCTTATGGTTCACAATAGCTAAGACAAAATGAGAAGAACTATGCTACCCATGACCTAGAGTTAGCTGCAATGGTCTTCTCCTTAAAGACGTTGTGTCACAACTTGATGGGAGAATTTTTTATAGTCTACTATGATCACAAGAATCCTTGGTATATCCTCTCAAAAAAGGATCAGAACCTGAGACATTGATGTTGCATATAGTTTCTCCAGGACTATGACTTTAAGATAGTCTACACTCCTAGGAATAAGAACGTAGTAGCAGACACACTCAGCATGAGTCCTGGTCTACAGTTTCTGATTGAGGCGATAGAGAAGCTAGCTGTGTTTTAGATATCCTTTGTGGATAGAGATGAATCTGATTACCTCCAGTCTATAACTGTCACTCCCCTGATTATTTAGTGAGTTTGGGGGGCACATCATGGGGACATTGACTATGATACACTCTGGGCTCAGATATCCTCATGACAGACACCTGAGAGATTTTCTGGATGTGGGAAGCATGTCATATTCTTCAAAGGATGCATTGTGATACCATTGCAGCTGCGAGAGGAGGTTTTGATGTAGGTCCATACATCCCCTCTAGCAGTACATCCTGGTGTGGCAATGATTTACTAGGACCACCAATGTCAGCACTGGTGGCCAAGGATGAATAAATTTGTTTCAGAGTTTTTTTCACAATTCTTTACTTCTCAGTATGTGAAGGCCGAGAATCGGGATCTAGTAGGCTTAGCACAATAGTTAGAGGTACTATAGTAGAAGTGGGATGGTGTTTCCAGGGATTTAGTTATAGGGATACCATGAACATCTAGGGGCCACTATTCTATCTGTGTGATCATTTACCGACTCACCAAGTCGGCCCATATCCTACCCATTCGATAGTAGGGATCAGTTGAGGGCTTGGGATGCCTCCACATATAGTAGATTGTACTGCTTAATGTGGAGCCTTTGACGATCATCTCTGACCATGATGCGTGTTTTACATCATGGTTGTGTAAGGGATTATAGGAGGTGTTTGGGACTCAGCTACATTTGAGAACTGCCTTTCAACCATAGACGGATGGTTAGATAGAGCAGACCATTTAGACATAGGAGGACAAGCTTCGTGCTTGCGTCCATGATTTTGACTTCTTTTGGGAATATAACTTTCCCTTGGTTGATTTCTCGTTCAAAAACTAACACTACACCATAAATATATCACTGTTTTAAGACTTGTATGGTCATTCAAGAGAATCACATATATGCTAGACAGTCCTGAGTGAGTCATCCCTTATGTGTACAGAGTTGGTATTGGCTACCAATGAGAAGGTGAAGATCATCCAAGAGTGGATGAAGACTGCATAGAGAAAACAAATGTCTTATTCTGACAAAAGATAGAGACCTTTGGGGTTCAAGGAGGGAGAAAATATCCTCATATGGGTCTCACATCGACGAGGTTTTCTGAGATTTTTCAGGGGCATCAAGATATATCTATGGTCCATTGAACCGTTTTAGGTTCTCAAAAGAGTTTCCTTGGTGAGGTATTTCGTAGCTCTTCACCCAAGATGCATTAGGTGCATGACGTTTTCCATGTGTTGCAACCGAGGAAGTACGTGTAAGATCCATCACACATTATTGACTAGGGAGAGATGGACATTAATGATGGTGTGAAATTTACGAAGGATCTAGTAGAAATTGTGGATCGATTGGAGCAGGCCATTCATGGATGATCAATCCACCTTTTCCACATTTGCTGGTAGCACAGTAACCTCCAGGAGAGCACATTGGAGTGGGATGTTCTTATTCGTTCACAGTATGCCCACCTGGTTCAATAGACTATGTTGTGTCTTTTGGGGATGAAAATCCCAAAGGTGGGGAGAATGTAAAGACCTATTTTTTCATATAAGTTGTTAATTATATAAAATTATTACAAGTCTTAAAAAATTAATGGCACGTGATTAGGATGCCCGGTGTTCATAGAATAAATTTCTGAACTTTTTTGGAGGTGCGTTCAGTAAACACGCAGGCAGTGTTTTCTATCATTTCAACCGTTGCTCAGATTATAAATCTGAGGCCACCTTGAAAACCGTAGCATTGGGATTCACTTAAGAGAGGCTTCACTTTGACCTTAGTTAGTCAGGTGAAATGCTAGTTTTTCAAACTTTGGAAAATCTAATAAAATTACATGTTATGTAATTATATTTCTTTTCTTTTTCACCAATGGATAAGAGGAGGTGGCGGGACCAACGACATGTCAAGCCATTAATTTGCTTGAATCCTCCTCAATTGTAACTGAACCATTGGAATTTTGGAGGTTCATTAATTAAATGAACCTCATAAATTACTCAGAATGTTAACCACCTTTCCCCCATCAAATTTATATGGAGCTCGAGGAGGGGTGTTGGCACAACATCACCAACCACAAAGCTATGGCCAAGTACCGCGATGCCAACCACTTGGAGGACGAGATCAGTTTTAGTGGGCAGTGACGAGTGCCACCAAATCATGAACTAATGACAATGACGGAGGATTTTTCTTCGATCATCGTTAGAAGAAGTCTAATACAGGTATGAGGATTGTTGTAAAGATCATATTTATGAGATGATTTGTTGACTGCTAGATAGAATCCTAACGTGGAGGGAGTGGGCCAAACGAAGAAGGCCCAAACCCTCTACCGCTTCAATTATTGTTTCAATTTTTATGAACAAATTTTCAAATGGAGAAGCAGGATGAAACCGAAGGACACACAACAACGATGGGGACCCGAGATCCTCGTAGGCATTGACAACACCAGAAACCGACCACCGGAGTGCGTGCAGTGGCCCGTGGAGGAATCTATCGGTGTGCCATGTCGGCGGATGCCGGTGGTAGAAAGAGGAGACCCGAAGAGACTAGCCATGAGTGGTGGGAAGCGGCGCATCGTTGCACACCCCAGAGGCTAGAGGCGGCCTACTCGATCCAGCTACATAGGACAATGGTGGCGTCGACGACGACAGCAACTTCGGACAACGGGCCGCGGCAGGAGGAGGGTGGCGGGGCCCTGTGCCGCACCGTGTTGGAGGAAGTTGGTTGGACAAAAGGATGACCAAGGAACCCGATGAGGTAGCATCCCACCAAATTGAAAAAACAGAACCGCAACGGTGGGGCCAACGGGATATAATGGTCTGCCTTTTGTGAGACTGGGCCGGACGATGGGTGACCGACTGGGCCAGACCCGCGGGCCAGCACGGGAAGGTCGATCATCACCTAGAGGGTTGGGCCAACTTCTACCCAATACTATGATCCAATGTGCTGACCCTGACAAGCCGGACCCATTGAACCGGCTGACCTATGATTGGCCGGACCCGTGCGGGGTCAGGATAACCCCATGACCCATTGTGATGGGCCGGCCTGACCTTGTCGATCAAGGCCTTGACCCAACCAATCCCCTAATAAATAAATGCATGTAACTAAATATTATGTGTCTTTTTGACACACCTTCAGTGGTTTTGGGACCCCTATGGGGGAAGCGGTCCCTTTGGCGTATTCTGCTGGGCCCGATTGAGCCCGGCTGAACCGAGTAGAAACCAACCCCGTTTCATGGAAAAGGGTGTAACTAACATACCTAGTGTCCGATCGATGCAACATCTGTGTCATAAGGACATGTCTGACTAGTGGTTCTATGTAGATACTCTAAGTGAGTTTGGAAGGAGTTTGATGTGCAACTTGGGTTGGATCAGACTTGAATCTAGCCTGGTCCATTTTACAAAAGTGCTTGTATCTCACAGACTGGGTGTTTGATCAACGCACCGTCTGTCACATTGGAACCCCTACGAAAGGGAGGTTCCATGGGTATGAGTTTTTTGGGACATCATTCCAGTTGGAACATGATCAATGGCTTGAGGAACAGTTCTCCCAGAACCAAGTGTGCTATGAGCGGGAATGCGTGGACCGGCTGTCTTAGAAGTAGCTACCCTGTGTGGATCAGCATCACAGAGACCATGTATAGATCAGCATTATAGCTACCCAGAGAGGAACTCTTATAGAGCATCCCGTCGAGGATCAACATCTTGCGACCCTGTGTGGATAATCATCGAGAGACCCTATGTGGATCAGCCTTCCAGTGCCCATATGTGGATCAACATTTCAGCGATGTTGTGTGGCTCAGTATTCTAGCGACCCTATGTGGATCATTAGTTCATGACCTTATGAGGACCGACCTTAGAGAAGCCCACTGTGGATCAGTGACATACGACACTGTGTGGTTTTACAATGGGACCACTCTTTAATGGTTCAATTGGGTAATATTCCTAATGAAATATAATGTCATAGATTATGATAAATCATCTTTATTACCCAACTCTAAGTTGTATACCTACTATGAGATGAATCTTTTTCCTTTTTCTTCATGATTTGGATCATGATTGTGAAATTACCCTTGAGGTACATCTTTTTATTTTTTCTTTTTTGGATCACTGAGAGACCTTCGGGGGTTTCTGGGTACCCTAGTTGGTATTGTTGTACTTACCCATACATGGGCTTCTCCTGCAACTTATTGTGTCTTCTACATATGCAGAGAAGCTAGACTGAAACTTGAGTGGGCTTGGACCAAGCGGTACATGGAGGAGACAAGATGGCATAGATTTTTGTGTAGACGATCTGTACCTACCCTTCAGGTAGGATCCTTGGTGGAAGATCTAGGTGTTGTTTTCCATTTTTAGTTGTACTTTTACTTTTTAGTTGGGCTTGTATTACAGCCCCTTTTATTTTAGTAGACTTTTTACTACACTAGACTACATTGTGGTTACATATTTTTGTGCTCTTGGATTATGTGTTTGTACAAAATTAAAGGGAATGTCATTCCATTATATAGATATGTATTTGCGGTGCTATTTTCCAACGCCTATACTATGAAATGCGGCATGGGGTAGACATGGCATATGCCCTGGGGGGACGGGTCGTGACAATAAAATAAACAACTCTTATATCCATCCCAAAAATTAAACCCATCAGCATCTAAATATGATAAAAAAATTATGTTCTTGGTAACTGTATGTACATAATAACATTTTTTTTAAAACAAGAATCATTGCTGTTGTAAATGAATGTTGGTCTTCACTCGTGGTTATGAAATCCATCATTTCCCCATTAGTATCTCTCAAATCCACATCTCCTTTAGCAGTATTTTGAAATCTACTTGGTTCCTGAATTTGGATATCGATGTGTGCCTCAAATGCTATATGTAATACCAAATTTGTAGATATTGATGGATTACACTTAATTAAGAACACACCTTTAGCTTCCCCTTAATTATAGGTGCAGTTCCTCTTCTAGTGGCCTGGCTTTCCAAATGAAAAACATACTACCTCATTTTCCATTCCTTCCCTCTGGAACATCCAATTATTTAAAGTATGGTTCTCGATATATTTAGACTATTTATAGGTCTTGGGGACCTTTTCCTTGTAATACATTTTCTTATTCACTTTAAGTTCTACATATTAATCATTAACCATGTACAAATCCACTTAATGAATCAATGTGAGAAGCTCTGAAAGACTCTTCTAATTATTTCTATGGTTGTAATTAACAACAAAAAAAGATAATTTCATGGGTGGTGATAATAGTAAGAGATATGTACACTAATATTCATGGAATTTAATCCCTAATATGTGTATGCATTCAATGTAGTTAATAAGATTGACTACATGAGTCCCAAATGGTGCATATTCTATAATATTTATTGTAAACAAATCATCACATATCATGTACCATTCTTGTCTCACCTTCTCTTGATAGAGATTCTAAAGGTGACACATTATTCTATATGCATGCACATCCTCAAGTTGCATCAAAATTTCATTGTACAAGGATGATAATATGAAAAGTTGAGTGTATGTGGAATTGTTCGAATGTTTATTATATATTGTTATCTCTTCATTGACAGCCTCATTTCCAGGTGCTTTAGGAAATGGTTCTTCTAGCACATATAATTTCTTTTCATGGTGAATTATGAGGCGTTGGCACCATTACCTTTCATGGATATTTTGGATTGTGAGAAGTATTTACTTATATTGTATGGATCACAATGATATGTTTTATATCATTTTAATATTGTTTCTACAAAATAAGATGAGTAAAATTTTGGTAATTTATTTGATTAATTTTTGCAAATAAATGAATATTGTATCCATTAGTCTCCAACTATTTTATCAAAACCCAATATCCGTCACTATTGGTATTCAGAACATCTGGTTTCATAGAAATTATGGGGACAAGGATCCATATTCCACTTCTCATTACCCTAACGTTGGTTGGTTATGCAACATGAATGGTTTTAGGTTGGCATTCCAAATGCCAACTACATTAAATCACATATCCTTAATCTGCTGAGTGGACTCTCCAATCTTGAAATCCATAAATTAGGTTTCTACAACCTTTTCCTCTCAGTTACACCGTGTCATGCATTGGGTGTCAACCCTTGATGTGAACAATGTTATGTCAACCCAAAACATCAAGTTAGAATTCCCCAATATTTGAAATCACCTTAAATTTGGTTGGTCATGAACTTTAAATTGTGTTTTTATTTTAGAGGATGTATTTAAAGGCTATTGTAAATTAATTAATATAATAGACTAATTTTATCCTTTTATACAAAAATTTCCCAAAATTGACTTTATTACATGCTTGTTAATATTATGTGTATTTACATAAGATATTATGAATGTATTAGATAATATTTATGAACAAGTCAATTTATTTAATTCTATCTTGGATGCTCATAAATTTCAATTAATTATGTGAACATGAAAATACATCCCTATGGAAATACACATGAAACTATAAAAAAATTAATTAATAAATTGGTATGATCATTATATTTTACTAATGGTTTGTTTATATAATGGTTGATAAAACAACCATTGACCTAGGGGAAAAACCGTGAACCAATTAAGGTTCATGTAATAGTTGTTCACATGTCCAAAAATGTATTTCTCTTGGATTGGTTTCCCCTCAACTGTAAACATAAACTACTGCCCCTAGTTTAGGAGCATTGTCTATTAAATATTCTTTTACTGAAACGCAGGTGAGGGGAAATGGTTTACATTAATGAAACCATGGCCACATATGGCCATAAATAATAAGAGGATAGAAGCCCCATAGTAATAAAATTAATTTAATAATAAATTTACAGAAACGAATCACATACAATGCTCTTGTCTAAGCTCATGATCATCCTCATGCATGCAATAAATTACGCCTTTAATAAAACTATGATTCATTTCTTAATCACTCTTATTTATGATAAATCACATTCCACTACTAGAAAAACAGGTATTTGCGACGGGGCATTTGCGATGGGATCCCGTCGCAAATGGCTTTTTGCGACGGGGGCCCGTCGCAAATAGACCATTGCTGAAAACGGCGTCGCAACAACACTTAATTGCGACGGGCCCATCGCTAAAGCCTTTTTTTGCGACGGTCATTCTCCCCTTCGCAAATAGTATTCCGTATTTTTGTAAAAAACTTTTAAAAAAGTTGTTGCGACGGGACCCGTCGCAAAAACGTTTTTTAAACAAAAAATAAAAAACTATTAATAAATTATAGTATTTGCGACGGGCATAGTATCCCGTCTCAAATACTATAAAAAAAATAAAAAAAATAAATTATTAATAAATTAATTTAATTAATAGAATAATAGAATTATAATTCACAAATAAAAATAATAAATTATTTTAATTAATATAATAATATTAGAATTATAATTCATAAATAAAAAAATATTAATAAGTTATTTTAATTAATATAAAAATAATAGAATTATTTTACATTCAAATATTAAAATAATTCAAGTATTACAAAAAATATAATTAAATTACAATATTATAAAATTTTAATATATATATAAAATTTTATATTATAAAATATAAATAATATTATTATTCATATTAATATTGTTATTTAAAAATATAATATTATTAATATTTTATAATGAGACAGAAACTACGAGTAGAAAAAAAAAATATTTTGATTTCACAAATTTTATAACATAAATACAATCTCTAATCTGAAGGAGGGGGTGGGGGATCTGCAGATGGTTGTGGAAGAAACTCCATCCCTAAAGCATGAGTGAGTCGGCGCATGTACTCCATCTTCTCCTGATGCTACTGCTGCCACAGACTCGCCTGCTCCTCGTACAGCTGCTGCTGGCGTCGACGCTCCTTCTCATGCTGCTGACGCATCTGCTCCTGCTCCTGTCAGAGACTCTCTATCTGTGCAGTCTGAGATCGCAACTGATCCTCATACTGTGTAGTAGAAGAAGACGCACGAGCTCCTCTCGAGCTGGACGCCGACATCGCAGCACTGCCATAATAATCTCCGGGAGTCAGTCGAGAGCCGATACCAACTACCCGGCCCTTCTCGAAGGCATGCTGGGTGGCCGTCATCCATGCCGCTTCATCAAACTGATGGGCAGTGGTCTGATCTGATGACTCTTCCTGACTCTTAGGTCGGGCCTGTGACGCTGCGGCCTCATATGACTCCTATAGTTGCAATTTAAAATTAAAATTGTCAATATATTATATGCAGTTAATTTTTAAACATGAAAACAAATAATACTGACCATGATGGGATGCTGACGATCACCTCTGAGCTCTCCAGTAGCAAGATCACTATACATCCTCCGATATACGTCGTACTCTGTAATATCGGGGTGCCCGACAGCCTATAAGAATAAAAAATAAACTGTTAATATTTATAGTTATATAAAATATTTATAAATAATGTACGTACTAGATGCTGTCTATGAGTACTGAAAGAACGACTCCCAGCTCGATTAGTCACCTCCTGTCTCCCCCGATTCTGCCTCCCCACCTATTATCTCCTCTGAAAGGCACCACTCAACCAGTGCGCACATAATCCATCCCATACATGGGATGAAATATACTCTGTTCGGTGTGCTCTACATGACTAGTCAAAATCTGACACTCATGCTTTCTTCATCGCATCTTTTCATAAATTGTGCAATAACTGACGAAGGCGATCACACATGGCCACCTCCCATGCCTCGTGGATGGCGTCACGCATGGTATCCTCGATCGGATACCATAAACCCTACAAATAAATCAAAATATCAAGTTAGAAATGAGAAAATTTTCAAAATAAAAATTATTTATTTACGTACGTACCAACCAATGGCCGAACATGGCCTGCTTCACATCAATGGGAATCTTCTCCCATGTGGTCCACGGCTGAGAGAAATAGTTGCGCAAAATAGCGTTGCCCTGTCCGACTACTATATGCGGAAAACTGAAAAAATAATAAACATTTATTATGTGAATAGATTAATGAAATCTTAGTCAAATCCACAGTTTATCACACAGGTTATCACACCTCTGTGTGCATGGATCAAACCCAAGACGTGGACGTCGCTCGGGGACGGGGTCAGGAATCATCAATCGTGCAAGACCGCGCCCCCTCCGCGTACTCCCTGGAGCGCCTTCAGGCTGAGGGTCATCTGTCAGCAACTCATCCGCATCGAAAGTCAGGTCAGTATCCGCCAACTCACGAAATGTGGCGTCTTCCATCTGAAACAGAAAATGTTAATGTTAGCAAATAATTGATAATTACTATTATATATACATATATACATATTATGATTGTATATAAATACCATGGAATGCTATCAGTGTTCATCTTCATCATCATCTTCATATATGTCAATGTCATCTTCATATTCCTCATCAACATCATCGATATCCATTTGAGTTACAGTTGCTTCATCTCTTACCATTTCAAATTCATATGTGACATCATTAACATCATCGTCATCACCAACTCTTAAATGTGGGGTGTCGTCATCGATACTCATGTCTATTTTTAAAAAAGATTGATTTTGAGTACTCTCTTGAAAAACTTCAATTCTTTGCACATCAGTGAAAGTACATTCAATTTAACTAAACTGATTGTCTCGAATTTTGATTTTTATTACACTCCACCAATCAGTCAATTCTCTTCATGTTGCACAGTACTTTGCGTAATAAACATGATATGCCTGTTGAGCTAATAAGAATGGTTCATTTACTGTGAGAACACTTTTACATTTAATATCGATGATTCCATGAGTCGGATGAACATGCACTCCTCTCTCTGTATCCAACCACCGACATTTGAACATGGTTATGTAATGTTTTCCACGATAACAGAGTTCAATGATTTCATCAAGTATGCCATAAAAGTCAACTTCATTTTCTCGATGATGAGATCCTCTCAAGCTAACTCCACTGTTCATTGTTTTTTTTGATTCCCCATATGCATGTGTGTGGAATCGAAATCCATTCACCACATATGCATTATAAGTTTTAACAAGTTTGCAAGGTGGGTTACTCAATACACACAGTCGTTTGCCAATTTTATCAGCATGTCGAGACACCTGAAAATTTGTGAAATAATTATCAATATAGTAAACTATACATTGAATGAGTTGCTAAAAGATAAAGAATTTATGTTTCCAGTTTTTGAAACCACTGAGAGAAATTTTTCAGTCGACGTTCTTCGAGAGCAGCTGCTGTAATTTGTGGAATTTGTTTCTTGATATGATTATCATATAACCTATAAAAACCAAAGTTATTTACTGTAACATAAATGATAGAATAAGTGATATAAACACTTATAGTACAACTGATGTCATCTCTTCACAGTTGAGCAGAACATACGTATGAGCTCTCTGATGTTCATCATCTGAAAGCCAGCGTTCATAAACTCCACCAAAACCAAGCTCTGACTGGTTGAAAATAGATAATTGATTGTCGATTTCATCAATATTCCTATCATTCCATCCCATTCGGTTGTGTTTTGAAGGATACTCAGATTCAAAATAATGGGAGTAGAAAAAAGATATTTCCTCTTGCAAATAAGCTTCTGCAATAGATCTTTCAACAGATGCTTTGTTACGTACTTTTCTTTTCAATTTTTGCATGCATCTTTCAAATGGGTACATCCATCGAAACTGTACCGGACCTCCACATTTGGATTCATATGGAAAATGTAACATCAAATGTTCCATTGAGTCGAAGAAATACGGCGGAAATATTTTTTCCAGTTTACATATAATTACACCAACATCTCTTTCAAGTTTTCCTAGAGCATCATAATCTACCGTAGCCGCACAAATTTCCCGAAAAAAATGAGACATGCCTGTTATAGAATCCCAAATCACAGAATTCAACAGACCTCTTAATCCAATGGGTAGAAGTCTCTCCATTATAACATGAAAATCATGACTTTTTAATCCAGTAATATGACCATTCTTTACACATCTACCCAAATTGGAAGCACAGCCATCTGGAAGTCTCAAATCTGCAATCCACTGACAAAATAATAAACGGTTTTCTTTAGACAATGTATAAGCTGCTTTTGGTTTCAGTAACCTTTCTGTTCTGACATTCTCAAATAGTTCCAATTCTGGACGCCTGCAAATTTGGGCAAGATCTAAACGTGCATTTACATTTTCTTTTCTCTTTCCTGGCGTATCCAAAACTGTATGAAACAAATTATCAAAACAGTTCTTCTCAATTTTCATGAAATCTAACATGTGTCGGACCAACAGATCAGACCAATATGGCAAATCCCAAAATATGCTACGTTTAATCCAATTGTGTTATTTCCCAAAACCAGAAATTTTCTGTTGGTTTATTGTGGGACCAAAAGTGATGGGAGGTAATGAAAATACAACTGATTTTAACTCTGAACCTGATATCATTTTTGGAGTTCCATCCCTTTCAACTGTTCCTTTTCTGAAATGAGATCTGTTTCTGTGAAAAGGATTATCAGCTGGAAGAAATCTGCGATGACAGTCAAAATAACAAGGTTTCTTTCCATGAATGAGCATAAATGCTTTGTTCTCTCCCATAAAGTAAGGACAGGATTTCTGACCATGTGTACTCCATCCAGATAACATCCCATAAGCCGGGAAGTCACTTATTGTCCACATCAATGCTGCTCTCAGTATGAAATTCTGTTTCGTTTCAACATCATATGTACTGACACCAGTACTCCACAATAAATTTAATTCATCAATCAATGGCTTCAAATAAACATCAATATTTTTCTTCGGATGTCCTGGAATTAGTAAAGTCAAAAATATATATGGATCCTTCATCAACATCCATGGAGGTAAATTGTACGGAGTTAAAAAAACAGGCCAACATGAATATTGACTACCATAAGATCCAAACGGACAAAAACCATCAGTGGAAAGGCCCAATCAAACATTTCTAGCTTCTAAAGCAAATGATGGATGCACTCTATCAAAATGATTCCATGAATCATCATCGGCTGGATGATTCAAGCTTTTATCGATTGAAATATTCTCTTTATGCCATGACATCATTGTCACTGTATTCTTAGACATGAACAAACGCTGAAGTCTGGATGTAAGCGGAAAATATCTCAACTGTTTTACAGGAATCAAACCAGACTTCCCATGTTGTCCTTCTTTATATCTCAGTTGCCCACATGTGGGACAACTATCCAACGACTCATTTTCCCCAGAATATAAAATGCAATCATTTGAACATGCATGAATCTTCTGACAGGTAAGTCCCAAATTTCGAACCAGCCTCTTACTCTCATAGTAATTTGCAGGTAAAACATTTCCTTCGGGTAACAGTGTTTTCAACAAAGAAAATATCTGGTCAAAACAGGTGTTTGACATTCCATTATCTGATTTGATAGCCTTAAATTTTGCAACTGCTTCTAATTTTCTCATCTTGCAGCCAGGATATAATGCATCCTCAGCAGACTTCAACAACTCATAAAATTCAGACGGTGCCAACTCAGGATTTGAAGCTATATCAGCCGGAGTTTTTGTATGTTGAACAGATGAACGTGCAACATCATGTACTAAATCTTGAAACTGGGATGAATCCGGAATCAAGTTGGTATCACCTGCTCTGGAACTGCGTTCACCGTGTTGATACCAAAAAACATAATCTGCCTGAAAACCAAAACGCAAGAGATGTTCTCCCACTTTGTCAAACGTGTCAAACGTTCTCAATGCACATTTTCTGCAAGGGCATTTTATTTTGCCACCTGAAACAAATTCTGGAGTTGATGCTTCAAATGATAAAAAAGTCTCCACACCCTCTACATATACTGGATTTAAACCAGAACCGTTTGGATTTCTACGTTGATTTATCCATATACGGTAACCTAATAATGATTTTTGACGACCTCGTTGTTCCATATTTCTCTATAAAATATAAAAGCATTACTATTTTTGAATAATTTATTAGAAAAAACACTCAAGCTAGGATAATTATAGAGTTTAGATCATACACGACTGACACAAACATTTTATTGAGATAGACCTAAAAATTGACCCTTTAAGAATTAAATATGTTGAGAATAAAGCAAAACATGTTACAAATATTGATAATTTTAATATTATATAAATTTTTTATTATTTTCATAGTACTAATATTATTGGGAATTATGACTAATTATTGGTAATTATTGGTAATTATTGGTAATTATTGGTAATTATTGGTAATTATTACTAATTATTGGTAATTATTGGTAATTATTGGTAATTATTACTAAGTATTGTAAATAATTACAAATTATTGTTAATTATTACGAATTATTGGTAATTATTACTAATTATTGGTAATTATTACTAATTATTGGTAATTATTAATAATTATTGGTAATTATTACTAATTATTGGTAATTATTGGTAATTATTACTAATTATTGGTAATTATTACAAATTATTGGCAATTATTACTAATTATTGGTAATTATTCCTAATTATTGGTAATTATTACTAATTATTCCTAATTATTACTAATTATTCCTAATTATTACTAATTATTCCTAATTATTACTAATTATTGGTAATTAATCCTAATTATTACTAATTATTCCTAATTATTACTAATTATTGGTAATTAATAATAATTATTACTAATTATTACTAATTATTGGTAATTATTATTAATTATTACTATTTATTGGTAATTATTACTAATTATTACTATTTATTGATAATTATTACTAATTATTTGTAATTATTATGAATTATTAATAATTATTAATAATTATTACTAATTATTGGTAATTATTCCTAATTATTACTAATTATTACTAATTATTACTAATTATTATTAATTATTACCAATTATTGGTAATTATTGGTAACTATTACTAATTATTGCTAATTATTACTAATTATTGGTAATTATTACTAATTATTACTAATTATTACTAATTATTGGTAATTATTACCAATTATTACTAATTATTGGTAATTATTACTAATTATTACTAATTATTGGTAATTATTACCAATTATTGGTAATTAATACCAATTATTGGTAATTATTGGTAATTATTACTAATTATTGGTAATTATTGGTAATTATTGGTAAATATTTGGTAAATATAATTAATTATTACTAATTATTGGTAATTAATACTAATTATTGGTAATTATTACTAATTATTGGTAATTAATACTAATTATTGGTAATTAATACTAATTATTGGTAATTAATACCAATTATTGGTAATTAATGGTAATTATTACAAATTATTGGTAATTATTACTAATTATTGGTAATTATTACTAATTATTGGTAATTATTACTAATTATTGGTAATTATTACTAATTTTTGTTATTTAATACTAATTATTTGTAATTAATACTAATTATTGGTAATTACTAGTAATTATTAATAATTATTAGTAATTATTGTTAATTATTGTTAATTATTACTAATTATTGTTAATTATTACTAATTATTACTAATTATTGATAATTATTACGAATTATTACGAATTATTACTAATTATTACTAATTATTACTAATTATTCCTAATCATTAATAATTATTACTAATTATTAATAATTATTACTAATTATTGGTAATTATTACTATTTATTGGTAATTAATACAAATTATTACTAATTATTGGTAATTATTACTAATTATTGGTAATTATTACTAATTATTGGTAATTATTACTAATTATTGGTAATTATTACTAATTATTGTTAACTAATACTAATTATTGGTAATTAATAATAATTATTACTAATTATTACTTATTATTAGTAATTATTAGTAATTATTACTAATTATTACTAATTATTAGTAATTATTACTATTTATTTGTAATTATTGATAATTATTAGTAATTATTGATAATTATTGGTAATTATTACTATTTATTGGTAATTATTACTAATTATTTGTAATTATTACTAATTATTGGGAATTATTAGTAATTATTGGGAATTATTAGTAATTATTACCAATTATTGGTAATTATTGGAAATTATTACTAATTATTGGCAATTATTGGGAATTATTGGCAATTATTTGTAATTATTGGCAATTATTGGTAATAATTGGTAAGTATTGTTAATTATTACTAATTATTGGTAATTATTGGCAATTATTGGTAATTATTGGCAATTATTGGTAATTATTTGCAATTATTGGTAATTATTGGCAATTATTGGTAATTATTGGTAAGTATTGTTAATTATTACTAATTATTGGTAATTATTGGTAATTATTACTAATTATTGGTAATTAATACAAATTATTGGTAATTAATACTAATTATAGGTAATTAATACTAATTATTGTTAATTAATACTAATTATTACTAATTATTACTAATTATTGGTAATTATTCCTAATTTTTCCTAATTATTACTAATTATTACTAATTATTACTAATTATTGGTATTTATTACTAATTATTGGTATTTATTACTAATTATTGGTAATTATTGGTAATTATTGGTAATTATTCCTAATTATTCCTAATTATTTCTAATTATTACTAATTATTACTAATTATTCCTAATTATTCCTAATTATTCCTAATTATTCCTAATTATTCCTAATTATTCCTAATTATTCCTAATTATTCCTAATTATTACTTATTATTCCTATTTATTCCTAATTATTGGTAATTATTGGTAATTATTGCTAATTATTGGTAATTATTGGTAATTATTGGTAATTATTGGTAATTATTACTAATTATTACTAATTATTGTTAATTATTGGTAATTATTCCAAATTATTGGTAAGTATTACTAATTATTGGTAAGTATTACTATTTATTGATAATTATTACTACTTATTGGTAATTATTACTACTTATTGGTAATTATTACTAATTATTGTTAATTATTACTAATTATTGGTAATTATTACTAATTATTGGTAATTATTACTAAGTATTGGTAATTATTACTAATTATTACTAATTATTCTTAATTGTTGATAATTATTGATAATTGTTCCTAATTATTAGTAATTAAATGAATAATTATCAATAATTAGGAATAATTACCAATAATTACAAATAATAACATTATTAATATATTTTATTATTAATATTAAAATAATATAATTTTCTAATTTATATACAATTCTCCTTTCATCTGTGCGTTTTCTATCTCCACATACAAATAATACATGTGAAGACAGCAAACACACAGATGAAAAGAGAATTGTATATATATAAAAATTTATATTATTTTAATATTAATAATAAAATATACTAATAATGTAATAATGTTATTATTCTTAATTATTGGTATTTATTACTAATTATTAATATTTATTCTTAATTATTAAAAATTATTACTAATTATTCCTAATTACCATTAACTATGAACAATACTAATAATTTAAATTTATTAAGTAATAAAACAATGTAAACATAATTAAATTAAAACTAATTAAGAATAATTGAACTAATAAAAAATTAAAAATAAATATTAAATTAAAATGAACATAAATACCTTGAAAATTGATCTCCTCTGATCGTTCTTCAAAACATTAATATCAGCTCCGAAGAAAAAAAATTAAACTGGAGAAAAACTGAACTTTAGAAATACAACTTTGAGAGAAGAAGACGATGGAGTTTGAGAATGTTTTAAAAAAACGGATGGGGGTATTTATAGGTTAGATTATTTGCGACGGGATTCCCGTCGCAAATAGTATTATTTGCGACGGTACCCGTCGCAAATACCTTAGCCAACATTTATTACGGTCAACGGGTAAATAGTTATTTGCGACGGGTCCCGTCGCAAATAACCACCTGCCGACTTACTATTTGCGATGGGGGAATATTACCGTCGCAAATACCTTTTACCGCAGCCGGTTATTTGCGACGGGAATATTCCCCCATCGAAAATATCTTTCCCGCGATTTGGCGCGCAAACCGCGCCAGTCCTTTTGCGACGGGGAAAGTTATCCCGTCGCAAAAGGCTACTTATTTACGACGGGCAAATAACCCCGTTGCAAATAAGTTTTTAACAGGACTATTTGCGACGGGATTTATTCCCGTTGCAAATAACCCGTCGCAAATGCCCATTTTTCCCATAGTGTTCAAATAAGTTAATTATTATCTTTAATTAATCAATAATTTTATCTTAAGTCTCATCTAAATTTCCATGATATTCTCATCCATCATAATTTTTAAAAAATTAAATAAAATTTTTCAAACCTAATTGTGTAGATACATGTACCTTGGATGCAACATGGTGAATAACCATCCAAATCTACCCAAAATGTATTAAAATAGTATAGAGTATTAATTTCGGGATATATAGTATACATAGATTATTACATAATTTCATGAATTATACTACCAATATGATGATTACACGAATTATATGATTTGTTGGACATGTGTTTTGCATCAATGCATGCGAAGTAATTATTGTAATACAATTCATAGATGATATGCAGATTAGAAAACTAAATTTATATTAATCATATATATATATATATTAAAATCCGATCACATGGCATATCCAATTAACTTAATTACCACATGAAATAACATGTCTCAATGTATACAGAATACAATAAATAAATTTTAAATCAGTGTAATTTTGTATAAGTACATGGTGTGTACTGGAGAGATACATAGAGTATACATCTCTCACCATCTATCCGAGGTACACACTGTGGGACATGGCATGTAAGTCATACCTTCGAAAAATTAGAGTGCACAACTTGTACAATTGAATACATGAAATGCGGTATTCAAGTTACATATTTCCAGTTAGGTGGGCCATGTATGGACATATATGGCCCATATATGGCTCAAAGGGACTACATTCCATGTATGTGGGATACATGGCATGTACTCCGGCTGACTGTGTGCCAGGCTAACCGAGTCAACATGAGGTTTATTAATTTACAACCCTACATGTCATCAATTAATATTAATTGAATTAATTTAAAAATGTATTCATGATTCATTAAATAATAATGCAATGTTTAAATTTAGTCACATGGTTAGTACTCTTGTATTATCCATCCATAATCCTTGGAACCTCAAAATGATTTCTTCAATTTTATTTCATCCATAAAATTAATCGCATTGATTATATCTACGATAAATGAAGGAGGAAGAAGCTGATCTCGCAATTAATATTAAAAGAATGATTAAAATTAAATTAAAAAAACTAAATTACAAATTTTTAAATCATAAATGATATTTAAATTAATATAAATAATTATGTGACTTCTCTAATACCACGTTTATGTTCCAAGAGGAGTGCAAGCATGCGATGGGTGGTGCCCAACTTTGTTTCCCCATTATCAATGTTAAATCTGAGATGTACACAATGATAAATGTCATGATATGTGGAATTTAATAAATGAATATAGATATTGTATAGAACACTGAAACCAAGTGATATAATCATCACATATTATTTATAATTAATTTAATTAGGTAAATAATTTCCTTGATGGAATTCTGTCTTCGTTGATGGATCTGACAACAAATTTATGTTGTTCCATTATTTCATTTTAGGAATAAAATTTGATATCCTCTAGCGGTGATTAACACATTTTCCATAAACCTTCAAACATCACCGTAGGAATCTCTGAGTTCTAGCATAGAAGATCCTAGGAATTGTGTTGTCCACATTAGATCACCTCGAGAACTGGTTCCAAATCATTCTCCTAGATCTCTCTTAAATAGAGAGTGAGAGGTGAAGGAAGATTGTTGTCTATTCTTGGGAGCGTTCTTAGGGAATGGATCTCCCTAGGTCTTGAGAGAATTCTCCAAATCCATTGTACACTACCAAAACGATTAATTGGCTTATTGAGAGAATAATATAATTGGGATTATATATCTCTAGGGTTAAAATAAAATAATTAAAAACGCTCCCTTATTTATTTATTTCATACTTGTGGAATCCCATGTCAAATAATAATAATATTATTATTTCCTGACATGCACTTAATTTTTTAATTAAGTTAATATTATTTCATCGAATAACATTCAATATTTATTATTTATCCCTAGAATATTAAACTTGGTCTTCCATTCGTCCATAATATTTATCGATCCTATAATAATGTCTATTTATTTATTAATTAAATATCAATGCATTATTCACCAATAAATATATATAAATATTATAGTCACTAAAAAGAAAATAAATATTTATATGTGAAAGCATACATAAATAATTATTAAAAAAAATCTGGGAATAAAATTTACTCAACATGTAAAATAATAAATAATAATATATTATTTAACTAAGATTATTTATACACTTACTAAGTGACCCTCTAGGACTTTTTATTAGTGGAATTAGTCAAATCATCATAAAGTCCAATGATATTGTCTAGAAACATGCCATGTCACCCGTAGATAAAGAAGTTAATTCCATAATGACATGATACCTAATACAAAAGAATATGTTGTGATATAAACTCTCTATCCAGATATCTGAATTCAAGTCAGTTTCATGTTGGTGCCATCAACCTATGTGCTTGATGACTCTTTCTTTGACATCCTAGAATTTGAACTTGCCTATTTTACACCATGGCCATGGATTTTTAGGCCATCTCATTTCTCTAAAAAAGAATAGGATATCAACTTCTATTAAATAACATATGGGAAAATCATATCACACATTATTAAATAATTCAATTTTACTCTTGATGCACCCAATGTATCCTACCTTTTTTTGAACATCATTTGTCACATTTTTCATCAATACATAAAATTACACGAGTCATAATAATCATTAATAATAATCATAAAGTATAAGGACCAATACATTCATCCACATATAAGAATATACAATGACACATATAAATGTGGATTTCTTACTGGTAGGTGTCATTCCTAAAATATCCTACTTGATATTACCAAGGGAAAAAAACAAGATATCGTACCTCAATGTACAATCAGTCTCTACATCAAATATCTTATATCATTTTTTCCTATCAAATTATATCATCCGACTGTATAACATATATTTAAGAATAATATAGTATCACTTATAGGTTCTAATCATAGAAGATAACTGTTATGACCTTTCAGTTTGAAAACTACTCTTAGGTCATTATGACATAAAATGTTTTGAAAAATAAAAATCAAGAAGTGATAAAGAGAGTATTAATATTAAAAACAATGAATAAATGTTATCATAAAGTGTAGAGAAGTTGTTACTGGGGAACCAACTCCAACATGATGTACCTTGGTTTTAGAATCAACCATCCTGGCGGAATGATCTGAAATGTATAAATTAGGTTTAACATCATGATCACTCAAGCTCTGAACATTATAATGAATATAAAGATTCTTCTGGATTTTCGATCCCTGAAATTCAATATGTATTGAATTAAATTGTGGGAGAATTGCTAAATGTTATGCCATTTTCCCCACCTTCTCAATAACCTCAAAAGATCCCACAATATAGGGATCATGCTTCCCTTTTCTCCCAATCTATTGATGACATAAATGAGGTGAAAATTTCAAGATCACTTAATAACTATCTGAATATTACAATGGTCTATGATAATGATCAACGTAATATTCATACTAGATTTTTTCCTTCATCATTCCGTGAAGAATCAACTAAATATTTATGGTTGTCTCTTGAACTAATGTGTGTCATACCAAGTAACATTCACCAATCTCTAACCAACACATTGAAGATTTGAAAGGCCGACCATAAATTGCCTCAAGAGGAGCCTTTCTATCTGTGGGATGATAACTATTGTTGATGAAAACTAAAACATCACTAAATTGCCATCCTAAGCACCACAAATTTCGTTAATGTAGTCCTAGTCATGTAATCAAGAATCTGTAAAGCCTTTTTGATTAGTTCTGGGTGCGGCAGAAGCATTCCAAGGTTGGTGAAATATTTAAATTGCTTTTAATAATAATTTCTTGAAACCAAGAGTGAGGATATTGGAACCCAGATTTATAAATAATTTATTTAATATTTGAATAAAAAAACATGTTCTTAGGAACATCCATTGTTAGTGAATGTTGATCCTCTGAAAAGTCCTTTACAGATTTCCTCCATTGTGTTTTGAGGATCCAAGGATAGAATTTATCTAGCAGTGATCGAGAGACGCTTCTTTGATCTATGATAAACACCAATCGATCTCTGAGTGCTTGGGAGGTCAGTTGAATGTCTTCTGTGGTTCTTTTTTGAATCCATGTTCTTATGTCTGGAAGAACCTCTCTTGTAATTCTCATTATTGAGAGGGAGATAGAATTAGGAGTTAAGAGAGAATTCATTGTGCACAACATATCTGTATTCTCAATTTACGATTCTCTACACAAGAAATATAGTTTCTTATTTAAAGAATCATGATTTATGTTAAAATATTATTTAATTTTATAACATCCATAAAATAAAATTTATTAACATTAATAAATCCCCTAAGGTATAATAATAATTATATAATTATTATCTTTTGGTGCACACCCACTTCAAAATAAATAATATTATATAAAGGTCATATTAATTAATATTTTTCACTACACGTGGTCTTGGTCTGTTCGAACTCATCTAGAATTTATTATAAAAATTAATAAATATTTTATTCATAAAAAAATACTTTATTCTCAATATATAGAATTATTATTTATTAAAATATTCCATTAATAAAATAAATATTTTACTCACATATCGTTAAATATATATTTATTTAATTTATGATATCAACATAACATGAATAAAATAATTCCTTAGACTTGAGAATAATATTTATTCAATTAATTAAAATCAAATAGATTTTAATTGAGATCAACGAAATCATACACTGTGTGACCCTCTAGGAATTATTCTCAATGGAATTTGGTGGGATTTACTAAAGTAAAATATTACTATCTTGTAATGGGTTATGGTTCCCAAGAGAATTAACTTAATGTTGCATCACCAAAAACCGCATATGATCCCTTAATGTGTAATATAATCTATTTGTCACAATATCTCATCAAGAATGTTTCAGATCCACTCTGTAAACATATAGGATCGATATATCTTTCATTGTCTATCTAAACTAAAAAAATCATTACACAATGGTCATGGAATTTAATATAATGATTCTATTTTAATAAAATTGCTGATATACCAGCTTCCATAAATATAGAAGTGAAAAATTCTTCCTCAAATTATTCAATGTTGACATGTCGCTAATGTCGTAACCAATGTATCCATATTCTACATGAATATCTGTCATCATTGTTCAAAAAATAAATCTAGGTGCATGAGTTGTAACATGAATTAATAATTATATTCAAGTGTAAGGACACTCACACAGGATCATAGATATGAATATCGGATGACACCAAAACATTCAAAATTCCAACTAGTGGGTCTGTTCTCATAATCTCCCATATTGGAGAATACATGGTGAAATATTTATTAGAAGAATCCTCATCTTCTTATGAGTACTCACACATTAATGTCTATGTACTATGTGTCCCATCATAGTATGTTATCCAACGATAAACCATTATTTGAGTATATCTTCATAACACATAATGGTTCCCAATATAGATTGGACTTTCAATGACCTTATCAATGCGATGTATACTCCAGGACATTATTACATTAGAATCATTTAGAACAACATAAAATATCTAATAATATGTTTTATAAATATTAAATACATCATATATATATATATGTAATCAAAGTAAAAATTATTGGTCATGGGACACAAAATCCTTCAAACTCCCACTTGGACTACATCCAACTACCTATGACCTTTAGTCAGTTAGACCTCACATGATAATCATGGTCTTCCTAAGTTAATGGGTCTTCTACATTGTCATCCATAGGAATACAGATCACTGTAACTTCAAATATCTGAGAAAAATCCCTCAATAGATGATATTTCAAAAGTATGTTCTTTATCTGTCAATGTGACCTTATATATTTTGTAAGAGGAATCACTACAATATTATCAATATAGAGTATGGAATGTTTTTTTATTTCAAGATACTACGTCATGATCTTGGATGATGTTTTTTATCTATACTGATTCTTCAGCTCCCTCAAAAGATACATTATACATAAACCCTGTTTGTAGAATCTAAAACCACAACCTACTTTGATCTATTCCAGCTCAAAACACATCTATTCAACTTGAAAATTTATACGCTTTTTGACTTCATGTAATCATGATTAGTTTGGAATCTAGCATCTACATATACTTCAATGAATTATTTTTTCATCTCCTCTATAAACCATATACTTATCCTTGTTATGCATCATATACTTAAGGAAAGTCTTGAATTCCATTTAATGAAAATCACCAAAATCATCATGATATCTTACTACCACACATAATGCATAGTTGACATCTATCATAGTTCATAGCATGACATACATGACTGTCCCAATCATGGATGTGTATATAATCCTTGTCATTCTATTTATTTTCTCATCTATCCCAGGACACATTATCCTATAAATTAGAATGCCATGTGACTTTGGAAACAATCACCTCTTGGATTGATTAATAATGAATATCTTCAATATATTGTCAACACATAGACTTGGAATTAGTCCAAAAATCCTTTTTGATCTTTCAAGATGTATCCTAATTCAAAGAATATAGGTTGGCTTGCCCACATCCTTCCTAGAGAATAATTTTTTCAACCATGTCTTTACAGACTCTAAGTCTAGTGATTTTGTTTCCATTGAGTAATATGTCATCCAAATATACTATTAAAAAATTAAAAACTCTCCCAATAAATCATATATAGACACATTTATCATGTTCATTTTTTATGAAACCAAATTCTTTTATGGACTCATCAATATGAATGTTCCATGACATGAATTCTTTCATTACGCCATAAATGGTTCTTTCCAACTTTCATCCAATATTGGTATCCTTTGGTGTCAAAAACCCATCTGGATGTGTCATATGGACATCTTCCTGATGGATTCCATTATGGTAGGCTATTTTGACATCCATTTTCCAAATCTCATAAAAACGAACATACCCAATGAAAAGTAGAATTTTGATGGATTTCAGCATTGTAGCAGATAAAAAGGTATTATCCTAGTCAATTAATTGACGTATTTTAAACTGTTTCCACTAATTTGAACCTTATAGAAATAGAATTGTACATTCATGATTATTTTATTCTTGAATACCCATTTTCTACCAATGGGATTTACATCTATAGGATGGCCATCCAAAATCCTGACTTGGTTTTGGAACATGTAATCCATTTCGAAATTCATGGATTCTTGCCACTTGAAATAATAAGTTCCACCTATTTCATACATATAGGATAGAGGATCATTATTATCAACTAATAATGAGTCAACATTTTTTTGACAAGAAAACCATACAGTTCTCATCTTCTAATCTCTCTAGTACTCATATGTAGTAATTCTGTCTATGGACCAATTTCTTCTTCCATGGGGTCTTGTGGAATTATTTTATATTATAACTCTCGTGTATCTTGAGCCTAGACTTCATCGAAGTATATCCCTCCCCCACTATATATTTTAGAGATTAGATCCTCCTCACGAAATGTGGGACATATGTAAACCAAATTTTTTTTCATGATGGATTTTATAGGTAGTATCCCTTTGTTTCATTGGGGTATCCAATAAAGATGAACATTGTGCATCATCATGCAAGTTTTCTACCTAAATAGGCCTTAAAAGTTCCTCAAAACCCCACACATATATGTAGGACACCTTGGTATTCTTTCCATTCCATAATTTGTATGGTATACCATCTATTTCTTTAGTTGACACTAGGTTTATTATGTATGCTACTATTTGTAGAACGTATCCCCAAAGGGATAATAAAATACTTTCTTTGTAGATACCCAAGCTTGATATACATGGAAATTAAATTACTGTTGTGGAATACTTAATAAAAAACAATAAAAATGACACCCAAGGACCGTACTAGTAGGGTGTCTTTGGAAACTCAGAATATAATCTTCTAATCATGGTGAAAGATCTTCAACATCTCCCATAAAGATATTACAAATTTTTTTTCTCACCTAAAACCTTTCTTTATATCTTAGGGAAATGATTTCATATTAATGGTGAGATAAAATTATCAGAAAGGGTAAACATGGATAGAATAAAACAAACCATATAAATTTGAACATATAAACATGAACATAATGTATAAACATTAAAATCATGAGTTGTGAAATGAATCTTTGAATACGTAAGGTATATATCATAAAGTAACATTAATCATGACAAAATATCATGGGAATAAAACATGTAATTGTGGTAACCATTAAGAACGTGATATGATTTCCATAGTAGCCCAGGCATTCCTGCCAAGACCATCATAGTGGACAAAGTCCCTTAGTGAATCAGGTACACTCTTCGTTCCAGTCCTCTATCAATGAACCAGATTAACTTGATGTTTGAGCCATATCTATCTCATGAGATATAAATCTTTACCCAATGAATTTGAGGGAGATATAGGTCCCACCCATCTCATAATTAAACCATTCTTACTTGTGACACAAAACAAACATAAATTATTCTTCATAACCCAATGAATAAAATGGGTTTTATAATCATCATCCCATCATATTGTAATCCATATAAAACAAATGGATATAATTTCATCATAGGAATAATAAAACCATGAAAATAATAGATACATTATACTTGAATCATAATCATACTAAAGAATTTCATATTATATAGAAAATAGTTTTGACAAAACACTTGAAATGAATTCTTGAGGAAACTATCCTTTCTTTTTCAAAATCATTTTCTTTTCACAAAATTCCTTGCAATTCTAAAAGTAACTGATTTTTTATGAAACTAATCATAACATTTTTAGAGAATTATTCATTGAAATAGTCCTTATGATAATGTAACAATCCATTCACGCCGTATAAGTAAAAAAACATTCATCTAGTACTTTTTTCGGAAAAGCCAAAAAGTACCTTATATGGTTACCAAAAGAAAGATTCCTTCCATACAATTTGGTAAAAAGTCAAAAAAGGGTAAAAATGAATTTAAATATACATTTAATAATAGTAAACGTTTTATAAAAACCTTTTTAGAAAAATATGGACATGTATGATAAACATAACCCTTGTAAATACTTATGAATAAACAATCTCGGATAAGACCGAGATTGGAATAATTATCCATTACCTTAGGTCCAATTTCTTCCATACTTGTCCAAAAGTCATGTTTCGTGTGTTTAAAAATATCATTAACTTGTAACAGAACCATAATAGTATTTATTATATCATATATGATTCACTTAAGACTTTATATTACCCATTCTTTTGTCAATTCCATGTTAAAGCAGTGTTTTGGGTAAAATTGCTTCATTTATCTTACTTGTTAGGACTTCTTGTTCATGATATTATTATTAATTATATCATTATTTACTAACTTCCAGAATTTAGAACATTATTTATATATCATATAGATTCAGTATATATATATATAGATAATAGATAGATAAATGATATGAAACACACCGTTCATGGAGACGGTAGGTCGTACGTACGCATGAACGCTGTTTCGATTTCCTTATTGAATTGAATGGAAGTAAGTAGATGATATATATATATATATATATAAATAAATCCATTAGCATTATTATGTCATATATATCATTATTATTCATCATATATACTTTATAATTATTCTTGAATGGTTGACATGGAGAATGAATCTCATCGCGTCGTGGAGACGGCAATCCGTACGTACGCACGAGCGGTGATATCATTCCCATAATTATTGAATGGAATTGGAGAGGATGATATAATATCTCAGAATCCATATGATGTTATAATAACTATATATAGTTATTCTTTCCACCATAATACCAATCCAGGTATGGTGGTGGTGGAAAAATATATTACACCACGGCGTGTAGACGGCATTCCGTACGTACGTATGCGCGATGATTTTGTTTTCCGTAGGATTGATAGAAGGTGAAAAGGGGTTGTTTCATATTTATAATAACATATCAGTATATTTTTTATACTGATGTTATTACTATATAATTAAACAAATAAATAAGAGGAAGTATAAGAATAAATAAACTTGAAAGAATCGGTAGAAGAGATTACCTCTTCCTCGAGGAGGCTCTTTTAAACATCCACTTAGGGAACTAGAGTTGGTCTTTTCATAAGACAATAACCTCAATGATATAACTAGAGGTATTGAGAAGAGAAATGGGAAGGGTTTGGCCAATCTTGAAGGATCAAAATTGTGTGAATGGGAGAGGGAGGAGGTTCCCTTTTATAAGAGGGGTGAGGGGCACCTTAGGAAAAACATAAAATATTATTTTATAATAAATTCAGATTCAGTTTATAATGGCTCCAAAGTGACTTATTTCGAGGCTAGAGAGGGAATGGGTCGAAATAATCTCAAAAAATATGTTTTAGGA
Organism: Viscum album; assembly: GCA_963277665.1. Taxonomy (NCBI): domain Eukaryota; kingdom Viridiplantae; phylum Streptophyta; class Magnoliopsida; order Santalales; family Viscaceae; genus Viscum; species Viscum album. The sequence continues at coordinate 1,876,261,359 of OY728150.1, read as the reverse complement.
AAGTTTAGATTACCATTTTAAACTTATCATTTATATTTAACTCTAAGTTAAATAATTTAAGTATTACAATGTCTTCTTGTATTCTTACACTATATGGTTAATAAACATACTATAATCTACCAATAGATCCCCAATTGGTCCATTAATGTCATAGATATTATTATATAAGTCCTTTGGCCGAACATTAGATTTTTAGAAATACAATATCAATTAATAATTTAATACTTGTTTTAAAAAATCTTTTATATCAAATTTGACAATATTTGGTATTTTGTTTTTCCTAAATTTATAACAGCATTATTACTTCAAAAAAAAATTAATCTAACCAACCCTAATATGTTATATTAACCTATAAAATTATTTTAAATCATAAAAAGTCTCAAATTACATTTATTTTGATATTTATAAAATCAATTCTGTTAATATTTCATTAATAATGTAATTACTGCATCATCATTGTGTCATTAATAAATTAACTTATTTAATGTCTAAAAAATATAAATAAAATACCATTATGTAGTAAATATTTTTATATTTCTAATTAATATTTATAGTCTAATTTATCTTATGCATAACCCTATATTAAAAATGTTTTAGTTATTAAACATTGTTTTTTACTATTTTATCTCTTCTTTAAATAAAATAATAATAAATGTTCTAATCTAATACAAGTAAACCTAAATGGTCATATTTTATTCCTGATGTTGTTTGGGGTCGAATTACACTTATCTAATAGAATTAAGACATATTTTAGGGTAATAATAATTTCATTTTTATCCTTAATTACCCTATTTACTTTTATCCTTGGTAAATAATAGTAAAAAGTTACAATTCTCCAAAAATTATTTTTACCTTATTGAACCACATTTTACATACTCATATAAACCATGTCTCTCAGATTTTTTAAATTCCACTAACCGAAGTTGCACAATTAGGTTTTATGTAAATTTGGAAAATCTCATAGGATGTTGGTAAAAGACGGTTATAATTTCAATTAAATTTTTATATATATAACATTATTATAAAATGACTCCAATTAATTAAATTAAACTTCTATGGGTATTATGTATCTATTTTTATCTAATATTAATTTAAATAAACTAAATAATTATTTAAATAAAAATTCGGTTTTAAACTATAACTCCGTGTTTTTCACTATTCATCAAAAATTGAATGTTTTTAGAAAAATACCAAAAATTCACACTAGGATAATTTTGATATTCCAAATCCAAAAATGAAGTCCATTTTGAATGATAAAATTTATAAAATTTCAAAAATGGGTTTTACTATTTCTAACGGAATGTTTATATAATATTTTAATAACATATCGTTGTTTAGTGAAACCCTATATTGTGTACTACACAAGCTATCAAGGAAGGTCGCGATTGCATGTAATTCATGCCATGTCAGGGCTACGTGTAGTGAAAGATACCTTTGGTGTTGCATGTAACATAATCAAAACTTGTTTTATTTATACATTAAACAAAATCTCTACTTACTGTTGCATAGAATAATTTTAACAAAATGAACTTGAAATTGTGTGTTACACGAGACAAGAATTGTGTTGCGTATACTGGAATCTAATACGGTGTTGCGTATAGTACTATAAAATCTTGTTTTAAGGTAAAATAGAAGACATAAAAGAAATTAAAAATAATATTTCTCATTAAATCTCGGGGTGTTACATTCTACCACCCTTAAAATGAATTTATCCTCGAAATTCATCGGGGATAAAAATGGTTTAATACTTGAATGTTTCATTCATAGAAACCCACATCCTAAAATGGAACACCAAAACATAATTTTAAAAACTAATGTATGAAACATAACAGTTACCCAAATTAACTCATCATTGGGTTTCCACATAGGAGAACATAGGTGAAAATATGGATATGGAAGAGAAATCCAACCGTCCTGTTCTGATGTAGAGTGGTAGAGGACATGGCTATGAAAAAGACAAAAATTACAAAGCCATAAATTTGTGATGATCTAAGGTACCATCTGATTCATCATATATGAGGGCAATGGGATAACATTTTTGTTTTTCAAGATAATTTCCCTAATGTTGAAGAATTAAAATAAATGATTACTAGATTTTGGTACAATCTCACTGTTATTTGTGCCTTAAACAATTTCCACTTCATCTATTAAAGAAATGAAGTTGAATTTGTCTTTCGGTAAAGTGTTATCAGATCATTCGGTAGAATGATAGGTCATTCCATCTGTCTCAAACATAATGTTAGCTAATGATATATACATAAGTCCATCTTATGGCGAGATTAATCGTATATGATTCCAAAAATTGACTTATACTTCATCTATCATACCTCTTAAAAAAAACTAATTTCTATAAACTAGGGACTTTCTGTAGGAAAATGTTAGGCAAAAAAGGACTATTGCACTTCGGTTGTGTGTTCGATTCCCGCATCCCTATCTGACGCAGTGGGTTGTCACCCATCCAGCAGGTTGTCCTCTATTCTAAAACTATACTATCGTAACATTCTCGAAAAAATATCAAAAAAAAGTTCTATCCTTAAACAAAACTATATGATTCCCAACGTAAGACATTTCAATCATTAGGTTTATCAAAAATACATCTATCCAATCTCATAAAGAAAAAAAATTATTATTAGAGAGGTCATCTACCAAGCAAGTGATTACCATCATTTATCCCCCATATATCATAAGATATATCTTGTTGTTGGTCATATTCAAAACATGTGAATACCTTAATCATGTATTCTCTTAAAAAATGAATACCCATTGAACCTTAGTGAAAACATGAATTCTATCCAAAGATAACTCCTTCCACATACCAAAACCCCAAAATTTCTATATATGCAAACCATGATATCACATTGTCCTTATATTAGTCATAAGCTCATTAATACTATGAAATATATTATTCTCTCCTTATCCCTTCAATATGCTCATATCATCTGCTTTCCAAAAATATTTTTATCACTTTTCATTGATACCGGTACCATATAACTATCGAAAACCACAATAAACCAATACATAGATATTCAAATATTCTCCAATACTATAAAGGAGATTCCACAACATTATTTCGGAATCCAGTCACATAAACACATAATCATTCCACTACATAGTTTTCATACTCATTATTTCCAATAGTGATCGCATGTGACTTCCCTTTTTTCCTTTTCCATAAGAGGTTCTTGAGATAGATCATCATTAAACCTTGGATTAGCACCTTGGTTAGCATAATGCCCCAGTTCCTTGCACTTGAATCATTGAAGTGTTGGTGGTGCATTCTCTATAGTTTTTTCTCTATTATCATCATTAGTTCCCTTTTTCCCATTACATAGACACTCGGCTGCTTGATGTCCTTCTTTTCCTCACATAAAAAATTTTCTAATCCCTTTAAGACAATCTCCACCATGCTTCTTTCCCCACTTTGGGCATGACGAAAAATTCTTATTCTTTTCACCATTGTTTAGAGATTTTTTATTGAAATCCATCTTTAGTTTCATGTCAAAACCATTAGATGGTTATGTTACACCAACTTCTAGTTCTACCTTTATCTCACGATGCACAATTTATTCATAGCTACTGATGTCTCTTACAGCTAATGCCCCTCAAAAATTTGGTTTTAAGCCACTGAAGAATCGATCAACATTACTTTCAAGTTGGATGATAAATACATATGCATAACTTGCAAGACGTGTAGATTCCAACAGATTAATCGTCCTTTTGCTTAAGCTGAAGGAACTCCTTTTCTATATTTGTTGGAAGAATACGAGGGATGTACTTATTGATAAACAAGTTATTGAACTCGTCCCATTCCATGGATTCAATTTCATCTTGGGGCCCTGTATTTTTAACTAGATTCCACCACGGGTCTGCTTCACCTTCTAACTGGTAAACAACCGCAATGACTTTTTCATGATCTGAACATCTATGTATCAAAAATATCTTTTCAATGGTATTAAACCATTTTTTAGAAACAAATGGATCATAAGAATCACTGATAGAAGTGGGTGTTGCCTCATGAAGGACTCAATAGAATATTGCTCCTTTCTCTGCTCATTTGGAAGTCCAGAATGATTAATAGATTGTGTAAGTATAACAATAATATTTTTCACTCCATCTCCCATAAAATTAGTTTGTTCATGATTATAATCATTGTATTTTCCATTGAATTGATCAACATGGTTCCTTCGAGTTCCAGCCATCGTCTAAAACCCAAAAATAATAGTGTGAGAGGAAATAATCATGCTAGAAAAAAAACATAATAAAGGGGGAGTACCTTCAATATATAACATCTAAGGATTAATTCTAATATAGTTACCATAATTATAATACTATAACATATACTTATACATAACCTTAGAGATATCCCTAGACATACCTTATAAATATCTCAAGGGATTTCACTAAGGTTTTTTCATCCTAGTTTCCAATGGTTAAATAAACCATTCCACGGATACCAACTGTAGAGACCCAAGCTTGACGTACATGGACATTACATAAATTTTTTAGAATACTTAATAAATAACAAAAAATGACACCCAAGGACTGTAATAGTTTAGCGTCTTTGGAAACATGGAACACAATCTTTTAATAATGGAAAAATATCTTCAATATCTCCCACAAAGATCTTCCACTTTTTTTTTTCATACCAAAAAACATTATTTATATCATGGGGAAAATAAAACATATAAATGGTGAGCTCAAATACTTAGTAAATGTAAAAATGGAGATAATATAACAAACCACATATATTTGAACATATAAACATGAATATAAAGATTAAAAATAAAAATCTTGAGGTGTGAAATGAATCTTGGAGTACGTAAGGTATAGATCATAATGGTACATTATTATTCATGAAATATCAAGGGAATAAAACATGTAATTGTGGAAACCATTAAGAACATGATATGATTTCAATAGTAGCCAACGAATTGCTGCCAAGACCATCATAGTGGACAAAGTCTCTTACTGAATCGAGTTCACTCCCCATTCCTATCCTGTATCACTGAACCAGATTAACTTTCCATTCCATCCATGTCTATCCTGTGAGATATAAATCATTACTCAATGCATTTTAGGGAGATATAGGTCCCACCCATATCATAATTAAACCATTAATACATGTTCCAAAAAACCAAATTATTCATCATAACCCAAAGAATAAAATGGGTTTCATAAACATCATCCCATCATAATGTAATCAATATAAAACAAATGGACATAATATCATCATAAGAAGAATAAAACCATGTAAATAATAGATACATTATAATTGAAACATAACAATACTAAATAATGTCATATTATATAGAAAATAGTTTTGACAAAACACTTGAAATGATATCTTGAGAAAAATATCCTATCTTTTTCAAAATCATGTTCTTTTCACAAAATGCCGTGCAATTTTAAAAGAAAGTAATTTTTATTGAAAATAATCATGAAATTTTTTCAATAAATCTTCATTGAAATATTAGTTTTGACACTGTAAAAATCCATTCATGATATATAAGTTAAAAAGCCATTCTTCTTGTAGTTTTTCCGGAAAAGTCAAAAAGTACATTATATGGTAACCAAAGGAATGATTCCTTCCATACAATGTGGTAAAAAGAAAAAAGGATAAAAATGTATTTAAACACACATGGAAGAATATTGCGTATTTTATGGTATCTATTTTATAAAAACATATAAATGGATGATAAACATAACCCCAGTAAATACTTACGAATAAACAATCTTGGATAAGAACGAGATTGGAATAATTATCCCTTACCTGAGGTCCAATTTCATCCGTACGTATCCAAAACTCTTTTATAATGGGTTTAAAAAAATTATTAACTTGTAAAATAACCATAATAATATTTATTATATCATATATGATTCACTGATGACTTTATATTACCCGTTCTTTTTTCAATTCTGTGTTAAAGTAGCGTTTCAGGTAAAATTGTTTCATTTATCGTACGTGTTTGGACTTGTTGTTATTGATATTATTATTAATTATATAATTATTTACGTACTTAAATAATTTAAAAAATGTTTTATATATCATATATATTTAGTATATGTATATATATAAGAGATAGATAAATGAAATGAAACACACTGTTCATGGAGACGGTAGGCCATACGTATGCATGAACACTGTTTTCATTTTTCTTATTGACCTGAATGGAAGTAAGTATATGACATATATATATATATATAATAGTATTATTATGTCATTTATATCATTATAATTCATCATATATACTTTATAATTATTCTTGAATGGTTAAAATGGGGAATGAATCTAATCGCATTGTGGAGACGGAAATCTGTACGTACGCACGAGCGGTGATATCATTTCCATAATTATTGAATGGAATTGGTGTGGATGATATAATATCTCAGAATTTTTATGATGTTATAATAAACATATATAGTTATCCTTTACACTATTATACCCATCCAAGTAAGGTGGTTGTGGAAAAACAGATTACACCATGGTGTGGAGACGGAATTCCGTACGTACTCACGCGTAGTGATTTCGATTTCTGTAGGATGGATAGAAGGTGAAATGGGTTTTTTTAATATTTATAATTACATATTATTATATTAGTTATACTTATTTTGTTACTTTATAATTAAATAACTAATGAAGAGGAAGTATAAGAATAAATATACTTTACAGAATCGGTAGAAGATATCACCTCTTCCTTGAGGTGCCTCATTTAAATAACCACATAGGGGAGTAGAGTTGGTCTTTTTAGAATACCATAACCTCTATGATATAACTATATATATTGAGAAGAGAAATGGGCAGGGTTTGGCCGTCCATAGAGGCTCAAAATTGTTTGAAGAAGAGAGGGAGGAGGTTCCCTTTTGTAAGAGGGGTGAGGGGAACCTTAGGAAAAACATACAATATTATTTTATAATAAATTAATATTTGGTTTATAATGGCTCAAAAGTGACTTATTTCTATTGTAGGGTGGGTATGGGTCGTAATAATATCAACCAATAGGTTTTAGACAAGTTTATGTTACCCTTTTAACCTTATCATTTAGATTTAACTCTAAGTTAAATAATTTAAATTTTACTATGTCTTCTTGTATTCTTACACTGTATGGTTAATAAACATAATATAAACTACCAATAGTTCCTAAATTGGTTCATTAATGTAATATATATTATTATATAAGTATTTTGGCCAAAACGTTTACTTCTAGTAATAGAATATCAATTAATAATTTAATATTGTTTTTTAAAAACTCTTTTATGTCAATTTTGACACTATTTGGTATTTTGTATTTTATAAATTCATAACAACATTATTACCTCAAAATAAATTCCTAAAACCAACCCTAATTTGTTATATTAAAATATAATTTTTTTTAATTCATAAAAAGTCTCAAATTACATTTATTTGGGTATTTATAATATTAATTATGTTAATACATCATTAATAATGTAATCACTACAACATCATTGTGTCATAAATAAATTAACTAATTGAATGTCTAAAAAAATACCATTATATAGGAAATAATTTTATATTTCTAATGAATATTTATAGTAGAATTTAACTTATTTATAACCCTATATTAATTTTTTTAGTTATTAATCTTTCAGTTTAACTATTTTAACGCTTCTTTAAATAAAATAATAATAAATGTCCTAATCTAATCCATGTAGACAAAAATGGTCATATATTATTCCTAAGGTTGTTTTTGGTCGAAATATACTAATCCAATAGAATTAGGACATATTTTATGTTAATAATAATATCATTTTTACCCTTAATTACCGTATTTACTGTTAACCGTGGTAAATAAAAGTAAAAAGATAATGTTCTCCAAAAATTATTTTTACCTTATTAAGCCACATTTTACTTTCTGATATAAACCATGTCACTCATATTTTTGAAATTCCACTCACAGGAGGGGTAAAATTATGTTTTATTTAAATTTGGATATTCTTCGAGGAGGGGGATAAAAGTCTATAAAAAGATCAATAAAATTTTTATATATCTAAAATTATTGTAAAATTACTCCAATGAATTACATTGAACAAATATTGGTATTATGTATCTATTTAGAACAATAATAATTATAAATAAAATATATAATTTTTTAAATAAAAATTCGGTTTTAAACTATAACTCAATGTTTTTCACTATTTATCAAAAATTGAATGTTTTCAAAAAAATACCAAAAATGCACCCTAGGATAATTTCGATATTCCAATTCCAAAAATGAATTCCTTTTTGAAGGATAAAATTTATAAAATTTCAAAACGTGGGTATTAATATTTATAACGGCTAGTTTATATAATATTTTAATAACATATAGTTGTTTAGTGAAACCGGGTATTGCGTACTACACACGCTATCAAGGAAGGTCGCGATTGCGTGTAATGCAATCCAAGTCAGGGCTGCGTTTTGTGAAAACTCTCTTTGGTGTTTTATATAACATAATCAAAACTTATTTCATTTATACATTAAACAAAATCTATACTTACTATTGTGTAGAATAATTTTCACAAAACAAACTTGAAATTGGGTGTAATAGGAGCCAAGAATAGTGTTTTGTATACTGCAAGCTAATACGGTGTTGCGTATAGTAAAACCTAATCTGAGTGTAGTGTACAATAGAATACATCAAATAAATTAAAAAGAATAATTCTCACAAAATATCGTGGTGTTACATTCTACCCCCTTAAAATGAATTTCACCCTCGAAATTCGTCGGAGTTATAAATGGTTTACTACTTGAAAGTTTCTTTCATTGAAACCCACATTGTAAAAAGGTACACCAAAACATAATTTTAAAAACTAAAGTATGAAATGTGATGGTTACCCAAATTAAATCATCACTGGGTTTTCACATAAGAGAAAATATGTGAAAATATGGATATGGAAGAGAAATCTAACTTTCATGTTCTGATATAGAGTGGTAGAGGACATGGCTATGAAAAATCCAACAATCACAAAGCCATAAATTTGTGATGATCTAAGGTACAATCTGATTCATCAGATATTAGGGCACTAGGATAACATTTTAGGTTTTCAAGATCATTTCCCTAATTTTGAAGAATTTCAAGAAATGCTTACTTGATTTTGGTACAATCTCACTATTGTTTGTGCCATGAATAATTTTCACTTCATCTCTTAATGAAATGAAGTTTAATGTGTCTTCCATAAAGTGTTAGAAGATCATGCGATAGAATGATAGGTCATTCCATCTATCTTAAACATAATGTTTGCAAAAGGTATATACATAAGTCGATCTTATGGTGAGATTAATCGTATATGGTTCCAAAAATGGACTTATACTTCATCTATCATGCCTCTTAATAAAATAAAACTAATTTATACTAACTAGGGACTTCCTATAGGACACTGGTATGTGATAAAGGGTTGTTGCACTTCAGTTGTGGGTTCGATAACCGCATCCATGTCCTACTTGATGGGTTGTCTCCCATCATGCAGGTTGTCCTTTTTTTCTAAAACTATACGATTATAAAATTCTAGAAATAAAATCGGAAAACAAATTCTAGCCTTAAAAAATACTATCTGAAGTCCAAAAAAAACATTCCAATCACTAGGCTTATCCAAAATACATCTATCCAATATCATATAGAAAAAATATTATTATTTGAGAGGTGATCAACCAAACATGTGATTACCATCATTTATCCCCCATATAACATAACATATATCTTGTCGTTGGTCACATTCAAAACATGTGAATACCTTAATAATGTATTCTCTTGAAAAATGAATACACATTGAACCTTAGTTAAAACATTAATTCTTTCAAAAGTTAACTCTTTCTATATAACAAAATCCCAAAATTTCTATATATGCAAACCATGATATCACTTTGTCCTTATATCATTCATGAGCTCATGAATACTATCAAACATATTATTTTCTCCTTATCCCATCATTATGCACATATCATCTGCTTTCAAAAAATATTTCAATCACTTTTCAATTTTACTAGTACCATATAATTATTGAAAACCACAATAATCCAATACATAGATATTCCAATATTCCACAATACTATAAATGGGATTCCACAACATTATTTCAGAATCCCGTCACATAAAAACATAATCATTACACTACATCGTTGTCATAGTCAACATTTCAAGTAGTGATATAATGTGACTTCCCATTGTCCTTTCCCTTAAGAGGTCGTAGAGGTCGATCATCAGTATACCTTGGAATAGGGAATTGGTTATCATAATGCCCAATTTCCTTTCACTTGAAGAATTGATGTGTTGTTGGTGAATTCTCTATAGTCTCTTCTCTGTTCTCATCTTTAGCTACCTTTTATCAATTACTTCATCACTCATCTACTCAAAGACCTTATTTTTCACACTTAAAACATTTTCTAGTCCCTTTAAGACAATCTCCACCATGATTCTTTCCACACTTTGAGCATAACGAAACATTCATCTTCTTTTCCTCATTGTTTAGTGAATTTTTCTTGAACTCAATATTTCTTTTCATGTCAAAACCATGAGTTGGATATGTTAAAACAACTTATAGTTCTACCTTGATCGCACAACACATAATTTCTTCATAGCTACTGAAGTCTCTAATAGAAAATGCCCTTCGAAGACTTGGATTTAATCCACGGAAGAATCAATCAACTTTGCTTTCAGGTTGGTTGATAAAGCAAGATGCATACCTTTAAATCCTTGTAAAATTCACCACATATATACCAACAGATTCATCATCCTTTTTTCTATGCTCACGGAACTCCTTTTACATATTTTTCCAAAGAATATGAGAGAAGAACTTATTGAATAACAAATTCTTGAACTTTTCCCATTCCATGGATTCAATTTCTTCTTGGGGACTTATATTTTTAACTAGATTCCACCACTGGTCTGCTTCACCTTCTAACCGATAAACAGCCAAAATTAATTTTGCATGTTCTGAACATCGATGTATCGAAAATATCTTTTCAAGGGTACTAATCCATTGTTCAAAAACAAGTTGTTCAGAAGACCCACTGGAAGAAGGTAGACATTGCCTCATGAAGGACTCAATAAAATTTTGTTCCTTTCTCTACTATTTTGGAAGTCCAAAATGATTCATAGCTTATGTAAGTATAGGAATAAGATTTTTCACTCCATATTCCATAACAATGGTTTGTTAAAGAGTTCAATAATTGAATTTTCCATTACATTGATCAACAAGGTTCCTTCGGCTTCCAGCCATCTTCTAAAACCCAAAATGAATAGTGTGAGAGGAAAAATCATGCTAGGAAAAAAACATAATAAAGGGGGATTACCTCCAATATATAACATATTATGATTAATTCTAGTATATTTACTATAATTATAGAACTATAACCTATTATTATACTTAACCATAGTGACATCCCTATACATACCATCCAAATATCTCTATGGATTTCACTAAAGTTTTCACATCCTAGTTTTTAATTGTTAACTAAACCTTTCCTCTGATGCCAACTATAGATACCCAAGCTTGACATACATGGAAATTACATTACTTTTGAAGAATACTTAATACATAACAAAAAAATGTCACCCAAGGACTGTAATAGTTTAGTGTCGTTGGAAACTCATAACATAATCTTCTAATCATGATGAAAGATCATTAAGATCTCCCATAAATATCATGCACATTTGTTTTCTAACCTAAAACCATTATTTATATCCTGGGGAAAAGAAAAAATATAATGGATGATCTAAAATGAACAAAAAGTGTAAAAATGGAGAGAATAAAACAAACCATATACATTTGAATATATAAACATGAACATTAAGTTTAAACATCAAAATCATGAGTTGTGAAATGAATCTTGGACTACGTAAGGAATAGATCATAAAGGAAAATTAATAATGATAAAATAGCATGGGAATAAAGCATGTAATTGTGGAAAACATTAACCACATGATATGATTTCCATAGTAGCAAAGGCATTATTTCCAAGACCATCATAGTGGACAAAGTCCCTTATTGAATCGAGTTCACTCCTCGTTCGAGTCCTGTATCACTGAACCAAATTAACTTTCCATTCTCGCCATGTATATATCATGAGATATAAATATTTAACCAATTCATTGGAGGGATATATTGGTCCCACTAATCTCATAATCAAATCATTCTTACTTGTACCAAAAAATAAACATTAATTATTCATCATAACCCAAAGAATAAAAAGGGTTTCATAAACATCATCCCATCTTATCGTAATCCATAAAAAACAAATTGATATCATTTCATCATAAAATGAATCAAAACATGTAAATAATGGATACATTATAATTGAAACATAATAATATTAAATAATGTCATATTAGATGGAAAATAATTTTGAAAAACACTTGAAATGAATTTTTGAGAAAAATATCCTTTCTTTTTCAAATTCATTTTCTTTTCAAAAAATGGCATGAGAATTAAAAAGAAACATATTTTTGTTTAAAATAATCATGAAATTTTTTAGAGAAAGCTTCATTTAAATAGTTGTTATGAAACCGTAAAAATCCATTCACGCCATATAAGTCAAAAAACATTATTCTAGTAATTTTTTTGGAAAATTCAAAAAGTACGTTATATGGTAACCAAAGGAAAGATTCCTTCCATACAATGTGGTAAAATGTCAAAAAATGGTAAAAATGAATTCAAAAATACATGGATGAATAGTAAATATTTTATGAAAACTTTTTTATAGAAACATGGACAGATTATATACATAACCCTAGTAAATAGTTACGAATAAACAATCTCGGATAAGAACGAGATAGGATTAATTATCCCTTACCTTAGGTCTAATTTCTTCAGTACGTGTCCGAAACATCGGTATAGTTGGTTTGAACATATTATTAACATGTAAAAGAACCATATTAATATTTATTATATCATATATGATTCACATATGACTTTATATTACCCATTCTTTTGTCAATTCCATGTTAAAGCAACGTTTCTGGTAAAATTGGTTCATTTATTGTACGTGTTTGGACATGTTGTTCTTGATATTATTATTATTTATATCAGGATTTACTTACATCCAGAATGTAAAAAATTATTTATATATCATCTATATTCCATATATATATTATAGATAGATAAATGAAATGAAACACACTGTTCATGGAGACGGTAGGCCGTACATACGCATGAACGCTGTTTTCCTTTCCATATTGACTTGAATGGAAGTGAGTAGATGATATATATATATATATATATATAAATATAGTAGAATTATTATGTCATATATATAATTATTATTCATCACATATACTTTATAATTATTCTTGAATTGTTAACATGGAGAATGAATCTCATCGCACCGTGGAGACTGTAATCTGTACATACGCACGAGCGGTGATATCATTCCAATAATTATTGAATGAAATTGGAGTGGATGGTATATTATCTCATATTAATTATGATGTTATAATAACCATATATAGTTATTATTTACAACATTATACCCATCCATGTAAGGTTGTGGTGGAAAAACAGATTAAACCACGACGTGGAGACGGTATTCGGTACGTATGCAAGCGCCATGAATTCGTTTTCCGTTGAATGGAAATAAGATGAAATGGGGTTGTTTAATATATATAATAACATATCAGTATATTATTTATACTGAAGTTATTCCATTATAATGAAAAAACTAAAGAAGAGGAAGTAAAATAATATATAAACTTGAAAGAAGCGGTAGAAGATATTACTTCTTCCTCGAGGTGCCTCTTTTAAACATCTTCTCAGGGCACTAGAGTTTGTATTTTGAGATGACCAGAGCATCTATGATATAACTAGAGATATTGAGAAGATAAATGGGTAGGAGTTGGCCGAGATTTAAGGCTAAAAATTGTGATAAGAGGAGAGGGAGGAGGTGCCCTTTTATAAGAGTGGTGAGAGGCACCTTAGGAAAAACATAAAATATTATTTAATATTAAATTCATATTCGGTTTATAATGGCTCCAAAGTGACTTATTTTAAATAAAGGGTGGGTATGGGTAGAAAAACTATCATAAAATATTATTTAGACAAGTTTAGGTTACAATTGTAACCTTATAATTTCGATTTAACTTTAAGTTAAATAATTTAACTTTTACATTGTCTTCTTGTATTATTACACAATATGGTTAATAAACATACTATAAACTGTCAATCGAGCCCCAATTCGTTCATTAATGTCATATATATTATTATATAATACTATTTTCCGAACCATAGATTTTTAGGCATAGAATATCAATTAATAATTTAATATTTGTTTTAAAATCTCTTTTATGTCAATTTTGACATTATTTGGTATTTTGTTTTTGATAAATTCACAAATCATTATTACATCGAAAAAAATTAATATAACCAACCATAATATGTTATATTAACCTATAATTATTTTTAATTCATAAAATTCCTCAAATTACATTTATTTGGGTATTTATAATATCATTTATATTAATATTTCATTAATAAGGTATTTACTGCATCATCATTGTTTCATAAATAAATTAACATTTTTAACGCCTAAAAAAATATAAATAAAATACCATATTTTAATAAATAACATTATATTTCTAATGAATATTTATAGTCAAATTTATCTTATGTATAACCCTATATTAAAAATGTTTCAGTTATTAAACATTGATTTTAAAAATTTTTACTCACTTTAAATAAAATAACAATAAATGTACTAATCTTATCCAAGTGGACCTAAATGGTCATATATTATTACTAAGGTTGTTATTGGTCGCATTACACTTATCCAATATATTTAGAACATGTGTTAGGGTATTAATAATATCATTTTTACCCTTAATTACTGTATTTACTTTTAATAGTGGTAAATAAAATTAAAATGATACTATTCTCAAAAAAAAAAATTTTACCTTATTGAACCAAATTTTAACCACTGATATCAACTGTGTATCTCATATTTTTGAAATATCACTCACAGAAGCATTAAAATTACGTTTTATGTAAATTTTCAAATTCTCCTAGGAGGTAGGTAAAAGACGGTAAAAAGCTCAATAAAATTATTATATATCTAAAATTATTATAAAATTACACCAATGAATTACATTGAACTTATATAGGTATTATGTTTCTATTTTGACCTAAAATAAATTTAAATAAAATAAAATATTATTTAAATAAAAATTTGGTTTAAAACTATAACACAATGTTTTTCACTATTCACCAAAAATTGAACGTTTTCAGAAAAATACAAAAAATTCACCCTAGGATAATTTTGATATTCTGAATCAAAAAATGAAGTCCATTTTGAATGATAAAATTTATAAAATTTCAAAAAGTGGGAATTAATATTTATAACAACTATTTTATATAATATTTTAATAACATATCTTTGTTTAGTGAAACCCGGTATTGCATACTACACATGCTATCGAGGAAGGTCACAATTGTGTGTAATGAAAGCCATGTAAGGGCTGCCTGTAGTGCAAGATCCCTTTGGTGTTTCATATAACATAATAAAAAATTATTTCATTTATACATTAAACAAAATCCCTACATACTGTTGCATAAAATAATTTCCACAAAACGAACCTCAAATTATGTGTAACACGAGCCAAGATTAGTATTGTGTATACTGCAAGCTAATATGGTGTTGTGTAGAGTATAATATAATCTTGGTGTACTGTATAATAGAAGACATCAAAGAAATTGAAATGAATATTTCCCATAAAATCTCAGGGTGTTACACACATGACTCATCATTTATCTCACCATTTATAGAAAGATGTGGTTCCTCATTTTTCTTATACCCTTCCATTGAGTGGTATACGGATGAGTGAGTGGAGATAAATTCCAAAACACCCACAAATAATCAATGAATCCATGATTAAGATATTATCCATTACGTTCTGAGGGAAGTTTCATAATCTTTTTACCACGATGGATCTCAACTTCATTATGTTAATCCTTCAATTTCTCAAAGGAGACTAACTTATACCTCATTAATTACACGTATCCATGTCCACTTAAATCGTCGGTAAGTGTTATAATGTATGAGTACCCACCCCCTTTTTCAAAAAAATGTGGTCCACACACATCTATATGAAGTAATTCATGAAGATCTTTAGTCCTTTCACATTTCCCACTAAAAATGGGGTTGGTTGTTTTCATTATAAACATGTGTGACACACACCAATTGGTTTTCATTCAAAAGAATATAAATATCCATCTTGATGTAGATTAGTCATTTTCTTTTAATTTATATGACATATCTGATGGCTCTAAAGATGGGTGGGGTGTGATTCAGGTGAAGTAACATTGTTACTGATTTCTATTATTTGGTTCATGTAATCAAATGCATAAAGACCATTATTTAAATGTCACTTAATATACAAAATGATATCATCATAATAGAAGAAATATTTATTTAAAAATTTGAAAATAAATCCATCCATATCAAGTATGGATACAAAAATAATGTTTTAAGTAACTGAGGGAATATAATAAAAACCCTTGAAAAACAAGATCATTCTGGTCAAAAATGTAAGGTGGTAGTCCCCAATAACTACCAAAATAATTTTAGATCCATTTTCAGTTTAAAGATCTTTCTCACCTCAATAAATGTTTTGGTATATATATGGTTCTTTTATATGAATACATATGTGATACAAAATGTTTTATATAATACCCAATTTGTAGAGAGATATAAATTTCACTTGATAAAAACACATTTGAAGCTTCCCCTTGCTTCTTTGTCATGTTTTAGTTTTTTTATAGTGTCCCTTCTCATCATATAAATGATATACAACATATTATTCCTTTGATTTCCCCTTGATGTTCCTCTTTTTTTTAAGGGTGTGAAGAATTTTTGGGCATAAATCCATTATATTTTCCTTCCTGTTTGTTCACTGTAAGGATAGAAGTCATTTCATTCATCGAATCATTATCTATGTGGACAATGAGAGTTAGAAGAACTGAAAGTGGCTACTCGTGTTTTTTCATAATAAATTTCACAATAATTATAGAGAATCTTCAAGGGAGTGATACGATAATGATGTCAGTGTCTAGTTCTTGGTGTACTTTAAACCCCAGAACCACTAAGTGCTAAATATAGCCAATGATCATAAGTAGGTGAGGCCTAGCTGGGGAACCATATCAATTTTCTCCATGAAATTGTGCCTTGGAAATCTAAAACCATTCATGTTTATCTCTATCATTGTAAAGACCATAGAGGTGCTCAAGCAATCTTCATGCGTCCCTGTTTTCATGAGATTTAATTATTTCACTAGAAATTGATTAAAGAAACAAACATTGTGCGTCAACCACATCACTAAAATGTTTTTCATAGATACAGAACTCTTCATCACTCACCTATTTAGTAGGTGGGATCAAAAATTTAGGATTATATCATGTATGTTATACATTCATGGTATTGATTAACCCAAAGGTGTCTAAACCACGCATTGAAGTTACTAGCAGTTAGGATGTTATCTTTCACCAATATTGGTCATTGGGATAGTGAATAAGATGATGTTTTTATATTATTCAACAAATAAAAATAGTATTTTGTTAGTAATGTTTTGGATTTCAAAATAAGTGAGATATAATACACTGAATTTTATTTATTTATTTATCAAATATCGCACTATTTTTTTCAATTCTCAATAGCCCTCACCATTGAACTCAAAATTTTTAGTTGATTTAACATTCAAGTGTGAATTATTCACATTAATGTTTTTCATCATCCATAAATTTTCCATGAAGAACATAATAAAGTAATTTGGTTGGCGGTCTATCAAAATGTGTGCTTGCACCATCGTGATCCGTTGAGTGGATTCCCCAATCCTGAAATCTTGACTTGGAATTCCTCAACACTCACCTCCAATATTTTTTTAATATAATTTTTATTTTAAACTCAATACAATTTCGGTTAAGTGAACCAAATATTCTCATAACAACTCTATGAAAAAATTTAGTGTATAGACTTTTTCCATATACTACACTTAGTTCTATGGTTTCAATCATAATCAAGTAATGAAAGGCTTAGTCTGACGTAATATTTAATTAAGGTATCTTAATTTATTATACATAAATTTTATCTTGTTTTATAATTTACAAATATTTTTATAATTAATTGGTTGTTACATAATTAATTATCCATGTTAGATAAAACACATACACCTAGTTTAATTATTTTATTAATGAGTTTGCACATTAATTCCTTTATTTATGAGATCACGGCCTCACATCCATAAAATAAATAATTCCATAGATATGAAAGAATAATTAATTCAATGACCCACTTATGATCTTTATCAAATGGTTATTTTATTGATTTGACATTAAATCAACCATTGACCTTGGATAAATAACTCTTATAGTTTGTATTGGAAGGAATTAAAATATTCAAGTTTTCAACCCATGTATCGCCTAGGTTGGCATCATTGTGGTTCCTTCATGAACCACCACTACACACCTTAGGATGAACCATTGACTACACATATTTATTACTCACATACATGTAAGGGGAACCCAATGATTAGTTTAAGGGGAGTGCATAAATATTCTTGGACATGCAGTTCCTACACAATAATGGATGGAGGAATAAATCACATGCTATCATTTATGTTGATATTAAATAACTATAAACCCGTTCAATAAATTAAAATAAAACATCGATCACATATTCATTTCTTGGAAAAGCTCATGAATGGTATTAAATGAAACAAATCCACAAAAGTAAATTGATATCATTCATTACATTATTTTTAATTTTGATTATTTTAGATCAAATATCATTCATTAATTAATAAATTAAATTATTTATTATTTCCCTTTTATCTTTAATGATAAAAAATTATTTTTTGGATATACTCATCATTAATGTAATTCATTGAAAAATTAGTTTCAAAACCAGTAATGAAAAATTAATTACAATAAATTAATTTAGAATTTAAAATTATGTAACACCAGTATTAAATTTTCAAAAACACAATTGGGTTTCGATAAAAAAAGTAGGTTTTAATTATATAATTTTCAAATTGTATTTAATTTTTATTTTATTAAATTAATTGGAGACTACATGGTGTGTACATGAAGCTACATTCCATCTACATTGTTTTTCTTATATCCTTGCCACACACCCAGGGCTTCATTTTGTTAACTCAAATAAACTACGTAGTATATAAAGGCTTACTACACACCCTGTATCCATTTTCCATGTGCCAGGTTTTCCTCATCAACATGTGGTATTATATTGAATCACAACAAGTGATTAATTTCGTGGAACATCTAGATACAATGCCTATGGTAATATGTCTTGTGCTTCTGCTATATGTCATTTACGTCAATTTTACTTTCCAAAGACTAGGAACATTTTGAGGGCATCACCGATCATTCTAAAATATTTCTTAATCATTTAAGAAAATGAAACATTGGAAAAAGTTGATTAATATGTTGATAACATGATAATTCAAATATGAGTAAAGACTGATTAACTTGAAATTAACATCTATCCAAAATTATACATAAATCCACAATCAAATAAATAATTATAAATTTAAACATGACTCATATGATACCACTTGATTGGTTCTAGGAATAGTGGAAAAATAGAGAGATGTGCTATATATTAAAATTTCCTTTAATAATTATTTATCAAAACAAATTAAGAAGATATTTCATTTCAAATCAATAATTAATTTATTTAATATTTGTTGTAATAAATACCACGGTTTCATAAATTTCAACGATGGAGAATATGGATCATCTGAAAATACCCTTTTAGATTAACTTCTTTGTGCTATGAGTATCCAAGAACATAATCCATCTACCAGTTACCCACATGTTTTCCTCTGATCTATGAGCAACACCACTCAATCTTCTCTTTCCAGAATAAAATGGCAAATGTCTTTAGTTGTGCATTCATGATCACTTTTTCTTCAATCATAACCAAATATATCTGACACTTCTCATTCTTGAGAGGGAGAGAGAAGTGGGAGTCGAGAAAGAATTTGTTGTGCACCACAATTCACTATTCTAAATTTTTTGATGCTCTACACAATAGACATAAACACCTGTTTAAATATTTTGGATTAATGTTAACATATTATTTAATTTAAAACTAGATACTAAATAACAATTGTTACTTTTCATAAACCCTATGCCCGATAATAATAATTATATAATTTTTATTTTGTGGCATACACCAACATGCGCTATATACAATATTATATAAAGGTCCTATTAATTAATATTTGTTACTATACATAGTCCTGGTCTGTTTGAACTCTTATAGCATTTATTGAACAATAAAATAAATATTTTATTCAAAAATAAATATTTTACTCACAATCTAGTGAACAAATATTTATTAAAATGACTAACAAATAAATTAAATATCTCATTCACAATATAGTGACTAAATAATTATTTAATTTATTGGAATAAATTATATTGAATAAAATTATTCTATGGAATTGAGAATAATATTTATTATATTAATGAAACTCTAACAGAATTTAATTGATATCTAAAGAAACACATAGTGTGAAACCCTATTGGATTCATCCTCATTGTAATTAGTCGGGATAACCAAAAGCCTAAGATTACTGTCTAGTAATGGATCATGGCACCCCTGAGAAACATGTTAATATCACAACATCAGTAACCACATACAAGTACTCACTATGTAATATAATCCAACTATTACAATATCTCATCATGAAGGTTTCACATCAATGTCACCAACCTAAATTCTTGATATGTCTTTCTATTTCTATTATAAATAAACACGTCGTTTCACCATGGCCATGGAATATTATGTGATGGTTCTATTCTAATAAAACGGATAAGATATCAGCTTCTATAATAATGGAAGGAAAAATCCTTCCTCATCTTATTCATAAATGAAATGTCACTCATGACACAACTAATGTATCCAACTTATCCATGAACTATTATGATAATGGTATAAAGAATAAATCTATGCACACAAGTTTTAACCAGATTTAAAAGTAATCTTAAAGTCTAAGGACAATCACACACACTCATATATAAGAATATCTTATGAAATAAAAACTTGTGAAATTACAAAAGGGGTGTATGTTTTCATAATATCCTATCATGGAGCTTACCAAGTATGAAAATCCTGATAAGAAGCCCCATATGTTTATGAGTACTCACATCTAACATTGTATGTATTATGTGTCCCATCATAGTACGTTATCCAACCACATAACATTATTTGACTATATCATCATAGAAATTCAATATTCTTATAATTGTACTGAACTATTATGACCTTATCATTGTGAAGTCTACTCTAAGAAATTATTACATTAGAATCACAGAGAAAAAAATAATAATATGTAATAAAAAGTTTTATTAATATTCAATTCATCGAATATAACTGTAATCATTGTACAAACAGTTGGTCACAGGACACCAAATCCAACATCTTTCAACCTGGACATCCAAATACTTATGGTATGATGTACTCAAATGAACCTGATACCCCAGTAACATCTGATGTCCTCTCAAAAAGTGAAAAGAAAACCAAGGATCCCAATAAGAGATAATAACAAATAGAACTCCATGACGTAAAAAAGATCACTTTCACATAGAGATTTCAAAACTCCTACAATAAGGTTTTATCATGAATGGTTTTAAAGTGAGCCTATACTGTCAGCCCATTAATCACAAATCACATCACATTATTCATTTTAGGGTATGTATAAACCGAACCACAATGTCCAAAGAGATCTCATACCACTTCGATGTTAGAAGTAGAAGTGTCTGAAGCATACCTGAGGGTCTCTGGTGCTCATCCTTGACATGTTGACACGTATAACAACAAGAGAAATATTTAGCAATGTCCTATGTCATACTTGGCTACTATAATCGCCACTTCATGTCATATATTATGTTCTTCATTCTTGGGATCATTTTCCACATTGAATTATGGAAATACTCTATAAAACATTTATCACATGAATAGGTATAATATATTAATTTTGAAAACATAGAACACTCTCCATGGAAGATGGACACTGTCGAATTGACTCCCCACCAAAAAAAGAGTATCTTATTATATAGAATACATTTTCAAGATATTGTAACTAATGAATCATCTCAAAAAGAGTTGAGGTCAATTAGGAAATTTTGAAAAATACCTAAACAACTGATTCCCAGAATCTAATAGGAATCGATGAAAAAAAGATACATCTAGTTACACTTTTTGAATGAATCTTTCATAATTTGAGTTAGATTTTTTGTGGTCAATGAATTTTAAATGAAACTCCATTTCTCTAGGGTACAGGAGATGTCAAAGTAAAAATATTGAAGGTATTCACCAAATGCCTCTTACAGAGATTCATATCTTTTGCTGAGAAGATATAACTCATGATATTCTATTCAGAATTCATGGTTAAACATTCTCCAAAAATTTAATTCTTCCAAATATTAAGGACATTCATCACAACCATATATTCATGATCATGGGTCAGATAAATATTCTCGCGTGACCTAATCTATCGAGAGCCATAATCAATGACATGGTTATTGGAGTTGGCACCCAAGATCCATTTTCTGTGTGCTTTATGATAAATTTTATTCATTTTTATGAATACTAATAAACTTATAATCACATCATGATTGATCATCTATGTAACATAGTATGTGATAATGTCCCAAGAGTAGTTTTAACACTAAAAGGTCATAGAAATTCCTAGCTATGATGAGAACCCAGAAGTGTTATGACACTATTCTTAAATATATGTAATATAGCCAGATGATATCATCTGAGAGACATAAATGATACATGATATTATTGGTGGTTACTCATAGGACATTGAGGCACCTTTTCATGGTGTAAACCCATGGTAAAATCCAATGTTGGATATTATGAGATCGAGACCCGCCAGTATGAAATCCACATTTATACGTGTCATTGAATGTTACAATTTGAGGAAATGATTATAGATCCTTAGACATTGATATTGTTATTAATGAGGCGACTGAGCAGGTGTTATTTCTCAATGCCTCAGAAGAGGATGAAGCCAAGATGATGGGTCGAACACTTGATGTTGATCTGAATGAAGAACAGTATAGTTGGATTGACAAACAGGACACGATCCTGGTTGGAGGTTTCAATAAGGGTTTGATCAAGCTCGAGGAGTATTCACAGGTCTGGAATAAGATGGCTTCTTCCTTGGAAGACCTGATATGGGGGGATCCTATTTTGCATGTATCCAATTTATCTTAGAAGCTATTTAGAGACACCGAATCTGGTAGTATTCAGCTGGTTTTCAATGACTCTATTTTACTTGTTTCCTAACTAATGTGTTGTTGAGTGCCCGATCCTGTTGTGTGAGGGTTTGTTGGAGGGTCAGATCAGCTCAGACGGGCTAGAGCAAGCTGCTTTCTTCTTTGTAGGCCATTTGGGATGTGGCTGATACAGAGGGATGGCTTGCCATCGGGAGGGACCGTGCTTGCACGGGATCACCGAGTGGTCCTTCCTTGGAGTTAGCGGTTTCTGCTTATTCTTGGATGAGGTCGGTTCGGTTTATGTTTGTTGTTGTTTGGTACTTGTTGGAACATATGGTTTATCACTTTTACCCCAAATGTTTTGCGCTTTTATAATAAAAAAATAACTTTCAGTCATTAATGAATAATGTGAGAAAGTATTTTTCTGTTATGTTCTTTTATGGAAGTTGATATCACACGCCAATTTATAAGAATCATATAGCCTAAATAGATCAATGGCCATGGATCTCTACAGGAATGTTCAGTTACCAATAAGATAAAGAAACAGACCTCAACCACATAGGTTGATGGCATAAGTATGAAATCTTCTTGATTATAGATACTATGATTTATCGATTATATTCCATATTAAGTTCCCATATGAGGTGTTATTCCATTGAGATATTAAATTCATTCTCTATGGGTTCATTGTAGTGTGTCTCAATGTTATCCTTTAACATTAGGTTACTTCATCTAATTCCAATAAGAAAAAGGATTAAAGGGTCACAGACTATGTGTATCTAAAATCCAAATTAAATAATATATTATCATTAATTATTTTAGAAGTTGAATAAATATTTTTCCCACACATGGTTTAAAATTATTCATGTTTTTTTATCACATATATTCCTTCAGTAGATATTTAAGAGAATATAATGTGACCATAATATTAGTATATATTTATTTGTAATTTAGTGAATATAATATTTATTTCTTTATTAGAGAATAATTTATTGATATTTATTAAATAAATAAATAGTCATTATTCAAGGACTGATAAAAATTATGGTGGAATGGAAGAGTAATTTTAATATTCTGGTTAGATGAAATAAATAATTAATATTATTTGATTAAATAATATTTAAGGTAATTCAAAAGTTAATCGAATGTTAGGAAAAAATGACAATAATACTATTATTATTTGAAATGGGTTTTCATAATGAATAAATAAACACTAAATGGCACTTGTTCAATTATTTTATTTGAACCCTAGCAATATATAAACACAATTATATTATTTTCTAAAATATACAATTTATTTGTTTGGTTGTTCAAAACATATTTCTAGAATTCTCTCAGGACCTAGAGTGATCCCTTCTCTATGTAAGATACCAATAATGAAAATTGATATTCTTCCACCCACACTCTCATGTCGAGATAGATCATGTCGAATTCAATGGATGTGATTCTCATGGAAATCAAATAATGATGATGCAAGTTATAAGATATATGGTACTAGAACCCAAATATTCTTATAGTGATGTTCGAAGATTTGTTGAACATGTGTGGATCATCGGTAGAGGGAATCTACTCTTGATTCCTATAAAACAATGATGACGGAACCCAGATCTATTGATTGATCCATCAATTAAGAATTAATTCCAATAAGGATATTATTTAATTGATTAAATTAATTATAAATATTATTTTATGATCCTACCTATGGTTTTGGTGTATTATCCATTTTCTGTTTCATTTATTCCATACTATTAATCATAGTTTTTATCATTATGTAGATCATGGATTGATCATAAATCATGAAAAAATAATGTTGTGAATGAACCATTGAATTCTTTTTCTATGCCTAGAACCTACAAGTGGTATCCAAGCGGTCATGAAATTATTAATAATTATTTAAATATTTTTGATTGATTTAAGTATTTTTCATTTATTTTTAAATTAATGTTTCTTCATTATTTAAATAAAAACCATGATTCTTCCCCCATTATTTCTTGTAGATCAAATCCAAATGTTATATTTTATGAATGAAATAAAATTAATTAACTCACTTGAAGGTGCTGAGGTTTTTGGATTGATAACACAGGAGTACACATTGTGTAACCAGAGTTATATGCCATGTACTAATGTTAAATTAACCAAGAATTAATTTTTAATTCATTCAATCTATTGAAATTGATGATAGGTGGTGCATTTATTTCATAAACCATTTGTTGACTAGGTTATCCTATCACACGGTCATCCATAGTATACAATGTGTGGCCATTGTACACAACATATAGTCAATTAAGTAATAGAAAGGCTGCATAATTCCATACACAACCAACCTAACTAGTGACCATGTAACTCAAAGACTACACAATGTGTATTTCTTTATACATCCGACGTACTTCAATTTTTTAATTCACAATCTACACATAAATTCCCTTGGCATGTGCCTTGGATATATGATGAGATATGTACATACTGTTTATATCACATGTACATGATGTGTAACTATACCAAATTATGAAGAATAAAATTTCATTTATTATACTTAGCAAACCTTATCACCATGTTTTTTCATGTGGTAATTAATTTTATGGGACAAACCATGTGAGGAGTTTTAATATATATATATATATTAAGGATTCACTAATTTCTACATAGTGTTTAGATCATCATATCATGTATGACTCATATGAAAGATATTTTTCTACGTACATTAAAGAATGACATGTTATAGAAAAATCATGTAATTCGTGTATTCATTAAGTAGATACTATATGTAATTAAAGTACATGATAAGTCCTATAAGGTCTATGTCACAAGAGTAAACTATATATGAGTATAATATATGTTGGGTAGATTCAGACAGATATTCATCGTGTGGCCTCCAAGTTACATTTATGCACACAATTTACATTAATTAATTTTATTTTTTTTAAATTATGTTTGATGAGAATATCAAGGAAATTAAGATGATAATTATTATTGATGAATTTATTAATTAAATAAGGTAATTAATTTATTCTATCAAGATTTTTCATTCTATGATAATGATTAATAATTTAATGATAGTTTCATTTAATTCATAATTTGTTGCTTGTATATGGATGATCATGGGAATAGACAAGACCATTGTATGTGATTGGTTTCATTTAATCTATTTTAAATTAAATTGTTTGCATGTGTGCATTCCATCCTTTTATTATGTAAGGGAATGCCTGCCCATGGTTTCTTTTATTAGAACCCCATTCGGCTCACATACGTGTGAATAATAGAATATGAAATGAATGGAGATCCCAAACTACTAGAGGTGGTTTATGTTTGGAGTTGAGGAAAAACCAATTCTACAGAGATATAGTGGTGGACAGGTGGAATGCAACATCACGAACCATAATTAGTTCAAGGTATTTTTTCTAAATGTAAATGGTTAGTTTATCAACCGATGGATAAACTAACCATTAGTAAAATCTCCTGTTCTTACCACTTAATTGTTTTATTTAAATCGATTTTCATGGTATTTCATTATGAATATTTTTTCATGATCACATGAATTAATGAAATTAATTATCATTCAAGATAGAACTAAAAGAAATTTTCTTATTCATAAATACTTTATAATACATTTTTAATCACTTGTTTATATCCAATTAAAATTAACAAGAATGTAATAAAGATATTAATTTTTAATTTCTGCATAAAATAATGAAATTCTATTGTTGTATATTTGAACTCGATATATCCTTCCAATACTTCAGTTAAAATTTAACCAATGTTCAAGGTGTTTAACCAGAAATAGTTGTGGTGCTCTCAATTATTGGTGAATTATAACTTGTTTTTTTGGGATGAAAAAACATAGTTCACATGGAGGGTTAACTTCTAATATAGAACATGGTGTAACTGAGAGGTAAGGGTTGGGGATATCCAATTTATGGATTTCAGGATTGGGATGTCCACTCAGCATATCAACGAAGTATGAGGTAAGGTAGTTATCATTTGGAATGCCTACCTAAAAGTATTCAAGATACTTGAACAACCAAATTTGTGGTAATGAGAAGGGGAAAATGGAACATTTCCACTAGAATGTACAAAGATAAAAGATATTTTAAATCCAGTAGTGAGGGCTATTGGTTTTTTATAAAATAATGGGATATTAATAAATATAATATTTATTTATATATCTTCAATTAATTAGATAAATCAAAAAATTATGCTCATATTATTTTGTAAAAAAACATTATAATTACATCAAACATATTACTGTGATCCATACATGAGAAGAACAACCTTATCACCGACACATTTTTCCAAGAGTGTAAAAGGCACTAATGCATTATCCCTTTCCATAAAATGAAATTTAATTTACTGGAACAACCAATGACTGAAGTTCTTGGTAAAGAGGCAATTAATTATGAGGTATCAATATATGTCAAACATTTGAATGATTCAACATATGTTCAATGTTTCATGTTGTCATCTATGACCAATGATATTTTTAAGTCACATAACGACATGGATGCAATAGCATGATGCCTTACCTATGTGATCCCATTAGAAATAAGTTGAGAAAAATGAGTTGTGAGATATCCAATGCATTGTTTACAACTAATCATAGTGAGGT
This sequence comes from Viscum album, assembly GCA_963277665.1. NCBI lineage: Eukaryota > Viridiplantae > Streptophyta > Magnoliopsida > Santalales > Viscaceae > Viscum > Viscum album. The sequence continues at coordinate 1,876,233,524 of OY728150.1, read as the reverse complement.
TATTCCAACTCAGCCTCATTTAGAGAAACTTATTTGCTACATTGAATGCTTAGAAATTTTATGGAATAAATTCACAGATGAGTTTCATATTGATACCAGACATTCATCACTAAATAATACCATCAGTAGTTTTATTATTAAATACAATATTATAAACAATGAGAAGAGTCTTTGAATACTTATTACATTAATTCACCATGTATATAAGGAAATAGGGAATGATAATCCTACGGACCTTAAAGTGAATAAAAAAAGAAAGAAAAAGGAAATGGTGACCTGGAATCACATCAAGAATAATGATCCTAAGCACTATCCATAGATGAAGAAAAATATAAAGAGGCAGATAATGGAAAAGGATGAAGAATGTTTTTTATGTGGAATTCAATACCACTGTAAGAGGAATTACAACAAATAAAATGTGATGCTAAATGAGAGATTTTCATTGACTGCAATATTTCAATATCTAGACATTCGGTATTAAATATTTCTTATGGTGATAAAATATATATCCAAATTATGGAACAATATATATTATCAAATATTTCATGAGGAGAAGTGGGTCTGAGAGATGATTAATGGGAGAGGCTAGATTCTCTAGACATTGGTGACTACCACCTTTCATTTACAATTAGAATGATTTTGGTTTTAAAATATTGTTTTTATGTACCAATGGTTACCAAGAACATAATTTCTATATCACACCTAAATATACATGAGTTTATATTCATGTTTGGAAATAAAAGGTTTTTCTTTTATTTCTAATCCATGTGTTATGGTATGACACTTTTAAATAATGGTCTTTATGTATTAAATTTTGGATGAAAAGTCTTATAAATTGATAATAAATCATGTTAACCTGACTCATAAAACACCAAATTATGACATATCCATCTTGGTCATTTAAACAAGATGTCTTTGACAAAGATATATTAATATGGTTTTTTAGACTCATAAAAGATAAAACCACTTGGAATATTTAATTCATGATTACATGAAAAAATGACAAAACTTCTTGTTTGGTGGATAGGGTGAAAGGGCAATAGATCTTATAGGATTATCACACACTAATGCGTGTGGAACATTTTATGTTAAATATTGAGGTGGTTTTAATTACATCATAATGTTTTATAATTACATGAGATGATATGGTTATGTCTACATAATGAGGTATAAGTCTGAGTCTATTGTGAGATTTTCAGAATTTAAAAATAAATTTGACAATCAACAATGGAAAGAAGATAAATAAAATATGAGAAGATCGAGATGGTGAATATATTCACAAATAATTTATCAACTTCTTATGAGAGTTTGGGATTTATCTCAACTCACCCCACCTTACACACAAATGTGTAATGGTTTTAGTGAAAGGAGGAAATGTACCTAGTGAGACATAATAAGGTGGATGATGAGTCATGTAGATCTTCCATTATCCATTTGGGGATAGCCATTACCAACTGTAGAATACTCATTAAACTAAGTACCAAATAAAGTAGAAAATAAAATATCATTTGATTTATAGAGTGGAAATAATCCTTTTTTGACACATAAACATGTTTGGGTTTGCAAGGAATTTTTTAAGGGCTTCCTAGGAGATAAACTAGAACCCTATGGCACAACATGTTTCTTTATAGGATATCAATAAAAAATAATGTGATACTACCTATAAAACCCCTCAGAAAAGAAAGTGATTAACATTTGACAGGTTTACTATCTTGAGAGGGAGTGTATCCTCAAAAACGATATTGAGAGAATGATTGAATTTGGTGAATTTCTTGCAAAAGATACAGACAATTTGGTGCAAGAACATGTTCCATTGGTCCCCACGGAAAAATTAGTTCCAGAAACACAAGGACCACATAGGAGTTCATGAGATGTAATAGAACTAGAGAGATATGGTTATCTAGTAACCAATGATGGTGACTCATTAAAGGATGAAAATGATGAACACATCACTTATAAATAAAAATTAGAGAGCTCAAAACCAAAAGATTGAAAGAATCCATGAATTCTGCAATGGATTCCATGTATTAGAAAGTTGTTCTGGTTCTGGTCGGTGCAGTAGATGGATTTAAAAACTGTATTCTTTAAAGGGAACCTTCATAAAAATTTATATATGAAACAAAAATAAGGTTTTGTTACTCTAGGTGATGAAAAAATGATTATAAAGTTGAATAGATTCTTTTATGGATTGAAGAAAGAATCCATGGCGTGGAACATTCAATTTTTTATACAATAAAATATTTTTGTTTCAATATAAATGAATGTGAAACATGTATTTACAAAATGTAAAGTAGTAATACAGTTGTTATCCATGTAGTATATGTTGATGTGATATTACTTATTTTAAATGACATACCAGTCTAACACTCTATTAAGGACTAGTATAATAAGTATTTTTTCAAGAAGAACGTAGTTAAAGAATCCTAAATTTTGGATATCGATATCATTTTTTATAGATCCAAGCAGCTTGTTGGACCTTTTTAAAGTATCTAGTTTGTCTACATGAAAAATAGATTTAGTATAAACAATCCTATATGGGATTAGTTCCAATGTAACATGGTTTACTTCATTATATGAAAATGTTTCATTAAACACAACCTGGGAATAAGGGAATGAGTAATATCCCACATTTTTTAGTAATAGTAACAATAATGTATTTCATGTTTTGTACTAGAATTGATGTTGCCTATGAGTTGAGAATGGTAGGAAGATATCAAGTTGATCTAGGAGAACAACACGAGACTGATGTTAAGGATATCCTTAAGTATCTGAATTGAACTATGGATATGTTCCTAGTGTATAGAGGAGATGGGGATAAATTATCCAGGAGTTATTCTAGTATTAGATTTTAGATAGATTATAATGATATGAAGTTATAGTTAGGATATGTTTTTTGTCTAACATAGGAGTTGTGAGTTGGATCAGTTCAAAGAAGCCAATGGTCTATAAATATTATAGTGCAATCAAAGTATATAGAGGCTAATTATGAATCCAAGGTAGCCAATAGGAAACAATACTTTTTCCTAGCGGATAATTTGGTACCTTGATGTAAATACCCTATCACATTGTATAGTGATAATACTACCACAATGGATCTTGTAAAAGATCTAAGGTTACACACAAAAAATAAATAATATAAACCATAAGTATCACCTCGTGAAGAATTTTTATCAAAGGGGTAAATATTCAGTAATAAAAATACCCATAGATGATAATGTGGTGGGTCCCCTTACTAAAGGACTATTTCAATAGAAGTATGAGTATCACATGAGAGATAGAAGACTGAATGTTTCTAGTAGTCGGCTCTAGTGTATGTGCGGTATATTGGAGTTGGTTCCCCAGAACCAACTAGTGTGTGGTCCATGATATCCTATATTCATTGATTTAAATAATAATAATCATTTTATAACATCATGAATTTTCTTATCTGCATAATTTTATGTTATAATGTCCCAATAGTAGCTATCACACTAAAAGGTCATAGTAGTTCCCTGATATGATGAGATCCCAAAAGTGATATGACAATATTCTTAAATATATATTTTATATACATATGATATCATTTGAGGGACAAAAATGATATAGGATATCATGGGTTGAGACTCATTGGTCTTTGAGGAACAATCTCATGGTGTACTCCCTTGGTAATATACTGTATATGATATTGTGAGAACTAGAAACGCCAAAGATAAAAACACATTTATATATGTAATTGGATGTTCCTATATATGTATGTGTGTATTGAACCATGGAATTTAATAATATTCATAATGAGTACCATGTGTCACAGACTTTGGTGTATTTATGAAAACCATGATGACATATGTTCACGACGTAGTATAATATGTTGGATGTGTCACGTGTAATATTGAATTAATAAATAATGAAAGAAAAAGATTATACATTTTTCCTTTAATGGAAGTAGATATATCAATCCCTATGATGTAAATGATATAGCCTAAATAAATCCATGTCCATGGGGTTCTATTGGTATGTTAAATTTTTTGGAAGTCCAAGAAAACAGCAGCGAGCACATAGGTTAATGGCACTTACATGCAACCTGCCTAATCATAGATATCACGATAAAGGGTATATATTATATAGTAAATGTTCATATGTGGTATTATGTCCTTCAAACAATATATTACATTTATATGGGTCCCTTGGCATGTTTCTAGATGTTGTCTAAGGACTTTAGGATGCTTCACCTATTGCCACTAAGAAAGAGGCAGAAAGGGTTAAACATTAAGTGTATCCAGAATGTTAGTAAAATAATATATTATAATATATTATTTTAAAAGTATAATAAATATTATTCCCATATGTGGTTTAATAATTTTTTTGTATTCATGATTTCATATATTCTATCTCAAGTTATTTGAGAGATTATAATCTGAGCATAATATTCAATAAATTTTTATTTACTTTTTAGGGAATATAATATGTATTATTTATTAGAGAATAATGTAGTGATATTTATTTAATAAATAAGTAGTCATTATTCAAGGCCAGATAAATATATTATAGGAATGATGGAACAAGTTTAATTTCCTAGTTAGAAATAATATATATTAAATATTATTTTACTAAATAATATTTAATGGATTCCCATGTTAAGAAAATGTCGAGAAATAATAATAATAATATTATTATTATTTGAAATAGGTGATACAAGGATTAAATATATAATTAAGGCCATTCGTGCTATTATTTTATTTTGACCCTCATGAAATATAATCTAAATTATATTATTTTATAAAAGATTCAATTAATTTGTATAGTTCTGAGCAACACATTTGGGGACTTCTACCAAACCATAGACATATCCCTTATCCAAGAAAACTCCCAAGAATAGAGATTGATATTCCTCCACCTCCCACTATAAAGTAATGAGAGGTCAAGGAGAACACTTTAGAAGTGTTTCTTGTGGAAATCCATGTAGGATGATGTTTGTGATAGGATCCAATGTGCTAGCACCTACAGATTCCAATGATAATGTTTTGAGATTTTTGGAATACATGTGGATCACCAATAGAGGGAACTATCTCTTGATTCCTAAAATAATTACGAAATGGAGACCTATTTTCATATTCATCAATGAATAAATAAATCAATAATATATTTATTTATTTGATTAAATTAATTATAAATAAAATGAGATGATCCTCCTTTAGGTTCTAGAATATTTTCCATTATCTATTTTATTTGATTAAATTTTGTTGATCATGGTGTTTATCATCATGTGGGACTTGGATTGATCATCATTCATGAAAAAAAAGTTTGTGCATGACCCATTACATGATTCCACTATGCTCAGAACCTATAGTGATCACCTAGTATAAGAAAACCACCCATTCCAAAACCTATCGCATCACATAAGACCACATTTCCCTACCCTACATCTAGAAGAGTCAAAACTAGAGTAGTAGTCAAAAAAAATTTATCTCAACAAAATACCTTTGAAATTTATTATCATAATGAAATTTAAATTCCATCTAAGATGGATAATTCATCAAATAATCCATCTTTGAGCAATCCATTACCAAGCAGTAATAATATCTAGCTAAACCCAAGAAGCTCTAAATCATGGGAACATTTCATGGTTGTTCCCTTGTAAAACCAACTTTCACCCTCTTGGGATCAAATAACATATCATATTTCCACAAAATTTTTCAAAGAACTAAACTTCCTAAAAATTGAAATTAAATTTTGGTAGCATGTAATGATGTCTATGATTTCATAAAAAATCCACAACTTTTCTCTGATGACAGACACGATCCTCCCCAGAATTAGAGTACACAAGGATGTCACCCAATAATACTACCCTTACAATATCATGATACCATTTTAAAATCATTTTCATTAAATCAATAAAAACTAATGAATCATTGGTTGGACCAAATTTCATGATAAGGTACTCATAATGGCCATATATCCTCTAGAAGTCAGTTTTCTGAATGTCAGATTCTTTTATTCTCAACTAGTGATAGCCAGATTGAAGATCAATCTTTAATAACCACACTACCTCCATTCATATATTTAAAAATATAATCAATCCTTACCAAATGATACTTTTTCGTTAATTTAACTTCATTGAGTTTTTGCAATTCACACAACGACGAAGCGAGAAATCACATTTCTTATCAATGAGAATGGGTGTCGCCAAAGGTGACACACATGGGCACATAAATTCATTCAATAAAAGTTCCTAAAACTGAGTCATAAACACATTAATTTAAGTTTTTTACATGATCTAATAATAAATAGATACCAGTTGATTACTAGGTACAAAATCGATAGAAAACTATACCTCCATTACCAGACGAAAACTAGGGAAGGAAAAAGTAATATTTTTAGAAAAAATTGATGAAATTAGGAGGGAGATATTAACTCGAGTATATTATCTACATTATAGAAGAGAAAAATGATATTACTTTCACCAATTCTGGAAAAAAAGTTCTGGCTCTACTCGACCTCAAGTCCCATTCTCCCAGAATGATATAACACACCCCATCGAGTTCAATAAATGAGACCCATCAACGAGAAAAAAAATTCAGGCTGTATTAGATAAGATAAAATCAATCCCAAAAATTACATCAAGATGTTTAATGTTAAGAACCATAAAATCCCAAGAGAGATCAATCTATGATAAAGGGAATATACAAGAATGAAAAAACAGACCATGATATATTTTTATATTGAGTGGTGTAGTAATATCTATCACATTAGACAAAAGATCCATAAGAAGATTTAAAAGATTTTAAAAATGGGTTCATGTTAATGAATGCAATAAAAACAAGTTAAATAAATTAGTGACTAAATGTGGAGAAATAGTGATGGTGCCTCTCACTGTTGTTAGACTTGTATATGCTTCTTTTGGACACACTTCAACTGGTTGAAGAAGTTACATTTTAGATGCCTATGGATGAAACCCTTTTTCTCAAAAAAAAAATAATTTCAATATGTTAATTATAGGAATTGATGATCCCATGAAACTATGTGTTATAGAATAGATATGACAAAACTTTTTAACTAACCTAAACATTCAGATGAACCACATATCTCAGGTGCCTCAATGAAAAATTGATTCGAGTGACTATGATTTCAACGCTGACAAAAAATAAAAAGGCCTCTTCTAGAAACATTAAGAGGTCTAAAATAAACTTTCTGTAGAGAGATACTAAGATAATAATCACGTTTTTTATTTCTTTTGAAGGAACTCATATGACTTCCCCCAAAAAAAAGGAACTCATTTCAACCATAACATACTAACTAGGTCTATCTCATCCATCAAAAATCCATTAATCACATAAGTATTATAATGGAGAATTAGAAGTAAAACCTTTGATTTAACATTAGATCAAATTCACATATTGAGCCATTGAGTATGAATATTATCTTTTGATACCGTATCAGGTGAAAAATTCAGAAGAAAGAAAAATTAATTTCAATGTTCCATCATGATCCTATCAACCGACTCAAGTTTGAAAGATTATAATGCCTTTACCAGCACCATATAATATGGATAGAAATATTCTATGAAATCACTTTAATTTCTTTCCACTATATGAAATCATGCATCTTCAACATCGCCATCATATCCCAATATCTATTTCTAGGTCCCTCTAGCTTGAATGTGTCATATTTCACCTTGATTGAATCAGGCATTTCTAATCAATCCAAAATTTTTCAACACATCTCAACCATTCCTCAGACTCCTAAGGATCGTTTGAGCCATAGAATACTGATGGATTCTAGAGAAGGTACTCTAAATCACAATTCTTAAACTCATACCTTTGAGGTTACATATATTTATCCTAAATAGGAATGGGTGTTTGTGCTTACTTATGAGTTCATACAACAGACACAAAAAAACTCATCTAGATTATTGTACATGGTACAATTTGTCCACTGTGGTTCAATAGATTCTTACTCCTAGAATATATTCGAAATTATTTTCCGAAGAGTGATGCTACAGAACATCAATAGGATACATTTATGAAATGAAAATATTACCAAGATCAATAATCAAATAAGAGAAACAATAGAAAATAATCCCATTAGAGAGATAAAGAAGTTTTTTGTTTCAAATAATCCAAAAAGAAAGTAAGGAAATACAAGAACTATTAGTTCAGATGCCTTTACCTAACTACCCCTGGTGACACAAGGCTCATTGCATTGAGAGATGTCCATACACTCGCTCACAACTATATCCCATGTCCTCAAAAGATAAAAATAGCATGCAGACATCAATGAAAGAATCTCAACCTAGCGGTTTGATAGTACTATGTCATGAATTGGCCCCGCATACCCTAGTGCCCTAATAGTTGAGCCAATATTTACATAGTTTGATGGGAATTCCTAATCCCCATGTTTTGGTGACAAGCACCTAGCATCATACAACAAAATGTGATAATGGTTTTTCCACAGATACATAGTAGAAGAAACATATACATATCATCATGTTCAAAGAAAACTCCCCAAGGTGACTTCACCAGAAGTCAAACAGGTATAAACAACCCAAATTGTATGTTACAAAAGTACATGAAAGACAAAATAGTATGCCCAAGACACAAATGAAACAATAATATAAGACCAAAAGATTAACAAACAACACCTACAAGTGGTGATTTCCCCTTGCTTGAACCTAGAATAATTAAATTAAATTTATTAAAAAAATACTAAATTAACATCTTAATAGATATTTTAGATGGAAAAATTTATATAAATTCCAAAGGCATGTGTAAATTAGATTGACAAACAATATATTATATTTCAAAATAATAAAATAAGAAAAATATGGTCATCTACGAATGTGTATGATAGTTCTAATTTATGGGATCCCCACACACTCTTATTGTGATAATGGAAACGTACACAGACATCCCACATACACTAGTTAGAGAGAACTAATAAACAACCCATTGAGGATCATATCTACCATGGTAAATGTTTGTTAGAGTTTTAAGGCATCAATATGTTTCTTGGGAAATTACAAACTAGCATGTTCATCCCAAATATCTCACATACTACCAATGCTTTCATCTGTTGAAACAAAAACCCACAATGGGAAAATTATTTCAAAATGCTTCAGAATACAATTTCTCCATTTTACATTTCATTATTCCAATTTCTTGTTAAAAACAAAAACATGAGTTTTTAATAAATTCATGAATTTTTCTAGATGAAGCCAATCCAAGGAACATATTAAAAAAATTTAAACCATTTTCTAAAAATAAAATTCATAATTAATTTCCAAAAATTTTAATAAAATCTAAATCATACCTCAATTCATTGGAATTTGGGGTTTTCCCTAAATTTCGTGCCAAATAAATTTAAAAGCACAATTAAACCCAAATTATATTTTCAAAATTTAATTGAATTAAATTAAAACAATCAAGACATTCAAGGTTAAAATAATTGGACAAACTTATATGGAACCACCTACCTTAGATCACTAGATCAAGTAACACAACACCCACAATAAGAAACTACAATAAAGAATGTCAGTAGTAGAGATCCAAGAATCAAACCTAGATTCAAGATCCAAAAAATTATTTATAGATCCCTCAACAATAGGAAGATCTAAAAAACCTTGAGGTGGATAGAAAGGGATAATGGGAGATAAGGATTGAAATAATAACTCATTCTAGGGAGAGATCGAAAATGGTTGTATGGTATCTATAAGATTCGAAAAGTGTTTAGAGTAGAAAAAAGGGTCCTTTAGATCCTTATAAACCTATTAAATGGAGATATAGAAAGTTATGGTTGATCTGGGGGTCAAATGGGGGGTTCAGAAATTATAAAAAAATTAGAATAAATTTTTTTGCAAACATGATTAGTTGGGCCTCACTGCATGGTTTGTCAAATCACATTCCATAACAGTGTGCCCCTAGTGTGGGGTGCATGGTTTTTACTGGGTTGGTGCATTGTTTCTCTAACCGTATAAATTCTATGAAAACCCCAACTATGTAGGTTTTCATGGTTTACCCTATGCGGGCACACAGTTTGGGAAAATCATGCGCCAACTATGCAAAGCCCAAAAACATCCAATAATTTCTAATCATTCCCTCAGGGAACCAATAAATGAACCCTAACCAATGCATGATAAAAATATGGTTAAAGAAGTACCCAAAAATAGTAACAAGATCATTCACTGTATATTTTTATTTGGTATGAAATATTTATTCATTTATATAATTATAAATAAATAATATTTCGTATGAACAATATTTATAATATTTCTTATAAGTAATAATTAAAATAATTATTAACTATTAATATTCATATAATAGTTTCACTTAATATTGTCTATGTTTTGAAAAAAAATTGTACATGTATATTATATATAAACATTATACATACATAGGCACAACCACATATAAATTTTCTATGTGTGCATGTCTTAGAATATAATATCGATATATTATACAATAGAAAAATTATAAATTCAGTTAACTTAAATTGAGTTTTAAAATTTTCTATAAAAATATTTATATTTTATAAATATTATTAATAACATTATAAACACCCAAAAATATATATATAATTGTTTTTAATATTAATAATTAATAAAAATAAACTATAAATAAATAAATTTTTTGTAAAAAAATTTACACACATGTAAATAATCATTCATTCTGATATTCTCATTAATAAAAAAATTAAATATTATTATTTGTGAACATAAATGAAATTTAAATATAAAAAATAATGGATAGTTTTTAAAAAATATATTTGATAATAAATTTAATATTTATATTTATTAATTAAATTATATTAATTTTTTTTATTTAAATACAATATATTTAATATTTTTAAATGCAAATATAGTTTTTTTAATCTAACATATTGTTTTTGTTTATATAATTAATAACATTTTGAAAAATATATTAAATACTATTTAAATATAATTACTAATTATTAGTATTTTATATATAATATTCATAATATTATATATATTTTAAGAATTGGTAATTGTTAGTATTTTTTATATATAATAATAATATTATTATATACATTTTTAAAACTAGTAATTTTTTAGATTTTGTTTTATGAGTATTAATTTTAGCACTAATAAATCTCTGTATATCATTTCTAAAATTTGCACTGATAAATCCATTCCTTTTGTAAGCACCCAACCCCAGTTGCCCAGAGTCAGTGCCTTATTTGATTATGTTGGAATACATACAAGGAATATGAATCCCTAAGGACCAAGTAGTTTAGTTTTACTGGAAAAAAGTAACATTTATAATTTTAACATTACAACATGAAGGGAATCAAAACACTATTTTATTCCACTAGAAACATCACGTCTCTTAGATTATGCTTGAAAGTTATTCATAAATTACTTCTTCATGTCCTAATAAAATGAAACATAATAAAGTGGTGATCTCAAGCACTCATTAAGGGTAAGCAATACAACATAAGATTATATAAACATTAGACATGGTTAATAATAAAAAACACATTCCTTTAGTAATAAACTTGAAACACATTATGGTAGGAATATGGGATGAGTAAATAATGCCAAATTAAAACATAATCGAGGGTATTATACTAGTCGAATAACCTCATAAACTTTCAATTACTAGATTTATAATGGGGTAAGTGAATATTCCGAAAATCATAACCATACCGTCCAAGCCTCATGTTAGGAACATAAAATAATCATTTTTTCAAGGCCCCATGCCAAGACCAATGTTTGTCTCATGAGACCTACCGATGCATTGAGGGGATATAGTGGGACAACCCATCACATAATAAGTCCAATGAATTTTTCAAATTAGCAGGGATAAACATAAACAATATACACATTCATATTGAAACTATCATATGAAATGTAACTATCTTCCCCAATCATTAGATATAAAACACTAACCATTCAGAATAATATGGTGAACGGTTTTAGGTTAGATAATCCGCAATAGATTTATTCATAAACCATTAAATAAAATAACTTAGATGAATTCATAAATGATTAAACCCAATAATACCATGGAATCAACAAGTGTGTTGAATTAGATGAAAACACTCTTATAATTTAAGCATTTCTGGAGATAAATACTCGTTTATTTTGAAAAGAAGAGTTTTTTTGGAAAAATATTGGTATAAAACCAGAAGATAAGTAAAATAGTATTTTCAAAATAAAATTAGTGACTATATAAAGATAATGGTTTCTAAAAATATATTATAGAGTGCCCTTGAAAATAGATAAGAATTTGAGAAATTCCCTTGAATCGGGCTTGTATTTTTGAAACAATTTTGAAAGTTCATTTTAAAATGTGTAACTATACATAAAATAAGGAATGATTATAGATTTGAAACAAATATATGATACTCACATAGAACATATGATTAGTAAATAACAAGACATAAAAATTACATTGACGTAATTAGACAATGAAAGTATCTCGAATGAAAGTGGATGTTCGGGTGGAAAAACCCTTACCTTAACTCCAAACGTGTTCCAATCTTGTACTTAAGCTCATGTAATATGAAATTATACTTGTTAATAACTTATTTTAGAACATATTAGACATGTATTTAATTAACACCCTAGGTAAATAAAGAATATTAAATTTTCATATTTATCCATATTTGTGAAAAACATATTAATATGACTTTAAAGGGGATGCTATGCTTGATGGCGTACCCAACATGCAACAACGAGTTTCTTGGGAGTCTTATGTTGCACTCTAATAATAAAATAATATTATTTTAAATAGTAGTTAACATGTAGCCTTTGTATAGGCAGGAATTGATAGAAATAAATGAAATATGATTATATATGTTTTTAAATGTTTGTACATTTATCCAATAAAAGATAATGGCTTAAAATACGGAAAGAATTCAATTTTAGGCTTTTATACCCTAATTTTCACTAAAGGTTTACTTATCATCTTTTGATGGTGAACTGTCATTATATATATTTTTGATTACCCTTATACACTATTTTGGACCAAATAAAACTATTCTTTAGAATTGGGACATCAAAATTTACTTTCTGTAAATTTTTGATATCTTTCCGATAAAGTTAATTTTTTTAAATGAATAGTGTAAAATGTTTTATTTTAATTCAAAACCAATTTTTAATCTAATTTATTTATATGATTATATTATCTATTGAATTGGTTTTAAAGTGAAATTAGAATATATTTTTACCATTAAATCCAATAGTGGTCGTTGGAATTAATTTCACTTCGAAATCAAACTTAAACCAGTGTCAATATTTTGATACTTATTGTTTCATAAAAACACGCTATTTGCATTGACAGCGGGAATTAATTATTAAATTAATTAATCTGACTTAAATGTTTTGAATTTTGTAAAATAGACTTCATTTTTGAATTCGTAATATCTAATATAGCTTATGGTGAATTTTTGGGATTTTTCTGAAAAACATCAATTTTTGATGAATAGTGAAACCACTAAGTGGTACTTATAAAACTGATTTTTCCGTTTAAATGAAATTTTTCCAACTTTGTGTTTTGAATTTTGAAAATCCGACATACATGGTTGTCATTAAGAAGTAAAATGTGGTTCAATGGGATAAAAATAATTTTTTGGTGAATAGTAACTTATTAAGTTTTTAATCGCGATTAGAGGTAATTAGTGTAGTTTAAGGTAAAAATTAGGTTTTAATAATATGAAATGAACTTGACACATGTCCTAACATCATTTTATGTGTAATTCCCGACCAAGACAAGACATGGGTCAACTTGGGGAGCCCATGGTGCCACTTTGGTTGGGAAATGACATAAATAACTTTTTATTTAATGTAAAAGTAAAAATGACAAAAAACATGATATGTTTTACTAAAAAAAATTTTAAGTTGGGTTATACAAGTCAGATGTTTTATTATAAATAGTCATTGAAAAGATAAAAAGATTTCCTAAATCATAATAATTTTATTATAATTTTTATACATTATATAAATTAAATTATTTATGACATCATAATGATGCAGCGATGACATCATTATCTGACGATTTAAATAAAATGAGAAGATAATGTAAACTCTATGACCTAAACATGTCCAAATATTATTATATGGGTGGATTTCAAACCCTTATCACCATATCCACTAATTATATCAATGTGGGACCTTTTAAAACCAACACACATTTTCAAATAAAGTAATATTTCTTACTTTCCAAAAGTGCCCCTCCTCTCCTCTTATAAAAGGCCCCCACCTCTACCTCAATTCACACACTCCTCAAGCCTTTGGCTCGGTAAACCCCTGCCCATTTACTCTCTCCACATCCCTCTCCTCATCCTAGAGGATTCCCTTTGGATAGAATCTTTTCAAAGGAAGCTTTTAGGCTAAAATCAAAAGGAGTTACACTTTTAAAGGTAATTCATTCTCTCATGTTCATTTGTTTTATTTTGCTTCTCCAACCCCATAAACTATTTTTATTTACTTCTTTTGTAACAACACCAGTATCATCAATATACTAGGATGTTGTTATAAGATTTATTCGAGATACACTCCCACAAAACTGCATCAAATGGTAAAAGAACATACGGTTTCCGTGGATGGTGAAATTCTGCCTCCCGAAACGATGATTGTTCAATACTCATTTAACACCTTCAAAGGTGGCCATTATGGTGTCACTATTTTTATATATGATATATAATATGTTTATGTTTTACTTATTAATCTGTATTTGTTCATTTGAGTCTTACCTTTATGGCTTCCATTATGGGTATATGCGATATCTTCATTTTAGGAAGTGCGGACTACCGCCCCCTCAAAGTGATGTGATTCGTTAATGCCATACGTGGGACGTATAAAGGATGGATTTAATGTTATTATATATGATGTTATACTGGAATTATAATATACCTCTATATAATTATTATTTATTTCCATTAAAGTATGAGATAGAAATGAACGTAGCGTTCATGCGTACGTACGGCTTACCGTCTCCATGAACGGTGCATTTCATTTCTTACCTCTAAATGATTATGTAATATTATGAATACATGTATATGCTGGATATATATGATATATATGATATCCAAATCAGTAATGTCATTCTGGATATAAAGAACATTTGAACACACGAACAACATGTAATTGTAAGAAGTCCACTTTCGACTTAAGAACCAAATATCGACAAAACAAACATGATTAACTAAAATGATTAAATAATGTTTATAACATGGTAATAAGTGATATAAAAGAAATAATGAACTTGAGAAATGTTCTTTAGGAAGTATAAATTAACTCAAGTTTATTATTCAGGAGATTAAAGAACGATCGAGTCATGTCGGACCCGAGGTAAGGGATCCTACAACTCTCTTTCTTTTTAAGTACACTCTTTTATATCATTTCTTTTATGCTAATCTTTCTTATGATTGGGATGTTCTTTTATATTACTCCTACTGTAATTTTTATGTTCATGTGATGATAAACCCTATTCTCTCTCATTAATCCATTTTGGTAGTTTTGAGTGGCGCTGTTAGGCTGCCGAACTTTCGTAAGAGATCTAACCTCTCTCTTTCTTTTTAAGTACTCTCCTTTATGTCACTTCTTTTAAGCTCCTCTTTGTTATGGTCGGGGATTTTCTTTTATATTCCTCTTTCTGTAAATTCTATTGTAATATTATGGGATACCCTATTTTATCTCATCAATCCATTTTTGGATGTTTTAAGTGGCGTCGTTAGGCTGCCGGGTTTTCATAAGGGATTTTTCATCTCACTTTTATTCCCGTGAGATTTATGCTAAATTTGCCACAAATTCCATTGAGTGGTGTATTTACTGCCCATTATTATACTATTTGTGTAATATACATTCATTTATGAGTATTTACGTCAATGATCTATTGTCCTTCTTTCATGGGGTTTATGTTTTGAAAGATACCCAAGTCGGTAAGGGAACCTTTCACCCTCCTCTCTTTTAAAAGACTTCTTTTGTTGGGTCTTTTAATTTACATATTGTTATGTTGGGATATGTTCTAATATATCTTTATTGATGTAAAATTTATGTCCATGTGATGAGATACACTTTTTATCTCTCATCAACTCATTTTGATGTGATGTCGTTAGGCTGTCAAGGGAACTTTTTAACCCAATTTCGATTTCTTTGGGTTCAACATGTAGTCATTGAATATGTCATCCATTGAATATGTGTGAAAGACCTTTTATTGTTTTACACTTAATATCCACTTATATTGGGTTTATTTATATTTTTCACGCATATTTTTGAGATTGATTTGTCCTTAATTTAAGGATACCTTCTTTATAAGGGATTTCATCACATTTGACATTTCTATTGAGGGTTCATTGTTGTTATGAACCAATTCACTCTTATATGGTTTATATACTGTCCTTTGGAGTATTATATCATGAATCCATTAATTTTCATGATATTATAAAGTTCTGACTAAATGTTATTCCTCAATTACTATATTCAAGTGTCTCTAATTTTGGTAAAATCCCTTTAACAAAAATATCGTTTTAAATGTGTTAATTATTTGTTCTTATTAATATCCATGTTTTCAAAATGGATTTAAGGATTTATTTATATGGATATTACTGGTTTAAAATTTTAAGCTTCAAGGTGGTATGGGACACTTTGATTCAAAAATCTCTTTATTAAATGTTTTAAATGGTTTTGGAAATGGTTTCTTTTTGAACAGATTCGTTATTTCAATATACTATAATGTTATATTGTGATTGACATGTGGAAATGTTATGTTTCCTTTATGAATGTTTTATGTGATACGTTATGTTAAGGTTCTTGGTCATTGTTATGAAAACGGGTGGTTCCGTGATAAACTAAGAGCGGGTGAGCCCGATATAGCTCTCCAATGCATTGGGTAACGCGAAGGAGTGAAATGTTAAGGTTTCTCCAAAGTGATTTATGGAATATTCTATGATGGGTATTCCAAACGTAACCAAGAGGGTTAATCCCTACGTAAGAATGTTATGAATTCTTCACGTTACCTTTATGTCATATGATTTCTTTGATTTTATGAGGTATGTTAAAGTGCCTATGTTTTATGGGTAAAGTATGATTTCATTCTTATGTATACATGTACTCATGATCCCTTTCCATATTTTTATATCCCTTACTGAGCTTTTTATGCTCATCCCAAGTTTTTGAAATGTTTATCACAGGTCAAGGGAAAGGTACATGATGTGATGATAGTGTCAAGAATGTGTCAAGAAAGAATCCTTGTTATATTTTAAATATGTTTCCGTTGATGGGAAGAATGAATACTGTATTTTATGTAACCACTTTGTTTAAATGTGGAATGTAATGCAAGTTTCATGATCTAATTCTCTAAAACTCTAAACCTAAAAAGATCCTCAATGTGTAATCTTGTAATAACTCAAGATTATGTAAGGTTTAAGGTTGGGGCCTTATAGTTGGTATCAGAGGTCGGTTTAGATAACTTTAGAGGTTAGGGTATTCTTTAAGCATAAGTGACATTACCATAATGGTTAGGATTTCAGAAAGAGTCCTAGTTTTAGATAATGTGAATGAGTAAGTGTATCTCAGTGTTTACCTTCCTCATTAGTACATGATGGTTATGTTGATATACTCACACTGACCTTTCTGTTTTTAGTGAATGGATGGATCTAGCAGGCCCCAAAGAGACAACAGGTTTGAAGGAAAGTGTGGTGGTTCTATGATTAGGATACTAGATAAAATGGGGGATTCAATGAGGAAACTCGTGGTTGTTCTAAACCAACAATAAAAGATTCATGATCAACCACTTCAACCTTGGTGATTTCTCAAATGCATCATGTACGAGATGGCCAACTCGATGTGGAAATTCAGGTAATAATTATTAAGGTAACCATTAGGGTTTATATGATACTTAATTTTTAGGTAATTATGGGTTACTCTATGATATGATGGAAAATGAAAGGAATGAGATAAACTTGAGGTTAAAATATGTTATGATTATTCTTGAAGATTTTATCTCATTTTGGGGAATGTCTTAAGAATTATATAGTTTTGGAAAACGGACAACACGCAGACCATGTGACATCCCGTCGCGTCGGACAAAGCTGTGGGAATCGAACCCACAACCAATGTGCGACTGGTATTTATCGCCTACCACTTGACTACGTGAAGTCCCTAGTTAGTTTGACTGATTCATTATAGTTATATGATTTTATAAATTAAGAGTAAGTTGATTTTGGGTTATTTATGAAAACGATTAACCTATCATGGAGGATATGTGATTAGGTTAATTACTTTTCAATACGAGACTTTAGGAGCGACTGATGTTGTTTGGAGATAAATGTTACGATTTAACTTGGAAGACTATGCGACTAAATCCTTAAAATATTTGGGATTCAATCTTATATTGGTTTACTTTGAAGAATTTTATGGACAAATTGTTTATCGGATGGTCCTCGTTGAACTTTGGGTTTTGTTGGCAAATTTTGGAGATTAAGAATAGATTTTTTTTTATAAAGTGTTATCCTTTTCTGGATTATCTGATCTTGTACTAACCTTTTGGGTTTTGGGTTTGGTTAAAGTCTAAAGACATGGGAAGTATATGGTTCTTTTTTTTTGGGTTAGGTGATTCTCTAGAAGTTGATTATAGTACTCATAATGCGAACAAGTCTCCCTAAATACTTGTTTTTTGGAAAAAATATGAGTTTGATTAAGGAATCTAGTAAAAGTTGAAAGTCAACATGATAAGTGATTATGTTTCCTTATGAATAAATTCTTAAATAAGAAGTAACATTACATGAAAATGTTGTCTATTAACTTTTCCTACTGGGGAATCGAATACCATTTAACCCATCACAATTTTGTGATTTTCTCATTGTTAACTTTCTCCTAGACATTTTACTATCACTCGCCCTCAAGAACATGACCCTTTGATTTTTCTTCCATGTCCATATTTTCATACTTGGAATCCTAGTATGGGTTAACTCGGGTGACCACTGTGCTTATCTTTCTTTATTTTAATGTGATTGTTTTACCGACTCTTGTGACGATGTGGGACTTTCAATGATGTTTCCAAGCTCAATTTTAAAAATTGCGAGGACGCAATTCCCAAAAGGGGGGAAGGATGTAACACCCCAGGTAAATAAAGAATATGAAATTTTCATATTTATCCATATTTGTGAATAAAATATTAATATGACTTTAAAGGGGATGCTATGCTCGATGGCGTACCCAACACGCAACAACGAGTTTCTTGGGAATCTTACGTTGCACTCTAATAATAAAATAATATTATTTTAAATGGTAGTTAACATGTAGCTATTGTATTGTCGGGAATTGATAGAAATAAATAAAATATGATTATATATGTTTTTAAATGTTTTTACATTTATCCAATAAAATATAATGGCTTAAAATACGGAAAGAATTCAATTTTAGGCTTTTATACCCTAATTTTCAGTAAAGGTTCACTTATCACCTTTTGATGGTGAACTGTCATTAAATATAGTTTTGATCACACTTATACATTATTTTTGACCAAATAAAACTCTTCTTTATAATTGGGACATCAAAATTTACTTTGTGTAAATTTTTGATATCTTTCCGATAAAGTTCATTTTTTTAAATGAATAGTGTAAAATGTTGTATTTTAATTCAAAAAGTCTTTTTAATCTAATTTATTTATATGATTAGATTATCTTTTGAATTGTTTTTAAAGTTAAATTAGAATATATTTTTACCTTTAAATCCAATAGTGGTTGTTGGAATTAATTTCACTTCGAAATCAGACTTAAACCAGTGTCAATCTTTTGATACTTATTGTTTCATAAAAACACACTATTTGCTTTGACAACGGGAATTAATTATTAAATTAATTAATCTGACTTATATGTTTTTAATTATGTAAAATAGATTTCATTTTTGAATTCGTAATATCAAATATAGCTTATGGTGAATTTTTGGGATTTTTCTGAAAAACTTCAATTTTTGATGAATAGTGAAACCACTAAGTGGTACTTATAAAAACTGATTTTTCTGTTTAAATGAAAATTTTCCATCTTTGTGTTTTGAATTTCGAAAATCCAACATACATGGTTTTCATTGAGATGTAAAATTTGGTTCAATGGGATAAAAATAATTTTTTGGTGAATAGTAACTTATTAAGTTTTTAATCGCGATTAGAGGTAATTAGTGTAGTTTAAGGTAAAAATAATGTTTTAATAATATGAAATGAAGTTGACACATGTCCTAACCTCATTGGATGTGTAATGACCGACCAATAAAAGCCATGGGTCAACTTGGGGACCCCATGGTGCCACTTTGGTTGGGAAATGACGTAAATAACTTTTTATTTAATGTAAAAGTAAAAATGACAAAAAACATGATATGTTTTACTAAAACAATTTTTAAGTGGGGTTATACAGCCAGATGTTTTATTATAAATAGTCATTGGAAAGCTAAAAATCATTCCTACATCATAGTAATTTTTTTATAATTTTTAGACATTATATAAATTAAATTATTTATGACATCATAATGATGCAGCGATGACATCATTATCTGACGATTTAAATAAAATGAGAAGATAATGTATGCTCTATGATCTACACATGTCCAAAACTTATTGGATGGTTGGATTTCAAACCCTTATCACCTTATCCATGTATTATATCAATGTGGGACATTTTAAAATCGAAACACATTTTCAAATAAAGTAATATTTCTTACCTTCCAAAAGTGCCCCTCCTCTCCTCTTATAAAAGGCCCCCACCTCTACCTCATTTCACACACTCCTCAAGCCTTTGGATCAGCCAACCCCTACCCATTTACTCTCTCCACATCCCTCTCCTCATCCTAGAGGATTACCTTTGGGCAGAATCTTTTCAAAGGAAGCCTTTAGGCTCAAATCAAAAGGAGTTACACTTTAAAAGGTAATTCATTCTCTCATGTTCAGTTGTTTTATTTTTCTTCTCCAACCGCCTAAACTATTTTTATTTACATATTTTGTAACAAAACCAGTATCATAAATATACTAGGATGTTGTTATAAGATTTATTCATGCTACACTCTCACACAACTACATCAAATGGTAAAATAACATACGGTTTCCGTGGATGGCGAAATTCTGCCTCCCGAAACGATGATTGTTCAATACTCATTTAACACCTTCAAAGGTGGCCATTATGATGTCACTATTTTTATATATGATATATAATATGTTTATTTTTTACTTATGATTCTGTATTTTTTCATTTGTGTCTTAACTTTATGGCTTCCATTATGGGTATACGCGATATCTTCATTTTTGGAAGTGCGGACTACCGCCCCCTCAAAGTGATGTGATTCGTTAATGCCATACGTGGGACATATAAAGGATGGATTTAATGTTAATATATATGATTTTATACTGGAATTATAATATACCTCTATATAATTATTATTTATTTCCATTAAAGTATGAGATAGAAAAGAAAGTAGCGTTCATGCGTACGTACGGCTTACCGTCTCCATGAACGGTGCATTTCATTTCTTACCTCTAAATGATTATGTAATATTATAAATACATGTATATGCTGGATATATATGATATATATGATATACAAATCAGGAATTTCATTCTGGATATAAAGAACCTTTTACCACACGAACAACATGTAATTGTAAGAAGTCCACTTTCGACTTAAGAACCAAATATCGACAAAACAAACATGATTAACTTAAATGATTAAATAATGTTTATAACATTGTAATAAGTGATATAAAAGGAATAATTAACTTGAAAAATGTTCTTAAGGAATTTGAAATTAACTCAAGTTTATTATTCAGGATATTAAAGAACGATCGAGTCAAGTCGGACCCGAGGTAAGGGATCCTACAACTCTCTTTCTTTTTAAGTAAACTCTTTTATGTCATTTATTTTATGCTCATCTTTCTTATGATTGGGATGTTCTTTTATATTACTCCTACTGTAATTTATATGTTCATGTGATGATAAACCCTATTCTCTCTCATCAATCCATTTTGGAAGTTTTGAGTGGCGCCGTTAGGCTGCCGAACTTTCGTAAGAGATCTAACCTCTCTCTTTCTTTTTAAGTACTCTCCTTTATGTCACTTCTTTTAAGCTCCTCTTTGTTATGTTGTGGGATTTTCGTTTATATTCCTATTGCTGTAAATTCTATTTTAATATGATGGGATACCCTATTTGATATCATCAATCCATTTTTGGAAGTTTTAAGTGGCGCCGTTAGGCTGCCGAGTTTTCATAAGGGATTTTTCATCTCACTTTTATTCCCGTGAGATTTATGCTACATTTTCCACAAATTCCATTGAGTGGTGTATCTACTGCGAATTATTCTACTCTTTGTGTAATATACTTTCGTTTATGAGTATTTACATCAATGATCTATTGTTCTTCTTTCATGGGGATTATGTTTTGAAAGCTACCCAAGTCGGTAAGGGAACCTTTCACCCTCCTCTTTTTTAAAAGACTTCTTTTGTTGGGTCTTTTAATTTACATATTGTTATGTTGGGATATGTTCTCATATATCCTTATTGATGTAAAATTTATGTCCAAGTGACGAGATAAACTTTTTATCTCTTATCAACTCATTTTGATGTGATGCCGTTAGGCTGTCAAGGGAACTTTTTAACCCAATTTCGATTTCTTTGGGTTCAACATGTTGTCATTGAATATGTCATCCATTGAATATGTGTGAATGAACTTTTATTGTTTTACACTTAATATCCACTTATATTGGGTGTATTTATATTTGTCACACATATTTTTGAGATTGATTTGTCCTTAATTTAAGTATACCTTATTTATAAGGGATTTCATCACATTTGACATTTCTATTGAGGGTTTATTGTTGTTATGCACCAATTCACTCTTATATGGTTTATATACTGTCCTTTGGAGTATTATATCATGAATCCATTTATTCTCATGATATTATAATGTTCTGACTAAATGTTATTCCTCAATTATTGTATTCAAGTGTCTCTAATTTTGGTAAAACCCCTTTAACAAAAATATCGTTTTAAATGTTTTAATTATTTGTTCTTATTAATATCCATGTTTTCAAAATGGTTTTAAGGATTTATTTATATGGATATTAATGGTTTAAAATTTTAAGCTTCAAGGTGGTATGGGACAGTTTGATTCAAAAATCTCTTTATTAAATTTTTTAAATGGTTTTGGAAGTGGTTTCTTTATGAACAAATTCGTTATTTCAATATACTAAAATGTTATATTGTGATTAACATGTGGAAATGTTATGTTTCCTTTATGAATGTTTTATGTGATACGTTTAGGTTATGGTTCTTGGGCATTGTTATGAAAACGGGTGGTTCCGTGATAATCTAAGGGCGGGTGAGCCCGATATAGCTCTCCAATGCATTGGGTAACGCGAAGGAGTGAAACGTTAAGGTTTCTCCGACGAGATTTAGGGAATATACTGTGATGGGTATTCCAAACGTAACCAAGAGGGTTACTCCCTATGTAAGAATTTTATGAATGCCTCAAGTTACCTTTATGTCATTTGATATCTATGATTTTATGAGGTATGTTAAAGTGCCTATGTTTTATGGGTAAAGTAGGATTTCATTCTTATGTATACATGTACTCATGATTCCTTTCCATATTTTTATATCCCTTACTGAGATTTTTATGCTCATCCCATGTTATTGAAATGTTTTTCACAGGTCAAGGGAAAGGTACATGATGTGATTATAGTGTCAAGGATGTGTCAAGAAAGAATCCGTGTTATATTTTAAATATGTTTTTGTTGATGGGATGAATGAATACTGTCTTTTATGTAACCACTTTGTTTAAATGTGGAATGTAATGAAAGTTTCATGATCTAATTTCCTAAAACTCTAAACTTAAAAAGATCATCAATGTGTAATCTTTTAATAACTCAAGATTATGTAAGGTTTAAGGCTGGGGCCTTATAATTTATTTTACCATAACTATGTTTAGTTCATTTACGTCTTTATTGACAAGTTATTGTAGTGAATTTCGTCGTTCTGGAGTGTTCGTTTCCTTTATTTTCATATTCGGTTCACTTGTTTTTAAAAAATGATTTTCATGTGGAATGGTTATAAATCTCCAGGATTGAAATTATATATCATTAATGATCATAAATAATTAATAATTGTAATTTCTATCATTTGGTTACATGAAATGAGGATTAATCATTAGATGACAACCACTTTGATTATTTCTTCAGTATTTGGAATATTATGAACTAGTTTTGTCATATAACTTAATTATATGTTCATATTATGGTTCCTGAATATTAATTATGTTATAAAACATAGATTATAGTCTGGAGAATCCTCTAATATGGTTCCATGACTAGTAATGATGAAGAAATTGAAGAACGAAACTTCATCATCCACGAAGGTTATAAATCGGAACCTCATGGACGTCGATTTCGTTTATAAAAATAAAATGGAGGGAGTGAGAATATTTATGATGGTTCTTCCATTCACATGACATAAATCCAGTCTATAGATTTTATGAAATTTATCATGGTCATTTTGATAGATGAGGAGAGGATAACAAAAGTAGATAAATTGAAATAAAATCAAATGGGAATGAATGGTGATTTACCTCTTGAAATAACCTCCTTGAGAAACTCCTTAAGAAAATGGATTTTGGTATTTTGGAAAGACTAAGAGATTCATAATCGTGGGGAGTGACTATGAAAGGCTAATTGTTCAGAAAATTGAGGATATTCAAGGCTTAGAGAAGTGAATAGAAGTGGTAGTGGTGGGGGGTTTTATAGTGGAGGAGGGGGGTAAATTTTGAATATTTAATTTCATTATTTTATTATTTCCATCATGAAAACAAATATTACTATTTCAGGTGACCTCTAATAGTAATAAAATCATGTGAGTTCGAATCAAGTGGACTTAAATTACCTATGATGTCATAAATAATGTATTTAAATGATAAATTGAATATTCGGTATTTTACTGTATTCCACTATTAATCAAGAATTCAATAATTTCAGAAAAATCCCAAAAATTCACCCATAACATTTTTCGATGTGTAAAATTAAAAAGTGAAATAAATTTTTCAAAAATAATTTTCTAAATACTATCTATTTATTTTTTAAATAAGGTTATAGTTAATTCGAAAAATAGCAATCATGAAGTGCAATTAGTTTTATGTGACATTGAAAAATTAATTAAGATCCCATTATCATATTGCCATAAGAAAATATAATAATATCATTATTTACAATTCAAGGGTCATATTACTATTCATACTAATATTCCTATTACAATTCATAAGTCTATGTTACTATTCACCAAAATTCATGTTTTTATATCTGACACCAAATGACTTACTGAACACAACTCTAGATGACCATTTCTTGAAATTCAAAACATAGATGAGGAAAAGTTGTGTTTAATGGTTAGATTATAAAATTTCATTCTATTTTTAATTTCAAATCCTTTCTGTGTTACATTATCCCCTCCTTAAAAAAATGTCATCCTCAAATTTCACAGAATATTACATAAAAAGATTCGGGTACGTCTTTAACATAATCTCTTTAGGATCCCATGTTTCTTCCTCCATTTTATTATTAATCCATAGAACCTTCACCAGACGAGTCGTCCAATTTCACAATACTTGTTCTCTAGTATCAAGAATCTTGATAGGCTCTTCACAGTAAGATAGATCGGCCTCAAGTTACACTTCTTCATAAGTGAGTACATGTGTTGGGTCTAGTATGTACTTTCTTAACATCGACACATGGAACACATTGTGAACCTTTGAGAGGCTTGGTGGCATTTCCAAACAGTAAGCGATATCTCCAATTCAGTCAAGAATTTCAAAAGGACCGATGTACATGGGACTTAATTTTCCTTTCTTACCGAATCCTATAATACCATTCAATGGAGATACCATTAAGAAAATGTGATCACCTTCATAAAATTCCTAATCCTTCCTTCGGTTATCAGCATTGCACTTTTGCCTAATTTTAGCTATTTGATATGGTTCTGGATAATCTTTACCTTTTCCATTTTTTCTTCAACATGTTTTATCCCCACGAGTTTTCTTTCTAAAATTGTGACATGGTGGAAATCCAACTCTTCCCTTCTTCCTCGTTTCCTTATTTCAATTCCCAGGGTTTTCAGTAGCCCCATACTTTTCTTACTTTCCCTTAAATTCATAAGACTTAGAGAATTATTTTTTTGTCTTGATGACACATGAAACTATATCCTAATAAGATGAAAAACAATGAGAGACCAGTGCCCACCAGAGGAATGGCTTTAGTCCATCAAATAATCGATCAATTTTTCTCCTTGGATTTCGTATGTAGTCCACATCATGCCTTTCTAATCTGGTGAAGTTAGCTTTGTACCTTGCTACATTATCATATTCCTTCAACCTCGGATACAAAATTGTCTCTCCATATATTCTCACTGTTCACGAAGGAAATTTTTTTCTATGAATATTTCATTAAAATACCTCCATTCCATCTCTTCTATCTCTTCCTCCTCTTTTGTGTTTTGGATTAAGGACCACCACTGATCTGCATCTCCCGATAGATGATAGACTTCCATGATAACCATCTCTCTTTCATTACATCCCAAGGCAGGAAATAACATCTCAAGGGAACATATCCACTACAATTCTACAAACGGGTTTGTAGTCCCGTTGAATGATTGAGGCTATTGTCGCATAAAGGTATCTATCATGGATCCTCCACATAGTGGATACAGATTCTCCATATGGGTAAGTTTATTATTCATAACCTGAGTAAGTTGTCCCAGTATAGTTATGAGTTTCTCAGCACCAGTTACAACACCAAATCCAACATAATTATCTTGTGTAGGAGGAAAATCCTTACAGGGGACATGTGAATTCATGTGATTTCCATTCCGTCCACTAGGCGACATATCTAGATAATGGAATACACTAGATTAGGTTGTGAATCATAATTTATAATCTTAAATTAACAAAATACTTAGAAAAAATTTAGATCCTACGAATTGAAAATCCCATATTCACATATATGGTTTCTTTGAGGAATATTTCACATTTCAGTCCTTCATAATGGATTGTAATGAATATTTGAATTATCCTAACTGTATCCCCCGAGAGTGTCGTAACCAAGAGTGAAACAAGGCCCGTTGTTGTTCACCAGTTCCTGTTCGAGTCTATCTCAAAGAGGTGTTTTCGGGTTTTATCCCTAGATACATATGTGCCAAAGTCGCCTCTACCTACTCATATCTAGACAGTGATGTATTTCTTGAAAGATCCATATAATCTATTCCTTACCAAAATACCAGGACATTATTTTATGTATATACTCAAAGACTAACTTAGGGACTCTTCCCTAATTCTATGTTTTCTAAATCCAGTTTCCAAGTATTATACTAAACATCCTCTGATACCAACTGTAAAGTCCTGACCCCAGTTTCCCAGAGTTGGTGCCTTATTTGATTACATTGGCATACATACAAGGAATAATAATCTCAATGGACAAAGTAGTTTAGTATTATTATACACAATTTATATTCATAAGTTTAACATTACATCATTAAGGAAATCAAAACACTATTTTATTCCTATAGAAACATCACGCCTCTTAGATTATGCTTGTAATTCATTCATAAATTACATCTCCATGTCCTGAGAAAATGAAACATAAGAAAGGAGTGAGCTGAATCGCTCAGTAAGAGTAAGTAGTGAAACGAAAGATTATATAAACATTAGACATGGTGAATAATTTAAAACACATGCCTTTAATAATAAACCGGAAACACATTATGGCAGGAATATGAGCTTAGTAAATAATTCCATAATAAAACATAAACATGGGTATTCTAATAGTTTAATAACCACATAAAATTTTAATTAATAGCTTCATAATTATGGAAGTGCATATGCCATACATGATAACCATACCATCGAAGCCTCGTGCTAGGACCATAAGATAATCATTTTGTCAAGGCTTCATGCCAAGACCATAGTTTGTCTCATGAGACCTACCGATGCCTCAAGGGGATATAGCGGGCCCAAATGTCACATAATAATTCCAATGAATTCCTCATATGAGTGGGGATAAACAAAAACAACATATACATTCATATTGAAACTACCATACGAAATGTATCTATCTTTCCCCAATCATTTAACATAAAACACTAACCATTCAGAATAATATGGTGAATGGTTTTAGGATCGATAATCCAAAATATATTTAGTCATAAACAAATAAATAAAAAACCATAGATTAATTGATAAATTATTAAACCCAATAATACCATGGAATCAACAAGAGTGTTTAATTAGATGAAAACAGTCTTATAATTTAAGCAATTCTGGTGATAGATACTATTTAATTTTGAAAAGAATAGTTTTTTTGGAAAAATAATTGAATAAAACCAGAAGTTAAGTAATATAATATTTTCATAATAAAATGTGTTATTTTATAAAGTTAATGGTTTCCAAAAAAATATTATATAGTTCCCTTGAAAATAGGTAAGAATTTGAGAAATTCCCTTGAACCTGGATTTTATTTTTGAAACGATCTTGAAAGTTCCTTTTAAAACGTGTAACTATCCATAAAATTAGGATGGATTATGGTTTTTAAACATATATATGATACTCACAAGGAACATATGATGAGTACATAACAATACTTATGAATTACATTGAGGTAATTAGATAATTAATGTATCCAGAATGAAAGTCGAAGTTTGGGTTGAAAAACCCTTACCTTAACTCCAAATGTGTTCTGATCTTGTACTTAAGGTCCTAAAATATGGAATTATACTTTTTGTAACTTATTTCAGAACCTATTAGACATTTATTTATTATACCATAACTCTGGTTAGTTCATTTAGGTCTTTATTGACATGTTATTGTATTGAATTTTGTCATTCTAGAGTGTTTGTTTCCTTTATTTTCATATTCAGTTCACTTGTTTTTAAGTAATGATGTTCACGTGGAATGGTTAAAAATCACCAGGATTGGAATTATATATTATTAATGAACATAAATATATTATAATGGTAATTTATATCATTTTATTACATGGTATGGGGATGAATCATTAGATGACAACCACTTCGATTATTCCGTGGTATTTGGAATATTATGAACAATTTTTGTCATATAACTTAATAATATGTACATATTATGGTTTCTGAATATTATTTAGGTTATAAAACATATATAATAGTCTGTTTCAACCATGAATATGGTTTCATGACAACTAATTAATAAGAAATTGATGAACGAAACTTCGCCATCCACAATGGTTATAAATCGGAACCTCATGGACGTTGATTTCGTTTATAAAAATAAAAGGGAGGGAGTGAGAATATTTATGATGGTTCATCCATTAACATGATATAAATTCAGTATATAGATTTTATGGATGTTATCGTGGTCATTAGGACAGATGGGGTGAGGAAAGGATAACAAAAGTAGATAAGTTGAAAAAAAACCAAATGAGAAAGAAGGGTGCTTTACCTCTTGAAATAACCTCCTTGAGATACTCTTTAAGGGAAGGGGTTCTGGTATTTTGGAAATAATAAAAGCATCATGGTCGTGGGAAGTGACTAGGTAAGGGTAATTGGGCAGAAATATGAGGAGCTTCAAGGCTTATAGACGTGAATAGAAGAGGGAGTGGGGGGGGATTATAGTAGAGGAGAGAGGTAAATTTTGAATATTTAATTTCATTATTTCATTGTTTCCATCAAGTCTACCAATAGTATTGTTTCATGTGACCCATAATAGTAATAAGATCATGTGAGTTCTAATAATGTGGCTTACATTACCTATTATGTCATAAATAGTGTATTTAAATTATTAATTGAATATACGGTATTTTACTATATTTCACTATTCATCAAAAATTCAAGATTTTCAGAAAAATCCCAAAAATTCAACCCTACCATTTTTCAACGTATAGAATTCAAAATTGAAATCCATTTTTCAAAAATAATTTTATTAATATTGTTAATTTAATTTTTAAATAAGGTCTTAGTTAATTCGAAAAATAAAAATCTTGAAGTGCATTTAGTTTTTTGTCACATTAAAAAATTAATTAAGATCCCATTATCATATTTCCATAAGAAAATAAAATAATATCATTATTTACTATTCAAGGTTCATATTACTATTCATATGTGTATTTTACTATTCACAAAAAATCATGTTTGTTATATCAGACTCCAAATGACTTTCTGAACACAACTCTAGATGACCATTTATTGGAATTCAAAACATTGAAGAGGAAAAGTTGTGTTTAATGGTTAGATTATAAAATTACATTCTATATATATCTTTAAAACCATGGGGTTTTACGCCTTTTATGAGTGATATATTTAAGAATGATAAATGATTCCTTTATCAGCATTTAATGATTCAATATTAATAAAAGTTACTATTATTTTTTTTGGTTTATGATGATAAAAAGAATTCCTTTTTTTATAATAACCTTAATGGATGAACCACTCCTCATTGACATTCACAATTTTTAATAACTCAAATTTAATGCCTCAAAACCAAAAGCATTCTATTCAAAATTTGTTTTTTATGATTTATCACCCAATCATACTTGAGTTTTTCATTATTTATTTGGTTATTCATCCTGTAATCAATTCTAAATCTAATCCACGGTTTCATATATATGTAAATCCATATGTATGTTCTAGAGTAGATGTATTTATATATTGGAAATATATTTAATTTGAAACTTTAATATTTTATTTTTTAATCGCATAATAATTTGAGTATATTTTTTTATACATACATAAAAATGTTTATAAATATGCATCTATCATTTGATTTAATATATATAAAAAGATGTATATATGTTTTTGTTTATGTTTGTGTATTTATATATCTATGATTGTATGTTTGTATATATATAGAAATATAAATATTTATATATAAAGAAACACATATATACATAAAATCAAATGATCCCATTAAATATAAATAGTTTTTTTAAATAATTAATTTTTGTATGAATAATAATATCCCTAAAATAATCTCTCTTGAATGATGTGTTTGGAGAATAAAATGAGTTTCCATATCAATCATACAATGATAAAGAAATATTATGTTCAATGAGTATTATCTCTATAAGAATACATTTCACACCAAATGACTATATATTTTTTTTCTCAAGGACCAAGAATAAGATAAAAAATGTCTAAATTTTGGTGCATCTTGATACAAGAAATATGAATCAAGTTCTATGAATATTTTATTATATTTTCCAATCATTTCAATGTTTAAATAGTTATATGGGTGTATGGAAATTGAAAAGTAATTTATATGGTATGTGGATATTATAAATCATGATGGGAAACTCCATCACCCAATAGACTCTCCATATTGGAAAAAACTGATATTGAATATCTTAAATTTGGAATGGAGTTGAAAATAACCATCCTATACTATCTATATATGGAATGAAACATTTTTTTGTTAAACGTATCACCCATTTTACATGACCTTTTATGATGGTAAATTATAACATTCCAATATGGTTATATATGAATTTCAAGTACAACATGTTTTCTCAACTTGTATCAAGAGTAAAACAACCTCATAATGATATTGATGTTTATTTTTATGTATTGATAAAATATGAAAAATAGATATGGGATACATGTGTTATTTCATATGATTCACATGTAAATAAAGAGTTCATGTTGAGATCAATACTGTTTGAGATGATAAATGATTTTCTTTCTTATGGAAAACCTTCAGGGCATAACAATAATGGGATGATGCAGGGTCCCATTTTTGAATAAAGTATACTATTAATTAAGTTGAAACTTTACTTGGAAATATTTTTTAAGGTTATCTTACATTTTTACCCTCACAACATAAATATCAATCTTCGAGAACATCATTTGATGGAAATCATAAATAAGGTGTAACCCCATCTCTATTAATGGGTGATTGACAATTTGAGAAGTAAATGATATTTTCACTATTTTTAGCAAACCATGAAACCCCATATAAAAACTGGGTTTGAAAAATAGACCAATTTTTTTTAATTACCAAATTAAAATTTTTAAACATCAAACATTTTATTAATGACATGCACATAGAAAAAAATATATGTAATTGTGTCATTAGTGTGTTACTAAATAAACTAAAAAACAATTGCATTGAGTCAACTTTAGAAATTATTGATATCAGGATAAGGGAAGAGTTAGCAACGGTGAAGGGATAAAGACACAATTTTCTTCCTATAGTGGCTTAAACTCTTTCAATAAAAGATAAATTTCAGTTTTTCGACTTCCTTAATGGTGTAATGATTTCAAATTCATATTCATCAAATAGTAATAACATAATTTCAATATATGATTTGAAGTCAAAGTGATTAAAATAATATAATTTCAAATTTTAATGTAAGATTTATTGGATGAGCATTTATGTTACATTCTAACTAAAAATATATGACAAGAATTAACAATGATTTTGTTCATTTTCAAAGAAATATTCTATAAAATTGTAAATCTAGTGATGTTTCTAACTATATAAAATAATTTTTTTATTATTTCAGTTTTAGATTTTATTGAAACTATCATTCATTAATAATAATGGTTTAGATGAAGGTTATTCTCATTATAGAGATCTTATTATTTGGTCCTATATATTACATATAGATTTACCCCATTAAATGGTAGTTGATGATTTTGAAAAGGTATGTCAACGATTGAGGTTTTCTAGAAGGCGATATTGTATAATGATATATATATTTTGGAATCCATTAAAATCTATACTAGATATCTATTCTATGTGAATAACATTGGTCTCCTATAATCTTGTCACAATATTTGCCTTAGAGAGACGGAATTTTAGAAGATTTTTTTGTAATTACAATTACAGAGTGGGAGTAGTCTCAAATTTAGATTTTACATAATATTATAGAGGTTAATCCATTTTTTGAATCTAAAAAATTATTTCATAGGTATTGTAATCCATAAAGGGATAACAAAATATATCATATACATATTATGAATAGTTTATAAGATGGTTCTGAGACAATATTTTTTTAAAAATTTCTGAAAATTTGTATTAAATTTATAAATGACATTAATGTCAATCCAAATGATAAAGTTTACTTATTTAATATTATAACAGTTATGTAATATGCATATATATGTTTCATAAAAAGAAACAAGATTAAGGTAGTACGATACAAAATAGTGGAGTTACTCTTTAATGGAGGTGATGAATGTATATAGTACCATGATTATGAATTCAATTTATAAAAATATGTCATACATTAATATCATTTAAACAATATGTGAGTTAGATTATATAATATTACATGTGGTGTTTAATATGTAAATGGGCTATTAACATGAGTGTAGTTGAAATAAATTAATTGAGACTCATTAAAGTGAATTATAATAAGGAAGGGTATAAGAATGTAATTTTCAAAATGGAATCATAGGAAATATAATTATATTATTCCCCAAATCATGTAAACAAAAATTGGACAATTATTCTGTTTTCAACATAAAAAAATTCCATGGTCAAATAAAAATTCCTTTGAGTATAACCCTCTCATTAGTATATTCTAATAATTTCATAATGGTCTCAATATTGATAGTGTGTTTTATGTTATAAGGGAAAAAGGGAAGGGTGTGGATACAAGATAAAGGGATCAAATCCGTTCAACAATTAAATAAAAAATATGTTCAATGAAAAGGTCAAATGTCTCTAATTATTATATTTATATACAATAAGTTTTCTAATAATTTTATATGATTACTATAGTATTAATGTATTCTAAATTTATTGTTTATCTGATTTTGAACATAATATATTTTCTCTAATATATGAAACCACAATTTAGGAAAAACATATTGAAGGTTTTGAAATTGAGAAAATGTTAGAAAGTGAAGAAAAATTGGTTGAAAATAGATAAGGGAGCATATCATGATAACGATGGTAAAATATATTATGTCCATAAGTAAATGTAAAAAATTATAGGTTTTTTAAAATAAATGTGGTCAAAATATTAACACTAATAAATCTATATTCATTATTTACACTAGGACAAAAACCAAAATTCATATACAGATTGTTATAGATATGTGGGAAAATGTTGTTTATACATTAAAAGTCCCAATTTGGGAGGACATTAGAGTAACATTTTGATATAGTTTCTCTTTTTTATGAAAAACTATAGTAATGAATAATTGATTTACTCTTCATTATCACATGAAAAATAAATTTATTTTATAATATTATTATATTAAATTCATACTAATGTCTACTAGAAAGGATCATAGAGAATTTTAGATATTTCTTATGAAACATCAACATAAGGATACATAAGGGGAAGTAAAATCCCAACCACAAACTATATACTCAGACATTATAATCTAATCCACTTGGGATGATTTTTTTGGTCCTTAAGAGAAGGAATGTTTCAAGGTATATTATAATTGATAAAATTTTACTTAAAACCATGTGGATTAATTGCATTAAATCCAAATTGTTAATTTACGTAACAATAAAGGAATATATAAAATAAATATTCTTGCATCGAAACCACTACAACCTTACCTTAATGTATGGATGGGGTATGATTCACTTGGAGAAAACTTTTATTTATAATAAATATTTATTAAATATTTTCAGTGATATTAAACAACAACATAATTATGTTCCTTTATGATGGTTGGAGTGATAAACCCAAGAGAATAAGGGTGAATTGAGTCACTAATTAAATTTAGTTTAAAAATTTTTAAAATAAAATCCTCCATTTTAATTAAAAATCTACAATTAATAAATATAGTAGTTTAATATAGGTCTGATAGTTTAAAATACTTTTAAAAGCATCATAACAGATCTGTTAGAAATATATTTAAAATTAATTTGACTTTTGAAATATATTTACTGAATCAAATATGATATATAAACACATGATAAGATTAACTATCAATGTGTATGTTATTTCATCGTTTAAAAAAAATAAAATTTTAAAATTTTAAATTAAGGAAAACAAAAGAAAAACATAAAACAATGTAAATAAGGGGTTTAGTCTTAATCCATGACATAATCCCCTTCACATGGTACTTAACTACTGCCAAGAAGAATATTATAAGAAATAATTTCATCCACAACCTTGATCAAGAATACAAGTAACATAAAATAGGATTTCAAGGCCCAAATCCTCTCCCATAGTTATATGATTGAATAAATTCAACACAGGTCACACATGACCTCATGTATAGTTTCTGTGGGTATACAAATAAAAGGAGGATTGAGAGAATATAAGGTATTATATAGTTTAAGAACGAAGTTCATTGTGTGCATATATACAGAGCAATAAAACAAAATTCTCAAAATTAATGAGAAAATAAAGATAGAAAATAACAGAGGTAGAGAAATGCAGTGTTTCTCGGTCTTTATAGCTTTATATGATTATGTTTCTTCAAAATTTACTTGGTGCACATATCGAACAATTTATCAAAAATTTGTACTAAAATAGACTATGATGAAATATTACTTTTTAGTATAATGATTCTATAAAAATATACTCTTGAATTAGCATATGAAAGGAACATGATATTCGGTTGATTCCACCCTTTCACAGTCACATTTATTCAGTATGTAAGTTCTCGATATCATGACCTAGGGACACCTTCTAAAATATATAGCCTTGTAGTTTAAAATATCCATTGATGAATAATATTAAATATTTTAGGGATCCTTTACTAAGAAAAAAGTCATGAAACATTTGACGTGGTCATTAATGTGTCCATGTAATGGTTTAGGAATAATCATTACTAAAAACATCAAGACTATATTTGAATTATATCCATAAACTATCCCTATGGAGCATTAAATTAAAATGATTAATATTAAACAATGGATGTAAGATGGATGTGGGAAAATACAACAATAGCATGTTGGATTGTATCAAAACTCTGGTGGTGGCATAAAATAATGGCAACATGAGTCTAAAGGAAGCACAAATTTAGTGGTAGTATAGTTGAACAAATTGTAAAACCACTCTGTCGGTAGTATGAGTCTTATAGTAATATTACTCTAGCATTATCATGCATGACAATGGCATGACTCCATTAATAGCTTGACTGTGCATGTAGAATGTGTTTGGTTGTGGCATTGTTGAACTAACAGTAGCACATTTAAAATTATGACATCCCTTTTCCATTGATATCCAATTACCTAACAATTATGCTTTACAAAAATTATATACTATCATAAAACATTAATCTCATTAGAAACATAGGAATCAAGAATTTTGATCACTAAAACAAGGAGTAACCAATAATATCCCCCTTTTAGGGGTCACAAATCATGATATTTAATAAATGATTTTATAGCGACCCTAATTATTCTTATATTACTAATACATCATTTTATGATAAAGAACATAATAGATAAACCAATCTAGTATCAAAAGGACTAGTGTATTTGGAAATTTAGGCTCATTCATCACATGTACATAACAAAATTAAACTATTTATTTGATTCCTTATTCTCTATCCTTATAAAATCTCAAATTCACCATAGTACCTTTAATCACCTGGGGATATATATCCAAGAAATTAGTGAGCTAAAAGCCTATAAAATAGATGAATATGGGACCATAATAAATATAAAATGGGTGTGGATAATCATCGTAATCATATTATAAGCATAATACCATCACCAACATCATGAGGTAAACATGTGATAAATTTATGGAATGGGGAAATGTATAAAATTGAGTCATAATTTCACACTAGTGAAATATTGTACATAGTTCTGAACAATGATAGCATCATTTTCATGCATAACTTATGTTCATAATCATAACATCGTCATTGGGAAAAAAATCTAAAATCATGTAAATTCATATTACACATTATCTCATGAGATACATAACATTACAAAATGAATTGGAGGGATATATAATATTGGTTCTATACATCACATAATTATATTTATATAATCATGTATGCCAAATAGAACATATAACAATCATAGTCCTGAAATAACCCATGGAAATGAATGAGTTTCATTAGGATTTTATAAATCATACATTCATGAATAAAAATTGGAGATCCCAAATTTAAAATGGATAAAATACTTTGTAATAGAATATCATTTTTATTTGGATAACAAAAAAGACATGAGGAGTCAATGATTTGTTTTGGAAAGATTATTTTTTGAAAATCAATGTGTTTATCTAAAAAATAATGGTGGAAACATGTATATCCTTGAAATGAAATAGAATATAATGAAATTATATTTAAGGAAAAGTAATGGAATATACATAATGAAATTGATGTGAAATAGGTATACCCCAATGAATGGGATTTGGGTTCTAGAATACCCATACCTTAATTCCATGTTTATTTCGTCGCTTTTATGATTCTTCAATAATAAACATAGATTTAAAAAAATTGATACAGAACATAATTATTTTAATTTTAACACATTTTAACAATATATTAGTTTTATTATTTTTATTAATTTTCTTTTTTATAGGGTTTTTATTATGATATCATGTTTTACTTAAAAACATCATATTTTGCCTCAATTTTGATATTTTGTTAAAGAGAAATTATAAATTAGTTTAATTAATTCTAGAAGATTATAATACATGTAATTAAATTTTAATATGTTATATATAATTAATATTCTCCATCCATTATTGTGGTTATGTGTGTTGACATGGAAATGTCTCCGTAGGTGGTTAACCGTCCTGTGATATGACATTATCAGGAGAGAAGAAAAAGGGATCATTAAAATTTATATATACAGTAAATGTGATAATTATTGTTGGTTAACATAATTAATATAATTATGACATAATAAATAATAATTGAAATAAGGTTTTATTTTGAGAGGTTTGGTGAAAAAATAAATTTAAAAGAATAAGAATAAAAAAAGAGAATAGTGGATCAAAACATACTAATCCTCGGTGTAGCTTCTCTTATACGACACTAAAAATACTTTGATGCTTAAAGATGAATTACTAAAAAATATCCTTGTTGATTATAAGGGGATTGAGAGGGATTATTTCTTTAGTGTTTAGTCTTTTGTAAGTTTTATGGGAATTATTTTTCAAGGGGAGGGAGTGAGGTTATTTATACATGAGGAGAGGGGAATTTTTAGAATAAAATATTAAATAAAACAATATATGAAAAGTAAAATTTGTAATAGTGAATTTATAACATCATAAATCATTTATAAATATAATATAATTTTTAAATGACTTTAATCCCCTTCATAATTGTAATTCATTTTCATATTAAAATGTAATGTGTTAAAAAGAGAAATTGTTATTTTAAGGAATCATTTCTGACGTTAGGTTTTGGAAAATGTGTTTTAGGTTTGAATTTAAGTTTATTTTATTTTAATTAATCATTTTTGAAATTAAATATATCATGTACAAAAATAAAGTTCTATAAAGGAATAGTTCAATGTTATATCATGAATGATGTAATTTAAGATACATGAATTGTGTGAAAAACTATATTTTTACAATTCACCTAATAAATAATTTATTTTAGAAAGTTACCAAAAAATCACCATTGGAAAATTTCTACGTGATGATTTCAATTTTATCAAAATGAATTTATAATAAATTATTCTTATAATTATTATTTTAAATATTAAATTTTGGGTGAAATACTTTAAAATACATTTTATTAAAAACATGCTTATATTTTCATCAAAATTTTTAATCACTACCTTTATTTTTGAATTATAACATTTATAATTACATTATTTATTGATGAAAAATATTATTTATATCATAATTTATTATTTTGAGGTAATTTTACTATTCCAAAGGTCCAGTTACTGTTCATAATGGTCAAGTTACTATTCTCAACAATCATGTAACTATTCAAGCTGTCGCATTACTGCAAAAATGCTCACAATGCCACCTATAAATACCAATAATTTTCTTCATTAATTATTCAAATCAATTCCCCTCAAGGTTTTATATTTCAATTTTCCATAATGTTTCATGGTTTATTAATATCTTTTTTCTTCTATATAATTTTGTTTGTGGGGTGATGATTATAGTAGATTGGGGAAATATTTATTTCACCATTTCATAGTATCTGTTGTATATTTGTTGTCTAGTTGTTATGTATGATATTTTAATTGGTTCCATTGATTATTAATGTAATGATATTTTTCGAAGAGAAATTTTTTATTGGTTTCTCTATATTTTTGTATATTATATAATATAAAACAACACGTAATTATTTATGAAAATAATATTACATATCAAAACTCGGTCATTACACATATAAATATGTCATAAATAGATGAATATGAGAAGTATTTGGCTACTTAACATTTCAAATTAATAATGTGAGATTTAAAAATTAATGATTGAAAATGAATTGAAATAATTAAAAAATATATTAAATTTGTAAACTAAAACCATAAAACATAGACTTCAAAAAATAATATAAACCAGTTATCTTTGCACATTTTTTATTATCAAAAAGATATGAAAATATAGACTAATGATAAAGGAAGAAAACATGATGAATAAGAGATAATATTCAACGTGAAAAAATTATTTGGATTAAATCCAAAAAATAAAAGGAAATACAATAGAGTCCTTACAAAAATCTAATCCTAATAAGAGTCACTGTTATCTGTCAAAGGGGTATGATCTATAGGACAATGGTATTTTCAAGAGGTATGATTCACTAATGTTGTGTTATAGGGGACTAAGGTCGTCTAAGGAAGCTTTAAGAGAACCACTGGTCTGATATTCCGAACTGATTTAGTTAGAGACAAACTAAAGGACTGATACTGAGCTGGAAATGTTATAGAATATGGTAAAGATTTGAAGGTTGACATGTGAGCGGACATAAGTGTGACTACTATTGTACCAGAAACGTACAAGAAAGGCTTCATGAGGTTCACAAAATTCATGATTATGTTACAACCTATCTCCATAACACTAAATAAGTCCTTCATATCTTCAATTAATAACTTCAATAGAGGGGTCATAACGATGAGGTATTTTAAATGTTCCATAAAATCCCAAATAATAGGTGGAATTATTAAGTTTTCAAATAGAAATGTGAAGTTATAATTCATAACATGGTTTGTATATTCACTATAATGGAGTTATTTGATATCCTTGGGGATGGATTCCCTATAACATTGGGATTCATTCAAACAAACTCAAACCATTTTATATATACAGTCACCCTGTTGTTGAATCTATAAGAGATCCTCCTGATGAGATGTATGCACATGACCCAAATGGATTGCAAAACTTTTTTGAATATGGATCTGATCATCTCACCATCAAATGAGGATAAAGGAGGTGGATTATAAGATTTATAAGAAACTGTCTGTAATATATCCATCCCCAACAAAAGAGAAGAGTAACTTGAAAAAAATGTAGTTGTTATCTCCTCCATATCAAATCTCATAGCATCCATCTCACTATAAATCTTTTCTTTATCAATTCAAACTTTCTGAATCTTTTTAATTATCTTGGTTGGAATATGGAAAACAACCAATTCCAAAAAAGTATGGAACAAGCTTCATTAATTTGAGTAACTTGTGGTTCCTAGGATCTCAACATACCACTATGTTCTGAATGTAATCTCTCTCTAAAAAATTCCTAACTTGTGCTGCTCACCAAATTCAATGGTACTGAGGCAATAATAGGAAACGGTGAATCAAAACTCTCATTACTAGGAATAATAAGCTCAACATGATCTGATTTAGAAGGTATAAAATCAAAAGGAAAATCATGATGTTCACCAACATTATCCATTTACTCAACAAGAAATCCAATAGGATATGATCCAATGACAACTGAAACAGAAGGTCCACAATTATCAGGTGTACTAATGTGATCAGCATCACATTCATCAACTCTATTTGATTCTTTATATGAAATCCCATGAAATTCAGAACCATGGTTTGGATCCCCGATATATTATTCTGCATCATTTTCTAAGGTAGAATCAACGTGTCTTTATCTTTGATCACCATTAACTCTTCTGAATTCATTGGACATTGAGTAGTCTAGTCTGAGATTTACATACCATGAGAACTTATCCCACTCAACATGTGATATCAACTCAAATCCCAAAGAATTCATATTCGTAGGAACTACAAGATCATTTCTATTTCTATCATAATCTAGTGTATCCTCCCCACCAAGATATGTCATTGGATCACCACTGACAGAGGAATAATCATTATCAAATAGTTGAACTGAAACAGGTCACGTCACAGACAAAGATACAGCTAAAACTGAAAAAAAAATAAGAGAAATATTATGTGACTGAATCCTCTCGACATCATCATCAGCAACATCAGAATTACCATCATTAACGTATGGGTCAAAAGGTCCATCCCCATTATTAAATCACCATTTCCATCATCACAATTTCCATCCACATAATTACTATCAAAACCATATAATAATTCCACAACTTAGTATGATGTTTTTGAATAATTATTAATATGTTATTCTCTATTTACTTAATACTCTTCATCATCTCTTTTCCTCAACAAACTCTCTAAAAATGAGTGAAACATGATGAGTAATAGATCCATTTTAAATAGTTGAGATATTAGTAATATTAGGGTAACTATATTCCTCAACCGCAGTATCCAATTCATCTTCTTCAACCACAACAGCAATAGCATCTTCTTCCTCATCTGAATGAACCAAAATCTCATCTGGCTCCATTCTAGGTTCAATAATATTCTTGTGTCTCTTATGATTTTCCACGGTATTAAAATCCCCATAGAGTTTATCATTAACTTAAACCCACTTCTTCATCGAGGGATTTTGAATCACCTTCATCCTTTTATAGGAAACATTCCTTTAATAGAAATGACAACGTTTTACCTCTACTTCTTTATCTGTGAATCACTTAGTTTCTAGCATAGTTGAAATCATCTTAGGGTAAATCAAAGAATTTGAATTGCATGATGACTCTAGTATCTCCATCATGTGAACAATTAGATATCTATAAAGTTTAATTATATCCCCTTTTCTCATAAATATTATAAAATAAACATCATTATATCTCATAGAATTGAAATCCACTTTCCTAGGATACTACATAAACTGAGTAAAATAGAAAAGAAGTCTACATTCTCCATCCAATTTTGTAGCAGTATGCCTTCCCACATTTCCATCTCTAGTCAGCTCCAACAGTGCATATTTATACACAAATCATTCACTATCACTAATTATATATCCTTGATAGTCATCAGAAACATCTCATTGAGTTACATTGATACACTTATCCAATTCTCTTAAAGAAAACTAACCTCTTTTCCATCAATCATACTTCGAATGAAATATTTATTTTCACCAAAACTAAACATTGTGTGTTTGTGGAACTGATGAACCCACCTAGGAAAAAAATATCTATAATTTATTGACATCCAATCTATCCATACCTGGTCCTGGATCAGCCTATGTACCAATTATATTATAGATAACATCCATCAATCAACTACTAATTTCTCTGCAACAACAACACGATTAACAATATGGGGGTTTCTCATCTTGATAACATCCCACATGATTCTCTACGATATTTATTAGCATGAATCAATATTTTTGGATATGTACCGGAAAGGAATCATAACCCTCATAGTTATAGTGAAATAAAATTTTCAGTAATTTTATGAAGAAAGTGTATGGTTGGGAGAGAAAGAGAAGTTGGAATGGTTCAAAGGGAGTAGGCTCGAGATGGAGAGTGAATCGAAATTATATTTAATTATGATTTCTATAATTTAGGGGTCTGATTTCAAGATTTATGATAAAATAAAACAAATTAAACAAAATAATAATTTAAACACTGAAAAAATGGACCAAAAGAAAAACAACGGGTGAGATCAGTAGATCACCCAATGGTGGATCATTCCTACTGTGGATATTTCCAATGGTGGATCATTATAATAGTGGTTCATTCCAGTAGGGGATCATTTCACTAGTGTATCATTCCAATGGTGTATCATTTTAAAGGTGGAAAACCAACGATGGATGACAAATGGTTGATCACCAATGCCGGATCCCCCGTAG
Source organism: Viscum album (assembly GCA_963277665.1). Lineage (NCBI taxonomy): Eukaryota > Viridiplantae > Streptophyta > Magnoliopsida > Santalales > Viscaceae > Viscum > Viscum album. The sequence goes on along the minus strand of OY728150.1, from coordinate 1,876,190,531 downwards.
TGGCATGTTTAATGGTGGATTGTCCAACACTGGTTTTTCAAAAACTAGTTCCTACAAGATTAAGAATTAAGGAAGATTTATCATTCCTAATTCATGGTTTATGTAGCTTAATCTCTCAGAATACAAGGTTATTATAAAATATCATCACGATGATGTTCAATTCTTAATAATTCATGTGTTATATCATCCTTTTGGAAATGATTCCTTAAAAAATGATGTATTACATCAACATGATTTTTCCTAGAATGATAAAAAATATTCTTATTGGTATTTATCACAATTATGTATTCAAAATTTATAGGGTAATTTATAAATTTATATTCATAATCTTACATTGTCTGTCCTGACCACAAAATCGTGGTGCAACAAATTCCAACATCAATGTGTTTAGCTTCAATAGTAGATAGTGCAAACGAATTTTTATTTTATCCTACACCAAGATACTATTGACTTTATAAAAAGATGAAATGTTCAAAAGGTTCTATTTATATGTAACATGAATCCATCAAAATCCAAATCTGAAAAATATACCATGTCAAATTATTATCTTCTAGGGTATAATCATCTTAATTATTTTGAATATTTGAGGTATTTGAAAATTATTTTAATAGAATTTAAAAGTGATTATTTATTATTTTCTTGAAAATGAGAACACATACACCAAAAGATATAATATCCATCAGATACTAGATAACTATATAATGCTTCCAGTCATGCCTCTATAACTAGTTTGATCTACTTACCTTCTATCTTCATCAAGATCAAACATTAAAAACCTACTCATGGGAGATTCACTAAAAATTTTCTATCCAAAACAAAATGTTTTAGATGGTCATTAATGTACATATTATGATTTATAATAATTCATTCTTTATTTTATAAAATTTCAAAACTCAGAATGAATTTAACTTCCCCCATTAAACTAATATTTAATGAATTTTTCATTGTTTTTGAATGATAAGTACATAATGAATTATTATGAGATCCAAAATTAATATCATAAACTTAAATTTGAACTAATAAATCATATTTTGAAATTATTTTTATAGAAATAGTAGGATTATCTATGAATTTTGGAAGTCCATTATAAATTAGAAAATGGATATTCTATCATTCCAAGCTTTAGGAAGTTGTTTTAACACATAATAATATTTGTAATATAAAAAAATGATTTAGAAAATACAGATTTTTAAATCTATGGGGTTCTCTAATAAAACAATCTCCAACCATATAACCATTTAAGAATACAATTATGACTATTTATTTAATATAGTTTGAAATCCAATTGAGCTACAAAGGAAAGTAGTATAATAATGGCTTCATGTCAATCCACTAGTTTAAATGTTTCCCCATATTCAATATACACTTCTTGACTATATCCATGTGAATCCAATATAGATTTTATTTTTTACTATAGTTCCTGAATCGTCATCATTGTTTCTAAACAAACATATAGTTCCAATAGTCAGAGTGTCCTTACTTCTTTCATATAGTTCCCAAAATATATTCCTTTCAATTTTTTTATGATTTTATAGAATTTTAATTACCTATAATTATTTATTAATTACATCATTGATGTTCTTAGGTTGATTTTGTGATAATAATTCTTGTTGTTCAACCTAATTTCTAAGTGAAGCTCTTGTCTGTGTAGCTCTATCTTGATCCCCAACAATAATATCTATTGGATGGTACCTACGAGTCCTAGTATCTATAGGGAAGGAAGGTCTAAAAATATCATGGATATCTATTGGTTCAATTTTAGTTTTATGATGTTCCTTATAATTAGATGTTTTTCTTGTTTGTTTAACAAAATTATTAGATGTATTGGCTTTGATATTCAAAATTGATAGAACATCCACAAGGTTTTATAAAGGGGTATTATGTTTATGTCGATCTATTTCATAAAATTTTAACTGAAAATATTCTCTAGAATCTGGTTTACTTTATTAAACACTCTATATGATTCACTAGATGTTGAATAATCGAGGAAAATTCATTCATCACTCCTGGAAGAAATTTTTTCAAGGTTTTCCTTACTGTTAAAAATAATGAATTTGGAACCGTACACTCTAAAGTAATTAACCTATGTATTTATACCATTCCATAATTCAAAAGGATATTTATTTAATAAAAATCCAATTAAAACTCAATTAATTAGGTAACTATCATTATTCACATACTCTTCCCAAAAACAAATAGTTATGTTGTTCACATTTAGAATAGTCGAGGAAATTACATGAAGAGTTCAATTTCTACATTCTACAACACAATTTTATTATGGGGTTCTGGGAGTTGAAAATTTATGATTATATGCATATTTTGAGAAAAAATGATTCAATGTATTGATTTTAAAACTCACGATCATGATCAATTATTAAGGTCATAATCCTAAGACAACTGAGACATTCTAGAAATTGTGCGTACTTAGTAAAAAAAGATTAGGAATTAATTGTTTGAGCTAGGAATAGTACCCATGAATACTTAGAAAAGTTATCTATAATAACATAATCAATTTTTTTCCCATTTAAACTAGAAAATTTTGAAGGTACAAACATTTCTATGTGAACCCACTCTAGAGGTTGAGAAGTTTAATCTTCTTTCTTTGATTTGAAAGTGATTTTGTGTTGTTTCCCCTTTTTGACATTGTATAATGATATTTTTCAATTGGAAATTATAGTTTTTGTTGTTCATTCACTAACCCATTCATAGTAATATTTCTAATTGAGTGAATATTTAAATTTCCTAATATCTTATGTAAAATTCATGCTCTCTTATGAAAGGCACTTAGTCAGGAAATATTTTGTGAAAATAAAGGGTCAAAATTAAAAGTATAAAAATTATCATTTCTCTGGGTAGTAATAAATAAATCATTTTTAGATTAAAAAAATTTCAGGCATTGTTTTCAAAATTAACATTAAAACCATCATCAAATGTTTATGAAATTCTCCATATATTATAATTTAATCCATCCACAAATAAAACTATAGAAATTATAATAGATTTAGAATTTCCAATTTAGACAAGGCCAGTAATGTTCTATTTGGAATTTTAAAAAACAGTGACATGTACACCATCCTCATAGATCATATTCTAAAAAATTAAATAGTGTCTAATAATGATTCCCAAATATCCAATATTTAGGTACCATAATTTCTTATTAGACAATTTCAAGTAGGATTCCTACAAATCAAATTTTACACAAAAATGATTATGGTTTCCAAATATTCTTGGGCCCATAAATGTTAGTTATCAATGATTTATGAACCCATAATTTCATAAAAGGATCCTTATTAGTAGATTTTAATCTTTTAGAAATGAAAAATTCTTTCGAACCAGAAGAATAGAAGGGTGAAAATGATTTTTCTTTGCTAGAACAATGAATAAAACTATTTTTAACAGTCATCATATTTCAATGTTGATAACCAATACCATTAGGGTACTTGAGATCAGTCATATTTCTAAGAATTTTTTAATAGTATTTATCCAATTTTTGAATCATTCATGATCATTCTTTAGTTTCTAGTTATAAAATTATAATTAATTTTTATATTTCAATAAGTATTCATTTTTATTATCTTAATAGTAATATCAGTTTTAAATTAGCATTCAAAGCATGTTGTTTTTGGAAAATATTATATTTATCCTTAGTCTCATTAACATTATCTTCCAGTATAATTTTTTCTTCAAAGATATATTTATTATATTTTAATTCATCATTTTTTTCATCTGCAATGTGATTATAGATATTAATAGTATAATCAATAAAAACATTAGATAGCTCAGATGTCTTTGTCATAACACACATGTTGAATCTCACATTCTTATCTTCTTGAGTTGAGTTTGAATCACTCGATTTGTCTTCAAAATCACTCTAGGTTTCTTTCATGGATTTCTTGTATATATTATCCTTTTCATCATATTTCATTGTGAATATCATCTTAGGACAGTCATCTTTGTCATACCCTTTTCTCTTATACTGATAGTATATTATTTCATTTGAGGCATCAACCTCCTATGAATACTTTCTTCAGTTTCACATGTCATAATATTTACCTTTATAAATTTATTTCCTATAGAACATATCTTTTTGTTAATCTTTTTAAACAATTTGGATAAATGGGTCATCACTTCCTCACTATGAGTTGGTGACTCCTCATCACGTGAACTATTAGCCTGAATTTTCACCTTTTGTTTCAACGTAAAAGGTTGGAAGGATATATATTTTCTCTTTGGTTCACCGACCTCTCCTTTATTCACTTTCTAATCTTCTTCATACATCATCAAATTACCTATAATGTCCTCAATAGGTACCTTTCTAGAATCACATGATTATTTAATTGACACGAAGTTTCGTCTCCATCAATATAGTAGACACCTCAGTAGGCACATCACATGATCGTTTCCAGAAATTGGATTCCCCAGTGAGTGAATTGTATTGACATTCTCATTGAACGTGAGATCTATTTTCGAAATATTCTCATAATTTTTAATTTTTAATTTATCATATTTAATAGTATAGTTATTTATGATCATTTATTTAACATTAGATGTTCCCTCCCAATAAACAGTAAATGCGTCCCAAATTTAAAAAGTAGTTATAAAAGAAGATATTTGATAAAATTATTCATCACCCAAATCACAATGTAAAGATTTAATAGATTTACATATATTATAATAAATATTTTTAGTATGATCATCCCATGCAAAAATGGTTGTTTTGGGTATTTCTTATTTATCTTCAATATAAATCTATATTTCAAAGCACATTCTCTCAAGAAGAATTTTCATTTTAATTTTTCACTAATAAAATTTAGTTCCATTGAAATAAAAATATTAATTGGTAGTAGGACCCTCTTGTATACAATCCATAAAAAACTATGTTTAGAAATAACCTGAATTTAATATCATTAAATGAAAACTATATCATAGTGGAAAATATATTTGAAAATACGTTGATATGAAATATTGTTCTGAGTGATTAACTCTTGGGGGATGGGTGAATTGAGTTCCCAATAAATGTTTTGTAAACAAAGGTAATATAAAATCCCCTAAATTAATTAAAAATGACAGGTTAATCAAGATAGTAGTCTAATATAAGTTTGGAATTTTAAAAGATTTCTCCAGGGGTAATTAGGGCTCATTTAAAACAATATTTGAAATTATGTTAACTTTTGAAATTGATTTACATAACCAAATATATAATATAAAAATATGTAAATATTTATGTTAAATGTATAATTTTGATTAAAAATTAAAAATAAATGTAGTTTTAAACATTGAAATGAAGGAAAACACAACTAAAACAAATAGTGAATTAAAAAAGGGATTTAATATTAGGCTAAGAAATAATCCCCTCCACATAGAAATGATCAACTAACAAAAAGAATATTAACATAAATAATCGAATCCATAACCTAGATCAATCATACAAATGACAACAGACATGCTATATAGGATCAATACATCTTCCATAGCTATACATGGTAATATATAAGACACATGCTAGGTAGGACCTCATCCAAATTTTTCATGGTTCTATAGATGAAAAGTGGTTTGATAGAATATTTAATATCCTTGAGTTTATGTCAATGAGTCATTGTGTGAAGATATATGAAGAAATAAAACACACTGTTTAAAAGTAAATGAAAAAAACATAGATCAAATAAGAAAATATAGAAACATTTGATGTTTCATGATCTGTAGTGCTTCAGATGATCAAGGTTCCTTTTATATTACATGGTGAGGATCTAAAACAAGTTCTACAAATGTTGTAGGAAAATATAGTATCATGTATTTATATTTTATGTATAATTATTCTCTAAATATATTCTCTTCATTTCATGTAAGGAAGGAACCTGGTTATCTTTTTATTTCACACTTTTTAGTTATAAGTATTCCAAATATAAGTTTATATATCATTCATGAGAAAAATATTATGAATTACATAGCAATGCATGTTCAAATATCCATTGAAAATTAATTTTGACTACTTCCAAGATCCTTGTATAGAGTATTAAATCAAGAAACCACTAACTTGGTTTTCCATATGCATGGATAATGATTTAGGAGTAATAATTACACAAAATCATCTGAATTTTTTTCATTAAATCCATAAAATTTCCTTTGGGAGAGTTAAATTAAAATAAATGAAAAAATCAATAGTACAAATATAGTGGTAGCATTATCCATCATTTGGCTGTATGGTGGTAGAAGAGCTCTGGATGTTGCACAAACTGGTGATAGCATGAGTCTGAAGACAACATGACTCTAGTAGTAGAAGATTAAAATTAATGGTAAGACCACTCTGGCAGTAGTAGGAGTATTACAGTGCATGACTATGGCGGTGACACACCTAACGGTGGAATGGATATAGTGGTAGCATGAATCTGACAGTAGAAAAAGTTTTTCGGTGGCATAGTAGGACTAACAATAACATAATTATAATAATGGAAACTCTTTTCAATATTTATCCCTTGTTTCCAATTATCATTAAAAAAATTTATAATGTAATTAAACATTAATAATAATATAAACATACGAATCATGAAATGTGAGCATTAAAACAAGGAGGTTACAACACTTTATTTATATGAAGATTGAGAAATCTGAATCTCAAGCCACTTCAATCCCATTTCTTATGTTATGGACAGAGTCTCGTCTAAATTTAAAGGGAGAAATAGTATATGAGAACACACATAAATTATAGGAATCATGTATAAGAATTTAATAACATAAATTTATTTTGAATTACAATAATACTACAAAATAATAACTATATAGTTTTATTTATTTTTATTCAATTTATATATAAGAATCTCCATCTATTGTACCTAATGAACAACTACTTTCAGTGGAATTAAAGAGTCCCAGACAACATGGCCATATTATATGCTATGTTTTTGGAGTGTTGCCAAAATTTTAATTTAAAAAAAGAATATACAAGGAGATATATATGATATAATGAAAAATATACAAACACAAATAGATGCTCTAATAGAAAAAGTTAGTTGGAAGACTAATGTGATAAAATAGTTTCTTTTAAGGGGTCAATTATAGGAATTCAAACAATTATTACCGTAGACTAAAAATCCACATCCCCACTAGTTTTTAGGCTACACATTCCTCTCAATGATTTTCCTTACCTGAGGTAATTAATTTTTTCGTAATAATTATTACTAAATTTTTATCAAATAACTACTGATACCTTTCTTACAATAAAATATTATATTTTGAAATGGTTTGTGATTTATATCTATCAACACATACTCATCAACTTCTTATGAGAAGTAAATATAAAATATCAAAGGAGATATTCTATATGATAATAAACAGATAAAATATCACTTGAGAATAATTATTCATATAGATCATGAGATGAAAATTGTGCTACATGTTACCCTTGATGATCTTGATGATCACCTGGTTGAACTTGTTATTGTAACTTTCTTATAATGAATATATTATCATATAAATATACATGATGATAATAGTGTATGTCCTTTCCAATTTATTTTATAGGCGATGGATTTTAATCTTAATAAAAAACATATGAATTATGGTATATTATTACAGAAGGATAAATATACGGGGAAATGAAGGCCGATTCAAGTCAATCTAAATCACCAACTTGTAAATCAAATGGGACTTCTGAGTGTACCTTTTCCCCAACAATTTCATTTTCTCTCCTGGAGAGATCCTATGAGTACTCTCGTCTTCCCCTATGGTTTCATCCAATGATGAGGGAGTTCCATAATCAAACCTATTCTGCTCTATCCTATCTCTCCGTTAGTTATACATCAGTTTAATTTTTCCCCCTTCTTTAGTGATCTCTTTTCTGGAATGCCATTTATATGGTGATTGGATCTTCTAGCCTCCCACTATCTTTCTCCCGTTTTTCCACTTCAGGTTTCTCTATTTTGTTGTTTCTATCTATGGGTTATTTCCTCTTGTTTTCGAGCCTTCGACTATGAACCACCACTACACTTATGACTATATTATCTATATCTGACTCCATTTATGGTCCTGTTCATCATTTTTCATGGTTTTTTGGGATGTGGTACTACCTCGCGATCATTATTCACTACCGAGGCCCTTTTATAGTGGTTCCTCTATTTTTATGATTCCATTGTATTTTGGATTTGTGGTTTGTTTTATTTCATCCATTATGGTGTATTAATGTATTAGTTATGTTTTTGGAAATGCTATTTTGGTTTTTCTGGTTATTTTTGTTTCAACAAGATTTTTTAGGTTCGGTCTTTTGGAAATGTGTAGCTTTATTTGGTGTCATTTTTGGATCAACTATTGTAATGACCCAAACATTTATTAATGAAAGACCCTATGGATCTAATTAAATGTATCTTATTGTAAAATATTTTCATGAAATGTCTACTTCTTTGGTTTTATGTTATGAATTGTGACTGTTGCTAATATAGTTGTTGAACAGTGATCAGATGATTAGTATAAATATAGGGCTTTAACAAATCTAATTTACTCTAACAATGGAATCAATGTCCTCATACAGTAGATGTTCCCCAAACGAAGCCAATTTGTTAGAGCTAAAAAAGGTTTTGGCATCATTGGGATTCTCTCTTGAACAAGCTCAAGACGAGCTGGAACACGTTATGCATCAGTGGAACCGCCTATGGCAGAAGTGGAAGTTGAAAGAGATTACCACCCGAGTGATGTTATTCGAGCAACCCAAGAGACTTTCATCATCACACAACTCGCCCTTTGGTATTATACGGCTATCATATGGGGTTATTTAAAAAGACTCTAGTATCATGGTTATGTACATTATTTTTGTATACAATAATGAATATACTTTCATTTTATTATTGTTACCTTATAAATAGTTTTTAATGAACATATAGTATTTTAAGTTAATGTTCAACTAAGAAATCTGATTTGATTAATTATTGTATTATTGACATAAATAATATTTTAAAAAAATATTATTATTATTATTAAATTAATTTTTATGAAATATAAATGATCGTATAATTTTATGAATGCAATTGTAATTTTTATTAAGGATTGAAAGCCAATTTTGTCAAAACCCATGAATTTTCGATAAATGTCAAGTTTTATTTAAAAAGTGAAAATTAATATATATAAAAAATTATTAAGATAAATTTAATATTTTTTCCGAATCTGGACATTGAAATTATCCAAAGGTGAATTTTTCATAATTTTCTGAGACAGTCAGATATTAGGGTAAAAATTAAATACCGTTTAAATATATAATGTATTTCATGACATCATAATGACCCAATAGTGATATTATAAAATACTATAAACATTATGTTCAGACAATATATGTTTTACCATTAGAATATTGTGATTTTGGGTCTGTTTGATTTATTTCACAAAGCATTACTGGAACATTCAAAACTTATTGAACATTTTGTCTTTTTAAATTGTTTTCCATAGGAGTGTGACTCACCTCCACATAATCAATGACATTATTTTAAGATGTTTAGACATTTTCCTTATAAAATATTGTTTTCTACTTCCCTTTTCCTATAACAATGTGCTAAAACCATGGGCTGTTTTTTTGTTTGGATTTGTTTAATGTGATGTGTCCCAAACCTAAATAATAATGAAATCTCTCACCTTGTCGATATAAACCCACACATGATACCACTTCCTCTTCACTATAACTATTTTGAGTTACTCCATCCTCTACCCTCCTCTTTATATAATCCTCCCACGGCACCGCATGTTCTCATGAAGTCTCTTTCAAGCCTCTCTCAAGCCTTTGGAAGCACATTTCCAAGTAAGGGTTTTTTTATTCCTTTCTCATTTTTTCCAATATTCATTAAATTGTTTTTACCTATTAATTTCAATTATAAATGTTGATGTATGGTTTTCACCTCCCCCATACTTCCATATTTATATTTTAATTATGGGAGACCCCTTTCTCTCTCATTAAATGCCTTCCATGTACACCGGTTACAATACTGAAATTCCAAAAGGAATTTCCCTCTCATCATTTACATTCAAGTAATTCTTTTGTATAATGAATCTAAATTCTATTAAATTTGTTGATACATGTATCAATATGAACCCCTTACATTCCATGTCATGTAAATACGATAAGACACCCCTTTATCTATCATCAACAATTTTTATGAGTTTGTATGTCACATCGTTATGCTGCCGAAATTGCACCGCGTTTCTCCAAGCCAAATTCATTGTGTAGTGAATACCATGCCCATTTCATTATCAAGGGTATTCAAAATTATGCACATTTAAATATTCTTTAAAGAGTTTCTTGTATGTATTATAGTTTCATTTATCATGGAATAAATGATTATGTTGAATGATTCAATGTTTTATGATCTCTGTGGAACACTTATGCATGATGTGAAATGTTTATGAAGGGTGTACCCTCTTAGCACTCCAATGCATTGGGTAAAGTATAGTATCATGATACATCATGTGAAACGAGTGTTTAATCATTCTATTTCAAGTGCAATGAGGGTTTACTTATGCTTCATGTTCAATGAGGGTTTACTCATGCTCCATGTGCAATGAGCATTGGTTCATGCAAATTCAATGTTAAGTGTTGTTGCCACATTTACATTTTATGATTATCAATCCTTATCATGCATTTATGTTTATGATTATCTTATGAACTATTTATATTCCCATTGTCAAAAATTTATTCTATTACTCATGTAATTCCATTATTATCACTTACTGTGTTTTATATGTCACCCTTTTCTTATGCATGTCCTTAAGTTATCCCACATAATGAGAAGCATGAGGGAATTTAGTGGTCATGTAAAGGATGTTTTTAATAAATATGTTGTAATTTTTTAAGTTGTTATGTAATGATACTAATCCCCAAAGACACACTACCACTTGATCATTGATGTTATATCAAGTGAAGTTTATGTAATAAATTATGATTAATTGTGTAATAAAAAGCCTTGTTGTCATAATTGGCATCAAGGAGAGGTTTAGTTATTTTTGGGATTAGGATTAGAAAACCATAGAAATGCTTTAGAAACAATAATAAGTATAATAAAAATATACCTATATTTTGGTGAGTATTGAGTAAGTGGTTTATCATGAAAATGCATCCATGTCTCGATACCAGTAGGTAGAGGAAACTCTAGAATAGATATATCCTAAGGGTAAACCCAAAAACAACACTATGAGCTAGACTCGAACGGGAACTCGTCAACTAAAATGGGCCTTGCTTCACTCTTGGTTATGATACTCCTGGGAGATATAATTTGGTAAATTCACAAGCTTCTTATGAACCATTATTGATGTACTAAAAAATTCCCTAAAAATTTATGTTAGAAAGTAGATCATGAATAATATAGATTTATGCCAATAGATTCATATGTTAAGGAAATAAAAGTTATTTATAAGTCACTATTTTTTTTCTTTGTATTATCCTTTATGTATTACCCCTAACTTTTTTTCCAGCCAATGGCTAGTAATAGGAGGACTCGGGCTAACAATCGATGTGAAGATCAATGCGATGACTGTAATAATTTGATGCCCAATCCAATGAGGGAGGGAATCAAGAACTTTGTCACACTTCTTACTCATCTAACTCATGATTTGAATAGAAAAATGGGATGAATAACACTGTTCAACCCCTCTTAAGAATGAACATGTAGTTATTGAGAGCTTTATGAGACAACGACCTCCTACTTTTAATGAATCATCTAATCCCTCAATCAATGAACAATGGATACCCTCCATTGAACAGTTCTTCTCCATCCTTCAATGTTCTGAATAAGAGAATGTTATCATAGTTTCTTATTGTGTGGAGGGTGAAGCTTATCAATGGTGGGGGATGATAAAAAATATAAAGCCTGAGGAGTAGATCGAGGCATTGAAATGGAATGATTTCCGGAAGATGTTTTTTGATAAATAATTTCCTCACACCCTCCAGATTATGATGGAGAGGGACTTCCTTGACCTCAAGAAAAAAGATGAAGAATCTGTCAGAGCGTATGAGGGAAACATCACAAGGGTTGCACAGTATGCCTCAAGCTTAGTTTTTACCCCTTAATTCAAGGTTAACTGCTTCTTTGGTGGCATGAAACCTAGCCTGCTGATGGTGCTGGTGATCTGTGACTTCAAAAGCTATGAGGAAATTGTTATATTTTCCCTGAATGTCGAAATGGATATCGGGGAATCTCAATGGTATAATAAGGATAAGAAGAATAATGTGGACTTCAATATTGGCAGTCTGATGGATAAATCCAACGGTGCTAAGAAGATCTAACACCCTACTTGCCAAATGTGCAGAAAAAGCACACGGAAAATTGCTTAAAAGGAATGAGGAAATACATTAGGTGTGGAAGAGAAGAGAACCTGACTATTAACTATCAGCAAGAAAGACACATGGCTGCGACAGAGGAGTGGAACGCTCCGTTCGAACCTCAACACGTGTTTTAATGATACAACTGCAAAGATCGAAGGAACAGTGCTAATTAGTTCCCTAATACAAGGTCTTTTAAAGTCAACCAACAACCTCCAAGGAATCAAGGGTGAGCTATATCCATCACTACTGCCGAAGTGAACCCCAAAAATGAAGTGTTGAAAGGTACGCTATTTATTCATTCATGAATAGTGAATTAACTTTTCGATTTAGGTTCTTTTCATTCATTTATATCATTAATGTTAATTAGAACAATCTCAGCACTACCACAAATCATTGAAGTGAAGATATCAGTGACTACGTAAAATGTGGCAATCATTGTATCCCATGAATATAACTCCTCCCCTGTCATAATCTGTGGATTGAACTTCTGGGCGAACCCCATCGTACTCCCTCTAGGGAAATTTGATGCAATTCTTGGCATGGATTGAATTTTCACATATAGAGCCAACATAAACTGTTGGTATATGTTGATCTCTCCCCTTGTGGATAATTGACCCCTGATTCTATACAAGTGCAAGGAAGAAGAAGAATCTTCTTTAGCTCCATCATCTCAAGTGTGGATATTACTGCCCTATGAGCACATGTATTTGGCTCAGATGATTGAGTCCATGGAAGCAACCATCCTTGAAGACATGCCCATTGTTAGGGAATTCACTGAATTGTTTCCCGAGGAATTGTGTAGTCTTCCTCTTAGATTTGATGTTGAATTTCCAATTGATCTTATACCAGGGGGAATTTCAAATATCCAAGAATCCTTACATAATGTCTAATATGGAGCGTGATGATATTATGAAATAACTACAGGAGAATCATGATAAAGGGTTTATATGCCTGAGTGCTTCACCATGGGGTGAACTAGTCTTCTTCATCAAGAAGATGGATGTGTCAATCCTCCTTTGCCTCGATTATTATGAGCTCAAAAAAATCCAGATAAAGAACAAGTATCATCTCCCATGAATTGATGAATTGTTTGATCAGCTTCATGAAGCACAATACTTCTCCATGGCGGATTTTCTGTTGGGGTATTATCATGTAAGGGTGATGAGGGAATATATACCCTAGACTGCTTTCGTACAAGATACAAGCACTATAAAATCATTGTAATGCCTTTCAGACTCACTAATGCTCCATCAATCATCCTGGACTTGAGGAATAGATTCTTTATATATTACCTCGACAAATTTGTGGTAGTATTTAAAGATTATATTACGAAATACTCCAAAACCAAAGAGTATCATGAGGAGAATCTACGAACTATACTAGAGACCTTGCAGAAGAAGATTCTCTATGTAAAGTACAAAAAGTGTGAGTTCTTGTTGAAGGAGTTCTCAGTATTACTCTATATCATCACATGTAATGGGATATCTGTGGATCCCTCCAAAACATATGCAATTGAGTGATGGCCAAGGCCAACATCCGTAACAGATTTCTGTTGCATCTTGGGGTTAGCTGGATATTATCGATGATTTTTTATAATGTTCTCATGATTGTCCAATACTCATACCAAGATAACTAAGAAGGGAGTAATGTTTTCTTGGAGTAACTAATGTTATGAATAATTCAAGGAGTTTAAGGGGTGGCTTATCACTACTCCCATTCTCACTTTACCCACAAGTGGAGAACATTTTGTGGTATTCAGTGATGCGTCGAAGAAGGGAATGGGCTGTGTGTTGATGAAAAATGACAAAGGCATTTCCTATGCATAAGGAGAATTTAATATTCATGAGCATAATTATCCAACACATGATTTGGAGTTGGCTGTAGTGATCTTCACATTAAAATTTTTTCGGCAATATCTCTTTTGGGAGAAGTGTGAAATATATACAGAGCACAAATGCCTCAAATATATGTTCACACAAAAATAGTTGAACATGCACCCAAGAATATGGTTAGAGATGATCAATGACTATGACTTCTCAATCCATTACCACCCTAGAAACGTGAATAAATTGGAAGATTCAATTAGTAGAAAGGACCAAGAAATTCTATCATTAATGAGAATTGAGAAGGACCAATTATTCCTAGATTTGATGAAGATGGACATGGGAATCATAAATAAGGGAACATCACCAATCTATTCACAAATTATTTCTCAACTATCTTGTTTAGAAAGGATAAAGTATGCTCAAAAGGATGATGTAGGAATTAATGAAAAAGTGGAAGCTATCAAAAAAGGTAAATCCTTGGAGTTTAATGTTAATTAAGAAGGAATTGTGAGATTTGGGAAAAGGCTATGTGTTCAATCATGTTCGGTGCTAAAGATGGATCTTTTGGATGATAGAAATAGTTTAAATTTCTCTATTCACCTAGGAAACACAAAGATGTATCGAGATCTCTGAGAGCATTATTGGTGTGATAATATGAAGAAGGAGATCACTGAATATACCTCAAACTACCTGGTCTGTCAGGAAGTGAATACAGAGAGGCAGAAGTCTAAGCTGATGATGCAACCATTGCCCATACAAGAATGTAAATTGGAGAACATCAGCATGGACTTTGTTACCAAACTTCCAAAGACATCCAGAGGAAACAATTCAATCTGGGTTGTTATGGATCATCTTAAAAAGGATGCACACATCATTTCTATTCATGAGGATTTCTCATTGGATTATCTTGCAAGGATATATATCAGGGAAGTGGTAAGGCTACATAAAAAACCACTATCTATTATGTCCGATCGAGATCCATGATTCACCTATATGTTTTGGAAGAGTCTTCAAAATTCTCGGAATACTTAACTATACATCGGTATGGCCTATCATCAGAAAACTGATGGCCAATCCCAGCGGACTATCTAGACACTTAAGTAAAGGTTGAGAGCATGCTCAATGGACTTTAATGGAGGATGGGATCAATATATTCCTCTGTTTGAGTTTACTTAGAATAACATTTTCTACTCGTGCATCCAAATTTCACCATATGAATCGCTTTATGGGAAAAGGTGAATAACACTGGCTTTTTGGGATGATTTCGGTGAGCGTAAGATTCTTGGACCAGAAATGGTCGATGAAATGGTGAAGAATGTGAAAACCATTGAGCAGCATATCAAGGCATCCCAGAGTCGACAGAAGATTTTTGCAGATAACCATCAACCAGACCTTGAGTTTAACGACGGAGACATGGTATTTCTACGCATATCTCTGTGGAAGAAGGTCATCAGTTTTGTAAAGAAAGGGAAGTTATGTCCAAGGTACATTGACCCTTTAGAGATTCTTGATCGTGTCGGGGATGTGGCCTATCGACTAGAACATCCACCTACCACAGCCAAAGTACATGATGTCTTTCATGTATCCCTCTTAAAGATGTACGTACCAGACCCTTCACATGTACTCTCTTCAAAGGTGGTACTGTTAGAGGATGGTCTTTCTTATTAGGAGAAACTAATTAAGATCTTAGATTATAGAGAAAAAGTTATATAAAATGAAACAATTCCCCACATCAATGCGTTGTGCCAAAACCAAAATTTTGAATAATTTACGTGGGAATTGGAGGAAATGATGATGCAATGTCAGCCACATCTATTTTAGTGTGGGAAAAGAAAATTTTTTGGGTGAAATTTCATAATGGGTGAAGATTGTTATGACACAAATATTCATTAATGGAAATCCCTCTTGATCTAATTAAATGTTTTTTATGTAAAATGTTTATATAAAATGTCAGCTTCTTTGGTTTTATGTTTAGAATTGTGAATGTTGCTAATATATCCATTGAACAGTGATCACATGATTATTATAAATATTGGGTTTTAAAAAATCCAATTTACTCAGACAATGGAAGCGATGACCTCATCTAGTAGATGTTCCACATATTAATCCTATTTGATAGATCTTGGAATGGAGGTGGTGGCATTGGGATTCAATCTTGATGAAGCTCAAGTCGAGCTTGAACAATTTAATCTTGAGCGGAACTGCCTATGGGAGAAGTGGAAGTTGATAGAGATTACGACCTGAGCGATGTTATCCAAGCCACCCCAAGAGTTTTTCAACATTGCACACCTCACCCTTTGGTCTTATGTGGGGTTTTAAGGGGTTATTTAATAAGACCCCAGTACTATGGTTATGTACATAAGTTTTTTATATAATAATTAATATACTTTCATTTTATTATTGTGACCTTGTAAATAGTTTTTAAAGATACAATTGTTTTTTTGGTTAATGTTCAATTAAGAAAAATATTTTTATGTATTAATGTATTTTTGATTAAAATATTATTTTAGTAAAATATTATTATTTTTATAAAATTAAATTTTATTAAATATAAACGATCATATAATTTTATGAATGCAATTTTAATTTTTATTACGTTTTGAAAGCCATTTTTATCAAAACCCGTGATTTTTTTATAAAGTTTAGTTTTTATTTTAAAAGTGAAAATTAATATATTTAGAAAATTCATTAGATAAAATGAATAATATTTCTGGAATTAGGATGTCATAATTATTCAATGGTTAATTTTTCATAATTTTTCCAAGAAAATCAAATTTTTGGGTCAAAATTAAATACCATTTAAATATGTATTTTGTTTTATGACATCATAATGAACCAATAGTGAAGTAATAAAATAATATAATCATTATGTTCGACCAATATATGTTTTGACACTAATATAATTTTATTTTGGGTTTGTTTTTTTATTTTTCAAAGTTGTAGTGTATCCTTCAAAACTTATTAATCATTTTTTTTAAATTGTTTTCTTAAGAGTGTGACTCAACTCCACATAAGAAACCCCATTATTTTAAGAAGATCGGACATGGGCCTTATAAAATATTGTTTTTAACTTCCCTTTTACAAAACCCATGGGAAAACCCATCGGCTGGTTTGTGGTTTGGATTAGTTTAATGTGAGGTGTCCCAAACCTAAATAATAAAGAATTCCCTCCCCTTTCTTATATATACCCCCACAAGCTCCCACTTCCTCCACACTAAAACCCTTTGAATTTAGTCCAACCTATGCCCTCATTTATCTAGAATCCTTCCATGGTGCCCAGGCTCCCAAGAATCCTCTCTCAATCCTCTCTCAAGCCTTTGTAATCACACTTCCAAGTAAGGGATTTTTCTTCCTTTCTCATTTTTTCCAATATTCTTTAAATTGTTATTCCATTTTAATTTCAATTATAAATGGTGGGGTATGGTTTCAAACCTCCCCCATACTTCCCTATTTATGTTTTAATGATGGGATACCCCTTTCTCTCTCATGAAATTCCCCCCATTACACTTGTTAGTATGCTGATATTTTGAAAAGAATTTCATTCTCTTCATTTACATTCAAGAAATTAGTTTGTATCACGAATCAAAATTCAATTAAAATTTTTGTGAAATGTATCTATATGCCCCACTTACTATCCATGTCATTTAAATACTATGAGACACCCATTTCTCTCTCATCAACCAATATTATGATTTCTTATGTCACGTCGTTATGTTGCTGAAATTGTACCCCGCTTCTCCAAGACAAAGTCATTGTGTAGTGAATACCATGCTCATTTCTATATCAAATTTATTCACCATTATTAACATTTACGTATGGTTTAAATAGTTTCATGTATGTATTCCACATTATTTTATCACAGAATAAATGATTATATTGAATGATTCAATGTTTTATTATCCATGTGGCAGACTTATGCATGATGTCAAATGTTTAAGAAGGGTGTTCCCTGATAGTTCTCCAATGCATTGGGCACATTATAGAATCCTGATACATCATGTGAATTTGGTGTTTACTCATGATAATTTAAGTGCAATTAGCGTTTACTCGTGCTTCAGGTGCAATGAGGGTTCACTCATGCTCCAAGTGCAATGAGCATTGGTTCATGCTAATTCCATGTTAAGTGTTGTTGCCACATTTCCATGTTATGATTATCGTGATGCATTTATGTTTATTATTCTCTTGTGCTCTATTGATATGCCTATTTTCTTACATGTACTATATTACTCATGTGATTCAATGATTATTCCCTTAATGTGCTTCATATCTCACCCTTTTCTTATGCATGTCCTCAGGTTATCCCACGAAATGCTAAGTACGGGTTAATGTAGTGGTCATGTAAAGGATCTCTCCAATAAAGTTATTTTATTTCCTATTTTATGTTGTTTTGTATTTATCCTAAGACATATAGAAACTAGACCTCTCGATCTTCTATGTTTTATCATGTGAATTTTATGTAATATATTATGTTTAATTTTTTTTATAAAAATCAGGTTTGTCGTAGGTATTCCCTGGCCTCAATGTTTGATGCTCCCATTAGAATTGGTCTGGTGTGTTGGTTGTAAAGAAGGATTTGGGAGGTGTTTTTCAAGAGGAAGAAGGCATTCTAGGATGTGCCTTAGCGTGGGATTTTTATCCTTTGACTATCAATGTGATGTCCCCTTCATTAATGAACCACAAAGGGCCTCTAGTTCTCGATGATTTTTTCACCAGGAGATTTATTGCTATATTTATGTCTGCTAATGACGATGATGGTGCTACGAGTTGATGATTACGGGTTTTGACAACATATTCAACAAAAAAACGGTACGACTATGGTTTTTGACAGCTTCTGCGATAGCGAACTAATTGGAAGAAGGGTTTGTTTTGTGTCATGGAACATGTCATAAGTTGGGACAAGGACCAAGGTGTGATGATTTTTTGCGTTGAATTTCAAATTATGAATTTTGAAGGTTTATGGTTGAAATGGGTTTTGTAGTGTATGTGGGGATATGAAATGTGGGGTAAGGATCCCACTATACCAAAAATAATTATATAAAAATAATAATAATAGTGTAATTTGAGAGTGATTATGAACAAATATATAGAGAATATATTACTAAAATGACTAGTTTTGACAATAAAAATTTAATAATCAAGTATAGATGACTAGGATTGTCGGTTCTGAATGTATACATGAGATAAATTTTCATTATTTATTCAAAAAATAATATATTTACTATGTTAATTATGTTTTAATAAGATTAATATTTTTTATAGTTGTTTACAACACATAAATGAAAATGGAAATCCTTATGTGAGATCCTATATTTTTTAGGTATGTCCCTCTTTAATCTTCTGTTTGAACCATTTTATGCTTAGTTTAACCATTTCAAATTACCATAATTTTTCTTGTTCTTATTTTAGAATAAACCTTTTGTGTTAAATGCGGGATCTGTGGAAGTTGTTTAGGGTTGTATAGTGGAAGTATACATTATTGGAGATGTTTTAGTACCACCATGCCGATAGGATTAAAGTAGTTGGGAAAAGCTATAGGAATCCTACTAGTGACGTGACGACCCAGGAGCCACTCAATGGTTTCCCGGACCTAGTTGCCCACATGGCCTCAAGTGTGCATCCCCATACACCAGAGGCTACCAACTAGCAGTGAAGACCTAGGGTTTATCAAAGGGGAGAATATTCCATTATTACCTATGTTTATAACTATAGATAAATAAGGTAACATTTAAATTTAGAAAGCATAATATGAAAAAATGGCATACTAGATAACATAAACTATAAAATAGGACCAATAACCCACTATAGTGGAGTCAAATAAAAATAATAAACAATAGAAGAAAATGATAATGATACTGAAAAGTTAATTATAATGTATTTCTTGTATCTATGGAAAACATGGATACATGAAATAAAGAATAACAAGCTATACAAAATAAGAAATAAATAATCTAAAAACAATCCATGAATCCTGATCTCCAACTCGATCATATGCTACCAATCTATATCTTTAGAAAGAAAGAAATATTAGGTGTCCAATGTTGGAAACTTCCCCTTTTCAATATCTCCATACATATAATACACCCAAGTACAAATGGAGTTCATAATAGAGTGAGAGATATCATAGTTGGCAACCATAGACGACCTCTATACTATTTAGTCAGTAAAATATTAACTGATAGTGTAAAGGAATATATAAATGTAAAGTAGTGAAGTAATGTAAATTCTTAGTGACCTTTATCAACCATAGATGGTAATGCCTCTTAACATGATATTATTTAATTAATTTATTTAAGTTCAATTTATAAAAACAAGTCTTATGAGATATAACCAACACTTAAATCCTATCATGATAGTACTAATAAAAGATCCATGATAGGATCTAGAATCCGGTAATAATGACAATAATGAAGAGGATTCATTGTAATAACCCAGGAATCGTTGACCTCGGGATTCGAGCAAACTTAGTAATAATATATAGCCTAGATAAGGGGTTTTCATGTAATCTAAGGGATGTATCCTAAGGCATTCCACTGTGTTATGATACTAATTGAGTCCAAGAAACTCATCCAAGTTAAATGGTATAAGAAATGACTATTACCAATGGGGGTATCCATGGAGCCTCATATATATTGACAAGACACTAGATCCAAGGAGTGTATCCCAGGAATCCAATAATGATAATGGAGGGATCCAATGACATCATGTCGGGTATTCACTAGTAGACAATGACTGGGTCCCAAGGTGGGTATATCCCTTGTAAACCTAAATCCTTGAATTAGAATGGAATCCAAATGTTCTCAATACATTCCCTCATGAATCCATGTTTAGCTCAAGTCTGATCATTCCAATAATGATGTTATGATTCATATGCCATATTCACATTATATGTATTTCATGCTTTAACTATGATCTTCTAATACTCATGCCTTTTAATAATTTTGTTGGTTCATTCTATTTCCATTCAAATACGTGACCAGTCTAGAAGGAAATAAACCCATTTATTAGTTCATTTATGTCTTAATCAATTCATTAAGATCACTCTAATACCTTCAAACAACATTAAAATGGGTTATGCTGATATGTAACCAAGTCATTCAATTACATTTAAATAGTCCAAGTGATATATATATATATGCTTTCCAATTTCAATTTAAAGGTTCCTTAGTTGATTTAAATCACAAACCATAGAAGGTTCAAGTAAGATCTCCATAAGTAATAGCTATTAACAATTCATTGATTTAATTAAACACTTACCTTTATCAAGGTCATGTCATGGAATACCTAAATGGTGGCACAAATTGGTTTAGAAGCTATTAAAATCATAATTAAAGGGGGAATCATACATCGGATGGGAAACATTGTGGTGAAATCATCTAAAAATGAAGAAAATATTTAAAAAGTGTGTTTGAATATGATTTTGACAACTATAAACATGTTATATTAATTTAATAGGCCATGCCCAATGGAATCGGTCTGCACACTATTAAGACATTTTATAAAGTGAAGCGTCTTGATGGATTATTCATAGAAAACGTTCTATGAGGCTATAACATTATCCTCATCTAGTTTTAGCATTTAGTATGGCATTTATCAGAAGAAATATGAAGAAAGGATCAACTCATGGGAAATCGGGAATATGAGCCTACATCTAAGTAACATCTTCAAGGGAAAAAATAATGAATAATTAATAAAGATGAATTTAGTACATACCTATGGGAATTCAACATGATGAATGAGATCGAATCGGACATCAGATCAGAGAATATAAGAAAACCCCATCAAAGAGGGATTGGGAGATTAAAAAGGGAGAAGAAAGAGATTGTTTTCCATTGGAAGATATAAAATTGGGAGGGGATTAAACATAAAGGCAATTAAGAGAATTTTGGTAATTTCACCCAAAATATTAGGGGTACACTACATAAGGAGGGTCCCACATGGTGAGGCCACCATTTTAGGTAAACCATGCGCCATCTATGTGATTCAGCTCTGCTAAAATCTGTAGACTTCCTACATGGTCGTTTGGCCCCTGACATAGTGTTAGGAAAACCTGCATACCCTTTTTTCTCCACTTTCGTTCCTTGAATGGTTAGGAGAGACCATCTGGTCTTGATTGAATGGTTTCTTCTAACTATGTGGCCAAATTATTTTCTCCATAGAATATGGTGCTGAGCTCTAAATAATCCCTGGACACCCAAAAAATCGTTATAACCTCATTAGGCATCCAAATTAGGGCCATTATAAAGAATTAGATTGAAATTATAAACACCTATAACTAAGATAAAAACCGGGTTCTAACACTACCGTCAGGTGGGTGGAACCCACCATCCAATTGATGAGGTTCCTAGCTGAGCAATGGCTTTAGCAAACACCATCAACTAGCTAGTGGTTCTCACTGGTTACCTAGTGGTATCGAGCTGTGCTAGACTAAGCATTGTAGGAATCATATTTTCTTCTCTAAAACCCCATTTAATAATTTTAATCCATAATTTTGACCCAAATATGATATTTACGACTTTGAAGGATTTTATAAGGAATATTTTTCTTCTTTAGCACCTCTCCTTGATCATTTAACAAATCTTCAATATAGATGGATTGAATTGATAATTCCATCTTAGTTTTATGTTCTCCCCTTATACTCCCTTTGTATCTCTTTCTTCAATCCTAGACATGGTGGATCAAACACTATGCATGGGAGACCATGGGGTTTCAAATTTATCTTTTCATTCAATATCATAGTGTCTTATTTTTTTCTTTAGATAGGTGGTCTAAAAGAACTCACTATGGCCAGATTCGATTTCCTAGTATGTGAATCCTATGTGCAAATTCTAACACACAGTGAGTGTGACTTATAATAATTTTAAGCCTCTAGATTAGATTGATTTATCATCCTTAGGCCCCCCTTGAATATTTTTGGGTCCATTGGCATTGAGACTAGATATTGTGGTTGCATGAGTGGTTTGTCTAACATTTATCCTAGTTTGTAACATGTAACATACGAACCATGATCCCTACATTTAATTGGAAATTATTATTGGAATGGTTTAATTTTATTAATTTGACTAACTTATGAATGGATGAAATTGTCTTACTTATGAGTCACAAGTCATGTAAGTGGTTTAAATGAATGAAATTGGGATTATCTTGATGACAATGATAAATGGGTAAAATTTGAATAAGAATCAGAATTTATAGACTGATTATGTAATTTTTTAAATTTGGAAGGAATAGGGAAATGGATTTTATATTTAATTATGATGATAAATGCTAGGTGGCATGAATTTACCACCATGGAATATGTATTATGTTTGGAATTTATGTTGTTTTTATATTCTTTAGATATTTCATGGTGCCTGAGGGAGAGACACACATTGGACTGATTCCTAAGAGATAGATTTTTGATTTACGGATGTTTTTGGGTGACATGCACATATACATGGGACTAAAATTGATATGTGTAGTTTCATGATGTTAACGGGTGAAGAGATGGATGAATTGATGTCTGAGGGCGAAGTGTATAATATTTTTGATGCCTAAGGGTGTGGTGTTTGATTCCATAGCGCCTTAGGGAAAGATGTGTAGTCATAAGTGATTCATATGGGAGAGTTTGTAGAAAGGAAATGGTAATCATTTTTTATTATTTTAACCGGGATGAAAGGATAGAGACATTCAACATAGGGCCAACATAGGTTTCAATAACCTTGGGTGACATCCTTGGGCTTGAGGGTCATGAGTTTATTTCATGTTCTATATTAATTTATGAATTAATCTCCCAGTTTTTAATACTATTTCAGTCACAATATTATCATACTAAATTGTTTATACACCATGGGTGTCTACCTACTTGGGTTTTCTGACATATTGTTCTGGAATCGTTCAGTATGTGGAATGACTTCATGGATTCAGTCCTGGACATAGGAATGGAATAATTCATTTAATTATTGCTATCTTGATTATCATGACTAGATCTTGGAGGTCGGACCAAGCATGGGGTTCGAGATTAGAGTAGTGAGTCCCCCTTATTTGTTTGTCTCTAGTCGGTTTCATATAAAATTCAACATAAAACATATAAAACATGAATTATACAATGATGTAGTTTATTATATTTGTTTTTATTTTAATGTTATCCTATTGATCTTTTTGATTTTATTTACAGAGATTTTTTTAAAAAAATTACCTCTCTTTTATCTATCATATGACAAAGTGTATAGTCTCCTCATAATTCAGTTTAGACCCTCACTGCTTGTCAGCTTCCACTAGGGTTTGAGGAGTAGATATCCTATTTGCATGAGGTGAATGATAGTTATCACTCTCCTAAAGCATAACTGGAAGATGATCTAATGCGTGGGAGTTTTTGACCCATGTGCAGGAGAAAACCAAAGTTTCTAGGGATCAGATTATTGTTCTTAAGGATCAATTTTCATAGTTGGAATCATATTTTACCTTGGGTGATTATTTTATGGTGTGGTATCCCTATTTTATGATATTTTAATCATGGGGTGGTACAACATGAGGTTCTTATACAAGCATCATGGTAAGCATGTAAGGAAAAATATTGACATGAAATGTTCATGCTAGGGACATATTTACCATTTAAGATATATATATTCTTATCTAAATCGTGAAATGTAATCCCTTATCTTATAAGATAAAATGAAATATAAGATCATGTTATAGCAGTCCAATCCACTTGATTATCTAATTTTATAGTGACTCAGTTTCCTAGGTTAATTATTTCATCATATACATCCAATTATGATCTTGTTATGAATCCTATCATTCGAGGAGTTTGTTGGCCATTTTATGGAAAATGCCTCTTCACCATCTTCTAGATGATCATTAGAAGTGTGGTTACTAGTACACACCATAGATGGTTGATCTACAACTTCTTGAAGCCCTAGGGAATCCAATGGATGATCAACTGTATGATAGTTTCTTGTGAGTCATGTGGTCCTTATAGTGGGAGACTACTCACATCATTCCATTTATTATTGAAAAAATGAGGACATTTTAGTTATAGCACCCACCCATGTTTGCTATGGAGGATATCCCTTTGGCAACAATGTTTTGTTTTCAGTATGTTTAAATGATCTTTAATCATCTAAAGAGAAACATAGAGAGGATGGTGATTCTTGTTGCATACATGATATGAGGATTATCCATTAACTGATGGGACATATTGGTTCAGGATAATTACTATGAGGGACTGAATTGAGAGGATTTCCAAAAAATGTCCTTTGACCATTTGTGCCAAGAGATGCTAAGAGAGAAGTGTTCTACAAAATTATTACACCTGATGAAAAAGAGAATATCATTAATGGATTACAGTAGTCAATTCAAAGGACTGCATCAATTTACTCTAAATTTTGATAGAGATGAGGCAACTAGGTTGAAGTACTTCTAGGAGGGTATTTACCATGAGCTAAAGTCTCAGGTGAATGTATTTAGGTTGAGAAAATTCAAAAACACTATATATCAAGCTCTCATATCTAAAGGGATCATGAGAGAGTCCCAGAGTGGTGGGTAGATAGTATTTCATAGATGATTCGGGAGATTTTGTTCATGTAGCTGGATGCATCATTAAAATAACTACCATTTGAAAAATAGTTGGCAGAGTATTCTGGATAGTGGGCCCTCTTATCCAAAAAATGAATAGGCCCATTGTTACTAGTGTGGAATGTATTTCTAAAAGTAAGACTAGTGTCCTAGTGTGTAATGCATGTCTACATGTAAGACCAGTGTTCTAGATCACCAGTGGAGTGTCATACTTGTTGTAATATGGGACATATACAGTGGTTATATAAGAGAAAACAGTAGTCAAGTGGTAGTAGAGGTAATGGAAGGAACCACAATATAGGAAGTAATTAGATACCCTTAGCGAATAGGGGGATGGAGTTTCACAAGTTACTTGGGTCGGGGTAGGGGACAAGGTTCCCTGATGAAAGATAGAATGTTTCAGTAGAAAGGAGCCTCACATAATAGTTAGAATAGGTCTCACGGTATAGGGGTGAGTCATATGCACTCTATGAAGTATACTCACACAAATTTGGATTTGGGACCATCCAATATTCAAGGTACAATTATAGTATCATATACCCTCACTTGTTCTCTTATTGATTCATGGGAATCATACTATTTTATATCTTACCAAATTTTCTATAGATTGAGATCGACTGTGGAGTATCTATTTGATTTTATTTCAATAAATATGATGTTATGAGTGAAATTAATGGTTATCATATAGTACATGGAGTTTTCACTTGAGATTCATGGTTACTGTTATCTATAAGATCTATTTTTGCTGGAAATATTCTGATTTGATTTCATTCTAGGTATGGATGGGCTAGTTATGTATCTAACTCATATCAACTATTATCAGATGAGAGAGACATTCCTATCACTATAAGGGGGAATCTAAATCAATCATGGTGAATGAGATCCTTAGGTTGGTCATGCATGACCAATTCTATTTATATTGGATTGTCACATAGTCCATGTGAAAATCCTTATGATGGATAATATTCAGTCACAACAGTGTACATTTCCTCTACTAGTATACCATTTTTTGGATGTATTTCTTAATGAATTATATATATTACCAATAGAGAGGGAGATATTGTTCATTATTTAGTTGGTTATGTGAGCCAATCCTATTTCTATAATGACATATAGGATAAAACTAATGGAGCTTTGAGAGTTGAAAGTGATTTTTGATGATAAGGAAACTAAGGGATTCGTATGGCCTATTAGTTCAACATGGGTGTCTCCTTTGATTTTGAGCAAAAAGGATGACATGAATTTTCACCTATGTGTGGATTACTAGATTCTGAACTAGATGATGGTCATGAAATTTTATCCCCTTCAATGTATCGAATATCTCTTTGATCGGTTTATTAATTCCCAAATTTTCTATAAGATTTACTTGAGGATAGGGTACCATCAGATGATATTGAGACCGTCGGACATACATAAAAAAATTATCGGATGAAGGTATGGATTAAATGAGGTTTTGGTGATTTTTTACCTAATAAATGCACTGATGATATTCCTAGCCTTAATGAATCAAATCATCAATCCATATCTAGATCATTTTTTATGGTTCTTGTTGATGACATAGTTGTCTACTCCTAGTTTGGAGATGATCATGACGGACATCTTCCAAATATATTGAGTATGTAGAGATATTATTTCTCATATATCAAGCTATCTAAATGTCATATCTAGATTGAGAAAGTGAAATTCCAAGGTCATGTTATCCATAGGATTCAATTTCAGTAGACCTAGAGAATGTGATGACCATGGTATCTTGGTAATGACTCAAGAATGCCTTTGAGATTCAAATATTTATAAGGTTGGAAGGATATTACTATCATTTCATCCAGAACATATCCCACCTAGAAGAACTGATGAATATACTTGCAATGAAATATGTGGATTTTGTTAAGTTAGATGATTACATGGAGTTTTTCCAAGAATTATTGATATACTTGACTTCAACACCGATCCTCACCTAACATGAGCTATATATGGAAAGTTTCAAGTACTGTGATGCATTAAGGGTTCATCTTGGGGAAGTGATAATGTAAGAGAATCAAGTTATTACTGTTGAATCTAGAAAATTATGGCCCCACAAAATGAAACATCTCACTCATGTTTTAGAGATATATACAATGGTATATACCCTGATATATTTTAGACATTATCTGATGGGTGAGAGGTTTGTGGTGTACATAGATCACAAGATCCTGATGTACATTTTCCATAGATAAACTAGAATATTTTTTAATGGAGGTGGGATGAATACCTACAGTCTTATGAATTTGATTTCAAACACACATCATGAAAGGGAATCATTACCTTCGACTCCATGAATATGATGATGCAGTCAATGGTAGTGAAAGAATCTTATATTGATTGGTAGCTGATGGCTCTGTTTATAGATATGCATCTTGATGATCAGGAGTCCAAGAGGATAATAACATTGACATGGTCATGTATTATTTCCATGATCCTAAATTGGATTAAAATAGATAATTTATCTGATCTAGAATGCTTAGTAATGAGGGACAACAATTATGATGTATATAAACCATAAGGTTGGTCTCTTAATAGTGATAAATTTCTTCATGTGCATAGATGTATTAGGGAACAAATTGGTTTGTGTAATTATATGATTAGGGAATTCCATTCTTCAAAATGGGAGGTAAATCCAAGTTTAACAATTATGCATCATGATGTCTATATTATATAATGGTTTCTTGGGATAAGGTGAATGATAGTGGTATTTATGGCATGATGTCTCACCTAACAGCTGGTGAAGAATAAGTATCATTGTCCTTATAGGTTACATTAACCTTTTCTAATCATGTAATGGGAGTAGGATGATATCACTATGTATTTCATGATAGTATTACCTAGGAAACAAATAATAAATGATGTAGTAGTGTTGATTGTATATTAAATGATAATGGAATCCCACATCTAACCTATCAGGGAGACCATCACCATCGATGATTTGTATAGTCTCTATATAATGGTGATAGTTTGATTATTTGGTGTTCCAATGAGTGTCATTTCTAATCAAGATCTCTATTTCACATCACAATTTTGGAAGGTACTTGAAAAGGAATTGTGTTCGCATGTTCTTCTAAAAACGACCTACCTTCCTCAGAATGATGGGAAAGCCTAGCATATGATTCAGATTCTGGAGGACAAGTTGCAACATGTAATTTTTATTTTTGTGGTTCTTAGGATGATCATCTAGAAATCACGGGGTTATAATATAATAATAGATTCTATGTATCAATATAAATGGATCATTTCAAGGATTTATATGGAAGTCCTTGCTTTTTTCTTTTATTATAGTTAGAGACATGAGAGTTAGCCCTTATTGGACATGGTTTCACATTGGAAACATCTAATTATGATAAATTGATTATAATTACATTGAATATTGTTTAGAGAGAGTAGAAATATTACAAAAAAATTAGATATGAACATAAGATTTTGTTTTTTGTCCTCGTGGTTTTATTTATGTGTCAACTAGGCTGGGGAAACACCATATAAAAAAAGTGAAATTCATCAACCATATTTTTAATGCCATTTGAAATAGTGGAATGAAAATGTATTGTGGATTACCAGTTGACTCTTTGTAACATTATAGTTACATGAATGACAAGTTTCATTCGTCAGAGATTTCCACATATTTCCTTTCTTCTTCTCACATGACAGATAGAGATTATGTTGATCTTGATACTGATACAATCTTTACGAATATTTTTTTCCCTATCGTAGTCCATAGTGATAAGAGTATAGGTGGAATGAACAATCTTCTAGTGTGAGTAATGTTTCACTTTTATAATTTTTAGGTGGAGAACTATCAATGGTATTACAATAAATAGGTGATGTGCCCTAATTTTTCTACTGATACATTTTAGTTATTCTTTGGAGCACAACTTTTGGATGAGCTGTTATATGGTGGGGATGTTTTAAGGACCCACAATTTCTAGGTACAATCCTCATCAATTTTTTGTTTGAACTTATTTAATCATTATGGAACTATTTTTAATTCCCATAATAGATTTTTTTCTTATTTTTAAAGAATTTTTTAGAGGTGCATGAGGTCTAAGTGAATGTTTTCTAGGGATGGATAACAATAGCATGTAGTGTTAGAGATGTTGTAGTTCCATTCTCTAGTTTTTGGGATAGTAGTAGCTGGAAAAATATATAGAAATTCCACTGACCAATCTGGGGAACCCATCATCTAACCAGTGGGGTTCCCAGCCATGAAATGGCTCTCATGGACACCACTGACTACCCAATCGTGTCGGGATGTGCTAGACTAAGTAGGGGTAGAATCATGTTTTCTAACCTAAAACTCATTTAATCCTCTTAATCCTTTTTTTCAACACTAATAAGTTATTTATTCATTTTAAGGGTTATCTAAGCCATCTTAGGATTCTCTATTACCTATAATTGATCTTCTGAACGTCTCTACAATACGGACACCTTAAATCGGTATATTCATCTTAGTTCTGATGTATTCCTTTTTCCCTTCCTTTGGATATCCTTCTCACATATTTAATGTTGTGTATCAGCAATTTCCCATAGGAGATCACTATGTTGCATGTTGATCTAAGAATTTGATCATGTGGGTTCATTTTAGTTTCACATGTTAGGTAGTCTAAAACAACTCCCTATGTCATGACTCGATTTCACGTATATAGATCCTATGATATTTTGATGGAATGTCATAATAATGACCGATAATTTTTGAAATATACTAGATTGGTATGATTTCACATCCTTATACCTCCCATATAACTTGTCGGTCATGTTGGTGTTGACCCCATGATTTTTGGTCACCTGAGTGATATGTTTACCCTCAAACCGATATTGGAACTGGGAGCATATGAATCATGATCGATGCATTTAATGGTTAAATGTTCATTAAATCATTTAATTTATGAATTTTAATAACATGTGAATTTATTTAATGATTCTATTTATTTTTATAAGACAATGGGATATTTAAAAAATATTTATGAAGTAAGGAGTTGAGTCATCATGGAATTCCAAGGGCTAGAGATCCTTAGAGTAGTGATATTAAAAATATTAAAAATATTATATCATTCACATGATGTTTTTAAATAATAATTGAATAGGCACATAACAGGGTATCTTCTAGGAATTCAATACCTCTATATAATTAAAAATGTTTTTATTACCCTAAATGTGACATAAC
This sequence comes from Viscum album, assembly GCA_963277665.1. Taxonomy (NCBI): domain Eukaryota; kingdom Viridiplantae; phylum Streptophyta; class Magnoliopsida; order Santalales; family Viscaceae; genus Viscum; species Viscum album. The sequence continues at coordinate 1,876,159,672 of OY728150.1, read as the reverse complement.
CTTTATGTGCATCAGGTGTTTGGATTAAGTGAAATCAGATGATGATTAATAAATAAATAAATAAATTTAAATATTTAATATCCATGACCAATTTCAATCATATTTAAACCTAGATATAGGAAAATTGCAGGGTTATCTTTATAATCATGGGTAATTGGAGGGGGTGTATGGTTAGACAGATCCAGTGGCAAGTGAGTTGGTTAATGGTCATGTGATTGTGGATTGATGGTTGGATTACCTTGATGATTGTCACCATCAAAAGATAATTAGGATCAAATGAAGAAAATGTGGAATTTTTCTTCACCAATGAAATATCCAAACGCATTTTTGGGAATTTGATTCTCATTGGTTTATTCCCCGTTAGATAATCCCATGAAAAACATGAATTAACTCTACCAATATAATGATTCATGAGTCAATAATGTTTTGTAGGTAGTAATTTTGATTATTTTTTATTTATTGTTTCTTCATTTAATATTATAATAAAATTAATTTTAGTCAAACCTAGATAATGGATGTGGTTTATTCATCTTGTTGTGTTTTGATATTTTCCATCACTTTTCATCTGTCATTCATCATCGAAATTCCATTTGTCCGATGGTGTAATAAATGTAAACTGAATGATTATTGCGTAATCAATAGTTATAATAACATGTCCTCACCATAGGTTTGGGATTGAGATCATAAACATGATCAGTGTGTCGTGATGAGCATTGGCGACCGAGGATTTAATTTGATACCCATAGTCCATGGTTTTGTGTGGTGATGGTAGTGTGGCATGATGAGTATCATTTACCATGGGGTGGGATGTACATAATCTTCCCACTGGGGATAGTGATGATGTGGTCAGCCTAGATACATGATTCGGGGTGCGAATCTAGACAAATCTACCGGTGGTGGAGGCATGAGTGAAATTTGATGAAGAATCAGTGGGTTCTAGAAAATCCTGACATACATGGTGTATATTTTAGGAACACACACTATGTAGTATCCTTTATATGGTGGATAGAGTTTCCATATGGATTTAAATATAGAATTCCATTTGGTGATTCCATACATCATGTGAAACTTATCTAACTATCTTGGAATGAACATGGAGTACAACCCCAATATGCCATGTGACCACACACATCGTGTTGTGTGATCACATGTTTTGTAACTCGGACGACTCAATGTTTATAGCAAGTAAAATCCCAGAAGTCTATGTGTCCCCACATAACACGTATGGTGAGGAACAAACTATGTACATTAGAAGGTATACAAGCATGAGAAGATGTAAAAATCCATGTGTTTCCCTAAACCCTACACCCCTTGTGACGTGGAGAACACACCATGCAATTAGAAAAATACATGGAATGAATAGTGTATATAAGAACTCCATGAGTACATTGGAATGGGATATAGAAACAAATACTAAAACAGATATAAAGAAGAGTTCCAGATCAATATCTATACACCATACACCCCTAGGGATAGAATGTGTATTTTTTGAAATGAATTCCATGTGAGAACATGACAAGGTTACTTCCAAACATAGAGAGACACACCTTGTACCATTATAGTACATACCACGTAATTATTCAATTATAGGTTGGAGCCCGTGTTATTCTCATTTCAGATCAATTGTGATCTTGTGTGTCTTCCCTTGGAACTGTTTCTATTGGGTATCTTCCCTTGGTCCATCCCTATGAGGGTACAATGAGGCAACACATCATTATCCTAGGATGTGATCTCCTCTATGGAATTAGTCTCATATAGAGTTACAAAATTCTTATGTAAGTCCCAATGTGCGATCCTATGGAATTCCTCCCTAGGTGGGGTTTTAGAAATATTTATGATCCACTTACAGAGCTATATGATCCCTAATATATATGTTTATTCTAGATCAGTTCTAACATACCCCATGAACCTAGGCATGATCCCTTATCTATGTATGAACACCTCTTGTCTTTTGATGATGTGTATTCTTATTGATTGTGTATCTCAGATGATCCCTATTATTTTATTCATTCTTCATTATAGATAACCCCAATGAGATTGATATCTATGATGATATCCATTAGGATAGAAAAACTCAATGAGTGAGACCTCTTAGATGAGTTCCATCAAGGATATAAAGACTCATGGAGTGGGTTCCATCATATGTGTCTTACCATAGACCCTATAGTAGAATCATAAGATGGTATTTAGGTCATGACCTAACCTTAATAATTACTGCCTATCTAGATAATGTCTGACTAATCTCTTAATGCTTTGTGTTTTGTGATTTTGCGGCTTTTTATTGGGTATTCATATAATCACCACTACATGTGTTATTCCCACACATGTCTTGTCTTATGAAGACCACATGATTTTCATTGGAGTCCCATTTAGAATAGGAGTAGAAAAGAATATTTAGATCTTATTTATACTAAAAGGAAATTAAATGGTTCAAAGAGATGAACTTGGGTAGGTACCCCTATTTTTTAATAAGGTTGTGTTCTCTACAAGTTTTTTGGGCTAGTATTTTTCATTTTATACTTCTAATGTAGGTATTATGGTAATCAGATGTGAGATAGATGTTATGCATTAATGTTCTCTTGGATTTTTGTGAAACTGTGTTATTATAGGATCTCATATTTTGATTGACATTTAGATATCATTGAACCCTTAGGTATGTTTTATGAATTAGGAAAACACTGTTAAATTATATCAAGTTTATATTTTAGGCTAGGGAACCCAATATTTGTGTAGAAGTTAATGTATCCATTCACCAGAACTCTAATAACTAGTTGTTTGACTTATCAATCAAAGGAACCAATTGAAGAGAAAACATATGTACATTCATCATATTGGAATGGTTTTTTCCTCATGTCCTTCATCCGTATGCTCTCTAGATATGATATTTCGACCATGGAGTGTCTCAAAAATTATTGGATGTTGCCATGATAATAAATCTATAGGATTTTATAGAAAGATCAAGGTTATGATATTCTTGGATATGAGCCTTTAATTTTTTTATTTGTGCAGAAGAAAATTCCTTTAGGTGGATATAGAGTGATGCATCCACAGGTTCAGAAGTATGATGTCTCATGTCTAGTAGTTTAGTTAGATTCTACACCTCAGGGTTTGAAATTTGTTAGTTCTGATAATATGGATGGATGATGCACCTATGGTGAGTACAGTTCAGGAGTTGTAGAGTTAGAGATCTCCCATGTTTTGTGGGGGTATGGATCCCCTTCCAATGTTTTAGAGGACTAGAGGGAGCCTATGGTTGAAGGGTCCCACTTTGTTATGACCCCTCTTTATGGTATCATTAGGGGTGAGAATTCTTCAAGGAAACCCAAGGTATTATGAAATCCCTATGTTGGTGAATTTTGATGTGGATTCAAACACATAAAGAATATAGATAATTACACCATCGAGATAAATTCCCATGACATGATTTAAAACGATATGGATGAGTCAGTGCTTCCAACAGAGTATAGTGTCATGATGTGGTGGATGTGTTCATTAGCCTTATATGATTGAGGTTATTCTGATGTGACAATGTATAAAAGTGAGGCATGGTTGAGGTGAATAGGTGGTAAAGGGAAAGGATAACTTCATGTGTAATGATCTTGTAACCGAGAGACTATTAGTGTGGTTCAAGGTACAACCTATGTTTTATCTACTCCTATTGGAGTTTTAGTACAAAGTCATAAGCCCTATTTCACTGAACAAGTACCCTATTTGTGACCCTACGATAGTAGTGGATGATTTTAGTTCAACCCTTGTTTTTTGAGGCTTCTACAAAAGAGGATTAGTGATCATACACTTCTATTGATGGTGTGACCCAAATCTACATTGATATAGAGAGAACCTCTCATGGAATATTTCCATAATGACAATGAGATCTTATGATGTTGTCCTTATTATGGGATGATTTTATACCATTTATGAATAATTTTCTACTATCAGTGATGTTTAATGTGTTTATGAGTTAGTAGTAATTTTTTTAATTATATGAATAAATTGTTGGGTACATACCATCGTAGTTGGAGCTTGCAAGATACTCAAGGATAGTTCAAAAAATTATATGAGAGTAAAAAATTTATATGAATCTTTTGAAGTAACAGTTATGGATTCATGATGTCCAATTATTGGGATATATCTCTTTGTATATGGGAGTGATAGTGGTACCATTAATGGTTCAGGTTGTTCAAGATTAGGAGAGACATGAGAGTTTTCCCAAGATAATAGATGCGCATAGTGCAGTTTTTGTTAATTGTTGTATAGAGAGATGATGGAGTATTTTTCCTCTTTTTAATTAACCCTTAATGATGAGGATGGTGTGTTGTACCTCTATTAAATTTTTTTTAGGAATTATCTTCTTCATATAGTTAGGAAGGCACAACTTTTAGATATTGATCATGATATCTTTCATGACCATACATACACTAGAAAATGATGCTAATAGATTTTATAAAAGTCTGGAGTACATCACCCTTGTTGAATTATGGATTATGACACTAGTAATGCTATGATAGGAGGTGATATGGAGGTTTTTATTCTCTCTCTTAGCATTACATCTAGAAAAGGCGATGATGTTCCACGGTCCTTCAATATCTAGTTGGATGGCCTAGGTGTAGTAACATGTTGCTAATTTAAACTATTTATGTCTCACGTAGTATTATTTAATGACTATTGGTCTCACATAGAAGATGAAATGAGACAATATCATTATGGTTTTAATGTTGGGTTCTATGATTTTATGGAATATCTTAGTGGATATTTTTGGATGAATTAGCATGTAGGAGGTTGTTTGAATTCATTAAATTCCTATGATGATACTTTCATACTATGATGGTCACTTTAAATCATGAATATGATTAGTCTGAAAGAGTCATTTAGTACATGGTGTCAATTGATCATTTTATTTCAACCCCATGTAAATGTCTACATAGCGGACAACTCTGGTTTTGTATAACATAATTTGGATTTTCATGTTAGTTTTGAATATAGACGATAGAATCATGTACCATAAGTGGTGTTTGTGTCTCAAAAAAGTCACCAATCCACCATCAGTGAAGCACCATTGGAGTCCTTCTATGAGATACTATACAGGTCACCTTAGTACTAGTTAGTGAAAGTGGGATACAGTGATTTTGGGACAATATTTGGTTCTAGTTATGGTTTTAAAAGGCTCTATTCTTCCATTGGAAGATGAAGACCACCTAAAAATGGTAGGATTCCATTGTGGACTAAGATTGGTGGCCTTTGGATTTTATTTAAGAGATCATGTTTTCGAATATATCACACCTCTTTAAGGATAGAAATGATGTTTTTAGGTGGTAAACTATCTATGTGGTTCATAATACATTTTTATAGTTATTACTTTGGGTTAATGAGGTGGCATACCTCTTAGAACCACGATCATAGATAGACCAAGTGCACAATGTATTCGATTTGTCTTAAATGAGGACATATATGATCGAATTTTGCACAAAGTCGACTGGAATGGCCTATAAATTGTAGGTGGTTTTATCTTTTTGAGGATTTCGAGGAGACTTATTGTGTTTTAGAACCATCAGAAGAATCCCCTTCATGGGAATGTGTTTCCCATGGGTGCATATTTTTTGGTAGCATGAGAACCATCACGAGAGCTCATGAGAGTGGAAAACCCATTTGAGGGCACAATATCCTTAATTTTGAGTAGGTCTTATCTTTTTGGGATTAAAATCCTCAAATATATGGAGACTAAAATGACATTATTTTTTTCCATATAATAATTTGGAATATATTGATGAATATATTTCTATCTGGGAACATAGTTAGTGAATAGTTTTATGTCCTGGAGATCCTTGGTGAGGTGATATTAAAAATATTACATCACATGTGTGTAATTTTTTTAGAAATAAAAGACTAAATTTCTAATGATGTATCGTATGATAATTATGAGAACACCATTAAATATGGAATATGAGTTTATACTGGTAGTGACATAACATGTATATGCATCCAGTGTTTATATTAAGTGAAATCATTGTGGATAAATAAATAAATAAATATTTATTTATTAAATCTCCATAACCTATTTATATCTTATTTAAACCCATTTATAGGAAAATCCTAGGTGTAGCTACATAACTCCAAGGAACTGGAGATGGATCTTGGATGCAGAGCTTTGGTGGTGAGTGCGTTGGTGGATGGTCATAGGATTGGGGATTGATGATCAGAGTGCGGTAAGGTTTATCTTATCAAAGTATTTTCTAGATATCAGCAATAATTGTGATGTAAAATTGTTATTTTTAATGATTGATCAAAACTCAAGGTATATAATTTTATTTTCATTGTTCCAATACTAATTTGATTATCCAATGTAGAACACAAATAATCTCCACTAACCAATTGATTCGTGGGTCGACCATGTTTTGTGGGTAGTGATTTATCTTCTTATGGTTAGGAATTGGTGATATTTGATTATTTTTTTGTTTATCAGTTCTTCATTAACTATTCTAATAGAAACCATTTATGTCCAACAAAAACAATGTTCATAATTAAATAATCATGGTGTATTTTGTACTTTCCCTATTAAATCATCATGCATTCATTATAAGCATTTCATTTGGATGATAGGTTGAAAAAAATGATGGTTGATCATTGCACAATCGATATATGGGGAAATAGATATAATTTTTGGGGTTCATATTATGATTGAGAAAATTATTGAGGTGTGGTGTTGACTATGATTGATATATATTCGGATCAGAAAATTGCGGTCTGTGATTTTTTTAGAGAAAACAAAATAGTGTGATGAGGATTGTTTTCTACGTTGATTAGATGGCCAGAATCTAGCCGCTAGTGATAAGGTAGGCATGGTCAACCATGATCCATGATTTAGGGTGAGAATCATGGAGGATTCAGTAGTAGTGGATGAATGTGTGGAATATTATGAATAAACAGTGGGATATATAAAAACATAACATACAGGACATGTACTTCAAGGAAACACACTATGTAGTATCCTCTATACAACAACTAGGGTTTATATGCAGAGTTTAATATCATAAAAAATGAGGTGATTCCACATACCGTGTAACCCTTATCCAACCAGCTTAGTGTGTAAAGGGTGTAGATTATCAGCAGGTCATGTGATCCCACATGACCTGTAGTGAAATCACATTCCAAGTGGTTAGATCACGAACTGTTTAGTGAGAAAACACAATGTGTAGATTCCCAGTAGGTCATGTGACCCCATATGAAGTGTGGTGAGATCACATGCCATGTGGTGAGATCACAGACTGTGTGGTGAGATAAAACAATATGTAACCCAGATGGATCAATGTGTACAACGAGTACATTCCTCGGGGAACATTTGGCCCCACACATCATGTATGGAGGGGAACACACTATGTGCTCCTGAAGGCACACGAGCATGGGAAGAAAACACATTCCATGTTTCAACTTGACCCCTACATGTTGAGTGATGTAAAAAATCCAAAATGTACTTTGAAAAGTAGTCATACACAACAAGTGTGAATGGTAATTCCTTGAGTGAATTGGCACATGATATTGTACATGTGGTAGACTAGATGCCATGCTGAGTTCTAACCAATATATATACACCGTGTACACCCAAGTACACAATGTGTATTTTGAGAAATGCATACTATGTGAGCTTGTGAAATGGGATGTTCCAATATTAGTGAGACATGCATTGTACCACTGTGGTACACACCATGTACTTATTTAAGAGAAGGTTGGTGACCTTGTTCTTCCCATTTCATCTTTGGTGTGGGATTGGGTGTGTTCCCTTGAACTTGTTTCTGTTGGTCACATTCCCTTTGTCCATCCCCATGAGGGTACAATGAAGCTTCACATCCCATGCCTATTAATTGATTCTTTTACAATATTAGACTCACATACAGTTACAAAAACCCTCCATGAGGCCCAAAGTGTGATCCACTATCATACTTCTCTAGGTGGGTTTTTGGGAGTTGTTAAGAACCATCACAAATAGGATTAAGATCCCACACATTGTGTGCTATTCAAAATTTGTTTTTTCATACCCCATGGATCTAGCAATGATCCCCTATCTTTATTTTAACATCTACTGTATTTAAATAAGGTTTAGTTTGAATTAGTGTGTGTCTTAGATGAGACCTCTTACTTTTCTTTTTTCTTTTTCATTGATATACCTGATGACTGTGGTCTCTCATATGAGTTCCACAATATAGTAGTTCCTGATTATTGAAAACTCTTCGATGAGTTTCATAAGGGGTGGATTGGTTCATTGAGTATGTTCTCCAAGGAGAGTCTTACCTTTTAACCTGTTGTAGAATCCTAGGTCGCCAGTGAGTTTATTACGTCACCTTGAGACTCACTATTTATCTTGATCATATCTAGGTTATTGTTGTTATATATTACTATCTATCATTTAATGATTGACACAACTTTTTGGTTATGCGCTAACTACTCTATTTATGACTTGTGATTGATTATTTTGGGGTGTCTTATTGGGTATGTATATACTCACCCCTGCATAGAATTTTCCCACATATGTTATATATCATGAAAACAACATGCTTCTCATTAGAGTCTATGGTGGTCTAGGAGTAGAAGGAGAATTGATTGATCATAATTATTCTAGATGAAACTCATATGGGAATAAGTGCTTATTTTTACTTCCCCCACCCCGGGTTGAATATCGGTTGAGTTATTTTAGATATTTTGTGGGATTTTATTAATCCTTTTATACTGCTTCCATATTTACTGTGGTACCCTGTTATGGGATAGATGTTATGCATGAATTTACAATTTGATTTGTTTAACTTTCTACATTATACCAATGTATGGTGATGTGTGTGTGTGTACATGTACTTTATGATAAGGTCTCAAATGTGTGGGATATGACTACTCGGTGCTAGTTACTAGAACGTATCATATAAGAGGTGGAATTAGGGTGTCATTATCAGCAAACTGTAAGATATGAGGTGTTTGGTAGGATAAGTCATAAAAATTGATGTAATTGGATTTCTTATGAATCAACTGGAATTTAAGTGGTTAATAGGTATGAAATTAGGATTGGATTGATGGTATATCAGGTTAGGAAGGCATTCGAATCCAACTTGTTTAAATTGTTTAGTGATTTGATAATTATGAATTAAATGGGAAATGGATTGTAACTGGAATTGTAATGATAATTTTTAAATGTCATAAATTTACAACTATGGAATATGTATCATGTTTGGACTGTATATCCCTCCATCTAATGGCCCAAAAGCCATTAAATATTTTATTATTGATAAATCACCCTTTTATGGGAGGAAGGTGGAAATACAAGGACTTCATAGGCTTAGGAAAATCAAACCTGATGGAAAAAAACAGTGAAAACCAAACTGAAAACCAGAACAACCCTCCCCAGCATAAATTTATGATGAAGCAGTCCAATGTTGCAAGGCTAATCGGAAAGAAAGTGTCCTGTGTCAAAGAACAATCCCAATCAGATGGCTGATGCCATACCCTCTCAACAACTAGATCTGAAAAACACAACAAAGGTAAACCGCAAGTTCTAAATCCCCTTCTAGGCCTGATCTAAGTGAACGTGTTTGACTACACTAACTTCCCTCCTCCAGGATCAAAACAAACAAACAAGACAACATCCGCCTAAAACACAAAAAATCCTTCCTCGAACTATGGAATCTTAACAGACATCTGCGTCTCCACCGATACCAATGAAGAGATGCCGCAAAATACACCATAAATACAACCAATTTCATCACCAGCGCATAACATCAAAAAAAAACCTTCAAGAGTTTCTAAGACACTGAAGGAAAAAAGAACCTCTCCCCTCCGGACCACTGGGATGTCGTCGGCATGCCAACCGTGGATTCCATGTTGAAGCAGTCATAGATCAATGTTGTATCCAAGCAGAGAAAGCCCGAGACCACCGGCTACACCAGAAGCGTGCTGAGGTCTTCGAGCCATGCTGAAACTGCTAAGCCAAACCGGATCCACGCCATCGATACCACCGGGGCACCAGATCTATGCCGTCGAAACCGCGAGTGACAACCCAAGCCAGATCCACACCATAATGATCATTGGAGACAATCAGATCCATACTGATGAGACCTCCAGAGACAACTCGAGCGAAACTGAAATGTCTTAGAATGATCCGTTAAAGATGCCGAAGTCGCACCACCTCCACCGCGAAGAACCCACAGATCCATCGACGAGTTGCGCTGGAGACCCGAGCCACACCGCCTATGAAACATAATCCAGATGAAACTGATGTTGAGCCATCAAGCACCACTGGAGGTGGGGAGGAGAAGATACCTGTGGATAAAAACCCTTGAAGGGAACCCATAGAGGAACACGCCGCTCAGAGGCTAAAATTTTTAAAATTTGTGGTATGTATATTTTTTTGAATGTTTTAGCTATTTATTGGAGCCTAAGGGTGAGATACAACTATGATTTATGCATATGAGAAATATATTTTCTTTATTGATGCCTAAGGGTGACATTCATTGATGCATGGAATTGTGGGTGAGCCATATAGTTTCTTCACACCAGTGGAATAATTTCTAATTAATAAAGATTCAGAAATTAATAGAACTAGGATTTATTAGTGCTAAAAAAGAATAGATAAAGAAGGGCCCTTTTTAAATGATAAAAAAATTACTCATAAAGGGGGACCTTTATCAGTGCAAGTAGAAATGAATTGATTGGGGGTACTTTATCAGTTCTAAAAATTGATAACAAAAGGAAATCTATTAGTCCTAAAAACACCTATAAGGGGGGGGGGGATTTATTAAAACTAAAAAATGTGTAGATAAAGGGGGCCATTATCAGAGAAAATAAAAAAGTGATGAAAATTGGGGGCCCATTATTAGTGCTAATTAAGAAGAATTAATAATGGTGGCACTTTATTAGTGAAATAAAAATCACTGATAAAGGGAGATTTTATTAGTACTTGTAAAAAATGATCGGGGGGCTTTACCAGCACTTTTTTACTACTGCTGATAAAGGCCCCCCATTTCAATGCTTTTTTCCCAGCGTTGATAAATTGTATATTTCATTAAAAAATTACGTTAAATTTTTTTATTATATTTATATTTGAATAAATATATTATGTAATTAAAATATAATGTAGATAATGAAAAATACACATTTACATTATTGTATACGTTATTTAGTGAAATAATGGTTTTAAAATAATTAAAAAGTAATATTAATTAATAATTTAAGCATTATTATCAGGTAAAAGTTATTTAAAAACAATTTTATGACAACAAAATAAAGGAATTAATAAATTGTATAGAATAAGTTGAAAACATGATTTGAACATTAAACGATCAAAACGTTTGATTCAGGTGTCCGTTTAGGCTCTACCATATATCAAATTGAATATTAAGAAGAGATTTCTGCCATTTCGACAAAGGAGGGATTGGCTTCCCCATTATTTCAATGTCAAAAAAGACGCATGATGCCTCAAAAACTGGGTTTTTAGTTTGGATACCATATTTTTTTTAATATTCGATTGTATATTATCATCACTTAATAGAGTCTTTTTGTCCATTTTCAATAGAAAATAAATTTATTCTAGAGGCCTACATTCCTATATATATAATGGGTTTTCAAAATTTTCAATTTTCATAATGTAGTTTTGTTTATAATTATATGAATCCATATTTTCGTTTTTTTACATATAATAAATCAATTGTATAAATATGTATTTAATATTTTTAAATAAAAACTTATTTTTAAATATAAAAACCAAATGGGAATAAATATTTATTATTTATTTTATTTAATTTAACAAATTATCAATTTTATAAATGATAAAAAAATAAATTAAAAAATATATATATATATACCTATATATGTAAGGCTTATTTATAAACATTTCTGTGTCAATATAACATATATATTTATATGCATATTATAATATATGGTAATAAATAAAAATATATGTAAATATTTATACATGTATGTGAAAAATATACATGTGTACGTGTGTGTGTGTGTGTGTCAATATTGAGTATGTATAACATATATAAATGTTTTTTATAGATATATCATTATTATTTCATATAGTATATAAATGTATTTATTTAAAAATATTATCAACACATTATAAAAAAATTATATCCAAATAATAAATTACATGTAAATATTTATAAATATATCTATTTAAATATAATGACATATAAATATATATGTCATTTATAATATTTATCGATCAATATATAGTAATTTTTTAAAAATCAATTTAAAAATAATTATATCAATCATATAAAAATTAATTATTTTAAATTTTATTTAAAAATATATCTTAGATTTTTTTATACATTATAATGATCTATGAGTATATATATATAAAGATATATATAATGTTTATATATAAATATGTGTGTCTATTAATAAACACACACACACATAAACATATTTATATATATATATTCTAATATATACAAATGAATATTATTATGTATAATATATTTTAAAAAATATGTGTTTTTATATATATATCAGACAATTCTAAATATATATGAAAAAATAGAAATATTGTAAAAAATAGAAAACTTGATTAGAAGAGTCGTAAAGGGAATTGAAATGTCGAACGGAGGTCCCATGATCAAATCCAAGCATGAGAAGGTATTTGGGGGAGCCATTCTAGCACTAAGGAAGACTGGGTTGTTGTTAGTGAGTACTAAATAGGGTTTGGGGGTGCATGATGGTGGGTTGGGGAGTGTAAAGAAATAACAAAGGGGTCCATTAGTATTTAAAAATGGGGGTGTTATGTGAAAAAATAAAATTTTAATGTGCACTAAAAAATCACGTATAAAATACTTATTTATCAGTGTTTTTATTTAGTACTCATAAAAGTTTTCATTATCAGTGTTTTTTTCTCACACTAAGAAGGCCTTATTTTAAAATCACATTAGAAGTTATTGCTTTTGAAACACTGTTAATGGTCGAATTCTTAGTAGTGGATGGATGATATATTCTAGTAATTTTCAAAGGGGTGTAAGGACAGATACTTCTTACATCCTGGAAAAACAACTTTTCCTAACACCATATGTTAACCTAGACCTCTAGGGTCAATAGGTTTTTTTGTTATTTTTCATTAATTTAAGAAATAGTGTCTCTATATATCATACTATTACATGAACTATGATCATAGACTATATTGTTTAGAAAAAGTGGGTATCGGCCTACTGGGTTTTACTTACACCCTCTTTTGTCGATATCATTTACCTGAGAAGAATTTATTAATGAATTCTTGGAAAATGGAAAGTGTACCTATGTTTTATTGTAGATATCTTCATTTATAGGACTATAATGTAGATGTGGGACTGAGTTTGGGGTTCAGGATGTGAGTTGGAAGTTTTTTTCTTCAATTTTGAAGCTAGTGAGTTTCATATAAGATTTTCAACATGGAACATAAAAGACAAAAATAATGGTATGGCATAGTTTATCATTTATATATTTATTTTAATTTTGTCCAGTTTATCTATTGTAATTTATATATATTAATTGTTTACCATATATTATATTTTTCATCTATTATTAAATAGATTGTATTTTCAACCCACTGTACACTTTAGACCCTTACCACTACTTGGAATCCTCTATAATATGGGGAGGCTTCCCTAAGGTATTGTGGTGACCCTTTTAGATTAAGTGAGGGAGTACCAGGATGGGTATGTTACACATTAAAAATAAATATTTAGATTACTTATTTAGGATAACACTTAACTCGAGTAAAAATCAACCATTTTTTCATAGGGGAATCACCAAATGTGGCCTTTTCAAATCCACCACAACAGGAAACCACCATCCCTATGAATGGATCACTCAAGGGAGAGGCCCATCTGGGAAGGATTCGTTTCTAGTAGGGATGGAAGAGAATCCCGGAGGATGACGAACCAATTAATGATGGTTCGATGCAAAAATCCATCAGTACTGGTGGGTCACACCTCACTTCATCCACCCATTCAGAAACTTAGTGACCAGATAAGATGAGTTAATTTTGAGGGAAGGAGAAATTAACCAAAGAGAAGACTCCCATGAATCGAATCTTGCACCTCTCAAAGAATGGATTTATTTTATCCCTCTCCTTCACCACTACGCCACTACATTAGCGACGAGAATAAATGATAAATGATGGAATTTTATTAAGAGAACACTGAGTAGTTTCAGTTCCTAAAATGAAAATAACAAAAAATATGAACATTTTAAAACCTAGAACAATTGTAAATTTATACTGTTTAATTATATAAAAAATATTTTCATTTTTCCTATTACATATTGTTTTTTAGGAATCACCAAATGCTCATTATGATCAATTTGGATTCTGTAATCATATATAATTTTAATTTAAGGTATGAATTTCCAAAAAATTGGGCACACCTGATTTCTATTATGAATATATAATACACTGCATTCAATATTTTACTAATAATCATCAAATTAGATGCTTTATATTATTATTTTCATAATAATTTTATTATTATAGTGTGTTATTTATTTATCATCAAAACAATAATACAAGGATGGTAACTAGGCATAAGGATCCTATGGATTTAAACAAAATGATTATTATTAGGTTATATAAAATAATATATTAGTATAAAAACAGATTTAAAAAAAAATTACATAGGTTTCATAATGTTTCTACAATTTATGAAATAAATCAAGAATATCGATTGTGGTTATTAGTTTTATAAATTTATGAATTATATAATATTCCATCCAGAATCTAGTATCCCTAAAGTTGTATTTCATTATGTAAGTATAATATAATTTGAAATATTTATTATGTAATTGTAACTATATTTTTTAGTAATACAAGAACTGTGAATAATATATATATTTAACCAAGGAAATTTATTTGTTTCAGAATGAGTTGGTATCTTACATGATATCAAAATGTTTACAAATATCAGGAATGAGTAATTTCCTAGTATGTTTGTTATTTTTTTGTTTCATATAGATGATCAAATATTGGATTATCTAATAGTTATTTTTTTAATTTTCATCTCTTTTTAGGTAAATTTATGGTGATAGAATTTATAATCATTATTCGGTCTTAGTAGGGATAATATAGAATATAGAGTGAAATGTTAATAAAGGATTATATAGTTAGGTAATTTATGTGAGATAGGGATCCCAATTCATTCCAAACTTGGATTATTTTTTATATTTAAACTCATTTAATCAATGAAATGGAAATTTTATTGTACATATCTCTCATAGGATTCAAACTAGATAGATAAAAGATAGAAATACTACTATGGTTATTTATGAATAGATAATTCCTTTGAAATTGAAGGGTAAATTTTATAGGAATGTTATTAGATCTCTAATTTCTAAGATAAAGAGTATTAACTTATAATGGAATCCTTCAACAAAAAATAATATTAAAAATGAAAATTTTATGATGTATATGTTGGTATACAATGATAGAAATGACTCAGAATGAATGTCTTCGAGGGAAAAACATAAGTGGAACCAATTGATGAGTATATGAATCAATGTAGATTAAGATGGTTTATAATAATTATAATAAGAACCAGAGATTCCCCAATTAATAATATAATTTAATCATAAATTCATATATTAAAATGAGTAGAGGTTCTCCTAAAAGAAAATTTTATTTCAGAACACTCATCTCGTAATCCAAACAAATCAATCACACTTTGATTTTCTTGATACATTATGAAAATAACACATTATTAATTTTTTATTTGTTGGAATCAATATCATGTCTATTGAATATATGATAGAAATTATCTAAAATATGTTTTTTGATTTTATTTGAAAGTGACATTTTAGTTCACAACACCCACCACATAATCAAATTCAAGAAAACATGCTCATATTTTTATCATATATTAATATAAGTATTGATACCTCATTTATTTTATTTAGAAATAAATATTAAATAAATATAACACATAATATGTTCATTATTAGTGAATTTGTATGTTTTTAGGCTAAATTTTATATTTGAGCTCAAAACACAGGTAACATACTCAAAATAGTGAAAAACCAATCACATTATCATAATACAATAAGAAATAAATTGATATTTTATTTATTAACAATATAAATTATCCTTATATTAATTCTACATACTGTGTGTACGGTATGAGAGAAAGTCTGTGTTTTCATTTAAAAGTGACATTTTAGTGAAAAATAAACATAACATTCAAAAAACTAAGTAAACATTTTAACATTTTCTTCATACTTTATTAATAATTATAGTACATTTTTTATGTGTATGAATTAATTTCACATCAATCTAACACATGGTGTGAGTGATACGACTTGAAGTGATTATTTTCAAAGTGAAGTGATATTTTGGCACAAAATGCACATCATAAACTCCAAACTAAGAAAACGCCCATATGTTATCTCTATGATTCCAAAAAAATATCTAATCATCATTTATGACATGTACGAATTGACCACATATCAATTAGACCCATGATATATCTGGTATGATTGAAAATGTTGGTTTTCTTTTTAAAGATGCATATTTTTTCATAACATGCATCACATACTAAAAACCATGAAAATAATTTTGTATTGTCTTTCTAATTTATGATAATTTTCAATAATCTATTTTTTAAGTATACATATTAACCTCATATTAATCTAATACACAATGTGTCCCAATATGATTGATTGTTCTTATTTTTAGTTGAAAAGTGACATTTTAGTTTAAAATAAACGTCACATACTCAATACTGATAATATTAACTTGAATTTTCTTAATATATTGTGAAGAAGTTAAAAAATTCATTTTTTATATAATGGAGTTAACCTCACACCAATCTGACACACTATGTGGCCGGTGTGATTGAAAATGTGTGCTTTTATGTAAAAGTGTAATTTTAGTTCATAATGATTGTTACATACCTAGAATAATGAAAACACAAATATATTGTCTGGATACAATATTATAATGATCAATAATTTATTTTTGATGTGTAAGGATACATCCCACATCAATAAGACACAAATTGTTGTTGGTATTGATGAAATTACATGTTTTTAGTTTAAAAGAGGCATTTTAGTTCAAAACTCTGGTCGCAAACCAAAAAAATAAAAAACACCCTCAAATTGTATTAATACATTTTGAAATAGATCAGTAGTTTATTTTTTTCATGTAGGAAGTAAACACACATCAATCTGATACATGATCCGTGTGGTATGATTGAATGTGTTTTTTTCATTTAAAAGTGACATTCTATTTCACAATGCATGTCATATTATCAAAATAGTGAAAAAAATATCATATTATCTTGATAAAATTTTAAAAATATCAATAAATAATTTACGATGTGTATGGATTAATCTAACAAACTCTAATTCATTATATATCTCTTATTATTAAAAATTACTATTTTAAATTTATGAGTGACATTTTAATTCATACCATAAGTAACATACCATAAACTAAGTAAATAACACTCGTATTATTTTTAATAAATTAGGAAAAAGATACATAATTTATCATTTATGTATAGAAATTTACCTCAAATATACTTGACACATGATAAGATGATAGTGTTAGAAGTGTGTGTATTCAATTAATGGTGATATATTAGATCACAACTCAATCCACATATTCAAAAATGATAAAATATTGTCATATTATATTTATAAATTAGTATAAACATCAAATATTCATTTTTAACATGTTAGAATTAGTCTAATATCATTCTAACATGTTGTGTGGTTGGTATAATTGAAGATTCTTGCTTTTAGTTTAAAAGTTTCACTTTATTTCAAAATGTGTATCACATACCTAAAATCAAGAAACAAATCAGAGAAACTTGACACTTAATTCATTTGTGACATGTAAGTATTAACCACCCATCAGCATGATACACAATGTGACCATTATGATCGAATGTTCATGTTTTCATTATAAATTTACGATGTTATTTTTCAAAAAATGCATCACATATTCAAAATTGATTAAACTCCCTCATATTTTCCACAAAATTTATAAAAAAAGATCAACAATTCACTTATGATGAGTCTGAGTAAACCTCACATAAATCCGACACATAGAGTGGCGGTATGAATCAACGTGTGCGTATTTTCATTTTAAAATGAAAATTTAGTTCAAAATATGCATCATCTACTTATCAAAAATAAAATATGCTCTAATTCTACTGATATTTTAAGAAAATGATCTTTTTGACCTTTCAAATTATCAAAATTAACTACACAAAAATCTAACAAGTAGTGTGATCAGTATAACTATAAGTTTATTTTTAAAATTTTAATCTTACATTTTTGTTCAAAAAAATCTTCACATATACAGAAAAGAGAAATTTTTTTCGTATTATCATGATGTTTTTGAGGAATGATAAGTTATCCATTTGTGACATGAAATAATCAACCACACATCAATCTAACTGAAATCTTACATAGTTCGAAATTTTTTAAAGAAACCATAAAGTGGATATTTTATATCAATTATTTTATTTCATAGATATCAACTAAATAGGGATTATCTAATTCATAATTAGGTAATGTTATTATCATTTTAATGTAGAGTTATGGAGATAGACTATATAATTGAAAGGAATTCATGTTAGTAGGTAAAATACCTAATATATGGAGTGAAATTTTATTATAGGATTGTATAATTATTTCATCTATGTGAGATTGAGAACCCATGGTATTTCAAAACATGATCATTTTAACTATTTAGGATCATTTCAATAGTGATAAGGAGATATTAAATCAATTTCCTCTATTAGATTCAAAGAATAAAATGGATTAATTCTTCAACGGTACTTTGTGATTGTAAAATTCATAAGAACAATTTAATTTTATAGGATTATTATTTGATCATTTATTATATATGGATGTTTTTATTATCCTTTATAGAGACACCTTGATAATAAAAATCGAAGAATAAATAAAAATGTTACAATGGATATGTGGGTATACTAAGATGGATAAGATTATAAATAAATGTGTCCTATAGAAAATTAGAGTGTCTTTTATTGATGGGAAGATGATAGATATTGAATAAATATGGCTAAGACATTTTTGAAGAATATCAAGGGATGAACCTGATTATAGGGTAAACGTAATGAAAAATTCATGTATTAAAAGTTGTATAGGTAGACCTAAAAAGATATTATAGTTCAAAATATACATCATATACTCAAAACTGAACAAATGTACTATGATTTTATTGACACTAATGGATAATGACTAATAATTCATTTTTGACGTGTAATAATCAACCATTTGTAAATATGTTACATGGTGTAGTAAGTATTACTAAAAGAGCTTTTATTTTTTTTAATAGTGATATCTTAATTTACAATAACAGCCATATTCTCAAAACAATACATACATGTCTGAATATTCCTATCACTTTTGGATAATTATTGATATTTCATTTTTTATATAGAACAATTTTTCTCATGTCAATATAACACATGCTGTGTCCAGTATGATTGAATGTTCTTGATTTCCATTTAAAAGTGAAATTTTTGTTCAAAATACAAGAAGAATACACAAAAACAATACATCAGAATTATAATTTAAATATACTGAATGAAAAAAAATATTAATTCATTTTTTATAGGTATGATTTATCCATACATCAATTGGTAGGTATGGTATCTGGTGTGACAACAAGTGTGTGGGTTCCATTAAAAGTGAAATTTAAGTTCACAACACACCCAGTATATTCAAAAGCGATCAAATGTTACTGAATTTTCTTGATACATTAGGAGAAATATTAATATTTCAATTTTGATATATAGGAATTAATTAAAAATCAATATGATAGACAATGTGGCTGGTATTATTTAATGTTCATGTTTTGAGTTTAAAATTGACATTTTTCTTTCAAAATGCATGCCACATATTCAATATAAAGAAATTAACTATGATTGGGTTTATAATTTAAGAAATATATCTAAAATTCATTTATGATTTATATGAATTAACCTCACATTAATTCGACACATTATCTGTCTGGTATGATTGATGGTCTATGTTTTCATTTTAAAGATACATTTTAATTCACAATATGTATTAAATACTCAAAACCAAGAAAATATTCGTGGACGGTCTTGATACATTATAAAAAATATTTATAATTCATTTGTGACATATTAGAATTAATATCATGTTAATCTGGATCATATTATTCCCAGTAAGATTTACTGTTCTTATTATTAGTTTTAAAGTGACATATTAGTTTAAAATGCATGATGTGTGCATAAAATTGAGAAGCCACACTTATATTGTATTGATACTTTAGGAAAAAGTTTTTTATTTCATTTTTAATATATATGAATTAACCTCACATAAATTCAACACATGGTGTGGCTAGTACTATTATAAGTTTGTGTTTTTATTTAAAAGTTACATCTTAGTGCACAATGTGTTCCGCATACTAAAAACTATAATATCATGTTCAAAATTTATTAAATCATTATTAAAAATATTGATAATTCTTTTGGTATGTGTAAAAAGTAATCTCACATCAGTATGATAGTGGTGTGGTCGTTATGATTGAATGTGAATGTTTTTGGTTTAAAAATATCATTTTAATTTAAAAACAATGTCACATACTAAAAACCATGAAAATACAGAGTAATTTTTTTGATAATGATGGAATCTATATATACATTATTTTTATTAATAGGTAATTATATTCATTTAATTATGACACATTATGTGGCTGGTATTACATAAAGTGTGTGTTGTTATTTAAAATTGATATTTTTGTTGTTGGACACCAATGTGAGTTAGTATTTCCAAGTGTTATGTGTAGGATTCTTTGAAATACTTATAATTTTCAACCATACTTATTTAGGGATTTGATGATACATTTCCATTATCATAGTGTAATGGAGCACATTGGATTTTTTGTTCTCTTTTTCAACAGTTTCATGGGATGATGATATTTCCAATAAAGGGAAAGGGGTGATAGTTGCATGAGATTGTTGTGTTCTTGATTAATGGAGAGTGGTATAATTCACGATGAAATGTATGATCCAATAATTTATAACATCATAATACCAGGATATGGTTTGAATCTAACAAATAAAAACAATCACCTAGATAGGGATACATAATGAAAATTAAATTTGGGGAGTTTCAGTGCAATTTTTGACTTGGTATGTTGAGAAATCATCATGTTAGAGGTATAGAATATCTGGATGTTGTCCAAAAGGTTTAATGTACATTGTGGTGTTGTTTTTCAGTGTTTTTCAAATTTTTTGGTTATAAAATTTTCTAGGATGTGAAGTGTTGAATGAATAATGGAGTTCCATGGCTTCCTCATGAAAGATAGAAAATGCATGTAATTTGTGAAAGTTTGTTCCTGAATGTTTGAATATTTACAAAATAATATTTCGTGAAATACAATTTAGTTTATAAGGTAGAAGCTAATAAGTGTCACATATAAAAATGTTCCTGAATTTGTTTTTCAAAATATGCTTTGTTTAATGACTATAAAACATTTTCCAGAACATTCATAAAGAAAATGTTTTTTGTGGACATGAATTAAGAGTTTCTAGAAAAGGTGTTTGTGAGAAAGAATGTTTTATGAATGGGAAGAAACTTCCATAAATAGGTTTCTACCCATCTCATTCTCATAATACAGACATGATAAAGATCTAAAGGCTCTAAATTCAACAAAAAGTTTCATTTTTTTTATTTTGTGAAGGATTCATAACAAAATAAGTTACATGAATAAACAAGTTTTGTCAATCTAATAAAGGTGTTTTATGGAGGTTTTGAAAGATAAAATAAATGGTGTATGTTTCATGAATGACTATTAGTTTGATGAATTCGATATGTTTCATGAGAAAGATTAATTTTTTAAATAAATATTGTAATGTTTTAATGAAATCATTATGTTTTAAAGCATAGAAAGTGACTAGTAGGTATTCCAGACCTTGCCAATAGAGATATTAAATGATGAGTAGCTCAAAAGGGATGGAGAAGATGTTGCATTGGTGATTTTAACAAACAACTTGTGAAATATTAGAGTGAAGATAAATGGTTACTAATTAGTGAATTAACTATGAGACGGTGAGGCCATATATTTGCATGTATTCCGAAAAAAGATTTCATCTTGAAGAATTTAGAAAAGTGAGAGGACAATGGTAATGAACCAAGGGTGGTTGTGAGCCAATGGTAAATCATGTAAGGGGAGTGACCAAAAATATAGTAGTGACCTTGCCTAAATCCACCACTAAAATATTATTAGTGGAATTTTGCCCATTTATACATTATCGTGGTGTGATCCTTGATTGTAGATGGTGAACCATGTAAAATTATTATATCTTATGTGCATGCTTTATCTACATTTAGTAGGATGACATTCATTGAATTTGGATTGATAAATCATCAATCTTATTTAAATAATTCTAAGATAAGCATTCTTGTTAATCATATCATTTCTTAACAAGTGAACACATGATTGACCTTACTAATAAGTGAGGTTAAGATCAGTTATGACCTCTAGATTTTCATAAGTACATGGGAAAACAATTATGAGTTTCAAACCCTGATTCATCCCCTATAAGGTATTCTCTCACTTATCCTTTGTACGTCCAAACATTTGTATCAATGTGATGTTTTTTCTAGTGGGATTTATTTGGAACTAAATTAATATGATCCCTTTTTGAGTTGTAATATTTTCTACTCATACAATATGGTAAATAGAAATAATTTTATGAAGAAGTAGTAATCCAAATAAATTTAATATAATGAAATTGGTTTTGATAAATGTGGGATCAAGCTAAAGGATACCAACACCACACAAATATAAGGTATGGATGAATCTAATTGTGTATCAACATATTCATACAATTGTGTAGAAGGTCTATCAATGGATCCTGATATGAAAATAAATATCCTAACAACTATTGATTATGATAATTAAATATATTTAGAGGTTGAAGCTTTTATAAGACCATAAAATATTGATCAGGGGATAAATGAAGAAAACATGGAGCTAAAAAAGAAGAATGGATATCAAGAGATCCATATTAAAGTGTTTAAAACTGAGGATGATCAAATAAAAATATTAAATCAAATACAAATGTATGGGGGGTAAAAATGAAACATAGGCCATGGAATTGAAGGTGATATCTTCCAATGTTCAAGACTCTAAAGCTAGTTCTGAAGGAAATAGCCATAAATCAAATTGTTTTTCAAAATTTTGGGTCCTATAATGAAGATTTTTTACACACATTGAAGTGTTGGTTGAGGGGAACCAAATCATGACAGAAGTAAAGGTGGCTCTAAATGATGATATTGTTAAAATCAACGCAAATATGAATAGTAAAAGTGACTTACTTGGTGAACTTTCACATGATGTTTAATAATATATGGCCACTGAAAAGAATAAGATAGCCAAAAATTATCCCCCTAAAAAACACAAATAGTAGAGAGGATAAAATCCAGAACAAATGAAATATCATGTATGAGAAAGATTACTTCTCAACTGAAGGATAACAATAGGAATATCAAGGAGTTCAAATGGAGGAAAAAACCTAAAATGAGAATAAAATAATCCCTCTTATGGGAGAATCAGTAAATGGATTAAAAAAAAGGAAATCTAGGGTCCATAAGTATATGGAATCAAATTTTTGAATCCGAACGAGATGAATCCCTAATAAAGGTAGACAGTATGTGATCGTACATTGGAATCATGGGGCATACCATGAGTGTATTCATGGAATCCCATGGCCTCAAAGAATAAGTAAAACTATTTTAATATAATTTTGATCAAATAGATACTAAAAAACGATAGATTTTTAAGGTATATTCTTTATCTGAGAAAACCATGGTCAAATGGCCATGAATTTTATAAAAAAGGTAACTAAAAGTGTTGTAAGGTGTTACTCTATTCATATGTTTAATAGGATGAAAATATTCACTAAAGATAAAGTATTTTAAGATGTAGAACAAATTTTTTGAAACAAATTAAAATAATTGATATCAACAAAGGTTTAATGAAGCACCAATAACAGTTTACTCCTGACAACCCTCCTAGAAAGAATGAAAAAAATCAGGGGGAAAAGGAGGAAGCATCTCCATTTTTGATAATGATATATGACTATGGAATGAAGGGTTCAACAGGGATTAAAACCTCTATGATAGATCAATTAGCTATAAAATAGAACATACATGAAACATTTGTATGAGGGTTTACAAAATATACCACAAGGAAAGGAATAATGGAAACTATGAGAGTTACCAATAAAAGGGGAAAAATTGTTTAATGTGAAATTTCAAAATCAGGAAATGAATAAAAAGATTAATTAAATTAAAAGATGAATATTAGGAAATTAAAAATGATTAAAAAACTCACTAATACGAATGATACATCATGAAAAAAGACATGGGTCATGAAAGCTAATAAATTATTTCGGAATAAACAGAAATGTACAAAGATATGGAGAAGAAGGATCCAATTAGTAATGTTTAGAGAGGTCATTATCGATAAGAGTACCCATAGATGAATATCTTATGAGTCGGGATATGAGAAAAAGTAAATACCTAATATATAAAAGGGTAAGTCCAAGGAAGACATATGAAATAAATTTTTTGTATGTGGAATCACTCAATGGTTTTCATCATGAAAGGTATTAAAGAATTTTATAATGAAGAATAATTAGTAATAAAAAGAATTCAATGAGGTGATGGAATTCCTACTCTAAAATTTGAAAAGGGGGAAATAAATATTGATACTCAAGGGGTGTTCCACCATGACCATCATCATTCCTTAACATGAGGATGCGGAACATCCCCCACCCTAGAGGGTAAAATTATATTGATCTTTGTTAAAGTGTTTTAGGTTTTAGGGTAGAATCGATCCATGTGGAAGATCATCAAATGATTCAAATTATTTTTATGACATGCTCCATAATGAAAAATATTTTTAATCAGTACAAGAATAATATTTACTATATCTTAAATCTCAATGAATGAGGGAAGAATAAGAATCATTGTAGTAAAAAGGAGTTACAATAATTGGAATAAAAAGTTTTGAGTTTATATTTCAATTGATTTCCTATTTTATAATGTTCCATGAAGAATTTATTTCACGAGTATCTGATAAGTCTTACATCATCTTTAGAAGATATAAAAACATGTAATTATAAAAGAAATGTGATCTAATATTTTATTTTCATTTGATATAACATGTTATATCATCTAACTATTCTCATTATATCATATACTAATATGAATGGATAAATATGATGAAAAATTTAAATTCATTATTTAGTGAAAATTAAAAGAAATTCAGTATATTTTTTTATATTAATAACAAAAATTATATCCCCAAAAAAAATGAAATACACGCTTTGGATGTGAGAAGATATCAAATACCATGAAAAATTCTGGAACTGATTACGAAAGCGGAATAAATGAGTCATCGTTTCATCATTTGGATTCAAGAATGATTCAAGGAATATTATCATCCATCATAATGGTATATGTGATTGTTTGTATTAGATTCAACAATTAGTATCGGCTTGGGGTATGGCGATAAAAAACAACCATCAAAGAATTCCATGAATGACAGTAAAGTTCTACATATTCATGATATGTGTGAAATTATGTGAGTTAAATGGGAAGTGATAATATTATTAACTATTATCTCTTTCATAATACACTATGTCTCAATATAGTAATATTAGAGGTTTTCTTAATGGATATTTTATAAGTGGTATTTTCACCCACTAAAAATGTTATTGATTGTAGATATATCATAAATATGTTTTTGAGATGAATAGTTTTCTCAAACCTGTTGTCACATGTGAAGAGATGATACTGGGGAATAAGTGAGTTTGAATGTATAATAAGTGAGCATAACAAATATAGTAGTTTCATATCATAGGGGGTGAATTGTCTACCCTTATCAAATGAAAATACTATATTGATAATGGGGAGAAGTTGAAATAACCCACCCAACAGCATTAACAAAGAAGATGAAATTCAATAACCTAATTCATAGTCTAAATTGCATCAAATCATCAAAGATTATTTTCATTGGCATCAAGAATATTGGGAGAAATCATTAACAATAATGGATGTGACAACGTTCTTTCCCAAGGTATAAGATTATAGGGATTTTAAAGGATTGTGAATAAATGATCATGAATCTACCCTAAAGAATAATTATCATGATTCCTTGTCCATTACCACCAAAAAATTCATTAGCGGAGTTGGAAGTGAAGAATATAAATCTGGAGATGTTGAATATGTTCGTTTAATAATGATTTATCACATCAGAGGTTATTGATGAAAGTAGTTACCCTTTGGGTATGAAGAATTAATCTTCTCATGTGCCACACATTTTACAGTAGTTGATATCAATCACCAAAAATAATTAATTATTAGTGTTTTAATTTATGGATAGTTGGAATTAACAATGTTTTATTAGGCAGTATCTGTCTAGATCGTGGCCAATGATTCATGATATATATTCATATAAATTAAAAGGGATAGATTATTGACCACAAGTGGGAATTTGTGTTTCCATGGGTTGTGTGTTGGATTCATTGAAAATCCTATCACTATCAACACTATTGAGTTGGTGTATTAGATGTGGTGTTTCCATTGATATAGTGTGGTAGATCATGTTAGATTTTATATTCACCAAGTTAATAGTTTCATGAGACGGTGATGTTTCTGATGAAGGGAAATAAGTGCTTGTTTCCATAGAAGGTGGTGTTATCGGTAAAGGAAAAGTGGCCAATTGTGTGAAGTAATTTATGGTCCTAGAAAGTAGATCATGATAATACTCAAAGATGGGTTAAAATAATGAATAAATATAAGCACATAGAAAAGGATTCATCCTGAAAATGGATGTTGTAGAGTTCGATCATGAGTTTTCATTAGGTATATTGAAAAAGCTTCAAGCCAAAGGTATGGAATATATGGATATTTTTCCAATAGTTGTGAATATAAGGTGGTTTCATTTACCATATGTTTTTGAAATTTGATCAATATGTTTCATGAAATACTTCTTATCTATGAACATAAACGGAGTTATGTTTTTTACTATGAAATTTCTCAGAATGTATTGCAAATGATAGTAAGTTTCACAACTAAAAACAATTTCCGTAAAGCATCACAATGAAAATGAGTTTCACAAACATGCAAGAAGAGTTTTGTGAAAAGGATGTGACATGTGAGAATGTTTTGAAAATGGGAATAAACTTCTAAGAATTGGTTTCTACCCCAATAATATTTATAAGCTAGACTTGTAGAATATATAAAAAAATCCAATTCACAAAAAAAGATTCAAAATCTTTTTTTCATGAAGGATTCATAAGAAAATTTGTTCCATGAAAATATGAATATTATCAATTTGATTAAAGGGTTTTATAATGGATAAAAAAGCTACATGAAATGTATTTATTTTCCTAAAATACAGTGATTTTCACAATTGTGTTAAATTTTGACAACAATAGGAATTTTTTCCGAAATTAGTGAATGGGTTTCATGAAAGTGTTATGTTTCCTAATAGAGAAACCGATATAAATTTATTATAGTCCATGAAAAATAATATATTCCTTTATGACTTGTTCAACATGGAAGAAGAATCTCCTATATTTATGATGATCATAACTAGTTTTTGAATGAGAAGAGTGAAGTTAAATGGACACCGATCATTGCATCAACTTTCATAAATTGATGTCTGGTATTGGATTCTGAGAAAAAATAATTGCCTCATGAAGTAGTGAGAAAAGGGAGAGAGAAATTGGAGTGTCCCTTGGGTGGAAATGATCCAAATCTAAATATTTTAAGGGGAGTGTCCCCAGGAATATGAATAACCTATCCAAAGTCCACCATTGAATTATTATGAGTGGGTTTTGGAACATCCACACAATATTAGTGTGTGCTCCTTCGACATAGCCTAGTGTAGGTGAACCGAGTGAAATAATTATGTCTTGTGTACATGCTTTACATAAATTATAGAGTAGGATAATTAGTGTATATGGATTAAGTGATCATCGATATTTTATAAATATGTTAATGATAAGAATTACTGTAAATTAGGACATCAGTTAATAGGTGAACACATGGTGACTAAAAGTTTATGTTATAATTAAATGTGTGAATTTATTTTAAAACATGTCATGTACTTAAAATCAAAAAATTCACTCAAATTAACATGATAATTTTAGACAATGATTATTTATTCATTTGTGACATGTAGAAATTGATTGCACATCAATATTATATGTTTTAGAATTTGTAATACTGAAAGTGAATGTTTTCAATTTAATATATGTATTTTAATTTAAAATAGGCTTTAAATAGTCAAAAATAGATTAAGCATGTTATTATTGTTGTGATACTTTAGGAAAATGACTAGTTATGCATTATTGACTTATACTAATTAACCTAATGTTAATATGATTCATGGTGCATTTGATATGACTGGAAGTGCATTACATAATCATAACAATTTTAACACAATGAGAGTGTTTTATTACACTGTAACATGCATTATTTTTGAATTATGTTATAAGTTTTATTTAAGTATTATGTTTTATAATTCATGTTTTATTTTCTATTTATTCTCAATTTATGCGTTATTGTGTCATATTTATGTATTATTTAATTTATAGTAGTACTACTCAAATAAGAATTATTTTCTATTTATAGAAATATTCTTATTTTCTTCATGTTAGGGATGTTGTGTTCAATAAATAGTATTATGATCAAGTCCTATTAGAAGGGGGCCCTTAGAGTAAAAAAATAATGGGTCACCTAGTCTTCTATGGGTTGGATTGTTTTTTTAGGTTGAAAATAAAAAAAATAATTATAATTAAACATTAATCTAATTATAATATAATTTTTTTATGGTAATTTAATATAATGTAAATTTATTTTAAATTAAGTTATTTTTTATTTATTTGGATCCTATAGTGTTATATTAATCTACCATCAAACTACTATAGTTAGGGATTTTTTCAGTGCAAGGAATATAATTGATAAAATATAACTGTTTATCCTTGTTAACTATAAATCTTATAAAAATGAATTTTATCAATGTTTTATTTAGCATTGAAAAAATATCCTGACGTTTCTCAGTTCTTGCAATATCAATTCATTTTTGACGATGATAAATCCAAAATCATGCATCGGTAAGATCAAAATCTATCAGTGTTTCTTCACATTTGTTTTAATGTTATTATGTCATATGTTTGTGAATCATTATAGTTTAAGTGTATATGTTGTCATCCTTGAGATCATGTTGATTGTGAGATCCTAGGGTAACATTAGCTCTATTATTGGATACTTTATATGTTCAATCCATACCATTATTCATATCTATTATGCCTTTCTTTTATTTTTCACAAAGAAACATTTCAACGGTCCAAACACATGTATATAATTCTATCTTTATTGAAGTATGTCAATCTTAGATTATTGTATTTGTTTATTTAATATTTTGACATCCTTCTAATAATTATCACTTTTTGCCGAATCAATTAACCTGTAGAAAATTGTATATATTCTATTCTAGGCATTATTAGCAAAAAAATGTGTTGATAAAACTATTTCCTTTATCTGTTCCATCTAAGATTGTTGATAAAAGGTACCTTTATCTATCTAAAAGAGTTGAGATAAAAGCACACCACTATCAGCGCTAATTTTAGCATTGACGTATGCCGATTTTATTAATTAATTTAGAACTAATAAAGAGTGGCCTTTTAGTGTTTTTAGAACTGATAAAAGGAATATTTGATAAAAAGATGTTTATATATCATTAAAATCATATATTAACATTGATAAAAATATAATATATTTTATTAAATATGATTTATATAATACTAAATATGTAGTAACACTGAATACATAAGATATTTAGTGAAAATTATTTTTTAAAATAATTAAAAAATAAAATAAAGTAATAATTTTCTATTAATTGTTGAGTAATATTCATATAATAACAATTTGATGATTTAAAAATTCATCAAATTAATGAATGATTTAAAATTAGTTAAAAACATGACTAAAACATCAAATAGTTGAACATTTTGATCCGGGAGCCCATTTGGGATCTACCACATATCAAATAAAATCTTTTGAGATGATACACAACATGGTGATTAGGGAGATACACGATTACTGTTTTTATATGGTCAAAACAATCATGAAAGGCCAGTAAAAATTAAATTTTTTGCAGGGTACCCCCATTTTATAACATTTGATGGAATTCCAACACCTTTTCAAGGGGTATTTATATATTTTTTCCAAAAGAGACTAAATTTATTACATGGGATTAAATTCATGTGGATATTATGGTGTTCAAATTTTATAATTTTAAATATTTTAGTGTTATTTATAATTAAATACACAATCAAAAATTTTTATATATTAACATATAAAAATTTAATTGTATAAATTAGTATTTAAACTTTTTTACATGTAAAATATATTTATGAATATATAAATCATCTTGAAATAATTATTATCCATTATATTTAAAGAAGTTATATCATTTTCTAGATTATAAAATTGTATAAATATATATATATATACTTATAAAAATGTACATAAAACATTTATATATGCTTGTGTGTGTGCATTAATAAATATATATATATTTATATTTATATACTAATATATGCAAATGAATATTAATATGTCACACACACACACACATGAATATATGTATAAACAAACACATACACATATTTTACAAATGTATTTAAAAATAATTATATATATATATCTACATGGAAAAAAAAGATTTACATAAACATATATGTAAAAAAATTAAAATATTATAAAATGTCGAATAATATAAACATTGTAACTAGAAAATGGGATCTCTTTTCACATTGAGGTCTTGAGTTCGAGTCCAGGCAATCATAGGTGAGCATGTAGTTTAACAGCCGTCGCGCACATAAAATGAGTGATGGGGTAGTAAGTGATAATAAAAGTGGGTGTTATCTAATATTGCATGTGAGACAGAACTGTTTGATAGTGCTAGAAAAATTGGTGTTCAAGTACTATATGAGGGTGGGGTTGAGGGTGAGAAAAAATATAAAATATCTTTTAAATTTTACCAGTGCTAACAAAATCACTGATAACATCCTCCTTTATATATTCTATCAAATGAAATGATAAATGAAGAATTTATCTACATGAAAATTCACTGATAAAGGTAATGGTTATCAATGGCTTCTTATCTTTGAAAAAAATCATGGGATTTTTATGGTGCTTATCTTGTCAGTGCTTTTTAGCATTGATAATGCCAATTTCAAGCATCAAATATGCTCTTTTTTAAGTAGTGGTTATATTAACCACAATCTTTGAATTATGTTATTCTTGTTTAATGGTTAAAACTGATTCTATTAGCATTGTCACACATAATGGTTTCTTGTTGGAATAAAGATTCAAGACACATTATAAATGATTTTATTCAATTATTTACATTGTATGCTTGAATTTGGAGTTTTATTAAGTAATTATTTTTCTATATCACTAAATATGATGATTATTTATTTTTTTGGAGTATATATGATGAATCTAAATTTGATATTATTTATAGAAGAAGCTAATATATATATATATATTTTTGGGATAAATTTCTTATAAAAATACTATGTATATATTTTTTTGTGTGTTTGAACACAATGATTATAATATTTCATACAAATTGGAATTTATCAGTGCTAAATATTCATCTCTTTGCATGAGCATGCTGTTAAAAGTGGTCTCAAATCATACATTTGTATATCTACATACCATTATTTAATATTAATTATATTTTAATTGGAATATAAAATTAACTAAAATTCATTATTAATATACAGAAAATCATATATCAATTAATTCATTTATATAAAAATAAAAAAACCACAACCCCTCTCTTCTTTCAATTTTTTTGTAGAATATCCCAGCATAGAGGTCGAACGAGCCATATCAATGAAACCAAATTAATTACACATGAATTATAGAAAATTTCTACAGAATGTTACCATGGAGTCATGTGACCCTCTGGGCAGTTACAACTCTATGATAGGGAAGAAATATTGGCTGAAAACATGATGATTAGGATCCATCAAAATAGAAAAAAAGAAAAGCATGTACAGACTGTACATGGACATGTGGGAGGCTATAGTTGTAAAACATGGGAGAGATCATGATCCTATCAAAATCCCTCAACTAATATTAATGGTATTTGTGGGGGTAATTATTTTCTAAGCAATATGGGAAATATCAACCCAAATATATTTTATCGTAATATTCATCAATATATTTGAATTTAATAAAATAAATGAAGAGCATATACACTTTTATCTAATGATATAATCATTTTAAAATTATTTCACTTATGTTTGAGAGAGTTCACAAATAAACAGGAAAGGAACTCCTTTCTATTAATGTAACAAAATATTGTGTAAATCTCTAAACAAATGGACTTGAATTTTATTATGCTAGGATATAGTAGATCAATTAGTTAAAAATTTAATAAAATAAGAAATAAAGAAATATTCAATAGTAGATTTTCTAGGGGGAGAATAATTTACACCCATATCATGGTATTGGACCCCCTTCTGTAATTATTAAGGACAATCCCTATGGATCCAAATGTTTTGTCAATTATTGGATAGTTATATTGAACTTTAAAAAAAATTATATCCTTTTATTATTGTATTCAAATCATTTACCTCTATAAATGGTCAATTTTAAAACCCATTATTTTTATCACATGAAATTTAAATGATAATAATAGAATTGTGTAGAATGAAATGGAATTTATCCTGAATTATTGTAGAATTTATATTCTACCATGAATGGAACAATGGTGTGGGGACATTCACCATGACATGGTCAATAAAACCATTCCATGGTTTTAACTTTTGTGTATACTTTTATCAATATCCTAATTTCACAAAAAATAGATAGTCATATCAAACTTTTACGTTATGATAAATCCTATGTAAAAACATTTATATCCTTATAAATATAAACTAAATATATTTTAAAATTAATTTTAGAAAATTCATCAATAATTTTCCAACATTTTACGTTATATGTAACATCATGTGAAAAACCTATCAAAAATTACATTTGATATCCTCTAAAAAACTATTGGTCTGATTCTTATTTTATTATAAAAATTCTTTGTAACAAAATATAATCCTCATACACACATCCACAAAGTTCAACCCCTAGATACATCACACCACTAATAATAATCATGATCTCCCTAATATATAATTATATAAAAATTACGGTCTTTATAAAAGTGATAGCGTTACTCAAGCTTTAAAAGGATCTGATGTGATCTCTATCAATCAAAAGTATCTCTATACCTATGTCTACCAACTGTATCATATAGAAATATTTATAGTTATATAATCCATCATTCCAATACATTGAGTGACTAAAAGTCACATAGTATGTGAATATTGTTTAACCCACTCATATTCTCTTAATTATCTATATATAGACTAACTAGATGGATTAACATATCACATATTATTCACCAAGTTAAATGATAACATAATTTTTTCCAGAACCTATGTGGTATGAACGTCATATATTACTTCTCTAGGTTCATTAAAATACCTCGTTATCCTATCTCTACCGAGTGACCAGACTCCATATTCATTATATGAGAAGTAAAATCCAATATTGGTTAAGCCCAAACAATTGAAATAGTTGACAATATACCCAACCAAAACCAATTATCTCAGACTTAAGGCTAACTTAAGAAAGGTATCATGTCATGAAGGTTATCATGTTAAGGTATCCAATCATTGTAAGTCATTAGAATTCAATATGAAATATGCAACCTTAATATGCTGGGGACATAGTGTTCGACACTCCATGTGGTAAATGTAGTGGGTCATATAATACAAACAACTTATTTCATACCTAATGAGATAACTATTTATCTCCATATAAAAAGCAAGCAATGAAAATAATTACATTTCATCACAACCTATGATACTCCATGATGATCATTGAATAAGGAAAACTCCAAATCAAACATTGAGTAGTTGATTATCATTTAACTTCAAGTAATATATACGACTTATATGAAAGAATGATATATAACAGACCTTCATTTATATAACATTATACATTTTATATTCATAAAATTATTTAAAATACTAAAAAAACCATACATACAGTTCATTCTAATCAAATCTAATATGATAGACCACAAGAGATGCCCTATGTTTATTTCACTATTAGAGTTTTGTTAAACTCATTACATTTTAATGTAATTCCTTCTACATCTCCTTTTGTCCATTTAAAAAATTCATATTTTATACACCTTTAATGGGTAACATTTATAATGAAATCCAATTTAAATAATAGTGATATTAGGATTCATCATCATGTTTTTCAACTCATTAAACATAATATTAAAACATTTTTTCATTACAACGTCTAATGTTAGGATTTTAATAACCGTTTATGTCTTAAATACATAGAACTCTTTTAGGTTCATCATAATCTTCTTTAAAATATATCTATTAAACCTTATCTTTAAGATAATTTTGAATTTTTTTTAAAATAAAACGCTTTATATTAAGATATATATTTACCAACATATCCTAAACTCCATTTGTATATAACATGACATTCATTTTTTAAAATAATTTTAACTTCTAAATGATGAATTATAATATCACAAACCTATTATTTTTTCTCTAAGATATATCTCTAAAGAAAAAAATATTTTCTGTTTTCAAATATAATAAATTTATTTTATGATAATAATAAAAAATATACTATTTAAAACAATATCATATATGGAATACTATGTGATTGTAGAATTATTCATAAAATAAGATTTTATTTTTTTTAAACATGCCACTAATAGGTAGTGGGATCCCTTTCCCAACTATATTTTATAATGAAATTTTATATTAAATGAGACTCCTTTTATACATCCCTTCATTTGAAAAATTTTATAGAAAATGTCAAATCTTAAATCACACATTCAATAATATTTTCTCATTTATTAATAATAATCATTGTTTATATCAATAATTTTGTCATCAAATTAGTGAATATATGATGCAAAATAAACATATTTTATAATTTCGAAATCCACTCAACATTTGATGTAGTGTAATGCATAAACCCCTATATATGAAAACCCTTTTATTCATATTACAAATACTTACATTATGATATGACCGTAAAATCTTCATTAGGTCTGAACTGTTATACAAATTTATAAAATTTATAAAATGTAGAAGTGGTGTCATATACCTTTTCAAAAAAGATAACATATTTCTTTAAAATTAATACTTGACATGGATTCTCCACGGAGTTTTTTAAAACCATATCGATATTCTATAAATTTTCACCTATAATAGAAACATTATTCCACCTTGAGACATCCATTAGGTTTTAATGACCCAAAATCACTATTTGACTCTCTAACGTTCTCCTTAGAACTTAACCATTTACCCTTATGTACAGTCATCACAACATAATATACTAGACATCATCCTTATCTCTCAAATATCCTCAATATATTGATAAGATTATATAAATTTTTATTGAAATCATTCATATTTTATTTTATAATAAATTTTCATAACATTATTGGAAGTGATTATATACTTAATTCCATAAACCGAACAAGCACTCATGGAGACACAAACCTTTATAATTCATCAACATTCCTAATCACCTTGGGTAAATGATTAAATTCCAAAGTTCCATTGATTTTTTAAATATTTTATTTGATTGTTTCTTATTCTTTCCCTAATCATGTATATTTACTTGTATAATGACTTTATGAGTATACTATTCAAGAAGGTGTTTCCCTTACAACATATGATTTTACAGTTTTTTTCTTATGAATTATCCTCATATTTACACGATAGTATGAAAAATTGATGTCATTAATATTTTACATATTAAAATTAATCTCAATGTTAATTTTGATGAAAATAATGTCATTTTATCTATAACCAAATTTTTTAATAGTTGAGTATGATGTTTCATAATAAGTTAATTAAGACTTTTATTAATTTTCACTGAGTAAAATGATAAACCATTTTCGTTTAACTTCATATACATTTATAGACAAGAATTCTTATATAATATTATTTGTGTACAATTATGTGCTCCTATTAAAACATATCTATTTGGGTGGAACATCTTGTAAATAATATCATATATCACTCCCAGATATTTAGGTGTTCATATTCTTTACCAATTCAAACTTATATATTATACCAACTACATTCTTATGGGATACTAACATTTAGGGTTCCCTAGATAAGTTTATCTTATTTATTATAGTGTGATTTGGTTACCTATCCTTTAGGTTTATTCATTCCTACCATAAAATATACCAGATAATCAATGGGAAAGAAACATTAAAATGAGCCCAACCATATGGATGACTGAGGTCTTGAAATGTTTAATTTTTTTATGAATATAGCACTTAGTATTTTAAGGGGGTTTTAATCTCCCCATCATATCTCATGTATTCCTTTATGTATCCTTACATTTAATGGTACAGTTGTTATATCATATACCTTCTACAAAATTAATATTTTCAAAACTTATTAATGTAAAACACCATATATAAGTCAATATTTATGTTACTTACCCAAAAATAAAGGACAAATATATTCACACATTCCAAATGAATGTAATTCATAAGGTATATAAAACCTTTTATTGTAAAGGCATAAAATAATTTAGAACAAAAATTTACATAGTAGATATCATGGAATGAGATGTATAAAGCCCCCATATTTTATGAAAGAACCTAATCCACAGAGGACAGTGTGATATTCAACCAAAATTCCTATTATCCTTGTATCAATACTCAATATAGACCATAATTTTAATATAATATCGACACACAATGTATATAAATCATAACCAACCATTTATTTCATGTTCAAATCTAACTAAAATCAGAGTCAAGGTTAAACATAACTAAACCTTTTGTTTGGCCTAGTATAAAAATCCTTTGATACATGAAATATAATATATAATAAGTGGTTTAACATATTAATCTAAATGATATATCTATTCAGAATATAAACACATTAGTTTCAAAAATAAAATAACAAAAAATAAATAAATTAATGGGAAATTAAAAATTTTATACCCAAGATAACCATTCAATAAAATACCATTAACAAAAAACAATAAAATTTTATAATATAAACAAAAATTATTGAACTATAAAAATATAAAATATAAAAACATATGTCTATATCCTGAAAAATAACATTTATGGAATTTAATATAAACACCATCATATTTTTGAATACATGATATTTATAAATTATTTTATAATCAAATAAACATTTAATATTATTAAGAAAACACATAGTATTAATTATATATCATATATTTAATTTTAATTAAAAATATATCAAATATAGTAAAACTCCATTTGATATGGTTAAAATAATTTTTCTTAACCTTTATTTCAATTATAAACCATTCTGGTCACAATTTTATAACTTTTATATTTTCCATATTTTATAATTTATCTAAAATTTATAAATTAAAAATTCTTATATAACCACTTTAAACCTCAATCACATCATCCAAAATTATTTTGGTATTCTCTAAATCCCCATTGTATTGAATACCAACCATCTAAGACAACAATGATGATGTTAGTTTTAATAATTTAAATAAAAGGGTTTTCATTAAAAAATTCAAATCCTATGAAATTTTAATTATCCACCACCACATGGTGCTACTACAATGATTACCATTGATATGGGAAACGATGATTTTCTCCTTTATAAATAATGTTATAGTATAAACCCTCAAAATTACTAATTTTTTTAACTAAAACAGTATTTTGCAAGGCTAGTTTGATGTTTTCATAAGGAAATCATATTTCAATAAAAATCACAATCATTCTTTAGAAAAACCATGAAATAATATTATTATTTTATGATCCTCTATTTCTGTGAATTTATTTATTTTTAATGTTTTTCATAGAACATGATTAGGTTAATTTAACATTAATTAAACCATTCCTTTTTTTCATAAAATGCTTTATGATTAAAAAAACATAATTGACTATGATCATTTTTATAAACCATATCACCATTCAAGAAAATCATATTTTCCTAGTTTTATCATTTATCAATAACAAAAATTGAAATTTTATATATGTGGATATAAATCCACTAAATGTGTTTGGAAGGGAAAATACTTGTTTATTTGTACCAAAAAAATTTATCTAAAACTAATTTTACCATATGTTTATATATATAATTAGACTAAATAAAATAAATAAATAATGTGTACCTTTTTCTTTGATCATATCATTAATCCTAGAATATTCCATCAGAGATTGATAATGATTATTGAGAGGAGGCTAATAAACTCTTTACTACTAGGGTATGCATAGTGTGATTGAATCTCCAAATAGTTGAAAAAAACCTCCATAAATTCACAACCTACAAAAACCATTGGTCAATGGATTGATGAATAATGAGAGATAAATAAATCTTTATATTCGGGGTTTCTATAATAATAATAATTTACACCCATGTCATAGTTTTGGACACCCATTTAAAAGATCCAAAAGAACTCAAATACCTTTCAAATATTTCATAAATTTTTGATAGTAATGAAAAATTTTGTAATCAATTTTTAACTTCTTATCTATTTTTCTTTAAAATATTTTTCACAATAAAAGATTCATTTTAAACTTCTGTAACTTTTCCAAACAATATTTATCCAAAAATAATAATATTTTGTTGGAGGAAATAATAATTCTTTTTCATTTATACAAAATACAAATTTTTCCCATGTAGAAAACATCATTATGGAGTAATTCACCATAATGTGGTTTACCCCTTCACAAACCAGGGTGTGGTAAAGAAAACCATTCCATGATTTTAATTTTACATCATATTTCGATTAGTATAAATAGACTAGGAGTAGAATAAGGGAAAACAAAAGCCATGGGTTCAATATAAACAATAGATTATGCAAAGGTGCTGTGAAGAAGATGGACTCTCCAAGGAATGATCTAAGTGACTGACCAAAAGAGATCATAAAAATAATATTCAAGCATATAACTACATTGTAATAGATGATAGAATTCCCATATATGATATAAAACTAGTAGAAATAAAATCCAAAATAATATTTTAAAACCTATAATATATATAATGACCTAAAAGAAATTTTCTATTTGCCTTGTACAATGAAAAATATGACTTTAAAATATATCCCAATGTCACATCCATTAATTTCATTATATATTTTCATAAATATTGATATAAAAAGACCCACCATAACCCATCCTTGGTGAATTAAATCCTGTGTGCCACCCCAATCCCACCTACAACTATAAATGGGTTTTTGACTAGCTTCAAGTAGTCATAACAATCAAATGGAAGGATTTATCCTATAACATGTGTAAACAACACACACCTTAATAAATGAAAAAATTATAAAAAATAACGTCTCAATCCAAAATATGTATTAAATTTATATAGAAACTTATAGTATTCACATGTTTACAACAATAGATAAATAATAATGTAAAGGGTAAAAATAAATTCCACATATAAAGAGAAACCCAACCTAATAACTGATAAGAGGAATGAGCATTTCCATGATCCTAAATCCAAACACATCCATCTAATACCACCACCATGTATCGCTAATCTTCACATATTCTTGGTATACTATGATCTTAAATGAATTTACCATTTTTTTCATTTGACACAAAATGTAAAATATATTCCCATGTAGGGGTGAGTATATTCAATCCTAGTAGTGAAACCTAAAAATAAAAAAGAGAAAACAATGTTTAATCACCTCATAAACAACAAAAAGAAGAAAATATAAAGAAAAACTCAAATACACTCCAAGGGGAATAACCTGAGACAATGTAACACCCGAGACTTTTATGAGAAATATTTTTTTTGTTATATAAATCATCAAAAGTAATCTTTCACTACACACAAAACTATCTTGGCTTGCTATACACGCAACCACGACCTTCCTCGATAGCTTGTGTCGTACGCAATACTGAGTTTCACTAAACAACGATATGCTGTTATTAAAACTAGCCATTATGAATAGTAATAACCACTTTTTGATTTTTTTTAAATTATATTTTTCAAAATGGACTTCATTTTTGGATTCAAAATATTGAAATTAGCGTAGGGTAAAATTTTGGTATTTTTTTGAAAACATTCAATTTTTGGTGAATAGTGAAAACACTAGGTTACTATTTAAAAAATGACTTTTTATTTAAATAATTATTTATTTTAATTAAATTTATTTTAGGTCAAAATTGATACATAATACCTATATAAGTTAAATTCAATTCATTTGAGTCATTTTATAATAATTTTAGATATATAAAAATTTTATTGACCTTTTTCACCGTCTATTACCCACGTCCTATGAGAATTTCCAAATTCACATAAAACATAATTTTACCACTTTTGTGAATGGAATTTTAAAAATTCGAGAGACACGTTTAATATCAAGGACTAAAATGTGGATCAATGAGATTAAAATATTTTTTGGTGAATAGTAACTTATTACTTTTTTTTACCACGGTTAAAAGTAAATAGGGTAATTAAGGTTAAAAGTGTTATTATTGTTACCATAAAACATGTCCTAATTCTAATGGATAAGTGTAATTATACCTAAAACAAACTTAGGAAGAAAATATGACCATTTATGCCCACTTGGATTAGATTAGGACATTTATTATTAATTTATTTAAAGAAGGGTTAAAATAGTTAAAATCAATGTTTAATAACTAAATAATTTTTAATATATGGTTATACATAAGATAAATTAGACTATAAATATTAATTAGGAAGATAAATGGATTTAATAAATAATGGTATTTTATTTGTAATTTTTACACTTAAAATAATTTAATTTATTTATGACACAATGATGATGCAGTAATTATCTTATTAAAGAAATATTGACATAATTGATGTTATAAATACCCAATAAATGCAATATGAGACGTTTTATGAATTACAATAATTTTCAATGTTAAAATGACATGTTAGTAATTATTTAATTAACATTTTTCGAACTAATAATTCTGTTATGATTTTCACAAAAATCATTTACCAAATAGTGTCAAAATTGACATAAAATAGTTTTTAAAATATATATTATATTATTAATTGTTATTATATTGCTAAAAATCTAAGGTTCGTCCAAGATACTTATATCATTATATTTGTATCATTAATTGACTACATGGGGGTCTTTTTGATGTATATGGTACGTTTATAAACTATATAATATAAAATTACAATGTGACATGGTAAATGTCAATCTAATTAACTAAGAGTTAAAACTAAACGATAAGGTTAATATAATGACCAAAACTTATCTAAATTCAATTGTATGAGAGTATTTCGACCCATCCTCACCTTAGATTCTAAATATATCAATTTTGAGCTATTAAAAACCGAATATGACTTTATAATAAAATAGTAAGTTTTGTTTTTCCAAAGGTGCCCCTCTCCTCCATTATAAAAGGGCACCTCCTCCCTCTCTTCCTCACACCACTTTTAGCCTTCAAGATCGGCCAACCCCTAGAAAATTATATTCTCAACTTCCCTAGAAACATCCTAGTGGTTTTGGTCTTCTTCAAAGAACAATTTTAGTTCCGTAAGAGGAGGTCTCAAAGAGACACTTCAAAGAAGAGGTAATGTCTGTTACCGATTCTTTCATCTGTATTTCTTCTTCCACTTCTTCTTATTTAGTTGTTTCATTATGACGTGCTAACATCAGTATCACTCATATAATTATATTTTATTATAAATATGAAACAACTTTATTTCACCATATATCCATCCTATGGAAAACGAAATCACCGCTCGTGCATACGTACAGAATACCGTCTCCACGCTGGGGTGTAATCTATTTTCCACCACCACCTTACTTGGATGGGTATAACGGTGTAAATAATAAATATATATGATTATTGTAAATTCATATTGATTCTGATATAGTATACATAAAATCCAATACAATTCCACGATCATGGTAACGATATCATCGCTCATACATACGTACGGAATACCGTGTCCACGATGTGATGCGACTCGTTCTACATGGTCTTCATGGAATAATAATTATATAAATGAATTGAATGAATTAATATGATATATATTACAATAGTACCTTTTTGGAAATGAGGTGTCTATAACCTAAAAAAAGAATAAGAATTTATTCGACAAAACACGTATAAGAACAAAAAGTAATAAACACCCGAATAACAAGTAGCAATGAAATATTACTAATAAGAAGCTAAGAATATGACCATATACAATATAATAACAATAAGAAAAATTCTGGAATAAGTGAATGACATTATTTAAATTATTATACAGGAGGTTCAGACACTTACAAAGAAAATCGGACCTAAGGTCAGGAAGAAGGTTATTAAGTAAGATATGCCAAAAAGGGACTCAAGATATGATGAAATAAATGGGAGACAATATAGATGCTTTATGAACCAGTTGTTTATGTTTCCCAGTTTCTAAAGACACTATACCTATATGGTCCTTTCATGGTTTTGTTATATGTTGTAATAAGTGTACTTCAATTTTGAGGTATTAAAAATGTATGTAATGTATGGGTTGCTATAGTTGGTATTAGAGGAAAGGTATACTCATCCTTTAGAAACTAGGATGTGAAAGCCTTAGTAAGAACCCTAAGGATAAGTCTAAACATAGAACAAAATCTTAGTGTTTTATAAACGTCCATGAACAACCTATTATAAGACCTTAAGTCTGAAATTTTATTCTTGATTATGTGGTTTTCCTATTATAATTAGTGTTTCTCACACTATTATTCTTGGTTTTAGTCAATGGAGGGAACGCGAAGGAACCATGTTAATGCGGAATTCAACGGGCAATGCAATGATTGTCCTCCTGAGAAACCAAACGTTATGGGAGCTGGAATGAAAAATATCGTATCCTTGCTCACAAAACATTCTCAAGCTATGAATCATGAAGGACATCCAAATGAGAAAAGGAAGAAGAAACATTCTGTTGAATGTTTCATGAGGCAGCGTCCACCTTCATTCAGTGGGTCTTCTGATCCATTAGTGGCTGAACAATGGATTAGTACCACTGAAAAGATATTTCCAATTCTTCAATGTTCTGAACATGATAAAATCATATTAGCAATTTATCTCTTGGAATGTGAAGCTGATCAATGGTGGAATATTATCAAAAATACTAGGCAACGGGATGAAATTGAATCCATGGAATGGGACGAGTTCAAGAACATATTTTTCAATAAGTACATCCCTTGTATTCTCCGAACAAAGATGGAGAAGGAGTTTCTTGAACTAAAAAAGGATGATGAATCTGTTGGTACCTATAAAGCTAATTTTACAAGACATTCAAGGTACGCTTCTGGGATTATTATCCAACCTGAGAGTAAGATCGATCGATTCTTTAGTGGATTAAAACAAAGTCTTCGAAGGGCGTTATCCATAAGGTACTTCAATAGCTACGGGGAAATCATTCGATGTGCTCTCAAAGTTGAGATGGATATTGGAGTAACCCATCAGTCATTATGGTTTTGATAAGAAGAGGAAAAAGGAATTCAAAGGAAAATCTAAAGAGCACACTGAAAAGAAGATGAGTATTCCCTTATGCTCAATGTGTGGAAAGAAACATGGAGGGATTTGGATTAAAGGGACAGGTAAATGTTTCAAATTTGGAAAGGAAGGTCATCGGGCATTTGAATGCCACAATGATGGGAAGAATAGGTCAAGTGATGCAAACAAAGAAAAGGCTACACAGAGTGCACCTCCTACACTTCAATGTTACAAGTGCAAGGAAATGGGTCATTATTCCAATCAATGCCCTAATCCAAGGGTTGTTGATAATGATCGACATCAACAAACTCTTAAGGATAAAGACAAAGGAAAGTCATGTGCAATTTCTATCAGCGATGTGGAGTACGATAACGAAGTGGTGAAAGGTACACTTACCATCCAATCTAAAGTAGCAAATGTTTTATTTGATTATGGATAAACCCACTCTTTTATTTCTGAAGAATTTTCTAAGGGTATCACCATATTACCTCAACAATTAGATGTTGAGTTAGCTGTGACAACCCCTAATGGAACAACAGTCGCATCAAAAGTTTATAATTCTACTCTGATTGATGTTTGTGGGAGATTGATTCTTGAAAATCATGTGGTCCTTCATATAGTGGAATTTGATGTAATTCTTGGCATGGATTGGCATTCTTTATATGGATCTCATATCAATTGCCAATGAAGGGAAGTCTCATTTCATATTCCAGGTCAATCTATGATCGTCAATCGATGCAAGGATGAACATAACCTTCCAGTGGAAATTTCGTCCAACTTATGGGTCTTGATTCCACTAAATGAATTTTATTTATCTCAAATGGTTGGTGAGAAACTCACGATTAAGAATATTCCCATTGTACAGGAGATTGACGATGTCTTTTTGAAGGAGTTCCCAGGTCATCCACTAAATCGTGAAGTTGAGTTTTCAATAGAACTCGTACCGGGTGCTTTGCCAATTTCAAAGACACCTTATAGAATGGCCCCAATTGTGTTGCAGGAATTGAAGAAGAAACTACAAGGGAATCTTGATAAGGGATTCATACGCCCTAGTGCATCACCATGGAGAGCAC
This sequence comes from Viscum album, assembly GCA_963277665.1. NCBI lineage: Eukaryota > Viridiplantae > Streptophyta > Magnoliopsida > Santalales > Viscaceae > Viscum > Viscum album. The sequence continues at coordinate 1,876,115,011 of OY728150.1, read as the reverse complement.
CTGTTCTGTTTGTTAAGAAGAAAGATGGATCAATGAGGCTCTTCATTGATTATTGAGAACTTAACAAGATCACTATCAAGAACAAATATCCTCTCCCGTGCATTGATGACTTATTTGACCAACTACGCGGAGCTCAATACTTTTCCAAGATTGATCTTCGTTCAGGGTATCATCAACTAAGGGTCAAAAGGGAGGATATTCCAAAAACGACTTTCCGTACAATGAATGGACATTATGAATTTATAGTGATGCCATTTAGTCTTACTAATGCCCCTGCTATCTTCATGGATCTGATGAATAAAGTATTTAGAGACTATCTTGATCAGTTTGTGGTAGTGTTTATAGACGATATTCTTTTCTATTCAATGAGCAAGGAAGAACATGAAGATCACTTGAGAATTATATTGAAGACCCCGAGAAAGGAGAAGATTTGTGCCAAATTTACCAAGTGTGAAATTTGGCGAAAAAAAGTTTCATTTTTGGGTCACATAATCTCAAAAGAGGGGATATCTTTGGATCCAGCAAAGACAGAGGTTATTGAAAGATGGTGGAGAGCAACAACAGTAACTGAGATCCGGATTTTTCTTGGTTTGGATAGTTATTATCGACGTTTTGTGAATGATTTTTCACGATTATCTAATCCACTCATAAAGTTTACTTGGAAAAGAGTTATGTTTGTTTGGACGGAAGAATGTGAAGAGAATTTCAAGGAGTTGAGAAGAAGTTTATCCGGTGAACCTTTGCTCACACTAACTTGTAGCGGAGAATGGTTTGAGATCTACAGTGATGCATCCAGGAAGGGGATGGGGTGTGTTCTTATGCAAAATGATATGGTGATAGCTTATGCCTCACGACAGTTGAAAATACATGAGCAAAATTACCCAACTCGTGATTTGGAGTTAGCTGCGGTAATCTTTTCATTAAAGATTTGGAGAAATTATCTTTATGGAGAAAGTTGTGACATTTATACTGATTATAAATGTTTAAAGTATATTTTCACACAAAAGGAGCTGAATATGCTCCAAAAAAGATGGTTGGAGCTGATTAAGGATTATGACTGCTCAATTCATTACCACCCTGGGAAAGCAAACAAGGTGGAAGATGCATTATGTCGACAAGACCATGCTAGTTTATCAATGATGAGGATCACAAAATGTAACACCCGAGATTTTTATGAGTAATATTTTGTTTTTATCATCAAAGGAATCTTTCACTACATACTAGCTTGGCTTACTTTAAACGCAATCGCGACCTTCTTCGATAGCTTGCGTCGTACACAATACTGAGTTTCACTAAACAACGATATGCTATTAAAATATTATTAAAACTAGCCATTATGAATAGTAATAACCACTTTTTGAAATTTTATAAATTTTATTTTTCAAAATGGACTTCATTTTTGGATTAGGAATACTAAAATTAGCCTAGGGTGAAATTTGGTATTTTTCTGAAAACTTTCAATTTTTGATGAATAGTGAAACCACTAAGTGGTAGGTTAAAAACTGAATTTTGCATAAAACATAATTTTACCACTTCTGTGAATGGAATTTCGAAAATCCGACAAACACGGTTGATATCCGTAAGTAAAATGTGGTTCAATGAGATAAAAATAATTTTTTGGTGAATAGTATCTTTTTACTTTTTTTATCGCGGTTAATAGTAAATAGGGTAACTAAGGGTAAATATGATATTTCTATTACCCTAACACATGTCCTAATACTATTGGATTAGTTTAATTCAACCAAAAACAAACTTAGGAATAAAATATGACCATTTAGGCCCACATGGATTAGATTAGGACATTTATTATTAATTTATTTAAAGAAGGGTTAAAATAGTTAAAATCAAAGTTTAATAAGTAATTAATTTTTAATATGGGGTTATACATAAGATAAATTCGACTATAAATATTAATTAGAAAGATAAAAAGATTTCCTACATAATGGTATTTTATTTATAATTTTTAGACATTAAATAATTTAATTTATTTATGACACAATGATGATGCAGTAATTATCTTATTAATGAAATATTGACATAATTGATGTTATAAACAACAAAATAAATATAATTTCAAACTTTTTATGAATCCCACTAATTTTCTAGGTTACTATGATATATTATTGTCTATTTAATCAACTTGTTTCGAACATATAATTCTGTTATGACCTTCACAAAAATCATATATCAAATAGTGTCAAAATTGACACAAAATAGTTTTTAAATCAAATATTATATTATTAATTGTTATTTTATTCCTAAAAATATATGGTTCGTAAAAATGACTTGTATAAGGATATATATATTAATAATAAACAATTTGGGGTTCTTTTGGCATGTTATAGTAAGTGTATTAACCATATAGTGTAAGAAAACAAAAAGACACGGTAAAAGTTAAATTATTTAACTTAGAGTTAAATCTAATTGATAAGGTTTAAATAATAACCTAAACTTGTATAAATCCTATTGGTTGATAGTATTTCGACCCATCCCCACTTTACATTCGAAATAAGACCCTTTGGAACCATTATAAACCTATTTTTACTTTAATATAAAATAATTTTTTGAGATATTCTTAAGGTGCCCCTCTCCTCTCTTATAAAAGGGCACCTACTCCCCCTCCTCCTCACACCAATTTGAGCACTCAAGCTCGGCCAAACCCTGAAAAAATCCATTCTCCACTACCCTAGAATAATCCTAGAGGTCCTGGTCTTCTTCGAAGGCCAATCTTAGTTCCCTAAGTGGAGGATTCAAAGAGGCGTTCCAAAGAAGAGGTAATATCCATTACCGATAATTTCAATTTCTTTCTTCTTCAACTTATTCTTCTTTAGTTGTTTCATGATAATGTAATAACATCAGTATTAAATACATACTTATATGTTATTATAAATATGAAACAACCCTAATTCACCTTCTACCCATCCTATGGAAAAATGAAATCACCGCGCGTGCATACGTACAGAATACTGTCTCCACGCCGTGCTGTAATCTATTTTCCACCATCACCTTACAAGGATGGGTATAATGGTGTAATGAGTAACTATTTATTATTATTATAAAGTAATATTGATAATGAAATAATATATATATACTCCAATACAATTCCACGATCATAGGAACGATATCATCACTCGTGCGTACATACAGAATACCGTCTCCACGATGTGATGCGACTCATTCTACATGATCTTCATTTCATAATGATTATATAAATGAATTGAATGAATGAATATGATATATACTACAATAATACCATTCTGGAAATGAGGTATCTATACCCTAAAGATATGAATAGTAATTTATTCGACAAAACACGCATAAGAACAAAAAGTTATAAACACCCGAATAACAAGAAACAATGAGATATTACTACTAAGAAGCTAAGAATATGACCATATATGATATCATAAAAATACGTATGATTCTGGAATAAGTCAATAACATTATTTAAATCATTATACAGGAGGTTTGGACACTTACAAAGCAAGTCGGACCTAAGGTAAGGGAAATATCACAATCTCATTTTTATCCGAGATTGTTTATACATTGAAATTTACTGGGGTGTATTTTATCATCCACATCCATGTTTCCTCAATATGTAATGTTATTTCCATCCACCTAAAATTGTTTAAATCCAATTTTACCCTTCGGTGAGTTTTTATTAAAGGATATGAAAGGAATCTTTTATCATTTTTCGTACGAGGTACTTTTTGACTTTTCCGAAAAAAGTACGAAGAATGTTTTTTTAACTTATACGGAAAAAATGGATTTTAAAACATTATTTCCAGGAATCTTCCTTTATATGTTTTCATGTTTATTTTTAATCAACATCTTTTAGTTTATAATTGTATGACATGTTAAGAAAAGAAAAGTGTTTTTGAAGTAGAAATGATATTTTCCTCAAGAATGGAGTTCAAGTTTTTTATCAAAATTATTTTCCATCTAAGATAATAAAGGGTTCTGTTTTTATCCCTATTATTACATTTATTTGATTGTGTTGTGAGGGAATTATTTTTATAAAGTCATTTACCTTATATGATTTGTTTTATGATGTCATGATGTTTCAAAAATCCCATTTTTGTTACATGTGTTATGCAATGATGTATGATTTATGATTATGTGGCAGACATAAGAAAGTATTCATTATAAGATTGTTGGGACCTATATCTCCCTCCAATGCATTGGGAGAAGATTTATATCTCATGAGATAGACATTGCTGGAACGGATGGTTATTTCGGTTCAGTGATACATGACTGAAATGAGGAGTGAATTCGGTTCAGAAATGGACTTTGTCCGCTAAGATAGTCTTGGCAATGAGTCATGAGTAACAAGAAATGATTTTCCATGATTATGTGTGCATGCCACAAAGTTTCATGTTTTATGTTATGATTATGGGGATCTCATTTTCACTTCTATGATTTATTCCACATTAAGATATTATGATCTCTTTTGCAGGTTATGATTTTCAAAAACATATGATATGATTTTTATTTACTTTATTTGACCTTGCTGAGCATTTGAGCTCACCCTTTTATGTTTTCTTTTCCCCAGGTCAGGAAGATGGATATTAAGTAGAATATGCTAAAAGGGACCCTAGATATGATGAAATTAATGGGAGACACTGTAGAAGATTTATGAACCAGTTGTTTATGTTTCCCAGTTTCTAAAGACACTATATCTATACGGTCCTTTGTGGTTTTGTCATATGTTGTAATAAGTGTGCTTAAATTTTGAAGTATTAACAATTTATGTAAAGTATGGATCGTTATAGTTGGTATCAAAGGAAAGGTATAGTCAACCTATGGAAACTAGGATGTGAAAGCCTTAGTAAGAACCCTAAGGATAAGTCTAAGCATAGAACACAATCTTAGTGTTTTAGAAATGGCCATGAATACCCTAGGATAAGACCTTAAGTGTGAAATTTTATTCTTGATTATGTGGTTTTACTATTATAATTAGTGTTGCTCACACTATTCTTCTTGGTTTTAGTCAATGGCTGGAACTCGAAGGAACCATGTTAATAAGGAATGTGATGGGCAATGCAATGATTGTCCCCCTGAGCAACCAAACGTAATGGGAGATGGAATGCAAAATCTTGTAGCCATGCTCACACAACTTTCTCAAGCTATGAATCATGCAGGACTTCCAAACGAGCAATGGAAGGACCAACATTCTGTTGAATCCTTCATGAGGTAGCATCCACCTTCTTTCAGCGGGTCTACTGACCCATTAGTTTCTGAATAATGGATTAGTAGTACTGAAAAGATATTTTTAGTTCTTCAATGTTCTGAACATGAAAAATTCATCCTAGTAGTGTATCGTTTGGAAGGAGATGCTGATCAAGGGTGGAATCTTATTAAGAATACGAGGCAAAGGGATGAAATTGACTCCATGGAATGGGACGAGTTCAAGAACTTATTTTTCAATAAGTACTTCCCTCGTATTCTCTGAACAAAGATGGAGAAAGAGTTTCTTGAACTGAAGCAAAGGGATGATGAATCTGTTGGTACCTATGAAGCAAATTTTACAAGACTTGTAAGGTACTCTTCTGGTATTATTATCCAACATGAGAGTAAGATCGATTGATTCTTTAGTGGCTTAAAACCAAGTCTTCAAATGGCGTTAGCCATAAGGGACTTCAATAGCTACGAGGAAATCGTTCGATGTGATCTCAAAGTCGAGATGGAGATTGGAGTAACCCATCAGTCAAATGGGTTTGATAAGAAGAGGAAGATGGAATTCAAGGGGAAATCTAAAGAGCACACTGAAAAGAATATGAGCTTTCCCTTATGCTCAAAGTGTGGAAAGAAACATGGAGGGAGTTGTCTTAATGGGACAAGTAAATGTTTCAAATGTGGAAAGGAAGGTCATCGGGCATTTGAATGCCACAATAATGGGAAGAAGATGTCTAATGATGCAAACAAAGGAAGGGATACACATAATGAACCTACTACACTTCAATTTTTCAAGTGCAAGGAGATAGGGCATTATGCCAATCAATGCCCAAATCCAAGGGTTGATAATGATGGTCGACGTCAACAAAATCTTAAGGCTAAAGACAAAGGAAAGTCACATGCAATTTCTATCAGCGATGTGGAGTATGATAAGGAAGTGGTGAAAGGTACACATACCATCCACTCTAAGGTAGCAAATGTTTTATTTGATTCTGGATCCACCCACTCTTTTATTTCCAAAGAATTTACTAAGGGTATCACCGTATTACCTCAACAATTAGATGTTGAGTTAGTTGTGACAACACCTAATGGCACAATAGTCGCATCAAAAGTTTATAATTATTCTCCGAATGAAGTTTGTGGGAACGTGCTTCCTAAAAATCTTGTGATCCTTCCTATAGTGGAATTTGATGTGATTATTGGCATGTATTGGCTTTCTCTACATGGAGCTCATATCAATTGCCAAAGAAGGGAAGCCACATTTCATATTCCAGATCAATCTACGATCGTCTATCGATGCAAGGATGAATATAACCTTCCAGTGGAAATTACATCCATCTTATGGGTCTTGATTCCACTAAATGAAGGTTATTTATATCAAATGGTTGGTGAGAAACTCACGATTAAGAATATGCCCATCGTACGGGAGTTTGATGATGTCTTTCGAGAGAAATTACCGGGTCTTCCACCAAATTGTGAAGTTGAGTTTTCAATAGAACTCGTACCGGGTGCTTTGCCTATTTCAAAGACACCTTATTGAATGGCCTCAATTGAGTTGCAGGAATTGAAGAAGCAACTCCAAGAGAATCTTGATAAGGGATTCATACTCCCTAGTGCGTCACCTTGGGGAGCACCTGTTCTATTTTTTTAGAAGAAAGATGGATCAATGAGACTCTGCATTGATTATCGAGAACTTAACAAGATCACTATCAAGAACAAATATCCTATCCCACGCATTGATGACTTATTTGACCAACTACGCGGAGCTCAATACATTTCCAAGATTGATCTTTGTTCAGGGTATCATCAATTAAGGGTCAAAAGGGAGGATATACCAAAGACGGCTTTCCGTACAAGGTATGGACACTATGAATTTATAGTGATGCCATTTGGTCTTACTAATTCCCCTGCTATCTTCATGGATCTAATTAATAGAGTCTTTAGAGACTATCTTGACCAATTTGTGGTAGTATTTATAGACGATATTCTTGTCTATTAGAAGAGAATGGAAGAGCATGAAGATCACTTGAGAATTATATTGAAGACCCCAAATTTACGAAGTGTGAATGTTGGCTTCAAAAAGAATCATTTTTGGGTCACATAATCTCAAAAGAGGGGATATCTGTGGATCCAGCAAAAACAGAGTTTATCGAAAGATGGTTGAGACCAACAATAGTAACTGAGATCTGAAGTTTTCTTGGTTTGGCTAGATATTATCGACTTTTTGTAAAATATTTTTCACGATTATCTAATCCACTCACTATGTTGACTAGGAAATGAGTTAAGTTTGTCTGGACGAAAGAATGTGAAGATAATTTCAAGGAGTTGAAAAGAAGGTTATCCAGTGCACCTGTGCTCACACTGCCTTGTAGTGGAGAAAGTTTTGTGATCTACAATGATGCATCCAAGAAGGGATTGGGGTGTGTTCTTATGCAAAATGATATGGTGATAGCTTATGCCTCACGACAGTTCAAAATACATGAGCAAAATTACCCAACTCATGATTTGGAGTTGGCCGCAGTAATCTTTGCATTAAATATTTGGAGGCATTACATTTATGGTGAAAGGTGTGATATTTATACTGATCATAAAAGGTTAAAGTATATTTTCACACAAAAGGAGCTGAATATGCGTCAAAGAAGATGGTTGGAGCTGATTAAGGATTATGACTGCTCAATCCATTACCACCCTGGGAACGCAAACAAGGTGGCAGATTCATTAAGTCGACAAGACCATGCTAGTTTATCCATGATGAGGATCACAAAAGATCGAGTATTTATGGATTTACAAAGGATGGATCTTGGAATTATAATGGAAGGGGAAAAATCTTATCTTTCTCAAATGAATGTTCAACCATCTATACATGTGAAGATTAAAGAGGCACATAAAGAAGATGTCGAGTTATAAAAGAAGGTGAGAAATGTTCCTGAATTCATCCTTGATGTGATGGGATAATAATGTTCAGGAATCGGGTTTGTGTTCCTCCCATCCCCGAATTAAAGAAGGAGCTGCTGGATGAGGCTCATAGTTCTTCATTCTCTATTCATCCTGGAAGCACGAAGATGTATAGGGACCTGAAAGAGTACTTCTGGTGGGATGGCATGAAAAGAGATGTTGCTGAATATGTCTCTCGATTCTTGGTTTGTCAACAAGTTAATGCTGAGAGACAGAAGTCTAAGGGGATGTTACAACCATTATCCATACCTGAATGGAAATGGGAAAACATCACTATGGACATTGTCACAGGACTTCCTAAAACATCCAAAGGCAATAATGGTATTTGGGTCATAGTTGATAGTCTTACAAAGTCTGCACACTTAATTGCAATTAGAGAGGATTTCTCTCTAGATCAGCTTGCCAAGATATATGTAAAAGAAGTGGTAAGATTGCATGGAGTTCCAATTTCTATTATATCTGATCGGGATCTGAGATTTACCTCGATGTTCTGGCAAAGTCTACAGCATACTCTCGATACAGAGTTGAGTTTTAGCACTGCTTATCACCCCCAGACAGACGGTCAGTCTGAGAGAACAATTCAAACCCTAGAAGATATGTCGAGAGCTTGCTCTATGGATTTCAAAGGAGGTTGGGATCAACACCTACCTTTGGTTGAATTTTCTTATAATAATAGCTTTCACTCCAGTATTCAGATGGATCCTTATGAAGCTCTCTATGGAAAGAAATGCAGGACTCCAACTTGCTAGGATGAAGTTGGGGAAAGAACGATATTAGGACCTGATCTTGTTGATGAAATGGCAGAAAAGGTCAGATCTATTCAACAACACATAAGAGCAGCTCAGAGTCGACATAAAAGTTATGCCGACAACCGAAGAAAATACCTAGAGTTTTAAGTGGGTGATAAAGTGTTCTTAAGAATATCTCCCTGGAAGAAGGTTATGAGATTTGGAAAGAAGTGGAAGTTTAGCCCTAGATATATCGGTCCTTTCGAAATACTGGATCGTGTTGGAAAGGTAGCTTACCGATTGGCGCTTCCACCGAATCTCTCTCAAGTTCATGATGTGTTCCATGTATCTCTCCTGAGAAAGTACATACATGATCCATCACATGTACTCAGCTCAGAAGCTGTACCGCTAGAGCAAGATCTTTCTTATGAAGAACAACTGATAGAGATTCTGGATCGTAGCAAAAAAGTCCTGTGAAACAAGACCACTCGATTGGTGAAAGATTTATGGAGAAACCACCAACTTGAAGAAGCTACATGGGACCTTGATGATATGATGAGTGAGAAGTATCCTCATCTGTTTGTTACAAAGTGACGAATTTCGAGGGCGAAATTCTTTTTAAGTGGGGTAGAATGTAACACCCAAGATTTTTATGAGCAATATTTTGTTTTTATCATCAAAGGAATCTTTCACTAAATACTAGCTTGGCTTAATTTACACGCAATCGCGACCTTCCTTGATTGCTTGCGTTGTATGCAATACTGAGTTTCACTAAACAACGATATGCTATTAAAATATTATTAAAACTAGACATTATGAATAGTAATAACCAATTTTTGAAATTTTATAAATTTTATTTTTCAAAATGGACTTCATTTTTGGATTCGGAAAACCGAAATTAGACTAGGGTAAAATTTTGGTATTTTTCTGAAAACATTCAATTTTTGATGAATAGTGAAACCACTAAGTGGTAGGTTAAAAACTGAATTTTGCATAAAACATAATTTTACCGCTTCTGTGAATGGAATTTTGAAAATCCGACAAACACAGTTGATATCAGTAAGTAAAATTAGGTTCAATGAGATAAAAATAATTTTTTGGTGAATAGTAACTTTTTACTTTTTTTACCGCGGTTAATAGTAAATAGGGTAACTAAGGGTAAATATGATATTAATATTACCCTAACACATGTCCTAATTCTATTGGATAAGTTTAATTCGACCAAAAACAAACTTAGGAATAAAATATGACCATTTAGGCCTACATGGATTAGATTAGGAGATTTATTATTAATTTATTTAAAGAAGGGTTAAAATAGTTAAAATCAAAGTTTAATAAGTAAATAATTTTTAATATGGGGATATACATAAGATAAATTCGACTATAAAAATTAATTAGGAAGATAAAAAGATTTTATACATAATGGTATTTTATTTATAACTTTTAGACATTAAATAATTTAATTTATTTATGACACAATGATGATGAAGTAATTATCATATTAATGAAATATTGACATAATTGATGTTATAAACACAAAAATAAATGTAATTTGAGACTTTTTATGAATCCCAATAATTTTCTAGGTTAATATGATATATTAGTGTTGATTTAATAAACTTTTATTGAACATATAATTCTGTTATGACCTTCAAAAAAATCATATATCAAATAGTGTCAAAATTGACACAAAATAGTTTTTAAATCAAATATTATATTATTAATTGTTATTTTATTCCTAAAAATCTATGTTTCGGCAAAATGACTTAGATAAGGATATATATATTAATAATAAACAATTTGGGGTTCTTTTGGCATGTTATAGTAAGTTTATTAACCATATAGTGTAAGAAAACAAAAAGACACGGTAAAAGTTAAATTATTTAACTTAGAGTTAAATCTAATTGATATGGTTAAAATAATAACCTAAACCTGTCTAAATCCTATTGGATGATATGATTTTGACCTATCCCCACTTTAATTTCTTCATAAGACCCTTAGGAACCATTATAAACCGATTTTGACTTTAATATAAAATAATATTTTGAGATATTCCTAAGGTGCCCCTCTCCTCTCTTATAAAAGGGAACCTCCTCCCCCTCCTCCTCACACCAATTTGAGCACTCAAGCTCGGCCAAACCCTGCCCAAATCCCTTCTCCACTTCCCTAGAATAATCCTAGAGGTCCTGGTCTTCTTCAAAGACAAATCATAGTTCCCTAAGTGGAGGATTCAAAGAGGCGTTCCAAAGAAGAGGTAATATCCATTACCGATCTTTTCAATTTCTTTCTTCTTCAACTTCTTCTTCTTTAGTTGTTTCATGATAAAGTAATAACATCAGTATTACTTACATACTGATATGTTATTATAAATATGAAACAACCCTAATTCACCTTCTACCCATCCTATGGAAAAATGAAATTATCGCTCGTGCGTACGTACAGAATACCGTCTCCACGCCGTGGTGTAATCTATTTTCCACCATCACTTTACAAGGATTGGTATAATGGTGTAATGAGTAACTATTTATGATTATTATAAATTAATATTGATACTGAAATAATATATATATACTCCAATACAATTCCACTATCATAGGAAGGATATCATCACTCGTGTGTACGTACGGAATACCGTCTCCACTATGTAATGCGACTCGTTCTACATGATCTTCATTTCATAATGATTATATAAATGAATTGAATGAATGAATATGATATAAACTACAATAATAACATTATGGAAATGAGGTATCTATAACCTAAAGATAATAATAAGAATTTATTCGACAAAACACGTATAAGAACAAAAAGTTATAAACACCCGAATAACAAGTAACAATGAGATATTACTACTAAGAAGCTAAGAATATGACCATATATGATATAATAAAAATAAGTATGATTTTGGAATCAGTCAATAACATTATTTAAATCATTATACAGGAGGTTCGGACACTTACAAAGCAAGTCAGACCTAAGGTAAGGGAAATATCACAATCTCATTTTTATCCGAGATTGTTTATACTTTGAAATTTACTGGGGTGTATTTTATCATCCACATCCATGTTTCCTCAATATGCAATGTTATTTCCATCCACCTAAAATTGTTTAAATCCAATTTTACCCTTCGGTGAGTTTTTATTAAAGGACATGAAAGGAATCTTTTGTCGTTTTTCATACGAGGTACTTTTTGACTTTTCCGACAAAAGTACGAAGACTGTTTTTTTTAACTTATACGGAAATAATGGATTTTAAAACATTATTTCCAAGAATCTTCCTTTATAAGTTTTCATGTTTATTTTTAATCAACATCTTTTAGTTTATAATTTTATGACATGTTAAGAAAATAAAATTGTTTTTGATGTAGAAAGGATATTTTCCTCAAGAATGGAGTTCAAGTGTTTTATCAAAATTATTTTCCATCTAAGATAATAAAGGGTTCTGTTTTTATCCCTATTATTATATTGATTTGAATATGTTGTGAGGGAATTATTTTTATGAAGTCATTTACCTTATATGATTTGTTTTATGATGTCATGATGTTTCAAGAATTCCATTTTTGTTACATGTGTTATGCGATGATGTATGATTTATGATAATGTGGCACACATAAGAAAGGATTCATTATAAGATGGGTGGGACCTATATCTCCCTCCAATGCATTGGGTAAAGATTTATATCTCATGAGATAGACATGGCTGGAACGGATGGTTATTTCGGTTCAGTGATACAGGACTGAAATGAGGAGTGAACTCGGTTCAGAAATGGACTTTGTCCGCTAAGATATTCTTGGCAATGAGTCATGCCTAACATGAAATGATTTTCCATGATTATGTGTGCATGCCACAAAGTTTCAAGTTTTATGTTATGATTATGGGGATCTCATTTTCACTTCTATGATTTATTCCATGTTAAGATATTATGATCTCTTTTGCAGGTTATGATTTTCAAAAAGATATGATATGATTTTTATTTACTTTATTTTCCCTTGCTGAGCATTTGAGCTCACCCTTTTATTTTTCTTTTCCCCAGGTCAGGAAGATGGATATTAAGTAGAATATGCTAAAAGGGACCCTAGATATGATGAAATAAATGGGAGACACTGTAGAAGATTTATGAACAATTTGTTTATGTTTCCCAGTTTCTAAAGACACTATACCTATACGGTCCTTTGTGGTTTTGTCATATGTTGTAATAAGTGTGCTTCAATTTTGAAGTGTTAATAATGTATGTAAAGTATGGGTCGTTATAAAAAATATCCAATATTTATGGATTTACAAAGTATAGATCTTGGAATTATAATGGATGGGGAAAATTGTATCTTTATCAAATAAATGTTCAACCATCAATACATGTGAAGATTAAAGAGGCACAGAAAGAATATGTAGAGTTACAAAAGAAGGTGAGAAATGATCCTGAATTCAACCCTGATTGTGATGGGATAATAATGTTCAGGAATCGTGTTTGTGTTCCTCTCATCCCAAAATTAAAGAAGGAGTTTCTAGATGAGGCTCATAGTTCTTCATTCTCTATTCATCCTGGAAGCACGGACATGTATAGGGACCTGAAAGAGTACTTCTGGTGGGATGTCATGAAAAGAGATGTTGCTGAATATGTCTCTTGATGCATGGTTTGTTAGCAAGTTAAAGCTGAGAGACATAATTCTAAGGGGATTTTACAACCATTACCCATACCCGAATGGGAATTGGAAGACATCACTATGGACTTTGTCACCGGACTTCCTAAAACATCCAAAGGCAATAATTCTATTTGGGTCATAATTGATCGTCTTACAAAGTCGGCACACTTCATTGCTATTAGAGAGGATTTCTCTCTAGATCAGCTTGCCAGGATATAAGTGAAGGAAGTGGTAAGATTTCATGGAGTACCACTTTCTATTATATCTGATCGGGATTCGAGGTTCACCTCAAAGTTTTGGTGAAGTCTTCAGCATACTCTGGATACAGAGTTGAGTTTCAGCACTGGTTATCATCCTCAGACATATGGTTAGTCTGAGAGGATAATTCAAACTCTAGAAGATATATTAAGAGCTTTCTCTATGGATTTCATAGGTGGCTGGGATCAACACCTACTTTTGGTGGAGTTTTCTTATAATAATAGCTTTCACCCCAGTATTCAGATGGATCCTTATAAAGCTCTCTATGGAATGAAATGTAGGACTCTAACTTGTTGGGATGAAGCTGGGGAAAGAAAGCTATTAGGACATGATCTTGTTTATGAGATGGCAGAAAAGGTCAGATCTATTCAACAACACATAAGAGCAACTCAGAGTTGACAAAAAAGTTATGCCGATAACCGAAGAATGACCTAGAGTTTGAAGTGGGTGATAAAGTGTTCTTAAGAATATCTCCCTGGAAGAGGGTCATGAGATTTGGAAAGAAGGGAAAGCTGAGCCCTAGGTATATCGGTCCTTTCGAAATACTGTATCGTATTGGGAAGGTTTCTTACCGATTGGCGCTTGCACCGAATCTCTCTCATGGTCCCGATGTGTTCCATGTATCTCTCCTGAGATAGTATATACCTGATCATTCACATGTACTTAGCTCAGAAGTTGTACCGCTGGAACAAGATCTTTCTTATAAAGAATAGCCGATAGAGATTCTCGATCATAGTGAAAAAGTCCTACAGAACAAGACCACTCGCTTGGTGAATGTTTTATGGAAGAACCACCAGTAATAATAAGCTACATGGGAGCTTGAGGATATGATTACAGAGAGGTATCCTCATCTGTTTTTTACAAGGTGATGAATTTCGAGGGCGAAATTCATTTTAAGAGGGGTAGAATGTCACACCCGAGACTTTTATAAGAAATATTTCTTTTTTATGTCATATAAATCATCAAAGGAAACTTTCGCTACAAACAAAACTAGCTTGGATTACTTTACACACAACTGCGACCTTCCTCGATAGCTTGCGTCGTACGCAAATACCGAGTTTCACAAAACAACGATATGCTATTATTAAAACTAGTAGTTATGAATAGTAATAACCACTTTTTGAAATTTTGTAAATTTTATTTTTCAAAATGGAATTAATTTTTGGATTCGGAATATCGAAATTATCCTAGGGTGAAATTTTGGTATTTTTCTCAAAAATTTCAATTTTTGGTGAATAGTGAAAACACTAGGTTACTATTTTAAAACCGACTTTTTATTTAAATAATTATTTATTTTAATTAAATTTATTTTAGTTAAAAATTTATACATAATACCTATATAAGATCAATTAAATTCATTTGAGTCATTTTATAATAATTTTAGATATATAAAAATTTTATTGAACTTTTCACCTTCATTTATCCACCTCCTTGGAGAATTTCCAAATTCACATAAAAAATCATTTTACCGCTTCTGTGAACGGAATTTCGAAAATCCAAGAGACATGGATAATATCAAGGACTAAAATGTGGTTCAATGAGATGAAAATAGGTTTTGATGAATAATAACTTTTTACTTTTTTTTCCCACGGTTAAAAGTAAATAGGGTAATTAAGTGTAATTATTATTACCCTAACACACGTCCTAATTCTATTGGATAAGTGTAATTCGACCAAAAACAACCTTAGGAATAAAATATGACTATTTAGGCCCACTTGGATTAGATTAGGATATTTATTATTAATTTATTTAAAGAAAAGTTAAAATAGTTAAAATCAATGTTTAATAACTAAATCATTTTTAATATAGGATTATTCATAAGATAAATTTTACTATAAAGATTCATTTGAAAGATAAAACGATTTCCTACATAATAGTATTTTATTTGTAATTTTTAGACTTAAAAAAATTTATTTTATTTATGACACAATGATGATGCAGTAATTACCTTATTAAAGAAATATTGACATAATTGATGTTATAAATACCCAAAAAATGTAATTTGAGACATTTCATGAATTAAAATAACTTTCTATGTTAATATGAAATGTTATTATTGATTTAATTAACTTTTTTCGAACTAATCATTCTGTTATAATTTTCACAAAAATCATTTACCAAATAGTGTCAAAATTGACATAAAATAGTTCTTAAAACAAATATTATATTATTAATTGTTATTGTATTCCTAAAAATATAAGGTTCGGACAAGATACTTATATCATGATAGGTGTATCATTATGGGACCACTTGGGGGTCGCTTTGATGTATATGGTATGTTTATTAACTATATAATATAAAAATACAAAGTTACATGGTAAATGTCAATCTAATTAACTAAGAGTTAAAACTAAATGATAAGGTTAATATAATTACCTAAAATTGTCTAAATTCTAGTTTATGAGCGTATTTAGACCCCTCAAAACCTTAGCTTTAAAATATATCAATTTGGATCTATTAAAAAACCGAATATGACTTTATAATAAAATAATATTTTTAGTTTTTCCAATGGTGCCCCTCTCCTCCCTTATAAAAGGGCACCTCCTCCCTCTCTTCCTCACACCACTTTGAGCCTTCAAGATTGCCCAAACCCTGCCAAATTTTCTTATCCACTTCCCTAGATACATCCTAGAGGCCCTGGTCTACTTCAAAGTCCAATTTTAGTGCCCTAAGAGGAGGTCTCAAAGAGGCACATCAAAGAAGAGGTAATGTCTGTTACCGATTATTTCAATGTTATTTCTTCTTCCGCTTCTTTTTATTTCGTTGTTTCATTATGATGTGATAACATCAGTATCACTCATATAATGATATGATATTATAATTATAAAACAATCCTATTTCACCATCTATCCATGCTACGGAAAATGAAATCACCGCGCGTGCGTACGTACGGAATACCGTCTCCACACTGTGGTGTAATCTATTTTCCACAACCACCTTACTTGGATGAGTATAATGGTGTAAATAATAACTATATATGATTATTGTAAAGTGATATTGTTTCTAAAATAGTATAAATACACTCAAATAAAATTCCTTGATCATTGGAACGATATCATCGCTCGTGCGTACGTACGGAATATTGTCTCCACGATGTGATGCGACTCGTTCTACATGATATTAATTGCATAATAATTATATAAATGAATTGAATGAATTAGTATGATATATATTACACTAATAACATTCTGGAAATGAGTTATCTATAACCTAAAAAAATAATAAGAAGTTATTCGACAAAACATACAAAAGAACAAAAAGTAATAAACACCAGAATAACAAGTAGTAATGAAATAAAACTAATAAGAAGCTAAGAATATGACCATATATTATATCATAAAAATGAGTATGATTCTGGAATAAGTCAATGAAATTATATAAATTATTATATAGGAGGTTTTGACATTTACAAAGCAAATCAGACCTATGGTCAGGAATAAGTTTATTAAGTAAGATATTCCAAAAAGGGACTCTAGAAACGATGAAATAAATGGGAGACAATGTAGATGCTTTATGAACGAGTTGTATATGGTTCCCAGTTTCTAAAGACACTATACCTATAAGGTCCTTTCATGGTTTTGTTAAATTTTTTAATAAGTTTATTTCAATTTTGATGTATTAACAATGTATGTAATGTATGGGTCGCTATATACAACGTAAAAGGAATTTACTATTATTAATAGTGACATATAAAATAATAATGAATCTCTATTAATATAAATCATCCAAAACCATTAGCCGAAAGTAACCTATCCAAATCAGAAGTGAGGTTCCCATGCCACACTGATGGGTGTATAACCTATAGATAGATCATTGACTCTGAATCAACTCTTGATCTCCAATATGGGTGAGAAACAACTCCACAAATATAGGACCTCACCACATGTGTGTGTGGGGGAGTAATACCCCAATATATATATAGTAAATAGGATACCACACCATCACATTAATAAACATATTATCAGATTACTGACCCTATAAATTCAATGAGAATTAGACTCAATCCCCAACCTCAACTAATCGATAATAAAGATAAAAAACTTCTCACAAAACCTTTCATTGCAATTTAGATGTCAAATATAAGTCCACCATCTCATCCTATGTAGAATAACATAGATAATTGACTACTTATGTGTCTAAATATGATTTTAAACAATGAGATACCCCTATTAGGTGGGTTAGGAAGAAGTACATGGCATGTTCAATAGGATACAAAATGTGTAACCCTAACTAGCATTCTGACCATGTGCTGGAACCCTACCTGGAATGAAAGGATACACATACATGACATAAAGATTAGTGTACATGGAATGTGGGACTTATGGTGGTATCCATTATGTACCACAACCATAATGTTCGTGTGAAATTAACTTATATGGAATGTCGTTCTATCAGACGTGGAGGGTATAGACATAGAGTCTTATGGGAATGAAATATGGAAAGATGTTATGCAGTCAGCTAGTGATACATGATGTGTGATTCAAACACATGATGTGTGATATTTAACATTCACCCAAACACTACCTACTCTTATACCAAAGGTACAAGGTGTGTGTTCTTCTGAAATACATGCCACATTGATTAGAATTTTCTACAAACATTCATTTTCAAAAATTTGTAACAATTTAAACCAAATATGACTCAAATATCTCCCAAATTCTAAACTGTATGTGTTAGTCATGGTAGAAGGGTAACCAAAAAATCAATCTTTGTCCACTTATATTCTAAAAAGAGATACATCATTGAATCCCTCCATTTGGTTCTTGATATCTGCAGATCAAACCACACCAATTATTATCTGTGATCCACCTCCATTCATTATTACTCCCATCTACCTCAACCTTTATTATCAAATACAAACACACAATCATTGTTCTGATGGTAAATAGAGATTTCAACCATATCAAGAGTCGAATCACTATAATAACATAGAAAAATTGTGAAAACATTAAGAATTAATGGATAAAACAATATAAACACAAAAGTGAATTATAATTATTGTCATTGAAAACATTAAAATGGATTATGGGTGAAAAACTAATGAAAGAAATGGAATGAATAGAGAAGGACCAAGAATTAATAGTTTAAATAAAATTTAGAAAATTCAAAAATTGAAAGGGTCATGTGATAGAGAAGAATTAATTTAGATAGAATCAACACAAAATTTAAAATTAAAAGGATAGAGAAAATACATCAAAAACATTACCCACCTCATCATAAGTTATTTACCTAGTAAATAATGAATTCACCCTGATTTCATTAGTGATTCATCTGAATTTTACATCGTTATAAAATCCTCCACGATACCTACACCAAAGGAATAATCCCATGGAGGCTACTCTCAAACGTATTAGGGTTCGGTAAATTATCGTAGAGATATAATTAAAATAAATATATATAGTTAATTTATTATTACATGGAGTTAATTGAAAATTTTATATAGTTATTTAATTTATTTTACTAAATTTACCCAAGATTTTATATTTTTATGGAACCAAATGTGAACCAAACATAAAACATTTTTAAGGTTAAACCCATATTCATGACTAAATTATTGTTTTAGTTTCACTATTTGAGACTATAATTATAAGAAAAATCATAATTCTTGAATTTTCACATGTGATGGATAAAAATAATATATAATTTTTAATATACTAATATACGGATCTATGATTCCCACATATCTATGAAGAATCTTTGTCTAAACATGGAAATATTTCAAAAAATAATTCAATGGTTAAAAAGTGAAAAATAGAGTCCTTACATCCTCCTGTGTTCCCCCACAAACAACAATATAATTGTAGAGGTGAGAGTATTAAACATGCATCAGGATCTCATGCTTCCTCATGATCCCCTAAAGGTTCTCATGCTACCAATAGACTTGCATAAGAGGAATTTATCATCCGTAATGGTTCTAATCCAACTGATTATGAATAATCAGCTTTTATTATGAAAACGTGGATACTTTCTTAATGTGAAGATTTCACTAATAAATAACATGCTATGAATTTTTCACATGTCACCTTATTTAAAATATTTGGTAGACATTGTGAACCCAGTCTAACAGTGGGAGAAATTCCAAATGGAATGAATCCTCACCCACTATATTTTTAATCATGATTAGACCAATGAATCTCTAAGATAGTTTTCCACCCATAGAAAAAATCTATTGTCCTCACTGAGGTGAGGCCATAAATAACATGTGGTATCCCTATAACAACTCCAGATTCCTTTATTTATGCTTCATAGAAGACTTTTGATTACTCTCTGATGTCTTAATCCACTCCTAAATCACCTAGAAATTATCGATCGTCACTTGAACCAGATATGGACCCATTAATTTTGATTCATCAATCTACATATGTCATATGAGTGACCTCAATGGTCTCCCATATATGGCCTTGAATTGTTTCATGCCAATAGAGTTATAGTTATTATTATAGGTGACCTCCACCTAGGAACAATTTCATTCTTAAATTGAATAAAATTATAAGATTTAATCCATAAATATTTCCTCAATCATATAAAAGGATTAATTTTTCTAGACATATATATGATGATATAACAGTATAATCATCCATAAATGGGTTTTAAAAACATCTTTCAAACCACTCCACAACAAGGACAGAAATCATCAATCTTCTACAGAGATGATTGTCGAAGGAAAACCATGAATCTGTATGGTCTCTTTAATTTTCTTTCACCCCAAGATCATGACCAAAATTTACATCAAGACGATACATGAGGGAGAATTTGAATAAAAGACTTTTCTTCATTCCTTCCCAACAAAACTAGCATAAAATGTATGGGTACATTTTTTCTTCTGAGAAATGTATTTCCAAGGGGTAAATATTGAAATCCTTCATTAACACTTCCATTTTCCTAACTAGGTCTATTATTTTCAAAACCACATCCCCCTAAAAAATACCCCTCATGGTCTGGTAATAAATGAATACAGATAATGATTCCCAAAGAATGGATTCAAAGGAAGATCTTTAAATTCAAATAGATTTAAATGTGTGACTGAAATAACAAAATTTTCAAATCTGTTCAATGAGTCATGAAAATAAATAGAACCCTAGATATTCTTAATGATAATGGGGAGATTATTGATAAAATAAAGGATCTAGATGATCATGTTATTTCATTTTACAAGGACCAATTTGATGAACCCAATTCTAGTGTTTATCTTATGGACGACATCATTCATCGGTTTGTTAATTATGGTGAAAATTAATAATTGAATTATCTTCCCCAAGAGATTTATATTAAGGATTTTAATTTTTTTTGTTTTAAAATCGTGTATCTCTCCTAGACCAAATGGGTTAAAAAAATCTTTCATTCAAACCGATTGGAATATTATTCATTTTAATGTTTTCAGGCTTGTCGGTTCTTTTTTAAAATGTGGATAGTTGCCATAGGGCATTAATGCTCAGTTTCATCAACTTATTCCCAAAGTGTATAACGTGATTAACATTGATATTTTGTGACTCATGGTACATTTCCCCCACTATATACAAAATCATTGAAAAAATTCTTTCCAATAGGATTTCATGTATTTACAATAGGATTCTGTCTTCAAACTATTTTGGTTGCATTAAATATAAAACTACTTTAAATTTTCTTATGATTGCTTCTGAATTTATTAATATTATTAAGAAATCTACTAGAGGGTGTAAAATTACTATTATTCTTGATTTTAAAAAATCAATTGATATTATAGATTGGGACGTCATTAGTAAGTTATTATGTAATTTTTTATTTTATGATATATTAATTAAATGGGTTATAATACTTCTGATCTCAACACATATCTCAGTGCTTATCAACAGTTCCCCTGAGGGATACATCATATGTAATAGTGGTGTATGGAATTCTAATCCTCTCTTATCCATTAGTTTCTCTATTTTTTGAATATTATTTAAAAGTACTCCTTCTTAATATGGAGAATGTCAATAAACTGAAGACCATTAGAGCTACCATATGCCTTATTTTCCTCAATAATTTATTGTAAGTCAATGATATCATTCACTTTACTCATGGTGAAAAAATAAAAATCATGAACATAAAAAATTATATCCTTAATTATGAGAATGTATCAGGGTGGGAGATCAGTTATAAATAAATTAATATATTTTTTTAAACAATATCACTATATTTAGAAACATTGACAACATTAATGAGTTAGGAATTAAAGAAGGTGGGTTTCCTTTTAACTATCTCGGATTCCCACTATTTTGAAGGAAACCATGTGAAAGTCATTTTTATCAAATTTTGAGCAAGGTCAGAAATCAGTTGTGTTTGTGAAATGAAAGAAACTCTCAACAGTAGGAAGAGATAACCTCATTATAGCTATTATATTATAACATTTTGATAACTCATTTAGGGTATATAAATGTTTTTTTGTCCTATTTAAGATAATTATAACTTCCACAAAAAACTTTTTCTAGAATGGAACCATTATTTAGATATATTTTGACAATCCTAAAGAATAAATGATAAAAAATTTAAATGTGGTTTTCCTAGAATAAAAAATCATTATAAATTCAACATATACTTATAAGATAACTTCATGTGGAGGCTTATCAATTATAACTTGAATGATATTAATTTATTGAGATCTATATTTTAAGAAGGATGAAAATTGGGTATTTAAATTATACGGTTTCATTGATTTAGCCTTCCATCACGAATACCTTCTACATTATCTCAGTGAACTCTCACTAGTTGCCTAGCATCAACTAATAATTAAATTTTTTGTCAGGATACTAGATAGGTATGCCTCTTTTCAACACTCTTACTATTTTTATCCTTATTTTGACACCAATGTTTCAATCAAACATAAAATGGATAAATCCTTAGATGTGTTTCCTATTAAAATGAATGTTTTAGTTTTAAAATAAAACTTCAGTAATGGTGATGTTACTCATGTTTGGGAACATTCATAAAATGGGAATCTCTCTTAAAGGCTTCCTACCAAGAGTCTATGTAGGGGAATTTAATCATCTCTATGAAGATTTTGGGTAATGGTTCGATTCATCCCTATAGAGTCTCCCTTTCATAAATAATTATGCACTCTAAGAACCCTATTGTTGATATTTACTGGGTGTGGGTGTTAATCTATGCTCAAGATGTGTACTATGAAACCAAAACAGAGACAAAATTGACAACCTATTATTATGTTGTGTCGTGACCACTGCACTATTGAAAAGAACCACAAGTTATTTTTGGAATTTGTGTACCCCGTAAAACTAGTACCCAAGAGCACTTGCTTACATTTATTCAGAACCTCTTTCTCATTAACTTCTAGAGTTTTTGTTGTGGTAGGTAATGAATCCATCCACAACATATGGACAAAAATAAATTAACTCATTCATGGAAGTGTTTCCTTCTATCTCCAATCATAACTAGAGGGTGTGATTTTTTCTTTGATATAAGCTAATTATATTCAAAATGGTTATTATGATAAATCAATACCTGATCTTAGAGATGAAATTAGTGAATCATTATCATGATCCAATGGTCCTTATTGAATAAACCCATCCCTTTTTGATGAAATTTTTGTTATTATTAATTCAGTGTAAATTGAAAATTATTGAGGACAACACAACTTGTCTCTTGAATGTGATTCCACCACTATAGTGGAAGATATCTGAAATAGAATTATTCAAATTTTAGGGAAGATTAATTTTCATTAGAGATACAATACAGACTCTATTACTTCCTTTAATTACATTATCACATATTCATATCATGAGGGAAATTAATTGGATAATAGACATGATAATAAAGGGATCATTTCTCTATAGTTAATATGGTGCAATGGCATACATAATAATATCATGTTTTATTGGAAAATGCATTATTGTAAAAAAAAATTATAGACTCTTTTAATTATGTTTTTACTCAAGAATGGAGGATTTTCCTTTTGGGAAAGAACTCATTTTTCCCAAAAATAACCTTTTAGTCTTCAATATGTTTAATTACATTGTTATGAAATGAGATATTTCCTGATAACTTCACAATTACACATAAAAAGGATAATAAATAAATCTCCATGATCAATTTAAAATTTCAACGTTATTTGAGTAAGAATGGATGATCATGGATCAACCATCACTTAAACTGAAAGATGATTAACTAGATCCTATCACCAGAAAACCACTATTAACCTCACAGATATTATAACCCAAAAATAGAGGGTAAAAGGGGGAATGAGTAGAATATAACAATACAAGGAGTTTACATTGATCAAAATGATTTAATTTGGATTAATCACGATTTAAGATCTAAAGTGAAATGGATATAGGGAGGATCATGATCATGGGGTATATTATGGTTAAGGGAGATGATTAAGAAATGACAATAAGAGATCAAAATGTAAAGGCATTCGAATCCCAATGAATCATGAACTATACAAATTATATCCTCAAATTTTAAACATCAACCTGGATAAAACCATGGTATATTGTAAAAACATGACACAATATGGCCCACCATAAACAACACCCAAATGTATTAACTCATGCACTTATAGTTTTCATTATAAGGGATCACCAGGAACCACCCCCATCTCACCTTCTTGAAAATTTCAAGAAAAAGTATTTTCAATATCCCCATTTCTCCCAGGAGGAACTCCAAGATGAAACACGAAATAAAAAATCCACAAAAGCTATTTCCTTCACCATGGTGAATCATAACACCACACAACCAACACCAAAGCACTCAATGAAAAAAAATCAATATACTCTCCACTATTCTTTTCCAATATTCCCATTTCATAGATATCGGATCACCAAATTGAATCTTCATTCTAAAAACCTATGGAATCCATTTCAATTACTACGGTACACCTTACACCACACACCTAGGCTCCAAAATGACCAAAAAATATTCCTTACCTCTATAACTCCACCAGAACATGAAAAAGGGATGGATTCCATAATTATGGACCACTTTCTTATACATATAAAATAATTATCTCACTTAATAATTGAAACTGAACTTATAAATAAGAGTGAAAATGTTGTTTTGAACAAACACATCATGATATACCTCTCAAGGATCTCTAAATATTAGGATCACAACTCCATCACATAGAATAATAAGCTGTAAAACAATGAAACACTCTCAATCAACACCAAAAAACATTCTTAGGGGAGACACCTCTAAAACAGGGGTAAGTCCAATAACAAGTCATCAAGGTTAATAAAACTATCTAAAAGACCGAAAATATCAAAATCATTATTGAATGGTTCCAAAATAAGAATCAGGCATAACAAAATAATTATTCAAAACATATATGTGAATAAAATTATCAGATGATATATTACTTGACACCATGTTCCTATATGACATGAAATAATTGATTAACACATCCACACAACACCCTATTATATTATTCCATGATTACTATAAGCCATTCATTGAAGGTAAAATCAGCATAAACATCTATGCCTCCCAAATTGATAGCATGAGAATAATCATAATGATAGTAGCATGGATTTGAAATATGAACACATCATGAATTCGTCTAATTTACATGGGATGTTTTATTTTTGATTTTATGAATCATACACTTTCAACCATCTTGAAATGCCAAAAATACCAAGGATAATGCTTAATACCATTAATAAACATTCTTTCCATATGAATATTTAAACGAAACCATACCGACTGTAGAGATAAAATTATTACTATAACAAAACAAAACCAAAGGTATGTGCCTCATTCAAGAACCTCCAAAATATAATACATAAGTTTACAATATGTCTTAAAGAGTTTGGATGGTCGTCTCTGTCTGACCATACATCTGTGGATGAAAACTTGTGATTATTCACCACTAGGATGCAAAAGAATAATGAATACCTATCAACACTATAGAAACCAAATCTATACATGACATAAATAATTATTCGATTTAATGGTTTAGATAATACTTCTCACAGATAGTTTCATATCCCAAAGACTAAAAGGTTCATTGTCCAGAAGACTACCTAAATAAAAATATTATTTTACTACACATGAAAATATTTCCCCACAATTGTTCTCATCATGAAATATTTCTAGATATATCACATCATATAATCATCTCTATATCTTGTGAATTAGATACATAATTATGGTTATATCATAGGTTCTCAGTAAATAAAAAAATATCCGAACAAAAATGATAACATGATAGAGATATAATTTTGATAATAAATGATCAAAATACATTATATAGTAACCATGAGACATGTAAGACTCATATAAAATATTAAAAATATCCTTAAAGAATCATTAAAGTCATGAACTATCTCAAAACACATATAAATAGACATATAACACACATTCATGACATAAAAGTGTAGAATACTTAAATATAATAATCTTGAAAACATGGTATTTCATAGAAAATTGACACATCATGAAAATTTATCAAAACATGGTGACAAACATGAAAATGATTTACAATCACAATAATCAGAAAACATGTGTGAGAAAACTCATTATATAGATTCTTATGTGAGAAAACTCATTACGACCACACCTGAAAATGTGAGCAAACCCAATGTGCTTATGCCTATGTTAACAAACTCATCATTTCCATGTGTGACTATCTACTAAGATAGAAAAATAAACCGATGTATTAGATGGTGATGCAGGAAACCACCCATAATCATCTATACATATGTGTTCCAACTAAAATCATTCATAAACATATATTATGAACCCATGAAAAAATAGTGGATTTCTTAAAATTCCTTAAAAATAAAAAATCATTAAACTTAAATTTCATAAAATATAAAACAATCATTTTTTATAAGATTTAATATCATAATGAAATATTTATATATAGTGATCAAAACATAAATTCATGAAATGAAAACATTTTAGGGTATGTATATATGAGAATAAAAAAGTTTTCACAAAGGTTTTAAATTTTTTTTTGTAAAAATTACTTTAAAAAACATATTTGTAAATGGAAAGAGAATAATTTTTAAATCCTCAATGTAATTAATTCTTAATAAAATATCATTTATGTATATAAAGGGTCCAAAAAATAGAATTAGTAATACATTGAGAACATTTACTTTTAAAATATTATTTACTAATAGATCCTTGAAAATTACATAAAATATTTCAAAACAAAACGTGTAGTGGATGATAAAACCTTTTATATTATAAGGATGGAAAACCTTTTTAACATTTTGAAATATCCTTCTTGTAATAGTTTAAAATATGATTATTATTTTTCAAATGAATAATATAGGTAAAAATATTATTGGTGATAAAAAAGGAGTTTCTAGAAGAGAAAGGAGAACATTGGTTAGAAGTAAACAAATTGAAATGTGTGGTAATCCATTTAATCAAATGGGAAATATTCTTAATAAAAAATTTATTCTAATGATACATCAGAATCATCAAGGAAGGATAATTTTGTGTGAAACATGATTTGTCAAGATATAATTTAGAAATACAATATAAAATAATATTAGTTTAGAATAGATAAATATTAAAACATGACTAACAAATAAGAGTGACTACAACCCAAGGATGATAATGGAGTCATAAATACGCCATACGACTTTAGTAAATTTTGAATAAAAATTAATTGGAATTTTCAAAATCATATGTTTCTACAAATCCCATGAATTAAATTATGTGTTATTTAAAAATAAATTCTTTGGAAATATATGCACTATTGAAATAAGAAATCAGTGCATAACATTAAAACATGTTTAAATGAAGAGATGTTGAGATCAAAAACCATTATCTTGTTTCCTTGCTTTGTTTATGACACTACAAATTCTAAAAATACTAACATAGATACCTTACTCATATATTTCATAAATTTGTTCATATATATTAGCATTTATATACCTCATTTATAATTATTTATTATGTATATATTGGTTGATTATAACTTATTTTCAACAATCAGGTGTTAATAAACCAAATTTTTTACAGACATTCTATAATGTTGATATCATTACCCATTATTTGATACCAACTTCATATTTAATATATCATTAAATTTAATATAATATATAACTTATAAATATATTTACGTCCTTAATATGATACCTTAATTTTTTTAGCAACACTATTTGAAAATAGAATCTGTGTTGTCTTGCTTTCTTAATTTTATATATAAAAAAATTTCACTATAATAGTATGTTAAATACTTATTATATTATAACTCCACAAGTTTTACGAATTATTATTTTTGAATAAATTAAGATTCAGTGATGGACTGTGTTTCATGATGCACTAATTTAAGAGTTTATTACACACAATAATATGTTTTTATTATGGTTAACAAAATACTAATTCACTTTTGAAGCTTATGTTACACCTAATTCATAATTTTACCAAACGAAAAATACTATTAATAATATTATTAAAATATTATCAAAGATATCACATAGTTTTTGGAATAAAAGGTATGAAAATGATTAACTAAATTATTAAATTATAGATTACTAATGTCTATAATATGATTTCTTTTACCACCACTTAATTATAAATGAATGTTTGAACTTTTTTGAATATATATAAATTCCTTTTCTAAAAAACTATTTTTCTATTCAAAAACACATATTTTCTTAATAAATTAAAAAGACAATTTTGAAAAATGATTTTATTAAAAATTATATATAATAAATATAATATGACATTTATTATTCATCTTATGTGTTTTTTATACAAGAGATAAGAATAAATTCATATTTAGGCATAAAAATTTGTGTTTTTCTAAATTATAGTTTAAATTCCCTTTAATGGCCCATTTGTTTTAAAACTAAATTTCTATAAATTTATCTTTTTTTACAAAACAACATCATTTTTTTAAATATAATCTCGAAAATAGTTTAGGGTTATTTTTTGAAAATTTTCTTATAAGTCTATTTTTTGATGAATAGTGAAATATAATGAATTATAAAGGAAAAATGAGTTTTATTGTAATATATATATATATATATTATATTAATTTGGTTTTAATGTATAATTTTATATATTATAAATCAATAAATCTAATATAGGATATCAGAATCTATTTCACATTGAAATTGTAAATAAATACATTTAAAAAATTGAAAATTTTCTTATTAAAAATCCAATGTATTGTCTTGACTATGGGATTAATTATAAAATAATTTCTGACACATCTGATATTGGAATTTTTAAAAATGGACTAAATATATGGAATCATAATAATTTTGATTTTATAATAATATCAAACTAATTTTTCTACCAAATTATTTTTGAAAATAGTTAAAATTAATTACAATGATTGTGAGAAAAATTTGTTTTCCAATAGAAAAAATCTAAACTTACCGGGAAAATGACCTAGAAAAATGTACCAATACCATTTTATGGAAATTTTTCGACTATATCCTCTATTTTATAGATAATGGTTCATAATTTTATGGACATTATTCAAGAGAGACCATCCAATAGTTTTTACGTTTTAATATTTATAAGAATTCAATTCCTCCACTATAAAAGGAAATTCACGATCCCCACTTATCCATAACTCTAAATTCATTTATTCCAGCCAATAAATATAAAAATATCATAATAAATTCAATCATATAAACCTATATTATTAAATTATGGATGAAATATATATAAGGAAGTCCTTTGGTGCATACCATTAGGAGATAACCGAAGTATAGGTAATGTTCATCAATGTGTATATTTTTCCATCTTCACCCACATAAATTATTATAAATAAAGATTATATAATAAAATTGGAGTAATAAATATACTAAAATGTTTTTATATTAATGGTTTTACTTAAAAATTTAGAAACTTCTATCAAATGGGATACACAATCACTGTTTATGTGTACGATAGACTATCGCCTCGTGAACCAATGTCATATGTTCGTCCATTACCAAATTTCAAGGTTAGTAATAAAGGGGGATTTATTGTTTATATTTGATATACATGATTTTTATAATGACTTTATTCCTCTATAATTATTATAAATCATATATATTTATGTATTCCATTTTTTGGTAAGATGAAAATGTCATTCCTGTGTACGGTGAACTACACCCTCGTGACGATATTTGATTCGTTCATGCATTACATGGAATATAATAAGGATGAGTTTAATAGGTATATGTTTTATATATGACATAATAATTATACTATATATATAATTTAATATTCTTTCTTTTAAATATGATAAGAAATGGAAATACCATTCATGTGTATGTATGACCTACCGTCTTTATGATTGGTGTATTTCATTTCTTATTTATATATTTTAAATAAATTCATAAATACATATATTTTTAATGTATTTTATATTTATATCATGATTTAAATTTTTTAAATTATTAAATCATGAGAAAAGAAATATGACCAATAATAACAATTCAAAACATATATGCAAACCAAAATGGTTATTACCTAGAACATAACTTTAACATGAAATTATTGATAATTGGATAATATAATGTCATAATAAAATCATATATGGTATTATATATAATAATATTGTTCATTTCATGATTTATAATAAACATATATTTATTATTCAGGAGGTTCAAACATCTATGATGAAAGTCAAGTCTTATAGAAAGGTTATTTTTAGTCTCACTTTTATTCCTATGATACATGGGCCATATACACCAGTTGTTTCTTTTGTGTGGTGTATATAATACCCTATGAAATATTATATCATGAATTTAATTTATATAATTATTTTAAATGTTTCAATTGATGTTATTCTTTAATATATCTCATTATTCAATAGTTACCAAAATATTAGGGGATTTTTATCTCACTTAATAGTTTTGTGAGACACATTCTATTTAACACATATTTCATCTATTTGGTGTATATAATTTCTAGGAATTTATTTTATTATTATTATTATCATAAACATTACTGGTATTTACATAACCATTTTATTATCTCTCTTTTATGTATTTTATAGTTCAAAAGATATTAATTCGATAAGGGAATGTTGTCTCAGATTTCCTCCTTTGAGACACATGTTATATTATCACCTATATTATTTCATGAGGTGTATATACTTCCCATTTTACATGTTATTTGAGTAAAATCCTTCTTTAAATGACATTTTTATCTTAATTTAATGTTATTCTCTCATTTATATTAGGATTTAAGGTCACCAAATTTGTATGATTTTTATGTTACAATTTAACCATTTATCAGGATTGTTTATCATCAAGTCTCCAATGTTGGAATTCTATAATATAAATCCCAATATATCTAACGGATTTTCATATTCCATGGGTTTTCATGATATATTCAAGTAAGGTTACCATTTACCCATCTTATGTAGATAATATGATTAATAATGTGTTTTTAAGAAAACATGGCCTTATCTATCACTTCAGTAATAAATCATTTTTATTCAAAAACATGTTTTATAAAAATATTCTCAAAAATTTCTTTAAATTAAATTTTAAGATTATTTTAATTTAAAAATAATTTGAAAATGTTAACTATGTTAAAAAGTGTTTAAAACATGTTTCAAATCAATTTAATTTATTTTTATGTTTATTTTTAATGAAAACGGGTTTCAAAACATTTTATGTTATAAAAAGTCATTTTCAAAATAAAAAGGATATTTTACTCAAGAAATGTTTTAATGATATTACAAAAATACTTTCCATATAAGAAGACATACATTGATGTTACCTATTCCTTTCTAGGTTTATAATCACTGGATACCATTCATATTCCTTCTCTGAATGGTTTATGTCTTGAGGGAAAGATGTTTATGAAAACTCATTTCTCATCTAAGGTTTATACAAAGAATAAATTCCTATGAAACCAAATTTCATCCACAAGTTACCCAATTGTGTTTATGAAAGCCATATATTTAATGGTTCAATATATGATAATTTTTTTATCTTATGGATCATATATGTTTGATATCATTATCTGACAGGTGGGGCCTATATCTCCCTCTAATGCATTGGTTAAAAATGTATATCTCATTAGAAAGACATAGACAGAATGGGAGGTGAACCCAGTTTATTACGGGAAATTTTCTTATATGCGGGTCTTCGGAATTAACCATTACTACTAGGATGGTTTGGGGAGTGAACCAATTCATCAAAGATATCATGGGCAGTGAGCCTAGACAACTGATATGGTCTTGGAAGTGATACTTGAATACTAATATATTACTAATAGACATGATTTCATAACCATAACATGATATGTGGAAATTCTTACATGTCTATAAAGTTATGCATTAACCTGATATCAAGTTCACAATGTTATTAGCGGATGTGGTTTCATGTCCATAAGTTTATGCGAGGGCCTAATTTCACATCATTAACATAATAACTGAACCTATATCTATTTATACTTGTTCATAATGTTATAATATGATGTAAATTCAACAAATTTATTTCTTATTCTAATTTTTTGCTCTCATGACTCATGTTCTTTTTTTATTTGTAACCCATTTCTTATGAACTACTAGTATTTTTGTCATATCTCATGATTATGATCATTTATATACAAGGTATGATCCTTATATGTTATTATGATATTCCCATACCCTTATGATTATGCTATTCTTGCATATCTCTTATGTTAACCCTTACTGAGCATCTGATCTCACTCATTTTTATTTTTTCTTCACCGGGATATAATGAATATTTTAGGATGGATATGAACAAGAGGTGTATTAAATGGAATGATCTTTGTATAAATCATTGATGATCTTTCACCAGGTTAGAATATTGTGTTCCATGTTTTTAAATACACCAGACTATTATGGCCCTCATGCATATAAACTTGTATTGTGATAAATATTTATCTAAAATTATTTAATATCCATGTATGTTAAGCGTGGGTCGCTATAGTTGGTATCAAAATAAAGGATTAATTATTCTATAGAAACAAGGATGGGAAAATAATAGTGAGATCCTTAGGGATATTTCTAAGGATATATCTTACGATGTCTCTAATGATATGTATAATTATAAGTCAAAGTATATGAAAATGTCCTTGAATTTTGGTAAAGGATATAGTGGATTGTTTGTTATAAGTACATCCTGATCTAGATATGTGTATTTTACACATATATACATAGGGGTAATGTCATTGAAAACACCTTATTGAGATATACTTGACTGGGAACAATTGCACAATAATGGGAATTGCTACACACCTAATTTGATACTCTCAATGGATATGAATTGGAAATTCACAAACACCTTAAAAAAATCCTGAAGGATTTTAATAGATGACAACTATGAATAACCTAGGATAATGAAAAGGTTTCAAATATTAATAAATAAGTTTTCATGATTTATGCATCATATTAGTGATTTTCTAACGATTTGTGTTTCATAGCTATGATTATTTTTCTAAAACAATTATTTATTACTTTTATCAATGGTAGAAACCATAGGAAACTGTTTTAACAAAGAAATTGATGGGTAATTTACTAATAAGCATGAAAATTGGATGATAACTGGAGTAAATGATATTTTTATTATGCGTAATTGGTCATCAAATAACAAGATTAAAAATTGTACCTTAGGAAACTCCTGGACTCATAGAAAAAGAGAAGGATATTGTTTTTTGTCAACTCGTATGGTGGAGATCATGGAGGAGATAAGATTCAGTTTCATATGTGTCATGAATGTTGGAAGAAGTACCAAAATAAATTTATGAATGGAATGAAAACATGTATTATCTGTGGTTAATAAGTCTATAGTGTATGTAATTCCTGATAAAAAATGAAGAGTTTAGTTTATTCAATGGTTGGGAATATTGGTATCCCTATGTTATTATCAATAATTAAATGTTTTATGTTGATAATATATGTGAATTATTAAAATTTTTTGTCTTAAGGGGAATACTCATAAAGATAATTCGCAAGGCTGTATCAGTAATTGTTCTTCTATTGATGATGAGGATACTATGAATTACATATGAAAGGAAAGAGGTATTATGGAATAAGATAATGAATCCTTGTTAATTGTTTGAAGTGAATTGATTGAAGCGTATATGTATTGGAATTCAGTAATTATTTTATATGATTCGTGGGGTATATTTTATTTATTATGTGTTGTAAAAAATATATTGAATGGTTCTAATGAACTAGAAAAGTGATATAATGGAATAGTGATATTTTTATCTAGTGAAGCTATCCATTAATGTGTACCTGATGTTGGAAAAAAGATTTTTATCTTGGATAAACAGATTATTGATATGGGTAATGTAAATTTAAATGTATTTATGAACTCATAACAAAAAAAGGATTTCTTGAGAAATGGGTTTATGCTATCATTGATGCAGTATGTAAGAATATTAATTTTTGAATAAATAATATTATATTTTTACTAAAAAATAATGCATATTTCAAAATGGATTTATGGAAATTTAGGTTATCACCATGATTAAAGATAATCCATGATGGAGGTATTCACATGTTTGGTATGTGATAATCTATAGGTACATTATGATATATGGGGGATTAATGTTATGATGATTTTGAGAAATTTTGTGAGCATTTTTCAAAAGTTGTTTATTTTTCTTCTTTTTGAAGATTTAAAAGGGTTGAAAATTTATGAATTGGTATATATTGAACATTAAATTAGGTTTTAGAGATTAATTTTTTTATCCAGATGATTATGCATTCATACTCATTAACATGTGACAACCAATTAGTTTTGATGGTAATTAATACTCCAATGGCATCAATGCCTTCATTTTTATTCATTTTTGATAATCCACATTTATAAGGGGTGAGGTGGAACCCTTACAAGGCCCATAGGTGTAAGTATTACATGGCCCGTAGGCCTTAGAGGAATTCATTGTCAATAGGCTAAAAAACAGTACATACAACCAAGACTAGCTACTTGTAACTGCTCCTCCCCAGCATCTTTATCATGAAATCAGCTCTCCACCATCACATGGCTATTCAGCTAGCCATTCCCATGAATGCACAGGCTTGTCCCGATGGCAGGTACCATACACTCTCATTCTTACGATCTGTTTAGCTTCTCCTGTGGTAAAAGCTCCTTGCTCATCCTCCTTGTAGAGGATGTTCCTTGTAGGTTGTCTGTTATGCATCTTCACATAAAGGTGTCATGAAGGCCTTGAGGTGGCCCAAAGGCCTTACTGACCCGAAAGAATGGGTGACCCGAAGCCCTTACTGGATTCAGGGACTAATCGGTGACCTAATGGCCCAAACAAGGGCATATTCTCAGCAGTTACAGTGCCAAATACTGCCTGCCACAGTTTCCGCAACAGTACATGCTAGTGTACTGCACAGTTCCTGCTACAGGACCTGCTATAGTGCTACTACAGTACTGCTACAGTACTACTACAGTACCTAGAAATTCTGCCTCCAGCTGGATTTGATCCCTGGTCACTTGGATGAACTTACAGAGACCTTACCAAGCGGGCTAAGGCTCGTGTTCCTGGTAACTAATCATAAAAGGGTTGAATTATCATTCAATTTATGGATCTCATGAACTGTTTGAGATTTAGGCATAATAAATTCTCCTTTATTTCTTGGAGTAAGAGATGAAGTGTTAATTGATCAAGGTATAACTAAAGGGTGATATTGTTCTTTTGAAATGCATTTATATCAACTATTTATTTCTTCTCATGAAAATTCTTTATAATTGGAAAAGGGAACATGAAATGAAATTTTGTCCTATTATCATCATATTTCATAATATCTATGAAAATTTTCACGCCACTATGGTTCATGTATTTTTGGTCATTAAAATTTTTTCTGTCACCTAAAAATGATGAACAATTTTCTCTATCAATCCTTATCAATATCTGGGTGTCGTATTTCTCTTATATGTCGATGTTACAACTTTCTGCCTATATCATTCTATATGGAAACCTAGTAATGAGTTACTTTTGGTAACAATTATGTTTCCAATATTCCATTTTTAAATTAAGGATCAGTATTCAATTTATCAATGTGGGTATCGATGAAAGGAATTTTTAATTATTAATACATTGATGAACCAGATGAATTTCGTGGGTGAAATTTATTTTAAGTGGGGTAGAATGTAACACATTGAGATTTTAAGATTTTTTTCAAATCTATTAGACTTATTTGATGGAATTTATTTCACACAACACCATTTAATGATTTTGGGACACACAACACTGCGTTTAGCATGTGGTTCACACAATACTGATTCATCTTGATATCATTCATAAAACAAAATAACTAGTTTTACAGAACTACAATGTTCTATTAATATTATTGTTAAAATATTATTATAGTTATCACCTGGCCATTATAATAGAGGGTATGAAAAATATTAAATAAATTATGAAAATATGTTATATTCATGTCTATAATATGAATTCTTTTTATAACAATTAATTATAAATTATTTTTAGAATATTAGAAAATAAAGAAATTTCTTTTATGAAGGATTATTTTTCTATTCACAAACATGCATTATCTCAATAAATAAAGAAAATAACTATTTATCTATAATTTTAATTAATTTTATAAAGAATATATTTAATCAACTACTTATCATTCATATAATGTGTTTTCTATATAAAAAATATAAGAATAAATTCAGGTTTGGGAATAAAAAGTTTTATTTTTCTAAAATGATGTTTTACTACCATTTAATTGTGCATCAGTTCTAATAATAAATTTGTACACTTTTATAAAATCTATTGGAAAAAATAAACTTCAATTCTAAAATTTTAAAATGAAAATTATATTTGCGTTATTTTTGTAATTTACTGATAAATTTCATTTTTTTGATGAATAATAAAAAACACTAAATTTTAATTGAAAACTCCATTTTCATAAAATATATTTATATATTTAAATTATATTTTAATTTGTAATTAAAGTATAAATAGTATAATTATACATAAATGAATCCAATATATGTTATTTAAAACAATTTTAAATTAAAATTGGATATAAAAACATTTCAAACTTTTGAACATTATCGCTTTAAATACCCATTGATTTATCCCATCTACGACATTAATTTTAAAATAATTAATAACAAACATATGATTAGAATTTGAAATGACTAATTAATTAATAATTATCCCCACAATTTATAATTTATAAAAATTTCAACTTTATTTTTGACCAAAATGATTAATTAATACAAATAAAATTAATTAATGTGATCAAGAATAAAATGAGATTACCATCAAGAAAAACATTAACTAGAAGTTCCAAATGATATAGAATAATATCCAAATCCCAATTTATAGACATATTTCTACCATATTCCATATTATATAGAAAATGTTTCATTATTATTTTCTAATGATGTTAGGGATATCTCCCAAATAATGTTTATTTTTGGTTTTTACAAGAATGGCCCTCCTCCTCTATTATAAATGGGAATTCACTCTCCCCATTTATTAACACCCAAAAAACCATTTTTATTAGTAAATACCTATCCAAATATCTTCAAAAATTCAATAAAATCAAATTTTAAATTTAACTTTTGGTAGAAATCCAACTAATGATTTCTTTTGTTCAATCCACAAAGAAATACGAGAAGAAGATGTAATGTTCGTCAATATGCAATTTTGTTTTGTTTACTTCTCCAACCACGTAAATTATTTTTATAAAAATATTATATAAAAAACGCGTTATCGTAAATATACTAAGATGTTTTTATGTTACATATACACCCTAAAATTTTACACACTTCAATCAAATGGGATATGAAATCATTGTTCGTGTTTACGGTGGACTACTGCCTCATGGACCGACATCGTTCGTTCTTCCATTACCTCCATTAAAGGTTGGGATTAATAATTTATTTATAGTTTATATATTATATATATGATATTTATAATGTCTTTATCCATTTTTAAATATAATATAACATAAACCATCATGCTTTTCAATTTGTTGTAATATGATAACATCATTTGTGTATAAGATGAACTACCACAACCTGAAGAATGTGATTCATTCATGGTTTACATAAAATGTATTAAGGATGATTTTACTATAAATTAGTGATATATATGAAATAATAACTCATTTAAAATGATAACTATACAGATAAATAATTTACATTTCTGTCTTTTAAATATTGTAAGAAAATTGAAACAACTTTCATGCATACGTATGGCCTACCGAATCCATGAATGGTGTATTTCATTTCCTATTTGTATCTTTTACATATTATTATAAATACTAATACAATGTATATATTGGATATTTATATTGTATTATATAATATATAAATGATGAAATTATTATTAAATAAATAGGACAAAAAATAACCTGTCAAAACATATACGAAAAACAATGCACTTATTACCCAAAACATGTCATTGACATAGAATTGTAAATAAACGGGTAATATAAAATAATAAAAAATAATATATGGTATGATATATAAGAATATGATTCTATGTTAGATTTATAATAAACTTATATTTTTTATACAAGAGGTTTGAATGTGTATGAATAAAGTTAAGACATAATGTAATGGAATTTCAAGCCTCGCTTTTATTTCTACGAGACTTGTACCATATTCACCACTTGTTAATTTTATATAGTGTATACACTAACCAATAAAATTTTAGGTAATGATTTAAATTTATTACATGATGTTAAAATTTTTCAATTATTTCTACTATTCCATATATCTTATGATTCAAAATTTAACTATGTATTAAGGGATATCTGTTTAGAGGAAAAAAAATACTCTTTGTACAACCTTGATATATTTATACATATATTTTTAGACTGAAGTACTAAGGTGGTGCACAATTAAAAATCCTGATGTTCCTAGAATTAACTTTATAAAAATAATAAATATATTTTATTTTATGTGCACACATATTTCTAAAAGAACAAGGCAACTCTTAAAATGAATCTAGAATTAGAAATCTAAGACAGCGGTTGAGTCTAATACCTAAGATTTACCGAAAGAGTGAGCTAAAATAGGTTGTAATGGGGTGTTTGTAAATTTTAACCATTTGTGGGTGAATTTAGTAATAAATAAGTTTATTTATTTATTTAATTAGCCCAATATTTTTGTTCACATTTATTCCATGTTATGGTGATATGTCTATGGTTAGCCACAATAACCCTAGGAGATTCTAGAGGTGTTCTTCCTCCTCTTCATTGGATAATCAAATTTAGATGATGAATGAACTTCGGATCAGGGTTGTTCAAGATGCAGGGAACAAAAAAAATTCTCTCAATCATTGGAAATTGTTTTCTTTGATGAAGAATGATCCAATATCTTAGTAGGATACCTTGTTTGTGGATTTGACCTGATTTGATTAAATGATTGAGCACGATCTATCATGATTTGTTGATTAATGTCAAATTGGATCCTTTTTCCTATAACCATGTACAATATCCACATTAATTCAATTCATTCTCACCCGAGATGTACCTTCTTGTGTTTTTGGCTAAGAACTCTTGTCCAACGACTGTTTTCCTTGGTTTTAGGGATTTTATCCCTTTGATTCTTCATGTTCGTCACTAATTGGCCAACATGGCCTCGATTCGACATTTTCAAGTGGTACCAATCCCGATCAGACCCATAGATTCATGAAGGATTTACATGCGTGCGATGTATTGAAAAATCCGAGAAGGATTTAGTCAGATTTTAGGTTATAAGTTATTCCACTATTGATTAGATTATTGGAAATGCTATATGAGACGGTCAAAGGCCTGGGGGTGTGAGGTGGTTTGTGATGCCTTCATACGTATCAATGGATGTACGATTTTTATCCATTAGAGGGATTAAAATGATGGCCATAGGAGGATTACATCAATTTCAGGTGGTCAAACAATATATCTAAATTCAGATATAATAGTTTTGGATCACAGGGTCCAGATTTATGTTTTTATAAAAAAAAATGAGACTACAAATCATGTAGTCTGATTAACAAATTCCTTGTATCTCCTAAGACTATGGATTTAATGATTTAATGGAATTATATGTATCCCATACTATGAGAGACACCCACATTCTGAGTGACCCTTATGATGAAAAATGACTGTGTACACTGGGAGTATACGGACATAGTAACATCCATGTACACGTTGTGTGCCACAGAACATGGACCTTGGCTTGATACGCAGACGGGACCAGGTAGAATGAGAATGTCCTTGATTGGATCAAACATTACTTATAGATCCTCTATATTCAATGTATCCCTATATGGATATCAATCCATGTACTATAAAGGACATTTTCAAGTGATTGAGTAGGAAAACATGCCATGTTAGTCTCCTCACACACCATGTACCTCTTATTTCCATATGAGGAAACGTCAATATCTCATATCTCCTTCATTTGGACTCATATTTTGGGACATGAATATCCAATATTTATTTTTTTCATATTGAATTTCATGGTTTCATACATAGTTATTTTTTTAGATATGATACGAGATGTTCCAAGTGAGACACTTCTTTAGGAAACACTCGATGATATAAGTGATCTGACAGGATCAGTAGGGGATTTATTGTGTTACCATCCAGTTGGGTTAGGCATGGTCCACTTACCTATTTATAGATAAGAACCATCCTATTGGATATGGAATGATTCCTATATCTACTTGTAGAGTGGAACACTCCAATTATAATAAGGCATTTGTCCTCTACAAATCCATCATATGTGACCATCCTGTGTAGTTGGGGCATGATTCCTCAACAATGAGATCGGAGCCCCCCATATAAGATTGGAATGGGTCCTTTATATATTATCTATGTGGCACCCTCTTATGGAGTAATGTAATTGGTCCACAACTATGATAGAGGAACCATACAATTGGGTTAGTCATGAATCCTCCATCTACTATTCGAGATTCACCCTCCAGCCAAAATAGGGTATTGGTTAACAACTACTAGAGTGGCACCATAAAACTAGTATTGTGAATGGTTCATATACTAAATACTTGTTGGAACTCTCCAATAAAACTAGTGATTGGGTCCTCTACCGAGATATTATTTCCACTTGAACATGGGGAATAATGGTAATGGGTGGCTTGACATGGATTTTTTCTACTAAGAAGATTTGTGAGATGATGGGAATCATTGATGGACATCAGGAATTGATGGAACAATTTCTTGGACTAGGCTGTGATATATAGATCCCCTTCATTCTGGTTTGGGTTTCTTTTGTTTGATCACACACACACAGAGACATCTATACCAATATTGTTGGATTCTGTTTACTCTCTTTCTTTGGGATGAGTTGTCTGTCTATTTATTTCTATCATGTCTCTTAGTACTAAAACTTCCTATTTTGTTGTGTCTTACATGTTATGCATATACTCACCCATGTATGGTGTTTTTTCACACATGTAATGTCTTACACAGATGACAGACATATCGCTAATAACTATAGAGGACCACATGGATACCTAGTGCATTGGACCACATACAGATTTTTTAGCATTAAGATAAATAGATGGGATCACTTAGCACATTTACTTTCCAGTTTTGTTAGGTTGGAAAATCATTTTGATTGGGTTTATATTTTTCCGATTTACTATCAATTTTCACTATCATACTCTTGTACACTGTTGAGGTTTTTCATTGACGGTAAAATATTATTTATTACATCTTTTAATTTTATATTTTATGAAATTCAACACTGATATGGTTTAGTGTGTTCATATATGTACATTATGAAAATTCCGCCCTTTTTGGATATGAATTTATGAACTTTTCACCACCCCTAGAATTTGGAGGTGGACTCTACATAATTGCAGCTTGATCCCTGTTGGGTTGGGTTGTGATAGATAAGTATCCGAGATATTAGTTACTTGGGATGGTGTTTAGAGTATTCCACATATGATGATTTTATTAGGTTTATAAAAATAGTATATTTTGTCTTGAGTGTGAATTTTAGGCTAGGTAATCCACTATTGATGTGATGACTAACCTATCCATTCACTAAGACCTTGACTAATTGCTTTTCAACTTGTAATACTGAGGAAATGGTTGAAGGGATAAAATTGTATAAGAATAAAATAGGATTGAGTCTTTTATTTTCATTATTGAGTTATCTCTCCTTTGTAAACATATATTACCTTCTCACTATGGTATGTCTAGATATAGTTTCTATGGTGTGTCCACTATAATAACTAGCTCGGTTAAAAGTTCTAGATCATGATGATGATATTATTAGTGATGATGCCTTAGTTCAGTGTCCATATCAAGAGATACTTCCTCTACATGTAAAGGTAGACACACCCACACATGGTGAGCATATAATCATACCAGCATGACATGTTTGGGATTACTATAGGATTAACGCACTCTACGAGTTCCAGTTCTAGAGGCTGTTGCGGTTACACAGTGAGCCAGATCCCTAGGAAATATAAGAATGAATAGATTTCTAGGTCCTTATTTTTTGGCTTATTCAAACCTCAATGGATTATGTGGTTTCATCGACAAATATTCTTTTTATTACGAGTAATTGGGTGTTATTGGAGTCTCATTACCCTGATGCATGATGTGTTGACACTCTTATGGCCATAATTCCAATAGTTGTTTCATGAGGTGTACTACTCATCCTGTTTTTGCATCATTAGGATTCAGAAGCCTATGGAGCTACTGTAGGGATTGAGAATTGTGGATGAGTGTGTGGAATTGTTCAATTACCTTACAGAATCCTCCCTTAACATGATCTGGGATGACTACTTCTGAGTACGAAAATTGATCAGTGAATCATTAGAGATATTTATTTTAGTGTGGTACCCTTTTGAATCCCCACCCATTCCATGGAGTTAGAGTGGCTGTTAGTGGTGGATATTTTTCATTCATAGGGACACTAGGTATCTGGAGCGGGCATTGATCATTATAGGTTTGTTTCATCATTAGTAGCTACACAAAAACAATCATTAAGATATTAGTACACTAGATATTCTTATGATCAGGATCGATCATGTGGTCTAGAATAGAATATAAGTCTAGGTAATCCCATATAGGAGTGGTGAAAGACTTGTAATTGGAGAGGTCACATGGCATATCACTGCCCGACTAGACATGCTAAGGATCATTGATAGATAGCTGATAGAACACTATGGTAGAGGTATCTCTATGATCTAGGATCTCTCAAGAGAGGTTATAGAGGCCCCATGTAAGAAATTTTTGTATAAGTATAGTTGGATATCTAGTAGTGGGGGATGTGGGAGGTGGATGATGCTATTAGATCTCTTCATCACAACCACCAGAAGACCCATACCAGTCTTAATGAGCTAGCGATCTGTGACGCAGAAAACTATAGGAAATGTAGTCATTTAAACAAGCTATATATGGGATGACTAGAGGTACTGTGTATTTTTATTATACTCTTACATAATTATTAATAGACATTTTTTTCAATAATTACTTCATCCCATTAATCTTGATGTGAGAGATAGAGCTCTCAGTTGAGGTGTTAGCCAAACAACATTGTCTTTAGATTCCCACAAGGAATAATTCTTCTATATATTATATCTTCTAGTAGTGAGAGATATTTTTTTGTGGATAGTGGTTCATTTGGGACTATTTAACCCTAACAATTGATCCCTATGATATCATCTTTGTTGTGGATTGGTTATCTACTATCCTACTTAGGCTGAATATCACCACAGATGAGTCAGATGCCTTCCATCTGATGGGTTTCTATTCTACTTTAAAGATGATCAATTTATCAAGGAAGGGTGAGTTGGTATTGTAGTCGCAGATAGTCAATCACTAATTGGTGAGTGTATCCCTTGGCGCAACATCTTTTTCTTGCATTTGGATTTTTTTAGTCACGGAATATTTTATGGATTTATTCCCTGAGGAAGTTCGAGGTCTACCTTGGAGGTGGGAGAGACATGTTGGCATTGAAATGAATATCTGGACCACACTGATATGTTCTATGGAATATCAGATGCCCCTACAAAACTCCAGGAGCTATTGTGGCAGTTAGAGGACCATCAATTGATGAGTTTGAATGGGCCTAGTGTGTCTCCCTAGGAAACTCCATCGTTGTTCATGAAAAAGGTAGACCATAGATTAGAGAAGTAAATGGATTATATTTTCCTAAACTAGTCCATGATTAATAATAAGTAACCCTTTTATATGATTTATTACCTCTTTTACTTGTTGGAAATGATTTGGTTCTCAATGATCGATCTCTAGTCCAACTAGCATTGGTTGATGGTTTTTTATTCTAGTTTTCTGAAGCTAGAATCATGATATATCTTTAAATAAATTATGTTCTTGGTGATTCCCTTTGGTGTGACAAATTCACCAACCATGTTTATATAATTTATGAATCAGATCTTCTAGTTCATCATGGACTACTTTCTGGTTATCTTCATTGATGGCATAGTTATATAAAGATCACTTGAGGACGGTCCTAGAATTTCTTCCAATGCATCAGCTTTATGGAAAACTCTCATAGTGCCAATCTTTGATTCATGAGGATCATTTATTTAGTCATGTCATTTTTAACAATTTTTTAACAATGTTCATAATGAAT
This sequence comes from Viscum album, assembly GCA_963277665.1. Classification (NCBI taxonomy): domain Eukaryota; kingdom Viridiplantae; phylum Streptophyta; class Magnoliopsida; order Santalales; family Viscaceae; genus Viscum; species Viscum album. The sequence goes on along the minus strand of OY728150.1, from coordinate 1,876,070,798 downwards.
ATAAATGTAGAGATTACTCGGGAGCCACCCAAGCGTGTGTCATAGGTGAGTAGTTTTCTTGGCATGGAGGGGGTACTATCAGAGGTTTGTGGGAGAATTCTCCATGATTTCAACCAATTTGGAGGAACTAACATGGAAAGGGATTCCATTTACTTGGAATGAGTTGTGACGGAGTTCTTTTGAGAGGTTGAGGACGTGTCTTTGAGTCAAGAAGAGAAGGATATAGAGAATCTAGTGTATATTGATGCCTTTATGTTTGGGCCCAACTGTGTGTTGATGTAGTGATAGAAAGTTATACAGATGAGTCAGGGAAGTTAAGAACCAATGAGAATAACTGTGTGGATCATGGCATAGAGTTGGGAGTGTTAATATTCACTTTGAGTGTATGGAGGCCCTAACATATGTGATATAAATTTTTGGTTTACTCGGGCTATCAAAATCTTAGGAATGTATTCCAATTGAGAGGCTTTAACCTAAGACAAAGACACTGGTTGGAGATACTATGAGACTATGATTTTTAGATTGTCTATAGAACTAGAATGGGAAATGTGGTAACAAATTACATTTGTCAAAAGTCCTATTATCAATTGTTGTAAGAGGTGTATAAGTAGTAGGAATACATGAAGTTGACCTTAGTAGATCAACAGCATGAAATTTTTATTTAGAATATGGTTTTGGATCCTCCACTCCATTAGTGTGAGAGATATTCATGGTTTGGAGGCGTCGACAATGAGGTATTTCCTAAAAATATATCCTCAAGAGATTCACCTGATGTATTTTCAGTAGCAGGGAGTCACGTCATATTTTCCCATGGAAGGATGGTGGTCCTAGTCATCATGTGAGAAGAGATGATGAGGTATGTTCACACTTCTCATTGGGATGAACCTCCCAGTATGGGTAAGATGTAAATGGAACTAAAATTTTAGTTATCATGGGGTGGCTTAAGGAAAGGCGTTTTTGAGTTCATTTGGTGGTGCCTAACCTTTCATTATCTGAAAGATGAGCACAAGGTTCAGGAAGGTTTTTTCAGCCCCTTGAGATCCCATAACGGAAATTGTATGTCATATCTATGGAATTTGTGACTATTATTCCACAAATATTCAAGGGCCCCGATTCCATCTTGGGGATAGTTGACCGACTCATAAAATCGGCACACATCCTTTCTATCTTGTATTATTGTTCAGTTGAGTGTTTGGGGAAAATGATTGCATTAGATATTTTTCACCTTCATAGGGTACCCTCAACTATTTTCTCTGAACATGATGTATGATGTATGTCATGGTTTTGGATAGACCTACATGAGGCATTCATGATCCAAATGATGATGGGTATATATATTCACCATCCACCAATATAGATGGGAAAACCGAGTGCACTATTGAGTGATGGAAGATGTAATAAAGTCTTTCATGTTGGAATTAGGAAATATTTTGGAGGATCCCATTCCCATTGTCATGTTTGTAAAATAAAATATCCACCACTCTACTATTATAATGACAACTTTTGAGTCCCTACACAAAAGACCAGAACGCTCACCATTATGTTGGACATAAATTGACATGGTATCTCTTGTGTTTCTAAAGATGGTGTAGGCGATGACCTAGAAGGTCCAGATCATCCATGAGAAGATGTGAATGTCCTAGAGAAGGTATAAATATTACACATAACAACATCATATTCCTTAGAGTTAGATCAGGGAGACCATGTTATCTTGAGATTCTCCATACAATGAGGATTGTAGAGATTCAGTTATGGAGTAATGTTATCCCTGAGGTTTATCGGGCCATTTGAGAACTTTTATAGGGTTAGAGAGGTTCCTTACATCCTCAACCTACCCCCATAGTTGGAGTAGGTGCATGATGTTTTCCATGTGTCAATGATGAAGAGATAAATGTATGACCCCACACATGTTATCAACTATTGTAGCTGGACATCGATGATGGATCCACTTTTTCGGATCACCCAATGGGGATCATGGATCAGTAGGAGAGAAAAATGTATGGACAAATCATCCTCAATGAATGTGTGATGTGGCATCATGGGAGCATGCAGAAGTGCTCTTAGGAGCCGGAGATCCAGTTGTGGACTTAATTTCTTGATTTTCTTTTTGTAGTTTTTATTTTTGGAGACAAAAGGCATGAAGGAGGGAATGATATACATACACCATTTTTTCTTTATAAAACATTGAAATATATCTACATATATTCTTAGATCAAGGTACTAAGATGACGTGAGATTCTGAGGACCTATGTGCCTGAAATTAATTTTTTAAAAATATTAAAAATTATTTAATATTATACAAGAAGAGTTTTCTAAATATAATGGGATAACTATTAAATGAAAACATTGATAAAAAATATGAGACCAAAATTGAGTTTTAAACATTATTTTTATCCTATGAACAACCTAAAATTGTCCAGCACAAGGAATTAAGATATTGCGACCATTTTTGGGCATGTTTAGTTAAAATAAACAAATAAATTTATTTATTTTAATTAATTAACCTAGTCATTTTTTATATTAATAACCAATTAATGAAATTTAACTTGGGTTATCTACATAAAATCTACTATAATTGACAGTTTTTAAACCTCCTCTCTATTGGATAATCAATCTTAGACGATGATAAAACTCTAGATCATGGAAGATCGAGACATAATGAATGAAATTACATCTCTCAATCACTAGTGGGTGCGTTATTCATTGAGGAATGACCCAATATCCATTAATACACTTACTTTTATTATTTTTCCTCATTTCATTAAATTATCGAGCATGATCTTTCTGGATTCATTTGATCTACATCAATTAGAAGCCCTTTTCATGTGTTCGTGTACTGGATCTATTTTTTATTCAATTGTTTATCACCATGGATATACCAGCTTGGTTTTATTGGCCAATAATTATTTTCCAATGACTATTCACTTTTTGGGGGGGATTTTTCACCATATATGATTCACTTAATTTTTAAATTGGCCTATGGGGCCTAGGTTTGGTGTTGTTGGGTGGTACCAAACCCGATATGAACTCCATATTCACGTGCGAGGGATGGATCGACAGATCTAGTATATATTCCATTGTATTCTAGGTTATGGTACATTCCACAAAATATCTTATTAATAATATGGAAAAAATATATTATTGGAGAAGTGGAATTTCATGGTGGTTTATGCGGACTTCGTATAGATAAATGAATGTATGATCTCCAGCCATCTGAGGGCCGGAAATGTCAATCGAAAGAAGTATCAACCAATTTCAGGTGTTCAAACAATGAATAATAAGGTGTATATACTAGATCTAGATATATTATTTCATATCTAGGTTTCTATTAAAAAATGATTACCTAACATGTTTTTATGAACACATGACAAGTATCCCATTTGGCTGTGGTTCTAGGGTTTCCATGGAATTATTAGTAGCACAGTTGGTGTGGGTCCACCTCATGCCATGTAACCATTTTCGTGGTAACATAGTGATTAATATGGGAGTACATGGACATGGGAATGGCTAGGCACATGTTGTGGGCTAATGTATATGGACACATACTGGATACACGCACACAATCAGGGAGCGTGGGTTGGACCTTGGGTGGATCTGACATGCCATGTATAAACTCTACACACATTGTAGAAACTCTAAATTCCATCTATCCATGCATGAGAAGAAATAAATGTACCTGTAGGGATGTATCCACGAATTTGATAAGGAACACATGTCATGTGAGTCCCTTCACATGCAGTGTATCATTTATTTCATTTTGAGTATACTCCAATATCTCGTATCTCCATTTTAGGGACTCAGATTTTGGTCTGTGAGTAGCCAATACTAAGTGACCATTCATATAGACCACGATGGTTTTATCTTTAATGGATTATTATATACAATGAGATACGTTTTTATTGAGATTCTTCTTTAGGAAGTGATAGACGTCAGTAATGATATGGTAGGATCACTGCAAGATTTAGAGTGGAACCCTCCAGCTGAATTGGGCATGGTTTCTCTACATATATATAGAGTGGAACCCTCTAGAAGGATAGGGAATGTGTCCTATATATACTTATATAGTTAAACCATCTGAGTAATAAATGGAATGAGTCCTGTACCTATCCACCATGTGGCACCCAACTATAGAGTTCGGGCATGGGTCCCCGATTATGAGAGCGGCACCCTCCAACTAGGATGGACATTGGTCTACAATATTTTATCTGAGAGGAACCAAACTACATAGTAGGGGTATGAGTCCTCAAATATAAATGTGGAACCCTCAGTCTTGACTGGGAATGGGTCATCTATCATCTATTCTAGTGGTACCCTCCTATTGTATCAAGGTATGGGTCCTCAAATGTTATAGTGGAACCGTCCAGCTGGGACTGGGCATGGGTCCTCTACTGAATAATTGAGTGGAACACTACTATTGTACTAGGTCATGGGTCCTCTGCCTTGATATTTTTTCCCATCTACTATATGATATAGTGGTGATATCTGTCTTGACTTTTATGTTTTTTCTGGGATGTCGTTCGAGATGTTGGGCATCATTGATAGACTTCTAATTTTAGGTGTGTGTTGGAAAGGTTGCAAGGGAACCACTTTTATAAGAGAAGAAATGACAATGTTTGAAATACCCATTATGTTCTAATAATTGCATGACCCTATTATCCAGTCAGTGGATATCAATTTTAAAAATAATAGATTTTTGGGAATTTTTGTGTTGTTAAAGTCTTAATAAATTTCTTCCATACATTTTTAACATATTATAGGGTATTTACTATTATGTTTTTCCATTTTACCCTTTTACTTTTAAACTAGGTAACATGTTTTTTAACAAATGATTTCTTGTTTTATAAAAAAAAATTCCCATCCTTTATAAAAAATCTGGGTGTGATGGAACAAAATTTAGCATCTATTTAATACAATTACATTTTTATATTTTAAAATTAAATTCCAAATTAAATCAAATAATGTGTTGAAAACAGTTCTGTTAGAAAAAAGGAAATTTGACCATTAGTGACACTTAACATTATTTAGGTTTATTAAATTTTAAATGAGTGTCAACAAATATATTTATTTGTTTATACAAAATAATAAATTAATTATTTAATGTATTTCAATTTAATTGACCTGATTTTAATTTCATGACATTAATTAAAAATAATTTTAAAATAATTTTTTCACCATTATTGATGAAATTATAATTAATCCTAACAATCTGAATTTTATAACCAAATATTAAATTATCCATATTAAAAAAATATGAATATTATTATCTCATATATGATAATAATTTTATCAAATTATCTTTCCATTTGTAAGGAAATTAATCTAAATGTTAACGCATGTAATGTGTAACGACCCATTTTTTTTAAAATCTTATTTTTATGAATAATGTTTTATGTACATGAAAAAATTATCAATTTTATTAATTATAATGGTATTAATAAGATTATATTTTTTAAAATAAGTTTTAGGTGAAATTTTAAAAAAATTAAAATGTAATTTCTTCACGCATAAATTTAATTAATGAATTATGTAGAAAATAGTTATCTTATAATATAACTTGATTTTATGAAATTATATTAATGGGTATTAGAAATTAAAAATAGTAATTATAAACTATTTATTATAATTTATAATTAAATATTTTTATATCAAAATGATTTTAAAAACACTTAAGTCATTTAAATGTTATAGAATTATAAAAATCATGATTTTTCGCTATTCACCTAAAACATTATGATCATAAAGAAATATAAAAAATATGTCCTAAGATAAAATTATCATAATAAATTAACAAATTAACTTTAATATATCAAATTTAAATTTGAAACTTTGTAAAAAAAATTCTTTACGATAATATATAATATAATGAAAATTAATTTTATTGAAAATTACCTATTCAATATTAAGTCATATTAATTTTTTTTCTTTTAGTGTATTAATACCGGTGTGATCGAACCCATTTGTTTCATTATAACTATAAAAAATATTAATGGTTTACCGTATTAATTTTTATTATAGATTTATTTTAAAATGAATTTTTTTATGTTTTGGTTTATTTTTGTTTGGTGTAGCATGTGACACAAGTTATACAACATAATATATATTTTAAAGGATCCAAAATTTCTAGTCATTGCATTATACCACCCCCTCCCAAATAAAAAGAAAATGCATCACAATTATTTAATTATCATTTTAAAATATAAATAGCTGAAGGTAAAGAAAATATTTATAAGGCTAGTGATTTTATCTTTAATGATAAACGATTCTACATATCATAGGGAAGAAAAGAGAAAAAATTATTTTTACCAACCATTTTATAGATATGTATATCATGACTATGATTTGAGGCATGTGTGATGGATTCAGTTTTGTTATTAGATTATCCAATGTTATCCTTGCAATAATAGATGGTCACATTTGATTTAAAAAGTGTTTGTACATATTATATAAATTTATATGGACTCATAGGAAATATTACCATTCTATTTATAAAATCAAATTGTTTTTTTAGAGAAGGATATTATGGTTTACAAAAATTTTACTTCTGAAAATATAAGAATCGTACCACTAAAAAACTATTTTGGGTGGTGACTTAATGTTATCTAAAAATATCCTAGAAGCAATATGGTTTAAATAACTAGAATACATCAACTAATTCAAGGTGGAGGGTAAGTGAAAGAAAATTACAAATTTCCTCTTCAAAGATTGTAATTTCATAGGTTTATTCTTTATCCTTGGGTCTAGGATATCTTGTATTCAAACTATCTAAAAAAATTATTGGATTAGGGAACTGGTTTAGATAATATTGAATTATCAACATATAAGACATTGAATTGTTAGTGGTTCTGTAGGAAGAGCTCTACATTCATTTTTCATGCAAATTGAAATATATATTTTCCATTGATAGGTTTTTTTCTCAATACGTTCTAGGATATCTTGTATTCAAACTATCTAAAAAAATTTGAATTTTTTTATTTTCTTCATTGCTTATTCTTTCAAGAGACACCATATTTCTTTTATTTGGTGTGTTTTAGACTTTAGATATGTTTATATTAACAACTATAAATATCACATATATCCATGGTCAAAAAATGTGCCTAGAGGCATAAACAATATGGTTAAAGCTTATATTCATGGTTTTAGTAGGTTGTCGATTCTATGGGAGTTACTATAGGTAAAATCTATAGCCATGGTTTCATGGGATATTTCAGTAGTTTGTCACCAGGAAAACTTTCTGTATAGTCATGGTGGAAAAACTATGGAAATATCCACATTAAACTGTGGATATAAATATAAAATTAAATCCACCATCTGGAATCAGACCCCTTACCTTCGCTACTTGTAACCCAAATCTCAATGTATAACTACAGATAATTATTGATATATATATATATATTTCAAAACTATGTAAATTTGAGTAAAACTATGTAAATTGTATTTCCTATACCCTTCCCAAGAGAATTTTTTCCCGCATTTACTCAGGGAACAAATAGCAATAATTTAAAATAATCATAGCTATATGTTTGTTCATTGGACATAGTTTTATAGAACAACGAATATTTCCAATTAATAAGGACATATACCATAGTTACTCCAAAATCTATGGATATTGTTTTTTCTTTCCCCCTTCCCAAATTATGTTTTCCTTAAGAAAACTATAGTCATAGTTTATGTGAGACACATATAATATTATGATATATTATAATAGTTTTATAGAACTATGGATATAACAATTGAATAATGTCGTATATCCAAGGTTTTCCAAAAAAATGTGGTTATAGGTGGGGTCTCTAGCAGTGGGTTTTAATGAAAAATGGATATATGTCTATTCTCTACTAGTTATTTTTAATAATATTCCATGATATCTAGTTGGAAATAATGACAAGGATTATAATTCTAGAGCCCATTACTATTGGTTATTTATTAAAGTAATTTATAAATTTTCACTCACAGTAATGGTTCAGTCTAGTTTTATCTATTACTAAAACCGAATGATTGACATGGCTGATGGAACATATAAAATACAAGAAAATTTATCATAATTATAAAAGGAATTCAACCTAAAAATTCATATTCACTTAAATTTTAATGTTGTCCCATTATTCATTTACATTAATCACTATTAATCTTAGTTTATCCTTGGTTACTTTATGTTGGGTTATCTTAGGATTCTTAATGTAACTATGAAACTTTTAATTCATAGTGTTTTGTAAATATAAATGATGAACTAAATAATTTCCCAAGATAGTGGAAAACTAGGTGTGCAGTAATGCCTTTTATGTGTGCACCAGGTTATAATTGAGTTAATACACAATCCACCTTTTTTGGTTATTACACTAGGTAGATCTGTTATAGAGCCTATATCCACTTTTATTATCTGGAGAATGATGTCATTTAAGAAAAAACCATCTACTAAAGACATTATCAATATTATAAGATATCATACAATACTTAGACTCAAATATATGGATTTTCCCAGGCTTATCTAACCCAAATACCAAAGGTATCTATATTAGTATCCACAAATAATTAAAGTATTCTATTAAATAACTAAACCCTGCTAAAAAAACAAGTATAGAGACCCAAAAAAAATTGATTTATATAATACTTTAATCTCATTGATTGTATAATAAATCTCAGAAAAAAGTACATATCCTAATGACCTAAAGGTTATGTGTCCTGGAAATTATCTATATAAACATATTATTTTACTAAACTTGTGAATATTTCTCCATAACTTTTCTCCTATATATAATTTTCTAGATATAATGCATCATATTATGTTCTTCATAACCTAGGTATTGGATACATATGAAAATTGGGGATCTAAGATTATTTTTAGGTGAAAAACATACCATAACATGATGAAAAAACTGAGGGATACAAAAATATTATAATAAATTATCAAAAGATCAAATATGGTAACCATAAAACATTCAATAGTCAAGTTAGATATTGAAAATATCAATAAGTAATCCTAAAATATATGACCAATATCAAAATAGATATAAATAGTTATATAACATTTTATAGAGATATGAAAGTGTGGAATTCCCAAAAAAACATAATCTTGAAAAATTTTATTCAATAGAAAATAAATGAATCTAGAAAATTTTACATAACATGATGGAAAAATTAAAAATGTGGTATAATCATAATAATAAAAAAACTACGTGAGAAACTCATTATGACCATGCTTATGTGAAAAAACTCATTATTTACATGCCTAAAATGTGAGAAAACTCATCACGCCCATTCTTGTTTGAACAAACTCATCATGTTTATTCCTAAAAAACTCAAGAGATATAAACAGAAACCAATTAATTTGAGGGAGACATAAGAACATGACCATAATTATCCATATATATGTGTGTCACTTGAAATAAACCATAAAAATTTCTTAATGAACCCATTAATAATGTTCAATTATCTTAAACATTCCAAAAACATCACATATCATGTACTTAAGATTTTATAATATACAAAAACCACATTTATTAAATGGAATCATATTATAATAAAATATATATAGTGATAAAAAACCTAAATTTATGAAATAAAACCCTTGCTGGGTAAATAGATAAGAAAATAATTTTTTTCAAAAAACCTTTGAACACATTTTTGTAAAAATTACTTCCAAAATTGTTTTTGTAAATGGAAATAGAATAATTTTGATTTCCTCAATATAAAGAGTTATTAATAAAATCTCATTCAATGACATAATGGTTTAAAATTTTTGAAATGAAAATAATTTTTAATTTTATAATAAAAAAAAATTAATAATTAAACCATGAGAAATACAAAAATTTTATCAAGGTAAAATGTGGAGTGGTTAATAAAACTATTTATTTTGAAAGTACGGAAAACATTTTGAAAATTTTGAAATAACCTTGTTAAAAAACATATTGTAAAAAATATGATGAATCCATTATTTTAAAATGAATAGCGGGGGAGGGTGGGAAGGCAATGACCATTTTAGATAAAAACTAGTTGAGTTTCTAAAAGAGAAAGGATAACATTGGTTGAAATTAAAAACATGAATATTGGGGAAAATCCATTTAATGAAATTTGAATTATTCTTATCAAAAATGAATTTTAATAACACATAATAATCATTATGTATTTTTTGTTATACATTATTTAGCTAGAAAAAAAAATTGAAATAAATAATAAAATAATCATAGGTTATATGAGATTAATCACAAAAGATAACATACAGAGAAGTGTTATTATTCTCCAAGTATGAGAATTGAGTCATGAAAACCCCACACAACTTTAAAAAAATTTGAAACAAAATTCATTGGAAGAATTAAAATCACATAGTTTAATAAATAACATGAATTAAATCTTGGATGGTTTCAAAATAAATTCATGGGAATTTTATTCTCTATAGAAATTATGAATTGGTTCATAACATTAAAATGTGTCTCAATGAAGTGATGTTCATATGAGAAACCTATAATGTATTTCATTTATTTATTAATGATACTTTAAATTCTTATAAAAAATATAAATACTGTAATAATAATTTTTTAGCCTTATTAATATATTTTATCTTTTATAACTCTAATTTATAATAATTTATGATGTGTATATTGGATAGATATAACTTATTTTCCACCATTGGGTGTTAATAACTTTAACCATTTGTGCATGTTCTATAATGTTGATATATTTTCCCATTATATGATAAAAATAAAAAATTAACATATCAATAAATATATTTTAATACATAATTTATATAAACTTTTAAGTCTCTTATACCATTCTATTAGTTTTGTAGTTACGTTTTTGGAAAATTGAATCAATGTTAACTTATTTTAGTGATTTGAGTAAAAACTGATACTTTAATAATAAGTTAAATTTATAATATAATATTTATAAAACCATATAAAAGTCATGATATTATTATTTTATTATAATCATATTATTTTTCATGTTTCTATATTCATCCACAATAGGGTTTTAGAGAATCATTCATATAGGTGGATAAACCGACCCATACTTGAACACGCTTTAACTCAATTGGTGGGTAAGATTTTCGAGGTGGTTTATTTGACATAATATCGTTATAAAAAAATAATAATTATATTATTTTATATTTTTAAGTTATCGTTAAATATATTTTAATATATTTTGATTAATAATAAAAAATTAGAATATAATCTATAAAATGATACTTTATGGATGTGGTAGTACACACAAAAGCACGATTGGAGTCCCTTTGTTTTTATAAGTGGATGGAAATAAAAATATAAAATTTATAACATTAATATAACATAATATAAGTATAATAATAATATTGATATCATAATATTATTATAGTGATATTAAATATGGAAGAGTAAGATTATGAATAAAATCATATGAAAGAGATAATACTTACATTGGAAAATTGATTTTTCCATTGAATTTCCCATAAAATTTAGGCGATTATGATAACTATGATGGAATATGGGATTATGTTAATGGTATAGGGATATAGTTATTTCCAAATTGAAGAATATAATGGAGAATTTTTAATGGTATGTTTATATTTTAAATGGTGTAAGTGGTGCACTTTTATGAGAGAGGAAAAAAACATTTTTGGAAACACCCTTTGTATTTTAATAATTTCATGTCACTATTCCATGGATAATTGACCAAAATTTTCAATAAATTGGAGTTTGGGGTATTTTTTGGTCGATAAGTTCTTAATTTTTTTTTCCATTCATGTTTTAAACATCGTATAGGGCTTCTACTATTATGTTTATACATTTTACTCTTTCACTTCTAAACTATGTAACTTGTTTTTAACTAAGTAATGTTTAGTTTTATTAAATATATAACCTAACTAATAAAACAAAATTTTGGTGCCATGGACCAAAAATTAACCTCTATTTATTCCAATTCAGTTGGAAAATATTATAAAATTAACTTGGAAATTAAAAAATAATAATTTGTAGAAAAATTATTTGAGTAAAAAGAAGATATTTTGACCATTATGGATTCATAAAAATAATTAGTATTTATTACCAATAAAATAAGTATTAACATATATATATTTATGTTTCTATAAAACATATTATATTAGTTATTTCAATTATTTCAATTCAATTGATTTGAACTAATTTCTTGATTTCAATAAAACTATAATTTTAAAAGAATTTTTTCACAATTATGATTGTAATTTTTATTAAACCTAACAATATAAATTTTATATATAGAAATTAATGTTTCCTTATTAAATAATATGAATATTATTAAATAAAATATAAGAATCATTTTTTCAAATTAACTTTTTATTTGTAAGGATTTTAATCTTAATGTCAGTGCATGTAACATCTTGAAACCTATTTTTTTCATTAAAAATTGTATTTAAAACCATAATTTTTTATGTATATAAAGAAACTATCAATGTTTTTTATTATAATTTTATTAATAAGGTTATAATTTTTTTAATAAATAGTTATTATTCATTAAATAATATACAAAACTCAACTTCCCTACGCTTAACAATTATTAAATAAATAGACAAAAAATAGTATTCATAAAGCATTACTTGATTTTCTAAAATGATATTTCTTGATTTTTAAAATTTAAAATAAAAATTTTAAATTATTAATTTTTATTTATAAATATAAATTTTTTTTTTAAAAAAAATATTTCCAAAAATTATAAGTCACATGCAATGGAAAATATTAAAAAATATATATTTTTTCATTATTCACCTAAAAACTATTAATTTTGAATAGTCTAAAAAATACATCCTAAGCCAATTTGCTTGTGAGGAATTCCAAAAGTAATTTTAATTTATAAATTATTAATTACTAAATTTTAAATTTATATTTTTAAAATAAATTATATAATATAAATAAAAAATATTTTATTGAAAATAACTTTTTTCAATATTACCTCATATTAATTTTTTACTTTATAACATCAATAAATTTTAACGGTTTAATATATTGCTATGTATTACTAATTTATTAAAAATATCTTCTTAATATATTTTTTTTATGATGGGTGAATCATGTGACACAAGTAAGAGAGCATAGTATGTATTTTAAAGGATCCAAAATATTAGGTCGTTACATTCTACAACTAAAATAAATTTCATCCTCGAAATTTAAATAGCATTTACTTAAAAGAACAGATAAAGTTGTTAAACCAGTGTACGAGAAATAATATATTATTTATAAAGATATGTGATCCTCAATATTATATGGATGACTATAAAACACTTATTTCCCATAATTATTTCAAGTAAATGTATCTCATAACCTACTATTAAGGCCCATGTGAACGATTCAACATTCTTCATAGTTAATTCCCAGTTATATTTAATCTAATAAATGTGCATATTTGATTGGGAATGTGTTTTTATCTATTATATCAATTTAAATGGGGTAAAATTTAAGAAAAACATTCTATTTGGAAAATTGAATCAATTTTTTTTTTCAGATGATGATATAATGATTTAATAAAAATTATTTCTACAAACATAATGATCATACAAAAAAAATAATGGTTATGAATCTATGTTCCTATAAAATATCCTAGATATAATAGGGTTCATAGAACTATAATAAACCCACTAATTCAAGCTGGAGGGTAAGTGGAACCTAATTCCCATTATCCTATTTGTAGCTTTCTAATTCATAGGTTCTATCTTTATCACTATGTCTAGGAGGGTACAGATTCCTACCATCCTTACCAATAATTAGAATATAAAATCATCTTGGATAATTTCACAAACCCTCCCACCAAAGATATCGTAAAAAAGGGATAGAGATAATGACTATTAAGACCCACCTTTAGTAGAACATGGGTTAGTGACTAGCAACGAGTGTATAAAAATACCATAAATTGGAGGCATTAACCTCTGTATAAAAATAAGTTTGGGAGGCATGATAAATCAACAACAAGAAAATCCAAGAAAAAATGTAAAAGGAAACCAAAACCCTCCCATAATGCTTTTATAATATATATAGATAAAGGTCTCCAAGGTAAATAATGAAAATAAATGCTATAGTACTAGCACAACAACATTCCAAGAATCTATGCTAGTATTGATAATCATAGTCTCTGAAATCCTCCTTGAATCTAAAAAAGTTGTTTATTTAATTACGGTGATAATACAAGCATACTCAGTAGGAAAACCAAGGTCTCTCATACACATGTGAAATAATCAAATTAATCCACCCATGACCAAAAAAAAGAACTAACAAAACCTATACATTTCAACATTCCAAACCCATCCTCCTATGGAACACTCACCAAATAATGAAAGACAAGTAAATTAACAAATCAAGAATCATATAGATAAAGGGTTCCCACAACACTTTTCTAATATTTTTCTAATCTCACAACCCAAAAACTATCACCCTAGAACTATCATCTTTTCATTATAACATATATCACCCTCTCACAGCACGATCACATCACATCTTTTATGTAGACACATGGGACATCACATCACAACTATAACCAGAGTAGTGGGGTATAGTGAACATGAAATAAATCAACCATTTTCCCACATCCTACCATGTTTGACCCCCACCAAAATCCTCCCACAACATGGTTATATTACATCTCGACCGAAGTCCCCTAGGCCATCGAATCACAATTATAACCAATGTAGTAGGCTAATGTGAACATGAATCTCATCAAACTTATTCCCACCTCCTACCATGATGGACTCCACCACAAGCCACCCCATTTCATGGTCACATCACATCTCACCCAATGAAACTTCCACCACATTCCCATAGCACAATCACATATCATGTCACCCAAAGAAACATGGTCCACTAATCCATATAACATTTAGATCTCATCTCTCCTAAAGACACAAGGGACACTATCACACAACATGGTCACATATCATCTCACCCAAAGACACCAGGGATATCACCTAGTTAACTATCAGACCACTATCTATAACTGCTCATGCATATATACTCACTTGGAAGAGAGAGTGATAATGGTAGAGAAGAATTAAATCCATACACATCACTATGATTTTTGGGATAATACCACCATATAAATATACAGGTATCATCACAAAGTTCTCTACATAGGTGGGGTGTGTATAAAAATTACAAGAAACATACAACACACGTAAACATATCCACACACACAATCCTAACCATTGGGTTTGTAAAAAATAACTAACCAACTCCTGATATCCTTACATTTTCAACACCTCTAAATATAGAAAACCATATAAAAATCACATGTCAAAGCCACTTCACACATTTCGTTATAAGTCAGTCCAAATTTTTTATAAACACCCAATTACTTTCATTGGTGATTAGAAATAATATTTAACCACAAAACCCATTGTTAATACATTCATTAACCATCTCCATATAATTAATAATCCAAACCAAGCCATTTTAAAATTATTAACCAGTTATTCTATTAATATCCATGCATCTAGAACTACCCAACCATTATCTCCTTATCCACTACATAACACAACCATATATATATTCATCAAAGAATGAACTAAAACAAAAAAACATATAACCAAAACAACACATAATCCCACACATAAAAACATCACATTTCTACCCTATAGAATAACCATACCACAATACCTCACACAAGAAAAATCAATTTACAGATTTATGAAACATGGAATTTCATCACATTACTCCTATTTTCTTAAGGGAATTCTCTCACAATACATTAATATATGTGAAACCATTTTATAATTGGAATATATATGGTTATCAAATTTCAATTTTTGGGTGGTTCCAACAAATAAAAACAAGGTTCCATACTAAAAAAACATTACAAAACAAAGCCTCCAACAACCATGATTTTTCAGTGGGGTTTTTATCCCATAAAATCACAATATCACAATAAATATATTAAATCATTAAAAGAATGTTTGTCAAAACCATTTCCAATTAAATTAAAATTGACCTTTTAATTTATTTATATTAGGATATTGAAA
The DNA here is from genome assembly GCA_963277665.1 of Viscum album. Lineage (NCBI taxonomy): Eukaryota > Viridiplantae > Streptophyta > Magnoliopsida > Santalales > Viscaceae > Viscum > Viscum album. The sequence continues at coordinate 1,876,054,855 of OY728150.1, read as the reverse complement.
ATCATCCCCCATTGGTATGAAATAATATTCCCCTTCTATATGATACTAATAAATTGCGCAACGTGTGATTCCCTATGTCAAAGAATGTTTTACAACTCACAGTGCACCACATGATTAAGAATAAATTCCCACAAAGAAAAACCAAACACAAAAACAATGGATAATCCAAAATCATATAAAGAGTTATAATAAAATAGACCACAAATACCCCATACCAAAACAAATGTGACATAGTTGATCTCTAAGATAATGCTAAGAGAAAACCACTGAGAAAAGGAGCAGAACTCACTGCAGATCTTCAATGGGATTCCATAGGGACAAATAGATCATGGTGAGTGAAGGATAGAAGGAATATCCTTTAGAAATGCCATGGTTTTCTCTTAAATATGATTGTAAGATGAAAGCAATTGATTAAAAAAATCTGTTGATCAAACTATTTTACAACCTGGATTCCAACCCTTTCACATCATGAACTCAATTCATGACATGAATTCAATGGTAATTCCCCATAATTAAAACTTATCCTGAATTTCATGTCTCATAAATTTTGAAATTCACACATATTGATTCAAATTCATGATGTGAATTCATTTCAATGATTTCTCCTACCACTACACACAATTCATGAAAACAATTGGCTACACATTTTTTGAACTGCCAACTCATTATGTGAATCCAGTTTACAATTTGTACCACCTGTTGTAGAACTCTTAAAACTCCAACCTCCACCAAACCATTTTGAACTCCCCCAAAAACACTATAAAACCTCCAAAACTAGAAAATTAATTGATTGGGAATGCATGAGCAATTATATTATATAAATTTCAAATGATTCTCATCCTCATGAATCAAAACCAAAATTAGGGACACAAAGGGTTCCGAAAAACCACCCCATAAGATACCCATCATAGTAGTTATCATCCCATAAAAACTACAATAAGACAAACTCTCCAACTAAAACACCAAAAAATAGACCAACAAAACCACATCACGACTTCTAAATGGGAACCACATGACATTATCCAATTCCATCCACAGACCACCACATTCATAAACAAACACTACAAAAACACTTCTCAGTATGCATCAAATACACTTCAACATATTATTCATTTAACCACATGTACAGCTATCCCCAACCTAACACATCCCAATACAACATTTAGTACAACCAACATGTAACACTACACTATCTGAGTACATAAATTAGGGAATCTCATCCCCCTTATCGAGATATTATCTAATTTAGTTGGCACTGACTCACCCACCTAGTTTCAACCACATAAAAGTATAAATTATATTTATTTCTTATAAATCCCAAAATTTTAATATTCCAAAACATTATCAAACATAAAAAAAACGAAACAATGTCATTTATTAAAAAAATTGGTCCATACATCATATCAAAAAACAAAATAATGCACGAAAAATCTAAAAATACTATGGGAAGTGGGCACATATATATGATGAATGGTCCCATGTACTCTCCCCAAGGACACCATGCTTTCACAACATGTGAACCATGGGTGTTGTTCATCCACAAAGCACCCTCTATTGATGATACTAGATCTCCAATAGATTATCCCTAATTGTCACATCATCCATGTTATCACAATATACCTAGTTAATGATATGGGTATCACCATTAAGATACAAGAAGATCTGAATGATATAGAAGATGTTTTGGATACACTCTAGAAATGGTGGTAATGTAACTGATATTCCAGCTTTCTAACTCACACCAACACCTCAATGGGCCAAAAAAGCATTGGATAAAGCTTAATCCTCCTACCAAACCCCCACTTCCAACATCAAGGGGATAACATTAAAAACACGTGGTCTTTAATATCAAACTCCATGGAATTAATCCTATTATCGAAAATCGAATTTGGCTAGTCATGCATTTTCGTCATAGTCTCAGGAAAAATATTAACCTTTTATATGATTCTCTTCACCACTTCCAGACCAAGAACTGTGGCCTCCCCAAAATTTTGAAAACATAATGGAGAATGATGTGACCACTAATACAAAACCGTAAATGATGGCGTCCCAATGAATGAGTTATAACTATTATTATAAGAAAACTAATCCAAAGGTATGGGACATTTCCATGATCCTCTAAAGTATAAGATTCAATACTAAAATATATCCTCTAATTTTTATATTGTCTACTCTATATTTCCATCCATATAAGTGTGGAAAATAGTTTTAAGGTGATACTATGTACCAAAATCATGATCCAATCCCATCCAGACTCATGAGGTAAAAAATGCATCCTGATTCGATAAAATGGTCCTAAAAAATTCATGAAGCCACAACACCTCATCAAAATACCACCTTACTAAAACATAGAATATTTTAAGCTCCTTGATGGTTAATAATTTATATGATTCGTCCAATTATATCCATTATTACCTCATATACACCCTGATCTCATTGTAACGCTGTGAAAATAATATATCATGATATCACCCTATTCCCACTCAAAAACATATAAAGGCCATAAAAAACATTCAGGAACACAATTCTCATCCCTTACCTATTGGAATGCTAAACCATGAACCACAAATTCTACCACAACCCATTTCATCTCGGGTAAACAAAACTGTATCTTTAAGACATTGTAAATCATAGATACCTTAGGTGTACCACCAGAGGTGGGATATGAAACTCAATAAGTATTCCCAAATCAAAGTGCTCATACATTCATATAAAAGTTGTCTTTAGTATATCACCCACACTCACCATCAACTAATGACACCTAGACAATAAAAATTTCATTGAAAACCAACTAGACCCTCTAAACAAGTCAAAAAGGCCATCGATCCTCCTAAGAGGACAACGATTCTTGACTGTCACCTTATGAAACCTCTTGTAGTCTAGGCACCAAATCAGTCTACCATTCGCCTTCTTAGAGAAAAATATGGGAGCACCCCATAGTGACACACTAGGTTAGATGAAACCTTTCTATATTAGAGTAGATATCTAATTCCTTAAATATTTCAACTCAATGTGTTCCTTATATTAATGATATATCGAAATAAGTTAATCATTTGGCTGCAAGTCTATCCAAAAACCAACATCATGTTGAGGGGGTAGCATCACAACATCTTCAAGAAAAACATAAAGAGACTCCAAAATGATGATAGGAATCTCAAAAAACCTATAATATATTGATTCCATTTAAAATATAGGCATTCAAAAAACAAGGTGCCCACATGTTGAATGCCCACTAGATAACCCCATTCCTCAATAAAAAGCACATATATGACATCCATATCTGAGAATATATGTCTCCTCTAGAATTAGTCAATACCATAATACCCATAATAAATATACTCAATGCCAAGGATGACATCATACGACTAAATCTAAAGAATGAAAAGATCTCAAAAGGGGTGATGTTTCCCCATCATTAGGCTACACACCAGGAACACATCAAACAAGATGGTCTAGCCTCTGATTGTCATAGTCAACACTAGGGGAATTAGAAGCCTCTATACATTTTGTTAAAAAGTATAGAGTATAGTGGCTAAAACAAAGGGGTGTGAAGATCCTAAATCAAAAAATAAAAAAGGGTATATGAGAAATTGAGCATACCTTGAATGATATATGGTCCCTATTGCACTACTTCAACAACTTCATGAAATTGACCACACCTAGATCCACCACATCTTCATTAAAAAAATTCCATGTTCGTTATAAATGTTTTGTTGCTAAAAATAAAGAAAATACATTGGATGGCCACTAACTACTCAATTTTCTCTCAATAGATCATAAGATTTCTTCCCCTACTACGAAAATGGACTCACAATAAAAATCTAATGACGATGGAAATGAACCAGACCTCCTCCACTAAAATAATCTGGGAGAGCCACTACAAACCGGTTCTAGTGATGGAAATGAACCCCATAGAAAAAACAAACTATCTTGTAGTCCCATGAAAAGCATGAAAACCACTATCCCAATAGGCTTTAAAAGGATCTTGTTGAGGACATATCTATATTAGTTGAAACATCGAAGGCCCTAGTGTCTTAGACCTTCCTCCAAAACCTCTACTCCTTAAGGAACCCTGTTGGCCCCTCTCATGGAAAGCCTCCTTATGAATACATTCTCTTGATCACATACTCCTCTTTCAAAACATCCAGATACTTTGGTATCCTAGAATGAGTAACTTTATACTAGATCGAATGGTAGAGTGCCACCTCAAGATATCTTGAATGAGACTCCTCATGTGGAAAAATATCTACAGAAATAAAAAAAGTCCCTTGAACTTAAATCACAACCCCTACAATAAAAAACTCTCCTACTAAAGAGAACTAATTTTATGTATTTTCACTCTCTTTATAGATGTTGAAAGAAACTATACCCATAACTCTTTCTGAATTTCAACTCACAAAATATTCTCCTCATCGTGTTCTACCATATACAATGACCACAATTTTCATATATCTCCCCTCATTTGAATAACTTCCAAATATTCCAAGTACTCTATCATGGCATAGATAAAACTGAATGCGATCCCAAGATACACCATCAAAATCCTTATATCTATATTTTTTACTATTCCCTCATACATCCCCAAAGCCTTCTACTGAAAAATGTATAACTTCCATATCCAATGATAATCCTCTATAGTCAGACTAACTCACTAGAAATCAACCTAATCATCCCGCTGAACCTACAGTACCTGAATCAAATGAAGATGATGATTAAGATCCCTAAATAAGAGGGAATACGAGGATTTCTTATGCTCAATTGTTTGTAATTTTATTTAGAATCATTTTAATCACTTTTAACTTCCGAGAACCAAAACAAAAAATTTCAAAAAATAACACAAGATATAATAATGGTAGTTCATCTCATTGGTCTATATCTTATAGGCATTTCCACCACAATTTGTCATTTAATATTTTTAGAGTTCATGCTTAGATTATAGGGGCCCTAAAATCTCACATCGTTGCCAGTATCATTGGCCTATATCACACGACAAGTTTGAGTGGAAGTATTTCCATACCAACCCATGACATCCTCATTGTTCCTAACTCTAAAATCAATATTATATATCAACCATAATCTCTGATACCCTTCAATAATGACCCATCTAATTTAAGATACTGCAATCAAGGGAGATATATAATAACCCACAGGTAATACCTCTAGTAGGTCTAGGTTTGGACCCTAACAACATGGGTATAAAATCTCAAAATGGGAGGTCATACTATCTATATAAATACAATAATATAAGATAAGATGAATCAACCACAAGACACTCCACAATATAATTTAAAATAAAACTAAATCAACACCAAAATGCACGTATAAATAAAATAGACATAGATAAAGGAATCCAAATTAAATAACCCAACGAATGTGTAAAGAAATGACACAAAAATAGTCCAAGGATTAAAGATATTAATGTCAAGTAAATTATGTGAAATCCTTTTGAAATCACAAAAATTTGTTTATATACATAGGGCAGTCATACATGTATACTCAGTAAGAGAACTGACGTCTCTTGGGAAAATATTGAATAAGAAAACAGATGCACCCATTAGAAATTAAAGAACTAACATCAAAAGAGTTCAAAAGACCAAACCCAACCTCACTATGGGATGATCAACAAATAATGCAAGCCAATTATAATAACATAATATGTATCATATCGATAATGTGTATGACACACCACTTTTCCACTAAATTTCCACTCTCACACCCCCAATGTCATACACCCAAGTACTCACATCTCTTTTGAATGTCATATTCCACCAACCCACATCACAATGACATCACATGTCACTCTAATACACATAGGCCATCACATCATAACCTTATCCAGAATAGTAAGGTATCATGAACTTGAAGGAAATCAACCTCATTCTCACATCTTTACATAAATTACCCCACCATAATTCAACCTGTTGAATGGACACATCACATCTCACCCAAAAAATCTAGTCCATTGTATTAAAACCATAACCAATGTTATAGGGTATCATGAATATGAAGTACATACACATCCTTCCCACATTCTACCATGATTGGACACCATTATAAGTTACCCCAAATTATAATCCAATCATATCTCACTCAATGATACATAGGCCACTTCCACACAACATAGTGACTTCTCATCTCACTCTATGACACCTGGTCCACAACCCAACAACACAACCACATATTATGTGACCAGAAGACACCTGGGCCACCAACTCACACTACATTCATATCTCATCTCACCTAAAGGCACATAGGATATCACCTATTACAATATCATACCTATAACCATCATAGTCTATGCATATCTACTAATCTAGAAGAGGTGTGTGAAATATTGAAAAACCTACCATCAATCCTCATCATCAAGATGTTCGTAAAAACACCCCCATATAAATGTAATGGTATTGACACATAGTGATCGACACTAGTGTGGGGTGTACTGAAATCAAAATAATCATAAATGATATATATATATATATACACACACAGATAATCCCATCCTATGGGGTTTCAAGAACGAACTAACCAACTCACAACATCCCCACATTCTCTGCCACATCTTAATACTAAAAATGATATAAAATTTAGAAGGTTTAAGACACTACCATATTTTTATTACAAGTCAATATAATTTCATTTAAACATCCAATTCCTTTCATTATCTGTTTAAAATCACATTTAACCACACAAACCATTATTAATTCATTCATTAACCATTTACATCTATCTAAAATCCATTCCGAGTCATTTCAAACATTAATAACTAGTTATTAAATCACTGTCTGAATATATATCACAACACGACCAATATCGACTCATCCTCAAAACAACACAACTAGATATCACCTCCCCATAACTAGACCTCAAACCAACCATACATTTCCAAAAAAACATCATCTCGTACATCAAAACTACACAGCATCACCGAATAGCATGACCACAACAAAAAATATCACACAAAAATAATGTTTTTTAGACTTATGAAAATCGTATTTCATCAAATTCAAATTATATATTAATGGGAATACACACACATGCCAGATATCTAGGTACAACCATTTTATTACCTGAATATAAGTGGTTATAAAAATTCCATTTTGTGGTAATTTTGGAAAAAACTATTCTATAGTTAGAACAAAGTCTGTGCAAAAGGATTCCATAATGACCGTGATGTTCATTGGGGTATTTGTCCCACTCAATCACAATATCACAATAATAATATCAAATCATTAATATCATCTGAATGAAGCCCCTTTCCCCTTAAATCTCAATTAATAGATTAATTTATCTTGATTATGATAGTAAAAAACATTCCTCATAGTTAAACAAGATTAACCCCTCACCCATTTGATACAAAAAAGTGATAAATGAGGTATTACCTACCTAAAAAATCTTTTCCAACTCATTGCACAGTGTAGAAGAAAGAAAAAAATTCTAAAAACCAAAATATAAAAAAAAAACAAGGATCAATCAACGCTATATAAAGGGTTATAAATAACGTATCCCACACACACCCCAATCCAAAACAAAAATTCTATATTTGTTCTTTGAGATAAGGAAAAGAGAAAACCACTAAAAAGGGAGAGGAAAATTCCACCTATTACCAATGAAAATACACTAGAACTAATGGATCAGGGTGAGGGACGAATGGCTAAAAGATACGTCAAAATAGCCTGGGATTCCTAAAAAATTGTCATGAATAGTGATATGGTCTAATGAAAAATATTTGGTTATCAACTATTTTTACAACCTTAATCCATCCCATTTTACATAGTGTACTCAATTCACGATGTGAATCCCATTAGAATTCCCAAAATTCTTACTCCCACTAAATTTAACTTCTTTTGGATCAAATTAATTACACATTATGAATCAATTTCAAAAGATGAAATAATTTTATGTGTTATCTCATATTCCCCAAAAAGGTCATGCATCCATCCATATACACAAGTAGTGAACCACCAACACATGTCGTGAATGTGGTTCACATCTTGAACAAGCTACTGTATAACTCACGCTACTCAAACCACCACCAAATCAATATGAATATCCTCTAAACAGTCTTCAATTACCAAAAGGATAGAAATGTAATAGTCAAGGATAAAATATTCCATTAAATATAATTCAACCATTATCTGCACATAATGTATTGAATTTTTAATAGTTCCATCACATGAGTTCTATCTTCTCTCGACAAATTAATTGAACTATTAATTTTCAAATGATTTTTTTACTCGATGGACTCCATTAAAAAAATTAAATCATATTAAATTACCCTTGATAAAATTAACTTACAAATTATTCTATTTTTTTAATATAATGAAAATTCATCTGTTTTTTAATCATCATCCTCATTACTTGGGATTTTCATAGAATATTATTATTTTTTGACTGATATAACATAGTCGTTTAATTGTTGGATATGAATAGAAGAAATTAAATTAAGAAAAATTTATAAATTTTATAATCAATTAAAATTTATCGGTGAGTTATTAGTAAATAATCACTCAATATTTAGTAAAGTCAATTTATACTTCAAAAATATATTTTCTTCAAAAATTATTTTTAATATTTTTGGGAGAAAATATTCTAATTATTTTCTATAATTTTTATTATAATTTATTAAAGGATATAATTTTTGAAATGAATCATTTCAAAATTATATTGGTTTAAATTGTTTATATTTTTATGGAAATATTATATTTCTAGTGAATAGTGAAAACACCAATTTTTATTAAACATTAATTTAATTTTCATAAAAATTACCATTGTGATTTTAATTTTATCATAAATTTAAATAATTATTATTTAATTATATCTATTATATTTATTGACATTTTAAACATCATTATACTTTATTATGAATGAATTTCATTTTTTGGTATAAAAGGCATTTTTTAAAAGGAATTCATTGTATTTTATGCACTTATTTTAAAATTGAGTTATAAAACATCTAAGAGTTGAATATCGAAAAATGGATCCTATATTTGGATTAATGAGATTAAAATTTATTAAATATCCCCATTTTTAGGGATTATTTATAGTAACCGTCCTAAATTTTTGTCAGAACTATAAGGGTAAAACGGGTAAAGATGGCTAAAAAATGTGATAAGGCCTAAGAATAACCCCCAAAATTAGAATTTAATATATTTTATTAGTTAATTTATAACATAATAATCCAATATTCCATGTCTTGGATATTTTGTGCCATTTATCTTTGAAAATGACTTATATATAATTTTAAGTAATGAAAAATACAAAATATCTATCTCTTGGTTTTAAAAATCTATTATATGTTCACATAAGTAAAAATAATTCGTAAATGAATATTAAGGTTATTTAAAAAATAAAATTATTTTTATTACATAAATTTATTTTTAATTTTTATTCATTATATAATTACTTTAAAAGCTTACACAACATTTGCATCTTTCTTGTGAAATCTGTATAATTTCATGTAAATGATTTTAAAAAATAGTAAATGTATTTTTTTGGTGAGTTATAGTGTACAAATTATTATATATATATATAACATATTAGGTATGATTTAAATGAATACATTATAATTAAATTGCAATATTGATGACTTTAAATTCAAATTCATTTAATTTTTATGAAAACAAAATTAGTGATATTTTATAATAAACATTATTTTATTACATGATTTAAAATTCATAAAAATACTATATTTTTTCATGTTAATTGTATATGGTATAAAATATTAATATGATTTTATTTGTGGATCTAGTTTTCTTTTATTGTTTTTATACCAATAATGTTTAAAAAAATTTGATATCATAGTAATCGTCAGAATGGTTAATGTGGGTTAAAACCAATAGATAAGGGTCAATACATAAACAAACTCTTAAAAATTTATTTTATGATGTTATTTAGATTAATAAATATCCAATATTCTAAATATATAAATATTTTGACACTTTTACATGAAAATTAATTTATTTTAATTTTATAACTTATGTAATTCCAATAATGTCCCTCTCCTCTCTTATAAATGGGTGCCTCATCTCTTATTTTACTTATATTTTTTGAGCACTTTGGTTCAGAAAATACCTAACCAAATACCTTCATAAAATACATCCCCACATCCAATGGGTATTATTTTTTATATAATACCATCCTTAGATGGATAATATTATAATTTAATGGTTGTTTCCGATAATGATGTATGACATTTAACCGAATGTTTTTTTTATTTCTTCGTGTACCTCCTTAAAAAAAATAAAACCATACTGATATATTAATATATGTATATAAAATATAATTTTATGTTATTATTTTAATTTATTAACCTTAATATATCCACTTGTTCCAAAAAATGGTCAAAAACTCAGCATTTGTGTGAAAAGAGGATTACTGAATCGATAACCGATTTAATTTATTTTCCATCGCCGACTCCCATGGATGGTTATAATGATATATTAAATTTATATATATGCTATTTCTAAAATAATTATAAATTTTTCAGATAATATATTATCTATTTTATAAGCATTACACCTATTTAAAATGATTACATCATCTGTGAGTATGTGTTGATTACCACCTGCATGAATTGATGTGGTTACGTTTTCATCAGCATTGCACATAACAGGTATATATAAGATTATTAAAAGAAATAATAATATATTTATGATATTATCACCATTATAAATAGTTACTATATTACATATCATCCTTCCCTGATGTTTTTTGAAAAAATGGAATCATTTATCAGGCGTAATTACGACATACTATTTCTAGGATTGTAACGTAGTTCACTTATCATAAATATCTTTCGTGATTTTTTAAAAGTGTTATTAATTTATAAAAACGAAAAATATTTCATTATTTTTCTATATGGGGTAATAATTACCTATTATACTATAGTAAACCCTCTTAATTCATCTTTGATATATGAACTGAACACCCTCATAACACCCGATGTGGACTTAACCGATTAAGTAATTGAAATAAATGATTTAAATTTATTAATTGATAAGGTACTAAACCTATAAATGGTTATTAAGAAATAAAATGTTTGAAAAATGTTTATTATGAAGGAGATAAATAATTTACATGAATATTTGTACTCATGGTAAGCGAAACTTAACCGTAAAATACTCATTTTAAATGTTTTAATGATTTATTTTATAAATATTTTTCTTTCATGCCCATATTATTTGAATAATTTTATTGATTTATGATATAGAGATAAATGAATTATAAATTTAGTTTTATTTCACATTTTACATTCTATCATAGGTTTTCAAAATGAATCTTATATGTGTTTTATATGGAATGTTTTGATGAATAGTCAAATTGAATGTCCTAATTTAATATATATGTTGTTGTTTAATTATCATAACTCTATAACCATTATTTAATATTTTGATGTATTTATAATAATCCATGTTTTATTAATATAAAACATCCTTCCCTTTCATATTTGTATTTACAATATTGGTTTAAAATGTATTGGATATTTTGATATTAAGATTTTTTTTACTTATGAATGAAGAGAATATTTTTATGATTATGAAAGAATTAATAAATTATTATTGATTTATGGTTCTTTGGAATTGTTTAGGATTGTGACTATTCTTAATATAACTCAAGATGATGATTTAGACTGATATATCTCATGATGATGAGTGTATGTGATATAGCTCTCCCGTGAATTGGGTGAAGATGCATATTTACCCTATTATAAGTTTCTTCTAAGAGATTATTGGAATTCCAAAGGTAGGTAATTCCATTTTTCAGAGTGATTTTTAGAGTAATATAGAAATAATCACCTAAGTTACCTAAATTATTTATCAATACATGTTATGATTTTATTATAGATATCTTATGATTTCACATGGTAAACAAATGAAATTATGTTTAAAGAAATGTAGTCAATACTAATTTAGTGTAAAATATATACCTTTTTTGAGAAAAAAATCACGAGTTTATCTTGATTGATACGAATCATTTATGAGAAATATTTGCTCATTAATATATATTGTGAAATGTTTTAGGAAATGATTTTGTTTAGTGAAGATTAATTCTGATGTAAGAAGATGTTTGTTTGGACTTAAAAGTTTTTTTAAGAAAGAAAATTGTTATGAGTATTTATGGAAGAACTTGTTTTTTTATTTTTTTTATATTTCCTTTAATGAGTTTTTTTTGTGCTCATCCAAATTTTAAAATGTCATTGAATGGGTTTTATTTATGGGTATGTACATGTATGATGTTTGGATAATAATTACTTATATATTTCATGAAAATAAAACATGATATATCATAATAAATTTATATTTTGGGGAAACCCAAAATTGAGTGAAAGTGTCCACTTAATGATGTAAAATTTATTTATTTAAGGGCGATGAACTAATTATCTATAAAGTTAAACGTATATTATCTTCAGAAATTAAAGAGAATTAATTTTTATATATAGATAAATGTTATATATTATTTAAAGCCAAGACATTATAATTGATATCAGAGGATGGACTTATATAAATTTGGAGATTAAGAAGGTTTCAATTGAGTTTCACTTAAGGGTTATGGATACCATGATGTGTTCCTATGTTTAAGGTTTATTATATTTTACAAGAATCATAAAACCCTTTTTTGGTTTTATGCGATAGTATTTTTAGTTGTTTAATGTTATTTTGGGATATGATTTATTGGGTCTAGGTATATGTAACCCTTAGTTTTAACAAGAAATATTATTTTGAAATAAATATCATTCATTTTTGGGGATGTATTTTAAATAGTATGAGATAAAATTCAAGGTTAAACCATTATTTATTGTTAAGGTTTTTTGAGATATAAGGTTATTTATTTATTTATTCATATAAATTGAATGTTTTATGTTATGGTTTATTTTTTTATATCAATATATTTTTTCATTTTATAATGGTTTAAACAGTTTTTATATTATCTTATCAGGTGATAAACTTTTTCATTTTATTAAATATGAGAATAATTGAAATTCATTCTTTTATATAGCTCGTCGTAAATATTTTTTTTATTACCTCACATAATGCATTAAATATTAAAACTCATTTTTTGGAGTAAAATTTGAGATAAAGGTGGAAAATTTTTGAAATACCCAAATTAAGGATGTATTTTCATTTATGGATTTAATGATAATCTAGTACGTTAATTTTTAATGCTCTCAGTCTATATTGTTATAAAATTAACAAAACTTTTATAAATATATAGTGATTTTTTGTCTTATAACCTTCATTTCTGATTAATTGATGATATTTTACAAAACTTATTTGTTTATGGTTTTTTGGTCATTGACTATCTCATGATCATTCAATTTCTTGTGATCAATGTCAAAAGTCAATATCTATCGCTATTTGGATATTTTTATTTATCTATGTCTATATAATAACTTCATACTAATTTTATTCTATTATGGATCATAGTAATGTGTTAATCCAGATGATATAAGTATTTACCCTTCCCTCTTTAAATGAGGAATTTTTATTAACCCTTTTTATGAAGTGGGTTTTATAAAAATTCATTTTAAAATGTAAAAACCTTGATTTTAATGTTCAAGATTAAAATGAGAGGAAAATATTTATTAAATTGGAGGGGTGGAGATAATGTAAGACACAAATATTTTATAATTACACTATGATTGACAACATATACAACAAGAAACATCGAGTTTAAACGAATCACAACATATTTTTATTTTATAACCATTATAACATAGTCGTTGATCTAGTGGGTATTAATATAAGTAAATTAATTATGAAATATATATATATATATATATAAATGTCATAATAAAAAATATATAAATTTAAATTCTTATGAAATGGTCACTCAATGTTTAGTATAGTCATTTTATGCTTCAAAAATATGTATTCTTCACAAATGTTTTTATTTGTTTTTATAGGCAAATATTATAATTATTTTATTTTAATTTTATAATTTTTATACGAATAAATTTATATCATTTCTGAAATCATAATCGCAAAATTATCTTGGGGATAAATTATTATATATTTCTAAAAATTTTACTTTTTTTGTGAATTGGGAAAAGTACATTTTTTTGTAAAATAGTCATTTATTTTCATTGAAAAAAATTATTTTTACAATATGAACTTAAATTAAAATATGTTTTCATTAATTAAATATAATCTAATTTATTATATTAGAATTAGTAATATACTTTATTTTTTTATATGTTCATTTCGGGCTTATAAATGCATTTATTAAATGGATTATTTTTCATTGCGTCTTAAGCACTTATAATAAAACTGATTTATGAAAATTATATGAATTTAATATTGAATAAAATATCCCATATAGAGAATCATAATTATAAAATTATGTAAATATGACCATTTTATTTTGGTTCACTATGAATAGTAATAAAAGGAAATATTTTTCACCTCGGTATGGGTAAATTAGGCAATAAAAGTTATCAAATAGTGTGATTAGGCCTAAAAATAACCCTAACTAAATATTTTATTCTATTATATTTGTTTATTTATAACATCCTAATATTATATTTGATTTTATGGTTATACTTTTACATTTTGCTTTGAAAATTACATATATATTATTTTATGTAATGAAAAATATAAAATGTGATTCTCTTGTTTTTAAAATTCTCTAATATGATAAAGTAGGGATAAAAATATGTTTTCATTGAATATTAAAATTTATTTTGATTATAATGAAATTGTTTTTCTTAATTTAAATTACTATTAAATTTTATTTTAGAATTAATTACCATAAATTCATACGTAATGCGGACGTAATGCCTCTTCCTGAAGTAGAATAATCTTGTAAATGATTTTAAAAATTGTAAAAGTATTTTTCTTATATCATCCCACTATGTTTATAGGTATGTATAAAATATTTAATAGTTTTTAAAATTTTTTATTCTAATTAAATTTTAATCTAAATCAAATTAAATTTAAATTAAATAAATTTTTCGAAAAATAACAATAATGATATTTTATAATAAACAATATTTTATTAATTGATATTAAATTCATAAAAATCCATTATTTTTAAAATTGAATTGTATATGGTTTTAAATTTTATACATGGTATATTTAAATTTCTATTTTCCTTTTATAGTAAATTTTTGACCTCTAAAGTGTTAAAAACATTAATATCACGGTAAATGTCGAAAGGGTTAATAAGTGATAAAACAAAGAGATTGTGGTGAAAAAATGATCCAAACATGTAAATTTTTTTATTTTATGAGATAATTTAATCTCAAACCATCCTATATTTTTAATATATCAATTCTTTAGAATTTTCATGAAAATTAATTTATATTAATTTAATTCTTGAAATAATTCTCAGAGCCCCCTCCCCTCATTAATAAAAAGGATCCTCCTCCCCACTTTTCCTCACACATTTTTAAAACATTTTTTTGAACAAGAGCTATAAAATACCTTCAAAAAATCAGTAAACCATTCTTATAGGAATTATATTTTAAATAATATCAAACTTATAGGGATTAAGTTATAAAGTAATAAAGTATTTCCAAATAAGAGGTATACATTTTAACGGAATTTTTAGTTTAATTTATTTGTATACATTATTAAAAACACTTATAAACCTGTTGATATAATTAAATAAGTAAGTAAAATATTTTTTTATGTTATTATGTTAATTTTTTAACCTTAATATATCTCTTTATTTCATCAAATGGGAAAGTAATCCATCATTCATGAGTACAGCTAACAACCACTTCACGAATCTATGTAATTCATTTTCCATCAATGCCTCCCACAAATAGATATTATAATGGATTTAATATTAATATATTATATTGATTGTATAATTTTTATCATAAAAATATAAAATATCATTTACTTTATTAATTTTATATCCATCAAAAAATAAAAACATCGATCATGCATAAGTGTGGATTACCACCTCGATGAAGCAATGTTATTCTTTTTTCATCATCATATAACTTGAATTGTATATATAATTATATTAAAAGAGATAATAGGAAATTTTTTATATAATAATAATTGTGTAAATATAAAATAATACTTACCTTTATTCCTTAATGTTCTTGGGAAAATTACAACATTACTCATACATACACACGACCAACCTTCGCCATGATAGAAATGTAATTCATTTTTCGTAACTATATTTTCTGATTTGTTTTAGAAGTATAATTATCATATAAAACATATAATTATGTAATTATTATTATTATTATTATTTATATGATATGATAATTATCCCTTTGTATATATTAAACCTAACAAATTATTTTGGACATACGAATCGAACATTCTCAAAACACTCGATGTGGACTTAAGAAATACGCAACTAAAATAAATGATATAAATGGTATACATGATTAGGTAATAAAACTATAAAATTATATTAAGAAAATAAAAAATTGAAAAAAATTATTATATAGGAGAAAAATAAATCATGTGATATGTCAGACTCATTGTAAGGGATATATTACCATAAAAACCTCATTTAAAATATTTTAAGTATTTAATTTTGAATTATTTTTCGTCCAAGACCATATTATTAAAAAATTATGGATTTAATTTTATGTATATAATTTAATCATAAAGTAAATTTTATATCACTTTTTACTTTATTTCAATGGATTTTAAAAGGAATATTTTTATATATGTTATACGGAATGTTTTGATAGGAAGAAAAATTGAATTTTCTATTTTATTTCATATAAAGTTAATGATTATTCCAACCCCATAACAATTATTTTATTTTATTTACATTATAATATTCCATGTTTTATTAAATTAAAACTATACTTCACTTTTTTTTTATGTTTTTAGAATGGTTTTTAATTGGAATGTATATTTTGATATCTGAAAATGATTATTATGGGTGAAAAGAATGTTTTTTAGTGTGTAGAATTTAATTTGTATAATTATTTTATGGTTATTGGGAATTTTTTATTATTAATATTAATAAAAAAATTTCTTATAATAATGGGTTATACCGATATATATCTCAAATTCATTTTATAATAGGATGGAGATAACTGATTATAGGTTCCTCTTAGTAGATTGTTAAAATTTACTATATAGGTTATTTGTTTGTATGCGTGAATATAATTGTGATATGGAAATGATACCTTATGTTTCCTACATTATTTACACATTATTTCTTTGCATTTTTTGTAAATCATATGATTTCATAAGGAAATCTATTTAGGTTATGCTTAAAAAAAGAATATGCTACCTCTTAAGTGGAAAATATCTTACATTGTGAAAATATTTTCATAAGTTGTTTCTGATTGAATAGATACCTTTATGGGTATAATTTTACTTCTAATATTTCCTATGAAATATTTTATAAAAATATTTGGGCATAGAATTTTATTTGATGGGTATGAAAATGATTATTTTGAGTTCATTGTTTATTTTGAAAGATAAATATTTTTATGAGTACTCATGAACTAATGAGTTTCATTATTTATTTAATATATCCCTTAAAAAAAATTTGATCACCCCACATTTTAATTTTTATCACATGGTTGTAAGGATTAGTAAGTAAAAAGATATATTCAAGATGAATATTATGAAGATATTTCATAAAAATAAAAACATTTATATTATAAATGATTTATTTTTTTTGTGAAAAATGGATATTTAGTGGAAGTGTAAACATTGGGATGTAATATTTATTTATATAATGGTGATGAATTAGTTCAATAAAAATATAAACCTAAAATATATCCAGGAATGAAATAAAATAAATTCTTGTGTAATGATACATTTTATGGATTTTCTAGGTAAATGTCCTTTTAATATCCCATTTTGTTGGGTTGTTCATTGAGGTAATCTCCAAATCGTCCCTTGCACACATGGTTCCTTCTATGTCCAAATATTACTAAAATATTTTTTTACATGAGTGAAGGAACATTTATAAAACATGCAAAATCATAATAATAATAAAAGGAATTCAACATTAAAATGTCTTGTTTTTTTCATTTTTATATTGTCCCATTATTTGTTTAGATCAACCTATGTCAATCTTAGTTTTATCTAGGATAGTAAATGTTGGGTATAATTATGATACTCAATATAACTTGGAAATAAATCTTTTATAGTGGTTCATACCGATCATATGATGAACTATTTAATATCTCTTGGGAGTATAAAACCAACTGTGTGGTCAGGGACCATTTTTGTGTACCATGTGACAATCTAGCTAATAACAAATCCTATCTTTTTGGGGTTAATACCCTTATGTACATTTCATCCTGAGACTACATCCACTAGTAGTATCTAGATAGGGAATTATTTTAAGGAAACCATATACTCATTATATCACCTATAATCTAGGATATCATCCTACTCTCAGACCCAACTCTAGGGTTTTTATTATAATTATCTAGTCCTAATATCAATGATAACTAATATAACTACAAAAAATAACTAAAATAATATAAAAAAACTATTATAAGACACCTAATTTTGTAATCAAAGCTATCAATTAATCATATAATACATTAATATTTGGTTTAGATATTACATCTCCCAAAATATAACATCTCCAAAATAATTGACAGTTTACTGTCTTCAACATTAACTACATGAAAATTGTTTTTTACTAAACTTGTAAATATTTCACAATAAGTTTTCCCTTATAGAAATTTTTCTAGATATATCACATGATATAATATTTATAACATCAGGATTTAATATATAAGAATCTGTTGAGAACATATACCAATGAAGTTAGAAACATATCATAACATGAATTAAAAACATGAGGGAGACATAAATATTATAATTAAAATTCCAAAAACCTTATATGGTAACCATTAAAAATTATGGAGTCGCCTACAATAATATAAAGACCATTAAGGAAGAATAAAAGGTATGAACTATCTCAATACATAAATAAACTATCATATACCATGTGGAAAAGACATAAAATATCAGAATACAAAAAAATCATATCATTGAAAACATGGAATTTCATGGAAATGAAATGTATATTGAAAATTTAATGAATCTTGAAGAATAAATTTGAATTGTCGAATAAACATAATAATAAGAAATCCTAGGTGAGAGAACTCATTATTCCAATGCTTTTGTGAATAAACTCTTTATGGCCATGTCATAAATTGTTAGAAAACCCATCATGACTACTCCAATGTGTACAAACTCATCATTTCCGTAACTAGATATCTCATGGGATATAAACTTAAATTAGTTAATTAGAGGGTGATATAGGGACCCACATATTATCATCTATACATATTTATTCCCCATAAAATCAATTATAAATATATCTTAATTAAACCATAGAAAATGTATGTATTCCATAAACATTTGAAAAACCTCACATATCAAGAACAGAAGAATCAATAAGATAAAAAAATCTCATTTTCCATAAGATATAATAAAATAACAATATATATACTTAGGGTGATAAAAACACCACTTCTTGGAAAATAAGCCATGTAGGGAAAACAGATGGGAAAATACAAAAAATAAAAAAATGTATAAAACTTTATAGTATATAATACATTAAAAAACCTTTTTATAAATGTAAATAGATGAAATTTGAAAGGTTTAATATAAATATTTCCGAATAAAAGGTCCAGAAAAAAATAAGAGTTTCAAAAATGGATAATAAAAAATACTCAAAAAAAATTTACATTATATTATTTATTAATTAAACATTTAAAAGAAATAAAATATATCAAATGAAAATGTGTTGGGTATGATAAAACCTTTTATTTATAAGTAATGGAAATCCTTTTGAATATTCTGAAATAACGTTGTTGAAAAAACATATAGTTAAAATGCTGATTTTTTTAAATGAATAATGGGATGAAAAAAGATTATTAGTGATGAAAAAAATTTGATATTCCAAAAAATATCGGAGAACATTTGTGGGAAGTAAAAATATGGATATGAGGGTAAATACATTTAAATATATGGAAATTATTCTAAATGAAAAATGAAATTTAACGAAAGATCAGAATCATTGACGGAGCAGAATTTGTTGCGAAACATGATTTACACAAAAACTTATTTTCACATATGTCATAAAATAACTTTAGTAAGAATATATGAATATCAAAATATAATAGATGAGTATAAGAAGATAATAGACAAGGAATAGTGATTATGACCCAAAGAAGAAAATTGATCGTCGAAAACCATTTACAATTGTAGTAAATTTCGAATAAAAATTCATTAAAAGATTGAAAATAATATTTATCTATAAATCCCAATAATTTAATTATTTTTATGTAAAAATAATTTCTTTTGATCTATATACACCATATAGATAATAAAATGATTCATAAAATTAAAACATGTCCCAATTTAGAGTATTTAAGATGAAAATTCCTTTCCAAATTTCCTTCTATTGTCGATGATAGAAAAAATTTATATAAAAAAATATCTATTAATATTATATTTCATTACCTTATTCATATATCCGACCTTTTATATCTTTCATTCTTAAATATTTATTGTGGGTATATTGGTTTCTTATAACTTATTTTCAATTGTTTTGTTTTAATAACTACAACCATTTGTGCAGGGTCTATACTTCAAATATCAGAACGCATTTTTGGATACATGGTTAATAAGTAATATATATTTAAATATAAATTAATATATGGCTTATATAAATTTTAAATACTATCATACCATTCTATATGTGTTTTAGTTATAATGTGTGAAAATGGAATAGGTGTTGTCTTCTTTATGTGATTTTGGGACAAAAATACATTAATAAATAGTTAAATATGTAATATAATACTTCCAAAACCATATAAAAGTAAATATATTATTATTATAATATAATAATATTAGTATTAAGTCTTCCATAATCATCCATAATATATGTTTATAACATTGTTCATGTGGGTGGTTAAAATGACCCAAACATGCATGTTCATTAACTCAGTTTGTGAGTATAGTTAATGAGGTGGTTGTTTTGACATAATATAAATATACCATAATCATAAAAATATTATTTTGAATTTATAATTATGGTGAACCATATTTAATATTGTTTTAATAAATAATTAATAACTATAATAAATATGAAAAAATTGATTCTTTGTGGTGGCGGTTTTCTATACAGACACCTAATTGACATTCCACTATTTTTAGATCCTAATAGAAATGAAAATATATGGGTTATACCATTAAAATAAAAATATCATAGAACAATAAATATTTAATTAGTCATATTATTATGGTGATAAAATATTTTGAAGAGCAATATTTTGAAGAAAATATTAACAATGAGATAATACTCATGTTGGAGACTTGATTTGTCCTTGGAAGCCCCCTTAAAATTGGAGGTAATAGGATAATTATTAATGAACAAGGTACTGTGTTCCAAATATTTTTTTAAAGGTATAGTTAAATGGTAGTGTTTTGAGTTGAAATTCTTATTTTAGCTGTATTATTTAATGGGTGTATGTGATCCTGTTTTATAAGAGAGGAAAATGGAACTTTTGGAAACACCCATTATATTGTAATAATTTCCAGATACTATTCCATTTTCAATGGATCCAATGTTTATAAATAGTGGCATCTGGGGTATGTTTTTGTCATTAATGAACCATCCATGTGTTTCCACAGAATTTTTAAACATTTTATATGGGTTTTACCAATATTTTTTTTACATTTTCCTCTTTTTCTTTTAATCAAGGGAACTAGTTTAAAACTAAGTGAATTTCAATTTTATTAAATATATAACACAACCTATATAAAAAAACTTGGTAGATTTAGAAATAAATGTAATCTTTATTTAATCATTTCATTTTCAAAACATAGTAAACATATCTTTTTAATTTAAATAGATAATATGTAGAAACAAAATTTATAGAAAAAATATTTTTTAAACATTATAGATTATTAATATTATTTATTGTTGAGTAACATTTAAATGAATGTTAATATATGTATTGACGTATTTATACATAATATTTTATTCACTATTTAATCTTTTTCAATTTAATGTATTCGATATAAAGTTTTGGATATTATTAAACTATAAATTTGACGAAATTATTTCACTCTTATTGTTGTAATAATCATTAATCCCAAAAATATAATTTTTTAATCCAAATATTAAATTATTATTATTATCTCATATATAATAATAATTTTATCAAATTAACAATCCATGTGTATATAAATTAATCTTAACTATTGCACATGTAACAAGTAAAATAAAATTTTTTAGAAAAATATATGTCTAAGAATAAGGTTTTATGTATAGGAAAAAAATTTCAATGTTATTTATTACTGATATTTTAAGAAGAATATAATTTTTAAATTAGAGTTATTTTATATTATAATAAATCCAAAATCTAATTTCTGCATGCGTAAATTTAATTAAATAAAAAAAGAAAAATAGTTTTCAAAAAATTATTACATGACTTTCTAAATTTATATTCATGACTTTTATTAATTATAAATAGTAATTTTAGATGATTTTTTAATTTATAAATATATATTTTATATATCAATATGATTTAGAAAACTTCTATGTCATATAAAAGTAATGATATTATAAAAATCAATATTTTCACTATTCAAATAAAAACCAACTATTTAAGAAAAATATCAAAAATATATCCTAAGATAATTTTGTTTTGTGGATTTAAAAACTTAATTTTAATTTATCAAATTTAATTTATAATTTTTTAAAATTTAAACTTTTAAGTGAAAAAATATAATATAATAATGTGAGTTATATTGAAAACAACCATTTCAATATTAACTAATATTAATTTTTTACCATCTAATGGAAATAAATATAAATGGTTTAACATATTATTTTTTATAAAAGAAATATTAATAATATCTTATTAATATGTTGTTGTTTTTTTCAATGGGTGATGTCTGTGACACTTGTTACAGAACATAGTATATATTTTAAATGATCCAAAATCATGGGTTGTTACACACACCCTTGATGTTAAATGAGGATCATAATAAGGGATAATTCCCCTTGGTACTCTGTGAAGCCTCAAAACCACTTCAAGATACTGCCTTAACAAACCCTCCATTGAGCTGTACTC
Source organism: Viscum album (assembly GCA_963277665.1). Classification (NCBI taxonomy): domain Eukaryota; kingdom Viridiplantae; phylum Streptophyta; class Magnoliopsida; order Santalales; family Viscaceae; genus Viscum; species Viscum album. Next base: position 1,876,031,808 of record OY728150.1, on the reverse strand, counting down.
CTTGATCACTATGATTTGAGATGATTTTTTCAATTATCCCACAAGTACACATACAAAATAATTTCCTCCTTGGGATAATGGTAAAATGGTGATGAAACCCATTGAAATTTCCTCCCCCTTCCATTAAGGGGCATATAATTGATGGGGGGAGTCACATGGAACATGGTGTTCAACCTTTACCTTCTGGAAGACTAAACATCCAAACACAATCTCTATTACTAAACAAAATATCCTGAGCCACCAAAATTGTTATCTTATAGAATTTTACATACATTTCATGAAAAGTATTACTACTAAGGATGGTATATGAAATTCAAATAGAACCAACTCATGCAATAATAATGGAATGAAAATCCTACCATTGAATAACAGCTAATGTTGGGAATCCTCATACCATCCATCAAGGGCATCTCATTGAAAACTCAATCCCTTGAAACCTCCACCTTGGAATCTCACAGTTTGGATACCTACACTTATTACACTAATGATGAATCAAAATAATTTGAAAAATGAATCCTCTAACACCAAACTCTCCCATTTAATGTTAATTAATAGACAAATCTTCCATCACCATCTATAAATCCCTAGACTCGCACATAACACCATTGCGAGACATCAATCTAAAAAAATAGACAATAAAATTACCCTTTCCAGATGTATAACAAATATTATGTTCATAATCCTTCAATAATTTTTTCCACTAGTGATACCTCAAATTTATTTCTTAATTTGTGATGATATACCTCAGGATCATATGATCGATGAAACCCACAAAGCATTCATCGATCAGATTGTGTTTCTATAAATTTAGTGAAAATACAACCATTGACACTCGAGATCATGGGTGGAATAGTTATATATATGGGGTCATAAATAATGAGACACATAAAAAACACCCCTCTATTACATCATAACATTTCCCAAGTCATTACACAATGCTTTACAGAAGATCTCGAACTAAAATTCTTCTTTTATAAAATGATGAAATAGGAATTGAATATATTCTCCTTAGGATACATGAAAGCATCATGGAACTGTCTAGTTTATAAGAAAACCTGATCCTTTCTGATCATTGTTGTCATAGGAGTCACATTTCCAGAGAAGTTTGGAACGATGCTTTTGCAAATTCTAGAAAAACCAAGGAAACATCACATCTCTCAAACATTCTTTGGGGATTCCCATTAAACAACAATCGTAATCTTTTAATGAATTTTCCATACTCGTTATTGGTATATTACATGGTCATGTAAATTAACATCATAATAACATAAATAAAACATTTAAATATTCTTGAATAGTTTTTGACAACATAAGACTCCCAAAAAGGACTAAGGATACTCTACGTGCTCCTCTTTAGATGCAAAGTACACCAAAATGTTATCAGTGAAAACCACCACTATCTAGTCCATAAAATCAAATAATACCAAATTAATATGTCATATGAATACATTCATGGAAAGAATTAGTACAAATGGAATTAAAAAAACTCCCAATTCAGATAAAAACATCATAAAGCAGTTTTTAGAATATCCTTATCATTAACAGGCATCTGATGATACTAAAACATTAGAAAGGCCTTCTATAAAAAACAAGATCTTTTCAGAGAATAAAATTATCTTCAATATGTAGAAAATGGTACTTATTTTTAACTATCACCCGATTCAAGCGATGATAATGAATAAATAGATATAGACATCCATTGATCTTTCTTGTGAACAAAACCAAATCACCCTATGGTGAAACACTTATCCGAAAAAACCTCACATCAAAGGATCATCGATCTAAATAAAAATATCCTATAAAATAGAAGGATCTATTTTACATAGAGAAATTTTGATCTCATAATCACTCAATTGAATTTCTATCAAAAAAAGATCTCATTTCGAGGGGTTATTATGATAACATCTTCATAAAAGACAATAGGGTACTCTTCCAGAACTATGGGAATCAGTGGAAAATAAAAGAATGATGAACTCAACATCAAATAAGAAATTGAGGAAAAAATAATGGGTATTAATACAACATATAAGGGGTTATTTATCACCAAAACACAAGAAGAATTCTATATCAGCATCATAGAACACAATCCTCCACCTGAGGAAATACATGATAGCCTGCACAGAATACAAATAGTCTATTATAGGGATTATTTCATATGTATATTATCACAAAAATAAAAAGTCTCCAAATATAGGGAATACCTATATTTATCTCACCATCTCAATATAATTCACACAAATTCGCTCAACCATTAACTATTTTTGTCAACACCTATGGAACTGAAATTATCTCTACCTCAAGTCCAAAATCATTGATCTAGGAAGGTGATATGAAGTAGTGCATAACATCTAAATCAAACATGGAATGTACGGAAGATGAAAAAAAGAAAATTTTATCTTGAAATATGACTAAATAAGTTGTGATGGAAAATCTATATCCCGCATCAGTCATGACATACTCCACAACCTCTCTAGCCTTACTGATGACCATCCTAGGCATCATGCTCTCATCTGTGAGGAAAAAGAGAATCACAGGGCTATCCTCTACCTTCCTGGTCTCCCCTTTATTTATCATAGACTGGATCACCTAATGTTTTTTCTTTGGATGATACTACTAGAATGAAAAATTATAAATTATACCGTATAACACATACTATGTACTTATAAATGTCAAAAATACATGTCATTGATGATTATGTACCACATAAATAAACATCTACTCTCATGGAAGGGTCCAAAGAGAAAGAAAACTCTAGAATAAACCGATGAAGAGGGATGATACTTACACATTTATATTCAATAAATCTTCTAACTTGATAATTTGGAACTATACACCTCAACTCTAATATGAATAATATCTTGATGACTACGCACTATAATGATTTAGTCTTTTCCAACATCCTCTCAACTACCTCTTCTCTCACTAGTTCCTTGTGAGATGTCAATAACAAAAATGGGGTAACTAGGAATTTGATCAATGTATGTAAAGTGTAACTGAAATTGCATACCCTATCATCCTCATCTAGTAGTATACTTGAAGCATATCAAAGAAGGTTCTTGAAAAGAATCACAAACTCTCACACAATAAGGCATCCCTGTAAAAAAGTAAATAACTCTTCATAATTTGACACATTTATGGTAAGTTAAATAATCTTATCTTGATGCATCTCTCAAAAATTCAACCATAAAATATTCAACTTCTCAAAATCGCTAAGGAAAAAGCATCGTCCCTGTATGGTTCCCGACACAACATTATCACTACTAATGAAAACCCATACTCTTTCCCAAAATAAATGGAACTGAAGGGTATTTCCACCTCTGAAAACCTATCCTATATCAATGAGTCTATAATATATCCTTCATAGTTCTATATAATGTAGTTTTTGAATTATTGGAGATTCCTCCTATAAGTGTTTTTGTCATCGATCTCTCCTCTGAAGAAGTCTACTAGCGCATACTACTAAACATCTTCAAAGGAAAGAAACCTAGATCCATTCCCTCAAATGAAATAAAATCAAAATCCTCCAAACCCATAATATAGATTATTTAAGATTATTTAATCAAGGTTCAACCTAACCCCAAATAGTACACTTTTTAAACGCATGAAAAAATATGAATGACTCATGATCATGTTCTAGATATCCACCACAAAACCATTATCACATGAAATTGAAAAATTAGTAAAGTTGAAGGTTCTTACTTCAGATCAAATAGGAACCTAAGTACTAGTGTCCTAGCTAGTCTTACTTTTTTAAATAAAATAATAGGATTAGCTATTATTGTTTCCCTAGAAAACCATGCAGTCCTCAAGAGTACCTAAATCCAAACATCATCTTAGCCCTCCACTCTACCCTTGATACCACTTGTTCAAGCCCCTCCCCCATCAAGTAACATCTTTCTAGTACAAAATGACGGAATATGGATGATGATTCAAAAATCCTACCTCTAATAGAACATGGGCTAGAGAATTGAAAAAAATCTATATCATACACACAAATAGTATGAATTTCCCTCTATAAACAGTGAGGAAAAAGAGATAAGATGATACCACCATAAATTTCATCACTAAAAAGATAAAAGATATCAATATATTCATGTAATATCATACAACTGAAGAACCACAAAAAAAACTACAAGTAACCATAGGAAAAATCGTTAGTCATGACCTCAATACCAAAAGAGCTCATGAATAATTCCATGAGCTAGAAATTCCCACCCTCATCACCAAATAGCTCTAGTAGTCCTTGAAAATAGTTTGTATAGATTTATGGTAACCACAACAGGTATTCTCAGAAAGATCCTCCCTTAATCCTCTCACATAAAAATAATGTTTGCACACTAAATCATAATAAATAAGAAATTAAATTAACTCATAACTTAATTTGTTCAAAAAGTTCATATTCTCACCATGGATGTCTAATCGAGTTTTTCATTAAAATAATAATATAATATCTATTATACTATAAAAAGTGAAGGTTCCCCACTCTCACTTATCTACTGGTTTTTCTCTCTCTCACCCCAACACAACACTTCCAGATACATATTTCTCTAAATAATCCACATGAATCAAGGGAAAGTGTCTAAAAATGTGAACCTCTTGTGTCTTGTAATCAAATAATTAATATTAACTCTATATAGTAATTATATATTTTATGATATCCACTACAATACATATGTCATGTATAAGAACTTAATCCTTCACAACCCAAACACAACATTTTTATAATAGTCATTAGGATATTATATTTGAAGATAGATGGGTGTTGAATAATCAAAATACATTAAAGACCTCAACAATCATATATAGGAAAGTCATAATTGTGTATAACAATACATTATACTATAAGGAGAAGAGAGTGGGGAGAGAAAATAGTCAAACATCAATCCTTTTCAACCATGGAGTTGAAGGGAAAATACCCCCAGAGTCTACGAGGTGTTGGTCTCTCTAGTGACATGGGTGGGGTTGTACATGAAATCACATAACATAAGGAATACTTATGTCTCACAAACCACACATTGGGAAACAATCTTGCCTTTTCCATAGCTAAAAAATTGTGTCTTGGACATCCTACTTCCATAACCAAGGACTACATACCATATAATCACAGAAATATTTCAAATAGACTTTAATTTACTTTTTTTAAACATTTAATAATTCATAATTATTAACCAACTATAACGAGCCAACCATAAGAATCAAAACCCCATGGTTTAAATTATATATCATCCATTATCATTCCGCAAATTCAAGTAATCTAGTTTTCATAACAAGATACTATAAAATATGCATACACCAAGCACATATACCTACATTAAATAGTGGGTAAAGGAATGAAAAAAATATCACCCTTGCCATCTGACCTCTGAGTAGTAAAATCACAAAAAAACTGGTTTCCAATTCATCAGATATGGGAATGAATAGCTTCATCACACCCCATAAATCTTAGTGCCATCCCTAACACCATTATGCCCGTCATTTCCCATCCTACTATATTAACCACCAACTCCTTCTATAACCTTGGTAAACCCAACCAATTTCACACCAAACCACTAACCATCTCATTCACACATCACATCACATAGAAATGATCCTCACTAAGATCAAACACACATGGAAAGAAAGAATAAAAAAGACTTAACATAGCATCTAGGATCGAGAACCAAGACATCCATCCTTCATAATTAATTAGTCTTGCTTAGCCCCAAACAATTATCTTTATCAAACAACTAGTACATTACCATATTGAATTGAACAATTCATTTATTATAGGATACAACGATAGAAATCCTATGGATTCAACCATCAACATCTAATGAATTATTATTTAATGATTCCATAAGAATGACTTTTATTTCTATCAATTATAAGGAAAAATGATAATAATAAAACATTACCCTTTATTATTTATCAATCAATAGTTACAAGAATTATATTTTTATCTAGTTTAAAAGTATTAATAATTTATAGATTATTAAATAAATTAGATATTTCACACTATAAAGAAAATCAAGAGGAAAATAATTAATATGGTGTAAATACATACGATCGCTACAGTCGAACACCAGTTCCTTCTTTAATACTAGTTCAATATCCATTAAGGTAAATTTAATTGTTACATAATATGATAAATTAAGAGAACATCACAAGTTAACTTAAAAAAAGATAAAACAAATAACAAACCTAATTTTATAATTTCAATGTTCTCTAAGAAAATATAGATGATCAATGATTAACCACCACTTAAACTGAATGAATATTTTCTATAGCCTATCACCCATAAGACATCATCAGCAACGATTAAATCTTACCCCCAAAATAGAATGATATAAGGGGAACAATGTTAAGTGGAGAATATTGTGAGAGTATATTGATCAAAAAAATTCATTAGGATGAATCATGGTTTAGGTTCTCAAGAGGCTTTACTAGGGGGAGGTGTGAGTTCAAGGGGGATAATGAGGGTTTAGGGAAAAGAATATTAAATGATCATAAGTGTTCTAGATGCTAACGAGTTTTAATTCCTAAAAATAACATTCTTTAGAAATTAGATATTGGATTTTTGAACTCCACCATGACTTTGACCATAGAGTGGCATAAAATTAATATCATTTCTGGCCCACTACAACTAACACAATGGCATAATAACCGATGCACTATTTGTCTACAATATAATGGATCACTAAGTACCATACCCATATGACCTTCCTAAAAATTTCCTATGAAAACATTCTTGAATCCAAATTTCTCATATGATGAACTCCCAGTTGAAACACCCAAAAAATAGTTAGAAAAGTCATTTCATTCATCGTAGAACAACTATACACCACATAACAAACCTCAAGGAACTAAATTACCAAAATGGTCAACAAAATTCACTCTAACAATTGTTTCAAATATCCCCATTTCATAGAAAATAGATCCAAACCCATAACTCTCTTTAAAACAACTAGGGGCTCTATTTTACTAGTCATGGTGCACCCTACACCACACAACCAGGGTCCAAAATGAAAATAACCTCACCATAAACTATAAGAAACGTCTAACACTAAGGTTGGAGAAAAGAAATGGGTTAATGAAATACATTCCCTTACAAACATCTATACTCATAAGAGGATATAAACATTTATTGGTTTGAAGAATCTATCAAGCACAACACATAAGAATATATTTTCACACAACACCACACAATCAATATATCCATTCCTAGACTCTATCATGTACTAAATAATTGGATGGGACAGTACACTCAATCGTAGGTATGAAATGCCTCCCCCACCCACCAATGATAACAAAAATATTTCATTCTACTATGATTTCTCCTACAGCAGCTAAGAGTGATATTTCCTAACAAGGTAATCTTCCAGAACTTTTCCCTTTATCATTAAATATATTATATCATATTACAAATATTATAAAAACAAAATCTCTCACCTTTATATCCGATTGATTTCTCTCTGAGTAATAATATACCTTTAAATCCTACGGTATGACTAGACTACACACAACCCACTAGTATGGGAGCCTCTCTACATTTTTAGGGAAACACTACTATTAGAAACCCCAAGTAATGGGTCTAATAATTATATAAATGGGTTGTCAGATATCTAAACCCATAAGTAATCAATAGCTATATATTAATCAATAAATACTTAAGACCATATCTGAATTAATATGAAAATACCTCATACTAAGCCACCTCCTTTTCTAATCTCGAGATACGAGCATTATCCAGTCTCGACATTATCTCCTCAAATGCCCTATGAAATTACGTAGACCAAACTTATGTCTTATCCTTTTAGGTCAACGTTTCTATGGGATATATTATCCTTGAAAATAACACCATAAACCTATTGTAATGCCCATCCATTGTATGAAAACTTCACACATCAAAAATTTTCGTATGATGCTCCTAAGATAGAAAAGACTCAATATTTTCCAGGTCCACTGCTACACCATCCTCTAAGATAACATGAACCAGTAAGTATGAATCCCTATTGTATAACTGAAACATTGAAATATTTTAATATAACTAATTGTCTGGAATTATTAATAGGATCATCTTTAGATGATCTGTATTTTTTAACTCTTATGGAAAATAAATGATAATTTCATCGATGAATAAAACAATTATCATTTCTATGAATAAATATGAGATTTATTTCAAGATTCCCATTGGTATTCTATGTAATTTTTCATAATAAATGTTATCTCCAAGAACCCATAATATCTATAGTGAAATCTGATAAATGTTTTCAATATATCCTCCACAAGAACCAACAACTGATGATATCCAAACATAGGAATGATATTTGAGAACCACTTTGATCCCTAAGCTATACAAATAGGCCATTAATCCTTAGAATGATTTACTCATTAATTATGAAATCCTAAGTAATATAGATACAATTAACAGTAATCATAAAAATCTCATTTTTCGTTTTTATGAATAATAAAGGTTTTTTCTTGAGGGAACATTGGTTCTTACAAAAAAACAATTTTGAAGGTCCTCTAACGGCCTCCTTAGATCCCATAGATAAGTGGGTAATATATGAGCAGCCTAAAATAATTGTAGTGAACCCACTGTGTAGATCATTAAAAAAGTCATCCTCTTAAAATTTGGGTAGTCCGGGTACACCCTCAAGGAATACATGAATGTATTCCTCTACCACTATTGAAATAATATAATATGAAATTTCAACTAAATCCAGGGCCAAACTCACTAACTTTTGAGTGATTGGATACAACATTACACACTCAATCCCTACTCAAATCAATTAAAATCCTTTTCACCCATGAAAGAGAACTCATACTTTTAGGTTGAAGGAACCATGCCCTATGAAGAAAATAATCTTTCAAGGCATGAAATGTAGATAAGAATCCACTACCAAGGATGATGACATATGGATTATGGAATCCATAAAGAGATCCCCTTATAACTTGTTTCATCTATGCATGAGTTTTCTCTATCAATAGATGTGTGTGATAGTATGACTTCTCCATGTAAGACCCTAATAGATAACATTCCTAATGAAATGGACCTATGGCCACGATTTTCTAAAATGTGCCTATAAGTATTTATAGAAAGTTTGTAGCCACTGTTTTTTTATAAATGTGTATCTATAGGGTAAATTTTCGAATTCTATAGACACAGTTTTGGGAACCTATGGCTATAGAGTTTTTTGTTCAATACATATCACTAGTGTTCTACAAAACTATGGCAATAGAGTTCTTATACAATGGATATAGACATAGCTAGTGTTAAATTGGGGCTATATGGGGTATTACCTTGACCTAGAGCCATGAATATTGTAAAACCATAGATATATATTTTTTACCAAGGTTATTGGCCATGGTTATAGTAAAACCACGTCTATAGATTTTTTTTCAAGGGATATAGCTACGGTTTGGGTAAAACTATTGATATGATTTTTTTATATTCTATCACCACAGTTCTTTAAAACAGAAGATATAGTTCTCCCACCCTTTTACAAGAAAAAAATAACCTCTAAAAAATTGTAGGAAGATATATAGACACATTTTACATGCTATAGCAATGGGTTTTAATAATATATAAAACAGAATATATAAATATATACCCAAAGGCATCAATGTTGTAGTGGTAATGTGGAAGGTTCACATAATAGAGGTACAATGATCAAATATGGTTGGGCGCACAACATTTTTCGGCTAGAGCGATGGATGAAAACCATGGCTTTATCCCTATTCCAGAGGTGAATAACAATGGCTATTTACCATGTTTTACAGTGGATATATTTGGGGGCTATAGTCATGGTTAGGAAAACCATGGAAATAGAGATGTTTCTATAGTGTAAAATCGTTGCTATATTCCAGGAAAACTGGTATTATTGATTTTAGATATAGCCATGCTAATACATACCACAGACACCTTAAACCATTACTGATCCTTATATCCATGGTTTTTACCCCTATAACCACAGTTTTTGACAATGGATATAGAAAAGAATGGTACTTCTAAGACTCTATAGCTACATGGGTTAGTCTAGAATCATTACTAAAACCTCCAACTCTCAAATAATGGATATAATAAAGAACAAATGGATTCATAAAATATTTATGAGAATTTATTGTAGGGGTGAAAAGGCATTGTTCATACCTAAAATCATTTTATACACCACATGGTCATATCCATCTATCACATACAGCTGGAGTTGACCTTGTACACTAGTCCTATGAGCCTAGAATGGTCCACTAGGTGGTAGTGGTGGTATGGGTCATAACACCATCTCTTCTTGTATATCTTCCTCTTTTTGCATCACAAACACCATAGTCAAAACTATATTCTTATTTTACCCCTAGGAGGCCTCTAATAATGTCACTATATTTTACATTTGGGACCATCTACTATATGACCTCCATATAATATTCGAAAGGTTGGTAAGTCACATATCATGTGTCTCCACACCCCATAGGCACAACAATGTCCATCCCTCTATTGACTGGATCCCTTACATGACTACATCATCACTGATCTTTGATCTTGGGTCATAATTTGGGAATGATTCTTTTTATAGGACTCTAATACATGATGCTTACCACATGAGGCGATGACTCAACTCTTAGATTTACGTATTCTGTATATACATCCACCTGCTCCTCCACCAATAATCTCTCCCATTATTATGTCCCACTCCAACACCCAAGCATGGGTGGTAATGTAGAAGGAATACACTTTCTCAGATGTTTTATTGGATACCTCATTCAAACATCTCTGATAGAATGAATACATGTAAAATTATATTAAATGCATATCACATTTGATCAATAAATATTGATTCATAATTATTAAAAACCATACAACCCTACTACAGAACCAATATATTCTAAATACACATATATCATAGAGTCACTCTGAAATACTCACCATATAAAATGTACTGAATCTAATTCCAAGGAAGTATCACCAAATCTAATGTCTAGGTGGTCAAACATCACCAGTTAGTCCCCACATTCTATAAAATTCTTTCATAAAGCACCACCATATTTTTAGGATGGTTATGAATGTGATGGAACACTCAACCCATTGACTTGAGCTAGTCCCATGCTGCCTCAATGATAAGATATCCCTATAATATTGGTCATTTCTTCTTATAAAATGCAGATAGTGAGCTTTATTTTTCTACATCCTTATACATATTTTTTGGACTAATATACTTCTTGAAATATTGAGAATATTCTACCTGATCCATGGGAGGTGGATCTGGTCATTGGTCAGTAGGCAGTGGCACCATATTCTACCCTCACAGAGGATACACATTTTGAATTGGAACCTAAACATTAGCCTTATCACTTAATTATTTATCATCTTGAACATACCTTATAATCCTAGTTGTCTCTCTATGTATCTGAATCATTAAATTTATTAGGATTAACTTTGATAAAAATATTAAATTTGTCAACATGACTGAATGAAGACATTTAAAAATAAATAACTCATTATTATATAATGCTTGAACTATTGTTTCCACATAATCAATGTATCAATAAACCTAGTCGACATTAAAGTTATCAGAGTGCTTGTGAATGGATACTTTAGTCACCAAACTGTCACCTGGTTCCCTAGTCCAAAAGCCTAAATCAAGACTCATAAACACAATTTCTCCAAATATCTAAGATAAACCTCTCAAAAAATCTATCTCCAAACACCATCCCCACAAAGACACACTTTGATACCACACAAACATGAATCGAACAACAAGGACACCTTCTAGTTGGGGTAATAAGAGTGATCCAACCCAAGCCTACATCTAAATGGATATGGTGTAGTGAATTACACAAATTAAAAATAAAAATATAATGGGTTTCCTTATCCTATAATACTTTCACACACCACACACACATCTATACATTCCAAAATAATGCAATCAAATAACTGAATCATCTAACAAATGTTCTAAATGCTTCCAGAAACAATATTTTATATAGAAAATATTAATTAATAAATAATAATTTAATGTGAAACAATACACACAAAACATAATAATATATATGATGAAGGTCCCTACTCATACCACTAACTTCAAACTCCCCCATCTAATACAACCAATAGGTATAACTAAGGTCTGTTAACTCCAAGTCCCCCATGATCTTCACTAAACTATATATCATTTTCATAAGACACAACACATTTGTAAAAGCTACCCATTTTGGGGAGAGTATATACATTCAAAGTAGTATTCCCTAAAAACCATAAAGAGGAATCCATGATATGTTATCTCATAAACCCAAAACATGAAAAAAAATACAAATAAAAACCATACATGCTCAAAGGGGAAGAACCCAAGTAAACAAAAAAGTATCATACATCATAGTTAACTATAGGTCAAATTTATATGCATATCCATAAATATGAATCATTAGAAACTAATAGCCATTTGGACCCATTCTGGATTGGAATTTGGGTATTTGTGCATTACATATGGGAGCATAACAAGTTGTGGAGTATGGACACTGGGTAGAGGTCTATGCTTCTCCTGAGCTACAAGTTGGGGTGTACTAATTAAAAAAATTGAGTCCTCACAGCAACAGTGTGTTGGGGATTAAAAACCCTATATATAAATGATATGGGGGCCACTCATTGATATAAATTCACATTTCAAGGGAGTACCACCCCTTGAAAATCTATAAATATCATGCATGAACCCCTTCATCGGATAACCGATGTTGTAGAAATTTTTTTTTACACCACCTCACTCCATATTTTGGATATAAAATATAATTCCACCATTTAATTATTTGTAAAAATCACTAATAATTAGCTACCAGTATTTCCAAATCTGAGATCGAACAAGGATATATAGATAGTATAAGGGTTAGGAAGAATTAAATAGTTTGTACCATAGGGTACATGTTCTGTAGCCTTATGTAGAATATTAAATGTGTACTAGAACCCCAAGTGACATGCATTGATCCAAAAACATGACGTGTAGGTTAATATATACTGTGTGTGAGATCAAGGGTGGTACCCATCATGTACTGCAACCTACTTTTGTAATTTGAAATGAATGTACATGGAGTGTAGACTTAGACCGGATGAATATTTCTATAAAAAAAAATTTGGGTCATGTACTCTATGTACATGACATATAGTTTTGTGGTGATACCTGAAATATGGGTAAATCATACAATGTGTGCTTTTTACCTTAGTCCAAAACCATCCCCACTACAGAAGCTAAAGTAAAAATCATGTGTTCTTTCAAAATACCCATCAGGTAATGAGGCATTTTTCAAAATCTTATAGTCTCACCATTCTTCTCACTATTACTGCTAAATCCAACAATAATATTGGTCTAATACCATATAGTATGCTTTTAACAACATATGAGTGTCACTGAATGTTGGATTTTATTTCTACTCTTCTAAAACATGATCCACTGTTGAATCCTTTCATTTGTGATTTACTCAAGGGGTAACAACCCACACCATCCATATTCTATAATCTGAGTACATCTTGTGCTTCTCTCCTTCACCATGTCCTTCATTATCAAAGGTAAACACACAAGCAGAAATTCTAGATTTGATAATGATTCCAATCATCTGGATAGTCTAATCACTCACATAATGTAATACAATAAAGTATACATGAAGTAACATTGGAGAAGATTATAAAACTGTAGCGACCCCCAAAACCGGGGTGCTTAATGAGACATGATATACTTAACTTTACATCATTACAAATGAAATATCATGTCTCATTATAACAGAAGATCGCGAGGCTCAGGGTTCAGGGAAACCAGCTGCTTCCAATTAACCTCCATTGGTACCAACCAATCCTGAAAAATTTTAAACAAAACGTAGGGTGAGAAAAAATGCTCAGTAAGGGGGTTTAAAATATTTTAAGAAAGTCTTTTCTTAATTCCTTTTGAAAAGAATAAAAATACTTTGCTAAAACAAAACATTGTCATTTCTTAAAAACATGAAATCCATCTTTGTTTGAAAACCACTTGCACAAAGAAGCACGTACTTGAAATGAACATTATCAGAGTGCAAAAAATAAACAATGCATAATGTTAAAACAAAGGTTACTTCAATTCTAAAAGAATTCTATGGCTAAGTAGGGAAAACATGCATATCATGGTTCATGAGTAAAATGCAGATCATCTAACAGTTTGCCATATGAAAACAGTTTTCGTCACATAATGTACATTTTCATGATCATGGGAGCCTTCAACTAGCGGTTGTCCTGTTAGTTGAACTAACCCCTAGTTGACCTTTATCATTACATACAGAGGGAATTTATAATCCTGGACTTTTTCAAGACTTTTCATCATGACCATATAACATACTTAATGGGTCAAGGCTCACTACCCACCTCGTTTCCTTTGCTCAATCCAAGGCTAACTTGCCAAGACCGTCGCACATGTTCGTCTCATTTGACCCTTACATGTATTTCATACATTAAGAGCATCATTTCATAAAAAAATGATTGGTTTGTTTCACATATACATATATAAGTATATATATATTCATATTTATATATACATATAGTGTATATATATATAAACCGAATTGTAAAAACACAAATTAAATCTGGTCTCCTCCGTTTTTATTTCAAAACATAAATGAGGTAGCGGGGTTTTCTCTATCATTCGGGTATGCATACACAGGTTGATTACATGCATATGGGTATATATACATATAAACTTATATATATGTATATATATACACAGGGGTTTAGATCTTAAAGGAAACCCGAGATTTCCCCTTACCTCCATTTGGCACTCCAAATAGGTAGTAGAAGGCAGCGGGTAGAAATACAACATGGGTTTTACATATTTGTATACATATGTATATATATATGGAGAATGTATATGTTAACCAAAGATTTTTATATAACCGAATAAAACAGTGAGATCTACACCCTTACCTTGGCTCGGAGAGGAGATGATACAACAAGGAGGCATGAAAAAAAAACGGGTTTTCAAACCATAAACTATATATATATATATATATATAACATCTATATATATATATACCAACCGAAGCTTGAGCACAAAAAAAAGGAAAAGACTTGACCCCAACCTGTTCGACGAGGAGGAGGAGAGGACAAGGCAACAAACAAGGTCCAGAAGCCGAAGAGAGAGCCGGTCCTTCGGTCTTCAGTGAAACAGGGGGTTTAAAAAAACAAAGAAGAAGAAGAAGGAGACTTCGGGAAAGGCGAGGTGTCAGTGTCGGCTGTGGAAAAGAGGGAACAGCCGGGCCTACTCCACCGACCTAGAGGAGAAAAACGGCACCCTAGTCTACTGGTTCAGCGACGAAGAGAAGAAGAGGAGATCCACACACGCGTGGAGGAAGATGGCTGGGAAAGCAGCGGCGGCTGGGATCGAACCGGGATGATCGGACAGCTGGGGTGTGACGCGGCATTAAAAGAAACCGACAGCCATGATCAGGGTAGGCCGGATCGGACGGCCCGGGTGCGACACGACGTTAAAACACAGTGTAGCTGTTTTTTTTAAGTGATATTATTAGTTTATTAAGTCATTGTTTTTATTAAAAAAACAATTATTAAGCTGACTTTTATTATTTTAATAAAAATAATTGATCAATAAAATATAAAGAATTAAATTTTGATTTATTCAAAACATGCTATTATATAAACATATATATATATATATTCTATTTTAAAATACCAATAATTTTTATTGGTCTTATTATATTAGGTATATTATTTTTAAACCATAATTATTATATTTTGGAAAATTAAAGGTTCATTTAATCAATTAAAGAAAGCATCATAATATATATTTATTTGTTTATTTATTTATTTATTTTTCATTTGCTGAATTACATAATAATTACCTTAATTTATAATTTGATGAAAACATTCGGATACACTCTTTTAAGGAGAGAAAAAAGAAATTGGTTGCTTAAAAGAATTTTTGTAAACTTAAAGACGCGTTATTTGTAATTAAAACCATAATTTACTATAGTTTCCAAAATAATTAATAAAGGTCAAATTATTAATGAAATAATGTATATAATTTGTTGCAATATATATATAACTCCAACAAATTCATCCATTTTGATATAAATAGAAAATAGAAGTTCAATTGTTTAAATTAATATGTATAATGGAAGAAAAACCATAACATTAATTTTCGTCTTTTAGAAACATAAACTAGAATTAACATTTTGAGAAAACTAAATTAACATTGATGACATTTTAAAACATTAAATAAAAATACACAATTATCATTCTTATTTTATTCCAATGGTCAAAATAAAACATAGAGGATCAGAGGACCCAACGGTCAAAATAGACATTGGATTCTTGGGGGAACCAATGGTCGGATTTGTGGCCGTTTGAGGTCAAACGGTCATCATGGTAATTATAAAAGGGTTTGGTCTCGGGTGTCCCTTACCCCATGTGACTGAAGGATAAAAGGAAGTTGGTTCATGTGATCCCCTTGGTGCTGAGCACGGTTGCGGTGGCTTCAACAATACTTATGTTCCTTATGATGGATGCTCGAAATCCCTACCGAATTCTCGGGCTCCTAGTAGTTTTAAGTAGTCTTCCCATCATTGTAATTGGGTTCTTAGTTAGAAATTTTGGTTAATTTACCCTAGTGGATGTTGTAGCCGAAAGGTTGCTTATTTGAATAAAAGAAATTTTCATCCATTTGGTGCATGTTATTATTGTTATTATTTGTTTGTTGGTTTACTAAACGGGTGATATCGGAAAAACAAACTTTTCAAAACAAAACATGGTTGTCTCGGGTTGTTACATTACTTCCCCCTTCAAAGAATTGCGCCCTCACAATTCTATCATAAAAAGAGGAAAAATAGAAAACCCCTTACGTACAACTCTATCGAAACAGCGGATCTGGCTCGGTTAACTGGACACCAAAGTTGGCACACAGCTCTTCTGTTTCCCTAGTCCAGATGCACCTTGAACAGTGCTCCTTGAACTCCTGTTCGTGTGTACTGCACACGGGCTTCCAAAGGGAGGCTCGTGCGATGCAAACCTCAGAAACATCCGAGTAGATGAACTCCCTGATGACTCTTCTGGCCACATCCTGCTCTAGGTAGTCGAGAGGGATGATGCGGTTGAGGAGACTAAGATTCAGGACTTGGAACATGTAGGCTGCTCTGAGTTGGCCATCCTGGGCGGCCACGAGGAAACACGCTCTGGAAGAGAAGTTTTGTGCCAGAGTGAAGCACTGGAATAGGCCCTCAAAGTAAATTCCCTTTCGCCTATAGCAGGGGAGTTGAGCAGTAGCGATGAGGTGAAAGACACGCTCATTTTACTGACATAGCCAAAGAATCTTTGGACCGTTTGCTAAATTGAGCAAACGTTGGTAGGACCCTCGTAAGTGGAGAATGGACAGGTAATCCACCACGCATGCCTTGATCAAGATGACTTCTACTAGCTCATCGGGTAGGGATGAGAAGTTCATTTGACCATCCATCTGAAAGTAAACATCGAAGGGAAACTCTTAACAACAAAGATACGGTGAAGACATGAAAGGAAACAAGGACTTTTCATTTATGAAAAGTTTACACGGAAAAGTCTGAGTTTACAAGACGTACGCCACAAAGGGTAGAAAAACATCCTAACTCTTCAAACCACACACAAGATGAACATACAGGACTAAACTCATGGGGACATTTATAACGCCTCCTGAGTTTAGCGTGAGGGGTGTGGAGTTGGGAAATGTCGGTGTACACTTCTTGCCTAAGAGACACACGAGTGGACTCATTTTCCAACGCTCCGAAGTCCATTAACTGGCCCCAGAATACATAGTGCAGGACCTGGCATAGATAAGCCGCTCAGAGGTCTCCAGCAGCAGCAGCTTCTTGAAAAGGGTTATCTAGCATTGTGCCAAATTCCTCGCCAGTTGTAAACACTCGGAAGAGTCCTTCGTGATACCTTCCCCGATGTGCATACGAGGGAAACTGGGTCATCATCATTATGAGATAGTCCATCCCCATTCCCTGGTGGAGAATAAGCACCCTATATGAGTTTGACACATCGTACATGTCCTTACACGTCATGAGAATTTGGGCATAGTTCCGGAAGTTTTCACGGCTAGCTAGAGATATAATGTTCTCTAGAGCCTTGGTGGGGAGTGAAAAAAGGTCAGTAGGTACATCAGCTATCTGAAAGTTATAACATTTTTACTTAGTTAGTCTTAGCAATATATTTATATCACCTGGTTTTCCAGAGTTTCCTGAACCTATCCTCTGATACCAACTGTAGCGACCCCCAAAACCGGGGTGCTTAATGAGACATGATATACTTAACTTTACATCATTACAAATGAAATATCATGTCTCATTATAACAGAAGATCGCGAGGCTCAGGGTTCTGGGAAACCAGCTGCTTCCAATTAACGTCCATTGGTACCAACCAATCCTGAAAATATTAAAAAAAATGTAGGGTGAGCAAAAATGCCTAGTAAGGGGTTTTAAAACATTTTAAGAAAGTCCTTTCTTAAGTCCGTTTGAAAAGAATAAAAATACATTACTAAAACAAAAAAATTTTATTTCTTAAAAACATGAAATCCATCTTTGTTTGAAAACCACATGCACAAAGAAGCACGTACATAAAATAAACAAGATCAGAGTGCGCAAAATAAACAATGCATAATGTTAAAACAATGGTTACTTCAATTCTAAAAGAATTCTATGGCTAAGCAGGGAAAACATGCATATCATGGTTCATGAGTAAAATGCAGATCATCTAACAGTTTGCCATATGAAAACAGTTTTCATCACATAAAGTACATTTTCATGATCATGGGAGCCTTCAACTAGGGGTTGTCCTGTTAGATGAACTAACCCCTGGTTAAACTTTATCATTACATGCAGAGGGAATGTATAATCCTGGATTTTTTCAAGACTTTTCATCATGACCGTATAACATACTTAACGGGTCAAGGATCACTGCCCACCCCGTTTCCTTTGCTCAAGCCAAGGCTGACTTGCCAAGACCGTCTCACATGTTCGTCACATTAGACTCCTGCTTTATCCAATGCATTGGAGCGCTATATAATTCCGGGCGCACCCGTCACATCATTCTTGTTGTGCTATATAATTCTGGGATCACCCATCACATGTAAGTCCTATACATCCCTCACATATCTTGACATGGTCATTCGTTAATGGGGTTCCATGCATTCTTACTTTAACACCATTTTCACATACGTATACATAACATGAAAATAGTTCTTTCATTAAAACATTAAGACATGCATGCTCATGCTTCGTGCACATAAAATGGTTAACATTCAAAAACATTGGTTTTAAGAAAGTGAACCCAACACTTAACATGCCATACATCAAAATACCCAATTAAGGCATGGTCACTCATAAATTACACATGTGATGATAAATGGATATCTTAGGCGTTTAATACAGGCGTTTGAGGTTACAATGTGCATAATCAAGTTCATCTTGGGAAATCATGTATATTTGTGTAAACTCTTCCATTATCACTTTAAATAGATATGAGTACATACCTACTAATACATGTATGCATTTATAAAAGTTCAAGAAGCCCATACTATCCATTTTAAGAAAAACCCTGATTATCCAAATCAGTGATAAATGAAAATTCTCAGTTTCAATATTGATTTTGAAATCAAACCAACCCATAAAATTCGTCATGCTTTATAAAAATTGTAAACATGGCCACTAAGTTCATATTGATGTATATACACATACGTGTGTGTATATACAACAACAATATACATCATTCACTTGCACAATTTTTACCTATTCATCCATTTACTCAAAATCTCCATTTTATAGAAGGAAGGAAAAATCATGGGGTATAATCATTGAGAAAAGATTTCATATCATCTTATAATATGTGTATATGAATGTATATATATACTTATATATTTATATATATATGGAAACCAAATCTTAATCAAAAATTGTAAAAAAAAGAATTTGACCCTTACATGTATTTCATACATTAAGAGCATCATTTCATAAAAAAAAGATTGGTTTGTTTCACATATACATATATAAGTATATATATATTCATATTTATATATACATATAGTGTATATATATATAAACCGAATTGTAAAAACACAACTTAAATCTGGTCTCCTGGATTTTTATTTCAAAACATAAATGAGGTAGCGGGGTTTTCTCTATCATTCGGGTATGCATACACAGGGTGAGTATATGCATCTGGGTATATATACATATAAACTTGTATATATGTATATATATACACCAGGGTTTAGATCTTAAAGGAAAACCGAGATTTCCCCTTACCATTAGTGGGCACTCCAAATAGGTAGAAGAAGGCAGCGGGTAGAAATACAACATGGGTTTTACATATTTGTATACATATGTATATATATATGGAGAATGTATATGTTAAGCAAAGATTTTTATATAACCGAAGCAAACCGTTGGAGCTACACCCTTACCTTGGCTCGGAGAGGAGATGATACAGCAAGGAGGCATGAAAAAAAACGGGTTTACAAACCATAAACTATATATATATATATATATAACATATATATATATATATATTTATATACCAACCGAAGCTTGAGCACACAAAAAAAAAGGAAAAGACTTGACCCTTACCTATTTGACGACGAGGAGGAGAGGACAAGGCAGCAAACAAGGACCAGAATCCGAAGAGAGAGCCGGTTCTTCGGCCTTTAGTGCAAATGGGGGTTTAAAAAAATGAAGAAGAAGAAGGAGTATTCGGGCGAGGTGAGGTGTTGGTGTCGGCTGTGGAAAAGAGGGAACAGCCGAGCCTACTTCCCCGACCTAGAGGAGAAAAATGGAACCCTAGTCTACCGGTTCAGCGATGATGAGAAGAAGAGGAGATCCGCGGGCGTGAGGAGGAAGATGGCTGGGAAAGCAAGGATGGCTGGGATCAAACCAGGATGATCGGACAGCTGGGGGGTGATGCGGCATTAAAAGAAACCGACGGCCATGATCAGGGGAGGCCGGATCGGATGGCCCGGGTGCGACACGGCGTTAAAACACGGTTCAACCGTTTTTTTAAAGTTATATTATTAGTTTATAAAGTCATTGTTTTTATTAAAAAAACAATTATTAAGCTGACTTTTATTATTTTAATAAAAATAATTGAACAATAAAATATAAAAAATTAAATGTTGATTTATTCAAAACATGCTATTATATAAACATATGTATATATATATATATATTCTATTTTAAAATATCAATAATTTTTATTGGCCTTATTATATTAGGTATATTATTTTTAAACCATAATTATTATATTTTGGAAAATTAAAGGTTCATTTAATCAATTAAAGAAAGCATCTTAATATATATTTATTTGTTTATTTATTTATTTATTTTTCATTTTCCGAATTACATAATAATTACCTTAATTTATAATTTGAGGAAAACATTCGGATACACTCTTTTAAGGAGAGAAAAAAGAAATTGGTTGCATAAAAGAATTTGTGTAAACTTAAAGACGCGAGATTTGTAATTAAAACCATAATTTACTATAGTTTCCAAAATAATTAATAAAGGTCAAATTATTAAAGAAATAAGGTATTAATTTGTTGGAATATATATATAACTCATAAAAATTCATCCAGTTTGATATAAATTGAAAATAAAAGTTCAATTGTTCAAATTAATATGTATAATGGAAGAAAAACCATAACATTAATTTTCGCCGTTTATAAACATAAACTAGAATTAAAATTTTGAGAAAACTAAATTATCATTGATGACATTTTAAAAGATTAAAGAAAAATACACAATTATCATTCTGATTTTATTCCAATGGACAAAATAAAACATAGAGGATTAGAGGACCCAACGGTCAAAATAGAAATTGGATTCTTGTGGGAACCAACGGTCGGATTTGTGGCCGTTTGAGGTCCAACAGTCATCTTGGTACTTATAAAAGGGTTTGGTCTCAGGTGTCCCTTACCCCAAGTGACCGAAGGAGAAAAGGAATATGGTTCGTGTGATCCCCTTGGTGCTGAGCACGGTCGCGGTGGCTTCATCAATACTTATGTTCCTTATGATGGATGCTCAATATCCCTACCGAATTCTCGGGCTCCTAGTAGTTTTAAGCAGTCTTCCCATCATTGTAATTGGGTTCTTAGTTGGAATTTTCAGTTAATTTACCCTAGTGGATGTTGTAGCTGAAAGGTTGCTTATTTGAATAAAAGAAATTTTCATCCATTTGGTGCATGTTATTATTGTTATTAGTTGTTTGTTGGTTTACTTAACGGGTGATATTGGAAAGAAAAACTTTTCAAAACAAAACATGGTTGTCTCGGGTTGTTACATTACTTCCCCCTTAAAAGAATTGTGCCCTCGCAATTCTATCATAAAAAGAGGAAAAACAGAAAACCCCATACATAAAACTCTACCGAAACAGCGGATCTGGCTCGGTTAACTGGACACAAAAGTTGGCACACAGCTCTTCTGTTTCCCTAGTCCAGATGCACCTTGAACAATGCTCCTTGATCTCCTGTTCGTGTGTACTGCACACGGGCTTCCAAAGGGAGGCTCGTGCGATGAAAATCTTGGAAACATCCGAGTAGATGAACTACCTGATGAATCTTCTGGCCACATCCTGCCCGAGGTAGTCGAGAGGGATGATGCGGTTGAGGAGACTAAGATTCAGGACTTGGAAAATGTAGGATGCTCTGAGTTGGCCATCCTGGGCAGCCACGAGGAAACACGCTCTGGAAGAGAAGTTCTGTGCCAGAGTGAAGCACTGGAACAGGCCCTCAAAGTACATTCCCCTTCGACTATAGCAGGGGAGTTGAGCAGCAGCGATGAGGTGAAAGACGCGATCATTTTCCTGACATAGCCGAAGAATCTTTTGACGATTTGCTAAATTGAGAAAATGTTGGAAGGACCCTCGTAGGTGGAGAAAGGACAGGTAATCCACCATGCGTGCCTTGATCAAGATGACTTCTACTAGCTCATTGGGTAGGGATGATAAGTTCATTTGACTAGCCATCTGAAAGCAAACATCGAAGGGAAACTCTTAACAACAAAGATACGGTGAAGACATGAAAGGAAACAAAGAACTTTCATTTATGAAAAGTTTACACGGCAAAGACTGAGTTTACAAGACGTACGCCACAAAGGGTAGAAAAACATCCTAACACTTCAAACCACACACAAGATGAACATACAGGACTAAACTCATGGGAACATTTATAACGCCTCCTGAGTTTAGCGTGAGGGGTGTGGAGTTGGGAAACGTCGGTGTACACTTATTGCCTAAGAGACACACGAGTGGACTCATTTTCCAACGCTCCGAAGTCCATTAACTGGCCCCAGAATCCATAGTGCAGGACCTGGTACAGATAAGCCGCTCGGAGGTCTCCAGCAGCAGCAGCTTCTTGAAAAGGGTTATCTAGCATTATGCCAAATTCCTCGCCAGTTGTAAACACTCGGAAGAGTCCTTCATGATACATTCCCCGATGTGCATACGAGGGAAACTGGGTCATCATCAATATGAGATAGTCCATCCCCATTCCACGGTGGAGACTAAGAACCCTAGATGAGTTTGACACATCATACAGGTGCTTACACGTCATGCGAATTTGGGCATAGTTCAGGAAGTTTTGATGGCTAGCTAGAGATATAATGTTCTCTAGAGCCTCGGTGGGGAGTGAAAAAAGGTCAGTAGGTACGTCATCCATCTGAAAGTTATAACATTTTTAATTAGTTAGACTTAGCAATATATTTATATCACCTGGTTTTCCAGAGACTCCTGAACATATCCTCTGATACCAACTGTAGTGACCCCCAAAACCGGGGTGCTTAATGAGACATGATATACTTCACTTTACATCATTACAAATGAAATATCATGGTTCATTATAACAGAAGATCGCGTGGCTGAGGGTTCTGGGAAACTAGCAGCATCCAATTAACCTCTATTGGTACCAACCAATCCTGAAAAATTTTAAACAAAACGTAGGGTGAGAAAAAATGCCCAGTAAGGGGTTTTAAAACATTTTATGAAAGTCCTTTCTTAAGTCCTTTTGAAAAGAATAAAAATACTTTGCTAAAACAAAACATTGTTATTTCTTAAAAACATGAAATCCATCTTTTTTTGAAAACCACATGCACAAAGAAGCACGTACTTGAAATGAACATGATCAGAGTGCGCAAAATAAACAATGCATAATGTTAAAACAAAGGTTACTTCAATTCTAAAAGAATTCTATGGCTAAGCAGGGAAATCATGCATATCATGGTTCATGAGTAAAATGCAGATCATCTAAAAGTTTGCCATATGAAAATAGTTTTCATCACATAAAGTACATTTTCATGATCATGGGAGCCTTCAACTAGGGGTTGTCCTGTTAGTTGAACTAACCCCTGGTTGACCTTTATCATTACATGCAGAGGGAATGTATAATCCTGGACATTGTCAAGAATTTTCATCATGACCGTATAACATACTTAACGGGTCAGGGATCACTACCCACCCCATTTCCTTTGCTCAAGACAAGGATAACATGCCAAGACCGTCGCACATGTTCGTCTCATGAGATTCCTTCTTTACCCAATGCATTGGAGCGCTATATAATTCTGGGCGCACCCGTCACATCATTCTTGTTGTGCTATATAATTCTGGGAGCACCCGTCACATGTATGTCCTATAAATCCCTCACATATCTTGACATGGTCATTCGTTAATGGCGTTCCATGCATTCTTACATTAACCCCATTTTCACATACGTTTACATAACATGAAAACAGTTCTTTCTTTAAAACATTGTGACATGCATGCTCATGCTTCGTGCACATAAAAAGGTTAACATTCGAAAACATGGGTTTTAAGAAATTGAACCCAACACTTAACATGCCATACATCAAAATACCCAATTAAGTCATGGTCACTCATAAATTACACATGTGATGATAAATGGATATCTTAGGCGTTTAATACAGGCGTTTGAGGTTACAATGTGCAAAATCAAGTTCATCTTGGTAAATCATGTATATTTGTGTAAACTCTTCCATTATCACGTTAAATAGATATGAGTACATACCTACTAATACATGTATGCATTTATAAAAGTTCAAGAAGCCCATACTATCCATTTTAAGAAAAATCCTGATTATCCAAATCAATGATAAATGAAAATTCTCATTTTCAAGAATGATTTTGAAATCTAACCAACCCATAAACTTTTTCATGCTTTATAAAAATTTTAAACATGGCCACTAAGTTCATATTGATGTATATACACATACGTGTGTGTATATACAACAATAATATACATCATTCACTTGCACAATTTTTACCTATTCATCCATTTACTCAAAATCTCCATTTTATAGAAGGAAGGAAAAATCATGGGGTATAAACATTGAGAAAAGATTGCATATCATCTTATAATATGTGTATATGAAAGTATATATATATAGTTATATATATATATATGGAAACCGAATCTTAATCAAACTTTGTAAAAAAAAAGAGTTTGACCCTTACATGTATTTCATACATTAAAAGCATCATTTCATAAAAAAAAGATTGGTTTGTTTCACATATACATATATAAGTATATATATATATTCATATTTATATATATATAGTTTATATATATATAAACCGAATTGTAAAAACACAACTTAAATCTCGTCTCCTGCATTTTTATTTCAAAACATAAATGAGGTAGCAGGGTTTTCTCTATCATTCGGGTATGCATACACATGGTGAGTATATGCATATGGGTATATATACATATAAACTTGTATATATGTATATATATACACCAGGGTTTAGATCTTAAAGGAAAACCAATATTTCCCCTTACCTTCATTTGGCACTCCAAATAGGTAGAAGAAGGAAGCGGGTAGAAATACAACATGGGTTTTACATATTTGTATACATATGTATATATATATGGAAAATGTATATGTTAACAAAAGATTTTTATATAACCGAAGCAAACAGTGGGAGCTACACCCATACCTTGGCTCGGAGAGGAGATGATACAGCAAGGAGGCATGAAAAAAAAAACGGGTTTACAAACCATAAACTATATATATATATATATATACTAACCGAAGCTTGAGCACACAAAAAAAAGGAAAAGACTTGACCCTTACCTGTTCGACAAGGAGGAGGAGAGGACAAGGCAACAAACAAGGTCCAGAAGCCATAGAGAGAGCCGGTCCTTCGGCCATCAGTGCTATAAGGGGTTTAAAAAATGAAGAAGAAGAAGAAGGAGACTTCGGGTGAGGCAAGGTGTCGGTGTCGGCTGTGGAAAAGAGGGAACAGCTGGGCCTACTCCACCGACCTAGAGGAGAAAAACGACACCCTAGTCTACTGGTTCAGCGACGAAGAGAAGAAGAGGGGATCCGCGGGCGCGAGGAGGAAGATGGCTGGGAAAGCAGCGGCGGATGGGATCATCCCAGGATGATCGGACGGCTGGGGTGTGACGCGACATTAAAAGAAACCGACGACCATGATCAGAGGAGGCCGGATCAGACGGCTCGGGTGCGACGCGGCGTTTAAACACGGTTAAGCGGTTTTTTTAAGTTATATTGTTAGTTTATTAAGTCAATGTTTTTATTAAAAAAACAATTATTAAGCTGACTTTTATTATTTTAATAAAAACAATTGATCAATAAAATAAAAATATTAAATGTTGATTTATTCAAAACATGCTATTATATAAACATATGTGTATATATATATATATATTCTTTTTTAATATACCAATAATTTTTATTCTCCTTATTATATTAAGTATATATTATTTTTAAACCATAATTATTATATTTCGGAAAATTAAAGGTTCATTTAATCAATTAAAGAAAGCATCATAATATATATATATATTTATTTATTTATTTATTTTTCCTTTGCTAAATTACATAATAATTACCTTAATTTATAATATGATGAAAACATCCGGATACACTCTTTTAAGGAGAGAAAAAAGAAATTGGTTGCTTAAAAGAATTTGTGTAAACTTAAAGATGCGAGATTTGGTAATTAAAACCATAATTTACTATAGTTTCCAAAATAATTAATAAAGGTCAAATTATTAAAGAAATAAGGTATATAATTTGTTGCAATATATATATAACTCTTAAAAATTCATCCAGTTTTATATAAATAGAAAATTAAAGTTCAATTGTTCAAATTAATATGTATAATGGAAGAAAAACCATAACATTAATTTTCACCATTTAGAAACATAAACTAGAATTAACATTTTGAGAAAACTAAATTAACATTGATGACATTTTAAAACATTAACGAAAAATACACAATTATCATTCTGATTTTATTCCAACAGTCAAAATAAAACATAGAGGATCAGAGGACCCAACGGTCATAATAGACATTGGATTCTTGGGGGAACCAACAGTCGGATTTGTGGCCGTTTGAGGTCCAACGGTCATCTTGGTACTTATAAAAGGGTTTGGTCTCGGGTGTCCCTTACCCCAAGTGACCGAAGGAGAAAAGGAAGATGGTTCATGTGATCCCCTTGGTGCTGAGCACGGTCGCGGTGGCTTCAGCAATACTTATATTCCTTATGTTGAATGCTCGAAATCCCTACCGAATTCTCAAGCTCCTAGTAGTTTTAAGCAGTCTTCCCATCATTGTAATTGGGTTCTTAGTTGGAATTTTTGGTTAATTTACCCTAGTGGATGTTGTATCCGAAAGGTTGATTATTTGAATAAAAGAAATTTTCATCCATTTGGTGCATATTATTATTGTTATTAGTTGTTTGTTGGTTTACTTAATGGGTGATATTGTAAAAACAAACTTTTCAAAACAAAACATGGTTGTCTCGGGTTGTTACAAAAACAACAGAAATTAGTAATCACAATGGCCATTTTAAACCTATACTTCAATCATGGATTTGAAAATGAAATGAAAATAGGGAAAGAACAATTTCTTTATCATGAATAAATAATCTAAATCAAATTTAGAAAACTCATAAATTGATAGGGCCATGTGAAGAAGAAGAATTCAGATGGAGGGCATTAATCAATCATTAGAATCAAATGGGTAGAGAAAATAAATTAATAATTCCTCCCTAACTTATCAATGGATCATTTTGTAATGATGACTATATCCAACCCAATTCCATAGGTTATTCCTTATAATCATTCTATATTTTCATATTTTTTAAAATCATCTCACTATGAGACCTATCCCATGGAAGATCCTCTTAAAACTCTCCTTGTTGGATGAATTACCCTAGATATTTACTTAAAACAATTTTATGTAAATGAATTGTTAGGTTAAGTAATTAGTTAAACCATTTAATTTATTATTTAATTTATTCAATTAGCTCTAAACACTACCATGAATTATTGTGGTTCTATATGCAAATAAAATATATATATTTCCAAAGGTTAATTCCATTTTATTGATTCAACAATACCCTCAATTTTCTTATTTGTGTCTCTCCTTTGACGAAAAATCATTATTATCAAATATATATGCCAAATATTTAAAAATAATATGTTATTATTAATATAATAAAATAGGGATATTTTCTACCTGTAACAATCTTTTGGATCTAGGATTAAACTCATAATTATAATTTAAAATAATCTAAGGGTTCAAAAATGAAAAATGAGTGTCATTACACTTTTAAATCATAAATTATATATGTAAATATTAAAATATTTATTTCTTTTTATATGAGAATATACACATAAAAATTCAATATATTATTTGGTTTCTATTATTAAATACATGAGTGTCTAAAAAATATTAATTCATGAACAATAGAATGATGCAAATATATGGATAAAAAAGAATAAATTGATAATATTTATTTTATTTTTTTATCATAAAACATTACATAACTATTATATATTAACTCTATAAATTTTAAAATAATACAACTCCTAAATAAAATAAATAAAATAAGAGAACTAGATTCTAATATAATGGTACTCTGGGATCTCCATGAGTTATCATATATGAATTAAACACTATTTAAAGGAAAAAAAATCTTTTAGAATTATGGTTGGAATTTTTGAAATGAAATGTAAATAAAATTAATAGAAAAATAACTAAACGAAAAATAATTGATACAATAGGAATTTGTTGGATGAAAAAATTTTATATGAATGTTATAATAATAAAATACCCATTAAAATAATTAAATAATAATTAAGTATTCCATGAAAGAAAAATAATATATATTTATATTATAAAACAATTAAATAATCTAGTTAATTTTGAAAAAAAATAAGTATTTGACACAACAAAATCATATTTTTGTTTTTGGGAAAACATATTTTTTGTATTAAAATTCATTTTTTATAAAATTTAAAAATGAAAAAAAATATTCTAAAAAAATGTTTTTATAAAGCAAAAATAGTTTATGTTATAAATAAATTATTTTTTTGAAATAATAGTAAATTTTTCTAATGAAAAAAAATAAACTGTTTCAAAAAATTGGTATTTTCTAATAAATAAATAATTAATCAAGAATTATATTTTTCGGAATCATAATATTCTAATTAAATTTTCATAGTATATATGAATGAATTTTTTAGTTATCAAGATGTTATATGAAAATTTTAATGTGCTATTTTTTTTGTTAAATCACCATCCCCTAACAATTGAATGACATGTTTGGTCACTATTTGGAGAAAAAATATTTTATTCTAAAACACCCCACTCCTCCCCATAGAAATACTATCCATTATCACACCACTTATCTACATTATAACTTATTACATATAAGAATAATATTTAAAATACCTTCCAAAATTCATTATCCATTTTTTTATAGAATTCTTATTCAACAAAGTTTATTCCATAATCCCATGTAACATATCAAAGGATAGATTCCAATGTAAGTGGTAACCAATCTCAACAAAAATCTTTTGTTCTTTATTCCCCTCTAAATCCTCCAAATCTCTTTAAACCATAGTCTTATAATGACATTAGAATCATATGTTTATTAAAAAATTATTATATTCATTGAATATCTATTATTCTACTAACTCTCATTTATTCTTTAAATGAAAGAATTTCACATATTATGGTTAGTCATCTGCCTCCATGGACAGTGTATTTAATTATTCATCACCACATCCATGGGTGATTTTGATATGATATTAATGTATAATTATGGTATTAATGAATCAATTAAATTATATTTATTATTCAGTAACAATAAGACAAACATGGTTTTGACAAAATAATTAATAAACTCTCAGGATCGATGGTACCAATTTAAAAAACAAGTTACAAAACCATATTTAATATAATACCTAAAACATATCGATTATAAAAATGATTAATTTTTGGAACATTATAAACTACATACCATGAACCCACTAGATTTTAGAAACTCATGTGATAAACAATGTGGACCTTTATCACTATAATTATAAAAAAATATAAACCATTAAAAAATCATTTTTATATATTTTATACAAGAAACATTGAAATAATAAGTACTTAATAAATTAATGTAAAAGTATAATAACAAATATAATAATCATAAAAATTGTTATAAAACTACTAAATAATGAACATATGAAATATATTTATCAATTTTGTTTCAAGAACATTCAAAATCATTGGTCACAGCATGGAAGGCTTACACCACTAATGTGAGAAATGATTTATTTCAATACAAATACAGAATTAATAGGTGGAATTAATTTTTTTTTTCAGTGTGAACAGATTTTATTATGATTGAATTTTTCAATATGTTTTATTAATATGTGAAGTAAATGATGATATGATACCATAAATATCAAAGAGAATTATTGGTTAATTTTTGAACAACTTGGCTAGGAATATTCTAATAGTATCCTTCCATCAGACGATTGATAGTGTTGGTCCTCAAGTATAAGAATTTTTCTCAAGCCAAATCTAATGTCTTTTTTAGTTTATAAAACCATGAGGTTCTATTTTTTAGGTAAATATATCTGATGCTGTAATGAAAGATATTAAAAGGTAACTGAATAGAATATTAAATAATTTGATATATTGATTAACCATCCTTGTGTTTATAATCATGAGAAATTATGAAATAAGTGTAGAAAAAGGATTTTTTGAATTTATGTAGTACTTTTAAGTGCTTCATAAGGTCTAGAGTTGATTTGAAAAA
This sequence comes from Viscum album, assembly GCA_963277665.1. Taxonomy (NCBI): domain Eukaryota; kingdom Viridiplantae; phylum Streptophyta; class Magnoliopsida; order Santalales; family Viscaceae; genus Viscum; species Viscum album. Next base: position 1,876,000,714 of record OY728150.1, on the reverse strand, counting down.
TTATTGGTATCATTTGAAAGTGTCTATATTTTTTTATAATATAAGTATTTATGTTTATTTCAAATTAATTATAATTTAATATGTTTTTATGGATAGTGTATGAACGTTAGAAAATCATATTAATTTTGAAGTTATAAAAAATGGATAATCTCAAAATATTTATATGTATAACATACTAAATTATTAGAGAATAATACTTTAATGTTTGACTTTGATGATAATTTATATCTTTCAATAAATTTTATAATACTGTGAGAAATGTTTATGAAATAGATCAAATATATGAATTTGATATTATATTTCTTTCAAATCATTTGAAAAGGAATTCTACTGGCCCTATAAATTATTAATTCTAGTGTATGAATTTAATCGAAAAATGTTTCTATCTTTAATGTTATAATAAATTCTATGATTTTCCATAATTTTATTTTCTAAACATATAAAGTAATTATAATTATTCCAAATACTTCATTCATGTATAAAACATAATAAATCTCTCTTAGTCCATGATATTAGCATGATATTTGGAAAATTTAATGAAGATGAAATTAAGAAGATCACTTCTCTACTTTTTATAACACTTATAAATGAAAATATCTGAAAATATATCTTAGTGATGAAAGTGGAAAAAATATGATGTTAAAAATAATAAAATTAAATGTAAAAAATAAAAAAAATGATATTATATTTTTAGAGGGAATCTGATCTTCAAGTTCATGAGATGGATGATCACGACTTACTGAAAAATAGTGTCAAAAATATTATATTTTTCTGAATGAAATGTATGTTAATGTATATTTTTGGATTCATGGATCGGAATGTTGAAAAATTTATTCCATGATATGAATGATAAAATAATAGGATAATATATTAGGTTGATTTTATAGATCCATGATGAAGGCTATACTAGGTTTCATTAAAATAAACCATTCCTTAAAGAGATATTTCAACACTACAAGACATGTTTTTGTATATGTTTATACTACTATGAAAATCGATGTGAATATTTTTTGGGGTGATTGTTTAGAAAAATAAACTATGGTGTTTTTGAATGAATACCTTGATATATATTTGACTAAATTCCTAAATATGAATAAGAAATATGAAGGGAAGTGTAGTTCTTTTTTTTCTGGAGAAAATATTTGAAAAATAATTGATAAGAGTTCTTTGGAATATTTGTAGCATAAGCATGTGAGTTTTTTTACACATGTGAATATTTGGAGATTTTTTTTCTTAGATAAATGTGATTTATTATCAAGATAAGTTTGTATTTTTCAATACAGTTCAGGTGAGTGAGCCTCTCATGAAAATAATTTTTTTTTCAAAGAATAAAATACCTCTTAATATTCAGTAGAAGTGTTTTTGAGAATTGAGAATCCTAGGGAAAAAAGAGATCTTGAAGAAGATGAATAAGTAGAACTCGACAACATTTAGGACTTCCATATGCATTGAAGATGAATTTTACGGAGTTCAATGATTCTGTTATAGTATTGAAGCTAAGGTGGTGGTGAGAAGAAAGAACCAACTCTAACAACCTCTGATATATTTATATCATCAAGATATGAAGTGATAAAGGACAGAATATACTTTAGAAGACTAGTAAATGATAACATTAATGAAATAATTCTAACCCAAAATTATACTATTAGTTATTTGAAGTCAAAATACTTTTTATAAGAGTGTGGTGTACCTTAGGAAAACTGGATGGATCTAGTGTAATGTACTATTCAAGCTATAATTAAAGGAAAAGAATTTTGAGAGATTACATCAACTGGTGAGAGATATTGTAAAGAATATTTGAGTTGTATCCACTCAATCATTTGGTACCATGAATTTTAGAATATTTCAGGATAGAATTTTTGGGATATACGATATTGATGCTAATTAATATTGGGGAAAACAATTATTAAAACTCAACTCAAATAAAGAAGGGAGTGGTATTTAAATTAAAAAACATATAAAACCTTTTGTTTTTTCCTTTTAATTGTTTAATTATTTGGGTGAGGCACTAGGATACAAGAAGAATGGTCAAGGATTTAATTGGAATCAAAGAATGAATTAATGAAATAATTCATAAAAATGAATCCAGATAACAGATTTACCCACTCTCAATCTCAGCAATCTCACTAAACAAAGAATGACTAATTGGTATTAGAGTGTGGCCAACTCTAGAAAATAAAATTGGGTGACTGAAATTTTTTTGTTCTATCAATAGTATCAGAGTACCTTTCTGATGGATAATTATGGTTAGAAGAATTATTGGATTCATCATTTTATATCACAAGGTCCTGGGATGAGTGAAACTATAATTGTTGAATTTAATCAACATGGAGGGCATTCTCCCAAAAGTTTTGATGGAAATCGGAATCATGAAGTCGATCAAAAATATAGATATTTCATTCTATCTTCTCCATAAAATGAAATTCACTAATATTAATATGACTTAATATTTACAAGGATATGTGATCGATGGTATAAATTATATATGAATCCCATGTGAATATTACTAATTCAAAACATCAAAATTGGAGAGATATTTTTGAAGATATTAGGGTGGATAAGGATGAGATTACGGATGGATATATTAAAAGGTTTAATGAGATTCTTTAACACATTATTGTATTTGGAGAAAATATGAAGTATTTATAAATTGTAAATATGATGATGATAATATTATCTAATATATAAACTAAAAATATCAACTCTGGATGATATATGAGAGCATTTTGTTAATGATTTACACAACACCCACATTAACTAAAAAATGGGGAATGAATATATTTTAAAATAGAATGTAAATGAAGATATTGAATTCAAATAAATGATGGAATAAAATAACAATTTGATAAAGGTGGAATATGATTCATGTTCTGAAAATGATTATGGAATCACTATGGAGTACAATAAATCCAAGCCTTTTATCTTCAAGAAAACTAAAATGGAGAAGGGAAAATATAAGTATATGCTTACTCATAAAATTTTTAATTAGATATGAATTTATAATTTTTTATTGAGACCAAATTTTAAATATGAGGATACTCAAATTGAATATGATAAAGATAAATTTTCTAAGAGATGTTATGGAAAATTGATAAATGATGATTTTAATAGAAAGGAAATGTATTTAAGAAACATTTGGCTGAATTTGAAATAAAAATAAAAAATTAATGTCTTATTATCACCATTGATTGGGTCAACATATGAGGGTATATATTAAAATAAAAAAACATTTATAGGTCATATCATGAGGAATGGGATTTATTCATGAATGGAAGAGAAGGATGAAGGAGAGGTCTATACTGAATACATGTTTTGATAAGAAATTTTTTATTACCATCTGAAATGTTCCAAGATAAATAAGAGATCAATGTTGATGGAAAATATAAGACAAGTGAAGTTGATAAGGGGAGTGATATCATCAAATAGCTCAAACAATACACAATCAAAAGAAGATAACAAATTATAATAACATGATTCCAAGATACATGAAAAAGAAAAAGTGTTACATGAGGTTCATTCTATATGTTTTACTGCTCATTTTTTTAATTATAGAAATTAATTTTATGAAAAATATATATAATTTCAACATAAATGATCCAAATCTCATGATAAGACCATCCCCAATAAAATGGTACAAAAATTTAATATTTTCTCATGTGATACTGAATCTATTTAATATAATTATGAAGCGTTAAAAATGAAAATAATAATTTCTTGTGCCAATAAAAGTAATAAAATAAGTGATCCCACTATGAGGAAAAATGGATATAAGTTGGTAAAAACTGTCTATATAAAGGTAATAAGTCACCATAGTAACATGGATAATTTTCTAAACAGACCCACCAGCAAGATGAAACTGATAAATACAGAGCATTTTGCTTATGCTTTGGGATATTTGGATATAATGGCTTTGCATAATAGTATAATATATCATTACCATGGAGGGTCAATGAATCAAGTTGGATATAACCAAGAAATAAGAAAAGAAAATCATTTAGGAAAAAAAATAGCATGTGGAGAAAAAAGTGTATTTATAAAAAATGTTTTTATAATCCGATAAAAGATGAAAAACATATGTAATATATGATAAAATACGTCATGATGTTTAAGGGGGTATTAAATTACTTCCTAGATAGACTCAATGGACTATTTTATATAATAAATATGTGAAGAAAAATTATTGAACGACTTAGTATAAATCTAAAGAATATTGTGCCTTAATAGCTCACAATAAGGAAAGGATCCGACAAAAGGTTATAATCAAAAATGTCGTGAACAATCATGAATCCTCAAGAAGAACCAAACTTGAAAAATATAACTATAGGTATACAAAATCATATATATTTAGAATTTGGGAATAATGGTGGATATTTTTAGAGAGACATCTATCATCACTAATGCAATTGCTAACAATAATGTAAACCCCCTCCTATTTCAATTAATATTTTATTTTTATGGAAATATACATTGAATTGAAAGAGAACTGATAAATGAGGATTTAATGAGCATTATAATTAAAATATATAATAAGAAATGAAGAATTAATGTTGAAACAAGTAAGATACCATGATAAAGAGTTAGTGAGTACATCCCTTGTGGGGGAGTAAATATGAATATAATTTTTATAGAGACATGATATTATTTTTATGGAATTTCAAGATAGCACATTAAAATAATTTGTCTAATTATTAAAAAAATACTCACCTTATATGTTTTTAATTTATGAATCATGAATATAAAAGGATAGTGTTGGTTGTTGAAAAATTTGGAATAACTAGGGAGTAATTTTTTCATAATATTCTTTTGAGGTTTTCTATTAATATAGTATACATAAATTCTTGAAAAATATGTTGTAAAACCCTGAAATAGTGAAACATAAAATTGGTATCACAAGATATAATTTTAAATATTTATACATTATATCTTGGTGACATAAATCTTGTTTTCTACACTAGTTTTTACCACAAAGACATAAAGTTAACGCACTAGAGGTAAATTTCTAAAACATATGTGGTTCAATGAATCTCTCAACAAGGGTGAAAATGATTTGTGTGAGATTCATTCCCCGTTATCCATTTTCATTTATTTCCAATAATTTGTAGAATAAAAAGTAAAATATATTGAAATAATAATTTGGTGATATTGAAAAAACAATATGTGATTGAAGAGCCCATGTATTGGATTTTATTTGGTATCAGTATGAAAAAAAATCCATTTTTATTTATGTTTTAAATATTTTTTAGTTATGTGTGAATGAAATGATGAGGTATTTACATAAATAGAAAATGAACTATTTGATTATTCTTAGAGAACATGTTTAGGAATATTCAATTCACAAGATTTCAATAAACAACTGATAGAGATTGTTCACATGTTAAAAACATGTAATCAAGCTAAAATTGTAACCTAAAATGTTTTTAAGGACTTAGTGTGATAGTTTCATAATACAAAATGATGATGTTATTATTACAGAAGTTTAAATATATCTAAAGTAAGGTAGAAGAGTTAAAGATATAGAGAAACCATACCTAGGTTTTTAATATTTAGTAATGGTAAATAAATGTTAAAAATACTTCGATGATGTTATGAAGTGATTTGATGTGTTCTCGTTGTTATTTTGTGGATTTGAAAATGTCTTTGAGTCATTTGAGAATGTCGATAATTTTTTAACTGATCGAAATACTTTATGCTTATTTCATAAGGCTTATTTTTTTCAGGACATCATTGTAATCATAATAATTTAAGAAAATCATAAGTATTTCCTATAGAGAAAAATGAAAAATATCATAATACATCTAGGTATAATATATGAATTTGATGAACCATAATATTTTTTTGTATGAATCCATTAATAATGTATGTCTTTAAAGCCATTAGGTAAGTATTTGAGGTAGAGAATATGAATTCTGTGTAGTGTAAAACCTAGAGGTCATATGATGTTCAAGTCATATATAATGGGATTCAGTTGTTCTTATAAAATCAAAATCATACTGTATGACTTTAATCTAAATTCATGTTTGAATTAAATTTCATATAAAAATATAAGAATTTCTAGATTTTTTTATTCAAGAGAGGATAAAATATTATTATTCCAGAGATATCCTTTAAAGCCTAAAACAACGTGAAGAACTCATAATCAATGATACAAGAATAATTTGAAGAAAACTTGAAGAAGAATGAATTGAGGATATCAATTCACTAATATGTTTGATATATTTTTGTAAGAGTATTTAATAATATTTATTTCGAATCAAATTGTAAACTAAATATATTGTCATTTGATGTAAATTTCATTGTAAAAAGAAAAATTATAAATTATGTTCCAATATATTAAGATAGAAACTGATCATTAAGGCTATCAGAATTAAGATCAAAGCTAATAGAAAATGTAGTTTCCGGAATATTATACACTTAGGAAAGCAATTCCACAATTTATGTATAGTGAATCATGTTTATGAACATCATAAATTAGTTTTGTGGGTTATTGAATTATAAGATTAACTGTTTGATATCGAGTACATGTCTCTGACAAAAGATGGAATGGGTTTTTAAGAATCCCTCGCACAGAAAATAGAGGGTTCCATGCCACTAGATAGGTTACTTTATATTTTTTACCATTGTATCGAATGATTATTGGATATTTAGTGTTGTTTTTTGAGATATAATCACCCAAGGATTATAGAGTAAATACCTGAATATATATTCAATAAATTCCAAAACTTTTATTAGTCGAGGGGTAGAGTTTCCCTTTTTTGGATATAATAGTTGAAAAATAAATGATATGAGGGAATGCGATTGATTGGGTACCCTATATATGTAATTTATTTAATTAAAAAAATATTTTAAGATTTTTACATTTATATAAATGTTATTTGAATACAATAAAATGTTTATAGGTTCCTATATGGATAAGGTGGTCTAATTTGTCTATAAATAAATGAGTTACATCATGAATATAATATGTATTGATAAGAATAAAATGAATAAGAGTGCGTTGTAAGTATGAAACCGAGATAACCATAAGATTTTTTTAGGAAGTTAAATAAGTAGACCCCAATAATTTTTGGGAAATCCTTATTAATCAAATAAGAAGAAGAATTATTATAGTGATATTGATACTATTTTGATGAATATAAAAAGGTGGTTAAAGGTAAGAACCACTTCCTACAACCTAAAATATCACTATATATTCATCAGATATAATGAGAATGTCCATAAAATCCATTGCAATACAAGGATTTGTTGAATTAAAGGATAATTAATGTAAGCCACAACTACAATAGTTGTCATGGGAATTTTTAGAACATTTCATACTAGTGTAAAGTACCACTTGAAAATTGGATGGATCAAGTATAACGAAAATGGCATGATATTGTAAAATAATAATCTTTTCAAAAAAATCATCCGGATTGAGGTAATATAATTAACTCATTAGGAGGTGAAAACTCTATAAATTGGTACTAGGAAAATAATTATATTAATAAATATAACTTTCAAGATATTATTTTTATCCTCACTTAAAATGATTTATTATGGAGAAACAAAGTATCATAACTCAGCCTGAACCAGGAAAGGAGTAGGCTATCAAGGTTGAACCTCAAAAATATATATGTTCTATGAATTTTAACTAATTATTTATTTGGGTAGAATAATGAGACAAAATAATATTGTATTATGTAATTAACTCTCCATATTCATTGATGTAAAGGAGGAATTCATAAAAAAATGGATCATTAATTCACTCATCTCCCTCATAGTGATCTCACGGGACTGACGAACATTAAGAAATTTTCATTTCTAGTATCAAAAATGGTTTTAATCTATTTTTATAATATAAATAAAAATATATGTTGATATTAGGATTTTGAAATTATAAAAATCATAAAAATATTAATAATATTAAGGATAAATAATAACAGTTAATATAATATTATAAAAATAATAATATTGAGACAAGTTTCTCAAATTTCAAACATTTTGGACCAATATAGAACATGAAACATATAAAAAAAATTAATAACATTAATAAAAACTAATTTACATGTTATTATCATATATAATCAAAGAATAAATTACATTTACTAATACTATTATATCATAGAATCTTTAGAACTGTAGAGTAAACAATCCCAAATGATCGATATTATCAACATAAAAAAATGTAAACCATATGATGCAAAATGGATGATAAAACATATAATAAACACCAATAAGGTTTTTAAATGTGTAATTAACGTTTCTATCCAAATATTTATAAGGTTAGTATAAATGTGAAGTGAGATAAGACTCAAGGTATGGGTGTTTCTCTTCCGAATATTCTTTTTTTTCAAGTATATTTTTCTTTATTGAATATCCTTTATTGTTTTTCATCTTACCCATGTGTTTAATGATTACCCTACTGATTTAAATTTATTTTTGATGTATTATTTTTATTTTTAACTGATATTTATATTGAATATCAACCACATATTTTCATAAATAAATATTAAATCTTTTTAGATTAATATTCAACGCTTTTCACAAATATACACCCATAGATCGTAAAGGATTAATGTATTTGGAGACTAGATACCCAACATTCTTATTTCATTAAATATATTTAACAAATCCCATAAATATATTCCTCTTTAGTACACTTTATATAAATAACATACTTAAATAATTCTTTAAAACATAGAGAATGGAAACATAATAATGTATGAGATTAGATGCTTAGTATATGTAAACATGTATGATGTCAATTTATTAATATATGAAATCATAAAATAAGAATATGTGTATGATAATATGATTATAGATTAAAACATTTATACCTTTTCTATCATAGATTGTAAACTTGGTCTATAAGAAAAAAATATCATTTCAAAATACATGAACTTTAATAGGGAGAAGTAATCATAAATCAATCATGAACTATTATTTGATGTCATATATGTGTGGAACCATCATTAGTATAGAAATAACTTCCTACTTCATGGTTAACATGTAATACTGAAAAATAATATTGTATCAAGCATCAAAAACAGTTAACTATTTCATAAATGATCATACATCATCATCTATTTAAAATAGTGGATCAAGCACATTAGCCTATCTCTTATATAAAATAAAGCACATTGTCTTGTTTCCCTTCATCATTTCAAGAGATATAAAACATTACCCATTAAATTGGAGAAAGATATAAGTCTCGCCCATCGCATAATAAAAATAATTGATATTGGTGACACAATATTATAAAATATTTATCATATTATAACCTATGAAATGAAATGAGTTTCATAAACATTTAATCATATAATAAACCATTGAAATGAAATAGGTTTGACGAACATTTCATCATTTATTCATAACATAATCCATGGAAAAGGAATGAGTTTCATAAAAATATTTTCATTTGTAAATATGAAACATAATTTGAAATAATAAGTATGGTATGATATGGATAATATCCCATATAAATATCAACTATCATCAAATGTTTTCATTTTAGATGGAAAATAATTTTCAAAGATCACTTTGAACATTTGTTGAGGAAAATAACATTTATATATTGAATACAATAATTATAATATAAAAATTTCTCAAACAATAATGCAAAACTTTTATTTGAAAATAAAATTTGATAATTATAAAATAACCTTTAGATTATTTAGATATTATGATGGATGAAAAAACCATTTATTTTGTACATGTTAAAACAAATATTTCTTTCACATTTTTTGTAAATAGTGAAAAGAGAATTATTCAAAAAATGATAAGAAGATTTCATTTAAACCATTTTTGAAAATATAAAAACGTGGGTAATAATGTATTTAAACAATAATTGGAAAATTTTGAAATATCTCCTTGAAATATTTTTAGAAAACATGGACTTGGAAGAAAATGATTTTTTACTGAATAGAAAAATAATGTCGGTTTTTCATAAAATTATTGTTTTTAATATTTGATATACAAAAATAGTAAAATGAAATTTTCATGAAATAATTAAAGAATTATAATATTCCTGAGTTTCATCATATATGAAACATAATATTTCATCAATAGAAACATAATCCTAAATTATCAGGATAAACAATTAGATTAAATAAAAAAACCTTTATCATATTGGAGTAATTTAAATCATATTCTCCATGAAGGAAAAAAATTGATAGACATTTAAATAACCATAAATATTACTATATAAATCAAAAAAAATATTTTTATTTGTAGTATATAATGAAAACAAAAGAAAAAATTTCTGAATATGGAATGTGACTCACAGAAACAAAATTGAGAAGGAAATCTGATACGTATTATCGTAAATTTTGAATCATAATAACCATGAAAGATTAAAATTTAAATAATCCATTGAATATAATGATAATAAATTAATTCATGATATTATATGTTAGTGGGGCTTTATATACACCTCCTAAAAGAAGATAGGTTCATAGAAATACATAAATCCTAATGAAGATAATTTGAGATAGAAATTTATTTCCTTATGTCTCGACTTCTTAAATACAAATTTGAACCTACTATATAATAAATATTTATGTATATTTCATATATTTTATAACCATAATATTATTTATCATTTGATAAATTATTTAGTTGTGAAATTTTGTTACCTCTTTATGAACAGTTCCTTGTCGATGGAGTTTTCTATGTAATAACTGGTTTGTTTTTATGTATGTTTTGGTTTTTTCCATTTAGTCATTTTAGTCTGGTAATGATTTCATCATATAAATAATTTTAAACATGATATAAATTTAACATATATTAATTTTATATGAATTTATAGAAATTAATAAATTTTATACAAGGAAAACAAATTACACCATTCATGGAGATGGTTGTCCGTAAAAACACATGAACACTATCTCCATTTTCATGATGAATAGAATGGAAGAAAGGTATGTAGAATATAAAATTTAAATAGATATTATTATTATCTATATATAACATATATTCATTAAATTTATCTTTATTTTTGTACATGTAATTCTTAAGTGGAAAATTAATCACAACTCTTTGCGAGGATGTAGTCCTACGTACACACAAGCGGTATTATCGTATTCCCAAAGAATGAAAAGTAAGAAGGTATATGTGATATTAAAACTATAGAAGTATTATTTTGTTAGGAATAAAACACATATATATATATATAGAATATAAATCCATCATTTTTATCTTTAGTGAGATACAGTGATGGAAAACCACTTACATTAGTTCGTGAGGTGGTAGTCCAAGGTACACAAGATAGACAGTTTCATTTCCCATTTGATGGAAGTGGAGATAGATATCGGTTATTCCATAGATATAATGAAGTATCATTATACGGTAGTTTTTTATATATTGGTATTATTAGGACATTAATGGAGGTATTAAGAGAATAAATGAAAAGAAGGTTCTTAGTTATGACAATTACCTTCTCATAGAACAACACCCTTTAAATATCTTATTAAGGACGTTAGGTTTGGTCTTTTGGGATGAAACGTTTATCTAGAAGATAGATAAAGATGACAAGGATTCATTTTTGCACCTCTTGGTTGATTAATATTGAATAAAATTTGTTAATAAATGAGGGGATAAAGTTCCCTTCTATTATTGAGGAGTGATATTTTTCTAAAAACCAAAAACAATTGTATAATGGGAAGTCACTATCACCCATAGTGCCTCAATAGTAGGTAAATAATACAGTGGATGTATTATATGCTCGATAAAATAATCCAAAACAATAATATACACATGTTTTAAACATTTTATTCCCTTAACCTCTATGTTTTATCACTTTTACCATTTTAGTATTAACCACAATAATTAGAATCGTTTTATTTAACAAGGTAATTTATCATTTAGACATAAAAATAAAATGAGAAATATTATATTATTTTGAAAAAAAAAATATAAATATTGATTATAATTTATTAAAAAATATTCTATGTGGGTGGAAACATAATTTTTACATAAGCGTAAGTAACGTACAAAACCCCATTTTAACCATAATCATGCTAATTAATATTTATTGTCTTTAATATTAATTATAATCAAACGTTAAGTTGAACTTATTTTATATTATTAATTATGTATAATAGAAATATTAATTCAATTTTTTCAAAATTAAATCAATTAATGGGTAGAATTTAATTTCATATTAAACCCAGAGATACAATGAAAACGCATCTTTCTATAGAAAAATATTTCTAAAGATTATGATGTTTTTTATAAAAAACAATATAAAATTTCGTATAAAGTCTTAAATTATATTAATTATAATATAATATAATTAATTTTACTTTTATAATCATTTTAAAACAAAATTAAACCTTATAAAATCTTCAAACACAAATGATGTTTTTGATAAAAACCAGTATTTTCACTATTCATGTAAAATTTAATCTTTTCAAAAAATTCACAAATATTTTCCATATAAAAAATTAAAAATTATAATTTTAAAAATGAAGTATATTTCTACAAAAAATATTTAAATTTGTCTAAAAAATAATTTTATTATCTTTTTATAAAAATGAACTAAAATAGTTTTTTTGAGAAATCTGTATTTTCAAAATATTTACAGTATTTACAAAAAATTAAGTACTTTTTTCAATAGGTTTTCCTTAAATAAAAAAATTATACTATATTTTTAATTTTTTTTCATTCATACTCCCAATTCAAATTTCTAGGTTATAACAGTATTGTTTGAAGAATAATATTAATCGTATATCATCGCTCGTTAAAACTCGAGGTTCTTTTTAACCCATAAAATCGAAGAAATTAAATTTATTAAAAAAAATATATTTCCTAAAAGCATAGGGTTTTACTTTTTATCAGGGTTATTTCTTTCTCTTTTTAATTATTATGGTTATATTCTCTTTCACACACACACACACTATCTCTCTATTTTTATTTCTCATATACACCCTTTATGTTACTTATACTTCCCTTCCCTTTATTTTTAAAGGATAGTATTCTAATTATAGATCCCATATAATTACGCATTTAAATAAACAACTATGATATTTCAGATTAAACTATTAATATGGTGATATCATCCACTCAATGATTTATAAATCACAAAACTATTTGTTTCAATATTACGAAATGTTATTATTAAAAAAATATTTCAAAAATTTGTTGAATCACCATATTAAAAATATATTTGGATGTTATTTATTTATCTATTTTTATGAAAAATCACAAAATGTTTTAAAAATAGTTTCATGAAGAATATTCTATTTTCCATTATGTTTTTATCAATATTTATTTTCAATGTTTTTATTTTTATCATATCCACTTTTAATTTTCATAAAATATAATTTTAAGACAATATTATGTTAATGTCATTCTTTAAAGATGATAAATTCCTAATTTTAACATTACATAAAACTGATGACATGGTTTTATTAAAACATCTAAAATTTATTTTCATCCTTTAAATGATTCTTCATCTATTCTACCAGTAACGTAAATTCTTACAAGTTGACTATTTCTTATATTGTATTCCCTTCAATAATATATTTCACATAAATTAATACAATGTTAAGTTAATCCTTTTAATATTTATCCATGTTTATATGTTTGTTTTGTATTGTGGGAAAGAAATATTAATGAAATAAATGGTCCATAACATCCACTTTCTATCATTATTATCAATTGTAATTAATGATAATATTTCCAATAATCCATTTCGCTTATGAATACTCATTGATTCTATCTTCTTATTGATGTGTTCTAACCTCAATACTCATACATTCAATTGAGTATCGAAAGAATTTACTAGACTATATAACATTAATACTATGTTATATAATTACATTATAATTAATTATCTTGGTTCAATGATATTTACCTATTGATTAAGATTTTATTTTTACTTTTTTATATTTATTTCAATTATTTGAATATCCCAATTAATTATTGTGAGATTATTTTCATCTATTTATGATTTATGGTTTATTTTTTACTAAATTATATAAATTTATTAATTATGTAATTTTAACTTATTTAAATTTATTTGGTAATTCGATTTTAACTATTATAACTCAGATTAAAATGAAGTTATTCTTTTTTAGGATTCTTATGTTCTTTGGATTAAATTTTATCATTTGTCCCGAGATCAAATTCAAACATGATATGAAAAAACCATTCAATGTTAAAAACCATTCGTGTGGACAAAGTAGACCAAACCTCAGTAAATGAATAATAACTCATGTTACACACCTCTAATTTATGTTATTCTAGTCATATATAAAACAAGAATAATATTTATGTTTAACCATTAAATTTCATGGATTTATTCACTCATAATGTTATCTACTATACGATCAATATGGAATGAAGATTTCTGGAATCCTGTGTCCAAAATATTCATTCTTATTAATTATTCTATAACTTCCTCTATAATCGTCCAATTAATGTGAAATTTGGAGGGATGATAAAAATTTAAATTTCTGGAATATTATAAGAAGGAATGCGAAAGAAATTTGGCCATATGGTGGATAAAATAGGATCTAAATTATAGAGTTTAGATTTAGAAGTAGAAGTTATATCACCCATTTCTTTTGTTCTTTTATATTTATATTTATAATTTTTTTAATTTAATTTTCTTTTAAATAACATTTTAAATTTTTTTCTTTTAAATAAAATATAATTCATTCATAGTTTTTATTTTTGTTTCATCTTCCACTGGCCCTTCTTTCTCTTTCATCTTCTCATCCATCTATTTTCTTTTATATTCATTGTTTTATCTTATTTTATCTTTTTCTTGTCGTGAAAACATGAACTATTATACTAATGATTATTATTAATTAAACCAAAGAATATCTTGGGGGATTAATTTGGTTATGTAACTAGAGTCTATGTTTTCATCCTACATTGAGTTAATTCTATGGATAATATATAGTGGGTGTAATCTTCATTATGGTTGATTAAAGATTAACATCTTGACCAGCAACCATTTTCCATCTATTTGATAGGTTGATACAGAGTGTTTGTGGTGATCTTTAAGTAAATTTTGAATTCATATCTACGGTTGAATTAGGGGTTCACACATACAATAGAGTGTGTTCACTATGTAGATTTGATGTTATTCAATGATGGTGCTCCCTAAAATTTTTCTCGAGAGAACTTCCTTTATACTCTAATTTCATTCTCTTTATATTCACATGGTAATTTAAAATTTCACGTCACTTACATTTTATTTTATTATTTCATTTATATTTTCATTTTCATTACAGTAATTATTATTAAAAGAAATGAAATTTTTTTAGGTTAATAAGATTCTATGAGTAAACATCTGAGAAAGCACATCAAGTGAGACAACAATGGTTAGCAGTTGTGCTGCATTAGAAAAATAGATTACCTATTCCATAACCTATGAAATGTGTACATCAAAGCAAGATTCATTTCCTAGAATAGGTGCCAGGATGTTTTTGTACAAAATTATTTTCTTCTACTTTTATTATTATTATTAATATTTTGTTTAATTTAAATTTTAATTTATCATTAATTCAGTTTTCTAAAATACTATCTATTTCTTTCTTGGTTTTTATTTTTTTTTCTACTTCCAGTCACCCTTCCTATTCTTCTCAATCTTATTCTCCATCATTTTCCATTAAATTTTATTTATTTTATCTTTTTTTCTTCTTATAACCATGAAATATTATACTCGTCATTGTGAGTAATTGACTTGAGGAATAACCTCGAGGTAGGAATCTGGTGCTTGAACTTGAGGCCATGTTTTAATTCTACTTTAACATATTTATATGTATAATTTACAGTAGGTGTAAGCCTCTCAATAGTTGTCTAATGTTTATCTTCACTATCTAAAACATTTTTCACACGATGGAGTAGTTGGATTAAAGGTGTTATTGGTGATTAAAAAGTAATGGTTTTAATCATAATCGAGGAAGATTGAGGGGTTCCCACATACGATGGAGTGTGTTCAGTAAGTATATTTGTAGGTGGACCATGAAGGTTCTCCATGAAAATTATCTTGGAGACTACTGCCTTTCTTCTATAATTATGTTCTATAATGAATCAAATGATAATTTAGAATTGTGTGTTATTTTCATTTTAGTTTTGTATTTCTTTTATATTTTCAATTTAATTGTCTTCATTAATATTAAAAAGATAGTTAGTTTAGGTGAATTATACTATGTGAGTGAGAAACTGACAAAGTTCCTCAAGTGATATGACCCTAGTCAGTCTCTATGCGGTAATATGAAAATAATTTGATTTTCCAACACCCTATGATAGTTGTTCATCAAAATGTCTAATTTATTTCCATGGGGAAATCATGTTATGATTTCAATGAATATTTTAATTCAATTCATAAATGAGGGGTCTAATTGGGATAAGAACTATACATAAGAGGGTGAATTAGTTTCTGCAAGTTCTTATCAAATTTAAACAACATGAATTTAAACAATTTTCAATTTACCTTTATCACTTGCTATAATGAAAAAATAACTCATGTTCTCTCCTTACATCTTAATTTTTTATTGCATGAACTAACACACGAACAAAAGGACTATAATAATTTATAATTTTCACCACTCAGTTTGAGAATGATAGTCCTTAGTGGGAACTAGATTCCTCTATGATAACATAACAAACTAAATTCTTCTTATCAGCTACAACGAGCAGTGTATAAGCTTCAGACTTATATGTTCATGTATCCTAACTATACATTGGTATATCCCCTTTATAAGTGCATCCCATACTTTACAATGAATAAAATTTATATCAAAATAATATATCTTAATACATGTGTAGAATATAATTTCATTGCAGATATTATGCCATTATCTACTTTTTATTTCATTTGCATAACAAAATAGAGGGACTTATTCTCTTGCATAGTCAGTAGCACATACCTCCTTGCCCTTTCACAGTAGTATATCAATAATACATCAATTACATTACATCACCAAATAATTATTTTCTTATAAAAAGGGGAAGGATAATATTACAAAAAACATCAATGGGTCATGTATATGTGGAGACCAAGAGAATCCCTAGCGAAAATATCAGCACCCCTAGGGGAAGAAAGCCTATGAAATTGAAAACCATGAGGGGGACATATTAAAAGGATTTAAAGGATAAAAATTCAACCAGACAGTTCTCATATCTCCATGTCTGGGAATGATGAGTACCAATTGAGAGGATGGAATTTCATATTCAAATCATGTAAGTGATCTTATGCAGATTAGAGAAAATAAATTAATGATATCTCAAAATTATTTTATAGTTCATCGCCACCGAAAAAAATGAAATATCATTATAGTGACAAAAATAATGATCATTAAGCATGGACTCTGCCACCTCTGTAAGAGAATAGAAAATCCAATAAAATGTGCTAAATATGAATAATACAACGCCCTTAGAGTCTCAAACTGCACATCATCCCTGCATGAGACCTTGTTAAAAATAACTGTCAATATTCAATTTGATATTGTGTGGAGGTGGGTTCCACCTCACCCATTAACCCACTGGATATAGTTTGTTCAATGAATTTGAGTTCCTTCTTGTATTAATACTACATCCCACTATGAGAAAGATATATAATCACTTCTTTTATTGTTTATGGTTTTTGGTCCCTCTAAAAAATTAACGAATGAATTCTTCCAAGCATGCCAACTTAGAGTCAAAACTAGTCAATTCACTTGAAATGTCCATATTTTATAGGCCCAATCCTTTTAGAGAAATAAATCCGATGTGGAATCCTCTTTAATTTTTTAATAGGATAATTTTGAAGCTAAAATAATACCCCCACTATTTAACATCCATGTATACAGGTAGTGCGTTATTCCAGAACCTCCAAACCAAGAAATTGTATTTCGTTGGTATAAACATGCACCAGAGAACTTATCCACATTGATCGATGAAGTGATACTATTATGAAACCTTCTTGTTATCCTTGGTTGATAATTTTTAGAGGCTGTACCTGTGAACATTCTTGAATCTGGGGACTCCTCCAATTCTTATTTTTAGAATATTAATTTAAATTCAAATTCATACCACTAACTTTTTTCACTAATTCTAAAATATTTCAATTTGGATTGTTTTAATAACATATTCCCATCATCGAATTCAAATTTTTAATTTTTGTGTGTTAGAATAACTACTAAATGACATTGCTGAAGATAAGTCAACAAATTTTTTTAAATTTGAAGAGATTATGAAATTATTTCCTGTGCATAGTTATTTAGGAATTTGCAATAGTTCGTTAATATTATTTTTTAACTTCTAGAATTTTATATTGAATGATAAAGACTCAATAATATAGTGGGCCTCAAATTTATTGATCCGTAGATAATGATGATAATCTCCTCTAAGGAATGGTTTATGTATTGTGGTTTATTCTTCCATATTTTCTCTTGACTACATTGTGAAAAAAATTATTCCATTATTGAGGTCTTAAATTATTCAAGGCTACAAAATTCCATCATTCCATGAATTATGGAATGGGATTTTATTCTACTGTAGAGGTCCCATATTTTCTAGATCCTCCAAAATTAACCTATCCTTCGTAAAAACATGGTTATCCTTATACATTTTTGAGAAATATGATTTAGTATCCACTAATGCATGGAATCATACACAATGGAATGATTCCATGGATACAAATTTCTATCCTAATACCATTTTTAGTATCAATATAGAATAGACACTTATACTACAACATAACCTTAGTTAGTGTCAACTGACTATGGTGTGGGTATTAGTTACAATACAAGCCCTCATCTCCAATCAACTTCTATGGCACAATACCAAGCTTTGCGGCCTGAAAATTATTCTATTAATCCTTCAATTAGATTGTATCATAAAATACTTCTAGGACATATAAAAACATTGGGATAGATTATTCATCATCTGAATTAATCATCCATCATCATCATATCATAATAAATGTGCGTTTGAAATTGAAATATTCATTTACAACAAAAGATAAAATGAAATAACATATCCAATCCTTCAGCAATATCCTCCAATATTTTTATCAAAAATTTGGAAAACACTAAAAATATTACCATTGTAATAAACTACTGGGATAAAATAATAATTACAAAACACTTCATTTTAATTACTGAGATATAAAAATTATGATCAACATCTATCTTTGGTTATCTTAAGGCTTCATCTAACACATGTGGATATAAAATTCAATTTCCATTCATCATAGTGATTTATAAACTTTCATATTAAATCCTCGATAAAAATTAAATTTCTAAATATATTTTTTGTACAACAATAGTATTATCTCCCAATTTGTTAAATGAGATAAAATAAATCAAATTCCTTACCAATATTTTAATATATATCATCCAATATTTATACACTTAGAAAAAAAGAGACACTTTATTGGCAAAACCTTATCATATTTAATAAGATCAACTACTTATTATTCATGGTTAGTAAATCATTAGAATCTCAATTTAATATCTAATATACTTCTTCCATGATACATCATATTTACTGGTAATTCATTAGAATATTAAAATCAATGAAATCATTGAATACCACATTAACCAAATACAAATCACAAAAGGTGGTCTCAAAAATCTCCCCATTTTTATTTTTTTCATATACCTATATAAAATTATGTTCCAATATTAATATGTATAACTCACTTCTTACACATTTTTCAAGTATTATTTGGAACTTTTTTCTCTCAAATACTTAATATGTTTTATTTCATTATATCCACTATTTCTCAATATCTCCACCTTTCCCATAAATATTTCTATTTTTATTTCCCTCTCCTTTATTGAAAATAAACACAATTTACTTGGGAAAAAATGAAATAAAACTAATAAAAGTGCCATCAACTATTCCACGTCCGCTGAACCATGTTTAGTGTACAAAACAAGGGAGTTTGTTTTAGAAAAATATGACAACTATTAAAGATTGAAATGTTACCAAATAAAATGATAATACTCCAACAAATCATATAGGTGTGTCCAAAATAAATCTGGTTGTCAAAAATTATATATACCAATTGAGGTATGAATTTACTATGAATATGAATATGATTTTCCTACTCTAACAGAAACACATATGCTAAAAAAATTCCATTAAATATGTTAGGATACAATAACCTTAGAACTTATTAAAACATTCCCTTTCATGTAATTGTTAATTTAGATTTATCCCCATTAATGTTTGGATTTTATTTTTAATTTCCATGGATGATAGCTAAAGAATACAAACTTTTTCAATGAACTTTTCAGAAGAAATTTCAATAATTTTTATATTTTCATTGGATAATAATTTTGGTACTTTAGTCAACATTCATCATTTGTATATCTATATGAAAAAAAATATTTATGATATTAATAATTATATATCTCTAGATAGATTTTTTTAGGATATCTATAATGAGAATACAGCAAAATTGAAATCTTTATGTGGCTATCTAAATATAAAAATTTCCACACATTTTATATGGAACATCAATTTAATTTAGACATTTTAGAATAATTATTTTTGAAATATATATAAGATTTTATATTCATCTTATTTCTATCAAATGTTGAAAACAACTTCTTTTACATCACCAAATATGATTTTCCAATATATTTTCATTTGAATACCATTTTATAAATCAATCGATAAAGTTGAATTAGACATATGTAATATCAAAAATTAAGAACATCCATTCATTATCATGATATCCCCTTAAGAACATGATTTAACATTAATTAAATATATTTTATGTTTAAGTAAAATAATAATTTATTAATGGAATAAGGTGGATATTACTAATCATCATGGTGAACAAAAAATATGAGATTATTTTATCAATAATAATATTCAATCATTCATGATACCGCATCTTATTTTCAAATTTGTATTCACTTTTTTATGGATCTCTTCAAATACACTTCTTACTTGTGTGATATAGCATAATTTATTGTCATTATATATTGAATTATTTTTAAGGAATTTTATTGTGATTGAATGATAGTTAAACAACCATTAAAATTGGGTCTAGTCATCATATATATCCACAACATTCTTCTTTTTTATCCAGGGTTTTTATTTTTTGAGAAATTATAATTAAATTCTTATTATCCTTTTCAAATTTTATTATTCCCTACAATAACACCATTTCTTGTACTTTCTCTAACAATATTTATTTTTCCAAATAATTTGGAAAATTAACTATACATTATTCTCAGCTTTGGTTTCATTATTAGAGTATATAAATAAAATCTTGTGATTGATCATCATTACGTAAAACTTTTAATAAGTGATACTCCTACTAATCTTCTTAAACTAGTGTTAAACCTGATTTCCTTTAATTTTCTATTCAAAGGATCATCCAACTATATTTTTAAACTACATGTGTGTAATCTGTTTTTAACATTCTTCGGATTTATCCCAAAACAATCACTATTACTTATTCACAAGTGATATTCTATATGTCATTTAATTTAATAAATTTTCACCTGAACATGCATCAATTATAAGCCAACAACCATTACAAACATTGTTTTCACGCCTGGATTTTCAATTCCATACTTTGTTTCAAATCCTCTTTTGGTCCTTGGCTTTCTCTTACTTTCTGGGTGTTCCGAGAATGAAATTTTTGTGACTCTTGTGTTATTGATATATGACTTTAGTCATGGAGGTCATGGATGGTAGAAGGCCTCCTCTTTTTTCAATTTGGTTGTGTGAGGTTGTGGTGTTTTGGAGTTGGATTAGTGACACTCTTTATGGAACCACTTGTGCGGTATGTTGTTGGGGTGGTTTATACCCATGAATTGGAGGAGAGTTTCATAAGGATTTTTTTATTATCCATGTTTGGATTACTAGAAGATTATTTATCAAATAAAAATAACATTTTTTTATTGCATTCCCATTAAAACATTATTAAGGTTATAATTTCATTGTATCAATTAATCACCATTGTTTTTTTATGACCATTAAGCAATCTAGGAAGGTTATGTTAAAATAAGGTTTTGGGTTGAGTAATTTTGTGATTTTATATTGTATATAAACATTCAAATGGAGAAATAATAGAATTAAGGTACGATACCATGACGAAGGATCCACACTGACCCAATTCCAACAACAAAACTGAATAAATCTATTATCAATTAAATCTGTAGCACACAAACCTAAACATCCCTGGACCTAGCATATCCACCATCATGATATTCAAACCAATCAATCCTATTATTTCTTTCAATTTTTCTAAAAATATTACCAATTTCAGTTTTAGTTCCCTCAATTAAATTATAACATATGGACTCTATCTATGGGTACGACACTTGAATATACCAAGTACTACAATTTTAGTTAGTTTGTGTGAGTTTATTAAATTATTAATTTTCTATAATCCTGTAGGAATTAATGATTCCCTACTGGATATTATGAGACAATATGAGAATAATAATCATATGTTTATATGATCTTATATTCACATAATAGAGGTCTTATTACATAAGAACACTCATTTGGTAAATGATTGGTAATAATTCTATATCCATTTAATTCTGAAGGCTCAATATGTGTCATTTCTAGATTGACCAATTTAATCTTCAATTCAGGATACACATCTTGTGCATATTATCCAGATCATCAACCAGTGATACTCTATCTTCACAATCATTTATCATATTTTGAATATCCACTTCTTGCATAACATTTTTCTCTTATAACAGCGAGTCATGTTCCTTGGTTCACTTGGATTTAATATCCAATTATGCATTCATTTCATTAATATGGATTTTCATATTTTATTCCAATGCAAGGATTATTATTCTAAAATTATTTAGTGGACTCATTGATTTATTAGATTATTTTGAGCCATTATAATTCAAAATTAGAGCATTTCACTTCAATCTCCCATTTACTAATTCATTTGAATGTAACTAGTTTTTAAAACATAAATCATTTAAGATATACATCTCTTAAATCCTTACTCAGAAATCATTTTTTTTATTTTATGGAAAGCCGAATTCTGGTTTGCCGGTACCCATACAGCCGAAACCCAGACACCATAACATAATTCAAACTGAAATTTTAAAATTCAAACCACCGCCTCATCACCTCGAGCCGTGAGCCTGCACTGCCTCAAGCGCCGAGCCGCCATCCGATCTGACATGCCCTGTGGCATGAACTTCATCCACCTCATCTTCAGGAGGTGAGATAGCATACAAATAAAATTCCAAAATCACATAAATAATAGAAACTAATTATTTGGGGAATCCATGCAAAATTTTCTTAAAATAAAAAATTATTCAATCAGATGACATATCATCACACCAACTAATGTTCTGTTATTCTTCAAAATAGGTTAATCATGATTTTATACATACTTATTTTTCATTTCAATTACATAGATCAACAGAGGTTAAAATGGTGTCTAATTAGTTGGTGGTCGATTGAACCATCGGATTATCACTTTCTAAAAATGATTTATCTTCCATATTTTCAGGTTGTGGGGTAAATTATTCCTTAAACAAGAGTTTCATCATTAGGAATATTTTATTCTATTTAATATTCCTATTCAACAATGTTTTGGTAGAACATTTCTGATGAAAAATATATAACACATATCCAAAACTACAATTAATAATAAATATAGATGGAACCTAAAATTCTCAAAGAGAATAATCTCCAATATAGATTCCGATAGAGGTGAACCATTCCTTTAACACTAATTATGGGGACAGATTTTGATATGAACCACACAAGGGAAGGGGATTGAATTTGTTTTATTAAGACTTGATCAAATTTAAACTACATGACTTTAATCCCTTCTAAATTTACGTTAATCACTTGTTATGGTGAAGGAATCCCTATTATTTTCTCTTTCCATATTTCTTTCTTACATCACAACTGAATACACGCACACAAGGAACCCAACAATTTATAAGATTCACCACTAAAATTGAGATTAATATTCATTGGAGTGAATTAGATTGCTCGATGATCAACCAACCCACTAAATTCCTCTTATGTGTGACAATTTTATGGTTATGAAATTGAGACTCATGATTAAAAATATACCGAATATGCTTTAGTATATCCCATAAACAGGTGGATCCTTCACCGTACAGTGGATAATATTTTGATAGCAATATGATATTATTATACAAGTGTTGAATTCTATATTTTTGTATATTTTCTTCCTCTATCTTCTTATTCATTTACTTATACAACAACATAAAATGAATTCTCCTATTTCTTACCCAGTATCACACAACTCCTTCCTCTTTCAAAGTAAAATGTAAATTTTACTACCTTTATGTGTCCCTTCTTTACATTCTCTAAAATTTTATCAAATACAACATTTTTACATATAGTATATGAAACATTTTGACTTTATTTAAAAAAATTATAAAATAAAGGTTCTATTTTAATGAATAAAATGACAATTACTTTCTCCAACGCCATAAACATTATTTGATATTTGACTTATTTTATAATTTTACATATTTTATTCAAAAAAAACTACCCTCCCCTATCACCTAGTAATTTAAAAAATTAAAATTTATGGGATATTTCACTGTCCAAAAATGTATTCTTATGGATGAGAATAATATTTTTACGATCATAATGATGGAAATGCAAGCTTATATATTTTAAAATTATGATATGTTTCATTGGAATTATTTATGATTATCGGTAGATGCATTTTAAACCAGTTATGGGTGGTTATTTTATAAAAACGTATGGGGGACTATGTTATTAACCAACAAAAGGTGGTTCCATTATAACCCAGGACAGGTGGGTCTGTGATAACCCTATAATGAATTGGTTATGGAATTCCACCATATGGTTACCCGATTTATAAGAGTTTAATATAAAATGATGTTCTAAGTTATATAAATGTTTTATCTATTATTTATATATGTTTTTATAGATATATAACGAATTTGCAAGGTAAGATAATGATCTTATGTTTAAATAAAACTATATTACTTTTCAAGGGTGAAAATTATAACTTTTTGAAAAAGTTTTTATGAGTTTTTCATTACTCCAAATAAACCTATATGAGTTTTTTTCTCTTTGTCAATTAGTATGAAAATTTCTAAAAATATTGATGAAGATAATGTTATTTCCATGGTAATAAATGTTTATTTTTTCCTTAAAATATTATTCCGAAAATGAAATATTTTTATGTACTCATAATCTAACACATTTAATTCTTTCTAATTTTTTATGTCCCTTATTGTGAATTTTGTGTTAATACCAGGTTTTAAAATGGTTTCATAAAGGATAATGGATGGATAAGTGAAAATAATAAGTCAATATGAATTTGATAATGATTTGTCATAAAAATAAATCATGTTGTATTTTGAAAATTTTATATTATTGGTAAAATTTATACTTATTAGAAGTATCCACATTGTAATATATAGGTCTGTTTTTTAAGCGTTGTGACCAAATTATCAAAAAATCTAAACAAAAAAATCTTCATGATTGCATGAAAATGAATTATTTTCTAAAAACATAGGTTTATGAATTTTTTATGGCAAGGTCCAAATAGTTGGTATCAGAGAAGGGATTAGACAACTTTAGATATAATGATGTTTTCTTGTGAGGTTATTGTAAGAGTTATAGATTCCATCATGAGATTATAATTTTATGGCAGATCGTAAGTTTAAGAGATTATAAAATTCATTTAATGTTTTATGCGATGTGATTTTAAGGTGATTAGTGAACTATCTGGAGTTGTTTTATCATGTTAAGGTATATGTTACCCTTCAGTTTAACGTGAAGGATTAATTTAGAATAATGGTATTACATTTTGTGTCATATTAGTGGAAAAGAATGAGATAAAATTTTAGGATAAAATGTTGATTAATTATGATGTTATTGAGGTTATTTTTTTGGATTTTATGGTTAATTATTATATAATTTTTAACAGTATTGACTTTAAAATAACAATTTTACTTTTAACATGTATTAATACATTTTATGTTATAAGGAAGTTATTTTCTACATATAGAAGATAATTTATCAATATGACATAAAACCAAATCTCAAAAAACCATCTTATATATTCCAAATTATTTAATTATCACAATTATGGAAAAGGTTTTTTCAAATGAGTTTTAAACATTTTTTAAAATATAAATCTCTTGTGAGAAATTATTTCATCTGTCCAATATCTATTCATTTCCAAAAAATTATATAGATAATGTGATATATTTCATTTTTTTAAACCTCAAATCATCCATATCATTAGGATATGATTATACCCCCAAGGACATCATTATTTATTTTTGGGAGAAATGGACTTCATGCTGGAAGATAAATAGGATATAAAAATAATAAAAAAGTACCTAGTTATTTGAATTTAAAACATGAATTATTTTTATATAATATACGTATAAAACGTGATGGAGTTGATTTGGATGAATCATAAGTATATATTTTATATATTTTATTTGATGTAATAATGTATTATAGAATAATACAACAAAGCATGGTTTAAGGATTATGAAGGATGATGAATTAAGGATGAGTTTATCAATGATATTATGTTATATTATAAATATATATGAGAGTCCTGGAACACCTATGGTTTTTTTGTATAATATTTTGTTTCCAAAATTTAGGAAAATATGTTATATAGAATTTGTAACATCGAAATGTGGTGTATAAAAAAGTATTTATTTTGGAGATACAAATTTATGAACATATGGTAAAGGGATTAATGAACCTTTGAGTTAAAATTAACATGATCTTTAAGAAATTGTAGTCAATTAAGATTATATGATTTTTTGGAAAATTTATCTATATTGAAACCCATAGAGGATAAAAAGTGATATGGCGATTAATCATATTTTTATGATGTTCATCATTATTTTGGTAATGTTATAATAATTATATTGTTATAGTTTTTATAAAAGGAAAACCTGCATATTGAGTGAATACCCATTGCAACTGGAAAGGGAGTCAGGTGTTAACCTTCAACTAAAGGGTGATGTAACAACTTGAGGTTTTATGAATTTTATTTAGTAAAATCTTATTTATTAGATATCATATATTCCACACAACACTGATCTTAACTGAACCGTGATATACATTCAAAATATTATTACATAATGTGACAGTTATAACCAAGCCATTAAATTTGAGGGTATGAATAATATTAAATAAAATATGAAAAATATATGAATATCCTACTCAATAAAAATTTATTTACAAATTTATTGTAAATAATCACTCAATGTTTAGTAATGTCATTTTATTCTTCAAAAATATGATTTCTCCAACAACTTTTTTTGTTTTTATGAGAAAATATTACAATTGATTTTTGGAGTTTTTATATTATATATTTTATAAAATGAAAATAGTTTTTAAAATCAAAAAATTAAAATTATTTTAGGCTGAATTTTTGAGAATTTTCTAAAATGTAATATTTTCCCATGAATAGTGACAAATACAAAATTTTATTGAAAACTGTATTTATTATTTCTAACATGTAAAAATATGAATTTTTTGAAATGGAATAAATGAAAAACTAGATTACGTTTAATTTAAATAATCCAATTAATTTCATTTAAATCATTTTTATATTTTAATTTTATATAAATACATTTTTATAGACAAAAAATGGATTTTCTTAAATAACTGCTTTTTAAGTGAGTACTGTATTTTTTATCTTAATAAATTAAATTAATAATTATTGATAAAATTTATTATAGAATTTTATATATTTAATATTCCATAAGCCTTCTTAACATTCCTTTAATATTTTTCAATGTGTCTGACAAGAATAAACCATTTTGTATTCATAAAAATGATTTTTTATAAAAGTGGGTTTCCTCACATTTTGAGTGATTATATTTTCAAAAAAACTTCTTCCAATTATAGGTATTGCAGTGGAAAAAATGGTTTCCATAATGGGAATCATGTGGATAAAATTTGGTAAATATCTCCCTCTAATTATTTGTAAATATGAATAGTAACTCTAGTAAAATTTTTCACATCGGTAAAGGGTAAATCGGTTAAATCAAGGTTATATACAAGAGATAAGACCATATGTTTTCATATTAAATCTCTTTGGATTAATTAAATTCATCCATTATCACCTTATACACAAAATATATTTATTTTTTGCACAATTTTCCTTGAAAAATAACTCTAGAATATTTAATGTAATAAAATATACAAAATGTCACTCTCTTAGTCTTAAATTTCTTTTATATAAACACGAACGGAAAAAGGATCATATGATTGAATATAAAGTTATATTTTGATATTAGAGAATATATTATCATGATTTTTTTAAAATTTTTATAAATTATATAATTTCTTCAAATACTTATATATTGTTGGCACCGTATTTATTTAATTATTGGTGAAATTAAATAAATAATTTTAAAAATAAGGGAGCTATAGTGTTAAATGGATTTTATATATGAATATAAAATATTTTTATTATGTTAAAATACAATATTTGATTTCAAAATTTGTACTTTATTATTTTATGTCCAATTAAATGAATAGTGTTAAGATTTACATTAATGATATTTTATCATAATAAAATTTTATTAAATTATTTAAAACAAATAAAAAATATTAAAATTGTAAAATCATGATAATAAAATTCTGAATATTTCATCCTTGATCCATTTAAGACTCAATATATATTTTATAAGTAAATTTATGAAACTTTAAGAGTGAAAAAGATGTTACCATTGTTAATGTTATAATAGGTTAAATAAGGGGTTAATCAAAAAAGATAAGGTTTATAACACAACTTAAACTTGAAAATTTTTATTTTTAAGATGGTATTTAAAATCTATTATATATAATAATATTATCCTTTTCCTTTTTTAAGAATTCTTGTTAGATAATAACCATATTATATTTTAATATTTTAAATAATTCTTGGAGTGACCCTCATTGGAGTGCTGATATCATGACATATGTTGGGGAGGAGAAGTTCCAAGTTGTCTATCAGGGTGATTACACTAAGACGTACGGGTCATGTAATTGTAATTATGCCTTCGGGCCTTGTAAGAGATCCACCTCACCCCGTGAAAGGTGGATTATCAAATATAATAAAAAAATGAAGGCCTTCGGGAAATTCCGACCTAGAGTGACCCTTATAACTTAAAAACAGGAACACATCCTTTATCTTATTCACAAAACATGGAGACTTACTGATCACCTATACCCTAAAACCCCTTATTTTCATCCTTATAAACATTATAATATTTTTTTTCTCTTAGATAATGAAAACACTATGATCTTTGAGAAGTGATCAAAATGTAGTTCTTTCAGCGAAGAGGTAATCACCTTAATTTTGTCACGTTCTTATTACTTCTTTTTTACCTCATATAAATATATGGTGTTTATCATAAAATAATAAATTATGTTTCATAAATATAAATTTTTTTCTTATGATTATGATGGTACAATTATCCACCATTTTTCCATAAAATGGGTACTGAAAGTATCTGTTATGCGTACATACAACCTACCGTCTCCATGTAGAAATACACTTCATTTTCCGCTACCATGTTCCATGGGTGGTAATTATGATGTGTTTAAATTTTATATTAAATACATATGACATAATTAATCTACTATAATAATAATACCTCATCTACCTCCATACATTCAAATCTATTGGAAAACGATAAGGCCACTCATGTATATGTGTGGACTACCATCCCATAAAGCGACGTGATTTGTTTGTTGTTTCCATTTTAATTTAATGATAATAAGTATATATTTAATATATATATATTATATATACATTTAATAATAATTATTTTATAAAATGGAATTGTAAATTTAATTTTTTTCATTCCATCCATAAAAAAGCGAAGATAATGTTCATGCGTACATATAACCTCATATATCCATTAATAGTGTAATTGATTTCTCTAAATATAATTTTATGTGTGGATATAAATATTTATATAATTAATTAATATAATAAGAATAAAAAATTTTATAATTTAAAAATTACCAATTTATACAGACTAGAAAAACCAAATAATAATTCTCATGACAAATAATACAATTAATACCTAAAAATTATGATTTTAACAAGGAATTATAATTAAAATGGTGTTGTAAAGTTATAAGGGGATAATAAATGATATATTAATTATTTAAATTAATTATTTATTTAATTATAATGAATTTTAATTTTTTATTCATTAGTCTAGATCACTTTCAATGTAAGTGGAACTCGAGAGATGAGATTTCTTGTCCTGCATTGTATTTTGGGAGACTAATACCAAATTAAATAGTAATTTCTTTTTATTGGTGAATATAATCCTCATTTGACATGTTATATCATAAATATTATTATTTTCATGATATTTAATGTTTTAATTGAATTAATCCATTTATTTTTCTCATGGTTCAAATTTTACCAAAGTGGTACAACATTTTTATCTCACTTTTATTTTTTTGAGACATATGCAATATTCCCCACATATTTTTTTATGTGGTGTATATAATACAAAAGAATTTATTTTATTATTATTCTCATGAAATTTATGGGGAATTTAAAATCCATAAAAGGTTATTTATATAATAGGGGTTGTGATTTAAATATTACCAAGGTCAATAAGGTTTTATGTTACAATTTCATTATTGATAATGATTATTTAAAATTATGTTTCTAGTGAAACAAATATAAGTATATAAATATCTTGAAAATTCTTAATTTTCATATTATATAGTTATTTTTTTGATAATTTATGTTTACATTGAATTTTCCTCAACTTAAGTACTTAATATACTGAAAATATGGTTGTAAAAAATCCACTTTATTACTAACTTTGATCAAAAAATATAATTCTTATATGTCCATGTTTTCTAAAAATATTTTAAAAATGGTTTTTTATATTAAACTTTGATAACTTAATGTCTTTTTTAGCAATTTTTTAATTTTTCTTAATTTTATTGAATTTAATATTCATGTCATTTTCCAAATGAGGTACCTTATGACTTTTTATAAAAGTATGAAAGGAATCTTTCTGTAACTTATGGAACATGAACATAATTTCACATCATCATGACAAATCAATGTTTTAAATATTTATTTATATGTTTTCAAGTTTCATTTCAAAGAAATATTTTCATTAATATTTTAAACAAAATTATATTTTAATTAATTTATTTCAATTATTAAAGGGTATCTTCCTTAAGAAATGTTTCAACACATCTTTTAAAGACATTTTCATCTAAAATGATATACCTTATTGTTAATTATGTTTAATTGGGGATATAATCAAATTATACCATCAATATTAATTCCCTATATGTCTTATTATTAATATGATATTATTATTACAAAACATGTTATTTTTAAATGGGTTATGCAATTATTATGTGATGAAATGATTATAAGACCTGTTTCTTTTACACAGGTTATACTATGATTTAATGTTTATGAATCCCATTTATTTTCATTGGGATTGGTATGATGCAAGTTTTATGACATTATAAATAAATATATACAAGATATTCATTATATAATGGGTGATTAAAATATTTTATATCCCTTAGATGTGTTGGGAAAATAGTGATATCTCATGTGATAAATATGACTGGAATTGTGAGTGGTCACAGTTCAGTAACGGACTCTATCCACTGTGATAGTGTTGGGATTGAACTGTTACCACTATAATTGTTTGGGGAGTGAACTCCATCCATTATGATAGTATTTGTATTGAACCTTGAAAATTATGATGTTTTGGGTAGTGAAACCAATCCATTATGAGTGTCATAATAGTTAATACTTGACAACCAAGGAAATAATTTTCTAGGCATACGTGTATGCCAAAAATCCATGTCTTATGTCACTTTTATGATTTCATGGATCATGTTATTTTAGTATATTATGATTCATGTATTATAAAATACTATAATTTATTCCATGACTCATGATTTCGATCTATGATATTCAGGGTATATTTTTTAAATGGTTATTCTCATTTCATCATACCCATATACCTATTTTGTTTTGATATATCCCATATTTACTCTTACTGAGCATCTCAACTCACCCCTTATTATGTATCAATTACCCAGGTTATTAAGAAATGAATCAATGATGGTATGTTTAATAATATTTATAGTAATGATAAGTAATTTGGAGATGAAATTGGTCACTATTGAAAAAATTAATTATGTATCCAAGTTTCCAATGTCTCTAGAACTATAACATTTTTGTGTATATCATTATGAAATGTAACAAATATTCATATAAAAAGATGAAATATCTATTTATGAAATTTATGGGTTGGTATATTTTTTATCATAGTAGGGTTTAGTTAACCTTGGGAAAATAGGATGACAAAAAATTATTGAGAACCTTGGAGAGAAGTCTAAGTATAGGGTAATATCCAAAAAAATTGGTCATAACCATTGATAACCTAAGATAGATATTATTTTCCAATGATTGAGAAGAATATGACACTGTTTATACATACATTAAATGATATTTCATGACTACTTGATAGATTAATCTTATTATTAGAGTTTTACACTAAAATGTTTATTTTTTATTTTAGTCAATGTATGGAACAAGAAGACATCGTGCTAACAAAGAATTCCATGGATATTCATTGATTTCCCTCTAAAGAAATGGACTAATTTCAGAATTTGAAGGTAAAACCTTGTGATTATGCCTAATCCTATATCATGATAATTGATTAATTATATGAAAATATGTTATTTCATTACTAGTCAAATTAGGGTAAAATTGGATTTTATGGAAGTTCTAGTTGCAAAGACCATGGAGGTAAAAAAGTTCAATTTCCTTCTTATCAATATTATGGGAAGAAGCACCTAAAATAATATCTGAAATGTCAGGTAAAATTATTTCTATGCGTAAATAATGGGTATAGAAAATTTAATTTCCAATGATTTTAATTTCATGTTTATAGGGAAAAAAGGAATTTATTATTCCAATTAAGTATTATAAATTGTAACACCGTAACCATTAAAAGAACTGGGTTATGCCAATATTTTATGTCAAATGATTGAGGATTTTAAGTATTATGATTCACTAAACATATCAATGATATTTTTAATATAAAAATCATGAAACATCAAAGGATATTTCAACACTAGTTTTCAATAAGGATTTGAAAACATATGTTGAATGGTACCAAGACAATTGATAATGTTTTGTTGGGATAAATATATGATTGAAATTTAATTGATAATATTTGTTAGTAATTTAATGAAAAATTTATTTAGGTCACATTTGATGAAACTTATTGTATTTTGGATTTTTGGAAAGAGTTTGTGATTTTATTTGAAGAATGGGTAATTTTTTATGAAAGGATAAAGATGAGTTATGGATACCAACATGTATTTATTGGTTTAAGGTTGATCATATGTTCAAAATATTTTACCCCATTTTAGGTATTAAGTGAGGTGAGTTTTAGGTAATTTGAAACTTTTATTGGGGTTTACGAAGAATATCTATTGAGGTTTAAATTTCCATTTGGTATAGTTTATGATTTTTTTTAATGTTAATTATTGTCTATTAGAAAGTGGGATATATATAATATTGATGATGGAAAAATTCTTTATTGAAAAGGTGATATTGTAGATATATTTATGGTCAAGTTAATTATTTCCTTTTAGAATAATATCTACGTTTTATTCAAGATATTTTGTTTATGTTCACTATGTTATAAATTATTTAATTATTTATCCCTGTGATTAAGGATATTATGGAAGAATTTTTATTGGGTTAATGTATATCTATCCTTTAGGATTAACATGTTTTTTAACATGAATAAATCAGTAGGAATAATACAAATAAAATTTTAGGCATTTAAGCTAAAAGGTAGGAAATCACCTTTTAGATTAAACCATTCTTTTATTTTGAAGATATTCATATTATTTGGGATACGGGGTTACTTATGAAACAATATATGTGGTACTATTGTTATTATTCTAGAATATTTTAAGTTAAATGATTTATTTAATGTTTATTTATATTAATAATTATCTTTCCTTGTTCTAAACAATTTTTTTCGTTAATTTCAAAAGGGATCATGAATATCTCAACATAATTTTATTGATACTTTATAATATGATTTTCATGACTTTGAAATGAAAAAATCATCTCTAATACTCATCATATTGAGAAAAAACTACATTATAGTGGAAATTTAAAAAAGAGTGCAATTAAAATAGTGAATTAAGTATATTTCCTTATTTTCATTGTCTATATGGTAAATGAATGACTCAAATCTATGAATATGGTATTAAGACAAAATGAATGTCCTATAACCATCAATTCTGATGAATTGATTATATTTTAACTCATGAATGATTTATGGTTTTTTGGTCACAACATTTCTCCCCACCATATTCTCTATCACTATATGTCTTTACATAGGAATTATTTTTATCTTATATATATATAATTTCACATCCCACTAATTTTATGATATTTTGAGACATAGTTTTGTGTTATTTTTGAAGAACATCATATTTCCCATTCTATCTTATCTAGAGGAATTTTTACTAACCCTTTTTATTATGTGATTTTACATAATGGAATTTTTGAATTTCACAACATTTGATTAATGAGAACAAGGTAAAATTTTAAGGATGCAATTTATTATTGGGGGGAGAGTATGAAACCTTAAGATTTTATGAAAAAAAATTCAATCGTATTTAATTTATTTTATATCTTCTGTTACACGAAAAATATTTACTAAATTAACTAACATATACTATTAATTTTTTTTATTTAATGTGAATGTTTGGACCTAGACATTACATAACAACTTGATCCAACAAAACACGCACACACACACACACACACACATATATATGCTCATATAATTGTCCTTGATGAGTGATAAATGGGATATTCATCTCACATCCCAGCCTATGACGGTGTGTCTTCTTGTATCTTTAAAGTTCTATCATCGATGCTTAGAATCTCTTGTATACTTATAAATATTTCATGAGGAGGGCTTGCTCCTTGGAACTACTTCACAACCCGACGTACTCACAACTCCAATGGGCGACTATCAATCCCCAATATCATGCATTACCACATAAGAAATCATATAAATTGCACCATACCATACGACTAATATACACACATCTATGGAATATGTGAATAAAAACCATGAATCTCATGTAACATCATAAGGAAAATAGTGGAGGGTCCCATACCCTATAAATGTTCTTAATAATTGAGGGAACCACAAATCCATCGAGTATTTTCATGCCTCCAAATCTCGATGTTGGGGGCCTTCCTATTTGTATGTAGAGAACCCACACCTTATAGTAGCAAGGGGAGTATTAACCAAACCTATGTAAAGGTTATGGGGAACCCATTACTTGGTGAGATAAGGGATTACTTTCCATAGTTACATATGTGTACAGTATATGGGGAACCCATTCCCTAGTGTGATGGGGGATTACTGACTCCAGTAACACATGTGTAAATTATACGGGGGAACCTACACCTTGGTAAGAGAGGGGAGTCAAACCAAGGAAAACACGAGTTTTAAGTATATGGGGTACCCTCACCATAGTGCGACTATGGTGTATTGACTATGATATCATCTGTTGAATGCACCTGATCGGTACCATCTATCAAACATCGCCTGATGAAGTTTCCCACATAGAACATATATCATGTTATTTCAAAATCTACAATGAATGCTACAATCAAGTTTTTCATACAAAAACAGTTAGGATATGATAGTCAGAGGCCCATATCCTAGTCCAAATGAAGGAGATATGACAAGAATAAGTTGTAAAGGTAAGTACACAAAGTTTATGGGGTCTACGTGAAATGCGATCATACATTGTCCCCAAGATATTTATTCAATGGATAAATAATAGAATTTTGTCATCATACATAGAGTTTATATATGATACATGGTGTGTGTAGTAACCTAGGGTCCCACTAGTGATCCAGGTCGTGCCTGTGTATGTAATGTCATGTCGTGTACATGGTCGTGCATGTGTACTTCTAGAGTAGACGACGTGTATGAACACATGGGGTCACAAACATGTTCTTTTTTATATATTTAATAGATCCCTATTTAGGGTCACATGGAGTGTGTGTTTTGGAACAAGTCATGTCATCATTAACTATTATAAAAACCCAAGTCATTACAGAATCTAAAGAACATGCCATGTGTTCATTTTAATAACATGCCATGTAGTTGTGATTTTCATAGAAAGTATGTATCTTCATGTGATTCTATAGATCCACCTTATCCATGTCTAATATAAACTCTGGACTACCTGAAAATATTGGTAGGATCCTCCTTCCATTTATTACAATCCTCTAGTGGATGAAAATTGTAATTCTTCAATTACATCAAATACCATAACATCGCGCATCACCAACAAGTCACCGCCACTCGATCCCATCATCTCTCTAGAGCTCAGATCCATAGACAATCCCATTTCATTCATGATCTATACCAATCCATTCTAAAATATCTAATCCATTCATAATAGGATGATCTTTGATGAATATAGTGTTTAAATCATGCTCAAACCCACCCTACAATGTTGAACCATGACCCAATAGGCCAACAATGAAGAATGTAAATAATATTGGGGAATAAAGAACATAAACTAAATGAATCAATCATTTTAAAATTTATATTTTCCAATTATTATAAATCAAGGATAAATAGGGGTGATAACTTGTGAAACATGTGTTATTTGTTGAATTAACAAAATAATAGGCAACATGGCTCATGCCAAGGGCATTCAATTTCCAATAAGAGATAAGTAGGTCAAATTCATGATTTAAAATTTTAATCAAGATGGAAGAAACACAAATTTAAGAGTCCTACCTTGACTATGGATTGAAAATTTGTTAATAACTCATTCTTCAGTGATGGAGAAAAGCCGATGTTTTCACTATCACTCAATCCTCCTTGATCCAGTCATCATTCGTCATTTGATGATGATCCACTGCTGATAAATGGTATCCTCATCCTTTATAATATATCAAGGGATACATATATATCTCTTGTTAAACCATCATAATTTGGTATTTATGGATTATTTAAATAGTTTTATTAATAAAAAAGAAAATAATTTATTTATTTATTTTTAATTAAATGCACCTATCGATGACTTCCTCAATCCCACATCTACTGATGACAGACCGTAGGTCATGCCTAGGGTAAATCCTATACTCCAGATTCAATCATGGTATCATAATTTTTTTAATAACATTTTTATTAGATATTATATTATTTCAAAAAACTGTGTGTCCATGATATGAATATATTTAATATTTTATTAATTTCAATTCACACCTCATTGGGTCTCAAAATATTATACAACGTCAACACCTAACTCTAAAAAAAATCCTTAATAAATTTCAATATCTAATTAGGGAAAAATTGACTCTCTATATTATTCCCTCCTTCAAATATTTTCATCCTTGAAATGTATAATCTATGTATGAAGGTAGATATACTAAGACTACATTTGAATCTCTAAATCCCAAGAGCTCACTTGCATGCTCCCATGATACCACATCACATGGACAGAGGGAATTTTCCTTCCTCACATGATCCTATCTTGATGATCCTCAATCACCATTGGGTACTCTACAAATGTGGATTCATCATCCATTTCCATATTTCCCTAGTAAAATATATTCATATGATCATTAATGTATCTTCTTAGATGATATACATGGAAGATGTTATTAACCCATTGAAAGCATGGGGGTAAGGATAAGTGGTAAGAAACCTCATCAACACTCTGAAAGATCTCTAATGGCTCGACAAACTAGGGGGATAGCTTTCCTCTTTGGCCAAATCTATACAGTACTCATCATTGGGAGACTCTTAGGAAAACATTATCTTTATTATAAAACTCTAAGGGCCTATAATATATATATATATATATATATATTATTTTCACCATCTTTGAGAAATCCCCATAATCTCTTTGATCATTTAGACATTCTCTTTTAGCACTTGTACCATCTCTCTCCTCACAAGAGATGCCCCACTATATCATTCCATCACAAGGGTGACTCATATGGTCTTCTGTATAGGGCCTCAAAAGGTGACATGTTAATAGTAGAGTGATTGATATTATTATAAGAAAAATATATCATGTTTAACTCATCCTCAATGACCCAAATAAAATCTAAAATGGAATCCCTCATCATAACCTCCAACACCAAGATAGTCCACATATAATGGCCTTCCATCTGGGGGTAAAATGCTATTCTTAATATCAAGTTGTTCTCAAATGAATCTTAAATTCATCTTCAAAACCATGTCCTAAACTGGACATCATATTTGTAGAAAATTACTATGATAATGTTATGTATTTGGATGATCTCCCTCATATACAACTATGCAAAAATATCCCCCGACCACTTCTCCCTGATAGCAAGAAAGTATAAAAAAATTGCAACTCAGTCAAAAATCATCTAGATTGAATCGTGGATTCTTGTTGTTGGTGTAAGACCTACCACAATGTCCATGGATATTTCCACCCATATTCACTCTGATATCTGAAGTAGTTTCAAAAACACTACCAGGACTAGGTGGTTAGACATCAACTACTAACATGCAAGACATCAAGAAATAAAATTATCCACAGTCTTCCTACTTATAGACCACCAATACTACCACATATGGTCATTGAAAATCTTCATTACATCATGATATACAACTAAAGTTATAAGTGTGAAACTCTCTTACCACCTCTCTCACAATGTTATTAAAACCACTGTTCATCCATGTAAAATTTTGAGTGATTCTCCACTTCATAGAATCTATTGGATGAATCTATCATAGATATCTGTTCATATATGATATCATAGTAAATGTACCCTTAATAACCATCCCTCACATATTAAATATATAGAGAAGATAACAACATAAATTAAAGATAAACTAATCCCCTACCCTCTTCTAAGGTCATCTATAATGTTTCCAAAAACATAGATGCCTCCACCACCAAATGAGAATCAAACATCATGCTAAGGGAATCTACCTCAACATTTACCTTCCTAAGAGAAATGAATATCTGGAATTCATAGTCCTGAGGGAACCCTAAGAAATATCTTTGTCTCGGGTTATAATGTATCATTGTTAAGATATACCTAAGACTCAAATGGTGTCATTGAAAAATAATGTGCGCTCACAGATGATAGTTCCTACACATCCTCAGAGTGAATACAACTGATGTCCTCTCAAATTCATGAGTTCTGTTGTTTTTCTTGTGAGGCCTCAACTGCCTCGACCCATATGTGATCACTTCCTGCCACTTCATCAACACACAACTAAGCCCAGCATCTGAGGCATATTAATACACTATTTACTCCTTTACCTATTCTATTAGAATCAAAAAAGGAGTTGTATTAAGTCTCAACCAAAACTACACAAAGTCACTCTGACATGGCTAAATAGATTTCATTTCCATTTCAGGGTGGCCAATGGCTCTAAAATCCTGAAGAAGTCCTCTACAAACATCTTGTAATCACCCCCAAACCATAACAACTCTACACCACATTCATTTAAATGTTTGGTTCCTATGTTAGAACAGTATTAATATTCTCTAGGTCCATAGCTAATCCATTCAAAGAAATTTCATGTCCAATTAAGTGAACTGTGTGGATTAATAAATCGAACATTGAGATATAACCATAATTAATATTCTATTAAAACATGAATAAGACCATCCTCAAGTGCTCTGAATTCTCTTCCTCTGACAAAGGGTAGATGTGTATTTCAACAATGAAGACAACCACAAAATAATACAAGTATGGATAGATTATGTAGTTCATAAGAATTATAAACATAATCATTAAATTTTTTACATTGAAAGGAATCACTATAAACACATAGTGACCATAGAATCATATGAATGCTAGATATATAATATTAGCCTCTTGAACCCTCAAATAATGGTAGCCAAACTGATATTGATCTTCTAGAACCAGTTGTTTCTTTTCAACTGATCAATGTGGTCATAAATCATCAACCATGTGTACTTTTTATTTATAAAAACCTAGTTTTTGTGATTATAATCAACACAAATCAACACACTCCCATATACCATTTAAAAAAATTTATAGATGCCTAGGGGCCACCCTAGGTCAGATAAAACCATTATCTCAAATTTCTTCAAACATCACCCTCATCTATGAGGGCATAATAAGGGCAATATGATAAGCTGGATAAGATATTAGAGTGGTAATGGGGTGCTACTCGGTGGAAAACTCCATCTCCACCCTCAAAGGTAGCCCTAGAATGTCCTCAGGGAAGACGTCCACATAATTCTCCGTGGCTAAAAATACCCATATTCTTGAAGATCTTACTTATCTATGGGATAAACTCACCAACTGATCGGTGATATGTTATAGTTTTCTAGTTGAAAGACCCACTAACTCGTCCATGAGATATCTCTCACCCAAAAAATTGAATCTCATACCATTTTTACAAGGACACCTGACTTGTAAGTGGTTACAATAATTCTATGATCGGACTGTGGAGAACTAGTACATACCAAAGATAACATCATACAGACTCACTGTGATGACCAAGATGTCCCATGAGAATCTTTCTTCTCCATTTGATATATCATGCTACTCGCAGGTAAGTGGAATCAAAGAAGAATTACTTGTAGGAACCACAAGACAAATATTCTTTGGCTAATGTCTCATATGGGAACTCCATCTCTCACTACATTAGTTGGGAGATGAAAAAATGAATCATACCTATGTATAAAAGTACTGATGAAAGAGTTGAATAAACATAGATCATACCTTTGATCATCTCATGAGATGCTAGGTTATAAGACTCCATGGATATAGCTTCCTACGTCCCCGACCACTAGCTCCCTGATCTGGGAGGGGGCCTCATAGTGATGGTGGTGGAAGAAGCTCATAACTTCATCCAACCCCAGTAACTCCACTTATGGAAGCAGAAACTACTTCTCAACTAGCTCTACCTACATGAGGATTCACGTACCATATTTGGGAGATCTATAAACATGTTGTTGACGTTTATATGGTTTTCCATCCACTATAATATTATCTTCCTTAGTATGTGGAGTCAGTAAATGATGTTCCATGTGACCCCACCCATCAAAAAAATAGAATCACACCTCTCTAGGCTTCCCCAGTCCTCTATGTGGTCCATGTGCCAAATGAAGACATTCCAGATACTGGGTATGGTTATTCCTCACATACCTCGACATCATTCATCTTATAGCTACCTCAAATGACTCATCCCTGGGATGGCAACTAATAGCACAAGTCACACTACATCCCTCATATTTAAAGTGCTCCGCCACAAATGTCTGCTCTAGAACTCTATCATATGTGTGAATTCATAAGGGCACAACATTATCATGGATGTCTTCATAGAGTCCATTATAAAAATTTCATGCCCAAAAGTAACCATACCAAATCATTTCAGGTGATCACTAAGTTTGGTCATGGAACCTCACAACTTACTCAACAAATATCATTCCTCCCATATATCCTTTCAAAACAACATGAATCCAAACATAGCGCAAGAAAGAGGGGATGTACTTATCAAGAAACTACTTTTGGAAGTTATACAATGGTAGTGACAATAGATAATGTATCTGTATGACTATATTCTACCATCACTAAGTCATTTTATGGAAATGACTAGATTCTAGTGCAACCATCAGATCAGTCAGGGTCGGCAAAAGTCCAAAACCATCGATAACCAACACAAGTCGATCACCTGCAACCTATTGATGTGGATCGCCATGGTACCTTAGAAACCTATTGCATAGATAATAATTGAGTTTATTATCTTTATTGTGTCCATTTCATGCTCTACTAGTATAGTAAACTTCATGATAGGTGGGGGTGCTAATACCTTACCTCCTAGAGAAAATATCTTCTGAGGTGGTCCCTAAAACAAGTACTTATCATTCATTATATCATATTCACAATAATGAATTATTAAGCTAGCTAGAAATCCTCACAAAGGAGTCTTGAAAGTAATCATGATGTACCATAGTTGGATGAACATATATATTTGAGTAGTTGACTCAAGAAGGACCGTCAATGGACTCAATACTATATGATGAATGTACCAATGTTACTTGTAACTAATGCCTTGGTATTATGAGTTGAAAACTATGAAATTTGACTTCTATAGTATGGATACACCAATAATTACACCAAAATCAGGTTACCTAGCCTAAAATCCACACTCGAGACACTTTGAAATGGTTACCCTAATTTCCCAACTGAAACTGATAAGGGAAAACAATCTCTAAACATCGTTCCACGGTCGAACCACTCATGATAAAAATATTTAAACATCCTATAAAGCCCATAATTTCCATGTAATTTTTTTAAATATATGGGAATTTTACAAGTCTGCAAAAATTGAAGGTGCATGATCCTGAGACCTGGAGTTCCCGAAATGAATTTCTGATGTTTTGATTCGGGTACCTTCAGTAAACGTGCAAGAAGGTTTTTCTATCTTTTGAATCGGTGCACAGAAGTGAAATTAGAGGGAATCGTTGAACTCACAACGCTAAGGTTCGCATAAGAAGAATTTAACCTCGACAGTAGTTGGTTGAAGGTGAATGTTAGTTTTGGGGTTTTTTCATGGAAATAATAAGAAAAACACACGTTTTATTTTATTTTTTTTTCAACCAACCTCCTTGTAGAAGTTGGTGGTGGGGACCACCAGACCATAAGCTCCCATGAGAGGATATGGTGGTGGGGACCACCCGAGACCAACCTCCCATGAGAGGTTATGGTGGTGGGGACCACCTGGGATTAAACCCCCTTGAATCCTCCATTAATTTAGAGAAAAACCTCAACTACCTAATAATTGTAGGGAAACCACTTTAACTCCCTCATTAATGTGGAGGAGCCTCTTGAGCTTCCTCCACATTAATTGTGCGAACCCTCCCCCAATTAATTATACCAACAGATCACTTAGTCGAGAAAATTAATTAATCCAATTTGAATTTTGCCTGTGATTAAATTGGGGAAATTTTTTTTATTATATAGGATATCTCTTTTATTTTGGTGGGTTCTTCTTTTGAGAACATCTGTTGGCAATGTAGATAGAGCACTTGGTGGGAGAAATCTCTCCAACAAAGAACGTGTTCTTCCGCGAAGAATTATCTGCTGACAAAGAACGCCGACCTCAACTTTGAGATTCTTCCTCGGGACTTCACCCGACATGGGACATCTTCATATTCCACGAATTGACGATTGTACTTCCTCATTCTTCCAAAAACATCGAGCAACGATGTAGGTATTTATTCATAAATTTTTATCACTTTCCATGTACTGTCTTATTTTCTTGTGTTGGTTGGTAACAAACATTGTGAAAAATTATGGTTTCATGTTCATTCTTCGTTCTTTGTGAACCACTTTCTACCACATTAATGGTGGAGGGTGCGCGTCAAAAAAACACGGATGGACCCCTCCCCCATTCTTCCTTTGTGTGTTCTTCAAAGTGGAAGAAGCTGACGAATATGACAGAGGCAACAACGACGCAACCCATGGCCTCGCCGCACCGCCCTGGCCGACCTTCACTCCAAGATGAGTCATGCCACCATCCGCTGGGCCGCGCTGCCGAGCCACGCCGCCATCCGAACCAAGTAACGCCACTGTCCGAGCCATGCCACACTGTCGAGCTGAGCTATACCACCATCCGATCCAAGTCGCGCTACCGAGACGAGCCATACCGCCGTCCGAGCCGAGTTGCGCCACAGTCCGCTAAGCTATGTTGCCGTCCGAGCCGAGCCTCGTCGTCGTTCGCTGAGCCGCTCTGACCATATGACCGAACATCCATCGGACTCCGGTGGTTCTTCCGACCCGTGGTCGGATGGGCGAACTGTTGTCCGACCACTGACCTGCGGTCGGTCCACACCATCACAGCCATACCGGGCCCTCAAAACTAGTCCGCGCCCTCGCAGCCAGTTCGCTACTCTCACTATTCGGTCTGGACCCCATAGGCTAAGCCGCACTGCGGGCCAGGCAAGACCCAGAGGGTCAGGTTGGGTCGGACTTGACCCGGGCCCATTACGACCCTATACTTTCTATTGGCTATAATTTTTGTACCGGACATCCGTTTGACGAACCATCAGCAGTACTAGAAATCATGGAGCAAGAAGGCCCCTTTGAGTATACTCTACTGGATTTTTGGTTTGATATGCGAAACAGTTATGTTGGATCGAGCACGAATCCAACCAGGCCGCAGAACTAAAAGGCTAATAACTCACAGACCGGGAATCTGATTGACACGTCGTCTATTTCGTTGAGACCCCATTGATGTGGTAGACCTTTGAGATACTTCTTCATTGGACTTTGCGACTATTGGAGTATCGACTAGTAGTTCATGGAGCAGATCCTCCGGAAGACGAGAGATCATAGTGCGCAGATCTAGTAGCTGACTGAGACCTAACGACTACACTCCGATTCAACTCGGAGTGACTCGATTAGCCTAGTTTGGAGTGCCTTCGTGTCGCAGAAGACCAATAGTGGGTAGCAACTTGGTGTCGTTGTAGACCCACGGTACTTGATAGGAGAGGTACCTCAACAGGCTATGAGGGGGAGATCCTTGGTGACGTGGCAAACCCACGGTGGGGAGCGCCTTGGTGATGCGACAGACCCACACTACTCGACAGGATGAGTACCTCAGCAGTCCACGGTTTGGGGA
Source organism: Viscum album (assembly GCA_963277665.1). Lineage (NCBI taxonomy): Eukaryota > Viridiplantae > Streptophyta > Magnoliopsida > Santalales > Viscaceae > Viscum > Viscum album. Next base: position 1,875,956,078 of record OY728150.1, on the reverse strand, counting down.
AGCCCCTTGGTGTCATGGCAAGACCAATGTACATGATAGAGGAGGAGTTCTCCAGCAGCTGAGGTTTCAACAATGTGACTAGGGATGTTACTTGATACTACACCTAGAAAAAATCCCGGATTGAGCTGGGTCCGTTTTTTTGTGTTTTCCTCATGATTTAGATAGATTACTTGAGAACATAGTTATATGTATGGGCACATACCTAAGTAGGGTTATTTTTTTATTTCAGACTTTTTGATTTATCCTTGGTTGATTTTTGTGATACCTTAAGGGTCTCATGGTCTCTACTTAGTATCCTTATACTCACCCCTGCACGGGCTATGCCTACGCCTTGTTGTGTTGGATGTAGAAGATGAACAACATTGACTGAGGCAGAGAGTACTAGGACTAGAAGTTACGCAGAGGTGGACCATAAAGCATGTCGATACGCAGAGGATACATATAGATGTGGTGTGCTGAGGAGGATATCTATACCCACCCTTCATGTATGAACCAATAGGACAACCCAGTAGCTGCCTTTTGCACTTTGTTCAGTTGTTTTGTATTTCTGTTGTACTTGTACTTGTACTGTTGGGATTGTATTTCGGCCACTTTACTTTCGGCATTCTTATTTGGTTATATTGTTTTTTGTGTTCGTATCTTATTTTGTGCTTGGTTGAGTGTGAGTACAGGTTATAATGGCAATATTGTCCCTGTTTTAGGGAATATGCATTTAGTGCTAGTCGCCAGCCACTGGTCTATGGAAGGCGGGCTTGGGGTAGTCACGACACGGGCCCTGGGGGACAGGTCATGACAAACCCAACCCAACGACACACTTATATATATTCTAAAATTAGAAACCTTGATGATAGATATAGGGGATCCCCATCTCAAAACCCATCCTAGTACGATGAGCCTTCTTGCCTCTACAATGGTCGGAAATTGATTCCCATCATCTCATATGTTAGTTCGAAGATGTAATAAGGTGGTCCCTCACCATTCCATTTCTCCACATCCCAAGGTAGTAAAAGCTCCACAGGTCCATCATCAATTCCCATAAACATGAAAACCCATATAAGAAAACATGGGGAGGGTCCCAAAACTATCCACCAAAATGCAACACACCTAAGGACTCCATGACATTGAAGCATGCATCTCACGTAACATCATAAGAAATATAGTGGAGGGGATCACACCCTTTAACATCACTCCACATTTGTGGGATACACAACTCTCGGGGAGGACCCTCACACTATAGCATCTAAAGTATGGGGGAGCCACTCCATTGGTAGAGAACCTTCACCCTATAGTAGTAAGGGGTACTAAGCTTTTCTATGTAAACGAAATGAGGAACCCATGACTTGGTTTTACAATGGAGTACTGAACCTGATAAAACATGTCTAATGGATATGGGAACCCATGACCTAGTGTGATAGGTTAGTACTGACCCTAGTAACACATGTATAAAGGATACGGGGAACCCACACCATGGTACTAAAGGGGAGTGTTGACCTTGGAAACGCATGTGTAAAGGATATGGGAAACTCATTCCCTTGTGCGATAGGGGAGTACTGACCCTGATATGTTCTTGTGATGACACTCGACTGGTACCATCGATAAAATGTTTTCTAAAGAACCATCGCACTCAGAATTTCTTACATCATATCTCAAAATCCAAAGAGTGGGAAAACATTTCGTTCTATGTCAAAAAAATACTCAAGATAAGTTACTCCTGGGGAAAAATATAATTAAAATGGTGATATGAGATAGAGAAGTTGTTAAGGTAAGTACACATCTTGTATGGGATTCCATACATCATGTTACCAAAACTCATTACCTGGTTATGTTTCCTTTGGACCTGGATCAAAATACTTATAATCTAACATACCGTGTATTCCAATTACATGGCATGTTTTTACACCCATGGTTGCACACATGATACATTCATGGACCGTGTATATCATGTCGTGCCATTTACTTGGTTGTGCCCATGTACTCTTAGATTACAAAGTGTGTAAGACCATATGAGGTCATGGGTATGTTCTAGTTGGAACACAGCCTAGCTCCTTGCATATGGTCAAATAGTTTGTGGGCCACTCCACAAGCCATGTAATTCTTAACATGGTTAAAAAACTAGCTACGATAGAATATGAATAATAAATTTTCTGTTTGACCACACTACATGTCTTGTAGTTATGATTTCCACAGAAATATTGGATCTCCATGCAGTTCCTCTTTCACCATGTTGAATATGGCCACTTGACTATGTATAAATACTGGTAGACACCGTCTTCCATCAACTTGGACTCTTTTTTGGAATGAAATTTGAATTTTTAGATTCCATCGATTCTTGAAATGTTGTATGTTGCACATAGTTCACCACCACATGATTTGGTCCCCTCTCAGAATATCATATTCATACAGAATCACCTACAATCAAAAATCAATCCTATCCATCCTCAAATATTCAATACTTTTGAATTGCGGGAATCTTCCTCAAATTTGGGGGGGGGGGGTTCACTAAGGCTCAAATGATCCCAAAAATGTTGAACCATGACCTCTTATACCAATAAAGAAGAGAACAAATGATAGAGTATGATGAATCACATAAACAACGATAATCAATAATTGGAAAATCATTCTTGGAAAATGTTTATAAATAATGGACTAATAGGGGCGATACCATGTGAAATAGGTGATATTTATTGAATTAAAAATTAAACATCATTAGGGATTATATGAAGGGTGTGTGATTAAAAATAAGATATAAGATGATCAAATTCATGATTAAATAATTTAATTAAGTGGTAAGAATATATAATTGAAGAAACATTACTCAATAACATACTAATAATTGTTAAAGAACATGTTCATTAATAATGGGGATGATCACCAATGTTTACTGTCTCTCGGCCCACTCCGATCTTATTGTCATTTGTTCTTTGATGATGATTTAGGATTAAAAATAAATCTCCACCTCCTCCCTGATCTAGAAAGGGTTATGCATGAATCCCTTGAAAAACCATAATAAGAGGGTATTTAAAAAGGATTTAGTTAGGTCGTTTAATGAGACAAAAAAATCATTTATTTATTTATTTTATTTATATACAACCGACAATGGCTGCCTCAACTGGATGTCCGTTGTCAACCAATATTTGGTCGTGCCTTTGGTAAACCCTATGATCTTCAGTCAACAATGGTCTCAGATTTTTTATCCCAGTATCTATTCATAATATCTTGTATTATTTATGAGGCATTGAATATGTGTGATATTATAATATTTAGTATTTTTATAATATCAATTTCAGGATCACCGGACCTCGAAATCTCACTCCATCTGAGTGCCCTACTCTGAAAATATGTTTTAACGTATTTCATAGTCTTATGAAGAAAAAATATACTCTATACACAAAACATTGGTGGATATGGACATGATTAATCAAATTATAAATTATATATAAATTTTATACTCAATATAAATGTATTGATAACTTCATAGAAAATTATCTCTCTTTTTTATTAAATTCTTTTTTTCTGAAATAATATGTTTTCTTCAAGATAAATATTCTGATTGAATTTTGTGCGCAAATATTATGATTAATATCTGGAAATTTTAGAAATTTTAATTTTAAATATGAAAATAAATTTTAAAATAAAAATACTAAAGTTATCTTTGGTTGAATATGACAAAAAATTTTGAAAATATTTATTTACTGAAGATTAATTAAATATATTGATTTTTATTAAAAACTGTACTTTCTTCATGAATGTGTAAATTTCATTTTTTTAAATAATTGAAATTATAATTGGTTTTATTTTATTTTATATAATACAAGTAATTTTGAATGAAATTAATTAATTTTTGGAATTTAGTATAAAAATATTTCTATACGTAAAAATGCATTTTCCAAAAAAAAGATGTTTATATATATAATTAATATTTCCCTTAATAAATATAATTAATTAATATTTCTGAATTATTTTAATTAAATGAATATATTATATTTTCAATAATAATGTTTATCATTTTTTTTAATATTTTTCAAACCATGTGGTAAAAATAAACCATGTTCTATTCTTAAAAAAGTTTTTTTTCTGAAAAAGATGTTTTAATCACATTTTGTGTACTTATTTTTCAAATTAGTTTTTTCACATATTTTTATTGAATTTTATAAAAAGGATTGAATATTTTAAATTTGGAGTTTTATATTTGGTTAATATACCCCTTTGTTTTGTAGTCATTTTGATTAGTCATCATGGTAAAATTTATCACATGAGTAATGGGTAAATCGTGTTAATCAATGATAAAACTAAGTGATAAATCAATAATTTTTCAACTTAATTATTTTTGGATGAATTTAATTCAACCATAATTAAATTATGATCCAAATTTCTTTATAAATGGACATGTAATCATTAAAATGTCTTATATAGTATGTAGATAAAATAAAGTTACAAAATGTCTCTCTTTTTCCAAATATCTCTTGTATGTATACATAGGGACAAAAGGAAGTTATAAATAAAAATAAATTAATTTTATGATCTTAGTAAAATTATTTTCATGATATAAATTTTTAATTTGAATAATTAATATAATTTCCTTAAATTATTATGTAACACTGATGCAATATTTTATTAATTACTAAAAAAATTAAAATAAATGATTTTAAAAATAAGTGAGTTATAATGTTCCCTGAAATTTATAGATTAATATGTTATATAATTTCTATTTTAAAATATTATATTTTAATTCTAATTTTTAATTTATTTCTTTTAAGTCTAATTAATTTGATAGTGTTAAAAATTAAAATTAATGGTATTTTATCAAAATAATATTATATTTAATTATATAAAAATTTTAAATCTAATTTCGAAAGAAGAAAATGAGGATAATATATGGCCTAAAATATCTTCATTTTTTCATTTATGATTCAATATATATCTGTAATTAAACTCATAACCCTTTAAGAGTGAATTGTTTTTTTCCATTGTTAATTTTAAAAAATGTTAACTATGAGTTTAAACCAAAATATAAGGTTTAAAAAACCATTCAAAACTTTCCAAAAGTTATTTATATATTTTTGATACTATTTAAAAATAATCACATCTTATCTTTGAATATATATCCTATGAGATCAATTTGATTTCGATAACAACCCCATTTTATCTTAATCAATTATATAATTCCAAAAATTCTCTCTCCTCCCTTAAAAAAGAGCACCCTTCCATTCCTTGTTCGTACTATTTCGTGCATTATATATCAACAGTACCCTATAATAAAAATTAACAAATTCATTATCCATGTTATAGATGTTATGATCTTCCAAAAAGACCAACCCTATGATCATCGAGAGGATATCTAAAGGAATTAATTCAATGAAGGGGTAATCACCTTATGTAAGGAGTTTCATTTTATTTTTTTAAATCCTATAAATCTTTAATATTTATCATTACATAAGTTCTCAAATATCATAAATATAATTATAATTTTTTATGACTACGATACAACCATTATCCAACCTCTTTCCTATCGAATGGGACGTGAATATATCGCTCGTGTGTATGCAAGACTTATCGTCTTGACGTAGTGATACACTTCATTTTCTACCACGATATTTCATGGATAATAATTATTATGGGTTTAAACATGATATATGAAAATTATATAATATTTATATTTCTATAATAATAATATAAAATCTAAATTCATTCCTTTTAATCAATTGGAAAACTATAATGTCGCTTCTACATATGTGTAAACTACCATCATTACGAAGTTATGTGATTTTTTTTTCATTATATTCTACATGGATGGTAATACGGATATATTTAATTAATAAAATATAAACACATATATTTTATAATTATTACTTTATAGATTTTAATTATTATTTACATTTTTCTCATTCTACCCATTAAACATTGAGAACAATGTTATTTCATACATGCGAGTTCCCTTCTTTATGAATGATGTATTACAATTTTCAAACTCTACATTTATGGAAGAATATAAATATGTATACATTCAATTAATATTTTGATTAAAATTGTTGATGTTATTTATCCATGATAATTATAAAATTACCAAAAATATCAAAATAAATTTTTTCTGATAAACAAAGCAGTTAACATCGAGAAATAACAATTTTTAAGAGGAGTTATCAATAAAATGTAGTTGTAGTATTATAAAAAGATCGAAAATGATATTCAATATATGTAAATTTCTCCTATATATTATTATTATAAATAAAAAATTATTATACATGATTATAGAGGACCATAATAGTATGTGTAACTTGAGATAAAAGATATCTAGTCTCACTTTTATTTTGGATAGACCTATGAAATATTTTCAAATCATTTATTTTTTGGAGGTGTATATACAACCTAATTGAAATTTTATATCATGATTCTAATTATTTTTATAAAATTTAATGTTTCAATTTATTCTATTATCTCATGAGGACTGTGGTTCAAATGATACCAAATTTGAAATCGGTTTTCATGAAACTTTTATTTTGAGTGAGACATGTGTCATATTCCCCACTTCTTTTTCTTATGTAGTGTATATACTACTGATGAATTTATTTTTTTATTATTCTAATAGAAATTTTTTTGTATCTAAAAATCCATAAAAGATAATTTCTTTCATGAAAATGGTTTTCTGAATGTTAACAAAGCAGTAATGTTTTCATGTTATAATATCATTATTTATCGAGATTTTTTTATTACATTATTTATGATGAAATATTATTATATAAATCATAGTAAACCCATTAATTTTATTATCATAATTTTCTTTTTGTATAATATCTGTTTTCAATTTATTTTACTAACCTCAAGTACTCAAGATACCAAAAATAAATCTTTAAGTAAAACGATATTTATTTGTCTCTTCGGTTGATTTTTTTTCATTCATATCCATGTTTTATAAAAATATTTTATATAAGGTTTATAATATTCTACTATGATTGTTTTATGAAATTTTTAAACATTATTTACTCTTTAAAATGGTTTAAAAGGAAGTTTCCTGATGTTTTCTGAATTATTTACCTTTTAAATTTTTATAAAACTAAGAAATGAATATTTTTTAACTTATACATCATAAATAGATATTATTATAATCATAAAGACTCAATTTTTGGAGATTAATTTAATTTATTTAATGGTTCCTTTCAATAAAAATATTTCCCACATACTTCAGAAATTTTTACATTTTAATTATGTTATTTTATGGATAAAAGGGTATTTTCATCAAAAATTGTTCCATCCAAAGTTTTAAAGATACTTTTTATCTATGATGGAACCATTTTATGTTACTTGTGTTTTAAATGGGATATGATTAAATTATACAATATATTTTTTTTCCCTGGATTCTTTGTGACTATTTTGAAATGATTCTTATGAAACTCTATAATGAACCAAGCTTGATGAACATAAAAATTACATATTTTTGAGGAATATATAATAAATTACAAAAATATATTCCCAAAGACCTGTTTAGTTTATTGTATTTGGAAACATGGAAGACGTTCTTATAGTTTTGTGAATTATCTTTAACATCTCCCATAAATATCTTCCACAATAGTTGTCATGCCAAAAATCGTTATTTACGTCATGTGGAAAAGAAAACATGAAAAGGGTGAGCATAAATGCTCACTGAGGGTAAACATGGAAAAGATTAAACAATCCAGAGACATAAAAATGTAAAAACATAAACATAATGTTTAAATATCAAAACATTGAGTCATCAAAAAAGTCATATATGTTTGTAAGGCATAAATCATAAATGAAAATGAACCATGATAAAATAACATTTATATAATGTATGGAATGGTGGATAATAAATATGTCTAGGATATGAAATCTATAGTAGTCAGGAAATTGCTGCCCAGAACATCATAGTGAGAAAAATCCATTAATGGACTATGTTAAATTTTCATTAAAACCTTGTATTATTGAACCATATTTACTTGTTGTTCCATCCATGAATTACTGAACTATATTTACCTTTCATTCCAGTCATGTCTATCTCATGAGATAATTATATTTAACCTATTAATTGGAGGGAGTTATAGGTCCCAAACATATCATTGTGAAATCATTCTTACATGTTCCACAATAACATAAATCGTTCATCATAGCATAACCCATGAAATAAAATAGTATTCTTAAACATTATTGATTCATAATCCAATAAAAATAAATGAATTTGATGAAAATAATTCCTTTATAAACACAATAAAATAAAAGTAAAAATAGGGATTGAATTATAACCCAATTTCATCTTGGACGGAAAATAATTTTGATAAAAAAATGTACTTAATTAAAGAGGAAACTATTGTACTTCTTCAAAAACGTTTTATTTTCTCAAAATTCCATGTAATTTCAAATGAAATTAATTTAGATGAAAATAAACATGAAATAATTTAAGTTTTATTCATGGAAATGAGGCTTCATAAAATCATAAAAACACATTCAGGCCATTTATGTTAAAAAAACATTCTCCTCGTACTTTTGCTGGAAAAATCAAAAAATTCCTCAAATAAAAAAATGAAAAGAGATTAATTTCATACCATTTAGTAAATACTCTCCAAAATGTTAAATTAACTATAAAAATTATATAATAATATATATAATTTATCATAATTTGGAAAAATGGATGTGGATGATAAATATAACCTATTGAATACTTATATATAAACAATCTATGATAAAAACGAGACTGCAAAATTATCCTTTACCTTAAGTCTGATTTCATTCATATGTTACCAAAACTCATATATAGTGAGATTAAATGTATTATTATCTTGTAACAGAACCATAATAATATATATGGTATCATATATGATTAAATTGTGCCTTTATATTACCTGTATATTTATCAAATTTTTTAAATCAACGTTTTCGGTAATAATGGTTTTATTTATCCTACATGTTTTGACTTGTTATTCTTGGTATTATTACAAAGATCAAGATTTTATTAGATAACATGTGAAAAAAATTATATATCATAAATATTTATTATATTAATATATAAAATAGTTGGACAAATGGAATGGATTACACCATTCTTGGACATAGTAGGCCATATGTACGAATTAATGTTGTTTCCATTTCCTTAAAGAATTGAATAGAAGAAAGTAAATGATATATATATATATATGTATTCCTAAATCCATTTTAGTTATTAGTTAATATATTTTATTCCTATTTATTCTATATACTTTATAATCATTTGAAATGGTTAACGTGGACAATAAATTACATCGTGTCGTGGAGATGGTAGGACGTACGTACGCACGACCAATGATATAATTCACTTAATGGTTAAATGGTATTAATTTGGATTGAATGCTAATTATAATAAATAATTATCATGTTATATTTATTATTTATATCCATTATAATCATAATTATACCTATCCAAATTATGTATAGTGGAATAAAAAATTACACCACAGTGTGGAGATGGTTAGTCGCACACACACACGCAAGCTTTTGCACTAATGGTCTCACAAGGATAGCATTATTCCCAAATTTTAGAATAGAGGATTAATGGAGGTATTTTTTGGGAAGATTTGGTCAGTGGTAGGTCCATCCAAATGGATTTTTTCGTGTGAATAAAATATAAGAAGAATTTCCCTTTTACATGGGTGGTGAGGGGCACATTAGGAAAGACTTTAATTATTAATTTATTATAAATTTATATTAGGTTTATAATGGTCCTAAACTAATTTAAATAGAATATAATATGATTATGGGTCTAAATACTCTCAACCTATTGGGTTTATATAAGTTTGGGTTACAAAATTAATCTTATCTTTTATCATTAACACTAAGTTAAAAACATTGACTCGTACAAAGTCTTCTTGTACATTCATAATACATGGTTACCGTTGTTACTATAAAATTTTAAGAAAATCACAATTTATTAATTATTTAAATATTCAACATTATATACATCAGTTGGAACAATACTGTATTATTATTATTATATCATTTAATAAAAAAGTATTTATTTAAAAAATGTTTTTTAGGTCAATTTTGACACTATTTGGTAATTGATTTTTATGTCATAAATACAGTATTTATTTGAAAAAAATAAATACAAAGAAAATATAACATGTCATAATCATCCATAAAATTAATCTATGTCATAAAAATGATCAAATTTCCTTTAATTTAATATTTATAATATCATTTATTTGAAACTTTCATTAATATGGTAATCATTGCATCATCACTATGTCATTAATAAATTTTTTTATTTAATGTTTAAAAATCATAAATAAACACTATGATGTAGGATATATTTTTATGTTTATAATTAATATTTATAGTCTAATATATCATTTATATAAAACAAATTAAATTTTTCAGTAAAAGATACATGATTATGTTGTATTTCTCATTACTTTAAATTAATTTTTATAACATGTAATTATCACGCCCAAGTAGATCCATGGGGTCCAAAAATCGACGCAAGTATACCCATGGTTTGAAATATCTCATAGAGTAGGATTAGGAAATGTTTTAATATATTTTATTATTATTATAATATCATTGTTTCCCTTATTTACCAGATATACCCTTTAACCATGGTAAATAAAAATAATTACTAAAGTTATAATTCATAATGTCAGAAAAAAACGTACCTATGCACACAATTTGTAACTAATAAATCCAAATATTGAATCAATTTTCTAAATTTCAAAACACATAATTGGCAAAAATTAAATAAAAATTAATTCTCATTGTCCAAACCAGAAAGCAGGTTTTTAAGAGTAAAAACGCTGAAAAGATTGAAATGTGTTTATGTCCACCTTAATTGTGAAATTACAAACAACGAACATATTGTGAATAAGTTATAAATACATAACCTAATAGAACAATAAAACCAATTTAATAGATAATCTATCTATATAAATAAATTAGATGAAAAGGCATTGTGGATTTAAAATGTAGCATTTTCACTATTCATTAAAATATGAATTTGATTAGAAAAATACCAAAATTTCAACCCTGGTAAATTTTGATGTTATTATTTCAAATAATAAGATTATTATGTCTCAATTTTTTTTAAGATTTTATTAAACTATATTTGAAAATGATTCACCATCAAAAGTTGGTAAAACTGTATTTTTTTTAAAAAATACTTCTTTTATCTGAAAAATATAATTTATTCTTTTATCATGTCTAGAATATAAATAAGATGACATTTAATGTTATATAAAATTAAAAATTAGTTTCAATACTATTCATAACATCATGTTTATATCCCATTATATAATAATATTTAATAATATATCTTGTTTAGTGAAACTCGGTATTGCATACAATGAAAGCTATCGAGGAGGGCTGCTCCTAAATTCAATGCAATCCAATTAAGTGATTCATGTAGTGAAATATACCTTTTGTTTTATGTATAATATAATCCATGCATATTTAATTTAGACATTGAATAAAAATTAAACATGGTGTCTCGTGTTTCGTACACCAATTTAGTGTTGCGTTTAACATATAACAAGTTAGTTTAGTGTAAAAGGAATGTTTATGTTAGGGAATTGCCAGATATAAATAAAAATTTAAAATTTATTAGAAAAAAGGTCAAAAAAATCAAAGTTCTACATTATACACCCCTTTAAAATTAATTTCTTCCTCAAAATTATTCATGGTTATAAAGGGTTTAATAATTGAAAGTTTCGTTCATCGAAACAGACATCTTAAAAAAACTAAAACATAATTAATAAAAAGGAAGGTTAGAAAAAAAACAGTTACCCAAAGAAACTCATACCTAGGTTTCCACATAAGAGAATATATGTGATAAGTGAAAATATGAAAATATAAGAAAAAAATATAACCATCATGTTCTGATAGTGAGTGATAGGGAACAAGGTTTGGAGAATGTTAAGAACCAGAAATCCATTAATCTGCAATGATTTAAGGGACCAACAAATTCATCATATAAGAAGGTACTAAGATATGATTTTTGGTTCTCAATATCCATCCCCTAAATTTTAATAGTTTTTCATTAGAATAAATACTTTATTTTGGTACAATATCACTATTTTTAATGCCTTGACCAATTTCTAATTCATCATTTATTTAATGAAATTAAGTAGAATTAGTCATTATTGAAGTGTTAGTAGATCCTGTGATGGAATGATAGGTCATTACATCTATCTCAACAAAAAGGAATTCACAAGTTATAAACTATGCAATGTTCACATATAGTGAGCTAATACATTAATCTAACAAACCTAAAAAAGAATATAACATATACTATCCATAAATATATAACATTACAATCCTTCCAAAAATTAGTACTATAAAAAATTAGAAAGAGGAGAACAAAATCAACATAACATTTATCTCCCATATTTCATAAGGTAGTTCATTGTAGTCACATTATAAACATGTGAATAACTTACAAATATATTCTCTCAAAACATGGTAATCACATGAATTACCATAGAACATTAGAAAAAATAGTAATTCTATCAAAATTAACACTTTCAACACATGAAAAATACCAGAAATTCTACATACTCAAACCATGATATCACTTTTCCTTTATATCAATCAGGATCTCATTAATACAATCAAACATTTCATTATCTTTTTATTCCTTCATTATGATCATGTCATATGCATTCCAAAAATATTTCAATCACTTTTTATGGTTATTGATACCATATACTTATGGAAAACTACAATTTACCAACACATAGATAATAAAAATATTACGTAAAAATATATATAAGATTCTACAACACTATTTTGGAATCCCATTACATAAATAGTTAATTCTTCCACCACTTCGTTGTCATACTCAACATCACCAATACAGATCACATGTGAGTTCCCTTTGTCTTTTTTCTTTAAGAGGTAGATTATATCAATCATCATCGTTAACCTTTGGGGTTGGGAATTGGGTTTCATAATTACCCATTTCCTTGGACATGTTGCATTCAAGTGTTGTTGGTTCATTCTCTGTAGTCTTTTCTCTATTCAAATCATTAGTAACCTTTTCCCATTACATCAACACTCAAAAACTCAATGAACGTATTTTCCAAACAGAAAAAATCTTCTAGTCCCATTAATAAAATATTAACCATGCTTATATCCACCCATTTAGAATAAATAAACATTCATATTATTTTCACTATTGTTTTGAGATTTTCCCCTTAAATCCGTATTTTATTTCTGTTCAAAACAATGAGATTGGTATTTAAAACAAAATTTCATTTCTACCAAGATAGAACGACACCAAATTTCTTCATTTATACTAAAGTATCTTATAGCTAATTTCCATAAATGACTTCATTTTAAGCCACTGAAGAATCAATCAACATTACTTTTATGTTGGTTAATAAATCCAGAAGCATACCTTGTAAGTGTTGTAAAATTTTACCCCATATGTACCAATAGATTCATCGTCCTTTTTCTTAATCTAAATAATTTAAATTTCTATATTTTTTTAGAATAATATGGAGAATGTAGTTATTAAGAACTAATTTCAAGAACTCAACCCTTTCCTTGGATTAAATTTCATATTGTTTCCTAGTATTCTTGATTAGAGTTCACACTGGTCGTCATCACCTTAAAAATGATAAATAACTAAACTGACATTACCATGTTCCAAATTGTGAAGGATGGAAAATTTATTTTCAATGGTACAGATCCACTTTTCATAAACAATTGGATTAGAAGACCCAATAGTAAAAGGTGAAAATTTTCTCATGAAGTACTCTATAATAAGTTTGTTCCCTTATATACTCATTTGGATGTCCAGAATAATTCATTGATTTTGTAAGTATAAAAATAAGATTTTACATTCTATCTATCATCACAATTGGTTGTTCGGGAGGAAAATCATTGCATTTCCTAGTGCATTGATCATTAACACGACTATTTTGGTTTCTATTAATTGTCTAAAACTGAAATAGAATATTGTGATAGGAAAAAATCATACTTGGAAAACATCATAATCAAGGGGAAGTACATTCAATATCATACATAACATTTTTAATCTAAGGTTATTCATTATTATTACAATATTTATATGAATATAACTTACATTTAGTCTTACCCATATGGACATCCCTAGACATTCCTTAGAAATATAACTAGGGATCTCACTAATGTTTTTCCATCCTAGTTTCCAATGGTTGACTACACCTTCGCTCTGATACCAACAATAGTGACCCAGGGTTGCGTGCATGAAAATTTAATTTTTTAATGAAATAAATAATATATTACCCAAATAGATTCCCTAAGACCATATTAGTTTAGTGTGATTGGAGACACAGAACACATTCTTGTATCTTGGTGAATGTTCTTCAACGTCTCCCATAGAGATATTCCACGTTACTTTTCCATCCTAAAACCGTAGTTTTTAACATGGGGAAATGAAAACATAAAACAGGTGAGATCAAATTCTCAAAATGGGTAAACATGTAGAAAATAAAACAAAACATAAACATCATAATTTAAAAATCTGAAGATAATGTTTCAATAAAAAAATCTTGAGTCATGAAATAATTCTTTCCAATTTTTAAAGCATAAAACATTAATAAACCTGAACCATGATTAAATAACTTTGACCTAAATCATGGAATTTTGGAAAAAAATAAAAACATAATATGATTTGAATTACATCCAATGAATTTATACTATGATCATCATAGTAGATAAATTCCATTACTGAAGCATTTTTACTTGTCATTCTAGCCACATATTTCTAAAATATATTTACTTGTTGTTCCAACCCTATATTACTAAACCAGATTTGCTATTCATTCTAGCACGTCTATCTCATGAGATATAAAAATTATCTAATGAATTTGTGGGAGATTTAGGTCCAGCCTATCTCGTGGTGAAATCATTCTTACATGTTCCACAAAAACATAAATCATTCATCATACCATAACCCAAGATCTAAAATGGGTTTCATAAACATCATTCCATCATAATCCATAAAAAATTACTAGATTTCATAAAAATAATTCAGTCATAAAGTAAATAAAATAAATGTAAAAATAGGTATAGAAACATAACCCAATCTCATCTTATATGGAAAATAATTTTGATAAAACACTTGTACTTAATTCATGAGGAAACTATCCTTTCTTCTTAAAAACACTTTCTTTTCTCAAAATTTAATGCAATATCGAAAGAAAATAATTTAATTTAAAATAAACATGAATTCATATAGAGGTTGATTCATGGAAATAAGGAATCATAAAATCATAAA
This sequence comes from Viscum album, assembly GCA_963277665.1. NCBI lineage: Eukaryota > Viridiplantae > Streptophyta > Magnoliopsida > Santalales > Viscaceae > Viscum > Viscum album. Next base: position 1,875,940,840 of record OY728150.1, on the reverse strand, counting down.
AATCCATTCATTCCGTATAAGTTAAAAAAACATTCTCCTCGTACTTTTTCTAGAAAAGTCGAACAGTAACTCAAATTTCATAACGATAAGAGATTAATTTCATTCCATTAAATAGAAATTAAAAAAATGATAAAATTGACTTTAGAAAATTATATTATAATATAAATAACATTACACAATTTGGAAATATGTATGTGGATGATAAAAATATTCCAGTGAATACTTACGTATAAATAATCTTAGATAAAAATGAGACTGAAAAATTATCTCGTACCCTTGGTCTGATTTCATTGATATGTGTCCAAAACATATGTATAGTGGGTTCAAAAAAATTATTAACTTGTAATATATTTATAATAATATCTTCGATATCAAATATGATTAACTTATGACTTGTTATTGCCTGTTTATCTATCAATTCCATGTTAAAGCAATGTTTTGAGTAATAATAGTTTTATTTTCATAAGTTGTTTGACATGTATTCTTGATATTATTGCATAGAAAATGGTTTAAAAAAATCAAAAATATAAAATATGATTTAAATATCATAAATATTAAGTAAAAAAATTTTTATAATAGAAATATAAAAGAAATAGAATACACTATTCATTGGGACAGTAGGTCGTACGTACGCATGAACGATGTTTCTATTTCCTTATTGAATTGAACGGAAGCATGTAAATGACACAAAAACACACTGAAAGTCATTAATATTGTAGGATTATTATTTCATATATTAAACTCTTATTTATTTAATATACATTATAATCATTTTTGAATTGCTAACTTGGAGAATGAAAATTATCGCATTGTGGAGACGGTAGGCCGTACGTATGCAAGAGTATGAATATCATTCACTTAATGGTAAAATTTTTTGTAATTGGATGGTATATTAATTATATAGAATAATTATCATGTTTTATTCATTATTTACATCCATTTTACTCATCGTTATACCCATCCAAATTATGTATTATTGGATAACAAATTACACTATGATGTGGAGACGGTTAGTCATATGCACACACGCATGGTGATATTGTAATTCTTAGGATTGATAAAATGAGGTATAAAGTTTTGAAATATTTATAATAATATATCATCATGTAAAAGATATTGTATTAATTACTTTATTATTGAAACAACATACGAAAATTAAGTAGACGAAGAAAAGAATTTTGAAATAGATGGTAAAATAATTACCTTTCTTTCATGAATCCCCTTTTTATGATCACAAAATGACTCCCTATGACAGCTTTGTTCCCAATGTGTGGAATCATGGAATAAGGGAGGGATTTTTTGTGAATATTTAGTAATGGTTTTTCTGATCCCAAGGGATTTGGAGATGTGAATAAAAGAGAATGAGAAGTTCACATTTATTAGAGTGGTGGGGGCACTTTAGGAAAGTACATAAATATTAATTTATTATAATTTTATTTTCGATTTCTAATGGTCCCAAAATCATTTATTTCTAAGAAAATATTGTTATGAGTATAACTACTCTCAAAAAAATGGTTTTAGACAATATTGGGTTACAATATTTACAATAACTTTTAGCATTAACCATTAGTTAAAAACATTAACTATTACCATGTCTTCTTATATTTTCATAATATATGGATACTATAGTTACTATAAGATGACAAGAGAACAAAAAGAGGATAACTAATGAAATTTTTAACATTATATAAGTCATTTTGAGGAGTATTATATTTTTTATATTATAATATCCCTTAATAAAATAATATTTGTTTTAAAAAATAATTTATGTCAATTTTGATACTATTTAGTAATTGATTTTTGATAAATTCATAAAAACATTATCTATTCAGAAAAATTAAATTAACTCAAATAATAAATGTCATAATAATATATGAAATTATTTTATGGTATCAAAATGTTCAAATTACGTTTATTTTAATATTTATAATATAATTTATTTGAATCTCTCTTTAATAAGGTAATCACTACATCACCAATGTGTCATAAATAAATTTATTTATTTAATGTCTGTAATTGTAATTAAATACCATGATGAAGTAATTTTTTTACCATTATAATTAATATTAATAGCCGAATATATAATTTATATAATCCAAATTAAAATTGTTTTAGTAAAAGATACATGTTTATGTTATATTTTCACATTACATTAAATTATTTCATATAAAATTACATTATCATACCCATGTGGATCCATGGGGTCCCAAAATCGACCCAAGTATGTCCATGGTTTGAAATATCTCGTCCAATAGGATTATGACACATATCATGGAAATTGAATATTATTATAATATTATTTTTTACTCTTATTTATTAGATTTACCACCATGGTAAATAAAAATAATTACTAGATTTACTATTCATAATGTCAAAAAATAAAGGGTAACTATTCAAAATATTTTATGTCATTATTCAAAATATGGAATAAATTTTTCCAAATTAAAAACATATTATTGTTATAAATTAAGTTTAAATTAATTCTCTTTGTCGAAACGAGAAATTGATTTTCTGAAAACTAAAAACTATCAAAAGATTGTAATATGTTTATGTCTAATTTAAATATGAAATTACTTCCAATGACCAAAATTGGATTAAATGAAAAAAATAATAATCCAATTTCACTTTATAAACAATTAAAAATATAATCTATCAATAAAAAAATAATATGAAAAGGTTGTTTTGAATTAAAATGCATTATTTTCACTATTCATTAAAATATGATTTTTATCAGAACAATTCCAAAACATCAGGAAAGGAAAATTTTCTTGTTCATATATCAAATAAATAAGTTCATTATATCAATTTTAATATAAAAAATTTTCAAAAAAAACTAGATTTAAAAAGTGGTTCTCTATCAAAAGGAGGTAAAATTTTATATTTTTTGGAAAATACGTCTTTTTTCCAAAAAATTTAATTTGTTCTTATATAATGTCTATAAAATACATAAGATGAATGTTAATGTTATATAAAATTTAAATTGTGGTTAATATTATTTATAATGGCTAGTTTATATCCCATTAAATAAAAATATTTTAACAATATAGTGTTGTTTAGTGAAACACAGTATTTCGTACAACACAAGTTATCGATGATGGTCTCTCTTACGTGCATCGCAATCCAAGTCAGTGTTACATGTAATGCAATCTTCCTTTGGTGTCACGGATAACATAATCCAATCATATTTATTTTATACATTTTTGAAAAACCATACTGATTGTTTCAGGTATCGTACACCAACATGGTGTTGTGTGTAACATATATCAAGTTATTTTATTTTGAAGGGAATGTTTGATTTAGTGAATTTCAAGATATAATTGAAAATATTATTTATTTAAAAAAATGGCCCATAAAAACATGAGGTGTTACAAACCCATTCCTTTTCTATGACTTATGCTATGATGAAGTGATAGAATGTTTATGAATCATGTTTCTTTTTTCATGTGTTAAGCTATGATGAAATATTTATTAAACACTTGTTTATGGATTCTTATATGATGAATGTTTTTTGATCATGTGGCACAAAAATTTGTATGATTTAAATAATGTGATTTCTGGGACCTAAATTATAAACTCACCCAATACATTAGGTAACGATGGTTCTCTCATGAGATATATTGTACTATAGTGAGGATTTGACCTAGTTTAGTAAGTGACACTGTCCACTATAATAGTATTGGTTGTGAACCATGACTACTATAATGGTTTCAGAAATTAACCCAATCCACTATTATAATCTTGGGAGTGAACGTTCACTAATAGTTTAATCTATGGATTGAACCCAATCCTCTATGATTGTTCCGAAGTGAAGCCTTGAATATTGTGGAAATGATTTTCTATGATTATTTCTATTCCAAAAATTCACGTATTATATTAATTTTTTTATCTCATGGATCATGCTCTTTGATTACATTACGATTCATGTGCTACGAACCTCTAGGATTTTTGAAATGACTAATGATTTTGATCTATGTTTTGTAGGGTTTGGTTTTTCAAATGTTTTGCACATAATCTCATACCCTTATGCTCATGTCATGTTGATATCTTCCTTATTTAACCTTAACGGGCATTGTAGATCACTCATTCGTATGTTTACTTTACCCATGTTATGATGAAAGGAATTTACAATGATATGTCTAGGAAGGGTATTGGTAATGAAGAACAGTACGGGAAATTATGTTGACCACTTCCAAAGTACTTGTGTATTTTTCATAGATTCCAAGGGAACTAGACCTATACTATTAAGGTGTAGATTGTAATTTTATATAATGAATATTAATCTAAAAATATCAAATATCTATGTATGAAAATTATGGTTCAATATAGGCAACAAGGATGTTGAGCGTACTATTGGTATATGAGATGTCCTAGTTAGAATGACATTGTCGTTTTCATTTTAGAGGTTTTATATATAATGATTATGTAAATGTTGGTCGGAGTGGATACTCAAGAGGGGGTGAATCGAGTTCCTATAAAAAAATATGGATTAAATGATTTCTATTAAAATCCCCCAATTAAAATCACAAGCTAATCTGTAGTGAATTTGTAATACAGGAGAGGTTCAGGTAGGTTCTCAGGAGATTGATTAGTTCTTAGTTAATCTAATATGAAGATTAGATTAGCTATTGAAACAATCCTACTGGTTAACAAAAAAAACAAACACTTTCTAGTTTAACTATCACAGTTACTTTTTAAAATAGATTTATATTTAAGGTAATTAGAAGTGGAATATTCAAAATATATTTTGTCTAAAATAAAAATGCACAACAGATTTAAATAAGATGTTCAGTCTCAAGAATAGACTTAGTCCTCTCAAACAATTTTATATAAACTATGATCCACACCCTGGATCGGGGTTTCACAATAATGTACAGACTATCCAGGTAACACTTGACCTATACCACAGATCTTCATGGGAAAACTGAACAACAACACCCCGGCTGTCCAGGTCACACTTGACCTCTACCACTATCCACAGTGGGATACAGATGAGTAAGGGAATGATTGAGTGTGGATTTAGGAATCATTCAGTTCAACACAAGAGATAGAGTGTTCTTAAAAATATAGAACATAAACACTGCTCAAAATGTAAATAAATGAAACACAATATATATAAACAAGTAGAGATGAGTTTAGAATTCTCTATGTTTTTTAGTGAATCTCCGGACTCTTTGTATTTGAAGCAGATGAAGCTTGAGTCCTTTTCTGAAAAGTTGTTTGAAAAACATAGCATCGTTTTTGTTATTTGACTTCTAGGTCAAGCTTGATGAGCTTGATTAGCTTGAGTGTATCTGTAGTCGTTGATGTTCTTTACTCCTTAAATGATCAGGTTCTACAGATTTATCATCTGTTCTTCCTTCACTAGTGCAGCAAACATTTTTTACGTCGGTTTTTAAGCGACGTTAATATGGACGACGTTATAAATAACGTTTTTTACGTTGGTTATTTAAAACCCGACATAACATCCCTAACATCACGGTGTTTATCACATCGGTTCATTAATAACCGACGTGAAAAATGATGGGGGATGGGGATTTATAACGGCGGTTATTATATAACCTCCGTGATAAACCGCGGGTGGGGGGGGGGGGGGGGGGTTAGCACGTCGGATATATAATAACCGACGTGATAAATATGCGCGGGGGGGTTTATCACGTCGGTTATTTCTAAACCGACGTGATAAAACTCCTGGGATATCGTTTATCACATCGGTTATGACATAACCGACGTGATTAACCCTTCCCCGGGACTATTATCACGTAGGTTTATTAAATAACCGACGTGATAAAAAGGCCTGGGAAACGTTTTAGCACGTCGGTTATCCAATAACCGATGTGGTAAATCGATTCCCAGGCCTTTTAGCAGGTCAGTTATATTAAGAACCGACGTGATAAAAGGCCCGGGAACAGTTTATCACGTCCGTTCTCAAAAAAACCGACGTGATAAACCCCTACTGATTTATTTACCACGTCGGTTATAAAATAACCAACGTGAAAGCGATATATTTTTTTAAAAAATAATTGCACTGCTCTCACCAAAAAGCAACCAGAAACCAAACAACAAAAATAAACATGCCAGCCCTCCCCCAAGCCCCAACTGAACCCCACCCTCATCTATACCCACCTAACAACCTGGCCAGCCCTCCCCCACCACATTGGAGCCCCACCACAACCCTTGGACACCCCCCACCCCTTGGACAGCCCCCCCACCCTCATTTACACCCCCACAACCCCTAGTACAGCCTCAAACACCCATTGGACACCCCTCCCATATCCCTTGGACACCCCCACCCCTTGGACACCCCCACCCCATGGACAGCCCCCCCACCCTCATTTACACCCCCAAGACCCCTATTACATCCTCAAACACCCATTGGACACCCCCCCCCCCACACCTTGACAGCCCTCCCAGACCCCTTGGACACCCCCCCCCCCCCGACCCCTGGACACCCCCCGAGCCCTTGGACAGCCCCAAACACCCCTGGGACACCCCTCCCATATCCCTTAGACACCCCCCCACCCCATGGACACCCCCACCCCTTGGACAGCCCCCCCACCCTCATTTACACCCAACCGGCCCCTTGGACAGAACTCCTAGACACCATGGACACCACTCCCATATCCCTTGGACACCCCCCACCCCTTGGACACCCCCAACCCTTCGACAGCATCCCCACCCTCATTTACACCCCCCAAACACTAGGACAGCCCCAAACACACCTTGGACACCCCTCTCATATCCCTCGGACACCCCCCACCCCTTGGACACCCCCCACCCCTTGGACAGCCCCCCCACCCCCTGGACCCCCCCCCCCCCAACCCCTTGGAAACCCCCCCCCCCCCGACCCCTTGGAAACCCCCCCATCCCCTTGGACAGCCCCAAACACCCCTTGGACACCCCTCCTATATCCCTTGGACACCCCCCCCCCCCCCCACCACTTGGACACCCCCCACCCCTTGGACAGCCCCCCCCCCCACCCTCATTTACACCCAACCGACCCCTTGGACAGCCCCAAACACACCTTGGACACCCCTCCCATATCCCTTGGACACCCCCCCCCCCACCCTCATTTACACCCCCCCGACCCCTAGGATAGCCCCAAACACACCTTGGACACCCCTCCCATATCCCTTGGACAGCCCCCAAACACCCACCCACCCCCTTGGAACATCTCCCCCCATACCAAAATCTAGACCAGAAAAACCATCAACAGTAGACCAAAACAAGAAGTAGAGAAAAATTAAACATTCACTTATATAACATTCAAAAATTACACTGTCAACTTCAAAAAAAACTAAATCCAACCTAAACGACTACGAAATACACAATTACATTGACAATATTCAAAATTACATTTTACATTACAAATAACTAAAAGTCAATCAAACCTGTAAAATAATTTGACCACTCCACTTGTAAGTGTTTGATATCTTCAGCAGTAAAGGGTTGAGGGTCATCAAAAAGCTACAAAGGAAAAGGATAGTAGTCAACGTGTATAATGAATAAATCAAATTGAAATATTATGAGAAAGAGGAAACCTTACCAGGTCAAAACTCAGAACTGTCCCAGTTCTTATTATTTCATACATAAATCTTAACATGTAATATCCACATTCAATGATGCCTTGTTGCTCATGACATTTCTGTTTGAATGAGTGTAAATTCAATATATTATTTTTATGTAATAAATCAAAATGTAAAAATTATAAATCGATATTTACCTTCGCATGTACATATTTGATCTTGAAATTCCTTTTCTTTGCGCTTTTTCGAAAGTGGACCCATGCCCTGTTAGAAAATAATACGAATGGGGTAAATTTAAAATTCATTATAATATATAAAACTATTGTGAAATTGAAACTTAGTTTCCAATATATTCTTAAAACTTTCTCTCACATCATCATAGAGAGAGCATATCCAATAAAGTTCTTTCTCCCTAGGGAAAGAAACCCCTAGCATCCAATGATCCCTGATAAAAGGAAATTTAACGTTAGTGGTTTTTTATGTTAAATGATAATTAACTCTTTAAGAGGGATGTGTTTCATACCTCTCACAAAAAGGCATCATCCAACACTGTGTGATTACATTCTTTTCAAATCTATCAGCAATATGAATCATAATTTGTTCCTCATCCAATGCACATGCTTCAGGGGAAATCAATTGTGGGTCCACGAATCCATATACATCTGTCAGCTCATTCCTCTCACAAATTTTATACAGATACCTAATACAAAGAAGACATAAGTATACATTTTTGATAAATATAACGCAAGGAAAAGGTGTTAAGACTTACATGATAAAAACATGCACCACGTTGATGACCAACTTATCTCCAGTGACAAACTCCATTATATCAGTTTTCATAATCCCCACACTTAGTTCACGTCCACAAACATGAGCTTCCATTGTAAAGTCATAATGATCCGCCAACAAATTTGAATATCTTGACAATTTGTCAAGACTGCTAGTATCTACATCTGATGTAATAGCTATCTGTCTTTGTTGTTGTCTATACAGTATTTCTTTACCTTTGAAGTATTCCTGTAAAAATAAATTGAAAAATATATCAGTTTTCAAATGATAAAACATTAATAAATATATAAAATAAAAGATATAACATCCATACCTCTATGGTAATGAGTCGAAGAAGTCTGGATGGCCAAATTAAAAAATGGCCGATACTATGTCCAACTGTCGTCACCTCATCTGTAGGTAATGGTATCCGAGCTGATCTATCTATAATATCCTATACAGTGACCCTCTGATTCTCTACCTCTAACTGTTGATGATGAACTGTATCTCCTATACAATATACCATCCCATATGAAACTATATGATGTTGAGGATCATCAACATACAACTCACAATAAGTAGGTAGCCATGGCGGAGGAGGAGGATCAAAAATGGGGTCCGCAGGCTGAGGTGGGGGAGTGGGAGCTACTGGGAGAGGTGGAGTGGGAGCTGCACCCTAAAATTGTCTTTGCAAGTCTGCAAACATAAACTGCACCGATGCTCTAATCTTGTCCTCCATTGTCGCATTAATATTATGGACTTCAGCCTCCAAGGATTTTTTTTTATATACTCCCTCAACATTAGAAGTTTAGGAACGTGGCAACACTTTTCTTACCGATACACATGCCGGATATCCTCTTACACGGCCAGGATGTTCGGGCTTTCCCAATGCCACAGATAAAATATCTTCCCTCCCAGATGGTGTAAATGTCCCCTGTGAACTCTGATCCTCAAGAGAGTCCTGTAATAATTAATTGAACATTTCTATAATGATTGGAAATATATGACGCAAATAGTAAACTTATATAAGTAAAATAGATATCTTACAATCCTCTCAACTACGAGTCTCGATTCTTCCGAAAGATATTGTCCTTTTTTGCCCTTCCGAGCTCTTTTCCATTTCTCATGTCTAGATGGAGGGGATGGAGGGGCCACCTCTCCAGAGCTTGAAGACTCAGCTCTTAGTTGTTGAAATTTTTCTGCCATCATTTGTTCTTCCAATAATGCATACCCTCCCCGAGATAAACTATGAGGGTATACATTTTTAGATTGGATCTCTTGATGAGCTTCCCTTGTTTGCTGTAAATTAAGAATATGTAATCATTAACAAAACAATAATAAGATCATTTATATAAGAAAGCTTATAAAAGTTTACATTGCCCTTATCAAAAATGATTCTTTTCTTCTACATTCAAAAAATTTTCTCCATGTGTCTTCATCTATAAAAGGATATATACGACATGGATTTTCACGACTCCTATGACCATAAATGAAATCAGATGAGAGGGTTGATTTGAAATCCCTCCATCTCCTAGCAGCCAACAATAAGCATTTCTTCCTGACTCCTCCAGTGTCAGGAATATCAAATGTCATCTGATAAAAAAGAGGTTAAAAATATTATATATACTAGAAACATTTAAACAACAGTCAAACAATAGAAAAAGATCTTACCAAAATGGTCTCCCACGGCTGAGAAATTAGCGCCTTATCCACACTTCTCCAATCATCATAGAGAATGCTTACTTTGCTCTTAGCCTGAGTTGCTACAAAACCCTTAAAATCTTTAGCATTTGGACCTCTAGGAAGATCATCATCATCAAACTCCACGACTATCCTCTCCTCCTTCGTACGGGAAAGTGATAATTTTGGTAAACGTGTGCACCCATGCTTACCAACCTTTGAACTCTTTTTCGTAATAGGAGCATGTGAATGTTCCTCCCCAGATGTATGACCAATATTCTCATCTCCAGAATCATGTGGCTGATCAACTGATTGATCTGTCATTTTCCTTCAAATCAAAAAAACAAACATTAGTTCACAAATATACAAATTCAAATATTGTAATACTAATTAATCAGAAAATAGAAAAGTGTACTAAATTACATAATAGTAAACATTTTTAATATGGTAAGCATGTTAAACAATGATAAACATGGTAAACACAGTCTGTTGTACCCCTCTCTCTTGGATTTTAATGATCACAATCACTCTTATTATGTTCTAACTTGTTTTCAAGTGTTTTTGTTGATAGGAAAAAGGTTTCCAAGGAGTTGGCCCAAGAAAGCTGAGAAGTGGACTCACTGAGTCCACCGGTCAGCCCGTGTGAGCTCACCGGCCAGTCGGAGGACCCAGGCAGTAGACTTGCCCACTGCCTGGTGTCACCAGCCGGCCGCTGGCTCACCACTGGCCGGCCAGTGGACCAGACAGCCTTGCTCTGTCTGGGCCACCGGCCGGCCGCTGGATCACCACCGGCCAGCCGCTGGACCAGACAGAGAGCCTTCCTCTCTGTCTGGACCACCGGTCGGCCGCTGGATCACCACCGGCCGACCGGTGGACCAGACAGAGAGCCTTCCTCTATTTCTAGACCACCGGCCGGCCGGTGCGCCCAGGACTTCTCCTCTTTACGTTTTTTATTGTTTTATCATTTTGGTTTGATACATGTTTTAATAAGTAAAAAATTTACAATATCTAACATTATATGAAAAAACTAAATGTAAACAAGAAATAAACATGTGTTACCTGTAATTTTAGGAATGTACAGTTGGATTGTTTTCCCAAATTCCTTCGTCGTGATCGTTCCTTATGGCACAAACCATGTCTTCAACATACTCATCATTATGTTCTGTTAATCTTTCCATGGAAGTAGGGATCTCACATAAATCAGCATCTTCATCAAATTCATCCTCACCAACATATTGTTTTTTCCCTTGTAAAACAACAGCCCACTACATATCTGATTGATCTACTACATAGAAAATTTGTTTGGCATGTGTTGCCATTATAAAATAATCAGCTGTGTCTTCCAATCTATTCAGATTAACAAGTGTCATTCCAAATTCATTGTGTCTGACACTGTTGTTACCGATAAACCATTTAAAGTTAAAAACAGGGACTTTAATTTTAAAGTAATCATCCTCACATATGTCTTCAATCACTCCATAATATGCACTTGATGCCGAAATTGGGTTTCTGTCCTTAGCACTCAAAAAATGAATTGCTTCTGCAAACACCAATACACCACTATTCTGAACTGCACTTCTGTTGTCCTGAGCTTTCGTATGAAATGTATAGCCATTAATGTCATAAGCGGACCATGTTATCACATTTAAAGATGGACCACCCACTATCCATTTTAATGTCTCCGATACATCTGATCTACCAAGCAAGGTCTTTTTAAACCATGGCCAAAAAGTTTTGTTGTGCTTATTCAAAATACACATTTCTTTCTTCTTTGGATGACATTGTTTCAACTCATTAATATGCAATGTGATATACGGTTGAACATCAGCTATGTTATTCAAGATGTATGATTCTAACTTCTTCATCTGTTCAGCTGACAGTGATTTGACTTTCAAGCCACGAATCCCCTTTCCCTCATTATTAACACGTTCATGGCGAGATGGAGGCAAACCTATGTGTTGCGCCGTAGCCAAGTAGCTCGTACAAAACTCTGCTACCTCCTCAGAAATATACTTTTCAATAATGGAGGCTTCAGGTTGATATGGATTTTTAACATTTCCCTTTAATATTTTCATATACCTTTCAAAAGGATACATCCAATGAAGATATACAGGTCCACAAAGCTTTATTTCTCGAACCAGATGAATCATTGAATGCACGATCATATCAAAAAAAGTTGGAGGAAAATACATTTCCAAATGATAAAGTATAAAAATTGCATCCTTTTCCAAAATGTTCAAAGCATTCACATCAATCGCCTTGTTACAAATTGAATGGAAAAAATAACACAACCTCATTATAGTCTTTCTGAAACGGATGGGCAATATTCCACGCAGTGCAACTGGTAGAATTTGTTGCATCATGACGTGACAATCATGTGATTTCATACCTATCAACTTCAAGTCTTTCAATGAGACAAAATTTTTTACATTTGAAGAATATCCTTGAGGCACTTTGATATCATGAAGACACTGACAGAAGCTACTTTTCTCCCTCTTCGATAATGTATGACAAGCCGGGGGAAGAAATGTTCGTCTTCCTTTAGGAGTGGGAGCTAACTCCAAACGTATTCCCATTGATAGTAGGTCTAACCTTGCATTCAACCCATCTTTTGTCTTTCCTTTAATATCTAGCAATGTTCTGATCAAAGAATCACTAATATTCTTCTCCACGTGCATGACATCAATATTATGTTTGACTTCATGATACCTCCAATATGGTAGCTCAAAAAATATTGACCTTTTCTTTCAAATATGTCTATCATTACCAGATTTCTGTGTCTTTCCCAATGTCACATCAAGGTTTTTCACCCTCTCAAAATACAAATCTGCGGATAAAGGTTTTAGAGAAGTATCAAATTCTTGTGAGCCATTGAATGCCTTTTTTAGTCTTCTATAAGGGTGATCCATAGGAAAAAACTTTCGATGACCCATGTACACTGTTTTCCTCCCATGATGCAATTGACAATATGACGTCTATTGTTCGCAAATTGGACATGCTTTATGCCCTTTAACACTGTATCCAGACAAATTTCCATATGCTGGGAAGTCATTTATAGTGAATAGAAGCACTGCATGCAGTTGAAAATATTCCATTTTATAAGAATCATACACCCTAATACCATCAGCCCATAACAGTTTCAAATCATCAATCAGCGGTGACAAGTATACATCAATATCATTGCCGGGTTTCTTTGGACTAGAGATCGTGATACTCAACATGACATATTTGCGCTTCATACAAACTTCAGGAGAGAGGTTGTAAATTACCAATAAAACAGGCCATGAACTATGTGTGCTACTGAGGGTTCGGTATGGATTCATTCCATCTGTGCACAAGCCTAGTCTCAGATTTCTAATTTCATTTCCAAATTTAGGGTACTGGGCATCAATTTTCTTCCATTGTGGACAATCAGCTGGATGACATATTTTTCCATCACATACCCGCTCATCAGCATGCCATCTTAACCTTTTTGCATCATGTGAATTAGCAAATAAACGTTTGAAACGAGGAATTATAGAATGATACCAAAATACCTTTGAAGGGAGCTTTGTAATCTCTACATCAGCTTGTGATTTTTCTTTCACCTTATACCGTGATGTCCCACATTTAGGACACTCTTTCAAAAATTCATATTCCTTCCTATATATAATGCAGTCATTCGGATAGGCATGTATTTTCCTGTATCCCAATCCCATCAGGCATAATATTTTTTTGCCCTTATAATGTGAATCTGGAAGATCGTTATCTTTTGGAAGAATGTCTTTCATCAATTGTAGCAGCTCTGTAAAACGTCTGTCACTCCATCCATGTTTCACCTTCAGGTTAATCAATCTTAACACCGCCGACAAAACCGTAAAATCTGTACAACCAGGATATAATGGTTTTTCGGCATCACCATATAGACGTGCAACTGTCGGTTCTATCTCAATTTGTTCTGCTACAATATCGTGAATCATTTCTTAAATTCCATCGGAGTTACCATCTTGCGATTCATTATCATCAGTGACATTCTGTCCAGATTCGCCATGCCAAATCCAAGGGTTGTAACTCGGATTGAAACCATGACAAATCAGATGATCTTTTATCTCTCTACTTTTCAACTTCTTCATATTCAGACAATTCAGGCATGGACAGAAAAAAATGTCACCACTTGGAACATTTCGTTTAGCAAATTCCAAAAAGGCATCAACACCTTCCTCATATTCATTGCTCATTCGATGTGCCGTAATCCAACTTCGACTCATTATTACCTATAAAAAATAGCAAAAATATATATATTTTTTAGATAAGACAAATATATGTTTATATGAAAAAAATCATAATTTGAATGTAAACAATTTTGAAATATAAAACAAACCGATGTGTATTTAAAAAAATATACTTGAATATTATTTTTTAAACAAAATATAGTAAGATATAACACCCCCCCCTGGACACCCCCCGACCCCTCTGGACAGCCCCCCGCCCCTCCTGGACACCACCCCCCACCCCCTACCCCCTTGGACACCCCCCTGGACATCCCCCAACCCTCTGGACAGCCCCCCCACCCACCCGGACATCCCCAAATACCCTCTGGAGAGGCCGCCACCCACTTGGACAACACCCCACACCCATCCACCCCCTTGGACACCCCCCTGGACACCCCACCGACCCCTCTGGACAGGCCGCCACCCCCTTGGACAGCCCCCCACACCCACCCATCCCCTTGGACACCACCTTGGACACCCCTCGACCCCTCTGGACAGCCCCCGACCCCTCTAGAAAGCACCCCCACCCCTCCTGGACACAACCCCCCACCCCCGATCTTCTTGGACACCCCCTGGACACCCCCCAACCCTCTGGAAAGACCCCCCCCCCCACCCCTCCAAAACACCACCCCCACCCCCTACCCCCTTGGACACCCCCCTGGACACCCCCAACACCCACCCACACCCTTGGACAACCCCCCACACCCACCCACCCCCTTGTAAACCCCCCTGGACACCCCCCGACCCCTCTGGACAGCCCCCCACCCCTCATGGACACCACCCCCACCCCCTACCCCCTTGGACACCCCCTGGACATCCCCCAACCCTCTGGGCAGCCCCCCCACCCACCCGGACAACCCCAAATACCCTCTGGAGAGGCCGCCACCCACTTGGACAGCCCCCCACACCCATCCACCCCCTTGGACACCCCCCTGGACACCCCACCGACCCCTCTGGACAGGCCGCCACCCCCTTGGACAGCCCCCCACACCCACCCATCCCCTTGGACACCACCCTAGACACCCCCCGACCCCTCTAGACAGCCCCCGACCCCTCTAGAAAGCACCCCCACCCCTCCTGGACACAACCCCCCACCCCCGACCTACTTGGACACCCCCCTGGACACCCCCCAACCCTCTGGACAGCCCCACCCCCCACCCCTCCTAAACACCACCCCCACCCCCGACCCCCTTGGACACCCCCCTGGACACCCCCCAACACCCACCCACACCCTTGGACAGCCCCCACACCCACCCACCCCCTTGTAAACCCCCCTGGACACCCCTCGACCCCTCTGGACAGCCCCCCGCCCCCCTGGACACCACCCCCACCCCCTACCCCCTTGGACACCCCCTGGACATCACCCAACCCTCTAGAAAGCCCCCCACCCACCCGGACAACCCCAAATACTCTCTGTAGAGGCCGCCACCCACTTAGACAGCCCCCCACACCCATCCAACCCCTTGGACACCCCCCTGGACACCCCACCGACCCCTCTGGACAGGCCGCCACCCCCTTGGACAACCCCCCACACCCACCCATCCCCTTGGACACCACCCTGGACACCCCCCGACCCCTCTAGATAGCCCCTGACCCCTCTAGAAAGCACCCCCACCCCTCCTGGACACAACCCCCCACCCCCGACCTGCTTGGACACCCCCCTCGACACCCCCAACCCTCTGGACAGCCCCCACCCCTCCTAAACACCACCCCACCCCTACCCCCTTGGACACCCCCCTGGACACCCCCAACACCCACCCACACCCTTGGACAGCCCCCCACACCCACCCACCCCCTTGTAAACCCCCCTGGACACCCACCGACCCCTCTGGGCAGCCCCCCACCCCTCCTGGACACCACCCCCACACCCTACCCCCTTGGACACCCCCTGGACACCCCCCAACCCTCTTGATAGCCCTCCCACCCCCCTGGAATCACTGAAAATTTACCATAACAAGAAGTTGGGCCATTCAAAGAATGTTTTTAGGTGTGGAGGAAGAACTGAGTTTCAATAGATAGAGAAGGAACTCGACATTAGGTTGTCTATTCCAGGTGTGGATTTGAAGGAGTTAATGTTTGTTCAGTGACCCAAGAGATTGAATCAGAAATTCATATGTTGTGCCATTTTCTCATTATGAGGATGAATAATTGGTGGGGTTTGACTTTTAAATGGAGAGCTTAGCAGACCATCATATTTTCTATAGATCAGTAAAGGATGTTAGCATCGAACATAAGGCTTAAGGGGTGCTTTCAGATCCAAATATGTATGTTGATGGATGCAATGGATCTAGTAGAGGTTCTAGAAAGAATGGTGGTTTTATTTGTTTAGGATAATTAGTGAAGAAAAAACTAGTTAATTTTTTACTTGCTGAAATGAGGGTATCTAAAATTTTTAACATGCCGAGGGGAAATCTGGCGAGTCCTCCTCGTGAAACTTTGTTTGCAGGGGGTGAAAATGGTTATTTGATCCCAAATCCATGCACCTATGCCATGGTTGTGTGTGAATAAAGTAGTAACAACTGTAAAAGGGCAACCCATCCAAATGGACACGCCCCAACCCTCTCGGGGATTTATAGAAAACGATGAAAAATTAGTGAAATCATAAAATTAGTCAATATTGCAAGTCGAACTAATAGATCTAGGGATGATAAATAAGATTATGGTGCCAAAACGAGTTAAAAGGGTTCGCAATCGAAGAATCTTAGCTAGTTTCAACAAAAAAATCACAACACATATATATATACTATCCGCGAAAAAAAAACGAACGAGTGGGAGGATTACCTGAGTGCTGCGAGTTTAGATGATTGATCTGAGGAGATTAAATATGAGAAACGATGATCACAAAACGAATCTAAACCAATGAAATGGACGAGCCGATTCGGGTTTATGCGCGAGAGAGACGAGTCGCGACTATCGAAGGTAAACTCGCGAATGACAATCCACGGGTCTGGGTAAATTTTTAAATGAGTTATCACGTCGGTTATTCAATAACCGACGTTATAATTTTTTTCAAAACATTTATAACGTCGGTTATTCAATAACCGATGTAAAAACCTTACTCCGATTCTTTTTTTACGTCGGTTATTTTATAACCGATGTTATAAAGGGCTCAAAATCCGCGTTTTTTTACGTCAGTTATTCCATAACCGTCGTCAAAAACATCTGCGGATTCTTTTTTTACTTCGGTTATTTTATAACCGACGTAACAAGGCCTTCAAAAACCGCATTTGTTACGTCGGTTATTGAATAACCGACGTAATAACTCGTACATATGTCAATTTGTTACGTCGGTTATTGAATATCCGACGTAACAAACACCCCCCGCTTCTGTTTTTTACGGCGGTAAATGTATTACCGACGTAAAAAACGAAGCCGCAAGATTAATAACATCGGTTATAAAAATAACCGACGTTAAAGGTGTACCGAACACAGGTTTTTACGTCGGTTATTAAATAACCGACGTAAAAAACCTCGTTTTACATATTATAACGTTGGTTTTATATAACCGACGTAAAAAATGGTGATGTAAAAAACGTTTTCTGCACTAGTGCTTATTCTATTATGAATGTATCTCCTCATGTATATCCAGAAACTTGTTTTTATATGTGCATTGAAGGACCTTTTTATCTCATTTTTTAAATTGCTCGAGGTTCCCTTTTATATGCTCCTTTCGCTCTGGAAATATGAATTTTTTTACGAGGTACAGTTTCTGGTTTCCATCGGTAGCGCTTTGTATCATTGAACTTGTAGCGGTGGACTTGTAATGTTAGATCTTACATCGGTAGCTATTTGTATAATTGAACATGTAGCGGTGGAAATGTAACGGTAGATATAGTATCAGTATCAATTTTTAGCGGTAGCTCCTTTTAGAGGCAGCTCCATGTACCGGTGACCATATGTATCAGTGACATCCTTTAGCGTTAGCCCTTGGTGGAAGTTTACTTCCTTTAGCAGTTGCTCTCAATAGTGGTATACTTATGTACCAGTGATCTATATTTGTGAGCTTGTAACGGTAGACTTCATAGTAGTAGCTGTCAGTCTGTATCAGTCAACATATGCATACAAGTAGACTTACTCTATCGGTAGATCAGGTGTAATGGTAACTGTCTACATACTAATGAACTTTGTGTATCGGTAGCTCATCTGCATATCGGTGAACATTCTCTATCGGTACCTGTTAGTCTGTTTATACAATCAATCCACAGATTATGTTAGGATAAAACACTTAAAATATTAACCTGATGATCTTAAATGAAAGATATATCATTTGAACATATTCCATTAGTTATTATATATTGACATTCAGTACTTAAATAGTAACCAATGTAATGAAAAGTTCAATCAATAAACAACATGTGGGATTATCAAAACATAATGAATCATAATTGAGATTAAAAAAATAGTTGAGTCCAAGAATCTACCCCTTTTTTATAATCACAAATTATGGCAGGTAATCCAAATGTATCAGACAAAAATAAAATTATTCTTAGTCCTCAAAAGAATCAAATGTATCAGAGAAAATGGAGTTAGAAAATAAATAAAATATTAATATCCATGTCTGGCATAGGTCCACCTTTATCATATTTCCCCTTTTATCATTTCTCCCAATTGATCATTTCTCACCATTTGGGATTAGAAAAAAGAATGGAGTTATAAGATAAGGATATAAATAATGTTATAGAGAAAAGAAAAGATAGGTAATATGTGTTAAAGGATAAGAGATAAAGTTTTTTATCTGAAATAAATTAGAAAATAAATGATGTAAGCAGCATAGGTAAACCCTAATACAATGAGTTTGAAAAAGAGGTATATATTAAAGAGTGAAAATTACATAATGATTACAAATACAGTATACAAGGTACCAATGATCCCTATTGAATTCATCTAGACCCACTCAATCCACTTTATGAATGTTCAATTTGGATTTTCCTTTGGAATCTAAGGTAGACTCATGCTGGGAAGCTGCGGTTGAAGGCTTGGGAACTCCAGAAATGACCACCATAGGTTGAGAAACTGAAACTGTTCCTAGCATGTAGTGGGTACTTCTTTGAGTAATCATAGCTGTCCGGATTTTGATAGCTTGAGCTGGGGTCGTCTGAAATGTAGATGTAGGAGAGCCATATGCAGGTAAAGATGGAGGTACAATCATTGGCTGAGCATCAACATTATAAAATGGCATCAAGATATTTCTAAAATCCATGATAATTCCTCCTCCTCTCTCCATAGCGAAAATGAAATCAACCTTGTTTTCAAGTAATTTTTTCAATGCTGGAGTCAGCTCACTAATCTAACTCACTTACTCTCTAAAGGATTAAGTCACAAGATGTAATATCATTTTTTATAACAAATGTTTGAAATGATTTTTCAAGTGATGTTTAGTGTATACCCTTTAGAAATAGTAATCCACTATGTCCTCTAATTCTTTCTGAGAAGCAGAGTCCTCACTCATAAAATCCTGAACAATTTTTCCTCTATGCCTAGTGGTAGTCACCACATGGTTCAAGGGAGCAGAGTCTACAGAGCCACTGGTGGAAGACTATCCATGCTTTTCTCTCATCATAGCTCTAATCTGATCAACACTCAAAGAAGACTTGGGAGAACTCAGAGGTGCAATAGTAAAATCTACTGTTTCCATAAGAGCTTTAGTCAGTCCACTAATGAGATTTTTCACAACAAGGTACTGGGTGCGGACATGATATTTCATGGAATTCATAAATTCTCAAGAACTGACACCATCTGGCCAACTATACTTTTCACAAATGACAAATCATTGTCTGGTTGATATTTAGAACTCATATATGGTTCCATGGTGACAATTTATTTCATCAGAGACTGAACATCCTCTGCCAATCATGAAACTTGACTCTGGCAGGTCTTGACTTAATACAAAATACTAGATACAGATTCATTCATAATAGATTGAATGGATGAAATTAAAGAGGTTTGCATTTATCTCATTTCATACAAAAAATAGGTCCTAAAAATAGACTTCAACTGGTCTAGGTATGCTTTTCTTACTAAATCATGATGTAAAGTCTGAGACATGATATCATAACTGACATGAGGTCTTTTGATGGGTATCTCATCTTCATAATCAGGATAGTACAACCCAAAAACTACAAAACCTAGATATTCTACCCAATCTTCAATCTCATGAGCTACTGAAACACTACCATGTCTTGTGGGAATTTCCCCCTCAATTTGTGCATTCTCCTGTACATTTAAATCAATGGTAGCATCAGCATGCAGGTCTTCCTCAAAAGAATTAGCCACAACTATCTCCATTTCAACAATAGGAGTCTCATCAAGGATAGGTGCAGGTTCTGGAATCTCAACCAAGAGAGCCTCTACAGGAATAGCATAACTCCCAATCATGGGACTCAAACTCAATGTACCTTCATCTAAACAACCAGAATATGATTCTCTTATGGGTAAAGTAGCTAGAGGACTAGCCTCTCCACAAGAAATACTCTGAGTTGCAGGGCTAGGAGGAAGGTCAAGATCTCCTCCTTATTCCACTGAAGTCTTTTCAACCTTTTCATCAACAACATCACTATAAGTAGTTTCATATTTATCATGTCCTAGACCAGTATCCCTCTCATCCCTAAGCCTAGAAGGATGATCCACAAGATTAAATTTACCATACAATTTACTATCATCATTCACCCATTGTTTATTCCAAGGGTTCCAACTTATATTCATATACTTGTAGATAGTCTATTTAATGAAGAAAATGACTTTGTCAACAACAGTTTCATCCCAAAATTCAGATATACATTTGACTTTTAACATAATGGAAATCATTTTAGCAAAGAACAATGTATTGGTCTTTGATTTCAGTTTGTTCATATCATTTATCTAAATCATCCATAATCTGCATAGATCAACCATCACTCCATCCCTAAACAAGTACATCATATATATATCTTAAAACATCAGGGTTGAAAAATCTCCTCTCTTAGGTCTAATCACATGTTGAATGAACCTCAACAAAAATCTGTTTTCTCCTTGCATGTTCGCAGTAATCACTTTTCTAGGTGATCCATTTACAGCTTACTCATGCAAAGTAGCCTCATACTCAAAATGAGCACTAGTTGCAGGTACTGATTTAGAAAAATATCCAAACTCACCCTCATGTGATACTTTCAAGCACTCATCTCATTCAATAGATGAAAAAGATATCTCAATATCATTCACCATAGAAATCATTCTGTTCTCATACTCATTCATTTCAAATCTAACAAACTCATAAAATTCCTTATCTAGTTTTGGTTAATAATGCCTATTGTTGGTTGCAAAACAATCTAGCCATCCCTGGTATTCTAAAACCATCAAAATCAGATACTTTGTTGATGTAAACCACTCAGCACAAAAATCCTTCTCAATTACTATTTCCCTCTTTGATAAATGTGGATTCTTAGACTTCCTATTATCATTAATTGTACCACTACTACTTCCAGTGGCTCCAAAATCAGCTTCTTGTCACTTTGCACTCAGGTCCTTACCTTCATCAATTTTTGGTCGCTTAACTTGGGCCATTTCCAATTCATGAAACATAGGGTTCACAAGATTTCAGAGGCTTGGTAAGGTGAGGACATGGAAGGGTGGAGTTCACCGTCGATTGAATGTGATTTAGACTTGACTTATATCATTTTGGAATCGAAGAAAAAAATATACATTAAAACGATAATGTGTCTCGACATAAAACGTACAAATTTAAAACAACTCGATATATCGGTAACTATTCTAACGAAGATTATTATTACAGTAAGTACTGCTGGTGAGGTATCCTTATGGTGAGGTTTTTCTAACGGTGAGGTTTGTCTAACGGTGAAGTTTTAGGATAGTTGTTCATTCCGAATTCATGTCTAATGTCACTTAATCTCTCTGAACATTAATGCTTTGTAAATATATCAGCTAGTTGACATTCTGTGCCAATAAATTCTATAGTTATATCAACATTTTGATTGTGATATCTTATAATGTGGTTCCTTACATCAATGTGCTTAGTTCTAGAGTGAGATATAGGGTTCATAGAGTTATTGATTGCACTAGTGTTATCACAATTAATAGAAACATGTTTAAAATCATATCTAAAATCCAACAAAGTGACTTTGATCCACAGAATCTGTGCACAGAAACTACCAGCAGCTATATATTCTAATTCCGTAGTAGATAATGCAACTGAATTCTGCTTCATACTACACCAAGATACTATATATTTACTTAATAAATAACATGTTCTAGATATGCTCTTTCTATCTAACTTGCAACCAGAAAAGTCAGAATCTAAATATCTTATTAAGTCAAAAGGTTTTCGTTTTGGATAAAACAATCCTAAATTGGTAGTTTGTTTTAGATATTTGGAAATCCTTTTAACAGCAAGCAAATGAGATTCTTTAGGATTATCTTTAAATATTGCAGACATACATACACTAAATTTGATATCTGGTCAACTAGCAGTATGGTAATGTAAGCTTCCAATAATACCTCTATAATTGGTTTGATCAACTGGTTTCTCAGTTTCATCATCATCCAACAAACAAATGGTACTCATAGGTGTATCACATCCTTTATTTCTATCCAAACCGAAATTTTTTAAAAGATCCTTTGTATATTTACATTGATTTAAAATAATACAATCTTTATTTTGAAAATTTTGAAATCCATGAAAATACTTGCGTTCACCAATTAATCTCATTTCAAATTCATTTAGCATAATATTTGAAGAATTTGTACATAAAGAATTTTTAGAAGATCAAAAAATAACATCATCAACATATATTTGTACTATAAAAAATCTTTGGATATCTTTCTGATAAAAATATTGGGATCAACAATTCCTTCAGCAAAACCTTTTGTAATAAGAAAATTAGTATGTCTATCATTCCAATCTCTTGGATCTTGTTTTAAACCATATAAATCTTTATAACGATTATAAACATTATTTTAAAAATGGGGATTTGTAAATCTAGGTGGTTGATCAACAAAAACATCTTCAATTATAAAACCATTTAAAAAACACTGTTAACATCTATTTTATATAACTTGAAATTTAGTTGAGATGCATAAGAAAATAATATCTTACTGGCTTCTAATCCAGCTACAGGTGCAAAGGTTTCTTCATAGTTTATGCCTTCTTCTTGATTGTAACCTTGTGGATCTAATTTAGCTTTATTTCTAATAATGTTTCCAGATTGATCAACTTTATTCCTAAAAAACCATTTAGTACATATGGTCAAAGTGTCCTTAAGTATTTCTACTAATTCCCAGACTTTGTTTCTTTCAAATTTATTTAACTCTTCTTACATATCCATCAACCAAAATTCATTATTGATTAATTCATTGATATTTTTAGGTTCTATCTGTGAACTAAAGGCTTGATGTTGAACCTGATTTCTCAGAGAAGCTCTCGTCTGTGTTCCTCTATCTAGTTTACCTACAACTGCATATATAGGATGGTTCTTTAGAATCCTAGTTGATCTAGTAAAGGTAGGACTAAAAATTTCAGGTTCTTCTTTAGGTTTGGGTTCAACAAAAGCAAGTTCTGGTGTTTTTCTAGAGCTAGTTTCCTTTACAACAGGTCCACTGTCTATATCATTAAGATTTATAATAGAGAAGTCTTCTTTATGATATTAATCTATAGGTTTAGGTTCTTGTTGATCAGTTTCATCAAATATTATGTGCACAGATTCTTCCACACATTTGATTCTATTATTAAAACCTCTATAGTCTTTTCTAGTAATTGAATATCTTAATAAGATTCCATCATCACTCTTGGATGCAAAATTGACTCGATTGTCTTTAGAATTATTAATAAAGACTTTGCAACCGAAAACATTGAAGTTTCTATATTTAGGTTTCTTATTATTCCAAAGCTCATAAGGTGTTATCTTAAGAAGCTTTCTAATCAAGACTCTATTTATAATATAACAAGTTATATTGATAGCTTCAGCCCTACAACAAACAGGTTTATCATATTCATTTAGAATTGTTTTTGAAATTTCATAAAGGGTTCTATTTATTCTTTTTACTACAACATTGTATTGAGGAGCCCTAGGGGTAGAAATTTTTTGATTATAGCCATTATATAAGCAGTAAGATTCAAACTCATGATTTTGAAACACACGACCATGACCACTTCTCCAGGATTTAATCTTAGGTCCACTAAGATTTTTACAGACATAGAGTATTTAATAATGTAAGAGTAAAATTCACTTTTTTGAGCTAAAAAGTATACCCACGTATATCTAGAAAAGACATCTACTGGAATATGAACATTGTGCTTCCAATTTAAACAATAATCTCTAGAAGGTCCAAAAAAGTCCATGTGAACTAACTCGAGTGGTTGAGATGTTGAAACTTATTTCATTGATTAAAAAGAAACATTATGTTGCCTTCTATTTTGACAGGGATTTCAAACTTTATCAGCTGGGAATTCCTGTTTAGGTCGGTCTCTAACTATGTTCTTCCTAGTAAGTTTTCTAAGTGAATGTATATTTAAATGACATAATCTTCTGTGGAAATGCCAATATTCTTTATGAAAAGCATTTAAATAAGTAATATTATTCTTAGATAAAGATTTCAAATCTACAGAATATGCATTTCATTTCATAAGGAAGAAAATATTAAAACATTTTTAGAATTAAAAACAATGCAAGAATCATTTTAAAATTTAACATTAAAAATCATCACATAACTGAGAAATACATAAAAAGTTATATTTCAATCCATCTAAAAATAAAACTTTAGAAATTAAAATTGAATCAGGGTTACCAATTTGGCCTAGGATAATGATTTTCCCTTTAGTGAAATCACCCAAGTTGGCATATTCTCCATCATCCTTGATTATGATTTTGATGAATGATAAGTCTCTTATCATGTGTCTTGATCATCAACTGTCCAAATACCATGTCTCCCTACAAGAACATTTCAAGCATGTTTCCTACAAAAAAATTTTAGATAGAAAATGATTTTGTTACCCAGATTTTCTTGGGTCCAGACAGGTTAGAAAACAAAACTTTCAGTACCCATATATTCCTAATGGATTTCATAAACATAAAAAATCAAGATATTTTGAATGATAAACCTTGTTTGATCTATAAATATGTTAATAGCTAGTTGATGCATAAGAGATTTCCAAAATAGCAGCATACTGTCCAGATTTAGGAATAAATTTATTCTTTGTAATATGTTTTTGTCTTGGTTAATAACCTAAACCAATAGTATACTTTGGCGCTACTTGTTTTCCTATAATTTGTGTAAGTGCGTCCTTTCCATTAGTAAATTTTTCCAAATCTTTGCTGAGTTTCCCATTTGAAAATTTTAGTTCAGTATTCTCTTTGAGTAGTTGAGCATTCTTTTCTTTTTCTACTTAAAGTGCATATTTAATTGTTCTAGCTAATGCATGCTACTTCCTTAAGGCTTTATACTTGTGTTTCATCTCATTGCAAGAATCTTCTAACCTATTGTAGTATTCAAATAATTCTTCACTATACATGTTTTTAGAATCAGAATTATCTCAAGAATAATAAGAGTATAAAGCAAGAGTATTCAATGTTACCTCAGATGTGTTTTTCATGAAAAACATATTAGCTTTTTGAGATTTCTAATCCTGAGTGGAATCATAATCACTTGAACTGTATTCTGAAGTACTCATGGTTTCTTTCATAGCTTTATTGTTTTTTATGTCCATATAGTATTATTTCTTCTTGAACTTTAACATTGTACAATCAACATTCACATGTCCTTTCCTCTTTCATTCGTATCAGACTATTCTATAACTCTTATCAGTCATTTTCCAATCGTTCCTCCAATGACCTTTGTTGTCATACATTCCCTTGTATTTGGATTTTATGAAAAACATCTTTTTCATAAAAAAATTCACAAATTGTCTTGCAATTTGAGCCATCTCAGCATTGTTGTCTAATACAATTTTTTCACATCATGGGCTATCACTTTAACTATGAATTTTCCCTTTGTCATTAATTTTTGATGTAGAAGTCTTGAAAGCTGCAGACTTCATCATCGGTTCATCATCTTCTTCCTTGTTTACTTTTAGTTCTTACTCATACATCATTAACTTACTAATGATTTCCTTCACAGGAAAAGCACTAATGTCAAAATATTCTCTAATTGGAATTGACGTGCCTCTCTATCTTTTTGGCAAGCATCTGAGTATTCTCATAATCTGATCATAAGTTGGAAAAGCCTTTCCAAGTGAGTTCATTGTATTTATGATTTCATTGAACCTAAGAGAAATGTCAGAAATAGGTTCATCAGGCTTCATTTTAAAATTATCAAACTTAATATTGTATGTATTCAATGTCATTTCCTTAACATTAGTGGTTCCCTCATGGGAAACATCTAATGTATCCGAAATTTCTAAAGCAGTTTTACAAGAAGATATTCGATTAAATCATCTCCTAAAGCACAATATAGGGCATCCATTTCTATATAATTATTATTGTACGCATCTTTATTAGGTTCATCCCAAGTAGTTCTAACAGTTTCTGGAATCATATACTATGTTTCTATAGCAGTCCAGATGTCAAATCCCATACTTTCTAAATGAATTTTCATTTTTATTTTCCATTGTGCATAATTAGCACCATTAAATAATGGTGGCCTATTGGTAGAAATACTTTCTATTATGTCATCCATAATTAGATTTTAACAAATTTATTTAAAGAGATAAAAATTTATAAATAACAGAAATTTTAAGATCTGTAAGATTCAACTAGAATCACAGTTGAAAGCTTTTCACAAATAGAGTGTTTTGAATCCCTCTTATACCAAATGTTGGTTAGAGTGGATAATCATAAGGGGTTGAATAAAGTTTTAATTAAAAATTTATTTTTCAAAGGTTTATATTAAAATCCCCCAATTAAAATCACAAGATAAACTGTAGTGAATTTGTAATACCGTAAAGGATCAATTATGTTCTCAAAAGATTGATTAGTTCCCAGTTAATATAATATGAATATTATATTATCTTTTGAAGATAAATTACTTGTTTTCAATAAATAAAAAGAATTCTAGTTTAACTTTCAGATTTACTTATTAAAATAGATTTATCTTTAATGTACTTAGCAGCAGAATATTCAAAATAGTTATTATCTAATATAAAAATTCACAGCAGATTTAAACAGGAGGTTTAGACTCAATTAGAGACTTATTCCTCTCAAATAGTTTTATATAAACTATGATCCACAACCTGGATCTGGGATTCACAACAGTGCATAGAATGTCCAGATCACACTTGACCTCTACCACAGTTCTTCATGGGAAAACTAAACAACAACACACAGGCTGTCAAGGTCACACTTGAACTCTACCACTATCCACAGTGGGATTCAATTGAGTAAGGGAATGATTGAGCAAGGATTTAGGAATCCTCCATTTCAGCACAGGAGACAGTGTGTTCTTAAAAATACTGTGCACAAACACTGGTAAAAATGTAAATAAATTAAACACAATAGATCTAGACAAGTAGAGACGAGATTAAAATGATACATGTGTTTTCAGTGAAGCTCTGGACTCCCTGTATTTGAAGCAGATGAAGCTTGAGTCCTTCTCTGGAATGTTGTTTGAAAAACAGAGTATCATTTTTGTTCTTTGACTTCTAGGTCCAGCTTGATCATCATGATTAGCTTGAGTGTAGGTGTAGTCATTCAAGCTCTTCACTCCATAAATGTTTAGGTTCTACAGATTCAGTATATGTTTTTCCTTCCTCTTCTATGAATGTATCTCCTCGTGTATATCCAGAATCTAGTTTTTTGTTTGTTCATTGAAGGAAATTTCTATCTCATTTTTTAAGTAGCTCGAGGTAAAATTTTATAATTTCCTTGATCTCCGGCAGTATGAATGATTTATACATGGTAGGGTTTCTGGTTTCCATCAGTAGCTCTATCTATCATTTAACTTTTAGCGATGGAATAATAACGGTAGATCTTGCATTAGTAGCTATTGTATCATTGAACTTGTAGCGGTGGAATTGTAATGGTAGATCTTGTATCGGTAGCTATTTGTAGCGGTAACTCCTTCTAGCTGTATCTCCATGTACATGTGATCATATGTAGCTTGACATCCATTAGCAGAAGCCCTCGGTAGTGGTAGACTTCCTTTAGTGGTAGTTCTCAATATTGGTAGACATAAGTACCAGTGATCCATAGCGGTGAGCTTGTAACTGTAGACTGCATAACAGTAGTTGTCACTCTATATCGGTCAACTTGTGCATACCGGTAGACTTACTCTATCAGTAGCTCAAGTGTAAGGGTACCTGTCTGCATACCGATGACCTTTCAATTTCGGTAGCTCATCTGCATACCAGGGACCTTTCTAAATCAGCAGCTATTAGTCTAATTATGAAAACTATCCAGAGATTAAGTTATGATAAAACATTACAATGATTAACCGAATGATCTTAAATAAAAGATAATTCATTTTAACATATTCCATAAGTTTTTATATTTTGACATTGTGTACTTAAACAGTATCCAAAGTAATTAAAATTTTAATCAATAAACATCATATGGTATTATCAAAAAATAATAAATCGAAATTGAGATTAATAAAATAGGTGATTCCAACAATGTTGTTTTTGGGAATATATTTTTTATCATAGGGATAACCATGGTATTTAAAAAATATTTTTTGATTAGTTTAATAATGTTATTTTGGAATAACTTTTCTATTTTTGGGAACCTTATATGATTATTATAAATAAAAAATTATGTTATTTTATTTTACGATTAATGGAAGAATTATGTTTTCCATGAATTTTTTTTCCGTGTGGATTTTTGGAGATTCTTGTCATTTATGGAAATGATGATTACACCGTAGAGATTATATGATTAGAGTGTATAATATTTAGTATGAAACAGTAAATGTGGTTTATGATATTAAAAGATAAAAGAAAAAATTTTCTTGTATGATTATGTGAAAAAATCATTCTAATATTTGGGTTTGAATATTAATTTGAAATATTTTAAATAATTGTACAGTTTGTTATTTTAAGAATGATTTATTTTAATGTTTTTGAATTACTAATTAATTTTTGAGATTAAAGTATTATATCTATATATGAAGGATTATTTTATTTTAGGAATTATCTTACCTTATAATAGCCATTTCAATTTTGGTTTATATCTAAATACATGAGGAATATCTTGTGAAAATTTTGTGGAATTATGGGAGTCATTATAAATTGATTCAGTTATTCAATCATAAAAAATCATCTTGGTTACTCATCATTTGGAGAAAGTGAAAATATTTTAGAATAAATTGATTATATTATGAAATTATACTTTTCATGTAACTGTATTTTACTTATGTTCTTAGATTAGATGGTAATGAATTATTCAAATATAAGAAAAGGATCTTAAAATGAAAATTTTACCCTAATATCCCCACTTCCAATTAATCGATGTCCTTTTTCATACCTCTTTGTTTTATTATTTTCTGGTCATTGTGATTCTCATGATAATTTAGTTTCTTCTAATAAATGATTTATTTCACCCTCAATAATTATTTTGGAATTTAATTTTTTCCATATCGTTATTTTCATTTCCCACAAATTTTTTCCTACATTGAATCCTAGTTTATTGTTATTATAGATGAATGTTGTACTTCCATTTCCATCTTATCAATACGATGTTTTATTAACCTTTTTATGATGTGGGATTTCAATCCTTTGATTAAAGAGATACAGATAAATTTGAGAGGATGAAATTAATCATATGGGGGAGAATCTAAGACCATAATATTTTAAAAGTAAAACAACATTCAATGGCATGTATGACACACAATACCAATCCTAAAAAACGCATGAATTATTGTTATTAAAATATGATCATTATAACTTAGATGTTAAATTTTAGAGTATGAATAGAATCAACTTCTTTATGAAATATATATATATATATATATATTAAATAATAAATAAAAATATAGTTATTAATTCTTTAGAAAAAAGCACCCAGTTCTTAGAAAAGACATTTTATTCATCAAAAATATGATTTCTTAAAAAAATGGAATTTATTGCTTTTTGTGAGTGAATATTATAATTAATTTTAAATAATTGTATAATTTTTTTTTACAAAAAGGATATCATTTATGAAATCAATATATTAAAATTATCTTATTGTGAAATCTTGAGTTCCTTCTGAAAGGATTTATCTTCTAATAAATAATTAAAAATATTGATTTATATTCAAACCGTATTTTGTTTTAAAGTATTTATATGGTAAAATTATATTTTTATTCTTTTTAAAATTTCATTACTTTTTTTAAATACTACAATTATGTATTTTTCAAATAATTTTATAATTTAATTTAGTATGAAAACATTTTATACATAAAAGAGCCATTTTAATGAAAATCTATTTTCATCAGGTTTTTCCAGTGTAATTTTAATTACAATTATGAAAGTTCAATGTTTTTAACATTGAATAATGGATTTCATATTTTTAATAAATATTTCGAAATATTGTAATTATTCCTCTTTTATTTGTGGACATTATAAATAGTAACCTTATCAAATTTTTTTTACCAAAATCAATGATAAATCAAGAAATTATGTTTACAACTATAATTACAAGGACTCAAGAATGACACTAACACTTGAATTACTTTCATTTTTTGATTATATATCATGTATAATCATCCAATAATATAATATATGGATGTTTGTTCCATTTTTATATAATTATGTCCTCTATAATATTTAGGTCAAAATAATTCCAAAAATTAAACACCCATGTTCTTAATAACTATTATATTTTTAATATTGTGATTAATGGGGGAAATATTCAGTTATAATTTTTTTTAAATATTTTTTTATCAAGTAATTTTATTTTTAATTTTTGGTGGATAAATAATTACCTAAGAATCTTACAAAACACTAACACAATGATTACACAATTAATATAGAAATTAAATAAATGATATTAAAAATATTAAAAGGTATATAATTTCAAGGAATTATAGTAATCGATGTATTTTAGGAATAAATTTAACATTTCTGGAAGTATGAATTTATTATATTCTAACACATTTGTTTTATTGATGTTATAAAAGAAAAAGTAAATGTATACTTCTAAAATTATAAGGGCAAAGTGATATATTATATAAATAATATTTTATCAGATGATTTAAAACACCAAAAATTATATATTTTACCAAATGATTATAATAAATTTTCAAATATAAACCATTTTATATTTATGGTCTAACTTTATTTTTAAAGTAACTATATAGGCCCCTGCTATGTAAAAACATTATTATCGTTATAATTTTCAAAAAGGGGTAAAGTGGGATAAAAAAATATAATGCTAAAAACAATATCTAAAATTGTAATATATTTATTTTATTATATTATTTAAACACATAAATATATTATAATAAAATAATATCAATTTAGATCCATTTTAAAATGAAAATTATTTTATATTAATTAAACAATTTAATAAATTCGTAGAATGCATCTTCCCTCTCTTATAAAAGGGAACTTCTTATCCACTTCAACTCACATATAAAAACTCTTATACATTTAACAATACCTTAAAAAATTCATTCCATACATCCCAAACCATGTTTTAGATTCCTTATTTTGGGTCTAATAACATCCTTAGGGGTCTCATGATATAATGCAAAAGAGGTTGTCGAAATAATAGTTATAATTCTAAATAGAGCATTTTGTTTTATATATTATTCTAACTCCAAAAAATATTGCATAAACATTATGATATAAAAAAATTATAATTTAAACTATAGTAATATTTTATTATATAAACTTAATAACCTATTTGTATCTACATCCTCCATTAAATGGGGACGGAATCCATTTTTTGTGTGTATAGTGGACTAGTGCCTCATTGAATGATTTATTTTATTTTCCACCACCATGTTTCACCAAGGGTAATAATGTCATATTTACTATATATAAATGATATTAATGAAATATTATAAACATTTAAAGATAATATAACACCTATCTTATTACCATTTCATTCACTATAAAATGATAATGTCATTCATGCATACTTTTAGATTACCCCGTCCATGAAGCGATGCGATTCAATTTTCAACCCCATATCACATGGATGGGTTATATATGTATATGTAATAATATAATATGGAATTTATGATATTATGATCCTTCAGTAATGATAAAATAATTCTTACCTTCTTTCGATAATTATCATTGTAAAATTTTAACATTACACATGCTTACATATGACCTACTGTCTCCATCATTGCAACACGGTTTATTGTTCAAAACAACATTTTATAATTGTTTTTTAAAATATAATTGATTTATAAAAATTATAAAAATTTCCTTATTATTATTCTATATATTATGTTATAACTAACTGTTTGATTATAACCAGACTACTGAAGTCATTTGGGACATGTGAGCCCTATATCGAAAAAACAACTGATGTGAATTTAAATGATTATGTAATTGTATATAAAATATAAATAAGTGAATTAAAAGGAATAATAAAATTTAAAAGGGTTATGAAATAATTAAATAGTTAAAATAATTTAATTATTTAGGATGATAAATAACACATGTGACATATTAGTCGCATAGTAAGGAACATTCTTTTAAAAATCATATATTAATGTTTCTCTTTGAACTGTTTTCATCATTGTCAATTTATGAAAAACAAATTATAAATTTTTATTTTGGAACATAAATGATTTATAATGGAATATTTTTTCACGTTTTAATTTCATTCAAAGGTGTTCCAAAATATTCTTTTTACGTATATTATAATGAACTTTTTTCTATTCTTTTCAAAAAAAAGTAATTTTCTTTTTGAACATATAAGATGAAACATTTTTCCCACTAACCTAAGTATTATTTGATATTGCACTTCCATTAAAATATTTAATGTTTTCTTCAACTAAATCCCCTCTTTCTCTGTTTATTATAAATTTTAAAAAATATTTTTAAATTCTAATGGATACTATAATATCCTTAAATTTTTTCATATGGATGAAAAGAATATTTTTATGAATGAAACGATGATATTGGGAATTATTAATGATGATGGGTGGTTCTATTATAGAGATAAGTTGGTTGGTTCCATTATAATCTATGGTTGGGTGGTAAAATTATTAACCAAGGAATGGTGGATCCATTATAAACCAATGATGGGTGAGTTCGTGATATCCCTCAAATGTATTCTCCATGGATGTCGACTATATATCAACTTCAATTATATGAGTGACATGGAAATTGAATTCCCAAGTTACCTACATGTATTATCTATAAATTAAATGATTTGTTTTATCATATTATGATTTATCAATATAATATAGTGATAACATATTTAAATGAAAATGGTTTCTACTTTTTAATGGAGATAAGTATAAATTTGTGAAAAGGTTTTTATGAGTTATTTCGAACCACAACGAAACCATTTCTGGGTTTATTTATTTTTTACATAATGATTCCTTGATTAAAATATTATGATAATATTTGGGTACAATAGTTGTTTTTTTATGAAAGAACATGTTTATTTTGAATCAATTTTTTTTTTGAAAATGAAATTTTTTAAGTACTCAAAGACTAAGGAGTTTTTTCTAATTCATCCTTTTTATATCCCTTTATATGGTTTTTGGGAACAACTAGTGTTTTCAATTATCGTTTTATGATTTAATGATTTGAAAGGAAAAATAATATTTCATGTAAAATATCATACGGATTTTTCATGAAAAAAAATTAATATTTACATTAAATAAGATATATTATAGTAAAATTGGACAAAAATTAGAGGTGTACACCTTGTAATATAAGGATTATTTATGTAATAGTTATGAAATAATTATATAAAACTATAATACAAAAAAATCCTTAGAAATGCATGATTATTAATTCTTTACAAAAAACTTAGGATTATGTATTTCATAAGGTTATGTTTTTATATGTATTTACAATAGAGATAGAATACATCTTCATTAATCAAGGATGAAATATCCATTTTAATGAATTGAATTCCCTCATAATCTCCTCACACAAGCCCATAAGAACCTAGATACGGCCATTGAAATGAATAACTTCGTATCTATTAAAGAACCAGACAGATGGTGGCTCCCCATCATATATTTTATCTATTAGATCCAAACCCTTCATATCATGTAACTATCTCCACTCGATCCAATCCAGAAGAAAGTGAATAATGGATGTTGATGTAAGAGTTTACCACCCATTAGACTCCAAAACATTCATATTCATATCTAAAAAATAGCATACAATCCTCACTGGATTATCATACTACCTCTGACTACATATCCTAACTCAAGGAAACGAAAATTTCATTACCCTTTCAAGGAGTATTTACAAACTCAATGATAGAAGACTACGAATACTCAATCCACCGCCTCTTCTAAAGGATCATGTCCCACTAAAAAATGATATACATAAAGATATTATAATCATTATAGGCCAAAAATATATCACTCAAAAGATAATTCAAATAGAATCCTTGGAAATGCCCCACTACAGCTAACTCCTCATAATGAGTAGGATAATTCTGCTCAAACAATCTCATTTGTCTTGAGTCATAACAAATAACTCTATCAAACATCAGAAAAACCATTTCAATATCCACTCATTATTCATAAAAATACATGGTATAATTCTTAAACATCTTGGTTTAGGTGAGGATAAATTCTTAGGTTGTCCTATACATTAATTCTTATAATTCATCTTTTCATGCATTTGACGAAACATACATCACCCCATTCATGGTCAAAAAAGACATCGGTAATTCTATATGATAGAAGTACTAGATAAAATGGAAGTAATAACCTTACAATATCAGAAATCTCTGAATCTAAAAGCCATTCATGGTAGACTATTAAGATACAATGGTTTTCACTTTTTCTGAGTCCCCTAACACACAAGGATTTGAGGTAACATGGCCTACTAAGCATAGTTTTTCAATAAAAAATGGCATTTAGTTAGTTTAGAATATACTAGATAGTCTCTTATTGTGCTCAGGGTAATGTGAATATGTTGGTCATGATTGTATATAGACCGTAAGTACAGTAATATTTCATTGATGAAGATAACCACAACCCATCCATATAATGATGGAAGATACAATTTATCAAATACATTGTATGAACCAGGTTTTTGAATCAGTTATGGATCCTATAAATTTTGGCCAAAATCTATTTTAGTGACGAAATGTTGATTCTTAATGAGTTCATTAATTTCTCAGTGTTGTATGGGATTGTTCGGATCCCGGAACCCAACTTTCTGGAAAAATGGTCAACCCATTGTTAAAGTAAACCATGGGAGGATCCAAGAATAGACTAAACTGTGCAGATTGGGCTGCATTTTTATGCAGATCCATATTGTACAATTGGTGTAAGGTATCTCAACCCATGTGGCCAAAAAATGGAATTACGCCAATTTTTCTAGTTACCCATGCATGGATTGTGCGAAGTTTGGAAAGCCATGTGGAAAAACCATGCACATAATATATATACAGTAATTTTACCATTCTACCATTAATGATATAATTAACTAAACCCTTCTTCCCAAATATAATTTATAGTATTATGAAACCCAATTTTCTATAATTTTTAATTTTTTGAATTCCAAATATATGTATCAAGAGAACTAGTTCATCCGATATTCGTTTGACCTTCTATTCATCATGATGGATGCACAATAGTATGTACAAGAGTTCTTCTGAGTCATTCTTCTTCTCTCTCTCTCTTGAACTAGTTATCGTGTAATAGGTTTTTTTACACATTTCATGGATATACTCTACTCCAGTCATAATTTTAGGCTAATACTTGATGAGGAGGTTCATACAAGCATAAGGTGGGTGGTCTATAACTCATCCCTAAAATTTTTTGATTTTGTAATTGATATGTTTGGACCATTGATTTCCTCAGGTGCTACTTATTGAATTTATATTCCATGATTATATTCATTATATCTTTATAGTTATTCTATTTCTATAATTGAGATTAGTTGTAGGTCATTATATTAGTAAATCACAATATCCCCTTTTGCGTAATGTTCCATTGTTGAGTTTTTAGTGTCTGAAAACTTTGGAGCCACCGTTCAGGAATGCTTGAGCTTGACCAAACTTATGGTTAGACTCTTTATATGAAATACCTACTGAGTCATGAAATTATAAATGACTTGTATCATGTCACATCCACTTAACATGCCTAAGGTATGTTATTTATATAGGTAATTGATTCAAATGGTATTTTGAAAATGAATACTTAATTATATCACTTGGCCTTAGTTAATGTAAATAAATATTTTCTTGCATATACATAGAACATCTTTATATGTTCATGGAACGAAGAAGAGTGGAACTTATTAATTGAACATGACTTAAATGGTTATAATTAAAATTTTGCATTCTATATGGCCTTGTCAGACTAGTGAAAAAAATCATGAAACAAGTGAATTTTATAATGGCATAATTAACATATGACCAAATTAATTATAGTGAATTAAATGTAATGTTACCCTTTATTCACATAGACTATTACATAATTATAGGAACGATTACATTGTGTTAGATCTTGAATTAATGATTGAATTCCTTGGGTACTCAAGGAAATATTTGCAAATCAAGAGTTTCAGTTTCCTTAGGAGAGACCTACCCAGGAACCTGATCCCTGTCTACTTTTGGATGTTTGGTATGACACCATAGAATCCCTTAATTATTATTATATGATACATAAAATACAATTTGTTAATCCTGCATGACATGAGGTGCCTTGGTTACATATTGGAAATATCCAATTCTTATCTCCCTTTTTACTATTGATGAATTCCTTGTACACAGTTAGAAACATTAATGTGGGAATTACATGGATGATTCTCCATGAATTACACTCATACCCATTAAATAAAATCAATTAAAACTGTGTTATTAGACCATGTGGTATGGTATTCCTTAGTGAATATCGTAGAACTACTCTATAATAATTATCAATTATGGTTTCATTGTCACATCTTGAACCGTTATTATTTATACTATCATTAGGTGGTGTCGGCACTGGTTAGGCCTTACATGACTTGTTTAAAAAACTGGTAATCAATTAATTAATGAATTTATTACATATCACACACTAGATGAGGGGTGAAGCAGGTACATGGGTATTTAGTTACATTATACTTATTTACTTTAAATATGCATGCTTTCACATTGATACATTTCTATTACATGGGATAAATGTTATAGAGACCATTGGTGGTGTCCCATTGATTTTTATCTCACACCCAATCCAAGAACCATTTAGTATCTTTCAAACACTATAACAATTAAGGTGTTGACAACGTAACGAATAATGCTTCGTACACTGGATTTTATATTATGCTCAGATGGAGATGGTAGCATATGAACAAGCTATAGCTAGGGATTTGTGGGATAATTTTTATATTTCATTTTCTAAATTGGGGTTTTCATGTATTCATTCTAATTTGTATCCATGTTTTTCATATTTCTAGTGAAATGACATTTATCATAAACAGTTATTCTATGTTATTCAATGTATTTCAATTACTATTGATTTTTCGCTTTCTATTGTGCGTTCTATTTACATATTGTATCTTATTTTTACTTGTGTTTATAATTATTCATTTGTTATAAATTTTATTAATGAAGGAATAATATCCCCATAGACACACCCTAGGCCCTCACTACTAGTCAGTAGCCTCTGGCATTCGGGGAGATGAGCTTGAGTCCATGTGGCCAACTGGGATTGTGGAACCTATTAAGTGGAATCTGAGTCTAGGATATCAAAAAGTGGTACCAGAGGTTTTACATTCTAGATATAATATTGACAGTGAATAGTTAGAAAATTAGGAATGCTTACGACTTGTTCAGAAGCCATTCTTGGGCCTCATGAACCCCAGTTTAGGGTAAAGTCCAAGTTTCCTAGATGATAAATGATGTTCTACTTTTTTCAATTACAATTGATATCATTTCACCTTTGGGTGGTGAAATATTGTGTGTTGATATCAATTTTTATTCTAACTGATATTCTATTTCATCCTTGACCCAATTATATGGTCAAAATAAAACTAATAAAATGTATCATATTGCCACTTAGAATTCACAGGTCATACATATTATCATGCCATATAATTGTATTTCACTACTTTCCATTTTGTGTTATTCTTTTGATTGACGAGTGAGACTTGAGTTGTTTATATATTTCTTTTGATACTCTGGGATGTGATTGATTGGCTTCTTGTTTCAATTCACAAGCAATTATGGGCCCTTGGGGATAAAAGGTGTAATTTAAAGATTCAGGCCTTTAATTAGAAACTCAATGGGTGTTATTTTCAATGATAAAGATGATGGAACCTGATTCACTTGGAATGATAGTACTTTTTAAAGGAACATCGATAAAAGGCATAATAAAATTAAAATATGTATGTGTAATGGTCATGCATTCTTATCCCTCCATATCATTCCTATAGAATGTAAAATATTGAACATACTAATTATATATCAAATGAAATGAAATGTTTTTCATTAAATAATGAGGCAAGGAACTATTGATACTTCATCTACTAGAACCCCTAAAATAATTATCTACTCACTTACTCATACATGGACATCTAATTGGGTAGTTAGTGTAGTATTCCTTAGGTAGTCAGTTTTCTTAAATTTGGCTTCCACTAGTGATGCTATTATTATGCTTATTTTTTTCATAGGCATGTGTTTGGAATTTGTGACCAATGAGGCCAAAAAATTCTCATGTCATATCCTATGAATGTGGTGTTGACCATGCTTCAAAAAATGGTGGGCCCTAAGATTCCAGTCTTACAACTAGGAGTGCCACTGGATGAACTACCTATTGTACCTGATCCGAGAACTGATGCCCAAGTCCATTATATTTTCTTATGTTAGATGAAGTCCATGTATGGTTCTCTAGGTGTTACACATATAATGGCTGGTCTGACTTCTGTGTTCCAAATTGAGCATGCTTCCACCATTTCGGGGTTTTTCAGCCCAGAGGCTTTTGATTCATGGCTAATGGCCACCCTATATATCTTTGAATATATAGATATTCCTCCAAAGAGGATGGACAAACTTCCTACATACATTCTATGTGAGTCAGACAAGAACTGCTGGGATGTGATTATCTAGTCTGGTCATCAATATGGTGTATTATGGGTTGATTTCTTGACTACCTTCCATGATCAGTTCATTACATAGATTATGGGAGCA
Source organism: Viscum album (assembly GCA_963277665.1). Classification (NCBI taxonomy): domain Eukaryota; kingdom Viridiplantae; phylum Streptophyta; class Magnoliopsida; order Santalales; family Viscaceae; genus Viscum; species Viscum album. Next base: position 1,875,901,384 of record OY728150.1, on the reverse strand, counting down.
GAATGTTCTTGAGAGTTCATGCATCTTGAAAAGGGTTTTATGTCAGTTATATTGTATTTAGTGAGTTTCCTTGTTTTTCCGCACATTACACCACCTCTAGTCAGAGATGATATTTTCGATGCTAGACTCCTTGAGGATGGGATATATTATGCCATCCATACTCAGGAGAATTTATTTCATGAACCCAATTTCTCTAAAATAGTAAATATGGATCTTATCATTGAGTGTAACCTAATAGATGGTGATTGATCCAATCATAGGTGACCAGTGTCTTGTCAAGCCACTAGTTCTTCTGGTTAAAGGAAGTGTTCCCTCAACATTTCTAATTAGGGAAGTGGTAGCTAGGGTACCTATGTAGGTAGCTTTGTAGTGTGTCAATAGTGCAGACGCACAATGAAAATAAAGCCTCACTGTGATAAGGACTACTGGAGAGCCAGGCTTGTAGTCGTATGGGGAATCATCATCATTTCTATCAGAACATTCCATCACCATATAGTGGAATAGTATATACACCAGGTCCACCTTCAAGGGTAGGTCATTTTATACCACGTTAGGTGGGGAGTTGGAGTAGCACTCGTAGGAATGGACAAGGATGTGGACACTGTCATGGTAGTGAAACCAATGATCACCAATAGTGCCATCAATGTAGTTTTGATCATGTTAGTCTAGTTATTGCTCAGGGATGTCAATCATGATAGATGAATGCTTTATAAGTGATACACAAGAATCAGGTTGTGGGACCATCTACAATATGAGATACAATTTTTATTTTACTTAATATATTATGTTTTTTTATTTTATGCAGGTTCTTCACATCCTTTTTTCTCATTATCTCTCATATAATACATTGGGATATAAATATAGTGTTATTATGGTGTAGTAACCCTAGATACACCATTTGGGGTATAATCCGAGTGAATATTCAAGTGTAGGGACAGTCCCCTTGAGGTAAACAATTTCCCTTTTTGTGGGACATCATTGTTCTCATGTTGAAAGGATTCAATTTCATTCTTAGGGTGGATTGGTTAGTTCGGTGTCACGCCATTCTAGATTGATATCATCAAAGGGAATCATTTACATCACCAGAGGGAAGATGTTGTCTACATAATGGTTATTGGTATGTCTAGTCTTATAGAGATGGAACGGTGCATCATGTTCTAGGTGGGGTTATCACCCAAATTTTCAATCTCTTCATGGAGGATCAAGGTCTAGGCCATACTGAATTGCTTATATTAGTATATCATTTTATGGATGTTTATCTTAATGGATTTTTTCCTACCTCTTAAGAGGGAAGTAGAGTTCATGATTGATCTTGTTCTAGGAGAAGATCCAGTTTCCATTCTTCCATATAGGATGGTACCTACTGATCTATAGGAGATCAAGTGGCAATTAGATGACTTGGAGACCAATGGTTTTATATGGCCCAACACTTCCTCTTGGGGGTCGCCAATGATTTTCAATGAGAAAGAGGATGTGACCCTTCTTTTTTTCCTAGATTTCTAATGGTGGAACCATCTTATTGTTAAGATGTGATATCCATTTCCTTGAAAATATGTTCTCATTTACCAACATTAAAGAGCTAGGGTCTTCTCTAAGATAAACATAAGATTTTGCTATCATCAGGTGTGATTTAGGCCATTATTCATACCTCAGACAACATTTAATAGTATGTATTCTCTATATGAGTACCTCATTTTGTTGTTAATTATTATGAATGCACCAGATGTTTTCATGGATATGATGAATTAGGTGTTCCACCCCTATATGGATTCTATTGTAGTAGTCATTATAGATGACATGTTTCTTTATTCTCACACTCGTAGAGACCATGAAAATAACCTTGAGATTGTTCTTAGTACATTGATAGGCTGTCAAATTTATGATAAAAATTCTATGTGAAAATATGGATTACAAATGTTCAAAATTTGGGTTATATTATCTAAGAATTCAGAGTCTCTTTTGACCTATAAAAGGTGAGTGTGGTTGTTCTTGGGAGAAACCGAAGAACATGATTCATATATCGAGATTCATGGGAATCGATAGATTTTATAGTAATTTCATATATGAATTATTACACCTTGATTCAATTCATACTATCCTTATAATGAGGGGAATTACATTCTTGTGGTCAAAAGCATGCGAGAATTCCTTTTAGTATCTAAAAGGGAGGCATTTCGTGGAACCTATTTTGATATTTCTAGATCTTCGAAATGGTTATATAATCTTTTATAATGAATCAATAATTGACCAAGGAGAGGTGATGGTGTAGGATGACAAAGTAATTGCGTATGGATCTCAATAGTTCATGTCTCCTCGGAGATATTACCGGACTCACAACATTAATCTAGGAGCAGTAGTTCAATCCCTATATTGCAGGATACACAATATTTTGGGTGAGCACTGTGAGGTGTACACATAACACAAGGGCCTCAAATATATCATTTCACATCATGAATTGAACCTCATAAAACCTATGTGGTTTTAATATCTTTATTCCATCAATTTGTATCTTTCATATACACCTGGAAATTGAAACATAGTCGCTGATGTGTTGAGTCAAAAAACTCATGAAAAAACTGTACGGGAATCCAGTTATGAATGGAAGTTAATGGACCTCTTTTTTGAGATTCATATTGATTCTAATGATAATTAAAAGTAGTTTTACCTATTAACCTTGACAATTACCACTTACCTCCTTAAGAAGGTGAAGAGGATACAATTTTAAGATCCCGAGGGGTTGGTTCTCCATGAGAGTATATAATTAGATGTCTAAAATATAAATTGGTTTGTGGATAGAGATAACATCCTAAATATTCCTAGGCATGTATGGGATCCTACATATATGAGATATGAGTTTATAAAAGATTCACAGACATATTAGTTGGAATTTCATCCAGTAATAAAAAAAATCAAGATAGGTGATGAGAATATTGGTGTCATGTGATGAATCATTAGATAGTAGCCCTTATCACTATGTGTTCCACCTTTTAGTAGGTGAAGGTGGATAACCATATACTTTTAGGCCTGTTACAACAACTTATATTCCCTGAAATGGAATGGAAAGATATTTTCAAGGATTTTTTAGTCGAATTACCTAGGTCGCTAAGGGGTAGTGAAGGAGTATGGGTTGTTATTAATTGACTAAAGAAAGAAACTAACTTAATTAATATTCAAGAGACATTACCAATAGATGATCTATGAAGATTATATGATTGTGAGATCATTAAACTAAATAGGGTCCCTTGTACTATCATTTCATATAACGATGCTAATTTCACGTCACAGTTTTGGGAAGGCTTTCAGAAATCGATGAGTACATAGGTGCTTCTAAGATCATATTTTATCCCAGTTACTGATGGACAGTCATAAAAGATGATACATGTTTAGGAAAACATACCCGGAGCATGTTTCCTTGATTTTGATGGTTCTTGGGTGAATCATATCCCTCTTTTCTAGGTCACCTATAATAACAACTTTTAGGCGACAATTCAGATGGATCTTCTTGAATCTTTATATGGAATTTCATGTCATTCAACCGTATGATTGATAGAGTTAGGTGATACATCCCTAATAGGTCCTTATCTCGTACAATAGACTTCTGAGTAGGTTTATCTAATTTGGTAGCACGTGACTACTGGTCAGTCTAGATAGAAATATTATTCCAATCTCTATTGATGGCCTCTAGAATTTGAGGTCAGGGATAATTTTTCTGCTACGGGTATGTCCCAAGTTAGGACATAGAAGGTTACAGAAGAAAGGGATGTTGTCGCCTCATTATATAGGTTCATTAGATATCATGGATAGATTTGGGCTAGTATACTATTGGTTATTACTACCCGACACGTACTGTTCTATTTATAACATCTTCCAAATTTTATATATTTTTTGTTATCATGTTGACCAGTATCATACTTTTTATCGTGATGAAGTTGTGAATGATGTCAATGATTCTTTAGAGTATAATCCTATACGCATTATTTATTGGAGGACAAAGGATCTCGGAGGCTGGTATGTCCTTCAATTATGGGTTTTATGAAGGCACAACCATGTACATGATGAGTCTTGGGAGTGGGAGACCAATGCACATGCTCATTGGCTAGATTTATTTTCAGACAATGTTTCACCACCCATTAAAGGTGAAATCGGGGATGAGTTCCTTTAAGGGAGAAGACTGTAAGAACCCAATTTTTGGCTCAGGTATATATCCTTTAAAATTTGGTCAAATACTCTTTTATAGAGATAATGTGGATGACTAATGAGTTCATGATGTTCTCTGGGGTGTCTAGGGATCGTTCGGAGCATGAAACCCAACTTGTTTTTTGGGAAATGGTCATGGGTCATAATTAGAATAAACTGTGTGGAGGTGGAACACAATTAGAATAAACAATGTGGATGGTCTACATTTTGGGTAGTTCCCTACCACTTCTGGAAATTGAGTTATTTGAGATGGGGTATTTATGACGGGACCGCATTGTAAAAAATCATTTTCAATAGGGTCATATCTCAAATACCCTATTGCATAAATGGTGTCACAAATAGTAATTTTTGCGACAGACCATCGCAAAACATACTATTCTCAGGGGTAAATTCTCCCATCATAAATATTTTCACTGAGTCTTTTAAAAACTCTATCGCGATGGTCTCATTACAATTAACGTAAAAAAATAGAAAAATAATTCTAAAAATTTGAATATAAAAATATTCATAATATAATAATAATAATAATACTAAAATAATACTAAATAATAATAATAATATAATATGAAAAATATAATATTAAGAACAAAAAAATAATATTATTGTTAATATTAATAAAATTATTAATAATAATAATAATACTATTTAAATTATAAAAAATATATAAACTAATAAAAATATCCATATTCAAAAAAAAAATAAAAAAATAAAAAAATTAATAATAATAAAAACAATTTCAAAAAAATGATAAATAAATAATATTAAAAATAATAAAATAAATATGTAATAATGTAATAAATAATAAAATAAATAATAAAATAATAAAAATGATGTATGCACAAAAATATAAAAAACATTGAATATTGAAATATAATTATATAATATTAGAAAAAATTACATTCAAATATTTATTTATAGAGTAGATACATCACTAAGGGAGAGGGTTATCTAAAGCAGTTGGATGGATCGTTGAAGTAGAGGAGATGTAGGAGGGAACACCATCCCTAAACCATCAGTCAGATATCAAATGTACTCCATTGTCTGCTCAAGTAACTACTACTGCCACTGATGCATCTCCTCCAACTGCTACTAGCATTGTTGAAGAGATATTCCAGCTCCCTATGCATATCTCTATAAGCACTCCATGAGAATTTAAATACTTTTGATATTGTGCAGTAGAGGATTTTGACTCTCCACAAACTCCCCTCGAGCTACACCCCAACATCGCAGTAGTACCATAATATCTCACAAAGGTCAATCAAGAGCTCATACCAACAACTTGTCCTTTTGTGAAGGCATACCAGGTCACCTGCATCCATGTTTCCTCATCAAATCTTGCTGCACTAGTCTGATCATCAGTCTCAACCCGACTCTCATTCTATTTCTGAGATGTCCCGAACTCATATGACTCCTTCAACTGTAATTTAAAATTAAAATATTTGAAATATTATTTGAAGATAATTTAAAACTCAAAAAGAAATAATACTGATTATAGTCTGATACTGGTGATCACCTATAATATCTCGAGTGACAATATCTGTATACATCCTACAATAAATAATGAACTCTATAGTATCGAGTTATTCGACTACCAATATAAATATAAAATAAATAGTTACCGTTTAATTTTAAATAAAATAATTAAAAAAATGTACATACAATATATACACTATGCGTACTAAATGTATGACTACCATCATGATGTGTAACCTCTTGTCTCCCTTGGTTCTATGGACCTACAGATGATCTAATCTAAAGATTACCACCCATCTAGTGTGAACATAATCGATCGAAATCCTGAGATAAAATGAAATTGGGTTTTTTGGAGTAGTAATACTGATCAAAATTGGGGAATCCTATTTTTCCCATTATTGTCCTCCTCATATTGTGAAAAAACAGACGACAATGATCATGCATACAGCCCACCCATACTTTCCAAATAGAGTCAAGCAGGATCTCATCAATGGGATTACATAAATCCTATAAAAAATTTATAATATCATGTTATTAATTAAATATATTTCAAAATAAATTTTATTTATTTTTGTAGGATTCAATGATTGAACATGAGGGGTTGAACATCAATGGGAATCTGATCCCATATATCCCATGTTCCAGAAAAATAATTTTGAAATATAGCACTCTCGTGTCCCAAAACCATATGAAAAAATAAGTTGAAATAATAACTAATAATCAATAATTTATTATATAAATAAATTGATGATAATTAATGAAAGCTAAATAAAATATACAAGTAAAAATAACTCTAAATGTGTGGATTGAAACTATGATGTGGAAGTCTATTGGGGATAGGATCAGGAATCATCAATAACGAAAGACCATGCCCCTGAAAGTACTCCCTTAACTTCCAACATTCTGTGGTTAAGATGGCCAAAATTACAAATCATCATCAGGTAGACCACCCTCCTTCAACTCATGAATGTGATCTGAGTCCATCGGATATATAGAAAAGATTATTTTAGAAAAAAGATGAAAATCATATATATATATATATTATAATTATAACCAACATTTAACTATGTTAATATTCATCCTCATAATTATATCCGAGAGTGTCAATATCTTCATATTCCTACTCTACATCATCAATTTCAATATGAGATTTAGTTTCATGAACTATAATAATTTCATATTCATTTCATACATCATTAACATCATTTTCACCATCGACCCTAAACTATGGGATTTCATCATCGACATTCGTGTCTCTTCGTGAAAAGGATAAATTTGAGTAGTCTCAAGAAAATTTTCAAGTCATTTCAATTTAGTGAAACCACACTCACGTAGAATAAACGGATTTTCCCATGAATTTATATTAATTATGCTTTACCAATCACCCAAATCTATTGAAGTAAAATAGTAATTTTCATAATAAATTTTATGTTCTTGATGATTCATTAAAAATGGGTCATTTACTATAATATAGATTTTATATTTAACATTAATGATTCCCTGGCTCGGATATACATGCAAGGCTCTCTCAGTATCCAACCACTGACAAATAAACATTGTTTTATAATTTTTTCCCAGATAACACATTTTAATAAATTATTCCATCATACCATAAAAGTCAACATCAATTTATCTGTGATTATATCCTCTCAAGAAAACACCACTATTCATTTTTTTCATTCCTATATGCATTTTTATGTAATAAAAAACCATTCACCACATATACATTATACGATTTAACCATTTAGGATTGTGGGTTACTCAATTCACACAACGAATTATCAATTTTGTCATTATGTTGAGACACCGAAAAATTTGTAAAATAATTATCAATATAAATATTAATTAATTTATTATATATATTAATACATAAATAATTTATGTTTCCAGTTTTTGAAACCAGTATGATAAATTATTTGGTCGATGTTCTTCAAGAGAAGCTGATGTAATTTTTGGAAGTAATTTCTAGATTTGATTATCATATACCTTATAAATAAAATAATATTAATTTAATGTAACCAATATTATAGAATAAGTGATAAGAGAACTCAAAATATAAATGGCTTCATTTCTTTATAATTGAGTAGAACATACATATGAGCTCTTTGGTTTTTATCATAAGAAATATATTGTTCTCGAACTCCACTAAATCCATGTTCTATCTGATTGAGAATTTGAGAATTGATTTCTCATTTCATCATCAAAATTTTCTTCATTACATCTGATGTGGCTTTTTTTTGGGATATTCATATTGAAAATAACTAGAGAAGAAAAAAAGAAACATCCCCTTCAAATAAGCTTCTATAATTGATCCATCAACTAATTCTTTCTTAGGAACATTTTCCTTCAATTTTTCATGAATATATAGAATGGGAACTTCCATTGGAACTATACCAAACCTCCACATTTAATTAATGTGAAAAATTTAATATCAAATGTTTTATTAAACCAAATAAATTTACATTGAATTTTTTTTCTTATTTACATAAAATTAAAACAAAATCTTCTTCGACTCTGCTTACAGTATCATTATTTTTTCTCACCAAATTAATGTCTTTGAAAAAATTTTATATTCCTGATAGTGCATCCTAAATAATAGAATCCAACAGACCTCTTAATACAATCAGAAGATTTATTTCCATTATAAAATGACCATCATGGATTTTTAATTCTTTTAATCTGACCATTTCTGACACATCTTCCCAAATTGTAAACAAGACCATCTTGATGTCTCAAAACATAAATCCACTGAAAAAACAATAAATAGTTTATTTTTAATGATTATATGAAAATTTTAGCTTCGTTAACTTCTATAATCTAAGATTTTCAAATACTTCAAGTTTTGTTCACCTGTAAATTTGTGTAAGATCTAATTATTCTTTTATATTTTCATTGGTCTTACCTGGTGTATCCAGAACTGTATGTAAATTTATTATCAAAATATTTATTATCAATATGAATTACGTCTAACATGTGACAAGCCAAAAAAATTAGATCAATATGGGCATTCCCAAAAATGATCTGTTTGATCCAATGGTGTTCTTTCCCATACCATCAATTTTGTGTTGGTTTATAGTTGGTCCAAATATAATGGAAGGTAATAAAGATACAAATGATATTGGAACCATACATGAGATCATTATTATAGTTATATCTCTTTGAATTTTTCCTCTTCTAAAATGATATTTATTGCTTCGAAAAGGATGATCAGCTGGAAGGATTCTGTGATGGCAGTCAAAAAAAAGATTTTCTATCATAGATAAGAAAAAACTATTTATTGTATATCATACAGTATGAACATGATTTTGGAACATGTTTACTCTATCTAGATAATATTTCATATGTTAGTAAGTCATTAATTGTCCTCACCAATGCTGCTTTTAGTATGATATTTTTTTTTGATGCAACATGATATGCGCTAACAATATTAATCCATAATAAATTTAAATCACTATTCAATGGTTTCAAATAAACATAAATATTATTTTTTGAATCTCCTGGAATTAATAAGTTTAAAAATAAATATTACTCCTACATCAACATCATGGAGGTAAATTAAAAATATTTATAAAGACATTCCGACATGAATATTGACTACCTTAAGAACCAAATGTATAGTAACCATTCATAGAAAGACCGAATCACACATTTCAGGCTTCTAATGAAAAAGATGGATGTGCATAGTCAAAATTATTCAATGAATCACGATTAGAGGGATGAATCAAGATTTTAACAATTGAAATAGTGGGTTTTCCATGCCCTTTGTGTCGTTGGGTTCTTATAAATAAATAAACAATTCAATTTGGGTCTAAGAGGAAAATACCTCAACTATTTTATAGCAATATATCGAAATTTTCCTAGTTGAGCCTCTTTATACCTCTATTATCCGCATGTAGGAAAATAATCCAATGACTTTTTTTCACTAAAATATAAGATGCAATCATTTTAGCAAGCATTAATCATCTCGTAACCCATATCAGGATTATGAACTAGCGTCTTTCTCACATAGAAATTTATTAGAAACACATTTCTTTTATTTACATTGTTTTAACCAAAGATACTATCTAATCAAAATAGCTAATTCACATTCCTTTATTTTATTTAATAGCCAATAATTTTTTCACCACTTAAAATTTGATTATATTTCTACCAGGATATAGGGAATCATTTGAAAAACTCAAAAATTCATAAAATGAAGTTAGTTCCAACTCAGGACATAAATAAATATCATCCTGAGTTTCAGTTTTTTGAAAATACGAACATTCTAGATCTTGTACATGTAAGTGTTGGTGTCCTGAGAACCAACTGTTTTGTACTTTGATTACAAAAATGTTAACTTATTATATATTTTTCATTATTATGCAAGACTATTATATAATAATGTCCTCAAATATTTTTTGCATTGCAAATGTCATGGAAGATCCCTTCTATGATGAGAACCTTGAAATGCTATAATAATATTCTTAAATAAAGTTCTACAGTTGGATTACAAACTATGATAGGACTCATAGTATACATACCATCATGTACAAGTACTCGTTAGAAGATGAGACTCTCTTTCATGGAGTTCGCACTTGGTAATCTCCAAGATGTGAGATTATGAGAATAGACCCTCCTGTTGCAATTCCACATGTCTTAGTGACATTGAACATTACTATCTATGAGCATGTGTAATGGTCCTTAGACTAGAACATTATCATTAAATAATGTCATGACTCACACACTTATATTTACCGATGAAAACCATCACACAGACAGTTTGCGGGAAGTAGGGTATATTGCGTGCATCATGAGTGACATGTTGTTAATGGATAAGTTGAAAAAGGTTTTGTCCCTTCCATTTATGGAAGTTGATATCTCAGGACATTGATTGAAATAGAAGTGTCACATTAAATTCCATGGCCATGGGGTAAATTACAAGTTAATTTTAGGTTTTCAAAGAACGAAGGATCGAGCATATAGGTTTATGACACTGCCACGAAACATGCTTGATGAGATATCGAGAAAAAGGGATTAAAGTACACAGTAAGCATTCGTATGAGGTGATACATCAATTCAGCATCAACTTCTTTCTCTTTGGTGCCTTGAACCATTGTTGGAGAGTAATCATGGACTTTGGGCAAGCCCGACTAATGCCAATGAGAAAGAGGCCTAGAGGGTCACACACTAAGTGTATTTATGTATCTCAAGTAGAATAAAGATTATTCCCATATGTGGTTTAATAATTATTCAAGGAAGCCTTAATAATTTTAATGTTGGAGGAAGAATAAAATATAACAAGTACACACCGTGTATTAATGATTACACGCCATGTAATTTTATTTTGAAAACAAGTACACGACATGTATTATTAAATGTACATGCCGTGTAGTTTTCATTTTTGAAAGGAAATGAATAAATGAAAACAAGATATACACACCCTGTACATTGAATGTACATTCTGTTTATTTTTCATTGAAAAAAAAGTACACGCCGTGTATTTATTAATACATGTAGTGTAGTTTTTTCATTCGGGATTTTGAGGAAATATCATTTTATTAAATGATAATTATAATAATCAGTGTGGGCGCATGTCAACGAATTAATGAATCGGCATGGGGTTTTCAAAAGGGAGTTAATGAAATAAATAAAACGCTTAATGTTTTTATTTATTTTCATAACTCTACAACCTCAAACCCAATTATTAATATCTTCACTACCCTAACTTTTTTCCTTACACAAGAGAATCATTGTGCACAACAACTCTGGAGAATTGTTTCATGGCTGAACAAACCTCTTCCTCCAATAACTCTCTCAAGACCGAGAGAGATCCTCTTCTATAGGATCAAAACTATATAAGGTGGACAACACAAGCAAAGGTTTCTCCACGCTAGCTCCCGGAGACTCCTTTGGTGACATCCCGATATATGAGGTACACGTGTGGATCACAGCTAGAGGAAGTCAACACATGGCATATGCGACGCAACGACGAATCACATCAGAACATGATCAAGAACATAAAATAAGAAATAACACCCAAAAGGTATTTCTATTCAATTGATTAAATTTATTATAATCAACCTATAATGATCTTACTTTATTGTTCCGGGACCTTCCTTTTCATTTTCCATTTCTGTGATTCAATCCATGGAGACTGGCGTTTATCGTCGTATTGATCCTGGATTGATCATTGTTAATGACAAAAATCCAAGTGGGAACCTGCACCAATGGGCTTCCGCTGCGCCTAGAACCACCAAATGGTATTAGAGGGAAGTTACAACGTTGATTATAGTTATTTTATTTTTGATGATAATTTATGCATTTATATTTGATTCAATTCGAAATAAATTGTTCTATAAATCTGAATAAACGAGATATGTTTTTCCTCCTCTGTTTCTCAATTTATATCACATAAAGGACCTTTTGATTTTAATTTTGTTTAAAATAAAAACAAGGATCTCATCCGGAGGAGCCGCTCTATTAGTCTGTACAACACGAGAATACACAGTGGGTAATAAAAACTACACGCCATGTACTTAGGTTCAACGAACCGGTACCGGTCCCCCAAACCACGGTGTGTGAATTGATTACACCTAAGTATTTAACACCCCATATTGACCAGAATAAAAGGGCGCATGGGAACCGGAATACACGTTGTGTATGTTGGAGAAACATGACGTGTAGTCCGATCCATCCCAAATAAAATAGTGTACAAAGGAGAAGCTACATACCACGTACACGGGATCACTAGGCCGGTTACCACGTAACATGGAAGTACACACCGTGTATGATTAATCTACATGCTGTGTACTCCAAAATTTACAAAGTATAGAGAACACCTCAAATCCCCTAGCATTTACTTTCGATAAAAGGTTAAAAGAAATACACACCATGTAAATATAAACTACACACCGTGTACTTTCCAGAAATTTCACCAGGTTTCCTCTGAAAGTACAAAGACATGTACAATGGACATGGATGAGAAGAATCTCAAGGAAATTCAGAAAGTAATTTAAGATAAAGAACAGTTTAATTATAAGATCATTATTAATTGAATTCAAGTGCGACTTGTCATGAATAATAGAACGATTAAAAGAATTTGAATTCTAAATATGCGAAAATTTCGTTGCATGGTATTGATGATATTGAGCTATACAAAAGACCATTTTTATGTTTGAATGGTTTCATTTAAATTTGTTTAATTTAAATTCGTGGGTCTGTGAGACATCATCCAACAAAATGTAGGGCCTGCGTGCCCATGGTTTCATTAATGTAAATGCAATATAATGGATGATCTCTGAAGCCAAAGGAGACGATTCGAAATCCGAAGCTGTTGAAAAACCATCCCAATATGATACAAAGGTGGACAGGTAGGAGCTTCAAAACACGAACCATCGGGTTCAATGTATTTTCACTAGGTCAGGGTTAGCTAATCAAAACCGCTAGATAAGATAACCAAAAAAAGCTCGTGATCATGCCATATTATTTTATTTTTGTCTAATTTCATGTTTTATTTATTATGTATGTGTTTTCACGATAACATTATTACTAAAATGAACAAGCATGAAATGATGGAATAAAATAAAAACATAACTATGTGTAAACATTATCAGAACATGGTTATTCAATTAATCTAGCATCACTTAATATTAACAAGCATGTGAAAATGTATAACTACGCATAAAAGATTAAAATCTCTCAATAACATATTAAGATATACCAAGCTTTTCGTTACTTGATTAAGGGAAAGACTCAATAAAACTATGTGTTTGACCAACCCTTGTTGGGACACTTACTTTTATAAAGGAACCCTTATGAAAGGTTTCAGGTTGACTTAACCATATTACATCAAGAGGAGTAGCCCTTGCTAGACATGATGTAATATTGGAGGCAAGAGTTGAGGAAATCCAAGTCAGGATTTTAGGATTGGGGAGTCCACTCAAGAGATCAAGGGACAGTAAGCTCACTATTGGAAAAGACCTTCCTACCAAAATACTTTCTAGTAGCTTGACCAACCCCTGTTGGGTTTCTGCAAAGCGGAATATGGATCCTTGCCAATAGAATGTCAAAGAAACGGGACATTCTGAGTTCAATGGTGAGGGACATTTGGAATTGATAAAATAGTGGGATAATTAATAAATTAATTTATTATTTCTCATAAAAGTGTAATCAAAAAATTACTAATAAATCTGAACTTTTAATTTGTAGAATTGAAATGACAAACTCTTCAACCACATTTTCTCTCCCATCAATTCTGGATAAAGGAAATTTCTTCATTGGTAGTAACATTCATGAATGGTTTATGCACCTTCAGGTTATCCTACGCCATGAACGAATGTTTTACATGATGGAGTCCTCACTTCTTGATCTGACTGTCCAAGGGGTGAGTGATGATGATTTTGGGGTCTATGATCAACATTAGAGTGATGCACATGACGTTCAATGTTTGATGCTTTTATTAATGTCTACTGAGCTCATGAAGTCTCATGAACTCATGGATGCCTACAGCTTGCTCGAGCACCTCTGTTGTCTACACCAAGAGAGAGCAAGATAGGAAAGGTTTAAGATTTCCAAGGCTCTATTTTAGAGTAATCATGGAGAGGGTTCTCCAGCCGGACCTCATGTAGTCAAGCTCATTGGCTACATTGAGCGCTTGGAGGTTCTATGGTTTAAACTCCCTGAAGAACTGGGTACCAATCTCATTCATCCATCACTTCCAAGAGAATCTAAATCTTTTTTGTAAAATTCAACATGAAATACTTTGAGAAGTATCTGTCTGGTCATCTTATCCTGATTCACCAAGTGGATAATCACATGAAGTGTGAAAAACCTTCTGTCCTTATGGTGAATAAAAGGAAAGGGATGGAGAAGATCTTGAAGTGCAAAGCTTCTTCCAGGCCGTCCATGAAATGGATGTACAAAGGGGAAGAAATGGAACATTATGTTGTTTGTTTTGAATGTGGAAAGAAGGTCCATTGGATGAAAAACTACACCCAGCCAAGGAAGCAAGGGGAAGATTCATGTGCATTTGTTATCGAATGTAATCTATATGTTTATAACAATTGGGTATTAGATACTACTTGTGGTGCTCACATCTGTATCCATATATAGGAATCAAGTAGATTCAAAAATGGGCCAAGGTGAGGTGGATCTATAGGCAGCCAATGGAACCGGACTCGCTGGTGTTGCTGTCGAAGACTACCACCTCACATTGCCTACTGGGTGGTCATAGTTTTGAAAGGATGTTATTATGTATCCTCTATAACCAAAAACAATATTTCATTATCCAGATTATATACTGATGGATTTATCTTCAAGTTTGGATGTGGATTTTGCTACTTTTATAAATATAGCATTATTTTTGGCAGGGCACATTTATATAACGACCTTTATGTGATAGACTTCAAAAACCAAATAATCGAAATCAATGACAATGTTAATTCACATGACTCATACCACACCAAACATTGGCATCACCGACTAGGTCATGTAAATGAGAAAATTTTGACAAAATTACATCAAGATGGGTATTTAGATTCTTTCAAACTAAAACCACTTGGTGTATGTCACATGTGTCTGCAAGGAAAAATGACCAAAGCCCCATTTAGTGGGAAAGGTGAAAGGACTAAAGGGCTTCTAGAATTAGTTCACACAGATGTGTGTCGATCAAATGTTAAATCAAGGGGTGGGTTCTCATACTTTATAACATTTGTTGATGATTTTAGTAGTTATGGATATATTTACATAAGGAGTTATAAGTCATATTCTTTTGATAGGTTCAAAGGATACAAGAATGATGTCGAGAACCAGCTTGGTAAGATGATTAAGAAACAACGCTCAGAAAAAGGAGGAGAATATCTTAATCAGGACTTCATTGATTTCTTATGGGTGTTTGGGATTTTATCTCAACTCACACCTCCTTACACACCTCAGTGGAATGGTGTAAGTGAAAGGAGGAACCGCACCCTTTTGTATGTGGTGAGATCATTGATGAGTCATGCGAGTCTTCCATTATGATTTTGGGGATATTCATTACAAATAGTAGCACACATACTTAACCAAGTTCGAACTAAATCGTTAAATGGAATTCCATATGAGTTATGGAGTGGATGAAAAACCATGTTATAGAATTTACATGCGTGGGGGTAGAGAAGCATTTGTTAAGGCCACTTCAGGTAACAAACATGCACCCCAAGGTACAAAGTTTATCTTTATAGGATATACCAAGGAAACAAGGGGATATTACCTATACAACCACTCAGATAAAAAGGTTAAAGTGGCAAGAAACGCCATATTCCTTGAGAGGGAGCACATCTCCAAAAGAGATAGTGGGATCGAGATAGACTTCGATGAAGTTGAGGCTCGAGATACACTGGATTTGGTACAAGAATAGATTCCACAAAGCCCCATGGAAGAAAAATCTATTCCAGAGACACAAGAACTACTTAGGAGAATGAGAGATGTGGGAGAACTAGAACGATATGATTTTCTTGTCACCGAAGATGGTGACTCATTATTGGTTGTAAATGCTGATCCTCTTACATACAAGGAAGTAGTTGAAGGAACAGATGTTGCCAAGTGTCAAGAATCCATGAATTCGGAAAGGGATTCCATGTACCAAAACCAAGTCTATATTTTCGAAGATCATCCAGTTGGTGAAAATCCTATTGCTAATGAATGGGTATTCAAGATGAAACTAGACATGGAGGGGCAAGTCACACCTATAATTCATGACTAGTTGCAAAAGGGGTTAGACAGCGTCAAGGAATTGACTATGATAAAACATTTTCACCGGTTGAGATGCTGAAATACATTAGAATCTTATTGTCCATTACCACATACCATGACTTTGAAATTTGGAAAATGGATGTCAAAATAGAATTCCTTTACGAGAACCACCAGGAACATGACTACATGACACAACCTGAAGGGTTTATGACTTCAAAGGATTCCGACATGGTATGAAAGTTGCAAGAATCCATTTATGGATTAAAGAAAACATCAAGGTCATGGAAAATTAGTTTTGATGAAGCCATAATGGAATTTGGCTTTGTTAAGAATGAATGTGAGCCTTGTGTCTAAAAAAGGATTAATGGAAGTGTATTCGTTTTCCTAATAGTATATGTTGATGATAAATTACAAATTGAAAACAAATTACCTGTCTTACAGTCAGTTAAGGTATGGTTCCATAAATGCTTCTCAATGAAATACTTGGGTGAGGCAGCATATTTTCTTGGGATCAAGATCCATCATGATAGATCAAAGAGAATGTCGGGCCTGAGGCAAAGTACATACATTGACAAGATACTAAAGAGATTCAGTATGGAACAATCAAAGTGGGGATTGTTGCCAGTGTCACTGGCATTATTCTTACCAAGAAAATGTTCCCTCATACACATGAGGAAAGAAAGGGAATTCCAAGGATCCCTTACACATACGGGATTGGGTCAGTCATGTATGATATGCTATGTATGATGCTAGATGTTGCTTACACATTATGTATGGAAGGCAGATATCAAGCTGATCCAGGAGACCACCATTGGATGGTAGTCAAGACTATCCTAAAGTATCTGATGTGTACTAAGGATATGTTCCAGGTTTATGGAGGAGATGAGAAACTAGTCATCATAGGACATGTAGATGATATTTTCTAGACTAATAAAGATGACATGAAGTCGCAGAGTAGATACATCTTCAGTTTGAATGGAGGTGCAGTGAGTTGGAAGAGCTCAAAGAAAAGTGTGGTGGTAGATTATACGGTCGATTCCAAGTATATCGAATCTTCTGAGCTAGCTAAATAAGCAGTATAGATGTGATGCTTCATCCAAGAGCTGGATGTAGTACTGAGCAGTAAAAATCATATCACACTCTGCTGTGATAATACTACAGCGGTGGCACTTGCAAAAGTGCTAAGGTCACATCAGTGGACAAAGCACATACTTTGGAAGTATCATATCTTGAGGGATTTTTCTCAGAGAATTGAATTTGCAGTGAGCATTATTACCACATAAGACAACGTGGAAAACCCCTTGACTAAATCCTTGACTCAGAAGAAACCTGATAATCTTGTGAGGTCTGGTGGAATAAATGTCATAGGTAGTTTTCTCTAGTCCAAGTGGGAGTTTGTAAGGGTTTGTGTCTTCAGAACCAACTGTTTTTTACTTTGATTACATGAA
Source organism: Viscum album (assembly GCA_963277665.1). Classification (NCBI taxonomy): domain Eukaryota; kingdom Viridiplantae; phylum Streptophyta; class Magnoliopsida; order Santalales; family Viscaceae; genus Viscum; species Viscum album. The sequence continues at coordinate 1,875,883,559 of OY728150.1, read as the reverse complement.
TGTTAACTTATTATATATTATTCATTGTTCTACATGATTATAATATAATAAGGTCCTGGAATATTTGTTGCATTGATAAAGTCATGGCAGATCCCCTCTATGAGGAGAACCTTGAAATTATATAACAATATTCTTAAATAAAGGTCTATAGTTGGATGACATAATATGATAGGACACATAGTATACATACCATCATGTGAAAGTACTTGTAATAAAATTAGAATCTCTCTCATGTAGTTCACACTTGGTAATCTCCAAGATGGGAGATTATGAGAATAGACCTGCCAGTAGCAATTCTGCATGCCTTGGTATCATCAAACATTTCTATCTATGAGTGTGTGTAATGTTCCATAGACTAGAAGATTATCATTAACTCATGTCATGACTCACACACTTAGAATTACTGATGAAAACCATCACACATACAGTTGGCGGGAAGTAGGGTACGTTGGGTGCGTCCTGTGTGACATGTTGTTAATAGAGAAGTCGAGGAAGGATTTGTCCCATTAATTTATGGAAGTTGATATCTCGTCCCTTTGATTGAAATGGAACTGTAGCATTAAATTCCATGGCCATGGTGTAACGACGAGTTTATTTAAGGTAGTTAATGAATGACTGATCAAACATATAGATTTATGACACTAATATGAAACCTACTTGATGAGATATCGAGACAAAGGGATTAAATTACATAGTAAGCGTTTGTATGAGGTGATACATCAATGTGGCATCAACTTCTTTCTCTTGGGTGCCTTGACCCGTTGATAGATGGTAATCTTGGACTTTAGGCAAGCCCGCCTAATTCCAACAAGAAAAAGGCCTAGAGAGTCACACACAAAATGTATTTAAGTATCTCAAGTAGAATAAATATTATTCCCGTATGTGGTTTAATAATTATTCAAGGAAGCCTAAATCATTTTAATGTTGTAGGAAGAATAAATAAAACAAGTACATGCCATGTATCAATGATTACACGCCATGTATTTTTATTTTGAAAACAAGTACATGCCTTGTATTATTAAATATACACATCGGGTAGTTTTCATTTTGGAAAGGAAATGAATAAATGAAAACAAGATATACACAACGTGTACATTTCATGTACATGCCATGTAGTTTTCAATGAAAAACAAGTACACGTCGTGTATTTATTAATACACTCCATGTAGTTTTTCCAGTCGGGATTTTGAGGAAATATCATTTTATTAAATAATATTTATTATAATTAGTGTGGGCGCATGTCAAGGAAATAATGACTAGACATGGGGTTTTCAAAAGGGAGTTAATGAAATAAATAAAACTAGTAAGGTGTTTATTTATTGTCATTACTCATCAACCTCATACCCGATTATAAATATCCTCACAACCCCAACTCTTTTCCTTACACAAGAGAATCGTTGCGCACAACAACTCTTTAGAATTCTTTCAAGGCTGAAAGAAACTCTTCCTCTAAGAATGCCCTCAAGACCAAGAGAGATCCTCTTCCATCAGATCAATAATATCTAAGGCAGACAATGCAAGAAACGGTTTCTTCATGCTAGCACTTGGAGACTCCTTTGGCGACGTCCAGAGATACGAGGTACACATGTGGATCACCACTAGAGGAATTCTACACTTGGCTTCTGTAACACAATGAAGAATCACATCGTAACGTGATCAAGAACATCAACAAAGAAAGAACACCCAAAAAGTATTTATTTTCAATTGATTAAATTAATTATAATCAACCTGTAACGATCCTAGTTTGTGGTTTCCAGGACCTTCCTTTTCTTTGTCCATTTATGTGATTCGATCTATGGAGACTAGCGTTTATCATCGTATTAATCCCATATTGATCATTATTAATGACAAAAATCCATGGGGGTACATGCACCCAGGCTCAACCGCTACACCCGGAACCTTCAGTACACAATTTTTAAACCGTTATGGATCTGGAAACAAATTATTAGTATGTTCTCTATATCGGCATTCACCATGTTCATAATAGAAAACATAATCATTTTGAAATCCAAAACGAAATAAATAACCCCCAATGTTGTAAAATGTGTAAAATTTCCTCACAAACCATTTTTTAAATTCATATTTGATTGTCCCTTCTGAAATAAATTTTAGTTTTTATTATGCAAATGATAATATACTTTCAATGCTCTTAAAATATATAGGATTTATACTAAAATCATTTGGATTCATGGATATTTTATCTAATTGTGTTCATCTAATTATGACTATTTTCAACATCATTGTTCTATATTTCTCTAAAAAATATAAAATAATTAGTTTTCTATAAATAATATTCTATAACAAAAACGTGATTCCATAAAATAAGAAAAGTTAATAATTATTCCTAATTATTCTTAATTACCACAAATTACTAAAAATTACAATATATTACCACAAATTATATCAAATTACGTTAATTAATTAGTATCAATTCTTATTTACCACTATTTATTCCTAATTAATTCTAATTATTCAATATTTTTCCAAAAAATTTCCTAGTTATTAAAATTATTAAAAATTATTACTAATTATTCCAAGCTATTCCTTTTTAGTCATATTTATTCTTATTTATTTCCAATTATTACTATTTATTCCTATTTATTCCTAATTATTTCTATTTATTCCTATTTATTAGTATTTATTTCTATTTATTATTATTTATTCCCTTTTATTCATATTTATATCTATTTATTCTTAATTACTCCTAATTATTCCTATTTATATCTAACTATTCTGATATAGTTCTATTTATTATTATTTATAACTATTTATTACTAATTATTACTATTTATTAATATTTTTTACAAATTGTAAATATTTAATACTAGTTATTCTTATTTATTTTTAATAATTTCTATTTATTCCTCTTTATTCTTATTTATTCTTGTTTATTCTTATTTATTACTGTTTCATACTATTTATTACTATATATTCCTAATTATATCTATTTATTCACATTTATTCTTAATTATTCCTAATTATACCTATTTTTTTTTATTCTTATTTATTTTATTTTTTCCTAATTATTAGTATTTATTACTAATGATTAATATAAATTAGTATTTATTACTGTTTATTACTAACTAATTTTATTTATTATATATTATTTCCATTTATTACAAATTATAGGTATTTAATCCAATTTATTAATAATAATTAGTATTTATTCATCTTTATTAATAATTCTTAGTACTTATTCTTATTTATTTATAATTATTAGTATTTAATTTTTATTTTTTCCTAATTATTAGTATTTCTTCCAAAATATTCATATTTATTACTATTCATTGAAAATTATTCCTATTTATTTCTAATTAATCCTATTTATTACTGATTATTACTAATTATTTCTAAGTATTCCAAATTATTACTAGTTATTTATTATTTATTTATAATTCTTTGTAAATATTCCTATTTATTCAAATTTATTACTATTTATACCTATTTATTTCTATTTATTAATAATTATTACAAGTTATTGTCTTTTTTTAGTAATTTTTATTAATTATCACTAATTATTACTAATTATTCATATTTATTACTAATTATTCATATGTATTCATATTTATTCATATTTATTAATATTTATTAATATTTATTATTATTTAATACTATTTATTACGAGTTATTACTATTTTCGACTATTTATTACTATTTATTACAATTTATTCCTCATTAATCCTCATTTTCCATAATTTTTCATAATTTTTCCTAATTATTAATAACTTTTCCTATTTATTAAAAATTATATCTATTTATTTCTATTTATTTCTAGTTACCATATTTTCTTTTCTATTTAATTCTAATTATTCATATTTATTAGAATTTTTTCCTAATTATTCTTCATTATTCCTAATTATTCCCATTTATTATTTTAATTACTAAATAATATTAATTATAACTAATTATTACTAGTTATTAGAAATTATTCACTTCTATTCGTATATAATATTAATTAGTGCTATTTATTACTATTTATTACTAATTATTCATATTTTTTTCTATTTTTTTCCAATTATTCATATTTACTCCTATTTATTAGTAATTATTCATATTTATTCTTATTTATTACTAATTATTCTTATTTATTACAAATTATTCCTATTGGCTACAAATTATTACAAATTATTCCAATTTATTCCAATTTATTCCAATTTATTACTAATTATTTCAAATTATGTCTATTTATTCTTATGTATTACACTTTATTCGTAATTAATCATTTTTATTTCTATTTAAAATTAACTATTCCTTTTTATTAGTAATTATTAATATTTGTTACCATTTATTACTAATTACCACCAATTATTTTTAATTATTAAAAATTATTGAAAATTAGTGCTTATTATAACAAGTTATGAGTTTTTATTTCCATAAGAAAAAAAATATTTGCAAAAATAAATAATACCAAATAAAACTACCTAATTATAATTTAATGTTATTTTCTCCAATTAAGTATTATTATAACTAACATAAAATTAAATATATTAACAAAAAAATAAAATAAATCAACAAATACATAAAAACATAACATGTTGTACACTGGAAGGCTTGAAAATCGCTCCGATGTGAAATTTTAAACATTGAAAAAATTTAAGAGAGATTTATGAGAGGTCATAGGGAGGGAAGTTGTGAGTGGTGTGAAATGAAAAAATATATGGGGTATATATAGGCTAGATCATTTATGATGGGAGTATTTGTGATGGCTCTCATCGTAAATATTAAGACCCCTATTAATTAGGTGCGATAGTTAAAAAAGTATTTGTGATAGGTGCGTCATAAATACCCACCTGCTGATATAATATTTTTGAAGGGATTTATCGCATGTCGAAAATTCTTGTAAATTAGGGGTGGCGATTAAAAAAAATTATTTTTGACAGGACACCTATTCCCATTGGAAAGTGTAGTTATTTTCTATATGACCATTCCATGTCGCAAACAACCCATCGCAAATAAATGGTTTTTTCATAGTGATCACACAGCCGGTGCATGGTTTCTCAAACTATGCGCCCTAACAGTGCGAGTGCCCCCTTTCCTATAGGTACCTATACATGGTTTGCGGATGGTTCGACAAACCATGTGGACATACCACACCCATGCTCATTTTAGGGAAATTTTATCTTTTTACCCATAAAGGTCTAATTTACAGAACCCTTCTTCCCCAATCTGATTTTCAGTAGGAAGAGCCACTATTTTCTCCCCTTTAGAAGCATTTGAAGGACAAATCTAGGGATCAACAGATTTCCTTCATCAGGGATCTATTCATGCTTTAGTTCATCATGTTGGAATTGTAATAGTAAGTACTCAAGTCGGTTTGATCCGTTCTTCAACTATCTTGATATTGACTGAGTTATTAGAGTGTAATCATTTTTACTCTTTTGTTATATCTACTGCATTCCAAGATGAATTGTAGGATAATGGTTTAGTATGAGTTTCTTAGAGCCTAAGGTGGGTGGCCTATAACTCATCCCTAATGTTTGTTGATTTTGGAATTGACGTGTGGGCTTGCCGATTTCATCTGCTGTCATTTATTGTGTTTTTATTCCATGCTTATATTCATTAAAACCATATAGTTGTGATCATTACAAAAATGTTATTTGTTATTGGTGTTTATATAAATAATTCACAACACCCCATGTTGGGAAACATTATATCGTTGGTTTTCTTTTGTTTTGACACATTTGATCCAATATTCGGGCTTGCTTCAGCAGGACCACAGTAATGGTAAGCCTCCTTATATTAAATTACTATTTAATCATGAAATTATGAATGAGATGTATCGTGTCACTCCCACTTGAACTGCCTAACGTATGTTCTTAATTTAGGTAATCGATTCAATTGATATCATAGATAACATACATAAGTAAATGACTTTGTCTTATTAAATATAAATTAATGTTTGGTTGAATGTCTGTATCACATCATTCCATGTTCATGGAAGGTAGTAGAGTGAGCCTTATTAACTGAACATTACTTACATGAGTTTAATTATAATGTTTCACAATACACGTCCTTATCATAATAATGAAAGGAAATACTTGAACCATGTTAATTTTTTAATTGCATATTTATCATATAACCAAATTAAATGCAGGGAGTTAAATGTAAGGTGACACTTTATTCACATGGAACATGAAATATTTATAGGAAGGCTTGACTCATGTTATCACCTGGATTCTTGAGGGAATGCCTTGGGTACTTTAGGATGTCATTCCAATTCAAGGATGTTTGTTTCCTTAGGTGAGACCTACCAGGGAACTCGATCCTTTTAAACCTTTAGATACCTAGTATAACACCACATGATCCCTTCATTATTATTATAGGATGACTCAGATACACTCCTTGGATACATCATGACATACGGTTCCTTGGTTACATCCTTGGTCTTGGCTACAAAAAATCTCTCATTTTAATTGGAAGAATTCCTTAAACTCGATTAGAAACAATATTGTAGGAATAACATAGATGATTCTCCTTAGATAACACTCTTAACCATTAGCTAGAATTAGTTACTACTAAGTCAGAGAACCCTAAGTTCTAGGCTGCCTTGGTGAATACCATAGATCCGTTCATAATAATTGTTAATTATGTTTGCTTCGTCACATCTTAGAACCTTCACTAATTATACTATCACGAGGTTATGACAGTGTTGGCTATGCCTCACGTAACTTTTTTATATAAATTGGTACTAAAATAATTTATGAATTAGGAACATAAATAATACTAAATGAGGTTTGAAGCAAGTATGTGTGTATTTAGTTACATTTTACTATATTACATTATATGTGTCTACCTCCATGTTTTTTTCATTTCCATTACACCGTCCAAATGTTATAGACACCATTGATGGTAGCCCACTATGATTTATCTCACACCCTCTCCAGACGTCATTTGGCACCCGGGGTAGATTAAATATGTGTAGGAGTTGATAAAGGGATGCATAATTATTTGGAAACTTGATTTCATTCATTGCCTAGACGGATATGGTATTAGATGACCGATTTGTAGCTCAGGATTCTTGGGATATTTTATTTATTTCCTTTGCTACCTTGGGTTTTTCATGTATGCTTTCTACTTTGTATCCATGTCTTCCAACAATCTATTTACATGACATTTATCATCATCAGATATTGTATGTTATTTAAGTTATTTCTGTCACTATTGATTTTTTTATTTCCATTGTGAATTCTGTTTACTTATTCATTCTTATATTTACCACTATTTATAATTATCCAATGTGATACACTCTAGTAATAAGGGAATTGTCTCTCCACATAGATAACCTAGTCCCTCACTGCTCGTCGGTAGCCTATGGTATTCAATGAGATATTCTTGAGGCCATGTGGGTACCGGGCTCAGGGCACATATTAAGTGGCATTTAGGTCTGGGATGTAATGGAAAGAAATATTGACGGTGTGTTTTATAGACCAAATGACATTACAATGAGATAATACAAGATATAAATTCTTCCAAATGTATATTGAGGTATGTAAAGTGGTATCATACTCAACTAATGGTGCCCTAAAATCATGTTAATAATATATAATATCTATGTAACCATCAACCAATCAAAAAGATCATTGATGATTGTAATGGGAAACAGATCTTAACTGTTATCTGGTTCAGTCTCTAATAATCCACAAATAAACACAAGTTTCCACATAACATTTAGGTGAATAATATGGGGGGACCCCACAATGATGCACTAGACTCTATGAATTATATAGCTTCTATATCATCCAACTACACCTACAAATATTAAATCTTCATTGGTTTCATCCTGTAGGGTGGGATTGAAATGGGTTTGGATCTCGGCACCAACATAATAGTGAACCCGATCTCTCACTCTGGTGGTAATATGGTGAAATAATTAATAAATACATTATGAATGTGGTTCAATACTAGAGATATGATACTCTACAATGACTCAAAATCATCTTGAATAAGGTTTTCTACCAAGTCCATGAGACAATCCAACCTATACAGAATTTTTTATACATGACCAGTCTGAAGATCCTATTCTACACAATGGATATATCTTCCCCCTTTTGAAGATAGAAAGGTAACAATAATTTGATAATATTCGATATGATCCTAATACATATATATCTAATACATATATATAATAAATTAAAATTTGGACTTTACCAACACAAACATCTCATATTGGATGTGATAGCCCCCAATTTCAAAATAACACCCCTTAAAACAACTAATACCCCCTGATCAAACCACCAATAACATATCGATTTTTTTAAATACATCCAATATTTCCAAAAAATGTCCCATGAGATTGGATAAATGAGAAGATATAATGGAATGTGATAATCCTATATTAATGAAAACACAAGAAAGAGTAGATGACACATGATTTATAACTTTATCAGTGGATGTTCTTGTATTTTAATTGGTAGGATTAGACTATATAGCATGTATCTAAATCATCTTTACACCTTGGGCTCCATCCGAACTCCCTTTTGATTCTACCTCCTATTGATACAGTCACACTTTTGTTGGGGTTCCACACACCCTACCTCAACCTGAGTATCTAGTGGAACTTTTTCTACTTATATATTCATGGGTAATTGAGTCTCTCCAAAAATATCATTTCCACCACAATCCTCCATAACATGATTGTTTAATTCACCAATAGAACCTCTATAGGTGTCCTATAATACCCTAATATCGATACTCCAATATATTTTACGGAAAATAACATAGCATTTAGACTTCCCTACCACACTAAATGTGTTGGACTCGTCTGTTTTCCTAGGATGATTGTACACTCCCCTAACGGGTCTTCCTTTCACTGCCTTTGCTAAAATTCTCATATAGTAGCCTCTTTAAAGAAGAAGAGGAAAACCTAGATCATCATTACAGAATATATTTCCCACCATTTATAGTCTCCTTTAGGTTATATTATGTAATGATGACCTAATTCATCACAGCATACAAGTTTTTCAAGAAGAGGATGTTTACTTTTATCTTTATCTCGTATTAAAGACTATGGGAGAAGAACATTTCTATGTCAATCACATATTTTATAATTTATAGAGACAAATTATACTAGTCAATAATACATCGAATATAGTAAATTACATAAATGCTCCCATGTTTTACGTGCATGAACACCCAAACACCTTTATCCTTTAGTGTCACTATATGAAATTGACATGGAAATTTATCCATAAAGCATTTACATGGTAACTCATCTTACTATATATCCAATACTATGATTCCCCACAATTACATGGATGGTACTCACTATATATATTTATCAATATTCACCATTTGTTCCATGGGAGTATTTATGTGACTAATGACCACCTAGATCGAATCAATCTAGAAATCTGATTCCTAAGGGCCTCCCAACCCAAAGAATGTGGGTGGGATTTCCTAATAAAAATACCTTATAATATTTGACTTTGTTGGGATGAAAAATTAACATCCCTCTCCATGGATGACATAGCCTGAAGGAACATATCATAGAGATGATCATCTACCAGATTCTTTAGAGTTATAGGAATCATAGACCACACTGTTTGAGGTGCATTCACATTACTACTCTCCTTACAATAAACCATAAGAGAAAATAAATGTATTTCTATATAAGTTGGAACACAGTGCTTAGATTACATGTTTTATTACAAGATCAACTTAAAAGGAAAAGATATAAAATAATTATAAATTCACCCACTTATTTCATTTATTAGAATACCAAGTGAATTTATATGATTTTCAAATATAAATTCCATTCATTTTATTAGGATTTTCATTAAATTTCTTGTATAATATATGAAGCGTTAACATAAATAATGTATTATAACATAACTTTTTAAATTCCTACTATGATTCATGTGTATATACCTCGTTCTAGATTGGTTCACAACTAAATTTATATAAAATAGTAACATCTCACAAAAGTGTATCACCCACGTAGAAATAACATCACAACTATAACAAGAGAATTAGATGGACAATAATACCAACACTAGAATCTTGGGTCCCCCCACATGGTGAGATTATCCCATATAATATATCATTACTAATACCCCTCATATATAAATCTTCTTTACACTATAAACTAATTTAATATAAAAGAAAAAATGTCATTTGATACCACTTTGGTAATGCCCTCAGTCTGGTTCCCCCTCACATGATTGAGATGGCTCACTACAAGACCTCAGGCTAGCTTGCCCACATTCTAGAGGTTTCTGGATAAAATTGAGGGTCCAGGGAATATAGTAGGAAGGTATAAAATTAGGTATATAGTGTCAATCACAGTATAAATCAAATCCTAAATATAATATAAGCAAGACTAGTAGATAACAGGTAATGTCCAAAACATTCTCTTAAAATCAATCACCAAATGTTTAAAAAAACAAAACAAAATTTCTTACTATCAACAAACTATAATATGGACTGAAAAAGTAAATACTCCCAAGTCTAGTCTCAAACCCCCTGATCAGGACTATCTCCAAGCGTAAGACCAAGTAAGAAAATCAAACAAACATGTCCAGGGAATTGTGACATTTTTCAAAACTCCATCTACAAATACTTCTACGACACGAATTGGTAACATGAAGAGGGTGTGAGTAAGAATTATTATTCTTCCACCAACGATTTCGAAAAAAAACTCTATTAGAGTAATAGTTTAGGGGAAAATATTATATACATAATAATTAATTAAAAAATAATATGGAACATCACATATGAATTCCTACCATCGAGCACCAGGTTGACATCTAGTGTTAGACATACCTACTTCAGCATGATTTTGGACGTCACTCTCTATAAACACCACTGACTCTAGGTGGAATACCATTCGATGAAGAACCAATCAAAAATACACAATCAAACCAATATGAATTTTCATTCCTAGGTTTTATTCTTTATTCCACGTGTTAATGGACTCTATATGAATTTTCATTCTATAATTACTGAAATGTTTTCAAGGAGAATTTACATACAAATATAATGTTACATATTTCAAATTTCAATTGACTTATAAGTTATTCCCATTATAGAAACACATGCATGATTAGAGGACATCAGAACCTATGATAATTCCCTCACTATGGTTGATTTAATATTTCACATATCAAGATAAAACAATATCCAATATAAACAAAGATACTAGACATGCTAAAAATGTTAACATGTTTCTTATTAGTTAATTAATTTCAATGACCAATTCTACTTCCAATTTTAATTTAATTCCATTATTCCTATTTTTTAATTTCCAATTCAATGATATTATTCTAAATCTCATAATAAATTTTTATACTTTTATATCATTTCCCAATTATATGAAATTAAAATATCATAATAAAAGCTATGTTTGGATTTCAAATATCAACACCTAGTGTAAATAGTTTCACAAGGTTTTAATCCAGGGATCAGTCCATTTTTTAGAAATCAATTACAAGGGAACAGAGTTTAAAAAATATTTATAACAACCATGATTAAGGGTAGGAACACCTCTTAGGTAGCCACAAGTCCATGCATCAATCTCCAACAGACCCAATGATATTTTTAGTTGGTTTGGTCATGAGGTTTTAAAAAAATTACAATTAAGATAGTTCGTGTCCAAGACATGCTAGGAATATTATATATGATAAGTATACTTGAAGACCAAAACAGAACTTAGGGATATGTTTCAGACCCCTACCTCCAAATAAGAATATGAATCCCATTATCAAGATTCAAGATCAACATGTAACACCATTATATCTTTAGGAAAGTGATAGATCAGCTACATTAGGGACGAAGGAAAAATATTCAAGTAGGAAAAGTGTTATCCTATAATTATATGAAAAAAAATTGAATATAGACATATAGATTGTAGAACATATCAAGATATCAAGGATTTTTATTGAATAATCCAAGTATTCCATGGAGGACCCTTCCCAAGTGTGAAAAATGATTTAGGTTTGAAGAAGGGGCAATTAGGTTTGAGATAGGGATTAGGAGGGAATAAAATATGGTTTCCCACATTCCAATTTATCATATATTGGACCCATCAGATAGTGGTTGGTTTCTTCCAAATAAAGATTCCCCCTAGAAACCCCAATAGTTGGAGGGTGAGAATCCTAGTGAAGACCCATTTTACTAGGTTACCACTTGCTGGCTGTTGAGTCTCACTAGTTTGTCTTTTTTCTTCTTGTAGACATTCCAAGCTACTTCCTCATATATAAGCTATTTGGTGCACTCAATCACCTAACTTGTGGCACTATAATATCATCACTTATGTAAGCCACTTATATACATCTATAGTCAACATTATTTGATCCCTCAAGAACCTATAACACATCATTTTAAACCATGAATTGGACTTATTTTATTAATTTAAATCAATGAAATAAAACTAAAAGAGATAAATTACCTAAGTTAAAATGGGGCCTTACATTAGGATTTCAATTTGAGTGAACATTGATGGGTTTAAAAATGTAATATTTTTGGAAAAGGATAAATGGATTATCCTATGGTCAAATATCTTCCACTAATATAATCTCACATCAATCCCTTCAAATCAGTTATTCTTTAGATTTATAATTTTAGTTATTATTTTATTTTTTATATAAGAAATTTTAGTTTTAATATAACTTTTTGAATACTCCTTCTAATCCATAAACTTCTTAATATTGTAATAAAATAGTTTTGAAAATAGTTTGTAACCTCCTCACAAGACAACATATGGTATAACTATACTAAATTACATTGGAATAATATATAATGATAATGGTTTTGAGATAATGCCCCACCACCAATGGAACTATTTCATGGGAAATAATACATGTTTCATTATTCAATTTTGTATCAAAATGTTTTTTATAGCAATTATACATATGTTTATCTAGGTCCTATAGAATTCTACATGCCATGTAAGGAATATATTATGAAATAAAAGTTGGACAAATAATGTCATGTGATTTAACAAGTGAGAAAAAAATATTAATTCTTTCCCCTTATATAAAAGAATTAAAATAATTATCCATAAAAAGTAGATCATGAATAGGAGAAACTTTTCCCACCCACTCTTTTCTTTGAAGAACACATTATGGAACCTTATCTTATACCCTCATTCATTGAAAGCATTATTAAATGATTCTACTCAACAAAAGAACTTGAAAAGAATATAACACAATATTTTATTCATATAACTACTGAATTAAATAGTTAGGCTAATGAAAGAGTGGTTTACCAGTAAGTGGTGTCTGAATTCAAAGATAAAATAAAGGATAAAATAGATTTGTGAACTAGTTTACATAATAATTATAGTACCATGTATATTTTTAAGTAATAATTCAAGTATCAATCTAAAATAGAAGATAAATAACATTCTAGAATAAATTTCAATCAACTAGTGGATACCGCCCCTAAAGATCAAGTGTGGTTAAGGCGTCCTTATATTTTTTTCATTATTTAATAATCTATTGTTACCACAATATCAAATAAGTGGGTATTGAAATATTTTATCAATTTATATTCTAAAATTATTGAAATTTTAAAATTACTGGAGAAACAACTTTTTTATTTTTCAAGAAAGAAATATTTTCCTCTTCTTGACAAAGGATCAATCATTGTCACTGTTTATTAGTGGATAATATAAATGTAGTAACAACATGAGTGTTCAAAAAAATCTTCTTTTCCCCAAATATCATTATTTGTTTTACATTATTGTCAATTAAATATAAATTTTCTATGGGTAATGTTGAAAATTTTCAGTGAAATTCTTTTTAAATTATATGGAATTATTTCGTGAACAGGAGCTGAGACGACGTGTGATTCTGAGGCCTGGAGTGCCTAGAATGATTCATCAAAAAATGTTAAGCTTCAAAGTGTGTGCATGAGATATTTTTTTGAAAAATTAGAATAACTCTATAACCGGTGCCAAGATCTGAAATTTGAGGGCATAGTTGCATTCAGGATGGAAGGTTTACCCTAGGCACGATTTAAGTTTAGTCGGTGCAACCCTCTAGTGAGAAAAACTACAAATATCCTAATAGTAAAAAATAAAATTAAATAAAATTAATTTATTTTTAATGTCTTTTAAACTCATGAATGGTTATTGGGATTAAAATTCAAAGACCATCGCTGATCCCATGATGGTACTATTTACTTAGGCAGATCCTAACATTGGTTGGCACGGGCCAAATGTGGAAGTTAGATTTTGACCGTAAATAAAATAAATAAGTAACAATTAGTTTATTTTCAAATCATTATAACTCGTTAATGGAAACTAGGAATGAAAATCTGAGAGTGCTATTGAGTATGTGAGAGGGTTTTACCCTTAGTCAGAGCCTAAACTAGAACAGAGAGGGTCGAGGGTGAAAGTTTATTTTTTGAAATTTTTTTATGTTACATTCAGTAAATGTCTGAGCAGGATTTTGTATATTTTGAATCGGTGATCAGATTTGTAATCTGAGGGTACCGATGAACTCGAATCACTGGTATTCTCTGAGAAAGGAATTAACATTGACCAGCATGTATAATACAAAAATGTTATTTTTTAGGACTTTTAAGAAAAATAAAAAAATATCATTAAAAAGGTTTTTTATTTTTTCACACTATAGAGAGTCGGACAACAATGTTGTGATGTAGAGACATGGTGACTATGATACACAATTAGGTAAGCCTCATAATGTCTCATTGTGCAAGCATAATGATGTAACGTCACAGCGTAACGAAAACATCGTGACGTGTTTATTTTTAATAATCCAACACATTGGAGAGTGGGGAATTAAATTGTAGGGGATCAATGATGATACTCTGGTAGACATTCTATCTAACAAAGAATGAGTAATGAAACAACAAACATTGGAGTATTAGATCTGAATGATGAAAATAGGTAATGAATGCCATCAATCATGGACTGATGACGACGTGAATCCCATCCTTCATTATTAGTGGACCTAATGAATCCTGATAGAGAATTTTTTAATTTTAAAAGTACATCCAAACATATTTTTCAACAAGCAATGAAAATATATCTAACCATGAATAGGTTGATCTCTGATTCATGTCTTTATGCTGGAGGGTGACTTTTCTTTTGGGATATTGTTATCCTGGGTGGAATTATCATTTTTGATTGAACTGATGTCCCCGAACCTCCCTTTATTATAAATAAGTTATGCGGAAGATGCGGGCCGACACAAACAAAGCCCACACCCCTCCATCATGGGAGTTTTTCATGGACAAACTTCTGAATTGATGGAAAGAATGATTTGAGACATTCATAGTGAAGATGGTGATTTCTAGGAGTCGTAGACACATGTGATGTGAATAATGGGCCACTTGAGTGTGTGCCATGATTCGCCGAATTTTCTGTCACCACACCGGTGCTGATGGCGGTGGCATGCAGTGTCATTGAGAATGAGCTAGATAAAGGGATAGAGGTAATCTAGCAGCTAGCAAGAGTGGCATTCCCATCTGCGTGAAAAGACACCGGTGGGCCATAGCCAACTAGACAAACTGGCCGGGAGTGACACAACGTCAGGCGCTATGTGGAGGGATGTCCCGCGATCAGGACATCTGGTGGCTGGATAGCCATAGTCTATTGACTTCAGCTAGAGGAGACCTCATGTCCACAGGGCCAGTAGGGCCCAGACGTGGTGCAGTTATCGCATCCTTGGTGTACGGTGCCCCAACAACCGCACCACGCGGTCGGTAGTCAGTTGGCGGGCCTCGCTCTAGCTAGTTGGTTGGACCCACACCAAGTAGCTCAGACCCACGTTAGTGGGTCAGAACGACACCTAGAGGGATAGACCTATGCTGGCAGGAAAGACCCACACACTTTGGGACGATCCAAAAGAGACCGCATCACCGGGTGACTCGGTGAGCTTGAGACTCGGCCAAACTGTACTTAGTCCAGCGAGCCCCATTGGTCCAGGCACACTAGAAAGGCCTGACCAGATTGAACCCAACCTGAATAGATATAGTTCTACATCATCTAATTATACCAGGGTACGTGCAACCCTTGAGCCGAGTTGTTCGGGTTGGTCCAACTGGGTCGAACCGGGCCCAGATACAACCAGCCCCTATTTAATAAAACCCTTGTATCTCTCAGACGGTGCATCTGATTGACTCACTGTGAGTGGCCTTGAGACCCTTGGTATGGAGCCTTCCTTCTCATATACACTATGTGAGTTTTTCAGGAAGACGGAGTATGACTGAGTATGATCAGACTCGAATCCAATCGGGCCCTTTTTACTAAAAATCCCCTAATGTATAGACCGAGCATCTGATTGACACGTCATGTGTAGCTTTAGGACCCTTACGATGAGGCAGTCCATTGGGGTTACCCTATTTGGGACTTACTAGAAATTGAGGTAAAACTGATGGATTGAGGAGCAAATCCTCCAAAAATCATGTATGCTATTTGGGATAATCTAATGAATGGTTATGATGTGATAAAATAACAGTAATCATGGTTGGGTCAGCACCTATAGATACTTTTTGGGTCCACACCTAGCGATCCTCTGAGGTTCACCACCTAGAAATACTCTGTAGGTCACCCCCAAGATATCCTCTGTGGGTCAACACGGAGCGATTCTCTATGGGTTCGCACCTATTGAGTCTCTACAGGTCATCCCCTAGAGAATTGCATCATTCATCATTGGTAGACCCAACGAATCCAGGTAAGGGGTTGTTTAATTTTAAAATTTATTCCCCATACTTTTTTTCTAGAAACTATTTACACTAATTAAACCATGGACAGGTTGAACCATTATTCGTGCATTTATGAAAGAGGTTGACATTCTTTTTTGATTTCTTTATCTAAGGTTAAATTATCATTGTTAATTTATATGAACCCCTCAAAACTCCATTGATTTTAATTTTATAACGCTGAGGGAATGAGCCAACATGAACAAGGCCCGATCCCCTCCATCATGGGTGTTATTCATGGAAAAACTCTGAAATCAGTTGTAAGATAGACTTGAGGACTCTGAAAGGAAGAAAGAGATCTCTGGGGGCCATAGACGCGGTTAGTGCTATGAACTGACCACTAGAGTGCATCCGGTGGTCTTCCAAAAGTTTAGTTCTCGCATCAGTGCTGGAAATGGAAGCACGCGGTTGTGCTGGCTATGTGATTGATAGAGGGACAAAGGGTTGTCAGTCGTGCTGGTGGATAGGTGGAGTGGCTTACCCTAAGGTGCACCGAGATGGCAGGAGCCCACGAAAGACTGGCCGTAGTGGCAAAGGGAGACGCAACACTAGGCACCGTCTGGAGGGATGTCCCCGATTCGGGCCATTTGTTCGATGGAATGTCATGTTCTATCGACCATGCAGTTGGTCATTGTCTAGTTGGAAGTATAGTGGCTAGAAAATTGTGGTCTGTCGATGATGTGGCTCCAGCATCCCAGCTAGACAATGCCCCACAAAACGCACTGTGCGGTTGGGCTTGAGCAGGTGGGCCGGACATGCACCATACAGGTTGGACCCACACCGGTGGACCGAACCAGCACTCAATGGGCCAAGCCCATGCTCGCAGGCCAGAAAAATGCCCTTTGGATTGGGACGAACGAGATCAGTTCACCGGGTGACCTGGCGGGTGGTACCCATGACCAAACTAGGCCATGTCCAGTGAGGCCCATTAGACATGTCACACGGTATAGGTCGAGTCCATCAAATTAAACCAGGGTACGTTGAACCCCATGGTCGATTTGGGTGGGTCCGTCTAACCAGGATAGACTTGGCCAAGACACAACTGGACCCTGTTTACTAAAAAACATATATATCTCAGACTGGACATCTGATTCATGTATCTTCAGAGGCATTAGGACACTTGAAACAGATATTTCCTTATGAGATACTCTACTTGAGTTTTTGCAGATGTAGGATTACGGTCAGGTTGGATTGGACCCAAATCCAACCAGGATTTTTTACTAAAATTATATAACTTACAGACTGCGTTTCTGATTGATGTGTTGTCTATTTCATTGAGACCATTACGACCAGAAGGTCCTTTGTGGATACTCTCTATGGGACGTAGTGGATGTTTAGGTTAGACTGATGTCTTATTGAACATATCCCCCAGAAATCATACATGCTAATTGCGAGAATCCATTTGTTGGATGTGATGTGTAGAAATAATAGCAACATGTATGGGTCATCACCTTGCGATCCTCAGTGGGTCGGTACCTAGAGACCCAATGTGGGTCAGCATTAGATCCTCTTGATAGAATAAGATGATCTAGATTTACAAATAGTCATCATTGTTTTGTACTTTAGTTATACCTTGTGTGAGTTGTATCTATTACTGTGTGCTATGTGTTGAGATCTTACTTAATGGTATTAACTTTGTGGTACATTCTTTATGGTGTTTTTCTTCATGGATTACTAATATGCCTTCAGGGTCTTGGGGTCCCTATAGAGTATTTTTATACTCACCCCTACATAGGCTTCACCTGCATGTGTTGTGTCTGGTGTAGAAGATCGACGTTTCACTATAGGTACTTTGGGGGACAAGACTGAAAGACTCTACGACAGTGTACATGGGTCCTAGGACCTAGTGGGGCCTAGTAGGACTGGACATACATGACATAAAACTTTAGCTTCCAATAGCTTCATCACTCTCATGATCAGGTGTTGTTTTGTACAGATGGCCATCAGAGTTTCCTTTTTTGTACTGTACTATTTTTAGTTCTTTGATGGGTTCTTATTCTAGGCGACTAACATTTTCTAGTAATTTCTCCTACCTTTGTTTTAGTGGTATACTTTTTCCCCTTTCTGTGTATTAGGATGTGGTTGGGTGTGTGTGTGAACATGATTAACGGTGATGACTTCCCATTTTGGGATATTCCTTTCTAGTGCTACTCACCAGCCCCTAGCATAAGGAAAGAAGGCTTGGGATAGTCATAGAACGAGGCCCGAGGTACTGTTCATGACATTTTTTCTTTCAATATTGTTGTTTTAGAGCGGTAATTTTTAGGACACATACTCTTGACTGCTACTCAAATAAACTAGGTGGGGTCCTTCTTAATTTTTTTTCTCTTTTTAAAAAAATTTAGTAGTATTTATCGTAAAATTTGTGACCAATAATTAAATTTCATATAATAAATATTAGGGAGAAATATCCGTCATTATATTAGATTTTTTACATTCAAATTTTTGTTATCCACATTTCAAATTCTTATAGAATTATTTGTATTTTTTTGGTTTTATATCATTTATGTATTTTATTCAACCATTTAATCTCAAATGTAGTACCATTATAATTTTTTAAAACTGTGTCTATGAGTGAACTGATTTAAACCATGAAACATAATTTAATTGATTGATTAAATGAATATTGTTTCAAATACAATTTTTTAGGGAAATCTTGAAATTTTTTCTAGATTTTGAATCATATGTCTCAATTCATAGTCTAGGCTTCTTAGTTACCCTATTATGTGGATTCTAAACCTTATTTGGAAAAATTATTCACATTAAAATCATTTATTCAATGAAAAATCATTTCTTGTTTTAACTAGGATTTTATTTTCTTCAATAATAACTTGATTACATAATGCATTGGTGTTGAAAGTGATTGAGGTTGTATGTTTGATTTAAAAACCCCATATAAAAAATAACCACTTTATATAGGCCTTCCCTTTACATATTATCCTTTAAAGCCCCCAAAAATCCACGAAACTCATGTTAAGAATCCACATTGCAAGCCTATAATCCCTATAAAAAGCTTCTCTAAAAGTGAAATGCAAGATCTATTTAAACTCACGTGTCCGGATTTTTTGTGTTGTGGTTTACTCTATAATTTGTGGATTATTTTGGGAGAAATAATGAAGCAAATGAGTTATTTTGTTGGCACTTCTAATGTTTTTTATAAAATTTATGATGAAAAAATTATTAAAAGAATCTATTGAGGTAATATTTGTATGAAAAGTAATGAAATATAATTTTTTAAAGATTTAAATATGTTCTTTCAGTCAAAATAATGGATATAAAATCAAAAAACTGTTTTATGATTCAAATGACCATCAAATACTTCAAAAATAACTATGTGAGGATTTTTTGAAAAAAAATAATTAATATTTTAATATTAATAATGGTAGTTAAGTGGAATAAATTTTTTGATTAAATATGGGTGGTGAAAACTATCCTTAAAGATATTTGGATGTTTAGAGATGATTTAATGATAATGAGTGTAAGGTTAAAACCATTCATCAATGAAAACAAAAAACATGAATTTTTTCATCTAAAACTGAATAAAAATCCTAATTATAACTCATATATTTCTGATATTTAAAACCTACATGTACTAGGATTCTTAAAAATTCTCAAAATTAATCATTATTGAGAGAGGTATCTAACTTAATTAGCATGATATTTAGAAACTCATCAATCATATGGTGACCCTTTCATATTTTATTGATGAGAAACCATTTCTAAAAACAATTATAATTTGTTTTATGAGGGGGAAATATTATTTATGTATGTGTTTTTGTGGATTGGAAGATAAATTAAGTTACAATGGATTAAATGAACCATATAATGAATTTGAAAAGAATTTATTTTTGGATTTATAAAAATTTTGAGTCCCTTGGTGTTGAATTTTGGGATATCATTGGATTGTATATCGAATTTAATTTAGAATTTGTTTTTATGCTTACATGTCTATGTTTCCATGTCCTATGAATGGGGGAATTGATGGAGTTGATATTTTCCTCAATTTGTTTTTTCTAAATGATCAGATACACGAGTTGGTCATCCAACCCATATCCCCAAAATTTTATTAATGAAAAAGGGAATAACCATGTGCATATGAGGTGTAATTAGAATAAATAATCTATAAATATATGGAAAATCATACATTTCATCATACACCCATCAATGGAATTCCCCTAAATGAAGATCACCAATTTTTTCCCACTACTGATTCACTGATTGCAGAAACACCACATAAAAAGTTGTGATTCTAGTGTCCAAAAACTAGAGATTAGGAATTAAAATCCTACCATCAAGTCAAGAAATACCCAAGAATATGCCCCTACACACCCTTGTATTTTCCTTGCACATGAATTATAATTCCTAGTTTCTTCACTGTCCATGATTCCCATTGATGTGGTTAGCACTATATACCAAAATATTTGGTAATGGAGGAGTCTAGAAGTCCATAACGTAATCTCTTTGACCTTTTTAAAGATGGCCTGATTCATTATCTTCAAAGAATCATTTAGAATTCCAACCAACATCATCTCTAAATATGTGTTATGTAATAAATATATAATATGAGATGAAATCTTCCAAGGATAGGAATCTATTTCAATTAACATAGGACACCTCTCATCAAATCCAAAAGAGACTTATAGCGATCATACAAACTTGTGGACACAATTCCATGAAGCATCTTGAAATCCACGTTCTGTTTCTTATAATAATTGAAAAACCAATGTTTACAGCTAGCCAAATAAAATATTTCAGTAGATGAATCATCCTCATGATAAAATAAAAAATCATAAATCTAATTGAATAAATTACTGGATTCAGTTGAGTTTCTCATCAAAGAAAAAATATCCTCTCTAGAAATATTAAATTCAAACATAACATCATATCATGCCACAAGACATAATAAAACATCCATTATAAAAGTCAAAATGTTTGTACTTCTCACACTAACGCCATTGAATTTTGTTTAGAGTTTTTATATTATTAACTTCTTGGAAGAAGAAGGGATTTGAAATCATGAAATCATTAAATTTAATGTTATAATATATCATTAAAAATAATATCATATCATCATAAAACACATAATGAATGATTGATCCAAATAATCACCGTATTTAATCCAAACATTGAGATCATCATCACCAAGATCAGAAACCATTAAAGAAGTAGATAAAATATATTTTTACAGTTATGAACATCAATATCATCTCTACTTGTGTGCCTCAGATCACATAACCATAAGATTTCTGAAGAAATTTGGGGGTTGTAAAATTTTGGATCTCATTCAAATCCCAATTAATTTTTATAAAGAATGTGTTCTCTGATATATAAATATTCAGAAGTAGTTGTCTCCCCCTTTTGATTTATATGGAATTTCATAGGGTCAAGTTGTTTGACATAAGGATAAGTCTCTTCTTTAAGGCCTTCCTTCACAATCCTGTAATGTTTTTAATATTATGAGTATAATCTATCTTTCCATCATCACAGAGTGAGGGGTCTCACTGATAAAATTTAATTTTGGAGGAGGGATCAATTTATCAGTTCATCTCGAAAAGTATCTAGTGACAATGGTTCAATAAAATTTAGAATAATCCCCCTCTTCCTTGTCTTCTTATAATAAGGGGTTATGAACCCATCTATGTCCACTAATTATATTTTCTTTTTTGATCACTTGAGTGGAAGAAATAATATTAATATTGACTTGATTTTTCATGTACATCATAATGGTTTTTTCAAGATTCACTAGGATCTTCCTTGTCCTCCACTAACGTGGGGATATTAGTGGTTTCATCTATTGTGATATAAAAAACTTCTACAAAACATGAAAGGTCTTTAAGACAAATAGTGTGACTCGTAGACTGCATAAAAATTGGATTGAGTACATGCGATGGGTCAGGTATGTATTTCCTCAAGAGCGATACATGAAATACATCGTGTACTTGAGATAGGTTCTGTGGGAGTGCTAGTCAATAAGCCACCACTCCAATGCGACCAAGGATCTCAAAAGGGCCAACATACCTTGGAATAAGTGTTTACTTCTTTACAAATCTCATTACTCTCTTCCACAGTGATATGCATAAGAATATCATGTCTCTGACAACAAACTCTAGGCCTCATCTATGATTATCAGTATAGCTCTTTTATCGAATCTGGGAAGACTTAATGTTTTGCTGGATGCTCTTAACCTTCTCCAAAACTTTATAGAACATTTTTGGACCCATGAGTTTGTCCTCCCCAACATCATCACAACATTCCAGTGTTCTGGACCTCTTCTCATAAAGGGCATCACCAGGATCCATTTGGATGAATGAGTGGAAACTGTTATTGTATGAGAACTCAACTAGAGGAAGATATTCATCTCGTCCTCCATTGATGTCCATGGAGCATGATCTCAACAAATCCTCATGTGTTGTGATAGTCCACTCATATTGGCCATCATTTTGACAATGATACATCGTACTGTGATCAGCTCAGTATTCAGAGTGTTTTTGAGACACTTCCAATATATATAGGGGAATCCTAGATCTCGAACGAATATAATGGATAGTGGTAATATATGTAGCCTTAAAACATATAATATATATATATGTATATTAGTTCAAGTAGATCCAAGGATAAATACTCTCGAATTTCAATGAAGTGTGCAGTCATTGTAAGAAGATCAAAAAGAACTCAGATAGCATTTTTTCCATTGGATGTCTTCAGATGTATGGTGACAAAATCCATGGTGACTTTCTCTCATTCATAGGTTGTTATGGTAAAAGGTAGCATCATCCCGTTAGTATTATACCTCTCTGACATCATTTTCTAACATACTAGGCACAATGATGTACATTCAGTGATCTCCTTCTTCATTTTATCCTACCAATAATGATCTCGGAGATCAAAAAATGTCTTTGTGTTTTCTGGGTGGATATTGAAATTTGAACTATGTGCATCATCCAAAATTTCATCCCTTAACACCGAATTTGATGGAACACATTTCATTGTCCCATATATCAAAATACATTATTCATTAACATTGAGCTTTGAGAATTTCTCTTTTTTGATAGTTTCCACTTTCATATGAATTTATGCATCATCCTTTTGAGCATTCATTAATCTTTCCAAATGAGACAGTTGTGGAATAATTTTATAAAGGATTGATGAGGATCCATTATTTATGATTCCCATGACCCTCTTCATCAAAGCTAAGAAGATTGGATCCTTTTCAATTCTCATCAATGATAAAATTGATGTGTCTTATCTACATAGAGAATCTACCACCTTGTTTGCTTTCCCATGGTGGTAATGGATTGATAAGTCATAGTCATTAATGATATTTAACCATCATCATTGGCACCTATTCTGCTCTTTCTTTTTAAATATTTACATGAGGATTTTGTGGTTCGTATATATTTCACACTTCTCCCCAAAGAGGTAATATCGCCAAATAATTAATGTGAATATTCCTACAGCAAACACCAGATCATGTGTTGGATAGATTTTCTCCTGAAATTTAAATTGACATGAAAATTAGGAAATGACATTGTCAATTTTCGTTAACGCACAAACTAGTCCCTTCTTCAAAACATCACTAAATACCACATAAAGTTATCTTCTTTTGGGTAGTTTGAGCACATGCACAGTTATAAGCCTCCTTTTCAGCTCCTTGAATTTATCATTGCATTCATCACTCCAAGAAAACTTGACTCCCTTTCGGGCCAGCTTACTAAGAGGTTTGGAAAATCTTGAGAAGTTTCTCACAAATCAGCAATAATATCTAGTTAACCCCAGGAAGCTATAGATATCCATCACTGATGTTGGCCTTGGACATCCCTCAATTTTAGTAGTTTTGTAGGGATCCATAGTTATACCATTGCATGTGATGATAGAACCTTTGAAAGGGAACTCCCTCAACAAAAACTCACACTTTTTATATTATTCATAGATCTTATCCTTTCGCGATGACTTTAGTACAGTGCTTAGATTCTCCTCATTCTCTTCTTTGGTTTTGGAGTATAATAAAATATCATCTACGAAGTCTACCTTAAATTTGTCGATGTAATATCTATAGACTCCATTAACAAAGTGCGTGAAGATTTTTGGATATCTAGTGAGTCTAAAATGCATTACTATGAATTCATAGTGACTATATCTTGTACAATAATTATTCATGGATATATCAATTATATTCATGCTTAAGTAATAATATATCAACCGTAGATCCACCATAGAGAAGTACTGTACTTCACATAGCTGATCAGAAAAGTCATCAACTCGTGACATAGGATATTTTTTCTTCATCATGATTTTTTGAGCTCACGATAATCAATTAAAAGTCACATTGACCCATCCTTCTTCTTGACAAAGAGTACGGGTGCACCCCATGGTGAAGCACTTGGGTGTACAAACCCTTTATCCAGATTTTACAGTAGTTTTTTATTCTACTCATCAAGCTCCACAACAGTCATTCCATATGGAGTCTTGGATATTAGAAATTCCCCATGTATATGATCAATTAAGAATTTAACATCTATTCTATGCAGAAGACCTGGAAATTCCTCAAGAAAAATTTCAGTGAATTCCCTCACATTAGGCATGTCTTCAAGGTTGATTTCATCCTTAGACTCATTCATCTGAGCCAGATAAGTGTTCTCATAGGGTAGTAATAACCACACTTGAGATGACGGTGTTAAAGAAGATTCATCCCCCTCCTTGCACATGTACAAAATCAGTGGTCGATTCTCCATATGGAGTGTGATTTCCCTCTCACAGATATTTATGTTGGATCTATATAATGAATGTTAATCCATGCCAATAATTGCATAAAATTCCACCAAAGGGAGTATTACAAGTTTCTCTGGGAAGTACAATAGACAAATTATGATTGGGGGAGTTATATTCAAGGGAAGCAATGATTGCCCCATTTTTCATTATCATTGACATTTTTACATCCATGATTTGTGGTGGTGTTGGGATTTGTTCTGCTAAACAATCAGGATATCAAAGAATGCGTAGAACTAGAATCAAAAAGTACATTCTCTATTATTGAATAAATAACTAGATTACCTATCACTACTTCATTTCCAGGGTTCACTTCTGCAATAGTGATGGAAAAGGCTCACCCTTGCTACCATAGAGGTTATTGGTTCCCTCTAAAAACCCTTGGCATAGGGAATTGGATTGAAAAGTGCAATGGTTTTTTGCAGTTGAAGAAATGAACAATGCGTTGAGGGTTGAACGGATAATTCTTCTCCTCTATTGTAGTCGTAGTTTTTTCTTGTCAGTAGTTAATGGCCAGGTTCCCTTATCTTCCACACCTAATGCATTTCCTCTTCCCCTTGAAGAAAATTCTTGAGGTTCTTCTTTATGTTACTTGGAATGTAGGGTGCTAGATTTTATTAACACTGTAGGATTTATCCATTAGACCGTCAGAATTAAATTCCACCTCATGCCTCTTAACACCATGATACCCAAGAAATTATCCGATCAGCATTTTGACTTTGAGGGAACATCATAAAATTTTTCTCACAGCACTCAAAGTCATAGATGACTAGGGCTATTCATAGGCTGGGTTTTAGCCACTAAGAAAGCTTTAAAAATTTCATTTGGGGGTAACAAAAAATCTGCAGGCATACGGTGCAAGAAGTGTGAAGTTTTCTTCATATTCTCAACTAGATCAGTAATCTTTTTCCTTGAGGGAAAGGAGGTCTCTTTAAGTATTACGTCAAAGGGTTTGAGAAAAATATTTATCGAAAAACATTTTCTTGAAAGCAATACACTACAATTCCTCGATTTCTTCCTTTGGATTTGTATATTTAATCAATGTCCTCCAACGATTAGCTACTCCCCCAAACAATAAGCAGCCAAAAAAACCTTCTCTTGTTTGGAACACTGAATGATGTAGAAGATCATTTCAATGGAGTTAATCTGTTGTTTATAGATTAAGGGATCAGATGATTCATTAAAAGTAGGAGGCCTTTTTACTCATGAAGCTCTCAATTGTGACTTGTAATATCTTGGGGGGGGGTTGAATTTTCCTCTTGTCCCAAGTTTCTATTCAAAACATGAGTTAACTAAGAGAGTATCGTGAAAAAGTTCACGATTACCTCTCGCATCGGATTGGGAATCTCACTAGAACAGTTGTCACAGAG
Source organism: Viscum album (assembly GCA_963277665.1). Taxonomy (NCBI): domain Eukaryota; kingdom Viridiplantae; phylum Streptophyta; class Magnoliopsida; order Santalales; family Viscaceae; genus Viscum; species Viscum album. The sequence goes on along the minus strand of OY728150.1, from coordinate 1,875,856,755 downwards.
ATCACTGCATCAGTTTTTAGCCCGAGTCTTCCTATTACTGACTATTGGATGGAATTAAAGGAATGTTAGGGGTAAGACATAAAGGGTAATACAAAGACAAAAACAAATTACTTATAAATTACTTTTATTTTCATAAAATATTTATTTATAGGCTTCAATATTTTCTACCCTTGATCCACTACCCAACATATATTCATAGGGTTAGCTTTTTTTCCCATAATAATGGTTCATAATAAGCTTACTAATTTTTCTGTAGCATATCCCTCATGTGTGTCATAACCAAGAGGGAATCAAGGCCCGTTTTTGTGCACCATTTCCCATTCTAGTCTAGCTCAAAGTGGTGTTTTCGGGTTTTACGCCAAGATACATATGTGCCAGAGCCGCCTCTACCTACTCCTATATAGAGAGGGATGTATTTTCTTGATAAACCACTTAATAAATACTCACCAAAATTAGGGATATTTTTTTTACACTCAGTATTATCCCTAAGGCTTTCACTAGGTTTTTCTAATCTCAATCCCAAAAATAATTAAACTTATCCTCTGATACCAAAAATAACAACCCTTCTCTTTATTTCACACCTAAACATAATTTATTACCTAAAATATTCACTTGATAAAACATAGAATTTTGAGAGGTCTAGTGTTTTTGCGCATTAGGAACATTACATAAGAACTTAGATCATGAAATTAACATCTTTATTGAAAACTTATTTTATAAGACAATACACATTCCTTTATACATAGCATTGCATGGGATAACCTGAGGACATGCATAAGAAATGGGAGAGTTATAAAGCCTAGTAAGGGAGTAAACAAGTCATAACATGAATAACACTATACATGTTAGGAAATAGGCATATTAATGGAGCATAATAGAAAAATCAACATAAAGATTTGATATAGCATGACTATCATAATCTGGAAATGTGGAATCAATGTTTAACTTGATATTAGCATGAGACAAGGATCATTGCACATGGATCATGAGTAAACCCTCATTGCACTTTAATATTGATGAGTAAACCCCCATTTATCTTGACAAATCAGGATACTAATATCTACCCAATGCATTGCAGCGCTATCAAGTCCCACCCTTCTTAATCATTTCATTTTGTGCATAAGTGTGCCACAAGGATCATATAATATAGATTCATAAAAAATCATCATTTATTCCATGATAATTGAATGCAGAGTTCGTAAATGGAATTCTATAATAAATAATTAAATGTGCATAAAGGTGAATACACTTTATAAAGACATGGGCATGGTATTCACTACACAATGACTTGTGCTTGAAAATTGCAGTGCAATTTCGATAGCAGAATGATGTGACATAGGAATTCATTAAAATGGTTGATGAGAGAGAAAGGGGTGTCTCATAATATTTACATGAAATGGACAGTAAGGGGGTCAGATATATACATTTCCCAACGTATGTAATGGTATTTAGATTCATAAAACAAAATAATTTCTTGACTATAAATGCGGAGAGAGAAATCCCTCATGGAATTTTGGTATGATAACAAGTGAATTTGGGAGCCATTAATGAGATTTAAATGGGTCTATCATCATTAAAAAATAAGTATAGATATATAAGGGAGGTGATAAATTATACCGAAAATTATTTAATTGAAATGAAAAGGGTATAGCAACATAAAAAAACATGGAGAAAATGAGAGAGGAAGAAATCAATGTCATGGAAGTGTGATCCCAAAGGGTTTTCAGAGGCTTGAGAGAGGATTTATTGGAGATTGAGGAGCCTTGAAAGGATATTAGAGAGAGGAGGGATGAACAGGGTTGTGCTCCAAGGATTTTTACAGAAGAGAAGTGGGAGCTTGAGTGTGTATATATAGGAAAAGAGAGGGAATTATTTATTACATAGGTTTTGGATTCCACACATTAAACTAATCAAAAACACAAACACAACCATGGTATTTTCCAAAGGGAAGTTGAAAAAATTATATTATACATCCAATGGCCAAACTTTTTAAAATATTAGGCTTTCTTATGTGGAGGTGAGTCACAGTTTCAATAAATTATTTTAAAATTGAAAATGTTTTATAATTTTTTCAGGGTCCACTTGACCTTTGTAAAACCAATCAAAAAAACTTAAAATCACTATATTTTAAACCAAAAACATATATTGTCAGAACACCCTATTTATAGTATTTTATTACATCAATATTAGTGAATTATTATGTCTTAAAACAAATTATCTATTTAAACGGTATTTAATAATTACCAAAAAATATGACTGTCTTAGAAAATTATTAAAAATTAACCATTTGATAATCTTGATATACTTATTCCAAAAATAATATTCATTTTATCTAAATAATTTACTAAATATTTCAATTTTTACATTTAAAATTAAAACATACCTTTATAAAAAACATGGGTTTTGACAAAAACAACTTTCAATTCATATTAAAAATTAAAACTGTGTTTATAATAATTATATGATAATTTAAATTTAATAAAAATTAATTTAGTAATAATATTATATTAAAATATTATTTCTATATAATATCTATTAATTCATGAAAATATATTTCTTAATTTAAAATTAAAAAAAATACAATTTGGGCTTTAAAAACTATTTACAACGTGAAAATAATAAATGATTGTATATTCTATATAAAAAATAAAGCACATAATCATATTTCTAGGGTCTTGTAACATAACCCCTTAAAACACCTACATAAGTCCAAGTGTGCAATGGTGATAGACTCTTGGGGTGGCTCAGATAACATCGCTTGGGTGTTAATCTCAATCAACTTCCACTTCTCCCATAGGCAGTTCCATTCAAGATTAACATGTTGAATCTGGGCTTGGGATTGGTCAAGAGTGAAGCCCACTAACGCTACGTCTTTTCCGTGCACCGAAAAATGGGCTTTGTGTGGAAAAATTCAATTGTATGACTCAATCACTTATTTCTTCTGAGTAAATTGGATTTGTTAATGACCTATATTTGTACTAATCATGTGATCATTGTTCAATGGATATATTAGCAATGATAACAACTCTCAACAGTATTTTAAAATCAAAAAACAAAATTCCTAGAATGTTCATATGTTATATAATCATTTTATTTAATTAGACATTTAATTAGATCAAGGGTTATTTAAATTAACAATATTTTGGGTCGTTACAAGAACCAAAGGTCACATGAAATACTTAGATCATCACTATTTAGGCTAACCTAGTGATAGACATTACAATGGGGACTCTGATTGTTTTCATCAGGGTTCTAGTGGGCTTATTCTATGATCCATCACCCCTTGGGATCCAAATAACACTGAATTTTTCTCATATGATATTCTATAATCATATATCTATCTTCAAATACATATATTAATACTTTAAAAAATATAAAAATAATAATAAATATGTGGATAGAGTTCAAAAAATTCTTATGAGCCAACACCTTTCCCCAAAACATTAAATCCAAAATTTGAAACTACCTCCAAATTCAGTTAAATATAAATTATTTAAATAATAAAATATTAAATATTTGAGACATGAATCTCATGAGTCATTAAAATTTAAAAATAAACATTTAAAATAATTTCCTATTACCATAAAATCACAGAAAACATATTTATGATAAAATATTTTTTTATAAATCATATAATCATAAATTATTTATGATTTTGATGAATTTTAAATTCACAAATATCCTCCCTATAAATAAATTTAATTAACCTATACTAATTATTTCCTTGAATAAACTACCAATAAAATTTGTAAAATATTTCTTAACAACCTAAAAGCTCATAATGTAAGATAAAAACATTTCCTTAGTTACACTATCAAGGTCACTTTCCCCAATGTGTTTCACTATGACACACACCATCCTAAAATGAATTCATCTAACTATACATATTAATATTATTAAAATTAACTATATTTCTATAAAATTCATAACCTATAACATATCATAATGTTCTCTAGAATCTAATAATAACTATATAATGGAGGAACAATGAAATTTATCTTAGATGTCGCAAACAAAAAAAATCAACTTATGAAAACATGTCACTAAATTATTTTAAAAATAATAACAAGTTGAAAATTATTCAATCACCAAAGCTTAATATTAATTTATTTGAAGTAAAATAATTAATAGAACATGAAAAGTAATAAATTACAGAATAAATTTCCACATCTACATAGATTTAAGGGAACTAAAATAACAAGATACTCAAAATAAATCCATATCAATTAGAATTTAATACCTATTTAATATATAAGGTGTATGAATGAGAAAATTCATCACCCATGAGGATAATAATTAATTTATAAGGTATAATACAAATTCAATTTGAATTCATAATAAGTGAAAATATAAAAATATTCTCTAACTTTTGGGATATACTAAATCTGAATTTTTAATTATCCAAATTAAAGTGAATTGATAATGAGTATAGATCAGATAAGCTCTCTAACTAATGATAAATTATTTTAAAATCATATTCATCGGATGTTCCTCATCATGCTCGATATCCAATACTTCCTATGCATCCCTTTCCCCAACAACATCTCTCACGACCATGAGAATTCAAATATGATTATAAGATATTAGATAACAACTCAATAAGACATATTTCGATTTATCATTTACAATGATATTAGTTTAAAATTCAAAGTAGCATCTCTAACATCACTGAATGAGTACCCTGTAATATCATTTTTTTTTATCACAACCAAACCTCGACCCATGACCTTGTAGCTAAAAAAAATCAAACCTTAACTCTCAAAAAAATATAGAAATTTATTGAGAATTATATATTTTTTATGATATACGTGTAACAATAAAAATATATCTAATAATAATTATAATCTTCTTTAAATACTAGATATATATAATAAGATTTCATCTTGAATAAAACTAGATGTCCATTTCATTATTTATATCATATATTTCTCTATCCCAAACTACAATTACATTAAACCCTTCATCCTTTAATTTTTGTACTCTATATATGATAGTACAGAAGGAAACATATATGAAACTATCCAAATATTTAAAATTGGTAAAATAATATAAGGTCAATCAACTTTTTCAACGACTAACAATGTTTAAATTTAAGTTCTTCTTAATATATTTTGTATTCAAAAGGAAAGGGCAAGGGGCAAGGGAGACAACACCCCTCAAGGGGGTCAGAAATGGTGGAGTCGAAGGGCAACCCCCAGCACAAAAGAAGCACATTCTGGAGGGAGGGAAGAAAGTGAGTCATAAATAATGAGAGGCACATCCTGCATACCCAAGCGGGCAAGGGAGTCCGCCGCGAAGTTAGCCTCCCTCCAACTGTGATGAATAATTTTCCCATGTTTAAATTTAAGTTGATATATAAATATAAAGTATAAATGATTAAAATTGTATATTAATCAACATATGTTTTATATTAATATAGTTTTCACTAGATAATCTTTCCTTTTTTAATTTTATTCATCACATTAATATACCTAGTTGTTCCTAAAATGGATTTTTATCCGATTACACTATTTGTTACAACATAATGTCAACATTAAATAACCCATAAAACACAGATTATAATTATATTTTGATTATTTAAAAATATAGAAAATATATATTTTTATATAAAATATTTTAAAAAGCAAAAAAAAATATAATAGTTTAAAATTCAATATTACGATTTTTTGTCATAGAAATGAATTTTTTTTGGATTTTTATTTTTGAAATTCACAATAATAAACTAAATAAATATTTATATAAAATTTAAAAAATAATATTATTACTTAATAAAACACATAAATATAATTAAATTATCACCAAAGGATTCATATTTCTATTAAATAAATTTATATTATGAAGGAAATAAATAAAAAATAGTTTACTACTATAGAATCATTATCAAATTTAAATCTAAATTAAAATATATAATATGGATAATGATTATCACATAAATATATTTATAGAATATCATGATTATTTAATAAAATAATAAATCATCATTCATAATATGGTAAATAGAATTATGTTTAATAAGAAAAAATGAAAAATTTATTTCATAAATATATTTTTATAAAATTGATTCAAAACTAATAATTCAATATATGATGGTTATGAAAACTGTAAATAAAATAGGAATGAAAACTAAAATTTACATTAATTAATTTAATTGGGTCTATGTGTGAGAAGAAATAACATCACAAATATTAACTCTAATAAATAATATAGAAGGGCAATATATATTATTAGTTTCATCGAATGTTTGTCAATTCCCTCTATAAAATAGTTCATTTCACAAGAAGTGTTTACAATGAACATGAAATTTATTGGGGAAATATCTACTTCCAATTTAAAAGTAATAATTTTAAAAAATGTTTTGCACATCCTGAAATCACTATTAGGTCTGTATATCATTTATTCCATATGATAATTTCAGTCATTCTTGGACTGTTGTTGTTTTAAAATTTTAGAACTTTTAGTGTTTTTTGGGCCTATGCACGGTTGGTAGAACACCATGTCTTTCATCTTAGGAAACCATTCAACTTCTTTTGGAGTTTAAAAGGAGGGTGAACAGTTAGTTCAAATCGTGTGGCCTTATCCTCAAACCATGTAATATGAGAGATAATAATTTTTCATGGTTAGAAATATTCTTTTCAATTCATATGGCTTCTCTAGTATCCTAGAAAGGGGTATACTTTTTTCTAACCCATTAAAAATTAAATAATTAATCTTGATTTTTATTTTAAGATCAAAAACACATTATATTGGATTCATTATTCTCCCATTGGATTAGTATATCATTCTTGGAGGCTTGTATTATATATTTTAGATATTCTTTTCATCATGGTGGTTGATTTCGATGGAGTCATGGGTGTTAGACCTAAATTTTTGGAGTTTATATCTTTGATATTTATTTTTATTCTAGATCCAATCCTTTATCCATGAAATACACCTTATGTCATGGATGTTGAGGATTTGTCTAAGGGAAATGAGATGGTCTAATTGGGTTTCTTATAGATAAATCTTGGAATTTAAAAATATTGCATGACTCATCATTTATAATTATACATAATTTATAAATAATTCAGGTACATGATTTATCTTAATTCATCTCTTCTAGGAATTGATCAATGTGAGATGAATAATTGGGAATTTTTCACCTAGGATATTCTCTTGCTTTATAGAGCCCTTTTCACCTTAGGTGTAAACATTTCATGGACTTTTTGGAATACAAATTGTTAATGGTGGGTGGTTTAATCTAAATTATTTTCTTATAAACGCCACTTTCTCTCTTATTTCTTATCATTATTTAATAAATTTTAATTCCATGATCTTTGGTTTATAAAAATTCATATATGATGAATTTCTATATTAATTGTATTTCTCCTTTGTGTTTGATAACGAATGGTTGATTTCAAAGAAATGTTAACTTGTTTATGGAAAGTGGAATTAAATTTCATATTTTACTATGAAAAGTGTTTTTTATTGGTTATTAACATGTGATATGATATTTAGAACTGATTTAAAATGTTCAACCCATGGGAGTATGGGGTGATTAATAGTTGTTTTGTGTAGGGAATTATTTACAAGATTTGTAGGGGAATTTAACTTTAGGGTATTCCTATGATCATACAATAATTCTTCCAGGGATTACTTAATATGACATCGTTGGAGGGTGGGGATCACACATAATGGTATTCCTATATTATTTTTGTTTTCATGATGAATATAAGTTTCAATGTCATTAGTAATTATTGATTATTGTACGATGAATCTAGATATCCCAAACCAAATATTATCACAGGGTTATATCCCATTGTTCTTATATTTTATGTGGTTTTACGATGCATGATTTTAAAATAAAAAATGGATTTTTTAATGATATTTTGATACTCTGTTAGATGATTTGTTTTAAAATATTGAAAATGGTTAATTCTTTTATTTATTGTTTAATTGAGTAAAATTATCTATTATGAATAGTTTTCTTTAAAAATGATCATTTTTATATTATTTTACAATGATTGGTTGTTGAAAAATTAATGGGACCCCACTAGGATTGTTTTTTTCAAACCCTACACACAACATTAGGTGTGTGAAGACCTATTATTTTCTGATGCTGGAATGTAAAGGCTATATAGTAAGGTGAGGAGATTTTGATTCAGCTATGTTCGGCACTCTAGTTGTGTGATGGTGGGATATTTTCTAATGGACACAAGAATCTAGTGGCCATTATCTTTTATACTATGGATAGAATTGAATCGTGTACTTGGTCATTGGTTTAGTTTTCTTATTATGTATTATTTTCCAATATTTAAATCTATTAAAGAAATATTTATCCATTCCTATCTCATATTTCATGAAGATTATTTTATTTGATGTGGAAAAATTTCTCTCAATGGTTGTTTTTGATACCCTAGTGCTTATATCCAACCTATGGGATTAAGAAAACCATTTGGGAATTATTTTAAAATATTTTGGAACCAAGATTATTTTTTCATCTTGGATGAATCATTAAAATTGGAATCAAAGGTGGTTTCTTTCAATTTCTCATGTCTTTGTATATTTAGAATACATGAGATAATATTTTCATAACTTAAGGGGTATGTTGAAAGTGAGTTCCTAGGATGTTCTTAATTCAACGAGCCTCAAGTAACCCCCTGATGTTATGAAATGTGTCTATCATGTGGAGTTTTGATTTTATCTTAGCTTCTTGATTGATTTGACTAGATTCAAAAACAATTCCTTGTCTGATGGTCTCTTTTAATTCATTTATATACTAACATGATGTTCGTAATAATTATTTTTATTCCATGGGAGTACTATGTTGTTGATTCTCTCGGAGGGATCATTCCAACAAATCAGAACCATGTTGAGGCTATAGTCTTGGAATTTTATATAGTTAAACATCATGTAACTCTCATTAAAATATAGCATATGGTCTTACAACCAAGAGTTTGTGGAGACACATATAGAGCTGAGTAATTCTACTGCCTAAAGCCTCCATCCCTTTAGGGGCTGAATAAACCTCAAAAGACATAGGAATGGTTAGATAAGATTGATGAAATATTTAACTTCACGAAGACATGAAAATTTTTTAAGGTAAAGTATGATACATTCATGTTTTAGGGACATAACATGATGTTATGTGGCATAGCTGTATAGGTGATGCAAGTCGAGGACGTGAAATATTAGGTGTTCTATCCCATCTTTTTTCGGCAATTTTTCCAAAAATCCAAGTCCATGTATAATTATATGGAGTTTCATTCCATTAAATATGTAGATCTATAAATGATTGATAATACTAATCATTTTTTGGTATTAGTATGTTTCGCTTAAGAATATGTCAAATGTTAAGATAAAGGATCAAAGATTCCAAATGGGTTTGTTATCAGACATAATTTATTTTTCCTTCCTAAAAATACTTGTTCCTTATATAGAATAAGTCAATATATTGATAATAGAAAAAATGGATATATTGGGAATCCAGACTTGTATGGAAATTATAATCAACCTTGTGGAAAGTTTAGTGCCTTTCTTAGAAAGAAGAGGAAGTTGAATTAGAATTATAAAGGTAGTGGGGGTAGATCTCAACCAAAGGCATCCTTTACACCATCATAATCACATAGTTGTATTATATTGACTTTATAAAAGTTTTCAATTAAATGTAATACTAAGATTTATTATATAGATTCTATAAATACCTATAGTTATTTTGTTTTGAGAGACTATTTTCATTGGTTATAATAGTATCTTTATATACCTCATTATAGTCGTAGACCATAATCTTTTAAGGCAACTGTTATGGAGTCAAAATTTTCTAAATCTATCAACCTCTAGCCATAGGCCTCTATAGTAAAACAATTTCACAAAGTAGATAAGTTTACAATAAAATTTTACCTGGTCCCATTGATAGTGTGAGGTGCACTATTTAATTCATCCTCTATAAAACCCACAATGTCTGATAAATGTACCACTTAGTGCTTTATATAGAACCATATTGTTTGATCTTTTGAAACCTACATTAGAACTCATGATGTTTGTTATGGAATTATTGACTCAACATGGGAAGAATAAGTAGTTGGGATTTCAATTCCCCATATATTTTTCATAAATATATTATATTGAGTTAATTTGGGATTTTCTAGTCCTCGACTAGGATTTCCATGACATTATACTTGGAATGGATTGGTTGGTTACCCAACATGATTTGGTTGATTTATATAAATATAGGGTGGTCATTACTTCCTCCTATGGGAGATCCAAGATGTTTTAAGGTCTATGGGATCTGAGTTCTAGATGATAAGGACATCCTAATATGAAATTTTTGAATTTTATATTTACTTTTCCAAAATATTTTTGGAATTATTCCTCTATTATTTACCATCATATAGTTTTTGGTGATTTTCCAATATTAAATCCTTTAAAAATCCATTGCTTTCATCAAGAAATATAGGTGGAGTTTCATATAAATATAGTGCATTGGACTGACTTAATCTCCATACCTTCATATCATGTAGCATTAGGTTAGTTAAAAGTATTGATGATACTATAAGGTGATTTGAAAACAAAGGGTTTTATCCATAGTAGTTTATCACTATTGAAGGATCCTTTGTTTTTTTGATGAATTTTGAGATAACTCTCTATATTTGTCTCAATTATTATAATCATAATCAGGTTATGACTATGAATAAATATCACTTCCCCTATGTTGATAACTTATTTGATCAGCCACATCCAGAGAATTTATTCTCAATGATTGATCTCTATTTTAGTTATCGTCAATAAAATGATAAGAAGCTAAATATTATAAATACTTCTTTTATAAGTAATAATGACCACAATATATATCATGTGATTTTGTTTTTCCAGACTAAATCTCTTAAAACATTTATTGCTTTAATGGGATGAATATTTTACTAGTATCTATAGACCATTTCTATGGCATTTTTGGATGATATATTTTTTATTCCAAATATGAGTATGAGTTGAGGATCATATGAAATATTTTATGGTAATCATGAGGAGTCATAATATTTGTACTATGTTATCGAAACATGACTTCTTGATTCATAATGTGTCGATCTTAGGATAGGTTTTTTCAAAACATGGCATCTCTATTGATCCTAAGAATTTGAATGTTGTCTAGTCATGGGAGGATCTATATAATATCATGGAGATATGATGATTCTTATGTTTTTAATTTTTATTATGGGTTTTTTCATGAAATAATTTATAAACATGCATCACGTTTATTAGATATTATTATGAAAGGGGTGAAATTTGTGTGGGATACAAAATGTTAGACTTCTATAGTTGAATTAAAATGATTTCTAGACATAGGTCGTATATTGATTTTACTAGAAGATTTTCTGGGATATGTGGTGTATTGTGATTATTTGATTTCATGGTTGGGTTTTTTACTTATATAGGGAAATAATGTAGTAGAATAAAACTCACTTAATATTTTTTTAATTGAAAATAAATATCCCGCTCATGATCTTAAACTGGTCGCAGTTATGCATGACATCAAGTGTTAGAGACACTGCCTTTTTAGGGAGAGCTTTAATATCTTTTATGGTTGTAAGAGTCTATGATATGAATTTTCATTGAAATAATATAATATTAGGCTATATAGATGGGTGGAGTACCTTTATATGTTTTATCATTACATTTCCCACATCCCTTATAATGAGGAATGTTTTTTGTAATGACCATATCATAAAGATACCCACTCAGGCCTTCATGGAATTTAAATAGGAATATAATATCAAGGGAATATTTTCTAAGATGCACATAGTGGTGAGGGAGGATGACTAATGTAAAATTATAGCTAGTTATTAGTCTACATCAACTCTACTTGATTCTATTCAAGAAAAGAAGTATCTAAATAATGAGATTATTTAATCCAAAGAATACTTATATGTTAGGGAGGCCATTTCACATTGTTATCTCTCTTAAAAAGGTCTCTTTTTCATCATGGAATAGTTTTTTATCCTAGTATCCATTATGAATATTATGATGAAATATTTATATATTTCCTCTTAGTTGGTCACCCCAACATTATTAAGATGTATTATGACATTAATAATTGGGTTTTGTAGCCAAGAATAAAGAGTTACATAACCGAATTTGTGTCCCATTGTTATAATTTCTAGAAGATTATGGATGAGAAATAAAATCATTATACTCTTCCTGAGGATATTCTTATTACAGTTTGGATATGGTAATATGTATATATATATTTCTTCATTTAATTACATTAGAATCTTTTATAGAAGAACGCTATCTGGGTGGTGATTGGTTTGTTAACTAATTCAGTGCACCGTATACCAATTTAGGAAACCCACAACGATGAGGATTTAGAGAATTTTTATATAACAGATATTGTATGGTTTTATGGATTTCCATATGCTTTTTTTCAGAAAATAATTCTAGGTTTACCCAATAGTTTTGTAAGGGTATCGAGGAGGTGATGTGTGCTCGTGTAAGATTGAGTACATCTTACCATCATTAGATATATGGCTAGATTGAGGTGCAATTTAGATCCTGAAGGATATAATTCATGATTATGCTCTAGATTTAATAGTATCTTGGGAAATCTATATAGTATTGGTTGAGATTTATTATAATAATACTTTCTAGTTTTCTATTATATTGGTTTCTTTTGAGGTTAACTCTGGTCACCCTTGTAAATCTCATCCTCATTAGTTGAAGGCAAGAATGGCTTCACTTGTGGGGAACAACATTGTCTGTGGGACATCATTGATGATTTAGGTTACTCGTACAAATTTTTTGATTCCCTGTAGTCAACAAAATTATTACACAAACTGTCGACCACATCCATTAAAATTATTAGTTCTTGAAGGTATTACCTTAGTTGGGTCACCATAGTTTGGGAATAATGGTTTGTTAACATTAAGATTTGTTAGAACATTTGATAATATTGATAATATTGTGAATATATAATACATTTTATCATTACCACATATTTTTACTATTATTAATGATTCATTTCACATATCACATGTCAAGAAATATCATCCAAATCATTCCCATGTCCGGAATTGGGAGGATATTTCTCTACAACTGGATGTGTCTATGGCTGAGGAACTGGTCAAATTTTTTAATTCTCAAGAGTGGGTTATCTTTGGAATGTTTGTTTTAGTGTTTTGTGTGATTATTAACATAGAAAGAAATTCTCAAAAGATGTTTAAAAAGGAGTCATCATGAAGGATCAATGGACTCATCTATTTTTCGATCAACATTCTGTGGCATATTTTTCATGGCGTATAAAGTGATATGGGGGGATAATTATACCATAATGTAATTAATTTAATGTGGATATATACGTTTTTGACTATATATTGATTCAACTTTCTATTGTTTTTTGGGATAAATTTTGATGTTTTATTGGATTTATGGGCCTGTGCATGGTTGGTGAACAGTTAAGGAAAATCATGCTGGTCATCCTAGGAAGCCATCCCCCTTGTTTTGGAGTTCTAGAGGAGGGTGAATTGTTTAAATACATTCCGAAAAAACTGTGTGGCCATCTACTAAAACCATATAACATGGTATTGATGATTTTTATATGGTTATTCTACTATTTTTCAATGTATGAAACAGAACCACGTGTCTTCTACAATATTTCAGAATGTGCCACAATATTGTTGCATAGATTACCAAATCACGTGGCCAAACTAGGTGAAATTAATTAAATAACCCATTTTTTTATTTTAATACATAAAAGTCCTCTGAATGGATTCATTGTTATTTCATTATATTATTACCTTATCATAGGAAAATCCACTTGAAGATTTATAGATTCCTTGCATCCTAGTGAAAAATTTCAATATATTCTTAGGTTTTGGGTCAATATTTTTAATTTTATGTCTCTTTTATTCATTGTTCTTATATATGATATTTTATTTCCTTTAAAAAATCTTATATCAGGGATATTGAGGCTATATCTAAGGGTTATGACATGATATAATTGGGTTTCTTATATACTTGTCATGTAATTAGGAGTCATTGTTCGTATCTTAGTTTATTATAGTGAATCGTTCTAGAATTCTTATAGTGATTGATTTATCATAATTCCATTATTCAAGGAATTGATGAAATAGAGATTCCTAATAAGGAATTATTTTTTTAGGAACTTCTATTTTTTTCGTGATCCCAATTCTCCTTTGGTGTGTAGATCCCTTGGAATTTTTGGAATCTTAAATGATTGAGGCTGGTGGTTTCATATTTAGACTTTTTTATGATCTATGCATGCCCTCTCATATCTAAAAATTATTTCTAAATGGTTAATGTAAGGATAAGTAATTTATTGAAATTCATATATGGTTGATTTTTATATGAGAGGGTTTCCCCCATTTAATTTTATAAGGAAAGGTTTATTTTAATGAACCAATTACTTGTTTATGAAAAGATGATTTCAAAGAATGGTTTTAGTGTGAAAAGAGTTTTTTGAATTGATTTTTGAATTATTATAATCCCTTTGGAAATGATTTGAATTATTCAATACATATTAGCCTTGGGGGATTAGTGGAGAGGTTTTGTAGGGATGTTATTCCATGATTTGTAATGGGAGTCATACATCAGGATATTCTAATGGTCCTTTAGTCATCATGTGAGGGACTGGTTTGCATGACTTTATGGGGGATTATACATCTAATTATTCCTCTTATCCGTTGGTCATTATGTCAAGGATAGGTTTAGTTAACACTAGTGCAGATTAAAAATGTTATAATAAACCTATTTATCTTGGACCTATTCTATCCAAGGGGTAATTTCTATTGTTATTTTCTTTTATAAGGTTTTACAATAAATGATTTTAAAATGAAAAATTTACTATTCTAAAGTGATTCAGAAACGAATTTAAATAAAAATGTTTATAATCTATTGATAATGTTGAATTTATAAGTTTTATATTATTTTTCGTAAAATTGTGTATCATCTCTTTTTTATGGATGTATATAGATCTATAGGTAATTACAACATGGTGTTTGGTTGTAAATATCATGATAAAAATTACCACACATGATATATCAAAAGGATAAATATAGGATGAACGTGGTACCTAATTACCAAAACAATAGGAGGTTGATGTTGGACAAAAATAGACAGTTTATAATCCAATAAAAATCCCACAATAAAGAAACTAAAAAACAATCACTATGGGGAAGCCAAATATAATATAAAACGATAATAAATTAATTATATTAAGGCCAAGTAAAGAAGATAAATAATGTATTGGATGGGAAAGTGAAAAGACAAAATAGGCATCCCAACAAATAGTCCAATATGTAAGCCAAAACTAATAAATCCCAAAATAGATTTTAAAAGCGGTTATATAATATATTCAAGTTTAAAATAATTCTAGAATTCAAATAAATTCTTCAAATTTTTTTATTGAAAAATAAATTTGATTGAAAACTTAAAATTTTAATATATATTCTATTTCAATTAATTTAATGTATTCAATTTTAAATAAGATTTTTGTGTTAATTAAAAATAGTGACTCTCACTTGTTTGGGATGAGTGTTTTTTATTCATATGTGTTATTATTTATAAGGGTTATTATTTAAAAAATTTGTGATATACAATTTTAGATTATTAAATAGAAGATATTTTAAAAAAATAAAACTCAAATAATTTTTCTATATAAATGATTTTTTCTATAAATGAACACCATTTATTAAATTTTCTTCTGTATATTTCCACACACACATATATTAAATTTACATTATAGTTGTTAAAAAAATAAATTTTTTAGAAATTTAAGATCCATTTATTATAAAATAATAAATTTCTTAAATAAAATTCTCATATTTTCTAAATAATTAAATAAATACCAACATATATTTTAATATTATTCCAATTATTCTTTATTTTAATGATATTATGATATTTTTCAATTTATATTATATCAATTTTAATTTACTTTTGACAAAAAAGAATCTATTAATTTTTGTGTTAATATCTTGATTTAATAATCATATGTTTTCCCATAAATCATTCATACACTGAGACACTAGATAAATGATGAATATATTTTCATATATTAACATGATTATTATTTTTTACTGAATTAGATTTATATAATTTATAATATATTATACCAAATATTGTCACAAATTCATTTTTCATTGTATAAAATATGGTCTTCTAATGTGGGTTATAATATCAAATCAAGATGTCAATTTATTGTATAATTAAAATGACCATATATACCCATGTTGAAATAAAAATTGGGAGATATAAAACATAATAAATATTAGTCATGTATATTTTGATATTAACATTCCATATAATATAGATGAAATTTCAACTATGATTGGTTATTTCCAATAGATATCTATTATGATCGAATATAAACTAAAAGATTATTAAAAAATACTGTAAAGGTAAAATAAATATTTATAAAACCCTTTGGAAAATGGTTATCTTGATCTTATTTAATTTTTGTAAATTATATAATTCATGAAATGAATTTAATGAATATATAGTTTGATAAATGTTTTAGTGAGCATCCTTCACTTTTAGGGAAAATTCTATTAAAAGGAAAGATGCATCCATATAAAAATATTGTTTCAAAAAAATCCCAAACCTTATTATATTATTTTATGAAAATATACATGATTGTAATAATGAATATATTTATTCATAAAGTAACATAAAAAATTATCCAATTTTACAAAATGTGAAAGGATATTGATACATAAAAAATTTAATTTTTTTAGAAGTCATTACTTTAAATTATAATTATACCGAGATTTAGAAAAAAATGTATAATAAAATAATGGATTAAAAATATTTAAATAAAAATGATACTAATATAATTAAAATGGAAAATATAAACATCCAACTGAAACCCATTACTGAAAAATATTTATTTTTAATACATTGACTTTTAAAGTAATCTAGAATCATATACAATTCACTTTTAACAAATGAGATAAGTCTGTATTTGTTTAAAGTAAATTCTTGCTATACATTATCTATCAACATTTATAACATTTATCTATGGTTATTAATGAAGTATATATATATATATATGATATTTTCTATTTTAATTTCAACTTTAAATCAGCCATTAAATAACATTACTATGTACTTTATAACTAAAATTAAAAATTAGTTTATAATTTGATAAAAAAATGAAGAATATAATAGAATCATGGAAGGAAATTTTCATTTTTGACTTTTCTTATTTGGTATGAATCAGTAGTTTTCTAAATTTTTTTAATTTTATAAGATATAAAATAAAATGGAAACTATGTTTCATTGGATCAACTTGTTTGTAATAATTTATAAAGAATTAATATTTGTTACATTATATATATTTCATTTCATTAATCATATTCATCGATTAAATTTTTTTTAAATTTGAATTCAATAGATGATGAGAAACAAATTTACTTAAATAATGAGAAATTATTTGAATAAGATAATTATTTTAATATTTAATTTTGGAAACATTTATAAGATGTTGGGATAAGTGATTAGAAGATGACATTTATTTTATTTAAAACACTATATTAGAATATAATTGATGTGACAAATTTTATTGATGTAAAGAATGATGAAAAATAATTTATATGATTTTAACATTATTATAGACACTATAAAAGCATCTAACACATTTACGAACAGATGGAGAATGAATTTGGAGAATATTTAATTTAATGTGAATTTTTTATTGAAGCCTAGCCTATGTGATGATGTGAAAAAATAGCGTTCCAACTATATATAGCCCCCATGGTCATTATTCTAATGTAACTATACAGGTTTGATACATACACATTGCTAATTTTTTCTTGCAAATAGTTTGGTTTTTATAAACATCAAGAACGTACTTTGAGGTATTCAACGGGATGCATACTTACTTGAAAAAACACTTTTCATTTTTTTAAGGAAAGAAATAGTACCATTTGTTTACTTTATAATAAAAAAATAAGAGACTTATGTGAATAAGTAAAGTTAATAACTCACACAATATTATCATAGTCTTGGAACCCTTCAAATTTATTGAATTTCAAAACATATAAAAATTAAAAAAAGGAATTAATTTAAAATGTAGGTTATATGACACAAAACCTTGAATGCCACCCTTAAAATAGTGTGATCTCCCTAGGGTAACTATGAATTCATAAATTTTTCCCTGTTTATAGAACCTCAAACCCATAAATGATCTTTATATTTATTGAACAATGCAATAATGATTGTGATGGTACTTATTCCTGAACGTATTGAAAATAAAAAATCTATATTTAGGAAGGTACTACTGAATATTCATTCCCGAACATCTTTATAGTAATGAACATTTCTTATAAATAAGGTCTACACATTCAACTTCCCTCTCCTATCATAATGTACTATCTTGTATTAGTTAAGGAATATTATGAAATCCTTATAAAAAATTCTGACACCTTCACCAAGTTAATATATATGGTCTATTATCATAAATGATTAATATTGTTGTATATTTTCACACTCATTATAGTAAATTTTTTATGGTCATCCACCACCACTATATTCATCTATAGATCCAAAATTATGACCACTTACGTATATGTAATATTAAAATAAAATCATTAGTGATCCCATGCCTAATGTATGGAAAACCTTATCTTTATTTCACATTAATACATGATTTATTACATAAAATTACACTTATTGAATCCCAAATTATCTATAAGTATAGTGTCATTCGGAATTAGGTACATAGTATAAACTATTTAACATGTGATAAAACATTATTTATGAAAAATCAATTAACATGCTTCTAAAATTGAATATATTTTTAAAACAGTACGGGTTAAACATTGAAAAAACATAAGAAAGGGGTGAGTAATAAATCCCAGTAAGGGAATAAACATGGAATAAGGTGGTAAATTAAATACAATATACATATAAAAAGTGCATAAAAATATAACTAATCATAAACATTGACAATGATACATGATATAGAATGGTAATAATAACATGGGAAATGTGGAAACAAATTAAAAAATATATCATAAACATAGGTCAAGCCTAACCCACCAAGACTCCATGAGGTAAAAAGTCTCATAATGTAATTAGGTTCAATACATATCCCAACATGACATATCATGATACTAAACATTAGACAATGCATTGGTGCACTATATACTTATAGGCAAACCCATCAAATTCATTTCATTTTCATTCTTAAATTTGTCGCATAAATCACACAACATGGATTTATTCATAATTGTAATTTATTCTAGGATCAAATAATGTTGAATGAATACATTTAAATCATTACTAAAAGTTCTATGTGAAAAAATGTGAACCTCGTCGATAAGAAATGGGTACGGTATTCACCACACAATTATCTTGGCATAGAAAATCATTGTGATATTTCAGTATCATAATGGTGTCACATTAAGGTTCATAAAAATGGATTGATGTGATATAAAGTTTTAACACTCCAATATTCCTCTCTATTCTTCTTTTCAAATAATTCTAGGGCTTTCATTGTACGCAACCCCAAGTTCAAGCACACCAAGACCTATCAAAATAGCAATTTAAAAAAGAAGTTATGAATAGTATTAACAAAATTTTTAAATTCTATATACTTTATTTTTAAAAATAGACCTAATTATTAGTTTTTAATATCAAAATTATCTTATGGTAAAAAAAAATTATATTTAAGAAAATTTTCAATTTTTTGTGAATAGTGAAAATAATGCATTTTAATTCGAAACTGCCTTTTCACCTAATTTATTTATATATATAGATTACATTTTTGTATGGGTTTAAATGGTTTTTGGATTATTTTTTTATTATTTTAATCCAATTTAGTTCATTTTAAGTAATTTCACTTTGAAATTCGACATAAACACATGTCAATATTTTGGTATATTTTACTTCTTAAAAACCCACTTTCTGGTTTTGACAACGAGAATTAATTTGAAATTAATTTCTTCCAAATATGTGTTTTGAATTTTAAAATATGGATTCCATATTTGGAATAATAGGATTCAAATTGTGTAAATAAGTACCTTTTATTTTTGTACATTATGAATAGTAACTTTAGTTATTATTTTTATTTACCATGGTTAAAGGTTTACTCAATTAAATAAGGGTAAAGAAATAATATTATAATAATATAAAACTACCATAACATGTGTCCTAATCCTATTGGATCATATATGGCCGACCAGTTTTATCATTAGGATGATTTTAGGACCCCATGGAACTACTTGGGTGTGATAATGACCTTTTATAATATTTAATTTAAAGAAAAGGATATTATTACAAAAACGTGTATCTTATTACAAGAAAAATTTAATCATGATATATAAGTGCACTATGTAACAATATGAAGTAATTATAATGTTGAAAAAGTTTTATACATCATGGTATTTTATTTTTACTTTTTTGACCTTAAATAATGATATTTATTTTGGAGAAAATAATGAAGTCATATTTTTCTTATTAATAAAAGAATCAAATAAATTATATTATATATATTAAAATAAATATCATCTTAAAGTTTTTGTTCTATAAAAGAGTTTTATGGATTTATATGACATGATACCATTGATTTAATGCATTTTATTTGTATAATGAAAATTTTTATCGCATTAACAATAATCAATTACTAAATAGTGTCAAAATTGTCATAAATGAGTTTTTTAAACAAATAAAATTTTATTATATGATATAAAAATCTTATACATATAAGATTAGGTAAAATAACATATATAATGTTTAAAATTTCATTAATTATCTACTTTAGGTTATCTTGGCATTTTATAGTAACTAAATTAACCATACGGTGTAAAAATACATGAAGACATGGTAAAAGTTAAATTATTTAACTATGGGTTAAATATAAAAGATAAGGTTACCTTTATGAACTAAATATGTGTAAACAATATTTATTTATTGGGTTTAGATCCATAATCATTTAATTATTGATATAAATTACTTCCGATCCATTGCAAACCGAAAATATATTTAAAATAAATTAATATTTAAAGATCTATCAAAAGTACTCCTCATCCCTCTTATAAAAAGGGAACTTTTACTTATCTGGAATTCACACCTATAGTTCCATTTTTCTCCAAAAAAACCTGCCCATTGGATCTCAAAAATTTATTAAATTTATCCTAGAGGAAAAACATTGGGCATTAATCCAATATAAGGAGTCCTTTTGTGCTATGAAAAAGGAGATACTAGAAAAAGAGGTAATCATTTTATCAAACTGTTTCAAAGAACTTTATTTATCTAATTTTATTTCTTATGTTTTCATGATACTAAAATAATAACTTTAGAATGTAATATATGATAAGATTTTTTTATGATAATGGGAGAAACATATTCCTTCTTTTACCCATCCTATTAAGAATAATATCACCATGTGTGTGTATGTACGGATTACCATCTCCACGCCGTGGTGTAAACAGTTTTTCATATATTATTTATTTCTATGGGTATAATTATGAATTTAAGTGACTTAAATAATATATGTGACATGATATTATTTTTTTAAAAATCATATTCTATCAATTTCTATAACATTTAACCATTAATGAAATGATACCGTCGCTCGTGCGTACAAAAGGATTATTGTATCTACGACGTGATGAGATTCATCTTCAACATCCTGCAATCCAAGAATGATTATAATATATATATATATATATATTATAATTATAAAATAAGTTACATAATAATTCTAATAGAATAATATATAAACATATAAATATATATATATATATATGTGTGTGTGTGTGTGTACATATATTTCATTCACATTATTTCATTCAATACAATAACAAAACGGAAACCACATTCATGTGTACATGAGGCCTACCATCTCCATGAATGATGTATTCCCTTTACTATTTATATATATCTATTAAAAATATTCATATTATAAATATTATATATATATAATTCATTGTATAAATTATAGAAGTAATTAAATCTAGATCTAGGTAATATGATCATGAATAGAAAGACAAAATTTATATGATAAACAAAGCGATTATTGCCTGAAATGTTGTATTATCTTCTAATAGTTAGTAATTGAGTAATATAATGTCTTAAAATAATCATATATGAGATAATAAATATTATTGTTATTATAATATAAGTTAATAATATGTTTAAAACCATTATCCAGTTGTTTTAGACACATATATAAAATATCAGACTTAAGTTAAGGGATTTGTATCAATTTCATTTCATTGAGGCATATTGAAATCTTATGTATCTAGTTCTGTTAATACTTTGTATATTCATTATTTAATTTTTTTATCATGAATCTCATTATTTTCATGACATTATATTATTTTATTCATGGGAATTAATGAAAGATCCATATTACTCATTCAATATGGCTATTTGATAAGGAATATTATTTATTTTGGATATTCAATATGAGAAATAATTTGGACAGGAAATGACAGGTGGAGCACGAATATTATATAGCTCCTCAATGCATCAACAGGTTATAATGTGATGAATAATTTTTCCAAATGGCTTTCTACCCATAGTTTTTAATCATCTTGGGAAAGGCCTTGACGGTAGTAGGTTTTCATTTGCCTCAAACATGATGTCCTAAAATAATGTATTTCCCTCAATTAGTTTCAATCATTACTTATCCTAGAGATTTGTTCATTGAAAAAAGTGTGGATTTAGTTTATCGTAAGCTTTTTATTTATGTAAAGTGTTTAAATATCTTAATTTCCATATAATTTATTCCATATCATGTTATGAAATAGGAAAGTGTGTTTAGTTGTTTTTCTTTCCATATTGAATGATTAAATATTAATTCCATTATACAAACCTTTAATCAGCATTGGAGGACACCTTTATTATGTTTCTATCCCCATGTACTAAAGAATAGAAAATTGATTATGATTTCAAGTATGTAGTTTATTTCCATTATTATGTAGCATGTTTTATTTTGTTTTCCCAATTTACTATGGGAATCATGTATGTAATGTGGATTTCCAAGACTGATAAACTCTACGGTTCATCAAGATTAATCTCCTAGTAATAATTCTAATGAAATGTAAAAATGAACTGACTTTTAGGTCACTATGGGAATCATGTATGTAATATGAATTTACTATTTTTGAGAATGATGTTGAATCTATTATCATTAGATCATTAACTTCATCACCTGATTCATATCAAAATCCACCGCATTAGCATTACTAAAATAGATTATTTTGGATGAAGAGAAAATAAAATCTAGGCATGAAGTAGGTAATATTCAAATTTAAGTTGTACCTATTATAAAAAAAATACAATGATGTTTTTTCTGGAGACATAATTGGACACTCCTAGAGGATGATGTTGAGTAAGGTGTTCATTTAATCCTAGATTAAAGGACAATATTAAAACTTCATAGATAATGGAGAATGTGGAATTTGTATATCTAAAAAACAAACATGAGGAGTTAGGTAAGAAGGTATTTATCAGCCCTAGTGTTTCTCCATGGGGATACCCTATTCTCCTATTTAGTAACAAATATGGATCCATAAGGCTTTGTATTGATTATCAGGAAATCAATTTGATTATAATAAAGACCATGTATCCTCTACCTCATATAAACTTTTTTTTATCAACTTTAAGGATCTCAATTATTTTCTAAGATTGATCTTCATTCTGGATATCATCAATTATGAGTGAATAAGGAATACAATACGAATAAGTATTTTTAGAAGAGGTATGGTTATTAAAAATTTACTGTAATTCCTTTTGGATTGACTAATGCACCCTCATTTTTTACAAATCTCATGAATAATGTATTCAAGGAATATATTTATGATTTTTCTGTCGTATTCATTTTAGATATTCTAATATATTATCAAATATTTGATGACCATGAGTATCACTTGTGAATCATTCCTGAGACTCTAAGGATACAAGAATTATATGGTAAATTTAGAAAGTATGAATTACAGATTCAAGAAATTTCATTCCATGGCAATATAGTCTCCAAGGATGGAATCATTGTTTATCCATCAATGAAAACGTAAATTCAATAATGGATAGCACTGACAAGTATAACCGAGTTATGTATTTTTTTTGGTTTACTATGTTACTCTCGGTGTTTCATCCATAATTTCAACCGATTAGCAAACCCATTATCCAACCTCATATATAAAGGGCTTAAATTTGTTTGAACAAAAGAGTGTTAATAATGTTTTAATAAATTGAATAGATGATTAGTCAATGATACCATCATTACATTACCATAAAGGAGTGGTGGGATTTTTATATATTGTTATTCCTAGATGAAAGGACTTGGTTGTGTGAATATGCAAAATGATAGGTTTATTTCATATGAATCAAAGAAATTCAAAACCAATTAATGGAAAATTTCAACTCATGATATTGAGTTAGTTGTAGTAATCCTTACTCTAATGATATAGATAAACTATCACTATAGTGAGAAATATGAGATATATACTAATCACAATAGTTTTGAATATATTTTCACATAGATATTTCTCAACATGAGACAAAGGAGATGGCTCAAGCTACTCATGGATTATGATTTCACAATACACCACCACCTAGGGTGTGAAAATAAGGTGGCAGATGCCTTGAGAAGAATGGACCATAGATTTCTTAACAAGATGAGAATTGAAAGGGATCCTATGTTCATGGATATTATAAATATAGATGTGGGAATTATCATAGAAGATGAAACAACACTACTTTTTGAATGAGTTTCCAAACTATCATAGCTCGAATGGAAAAAAAGTTCTCAAAATGATGATGATGATTTTTTAAAGAAAAATAAAGCTATGAATGATTGAATATTGATTGATTTCATATTTTAGGATAATTTTTTGAAATTTGGGAAGAGGCTTTGTCTTCTCAATATACATAATCTAAAAATGAAATTATTGTTTTATTCACATAGCCCCAATATCTCTATACACCTCAGTGAAACTAAGATGTATAGAGATTTGAAGAAACATTTTTGGTGGGAAAACACGAAGGAGGAGATTGCGAATTATGTGTCAAAATATTTGATTTTCAAGATGTTAATGCATGAAGACAACATCATAGAGGAGTCATGCAACCTCATACAATTACTATGTGGAGATGTGATGGTATTAGGTTGACGATTATCGTGAGGCTACCAAAGATTCCTAAAATGAATGATCTGATATGGGTTATTGTTGATCGTCTAATGAATTCAGCACATTTTCATGCTACAAGAGAATATTTTCCACTTGAACTTTTAGAAATACTATATATTAATGAAATTGAAAGAGATAGATCATGGTGTACTGCTATTGATTGTTTCTGATCATGATCCCCATTTTATAAAGAGGTTCTATAAAAGTCTTCAAAATTCCCCAGATACTAAAAATTGTTTGAGCACGGCACACCACCCTCAAACTAATGGACAATCAAAATGGACTATTCAGACATTAGAAGACATGTTGATATCGTACTCAAATGAATTTCATGGTTTGTGGCATCATTATTTACCTTTATAGTAAAATTTCCCTATAACAATAGCATCCATTTAAGTATTCATATGGAACCATATGAAGTGATAAATGGAAATAGATGCCATACACCATCTTTTTGGGATGAAGTTGGTGAAAGAAAGCTAGTAGGTCATGAAAATGTTGAGTAATCAATGGAAAAGGTAAAGATTATCCAAACCCAAATCAGAACAGCTCAATATATGAAAAAGTGAAATACCAGTCACTGAAGGAAGGATTTTGAATTTCATGTATGAGATCATGTTTTCTTGAAGGTATCTCCATGGAATGGTGTTATAAGATTCAGTTAGAAGGGTAAATTAACACCCAATTACATAGGACCTTTTAAAATTAAAGAATGTATAAGAGTTGTAGCTTACCATTTTGAAATTCTTCCAATTCTATCAAAAGGCCATGATGTGTTCCATATATCATTGATAACGAAATACATATCAGACCAAACACATATAATCACCAGTGATGAAATAAAAATAGAAGTAGGACCTTATCTGTCTTATTATGAAGATCCTATGATGATTCTTGAAACCATAGAGAATGTGTTAAGAAATCGAATGACCTGTCTGGTGAAAGTTCATTTAAGAAACCATTAAATGAAATAGGTGGCTTGTGAACTTGAGGAACATTCGGTGAAGAACCACCCAAATTATTTTATGTTGTGATATTTTATAAATTTGATAGATGAAATTATTTGAAATTGAAAATAATTTAACACCACAATCATTCATGGTATGCAAATTTTTAAATAATTCAATGGATTGTTTTGTATGTAAACCCGAGTTCAAGCACCCCATGACCAATCAAAGTAGCCATTTAAAAATCAGTTATGAATAGTATTAACCACATTTTGAAAATTTGAAAATTTTAATTTTATTAATAGACGTCCTTTTTTTATTCATAATTTAAAAATTATCTTGTGGTGATGTTTTGGAATTTTTTTTGAAAAGATTCAATTTTTAATAAATATGAAAAAAATGATGCATTTTAATTCAAAAAAATATCACCTTATTTATTTATAAAGATAGATTATATTTTTAATATGTTATAATGTGTGATTGAATTATTTTTCAATAATTTAATTCAATTTTTTATTGGAAGTAAGATCACATTGAAATTGGAAAAAAATTAATTTCAATCATTTGATATATTTTACTTTATAAAAACACAGTTTCTAGTTTTGAAAATAGGAATTAATTTTAAATTAATTACTTTCAATGTTGTGTTTTGAGTTTTGAAAAATTGATTCCATTTTTGGGATAATATTTTCAAAAAAAATTATATATGAACCTTTTATTTTTGTACATTATGAATATTAACTTGAGTAATTATTTTTATTTACCATGGATAAAAGGTAAATCAGGTAAATATGGTCAAAAAAATGATACAATAAAAATATAAAACTAACCATAAAAGTGTAATAATCATATTGGATGATATATTTATGACCATAAGCATCATTTCGATTATTATAGGACCCTATAGAACATATTGGGTGTGATAATGACCTTTTATAATATCTAATTTAATGAAAAGGGAAATATAACATAAACTAGTATCATATTACTAAATCAATATTAATTAGATGTATATACAAGATATATTAAAATATAAATTGTAATTAAAAATTTAAAAATATTTCCTATATCAAGGTACTTTATTCTGAAATTTTAGACATTAAAGAATTAAATTTTTTTTTGAGACAATAATGATGCAGTATTCTCCAAATTATTGAAAAGATAAAATGAATGATATTATAAATATTAAAAAAATCATTTGTATGTTTTTTAGCCATAAATCAATTATATGGATTTTTATGTAATTTTAGATTTTATTTAATGCATTTTTTTGATGGAATCAATTTTTTATAACTTTAACAAAAAAGAATTATTAAATAGTGTCAAAATTGACATAAATAAGTTCTTAAAACAAACCCTATTTTATTAAGTGACATATAAATCATAAAAATTTAAAATTAATCTAAATTAAATATATAATGTTAAAATTTTAAATATTTTTCAATTTTAGGTTCTCATGTCATTTTATAGTAACTAAATTAACCTTACATTGTAAAAATACAAGAAGACATGGTAAGAATAAAATTATTTAACCAAGGATTAAAGATAAAAGACAACGTTAATTTTATTATGTAAAAATTCCTAAAACCTATTGGTTGAGATAATATCTTAAAATAATCATCTTACCCTCAAAATAAATCACTTTGGATCTATTTTATACTGAAAATCTGTTAAAATAAATTAATATTTTAAGATCATCCCAAAGTGCCCCTCCCCCCATTAGAAGAAGCAACATATCCTTCTCTTTAATTCACAACTCTGAATCCATTTTAATCAGCCAAAACCTACCCATTTACTCTCCAAACATACCTCAATTCATCTTAGAAGTAACACATTGGGAAAAAAGTCAACTAAATGAGTCCTTTTCTGCAAATCAAATTAAGATACCTTAAAAACGGTAATAATTTTATGAAACTCTTTCAATGTTCATTAATCTTATAATTCTATTTACTAATATTTTAATACACTAAAATAATAAATAAAGAATATAATATATTATGATATGTTTTTATGATTATGTTACAACCATGTTAATCCTTTTACCCATTATATAAAGACAATATCACTATGTGTGTCTGTGTAGGGCTTATCATCTCCACACTATGGTGTGATGTGTTTTTAATCTCTAAATTATTTAGATGGGTATATTTATGAATATAATTGATATAAATAATAAATATAACATTATTTTATTACTATAAAACTTATATTCCACCCAATTACATACCATTTATCCATTAAGGAAATGATACCATCGTTTGTGCGTATGTATAACTTTCCGTCTCCACGACGCGATGAGATTCATCTTCCATGTTAACAATTCATGAATGATTATTAAATATATATATATTAAGAATAACTATGAAATATATGACATAATAATTCTACTATAATTTTATATTTATATATATGTACATATATTTCATTCACATACTTCGATTCAATGCCATAATAAAATGGAAACAACGTTAATGCGTATGTATGACCTACCATCTCCTTGAACAATGTATTAAATTTAATATGTCTAAATATTATATATATTTATATTATGAATATATATGATAATTAAATAATATTATATATTCTAGAAGTAATTAAATAAACATCTAAGTTATATGATCAAGAATATAAAGTCAAAATTCATACGATAAACAAAGTGATTATTAACTGAAATGATTCAATAAGATGGAATTGTTAATAAATGAGTAATATAAATTAATAAAAGAATCCGATATGATATGATAGATATTATTATGATTATAATATAATTAATAATTACTTTAATACAATTATACTGTGTTTCAGACATATAAGAAGAATATCAGACTTGCGGAAAGGGATTTCGTCTCTTTTTCATTTCATAGAGGAAAATTTAAATGTTATGCCCCTAATTCCTTTAATACAGTGTATAATCTAACTATGAATTTGATATCCTGAATCACATTATTTTCATGAAAATATATTATTTCCTTATTAGGAGTTATTGATAGATCAATATTACCAATTCAATATGGTTATATAATAAGGAATATTATTTATTTTTTATTATTCAATATGTGAAATAATTTGGACTCACAATGATGGGTGGTTCCCAGAAATTATATAGACCCTTGATGCATCGACTAGTTATGAGGAGATGAATTGGTTGTCCAAATGGGTTTCTAACTTTATATTTATACCGTTATATGAAAGTTCTTGGTGTTTGTAGGTTTTCAAGTTCCAAAAGACATGATGTCCTTAAAAAAAATATTTCCCTAATTTATATTCAATAAATATTTATCCAAGATATTTTTGTGTCAAAACACATATAGATGTTGTTTACCTTCCGTTATTGATTTATGGAATCTGTTTTAAGCACTTTCATGTCATATTCTTTAGGTCTTATCTAGTTAAGAAAATCAAAAGTGTGTTCAGTTATTTACCTTTCCATATAGATTGATTTGTTATTTCTTCTGTTGTACTTATGATTACTAGGCATGGGAGCTCACCCTTATTATGTTTCTCTCCCAGTGTTATGGAGAAGAGAACTTTAATTAATCATTCAATGATGAAGTTTATTTCAGTTATTTTTTAGAGTGATTCAATTTTTTCACAATGTACTATGGGTATCATGTATGTAATCTACATTTCCAATACTACTGAACCATATGGTCCTTTAGGATTTTTTTCCTTGTAAAAATGAAAATGAAATGTAATAATGAACTGACTTCCATATATCTAATGTGGGGAATTATAAAAGGAGTATCTCATCACATAGATGCCAAATGGGAATTAATACGGATTTTGAAAAACATATCCCAACATTATAAATTGGGAATATAAGTCATAAGGTAACGAAGAATCATGAATAAAGAAGGGAATAGTAACTATATTGGGGCTAGGTTATGGGTGTACATAAAGGATCATGGGAGGCATAAATGAGAAGAGAGAAATACCTTAATAAATTTAGGCATGGTAAGAGGTTTAAATTAAGGATTATGGATGGCTTAATTAGAGTGATAAGAAACTCTCATTATTTATAAATAAAATGGATAGTAAGGGGGATATGTAATAACATATCCCAACATAAATAAATTTAAATTTAGATACATTATAAAATTTTATGGACAAAAAGAGGAGATTTAATGATCCCTTACATGAGTATGTGACTCCAAAAGATTTAAAGGGGCTTCATGAGAGCTTATAGGAGATTTTGGACGACTCTAAAAAGTGGAGGGAAGAGTATGGAATTTTTCTTAGGAGTTTTAGTGAAAAGAAATGGGAGATTTGGTGGGTATATATAGGAAATTATGGGGAATTATAAATTAGTCAGGTTTTTGACTCTACAGATTAAAATATCCAATACGAAAAACTATCCAATGGTTTTTCCCTATGGTTTTATCCAAATCGAAGTGGTTTTTATTTGTTTATAACACCATGGGATGAACATATTAAAATAATTCTTATGCTTATGTAGAGACGAGTTGTACTCTTAATGAAATGATTTTATAACCTTAAAATATATTAAAGGATTTTGAGGGTTCAGAAAGGTTTAATAAAATTAATCAAATAAACATAAAATCACACAATTTAAATGGAAAGTATATATATTTTTATATATATTTTTAAATTATTTTTGGGTCAGTATGATGTCTTAAAAAACAAATTATAATTTTATCGTATTAAATTTTCCCCAAAAAATACATTGTCTTAGAAAAATATGAACAAATCATTGTTGTATAATTTTGATATTATGATTCCAAAAATTATATCGACTTTTTCTTAATAATCTTATAAATATGATAATTTCCACTTTTAAGATAAGAACCAGTATTTATTGAGAAATTTTGGGTTTTTTCACAATAGCAATTTTTCAAACCCTTAGAAAAATTTCATTTGACATCATTATATTTAATAATAATTATTCAATAATAAAATTTCATTAATTTTTTTATTTCAAAAATCTATTAATTACTCAAACAAATATTATTAATTGTAATGAATGTTACATAAAAATACTATTTTTGTTTTAGCATATCAAAATATAATTTTTATCAAAATGATAACATAAGAATTTATAAATTAAAAAATATAAAAATAAACATAAAAATAAAATATAATTATCCATAATTTTAGGGTGATATATTTTATTGTTTGTGTTAAAATAATTTTACCCTTAATTTACATATTTTCATTTCAACATAGTAATTTAATGTTACAACAATTACTATCTATATCGTTCAAAAAACAATTACCTTAATCTATTATATTAATTATTATGATTAAAAATATGAAATTTTTTATTAAAATAAATTTATGGAGGTGTAAGAAATTAATTTAGTACAAAAATTATAAACATGAAGGAATGTGCTTTTCCAAAGAAATATATTTTTTAAGTGAAAATGATATTAGTTTATCTCTATAAATTATAATCCTAATTTTATTAATTTAATTGAAAAAATATATTTATATATAATCTATCAATTTAATTTAGATAATTTATTATTAGGGGTTATTTTAATTAATTAAAATTCTCAAACATTATACATATTAAAACGGTTTATAGAAAAATGTGTTTTTTATCCTGAAAATAAAGTGTACTAAAATAACTAATAAGGATGACTTAAATGTAATTAATTGACTTAAATATAACTTAATTTTTATTATTTTTTATTTTAAAAAATATAATATTAAGATTTTTATATAACTTTATTTAACACAAGAAATGACAGTTTTACATGAAAATTGCATTTTTCATTATTTTTTTGAAAATTCTATTTTTTTAAAAAAATAGAAAAATTTAAAACTTTATTAATCTTGATATTATGAAATAAATATTAATATAAATTTATGAAATATATTTTATACATGATAATATATTCTACAAAAAATTAATTAAAAAAATTTATTTTTGATGAAAACATATTATGATGAACAGAAATAAATTACCAATAATTGATTTATTATTTACTAAGTATTTATAAATATATTTTAGAGATATATATATATATACATATGTTTTATAAATTAGCTAATTATAATAAAAAAGAAAAAATATAATTTAAAGGTTAAAATGGTCATTTTTTAAATCTGATATCTATTTTGGTTCGGTGTTGCGTATCTCATACACTGTCGAACAAAGTTTACCATTTTAAATGCTCGAGTCACAACAATATTACCTCGTTAATAAATTAAATCCTTATAATTTAAACATGAAATCAATCAAAATGTAATCATTAATATTTATTTGTAAAAACCCACATCTTAAAAAGGGTTAATAAAACATCGTCATAAAAAATAGAGAAAGGGAAGTATGAATGTTATCATGTAACTATGTTTCTAAGTAAGAGAAAATTATTGGAAATTTAAAACTGAATCATTAAAGAGAAAACTAAAATTAAATAACTAGGTGAGTCTGATAGAGAACACAATTCAAATAAAGTAAATAACAAGAATACCATAATTCTTTAATGGATAAAATCATTATCAATTCATTGGAAAAAATCCTAATATGAAAACATTTTTTTATTCATGATTATTTTCCAATATTTAGGGAATTCCATTATCATCAAGACTATGAAAATAGGTTAATATAATTTCATAAAAATTATAATTATTTACACCACAATATCAACTCTTTATCTAAATAATGAGAATTCAATATGAATTTTTTTAATCATGGAGCACTATAAACTCAAAACAGATCTCATAATACACAAAATAATAACAATCTATTCTACCTATATTTTACTAAATCAAAAAAATATATAGCATAACGTATGATAAATCATTAATATATTATTCTCCATAATTTCACAAATATACCCAAATCTTTAATATATATAATTAGTTATATATATATTCATATGTACCACTAATATCATCAAAATTAAATAGTGCTTTATACAAAAAGGTTGTCTCATAACCTTCATTTTTTGAGCTCCAAAAACATAAGATCAATCATCTCAGAAAATCTTAATAGTTATGTATATACCTTAACCAAATATAACATCTCCCAAATTACCATTAATCACCTCAAACTAAAAAATATTTGATCATGTGATATGTTTCCAAATATATAATACCCTTTCAACTTATAAATCACCAAAATCCGTATCATTTATTTTAAACCTAATATTACCCTTAGATATATCATCCCAAAAATCATTATCTTTTTCAAAAATCCAATAAACCATTGATGGTAATGAATCCATCAATCATGTGTTTTCAAATATATCACATTGTCACTATAT
This sequence comes from Viscum album, assembly GCA_963277665.1. Lineage (NCBI taxonomy): Eukaryota > Viridiplantae > Streptophyta > Magnoliopsida > Santalales > Viscaceae > Viscum > Viscum album. The sequence continues at coordinate 1,875,823,449 of OY728150.1, read as the reverse complement.
AACTTTATAGGACATTAGTACCATTCAATGTAAATTTCATGTCCTTAAAGAAAAAAACCTAATGTAAAATCCATAGATGTTTCATGATTCTTATATCAATATTGTCATTAATATACAACATTGAGAGCATAACTCTAAAATACCCTTACATCAACTCTTTAATATTTACACTTCAATAATTCCCATATAATAGGTCCTCCCTAAGTCCAAAAAAATTAATATTGACACACTTTATTATAGTAAAACAATTACATTACTAAATAATATTCATCCTCCTCCTAGTAGTTTTATAGAATTGATTGGTGATTCATGGTACAAAGTGTGAGTTCCTTCACCTAGTGATTTATATTGGTTTTATAAAATATAAACCATTATACAACAAGGATTACATAAAATTAAAAAAAGGAATACTAATAATATTTTCTATAAGAACATTCATATAAACATCAACTTGTTATACATTATCATAGATTTTTTTGTCAAATAATTTCAGTTTGTGACTTTATATTCTAAGAAAACATAATAGAATTTTCATAGGGAATGAATTGAAATGCAACATGATAGTCACTACATGTAATTCAATCATTAGGCCCCATATCAGCATAAAAAATTCCTTGTTCCCTTGATCAAGGAGATTTTTGATGGCCACCATGCTTCTCAACCCTTGGAATGGAGAATTGTTTGGATAATTCCCAACTTATTTATAATTGTGACATGGAGTTTTATAAGGTACCATATATTGAAAATTATTTCCATACATCACATTATTCAGTTATTCATGTAAGTTGGATTTATTATTCATTACTTTTCCACACTTAAAACACCTCTTAATTCCTTTATCACATTTCCATTAGTTTCTCTTTCCATAGTTGTTTCATAAAAGTAAATAGTATATTCATTTACTTATCACCTTTATTAGAGAAAATTATTTGAGATGTCATCTTATACATCATTAATGGCTTTGGCAATTAAAAAATGAACTAGTTTTTAATTTTTATTTTTTATAGATGTTTTGGAAAAATCAAAAGATGACCCACATGATCTCCCATCATGTTAAGAAATCATTATTGAAGACACCTCATTTTCCATCCCATTGGTTGTTTAATTGGTTAATACTTTTTATTACCATTCAATAAAATAATGGTAAATTTAGGGATGAGTAATTATTAACTATTAATCACATAAATAGGATCCCAAAAAATTAATCTGCTAACTTAAAATTGAGATTTATTTGTTAACTTATGAATTTCGAAGCATCAATAAATGATTTCCATGATCTATTCTTTAGCATAAATACATATGTGGATTTTGGATCCATTAATAATGGTTCATAATTATCATTTAAAGTTTCCAATGCATACCCCCTTGGAGTGTCATAATAGGTGACCAATAACGCCGTTTTTCACATACGAGGTTTCCCCAGGTTACGCACGGGACACCGTGTCAGAGTTGATACCACCAGGTACATCTATTGCTGGACCACGTGCACATAAAATATCCAACCATGAATGTATTTTTTTGATAAACCACATAATATATAAATAACCATATTTATGTATGTTTTCTTATACTTTGAATTATCCTTAATACTTTTCCTATTGTTATCTAATACAAATCTAAAAAATAACTAAACATATTCTCTAATTCAAACTATAACAACCCCAAACTTTATTTCACATTATCACATGATGTATTACATAAATGATTTTTTTATAAAAACCCAAAAAACTATAATTCTAGTTTATTTAGGAATTGGGTACAAGAAATAACATAATGAACCTGGGATATAACAAAATTATTGAAATCATCATTAACATTTATCTAAAATTCCATGGATTTTTAAAACTGCACAAGATAACATGGGAAAAACATAAGAAAGGGTTGAGCTCTAAATCCTGGTAAGGGAATAAACATGGAATAAATTAGTAAATTTTATAAAGTAGGTATATTAATGCGGCATAAAATATTTTGAATCATAAACATCAACAATGAGATATGAAGCTCTACATATGATAGCCATCCAACCATCCTTGTGAAGGGGTGTGCTGATATCATGACATGTACTGGGAAGGAGATGTTCTAAATAGTATAATCTAGTTGATTTCCTCTAAGTCCTATAGATCATGTCATTCCATGTAATCCCTCTATCCTTGTAAGGGTTTCACCTCACCCATTAAAAGGTGGATTATCAAAAATAATAAAAAATTTCTGTAGGGCCATTCAGTCATATCATAGGAATTGTGGTAACAATTTAAAACACTTCATCACAGACATATGTCAAGGGTAAAAAGATAAGACTTCATGGAGTAAAAATTAACATAAAGTAATATAGTTCCCTTCAAATATCAACATTATATATCATGATACTAAATATTTCCAAATTAATTGGAGTTCTATATAATTCTGGGTCATCCCTTCATATTCATTTCATTCTCATGCTTATGTGCTCCTCGTAGATCATTCAACATGGATTCATTCATCATCATAATTTATTACATGATTAGGTATTTTTGAATACATACATTTATATCCCCAATAAAAGTATATGTTCCTATAGTTTAACACCCTTTATAGAAAATGGGTATGGTTTTCACTACAAAATTACCATGGAATGGAAAAGCATAATGATATTTCGACAACATAATGGTGCCACATAATGGTTCATAAAAATTATTTGACAAGAGATAAAGGGGTAATTAATCACATTGACTCCAATTTTTATGTAATAAGGAAATTTAAAAACCTATCCCAACCATATAAATTTGAAATAGAAGGCATAATGTTATAAATAAACTTGAATAAAGAAGCGAATCCAAGTTATATTTGGGCATGATACGTAATGGGTGTACATAAAGGATCAGAGGATGATTAATGAAGGTGAAAGGGGATTTTGAAATTAAATTTTATGTAAGTAGAATGTGGAAGAATATATCCCAACATAATAAAATGGAATTTATGATATATAACATAAAATATGTGTTTGAATGGAAATGAGTAGAGAGAAACCCATTACTAAATTTAGACATTATAACATGTGCACGTAAAAGATCATGGAATGATTAATGAGAGTTAAATGAATATACAATTACTTATAAATCAACTTGGTAGTGTGGGGGATATTTAATAACCTATCTCATCATATGAAAAAGGAAATTTAGTGACATTACAAGAAAGAAGTGCTTGAAAAAATGGAGGGTGGAAGATCGCTTACATGAGTGTGTGACTCTAGAAGCTTGGGGTGGAAATCTTGAGAGATTGGCGGCACCTTGGTATGAATATAGAGAGTTTAGGTATGATTATTCAAGTCCTACAAGTCGGTTTAGTGAAGCTAAATGGGGGCACGATTTGTTTTATATAGGAAATAAGGAGGATTTCTTTATTATTTAGGTTTTGAATTCTACATAATAAAATATCCAAAACCACAAACCAAAACATGGTTTTTGAAAATTGTTTCTACCAAATCGGATTGTTTTTTATTATTTTATATTTTCAAGGGCCTATATTATTAAAATAATTCCCTTCCTTATGTATAGGTGATTTACACTCCAAATGAAATGATTTGGGATGGTTCGAAGATTCTTAATAAAAATAATCAATTAAACATAAAATAAAATTCATTGAATGAAAAATATATATATTTGGTCATGTGTCCCTTTTATATTAATTATTAAAATATTTTTGGGTCATTATAATTTTATAAAAAACAAAATATATTTATATAGTATTTAATTTTCACTAGAAAATCAATTATCATAGAGAATAATGAAGAATTCACCTTGGGATAATTTCACATATCTTATTATAATAATTATATTCATTATATATATATTTTTATATAATTGAATTTTTACTTTTAAATTAAGAACCAACATTTAATTTGAAATGGTGGGTTTTTGACAATAACAGGTTTTCAGACCATTTTAAAATTTTCATTTGAATTCATAAATATTTTATGATCATTTATATTTACTAAAAACAATTTATTAATTATATTTTTTTATTTTTTTATTTCAAAAATATATTAATTAATCAAAATAAATTTCTTAATAGAAGTGCATTTTATTTTAAAATTCAATTTTTGTTTTATCGTATCAAAATATAGTTTTTTATCAAAATGATTACGTAATAATTTATAAAGTAAAAACAATGAAAACATAAATGAAAGCAAAATATAAATATTACCACTATTAGGGTTGCATTGTTTCGGGTATTTTTTGAATTATATTATCATTAATTAACATATTTTCTTTTTACCATAGAATATTATATTTACTGCAGTTACTAATCATATTGTTAAAAAAAATGATGTTGACATTGTAACTTAATATTAATAATTATGATTCCAATTATTGAATCAATTTTATCGAAATCCATTTATAGAGGTGGAACAATTTAATTCAATATGAAACCCATAAGCATTACAGAAAGAGGTTTTCCAAAAAAATATCTCTTTTAAGGAGAAGTTAATATTACATTCACTCTAAAACTGGTAATATTCATTATAAAAATTTGAATTCAAACACACACAAATATATATATATATATATAATATAACCATACAATTTAGATCATTTCTCATTAGGGGTTGTTTTAATAAATTAAAATGAAGAAACATTCTGCATAATAAAACTATTTTCATAAAAATTCATTTTTAATCAGTAAAAAAACCACATACTAAAATTCAGTATGAACATAAATTAAATATAAATAATTTAATTAAAAATATATTAATAATAATTATTTTGAATTTATATCAAACTAAAATATTATTGGGACCTTATAGTACATAATTTATCAAAGTAAAGGACAATTATACTTAAGAAGGTATTTTCAATATTCTCTGATAAATATCTATTTTTTAAAAATCCCAAAATAATTCCCTATGTTAATATTGATATTATGATATTAAAATTTTTCTAAATAATAAAAAAATTCATAAAATTAATTTAAAAAAGCATTTTTGATGAAAAAATATTTTGAATAACAAAGAGACATTAACAAATATTAACTGATTATTTACAAATTGTTTATCAATATATGAAATATGTGTGTGTGTTTGTTTATTTTATAAATTTTATAATCCAAATAAAATAATAAAATATTATTTGATGGTTAAAATGGTTGTTTTGTAAGTAATAATTATATGTTTGGGTTCAGTGTTGAGTATCACATATGATATCGAACATAGTTTACTCGTTTAAAAACGCTGGGCGTTACATAGGTTCATCTCCCCATGAACAAAAAATATACGGCAAATGATCTTTTTACACAACCCTAGTGTTCATGTTCACATTATATCTATAATAAATTCAATTTTTTCGTATTTCTTTATGAGTGTATTTAATGCAAAAGTGACGTTTATTGAAGATAAGGGTTATTCCCTATTTTTACAAATTTAAACTCCATGTTATTCCCTAATTATATAGAATAAAATTCATGAGATCGTTTCTCAAAGATTGGTCTCATGCCTTTGATATGACATATTTTTTTAATGATTTTACATAACTCACATCTTATAATTTTTACAAAAAATGATTAATTTCAAAACAATGTTCATGTTTTTTATAATAAAAAAATAAGAAGAACATTGTTCGAGTTTATTTAATTAATCTTTAGTATAATGTTTTAATTATATATTTTATCCTAATAATAAAACTTTTGTGGTTCATATTTTTTAGTATTCCAGATTAAAATTCCTACATGTCCTTAGAAGGGATCTTTAGCAAATTTGGCCAATTTAAGGGCTAGAGGGACCACACTAGAAGGCCTAACAATGTTTTTGAGAAAAAAAGATGAGGGATGGTGATATAATTTTTGGGATCAGTCCAGAAGCCCAAATTTGATGAAACTATATAATATGTTCTTTATTATCCAAAAAATCATAGATAAATATTTTTAGCCTAATTCAGCTAAAAAGGTGCCCAATTAATCCATGAAACTATGTACCACCCTTTGTCCAATATTTAAAAGCATTACACAATCCATGACTTTTCTAATTATATATACATGAGATTGAGATGATATTTTGCTATGTGAATGCATAGATATAGGCAGCCAACTTTTTAGAAGCAATAGTTCTGATTTGAGGGAATTTTCAGGTTCAAAACCCATTCACATTATGTAATTAGAAAGAGTCTAGATTAAAGGGAAAGAAGAAAATTGTTTATTCAAATATCCATAACTTTGGCATCCATTGAAATTTTGTATCCAAATTTATTGCTATTTGAATAAACAATTTTCTTCTATCTACTTTAATTCAGACATTTCAGAATGACATTATGTGAATTGTTTTTTAATTGGAATATTCTCTTAAAAATAAACCGTTTCTTCTTCAAATTTGGCCAACTATATCATTTATTTCACACTGAAAAATATATTGTCAATTTGATTTCAATTTCAAGAGAAACGTCAAGGATAGTGTTCTAGTTTTAAATCTCATACAGAATGATGAGATGAAATATAATTGATCAATTGTTCCCTTTAGTGGTACATTTGTACCTTGAAATTTTTATCCATGATTCATTTTGATTATTTAGAACCTGTTATATAGTATCAACAAATTTGGGCTTCTGAATTGATCCTAGAAATTGTATCATCATATCTGGTCCAATTTTCTCTAAATATTTGTTGTGCATTCATGTGAGGTCCATATAAAAGTTCAATTTTCTGAATTATGAAAAATAACCCTTCTAATAATATGTTTTAACATCCATCAGGAACCCTAAAAAAGAAAAATAACATATTTTGTATTATTAGGATGAATTATTTGTTCGAAACATTAAATTGTAGTTTAATTAAATGAATACTAAAAATTATCTATATATGTGTTTATAATCAAAACATGAACATTGATTGGAAATTAAACATTTTAAAATGAAACTTATCTGATATGAGTAATGTAAAATATTGAATGGATATGTAATATTAAATTCCCCACACATATTTTTATACATTTCCTCATTATCAATAAATATAATAACTTTACTAAATCAAATTCAGTCAACAAAAAATGTTAAAAAAAAATTCACCGATCAGGGGGTCTAGACGTGTTTAGTATTCCATATATAATTTCACCCAATATTTTTATTGAAATAATGATTCAAAAACAATTTATTCACCATGGTCAGAATTATAAATGGAAATTGTGGGTACTCATAACTTACTCCTCTTGAGATGATAAAAAATTATTTGTATAGTTTCACTCATTCACAATCCAAAAGTAAATATCATAGATTTTAAAAGATATATAATCATACATTCCCTATTCTAATGTCCATATGAATAAATATTTCTTTTATGATTTTTTTAGTGGATATGGTATAGTAGGAATATATTGGCCAAAAAATAGGAATAGATGGGTAAAACACAAACATGGAAAAACCAATGCACAGTTTTTGAAATAATACATAGATGGTTATGGAAAAACATTTCTACAAGGTTGTGATGTTTCAAGAAATACAAGAATGAGAAAGGAAATGATGATATGTTTATAAAACACAAAACATTTCCAAATGACATAATAAAAGATGATTAATGTGGTCTTTTTCTAGATTTTGATTTTTTTTATTTACAAGCTCAATATTCAAAGGTTCATTAGAGGATCCATCATGAGGCATAGAAATTAGATTTCCTAATTGAAGTGAAATTTCACATACATTACCCTTGGGGTTGGGTAATGGTTGAGCTAGGATTTGAGAAGATTTTTGTTTTTTTTTAGTTAATGTGGGATGAATGTTTTTCTAGTTTTGGTTTCAATGATTTTAATGATAGAATAGGTGAAGGAGGAAAAAACTCTTATAATAATTTCCAATGGTATCTTGGAAGAAGAGTATTGTCACAAATTGGGATTAAAAAAATTTATGTTATTTGTAAATGGATTAAATTGGTTTGGGAAATTGGAAGACTCGTTAGGATAGTGATATCCAGGAGGAGAAAGATAATGGTTTTTCCTTTGTACTCATGGTGAAAAAGGATAAGGTTATTGGATGTTACCTCAACATTTTCTAAATTGGAATTGGTTTTGATATTTAGGAGGGAATTGAGGGGAATGAGAAATTAGATTATCATTCCATATGACTGGGTTATAAATAGAACTGATTGGATCAAGGTAGGTTGGTTTGAGTTTCTAATGAACTAACCTGATCGTTTAGGGATGGTGTTCTGGTGAACATATACTACACTGAGCTCCATTGGTCCAGATGAATCTAATGAATCAACATGAATATATGGTTATGTTTCATTGGATGATCAAATGATCTATATATTCTACAATTATTTATTGGTTCAGGGAAAAGATATTATGGAGAAGATGAGGATATTGGTTTGGCAGTCGGAGCTAGTTTTCTCATAATACCTCTAAGTTCACTCGTCCACTCTGTCATCTTCTTGGGCTCTATGGATTAACTCTCTTGGACTTGTTTGACTTGATCATGTGCTCTATTATGTAATTATAGTGTGTTTTAATCCATATTTATTATGATATTTTATAAATATATATTAGTTTTTAAAAAATTGCCCCACCATTTGCGGCATCAATGAGAGTACTTTCTATATCCAGTAACCCCTCATAAACATATTGGATAATAAGTTAGTCATATATTTGGTGGTTTGGATATGTTTTTAAAATATTATAATACCTCTCCCAATTCTCATGGAGTTATTCATTGGGGAATTGATAGATACCACTTAAATCCTTTTAGATTGAAGTGGTTTGAAAAGTAAGAAATAATTTATCTAAGAAGAGGCTCTTCATGTAATACCATGTTGTTATAGAACAAGGGGGAGGCAGTAAACCCATGACATAGAGGAGTTATCTGTTGACAAAGGGAATGATAGAAGTTTGTTTTTTCTTCAAATACCCCTTCACTATTCACGGTATATCACAACACATGTAACTCTTTGAGTTGGGGATAAGGATCCTCATTGGCTAGCATGTGGAAATGAGGTAGAAGATAAATGAAGCGTGAGTTGAGTTATAAATATCCATCAATGTTTCAATATTGAATATGAAGGGGTTTATAATTCTTATTAAAATAATAGAGTTATTTTTTGGTTTGTTCCCTAAGATTTTCCATATCTAGTTTAATTTGATAAAAAATGAATGGTTTTGGAGTGCTTTGATTATACCTAATGAACCTCCTATATTCGAGAAGTTTTTGATTTATTTACAGGTAAAACTAATATGATTTAATATTTAAGAGGCTCTGGGGAATTATAGGATGACTTAATAGGTTTAAGAATGTGGTTTTTGCTTTGTGGTTTTATTTATCTTATGCTTTTTATGGTAATGTAGGATTCCCCTTGTGTTTTTTCAAATTTTTTTTTGTTTTTTTTTTTTGAAATAAAAAACTACAAACTATTAGTTACACCATCCCCAGTAACATTTCATTTTGAGTTATTGTTAATTTTTTCCTTTTTATAGTTCAATGGTCCAGTGATCTTCTAATGTGTAAATTGGCACTAGGATAGAAACCTCAGTGATGCTACAAATTATATATTCGATTGTTTTCAATTTATAGCCTTTTGAATGGGGGGGGGGGGTTCACAAAGCTTAAATGAATAATTGATTAATGAATATTTATTTAATAATATAATCGTTATTTGTATGAGTTAATATTTAAGAATTTCTTCTTGTGATATCCTTGAGAGTTTCTATATATTTCATTAAATCATCAACCACTTCACAAGATTATTTTTTATCAGAATTCAAATTTGGTATGGATTTAATCCTAGGTCTAACTCGGGTGTTAACCTCAATAAATTATTATTTATGGAAGGCTAGATATATCATAAACCCATGTTTACCTCTGGTTCCAATAATCCATGGAAAACACGTGTCAAATAAAAATTTCATTAATCTATGACATTTAATGCTTAACATACAAAATATTTATTTAAATAATATTAATCAAGAAAAAACTCACAATCGCTTAATATCCCAAAATTATGACTCACTCCAGTGAGAGATTTAATCATCCATTTATATGGTTTGTAATATGTTTTATAATTTTTATGGTTATTATTTTAAAATAGAATAAAAATAATCATACAAGATAAGAGTAGTGGGCCAAACACAAATAAGAAACATATAGAGAATTAAAAACACGCTTTTGATTGAATGAGAAAGTAAAAAGGGGGAAGGGGTTTCAAATTTAATTAAACTATAATTATGGGCCATAATATTTAACAATATAGGTTTTATGATTAAAATAAAATAGGAATAGTAAATATTCATTAAAATTAAAATGAAATTGATAACATACATGATTGCAATTGGAATGAACAGAAAAGAACATGAAAATAATGAGAGGAGGAAGGGTCATTAGGGTTAAAATGTGAGTTTTTAGGGTCCATCTATGCCTTTTTTCAAGGCTTTGGTCATTCTAATACATCCTCATATATTGTGAAATTTTAACCCCTTACATGTAGAATGGGGGATGAGAATATATGCAAGGTGGTGGACTGGTTACATTCCAAATATGCCCCTCTTGTTTTCTTAACAATTTGATAAATCAAAAATCTTAATATACAGAAATATTCTGCTTTAATGTTGTACATATATATATATATATATATAATATAAAACATAAAAATTTTCTTTCCATTGGACATATTTCTCCAATGTTATGGTTATTTTAAAAAACAATTTTCCTTTTCCCATTTTAATCCAGAATTTTTTGATGGCTACAATGAGAATGTATTTTTGAACGAGAAGATTCATTAAAATAAAAAAATATCTACTAAAATTTTGGATTTATATTAATTTTGATATAATTGAGCTTTTATATACATTTCATTAAATTATCACCCACATTACAAGATAATTGTTTATCAGAATTCCCAACTGTTTTTTCTTTAATCAAAGCATAAACAAGGGTATTAATATAAATCCATTATTAATTATGGAAAGTTAAATACTTCATGAACCCATGTGTAGTTGTAGTTCAAATAATCCTTTTATTCTACATTTCGTGACAAAATGTCATTAATCCATGACAATTTACGTTAAACATGCACAATATAAATGTAAATAATATTAATCAAGAAAAATCTCCCAATTTCTTGACTTACCCAAATTATAACTTTCCACAATGGGATATTTACTCAACCACTAATATGGATAGTAATATGGTTTAAAATTTATTTCTATGGAGTTAATAATAGAATAAAAATAATTGTACATGTTATGAGTAGTGTGTCGACCACACACATGAAATGTGAAGAGAATTAAAACACACATTTGATTGAATGAGAAAGAAAAATATTCATGGGGGTTAAAATTGATTTAAACTATTTTTAAGACCATAAAAATTTTAAAACATATGGATGGATGATAAAAATGTAACAGGACAAGTAATTATTCATTAAAATTAAAAAAATTGGAAACAAATTACGTGATTATAATTGAAAAGAATGCAAAAGAACATGAAATCAAAGAGTTGAGGAAGGGTATATCAAATGAAAATTGAGTTTATAAGGCCCCCCAGGACATTGTAATATTTTTTATGCCAATATATCCCCTTCTATTTTGAAATTCCATCCCCTTTCTAGTATAATATGGGGAAGAATCTATATCCGAAGTTGGTGGACAATTTTTATTCTAAATCTACCCCTTATGTTGGATCAAAAATTTTATTAACTAAACATCCAAAAATGTAGAAATGTTAAAATTAAAAGTTTTAGATATAGAAGAAAAAATAAACTCTTAAAACATAACATCAACATGACATTTATATCCAATTTCGTGGCTATTTGAATAAATAATTTTCTCCTATCCATTTTAATCAGGAAATTATCGAAGGCCATAATGTGAATGGGGTTTTGAATAGAAATATTCTCTCAAATAAGAACTATTTATTCTAAATATTAATCTATATATATCATGGTATTAACACTAAGAAATATAATATCAATTATATATATATATATATATTATGAGAAAAATTAATAATTGTGTGATGATTTTAAATATTATGCACAATGGTGGGATGGGATTTCATGGATCATTTGGGCCCATTATTTGTTGATTTTGGACTTAAAATTTTTCTCCATGATTTCTTTGGACAATAATGAAAATAATATATAGTTTCATAAACATTAGGGTTCTATATAGAGAACAATAAGTGTATCATCATGGATGGCTGAAATTTTTCAACAGATTTGTTGGGCCTTTTGTGTGGTCAATGTGGCCCTTTAATTGGCTGAATTGGAAAAATATCCCTTCTAATGATATGTTTTAATCTTAATCAATAACACTAAGAAAAATAACAACATAATGTTTATTGATATTTTGAGATAATTTATCAATACATTAAACTATAGTTTTGTTAAATAAACTCAAAAAATGATCTTCTTAATATGTTTATGATCAAAACATGAACATTGATTGTTAAAAATTCATTCGTACAAGAAAATTATTTTATGTATGTAATGTAATATAAGGAATGAATTAGTAATATCATCCTTACAAAATTCATTTAAAATATACATACACCCTGTTGAACTCAATGGGTTCAATTTTCAGAACAGGGATATGTAGGAGTCCACCATATGGTTAAATACTGAAATTTTTTCAACCCCATGATTCTCCCACTGCATTATCCATGAGAGGTCCCCTAAAGGATACACTTTTATTCATATAAAACTACCAAAATGAGTTTATTTTTTTCGATACTCTTCTTATGATACCTTAGTTCATTCTTCAATGAAATTAATGTTTGACGTGACCTTCACAAATTAGTTATTGATCATAATATTATATATTTACATATTGGATATATTTAAACTAAAATGTGACCTTTATTACATTCCAAAATGGTTTTAAATAAACAATTAACATTTAAGATGACATTAGAATATAAATTTCCCATCATAGTCCTTGGATGTTTTTCAATTCCATTGTAGCCTTCAAAATTAATCATGGATCTATAAATAAAATAACACCTTTTTAGATGAATTTATACTCTAAATAGGTCTCTAGAGTATTTGGTTATATTTTAAAACCGTTGTGACATTACAATGATTTTTTCAAATTTAAATCCATTGAATTTACTCCAAATGGATTAAAACTACATATGTACCTTTCTATAAGTATTTTAATTATTCATTGTCTTCTTTCTGAAATAAAATTATAGAGTTCTTCCTTGTAACAATTTAGATCAAAGAGTGCCCTCCATTTTTTGATATAAAAAATATTTATCAATATTTCTTATTTTATGAACTCATGAATCCCTACATAACAATTTTATAATGATTTTATTACTCAAAACAATTTTTGTTAAGGAATAAAATTGGAATAATTTGTCAAGTGCATTTTCCAATCATAAATTGTAAACAATATAATTGACTTATATTAAATATAACGAATTTTGGGTAATTAAATTAATATATTTTAAATATATAAATTATTAATAAATTATAAAATAATATCCATTATAGGATGATATGAATGATCATCCTATTTATTTTAATATGCATATCTCTACACCGTAGTTTCTTCATACCAAGGGAGTGAAAGAAGTGGAGGATAAATTTTTTTAAAAAATTGTACACTTTAAGTTAAGTATTTTCAATTAATCTAATGTAAACAAATGATTCTAAATAGATAATAAATACATATACAACTAATGGGGTTTTCTAGTACATATCTAAAATAAGAAAATTATCAGATAATGGTAATTCAAAAGGGTAGTCTCTAGGAGACTCTATTCAATAATATGTAATAATAAACAAAAATTGATGTTTGTTCTATGGTTTAGAGATTATATATTACTATTTTTTATAATTATTATATTTCATTAATTATTTTAAATATTTCTAATTAAACTCTGAAATATTCTCCAATATGATTACTATAATGAAGAACAATTAACATCATGTTATATGGGTATGATTTCAATGGTGTCACCCTAATGCGTCATCTCACTCCTGAAAACATAAAGGTGTTCAATCCATAAAGGTTGGATTCACTTCAATAGTGAAATAGAGGGATTAAAATCTACATATATATCTCTAATAGTTTTTTTGTAACTCCGCGAATAAAAATGTAAGATCCCATTTTATACTTCAGGTATATATCCTATATTTTCATATATAAATATAATTTTTTCTCTAATAAAATCATCTAAGGGAGGAGCACAGATTGGTAGTCCATGTAATAGGGGAAACCTATCCATGAACAAAATTTCTTTAAATTTTAGTGTAAAACATAAAATGTGCACACAATTTGTCAAACTATATGTATAAACAGTGCGATGTCTGGCACCATATATTGTAGTTGTTCATGGATGGAAAAAAATTTGTATAACCATATAGAAAAATCATGTTCCCTATTAAAAAGTGGTAAATGGCCATTTTGACATCTCATCCTTAAACGTTTATCCTCCCCTTAACCTCACTTAATTTCACAATATCTCTCCAACATGTGATATCCCTCCCATTCCCCTCCATGGATTTTATGTATCCCCTTCATCTATGCTTGGATTCGACCTCCTTTCATTTCATTAGATCACCCTCACAAGCAATATAATTCAACATGATCCCATTCAATGTTTCTTCCACCATCTTTAGCATTGAATTCATATGACCTAAAATAAAATATTTCTCGTGTGTTTTAATAGTTTCTTAATTTTCTCTTGTTCCAGTCCAAATCAGAGATCGATATAGGGTGAGAATTCTACTTCGAGTCTAAGGTAGGTGTCCAAAACATTTTCCCTAAATGTTATGATTTCTATAGCTTGAAACATTATTCCATATACCATAATTTACATTTATTTATTCAAAAATTATATGTACATTAATGTAATCTTTTGGAACATAATCATGAGGATCCTTATACACTTTTATATGGTTGAAGGATGATAACCTCAATTTGGACTACCCCTTAAGGTGGGTTCAATTTAATTTCAATGATTACTGTTCTTACCTTGTCACTAATGCACCCCTTGGGTGTGTTGAGGATTCTATATTCTATTGGAAGACATAATTTAATTAAAATAATTAATAAATAGTAGTTATACACACATGTACCTTTTTATCACTTATAAATGAGAATGATAATTGACATAAATTGAAATAAAAAATGTCATGGATAATTACTAAGGACTTCTTGTAAACTTATAAATTTAATGTGTCATGGCCTATCCCCTGGGGCCCTTAACATGAATACCCCATGCCCGCCTTCCATAGGCTAGGGCCTGGAAACAAGCACCGAAATGCGTACTTCCTAAAATGGGAAGGCGCTGCCTTTATAAACTGTAAACTCACACAATCCAAAAACACAGCTACTTACAAGAACAAAGTAAACTATATAGTAAATAGGGTGTGTATAGAAATTAAAGGAGACGTAATAAAAGCCCAACTGCAAAGTACAAGAAAAACTAGAATGTACAAGTAAAACTGATTACATCTCCTGAGAACACCCACCAAGGATCCTACCTAAATTCTATGTATAGCTCTAGAATGATCGTCTTAGCATATCAACTCATCAAAGGACCACCTCTGAGCATTCTCTAGTCCAGATACCATCGTCCTCAGTCAACGATGTCCTTCATCTACACCAGATACAACAAGGTTTGGGAGGTATCCTGTGCAGGGGTGAGTATAACAATACTGAGTAGGTACCCCAAGACCCCTGAAGTACTCTCAAATCCACAATGGATTAACCACAAAACATAAAAACAACAGTCAAACCTACTTAGTTATATGACTATACATATACCTATGTTATCATAATATACCCACCTCTCATAGGAGGGAAGAATACCACACAGGTAATACAATGAAGAAAACCTACCACACAAGTACACCATAAATATATAAGACTTAGAAAAAAATGTATACAACTCTGAGAAACAGGATTATGATGTTGAACCACACGGGATCGCTATGAAAGCTGATAGCTAGCCACACGATTCTCTAGGGATAATAACAAGTAACATCCCTAGTCACAACATAAAACACATTGGATAATGGATAACTACTCCTCAATTGAATACATTGGGTTTACTGCGTCACATAGAGATGCTTCCCACTAACAATGGATTGCTACGGTACATCTCTTGTCGAGTACCGTGCGTCTGTCGTGTCACACAGAGGCACTCCCCACCATGGGTCTGTCGCGTCACACAGAGGCACTCCCCCTCATGGCCTGTTGAGGTACTCCTCCTGTCAAGTACCATGGTTTTTCCATGTCACAAAGAGGCGTTCCCCACCATGGGTCTGTCTTGTCACATATATGTACTCCACACTGGGCATATCGAGTCACTCTGAGTCAAAACAGTCAATAGTCGTCAAGATTGATCCAGTCGCAGGGTTCTGTACATAGTGCACATGGGAGAACCACTACCCAATACATCATTCATACATTAACCATTTGAAAGTACCATTAGTAAGTATCCCAATGTCATTCACATCATCGAGGACCCAACGCAACAGACAATGCGTCAATCGGACGCCCATCCGGTAAGTCATTAGTGTTACAACTCCGAGGGCCCGGTTGGATTCAGGGTCCGATCAAACCAATATTTACTATAACCTTATCCAAAATACATGTGTGGTATACCAAAAAGGACCATCTATAACCAAGGTTTCTGGTGTCATAGACGGTTCATCAAACGGACACCCAGTTCTCATGTCACGGTAAAAAAGGCGAAACTGGGTATGAATGGGCTAGGGTCCGGCCCGGATGGCCCTGGACTTCGAAGGCCCAAACCATATAAGGGGTATCCTGGCCACACCCATGTTGGGTGTGGCTAGCTGGTGCAGCCTGGTGGTGTGGCCCAGTGGCGCGGTCGGGTGGCGCATCTACGGGGCACAGTCCGGTGGCGCAGCCCAGTGGCACGGTCTGCTAGAAATGGTTCCAAAGGGGAAGCATCCCCCTTACATTAGGAATGGAAATGGATAGTGAATTAAGGCGCTTCCATTTCACTGAGGGACTCTATCACATCTCGCCGAACCGCAATGGTCGGCCGATGTTCTGGCTGGTCCTCCTTCCCACGGCGCTGTCACGCATGGCTTCTCCACTGCGGTTTGCACGACTGGCCGCTCTTCGGTCTGCACCGTAGTCAAGCAATCACGAACTCCTACTCCACAGGTGGTACGGATGCACATCTCTACTCTTCCTCGCGGCCAGCCAGATGTCGGCCACTACAACCACCATGGCTGATGGGCCGCGACATCCTCATCATCTGGTGGGGCAGACACACGCTGCCGTTCTTTCCTTGCGACCAGCTAGGTGTCGGTCGCCTCCTACATCCGTGAGCCATCACAGCTTCGTTCGAAACCCGAAAAATATTTCGTTCACATATTCATGATCATCATGCTGAGGCCTCTACATCCATATGTCATTCATAGAAAAACCTACTATTTCTAGCATCATTAAATATTTGGTGTTGACAAACGCACGAAGAACACACGAAGAACAAAAGAAAAAGGGTAAATTTTATGGGAAGGATGAGGGAAATGTCAGTTTTTCCATTTTTATTGTGAAACCAAAATATGAAGAATCAAACGAATATAGATTTAATCATAATCCAATTAAAAACCCTACCTTATTTTTTTCATTGGATGTGGCATGAAGAATAAGGTGAAGTTGATGAAGATAGACGTCGGTGTTCGTCACTCCCGCAAGACGCTCTAATGTCGGTTCCACGTTCTTCGATTCTGGATGATTTTCTTTGTTGGAGGACCACCATTGTTGGAGAAATATCATACCAATTCTCCAAATCTCTCCCCTCTTTTTCCAATCCTTTTCCCGCGAGAGGTGACGTTCAAATTAATAAGCAAATGTTTATTAATTAAATAAAAGGATTTCGCAGATTAATTTTAGAGAAACAATGGGTTTCCACCCAATAAAAGAAGGGTTTGAGTGGTACCCACCACTCTAAATTCAATTGGGAAGATTCCAAGGGTCTCTAACATTAATAATGAGAATTTGGATGGTCCCCACCACCTGGAATTCAATTGGGAGGTTTCGTTAATATAAAATAAAACATGTTTGTTATATTTTATTGTTTTTTTAACTCTCCCACGAAGAACATGAAAACTAACATTCACAAATGACCTACTGCGATCAAGGTGAATTTCTACTTATGTGAATATTGGTGCTTTGGGATCAAAGGTATCCTCAAATATTAATTCTGAGAACCAAGTAATATGTTACAACAACACCCTCGCTCGTTTACTAAACGTACTCGAAAAAAAGTTCAGAAAATCATTCCTGGCACCCCGGGCCAAGGAATCTCGCGTCATCAATATTTGCAGACATATAATATTTTTATTTCATTAAAAAATTATTTACATGGGAAAATACGGGTCTTTACATTCTACCCACATCAGGGACTTGCATCCTGGAAAGCTACAACACAAACAGGGGAAAGAAGTTGGGGTACTAGGAACGAATATGAGTCTCCAGCTCCCATGTGCTCTCCTGGAGGTTCCAATACTGCCAACAAACCTGAACTAGAGGTATCAACCTCCCATGAAGTACCCACTCCTATAGATCCTCAATCTCCTCTAGAACCTCCAAAAATTTCACCCCATCTTCGATGCCCAGCTCGCCCCAATCAATGATGGGCGAAGTATCATGTACTTATCTTTTCAGCTAGGATACATGGAAAATTTCATGCACCCGGTGCAACTGAGGTGGAAGAGCTAAGAGGAAATCCACCATTACAACTCTGTTGAGGACCTAAAAGGGTTCAATGATCCTCAGAGATAACTTTCTACTTCAGCCAAATATATACAAACCTCGTCGAGGTGAGACCCATAGAAAGACATAGTCACCATCCTTGAACTTCAAAGTTCTCCATCTCCAATCATCATAGGAATTATGCAGGATCTGTACAGTCTTCATCCACTCCTAGATGATATGCACATTCTCCATTGTAGCTCATACAGTCTCTAGTCCCATGAGTGTTGACTCCCCTGGGTCTGTCCAGCACAGTGGTGATCTGCAAGGTCGCCTGTACGATGCCTCGAATGGTGCCATACCGATTATGAAGTGATATCAATTGTTGTACGTGAACAATACCAAAAGAAAATGATCCTCCTAAATATGACCAAAATCAAGGATGAAATCATGTAGAATGTCCTCATGGGTTTGAATGGACTTCTCTACCTGACCATCCATCTAAAGAAGGAAGGCAGTGCTCAACTGAAGTTGTGTCCCGAATGCCTCCTACAACGTATTCCATAGATGGGAAGTGGAAATCACATCATGATCAGAGAATATCATATATGGCACTCCATGAAGCCATAAAATCTTCTACACATAGTGGCGTCCCAAGCTCTATACTGATCCATGTTCTCTGATATGTAGGAAGTGGGCCAACTTGTTGATTCGGTCGATGATCACCTGGATAGAATCATTACCCCTAGATGTGTGTAGATTTCAGGTCTCAAAGTCTTTGTAAATTCAATCCCACTTACACACTGGAACCTCTAGTGGATGAACTAATCTCGCTAAAACCTAATGCTCTGACATCAGTTGCTGACAAGTGAGGCACTGTGAATCAAACTCTTCTATAGCTTTCTTCATACCCGGCCACCAGTGCTGATGTTGAAGGTCCTGGTACATCTTTTCCACTCAAGGATGTACCATTTGAGGGGACGCATGGAACTCCCTCAACATTTCTTCCCATAACTCCATCAGTACCATAGTACGCCCTCTAAAGAGGATGACATGCTCCCCACCGTCAGAAAATTCATCATGTGTCTTTCTAGTGTATATCTGAGCAAGTTGAGCCTTGCAGTTAGTGTCCCCATGCTGCGCCTCCCTAACTCACTGAAGGAGTGGGGGAGTGACTGTCGGAGACTAAAGATAAGCTACTCTATCACAATCCACATAGGATATCCACAAATCGGCTAGCTTCTCTATCGCATCACTCAGCAACTGTATACCAGATCTCCTACTAAGTGCCTCTGCTACAATGTTCCCCTTCCCAGGAGTACATACAATCTCAAATCATAGTCCTGTAGAAACTCAATCCAATGTCCTTTACTCAGGTTCATGTCCTTCTGAGAGAAGATATACTTTAGACTCTTGTGATCTGAGTATACTATAAAATGTTCTCCCATCAAGTAATGTCACCACATCTTCAAGGTGAAGACCATTGCTGCTATCTCCAGGTCATGTGTATTGTAGTTCTTCTCATTCTGTCTCATTTTTCAAAAACCATACGCGACCATTTCTCTCACTTGCATTCGGAAACATCCAAGCTCGTTCGTTGATGTTTCATATTAGACTACGTACCCACTGACTTCATATGGTAGCCTCATGATGGGTGCACTCAACAGTCTCTACCTCATCTCATGGAAACTCCTTTGGCATCTGTTTGACTTGACAAAGGGTTTCCCCTTGTTTTTCCATGCTAATAAGGGTGTCACAACTCTGGAAATGTCAGGCACAAACCTCTGATAGTAACTGGAATAAAAATAGAAAAATGTGCACCTCCGTCAAACTCTTGGGTGGATCTCAATCAAGCACAACCCCAATCATCCCTGGATCCACCACAACTCCAGCCTCATAGAAAACGTTTCCTTTACAGTGGACCTATCGTATCCAGAACTAGAAATTTGAGAGATTAACATATAGATGGTCCTCTCAGATTCTATCCATAACTATCTCAATATGATAGACATGCTCTTCCTCTGTTGTTGAGTATAGTAGGATGTCATCGATGAAGACTACCACAAAGCGATCATGGTATGGCTGGAAGATCTTGTTCATGAGTCCCATGAACACTTATGGGGTATTGGTCATGCCAAAGGGAATAACCATGAACTCATAGTGACCATACCGACATCTGATGGTCGTCTTCTACACATCATCATCTCCTACCCTGAGATAGTGATAGCCTGATCCGAGGTCTATCTTCGAAAACTATTATGCTCCCTTCAGCTGATCAAAGAGACTGTCAATCATCGGCAGTGGGTACTTGTTCTTCACAGTCACTTGGTCCTGCCGCCAATAGTCCACATAGAGTCTCAAACTTATATCTGCCTTCTTGGTAAACAAAATCGGGGATGCCCAAGGGGAAACACTGGGCCTAATTAACCCCTTATTCTACAAGTCATCTAATTTTACATATATATCTCAATGCTCTACGGCAACAAACTGATATGCTAGAGTAAATATTAGTTTTTCCCGTTGTACAAGTTGATGTAAAAGTATACCACTCTACGAGGAGGTAGACCTGGAACATCATCAGGAAAACCATCAGATTACTTGTCCACCACTACAGGATAGCTTGGACTATCAACATCAACTACATCGAGGGAATTGCTAGCCATATGATGTGTGATAGGCTACACCCTCCTCCGGGTAATTTCATCCTGATTTACAAAGGATTCCTTCTCTCTGGTGAAGGAAACATGGTCCCATCCATGCAGACACACCCCAAATTTCACCGAATACATTCAATCTGAGCATGGACTATGGATAACCAGTCTATACCCAGGATGACATCACAAGGACTTGTTGCCGCTACTTGGAGATCCCTGTCGAAGCTTCCACCTCCTTGAGGAAGCTCACACTTCCAACACCAGTGCATAATCATCAAATCTACTCCCATAAGTGTATCTAGTCGTAAGGATCGAGCCAATGATTCCATCGATATCTCTGAGCTCCAAATTAGGTCCGTGGAAATGAAAGAGTTAGTAGAACCTATGTCTGTAATACTACATTTAGGGTGGAGTAGACATAGATCATTCTTCGTACAATCTCTGGAGCACCAAGTTCATAGGCCTTAGATTCCTACAGCTGATCTTGTCTTTTTACACCTTCTCCATATGGTCAGTGTGGTCCTCCTGGTGGTGGTGGAGGTAGAAACACAAATCGCCACCCACTTCCTACAACATGACCTACTCCTCTTCCATGTATGCCTATCACACGAGTAACACTGCATGGTCCTCGCATGTCTTGCTCAAGCACGAGAGCCCCGCACCACCGACCCTTTATCCTGCGGTCTTCCACATGTATGTCTGGTCCTCTTGGACCTCTGTGTCATCTTTCTGCTTCCAGCTACCGATGACTCTACTATGTGATGTCGTATGGTGGGTCTCACTGCTGGTGACTACACAGATTAGAAACTCCCCAATAAGAGTCCTCGCGCTATCAACACCGCCTATGTCGGGATGCTGAGAGAAACCATAGAATCTCTAATATCCCGTCTGAGCCCCTGATCGAAGGTCAGAGCCCTATAGAAAGGGTCCCGCACCATATTAGTGGAGTATCATGAGAGGTCGGCCAGCCTCACTGAATACTGAGCTACAGTGATGCTACCATGCTGCAAGTGGAGAATCTCTTGTATTAACACTGAGGGTAGGGTCGTTGGGACGAACTATTATCTAATAAGCCTATCGATGTATGCCCAGATGGGAGTCACCTCATCGTGAACCTGGAGCATCAAGCTCCACAATCTGGCCACTGCTTCTTGAAAAATACTGGTGACACAGATCACAATGAGATTAGCTGGTGTTCCTACCAGTCAGAAAACACTAACCACGGCCTCCAGCCAGTCCTCAGCCGCCGGTGGATCTATATCACACCGGAACATCAATGGAATATAGTACGAGAACTCATCCAACTCACTCAATTGATGTTCACCCTCTACTACTCGGGCTGGTGGCATCATCTACCCAATGGGTAGTGGTGCTTCTGGTACACCACTCGATGGTACAACTGCCGTAAGGGGGCCCTTCACTGAATCCTCGTCACTCGGTGGGCAGTCATCATTTACTATTACAAGAATCGTGACTGGATATCAATGTGGAGGAATCCTGAAAAGAAATAGGTGTTCCATGATCATTAATTTTATTCCTAGTGAGATGACTCAATGAGATCAGAATGAAAACTTTTCCAAAACGCATACGCAATCAGTGTTTTCACGCACTGAGTTGGAAATAAGAATACAGGTTCTGGGTGTTTGGATATGTTAATCACCACACCAACACTGGACTCCCTGAACTGTAAACCACACTCATAACACTTGACACTACTGTTTCAAAGAAAATATCAGAGTCCTAGTTCTTTGTTAGAACTAAACTCCTCTGATACCAATGTGTCACAACCCGTGCCCTAGGGCCCATGTTGTGACTACCCCAAGCCCACCTTCCATAAGCTATGGGCTAGAGACAAGCACCAAAAGTATTATTACATAAAATGGGAAGGTGTTTCCTTTATAAACTGTAAACTCACAAAAACAATTCACACAACTAGTTACAACCACAAATTATACTAGGCCATAAATAGGGTGTGTACAAAAACTAAAGGGGCCAGAATAGAAGCCCAACTAGAATGTACAAGAAAAACTGGAAAGTACAAGTAAAACTGAGTACAAAACCTATGAAAGAACACCAAGGATGTTAAATTATGTGTAGATATAGCTATAAAATGATTGTCTTTACAGATCACCTCGTCAAAGGTCCACCACTGACCAGTCTCCAATCCAGGTACCCTCATCCTCAGTTAGCGTTTCCTTTCATCTACACCAGAAACAACAAGGAACAGGCATGCCAATGTAGGGGTGAGTATAAAAATACTCAGTATAGACCCGAAGACCCCTGAAGGCCTCCAAAATCCCAAAAGGATAAACCAAATAATATAGAAACAATAGTCAACCCAACTTAGTTATATGCCCATACGTTTACCTAAGTTATCAAAATATACCCACCACACATAAGAGGGAAGAATAAGAAATAGGTAATACCATGAAGATAACATACCACACAAGTACATCATGAAGATATAAGACTCTTCTCAAACCAGGTATACAACTCTGAGAAACCAGATTATGATGTTGACCCATACAGGATCGCTTTGAAAACTGTTAGCCAGCCACAAGATTCTCTAGGGATAATAACAAGTAACATCTCTGGTCACAACGTCGAACACCTCTGAGACTAGAGAACTCATCTCTTATAGAGTACAGTGGGCCTACCTCCTCACACAGAGGAACTTCCCACTAACCTTGGACTACTAAAGTACTCCTCCTGTCGAGTACCGTGGGTATGTCGTGTCATAGAAACACACTCCCACTGTGGGTTTGCCACGTCACACAGAGGCGCTCCCCCTTGTGGAATGTTGAGGTACTCCTCCTGTCGAGTATAGTGTGTCTCCCATGTCACATAGAGGTGCTCCCCACTATGGGTCTGCCTCATCACACAGAGGCACTTTCCACTGGGCATTTCGAGTCACTCTGAGTCGAAAGAGTCAGTAGTTGTCATGTCTCTACCAGTCGTAGGGTTCCGTACGTAGCTATCTTGGGAGAATTACTCCCCAAGACATCATTTGTAGCTCAACAACCCCGATATCCAATGAGTACATATCTGAAAGGTCCACCACATCATAAGGGACCCAGCGCAACAGATGGCGCGTCAATCAGACGCCCGATCTGTACGTTATGAGAGTTTCTGTTCTGATGGCCCAGTTGGAGTTGGAGTCCGGTCTAACCCATATGTACTCCAAAAATATACAGAACTCAAGAGGAGAATAGAGAAAAAGAATATCTTGATCCAAGGATTCCGGTGCTGTAGACGATTCATCAAACAGACGCCTAGTTCTCAAGTTATTTCCAAAAAACAGAAACTAGGTCTGGATGGGATGGTGTTTGGTCTGACCCAGTAGGACCGGCCCGACCTGGCCTGGGTCGGTCCATCCCGGATCCGGCCCGGATGGCCTGGGCCTTGGCGGGCATGGCCCGCTGGGCTGCGGTCCGGCTCCGACCGCGTAGGGGTGCCCGGCCCGGCTCGCATCAGGCGTGGCCAGGTGGCGCGGTCCACCCGAGCTGTCGTCGAAGGGGGAGTGTCCCCCTTCCATTCAGAATGGAAATGGACAATGCCTTTAGGCACTTCCAAGTCACCATGGGACCCGTGCGGGTCCTTCTGAATAGCAATGGCTGACCGGTGTCCCGGCCGGTCCTCCTCCTACTGGCGCGACCGTGCACCACTACTCCACCGCGACCGGCACGACCGACCACTCTTCGGCCTCCGCCGCGGCCTCCTGCTCCACTGGTGGTGCGGACAAGCACTGTCTCTCTACAACGCGGTCGGCCATATGTCAACTGCCACACTACCCCATCGCCGCTGACGAGTCACAACTTCCTCATCATCTGACATCACGGGTGTGCACTGCCCTTCCTTCCCTACAGCCGGCCGGGGGTCGGCCGCCTCCTTCTTCCATGAGCCATAGTAGATTCTTTCTAAGCCCAAAAAATATTTCAATCACATATTCATGATCTTACTATCAAGGGGTCCTCATCCATATGACATTCAAAGAAAAACCTGGTGTTTCTAGCATCATTAAATATTTGGTGTTTATGAACACATGAAGAATGCAAGAAGAAGATAATAAAAAGGGGCAAGGTTTATGTGTTGGTTGATGGACATGTTAGTTTGGCCATTGTCATTGTGAAACCCAAAAATGAAGAATAAATAAAAATAGATTTAATCATAATCAAATTGAAACCCCTACCTAGACTATCCATTGGAGGTGGCATGAGGAAGAAGACGAAATTGTTGAAGATTGATGTCGGCATTCGTCACTGCCATAAGATGCTCCAACGTCAGTTCTTCGTTATTCGATCCAGGAAGTCATTCTTCTTTGGAAGACATCATTTGTTGGAGAATTATATTCTACGTTCCCTAAAGCACTTCCCCTTTTTTTCAATCCTCTTACCGCAAGAGGTGAGGTGCCAAATTAATAAGCTTAAGTTTATTAATTAAACAAAACAAGTTGGTACATTAATTTGAGGGAAACCAAGAGTTTACTCACATTAAAAAAGGTCTCAAGTGGTCCCCACCACCATGAATTCAATTGAAAGGTTTCCATGGGTCTCCCACAATAATGATGAAAATTCGGGTGGTCCCCACCACCTTGAATTCAATTGGGAGGTTTCATTAAAATAATCTAAAACTTGTTTGTTTTATTTTATTGTTATTTTTAACTCTCCCACAAAAAACATGAAAACAAACATTCACCCTTTACCTATTGCAGTTGAGGTGAATGTTTCCTTAATAGAATATTGGCACTCTAAGTTCAACAGTCTTCTCAGATTCCAATTCCGAGCACAAGTTATAAAGTTATAAAAACCTTCTCGCACGTTTAATAAATGCACCCAAAAAAATGTTCTTAAATTCATTTTGGGAACACCAATCCTTAGAATCACACTCCTTCAATTTTCGCAGACTCTTAATATTTATATTTAATTAATAAAAAATACATTGAAAAATCCGGGTCTTTACAAAATGATCTAATTTATTTAAATTGAATTGATTAATAGAACATGCATTAACATGAACCATTGATCAACATTATATATTATTATTTATTATGATTACGAACCTTGATCACTATATTGTCATGGATGTCCATGAGTAAGAATTGAATTACTGATATGGAAGGCCTTGATTGAACTAAGAGGATTCCATCCAATTTATTGATGTGAACACTATGCAGAACCCAATCCATGGGCTCGATCAATGTCTTAAATACATGAATACCTTGGTATATAAAAAATTATTCACTTGATTATTCAAGATTGTTGGGATTCATTTTATTATCTCCTTGGATAGGGACCACCTCATATTATCTCTTTGGGATCCAATCAAGTCATTATTGAGTTTACCTTAGATGGGCTCGTTTTACATAATGTGGATGCCTTGGATATTGGCCTTGGGACTTGGAACACTGTAGTTATGATTCTTTTATATATTTGGATCATGATTAATCAATTGAATTATAACTGATTTACAATCATGTATTGATTGTAAAATTATTAATATACTGATCAATATCACTACTCATATTTGTATACTGAATTGTATCACATATTCAATTTATAATTTACCTATGTTATATATTGACACTGTCATATTGAATATAAATAGAATGGATTTTTTATAGAAATCATTTGAGGTATAATAATGAGTTTTACAAAAACCCTGTTTGGGATTCAAATTGGAACCTAGAATGATTTCATAGATGCTGGTTTGGATAAGGGTACGAAGCCGGTACTTAATGCTTGATTGTTTTTATATGGGAGCATTGTAGAATATTACTGAGATCTTTCTTGAGATTACAAAGGGCATATTATTTGGGATTTAATTTATTTTTTTATACATGTATTTTATGTACACCAAATCCTATATATCATGATCATTTTTTAGAGACATTATTTCGTACATTTTAATATAGATTAAGTTTATATCTGCCTACTGTTATTTGGATGTTTTACTTCATGTTTCTCTTTAATAATATTATTCTTATCATTTATTACTTATTGATGTGATGGGACCAGAAAAGTAGTGTATTCTATCTCCACCATAAAATAATAAACAATAATTTCTAGTTAGTTGCCTCTGTCATGTGGGGATGCGCCTTAAGGCTATATAGCCAAATAGGTTGGGTAACTTATGAGTGATCTATGTCTAGGGTGTCACAAAGTGGTATTACATGATCTATATTTTCCATTTTATAAAAATTTTGGGATTTGTACAGATGATACAAGTATGTTTAGAAACATTTTATTAATCCATTCCTCAGAGTAAGTAACCCACATTTGGTGGAAAAGACATGTTATAGGTGTTGATATTTTTTGTTCTAGAATGTTCTTGTTATAGTTGTATAAATTTCAAAATTGGATGAAACATATGATTTATAATGTTCTGTCATATATATTTTCTAGACCTATTTAGTGGATCAATGGATAACTAGTTCAAGCATAATTTTAGGCACTTCAGAATTTATATTTCATGAATGTTTCATTCCATGTTTATTTTTTCTTATATTTCCTATTGCACATTTCATGTTCCTTGAATAATATACTTTCAATTGTGCCAATGTTTCTTGAAGGGAATAAATAATTGGTTACATATCAGGTCTGTATAAACCTAATAGGCCTTTTAACATATATCACGATGGTGACATCCTAATTAACTAATTATAGCACATGCTTATTAAATATAACGTTAGTTACATGGAATGAAACATTATTTAGTTGCAACTGAATTTATGCCAATTGTAATTTATATTTTTAGTATCCATAAATCAGTTGTATTAGTTTTTGGGAATGGATTTAGTGTAATTGAATACTAGTTTTTATGATGAAATATTTTTAGAGAGATTATGTGTTGATTAAGAAAATGAGTTTATGAACCTGGAGAATGGATCTTTTTTCATCATGGACTGTTCTGATAACTTTACTTATCTAAAAATAAATTCATTGAATTTTGTAGTTGATGTCCTCTCTAGGGTGTGACACATTGATAATGGGCTCAGTAATTCCATAAAATATCAGGTGAACTACTTTTGACTAACTACCATTATTGAAATAGTGAACCAGAACCTTATGTACGAGAATAATTAGTGAGAATCTGAAGGTACATGGCATGGTGAATCAACTTATAAATTAGGGAACACATCTTCTAGTCGGAGGATTCATCACAACATGTTTTATCACAAGATAATTATTAGTTAGAGTGTGGGTACTAACAATTTTATGATATTCCATATATTTGGAAGGAAGTGACATAAGAGATCTTTGGGTAATAGAGACACGATTGAGTGCAAATCCTATGGTCGTATGGGACAGATCCAATGATTTTGGAGAAACATTCCACTATTATCCAGTAGAAGAGAGTCTACATGAGTCCCCAGTTCTTTCGAAATATCTGTTGTTTCGAGATATGCTGAAAGTTAGAGTACTATTGACCAGGCATGGAAATAGTAGGGTCAATAAAACTATAAAAGTTTTGTGTTACACCAGTAGATCCAACCGGCTCGGGGAGGTCATGTTGTAGCTCAGGGTCATGGAACTGACTAGTTGCATGTAGTGATACCTATTCATGAAGAGTAGAGTATAGGTCCATCTACAGTGTGAGGTACGATCTTAGGAGGATCTAATTAACTATCAGTTATGTTTGACACTATAAATTATGAATATTTTATATCGATAGCTTTTATGAAAGCTATTGGGTTCAAAATTTAGTACATTAGTGGATTAATGTCTCTTCATACTCTTTTGGGAGTATGGATTCAACGTATTTTCAGTTACATAGAGTTTCTCTTAAGATCAATGGATACCGTTTATTATTGAACATTTTTATCCTTGTTATGACTAGTTTTGATGTAATTATTAGGATGGACCTATTAGATCTAGATCACAAACATATTGAGTTTTATCACTTGAGGGTGTCTTTTGTATCATATGTTGGTGGTTGATGTGATCATAAGGGAGTATTGTATGTCTGGGAAATTCAAGCTAGACTTCATCAACATGGTCTTGAGTGACTGTCATCCAAAATTTCTATTCTATTTCTTGATGATGAAGGAGTATGACATAGAGTTTTACCTCTAGCAGTAGACCAATTTAGAGATGTTTTATTAAAAGATTTTTGGGATTACCTCCAGATAGAGAGAGGTGGAGAACACCATTAATATTTTCTAGGATCAGATATGTTAATTATTATTCAATAATGAATGGATCCTATTGATATTTGGAACTCGTGAGATGTTAGAGGACCTTGAATCCTAAGGGATTGTATGACCTTGAACTTCAACTTGGGGTTCTCCCATGATTTTTTCCATTAAGGTGGATGGAATACATCTGTTTTCAGTGGATAAATTTTAGAGAAACCAGAATAATTTTAAGAAATAATAACCACTTCCATGGATTGGTTATCTCTTTTATCATCTATGTGGTTTCATCGTCTTCTCATGGATTGATTTGAGATGAGTCTTTCATTAGGTGTGAGTTAGGCACCCATATATACCATGTACAACATTATCGAGTAGGTATAGACTATTTGAGTATCTGGGTATTTTTTTAGTATATAAAACTCACATTATATCATTATGGATTTGATGAAAAAGGTCTTTCACTCTTCCCTAGATTCATTTACGTTATTTTATGGATAAAATATTTATGTACACTCAAACTAGACATGATCATTCCAAACACCTTGAAATTCAATTGAGTATGCTGATATAACATAAAATATTTGATAAGCTCACAAAATGAAACTTATATATTAATAATTTTCAATTCATTGATCATATCATATCAGAATAAAGAGTATATTTTTCTAGAGAAGGCAAGAGTCATTGTTTCTCGGGAGCATCACAATAATTTATTTGATTTATGGAGTTTCCTGGTGTTATCAATGTACTATTGGTGTTTCATTTTGAACATTATGTTCCTTTAAAAATCTATTAAGTTCATGACCAATATATTTGTAACATTTAAACGGTTTGAATCTGATGAGAAGGAATTTATAGAACTAAAATGGTGGCAGACCATAAAGCCAATCATGATTTTACCTTATCCGGGAAGAGGAAATATATTTTGTTGTGATGTATCAAGTGTTAGGTTAGGAGTTATTTTGATAGAAGGGGAAGAATTCATGGGGTACAATTATCATTAGGTGAGGTCTCATGAACATAATTATCTATCACATAATCTTGAGTTAGTATCTATGTTTCATTCCTTCTGTGGTTGGAGAAATTAATTGTTAGGGGAACAGTTCATAGTATACATGAATCACACAATCCTAAAATATATATTAAATTACTGTAACTCAAGATTCAATCAAAAAAGGTGTCTTGAATACCATAATTCATTCTTCTTTAAGCCTATATGAATTCCTTATAGGGGTAATGTAGTTGCTGATGCATTGAGATAAAATACTCAGATTAAAGATGTTCAAGAAGCCATTGGTGAATAAAAGTTGACGGATATTATTTCTTATACAAATCTATAAGTTCATGAGTGTAGTGATAAGACATTTATTATAGAACTAACAAGTAGTTAATCACTTCTATATTGGATAAACTGGAAAAATCATTAAAATCCCTAAGGCTTTGTCCCAAGGGAAAGGGTTTCAAGTAAGGAATCACCACCTGGTTGGGTAATTGATGAAGATGAGATCCTATATATCCATGGATATGTATGAGAAACAATAAACATGTGAGAGGAGTTTTTACATGAATCTTATTCTTCTGAATGGTATGTATATCCAGAACTAACTAAAATGTTTCATGATTTAGGCCACTGGACTTGGTGGCCAATGATGAAATGGAATATTGAAGAGTTTTTTACTCGGTGTTCAACTTGTCCACATGGTGAATGTGGAACAATAGTTACAAACTGGATTTTTAAAGCTATTATTTACACTATAGTGTAAATGCGATTATGTCACTCTGGGTTTCATTATATGTTTAACTGAATCACCATTAGGAACTGATGATTTATGAGTTATTTCTGATAAGAAAATGAAGGAATAGAAATTCCATCATATTTTGGACACCTTATCAAGGGTCAAGTCTGTGAGGATGTATGTTTATGTTATTATAATCATTCATGGTTTTCAACATACTGTTTTATCAAATATGGATGCTTGGTTCACATTTCAGTTCTGGTAAGGGTTATATATGGATCTTGGCTCATAGGTACTTCCTAGTAGGCAATATCACATATAGATCAATGATAAGTATGAGAATACTATACATGTTTCAAAGGATATTATTATGGAATGTGTACTTCATTTTGGATGATTTTATAAAAATAACTTTTCTCTAGATTATTTATCTTCTAATAACTACTTCCAAATGAATATTTAGATGGATATATATGAGTCACTTTCTATAGGCCCTTCTATTCAACCCCATGTTAGTTGGAGGAAGGAGGGAAAGAAATACTAGGACTTCATGTTGTTTAGGATACATCAAAGTAGATAAAAATGATCATTGAATGTATTAAAGAATAATTATTATTCATGTCATCATCACAAACCAATTAAATTCGGGGTGGGAGATCACGTATTACTGTATGCTTCACCTAGATTAGTTCAATGATGGATTCATAGGAAAGTGGATCTATCACCTTGGACTATTTGAACCCTTGAAATCTTATATTAGTTCAGTATGGTCTAAAATTATATAGATCATCCTTATTGGTATCAAACCATGAAAACTGTCTTCCAAAATTTCTAAGCTTCTTCGTGGTTATTTTAATCCATATCATGATTTTGATCTTGAAAATGTTGAGTTAAAGGATAAGGATTATTTGAGGTGTATATTATACAAATAATTGATCATAGAAGGAACAATATCTAAGGTTGTAAAATTCCATTATATCAGGTGTTATGGTTTCATGACCATGTAGAAGATGAGACTTGGGAATTAGTGTCCAATATACATGCTCAGTGGTTCAATTTATTGTTGGATGTAGATCATCAACCCATAAAAGATAAACTTAGGTATGAGTTTTTATACAGATGGGGGTTTATAGATTATAGTTTTTCCTAAAGATATAAATATTATTATTTCCAATTTTTATATATTATTTTAATCTAGTAATGGTGACGAAGTGTTTAAGGAAGTCTTTGAAAGTGTTCTGGATTTTTTAGATCCCAAAGTTATAGTATTTGGTTTAGTAGGATGTGGTTCATAATAAGAAAACAATTACTAATTTTTAGGATTCTTAATATTATGTCCTAGTAATTGGAGGATCAGGGTTTGGAATACTATGTAGTATGGGATGTATAACTATGTGAAACCTGCAGTTCTTCATTACAGTTTATGCATATCCTGTCTAATCATGTGCATGAATCATGTGTGGAGTGGAACAATGGATAGTAGGTTCACATAGTTGGCTCACTCTATTTATAATTAATGGAAAAAAACAAGGAACCCATTTTAATCTTTTTTAAATTAACATTATTTTCACCTAAAATTTAACATTTATTCTCCTATTCTCCTCCCTAAAAAACAACTCTCCCCTGCATGTGAGGCCGCTCTTTCTCCTCATTGAATTTTATAAATCTACTCCATCTATTCACATTTTTGACTTCCCTTCATCACATTTTAAGAAATTTTGTTTGTTTATCATTCATCATGATTCATTTCTCTATTTCTCTCATTATCTTTGATATTGTCTTCATGTGGCCTAATACCTTCCATTTACCTGGAATTTTTCCAGTTTATCTATTTTCTATTATTCTAGCCTGAATCAAAGGTTGATATTGGATAAGAACTCTGCTTCCATGTTATGGTAGTCAGTCTATACCTTTTCCAAAAAATTTAGGATGTCTATAGTCTGTGTTGTTATTCCATGTACTCAAATTTTCACTCATCACTTGTAAAATGAGAAAAAAATTAAAATAATTATTTAGAACCTAATCATGTTTTTCATTAACCCATTTTATATTGTTAGAGTATGATGACCTCAACCTGAAAAACGACTTGAGAGATCTTTTTGATTCCATTCTAACAATTACCATTATTTTTTTTAGGACTAAACCACCCTTTCGATGTGTTGAGCTTTCCACATTCTAGTACAATCTATAAATGAATTAAACAAATTTCTAAATATGAATGTATACATAGGATTCCCTTTAAACACTTTTATATGAGAGCAATACATGAATTAAATTTAAATGATAATTTTAAAGGATGATTCCCACAAACTTATTGACTACTCATATTTGGGATGGTGAATTGTATTTTAATTGAATTGTTAAACTGAATTTACATTAACATGACACTTTGATCAACCTAATATTGTATGCTTAGATATATTTATAAAATTGGACCACTATATATACAAGTCATAAATTGAGTAATACTTGGATTCCCAAGGTCGAATACCCCTATTAAACTCAAAGTATGACATCCAATTCATTGATTCCACTACTAAGTGAAACACTAGCCATGTCCTCGATCAATGTCATAGATATGTTAATACCACAACATGTTACTAGTATTGATATTATTATTCAAGAATGATTGATTCCAAGAATTGTCTCCTTGGATCTAACTTGATTTCCATGGATAGGGTTTTCCTCATGTTATCTCTTTGGGATCTATCCAGGTCTTTACCAAGTTTACCTTGGATGCGCTCTACAAACTCGAAGACGATGCCTTGGTCATTTACCTTTTGTTTGGTCCCACTAAAAGTATAAACATTTGATAAATTTAGTATACAGTGAAGCTTCTAGATTTTACTAGGTTTATCATTATGTAAATATCTTATCTTCATTAATATACTACAAATTTTCATAACTCGGATTTTTATAACGAATTGTTGCACAACATTATTTTATTGTTTTACCTCTATTATATATTGTACACTATTAAAACATATATAAACAGACAAGATTTGATATAAAAAACATTGTGGGTGGCCTAAAGAGTTTTAATCACATCATATCCATTTCATCAGTTAATACATGGATGAATATATTGGACGTATGTAGGGATACAGGAAATCACCCAGTTGTGTATGATTTATTTATTTTATATGGGTTATTGTCATCAGATGATTGAACTAGTTCTTTGGATTATCATGGAGACACTCTTCATCCTTTGTATTATTTTTGAATACATGAATTTTATGTATGTATACTACATTGTGTTACAAATAATGTTGTATATACATGACATCATATTTATTGATACTATTTCCATTTATATAAGAATATTAATATTTAAATAGTTTGACTTGCATTATATTTTTTTATATTCTGTTTAAATATTATTTCACCTTCTCATTTATTATTTAAAGATGTGTTTTAATTTGATAAGTAGGGTATTGTATCCCCAGCATACCACCACATACCCTCAATTCTAGTTGGAAGCGTCTAGAATATGGGGAGGCATTCTTGAAGCCTTGTGGCCAACCAGGTTTGGTTTTTTATGAGTGGACTGGGTCCTAGATGTCCCAAAATAAAATTACCTTGATATATCAAAGAGGAAAAATATTTCCGGACCACTAATGATGTTATATAAAAAGTATCCTTTCTAAGATATTCATATCTATCATAATACCATTTTAATCATTCTGGAACCATCCCAAGAGTTTCTTTCTTGGGTCACTCATGACTGATCCCCTAATAGAAGTCACTAATATTGGAATATAACTTCCATCATTGAAAAAAGTAACTATTTATCAGAGCCTTGTTGAAACAAAAATGCATCAAGACATACCTATATTAAACCAATGACATTTTATAATCACATTTGGCTGGATGACCCAACCACCATTTTGGATTTACTCAGTAGACAACTTGTTTGATTCTATTCCCTAAAAGTAAATACAACCCCATTGATCTCTTACATATGATGAAGTAACCACTCATTATTGAGATCCTATATATAAATATTAATTGACTATTATAGAGTTCCTCCCTATTATGAAGGAATTAACCATCATGATGGTTCTTTCCATGGAGATGCTATAATTAACCACTATAAAGTCCCTCCTAATTTTGATTCACCTAATAACCAACATAGGGTTCTTCCACTTTAAAATAAATCATGTCACTATTAAGGTCCTCCCCTTTTTGATACACAAATAAATCCTCACAATGTTCTTTCCCATGTATATAAATATCCCTAAATGAGGAAAATATATTAGTAAGAGTGATGCCTCCCCAATAAGACCACTCTCATCATTCCTTCACATTCCTACCAAGACAAAACATTATTATTCATGGTATTGTGATACTAAAAATAAAAATAAATATACTCTTTGAGGAACTCAATAAATACATTTACATGGGTGTTATTCCACTATATTCCACTTCATGTTCCTCTATGCATGAAAATTTGGGATCCTAGCCTATGTCACCAATATACCAATTGCCTAAGTCGAATTCTATTGGTCCCAAAAAAGAATAAATTAAAGGATTTCCATTCAAATACTTCAAACATACCAGTTTATGCATTGATGAATGCTTACCCCAAGGTTAAATTAAAGCTAAATCTAGCCTTATTAGACGCTTTATTATTATCTTTTGGAAGTTTACATAAAATGATAGAAGTATTGTGACATAGGTCATTATGATTTCTACTTATAGAGTCCAACTTCTAAAACATAGGAAAATATTCAATAAACATAGTGACTGAATTACAATGTATACCATATAATCCAAAAATCAAAAAATTTCAAGTGTGGTATTTGTTGGTTATACTTTTTATACTCCCAGTGGGAGTGCACCTGAGATATATCAAGAATCATGAATGATTATAGTATTTTTCATAGATATTATATGAGAAATTTATATTTTTATCAATGAAACATTACCAGATATATATGTTTCTGATGTTGGGGACGATACAAACCATTATACTTCCCCCTTTTCAATTAACAATAGAATGTTCACTAAACTCACTAACAATGACTCCTTCAAAACTTTTTTACAAGGATAGATGTAACATAATTATTCATGGATACACTGTATGAAAAATATATAAGAATAATCCCCATCTTTGTTAGTGAATTAATACCATTTTCAAATCATAGGGTAGACATGATCAATGAAATTTAAAAGTTGGTAGATTCATTTTAGCACTAATAAAAAGACCTTCACCACACTATATATAGGATAACACCATCCAACATATTTGAGGATATTTTTGACATTGATTTGCTTTTCAATTTATCCTCAGTATTATGATAATATATAGATAAACCAAAATAACATCATTTATAGTGTGACCCCATTATATGTAGTTAGGGACATTTTTTATCAATGTCTATCTCATAGGATCTAATGGAAATATAGATATTCATAGTAAGAACTATATAAAATAAATGAAATATTTGTTTTCATTCCAAGGGTATCCCCATTAATGTCTATACTTTGACCATATTCCTCTAATTTATGGCCAATAGTGACCTATAGTGTTTCTCTTATATTCACCAACCACAAAGTGAAAAATTATATTCCAATCACCCCCATATTGGTATAAAAATGTGCTAATAAGATAATACATCACAATAGTTTCTAATTCCATGACCTAACTATAATATAACTCCTCATTTGTTAGTAGTGAAGCCATGTGTAACTTCTAAATCCCACCTCACGTAGGTCACAAGTTAGGGACAAGTGATGAAGATATATAAAACGAAATATAGAGTGTATCACCCTATTCAATCCTTGAAAATAAAAGATACCACTACTAAATACCAAAAATCAAAGGTAAAATAAATCCCAAGAATCTCAAGAATATTAATAAAAATCATTTAGTGTGAACAAAAATATATTTCTTTGGTCAATATGGTGAAAACAGAGAATCAGCTAAGAAAATGGCAAAGCCTTCATAACTCTGGCCAATCAGCATTTCACAAGATAGAAAGGCATATCCTATTATCAAATACTTCCCTAAATTTTTTGAATATAATGTATGCGAGTATGGGTGATTATAGTGTTATTATTAGTAAGATACTCACTTGTTATTCACTACTGAATGTAGAGGAAACATAAAAAACCTTTAGTGAATAAATAGTGAAATTTACACTTATCATACCTCAATTCATATAGAATTAAATCCTAAACACAAGAAAATTATTTAAATACATGAATATAAATAATATAATAAAATATGTATCAACTTGACCCAAACCACCAGGTTCATTCATGGATGCCACATGTCCTCATGCTTGCATCACCATATGTAAATGGTTGTTGACTAGTAGAGATGAAAAAGAGGAAATCATGGGTAGAATATGACTTTAGGAGCAGGTAAACAATAGTTTAAAATAAATTAAGTGATAAATAATGAATAAAAATTAATGAATTAATAAATAATCATTATGGAATAATTACACTTAACATTTATCAAGACATAAAGTATAAATATGTCATGTCAAATACATAAAAAATAACTAGGAAATGGATCCCCATATGTAGTAAATCAAAGTATGTGGTAAAATAAATAAACAAAATAAACAACAGAATTAAAAATTAAATTATACTTAGAATTTCTTATATGCTACTACTAAGCTTGATAAAACATCCACTATAGGGAACTTTCCCTTTATCAGATCCTTGGACTTGAAATCTATAAGTACATTAAAATTCCTGAGTAGGGTGTAAGTATAAACTATAGTTTTACCCCACCAATAACCCTTAACATTATTTCATAAAATATATTGGTGCATTCTATGAAAGTAAATAGAACACTTTATATTAGTGATTATATCACATAAAAAAATATTTTTTTGGGTTCTTAAATACTAGATCAAACAACTTAGACACCATACTCGAAGGACCATTAATAAACCACCCAGAACATCCCCCTTGATGGGATAGTCCAAATACATGTCTGAAACATCCCCTTGAAGGGACAACACATATTCATTTTGACCAAACATTTAACACATCCCCTTGGGGAATAATCCATTTGTATAAAACTCCACTCTCGACTGTAGATAGAGGATCAATACACACAATACCTCATCAAAATGACATATCAAACATCTTGAAATATAGGTCTAGAATCACAAAAATCATAGTACACATACACGAAAAAACAATAATGTAATTCATTTGGCTACGCACACACGCCATCCTATCAAGCATCCAAAAATGGTCTCATAGGGACACACACACACAAAAATCATTCCAAGAACCCATATAAATATGCGTTAAACTCATTGAATTTCTAAAATAGATATAATAATAATAAATTTATAGGAGTGAAATCCAAAAAAAATATATAAGTATAATATGGTGCTAATGATAAAAGTGGGATTTATAGAATGAAAAAGACAAGAGGAGGTTGAGTTTTTTTGGAAAACTTCTTAAAAATAAGAATCTTCACTATGAAGAATGGTTTTTACCTAGGAGTCCCACCAGCTATTCGGTGGGATATTCATAATTTATTAATACTATTTTCACTCCACCAGCTATATAATAGACTCCACTTGTAGTATGGTGGAGATTTTGTAGGTTTTAAAGGTATAACATTCCCACCAGCCTATTCCCTTTTCATTTCCCCTCCAAAACACCCCTAATAGAACAAACATTTCATTAAAAGTTTTAAATAAAGATGAGTAAAACTGAATGGAGGAATACCTTAAATGTGGGTTTCAATATTCCACACAGTATGTCTTTTAGTCCTTGAGATTTATCAACATAAGTTTTCTCAAATAACTCGGGACATTGTGCCCGAACACTAATCTCCCTCACCAAAGTAACTTCCTAAAAAACATTGTCTCCACTAAAGCTCCACAAGGGGAACCATTTTCCCTCTTATGAATCCATTTCTTTCATAAATTATTTTTTCATTCCTCTCAGAAATAGATGCATCCATCTCCAGATCAATGTCGTTGTAGTCAGTGACATGAACATGATAGAGATTGTGCCTCTAAAGCTGAGATAAATGAAACAAATTCTGCATACATTTTTATAATGTAAAAAGATCTAACTAGTTATCCCCCATCTCAATTCATTAAATGATCTCAAATTCCACAACATACTTTAGTACTAACATTCATTACTTCTTAATAAAACGTATGCCACAACAAAGGGGACACCTTCAAGATGACCATGTCACACAAAGCTAACACCTTGGGTTGACTCCTTTGGTCATCATAAGATCACCATCATTTCGAAACCACAACAATCTATTTTTAAATGGATTTCACTCACTTTGTGATATCACGTACCATACATTCCCCAAAAACTAAATATTCCAATGCCACATGCTAGTATAGCGGTGATTGAAATGGTCACCAAAAAAAATCCTCAAATGACCTAAATTAAGGACATAAAGATTTTGTTATGGTTGATATATACTAGATTCAAGGGCTCATCCAAAGATCCTCTAAAAAATCTAGAACACACACCCGAAGCATATCCTTTATAGTCTTGATCAATTGCTATGAATTTCCATTAGTCCAAGGATAAAAGGAGAAACCCATCTTCAACTGAGTCCCTATTAACTTCTATATGATCTTCAAAAAAAATGGGAACTGGGAATCCCTAGTGGATATCATTCATGAAGGGAATTTGTGTAGTCATATGATCTTACAAACATAGTGATTTACTTGCTCATCCATCAATCTCGTCTCCCTAATCAACATGAAATGATCCAACTTGGTCATTTTTTCCACTATAAACCACATAGTTTGTCGACCTCTTTAGGTATTAGGTAACCTTATCACAAATCAATGATCACCTCACCCCACTTCTACACATGAATTATATGTTAATCGAGAAACTCCCTAGGTAACTATTTTGTGTCCTTGATTCACATACATGTCAAAAAACAAGTGGAAAATCCTATAATTTATTTCTTCATATAAGGTAACTAGAACATTACTTTAACATCACAATACATTTTTCTGCATCCTTTGTACTCTAGCCACTATAAATCATTTGAGGATTTCATCATCTCCTCTGTCATGGAAGAATGACCCCCACCCAACCATGTACCATAAGAAAACCATATCTACCTAAGGTCCACCCTCGAATGGAATCATTTTCTACCAACCATTCACACATCAAAACACACCAATGATCGAACTCTTGATTAAACTCCACATTTTTACTGATTTGTTTGTTTTCACTATGGGATCCCAATCTATTGACCCTAGATGTATAAATATACCCACAATCTAATATTCAAACAAATGAATGATATTCCACCTTGCTTTCAATGTTCAGTCCCAACCCTCCTATATTTTCTTATTAAGAACATATAGAGCTATATTTCCATTACCCAGAGTATAATCCATATCAAATTAAAATTTCAATAAGTATTCTACCCAATTCCTCTTATGAATATTTTGTTCATGTTGGGTGAAAATATACCATAGACTACTATAGTCAATACATAAGAAAAATCATTAACCTAATAGGTAGTTTCCCTAACATTTTAAGGGATAAACCAAATCTTCCAAATCTAAGTATTGAGTAGGGATGTTTTCCAATGTTTTTATGGCTAACATAAACTTTATGAAACTACCCTATCACCTTGCATCAGAATAGATTCTAGGATAACACCGTATACATCAAAAAATAATACATACCCAACATCATACTCATGAATAATCAGTGTTATATCTAACAAAAACCTCTTATTTATATTTATGAAGGAAAATTTACACTATTATTACTAATTAGAAGTTACTGCCTTATTTTTTAGTGTGTTCATGTGTGATTTCATGTAAGAAAAATCATGAATGGACCTGTTGTGGTACGCAACCAACCTAAGGGAAATACAGTACATGAATAAATTACATGGAAATTCCCAATACCTAAATGAATTCACCATCTATAGATCAACTAATATACCTTATTGGGGATGTATGATCCCAATAAATCAAACCTTTTAGTCCAAAATTTCCACATAATTTTTGTTGTGTGCTAGAAGCATATTCAATATGATATCTTGTTGTCTAGATTTTGATTATGAATTCTTAAAATATAACAGGATGTCATCATTGAAAAAACAATTATAGAGACCATATATGAGTTAAATATCATATTCATGAGATCCATGAAGGCATGTGAAGAACTGTTTTGTCCAAATTCCTTAACAAGATACTCATAAAACCCACACCAAATTTTGAATCCTATATTTTGTTAGTAATGCTTTATGGACCAAAGCTAATGGTAACCAGAACATTGATAAATATTATAAAACCAATTATAACCCCTTAACTGATCAAAAATATTAAATTTTATTTGGAATGAGTATGTTTTCTTTATAGTTATCTGATTCAACTTTTGATTATCCACACATAGCCAAGTACTATTTTCAACCTTCTTAGAGAACAACACTGTATTACCCTAAGGGGATGTTATTGGTCTGATGAATCCATTTTCATTAATATTATCAAGATGAAATATTTCCTCTTTCAACTCATATAGTTTCACATTATATTGTGAAATCGATACAAGATACGTACCAAGCACGAGCTCAATCTGAAACTCAACTCCATTGTGTCGAAGTGACCCTAATAATTCCAATGGAATGAAAAATCAGTATAGGATTATCATAGGAGAAAAATAAGAGAGAGGTATGGTGTGGTCTAATATAAAGATCTATCCAATCACCTATGATAAAAATACTTCCCCTTAATGAGGATATAGTACCAATAAACATGAATCAACATCCCACTCATTGGAAAATATGAATTTTTCCTCTTTATGTGATGTAAAAGGAACTCATCTCCAATAATAATAGATGTCTTCATGGTATCTCTTCAAATTGTCCATGCCACTGATCACAGTGAATACTGAAATGTCTAGAAAACTAAAACTCTATGAATTCTTAAAAAAATAACTCTATTGAATATTCTATAAAGATATGAAGATAATACAATTTTATTCAATGGGGTTCTTGTATGCATATCAACTTAGAAGAGTAATTAGCCATTAATTGTAAACCATGAACTACTTGAATTTGTATGAACAAATGATATTATTCTATGACAAATAAAGCCAGTGATAGAGTAATTTTTTTGTATTATACATTGAACCATTGAGGGTACCTCCCCACCATCATATAAAGCATGATCAACTACATAATCCGTTCTAAAAACAAGTACATGACACCCCATCAGATGATGAGTCACTTGATTCACTTACCCTTATGAGGTCCAAACCTATATTTTAGTTAATTGACCCAAACCATATCAAATTTGTTTTTGTGTGTATCTACAAATAATAGGAATAGAATCACTTTAAATGATTTTTATTTTCTCACCAATGAAAATTCTTGATCAAAAAAAAGACAAGCCTTGAGAATGATTCCCTAACTTTCATAGTTTTAGCACATAGAGGACTCATTTTACATTGAGGGATTCAAATAACCTTTTTTCTAATATAGTTATTTACCATAACCCTCAAATATATCCTCTAACATCCACTTATTACTATATAAATATGTAATTGGGACAACACTGGGGAAAGAACATGTTGATACACTAACATCAGGGAGAAAATCCACAACTCTGTCTTCCTTTATACCATTATCTATCATCAGTTCCTTGAAAATCACACTAGAAGAGGTCATCAGATCTATGTTCTTGACCCGTCATTTCCTCTCTAAAAGATGTGTGATCTCAAAATCTCCAAATTTATCTTCATAATTCCCTTCCAAAAGAGGTGAATAAATATTCAATTCAATAAATTTTGTTGAATAGGCGGAAACTATCACCATTCCATACCTGATCTCCATAAAATACTGAGAATGATCTAGTTTCAGTTCATTCATGAAGGAATCCTCAAAGAAGAGCTCTTTTAATGATTCCTATGTCACCCCTTCATATCAAACCACTTAAAGCTAAACATCCCACCATTTTATAGCAATACCCGGATGCATGAATTTTTCAAACCTAACCATTATATCCTCCGGGGTATCCACTAGATTGGAAATCCTATCAATTACCCATATCTAGTCCTCCACATCACGGGGCCTCTGATGACATAGAAGGGTAGAAGATTCTAGAGGAGGGAGAAATTTGAATAATTATCTATAACCCCCCCCCCCCCACGCATGGGATCCTCCACCCTGAATAGGTACTATCTGAATGAGGTCTTGAATGATTTCTATGTTAGCTATTTATATCTTCCTACATAATGCATAAAATCCCACCATTATCCAGTAGTACCCTAATGCATGAATTTTGATGAATTTACCATTTATAGGCTATGAGGTCTCCACCACGTTGAAAATACTCTCAATGAACCATACCTAGTCCTCCAAATCATGGTTCCCCTAGTTCCTTGGAAGGATAGTGGATTCTGAAGTTTAAATTCGTTTTCATAATCAACCATAATCATCCCACCCTAATGGGATCTTCCACTCTAAATAGGTACTAGCCAAATGTGTCCCAACTAGATCCGTTCTATAACTTCAGGAGAAACTAAGGGATTATTTTCAATTTAATCATGTTGTATAATTGGTGGTGAAACTCACTATGCAAGACATCTCGGAAGAAAAATTTTGTTAAACGTTTATGTCATCCCATAGAGAAATCATACTACTTAAAACAAAATACCTTAAAAATATCCTATGGATAGACAAGGGATTACAGTGTTGTTGAACCTAAGAGGCTACACATAAGAACAAGGCATAACCCCCTAATAACTTCCCATGACCCAAGCCAATCCTTTGGAACCTTCACATTATTTACATTTATATATATATATATACACACTAAACCATGGAATAATCCATCAAAAATTCGTGAATGGGAAAATTTCAGGGTATTGTAGCAGTACTGTAGCAGCGGAGCCA
Organism: Viscum album; assembly: GCA_963277665.1. NCBI lineage: Eukaryota > Viridiplantae > Streptophyta > Magnoliopsida > Santalales > Viscaceae > Viscum > Viscum album. The sequence continues at coordinate 1,875,779,417 of OY728150.1, read as the reverse complement.
CTGTAGCAGCGGCAGCACTGTAGCACTAGAGTGACATAAGTAGGAATTGTAGATGTGGTGGTACTGTAGCAGTTGATATAGAACCAAGGGTACTGTAGAAGTACTATTCACTGAGGGGTCCTATGGGCCAAAATGGGCTTTCATGAATTGTATTCGGGCCACTTTACCTTCGGCCTTCGATCTATGTAAGGGATCTCCCTCTATCCAGTCTAACGAGGTCTTGGATTTTAATAATAAATTGAGGCTTCGACCTGAAACTTTAAAAAAATATGTTCTTATGTGTTTAAACATGATTCACCGAACACACACTAAATCCCAAAAATCAGTATACCAATATCATGTTCCTCACTTAAGGTGAATTTAATCTAATGGTAATATTAAACATCCAGAACATAATATCTATCTTTATGGAAACTCTGTGGTGCATAATACAGTGCTTTCCATATAGTAACATAGTTCCCCTTCATGATTCACATAAATCCTATCTAATATCTACCCTATCCCAAATTAAGAAATATAATGGAAAAGGATAGCAAACCTGGTGCTCTGATACCATTTTGTAACAACAAAAACCAAAACATCGGGTCCATTCCAAGATGATACATGACCTCATGCATGACTCCCCATATATAATAGGTTTTCGACTACTAAAATATTCCAAAGGGAAATTATCAGAAGGTTATTACCATGTTACCAAGTAAAAAATAAGAGTAAAATAAATGAGTTGGTAAAAAATGAAACAATATATAATAAATAATCATTAACGAAGTAGTATAAAATTCTATCAACCCAAGATAAATCAATAAGGAATGTTAGACACACAAACTAAAACTATAAAATGGATCCCCATAGGTGGTGCATCAAATTACAAGGTAAATAATATAGTAAAAATTATAATAAACATTCATATCGATGTCTATCTTGTAATTCTCACATCTTCTCACTCAACCTACTCAACTAGACACTGCTAGGCCATTCACCATCACTAGATCCCTACCTATGAATTAACAACTGAACCAAAATCCCCATGTATGGTGTGAGTCTGAAAAATTGTAGGAAACCACTAATTATAGTTAACCTATGTTCATAAGATATGGTGGTGTATTCAATTAAAGTAAAAAAATAGGTAAGATAATTTATTCTATTTTAGAAGTATAAAATATATGCTCGTTCTTAAATACTAACTCTATATTCTCCATATCCATGATGGATAGACCATAAATCAACCACATTACACAACCCCCATAATGGGGCATTCCAAAAACATATATGACACATCCCTCTTGAAGGAATAACCAAAATTCATGTTAAAAAATGCCTAAAACATCCCTGTTGGGGATTAGTCCATATAGATCAACATACATGCACAAACGAAAAGAAAGAGAAACAAAACATGAAATAATTGAAAAATTATAGATCAAACATCAATTTATATCAAGTAATACTCATAAAAATTACATTCCAAAAGTAAGAAACTATAAGAAGTTTTTACAAAAGTCAGCACACACACATATCTTGTTATCAGAAATCAAACAAAGGTCACATGGGGCCACACACAAAGATAGACAATTATTCCAAGAACCTATATAAATATTTTCTAAAGGCATCATATTCCTACCTTTAGTAAACCAATGATTGATGGATAGGGCCATCATCTAAGTCCATCTCCATTGCTGAATCCTAGAAACATTCCTAATTTGAAACTACTTAGAATTCTAGGTTTATGGTTGAGGAGAATCCACCCCCAAAAGGTAGGACACCATCAACGTACAATAGAAGATCTACCGCTGTAATGATCTATGTCTAAATAGATTACTTATGCTAATTTCCAAAATTATGGTTTTGATTTTATCAATGATAAAAAATGAATTGTTAGTAAATCAAAAAACCATTAGATTTTATCAAGATGTAAATAATTTAATTGGATTCAATCAAGAATAATTTATGGATATCAATCAAGATAAATATGGGACCCATCATATTATAATCACTAGATTGAAATATTTTCCAGGTGAAAAATCTAGAAGGGAAATGGGAGGAGAGACCACCAAAATGAATAAAGATGGCCCATATGATACTGATTATTAAATAGTTACTAATAAATTAAAATAAAATGATAGTAGGATGAGTTATTAAAAAAATAACTCCTTAAAACTAAGATTCCATGATGGGCTGCAAAATATTCCATTAGTAATCTAATGTCTACTGGGTAGAATAGGTTCTTCTTAGCATTCCCATAAGTAAACCAATGTTATTTTACATGGTCTTATATTTTTTAAACTCCACTCTTTTTAAAGATGATCCCATCAATAATTTTGGGGATCTATTATAGCTTTTCAAGATACATCATGCCCACTGGACTTGCACCTTTTTTATTTATGGACACCCAAACACCACAATACTACCTCAAATTTCATTAAAATATATGCAAAGAAAACTATGAAAAATCTGAATAGAGGCATACATTAAATTTTGATTGTTCCAAAATATATAAACAAACGAACCTCACAAATTCCTTCACTATTTATCTAGTAAAGAAATCGACCCCAATTTCTTGAACCCCATTCTTTAGTTTATTACATTGGTAGAATAAAAAAGTATGTTGTATCCTGAATGACTGAATAGATTACTATTTTTGGAAATCTAAAAAAAATATAAGTCTTACATTACAACATGATATTAAATACAATATATCACCTCCTTTGGAAACACCCAAAATATATATGATTATCCCATAATTTCATTCATTATATACATATTATCATCCGAGGGAAAAATAAAAACATAATAAAGGGGTGTTCTCATATGCTTAATAAGGTTATTTAATTCAACACCAGCTAATATAAATAATAAGGCAATGTGAATGAAAATAAACTCATTCCATTGTAACATAATTATGAGAATAATATGGAAAGAATAAAATATAAATAAATAATTCCATATAAATAATCACATAAGATAAAACACTATCCATGGATAGTAAACTAGTCAAATATTGACATGGGTAATTAATTACTAATGTCATAATGATGGATTTATTATTCCAAACATCTTAAACAATCATCTAGGCCTTGTCGAAGACACCTAAAAATAAATGGTTAAGGCCTCATCCAAAATCCATTTCTATTTTGTCTCATGGGACATTCTAAAGAATCACAAGGCTTAGGGTGGCCCCATCTGTCACTTACTATATCCAATTCACTCTTTATATGGATGATTTTAAACATAGACAACATATACTTATGAAATGTAAATAACATTCTCTAATCTGATAACATAATCATTAACAATTTTTAGTAGTATGGTAAATGGTATCAAGATAGAACATCCATATTCTAACTAGTCATACACAAATTATTAAAATATGGTAGATGAAAAACATAGGAGAACAATCTCAATAAATCAAAAGTTTCAATATAGGTGTTGGAATAGATGACAATACTCTAACGAAATCATCAAGGAATCCTTGAGATAAATACCACTTTTATATTGCAATTAAAAAACTAGAAATGAAAACCAAACTTGTAAAAGAATAGTGTTTCATAAAAAATTATGTTTTCAAGAAAAATCATAGTTTCTTAAAATAGATTATGGATGGTACTTGATGATATGTAAGAAATGGATACTTTCCCTTTAATCGGGCTTGCGTATCGGGAAAAATTGGGAAGGGAACCTTGTAAAACATTTACATCCCATAAACAAAAGAGGAACTGACATAGATAATTTATTTTTACTGTATACGACTAATTAATAAGAATTATATATAATGAATGAATAATTAGTTTTGTGTATAAAGGGAGAGAGCCTAACCTGAATGAAAATAGAGGTTTAGGACGAAACTCATACATTGTGTTTGAAAGTGTTATGATATTGATGTTAAATCCATGGATAATAAAGAAGGATTCATTAATAATTTAATTAATAACCTTTTATATATTTATTTTATTTTTTATAGTTTAATTAATTTCATTTATGCCCTTTTTTTGAGATACATGATACGATTTTATCATTTGGGGGCGTTCGTTTCCTTGGTTTTCATGATCAGTTTACTAGTATATGAGTATGGAAGTTCATGTAAAATGGGAATAGATATCTAGAATTGAACTTATATGTTAATAATGATGATGAAAAATGTTAAATGGTTATATAATTATTTTTTTTATTTAGGAAAAGGCTAAATCATTGGATAAAATGTTAATGATAATCGTTCAGATTATTTTTGGAAATTTTTCAATCATCAGAAAGTAGTTATGTTTTATTTATTAAAATAATGTATATATAATAGTTCTAGAAAATACATAGGATATAATTAATATTTTTTAATTTGGATTAACCATAAAAATGTTTTATGACTGGACATGAAAGCATTACTGAAAAATGAAAATGCATCCTCTATGATGTCGATAAATCGACACATCATGTGCAATGTTTTCAATTATAGAACAAGAGGAGAAGGAAGGGAATTGATGATGGATTATTAAATTAACACAAAAAAATTAAATTATATAGAATATAATATAGATATCATGTTATTTTGGGATATATATGTTTGGAGAATATAATAAAAGAAAAGAACATGAAATGAAATTAAAAGAAAAGAAATAGGTTTCTACTTCTTGAATTCTCCTCCTTGAGAACATCTTTAATGGGATTGGATTTTTTATTTTGTTGAGCAAAATTTTTTATGTTGGTAATAGTATTTGGAAGAGTATTTTTTAGAAATTTGACTTGTTTTAGAGCTTGGAAGGTGTGTGGAGAAGAGGTGGTGAGGGGTGGTATTTATAATAGAGTATTAGGGGCTTTCCTCATTGTTTTACTCATTAGTTTATTATATTGCCTAAAGAATATGAATAGTTTGAAACTTATAACCAAATATTTTAAAATAATTAATATTAGTTCTATATTATATGTCTGACATCATCCATGACTCAGTTAATAGTGTATTTAATTTATAATGTGTTTATACTGTAAATTACCATATTTTACTATTCACCAAAAAATTGAAGTATTTCAGAAAAATCCCAAAAATTCTACCTAAACATTTTTCAAAGTGTAGGATTATAAAAGAAACATCATATTTGGAAAATAATTTTTTTTACATGAGTATTTTTTTAAGAAAGTTTTTTTTTCTTGAAACAAATACAAATTCTGGAATTATAACTGATCTATAACACGATAAAAACATAACTAACTAATAATATATTTATCTTAAAATCACAAGACAACAAAATATTAATTTCTCAATAAATTTTATTAATATAAAATTTCTTTTAAATATTTTTATTAATTATAATATTGTAACTTAATATTTATTACTTTAAAAAATACCAACACTTAAGAATAACTTTTGAAATATCTATTCACTTAGACTATGATATAATAATATCATACTTTCATTTATAATATGCCTAAACATTATTTATTCTTTCATGGGTGAGTTTACTGTTCATTTGGACGATTTTCTATTCATAAGAGTAATATTACTATTCAAAAGTTCAAGTTATTATTTCATCTGTATACGTTCCCATGCTTCTAGAATAGACCTTATATCATTCATTATTAATATGTAATGTTTTTATTGTATTCTATAAGTTTTTTTAATTATTTATACTCTATGAAATAACCATATGAAGGGAAATTCCAATGATAAAATTATGGGTTGTTACAGATCTAGTCACCCTCATATCCCAATGATATTTGTCATCAGGATCCCTTCCACTCTGATTCCCGCATTCGACACAATTCAATATCTATATCCACTTACCAAAACATCATAAAATATATACAATCAAAAAACTCATAATAAAACTAACCCTAAAACATACAAGAACCATTATCATTTCATAGACCGAAAGAAAGAAACAAGGAGTGGTAGTAGTAATTCATCCATTCCTACCACTTACTGGATATTGGGTTTTCATGAGATATAAAAAAAAATTATATGGGAATCTACCAGGTTACCTAAATAAAGTGGGGTTTCGTTGCAAAAAAATGTAAAATGATATATGATAACATACATAAATAATAAAAGTTCAAAATACTATAAGGACATTTATTATTATCTCATCATAAACAACATCACTACTAAAATAGTTTCCACCACTACCATTAATAAAAATATATAATTTCAGAAAGTAGTACTAAATTTCACTTAAAAAAATTAATTCAAAACCTATTACATTTTTCTGAATGTTATAAATTACCATTAAACTTATTTACACCATTACATCATTAATTCATGATTTCACTAACTCTAATCAAAACACATACAACGAATTTAATTTTTTTAATTATTTTAATCATTCATCATTCATATATTGGGTGTTACTATAACTTATGATCTAACTACATCATTATCCTAAAAAAACTACCTCATTGAAAACATATTATGACAATCTCTATACCACAACACACAAACCACATTAGAACATTCTATGGAAGTCTTAATAATGAAATAATAACAATAAAGTACATTTTTATAAAAATACTATAACAATTTTACCACCATTTAATGTATGTCTATTTATCTCAATTAAAAGTGTTTCCATTACCTAACTTGATAAAAACACAAAACTATAATCCCGTATCAAAATATCAAAAATAAAAGATATATTTTGAGTGACCATTCTTAATGGATGCTTGATGCACCTCATTGTCGAAGGGTGAATCTTGAGTCTCAAGGTTCAATGTTCTTACGAAAAGACAATAGAAAATATATAACTGATTACCAAAAATCAGTCATACATCAACCACGACCATATACTCCTAAGAGAGTGGAAAATAGTTAAAAGATAGGAAAATTGAATAAGGATTACCTTGACTTGAATCAATATAGTATCTGAGAGGATGAAAATTTAATGTCATTAATGTAATGTATAATATATCCTAGAAGACATCCACCAATACTAAACATCCTATAATTTTGGAAAAACCCTAATAAAAGGATATAATAACACAAATATATAATTATATATGTGGAGTAAAAAATCATATATAATTTCCATGCATTGTGGAAAAAGGGGATGGGAAAATGGGAATGTGAAATTAATCATCAAAAACTACCTTATTGGACCTCATTTCTTTCAACATCCAATATTTGAAATTAGATGATATTGAATTTAATTATGGACTAATATATATCTTTAATTCCAAATAAATTTGGATAATGGATTGATCTAAAATTCATGAAATAGTCAATTGTACCACCAAATAAATAACTACTTTATTTTTAAATTCACACTTTCCCAAAAATAATCCATGTGATATAGATATGACTATGGCATAATGAAAAATTTTCCTACAAACAAGTATTAAAACCAAATCATATCCCCTTTGTTGAACATCCGGATATGGAAATATAATCTTCCACCCTAACATATTATTATCTAATAATAGTAGTAGTTACCACATAACTATTAAAATCATTAGGAATGTATAACCATAATAGATAATAGATACATAATTCCACATCACTAATACTAATATAGAAAATACACGCTAGGAAAAAGTCACACTGCAATGGAAGTAATTAGAGTATGAATACTATACCATATATAATTTCACACCAAACTCAAACTCTCGTCTTCCTATATCTCTAACATTCATAATATAAAAATGAATATTAGATTTCTTTAAATCTAGAGTCTTACATATCTAACAACTTACATGATTAATTTTATTTATAATGAAATAAATCTTTTGTGAAAATAAATTACAAATACATATACCCTATGTTAGAAACCAATTTAATAAGAATATTATCATCAACGTGACTAAAACATAGAATAATAATAATGGATGAGGAGAAATAACATCAATTACTTCAAATGTAGAGGGAATTTAAATGTCACCTCACGTATGAAGTTTTGAAATAAATATGTGTATTAAACTAGAACTGTAAACTCCACTCCAACATACATTGGTCCAAACAACCATTACTACCAAAAACAAAGCACTGAGGAATTGAATAACCCTAAAAAACCTTCTACTCTTGATTTTAAATCTTTATGGGATACTTCATGAATGTCACTTAATCTTCCACATCCTATTCACCCCAATAAATTATATGGTAATCATCATGGGTGTATATTTAAATCATCAATAACTGATATAAATTAAAAAAATTATCTATATAGGGTTAACGTGATAACTTATCCACCATATTTTTAATCTTCTCTATAACTATAACATATCTAGAAATCATAGATAAATATTACTACCTATACTTCATTTCTTCTATACACAATAGAGGAAAATGTTTTAAAACACATGACTATTAAACTAAGATATATGGTTAAAATCCATTGACCTTAATAATATTTATTTTTATATTTATTATCCTTCATCCTCTATAAAATCACATAATCCTTCTATATCATACATGTAATAACATAAAATTCTAAAACATGTAAAAATAAAGATATTTTTGATAACTTATATTTAATGCAACACCCAATGTAAATAAAATACAACATATTATAAGAAAATCATTGACAATTTTATAATAAATAGAAATATCCAAAATCATTAAAATTAGTTACAATTTGAATACAAATAATTAATATGAGTTACTATTGGAAAATGTTATTTTCTTAAAAATTTTATTTTCATCATATAATTTTTTTTATTTTTATATCTAAATCTAAAAATTCTAAATTTTTATTTATTTGAAATAAAATTAAATTTTCAATTCATAACAACCAAATTTACCAACTATTAAATTTTGATTTTCTTCTGAAATGGTTGGTTTTTAGTCAAAAATTATAGTGTTTGAAATAATTATAATTTTTATTATTTTATAATTTTTATGCGTTTCATGGAAGTTAAAAACCAAATTAATTAATAAAATATGCATTAAAGTAATAAAATAATTAATTATAAAATATCATTTGAAATCATAAATCATGTGTTTCATTTTTATAACTAAATTAATATATTACTTCATTGAAAACAATATCATAATTTATTTCAAATTATATGTTTTTATGTTAAAATTATTTTTTGGTTTTATTTTAATGATTCATAAGATTTTTAATAATCCATTTTATGTCATAAAATAAGTATCTATGATAATACTATCTTTTACATAAATAACTATAACATAAACACATACTTAAAAATTATATTTTATCCATTATATATGTTTATTTCAAAATTAATCGTTTAAACCATTTATTTGTTTACTTGTTAAATTAATATCTAGATTTTAAATCATGTGGTTCAAATTAGATAAAGGTTAAAATATAATGAATTAGTTTTAAATTAATTGATAAGGTTAATAATTAAATTCCAATGTAAATATAAATTACATAAAATGTTAAAAAGATAACAGAAAATACCTAAAACACTAAAAGTTGTCTAAAAACGACATTTTGAATTTATCTTCACCCAAAAATCATATTATCCTTATATTTTTTCCATTTTTTTCCATTGACGCTTTAATAGTAACATTAAATTTCATAAAATGTAATGGTGACTTCCTAAAATACCAATCCTCCAATTAGAAAATGTTTACACCTACACCCCTTCAATATTGATCCCTCCTTTGAATTAATAACTAGAAATATACCCCTTGTATACTCCTAAAACCCTATCCTACATTCATAATCTCTTATTCACCTTTAGGTATCTTAATTGATTCCTTTACAAGGGGGTTTCCAAGAGAAAAATCAAGTTTTCAATGTGAGTACTATATTATATAAGTATTTTGTTTTACAGTAATCCTTAAAAAATATATAACCTTAATATAATAACTAAATCATTATCAATATTATACTAAACATTCTTTATATTAATTGAACAACAATTTCTCATTACTTTCCACACACTAAGAGAGACTAAAATATTGATCATGTATACGTGCAGACTACCCCCACCATGAAACCATATTGAACATTTTTTGTCAATTCCACCAAAGGATGGTAGTGAGGGAAGATATTTTGAATAAATATACTTTCTATGTCATAAATTGAATTCTTAAATTATTATTTGTTATATAAAATCTTTTTTTACATTTTTTGAGAAATGATATCATTAATCATTCATATGTGCAGACTACCTCCACCATGAACAACCAATTATGTTTGTCATAACCTCCCTTCTCAAATGGTTATATGAATGGACTTCTATAGGAGATATTAAAATTAAAATATTTTGAAAAATTGTAATATTTTTATTATCATTATCTTAATTCATTCCCATGCTCATGAAGACATTATAATATGTTATCCTTTAGGTCAATTGTACCACCTATGTAAATGATGTTATAACTATTATATAAACAAATATTATGGGATTTAATATAATGGTAATATCCAAAAATAATTATATATTTATGTTATTTTATTGGTTATGGAAATATTTTGTTAAATTTAAAAATATATTTTAATTTATCACTTTTTGATCATTAAACACATCCAAAACTAGTTCTTTGTGATTTGAATTTTCATAAGATGTATTATTATATTTCACCTAATTAAAATAGAACTAATTTAATAATTAAAAAATAATAATTATATTTTCCGTAATTATCTTCTAATGATAAACTTGATCCCAAATATAAATAATCGATTGTGTCTTTATAATGTTTTATAAGACAAGAAATTAAATGCTCTAACACCTGACAATGAAAATAAACTATACCTGTCAATATATTCATAATATGTTTTTATAAAATAGTTATAAATAATTATATTTTCATATAAATGTTATATTATAAGTTATTAATAAGATTATTTTCATTTTATATGAGGTTATAGCACCATAGAGTAAGATAAAATACAAGGTAAGAGTTTCTTTAACGCATTCTCAAATCCACAACACATGTCTGATGTTAAACACCATAATTTCTTTTATATGGTGTATTTGATAATCTATTAACAATAATTATAATTAATATGTCTCACTTTAGAAGGTGTAATTTATATTTCATCATAACCGTATTATTATTACATCTCCATTGCTAAAAACTATTTTTGGAAACTAAATTCACATTCATCTAGTTTTGATATTTTTTATTGAATATATTTCAAATTTGTTAGGTAAATTCATCCATTTGATTGTATGATATGGTAATTTATCCTTTTTTCTAGGGATATTCATTTCTACAACAAAAACCATTATAAACATCCCTTCCTTCATGAATTATGACATTTTTATGGAATTTAGTTGACTCCAAATTCAATTCCTTGTGTAAAAAAGTTATTCCCTGAGCATCATTCTTCTTTGTATAAAAAACAATTCCATTTGCAATTTCATATGATAATTAAAATTTTTAATTTTAGGGAATGTAATTTTTTTAGCTCAAAAATTCATTATTAAAGAATCACTTTCTCAAAAATTTGTGGCATTTTTTAGAAAAAAATTATCATCGCCTTTAAAGAAGTATTTTCAAAATTTCAATTTTCATTGTTACCAAAATATATATATTATTATTTTGAAAAGAAAAATTATAGTTTACTCATATTAGCTATATATTTATAATCTAATATTTAAGAGGATGGTTTTATTAACGCTTTTATGATGCAGCTTTTCAATAATGGCATTTAATGATATTCCAAATGTTTTCTGTCTATTGGAAATCTATTGTTTTATCTTACACTCCATATTTTTCATAGTATTTATGAATTTTTAATGTTTTTTTCAAATATTTATAATAATTTATTCAAAAGTCATATATTTTCCTTCAAAAAAGTATTTTTTGTATGTAATTACGACATCATTTTTTTAAAATGTTTTTTTAAACAATTTTATTTTCACTTATATTTACCCTATATGGTTTTGCCTTTCATAATGTGATGATTTAATCAATCAATATTATTTATTATTATGTGATTCCTTTTTCAAATTTATTTTTTTATATCATAAGATATATTAATTTCATGCTATGTGATGCTTATAAAATATTATAGAAACCCATTCTTTTTCCACGGGTTCAGTAGTATATGATTAATGTTTAAATTCAAGTAGAACATATATGTATGAATATTTGATAGGTGGGGTCATATATATACCTCCAATGAATTTGTTAGAGATTTATTTATTATGAGATATATATTAAATCAATGATTTTTTTTGTTCACAACATGAATCATGAACAATTTTTTTGTTCACAATTCAATGAACATGATTTTTTTTGTTCATGACATGGAACATAGGAGTGAGGTTTTTTAAAAACATGAATCATTTAGGTTTTTTTTAAAAAAGACGCATGATAATTTTTTATTCAAAACGTAAATGGTGGGAAATATTTATCTTCACAATATGAAGTGAGGGAATATTTTTTACAACATGAACTTTGGAAATTTTTGTACTCACCACATAAAGCTTGTAAATTTTATTTTTTTTAACTAGAAGCATGTATATTTTTTATTCAAAATGATATAATTTATTAATGCTTATGTTTTTTTCAATGTTATTTTTATTCTTTTTTTCAAATATATGTTACATTTACGAGCCATATGCATATGATTATTATTTATGGATCATGTTTATTATCACATTATTTTACACTCTTTTCCATTTTATATGTTTTATATTTTATATTTCATGTTCTTTTATCATGAATTGTGAAAAAAATAGTTGTTCCTTGTTTTTTTAAAGAGATATTTCTCCAAAAATTATGTTTTCTCATATCCTTATGATATAACCCTTGATAATGTGTTGATTAGTCTTTGTTTACTGAGCGTTTGATATCACCCCTTTCTTATGTTTTATTTCCACATGTTATAAATATGAGTATAATCTAAGAGATATATATAATTGGATTTAGTATGGTTTAAAAATAGAGAAATATTCCTAAGTATAGTAAAATATGTTACTTATATAACGCATCCTCAATAAAACAAAACATATTATTCTTTGTATTGTAATATATTTATAATTTATAACGCTTATACCATGGTAATTTTCTAAAATAATGATAGGTAAATATCACTTTATATAAAATCTAGTGTTTTAAAAAGTATTTTAACACTATATTCTGGAGAATGGACCAGGTCTTTACAGTTTGTATTCAAGGAGGTTTTAGTAATTTTCGAGCCTTAGTTTAGTTATTTCTATATATCAGTTTAGTTAATTTTTGTGTCAGGGTTATATAAAATTTTTTAAATCCCTAGATATGATTCTAATTATACAATGATATTATAAAATATGGTTTGGGTCTACAATATGTGTTTTTTCCTAGAAATAATTCCCTCACAGTATAGTATAAGTGGATGAAATATCAAACATCAATGTACCTAGGGATAATACGTATAATAAATAAACATTTTGTAGTGACATGATCTTCACCTAGTATATGAAAATGAGGATTAACGAAAAAACTTTCTGGATACTCCCAGGGGATATAATTTTGTTGATTTTATTATATTTAAAAACCACTATATAGGATTGATTTCTTGTTACATTTACGGATTATAAGTATTAAAAATACAAATAAAAGTGTAACCTTAGCTGAACCAAGAATGATATAGGTTGATCTATGGATGATATATGTCGATCTATGAGTGTGATAGTTTGATATAAAAGAAATATGGCTGAAAAAGATGTTAAACATCATTATCCATTAAAATAATTGAAATAAGGGAAATCATTTGAACCTCATACTGCTGGAAGCTTGTCATAAAAAAATTGAATAAGGTATACTTATCCTCTACTCATGAGTTGTGAACACCTAATTAGATTCTTATTATATATAACCTAGTGTATCTATGATGTTTTCAATGAGTGTTAAATCACTACCTTATTGATTTTATTATTGATGGGAACTTATAATAGTAATATTATTGTATCCCAAGTTGATATTTAAGGAAATATGAATCTTGTTATTCTTAATTATATTTAATTTTTTTTATTCTAAAAATGGGTTAAATATTTAAACATGGACTCTATATTCATATAATTATAATCATATTAATCACAAAATAATAATTTTTTAAAAGTGGATGTGGTAGGAAACAATATCAAAAATCTATTTTAAAGAGATCAACATGCCACTACAATGGTGGAAGACAATAGCTAATGATCTTCTTCATCATTTATCAATGGAACACCAAAGAGTGCATGCCTTGATGATGTTATTGAAGTTAAAATCAAAATTTCCAAGAGGGATGTATAAATAAAAACCATTAGTTCCACCACTTGTACAACAAGACATGATAGTGAGGTGGAAATGGTGGAGGTTACTCTATACCACTGAGGTTGGGAGTAGTTTGAGAATCAGGTTTGATTACCTAGATCACATGATCCCATAAATTCTATATGAGAAATAGATATGTTCATGGAAAACCCTATTTGAGCACAAGAATATGCACCCAAAACAAACATGGTATGGAATCCATGCCTCACTAACATTCAACCAGGTGGTTATCATGGAGTGGGTAGTGTAGGGACTGGTGATAAATGAGGGCGAAGAGATGAGTGGTTTTCTCTTTAGGTTGGCGATGATGGAAATGTATATTTTGGAGATGGTACGGTTTGGTATGGCAGAGGTGAGTACATTAGAAAGGTCCAAAAATGGGTAAGAATGCGGTTCTTAATATGTCTTTTTAGGGTGAAGGGAATTTTTCATCAACATCATCATTCAACCATAACATTCCTTCCACACCAAGATAGATAAGTGAATGAAATGAGATATATATTTGTGTGGTATGACTATGAATCTGAATGAAAAATAATTACCAAATTAAGGAATCATGTATTAATCCAAAAATTGATAATATATAAATATAGGTCTGAATATTAAACTAATGATAAATAAAAAAGATAATAACACCCAATAAAGAGAGGTATTTCTCTCAAATTTTTGGGAATAAACTCAATATATAGAAATGCCTATATGTTACCTTCCAAAAAATCCCAATGTTAGTAATTATTGTACTTCAATCCATTTATGCCAAATGGATACTCTTAGATATTTTTTTGTGACAATTAATATTTCACTGATATAATTTATTTGGGGGTTGGTGATATAATAATCTGAAATCCTAGACCATGTAAAAAAAAATTTATTTCTTATAACATGTGTTATATGATAAAACCATGATAAAATAACCACAACATATGAGAATATTATTTTATATAAATTAATAATAAAAACTAATATGTTAATTCATTTTAATGTTATTAACATTGTAAGATAAGTAATTAATTTGTGTTAATATTTAAAAGCATCTTTTCAATAGAATTTTATTTCTGTATTTTGTGTTATTTATATTCAAAATTAAATTTCCAAAATCTATAAGTTTATTTTTAAAAAATAATATTCATTTATTAAATCCTCATATCAAAACATTCTAAATATTAATTTTTATTTTTTCTAAAAATGTTTCACTTTTTTTGAAAAATACAATATTTCGCTAAAATTATAATTTTTTACTCTATCATTATGCAATAATATTCATGATTATTTCAAAACTACTTTAGTAATAAAATATTTATTTAATTAAAAAAATATAAATTTTAAATTTGTTTTTTGATTTTATAAATTCGATGTTCCTAATTTTTAGAACTAAATAAAAATATAACTTTAATAAAACATTTTATGATATTTTTATTTAATTAATTGTTTTTCTCATAAAATTTATATTTTATTGATTCTAAATATAACTGAATTTTATAATTAACCATTTTATATCTTAAAATTAAATATATTTTTAAATTTTATCTTTTAAATGCATTTTTGAAAGCGTAAATCAAAATTTTTCAAAAAAAAATATGTTTTTACAAGTTTTATGCCTTGATTTTAAAATTGAAATTTTAAAACCATAAAATTTTTATTTGGTGAAATAATTTGAAAATTTAATTGCAAAAGGTTCAAATGGGGTAAAATTTTTATTGTTATTTTTTTCATTGAAATTAATTATTGGTGTTATAAATTCAATAACAAGGTAAACGTAAATTGGGAAAAAAATTAGAAAGTTAAAAAAAATTCCCCAAACACTCAAGGTTATATAAAAATTGATTTCTCAAGTTGAGTTTGGACCCAAAATGTCTTTTCCCTCTAATTGTTTCCATTTTATGGCCATCGAAATATGAATAGTAATATTGCATTATTGAATTAATAACAGTTACTTCATTTTTTATCGTTCCCTCAACTTTTAAATTGATAACACTTACCCCACTAAAACCCTCACATATCAATATAATTTCATAATAAAATCTAAAAGTGTAATCCTTATATAAACGTATTCAACTTATATAATCATTTGGCCACCTTTATCTTTCTTAGGGCATTTATTTCAAAGGTGTTTTCCATGATAGAACTCCAGAATTCAACATGACTATTACATTATCTAAGTGTTTTATTTTACTACACACTTTCCAAAATAATCTATATACTTGTTATTTTAATTAAATAATCATCATTATTATACCAAAATTTAATTACATTAATTTAAAAACAATTATTAATTTCCTTCCATCAATAAATAATGACCAAAATGTTGAATTTTTAGACTATCACCTCCTTGAAGATATGTTGTTCATTTTCCATTACAAAATCTAAATGATTGCATAAAAGCTGAATTTTAAGAATAAATATGTTTTATATTTCAAAAATAAAATTATTAAATTATCATTTATCATATTATATATTTTCATCCATTCAAAGAGAAATGGGGATGTGAATCGTGTGTTCATGTGGACTACCTCCTCCACAAACATCAAAGTTCATTTTTCATCACCACCCAAAATGGATGTTCATAATAATATATTTACTAAAAATATATTGTAATTATGAAATTTTTATTCTTGATAATTTTTCATATTATAATTATCTAAATACATTCTCTTACTCATTAAAAAAATATAATATGTTACAGTTTGGTTCAGTTTTACCACCTTTGTAGATGATGTTATAATGATTATCGCATAAAGGATTATGGGAAATTATATAATGTGAATGTAATTTAATAAGGATATATTTAATATTTATTAATTATTAAGGAATGGTGTATTTAATATTTAAAATATTTATTAATATATAATCTTTTGATTATTAAAAATGTCAAAACAATAGTTCATCGTGATTTCCATTTTCACAAGCTACATTCATGTATTTAACCAAATGAAAATGGGCATCAAGTAATCATTGAAAAAAAATGTTTTTTATATCTTTAATTATTTTGGAATTATGAACTTGAAACCACTTGTTGGGAATATTTCATGTCATCATAATGT
Source organism: Viscum album (assembly GCA_963277665.1). Taxonomy (NCBI): domain Eukaryota; kingdom Viridiplantae; phylum Streptophyta; class Magnoliopsida; order Santalales; family Viscaceae; genus Viscum; species Viscum album. The sequence goes on along the minus strand of OY728150.1, from coordinate 1,875,762,239 downwards.
TTGAATAAAGAATGCAATAAAAAGTTCTAACACCTAATAAATTAATTAAACTATAATTGGTACATATATATAATATATTCCTATAAAATATGTATAAAAAATGTTTTATTCTTATATTCTGACAGTGAAAAGAATTATTAATATAGTTATGTTTTTTATACAAGATTTTATATCATGGTCATGTAAGATGGAATGCAATGTTAAACATTTATTTTAAAATTTTAAAATGCATGAGACATGATTGATATTGCATGCCATAATTTATTTATGTGATTTATTAAATTACCTATTTTATTATTTATAATTAATATATCTCAATTCATGATACTTGAATTTTAATTTCATGGTAACCCTGCTATTCTTGCATTAAAATTACGATAAGTGTTTTGGAAAACTCAATTCTCCTTTATTATGATTGTTCTTCTTAAACATATTTCAAATATATTGGGTACATTTATTCTTTTGATTGTATAATTTGTTAAATTAACTCTTCTTATTAATAATTTTTTTTTATACCACATAACCCCTTTTTAAATTTCCCTTGCTTCATGAACTTTTACATACATTCATGATTTGGTTCACCCAAATTTCCATTCATTGAGTCAAAAATATATTCCTTAAGAATAATTCTTATATTTTTTATAAATCCTTATATTTCCCATTTCAAAAATTATTTCTACTTTTCTGTCTAAATAAAATAATTTTTTTTACTAAAATATGTGTTATTTATTAATTTCATACTCATAAAATTCTGATGTTTTTTTTAAAAAATATTATCTCCCATAAAGATTGGTTACCCTACACTTCTATGTTAATTGTTCCCCAAAATATTTTCACTTTATTTATTTTTAAAATATATATTTTTTTAGTCATGTGACTTCCATATTTACAATCTAATAATTTAAATTAATTGGTTTAATACAACTTTTATGTTGTGAGTTTTCAACAAATGAATTTCATGATATTTAAAAGTTTGGTTCCCAACTAAAATCCAATGTTTTTCTAACAATCCATATTTTCTTGATAAACTTCATGTCGTCTAAAATATCCTTTATTTTTAACTTTTTATATTCCGGATTTATAAGTCTTCTGTTTCCCTTTAGTTGTTTTAATGTAATTTGTACATCATTATTTTAGAAGGTTTTGTCTGAATATTTTTATTTTCACTCTTATTTACCCTCTAAGGTTTATAATTCATGATGTGATGTTTTTATTACCACCTATTGGTTATTATGATATGATTCCATTTTCAAAATAATATTTTTCATTTCCTATGGTTTCTTATGTTCATGTAACATGAATTTGTTAATGTATTAATAAACCCATTCTAGTTCCAAGGGTTATTTAGGTTTTGTTGAATTTTTGTTCAGTTGGAATACATATGTATAGATATATGATATTTGGGGTCCTATATAGCCATACAATACATTGTTTATAGATTTATATCTCATGATACAAGGATTTGATGTGTGGAATTTTTTCTCCACAACCTGAAGAATGAAAATTTTATTTATTAATATTATGAAGTTTCGGAATGTTTTTGCTCCAAACATGAAAAGAATGTAATTTTTTTATTCTCAATATGATGAGTGGGGGTTTTTTATTTAAAACATGAATCATGTTATATTTTTATTCACAACATGAAGCCTCCTATTTCTTTCTATTCGCAACATGATGTGTGAGCATTTTGTTTGTTCACAACATGAAATGTGGGGATTTTTTGTTCACAACATGAACTATTTCAATTTTTTTCACAACATGAACGATTGATATTTTTTTTCATAAAAATGTTATAATTTACCCATTGTTATATTTATTCCAATGTTATTTATTATACTGGGTTTCAAGGGAATATTACACTTTTAATCCATAGGCTAATTTTTATACTTTATGGACCATATTTGTTATATCTCAATTTTACAATCCTTTTCTATGTAATATGTTGTTAATTTGAGATTTCATGTCCATTTAAAATAAATTAGGGGAAAATATTATTTCCATGTTATTTTAAAGATATATTCCTTCCAATATAATTTTTTCACATATTATTATGGTCAATACCTTTATAAATTATTGATTATTCATCCCTTTCTAAGCATTTGAGCTAACCATATCATATGTTTTCTTTTCCAAGGTCATGTTATCAAAGATTGGGCATCATTTTTCTTTTCCAACAATGATAATTTTTTCCATTAAAGGTAGTAATACCTATGTTGTTTAATAAATTGAAATTTTATATAATAAGGGTTTAATATGGAAACCTTAATTCGGATACAAATCATAGATCCTAAGCTCCATTTAACCACTAGGGGTGAATCAGTGGTTGTATTTTTATAAACATCCTACATTATGAAATTTATCCGCAAAAACCTATGAATGTTATTTTCCTTATCATCTTTTGTGAAAATCTCTCAACAATGAAAATATGGGAAAATTAACTTGTAACATATGATTTAAAAGGTTTTTTCATAGTGTGTAAACCTACATTCCTATCAAGGCTACGCGTATGAGTCCATTGAATTTTACTATTAGAAATAATTGAATACAACATTGAGAAAACATCTATTAGACTCCGTCTATCTATTTATAGGTATATTCATACTGAATCCCTTCAGTTTAGATGTTTTTATTTCCAAAATGATCTATAATAAAAGGTATTAAGATTTGTAACTTTATCTCCCCAAAAATGTTGACCTGGAAATTCAGTTTGATATATCCATCTATAAAGTCTACCTGATGCCCCCTTCTCTACATTTAATGAATTTTTGCCCATGGAACCTCACTAAAATATAAACCTATTTTGAATGAACTAAAAACTATTTGATTTAACAAAACCACTACACATCATATTACTTGAAAAACGTTTTCTAAAGTATTTTTACTATAATAATATTTCCAAATATTAGTCAGAAAACTCTATCTAATACTCTGACTAGAATCCTATATCGGAAATTCATCATCAACATGACACAAATCAGTTTGAAACTCACTTCAGACACAAATCATTCATCACTTTTTTTAGAGAATAATTTTATTGTACTTTTCATCCCTTTATATAGGTTCTCGTAAAATAGAAAATGTTGTAAATACATTTAAATTTTCTAATCACAAAATCTAAAATTTGAGATCTCCTGATCAATTTTATTTTTCTAGAATCTTCTCAACACTTCTAGATTATTCTTGAAGCTTCCTTAAATTATCCTGTAATTTGAACCTTTATCTATATTTCTTAAACATTGATAAATTAAAAGTATTCAATATAATAACCACATCACTTTTCATTGTGACTTTACAACATTATTTAATTTTCCTTAGAAACATCCATCTAGAATATTTATTCTGGAATCCTTTTAATAACATTTCATTTGATTTATAACCTAAACATCTCCCAATATATTTATCCCAATTAATTATTTATGTAATTAATTTTATATAAATTCTCTTCTAGATGTAAATGTTTTTTCCGTTGAAAAATTCTCCATCCAGTTATATATTTTTTAATTTTTCTCTCTGAGATTTACTTCAATTGATTCCCTTCATAAGAAATTTTTGTCTGAATGATCAATGTTTCTCCATCAAGTATCATACCCTCATCAATATTTATACACTAATTTCTTATATAAATCATCAAAAAAGATAATTTAATGAAATTTTTTCAATGGATGTTTTTCTATTGGACTTTCTTTTATTGGTGCAGTTCAAAGCATCTCAACCTAAAAACTTCTTTCAAAATGTAACAAAACTATACACTTAAATCATCATACAAATTGGTTGTTTTAAAACTCATGTACTACTATAAATTAATCAATTCCCATTAAAGATGGTTTCAAGTATTGTTTCAACATATAAATACATTTTCACTAGTAGAAATTATTTCTCTGATGCACTGCTCAAATATAACCATTTGATTTCTCCCTCTAAATTTTCATACTTATTGAAGTTTGACTTCATAAAAAATAATACATTCATTTTTATTTATCTCTTGAAATTTGTGATTTTTAAGCATCGTGATTTTTGTACATGAATAGTATTGTCCGATATTATACTTAATTTTCCACTTTCTAATTAATTTTTTACTTTCGTGAAATATACTAAAAATAATAACAAAATCATTACACTTTTTTCTGATTGGGTTTGTCATGTATTCTTAATGTAATTAATTTGATGGAAATGTAAAGCCTCTCTCACAAGAAGTTCATATGATGAAAAATTAGGGTTTACTCCTCTTATACAGACTCACCCTCTTCCACATACAAAATACTATTATAAAATATTTATATATTAAACTGTATTTTGTATTCTATATAAATTTCATATGATTAGGTTGATCCATTTATGTTTTCCACCAAGAAATTTATACATCATTCCCATTGCTCAAAATTTGGATTATATCATGACCTCATCATTATGTTGGAACATGAATGAATAGAAAAAAATTACCTGACTAAAGTTATAAATTTTCTTAACAAAATTACATAAACAAATTTCTAATTTTCATTGGAAACTTCATAACAAAAATTTCTGAACAAAATTTCCTAAAATAGTTTCCAAATGAACTTTTAGAACCATTGTTATCTCCTGTTTTATAAAAAATTATTTTAAAAAATTATTTGTCAACAAATACAAAACTTTTTTAGAATAATGTAAAAATTAATATTAAATATTATTAATTATAATCAAAATATACCCTTATAGTTTGGATTATTTTCATTACTGATAATTCAATATTATCATAAAATGACATGAAAATGTATTACTAGGTTCCAAGATAATGCTTTAATACATTTCAAACTCATAATGTAAGTCATAGATTATATATAAGGTGATCATCATCATAACATAATTAAATCTCACCACCTATTTGACATATATATTTTCCCAAACACATCATCCCCAATCATATTCATTATTACCAATAAATGAGTTTAATTATATAGTTGATCTATAAAAACCATGATGTTGTCGTATTATCTCAATTATTGTGGAAAAACATTTCATATATATATCTTTTTATTTCCACTATGGAGCATCTAATGGCTGTAAAAAACTAGAAGAAACTGAAATCATTTATTTAACCCAACAGTAAAAAGTCCCCCAAATACAAACTTCACCACTTACATCATTATACTAGGCTGCTAAAACTACTCCTTCCAAGCATGATACATCTTTATAACAACTAGATGTACTAACGTATGTGATATATAGAACTCACATAGATCAACCTATTGTAAGATAATTATGTAAATAAATTCACTCAAAAATATACCCAATGATCACTATCCACTTTACATCCCACTAATGTATCACTATGAACAATTAAGTTTCCCTATAAAACAACCTCAGTCTCTACCAGATATAATTCACTTTCATGCTAAAATAATTTAGAGTGTAACATTAGTTGATAAAAGAAAACTCGAAAACTACCCTCTTCTATCTCCAAATGCAAGGATACACATTCCCCAGTCATCACCAACTTCATAATCAACCACATAACTCATCTTCTTACTAAAAGTGTTACCTATAATATTTATATTCCTTAGAGTATAATAGATATAAAAATTATCATATTATAGGAATTTAACATGTCTTCACAGAGACAAATTCATGTTTAATTAAGAGAAGATATATTTTAGGCTCTTATGGTCAATAAAGTCCACAATGTGATCTTCGATAAGTGGATGCTATAAAATATTCAAGCAAAATACCATATCTCTATTCTCAAAGTCATGGTTATAATTTTTATATTTATAGTAATATAAATACCTATACCCATAAGTCATTACCCCCAAAGCTTCCATCAATACGAAATCAATAATAATATAGAAAGTGTTTACTTACACTAGAAACATGACTCCTCTCTCTAAAAAGAAAAATATAAGACTAGAAATCATATTTTCCTTTTTGTTTCCAAATTTAACCATCCAATGATGAATTTATATAAAATCATAATAATTTATAAAAAAAATAATCAAATGGGATAGGATCTGAGAGTAATTATATATGAATATTTTATAGTAACCTTCATGACTAAGAATGCTACACACCACGGTCATATTCTAGGGTGCTGCCTAAGAAGTAGCATATTTAATATTTTATCGATGAATAACTATACCCCATTTAGACATAAAATTTCCATGATAATATAACACAAATATTCAGAAATTTTGTTATGATATATATCTAAATAAATGATATCCTCAAAGGATCGCGATGATTGTTATAAAACACTCTTCATTTTTATCCTCTATAGTCAAATACTTAAGGAAACCCTTAATAAACACCACCATAAAATGAAATATTATTTAAATGGATAACATGTTTATTAATCTCATGAATATAAATGATTAATTTTTAACTCCAAATGTAATATCTATGAATTAAAAATATAATGTTGATATATAATGTTGGTATTCTGAATGTCTATCTCTTAAAATATATGAGGGTATCTTTATGTTTAGATAAATATTTAAGAACCACGTCTCTCTATTAAATTTATCAAATAGGATATTAATCCTTGGAATAAGATCTCAATTATTCACCATCAGTTGGTTTAAATTTTTATAATTGACACATTTTCATAGACTTTTATATTCATTCCTTGAAAACCAAACAATAGGTCCCAAAATTACATATTAGGACAAATGAATCCATTATTTAATCAACCATAAATTTAAATTAGTACCGTATTCATCTCAGAAGTTGATATCCAAGTTAGAGACATGTAAATAGATCAGAAATTGTATTTTAACTCAATCACAACTCGATCTCATGCTGAGGGGGTAGTAGTGTCACAACCTCTTTTGTAAATACATATAAGAACTATTATAAAACCAAAGGAAAATAAAATTCATACATATCCATTGAATCCAATATCAACTATATAAATTAGAACATAATCATATCTAAATAAAAACATTCTTTATTATTATCTAACTCACTAAAAAATGTCACGCAATCACTATTGGTTTCAATAAAGATCAATTTCCTCTAGTAGAATTCAATAAAATAATTCATAGAGTAAAACCAATATATGATAAATATGACATCTTATTATTTAATCTATAATTAGAAGAACTCCCCAATCGATAAATACATACCTATCATTAGTTCAAACCATTGAAACACTTTTGATATTCTAGATTAATCCCTTAAAAGTGAAAACAATGCTAATTTTTTTGGATGACTATCCATTCTATGTGATGAAGCTCTTACTAATTCTGATTCTATAAATTAACACATAGATCATATGTCAGTCAATGAAAAATACAATATGGAATATATGTTAATAGTATATCAAATTATCTATGGTTATGATAAGGTTGAGTAACATCCCTTCACCACTATATCAATGAAAAATATGTGGTTGTATATAATTTGATAGTATCTTGATATTTATTACTATATCATTTGTGATTAGATTAAGCTCTATATGGGAGAGGTACACCTCTTATCTATCATCTCCCTACCCCATATCACATCTGTATTCCTGATTCCTACTTAATATTCCATTAATAATGTGAAAGAGGAAACATATACATGAGTCAAATCTATGTCCAATGGGGTCCCTCCAATTCCATGATATTGAGTCCATGTTGACCCTTGATAAATGATAGAAACATATATTATGAATTCCCAAATCTACCAATGAACTAATAGCCCGAAAATAAATTCTAAAAGTGGTTTTATAGAAACTCGTCATAGTTCAAAACAATAATTATTTAAAAAAAATCTACACTGTATTATTTCAGTCCTAAAGATATTCTAATAAATCCATTATTGAAGAGAATACATCGGCTGAAAAGTCTTCTAGATAATGTCAACATTCAGTAACACTATTGAATAAGTCACTTATTTGACAAGGCCAACATAATTCTGAATATTCCAATGTAATGATTCCTAAAAATATCATTCTATCACTTATTCATATAGTAAAATATTAGGTGAATAACATATAGGTTTTATGGATCTCACTCCATGATCTTACACAATTTAGCTTCCCTATATAATTAAAAAGAAACTATTACCACCATAATAGAATCAATATTAGGGATAAAAATTTAAAAGTATAAAAAATCCTAATCTTCTCCAAAGAAAATTTAAATTAAAAATGAAAGTTGAGGTAAATAATCCCCAACTACAATGATACACTCTTTACCATGATAACGACTAATGAATCCCACACTTGTATTCTTCTCAAATCAGCCCAAATTGAATATCCACCTCTTATAAATATAACATAATCTCATGGGTTGAAATATACCAATTACTCCTCCAATTATTATATCACTAAAAATAATGTATGTTTATCCTCCACGAGTCATCCCCCTCCTAATGAAAACACAGATGAGGTGTGAGATTATATTAATATACCTCCCAAACCTATACTAAATTATTACTCCATCAACAAAAACTACATTTAGTTATAAAAAAATCTAAATATTAGGATATTTAATAAATTTAACATCTTTTAAATAAATTCATTATAACATTCCTTGAAAACATTTAATTTTAATTACAGTATTAATAAATGCTGGTGTATATACAATTCCTATGTTTCTATCCAATAATCATTAAACTATTACAAAATTATTATGAATATACTATTAGGATCACTACATCATATTTTAGGGTGGTTTTGTTGTCTTAGTTGGTATTATTATCTAGTTTTGTATTATAAGATCAAAAAATATTGTTTCCTTATAAAACAAAAGAAACAATTTCTAGTGTTTGCTGCAAAATCAATTTTATAAGAAAATATATCTCTGATACCACTATATCATAAAAAAATATATTATAATCCCTCATTGGTCACTAGTGAATCCATGATTAAACCCCAAATCAATATTATAATATAAAATTCTATATTAGAGGCATTCCCCACTTTAATCCCATAAAATATAATAAACTACCAATTGTTTACAAACACCATATATAAAATAAAGTTGAAACATACCCTGAATATTATACTAAATACAAAAAATGTTATAAAAAACCAAAAGTGTATTATATCTCAAATTCCAGTGCTAAGGGTAAAATATAGTGCTTAAGAATACAAAAAGGACTCCTTAAAAGATATGTAATTACCACATCAAAGTATTTTATGTTTTTTCACATTCTCCAAAAACATACAATAAATATTTCAAAATGATCTACAAAATTAGTGTTGAACATACATGAATGCAGTGTTGGTTCATCCTCTATTACTCTATTCAAAAATATATACATCCTAGAAAACCCATACATTCCCATGTTAATATACCCAAAAAAATATAAGAACACAACCATATAACACAAACTCATAGGATAGACACATAAAAAAACAATATACATAGTTCTATTAATTACCAAAACCACTATGTTTTTAATAGCCGAAAAAATGAGTAGGGGATGTTTAGTAGGCATTAATTTTTTCCCAATATATCCAGGATATTCGGGGTCCATCTGGTACCTTGAATCTTATATTGGAAAATGATAAGTTATATGACTCAAGTGGGCATCATATATATAAATTAATTATAATAATATATAATAAAACATATAACCCATCCTAGAATCACATTTTACAAGGTATCCTTCATTCATCCCACCAAAAAAATCATTACCATTTAAAGAATTCCATCCTACACTTTTTATAACAATTAACGGAGAGCCTAATAGATTGTAATTATTATATTAATTTAAAAATATAAAATTAACTATCCATATGTGTTAGGTTATTGAAAAGGATCCCAATGAATGACGAAATTGAAGTTATTGGATACAACATAGAATTAAGTAAGGTAGACACAACTACTGACTGTTCATGATATGCGTGTTGGTTCACTTGAAGATTATGAAGGAAAAGTATAGTGGAATATATCCTAAGATATATATAAATTTATTATTGTAAGATTGAGGTAACACTAGAATTCTATAATTCTTGGTTTATCAGAATATAGAATGGTAGTTTTGATCCTATATATCAATCAAGTGACTAAAGTTATATCATGTTATAGTTACTATCATGAGATAGATTTTGGTCAAGGATGACACCATCCCATGGGCTAAGGATGATTCCTTCCCAACCCTTATATGTGTTGTGTTAAGGATTATTCATTCTCAGAATTTTTTATTGACAATAATTGATTAGTGATAATATTTGTATCATTATTGACCCAAAAAAAATAAGGATTAGATATCGAAATTGGGATCAAACCTCGTTACAATACTATTTCATTCTACAACTTATTTATTTATTTATATTCATATGGCGGTGGTTGTTGGGTGTGAATAAATAAATAAATACATATTGACAAGGACAAGGGATAAAATATAAATAAAGGGAAAATAAAATATATCTAATTCTATAAAAAGTTTTAAACTAATTCAACCTCATTATCAGAATAATAATAAAATCTACTGTCAAACTCACATGGTATCAAAGTCAATCTATGTTCCCTCTGATTATATATATTTTATTTATTATATAGTGATTCATTATATATATATAGTGAATATATGAATAAGTTTTAAAATATTATTTTATGGAAAATAATATTCATATCCCTTTCAATACCACTATTACAGTTTTAGCCAAAACCTAGAATAATAGGAAGAAAAAACAGGCATAGAAGATATGTAAGGGTCCAAATAAGAAATAGATTACACCACCAATTAAATGAAATCAACAATGTAGTTATTATGTTAAATATATTGTGAAACATTCTCATGAAGAATTAAGAATAGGTAGTGGACAAGAAGATTTTATAAATTAATTTCAAAGACTATATTTTTAGGTTAAATAATACTTCAAGAAATTTCTTATTAAATTATTCACTTATATATATATGAGTTTATCTTGGAAACACATGATCGAATAAACTGTAAAATAATAGATAAAATATATAAACGAGAATAATTGGATGAAATTTTATAAGAGTGCAACACTCTTATCATGAAATTAGTCATTGAACATTGGAACTCAATTTTAATATCATATAAACTAAGAGTAGTTGAACTTGAACTTATCAATGGCAATGACCTTCCATGAATATTCTATATTATAAAAACAAAAATATTTTTGTATTATTATATTATCGAAAATGTTGTTATTCGTGATTCAACTTATAAGAATACCCACAATATTCATATAATTTTGAAAGTTTCATCATGTTGTACCGATAAGTAAAAAAATGAAGCATGAAATATTGTAATATGAGTAATAAGACAACAAAATTTGATAAAATTAGACTTTCAATCTAATGTTCTATAGATTCATAATCATAATGAATATAATGATTACTTTGTAAACAAATTTAAAAAAACTATCATGGTTGAATGATTCCAAAGATTATGACCGAAAATTGGCATGCTAATAAGCAATCCATTGAAGAAAGTTGGAATTTCAAGTATTAAACTATTTTTAAACTGAATGTTTTACATTTTCAATATTTATTAGAGTTGAAGATCACAGCTAAAATAGAGAAAAATATAAAATGGTCTAAAATTAAAATATTTTAATTTTTTTACATCTATGTATTCATTTAATGAGATAATGGTTAGTGAAAAAGAGAAAATATCTCATCTTGTAAGGAGTATAAGAATATATGAACATAATTTTTTTCCAAAATGTTAAGTATAAGAGAATATCTAATATATAATAATAAAGGAGTTGAAAGGTAAATTATAGTTCTTATATGAATACATAAATTGTTACATATCATATGTATATAAATAAAAAACAACACAAAAACTAACTATAAAATTCTAAAGAATAAATGATTGAAATAAATATATAAATAAATATCATTGGCTATATGAATTATATTCTATGAAGACTATGATTCATTTGTAGAATCCAAAATTGAGAAGGAATCTTCCATCTTATTATTTATATAAACTATGAATGAGGATAATTATTCTAGTTTCAATTATGAATTTGATTTTAATATTAAATATCATAATGATAAACCTTATATTACTGATATTAATTAAAATAATGAAAATTTGTAAATAGATGTTTTTATTATTTATAAATTATTAAATTTACTTCAAGGATGTATTAAGAAAATTATTTTGGAAAAAAGATTCTTTATCAAGATAATGATGAGATAAAGATAACTACACGTAGTATTAATGAAAAGGATTATGGTGTTTTATATGATATTTAGAAAGAAAATTAAATTCTTAATACAGATATTTGATGTTTCAAGTGAATAATAAAATCATTTTCTTCGAGGAAGATATAGTTATTAAAAGATAATGTATATAAACATGATAACCAAGAACAATAATAGGGTTCTATAAAATAGTTTACTATGTAATATGTATAAAAAATCATATAAAATTGTGTGAAATTTGGAATCTCTATAACCATTTATTTCAGATATAGGATGTATGGAAACTATTCTAGTAAATACTCCCTTAGACATCCAAAATCCTTAGGTCTAACAAAATCTTATATATATAAATCTTTACATTATACATTTTTTATGAATACTTGTTTGAAATCTATGTTGAAAAAAATTTATAACTTAACTAATCTTAAATAACCCAATGTTCCATGGGTTCGAAAATTGTCTACTATTCGATCTATTAAGAATAATACCTTCGAAGTCTCATTAAATTTGTAATGTAGACTTGTAGTAATAAATCCATTCCCTTATAGACTATAATATTGATGATGGAATATAAAAGAGCATATTGTTCCTTAGTCATACAATTTTAGAAGCATAAGTTAGATACTTCTCGATTGAAAATAATTACCCTATATTGGTCTTTATATAACAACATTTATACCATTACTAGTAGAAAATCATTTTCGATTGTTATATATAAAATATATATTAATTTAAATGTTGAATCATTACTTATTTCTCATTGTACATAAAAATACAAATTGTAATTATTCAATTATTAGATACCTAATTTTTCTATTAAATGTTAATCAATGGAAAATTGTTGATAGACTTCTTGAAAACTTTTCAAATAAATTGTTATATAAAATAGGATATACAATTTCCTAATAAAAACAATCAAAATTAAACTAGTTCTTCACCATGGAAGTCCAGTTCCCAATAGTGTGTTTTTGTATTTGTTTTCAGTTGGGATTGTTGTCAAGAATCATGTCAATATAATTAATCCTAGGTGGTCACTTGAGTGATGGATAAATTAGTTTTCTCCCAATGTAATTAGAGTAGTGTATGATTCCCATAGGTATACATGGGATAATTATATTGTTTTAAATGATACTGTCCTTGAATAATGATGCCACATGACATCAAAGGGTAGCCCAAAAATATCATGATTGTATAGATAATCATCATACCAAATACAAGGGTCCAATTTTTGTGTTCAATAGTATGATGTAGTTAAATTAAAAGTTAATTATTTAAGGATAATCTAGTTATTTAAGATAAATTAGAAAAAATTTATAAGTGGCATTTAGTAATGGTTATATATGTTCAAAGTATTTGTAAGAAGCTTGCTGATGGTAGAGAATATATTCTTAGAGTTTATAATATACCAGTTATTATTTTTTGTGTACAAAAACTCTTGGATGAATTTTTGAAAAGATTAAAGAGGGAAATAAAATATTTGATGTAGTGAGGTAGTTAACTTAATATATTTTGTAATATCTATTCTGCAGCTACAGTGATGATAATTGGAAAATTAGATTACGAAACAATGTATTAGATTTGAGGTCTCATATGAAATTGGATCTATAAAGAGGATATTATAGATGGTACTTATGTAATTTATCCAATGATTAATATAATTGACCTCTGCATGGGATAGTCTTTGAGCTAAAAAAATGAAAATGTAATTTCAAATTTTGAAAATATATTATGGCCACATGTAATATATTTTTTGTTTGAATAAGTTAATTCTTCTACATTATCCCTTCGTATGATATTTTGGAAAATCAATATAAAATATAATTATGTTAATATTACATAGAGGAAAAATTTATATAGTATATGATATTTTATTATGGCATAACATATTAATAATCCTTGAACTAAATTTGTGAAGGATTCATGACATTATGTATTATCATATTTGATTAGATCCAGCGTATGGTATTTGAATTTACTGCATGTTAGTGAACACTGATCCTATATGAGATTTTTGGATAATTGATCTCTCTATATGAGAATTTTCATAGGTGTTATTTATTTCTTGGTTATACGCATACAACATTTGGGACATCCAATGATATTAAAGGATAAGGTAAAATATACTATAAATATTGTATGATATTTAACTTTGTGAAAATTAATGATTTTTAGAATATTGAAATTATAATGAATGAAATTTTTCGATGACTTCATAGGTGTTCAAATGTTTAACAATGATAAGGAAGCTTAATTTTTATATAGTACAATCTTATTTTGAGAAAGACATAAATAATATCAACATGAGCAGATGAAGTGGAGGATACACATGATAATTAAGGTGAAACATCATGGGTTTTCAAGAATAATATAGATTAAATTCTATGTTATATAGATATATTCTATAAAAAAATATTAATCTCATCAGATTTGATATAGTTGAGAAAATGTTAATGAGTTATTGAAATTATATATAGACTAGTGATGAGTTTTTTTATAAGTTTTTATGTGAAAATATCACATTGAAATAGAGTTTTCTATACCACATGCTATGTGTTCAATAGGATGTTCACTTATTTGGGGATATTTATATGTGGATATTATGGTGGTATATTTTTTTGAAGATGAAGAACCATGACTATTTTAAAATAAAAGAAAATATACTCAACCATGTGTGGAGAATTCAATAAGGGTATACAAGGAATGATGTTTGAGTGGAAAATAATATTTATAAGATATCATGGGAACTCGAAGGTACTATTTTATTATTATGACATTATTTCACACTACAATAATAGTTTAAATATTCAAATTATAAAATACAAAAAATAAAAATTTCATAATATGAATCTTCTCATGAACAATGTGAATATGAGAATTTGAACATGGAAGGTAATGAAAAATATGTTTTTGTGAAAAAATTATTTGTGAGGTGAAGTGAGTTTACTGAGATAAGTTAAACTATCAAAGGATGAACTAGAAGAAATGAATTCACAATGTAGTGAAGATGTGATTGGGAGAAAATACCATTTGATATAAGAAAGATCATTTTAGTGTCAAATAAGATGATGAATAGGAAAAAAGAGTTCATAATGTTGAACAAGAGTGAGTTATGATATATTAATTTTTCAATGATTATAGTTCAGAGTGTGAGATAAGATTATTTGAGTTATGTTTATGGCTATAATAATTAGAATATCTAGATTTTTATAGATTAAAATCTTGAGTTGAATAAAAAAATTTATGACTATATGGAATTAAAATATTCTCAAAATGAGAAATAACATCAATATTGTGGGTAAGACCTCATCCCATGAAATATTGTTATCTATTTTAATAGATGAAAAAAATCTAATGATTAACTCGATGGATGAAAGTATAAACAAGTGTAGTAGGATGATTCGTTGATCACTTGTGTGATATAGTGATCTCTGACATGTGTATTATGGAAAGACTTAATTTCACGATTATGCCTTGAAAACTCCACTTATATTGTCAGCAATATTTATAGTGTAGATTTTATGTCTCAATGGGATTTTAACATCATAAGGAGTATGATTCCCAAGAGGGGACGAACCTTTTTAAAAGACCTATAAAAATTTTATTTAATATATACCATTACATATCTGTGTATTCTAGGTTAAATATAAAAGTATAAAACATTATAAATAATAAGTATAGGTCTAATATTCAAAGGGGTTTCAATGGTAGAAAAACATATTTTGAATTTTTAAATATTAGATGACACCTAATTCACCCCCCCCCCCCTCAGGTATATCAGAATAGTCCAGATGGATTTACAATTGGTATTAGAGAAAAGGGAGTCTCTTATTAGTTATAATTTTCCCCAGTTATCATTACTTAATATGTATAAAGTGCATATTTCGTTTTTTAGAGAATCATATTGAAGACTATTATTCCATACCTCTCTAAACATCTCTTTTGGTCTGAGTAAATACCTTCGGAAATAGGAAGAAGGTAGAGGTGAGAAAGTATAGAAAATATTCTTAGAAATAAGAGGAATGAAAACTATCTGAGGCCTTTTAGAGTTGAAATTTTAGTGATTAATCTTTTTACAGTTTTCCCCCTAATTGTATAATCTCAATCAGTGAATAAGGTGATTTTTATGATTCACTTAGTGAAATTTATTATGAAATAAAAAACATATTAAAAACAATTTCCATTGTGTTTGTTATATAAATATTTTATTTTATCAAGGAACATAATAATGTGAATTTTCTCGACATGAAATTTTAAAATCTAAATGTAAAATTAAAAATCTAGAAGAATCCACAAAAAATATCTAACATGATTAAAAAAGGTTGACTACCATGAAAACATCAAATGGAGTATATATTAAAGAGAAAATATAAATTGTTGTTAAATAGATCCATAGTTCATATAGAGATTCCTCAAATGTAGGATAATTTGAAAATGTACCCCATAAATGAACTCATTTAATAAATTCTAATTCACATTTGTATGGAAGATCAGAAAAACAATTTTATTTTGTAAATATTTTAAGGTTTAAAAATATTAATGAACCCAACAGTGTATTAGGGGTAGTGGTAGGAAAGTATATTAATATCTTCTCCCCAAAATGAAACAATAAATTATAGATATATCTTAAAGAAAATAAGAATATAAATCTTGTTAGAGTACATTCAATAAAAAAATAAAAAATATTAATTGTCATCTGTTGGTGTTCCAAGAGGTTTTAAATTATGGTTATTTATTTTATCATAATATATAAGTATATAAAAAACATAGATGACCTAAATCAAGAGGGAAAATATGAATTGAGAAAAAGGAAACCTGCTGAATGAAAACAAACTCAACATAAAGGAAAAATATATCAATAAATAATAGATTTGATTTATTAGGAAACTTATGTGAGAATTTCAATAAAGTTGAAAACTATTATATTGAATGTTGGTATCATTTAGTTCATTCCAACTCATGTGTTCATCCAAAGATAAGGTTAAATCCAAGGAAAATGTAGGTGATGAAAAATAGGAAGTCTTCCTTAGGATATAATAAAAAATATCAATCAAAATGTTTTATGTATTCGATGATAATGAATAAATAGCTTATCAAGTAATTATTATAAAATTATTCTTACTGTATAAATAGAGGCCACATAGTGGATATTTTCTTGATAGAAGAGATTTTTGAGTAAAATTATAGAATGCTGGAATCCAAAATGAATGATTCCATCTATGATATAGATAATTGTATTGTAATGGTGGTTGATTCTCTTCAGAAAGAAGATAATATATTTCCTCAAAGGGTTACAAATTGTTTGTATAAGAGGTTTGTGGGAGGTGATAAAAAGTTGGAATCCATGATTGAAAATGAATAATTGTTCTAATTGGTCAAAAGAATCCATTGAAGAATAAATAAAAAATAATTACTTTCATCGACTATTATGAAATAAATTAAAAATATAAATACCACGCTCAATGGAATGTCTATGAATGTAATGATATAATGTTGTAGCATACGTATAGACCAGTTGGGAATGTACATGAATATAGAGGAAGAGAAAAATTAATGGAAGTTATCTAATTACTAATTTAAATATTCCCATTTTGTGTAAGAATAAATCCCAAGATGGAATGAGAACAAAACTACCAAATTTTGAATAGATTTAGACAGTCAAAATTTATAAAATTATAAAGAGTTCTATAACCATTTGACCATAAAATAAAAGACTATATTGATTAAGAAAGATGTGTAATCCTTGTGTCTCAAGTTGATGTGTTGATAGATTTCCACCTTATTACCTTGTCAATATACATGCGTTACAAATTAGATCGGTGAATTTCAATAATAATTAAAGGCATACATTTATTTTGAGATATTTAAAATGAGCATGCTTCTAGATATTTATTATTTTTTGACAAATATGGAAACTTTATATCCCTTTTAAACATTTATTTATGGTGTATGATTCTCATTTTTCCATTGCTGTTTTAGATCATTTAAATTATTTTAATAAAGGGGTAGTGACTATATATCCCAAATAATATGGATTACCTTGCACATTGAATGATTTTATCTGTGTGTTCATGCATCTTTTGATTCTTAATAATTCTTGAATATATTCTTTTGAACACCCTAATACGTGATAGTTTGAGTTGGATTCATATTGAAGTGAGTATATAGAAATATTTCATGTCTACATTATCCACTCTTATTTCTAAATATGTCTATAAAAAGTGATATTAGGGCTGATAGGATTATGTAAGATTGTAAAAAAACATTTCCCACCTACCTATATTAAGGAATAAATGTAGAGAAGAGGTTTGTTGTAATATAGATGAGTAAACCCTTAAAATAATATCAATTTGGGGAGAAATAATTTTTTTTATTATACCCTATTATTTTTATTAGGGAATAAATTATTTCCTATTTTATGTTACTATCAATTATGGGTAGAATAATTACATTGAATAATGGTGTTTTTTTAATTGAAAAAATACACAAAGTAGGAGACTGATGTTCCCAGAGGTGTATGGTTTTATTTTTTATCAACTAGAACTGTTTTGAAGAATCCTAACAATGTAATTAAAGAAAATTTGATTTCATTGGTGGTGGAATGAAAAGTATCCATCCATAATAATTGAAGAATTAGATTCTCTAATATATATATATATATATATATTCAAATGTGATTATTGGAAGTGATGATACCCATGATGAAATTACCTAGGTAGCATTAATTGTTATCCTCTAAATATAATTATTTTCGATATAATTATATATTTCATGAAAAGTCCTACATCTTATGGAAGATATATATAAAATAGTAACAAAATAAGTGAAATGTTGAAGAAATATTTGGCAATTGAATATAAATTTTACATCTTTTATAAGTTATATTTATCATGGGTTAAAAATAGTTCAATGTAATTCTAGGAAGCTAGCTAAAGCTGGAGAATCCATCACTAGGATTTATAATATATAATTTGTTATGTTACATATTGAGTAACACTTGGATAATATTTTGAAAATATTTAAGATGTTGAGAACAGATTCGATGAAGTGTTGAAATAATAATAATATATTATATATTTTCTATTCTAGAGTTGCAAAGGTGTTAATTAGAAAAGGAAATTATCCTATGGTGATTTATATTTGAGGTCGCATAATACATTTGATGTATGTAAGAGATATCTTCCCCATATAATATGTGATTTTATTCTCTGTGAAAGATAATTTAGTTGCAAATAATAGATTTTTTGAGCTATAAATTTTAAAAGGCTTTTTATCAATATGGAATGCATTCCTACTGCACATAAGAGATTTATCTTGTACATATGTGAATTGAGAAATGTGAGCCACATGTATAATATTTTATTTAATCCCTTATAAAATTTGAGTGTAATGGAATTTTAAAAAGAAATATTTTATATGATGTATGATATTTCTATAGGAAATAAAACATTTATCTTTCATATAATATATTTGAGAATGATGCAATTCATACTATCTATCCATAAATGATTTTTTATAGCATATGATAGTTGTGTTTTCCACAAGTTAGAAGACTCTGAGACATGAACATATTTTAGGATAATTAATCTACACATGGGAGAATTTTATTATGTGTAGATGAAATTTTTTCTATTGTGTATAATGCTTTCTCGTATTTCATTTTTGATATACAAAACTATTTTAAGAAAAAAGAAAATATCCTACAAAGTTATAATTAAATTTGAAAAAGTAAAAAAAATTAGATTTTCAGAATCATGAAATTATGAATAATAAAAAATCATGATGATGAAACTGTTGTTATTAATTTTCACAATAGTAATGAATCTTAATCAATCCATGATATAATATTTTTTTAAGAATGATAAATTGTGATTCGTATTAGATGATCAGGTGGATGAGATGGTAGACAAATAAGATGGCCCTTATAATGTTTTTAATAATAATTATGATTGTGTTCTATCATTTATCTAAAATGGGTTTAAAAGAATATGTTGAGTTATTTCAATTATGGATAGAGTCAAGGTGAGTTATGCATATGTTTTCATATGAATCTCTCAGATGATGATGAGAGAATTCCATGTCGCAAGATATATGCACTATATAATTTTCTTAAATATGTGGATATTGATGTGAGGATTTTATAGTGGTATATTTTATTTATAATTATTTAGTCCCAGGAATATTGTATTATCAATGAAAATATATTTTCCCACGTGAGGAGAATTCAACAAGGGTATTCATGGAGTATCCTTTGAGTTGAAAATATGGTTTCTGAGATATCTTGTGAAAATAAAGTGGTTTATTTATTAATATTATCTTGTCATGTTTCATGATATAAATTGAAATACTACTTTTACTGAGTATTGAAAATGGAAGGATCAATTAATATAGTCTCCCATGCATATGTAAATATTTCAATTTCAAGGTGGAGGAATTTTAAAAAAATCATTTTTCACTGATTTAATATGAGGATATGTGATATTCCCGATAGAAGTAGATATATATAACGAAAAATAAGAAAAACCTACTATATTCTATAGAAAAGTAGAGACTATGAAGATGATACCATATGAGCTGGGAAATATCATCTACGTATTGAAGAATGATAAGAATAAGAAAGGGAACATGTGCCTAAAACTTATGTTGAGTAATATATGTTATATGTTTTTTCAAAGCATACAGTGTTGTGTTTGTAAAATGAAAATTTTTTTTGGGGGTTCAACTAATGGATTTAGAATAATTAGAATCTGTATAAATAGAAAATTTACATTGTAAAAACTTTTATTAAAGGCTTTGTGGTAGTCAAAATATCTCTATATTTAATAAGTAGATTAGTATTGTGGGTGAAGTGTCATTAATAGGAATTATTGGTATCCACTTCAAGAAAAGAAGGAACAACTAAATAGGAAGTCTTAGGATACCCTTATAAACAAGTGTAGTGGGATACTATATTAAGCACCTGTTTAATATTGTAATCTCACTCTAATGTAATATAATGGGCCTTGGTTTATAGATGATACCTAAAAAACTCGACATGTATTTATAAATCAAATATAGTGTAGAAACTGTGTCTATGTTTTTATTAAACATGAAAAGGATTAGGATTCCTAGAATGGTCCCAACCTTATAAAAACACCCATACTAATTTTAATTATTTTGACGCATTGCATATAGGTTTATAAAAGTTTAAATATAAATGGATATTACTATCTTGACCAATAATATAGGATTAAATTTCAAATGTGTTTTACAAGTTAATATAAATATTTAGAGTTTGAAAAAATTAGACAACAATGGACCCCCCTGATATTAGGTTTGTCTATATGGTGTAGTCTTATTTACATGAATTATTTACCTTACAATTCTTTTATAGATTTATTATATGACTCTAATTTTTGAATACCTCTAAAATTGAAACATTATATAGGATCAAGGTTCAAAAGAGAAAATAAATAGATGTAATGAAAAAATTATTTTCATTAATGAATTAAATCATGGCAATAATTTTTATTAAAGAATAATATAATATATTATCCTAATTTTTTCACATTAAATGATATTACCAAAATGATAAAGAAATTATATATTTGTAAATGAAACACCAATCAAATAGGAACCAATATATTTAATCAAATATGATGACTTGGTTACTAATGTAAATCTACTATACAATAGTGTGTAAAACTCACAACAAAATTCTAGGCATTTAAAATTTATACCAACTTTATCATAGATGATCACATAGAATATATTCACATATAATAATGGGATATTACTACCAATGTATACCTAATCATGTGTGTGAACATATGTTAGTGCCAACATATCCTGGTTTCATGTGATGCAATATATGTCTACGATGCACCCCAAATAGTTTGTGCGACATGAATGGATGTTTCAGTTCACTCTCACTTGGTTTTCATCCGTTAAGAACCAAAGGGATAATCTATTCTTGGACTTTTAATTCATTGAAATTTTAATGGAATATTACACAAATAGAAAATAATTTATGTTAATACAACCGAATCACTTTATTTATTTAGGATAAACTAACACTATCTATAAAATGGAATGAGTTCTCAAATTAGTAGTGAGGTGATGATCATTGATTTCATGAAATGTTTTTTAAAGAACACTTTGTTTTCATATAATTTTAATCCAAGAAGAGTGAAGGGGATAACACCCCTCTTAGTGTTTGGGAATCCTTAGGTTGCGAACAATGATCCAAAGGTCGCTAGATTACCTACAAAGTTATATAGACTAGATTTTTAACTCCTTTTATATTCATTAAGAACACTATATTGATATATAAGCTACATAATAAGATATATAGGTACAATTTTCATTATAAATCTTGCATGTTGATTCAATTGAGGATATATATGGTATATTTCTATTTGCTTCCACTTCTAGTTATCAATAGGTGATCAACTAAAACCCTTCAGTGGTACTATAGCCTTCTACCTTGATTATTCATTCTATTTCATACATTTTCTTATTGATGATATGTTTTAAATGTATTAATATTTCCATACTATGGGGGAAATATATTAATATTTCCATACTCTTAGGATTCTATTTAATTTTAATGTAATTTGAGAAGTTTTATTGGAATTATTTATGTCATTGTGTAATGTCAATAATGAAATGTAGTTCAAGTGTTTAATGACAAACAACTTCCATTTAAATATAATTAGAACATAAATTTTTAGGAGGTCACTTATTTATTACCCTAAACGTGTTATAATGAACCGTTAAAATCCCAAACAACCACCCTACTACTCAACCATAGCCATCTTGCAACACCGTACGATGTACTCTTTAATAGCACATCCCTCCACCCTTTCTGCCTTTGTTGACCTACAATGGCCTCAGAACAAATATGAGAATACCGTGAAGGTCCACATATTTTAAATAGGCAATACTAAAATATTAAATAAATAAAAATCTACATTTAATTATTTTTAGTAATGTTTATAAAAAATTTAAAATTTCTAAGTGCAAGGCTTTATAAGTTGAAATTTTAAAACCCTAAATTAAATATAAAATGTTCATGCTTGTTTATCATGTTATAAAAATTGTTCGATGAATTATTTATTCCTATAATATTAATGTATGTAAAAATATTGATGACATTTGAAAATTATTTATGATTTATTTATGAGATAAATGTATTTTAGGAGATACAGTTCTACATTACAAGCTATGAATGACTCTATAAAATTTAGTTTTAATGCTAACATGACCATGATATTTTATTTGAGTTCTAATCTTGATACTAGTTTTTAAATATAGATTTTTCATATTTAGTATTATAGATATCATGGATTTCATTCCCTATTGAGTAAATTACCCCAGGTAGTGAGATTTGGTATCAGATTACCCATTGTTTAGGAGTCCTATACCTTGTTCTATAAATAAGATGGGTCTTTTATCGGTCTCTTCAAGTTTACACATATAGAGACTATTAATTTCATATAACTCGATGTAATTACATGAAAATTTAATATATTAATACATGATATTCATTCATATATGTTTGAATCAGTTTGGATTATGTTTTTGAATGAGTAGCACGAACGTGAGGGTTATTTAAATAGTTGTTCATTAATGTGGCGTGAACACATTAGTTTGCTGGAAAGAATTATAATCCAAAACTATATCATTATATTCATGCATAAAAAAAGTAAGAAAAAAGTAATGTATTAATATTTCATGACATAAAAAATTATGAATATAATATTTATATGACTTATATTAAATTGGGGATACTTTGAAAAAAGAAGTCAAATAGTGAGTGTGAAATTCCTTCCAAAGTGAAACTTGTCATGAATTTGATCATCCAATTGGATAGTTTTCTATGAAATATAAGAGCCACTAAATTATCCTGGGTATGGAAAGAAAGTAACGATGCTACCCTAATTGTTTGGGATTTTTTGGGTGTGTACGTTTGGTTAAACATAGCTAGGAAACACTAATGGTTTGGATACTAGGCGAATAGAAACGAGTAAATCCATATGATGGATATGGATAAAGAGTTATCAACATGACTTTACAAGAATAATAATTGTTATGATTGGTATATTTACCTATCCAAATTACTTATTGACCACATGAATGCCCAATAAGGCACATTTATTAGTGTATAATGTATCATAGGTCACTAAATTAATATTATGTTTAGGGTTATCATTTTAAGTGTGTGTATTGTCACTAAAATTCATCGATGAAAATATATAATACATGATCCTCACCCATTCAAATGTATCTATTATATTTTTTTTCTTAGGTCATGATAATCTTGTTGACATCCCTCTTAGGGATGGCCTATAAAATAGCTAGGGATTGATATTTAATTTTGAAACAATTTCTTAAGGATAACTATTTTGAGCCTTTGAATATGAATGTTATAGAAATAAATTCCATCAAATCTGACTCATGGGTATTGGATAATTGGTTCGAATCGCACCATTGTGTTGATAAATACATAAAGGTAGAAAATAAATGATGAAAGGAGATTTATGATATTTTTTAGAAATGTAAAATGGGTTCATTCATTTGATGTTGGAAATATTATTCAATTCCTACCTTGTATTGTAGTCCATGTATTAGGAAACTATTAAATTAATATTTCCATACATAAAATTTTTATTTTATTTTATTTTTGGGAAATGATGGGATTATCATTCACTATTACAACAAAGATTTTTCTATATATATATATAAATTATATATTTTGTGAAATTTTCAGTATTTTTAATTTTTTATATATAAATATGGATAATATTTGTTATAACATTCGTAATTTCTAGATTGTGGTTGATTCTAACAAAATATATCTTTGGAATTGTCAACATCAAAATTTAAAAAGGAAATTCATCCAACTAAATCATAAAGACAGATCATATGAATAATTTGGAATATTAATTGTTTGATATATAAATTTTTGTACAATAAATGTTGAACAATAAACCTTTTATAGTAAAGGGGAGACAACTTGTGGAGTATTGGATATCATACATAGTGATGTATACAGAAAAATGAGAAAAAATGGTTTAATCTACTTTGATATATTTACTATTGTCTTTAGTCCATATTTATTTTTTATGTGAAATAAATATAAATAAACTAAATAGTTTAGAAAACTTTATGATGATGGAGAGAGTCAACTAGAAGAATGTATTATGATTCAACAATCAGATCTGGGTGGTGAATAATTGGACTAGGAATTCGCTAAGAATCTAAGTGATTATGAAATTGTTACAATACTAACTCATCATAGAACAATATAGTTTAATGATTTGTTTGAGAGAATAAATAATACCTTTATGAGCATGGTTTTACTAATAATTAATGAGTTTTTCATTCCTATTTCCTTACCGTGTTATAAAATAGAAACTATTATATTATTACTAAATTTTTTCCATATAAACTATTTATAAAGTATGAATATGAGATGTTTATGGGGAAACACAGAAATTTTCCTTTTATGTGTATTTAGAGTTGTGAGGAATTCATGTGATAATTTATTTCTGATAAACATATCCACAGGATTATAAAAATGAATGTTTGTGGGTCATACGAAAGAAATAAGTGGATTTTTTTTCTATAACCCAACTAAACACAAATACTTTATGTTGTAACATAATATTCTTTTGGAAAATAAATTTAAATTCATTAGAGTTATTTAGAATAAATTTTAATATGGGGAAGTTCGTGACCAGAAAATAGGAAGCGTTCTAGAGGAGGTGGTTGGGTGGGCCCCATAATGAATTATGGAAGAAATTATCAACATAATTTATATAATAACATTGAAAGACTCGTTTGATTCATCAAGATATCATGAAATATTGTTGTATAATATATATTCATGATGTGGTGATGTTCATCACTATAGAACCTTCTAACCACTAGGAGGCCCTTCTGATTTATGATTTTGAGAAATGTTTAAAAACCATAAAAATTAAATTGGATGGATGTACCCAATCATGTTTGAAACATCCTGGATTCACATAATGGGATGAGACCCATAATTTGAAAGTAGGTTTTCTGTAACAAAATCCACTTGGATGGTAGAGTGTATACCTATAAGGTAATATTAGTTGCAAAAAGGTACATGCCTGAGTGGCCCAAATGCATTCATTTTTTATTGATTTTTTATAACCCCCCTTTCAAGGGATGAGGGGGAACCCTTACAAGGCCTGTAGGCTTAGAGATTACATGGAACGTATGCTTAGGATATTACATGACCCGAAGGTCTTTGGGAATTCAACCAGACTATCTACAAGGAACCACCCTTCCCCAGCATCTGCATCCTGATAGTAGCTATCCACATTTTCATGACCATATGGATAGGCTTCCAATGCAAGCACAGGCTGGTATTAATGGCATAGCCATACCATCTCATTCTGACAATCCATTTGGCTCTGCTCTGGTGAGTGCACCTGCTCTGAATCCTCTTATAGGGCTGCCCATTTTTTGGAGTGTGTCTGGGGCCTGCATTCATGTGGCCCGAAGGCCTTGGTGTGGTCCTAAGCCCTTAAGTTGGATCTAAGGGCTTAAGAATCAACTGTCTTGAAGGCCTTTGGTGGCCCGAAATCCTTTTAGGACCCCAGGACCAAACCGGTGGCCCGAAGGCACAGATGTATGAATAGATAATGCTGCTACTGTACCGAACATTTCCTGCTACAGTACTGCTGCAGTAACATGAAAATATGCCTCCACCCGTATTTGATCTCAGGTCTCTTCGATTCACCTAGAGAGTCCCACCAACTGGGTTGAGGCTCTTATGCCAAAACGGTATAATAAAATTCATGGTTTTGACTATGAAAAAACCTATCACCTGTTGTCAGGAAAAAGTAAATTTAAATACTTCCCACCATAGAAGATTTATTTTTTATGATATATATCAAATCTATGTCCAAATTTATTACCTCAATTGGAATTTAGTCAAGGAATAGTATATGATAAACCCCAATGTTTTTGAAGTACTAAATGATACGGCTAAGGAATGAAAGATGCAATAATTCAGTAACGGATTGAAGAATGATTCTAAGAGATGGAGTATTTCGTATGATGGTTTGATCAAAGTATTTTATTTCATAAATAACATTAATTATTCCTCTATATAGTAGTTGACTAGTGTGAGTTCAAAAATTTTACTGATATTGTATGTATATGACATACAACTTATTAAAAATTACATTCTGATACATCATTCTATGAAGATGTGTTTTAGAAAACATTTCATAATGAAAGACATGAGTGAATCAACCTATATATTGGGAAAAATATCAATAAAGATAGTTCTAAAATAAATATTATACTCATTCAAGATAGATACATTGGTAAAATTAAAAATATCTTTAGGATGGATAACTCCAAAAAGTGTCCTTTACTAGTGTTATATAGGGAAAATATTATAAATTTTCAAGATTATAATAAATATTTAAAAATAATGTAATGTATTATTTATTTTTCTACTATAGGTTTTCCTATATATGGTATGTTTTACACTTGACCTGATGTATCATACACTCTAATAATGACTATAAGATAACAATCCAATCCCGGGGAGAGTAAATATATTTCTATGAAGATCGTCCTTATGTACTTCAGAAGGATTGCGAATATTCTCTTGATCGTTATTGTAAAATGTGAGCTCTATTTAATGGGTTAAAAAATGAATGTTTATAATCTGATAGAGATTATATGAAATATCAATATAATTTTACCTTTTCCAAAAATAGTATTTCTATAATTTATAAGTGTTCAAAACAAGACACCATAACAGACTCCATAATAGATGTTATAAAGGATGTTTTTTGAATTATGAATTCCATTATTTAGCATAGAGTTGTTCCTAGCCTTAAGGATGACATTGAGTTTCACTGTGACAACAATGGAGTTATTTCTCAATCTAATAAACATCAATCTCAAAAACGGACCAAAAAAATCCTACAAAATACCACCTCATATGAGAGATCATTTATATGGGTGATGTATAGATCTATTGTGTTGCTACAGATGAAAATATTGATGATAAATTTATAAATCTTTTATCATAGAAAAATAATTATTGTTGGGTAGAGTCACTTGGTATATAGAGCATTATTGATTGATGTCATGGTGTCATAGTCTATCATGTTATTAAAATAATTGTAGTCTAAATGTTTCATTCATTAATGTGTGTTTTAGTTTAATTTACCTGAATGGTGGAATAATAATATCACATAAAATTAAATATTTTATTTTTCTCTATTGATGATCATTAGGGAGTAGTATGGGTTGTAATGACATATTAATATTAAAATGAATAAAAGTTTTCTATCATTATAAATGGTTGTATAAGATGTATAAAGACAGGATTTAGGAGGTAATATTTTGAGAATTATTAGATAGATCGACCGTCCAATGTAAACCTGTTTGAAATTAATAAAACTGATGATATACAATTAAGTGTATGGTTATTATTAAACCCCATTACTCGAGGCTACAGTGAGACAAAAAATGGGAACATTAATACATTAATTCCCTTATTACATAATTATTTGTGAATTGCCAAATCAATTGGTGGTTGGGTATGTTTTTTATCATGTCTTCTGTTATAGCACAACCAAGATGATATTTTTCATAAAATATAATGAGTTAAAAATATTTTGTACTTTATTGGATTTTAATGTAGAAATACATGGCCATGCTTATTGGATCAATAAAAAATTTGTCCAGTTACTTGTATAATGGACATGTGATGTGACTGGATGAATGAAATGTGAGGTATTCATTAACCTATATAGTACATATTAGAGAATTCAGAAATGATGAGATATCCTATACTAGTTTGAAAATGTTCCATGTCCATTGGTTTCTCAATATCATATGAGAAGATATTATACATAAATATATATGATGTATATGAAACATATTTTGGTGGATATGGTCATATAGAGATATGGGTATGATTGGTGAAGATCACATAATAACATTTAATAATATTTGTGTCACTAATACATTACTAGAGGCCAAACTTTGATTACATCTATAAAATATAAATTTCATAATTTTTTTCAATTATATTAGGGCTAAATTGTCAAATAGTTGATCATTTTCATAAGGAATTAGTTTCAAACAAAAAGATTATAGTAAAATGAATATTTATTCACAAAACCATATCTAAATTGAGTTTTACATAGATTTACAAGGATTATTAATGTTTTTAACCACTTTTTTATAATTTTAGTTTATGTCATTGATTATAAAATTTTAACATAAAATATATCCACATGATGCATTTATCTTAAGGATACATTACTGCTAATTCATCCTTAAACAGGACCCTATGCTTACATTGGTGAAAACGTAGTTTGGTTTCTTTTGATTAAAACTGAGACTACATAGAAACTAATGTAGTATTTGATATGTGTGAGACACTACCACTTCACATCCCCATGGTTTTTTTAGTTAAAAAGTAGAATATTATTTCAATCATGTTATTTCTCGTTATTGAATTTTTTATTGAATATTTCACCAAATGGTAATAATTTATTCTAAGGTGTCCAATAGTATTAATTTAATAATGAAAGTTAAAATACCATATAAAAATAAATGAGTAACCTTATTTGTGGTTAGTTGGTGTTCATCAATTTCCACAAATGCTTTTAATGATATCCTCTATTAGGTATCATCGTTCATCTAGAAAAATGCAGGAGTTATAAAACCTATATGTTTATATTAATACTTTTGCTATGAAATGGAATACAAAGGCATGTAGATTAACTAAGAATGTATAAGGTCTATGTTTACTGATTCTATTATCATCATCAAGAAAATAACATTGAGATAAAAGCTACTGCATTGGTTATATCAGTCACATTGATTCTATTAGGGATAAATGATGCATATATAGGCCTACTTCCACTTCTATTGATCATTATATGATCCCCTATAACCCATATTTTCATCTATTAATCCCAATTTGTTTTTTTCTGAAACATACTCCTTTTTAATTACTAAGTGTGGAAAATATAGTGAAATAATAATTTAGTGGTCCTTTTGAAAATCTCAGCCAAAATTTTCATTTTATCTTCTCTGTCAGTTTCGTAAACCCTCTACTAAAATAATTTTACCAGTTGTTTTTTTTAAATCCTAGGAATTAATAGTGGGTTTTAATAATCCTCATCTAATACATAGATTATTTTAATAAATCACTACTAAATTAATTTAGTTCTAGTATAATATGAAAATTTAAATTCACTATAAAATAACTTTAAATTTTTATTAGGTTATTTTTTTACACTTCATGACATGATAAATATTATCTTATTAAAATAACTATAATAAATTTAAAATAATAGGTTATAATTAATAATGAAAAATATATTATTATTCTAAGAGAGGTTGAAAATCGAACATCAAATTCAAGAAACAATAATTTATTATCCTAGTAACTATTTGGGATTCACAACCTATAAAATCAATGAAAAAAATGTTCTCTACATTGGTTAAACACATTAGTCCATATAAAATAATTTTCCTCAATAAATAAAGTCCATGATGGATAAAAAAACTCATTTTTCTTTTCTACGATGACCTAATTTTTTACGATTTGATTGAATTTTAACTTATTTTAAAACAATTTATTATGATTTTTGGGTTGTTTCTGATTTTATTGCATTAGTTTAAATTTCTATCGATGTAACACCCTGACCCTAGAAGCTCAGAGTCGGTTAATTTTTACATTACATTGGCATTATTACAGGGATGAAAATACCAAAGGATGATTCATTTTAGCACTCTTGGATGGTAATTTTAAATATATAATACCCATAATACATTGGGGAAAAAGAATAAAATATTCTACATATTAAAATAAAATAAAATCAATCTTTGAAATCTTATTCAATGATATCTTCTTCATAACATGGGGAATGAAACATAATAAGGGTGATCTTAAACACTCAGTTAGGATAAGTAAAACATAAGAAAAAATCAATCAATATATATGGATATGTAAATAACTGAGTACACATTACATAAAAATAACTATATATGACATAAATATTGTGGCAAGTAAGAAACTGAAACACATGCCATAAATCAATAAACTAAGAATGAAGTACATCCATGGATATTTCAATGGAAAATATCAGGGAAAAAATTAATGATGATAAATTATGGAAATTGATATCCTATCAGATGTCATGTCTCATAAACATCAAAAAATATTTACAAAAATACCATTCAAGTGATGGTTTAAAATGTGGATAGAAACCTATTTAATTTGACCAAATTATTTGTCTCAAGAGAACCTATCAGTGTATTGTAGAGTTATATAAATTCTGAGATCCACCCATAATTTCTAGTCCAAATATTTCTTCATATTGAATAATCAAAATCACTAATATTCCTTATCAACTAACCATATTAAATGAGAAATAAATATTTAACAAAAATTCCCTAAATAATCCAATAATTATCGAAGTAATCATTGTATGAAAAATGGTATTCAATTTAGTAAATAATAATATCCATTTTGTTAGAATATAGATATTTAATTAAATTTCCCATGAAAATTTATTACAATAATGTTATTTTTTCAAGAGATGTTAACAATCGCAAAATTATGTGTGATTAATAACATTTGATGAGAATAATATTTAAAACATTCCAATGTTCCCCATACCACTCTGAAGAATTTTAATCATAATCACTAATGATGTATGAAATTAAATAAATCATATAATATCATGACAATAAGAGGATTCATGATATAATAAATCAAAATGTGTAGTATTTATGGCACAAAAAATAAGTATGTAGTGAATATGACTTTAATCTCACATATATAAAAAGTAAGATTAAAATCCCTTATCATATCCATATTTTTGGTTGTGTGGTCTTTAGCCTCATATATAGTTGTTTAAAATATGTTTAAAACTAATAAAAACCAAAAATAATATTTATAATTTTATATATTAAATTATTAAAATATTTTATTACCTATTTGGTGACACTCATTCATTATTTTAACTGTTTTGGGTGTTTATTACCTAGTTTTCTTTAGTATATATTAACTTGTAATATGTTATTCTTATTAAATATATCATGGTTTCATAATATCCAAAAAATTTAACCTGAATAAATTATCATATATATTCATTAAATAATAAATATTAATATTCTATATGATTTGAAAATTAGAAAGGATTTTCACCGTTCTTAGAGATCGTAGGTTGTACGTACACATAAACATAACTTTCGTTTCATTATTGAATTAATAGAATTAAATATCAATGATAGATATTTATTTTATAAATTCTAGTATCATATTTATGTTATATAATTTTAATATACTTATTATAACAAACCTGTATATATTCAATGTATTTCATGAATGAGTCATATTGCTTTGAGGTGGCGGTAGTCTGCACTTCCTCAAATGAATTATCGCATTTACACAATATGGAATAATAAATGTATATTATAAATAAAAATTAATGAATCATAAAGACATTTTAAATTAAATATATATTATATATAAATTTAGTGTCCATCATAATGGACACCGTGAGTGGCAGTAGGGAAAGTTGAATAATCATTTCTTCGTGAGGTAGTAGTTCACCGTACAAAGAAATAGTATGTTTGTTACCCTTTAGATGGAGGTGTGTGTAAGTGTATTTTTAATTACAAACATAAAAACCACATATTAAATTTAGGATACTATAGTTTCTATGAAATCATAGAATAAATAGAGTATAGGGATTGGAGAATTGAAATGAAACTAGAGACCTAGAGAGAAGGCATTACCTCTTAATACAATAACTTATTTTGGTGTATAAAAAACCATACATGGATTGATTTTTGTCTAAAGGGTAGATTCTAGATCATGGGTTGTTATGTTTGGAGTAAAGTTGGGTAGAAATTGGCTGAACATAAGGGTCTTGAGATCTATGAAGAATATGTATAGGTTTTGGCCTTTTACAAAGAAGGAAACATTCTCACTTGGTATTCATTAAATAAAGTTAGGTGTACACATTTTTCTACCTAAAAAATGTTATAAAAAACAACCAAAACACTATAATGGAAGGTTAATGGCCGTGATATGTCTAGAAAATGGGTTTTGGAAATGTTTCTAGGTTATTTGGGCCCTTAAATATCGGTCATTTGTCTATTTTTAATCCTAATTACACCTTAATAATTGAAATTAATTTTAATCACTTTAAATAATAATTTTTTTCAACAAATAATTTGGTCTTATTATAAAAAAATCATCTTGATTAAATTGTTTTATATTGTATTTTCAAAATTCAAATCACATAAGAAACAAAATTAAAATCTCTGTTATTCTCACAGATAATCAGAGTAAGTTGTTTCAGTAGAAACATGTTCAAAAGATTGTTAGGTTTTTGTATTCAGTTTAAAAGATAAATTGATTATTTTGAAATAAATTGTATGAATAGATGTATAATTGATTGATAGTGTCTTTAAAACAATTATAATATAATTTATCATTAATAATTATTTAAATTGAAAGGAATATTTTTCATAAAATAACCTTATTTTAGTAATCACTAAAAAATTATATTTCTCATAAAAATCATATAATTCACCCTAAGATAATTTGACCATTATTAATTACAATTTTGAGTTTATATTATCAAATTAAATTCATTTGTGTGTCAAAATTAATATTTAAAATAGGTTCTCCATTCAAAGGCGGTAAAATTCCATAAAAAATATAGTATTATATGTGAAAAATTGGGTTTTTTCTTATCCTTTTCCTATTAGAAAAGTGTGAAATTATTATTTTTTGTATATATTAAATAAATAAACTCTTTAAAAGTGATATAAATTAATTGACTATGAAAAACGTGACTAACCAATTTTTCATATAAATCCGGTGTTGTTTGTATTGAAAAGATATTTACAAGTAAATATGGTAATGTATTGGGGGGCCACGTTCACCCCTCCTAAAAATAATTGTCCTAGAAATTTTACCGTTATTACATATAAAAATACATGGGTTGTTCTCCTGCATAGAAGCTTATAGATCCCATGTTTGTTTCAATTTTTTGATTTCTCTAGAGTACCATTACTAGATGAGTTTCATGATTTCTTAATACATGATATATGGTGTCAAGAATCTGAATAGTTTATTTGCAATAAGAAAGGATGAGTTACAACTATATTTAATCATATGTGAGAACATGTTTTTCTTATAGCACGTACTTCTTTATCAGGGATATACATAACGCATCATGATCCTTTGACTTATTTGGAAGCAATGCTAATCAAAATAAAATTTCTCCAAATCATATAAGAACCTCAAAAGGACCAATGTTACTAGGACTAAGTTTTTCCATCTTACCTAACCTGATAACACTGATCCATGGATATACCTTTTGAAAACATGAACTCCCAGTTGGAATTCCAAATCCATTCTATGATTATCGACATAACACTTTTTCCTACTTTGAGCCTTTTTGATATGTGCCTGAATAGACCTCACCATTATTGCCGTCTATTCAACAAGTTCTAGACATACGAGTTTCCTTTCACCAAATTATTCCAATAAGTTGGAGTATGACACCTCTTTCCTATAATTCTTCATACAGTCCCATTTGAATACATTAATGGAAACCATTATTATAGGCAATCTCTGCTAGAGGTAAATAATGATCCCAGATACCTTGAAAATAATGTGAACCTGATATCAACATGTCTTCTATTGTCTGAATTGTTCATTCATATTATCTATCTGTTTTTGGATGGTTGGGAGTTCTCAAATGAAGATCAGTATAAAAATACTTCTAATGAATCTTTTAAACGTTTGATGTAAATAGGGGGTCTCGATTAGAGTAAATTAAAATATGTATTCCATGTAGTCATAAAAAATAAATAATGTAGAGTCTTGTGAGGTGATGAAGAGGTAGGTATTCTCTTATTTCCAAGAAATGTACATATTTTTTCATGAGATCAATAATAACTCATGCTGCATCACTATTTCAATGTGTCTATGGATGTCCTGTAACAAATTCCAAAGTAATTTCATCCCATTTTTAAATAGGGATAAGAAGGGGTTGTAGAACTCCATTAGGATTCTACCTTACAACATTTACTTGTTGACAAACTACGCATTAGGACACATAATCTACAATTTCATGCTTCTTGTTATCCCACCAAATGTATCCCCTCAACTCCCTATACATATTTGTGCTCCGGTGGTGTATTGAGAAATTTGATCTGTGAGAATCATCCAACAATTAAGTTTTTATGTCTGGTAAATATTGAACATATATCCTCTTTCAAAATTATATAAAACCATCTTCACAAACAATGTATGAAAATTTTCTAGTCACAAATTTAATTTTCTTCTAAATTTCCTCATCAATAGATTGAGAAATATTTATCCCCTCAGTTAAATTTGGTTTTTCAATCATTTGAAAAATGAATGTTGTCTCCACTTCCTTTGAAATTACCACATCTGTATTCACTAGATACATGAACATAGGATCCTTCTCATCATTATTTGGGTAAGAACTCCCTAATCATTACTACTCATGGATTTTCCTCCTTATTATCTATCCGTAGGTGGTTTTGTATTGAGAAATAAAAATCCGTCAATAGTTCGAGCCATATCCTTTGTCTCATTTTTATCTCTTTCAGTGAGGAGATGTATTTCATGATTTTATGGTCTTGGTATATATCACATATTTCTCCCAAGAGGTAATGTGCCCTATTTTCAAATCAATGATTATAGCTGATAACTCTAGATCATGATTTGGGTTGTTCGGTTAGTGAGTCCTGAATTTCCTCGATTCAAATTCAATAACTATTTCATTTTTCCTTATGACATAGCCATGTCCCTTCTTTGGTGCATCATTTAATATGTCAAACACATCAATACCAGATGGTAGATTTAAAATTATTGCATTAACCAATCTTATCGTTAGCTCATCAATGATTTCATCACATTCCTTTATCCATGAAAAATTAAAACCATTTAGCATAGGCTTGGATAATGTGTTTGCTAATTAGGAATTTTTTTTGAAGGAATCAGCAACAATAACCTACAAAACGAATTCCACTACATACCTTGTTATGTTTTTCATTTTATTAGATTCTCTAAATACCATTTTATTTACAGGATCAACATATTTTCCATCATTGGAGTTAATATAACCACAAAAATAGACTTCTTGAATCCATAAATCGCATTTACTAACGTTATAATATACCTCTTCCCTTATAAGTGTATTTAGAATGAATCAAATGTGAACCTCATGATCCTCATACGTTTTTGAACACACCATAATATCATCAATGAGTTTAACAACAAAATGTTTAAGATAATTCTTGAATAATCTATTCATTTAGTCCATAAAAATAGAGGGTTCATTAGTCAGCTCAAATATAATTATTATAAACTCGTAATGTCTATACCTTGTCCAAAAATATTTATTTATAATTCCTACCTTCTTCAGTCACAATTGGTGATACTCAGAATGAAGATCAAATTTTTAAAAATATTGGGCTCTGTGAAGTTGATCAAAAAAGTCTTCAATGAAAGCTAATGGATACCTTTTTTTAGTTTAATATCCATTATTTCACTATAATCAATTAAAAACCTCATGAATCCATCTGTTGTTTAAAATGAGAACAGGGGCTTCCCATGGTGAGACAATAGGGTGAATAAATCCTTTATTACCCAAATCTTATAATTTCTTATCCAACTCTACCAATTACATAGTGTCCATTCCATAGGGAGTCTATGATATTTGTCTCGTATTCGGGATTAGATTAATGGAGAATTCAACCTCTCATTTTGGTGGATGTCTATGTAAATCCTTGGGAAATACTTCAACGAATTCCGACACAATAGTATATATTCAATTTGGATATTACCTCATTCATGCCTAGACGTTATTTTCTCTTCCTCTCCATGAATTTATTTCAGTAGAGCTACTGATGGTGGCTCTAAATAAGAATGACTTGGGGAAGATTCTTCTCAAAATATGAGGGATTCTACCTTATCCTAACAAATAATAATTTAGTTCTTCTTGAAAAAATTTTTTATCATATATTGAGGGCCTATCCATAAGGAGGATAATATCAAAATCAGCCAAAGGTATGATAACAAGGTCATCCCATAAACATGGTTTTTCTGGCATAATTGGGATCGAGTGACACATCTTTGTTACAATGATTCCTCCCTTATATGTTTTGAAAAACAACTCTATTATTAAATGAAAAGGGATGAATCTATTTTTCTTGGAAAACTGAGTAGATATGAAAGAGTGTGATGGTACATAATAAAATAAATCATTAGGTTAATTTGATTATAGGATTAGTGTACCTTCCCCCACATAATTTCTTTCTTATACCCCCACTATATTTATCGTATAGGGTCATCCATTTCCCATTGGCCTCCTATGTGGTAGATTTCCCCGTATCCTGGGACAATCATTTTCACATTGTCCCATATTATTACAATTATAATACTAGAAATCATTTATCTGCTTCTTCCCCTTAAATTCATGAGCTGGGTGAGCCTTATCTCCACATTTATAGAAAACTCTTAGTTACGTTAATAATTTCCTTGGGTGCTTTATTCCACAATTTTCACAACGTGGGAATCTATCAAACTTTTTCTTTATTAAATTCATTTGCACATGATGCTCAGATGACCTCTTCTTATCTTGGTTTCCCATGAAAAAATTGACTCTTTAATATTCCCTCCCCATCGTAATGGAACATAAAAAAATTTCTTCATATGATTAAAATTTATAAGAAACCAATGCCCTTAGATGATTTTTTAATGACCTTCAAAATAGTGATGATATTTCACTGAGTACTGATTATATAATATAATGAATTCATAACTACCCATTTCAAGGGAGTATCAAAATCTTCTACACTATAATCTTCCTTTTTCTTCAAGGTAATAATATCTCTCTTCATCTTAATTTTTTTATCATGAAAGAATTATTTATCAATGAATTTATCCTTAAAAGTCCTCCATTCCATGAGTTCAATTTCATTTTCCTATCATATGTTTTGGATTATTGACCACCACTAATTCGTATCACTATAAGGATAACATAAAAAAGTGTTACTTTTTCTTTTCACTATATTCCAAAGAAATAAATATCTTCTCTAAAGACTTAATCCATTGCTCTGATATAATTATATTAGTACTACCACTAAAATATAGGGGCTTTTGTCTCATAAAATGATCCAACACATGATATTCCATTCATGGAATTGGTTCCTCCATTCAGAAAATATTATTTGTCATAAAATGATTATGTTACCCTAATATTGACATGATTTTCTCTGTTCCAATACCACCTGTATTGTTTTCTTTATGAGAGAAATATATGAATTTTCCATGAGGGTGGACACATTTCTCCCTTCAAGGACCCATTTACAGACAATTAAATATACTAGATTATCTCAAAAAATTATGAACCCTCTATAACTCTAAATATGGAATAAAACATAATATTAATTTATGAATCATAAATATGGGAATCATAATCCTTGGTTACTTTAGGGGTTTCTTTAATATTAAGTAATTCATAATGATAGGTAATGAAAATGTGAATTTTTCTAAGAGTATTCCCCATGAGTATTAAACTAGGTGTGTAGTATGACTTGTTGTCGTGTACTAGGTTTCCCCCAGTCAGTCCCAGAATACCATGCCAAGTTTGTTACTCCTAGGTAAATCTGTGCCAGAACCACGTCCACTTGTAGTATCCCAATAGGGATGTGTTTCTTGGAATACCCACACAACCCCTACCTTACATGAATTAAAAGATGTTCTTGTATACTTATTTTTAATTTCTATATTAGGGTTGTTCTTCCTAAACTATGTTTTCTAAATCTAGTTTCCATAGTTGTTGCTAAACTTCCTTTGATACTAAGTGTAATGCCATGACCCCATAATTTAAGAGACGCTGAATTATTACATTACAATGGAATTATTATATGGAAGAAAACCCTGAAGGACCATTTAGATTAGTAGTCATGGAAAGATAGATTACATAAATAATACCCATAATACATTGGAGAAATAGAATAAAATATTATACAAAATAAACTAAAAAATTTCACCCTTGAAAGCTTATTAAATGTTCTCTTCTTCATATCCACAGGAATGAAACATAATAACTATGATCTCAAATACTCAATAAGTTTATTTAAAAAAGAATATATAATTAATCAATATATATAAAAAAGTAAATATTTTAGTACAGTTTCCATAAAAATAACTACATAAGGCATAAATAAAGTGGAATTTATGGAACTGAAAAACATGTCAAAAATCAACAAACTGAGAATAAAGTACATACATAAATATTTTAATGAAAAATATCATGGAAAAAAATATGTATTACTAAATGTGGGATATTTAATTCTTATTATATGTCATTTATTAGGCACATGAAAACCTATTACCGCCATGAACATTCATAGTAATGTTTAAAACATGGATAGAAACCCATTTAATTTGGCCATGTTAATTATCCCATGAGAACCTATAGACGCATTGAAGAGATAAATAATGTCTGGGATCCACCTGTCATTTCCAGTACAAATAATTACTCATATAAAATATTAAAAATAAATAATGTGCCTTATTAAATAATCACATTAAATAAGAAATACATATTTAACAATAATTCCCCAAAAATCAAATTATTATCTAAGTAACCATCCAACAAAAAATGGAATATATTGTTGATTATGCTAAGACAGATTGTGTGATAATATAGATATGAAATTAAATTTATAGTGAAAAATTATTACAATAATGTAATTTTTTCATGGTAAATTAACAATCCCAAAATGAAGTGATAGTAACAACATTTTAGAAGAATAATCTTTAAGCATTTCAATGTGTCCCATACCACTTTGAAAATTTTTAATCATTATGACCAGAATGGTATGTAATTAAATTAGTCTTATTATATCCTAAAAACAATATTATTCCTGATGTGATATATCATAATGTGTAGTAGGACTGGAATACAAAAGAAGATATTGGTGAATATGACATTAATTGACAGATATAAAATGTGAGTTGAAAATTCATTACCTTATCCTTCCTTTTTGCGGTCATTAGACAATTTTATAGTGGTTTAGAATATGTTAATAACTAATACCATAACCACAATAATATTTATAGTATCATATATTAAATTATTTCAATGTTTTATTACCAGTTTCAATAGTTTTTCTTTATTTTAACTGTTTTGGGTATTAATTTCCATGTTTTCTCAAGTATATTTTGACTTGTTATTTATTTTTATTATAAAAAATATCATGGATTCATCATCTAAAAAATTTAAATCATAATAAAATTATTATATATATTCAGTAAATATTTATTTATAATATTCCATAACATTGTAAATTGTAAATGAAGTGTGCCATTCCTGGAGACGGTAGGCTATACATATGCTTGAAGGCAACTTCCATTTCATTGCTGAATTAAAAGAATTAAAAAAACTAATATATATTAATTTTATAATTTCCATTATCATATACATGTTATATATTTTTCATATTATTATTATAACCAACCTTTATACCTTCCATGTATGGCATTAACGAGTCATATCGCTTTGAAGAGGTGGTAGTCCACACATCCTCAAATGAAATTATCGTATTTACATGTGATGGAAGAATAAATATATGTTATAAATAATAATTACAGAATCATAAAGAAATTATAAATTAAATATATATTATATATAAATAGATCATGCATAATAAGGTTTTGAATTAAAGGTGGTAAGAAAACATGAACAATCATCATTTTGTGAGGCAGTAGTTCGACGTACACAGAAACAATATGTTTGTTACCCAATAGATGGATATGTGTGTAAGTGTAGGTATAAATCATAACATAAAATAATTATAGTATATCAATTATAATTTAGTTTCATTTAAATCATAGAACATAAATATTATAAAGAATATATAAGGGATATGAAACAAGAGAGCTTAAGAGAAGGTGTTACCTCTTAATCGGGTGACTTCTTTTGGTGTATAACAAAATCATACTTGGATAGATTTATGATGAAAGGGTGTATTCAGGTTTATGAGGAGTTATGTTGGGAGACAATTGGAGAAGGTATAGGACAAAATTAGGGGGCTTGAAAGGTGTGAGTAATGGGTAGAGTTGATGGCCTTTTATAGGGAAGGAAAAGGACTCACATGATATTCCATAATAGATGTTCGTTGTACACATGTTCTTACTTAAAATAAGTCATACCAAAACACCAATACTCAAGATATTATGTTTCATGGATGTTATATGGACTTTTAATGGGTTTTTATGACATTTTTGCTTATTTGGGTCCTTAAACATTGGACATTGGTCTATTTTTAAGCCTAATTACACTATAATCATAGTAATTATTTTTAATCAATTTCAATAATCATTTTTTGTCAAAAATTAAAATGATATTATTAGGAAGAAATATATATAATATGGATTAAAATGGTGTATGTAAAATTTTCAAAATTAAAATCATAGAATTTGAAAATTTTGTATTACTATTAATCTCGCGGACAGACGGATAAACTGGTTTTAGTAGATAAATGTTGAAAAGATTGTTATGTTTTTATATTCAATTAATAATAAAATTGATAATAATTAAATAAATAGTATTAATATATGTATAATAGATCCAATGTTACTTTAAAAAAATAATATATTTTATCATTAATAATTATTTAAATGAAAATGCAGTTTTTAAATAAAACACTATATTTTTCACTATTCAGTCAAAATGATGTTTCTCTCAATAATCCCAAAAATTCATCGAAAGATAATTTGGAAATTATGAAGTATAAAATGATGTTTTTTTATCAAATTAAATTCATACATTTACTAAAATTAATATTTCAAATAGGTTCTTGATTAAAAGGTGGTAAAATTGCTTAAAAATATAGTATTTAATGTGTAATATTGGGTTTTTTTCATATCCTCTGCCTATTATACCAGTGTGAAATTATATTTTTGGATATATAATATATATATATACTCTATAAAAGTGATATAATTTAATTTACTAAGAAAAAAATTATTAAACAATGCTTCGTTTAAATCTGGGGTTGTTTGTATTGCAATGATATCTAAAGGTAAATTCAGAAA
Organism: Viscum album; assembly: GCA_963277665.1. Lineage (NCBI taxonomy): Eukaryota > Viridiplantae > Streptophyta > Magnoliopsida > Santalales > Viscaceae > Viscum > Viscum album. The sequence continues at coordinate 1,875,719,978 of OY728150.1, read as the reverse complement.
ATTGTTGGGGTGCTATAATTGATATAATTGTTTTGTAACTGTAATGGTATTCCCTATTTTTTTGATTTATTATATATATATATATATATATATATATATTTCAATATTTATTTATATCTAGGTATAATTATATGATTATTTCTATTTATATATACTTATATATATTTGTGTGAAATTATACATATTTTTAAGTATATATATATTTATATTAATTTATATATATATATATATATAATTTTTTATTTTTTATTTATTTTATATTTGTTTATTGTTTATTTATAATTTTTAATTTTTTTCTATTTTATATTTATTATTTTTTATTTATTTATTATTATGACATATTCCAAAATTGAGTGGTACTCTCCCATGGACTCCACTAAAAAGTGACTAGGGTTTGATTGTTATACACTCCCGGTGGGATTAGTGGGTGGTGATAGAGACATGTAGTGACACAGGCTGTGATGCGGGGTATTGGTGATACAAGCAGACACAGGAATGGAGGCCTGCCTAGTGTCACCTTGACACATCGCTGGGCCTTTGGGCCATGTAGGGGGATCACAATCCCACTAGGCCTTTATCCAGACATTGTAATAAAGTGTCTAGTTGGATGGATAATATCTTGGGTTGAAATAACACATCATTCCAGCATACTAGCATGTGCGTGTTTTGTGTATAATACCCCCAACAACCTACCTATTGTTTATTATTTATAAATTATTTATTAAATATTATACATTTTATATTATTAATTAATTTTTAATTCACAAATTATTAAATTATCATCTATAAATTTATTAATTAGTTTATAATTTATTATTAATAATTAATAATTTATAAATATTTAGTATTATTAATTATTTTTTATTTTTTATTTATATCTGTTTTATTTGTTTATAATTTATAAATTATTATTATTATTAAAATTTATTTGTTACTTATTTCTTATTAATTAAATAAATTATGTTCATATATTGTAATGACAAGATATTTTAATACATTTTTCCCTCTTACTAAGTCAAATATGTTTGATAACTTGCTCTATATAAAAAACAAAATAGAAAAAAAATGTGATATGTTTAAACTGTTAAAACCTAGATATTGAATTAGTCAGTATTAATAGAAGTAACATAATTATGAAATATATTAACTTATATATTTATAAAAGTTATTTATATAAATTTATTTAATTCATTAATTTTTTTAAGAACATATATTTTTATCCATTGAAATTTTCATTAATGAAAAATGAGCATATTGTTATTAAATGATGATTATAAAAAAAATATAATATTGAATGAATAATTATATCTTAATTAGCGATTTATATAAATTAAATTAGGAATAACATGTATTTTTTAAAGGTAATTTCTTATAAACATAGTTTCTCATTGTATTTTACATTTTCAATTTAATGTTAATATAAGATATTATAAAATATAAAATTTAAAAAATAAACAACATTTTTATTTATAATATTAATATTACTTTAACATGAACATTTTTGTTTTTATGTTGACTTATGAAAAATATTATTTTTATAAATTGAATTACTTTTATGACATTATTAGTATATAATCATGAAATATAAATTCCTAAAAACATTCTGTAATATGAAATCTGTATATTTTAAGTTAATTTATAATTTTCAAAATGTTAGTTTTAGTTTGGAATCCCATATTTGACATTTTAAATCATAATTTATAATTTTCCAAATAAATGATTTTGATACATTGTACAATTAGTATTTTAAATTTAATTTTTATCACTTTTATTAGTTGAATATAATAAAATTAAATATATTTTTATTTTAATCACATGAAAATAATATTATGATTAATTTATGTTATTTTTCTAAGATAATTGTTTTTAGGTAAATAATGAAAAGTACTGATTTTACTAATACTGCCACTTTTTTATAAAAGAATGTAAAAGATGTTTTTGAAACTATTTTTAAAATAAAAATTATATTTTCTAAATATAAAATAACTTTCTAAAAACACAATGTTGATATCTTAAATTCACATTTAACATCTTATAAAATTTAGGTAATGTTTAAAAAATTGATTTTTATATATTTCTATTAGAAGCATTTTCACATGTTTGAATTATTTTTAAAAATTATTTTAATTGTAATTAAAAATTTATTGAATAATAATATCTATTTTTATCTATATATAATTAATAAAATTTATAATTTTTTTTTAAAAATAAATCTTCTACATAAAATGCACATTTTTTTCTTCTAAATACTAGTTTTTTAGTATTATATATTTAATTCTAAAAAAAGTTTCTATCAATCATGGAATTTTTATTTGATAAAATAAATATTAAATTTGAAATCAAAATTTCAAATTTATTAAATAAGTTATATTTATATTTTGGCAATGGAAATTATGTTCAAAGGGTAAAAATAGAGGTACTATGATAAGGGTAAAATAGGGTAATATGGGTTTAAATTATTGAAAATAATTAAAACATGTAGAAAACATATGGAATATTGAAAAGTGTATATAAGGATAGATTTATCACTATCATCACACAATTATTAACCATGTTTGGGGCCTTTACCATTTAATAATTGAGTGATATCACTGAGAAATAATGATTTATTTAAAAAGTACCCTTTTATTCTCTTATAAAAGGAGAACACCTTCTTAATTTTACTACACCCATTATAAAGACATGGTTAAAAAAAATCTACATTATTCACTACTAAACAGACAAACCATGCCTATAAATCATTAGAGTAACCAAAATAAAAATTTATATAATTTTAATGTGTTTCTGATGGGAGGAATTCCAAGGTAAAGGAAGTCAAGTGTAAGTTTATAACACTTTCAAACATAACTGTATGTAAATCTGTAAACCTCCCTCGTTACATTTTTATGACAGGTTCTATTTATATTTACCGATTTTATAGTATCTTCTTTTCATGTATATCATTCATATTCTATATATATGTTATATTTAAATATATAACTACTTTACCTTTCTTTGTTAGGGAAATTATAATTTTTATGTTATGTTTTAAGTATTCTATTTTAAGTGAACACCATTTCTAAGGGTACATACCATTGAATACTTTTACTGTGGCCCTTATTTCATTCATTTTTCAACAACGAATTTGTTATTTTTAATGTATATTTAACACTTAAATAGGTATTCAAATGGTTAATTTTAGGGTCTAGATTCATTTCTCATTTATTAGATACTTTTTTTATAGTGTTAAACATGTCAAAATTAATTAATGAATAATATTTATGTAGAGGATTATATATATGATTTTCCTATTTAACATTATAACTTTGTTTTAAAATTTTATTTTTTAGTTTTATAATTTATTCCCTATTTATTTATGATTATTATTATTATTATTTTGACATTTAAATTTTTTATGTTTTGTAAATAATTATAATCTTTCATTTTTAACATATTAATTTTTATGCTTATTGAAATTATGATTTTCTATTTTAATTTACTTTTTTTTTTATTTTATTTCGAACCACATCTACATAAAATAATTCTCTATAAAATCTGTATGAATTTTTTATGATTCCATATGATAATACATGTTTTAAAATGGGAAAAACCACATATGATAAAGACATACAACATTGAAGAATTTTTCTCTGTAATATAATTAAAATGCTATGTGATGTAAATTTTAAAGGAATCATAAGATATGTAAAGGTCCAAATTATTATTGAGTTTTTAGTTTCCATTTTAGGGTGTTTCTTAGTATTTTGGCATTTTAAAAAAATTAAAAGAATTTTAAAATGGGTTTGAGAATTTATCAATAGTAATTTTTATGTTTTGATATTTATTTTTCATGTTTTTAAGTGATCTAATTTATGTATATTTATTTTATTATAATAAATTAAATATTATTGAATTTAAATATATTTATAAAAAATCATAATTATATATGATATATTAAAAATTAAATAACATAACACATACATGTGTAAATATGTATATTTTTCATGCATTAAGTTGTAATTAATTATTTCATAATGTTTTTGTTATGGATGTTATGTATATACACTATGTTGATATATAAACTCACATGTGTATGTTAGTATGTGTGTGTGTTGCAATGTAATGTATCTGCATATATGTATAAATAATGTGTATGTATATATTATATTCATACTTATAAGTGTTTATATTTTTATATATAGACAGAAACATAGAGAAATATAATTGTTTGTGTGTGTGTGTATATAAATTATCAGTGTATATATGTATAACTATATATATATGGGTTGGTGTATGTTGAATGCACACACAGAGAGATATATATATATAACATGATTTCTATTGTTGAAAAAAGAACTGATATATATATATATATATATATTTGCATCTGTGGGACGTAACTATATATACAGTTTAAATAGAGAAGTGAGAATGAAGGAAATTTAAAATTCAATGAAATAAGTAAAATAAAAAAATAAAGATGAAAGGTTAATAGGAGGGGTGAGGTGTTAAGGTAATGTGGATAATTGGGAAAAAAATATTAGAGAAATAGATGTTAGAGGAAAGAGGAGAGTGGACTGTTGAAGGAAAAAAATAAAAAAACATGTTACAAAAAAATTGGGGAATAAATTGGAGAGGGAAGAATGAAAAGGGAAATATTAAAAAAAGGAGTAAAATAAGGGTGAGATATAATGATGTCAGATATAGGAAAACCGATTGTGCAAAGGTGATTAGAGAGAAAATAAAATGAGATTAATAAATAAATGTATAAAATAATGTGTGAATATGGAGGGAGAGGCTTAAGGCGTTGAAAAAATAATGTATGGAAAATGGATGAAATTAATTTAAATAATGAAAATTCTAAGAATGGGATAATGAAATGAGGGTATTAAGGTCAAAATATTGGATTTGAAAATGATAACGGAGAAAAATCATAGAGATATGTGTTGTAGGAGATGTAAAAATATGGTAAATTAAATATCTTATTTCCTAAAATTTTCTATACCGCTTCCCCCTTAATGTTAATTACATTGACATGTCATTACTTTCATTGGATTATTCTTGAAGAGTATAAGGTAAGAGAAAATTTGGTTTTCATTTGCATCGATTTATAATTTCCAAATATAATTTAATCTAATTTTAAGATTAAATTATTCAATATGGAAAATCAAATGACTATTGGTTTGTGTCAAGCCTTGCGAGAAACATTTCTCATATTTCTTTTAATCCGGGTCGGTGATCCTTCATTTCATAACAAGTGTATCCTGTGGGTGGGGATACTCTTTAATTTATCTATGAGAAGTAGTATATCTACCCTAATAATGAAAAATAATCATCTTAACTGAAATTTAAGGGGAAATTTATTTGAATCATGTGATTTTAGAGAATTAATTATTATTTTGAGATGGGATTGTATGAGCTTAGTTTCAAACTAAAAATAATCGGCGTTGGGTTACTTTGTTTATAGCTATTTGATATATTTATTGCTACATTAAATGTATGATTTTTTTGAACCACTTTTATTGTAATTGGTTATGCAATTATATATGGTTAATAAAATGGTTGCCATGGGATTTTGGATTGTGTAAAAATGACCTTAAATAATTAAATGTAATGTGATGAAATCCACTTTTTCCTAAATCATATGTTAGTGTGATGTGATGAGCCATGGTAGTATGTTAGGGCAGTGATGTAAAGTTGTGATATTAGGTGGATGAGATGATAATAATTTGTTCTATACTATATGATATGGTAGTAATGGAATTAAATAAATGATAACATTGGAATTGAAATTGAATTGGATGGTTTGGAAAATAGGGTGAAATAAATAATGAACACTTAAATTAATGGGGGTTATATAGTATAAATGGTTGATATTAAAACATGAATTAATGGGATAGAAAATGTGTAGTAAGTAGGATGAAAATGTTAAATAAATGGGTTATATAAATTGAAACCAGCTGTTGTATTGAAATATTAAAATTTTGATTTAATTGAGAGAGAATAGGAAGTGTTTTTTATGTTTTTTTGTATTGGTGTTATACATTTAGTATTTTCAGCAAAAGTGGTGGAGGTTCTTAGTTGATATGGTGATGTTATGAGTTAAAATGATGTTATTATTGTTTACCCATATGTTAGGGTTTTGTGCAATGATATATATATATAAATATTCCTTATGAGTTTCTATACACACACCCACCCATATCAAGCACCTAGTCATGATAACCAATAGTTTGGGGGTGTTTTACGATCATATCAGAGGTTAGAGTGGATGTATAGCCACCCAATATTCCTCACTCCCACATCTAGGTAATGATTACATTCACTGGGTGTGATGGATAGAATTCAAAAGTGAACTGTCAAGATCTGATGTGGTGGCCAATTTGTTATTCAGTGAGTTGTTACATAATGGCCCATGTGTTTTTGGTTGATTTGATGAGATATCTTATGGTGGAGGATGTGCATGTTTAGAGGAAGGCATGAGGTTTATGTCCTTAATTTTCATGATACCCTACTATTCTGGTTTTTTATGTGAAGTGACGGCCCAATTTTTTGTGGATAGGATGTGTTGTGATGACCTAGGTTTCTATGGGTGAGATGTGATGTGATTTAATACGATTTTATACGGATGAGGAGGGAGTACCAAGACGTACGTCATCGGGTGTGTGAGAGCAGATAATCCTAGGTAAAGTTGTGTGGGGTACCCTTTATTGATACGATTATTATTATGTTATTATACATGGATGTGCTATTTCGGGAGAGCTCTATGGTTATGATGTGGTTGGTAAGTTTACTTGTTTAGGTATCATTATTTCTTTTATTTTTTCATTGGTACATTAATATAGTCTTTTCATGTGTTCATGATAGAATTTGGATAACTTATATAGTATACTAATTTCCTCAGCAATATTATACATAAAAAGATATCTAGGATTCCAGGATGACTTATTGGACCATGATAGACATTTCTATCTCTAAACATTTAAGCTATTGTTGTTTCAGTGCCTTATCTTTTATATTTTTTATCTTTCTTTTGGAAAAAAATATATATATATTCATACTTATTCATTCATAATGGGGTGGTTTTTGTTTTCTTAATCATATATATTCCATGGAGTTGATATATCGATGATATATTATCTCCCGTTGTTATTTTTATAGAGGTAAGTGCATCACATTTGTGATATTTTTATACCCTCGTTGCTAGTCACCAACCTGGGACCTATTGAAGGAAGGACATAGGGGCAGTTATCTCTCATATTTCATTGTCGTACTAGTTAGGAAACCTTTGAAGGAATGGTTCATGACAGATTTAATTAGATTTGATAGTTGATATATATGATGGAGTTTAGAGTTTGGAATACTTAGGATTGCTTGGTTTTTTAGGGAAATAGTATTAGTTTACCTTGATTCATGACATAAGCCTAGTAAGACATACTATAACATAATATTTTAGGGTCCCCATGATCTTATTCAAGGTCTCTGATCCGATAGAATGACCAAGTGAGGTGGAACTCCTTTCAGGGTAGAGGCCTAAAAGAGATACAAGCATCGTGATTGATTTTTATTGTGATTGATTGAGGAGATTTCATGATGACAAGTAAATAAATTAAATAATTCATTACATTTTATGTGTGTTTCTATGAATCTTACAAATCAATAGTTACTGATGAAAAATTATTGTTTGATGAATTAATATTATAACTGGAATGGAAATCAAAAAATAATGGACATATGGACTAAGACATTTTTTTGAAACCCTTTAAATGCATTAATGTGTTTACCCTTTTCATTTGTAAAATGATTCTTAAGGAATTTATTTTTGTTACCTTTCATCAAATCTCATATTGATTTTTGAATATTTGAAATTATTAGAGTCATTTTTAGCGTATTTTTTTTTGAATGACTATTTAATTTTAAAACCCCATATAAAAAATGTTACCTTCATATTATTTCATAATGGTATGATAACATTAATTATTTATTAACCATTCTTAGAAGTATTATATTTTCAATATGAGTTATTACTTCATATGCTTCTTTCCGTTTGTATTTTATCATGATCATGTGTTATGGAGTTGGTAGTAATACCTGTTTTTGGAAATTTAAATTCCATAATTTATAAAAATGACCATATGGATTGTTGATAATTAATCTGAATTTTGAAACAATGATAATAATAACCTTATTCTCGGATTTTCATAGTTACAGTTCTCTATTATTGATATTACCATATCTTGTAAGCAAGTTTTATAATGTATATTATTTTGAAATTAATTTCTAAATATTGTAAAATGACAAGCATTATGTGTGGTTACCTTTTTAGACTAGAAACTATTAAAATGATTTAAATTATTCATTCAATAAATTATACTAATTTTTATGTACTGATATAATATTTTCACAGATGTTATCTAATATGTAATTTCTTATGGGAAGCATGCCTAATGTTAAAAACATTTGCACAGTACTTTGACAAAATATAGTATTTGAGACCTGAGCCTAAGTATCGCGTTTAATATGTTATATTTAAATATATAATTAGAACCATGTTACCCTTATAGTAGTATATATCTTTTCTTTCTTGAGTAATGATATTATAAAATAATATGTAGTTCGAACTTGATGAATCATGAATGCTTGTAATACAACATGCGCATATTTAATTTTTTGATCTAATAGAATTTTTTATTTTGATAAGTATATATTCATGTTTTTGTATTTAATGGGGTATTTTAATTATTCACAAGAACCTATCATGTAAAAAATTTAACATGATTTTGGAAGTGAATATCCTCAATAATAAGATGAACCCATAGTGTCTCTCTTAATAATATTAAATGTAATATAATAGATATCATATGTTAAATTTTATCATTAACATGGATATATATTACATCCTTTTAAATTTGAGGCATGGTGTTTCACTGAAAATATCATGGGAACATAAAGTGTTGTTTATAATTTCATTGTTATTGTTGCATTAACGTTATATTATACCTTGCTAAAAATATTGATTGTTAGAAGCCTTGGTTGAAATGTGATTATTATGGATTATGAGACCCTTGATGTGAGTTATTGATTATTCTCACAATTAATTAAAATGATAATCACTTATATATATTTAATGAATTAGTTTCCCATGTAATATTTAAAATTGTTTGATAATGCCCATGTTAAATGAGGAAGTGGTGAAATATAAATACTTTAATAATTATGAACATCGGAATACATTTTTGATATGTATGGTTATATTTGTACTATTACCTTTTCCAAATCATGATTTTAATTGGGAAACCTGATCCCTAATCAAGACACGCTATAAATTTTCATGATTAAAACCCTGAAGGTGAGTTAGTACTACCCAAAGAGGATAATATCTTAACAACTTAGAGTAAATTCCTTGATTTTATGTATGGGGATTTGATATGCCATAATAGTTGTGATCATGGTTTGGGGAAATGTATAAGTTGTGGTATATTATGTGGTTATGTGAAAACAGTGAATTTATTCAGATGGTATGGTGGTGAGGTGATGTGTTTGTTTGAATTGTCTAGTGGAAATTTTTTCTGGTTGGTGAGTTTGGGCTTGTGGTTTTGTTTTGTAGTGGTGGTTATGTTTTGTGTCTGAGAATATGGTTATTGTGATGAGAATAATTCTATTATATTGTGGTGTGATTTTTTGGATGGAATCACACATATCCCATAAAATTTTTAATCAATTAATTTCAGTAATAAAAGAAAAGCGTTGTTCGAAAAATCATAAAATTAATGGAGATGTTCTTGCTTCCAACACATAAATGTTTTTTAAGTGATGGGAATGTTATACTAATATCTTTTTGGACTTCTTTTTTTTGTTATTGTTCTTAGGATGATGGAATGTGTTATTTCCTCAAACATATGAAGAGAGGGAAACTCACTACTATATCAAGATGTATTATGTTATGAAATATTTTAAAACCGTAAAATTTTGATAATGCCACCCAAAGCAGACAATATTGAAATTTAGTGGATGGATTCCTTTGATTTTTATTCGTTTAGTAGATCTATCTATGCTGATATGGGTTCATATATTGGTAGTACATATTATGTAAAAAATCAGCAGTGCATTCTTGGTAAATAATATTTTATTAGAAAAAATGGAAAAATTAAATCTTGATAAAATGGATTCCTCCAATATTATTCTTTGTTTTGATTACATTTAATGTCATATAAAAAATTTCACACTCCTGATAAGTTATTTAAAAATGATATAGTGTGTGTGATGATATGCCTGAATAGTTATTTTTTAAAAAATATTTATTTTTTGATTTCTTAAAAAATATTCTCATGTTAAAATAATGATTTGAAGTATAATTTGGATGAAATTAAAGGGATGTAAATTTTTTTATGGTTTGAGTTGGGATGAACTGAAATGAATGGAATTAGTTTTGAAAAAAACATTAAATGTTTATTTTGAAATTATTGGTGTGAAATTTTGAAATAAATATTTTTTTCAAAATATATGGGTGTATTTAATATATTTTAAAAAAACTAATAATGAATAAATATAAAAAATTATTTGATAAATCATTATTTTTAGATTCAAAAAAAATATCTTTAAATAAAGAGTAATATTTAAAGGTGTGGACTTGTTTAAAAAAATATGATTTGGTTTTGAACATGGATTTGGGAATATAAACTATGAATATATAATTGAGTTAAAAATACTGTTTTTCCTATGATTGATTGATATATATGTCTTTATTTCTTTGTTTTGGAAATCTGTGTGATCTTTCTTGGTAATGAGTCAAACATTCACTCTCTATATTCCAAGTTGTTTAAATCATATTTTGTTTGGATCAATAATTTGATCTCTCGGATGATATAAGAGATGTATTTCCCCCATTGATGAAATTATTTATTAATTACTTTACTCGTGTTTTAAAGGTAACTCTCTTGCAAGATTTTTTCATGTTTGGTGCAGTTTCAAATTTATATTCCCACGTTCTTGTGTTTTCAAAATATATCATGAACCTAGAGAGGTATCTCAAGGTTCTTTTGTCCTTATCACCATTCTATATTTCTTATATTTTTGTTTTAATTCCCATGGATGATAATTATTTAAGTGTTTTATAATGTAAAGGTCCATAATATTCTTGTGTATTCCTCTTTCGTTTTTGGGTGTTTCATAGTGATTCAGAGGTTTGGGTGTTATAAAAAAATCAGTTTAAAATGGGTTTGATAATTTATTTATTGTGATTTTGATGTTTTGGAATTTATTTACTATCGTTTTTAATGTGATTTAGTTTATAAATATTAATTTAATTATAATAAATTCAATATTATAAAATTTAAATAAGTGTTTTTAAATTTTTAATTAGCTCTCATATAATAAAAATTATATAACATATTACACACATGTGTAAATAGAAATATTTTTATGAATTATATTATATTTATTTATTGCAAAATGTTTTTGTCAGGGATGTTATATATATACTATTCATTTTAATATAAATACATGTTTTGTGTTGTGTAGTTACATATTAAGAATGTGTGTGTGTGTGTGTTTCTGTCTGTGTACTTTAATTTGTTATACATATAAAAGTGTGTATGTTTATATATATACACACAAAAATGCAGATATATTTTTGTATATATATATATCTATATATTTATTGGGTATATATATAATTATTTATATATATTTTTTGGTGTGTGATTTCTATATATATATATATCATGATTTTAATTTAAATAAAATATTGATCCATATATATATCTGTGTGTGTGCGTTATTACTATACATGCTTCTTAAAATGATATGTGAGAATTAATAAAATTAAAAAATTGTATGAAATAAATAATTTAATTAAATTAATATAAATGTTTAATAGGTGGGGTGATGCATTGAAGGAATGTAGAGTGTTGGAAAAAATAGAGGTGAGAGGATAGATAACAGTAGAGTATTGAAGGGAAAAAATAATAAAAAACAAGTAACATAAAAATGGGAAATAAATCAGAGAGAGAAGAATAAAAAGTGAAATACAAAAGAAGAAATTAAAGGAAAAAAGGGTAATTGAAAATGATTTCTAAAATGGGAATATGATTGCAGATAAGTAATTCGAGGGAGAAATTAAAGGAGCGGAATAATCTAATCAAAAATAATAATAAATTTAGAAGAGGGATAAAGGATTGTGATGTTGAGAAAATAATAATTCAGGTAAAATGTGTGAAGTTAATTGAACTATTGATAACAATTACAATGGGTTAAAAAATGGGACTGTTGATGGAAAATAATGGAATTTTTATATGATAAGGGAGTGGAATCATGGAGATTTATGCTACGGGGGATGAAAAAACTAGGAAAATAAAATACTCTATTTCTTAAACATTTTTCTACCATATCTACCTCAATATTAATAACATCGACACATAAATAGGTACATTGGATTGGTTTTGACAAGTTTAAGCTATGTTCCATTTTTATTTACATACCTCAGGTTATAATTTCTATATTTAATTAAATTTGATATTTATGAATCAGGTTATTATAGCTTTATATCGGGCCTTGTGATAATTTTTCCCATCATTATAGGTTCTTTAAATTGAGGTGGGGGTCCTTCGTTTCGTGCATATTTAATAATGTTGGACTGGATATAAATTTTCTAAATTTTTTAATTAGTATATTGATCCTAATAAATATCTACAAATTTTTTAAACTAAATTAAATCAGAAATGGATTTGAGTAGAAATTTTTTATAGCCTCCATTTTTATTTTTATTTTGAGATTATTCTTCCTTTATGTTTCATTAAAAATATAGGTTTTTTGGATGCTATTTTTTTGATTGGATTTGTATTGTTGAACCTTTATTTTTGTGATTGTTCAGAGTCACTTGAAATGGAATCGTTTAATCAATTATCATTCGTTTATAAAATTATTTACCTAGGATTATTTATGATATGAAAAATTTCCTTAAATAAATAATTATACTATGGTGAAATCCCCCTTTTCCTAAATTTGAAATAAATTATGTTTTTGTGATTTTTTTAGTTGTGACCAAGTGGTGGTGTGGTAATGCGAGGCTGTGATATGAGGTGGATGGTATGGGTATGAATTGTGCTATGTTAGATTCTCATGTAGTAATGGATTTAAATGAATGATAATGTTGGAATTAATGTGGTATGATACGGTTTTTCATTTTGATTTAAATGAATAATGAATAGTTAAATTGAAGAGGGATGTGTAGTATAAATTGTTAATGTTTATAAATGAATTAATAGGCTGTAAAAAGTGGAAATAGTTGGATAAAAATTAAAAATAATTGGGGTTTGAAATTGAAATTTAATTTTAAATTGAAATATGTAAAATAATATTTAATTTAGAAATAATATGAAATGTTGTTTATCTTTTTTTGGTGGTGTTATGAATTTTGTGTTGGAAGAGAATGTGGTGGAATTTGTGAGGTGATATGGCAATGTTTTAACAGAAGATACTATTCTTGATGTGAACCCATAGTTTGGGTTTGTGTGCTACGATATTATATATATATATATATATATATATATTATTTACTATTTATTTTCTACACATTCCCACCCATGTTGATCATTTAGTGCTGATAACAAATAACTTTTGGAGTGTTTTTTCCAACATTCTGGTGGTGAGCATGTATGGATGACCGCCTGCTCTTCAACAGTCACTCATCTTGGCAATGATTATAAGAATATGATTTCATATCATTAATTTAAAAGTTAATTGTTTAGATGTAATGTTATTGTGTGGCCCATGTGTTTTCATGAATGTTGTGACATGTTGACTTAGGTTTTTTCAGGCGATATGATGTGATTGATTATAGTTGGGGTCATGCATGGTAGGAGGAGGGACCAAGGATTATTCATGACACCCTACTATTTTGTTTATTCCTATGATGTGATAGACCTAGTGTTTGTTATAACGATTCGATGAGATTTGATGCATTGATATTTAAAAGTGGGGGGGGGATAATGATATACATCATTGGGGTGTGATAGTAGCTAATCATTGGTAAAGTGGTGTGGGGTACCCTTTTTAGAGTCCCTTCTTTTTCATACATTACTTTATCATAATTTTAATGATATAACATTTAGTAATTACATGACTGGGATCAAAAGGATTAGTTTATTGAGAAAATTGGGACCACACATAACATTTACAAACAAAAACATTTATTTAATTTCTTTTTCTCTAGCCCCTTATTTTCCCTTAATATCTCATTTGTAACAGAAATCACTTGAAGATATACATCAATGAAAAGTGTGATCTAAAATCCTAATAAAATGATAATTAAGAACATGAATCAATATTACATGGGGTTATCATAACCATTATAATCATAACACAAGCATAGTATCATAGTCATGATAGGTGGCATTAAGATGAGGAATTAAATGTCGAAATACATAAAAATAAATCATCATGTCATAGTTGTAAAATACCAAACATAGTTGTGAAAAAAGATAACATCGTTTCTTGAATTTATCACTTTTTATAATGAGATACAAAACTTTACCCTATTAATTGGAGCACTATAAAATTCATGGAACTCCCATCACATGATATAATTCACATGTGATATATAATTTTGGGCACACCCATCACAACATAACATCAACATTATCAGGAATTCCACATAGAATGTATACCAATCATGGAAATAAAAAAAGCATGTACAAAATTTACATAATTTCAGAAATAATACATTCATAAAAATTGGGATCACATATCTAATAAAGGATAATATACTTGATATAAGAATCATTAAACTCGAGTGAAGAAGAAACAATCCTGAGAAGTAAAATTTATGTTATTTAAGAAGAGTTGGAAAACATTTTTTTTATAAACTCAAATAGGAATAATTTTAATCCCATTAAGGATAATATAATTATAAATAAATTATATTTAATTAATATTCATACTGAAAATGGGCTGAATGTGGGAAAACCCAAATTAATAGACTTGGGTTCGCAAATTCCCCTTACCTAATGTCTGAATGTTTTATTTACGTTAATATTATTTATAATAAAACTAGAATCATTAATAAAAAAATCAAAAACCATTATAAATCACTTTAATTCATTAATATTTTATTAAGTTCATTTATGGTATTTTTGATGAGTTATAGATTTCAATTTATATCTTTGGGAGAATTTGGTTTCATGGTTTTCATGAATGGTTTGCCTGTATACAAGAATGGATGTTCCAATAAAATGAGGATAAATATAAATAATTGTTATTATATATTATTTATGATATCTTATACTTTTTAATTATATTATAAATTATTTTGATATGGTATGGGGATTAGTCATTAGACCGAAGTTAATGATGGTCGTCTTTTTGATAATTTTTCTAATTTTTCAATCACAAAGTACACATTTTCTTGATTAATTTATTTTTATGTATACATTTAAATTATCAAACATAAAAAGTGTTATAATATACAATTTAGATTCCTTTTTAAACCATTTAATGGTTTTATTAATATCCATAAAGGCATTAAGGGAAGATGAATATTCATCGCTAATGATATTTGTAAATAGACACATCATTTGTGACGATTTCATTTTTAGAAAAAAATGGAGAGTGGAAGAACTTTAATGATGGATATTCTATTAGCATGATTTAATTTTAGTATATAAAATACAATATATTTGTCATACCTTTTTTATAAGATAAGGTGTGGAGAAGAGAATAAATTAAAAGAAATTGAAAATAAATTAAAAGAAAAAAGGAAAGGGTATGTTATCTCTTGGATGTATCTTCTTTTAGAACCTCCTTAGGGAAAAGGATTTTGTCTTTTAATTAGTCTAAGAGATCATGGACATGGGAGAGGGACTTGAGGAATGGTTTGGGTAGAATTTGGACATGGCTCAAAGCGTGAGATTTCTGGGGAGAAAGGGTAGTGTATTTATAGCGAGGGATAAGCGTGTTTTCTCATGATTAATTCATTAGTTTATTATTTTACATAAGACAAGAAATAGTGTTGATTACAAAGACTAAATGAAGTAATTAGATCATGTGATTTTTAACCAATGGTTCTATCATCAGTAATGAATGAACAAATTGTGTATTTATCTTATAATATATATATACTATAAATTACCATATTTTACTTTTCACAAAAAAATTATAGTATTATAGAAAATTCCCGAAAATACCCCCTAAATTTTTTCTTAATGTGTATAATAAATAAGTGAACTCCATTTTATGAAAATAATATCATAAATAATATTAATTTAATTTTTATTTAATATCACCATTATTTGGAAAATAAATACTATAAAATTATAAATTATTTTATAACACTTGGAAAAATTACTTATGGTCTCATTGAAATATCTAAAAATCATAATACATCAAAATATGAATTTATGAATAACATTTATAAAAATAAATTTAAATTTAAATTGATAATTTAATCATTAAATTGTAATTAAATATTTAAGACTGACAAAAATAACAATACATAATTAATAATTTTAAAAATGATACCTAATTATACTATGATATAATTATATCATGTTTTTAGTTATACTATGCCTAAATTTTACATATAATTTAACATCTGTTTGTACTATTCATTTGGTCAGTTTTCTATTCGGAAGGGTCCTATTAGTATTCCTAATATCAGGTGACTATTTCATTAGTATTATATCCTTAACATCTAGAAATACATATTTTTTCATTACTTCATCATTTATAAATATTTTATTATGGTATCTAAGTGATTTAAGTGATTTATAATATATGACATTGCTATAATAAGAAATAAATTATTTTGATTAAAGTTTGGGTTGTTACACCAATTATTGATATTCTAATTTTTATTTTATAATATTTAGAAATGTTATTTGGTGAGAGTGCCATGGTGAGAATGTGTTTTTGATATTTTCCTGTTTAGGTGTTGTTAATTATTCTATTTTATAACTTTTTCATTAATACGTACTTTTCACATGTTAATAGGAGAATTTATATATCCTACTGAGTATAATCGTATTCTCACCCCCACAAATATATTTAAATATAATAATTTTTGGATTCTAGGAGGTAATCGTGGACCATGGTATATATTACTTGATTGGAACATTGTAGCTATTATTGTGTTATTTACTTAACTTTTATTTTTTGGATTTATTTTGGAATCTTTAATCTATATCTACTTACTTAGGAATAAATTGTGGGATTTTTTTTCCTTTATCATATATCGGACATGGATTTTATTGATCAATGATACCCTATCTCCTTTTCCTTTTATTAAATTTGGTAACACTTCCCATTTATTAAATTTTTTTACTATTGATTCTAGTCTCCAACCCCAGTCCTACTAGAGGTGGGACTCATGTTTCATTATCTATATTCCTTCCTTATTGGTCCGGGAGGGGTTCCATTGGAGGTATGGGGTCTTCATAATATAAGTTCCCAAAATATAAATGTTGTTCACACAAGATATTTATATTATGTGAACTGTGATAATAGATTGAACCAATCACGCGTGAACCCAAAACACCATTCGAGGTCCACCTCAACTGAGACTTCCTCCATACATGATAGTTAACATACAAGATTGATTAATATGAACAATGAAACCGATTGAATAATATAAACTCGGTTTCATAAATGGGATGTATTAATGTACAAAGAACAATAGTGTTGGTCTGAGATGAATAAAGTGATGAACCAATGAATCAAATATAAAATTTCTATGTTGTGAGGATATGAATATTTGTTTCTCTTTTTTAATTTATTTCAACTATTTCGGATTTATCTTTATCAAGGAGGTGTTTGTGGCCAAAGTACTGAACTGTGCTAGGATCAGGCATGAATGAATGAATAAAGAATTTGTCACATTGATGAAGTCCGCCATTGACTATTCAAATTTTGGGAGGTTGATGTCATATTTAAAGATAAAGATGATATAACCAGAGCTGCGAGGAAGCTTTTTCTTGAAGGACACCATCTTGTTTTCCAAATTATTGAAGCTGATGTCACTATTGAAGACATAGATGACCTAAACAGTTCCTCGGTAAAACATTGTCCATAATTGAAATGGTGAACAATGTACTGATGAAGGAAAACATGAGGTCACAATTATTTTAGTTTCTTTTAAAAAATCACCAAATTGAGGTCCAATATTTTTAGAGGGGTGAAGATATTTTGGGTTCTAATGAATATTCAAGAGAGAAAACGACACCAATACAATGAAGACTAATGTACCAAACATTATATGGATGAATTAGAATCAACATGAGCCAAAGAAATTTTAAAACAGAATCTATTTAATGGGGTTGAGCTTTTGTATTTGAGCCATACAATTAAAGATGATGATTCCATGTGATCTGAACCATGTCAATCTATATATGTTCATTTAATTAATTTTAACAATATGTGGCTTACTTTTTAAAAACATGTTTTAGGTCGAATTGGTTCCATGAGGGAAACCCAATTTTGATGGTATCTATTACCATCTGTACATGATTTTCCTAAATCCAGTTCAAATGAGACCATATATTGAATATTATTAAACTAGTTAAAGTTCCAATATAAAGAATATGAAAACATTTGTTTAAAGTTTACAATTTATCAGTAGGGTTAGAAATGTTTTTAAAGCTTGTTTTTACATGATGGAAATTAATGATTCCAGATTACTAGAATAAATATTTGGAAAACTGGACTTGTATCTATTACTGAACAATATAGGTGATGAGGATATGATGACATCACGATAAAAGTGTCATTTTTTAAGAAATTACTTATTCCATGTACATGTGTTATAATTTTTAGAAATAATTTATTAATATAATTGGGCAATGTAAAATGGAAAGGAGATAAAATGTGATACTAGTGGTGATAGACACGTCAACATAGAGAAAAAGAGTAGTGTAGTAAGTTAGTGATTGGAATGAAAAAAATAAATAAGGGATATAAATTGATTCAGAGTTTGGAGAGAGTGAATATTTTGTTAGAGACATGTACTATATAGAAAATTTTGGATTTATATATCGATATGAGCTCACTCAGAAAAGGAAGATCAAGGGAGAACTTCTTTTCTCCTACTTCATTGTTTGAGCAAGATTTGTAACATTCATCTTCTTGAAATAATAGTGATTCTTATCTAGAAAATGAACTTTAGAAATAAATTTATTCATTTTATCTTTCAATTATTCACGTAAAATGTTTTGTTTCATCATAATCTTATGAGTATTTTAATTATTATTTAAAATGTGTATATTCTTTTTTTAGTTTTTACAAAACATCATATCCTTTAGTGATATTGTTATAATTAATATGCCATCAACTTTTCATGGTTTGATGTTTCTATTATGTGGAGATCAATATGAATAATCTATATATAGCTTAATCTCTTGGAAAAGGTGATTTTCCATAGCATATTCATGTAATAACATGCAATTATATTTCTTATAAGGAATAAATATAATTTAAACCATATAGTTTAAATTCCTCATGCATTTCATTTATATCTCATTTTCTTCCCGCCTACTAATTTTCATTTTTCACTTCATAATTATCAAATCATTTTCTTATCATGTTTGTTTATAATATAAAAAATTCAACCATATTGATTTAATTTTTGTGTGTGTTTTTAGTTTTATTCATTAGACTACATATTCAGTATGCATTCCCTGATGATTTTACACCTTTCATTGAGTGAACTAGTAGTTTATTGGAAAAAAATTTCTACAAATTCAATGTTATTCAATTAAAAAAAACTAAACCATTTATAAGTATTTCCTCATGTATTCACAGTATAAAAAAATTCTTTAAAACTCTAATATTAAAATATGCATTCTTAAAAATATTAAAAATACATAAAGATGTCCTTTAAAAAATTGAATTTGGTGTGTGCTGCTGTAAATTTACATGAAACTTTTTACTCCATGTAGAAAAGATTTTCTTCTCAAAATCTATATCCAATAGAACCATAAATTTAAAAATAATTGACAACTCTATGAAAATATTAAAAAATATTTAATTGAAGAGAAATAAATATTATTGAAAATTAACTGAACATTGAAGCTACGATCTTCTGAGAAATACTTGAAAGACCTAGGATGAGGGAGTTTAAACTCCCTTAAGTGTCTAGAAATCCATAGCCTTTTAGGCTTTCACCTAGAGCCTAAAATTACAATCTCAAGCACTAAATCATGATATTGTTTCCAATATTTAGTTGTATGTCTAATGGGAATTCTTTAGCTTTTATCATAGAAATTTACAACATAGTGAAATTGATAAATTTCCTAGGGCTCATAGATAATGAACATAGGATGAGATTGTGTCCTACTTTCCTTAAAAGGAATTAATAAAACTAGTTTTTTAGTTTATATGAAAACATTTTTGAATACAGTGATGAATTATACAATTTTTTTGTGAGAAAATTTATCTCTGGATACATAAGGGATAGCTGAAATATGAAATATCTATTTTTATCAATAGGTTGTATGAGCATTTCATGAGGTGTATGACGTATTTAGGTACCTTCTTACATATCTTCAACATCACCAGAATTCAACCCATGTCCTCAATGATTCCTTCTATGATGGATTTCCATATTCAGTACAAAATTTGGTTGATTAGTATGACAGGGTAATTACAATAACCAAAATGATGGGGGTTTGAAAAATTTCTTCAAAAATAATGATTTGAATTCAAAAAATATAATAATCTATTAGTAAATGTTTAAATATTAGTGGCAATAATATTGTTTTAGGGATAGATGAAAATGAAAAACTAGTAAAAAATATCAACATCAACATTTAAACAAACGGTCAATAATGTGGGATATAAAAACCATAATAAATCTTATAGAGAGTAGTGCAGACAATTTTGGATGTTTGGGTTCACTAAAAACAATATTAAAAACTCTTAAATTCCATTCCCACATAAAGTGAATGTTGGTTTGGATGGATATAGTCCTAGAAATCCTAATAAAGATGATTTTTTTCAAATAATTATAATCAAGGATATAATAACCAGGAAAATTTATCTTGGAAAGAAAAATATATTATTAGATAACCTTCTACCCTAAGATATCAAAATAGACAAGAAAATAATTTCAAAACCAATATTGGGATAATTTCCTCAATTCCAAATTGAATTTTCAGGGCCAATGATTAATATGATGTAATAGATGTTAAAAAAGATTTAATCATGAGGATAAATTTTAATGTCCAAAATCACAATATGAATATGATAAAGATGTAGTTGAAGCTAAAATTCACAATCTATAATAACAAATGGTTCAATTCAGAATATATGTGACATATAGAGAGGGGAGAGCTGATTAGCATAGTAGAATTGAACCCATGGAAAAATATCACGACTATAGTAATAAGAAGTGGACTAAATATCAAATTGAAAAAAATAAGCTAGGAGTTATCAAATTGTAAAATTGGGTGAACCTAGAAGTTAAAAACTGGATAACAAAAAATCTGAAAATGATATAAAAAATTTTAAATATGAAGAAAACCACAAATTTTACCTAAAAATAAAGAAGAAATTTTTGTTTATATATTAGGAACAATTGTAGGGATAAATTTTTTGAAGAGTATCATAATACAACTTCTTGTTTGAATAACTATTCCCCACCCATACCTTTCCCTAAAAATATAAAACCCAAGAATAATATCAAGGATGAATTTCTCCAGTTCTTTGATATTTTAACCAATGATCCTGTGAATATTCCTTCCATACAAGGCTTGATTCAGATTTCTTCATATCTAAAATCTCATATAAAAATTCAAACAAAAAAGAAATGTAATATTTTTTTACGTACATCCTTGTTGAATAGTGTGGGGTTGTTTGTAAAATAAAAATACCATCAAAACATAAACATCATTTCATCTTATGAATTACCTACACCTTAGGTAATATTGGAAAAATAAATTATATTTTAAATCGTAATGCTAGTATAAACATTCTACCTTTATCACTATGTCAAATAATGAGATTGGTTGATTCATAACTGACCACTAACATTCTAAAGATTTCACACCATTCATTCAAAAATCCCATAGAAATGGTAGATGATTTTATTTTTGGAGTAGAAAATGTATTTATTTTAGTTGAATGCCTTGTGTAAGATACAGAGGGTGACCAAGACGTCCCTTTCAATCATGGTGGGTGTTTCGTGGCCATTTAAGTATCTGTTATCAATGTTTACAACGACTAATTAATCTTTATGTTTTTTGAGATACTTGAAGAATTTAATGTGTATGAAAATTCTATAAAATCGACATTTGATGAACATTTATATTCAGTGGAATCCATAAAATAAAAAAATACCCCTTTTCATTATGTATAATATTAAACTTCCTCATTAGATGAATAAATTCTATTATAAGTTGAATATTATTTACACACATTATTGACTCTACTCATATTGAAAACCTAATAAAATTTCCAAAATTGGACAACAATCATGTTCTTGCTATCAATAGAGTTGTTGAAGATGAGTATTGTATTTTAGAATAGAAAGAATATTGGAGAGAACTTGAGGATGATTCACCTTCTACAAAAAATAATGAATAATATGATAAAGTGGATGGAAATATTATAAAACAATTTGATGGTCTTTCTTTCATAAGGATTCTAAAATATGATCTCAAAAATATTGAGAGTTACATGTCCACATTGGAAAACAATGAAGAAAATTTTAAAAGTGGTTTTAAAATTCAAAATATTTTCACTTTTAAAACTCCGTATAAGAAATATGTTGAAGATATTGGAAATCCAAGGAGCAATAACCTTATATCAAGGGAATAAGTAATCACTTTGAATCTATAATTGTGCCCGATGCACCAGATATACTCATTTTGAGGTTAGAAATCAACACTACATATAATTATTTATATAGAACTAAACGAAATTCAAGAATAAATATTTTTGGATGATCCAATGAAATTCAAAACAGAAATAAGTTGTTCCATAACTAAGAATAGATGTGTTATCCCTTTATTTTCTATGAAAACAAGTATTACGTAATTAGAGAACAAACATAGAGAATTGTATTAGGGGAGAAAAGTTCTAAAATGAAATAGGTTGTGAGAGAAGATTTAATCAAAGTGATTAATAATGGTACAATTTATCCTATTTCAAATAGTTATTGGGTTGGTCTAGTCTATGTATCCCCAAAAAGAGGATTTACTATAGTGAAAAAATAAAAACTTCAATATATATGTAATAACCTCTACCCATTATCTAAGAGTCATTATCCATTTTATTACATAAGGGTAAGATACAAGGAATCACATCTCGAAGGGATAAATGGTTTTGTAGTCTTGGTAAACTAGATACCTGAATGATTCCAATATTACATTTTGAAAGAAAATTAAAATAATTTTTTTTGAGAATAATTTAATTCCCTCTATCATATCCTTGCATATCAATCATATTAATCATTGTGGATTATTGTAGAAATTTACAAAATAAGGGTGTGGTTAAATGTTCAGTAAGGGTTATGTATAAAATATTCTATCATGAATCAATAATAATAATCAATATGAAAAGGTAAATAACTGAACACAAATTCTATTTAAATTAAATTACTATCTGAATAATATAGTGAATAATCAATATGGAAAGGTAAATAACAGAACACACATGACATTTAATCAATAAACTAGAAATTCAATTCATCCAGTTATAATCTCATTATAGAAATATCGTGCATAATAATATTAAATGAATTATTTTTAAATTAAATGATTTATTATTGGATTTCATGTGTAATGCACATGATACCTATACTATCTAGACATTTTATAATATAGTTTAAAACTACTCCCTAACAATTCATCTAGCATTTTTAACTCATTTATAACGAAAGGGAACAAACACATCTGGTTTAGGGAACTGATTTGTCTCATGAGAAAACCATTGCATCGGGGGGCTTTATAAAACATTATACCTACTAATAACTATATTTCCAAATAATTATTCATATATCAATATATTATTTTAATTTGTGAATCAATATTCCATATCACCAAATATATATATTGATAAAATGATATAGATTTATCAATATTTCCATTATTATTTTAAAAAATAAAAGTAAACATCGTATATAAAAATGAAATATATTTTAGTCAAAAATAATATCCATTATGAAATAATATAGATATTTTAAATAAATTTGATTTCAATTTTATAATAATTTCAAGAAAGTTAATATTTTAAAATAATATAATCAATCAGCAAAGAAAGTGTGATAGAACAATTACTTTTACCACATGGTTATTTTCAATTCAAATTCCCTTGGATGAAATGATTAAAAGTGAAACATAAAATACCATTAATTATTATTGAATCACGATATTACATGTTAAAATTAACGTATATAAACCTCATAAAAGTGAATTGGAGAATAATAATAAATAAGTCTTAATGGAATATAAATTGAGATGAAATCCCTTACCTCACACTTCATTTTGAGTGACCATTATTAAATCGCCTATATAATTGTTTGAAACATGTTTTTAACTTTTACCAAAACTATATTAATATTTATAGTTTCATTAATGATCCTTTTATAACAACTTATGAACCATTAGTTAATAATATTACACTATTTTCATTTCTTAAGGTGTTAATTGCCTTCTTTTCTCATTCATTCTTTATCAAGAATGTTCTAGTTCTAGTAAGTATTATATAGTTATATAATATAAATTATAATAAAAATGACATAATTATAATATTAACACATTATTTATAATTTTATGACCAATAATTAAATATTTTTGTGATAAATAAAGTATGATATGATCATGGAGATAGTAAGACGTATGTAGGCATGAGTAACGATTCAAATTTCGATTACCATTATGGAAAAAAGGAATGTAATAATTTTCATTCAAATAATGATAATAATATCATATTATTTATGTAAATAAACTCGTACATATAATCCACATGGTGAGTTGATGAAAAGATACTCACATCCCTTTCGAAAGGCGGTAGTCCACACGTACACGAATAATGTTATGATATCTAATGAGTGGAATGTTAAACAAATAAAATAATTTATTATATTTAAAAATAAAAAAATATTTCATTAATATCATAATTATATAATTTATATCAAATATATTCATTAAAATTATTCTTATCACATTCCATGTGTTAGTGAAATAAGAATTACATCATTTCACAAGGTGATAATACACCGTACACACGAGCGAAGTTAAAGTATACCCTATAGAATATAAAGTAATAAAATTAATATATGATATAATGAATACAAAGGTATAATTATTCTATAATGGTCATATTCATACTTCAAATATATCATTATACCTATCCATTATAGGAGGTAGTGGAAACACGAATGACATCAGTACGCAAGGTGGTAGTCCACCATACACATAAATAATTATCTCGAGACCATTTGATGGAATTGGGGATGGTTGTAGGTCCTTACCATTAAATAAAAACATCTATGTATATGTATTATTCTGATATTATAATATCACCATTTTTTATAATAATTTTTAGATGCTGATTAAGAAATGAAATAGAAATTCATGTTTTGGAACATTACATATTCTCAAGGGTAATCTCCTTAGGTTTATAACAAAAGCCATATTATGATGGATTTATACCCAAA
The DNA here is from genome assembly GCA_963277665.1 of Viscum album. NCBI lineage: Eukaryota > Viridiplantae > Streptophyta > Magnoliopsida > Santalales > Viscaceae > Viscum > Viscum album. The sequence continues at coordinate 1,875,694,354 of OY728150.1, read as the reverse complement.
CTATAGAGTATAGTGTGATATAGGGGATTATTTATGTGATTTGTTTAGGTTTTTCTCAAACCAAAATATTTCTTATATGTGAAGAAGAGACGAGAGGGGTGACCTTTAATATGTGAGGGGAGTGGCACACTTGGGTTTTTAAGAGAAAATGGAATACCCATTTTTTCTAGGATACAAGAGGGTCAATATGGATTATTATCATGATTTTGATATTATATGGTATAATAGCCATAAAATATATTTTAGTTAATTTTTTAGGCAATTTTAACACATATATTTTTATTTTAACACCTGGTAAATCCATTTTCACCTTAACTATGATAAATATTTTTCATTGTTTTCACTATTAATTTTGTTCAAAATATAGTTGAAATTATTAGATAATATAAAATATTCTGATTCCAAATATTGAATAAAATTCTCAAAATTCCATTCATATAAGTGGAAATTTTTAATTTAAAATTAATCTCACAAACACGATGAGAAATCGGGGTTTTTAAGAGAAAATGATAAAAAGTTTAAAAATATTTTATATCAAATGTCAATATTAAAATGATTCCTATTACCAAAATTGGATTAATATACAATAAAACTAATGTTTCTGTAAAAACAATTCAAACTATCATTATACTTTGTAAATAATTTAAATGATGTGGGAGTTCTCAATTAAAATATATTATTTTTCACTATTCATTGAAAAATATAATTTTTTGAAAAAATACCAAACATTTACACAATGATAATTTAGATATGATGATTATAAAAATTATTTATATTTTTCAAATAAATTTTCTAAATTGTTGAAAAAATATTTTTAAATTATGTGCTCTAAGCATGACATAATCATCTTTAAAAAAATTCCATTTTCATAAAACACTTATTTTTCATTTTAATGGTTATTATTTTATTTAGAATCTATATTTTACCATAATTTTAATAATTTCTATTAATACCCACCAATTTAACCACTATGTTATAATTTTATACTATATAACAGTTTATTTTGACTTGGGGTTGCATGTTCTTCAATCTATATAAGATAATAAATTTAAAGTAATATATTTAATAGGTTGTTTAATATTGGTGTTGTGTGACACATAAGATTTCAAAAATAATTTTTTTATTTTAAAATATTTTGGTTTCACGTTCTCCCCATCATAAATACAGTCATCATCACAATTTTAACAAGATCTCGATAGTCATGCATTTTAAATTTATAAATACCATTATTGGAAATCCCACCCAATAAAAAGGGCTGATACAAACCATTTTAATAAGATAGAAAGGAATGTACAAATGTCGTATTGAATCACACATACTAGGTTTTCAAATAAGAAAACATTGTTTGAATGTGAAAAAATGGACATAAAAGAGAAAATTAACACCCAAATACTGATGTAGAGTGATAGAGAATGTGGTTGTGAGGAAGTTATTTGCCACAAAGAAATAAACCAAAGAGGCATCAAATAGGTCATTCATATCGTAAAAAATGATAATAATATGAAAATATATTTTTCAGGATAATTTTTCTAGATTTTAGTGATTATTTTACTCTCTATGAATATATGTAAATATAATTATTTTATATATTTTTATTTCATAAGTACAATCTCACCATTTGGTTGTTCTTTAATCAATTTCTAATCTATCACATACTCTAAGAAATTAGTATCCAAAAAGAAATTTTTTTATACTTGAAGAACTAAAATTCACGTTTAATGGTTTATAGGATCCATAAAATATTTATAATTCATTCCTTTGATATATTTTTATTAATTTAAAAATGGATATTTTGTGTTATCTAATATAAATAAAACACAATTTTGTAAATTAATACAATAATCTATAAAACCACATCCAAATTTCAACCAAAACCATTTCATTAATGGTTAACATTGTAATGCTTCCAAAAGATTAAGATCCAATAATATAAAAAATGGGTCACAAAATTTCCAAACAAATCATATCATCAATCCATAAAACAAAATGAAATGGCTATTAGTCATCACATACCCAAAATGTGAATGCTTTCCCCATGTATTCTTTTGGAACACGTTAATAAACTAAATTGTCATTAATCATTATCTAAAACATGAAATCTTCTATCCATATTCGATTTGTCTAATGTTAGCCAAATTTTTTCCACATTATCAGATGAATATCACTATTTTTTCTTCCATTGAGTTTTTTATAAGTTAAATTATTTTTTGAACCACAAAATAGGATATTATTTGGACACATTTGAAAAAATATATGAATTAATTAGTGAAGAAAATTGTTTCTGCTCGGTTAGACTCTTCATCTTACTTTAGTTTAACTTGTTCAAATAATGATTTAATGAGAATATAATTTCATTAGACTCAAAATGAATGATATAATTTGTGTTTTATTTCCTCTTTAATTATAAGAAACACATTCAGTCATATGTGGGTCATGTTATGGCTCATTTATTGAATATGTATAAATTCTATTTGAAAACACATTTTCCAAAATGATTGATTATTTTGGGAATATAGATGGTCTATTTAGGTGTTTTCCCATTTAAAAAATAAAAATTCCCTAAGAAAAGTTTTCTTAAAAAATGAATTTAAACAATTTTATCCATATATATTATTTTATAACCAAAATTACAACAAGATGAAAAACTAATAAAATTACAGAATTAGGGAATTTTTAGAATTTAGCTAAAAAACCATCAAAATTAAAAAAATGATGCTATTTCAAATATAATTTCATATTGTGGATATATATTTCATGAAGTATCAATAAAAATATATAAAATTGCATCTCTATAAATTCCCCCACACATAGCACTTGGACTCCTATACAAGTGAGTACTCAAAATAAAATTTGATTGAAAATTCAAAAAATAGGTAAATGAAAATTACCAAGATCAAAATCAAGGATCCCAACTTTTCATCACTCATTAATAGATTTAATTCATAATTATTTTTTAGTTCTATTGATTTTTTCCTATTTCATTCATTCCTTCAAGTAATAGTTGGTTGAAATCATCATTTGTCTATCAACATATGATTTTGATTTTGAGTAACTCTTTTCACTTATAAATAAATGCCTGGGTCACCATAGTTTTGAAAAATTATGAAATCTATACCTAGTTCATTTATAGCATTATATCCATAATCAATAGATATAATGTGTTTTTATGAGGTTTAATTGTTGGCAGTTTTAAAATACGCAAATGAATTAGGATGAAAGAAATGGTATAGATCCTTGTTGAATCAAAATTATGTGATTTCATTTTCCATGTAATCGTGGTCATCTCCTCATTATTCACGGATTAAAATCATCTTCATAACAAATTATAAATTTCATACATGTAAATCAAAAACATTTCCAAATAATAAAAAATTGAATGAAAATTTCTTCTTGAAAATTTATATTTTTTAGCTTGAGAAAGGAACATGTTTATTTCATATTGGAATCTTATAAAGAGAACAACATCCTTTTCATTGAATTATCAGGATTGTAATAGCTTTCTTTGTCAACAAATAAATCTACATACAATAATTTTCAACCACTCAAAAGTGTCCCAATATTATGTAGGAAATCAAAATGAATATCCCCCACACATAAGCTTTTAAAAAACAATTGAATATACATGATGAGCAGGTATGACAGGGAAACTAGCTTGTAATGTGGCTATCCTAATGAACTATACATGGATATTAATGGATCACAAAGGACAAATGTATAGGGAAGCCTATAATAAAAAAGGAATTATCGTGAAAAGGGGGTATTCAATCACAATCAAATTGTCTCAGTCATGTTGAACCCAAATTCATTAAATATTGTTGATTTTAAATGAAAAATGGAGTGTTTTGGTTAAAAGTAATTATTCGGCTCACTCGATAATAGGGGTGATTTCAAAGAAGATGAAAATAAATTTCATAATCATCATATGAAAGTGATTTTAAATATTGGAAATCATTCCTGGAATAAAATTCCAAATGCTATTCTTTTGCCATGAATTACTACAATTTGAATTCATAACAAAGCGCATTTTAGAAATAATTTATGTTTAGTTCAACGAAACAATTTAGTTTTTTCCATTGAAAAAAACATTATAATTCACAAAGGATATTATTTTGAATACCACATGTTTTTAAAAAAAAATGAAATAAAATAGAAAAATGAAAATAAAATAGATAAAATCCAAATCTACCCAACATGTTCATCCCACAATTATGTTGAAAAATTTCCTCCCTGTGTATTGTTTTTATAAAAAATATAATTCAAGAATTTAAAGATTGAAAAAATTGTGGAAACTAAAGACACTATATGGTTTTTATTACGAATGAATAACCATAAGCTATCCTACTAAAAGATGAAACTTGTAAACCATTTTAAAAAAACAAAGAATTAATATTTAATTAAAATAATGGAAATATAAATAAAAAGAAATATAATAGAAAATATCCCTAGTAAAAACCCCCCAAATCAGTGCATGGAATTCACTTCCCTTAGTTAGGAAGTTCCACCTGATCATCCCCAATTAGATGGTGGTTGTAGTTTCTTCCTCATCAACCATAAAAGTGAAATTTCTCCATTTTAAATCAAATCAAATAACTTGTTGAAGCTCCAAAAATTAGATATGTATAGTTTTCCTTATAATAATTTGATGCTAAAGTGATGCTTTGTAATAGGGAACAAAATGTAAAAGACACTACCCAATACTTTACCCTCACAACCAACCTCCAGAGGTTATTAAATTTTAATATTAATATGTGGTGAATCTTCTAGTTTTTATTTTAAAATTATTTATTCCTTGAAAATCTGCTTGATACCACCATCCTCATATATACCATTGTACTTTATTAGGAACACCATTCTTAATTCAATTTTAACCCTGAAATACAATTCATCTAAAAAATAAGTCCACTCAAATTTAATGGGAACTAAATCATCACAGGGAGTAGCAATTAACAAATTACTATAAAAAAATATGAAATAATTGAATAAAATTAATGAAATATACCTATGGGTTACCAGGTTTTAAATATTTTTGGGAGTCAAAAATAGTTTTATTGAAATTTTAGAGTACCCAGGTTCCCCCATATGCTCTTAAAAATGGAATGGATCTGGTTTCTCTTCCTCTTTAGACAATTTTTCTTACAATGTTTTTGAATTTTCAATTTCCAAAATTTGGGCTTTATGTGAAATTTGAATATCAGCCATGTCAGTACAATAATTATCAAAAGAAATTTTATTTCTAAAATTCAAATCATTTGGAGAATTAGTGATAATATCATCCTTTAAATTTTAAAATAGATATTCCATAACATTTTTCAACTCACTATCAAAAGGTTCCTTAATATAAAAAGATTGTTGGATGAGAATATCCATTTCTTGAGTATCTTATTGAGATTTTAGTTATTTCAATTATTTTAATGCATTATAAATATTTTCCATTTGTTTTATCACTTTTTGAATCATGGATGATTGTTGTTGAAGAACCATATATTTTTTTGTAGTTGAAATTATAAAAAGTCATCATAAATATGCTTCTCAAATTGTCGATAATCTTGCCAAGAATAAAATATGTCAGTATAAAAATATATTTATTTTTTTGACTCCAAATTAGTTGATAAAATCTGAGAAAATAAAAAAACACATAGAAAGGAAAAAAAGGAAACTCCAGAGGAATGATACAGAATTGACACTAGGTTTTTTTACTATAATACCCCAATAAATAATTTTACAAATAAAATGTAATACAATGGTAACCACAAGGTTTTTTTGACAAGGTGTATTTAAGCTATGTTCTCAAACACTCACTTTGTTAATTTCTTATTAATGTTAAACTAAAATTTTGGATTTAAATTGAGATAAATACTTTAAAGTTAAAAAAAATCAATTTGAAATCTACATTAGTGATTTGAAATCAAAATAAATCAAAAATAAATAAAAAACTAAAGGAGGAAGAATTGAACAAACATTCATCACTGGACACTCCATTTATCATTGTTGACAATTGATTCTAAATTAAATTATCCATTTGATACCTCAACAACTCAATATATACACCTAAAATGGATATAAACCAAATAGATACCTCAAATATGGGTGTTTATTATCTTATTAATGTTATTTTATTGCCCAAAGACCAATACGAAATCAAAACTAATTGAATTTGTTATTCTCAATAGGGAGACCTCAAACATAGAAGTTTAAACAACAATAAAGCAATTTTATAGTAATTATATGATTGAAAATCAAGAAAAAATAGAATAAAATGAAAACAAGAAATAAATGGGCCTCTTTAAATCAGGTAAATAATTTTCTTGATAATTCCAAAGAGAAATGTTTACAAATAAAATCAAAAACTAAAAAGGGGAAATGACATAAGATATTCTCTTCCTACAACCACCTAGAGTTTACCACTTTATGGATTAATCACTTCATAGAATATAAATATCATAAATCATATATTATCTTTTATATGTCACTCCCTCAATCCAAAAATCATCAAAAATGATATGGATATGTGACTATATCTTTCCTAAAATGGAATCTCTAGGAGTGGCATTTTCGAACACTCCACACCCAGAAACCCCCTACACCTTACGTGGTCATTCAGAGAATCCCCAACCAGGAAGGATCTATTTTCAAATAAGATGTAAGATCACCACATGTTGTAACTGTTTGATCAGCAAAGGATTGAAACAACAATCTATCAACTAGGTGGTCTACACCCTTTTTCCAACCGGATGAGACATCGGGTGACCCGATAATGAGAGAGGTGCATAGGAAGCATAAATTCCCCCAATAGTGGGATCCCAAGAATTAAACATTAGTCCTCAACAAACATAGTGATTATGGTCCTCGATCTTGCACCATTATGCCTCCACCAAAGAAAAAATGGATATGAGAATATAAAAAAGTGGAGGGGAGGAAAATTTTTTTTTTGTCTATCTGAAGTTATACTAATTTTGTCCACATTACCCCTTAATCTATATCTGTTTTCATATGGAGTGATTTTATTAATTAAATCATCAATCAAACCACAAAATGTTAGATTATTTGGACACATGGTGAAAGTGATATGAATATAGTAATAATGGAAGATTTTTATGCTCGGTAGGATTTTTTATCTTCCATCAATTTAACTAATTCATAAAATGAATTAATGATATATTTTTGTCTAAAAACTCAACATGAATTAAATTATTATATTATTATTTCTTTTCTTGTTAGAATCAATGCATTTACACACATGTTGGTCATGTTATGTCTCAACTTATAAATAATAATCAATTCTTTTCAAAAATTTATTTTTCAAATTGATTGATTATTTTAGTCCCCTAGATGGTTGATTCAGCACTTGACCTAATTAGAAACCATGATTACCATCAGATAAGGGTGATTAAAAAATAATTTCAACAATTGGATTAGTATAAAAACAATATTCCTAAATAAAAAACTAATGAAAACTGTAAGAGTTATAGAATTAGGGCATTTCACATTTAATCTCAAAAAACATCAAAATTATAAAAAAAAAATTGAAATTTCACATATAATTACTTATTAGTGGTGATAAATTCATTTAAATATAAATAAAATATTTAAAATTTCATCCATATCAAATGTATTACATAAATCTTGAAATGTTGTTAATTCCATTAGTGATAACAAAAAAACATCGTTGGTGAATCATTAAACAGTCCCAAGGTTGTTAGTACTATCCAAATTACTTTATATATGTCAATAAACTCTTTATCCAAACATAATTATCTTATCATGAGAAACATATTAAGGGTTCTATTTCCCTAAATTATATGTTTTATAAAAAAATCAACTTTCCAATAAACCATTTTTTCTAATCGTCATTGTTGTTCAACATACACTTCAAATCCTTAATGAAAACATATTACAGTACAATGATTTTACATTTCATTATTATTATGACCAGTATTTCGTCGATAAAATACCAAAAATAAATAATTATTGAATCCAAACACAAGCACATTAATAATTCCACTTCATCTATTTTAATAACAAATAATTTACCATGACCCATTGGTACCTTTTAATATATATTCCTTTTATTCTTGTGGAAGTTACTTGCATAGTTCCCCATATCCTTACATATAAAGTATTTATAATTGTAAACCTTATTCATTCCCTAGAAATCGTGATCATGTTGGTCTTTCTCTAAAAATTTTTAAAACTCCCATTCATTTTACGAATTTACTAATGTGCTTCTTTCCACAATTATCACATTGGGGAAAATCCTTCTTTCCCATCTTCTGTATATCTATATTTTTCTATAATGTCCTCTTGTCCTATTTTTTCACATAAATACATAAAACATAGTGATTTATTTCTCTATATTTTATTACATGATATTATATCATTATATGATTATAATTTTTTAGAGACTACTTACCTTCAAAATATTAGATTATTCCCATCAGAGAAACAATCATTCTTACTCATTTGAGTATATACTTTAATGTAGTTCTCATTCCATCAACTAGGAACCATTTTAAAATTATATCATAAACTACATGAGATCATATCATTATTAAATATAATAAATAATTCCAATACTTGATAAATACTTGACATAAATTGAAAATATATTTATATGAAATATCATAATCATAAACATTGTTTATTTGGGTAGATATCAATTTCAAATCCTTTATAATGGTTTGTTTTGAATATAATAACAACCCCGACATATCCACTAGGAGTGTCAACCATGTCCATAGTAATGCCCTTTATCTTGAATCAGGTGATGATCATGTCAATCTCAATGTTCCATTTTCAGAGTTATTGCTCCCCTGGTACATCTATTTAAGAACTAAGTCCCCTGGTTTTATCCATACAGGGATGTATAAACTAATAAAAACTACACAATCTCTTCCTAACAAAAACTATAGGATACTCTTCAATATATATCCAAAAAGTATATCATAGTTTTTTTCCTAAAATATGTTTTCTTAAATCTTGTTCCCGTGACTTATACAAAATTTCCTCTAAAACCATCAATAATGACCCCAAACACACTAAACTATAGTCGGACCTCAATTTATTACATTGACATAAGGTAGAAGGAATCACAAACTGAATGTCCAAATAGTATAGTAGTCATGGTAGACTAGATACATACTTGATTCACATATTATATTTGAAAAAAAAAATAAAAAATATATTTTTTTGAGATTAAATTATTACCTCTAGAATATCCTTATATATCAATCATAGAACTCGTCATGTTTTATTAGGAAAATAGAAAAAATAACGGTGATCTAAAATTCCCAGTGATGGTAATGTACAATGGAAATTATCATTAATCAATAATCACAATCTACATGGAAGGGTAAATAATTGAACCCGTATTCTTTTTAAATAACATTAAAATCATGATAATATAATGTATAATAAATATAGAAATGTGAATAGATAAACACATGTTTTATTTAATCAATAAACTATCTATGAACTGAATCCAAAGATTATATAACTATAAAAATATCATGGATAATAAAAATAACTAAATTCTTGTTGGAGGAAATTATATAAGTATGGGACATAATTTCTCGAGAACATGATAAATATACCATCACACCATTCAAAATATAATTTAAAGTTATTGGGTATAAACTCATCTTGTTTGGACAACTGATTTAAAACTAATGGGTATAAACTCAACTACTTTGAAAAACTAATTTGTAACCTGATAGTTTTGATGTATCAATGGGTTATTTAAAACATGGGCCCTACCTGTTAATTAATTTACAAATAATTCCTCATATAGCAAATGTTCAATTTACTTCATGAATCAATAATCTTTGTCATCAAATATCTGTGTTGAGTGAAAATTGTAGAATTATCAATATTTCCTTAGTTAATAAAATAACATAAAATATAAACAATATCTATATAAATTGTATATAGTTTCAAAAAAAATCATATCCGTCATGCAAGAATATGGATATTAAAGAAAAATATAATTTCAAATGAAATTTTATTATTATAAAGTGATTGTTTCAGGATAAATTTAACTATCATGAAGGAATGTGAGATTGTACAAATAAGTTTTACCACATGGAAATTATCAGTCAAATCCCCTTGGATGAAATGATTCTAGTTGAAACAAAAAAATACCATGAATTATTAATGAATATGGATATTTAATTTCAAAGGGGTATTATTACACCTAATAAAATTGAGTTCATTTATAATAAGAAATAAGTCTTAGTGGAATATAAATAATGACAAAATCACTTACCTTAGACATCATATTAGATTAACGTTCTTTAGACTCTTTTATAGTTGTTCTAAAAAAGTTATTAACTTACACAAGAACCAAATTAAAATTTATAATTTTATATATGATCCTTTTATCACATCTTATCAACCATTCTTTAATAATATTTCATTATTTTCATTGTTTCCAATGATAATTTCTGTGTTTTCTCAATCATTATTTATCATGAAATTTATAGTAGTTGTGAATATTATACCGGTCAATCATTTCAGGAATAATAATAACAAAATAATTGTTATATTTATACATAAATTACTCTTTTAATACAAATAGTGAATGATATATTTCAAAACGGCAATAGGTCTTGATCATTAATATGTAAGGTCGTACATATGCATTAGTAACATTTTCATTTTCCAAATATCATTATTTATAAGTGGTAAGTAATATTGTACCTTTATATATTGATAATAATGTATTATTAGTTCTTTAAATATAATTATACAAATCATCATTGTGGTTTGGTGGAAAAAATAGTGTCACATCGCTTCATAAAGGTGCTAGTCCACACATATACAAACGATGTTATCATCTTCTAGTTAGTGAAAATGTAAAAAAAATTATGTATTATCTTCATTGGATGAGTGTAATTAATATAATTATTAGTTATTTTATATAATATAAATTCATTAAATTTACCCTTATCAATTTTCGTGTAAAGAGTTCCTGAAAGAGGAATCACATCCCTTCGTAGGGAGGTTGTCCTCCATACACATGGGTGACTTTATTATATAAACTACAGAATGGAAAGTAAAAAATGTATATATGATATAATTAATAAATAGGTTTAATTATGTCATATGATATATATAATTTATATTCATCATTATACCCAACTATGATTGTTAGTAATAGAGAAACCAATGACATCAGTTCACGAGGCGGGAGTCCGCCGTACAGATGAATGATGATTTCGTAAACCATTTGATAGAATTTGGGATAATTGTAGGTTATTCCTTTATCATAACATTTCAAAATTATATTTAAGAAAAAAATATTACTTTATAATAACGTTTTAATAATAATTGAATGGGGTTTAAAAAGAAATGAAATAAAAAAATCTCATTGAATAATGCTACCTCTTATTGGGGTAACCACCTTAGTTTTGCACCAAAATCCTTCCTAGGTTTGATTTATACACAAAAAATGGATTATAGGATGAGAGGAGGTAATTTGAAAAGTTATTTGGGTAGGTATTATCATAAAAATGGGGTGATCATATTAATAATAGAAGAGATGGGGGCCTTTTATAAGCAACAAGAGTGGTATAGTTGTAGTTTTGAATAACGAAAGGTGTACCTATAATTTATTCTAGAAAAGGGTCAAAATTAGATTATTTATGATCCTTAGACCCTATTGGGTTTAAATATGGCCCAAAAAATATTATACATGAGTTTTTGGGTCATTTAAACTTGGGTATATTTAGTTTAACCCATGGTAAATGCATTTTTCCCTTAATCGCTATAAATAATTTTTATTATTTTCACCAATTATTTTGGTCACGAAATAAGATTAATTTATTAAGTAATAAAAAAATTCTGATTCCAAATATGAAATCCAATTTTTAAAATTCCATTCCCATAATTGGAATATTTTAATTTGAAAATAATCTCATGGACTAAACAAGAAAACGTGTATTTAACAAGAAATTTAAAAAAGTTTAAAATACTTTATATATCAAAATTCAATTTTAAAATGATTAAAATGATATAAATATTATTAATACATATATAATTGAAATAATGTTACTCTATAACCAATTTAATATAAAATTTCACTTTATATATAATCTAAACCAAAAAAATTTATAATTAAAATTCAGAATTTTTATTATTCATCCGAAAATGAAATATTTCATAGAAATCTAAAAAATTTACCCAAATACAATTTTGATATTATGATTTCAAAAATGAAATTTAATTTTTAAAATAATTTTCCTAGAAATAGTAAAAATTTATTTTGAATTATGTGTGCATATCTTGACTAAATAGTCTTTTAGAAAAAATAATGTTTTCAGAAAAACAATCTTTGATTATTATTTTATTAATAATAAATATATAGAAATATTTTTTATAATATATTTATTAGTAATTATAAATTTCAATTTAATATCTATGTTATATCGATATACTATATTACGGTTCCTTTAGACTCGGGGTTTCATGTTCTGTAAGCTATTAATGTAATTAAATTTTAAAAAATATATTTCATTTGTTTTTTACACATAGAGTTGCATTCCACATAATATTTAACGAATAAATATCTTCTTTTAAAATATCAGGGTGTTATAAAAATTATGTGAGAAAGGAAACTAATTGTTCAGTTTGTATTGATTATATAATTATTAATTCAGTCACATGGAAGGATCTTTTTTTGCCATTTTTGAATCAAACGTAGTAGAGGCTTGTTAAAAATTATTTATTTTGTTTTTTGGATGGCTATTTTGTCTAAAATAAATTCAGTATCCCTAGAAGATCAGTAAAAAACATCATTCACATGCCCCTTTGGGAAATTTTCCTACTGGTGAATGACTTTTTGGATTACTTGATGCAATAGCTACCTTATAAATATGTATGATTAATATATTTTCAGACATGATAGAATAGAATATTGAAGTAATAATGGATGAATTATACATTATTAGTAGCATATTTGAGAGTTCATTAAGAAATACGAATAGGTTTTAGAGAGATATTTTAGATACCAACCGAGTTTCAAATTGGGAGAAATTAAAAATTATGATCACTAATGTAATTGTGTTTTTACCAAGGATTAATCCTTCACATTTAATAAAAATTATATTGAATTATTATATCTTATTATGGTAAAACTCACTTCATAACCCATCATTACTACACCTAATTGGAAATTTCCTTTTAAAATTATGTGCGATGCTAGTGATAAGGCTGTTGGAGTTGTATTAGTAAAGAAGATAGAAAAGATATTACACATGGTTAATTATACTAACAAAATACAAGATAATTCTCAAAGTTACTACACCACTACTAAGAAAGAGTTGTTATAAGTTGTGGTTTCTCTAGATATTTTAACGAAATATATTTTTTGTACAAAATTCATAATATTTACAGACTATTCAACCTTAATGTATCTACTATCAATGAAAGAGTCCAACCATAGACTCATTAAGTGGATTCTCTTATTAAAATATTTTGATATAATGATTATAGATAAAAAGGGGTGAGAATGTATTTAATGATCTTTTTTTATGTTTACCTAGTATACGTTCTGAAGAACTAGGGGTAGTTAATTCTAATTTTCCTAATACAAATTAACTCAATATCTCTATTAAGAATCCAACATAGTTTTTATATTTTGCTAACATCTTGGAAAAAAGTATCATTCCTATGGGTAATTCAAAAAATGAATGGAATAAGTTCACTTCGAAGCATAAATTATATCTATGGGATGATAAAATGTTATTTAGAAGGTGTAATGATGGGATTTTGAGAATATGTGTTCCATAACAATAGATATTTCCCATTAGGGAATGTTTTCACTCTTATCCTCGGGGAGGTCATCATGATGGACAAATAACAACTCAAAAAGTCATTCATGATTGATTTTCCTAGCCAATAATGACTAAAGACACTAGTATTTTTGTTGTGAGATGTGATAAATTCCTTATATTAGTAATTGTTAGTTGAAATCAGGAGCTCCATAGAAAGGTAATTTTTAAGTAGAAAATGTCACGACCCGTCCTCGGGGCCCGTGCCGTGACTACCCCAAGCCCGCCTTCCATAGGCCAGGGGCTGGCGACTAGCACCAAGGCGTAATTCCCTGTAAAAATGGAAGGCATTGCCTTTGTAAAATAAACAAACACCCTAGAGCAAGCAAGCAGAAGTAACGACTAAGTAAAAACTGGGTACAACAGTAAGTGCAGAAAAGTAATTGGTCCAGAATACAAGCCCAAATTGAATGTAAAGTACAACTGGAAAGGGAAAACCGCAACTGAAAGTAAAGCCGCAGCCTCGAGCCGTCCAATGGAACTCCCACCTGAAGGGTGGGTACAAATAGCCTCCAAAGCTCCTCGGATCCAACCGTCTGCTCCGATTATGTACTGCCCAGTGGTCCACCTCCGGGTACCGACCTGCTCCTCGTGCCTCAACCACGGTCAGTGTTGTCCATCATCTACAACCAACACAACGTTGTGCGGGCATAGCCCGTGCAGGTGTGAGTATAAGCTTCTCAGTAGGGACCCCGAGACCCCCAAAGGTCTCCCAAAATCCACAAAGGATAATCCAAAAAGGAAAGATACAATCATGAAGTAACATCCGACACTACAAAGGATCGATAGGTACTAACCCCCGCAATGACCCACAAAGGATCTGACCCACACAGGGTCGATAGTTAACTAACCCCCGCAATAACCCACAAAGGATTGGACCCACAGAGGATCTGTAGGTGCTGGACCCCACAGGACTGCTGAGTGCTGACCCACACAAGATCTGACCTATACAGGATCGGTAGCACTGATCCACGTAGGATAAATTAGTGCTGTAGTCGTTGTCAAATCCACAGAGGATTTCTGTACAGTCGTCGTCATCGTCGCAGTCGCAGCCAGCTCTAGGGTTCCCGCAATCAGCAAGCTCATTCGGGAGGGTTTTCTCCATGAGCCGAAGGGTTGATACATCAACTGACACAAATTCTGGAGTTGATGTATCCAAAAGTTCAGTATCGTAAACAAGAACTCAATGTCACAGACAACGCGTTAATCGGGCGCCCGGTCTGAGAGTTATTGGCTTTTTCGTCCGAGGGGCCCGGTTTGTTTTTAAGTAAAAACCAACCTGACCCTATACCAATTGCATCCAAACCTAGAGTAGAGTAAGCCAAAATGTCCGTCTCACTATGATGAACCCAACAAAGTCGATGACACGTCAATCGGACGTCCGGAACTCGTGTTATGAGCATTTTCGCTCCGAGGGCCCGGTTGGTTTCGTGTACGAACCAAACCAGCCGAACACAAAGTACTACGAAACCTTGAGTGTAATACACCAAAACGACTATCTTGATCCAAGGATCACTACGCAGCTAACAGTTCTTCGATCGGAGGTCTGTAGCCCATGTTATGGGCAACAGACCAAAAAAGGATCGGTATTTGGGGGTTCAGGCCCGATCTGACCTAGCCCGATACCCCCAGAGTCGGCCTGAACCGGGTCCGGGTCCAGCCCCCCCTAGGCACGGCCTGGCCTGGCGGTCTGTCTGGGCGGCTCGTCCCGGTGCGCTGGCGTTGGCCAAGCAGCCGTGAAAAGTTGGGACCGCCCCCGCGATGAAACCGCGGCCCCGCGTGGGGGCCGCCCCTTTCCAATGGACGCGGTCGTGTGCCGCGTCCCACCTCCTCCGGTCCCACGTGGTCGCGGGACTTGTGGGATACCGCCGCGGCTTCAGCTGCGGTGTCTCTTCCCAGCGGCGCGCTGGGAGCTGTCGTCTCCTGGCGGCCGGCCGGTGCCGGTCGCTGCCTCCTACCGTCGCCGCCGCCGGGTAGGCGAGGCGCCCCGGTGGGTTACTCCGCGGACCACCGAACGAGCTCCGGTGGTCGTACGTGCCTACCATCTTCGCCAACGGCCCTCCTGGGACTGGTACTTCACTATTAGGACCTCACAACGCCTGTGTGGCCTACTTCATCATCGCCCGCCGATCCGCACACCAAGAACGAAGGGACGGTGGGTTCAGACTGGTTCGTTGGTCCGCACCCACTGCATTAGCAGTTTAAAAAGGCTTCTGAAAAATATTTAAACATATTATGTGGGTATAAATCACAAATATTTAATTGAATCAAATCCCCTGCCTCATCGAAATGGTTGAGCGAGGATTCGTCATGGAAATAACCGTCGCGGAAGAAGGCGTCGCAGAGGGAGGATCGTCGCGTCGCGGAGAAGCGTCACGGAAGAAGCGTCGTGGAAGAATCATCGTGGAAGAATCGTCGCGGAAGAAGAGTCACTGGCGTCGCGTTACATGGCATCACATAGTTTATCTCCAAGTATTTGGTGTTCTTTGTTGAAGGTCAGTGTGTTCTTCGCGTTCTTCACGTTCTTCGCGTTCTTCGTTGATTAATAAGGCTTTTCTCCAAATCCTCTCCACACAACAAGTTCCAATAGAAATAAAATAAGAGTTTTCTTATTTTATTAATGGACAAGACAACATTTGAATTTCAAAAAGAAATGAAACGACCAATTAATTGAGGAGTTTAATACCGCCCAATTAATGAGGTGTTTCCTAACTAGAATAAACGCATGAGTTGACTTCATTTAAAAAGGGGAGTGTGGGTGCGTTACTTAGAAGAAAAGAAATAGTGGGGCTCATGTGGGCCCCACCTCACAAATATTTTACAAAGTGGGTAGGATATTGAGGGCCCCACATTATCCACTTAACTTAAGTTAAGAAAAATAAAATAAAAACCGGTTACACAACTTTTATTTTATTTCTTAACATAACCCCAAAAATTAAAAACCACACCCGAGAAAACGCAACTCTGGAAAAGATGTTTCTAAGTAATTACCGGAGCTGCGATTCCATCGGTGCGCTCAGAATTCGATTCCGAGCACTGGTTCAAAAGTTAGAAAAACCTGCTCATTCGTTCACTGAACGTACCCGAGCGAAACTTCGGAAAATTATTCCGGGCACACCAGGCCTCGGAATCAGGTTCCCTCAGAAACTGCGTTTTTGTAAAATTCCCACGAAAATTAATAAAAAAATTTCCTTGAATTTTTCGTGTCTTTAAATCACTCCCACCTCAGGGTTTTACATCTCCGTAAAGATACATAAAAAACTAGGGAAACAAAAGTGGGTAATGACCATGCATCAGAGCCTCACACTCCCAAGTGCTCTCCTGGAGGTTCCCATGCTGCCATATGATGCGCACTAGAGGAATCGACCCTCCACATAGGACACACTCCTATCGAACCTCAATCTCCACCGGGACCTCCGCAAAAGTCGCCACATCCTCAACGCCCAGCTCCCCATGGTCAATGATATGCTTCAGGTCGTGCACATATCTCCTCAGTTGAGAAACCTGGAAGACGTCATGCACCCGATGCAACTAAGGTGGTAGAGCCAGGAGATAAGACACCTCGCCAATCCTAATGAGGACCTGGAATGGTCCAATGAAGCGCAGAGATGACTTGCCGCCTCGGCCAAATCTCTGTAATCCACATCGAGGTGAGACACGCAAGAAGACGTGGTCGCTATCCTAGAACTCCAATGGCCCCCGCCTCCGGTCAGCATAAGACATCTGCCGGCTCTGAGCTATCCTCATCCACTCTTGGATGACCTGGACCTTCTCTATCATGGCTTGGACCATCTCTGATCCAACAAGTGCTGACTCCCCTGGGTCTGTCCAGCACAGCGGTGATCTGCAAGGTCGGCTGTACATCTCCTCATATGGTGTCATCCCGATGGTGGAGTGGAAGCTATTGTTGTATGTGAACTCCGCCAAAGGTAGGTGGTCCTCCCAGCTACGACCAAAGTTGAGGACACATGTGCGGAGCATGTCCTTGAGAGTCTAAATGGTCCTCTCCGTCTGACCATATATCTGTGGGTGAAAAGTGGTACTCAGACACAGCTGCGTCCCAAATGCCTCCTGCAACCCCTTCCAAATCCGGGAAGTAAAGCGAGCATCTGGATCAGAGAAGATAGATGATGGCGCACCGTGAATCCATACAATCTCCTGAACGTAGAGACGTCCTATGCTCTCCACTAAGCCCTGCTCTCTTATGGCTAATAAGTGAGCCGACTTGGTGAGTCGGTTAACAATCACCCAAACGCAGTCGTGACCTCTGGAACTGCGTGGAAGTCCAGTCACGAAGTCCATAAATATGTCGTCCCACTTCCACACCGGGACATCCACGGGCTGTACCAAGCCTGCTGGTACCTGGTGCTCTGCCATCACCTACCGGTAGGTGAGGCATCGAAAAATAAACTTTGCCACAGCCTTCTTCAGGCCCGGCCACCTGTGCTGTCGTTTGAGATCCGGGTACATCTTCGCCACTCCAGGATGTACCGCCAAAGGGGAAGTGTGAAACTCCCTCATCACCTCCTCCTATAAATCAACCGGTACCAAGGTACGTCCTCTGAAAAGGACTTCGTGCTCTCCCCCAAAGGAGAAACCATCAGGTGCCTGTCCTGAGGATATCTGCGCATGCCATGTCTCACAGTCAGGGTCCCCATGTTGTGCCTCTCTGACCCGCTGCAGTAGTGGATGAGTGACTTTGAGTGACTGAAGGAAGGCTGCTCCATCTCTATCCACGAAAGATGTCTGCAAAGCGGCTAGCTTCTCTGTCACCTCCCAAAGTAGGTGAATGCATGTCCTCCTGCTGAGAGCATCAGGTACTACGTTCCCCTTCCTAGGAGTATAGACTATCTCAAAGTCATAGTCCTAGAGCAACTCGAGACATTGTCGTTGTCTCAGGTTCAGGTCCTTCTTAGAGAATATGTACCTGAGACTCTGATGGTCAGAATTGACTGTAAAGCACTCACCCATCAGATATTGTTGCCACATCTTCAGAATAAATACCCCTGATGCTAACTCCAGGTCATGGGTAGCGTAGTTCTTCTCATGCTGCCTCAACAAACGTGATCCATTGGCGATCACAGCCCACTCCTGCATCAGGACACATCCGAGTCCTGTCCTTGATGCATCACAGTAAACTACGATAGGGGCGCTGGTCAATCTCTGTCTCAGCTCTTGGAAGCTCTGATGACATCTGTCAGACCACACAACGGATTTCCCCTTCTTTTTCAAAGCTGAGAGTGGCGCCAAAACTCTGGAGAAGTCTGACAGAAATCTCCGATAGTATCCAGCTAGTCCCAAGAAACTCCGCACCTCCATCACACTCCTGGGTGGCTCCCAAGTTAGCACTGTCTTGATCTTCGCAGGAGACACCGCAACTCTCGCCTCAGAGATGACTTGTACCAAGAAGTTGACCTCACGTATCCAAAAATGACACTTAGAGAGATTGAAATAAATCTGGTGCTCTCGGAATGTGTCTTGTACAACCCGCAAGTGGTAGGCGTACTCCTCCTTAGGGGTCGAGTATATCAAAATGTCGTCGATGAAGACCACGACAAATCGATCGAGGTATGGCTAAAAGATCCTATTCATGAGGCCCATGAAAAAAGTTGGAGCATTTGATACGCCAAATGGTATAACAAAGAACTCATTGTGGCCATACCGACATCTGAAGGTCGTCTTCTGCACGTCCTCGCCCCGAACTCTGAGCTAATGATAGCCTGACCTGAGGTCTATCTTCAAGAACAACTGTTCTCCCTTGAGCTGATGGAAGAGTTCATCAATCCATAGTAGTGTATAATTGTTCCTCATTGTCACCTGGTTCAGGCGACGATTGTTGACACAAAGTCGCAAGCTCCCGTCCACCTTCTTGGCGAACAATATCGGGGAAGCCCAGGGAGAAACACTGAGTTGGATGAATCCCTTGCCCTGCAAGTCCTATAATTGTACTAGTAGCTCTCGCAGCTCAGCGGGAGCCATCCGATATGCCGGGGTGGATATCGGGGTTGTCCAGGGGTACATATCAATATAATAGTCTACCTATCTACGAGGAGGTAGTCAAGGAATGTCGTCGGGGAAAACGTCCGCATACTGATCCACCACTACAGGAAAACCATGACACCGCGCGTCAACTGCTCCTAGGATGAGGATATCCAACTGATGAGTGATGGGATGTCCTCTCCTCTGAGAGAGTCCATCATGTGTTGCGAAGGCTCCCTTCTCACCGATGAAGGTGAACCTGCTCTCGTCGGTGCATACACACCGCACCTTGCGCCTAATACAGTCAATCTGAGAATGGACTGCAGATAACCAATACATGCCCAAAATGACGTTGTAAGGCCTCGACGCCACTACAAGAAGATCCCAGCCGAAGATCTCACCTCCTAGAGTAAGCTCACACTACCGGCACGAGTGTGTAATCGTCGAGTCTGATCCCATAGGAGTCTCTAGCTATAAGGATCAAGCCAACGGCTCTGTTAGAATCTCCGAGCTCTAAACAAGGGCAGTGGCTATGAAAGAATGACTCGCTCCTATGCCTATAAGAACAGCAGCAAGGGTGGAATAGACACAGATAGTACCTCAAATCATCTCAGGCACACCGTGGTCGTAGGTCTCCACTACCTGGAGCTGTGCCTGTCTCTGCCCTCCAGCTCCCTGTGGACGAGGTGGACCTCATTGTGGTGGTGGTGGTAGAGCCGCAAAGTGTCGCTCACCACCTGCTGCTCGTCCAGCTCCTCTGCCTCGTCCGCCTACTCCCTGCAGACCGCCGTGGTCGACCCTCTTCTTCTGCCTGGGTGGCCCCTTCAACCGTATGCTGCTCCTCGGTATGGAGGGTCGGGCCGTCACGAGCCAGGTGGCCCTGCCCACCGCATGCGTAGCACTGTCTGCCTCTCGAAAGACTGGCTCTGCACTGTGAGCCCCACACTGCTGAGCCAGTATCCTGAGGTCATCTGCCTGAGGGTCTGGTCTGCCTGGAACCATGAGTCATTCATCGACGGCCTGCTACAGAAGACTCTGCTACGTGCCGCCCTGCGTTATGTCTGGCTGCTGATGAAGGCCCAGCAAGGAAGCTCTCGATCAAAAGGGCTCGCTCCAGTACCCCTTCCTGAGTCAGAATTCTGAGGGAGATCAGCGACGCCCTGATCTCATGCCTCAATCCCTGCTCAAATGTCCGGGCCCGGATGAATGGGTCTCCTACCATGTTTGTCGAGTAGTGCGAGAGATCGGTAAATCTCGCCAAGTACTGGGCGACCGTAATGCTGCCCTGCTGCAGCTGTAGAAGCTACTCGATGCGCACCGCACGGTGGGTGGCTGGGACGAACTCCGAGCAGAAGAGGCTCTCAATGTCCATCCAAAGGAGAGATGCCTCATCGTGCACCTAGAGCATCAAGCTCCACCATCTGCCTGCTTCAGCGTGCAGTAGGCTCGCTGCGAGAATCACCATGAGGTCTGCTGGTGTCCCCACTAACCTGAAAACCCGTACAACTGCCTCCAGCCAATCCTCCGCTGCCTGGGGGTCTGTCTCCCCGCAGAACTTGGGTGGTCGCTGGCGATGAAACTCGTGCAGTGCTCTAAGGCGACGTGCATCATCAGCGGCTGGGGAAGGTAGCATCGGTGGCACGGTGGGTAGAGGTACCGCTGGTGCCTCTGCTATCAAAGGGCCCTATACCAAGGCCTCGTCGCTCGGTGGTTTGTCATCACACACAACGCTCGGAACCCTAGCTGGCTGCCATCGTGGGGACATCCTGAAAAGTGACAGGTGTTCCATGATTAGAATAGTATACCCGGTGAGCTGACATAAAGTAATCACAAAGAAAACATGAAACACACATGCAATCAATGTTTTCGTGCATTATGTCAGAAATCAGAAGTCAGGGTCCTGGTGTACGGATACATCAGCCGCCACACCAACACTGGTCTCCCTGGACTGATAACTACACTCAATACTCTTAACACTATTTCATCACATAAAAGAAATATCAGAGTCCAATGTTCTGCGGTAGAACCGAACTCCTCTGATACCAATTTGTCAAGACCCTTCCTCGGGGCCCATGCCGTGACTACCCCAAGCCCGCCTTCCATAGGCCAGGGGCTGGGGACTAGCACCAAGAAGTAATTCCCGGTAAAAGGGAAGGCATTGCCTTTGTAAAGTAAACAAACACCACAGAGAAAGAAAGAATAAGTAAAGACTAAGTAAAAACTGGGTACAACAGTAAGTGCAGAAAAGTAAGTGGGCCAGAATACAAACCCAAATTGAAATTACAGTACAAGTGGAAAGGGATAACCGCAACTGAAAGTAAAGTCTCATCCTCAAGCCGTCCAGTGGAACTCCCACCTAAAAGGTGGGTACAGATAGCCTCCATAGCTCCTCAGATCCAGCCGTCCGCTCCGAGTACGTCCCGCCCAGTGGTCCACCTCAGGGTACCGACCTGCTTCTTGTGCCTCAACCACGATCAGTGCTGTCCGTCGTCTGCAACCAACACAATGTAGTGCAGGCATAGCCCGTGAAGGGGTGAGTATAAGCTAATAGTAGCGACCCCGAGACCCCCGAAGGTCTCTCATATTTCACAAAGGATAATCCACAATGGAAAGATACAATCACAATGTAACATCAGACACTACTTAGGTATGTACTCATACATATACCTATGTCATCAATTCCAGTATTTCTCCAACGTTCGAGCCCATGTTCGATCACATCCACACAGGATACACTACAGGAAAATAGGTCTATACCCACGGTTTTGCAAAAAACCGTGGGTATAGGGATAGTATGTGAACCTATACCTACGGTTGTGCCAAAAACCGTGGGTATAGTTTTATTTTAAGACCTATACCCACAGTTTCGGAGAAAATGGTGGGTATAGGGTATTTTCTGAAGAGCTATACCGACAGTTCTTGAAAACCGTCGGTATTGCGGTTTTTTTCCAAGACCTATACCCACGGTTCTCCAGAACCGTGGGTATAGCTTTCCCGCATTATGCTGGGGAAATAAAATTAGGCGGGGCACCGAAAAAATTTGGTGGGAAGACAATTTTTCAATGTTTAAATTAATATATTTACATAAATATAAACATGTATTAATAAACATTCGTCATCTCGGTTGGCAGAAGCATTCCATGTGTGCTCTAGGTTGCGGGTTCAATTCCCGCTATTATCATTTTTCGAAAGGCGGATAATATTATTATATATTAGTAGATGTATGTTTGTATAATAGATAAAATAGTTAGCCCGGTTGGTTCCTTAATGAGGTGCGGAATTTCGGCTAGTAGTCAGGCACGGGTTCGAATCCTGCTGCCTTCAAAATTTTCTGAAACACGGTTTATATTTATTTTCGAAACACAGTTAATATTAATATATATTTGTAAATATGTGTACATATAACATATAAAATCGATGGGTCAGTTGGTTCCTTGATGAGGTGTGGATGTGGAGGCTTCGGGAAATGGTGGACACTTTGACACCCCTATACCCACGATTCATCAAAACCGTGGGTATAGGTTGAGACCCCTATACCGACGCTGTTCCAGCTGACGGTTCCCAAAACCGTGGGTATAGG
This sequence comes from Viscum album, assembly GCA_963277665.1. NCBI lineage: Eukaryota > Viridiplantae > Streptophyta > Magnoliopsida > Santalales > Viscaceae > Viscum > Viscum album. The sequence goes on along the minus strand of OY728150.1, from coordinate 1,875,670,969 downwards.
TCGTTTTTTCAGTAGTGATAGCACAACACAATCCACATAGGAAAGCAAGTCAAGATTCAGCTCACATAGGTATACTTCTTCATATGATGATAGAGATGATCATATATAGCCACTGATTCATCTAAGCCGTCGGACCCACATAGGATTGATAGGTACTAACCCCCGCAGTGACCCAAAAATGATCTGACCAACACATGGTCGATAGGTAACTAACCCCCGTAATGACCCACACAGGATCGCACCCACACAGGATCTGTAGGCGCTGGACCACATAGGACTGCTGAGTGCTGACCAACAAAGGATCTGACCCACACAGGATAGGTAGCACTGATCCACGTAGGATCACTGAGTGTTGTAGTCATCGACATCGAATCCACGGAGGATTTCTATACATTCGTCGTCATTGTCGCAGTCGCAGCCAGATCTAGGGTTGCCGCACATAGCAAGCTCATTCGGGAGGCTCCGCTCCACGAGTCGAAGGGCTGATACATCAACTGACACAAACTCCAGAGTTGATGTATCCAAACATTCCGTATCGTCAACAGGAACTCAACGTCCCAGACGGCGCGTCAATCGGACGCCCGGTCTGGGAGTTATTGGTTTTTTCGTCCCAGGGGCCCGGTTGGGTTTTAAGTCAAAACCTACCCGACCGTACTCCAACTACATCCAAACCTCAAGTGGAGTAATCCAAAAGGTGTGCCTCAATAATAGAAATCCAACAAAGTCGACGGCACGTCAATCGGACGTCCGGAGATCATGTTATGAGTGTTTCCACTCCGAGGGCCCAGTTGGTTTCGTGTACGAACCAACCCATACAAACCCAAAGTACTCTGAAACCTTGAGTGTAATATACTGAAATGACCATCTCAATCCAAGGATTTCTACGCAGCTGACGTTGCATCAATTGGAGGTCCGTAGCCCATGTTATGGGCAACCGACAGAAAAAGGTTTGGTATTAGGCGGTCCGGCAGGGCGGCCCGGCCCGGCGCGCTGACGCTGGCCAAGCAACCGCACAAAGGGGGGACCACCCCCTGGACAAAACTGCAGCCCTGTATGGGGGTCGCCCCTAGCCAATGGACGAGGTTGTGTACCGCATCCCGCCTCCTCCGGTCCCGTGCGTTCGTGGGACATGCGGGCTGCCGTTGCGGCTTCAACCGCGATGGCTCTCCCCGGCGGCGTGTCGGGCGCCGCATTCTCCTGGCAGCTGGCCAGTGACGGCCGCCGCCTCATGCCGCTGGTGCCGCCGTGCCTTTGAGGCACACCAAAGGGTTGCTCCGCGGACCACCGGATGAGCTTCGGTGGTCAGATTTTCCTGCCGTCTTTGCCAACGGCCCTCCCGGGACTGGTCCTTCACTGCGAAGACCTCACAACACACGTGCGGCCTGCTTCATCATCGCACGTCGATCCGCACACCAAGAACAAAGGGACGGTGGGTTCGGACTTGTTCATTGGTCTGCACCCACCGCATTAGAGGTTTAAAAAGGCTTCCGACAAATATTTAAACATATGCCGTGGGTGTAAATCACAATTATTTAATTAAATAACCCCTACCTCGTCGAATTCATTGAGGGATGATTAGTCGTGGAAATAAATGTCGCGGAAGAAGGCATCGCGGAGGGAGAATCGTCACGTCGCGGAGAAGCGCCACGGAAGAAGCGTCGCTAGCATCGAGGTACACAGCATCACGTAGTCGATCCCCAAGGATTTGGTGTTATTCGTCGGTGGTCAGTGTGTTCTTCGCATTTTTCGCGTTCTTTGCATTCTTCATCAAAGAAGAAGGCTTTTCTCCAAATCCTCTCCATGCAACAAGTTCCAACAGAAATAAAATAAGAGTTTTTTTATTTTATTAAAGCACAAGACAGAGGTTGAATTTAAAAATGTAATGAAATGAACAATTAATTGAGGAGTTTAAAACCAACCAATTAATGAGGCATTTCTTAACCAGAATAAAAGCATGAGTTGTCTTCATTTAAAAAGCGGGGTGCGTGTGCGTTACATAGAAAAAAAAGAAACGGTGGGGCTCGTGTGGGCCCCACCTCACAAATATCCTACCAAGTGGGTAGGATATTGTGGGTCCCAGATCATCCACTTAAATTAAGTGAAGCAAAATAAAATAAAAAATGGTTGCACCACTTTTATTTTATTTCATAATGTAACCCCAAAAATTTAAAACCACACCCGAGCAAATGCAACTCTGGAAAAGGTGTTTTAAGAAATTATCGGCACAGCGATTCCATCGGTGCCCTCGGAATTCGATTCCGAGAACTGGTTCAAAAGATAGAAAAACCCTCTCGTTCGTTCACTAAATGTACCCGAGCTAAACATCGGAAAATGATTCTGCGCACACCGGGCCTCAGAATAATGTGCCGTCAGAAACTGTGTTCTTGTAAAATTCCCAAGAAAATTAAGAGAAAAATTTCCTTGAATTCTTTGGGTCTTTATAGAGAATTTTTTTAGGGACTGAATTTTATGAGACCATTCCCATATTTTCATCAGAATGAGTACATATTGGAAGTAGTTGGCTATGTTTCAAAGTCAGTTGAAGTAGTAGAATTTCAAAAAAAATCATTCTAATAGAGTTTTCAAATTCGTTAAATAGAACATTTTCACATGGTTTGGGGTTCCCTGATCTCTTATCACTGATAATGTGACCAGTTTATAAATAACAAAATTAAATCATTAATAAAATATATTGGTGTCCCAATAGAATATGATATTCTTTCCTTCCATTACCTAGTGTATAGGTAGATATTTTAAATAGGGATTTCAAATAGATATTAGAAAAAAATCTGTATAATTCTATAAATGATTATTCATTGAAATTAGATGAGGAATTATAGAATTGTATGAAAAAATAAAACCCACAATAGGTATGTCCCCTTACAATTATTTGATTGGTAAATTTTTTTCATTTATCTTTGGAGTTGCATACAAGTCATATTTGTCTATGAAGGCTTTAAAATTTGATTTTGACATTGTTGGATAGTGGATTCCACCAGAAGTGAGTTATATAGATGAGAATAGGAGAGAGTCTTTTTAACATTATAGGATTTACAAAGAGAGAGATATGTATTTTCTTGATTCAATTATCAAAACATATAATTTATGGTTGTCTTGAAGGTTCTCCTCTTTAATTCCAAATGTAGAATATTTTCTTTAATGTTGATACAAAAGAGGTCTGGTCCCTTCAATGATCTTAGAGTGCTAAGGAATGTGTTGGGAAAAAATCCCTCAACGTATCAATGAATCATTTTAGAGGTGATTGTGTTTGTTGAAAAAGTGGGCCTCTATGTTGCAATTGTTGAAAAATAAAACCATAATGTACAAATTTGTTGACAAAAGGAATTTAATGGTGGAATTTCTAGTTCAAGGGATATTGTTAACGATCCATGATTGGTTCAAAAACGTCAACAAAAGAATGATTGATCTGAAGGTGGTTCAAAAAGAGCGGATACAAGGTGGCGCCGGGGTCTTAGAGGCTTGGGAAATTGCACGCTATTTTTATTTCATGTTTAGAGAATAAAAATATGGAAAAGGAAACAGGGGAACTCACGTTTTTGGTTTGGTGGCACTAGTGACTTGCGTGGTTGAGACAAGGGCGGCTGGACTTGCGCACTGAGAGGAGACTTGTGTGCCCGGTGCTCTGGGTGTCCAAATGCCTTTAAATAGAGGTTGAACCCTCCTCATTTGGTGCGAGCTCAGCACTTATAGATTTTCAGAGCTCCCGTCATGCAGGTGTAGTGTTCTAGCAAGTGGTGGTGTGGTCGCACAAGTATAAATATATTCAGAAGTTGCGCACAAGTTGATAGTTTCATGTCTAAAGTGATTTGGGTGAGATATGTTGTGATTATCCCATGTTTAGATTTGAAAATGGGGTCATTGCCCAAGTGGTTTGGTGACACTTGCGCACTAGGTTTTTAAGAAGCATGGCAGTTGATAGTTTCATGCCAAATTGGTTTGGGGGTAAAAGGGTGTGAGTCGAGGTGGTTTGGAGTTGAAGAAGGGAGTGTCACGCAAGTGGTGGAGGTGAACATGCATGCCGGATTGATCTTGGGCATAGGGACTTGCGTGCCGGCATGGAGAAGGGCGCCAGGTATGGTTGAAGAAGACAGTCATTTTAGGGATGCGTGAAAGCTTGAAGATTTCCTGATACCTTCGGTCAAATGTGAGATTTATCTACGGGTGAATGTTGGACTTCAACATAGAATCTACATAAAAAGGAGGATGTATTCATTAGTGACAATAACGAGACTTACAAGTCTATAAACTGTGATTGAATCATTTCCAGAGTAGTAAGCAAAGGAAGAAGAAGAAGGTGATCCTTTACACCGACAGTGAGCCAGAGAGAGAGAAAGAGGGAGTGTCCATTAGGAAAGCACTGAGCTGACCCTAAAAATTGTAAAGGCAGTGAGCCTGTGATTAGAAGTGATCTATCCCGAAATTTGTAAACAGTAGTGATCTTTTAGTTGATTTGGTACATCAGCACATTCTCGGTGTATGCTCCTTGGACGTATCCCAGTGAGGGTGAACCAAGTAAACATCATTGTGTCTTGTGCAAGCTTTATTTATTGTTTATATTGTGCTGAATGAAAGAGAGAGAAGGGAGTCTTTCTTAACAGTGAGACAGGATCAATAGGTGAAGTTGTGTTAATCTGTCATACCCTGATTCACCCCCCCCCCTATCAGGTTATCTAACCTTGTCGACCTAACAATTTATATCAGAGGGAAAGGTTAATATCTATAAATCTCTATCAAATAGAGGTTACTAATCATAAAGGGATTCTGATCTTCGACGGGAACAATTTTCAGCTATGGAAGAATCGGATGCAACACTAATTCTGATCTTTGGGGATAGATTTGTTCATAGTAGCAATGCATGGTATAATAGCTGATATCAATGGTGGTGCTTTATTGGAAGCTTAGCGAAGAAAATTGGATTCTAATTCCAAGGGCATAAATTCATTAGGGGGAGACCTATCCAATGCTATCTATACAAATTTGATGTCATATAAAACATCACATGCCATGTGGGAAAAGCATTTGAAAATATATTAGGGAGACACAAAGTTCAAAGAGGCAAAGCTACAAGTACTATGGAATAAGTATGATGATCTGAAAATGAACCCGAATGAGTCTGTTGATGCATTCTTTGACATGGTAAATATTGTTGTGGAAGATATGAAAGGTATTGGAGAATTCATTGAAGACATAAAGATCGTAAAGCGTATATTATGGAAACTTCCACCTCAGTTTAATCCAAATGATTCAGTACTAGAAGATAAAGAACCTAAAGAGTTGACATAGGACAATTTTCACAGTACCATGGTTGCTGATGAAATGAGGAACAATGATAACGAGGCTGTGGAAAATGGTAAATCCAAAGAGGTGGCATTTAAGGCCATGAAGAACCACACCATTGAAGATTCTCAAGAACAAGAAGAGAGAGATGAGGTATTTTCATTCCTCTCCCCAAATCTTTAGAGAGGAAAAGGAAAGTTCAAAGGGAAACATCCACTTGCTTGCTTTAGATGTGGAAAATATTGTGATGTTTCCGCAAGCTACCCCAAAAAGTTTCAAGAAACAAAATGGTGAATATGAAGTTGAAATTCCCAAGAAGAAATCATCAACCTATGTGAAGGGGAAGAAGCTGTTCAATAAAAATTATTTTCCATAAGAAGAATTTTTTTCACATGAAATAGACAGTTTAGATGAGTCTAAGGTTGAAGTGGTTGTGGAGGTTGAAAATTGCAAAGATCATGGAGAAAATGCTATGGTGGCAGTCATCGGAAGTTCTCAGGAGAAGAAGAAAATGGAAGGTGATATTGAAGAATAAGAATTTGAAGGAAGATTTGATATGAAAGCTGAGTTTGATGACGCTCTTGAGGAGATAGATGTTTGTAGCACCAAAACCATGAAATATAATAAGGTTGTTCGTCATTCCAAACTCTATATGCAGCAGCAGAAAGAAGAGAAGTCTGAGTTGATGAATGAAATTGAGGAACTCAGGTTATCAACACCAGAGAACTCAAAATCAGTTAGTGAGTATAAACAGAAGATTAAAGAACCGAAAGGGGATATCGATGGCTTGAATAGAAAAGTGAAAGATCAAGTCAATTGTATCGAAGAACATGAAGAAGACTTGGTCAGTATGTGATGTAAAATGAAGGATCGAATAAAAATCTTGACTTCTAATGTGATATCAAGAAACCAATTCATTCAAAGGACAGAAAAGATGAATGATGAGGCTAGTAGTTTAGCAGGAAAGAAGCAGCAATCGATCTCAGATGCTAAGGCTGAATTGAGGATTGATCAGAAACAAAAATCTGTGAAAATTGAAGGCAGACCGCAAGCACCCATGCCAAGGTTGAAGGTTGATTTGGGCACATAACAGATTCCGAATATTTAGAGATCCCAAGGGGAAACTCATAGAGCAAAAGTTACACGAAGGAATGAACCTTATATCATGTGTTATTGTTGTGAAGAAATGGGACATTCACAGAATGTGTGTTTCATATACAAGAGATATCGAAGGGAACAAGAACTAAGGTGGCAGCCAAATAGAGAATGGTTCTCCAGAGAATAATTCGAAGGACACTGTTTTTGGTGAAGAGGATTTGGGAACATAGTTAGGTACTACACTTTGACCATACAGAGGAATGTGCCAAAGCAGAATCAAAATGTCTGCATGCAGCTTCTCAATAAACCAACAGGTGAGTTTAAAATGTAGAATAGATTTACAATGGTGCAATATAAAGCCGGTCCATCATACTCTGAGAAATAATATAAGTCTCAATCCATGCCATGTGTGAAGGAAAAAATATGGACCAAAAAGAATAAGGATGAGAAGGCCATGGTGGTAGAGATTTCCTATAAATCATCAGATCGCTCTGGTGTGTGGATCCTTGATAGTGGTTGCACATCTCACATGATAGATAATAAGGATCTCGTTACAGGCATAAAATATGATAAAGAAGTAGTTGTGATGTTTGGAAATGATGAAGTCCTGCAGATTATTGGAAAGGGAAACACCAATTTTGGTGGCAAAGAGATGAGATGTGCTGAGGTCTTAGTAATAGAATTCCATAGTCACAATTTTCTTAGAATTAGTCAACTATGTGACTCGGGACATTCTATAAGGATTACTAAGAAGATCGGTTTTGTAAAAGGAATAGACAGAGTATTTGTTCTATAGGGAAAAATATCAAATGAAAATCTAAACCTATTAAGTGGAGAAGAAGATATGTGTTTTCTGTCCAGAGAGGAAGAAAACAAGTTGTGGAATAAACGACTTGGTCATCATTTCCAACAATCCCTATATGATCTGGTAAATTTTGAAGCAACAAGAGACCTCCAAAATCTATCATGTGATCGTTCATATACATGTCATGCCTATCAACAAGGGAAGATCATCAGAAAGAAGTACAAAGCGATGGAAAAGAAGTCAACCTGAGTGCTTGAATTGGTGCATGCTGACGTCTGTGGACCTATTTCACTAAGATCCATTGATGGGAATAGGTACTACATTCTCTTCATTGATGACTATAGCATAATGGAATTGGAATTTTTTATTTCCCATAAGTCTGATGTGTTCAGCTACTTAAAATATTACCGAATGGAATATGAAAGGATGCTTGGATAGAAAATTATAAAGTTTCTTATAGACCATGGTATGAAATTCACAAACAGTCAGATGGGATAGTTTCTTGAGAATCCTTGTATAATTCATCAAGTTTCCTCAGTAAGAACACCCCAATAGAATGGTGTGGTTTAAAGGAGAAATCAGATCATCAACAACATGGCCAGAACAAGGCTTATAGAAAAAGACCTACTAGAGTTGTTTTGGAAGAAAGTAGTATTGACATCATACAACATTTATAATAGAGCTCCTTTGAGTCTGATGGAAAGAAAGTCTCCTTATGAATTGTGTTATAGAAAGAAGCCAACAGTGAAATACTTTCGAATATTAAGGTGTAAGTGCTTCATTCTCAAAAAATAAATGCAAAGGATGATTGAATCACATAGAGATAAGGGAATATTCTTGGGCTACTCAGGAAAAATAAAAGCATACAAATTCTTTAACAAGAGACTGGGAAAAGTAATTGAGAGCAATGATATCACTATTGTAGAAAATGAAGAGAATATTCAACAGCACAGTGAGTAGTTTCTTGATGAAAGTGATGAAGAGGAAAATAACCCAGGAGGATCAGAAGTGGAAGATGTTGACTTAGAAGAAGACACTGACGATGAACAAGAAAGTTTCAAGTCTGTGTCTACAAGGATGCCAAAGATTCAAGATGAAACTGATAGGAATAATATCATTGGTGATCAGTCAGCTCCAGTTCATACAAGAAGAATGAAATCACTGTAACAGAAATCATTATTATCACAGGTTGATCCGAAATGCTTTGCTAATGCAGATAGATATAGAAAATGGGTTCAGGCTATGAATGAAGAGGTTGATCATATTGAGAAGAACTAGACATGGGAGATTGTTTCGAGACCAGAAGATAAGAATGTCATCGAGACTAAATGGGTCTATCACAACAAGATGAATAAAGATGGCACCCTTATTCGGAATAATGGACGACTAGTGTGAAAGGGGTACTCCCAGATAGTGGGAATAGATGTTGATGAGACATTTTCATCTATTGTGAGACTAGAGGAAATCAGATTATTTTTATCTATAATATTGAAAATAAAGTTCAATGTTTTTCAGATGGATGTCAAATCGGCATCTCTGAATGGGTTTCTGGAAGAAGAGGTGTATATTGAGCAGCCATATGGTTTTCTCATTCATGAAGATGAGAATAAAGTTAGTCAGTTGAACAAAGCACTATATGGGTTTAAACAAGCACCAAGATCATGGTACTCAAGGCTGGATCAGTATTTGAAGAAGCTTGGGTTTCATCATGGGGGAGTTGATTACAATGTATATTTTAGCAACGACAATGATCAAAGCATGATGGTGTTGTATTATGTCGATGACATAATATTTAGTGGATTATATGAAGCTCAGTGCAGATAGTTTTCCAAATTCAAGAAAAATGAGTTTTAAATGTCAATGATTAGAGAGATAACATTTTTACTTGGTCTACAGGTGACACAAGGATCGAATGAAACATTCATTTCTCAATCCAAATATGCCAAGGATGTTTTGAAAAGCTTTGGAATGGAAAATTCCAACGAAATGAAGACTCCATTTGCTACATGGATGAAACTATCTAAAGATGAGAATGGAAAGGCAGTTAATATCACAGAATATATGAAAATTATTGGATGTTTTCTATACTTGACCACAACAAGGTGTGACATTTTATTTACCACATGCCAAGAAGCAAGATATCATACTAATCCCAGGGAAATCCACATGCTTGTAGTGTAAAGAATACATCTGTATATCAAGGGAATGATGGACATTGGATTGACATACAATGACAGATCTTAGACAGAGTTTTTGGGATATACTGATGCAGAATGGGCCAGTTCAACGGATGATAGGAAATCAATGTTAGGTGGTGCTTTCTATCTTTTTTGATTGTATATTTCTTGTCTAAGGAAGAAGAAATATTAAATTTCATTGAGCACCATGGAAGATGAGTATATTTTGGACACTCAAGCATGCACACAGTTATTTTGGATGAAATAGAAGCATGAAGATATCGGAGTTGAAGTGACGTCTCCGATCGAAATCTAGTGTGATAACTCAAGTGCTATCAATCTTAGTAAAAATACAGTTCATCACTCAAGGACAAAGCACATTGAGATCAAATATCATTTCATCAAGTAGATGGTGGAGTAAAGGATAGTGAAGTTAGAGTATGTGCCTACAGAACTACAGGTTGTAGATATTCTGACAAAGTCCTTACCCAAGGAAGTGTTTGAAGGGCATTGACTGGCTCAGGGAGTTCAGTTGAAACCCCTCACTTAAAATAGTGTGGATGTGGTACCGCCTCTCCCTGAGGTATGATGTGTTTTTCCTAAATGTTCTGATATGTTTTCTCTACTATTTTACAGACTATAAAGGATTGACCTTTGGGTTCGTTTACAAAGGAAGAGGAAATAGTGATTGTTCAAGGGGGAGATTGTGTGGCTATTTGAGAAATCATGAAAGATACAGGGAGAAGCTGGAAGGTGGAGAATCCAAGTCGGGGGAGATAAAGCTGGTTCAATGTGCTTATCCAGATCTTAGTTTAGACAACACCGGAAATAGTGATGAAGAGGATTTGAAACTGACAAGAGTTAAAGCTGTGAGGAGAAAGGGGGAGAGTATTAAATTTGACGATGCTAGAAGTGATCGATCAAAGCATATATATCACGACATATATGGGTCTGGATAAAACCAGAAGAGTGGTGTTAGAATGTGGTAAAAAGCATTCCAAAAATTGTTATTAATTTGGTATCAACAGTGTGTGTTAGAGTTCAGGTGATTCATTGATGAACTTTTAATTTGCTCTTGTTTTTGCACTGAGCATTTCTCAAGTAAGCTAATAGTATGTGCTGAGTAAATCCTTCGTCGCTATCAGAATCGCAATAGGAAAATAGTGTATGAAGAATTAGGGATGTATCTTTTTATGGAAGAGTTTTCAACAAACCCAAAGGGGGATATTATAGGGAAACAATTCCTCAAGGAATCATTAAAGCATATTTTAGGTGATTGTGTTTGTTGACAAAGTGGGCCTCCGTGTTGTGATTGTTAACAAAGAAAACCATGACGTACAAATTTGTTGACAAAGGGGATATAATGGTGGAATGTAGAGTTCAGGGGATGTTGTTAACGATCCATGATTGGTTCAACAATTTCGGTAAATGAATGTTTGATCTGGAGGCGGTTCAAAAAGAGCAGATACAAGGTGGTACTGTTTTCCAGTGTTTGCCAAATTTTTGGACCTCAAAATTGACAAATAGGGAAAAGTGTTTTTAGCAAAGGGACTAGTGCGATGGTGTCTTGGATGCTTGGAAACATGCACGCCATTTTTTTCAAGATCAGAACATCAAAATATGGCATAGAAAAAAGGGGCGCTCATGTTTTGTGTTTTGTTGCGCAAGTGACTTCGCAGTAGAGACTAGGGTTGCTGTACTTGTGCGCTGACAAATGACATGCGTGCCTAGCAGACTGTAAAGACCTGTAAAATTCAAGGGAATGTTTTTCTTAATTTTCTTTGGAATTTTACAAGTACGTAGTTTCTGACGGAACCTGATTCCGAGGCCCGGTGTGCCCGGAATAATTTTTTCTGAAGCCTTGTTATGATTAAATTAACAGGCATAAGCAGTTTTACTGAAAAGGTGTAATAACCCTGAAACAGTTACTCAGATCATAAATATGAGGGCACCGTTGCGCTCCGGATGGCGGGTTTACCCTAAGCGCGACTTAAGTTTAGTCAGCGCGGGCCTCCTGTGAGAAATTCCAAAAAAGGCATAACCGTAAATAAGCAGATTCTAACTTTGGCCGGCGCGGGCCACCAGAAAAAGTTAGTTTTTGGCCGCAAATAAAATAATTAAATGACAATTATTTTATTGTAAAATTCGTATCATTTAAACGTTAACTCTTGAAAATCCGAGAATACCGTTGGATTTGTTGGTGCGTTTTTCACTTAAGCAGAGCCTCACCTTGACCGGCGCGGGTCGAGGGTAACTGATAATAATTTTTCCGAACTTTTTTTTCGGGTACGTTCAGTAAACGTACATGCGGGTTTTTCTATCTTTTGAACCGGTTCCCGGAATTTAAATCCGAGGGCACCGATGAACTCGCAGCGCCGGTAATTGCATAAAGGAACCTTTACCGTAGTTGCGTTTTGAGCGGGTTGAGGTGAAATATTTGGGAATGAGATTAAGTCAAATAAAATTTGATGTGTACAAATTTTATTCATGGAAGTGGTTATTTTCAACAAAGGGGAAGTTAGAGGTGGGGCCCACACCTACCTAACCTCCCATGGGAGAGTTTAGTGTGGTGGTGCCCACACGAGACCCTAACTCCTCACCTCCCCATAACTCACCCTTGTTAAATGCTTGGCAACTCCACTTTATCTTTTATTGAAGTGGAGCCTCTCCACCTCCCAAGCTTAAGCCAACTAAGATAATTAATAACCATATTAATTATATTTTTCACACCTCTTTGACTTCTTTTGAAATGCTTGGAATCTTTTAAAAGAAGGGAACTTAATGAAATATGGGGTCGGCAATTGTTGTGTGGAGGATTGGAGAGCTCTAGTGTTTTTTTTGAAGAGTACCAACTCACCGACGAAGAACTATCCTTCCTTCATGACGAAGAACGCTTCCCAGTTCTCCATCAAAGGAGGAGACACCACTGTGGGGAATCCGCAACGACGACGACTCTTCCTCCAACGTCAACGGAATCGGCACCGATCTTCCACGATGTCCGATCATCGCAACGCTTTCCTCTTTCCGCAGCACGACGACGTGCGACGTCTTTGCGAGGTAGGGGGTTTTTGTATAAAGTATATATGTGAATTATACCGTAGTGCATGCGTATTTTAATTGCAGGGTGTTTTTATAATATATCTTGAATAATTTAAACCCTTTTCGTTGATGAGTTATGTATTGAGCTTCTAATGTGGAGGGCACGGGCTTACGAACAAGCTCGGACCCTCTCCTGGTTGTTCTTTTGTGCGCGGGATGACGGGCGTCGAAGAAACGGGACGCAACAACAATTTGAAGTCGTAGTAGTAAAGAGAAGGTCCCGGGAGAGACGCAGGTGCAGACGGTAGGCGAATCGGACAACTGAAGCGCGTTCGGTGGTCCGCCGAAGGTGTTGCCGACGTGCCATGCCGGGATGGCGGGTGTCTGAAGGAAACATATTTCTAGCGGAGGAAGCAGCCCCCGGGTTTGGAGGAGAAGAAAGTGTGAGTGTTGGGGAATGGAGAATGAAAATTGGAGAGAGAAGGAGATAAAGAGAAATAAATTAAAAGAAGGCATAAGAAATCAATAGGAATTGATGGGGGTGTGAAGGCATGGAGTAAAGGGAGGCGCAACTTTTGGGTGGTTCGTGGATTTGAGGGTGTGGGATTTAAGGAATTAAATCAAAATAAAAATAATAATTATATAATAATGTTATTATTATTTTTGTTGGGAAAACTGTATTTTGACGGTATCTTCCTCGTGCGACCTCGGTTTCACGGACCGTTAGTGGTAGTGTGACCCTGAATCCGAGACGGAATTTATGAGTCCAATATTGGTTGTCCTTTTCTGGTTTTTGGATCGGGTACACGAAGCGCTCCGAAAATAATAGATTTAATATTATTATTAAATCTTCAACCTTCTGTAACTCATGCGTGCGACGTCTGATTGGGTGGCCGTCAGCGGCGACATGACCCTATCTTTAAGATGGTCGATTCAAGTCTAATGTTGAATACTAAATTTTGGTTCGTGGCTCGGGCTCACAAAACACCGATTATTATTATTATTATTATTATTATTATGGGATATTGTATCGGACATATCTCTCTCTTACGATGACAGAATGTCGAACCGTCTACGAGGTTGTGACCCTAGAATTAAGACGGATGTTTCAAAACCAATTTTTGATATTTAAGTCGAGGTCAAGTCGCGGGCCCCACGAGGCCCGGTTCGCACGTGTTACGGTGAAATGCAACTTTTTCACCGGTTATCTGTTTTGGACCAATGGGTAGTCCATCTTGTGTGTTTTTCCGTATGGATCGCAATGGTGTGATCGGTTTGGTTAATCGGTGTCACTTGAAGTATGGCCGGGTTGGTTTGAACCTGAAACCAATCGGGCCCTAAGAGCAGAAACACTTATATCTTGAGCTCCGGACGTCCGATTGACGTGTCGTCATCTTTGTTGGATTCCTCTTGATGAGACGGAACTTTTGGAAAACTTCGCCTGAGATTTGGACGCAGTTGGAGTATGGCCGGGTTGGATTGTACCTGAAACCCAACCGGGCCCCTAGAACGGAAAAGCTGATAACTTTCAGGCCGGACGTCCGTTTGATGAAACGTCAGCGGCGTTGGTGATCGCGTTGAGAAACGCTCCCTATGGTCGTACCCTATGAGAGTTCGAGGTACAGTTGAGATACGGTCAGGTTGGTTCGTACACAAAACCAACCGGGCCCCTGGGACAAAAAGGCTAGTAACTCACAGACCGGGCGTCCGATTGACGCGTCGTCTGTTGCGTTGAGTCCCCTATGATGAGGCGGTCCTTTGAGATACTTCTTAGTGGGACTTTGAGATACTTGGAGTATCTAACTATAGCTCATGGAGCAGACCCTCCCGGAGATGAGCATGCCGAGTATGGAGACCGTGTAGTCGACTGAGACCTGACTACTGCTTGACCGACTCGACTCGGAGTGAGTCAACTATCCCAGTGGACGGAGCACTACTTTGTGAGGTGCAGACATATGGCGGAAGGAGCACAACCTTTGTGACATTGCAGACCCATGGTACTTGTCTGGAGAGTACCTTAGCAGGCTTCTATGGGGTGTGCACTTCTGTGTTTGGGTGACATACCTTGGCGGGAAGCACTACTGTGTTTTGGTGGCTGACCCGCGGTACTCGACAGGAGGAGTACCTCAGCAGTCTTAGGTTAGTGAGCAGTACCTCGGAGTCATGACAGGACCACTGTACACTCTAGAGACGGAGCTCTTCAGCAGTTACAGTTTCGATAATGAAAATCTTGGTTTGAGTTGAGTCTATGACCTTTGTGTTTATCTCATGATTGAGTTAGGTTACTTGATAACTAAGGTATATGTATGGGAATATACCTGGGTAGTGGTTATCCATTTATTCATAATATTTGTGTTTCCTCGTGATTGAGATGGGTTACTTGATAACTTGGGTATATGTATGGGCGTATACCTAGGTAGAGGTTATCTGTTGAGATATTATTTGTTGTTATCTTTGTTGGATTTAGTGAGACCTTGACGGTCTCGGGGTCCCTACTGAGTATCGATATACTCACCCCTACAAGGGCTATGCCCGCACCTCGTTGTATTGGTTGCAGACGACGGGCAGCGTAGACAGAGGCTGAGTGTTTGAGGACTAGACGGTACCTGGAGGTGGACCTCAAGACGAGACAGTATCTGGTGGTGGACTTCACGACGAGACAACACTCGGAAGAGGTTGACAGGCGAGAGCGTTGTGGAGGCTATCTGTACCTACCCTTCAGGTATGATCCTTGGTGAACAATCCAGGAGCTTCTTGTCACCTTTCGGCTTTATTGTCGTTTTCCTTGTACATTACAGTTGGGCTTGTATTTCCGGCCACTATAATTTCAGCACAGCTTGTTTCAGTTTTACCTAGTTTTTTTCTTCCGCTTGTACTCTATGGTTTTTTGTTTACTTTTATAAAGGCAATACCTTCCTAGTTATCTTGATTTACACCTTTGGTGCTAGTCCCATCCCCTGGCCTATGGAAGGCGGGCTTGGGGTAGTCAGGGCACAGACCCCGAGGACGGGTCGTGACAAATTGGTATCAGAGGAGTTGGTTCTACCGCAGGACTTATAACTCTAATATTTTCTTTTCTGTGAAGCAATAGTGTTAAGGGTACCGAGTGTGGACTTCAGTTCATGGAGTCCAGTGTTGGTGCAGTGGCCGACGTATCCGTACACCAAGTCCCTGACTACTGATTTCTGACTTTGTGCACGAAAACACTGATTGCGTGTGTGTTTCCAAAAGTTTTAAAGTCAGCTCAAACCAGGTCAGCTCACCAGGTATAAATCGTTGACCGTGTCACATCTGTTCAGGATGCCTCCACGCAGACAGTCCGTTGGAGTTCCGAGAGAGTACTCGATGATGGATCACCGAGTGACGAGGCTCTGGTGCAGGGCCCTTTTTACTATGATGGCACCCTCGGGTGGTGTACCAGCAGCACCACCACCTATTGGGAAGTAGATGCCAACATCTATACTAGTGAATTGTGCACGTTGTAAGAGCGTTTTGCATGAGTTCCAGCAGTAGAGGCCCTCGAGGTTATGAGGCGAGGCAGATTCTCAGACAGCAGAGCACTGGCTGGAGGCGATTACTAGAGTTTTCCGCCTAGCTGAGACATCAGGAGAGTGGATGGTGGACTTGTCTACTAATATTTTCCAGTGAATGACCATGAGGATGGACTACATAGTGATGAGGCTTCAGTACGTGGACTGATGCCTGAGATAGTGCCATCGGGTAGTGTGTCATCTATACATCACTACCTATTGGGCAGCAATTACAACCGGCAGTATCGGTAGGTGACACATGTAAGCTTACTACCTTAGATGTGTTCTAACATCAGATACCCTCAAGTTCGAGGTGAACCTGATTCACAGGTGGCTGAGGACTGGCTTGAGGAGGTAGCTGAGAGTTTTCTAGAGCTTATACAGCTTCGACAGGACGACATGTCGGTAGCTGAGAATTCATCTGGGCGTACCAATCGTTCTTGGTACTTGATGACTACAATATGATCAGTGCTTTAGAGATCGGATCTCAGAGCGAGGTGTTTTTAAAAGGATAACCGAGTAAGCACTCTTTCCTCTATGAATTCCTACTTATGTTAGGGTGCTAGAGAGAACCTTTGTGGTTGAATGTTCTTTGGCTGATCGGTTATAGCCAGTGAATGTTAGCAGTGGGAAGATGTGAACTAGTGCTAGTCTTAGAGACTTGGGCATGCGAATGTTTCAAGAAGAAGAAATGTTAAGGACAGATAAATCTGCAGAGTAGCAGATGTGGAGGAAGAGTTAGGAGAGAAGCATGAGGTGGTGTACATTTTAACATGCTACAACCACCCGCCTTAGTTTCCCCCCCCAGGCTCAGGGAGATGGAGGGCAGGGGAAGAGTGTGGCTGCATACGGTCAAGGAGTGTGACCCAATGGCTCTAGAAATGATTCAAGGGACCATCTGTGTCCACTACTAGCTGCCTTAGTAATAGAAATTGATATGAATCATTCCTTCCTTCCACGAATCTTGTCCCAGACCTAGAGTTTCAGGTAAGCTGTAGACTTGACCCTCACATCTGAAGATACCTTGGAAGGAGACTCGATAATCACACTTACGCCGAAAGTGTGATCTGACCCTCGAGGGGAGAGTTTCGGTTGGATTCTCTTGGTGGCAGCGTCAAGGCCATACGACGTTAGTTTGAGTATGGATTGGGCAATCACTGCTTATACTCAAATTGATGGTATTAGGAAAACGTCGGGATGAGTTTTCCTTGGTCGGCGAAAAGGAAACCCCAGGCAGCACAAGATAAACTCATGCATGGGATGGTGTAGCCGATCATTCTTCGGTCGGCCAACCTTACCCTCATGGGAGCAAGAGTTTTGAGTTTCAGTTCTAATCAGGAAAGGGAGACCTCTAGAGTTCGAGGATGGCTACCACGTTCTTATACGGGTCTCACCTCGACGAGGTTTACAGAGATGTAGCTGAGGCGACGAGATATCTCTGAGGTTCAATGGACATTTCTAGATGCCCATCAGGGTAGGCGGGGTGGTTTACCGCTTCACCTTTCCACCTCAATTGCACCGGGTGCATTAAATCTTCCACGTACCTCGGCTGAGGAGATACGTGCAAGATCCTTCACACATCATCGACCTCAGGGTGTTGGACGTCGATGACAGGGCGACATGCACGGAGGTTCCAGTGGAGATTGAGGATCGACAGGAGCGGATCCTATGAGGACGGTCGATTCCTTGGGTGTGTTTTCACTGGTAGTATGGGAACCACCGGATGAGGACATGGGAGCGGAAGGCTCAGGTGTGTGCTTAGTACCGCTTTTGTATCCCTAGTTTGTGTTAAAGCTTTACGAGGACGTAAAGCCCTAAGGTTGGAGTAATGTAAAGACCCATAAAATTCAAGGGAAATTTTTTCTTAATTTTCTTTGGAATTTTATGAGTACGTAGTTTCTAACGGCACCTGATTCCGAGATCCGGTGTGCCCGGAATAATTTTTTCTGATGTCTTGTTAAGATTAAATTAACGCGCGTAAGCAGTTTTACTAAAAAGGTGTAATAACTCTTAAACGGTTACACGGATCATAAATATTAGGGCACCGTTGTGCTCAGGATGGCGGGTTTACCCTAGGAGCGACTTAAGATTAGTCAGCGCGGGCCTCCTGTGAGAAATTCCAAAAATGGCATAACCGTAAATAAAATAATTAAATAAATTATTTTATTTTTCAAATGCTTATAACTCACAAACGGTAGCTCTGATTAAAAATCCGAGACCACCGCTGAACTCGTGAGGGAATGTTTTATTTAAGAAGATACTAACTTTGGCCGGTGCGGGCCACTAGAAAAAGTTAGTTTTTGGCCACAAATAAAATAATTAAATGACAATTATTTTATTGTAAAATTCGTATCTTTTAAATGGTAACTCGTATTGAAAATACGAGAGTACCGTTGGATTCGTTGGGGGCATTTTTCACCTAAGAAGAGACTGAACATGACCGGTGCGGGTCGAGGGTAACTGATAATAATTTTTCCGAAATTTTTTTTCGGGTATGTTCAGTAAATGTACATGCGGGTTTTTCTATCTTTTGAACCGGTGCTCGGAATTGAAATTTTAGGGCACCGATGAACTCGCAGCGCCAGTAATTTCTTAAGGGAACCTTTACCGTAGTTGTGTTTTGAGCGGGTAGAGGTTAAATATTTGGGAATGAGATTAAATCAAATAAAATTTGATGTGTACAAATTTTATTCAAGGTATGTGGTTATTTTCAACAAAGGGGAAGTTAGTGGTGGGGCCCACACACACCTAACCTCCCATTGGAGAGTTTAGTGTGGTGGGGCCCACATGAGACCCTAACTCCTCACCTCCCCATAACTCACCCTTGTTAAATGCTTGGCAACTCCACTTTATCTTTTATTGAAGTGGAGCCTCTCCACCTCCCAAGCTTAATCCAAATAAGATAATTAATAACCTTATTAATTTTATTTGTCACACCTCTTTGACTTCTTTTAAAATGCTTGGAATCTTTTAAAAGAAGGGAACATAATGAAATATGGGTTTGGGAATTGTTGTGTGGAGTATTGGAGAGCTCTAGAGTTTTTGTTGAAGAGTACCAACTCACCGACGAAGAACGATCATTTCTTCATGACGAAGAACGCTTCCCAGTTCTCCATCAAAGGAGGAGACACCGCTGTGGGGATTCCGCAATGACGACGACTCTTCATCCAATGTCAACGGAATCGGCACCGATCTTCCACGACGTCCGATCATCGCAACACTTGCCTCTTTCCACAGCTCGACGACGTGCGACTTCTTTGCGAGGTAGGGGGTTTTTGTATAAAGTGTATATGTGAATTATACCCTCGTGCATGCGTATTTTAATTGCAGGGTGTTTGTATAATTGATCTTGAATAATTTTAACCCTTGTCATTGATGAGTTATTTATTCAGCTTCTAATGTGGAGGGCACGGGCTTACGAACAAGCCCAGACCCTCTACTGGTTGTTATTTTGTGCGCGGGATAACGGGAGATGAAGAAACGGGACGCAACGACAATTTGAAGCCGTCTCAATAAAGAGGAGGTCCCGGGAGAGACGCAGGCGCAGACGGTAGGCGAATCAGACCACCGAAGCGCGTTCGGTGTTCCGCGGAAAGGGCTGCCGACGTGCCATGCCGGGATGACAGATGTCCGAAGGCGACATATTTCTAGCGGAGGAAGCATCCCTCGGGTTTGCAGGAGAAGAAAGCCTGAGAGTTTGGGAATGGAGAATGAAAATTGGAGAGAGAAGGAGATAAAGAGAAATAAATTAAAAGAAGACATAAGAAATCAATAGGAATTGATGGGGTGTGAAGGCATGGAGTAAAGGGAGGCGCAACTTTTGGGTGGTGCATGGATTTGAGGGTGTGGGATTTAAGGAATTAAATAAAAATAAAAATAAAAATAATATAATAATTTTATTATTATTTTTGTTGGGAAAATGTATTTTGATAGTATCTTCCTCATGCGACCTCGGTTTCACGAACCGTTAGCGGTAGTGTGACCCTGACTCCAAGACGGAATTTATGAGTCCAATATTGGATGTCTTTTCGGGTTTTTGGATCGGGTACCCAAAGTGCTCGGAAAATAATTGATTTAATATTATTATTAAATCTTCGACATGCTATAACTCATGTGTGCGACGTCTGATTGGCTTGCCGTCAGCGGCGACGTGACCCTGTCTTTAAGACGGTCGATTCAAGTCTAATGTTGAATACTAAATTTTGGTTCGTGGTTCGGGACCACGAAACACCGAATATTATTATTATTATTATTATTATTACTGGATACTGTATCAGACATATCTCTCTCTTACGATGTCGGAATATCGAACCGTCTATGAGGTTGTGAGCCTGGAATTAAGACGGATGTTTCAAAACCAATTTTGGATATTTAAGTCGAGGTCAAGGTGCGGGCCCCACGAGGCCCGGTTCGCGCGTGTTGCGGTGAAATGCAACTTTTTCACCGGTTATCTGTTTTGGACCAATGGGTAGTCCATCTTGTGTGTTTTTTCGTATGGATCGCAATGGTGTGATCATTTTGGTTAACCAGTGTCACTTGAAGTATGGCCGGGTTGGTTCGAACCCGAAACCAACCGGGCCCTCGGAGCAGAAACACTTATATCTTGAGCTCCGGACGTCCGATTGACGTGCTGTCGACTTTGATGGATTCTTCTTGATGAGACGAAACTTTTGGCATACTTCGCCTGAGGTTTGGATGTAGTTGGAGTATGGCCGGGTTGGATTGAACCCGAAATCCAACTGGGCCCCTGAAACGGAAAAGCTGATAACTTTCAGACCGGACGTCCATTTGACGAACCGTAAGTGACGTTGGTGATCACGTTGAGAAATGGTTCCTATGGGCCTACCCTATGAGAGTTCGGGGTACAGTTGAGATATGGTCGGGTTGGTTCGCACACGAAACTAATTGGGCCCCTGCGACGAAAAGGCTAGTAACTCACAGACCGGGCGTCCGATTGACGCGTCGTCTGTTACATTGAGACACCTATGACGAGACATTCCATTGAAATACTTCTTAGTGGGACTTTGATATACTTGTATTATCGACCTGTAGCTCATGGAGCGGACCCTCCCGGAGACGAGCGTGCGGAGTACGGAGACCATGTAGCCGACTGAGACCTGACGACTGCTTAACCGACTCGACTTGGAGTGAGTCGACTAGCCCAGTGGATGGAGCACTAAATTGTGAGGCGCAGACCCATGGCGGACGGAGCACTACCTGTGTGACAGTGAAGACACGCGGTACTCGTCCGGAGAGTACCTTAGCAGGCTACTAGGGGGTGTGCACTACTGTGTTTGGGTGACATACCTCAGCGAGAAGCACTACTTTGTTTGGGTGGCTGACCCACGATACTCGACAAGAGGAGTACCTCAGTAGTCTTAGGTTAGTGAGCAGTACCTCAAAGTCATGACAGGACCGCTGTACACTCTATAGACGGAGCTCTTCAGCAGTTACGGTTTCGATAATGAAAATCTTGGTTTCAGCTGAGTCTATGACCTTTGTGTTTACCTCATGATTGAGTTAGGTTACATGATAACTAAGGTATATTTATGGGCATATACCTGGGTAGTGGTTATCCATTGATTCATAATCTTTGTGTTTCCTCTTGATTGAGATGGGTTACTTGATAACTTGGGTGTATGTATGGGCATATACCTAGGTAGAGGTTATCTGTTGAGATCTTCTTTGTTGTTATCTTTGTTGGATTTAGTGGGACCTTGAGGGTCTCGGGGTCCCTACTGAGTATCGATATACTCACCCCTACACGGGCTATGCCCGCACCTCGTTGTGTGGGTTGCAGACGACGGGCAACGCAGACAGAGGCCGAGTGTTTGAGGACTGGACGGTACACGGAGGTGGACCTCACGACGAGACAGCATCTGCTGGTGGACATCACGACGAGATGACACTCGGAGGAGGTTGTTGGGTGAGAGCATTGTAAAGGATATCTGTACCTACCCTTCAGGTAGGATCCTTGGTGAATGATCCAGGAGCTGCTTGTCACCTTTTGGCTGTTTTGTCTTTTTCCTTGTACTTTACAGTTGGGCTTGTATTTCTGGCCCCTTTACTTTCAGCACAGCTTGTTTCAGTTTTAACTAGTATTTTTCTTCCTCTTGTACACTGTGGTGTTTTGTTTAATTTTTTAAAGGCAATGCCTTCCCAGTTATTTGGATTTACACATTTGGTTCTAGTCGCCAGCCCCTGGCCTATGGAAGGCGGGCTTGGGGTAGTCACGGAATGGGCCCCGTGGACGGGTCATGACACGGACTGGGTGTCCAAATGCCTATAAATATTGGTATACCCCTCCTCATTCAGTTTGAGTTTAACACTTAGTGAAATTCAGATCTCTCGTCGCACAAGTGTAGTGGTGGTGCAACTGGTGGTGTGGTCGCACAAGTATAAAGATATTCAGATGTTGCACGCTAGTTGATGGTTGGGCATCCAAAGTGGTTTGGGTGAGAAAGTTTGTGAGTCTACCAAGTTTATAGTTAATGAAGGGGGCATCGCTCAACTGGTTTGGTGACACTTGCGCGCCAGGTTTTGAAGAAGCACGACAGTTGATGGTTGCATGCCAAAATTGGTTTGGGCGTAAAAGGGTGTGAGTCGTGCATGCTTGGAGTAGAAGAAGGGAGTATCAATCAAGTGGTTGAGGTGAACAAGCATGCTAGTTTGGACTTGAGTACCAGGACTTGCGCACCGGCTTGGACAAGGTTGCAAGGTTTGGTTGAAGCACGACAGTTATTTTAGGGCTGCGTGAAAGCTAGAAGATTTCCAGATACCTTCAGTGCAAAGTGATATTCATCTACGGGTTAACGTTTGACTTCAACAGAGCATCTATATAAAAAAGGATGTATTAATTAGTGATAATGAAGATACCTATAGGTCTATAAACTATGAGTGGATCCTTTCCCAGGAATTGAGAAAAAGAAGAGGAAGAAGGTGATCCTCTCCACCAGCAGTGAGCAAGAGATAGAGAAACAGGGAGTGACCCTTGGGAAAGTAGTGAGCTGACCCTAAACATTGTAAAGGCAGTGAGTCTGGGATTGGAAGTGATCTATCCCAAACATTGTAAACAACAGTGTTCTTTTAGTGGATTTGGTATATTGGTACATAGTCGGTGTATTCTCCTTGGACGTAGCCCAGTGAGAGTGAACCAAATAAAAATCGCTGGGCCCTATGCATGCATTAGTTTTTGTTTATATTGTGTTGCAATAATGTGAGATAATAGAGTCTTACTTAACAGCGATACGTGATCCATAGCGGCAGTTTTTTTAATCTTTCATACCCTGATTCACCCCTCCCCCCTCTCAGGGTACCTAACCTAGTGGATCTAACAGAATGGAGCTACTGAAATTTTTAGAAGAGAAATATTCTAATTCCATGTAACTGAAAAAGAATCAAACATTATTTTAAAGGACATCCAAAGGGACTGACATTCTTCTTGGTGCACTAAAAATAATAAACAACTATGTTTGGATGACGACTATAAACAGAGCACTACATGGGAGGATATCTATGGTTATTATATTTTTTTTTTCAATAAAAATAAATGTTCTTGTTTTTTTCAATAGTTTGAATTTCTTTCTGTTGTTCTAGTGTTTTTTGAAACTTCTATAAAAGTAACACATATTCTGTACTTTCAAACTCATGGTGAGGAATTCAAATTAAATTAATTGAAAGGAAGAATTTCTAGTGGGAGTTTTTAAGATTAAACTTATCTAAAATTTTATCGAATTATTATCTTTCTTGAACATTAAATTATATTTTATCATGTTCATCCTTTCGTTTTCTAGTTTACATAAATATATTACTAAAGAACTATAATCAAATAATGAAATGGACAATTCATATGAATTAATGTGGTTAAAGCATCATTACCAGATGGTGTTATTTTTTCATTATACTTCAAATAATTTTGGTCTGGAATTTTCATGAAAAATTCTTGGATAGTGATTTCTTATTTAAATTACATCACTTTTAAAAATTAAGTGTAAGGAATTTTCACTATTTTTTCAATCTTTTTTATTTTGTTTTATTGCTTTATGTCTTGGGTTTTTATTCTTGATTTATTATTTATTATTGAAAATCTATTTTAACTTGATTTAAACCCATGTTATGACTTGCAAATTTATGAATTGTATTAATTGAAACTGAGTGTAATTTAAAAAATCCATTATTTGTTGAAATAATTGACTTACATGCTAATTTTTGTGCTGAATTAAACTATTTTTTTCCTATTCCAAGAAAAATTTCCTAAACTCTTTAAGTTTACATAAGAAGATTTATTAATATTATGGGAGATTTTTTTGAACTTAATTATACCCCTTAAACAAGGATTTAAACTGTTGAAATTAAAAATATGATGGACTAGTTTTTTAAATTATTTATTCTATTTTATAATTAAACATTGATTAAAATTTTGGGTTTTAATTGTTTGGTGTTATTTATTGATCTGTGATGTATTTACATATGTTTATGTAAGTTTCTATATTTTTTTGAAAATTGGTTGTTTTTAAATATGTTAACTTCATTTTCATTGAGTGTAAAATTTTCTTGAGTTTTAATATTATGATGCAACATGGAGGTGGTTAATCACCATTACTTCATGGAACTCATTAACCACATCATTTTTATTACCATTTTTCAATATATTGTTATTGGTAAAAATTTGGTTTAATTTTATAAAACTTACATTGTCCTTGAACCATTTTTTAGAACTATACTAATTAGAACTACTTTCAAATAGATTATGAAATTAATATCCTAATCCATTTTGAGTCTCTATTCTTTCATAATTTCATTCATTACTTCTAAATCGGATGGATGAGTTATTTCAGTTTCTATTAATTTATTTTTTATTCAAATTCAACAAAAGTATCTATTTTGTTTTCCTTATAATTATATCTTTTCTCACCTGGAGATAAAAAGATTTTTGGACTTCTAGTCAGATTAAAATTAATGTTTCTTTAATTATTTTAAAAAGAAATTCAGTTTCAATAACTTTTCAAAAATAGGGAACAACTTTGCAATAAATCATAAATATTTTATGTAGACAATATCATTTTTACTATAGAGAGTTTATGTGGGAAAATTTATTTGAAGACTAATTCATTATGACATTAATGTTTTTCACACTTGAGATTTATAACATTACACTCAAATTGATTAGAAATTTTATAAGGAAAATAAAAGTTATGTGTGGAAGAATCTGTTGTTGATTTTATGACGTGTATTTTTTCTCATCTAATTTTTTAGTTTTTAATGTATATTTATTGATAAAATCTCTATTTAAGTGGTTAATTTTAGTGTATTAATTGGTTTGATATTAATTAGTTAATTTTTGATTAATATGTTAATTTTTAATTAATTAATGAAAAATATGTATATTGAGACTTGCAAATATTATTTTATATTCTAATTTTATAACATTAATTTAAAAATTTTCAGTTTAGTTTCATTATTTAAAAAGTTGACACCGAAGCCTCAGTTAATTCAATGAAGGGGTACAACACAATAAAATTCATGAAACACGCTATACAAGGATGAACTAGGTGAGACAGGAACTTGAGACCTCACTAAGACACATAGGGGCTGCTACCTACTGAGTTGTACCCTGGGAGTAGTTTCATAATTTATTCAATATGGTTTATGTTTTTATTGATTCTTTTTAGTTAACATTTATATTTTTAGTGTTTTGAAATTTATTTTAATTTATCAATTGTATTTATTTTTTATCTTGAAATTATGATTTTTAGTTTTGATTTACTTAACCAGTGCCTCAATGAAGCTTCTTAGGAAAAGGAAATGGTTGTTGGCTTGCTAATAAAGATGTACACGAGTCCACTACTATTTCATATTCACTTTTTCGTTTTCACCAATCCAAGGTTTGAAATTCATGGAGGGATGGAGGTGTGTTGGGATGTTTTAAAGATTCATGGGACACAACATCCACATGCTAATGAGGACCTATACACCAAACCTTTAGAAGATGAATTAGAAGCCTCCTGAGCCAAACCAACCCTTGATGTAAAAATCTAGTCGATGACTCGAGCAGAATAATATGGCCACATTTTTTTCAATATTACAATTTGTTTTATGGATTCAAATTGTGGCCAATAATTTTTTAATTAAGGTTCTTCAAGATTCATAAAATAAAAATTTAAATAATTATAGTTGTTTCTCTTTCTCAACAATGGAGGTAATGAGGGGAAAATGACCTCATGAGAGAAGTATAATATCTGAATAAATTATTAATTGACAATGAATGTTTCAAAATTTGTTGATGGAATTTGATTGAAGGATGTGGTAGTGGGAAATGATAAGGATAAAAAAATGCTTCATGCAACTAAAAAATAGTAAAATTAGAAAATAACTTTGCTTCACTAAGTCAATTATGGGAATGAAAAATAAAATATAAAGTGGAATACACATTGATTAATAAATGGGAGATGGTGAATTATTTTGTAGACACATCACAAGTGAAGATAATATAGGAGGACCAAGAGGAAATTATTTCATTTAAGAGGATAAGATCAAGGGAATAATAATTAAATTCTTCCCATTTATTTGTTCATGATGTATAACTTTCGAATATTTGATTTAATAATGGTTTTTGGATAGAAATGGTTCATGGTGAATAAAATTGTTTGGTTTTATCTTTTAATTCTTTTCATCATATTTTTCATTTAATTAGAATCTTACATTGTGTTTGATTCTAATTTTCAAATTGTCTATTCTTTTACAGTTGAATATTTTATCAAAACATATGAATCATTATTGATTTTGTATTGATTGTGATATCATTAACCTTTCAGAGTAGGATGTTTCTTGTATGTGGAGCGCTATAAGATTCATTCATCATAGTTAAATGTCATAAAAATTGATAGTGGCCTAGTAATTTTGATGGCATCACATGAAATTAACTTTTTGTGAAGGTAGAAATATATTTTAATCCATGTAGTTGAAATTCAACATTCATATCATTTATTTGTCATTCTCTTCAAAATTGATATTTTACATCTTGTTCACTTCATAATTCTTAAATAATTTTGTTCACATATTATTATATTTAAAAAATTTACTCAATATTGTTGTGTTCGGGTTTGTGTGTTTTGTTGTTTCTTCTTTTGGTTTTTTTATCCAGACTAAACATTCAGTTCTACTTCCATGGGGACTATATAACTTTTTTATTGCTATCTAGTTGTTTGTAAGTTAAAAGTTTACATAAGTTGAATAGTATTCATTCTAATATTCATATCAATTATAACCCCCATAAAATATTATAACCTATAATTTATTTATAAAAAATTTATTTTTAAATTAATGAACACCATTTTTAGTTTATTTTTGTTTTTAAATGAAAACCTTTTTAATTTTTCATCTTTGAATGTTCAATTTCTCATTTCAAAAATCATCATGTAATATGTTATTTTTATTCATACTTATTCAAAAAAAGAACGAAATATTTTCTAAATCCACTAACCATTTTCAAAAACTATTTTCATTTATTCAATTATGAATGTAAAAAGTGATTTAATACTTTATTATATTTACAATCCTTATAATTTATCCTTCAGTTATTCCATAAATTAAAATTATTGAACCAATTTCTTCTCATCGTATAATCTCCACTATGATTTTGGAGTTTTTTGTTTCTAATTTTGTGGAACACATAATCATGCATATATTATGATAGAGGTCAGCCTAATTTAATATGAGTGGGTTAATTATATCCCTCTAATGCATTTGGTAATGTTAATGTCTAATGAGATGCAATGTATGTTGCTTTAGGGGTTAGATTATGAAGAAAATGCATGGAAGATTTTAGGTTAACCTATTCATGTTATTTTATGATGGAATATACTTAGATAATTTCATGAATATGATGGTGGTTAGACTATATTTTGTTTCAAGATGGCCAGCATTGAAAAATAATTGCAATGACATGCTTTATGATGGTGAAACAACTTAAGATTTCATAATTTTATGTTTCCATTTCATTTTTCCTTGTATTAATTATTATGATCATTCTATTTATGATATCAAATTATGCCTCTTAACTCTCAAGTTATTATTTATGGAAATTTTTATTCCATTACTATGATTTTTAGCTCACCCTTTAGTTTATGTTTTCCCCTATGATATCCAATGAAATTTTAGAGGACTTATGAGACTAGGAGAACCATTTTGAGTTTTAAAAAAACATTTTGTGTTTATGTTTATGATGTAGTATTTATGAATTTATAAATATAATGACACATGACCTATTGATCCTGAGTGAGTATTTCATGAAAAAGAAAATTAATAATAATTAAATAACATGTATTTAAAGGTAATTTCAGTATAGTAGGTATCAAAATATGGTATATTTATTTTATTATATTTGGAGTAGAGAACCATAATGAAAATCCAATGGAGAAGAATAAAGGAAAAATAAATGTATAGGATAACATCCTAGAATTTTAGTAAAGTATATAGTATGTTTATTTGCATGAAAAATAGCCATATCTAGATACTATAAGTGCATATACATTCTGACACAAATGTACGTAGGGGTAATAACCCCAAAAGGACATGTTCGGAATTAACTCAATCGTTACTTGGTGCACAAAAAAGTGGCATAACTATGCAATTGGTTTGAAACTCCATGAAATAATTCATTCGTTAATCATAAGATATTAATTAATTTCTATAATGGATATATTTTCTTGTTACATTGAGGGACTAGGTTTATTATTATAAAATAACACACATTAATATAACCTAGGTTAAACTAATATTGATATAGGTTGAACCAAGGATGATATAAGTTGATCTAATATGAGTTAAATTGTGAATGATAAATGTGAAAAACTAGTGATATATAATTAAATAGAACAATTATAGCCTAACATGATGGTGTTATAAACTGAGTTATTTTCAAGTTAAATTTCCGTTTGGTTATCTATGATACTTCTATTATGATGGTAATTGTTTACCACACATATTAAACCATTTTGGTATTATATCAAAAGGAACTAAAGAGAATGAAGTTAAATTTGGGTGAGAAGTACAATGTGATGACTTACTCAATGATCATACCATCGGAAAAGTATCTGGACAAAAAATATATGTTATTATTCCAAACAAACTACCACAACACAAGATTGACAATGTAGGAATAGTTTAAATTCTGGGTGCACCAATGAATAGAAGTATGGATACTCATGAATATTAAAGCATTGAAGATGATGAAATAATGGATATTAAACCACATATATGTATGAAATGTTGGACGAACCATCATGTAAATTTCCTTAATAGGACCGAAAGATGGTTTACCTATGGTAGTGGAGGACATTTGGAAACATGCTATCGAGGGAAAAAGATAGATAAAATAATGGAATATATTATTCTAACTAAGGATCCAATGATGATTTAGTGTTGAATATGGGAGTAATTTGGTCTCTATGAAATCCAATGAACCAATCTAAGGGTTAATGTGGATGGCCAACACTATCCACCACCCAGGTCATGGGAACAAGTAAAATTTTATTCAATGACTTCTGTTGTGGTAGATAGTGATCTGTCACTATAGAATTTTCAATATCATATACCATGCAAGATTTCCCCTATTAGGTTTTGTGATATGAATAAAAAAAATGTGTGCGCCATGGTATATGAAATATCTTCAAGGTTTGAGGAAAGTTACACTATATTGATTTATCTCCTCATCACTTATTACGATTCTCTTATGAATGGAAGATTTCTTTTTACAAAGGGATCATATCAAATTTCATATAGGGAAATATAACTACATATAGAAAATAAACCGATGATAGGATACATGTTTATGTTTAATTAGGATACCCCTCTAATCATGTGGGTTTTAATATTATGGGGCACAGTTTATTGGGGGGGGGATGTAACTACTATAGATTTCTATACATGTTTTCCTCCAATTAAGTTAAATATGTATGATGGATTTTTACATATTAAAAAATGAACCAAAATTAAACAATTATATGTTATGATAATTAAAAACATTCCATCAAATTAGTAACTATGAATAGGAGTAACCAAATTATAAAATATATAAATTTAAATATTTATAATTGTTAATTTATAAAAATTTACTTATTTTATTATTATATTTAAGAATATATCATTTTATGTGATTTATTTTTTCTTAAATAAAACTAAGTAAATTATTGTTAAATGATGATTTTAATAAAATATAATATTTATTTATTAATTAAAACATTATTATTGTTTTAGAAAAATTAATAGTAAGAATAACTAGAACTATAAAATGTTTTTTACACTAAAAATTATTTCTCATTGTATTTTAAAATTTTAATTTAATGTTAAAAAAAATTATATAAATTTAATTTGAAAAAATAAAATCCATTTATTATTTTAAAATTAAATAAAAATTTAGGAATATTTTTTTTCATTTTTCTAAAATAGATTTATTTTTATGTGAATAATAATAAATACATATTTAATAAATAACATGGATTTTATGATATTATTCGTATATAAGCACGAATTGAAAATTCATGTAAACTTTTTAAAGGCCAATAATGTATATTATAAGATAAATTTTTATTTTTATTTTTAATATTTACAAACCCATCTTGTATATTTTTCTACTAATGTTATATTTTTCAAAAACAATTGTTTTAAATACATTATACATTTAGTATTTCAAAATTAAATTTTATCACTATTATAATTTAATTATAAAAAATTTAATTCCAATTTGGATTCATCACATTTAACTTATCTTATGTTTTATTTAATGTAATTTCAAAATGTGAATTATTTTTAGGTGAATAGCGATAAATACCAATTTTACTAATACTTTCAATTTTATTATACAAGTATTCCATAGATTTTTCTAAAATCTTTTTTAAAATAAAAAATATAATATATAAACTTATATTATGTGTTTGGAAATAATATATTTATATATATAACTCACTCTTGACATCTTAGAAAATTTAGTTAATCTTTTGACGAATAATATTTTCATCAGTTTATTTTAATACAACTATAATATGGCTGATTTTTTTACAATGTCAATTAATGTTAATTAAGTTTTTATTAAATAATAATATGCATTTAAATTTTAATATAATAAATTAAATTCATATGTGTATCCTAAAAATTAATCTTATACATGAAATAAAATTTTAAAATATTATTTTGCCTTTTATATATGCTAATACAAACAGTAGTTTATAAAACACATGAATGTTTTTTTAAATGAAAAAATATTTAAATCTTCATATTCAAAATATTAAATAATTTAAATTTAAATCTCTCCCATTATTGTTCTCTAATGGTGAATGTTCAGTTACCAGAGTAAGGGTAAACTAAAGTAAATGTAGTTTAATTTTGTGTAAGTGGTTAAAAAATGATTAAAATTATACGATATTTAATGTTGGAAGGAATCCTAACATTATCACTACCCAAAAAAATTATCAACCCTTTTTTTATCCTTTATAATTTAATAATGTAGTTATGTCATTTAAAAATAAGGATTATATTTAAAAGTTCTATTTTCATCACATATAAAAGGAGACCACCACATCCCCTCTTCTTCCCCCATTCCAAAGACATAGTTATCCCAAAAATATACCCCAAACTATAATTAATAACTTCCTCATGAATTTTATGACTTCATCCCACCAAAATACTTGCTAAATAGTCATATGAATTTACCCAATGGAGTTTTTCTATGGGAATGTATGTTACATGCAACAGCAGACGACTTTCAATCATAATGGAATGATATCCTCTAAATCACTTCTACTACCTTTTGGTTACATGTTCGAGTTATTTAACCCATTTTCCTTATATTATTCCCAAATATATCATAAATATTTTGTATATATGAATTATTTACATATATACCTGGTTTACAATTTTTTTTCTGTTGGATAAAGTATATTTTTAAGTTCCTATTGACATTTTCCCTTTTACATGAACCAAATTTTTCAGGGAAAATATCATTGTATATAGTCATGTATTTTTTCACCTCATAATTTTTTTTACATTGAATAGGTTTTATAAAAAATTATTTATTTAGTTTAAAAACATTTTAATTCAATTATGGTATTAAAAAGAAAATATTTATTCATTTTATTAATTACAAGTTCCATAATTCATTTCAAAAAGTACCACCTATGATGTTCAATTTATTTTTAATTAATTGATTATTGAATGATTATTTTACTAAATGACTATCCATGTTCTTGAATGAAGTTTGTTTTCGAAATAATTAATTCTAAAAATTATTTCAAAACTTTTAATTTTGAGAACTCTTATGATATTTTTCATTTGTTTTTGCATTAAATCAGAATTATGGATCCTACTTTATTCTCAATGGTTTATAATACTTATGATTTATTTATTATTAATTATTTAGTTTTTGAAAACAAATATTATAGTACATATTATATTTTTGGTTAGCCTATGTTGTGTTTGATGGTACTATTATATCCTTCAAATGCATTGGGTAATGTCAATGTCACATTAGGTATCATATATGTCACATGTGCAATTAGGGCAAGCAAACTATGTATGGTGTATGATTTGTTATCTTAGGAACACAATGTAGGGTTAATAGGTACTTATATTAAGAAAAATATGTTATAATGGTGGTTATAAATATCATACCATGAATATGGTGGTGGTAATCCTATATTATGTTTTCTTCGTGGTTATCCTTGCAATATGCTTATGATGTGTTTCATTATAATAATTCCACAAGATGATGATTCCAATGTCATATTCATTCATTTCCATAATCCAAGTTTTCTTTAAGAAGTTAATTCTATTTATGATATCACATTATACTACTTGAATCGCATGTTATGATTTATGGACACTAAATGGGATTTAAGCTCACACAATCTTTTATATATTTCCCCCATGATAACCCATGATGTTTTAGAGGGCTTATGGGAGTATGATAACTATTGTGGGGTTTTAATTAAATAAATTACATTATGTTTAATATATAATATTAATATATTCAATATTTTAAATAAACTTGAAATCTTGATCCTCAGTTTCCATATTTTGGAAAATAATGTTATGAATAATGAAATAATTTGTATTTAAGACATCTGCATCTATAGTTGGTATCAGAGAAAGGTTTTTTTATTTTCTGAGATTTTTATTAGAGAACATTAGTTAAATACCTATGTATAAGTATAAGGGATAAGTCTAAGTATATGATAATTTCTTATAATTTTAGTAATGTATAGAGTGTATGGTTTTACTATAACCGCATCCAAGACAATAGACTAAAATTTGGTGAAATCATTGGCATAGATGAACCAATAGGTAATAAACTGGAAAACAATTTGTTGTGTATTAACTCAATCCTCACCAGGTTCAAAAAAATCACATAATGTCACAATAATTTTGAAAACCCTAATGGGTATGATTTGTTTTATTATATTATCCTTATGAACCACTATGATAGACTGATTTTTGAGCAACATTGAGGGACTAGGATGAGAATCAAAACTAAAACAGACTTTAAGTCAGATAGGATAAACTAATATTGATATAGGTTAAACAAAATAAGATATAAGTTTATTTAACAACAATATATGTTAAACAATAATTTATATAGCTAAAACAATAGGTGATACATCATGGATTAGAATAATTATAGGAAAATAATTTTGTATTTGAATGTGAGACATCATTACATTAAATTTACCTTTAGTTATATAGGACACTTCCTTTATGATGCTAATTTTTCATCACACACATTAAATCCTTTTGG
This sequence comes from Viscum album, assembly GCA_963277665.1. NCBI lineage: Eukaryota > Viridiplantae > Streptophyta > Magnoliopsida > Santalales > Viscaceae > Viscum > Viscum album. The sequence goes on along the minus strand of OY728150.1, from coordinate 1,875,637,234 downwards.
TTTATGTAATAGAAAAACTATTAAGACACAATTTAACCTTGTATATGAATGAAAATACAATGATTAGGTAAATGATCAACCCATTGGAATGAAAAATAGACTAAAAAATACAATGATTATTCTAAATAAAAAAAATTTATACAAGATTATCAATTTTAGAATATTTTAAATCCTATGAGCACCAAATTAGAAAAGTATATGGACTCATGAAAAATTAGGAAATGAAGATGATGAAAAAATGTAAATCCAACAAAATATATTATAGAAATTTAGAAATAATAATTTATGGAATTTACTTAAATTTAATATAATATGATATTCTTGTTGTAAATTAGGGAATTTAGAAATAATCTATTTAGGGAAAAAGAAAGATACAAAAAAGGAAGATAATGTTTATACTAAGGAACCACTAGCAATTAAATTTGTTATAATTGAGGAATTTACTCACAATAAAACCCAACAAAAAAATCATAGGGTTAAATTGGACAATCTGAAACAACCACCACATAGTTCTTTTGAACTATTAAAATCTATGAAATGTCTTTTGTCGAGGTATATAGTGAATTTTCACTATATAATTTTCAATGTCTTATATCTAGTAAGACATATTATATTAAGGATAATTCCATAAATAAAAACAATTTTGTGTACTATTTTTTATTACAATTGAGTATGAAATATATTCATGGTATGTGGGAAGATATACCTTATAGATTTAACTCTTCCCCTATCATTACAACTTTATTAGGAATGGACTATCACTTTTTTCAAATTTCCCATATAAAATTACTTATAGGGAAGTATCACATCATATTCTAAATCAAACCATGATCAAATACAATTGTATGGTTAGTTAGGATACCCCTATGGACATTACACTCGTCAAACATGTTTTAAAATTATGGAGACACAATTTATTTAACGGTGGTGGGAGAATGTAACAGATTGAAATTTTAATACATGATTCCACCAATTGAGTCAAATATGAATGATAGATTTGAACATATAAAAATAAAACCAAAATAAAACCTTGATATGTTTAGACCAATAAAACCTAGTTATTGAATTAGTATGCTTAAATAGGAATAACCACATGATATAATAATTTATATATTTATAATTCTTTTTATACAAATTTACATTTTTTGTTATTGTTTTTAATAATCATTGTTTTTATGCAATTGAATTTTTATTAAATAAATCAAAGTGTAACATTATTAAATTATGTTATTTAAAAATATGTAATATCGACAAATTAATGAAATCTATATAAGTGTTTTATCAGAATCAATAATAAGAATTACTATAATTTTAATAATTTAATTTCTTAAAAAAGGATTACTCATTAAATTTTTTATTTAAAACTATATTTTAAGTAAGAAACTATATAAATTTATTTTAAAAAAAATTAGACATCAATTTTTATTTATAATGTTAAATTTATTTTAAGATTATTTTGTATTTTTTATTAAAACTATTTTTTAGATGACTAATATAAAATTTCTTTTTTTATAAACATGAATTTTGTGAAATTTTATTTTTATAAGTATGAATTTAAAATTCATGAATCCTTTTTATAATAATAATGAATTATTTTGTTAGTGAATTTTTAATTTAAAATTTTTCATTTGAATTTACAAACCAATGTCTTACAATTTAGAAATTATGCTATATTTTTTTAAAAAAATATTCAATTAATAAACTATACATTATGTATTTTAAAATTATTTTTTTCCAATTATATTTGTTTAATATTATAAAATTAATTGAATTTTTTGAATCATCATGTGATAATGATGTGATAAATAATTAATTGAATTTTTGAAAAAATAATGCTTTGGAGAATATCAGAAAATGAAGATTTTATAAATAGAATATCTTTTATTTTACAAGAATATAATTGATGTTTTTAAACCTATTCTAAAATGAAAAATAAATTTGGTAAATTTAAATTAAATTTTTTAAAATAATATTTTTATATATAAAACAAATTCTTAACATCTTAGAAAAATAGGTAATGTTTTAACAAAACTAGTTTTCATATACATCTTTTAATAGAATATTACCAATGTTGAATTTCTTTTAAAAAATACTATAATTTTAATTTAAATTTTATTTAATAATAATAAGAATTTTAATATAAATAAAATTAATGGAATTTATAATTTTATCCTAAACATTATTCATATTGTTAAAATAAAATTCTTCAATAAATGAGTTTTTTTGTTTTATATATGCTCATAATAAAATTAATTTCTATAAAGCCTAAATTATTTACTTCATAAAATAATTTAAATATTTAAAATCATTATAATAAAATTAGTAAATCATTTCATTTTTATTTTTTTCAATTAAATAAACATCTATGGGTGGCAGGGGAGTTACCACGGTAAAGATAAATTAGGGTAAAAGTCATTTAACTTAGAGAAAGGGGTTAAATTTTTTTGTAGACCCATGGTATAAGGAATTATGGAGGGGGTAGGGCATCATTATATCTATCTACATAACATAATTTTCCATTTTTGTAGACTTTATCCATGAATAGTGGATTTGTATCATTGATAAATAATGTGTTTTGACAAAATTAATAGTTTTCTCTTCTAAAAGGAGACCACCTCGTCACCTTTTTCCACACATCCCAAATCCATGGATCACACAAAACTCTATTTTAGTCTCTCCTAAACCACCAACCCATTACTTTGAAGCGTTGTTCTCACCAAAATATCAATATAATGAATCTTATGGAGTTATCTATGTAATAACTTGAAGGGGAAAGGATGTTAAGTGGATGTACAAAACACTTTAAAACATATATGTAAGGGATTCTATGAACTAACCTCATTACCATTTTACTACAAAATATATTTCTTTTTCCCCATTTTCCATTATTTTATACTCATTTATATTATCAATATTATGTATATAAATGCTATTTACAAATATACAAGGATTACTTTTCATTTTTTGTTGGGTAATGTAGATTTTAATGTTACCTTGGATGATTTATCTTTTAAGTAAAACCATTATTTATGGAAAATTACTTTTTCATACAATGATATCATGTAAAACCAATGGAAAATTTTTTAACTATGTTTTATTCTAATTAACTATTGAATTAAATGGAAACACTTTTTAATTTAATTTTTGTTTTAAAAGAAAACATTTTTTCTTTTTCTTCTTTAAAAGTTTTGTCTATCATTTCAGAAAGCATCACTTAAAATTTTCAATTTATTTATAAATATTTTATATTTTTTAAGAATAGTTTTATAATTAAACTACCCACGTTAATGCCTGATTTTCCTATTTTTTAATATGAATGATAAAAATGATACAATTCATTCCTATATTGGGAGTCCTTAGGATTTAGCCTTCGATTATTCCTTAAATCAGAATTATCGAACCCAATTTCCTCTAATGGGTTTATCATTCTTATGAATTCTATAATATTTCTTTTTTTCCTTTTTGGTACATTTAATATTATACATATTATAATGGATTTTAGCATATGTGGTGGCTAGTGGGTCTTTTATATCACTCCAATGCATTGGGTAATGCTAATTTCTCATGATATTTTGTGAATGGTGCATGGGCGTTTAGCCTAAGAATATTATTTATAGTGAAAAAGAAATTAGTCTATGAAAAAATGTATAGTGCACATGTAGTTATCATAATAAAATTATTTTATTATTGATATTTTCTAGAGAACAACATGATTACAATGATAGTTATCTTATGTTATATTTTCTTGGTGATTAGCCTTGACATATGGTTTTGATGACAGGCTTTATGATGTTTCCACATGCTTATAATTCCATGATCTTATTCATTCATTTACTTATACCATGTGTTCATTGTTATCAGTATTCTATTAATGACATCACAATATGCCTCTTGATTATCATCATATGCTCCATGTCCATGTTAAATCAATTACCAAACTTTTATCTCACCCATTCCATTATCTATTTTCCCCATGATATCCCAAATAATTTTAAAGGGATTATTTGAGCAGGAGTACAATTCCAGTTAAAAAAACCATGTTTATGTTTAAAATTTTGTATTTATGTATCTAATATTAAAAATACATAGTTCTTTTGGTCCTCAGTGTGTATTTGTTGTAAAAAAATGCTATGAATAATGAAATGATATGTTATTAAGGCTTGGGTTTCTATATATATATGCACATACATAATAATAAATAGAAATAATATATAAAAAATAAATTTACGCATTCATTTATATTTTCAAACATATATTTTATATATACATATATAAATGTATATAAAATTTTATCTAGTCAAATCATGAAACCTTGATTTAGTTGTAAAATTGTTACTGAATAACCAATAGGTAAGATGATGAATTCCCAAAATACACATATATATATGCTTTATTTTTGCGTGTTGTAAAAAATAAAGAAGAAAGAAGAAATTAGAAAAAATAAATAAGAATAAAGAAATAAGAAAAATGAAATAATAAATAAAAAATAAAAAATAATACATATCAAATAATACATAAAAAATAATACATAATATAAATTAAAAATAGGAAATAAAATATTTAAAAAATAAAAAAATATTTTTTAAAATATTTCATAATTAAATATATATAAAAAAATATTAATAAAGAAAAAAAATTAAAAAACAGCCACTAAATCAAAAGAATTGATTTTTAAAAAGTGTCACAAATCATTTCACATTTGTTTTGGAAAACTACCAAAAAATAATTTAGTAGTGGATAAGATCACTATTAAATGATATTTCATCTTAGTGGTAATAAATATCACGGAAAATTACCATCAGAAAACATTACTCTTGATCAAATTAATTTTTATTTCCATAGATATCATTTTAAAATAGGTTGAACTTATAAAATTTCAATAGTTTGGGATGAAGTCTATGATCACCTTTGTAAAATATAATATCATCCATAAATTTATATTTCCTTATACAATTATCATGAATAATAGAATAAATTTACATGTATATGAGTTTAAAAGGTTGTACTTAATTTATAAGATATTTTCTATTCACTCTTACAACTATTAATATATTTCCAAAAAAGAAGGTATAGGAATTTAATAAAAGTCTGTTATTTACCTTTATATTATGTTGTAATAAAATAATAAGACTTCTCATGATAAGATCATCAACACATTCTTGTCTTACCATTCTATGTCATATACACTTACTAAATGATCCCAAAATACATGGTGTACATAACAAAAGTTGAATTTCCCATTGGGGTTAAATTTAATCACTCTAAACATCCATAAATAACTAATTGATTAAATATGAGAGATCCCATTTTTATTTTAATGAGTTATAAATTCATGATGGTAAGAGATATTTAGTGTTTTACTGTCAATAATGTCATTAAATCTGTAGCAACCCAAATACAATATACATATATTTTATTTCTTTTTATATGATTTTAAAAAATAACACATGTTTAATATATAAAACTATAATATAAATGTTTAATGTCTTTGAACATACATAGCATATTCTATTATAACACAAACAAATTACATATCATTCAAAAATAAATCTTAAATATGAATCCCTCTAAGACATATGTCGATATAGGATATCCTATGGACATAAATAGACACATAAAAGAGTAATGTAATGTAAAAATAATGTAAAAATATAGGGTAAACCAATAGAAGGTGTATGAATGATTTAAAATATGAAATAATAGAATGATCATATCAAAACCATATAAATATTAAATCACAAAGACAATAAATGACATATAAAATTTTGGAGGATAATATAATTATAACATCCCCCAATCTTTCACTCTCTCATGTGTTTGGAAAGGGTTAGTCATAAGGCCTCAAGGGTGCCTCCCCATATGCCAGTGACTTATGAATAGAAGAAAGGGTGATAATTGTATAGTGGGGATACTCTAATTCATGTAATAACATTTTATATCCATCGAAATAATCCACAAATAAATAGATATAATTGTAGTAAATATATTACAGAATACAATAATAAAAGATAACTAAATAATACAATAAATATATAAGGAATGTTGTAATGACATGCTGGAAGGTAACTCAATTTAATTATAGAACAACATAAGAAAAATACTAGAATACTCAAATAAAATACTCAAAGACCTGGATCTCGAACCCTATGTTGGTCCCATCACTAAACTGTATCCCAACAATAAATAAGAAATCAACAATTAGTTCATTTTCCCTTCTCCAAACCTACATCAATTAAATCTGTCCAGCTTCCAAAAAAAGGCATGAATAGAGTTTGAGTATAACTTAATACGTTGATGTCATCTTTTCTAAACTAACCTATTTGATAAGAAGTGTATGCAATAAAGTGATAAATATGTGTATTAATTAATTCAATAGTTAATAAAATAAAACCATAACCTACATAGACTATATGTTGGCATATCTCTGAGTAAATATTTCAACCATGCCAACCACAACCATATATCCAAGAAAATATTACGTAATTAGAACAATTATATAACATATATGATCATGTCTTATGACCATACCAACCCCGACATATAACCATGGTATAATAACCCACTTCAGCACCATGTTGTATTATCTATAAGCATGTCTTATGACCATGAAAAGAAAAAACATAAAAAACCAATTAAAATATCCTGCTCTGGATCCATACCAAAATATCATTGTGTATGTATTATAACCATGCCCACCACAACCATATAACCATGGTAAAGTCACAACAATCTGGGTCAAAGCCCTATAAGCATTACAATATTCAGAGTGGAATCCTTATAAGCCTTACAAAAATATACTAGGCATAATCCACCCCCTTTATTCATTAGAACATATTGTTGGTATGAGCCCACTCAATATCTGCATTACAGCATACGAGTGTCCAATTTCTGGGGCCAAACTCGATATATAAGAATTACTTCATGGAACACTTTCCTTATAAAAACAATATGGATATCGCAATATCATATAGCAATTCCTAGTGGTTAATTTTGAAAATTACAATTCATATTTCATAATACACTTTTAATTTAATTCACAATTGATTAAAAATTATATCAATAGACAATAATCATCAATCTATGGATTCTATAACATGAAATCACCCTAGGTCACATTTCAGGAAAAAAAACAGTAATCTATTAGCAAATTCAAACCCATTTGAAACCAAAGGAATTCAAGGAATAATCTCATTCAATTATTTAATTGATTTAGACTCACACAACAATGGAACAATCACAATATTTCATAATCTTTGTATTTATAAAACCATATGGTTATGATTAAGAACCCCTACCATTATCCGATGATACAATAATACATCTAATACCCAATTCCCTCAAGGAAGAAGGTGCATATTATTTCAAAGAGGTTCTTAGATCAAAAATCTTAAAAATAAAAACCAAAAATGAAATTATATAAATTATTTCACCTCTATTGTTGGAGAACCAAATGAAAAAAAATAAGAAACCTAAGAAAAGAAACGTACTTGGGATTGAATATGGAAACATAATGTATATAAGGTAGGTTGGAACTCCGGAATTCCATAGAGAATGCATTGGGGTCAAAAAGAGAGGAGATGAAGTGAACTATAATTAATTTTGACCACATGGAATGTTATAAATGTCAGGTCAGTAATTTAAATGGTGTGTAATGTGGTTACACATTGTGTAAATAATTTTAGGAAATTCACTAAAAACTAATCACCTGTGAATTAATTTATTAAAACCCATGAACAAATACACAATGTTTAATCCCTTTACATGATGTGAAAATGTTATGTAGTTTATTTTTCATCCCATTTTAATTTTAATCAACCCAAAAGCCCATTAAATATTCTCAACATAACAATATCTCATGAAGTACGTAAACCATATACTCACATATTCCATTAATTAAAACGAGCATACATCCCCAAACATTATGTCATTTATTCAAAAAAACATTCCATGTGTATACTTTTCAGTATTTTTAAATTTTCATCACTATCAAAGACCATGTATTTTAAATGGAAGATCATCACAATAAAAACACTACCAAAATAATATATTAATGAAAAACTCAGAGAGAGGCTCATCTGAAAGTGTAATGGACTTGAAAAACTCTCCAACTTATAACTCATCATCCTAGGGCTATTCCTATTGTTGTAATGAGGTCTCAATGAAAAATTATATCCACTATGTTCATATATTAGACTCCCCATCCTAGTTATCCTCATAAAACTCACCCATGTTGCTACTATAGGTGAACCAATGCTGTTTTCTGGCCTCAAAAATATTTCTCAGTATGATCCATATCCAATATTGGATGCTTCTCAAAGGACGCATCACCACAAAAAATGTAGTATTCTACGTATATCATATGGTAAGGTTCTGGATGATATATTTATATTAGTGACATCCTGAATAAATTTTTCATGGAAATATATCCATATTTAAGGGCTAAAATGTATTCTATTGGACCAACCCTTTCCACTATTTCAAAAATCCTAAAAAAACCATGGCATTAGATTTTCTTTTTCTTGATATAGTGTTAACCCAATCTACATGAAACCTGAAAGAAAACAAGATGACCAAACTAAAATTCAAGAGTTCAACTCTAATGGCCACTATTTGATTACTAACTACTATTCATGGTTACAATCCACTTCTGGATCAACATAACCTGTTCAGATCTCTCCGACACTAGACTAGGCCCAATAAGATGTGACTCACCTATCTTTATCCAAAAAATTGGCGAGTAGAAAAAAAATTCAACAAAAACCTCAAAAGGTTACATTTCGATCAATTCCTTGAAGCTATTATTATATACCAACTCCCAAAGTGTTGTATGTTTCTCCCATGAACCACCAAAATCCAAATCACCAGCTCTGAAAATATCCTCGAGAACCTGAATAGTACACTAAGATTTACAATCAGTCTATTGATGATAGGTTGTGCATAAAAGAACTCACGATCCCAGTAATTTTTGACAGATCCTGATAGAAACATGATGTGAAACTAGGATCTCTATATACAATAATAATCCTTAAAAAAACTGTAAAACCAAACCACTTCCTGCAAGTAATTATTTCATAGACTATTAACTCTAAAGGTTTACCTAAAAGGTAATAAGTGGAATACTTTAGTTAGTTGATCCAAGAAACCCAAAAAAACTACTTATTTTGGGTCATCCTAGGGTTTTCTACCACAAAATACATTGGAACATCCTCCCATTTCCACTCAGCAATGGGTAAATGATGAAAAATCCCAGCTAGACTTATATTTATGGCTTTCACATGTTTACAAGTGAAGCATTTAGCCAGTAATATTTCCATCTCCTACTACTTTTGAGACCACCAGTACTATCTATATAGATCACAATACATATTTGTTAAAATAGTATGCTCTGTCCATATAGAATCCAAAAACTCCGTCATCAACTCCTTCCGTAAGCCCGTAAAAATCCATACTCGACCATGAAAATGAAGATAATTTCTATAATCGAGAGCCTATCCAAATCATGTCGTTCCAATATATAATTTTTCTATCAAAACTGATCCCTTTAGATCAGACAACTGATCGATCTTAATATTGTCCAAAATCTTGGGTATAATAAATATCATTTGAAATCTAGTCTCCTATGAGATTCTTGAACATCTAGATGCATGTCTACAATGATGAAAATTATCCTCCACTCATTAAGATACATCCGTAAAACCTATATATTTTTCTTTTGGGTCAAATTTTGGGCAATGTTGTTACCCTTTCATTGTGTATAATCTAATTCAATGTTAAATGTCTTTATATACTTGACCGACCTCCTCTACTAATGGTTAAAGTTCTTCTGATAAGAGATGTACATGATGATCTTGTGATATGTGTATATCATAAAACACTCACCCATGTGATAGTGTCTCAAAAATCTCAGGGTATGTATAGCTGCAAAAAAAAAACTCTAGATAATTAAAAGGGTAATTCATCTCATGCGGTCTCAGCTACCCTTAGTGGGAAGAAACCAAACCATCCTTTTACATTGGAACTACTCTGAGTCAAACTACAGATGCATCATAATACATGGTATAATAATTACCTAGAATAGGTAATGTGATGATTTGTGATGAGGTCATCCTTCCTTTCAGCTCTTGAAAATATATCTCACAAGAATCCCAAAAAAAACATCATCCCCTTCTTGGTCAAACTAGATATTGGTGCTTCCAAATGAGAGTAATAATGGATAAAACTCTAGTAAAATCATGCTAATCTCTGAAAGATTTTAATTTCAAAAATGCTTATATGGGTGTTCCCAAGGTATCAAAGTTGCATATTTCATCGGGTCCACTAATACTTCTACCTCTGTGATGACATAGACCACTAAGTTCAATTTATTTTTCCAAAAAGTACATTTGGTTATCTTGGAGAAAAGACAATGATCACTCAATGTATACCTGATGATGTCATAATTTTTGACATGATTATATGTTTACTGAGAGTACAATAAGATATCATCGATAAAAACACATATAAGATCCAGAAATGGATGAAATATCATATTCATTAATAAAATTAATACCAAAGGCAAATTAGTAAACCCAAAGGTCATCACTATGAATATATACAAGCCATACCTACTCTGAAATGAAATTAGAGGTATGTTTGATGGTATCACCCTTTGTTGATGATATCCTTATCTCAAATCATTCTTGTAGAATATTTAATCACCTCATAAGTGGTCAAAAATATAATAAATCTATTGAAGTGGATACTAGTTCTTGACCATCATTAGATTCAACCTATGATAATCCAAAAATAAGCACAAAGATCTATAAGACCTTTTAGAGAAGAGAACAAGAGAACCCCAAAGAGATAACAAGGTTGTATGAATCCTTTAGTTCCTAGATCTTATAATTGAGTCATTAACTCTTGAAGATTTGATGGATCCATTTAGTTAGATGAGATATAAATTGGTTCTACTCATGGAACAAACTTGATCCTGAACTCAACCACTCGCTCGGTTGGTAGGCCATAGATCATATTGGGGGAAAAATTTTAAAATTGTATACCAATGGAGGAAAAGAATCCAGATTAATTCCACCACCATCTGGAAAATGACCTGCTATTTGGGTTTTGAAAAAATACAAACATCGCTAAATTGGTCCTACATGACGAGTCGGAAGATCCCACATAGCATGGAGAAAATAAATTCTTCCTTCATATATTTGGAAGGTAACTATCCTCCAATAATAGTCGATATGATCCTTGTATAGATCTAAACAATATATACCATGAATCAATTAAAATCATATTATTTCAACTAAAATTGGTTCCCAAAATAAATGGTAACCACCCATCTCTAGAGACACACCTCGAAAAATATAATATTTTCGGACCACACTCTCAATGGTCTGCGAATGGTTAAAACATCCACTAATCATTCCACATCCGAGCCCAAACCATTTTCAAAAAGGGATTATTGAAAAGAATGTGATTCTCTTATATTAAACAAAAAAATATAAGGTGGATGATTCAAGGATCGTACCTCTGATAATAGGCAGTCATGCATCCACCTTAGCTAGTGTAGTCTAAAAAACGTGAAACTGAATTGCCCATAAGCCCTGGGATTGAGTATGAATAACCAGATCTGTTTCCGTTACATGGTACTATTTCTCAAGCACAAGGGTAACCTACCCCCTACCTCAACATGAACGATCTATGGAACTCCAACTACTAGCCCATCGAGTGGTAGCTGAGCCACTTCGCAATTCCAGTTAATTACTTGATCTTCTTCCACTGGTCTTCTGTAGTATTTTCACACAGAACCACTGGAGAAAGCCCAGTCGGCCACATATACGACACTCGACTGCAGGGTAGGGACACTTCTGGTTCTTATGGCCAAACATTTCACACTTATAACACTTGAATAGAACATAATATTGAGATAGTTTTCCACTTCCATGAGTTCTCTTTGCACCACTGCTTCGGTAGAAACTGTCAAAATGAAACTTCTTACCACTTGAATAATAACTCTCAGATTTACCTACTAAAATACGATGGCCACTACCCAAATAATTCCCCATATTCCAATTTTTGATGAGTTTTTGATTCATCATCTCTTAAAATCATAATAAAGTATTCAATTACATGAAACCAAATCACATATGTAACACCATCCTAGAAGTGTCTCACCCTTGAGATCTCATCATCTACCAAATATGGTTTAAATTATTGTATGTATGTAAAACATCTAAAATAGTTCAGAACTGAAAAAACACTCCTTCATTAGATATAGGAACTCAAAATAATATTTATCCCTCAAGGTATCATAATAGAAATGGATTAGTAACTTCATCTTGAAGCCCTTCAAAGACATCTCATCCTGCTTCCAAGATTCCTCCAAAATTGACCACTAATTCTTGGTAGGTTTATGAAGAATATACACAACAAATTTTACCCTCATATACATGGGTGTATCAAGATTCATGAATATTTTCTCGACTGAATCAATCTAGATATTGCCTACCTAGGGTCCCCCATCACTAGTACACACAGGGGGGATTCTACAGTTAAAACTATATTGTCAGATTAGACATTGAATGAATGGTACAAAAAATTTCTTTCTGTTGATCACATGACCCTCAGGATGTGTTTGCGAAGATAAACATACATCTTCCCATCAGTAACTAAAGGATTATCTAGATCATCTAATTTATGAGATTATTGATTTCCACTCTCCTGATGCTCGAGTCGAAGATGATGATGAGAAATTTTCTCTACAAGATATACACAAACCTTAGGAAAATGTCTAGGAACATGGTTAACCAAAATGGTTTCTACAAAAGAGATCCAAAGACTCTTGATCTATCCAGATATGTCTTAAATGTTTTTATCATAAAACAATAACTAATTAAATTTTTTAAATAAAGTGGGTATCTCATATCATTGTTTAATTGGAAAGTATATATCACATGAAAAAATATATATATCCTAATCATGAACCATGCATATTCTCATTACCATGTCCCAATATATCCTAGTCTCATTTCCAAATTTTCATAAATAGTGCAGCCAAACAAAAGAAAACATGATCCTTTGATACCACTTTGAAACGTCCACTAATTAGGCACTCTCTCACGTGATTAGATAGGGTTGGTCATGAAATCTCATGCATGAATCCCAATACACAAGAGACTTCTAACTAGTAGTAGGTGTATGAATAGTATTTTGGGGAGACTATACCCCATGGTATAAAGTTTCATTTATTAAAAACAATTCTTAAATAAATGGAAATAATCAGAGTAAATACATTGAGGAAGACAAAAATAAAATGCAAGTAAATAATCAAATAAATAGATTAAGAATTATGTAATGACACTCTAGAATTTAAATAAATGTCATTCTATAAAAATACATGTAAAATACTAGAGGACTCAAATAAATGACTCAGAGACCTGGGTCTTGAACCCCATATCGGTCCCATCTCCACAATCATTCCCATCATTAAACAAACAATAAATAACATGTTCCTTTCCATTTATCCAAACCTATATTAATGAAATCCACCTGACTTCCAAACGAAGAACAAAATAGAGTGTGGGTATAACTCAGTAGGTCGACACCAGCAAGTATAAACTAAACGGTCTGATAAAAACTATATGTAATAAAGCGATAAACAAGTGTATTAATTAATTCCAGAATTAATAAAATACAACCATGAACCTTTTTGGCCTCACTCTACAATATACTTGAGCTTTAATTACCACCATGTTGCCTATAACTATATAACCATGGTAAAATAACCAACCTAAGCACCATGAAATAATATCTTTGAGATGGTCTTACGACCATGAAAACTAGAATCATATCACCACGATAAAATATCATACTTCGACACCATGCATGAATATCTCTAAGCATATCTTACGACCGTGGAAACCACAACCATATAACCTTGTTAAAGTCACACCATTCCATTTAAATTCTCTATAAGCATTAAAACATTTTTAGTCTAATACCTATAAGTATTACATCATGGGACCAGGCATAGCCAACTCTCTATAAGCAATACAAAATGCGACATGGCCAAGCCAACTTCTTATCAGCATTAAAACATATAAATGTGCATGTTCTAGAGCCAAGCCAGATATATAAGCATTATATCATGGAACACATTCTCTATTAAACAACTTCCATATCATAATATCACAACACAACACCCTTTGGATAAATATTAGAATTACCATTATTCTTTCATAACTGACATCCAATTTAATTCACAATTGACTAAAAATTATATCAATTAGAAATAAGCCACAATTTCTGGATTCTAGAATTAGAAATCATCCTAGTTCACATGTGATACTAACTATAATTTAATCCATTACCCAATTAAAATAAATTTGAAACCAAAGGAATTTATGGAATAATCGTGTTCAATTATTTAATTGATTAAGATTCATCCAGCTATAGTGCAATCATAATATTTCATAAAAAGGGAAATTATTAAAAAATTGTTAATATTTCAACCCCTACCTTTAACTGATGATCCAATAATGATTGCAATGAAGAAACCCCATATGGAAGAATGTGTGCATAATTTCCAAGAGTTTCCATGATCAAAATTGATCATGAGAAAAACCATTAACGTAATTAACTAATGGATTTCACCACAATAGTTTGAGAACAAATGGGAAGAGATAAGAATCATAACCTAAAGAACTTACCAAGCATTAACGATGTAAATGGAATGTCTGGAAGAAAAGTTGGCACTCCGATATCCCTTGGACAATTTCCAAGGGTTGAAAGGAGAGGAGATATATTTAAATAGAATTAATATTGGCCACATGGAATATTTAAAATAGCAGGTTGTGAATTTTCATGATTTGTAATGTGGTTACACATCATGTAAGTTTTTTAATGGAATGCACTAAAAAACCCATCCCCTCATATTTAATTTATTAAAACCCTTGAGAAATAACACGAAATTAAACCCCATCACATGACATGTAAATGTTCTGTAATTCACTTTTTATCCCATTTTACTTTTAATAACACGATCCCCCTTAAAAACATCTTATCCTACTAATAAATAATAAAAAGAATAAACCATTTATTCTCAAATTTAAATAACTCAGACGAGCATACATCCTTGAACATTAGGTCATGTATCCTACAAATATCTCCATGATAATACTCTTTGTGGTTTCAGATATTTCTTTACAACCCAAGACTGCATTTATTTAAATGACATAATTTAATAACAAAAACACTATAGAAAGAAAAGATTACTGAATAATATAGAGAGAGTTGTACGTGAAAAAATAAAAGATCTTAAAAAATCATCATAAACCCGGGGAAATAAATATTAAATATATATTGTTATGGGATATCATAAACATATTAAAATGATAATAGATAACATAAGCATAACATAGTGAACTATGATCATATTTTATATCCCAGGGTAAGATATTTACTAAGATATAAGTCTAATCCAATGTATTTGATGAATATAAAAATATAGACCCACACATCACATAATAATATTTCAATAAATATGATTTCAACATGTAAATGAAAATAATCATTGATGAATGAAATTAATTTTGTGATTAACCCATTAAAATAATATGGGTTAATTAATATTTTTGTTTAGCATAAAAATTATTCTAATATAGTAAGAAGATTATACAATGAATTTAAATATTAATGTAAGGAGAATAAATTTTTAATAAGGAATATTCAAAGAGTGGAATATAAATCATTACTAACATATACGTGATATATTTTAAAAGTATAGAAGAAATTATAGTAATTCAAAAAGAAATTTCCCTAGTGCTTTCATTATGCTGAAATATTTGAAATGAAGAGGTGAATGATTTAATAATTAGTTTCTAATGATCCCATAAAATAATGTAAAAAAGATGAAATTATGAAAAAAAACTTTAATATACTGAATAAGAATAAAAAATATATATAAGGAATCAAAAAACAATGAAGATAATCCCTTTTATTAAAGGTAGTAGATTTTTTTTAAATTAATAAGAAATATCCTTAGTATATTGATGTTTTTTGAAACAAGGGAAAAATTGATGATTGGAGTAATAAATAAGTATAATTATGATAAAATGTTTTTAAATGAAATATTTTATGACAATTAAAAAAGAAAACATATAAAAATAGATAAAATATTTTTGATAGAGATATGAAGTAAGAAATGTAAGAAACAATTGAGTGATCCCCATTCCAAAATACTAAAGCATGGAGTATGAACTAATTGATGCATGGTATAAAAATTGTAAATAATTTTAATGGGTATACGATTTATACATATAATAAGATATAAAACAATACATACAAGGAATATAATGATTAAATACAAAGAGATTCCATAATGAGTTCACCCAACCAAAACTCTCGATTTTTCTGAATGCACTAAAATTAACTGAATAAGAAATATTATTTTATTTAGTAAATATTATAGTGCCTTATTTATATTTTTAACTCAATATTAATTAGTTATTTTGGTTAGTTACTTATTTATTATCCAGTCATAGTTTATATCAATGATCAAATGATAATGGATAAAATTGTTCCATGCTATTTTTGTGTGTGTCGATTTTAATAATGTTTTCTTATTAACGAGTCACCAACTGTAGAATAGTGAAGGTAAAAGAATACTTATTTCATAATAAATTATAATTCCCTATTTTTATGTTATATAATATACATGCATGATTCATAATGAAAAAATTCATAATCCATTAATTTTAGTTTATTTTACCAACCCCCATGATTTATTTAATACTTACTATTTATTTGGATATATCTATTAAAGAACTATAAAAATAACATAAATTAATAATATATAAAAATTTTATATGATTTTTATGATTTTAACCATATATAAAAATACAAATTAAAATAGAGTAGTATTGTTGGGTAGAATATTGAACAGAACCAAACATGAATGTGCTATAATAAAAGATTGATAATGAATTAATTAATATTTCATTATTATACACTTATTATGAAATATATTAATTTTAATTATATATTACTAAATTTATTAACTATATATAATAATATTCATGAGGATAATATTAAAAATATGTAATCAAGAATTTGTTACATACTTATAAAATGTTATATCGCCTCATATTGTACATCATTCAAATATAGTCTTTTAAATCCCTTATTGTGATAAGAGGCCACAAAATGTAAAGATGTATTGTGTTAGAGAGAATTTGGTAACATTAAGGATATAAAAATCAACATTATAACAAATTTTAATTAATGTAGAAGGCATATTTTATAGATATAATTTGATTGACATTTTTTTAATAATCCAAATCATTAATGGCTATGGAATGTTATTTTATGTTAAAAGTGAATCATAAATGAAAATGTAATCTGTATCATTCAATTATTAAATAAAATTATCTCATGATATGGATTTATGTTTTTATTATTTCACAAAGCAATTTTATAATATATATTTCATTTATAAAAACTACGAGTCCATTTTTACTATTTAATATAATAAATTATTTTTCATCAGAAAATCATATTTAACAGTAAACCTATTTTAATTCCCTTGTTCATAAAAATGAATCAATTTGAATAAATTCAACTGAAAATATGATAAATTTAATAGTTAAATAAAAACAAAAAATATATGTAAAAAAATAATTATTAGATTAAAATCTATTTATTTGAACGTGAATGATTGCATTTTTCTATATTATGATTAGATGATTATTAATAAAATGTTAATTTTTTATTAAATCATTTAAAGAAAGATTATTGTAAATAATTAAAAATATAATTTTCATAATAAAACATAAAACAAAATATATTTTAAAATAATCATTAAACATATTAGTATAATTATATTGATAACATCTTTACTATTACTTACATAACCCCTCATGAAATCATCATAATCCCTGAGTATGAGACAAGTAATGGTTGCATTTTTAAGTGTTAATTTAGCTATATGGATTTAGTGTTGATCTATTCATGGTCGATCTTATCCAATGGATGATTCCATTGAAATTATATGTACTGTTTTTTAATAGACTTCGTAAAGGGAAACCCTTCTTGTGGTACTGATTTTCCAATATACTCAAAGGAAATAAATTCCTCATATATATATATATAGTTTAAAATACACATACACCATAAAATAATTATATCCATAGCTCATCTAGGCCACTTATTGTCTCCTTGAAATTTTTACAATATTTTGAATATTTTTAAATCAATTTTAATTATATAACATTGTGTGATTTATATAAGTAACTATAAGGGATTAAACTTCAAGATTGAGGCCTCTTATTTAATTTTATTTATTTCCATTTTTTATATTCAATAACTATATTCCATAAAAAAATTAATTTATAATTATATGAATTGTTTTTTTACTTTGAATTTGTATATTATAACTCAATAAAATAAATCCTTATTAATTTATACTTGATTTTTGTTTGAAATAAAATAATTAATTCTTCTCAAAAAGATGTTATAAATATAAATTTGATACTACAGTCTTAGGTATTGCAACCCTTCACCTTAAAAACATTCCCCCTTAAAATTTCATTACTCAAATATAAATAGATGAGTGATTTTTTTATTACATAATTAGGTTCCCATGACAATTCATTGAAATTATTATTTAAAATAAAAATTGATAAATAGATCTTTTTATATTATTGTTTGATATCTCTATAATCTCATTCCTTCATCAGTTATTCCTTATAAATAAGATCATGATCAAGTTATGTAGCATATAGATTTTTTACTCTTGATGGATCTATAAATACATTCTCATGATTGATACGTAGAAAATGTTGTGTACTTGTAAAAGGGGTTTTAGATGTTTTGTTGTATAAGTTATAATTCCCACATGATTAGGAATCTCTAGTTGACATGTGTATCTAGTTTTTAAATTTCCCTTAATTCTAAATCACAATACCCTCTTTTATGGTGATATTAAATGGAATACATTCTCTCTAGAATTAAAATACATATCTCATTGATAATTACTAGCATAGACCTTGTTGTAATTTTTTGATGCCATAAAAGGTTACTAAATGTCTTGAATCTTCAATATCATTTCACGATAATGTTTTAATCCCAAATTCAAAACTATAATAACTTCATCCCTACAAATAAATGTAATTAAAGTTGTTCCATAAGAATCCTTGTATGGTTCAATTTCAATGATTTAGTGATTTTTTTTGAAATATGGTAACTCCACCAGTAGGAGATATTTACAGCAACCTCTTTTAAAAAAATAAAAAAATTATATAACAATATTTTGAATGTAAAAAATTTCCATAATGATTGGCCAATAGTTTAAGTGTGACAAAAATGATTTAATTTAGTTATTTTTTCAATTATTATTGAAATATTATTCATATGTTTGAGATAATCCATATATCTCAATCAGATATTATTGAATGTATTACTCAATGTAACGATAACCATTCTTTTAATATATATCTTGGACTATGATCATGTGATAAATCCACTTGAATAAAATTAATAGGATTAATTTATAAGAATGTATACTGAATAGCACGTTGAATTATTTCCATCAAAGATCAATGGAAGGCCTAAAAAAAGAACACACTAACGTACTTCCTTTTCCATGTTGTTATAGGAAATGGTTGCATGATTTTCTTATACTTATTATGTTCTGGATTAAATTTCTAGTAGACTATGGATCAACATGTATAATAATTAATATTCCTCATCAGTTTTACCCAATATAAGTCATCTATAATATTTATTTATATCACTTTATTACCTATGTGAATGGATAAATATGAGTAACCCAAATTATCCAAGAAATCCTTTAATTATATCATGTATTAGACACTTGTTTTTTTTAATTTATAATTCCATATTTATCAAGTTCAAACTATTCAATATTTAAAAAAAAAATTGTTTCTTCATATAATCATTTTAAACCTACATAATAATTACTTAGTTAAATAATTGTGAAACAATTTTGGCAATTTTTGATACTATACATTATGTTATGACTTTCATGATTATATAGCGTCATTAGATTAATGTAGGATAACTGACAGGATGAGGGGTGAATTAGTGATCAATTTTACTTTATATGAATGTTTCTTTAATTGGTTAAGAAAATATTTCTAACCTATAAAAACCTATTGTAGTTATGATCCACTCAAATATAATTCTCAACCACATCTTTGATTACAAAAAAAATATGAAGAGAGACTAGTATGTGAAATTTACATGGTACAATACAACGACATACTACATACCATGTTAGTTATTCCTCCCAACATGGATTATTTTACTACCAACATTCTGGATTATAATGCAATATAGAGAATATGGGTTTAAACCTATTAATCATTTCTCCATTTAACCATGCTTATAACCCCAATCAACAGGATATTCTTCCATAATTTGATATAACCCCAACTAATTTAACTATATCAACATTATTCATGATTAGTTATACCCCAAACAAAATGTTCTGAATAACTGGTTATACACCCCATCTACATATTATTTTCTTCATATTTTCTAATACAAAATAGAAATATATTTACTTCTGCGCATTTGTGTTGTATCAACTTCACATGTATACAATGTTAAATATCATAAACAACTCTCATAAGAGATTATTACACCTAATATTTTCAACTGATACTTAAAATAATTATATATTCTCAATGTGAACATTCCCAAAACATTTTTGGAAAATATCCTTGGATGAATCTATAAAATAAAATCCATATGGTATTCACTATATGTGATGGGTCTACAGATGATGGGTATATATACAATTAACCTAACCACACACCAATCTAACATAATCTCGTGGATGCACCTCTCCCCAAAATTCTTGGTCCTATTCATAACAATCTCATGAAGTAATCTCAGTTTGACGGAACTATTATTTAATTTATTTGGAACTCAGTTTGTTGTTCTCACTATCTCTTCTTTGTCTAATGAATCTCACTCCAATGTAACTTCTTCTCTATATAATGAAAATTGATCTGATTGAACTCGAATTCAACCAAGTCCTTTGGTCGGAACTCAAATTCATTTTCCCACTCAATGAAATATTTTCTCTCAAAAAAACCGACTCAATTGAGTTTTTCTATGATCTTATCATGTATTTTATAATATTCTCAAATACACTTGAATTTTATTAAATGATTCCCCCTTTTGGAACATCCTTAAAATCAGTTTTAGAGAACTTCATCACACTTAATGAACCTCATAAATATAGAAAATATTCAATAGCAAGCTTAGTATCTTTATACTGAATGAATTTTCACTTTTATGTCAATCACTTTATAACTCATTTCTCTGGGGGAACAACTCCAACACCCTTTTCCTGATGGAATCAAGGACTTTCATAATCTGATGGAACTCCATTTAGTTTTTATTTTTTTAGTAATCCAATATTCAATAATATCATAATATTTTTTATAATGACATCTCATATCTGTATCCAGTGGATATTTATAGTTCAATTAAACTAGTTCACTTTATATGCAATCATTGACCAATGAACAAGAATAATTATATTTGATCAAATTTCCATAGAAACTAAAATAAATACATCTTCATAGGATCATCTAGCTAATGAAATTATATTCCCTATTTAAACATTCATCCCTCTGATGCCTTTTAACTTCATCTAAAAATATTATACTTCACACAATTCTTGTAAAATCCTCAAATTTATCTATTTGATGACATCATGATTCTCAGTCAATTGGACGTTTTGAGTGTCTTTTAAATTGAACTAAATGAACCATTGCAACATCCTAGACATATCAATATAGTTCTATACTCATATTTCCTACAACATTAAACATATAAAATATATCTTTAATATGAAGAACATTTTTAGTCTATCATTATCCATCCAATACAACTACATAACAATCTTCAAACAGATTAAATTTTCTCTAAATTCTCTATATGACCATTAAGAATAAAAACATCAGACCCCAATACTTTTAATTCCACAATCAATATTTATACATCCACTTATTTTAACTTCATAACTCATATCTCAATCATATAAGAACTTCACTATCACATCCATCTTGTGACATTATCAAAAATTGTAAACTCATATCTTGATATTTCATCATAAACAAAATTAATACATTTTTAGAAACTCATAGAAACATATATTATTTCATGAACTTATTCATGATGTTTTTAACATTATGAATAGAACTAAATCATCGAATTTTTTTTGACACATTGTTATACTTCATAAATAATGTTTCATACACCTCATAAGGAATTTTCCTTTACCTTAAAAAGTAATGTTTCCACCCTAACTAAAGAAACATATTCTCTCAACATTATTTATAAAAACATATTTACATATTTACAAAAAATGAAACCAAAACTATTTTTTTACAATAATCACCCCTTTTGATTATTTCAATATGAACTTAAAATTTTATACATATCAAAAGACAATATGTGTTGTCAATAATTTCTTTATGATGTTTACATCACCCTATATGTTACGTATCACTCTTATTGAAAATAAAATACCAAGTTAACATTATGATTCTGTTAACACAACATCTTTTCTCATAATCATAAAAACATACATAAAGAGAAAATTAGTATAACATGTGTTTCTTAATATAGAGTGCTTAACTAAAAAAATCTTAGTATAAGTGGGTGAACCTAATATAGAAAAAAAACTGTGTCAAATCAAGGTGATATATGTTTTCCATAACATTTATTTCTTTTAATTCATTCCAATGATTCTGCCAAAATAATTATAATAGTTGAAATATGAGAATGTTGTTTAAGGGAAAACATGAACCCATATTAAAAAACATATCATATTAGTTCAGGTCATTAAGAAAAACTTTCCTTGAAATCTCATCTACCTTATCAACCTTAAATCTTATTTTCAGAAATGTGTGAGACTCCTACATTGTAAAAAGTGTTTCTCAACTTTAATGGTAGAACTACATTCCATGTCATGCTGATAAAAATGTTTTATGATGAACACTTCCTCTAACTGTAAAGTCTATTATAACACTCAACCATCTTCCTTACATTCTCCCCTTCAACTCACTACATGTTTATAAAAATAACAATTAATATTATGAATTAGGAAAAATCAAAGTGTTCCTTATCATTAACATTAAAATAGTCAATATTATCTTACTATCAACTTATTTTTATTCTTATATTTTTTATGGGATGTAATTTCTCTTTTATGGTTATCCTTCAATGATTTTGCTATCAGTTTCATCTGATCTATATAATATTTAGATGAAGCTATCATAATCTCTTAAAATTTAATAACATCTTTGTTACAATGATTTTGTAGCTTCCTCTTCATGAATTATTCTTTTGATGTTGATGTATTGATATTACATTTTTTGCAACATTCCTATCTTCCATAGATATCTTAATTTTTTATAAAATATTAAACCATCATCTATTGTAAAAAAATTATTAAATTTTTCTCATTTTCCAAAACAATTTTACGCCATTTTTATGCAATTGAATTTTTTTCATTCTCCAACTATCTATATATAGCCATTTTCTAGATAAATAACTAAACATTCATTCCTAGATTTCTCAACTTTCTTCAACTTTTTATATGTTTCTCTAGTGGAATTAACATTCCTCACCTT
Source organism: Viscum album (assembly GCA_963277665.1). Classification (NCBI taxonomy): domain Eukaryota; kingdom Viridiplantae; phylum Streptophyta; class Magnoliopsida; order Santalales; family Viscaceae; genus Viscum; species Viscum album. Next base: position 1,875,613,577 of record OY728150.1, on the reverse strand, counting down.
CTGAACATTATTTTTCTACTCATTACACTTTCATGGAATGTTTATTCTTATCAAATAATTATACCCTCTTTATTTATACCTTTTTTGTGTAGTGAAATATTATAACACAAAAAATATTATTTATTCCCCAAAACACCACAACACTAATAATGACATTTGAATATCGATCTTTCATACAGATAGTAATAATGTATTGAGATTTATTGATGTTGTGTTTTTAAAAACTGTGGGATACTTTGACTGGTGAGTTGCTTTATTCAATTATTTCACTTATTTTTAGTAAAAGATTATTTCACATAAATAGTAACCTTTTAACATGTATTGATAGTATAAGAATATTCACTTTATGATTTTTTGGGTATAGAAATGATCTAATTCTGTCGATATTTCATTTCACCATCTCGAGAAGATTCACCTTTAATATCAACTATTCTTTGATGTCTTCTATCATATTCCATAACTAACTTTGTGTTTTAAGAAATATTGATTGTGTTTCAAAAATATATTCATCTTTCCAGGCCAAAAAATAATGTAAGAGCTTTATCATTTTCTCTAATTCATCCAAAAACATCATGTTCTATGAACGTTCATTAATATACTTTTTTCAATATTTTCAAAATTCACTTACCTAGATGATGTTTCATTATAAATTTTTCGTATTCTATCAATATCACTAAATTTCATTTCTATTCTATAATCACATTGTCATTTTTCTACTCGTTCATGATTCTCTCACCATTATGAAAATTAATTTCTTTAACTTCCACTTCTAATTACTTCGTTTCAGTCTTGAGTTTTTTAATTTTCATATATAAACTTCTAAATCTTCATTAAGAATCTAAAAATGTAATTTTTACTCTCCAATGTCATCATCATTGGTTAATAAAACAATTTTTATTCTAATATATTACCATAATGTGAAATGGAAATCAAAATCATTACTAGATAAAGAATCATCTGACTCCCTTCTTCCCAAAACACTTTTCTTCATGTTGATAGAAAACCTTTTCTTATGTTTCTTACAATTAGACTTATAATAAATCTTATCTTATTCTTCTCATTGAGAATATTCTTACTTCTTCATAGAAAAATAGCCAACAATATATCCTTTATTATTAAAATTATAATATTTAAGAGATTGTTTAACTTTCCACATTCTTCTATTGTATCTCCCCAAAAGAAGAATCATGATTATGTTGATGTCCATTACATTATCCTATACCTCAAAATCAATTGATTAATCTACAACTTATTTATCTATTGGATTCCATTTTAACTGAGATTAAAAATCTATTTTTCATTATCCTTATTTTTAATTACTTTTTTCACATCTCATATATTATAATAATGTTATGAAGCGCATCCAAAAAAATATATTATCGATCTTATAAAGATAAAATTATTTCAAAAAATCTATATTCAATTTTTCTCATCAGTTTCTTAATATGAAGAAAATATTATAGATTCTCATAGAAACCTCTAATATTTATAATAATCTCATTAACTCTTGTAAATTATATACCAATACATTATTCATCATCCATCTTAATATCATCAAACATTCTCTTCAGTATTTATAGTTTAGATTATTTAACTTCATTATTTCCTTTATAAATACTTCTCAACTTTTATCCAAAAAAATTATCCATTAGGAACCACATAATATTTGAATGAAAATTCTCTCAGAGAACCATCAATTTTAAATTTTCATCATTTCCATTAACATCAAAATATTTCTTATTATATGTTATCATAAAAACCATTGTAATTAATGGAAATCCGTTTTTTTATAATCTATAAATTCAAGGACAAAAGATAAAATAGATGTTAACATCCAATTGTTACAACATTGATAGTATCATCTATAAAATACTGAGAGCCCTCGAATGTTCATAGAAACAATATTATATATCTTTAGTATACAGTGGGATCATTAATAGGGAACCTATACTTTGATACCAATCAAAGTTCCCTAAATCAACATAAGATCACTGAGATGGGAGGGAGGTGAATTAGTGATCACTTTTAATTTATAGGAATGTTTGTCATCTTAGTAAGGAAAATTTTTCAATCCAATGAAAACTTGTTCGAGCTACAATTCACTCAAACATAAATTTCAACTTATCATTTCATATAAAAAAGATTTAATGGGAAATCAACAAATTAAATTTAAACGGTTTAGTATAGAGACCTCTTTCTTTCTTAATTAGTTATTCCCCCCAACATGGATTTTTTAGTTATCTTATTTATGAATAACAATGGAATTAGTGGAGACTAGTTAACCACCCAGGTAATAATTCATCCATTAAACCCTAGTTATAACCACTGTAAACAACTGAACTTCTAAATTTTTTTATACCCTCCCACTAACTTGATTAAATACTCTTTATTCATAGATGGTTTCCCCCACCCCTACAAATCCACAATCCATTTTACTAAATTTCTATAACCTGAGATAAAATCTCTTTTCTTCTAGTTTTGGTGATACACTAAAGGAAGATATTGACATTATCCCCAAGTAATTTTGATCTCCTTCACTCGTGTACAATATTCATGATCTTTAAAGGCTCTCATAAGAGTCAATTGGCCATGAAACATCCTGAAGATCTTGATAAGACATTAATATTCTCAATTTTTAATTTTCCAAAACATTTTTACCAAAATTTCTTGGAATCATTCAATCAATTAACTAAATCCAGTATACCCACTTTCTAATGGGTATCTATCCAATGAGTACCAATTTAATTCATCTCACTATAATTCAATTCGGTTTGATCATTTTGATGAACCTCTATGTGATGTTATCAATAGGATTCATTTTTATCTAATGAAGAAAGATCAGTCTGAAGAAACTTTTCTTCAATAGAGTAGGAACTCAATTAGTTATTCTCATTATTTCCTCGTTTTTCAGTGAATCACGTTCTAATGAATGTTATACTATATTTGATGAAACTTGGTCCAATATAACACTTCTATGAGAATGTAGAAACATTGGTTTGAAACTCATTAAACAAAATTTTCATCACTTCACCTCCTCCACATTTATGAATAGTTCACATACATTCTCTATATTATTCCACCGAATTATATAGGTGAACTTCCTAGAGTTGGTGGGGGGGGGGACCATGAAATTCCCTTCCTATTGAAAATTTATATTTATAATATTATTATTCAATTGTATTTATGTCGGATCTTATAAAATCTATTAAAAAATTTCCAATCATATATGATGTTTCTTAAAATCATACCCTTTCATATAACATCATAAAAATCAGTGTTAAAGAACGTTTATAAAATATTATAATCTATAAAATATTTAAGATATTGAACAACCAACTAATAACATTCATTTTTAATGAGTTTAAATTGTTTTTTAAATCTCTTTAGAACTCCTCCATTAAATAAAACAATGATAACTTATTCTATATGATAGAATCAGATAATTTCATTTTCTGATGGAAGTTTTTTCAGTTTAAATTTGTTATTGAAAAATTTATTAAACAATCATGGAATATATTTTTATGATGAAATCTCATATCTTTATCTGATAGATATTCATAACTCTCTCAAATCATTGATATTCAAACGAAACCTTTGATTAATGACACAGTAAATTTTTATCAAATAATTATTCATTACAATCTCAAACCCACTATTCTTTATAAGATTTTAAATCAGATCACATCACGTAACTCAGTATGATGTTTATCCTTCCCATTATATTCAAGATTATCTCAAACTATTATACTACATTCTCTACTTGGATCACCTTTTCATTTATCCACCTGATGACATCTTGAATAAACTTCTATTAAATATTTCTTGTTTCTGTATAATAGACCGTCAAAACCATTGTAACATCATAGAATTACTTATTAAGTGGTATACATAGATTTCATCTAGTTTAAATCATAGAAAAGCTATCCTTCATCAAGTGAACCTTTTTATTCTCTCATTATCCATCTGATGCAGCTTCTTAACATTAATTCGACCAATTACAACTTCTACGAAATTACTGTTTGGTCATTATACATCAAAAATTTGTAACACACTTTTTAGAGACTCAATAAATATTTTTATAGACACTTATTCAAACATCATAACTCATATATCCATATGATAAATACTAATCAATCAAGTAGGTTCAGTAACATTTTCCAACTTTTTACAACTTATAACTTGATCTTTATTTAGAATCCTACTTCTCACATTATGTTCAATTTAATATTAAATTTTCATGGATTGTAGAAGTATTCATGATGTAATGAACATAATGAAAATAAAACCTCCTAACCTTATAATGAAAATTTCATACACTTCATAAGGAGAGTTTCTTAAATCTCATAAAGAAACATCCATAACCTCCACAGTGAATGCTTCCTACCGAACTCTAGAAACACCTTCTCTCAACTATCTATTCAAAAAAAATTGACATATTGGATAAATTAAACCAAATAAAAATTTTAAAAATGATTATAATTTTAATATCATTTAATGTTAGATCTATATCAAACCTCATAATAGATAGGAGAGAAGGACCATTTATACTATGGTCATCAACCACCTTATTTACCTTCTTAAGATGGTAAAATATTGAAATGTAATTATCCTTAATCATCTCCAACCATCCACTTTGAAATAGTTTTATCTCATTAAATGTGAATATATATTTTAATCATTTATTATTAGAATCTATATGAAAATCCCCTTAATATAAATAATTCCAAAATTTTGTTAATGAAAATATTATTGATACTAACTATAGATCGTGTATTGTACAATTATTATTATGGAAAATTAATTGAAAAAAGACATAAAATAAAATGTTATAATTTTTACTATGAAAAAAACAATATAATTGAATAATTTCTATATATCATAAATTATTTTCTGAATTACGATAGTGTGAGTATATGTACAATAACCATTCCCTTCCTAATCTATGGTAAAATCAGTTCAAACAAAGTCAATTAAATTTTTATCATTTTGTTTTTCTTAACCTAATATATAAATATTAACTAAACCCCACTTAACTTCCAAAAAATATAATCCCAAATATAATATTCATATACTTTACATCCTTTTACATGATTATAAATAAAAATTGATGATTAAAACACACACCCAAAACCCTATGTTTTAGTATATTTCGAGATTAACAATATATATCATTCACTCAAACAAAAAGTATAAATTATTCTACAAATTTATTTATATATTAATCCATCCTAGACATATCACTATAGTGGAACGCCTTGTGAGGTATATACATAAGAAAATGGGAGATATAAATACCTTATAAGTGGGAAAATATCATAGAAACCAGTAAGAGATACATGAATGATCCATAAATATGATATATTACAATGATCAGATCAAAACCATGTAAATATAAACAAAATGATGATAATTTATGACATAATAAGATAATAATATTTATAGATTCATCATGAACCATAAAAACAAAATCATATCAAATAAATGTCTAATATATAAAATAGTATGATATCATAAATATAAGTGAAGGACATCTTATAAGAAAATGATTACTTAATGTACTAATCCCATTATTATTGTTCTAGATAGAAATATTCTATTTAATATAAGATTAACCAAATATATTATAGGAATATAATATTTTAGACCAACCCATTAGAAAATAATATATCTATACAAATATGCGTTATATGAAAATTAAAAAGTTCATAAATTTATGAATATATTGTATGATTATCCCATGAACATAAAATAAATTATATATTATTCTTTAGGTATAAAAATTTTACCGAAAGAGGACATGGCTTTTTCAATGAATTTAAATCCCTTGTGAAATAGAGGAAATATTACATTTTCAATATTCAATGGTATAAATAAATAAACCATAGTACCATAGGTATAAAATCATGTTTATGAAAAAAAGAAATTATAATGCAATTGAGAAGGAATTTCCATATAACAATCCTTAAGTTGAAATAGTCAAAATAAAAAGGGGAATTGTAACACCCTAACTTGAAACATTACATTGGGATGGGAAAGAGTACCATTAACCTTAGGTGACATCCCCCAAACAACAAATGCGATCTATAAACACCAAGGGTATACATTATCATTGTGAGATGATTTACCCTAAAACAACACAATATATGATAGATAAACTCAGTTGAGTAAAATGAACATGATATACAATAAAAAACAATAATAATCCAATGAATTAATAAATCGGAAGAATAATTAGCGTCACAATAGTAAAATAGGGACCAATAATTCATGTTCTACCAGGGAAATAATAAAAAGCGAAACCAAGGAACTGATGTGGAACTATAACCAACTCAACCACAAGACATACCCATGATCTAACTCTCAAGTGACACTACTACAAAATCAAGGTTTCATCCTAGTAATGTATGATACCTTCCCTGTTAACATATAATGATAAATGATGTTTGAATTTACAACAAGGTGTATATAATGATGGTACGTATACAAAATGATATGAATTGCCGAAGGATTCCAAAACTCACCCCTCAAACAAGAACTAATTAAATAACATTTAAAATAAAATATGACATATAAATAAAAGACATCTTTAAAAAATACACCTATTCACATGAATTGAAAATAACTCACATATTGATGGTCCCACAAGTCATGCACACACACCACTAATTCAAAGACCCAACCAGTAGGATACCATCCAACATTCCCACTAAATTCTCTAAAGTCATGAGTGGATCTTATCCCTCTAAATCTAAGTCATCACTTGGTGGAATATTACTATGTTCTCAGAAATTAGAATGTAAGCATCTATGATTCAATATGTCCCCATCATATATTATGACCACATAAAATACACACCCCTACCATGTTTTCTCATTTAAGTATTTCATTTCATCTATTTTCAATGAATCCAACATACCAATGATTAAATCAAATAAAATAATTAAAATCAACATGGTTTTTTATCAACAACCACAAAGAGTTTATTTTTTGAAAACCAGAGCCCTCAATTTATTCGACCTGTGGAATGATAGATAAGCCACCTACCTCAATACATTCATTTCTATGAATCGCTTCGTGATCTCATCGATCTTGTAACACCTAAAAATTTTGGGAAATATTTTTAATACTGAAACAAAAATACTATTTTTGATATTTTTAATGACACACAAAATCATGTTCATCTTATCTTACACAAGACAATGAGTCTAGTTTATGTTACTTGCAACATTATGTTTAGACAAAACATTACTTGATATAAAAAAGTTTATATTTAATATGATTATTATGAACTAGCTGTAGGAAGGAAATGTATTCATAATATATTATTTACACAGTTATAATTAATTAAATCCTTAGTAAAAAATTTATATAAAATTAATTTAAAAACTATTTCAAAATAAAAGTAATATTTTTCCAAAAAAAACTATTTTTATGCATATAAACATTATTTATCACAATATATTTAATAAATAATTGTTGGTAAATAATTTTAATAAAATTTATATATTAAATATTCTGTAAGATTTTAAAAAATTATCATATATCTTTTTTATACAACATATAAAAATGAATACCAGTTTATCCCTAAACAAATTATTTTTCTTAAAAAGCATTTTTTGTCACATTTTGGACAATTATTTTAAAAATTAAAATTTGGATATTTTAGAAAAGTTATTTGAAAAAAAAATTAAATTAGATTTTTAATCATTATTTCATAATTATATTTGGGTAAATATTTTATAAGTTTCATAAAAGATAAATTTTTTGATGAATATTAAACATATTAGTTTTTATTAAGAATATTAATTTATTATAATCAATTTATAATCCCAAAAAAGTTTTAAGAAGGATTGAAATGATTAATTATTTAAATTATATATCAAATAATTAATTTTAGTAAATTAAAGTAATTTTATTTGAATTGTGATATAAAATTGTTTTAACCTTTTGATCATTTCACATTTGAAACCTCCTTTCTCATCACATATGTGAGAATAAATTTAAATTAAATATTCTAAATTATGTGAATAGAATTTGTAAAAATTAATTCTATATTTTTAATCTTATAAATATATTATATAATAATGGAAATTAATTTTCTACCATAATTTATAGTAAAAACAGTAAAAATTATTTACCACAGTTATGGTGAAAATGGGTTTGCTGAGGTTTTAAAAAAATGATAAGGATTGAAAATGAAATAAAATTTATAAAAAAATAATTTTACAGATGTATTTATACATTATATATTATATTCTCAATAATTTTCCATTTAATATCTTTTTTCATGAGAAAAACTTTGGTACCACTTTTGTTTTCAAAAATTTCAAGTGTGTCACACAACTCACTTATGGATGGCCACCCAGAATCCTCTCTTATTCATATATCAAAAACCCATTATTTAGAAAATATCAAACCAAATTAATTCTTAAATTCCCTTACATAGTCTTATAACCTTTATTTTTTTCAGATTTCCTACTTAATAATATCTTTAGGGAAAACTAATATAAGTCGTCCGAAGAAGAGGTAATCTTCTCCAACAACCATTTTTATTTTATTTATCCATACAAATACTTCAATTATAATTAATACATCTGGATATATTTACCTGAGTTTCATTAAAACACTATTATGTTTCTTCTGAAGGTAATTAACTACAACCATATCCTCCTCCATCAAATTAGTTATGAAATCATTATTCTTTGTATGGAGGACTACCGCCTTACGAACCGATGTTTTATGTTTTCCATTACCAACTCTCATAGATGGATATAATGACTTATAATTAGTTTACGTATTATATTTATGATATCATTATAATTTTTGAATTATAATATGACACGTATCATTATAAACTCTGTTCTATGGGAAATTGATAGATCACTCTTATGTATGTCAGACTACCACTTTACGAATAAATGTGATTCTTTCACACTATAAAAGAAAGGTAATAAAGATAGGTTTAATGATAATATGTGAAATTTATGAAATAAAAATTAATATTTATTTTTAATATATTAGATAATCTTATTTATTTCAATCAACATATATAATGTAATCAACATTTGTATGTGTGTACGACACACCATCTTCATCAAAGATGTATTTCATTTTCGATCTATAACACTTATGGATTACTATAAAAATATGTACTAAATATATATGATATTTATATCATGTTTAAAAAAATTTAGATTATATATCCATGATAATATTTACAGGACCACAAAGTAACAATAAAAACATAAACAAAAAACTAATTAAATATTCCATGAAATATGACTTTAATATAGAATTGATAGTAAAAGGTTAATTCAAGGGAATAATTAGATCATATATGGTACTAAATATACAATTACAGTTCCAAAATATATTTAAAAATAAATTTATATTAATTATGAAGGAGTCATGAACATGTACAAAAGAATTCAAGACTTAATGTATGAGATTTCTATCTCACTCTTTTACTTCACTATGACACATGCCATATTTACCACCAATTTCTTATATGTGGTGTATATACTTCCCATTTATTTATTTTATTATTCTTCTCATGAACAGTTTCTTAATTTAGATATGAACTTTAGGATATCCCTTTCGTGAGGTTTATGATTCAAAAGATACCAAATATGTAATGTATTTTGTTCTTATTTTTCCTTCCATCAGACGTATGTTATGTTATGAACATATATTCTTTAATGAGGTCTATATAAAGACACCTTCACATGTAATATAATGAATATATTTTTTGTCATGATAGATTATGATTCATTTATTTTTATTCTTTCCTGGGTCTCACAATTCAATGTTTCAAAAGTGCTCAATATTTAATGTTATAAACTCATTAATTATCATGATTGCATATAAATATTTTTATGATGATAAAATCCTATGATGCATATCCCAAGAGACAGGAATTTTCTTATCCAATAGCTTAATCATGAAAATAATTTTTTAACTCATTTGAAACTTTTTATTCACATAAGAGTTCAGAAGAACACTTTGTAAGAAAAATCATCTTTATTTCACTATTTATATATAAATAATTTATCATCTAAAACGTTGATTTCAAAAAATGTTTTTAAAATAAATATAATACTTTTACATATTATATATTAAGTAAAAGTTTACCCATAATTTAAGATTTACAAAAAAATTAATGTAATATTCATTTCAGTTTCCAAAACAATACACATTTATATTTTACCAAAAATTTGAAAAGAAATTTTCGATTAATGTGTACAAAAAAAAGAAATTTATCATAATCATGACAATTATTTTCATTTAAAATTACATTATATGTGTTTAATGTTATAATCAACTAAATTATATTGCATAATATTTTATTTTTTAAAATTTATTTTCAGAGAGGAAATTATATTTTCACCAAGAAATGTTTTAAATTATTTTAAATCTTACATTATATGTATAAAAGGTAATTTTAAAATAATATTATTTATAAATTATTTTATGAATTTTAGTTTTTAAAAATTTAATTTTAATAAAAAAAATCTCCAGAAATATTTTTAATGATCTTTAAAATAAATTTCCATCAAATATGACATCATTTGATGTTAATTATTCTCTACATAGGATATGATCCATGGATACCATTCTTGTATATTATTTGGATGGATTATATTTATGATGAGAATATCATTATGAAACCCATTTCTCTTCCACGGGTTATACAATGACAAATTACTTATGAAACCCATTTCTTTTTATGTGTTATTCCATAATGAAATAATGAAATGATTTTGAAACATGTATCTTTTCCCCTGATTATGATATGATGAAATATTTATGGAACCCAGTTCATTTCACGTTTTATGATATGATTTATGTTTTATTATCATATGGCCCACATCATTATGATTTTTATTATTTGACGGGAGGGATTAATATCCCCCTCCAATGAATTGGGCAAATTTTATATCTCATGATCTAGAGATGATAGGAATGGGGATTGGACTTGGTTTAGAAAGGGATGTTGTTATCTATAATGGTTTTGGGAGTTAAACATTACTAAAATTATGGGTGGGGCATGAACCCATTCCACTATTATAGTCTTATTAGTGATCCCAGACTAATATTGAAATGATTTTTTATTTTTATGTGTATTCTAGAGTACCATGTATTATGCCAATGTCATGCTCTTATGGATCATGTTCCCTGATTTTCATATGATATATGTCATAGGAACTATCAATAATTCTAGAAATAATCAATATTTTTATCTTTGATATGTAGGGTATAGTTTTAGTATGTTATTATCATGTCTTCATACCCTCATTCAGAAATTATATTTACATATTTTTCTTTTTTACCCTTAATGAGAATTTGAACTCACACTTTTTATGTTTCAGTTCCCTAGGTTATGAAGCAATGTTTTATATAGGGTATTTCTATGAAGAGTATTTAATAGAAATATCATTCTATGATACATTAAAGATTGTTTATTTAAAAATAAAATATTGAATCTAGTCTCTAACAACACTTAATAAATGCATTCCTTAGGTGTGAATTTTATTAATGTACTGAATATTAATCTAAAAAAATATAATAATTATGTATTAGAACTATATTTCTTTATATTTGGTATTAAATTATGGGCTTAGTGCATCTTCAAAAACTAGGATTTCATACCTTTAGTGATAACTCTAGGGATATGTCTGAGGATGAATCTAAGGATTTGTGAAAATATAGGAAATTTTACTGTAATTTTGAAAATGATAGATAAATATTTTTCCAAATAGGTTGATTAGTATATGGATAATACTAATGGATGAGGCTTTAGCACAGAGGTACCTAGGGGTAATAACTCTAAAAAGGATACATTGAGATGGGATCAATAATCACTTGGTTCATGAAACTGGTCCCTACTGCACAAACATTTTGTCACTCCCATGGGATATGATTTTTAAATTCACAAAACACATTATGAGAGATCATGTAGGATTTAAGTAATTTATGAATCGGAATAACCTAGGATAAAACCGACGTTTCATATATGGAAAACAATGTGTCATGATATATACATCATATAAGTGAGTTTTCATGATTATGTGGTTCCCCACTATTATAAATATTTCATAAACTATACCTTTTGTTTTTATTTAATATATGGAACCAAAAAGAAAACCTTCTAATGTGGAGTGTGATGGAAAATCAAATGATGTACTTCATAAAGAAAAAATCTTATTGGAGACATAATAACAACTATCACTTATATTCTCACACAACCTTATCCCACCATGAATAATTCCAAACAACCAAATGGGAAATGTAAGGAAAAATTTTATATTGAGTCCTTTATGTGGAAACATGCACCTACCTTCAGTGGATATAATGATTCACTATTCATTCAGAAATGGATATTTACCACTAAAAAGATATATTTCATTCACCAGTGTTTAGAACATGAAAACTCATTTTTTCAATCTATCAATTGGAAGGGGAAGTAGATCAGTGGTGGACTCTCTTTAATAATACAAGCGAACATTATGAAATTAACACACTGAATTTGGATGAATTAATTAACATTTTTATCAATATGTATTTTACTCATATTCTTCATATGTAGATAGTGGAGTTACATGAGATAATTAAAAATGATGATGAATCAATTGGTACCTATGAGAAAAATTCAATTAGATTTGTGTAATATGATTTTGATATTATCATCCAACCTGAATGTATGTTTTATAAATTTATTAGTGAATTAAAAAAATGTATCTAAAGGTCATTATATATCAAAGACATCAATAGTTATGAAAATTTTGTTTGATGTGTTGTCAAGGATGAAATTGATGTCGTATTTACGTATCAATATCATTATTTTTATTAGAAGATAAAAATAGAATTAAAAGGAAAATAAAAATCCTTGTGGAGAAGAATATTATCATTCTTTTATGCATAATGTATGGAAATAAATATGGAGGAAATTTTCATAAGTTAACTAGAGATTTTTTTAGAATATAAGGGAAGGTCATTGGGAAATTAAATAAAGAAATCATGGGAATAATTTTTTAATTATGTAGATAGTAACAAAGTTTCATAGAATGAACCTCCAACACTCTAGTGTTTGAAATTTAAGGTGTGTGAACATTATGAGAATCGATTCCCCAATCCATGATCTAAAGTGAATGATAAGCCACATAAAAATCTAAATACAAAAATAAATTGAAATATTATTCAATCATAATAGTTGATTTGAATCATGATATTTAGGGAACACTTATCCTACACTCCCAAGTAGGGAATTTTAGGTTTAATTTTGTATGAATGATCCATATGAAAATATTATTGTTCAATCCATAGTTAAGGCTCATTTGATTGTGAGAATTTATTATCTCCATCTACTTGTATTAAGGAATTATAAAACTGAATTTTATATTCGATTACTACATGGTTGAACCCAAGCATCCAATACAAAACAATTGTATAAGATTGGATATTATTAAAAGGAATAAAGGATGAATTATATTTTGGAAGATTATATATATATAAGTAATATTATTTTAAATGTTATGTATATCATAATGGGTTAGTGATTTATTTTTTTAATAGAATTAAATGTCCTTAAATCCTATTTTCAGGTTTTTTGTGATGGGAGTTTATCATGATTAACGATATTTAATGAGAAAGTTATTTCTATAAAACCCTTGGTTTTGTATTTTTTAGAGAAAATGTTATCTAAAGACAAATTACATTACACGGTAAAGAATTTTATTGAATGCTAATAGTAAACATAATGTTTAACAATATTATTGATGTATAGGTAATCATGGCATGTAGTTCATCACCTTATGATGTAAGCACACTTTATTGCAATCAGAGAGGATTTATCTTTAAATCCACTGACCAAAATATACATTATGGAAGTGGTAAGATTTAATGAATTACCACTTTCATTAGTATTTCATTAGGATTTAATTTTTACATAATTTTTTTGTAAATTATTTAGAACACCCTTGATACAAAGTTTCATTTTATCACTTCATATCATTTATGTACATATGGTTAGGATGAGAAAAAAATTCATACCCAAGAGGATACACTAACATCTTGTTGAATAAATTAAAATTTGTTTGTATCAACATATTCCTCTAGTTGATATTTCGTACAAAAATAGATTTTACTTGAGTATTAATATGGATCCATATGAATACCATTATGGAAATAAATATAGAACTCTAATATAGTATAATGATGTTATAGAAGAAAAGTTACTATGACCTACGATATATGATGAATTTGAAGAGTAGGTTAAATCCATTCAAAATTATGTATTGGAAATTGTTTAAATTTTTTTATTAATAATTGTAAATATGATCTAGATTTTTAAGATGGTGAGATGGAATTCTTGTGAATTTCTCCATTGAATAATGAATTAAAAACTAATCCCTACATATATGAGCCCCATTGAAATACATGATTACTTTAAGATGGTAGCATATCATTTAGAGCTTCCACTAATCATATTTTAGGTGTATGAATGGTTCCATGTACCTCTCACAGTTTAGTATATAATTGAACAATCACATGTACTAGACTCATAGGCTATATATTTGGAGCATGAAATTTCTTATAAGGAACAATCAATTGAGATTTTGGATCATACAGAGGATATATTATGAAATAAAATCACTCTCATTGTCAATGTTTTTTGGTGAAAACAAAGTATTGGGTAAGCTACATGGGACATTGAGGATGTAATGAAATAGATTTATCCTCATTATTTGGTACATATGTGGTGAATTTATATAGTAAAGTACATTTTCAGGGGGTTAGAATCTAACATTATGGTATTTTGTAATATATTTTATTTTTCAAAATAAATAAATCATTCTAATATTTTTCATTAAACAAAATAACAGGTTTAGATTTTATTATACAGAACAACAATATTATATATTATTACATAAACCACAAATTTTATCTGGTGTTTCACACAACATTGAGTTTTTCTTATGTTAAATACAACACCGAATTTAAATGAAACAAGACTTACTATTATGAAATTATTATTTAAAATTATTATTACCACCTAGTCCTTGTAATGGTGGGTATGAATAAGATTAACACTATTAGGAAAAAAATATGGTTCACCCATGTATATATATGGAATTCCTTGGTGACTAATTATTTTTAAATTAAAATAAAAACCATTTGAAAATAAAGATAATCTTTTTTTGAAAAAATAATTTTATCCCAACACACATGTTTTTCCTAACTAAATTAAATAAATATTATTTCATTATTATTTTAATTAAATTTATATATTATATATTCAATAATAAATTTAACATTTATTAAATTTGTTTTCTAGATAATATATAAGAATAAATCCAATTTTATGATAAAAAATTATATTTTTCTAAAAATTTAGATTTACTCCTTTTGAGCACTTGATTTAAAATTAAATATTTCTAATTTTAAATAATTCATTGGAAAAATTGAAATTAATTTTTCAAAAAATCATAGCAAAGTTATCTTAGGGTAAATTTGTTTTTAAGAATATGTTTATTCGATGAATAGTGAAAAAAGTGGTTAATATTAAGATTTTTCAATTCTTTTAAATAATTTAAAAATGTAAAATTTGGTTTATGATGTTGTTAAATGTGAAATTTGTTCAGTTATATATCTATTAATATAATTTATGTCATTGGAATAATTACCTTATAGAGATTTAATATAAAACATTTTATATATTAGAACATTTTCACATTGAAACCAAATTTCATGTCTTTTCCCAAAGAAAAATTTTATATTAAAATTTCTCTATTCTATTAATGGAATTTGTAAAAAAGGATTTCATATGTTAAATCAGCATAATTTATATTATTCTATAATATTAGCCAAATTTTTTACCATAATTAACTATAATATTATAACAAATTATTTATCACGGTTTTGGTGAAAATGGATTTACCAATGGGGGTATGAATTTTTAAAAAAATTACAAGTCTTCCACTCACCTAACATATCAAATGACAACCATACTCTCTGATTAACAAAATAAAAATCTATGGGTTCATACAATACATGTCTAAATAAATTCTTTAATTTCATACTCCCATCCTAAAAGCCTTGTTCTAGTCGATAATCCAACCTGAGAAGCCTCTTTGTGCAAACCCAAAGATGTTTTATGAAGAAGTGGTGATGTTTTTCCATGAGTATTTTTCTTTTATTTATTCTTAAAATTTAGTTAATTATTATCTATCCCTACTAATATTGTAATCATAGTATCATTAATATACTAAGATTTTGACTTGTTAAATTCATTTCTTATAGCCTAATACTACAAAATCTGTCTATATCCACTATTTGTAACCATGGCTTTGACCCCCAAAAACTGATGCTGCATTTTATAGACAATGTTTAATGAACCATATCTAGTATTTGATTAGCTATATGAAATACCATATAGACATGCTTTAAAACTATGGAAACATCCAATAACTATAGTTTTCAAAACTGTAGCAGTATTTACAGCCAAGAAATGCTGGTATCCACGGTTGAAAACCATGCCTATAGGCCTGCCGATTTCATAAACAAATGCACCATCATATACTATAGTTTCATACCTACGTGGGATGCATGAACTCATTTTCAACTAATTCTACATTATTTTCTTGCACTACTGTATAACATAAAGAATAGAAAATTCATCATGATAAACATATGATGTAGCTAATTCAATCATTTATAAAAAACATTTTCATGTAATCTTCCCTTAACCACAAACCAATGATCTCGTACATGTGTAGAAAAGAAATAAATAGTTTTCCTAGCACTGAATTATCCTATCTAATGTTGTTTGTGTTTTTGGGAATTGGACCAACTATTTAATTTCCACACAACTATCTTCTGTCACATTTTAGATGAGAAGAAGTACACCACACAATGTGAGTTCCCCAGTGACAAGAATTTTTCCAATGATCACCAGGATGTAGACTATAATCTAAATGCCAATGGTAAACCACAATGATTCTCAAAATTCAAAATGAATCATAAGAGAAGATATAATGATTATAGTGTCACTCAACTCCCACGCTTCTTCAGATGAATGTGTCATGTCTTTGTTGTAGTGATGTCGATCATTGAATGATTAAAGTGAAAAATTGATTCTACTGTGTTGGAAGATCCTATTTTTTTGGTTCCTTAGGTAATACTATATTTTTATTTAAAAAGTTGTGTTGAGTGGAGATAGTGAATGGAAATCAGGTTTATGGTCTTCTTTGAATGATCTAAGGATGAATAAGATAAAAGGTTAGTTCATTCTTAGAGTGGGATCATGATGAATGAAACAAATAGTTGGTGATACAACAATGAAATTATACTTGGATTCAGGGATCAGACATTTGTGTAGGTATTATATGATCTCATGATGCCTCAAAAGGTGAAGTCATCTTGATTGAGATATACAATAGCACAGCAGCCGGTGATTCCCAGAATTTTTTATAAAAATCATCCAGAGGAGAACTAACTAGTGTTTTCCATGGGGTTGGATGTGGTGAGGTGAAAACCACTTTGAGATCATTTTCCAAAATCTAGTTACAAGGTCGATAGACCATTGGAAGATCATTTTGAATTAAAAATATATATGGTTAGGAAAACCATGATGTTTATTCATCCTCCATGAGAATATTAGTATGGTAGAGAAAACAATATTTTTTAAGATGAATTAGATGAAGACATAGAGGAGTGTCTAGATATATGGGTGTGATGAGAGCCTTGTATGTATTATAATTTTTAGTGAGTGTGTGGGTAAACTTCTTATGTAATGCATTCCTTGATGTTCGGATTTCTGTAGTAGAAACATATCTAGAATTCAGAGATGGAGAATAATAGTTTTATGGAATTAAAACCCAATATATTTTTTAAGACATGATTTGACAAATAGTATGGATTCTTAGGGATAAAAATTGTGATAAATGGGATCTTTTAATGCCCCACAAGTTTTTGATTCATTATTTATGGAATAATTTTGTGTTTTTTGTTATGAATCATGGATTGTTTTCATAAATTAGAATTTGTATCAAAAATCTGAACATTAGACATTTTTGAAAGGTATTTTTGGATTTGGTTTTGAGTCACATGTTGGTACCTACGGGGATTGGGTTGATGTTGGTGGAGGTTTGCGATGAAATATAACTGAAACATAAGACATTATATCCTTTCATGTTATGACACATTCGGTTTATGAATTTAATGGGGTTGGTTGATGGGTGAAACCTCAATATCGAACATTTCATGTTGTGACCCACACCTCAAGCCATGAATCTCTTAGAGGGTAGGAATTAATTTTGTGAAACCCATGGTCACACCATGAATCATTCATAGGTCTATTTACTATTATATATTAAATTTTGTCTTCTTTGGGGCCAACTGTTTCATGATATAAGAAATATTGGGATCTCAGGTGCATAAATGTTATGTTGTTTCTTCCCTCCCACATACCTCATTCCTTAACCTTCAGGTTGGGATATTTTTAGATGCATTTAAATGGATATCCCACCTAGACCCCCCCCCCCCCGACACACCCCCATCCCCCTCACCATTCACACCCTAATGCACCCCCACCCGCACCCCCCTACACCAGCCCCTCCTTCACCAGCACCGTCCCACCATCCCTCCCCCTACACCTATACTAGTCCACCCCCTACTGCACCCCTACCACCTTTCCCAAAACCCCCTTTTCCACTCTTCCATGATCCCCCAATCCCACCTACAATATCCCCCAACCCCTCCATCCACAACCCCTAGTGCCCCCAAGCACCAGCCCACCCCCCACCACCACCACCTACACTACTACCCGTTTTCTGCACACCAACCCTCCCAGCCCCCTACAACATCCCCCCTACACATTCCCCATACCCCATCACACCCTGCGCTAATGTATTTTGACATCAATGCACTAGGATAATAGGGGACAACCAATCCTAAAATGTCAGTACAAAATTACTATATGGTATTAGGAATGTAATAAATGTTGTATTCATAGTAGGATTAGATAATTTGGATATAGATATAACTATTTATCCTATGAGAACATGAATCAAGCTATGTGTTGATCTTATATTAGTGTCCTTTCAACAAACATGGCTAAACAGGAGAAAATATAATGGGTTTTTCCTAGTTTAATACTACGGGAGAGGACATTAAATAAGCTAGTAATCCCATACACATGGAACACATAAATAGATATTTCATTGAAAATAATATTGGTTATTTGAAAACATATTTTTTAAATAGTGAAGAAATTATTTAAATAATATTTTAAAACAATCATGCAATTATAGAATTAAAAATAATGGGTCAGGTAGAGGGAACCATCCTCAACCACGAGTCTCACTACATTTGATGACGATAACTCGTATCATTCTTTTTTTCCTCTTGCACACATATACAACATCAAACACACACACACACACACATATATATATATAAGGACACAATGCCCCTGTGTATATATTTTCATGGCCAAATCATCACAAGGGGGTCCTTAGATACATGTTTGTACTACTAAATATTCATTTACTATTACACATGTATGCGTTTTTCATATCCATATATAAGAACACCTAGACATAATATATATATTATTATTTCCATGAGTGAATATATATAAAGGGGAACGTATATATGTATATGCCTACCTCGGAATACACATGAAATCCCTAATCAAAATCAACTCTAATCCACCTCAACACGATCCAAAACGCACTATAAAAATATAAGGAACCCAAAAATAACTAAATATTTAATTGAAATTGGGCCAAAGAGTAAAATCAGAATAAATAATACCCAAATCCAATGCTAAACTCACTATCTACAATGGTGTTTGATAGAACTGACCACATCATATGAAACCAACAGTATAGAAATAATGTGAAACGAAATGAGATATAACGACTTCTTATATTTATGTCTTCACTGTGTCAACTGTATATAGTAAATGATACATGAATCCATAACGAACAGTGAAAAATTAAAATTAATAATTATATTTAAATACCAATACTAAATAACATGATCATTAATGAAGTATTTTTATTCAAATTCCCTCATCATCAAAGTTGAAAATTCCTTATTTAATTTATAATTTAATGTAAATTCATTTCTTCAATTTCCCAAATATAGTGGGACTTTCAAATTGATGCACTTGGTAGAAAATTCATATGCATTGGAACACCAATTAAAATGTTGGGACTTCCATAGTTATAAATTTGATAAATTTCTCATGCAAGGACTCGAATGTTCTTCCACTCAATGTATACTTCATGAATTTTTTATTTTTTAAATTTCCTCCCCTATTATGTTTTTTAATCAATCAAACTTAATAACTTGTCGAATATAAACCATAAATGAATTACGAAGTGATTAGTCTTCTTTTTCCTATAATTTTATTTATTATTGTATATTTAATAAGAATGAAAAATTATCTGGAAGATTGGGATTACAACTCCCACCCCCAAAGGATTCCTTCAATTATTCATCACCATGGTTTTTTTAAAGCTTGTATGATATCAGTTACATCCTAATACTAGTTCTGAAATTAATACTAATGTTATTATTTTCATAATGTAAATATTTTTACCATGTCAATCAATTGTGATCTATTACATTCTCATTCATAAATGACCCCATGGATATACCACTATAGAATATTCACTAAACACATCTCCAGGATGAGAATCATCATTATCCCATAAAAATTTCCAATAGAGATGTTGTGACATGAATCAAATGCATAAGGGGAAAATTGTAGTTAATCAAATCCTCTTATATTTGTTCTGTTTACTATACACTAAACATTACTGTGAGATCATATACTGATTTTAATAAATATATGAGTTCAATAAGATGTAATATTGAATGAAAATTTTTTTTTCATTAAACTCACTTGTGAGTTTCTTATAATAGACAAGTTCTATCACCAAGATGTTGATTTATTGTGATTTATTTTCGAGTTATGTGGCCAACTGCTCAAAATATGTTCAAAATATATTAAATATGCAAAATAATTTTGGACATGTGATTTGAACCCAATGAAAAAACAAATATAAAATTACAAAAGTGTTAAGATACATTTTTTGGCCAAAAAACATAAATGCAGTAATTGACAAAAATCCTTTAATGTCACTGAATCTCTTGTCTTGGAAAATATAGACCCCCTGAAATTTGGCGATGACATTTTGAATAATTTAATGAAAAACATGAGAGTAGTTGTAACATAAACTTTTTTTGATTCTACTAAAACACTACAACCCCTGTACACTACACCCCCTATCCCCCTGCACCCCCACACCCCTTCACCCTCCCAACCTGCTGCACACTACCCCCAACCCCATTCACCCCCACTTCCCCCTACATAGTTCTCCCTCCCCCAATTACCCCCACCCTTCCCCCCACTGCCCCCACCCTTCACCCCCCACCTACATTCCAACCACAACCATGCCACTGGCACCCCCATTGCAACCTCACCACCTGCAACCCCACTGCCCCCACCCATCAACCCCACTTCCCAACCTGCCCCCTCCCCCCCCCACCTCCACCCCACTCCCGCCCACATGCACCACCACTGCCACCCCCCCCCCACCCACCCACCTGAACCCCCACTACCCCCGGCTCCACCACACCTACCAAAACACTTCCCCCACTCCCACATGACGCCACCCCCACCCCCCACCTTCACCCGCACTTTCCCCCCACCATTCACCATAACAAATTTGTAACCCCACACCCCATGTCCCATCCCTTCCCTCTAGACACTCCCCCCCATCCCCCTTCACCCACACTGCCCCTACACACCAACCCCCTTCCCCCATCACCCCCACCCTTCACCCCCACTGCCCCCAACCTTCACCCCCACTACACACTTCCCACTTCACCCCCACTTCCCACCAACCATCAGACCCACTACCCTCACAGCTACACCCCCACTGCCCCCACCTACACCCCCACTATCCCCCCAACTAAAACACTTCATGCCTATATCGTTTTTAATTTTATAGATTGAAAAATTAACTTTTATCATGTTAATCTTGTTTATTTCACATTTATTTTTATTTTATATTGGTTTATCAATTTTATAAAGTAGATAAATTTCCTTCTCTATTTTTTACTCGATCCACATGGCTTTTTCATACTAGTTTTTTAATTTGATTAGATAATCTTTTGGTGCATCCTCTTCCTTCTTCATGATTGTGTATTCCTTCTTCGTAGAAAATTTTTCCAAACCTAGAATAATTCGTTCTTTCCTTTTATCATAAAAAATTTATTATTTATTAAAATATAAGTAAAAAAATTCTAAATATTTTGACTACTTGGTTTTACTTCCACCCACACTTTCAGCAGCCTTTAGAGTGCCCTTTTAGCCCCCCCCCCCAACCCACCTACACAAGCCCCCCCCCCAACACCCCCCATTGTACGAGTCCCAACCAACCCTCCAAACCCATTTGAGATAAATATATGTATCCTTATCACCCCTATTAGATAAAAGAAAAAACCTTTTGGGGTACGCTGTCACAATTTTTATGTGATATGAGAGGGTTTAACATAGATTTTCAGCCATAAATCAAAGAACCTCTCTCTTGGTATAGGCTTTTTGAAGATATTTTCAATTTGATTTTTAGTATAAATATATTATACATTGACATCTCAAGATCCCATTTTTATTTCTATAAATAATACCAAATTTTTATGTGATTTTATCTGAAAATGGTTATATGGGTTTTCAGAAAGAATTATCATACTTGGATTGCTTCCCAAAATCATGAATGGCATCTCAATCTGAACTATCAAATATATGAATTATATAACCATCCAAAAAAATTGTTTACATGTATGAATGGCTAAATCATACTCCATATCATATATAGTAACTTTTATTGAGTTATGATTCTAATAGTACCATCTCACACAGCCCTCTTTAATGATAAATGTCTGACATAATGTGGATTTTCTATCAGTATAATCACCTATCAAATATAAATCAATAAATACTAGAAATTTTAAATCAGTACTACATATATAAACCATTCCATAAATTACTATTCTATTGACATGTCCCAAAGTTATCTTTAAGGAAATAATGTATGATTCATGGGGTATAGATAGCCTACTTTTTCTCAAAATGGGGATATTTTAATCAATAAAGTGATGGAAATTTAATTTCCCATTATTGAGTTGGTTTAAATTTTCTACTAGTCCACTTTCAAGGATTAGGGAAATCAGGTGAAATATGTGACAATTTCATTTCAACGAGCCATGACCAATTTTCATAGAAAATAAATGTTATATAATAATGAAAACATCTTTTTAGAATACTCAATCAATTATGGAATTCGCATTAATGGGTAAAAAATAGGTTACCAACCTCAACCTCAGGGAGCGATGATTTCAAAAATGATAACATGAATTTTCCTTTTTTCCACTCGCATGCATATGAACCATCACATATATATATATATATAATAAGTAAAACAACATTCTCAAAAAAATTGTGTTTTTAATAAAGTATCATTGAATAAAATATAAGAAATATAGGACCCAGCAAATTGGTCCTTCCTGAGAGTAGAATTGTGTACACAACATCCATTAAAATGAAGGCACTATCTGAAGGTGGTGGATGAAAATATTCTGCAACAATATTTCTTATAATATTTTTTTCTAGATTTCATTTTTCATTCATATAGGATTTAATGACTATCATCCAAATTAAAACATAAATTTATTCACCGTTAAAAACAATTATTTATGTGGAAAATATATAAAAAAAATAGATGGAGACTACAGACATAACTACTTGATAATAAGGGTGTGTAATCCTTATAATCACTCATGTAATGTTATTTTATTTGTTAATATATTTATCACCCATTTTTATTATCACTGTTCCTTTTTCAACTGATATTCATTCTGGAATCAACATATGGATCATGGAGTTTATAATATAGAAAAAATGAGTGTAGTATTTTTTGAGTATTTATTCAACCCATGATTTACCCCTCTCTCAATGGTTGGTCAGATCCCATTTAAGACCATAACACTTTATTTTATTTCAAAATTCATAAATAAGTATTTGAATCTATAAAATTTATCATGTAATAAAAAAACTATATCTATCATTATTATTTATTCACCAATGGTGTATATTTTATGGAATTAAATAAAAATTATACCATATAAATATAAAATTTTGTTTCCACAAATTAATGGTAATCATGATGATTTTTGGGTTGTGATAAAATATGAATATTAACAAGTGTTATGGGTCATATTAAAATAATACGATTTATTACAGAGAAAAAAATTTGTTTTTTGTTTTTTATGAACCATTAAGATACAAAAAAGGAATTTCATATGTTATTTAGTTATTATAATAGGGGTTCATGTTTTATATAATTTCCTATCACCTAAATAAAATAATTAATATTTCATTTTTACGATCATTTCTTAATAAATTACATACTATAACATTGAGTTTAAGCTAATCAAGGTCAAGTTGGGTATAATGTTGATGATATTTTAGGTTTCATAAAAATATTTGGGTCACCTCTAAACAACACACACAAGAAGACCCATGGTGAGTACCAAAGGGAATTCTCTATCCCCTTGGGATGATGAAAAGAACCTTGGAATAATGAACTATTTTTGGGAAAATAAGGAAAATAATGTTTCAAACTAAAATACATAAATTATACTACTCCATGATATAAATTCAATACATATCTATATTAAATGTATCACCACCAAACCCCCACCCCTACTATCAAGGATACTTACTACCTCTTTGAGGTTATTTGTTTTTAACTGTATCAGATCATACATGATCAATACACAACCAATGTTATGTGAATGGTGTGAGAAAAAGATCCAAATAGTATCCCATTTAGTTTTATATAGGAAATAATTATATGATAATCAAATTATACTAATTTATCAAAAAAAATGGATATAAAATACATTTTCACAATTTAAATATAATTATGGAAATATAAATTATTTAAATATCATTTCAAAACCTCTATAATTAAAAAATATTAAAATAAAATTTATAGTAAATAAAATTCATTTTAATGAATTAAAATAGTTACAATGCATTTAATATATTAAAAATATCCAAATATTCAAGAAACCACTATTTTTCAAAGAGAATAAAAATGGAAACATATTCATTGGATATAATTGATCCATGTTATCTAGTATATGGACACCATAGTAAGCAATTGGGACTAGTACGCACCACATAAACATATTAAAACTATTGTGAATGCATGGTAGAATACCAAGATTAAATTAGAATATATAATTGACATGTAGTAGTCATGGTAACAAACACACTCAATTGGGTTCTTGGAATGAGTGAAATACGAGGGGTTTAACCCCTAAATACCATCGTTGGGTAATTAGGAGGTGGGTAATCAGATGTTCTGGCCATCCAAGGAGGTGGATGATCCCTAAGAGGTGGGGTAGCCACATCGGAGCCCCACTAGAGGAGGAGGAGGGATGGCTCTCTCGGGGCAGCGCTGGCATAGAGGTAGCTTTGGGTGGAAGCATTGTGGGAGGACAGTCACGGAGAGGAGACTTCGCATGGGTAATGGATACGCGCATTAGAAGTGTTCTAAAGGAGGAGGTGGGGAAGTAACTAAGAATAGAATCAGTTGGGTATAGGAATGGTGGTGTCTATTAGAAGAATCAGGGAGGTGGTCACCGCTATGATAGAGGTCGAGGGTTCATATGAGGGTTGTTGATTGGGGGGGAGGAGGAGCCCAACACGTGTCAAAAAAAAAGAGCGCCACAACTATTTTATTGAATCATGGATATAAATAAGAAATATCCATGAACCTATAAAAAAGTGGTTATAGGTTTGTGGCTATAGTATATATTTCTTGTAGTGACCATATCTTATTCCATTAAATAGGTTAAAAAATCATCATTTGTGTGTATGGAGGACTAACGCCCCATGTATTAATGATATTTATTTTCCATCACCACCTCCCATGAAAAGAAATAATGATGAATTAAATTTTTATATATTATATTTTTGATGTTATTATACTTATTGAATTACTATATCACATAACCCTTTATGCATTCCATTTTGTGGGAATACAATAACATCTATCATTTGTACAGGGAACTACCACCTCACGAATAATTTTGATTCATTCAAGCATTACATGGAAGGTAATAATGATATATTAAATTAAAATATGTGATACATAAGATATAATAATTATTTCTTAATAGTAATATATTACTTACCCTTATTTATTTCTATTGATCTTAAAATTGGATACAGTGCTCATGTGTACGCCTGACCTACCATCTCTATGGAAAATGAATTTCATTTTCTATATAAAACTTGTATGGATTACTCTAAAAACATATATAATTAATATATATATTATATTTGAATCATGGTTAAATTATTTGAGATTCTAGAACCATGGTAGAAGTAATAGGACACAAAATATAAAACAAAATCATTAACGGAAAATGTAGCAATTATTACCCAAAACACAACGTTAACATAGAATTGTTAATAAATGGGTAACAAAAGGTTATCAAATAAATCATATATGGTGTGGTATATATATATTTATATATATATATGAATAGTTATTTAATATATTCATAATAATATTATATTTATTATAGTGGAGATTTAAATATGTGTGATATAATCTGAGACATAAAGTAAGGGATTTATGTCTCTATTATTACTTTTATGAGTCAAATTAGATATTTATCACCTATTTTTTATATGGTGTATATAATATCCATGAATATATTTTATAATTATCCTATTGAAATATAAGGGGATTTATATATCAATTATAGGATCTATCATTAATGCGGTTTATGATTCAAAAGAGACCAAAGTGGTATGTGATTTTCGTCTGGATTTTCTTTCATTGAGGCATATGTTATGGTATGAACCTATCTTCTGTTATAAGGTGTATATAAAGGCCATTTTAAATAAAATATCATTAATTTATTTATTTTCATTATATTTTATGTTTCATTTATTTTTAGTCATTAATGGGTCATTAAATTCTATGTTTCCAATGTGCTATATATTTTATGTCAGAATCTCATCGTTTGACGAGATTTCTTATGATTAGGTTTCCAATGATAAAATATTGTCATCCATCTCTCAATTACCTCATGATTTTCTTTCTGATATGTTTATTCCCTGATAATACATGTTTTCCTTCATTTTATAATCTTTATGTAATCAATCATTTAAAATAAGGTATTTATGAAAAAATATCATTATTTCATTCTTCAATAAAAAACACTTTTTATTCTAAATATGTGATTTCTAAAAATGTTTTCCTAAATATTTCTATCATTACCCAAATGATTTAATTGAGAAATTTTTCCCTAATATTTTACCTTTATAATTTTTTTAATGGTATATTCATGTTATTTTCCAAATAATTCATATTAGTCTTTTATTGAAAATATGAAATCAATAATTATTTTAACATGTATGGAATTAATAGTAGTTACTTCCTTCATGAAAATTATAGTATTTTTGCATTTATTTATATTTGGTAAATTTTGTTTTCAAGGAAAAGTATTTTGAAAATGATTATGTTTTAGAAAGTGTCTTTCAAAGAGGGAAGGATATTTTCCTCATGAATTGTTTTAAATGATTTTAAAATATTCCTTTATTAGTATTCAAGGTTCTTTTCAAAGAAAAATATTTCTTAAATATTTTATAATATTTTATTTTTAAGTAATTGTTTTTAAATAAATTTTATTTTCCTCAAGAAATGGTTTGAATGATCTTCCAAATCATTTCCTATCTTAGATGATATCCTTTGATGTTTCTTACGCTTTACTAAGAATATGATCCACTAATACTAGTATTATTCATTATATAGATGGTTTATTCTTATGATGAAAAGATGTTTATGAAACCCACTTCCCTTCTACATGTTATAAAATGATAAAATTATTATGAAACCAACTACTTTTCATGGTTTATGAAATTATGAAATGATGAAACAATTATGAAACCTTTCACATTTCCTTAGGTTATGATATGATGAAATGTTTATAAAACCAATTTTCATTCATGGGTTATGATATGATGATTATTTTATATTATTATAGAACACATATATATTATTCTCATTATTTAATAGGTGTGACCCATATCTCCCTCTACATACATTAGTTAATATGCATATGTGTATTCCACATTTCTATGTCTTATTCCATTATTATGATCTCATGGATCATGTTATTTTATTTCATTATGATTAATGTCTTATTAACAACCAATATTTACTACATGACTCTAGATTTGGATCTTTTATATGAAGGTAAGCGTTTTTATATGTTATTTTCATTTCATTATACCTTTATTCTCATATTATGTTTATTTGTTTCCCTTTTTTAACCTTCCTTCGAATCTAAGATCACCCTTTCCTATATTACCTTTCCATAGGGTATGAAGAATGTTTTTATATAGGGTATTTCTATGAATAGTAGCTAATAAAAAGATCTTTATGGAAGAAATTTAAAATCATTCATGAATTAAGAATATAGTGTATGTAGTCACTAAAGACACTACAATGATACAATCCTTAAGTTGGTATTTTAATAATTTAATGAATATTCATAAAAAATATATAATATTTATATATAAGAAATCCAGGTCTTTTTAGATCTTGGTTCCCCTCAAATTCAATTTATTGAATAATAAGTAAATCCTATAAAAATAAATCATAACCCATAAGGTTTTGAAAAACATGTTCCAATCATGTGTGAAATACTAATAAACACCCATGGATACACTATTTGGCTACACAAAAAGAAATATAAGGTGTTAACGATTAAAAAAATTCACTGTCTGAAAATTTCTGAAGTCACATCGTTCATGCACTGCTTCGGCCAAACCATGAAACACTTTTTTGCCAAACTAGTTTAAAATATCCCAAACCATTATATATTGATTCTTTCTTTATGAATAAATAACATTTTTTAAATTTAGGAATATAGTATAGAATAAAATATATTTAACACATGAAAAACACATAATTTCATTAATAGATATTGTTACATTTATTTAATAATTAAACACAATAAAATTGTTCTAGTTATAATTGGAAAATTCATAAAAAAATAAAAAAATATTACAATAATATGAAAATATTGATTATCTCATTATCCTTGAAATGAATATCCCAAAAACAACACTGTAAAAGTGAAGTAGAACATGTAATATTCAATAAACATTTTGTAAATGAATAATATAAAAACATGATAGGATTTGAGGATAATAAAGAAATAAGTAATTAAGAGGCATATTTGGGAGGTAATATGATAATTGAAAAGTAAATTTACAATTAGGGAAAGTAACCAGACTATTAAGAATAGTAACCAGAGCTTTAAAATTGTAAATTGAACCCAAAATAGTAAATTTACTATAAATAATATTTATTATGAAAAATTAAGGAAAAATATTTATCATAATCCTGTTAAAAAATATCAAGATAAAATTCTCAAAGATATTATGATGACTTTTTTAAACTATATTTAACTAATTTTAAAAAAATAATAATTTTTGTGTTAACAATAAAATATTTGTTATGTCAGAATTTTTTTATAAAATTAATGTAATTTTTGAAATAATCACATAAAAATTTCCTAGGTGTGAATTTTTTTTAATTTTTTAGAAGATATTATATTTTTATTGGAATAATAAAAATACATAACCAGAATATTTTAAATAAAATCATTGATGATGTAATAATGAAATAAAGATTTTGAAAAATTGAGGCTTCCCAAATTATTTTAATAAGTTAAACAATTCATTATTTTAAATTTACATAACTAAAAATGTGTTTTCTATAGTCTAAATACTATTGTATTTTATAAAAAAATATTCATTTTTCTTCTTTCCTATTTAATAAACATGTGGATATAGTTTATAAAGGGTTTAAAAGCATTAATAATATATTTCTAATCCACAATAATTCATAATG
Source organism: Viscum album (assembly GCA_963277665.1). NCBI lineage: Eukaryota > Viridiplantae > Streptophyta > Magnoliopsida > Santalales > Viscaceae > Viscum > Viscum album. The sequence continues at coordinate 1,875,583,557 of OY728150.1, read as the reverse complement.
TATAAAATATCTATGTTACAATGTATACATGAGAAGTTGTATTTTATTCAATATTGCATCCAAAAAACACCCTCTCCCCGAGTATAAATATCCCATCTCTATCCACTTAGAAAACTAATTCATTTATACTCACACAATACAAATATATTTCCAATTACCAATTATTAAGGGATGCAGAATCCTTAAGAATTTAATAGAATCATATAAATATAATTTTTTGAAGGATTTTACGGTTCATTAAATGGAATAACAGAAATGAGGAAGATGAAAAAAATTGACGTAATAAAATGGGCTATAAGGTATGGGGATTCATTAACTCAACTTATTATTTTTGGGTTTATCACTTATTTATATTTATTTTCAATGTAGAATTTTAAAAATTAACTTAAATAAGATATTTAATTCTTCCTACTGTTGTTCAATCTTCCTTGTTCTTATGAAATGGTAAAATACATCAATCCCAGGGTATTAAATAATCCACACCACTAGGATTTGTTTCCGTAAAAATATAGAAACTATTGGCCTTTTAGAACATATTTGTCCTTTATTCATTCATATAATTCTCACATTCTTATATCTCTTCATAAAAATGATCATGTGTCTATAATTTAACACCAATGATATCTGTATGCCACACAATTCCATATATTGTGTATCCAAAAAATGATAATCAGGATGTGAATTACTATTTAATTAGGCTCTGGTGCCACATGAGACAATATAATGAAATGATTAGGACTAGGCAGAACTTCCTTATTTGTGATACGTAGAAAAAAGAATGAACTAAACCAAATCATGGTTCCCGAAAAAGACTATAAGAATCCCCTAAAATATATTCCAAAATTTTAAAATGGCCAATGTATCGATGAGATATCTTCTATTGATTCACCAAAAGAAAATTTCCCATCATTTGGGAAACTCGCAAGAATAAATGATCAACCATGTAAAGAGATAATGATGAAAATTATGATCTATAAAATATTTCTAATGGATTTTGGTAGTCTCTATTCCTTTCATGATCATCTAGATATTTTCAAAATTCTTGCACAAGATTATTGGTGAAATTATATATATTTCCATATTATTGACCCAAAATAGTGTAGAAATAAATGGATGAAAATATAAATATAAAAATAGAGTAGTATGTATCATTTTATATAGACTATATTTATATGAGAACTCAATGAAATACAAAGGGTCTTACTATGAAAATACTAAATCAATTATATCAGTTTTCAGAATATCCTACCATATCGAAATCATTTGTTTGACAAAAATGCATTTGAGGATGATATATCATGCTAATGGTGAAATCTGTTCCAAAGACAAATTTTAAGGACCACCCAAACTCTTAGGAGAACCCAGGGTCTTAGTCAATTCATATATAAATTGGAACCCCATTCCATATCATCACTTCACAAAGAGAGATATGTGACAACTCATATACCATATTTATCTATCAAATTGAAATGAATTGTCCAAATATTTTTGTCAGTGTAGAATCACCCTTATATATTTATTATTTTCAAATATTATCAGTAGAATAGTTGAACATTATATAGTGGAATACTAAATTTTTTATTAATGCTTGATAAATGACCATAACATTTTTTCTGTCTTCTAATGTTCATCCTTGACCTACTAATAAGTGATACAAAGAATTTAAAAGTAATCCTAATTTTTCTTCATTCCCAACCACCAAAACAATTATTTAATTTCCTTGTACATTTTTTGATTTTTGGGGTGGATTACAAATTTTAAGGGTGATAAATAAAAAAGAAAATAGTCTTGGTAATTTTAAGGAACTTTTATCGGATTTAAAAAACCTAGCACCGAATTTTCATTTCTATCCATCTGTAAATAGTATGCCCACGATTGAGGTTTGACTTTATTATAAGAAAACAACTGTCTGATTGCCAATATTCCATGATTTTTTCGAGAAATATATTGAATAAAAGTGATTGAATAAAAAACTACAACATTTTTATACTCATCACATTCCAAGGGTATACATTTTATGGCTCCCAAAAATCACCATGGGTCTCAAACCTCTCAAAAAATGTTATTATACAACGTATGGATTAATCAAACAACCTCTCTAATTACATTAATATGTGCATAAAGTAATTCAATTATGTAAATATAAAAATATTCTATCCACTTCCAATGTCTCATGTTCATTTCATGATGTGATGCAATTTGTTTTGATCATTTATGATTAGTTAACACGGTGATCTTTTCCCAGAGAGATTGTGTCATCTTGTTTTTAGGGAATAGACCACAACAACTGATTCCATGTAATGTATTGGATAGTTCTTCACATTCTTCCTTACTTTATATGAGATGTAATCAATGTCATGATCACCATACAAGGTAATACAAACCAATCTTGAACCATATTCATCACAAATAAATTAAAACCCTCCCCTGGTTTGGGAGTGATAAGGATATGTTCTAATGTAATCTGAACATTGAGTTCCTAAAAGTATTTAAAACAATCAATATTCTAGATGAGTTTGATTACATTATATGTAAATATATTCATGTAATAATCTAGATGTTTGAAACCATGAAAAATTATCAACAATATAATTTTAATACTAGGATATTTTGTATCTTGAAGGTTTTTTTAGTGGCTGTTATGAAATGAGAGCGTCAATTTTATTTGGATTTAATGATGTTCCTTTCTCTGAAATGAAATTATTAATAAATTGAACCTCCCATCTCCCAAATTCAGTATTATGAAATTTATCATATATATAGTGGTCTCACAATATAAACAATACAATATCTTTGTACATTTTACGGATATATTTCATGAAATAGCATATCAAGATGTCCTCAATGAATACCAGAATAAAAAATAGAGGTTTCTATAAATTATAAAATTACTCAATTTCATGAATATTATATTTTTATTATTGAGATAAAAGGGCATTAAAAATTATTCATAGTGTCCATAATGAAATCAAAAAAATTCTTTTGAATATCCCCAGTCATGACCATAAGTCGGTGGTACCTCGACGATATATCAATTTTGGAGAACTATTTGGATCCCCTAAAATGATAAAATAGGACATTAATTTAAGTAATAGGGTATAGCTTCTGTATTATATCAACATTAATCTTATTATAGTAATCATAAAGTCAAATATTACCATATGCCTTCTTGTAAAATGATTCCTTGTGACCTAAGGTGACATATTTGGTTTTATAAGAACATTAATTTCCAATTATTCTAGTTAGAACATCATATATCATAATTTTATTTTCCCTATTATATATAGTATAAGAAATATAGTATTTTTTCATGGGAGGAGGTTGATTTATAATTTCATATCACTATCAGGTTGTAGACTATAATAGTTATCTAGAATGATTTTTTGGGTATTGATCTATTATTCTAGTAAAATTTATATGTTTAACTACATAAATTGACCCTATGGTATTCAATTCCAATTGATATGGGATGGACTTAAACATTGTTAATAAATGTCTTTCTATCCCTACTTTCATATCCCACTACAATTTGAATTACTTGACAATATTTTCAAGAGATATAAAAGTTACTCATAGAGAATAGTATTCAATATGGCCCTTTAAAATTTCCATCTGATCCATTCCTAACATTAGATTATATATTCCCATTTCAGCAATAGTAAACTACCATAGAAATTGAACTGATTTTATGGAGATGGAATAAGATAAACATTTAAATCCTTTTCAATATTATCGTATGATAGGTGTCTCAATGATCATCGCATAACAAATCACTCCCATAGGTAATCCCAATAGCCTTACCACATAATAATCAATAATTTAGTGGTAATAAAAAGTTCTAAAAAAGAAGTAGGGTGTAGTTAAGGATATTTTTATCCTCTACTATCACTGAGCATATATCCTTGGTTAGAATGATATGATCAGTTTCCAAAAGTTTTTGATATGCTCCCTATGACAGATATATACTCCTATGCTGAGTCAGTGCCTTATGAGGTGCTAAGGTGTATTTGGAATCACCTTGAGAACCTATGTTCTCAAGGAAACAATTAAACTATAAAGAGTATCATGGCTGGACATGATAATATTTTTATATAATATAATCATTTCCACAAAATTCCTTTAAGGTATTGGTGAAATGATGGTCGAGATGCACCTTATGAAAATCATTATGAGAGTGTCGAGTTATTTTTATGAATTATATCTTTATGTGTTCATGTTAACCATACTGTAATAATACCATATTTTTACTATGATGAAGAGAATGGTAAATATACTTAGTATATTTATTCTCTAATTCTCTTCTAGATTGTGAGTAGTTGTCCCTTAAAATATTATTCCTAGCATTAGTGTTCCAACCAATATTTTGGGGGGAAAATGTGTTCCTTCAAACAGTGTTCCCCATGTCTTATTTCTCAACCACCATATATTTTTACACCATATATTTATTGTTTTAAATGTAGAATATAACTACTTTAGAGAGTATTTCTAGCCACATACCTTCTTTGAACTTTCTTGACTTATGTGATTTACAAAGTACCAGTTTTTGTGAAAAATGAGAACAATATATAAACTATTATCCATATTCCATAATTAAATTTTTTAAATGATTTATATGGAATAAATATTTTTTTAAGATACTCAAAAAGTTATTAGGTAGAATTTTTGGATAAAATATTCATCAAAAATAACATAAGTATTGAGTTTGTATAATTTTTCTGAATAAATTTGTCTCAGCATTTTCATTATAGATCCTAAAGCATATAAAATACAAGTTTCACTTTATTTCCTAAAGGGTTTACAATGAAATTAATTATTCTATTATTTCAATCATGTCATGATTTATCATACTCATGTATGGAGTCACACTAAAATATTAGTGGGTTTTATATCCAGAATTATAGTGAATGATCCACATTATGTGGTTCCTTATCTTGATTTATGTTTTCAATAACATGGAATGTTTCCACAATTATTTGGAAAAATTTCTGTTTCACCAGCAGTTTTTCATATGGAACCACGTTCTCAATAGTTTCCTCTCAATTATATATTGTTATCTTTACTAAAAAAATAATCTTATGACTATAAAATACTAATTATGACATAACCAATAAATACATTATTCCCACATCCTTCACCATATACAATATAATAACATGTAAGATCATAAAATAGCACATAGATGATGTAGTCTTATTGGAATGTTTTTAACTAATGATGATACTGCATTCTCATAAGAAAAATCTATGACGAAGTGTTAATTCCATCATATATGTTATTATAATTCTTTTTTATACCCTATTATCCATTTTAAAGTGATATACATTATAAAGAGGGTAGATATGAATTTTTATACTTACATTTAATATACCAAAACATTTTATCTTCATACCTACCATTCCCGACTAAAAGACTTTACCAAAATAATACCATTTGTAACACCTGATCCCGACCCATTTACATTAGATGGACTTTATTTTAACTATCTATAAGTAAAACCACTCTAATAAAAATGAAAAAAATAAATTCCAAGGGTATAAGTAATACATGGGGGATGATTTAACTTAAATGAATAAATCCCACTTAATAAAACCACATCATAATAAAATGAACATGATGCTTGATATAGAAACTAAAAATAATACAATGACATAATAAACTATAAAAATAATAAGAGTCAATCTGATAAAATTGAAAATGATAAGTATACATCGAAAAGGACCCAAAAAAATGACCTAACCAAAATAAAACAATTTTTAACACCTGATCCCAACCGATTTTCATAAGACGAACATAATATTCATTATCCATAAGTGAAATCTGTCAAATATAAATAACAATAAAAAAGATTCCAAGGGTGTACATAATACATGGTGGTTGATTTAACCATAAACAATATAACCCATTCTATAAAACTCTATCATAATAAAATGAACATGATGATTGATATAGAAACAAAGATTAATCAAATGACATAATAAACTAGAAAAATAATTAGAGTCGCTATTGTAAAATTGAAAATGATAAGTATACATAGACAAAAATACTAAAAACATATACAAGTCAAGGAATATATATGAAACCGCTACTAATAAACTAAAATATATATTGAATCTCCCACTCCTAGTAGACATGAATAAAACATCAAAGTCATTCAAAATTAAAGGGTGAGCCATTCCACTAACCTGTTACATGATAAAATTTTCAAAGAAATAAATATGGATCATATATATGTATAAATTATATAACCATGTAAGAAATACCGAAGGTTTCTCGAAAACGATACTAGAACGTTAAAATTTTAGATCACATTTATTAAAAAACATAAGAGAGAAATATAAAAAAATTGTAAGATAAAAATGCAACATCTTAGGATTTTTAAATGAAACTTATTTCATGTAAATTTTGTTTTATATTAAAATATTATACTAATAATACTAAATAAAATTAAAAAAACATATCTCATTAATAAATATCATTACAATAGTCAGATATAAACAAAAAAATTCTTAACATTATAATGGGACAAAAAATAATACATTGAAAAGATAAAAATGGAAAATATAGATCACCCGCAATTTCATAGAATCATATCCCCCACAAAAAAAATTATAGAAATGAAATAAATATTATTAAACCAACCACCATCATTGATAATGAAAATATAACCTCATGATTATTTGATGTGAATTTTGAGTGAAATAATGAAGTAGTATTTATTTGGAGAAATTTGAGTAATGTAATAGTAATATGATCATTTGTTAATATAACAATTTTTATATATGATCAATCATAACTATACCCCTAGTTAATAATTTTAAAATTATAATAATTTTTCACAAGTAGTAATGAAAAGGGATTATTTTTGCATAAAAAAGAACCAATGGCCTAATATAGTTGATTCATTCCATTTGAATCCCATTTGGTAAATCATAGGAGGGAGGTAGAATCACTAGGTTTCCCCCTAACCATTTGTTAAAATTATTAGGAAATAGAGGCTTGAATTAAATTTTCTACAATATATTATCAAGTTAGTAGAGATAGCTGCCCCAGGAAACTACTACCATTACACACCTTACACTTTGGGCCTATGTTGGAGTAGTAAGGTGTTATTTGACCAGGAATGTTTTTCAATGTGTAATTTCTATTGTGTAAATAAATTAAATATTCAATTAATACCTTTCTAATAATAATTTATTTAAAAAAATATTTTCTTAATAAAACTGAATTTGATAAATAGATTGTTCGTAACAAATGAACCATAATTTTATTTTTAGAAAATGTATACAATTTTATAATAAACTAGGATATTCTGAGTAACAATTAATTTATGAAGTAGCTTTTTTAAATCATATTTAAATATAAATTAAAATATAATTTTACAATTTCTGAGTAAATCATTATTGGTGTGAGAAATTTTACTATATTTTAAAATTTTGACATATTTCTATAAATAAGGTAGTTTATATTTAATTGTTAAAAGTCTTATATTACAAAAATTACATTGAAAATATATTTACTATATTCTAAATAATCACATCTAAATTTTATTAGGGTAAATTTTAGATAATGTTCTGAATGAGGATATTTTTTTGTGAATAGAAAAAAATAGTTTTATGTTTTTGGTATGTTTTATGAAATTCTATTTATGTCATAATGATGTAATAATTATTTACCCAAAATAAATGACCTAAAATATGTTAATGTATTTATATTATGTATTTTCATATATTTTAATCAATTTTCAAACCTATGAGTTACTTTTCAATATCTAAAAATAAAAATTTTATTTTTAAAAAATTACTTTTTGGAAAATTTAATTTACCTTATCCGAAGAATAATTAAAATTATTTTTTGGTTAAATGGATTAAAATAACATAAAATCCGACTCAAATTTCCAAAACCATGTGAAAACCCATGGCCAATCCAATTGTTTTCAATTTTTCAAAACCTATATTTCAGAGATCTATATTTGGAAATTATCAAAAAATTCCTCCACTTTTCTTATAAATAACCACTCATTTCACCCTTCCTCTTCACTCTAAGTAATTCATACAGTGATTTATGGTATTTTTTCCTTCAAAACAGTTCTTCCCAATCTTTTTAAAATCCTTTAAGGTTTCATCCTATTATCCTATGAGAAACTCTTCAAGGTAAGGGAAATCTCCACTTCTTTTTTCCATTCAAGATCACTTTCTCTAGTATGTGTTCTAATTGTCATAATAATTTTTTTCCAATTTATTTTATCTCATTATTGAAGTAATATTCATTTATAAACAGGGGAAACTTTTCCTTATCTATTTAACATTCCTTAATCCACGTTTTATACTAGTTACACTATTCAATTTATTTCTCTCTTTTACTTAAGATATTCTAATTTTTTTCCAATACCCAAATATATTCCGTTTACATGGATATTAACCTAGATATAAAAATTATTTGTTTATTTTTTTATTTAATTAAATGAAACCCACATTCCCTAGTTTTGGTTTAAGAACTACGTGATGATCATGTGTTCAAGAACTTTTGTAAGCCATGATTTTCATGATAAATCCATTATTTATTCTCCATGGGTTATTAAGGAAATGATTAATTATGTTATATGTGGATTAACTTAATTAAGAAATAAAATAGGTGTGTCATCATTACACTCAAATTCATTGGATGGTGAATTATTATCGAGACATGAATTCTTTTAAATCATTTTCAAAACACGTATAATTTTTAATTTATGACCCCTTAGTGATAATCCTTGGTGTTATTCTTATGAATTTATCATTTAAATGTTATAGACACATTTCCATGGTATGATTCACGTTATTTTTATTATGATATAATTCATGTTATACTAATCATGATATATTGTTAAAGTATATTTGCTTATTGATCTGACATGTGATTAGATGTTAAATTTATCCCTTTTTTATTCCCTTACTAGGAATCATTCTCCCCACATTCCTTTGAAGTATGTCCCCAATATATGATATGCAATTAAAGTAACATATGGTGACCCCATAGAGAATATTGTTACATCTATTGGAATAATATTTTATGTTTTCATGTATTTTGGTTTCTAATTTCAAAGAAAGAATACATTAAAAGATATTATGTTTTGTTCTATGAAATGGAAAGTTTATCAAATAAAAAAGAAAGATTCCATAATTGGTATTAGATGAAGAAATATTTAATTTTGGAAATTATTACATGAAAACATTACTATGGACCCTAGGTATATTTTTATATACAATAAAACATCCAAAAATTTTAGTGAAGTGTTAATCGAGTGGCTTCCATGTAATGAAGACCTTGTATGGATAATATAAGTGGATGTGGCAATTTCATATATGGACCTAAGGGTAACAACCCTTAAAAAATATATTGATCTAGACTCGATCAGGAACTGGTGCTCAACAACATAACTTATTTTACACCAAGTTCGACATTACCAGTGGATATGTTTTGTTAAAAACATTCTTCTTATGAATGATTATGATGTATATAAAGAAAATATTTTTTTATTAAAAATTAAAATATATAATAATTATGTTTTATTTCATAATAACCTTTTATAATTATATCATTACAATAAGTAAAATGTTTGTCACTATGTTTTTCTTATATTCAAAAAATTTCCAAAAATATGAGGAACCAAATAAATTATACGTGAAAAAAATGATTTTATGGACATCCTTATATGACTGAAGGTGGAAGGGAAAACATCATAAGGATGATTAATCAATTATATTTATTTATAGATGATTACATGAATCATTTTGAGTGACTATATTAATATAAAAGGTAACAAATTATTGTTAGGTCTTTCATGAGTGAATGATAACATTTTATCAGTGGATATACCAATCCATTGATTTTAGAATGAGGGGTTTATCCTATAGAGAAAATATTTTCTATACTATGATATTAAAACCAATAGAAATTCACCCAGGAGGTATACATATTAAAAAGAGAAGTTGATCAGTGGTAAACATTGATTAATAAAATGCTATGAAGGGATATTTATGCTACATGGTGGGAAGAGTACAATGAATTTTTTTAAGAAATGTTTTCCATGTTTAATAAAAAATGGAGAACTAATTATTAGAGTTAGAAAATGAATAAATAACAAACCAGATTCTAGGAAATGAATATTAAAATACTTTCTCGATATACGTATATATTTTTTAGGGATCAAAAGGGTAAGGTTGATAGATTCTTTTATGAATGAAGACTCTATCTACAGAAGAATATGAAAAATCAATATAAAGATATCTATGAGAATATAGTGTGGAGTACTATGGAGGTTGAATTGGAATTTGGAGTGATTAAATGGTTATATTGGTCGAATGAAAACAAGAAAGCAATGGATCCAAAATCATGGAATAATTCTAAACATGGAAGAGGATTAATGAATGCGAAACATCGCACATGTAATGAATGTGGAATAAAATACAAGGAACTAAATTATATTGATTGTAATGTGTTACAAGTGGCTAATAGAGGTCCATATTTCTTGGAAATATGATAGTGAGGTGAACCCTCAAATTAACGACACTAATGAAAAATGGAATGTGGTGTAGGTCTGACCTTAAGATCAATTCTTGACGTGCAGATAACAAAGGAACTATTCCAATCAATCTAAAAATTAGAATATAATTGACTTAAATTTACATCAACATTAGTATAGGGAAAGGGATAAAGGTTATATATTTTCAATCACTATGACTAAAGTAGAGGCTCCAAATCATTTAGTGGCAAGCACACTTATAGTTATTTCAAACCTTGAAAGTAATTTGTCTGATTTTGGTTTTACACATTTCTTTATTTCATCCAATTTAGAAAAGAATATAAAATGAATCCCTGAGATTCAATAGTTGAGTTATCAATGATGTATAATTTAGTGATTATACTTCCATCATTAATGTATTGAAACTCTAGTATTAAATTTAGTGAGTACAATATCATCTTAAATCTAGTAGTCATTACCATGGTGGAATTTGACGCAATACTATGGATGTACTAGATATCAAATAATAATTCTATGATCAAATTCAAGGGTAAGTAAATTTTCTTTTTATTGAATGGAAACATACAATTATTTCTAAAGCAATGATATTGTGGCCTGATATTGGTCTAGAAACACCTCTCATTGACTTTTTTATGGAGATTACTGGTGAATATGGAGAAGGAAATGGAATTAACAATTTAGAAAATTTTCCAATAATTTAGTAATACATTAAATTTTTTCACAACGAGTTACCTAGACCACCCATAGAAAGAAAGGTATGTTTCTCTATTGAACTCAAACATGGCACAAAATTGATATCAAAGAACCTGTATAGAATGAAAAATGTGGAGTTATAGGAATTAAATAATCAACATATAGATATTTTGGTTAAGTTATTTATCATCCCAAGTGTGTCTCCTTGGAGATAACCGATCCTATAAATATAGAATAAGGATAGATAAATGAAGCTTTGTATTGATTATAGAGAGCTTAATGGGATCTTGTTAAAGAATATGTACACTATCCTAAAGATTGATGATTCAGTTGACTAGATTTATGAGACTCAATTATTTTAAAAGATGAAAAATTATATAGGTATCATCAATTTTAGGTAAATAATGATAATATTCCATATATTTCCTTAAGAACAAGATATTAGAATTGTGTTTTTTTTATTCCCTTCAAAATTATTAATTCTCATTCAATATTTATTTATGTGATCAGTATATCCTTTAAAGGAATCCTTGATAAATGCATGCTAGTTTTTATTAATTATATTCATATATATATTCCAAAAGATTCGTGGAGGATTTATATCATCTAGTGGTTACATTGAAAACACTAAGAAATGAGAAGCTATATGGAAAATATATAAAATATGAATTATTATTACACCAAGTTGTATTCTTGGGGGAAAATTTTCTCAATAATGATATCTCAGTTGAACCTACAAGAAAAAAGTCTATAGAATAGTGTCCTTATCCTATTATTGTAACTGAGATTCATAGTGTTGTTAATTTAGCATTATATTATAGGAGAATTTTTAAAAAAATCATAACTTTTTAATATAATAACCATGTTTACTAAAAATAGAGATTAGTAAATTTGGATAATAGAGTTTGAAAAAGTTTCTAAGAACTGAAGAAGTGATTTTCTACTGAATGTGTGTGAACTATATGTTCTTTTAGAGACATATTTGTTATTTATAGTGATCTGTATATGAAATGGATTGGGGTTTTCCTCTTGAAAAATGAAAATTTTATCACTTATGAATCTTAATAATTGTAACCTGGAGAGAATAACTATTATATTCATGATCTAGAGTAAAGAGTAATCATTTTTATATGAATATATAGAGGCGCTATCATCCTGGAGAGAAATGTGATATATATACAGACCACCAAATATTGAAGTATATAACCATGCTAATGGAATTTAATATGATATAATGGTGACACATGAGGCTTATTAAAATAAATTATTGTTCAATTCATTATCACCATGAAATATAAAAAAATTCACTAATTCAATAGGTAAGAAATACATTACTATTAAGTAAATGATGAGGATTAAAGGATATATATTGATCAAGTACCTAATAAGGATATACATGAGAATCATAAGGGATGGGACTTCATAAATCCTATACCAAATGATTTTTCAACCATAATTACAAGAGAATATCATTATTTTTCAAAGATATTATCATTTAATACAGTAGAAGATAGTGTCCATGATAAATGAGATATTTCCTAAGTTCAATATTTATCAAGAAGGTGTACAAAAATTTCATATTTGGATATGTGTCCCGTCTATTCAAATGATAAATAATGAGCTAATGGATGAACATCGTTTCACAATATTCTATATACACCAAGGAAGTACTAACATTTAAAGTGACCATGTTGATCATTATTGGTGGCATAATATGAAACGAGGGATTTCTGATTGTAATGAATGGTGTTTGGTGTTTTAACAAGTGATGTCGAAGCAATAAATTCAGAATGGGGTAATGCAATCACTACCCATACAAACATTGAATTTCGACAGTATCATGGTGTAATTTTTCACTATTCTCTAAAGTAAATCTAATGTAAATAATGGGATATAGATTATTGTTTATTGATTAACCTTTACTACTATCTCATTGATATTTGGGAATATTTTTTTCTTGAGAAACATTTCATGATATACAAAAAGATGTGGTGAGGCTGTATGGGGTTCCACTTTCAATCATATCTTATCATGGTCCATGGTTCACATTGAAATTATAGAGAAATTTTAAACATGATCTGATTGTTTAATTAAAATTCAGTACAACCAATCATCCCTAAACTGGGGTCCAAACAAAAAGGGCTATTCTGACACTCAAGGAAATGCTGGGAACATGTTCAATTGAACATAAATATGGATGGGATCAATGTCACCCATCAGTTGAGTTCTTATACAACATAAAATTTCAATCCTATTTTCATGTGGAACCATATGAATCTTTATATGGGAAGCGATGTATAAATCCTACTTTTTGTTGATGAATTTGGGGAGATAAAGCTACATGGGCCTGAACATATGCAAGAAGTGATAAAAATGGTTCCTTCCATCCAACAACACATAAAAGTTTCACCTAGTTTTATTAATATATATGTTGACAACTATCTAAATGAATTGTAGTTTCAATGTTGATTAAGAGTTTTTTTAACACCACCATGGATGATAGTCATAAGAATTGGAAATAAAGTGAGTCTTAACCCCATTTACATTTTTCTCTTTAATATCCTTGATTTCTGGGGAGTAGTGGTATATTAGCTACCACTTCCACTAAATCTGGATTTAGTTCATGATGTATTCTCGGCGTCTCTTTCGAGTAAGTACATACTGGATCTCTCACATGTACTGAATGTAGCAGTGGTAAAACTAAAACATGACCTCTCTTATGAGGAGAATATGTTAGAGATAATGGACTGTAGAGACAATGTTCAATGATACAAGAAAACTCACATGGTCAAGAAGTTTTAGAGGAAAGATATGTATGAAGGGGAAATATGATAATTAGAGGAAAGAATGAAAAAGAAGATCCCTTATAATGAAAATATGAGTTGATATTTTATGGAATAAATTTTGAAGGGGGGAAGAATATAATGACCCAATATTTTTAAAATATAGTTTTTCATTAAAAAAGTGTGTTATATTATAATATTATACACATAAATAATATAGAGAAACAATAAAATCATTATCTCATTAATAAATATCATTACATTAGACAGCTATTAAAACAATGAAAATTCCAAAACATTCCTATTGAAAAAAAATAGAAAACATAAAATGAAAAAATATGGATCACCCCAATCTACTGGAATTATCCCCCCCATGAAAAAAAAGTTTTGAAATGGATATAATTTTAAGAAAAACATTCAACATAATAAAAAATGAAAATATAACCATGGGATAAAATTAAGTTATTTTTTAGAAAATAATAAAGTGTTAATTTTAGGGATAAATGTGACCATTAGAATAGAAATATGACCATTTGAAAATATAACCATTGGTCTAGTTGAAAATTGGTAATTATACCCAATGGTAAAAAATTTACTCTTGAAATTAGTGTTTATAATTAGTAAGGACAGATGATGATTTATGTATAAAAAATAAATGATAGCCTCAACCTGTAGAGACATGTTGTATGAATCCCATTAGTCATAACATGGGAGGGAGGTATAATCATGGAGTTTCTCCAATGAACAAGATGAAGAAAAGTTTAAATAAGTGTTCTTTTAATGAAATATCATCTGGGAGATGTTCATGTTAGTGGAGATACTAATCATTCAATGTTACTTGAGCCACCCCCTGAAGATACCACCACTGCACACCATACCCTTAAAGAATGAATGTGGGTAAAAATAGGTTATCAGACTAGGATTTAGTTATATAAAGTGTAATTTCCTTTTATAAATCATAATTTTAATCACAAAATTTTATTTGAAGAATAATTTTTCTTAATAAAATATATGTTCAAGTAAGACGAATTTGATAAATTTATTGTTTCACACAAATAAAAAATAATTGTATTATTAGAAAATATATACACATTTATTATAAACTCAAGTATTATAAATAGTTTTTAATGAAATATAATTTTAAAACACCTTTATTTAAATATAAATGACTAAATAATTTTTTATTGTCCAAGGAAATTTTTATAAGTGTCAGAAATTTTACTATATCATAAAAATAAGATTTTTAAACAAATAAGGATGTGTATATTTAAAAGTTAAAATTTTCATATGTAGATATTAATTTTGATAGAATAAATATTATATTTTAAATCAGCACATCAAAATTATGTTCAGGTGAATTTTTGATAATTTTCTAGAAAACAATATTTTTCATTTATTAATAAAAATATTATTTTAGGTTTTCAGTATATTTTATGATTTATTATTTCTGTCATAATGATTTCATAATTAATTAAAAATAATAAACAACTTTAAATATGTTATTTTATTTATGTTAAGTATTTTAATATATTTTAATCAATTTTCAAACTTGTGACTAACTTTCCATGGACTAAAATGATGAATTTATTTTAAAAAGATTATTTTATGAAAAAAAAATTAAATTTTCAACGAAGCATTAAAATTTTTTGAATAGTCATAATAGATTAAAATATAATAAGTTTTAACAAAAATGTGAGAAACCATGAGAAAACTACAAGGTTAATTCAATGGTTGTTATTTTCCACAACCAAGATTTCCAAGACCTATATATAGAAAATATAAAACAACTCCCAAACATTTAAAATAAATACCAACCTATTCCAACCTTCCACGTCAATCCAAATCCATCCCCAAATTTTTTTTATCATTTTTATTCCAAAGTGTTCCCCAAGGATTCTTTATTCCCCCATGGTCCCATCCCCATGTCTTCGTGGTGACTCTTTAAGGTAAGGTAAAACTCCACTTCATTTTTCCATTCAAGTTCCCTTTTATGGTATGTATTATAATTTTTTAAATAATTTCTTCTTATCCACTTCCTATAATCACATTTATATAATAATATTAAATTATCAATGGGATTCGCTTTTTTCCACCCTTTCCCCTTTCCTTAATACATCTTTCATACTTGTCGTGCTTGCAAATTTATTTCTCTCTTCCACATGACAAATTATCAATTTTTTAACAACCAAAACTCTTTATTTTCCATGGGAGTTAACATAGATTCAAAATTTATTTATTTATTTTAGGATTTACATATATGAAAGAGAAATTCCATTTTTTGGGTTAAGAATGATGTCATCATCATTTTATTATTCATTTTTATATGCCATGATTTTTTATAAGAAACCAGTTCTTTATTCCCCATGGATTATTAAAGAAAATATTTTTTATGATTAATATGGCTAATATTAATGAATACATATGAGGTGTGAACCTTAACATTACTCCAATTTATTGGGTAATGAATTATTCTTCATTAACACATGTTTTACAATACATTGGTGATGATTTTGGTATGTTTGACATTCAAAAACATGGTGATAAACCATGGTGATATGCTTATCAATATCTATTAAAATTCAACAGCCACATTTCCATGTTTTTATTCATATTATTTTTATTATTATATACCTCATGTTCTTTTGATCATGCTATATTGTTATTCCTCACGTTCTTACTAATATGCTCCATGATCACATGCTAAATGTCTCCCTTGATTATTCAATTATTGGGATTCATGTTCACCCTTTTTCTTTGATGTATGTCCCTATGATTTGAGATATAGTAAAAGTAACTTAGGGTGAACCCATGGAGAATCCTTTCATGTATATTAGAATAATTATTAATGTTTTCATGTAATATATTCATAATTTTTAATGAAAATAAACATTAAAAGATCTCATATTTTGTTTCTTTTATTGAAAACATTGTGTAATAAAAATGTGGGATTCCATAACATGTATACATATGAAATAAAAATAACTCACACTAAAATTGTTATTCATTCCATGTATAGACACACAAAATAAATATTCCAAAACAATCAGATCATATTTATTTTGTAATCCTAACTCCTAAGAACAACCCATCTCTATAGACTCATGTTTTCATTTGGAAGTATAATAAAGAGTTCTATAAAATTGTCTTAATAACCCATTAGGATCTAATAATTAATTAATATTTATCATGAAAACAAGAAACACACACTCATTCCAAGATCTCACTCCTAAAATATTTCATTGAAATCAAATTAACATCCATTAATTTCATTGAACATGTTATGAGGGAATCCCATATACCATAGTTTTAATTTATATAATACAAGAATATTAATTAGTTATTATTATATTGAATCATAAATTGTGATTTTATTGAAAAATAAATCCGTTTATTTCTCTGAAAAAATAGAGGGAGATATTCCACCCACCTCTAAAACTATTCTTATAGGAATCACTTCTCTATATCTCTTATCCAGACACTCTTCACCTATTAATTAATTAACCATAGTAGATTACTTTAAAAATATATCATAACCCATAGATCTATGAAGGTAATTAAAAATTCCTTGTTCATTCTATGTGATAAATAGAATATTCCAAAAGAGACGGAGAAAAAACCCACACCCTTGATTTCATAGGTCCAACATCCAATGATCTATTAAAATTAGCCTCAAGAGTTAAATGAATCTCCAAAACACCCAGAAAAACAATGGAAGTAAATATCCTTATTCAAACAATGATAAATGTCGTTTTCAATACATAAAATAGACTTAAAATATTTTTATTTTCCTTAGTTATATATATATCAGGGTTGGACTATATTGTTTGAAAAAATATGCTTCAGTAATGTGGGTGCTGCAGAATGAAACCATTAGCTGCATAGATTAGTAAAAAAATTTACAATGATGGAAATATCCATATATGGAAAATTTATAATGTTTCATGTCTTATTCATCATTTAGGAAAATATTTTTCCAACCATGTTCCAACCTAGTTTTCCCAAAACACATAAGCACAGAAGCCTAGGAATTTATACATGGTTTTTAGTAACCCTGCTGTACATTTCAGCCTCTCAAATTCTTCCAGAACATAAAAAACTCTCAATAACCTTCTGATAGATTATCAAAATATTTCATAACATGAGAGTGTAGTATAAAATATAAAAATTATGAAAACCAGCAGTGTCACGTGAATGATTGATAATTTTTTAATAGTACACAATGAAACATAAACATCCCTAGAAATATTAAAAATGTAATTAAATTAAATTCATGTAATAAAAATACAAATAAGTAATCTAAAATATTGTAAAATATTATTTATTTTTAATATATTTATTTTTATGAAAATTTATAACCAATAAAATTAATATATATTTAAATTTGTTTGAAAAATAAAAAAATCGAATAAATAAAATAAAAAATAATGAAAAAATGTAAAATTTTATTAAAGGATTATAAGAGATAAAATTTAAAAATGAATCTATTTATGGAAAGTATTTGAATATAGAAATAAGGAAAGACCAATATAAATATGTAAAAAATAATGAGATATTCCTATTCAAATATCATAATGTAAGATGTTAAAATAAACCTAATGCATGAGACAAAAAAAATAGCTGAAATGGTTATATTATTTAAATATAAAATGAAATATAAAATGACATGTTTATCTAAGAGAAATTATATATCAAAATATTGGTCAATAATTGTTTCACTTTCCTTATCCCCAAACTTTCCAAAATGCACTCTAACTCCCAAAATAACGTATATTAATCAATTAAAAATTTAATTAGGAATTTATTTATATTATCCATTAATATTAATCCAATATATTAACATATTATTTGTTTATATATTTTATTGATCATTAAAAATATTAATAATTAAAGTTGTTTTTTTCATAATTTGGAAATGGTGGTCTCAATCATTGTTCCATGTTAATGAATTAATCGTCAATTGAATACATAGGGAACTATTATCATAATGTAACATTCAATAATATTTGTTCATATTAAGACAAAATAACCATAATATACATACTTATTATATCATTTTTTAAAAATATTCATTATATATCACAATAAATCACCCCCAAAAACCTTTCGATTTTCTGTATTTAGATATTAGATACATAAAAACACCATTTACCCTAATTCTTAAAAAAATTTAATAATTATACTTCACAAGAAACCCTTATTGTAATATAATAAAGAATAACCATATTTATAACTTGGGGAATTGAAACATTAGGACGGTCTGAGCTCAGATGACCGTTATGTGTAATCATAAAAGATCACAAAAAAATATCATATGTTAGTATAAATAAAACATGTGTATATGGGAATATAATCATGTTATATGAACAAAAAAATATAAAATAATATCCAATAAGTCATAGATCATAAATATTGAATCATGACATTGGAATTTTGGAAGAACATTAACCAATTTTTTATATGAGTGTGAAAACGTGGGTCATCAAACAAGATCAATTAAAACATAAATTACGAATATTTCATAGAATAATATTATAGAATAATTAACTATATAAATAAATTTTTATGATGAGGATCACTTAAAAACCATAATTATGTAGTATAAATAGTCCCATATGGGATTGAGTAAACTCCCCAATCCCTAACATGTCAATTCAGGATATATAGGACCACTCCCCATGCATTATAGGGCTATATAATTATGTAACCACACTGGGCTTATGATTTTTTGTCTACATCACATTCCCTATCATCTCATGATACATAAACCTTTACCCATTTCATTTTAGGGATATATAAATTTGATCATCCTAACAAAAATAGAATCCCTATATAAGTATGCCACATGAACAAGAAAAAAATCATAATTTCATCATAACATAATTATCATTAAATTTTATTATAATATATTATGAATAAATTTTTAGAGTATTGTAAAATTTATTTTAAAAATAAGA
This sequence comes from Viscum album, assembly GCA_963277665.1. Taxonomy (NCBI): domain Eukaryota; kingdom Viridiplantae; phylum Streptophyta; class Magnoliopsida; order Santalales; family Viscaceae; genus Viscum; species Viscum album. Next base: position 1,875,563,605 of record OY728150.1, on the reverse strand, counting down.
AACATAAATTACTAAAATAAATATTATATTACAGGGCTAAAATATTTAAAATAATGAGAATATTATTTACATTGGAAATCCCATGAAAACATAGAAACAAATATTCTTCAATAAAAAATAAAAATATGGATGAAAATTGATCCCATTGTAAAATGTAAATAAAGAGATTAATTTCGAATTTATTAGATAAAGTCAAATTAAATATAAAATAAACTATACTCAAAATATTGTAATGGGATCTCAATAATTATTTTTCTAAAAAGAGTTATGGCTATTGTAAAATTAAATTAATTAATAATATAATTATAGATAAATACAATTATAAATAAATAATGAATGTTATTATTGAATAGAATGTTTCATAACAAAAAAATACAAGATAATGTCAGCTCTTCCAATTGGAAAAATATATATTGAATTGGGAATCGGTGGAAAGTTATATGGAAAATGTTATATAAAAATAATAAATCACTATTTGATAATAAAATATTTGTTTTTTTATAAAAAAAATAATATATAATTTTGGTTTTTTTAAATTTAGTCATGAACAATCTTGATTTCAAGAGATTGGAAAATAAACCATTACCTTTACCACCAACATCCATAGAAGACGTTTTACCTCTAGTATAATAAAGAAAAATATCTCAATCAATTATTTTATAACCTTATTCATATCTATTTACTTTTTTACTGTATATTTATAATCATATAGTATACATATTTTAGTTAGTTATTGTTTAATTCCACAATTAGATATTTGTAATTTTTATTATTTATTACATGTTTTGTAATGGAGATGTTGATCTTAAAAAATATTTAATAGGGTCGTTATACACATATTATTCATGGTTTTATAATAATTATGTTTAAAATATATATTTAGTTATAGGTTCGTTTTATAGAAGTTAAGGACATGGTTTATGGGAATGAAATCCACAAAAAGAATGTTTTTTGTAATTTACAAGTTATAACAAGTTATATTATATCATACATTAATATTCATGTCACCATTAAATAACAATATTGTTAAAAAAAATTAATAATTAATATCTTATATTACGTGTATTATTTTCTGGATTATTATTCCTGACGAAAATGATGGTGTTTTTATAACATCGATCATGTATGTTGTTGAATTGACCTAAACATGAACATGTTAAACTAATGAATGAGTGAAATATTAGAGTTATGTAATAGTAATAACATTTTAAATGAAGCATAATTATGTTAATATTACATCATTTGTATGTATAATTATTTTGATAATGATTTTATATGATAATGGATTTTAATAATATTGAAAATAATTAGACAATTACTTAGATAGATTCCCTAATTCTCAAAATGGGTTCATTTGGAATGATGGATTTGGTCTTCTTTATTTGGAAATAAAATAGCCCAATTTCTATGAATATTTAAGATATAATTTTTTTTAATGTATTGAAGAGATGACAAAGGGTTAAGAGTGGTTTTGAATGGCTATTGGTGTGGTTCAGTTATAAGTGAGTTTGAGTTGTATTCATGCAATTTCTCAATAACTAATTGTCAAGGATTGTCACATTTAAATATGAAGTGGTTCCATAATTTTAAAAAAAGTCTTGATATTCCTTATATTATCTAATTATATTTTTTTCTTTATATCGTTTATATATCATGTTAAATACATACTAAATTTTATAGTTTTTAATATTTATTTATGTCATGCATTATTCTCCCTGATAACGTATTTTTATTCTTAATAATAAAATTGATATTATTAACAAAATTTTAAATGATTGTTAAAATATAAAAAAAATATTGGATTAAATTAAATTATAAAATTATTATTAATATTATAATTCTTAACTCATAAAAATAATTTCTTGAAAATTGTATTATTAAGTATAAATATGAATTTATTTTTCAACCATGCCATGTAATAATACCGAGATGATCATTTCGTTGTTCTAATATATATATATATATATATATATATATATTGACATTAAATTATATATAAATTATTTTCTAATAAAGAAAATCTTAATTTATTAATAAAACAATTTACAATATATAGAACTATATTCGCTAAAAAATAAGAGTTTATAACATTATATTATTTTTCTTCATTTCTAAGTAATTTAAAATTTTAGAATAAATAATTAATAATTTTATATATATTAAAATAAAATTTCATTTAATTTCATACTCTAAATATGTGTAATTCATATTTAAGTAAAAATATATTATACGAAAAGCAATGTTTTTAATCAAAACATTTTTATTTAGCCATGAATAATTAAATTTGTATTCTTTATAGTAACATAGTATAATATTTGATGTTATTAATTTATTTATCAAATTTTTCCCTGAATTTTATCAATATATTTTTTTAAATTCATTCCCTAAAGGTAGTAAATTTAATAGAAATACATAATTCAAAAAAATTGTTTCTTTGGAATCAATGATGTTTCACCGTGTGCATTAGTCTCATTTGATTCAATTCCAAAATCATTAGTTTCTTAAAAAAAATAAACAATTATTTATATAAATTTATATATATATATATATATATATATATTATCTAGATAATCATTATGAATACCCACTACATACCAATAATTCATAACTAGTAAGATGTTTAACAAAACTATAACTAAAGAATATATACACGTTAATAATGGTCATATTAATGAAATTTTACCCCCATAAAATACAATAAATTCATTACAATAAATTATCAAAATAAAATTAATCATTTTTAGAGTTTTTATTTTTATTTTTTACGAAATGAAATCTCTATTCATAATTTTTTTCTCATTTTAGGTTTTTAATTAACAAATATTTTTAAGGGTGAACATGGTCCAATGGGGTTCCTATGGGTAAAAATATTCAAGTTTTTCCTCTATTTTCTGTTTTATTTAATTATATTTTATAATATGCAACCATCTATGGTATTTAATTATATATTCTATAAAAAACTCTATTTCATGTATTTTTGTTATAATTCCCTGTTATGAGTAAATAAATTATTATTAATTTGGTTCATTTTCAAAATGATTTATTTATGAATATTTTTTAATTATTTAAAAATAATAAAATAGTAAAATCAGGAAAATAAAATGAATTCTTAAGTTTGGGATTTTATAATATTCATTTCACATAAGGTGTGAATAAAACTTGTATAGAAATAATTTACATTATTTTTTGGGTAATTTTATTAATAATAAAGAGTCAAAAAATAATGGATTTTCATTTCTGTATTTTTATTTATAAACATTATATTAATATATATATATATATATATATATATATATATTTAAAAAATTAAATATATGTCCATAATTTATTATATATACTTATATATTTTTATTATTTGCTATGCAAGGGTTTCTTTCTAAACAATGAAACGTAGCAATTTGAATAATTTTTTATCTTAGGTTGAAATATAAAATCAATTTTATTAAATTTAAATTAAAAATATGACAAATTGTATTTTAAAATATACTACATATATAAAAAATAATTTTTATAATAAAAAATTATTTATTTGATTATGAATGATACTTTTTTATATCTTCTAATTATATAATTATTCCATTGATGTTAACTATTTAATTTCACAAAAATAGTAAATATTTTCATTAATTATATATATATATATATATATTCTCTATAATACCACATATAATAAAATATAGTTACAAAGAAACATTTAACAGACTAATAATTACATATTGAAAAAAATTTATATTTAAATGATATAACCATATACGACATCAACATAATAATGATGGGTGAGATAAGTATGGTGGTATTTGTTGGTGGTGATTGAACTAAAATGATTCATGTAGTGATCTATACAACATTGATCTTCTCGCAAAGATTATTGCATTGAAACTGCACCTTTTAAAGTTTATTTGGAGCTTTATCAAGAGAAAACTCGTGTTACTCTAACTTCATCTTCAGATCTGAAAAATGTGCCGTAAATTTTAGGACTATAATATATGATTCCATAACTTATATAAATTTCATAATGATTTCACAACAACTATTACTCACTATGTCAATGACTAAATAAAATTGGTTATATATAATGGATACATTATATAAGAATTTAATACTCTCTAACCAACCATATAATACAATACAATATCCCATAACAATACAATACCAATAAAAATTATGTATATATTTTAACAACTATATATACCCAAATAATACATAATCAAAACAACTATTTTTATACACCTATAATATGTACTCATAGACCATACAAAACTTATTTAAACTAGATACCACAATCTCCTACATCAGTTAGTAAATATAAATCATATTTCAAAATTTTTTATTTATTTTTCAAATTATAATTAATGGTATTAATTTCATGGTATACCATTTAAATGATATTTAAAGAATTTATTAATTTAATATACTTGTATTTATTATATTTTTAATAAGTTTAATAATTATATTCCATGAAATTATCTTCTAACATCTTATTATAATAAATGTAATTTATTTTTTTTATAATTTTCTCAATAAAATAAAACATTATTAATTTAAAACAATATTACATATTAAATAAATTATTAAATTATCTCACACCTAAAATATATTAATGAAACATTTATAATAAAAATATGCGGTGATACATATATAATTTAGCCTAGGAATTCAATAAGAATGTACACCTTGTAATATTCATTTAGAGGAAATTATATTTTTTATGGAGAACAATTGTGATATTAATGAAAAATATCATAATATTGAAACCCAATTTGGAAGTGCCCTTCATTATATATATGTTTTTTCCCATAATGTATAATCCATAATTACCCCAGATAGATATAATATTTCACATCCTTCCAATATAATATTTAACACGAATTCTAAAAAATGTGCTCTTATTAATGGGTACAATATGACCTAATAGAGTAATGAAATACAATATAAATCCACATATCGTGACCGTAACATGCATGGAGTAGTCTATCTACCATGTCCTTAAACTACATGGAATGTTTTTTCCAGCATAACATAAATTGTGGAGTATATTTTTCCATCATTATATCTGTTGTTAAAACATATAGAAAATGAATATCTTTATTACATGGTTGTAAAAAAAGTTGAATTATGCCTTTATATTATGTAATAAAATGATATATGCAATTTTTTACATAATAAATATTCTATTTTCATTCATGTTGAGTTTTTTATTATATGAATCCTTGTATAGATTCACACAATGATGTTCAATTATATTTCAATTGTCATCTATATACTTTGTACATATGATAAAAATACCGTCATTTAGAATATTATACATCTTTATTCATATTTTCACTTCACATATAGTGATTCTAAAATCTATTATATTTATCGCAATCATGTTCATTATCTACTTCACCTATATTTTTTTATCTCTTATTTAGTTCATTATAAATTAATGTCATATTTATCACACTTTACTTCTAAAATAAAATTCATTTATATTTTTTAAAATTAATTTACACATAATAAATGATAAAAAATCAATATTTAGAGCTACGTGTAGTATAACTCGTATCCTCACTTGAAACAGGCTGAAACATGAACAACATGGATTTTTCCAAAACATGGTTTACTTTTCAATTTTATCCACATTTCATCCCAATGATAGAATTCATCCCAATTCATGTATTGTATAACTCATTAATTTTGTATAATAGTTTATTATTTTTTTTCAAATTAAAATTATCTAAAATGTTTTCCCAGTATCTAGTACTATTTGTAAAATTATTTTTATCCTCACATAATATACAGTGTTGCCCAAACAACATATTTAAAGGAAAAACAGAGTCTTCCTCTCCCCATTTTAACCATTAAATGTTTTCATCTAGATTATTGGTATTTATCAAAAGTCTTTAGGCCATATGAGACTAAATCCTTAATATAAAAATTGATTTTATACACCATGTTCCACTGTGGATGACCTTAAACTGAATAGAGTCATCAAATTCTCTTATATATAAACTACAAATTTTATCATCTCTACCTAATACATGACATTATATTGTAAGGTAGAAAATAACTCTCACTACTTTATGATAAATTTGTGTACCCATATCACATATGAATGAGATTCATCTAGGAAGAAACAAAATGGAATCCCAAAAATTCATATTGGATTACTCTTATTAAATTATGGTTTGGTTAAAATTTATACAATTTTGCTAGTAAACCCTCATATTAGTGAGTCTTAAATATTAATTACATGTGAAAAGATTCTTATTTTCTTACAGCACATATGTTTCTCCTAGGATTATTATTATATTCTTTCACATAGTTTTATTAAGTCAACCTTCCTATATTAGGTTGAGGTACACTTGTGTGACCCCCCTATCTCATTGTTTTATTGAATATTATTTAATTATGATCAATTTTTTATATTTAAAAAGGTTTTAAAAATATATATATTTAAGAGTTTGAAAATAATAATAAATGAGCTCATTGAATGGTTAACTTGAAATTAGTACTAAACATGAAACTAAACCACATAGAGGAAGGGTCGATCTCCCATTATAGTGTAAACTTTTTGTGCACAATTTTACAAAACATGTGGCCAAACTATGATTAAATCCTTAAATTTGGGGAAATAGTACATGTATTTTAAACATTTATGGAGAAAAATTGATGAAAACATGTGGGGGGTGCATCTATTTCCTATGTGACATGAATTATTGAAAAAAAGTTATGAAATACAAGTGGGGTATTTAGCTTTATATAAATATAAGTTTCCATTGTCTATATTTTATTTATTTGTCTTGGACCACATTTTATCATTCATAAATAGTCATCAAGGAGGGTGATCGAGGGAGATTTTCCTCCTCTTCCTTGGTTTTGAACCATTTCACCTATGATTCCAAGTATTTTTGGGAGGTAAATTCATTCTTTAGTCTTCTTTCATACTCCCTTCTTTCATTATTTTCATGTTTCATTTCTCCCTCAAACCCAAATGCCCATGTATAGGGAATTTGGGTTTGGTATTAGTTTAAATTTATTGATCTGGTTGAGTATGTTTTGTAGAGTACGTTATGTTACATGGTTTGGATTTAACTATTGAATGTTATTAGTTCTTCCTGGATGAGGTAGGGTCTTCAATGAAGTTATTTTATAAAACATGTCTTGAAATCATTATGATTTAAAAATTCTATTTTTATCATGTTAAACCTATATGTGTTACCAGGATGGGTTTATGAAGTGTCTCAAATTGTTTCTATATATTAAATTGTAGATATCACAATGATATCTCTAATATCCATTTTTAACAAAGTTAGTTTCCTGTTAACTATTTCTGAAAACTAATTAAATAATATTTTAATATTATCTTGATTCAAAATGAAGGGTTTATTTCATAGTTTGATATCTAAAGGGTATATCCCATATATTTATGTTTATTCTACATTAATATACATTTTTTTTCCTGTAACTCCTTAGGTAGGAACAATTTTTTTTTTGAAAATAATAAATCACTTTTTTCAAAGTGAGAGATCTTTGGTTTCTTTCATAATATGTTTTGTAATATTATTATCATCGACGAACTCAAAGCCCTATATGGTATTTGTTTTAAAATATTTCAATGATGTGTTTTATATAGATAGTTTTAAAACATGATATTCAATGTTGGTTTAAATGGATTTAATAACACAACTATAGTTTTTAAAATATTATATACCCCATTGTAATCCCATTTATGTTGTGAATTATTTCGTATTTAACCGCATTATGTGATATTTAATTATTATTATGTTATACTTCTATTATTTTGAAAAGGGATTAGTTTTTTGATGCGTAGTTAAGGTGAGATAATTATTAATATTTATTTAATATTATTTATTATGGAAATGGACTTATGTATTCATTGTTTTATCACATATATTGAGTTTCATTATGGGAACAATGGTATTTAATTGAATTTTTTTCAGTTATTCTCTTACGTAGTTTATGAACTACCTAATGATTATTGAAGATGATACGATGATAGTTACTGTGTTGGGTCAGTTTTTTAGGTTCACATAGGGGAATAGTGTTTTATGATTGAGGATTAGTATTTATTTATGTTATATGTTAGTGATTTTATCATGAATCTTATTTATTGATGTGGACAGAAATTTGGTTTTTCCCACATCAAGATTCTTTATGTCCCCTTTTACTAGTTCAGAGATTTTCGAATAATATTCATTATTTCAATCTATTAAAACACATTGTATCTATATATAGTGGAAAATTTTTAGGTTGGGATTGTTTTTTATATATTGGTTTACCATTAAAGAAAATTATTATAATGGTTTGAAATTTTTTCCTTTTTCAAAAGAATTTTTATCCCATGTCTTATAAAATGGGAGGGGGAAAAATAAATGTTTCCAAAAATACAAGAAATGACTTTGTTTCCATAAATATTAACGTTATCTTTTAAATGATTTATAGAAATTTATTTTTTATATATTGATTACATGATACTTTTATGTAAAAATTTTTTTCTATATTATAAAATAGGAGATGCATTATTTTTTTTATTTATTCTTTCTATGTGGGAAATCCTAATCTATGTATATAAATATACAATAATTTAAGAAATTTTTAATTTAATTATTTTTATATAATATTTGGTTAAAACATGAAAGATTTTTTTGTCTCACACCTTGCATACACTAACATGTTTATGTGTGTATGAAGGTTTCATCATTTATTATAGGTTCCCATGTTTGATCCTAGTTTAGAATATGTTTTATTTGGTTTGTTGATAGATGATTGGATGTGGTAAATGATAGTGGGTAAAATTGAGTTGTTTGAAAGGTCTTTGGTTTTGTGATTTTTTTGGTCATTTATGTATTGGTTAATTCAGTTACCTATTGTAATTTTATTTTATCCATTTAAATTTTTTTTCATGTAATGTGTTTATAATTTACTATATCATTTATTTAAAACTATTATTGATCATTATTGCTAGTTATGTTTCATTTTGATGATTATTTTTTTATTCCTCATTTTTTTGGGTCATGCATTTAAAACTATATATTTATTATGTTTCATAGGACAATGTATTGACATACTAGGTTATATTCAGAATTAATATTCAAAAAAATGTATTTTTAATAATTAAAAAAGCATTCCCAATAATTATATTTTGATTCATTAACATATTTATCGTCTAGGGGTGATCTAGAACCCACCTCAGGCTTTGTGGTGAATCTTATTAGGTATTAGTTTGGTGGTGCCTTGGGGAGGTTCTTTACAACTTTTTTATATCATGCATGTTGGATTTAGTTTTATTGACCACTAAACATTTTGGTCATATTTTTTAATCATATTTGTTATATTTTCTTTATATAATTACACATTATTGTTTCATGTTGTATTCATTAACATTTATTTATAATTAATGTCATTATTTACTCTTATCATTATTTCATAAGAGATTACTAATCTTTGGACATTCATATTAACTAATGTTTATACTTTATCAACCATCATTTAATCTTAGTTATACCTCGATAACTTAACCAATATGTGATGAAATCACCCTAGGTTCCCAAACCCTTCTTGAGCGTCTTCGTTTTTATACAACCCACATTATGTTGTAAATACTTGAGTAATAATAAATCCATTAAGAATAATAGTAATGGGGTTATCTTATCTAAATGAAACACCTTGGTATTGTGAGGAAACATTCAATGAAAATATATCCAATGATACATATCTAAGGAATAAATATTCCCTAAAGAAAAATATACCCTAACATTATAATCATTTGAAAGTATAACTAATATACCCATATTTTGAACATAGCTAATTACCCACCTCAATTTATTTTATTTTATGGTATATTCACAGACACATCATTAAAATCTCATTAGTAGTTATCATATCAAATATTTAATCATATAATTATTCTATATTCACATATCTAAAGTCTAAATTTATTACATTCACTTTCCTATATTGAGGTATATTTAAACATCTTGGTTTTTATGACTCTGTCTTGCCTGCATTCTTGTATGGAAAATCATTATTATTTTCAGAGGTGGATAATTTCTTTTTTAAATTTCTTTTTTCACTATTTCCATTATCTAAATGGAAACATTTCATATAGATTATAACACTTGAAACATCATATAAAGAGATAAAAAAATTTATCATAAAAACTCACAAATTATTGTCTATGAAAAATCCATGTCAATTATTACAAAGTGTAAAAACCATATCCATATTTATTTATGTACATGCATGAACTTAGAGGTAAAACCATGAGATATTTTTTATAGTTCAAGTCATTTTGAGAACCAGGATTTGGTTTTTGATTGTAAAGGTTTGTACCCCTCAAAACATTATTTTAGGTCTTGTAATGTAGGTTAAAGGATAGAACAAAAAAGTACATATGAATTGGGTGGAGTCAGGTCTTATAGAAATATACTATAGTGACACTCACTAGCCAGTTTAGAACCACCATTTAGTTGGTGGCATGACTAGAAAACTAGTGAGGGCTTTCAGAAATACTAGATAGCTTGTGGGGGGACTAAGGCCTAGTCGATGCCCCCCCATGTGGTTTCTAAATTGGAGTTGACCCTATAATATTACTAGGTCAACCCCTATTAATACTCCTCTCTGGTTTTTTGGTGTCATTATCCCCAATAGATCCACTCATAAAAACATCATCATATTTGGAGGTCTTGATAAATTTTCATCAATCCATGGTGGATTCAGATGATGTTTCGTATGATTGAGAGCCAACGGTAAGGCATCGACTCATTTTTTTCCTCTATATTTTTCCTCTCATATATTAGTTGCTCCAAAATGGGTTTTCGGTGATGATTCCACTAGATAATGGTGTATTCATTATAAGATGATAGAACCTACTTGCTTCATAGTGAGAATGTTTCCCAAGAATGGTCATACATGACGTCACAACTTATTTCAAATAATGTATGTGTTTGGGGGAGTTTTTTGAGGGTTTTTATTTAAACTGTAGGTCACCACTTTTGAATTTGGTTTTCGTTGTGAGGGATTTGGAACATGGTCGTTCTATGGGTATAATATAGACCATAGGAGGGTTGTTAGACATTATTCAAGTGTGATGAGATCATGTAAAGAGTTTTTTTTACATTTATGCTAATGTATTTTACCTTATGTGTTTATTATAATTTACTAAATTAATTATAATTTGATTTCTATTTATAGGTATAAGTAGTTTTGTTGTTTGGTTGTGAGTTAGGGCCTCAGATTGGTGGGAATTGGTCATGAGTCTCTAACGAGTTCGGTTTATGTGTTTTGGGATATATTTATCGGGAAAGGATTATTAAGCAACGCAGGTGGACTAAATTCATTTCCACAATGTCTTACCTTTTCATAAAATATATTTCTTGTGAAATGAGTCACCATCCAGCATTGGAATCAAATTTTAATTTATAATATTGTCTTGCCTAATTTTCTGGACTTTGACTAATTTAGCACCCCTTAGTCGCACCTATATCGTATCAAACATCCATTGACCAAGAGAGGCCATTGGATTAGAAATTGATTAACATTTATATTATAAATTGATTTGATAAATTTATGACCATAATTAGAGTGTGGAAGATATAAATAATTAAGAAATTAACTCTCTAATTCCATGGAACAAGTAAATCAAATGGAAGAGTCTTGATCAATTGAATGTGTCTCCCATGAGGTTCCCATTATACATAGTTTCATATTTATATAGGTAGTAGCATTAGGATAGTTATGGCCTAAGAATTGTCCTTAGATAAGTTAATAGGGGATCAATGACTTTTTCTATGTTTTTAAACCTACTTGGTTTAATAAAATCATAATCTAATAAACAGATCCAAATAGAGAATAATATGAAATTAAAATGTTTACCATAAGTGACTGAAATTATTATATTACACCTATCCTAAATTGGATAACATCCACCTAAAATGTGGACCCAAGAACCTTATACACCTTTGGTATAGGATGATATTGATTGTTGGTTAATAAATTGGTTACTTCCAAAATCCCCTATTTTGGAAATAAAATTAACATAGTGATGATGATTCATTGAGATTCCTAGAATTAAATAAATTATATAATAATTTGGGATGGTTGTGAAACCCTTAGTTTAATTTTATAAAACATGAGATGAGGACATGGAAACTAATGGACTCGTAATAAAACGATCTCTTGGGTGTGATTTAGATGAATGGAATTGAGAAGAAGTGCAGTTCTTAATTGAATTATGTTTTCTCAATTATTTAAATCATTATGAAATGTCTATATAATATATTATGATTGAGGTAAATGTCATACTTTCCATGGGTAATCCTTGGATTATAGAGTTGAATTCCCAGCATGAACCTAATGGATGTCACATGATTCCTTGATTCAGTCTCCAAGGGAAATTCTACATTGGATTTTTTCAATGTATTAAATTCTTGAATGCCTCAGCTTGACGTCATGGATTCAATTAGAATATCTAGAAACATTAGAATACCCAGGATATTTATCTATATTTTACATGCTTTCCTCATAAATCGAATTCAGTGGGTTACCTTCTTTGATCATAATCAATAAACATCCCAAAATTACCTGGTAATTTCACCATTGGTTTAGTTAGATCCCTTGTAGAATTAAGAATGATGTGTGACGTCACATGAATTCTAAATCGGACAGAGACACCAAGTCTTGATCACCACAAAAAGTATCTCTAGTTAGACACATAGATATCATTGGTGTTTTCCTTGGATTCACATTGATTTTTTGTGTAATATATCATAGTTCCACTCTGTGGATTCACCATTGTTTCTTATTCTTGAAATCCTTGGATATATTCAATGGATCATGTGACCCCTTTTTGGGTCCCATTAAGAGAGAAAGCTAGATTAGACTAAATGAATTGGAACTCAGTAATATGTCTTGCTTTAATAATTTCATACTAATATTCTACAAACCACTATGTTTTATACTAATAGAATATAATTACATTATATATCATGGGTGGCAGCCTACTAATTTTTACTCACATTCTTTTTGATCTGCCACATGGTGCAAGAGTAGATCTCATGGATATAGGTTAAAACATAGATGGTTCTTATATGCTATTACGTGTCAGGGTATGGGGAATTACATTGGATCAGTCTACCGATCATGTTATCAAATGACCTACTAGTTTTGGGTATTCTTTTCGCCTATTAATTCTATTTTCATATCACATCAGGTGTGCTTAAATACCTTCCTGATGTCAAATCATACATTCTTCATGTCTGATTTTATTTTTCACATTTAGTTTTATTATTTTACTATCATCTTTCTACTATTCATTTAATTTATTCCTACTATATTTATTACAAAACCATAGGGTATAGTCTCTCTAATATACCATAATTATATTTTCACTACTATTAATTAGAATCTAGTGTATGGGGTGGTGCACTGGATTCCATGTGAACCTATTCATTAGTTACTTATGAGTGAACTAGGCCAGGGATGTAATAATGTTTTATCAGTGGTTTATATTTTTTTGTTTTTTCTTACTTTTTTGGGTTGGTATAAAACATATAAGAAATGGGTCAAATAATAGTAAATATATCATGACATAGAATAGAAAACACATGTATTGTGGAAATACCATGCTGTTATAGATAATAATATAATTCTTGTTGATTGTTATTGCATTATTAGACAATCACCTCATTATTATAATGATCCCAAATCATATTTATCTTATTATGAAGGGTTTTTATGTTTTTTATTATTACATGATTTATTAGAAAAATTGAAAAACATGGATAAGTTTAAATTTTACCATGTGAAGATAAAGTGACGATAACACCTTACCATATGTCATCTTTCACTTTACCATATGCTAAAAAAATAGCTTACTATGAAAATGATGAAACAAATATTTATATGTCAAGATATGACCACATATTGATTACTCATTTTACATTGTGATAAGAATCAAACGACTGAGAAAATTTATGAAACTTAGTAAATTAAAGAAACAACATTACTTTATAAATGAAATTAAATCACCTAACTGCATGAAGGAAATGACCTACTGCATGAAGAAATCAACATACCATTATAAGGTTTGTGTTAATTTACATATAGTAATATACTGATAGTATTTTATTTTTCTAATATAGTGGCTTAAAGAAGAACAATGTTTCCAAATATAGTCATCAATGTGACACATGTACAAATGACATAACCTCTTGAAGAGATTAACTGGCCACGTCACTTGACCACATCAGCTAACCCTATCAAGGTTCCATGATGTCCACTGATCATACTTCAAGTGATGATATCATACAATGTCTAAATTATTATTGGATCATTGAAAATCTCAAATAGGAAGTTTAAATGAATTAAATTAAGTGTTATTTAATTTAATGAAGAATGATTTTTGTCAATTGATTATATCTAATGAATAAACCTTTAAAGATATTTATTCTATAATGAGGAGATATGTGAAGATGCACTACTGAAAACATTGGATAGAGAAAAGAGAACAATAAAGGATTTATACTATAGTTCCTTCTACAAAACATTATTTTTCTAAATATATTGAGAATCTTTTTCGACCTCCATAAATTGAAAAACTCATGGAATCAGAACAATTGAAGGCTCATGGATCGATAGGAATCAAACTTTCATTCTATCTATTTCTTGATATTTCTGTTTTGTGATTTAATTTTGAGCATTGTATTGAAGTACTCTATTTAACTATTCAAAATGTATCTTGTGCATAAATTGTAGTGTGATCAAAAAATTCTCTCAAAGATCTTCTATTTTATTATGATGAATGTCCATGGAATTTTTCATATGTGACCTGGTATAGTTTTTTATTCCATATAGAACTTTGGAGAAGGATTTGTGCCTAGATATCCATGAGAACTATTGATGGTAAACCTAATCTATTTTGTGAATATAGTTTTTTAAAAATTAAAATACTTGATGGAATGTTATTTCCATGTGGAGGGGATTAGGTATTGTCCTGACCCCAAAAACCTTCTATTATTTCCACTGTGCATTTTTTATCTTTTGTTACTTTAAACTACAAATAGATATATATTTTTAAAACAATAAAATATTGTATTTTGACAGATTGTTTGAAATTCTATTTATATAATTTTATTTGATCCAGTAATTATGTTTCAATAGTTAAAATAATTATATGATAATTTATCTAATCCTTAGTCTCACGTCTATTATTTATAACATAAAATTTATATACTTTTTCTATTTTATTAATTGAGTGTCTTTATTAAATTGGGTGTTCTGTTTTAAATTATTTTTAAGGAGAACTTTTACTATGAAATAAAAGCAACTCTCTATTGAGGTAAAAAATTGAACCCACATTTGGTAACATAGGATTCGTAAACATCTTTTTAACTTTGGTTTAGTTGTATTATAATGATATTTAATTAATGTCATTTCAAAATTTATCTATTTATGGATAAAGATAGATAAAAAGGAACTACCACTAATAAACCTGCTTATTTAAATATATCAAACTATTAAAAGTGAAATATTAAATTGGAAATTCATTTAGAGTGTAAGGGTTTTGATATTTAGACAATAATTGATGATAAATATGAAAAACCTGAAACTGCTAGAGCTACTAGGATTGATGCTACAAAAAATGAATATGTCAATAATTGTAAGGATTCAAATTCTTTATATTATGCATTAGGAGAAGATGAATTAAGTGGAATAAATTGTTATTATATTACCTTTGAAATATGGGATATACTAGCTATTTAACATGAAGGAACATATAATTTTAATGAAATGCATGTAAACACCTACAATATTAGATATGGTACATTTTAGATGAAGCCTGATTAATGTATATCTAACATGAATCTTCAGATCAATGATATAGTAAACACATTGCTTGCACTACAATCACATATCATTGACAACGATCTTGTCATGAGACTTCTGATGTGTTTACAAGAAAGATGGTGGGGATATTTGTATCAATAAGTGAATCATGTGATATAATTTAAATTCCAAAAAATGAACATATTTGAATAAAAATGATGTGTAAAGAAGAAATAAATGTTAAAAACTAATAAGATGATAACCCACGATGAAAATATATAGCTGTTAATAATAGTGATTCAAAACAAGAAGACAATATCAAAGTCGATAAAACATGTATTGACGATTCAAATGGTGACAATCATAAGAAAATGGAACATCTTGAAAGGAATTTCTAAAAGTTATAGAAAATTAATAAGTACATTAGGAATCCAAATTACATAGTTATATATCAAAAAGAAAATTTTAGAAATTATATAAAGAAGGATGATTCAGCTAATGAAATAGTTTGCAATGAATGTAAGATAAAACAACATTTTAATGATTACTTCCTTAATCTAAAGTAAAGAAAAAGTATGAGGATAAGAAAAAAAGGTATAAGAAAACTATGAATGTAACATGAAGTGCATTAGAAGTTAGATCAAGTGAAACACAGTCAAAGAGAGAGGATAAGCATGATAAATCCAATATCTGTTTTATGAAAAACACATCATAGATATGGAATGTTTTTCCAAAATAACCTGATCATATTTCAAACATTTATAATAATGAATATAATGAAGAATTTATGTCTTGTGAATAAATATCTCAATATTGTAATGTGAAAGATGACACCCTTGATTAATATAAATTAAAATGAAAAATTTTAAATAAACCCCATCCTCTATCAGGTCACTTTAAAACCGATATTACTATAGAAAAGAATAAAAATGATAAAATTAAAAAAAAATTATTGATTAGAATTTTTATGTTGATCAATTAAAAAAAATATTTGGGAAAATTTAAAAATAGAAGATAAACTATTAACCAAAAGAAAATATCTCTTAAATATGATACAAGAATAGGATATCATCCTAGCTAGAGAAGGTTAATTAAAAATAAAAATTTTTCGATAACTATTTCTACTAATTTTGTAACTAATCATAATTTTATTGAACAAAAAATGTTTTTTATTTATAAATGATTACGATATTTTTTCTATGGGGGAAATGAAACAACAATGGATTCTAAAATCTTTTATTAATAATATTTCTATACCCAAAAAAATATGCGTAACATATTCATTTTTGGTTTAAATTTATTTTGTAGAAAACCTACATAAAGAGTCCCAATAAACACAAGTAGTATCTAGAATGTTCATTATCCAGACACATGAATGGGGATTTTTCATCTTTCAGGAACTAAGTCAAAGTGGTTAGTGGAAATGTCACCTTTGGTGGTAATGCCAAATGGAAGATAATTTGTCTTGGTGAAATTGGTAATTTTAATTCTATTTTAGTATCTAAATTATTTTGTAAATGGATTGAAATATAATCTAGTAAAATTTCTTAATTATGATGTGATGGTGTCCATGTTAATTTTTAAATAATTTCTGAACTATTTTTTACAATATAAATTTTTTAGTTCTAACTTATTTAATAAATGAGAATGTTTCTGTTCTTAATTTAGATTCATTGTTTTCCCAAAAAGAAATCATATTTGATTTCTTTTCACAATATATATTTTCATAGAAATTTGAAACTATGCCAATAAAATATTCATTAACATAGAAAGAAAACATCGAAAGGGTTAGTAAATGACCATCGTAAACTATAATTCCAAGATGATAAATTTTTTATCCTATTTCAAAAGGGGAAACAACAGAAAATATATTTCAATCCAAAAAATGATATTTCAACTTTTTTTCCACTACAATTAGATCACATGGATTTATTTAGACCATCAAGAGTGTCTAGTTTAAATGGAATGAATTGTGTTTATTTTTTTGTAGATGAATTTTCTAGATATTCTTGGTTTTTATTTTTAGATCTCAAAATTGAAGTATACAACCTATTTTTATAATTATGGAAAATATGTATGAAATCATAGAAGACAAAGAATTAAGACCATATTATGTGGTCATGGTTCTGAGTTGAAAAGTAAATATTTGGATCACTATGCCGATAATGTGGATATAATCATAATGTTTAATATCCTAGAACCCAACTATAGAATGTTATAGTAGAAAGAAGAAATAGAACCATTTAAGAAATTTCTCAGACCATGCTTAATAATAATGAGTTACCTATTCAATTTTGGTGAGAATCCTTGAATATAACTTTTTATATAACCAATAGTGATTTAATTATATGTCACATAAAAATCTCCCCTCTTGAATTATTTAATGGAATTAAAAAAAGGTTATTTACTTTAGAGATTTTGGTTTCAAATTTTAATGTCCCTAATAAAGAGGATAATGTTGAAAAATAATCGTTTAATATTGATGAAGGAATTTTATTTAGGTACTCAACTACATGTATGTCATATAGGGTGGTTAAAAAATCATTTAAGGTTTTGGAAGAATATTTAAATGATAGATTTTATGAAATAGTTCTTCATGAGCCTAAAAAATATTTAGAAAATATTGATGATGATATTTCTAGTGTGGAAATAGTTACTAAACCTGATTAAATTTATGTTATACCTTATATAAAGAACTAATCTGATTCTTATGAAAATGTGGAACTCAAAATCTTATAGGATAATGATATATCCAACTATTATATTCTTATAACTATTAGGACTTAAGGATATCAGTATTTAGATGATGTTGTTGGAGACCTAAATATAGTAACACAAACAATATCATCTCTTAAAAATTTTGTTTAACATAAAAATTCCATATCTCATCTTTAACCAAAGAAAATAGATGATAAAATTAATGATGAAGTTTAGGTAATGGATATCAAAGAAGAACATAATCATTTTGAAAAGATCAATGTCTGGGAACTAGTGGATTTAACTCAAGACTATCTAATTGTTGACATAAAATGTACATTTATAAATATGGTTGATGATTTAAGAATTGTTCTTAAAATTGATAATTTACTGGTTACAGAAGGATACAGTCACGAGGAAGGTATTAAATATAAGGAAACTATTATAACAGTAGCTACAAATAAACCCATTAGAATGTTTCTTGCCTAAGAAGCGCATTAGAAATTAAAACTATATCAAAAGGATATTAATAGTTCATTCTAAAATGTTTATATTGTTGTGGCTGTTTTTGTGGAACAAAACCCCCCATTATAAAATCCTTAGTTTTCAAATCATGTTTTATTATTAACCAATGTTTTATAGGGTTTAAAACACCATACAAGATATTGGTATGTTAAGATCGACTCTTTTTTAATTTCTAATTATTTTATTAAAGGTAAAAATGACTCTACATTATTTATTAAAATGATTTAAAAGAATTTTTTATTTGTAAAAATTTATGTTGATGATATTATTTTTGGATCTTCAAGAAATTCATTGCGAAATAAATTTTCAAAAATGATTAAAAGTTAATTCGATATGAGTTTAATTGGTTAACATAAAATCTTTATTGGTTTTAAAAAATTTAAATATAAGGAATGAATAATTTTTAAACAATTAAAATACATCAAATATCATATAAAATGTTTCGGTATGGACAGTACTAAAGGTAGTGATACTACCATGAGTACGAACTACAAGTTGGATCATGACGAAGATGTGAAATCAGTTGATCAAACCACATACATGGGTATGATTGAAAGCATAATATACTTAACTATTAATAGACTTGATATTTTATTTATTGTATATATGTTTTCATGTCTTCATGAAAACTAAAATTAATCACATATATTAGCTGTGAAAACAATTTTCAAATACAAAAAATATACAACTAAATTTGGATTATTTTACTCTATTGGGAACACATTTGATTTAGTTAGTTTTCAGATATAGAATTTTTTGGTAAAATTATATATATTTAAATCATTTATGGAAAATTTTAATTTTTTTGAAGGTCTCTAGTATCATGGTGTAGTAAGAATAAGAACATTGTGGCATTCTCTACTTATTATGTTCAATACATATATGCAGGTAGTTTCTGTGAATATATTATATGGATTAAACAAAAATTGTTAGACTATTGATTTCAATTAAAAAATGTAACTATATATTATGATGAAAAAAGTGATTCAAATATTTCAATGAATCCTATATTCCATTCTATAACAAATCATATTGATATAAGAGATTACTTTTTGTAATATAATTACTATAAAGGTGAAAAAACATTTGAATTTGTATGTACTGTAAATCATCTTGATGATATATTTAAAAATAAATTAAATATTTAGAGACTCAAGTCTATCATACATTATTTAGGTAGGATAAAGTCTTTATAAATTTTTAGTTATTAATATAAATGTTAAAATGGCTTCACATTGGTTCTCATAATTTATTTGGAAATACATGCAATGTTTAATTCAAATGGTTGGTAGTCTGACGATGAGTTTTTTTATACATATAGTCGGCATGCCGAATGCGAAAACTTGTTACCATATCATATATTTTCACATGGTCACTATTTATACCATGAATATATGATCATAAGGTTAATATCTACTTATCAAGAATGTATTGGTTTTACGGTAAGCACACCTAGTATAAGTTCTAGTTATCATTCCTACCATGCTTATGATATTTATCGATTTGTGGTCATTAACTAATTGTGTATATTTTTTCATTGAACGTTTTAAGAAAATATATTTATTGGATTTATTTTATGTTAATTATTATTTACATCTCTAAAATATTGAAATAAAAAATATGAAACCTACCACGAACTGGTTGTTATCATTCCCTTTAGATCTCATTTATATATTATGGATATTTTGAGTGGATCAATTTCTATCCACTTGAATCTCCAACTCTATAATATCAAACCACTCTATTTTACCTCTCATTTGGAAGCATATAAAAACATAAATAAACTCAAAATGCTAAGGATAAATCATATGTTGCAAAACTAATTTTCCTATTCAATCACCTCCTTTGAAGTATTCTAATAGGGAAAAAGACACCTCGAGTGCTTCAATAAATTAAAATAACCTACATCCCCATAATCATCTTGTTTTAAAAGAAAATAATGTCATTGTACAATGATAGAAATCTTGTTGATCGCTAGTTTTGAGGGTGAATAAAAAACAAGGTTGGGCTAAATGGATTAAAGAAATTGGTAGACACATATATCCAAAATTTATAAAGTAAATCTTTTCTAATCTTAAGTTATTTTCTATAAAAAATTTCTGATAAAATAAAATAAATACTAAATTGTGACGTTTTCAAATTTTCTTTGGAGAGTTGGTAAAAATGTTTTTCCATTCTGCAAAGTATAGAGTGTGAATATTATCAAATCTCACATACTATTAATCATCCATAATTTTTACTTTTAGAATTCCTTGTATGATCTCACTAGGAATAGAACTCCTAGAAGACCCACTATTTTTTAGATGAGTGAGAAATACATGCTCTTAGTTAAGTTTGTTCAGCATGTTATTTATCCATAGAAATGAGAATTTTGTATTCTAAGGCATCATTAATTTTTTTCTTACTCAATTGATCTCTCATAAGATGAATGTTAAATGGAATCTATGGAATCAAAAATGGGAGGATGACCCAAAAAAATTGTTTGAACTATTTAATCTAGTCATGTATCCAGTTAGACCAATGGATATTTTAGATCCATGTCATGAACCACATGACATTGTGTATTAATTACTTGATGGTATTTTACCTTCTAAAGAATAAGAAAACGTATGTAAAGAATAAGATGTTTTTGAATAAGAATAATAAAAAAATATAGGTTGTTAATTATAATGAATAATATCAGTTATCTTATGAAGAAGAGTCAGTTTGGGATAAATAAGTTGGATATAATAAATAAAGTTATATCTTATAGGTTTATTTTATTATTGGGAGTACCCTTAGATAACTAATACCTGATTCACCATCATAGGGAGATTATCCCACTAGAGTCTTTCAATTGGGTGTTGAGTTTCCTAGTTCAGTTGATGAAGTTCATAGGGTTATTCCAACTAGACATGGTGGACATGTCAGTATTGTTTTTCAAAAAACCATGGAAGAGTAGTTAAATGATGAAGATGAAATTTTAGAGATATTTAAAACGTTAATGTTGAATGATATTGAGGAAATTTTTTATGTTTCTGAAAATGATGTAGTTGGATTTCCTACCAGATATGTGTATTAGACTTTGATAGGTAGTTTTATAGAGGATTTACTTGAGTTATATGGTAGGAATTCGACAAGCGATCCATTAATCTGTATTCTTTCACCTTCTATTCCAACAACCTCTTATGCCACAAATGATTACATGGTCATGTTTAAATTATATATATTGGAGATACTCAAAAATGTGTTAAATAAATTTTGATACACTTTTATCAAATTATGAAAATAAAATATTTCTAAAGTTGTTATATTGGTCATTAATCAACCCATCATAGATTTAATTTGAGAACAAAAAATTATAAAAATTTATATTAGTGTTATATGATCTAAAATATGCGGCCTTCAAGATGATCTGTCATATATGATTTTTTATTTCGATATGATATCCCAGAATGTTGTGTTTCATCCAACTCTTGTTTATTCTACTCCTCTAGTTGATGATACAATATCAAATTTTTCATTCAGGATGAGATGGATGTTTGGTTTTAAGAATTCAAAAAGCCTTATGAAGCCATGCATGATGATTTTAAGGCCCAAGCTACTAAGGACCACACGTTAGTTTTTAAGGATTAAAAAAAATTTACTCAAATCATAGAAGAAATAAAAATAATAATTTATTATTTTCTAGGAATGATCTTTACAAAGTCAGATCTGAGAGGGATATTTTAAACTATTTATTTATATTGAAATATTCTTCTATTAACTCAAAATTTGAAATCTCAAGTTGATACTCATAGAGCGATGAAACTTATTTTTGAATATTTAAAAGAGAATCAATATTATTTCCTTCATTCATTAGAGCCTAGATCTCAAGCCACTGGTGATTTTACCTAATTTATGGAACTATAACAAAATACCTATTAGACTATAACCCTTTCTCCTTCAGTTATTTCATTATCTCAACCTACTACTTCCTCTACACTCAATCCTCTTGGCCTAACTCTTACCCAATACTTTCAGAACCATAGAATAGTTTCTTGGTGTGTAGTTATTGGATACTCTACAACATCATCTAAACCAAATAAAAATTTTACTAATACCTATATGTCCACAAGAAATGATCTTATTCTTCTTATAGATAAGAGAGATAACTCTAAGTCATATTTATATTAGGATTTCTGATTGGGGTTTCCTATAATCTATTTGTACAAATCTATTATAATAGATTTTATTATAAAAATTTCATTCTCTATTTTATTTTTTCTATTTTATCTTATTCATGTTTTGTTTCATTTTTATAATCTTAAACTTTGGAGAAATTTGTGAAAATAGAGTAATTTGATAAATTAAAATTCACTAAATTTAGAAGAAACTCTTCGAATTATTTTAGAATGTTATTGTAGATATGTGAGTACTTTAGAAATATGATCTTGATGCATTAAATTCATTTCAATTTACATTTCAAGATCTATGATCATAAAAAGGTACATATTATTGGCTTAGACAAGTACCTCCTTATTTCAACAATCCCAAATCATGTTTATCTTAATGTTATTGGTTTTTATGTTTTCTGTAAGGAAAATTTTTACTAGGAAAAATTCAAAAAATAGATATATATAGAGCTTACCGTGTGAAGTTCATAAAACTATATCACCTCACTATGCAATATATTTCACCATACCAACTGAAAACAAATTGCCTACCATGATATATATGAACACAATATATCCTAGTCATGAGCTGACTGCACACTAAAGACTCATCGTACCATATGAAAAGAAATAAAATTCCTAGAAATATAGTACACCTTACCACATAAAAGAACCCTCTATACCACATGAAGGAAACCAACATACCTCATAAATGAAATAGTACACCTTACTGCAAGAAGTAAATTATCTACCACATGACGAAATAAACTTACCATGATAAGGTATGTGTAAATTTTCCAGAATTTATATACAGGGGGTATTTGTTTTTTCTAATGTAGTGACCAGTTGAAGAACAAGCATACCTCATAAAGTCATCAACTTACTAGATGCGAAAATGGGATGAACACATAAATAGTGGAACTTACCACATAACCTTCTCGCATCGGCTTATCGTGTCAGGTTTTCTAGAGCATAGTTGGATGTACATCAATTGAAGATAGCTTTCCACTTTTAAATTGGCATTGGATCATTTAAAATATCCAACGAATAATTATATACTCGTAAAATGAAGAATCAATGCACTTAATGAATGATTAATATTACCCAAAATAGACTTCTAATGAGTAACACTTTAGAGAGATTTATTCGATCATGAAGAGATAAGTGATGATAAACTACATAAAACATTATATGGAACCTAGTTAGTAATAGAGTATTTCTACCAAAACACCTTATATGACACCTTTATTTTCTAAACTTATTGATAAACTTGTTTGATCTCCTTCTATTTGAAAACAAATGGACTCATAAAAACTAATTCATCATAGATCTAGATATATCACAATTCTTATCTATATATATCTTACTTTTCCCATTTTATGATTTACTTTTGAGTAGTTTGTTTATGTACTCTATTTAAATATACACAAATCCTATTATAATTAAACTAAAATGTGATTTCATATTATCTCACATATCTTTTAGTGTATTCCTATAAAGAAATGTGGAATAATTGTAGTGTGGAATGGAATTTTTTTCACCCCACAGAGAACTTTGGAATATTCATTGTGCAAGGATAGTCTTGTGAACTGTTACATATAAAACCCAATTTCAGTTGTAGACATTTTTCTTATTAGATTAATCTACATTAAAGTAAGTTATTTCTAGTGGGAGGTGATTAAGTCTTGTCTTGAGAATAAACCCCTTGATTTAATTTCCGTGTGTAATTTTTTATGTTTTTTTAGTTTAAACAATAAATAAATTTATGTTCTTGAAACATTATTCAAATCTATATTTTCGTTAGTTTGTTTTAATTTTTTTTATATAAATTGGATGATCAGGTAACATAGTTTCAAAGGATAATTTTTTAGGATATTTTAACAGAGCCTTAACCCTGGTTAAGAGAATTTATTTGAAAGATCAAATTTTCATATTTATACTATTTCTATTAACTTAGAATTTTTATTAAATTGAATATTTAGGATTTAAAATATTTCTTACCATAAATTATACTGGGAACTCAATTCACCCCCTCTTGAGTTACTCACTCTTAAAAATCATTTTTAGGGATGATTTGAAATCACCTTGAGTGATTATTTGTTTGTCTTATGATAACTAATTTATGGGATTTATTCTCATGGGCAAGTACAACGTGAGGGTGTGTGTTCATGCATCATTTAGGTACCTAGTATTCATATTCCATTAGGTTGTTTTCATTATTTATTGTATTTATTAATTGTATTATTATATTCCATGATTATATCTAGGGTATAAGGTTGGTTAAGGATAATTTTTTCGTCAATGTAAATTGTCTTCCACATATTTCTTCGTGATGAAATTATATCAAACCATAGAAAAATTAATTAAAAATCGTAATATCATATTAACAGTTCAAAAATTAACTATAATGAGAATCATTAAACTATTAAATTAATTGGTTTTCCTTTAATAAATCCAAGTACTTGTTGATGGATTTCCATTAAATGGTGTTCCAATTCCAACCAATAAGGCTTGTACCTTATAACATGGGAATGAAAGCCCATATAAGTGAATCCTTTTATACTTGACTCAAATAGTATATATCGATATTTGAATCATATATATATAATGAGCATCATGATCATGTATACTGAAATAATATTTTATTAAATTAATCAACTTTTAATGGGTTTCACTAAAATAATATTCCAATTGAAATTTTTAGAGTGGTTACCTCTATAACATGGGAATTAAATCCATTACAATGGAACCTATGATGTCTTAACAAGATCCTCATAGGTCGATATAATCTTTACATTCATTGGTAATTATACCCATTGGGGTATATGAATTAATTTTTTTTCCTTTAAAATCTCAATAATAGTCTACAAAATGATTCACCACATATATTCACCATTGAATTCTACTTAGCCGGATATTATTACTTAACATACTTTAGATGAATCTTCTATAGTGACTCCACTCTACATATATTATTAAATAGTTTATGAAAAAATAATAGGTTTAGTACCAACCTTCTTGCCAAATTTTTTTTTGGAATTATGGATTAAATATTATTTTCAAATATTCAAGTAAATATTAACGGAGAAAATGAATTATATTCCACCTTAAAATTTTGTTTTTAAAAATATACCTAGTTTGGGTGTTTATTAGTAGTGATGTCTTGGATAGAAACATGAACATTTTCCATGAGTTTTAGTTGAAATATTTTTCATTGGACATAGAGGGTAGGCAACAGAGTCTAATTACATTGTAGGTGTGGCCTTACCTATAGATTTAATACCTCATGTTAAGATAATGGTCAACTTTATTTTTGTAATTTACATGGGTGGAAAATGCATCAGTGGATGCCTATGTAGTAATTTGAAGCACATGCACTATTGTGTATTGACTATTTTTGATTTAGTAAGACGTGTTAGTTATGGAATGAAACCCAAGGATGATGGTTGGTTAGAAAACAATTGAAATGTATCAATGTTGTGACTATATTATATGCTTTAGTTTGATTGGATTGAAATGAAAATGGAATGGTGTGTTTTTTAGTTTTCATGTGAGCATAAACTTGATGATTTTTGATTGAAGAGGTTATTAGTCTTATTAGATATTAATGTGGGATAACATGGACCTGGGTTTGATGTTTTGAAAATAATAATATAGAGTTGGAATTCATGGTTCCATTGGGCATGTAAATCATAAGAAATGGGTGAACCCATTATGATAATGAAATATCGTGTCATTATACATTTTCATCTTTAGTACATATTCAAAAATAAGCTTTAGTGCATAAATATGTGTGGTTTATGGGGGTATAACCTTTTAATATTCCTATCAATATTGATTTAGATTTCACCTTCACCAATTCATTGTGAGTTTACAGATCCTTAGAGAGATCATGGAATGATGCCCATGGTTGATTGATCACATGAGTGATTCTGGTTTAGTGAGAGGCTATTATTTTTAAAAAATCAGTAAGCGAGCTTAATGCTAGGTGAAATTACAATGGGAGAAAGGCATGGCTAGTGAGTTTGATGTTTGGGCCAGTTTTAGAAAAAACAAGGTTCACTGGGGATGGAGATAGGATTTCAGAATCAGGTTTCATAAGATCATGCAAGCATTGAGTTAAATGGAATATAGGATTCAACCACCGGATGGAGAATAAAAAAGATGTTTTTTATTTTTTTATGGTAAATACAAGAGCATAATACTATGATTAACCACTTGTAAGGAACCAATTGTTTGGGAAGACAAGTAATGTGGGTATAATGATAGTTGTTCAAGCATTGGGGCCTAAAAAATCACGTGAAAATATTTTTTTAGGATTGGTAATGATAACATAGGAGGATTTAGTGTGGATGGATGATTAGTTGGGTTGAACCATAGGGAAGGAAGCAAATGTTGACATTCATTTAGGGGAAGCATGAATTGGGAGTAGAGACATAAGTATAGTTTTAGTGAGACCCATCTAGATTAATATACTGGAAGTAGAAATTATGAGCCATATAGTTTTTGATAGTCCATTATACTTTCTATGGTGTAATCATATTTTCCATAGTGTTTTCATCAAATTCATAGATGAAATTTACATTTTCCATGAGTTGATGGTAGTTTCCTTTCAAAGAGGCACTCAGGGATGGGGGTTTCAGTCATTTATATGTATCATGTTTACTGGTGTATGGTGAGTAGACCATGGGATTCAGGAATGGTTTTATATTGTAGTAGTATATATTATTCTAAGACTAGGATTTAGATGTTTATCTTGGGATGAAATCAAATAATTGGCTTACAATACATCTGTATTCCTCCATGAATTCTATGTATGGGCTCAAAGATAATATCTATTGAAGTGGTATAAGTGAAATTTTGGTAGATGGTTTGGTGGTGCTCATAGTATGATAATTGTGGAAAGAGGTGGTTAATAGAGTAACCTTGAATAATCATTGAAAGTTAGGTATGTCATTTTTTGTGTGTGTAGGTGATCATAAAATTCCCATGGTTTTTCTAGCATTGTGATCAAATGGGTTAGTGGTATGCCAGTAGCTAAAGACAAGTAGTTCATGTGAAGTTGGTTGAATTAGTGTCAACATCCATTCTTGGGATTATTTGGATATGGTGGGTTAAAAACCATAGTGGGTGAATCAGCAGGAAAATGAGTAAATTAATGGTTTTAACCTAGGTCCTTCTAGTGAAATATGCCAACTCATCAGTGTTGTTCTTGTACATTTATCGTCCATTTGAAAGTTTTGGAATTCAAGAATTATGGACTGTACTTGCATTAAACTAGTTAGTTCATGAAATCCAGGCATGATTATCTAGGAACATTGTCAAGGGGTAATCATTGGAATGTTGGTATTTTATTTTTGTTTGAAATTTCATTGTTTGACGTGTCATGTATTGGAATTTAACTCATCTACCTCAGTTATATATTGGAGAACACCATGAGTTATATAAGTGTTTGGATAGGAATACCTCGAGTATCTCAGCATAGAGGGGAAGGGGTGAATGCCATCATAGTTTTTTAGAGACTAAATCAACTGGTGTTATATGTTTGGCAGTTTAATTATTTGAAATTTATTTTTCCTCTCTAGATGATTGTTAAGAGATGGGTGTTAGAGCATAACCCATGACTAGATCTTGTGACTAGTGTAGGAAAACAAATCTTATTGGGAAAACACCATCACATCTTGAGGATGGTATTTTATAAGTTCGTGAGTTTTAAAAACCTTATTTCCATATGTGTGTATAGTAAATCTAAAATCTATTATGGTAAATTTGATCTTTCATTATATTTTTTGGTCATATTGAGAACTGGGGTTCATTTGCAGATACTAAATGCATGGATGCCACCAAATAGTTCTTTTGAACATGGAATGGGGTCCAGTGTGGTAGTGGAAGTGTCTGAATGGATTAATAGGATTCTTGGCCAACCAAAAACTTATGAGGTGTCAATGGACTGCCAATGGAATGTATCATATCCCAATAAGGGATACCGGACACACCTACTATCTTGGGGGACTAGCTGATATCTGATGGCCCCTATGTGGTTTTTAATGTGGGGGATGCCTATTAATTTTACTAGGGACACCCATCTTAAAATTACACTCTGATTATTGGTTGTAATTACTCTAAGTATCTTTTATTCCATTTTTATTACACCTCATTAGATTCCTTGATAGATATCCTTAAATACATAGTTGATTAGGATGTGGTTAATTACTATCAAGAGACAATAGTATGTCTTCTACTTTGTTTTGTCCTACCTCCATTTTCTATCATATATTGGTCATTCCAACTAGGGTTCAGGGTGATGATTCCACTTGAGAATGGGTGAATCATACTAAGACGAGTGATCCTCCTTACAGTTGAGCAAGATGGTATCTTTAGACTATGCCTGCATGAAATTTTCAATCATTTTAAGGAAGGTATGTGGCTGAGTGAGTTTTTTTAGGGATTCTGTTTTAATTGTTCTATTTATTTTTTTCAACTATTGTTGATAGGAAGGTTTTGCAGGGTTTTAGAAGGGCATGTTATTGTTATTTTTATGCTCATTGAACTCAGTTCTACTGCACGAAGATCATCTAGTGACTGTCTTTCCATTTATGTTAGTGGTTTACTGTGTGTTTTAGTATATAAATTAATTAGAATTCTATTCTAATTAACTGCTCTCGGTTATTTGGTTATGATTTAGGACCACATATAGTGTCCAATTGTTTTTTGGTCTTGGAAAAGATAGAGCTATGGTTTTTAATGATTGATTTATATGGAAAAGCTTCTCATGTAAGTTAAAAAGTCTTAATCAATTCCCATAAAGTAATTCCATTTCATAAAAAAATTATAATTTCATCAACTCACATCTGATTCCAGCCATTTTTTTAAATTTCTAATGTTTTCATTCCTAACCATAAGTCTAATTTATCACCAATTATATTCACCTATATCTTCAAAACAACCCTTGATCAAGAATAATCCATGCAAGATAAATGTGCTAACCTTGACCCTTGAAATTACATGGGTGAAGTTATGAACCTCATAAAAATGTGCTCAAATTTGTTTTTAAAAACTATTTTACTCTATTCATGCATTAAGTAAGGCCCTTGGAAAATGAGCCTTTAACCAGTTGGTGAAGACTCAGAAAGTGAATCCAAGAGACCCGAGATCAAATTTGAGCGGAAGCATACTTCTTGGTACTATATCCATAATATAGTAGGTAATTTTTTTTGTTTCTATAGGAGGTAATGTTTGATACTACAGGAGCCAAAACTATTCATCTGCTTGGGCCTTCGGGCCACCGTTTTGGTCCTTGAGTCCTTCAAGACCTTCAGCCCACCCAAGGACTTCGTGAAGGTTACGAATTTTGTCCAACTCATGTTATTTTAGACACCACAATGCCTTGGTCCTCATCAAGACCATTAGGACACCTGAATGTGCAGATGTTATCACACATATTACAAGGAACAAGGCTCAAGATGAGGATTCTGTGCAGGCACATTCACCATAGCATATCTAATAATACATGGAAGATTTAGTGGGTATGTAATTTTCATTACTACATGGTATGGGAAGATCTACATAGGATATCTTGCTAATCAGCCATGTGAAGGATGAGTATTGACATCACAAAATTTGTTGGGGAAGGGTAGTTCCAAGTTGTATTTTTTGGGTAGATTTACTATGACCTAGGGGTTATGTAATTTCACTTAAGCCTTCAGGCCTTGTAAGGGTTCCCCATGTTCCTTTGAAAAGGGTATTATAAAAAAATTAAAAATTAAAGGCATTCATACCATTTAGGCACTAATTAAGTCTCATGGAAGTGTCTTAACCTATTAATATATTCTTCAGTGAGGTTACCCTTTTTCATATTTTTCTATTTAGATATGTAGTGGCTCCATTAGCATTTTGTCCAATGAAAATACTATAATAAACTTAGTAGCAGATCAAGATACTTCTCCTGGGTCTTGAACATGGTTTTTTTAATAAAATCATAATTAATTAATTAATCCCAGTGTATAATAATATCAAAGTAAAGTAACATCCATGAGGGTCTCTCCATACTATATAAAACCTATCCTAGACTGTGGAACCATCACCAAGAACATGGTCCTAGTAACCATATGTCCCTTAGGGGAAGCATGTGGCAAGTAGATGATTAATAAAATTGAAAATTCTAAAATCTACCATATGTATAAAAATTTACCAAATAGATGTTAATTATTTGTGGTGACATGAAGTTTGTAAAATAAGTAATAGTGTTTTTGGGATGTGATAACTCTTTTTAAATGTCATAAAATGCGAAACAAGGTTATAGAAACTAATTTTATAGTAATTATCATAAGTCATGGGTGTTTTTTTGATAGATGGACTTAGGCCTAAGTGCATTACTTTCTTTATTTTTTATATCTCTACTACATAATGATTTAAGTACCGATAACTTTATATATTATGATATAAGTAAATTAGAGGCATTTAATGGGTAATACATGGAATCTATAGTTTAATTCCAAGCACAATCCAAATGGATGTCACATGAGTCATTGATTTGATCAATGTATTAGTGTCCTTAGTTCCTCAACATGATGTCATTGATTCACATGCAAGCTTAGGAAACATTAAAATAACATGGACAATTTATCAGATTTGGATTTACTTCCTCATGCATCGAACGCCTTATATTACCTCCTTGTATCCTTGTAAATACCCTTCCTAAAATTCCCCCAGACTTGGGCCTTGGGTTTGATTTGGGCCCCATTAAAAAGTGTAATTTTAACGGTTCATCCCATGTTTTATAAACTTGACAAAGACATCATGGCTTCATCACCATGGGTTGGTTTTACATTTCCAAAACCATAATTGCTTGGAGATTTTCTTGGATTCATTTGGGTTTGTTGTGAAGGAATTCTTAGACCCACTCTATGGACTAACCTTTATTACTTCTTCCTGGATAACTGGATTATATTTTATGGGTCCTATAACCCATTTTGGGTCACATGACTGGAGACATCTTTTTTTGGTAGTATTAGTTGGCCTTCCTTGATCCTTCTCAGGATTACAACTTTTTTACTCATATATTGCAGAACATTTTGTTTTAAAATCATAGAATATAATTTAGATAGAAACCATTGGTGGTGGCCTAATATGTTTTATAGAAACCTTGTTTGGGATTCATCTTCATAATTGAGTAGATATGAAGGTTGTAGGAATGTATTTTTCTTATGCCTCAATACTATTACTAGTTATGGGATAGTGATTGGCTTGAGATAAATTTAATATACATGTACTGATATTTTCTACAGGAGTTGGGTATTATTTTTTAATTATTTATTTTCACCAATACCTACTATCTATATATCACATGATGCATGTTTTAATACCTAATAAATGCAGTATAATACATTATTTATGGTTGGTATTATTTGTAACTTTCTAAATTTTAAATTCATTATTATCTTCTTGATATACATTTCATTCATTCGCACTATATTTAGTATTACACTCGAGGGTATACTCTCCCCACTATACAATCCATAGACCATCATTGGTAGTCACAACCTATGGTTTACAGGGATACATGATTCAATCCATTTTCCCCTAGTTTAATTACCTATTAGTGAACATGTTTAGGGATGTCACTGTAAGCCTCTTTAACATGGCTTAAGAAAAATTGAATCCATAATGGATATTGATATTAATTTTATAATGTAAAATCTTAATCCTAACAAATATATTATACACTCAAAAGGTCAACTAATCCTGTAAAAAGATATATATGGTATTTATTAACCTTACATTAGTTTATATTCATGATACTAATCTACATAGTGTTCTTCCTCATGGAAACAATTTTGGTTATATCGTGTTCGTTTTTTCATATCGATTATTTTAATATAGTATCAAATTTTATTAAATTTTATGAATTTATTAATGAAATTATGTAAAATAATGCAGGGAAACATGGTCATTTATTAAATTTTTAAATGAATAGGGAGATCCGTAATATTCATCATCCACTTAGGAATATCATAATTACAATTATGATAATGCTATATTATTAGTCATTGCACTGAATACCCCAAAGTGGTTGACAATTTCTGAGTGTTGGTTTACTATTATAGTTATACAAATTGTGAAACATTATATTCTAGTTCTATACATAGTTTCCTAGCCTTTATTATTAAATTATTCTATATTTTCATAATATTCACCATAGTTGGGGATGATTTTACAACCTAAACCTTAAAAACTATCATTTAATGTCAAATTAATTCCATGACATCCATTTTATTATTAATAAATGAATAGATATGATACTTCTCCTCATGCTACTATGGTATTTATTCTTTAATAGTTCAATTGATTTTATGTATCACCATCTTGGTATCTCTTTCAAAGAAACTAAATAAAACATTTAAAATAGAAATTTATTTTTCAAAATTTGATCTATTTCATCATAAAAATTTTCAATTCCCAGTGGTTTATTTTTTATAAAAATAGGTAATAATGGAGCTAAAATTTTAATATATTTTACCTAAATGGGACGTTTTCATGATATTAAAACCTATATGGCCAATACCGACCACAAAGTTTTTTGAATATGTGCAGAATCACTGTAGTTATTTATAAGATAGTTTCTTATAGATTTTATGTTGAAGAACCTTTAATGTTTTTTCTAAATAGGACAATTTTCATTGTAATTGGGTAGAATCTTAGATGAATATAATGAGAAAAATAATTATGTGAACAAGCACTACACATGAACCCAATGAAATATATACTCAAAGAGATTATATTTATTTTTAAAGGGTAGTTACTTATGTGAATTTTAGATTTTGAGATAATCTATAAACCTTAAATATGCTAGAGACCCCATCTCATAGGTTGAAATTCCAATACCTATACGAATGAAATTTTATGTTATTATTTTTCAATGTGTATTAGGTGATGAAAACCCTTATATGACCCCCTTAAATTATTGATAACCCACATGAATCATTTAATATGCATAAAATTATTCCAGTTTAAGTAATATAAAACCATAAATTAAGTTTAACCTTTGTATAAAAAATTATATTGGCCATGATGGTTCTTGTTATTATAAGTACCGGTAAAAACGTACCATATTCATGAAGGTATTACCTTATTTGAACTCATTCATTACTATAAAAAGAAGATGTTTCATTTAAAATAATCTTAAAATATTCCACTTCCATCCCATATCCAAATGAATAATCTCACATGGGTTTTGTAATATTCTAGGATTCTTATGAATTTGTCCCACACCATCACCAAATTTTTCTATTGGATGACTTGAAATTATTTTTTAATTTTTCAATCAGTTGTAATGTTCAATCTCCACATTAATGAAGGTAACATACCTTTACATTTCAATCCACTAGTTTTGAAATCAATCAATTCAATCATAAGATATATTCCAATAAAATACTTGGAAATCATATCTCTAAGTTCCTTTCTACATGACCATAAACTATATAATAACGTTTCTTCTCACAAAGTACTAAAGTAAATGATCTCATACAATCAATAAGATATTAAATTTGAGGTTTCAAATTCTAACATGGAATTAAACTGAACACAAATTTATGAAGGTTGAGTATAATCTCTGGTTCATTCAAAATAATACTTCATATTATTTGATCACTATATAGTTTAAAAATAAAAGTATAGTCTGTCAATGATGAGTGTTATTCCTTTATATATGGATATAAAATGTAACGATATTCTTTATAGATATATAGTTGTTGATTCCCATAACTAGGATGTGTAGGAATCCTCTTTGAGGCTCAATCTCAAAAATAAATTACATCCCTTCATTCAACCACTAGGATTTCCTCAAGTTCCCTCTAATGTATACACTTTAATTATTTTGACACAACCCTAATTAGGTCATCATTTTCTAATAATACCTAAAGGTTACCTCATGCCTTCATCAATAGTTTTAAACTTCATATTAAAAGTTAAAATTTATCACTATATCATTAAATTATATATATCCTTGGAATAATTTAAACATTAATGTGAAAATCATAATCTTTTCATGTGACATTAAATAGAATTTTACCTTCATGGATGAATTTAAATTCAAAAGTTGAATTCACAATCCTTGTCTTACATTAAACTCTATAATAATGTCCATAATATACATATGTTAATTTAAATCAAATTTCAACTACGTAGATGCCTTTAAACTCCAAGGTGACCTTCATAGTATTGGTAAGACTTTTATAAAAATAGAGACCATGAAAAAATTCATGTAGGGGTTTAAAAAATAATTTTACTTTTGTATGGATTTGGAATAAATAATTACCATTATATAAGTTTTTAAATTGAATCGTGTATCTCTTATGATTTAAAAATGTTCATCAACACAATAAAGATTACTATCATAGGGTTCATTTTTGTTTGGATATAATTGATAGGGTAAACAATATTTATTATGTTAGAATTTAATATTCCATATCCCACAATCATATAAATATTTCATTTTATATAAACTTTTTTGTTCATGAATACTATTCAACCAATTAATCAAATTTTTTCTCCATACTCAAGTAGAATGTGATGTAATTAAATTATTTTAAAATGAATGGTGTTGGGAATGATTTCAAAAATATTTCATAAGTATATAAGAGGGTCTCAAAGTACATATAAATACCATATTTATATGATTCTACCAACCATCCATTTAGTTTGTAAATGTATTTCCCTACCCCCTGATTTCTTCCTCTAAAGGAATACATAGAGGTGGGGGATTTAAATATTCAAAATATATGGTGAATTTATTAAAACAATAGTAATACAGATGTTTAAATAGTTGATGTTAGACTCAAATATTTATAAATAATATAACAAACGGTATGAGGTGTAAAAAAAATTTAATTCAATTTTTATAATAGCATTACAATTATGTTGAAGGGGGTTTTTAAATATCTTTATAACTATAATTAATTTTATAATGTCATATTCACTTATAATTAGTAACATTTATTTAATGAATATCATTTATATATTGTTTTTAAAATCTCATGTTTTCCAAATGTATATGGATACTTTTAATTTGGTTGATATTATTTCTATTTTACATTATAAGGAGTGAGACAATATTACAAGAGAATTTTATTGAAGCCTAACTATATTATATTTATTTATCCTATGTAGTTATTAGTCATTCAATGTAAAATTATGTATACATTGTGTGAGATTATCATTTATTTATAGATAAATTTATTAAAAAATTATTATCCAAACTATCCGATTATTTAATGAGGTATAAATTCATTTTATATTTTATTTAATATGTATGTACTAAACTAAGATTTATTTCAATGTATTGATAAGGTATGTGAAAATTGGAATTTTACTTATATGTGAATTGTAGAATTTTACACTATTTAATAAGTGAGTGTATTTGGTAATTTGAACTTAAAAGATTCCAATTATATTAGGGGTTCAAAATCATAATATATAAAAAGGTAATGTGGTAGAGATATATTGAACAAAAAATTCAACTACATCGTATAAACAGTCATAAAGAACACACTTATATGTATTGAACTACTCTAATGTTGTTTAAGAGTATTTAAAAAATATCATGATAGATCTCAAGAATGAAAACAGAAATATGGTTGATGGTTATAATGAAAAGGAAAATACTGAATAATTTATTAATTGGTTGAAATAATATCTATGTCCCCTATTAAATATTTATTGAGATTTATTTCCTAAAAAGGTGTGATGTTTGAGAGGTAAAAATATAAATTGGATTATTTAAATGGTATATGAATAAATAAAAATTAAATTTATAATATCTTTGTAGGTTAATAAAATTATTGAATATATAAATATAGGAATATAAAAACAAAAAAAATCTAATTGTATATATACTATTTATATTAAACTAAAAAATAAAAAAATATAGGTAAAACTAAAAATTTGAATTGAATTTGAATTTCCATAATAAATGTAGTAATATATTTCATTGTATATATGCATGTTTGTGTATTTATATATATATATATATTGTTTATATAATCTAATTATATATATAATCTAATTATAATTTTTTTCTTTAAATGTATAAATATACAAGTAAAGAATATGTATATATAAATATTACGTACATATATAATTCAGTGAGATATCAATAGTGTTTGGAAAACATGTTTTCACATAGTTTGAGTGTTTCAGGATTGATTCTTGAATATCTATAAATACAACTTTTTTATAAATGTATTTGACATTTTTGAGTATTAAAATTTGTATCCAAGGGAAAAGGACTCCATTATGAGCCCCATTTTCACTAATATGTAGAATATAATGAATCCATAGTTAGATTCCTTTACTAATACTCTATTATTTATCAATTTTTGATGACTTAAGGTACGTGTAAGTGATGATATATTTTTTATTTGACTATTTCATCATAAAATCTTGGGTTTCTTTATGATTTATCAATATTTTATTTTTTTATATAATTATTCATGTGTATATTTGTATATTAGATGTGGAAATGTGTATGTTTGTGTATGTCTATATATATATATGTCTGATTCAATAATTTTTTACATATATATATATATTTATATATACTTGTTTAGTTTTTATATATACCAAATTTAGTGAGTGTGTGTGTCTGTGCTTATAAATATATTTAGTCAAATATATATTGTTTTTTATTTTATATTGTGTGGATATATAGACGTATATATTTTTTTGTTAAATATATTACTAAATTATATATATAATTATCACACTCATATATATATATATATATACTTATTTATTTATGTGTGTATAATTGTCATATATGTTTGTGTTTGTGTGTGTGTTTATTTATCACACACACACAATTATCTTAGTTATATTTTTTTATCTTATTTATTTATTATACTACTAGTTAAAGTAAAATGAGATATAAAATTATAGGGTAGTTATAATCAAATATTTATAAACATTTATATAACATATATAATATTGCAACATATAATGTTAACTCTGACTAGAAAATATTTCATGTTAAAAATAATGAATAAAATATGGATAAAAATTGATAAATTCTAATCATGTGTTGATAAAATATGAGAAAGTTTTCCATCAGTTCATTAATTTATTAAACCATGTTAAAAATGAAACATTTAAAATTTTGTGTCATTATATATGTTGTTATTACATAAAAATATTTTCTTTAGATACTTCGGACTCTATAATCAGATGACTTGAGGGTATGGAAAAAGGTGGCATGGACACTACTCTAATCTCTTCCAATTTAGAGTGCGAGGGGAATACCTCAGCACATCTAATGTATTAGTATCATCTATCTATTACCTGTAACACCATTGATCTCATCCCATATATTATAGATTTAATGTTATTACCTATGGATTCACCATGATATGATGACATCCCCAAGCTCCCAATCTCTTCATTGGAGTTCATGTTATCCTTGGAATGCCTGAATATTTATCTAATGTCTTCATTTGGAAAGAACTATCCATTAATCGACATATTATATTGGGATTTTTTTGAATCATATGGTTTGTAAGAATGATAAATTATATGGATTCTATATTTTCATCTAATTTTGATCTGATTCATTATTGTGGGTGACCAAATCTCATCTTGGACTAATTCTTCATGGGAATTCAATGGTTTTTGTTTCTCACTATTTTAGTACTCTTTTAATTTTTACATGAATACTGATTCTTATAATAATAATATCTCGAAAAGATTATTCATCATAAAACATCTATTTAAGAACCTATAAATATAGTG
This sequence comes from Viscum album, assembly GCA_963277665.1. Taxonomy (NCBI): domain Eukaryota; kingdom Viridiplantae; phylum Streptophyta; class Magnoliopsida; order Santalales; family Viscaceae; genus Viscum; species Viscum album. The sequence goes on along the minus strand of OY728150.1, from coordinate 1,875,524,639 downwards.
AATTCTTACAAATATAGTGGTATGATACTTCTAAACTGATAGTTGGACATATTCCATCAGTGTTCCCATTTTTCCTTGAATTATTGTTGAGGTTAATTTTTTGACACCATTAGTGGAATGTATTTGAATTGACACTGAAGTAGGATATAATTGATTTCAACACGTGTGTATTATGTCTGGGGTTGATTATATTTTTTCATTTAATCATTTGTTTCATGATCAACATTTGCATTTGTTGGATTCAATGAATGTTCTAGCATAATATATTTAGTCAATATTAATTTTATAACATGAATATCCTTTTCCAATAAAGCCTCTGTATAATCTCTTCTTTTCAAGTAGTGTTTCAGTCACTAGTAATTCTCTTAGTGGGTTTATTTAAGATTAATTTATTGTTATAAAAAGGTTATATGGATGAATGTATCAGTTCATGGTATAAACCAACATTATTTTTCCCAGTTCCTCAGGTTCACTCTAACTCTTGTATAATTAAGGGGATCGGGTAGCAGAGGGTCTCATAAGATGGGAATGAGATGAGTTTTCAATGACAACATCTAGTTATATATGAAAATTTTTGTAACACCCCAGGTAAATAAAGAATATGACATTTTATATTTATCCATATTTGTGAATAAAATGTTAATATTAATTTAAAGAGAACTCTATGCTTTATGGCTTACCCAATATGCAACAATGTGTTTCTAGGAAATCTTACGTTGCACTCTAATAATAAAATAATGTTATTTTAAATGGTAGTTAATGCCTAGCCGTTGTAATGGAAGGAATGATGAGAACTAACTAAAAAATGAATATATAGGCTTGTTTAATATTTTTACTTTTAACCAATAGATGTTAGAGGCTTAAAATGCGAATAAATCCAATTTTAAGTGTAAATATTCTAATATTCTTTAAATGGTCGATTACCCGCCTTTTAATGGAGAACCCTTTTTAAATCCACTTTTTTACAATTTTATATGTTATATTGGACCAAATAAAATCTTTCTTTAGAATTGAGATATCAAAATTTACTCATTGTAGGTTTTTGTTATTTTTTTAAAAAAAATCCATTTTTTAATGAATAAGTGAAAAATGCTGTATTTTAAATCAAACCTCTTTTTAATCTAATTTATTAATATGATTAGATAATATTTTCAATTGGTTTTAAAGTGAAATTAGAATATATTTTTACCATTTAATCCAATGGTGGTCATTGGAATTAATTTCACATTGAAATTTGACATAAACTAGTGTCAATCTTTTAATACATATTGTTTCTTTAAAACACGCTATTTGTTTCGACATAGGGAATTGATTATTAAATTAATTAATGAAACTTATAAGGTTTTAATTTTGTAAAATAGAAATAATTTATGAATTTGGAATATCAAAAATAGCTTAGGGTGAATTTTTGGTATTTTTCTGAAAAATTTCAATTTTTGATGAATAGTGAAACCACTAAGTGGTAGTTAAAAAACTGATTTTTCCTTTAAATGAAACTTTACCAATTCTATGAATTGAATTTCAAAAATCTGACATACATGATTTTCATTACGATGTAATAAATGGGATTAAAATAATTTTTTTGGTGAAGAGTTACTTTTAAGTTTTATTAATCGTGATTAATGGTAATTAGTGTATTTTAAGGTAAAGATAATGTTGTAATAATACTAAATGACCTTGAAACATGTCCTACCCTTATTTTATGATTCATTTCCGACCAATACAATCCTCTGGTAAATTGGGGACCCCATGGATCCACTTTGGTAGGAAAATGACATTAATAACTTTTTATTTAAAGTTATAATAAAAATGTCACAAACAAGTATTGTTTTACTAAAACAATTTTTACATGGGGATATAAAAGTCATATTTTTTACTATAAATATTCATTAGAAATTTAAAAGGCTTTCCTACATCATGATACTTTTTTATAATTTTTAGACATTAAATAGATAAATTTATTTATGACACGATGATGTTGCAGTGATTACCTCATTAATGAACGATTTAAATAAAATGAGAAGATAAGGTAAAATATAAGACTTAAACTTGTAAAAAACATATAGGATGGGTGGGTTTAGAACATTCATCACCTTATCCTAGAAATATATAATTGTGGGACCTTTAATATCCAGAAATAATTTTATAATAAATTAACTTTCAAGACTTTCCAAGAGTTCATGTCCTCCCTCTTATAAAAGGCCCCCACATCTACCCCCTTACCCACACATCTCAAGCCTTTGACTCGACCACACTTTGCTCATGTAATCTCTCCACATCCTTATCATCATTCAATAAGCCTTACCTTAGGCATAAATCTCTTCAAGAAACCCTTTTGGTTCAAACCAAAGGGAGTTATCCGATTTAAAGGTAATGTCCTCTCTTATGTTCTTTTGTTTTATTTTGCTTCTCCAACCCCCTTCACTCTTTTTATTACTTTATTTTGTAACAACACCAGTATCTTCAATATAATAGGATGTTTTTATGGAAAGGATTCGATCTACACTTACACACACCGCCATCTAAAGGTTGAATAACATACTGTTTTCGTGGATGGAAAATTACTGCCTCACGAATCGATGATTGTTCTATCTTCTCCTACCACCTCTCAATGTGGCCATTATGATGGAACTATATTTATTTATGAAATATATTATATATTTTTCCTCTATATTCTTCTAAATTTTACATTTAAAACATACCTTTTTGCTTTGAATGTTGTGAAAATGCAATAATATCATTTGAGGAAGTGTGGACTACTGCCCCTTCATGTGATGTGACTCGTTCATGCAATACATGGAATGTATAAAGAATTAAATTAATGAACCTACGCGACCTATATAATATATATGTTATAATGGAATTATAATATAAATATATATATCTGTCATTTAGTTTTAATTCCATTAAATACGAAATAGAAATGAAATTAGTGTTCATGAGTACGTACGGCTTACCATCTCCATGAACGGTGCATTTCATTTCTTACCTCTAAATGTTATATAATATTATAAATACAAGTATATACTGGATATATATTATATATCTGATATCTACATCCTGAATATAATTCTGGATATAATGGATATTTTACCACATGAACAACTTGTAATTATAAGAAGTTTATTTTTGACTAAAGAACCAATGATCGATAAAATGACCGTTATTAACTTAAATAATTACATAATGTTCATAACATGGTAATAAGTGATATAAAAGGAATATTTAATATTAAAAAGGTTCTTATTCAAGTATAAATTCACTCTAGTTTATTATTCATAAATATAAAGAAACGAACCTGACAGGTCAGACTTGAGGTAAGGGATCCTACCTATCTCTTTCTTTTTAAGTACTCTCTTTTATGTCGTTTCTTTTAAGCTCCTATTTATTATGTTGGGGGATATTCTTTTATATTCCTCTTACTTTACTTTCTATGTTCATATGATGAGAGACCCTATTTTACTTCATCAATCCATTTTTTGGATGTTTTAAGTGGCACCGTTAGCCTGTCGAGTTTTCATAAGGGATTTTTCATCTCACTTTTATTCCCGTGAGATTTATGCTACATTTGTCACTATTTAATTTTATTGGTGTATGTACATCCCATTATTCTACTCATTTTTTAATATAATTTCTTTTATGAGTATTTACATCAATTTTCTATAGTCATTCTTTCATGGGGTGTACGTTTCGCAAGTTACCCAAGTCAGTAAGGGAACCTTTCACCGTCCTATTTTTAAAATACTTATTTTTGTTTAGTCTTTTATATTACATCTTCTTATGTTGGGATATGTTCTTATATATACTTATTGCTGTAAATTTTATGTCCATGTTATGAGATAACCTTTATCTCTCTCATCAACTCTTTTTCTAAAATTTGATGTGACGCCGTTAGGCTATCGAATTTTTGCAATGGAACTTCATAACCCAATTCCAATTCTTTGGGTTAAACCTCTAATTCTTGATTATGTCATGCTATGAATTTGTGTGGATGAAATCTGATTGTTTTACACTGAGTATCCACTTATATTTAGTGTATTTATATTTATCACACATAATTATGTCATTTCTTTAACCTTTCTCTAATGGCATGATCCTTGATTGGGATTACATCTCAATTTCTTCTCATTAAGAAATTTATTAGTGATATGCACTTTTATTCTTTTATAAAGTGTATATACAGACTCTTTGAATTTCCATATCCATATTATATCTATACTAAAGTCATTTAAATGTTTTTAAAATTCTCTACTTTCATGTGGCTTATAATTTAAATTTTCAAAATGGAAAAGGACTCTTTTATTATAACATTGTTTTAAATGGTTTTAATGATTTTTTCTTTTAAACATTTATCATCCTTGTCCATTTTTTAAAAATGGTTTTAAGGATTTATTTATATATAAATTAATATTTTAAAACCCTTTCAAAGGTTTTTATGTGTTATGGGACACATTGATTATAAAATCTCTTTTAAATGTCTTCGTTTAATGTTTTCAAAGTATAAAGGGATTTTCCCTCATAGAGTTTTAATGATTTTATTTGATGATTTTATTTATGATAATATCATGATGTCATCTCTTGTGATTGAAATGTGGAAATTTTATGTTTCTTTTACGCATGTTTTATGTGTTATGACGGTGTAATGGTTCTTGGGAAATGTTTATGAAATCGGGTGGTTCCATGATAAACTAAGGAAGGGTGAGCCCGAGATAGCTATCGAATGCATTGGGTAACGTGAAGGGGTTAAACGCTAAGGTTTATCCGAAAAGATTTAGGGAATATACTTTGATGGGTATTCCAAATGTAACCATGAGTGTTACTCCCTATGTAATAATGTTATGAATGCCCCAAGTTACCTTTATGTCTTATGATTTCTATTGAGTTATGCATAAATCGTATGATTTAATGAAATAGGATAAATTGCTTATGTTTTATGAGTACAGTATGATTTCATTTATTCTTATGTATACATGGACTAATGTTTTCTCACCGTATTCTAATAACCCTTTCTGAGTTTTTTATGCTCATCCCATGTTTTTTGAAATGTTTTCCACATGAAATAAAGTGGAATAGGGTCAATGATGGGATCAAGGAAATGTTATTCTGTCTAAAACAAGGAACTAGACATGACTCTTTTGTTCAATAGTTTTTATTTTGTGAAAAAATGGTAACTGAGTAAATGTTTCTACTGTGTATTCTTTAATATGTAATAGTTATGTTCAAATTATTTAAAACTGTACACCTGAAATGTTCCTCAATGTGAATTGTTCATTTAATTCATGAATATGAATTATATGTAAGGTCTAGTCTTTATAGTTGATATCAAAGGTCGGTTTAGATAAATTTAGAGGATAGAGTGTTTTTTAAGCATAAGTGACAAGTTTTGTATACCCACAATGGTTATTATATTAGACAGAGTCATTGTTATTTATGAAAGTTGGTATGAGTTTGAGATAACTTGGAAAATTTTATCTTAGTGTTTATCTTCCTCTTTATTACATGATGATTTTGTTTATATACTCACAGTGACCTTTTTGATTTTAGTAAATGGATGGATCTAGTAGGCACCAAAGTGACAATGGGTTTGAAGGAAACTTGGTGGTTCTCTGATTAAGAGACCGGATGAAGTGGGGGATTCAATGAGAAATCTCGTGGTTTTTCTAAACTAACTATCATGAGTCAAGATCAACCACTTGAACCTTGGTGAGTTCTCTAATGCATCAAGTATGAGAGAAAAAACTTGATGTATATATTCAGGTAATAATTATAAAGGTAACCATTATGGTTTATATGATCCTTACTTTTGAGGTAATTATGGGTTACTATATGTTATGATGTAATATGAATGACATGATATAAAGTTTAGGTTAAATTATGTTATGGTTATTTTTGATGATTTTATCACTTCTTGGGAATGTTATAAGAATTATGTAGTTTTGGAAAAAAGACAACATGTAGACTATGTGACAACCTGTCACATCGAACGAAGCTGCGAGAATCAAACCCACAACCAAAGTGCGACTGGTATTTATCGCCTACCACTGGACTACGTGATGTCCCTAGTTAGTTTGACTTATTCTTTTTAGTTAGATGATCTTATGAATCTAGAATAAGTTGATTTTGGGATATCTATGGAAATTATTAACCTATCATGGATGATATGTGATAAGGTTAATTACATTTCAGTATGGGAATTTAAGAGTAACTGATGCTATTTAGAGATAAATTTTAATATTTACCTTGGAAGACTATGTGATTAAATCCATTGGAGTTTTGGGTTTCAATCATAGTTTGGTTTATCTTTAAATAATTTTATGGACAGTTATTTATTGAATGGTCTTTTTGAACTTTGGATAATGTTTGACAAATTTTGGAGATTAAGAGTAGTATATCTTTTTATAAAGGATTATCTTTTTTGGGTATTATCAGATCTTGTACTAACCTTTTTGGTTTTGGTTTTAGTTAAGGTGTAAATACATGGGAAATATGTATTTCTCTTTTTTGGATTATGTGATTCTCAAGAAGTTGATTATGGTACTCTTAATGTGAACAAGTCTTCCTAAATACTCGTCTTTTAAAGAAAATATGAGTTTGTGTAAGAAAATCTAGTAACAGTTGAAAGTCAAAATTGCATGTAAGTATGTTTCCTTATAATTTAGTTAAACTCATAAATAAATTACTCAATGAAAATTAACGTATAACTAAAATGTTTTCTGTTAATGTTTCCTACTCGGGAATCAAATACCGTTTAACCCATCACAAGTTTGTGATTTTCCATTGGTTAACTTCTTCCTAAACATGTTTTCTATCACTCTCCATCAGAACATGACCCTTTGTTTCTTCTTCCATATCCATGTTTTCGTGGAATACTTCTTTGGGTTAAATCGTGTGATCTTTGTACTTCACTTTATTTTATAATGATATTTTTACCGACTCTTGTTCCGATCTGGGACTTTCAATGAAGTTTCCGAGCCCAATTTTAAAATTGAGAGGACTCAATTCCCAAAAGGGGGGAAGGATGTAACACCCGAGGTAAATAAAGAATATGAAATTTTATTATTTATTCATATTTGTGAATAAAATGTTAATATTAATTTAAAGGTAATGCTATGCTCGATGGCGTACCCAATACGCAACAACTAGTTTCTTGGAAATCTTATGTTGCACTCTAATAAAAAAATAATATTATTTTAAATGGTAGTTAATGCCTAGATGTTGTAATGGAGAGAATGAATATAACTAACTAAAAAATGATTATATATGTTTGTCAAATATTTTTACTTTTATCCAATAAATGTTAGAGGCTTAAAATGCGAATGAATCCAATTTTAAGCGTAAATATTATATTATTCTTTAAAAGGTTGATTAACCGCCTTTTGATGGAGAACCTTTTTTATATACACTTGTTGAAACTTTTATCTGTTATTTTGATCCAAATTAAATCCTTCTTTAGAATCGAGATATACAAATTTACTTTGTGTAGGTTTTTGTTATTTTTTTGATAAAGTCTATTTTTTAATGAATATGTGAAAAATGTTGTATTTTAATTCAAAAACTCTTTCTAATATAATTTATTTATATGATTAGATCATCTTCTGAATTTTTTTTAAAGTGAAATTAGAATATATTTTTACCATTTAATCCAATGGTGGTCATTGGAATTAATTTCACTTTGAAATTGGACATAAACTACTGTCAATCATTTAATAGATATTGTTTCTTAAAAACACACTATTTGTTTTGTCAGTGGGAATTAATTATTAAATTAATTAATGAAACATATATGTTTTGAATTTCGTAAAATAGATATCATTTTTTTATTTGGAATATCAAATTTTTTTAGGGTGAATTTTTGGTAATTTTTCTAGGAAATTTCAATTTTTGATGAATAGTGAAACCACTTAGTGGTCGTTAAAAAACTGATTTTTCATTTAAATGAAACGTTACCATTTTTGTGAATTTATTTTTAAAAATCCGACATACATGGTTGTCCTTAGGATTTCAAATATGGTTCAATGGGATTAAAATATTTTTTTTGGTGAATAATAACTTTTAAGTTTTATTAATCGCCATTAAAGGCAATTAGTGTAATTTAAGGTAAAGATAATGTTCTAATAATAATTGATGACCTTGAAACATGTACTACCCTTATTGGATGAGTCATGGACGACCAATAAATCCATGGGTCAACTTGGGGACCCCATGGATCCACTTTGGTAGGAAAATCACATTAATAACTTTTTATTTAAAGTTAAAATAAAAATGACCCAAACATGTATTGTTTTACTAAAACAATTTTTACATGGGGTTATACAAGTCATATTTTTGACTATAAATATTAAATAGAAATATAAAATTATTTCCTACATCATGATATTTTTTCATAATTTTTAGACATTAAATAAATAATGTTATTTATGACACCATGATGATGTTGTGATTACCTCATTAATGAACGATCTAAATAAAATGAGAAGATATGGTAAAATCTAAGACTTAACTTTGTCAAAAACCTATTGGATGGGTAGATTTATGTCCCTCATCACCTTATCCTCGAAATATATAATTGTGGGACCTTTAATATCCGAAAATATTTTTATAATAAAGTAACTTTTCAAGACTTTCCAAGAGTGCCCCTCCTCCCTCTTATAAATGGCCCCCACATCTACCCCCTTACCCACACCTCTCAAGCCATTGGCTCGACCAAACTCTAATTATTTTATATCTCCACATCCCTCTCTTCATCCTAGAAGCCTTACCTTAGCAAGAAAGCTCTTCAAGAAACTCTTTTGGTTCAAACCTAAAGGAGTTACCCGGTTTATAGGTAATGTCTTCTCTTATGTTCTTTTGTTTTATTTTGCTACTCCAACCCCCTAAACTCTTTTTATTCATTTCCTTCGTAACAAAATATGTATCTTCAATGTTATTATAATAAGGATTAGAGCTACACTTACACACACGTCCATCTAATGGTTAAAAAACATACTGTTTCGGTGGATGATTAATTACTGCCTCACGAAACCATGATTGTTCTATCTTCTCCTATCACCTCTCATGGTGGCCAATATGTTGGAAATATATTTATTTATGAAATATATTATATTTTTTTCCACTCTATGCTTCTTAAATTTACATTTAAAACATACCTTTATGCTTTTCATGTTTTTCAAATGCGATAATTTCATTTGAGGAAGTGTGGACTACCACCCCCTCAAGTGATATGACTCGTTCAGGCAATACATGGAAAGTATAAAGAATGAAATAAATGAACCTACATGACCTATATAACATATATATTATAATATAATTATAATATATATATATATATATCATTTAGTTTTAATTCAATTAAATATGAAATAGAAATGAAAGTAGCTTTCATGTGTACGTACGGCTTACCGTCTCCATGAACGGTGAATTTCATTTCTTACATCTAAATGTTATGTAATATTATAAATACAGGTGTATACTGGATATATATGATATATATGATATCTAAATCATGAATATAATTATGGATATAATGGATATTTTACCACATGAACAACTTGTAATTATAAGTTGATTATTTTTGACTCAAGTACCAATGATCGAAAAAACGACCGTTATTAACATATATAATTAGATAATGTTCATAACATGGTAATAAGTGATATAAAAGGAATAATGAACTTGAAAATGGTTTTTAAATATGTAGAAATTAAATCTAGTTTATTATTTAGGAATATAAAGAAACGAACAATACAAGTCAGACTTGAGGTAAGGGATCCTACCTATCTCTTTATTTTTAAGTACTCTCTTTTATGTCATTTATTTTAAGCTCCTCTTTATTATGTTGGGGAATTTTCATTTATATTCCTAATACTATAAATTATATGTTAATATCATGAGAGACCCTATTTTATTTCATCAATCCATTTTTTTTGAAGTTTTAAGTGGCGTTGTTAGGCTGCCGAGTTGTCATAAGGGATTTTTCATATCACTTTTATTCCATTGAGATTTATGCAACATTTCCCACTATTTATTTTGAGTGTTGTATGTAATTCCCATTATTCTACATGTTGTGTAATATAAATTCTTTTATGAGTATTTTCATCAATTGTATACCGTCCTTCTTTCATTGGGTGTACGATTTGAAAGTTACCCAAGTCGGTAAAGGAACCTTTCACCCTCCTATTTTAAAAAGACTACATTTTGTTTTGTCTTTTAGATTACATCTTCTGATATTGGGATATGTTCTTTTATATCCTTATTTCTATAAATTTTATTTGGATGGGATGAGATACCCTTTATCTCTCTCATCAACTCTTTTTCTTAAATTTGATGTCACGCCGTTAGGCTATCAAATTTTTGCAAGGGAACTTCTTAACCCAATTTTAATTCGTTGTGCTAAACCTCTACTTCTTGATTATATCGTGCTATGAATATGTGTGGATGACCTATGATTGTTTTACACTGAGTATCCACTTATATTTATTATATTCATATTTGTCACATATAATTATTTCATTTCTTTATCCTTGCACTAATGGGATGATCCTTGATTGGGATTACATCTCAATTTCATCTCATTAAGATATTTATTAATGATATGCACTTTTATTTCCAAAAGTTAATGATTATTTATTTCTTGATATACTCTCTTTATTAGATTAATTATTTGAAAAAATTATTTAAATATATAATTTATTTACTAAATTTTTCCCCATAATTACTAAGAAAGTTTCAATTGATACAAAATGTCATGAACCCTCTCCTAGGCCTCATACCAAGACTTCCCACTAGCCCACCTCTTGAATGTCTGGGGTTGGCCACTAGCACTGAAGGAATCAAGCAATAAGTGGGAGGAATTTTCCAGAGTACCTATACGCACGCACTCACAACCACATTCCAAAGATGGAAAGGTAAACATGCATTCCACTAGACAACCACTGAGTAAAAGTACAAACTGTATGTCAAATGGACCGTAATACAAACCCAATAAAAAGATTAAATGGAAATTGTAATGAACAAGGAAGCTGTGAAACTTTTCCACTGAAAACCCCTCATGATGGGTAAGTGTAGAGTATCTTTTAAGAGCCATAGAAGTGTGCCCCACCATCATAGTCTCACTGGGTGCCACCGGGTCCAGGACCACGTAGTCTTCGTTCATATGCACCAAACACAACATGTGCAGGAGATTCCAATGAAGGGGTGAGTAACAATATAGTTAGTAGGGACCAAAAAAACAAGGAAATTCAAAAAATAAATTGACACAGAAAACAATGAAGAAAGATAGCTCACACCATGTATAATCTAGAGTATGAAAGTAATACAATCAGTCATATAATCGAACTCCTTGGTTTGTTGGAGAACTCCTCCTCAATGAGTATAGTGGGCCTACCAGGATACATAGAGCCACCTTACACTAACCTTGGACTATTTTTTTACTCATCCTGGATGAGTACCATGGGTATTCTGGGTCACAGAGAGTTGCTACCCATTGTGGGCAGGTCGGGTCACACAGAGTTGCTTCCCACGTTGTTCGTAATGAGGTTTTCCTCCTGTTGAGTACCATTGGTCTTTAGGGTCACACATAGGCGCTCCCCACTATGGGGATGTTGGGTCACACATAGCTTCTTCTCATTAGGACATCGTAGCTGATACAAACAGGGTCTCTTATCAGTAGTATTCAGGTCTCATCCAACCACATGGTTTCTGCATGTAGTGCGCTTGATTTCCGGAGAACCGCTCCTCAATAAATTTGTCATATTTCATATTCTATTACATACTATAAAGAGTATTTCAAAATATATTTGTCATCGTGAAATTACCAATGTCGCAAACTGGTCATCAATTGGACCCTCAATTTGTATTTTATTAGTGTTTTTGTAAACACGGGCAAGATGGCTTTAGGCCAGGTCCAACCCGGTTAGACAGACCCGACCAACCCAACCAGGCGGCCCACATACCACTGTTTAGTTCAAATGACATCACCCACCCTATTTCGGATCTAGGATGACAGGTATGGCCTGGCCAGTGGGTGAGGCTCATTGGCCCTCACTGGACCCGGTACGGTTTGGATGGGGGTCCTGCCCGAGCGGTCGCCTGGTGACCCTGTCTCATCCAGCTTAGCCCGATGGGGCAGGTTCGGCCCATAGTATAAGGCCCCAGCCTTAAAGTTTACCTAATCCTGAATTAAACAAATAATTCACATAGAGGATCTTTTCAGGATTAGAGTTTTATAGAATTAGTTCATAACAATTACATCTCAAAAGATTACATAGTAGACACTTCTACTAAGTTTCCATAAAAACACTTAAAAAGAAACATGTCTAGTTCCATGTTTTAGATAGAATGTCTTTCCTTGATCCCATCCATGACCCTATTCGTCTTTAAGTCCTGTAGAAAACATTTCAAAAACTTCGGATGAGCATAAAAATCCCAGTAAATGATACACAAAGAAGGAAAACTGTTAGTTTTTCAAAAAAACAAGTAAACGATGATTTCTTTAACAAAGTAACGCTTTTCGACTTTATGAAGTAGTAAAAACTCTTCACTGAATAAAATACCATTACATACCCTTTTGTAAGCAAAATATTACCATAAAACCAATATAAATAACACATAACATATAAAGGTAACTTGGTACATAAACATACTTAAATGGAATAACCATACGGTCAACTTCCAAACATACTTAATGGAATTTCCATATGGCTAACTTCCATACCCAATGCATTGGAGGTTATAACGTAACCACCCATCCTGGTATTCACAGCACAACCGATCATAATGTCCAAGTACCATTATAAAATCATAAGACATAAAACATATATAATGGAAAGAAAACATTTCCACATTTCGATCACAATATATCACCTAAATATATTGACATAAAAAATCCTTTATAAAAACCATTTTCAATACCAACATACATAAATGAGTATATTGTATTTATTTCATTTTAAAAACATTACGGCTTGTTGAGGAAGCCAAAGACCAAATAATATTCGTGGCGGCGGAAAAGGTCGTTGTCACCACGTACGTTAAAAGAAACATTCCTTTTTGCCGTTTTTTAAAACGCTTCATAGAAAAAGATTCTTTTGAATAAAATTAAAATTCAAATGCGTTTATACACCGTATAAAATAAATCCTTGTATTAGAACAAAATATTCCTGAATGAAAGGATATTGAGACAAAGTCCCTTACAAAGACGGTATCCTTGGATTAAGGGTAAATCAATTGCATAATTATGTGTGACAAACGAATACACCAAATATAAGGGATATTCAGTTTAAAACAATCAGATGTCATTCACACATATTCAAGGATGACATATTTCAAGGAGTACAATTTTATCCCAAATAATCAAAATTGGGTTAAGAAGTTCCCTTGTAAAAATTCGACAGCTTAACGGCGTCACATCAAAATTCATAAAATGAGTTGATGAAAGATAGAAAGGGGTATCTCATCACTAGGACATAAAATTTATAGATACAAGGATATATAATAACAGATCCAATAATAATAAGATTAAAAGACCTAAAAAATAAGTCTTTTAAAATGAGGAGGGTGAAAGGTTGCCTTACCGAATTTGGTAACTTTCGAAACGTACACCCCATGAAAGAAGGGTCATACAATGAAGATGTAACTAACCATAAATGAGAGTATATTATAAAAATAGTAAAATAATATTCAGTAAATATACCAAGAAAATGAAATAGTGTCCAATGTAGAATGAATCCCAGGGGAATAAAAAGTGAGATGAAAATCCCCTTATGAAAATTCAGCAGCCTAACGGCGCCACATAAAACTTCAAAAAATGGATTGATTAGAAAAAATAGGGTATACCATAATATTAACATAAACTTTACAGAAATAGGAATATGAAATAACATCCCCCAACATAAGAAATATGAGCTTAAAAGAAATGACATAAAAGAGAGTACTTAAAAAAAAGTGGTCGGATCCCTTACCTCGTATATGACTTGACTCGATCTTTCTTTAATCTCCTAAATAATAAAATTGAGTTAATTTATACTTGCTTAAGAACATTTTTCAAGTCCATTATTCCTTTTATATCACGTATTACCATGTAATGAACACTATGTATTTATTTATGTTAATAACGGTCGTTTTAACGATCATTGCTACTTGAGTCAAAAATAAACTCTTTATAATTACATGTTTTTTCATGGGGTAAAATATCCATTATATACAGAATTATATTCATTATGTAGATATCATATATATAATATAAATCCATTATATACATGGAATTATAATATTACATTACATTTAGAGGTAAGAAAGAAAATGCACCGTTCATGGAGACGGTAAGCCGTACGTACGCATGAACGCTACTTCCATTTCTATTTCATATTTGATGGAATTAAAACATAATGATACATAATGGTATTATAATTCTAGTATGGTATCATATATAATATCATTAAATATATCCTTTATACATACCACATATGATATTAACGAATCAAATCACTTTGAGGGGGCGGTAGTCCGCACATCCTAAAATGAACATATCGTGGTTACCCATAATTGAAAGCATAAAGGTATGCCATAAATGAAAATTACATATTATTGAGGAAAACATAAACATATTATATATCAAATATAAATTTATTTACATCTAAATTTCCACCTTTGAAGTTGTTAATAGAATATTGAACAATCATCCTTTCGTGAGGCAAAAATTCACCTTCCACAGAAACAGTATGTTCTTTAACCATTAGATGTAGGTGTGTGTAAGTTTAGCTCTAATCCATCTTATAACAACATACTAGTATATGGAAGATACTGGTGTCGCTAAAAAATAAATGAATAAAAAGTGTTTATGGGGTTGGAGAAGCAAAATAAAACAAAAGAGAACAAGTGAAGACGTTACCTTAAAATCGGGTAACTCCATTTGGTTTGAACCAAAAATGATTCATGAAGAGCTTCCTTCCTAATTTAAGGCTTCTAAGATGCAGATATGGATGTGGAGAGACAAAATGGTAAGATCATGGCCGATCCAAAGGCTTGAGAGGTGTGGGTAAGGTGGTAGAGGTGGGGGCCTTTTATAAGAGGAGAGGAGGGGCACTCTTGGAATGTCAAGAAAGGCTACATTATTTTCAAATGTGTTTCGGATTTTAAATGTCCCACATTTATATATTTCGAGGATAAGGTGATAAGAGTTCAAAATACACCCATACAATTTGTTTTTTACATGTTTAGGTCTTAGATTTTAAATTATCTTTTCTTTTTATTTAAATCGTTAAATAATGAGGTAATCGCTGCATCATCATGATGTCATAAATAATTTAATTAATTTAGTGACTAAAAATTATAAAAAAATTACTATGATTTAGAAATTTTTTTTATCTTTCCAATGAATATTTATAGTCAAAAATATGACTTTTATAACCCCATGTAAAAATAGTCTTAGTAAAACAATACATGTTTGTGTCATTTTTACTTTTACTTTAAATAAAAGGCATAAAAGTCATTATCATACACAAGTGGCTCCATGGGGTCCCAAAAATAAACCCTTGGGTTTTCTTGGTCGTCCATGACTCATCCAATAGGTTTAGGACAAGTTTCAATATATTTTCATTTTATTATAATATCATTTTTACCTTAAATCACACTGATTACCTTTAATCGCGATTAATAAAACATAAAAGTTACGTTTCATCAAAAATTATTTTCATCCCATTGAAACACATTTTACATAATAATAAAAATCACTTAAATTGGATTTTTTAAATACAAATAACAGAATTGGTAAATTTCCATTTAAACGAAAAATCAGTTTTCTTAACTACCACTTTGTGGTTTCACTATTCATCAAAAATTAAGGTTTTTCAGAAAAATACCAAAAATTTACCCTAAGCTATATTTGATATTCCGAATTCAAAAATTATGTCTATTATACCAAATTAATAACATAGAATTTTCATTAATTAATTTTATAATTAAATCCCGCTGTCAAATCAAATAGCGTGTTTTTATGAAATAATATCTATCAAAAGATTGACACTCGTTTATGTCCAATCTCAAAGTGATATTAATTTCAATGACCAAAATTGGATTAAATGGTAAAAATATATTCTAATTTCACTTTAAAACCAATTCAAAATATAATCTAATCATATAAATAAATTAGATTAAAAAGAGGCTTTGAATTAAAATACAACATTTTTCACTAATCATTAAAAAAATGAACTTTATCCGACAAATACCAAAAATTTACACAAAGTAAATTTTGATGTCCCAATTATAAAAAAGAATTTTATTTTTTCAAATATAACACATAAATTATCAGAAAGTGGATTTAAAAGAGGTTCTCCATCAAAAGGTGATTAATCGACCATTTAAAGAATATTAGAATGTTGACGCTTAAAATTTGGACTCATTCGCATTTTTAATCCTCTAACATTTATTGTAAAAAGTAAAAATCTTTGACAAACATATATAATCATTTTATAGTATGTTCTGTTCATTCCCTTCATTACAACGGCTAGGTGTTAACAACGATTTAAAATAAAATTATTTTATTTTTAGAGTGCAACGTAAGATTTCAAAGGAACTCGTTGTTGTGTATTGGGTAAGCCATCGAGCATAGAATTCCCTTTAAATTAATATTAAAATTTTATTCACAAATAGGAATAAATATAAAAATGTCATATTCTTTATTTACTAGGGTGTTATATCCTTCCCCCCTTTTGGGAATTGTGTCCTCGCAATTTTAAAATTAGGCTCGAAAACATCATCGGAAGCCCCACATCGGAAAAAGAGTAAATTAAACTATAACATTAAAAGAAAGAAAGGGAAGTACAAAGGTCACCCGAGTTAACCCATACTAGGATCCCATGTATGAAAACATGGAAATGGAAGAAAAAACAAAGGGTCATCTTCTGAGGGAGTGTGATAGAAAACATGTTTAGGAGAAAGTTAATCACCAGAAAATCAGAAACCTGTGATGGGTTAAACGGTATTGGATTCCCCAGTAGGAAAAGTTAACGGAAAAAATTTTTTTTAGTTACTTTTCATTGAGGAATTTATTTTTTAGCTTAACTAAAACATAAGGAAACATACTTACTTGTCATGTTGACTTTCAACTTTTACTAGATTTCTTACACGAACTCATATTTTCTCCAAAAGATGAGTATTTAGGATGACTTGTTTACATTAAGAGAGCTATAATAAACTTCTATAGAATCACCTAATCCACAAAAGAGAACTGTATACTTCCCATGTATTTATTCCTTAACAAAAACTAAAACCAAAAAGGTTAGTATGAGATCATATAATAACCAAAAAGGATAATCCTTTATAAAAAGTAAATCTATTCTTAATCTCCAAAATTTGTCCAACAAGACCCAAAGTTAAAAGAAGAAAAAAAGTAAACCAAACTAAGATTGAAACCCAAATATTTGAAGGATTTAATCACATAGTCTTCCATGTTAAATCGTAACATTTATCTCCAAACAACCTCAGTTGCTCTTAATGTCTCGTATTGAAAACTAATTAAACTAATCACATATCCTCCATGATAGGTTAATAATTTCCATAGATAACCCAAAATCAACTTACTCTTAATTCATAAAATCATATAACTAAAAATAATTAGTCAAACTAATCAGGGAATTCACGTAGTCCAGTGGTAGGTGATAAATACCATTCGCACTTTGGTTGTGGGTTTGATTCCCGCAGTTTTGTCCGATGCGACGGGTTGTCACCCGGTCTGCGTGTTTTCCTTTTTCCAAACTATTTAATTATCAAATCATTCCCCAAAAAGAGATAAAATCATAAAAAATAACCATAACATAATTTAACCTCAATTTTATCTCATGCCTTTCACTTTCCATCCTAACATATAGTCACCCATAATTACCTCAAAAGTAAGGATCATATAAACCCTAATGGTTCTTTATAACTATGTCCACAAAAGAACAGATAAATATTATATGAATAAAGTTTTCATATATCAAACATCATGGTTACACATACTATAAAAAAGCCATCTAATGTAACCCCATCATCAAAAGAGACTTAATACTCTTATGAATTTCACCATAACTCTTGAAGTAGTTATATGTTGACGTCTTACTCATTCAACATTCTTCATGATCCATTATCCATTCCTTTCGAACTTATTCTGAAATACTTCTGTCTTACAAACAAAATCATGAATAATATCCTAAGATTCCAAAACAGGAAAACAAAAGTTAAGAAATAATTCATACCTTTGATTGGTCATTGTCAGTTTCTTCATCCTCAATCGGAATGGCATTAGGTATTGGTAAAGGAATATTTGTACGATCTTGGTGATCCCATTACCTAAACTTCTTCAGAGGACATGTGTTTGCATAATGAACATGCACACCACATGTAAAACATTCAATTGATCCCTCAAAAAGGACTTCATTCACTTTCCTCGAGTCAACTGGATGCTTCCCTTTTCCATGGCAGGTTCTTTCTTTATGACCTTCATTTCTACATCTATAGCATATTTATATCCCTTTGAAACATTTTCCTAGGTGTTTCTTTCCACATCTTTGACACATATGTTTTTTAACACACTTACCTTGTTGATTTTTACCTCTAGTTCTGTAGGGATTTGTTTCTCACATATATAATGCCTTATAGAAATAACCAAGGTTTAGGTGGTCAATCATGACTCTAAATAGTTTGTTGAGGATAAACACAAGAGTTCTCATTGAAGCTCCCATATAATTCAGTTCCTCGCTCAGCAAACTGTCACAGTTTCCATTACATCCACTGTTACTTTGGCGTCTACTAGATCCAGCCATTTACTAAAACCAAAAAGGTCAGTGTGGGTATATCAACAAAACCATCATGTACTAATGAGGAAGATAAACACTAAGATATACTTACTCATTCACTTTATCTAAAACTTGGACTCTTTCTAAAATCCTAACCATTATGGTAATGTCACTTATGCTTAGAGAATACCTTAACATCTAAAGTTATCTAAACCGACCTCTGATACCATCTATAACACCCCGACCTTAAAGTTTACTTAGTCATGAATTAAACAAATAATTCACATAGAGGATCTTTTCAGGTTTAGAGTTTTAGAGAATTATGTCATAACTATTGCATCTCAAAAGATTACATAGTAGAAACTTCTACTATGTTTCCATAAAAACACTTAAAAAGAAACTTGTCTAGTTCCATGTTTTAGATAGAATGTCTTTCCTTGATCCCATTCTTGACCCTATTCATCTTTAAGTCCCTTGGAAAACATTTCAAAAATGTGGGATGAGCATAAAAAGCCCAGTAAAGTATACACAAAGAAGGAAAACTGTTAGTTTTTCAAAACAACAAGTAAACCATGAGTTCTTTACCAAAGTTATACTTTTGACCTTTATGAATTAGTAAAAACTCTTCACTGAATAAAAGACCATTACTCACCCTTTTGTAACCAAAATATTACTAGAAAACCCATATAAAGAGAACATAACATATAAAGGTAACTTGGGACATAAACATACTTAAATGGAATAACGATATGGTCGACTTCCACACATACATAATGGAATATCCATACGTTCGACTTCCATACCCAATGCATTGGAGGTTATAACATAACCACCCATCCTAGTATTCACAGCACCACCAATCATAATGTCCATGTACCATTATAAAATCATAATACATAAAACAAATATAATGAAAAGAAAACATTTCCACAATTCGATCACAATATATCACTTAAATATATTGACATAAAAAATCCTTTATAAAAACCATTTTCAATACCAACAAACATAAAATATTATATGGTATTTATTTCATTTTAAAAACATTACGGCTTGTTGAGAAATCCAAAGACCAAATAATACTCGCGGCGGCAGAAAAGGTCGTTGTCACCACGTACGTTAAAATAAACGTTCCTTTTTGTCGTTTTGTTAAACGCTTCGTAGAAAAAGATTCCTTTTGTATAAAATTGCAAGTCAAATGTGTTTATACACCGTATAAAATATAGCCCTGTTTTAGAAAAAAATATGCCTAAATGAAACGAGATTGAGAAGAAGTCCCTTACAAAGACGGTATCCTGGGATTAAGGATAAATCAATTACATAATTATGTGTGACAAATGAATACACCAAATATAATTGGATATTAGGTGTAAAAAAATCAGAGGTCATTCTCACATAATCATTGAATGACTTATTTCAAGGAGTATAAGTTTATCCCAAAGAATCAAAATTTGGTTAAGAAGTTCCCTTGCAAAAATTCTGACAGCCTAACGGCGTCACTTTAAAATTCATAAAATGTGTTGATGAGAGATAGAGAGGGGAATCTCATCACCTGGACATAAAATTTATATAAACAAGTATATATAAGAACATATTCCATCATAATAAGATTATAAGACCTAAAAAAGAAGTCTTTTAAAATGAGGAGGGTGAAAGGTTCCCATACCGAATTGGGTAACATCCGAAACGTACACTCCATGAAAGAAGGGTCATACAATGAAGACGTAACTACCCATAAATGAGAGTATATTATACAAATAGTAAAATAATGGGCAGTACCAATACCAAACAAAATTAAATAGTGGACAATGTAGCATGAATCCCATGGGAATAAAAAGTGAGATGAAAATCCCCTTATGAAAATTCGCCAGCCTAACGGCCCCACATAAAACTTCAAAAAATTGATTGATGAGATCAAATAGGGTATCCCATAATATTAAAATAAAATTTATAGCAAGATTAATATATAATAACATCCCCCAACATAAGAAATATGAGTTTAAAAGAAATGACATAAAAGATAGTACTTAAAAAAGAGAGAGGTCAGATCCCTTACCTCGTATCCGAATTGACTCGATCGTTCTTTAATCTCCTGAATAATAAACTTGGGTTAATTTATACTTGATTAAGAACCATTTTAAAGTTCATTATTACTTTTATATCCCTTATTACCATGACATGAACACTATGTATTTATTTAAGTTAATAACAGTCGTTTTAAAGATCATTGCTACTTGAGTCAAAAATAAACTCTTTATAATTACAAGGTTGTTCATGGGGTAAAATTTCCATTCTATACAGAATTATATTCATTATGTAGATATCATATATATAATATATATCCATTATATAAATGCATTTATAAAATTTCACAACATTTATAGGTAAGAAATGAAATGCACCGTTCATGGAGACGGTAAGCCGTACGTACGCATGAACGCTACTTCCTTTTCTATTTCATATTTAATGGAATTAAAACATAATGATGAATAATAGTATTATAATTATAGTATGGTATCATATATAATATCATTAAATATATACTTTATACATACCACATATGGTATTAATGAATCAAATCACTTTAAGGGGGCAGTAGTCCTTACTTCCTAAAATGAAGATATCGTGTTTTTATCCATAATTAAAACCATAAAGGTATTCCATAAATGAAAAATACATAAAATTAAGGAAATAATAAATGTATTATATATCATATATAAATATAGTGACATCTTAATGGCCACCTTTTAAGGTTTTAAAACAATATTGAACAATCATCGTTTCGTGAGGCAGAAATTCACCATCCACAGAACCAGTATGTTCTTTAACCATTAGATGTAGGTGTGTGTAAGTGTAGCTCGAATCATTCTTATAAAAACATCCTAGTATATGGAAGATACTGATGTTTTTACAAAAAATATTAATAAAAAGAGTTTAGGGGGTTGGAGATGAAAAATAAAACAAAAGAGCACAAGTAAAGATGTTACCTTAAAATCGGGTAACTCCCCATGGTTTGAACCAAAAGGGTTTCTTGAAGAGATTCCTGCCTAAGTTAAGGCTTATAAGATGAGGAGTGGGATTTTTAGAGACATAATTATCTGAGCTTGTCCGAGCCAAAGGCTTGAGAGGAGTGGGCAAGGTGGTAGAGGTGGGGGCCTTTTATAAGAGGAGAGGAGGGGCACTCTTGCAAAGTCAAGAAAGGGTACATTATTTTCAAATGATTTTCCGATTTTAAAGGTCCCAAATTGATATATTTCTATGATAAGGTGATAAAGGTTCTAAATACACCCATCTAATAGGTTTTTTACATGTTTAGGTATTGTATTTGAAATCATCATTTCATTTTATTTAAATCGTTAAATAATGAGGAAATCACTGCATCATCATGTTGTATTAAATAATTTAATTTATATAATGACTAAAAATTATAAAAAAAATACTATGATGTAGGGAATATTTTTAGCTTTCTAATGACTATTTATAGTCAAAAATATTACTTGTATTACCCCATGTAAATCTTGTTTTAGTAAAACAATACATGTTTGTGTCATTTTTACTTTTACTTTAAATAAAAGGCATAAATGTCATTATCTTACCCATGTGGATCCATGGGGTCCCAAAAATCGACCCGTTGGTTGTCTTGGTCGGTCATGACTCATAAAATAGAATTAGGACAAGTGTCATGATATTTTCATTTTATTATAATATCATTTTTACCTTAAATCACACTATTTACTTTTAATCGCGATTAATAAAACTTAAAAGTTACTTTTCATCAAAAATTATTTTCATCCCATTGAACCACATTCTAATTAATTATAAAATTAATTTAAATTGGAATTTTGAAATTCAAATCATAGAAGTTGTAAATTTCCATTTAAACGAAAAGTCAGTTTTTATAACTTCCACTTTGTGGTTTCACTATTCATAAAAAATTATGGTTTTTAAGGAAAATACCAAAAATTAACCCTAAGCTATATTTGATATTACGAATTATTTTACCAAATTTATAACATAGAAGTTGCATTAATTAATTTTATAATTAAGTCCCATTGTCAATTCAAATAGCGTGTTTTTAAGAAACAATATCTATCAAAATATTGACACTCGTTTATGTCCAATCTCAAAGTGATATTAATTTCAATGATCACCATTGGATTAAATGGTAAAAATATATTCTAATTTCACTTTAAAACCAATTAAAAATACAATCTAATCATATAAATAAATTAGATTAAAAAGAGGTTTTGAATTAAAATACAACATTTTTCACTATTCATTTAAAAATGAACTTTATCGGACAAATACCAAAAATTTACACAAATTAAATTTTGATGTCCCGATTCTAAAGAAGAATTTTATTTTGTTAAATATAACACATAAAATTCTTAAATAGTGGATTTAAAAGAGGTTCGCCATCAAAATGCGGTTAATCGACCTTTAAAAGAATATTATAATGTTTATGCTTAATATTTGGATTCATTCACTTTTTTAATCCTCTAACATTTATTGTAAAAAGTAAAAATATTTTAAAAACATATATAATCATTTTGTAGTTAGTTCTGTTCATTTTTGTCATTACAACGACTATGTGTTAACTACCATTTCAAATTAAATTATTTTATTATTAGAGTGCAACGTAAGATTTCAAAGGAACTCGTTATTGATTACTTGGAAAGTCATCAAGCATAGCGTTACCTTTAAATTAATATTAAAATTTTATTCACAAATAGTGAAAAATATAAAAATGTCATATTCTTTATTTACCTGGGGTGTTACACATATGGTGGGGTCCAGCCCAATGGGCACGTGGATGACCCGCTAGGCGCTAGTCTAGCCCGCTGGGAGGGAGTTTGGTCCACTGGAAGTGGGTCGTGCCCTGTCTGGTCCATAATTGGCAGACCAGATCTCTTCATCCCAGATGCATAGCACATCTGGTGCAGTGTCACACGGCTGATCGAAAGTGGTCACTTGTCTTCTGCATGCTGTATGGGGATAGTGTGCCAGTCGAAGTCTTGCAAAGCAGCTACAAGCCTCTCCACTAATGCTGTCGAGGGGCTACATCCCTTCTTCGTCCCATGCTGGTCACCACTTGCGGTCTTCGGTGCCCCTGTCAATATCAGTGTGCCAGTGGGTTATTCCTTGATCCACGTTTTCTTCTTTGGTTGTCCATTTTTCATGTCTCTTTCACCTACAACCTCCGAGGGATGTCATCTTTTTTGTGATTTCTTCAAATCCTCCATGTTTCCATTTCTATGATGCAGCCATGAATTATTAACAAAATGCCCAAATCTGAGAGATTCAGGAATTGTTCGTTTCGGCACATGCCCTTCGCATTAGAGGATTAGAAACCTAAGATATAGAATTGAAGTTCTGTCAAAATTTAATCAACCACAATGTATGAATCCAAAGAAAAAGGCACCCTACCACAAGAAGGATCAATCTTCATATCATCCTGTTCATGGGATGATCCACGTTCATCATTTTAAAATGAATAATGAGGAAACTCAAAATAAAACCTCTACCTGGGTCATCTCGTTCATTGGTGATAAACAATGTTATTGTGTTTGGAATTCTACAATCCTTTATTTATGGTCTTTGTTTGATCAACATTGGTCATGATATGTTCGAATGGGGGTTGGCATTCGTCGTCGTCACCCACCAAAGCATCAGAGTAGGACCAAGATTGGGCCAACTTTCTGGCATTGGTTGCAATGCCATTAAAAGATAAAACGTGAATCAGTATTTTAGTTGTGTTTCATTTATAAAGTTTTTACACTATATCGATTAATGAAAAAAAATATTCAATCTTTCTTAGTTGGAAGATTATTGAGCTGCAACAATTTGAAAATTCAGTAAAATAAAATAAAACAAGTTTATTTTATTTGAACTTTTTTTAAATGTTCAAAAAAACTACTTCTTCCCTCAACCCATTATGTTCAAGATAAGGTCTATTCAAGATGAATATCAATGTTCTATGATTAATGGTTCCCTCATATTTTTTATCTCAAAACTGGTATAAAAGTTATAATATCTCGCTCTCACGTTTACGTTAATGATTATAAAAAAGGTCAACATTATATTATGGGCTCACCGAGCCTCAGAATCTAGTTCTATCAAAGAGTTTGGTCTCAAAATAATTCCATATAATTTTAAAAAAAATTACATGAAACTTTTTTGTTATTAAATTACACCCCCCCCCACCTTCGGGATTCACATCCTCGTAAGCGAAAATAGGTCTAAAAAATAAATGGAGGGTACTATGCACGAATCTGAGCCTCTCACTCCCTTGTGCTCTTCTGAAGATTCTCATGCAGCCACTGAATTCACACCATAAGAATCGTTTGTCCACAAAGGACCCAATCATATCAATCATCTATATCAACCGGTAACTTCACAAAAGTCTCCCCGTCATCAATTTCATGCTCTCCCTAGATGATTACGTGTGATGGATCATCAATGTACCTACACAAATAGGAAGCATGGAAAACATCATGCACCCAGTGCATCTGTTGGGGGAGAGCTAGATGGTATGCCACCTCACCAACTCTACTTATAATCTGAAAATGTCCGATGAACCTTCGAGATAACATGTCTCCCCAGTCAAATCTCAGTAATCCCTATCAGGGTGAGACCCAAATGAAACATGGTCTCCCTCCTTAAACTCCAAGGGACTCCATCAATTATTAGTATACGATTTTTACCTACTCTTTGTAGTCCTCATCTACTCGTGGAAGATTTTCACTTTCTTAGTGGTAGCCTTTACCAACTTCGGACCCATGAGTGCTGACTCCCCTGGGCCTATCCAATATAAAGGTGATCTACAAGGCCTCCCTTAAAAATCTTTAAAAAGTGCCAGGCCAATGGAGGAGTGATAAATATTGTTGTATGATAACTCCATTACGGGAAGGTGGTCTTCCCAACTGCGACCAAAATGAAGGACACAAGAATGAATCATTTCTTCCAAAGTCTATATGGCCCGTTTTATCTGACCATCTATTTGAGGGTGAAAGGATGTGCACAAGCGCATCTTAGTCCCGAATTCCTCATGTAATCCTTTCCACAACCGATATGTAAAGTGAGTTCCATCATCTGAGACGATCATCGAAGTCACCCCATGTAGTTGCACTATCTCTGGGATGTAGAGGCATCCTAATGCATTAACCACTCCCTACTCTCGGATGGGTAGAAAGTGACCCAACATGGTGAGTCAGCCAATGATCACGTAGATATAATAGTTTCCCCTATACATGTTCGATAAACCAATCACGAAGTCCATCGAGATACTATCCAACTTCCTCTATGGTACCTCAAGTGGATGTGCTCGGCCTGCTGAAACCTGATGCTCAACCTCCACTGGCTGAAAAGTGAAGCAATGTGAAACTAACTCTCCCATTGTTTTCTTCATCCCATTCCACTAGTACTAACATCAGAGATCTTGGAACATCTTCACCGCTCTATGATGTACCACCAAGGGGGAGGTATGGAAGTCCATCAGAATATCCTTTGGAAATGGAATTGGTACTGCTGTGCACCCTCTAAAAAGTATGGTGTGCTCCCCACCAACCAAAAATTCATCAGGAGCTTGTCCTGAAGATTAACTGAGCACATCGGGCCTCGTAGTCAAAATCCATAGTCTATGCCTCCCTAACTCACTGTAATAGTGGGGGGTGAAAGTCATCGACTAAAGGTAAGCTTCTCCATCATCGTCCACGAAGGTTATTCGCATCATAGCTAACTTCTTTATCGCCTCACTCGTCAGCTATAGAACAGACCTCCTACTAAGAATGTTTGCCACCACATTCCCCTTCTTAAAATTATAGACTATCTCAAAGTCATAGTCCTAGAGGAAATCCTCCATCACTGCTATATCATGTTCATGTTTTTCTATTAGAAGATATACCTATGCATCTTGTGGTTGGAGTAGATGGTAAACTGTTTACCCATCAAGTAGTGTCACCATATCATCAAGTCAAATACCACTTCTTCTAACTCCAGTTCATGGGTCATGTAGTGTTTCTCATACTACCTCAACATCAATGAGATGTAGTCAATGACTTCTCACTCATTCATTATAAAATATCCCATTCTGGTCCTTGATGCGTCAGAGAAGTCTACAAAACCAAACCCCTCCTATGATAGTCTCATGATGGGGGTGCTCATCAATCTCCACCTCAACACCTGGAAACTCTGCTGGAACATCTCTGTCCACATTTAGGTTTGTCCTCTCACTTTCAAAGTCTATAAGGGCACTGCTACTCTAGAATAGTCATAGACAAACCGCTGGTGGTATCCATGCAACCCTAAGAAACTTTTCACCTCAGTCACGCTCATGGGTGGCTCCCATGTATGCATTTCCCCTATCTTCATCGAATCCACTACAACTCCAGCCGTAGAGATGATGTTTCCAAGAAACTAGACCGACTAAATCCAGAACTAGAACTATGATAGCTTTTTGTAGAGATGGTACTCTTATAGTGTATCCAGGACTATCAACAGGTGTGTAGCAAGGTCCTCCTCCGAAATCGTGTACGCCAAGATGTCATCAATTAAGACCACCATGAAACTATTGTGGTAAGGGAGAAAGATCCTATTCATGAGTGTCATGAACACTTCGTGGGAATTCATTATGCTGAAAGGCATTTCGAAGAACTCATAGTGGCCATACCGGCATCTTAATGCTTTCTTCGGTAAGCCCTCATCCCATACCCATTGGTGCTGATATTCTGATCTGAGGTCTATCTTCTAGAACCACCTTCATCCCTTTAGCTAGTTGAAGAGCTCAACAATTCTCAATAGTGGATACTTTTTCTTCATGGTCACCTAGTTCAATTTCCAAAATTCTAAACATTTTACCAAGTTCCCATCATCCTTTTTGGAAAACAACACTGGGGTTGCACATAGTGAATCTTCAGGCCTCATAAATCTATTCTTCTATAAGTCCTCAAACATTACCATCAATTCACGAAGCTATGTCGGAGCCATCCAATATTCTAGTGTGAATATAGGTGTCGTCCTGTGGTACATATTGATGCAGAAGTCTACCTATCTGTGAGGAGGTAGTCTCAAAACATCTTTAGGGAAGACGTCCTCATACATGTCAACCACTACATGGATTCATCGAATCCTCTCGCCTACCGTACCAAGGTTGAGGCTGTCAAATTGGTGAGTTTTTAGATTCACCCTCCATGAAGAAAGTCTGTCATATTCTTCAATAGATCCCCAATCATGTGTGATGGAAAACCTGGTCCCATACTCAAGGAAACACTGCACTTTGATCCTAATTTAGTCGATCTGAGCATGAAATATAGATAACCAGTCCATACCCAAGATGACGTCATAAGGCCTTGATGCCGCTACTAGGAGATCCATGATGAATCTCTCACCTCATTGAGAAAGGTCAAACTACCATCACCAGTGTGTAATTGTTGAATCCTCTCATATATAAGTCTCTAATAATAAAGATTTAACCAATGGATCCACCAGAATCTCTGAGACCTGAACGTGGTCTGTGACCAGGAAAGAGTGATTGGAACCAATGTTTATAAGAACTGTAGCTATGGTGGAGAAGAAAAATATTGTACCTATATTCCTCTTTTGAGTGTCATCGTCGTTGGCCTCCATTTCATGAAGCTAACCTCGCCCCTATCTTTCGGCTCTCTAAGCCCGTGGTGGACCACCTAGGTGGGGTGGTGTTATCACCTCAAATAATCTTCTGCTTCATATTGCTCGGCAAGCTCCCCTTCCACATATTCTGCCATATGGACCACCTCCCTTGAACTTATGCCACATCATTGGTGGTCCCTTTACCATCAGCTGATTTTTTGTGTGGTGGGTCTGGCAGTCATGATCCATGTGTCCCTGTCCATCGCACGAGTTGTTTTCAATGTTCCTCTGTTGAATCCCTCTACACTAGGAGCCCTGCATTATAGACCTTGATTAATGGGGTCGTCCGCTAAAATGTATGACCCACTTGGATCCCCACGTCTTCTGCCTGCTGTTCACTTTTGAAGATTCTGTCGACTGATATATTCTAGTGGTTCTAGCTAGAGTTGCATTCTCTATAAGGAATCTCTCCACAAGAAGGTATCACTCTAGCAATCTAGCCTGAATTAAGATGTTGAAGGAAACCATGGATGCCCAGATCTCCCATTTGAGTCCCTGCTCGAAGGTCTAGGCCTAGAAGAAAGGGTATGAAACCATATGTGCGGAGGTGTGAGAGAGGTGTTTGAACCTCACAGAGTACTCAGCCACATCCAGGCTTCCCTACTGTAGGTTAAGTAGCTCATTTATATGCATTGATCGCAAGGTTGTGGGGAAGAACTCCTCCCGAAAAATTCACTTGAAGTCAGCTCAATATAGGTTCACCTCATCATGATTCTAAATCATCAGGCTCCACCATCACCCAATAGAGTCCTGAATAGGGCTCAAAGCTAGAATCTTCATCTGGTAAAGTGGTGTCCTCACTAAGCAAAAGACCCACATCACCGCCTCCAACCAATCCACAACAGCTTGAGAAACAATCTCCCCCATGAACCTGGGAGCTCTCTGTCTCTGGAACTCTTCCAAGGCACTGATCCAATATGCTTCCTCTACTGGTAATTCCAGTAGTTGCAACCAACCAATTGGTTGTGGTAATACCAGTGCACCACCCGAAAAGACTATCTCTAGCATGAGTCCCTGAACTGATGCCTAATTTCTAGGCGGGTTTTCCTCACAGTCATGCATCCGAATCATAGATGGATGTTTGCATGGAGGTATCCTAATACAGATCAAGATGTTCCACAGTCAAAAGATTATAATTGGTGAGATGACTCTAATTCATGAAAACATGAGCAAACACTAAATTCCTATATGATTCATGCAACCAGTGTTTTTATCTATATAGTTGAAAAGAAGAATTCAAGGTCTTGGTGTATGGATATGTCGGCCTCCACACCAAAAATACACACCCCAAATATAAAATTAGAATTTGAAACATTTAACGCTCGTGTGTAAAAAAACAGAATTACGGCCACTGAGGTAGTACCAACCACCTCTGATTCCAAATTATCATGACCCATCACCTGGGGCACATGTCGTGACATACCCCAAGCCCACCTCCCGAGGTCTAGGGGTTGTCGACTAGCGTCGAAGGCATCAACCTACAAGTGGGAGACATTTTCCAAAGTAGTTCTACACAGGAACAAACAACCATGTCCCAAAGCTGTAAAGGTAAACATGAATTCCACTAAACAACCACTGAGTAAAAGTACTCACTGTAGGTCAAATGAGACAGACTAAAAACAAAATAAAAGAATGCATGAATATAGGAAAGTACAAGGAATCTCTGAAATTATTCCACTGGTAACCCCACCTAATGGGTAAGTGTAGAGTAGCTACTGGGAGCCTTATAAGTGCGCCCTGTCATCCTTGTCTCACTAGGAACCACCTGGGTCCTGGGCCACCTTGGCATCTGTCATCTTCCCCAGACACAACATGTTTAGGTGAAGCCCATTCAAGGGAGAGTAACAATATACTTAGTTAGAACCCCAAAACAACAAGGAAAGACCAAAAATTAATCGAAAATGAAAACCAAGAAGCAAGACAGCTAACACAAGGTATAATCTAGAGTAAGAAAGTAATACCATCATTCATATCATTGAACCCCTTGGGATACTAGAGAACTCCTCCTCAATGAGTACTCTGGGCAAGACAAGTCACATAGAACTGATTCCCACCAACCTTGGACTACTGTGGTATTCATCCCTGATGAGTAACATGGGTATGTTGGGTCATATAGAGATGCTCCCCACCATGGGCATGTCAGGTCGCATATAGTCGCTTCCCACATTGACAATACTATGGTACACCTCCTACTAAGTACCATGGGTCTACCGGTCACATTGAGCCACTCCCCACCATGGTAATTTTTTGTCACATAGATATTCTTCTCACTAGGCCATCATAGTTGATCTACAAATGGACTATTATTAGCAGCCTTCATGTCTCAGCCAACGGTCGGGTTTCTACACAAAGTGCGCTTTATTTTGAGAGAACGGGTTCTCCAACCATTATTTTTCACATCAAGATTCATTAAATCCTCTATAGAGTATTCCAAAAGATCATTCTTGTCATGAGAGTCCCAATGTCACAAAAGGCACATCAATCGGATTCTCGGTTTGTAAGTTATTGTCGTCTTAGTATACAGGGGCCAGTTACATTTGGGCCCGGTCTGACCACGGGCTGGTGGCCCCAAATGCACCGATTTAGTTCAATTGGCCTGACCTGACTTGGTTCTGGTATGGGTCATTCCGGTATGACATGCCTAGTGGTCCAAGCCCATTGGTCCACACTGGACCCGACAATGTTTGGTTGGGGGTCCAGCACGGGTCACCCGGTGACCCTGTCTCATCAGGCGAGGTGACCCGGTCTTATTTGGCATGGCCCACAGTGCACCGGTCTTTCCCACAAGGGGTGGGTCTGGCCCACTGGGGGCGGGTTCGGTCCACTGGGGGCGGGTCAGGCTCGCTGGGCATATGTCCCGCCAGTGGGGTGCAGGTTCGACCCACTGGAGGCAGATCCAACCTGTTGGGGGTAGTGGCGGAATGACTCTCTTCAACCAAAACTTGTACCACATCTGGGGTGGTGTCATGGAGCTAGTCGAAACCAGCTTCCTGGGTCCTGCACATGATTAGGGGATCATGTGCTATGGGATGTTGTGACCCGTGTTGGCGGGAAGCTCCACCGACACGGTCGAGGGGTCATGTCCCTCCGCCAGCCTCCGACCCGGTCGGCATCTCTTTCCACTATATCACGGCCCAAGCCAACCACAACTGATGACTTCGACACAACATCATGGCGCACCACCACTCATATGTGGCTTCCACAGAGGGCCCCATTCGACAGTCTCTTCTACACAGGCAGGTTATTTCGTGGACCTTCGGGTCCACTCCGATGGTCTGTTCTTCATGTATCTTGTGCCTACGGCATTTGGGGGGATGTCATCTCCCCTACCATGGCCTCAAATACTCCTCTCCTACATTTGAGAGTTGCAGCCACAAATAACACACAAAACACGCAAGGGAGTGGATCTCGGGCTCTGTTCATGTTGGCTCATGCCCTCTACATCATAGGTTTAGAATCATGGGATATAAAATTAAAGTTTTATCACAATTTAATCATCCTCGATGCACGGATCCTAAGAAAAAGGCACCCTCCTACAAGACCGAGCGATCTGGGGATCAACCTATTCATGGGTTGATCCGCGTTCATCATTTCAGAATGATAAATGGGGATACTCAAAACAAAACCAACCCCTACCTGCGTCGGATCGTTCGTTGGAGATGAATGGTGTTGTTGCGTTCGTAGTAATGTGATCCTCTTTTTACAGTTGTTCATTAATCGTTATTGGTGATGATCCATTTCAAGGGGGGTTGGTGTTCATCAACATCACCTACTATAACTTTGGAGAAGAACCAGGATTATGCCAACAATCCTGCGTTGTCTGCTTGGAAATTAATGGATGAAATGAAAATCATCATTTCAGTTACGTTTCGGTTAATAATTCATTACGTTGTTTGATTTAATTAAACTACGTATTATGTTCACATGGTTGGAAAACCGTTGAGCACCAACGAATTGAAAAATCAGAAAAATAAAATTTTATATTTTATATTATTTTTAACTTCTTCTTTAAAAAGACAGTAAAATAAATTTTCCCCTCAACCCACGCTAGTTGAGTTTAGGTCGATTCTAGTAGAATACCACTATTTTGAGTTCAACAATTCCCTCATATATTTGATCTTAGCACTAGTATAAATGTTAAGGAAACCCACTCGCACGTTTACTAAAATGAACATAAAAACATTAAAATTCTTTTTCCGGATCACCAGGCCTCGGAACAAGGTTTCATCAAAGAATCTAGTCTCAAAATAATTCTGTATAATTTAAAAAAATTACACATAATTTCCAAGTCATTACAAAAAAATTTAGTAAAATATATTTTTACTTATTTTCTAAAAAAACATTAAATAATTAAATTTAATATAATATATGATTTATTTGTGTATAAAATAAAATTGACACACTATTCTTTATATATATATAAATTAGGCACATCAATTTATTAACACTTAAACCTTTGTGTGACCTTGAGAAAACCCCACCAATTTATTGGATAATACATTATTTGGGGTTTAGATAATATTTCAATCAAATGAATGCAAGTTATTTCCATGTATGAATAAATTATCTTAATTATGATGATATAAAAATATATTAATCTCAATGTCATAATAAAATGTTCTTACTTTACCTGAATGTTAAAATTTATATTTATATACTCAAAACCCAAAATAATAAAAAAATAATTCCGCATTTTCTATTTAGAATAAAGAACATCCCCACTCATTCATATCCTTCATACTTCTTTGTAATTAAAATCAAATATAAGGGGAAAATATATTTTTACATAGATATTACATCCCATAATAAAATATTTTTTTAGTTTTCATTTTGTTGTCTTATAAAAAAATTTAAACCTACCACAACCTGTGATTTCACCATCAATTTCATTTAATGTTCAGTTTTACTAAGAAGACACAATGGAAAATGTATAATAGACATTGTTATAGACAATAAAATATTATAAGTCAAAATAATTGGGTAATATTGTCCCCACCACTAATCACCACCCCTGATAGTTTTTTAATAGTCAATATATGTAAATTTAATGTATACTAATCAATGTGAAATCCCTAATTTATATTTTACCACATATTTATAAACATATATACTTTTAAAAAATATAGTAAAAGAATAAAACTAAAAAATATTCCAAAATATAATCTTATTTCAATGTTAATTCCAAAACAAATTCTTTGTTTGAATTAAAAATTTAAAATATTCACCTATGTATCACAAAAAATAAAATTTGTATGAATTAATATCACCAAAACAATTAAGAATAATGAATTTTTTGTAACCAAATAGTATTTCTAATAATTTAATTTCCAAAAAAATAATAATGCACCATATCAATGATGGATTTTTTAATAAAATACCTATTATTATTATTATATAATGTAAATATTTTAAAAATGAAACATAAAAAAATCTCAGTAGTAACTTGAAATAAAAAATATCCATTACCTAACATTAAATTGGACATGTATTTTAATAATTATAAATTCTATATAATATTGTCATATACAAAAACAACAATAAAAAAATTAAAATACTCTCATGCTGACATATCAACTCTTCTTCCTATAATTTGATGTCAGATTCTTAATTTTAATATATTTTAGAAAATAGTATTTCTATATTACAATAATATTTATCAAAAAAATAGGTTGATTATGAGAACCTAAAAACATATAATTTAGGAAATATAATAATAATGATAATATCGTTAAATCATGGCTAGAAACCCAAGAATCACTAAATTCAAAATCCTTATGCCGATGGAACCACTTCCCATAAATATTCAATGTAATTAGTGAAAACATGTTTAATGTGATTCATATCCATGTATAACATCAAATTTTTACCACATACAAAGAATGATCTCTTATCTACTCCTTTAATTTTTACCTATGTAAGGGGAAACACCTTTGTGATTTTATATATTCTCAATCCCCGTTTTGATAAACTTATTGTAAAAAGTATCAATAAATATATAAAGATTTGAATATTTTACCCTTATTTTAATATCACCTTTGTATAGGATGATCATGATATGTTTTTTAGACACTATTTATAAATTTCTATGTTCTCATAAGATTCAAATTGATTCTTATCGGGATCATTAATTTAAAAAATCCTTTTATTCATTTACACATTTATGATCTTAATTCAATCATTTGATAACATAATATTACTTATATTTGATATCTATAATGATTTTTTTGTGATTAAGGAAATAAGGATATATATTATTGGGTGTTTTAAATTTCATTCAATAACACCATAGAGCATAATCATGCTTCATTAATCAATCCTTTCTTTCCATATTACCCATATATTCTAATAATTACATGATTTCCTTATTAAGAACATCCGATTGATTTTTTTTGTGGGTAGTATGGAGTTTTAGTTTTGTGATGAGCTTCATAATATTTAATTATTAAATTAAATAAATTATTTTGAAAATTAAATCTATTATTATTAATTATGGTCTATAAAATACCATTGCATGTGAAAATTGGTTTCATGAAAAATTTACAACACTTAAATCAGTTTAGTTGGTAATTATTTATTCTCTAATAAATTTAAAGGAAAATCTATCAAAAAATGTAAACATTTATTAAAGATATTAAAGTATTCTCAAAAAATACAATCTATAAATATTAATGATTTTTTGTTCATGAAATCTATTTCTGGGAATATACTATCTACTATAAATATTAAGAAAATTTCAATAGTAATCATATTGCAAAACATAACACCCTTTATCCTAAAAATTTGAGAACCAATTTAAACTAGATTGTAGTAAATTTTCTAATATTTGAATATTTCCATGATTTCAAATAAAAAAATAAATAAAACTATATAAAAATTAAATAATTTTGTCCTTTAGTATATATATTTTAACAATTACATTTTCATGAATTTTACAAATTAATGGGTATTGGAAAAATTAGTGGTTTACCACATATAAAAATTTATTTCCTTGGTGACATGAGAATATATCACTATCTCCATTGATAAATTTATAAAATTACTGAACAAACCATGTTACATTATTAAATCACCCATAACATCTATTTTTAAAAATCAAAATATTATCACCACATTAAATATTTTTAATCCCTATTAACCCCTAAATTATGATCAGTGATGTGGTTATTTAGCTTCCATTTTACTTTTAATTTTAATACTAGACTAATTTAATTGTAAAATACATTTTATATTTTATCATTCGAAATATATCATTCCATATAAATTTATTAGTATATCATGGTCTATATGAATAGTCACCATTATCCCAAAATGAAAAGATTATAATTACTATGTTTTCAACAAACCCCCATAATATTTTCCACTTCTATTTTTATATATATTCTTTAATCACTATCCTTTTTTAGTTTCTTAATATATTACATTATGTTTCTGATCTCTTCCTGTCTAGGTATTTCATGGTTGCCCAAATATTTTTTATGATCTTAGGGGTTTTTATCAATTTAAAATTTATATAAAATTAGTTATTTTTTTTACATTCAATATTTTAGTAAACTAGAATTTATTTAATTTATTTCAATTTGGATTATGGTGTTTTCCAGATGGTGGTAATTTTTCACTATTTGTAGAGTTTTTCTGATTTATATTTTTCGGAATACAAATGGATACTAATGTCCAAAAGATACACCATTTGATTCTTCAAGAATAATTGAATAATGAACTGGAAAATCCTCGATTGAATAGACATCCTTATGCTTAATATACCATAATATAGGAAGTTTGTGACAACTTACTCACACAACCATGCCACACTACTATAATACTCTTTTTAGAAACACCTAAAAACCTTCTCAAAAGTGGGAATTAAATGAATAAATGAAATATAAACTTTTTTTTGTGTGGTATAGACATGAGTTTTGAATATATGGAAGGACACTGCTTTGTTTTTCTTTACTATCAGAGTTTAACAAGGTTTATAATCACAATTTTTAATTACCATTTATACTAAATTACATTTAAATTATGTTCCACAATTAATGTATGAAAATTCTCCCCCACTAATAAGATATTGTTGTCCCACATGTAATTTTGGTAGAAATGTTTTTTGATCCATGCCGACATCCCATCGTTGAACCGTAGTGACAACCAATAACTAGTATAAAATGTATCATATCACTAAAATACATTGAATGGTGAATGATCCTATTATATTCCATTGACTGACCCTTATCATTGAAACCATTTTTTACAGAAACTTCTGGGAATAATTTACTCCCATCATAATTTATAATCACCAACATTGAAACCCGTAGATAACATTTGAAGAATTTTTTTAAAAAATTAACAACATGCATATATTAAAAGTTAAAAACATCGAAAATACTCTACCTCTACTGAATTCATTTATTCCACTTCACTAAACTCCAATGTCAAGAAAATGTTTATATCTTCTCCTTCATGTTGTGTGACTGATTAAATAAATTAGGATTCATAATTCTTAACATATTTTTGGTTGGGAATATATAATATTTTTTAGATAGTGTGGGAAACCTTTTCATATATTTAGTGTTATTGGGATATTTTCTTTCTTAAATTACATTATATAATATTTTATCTCCCATGTTAGAGTAAATATTTTATAATAACTCTTTGTATGTTATTTAGAGATATTTTATATAGGGATTCACATTTTCCTACGAAAAATCCTTACATAATTTTGATGTTTCAGAGGCTTGAGCCAATGAGAGGGGTAAACCGATCATTTTCCTTTAGAGAATGACCTCATAATTTTTTTTCAATGGATGATTATTTTTAGAACATAAATTTTACCACTGGAATGTAATTTGTTCATTTGGGAGAATTATTTTAGATATTTAACTTTTATTAAATAAATATTATTTATTCTTCTTGGTATTGATGCTAATAACTCCTTAGTAAAGTGTCATACTAAATATATAAATCTCTGATTGTGTTCAGAATTGAAATTTTATCATAGGTGATGTATAGGCTCATTTTTGGTACGACGCCCTAGGTAAGGCTCATTTAATAGCTAATCTATTTATTTAATTGGAATTTTAATAACATAACCAACTATATATATACACAATTATGTATGTAAGTAGAAATGTGTCCTCTTTAACTTATAGATATGTGGAACTGAGAGGAATTCAATCAATGATGTGAGTG
The DNA here is from genome assembly GCA_963277665.1 of Viscum album. Taxonomy (NCBI): domain Eukaryota; kingdom Viridiplantae; phylum Streptophyta; class Magnoliopsida; order Santalales; family Viscaceae; genus Viscum; species Viscum album. The sequence goes on along the minus strand of OY728150.1, from coordinate 1,875,487,020 downwards.
GAATGTTCATCTATATTTGATAATTGGTGAAGATCATGATTCAAAAATCATGAAAAAATAATCCAAATCATGAAATTTTGATGTTATAATAATCCACCTCTAGGTAGTGATCATTATTTTTCAATCTATATAATTTTTATTCATACTTTTTTCTTATTTATTTTTATGAAATATTTATTTTATGATAATTTTATTCATTTTTACATCAAATGAAATCAAAGGTGTTTGGTGGTAGAATTGTGTTTTTTAATTATTCCTTGTTCGTAAATTATGACTAGACAACATTTAGTCTCAAGATGCCACATGATATAGTTTCATTGTTTGTTTCATGTTGAATATGAGGTCCACCCGATATGTTAGAATTTTCATGTAAATATGACCAAAAAAATACACAGCATGGGTCGGACCATGTACATGTCCAGGCATGTCATGTGATATTCATGGAATGTACTTACACACACCATACAAAGTTACACGAAATGGACTAGGATAGGGTACATATCAAGGGAACCATATACCATACACATCTTGTAGGGTAGGCACATCCCATGTACATGGAAGTATATTCTATGTTGGGACAGAGTACATATCCAAGGCTATGTGATTGGGTGTGCAATTCATATACTCCATGTACATTCCATGAACAACCTCTTTAACTAGGTCCATGAATTTTCCCACCCATGAGATATAATTGGACATAAAAGATTATATTTTCCATATCTTTTCATATAGAGTAAAATAATAGGGGCCTTTAAGTTATTATAGGCTAGTGGTAAGACAATTTGGGTTAATTTTGAAATCATAATTCACTATGAATAAAATTATATGAACTGAGTGATGGAGTAATAAATGTGAGAGGGATATAAACATTGTAAACATATAATCAAACACCAAGAACAATACCATTAAATTTTTTTATGGAACAGTTTTCTCCCCAAGTGTTGGGGGTGGTGGCCAACCCTATAGTGTTTTGGTATTTTCGCACACCAAGTTTTCAACCATATGTTATAATCAACAATTTTTTGTAGTCAAATTCAGTGGGTCATTGACAGATACATGACTACCTAGGTTTCCCTATTTTTTCTAACCTTTGAGTGAAAGTTGTCTTATGAGGTTAGGAAAAAGGGTGATGATATATATCATCTTTCTATTCCTAGTAGTGATGACATCTGTGGCCAAGTGTTTTTTCCAAAAGGTAGATATGTTATTCCTTTTATCTTCTCAAATTTTTTTCAATTAAAATGTAAGGATAAAAATAAATCATTTTTTACTTTTCATGATTTTTTTTCATATAACACATGATTCCAATGTTGTGATGGTATTTGTAGTACATGACCTCAGTTTCAACTTATCCCTAGAGCATGAGTACTGGGACATGGTGTAGTTCATCCATAGGGATGATGGAGCCAGTATCCCCCACATGGGAAGGGATGAGACCTTCCACACTATTTTATAACCTCTAACATCTACCTCACTAGATATGTGGTATATATCATCTATGGATATACTTGTTTAACTTCTTATTAATTTTTTTTCATCATGGTGTGTGTCCCTACATGTAGTTTCCATGGGGGAAAGGTATCATTGGATGTTTTTTAGTGAAGATGAATTAGGTTTATGGATGGTATTGAAATAATCAATTATTAAATGGGGAATGGACCCCCCCCCCCCCCATAAAAACAAATTTCATCCCACCATGATGGAAATAGTTGATCTTGTTGGATTGTTGGAGAGATCGAAGGCATGGGGAGTATGGAACACTCTATTTCATCCCCTTTCTTCAAGTTCATCCTATAGAGGATCTAGTTAAGTTTAATATTTCATTGAATAATATTTTTCCCCAATCATTTCTAGTATATAGGTCTTCAACCAATGTTGTAATTTGGATGAAATAGTTTTTTTCCACTCTAGTTCTTTGGGACGAGGTGTTTCGCTCATGGACTAGGGCCCAATAAATTCCTTCAATAATTTTTATGGAATTTGGCACCATTTATTGAGTTTTTTGATAGATTGGTGTTCTAGAGGTGCATGTTTTAGGAATTATGGATTATGATTAGTCTCTATTTTCCTTACATGTCAGGATGATGGTGGCCCTGTCATAATTCGAGTGGTCTATGATTCAGTGTGTTTCCTTCAACTTGAGATCATCCTTGAAAAATACCCAAGATGTTCCCTTTCATGGGGAGTGTTACATAACTTCTTAAATAAATGATGAAGGTTTATTTTATTTGTAGTATCATTTTATGAAGGTTCATTACTCTAAGAGTTTTAGTGGAGAGGTTTTTTCTTATATTGTTAGGTCGGGAAAACAAAGATTGTCCCCTATGATTTTGATATAGGGAGGTGTCTTTCCCAATGTGAGATTTGATTATAAAATAAAAATATTTCCATGGATGACTATGTATAATGGGCCTTTTTTATAAAAATATAGATTTATTTTATGGTGTTTTTTATAAGTGGTGGAGTGGAAGTCTCTCATGTGAGTGTTCTCTATCCTTTTGTCTTGGTGGTAAAATGTATGGTTTTCTTCACTTTTGAACTAACCCATAGTCTTTTAAGTACATTTTTTTGGGTTCCATGATGGTTAAATGTATACTCACCCACGTATAACATTCATTCCCACACTTTTTTGGGTGAAAACGTTTCACTTTTTCAGTATCATTTAAATCAAGAGTTATAAATTTGGAAGTTGGTGGAGCAGGATAAATTAATTGGAATATGGGATCATGTTGGGGTAAAAAGTGATGAATATATATCTCTATCTATCTCCTCCCCCACCTAGTATATCAAATATGGTTCTATTCCTTTGGATGTTACACATAGTTACACATAGGTATTTTAATAAAAGTCAATAATTTATATCCAATGCAGTTGTATACTTTTATTTCTAGATTACCGGTGTGTTTCATCACAAGATGATTCATAAATGGACTCCCATTTATATGTATCCATTATTGGTTCTAGTTCATATCCCTTATACTATTTGAGGTTGGATGAGGGTGGTACTCTTAACCTCTCACCACCCAACAGCTTTCCCAGTTGGTCGGTTCATTTCAATGTAGCATATGAGACCTGACCAGGTTTTCCGTAGGGATAGAGTTTGGTTGTTTGTGTCTTGTGAGTTATGTCTTGGGACATGTGGGGAATAAATACATGAAGTTTCAAAGGTTTTTTTATCTGAAAAGGGAATCTCACAAGAGTTCAGTGGGTAATTAATTCATATGAACGTATATGATAATCTTGGTGACTAACTTGTAAAAATAAATCAATTATTATAGGGAATTGTTTTGTAGATTCATACATCATATAGCATTCTATAATTTTTTTGTATTCCTAGAATGGATTATATTCATGATGTTTATTTTTTTTAATAAATATATTAATTCCCCAAATATGAATTTTTCTCTAGAGGTGAAAAATATACCTTCCTCTAATGATGACAACCTCAAAAAAACTTGCAATCAGAACAATTGGGAGGGGGGAGACGTGTCAATATTAAAATAGTTAAAAATATATTCAAAACATGTTTAGGTATACAACCTTACTACTCAAGTTGTGTGATACCCAATTTATAGGTTATTCTTGGATAAGGTTAGGCATTCACTTATAGGATCAATGTCACGATCCTCTATCCCCTCCCTTGGGTAGGGTTATTTATCCCATTTCCTTCATTTAGGAATGTGATCCATTACATGTAAAAACATATATAAGGAAAGGTATCCCACAATATACCATGTGTTGATCCTATATCTACCACTCAAATTTCATTATCTGAGGTTTCATCTTGAGAGGTGGGACTTTCCCTTCTAGAATTCCTTGAGAGGTCACATGGATTTATTTCTCATCCTCTAGGTGGAGTGGGTATTACTATCACTCAATAAGGCATTAAATACTCCATATCAACTTATACATAGGGCTAGGAATGTCATGATATTCATCAAATTGGTGATCCTCAATTTTTAGATCAGTTATGGGTAGAGTCAGGTATCTAAACCATGGTCTTTTTGTAAGATCCTTGATCATATCCCTTCATTAGGATTAGTTATTCCACACCAATATTTAGGATTCTGATCCTATATATATGGCTTAGTTTAGATAGGTTCATATACCCCACATGACACTAGGGTGAGATCCAATATTTATCAATCAAACTCCCTTGATTGATTTGTCCTTCAGTAATGTGTAATTGTTTTTCAATTATTCAGAGGATATAAGTATTTTACCTATATCCCATTTTGAGGTAGGAACCCCTTGACCAATCAATAGATACTTAATGTTGTTAAGGTAATTTAGCTGGGTTCAATGATGGATGGGAGTATGAAAAATATTTTATGATTATTCATGATATCCAGGTTGAGAATGAAACCTGGAAGGTTTTTTTCGAATGTTTTATTGCCCAAAAATACATCTATTATAGTGGATGGAGAGTAAGATGAGAAATATTTTAGATTTTAGAACCATGTAAATATGAGATATTCCTCCTCATGTGTGTACAAATAACTTATCTAGATTCCTTATTTTCACAGTTTCCCAGTACATGAAGAATAATGATCAAAACAAGGATTTCCGCATTGAGTCAAACTTGTACAATTCAATCGAGTATTTTCTTTAATAGTTGTTCGTTATGTGTGACCCTGGATTGAAGTGAATAGGTTTATTAACACAAGCCTATGAAATCATCTGGATTTTTTATATGGAGTTCTTGAGATTCTAGTAAGACCCTGTAGACCAACATAGTTAGGCTGGAGAAACATCCTTGGAGTGGGAATTTATCCTTACTTCTATTGAAAAGTGATATGATTTATTTGAAAATAACTTAGGGATTATACCATGGAAGGGTGACCTAAGATGTTATCATTGGTATTTATTGATAACTCTCAAACAAAATTTGGGTTTTGGTGGCTACTATTGTAGAGTTTTTTCTGACCATGTAAGGGGGTCATGGTATTCTTTGTCAGTGGGGATACCTAGTATCAGAGGATATTTTATTCACTTAAAATTACTTAAAAAATTATTTGAACAACACACATTGTCTCTTACGACATATCTAGTATTGGGAAAATATATAGGCTATGAATATTGTGAGATAGTCAATATGTGTCTGGTTTCTATGAATTTCTAGATGGAGATGACCATAGGTTGAGGAATGGGTAGATTATTTCATTAGTGGTGGATAGAAAAATGACCAATATTAGTGGATCTATTGTTTCATCCTAATATATTTTCGTGAGTTTTAGATAATGAGGAGGATGTTACCCTTAGTATATGAAATAGGATTCATTGATATGTGTTTTGGATAATACATATAAAGGGTGATGAATGGTTCTTATGGTGTGGTGTGGAACACTTGTTGTGACCTCCAAGTGTAGCTGCTAACTCAATTGTCTCTGGAATATTTTTCTGAAACTGCAAATTAGAAAATGGGAAAGAATGGACACCCTTAGGTATTACATTATTGGGTAGATTGTATTAAATAATTATTGTATGTTATTTGTTCTCACACTACTGGATATCCTTTTATAAGAATATTTAGGTTCTGTTCATATATCCTTGGTGATTCTAGTGATATTTCTGTTGGAGTTTTAATATTTCCCTGTATTAGGTCGACGATAAATAGAAATATAGAGAAATCTTAATATCATATATATCACCCCTGAATGTTGGAAATGGGATGCATTACCATGTTGGATGTTCTTGGGATCCCCTATTTTTTAGAGAGAATTCAATTATTTAGGATCTTATTAGATATTGTGTCGTATTTCAACCCAAATTTAAATTGGGGGATTCTTAGAAATTTCATAAAAGTCTTTTCATTTAAAATATAAAAAAACATTCAGGTGGGGTGCTTATATTTATATTATTTTCCCATATAGAATCCTTTGTTTTTTATTACTGGAGGATAGTGCCTTTGTGAGGGGTACGATGATCATTTTCTCTTGGAGTATGAACCCATGAAATTTTCTTGATTCTTATGTTATTTCTAAAATATTTAATTTACACATGGGTTGTAATGTGCATGGATTATATAATGAGAGGATAATTTGGTATATTTAATATCTGTACAATAAATATTTATTATTATGGGTCTAAATGTTAATAAATTTTTAATGAATCATAAAATATAATTTCCTACATTTTCGTTGAATCCATAATAAGAATATTTACCTTGTTCAGGTATAATCTTCATGCATGTATCGGGCCTTAGGTCAAGCCTATTTATTGGATGATATTTTTAATTAATTTGAGATTTAATACACTAACCCTCCATATCTCTTCAATTTTATGCACATATGTAGATCATTCTTCCCTCTCCCTCATGGTTACATAGAACCGAGTGTAAGAGAATTGTGATCTTGGGGGACTATTTATCCTAAGGAAATTAAGGGTGTGGATATAGACACAAAGATCATTAAACAAGAGTTGAATATGTAAAATTTTGATCCGACAATGGTCTTACTCTATATTAGTCTTGTTATAATAGAATACTCCCCATTTTTTAAAATTTTTTATAGAATTTATATTTCTTGTGTTTTTTATTTATTTTTTCAATGAATTGAATCTATGGAGTTTGGGATAAATTGATTTTTTCATAATGTTCTCGATCTATAATTTTTTATTATACATCATGTAGCTTCAAGAATACACAACATTTTTTTGTTTCTATGGTTGTATGTTTTTTCAACACAACATTTATATAATGTGTTCATGATTAGTTAGATTCATGGATGCATGTTATTGGGTATGGACATGTACATGGCCACACACCTCATGTGATATACATTACATTTCCTTGTAAATTCCATATCTGATTACATGACACAACCTAGACAAGGATACACAACTAGTTATCCATGTATGCAACACATCATATAGGATAAGGACACACCGTCTTTTGGGAAAGTACACAATTATTTTGAGAAACATTCATGCCCAAGGCTACATGTTGGTATGTGAACATTGTGTACTCATAGTAGACATTGTGTAAAGTAATTTTTAATAGGTTGCACATTTTTTCACCCAAGATCCAATATTAAAGTTTAATGGAGTAAATTTTTATTATCATTTCGCATTGAGTGTAACATTGATTTCCTCAATTCTTTTAGATTCAGTTGATAATATGATTTTGATTTATTTAAATATCTTAATTGATTAGATAAGATGATATAATCAAGATGATGAAGTGGACAAAGTGTGAGGGTGGTAGAAACAAATAGGATAGAAAGTCCCATGCACTAGGTGTTCATCCAGATGTGAACAGTTACCTCTTCATGGAAGATATGTTTGATGGACCATAGATGGATAAATGAGTTATATAAATTTTCCTTTTTTTCCTATAAAAATATAATTTATATTTTTCATATGAGGTTTTGAAACAAAGGGAAATGGATTTAGTCATTTACTTCCTATGTATAACATCCTCTGTAGCTAGGTGTGTCTCTAGATGGTAGATATCTTTTACCTTTTCTCTTATAAATGGATTTTCAATTTGTGACTAGGGATGAAAATGAAATTATTATAGGATTTTATTAATGGTTTCATTTCTCCAAAGTAATAGTTTTTCTACCATGATGGTGGAAGTAGTGTGAGAACTAATTTCAATTTATCCTATAAGAATGAGTGTTGGGACTAAGTGACGATGGAGTCATGCTTCGATCTTCTAGGTAGGTTATAGAGTCTTCATTCTATTGTATGACTTCTCAATGATCCCTTATTAATGGTATGTTCTATATATCATGTTGTTAGTGTTGATTTACTTCATATCTTGTCTCAGTCTATAGGATAGTGAGAGGCACCAAATAGATTTTTGGTGGTGGCACGGTGTCATTTTTTGTTATTTGTGATAGATAGATTGAGTACAATGACAATATTCCATTGTCTAGTTGTGTGTTTCGAAAAGTCATGAATCACACATGATTCTAGAGTTTTCATTATGGGGATGGAAATAGTTGTTCATAGTATATTGTTTGGGATATTGAAGGCTTGGGTTGTAAGGAATACTCACATTCTTTCCCTTTCTATAAGTACATAATTGGGAGGTGATCATTTAGGGTTTAATTCCTCTAAATAATAAATATTTTTTCACTTTAGTGCATATAGGATTCTTGACATCAATTTGGGTTTTTGGGGGAATCATTGTGTTCTCCCTTCTATTTTCTATGAGGGGGAGTTTCTCTCACGTTCTAGGGAGTATGAATTTCATATGACAATTATTTGGGTATTGGGAACCATGGGATACCTGATCTAGTGGTCTTGGGTTGATATGGAGAATCACTTGAAAAAAAAAATGAATTTCCATAGTCTATGTTACACTCTAACGTTTAGGCTTAAATTGGAATTTTTGTAACTATAGTGGATTAGGGGTCAATTTTTTTCATCAATGATGGATTTTATTTTCTTGATCCAAAAATAATATACATTCATCTAGATTGTTTATTTACGTCCTGAGTAATAATGGATTTTCATTTTCTATGGGGATGTATGAAAGAGAAGTTTTTACCTATGAGAATTTTGGTAGAGAAGTGTTTTTCCATTCGATAAGTTTTCCAAGAAGTCCCCCCCCCAATTATTTCAATATAGGAAGGTGTATTGACCTTGGGTAGAGGCTTTGATCATAGAACCCTAATTCTATGGGAGATTGTGTATAACCGGTTCTATTTTTTTAGAATTTAAATTGATTTGTTAGAGTCCTTCATCAGTGGTGGAGTAATAGCCCCACCACTGAGTGTTCTCTCTCATTTTAATGATTTATTTTTTTTGTTCTACCTTACTTACGTGTTTACCTATAATCATGTTTACCATTTTTTGTGACCTCCTACAGGGTATCTTTATACTCACCCATATATGGGACTTATTCATAGATATGTTGTTTCTTTGAAAATAAAATATAGCTTAATAACCTTCCATATCTAGGGATAGGGGATTTTATATTAATGGTGAATGAATGATTTTATCTTGTTCTGGATCATGTTGGGTTCTATTCAATGTGATAACTATCTCTCTCACTCCAGTCTCTATGGGAAACTATTATATTATGGGATGTTACACGGATATATGGATGCATATTTTACATTTATACAAGTATGTATATCGTATATAGTTGTTTGTGTTAATTTGTAGATTGGTGGTGTATCACATTATAGGATGATTAGTCTATGGACACCCATTTGGGGGTATGGATTGTTAGTTCTAGTAAAAATCCCATATCCTATTTGATTTGGGATTCGGGTGGTGTTCTCGACCAATTTGAACCATAGTAGTGACCTGGTGGGTTAGATCTTCTCATAGTAGTTAAATTTGGATTGTACAATTTTGAACAAAGTGTAATCCTTCATTTTTTCATGTTTGCTGGGAGTAGAGGCCCTAAATCAAAGTGAATATTGTAGGAATATTGATGGTATTTTTATTTATTGTTTATTTAGATTTGGTGTAACATTTACAGTTATTTCATTATCTATTTTAATTTATATTTAATAATTTTTTTATTATAGTTTGAATTATTTTGTGATATAAAATAAATCTATTCTATCAAGTATATTATGGTTTATAAGCATTGTTCATTCTATTAATTTATCGATCTTTGTGTGTGTTGTTTGTTAATTTGATTTATAGAAGGATAGCTATAGGTTTATAGATATTTTATGAAAGGGAGGTAAGGGTCTCAGGACATATTTGGGTTTATAATGATCGGTAGATAGTTTGTTAAAAAATCAATTACAAGTTGATTGACCCTTTGATTCCAAGTCTATATATTTTTTATTATTCGTGTGGGTGGTTAGAGAAATTTCAAGTGAATTGGTGTACCATAAGTATTATTATTAATGGAAACAGACCATTTAGTTTGCATCTTAATATTTTAAGTAGAAGTAAATTTATAGATGTTATTTTTAAAAGTATTTCAGAATATCATTGGTTTGACTCAGAATGGTGATTTATAGGATATTTAATTTGGGATGAGTCATTTACTTTTTTAATTTTTTAATTCTTATTATTTCATTTTTTACTATTAGATTTTTTTTTGTAAATGATGATTATGAAGTTAAATATTAGAGAAGGGGTCTATTGGGTGAAATTATCAAGGGGTTTCTTTTTTGTTATTCAATGGTGTATATATTCATTGGGGACTTCTTGAAGAGGTTTAATATTAATATATCATGGTCATAAATAATAAAATTGAATGAAATATTTTTTTTAAACATAACTTACCTTCTTATAGCCTCAATGTTAAAAGATATATTGTTACAAGATAGTGGAGAGAGTTGTCATGATAGAATTAGTTCCAAAGGTACAGGTTTGCAAGAGGTATTATGTTTATTTGTTTTTGATGGACAGGTTAAAGACCTAAAAGGGTGTGATGTTGATTTTTTTTGACGTTTTAGGGATTTATATAATGGTGATTATAGTAATATATAGTGGGTTTATCTCTAGATAGTTTATAGATAGTTTCTATGGAATGTGCATTCTAAATTGTCTGTCTAAATAGTGGGATCTAGAATATGAATTTTTATAGTGGATTACAAGTTGGGTTTTTTTGGGTATACCATTTCCAAATACCCAAGTCCATTAAATAAAATTTTATCAAACATCCTAATCATTTATTTTAAATTAAATAAAAATTAAACAAATAATATACATTTTTAGTGATGTCAATCTATTTAGAAAAATTTTACAACGTCTTAATAGATACCTCTAAGAGGAATCCAATTCAATCCTCAATTATATATTAACCCATATGTTATAAAAATACCCCATCATCGGAGTTGGATTTATTAATTTATTTTGGTCTGTTAGAACAATGAGATAATGATAAATGATAATAAGGTCTTTAGTTAAATATGTATTCAAAACCTGAATATTATAAACTATCTCATGATCATGGACTCAATTTTTATTTGATTCATTTTGATACACTCACCTCAAGATTATATTTTTTTGGACTACCAAACCTTGAAAAAAATAGTATATATATAAGACTTATTGTTATCATTTTAATAATATCACTTCATTATATACCATATATTCTAAAATAATATTTTTTATTAAAATGTTATAATAGTTACTAGTTATAGTGAGAACCTCATGACACTATTCTAGTAATTAAAATGATATTTAATATGGTCTAGATAATTAATTTTAATGATATGTACATGATGTTTGACTATTGATTGTTGTAGGTATGTAATCATTGAAAATTAATCTCGTGATTTTCATTCATGGGGATCTCATGTATAATAGCTCATTAGGATTGAACCACTAGTAGGAACAACTACTATTTTATGTTCCATTGGATATCAATATATATGAGTATTTAAATGGGTTGTGATTTGGAATAAAAGGAATCTATTTGGGTAATGCAAGTTTAAATAGTGGCATGACACATTTTTATATGTTTTATAGTGATTAAAAAGTATATTGAACATTTTAGATGTATTATTATAGGATGTTGTGTTGTTTTGGAGGTTTTCAGAGGGGTACATAAAATGGGGTATGGTATTTGGACCATGAATTATGCATAGGTAATAGTGGAAACTAATATGTGAAAGGTGTAGAGGATTGTACTATTAGTTTGAAATTTTTTAGTTGCCTAAATTTAAGTCAATCATATAGGAAATTTTTTTTCAGTAAGTAATGTATGATCAGTTTTATGGCCACTAAGATCATGAATGTTAACCAAAAATTCAATTAAAATGGACCTATTTATTTTTAGACAACTCCAATCCCATAAATCCTCTTTCCTATAAACCATTTGTCCTAGGCTAATTTTAGGGGTGATTTTTTCTTGATCCATCCTTCCCGATATATTCTCCTATAAATATTGAAAATATATAATTCTATATAAAATAAATTTCATCCTCTATTATTTGATCCTTCTTATTCTTTTCCTTTATAACTAATCTAGGTTTTTGGACCTAGTGGATTCACTATGTTTTATAAAACCCCTTTCAATTATTATGTATTTAATTTCAATGAGTTTTAGTTTGGTAAATGGAATAAGGATCTTATGGTTAGTGGCATGATTCCACTTCGTCATCGTGGTTGCATTATGGGACTCTTATACACCATAATTTGTGTAAAATATCAAAGGATTTAATATTTTATTTTAATTTAATCATATTATGGAATTAGAATAATATCACTATGGTTGTGATTTTATTTTGAAAAAGGATTCTTTGTTGTGTGTTGGTTTTGTAGAAATAAAACTAGTGGATTTCCATGGGCATGGGTGAATTCCTGAATATTTGTGGTAATTGTAAAGTCTTGGTTGATTTTTTTTATTATTTTTGATTATTTTATTTTATTAATATGTCTTTGGATATTTTTATTATTTTTATTACCTTGATTTGGAATGATTTTTGTATTTTTATTGGTGATTTTATTCACTTGAATAGATTTTGATAATATGGATGAGAGTAATGTGATGTATTGGTAGAGGGACTAGAAACGATTCATAATTTAAACTTTATTATATGTTCGTTATCCAGGATGACTGTAATTATATAATTCCATCTTATGTATGAGTGACTCATTAGGATTGAATAGGATTTTGAAGGAAAATGGGGAAGTAGTTCTGCTCAATTCTATTTGGTTACCATGTGATTATGGTCGTTTCTCATGATATATGAGCTCTTTAGTGTTTGGTTTAGATAATATATGTATGGTGTTCATATTATAAATGATGATAATATTAATGTTTATTGTTATATATCCAAAATATATATTATTTTGGATGAAATGTATTGTTCTTTGTATTCACATATAAATTTTCAATGATTGAATCATGTTTTATAAAGTGAATTTAAATATTAGTTTGATTTTTTAATTCTGAAGATGTGTGACAAGTCTTGAGGGTATAATTATTGTTCTTCTATACACCCCTTCCTGTGTACCTTTATGAACATTAAAGTGATGTATTTTTACTAAAAGGTTTCAAAGATGTTTTGTTGGTAGATAAGGTAATATATGAAGGGTTTTATAGAGTGGGATAGATGATGAGGTGGGGTTGTTGTTTGTTAAGGTTTGTTGGTAAAATTATTGTATTATAATGGGAAAGTTATTTTTATCCATGTTCTGTGTATTATCATAGTATATATACATTAACATGTATGCATTTTGTGATATATAATGGTCTATGGGAATTTAGTTTGTGATTTTTTTAGGTTATATATCATTCCCATGATATATTGTTGTAATTATACATATATTCTATGAATGTTATGGTCAGGGGATTACCTCATGGGTCATGTAACATTCTAATTTTGATTTAGGATGGGTTTTAGTTTTTAGACCAGGTAGGGATGTTAAAAAAGATATTATACTGGTTTAATTACGGTCTTACATTCTTGGAGATAAGATATATATAGAATAAAGAGAAAAACATTAAAATTACTAGTACACGCCCTTATTTTGATACACGAGTTTCCAATGAATTATGAAAATATGGGTCATTGTTTGATTTGGGGTCGGTGGGTTTGATTTGGTGTTCCTGATAATATATCATCGCTACTACAAAAAGATATGACCTTTTCATCTCATGTATCATCTAAAATCATGATAGTGTAATTATAAGACGACAACCTTACAAGGAGGTGAATTATTTTTTTAATTTGGAGTTATCTCCATTTAAATTTTTTAATTTAACTTTTTTAAAGAATAACAAGGAACTCAAGGGTTTCTTGGGGCTTTGGGATAAAAAAGAGGAAGACAAGAGGCTATACTATATGTGGAACATATTGGGAACCCGATTAGTAATAACCATGAACACTAACTATGCATCATGTTGGGGGATAGTGAATGGTTTAAAAAATGTTCTAGGGGAGCCTAGAAGACATGTAGTTTTTTCAGATCCAAATGCTTAGCCTTCACCTAGTATCAAAAAATGGATGGGATCCCATGAAGACTGTGAAACCCACAAACCCTTTTGGATAAAGGGTATACCACATTTGGAATACAGTTTCGCCAACCATGCGGCCAGATCAAGCACCTCATTAAAAGTGGTAATTTCTAATTTTTTTTATCATGGGATTTTAAGCCCTTGGGTGATGTTTTTACTACTTCCTTATCTAGTAGCTTTAGCAATGAAATAGGAGCTCCATATTCTTCTAAGTATTATTCTCTGTCAATTTTGATTATGTTGAAGTGTTTTTGGTGTGAATTGAAGCTACGGGTGAGTATATCAGACATATTTATTCTATTTTCTAGAATATACTTTATTTTATTATTATTTTACTTCCAAATACACAAAACCCTACTTTTTTATCGGATTTTATGTTTGGAATTTTCTAGATGTAATATTCTGGATTGAGGGCTATGTTTATGTGATATACCATATATGAACTTGAGGTAGGCAGTTTAAAAGTTATATCCTATAGTCTTGATGTCTATTCATGTAAATGTATTTGTTATTTTGTGTTTTTGTTGTATTAATTTGAACCCTCATAAGGAAATGATAAAATGTTGGTCTAAATAGACTATTAAATCCCCCCATGATCCCCATTGGATCCATTAATGATGATTATACCAATACTAAAGGAATACACAAGGGGTATGTCACTCCTTTATACATGGAAATTCAGTAGTTAATTGATGAATTGATGGGTTTTGTGATTAAAAATGTTTTGATTGTGTTTAGCATGATAACCTAGAATAAGGGGATGTTAGGATTAACATATGAAAATTTACTGAGTTTGGAAATGTTAAATGGTCAAAGTTATAATCTGTTAAAGAGGTATGTTCACATGTATAAATGGTTTTAAAGGTGAGACTGATGGTCATAATTTTGTTTAAATGATGAAATGGGATAGTTATAGATTGTGTAAACTGTCCAATGTGATGAACCTTTGTAATGTGATAATTGAATAATAGAAAACCTTGTTGACATTTTTAGTTAATAAGTTCATGGATGATGAACCTAGGAATAAATGCTAAATTATATGGGTTGGATGTCTGAAAAAGGATTCTCTCCCTTGGGACTGGATAGAACAATGTTGTAGTCTCTTCTGATGTTTTTTATGGTTTAGGATGTTGAACTGATGCTCCAAGATCCTACATTATGTACCTGATAGGGATACATGAACTGATATTCCATGCTACATTTTCAAATTGAACCTATATATGAATTTCTATGAGACCCAAAGGGTTTAACAATATTTTTTATGCTTTAGACCACTAATATGAGACAAGGTGAGTTTATTATTTGGGTTTCCTAGTAATATTTGAGGTAAAATAGGCTAATGGGTAATAGTTAATAAGAAAATTAATTTTTCTCACAATATTTTTTATTTATGTTTCAATTTCTTCATTCAATTTTATTTTACTTGATATTTTTGTAGAAATTGTTAGTGGTGGCCTAATGAGTTGTACTCACACACTACTCGTCCCACCATTGGGTACTCGAGAAAACATCATAATTGATGGATGAGATATGAAAAAAGTACCTATGTAAGATTTATGAAATGGGATATGGGATAAAGCATGGATGAGGGGACCAAACATGATGTTGGGAATTCATTTGAGAATGTAAATTTGTATATTATTTTCATTTACTTTTTTAGATTTATACTTTCATGGAATGAGATATTTTACATCATTTTATTTTTTGTATGTCCCCCATTTGGAAATGAAAAAGGTGTTTCATTGGTATTTATTATTATTGCATGTTGAAATTTATTCTAATTTAAATTATTTGAATTACTCTCGTAAAGACAAAATAGTCTCCCCATATCCTCTAATACACCCTAACGACTTGTCAACAGTCATTGGGATTTAGGGTGGCATTCTTAAGGTCATGTGGTGAACCGGCTCGGGGTGCTAGTTATAGTGGAAACTGGCCTGGGATGTTACAAAGTGGTATCAAATGTGTTTTATTTTCTATTTCTTTATTATTTGTGAAATATAGATAGAATAGTAGGATTATTTGGGCCTTGTCCATGAGCTTGTACATGGGAGTATCTAACTGATATGTGGGGGAAAACCCAAGTACCCCAGGGGGTATTGTTGTTCATGTTGCCCATTGGTACAAGAAAATGTTATTTCGCCTTGGGTGATACACTTGATGTGTGATGTTATTATTCCATGAGATTTTGTTTGTGTGAAATATTTACACAATGTTGGGTATACATAAATAATTATAAAAAAATAGAAATTTAGTTGACATTCATTATGTTAGGAATTCATAGGGTAAAGAATGTGGGATATGAGATATGATACGCTTTTCCTTTTCATTATAATTTTAAAGAAGTGGTAAAAAACCAAAATGATGCAATTAGTAAAATAAAAATAATTAAATTGAAATGTTAAAATAGTTCCTAATGAGAAAGTTGAATCTATTTAATAAATTACAGGATGTTAAATGAAATGTCTACTATAATTTCAAATGTAAAGATGAGATTTGAAAGGTTGGTTTCCCTATGTTAGTAATGTAAAATGTTAGGGATTATTGATGGTAGTTTAGGATATGTGACTATATCTGGGGGAGTTTATGAGGAGTGGTTTTTTAATAGATTTTAGTGATCCACACTTTTTATGTACAGTGGAAGCTATAATTTATTTGTTTTAAGACATGTGTTTGGAATTTTAAAAAGATTCTAGCATGATGACATTTACCAACTGGGAAACTGGAGGACATCACTAAAAATTATCTTCTAGTTTGAGGGGAAAGAACTACATTAGTTTTTTATAATAGGGGAGAATTTTTCTATGACAAAGTTTCATATTTTATACAGTTTATGGATACAGAACTGGGGTGGGTTGTGCTGAGTATGATAGACTTAATGAAGGAGGTTTTACTACAAAAGGAAATAATGTTTGCTGGAGAGTTTGGACCATAGGTATCATAGTTTTGTATAGTGTCTATCTAGATGATTTTTTACCACATATAGACTCATCATAAGAAAATGGTCATGTTGGAAGCGTACATGTTGTATGGAATATAGAAGCACATACATGACATTTAGCTTCTGACTGTGATTTCAGATGGAATTATATGGACGGAATTCATATAACATTTTTTGGAAAATTTCTATATGGAGATTCTGTGATATGAGAGAGAAGTAAAATTTATGAGGTTGAATGAGGGTACTATGTTTCTGATGGGTTACGATAACTATTGCACAGTCTTACAATTCTTCATTATTGCAATTGTAGAAGATGAAATAGCAATGATGAGACTTCTTTTGGATGTACTTGGATATGATATCAAGTCTAAGGTAAATCTCATCTATTTCAAGAGGATTATAGAGGAACTAGTTCAGTCTCTCATTTTTTGAAGGTAACTTGAAGGTAGATTCTAGTTTTGGACAGGATGCTACAGTTAGATGGTCCATTGGTACCACTATCAATAGTAGGAAGAATCATTTTGATAGTTTTTACCTGGGCGGTGGTAGAGATAGTAGCCATCGTATAGGATTATCATATCACGGTAGTGATCAAGTGTTCTATTATTAGTATGGTAGGATGAGGAAAATGTGTAGTCAGTGTCCACAACCACCATTCGAGTGATGAGAATGAGGTAAGATGGAACATGTGCATAATTTTTTTTCTGAACACTTGGAATGTGGGTGGTGATGAAGGATTGTGACTGATAAAGAGTTTAAGAAGGGGTTCTACTACCACACATTAGAAATGTAGTTTGAGTTCTACTGGTCATTCTAGTTTTGGTGGGGGATCTGGTATTCTATAGAAAGTGCATATGTATTAGTAGGGCATTACAACACGAGTAACTTATACTAGATACCATGATAGAGGAGAAGTTCAGTTTCTGGAAATTCATAATACTCTAGGGCATGGTTATGAAATACCGTAGACTATTTGAGGTACACTTCATAATGATTAAATTATTTCCAATGATATATTTAATATATAGGTCTCACATTATTTTATATCTCTCATTTTGTGAATTTTTTTGGGACTAGATTTGGAAAACAGGTGTGACGATGATTCAATTGACAAACCACTAGGAGTACGAGCAGAAAGTATCTAGAAATAAAATAAGTGTGCCCATAAGGTTGGGGATAAAATCTTATTTGGTACTTTTGTGTACATGAGTGATCATGTTTTAACCTAATACTGGGGATGGACTGGTTTGTTACATACCAAGATCCCATTGATTGATATTGTAAAAGCGTTTGTTTCATGTCACATTATGATGGAACATATGTCTATCGCAGGGAATGGAATATTTTGGTAGTCTATATAGGGATAATTCTTCAAGAAGACGGTGAGATAATATCCCATGTTGTGAGTCTTATTATGGATGATGGGGGAGTGGGGCATAATTCTTTCCTCCTACGGTGGAATGTTTTCTGGATGTGTTTCTTAAGGATTTATCATGGTTTCTACCTAATAGTGAGGTTATGTTAACTATTGTGATTATCTAGGGAGTGGAACTCATTTCAATTCTTCTACATAGGATGGAACCAATATAAATTGAAGAACATAAAACTCTGTTGGAATAATTTTAGAATAAATGATTCATCCATCCGTGTATGTTTCCTTGTGGATATCTACAGTTTTTTCTAATAGGGCTGACATAATGTTGTGTTTATGTTTCAATTATCAGAAGTTGAATCAGAGAAAGGTTAAGAACCAATACACTCTTCCATGTATTAATGACTATTTTTAGCAGCTCAATGATGATTGTGTGTTTTCAAAAAAAAAGTGGCCAGGTATCATCAAATGAGGGTGAGACCTTATTATATACCAAAGAATGCATTTAGGAGAAATTATGGTTTGTATAGGTTTTTTGCAATTCCATTTGGATTAAAGAACACACTTTCGGTGGATAATTTCTTGAAAAATATAAAATTTCACCCATATGTACATCATTTTTTTTGGTTTTTTTTAAATGATATCTTGGTGTACTTTTAAACTCATGAACATCAATCTACACGTATTGGAATCATCTTGAGTACACTAAAAGGAACCCACTATACACTACGATATACATTTTTCATTTATGGATAAAAAATATACACTTCTTGGGTCACATCATCTTATAATAATGTCTGCTAATGGACACATATTTTTTTCAAGAAGTTGTATCTTGGGAGCGTCCCAATATTTTTTTTGATATCCAAATATTTCTGGTTTTGATTGGTTATTATCAAAGGTTTATCAAAGAATTTTCTCACATAGTAGTTCCACTTTTAATATTGTCCAATAAGGGTAATATATTTTACTAGTCTAAAGCATGTGAGAATAATTTCCTAGAAGAGATGAAATGATTTTCCACTGTATCAATTTTTATATTATTTGATTTGGGTAAGGTGTATACTTTTGTTTTCACATCATGGATTGGACAAAGGGTGCAGATGATGTAAGGAGATCGATTCATGGAATATTGTTCAAGGTAGCTGAGGCCACATGAATGGAAATATTTTATTCATGGTCTTGAATTGGGTGTATTGGTTAATAACATGTAATATTAGAGACAATATCTTTTGGTTGAGAAGTTTTTTTTTATATTGACCATAAAATACATCAGTACTTATTTTATCACCA
The DNA here is from genome assembly GCA_963277665.1 of Viscum album. Lineage (NCBI taxonomy): Eukaryota > Viridiplantae > Streptophyta > Magnoliopsida > Santalales > Viscaceae > Viscum > Viscum album. The sequence goes on along the minus strand of OY728150.1, from coordinate 1,875,467,526 downwards.
TTATTTGAATATTCAGTAGTAAACACAGGTTGACTATAAGAATTCATTTAAAATTGATATTTCTTATATGTTGGGTAAAGGAAATATTTTTTTGGATTACTTAAGAATAAATTCATAGTCAGAGGTAGTTTAGGGGTCTAGTTTAGATGGCAGGATGATGGATTTATTTTCTGATATGAATTTAGGTGTTTAGTTTGAGTGAAAGCTAATGAAACTAATGTGATTTTCCATGGATTAATTTATTCCGAAAATTGTTAAGATGATGAAATATAAGGATTCAGAATTTATAGCATTCAGAGAATGTTTGAAAGCTAGGGAGCCACCTTTATATTAGACTATTTTTGTGGATGATATTACCTATGATTTTGGTCATATTGTTATTCCTAATTGCATGCAAAAATATACGATGCATGAGTTTCATGGTTCTATGTATGTGGTGAACCCTTATTTGACCAAATATAGAAAGATATTCATACATAGTATTAGTGGCTATGAATGAAAAATAATATTTTTCATCATTGTGCCATAATGTAGTACTAGTCAGTAGTTGAAGGATGAGAATCAGTGACCTGGTGGTTTTTACCACCATTCCCCATTTTGGAATATATGCGGGATGATGTTACCATGGATTTTTTTAGGTATCTCAGGGAATCTTCAAAATAATGATTCTTTATGGGTGATTGTGTATGGGATGAAAAAGGTTGAATAGTTCTTGAATATATGAGAAACATTCATAATTTACCAGTTTGGAGACAATTATATTCAAGATGTAGTATGTTTTCATGGGGTACCTAAGAGTTTTATTTAAGTTAATGATCTTTGTTTTACTTCACGCTTATAGCAAGCTTCAAAGAATGAATTGTGTAATCTGGTATTTATAAGAATGAATTTTCACTTGAATATATACTGGTAATCAGAACAAACTGTCCAGGTGTTAGAGGACATGTCAATGGAATCTATCCTAGAATTTGGGGGATCTTGGGTGAAAAATATAGTAGTCCTTGAGTTCACATATAACAATAGTTATCATGTGACTATTTATATGGAACCATATGTGGTGCTTTATGGTAGGTTACGTTGAACACTATTATATTGGATGTAATCAAGGGAATCAATGTTGTTGGGGGAAATGTCTTGGGTTAGGAGACATCTGAGAAAACATTGTTGATTTGGAAGCATAAATCAGAGGATATAGAATTCATAAACTCATCAATGTCATTGAAGTCTTGAGATTATAGTGGAAGGATGTGTGTTCCTTCAAGATTCACTATTTTTGGGTTATCATCACATTCAAAAACATGGATAGATAACATCCATGTATGTGGGGCCTCTTGATATTATTGAGATGATAAAACTACTGGAATAATGGCCATCTATTTCATAGTGGTATGGTGACAAGCATGGTATTTTTTATGTGTGACATAATTTGAAGTGACACCTTAAAACTTATCATGTGATTGATGTCGATAATGTAGGTATTGATATTAATGTGTTGGTTGATTAGCATCTAGTTTTTATTGGGGATCATTATGACAATGTTTTATTGGGTAATATTATGCCATTAGTATGTTTATTGTTTCCACATGGTTAAATTTATGGAGAAAATGGGATAGGGGGAGATATTAAGAACTAATTACTCAAAAAATTTATGTTGGAGCCTTAGTAATGCTTAGGAGTAAATCTTGAGTATGAGTTGTTATAAGGGGGGAGGTTGTAAGATCACGACATTTCAAGGATGTGAATTATTTTTTCATATTTTAGTTAAGAACATTTAAAATGGGTAATAAAATTATTTTTTATATTATTAGGTAACTTAGGGGTGTCCATGGGGTTTGGGACATGAAAGAAGATGAAAATAGGTGATACTGTGTTCAGTATATAGTTGACATATAGTTTATACTAACCGCACAGCTTACCCTTGTATCTTATAGGGGGTGCATTGTTGAAAAACTGTGCTAGGGGATCATGGAAACCTTATAGTTTTGGATATATCCAATAAAATATATTTTTTATGTTTTTCAAACCCACATTGGATCCTCAAGTGACCATGTGACCCAATCACCCTCTTGGATAGAGGTTATAACACAATTGGCACATGTTTTGCAAACTGTGTGGTCAAACCATGCACTTTATTAACAAAGGTAATTTTACATTTTCCCTCGCATAATTTATGATATCATACCTAATTTATCCCCTTCATTATATCTACAGTATATTGAGTGAAAAACCAAAAACCCAACCCTCTTCAAAACATTAGTATCCATTGTTTTTGAGTCATTTGATGTGTCTATGGGTGAGGAATGAAGCCCTTGGTGAGTCTATAAATCACATTTCTTCTAATTTGGTAATATTCTCTAATTTATTTGTTATTCTTCTTACAAATCTTCTAAATCCTTGTTTTATAGTAGAATTTAAATTTGGAAACTAATTTTTATTTGGGTTCGGTTCAATTTATAAGGTTAAACGAGTGCTCATATTTGATCTTTGTGTAGGTTGTCTACAAGTTATATACCATATCTTTGATATTAATTCATGTGTATGTCGTTATTTTTTTCGTTGGCTACACATCTTATCCCTTGGTAATAAATAATAAAATGGGTCTGTAAATATAGTGTAGAACCCATCATGACCCCCATTGGATCAATTGAGGATAACTAGATCGAGAATATATGGCAACCCAAGATGTGTGTCACTCCATTTTAAATATATTTCGAGTCATTAATTGATGAATTGATGGGTTTACATGGTTATACCAGATTTAATTGTTTATAGGATGGTCATGTGGAAAATGGTTTTATAAAAAAACTTTCTCTTTATTACAAATTAATTAATTTTTATTACATAAAAGAGCACATAAATCGACCCAAAATATCGATAATTGTAGTGTATTTGGGAATTAGAATGAAGTCATAAAATCTTGAATAGGGTATAGACCAAAATTTTTTAAAAACATCATTAACATGCATCAGAAATTCAATGGATTTTAAATACTCATAGGATATATTGGGGACCAACATATGATAGGGGAGAGATATAAATCCCAATAAAGGTAATAAACAATGCATTTCATGGAGAATACAATTTTTGTTAGACAATAAAAATATCAATGCAGCATATGAATAGTATGAAATGATATAAAATGATAATCGTAACTTTAGAAATGTATAAACAAATTAATACACTGAATTATAAACGTAGTTCAAGGATAAATACACCAAGACCTCATGGTTTACAAAGTACCATAAAACAATCTAGTACACCCATATCCAAACATGATGCATTGTGATTCAAAACATTACCCAATTTATAAGAGTGTTATCTGGGTGTAGCCATCTTGTACATTTCATTCTCAAGATTAAGAGTGCCACATAGATCACACTACATGGATTTATTCATCATCATAATTTATTCCTTGATAAGAGAGTGTAGAAATTCATACATGTAAGTCCCCAATCAAAATGTATGTGTTTCTAAAGGTGATCACCCTTGATAGGAAATGGGTACGATATTCACTACATAATTGGTTTCGAATGGAAAATCCCAGTGATATTTCTATAGAATAACAACATCACATATAGACTCTTAAAAATTGGTTAATAAGACTGAAAGGGATATCTCATCGCATATATATAAAATGATAATCAATAGGGACATGGAGAAACATATCCCAACATTATAAATTATAGGTATAATGCATGAGGAAATATGAATAAAGACATGAATCCTTACTATTTTTCGACATGGTCACGATTGCACAAAACAGATCATGAGAGGATTAATGAGAGTTAGGGGGGACTCTTATCATTTTACATAAAATTTATTGTAAGGTTATAGGGAATATTATATTACAACACGATCAAATTGAAAATAAGAAGCATAAAATAAAAAAGGCACTTGAATAAATAGAGAGGAGATAAACCCCTTAAAACTTTTTGACATTATAATATCATTGATAATGGTAAAATTGGGAGAAGATAAGTAATATATCATTAAATAAAATAAATTTGATAGTATGCTAATATTCATAAATAGATCACATTATAAACAATTTCAATTATGAAGAAACATTCCAAATAAGGTGCTTGAATTGAGAGGATGAGAGGAATGTGAGGATCCCTTACTTGAGTGTGGGACTCAAAAGGATTGGAAGGGGTTTCTTAAATGATTCAAGGAGCCTTTTGAGGACTCTAGAAAGCTTAGATAAGAGTAAGTATGTTTTTTATGGAGTTTTATTGAGGATAAGTGGGAGATTTTGTGGGTTTATATAGGAAAATAGGGGGACTTCTTCATTATTTTGGTTTTGGACTCTCCATAATAAAATATTCAGAACCCCAAACCATACCATGGTTTGTACAATATTTTATTCCAAAAGGGAGTGGTCGAAATTATTTTATGTTTTCAGGGAATGAAATTTATAAAATATTACCCTTTGTGATGTGGAGGTGACCCACACTCATAATGAAATGATTTTAAAATCTTAAAATATATTATAAGGCTTGGAGGATTTGTAATGGACTTACAAAAGAAATAAAATAAACTTATCATCAAATTATTTTAAAGGAAAACATATATTTGGTTTTTCACCCCATTTATATTACATATTAAATGACATTTGTGTCATTATGATTTCATAAAGTAAAAATTATATTTATATGGTACTTAATTTCTTGAACAAAATATTCAACTGTCTCAAAAAATATGAAAAATTCAAAATTGGATAATTTAAACATACATATTTAAAAAATAATATTCATTGAATATAAATATATATCTAAATATATGAATTTTATTTTTAAAATAATGACTGGCATTTATTGAAAATGATGTTTTTTTACAATAACCATTTTTGATCCATAATAAAAATTACATTTGACATTATAAAAAATTATATAATGATTTATATTTGATAGATATTATTTTATAAAAATATTATAATAGAATATTCTTTATTTCAAAAATCTGTTAATTCATAAATTCATTAATTGAATTGAATCTTAACAAAAAATATAATTTTTTCTTTATTGAATCAAAATAAAATTCATTTACAAAGTAACAATAATATGATGATAATATATAGATTACACTATAAAAAATAATGTACATAATAATATTTAGAGTGTCTTGATACATATCTCGTTAATACAAATGCAAACACCCTATGTGTAAGGTGTACAATGGTGGGGATTTCACGGGGTCGTTTGGCGATCATGTTTTAGGTTGGGATCTCAATGAGCTTGAAAATCTTCTACAAAATGATTCCCTCATGCTTATGTTTTTGGATCCCTGCTTGGGCTTGGTCATGGGAAATGTCCAAAAAGTATATCTCCCTTAGGAGCTCCGATAAATGGGGATTATAGGGTATAATCCTACTGGTTTTGACCATCACATCCTTTGTCTATGACAATTGTATTTCATAAACCCTAATATTTATACTTACCTATTGATGAAATTTCAACGACAATATCATCAACGATAATGATTCTTTAGGTCAATTAGATATAATTTGATATAATAAAACAAAATAAGTGCATCTTTTTTCTATAACCATAAGAAATTTAATAATATCAAAAATGATAATTTTATTCGTAATTGTTTGATTCCTTAAAATACTCCCCATTTAGAATTTTTCTCTCATAGTTTTAATTTCGCAAAATTAAATGTATTACTGTAACTCCACCTCATCACCTCCACCAAGTCCCACATTGCTTCTTCAAGCACTTGTTTTCTCCATAACACTTTGATAAGGGGCATTGTATTATTTTATATAACATTTCCTCTATGATATAATATATTCATTGGCTTCTCTTCATATGAAATATCATTATCCAATGGTACCACCTCTAGATTGAGTACATTTGAGGGGTTTGGTACGTACTTTCTCAAAAGGGATACATGGAATACATCAAGTACTTGTGATATGTTCGGTGGGAGTGGTAGTCAATATGACACTATTCTAATGTGATCTAGGATCTCAAACGGGTTGATGTACCTTGGACTAAGCTTTCCCTTAATTCCAAATCTCATCAAATTATTTCATTGAGATATGCAGAGGAATACCAAATCTTTAAAATCAATCTCTATGTATCATCGATCATTGTTAGCATAGTTCTTCTATCAACATTGAGCAGCCTTAATGTGCTGTTGAATGGTCTATAATATTTCCACCATTTCAATAGATAGAAGTTTCTTTTACCCAATTTAATCCCAACATGTGGGTATTCTACACCTCTTCCCATAAATGGATCCATAGAGAACCAATTGGATGTTTAAGAGGAAACTATTGTTCTAAGAGAACTCAACCCAATGAAGATGTTAGTACCATCCACCTTTTATATCCAAAGAACATGGTCGTAAGATGTCTTCTAGTGTATAAATAGTCTGCTCATCTTGTTCTTTATTTTTAGGATGATAGGCCATACTAAATAGTCTGATCATACATCTTCCTTTCAACTTTCCCTTGCTGAAATACTATGAAATTTTTTTATACTCAGTAATCTCCCCTTCATTTTTTCCAACCAATAGTTCTCTCAAAGATCTCGATATTCCATTTTTGTTTCCTTGGTTAATGGAGAAAATGGAATTATGTGCATACTCAGGATTTAATAGAACATGTAGTCTTGAACTGAAAATCTTAACTCCATATTCATTAATGTTGAACTCTAGGGATTTCCCTTTCCTTATATTTTCCACTTTCTTTTGAATCCCCTAACCACCCTATCGAGCATCCTTTAACCACTTTAGAAGGGATTCATGGGAAGTCATCTGTGAAAGGATTGATTATGTTCCTTCCATTATGATTCCCATGTCCATCCTTTCCTAATATAATAAGATCATATCACAATCAATTCTCATCAATGATAAAATTCTAGGATCGTTTCTACTTAGAAAATCCACAACCTTATTTAATTTACCATGATGGTAAAGAATTTATTACTTGTAATACTTGATGATCTCTAACAACCTTTGTTGGAACATATTATGATCCTTCTATATGAATATATATTTGAGGATTTTGTGATCCGTTTATATATCACACTTCTCTCCATATAGATAATGCTACCAGATTTTCAACACCAAAATCACTAATAAAAACTCCAGATCATGAATGGGATAGTTTTACTTGTGAGTTTTCAACTACCATGAGGAATAGGAAATTAAGTTTTCATTTTTCATCGACACACAACAAAATCCCTTCTTTGAAGAATCATTGAAAATTATGGGAACATCCCCATTTGTGGGTACTGTGAGAACCAGTACTGTGATTATCCTTTTTTTCAACTCCCTGGATATTTCATCACATTTATCATTTGAAGAAAAATTGAATCCCTTTTGAGTTATATTAGCAATAGTGTTTGATAATTATGATAAAATTCACATAAATCAGGGATAATATCTAGCTAACTTAAGGAAGCAATGCATATCTATCAATAATTTTTCCCTCAACCACCCTTCAATTGATTATTTCTTTGAAGGAATCGTAGATTTTTCATTCCTTGTGATAAAATTCCATAAGAAAGAGACTTCCTTCATCCAGAAATTACACATTATTTACTATTCCTAGAGCTTCTCCTTTCACAAGGACTTTAGAAAACTGCTCATATGCTCCTCATGGTCCTTCTTTGTTTTGGAGTATTTTAGAATATCATCTATAAAGGATATCATGAATTTTTCAAGGTAATATATAAAGACTTTATTCCTCAATTCAATGATGGTTTTTGGAGCATTAGTGAGTCTTAATGGAATCGGTATTAACTCATAGTGCTTCTACCTTGTATGAAATGTAGTCTTGGGGATATTTTCCTTCTTCAAGATTACTTGATAATATCCTGATCGGTGATCCACCTTGGAGAAGTACTGTGATCTATGTAATTGATCTAACAAGTCAGAAATATGAGGCAGACAATACTTGTTCTTTATCATGATCTTGTTCATCTTACGATAATCGATGTAAGGTTACACCGACCCATTATTCCAATTGATGAATAGGACTGGTTCATCCAATACTGATTTACTTGGGTGTACAAACCATTAATCTCGATTTCCTATGGTTGTTTCTTTAACTCCAAACGTTTTAAAATTCCCAACCTATACAGTGTCTTTTATTTTTGAAACACCCCAGATATAAGCATGACTAGAAACTCAATCTCTCTACAAGGAAGAAGACTATGAAATTCCCCAGAAAACACATCAGCATATTCCCTCACAATAGACATGTCTTCGAGGATAGTTATATCCTTAGTATGAATCACTTAATATAGATACATTTTCTCATACTTCAATAATATTCATGCTTGATATGATGGTTATAAAGAATATTCATCATCCTCCTTACACTTGTATATATATGAGGGTTTATTTTCCATACAAGGAGTGATTTTCTACTCATAAAAATATATGTTGGACCTACATAGGGAAATAGAATTTATTCCTATAATTTCATTCGATTCCACCAGAGGGAGTATCAAAAGTGTTTTCGAGAAGTCCATCCCAAAAATGTAGATAGTGGAGGAGTTATATACTTAGGATACATTAATTCCCCAATTTTATATTTTCATCAACATTTGTACTTCCATGATTTATTGTGGTGTTTGGATACTTCTACTAAAAATTTATGACATAAAGGAATGCATAAAAGCAGAATCAAAAACTATGATCACTAATCCTGATGGAATATATAGCATACCTATCACCACTTCCTTTTCAGGATTCACATTAGTGGTAGTGATAGAAAAATATAATCCATGTTTCCTTAGAGGTTGTTGGTGGCCTTAGAAATCCCTTGGATAAGGGTATTTGTTTGAAAAATGATATGGTTCCTTGTAGTTGAAGCAATGGACACTACGACGAGGGTTTATTAGAGAATTCTATTCACCCGTTGCATTAGCAGGTTTCTCATGTTGGAAATTATTATCAAGGTGTCCTTCCTTCCCTCACCTAAATAATTTCTTCACCCCCTTGGGAAATTTATAGTGTGCTTATTTCCACAAATTTGAAAACTGGGATTCTGAAATTTAATGGAACTATTTGATTTCTCCATTTGAAAATTAGAATTAAACACCAGTTTCTAATTCTTATACACATGATCCCATTGGGTTTTTATGACCACCATTTTGAATTTGAGGGAAAATTAGAGAGTTGATTCATAACTATAAAAGTCACAAATCTATAGGGATTTTCATAGACATTGTTTTTCCCAACCCAAGAAGTATTTAACCATGAATTTGTGAGTAATGACCAAACTGAAGGTGTATCATGAAATTATGTTAAGGTTTTCCTCAAAATCCTTTATAGAATCATTATATTTTCTCCCTGAGTGCATGGAAGTCCCATTCCATTCTAATATGGAGGGTTCGAGGAAAATATTTATCAAAAAACATTTTTCATAATTCATTACACTCCAATGCTTCTATCTCTTCTTTAGGCTTCGTATTCTTGATCAATTCCTACCACTGATCAGCTTCACCCCATATATGATAAATAGAAAAGAAAACATTTTCTTATTCTGAACATTGATGGATAGATAAGATATTTACAATGTAGTTGATCCATTGTTCCATTATTATGGGATTTTATGATCCATAAAAAGTAGTAGTCCATTATAGCATTAAGATCTAGATTGTATCTTGTTCTCTCTTGGTGGGATTTGGGTGTTCCTCATAATTCGGGTTTCTATTTTTAACCTAAGTCATCTGATAGTGTATCATGAAAAAAATTTCGATTCATGTTCCCATTGGATTTGGAATCTCTTTAGAGAAGTCATACAATTTAACATTGCACTGATTGTTTACTCGATTCCTCCTATTTTCAGCCATTTTGTTGAAAAATGAAAAAATTAGGGATGTTTTTTAAACTATTAAACACATAATGCAATATCCAATGAAAATAAAGGGATAACTTATAATCTACAATTTCTCCCTTAACTTATGAATCTCTAGGATTCAATCAATTTTATACATGATCTATTTATTAACATGTATTCTTATGTGATTTTTTTCCTTAATAGTGATTCATAATGAGATTATGAATTTTTCAAATCATATCCACTAGGAGTGATAATACATGTGAATAGTAAGGACCATTTTCATGTACCAAATTACCCTGAGTTAGGACTGAAACTTTTTTCCAGAGTTGTTACTCCTAGGTACATCTATTCCCAAACCATGTCCAATTTCAGTTTTTAGACAGGGATATATTTTCCTAATGAACCAATTAATCTATACTAAAAGAATGAGGGTTGTTTTATTATACATATTCTTATACCTATGGCTTATTCTAGGGTTTTCAAATCCTAATACCAAAAATATATCAACTTTCCCTATGATACCAACAAGAACACCTCGAATCATTATTAAAAATTAATTCATTTTTATTGCCTAAAAGTACACATAATAAAACCTAACAGATAGATAAGTCTAGTTTCATTAATAATTTGGTACATTGGATAACATCTTGAACATCATAGACAACAACATTATTAAAATATTCCTTAACATGATTCTAAAATTCCCTGTCTTTTAAAACTACACGGGATATCCAATCGAAAAACAAAAGAAATGTGTTCTCTCTAAATCCCAATAAGGAAATAAACAATTAATTACATGTATAATATAATATATGTTAGAAAATAGGCATATCAATGGACCATATGATAAAAAAGGCATGATATAGCAATATGATACTAACATGGGAAATGTGGAAATGAATTAACACATTGAATCATAAACATATATCAAGGATAAATCTACCAAGACATAATGGTTGACAAAGTACTATTACGAAATCAGATGAACCCCTGTCCTAATATGATGTATCATGATACTGAAAATTACTGAACACAATGGAGGGCTATCTGGGCGCACCCATCATGTACATTTCATTCTGATGCTTAAGTGCACCAGATAGATCATACTACATGGATTCTTTTGAAATAATAATTCATTAAAAGATAAATAAGTATGGAATAGATACATGTAACTCCTAAATCCAATATTATATGTGAAAAAATATGAACACCCTTGATAAGAATTGGGTAAATTATTCACTACAATATTTGTTTGGCAAGGGAAATATCTAAGATATTTCTAAAGCATAACGATGTCACATAGAGATTTATAAAAATGGTTTGATGAGAGAGAAATGGGTCTATCATCACATAGAGATAAAATGGAAATTAAGAGGAACATGGATGAACATATCCCAACATTATAAATTGGAGAAATAAGGCATGAAGAAACATGAATAAGGAAGTGAATCCTTACTATTTTTCAGCATGGCAACGAGTGTACATAAATGATCATTGGAGGATTAATGAGAGTTAAAGGGTGTATATAATTATTTCTAAATCAAATATATTCTAAGGGGTAAGGGGATATGTGATAATTTATAAAAAAATAATATTGAAATTATGATGTAGAACACAAAAAAGGCTTGAAAAAAAAAGAATAGATAAATCGGTTATAAAATTTCGAAAGAGTAACGACCCAGATAAAGTTAAAAATGTGAAAGGATAAATAATATATCCTTAAAATAACATCAATTGAAAAATAATATAATGTTCATAAATAAATTTCACTCAAAAAAATTTAAATGAAGAAGAAAAATAACAAACACAGTCTTGAATTGAAAGGATGAAAGGAATGTGAGGATCCCTTACATGAGTGTGTGACTCCAGAGCCTTGGGATGGGATTATTGAAAGCTTTGGGGTACCCCAAGAGGAATATAGGGAGTGCATGGTAGAGTAAATAGGTGCTCTGAGAAGTTTTAGATAAGAAAAATGGGATCTTGGGTGAGTTTATAGAGGAAAAGATGGGGATTTCTTTATTATTTTGGTTTTGGACTCTACATAATAAAATATTCAAAACCAAAAACCACCCCATGATTTATACGATGTTTTCTAAAAAAAGAGATTTTTATACATAATTTTATTTTGGAAATTTCTGAAATTAATAAAATATTACCCTCGGTGTTGTGGAGGTGAGTCGCACTCTAAAAGAAATGATTTTAAAATCTTAAATTATATTATAATTCGTGGAGGAATCATAATGGCATTAAAAAATAAATAGAATAAACTTGTAATCAAAATATTTTAAATTTAATACTTTTATTTGGTATTTTATCACATTTATATTACTTTTTCTTCATTCTTGGGTCATTATAGTGTCATAAAACACAAAGTATATTTATACGATATTTATTTTTTTACAAAAAAACCGAATCAATTAATTTTTTTGATAAAATCTCCATTAGAAAATTTTTAAGTCATGATTCCTAAAACAATTTTCATTATATCTAATTAATTATCTATATTTATTATTTTTCACTATTTATTTAAGGAATGAAATTTATTGAAAAAGACGGTTTTTGAAAATAAAATTTTTCAAACCATAATATAAATTACATTTGAAATAAAAATATTTATATGATAATTTTTATTTGATAAATATTATTTTATAATATTATTTCATTAAAATATTATTTATTTCAAAAATCCATTAATTCAATAATTCATACATTGAATTTCAATATTTAAAAAATGTATAATTTTTTCTTTATTGTAACAATGTAAATAACATTTAAATTGTAAAAATAATAGGATTAAAATATATTCATTATTCTATAAAAATATTGTACATACACATATTGCTAGGGTATTGATACATATCCATTTAATAAACTAGTATACACCCTAAGATTAATTTTTGCGATGGTGGGGATTTCATGGGGTCATTCGGTGAACAAGGTTTTGGTCAGGATATCGATGAACTTGAACTTCTACCATAAAAATATCAACTTATGCTTAATTTTTTGGATATAACAGTGGGATTGGTTAAAGGAAAATACCATAAATTCTATCTTCCCCAGAAGTTCTGATAAATTGGATTCATAGGGTACAATACTACTGGTTGACACCATCTCTTCATTTTTATGTTACAAATGGATCTTTTAAACCCCTATATTCATACTAATCATGTGATGACTATTAAATGAATATATCATCCACAATAATGATTCTTAACAGCCAATAAACTCTAATTTTATATAATAAACCAACATAAATTCATGTTTTTTCTATAACCATAAGATAATTAACTAAATAAAAAAAGATAATTACAATTATTATAGTTTGGGTCGTTACAAGGTTGTTTCGATTAAAATATATATGTTAAATGAGTTGTAACATGTAATTGGGTAAATGTGATAAGTAGTTAAAGCAACATGCTCACATGGGTTAATTTTTTGGAAGGTGAAATCTATAGTCAAAATTATGCTTCGATAATAAAATATTAATGTTATGGAATTTACTAAGGAGTTGAATTGTATGAACCATGGAAATGTGATAAATAAGGAGGTTCTCCCTTATGGAAAATTTCATGAAAAATGTCAAAAATGATGAAAATTGGAAGGAATAATAAATTGTGTTGTTGTGAATTCTATCTGAGACTCCTCTCCCTTAGATTAGGCTAAATTGATGCTCGAGGATTAGCCAAAGTATTTTAAGGCTTATTATGATGTATTTATGATCTAAGCTCCCTCAGTATAGACATGATACAGATACCAAGACTGATTTTATAAGTTAGATTGTTAAATTGAATATATAAATGAATTCCCATGTGTTGTGAAGTGAAGAAACCATTTGTGTAACATGTGGGCCAAGAGTCTAATTAATAATTCTTAACAAGAAAATTGATTATATTCATTGTCATGTGTATTTTTCTTTCCACATATAAAAAACATTTATTTTAATGGATATTTTGATATATGCCATTGGTGGTGGCCTTCTAAGTTGTACTCATAGCCATCTTGATTATTCATCAGTTACTTGAATAGAATTTATGACTGTATGAAGTGATAATGGAAAAGAACATATTCTAGATGCATGATGTGGGATATGGGAAGGAGTGCGGATGAGGGGACTAGAAAATATTTCAAGACTCAATTTCGGGGAAGTAATTGTTTTTTATTTGGATTTAATTATGTAACATTAGATATCAATTGAATCAATGTTTTCCTATATTGGCTTGTTTGTAACTCCCATCTTTGGGAATAGGATGTGTGGTTATTTAGTATTTATTATTATTTCATGTTGAAATTATTTATATTTTCCCTATTTTGTTACTCTGGTAAAGAGGGCATAGTGTCCCAAAATATTCCATTAAACCCCCACTACTAGTCAGCAGCCTCTAGCATATGAGAATGCATGCTTGAGATCATTTTATGATCTTTATTAGGAACTACATATAGTGGAACCCATGATGAGACATTATAATATTCAATAAATAAAGATCACTATTGTAGTTATTTTGATTCATGAAAAAATGCATTATGATTGTTTTTTTCATTTTATAAGTAAAAAATTTGTTATGATTATATAGATTTTCCAGGGGATACTATGAAATGGTTCATTTGGCAGTGAACTATTTTGAGAAGATGAAGTAGTCTGATTTTCGAAGTAGATGTGATTCATTTTTATTATTGCCTGAGTTAAATATTTCCATATTTCTATTAAAATAATCATTGGTTATTCAATAATAAAAATTAAAACCATTGAATAAATATATAATTATGGTAAAACTAATGTTTCCTATAAAATATGACCACATTATCAGTATCAACATTCTGTGTGGGGGTCAAATTGTGATAATATTTGTTTTAAATGGTACAAAATGGATCTAGGATGTATGTATGTTAATTGGAATTAGACAAAGAGATAGTTTAATATCAGTCAATTAAAAACATACTATAATTGATAACTAACCATTCTTACAACTCAATCACAATTCTTCTAATGTAAATCATTCTATTTTTTACTCATTAAATTACTGATACCACTGTTTCTGACGCTTTCCGCCAGGGCGCGTGCGCTCATCGGTCACGCAGGGGAGGACGCGCGGCTTGTGGCCCCGCATTCCCGCTTTCTAAAGGCGGTCGACATTCGTTCCTTGTTCAGGTATGTCTACTACATGATTTAAATCGGGATGATGGGATGACGGTTCTTCCTTCTGTGGATTCCTCCTCGGAGCTCATCACCTTGTCCGGGTCTCCCTCATAGATTTAAGACGTATTCATGAATCTCATTCTTGGGGCTGTATCTTCATGGACACCAGTTAATTATGCTGCTTTCGTCAAGATGCTCCAAGGGGTCTGGTCGGGGCAGCAACCTTCGGTGAGGATAATAGTCACGATGGAGTGTCGTTGGCGTGTCTTGACACTAGGGAATTGGCATGTTTGTCTTTTGTCCCTTATTATAGGGCTTCTTGTGGGCGCGGAAGCCCAAGGAATCCCACATTGAATGTGGGGAATTGGCATGCCATAGGAATGTATCTGAGGTTTTCATCAGCTTCCCACATTTAACATGGGGTATGCCGCGAGTTTAACGTCCAGCAGGTACGGATCGGACTGATCGGAACACTAATAGTGGATCAGATAAAAGGACCCCATGAAGGGAACTCTGATGTTGGGGCCAGCACGTGGGAGGCTTCCCCAATACTATGGAGTGGAATGAGGTGGCATTATACCACTGGGATGTGGTGGCCCAGGTAAGAATCAGGGTGGGTGTTGAATCGAAGGGGCTTGAACATCGTGGAGGCTTCCTACATACCATGACTTGAAATGGATCAAAGTCCCCATAGTTCGGGCATACAGATTAACATCATGCGGGATAATATTTTGGGCTTATGCTCTGAGACAGCCCATAATGGTAGCCATGGGGCTTATGCTATGAGGCGGACAATACTGGTGGACATGGGGCTTACGATCTGAGACGGCCCATAATGGTGGATATGGGGGTTACGCTCTGAGATGGCCCATAAGGGTGGATATGTGGCTTACGCTCTGAGACAGCCCATAATGGTTGGTGGAACGACACGAAGGGGTTGGAACGATTGAGTGGTGGGATTGAACCTCATGGAGGCTTCTTACGTACCATTACTTTACATGGATCATTGTCCTCGTAGTTCGGGTGGTGCAGTTTAAGGTCATGCGGGACGAGGCAGACAGTTTAACTTCGGGCTGGACTGCATACATTTTAACATCATGTGGGGTGGGGCATATAGTTTAATGTTGTGCCGGATGACATTTGGGGCTTACAATCTGAGGTGTCCCAAGTAGTTGGTGAACCAACGCGAAGGGGCCAGAGCAACCGGGTGGTGGGCTTGAACCTCATGGAGGCTTCCTACGTACCATTCCTTAGAACGGATCAAAGTCCTCGTAGTTGTCTAGGATGGGGATTATTCTCTATGATGGCCTATAAGAGGATGTCATGGCCAATTCTCACTATAATCCCACGTGAGTCATGCTTGGTTTGAGAAACAAGAGGCAGCAAGGACCAGACGATCACGTCACGAAGGGTGCGTCTGTGAGAAGCGAAGAGGTGATTATGTGTTGAGCGGCCCTCGGTTTCGGGACTTACTCTAGGATGGAGGCCCGAGATGTGAAAAATAGTAGAGGGAGAGGTATTTGGGTCCGAACAAAGGAGAGGCCTCTTTCCCTTTCACGCCCTCCCCTGGCCTTGGCAGTGGAGAAGTACGGAGGTGCATGGGTTCTACCTTCTGCAGGAGAGGCTGAGGGCTTACGCTTTGAGGCTTCCTTTCCCCCATGGACAAATGCCACTCCGAGAGGGAGGATATCATTCAATGTGAGGAAGATTCCATTTTCGTGGAGATGTGCGGCGTAAAGAATGTCCGGGCTGGGGGAACCCTGCGTGCGAGGAATAGGGTTGGATCATAGTTTAATGTCATGTGTTGAGGACGGGGTGCTTGGCAGTTTAACGTCTTGCATCTTGGATGAGGTGGGTTCGCACCACACCCCTAGGGTTTACATGACTGGTACCCTCTAGCCCTCGTGGGTTAGAAGGCATCGGCAAGGCCGTGTTTAAGGGGGGCTGCAGGGCGAACCATCGAGTGGTCCACATTAACGTGGCAATGCGAAGAAGAAATAGTCATTGTCATGCCTATGCGAAGGAGCATGAAGTAAAGAAACTCAATGGGAAATACCGCCCAAGGGACCTTGAGGTTACTTCGTACGATCCTGGAAATCCGTACGGGAAAACAGTGCATGACACGTTGGCCCGGTATGCAGGACATCAGGTGTCTACGCAGGGAGGCACCCAGGGGGCATCGAGGTGAGGGGTCTTGGGGATTGCCCGCAAAGAGAAGGTTTGCACGCAAAACACTGGGATGGCGTGTAATCGAGGTAGAGGAATTGTGCACGGAGGAGGTGAATTGCGCACAAGTAGCAACGGGGAAACCTTAAGCATAGGCCGCACTGCACGAAGGTATTGCAAGAAATTGGAATATTTTGCACGCAATGGGAGAGATTGTGCACAACAGATAAACCCTGAGGGGTTTGGAATTTTATCTATGCTAATGGGATTGCTCAAAAAGGCGGATCCTGGGGCTATGATGCATGAAAATAGTCAATATCTTCATGTCATATTGCGCGTATGGAAGTCCTATTTCCCACACGAGAGCCGGTTGAAATTCCGCAACCCAAAAATGGAAGGGGTGTCCTTATATTTATAGGCTCTTGGCATTGGGGAATCCAGATGGCGTGCGAAATTTTGCGTTCCAAGAAAGATGGTGCACAAAAGGGACTTGCACGGGTGTGGGCGCGCAATATTGTGCACCGGAGTCAGGGTCCTTTCGCAAATCCAGGACTCCATACACGCTGCCAACATTTCTTCCCGTAAAGAATCCTTAATTTCACGCAACTCTTACGGGCCCTCCAGACCAGGCCTCCGGGTTCGAATATGAATTCGCATCGTCATTTCGAAAATTCTGTTAGGAGTTATGGTGTATTTCGTCTTCTATAAATGCCCCCCCTCAGAATTGGATCGGCAAGAGGTCACAACGATCGGATTCCGAGGGAAACGGCGAAATGCCGAAGTGGTGGATTTCGTGGCCACTTTGCGCGCAAAAGTCAATGGGTCATGAAAAACTCTGATTCTACACGGAATTCGCTTTCCGCGTGGTGTGGAACCCTGGACTTGCCTATAAAAAGGGGCCTCGGGTCCCATGTTTCATTCTCATGCTTATCCATGAAACTGGCTCAATTCTCTCGCGCGCGAAATTGCTTCTGCGACTGTGCATAAAAAACAATTTGGCAGCGCGCAATTCCTTCATAGTTTCAGGCGTATTTCTATGCAAACTCGGGGTATTCCATGACAATTGTTTCGGATTTCATGCCGAACTGCTAAACTGGTTGCCAAAAGTCCATATTTCGTGCAACTCTTTCCTATTTCGTGCAACTTGTCCGGATCTCACACACCTCTCAAAAAACTCAAGATGGCTGCGAATCAAGTCGATGAGGGGGAAGCCGCCACTCGTAGAGCTGAAATAGCGGCCAATGAAGAGTTTTACTGTGCCAAGGCTGTTGTTTCCGACAACCTTACCTTGTTCAACCTACTGACCCCTGCCCATATGGAGTATCCTCTGTCCAACAACTTCCCGCTCTGGAACTTCGGCATCCTGGAGGAGGTTCCACTGCCGGGCTTTGAGGTGGACACACCGCGGTAATGGGTGACCCGGGAGGACAACCTTCCCCGTTACAACATCACCAACAATGGTCATCCTGCAAAAAAAACGAGACACATGGATGTGTATGTCCTGAACCCGAGGACCAGGACCATTGATGGGGGTGATCCTGTTGTGGAGAGCTCTCCGACCCTCTATGCGAGCACATTTTGTCATAGTATCATGGACGACACTATGGTCTGGCTACAAGATTGGGACATGCGGTCCGGAATCAACTTCACCAGTGAGTGGGAATGGGCGTACTGGGTTTGCCATACTTGCGACGAATTCGGGACTGAGCTGGGCACATTGGTCTGTTCGAGGCTGTGTGGACGTCGCGGTTCCACTTCCACCTTAAACCCGAACTTGTGCCGGAGTTGATTACCCGGTGGTCCCCTGATACCAAAACATTCCATCTTAACCATGGGGAAGTTGGTATCATCCTCTGAGACGTTCAATGCATCGGAGGTATCCCACTGGAGGGCTACCAATATGATGAGTTCATTCCTCCAATGAACACCTGGGAAGACAGGTCACGGACCCCCATGCTGAGGTGGCACCTACTGGATCTGACCAAGGAGAGGCTGCAGGTCAAAGATTTCTTGAAGGACATTGCCTATGAGGACTGGTTCAGCCAGTTCCTATAGAAGGACCTGATATTTAAGATGCCGGGATGGGGAAAACGGTGCCCAACCATGGCTCAGAGGAGCAAGGATGGATCGTACTAGAGGACCCTGGAGGCGGGAAAATACCAATCGTGGGGCTACCACGTCATTGAGGCCCGGGACCCAAACGTTTGATATGTTGAGTTCCTTGGCACCTTCCTGAGCTGGTGGATCTTGCCGGTTCGGGACGCGGGGATGGGCATCCGTCCAACAACTCTAGTGACGGCGGGCACCATGGCTGCCAAAAAAAGGTTCAACCTGGGGGTCTCCGTGCTGGCTAGGTTGTATGCCATACTGGGATGCATCTCACGAGGGGGGCCACCTCGGAGAGTATTTCTCCCCATCCAGATATTTAACGACTTGGTGGTGGATTATCTTGGCGGATACACCTTTCCGAACGTCGTTCTTCCTCCAGGAAATGGCCTGCGGCCATCTCTCCGATGACGCTCAATGAGGAGGGCGTAAGGATCCAAATCGGTAACCACGCCAATTTAAAATATAGCACGTTCCCCACCCTAGTCATCCATATGGTGGATAATGTGAAAGGCTCGCTGGAGTAGCAAGAATACTTCCAGAGCATCTGAGGCGCGGTGCTTGTAGCTCGGATTGACGAGAAGATCATCTGCGAGCCTTACGTGCCTTCTCGGTTCGCCAGGAAGTTCGGGTACCTCCAAAGAGTTCCGAAGAAGGTATTCACAGATATCCGGGAGGAGAAGAATCCCTGCATCCTTCACCAGATGTGGTTAAAGTTTACTACTTATGGCTCTGGTGATGTCATTAACCTTCCTCCTACTGGGGTCGACACTGGCTTATCAACCGAGTAGGCCGAACACTGGAAAATCGTGTGCCCTGAGGGGCTTTTACTCAAGCGAGTACGGCAACTCAAGACTACCCGCATGGAAACTGGGTGATGTGGGAGTAGGCAAGGTGCTACTAAGAGGGGGAACCAGGGGTGTGCCAGGCAATGGGGCCTGCGCCAGCTGGGACCTCAATAGCGGGGACATCGCATGGTGTCACTGTGACCCTGTTGCCCAGAGGGGGGTCACACGAGGCGGCCAAAGAGTTTCCCAGGAAGCAGATAAGATACCTGCTCGAACCTTCCCATGATGCAATCTTCTCGGCATTGTGGTCGGCCAGGATGACCCTGTGGAAATCAATGAGCGTTGAATCCATGTCACTGAAGATAATGCAGGAAGAGATCCAGCTGCCCGAGGTCAATCTAATTCGAGTTACCGACCGAGTAAACTTCCATCGGTGGAATGCATATCTAACGGCCATGGACACATACGTGTACCAAAGGGGTTGGAACATGAAGAAAAATTTTCTGGTGAAAGTGATGCTCGTCCAAGAGCATGATCCGGAAGCGATGCCGCCGGGAGAAGGCGACAGTGATGACGAGTCGAAGGCAGAGGATGAAATAAGAGAAGATGAAGGAGGAGGACAAGATGAAGGAGAAGGAGAGCCTGAAGGTGAGGGGTTTCAAGGGGCGGCCTACCAAGTGAGCTTCCGAGAGAGCGGAGAGATTTCCAGCTCTGATCTTGACATAACCGAGATACTCGAGGTTTGTCTCTATCCTTACTCATCTTCCTTCTCCGTCCATTCTCTTCTCCAATTTCTAAATAATTTCCCTACCTCACATAGGAGAGCATAGGAACTGATTAGGAGTCCCCAATAGAGGAAGAAGGAGAGGCGTAGGTTGGAAAGGGTAGGACTCCGACGCCCATCATCGAACTGACAAGCGCTGAGGGGTCTCCTGCCACACTAGCTCCTATAGTGGCCAGCACACCAGAGGTTGACGCTTTGGGTTCCTGTGAGTCCCCTATTTTTCCACTGGTGATTACTGTCGGAAAACCCAACTAATCAAGATGCTCCTTGTACCGTGATGTTGGTGTTGGAGGCTCGTCAGGCTGCTTAGCTCAGGGCAGCCATGAGAGGACCAACGGTGGATGTACCACCTCATCCAAAACATACTGCCCAAACTGAGTCGGCACCAGAAATTGGTGAGCAGGGGGAGATGGACATCAGCGGTGTTGACATTGGAGCATTGTCGGGAGATGACGGAGGCGCCGCCGCTGTCGGGGCGAGAGAGGAAGGTCGCCTGGATGTCGAGGATCCTATTCCTCATGAAGACATCCCTAAGGCAGACCCTACTTCCGACCTGCTGGCTGTCTTTCCTACATACCAGCCCACTGATCCTGAGGAGATGGAAGATTCAGAGTTGGAAGCGGCCGAGGATAGATGGATGACATGGCGTAAAGGGTGGAAGTGTATCCAGCGCTTTCTCAGGCAGCCTCAGGCGGATTGGCTGAGGCGGATGGGATCACACCAGACCTGGCTGCATTTCCTCTGTACTGGAGGGGCTGACGCTCAATGCCTTCATCTAATGGTCCGTGATTACATGGCCGAGAAGATATGTGAGAGCAGCCGGCACACCGACGTTGCCCAGTGTTGGGAAAGATCGGTGGGCACCCAATCATTTCAGAGGGCGGAGCAAGAATTTCGGTGCATGGAAGGGCAGGCGGTAGAGAAGGAGGTCTTCATTGCAACATGCTCTGATCTCGTGGAGCAACTGACGGCCCAGTTGGCTGACTCCCAAGAACAATTGATGGAGGCGAGTCACGAGATGACCGTACTTCAAACTGAACGGGCGCATGCACAATCTAGGATTGGCGAACTGCTCTCCGGGGTTGATGATGAAGAGAGATTCTTCTGAGAGGGAGAAGTAGTCCTGGAGGCTACCATCCAAAGGGTAGCAGCGTTGGAAAGATCAATCCAGAATGCTGATCCATTAAGGGATCTGTTTTGGAAATCTCATTAACTTTTTGCATTCACTGCTCAATATTTCGATCCAATGTATGGACCAATCTATTTATATGTACCCTTGGTTTAATATGCTCAACCATAATCCTTAAATTATTAACAACTCACCACTAAGCTCATGTGGGTCGCACCCAATGTGAGAAATAAATGATGCCCGTGTTATCATTTCTCCCCACTGTGGGGCGTCAACCAAGCTTCAAGCATCCAAAATCAGGCCCAAATTTTTGAGGAAGTGAGGGAGGTCCAGCCGAAGGGATGGTACTTCAGACCAATCGATATATCGCCTCCTCAATGTGCTCTAACACACGAGCAGGGCAATGCCAGGGGCATCGAAATCAATCCGAACATAGGGAGATGAAAAATGTAAATCATGTTACCCAAATTCAGAACACTATGGGTGGGCGTAACGATGGAGGATAACTGTTAACCATGGTGGAAACACTGCATCCATATCACATTGGCCTGAATTGGGGATAACAAATGAGGGATTACCACTGACCATGTTCACAACATGGGGCCTAATTCAAATATTGTTGATCATTGTTCTGGAACGTTGGCCCAGGACAGTAGGAGAACATTATGTCAATCATCTATACTGTTACAATAGGCGAACCAAAGGTCTATCATCCATATTTCTATAGTAGGAGGACCACAGGTCGAGCATCTATACTATTAGGGGGTCCCATCAAACATGACCAGTCTTCCGGAAAGTTGGCCCAGGACAGCAGGTGGACAGTAGATCAATCATCTATACTATTGCAATAGGCAGACCAAAGGTCTATCATCCATATTGCTACAGCAGGCAGACCAAAGGAGGAGCATCTATACTATTAGGGGGTCCCGTCAAACATGAAATAGGATGAAGATATTAATAAAGGGGCATGCAAACGGTGGAATGTGGAGTGGTGGTTTGTTCGAACAGAATCCCACACTCCCAAGATTGCTCCACTGTGGTGGAGCCGCATTAGGCAGAAATAATAATATGGTCACGGATCATCCCAATCTCTAGACATGACCTCTCTGGTGAGAGAACTGCTGCTTCCCAACATTACTATGGGGCATCCCGGACTTATATGGGGCAGATGATGCAGTTACATGACTCCCAAAAAAGTCAGTTCAAGGGGCCGATAATGAGGAGGGATGGGATTTGGTAGTCCTTGGGGATGGACCCAAGACCAAATTTCTGGGTGTTCCTACATACCTCATAAGGATGACAATCAAGCCACACGTAGTTCTAGTGAGGATATTAGTTTAAGGTCTTACATCTCAGACCAAATAGTATGGGAAGTGGGTGACACATGGTAAAGCAGTTTCGAAACCCGACGTTAGTGAGGACAAGGTCTTTCTTACCATGTGCTCCTTGGAGAAGTGTTTAGGTCAAGGGACCGAACATGAAAGTTAGGCTGTGGCTGTGGGGAAGTGCCCATGTGATCATACGTATATCATAAGGATGAGAATCAAGCCATACGTATTTATTGGGGGCGCCTTTTAACATTGTGCAGGACGGGAAACATGTGGGCTAATTATTAAAATAGGTCATATGTGGTGTGGCTATTTCAAACCCGACATGAATGAGGACAAGGTCCTGCTTACCATGCCACATAGTTTTGTGGTCAAATCCCCAAAAGCGGGACAAACACGATCAATATTGGACCCCAAGCTGGACCGTTAGACGAGAGGTCTGGGCGTTCCTACGTACCCCATGATAATGGGGATCAAGCTGTATGTTGTTCTTGAAGGGTGGCACTGCACGACATGGTACCTGTGCGAATGATGAATGGGGTGTACGGGTCTAGCCCTCACACCAAATGAAGTGGCATTTGATATGTCTTGTTTGTCCTTGAATGTGAATGGGTTTTCTTTCCTGGAACGACCGGCCTATGGTAGAAATTCCTAGAACCACCACAATAATCAAGCCATATACAGGTGTTGACAAATGGTATGGTAATCAACCAATACCCAACGTCAAGTCCCCTGTGGGGAGGTTACCACAATGCAGATCGTTCGGCCGGGACGATATCATCACAGTTTATGGTCGTGTGGTAGGACCAACCAGCACAGTTTAAGGACGTATGGCTTGGACCTGGGGGAATACACAAGATGCGATAAGGCGTACCTGATATAGATAATGACATATCCTAATACCGTCACCATGCATGATTCTGGGAAAGGAACCTCAGGACAAGGAGCCGACGAGGGTCCAACAATCATGGGGCAGGAGACACAAGCTTCCAGCTGAGCTAGGCCCGAAACACAATGTCTAGGAGACTCCTAGTTTCCCATGTGGATGAGTGTCAAGATGCACATGGTCCTTGGAGAAAACCCAATCATATAATCTTAGCGCTCAAATCATGGGAGCCCCAAGAGATTCCGCCTCGCAGCTTTGTCCGCCTGACGTGTGGAGGAGCACTGAGTGATAATGCAAGGATTTTGGAGATTCCACCTTGTCACGATGGGGTTGAACATAATGTGAATCATGCAGGCAACATTCAAGTCCTGAATGAGTCAGTGTGACGATTGAGGATTACTACTGACCATGTTCGCAACACAGCATCCTGTCGTGTTAGCCTAAAATGGGGACAAACAAATGAGCATCGACCGCTGACCATTTTCGCAATGCGGGATTTGTATCAATTTGTTGTCTAAAACCCTCAAGGGTGTTTGCATGTGATGGTAGGAGAGCCCTTGGGCATTGTATCCAAGCCGTTATTGGGGTTCCCTCCAAGTGTGAAAGATAATGGGGGCTCGAATGAAGGGGATCACGAAACATAGAAAGTGGACGGAACTTGCCAAAGTTTAATCTGACACTCCATCTCCTAGACCAGAGAACTCTGTGCACATTTGCGGACTGCTAGAAAGGGTCAAAGGGCTCAGTTTGAGAGTGGCCAAAAAATAGAGGATTCCCGAGAAAAGGGGGCATGTTGCCAAAAACCTTGTACCACACCTATATATCCCCATGTGGGGAGGGATAGACCAAAAGACTGAGGTGATCGGGAGATCGTGTGATCTCTTAAGAGATGGGGCTAGACCTGAAACCTAGATGTTCAAGCAGTCCTATGTATCCCAAAAGGATGGGAATCAAGCCATACATAGTTTTCGAAGCACAGTTTAACATCATGTAGGATGATGAGGGGTGTTTCATCTAGGAATTTGTACGGCACGGCGGGTAACCCATTGTGAATGAGGACATAATCCTACACAACACCATACACTCTGGTTAAGGACTGGTGCTAAGGGGCCCTAGAAGTCCAAGGGGCCTGTGGCTGGGCCTCGGTTAGGAAGGCCTAACCAGCTTGCAGTTTAATGTCTTGAAGTGAGGATGAGCATGAAGTTTACGGTCATGCTGGACCACAATGATCTTAGTTTAAGGTCTTATAACTCAGACCAAAGGGTCCCATATGTAGGGCCAAGTGCAGTTTATGGTCGTGTTGGACCAAATGCGGTTTAGCATCATGTGGGACCGGTTGCAGTTTAGGGTCATGCGGGACTGGGTGCAGTTTAGGGTCATGCGGGACCGTTATCCAGTTTAAGGTCATGGGGGACCTCGAAGAGTCAGGAAAAATACTGCTTGAGGAACCTGACCTTGGTGGGAGGAGTGACACGCTCTCCATCCATAGTCACTATGGAATACACACCAATGGGATAGACCAAATGCCTGATGAAAGGCCCCTCCTATTGGGATACAACATGGGTGGTTTCCTGCTGGGAATCATTGGCGCCCGGAGGTCCAGTACCATGTCACCTTGTAGGAAAGAGCGGAGGCGAACCATCTTGTTGAAAGCTGAAGCCATCTTGCTCTGATGCCTTTCAAGGTTGTGCAAAGTGCGAAGCCTATTCTCATCCATCTCTTCCAACTCATCCAGGCGGATTTCAGAAACTCTATCTAGCGCTTGCTGGTCGAAGACCGCCGTGTGCAATGAGGGAAACTAAATCTCTTTGGGCAGGATGGCCTCAGCTCCATACACTAGGGAATACGGGGTCACCTGGGTGAAATTACGAGTCGTCATCCGATAAGCCTAGACGGAGTTGGGGAGCTTGTCCAGCCAACATTTCTTGTTCTGACCAATCATTTTTTGCAGAATGTTAGAGGGGGTTTTTTTAAACACCTTGATCTGTCCAATCGCCTCCACATGATAGCGGGAGGTATGGATAGAGAGAATTTTGTACTTGGCGTACAATTTCTTCATCTCGGCTACTCGGAAGTTGGTTCTATTATCCGTGAGGATAGCGTAAGGCACTCCAAATTGATATATGATGTTGGAACTCATGAATTCAGCGATATAATGGGCTTTGAAATTCTTGAGCGTAATTGCCTATTCCCACTTGGAAAAGAAATCCGTAGTGGTCAGAATGAACTGGCATTGGCGAGCCGTCGCTGGTGGGTAAGGTCCTACAACATCCAACCCCCAGACTGCAAAGGGACAAGAATACATGGTAGTGTGGAGGGGCTCTAGTGTCCAATGAACAAAGATAGCATGAACATGGCATGCATGACACCTTTTGGAAAACTCGATGCTGTCATAGATCATGGAGGGCCAGAAGTACCCTAGCCTCAGAATCTGGTGAGAGAACTTTCACCCGGCCTGATGGGCGCCACACGAACCAGCATGAACCTCTTGCATGACCTGAGGGATCTCGACTCCTTAAATGAAAAGGAGGAGAAAGCCATCAAATCCACGTCTATAAAGGATATTCTCAAGGATGGGACCACTCTAAAGGTTAAACTGCAGTGCGTGGTGTCAGATTCGCTCGCGATCGTCCCAGTCTGATGGAAGATTACCACATTGGAGGTATTCAACCAAGGGTGTCCTCCAATTAGAAAATACTTCGATCACCATATCTGAAGTACTCGAGGCCCCTGATGTAGGGGAAACATCGGTAATATGGTTCACCCGCAGGCCACGATCAGCCTCCAGGGTAACAGGAGAAATGAATCTCTGGTGCGCTACATGGATAATCAGGTCGTCCTGTTCGGGCTCCTCAAGTGAGGCGGCCAGGCTGGCCAAAGCATCTACTCAACTGTTCTGTAACCAGGGTATATGAACGACCTCTAGCCGAGAAGGGAACTGAGCCATTACAAGGAGGGTGCACTCCACAAATGACATGAGTTCTAGCTTTCTAACAACATATTCACCCTTGACCTGCCTGATGACCAGCTCAGAGTGCCCTTTCACATGATGATGGGGTACGTCGATCTCGAGGGCCTGCTCGAGGCCAGTGATGAGGGCATGATAGTCGGCCTCATTTTTTATTCATCCCTCTGACAACAGGAAAAAATGTGGCAAGACGGCTTGCTCTGAGGTGATGAAGACGATACCGAGGCCCAATCTATTGAGCCTAGGATCGTTGATTCTTCTATCAGTGGGGCTTCGGGTGGCACCGTCAAAGTGCATCTGCCATCATGGGATGGCCTGATCGATTGAGAGTATTACCTCATCTGGAAAACCTTGATCTAGTGGCTGATCAATGGAGGTTTGGTGAGAATATAAAAATTCTTCCAACGCCTTTCCTTTGATAGCCTTCTGAGGTATGAACCAGATGTCGAACTGCTAGAGGATCACCACCCACCGTGCTAGTCATCCGGTCAACATAGGTCGGTTCAGGATGTATTTCAACGGATCTTCCTGAGAGACCAGATGTACCTCGTGGTGCTGCATGTAGTGCCGCAATTTCTGTATGTAAAATACGAGTATTAAACCATCTTTAGGGTTTAAGCTATATCCAAATCGGGTATCAAAATACCAACAAAAAACCAAAAAAAATTAAGGAGAAAGGGTCCAAGGACCATACCTTAACAAATCATTAAATCAACATGATGAAATCGATAGAAATATCAAAGAACGTAGGAGATCCGTAGAAATGGGTCGTGTGGCATCGAGACTCGGTCGAGGGTTTGAGCGCACCTTCTTCAAGTCACGATTGAGAGGAGGCCACGATCAAGGGATCTCCGTCCATGGAGGCGATGAAGGGGAGCCTTCCATGGAAACTGTCGTGCCAAGGGAGGGTTTTAGGGGGCGTGACACTACATCGATGGGGGTAATGGGGGAGGGGTTCGACACTGCCAAAGAGGGGGGGATAGGTGATCGTGAGAGGGATAAAAAAAGTGGTAATTAAAATAAAAAAAAAGAAAAGGAGAATGGGGCATGAGAGAGATTGGGAGAAAGCGGAGGGAAATAAAAAACAAAAAAAAGGAGAGGGGAGGCGTGGAAAGGGAGAGGGGTGAGGGGAGATGAGAGAAAAAAGAAAGAAAGAATAGGGATGGGGGTGTGCATGGCGCTAGATTATTTTTATTTTTTTTCTTAAATAAATTTTTTTTATCTTAATAATAATGATGATAATTGATAATAAAAATTATATTAATAATAAATTTATAATAAAGATAATAATAATAATACCGACAAAAATACTAATAAAAATAATAATAAATGAAATAATAATAATAAAAAATTTAATAACATAATAATAATAATCATAATCATAATTTTATTCATTTTCTTTTAAATAATGACATTATTAATAACAAATATATAATAATTATATCTATAAAAATTTCAATGATAATAATATTATTTACAATTTTTAAAAATAAAAATATTTTTTATCTATGAAATAATAAAATTATTATTACGATTTATACATTTAACTTATTTTATTTACATAAAAATTTATTTATTTTAAACATTAAACATTTGTGAGGGCACATGGGAAGATCGTGCGGTCACCGTTAACCATGCGATGTCCACGCACCGGTCTGACACCCACCAAAACTATTAAACGATAAAAATTTTAGACCAGCGCTTAACTTGCGCCTTGACGAAGCTAACAGAAGTCAAGAAATAATAAAATAAAATTATAATAAAAAGGGCCAGGGTGTGACAAGACACCCAAAGAAAAGGTAATCGTTTTATCCCTTCATTCAAAGTTCTTTTCATCTTCTAGTTAATCTTTATAAGTTGATACCATACTAAAATATTATAATAAGAATATAAAATATTCTGAGAAATTTTTTTGATTTTTTTAAAACCATATTCCTTCTTTCACCCGTCCTATGAAAAAATATCACCACGCATACATATGTACAACTTACCGTCTCCACATCGTAGTGCAAACTGCTTTTCATCTATACATCATTTAGAAGGGTATAACGATGAATCTAAATGACTTAAGCAATAAATATAGCATGATATTATTTATGTAAAATTATTCTTCCTTCTAATTCTATACCATTAATCTATTAAGTAAGTGATGTCATCGCTCATGCATATTTACATCTTATAGTCTCTACGACGCGATGAGTCTCATCTCCCATATTCACCATCCATAAATAATTATAAAAATATATATATTATAGATAATTATGAAATATATTACATAAAAAGGCTACTGTAATATATATATATATATATATATCACTTACTTCCATTAAATATGATAAGAAAATGGAAACATCATTTATTTATCCGTACGACCTACCGTCTCCATGAATGGTGTTTTACATTTCTTATATATATATATATTACATATTTTAATATTATGAATATATATGATATATAAATAATATTATACCTTCTAGAAGTAATTAAATCATGATCTATGTAATATGATCAAGAATAAAAAGTCAAAATACACATGACAAACAAAGCGATTATGTTCCAAAATGTTGCACTAACAGGATATTGTTCATAAACATGTAATATAAAGTCATAAAAGAATCACATATGATATAATAAATATTTTTATGATTCTTATATAAGTTCATAATATGTTTAAAACATTATATAGGAGTTTCAAACATGTAAGTACAATATCTGACCTAAGGTAAGGGTTAATTCCCCAATCTATTTATTATCCGAGATTGATTTTGTGTAAGTATTTACTGTGACATATTTATCATCCATGTCCATATTTCATAAAAATGATTTCAAAATGAATCTTTTAAGGTTTTATGTAATAGAAACTTTATCAAGATTAACATTTTAAATGTTTTAAAGTTTTATTTTACTAAATATGTTTAATTAAAGTCAGTGATTACAAAATGATATTAAGGATTTTTTTATATGGACATGAATGTTTTAAATGGTTAAATCCCTTAAAATGTTTCTAAGTTGTATTGTAATCTTTGATTCAATAATCTATTTTAAATGAATTCCTTTATAAATAGTGTGACTTTTAAAGGATTTCATGAAAATTGATATTTCTCTCAAAGAGTTTTACTGATTATTTTCAACTATCTCAACATGCATTATTGGATATTATTCTTGTTTGAGGTTGATTTATTACAATACAATATTCAGTATTGTATTTAATGAGTTGTTATTTTTTTGGTTGTGTATGCGCTATTTTTATACCATTCATTGATTCGTTTATGGTTAATGTATTGGTATTTCATATCTTGTTTTTAATATCAATGTTTATGTTATGTTTCACCCTTTTCATATGACGAATGACAATTTGACATAGTAAGTGATGGGAGGGGCCTGTTATATCCCCTCAATACATTTGTTGGTCACATGAGTCAAACTATATATGGACATGGATGAGGCCTTTCCCATTTATTCTTGATATATATTTGCATAAATCCATAACTATATATTTTTAGATATCTTGGCCGAGTCCTTGATGGTATATTTCAGAAGTACGACATTGTGCATTCCCTCATTACGAGATTAGTTATTGATATTTCATGTGATTATTAGACTATTATAATATGCATGTGAAATTCTAAATAAAATTATTTGATTTATTATTTCTATATTATGTTGATGATTATGTTTAAAAGGATTGTGATTTAGTTTTATACCTTAAACATAATTGATTATACTTATTTATTATATCTTACACTATATTGTTTATCCTTACTTATAATCTGACCTCAAACCTTTCTAATTTATTATTTTCCCAGGATGCCAAGAAGTGTTTTATGGTTGATAAGCTGGGTTAAGCTAGGGTAATAATGGAGTTATCAAAAGATTATCTATGTTATGTTTTATATTATACATTATGTTGGAAATTTTTTATATGTAATATATTTTTTAAGACTGCTAAACTGATCGGTCCTTTGGGACATGATTAATTATAATCATGCTAATGTCTTAAAATAATGCACCAGCTCTGGGATTTTGGGGTTGGGACATTATAGTTGGTTCCATATGAGGTTTAGCAGCAACCTTGGAAATAGATTTAGAAACCCATTATTAGGGATCATAACCCTAAGATAGACTTTGAGGATAAGTATAGTAGAACCCCCTAGAATTTTGGTATTGATCATGGATAACCTATGATTAAACCTATGATGTTATAGTATGAAAGTACCATCACTTGATTATATGTTTTTCTTCAATTAGATGTGTTCCTAACGGTCTGATTTTTGTTATTAGTTAATTAACAAAACGGGAAATAATTAGACTAACATTGAATTTGATGAATTATTTGGTGATTTTGAGGAAACAAAATTGGATAATTATGGGAGATAAATATATTTTCATTAGGTCAAATCATTTATCACGATGTATGATTAACAATGTGATCTTTTATGACTTTTATAACATATTGTGTAATAAAAGATGAATGTTTATAAATGTTCATATTTTAAAGAAGAATATAGGAAAGAAGATTTGGATTCCTACAGGTCATGAGGAAGGTAACAAGAACCCTAAATAATACCTCCAATGGAGGGGAAGATGTTATCTCTTCGGTAAAAAGGGTCATTGAGTGGCCAATTGTTATTTAGTTCAATGTGTCATATGTGGAAATCATGGGCATTACCCAACATAATGACAAGACATTACAAACCACTTCTAAACTGAAGAAGGGCCAATTCCATTCAAACCATTTAATTGGAAGGATTGATGTATTTAGGTATTTGGATCCAAAAAATATGAAGAGTGAATTATAGGAGTATTCATTTTATGTTTTTCGCTAATAATTTTCAAGAATATGTTGAATAGTTATAATGGAAACGAAAATTTGATTTAAGGGTATGATTATATTTGGATAAAATATGATTAAGGTAAAAACAACCCTTAATACATTTCCTATGTTAAGATAATGTTGTTTGGATAAAGAAATGTTGTCTTTTAATTACATGATTTGATGATGCAAGTTTCTTGATAACTAATTACGAATATTTCTATGAGTGGTTTTTCCTATCATGAATGAAGTGTAAATTTTTTGGGACTTAAGGAATAATACACTATGTTTCGAAACAAGGAAACATGCATGTCTTCAATATGGATATTTGATAAGTCGTGTTTTTAATGTGAAAAAAAGAGTATACACGATGAAGGTGGTCAGATGTTTGGAATGTGTCATCCAGGAAGTACCCTAGGAGAAATATGATATATATTATAAGATGATTTGGTTCATCTCTTTCTGATGTTGTAGATTTTCAGTATTTGGAAGGATTGTTAGGTTTTCCATTTATAGATAGTATGCGTTATACATCATTGGATTTTTCTAGATTAATGTATTATCATGAAATAGATGTACTTATACATATGTGATAACCTATGCCAACACTTTTGTTGAGACAGATGGAATGACATATCATTCAATTCATGGATCACATGATCTTTTAAAAATTCATGAATGAAAAATTCAACTTCATTTCCTTGAATAAGAGATTAAGTTGAAATTTTTTAAGTCATAACAAATGGTGGAATATTATTGAAATCAATAAATTATTTCTTCTCATGTTCTTCAACTTTAGGGAATGAATCTTCAAAACCAAAAAAAATTCCTAGTACATTCTTTTTTGCTGAGTCAATTGGTCCATCAGATCATCATACATTTATGGAATTAAAATTGTTGAATTTGTCCTAATATTATTCTCTATCACTCTCCATCAGAAAATGATGGATATATTTTTCATTCATTCCATATTTTCCTAAATTGAACCCTAGAATGTGTTATTTCCATTAACCTTTATACTTACCTATATTTATTTTAAAATAGACTCATTAAGCCATTTTTCGATGTGGTATTTCAACTAAGATGTTTTGAAATTCCATATCCCTAGTTTTCAATCCAATTTATAAATTGTGAGGAATAAATTTATTGAATGAGGGTATAATGTAACACCCCAATATTCAACGGAACATTTCCTTTTAATAATTTAATAACTTGCACTACATGCAACACCGAGTTCGAGCGTAACACGACTTCCCAAACTAGCCATTTAAAAAGTGGTTATAAATATTATTATCCACATATTGAATTATATACATTAAATATTTTTTCAAAATTCATATTATGTGTTTCTTAGACATAATATATGGAAATTTTCAATTTTCCAGATAAAAGAGGTATTTTTAAAATAATGTAGTATTTCCACCTTTTAATGGAAAACCCTTTTTAAATACAATATTTGACACATTTATATATTAAATTTGACTAAAAGAAATTTATCTTTAGAATCAGGACATAAAAATTTTTGGGGATAAATTTTTGGTGTTTTTCTTATAACTTTTATATTTTAATGAATAGTTAAAAATATTGCATTTTAATTCAAAATGGTTTTTTCATCTAAATTATTTAAATAGATAGATTATATTTTTATTGGTTTTAAAGTGTAATTGGATTATTTTTTATCAATTAACCAAATTTCAGTGATTATAAGTAATTTCACAATGGAATTGGACATAAACACATGTCAATCTTTTGATAGTTTTTACCTCTTAAAAACCAACTTTCTTGTTTTGAAAAGGGAAAATAATTTTAAAATTAATTCTTATCAATTATGTGTTTTGAATTTTGAAAAATGGATTCCATATTTAGAATAATATTGTCCAAATTTTGTAAATATGAAACTTTTATTTTTAAACATTATGAATAGTAACTTCATTAGTTATTTTTACTTACCATGTTTAAAGGGTAAATCATGTAAATAAGGGTAAAAAATAATATTATAAGAATATAAAAATACTATAAAATGTGTATAAATTCTATTTTATGATATATGTATGAATATGGTCATCCTTATGTCGTTTTTAGGACACCATGGAGTCACTTGGTTGTCAAAAAGACATGTTATAATAATTAATTTAAAATAATGGGAAATATAACATAAACATGTATCCTTTTAATAAAAAAATTTTAATTCAAGTTATATATGTGATATATTCATATATAAATATTCATTATAAATATAAAAATATTTCAAACATCAATGAATTTTATTTGTAGTTTTTAGACATTAAATAGTTAAATATATTTATGACTCAAAAATTATGCAATATTTACCTTATTAATGAAATAATCAAATAAATGATATTGTAAATACTATAATAAATGTAATTTCAAAGTTTTTATTCCATAAACTACATTTTTGGATGAATATGACATGTTATATTTTATTTAATGTTTTTTTATGGAATCATGTTTTTCTGACAATAAAAAAATCAATTACTGAATAGTATAAAAATTGACATAAATTAGTTTTTAAAACAAATACTATATTATTAAATAATAAAAAAATCCTACAAATCTATGATTTGGGAAAAAGACATAGATAATGGTAAAAATGTCGTTAATGATCCTCTTTAGGATCTCTTTTCATTTTATAGATACTATATTAACCCTATAATATAAAAATACAGAAAGACATTGTAAGAGTTAAATTGTTCGACTGAGGGTTAATCCAAAAAGATAAGGTTAATTTAATGACATAACTTGCATAAAAATCATCCTATGGGAGGATTTTGACCCATAGACATATTATTCCCTAATTAAATAAATTTTTATCTATTTGAAACCAAAAATAAATTTATAATAAATTAATATTTTAAACATTCCTAAAATTTCTCTTTACCTCTCTTATAAAAGGGAATTTCTCCTTCTCTTTAATTAACTCATCCAGAGCCCTTTATCTCAGCAAACCCATGAAGAAAACAATTCACAAATTCCCTAACATTTTCTTAGAGGCCTACCTCTAGGAATAAAACCAACATAATGATTCCTTTTATGCAAATCAAAAAAAGACACTCGAAGAAGTGGTAATGGTTTTTCCCTTCATTCAATGTTTTTTTATTCTTTTACTTCCTATACCAAAGTAGTTACCATACTAAAATAATAAATAAATAAATAATATATTATGAGATCATGTAATGATAATAGGAGAACCATATTCTTTATTTTACCCATCCTATGAAAAACAATACCACCATACACGCATTCGTACAGCTTACCGTCTTCACATAATGGTGTAAAACATTTTTCATCTATACATTATTTCAATGGGTATAATGATGAAAATAATTGAATTAAATAACAAATACAACATTATATTATATATGTAAAATTAATATTCTATCATGTTACATACCATTAATCCATTAATGAAATTATTTTGTCGCTCCGGCGTACGTACAGTATACCATCTCCACGACACGATGAGACTTATCTTCCACATTCACCATCAAATAATGATTTTAAAAAATACATATTATGAATAATTATGAAATATATTCCATAATAAGGCAATTTTAATAATATATGTGTCTGTGTGTGTGTACATATATTCCATTCACTAACTTCTATTCAATACAATAAGAAAACGGAAACAGGTTTTGTGTGTACGTACATCCTGCCATCAACATGAATGGTGTATTCCATTTCATATATCCGTCTGTTATATATTTTTAGATTATGAATATATATGATATATAAATTATATAATTCCTTATGTAAGTAATTAAACCATGATCTATGTAAAATTATCAAGAATATAAAGTCAAAACACGTACGATAAACAAAGCGATTGTGACCCAAAATGTTGCATTAACTTGAAATTATTTATAAATAGATAATATAAAGTCATAAAATAATCATATATTATATCATAAATATTATTATTATTTACATATAAGTTAATAATATGTTTAAAAAAATTATATAAGAGTTTTCGATCCATACTGAAAGTATCAGACCTAATTTAAGGGTTAATTCCTGAATATAATTATTATCCGAGGTTGTTTATATACAAGTATATATTGGAAAATATTTATAATCCATTTCCATGTTTCAAAAAAATAGTTCAAAAGGAATATTTTAAGGTTTTATTAAGGGTATTTTTAACTAGATCATCATTTAAAAATTTTCAAATATTTATTTCTATAAATATATTTAATTAATGCCCATGATTTCAAAATGATTTTAAGGATTTATTTATATAGACATGATTTTAATAAAATGCTAATTCATTTCAAAAGTTTCAAAGTGATATGGGACACTATGATTCAAAAATATCTTTTTCATGACTTCCTTTATAAATAGCATGACTTTTAAAGGATTTCATAGAAAAGTGATATATCTATCGAAGAGTTTTAGTGATTATTTTCAACAATGTCAACATCCATTATTGGATATTATTCTTGATTGAGGTTGATTTATTATAATTAATTCTTCCTTAATTTATTTAATGAATTATGACATGTGTGACTGGAGATGTTATATTTGTTACCATTCATGGTTTATGGTTAAAGTATTTCCACTTCATATGCTATTTTTAATATGAATATTTATGTTATGATTCACCCTTTTTATATTAGGAATGCATTAGACTTAGTTAGTAATGGGAGGGACCCGCCATATCCTCTCGATGCATTGGTATGTCTCATGAGACAAACTAGATATTGACATGGGTGAGGCATTGCCTGTTTATTTTCAGATATGGATTCGGTTGAGCTCATAACCATTTATCTCTAGATGTATTGGAAAAGGCCTTGGCGGAATGTATCAGATGTTAGAATTTTTCATTCCCTCATTATGTGATTAGTTATTGATATTACATGTGACTATTCAACTAAAAGAATATCCATGTTAAATTTTAAATAAAATTATTTGATTTATTCATGCCATTTTATTGTGATAATTATGTTTCAAAGGATTCTGTTTCATTTTTATATGTTTCCTTAAAATTTTATGCTTATTTCTAATAGATTTTTTATATTGTTTATCCATACTAAGCATCTGAGCTCATCCATTTCTTATTTTTTATTTTCCTCGGATTCCAAGAAGTGTTTTATGATTGATATATAGGATTATAATAGTGGAATAATTTATATCTCAATGGATTATCTATGATATGTTTTATGTTATAAATTATAATGTAAATATCCTGTATGTAATATATTTTTCAAGAATAATATATTCATTGGTCCATTGGGAGATGATTCCATTCTATCATGATAATTTATTAAAATACTGCGCCGACTTTGGGCTTCTAGGGTCGGGGCGTTGCAGGACCAGGTTCCTCAATGACATCTGACTCGACCAAACCTTCTTTAAAATTAACAAAAAAATTATAAACCCTATGTAAAATGTAGAAAAATGATATGGGGGAATTGACAACAAAATTTCATAAACAAGGGGTCATGATATAGACCAAAGAAAATCATGTTTTTGGTCTTGGTAAATGCGTACCATTGATAATATAAATGTATCAACAAATTTAACCATAAAATTAATATCCGAAATTAAATAAGAAGACACCTTGTCACATATAATGTGAACTATAACATGGAACCCATGTATAGTTCCAAGAGTTCCATAAGTGCTTACTGCAATTGGAGCCCATCTAATGTGATATATGAATGGATTCACAAGTATCACTCCCTTACCCGAGTAAGATACAATATAATCTCGTACCTCATATTTATCTTAGGGGAACGAGTCCCTCTTGTGGTCATTTTTAACCATTTAGGCACCCATCTCGTCCAAGATGTCTCCCCTAGGGAATTGATATCACTCAAGCTAAGGTAAAATTAATGTGAGGTGATCCCACCCAAGAATACGAGTATCGCCCTCGAAAGATTCCTAATCCATCAGAAAATATGATCCTGATCATGATGAGCATGTCCTATGAAATCCATATATGGAAAACTAAGTATTGATCACAACATTAATGAATCATTTAATCAATTAAATTAAAAACATTAAAAGGGAATATTAGTGAAGATGACATAATATGAAATAAGGCTAATCTAAAGGGACACACCCCTTTTCCATTTCATTTTATAAAAAAAGGGGAACATATATAAGTAATCTAGATAGAGAATAAAGAACATAAAAAAGGTCACAAAGACACCCATACCATAAAAAAACAAGTAAAAGTATGTATATCGCATTTTTAATTTGAATATAGGTCTCCTCATTTAGCGGGTTTATTAGAAAAATGGCTTTGTAATTAAAAAAATTAATTTATTTCACTTTAGATAATCCAATCAAAAATCATACAAAAACCTCTTTCAAGGTACTTATGAAATACATGAACATCTCAATTTAACATACAAATAAATGGGCGCACCAAAAGGGGTGGCTCTAACAAAAGAAGACAACCATTATAAAGGGAGACTAAAGAAACCCACCCAATATGGTGGTTCATGTTGAGTTCATAACCTCCAATCACACCAATAATAAACTAAATTCATCAAAAATAATGATAATAAATATTATTCAGGGAAATTTGTAAAATAAAACTGACACGAGGTATGTCGAGTGCACAATACAAAAAAGAATTTTTTTTATAATTCAATGAATCTTTAGGGAAGAACTATGCACCACCAACCATATAGCATGGGATACCCGCACATCTGATATTGAGTCTTTGTTTGGTCCAGTTTGAGAGAATTCGAAAAAACATAAGAATGCCTTGAATATAGTTAAAATTAGGTCACATAAGAATAACACTAAGGGAGGGAAAATAAAATATTAATTGATGTAATAGGATTTGTATAATTGAAGAGGAATCTACAATGCACTATATGACACTCAAATTGGAGGCTAGATGAGGAAGATACTCATATCCCTAGAGGAGGAGATGAGGAACAGCTCTAGAGAGAGGGTTATTGTGCATGAGGAGGATAAGAAAAGAAAGATGAAGAATAAAATAAGGAAAAGGAAAAAATTGGAATATCACCCCATTAAATGATGTTTATTTTTTGACAACATAGTTGGAAAATCTATATAATAACCAAGATTAAGGAACTGCCCATGTAACCCCTCCCCCCTACATTGGCTAGCTACATAGTTTGTCTAACCATGTGTATCCCATGAAAAATACCATTTTCAGAAACATACTGCAAGTTGTATAGCCATGTGTCCAATACCACATGGTAATACTTAATAAAGGGGAAACCCCTACTCATCTGGACCATGTTTCATGGTTTTTTATAAACGAACCATGGTTTGAAACAAAAAATATGCCTTCGTAATTCTTCCTCCAAGCTTGATTTCTAGCTCATCTATTCATCATACTTGAAGGAACACCCGAGGGACCCCTTGGGCCATGAACCAAGTCCAAAAACAACACATTTAAGTGTTACAACTCTCGTAATACCATTATGAATATCATTTTACAAATTAGATCTCCTTACAAATTAAAATTATAATTCCATTAGAATTCCATGTCGTCCAAAAACATGGGATTCTACAGTGGCCCTAAAAGAAAAAGTGGGGAGACTACACCCTCTTGTCTAAGAACAATAAAAATAAAACATAACCAAACACACATAAATTAGGGGAATTTTATATTATGCATAATATCTATATACATACTAATGAATGGTTTTTTCCAGACATGTGTCGCTCCATCAGCACTTCCCTCCATACACCACTTCCTACACAAAACTTAATTACCTCAATAGTGACTCCCCTATCTTTTCCCTCCCTTGATTTCCATTAGTGCGACCCTATGTTTTTCGACTACCTCCCATTCGGATACCTCCATCCCCATCTCCTCTCACCTCTGGAACATCATAACCATACAGCGCCCTTCAACTCCATGTCTCTGGCACTCCATGATCCTCATATCCATCTTTGCCAGCTCCCCCT
The DNA here is from genome assembly GCA_963277665.1 of Viscum album. Lineage (NCBI taxonomy): Eukaryota > Viridiplantae > Streptophyta > Magnoliopsida > Santalales > Viscaceae > Viscum > Viscum album. The sequence goes on along the minus strand of OY728150.1, from coordinate 1,875,427,702 downwards.
CTCTGGCACTCACCATCTCCTTGCCTCTATCTCTGTTCACAACAATCTATCACCTCAAATCCGGAACTCCATCACCTCGGATCCATTTCCACGTTCACCTTTACCTCCTCCGTCAATAAGCACATTCGGTTTACCACTAAAAACCTACTCCGTTCCAAAATCTGCTTCACCGTTAACCGCCAAAGATGACCTCCAACATCCTCTTCGCGAACCCCTATACCATCACCAACAAAATTTTCCGAAATTATACAGATCTACATCTAAAAAACTGGTATGTTCTTATAATTTTTTATAAATTTTTACCATTATAACACATTTTGTTCCCAGATATGTGTGCGATAACTTTTTGGCGATATACTTAGTCCGTCGACGCATTCTACAACCACTGTCCCTTTTTCCCTCTGGAAACCCATCAATTCGTCTGCATTAGATATTATCTATTACAAACAAATAAATTTCCTTCATTTTCACTTAAAGATAGTTATTCTATACTAATTTATATTTAGCCATGATATTCTTTCATCTGAGGTGTTTCATTATTTCTGTATCTCTATGACATGTACTTTGATTTTATACACATTCTATTTTAATGTATCAGTAATAATATGAGTCGATTCTTGTGATTTTTTTGTTTTCTGAATTTTATCTACACCATTAGATGTGGTATGTCACAAAATCTAAATAGTTTCCTTCCATAAATAGTAATAGATACAAAATGAATACCGATTAATGGAGTATGAAATTGGTATTCCTAACCAAGATTACACCAACTGAGCATCACAGATGGTTGTGGGTCTGAAAACTAGAGTCCTTTGGGTCATGTTCCATAAAGACGAATCCCCCAATCCCATTGTTAGTGTTCCATTGATTTTTCTTTCGATGATCAATGTGTATCCTATTATCATATTTCCCTATGTTAATTCATTTATGGAAATGTAGATTAAAAACTCCAATGGTTTCTACTATGATAACTTTTCCAAATACAATGGTTATAACCCTAATCTTTAGATTGAAGGATTTAGTTGCATGTATGTTAATAATCTTATAGGTTATTGAGAAGAGGAAATATTTGAATAAATTTTTTTATTTAGTTTTTTCCTTCATTTCTCATCCCATGATCCTACACCCCCTCTTCCTTTTGTTGAAAGGTACAATGAAATATGAGGGGCTATACTTTTTCAGCCTGCTGAAGACGTTTAAACCTAGAATTGATTAAATAAACAGATTCAAGCAATGATAAATAATATGAATATAGCTCAACATGAGACTATAGTGTTGGGAAGGGGAGCTTCTAAGGTGCGTCATTTGATGACTGTTTGATTTCAATCACTGAAAAACATCATGTTATGTGTTTCATATGTTTTAAACTATTTTTCAACTAAGAGAATTAATTTTTTTTAACTACGAAATATGTTTTTTATATTGATTAGAAGAAAGGGATATTATTTTTGGTTATACACAGAAATATATATTTGAGTTTACCCAGCTTATATTCCAATGGTATTTTTCATAGTAGGAAATTTTTCCTCCTACACAAGAATACACCAACTGAGCATTGCAAATGGTTGTGGGTCTGAAAAATAGACTCCTCTTGGTCATGTTTAATAAAGACGAAGCCCCCAATCTCATTTTTAGTGTTCCAATGATTTTAATTTCAATGAAATATTTGTTTCCTATTATCTTATTTCCCTATGATTACTCATTTATGTGATGGTATATTAACAACTGTATTGAATTATATTACGATAACTTTTCAAAAACAATGGTTACAAACCAAATCTCTATATTGAAGGCTTGAGTTGCAGGTACATTAATAATCATGAATGTTTTGGAGAAGAGGAAATATTAATATAAATTTTTTTATTTAGTTTTTTCCATTATTTCTCATCCCATGATCCTATCCTACATATTTACTTTTTTTGAAGGGTACAATGTATAAGGAGGGGCTACGCCTTTCCAGCTTGCTGATGACTTGTCAGTGCAGAATAATATGAATATATCTCAACTAGAGACTGAAGTACTGTGTAGGGGTGTTGTTAAGGTGTGCCATTCAATTACTTCATGATTCAAATCATTGAAAAAACATCAAGTTATGTGTTTCATATGTTTTAAACTATTTTTCATCTAAGAGAATTAATTTTTTTTGAACTATGAAATATGATTTTTGTATTGATTAGAAGCAATATCGATTATTTTTGGTTACACATAGTAATATTTATTTAAGTTTACCCAGCTTTTATTCCAATGTTTTCTTATAGTTTTTTAGATTGGAGTATGTATTTCATATCCACTACAAACATTCTAGTTTACCCAGATTTTATTTCAATTGTTATTATATACATATGAAATACAAATATTCTGCATTATAAAAGTTAAGATACATGAATCTATTTTTAGATCATGTATTAACCATGTCAATTCTTAAAAACCATCCACCTATATGCGTTGGTTTTATATACTGATGAAAATAGAAACATATTTATGTATTATCCATCATAGTTTATCACTTACTGTTTGACCATGCATAAACTGATTTAATCAAATAATAGCACTTTGCATCAACCTTTTCCCCCATTGACCCTCCAATTATCTCTACACGCACTTCCACATCCTAAATTTTCTTTTCCAATCATTGAAATATAATCCCATTAACATCATACATCAGGGTGGCAGATATAATAATCAATGTGCATTTTATAGTAATATCTTTACCAGGTTTTCCATGAACTGAAATAAATTTTCAGTTTTTGACCACATTTTTCCCCCAAGAAAGTCGATATATTTCCATCTTATTAGAGAATCTCCTCATTCCATGAGACACCACTTTAGCATGAAAGAAACATATGCCAACACATAGGTAGATTTAAGATTTCTATTTGAATTTAATCATTTTTTAATTCATACATATTCTTCTTTTTTACAAACTTGTGTAATCTGTTGCACCTCCATTTTTTTAATATTTTAACTCGCAATAGATTATCAATAAACTTTGTGTGCCCTTTTAAAAATGATGTGATATCTATTATTCATTAATTATATTATTATTTTAAAATTACCTTATAAATTTATATATCCATTATAACTCAACTATTAATTATTTAATCTCTATTTATTTTTTAGTATTTCTATTTTCTTATGATTTTTCTTATTCCATTAAAATACATTTTTTCTTCAAATACATCATTTGGAAAAACTATTCGATTTGGTAAGAATATTTATTCATCTATTCATTTTTCAGGGTTCACACATTATTCCACCACTTCAAAACGAGTTTCTGTTTTGGAATGCCTAACTTACTTTATTCACTGGACAATCTATTTATTTTTCTCTCTTGTATATTTTAGGTACTCATCATTACTAATTTTTATAAAGGTGTTTCATTACTTGCATAATGAAATTTCCATGCACCATTAAAAAATATATTATATGATGTATAATAATGTTCCACTGCTTTTGATTTCAATGAGCAAAGTGTTTCATATTAGACTGTTTCCCTATGGTTTTTATGTGATTACATATTAACAATTATAATGGTTTCTACTATGTTTAATATTCCAAAAACATAGGCTACCACTCATAACTCTAAATTATGTCCTGGAGTGGCTGGTAGGTTCATAATTTATCATGTTTGTGTTTTGAGAAAATTGTCATAAAATTTGTTCTCATTTGTTTTTCCCTTCATATCTCATCCCATGATCACATCCCTCTTCTATTTGTAGACAGGTACACTGAATTTGTAGGTTTCAATGCCTTTTAGGCCTACTAATGACTTCCCATCCTAGAATAGATAAAATAACATTCTTTGGGAGCTGAGGGAGAATCTTCAGAGAGCTCATGTAGATACACCAGGGCTGCATATGGGTGCTATTAAGGTGATCCATTCACCGAATTCTTGATTTATAATACTGCTAAATTGGAATGTTATCTGTTTCCAATTTTGTAATTTATATGTAAGGAAATTTCTTTTTTTAAACTAAGGAATAATTTTATTAGATTTGAATCAATAACATTTTTTTGATTATGTACATAAACAAACATCCGAGTTTACCCATCATTTATTTCAATGGTTTCTTAATTCTTTTTAGTTTTCCTTATGTATTTCACATCCAAAAAAATTTAGTTTACCTAGATTTTATTTCAAAAGTTTTTATGTACATGGACCATAAATATATTATACAGTGTAAGGTTTTATCATTGAAATTGATTTCTGCTATTAAAATTGCATATCCTCAATTATATTTACTTTTATAAATTATCATTTATATTTTTTGAATTGAATTTCTTGGTTGTAGGAATCTCATTCATATTTTCTTAATTTTGATTCATATATATAAGAAATAGAATGTATGCATTTGAATGATGAGTTTATTTTTTTTAATAACTTCTACTATAATTATAGAAGTTCTAATACATAGCTTTGAGAAACACAATCAGAATAAATCTACATAGATTTCTATATTCTTGGTTAGCTTCATATTAAAATTTAGTATTTTTAATTTTTAATTTTATTACATTTCGAGATTGAAAACAATATAATAGAAGGTGAATTTTAATTCATATAGGGTAGAAACAAAATGCATATATTTGAATAATGAGATTTTATATCTTTTATCATGTATTAGATGGTTATAAAGGCTGTATTATATATATTTCATCAACATAATGATAATAAATTTTTGTGGATGATGAATAATCATAAATTAAATCAATAATGTGTGCATATTCCAGATTAAAGAGTATATTGTGTAATATTTATATAATGTAGAAACACTTTATAAAATACATAATAATCTATAAATCTGTCAAAATGAAAATATATATTTTAATTATTATTTTATCAATAGGATGTATGAATTACATATAGGTATATTTCATATTAGAAATATGGAAATTGTGTACATAGTATAACACTTTTTTTCACCATGTCTTAATTCCTCATTTTCTAATGTTAATATTTATATTAATATTTTCCAGTCACATTATTTATTTTTCATTTTATTATCCTTATTTCAAATTTTAAACCCAAATACATATTACAATGAGCTTTCTCTTCCACCAGGTATTGAATGAGAGTTTACATATAGGTATTTTAAACCCTTCAGGTAATTCAATGGTGGAATTAATTTAAAGGAACTCAACAAGGATGAATCTAAAGTTGGTAATGTTTGTCGTGTATCATTTTCTAATATCATTTGTATTTTTATTTGAATATTAATTTACAATATTTATAACATAAATTAATTGTTTTAATGTATCATAAATTTTTTCATATAGTTGTAGAATCATTATTCAATATTTTCTATATGTATTAGTTTGTTATGTGAGTGATATGTGTTTACTATAATGTATAATTTATTCTATAGATTTGTCTTTTATTATTTAATACGAGGATCATATGGCCTCAAATATAACATTAATTAGAGTAATGATCAGAATTTGAATTATTTCATGTTTTCATTCATGTATTCTAATTCTTATTGAAAGTAAAATGGCATTCTTTAAAAATAATCTTAAATATTGTTTATTATATTTATGATGTCCCACCAATTATGTGACTTGGATTTTAGTAATATGTATCACTAATTTTTTATTTAAATATATTCAATGTCAATGTTAATTTTTATTTTTGAATAATAGTATTTTTATTGAAGATAATAATTGATCAATACCACCGTATGAATGAATGGGTGAGTTCATAGGAAGGTTTTTTATTTCTTGCATGAGAAGGTCCAGTAGAATTTTCTTTTTATCATGATTCAGTGGGTATGCTTCTGTATTTTTTTATGATGTTTCAAACCCAAAACTTCTTGTCCCTTTTCTTTTATTTTATTCCCATCAGTTATTTTACAATATATCAAACAAAAAAGATACTAAGAGTAGCTCCAGAATTGACTGAAGCTGGCATTTAATAAAGATAGAACCTTTTCCACGACAAATGATACCGACATGGATGACTCAATATTCAGGTGTTGTATTCTTTTATAAATTTTTAATTTCTGATTCTAACATGTCACCTCATGAGCATATATCAATGATCACATTCATTTTCATTGGCTCTAGAACTGACTCAAGCTGCCAACTCTGCTACTAATATCTTCTGTTTATTCAATCATGTAGATGTTGTGGTTTTGATGTGCTTCATCTGATATAGCCTCGGGATTATGGAAACAATCAGAGGATCCATCGTTGGAGATGTGTTATTGCAGTTTCATTCCTTCTATATCTGACCAAGGAAAAAAACGAAGTAAAAAATGGATTTCTTCAATGAAATTACAGGGTATGTTTCTTGTTTTTCCCGTCCTGTTTATTGCAATTTATCCATTTTATTCCAAACCATGAAATGAAAAATAATGTTGTGGTCTGATCTATTTTTGATTCCTCCAGGTATTCAAATTCTGGTGACATTAATTTGGTAGAGAAACTAATGATGAAATCTTTTGCAAGGTACATAATCATCTTTGAAATGGTAACATCTTTATTAAAATGTGACATGCACAAAAACTTGTAACCCCACTTGGCTCCCATAAATTAATCATATATATCATTGTAGTGAGGTGATTTTCTCATCTTCTAATTAGTATCTTTGACATGTGCCACACTGGTTGACACTAGATGCATCTGACTATCTCAAATCCCTTACATGCAGGGCCAGCTACCTTTTGTTTCATACGACTGTATCCTGCAGCTAAATAGGTTACTGTTTCTTCTCTGCATCAGTCACTGTAAAAAATGTATGTAGCACAAATGGACCAATTCTCATGTTATAATTTTTTCTTTTTAATGGGATTTCATACTATGGATGGAAAATTGTAGTAATTTTTTGGTTCCCGTTTGATTCTACAAGGATGTTCTAGCATCAATGTATAGTTTTCTACACATTGTGACTATTTTAAATTATCCAAAAAACTCTATGTTCTACAGTACCTTCTTAATTGTGTAATTTATGGGGTATTTATAGTTTAAGTCATGTGGCCATGGATGTGGGTGAATACAAGATTTTTCATTATGTATTAAAAAAGTAAACATCTCATGAAAATCTCATGTTCTGGGAATATTTACTTATGTCCTATAATTATTCACAATGAATTATTTAGTCTTTACAATTGTGGAAAATGATTAGTTTTAATCCTTCATCATATAAACATGTTTATTTATAGAATAATTATGAGATGGAATCATTATATTTTTCACTATATTATTTTTGTTCACCACAATTTTCATCATTTTTTCGGGAATATAAAAGCCTGAATTCCACTGTGTGATTGGTGTGTTTAGTCAAAATAGTCCATATATATGAACATCCAATTGGACTATTTTAGTATTCTTTCGGACATAGACACACACACACACACAGACACATATATATATATATATATTCAAATAACGTTAAAATTTATTATGAAATTAAATCAACACTGTGTTATAATATTTTCATTATAAAGTGAAATTTATTTATGATGACGATATGTTAAAAATATTAACTCCCAACTATATTAGATTTCAAAGAAACCACACCGAACGAAATCATGATTCTTAATAATCCTCACCCCAACATATTATCATCACCCCAACAAATTGTCAAGGCCATCTGCTCCCTTCAAAATCCAAGAACCATTAAACTCTCTAGGTTTCCTTCCACCATTTATCACAATCTTGCCTCTATCCTCCAACTACACATTCACCTCCACCTTCTGTTTCATCTATGTCTTTTATCTCTATCTCTTCCATTATATTGTGTCCCATCTACATCACAATTAATCTTCACTTTATTTCCTCATGTCACGGGCACCCCATTCACTTCATTATCACCATTTTATTCTAAACCATATATTGAGTAAAACGACATTACAAATTTTTTTGAATGACGCAGAAACAAAAAAATTGAAACAAAATTGAATACTCCCATGCATTTTCACGGGCGGGGTACTAGTTATACTAAAAATAGAAGATTTCTATAATAAATGGAATGAAACATCTAGTCATACAAACTCAAATCATGGGAAACAAACAATAAAGGGTCTCCCACTGGGCCCACCACATTTAAAAAATAAGAAAACTAAAAATAAAATATATAAAGATCTAATTCCAACTCCAATAAAAACCCCATTCCCAGTCTCTCTAATGATCATGATACACCATCCTAGACAAGAGAGTCCATAAAAGCATCTTTTCTCAAACAAGAAACAGTATGCCTCAATACAAACCATCACAAAACCTAGGCACTAACATAGAAACATAAATTATGTTTTCACAAAAACCAAGGGTCACATACTTGGGGTGATAAATAAAACATAGTAGGCCTCCCCCAATGATGATCCTATATTTTATATCATAAAAAGTTCATGCACATGTGATATACCTTACATATCTGAAACTGAAAATGACATTAAAGGAACAACTGCATAAAACCAAGGGGGTAAAAAAATAAATCCACCAACCATGGGATATGTCGTGACACCCAAGGTAGAACTACCCATGGTCTAGACCACACAAAAGGATTGATAACATGTGGATCACATAGCCACATGAAAAACTGTACATCCTATATATCTACATAGGAACTCCAAGAAGACTTAATGAAAAGGGAATGAATTCCATGTCATAGTGTGTAACCATAGGTATACACATAACAAAGAAAATTTCTCAGGCTCTCCGACTCCAATGTAATGATCTCTATTGGTGAAACAATATCCCCTCTATATGTCTGAGAATCCATCATGTACTAAATTTCTCGAAAACTAATCGGGCTATAGAAACACATGGACCCAAAAAATACACCTCTATACGAGATCTATACACATTCATTTGATGGATGTAATAAATTATGGGCACCATAAACCAACCCAAAATAATATCCATATAAAATAAATTCACCACACAACCAGAGAACACACTAAATATAAGTGTATCACACCCATCCAGATCATCCATTTGTTCCATAATCCTATTTAACAATAGTTATCTAATAGAGAAAATAATTTCAATTAATTTATATTGAATATCATTGTTTTAAACCCACAAAAGTGTTCCTCTAAGATTAATTGTTTCATTTTTATGATATTGGTGTCATTTTGAGCTGAATTGTAAAAATAGGCCATTTTGGATTTTTAACAGTTTTAAATTATATTAGTAGATTGGCATTAACATTATCTACACTGATCTAAATTGCCAAATTCATTATTTTTCAGATTTTACACATCCAGGGCTTCAATTACTATTTTTGTACTAAAAGCTGAATCAGCCATATAGAAGCTCAAAAGAAGCTCACAAGTGGCAGAAAGAAAAAAAAATTCAGTTCTTCCTGGTTTTGGTGTGGGATCCATAACTCATCCATGGTGCGCCCAAATCTTGTGAACATCGGTGGGTGGACGCGAAAGGAGTTTTGCAGAATCTTTTATGAAGGAAGAACCGAGTGAATTGGCCATTTATGGGGTCATTAAATCACCCTAATCTGGAGGCTTTTGTTTTGGAGAGTCTGACTGGACAGCATAAATTCTCAGAGGAAAACGGCCATAACTCTTGGAATACATGTCCAAATCCGCAGAGATTTTGAGGGGACACGGGCAAGGGAATTATGAACAACATTAAAAAGGGTCTCAACGCATGAATATGTCATCTAATGGGGCAACAACGCATCAACATCCAGGGGAAAATTCTGGCTACAAAAGGAGGAGAGCTCCACCTTGTCAAAGCATTCCATATTCCATCCCATTCCTTCTGGGACACCACAATCAGAGACGGGAGGAATCCAAAGGAAACTCGGGGAAATTTTTCTTTAGCATCATTCTATTTCATTATTTTATTTTTCATTACTTTAAAATGTCTCTCCTCTCCTGCAACATCTCGTTTACCCCATCTATGCAGGGGTAGTTTCATTTGAGTGATCGGAAAGAGGGGAGGCTGAACCTATGTGTTTTCTTTGAATTTTTGTGCTTGAAAGGAATAAAATTTCTTCTTCTTTCTTATAATGGTTTAAATTATTAATTATGTATTAAATTCCAAATGCGGTAGTGTTATGTTTTTGATTCTGAAATTATAAATTACTTTCGTCGATGATCACATCTCCCTCCACCCAATTCTAATCTGTATACGGTGGAACAAGATTAGGGTTGGGTGGTGATTGGTCGGCGGTTCTCAATCAGGTGTGTAGGATTGTATGTCGAAATCATGGTTTATTAGGGAACAAAAATTCCAGGTCTGGGATTACTCTAATTAATCAAGAGACCTTCTACAACCCTAAGCACATTAGAAGGAAGATAGACCAATCTAAGGTTTTTGAAAGGAAAATTCTCATCACATTTATCTGACTAAGGGAGAGAGAGGACTCGGTAGATGAATCTCTCTCTTACCAGTTTAAGGAAAAAGAAGAGATAAAATTTGGAAACCATAATGGCACAACACTAGGTCTAGACGAACCCAATCCGATCACCATCTTTATCATTTGTTAAAACTAATATTTTTAAGAAAACCAACAAAAAGTGACAACCTTATTTTGTGTGAACTCTTCTTAGGGAGACTACCTAGGATCAACTGCTATACTATACTTAGGTAAATAAAATATTGTTTTTCCATGCCCCACGATAGACGTGCGTCACACTTGGTATCGTTGCTGGGGAGGCAGTGCCTCAATGATTTTTTTTAAAAAAAATCTCTTTTGAATGACCCGTAGTTCAAATAGTAATTTATTAGAATTCAATCCCAAAATTGCACGCACAATAACCAAATTGAGAAATAAAAATCTTCCAAAATATTTTGAAGAAATCAATCTCACCGATTCAAGTGAAACCTTGAGTGAAGACATTGAACCTTTAATAATGGTTGTACATCCCAACCAAACCCTACGTGACATCTGTGCACCTCAATTTTCCAATCAAAATTATCAACTATCAATTCCTGCCTTAGAAAATGATTTTGAATTGAGAATTAACATGATCCAAGTGCTTCCTAAATTTCATGGTCTTGCAGGTGAAGACCCGAATCGACATACACAAGAATTAACATATGTCTACTCCAGCTTCAAACCTCAAGCAGTCGCGGATGAACATGTGAAGTGGATGGATTTCCCATTATCACTAGAGGGAGAAGCAAAGGAATGGTTGTAAAATCTGCAACCGGGGGAGATCAGTTAATAGGATGATCTAAAAAATGCTTTCTACAAAGATTCTTCCCAACATCCAGAAGCAATACAATAATGAAGAAGATTTATTTCATCCATCAATCAACTGGAGAAACACTCTATGAATACTGGGAACGTTTCAAGAAGATTTGTGAAAGTTTTCCACACAAAGATATAAAAGAGGACCAATTCCTTGTGTGCTTCTACCAAGGATTGCTTGAAAATAACAGGAATCTACTAGATGCCTCATCGGGAGGAGCCCTCATTGATAAATCACCTGCAGATATACAAATTCTGATTGAAAATATTGCACAAAATTCATAGCAGTTTGGCACTCAAGGTATGATCACCAGAGGAATCCATGAGGTAAGAACATCTGATTCAGTAGATTTAATTAGGAATGAAATGGGTAAACTCACCAGGTTGGTGCGACAAATAGTTGTGAACCATGTGAAGGAATAACAAGGACCGAATCAGGAATGTGGTTTATTCTCTTAAAATTCTCATTACACTGATCAATGTCCAGAAGTGCAGGGGACATAAAATTGTGGTGCAACCTATCAACAAAGGCAATACCAACCGCAAACCCAACTAGGGTATGGGTTTCAACAGAACCAAGCCAGACCACCTTTTCAGCAGCAATATCAGAACCCAATAGCATTCTGACAACCTTATCAGAAGACCTTCCAAAAACAACAAACTTTCCAACCACCACCATTCCAGCAGAAGAATTATTAGCAACCATCCACTAGTGCACCAACAAATGAAGACCAACAGCTGAAGACGAGAGTTGCGTGAATAGAAGATAAGATGGAAAAGCTAGCTGATCAATTTTCAAGCATTATGGATGCTCCCACCAAGAACCAAGGTAAGATTTCTGCACAAATAATTCTCAATCCCAAAGAGAATGTTAGTGCAATGACAAACGGAAGAGGGAATGAGCTCAAACCACCAGTACAATGTGAGGAGGATGAATCTAGGGAACCTACAGAAGATCGTCCTGTCCAACCAAAAGATGGAGTCAACAACAAAGTAGAAAGAACAAGGTTCAAGAAAGAAAGACTTGAAACACCATTGCAGAAACAACAAAGGGTGAAAAAAGATATCCCAACACCATTCCTATCAGCATTGGTTGAGTCAAAGAAGGGATAAGAAGAACGACTTCAATGGGAAATTCAGGAAACATTCCGAAAAGTTGAGATTAACATTCCACTACTGGATGCAATCAGGAAAATCCATAAATATGTAAAATTTCTTAAGGAGTTGTGTACTAAAAGAAAGAGGATGGATGGAAAGTAAAGAATCAACTTAGGAAGAAGCCTCTCATCATTGATCACACCACCGATACAGCAAAAATTTCATGATCCAAGGACATTCTCTATTCCCTACACTGTCGGTTCTTTAAATTTTACTGATGCACTATGTGATCTTGGAGCTTCGAAAAATGTGATGCCTCACTCAGTGTTTTCATCTTTGCAGATCGAAGACCTAAAATCAACTCGGGTGGTGGTACAATTAGCAAACAGATCCACCGTGTTCCCAGTTGGAGTCATTGATGATGTACTTGTAGGAGTGAGAGGATTAATCTTTCCAGTAGACTTTTATGTCCTTACCATGGAAGAAAAACGAGCACCATCCCAATCTCCCATCATCCTAGGGAGACCATTCCAGAAAAAAACAAGGACAATCATCAACGTTCATGAAGGAACACTCACCATGGAGCTCGGAGATAGTACAGTACACTTCAATATTCTTGATACGATGAAACACCTGTCCAGCAATCACTTACTTTATGCAATCTCCCATGATGAAGGTATAGAACCAATTGAAGACTCAGGTATGCTTCATGGATTTTTATCTATGGGAGAACACTCTTAATTTTAATTTTATAGCTCCAATGAACCTGAAAATTCTGATATCATGTTAGAGGATGAGGTAAAATAGGATTTTTTTTCGATGATTTGTTAAAAGGAAGTGAGATTATTCCAGAGAATTCAAAATTAGAAGTAGGAAACCTAAATGCAATATCAACCCTTGAACAACCCCCATGTTTAGATCTGAAGCCTTTGCCATGTGACTTGAATTATTCTTACCTAATGTAAGGAGAGAAATTACCAGTAATCATTGCCAATAACCTATCCCATTCACAACAACAAACATAGATTGACCTTCTCAAAAGGAATGTCAAAGATGTAGGATGGAGTTTAGGTGATATTCCAGGAATCAACCCTAAGGTATGCTCTCACAGGATATTTTTCAAAAGTGATTCTCGGCCAGTTAGAAAACCTCAATGAAGGCTCAATCCCACAATCATGGAGGTCATTAAGAAAGATATTGAGAAATTGTTAGCACTGATATCATTTACCCAATCTCTAATTCTCAATGGGTCAGCCCAATTCAAGTAGTCCCCAAGAAAACCAGCCTGACCACTGTTACAAATGAAAGAAATGAACTGATTCCCATGAGAATACAAAATAGATGGAGAGTGTGTATAGATTACAGGAAGCTAAATCAAGTTACCAGAAAAGATCACTTTAATATTCCATTCATTGATCAGATGCTTGAAAGGTTAGCTAGAAAAACTCATTACTATTTTTTAGATGGATTCTCATGATATATTTAGGTACTAATTGCACCAGAAGACCAGGAGAAGACAACCTTCACCTGCCCTTTTGGAACATTCACCTACAAAAGGATGCCTTTCAGGCTATGCAATGCCCCAGGTACATTTCAACGGTGTATGGTGAGTATTTTCTCAGACCACATTAAGGATTGCTTGGAGGGATTTCTTGATGATTTCACAGTTTTTGGAAATTCATTTGATCATTTCTTGGGAAATTTGGAAAAAATTTAAAGACATGAATTTGAAAGAACCTTGTCTTAAATTTCGAAAAATGTCATTTCATGGTTGAAAAACGGATAGTGTTGGGGCACATAACTTCACAAAAAGGGATTGAGTTTGATAAATCAAAAGTTGATGTAATAAATTCCTTTCTATATCCAACTTGTGTCAAACATGTTAGATCCTTTTTAGGGCATGTAGGATTTTATAGAAGATTCATCATGGATTTCAGTAAGATTTCTCTCCCTATCTCAAAATTTCTTTTAAAGGATGCTGAATTTAATTTTGATTGTGCGTGTAGGGAATCATTTGATGAATGAAAGGAAAGGCTGATAACACCCCCAATAATGCAGCCACCCAATTGGGATTACCCTTTCGAGCTACTTTGTGATGCATCCAACCAAGTAGTGGGAGCCGCTCTATCACAGAAAATTGACAGTAAGCCTTAAGTCATCTCCTACGCCTCAAGGACCTTGGATGTAACCCAAATAAATTACACAGCTACAGAGAAGGAGTTCCTTACAGTCGTTTCTACGCTAGATAAATTCCGATCATATCTTCTGGGCAATAAAGTTGTTGTTTTTACTGATCATGAAGCTATTAGGTACTTAATAAAAAATGCGGATGCTAAACCATGGTTGGTGAGATAGATGCTACTCTTAGAAGAGTTCAATATGGTAATCAAAGATAAGAAGGGGAATGAAAATCAAGTGGCTGATCATCTGAGTCGACTATCCCACACCGTTGAAACAGAAATACCAAAGCAGAACCCACTTAATGATGAGCTTCCTGGAGAACAACTCTACATCATCAACAGTGAAGTACCATGGTATGGCAACATTGTCAAATATTTGGTAACATCTCAGGTACCCTCTCATTTAAGCTCTCATCAACAACATAAGCTTAAATATGAGTCAAGATTTTACATTTGGGAAGACTCATTTCGGTGGAAAATTTGTAATGATCAAATCATAAGAAGATGCTTCCCAAGAAGTGAAATTGAATCATTGTTTGAATTTTGTCAAAAATTTCTTGTGGAGGCCACTTTGACCTCAGAGGACTGCCCAAATGGTTTTAGAATCTGGACACTACTGGCCCACATTATTCAAGGATACATACGTATTTTGTAAAAGATGTGGAAAATGCAAATTTTCTGGTAACATATCCAAACGACATGAAATTCCAAAAAAACCAATATCCTTTTGTGAAATTTTTGAAGTTTAGGGCAGAGATTTCATGGGACCATTCCCAATTTCATTTGGAAATTCATATATTCTTTTGGCTGTAGACTATGTTACAAAATTGGTGGAAGAAAAAGCAACCAGAACTGATGATACAAAAGTTGTTTGTGATTTTGTTAGGGCTAACATTTCTTGTAGGTTTGGCGTGCCATGAGAAATCATCAGGGATTAGAGAAATCATTTCGGAAATAGGAAAATGGAAGCATTGCTGACGAAGTATGGGGTGCATCATAAAACATATACCCCATACCATCCTTAAAAAAATGGCCAAGCAGATGTCTCCAATAGAGAAATCGAATCCATTCTGGAGAAGACTGTTAAACCCAACCAGAAGGACTGGAGCCAAAAGTTATATGATACATTATGGGCATACAGAACGGCCTACAACACACCGATAGGGATGAGTCCATATAGATTAATCTATGGAGAGAGTTTCCACCTTCCTGTGGAGTTGGAGCATAGAGCCTACTGGGCAGTCAGAGATATGAATCTGGACCTTGAGAAGCTAGGAAAGAAAGAAGATTGCAGTTGTAGGAGTTAGAGGAAATTAGAAGGGAATCTATTGAAAACTCAATGATCTATAAAGAGAGAACAGGGATGGCCCACGATAAGATAATTCAACCAAGAACCTTCATCCTTGGAGATCACATGTTACTCTTCAAATCCAAACTTATGCTTATGCCAGGTAAACTTCGTTCCAGATGGGAAGGCCCCTTTACTGTTATTCATGTATACCCCTTTGGTGCCGTGCAGATTCAACAGGAAGGAGGAGGAAACTCATTCACTGTAAATGGGCAGAGGCTGAAGAAGTTCCATGGGACCGTACCTCAAGAACCAGTGGAGGAGATCGCACTCCTTCACCCTGAATACAAATGAACACCTACCATGTTACATCATTCCTTTACACTTGATTAAATGTAGTAACTCCATCTTTTTGAAGCTTACATAAAAAATTCTATTTAATTGCATTGAGGACACTACATCAATTAAGTGTGGGGGAGGGAATCTTGTAGTCCAGGAGATTTTTCAAAAAATTTAATTTTTGTTTTGTTTTGTCGAGCCAACGAAATTAATCAAATGCGCTACCGGGAGGCAACCCACATTTCTCCCCATTGTCCACTTGTCTTCTTAGTCATTTACCAGCATGATTGAACATGCCTGCACTATCAATTTTTTTCATTTTTATATTTCAGGTCCATTAATGAAGAAGTTGTAGTGGGATTGTACGTTGTGAATAAAATAATCCATTTGACAGGGGATTAAGAGTTTCAATTTTATATTATCTAACTTTATTCCCTACATTTTTAGTCTTTTAAAGAATTAATCAAAAAAATTCATGCCCATGCTTGAATTCATGTTTTACTTGACATATCTAAGAGAAATGAGTTTCATAGAAATCCAGTGATTCAATGTTTTAGATTTCAATGTTAATGATATTGAATTATTAAAATGGATAATTGGATGATTAAAGTGAAGCACAGATATCGAAATAAGGACTCATGATTTGAGGGAGTTAATTGATTCATGTAAATGAAATTTCCCTTCCATTTTTCATTCTTTGAATTTCTGAAATTCATGGGAATTAATTTTTTATTATTAATCATGCCACGAGTTATTGTCCAATATCATATTCCCATTATTGAGAGGATTTATAGACCAAATATTTCCTATTTTATCTTGATCATATTTCTTGAGTGATCGTTGGACATACCACCTACTAGAACTTGTATTGAAACTTGTAAAAACAATGAGTGTACAAAACCACATTTAAAATGATTGTGGCACTACATTGGCTAGCCACATATTTACCGGAGACCCACCCTTACATTTATCCTTCGTTAGCCCATAGAATCCATGAATTGCCTTATAGGTTTATGCCACATTACAAGCTGATATTTCCTTACCTACCCACACTTTTAGTATTTTTGCATGGTAATTCATGTTTGAGTGTGGGGGAAGGGACTTTTGTGTGATTTTAGTGGGATATGTATCATTTTTGGGTGGTGTAATGTGCGAGTCGTCATTTTGGGCAATGTGTTATTGGAAAATTGGGCATGAGTCATCATTTCTTTATGCTTCTTTCATTTCATCCGGTTCTCCATAAAAAAAGAGAGAAAAAAATCAAAATAAAGTTGTGCTTGTCTGGAGCATTTAAAAAAAATAAAATAAAGTTGTGCCTTTCTGGAGCTTTACAAAAAAACAGGGAGAACTTAGATGATATCATTGTTTGTAAATCATTTATTGACTCATAACCCATGTCATTAAAAGGGGAGCGGTGGTGTGATTCACATTTAAAGGGGATTTGAGTGAGGTTCATCTGGTGTTTTCACTTGATTAATCATGCATTGTACTTAAGAGTGAAACCTCCTACTTCTGGCCTTAAATTATTTCAATCATTTACCCACCAAACCTAATCCACACTGTCATTTGAACCTTTATTGAAAGTCCTCATGATTTTATGTGTGTTTTGTCTTTAAAAAGTGGAGAAAGTAGTTCCTTTAAAAGCTTATGGGTAAGGAGCATGTTCTCATGATATGCGCATAACTCCACTATTAATTTTATTATTAGTGATGAGAGAAATAATTCAAAAGTGAGGTAGATCATGATTTGGCATGTTTAATAATAATAAATTGAGAAGCTTGAATGAATGAAAGGAGAAGCTCCATTATTATTAAAAGGGGAAAAGTAAAATGCATGAATTGATTGTTTCTTTGAAAAATGAGAAATTAAATTGGTATTTTTCTGGAACTGGAAAATTTGATTGTACATTGATAATCATTTGATTTTATTTCTTTTGAAATTTAAATATTGGTGACATTGGTGCCCTTTGAATTCCATGTTGAGATTTTATGCTTGAGGAATAGCATAGTTTAAGTGTGGGGGAATTGATAGAGAAAATATTTTCAATTAATTTATATTGAATATCATTGTTTTAAACCCCCAAAATTGATCCTCTAAGAGTAATTGTTTCATTTTTACGATATTGGTGTTATTTTGAGCTGAATAGTAAAAATTGGCCATTTTGGATTTTTAACAGTTTTAAATTATTTAATTATATTGGCCATAACATTATCTACACTGATCCAAATTGACAAATTATTTATTTTTTAGATTTTACGCATCCAGAGATTCATTTACTATTTTTGGACTAAAAGGTGAATCGGCCATATGGAAGCTCAAAAGAAGCTCACAAGTGGGAGAAAGAAAACTGTTTTCAGTTCTTCCTAGTTTTAGTGTGGGATCCATACCTCATCCATGGTGGGCCCAAAGCTTGTGAACCTCGGTGGGTTGACACGCAATGAGTTTTGGATAATCTTTTATGAAGAAAGAACCGAGTGAATTGGCCGTTTATGGGGTCATTAAATCACCATAATCTAGAGGATTTCGTTTTGGAGAGTCTGACTGAACAGAATAAATTCTCATAGTAAAACGTCCATAACTCTTGGAATACATGTCCAAATCTGCTGAAATATTGAGGGGACACGGAGAAGGGAATTATGAAAAACATTAAAGAAGGTCTCAATGCGTGAAGATGTCATTTAATTGGGATACAACATGTCAACATCCGGTGGAAAAATTCTGGATATAAAAGGAGGAGAGCTCCACCCTCTCAAAGCATCTCATATTCCATCCCATTCCTTCTAGGACACCACAATCAGAGACGTGAGGAAGCCAAGGGACACTCAGGGAAATTATTCTTCAGCATCATTCTATTTCTTTCTTTTATTTTTCTTTACTTTAAAATGTCTCTCCTCTCCCGCATCATCCCGTTTACCCCATCCATGGAGGGGTAGCTTCATTTGAGTGATCGGAAAGAGGCGAGCCTGGACCTATGTGTTGTGTTTTAGTTTTTGTGCTTGAAATGAATAAAATTTCTTCTTCTTTCTTATAATGGTTTCAATTCTTAATTCAGTATTAAATTCCGAATGCAGTATTGTTATGTTTTTTATTCTGAAATTGTAAATTGCTTTGGTCGATGATCACATCCCCCTCCACCCAATTCTAATCTGTATACGGTGGAATAAGGTTAGGGTTGGGTGGTGATTGCTCGGCGGTTGTCAAGAACGTGTGTAAGATTGTATGTCGAAATCATGGTTTATTATGGAACAACAATTCCAGGTCTGGGATTGCTCTAATTAATCAAGAGACCTTCTATAACCCTAAGCACATTGGAAGGAGGATAGACCAATCTAAGGTATTAGAGAGGAAAATTCTCATCACATTTATCTGACTAAGGGAGAGAGAGGACTTGGTAGATGAATCTCTCTATTAAAAGTTTAAGGAAGACGAAGAGATAAAATTAGGAAACCATGATGGCACAACACTAGGTCTAACCGAACCCAATCCGATCACCATCTTTATCATTTGTTAAAACCAAAATTTTTAGGAAAACCAACAAGAAGTGACAACCTTGTTTTGTGTGCACTCCTCTTCGGGAGAATACCTAGGATCAACTGCTATACTATACTTAGGAAAATAAAATTTTGTTTTTCCACGCCCCATGACAGGCGTGCATCACAATCCAATGGATGATAGAACCATATCAATACTCAGGGAGAACACCCTTATCCTAGATATACCAAGGGTATCCCCCTAAAATGAAATTCTTTTGTATAAATAGCCAGAATATTCATGGGTAAAGAAAAAATGAATGTGGGATGATCCAACCACAAACCCACCACCCAAATTTCAGAGAAAATAATGGGGCCTCTTTTAGAAATCTATATCTTACCATCAACCAAACAGACACCATAGGAAATCCATGACCCACCATATGGAAAAATAAAAAGTTGGGGGTCCTAAAATCCTTGGGGTCATAAAAAATGACTTCATACTAGGGACTCCCCTGATGCACCCAAACTCTCATGTCATGCCCACGAAAATATTTCCAAACATTGAAAAGGTTTTAAAAGTGAAGGAAAACCAATATGGGGTTCCAATAGATCTTCAAAAATAAAGACACATACCGAATGTTGAAACATCCATAACTTCCCTCACTATACTCCAAATGATCCCTGATCAACAATGCGTCCAAAGGTCCATCTAATGGAAATACCATCAAACATATGTACTTAGAATGGTCCTCATGAACTCCTCAATGTAGCAACCTACAGAATGGATCCATAGCCCAAATAAATCCTTGGGAAAATCCAAAATAGTAAAAACTCATGAAACCATCTAAGTGAAGAACCCTTCCATTGATACTAACTCACCCACAAAGGCTACTCCAGTACCACCATGGTACTTGAGAATCTTCAACTGCTAACTGTAGAATCCCCTGATTACATGACCAGGAAGGATTCCATAAGGGAATCCTTAAGAATCCCTTAGACTCATCACAAAATCCCAACAACACCCAATAGTAATCACCCTTCCATGATGTTAACACATCCCAAAGGCTCCATTATCTATGATACTCAAAAGACTGAGATAAAACTCAATAGATCTGACATCATGAAATATGTCCTTATACATAGAGAAAAGCATAGATCTTGTTTGGGATACCACATGATCACATCCTCTAAAAGACATAGAAATAACCTCAAACTCATCACCCTGGAACATTCCATCCTAGATGATCACCAAGCCTATAACCCTAACATAATCCTTGAATCTCACTTCCCATCCCTATGATGATTCTGGAATCATTCCTCGAAGAAATACTCCTTCAAATGTTGTCTTTTCCAAAACAACATCTAGATGGCCTCTAAATGCAGAAATGATTACACCATCATGTTATACATGTAAAATGTTCAAAATTTACTACTCAATAGTCAAATTCTAACTCCATGTCACATAACATGCACAAACCCCATGATCGAAAAATCACACGGTGTGTATTTCTATTTACATGGAGTTTACTCTCAAAGCAAAACTTATCCGTGCACTTCTACAAAGATAGAGAAAACATTGGGTATAGCCATGTACTACTACATGGAAAATAAATATGTGGTCTCTTTACATGTACTAATACATATCCATGTACCCCCAACATGTAGCATCTATCCATGAACATGGACATAAGGCCATGTCCCCCTACATAGTGTTTACTAACATAGCACGATGTGTAATTCCTAAAAATCTCTCTAGCCATTTACTCATCCACATGGCTAGGTATGTGGCCCTGTACTACTAAACACCATGTACTTAAAGTACATGATGTTTAATTTTAAAAACCCATCTTTTCTGAATAGGATGAACACACATGGTGTGTTTTCTAATACAAAAGAAATGTATATGAGTTTCTCCATAATGGAAGACCTCAATGCAAATTAAAACCCCAATTTCACATATGAATCCACATATAAACCCCCAAGGGGAACCATTTACCCCAAAAATAGTATTTAATCATAAAAAATCATTTAGAATTTATGGATTAAAATATTAAAAAAATCCTACCACTAGGAAGAAACTATCGAAGCTTCGATCCGTGCAATGTCCCAACTTGAGTGCCACACACTGGTGCCCCAATTTGGTCAGTCACAAGAGCTCCAAAGCACCTTCCCATACACTAGAGGCTATCAAATAGTAGTAAAGGTCTAATATAGATCATGGGGGTACTATATCCTATTTATAAAAGTTTCACAATAGTGTAAATATTTATGAATAACCAAATGATATTACTAAAACCAAACCAAATGAGTATCACATGATGAACAAAATAAAAAATACCATATAAAAAAAAATAGTAGATATTTCATACCAAATATGTATCAAGTTTCATTATGAAAAACCCACATTATATAAAGACATAGACAACTCTATGCAGGTCCTGACACCAGGTCTAGTTCCCTCATCCTTACTCCAACTCTAATCATCCATCTAATATACATCTCTTTCCCTTGTCAGGTCCCACAACCATGTGATCTATTCAGGTACTAATTTGTAATCTTAATTAGGGTATGATTACAACTTAGTAAGACACCACCAATGGTGTCTAAATTAATATCTAGTCAATAAAAATACATGCAATTGTAAAAAATAATAATGTACAATACATAAGTAAATATTTATCACATTTTTAATTAATTTTTAAATAACAACAAAATCCACCAGCTTTATAAGAACATGTGAATCCTTATAACTTTTTTGGCCCATGCTAGTGCCTAAACCATATCACATAACCTAGGTTATGATTTATTAGTTCATATCAACTCATGACATGTCCAAGTAGAACCACAGTACAATTCCAACTCATGGGTATAAAACATCTTGTCTAACACCCCATGTGTATTTAGAGGAGCAGTCTATATACCACAACACAATGAAACATGTGTACTTGGAACCTCATTACCTATCTTATACTCATATTTCATATGGGTATTCAGAGCAATATTTTCTATGTCATTCATTATTTATCATTTAATTAATTACTCTAGGCTTTTGAAGCAGCATACCATGTACCACAAAGGTTCATAAATCAACTCAACACTATGGTATTTTGATTCAGAAAACCATATCCCACACACATATACCACATATATCACAATATCACATATATAACAACATCATATATATCACATCAATCATGGTCAATCAACATAAAGCCTCCTATTAAAATTTCTTAAACACCAAGGTTTAACCAACCATCTCATGATTTTAATTGTCAGTTAATTTTTAAACACATTAATCTACCAATCATGAAATTAATAAATAAATAAACATATTAATTAATTAAATAACACAATAAAAGAAATAAATTAATTAATTCAATAATTAATTAATTCAATTCCACATTCATAATAATCCATTAATTAATTAAACATTTAATTAATCCAATTTAACAATTTCTTAATCGTAGTAATTTTTATGAAATATTTCAAAAATTATTTATCCAATAAAATCCAATTTCAAAATCACAATATCTCATTATTTAATTCATCTATAAATTATTTCAAATGCACTATTGAATTTCCCCTATTAAAATAAATCACTAATAAAGGAAAATTATAACAAATAAATTCAATTATCAAGGAAATTTCTCAATGATATAAATTTCAATTCCTATAATCACATATGTGTAATTAAATCAAGAAAATGATATTTGAATTTATACCACCTCCCACAAATCGTTGATGAGATATCACCCAATGAAAATTCCCAAAATTGAATCTGAGAGGTCAACCCCATGATGAAGAACAAAACCTTGAATCAAATCCAAGAAACACGATTAAACAAATAATGATCCATAAATCCTAGATATTGATCAAACCCCAATATGAGAAGACATCCCTCAAATGAATTGGAGAAGGATGGAAGAGTAGGAGGAAACTACACTGGATAAGATTATATTATAGGGAGAGGTGGGGACCTTCAATATGGGCTTCAAATCGTTAAGAACGGATGTCCGAAGGGATTGGAATCAATGTAGGAGCCACTAAATAAGAGAGGAGATTTTTAGGGATAAGTTGGGTTAATTAAGGTTTACGTTTGAGGGTTCATGAATATGAAATCAATTTTTATGAATAGTGATAAACCACACACATGATGTCCCTGTTAGGAGGAATGATTTTTTAAATCATGTGCCTTAACTGTGCACCTCTTCTTAGGGGGGGGGGGGGGGTTCTATTGATCCTAAAATTGAATAAACATTGACAAAATGTGCACAAACCATGAGAATTCCCTCTGTTTGGGTTCACATGCTTTACTGGGATGGGTACATGGTTTGGAAAATGCGTGCTAACCATGCACTGCCCCTATTTCTTCCAATTTTCTTAAATTGTCACCCAAAAATAACCCATGGTAAAACCCGAAAAATAATACTAAAAAAAGTCAAAATAATAGTTATAATGTTATTAATACATATCATTAAATTTTTGGGATCTTATAATCTCCCCACCTTATAATATTTCATCCTTGAGTTGTACTCCCATGAAAAATTAAGATTCCGGTGTAAAAATACTAGGCCACAAAGGGTGCATATCCGCTTCTCTCTCCCATGTTTCCTCCTAAACAATCACATGTTTCCACAAAATATGAACTATAGACCTAGTCTATCCCCAAAAAACTTTCTCAATATGATCCAAAACAAGTATATGTTTATCATTAAAGGATGTATCTATCTCTGGCTCAACATCATCCACATCAATCTCATGATAAGGGTCAGGAGATACCACTGAATTTGTGACACATGAAAAACACCATGCAAAACAATATATCACAATGGATGATCCAATCAATGCCCTACATCCCTATTTAACTTTAGAACCTCAAATGGCCCAACAAACCTATGTTCGAACATCCATTTCTATATGCTATGTGGTGACCCAATCAATGCTACACCAAAAATATTACACGATGATTCTCTGCAAACATTAGGTGTTGCAAATATAATTCATCATATGACTTATGTACACTCTAAACTATAACCATATTACTTGAAATCAGTTGAACCTTATCTAATGTCTCTTGTATGAGACTCAGTCCAAACAACTCACTCACCAGCCTCTATCCAATATTGATTTGATCTTCATGTCCTACCATAAAGAGATTTGGGTGGTTCCATCTAAATATTTTTCTGATAACTGTTATTATTGGAGAACTCCACAAGTTCATGGTACATCTACCGAGACCCATTAATGTCTAAAGCACACGCTCATTGCATATCCTCAAGTACATTTATTGTACATTTTGACAACTCATCTATGTGTGGGTGGAATGTCATACTCGATAAAACAAGTGTACCAAGAACCTTCTACAAACCATTCATGATGTGTGAAGTAAAACACAAATCACTATTTGAAACTATAATCTGTGACACCCCATGAAGATGGACTACCTCCTCAATATACAACTCCCCTAACTGCTCCACTAAGAAAATCTCCCGCATAGGCACGAAATGTGATACTTTCATTAGTCATTCCACAATCACTCAAACAACATCATTGTTTCGATGTTCTTATGATGGTCTCTCCACAAATTCCATCTTTATCACATCCTATATCCATTTTGAATGGGAAATGATGGTAGTAAACCCCCACATTATTGATTCTCAGTCGTCACCTGTTTACTGGTCTAGCATCATATCACGAACCCTACTATCTCCATTTTCATGGCTGACCACTAAAACTATCATGATAGATCATGGTACATTTTGTTCACACATGGATTCACCTCCCACATCGAGTCATTAAATTCGCACATCAGATATTATCACATACTCATTGGAACAATAACATGATTCCTAACATAGATGACCTCATCCTTATCTATGGTCACATATGATGGTGAATCCATACCTTCAATTATTTCCCTCAAGGGAAAGCATTCCAGATCTACATATAGCTTTTCCCTGAACCATCTCAATAGTGTATAATCTACTAAAATTGATATGAGAGGAATTTTATCCTAAACCTCTTATAATACAACCTGCATCTCTTCCATGAATGTCACTAAATTCTACTCTGTACTAGACTACTTCAATTCGTGGGTTTGATTTATTTCACCTAAATAATCAATTACACAGTTTCCATTGGCATATATGATAGCTTAAAATCAAATGACCACATATACTGAACCCACCTACGCTTCATGATATTCAAATATCACTATGAGAAGATATAATTTCTGATCTTAGGATCTGTATATACAAAAAATATCTCACCCAATAGATAATTCTGGAAACACTTCGAATCATAAACCGCTAATGCCAACTCGAGGTAGTGTATAGGGTAGTTCTGTTCTTGAGTCCATAACTGTTGTGATAGATACATGTCAACTCGATCTTCATGAATCAAAACAACATTTGGTTTGACACTAGAAGAATTAAAAAACAATATACTCTACACTTGGATCCAGTAGTATCAATATTTTTCAGTTTTCAAGCACTTATACAACTCCAAGAAGGAGTTCGCATATGTCTTCAATCAATTTATCTCTATGTAAATCTGAAGAATGAGCTTATAATATAGAAAATTTATATATTAACATCCAATAATAGAAAACTAATCCCAAAAATATGTGGATATAAATAAAATTCATGGGATTTTCCCAAGATAAAACTCCATGAACCTTTTCTGGGTCCATTGAGACACCTTCCTCTAAGGAGATGTGAACTAAGAGGTGTACCTGATCAATGAAAAATTGGCAACTAGATAGATTGGTGTATATAATATGATCTCTCAGTTTACTAAAGAATATTTAAAAATGTTGGGCATGATTTTCGTTAGTCTGAGAGTACGCCAAGATGTCATCAACAAACACAACAAAAAACTGATCCAAGTAAGGGTTGAATATTCTGTTCATTAAAGAAAAAACTAAATTTGGTGTGTTCATCAAGAAAAAACAATATACAATGAACTCATATAGTCCTTGATTAAATATCAAAGTAATCGTTATAATATTAGAAGGAAAAACACTGAGATGATAATACCCTGATCTCATGTTATTCTTTAGAATACACAAGATCCCCATAATTGATAAAATAGATATTCTATACATGGAATATGACACTTGTTCTTCATAATCATAGGGTTAAAATTTAAATAGACAACTCAGAAGGAAAATATCCCATCCTTTTTATTATAAAACAACTAGATAACCCTAAGGAGGCAAACTCAGATGGGAAAATCATTATCCATCAACACTTCCAGCCGATTCTTAAGCTCTTGAAGCTATGTTTGTTCCATTCTATATGGTGTAATAGAGATTTTATCTTCCTTCTAGATGATCTAAAATATAAATTTAAATATCACTCATGTGGAACCCCTATGAATTATTCAATATATACATCCTCAAACCATCCCACTATGGGTGTAAAGTCATCTTTATTAACAAACCCATCATTTGATAACTTACCAGAAACTGGGGTTTTGAGATCCCCCATTTTCTAATGAATCGGCTATGTGTGGCATGCATGGATATCCCAATCTCCATTATAAATATGTTTATAACCTTAAGAGATATAAAATAAACTCTCTTCTGGTAAAAATCAACATGGGCTTTGGTAGGATAACAAACAGTCCATAACCATAATTATGTCGAATCCTAACATATCAAGGATTTAAAGATCCCATAGAAACTGATACTCCCCAACATTGAGAGAACATCCTCTTCATAGGAAGATGTCCCCTGGTAAAACTCCAAATGGTGAATCTATCATAATAACCCAGATCATGAACTACACCACTAGGATCACACCATTAAAATTTTGTATAGAAATTAAATAATGAGATGCACCACTATCAAATAAGGCACTAACAGGTGTAAAATCTTAAAAAATATTACCTCTCACTATTGATGGTCCAAACTCACTATCTACATTTGTTGGATGGATGGAATGTAAATATCATACCCATATTCCATTTGATGTAGTCTAAGTCCCCTAAGATAATCTACTCATCTGGTATGGGTTACCTTTTCTAAAAACCCCATGTCTACAACTTTTACTGCCACAACTTATAGAACCCCAGCATCCATAATCAAATATTGTAAAAAAAACATTCCTTTACTCTAATTATGTCTAGTTTCTCATCCATTTTTCATCTTCAACAGGTTACTATAGAACATTTGTATATTTCACATCATTCCACTAGATCGAAACTCTACTAGTGGATGGGTATAGTGTCTATGATAGTAGCTTGACCTTTTTCAACGGTAGAAATGAACTTAGGTGATACAATGAGTAATATATCATCTCCCTGACCACTCTTCCTTACAATGGTCTGGTCAACATTATCACAGTGATGCTTCATACCATAAAAATACATCACTTATTATTGTACAACAACAACCATCTATCCTCCACTATAATCCTTTTTCATGTTCTCCTTAGCTATGAGATCCTTATCCACCGCCGCAGTAAACTAATTTAATCAAAATATTTTAACCAGGGACATAATTCTCACAATTAAATATGTCATGGAAATGCCATTACATTCCTATTTTATCCCTTTCCAACAATGTAGATACCCAAGCTTGACATACATGGACATTAAATTACTTTTTTGGAATACTTAATACATAACAAAAAAATGACACCCAGGTACCGTAATAGTTTAGTGTCTTTGGAAACTCGGAACAAAATCTTCTAATCATGGTGAAAGATCTTTAACATCTCCCATAAAGATCTTCCACTTTTTTTTCGTAAATAATACCTTTATTTTTATCCTTGGGAAATGAAAACATGTAAAGGGTTAGCTAAAATTCTCAGTAAGGGTAAACATGTAGAGAATAGAACATACCATATACATTTGAACACATAAACATGAACATAAAGTTTAAAAATCAAAATCTTGAGTTGTGAAATGAATTTTGGAGTATGTAAGGCATAGATCACAAAGGAACATTAATCATGATAAAATATCAGGGGAATAAAACATGTAATTGTGGAAAACATTAAGCACATGATATGATTTCCATACCTTCCAAGTCATTTCTTCCAAGACCATCATAGTGGACAAAGTCCCTTACTGAATCGAGTTCACTCTGCATCCCAGTCCTCTATCACTAAACCGGATTAACTTTCTATTACAGACATGTCTATCTCATGAGATATAAATCTTTACCCAATGCATTTGAGGGAGATATAGGTCCCACCCATCTCATAATGAAATCAATTTTACATGTTCCACAAAATAAACACAAATTATTCATCATGACCCAAAGAATAAAATGGGTATCATAAACATCATCCCATCATATAGTAATCCATATAAAAAAATGGATATCTTTTCATCATTAGAAGAATAAAACCATTTAAATAATAGATATATTATATTTAAAAAATACTCAAACTAAATAATGTCATCATAGATGGAAAATAGTTTTACAAAACACTTGAAATGAATTCTTGAGGTAAATATCCTTTTCTTTTTCAAAATCATTTTCTTTTCACAAAATTCCATGAAATTTTAAAAGAAACGGATTTTTGTTGAAAATAATAATGAAATTTTGTAGAGAAAGCTTCATTGAAATAGTCTTTATGAAACTGTAAAAATCCATTCACGCTGTATAAGTTAAAAAATAATATTCTAGTACTTTTTCCAGAAAAGTCAAAAAGTACCTTATATGGTAACCAATGGAAAAATTCCTTCCATACAATGTTGTAAAAACTCAAAAAAGGGTAAATATGACTTTAATCATACATGGAAGAATATTAAACATTTTATGAAAGCCTTTTTAGAAATACATGGACATTGATGATAAAAAAACCCCTGTAAATACATAAAAATAAACAATCTCAGATAAAAACAAGATTGGAATAAGTATCCCTTACCTTAGGTCTAATTTCATCTCCACGTGTCTGAAAATCCTGTATAGTGGGTTTATGTAACACCCGAGATTTTTATGAGTAATATTTTTTTTTTATCATCAAAGGAATCTTTTACTACATACTAGCTTGGCTTACTTTACACGCAATCGCGACCTTCCTCGATAGCTTGCGTCGTACGCAATACTGAGTTTCACTAAACAATGATATGCTATTAAAATAGTATTAAAACTAGCCGTTATGAATGGTAATAACCACTTTTTGAAATTTTATAAATTTTATTTTTCAAAATGGACTTCATTTTTGGATTCGGAATACCGAAATTATCCTAGGGTGAAATTTTGGTATTTTTCTGAAAACTTTCAATTTTTGATGAATAGTGAAACCACTATGTGGTAGGTTAAAAAGTGAATTTTGCATAAAACATAATTTTACCACATCTGTGAATGGAATATCGAAAATTCGACAGACACGGTTGATATCAGTAAGTAAAATTTGGTTCAATGAGATAAAAATAATTTTTTGGTGAATAGTAACTTTTTACTTTTTTTACCGCGGTTAATAGTAAATAGGGTAACTAAGGGTAAATATGATATTACTATTACCCTAACACATGTCCTAATTCTATTGGATAAGTTTAATTCGACCAAAAACAAACTTAGGAATAAAATATGCCCATTTAGGCCCACTTGGATTAGATTAGGACATTTATTATTAATTTATTTAAAGAAGGGATAAAATAGTTAAAATCAAAGTTTAATAAGTAAATAATTTTTAATATGGGGTTATACATATGATAAATTCAACTATAAATATTCATTAGAAAGATAAAAATATCTCCTACAAAATCGTATTTTATTTATAATTTTTATACATTAAATAATTTAATTTATTTATGACACAATGATGATGCAGTAATTATCTTATTAATGAAATATCGACATAATTGATGTTATAAACACCACAATAAATGTAATTTGAGACTTTTTATGAATCCCACTAATTTTATAGGTTACTATGATATATTAGTGTTGATTTAATCAACTTGGTTTGAACATATAATTCTATTATGACCTTCACAAAAATCATATATCAAATAGTGTCAAAATTGACACAAAATAGTTTTTAAATCAAATATTATATTATTAATTGTTATTTTATTCCTAAAAATCTAAGCTTCGGCCAAATGACTTAGATAAGGATATATATATTAATAATAAACAATTTGGGGTTCTTTTGGCATGTTATAGTAAGTGTATTAACCATATAGTGTAAGAAAACAAAAAGACACGGTAAAAGTTAAATTATTTAACTTTGAATAATCTAATTGATAAGGTAAAAAATAATACCCTAAACTTGTCTAAATCCTATTGGTTGATAGGATTTCGACCCATACCCACTTTAACTTCGAAATAAGACCCTTTGGAACCATTATAAACCGATTTTGACTTTAATATAAAATAATATTTTGAGATATTCCTAAGGTGCCCCTCTCCTCTCTTATAAAAGGGCACCTCCTCCCCCTCCTCCTCACACCAATTTGAGCACTCAAGCTCGTCCAACATCTGACAAAATCCCTTCTCCACTTCCCTAGAATAATTATAGAGGTCCTGGTCTTCTTCAAAGACCAATCATTGTTCCCTAAGTGGAGGATTCAAAGAGGCGTTCCAAAGAAGAGGTAATATCCATTACCGATCTTTTCAATTTCTTTCTTCTTCAACTTCTTCTTCATTAGTTGTTTAATGATAAAATAATAACATCAGTATTACTTACATACTTATATGTTATTATAAATATGAAACAACCCTAATTCACCTTCTACCCATCCTACGGAAAAATGAAATCACCGTGCGTGCGTACGTACGGAATACCGTCTCCACGCCGTGGTGTAATCTATTTTCCACCATCACCTTACAAGGATGGGTATAATGGTGTAATGAGTAAATATTTATGATTATTATAAATTAATATTAATACTGAAATAATATATATATATATACTCCAATACAATTCCATGATCATAGGAACGATATCATCACTCGTGCGTACGTATGGAATATCGTCTCCACGATGTGATGAGACTCGTTCTACATGATCTTCATTTCATAATGATAATATAAATAAATTGAATGAATTAAAATGATATATACTACACTAATACCATTCTGGAAATGAGGTATCTATAACTTAAAGATAAGAATAAGAATTTATTCGACAAAACACGTATAAGAACAAAAGTTATGAACACCCGAATAACAAGTAGCAATGAAATATTACTACTAAGAAGCTAAGAATATGACCATATATGATATCATAAAAATAAGTATGATTCTGGAATAATTCAATAACATTATTTAAATTATTATACAGGAGGTTCGGACACTTACAAAGCAAGTCGGACCTAAGGTAAGGGGAAATATCACAATCTCATTTTTATCCGAGATTTCTTATATGTTGGTATTTACTAGGGTGTATTTTATCATCCACATCCATGTTCTCTTAATATGTAATATTATTTCCATCCTCCTATAATTTTTTAAAACCTATTTTACCCTTCGGTGATTTTTTAGTAAAAGATATGAAAGGAATCTTTTGTCGTTTTTCGTACGAGGTACATTTTGAATTTTTCCGACAAAAGTACATAGAATGTTTTTTTAACTTATACGACATTAATGGATTTTCAAAACATTATTTCCAAGAAGCTTCCTTTACATGTTTTCAAGTTTATTTTTGATCAACTTCTTTTATTTTATAATTGTATGACATGTTAATAAAATAAAAGTGTTTTTGAAGAAGAAAGGATATTTTCCTCAAGAATGGAGTTCAAGTGTTTTATCAAAATTATTTTCTATCTAAGATAATAAAGGGTTCTGTTTTTATCCCTATTATTACATTGATTTGATTATGTTGTGAGGGAATTATTTTTATGAAGTCATTTACCTTAAATGATTTGTTTTATGATGTCATGATGTTTCAAGAATCCCATTTTTGTTACATGTGTTATGCTATGATGTATGATTTATGTTTATATGGAACACATAAGAAAGGATTCATTATAAGATGGGTGGGACCTATATATCCCTCCAATTCATTGGGTAATGATTTATATCTCATGAGATAGACATGGCTAGAACGGAAGGTTATTTCGGTTCAGTGATACAGGACTTAAACGAGGAGTGAACTCGGTTCAGAAATGGACTTTGTCCGCTAAGATAGTCTTGGCAATGAGTTATGACTAACAAGAAATTATTTTCCAGGATTACGTGTGCATACCACAAAGTTTCAAGTCTTATGTTATGATTATGGGGATCTCATTTTCACTTCTATGATTTATTCCATGTTAAGATATTATGATATCTTTTGCAGGTTATGATTTTCAAAAAGATATGATATGATTTTTATTTCCTTTATTTGCCCTTGCCGAGCATTTGAGCTCACCCTTTTATGTTTTCTTTTCCCCAGGCCAGGAAGATGGATATTAAGTAGAATATACTAAAAGGGACCCTAGATATGATGAAATAAATGGGAGACATTGTAGAAGATTTATGAACCAGTTGTTTATGTTTCCCAGTTTCTAAAGACACTATACCTATACGGTCCTTTGTGGTTTTGTCATATGTTGTAATAAGTGTGCTTCAATTTTGAAGTATTGACAATGTATGTAATGTATGGGTCGTTATAGTTGGTATCAGAGGAAAGGTATAGTCAACCTTTGGAAACTAGGATGTCAAAGCCTTAGTAAGAACCCAAGGATAAGTCTAAGCATAGAACACAATCATAGTGTTTTAGAAATGGCCATCAATAACCTAGGATAAGACCTTAAGCATGAAAATTTTATTCTTGAATTATGTGGTTTTCCTATTATAATTAGTGTTCCTCACACTATTCTTCTTGGTTTTAGTCAATGGCGGGAACCCGAAGGAACCGTGTTAATGCGGAATGTTATAGGCAATGTAA
Organism: Viscum album; assembly: GCA_963277665.1. NCBI lineage: Eukaryota > Viridiplantae > Streptophyta > Magnoliopsida > Santalales > Viscaceae > Viscum > Viscum album. Next base: position 1,875,394,337 of record OY728150.1, on the reverse strand, counting down.
TGATTGTCCCCCTGAGTAACCAAACGATATGGGAGCTGGAATGCAAAATCTTGTAGCCATGCTCACACAACTTTCTCAAGCTATGAATCATGCAGGACTTCCAAACGAGCAAAGGAAGTAGCAACATTCTGTTGAATCCTTCATGAGGCAGTGTCCACCTTCATTCAGCGGGTCTACTGATCCATTAGTTGATGAACAATGGATTAGTACTACTGAAAAGAAATTTTCAGTTCTTTAATGTTCTGAACATGATAATGTCATCCTAGCAGTGTATCGTTTGGATGGAGATGCTGATAAATGGTGGAATCTTATTAAGAATACGAGGCAAAGGGATGAAATTGAGTCCATGGAATGGGATGAGTTCAAGAACTTATTTTTCAATAAGTACTTCCCTCGTATTCTCCGAACAAAGATGGAGAAAGAGTTTCTTGAACTGAAGCAAAGGGATGATGAATCTGTTGGTACCTATGAATCAAATTTTACAAGACTTGCAAGGTACGCTTCTGGTATTATTATCCAACCTGAGAGTAAGATCGATTGATTCTTTAGTGGCTTAAAACCAAGTCTTCGAAGGGAGTTAGCCATAAGGGACTTCAATAGCTATGAGGAAATCGTTCGATGTGCTCTCAAAGTCGAGATGGAGATTGGAGTAACCCATCAGTCAAATGGGTTTGATAAGAAGAGGAAGATGGAATTCAAGGGAAAATCTAAAGAGCAAACTGAAAAGAAGATGACCTTTCCCTTATGCTCAAAGTGTGGAAAGAAACATGGAGGGAGTTGTCTTAAAGGGACAAGTAAATGTTTCAAATGTGGAAAGGAAGGTCATCGGGCATTTGAATGCCGCGATAATTTGAAGAAGATGTCTAATGATGCACACAAAGGAAGGGATACACAGAATGAACCTACTACACTTCAATGTTTCAAGTGCAAGGAGATGGGGCATTATGCCAATCAATGCCCAAATCCAAGGGTTGATGATGATGGTCGACGTCAACAAAATCTTAAGGCTAAAGACAAAGGAAAGTCACATGAAATTTCTATCAGCGATGTGGAGTATGATAACGAAGTGGTGAAAGGTACACTTACCATCCACTCTAAAGTAGAAAATGTTTTATTTGATTCTGGATCCACCCAATTTTTTATTTCTAAAGAGTTTACTAAGGGTATCACCGTATTACCTCATCAATTAGATGTTGAGTTAGCTGTGACAACACCTAATGGCACAACAGTCCCATCAAAAGTTTATAATTCTTCTCCGATTGAAGTTTGTGGGAAATTGCTTCCTGCAAATCTTGTGATCCTTCCTATAGTGGAATTTGATGTGATTCTTGGCATGGATTGGCTTTCTCTACATGGAGCTCATATCAATTTCCAAAGAAGGGAAGTCACATTTAATATTCCAGATCAATCTACAACCGTCTATCGATGCAAGGATGAATATAACCTTCCAGTGGAAATTCCTTCCATCTTATGGGTCTTGATTCCACTAAATGAAGGTTATTTATCTCAAATGGCTGGTGAGAAACTCATGATTAAGAATATTCCCATCATACGAGAGTTTGATGATGTCTTTCCGGAGGAATTACCGGGTCTTCCACCAAATCGTGAAGTGGAGTTTTCAATAGAACTCGTACCGGGTGCTTTTCCTATTTCAAAGACACCTTATAGAATGGCCCCAACTGAGTTTCAAGAATTGAAGAAGCAACTCCAAGAGAATCTTGATAAGGGATTCATACGCCCTAGTGCATCACCTTGGGGAGCACATGTTCTATTTGTTAAGAAGAAAGATGGATCAATGAGACTCTGCATTGATTATCAAGAACTTAACAAGATCACTATCAAGAACAAATATCCTCTCCCACGCATTGATGACTTATTTGACCAACTACGTGGAGCTCAATACTTTTCAAAGATTGATCTTCGTTCAAGGTATCATCAATTAAGGGTCAAAAGGGAGGATATACCAAAGACGGCTTTCCATACAAGGTATGGACACTATGAATTTATAGTGATGCCATTTGGTCTTACTAATGCCCCTGCTATCTTCATGGATCTAATGAATAGAGTCTTTAGTGACTATCTTGATCAATTTGTGGTAGTCTTTATAGACGATATTCTTGCCTATTCAAAGAGAAATGATGAGCAGGAAGATCAATTGAGAATTATATTGAAGACGCTGAGAAAGGAGAAGATTTATGCCAAATTTACCAAGTGTGAATTTTGGCTTCAAAAAGTTGCATTTTTGGGTCACATAATCTCAAAAGATGGGATATCTATGGATCTAGCAAAAACAGAGGTTATCGAAAGATGGTCGAGACCAACTACAGTAACTGAGATCCGATGTTTTCATGGTTTGGCTGGATATTATCGACGTTTTGTAAAAGATTTTTCACGATTATCTAATCCACTCACCAAGTTGACTCAGAAAGGAGTTAAGTTTGTTTGGACAGAGGAATGTGAAGAGAATTTCAAGGAGTTGAAAAGAAGGTTATCATGTGCACCTGTGCTCACACTGCCATGTAGTGGAGAAAGGTTTTTGATCTACAGTGATGCATCCAAGAAGGGATTGGGGTGTGTTCTTATGCAAAATGATATGGTGATATCTTATGCCTCACGATAGTTGAAAATCCATGAGAAAAATTACCCAACACATGATTTGGAGTTGGCTGCAGTAATCTTTGCATTAAATATTTGGAGGCATTACCTTTATGGTGGAAGGTGTGATATTTATACTGATCATAAAATTTTAAAGTATATTCTCACACAAAAGGAGCTGACTATGCGTCAAAGAAGATGGTTGGAGCTGATTAAGGATTATGACTGCTCAATCCATTACCACCCTGGGAAAGCAAACAAGGTGGCAGATGCATTAAGTCGACAAGACCATGCTAGTTTATCCATGATAAGGATCACAAAAGATCCAATATTTATGGATTTACAAAGGATGGATCTTGGAATTATAATGGAAGGGGAAAAATCTTATCTTTCTCAAATGAATGTTCAACCATCTATACATGTGATGATTAAAGAGGCACAGAAAGAAGATGTCGAGTTACAAAAGAAGGTGAGAAATGTTCCTGAATTCAACCTTGATTGTGATGGGATAATAAAGTTCAGGAATCGGGATTGTGTTCCTCCCATCCCTGAATTAAAGAAGGAGCTGCTGGATGAGGCTCATAGTTCTTCATTCTCTATTTATCCTGGAAGCATGAAGATGTATAGGGACCTGAAAGAGTACTTCTGGTGGGATGGCATGAAAAGAGATGTTGCTGAATATGTCTCTCGATGCTTGGTTTGTCAACAAGTTAAAGATGAGAGACAGATGTCTAAGGGGATGTTACAACCATTACCCATACCCGAATGGAAATGGGAAAACATCACTATGGACTTTGTCACAGGACTTCCTAAAACATCCCAAGGAAATAATTCTATTTGGGTCATAGTTGATCGTCTTACAAAGTCTTCACACTTCATTGCTATTAGAGAGGATTTTTCTCTAGATCAGCTTGCTAGGATATAGGTAAAGGAAGTGGTAAGATTGCATGGAGTGCCACTTTCTATTATATCTGATCGGGATCCGAGATTTACCTTGATGTTCTGGCGAAGTCTTCAGCATACTCTGGATACAGAGTTGAGTTTCAACACTGCTTATCATCCCCAGACAAATGGTCAGTCTGAGAGAACAATTCAAACCCTAGAAGATATGTTGAGAGCTTTCTCTATGGATTTCAAAGGAGGTTGGGATCAACACCTACCTTTGGTGGAATTTTCTTATAATAATAGCTTTCACTCCAATATTCAGATGGCTCCTTTTTAAGCTCTCTATGGAAAGAAATGCAGGACTCCAACTTTCTGGGATGAAGTTGGGGAAAGAAAGCTATTAGGACCTGATCTCGTTGATGAAATGGAAGAAAAGGTCAGATCTATTCAACAACACATAAGAGCAGCTCAGAGTCGACAGAAAAGTTATTCCGACAACCGAAGAAAAGACCTAGAGTTTGAAGTGGGTGATAAAGTGTTCTTACGAATATCTCCCTGGAAGAGGGTTATGAGATTTGGAAAGAAGGGGAAGTTGAGCCCTAGATATATCGGTCCTTTCAAAATACTGGATCGTGTTGGAAAGGTAGCTTACCGATTGGCGCTTCCACTTAATCTCCCTCAAGTTCACGTTGTGTTCCATGTATCTCTCCTGAAAAAGTACATACATGATCCTTCACATGTACTCAGCTCAGAAGCTGTACCGCTGGAGCAAGATCATTCTTATGAAGAACAACCGATAGAGATTCTGGATCATAGCGAAAAATTCCTACGAAACAAGACCACTCGATTGGTGAAAGTTTTATGGAGGAACCACCAACTTGAAAAAGCTACATGGGAGCTTGAGGATATGATGAGGGAGAAGTATCCTCATCTGTTTGTTACAAAGTGACGAATTTCGAGGGAGAAATTCTTTTTAAGGGGGGTAGAATGTAACACCCAAGATTTTTAAGAGTAATATTTTGTTTTTATCATCAAAGGAATCTTTCACTACATACTAGCTTGGCTTACATTACACGCAATCGCGACCTTCCTCGATAGCTTGCGTTGTACGCAATACTGAGTTTCACTAAACAACGATATGCTATTAAAATAGTATTAAAACTAGCCGTTATGAATAGTAATAACCAATTTTTGAAATTTTATAAATTTTATTTTTCAAAATGGACTTCATTTTTGGATTCGGAATACCGAAATTAGCCTAGGGTGAAATTTTGGTATTTTTCTGAAAACTTTCAATTTTTGATGAATAGTGAAACCACTAAGTGGTAGGTTAAAAACTGAATTTTGCATAAAACATAATTTTACGGCTTCTGTGAATGGAATTTCGAAAATCCGACAGACACGGTTGATATCAGTAAGTAAAATGTGGTTCAATGAGATAAAAATAATTTTTTGGTGAATAGTAACTTTTTACTTTTTTTACCGCGGTTAATAGTAAATAGGGTAACTAAGGGTAAATATGATATTAATATTACCCTAACACGTGTCCTAATTCTATTGGATAAGATTAATTCGACCAAAAACAAACTTAGGAATAAAATATGACCATTTAGGTCCACTTGGATTAGATTAGGACATTTATTATTAATTTATTTAAAGAAGGGTTAAAATAGTTAAAATCAATGTTTAATAAGTAAATCATTTTTAATATGGGGTTATACATAAGATAAATTCGACTATAAATATTCATTAGAAATCTAATAATATTTCCTACATAATGGTATTTTATTTATAATTTTTAGACATTAAATAATTTAATTTATTTATCACACAATGATGATGCAGTAATTATCTTATTAATGAAATATTGACATAATTGATGTTATAAACACCAAAATAAATGTAATTTGAGACTTTTTATGAATACCACTAATTTTCTAGGTTACTATGATATATTAGTGTTGATTTAATCAAATTGGCTCGAACATATAATTCTGTTATGACCTTCAAAAAATCATATCTCAAATAGTGTCAAAATTGACACAAAATAGTTTTTAAATCAAATATTATATTATTAATTGTTATTTTATTCCAAAAAATCTATGGTTCGGCCAAATGACTTAGATAAGGATATTTATATTAATAATAAACAATTTGGGGTTCGTTTGGCATGTTATAATAAGTTTATTAACCATATAGTGTAAGAAAACAAAAAGACACGGTAAAAGTTAAATTATTTAACTTAGAGTTAAATCTAATTGATAAGGTTAAAATAATAACCTAAACTTGTCTAAATTCTATTGGTTGATAGGATTTAGACCCATCCCCACTTAACCTTCTAAATAAGACACTTTGGAACCATTATAAACCGATTTTGACTTTAATATAAAATAATATTTTGAGATATTCCTAAGGTGCCCCTCTCCTCTCTTATAAAAGGGCACCTCCTCCCCCTCCTCCTCACAGCAATTTGAGCACTCAAGCTCGGCCAACCCCTGCCAAAATCCCTTCTCCACTTCCCTAGAATAATCCGAGAGGTCTTGGTCTTCTTCAAAGACCAATCTTAGTTCCCTAAGTTGAGGATTCAAAGAGGCGATCCAAAGAAGAGGTAATATCCACTACCGATCTTTTCAATTTCTTTCTTCTTCAACTTCTTCTTCTTTAGATGTTTCATCATAAAGTAATAACATCAGTATTACTTACATACTGATATGTAATTATAAATATGAAACAACCCTAATTCACCTTCTACCCATCCTACGTAAAAATGAAATCACCGTGCGTGCGTACGTACGGAATACCGTCTCCACGTCGTGCTGTAATCTATTTTCCATCATCACCTTACAAGGATGGGTATAATGGTGTAATGAGTAAATATTTATGATTATTATAAAATAATATTGATACTGAAATAATATATATATATATACTCCAATACAATTCCATGATCATAGGAACAATATCATCACTCGTGCGTACGTACGGAATACCGTCTCCACGATGTGATGCGACTCGTTCTACATGATCTTAATTTAATAATGATTATATAAATGAATTGAATGAATGAATATGATATATACTACACTAATATCATTCTGGAAATGAGGTATCTATAACCTAAAGATAATAATAAGAATTTATTCGACAAAACACGTATAAGAACAAAAAGTTATAAACACCCGAATAACAAGTAGCAATGAAATATTACTACTAAGAAGCAAAGAATATGACCATATATGATATCATAAAAATAAGTATGATTCTGTAATAAGTCAATAACATTATTTAAATCATTATATAGGAGGTTCGGACACTTACAAAGAAAGTCGGACCTAAGGTAAGGGGAAATATCACAATCTCATTTTTATCTGAGATTGCTTATACGTTGGTATTTACTGGGGTGTATTTTATCATCCACATCCATGTTCCCTTAATATGTAATATTATTTCCATCCACCTACAATTGTTTAAAACCTATTTTACCCTTCGGTGAGTTTTTAGTAAAAGATATGAAAGGAATCATTTGTCGTTTTTTGTACGAGGTACTTTTTGAATTTTTCAGACAAAAGTACGAAGAATGTTTTTTTAACTTATACGGCATGAATGGATTTTCAAAACATTATTTCTAAGAAGCTTACTTTACAATTTTTCAAGTTTATTTTTGATCAACTTCTTTTAGTTTATAATTTTATGACATGTTAAGAAAAGAAAAGTGTTTTTGAAGAAGAAAGGATATTTTCTTCAAGAATGGAGTTCAAGTGTTTTATCAAAATTATTTTCCATCTAAGATAATAAAGGGTTATTTTTTTATCCCTATTATTACATTGATTTTATTATGTTGCGAGGGAATTATTTTTATGAAGTAATTTAACTTATATGATTTGTTTTATGATGTCATGATGTTTCAAGAATCCCATTTTTGTTACATTTGTTATGTGATGATGTATGATTTATGATTATGTGGCACACATAAGAAAGGATTCATTATAATATGGGTGGGACCTATATCTCCCTCCAATGCATTGGGTAAAGATTTATATATAATGGGATAGACATGGCTGGAACGGAAGGTTATTTCGGTTCAGTGATACAGGACTGAAACGAGGAGTGAACTCAGTTCAGAAATGGACTTTGTCCGCTAAGATAGTCTTGACAATGAGTCATGACTAACAAGAAATGATTTTCCAGGATTATGTGTTCATGCCACAAAGTTTCAAGTTTTATGTTATTATTATGGGGATCTCATTTTCACTTCTATGATTTATTCCATGTTAAGATATTATGATCTCTTTTGCAGGTTATGATTTTCAAAAAGATATGATATGATTTTTATTTCCTTTATTTGCCCTTGCTGAGCATTTGAGCTCACCCTTTTATGTTTTCTTTTCCCCAGGTCAAGAAGATGGATATTAAGTAGAATATGCTAAAAGGGACCCTAGATATGATGAAATAAATGGGAGACACTGTAGAAGATTTATGAACCAGTTGTTTATGTTTCCCAGTTTCTAAAGACACTATACCTATACGGTCCTTTATTGTTTTGTCATATGTTGTAATAAGTGTGCTTCAATTTTGAAGTATTAACAAGGAATGTAAAGTATGGGTCGTTATAGTTTAAACATATTATTAACTTGTAAAAGAACCATAATAATATTTATTATATCATATATGATTCACTTATGACTTTATATTACCCATTCTTTTGTCAATTCCATGTTAAAGTAGCATTTTGGGTAAAATTGTTTCATTTATCATACGTGTTTGGACATGTTGTTCTTGATATTATTGTTACTTATATCATGATTTACTTACTTCCAGAATGTAAACCATGATTTATATATCATATATATTCATTATATATTTATATAATAGATAGATAACACATCGTTCATGGAGACGGTAGGTCGTATGTACGCATGAACACTGCTTTCCGTTCCTTAATGACTTGAATGGAAGTAAGTAGATGAAATATATATATATAAATAAATACAATAGCATTATTATTTCATATATATCATTATTATTTATCATATATACTTTATAATTATTCTTGAATGGTAAACATGGAGAATGAATCTTATCGCGTCGTTGAGATGGTAATCAGTACGTATGCACGAGCGATGATATCGTTCCCATAATTATTTCATAGAATTGGAGTGGATGATATAATATATTAGAATCATTATGATGTTATAATAACCATATATTGTTATTATTTACACTATTATACCCATCCATGTAAGGTGGTGGTGGAAAAACAGATTACACCACGGCGTGGAGACGGTATTCCGTGCGTACGCACGCGTGGTGATTTCATTTTCCATTCGATTGATAGAAGGTGAAATGGGGTTGCTTTATATTTTTAATAACATATCAGTATATTATTTATACTGATGTTACTACTTTATAATGAAACAACTAATGAAGAGGAAGTAGAAGAGTAAATAAACGTGAAAGAATCGGTAGAAGAGATTACCTCTTCCTCGTGGTGCCTCTTTTAAAGTTCCTCTTAGGGCAATAGAGTTTCTCTTTTTATAAGAACAGAACCTCTATGATATAACTATAGATATTAATAACAGAAATGGGTAGGGTTTGGCTGAGCTTTAAGGCTCAAAATTGTGTGAATAGGAGAGGGAGGAGGTTCCCTTTTATAAGAGGGGTGAGGGTCACCTTAGGAAAAACTTAAAATATTACTTTATAATAAATTCATATTTGGTTTATAATGGATCCAACGTGACTTATTTAGAGTATAGGGTGGGGATGGGTCGAAATCCTCTCAAGAAATAGGTTTTAGACATGTTTAGGTTACAATTTTAACCATACCATTTAGATTTAACTTTAAGTTAAATAATTTTACTTTTACAATGTCTTCTTTTATTCTTACACTATATGGTTAATAAAATTACTATAAACAACCAATATGGTCCCAATTGGTTCATTAATGTCATATATATTATTATATAAGTCTTTTTTCCAAACAATAGATATTTAGGAACAGAATATCAATTAATAATTTAATATTTGTTTTAAAGACTCTTTTATGTCAATTTTGACACTATATAGTATTTTGTTTTTTTTATAAATTCATAACAGCATTATTACATCCCAAATAATTCATATAACCCACCATAATATGTTATAGTAACCTATAAAATTATTTTAATTCATAAAAAGTCTCAAATTACATTTATTTGGGTATTTATAATATCAATTATGTTAATATCTTATTAATAAGGAAATTACTGCATCATCATTGTGTCATAAATAAATTAACTTATTTAATGTATAAAAAAATATAAATAAAATACTATTATTTAGGAAATCTTTTTATCTTTATAATGAATATTTATATTAAAATTTATCTTATGTATAGACCAATATTAAAAATGTTTTACTTGTTAAATATTGATTTTAACTATCTTAACTTTTCTTTAAATAAAATAATAATAAATGTCTTAATCTAATAAAAGTAGAAATAAATAGTCATATTTTATTCCTAAGGTTATTGTTTGTCGAATTACACTTATCCATTAGAATTAGTACATGTGTTAGGGTAATAATAATATCATTTTTACCCTTAATTTCCCCATTTACTTTTAACCGTAGTAAATAAAAGTAAAACGTTACTATTCACCAAAAATTATTTTTACCTTATTGAACAACATTTTACTTACTGATATCAACTATGTCTCTTGGAGTTTTGAAATTCCACTCACAGAATTTGTAAAATTATGTTTCATGTAAATTTGCAAATTCTCCTAGGAGGTGGGTAAAAGACGGTAAAAAGTTTAATAAAATTTTTATATATCTAAAATTATTATAAAATGACTACAATGAATTGCATTGAAATTATATAGGTATTATGTAACTCTTTTGGCCTAAAATAAATTTAAATAAAATAAATAATTATTTAAATAAAAATTCGGTTTTAAACTATAACTTAGTGTTCTTCACTATTCATCAAAAATTGAATGTTTTCAGAAAATTACCAAAACTACACCCTAGGATACTTTTGATATTTCGAATCAAAAAATGACGTCCATTTTGAATGATACATTTAATAAAATTTTAAAAATAGGGTATTAATATTTATAACAGCTAGTTTATATAATATTTTAATAATATATCGTTGTTTAGTGAAACCCGATATTGCGTACTACACACGCTATCAAGGAAGGTCATGATTGCGTGTAATGCAAGCCAAGTAAGGGTTGTGTGTATTTAAAGCTCCCTTTGGTGTTTCATATAACATAATCAAAACTTATTTCATTTATACATTAATCAAAATCTCTACTTACCATTGCGTAGAATAATTTCCACATTACGAACTTGAAATTGTGTGTAACATGAGACATGAATAGTGTTGCGTATACTGCAAGATAATACGATGTTTCATATATACAATCTAATCCCTGTGTAGTGTATAATAGAAGACATCAAAGAAATTAAAAATAATATTTCTCATAAAATCTCAGGGTGTTACATTCTACCCCCCTTAAAATTAATTTCTCCCTCGAAATTCATCGGGGTTATAATTGGTTTACTACTTGAAAGATTCATTCATAGAAACCCACATCGTAAAAATGAATACCAAAACATAATTTTAAGAACTAAAGTATTAAAAGTAACGGTTACCCAAATTAACTCATCATTGGGTTTCCACATAGGAGAACATAAGTGAAAATATGGATATGGAAGATTAATCTAACAATCATGTTCTGATGGAGAGTGGCAGAGGACATGGCTATGAAAAAGCTAATAGTCACAAAGCAATAAATTTGTAATGATCTAAGGAACCATCTGATTCATCAGATATGAAGGAACTGGGACAACATTTTTGGTTTTCAAGATCATTTCCCTAATGTTGAAGAATTAAAAGAAATACTTCCTTGATTTTGGTACAATCTCACTATTGTTTGTGCCTTGAACAATTTCCACTTCATCTCTTAATGAAATTATGTTAAATTTGTCTTCTGTGAAGTGTTAGCAGATCATGTTCTAGAATGATTGGTCATTCAATATGTCTCAAACATAAGGTTAGAAAAATTTATATACATAAGTCCATCTTATGGTGAGATTAATCGTATATGGTTCCAAAAATGGACTTATACTTCATCTATCATACCTCTTAATAAAATAAAACTAATTTCTTCAAACTACGGACTTCCCGTAGGACAGTGGTGGGAGATAAAGGCATGTCGCACTTCAGTTGTGTGTTTGATTCCCTCATCACTATCTGAGGCGATGGGTTGTTGCCCATCCTACAGGTTGTCCTTTTTTCTAAAACTATACTATTATCTCATTCCGGAAATAATATCAAAAAAAGTTCTATCCTTAAATAATACTATATGATGTCCAACATATTCCATTACAATCATTGGGCTTATCCAAAATACATCTATCCAATCTCATAAAAAAAATATTACTAGAGAGGTATTCTACCAAGCATGTGATTGCCATCATTTATCCCCAATATATCACAAGATATATATTGTTGTTGGTCACATTCAAAACATGTGAATACCTTAATCATGTATTCTCTTCAAAAATGAATACCGATTGAATCTTATTGAAAACATGATTTTTTTCAAAAGTTAACTCTTTCCACATACCAAAATCTAAGAATTTATATATACTCAAAACATGATATCACTTTGTCCTTATATCAGTCATGAGCTCATGAATACTATAAAACATATTATTTTCTCCTTATCCCTTCATTATGTGCATATCACCTTCTTTCCAAAAATATTTCAATCACTTTTCATGGTTACCGGTACCATATAATTATTGAAAACCACAATAAACCAATACATAGATATTCCAATATTCCACAATACAATAAATGAGATTCCACAACATTATTTCAGAATCCCATCACATAAACACATAATCATTCCACTACATCATTTTCACACACAAAATTTCCAATAGTGATCGTATGTGACATCCATTTGACCTTTTCCTTACGAGTTTGTTGAGGTCAATCATTATTAAACCTTGGATGTGGGCATTGGTTAGCATTATGCCCCATTTCCTTGCACTTGAAGCATTGAAGTGTTGGTGGTGAATTCTCTGTAGTATTTTCTCTATTCTCATCATTAGCTACCTTTTTTCCATTACTTTGACACTCAGCTACTCGATGACCTTCTATTATACACTTAAAACATTTTCTAGTCCCTTTTATACAATCTCTACCATTCTTAATTCCACACATTGATCATAACGAAACATTAACCTTTTTTTCACCATTGTTTAGAGATTTTTTCTTGAACTCCATCTTTCGTTTCTTTTCAAAACCATGAGAGGGAAATGTTACACCAACTTCCAGTTCTACCTTGATAGCACAAGGCACAATTTATTCATAGCTACTGATGTCTCTTATAGGTAATTCCCTTTGAATACTTGGTATTAATCCACTGTAGAATCGATCAACTTTACTTTCAGGTTGGATGATAAAGCCATATTCATACCTTGCAAGCCTTGTAAAATTATCCTTGTATATACCAACAGATTCATCATACTTTTTCATAAGATCAAGGAACTCCTTTTCCATATTTGATCGAATAATATGAGGGAAATACTTATTAATAAACAAGTTTTTGAACTCGTCCCATTCTATGGATTCAATTTAATCTTAGGGCCTTGTATTTTTAAACAGAGTCCACCACTGGTCTGCTTCACCTTATAACCGGTAAACAGCCAAAATGACTTTTTCATGCTCTGAACATCGAAGTATCGAAAATATCTTTTCCATGGTACTAATCCATTGTTCCACAACAAGGGGATCAGAAGACCCACTGAAAGAATATGGTTGTTGCCTCATGAAGGACTCAATAGAATATTGTTCCTTTCTCTACTCATTTGGAAGTACAGAATGATTCATAGCTTGTGTAAGTATAGCAATATGAATTTTCACTCCATCTCCCATAACATTGGTTTTTTAGGTGTACAATCATTGCATTGTACATTACATTGATCAACACGGTTCCTTCGGGTTCTAGCCATTGTCTAAAACCCAAAAAAGAATAGTGTGAGAGGCAAAAATTATGCTAGGAAAACAACATAATAAAGGGGGAGTACCTTCAATACATAACATCTAAGGTTTAATTCTAATATAGTTACCATAATTCTAGGACTATAACCTATACTTATACTTAACCATTGATACATCCCTAGATATACCTTAGGAATATCTCTTGAGATTTCACTAAAGTTTTTGAATTCTAGTTTCCAAAGGCTAACTAATCCTTTCCTCTAATACCAATTGTAGAGACCCAAGATTGACGTCTATGGACATTACATTACTTTTGCAGGAATAATTAATACATAACAAATAAAATGACAACCAAGTACCATAATATTTTAGTGTCTTTGGAAACTTGGAACATAATCTTCTAATCATGGTGAAAGATCTTCAACATCTCCTATAAAGATCTTCCACTTTTTTTCTTACCTAAAACCTTTCTTTTTTATCATGTGGAAAATAAAACATATAAAGGGTGAGGTCAAATGCTCAGTAATGGTAAACATGGAGAGAATAAAACAAACCATATACATTTGAACATATAAACATGAACATAAAGACTAAACATTAAAATCATGAGTTGTGAAATGAATCATGGAGTACGAAAGTCATAGATCATAAATGAACATTAGTCAAGATAAAATAGCATGGGAATAAAACATGTAATTATTTCATCCATTAAGCACATGATATTATTTCTATAGTATCCAAGGCATTTCTTCCAAGATCATCAAAGTGGACAAAGTCCCTTACTAAATCGAGTTCACTCCTCTTTCCAGTCTTGTGTCACAGAACCTGATTAACTTACCAAAACTGCCATGTCTATCTCATGATATATAAATTTTTACCCAATGCATTGGAGTGAGATATAGGTCCAACCCATCTCATAATGAAATAATTCTTACTTGTGACATAAAATAAACATAAATTAATCATCATATCCCAAAGAATAAAATGGGTTTCATAAACATCATCCCATCATATCATAATCCATATAAAACAAATGGATATCATTTCATCATAAGAAGAATAAAACCATATAAATGATAGATACATTATACTTGAAACATAATAATACTAAATAATTTCATCATATATGTAAAATAGTTTTGATAAAACATTTGAAATTAATTATTGAGGAAAATATACCTTCTTTTTCAAAATCATTTTCTTTTCACAAAATGTCTTGCAACTTTAAAAGAAACAAATTTCTGTTGAAAATAATCATGAAATTTTTTAGAGAAAGATTCATTGAAATAGTCGTTTTGAAACTGTAAAAATCCATTCATGCCATATAAGTTTAAAAAACATTCTTCTAGTACTTTTCCGGAAAAGTCAAAAAGTACCTTATATGGTAACCAAAGGAAATATTCCTTCCATACAATGTGGTAAAAAGTCATGAAAGTGTAAAAATGACATTAAACATACATGTAAGAATAGTAAACATTTTATGAAAAGCTTTTTTATAAAAGCATGGACATGGATGATAAACATAACCCCAATAAATACTTACGAATAAATAATATTGGATAAGAAAGAGATTGGAATAATTATCTCTTACCTTAGGTCAAATTTCTTTCGTACGTGTCATAAAATCATGTATAGTGGGTTTAAACAAATTATTAACTTGTAATAGAACTATAATAATATTTATGACATCATATATGATTCACTTATGACTTTATATTACCGATTCTTTTGTCAATTCCATGTTAAACCAGCGTTTTGGGTAAATTTGTTTCACTTTTCGTACGTGTTTGGACTTGTTGATCTTAATATTATTATTACTTATATCATGATTTACATACTTACAGAATGTAAAACATTATTTATAAATTATATATATTTAGTATATATATATAATAGATAGATAAATGAAATGAAACACACCGTCCATAGAGACGGTAGGCTATACGTACGCATGAAGGTTGTTTTCCTTTCCTTATTGACTTGAATGGAAGTAAGTAAATGACATATATATATATAATAAATCCAGTATCATTATTATTTAATATATATCATTATTATTCATCATATATACTTTATAATTATTCTTTAATGTTTAACATGAAGAATGAATCTCATCACATCGTGGAGACGGTAATCCGTACGTACGAAAGAGCGGGGATATCATTCCCATAATTATTGAATGGAATTTAAGTGGAAGATATAACATCTCAGAATCCGTATTATTTTATAATAACCATATATAGTTATTATTTACACCATTATACCCATCCAAATAAGGCGGTGGTGGAAAAACAGATTACACCACGGCGAGGAGACGCTATTCCGTACATACGCACGCGCGGTGATTTCGTTTTCCGTAGGATGGATAGAAAGTGAAATTGGGTTGTTTCATATTTAAAATAACATATACGTATATTATTTGTACTGATGTTATTACTTTATAATGATACATCTAAAGAAGAGTAAGTTTAAGAATAAATAAACTTGAACAAATCGGTAGAAGAGATTACCTCTTCCTCAAGGTTCCCCGTTTAAACTTTCTATTAGGGCACTAGAGTTGGTCATTCGAGATGACCAGAACCTCTATGATATAACTAGATATACTGAGAAGAGAAATGGGCAGGTTTTGGTTGATATTTAAGGCTCAAAATTGTGTGAATAGGAGAGGTAGGAGGTGTCCTTTTATAAGAGGGGTGAGGGGCACCTTAGGGAAAACTTAAAATATATTTTTATAATAAATTTATATTTAGTTTATAATGTCTCCAAAGTGACTCATTTCGAGTCCAGGGTGGTTATGGGTCTAAATACTCTCAACAAATTGGTTTTAGACATGTTTAGGTTATCATTTTAACCTTATCATTTATATTTAACTCTAAGTTAAATAATTTAACTTTTACAATGTTTTCTTGTATTCGTACACTATATGGTTAATAAACTTACTATAAACTGACAATCGAGTTCCAATTGGTTAATTACTGTCATATATATTATTATTTAATTATTTTGGCCGAACCATAGATTTTTAGAAATATAAAATCAACTAATTATTTAATATTTGTTTTAAAAACTCTTTTGTGTCCATTTTGATACTATTAGTTATTTTGTTTTTTCTAAATGCATAACAATATTTTTACTTCGAAGAAAAATCATCTAACCAACCATAATATGTTATATTAACATAGAAAATTATTTTAATTCATTAAAAGTATCAAATTACATTTATTTTGGTATTTATAAAATTAATTAGGTTAATATTTCATTAATAAGGTAATTACTGCATCATCATTGTGTCATAAATAAATTAACTTATTTAATATCTAAAAAATATAAATAAAATAAAATTATGTAGGAAATCTTTTTATCTTTCAAATTAATATTTATAGTTGAATTTATCTTATGTATAACACTATATTAGTAATGTTTTAGTTATTAAACGTCGATTTTAACTATTTTAACTCTTCTTTAAATTAAATAATAATAAATGTTCTAATATAATCTGAGTGGACCTAATGGTCATATTTTATTCCAAAGTTTGTTGATGGTCAAATTACACTTATCTAATAGAATTTGGAAATGTGTTAGGGTAATAATAATATCTTTTTTACCCTTAATTACCCTATTTACTTTTAACCGTGGTAAATAAAATTAAAAAGTTACTATTCACCAAAAATTATTTTTACCTTATTGAACTACATTTTACTTAATGATATCAACCGTGTCTCTCAGATTTTTGAAATTCCACTCACAGAAGTGGTAAAATTAAGTTTATGTAAATTTTCAAATTCTCTTTGGAGGTGGGTAAAAGACTGTAAAAAGTTAAATAAATATTTTATATATCTAAAATTATTATAAAATGACTCAAATTAATTAAATAGAACATATATAGGTACTATTTATCTATTTTGACCTAAAATAAATTTAAATAAAATAAATAATTATTTAAATAAAATTATGGTTTTAAACTATAACTGAGGGTTTTTCATTATTCATAAAAAAAGATAATGTTTTCAGAAAAATACCAAAAATTCACCCAAGCCTAATTTCGATATTCTGAATCTAATAAAGAAGTCCATTTTGAACATTAAAATTTATAAAATTTCAAAAGGTGGGTATTACTATTTATAACAGCTAGTTTATATAATATTTTAATAACTTATCGTTGTTTAGTGAAACCGGGTATTGCGTACAACACACGCTATCGAGTAAAGTCGGGCCATTGCATGTAATGAAAGACAAGTTAGGGTTGCGTGTAGTGAAAGCTACCTTTGGTGTTGCATATTACATAATCAAAACTTATTTCATTTATAAATTAAACAAAATATCTACTTACTGTTTCATATAATAACTTCCAAAAACAGAACTATAACTTGTGTGTAACATGAGCCAAGAATTGTGTTGCCTATACTGCAAGCTAATACGATGTTGTGTATAGTACAATCTAATCTTGGTTTAGTGTACAATAGAAGAAATCAAAGAAATTAAAAATAATATTTCTCATAAAATACCGGGGTGTCACAAAGAATATAGAAAAGAAATGTATGTCTGTAAAGAGACTAGAAAAGTCCATCACAAGCATACTCAACTGAGTCAACCAGATGAACTCAACATACATCTCAGATCGTAGTTTCTCTAGTTAAATGTACTCAATGATCATCTCCAAGAAGGCCAGTAATTATATACCATATTATTGCCCTATCCGAGCCTGAACATTCCACCTTTACTTCACTAATTTTCATTACATATAAGTTTCCAACTTTACCCACTTCTTAATAGGGGTCTCAAAATGGTCAAGTATAGTCTAGATGGACTCAATCCAGAACTCTGCTACATCAGGTCCACCCCTCTAGTGAAAGTCATGGGGTGATGTAACTAGAACTCCTAGATTTATTTAGAGATTATATTTACAACCAACACCGGTTCTCTCTCCATAAATTGCATAAACCAAGAATAAGTATCATGAAATTTCTTTCCTATAACATCACCTAACACTATCAGTGCCTTAGTCTCCACTAATAGTGGATCACCTCAAGCCATGTACTCCTATATCCCTATCATAAAGTGACCTCATGGAGGAATTTATATATAATTTCAATCACACATCATAGGAAATATTACACAGCTTTAACATTGGTTAGAAATAGGAATTCATGTAATATATAATAACTAATTCCCCATTTCTCCACCATACGGTCCAAACCGATGTGTTATCACTACCCTTATGCTACATCTTGGTTATTGTTAGAAAGGGGTAAACCCATTTCATTACTAAATTTTCTCATTAAAAACGCATTTTTCACGTTTTATATCATTTTCAATTTTCAAGTTCATATTAGGAACCATTTTTAGTTTAATCACAAAAGAATAGAAAAAAATTCAATATAATAAACATACCGAAAACACATTTTTTCATGCATTCCTAAAATGATGCATTTCACAAAAATACTCCTTAGTTCTCAAATGAGGCATTCATACTCAACTATCATTCCATACTATCCCATGAGTCAAATATCAAAACAAATCATAAAAAATTACCACATAACCCAACAAGTGCATCACTCAAGGAGAAATTACATCAAATGTAACAAAACACTTCAATAAGAACAATTCCACCATGGGTAGTTGGCTTTTACCCCCATAAATTGGTTAGAACTACAATGTATGAGCTCTTTTCTATTCCCCAACTCTTCTAAATTCCCTATCTACCTTTCCCAAACAGCAAGAAACTAGAAAAAAAAAAAAGAAACCATCAAATATCACTTTGTAACCCTTAGACCGTAGTTCCACACACTTGGCCCCCAATAAAATTAGTCACAAATCCTCAGGAACAGCTCCCCATATTCCAGAGGATACTTACTATTTTTTAGGGTCTATTATCAATCATGGAGAGACTATACCATCTTTATCAATGTAGAACAACAGAAAAAATAATTAAGAATAACCAAAAGATATAACTAAAAACCAAACCATAATATTATCCAATGATGACCAAAATATGAAATACAATATTTAAAACATAATAGTAGACATGTCATTCCAAATACATGCCATGGGTCGATATAAAAAATACAAAATAAATAGACACTAACAACTCCAAGAGGGTCTCATAACCCAATCTATTTCACCCATCCATGCACCATCACAACTAATCCATCTATCATATGGATATTTCCATTATCATGTCCTAAAACATTGTAAAATATTTGTGTCACAATATTATAGCTTGAGTAGGGTGTGATTACAACTCCGTAAGCCACCAACAATAGTTTCTAAAACTATATCTAATCAATAGTGTATTCAGTTTTAAAAAGAATAAATTGAAATAAAAATTTAAACAGTTATGACGTTTTCAATTAATCTTTAATTAACCACAAAAACCACTAGGATCCGGAGGGAATTTGAATCCCAATACCTGCTTTATCTCGTGCAGAAGTCTGTACCATATCACATAACTAGTATTATCATTCTTAATTTCATATTAACTCTTGTCATGGACAATTGGAACAGTAGTGCAATGCCAAATTATGGGCATGGAACATCATGTCTAACACCCTGTGGGTATTTGGAGCCTAGGTCTCAGTCCCACACCTCAATGACATATGGGTACTTAGAGGCTCATTCCCTATCCCATACTGGTATCTCATTCAGTTATTTGAAGCATCATCCCCTATCCTACTCCTAAATTACCAATAGATT
This sequence comes from Viscum album, assembly GCA_963277665.1. Lineage (NCBI taxonomy): Eukaryota > Viridiplantae > Streptophyta > Magnoliopsida > Santalales > Viscaceae > Viscum > Viscum album. The sequence continues at coordinate 1,875,374,167 of OY728150.1, read as the reverse complement.
CATCACTATGGGGTTTTGATGTAGCAGGCCATGTTCCACACACATATATCACATATGTACCAATATCATAGATATATCATCAATCAAGTTTAACAAACATTAACCCTCTTATCACAATTTCATAAACACGAAGGATTAACCAACGTATTCAAAATTTAAACTGTCAATTAATTATTAAAAACATTAATTGACCAATTACATAGTTCGTAAATAAACTAACCAATAATTAATTCAATAACACAATAAAAAATAATTAATTAATTTTAAAATTAATTAATTCAATTACACACTCACAAAAATCCATTATTTAAATAAAAAATTAATTAATACAATATAATAATGTCATAATCACAATAATTTCCATTTATTAATTCTCATATTAATTAATAAAATTCAAACAATATTTACAATCATAATATCCTGCGAAATAAATAAAAATTAACTAATTCAATTCAACAATTCAATTTATCCAATTAAAATAAATAAGTTATAAATGTAAATTAAAACAAATAAATAAAATTATCAATACAATTTCCTAGTTGAGTGGTTGTATACATTATTCTAGATTATATTAGAGAATAATTTATCATTTCCCCCTTGAAACACTTCTGGGAACAAAACTTTTCAAATTTTCTATTATTTTCACTACCCATGATGACATGGATCATCACAAACTCCCAAAAAAAAATCCAACCCATAATAATTCATAGTAGACAACAATGATCTCCCAAAATCACTAGCACAACCAATGTAATATTAATATTCTAATTAATGGTCCAATAATTTTTAAAACAGTCTGTCAATATGAGATACTTCAAGCATCGACTGGTTTGATTCTCCCCACCATAGGATTATCTATATCATTACAATTTTTTCCTACAACAAATCATCTGTCCTATGTTCTGTCCACTATAGAATGAAATTATATGGACTTTTCCCAACTCCTCACACCTAATATCTAGAACAAAAAAATTCACACCCCCAAATAAAAAATAATATAAAACATTGTGCTAAAAAAGATAAATAAGGATTACACCCTCCATAATGTTACATAACCAGCCACATGTATTTTCACAAAACACTCTCAAAAGTGAACCAAAACTCACACCCACATGGTCCAAGTCCTAAAAAACAATATTCAAAAACCCAAAACCACTAACCATGATCCTCGCACTTGTTAGCTCTAACAAACTGGAGCACCCTCAGTACCTCTCCTAAATGTCAAGGCTTATCCATTGTCCCAATATAAAACACAAGACCACCCTTTTCCTAGTAATCAATCCAAAACCACAAGAATATGACCATCATTCCACTGGGTTGCCCAAGGTGAAAACAAAAAGAGAAGGTCTTGTAAAACAACCAAAACTACCCTCTCAAACAATCCATGAGACATGGAGGACTCTTAGTGCTCATATTATAAACACCAAGCATACCTATAAAAAACCACATCCTATATAAATAAGACCTAAATTTTCTGGATAAGGAATAATGACATTTCCCACCCAATTTATTGGTGATAGCGGGCACATAATAAACACTGTAGATCTTGGAAGAGGACATGTGGTAAGAACCACTCCATACCATGTAACACAGACCTAAGACATCTTGGGAACCGCCATATTTTGGAATAACAATCCAACTCCAAATATCTATCAAGCATACTTCCACCCATCAATCTACCAATGGGATAAAAGAAATACTATTACTAACCCGCGAGAGTCTCCATACATCCCATTATAATGGAACTATATCTATTCCATCAAAGCATATATTTCCACATTATTCACATAACATTTCATCATGAAAAAATATATACATGTTGTTCATTGGAGTAGAATCCCTCCATGAATTTATTTGAGAAAACACTATATGAAAATTTGTGGATATTATAAACACTTGAACCCCCAACATCAATAAATCACCAGAGACATGAATGTGTTATACAAATCATATGTTCCTAGAATGATACATAAACACATTCTTATATACCATTGTATATGGATAAATACTAGAATATCTATAAATCCACAAGATAAAGTGTTTCATGTTAGGTGAAATCTTATATCCATAAAAATGAAATCGAAGAACTACAATCCCATACCATGGAAACTTTAGCTTCCTACCCATAAAGGTGTTCACGAAACACCAATCCGATATCCCTAACATTTTTTTGACACATTTCTATACGTATTACCTTCCAACTCTCCAAATAAAAAAACAAAACCTATGATACCGTTTTTTAATGATCCAGCCTAGGTCAATGTGATATGTCACATGATCTGGATCACCACAAGGCCTTAAGTACACCTCCTCATATTCCAATGTCATTTGGCCAAGAAAGAGGGTTTAAATAATATAGTGCGAATATTATACCAGCTGTTCTGAGTGATATAATAGTATAAAATAACAAAAACACATACACATGAGGGAATACCAGAGTATACATAATATCTAACTGAAAGAGAAGAATTTTATAATAAATGGAATGCAGAATACCTTCATACATACAAAAATAATGAAAAACATAAAATATATGTTCACCCAATGGTCCTAACAAATATCAATAATAATAAAGTAAATAAAACGAATCAGGCTCTTTTACCAACTCAAATCCAAACCACATTCCAGGTCTCTACAATGCATGTGAAACACTAGGAAAATAATGAGACTCCAAATTAGTAGATTCACATGATATAGAAACAATGGGCCTCAGCACCAACTATCTGGTAACATGTTCTCCAACCAAAACATGGACATCAATTTTTCAATCATACCAAGGTTCATGCATTGGGGTGTGGAAGATATATCAGTAAGAAACCCTTAATGGTGAATCCATAATATGTATCATAACAAGTTCATGCCCACATGGTACATCAAAAATAGATGAAACTATCAATATAAGGAATAAAAAAAATCTCTACAAAAATAAGAGGAAAAAAATAAACAAGTAAAGCGCATGTTCTATACTAATACCCATGGTAAATCTAAATACACTATAGCCCACACCCGAGGATTTACAGCATATAGCTCACCCAACCACACGAAAACTAGTGTGTCCCCTATATCTACACAGGATATCCAAGGCATCAAAAAAAAATACATGAATTCTTGAACATATGGAATAACTATAGGCATCCAAATGATATGGCACATCTACCAGGCTCTAGGACTCCTAGGGAATGACATCAAATGGTAGATTGATTTTTTTTCATGTATCTGAGGATCTCTCATGTCTCGGAAATCATTCATAAAAAATGGGCTCTATAAAAATATGGAAACGATAGATACAGAGCCCTATGGGATCCATCCACATGTACTTGATAGATATACTACCATGTGGTCTCCATACACTAAGCCTGGATCACAACAAAATCTACAAAAAATAATTCCACGCCTAGCCATGGAACACACTCAATCTATGGGTAGTTCATTCTGGGAAATCATCCATTATCCCCCTAAGATAATATATATGAATCCAACCAATTAAGGAGAGACCTAAATCTACACTTAGGGGAAATTCACGATACAATATATCTCAATGGTCTCCTCTTTAATCCAATGTCTTGTAAGGAAATGACAACAAATTCCATAGGGAAATCACAAACTAATAAGGGATGATACAACCTCAAACACATAACCCAAATATCCAAATAAGTATAGATAATGAAATATTGGACAACAAAAAATTAGGAACCACAGGGAACCTAGGATCACATCATCCATAAAAAACCACAACAGGCTCTCCATTATCCGCTTTAGGGACAAACCAAAACATAGGGGCTCCCACAGTCCCTATGTTTATAATAAAATGTGACATCTACTAGGGAATACTTTTATTCACCCAATATCTCATTCCATACCCTTAGATACATCCTCAAATGTAAGTAAGGCCACAATAATAGAAGGAAACTGTAAATGGGTATACTAATGATCATCCATAATCATATGAAATTCCCATTGTGGAAAAATTTCTAACTTCTCTCAATGGATTCTAACTCATCCTCAACTAACAACACACCCAATGGGATATCCAACTATCACGGCTGCTAGTAGGGGAAACCATAATGTTCAACATGATCACTTCAATGGAGGGCCCTTCCAAGGGATCCTCATGAAAATTGAAAATTTGAGTCAAATCCAAAAGAAGAAAATGTCAGTTGGGCTTCCTAAAGAACATCCCATCCACAGTTCCAACTAATCCATAAGGGATATCTAGTCATTATCATCTAATATAGGATTCCTCAACTATTGCATATGGGATCCACTAATAGATTTATTAGGAACCATCCCATAATAAAATTAATTATAGTCCCTTAGTCTCATCTCAATATCCCAATGATAGAGGGTCGTAACAGCCATCCCATGAAATTAACCCATCCCAAAGACTCCATCACCTCTAGTCCGCAAAACATAGAGATAAACCTCAATTTCCCTAACCTCTAGTGACCGGTCCCAAAACATGGAGATAACACATGATATCCTCATAGATACAACATGATCCATATTCTATAATTAATACAAATAACCTCAAATTGATCACCATGAAACACTAGATCTAGGCCAATCACTAATCTCACAACCCTCCCGAGTGCCTCAAATCTCACAACCCACCCCCAGAAAGATTTAAATACAAATCATCAATGAAATCCTCTTATAAACAATCACTCTTCCAGGAAACTATCTAAAATTCCTCTAAACGCAACAAGGATTACACCATTGTGATATATGTGTAAAAAAATTTAGAATGGACCTATCACAAGTCATATTATATCTCTAGGACACAAAACACACCCAAACACCTTATTGGAAAAGTATAAGACATTTATATATGAGTAAACTATGAATACTCTCAATGACTCACTTAGACATGTATATCTATATGTATTGAGCTGACATGGGGTTTGTCCTTCTACAACAACATTTCTAGGGCATACATGGGGTTTCCTGTGTATTATTAAATAGCCATGTACCCACATGGGGGTATTCAAAAGTACATGGCCACCTATCCATGTCCCAATATATGACATGTACCCATAGTAAAATATGTGTATAACCCCTATCTAGCCATGTACATGGCCCTATGAACAAGTAATAGTACCAAAAGTGTAATTAAATTGCATGGAGGGTAATTTTAAAAACATTAATACCCCAAATAGTTTGAACCCACGACATTTCTTCTCTGAACCACACATAGTGATGTTTGGTTTCCCAAAAAAAGAATCCCCCTAATTGAACTTACACCTTCGATTTCTACCAAATGTACTTAGATCGACCCCCCATGGGACACTAGAAAAAAACCATATTGAAATTTAAAAAAAATCTATAATATATGGATTTATATAATAAAACATGAAATATTTCTACCTCTTGGATGAAACCACTAGAGGTTTGATCTGATTTAGGGTCTATAGCTACTACAAGATGATCCAGTGAAACTAGAGCCCCGAAACGATGCCTCCTCATCTCCATTTTCCTAAATTATCACCATCTCCATCTCTTATTAAAATAACACAAATTTAATATCAACAAATTTAGTTAAAGAAAAGAAGAGGTATAAAATGAAATGTTGAAAAAACTAAAAAGGAAATTAGGTGAAAAAGAAAAAGGAAAAGGAAAGAAAAAGAGTTTGCTCCTAAACTAAGCATCCAAAACAAGGTTACACCTTTCCTAAGAGAAACATACCATTCCATTCATAATAGTAAAGATAGAATCTCAATTTAAAACACCATAGGAACAATACGACAAAAAAACTATTTGAATAAATTATTAATTAATTAATTAAATATAAAATATTTTGTGAAAATTAGAACGACTTGGATTCCAAAAAATCACATGTGATAGGTTAAAAACCATATTTTGGGAATAACTGAGTTGTCCAAAAAACTATCCAAAATCATATAGTTGAAAAATTTACCATTTTACCCCGAAAACACTTCTGATAATAAAAATGTACAAATTTATCTATATTTTCCCAACAAATGATGACACGAGTCGTGACAATTACTAACCATCATCCATTATAAATTTTTAACGACATAAAAAATATAAATTCAATTTAAATAGGTGTGTTTGAGATATTTTTAATATACTATATTAATTTTATATTTGTTTTGTTGACAGTTCATCAAGATCAGTTAAAATATACTTTTTTATTAATTTTTTTTCTACAACAATAATTGATTTAATTAATGTAAATATTTATATATATTTAATATAAAAAAATTTAAAACATTTTAAGTTAATCATTATTATATCATATTACTAGTATTATGTAATATTAGTTGTTCATTATGTAAATTTTTTTACATTTTTCAAGCAGTTGGTAAAACCAACCCTAATAAGAATGAATTATGATGAATGAATCTGTACAAATGAATTATCATATATTTATAAAATCAATTAAATATAAGTATAAGGATTTGAATGATATGTAATTAAATTTATAATCAAATTAAATAAAATATGGAAGAAGGAGATAACAAATAATGATTAATAAGTGTAAAACACTAACATTGAATAATTGAATCTTCTCTTACATATACAATAGGAAATAAAGTATTTGGGAATCCAAATTTTTACCATAGGTAACAAAAAATGATATATTATTATTATATAGGGGTTTTTTCATGTAAATAAATGAAAATAAAAGGAATGATGTTGGATGAGGTGGGTAGAGATACTATTTATTTAAGAAATTTCAAATGTAATTACTCATGAAAATTGGATCCACATTTGGAAAAAAATTATATAATATAAGGGGAGGTATATCGTTTCATCATATGCTCATTATATATATATTTTTGTGATATTTTAGGACATTACCAACTAATTTACCCCTTTATCTAATATTATATTTACAATGGAAACTGAATTTTTACCTTTGTAAATTTTTTAATAATTAAAAATTAATCTGATATTATTATATAATTTGGATATGGTGATTCAAAATATGAAATCCATTTTAATAGATTAATTATAATAAATCATCAAAAATTAATTTTAAAATTTGAACACATAATATGAAATATCAAGTTTTTAATGAAAATATTTATAAAATGAATTTATTTTTATTCTTTTCAACGTAAGCATATTTAGAGTAATTATATCAAATATGTTCAAAATATAAAAAAATAATTTTTGGATAACCATTCTATATTGGTGAATGATTCATTTTATTATGATAAAAATAAATAATATATAGAAAAATATAATTCTTAGAAAAATATCTCTTTTACCATTAAAATATTTGATCTTCTTTCCCAACCAATTAATAATAAATGCTTCAATTATTATTCATTTACTAATATGTATAAAATGAATTTAATTAAATTTCAAAATATAAATTTGTTGAATTTCTCTTTTATGTAAAATTATTTTATAAATAAAAGAATTTTTTTAAGTCAAACATATTTATTTTACCCTATATATTTAAATTATTATACCTTAAAAAAATTTATATTTTTGGGGTTTTATTCACTTTTTATATTAATAATACATTTAATTTCATTAATAAATTTATTAAAATCATTCTTTAAATTCAATAAATTTAATACAAACATATATTAAAAAAATATTTTGTTTAAAATAATATTTATTTTCCAAAATATATTAGTATTTTTTCTGTTATAGAATCATTAATTTTATTTGGAATAATTTTTTTAAAATTTGAATATATATATATTTAGCATATAATCCATCCTCTAATAAAGCAACTAGATAATACTAATCCAAGATCGGTAAATTGATTACTGATTTTATACCCAACAACGATATAAGACATTATAATTGTCAATTTACAACTATATTACACATATTAGCTTCTATAAATTAATTCTAATCTCGCATCAAAAAATTCTCTTATCCTTGATATACTTATATATTTAGATTTTTTAAAATTCATCATTCTCTAATGATTCTATTTCTCATTCTAGTATTTTTAGTAATAATTATAATTCATAATGGTGTAGTTTGTCTAAGGGATTTAGTAGTTGTAAAAATATTTTCCATCTAATTTATTGTCCCATTTTAATTTATATACATTTAATGTATGTAATAATCCATGGTTTGTAATAATATATAGCTTTTAATACATGGTTTTATACAATTTTGTGGATTTTTTTCATTATGAGGGAATAAAATATTTTAGTTAAATTCATATATTGTTTGAATTACATTCTACTCAAGTTCAGATGTTTTAATTTAATAAAAAATTAAATTTAAGAATGATATAAATATAATATAATATAATAAAATGTTTCCTAAAACCTAGGGCATGAAACTATCCTCTATCAAATAAATTCAATCCATTTAATTTTAATTAACACAATAATAAAAATAGTTATGGTTATCCGTAAGATATAAATGGATCATTATATATTTTCTAATGAAATAAAAACATCACTATGTTATATATTATTAGTAATTTCATATTTTCATTTATAATATTAATATAATGTATTTTCATTACAGTCGACCAATTGTTCCAAAAATGCAACTCTGGTGGGTTGTAAGACAAAGTAGTTTCTGTGTACATACCTTTCACAGCCTCAATTTCATGATCTTATTTCTAAAAAAGTACGAAAATGTGAAATGATAATCAAAATAATGAAAATATTCAATAAAATATAATTATACCACCATATGAATGTTAAATATGAATCCTAATATGTCTTACTGATGAAAACATTATTTTAACTTGCAAAACTATAAATTCTACAATACCAAAATTAGTTCAATATATTACTCTCACTGTTTAACCTAGGGTTTATATATGTTTTCTATTCATAATATCAATATTCTAATCCCTATAATAATAATAAAATATAATCTAACACTAATTTATAATACCTTAACATAAAAAAATATATAATACGTCATTTTAAATTATTGGAACATACATCTCACTGTAAAACACACCCCAAAATATGTAGGTTTTTTTCTAGTTGGACACCAGGTACATAATAAATTTTTTCACAAATATTATTCGACATATTCCATAAATAAAACTAATGTTATAATTCTTTATAGACATATTGTACATAATAATATTCTTCATAACATTTGAAAATAAATACATATGAAAGGGTGAGCTCAGACACTCAGTATGGGGTAAACATAAGAGATATCAATCAAAGATCAAAAGTGAGAATAAGATGAAAACGTGGGAATTTTATCAAAATATAGATACAATAACATGACATTTGAAAATTATATGCAATGAAATATATACCATAATTCATGAATCATGACTTAAATCATTGGTCATAACATAAGGCATGAACCATATAAGTATATAAAAAGGAGCCAATAATCATGATTCATGAGAACATGACCTAAATACATTGCATAACATATGAATATGGGACAAATAATAATATTAATAATGATAACATATTTCAAGGTTAACCCCCAATATATTCATATCATAATTGAACATTATAAAAAACATCTAATATCATAGTGGACTTGGGCTAACCATTTCCTCTATACAATATTTTAGACTCCATATAACACCTGTGTCCCATACTTATATCATGAGATATAAAGCATTACTTGATTTATTGGTGGGATAAAATGGAACCACCTATCCAAAATTGATAACACATATTTTTTCATGGAAAGATTCATTATCTTATCATACCATAATTAACCATTGAGAAATACATGTGTCTTATGAATATTTCTAAAAACATGATCATGATTCATCCAGAGAGGTAATGTGGGTAAAATAATTACAGTGTATCCCAAGTGAAGCATCATAAAATTTTATTGACATTAAAAAAGACGAAAATTATTTTTTTACAATGTTAGAAAACCTCCTTGAAAAATATGAAGAAGTATCCTTTATTTTTGGATAGACATCATTTTAAAAGGAAGTACATTGTAAAAAAAATAGAATAAAAATTACATTGAAAACCAATGTAAATATAGAAATTAATATTCTTATAAAATTAAATAAGATTATATGATAATTTAATTAATTGGGAAATTAAAAAAAGATATTCTTATAAAACATTCGTAATGAAAGTCAAAGATAATAGAAACTAACTAGTGTGGAAGATATTAAAAAAGAGATTTATTTCGTTATTTTTAAAATAAATTCAATGAAAATATCAAGTAACATAATATAATACAATAATTACCCAAAATTACATTTTAAAAAAATTAAAAATATGAGAAAGGATGAGATAGATTCCTAATATAAAATATGATATAAGGTTAGATCCACATACACCTAATCTCTTTGCTGAATCTGGAGACGAAGGGCTATGAAATGGTGAGAAGATATGTAAAACCATAAAACAATGAGACTATTATAATGAAAATTGGTATTTATATAAACATAATATAATATTTTCTCTTATTGGTGATTCATTCATATATAATCTCTAAATCAATGTGAGATTGGAAAAGAACCCTTATAACATTGGTAAATTTAGAAGAAAATCACTTAAAAGAGATATATTTATATAGATATATAAAACCAATGAATTAAATGAAATTTATTGAAAAATAAAATCATGGGTAATATATACACCATATAAATGGAAAAATTGGCGAATATAAATCATATCTAAAGGAATGATAATTTAATTGAGGAATCCCTTACAATGTCATATTTTATGATGCAAGGATCAATCATGAATAGTATTGAAATAAAAAATTATAATACTAGTAAAAATAAGTGTAATTAAAATATGATAAAATCATTAACTATAATTTATCAAACATATAGGGATAATATACAATAAAAATTATTTTAACCCAATGAATGTAAATTGAGTTAACAAAAACCCCTTACAACATCGGTAATAAAGATGTCAAAATAATTTGAAATAGAGATTATGAAATAGACATGTAAATACCATTAAATAAAATTTAATTATGTTAAGATAATTAGGTATAGTATTGAGTATGAAACATAAATCAAATTGGTTCATAATATGAAACGTCTTTCAATGAAGGCTAATTGAGATGAAAAATCATACCACACACATCTAATTAGTAGAAAACACACAAACTACAAGTATAAAAATAGGTATATTATTAAAATAAATATATATATATATAATATATTTATTTATATCCCTTTATATAATTAACTCATAATTTCATATTACTCATTTATTAATCTTTTTTATTTAAATTAATATTGAGGTTTTAATTATCCACTTTGTTCCACGCTGGTTTCAGTATTTCAGTTCGAGTCCTTGATCTAGGATCCCATGTTCATGAACTACATAATTTATATTAATGTTAAACTGTTTTTTTGAAATAGATATAAATTCTAAGAATAATTTTATATATTTTATTGGGATGGTTCATGAAGAGTGGCCAAGGTCAATTATTTATGAATTTAATTTCAATAAAAAATATTATATTCTATTATTTAAAATACTTATATTGATTTACATTCAATAATATTTAAAACATATTAAATTAAAAAAAATACATATTATTAATTTTATTTATGTTATATTAGTCTGTCTTGATGTTATGGATATAACATAATTCATGTAGGTGGTAAAATCAACCAAAATGAGAATGGATTAAAACAAATTAATGATCAAAAACATGGTATAGTACTGTAACAATATAAATTTTATAGAAGTTTAATGAATTCAAATTCATGTTATTATAATTAAAAATCATCTTTTATAATATTTGTAAGAAGAATATAAGGATGTTTGATTGAAGAGATGATAACACTTATGATGAAGACCTGAATATTCTCTTAGGGAGTATCTTGGAAATGATGGATTTTAAAACACATATTACGACCAATGGATGCTAATTGTGAGAGATGTATGTTAGGGAGATAAAGTGGGTTATTATTTAATAGAAACTCAAATAGAGGGTGTGACTTGATGTGGGTAAATGACGGGTCCTTTTACAGGTGATATTCAGTGGTATTTTCATAAAAACAAATTCCTTAATAAATATTGAATGTAATTTGTCATGAAAATAGGATCCAAATGGATGAATAATTGATATAATATAAGGTTGGGTTTATAATTCCTTCATCCACTCATTTTTATTTTTTCTTTTTGTGATATTTTATGATTTTACCCATTAATTTTTCCCCTTTACCTTATTTTTTTCGTATTATGGTAACTATATTTTTAGATTGGGAAATTATTCTAATGCTTAAAAGGAAATTAATATTCTTCCAAAAATTTTATATTATGACCCAAAATATGGAATTAATTTTATTATATTAAATTTTTAAAAGTGACAAAATTCAATTTTAATTTTAGAACGCATAACATGGGGAAACAAATATTAGAAAAAATGTATTTTCAAGTGTAGAATAAATTTTTTTTATTTTCATTCAAGTAATAATTTTTACATGAATTTAAATTTATATTTTTATATATATATATACATATAATATCATAAAAATCATTCTATGTAAAGAATAAGTTAAATTTATTAAAAAAATAAAGAATATAATGAAAATTGCAATTTATCAAAAAGTATCACTTTTTATATTAAATGATTTTATCATCATTTAGAATAAATTTATAATCACTATATTAGTTATTAATCCTTTTTAAATTATAAAAAAAATTTAAATAAATTTAAAATTCCATTAATGTGAAATTTTACATTTATATAAAATAATTTAATAAACATACAAAATGAATATTTATATAAAATATATTTCTTTAGCCATGAATAATTAAATTATTATTACTTCTAATTAATTAATTATTTTTTTGTATATTAATTATTCTACAAATAAATACTTTTATTTAACTAACATGTTTTTTTAAATAATTATTTAAATGTAATAAATTTAATTATAACACATATTTCGAAGGAAATATTTAGAATAAAATGTACTTTCACACATAAATTGGTATTTTTCTAATATAAAATCATTTATGTTATTTAAAATAAATTATTTATAATTTATATCTGTATATAAAAATATATAATATCTAAATAAACTTTTTAATATCAACTATATACTGGTAATTATGAAATTGTGATATTTTTACTAGTATTATAATCATTTATTATATACCCTTTTATAACCATAAATTAATGTCTATATTACCCTCATTTACTCCTATATTTTTAACCCATTTCTAGTTTATAAATCAAAATTAATAATCCTAATGTTATCATTTTGTATTTTATACCATTATTTATGCTCTAATGAAATTATATCTCAGTGTATGTTTAATTTAATTATTATTAATTCTAAAGGGTGAATATGTTCCATGGGATTTTGGAATTTTTATAAATATTATTCTTTTGTGTTTATTTAATAATTTTAAATTATTCATTTTAAAGGGATATAATCATCCTTGGTATGTACTAATCCTTGGAATTTATCATTTGGTTTAACATTTATTTTTATAAATGTATGGTTATGAGTGAAGAAAATATTGTTAGTTTCATTATTATCCTATATGAAATAAATCCAAATAAATTTATAATCATTTAATAGAATTGAAAAAAATGATGAATAATAAACATTTATTTATATGAAAGAAATTATTTCCAAAAATCATCGGTGTTACAATAATTCTCTTTAAAATGGCCACAAAGGATCAATCATTCAATCTTGTGTGGTTGAAAAATATGATAAGAATGTAAAAACGATCAAACCATTAGAAAGTGGATTCCAATCCCATTTATAGGAAAAAATTTAATATTCTATATATATTCTTAATTCATAGATAATTTGTATGCAGTAGTGAATTATTGAGATTATTTAATATATAAACCATTAAGATTCCTCCTCCTACATGATTCTTGAATTAAACAGCTTTTATCACCCATGATCCTCATATGTGTTGGATAACTCCAACACGGTAAGATAATTACATTCATACTTGATTTATCCACACCACAAAAATTTTAATTTATTTATTTTCCTCATCTTCTGTATATTGTACACTTTTTCGGGGATATAATCAATGGATTAAAGTGAGTGTGTTAATAATATCATGGTTTTTATTGAGTTATCCCAATGTATCTATAATAATTATTATGGGGTTAGAGTAATTTGAGAATTATAGTTTGAAAATAGTGTATCATAGTCCTCTTGAGATATAACATCATCATGAATATAGTAAGTATATACTTTCCATTTGAGTAAAATCTATAAATTTTCAATATCCCCACTCACTGGTCTCTCTTATATATATTCCGTGTTTACATATCCCTTCACAACCCAAAGATATTGGTATTTTACACCAAGAAAGAGAGAAATAAGGATACCAACCTACTGGTATCCAATGGTAAACAAAATGAAAACCTCATTATTTACTTCTCAAACAGATCCATTTCTATAGATTGTTATAATATTGATAGAGGATACACTCTATGGATTCACCATTTTAGACCAATGTTACATTGGTTCGATAATTTTAACATTAATATAAATATTTACATTTTATTGAGATAGCAAAATCATCTCATGATATCCACTTTGAAAAGTGGTGGGTTGTTGTGTGGAGGGATATAACCAACATAATTGGGGTTAATGTCACCTATAATCTCCCCCACAATCTCTGGCACTAACTAGTATTCACATTCATTTAAATTACTCTTTCACATGTTCCATGATGGTGAGTAAATATTTTATGCCCATTTTCTCATGGATGTATAAATATAAAATTTATTTTCAGCCAAATTATTCTTATACATCCCACATGGAAATTATTTTAATCCCAAATAACTTTTTTGTTTTTCATAATCTATGGTGTGTTAAATGCTTCAAAATTTATTTATTTGTATGAATTTCTAGTGTAGATTATTCATTTATAACAGTAATCCAGTGGGTGTTACCCTATATAATATCCCCACGATGGGGGTTCAAATATCTTAATCTTCCCAAGTGGTGATTTGACTATCATATAATGGTCTCTCTTAACCATGTGATCCAATTGATATCATGTGTATTGAAAATGAAATTTCACTAAATATAGAAACATTTGACTTTAGAAAATATGGGATTCATCCAAAAAATTCATTCTAATATTTGAGTTTTTTATTTATAATTATGTGGGGCGAAAATTTAATATACAATGAATCCATAATGAAAAAATGAGAATTGTGGAAAATTTTAATTTTTGTTGTCTTAGAAAGCTTATTGGGTTTTAAAGTTAGAGTTTTCTTATGATAAATTCTTCCAAGTTATGTTATAATTTTTATGGGAAAAAATAATTACATGATAAGACATTTTATAATAATCTCAATTTACGAAATATAATGACTTTTTAATTTTTAATTATTTTTTTATTTTTTTACTCTTTTTAGATTATAATGGAAATATTTCACTATCATTTTTTGGGTTTTATCTCTTTTCAAAAATTTAAATATCTAGTTTTAACACAGAATTTATATTCATGGTTGTTTTAATGTATTTTTTAATTATTTTTATTTGTGGAAGAAAGAAACGTTTTTATTGTTTTTTTGTTGGGATATTGTTATAAAATATATATATGTTTCCTGTTTCTGTGTATTTGTGTATTTGGATTATTTTTTAATTTTTGGCAGATATTTTATTCGTTTAATGAAAACTAATTTTTGTGTTGAATGAATTTATATAAAAAAGAGGAATTTTGATTAATTAAAACTATTTTATGATGGGTTTTATATCTTATTGTTGATGATGGAATAATTTTTTGAATCATATTTTTCAAGTAAAATAATTTGAGTTAATCCAATATTCTACCTTGAATTTATAAAGAACAAATAATAGGTTTTGTTAGAATGGGTTATGGAAATTAATTTATTTGTTTTTGAATTTTATGAATATGAAGATTAAAAAATTAATTGAGATGCATTGGGTGGATTGGTATAAAATCAAATTTTTTTATAATAATGTTGTTTTTAAAAACGTGGATTTAAATTGGGTGGAAATTGGATATAGGGTTTTAAAATTTTAATTTTTAATTAATAAAATGTTTTCAAAATGATTTGAAAATGATTATATATATATTAATATTTTATATAAAATAGATTTGAGAAAATATTATCAGAAATTCGATGATATAAAGATTGATTAAATTCATTGGTAAATGGTTGGATTTTTTTTGGAAATGATGTTGGTTTTTGAATAAAAATTTTATTTTTGAGTTGGTGGGATGTCTTTAGGTTATGTGGGTTTCCACTTTAGTTTAGTTTACTGTATTTCTATCCTAGTAGCATTGTGTTTTTTATTGATTATCACTCAAGGATCATGAATTATGATTATATCTCAATTTAAGATCATTATAGTTTCTTATTATCCAAAAAAGAAATATTATATATGTAATAGAAACTCATAAGACTAAAATAATTTATTTAATATCTAGTAGTTAGATGCTCTGGGGTGATGACCAATATATAAAGTGTGTATATCCCTTCAGAACAGAGTGGTTGCTAGTAAACATGATAGAACCTTTGTTAACGTGTTTTCCTTGGATGTATCGGACACAATTTCTAGCATCACTTTACCTAAACTGAACTCAGACCACAACCCCATCCTTTTTTGTTTCCTATCCAAAAATGAAAAACCCATTATTCCCATATATTTCAATAATGATTGGTCTGAGAATTTGTAATGCTCTCATCTCATACAAAATGGCTAGATATCTATAAATCATCACTCTGATGATTTTTCTTGTGTCACTAAGCTAAAACATCTCATGCACTACCTTAAGGGTTGGTGTGGGGATAAATCTAACCAAATGGACATTGAGATATCCACTCTTGAAATTGAACTCAATCAAATCCAAAATAGCTCAACATGTGTTGATTTTTCCTCAGACCCCCAGAATGAGCAGAACATCTCCATCAAACATAACTCTCTTCTAATCCACAAAGACAAAGTGCGTAAATAGACTTTCAAAACCAAATGGATCTCTGATAGAGATAGGAACACAAAATTTTACAATGCCCTCTAGAGAGTTAAGAAAACCTTCCACCCCTTATCCTTTCTTAAAGATAACGACACTCTTTTCGAATTTGATGAAGCCATATCCAACCACTTGGTCTCTTACATTCACAACACATTAAATAGACCTAATATCAAAAAATATCTCATTCCTAGGATCATTCTAGCTTTGATCAATGAACAGGATAACCTCTTCCTTTTAAGCACCCCACTGGACCATTAAATAAAAGATATTATCTTCAGCCTTAACTCTGATACTGCCCTTGGGCCTGATGGCTTAAATAATGGTTTCTTTCAACATCATTCGGAGGTAGTTCGCATGGTTGTTTTCAATCTAGTTCAACACATCTTCACTAACGGAGTTGTACGATATGGCCTTAATGCCCAATTCCAGACTCTTATCCCTAAAGTCGCTAATGCCTCTGAGCTACACCTCTTTCACCCCATTTCTCTCAATGACTCTCTCTATAAAATAATTACCAAACTCATTTATAATATGATTTATACCCTATGTAACTATATCATTTCATGGAATCAATTTGGATTCATCAAGGGCAGATCCATTCAAGACTGCATTTGCACTGCCTCAGAATGCATTAACTCTCTAAAAAAATTCCAGAGGTGGGCATATTGTAGTCAAACATGATATTAAAAATTCCTTTGACACCATTGATTGGAACATTATTTTAAACTTCCTTAAAGATTTTGGATTCAATGAAACTTTTATTGGAAGGATAAAATACCTCTTCAACATAGATTTTATTTCCATACTTGTTAATGGTTCTCCTAAGGGATACTTCAAATTCTCAAAAGGGGTGCAGAAAGTTGATCCTCTTTCTGTGATTCTCTTTGCCTTTGCAGAAGATTACCTAAGTAGGTATATTTCCTCTCTTGTTCACCAAAACAAGCTCAAACCCATTTAGGCTACCTGAAATCTTGTTGTTCAGACCCACCTCTTTTATGCTGATGACATCATTCTGTTCCTTAATGGGGGTAGAAAAATATCCTTAATCATAAAAAGGCCATGTCTCACTATGAAGAGGTCTCTGGAAAATCTGTTATCTTGAATAAATCCTTTATCTTTTTTGGAAAAACCCTCCCCCCTTCTAGAAAAGGTTTTATCATTGAATGTCATGGTATCAAAGAGGTATCCATCCCTTTTACCTATCTTGGAGTTCCCCTCTTCTAGGGTAGGCCTAGACCTATATACATTAATATGGTTGGGGACCCAGTGATTAACCAACTGGACTCCTGGAAAGGGAAATCCCTCTCCATGGATGGAAGGATCTGCCTCGAGAAATCCACTATTATCAACAAAATGGTTTACCCGCAGTTGATTTACAAATGGCCCAATAGTCTTATTAAAAAAGTTAATAGCTACATCAAGAATTTTGTCTAAACTGGTAGTATTCTTGAAAGAAAGCTTGTTATTGTCCCTTGGTCGACATGTTGAAAACCCCTTGAAAAAGGTGGACTTGGCATTAAAAATCTATTTTTTTAATGAGGCTTCTCAAGCTTAGATCACCTGAAGGTTAATCAACAACAAATCTGACTCAATAGACTTCCTTTGTAACCGGTTCATAAAAAAACTTAAAAATGGTCAATCTAGTTACCTAAATTCCCCCCTCTATCCATCCATTCCAAATACCATTGTTGACATCATGCATAACTCAAGATGGATGAATAGTTCAGATTCCACTATAATTTACTGGCATGATAACTGGACTGGTACCCCCCTCATTTCCATGCTCTCTCCAGATGCCTCTCCAAATAACACCCATCTCAATATAAATCATGTAATGCGCTCTACTACAACTAATCTCCCTAACCACATTAAGCATGTTGTGGAAAATTACCCCTTTATAAATGGGGATGATCTCCTCACCTGGGAGCCTGCTCACAATGGTAGTTTGGACTCTAAAAACTTATATCATCATTGCTTCACTAATTACGACTCCATTTTCACATGGTTGATGTTGTTTGAGAAACCTTGGATTAATCCTTCAAGGCTTAAACTTGTTTGGTGCATTTCACATAAACACATTCCTAGAGAGGTTTTCCTTAAGCCTTTTGGTGTCCCACTATGATCTAAATTTAAATTATGCCACCCACACAAGGAGGACAATAATCATATTTTCTTATCTTCTTCTATAGCCTCTGCCCTTTGGAATTATGTTACTGATCTATTGGACTGTAGATGGTTATCCGCTAACTCAATTTACACTCAACTAAAACATCGTATTGAACTTGAAACTTCTCAAAAAATCAAGAACCTCTTCCTATCCAAGATTTTTGAACGCCTACATGTGATATGGTATGATAGCAGCACAATTATTCACATCAATTACTCATTTAATCTTAATGATGGTCAGATGAGGATCCTTATTGCCATCCGTGCAACAACCATGCTTCACAAAGGCCACTACGACAACTCGGTTCGAGAGTTTGTGATTCTCTAAACCCTCAAAATTGATGGATTTTACACTAAGATGAAGCTTTCTCTTAATATATTTTGGTAAGCTTCAACTCCTAGATGGATCAAGATCATTGTTGATGGAGCTTCCAGAGGAAACCCAGGTCCTACGGGATGTGAGGCTATTTTCAGAGATTATATCGATCGATGTCACAGAAGCTTATTTGGAAGTTGTGGCAATGCCTCTGCTCTTGAATCTCAAATGATGGCGGTGATTCATGCCATTATTTTTTTCAAACTAAAAGGATGGAAAAACATCTGGATAGAGAGTGACTCCACCACTATTGTGAATGCTATTTGGAATGGGGTGATACACCATGCCTGACCTCTCACTGCCCGCTGGATGAACTGTCACAATTCTCTTCTTGATATCAGATACATTTCCACCCATATGTATCGTGAATCAAACATGGTTTCAGATGGCATTTCCAATAACAAAGTCATCCAATCCATGACATGGAGTGATACTTTTCCAGTTGATCTTCTCCTACACTTCATAAGATATTTTAATAAGATAACATCTTTCCTCATCATGTAACCTTTCTCCCTCTTTTCTTTTTAATAAATTTCTCTTGTCCTTTTAAAAAAATCCCTTCAAATATGAAGCTCTCATTTTGAAAGTGATGGTAGTTGGGGACATATGTCACGATCCATCCACAAGGTCTCGTTCTGTGACTACCTGATGCCCGCCTTCCATAGGCCAGGGGTTGGTGACTAGAACTGGAAAGGAATATCCCTAAAATGGGATGGTATTGCATAAAAACTTTTACACACACATACGTGTTACAATGCACACAAGTTAAACACAACATAAGAAGAAATTTTCAACCACAACTAAAAATCACCACAATGTGTAAAAGTATGTACTGAAGTAAAGGGGCCAGAATACAAGCCCAACTAAAATAGAAATTCAAAAAAAAGGGAAAATAGCTCATAAGGTCATCCATCAAAGATCCTACCTAAAGGGTAGGTACAGCTTGTCTCCGCGGCTCTCCACATCAACCGGTCACCTCCATACAACTTCAATCCCTAGATCCTCGAGACTCAGTCAAGCTGCCCATCGTCAGCACAAGACACAACAAGGTGCCTGCGAAGCCCATGCATGGGTGAGTATAACAATACCCAGTAGGGACCCTGAGACTTTTGAAGGTCTCTCAGAATTACATAAAGAAAAAACCAAAAATCATGATATCAATCACAAAGCACAAGAAAAAGGCATCTCACACCCTATTTAACTTAATTACAGAAGTACATATGTTTAGTCATAAATATAGTTCATCTTATTCTATCATTAGGCTTTGTAGCTGACCCACACAAGATCACTCAGTGCTAATCCACAAAAGAGGGCCTGGTGCTGATTTATATTGGAACGCTCAGTGATGATCCACACATGATGGATCGATGATTATCCACAAAGGATCACTTGATGCTGATCCACATAGGATAGCTCGGTGCTGATCCACAAAATATTTCTGTTCATTTTTCACATCTCATCCACCCATTGAATTCCCTCACAAAGCACACATGTTTTCGGGAGGATGCTCTCCGGAAACATTAGTCTTATTTAAACCAGCACGAGATCCCACGAAGATGTAACCTGATGAATTTCCATGTTATTAGGGTTACATTGCAATAGACGGCACATCAACCGAATGCCCAGTCTGTAAGTCATAGGCATTTTAGTGCCAAGGGTCTGGTTGGATTCGAGTACAATCCAACCCAACCAATCATAAACATTATTAGAAACTCATGTTCTAGATCACAAAAGGACTATATCATCCTATGTGTCCTCATGCCATTGACGGTGCATCAAAAAGTCTCCAGGTATGCGAGATATGCCCATTTTAGAGGAACAAGGCCGGTCAGGTCTAGGAAGAATAGGGGTCCGGCCTGGCCGGTTGATCTAGCCTAGCTCATGGGTCCAGCCTGCCTAGAGGAAACTCGCCCACATGTGGTCTGGTTGATGGCATGCTGACCGGACTGGAGCGCCCGATGCGACCAGTTGGCGGGGCCAGCGTGCACTACCCCTCTACTGAAAAATTTGGCTCAGTGGGCCATTTTTTCATGCCAAGAAATCCAAGTGGGCCACTCCTCCCTCTCTGTGTGCTGGGTTAATTTCGCGCCCTTCCACTGCTGTGGCTCGGCTGGCAGCGGTTTTTTCCACCGTAGTGCATGCAGGCGCCACTTCTCTGCACGTCCGGTTTATCCAGTCGCCACCTCCAGTTTCCGGCGCTACTACGCCGGTGGTATCGTGCCAACAGTTGCCTCCACGGGCCACCAGCGATGCTACAGTGGTCTGTTATTCTTCCCATTGGTGCCTACGGGCCACCTGACTTTCCCCCTTCAGTGTGCGGTCATCAAATACACCTTGCCACCACATTCATTGTTCTGAAATGAATAACTCCCCAAGGAAAAGTTTAGCGGAGGGACCGGGCTATGTTTTGTTTCTCCCATCACCACCACGTTAGCATTTTAAACATGGGAGAGTATGATTATAAAAAAAGTAAGAACATTCCCCAATTTTAAGACCACACAACAACCATCCACATGAATAGACGACATGCAGATCAACCCGTCAGTTGGTTTGTCCATGTTCGTTGAATTTTTCATGAACGAAAAGAGAGGGAACATTAAAGCATATAAACCCCCTGCCTTGAACTTGTTGGAAGTTTCTATAGATGAGGAAGGAGTTTCCACATCCAAGGGTGTTGCAAACAAAAGAGAAGGTTCTCATCCTTTGGCGCTTGTTGTCAAATCCTCAAACAGTCGTCGAAGTCTCGTTCTAGGTTGGCGGAAGATGTCACGACACTTTGTCAAAGGTTCCTCTCTTGAGTTCTAAAAACCCATGCCCGAGCTTCGTTTAAATAGACAAAAGATATTATCAGCGCACTGCACAATTAAAGAGTTTCATTAATAAACTAAATTAATGTACTTATTAGTTCTCCAAACTTTGTGGTTACACCACCAAGTGTAACGGGACATTAAATTGTTTGAAAACCCAGCGATACCACCACTACCGCTCAATAGTTAGAAGGAAAGAAATAAAATAAATCGTTGATTTTTTTTAAAGTCCAAAAATTAACGTTTTTCTCTGACCCTTTACAGTCGAGGTTATTCTTCCCTTACGGGAATCCTGGTGCTACAGATTCAATGAAGCCCTCTGATTTTTAATCCAAGTATTGGTTCAAAAGATAGAAATTGCTGCTCAAAGATTTACTGAACGTAACATAAAAAATATCAATAATTATTAACAGTCACCCTTTCCCTGCGCCAGTTGTGGTTAGGCTCTTCTTAAATGGAATACACCCTCACGAGCTCAATGGTATTCTTTTATTTCCAATATGAGTTACCATTTAGGAGTTAAAGAATTTAATAATAAAATAATTGTTACTTAATTATTTTATTTATGGCCAAAAACAAAATTCCACTATTGGCACGCACCTGAAAATTTTGGGATCTATCTAAGGAAAGAATACCCACACAAATTTAGTGGTGGTCTCATATTTTTAATCTGAATCAACATTCCTGAGTTATAACCATTTGAAAAATAAAATGATTTTTTATAATTATGTTATTTACTGTTATTCCATTTTCAGGTTTTCTCAGTCGAAGCATGCGCCGACTAAACTTAAGTCGCACCTAGGGTAAACCCACCATCCTGGATGCAATGGTACCCTATGATTTCTAATCCGGGCACCCATTTATGCGTTATTACACTTTTTGAGGAAAACATCTCATGTGCACTATTTAATGAATAACATTTTTCGATAGATCATTCCAGGCACTCCTAGGCTCGGAATCACATGCCGTCAATTTTCATAGTCTCATTATAATATCATATAATTAAAAAAATTATAAAGAAATTATGGGCCTTTACATCCTCCCTACTATTGGAATTTAAATTCCTGAAATCCACAATAAAACTTGGGAAACAAATGGGGTTACTTAGCACTTATATGAGCCTCTCGATCCCATGTTCTCTCTTGAAGGTTCTTATGCTTCAACCGAACTCGCACTAAAGGAATCAACTGCCCATGAAGGACCTACTTATGTCAATCCTCTATCTCCGCCAGAAACATAGTGAACGTCACCCCATTGGCAATGTCCAGCTCGCCTCAGTCGATAACATGAGATATATCATGAATGTACCTCCTCACCTGTAGAACATGGAAAAGATTATGCACATGGTGCATCTGTGTGGGAGGAGCTAGGTGGTACACTTCCTCATCTACTATGCTGAGGATCTAGAAAGTTCTGATGAACCTTGGAGATAAATTTCTTCCCCTACCAAATATTTGTAATCCTCGTCGAGGTGAGTCCCATAGGAAGTCATGGTTGCCCTCCTAAAACTCCAAGGGCCTTCCTCCCATGTTGGAATAAGACTTCTACCGGCTTGGTGCAGTCTTCATTCACTCTCGGATGATCTGAACCTTCTCAGTCACCACCAATACCAACTCTATACACCTAAATGATGACTCCCCTTAGTCTATGCATCATAGAGGTGATCTTAATGGTCTCCTTTACAAGGCCTCCAATGGTGGCATTCCAATGGGAAAGTGACAGCTATTGTTGTATGATAACTCCACCGAGGGAAATTAATCCTCCCAACTGCGGCCAAAATCAAGGACTCATGCATGGAGAATTTCATCAGGCGTCTGTATGGTCCACTCCATCTTTCTATCTATAGGGTGAAAAGTGGTGCTCAAGCATAGCTAAATCCCGAAAGCATCCTATAATTCCTTCCAAACCGAAATATAAAACAAGCATCACGATCTGAGGCAGTAGACTATGGGCTCCCATGAATTTGTATTATATACTATAAATAGAGGCCTTTCAATCCCTCTACAGATCCCTTCTCTCAGATGGGTAGGATGTTGGATGACTTGGTGAGTCATTCAACAATAACCCAGATGGAATCGTGGCCCCTGGACATACATGGTAGCCCTATCACAAAGTCCATGGAAATGTCATCCCACTTCTCTTCTGACACCTCATGTAGCTGAGTCAAGCCTATTGGAACCTGGTGCTAAGCCTTCACTTGATGACATGTAAGGAATCGTGAAATGAACTCTACCACCACTTTCTTCCTCACTGGCCACCATTACTAACGCTAGAGGTCTTGGTACATCTTCGCCACACTAGGATGTACTTCCAAAGGGTATTTGTGGAACTCCCCAAACACCTCCTCCCATAGAATCACTTGTACCATGGTGCATACTCTGAATAGGATTATGTGCTCCCCTCCTTCAGAAAATACTTTAGGAGCCTATACTGAGGATATTTTTCAATATCGGGTCTCACAGTAAACATCCCAAAGCACGTTGGGTCTCAGCAGGTGTTGACCCAACCTCCTACTGAGTGTATCTTATACTATGTTTTCCTTCCCAGGAGTGTAGACCATCTCAATTTCATATTCTTGGAGGAATTCCAGTCATTTTCATTATCTCAGGTTCAGTTCCTTCTAGAAAAATATATATCTTAGAATCTTGTGATCGGAGTAGACATTACACTATTCTCCCAACTATACTCTCAGCTCTCAGAGCTCCGCAGGAGCATTCTGATATGCAGTTGTAGATATCGGTGTTGTCCTAGGGTACAATAAAATACATAATTCCCTCTACCTATGAGGAGGTAATCCTAGAAACATATTTTTCAAGGATGTTCCAGAACTCTATAACTACTATTGAGAACTGAAAACTCAAAACACTTTCTTCCATGAGGGTAAGGCTGGTCGACTCAAGAGTGATCTGCTGAACCCACCTATGCATGAGTTTACCCTGTGCTTCCTAGTATTCATTTTCACCGACCAAGGAAAACCGCATTCCAACATTGTAGATATACCACAACCATTTCCCAAAAATAGTCAATATGACCCTGAACTACAGATGACCAGTCCATACCCAAACTAACGTCGCAAGTCCTCGATGTTGCCACTAAGAGGTTCCAACTGAAACTATCTCCTCAATTATTTGATCGCACCATCAACATATATGTGATTATTGAGTCTTCTCCCATAGGTATATCTATACATGAGGATCAAGTCTACAGCTTAACCAGAAACTCTTGGTCTTAAACAAGATTTGTGACAATGATGGAATGATTAGTGCCTTTGTCTATTAATATGGAAACTAATACTAAACACATAGCATATCTCGAATCATTCCTGGAGCCCCTAGGCCACACTCTTTAACCGCATGTAGCTACTCCTTTCCCCTATCCTCTAGCTCCCTGAGCCTAGTGGGGACCACATTGTGGTGATTATTGTAACATGTCGAAATGTATACCACCTCCTGCTACTCTCCTAGATCCTGTTGTACATATGCTGACCTGAAGATTAACCTATACCCATCAATTCCTCTTCTTGAATCATTTTACATATCCAAGTCTCTGAGACTGATGTTGGTTCCCTTCTTTCCCACTACTAACATTCACTGGTCGTATATGCTCATCCAAAGAACTCTCAACCACAATGGTTCTCTCTACCACGCAAAGAATAGTGCTGGATCAGGTGTCCGTAAACACATCTCATTCAGAGGTCTGAGCCCTAAATCATTGGATGTATCATATTCATAGATTACCTAGAATGGTCGGTATGCCTTTATGAATACTCAAAAATCGACATGTCATCCTGACGAATATGTAGAATCTCTTGGGAACACATAACCCTCATCTTTTTCTAGTAGGAGACCCACTTCTCTGAGGAAGGTTCTCATGATCTGTCCACGGAAAAAGTCACCTCATCATAAGATAGTAGTAATCAAAACCCTACCATCGCCCTTCTGAGCCACGTAGAATGCTCACTGACAGGACCTCCATCTGATCTAATGGTTCCTGACTAGTTGAAAACTCGGTCACCACCTCAATCAAGTCCTTAGCCCCCCTGAGAGTATTGATCACCTCGGAACCTGAGGGTTATCTATCCATGAAACTTATGTAAGGAACTGATCCTACATGTGTCTTCTACTAGTATCACTAGTAGTAACTGCTGACCAACGGGGAGTGGTATTACTGGGACACATCCCAGAGGTACAATCTCATGAAATAGTCCTTGTACTGATGAATCATCACTATGTGGACCATCGTCGAGGACACACATTGGAATCATGGTTGGTTGTCTACCAATTTAGGCTATAGCCACAGTTCTAAACCGTGGCTATAGGCTCAAATACCATGGCTATTCGTTATAGCCACATTTTCATGAAGCGTGGCTGGTATTGGCATGGCTATAGGTCGGAGCCTATAGCCACGGTTTGAAACCGTTACTATATCCCATTATCCACTGTTCGAACCGTGGCTATATCCTGAAAGACAGGGCTCCAACCCTCGCTATAGACCTATAGCCATTCCAATAAAGGATATAGTTCATAGAACCGTGGCTAAATCTCTATAGCCACTGTTTGAAACCGTGGATATAGGTTTATAGCCACGGTTCAAACTGTGGCTATAGGGCTTTAGACGTCGGTTAAAACCGTGGCTATAGGCCTTTTCACTGCATAAAAAAACCATCACGGTTCACTGTGCTGGCCGTTGGGAGGACACTACCAACTCCCCCCTCCCCCCACCCACAGCTCCCAAACCCTGCACCCGCACCCCCACCCCCTTCTCCTGCACACCTTCCCTGCCCCACCCCTTGGACCTTGAACACCACCCCCTACCCCCTCCTCACTACACAACCCCTCCCCCTAGACAGCCCCCTCCCCACCCTACACCAGCACCCCCCACCTCTACTCCTGCACACCTTCCCTGCCCCACCCCCTCCCCTTACACCCCACCCCCACCCCCTGTACCTTACACCCCACCCCCTGAAACTTGCACCCCCCTACCCCCTACTAACTGCACAACCCCCTCCCCCCCTCCCCAACATGCACCAGCACCCCCACCCCCTGCTCTTGCACACCTCCCCTGCACCTTGCACCCCACCCCCTACCCACTCCTCACTACACACCCCCACTCCACCCATTCCTACACACCCCCATCCTCAACAGATCCCCCCCATACATCCCCACACCCTAGACCCCCCAACCTGCCCAAGACACCAGTCAAATGAATTGTGAATACCAAAAAATGCTAATATGGGAATGATACAAAAATTTATAGTCAAATGAACTACACAAATAAAAAACATGCTAATATGATTATAACTAAATCAAACATCATCAAGCCAGATTGAGTAGAGTGGAACCAAATCAAATGGTTTTGAAAAAGATGAAACTAAACCAAACTGAAAATAATGTAACCAAACTGACTCAAACCAATCAAAATTGACTTCAATAAAGCATAATTAAGCAAGATAAAAATGAAACTAATGAAACACAACCGGTTTAATCTAAAATTAATTTAATTGAACTGAATAGCCCCAAATAAAACAAAATGAACCTGTTAAAAAAGACATAATCCAAAAAAATGAACCCAATAACAAATAACCTAGTAAACCTAACATCACCTAAACTGAACCAAGGATTCGGGCCTTGTGATGATCTTTTAGAAGGCCTCATCCCCATAGGTTGAAAGGATATACCAGTCATGTGGTGCTTCATTGTCCTCTACGAGATCGAAAACGCACATAAAAAAAATAGGGAACCCAAAAACCACAAAAACACTAATTAAAATTGAGTTAAAGAATAAAAATGGAAGAAACCTTACCTGAATCTGATAGTGAACTGCATAGCTTGCACCCTATACTCTATGACACCCTGCACCTGGTCAATCATACAAAAGTTCCCATAATCCATCTGTTAACAGACCAACACTTCATTCATAAGATAATCATTCTCAAAGTACATGATATTACGTACATCATATTTGGAACACATGGACATAAAAATCTACATGAACAAAAACTAAATCATGAAATGTCCAAAACCCTGCAAAACACCCTGCACAACACCCTGCACAGCACCCTGCACTGCCAACACTACACCCTGCACTGCCTGCACTCCATTTCCTACACTGCACCCTCCACTGCCTGCACCCTGCACCGCCTGCACCTGGCACCCCTATCAGTCCCCCTGCCCATTTCCCCCTCACATGCCTCCCCCACCCCTACCAGCCCCCCACCCCACCCCACCCACCCCTGCCCATTCTCCCCTCAAGTCCCCCAATTTCATCCCCCTTTAAGTCCCCCCATGCATATTTGTGATTCTTTATTTATCCATATTGGCTTTATTTACATGTAGATTCTATGAAAATAGGAATAAAAGGATGATGTAGAACCATAATTAACCAAGATAATATGCAGTGATGGAACTTTTGGCCTTCATGGTTATCCTCATGAGTGACTAGCCTGCAATGTATGCACAGTCTGACAAGGAAAAGTGGTATTTATAGAAGAATACTAATGATTGTACTCTTCTTTGACATTGAACTGGATCTCTTTACTATGAGGATGCACATTTTTAGGACCTATAAACTTCATCAAAAATCAACCTATAGTTCAAATGATGAAATGGAATTTATAACACATGAGCATCCCCATCCAACAACATTAGTATTCTAAAGATGTGGGAAAAGGATATAAATTATCAAATTCAATGGTACTAGTAAGGGAAATTTGAAAAAATATTGGACCCAAAATTAGTACCTTTAGAATATACAGGAAGAAAGGAAGCTCCCCTGCCATCGGCCATGATACATTTTTATTTGCGAATTTTTTCATCGAGCAGCAATAAAGTAAAAGCATAACATATTTAGAGATTAAAACACTGTAATAATATATCACTCCAGTAACATAAATTTGGGTGGAAACACCCCTTATATCAAATTGAGTCCTACAGTAGAACTAATCGATTATTAATTAGAAGAAAATAGACAAGAGAAATCAGAATATAAGTTTTAAAGAATATTAGTTACGGAATTCCAACCTTATCAGCTAAAGAAGAATCTGAGGATTTATTATCAAGAAGAGGCCCTGTTAAAGAGCACAGCCTTTTGATTGTAGAGTCAAGAGAAATAGCACACTGAAAAAGAGCATTTTCCTCGATGGATGCCTTTGAAATAAATGATGTAGTTGAATCCTCCAATTCCTTCACTTGTTCCAATACCTTTGATACGTCTTCCAATACATTTATTCTTCATTCTTCTAATATTGTGGTATCACCCATTGAACTTTGTAAAATTCAGTTCACACACACAAAATACTATTGTAGCATCCTCCATGTGACCAAGTAAACATAACAAGTTCTAGTGGACTTAAGATGAGACTTGTGCTTGTACAAATATAAAGATGGTAAAATCTCATCTCTCGGTCACTCTAAAATTCAACTATTTCCATAGAACACATGAATTTATGATTCAAAAGTTTTATACCCCCATGGGATGAAAATTTCATCAACCACCACCCCCACCACACACACCCCCCCCCCCCACTCCCCAGACCCGCAACTTTAACTGCATGAAAATTCAAAAAACATAAGCACATCCATGAAAAACACTAAGAAAATATAATTTTCCATTAATATACATATATACCCATAAGGTTAAGAGATGAATTGACATTACAAGTAGTTAAGAAGAAGAAAACGGGGATGGTTATACAGAATATATTCTAAGAGATTATTTTATTTCTTACTTTTACCATAATTCAATATATTACAAGAAATTAAAACTATTGTAAAAGATGAAAATAACTGTAAATGTGAAATAGAATGATCTCATAGAAGAGATAAATATGTCCATGTTGAAATATGTATAATAAGACAGGATACCAGAATCTCTTAAGACAAAAATGGTTACTAAATAAAAGGAACTTCATGAAGCACGATCTAGGTATCTTTAATCATGGAACTCTTTAAATAATATGATATAAGCCTATGAAAATGTGGTGTATGTTCAAGCTGAACCATCTAAGGATGATGATAAACCCAGCCCCATGAATGAGGTACAATATTTTTTTAAATTCTCATGTGATACAAAATCTATTTTATTTAATTATAAATATTATGAAACATAATTTTAATATTTTTAGGATGATGAATGGCATAAAACGTTTCCTCTTATGGATAACCAGAGAATGGAAAAACCCAAAGGAAATGGGAAAATAAAGGCTGGAGGATGCCTGGAAAATAATTAGAATTTTATAAACAAAATCATCAATATAAAATAAGATCAAGTTTTAAGGGATGTTAATATTGTTGTAGAAGTTTTCGGTATAAATCTTTTTAGTACTGGTACAACATGTCATTTCACTGTAATTGGGATGAAAAAAGGGGGACCAGACCTGAGAAGAATAGAAGTAGTTGTAATTGATGTAGGAATACTCTTAGTAAAAAAAATCCCAGCCTGGAAAAACTACTTGAAAGGTATTGCCTATTTATTCCCATTCATTTTATGTATACTTTCCTATAGGGAATTAATGAAAACAATTGGGTAGGTGGATGACTATTGTATTATTTGGGTATAACAAGAATGACGTATCCTTCCTAGAATACAATTGAAGTTAGATTTTCCATGATGAAGAAAGTGAGACCATCACTCAAGGGGTGAAAAACAAAAATTAAAATTTTCAATAATGACAAAACTGTATGGAATCTCTAAATCTGGACAACCTAATTTTAATTAATGATTGAGGTTATGTTGAAAAACCCCAATATTAATTTTTATATTGACATCACATACTCAATGATTTATGTACTGCATTGATTACTTGTTTATAAACTCATGTATTTATAAAGGTTTTTGCTTCATAAACTTATAGTTGATATCTCAAGTCTATTTTCCAAGAATATCCTGTGATTCTATCCTTCTCTCACAAGTGAATAAGTTTTACACTTCAAATATATGGAGTAGAAGAAGATTTCATGATGGGAGTTCTCTGCATCTAGGACCACTATCAGTGGGTTCTAAAAACCCATTCCCACTAACCCTATAGCCATTTTTAACTCTAAATATGGGGGTGCACTAATTCAGATCACCCATTAGCTCTGTAGGACCTATCTAACAGAACCAGAAGGCCAATAAAATAAAACATCTTATCAGTATTAGGCTCAAATCCAGATCTAGTAATATCCCAAATTTATCATCCTATTTCTAGTACCTGAGAAACGAACTACCTCAACCATCTTTGGTATAAGGTATAAAACACTATTCAATCAAATTCATGATCAAAACATTAAAAAGTAGCCACAATAGGGTCCCATTTCCAAACTCTAGGTTCTAAGGAAACACTCAAAGACACCAATGATTAAATCAGCACTGACCCTCTTAGGGATAATAAAAGATGGGGAACCAATAGTCCCATAGATCACGTCTATCAAATCATGATCCAATCTAGATAGGGAAACCTCATCTGGAGACTCTAAAAACTAACCCATCCACGATCATTACCTCACCCACAAGGGAATCATCAAGAAACAACACACCCATAAGAAAGTCATCAAGGTTTCCTCAGACCCATCTCATTTCTTGTTCGCATCGCATCCTATCGAACAGCAGCCCCCCTGGACAGTACCCCTGCAGACAGAACCCCCCCCCCCCCCACACTGGACCCCCCTGGACAGCAGCCACCCCCCCCCTCAGATCCCCCTGGACAACAGCCCCCCTGGACAGAACCCCCCCAACTGGATAGAAGCCCCCCCTGGACCCCCTGGACAGCAGCCCCCCCCAGACAGAACCCCCCTGTTGGACCCCCTTGAACAGCTACCGCACTATCATCATGTTTTTTTCAGGAGTTCATAGATACCTCACACAGTTTTCAAGATCGTTTTTGGTCTACACAAGTGCCTTTTCTTGCCACTTGGACTGACAAATGCACCTACTGTATTTATAGATCTTATGAACTAGTTTTTACACCCATATATTGATTCATTAATGGTAGTATTTATTGATGAAATCTTATTATATTCAGACTTGATACATGACCATGAAAACCATCTTGATATCATGCTGAATACACCTTGAGAGCATCATCACAATGCTATGATCAGAGAATGACACTTTTGGATCAACAAAGTACACATACTAGGTAATATCATCTCTGAGTTTGGAGTCTTAGTAGGCCTAAGGAAATTAATTGTTGTAGTTTCAAGGGAATATTCCAACAATGTATTTGAAATTATGTGTTTCTTTGGTAAATTCAGTTCTTAATGATGCCTCATCCAGTATTTCTCAGGTCATACATCTTCACATTGTAGCTTAAAAAAGGAAGTTGTGAAATTCATATGGTTATACTCTTGTGAAGTAGCATATCTATAGTTGATGCGTCAATTCAAGTCAGCACTAATACTGATTCTTTAATATCTAGGTAGGAGTTATAGATCATACTATTACACATCAGGTATTTGTCTTGGATTTTTTCTAATGTAGGATCATTGAGTTTTCACTTACAGGTTTCAGAAATTAAGGCCACATGAGCATAATTTTTGAACACACGATCTCATGCTAGTTTTTGTAGTTAATTATCTACTCTGTTGGAGACACTATATACTTAGAGTTAGTTTTGATTTATATATTGACCAAAAACCCTCATGTATATCTTTACATAGTGTGATATGAATCTTAGGAAGTTCAGGTGGGTTGAATACCAACAGTCATTTGATTTTTGGCTTGCATTGATGCCAGTTAAAGGAAATGATATAACTGATTTTCTATGAATAATGACTTAGACTTAGGTGGTTAATGATGATACTAGTGAATGAAAAATCATGGGTTATTTTTAGAGATTCTTTTAGTGGTTTAGGAGGAACATTGTAAGACTATCCTCTCAAACTTAGTAGTGACCTCTACTCTTTTGGAATGGATAAGAATGAGGAAACTATATGATCATGAGGGGATTTTACTAAGAGAAAGTTTATCCAATGACGATACATCATTATGTTGGACCACGTATATGTTTGATACTTTAGTATTCTATGGGAATTATTGTGTCTGAAATGACATTAGGTAGGAGATGATGTGGGAATTCCATGCTTAGGAATGGGAAGTTCACCCAAGTGTCACCAAAATGTATTGAGATCAATGATGAAATCATTAGAGGATTGGTATGAAATGAAATATTAATTGTTTGATCACTCAATGTTACACCATTCAGCTATTGAAGTTGGAGCATCCATTCGTAGTCAATCTTTTTCAGCTATTTCCCATTCTTGAGTAGAAATGGGGTGATGTTTCGATGGATTTCATGACTGGTTTTCGCAGATCAGCTCATGGAAATGATGTGGCATGGGTTTTCATTGATCATTTGATGAATTTCACACACTTCTTAACTATACAAGAGAACATATCGGTATATGAGCTATGAAGCATGTATGTCAGGGAGGTTATATCTCTTTATGGGGCTCCACCTTACATTATTTACAATAGAGACACTCATTTTTTACATCACGGTTATGGAAGTGGTTATGACGGCCTTGGGTATATACGTAATTTTGAGCACATAGTTTCACCCAAATTATAATTTAAAGAGGGATCCTTTGTTTTTTGGTTCTAGAGGGCATGATCTGTGCATGTTTCCTTGACTATGGGGGGGGGGTTGAGAGAAACATATTCCTCTCATTGGGTTCTCGTATAATAATATATTTTTCACTACCATAGATATGGATCCTTATGAATTCTTATATTGAAGACCATTCCACTCAACTCTATGTTGGATAGAGGCAAGGGGGGTTGCTATTCATTGATCACGTATTGTGTAGGAGACTATAGAGTAGGTCAAGTTGTACCGAAGTATCATGATGAGAGAATTATCTAGACATTAGTTATATGCCAACAACCCCTGATGAACTCTCAAGATAGAGGTTGGAGATTGTGTTTCCTTTAGAGACTCACCCTGGTTGGTCTATAGACATATTTAGAGGTAGGATAAGCTCTAAATGAGGTTCTTTGGACCCAAGGATGATCTAAAATAGATCAGACTAGTGGGATACAAGTTCGGACTCCTTCAAAAGTACCAGTCCAAGCATGATGTACTTCAAGTGTCTTAGATACACTAATACTCTCCAGACACAACACATGTATTTTGTCCTGATGAGGATTAGTAGGATGTAGATGCTTCATTAGAGGAGTATTTCATTCATATTGTTGATTAGAGCATGAAGACACTCCAAGTTAAATCAGTTCCCCTGGTATAGGTGCTGTAACAATATAGTCGAGTACATGAAGAGACCTAGGAAAGGGATGATGATATATGGGTGACAATCCCTCATTGATATACACACCCATGGTAGAGATATTATTAGTAGTATAGTTATTGTATTGTTGAAACCATTAGAGTGTAAGGTAATCCTTCTACTTCAAGATAACCACATCATTCAGGATCATTTGACCATATAGTGGAAGATAATAACTCTTCAGATATTCATGGCGATGTTTCATTAAATGATTTTCCAAGTACAATAGTGTGCTATATAATACTTCATAATAACCCAGCCAATTCATCTTAATAATTTATCAAAAATAGAAAGAATATTTTACATAAAAAAAACTAACCTTCTAAGTATCCATTGCAAATATGCAATAATATATCAAGATTTTCATAGGAGATAAAATCTTTTTTTGGAAAAAATTATAAATTAAAAAATTTGGCATAGGTGTGATGTGGTGCAGATCACTCGCCAATAAAACCTCACATAGGTCACTTGCCCACCCAAGGGACCCCGCATATGCCAGTCACCCAATTGACCACATGCAGGTCACTCACCCAAATGACCTGTCATAGGTCACCCGAACTAGGTACATGTGTCATGAAGATAAGGGAATACCATGTGTATGTGAGAAAAGCATTAGTAGGAATCTTTCATATAAAACTATCATGATGAAACATCTTTGTAGAATAAAAGAACTGGGATAGATAAAGGGTGGATAAAACAACGATAAGGTGATAAGAAGAGACTTCAAGCCATCGATTGTATTTATAAATGCACAAACACCTACACTGGTGGCATGCGCACCTAACCTTCATAGACTAACTGCATGAACCACTAATTAAAGACACCAGTGGGGCATACTTTTGAGGTCTACCCTTCCCCATTAATCCCTTTCATTTTACTCAAGATGTTATTTTCTTGAAGTCCGATCATGATTGTAAATGGGAATATAGATACCAAAAAACAAAGAATATTTCAGCGTCTGTATTTCATTACTTAAAGATTAGACCCTCTTCTTCCAATAAGATCAAATCATGAGGGTTTTGTTTTACACTACCATTTCCATATGAGGATGAGAATATTAAAAAGATAATACCTCAATTAATTGGGAAGTTAATAACAAAAATTATTAAAACCGATCACCCAATAAATCCCAAAAAAAGACCCAGACAATGCCATCATCCAGGGCGAGGTTGTGAAAACCCAGACTTGTGTAAGTCATCATATAAAGGGAGATCTGTGCCAAAAACCAGTTAAATAACCTATGATAGAACCCTGTGTAATACATATACTTCTCCTAAGGTTCCAAAATTTCCTTTAAATAGGACCTTGGGCTCTGTATTTATGAAATATGGAATATCAGAATAAGTCATAAAGCTCTACTTTCCCTATTCCATTTCCTGGTCCATAAAAACCATCTAGGTATCTCTCCAAAACCTGATCTAAGAGGTAATTAAGGGTAATAGTTATTTTATTGTTTCTAAAATGTTTCAAGAATTATTCACCCTCATGAGTAACCACTCACCCTCAGTCCATAAGTATCAACTTTAAGGTATCCTCCCAAACTAAGGACCTGCACAAAACCCTTCCATAGACACTTGAGGTAACCCTACTATCCTATAGAAAGGCCTCACCTAAGAGTTATTTCCAAGGATTTAATTTTTCTAAATTCACCTATAGCTCACATAAGTACGTCCTGGACAAATCAATCTCAGGTTTTCTAGGTCTATCCTGCAAGAGACATTCCAGTCCATATAGTTCAATATTGCATGTGCCTTCCAGTCCACCCAAGTCTACCCTACATGAGACCCTTCTGTCCACCTATTCCCCACCTAGGTGTACCATCATTTGGGATGCATTTTCATGTCACCAATGGTAGGTCAACACTTCCCTTAGACACCTCACCGAAAAGAGATGAAGACGAGGCCTTCCCTGAATCTTCCAAATATGTGTAGTCAGACCATAGGGAACACTAGAATGTCCTCCATATTATACATTATAATAGTTATTAAGGACTGAAATTTATAATATATAACAGGTTTCATCCTTGGAGAGTTGTTAATTATAAATTCTTTTGGTAATAAGGAACACAACCTTATTGTAAATGCGAGAAACATCCCCTTTTAGATATTGAGGGGATAAATTTTCTTATTCATTGATAATGTCTAGTACCATAACCTTCTCTCATATTCTATGAAATAAGGACAATGGAATCCCTCCCATATTAATCACCTAGTATTTCTTGCATAGTGCACTTATACAGTGCATAAGTACTAACATGTTTCATAGTGAACTTATACGTGGGGTTTCGTCCTTGAGCAGAGACAAATCACGACATTATCTGGGCGTGACCACGGCGTGACGGCGGCGTGACCGAGGCGTGACCACGGTGTGACCGCGGCGTGACCGCAGCCTGACCGTGGCGTGACCACGGCGTGACCGTGGCGTGACTGCGGCGTGACCGTGGCGTGACCGCGGCGTGACCGCGGCGTGACCGCGGCGTGACTGCGGCGTGACCGCGGCGTGACCGCGGCGTGACCGCGGCGTGACCGCGGCGTGACCGCGGCGTGACCGCGGCGTGACCGCGGCGTGACCGCAGTGGCGTGACCGCGGCGTGACCGCAGCGTGACTGTGGCGTGACCGCGGCGTGACAGCGGCGTCACCACGGCATGACCGCGACATGGTGGCACGGTCCAGGGACATCCGCGGGGCAGCATCTTCCGGCCAGGAGCGAAGGGAGCGAGAGGAGGTGGGGCAACATTACGGTCATCACCTCACCGACAGAAATTGTGATTAGTCAGTCTCAACATTTATCACAATACTCATGAAAAAAATATCATTGAGAACCGTCATGGGGTGTCGTCCTAGAGTAGGGCCAAATCATGGCGTGACTGCAGCGTGACTGCGGCGTGACTTCGGTGTGACCACGACGTCACCGTGCTTATGATTAAAGGATTTTTTATTCAACAATTTTGAAGCCTACTAAAATTGAATCATTCACTTACATAGAGGAGTTTGGAGAAATTAACTGATTATTTTATACCTTCTGGAAGTTTTTGTAAGTTTACATCCTTATGGTTGAGAATAATTCATAATTTGTTGTGAATAAGTTCATATTTTTCTATGGTTGTTTCTGCTACTGAACAAGCACGTTGATACCCACCGGTGACTATGCTTATGATTAAAGATTCCAAAATTTGGTATGAAGAGGATAATATTGATTCTCATCCTATGTTTTTGTTACAAGAGGAGATATTTTAAGTTCTTATTTGGGGGGGCATGAAGCTCTATTATATAAAATGGGATTTCCATGTGTTTGGTTTATTTGTGATGGGATACTAAAAATGGGACAATAAAGTATGGTTAGTGAGCTTCGGAAGACTTATTCTCTAAGGAAAAGACTGGAAAAAGTTACATTAACACTTAGGCTGCCCCCAAGGCCACATATAGGGGTTTGTATTACAGTTCTTGAGAATAGGTTGTCATTCCAGCACATAAGAAATAGAGAAAATCTATTTTTAGTCCACCTAGAGGATAATCCGAGTTTTTAATGGGTACGAAATGTTAGTAATATATGGGGGTTAGTTTGTTGCGGGGCTAGATGCGCTGTGTATGGGAAGTAGTGAATAATTATGGGAGATGTTGTCTTTCTCGATACTTTATTATTTTATCCAGCTATAGTAGTTATGGAGTCATTGGATGGGTTGTTAGCATTTTTTTCAGATTTTGAATAGGGGAGAGAATAGTGGGAATAGAGTAAAAAATAATTGGCTTGGTTCAGCTAGCTGATGTTGAGAGGTAGGGGCTAGGGGAGGTGTAGACCTTATCTCTCAGAGAGGTGGTCTTCTTAATTGAGATTCTTCTCCTCCCTCCTTATGTATCTCTATTTCATCTCATCCTAGAAATCTCAAGTGAGACATGTCTATTTTTTCAAGGCTTTTCTACCTTTATTCAACTACTCTCATTTCTGTTAGGTTTGTTACCTAACTTTTGAATACTCCAATGGGGAAATAACTCAAGGATGGAAGATGATCCAAGATTTTCAATATTTGGAGGGAGAGTAAGTATTTGGGAAAAATAGCACAGGTGGGGAAAATTGAAGATGCATCTCACACTGAGGAAATGGTTTATGCGACTAGTTTATGTTAGGCATGATTGTGATCAGAAAGTATGAGTGACTCTTTCATGGAGGCATTTTTCATTGAAAAAAGATGAAATAAATGAATTACTAGTAGTTTATTTCTCTCTCTAACATCTGTTTTTGTATTGGGCACGACCTTTGGGAAAATTGCTGCTAAAAACTCGACTCTAATGAAGGCACAAACATTGGGAAGTTGTGACCATTTCTGAAGACATGCTCCAGAAGCTGGTGGAAGTTCATGAGCATTGTTAGCTTGATTATTGTTTATAATGGAATTAAAATTTTCTACTGAAGTGTGAGTTATTCAAACTCATATTATCATGATTCAAGAACTAATAACAACTATAAAAAAATATCTTCAGTTCTTGCGAGCAGAAGCATCAGAGCTGGAGATGCAAGAGTCTCGTTGCTTAGATTTTGGAAATTGAGGTGACAAAGTCGTTTCATGTACATTTAGTAGACACAATAACAAGGAGAAACAGATTGAAACCAAACTAGTATGTCCTGAAGAGGCAATATATTATTTGTATTTATTCATGGAATAGGATCAAATGGAATTGAATAGAGTAGTAGTAAGCTTGTGGAATTTTCAGTGCAGACAGAAAGGGATAAAAATGAAGAGATTGAAAAGAAGTGTGAATCCTGTCTCGAATGGCCTCACGTGGTACATGATGATCTGATTTCTTTATAGGATAAGCATGAAAGGCATATTGAGGAGTGAAAACATGTTCATGTTCTAATGGAACCACTAACTAAGGGAAAAAGTGTTTCAATGTTCTATCAGAACAAATCACGATGATGTACAAATTGGCAACAATAGATGAGTAATTTGATTTTTTTTGAAGTAGAACCCATAGAACCAGAATTGATTGATGTTGGAATTGCCATGGAAAATTTAGTGTAGGCTGGTATAGTTTTTATGAGACTTAAATGTTTTGCCTCTAAAGATACTCAGATTGGATGTGAGCATTGTTTTTCTACCAGGGGTAGAAAGAGTCAATCTAGTCTAGTGACAACTGCAGCAACCAATGTGGAGGATTATAACACACTGGTACAAAGATTCCTAAAGGAGAGAAAGGCCAACCATGAAATGTTAGGGCCACTTCCTCCGGCTAAGAGGGTTCTGTATGGGAATTCATTGGTTACTACAAAGGATTCAGAAGTCTATTGTAAGGGATACTTTTCACAAGAATTTTCAAAGTAGTATAGATTGCCTATTAGATTATTTTTCAACATGAAAAACCACTGTAATAATTTTATAAACATGGCATAATATTCCCCAAGATCTAATTCTTGGCCTAGGAGGTCATTATTTTCCAGTAAGGGGGCTGGTGTGGATTGGATGTGGCTGGAGTAGGGACAAATCACGTCATTACCGCAGCGTGACAGAGGCATGACTGCGGCGTGACCGCGACATGACCATGGTGTGACCGCGGCGTGACCGCGGCATGTTGGCCTGGTCCAGCGACATCCGTAGGGAAACATCTTCCGGCCATGAGATCAAGGAGCGGGAGGAGGTGGGGAAACATTCCGATCATCGCCCTGCTGGCAGAAATTGTGATAAGTCCATCTCAACATTGATCACAAGACTCATGGAATACTATCACGGTGAACCGATGCAGGGTGTCGTCCTGGAGCAGGGCCTAATAACGACATTACCACAGTGGGGTCAAGTCATGTCTGTGGCATGACCATGGCGTGACCGCGGTGTGACCACAACATGTTGGCCCGATCCAGTGACATCCACAGGGCAGCATCTTCCAGCCCGGAGCGAAGGGAGCGGGAGGAAGTGAGGCAATATTCGGATCATTACCCCGCCAATAGAAATTGTGATTAGTTAGTATCAACATTGATCACAAGACTCATGTAATACTATCACTACAAACATTCGTGGGGTTTCCTCCTAGAGCAGGTCCAAATAATGGAATTACTGTGGCGTGACCGAGGCATGATTGTGTCTTGACCGCAGCGTGACCGCGCTGTGACCACAGCGTGTTGGCCTTGTCCAGTGACATCCGCGGGGCAGCATCTTTCAACCAGGAGAGAAGGGAGTGGGAGTATGCGGGGCAACATTCTGACCGTCGCCCCGCCGGAAGATGATAAAACAGATCAACTTTTTAATATGATATAACAAGGGATCCCCAGAGAAGTTTGTAGTGAGCGGCACAATGACACAACGTCTAAAGGGAAACAAAATGACAGAAAAGAATCATACACCCTACAAAAACCATTTACAACTTCATTCACTACGCCTTAACATGGAAATTTTATTTATAATATTCAAAGTGTGAAAAGGAAGGTGTCATGGTCAAGGAATATGCCTACTCGGGCAATGTCATTTTAGTTAAACGAGTATGATAAGCCAATTTATATAATTAAATGAAAATAAACAAACTAGACACAAAACAAACACCACTAAGAGGAATAGTAAAGTCTCAAACCAAATCTAAACACGATACAAATAGCTATCACTACTCTTTGGTTTAGAAGATAGTGCACCTCCATTAGAGGGGATTTATTATAAAATCATGTCATTTATTTATTTCAATACAAATCAACCATATAGAGAAATTATGAGGGGTTAATTTTATAATTAATTTCAACACAAATCATCCATATACTTAACAATTTAATTTTACATATTTAGGAATGTTGGTGCACCCCATGGGTGGCCTTGAACTTGTAAAAAAATCCTCAATGCATCACACAGAAATAATGAGGGGTTTAATTTATCATTTATCCATCCAATTTACCAAACCCTAAAAAAGAAATAAAATTCCCAACAAGATATAAAGAAGAACACAACCTCGTATTCAAAAATCAATAATAAAACAGTTGTATATAACATATAGACCACATACATCTATTCTAAAGAATATTTCATGCTCAACCAATCCCCTTAACTTGAAATCAAACACCATTCGAAACCGCAACATATGACCTAAAAATAAAAAATGTTTTTAGAACATTGCAATAACATGAGAAACTACACATTCCATAATATGAAAAAGTGAAGAAATATAAAGATTAGACTCACCTAGAGATTTGATCTGAAACCAATGGTGCTTCAAATGGAATAGAATAAAATGAGATCAACCCATATAGAGATAAGAGAATTTTGGATCATCTATATGGTTTCAAGGTGAATAAATGATGAGAAATTTGAGTTAGGATTGATCAATACAAGGGGAAAATTGGATAATTTCACTTTTTAAGGGGCACACAGTTTGGCTACATGGTTTTCCAAAACATACCCAAACTGTGCACCAATATCTGTCCAAAAGGGGTCCAAGTCACACTGTGAACTGCGGATGTCACACAGTTTATAAAAATATGTGCCATCAGTCTAAATTTCATCTTTCCATGGTCATCTGGTTTACTCTAACTATGTTCCAACCATGTAACATGCACATAATGTCCACTTTTCTCCTTTCACTCATGCTTTGAACCCCCTTAACACCCTACACACACCAAATGTTTCTTACATGTAGAATGGGTATGAGGGATCATGTGGGGACTCTAAAACCTCCTTATCAGTGTAAGGAACAATAGATACCATGTGAATTAAATGAAACAATAAACAATAATTGGACACATGAATTACAAACTGTTTCCCCTAGAGGGTATGGATTATAACCAAACAATAATACAACGTGTCAAGATAACATTGTAAATTGAGAATGAAACCCAATAATTAATTGAAACCTTGGATTCCCCTAAATGGGTCCAGACTCCAATTCTTAATCCCCATTCATGCTCTTTTCAAAGACAACTAAACTCTCCAGAAGAGGTAATTTTCCCATGTTCAGACATAAAATGATGAAATAATCTCAGGTACCCAATGATGGTCTGGTCAAGGTGTGGGTAATACTAAATAGTACATCACCAATGATGTTTATAAATTATCAAGTCTAAACAGACAGTGTATGTAGGTTCAGTGTAAATAAGATAGAAAACAAAAGAAAACTCGGGTATTATCGATTAATTGTATACACATTAACCATTTCCTTCATTATTTCCATTTTTATCACTTATACCATATTAATAACTTATTTCATTTTCATCCCATGTTCAAATAGGTTAGGCATTTATATCTTTTAAACAATGGCCTAATATGGTAAAATACTATTCATAAGTGAATAAGTCAGGTTCCCTATCTCTCTAGCGATAAACATATCATAACCAGATAATTACACTTACCATGGAGCCTCAGTCCATGTAGGCATATCAAGAAAACTATTAAGGGAATATATCCTTAGTCCGACTCCCTAAATCATGTATTAAAGGGGTGGGGTTTAGAGCCTCTATCCAACCCGACCCGTGTGTATTGAAA
Source organism: Viscum album (assembly GCA_963277665.1). NCBI lineage: Eukaryota > Viridiplantae > Streptophyta > Magnoliopsida > Santalales > Viscaceae > Viscum > Viscum album. The sequence goes on along the minus strand of OY728150.1, from coordinate 1,875,331,246 downwards.
CTGAAGTCAATTCCCCCCATACAACCAGACCATGATCGCATTCTTATGTATTGATTAACCATATACAACATATCACATCCATACATATTCCATACACACAAAAATCACAATTCATATTTATTTTCATATGACACAATATTAATACATCACTCATTAACACATTTTCCATTTATACCGCTTATCCCATTTGACCCATTTCCCTTTTCATACTTTAACCCTTTTAGAATATTAATCAACACCAACAACTTAACCCATATATCTATTTACTCAATTTAAGAGCATTATCCCATTTATCAAGTTCCTATATTCTTATTAATTAACCTATTTGCATATGTACATCACAAATTCATAATCTATTTCCCAGATTCACATTAATCCATTGAAATTTTTTCACATCATTACAAATGATACCATTTTCCATTTTCAATAACTTGAAAAAACAACCATCGATGACTCTTATATTTTATCTAAAATTTCTACATATTTAACATGGTCTTTACTTCAACAAAAATCAACCCTATTATTAATATTTCAATTTTCTATGTTGGGAAATGTTAAAGCACCCCATGAGTGGCACAAAACAGGTGAAATCATCCTCCATACATCAAAAGAGGATCATGAGGTGTTAATTTTATCATTTATCCAACCATTTTACCAAACCCTAACAATGAAATAAAATTAAAAACAATATAGAACCATGAATAGAACTACACAAGAATAAATAAACAATAAAACTTTTGGATATAAATTGTAGATAACGTACTTCGATTCCGAAGGAAAAAACCTGCACAAACATGGAGAATCACTCAAATTCGAACACCCTTCCAAAACAAAACATAATATACACTAGAAAAAAAATCATTTAAGGGATTTAGAAGAAGATAGAAAATTAAAACCCCAAATCTGAAAAATTGAAGAAATAGGAGTATTAGAGAAACACGGAGCATCGATTTGAAACCAAGGGTGCTCCGAACAGTGTAGAATCAAAGGAGATCCACCCTTGGAAGGATTTGGTATTTTTTTCATAACCATGGATGAAAGGGGAAGAAATGAATAGAATATTTTCTGGGGCATGATAAGTATCGATGGGGGGAAATGGTAAAATCACACTTTTTAAGGGCTATATGGATTGGCATAATGGTTGTCCAAACCATTCACCAACCATGTGCTTGCCTCTATCCAAGAGGGGTACAAGTCACAAAATAACCAGAGGATTTATAAATTTTACAAAATAATTTTCTAGCTTTGTTAAATTATCTTATCCAAGGTTGAATGGTTTCACATCACAATATCACAATTTACATTAACATACTTCCAACCATGAAACATAAACAAAATTTACAGCAACCCAGGGTTAACATATAAATATATTACATAATATTAGATGAATATAAATTACATTAAAATAATACATGCCTAAAGACTATAATAGATTTATGTCTTTGTAATAAAAAAAATTCAATCATAATGAAATATCATAAAAATATCCCATAATGATGTCAAACATTAGTACTTATACCCAAATCATATCTTCATAACCTAGGAAACCTAAATACGAGAATGGTGTTCATTTATATTACCATTAATTTAAATAATTTAAATGTGTAAGATACTAGTAAGACAATTATATGTTGCATATCAAAAATAGTTATGGTGATTTTTCTGGTAAACTGCATTGTGTTCTTACAAGGTCATTGGATTCACCAAACCTTTAAATATTAAGTATGGATAGAATTATGTACATATAATATTATATTTTTTTATGAATCCATAGCCTTTAATGAGGCCTATTTTCCATTCACAATAAACATGAAAGGGGTCCATAAGTTAGTAGGGACACATTACCATTCTTATACACCCCTAAAATGATAAATCGATTCCAGTACTAGGATCAGAATATTAATTCACCTCCCTATGGCCAGTTGGTCCTCTATAAAAAAGGTTGTAACACTTACTCTAGTGTTGGATTCATGGTCTAGTAATGTAAAACAATTTTGAAACATTACTAATACGTCTACATTTTTAACCAATCGGTTGACATCTAGGGAAAAATTCCATCCCCACTAACTCGATTGTCCTTATTCGTGTGTTGTAAAGTAAGTATGAATTCATACCTATTTGGAATGTGTACGAAAAATCTCGGGCCTACCCACATAAGGATTGTGATAATTTGGTGTGAAAACATACTACATCCATTCAGGAAAAAAATACATCTTTCTTGGGGAGGGCTTGACCTCTTTAAGATTCTATGCTATATTGAGAAATTCCATTAAATCGGAGGAGTTCATTTAGGATCATCTCAAATTAAGGGATAAACATATGGAGGGATTTCATAGCTCTTGTTTTGAAAAAATCAATGGAACAAGAGAAATCAAATAAATTTCGAAACTTGTTATCAATGCCCAGAACAATTTGAGCCAGATGAGTTGGCTTAGCCTAGGCACTCCTATTCAAAATTTCCCCTAAACTCTGAACCTCATCATTGAAATACCTATCAAATTTCTTGAAAATTTCACATATTCATGAGAAACCAAGCCTGCGGGAAAGGAAAAAACTAAAATTCCAATCAACATACAGGATAGAATCCATGACCACTTGGTCTTTGGAGGAATGGTGAGGGAGGAGGAATGACGAGGGGGAAGGAGTATTCCCCAAGGGAGAGGGTCGAGGGTGGGAGGAGAATGTTGAGCGCGAGGGTTGGGAGGCCGCTGTGAAACACCGATGGCCAAGAAGTGTAGCAGCGACGTCTAGGAGGAGTGCGCAGAGAGAAGGTCCAGGTCAAGGGTTTGAGGAGTCATGGATAGTGGGGAGGAGGAGCTCACAGATCGGGGGAGGAGAGGAGGAGATCATCGTGGAGAGAATCATTGAGAGCATCACGGACTAGGGAGGAGGAGCTTGTGGATCGGGGGAGGAGAGGAGTCACGGAATGGGGAGGATGAGCCCGATTGATAGTCAAAAAATCATTGCTATAAATTTTTTTAATCTCTGGCTATAAATTATTATATAGCCACAGTTTTAATAGAACTATGGGTATGAACTAAGCTATAGCCACAGACTTATAAAACCGTGGCTATAGGTCCATGGATATAGCCCTGTTTTCTAGTAGTGTGCATCTTGAAAGAGAATCAAGTTGAACCACAGACAATAAGTTATACATGGTGAGCTCACTCAAAAGTGAACTGTAGAAATAATAAACATTTTTAAAACACATGAAACTAGTGATTTTGTGTACTGATTCAGAAAACAGAATTCAGGGTCCTGGTGTATGGATACGTAAGTCGCCGCAAAAACAATAGACTACATGGACTCTAATATGAACTCAAGGCACATAACACTATTGCTCTATTGAAAACACAAACTCTTAGTACCCCTAGTAGAACCAACTGCCTTTGTTACCACATTGTCATGACCGGTCCCCCAAGGCATGTGTCGTGACTACCCCAAGCCTAACTTCCATATGCTAGGGGTTGGAGACTAGCACCGGAAAGAAATTTCCCTTAAATGAGAATACATTTCCTCAAAACCATTACACACATAGATAGGGTACACTACACACAATTAAAACACAATGGAAGAATAAAGGTGCAACCACAAATAAAAACCAACACAGAGTGTAAATGTAAGTACTGAAGTAAAGGGGCTAGAATAGAAGCCCAACTGAAATGGAAATATAGTAAAAAAAGAAAAAATATCTATTGAGGTCGTCCGCCAAGGATCCTACTTGATGGGAATGTAAATCGCGTCACTGCGGAACTCCACACCAACCAGTCACCTCCGTACACCATCAAGCCTGAGCTCCTCGAGACTCAGTCAACCTACCCATCGTCTGCATAAGACACAACATGGTGAGTGTGAAGCTAGGGCATGGGTGAGTATAACCATACCCTGTAAAGCCCCTAAGACCCCCTAAGATCTCTAATAATTCCACAAAAGAAAACCACAGAGCATGATCTCAATCACAAAGCACAAGAAATAGATAGCTCACACCATGTTAAACTAAAGTACATAAGTGAAAATGTTTAGTCATTAAGCTTGATCATATTATTCTGTCATGAGGCTTTGCTGCTGACCCTCACAGGTTCGCTCAGTGGGGATCCACACGAGATCGCTTGGTGGGGATCCACACAGGATAGCGTGGTGCTGATCCACACAAGATCGATCAGTTCTGATCCCCACAATATGGCTCAGTGGTGATCCACATAGGATCTCTCGGTGTTGATCCATGTAGGATCGCTCAGTGCTGGTCCACACAGGATCACTATTCATTCTTCAAATCTCAGCCAGTCACTGGATTCCAGCACAAAGTACACATGATTCCAGGAGGATGTGTTCCTCAAACCATCGGTCATATTTGAACATGTATGAAGTCCAATGAAAAAGTAACCTGACGAAATTCCATGTTATAAGGGTTCCAAAGCAACATACGGCATGTCAACTGGATGGACGGTCTGTAAGTTATAGAAATTTTAGTGTCAATGACCCAGTTGGATTCGGGTACGATCCAACCCATAAAAACTACAACATTCTCTGAAAATCATGTAGAGTATCTCAAAAGGATCGCCTCGTCCTAAGGGTCCTCAATTCGTTGATGATGCATGAAATGGATGCCTAGTATGCATGATACACCTATTTTAGTGGAATGGGGTCGGTCAGGTCCGGGGTCTGTCGGGTCCGGGTTGGCTGGCTAGTCGGGGCTGTGGTTCCAGCCCGACCAATGGGTCCAACCTAGATGGCGGGTCCAGCTCGGCTGGTGTACCAGGCCCGACACGTGGGTTTCGCCCGGCTCATGGGTCCTTCCCGCTTAGCAGAACATGGCCCTCATATTGGCCGGTTGATGGCCCACAGACCGGATGCGGAGCGTCCGCTGTGGCCAGCTCACTACACCAGCGTGTGCCACCCCTCTACCAAAATGACCAGCTCATCTGGCGATTTTTTCCATCCAAGATGCCCGTGCGGGCTGCTCCTCTCTCTATCTCTGTGCGACGTGTCGGCACCACGCCCTTCCATAGCAGCAACCCGGCTAGCCACAGTTCCTGCCACTGCAGTGCCTGTGGGCACTGCTCATCCGCATTTCTGGCATGGCTGGTTGCCACTTTCGGTTACTGGTGCTTCTGCACTGGTGGTGTCACGCCAGTGGTTTCCTTCTTGGGCCACCAAAGATTCTCCAGTGCTCCATTCTTCTCTCTGTCTGCACCTATGGGCCTCCCCGTTTGCCGCCTTCACCGTGCGACCCTCAAATATTCTTTTCCACTACGTTCGTTGTTCCACCATGAAGAATGCACCCAAGAAATGTTTATAAGAGGGTTCGAGGCATGTTTGGTTTGGCCAGTCCCTCTGTGTTAGCATTTTAAACATGGGGAGGTATAATAATCAAAAAGGAAGAACAATCCCAAAATTTTAGACCCCGTAACAACCACCCGCATGAATAGACGAGACATGGATCAAACCATAAGTCGGTTGGTCCGTGTTCATTGTATTTTTAAAGAACAGAAAGAGAGGGCACATCAAAGCATGCAAACCCCCTAACTTGAGCTTGTTGGAAGTCGCAGCAGACGCGGAAGTAGTGTCCACGTCCGAGGGTGTTGTCGATGAAGGAGAAGGTTCACGTACTTTGGCGCTCGTGGTTGAATCCTCCAACGGTTGTCGAAGCCTCGTTCTTGGTTGGTGGAAGATGCCACGTAACTTCATCAGAGGTTCCCCTCTTGAGTTTCAAAAATCCTTGCCCGAGCAGTATTTAAATTGATGAAAGAGAGGATCAACACACCACACAATTAAAGAGGTTAATTAATTAATTGAATTAATGAACCAATTAATTTTCCCAACATTGCAGTAACACAATCATGTTTAACCATCCATTAAAGGGTATGACAACCCAGCGGTCCATCCAACGCCGCTCAACTGTTACAAAGAATGAAATAAAATAACTCATTGAGTTATTTTATAATTTGTTTTTGTAATGTCCAATAATTGACTTTTTTTCGGCCCTTGCTGGTCAATGTTATTCTTCCCTGAAGAGAATCCTAGTCCTATGGATTCAATGGTGCTCTCAGATTTTTAATCCGAGCACCAGTTCAAAAGATAGAAATTGTTGCTCGCACATTAAAGAACGTACCTTAAAAAATATCAAGAATTATTAACAGTCACAGTTGACCCGCGCTAGTCGAGGTTAGTCTCTAACTAATGGGAACATGCCCTCACGAGCTTAACGGTATTCTCATATTTCCAATCAGAGTAGCCATTTAGGATTGAAAGAATTTTATAATAAAATAGTTATTATTTTATTATTTTATTTACAGCCAAAAATTGACATCCAGTGTTGGCCCACGCTAGCCAATGTTAGGATCTACCTAAAGAAATCATACTCTCATGAGTTCAGCAACGGTCTTGGATTTTTAATCTGAGTCGTCATTCGTGAGTTATAAGAATATGAATAATAAAAGAATTTTGTTTAATTATTTTATTTATGGTTATGCTATTTTTCGGTTTTATCACTGGAGGCATGCACTATCTAAAATTAAGCCACGAATAAGGTTTTCCTGCCATACTGAAGGTAATGGTGACCTCGAATTTCTGATCTAGGCACCCTTTTAAGAGTTATTCCACTTTTTCTGGAAAAATTCTAACGTGCGCTATTTAGAGCATAGCATTTTTTGACGGATCATTACAGGTACTCTGGGCCTCAGAATCACGTGCTATCAGTTTTCGTAGTCTCGTAATAATCTCATATAATTAAAAAAAATATTCAGAAATTTTGTGACTTTAAAACCTATGATTAGTTTAATGATAGTGTAGAAACATCTATTAGATCATTTATAGTCTAATGTAGTAGATTATCTCTTTTTCCCTTTAATAAAGTTTTGTTTATTGATTTTTGATTGGTATAACTAAACTAGTTTCTTCAAATAATAATGGATTTCCATTAGATTGAATTGGTTTTTTGTTATTATTTATTTTCTTTTATGTCATTTCTAAACGTTTTGGTTGATGTGGAAGTGCAGATTAGGTAGTAACCAAGTTGTATTTTTTTCATAATCAATGAATAATTTTAGATTTACATGCTGAAGGAAATAATTACCAATGATATTAATTAATGATTACTTTATATGAATATCAGAACAAAAAAGGAAAGATCATCATGTATAATTTATAATTAATTTATCTCTATAAATAAATATCTAACAATGAGTTTCATTCATCATTGATGAATCAACTGACCACTTCATGGTGTATTATCATTACAATGAGAGTGTTAAAGGTTATATTTCCTCTAGTGTTGATCCACATATGCTCAATTAATTTTTAAGCATCACTGTAGAAATCCCCTTGTGCTGGCATGGAAGACATTAGCGCTTGCATCATTCATTTTTTATCATTATATGAATATATTATTGATCTCTCTATTAGTGAGAGTTTTTAAGAGGAGGACCACTCTCTAAAAATCAGAGAATTATAGGGGAAAATCATTATAAGTATTGGGATAATACTATCTATATATTGATTTTTAACAATGACCATTTGGTTTAGAAATGTCATAATTGTATTTTTATAGAGTTAGGATGAGATAATTAATAATTTCTCTTAAACAATTACTTTATTCTAAATCCCCAGAAAACTCAATGTCCAAAATATTATTATTATTATTATTTACAAGACATGTGATAAACATATGGATAAAATAAATATTATTTTCCTAAATAAAGTAAATAATATTTAGTCAAATAATATTTAATATTTCATTTTGCATCGAGCCCTTAACTCAGTCCAAAGCCTCTTTAGTATTTATAAAACCATAAATAAGGAATATTTATTTAGATAATTAAATATTACTACAATATTCACAGATAAATAATTGAATATTATATCCAATAAAAATAAGAAAAATAAAAAATAATTGAATATTAGTGAAAATAAATAAATAAATAAATACTTTTAAACATGTGAATAAAAAATAAAAAATATGAAATATCATATTTAAAAAATTAACTAAATAATCTTCTTGAAAGAAATAAATATTATTAATATTGAAATTCGATAATATTCTATTAAATCCCTACAAACTAAATTTATATGATCAAATAAATGAGAATAATTATTAGAGAACATTTGGTAATAATATTAATTAAACATGTTAAATTAAAATAGAGTTCAATTGAGGTTCTGGATGCATAGAGTGTGTGATATTCTATGGACCTTTATTTGTGAGATTGTGATGTTGTGCCAGAAGTAAAAGGTTAGCAACTCGAAATCTGCCAAAGTGACCATAGAGAATAAATTTAAATTCCACAATGATACTAACCACTAAAAAACTCACACTATGCAATATAATCTATTTTTTCTCAATTTCTCTAATAAAACATGATGCATATTGGTGCCAACAACCTCTTTATTAGATTTCTCTTCTTTTTCACATTATTGAAATGAAATTGCAATATAATTACTATGAAATGGACTTATAAATGAAATTATATTCCCAATAAAGTTCTTAATATATTCAATTCTATTAAATAATATAACGTAAATTTCCTTTCTTTCAATATTCATTAATGTAATATCATTCGTGACACACCTAACATATCCTACCTCTCGATGAGCATATATCATCACAATTTTTGTTTGTAAACAAATGTATGGTATCCTGATATAAAATTATTATAATAATAAGTTATAAGTACCCTTACACATGTATACATATTGGAATATCCAATAAGGCACATAAATTTGCATTTTCGATGAGCAAGATATGTCCTTATAATACTTTCCTCTGAAAATTACCAAGGGTTTACAACATGAGAAAGTGTCAAAAGAACCTACGAGTCTCCACATATGATAGACTACATCATTTATTCTATCAAATTATATCATCCATCTATGAAACATGTATTTAATAATTTAAACTAAACACTTTTAGGTTCTCATCGTATCATGGAACTAATATAAAATTTTTGTGAGATATATACCCTTAGGAAAATATCACATGTATATCACGTAGAAGAATGTTCACCATGTGATAATATATTCATTAATATCCAACATCATAAATATTTCAATAATTTAATCTATATAGTATTTGGTTATGGGGAAACCAAATCTAATAGAAACCCACTTTTACTAGAGCCAAAGGATAAAAAATAAATTGGTTAGGCATCCATAGAAAGCATTTCTCTACCGATATATGATAATTTATTATGATCCCACCATGCTAATTGTGATGGATCTACTTACTATGATCACATATCTCTGAGAAAATCCCTACAAGAGGGCATAACAATGAGTGTGATCCTTTTTTCCCTATTTCATCCTTTATGTCTAGCATAATAACATAGTTCAAATTCATAATGATATGATTTTAGTTTACTATCTTGGTATAAATAAAACATCTATATGAAAGGGTTTAAAATATTAATTCTTAAGATATATCAAAATTTTAATCATACTCAATCGATAAGTAAATATAATGACTACTATATGTAATAAAATTTACCCTTCAGATTAGATTTCTAGTAATGTGATTCAAGATCAAACTTATCGAAGGAAAACATGTTTTATGTCAAATGAAAAAACGTAATATAATTTTTCTAACTTCCAATAACTTGTTTAGTTTTTCTTTATCGCGCACTATTAGATAGTTTTGACTCCCATCCAATTCAGTTCTTCTATCCTCACTTGAGATTTTTATTCTATTCTTTTTGCATAAAAAAGACTAAAATAGTGAAAATATCTTGTCATTTGAGATATATTTCCAATGTATTATTAAGAATATGTAGTGTATACGTCTCAAGAATAATATAGTATCAATTTGGATACATTATTCCATATTGTATTTTTCATTACCATGTAATCTTTTTAGGATAACACGGATTAAACAACCCCTTGATCTATGATAGTATAATGTGTTCCCTAGAACTTGGGTTTCTTTTTATGATGTATTGGAGAAATGAACTTTATTCATAATTAAATATTAGACTAATTAGTTATTTATTTAAGTTTTCAAATATATTATCCACGAAAAATATATTTCTCCTACTAACAACTTATATTCAATCATGCACACATTCATTTAAAATAAACATCTGATGATAATTTTGGTTTTTTTAATTTATAAATGGATCCTTGATTATTATATATCATATTTTTATTTCTTGAAAACACTGGCCCCTTTGGTTGGTTCATATACTCATCTCCTAGAACGATTCCTTTATGGATTATTCTCTTGATATGTAATACCCAATAGACATATCATTGAAAAGAAATATAAAATAACATTGTAATGGAATGTATCATGATTATTTGTTAGGAGTGATTATCATAGACTATGTTTATATAATAATTTTAACAATTAACTATGACTTATTATTCCTAACATTACTACCCATCACATATTATAAATATTAACCCAGTGTGCATAAACAATTGAACCATGCCTAGAAATATATGTTATTAAAGATATGGTATTTGTCAAAAATGATCAAAGATCTGAGAATATTTCACATTCCATATTCAATAATAATTAACTTAATATTTTAGTTTTATCTTGATCACCAAAAGATATAACCTAATGAATTTTATTTATAAGTTTCCTACTTTTTTATTCAAACCCTATATTCCACAATAGTGGTTTCATTATATCAATTATATTAGATATTCTAGTGGAAAGGATCCATATTACCCTCTCCTAACTCAAAATTGTTTTTTTCAAGAAATTCAATGGGTTATTGGTATGCATAAAAGGCCAAATACAGTAACTAGTAGCTCCTCGATCTGAAGAGTGGATTGAACAATCCTAAAATATGGGATCAATATTTCCTTTAACAACTTCATCTTTGTTACACTATGCCCTAAAATGGAAGTCATACCATTATGTATGTTAATTTTTCCCCTTGAATCAAATGAAAATCCTTGATAATATCATTCAAAATTTTTCCAGACAAGCACTTTGAACTATGGTTATATTTTAACTTTTTCCATGGAAGGAAATAGCAACCTAATATTTTTTATTAAGGGTTTTAAAATCATTATGTATAAATTCTCCATTTTATCTTACTACATGAAATGTTACTATTAAGTTGTTTTCCAATATATTATGAATGATTTTTATAAAAAAAATTCATCCATAGTCAACTTTATTTTATGTTGAACTTACATGCTTGAGAATTCATTTGTTAAGATATTGCAATAAAGCATCCATAAATAATTTACCATGAAATAGAAAAAATAATAATAAATGAATCTTTATCATGGGATTATCTTACCAATAAGATGATAAACTAACTCATGTCCTTGGAGAAAAATTCGTTGAACCATAACTTAGATCATGCTACAACATTTTATCTATATACAGATTAAACAATTTAGTTGGTTTCACCTTTAATCCAATCATAAATCCAATCCACATGACTAGGAAATCTATCTAATAAATAATATTTACTCACATAAAGGTTATGGGAACCAAAGTATTGGTCATGATATTTACATAAAATAAACCATGTGTATGCAGGACGTTACAGAATAATGGGGGGGCTAACATGCACACCATATTTTCAATTTAATATTAATAAATTAAATTAAATAATTCCCATATAGAGGTCACTCTAATATCATGATTTTCCATATACATGAAATAAATATACATTTATAAATTTTCATTCAAATAAATTTATTCATTAATTAAGAAAAAATAATTATAAATTAATCCAGAAAGGCATATCATTAATTAATTAAATAGTTCATTTTACCTTATCCAGAGAGTCTGGTACATTACCACATCCATAATTTTAAGTAAATTAAATTAATTTGTTTTTTAACTTAAATAAATAACGAGTTTCAATTTAAATGAAACAATGTGTGTAATTCTATATTTAAAATAGAATTAATTATGAATTCAATATTCATTTAATAATATCAAAATGTCATGTTGTACTATTAATATTTTAATTAATATTTTTTTAATGAATTTTACTCATGACTGTTGTGGAATGCTCTATAAATCAAATAAAAAAATTAATTATTCCTTGTTTATTAGACATAAAGTGTATTTATTAATAATACACCCAGAAAGAATTAATTTCATCATGTGTGACTTAATTACATCTTTTCTGAATTAATCACATGATGTAAAACTAATTAATTACAACTGAGCTGAATTAAATAAAACACATGTTAATTAATTAATTAAATCTAATTTGAATTATATAAATATCATGTGTCAACTAATAAACCCCATGAGTGAGTTAATTAAACAATATATGTCAAATAATAACATAATGTGTGTCATACACTGAATGTGAATTAATTAAACAAAAAAAAATTATTATTAAATAAAACGAATGTTTTCTAATTACACGACCACCACATCATGTTAATTAAGTATGAAATTTTTGTATTAATTTCACAACCTATAGGTTTTTTATTTCAGATGTATTGTGTAATAAATATAGGAAACATCTTTGACTATGAATTTTCCACTATGAAAATCATGGACAATATATAATGTATAAGAGTTATAGGAGATGTTGTAAAAAAACCATGTTGCATCTTTTCCTGGTCAACACCCAGGGTGAATTAATGAACATTGTGTGAATTTAATAAATGAATACCTAGATATCTCACAATTTTGTCTTTATTAAGTGTACATGAGTACATGACACATACCAACCTGCCACACACAATGTCTTCTTTTTTTATTCAACCATATCTATTGGAACCTATGGATTGAATCATTGAATTTTTTCATATATCTTAAACTTTTTATCTGTTATATGAACAGGAAAAAATAAAGAGAATTGTATATTTTAATATTCATATTTAAATAATGAATAATCTTGAAATGAAATTTAACAACAAGTGAATACTATCAATCAATGATTAATGAAAAAATTTAAGTTAATTATGTGATCACATTGATACCACTTAAAGGTTTCAGGTGTAGAAAATGTCTTGATTTTGAAATATTTATGTTGTATTTTTTTCTTAATTAATGAATAAACTGAGATGTACATGATTGGGAATGTCTTGGGAATAAAGATAATTCAATAATGAATTTACATGATCATTGGAACCCTGAACTCATGATAATCAAATAAAATTTAAAATTAATTTATTTTTATAATTAAATAAGTTTTTATAAATTTAATTATTCATAGATGAATCAGTTCACCATTTCTTGGAGTAATATCATTTTGGCAAGAGGATTAAAGGGTATAATACTAGTAGTGGTGATCCACCCATTCTCATGAATGTTGAAACATGTCTATTGAAATTCCCGAGTACACATGAACTATCTAGTCCATGGGACAATCATTGTAGATCAGAATAAGAATATCTTCCGGATCTCTCTAGTCTTAAGAGGTTGGTGGAGGATAATTACCCTCATTACATGAGAGAGTTCTAAGAGAAAATATCTTTAGGGATTAGTATAATTCTAAATATAATTTCCCTTTTTACAATAGCCATTAGGTTTAGAAATGACATAGTCATGTTTACAGAGAGATTGAGTTAGATAAACAATAATTTCACCCAATTCCTTAGTAGTTTTAAATTCCTTAACAAACTCTGGGTCTAAAACGATAATATTATTATTATTTACATGACTTGTACTAAATTTGTGTATAAAAGAAATATTATTTTGTAAAAAAATTAAAACAATATTTATCAGATTCATATTTAATATTGCATTTATTATCATCCTCTTATCTCATCATGCATCCACCTCATTGTTTATTAAACCATAAAAAATGAATATTTATTTAAATAAATAATAATTCATGAATTATTCATTGTTAAATAAATAAATATCATATTCACTAATAATTATGAATAATTATTTAAGAAAAAATCATGTAACCCAAAAAATAAATATTATTCATCTTGTGAATAAACCATAATAAATAAATATTTTTTTATTCATATAAAAATAATAATTATCTAGAATTTAAATATTTATTTAATATTAAACTCTTAATATACTATCGAATTACTATTGATTGACTATTTTTAATCAACACAACATGAATATTTATTATTCCATGTATGGGAATAATAAATATTCATCATAATAAATTCATATTGATTTCGACTGAGGTTTTTAATAAATGTAGTGTGCAGACCATTAGGCCCCTTTCATATTGGAATTAGATGGAATGCATAAACTCAAAGGATAACATGTAACAACATGAAAATAAACCCATAAATAAATAATCTAAATGATGAAATAATAACAACCACATGAAAACATACATTTTGTAATATTATCCACTCTTCTCAATATCTCTGATCATGCAGGATGAAAATTGGTACCACCAACATATGTGCTTGATGTCTCTTTCTATAAATTTTTTAATATAAACATTCAAGAGGAATATAATATTCATGGAAATAATAATGTAGTTCCAATTTCCTCAAAGGTCGTAATATATTGACCTCTTTTAAATAATATAAGGGGGAAATTATGTCTCTCATTATTCATTAATGCAATATCACTTATGAATGGTACAACTTATCCTACCAATCCATGATCATATGATTTCATAGTTTTCATCACTATATTAATTTATGTGACTCATGATATACATTATTAATTGCCCAAATGATTAAGGAATATTTATCATGAATATTGGTGTATATAATGACACATATAAATCTATATTTCATAATGGTGATTAATGTTTTTATAATCTCATCCTCTAAAAATAACCAAGGGGGTACACAATAATTTTTTTTACAAAGTTCTATGAATCTCAACACCTGTTAGGTAGTATTATTTTCATCAAATCAAATTTTATCATTAATCCATGGAACATATATTTAATAATACTATGTTATAACTTCCAGGATCTCATTATAATGAGAAATTATTAAGAACTTTTAGTGTGATAGGTTTCTTTTAAATATTTTTAAAAAGATTTCATGTAGAAGAATTATCATCATGTGTTTAGATATTTATTAGAATTTTACTCCTTGATTATTTTGGTATTATAATATGCATTATAGATGGGTATAGGTCACCAACCCTAAAATGTTCAAATGTCGTAAAAGGGAAAGGTTTAATTCTAAGATATAAGTATAGTGTTGAATAAATTTTTTTATTAATTTTGAATTCTTTGGGTTTGAATTATAATAATTCCATTAAATAGTAATGATAAGTTTGTTTTCATGTCTGTTCTTTTATTCTAGGGAAGTGGTATCCTTCAGGTTGGATCATTTTTTGAGATTATGATGACTATGAATATTTTAATAGAAATTAGAACCTAGTGGCTTGTTTATGTGTAGGGATAGAGATAGAGTTTTATGATTTTGTGTTGGATTCATGAGTTATTTTATTGGTATAATTGGGACTGAATAATAATATTATTTTTATTGGGGTGGGAATATTAATAACAGTTAGTGAAGGGATGGAACATTTTATGATATATTTGATGGACATGGGTTGTATGAGTGTTATAGATGTTTTTTGAGAAACCACAAGTTATCCATGGTGAATGGTTTGTAATATAGATAATTAAAGGATATGCGTTGGGTAAATTAAAATTTTTGGAGAGAAAAATCCCAAAATATAGTGTATTTTATTGTGGTATTTTTTGTAATTTACATTTAATGATTTTTGTAAATCTGGTGCATGACATAGTTCCCACTATAAATTAAAGTGTTGGAAAACTTGTATGCATGAAAAAGAGTGTTTATGGGTTTTATAAATCATAATTTATTGCTGATAAAACAGAAAAGAGAGTTTAATGATATCTGGGTTTTTTATAATAATTAAATACTATGGTATATTCTAGCCTTTTTTGGTTTATTTCATTGTTTTCATGGTTTATAGAGATGATAGCAATGATTTGTGGAAGAAAGGAGGAGTATGTGATGAGATTTCAGCTAGGGGTTAGTTTGTGTGGAATGTTGTGGAAATAATGGGAGTCTTAGTAGTAGAAATATTTTAATTTGAAGAAAATATAGAAAAAATGAAAATGAAGAAGTTGAGCATGGGAAAAAACTATTTACATGGTTTGGGGAAAATCTGAAAATCTTTAGAGAGGCAGAACTCTTCACCATTTCATGAGTAGAATTAATGGGTACAATATTAGAGTATGAAACCCTATCATGAAATTATATCATAAAATATATGATGATAATATACTACCAACCATATAGTAGTTCCATTATGCTACAGAAACCGTTGGTAACTAGTATGTGATCCTAAAGTGAACTATCATTATTTCTAGTCACATGCTACTATAGTGCCTTGTCAAAGTCTACACTACTACACTTTCATGTCATATGTCACTATAGAAATTCTACACTACAGTTAGGTGTAATTTTGGGGGTGCTAGAAGTTATCCCAAATTAATCTTAACAATAATGTTACACCATTCCAATAGGACACATTGGTTTGAGTTGTTCTAAAGAGGTCAGGGATTGTTGTGTGTATCCTTTGAGCTATTCCATAGATAAATGGGGTATGAGATATATTTTTTTACTATTCTAAGAATCGTTCAAGAATTATTCTTATAATATGTCATGGAATGTTAGTTAAAGAATAAAGTTTATCTGGTTAGACTAGTTATATCATGTTATTGTTGGGGTTTGATATTTTTGGTTCCCTACGCTTTGTTTCCTTGTATGTTTCATCTTCTATGTATAAGGATTTATCATGGTAGAGGGATGAATGATGAGTAATTAATAGTTTTTTCCACTATTACATGGAGGTAGGGTGGTGGATTTTTGTGTTTCTACCATTTTTTTTATTCTTATTCCATTTAAATCATTTTAATATATGGCTTTGTTTTGAGGTATTATTTTATAGTTTTTGGATTTAGGTTTCTACGTTGTGATGATGAGAATTATGTTTTTTTCCCCTTTTTTCAGATATGGTTATTGGCCATAACAAGGTTTATATTTCTCATTTAACAGAAAATTGTGGCAGTGTTTTCTTCCCCCTTGTTCCATGATTTTATCTTTTTATAGCATGTGTATAAATTCAGATACCCTTCTAATTTCCATTAACCATCTATTATTTCCCTCAACCATTAGGTGACTCTAGAGCATTTTTGGGACATATTGTAGTTCCATTACATATATATTATTCATGGATTTTGAATATCAAGTATTCGTGATCTTATATGAGTTTTGTAACACAAAATTATTTTATGAAATATTTATTTTCAAATAAATTTAACTTCTTAGATATCTTTCATTATATATAGCGTCGATTTTTTATCCAACCACGATATACTTTTAATATTATAATTTAAACATGCATCTTATAATATAGCCATTAAATTTGGTAATATGAATAGTAATAGATATATTTCTAAAATTAAGTATAATGGTATTATATAAATAAAATATATTGATAAATAAGTACTTAGTTTTTTGTAAAGTCTTTATATGCTTCAAAAATACATTTTTCCTCTAAATGTTGTTATTTTTTTTGAACAAATAATAAATTTAACTTTTTTTAACATGTAAAAAAATTATTTTCAAAACTGAACATTATTTTTGAAATAAAAATTTTAAAATTGTATTATAGATGATTTTTGAGAATTTTCTAAATGTGTTAATTTAGCAATTAATAGTGAAAAAAATTTGGTTTTTACAAAAAAAACTATTTTTGTTTAATGAATTTACTAGTTTAGTAGTATTCTAATATGGTCTTAATGGTAAGAATAGTTATATAATTTTTCTATTAATCTAATTTATGTTATTTTAATAAATTATATGTTCAATTTTGTTATAAAATATTTTTATACTTATATAAAATTTTATTTGGAAATATACTTTTTTATCACGTCTGCTAGTTTAATTTTAAATAAAATTCTTCCAATTTCATGAATTGAATTTCATAAAATGTGTTAGATATTTGTAAACATCATAATTATTATTATATAATAATTAAAAATTATTATTTTTTATTTAATTGTAAAAATATCATAAAATAATTACGTCAATAATGATTAAATGAGGTCTACCCGGTGTTATAATAAAAAGATAAGGGTTAAAATGTACAAAAAACTTATATAATTACTATTTAATTGGAATATTTTTACCACATATAATATAAGGTTCTATAATTGTACATTTAGGATCTTTTTTGTGTTCTAACAACATGGGTATACTTACTCTTTTCAAAAATTCCAGGTGTGTCCTCTCCCTTAATTATAAAAGGAAACCCCCTCTCATCCTCTCTCCACACTTCAAAATTCTTATGGTTTAGATGATACATGCCCAAATATCTCAATTAAAATACCATTACCATTATTCATTACTTTTTTTAGGAATCCTTCTTAGGAGTTATTTTTCTACAATCCTGAAGAGGTTGTACAAAGAAGTATTCTTGTTTTTAACTGAGAAATTTTGTTTTATTTATTTTTTAACCTCTTTCAATCCTTCTTAAATTATAATGAAAAAATATATATTGTATCTGACATATAATTTTATGTTATAATTTTAATGCAATATATCTTATCCATCTTATCTTCCATGAAAGGGGGAAAATTTTTTATCGTGTGTGTGACGAACTACCGCCTCACAAACAGATATAATTCATTTTCCACCATCCCTCTCACAGATGGAAATATTTATGGATGATATATATATATATATATGAAATTTCTAAAATAATATTTCATTTATTAATATAATATAATATCTATCTTCCCATCTTACATTCCTTCAGAAAAAGTTAATGTCGCTCATGTGTACGTGTGCCTCCACGAAGTGATGTGATACATTTTTCATTTCATTTTGAAAAACATGGTAATAAGTATATATTTAATGAATTTATATAATAAATATTATATAAATATGATTATTTAATGGTGAATTAGTATCGAACTTTTTTTCATTAAATCCATTGTGAAAAACGGATACAGCGTTCAAGCGTACGAAAGACGAACTGTCTCCATGAATGGTGTAATTCATTTTTTCTATCTATAAATTTTATAGATGAATATAAATATGTACATAAAAAACATATGATATTTATATTATTACTAAAATTAGTTATATTTTATAACCAAGATAAATATAAATTTACCAAAAATACCAAACCAAAACATATATGAAAAACAATGTAGATATTTTCTCAACGAATAGATTTTAACAAAGATTTGTTAATAAATGAGTGGTAAGATGTTATAAGTAAATCATATATGGTATGATAAAAACAATTGTTGTTATTTATGAGATTTACAATAATGAATTATATATTATATGTGAGGTTCAAACATGTGAAATTAAAATCAATAATTAAGATAAAATATTTTCATCTAAATTTTATTTCTGTGAGATGCATTCCATATTCACGACTAATTTAATTTAAGTTGTATATATAATACCAATGAATTTATTTTATGATTATGATAATGATAATTTTTTGTATTTACATATACATATATGGTTATTTATCTCATGGGGATCATAATTCAAATATAACCAAAAATTAAAATGTTTTTTTGTTACAATCTTATTTTTAAACAGGATTTTTTATGATTACATTTGTAATGATGAAATATTATAATCCATCTCACATGAAACTCATTAATTTTATTGTAATGTGGTTATTTATATAAATTACAATTTTTTATTTATTTATCTTCCTTTTTGTACTCATCAATCTAAAATAATGTTCTTAAGGAAAACCAAATTTATTTCTTTATTCGGTCGAAAATACTTTATTCAATCAAGTCCATATTTTCTAAAATAATACATTAAAGAATATTTTTATTATTCTAAAATGGTTGATTAATTTATTTTTACCCATATTTTGATTTTTACAAAATGTTTTAAAAGCAATCTTTCTTTCTTTTTCTAAACATGGTTCCATTGATTATTTAAAAAAACGTGAAAGGAATACTTAAATAAATACATATGAGATGAAAAATATTTCATTCCATCATAAGCGATCAATGATTTAACGATTAATTTAAAATTTTCTAATGATATTTTATAATACATATTTTTCTTTTAAATTCTATTAATTTTTTCAATTAAAAAAAATTAATGTGGAAATTGTATTTTCATTAGTAATGTTATTAATGATATTTTATTCTATTTCTATTAATCAACAATAAAAACCTTTGGTGTTAATTATATTTTACTAAAAATATAATATAATGTTTCTATCCTTTTTCTTTATTTAGTTGGATTAATATTATGATGAATATATATTTAGAAAAAAAATCTATTTTATATGGGTTATGCTATAGAGGATTGATACAATATTTAAGAAAATAGTTTTGTTTGGGTTTGTTGTGAAATAATGATATGATGAATGTTTAATGATATTATGAAACACCTATGTCTAGTTTTAATTATTTTAGGGGTGGGACTAAAATTATAAATCCATAACATGCATTAGGTATTATTTTATATATCATGAGATAATTATGTGAAACAAGTTGATGTGCTTGATCCGCTCTAGGAAATAAGTTGGTGTACCTGATCCTCTAGGGAAAACAAGTAATTGTGGTTTATCCATTATGGGAAATAGGTTTTAATCTCTAATCCATTATGATTTTATGTTCTTGCTAGTTAACCATGACATATGAAATTTTTTCTATACATATAGTTTGTTCCACACTTATATGACATAAAATTATGGTTCATTATCAAGTTATGATGATTTATCACTCTTATAAATCATGTATTTTGAAATGATGATGTTATATTCCATGACTCATACGTATAGTCCATGATATGTTAGGTATGAACTTTGTATGTTTTATTCATGATCTCATTCCCGTATTCATAACTTATTTTTTCATCTAATCATCGATTTATATCTCCCATGATTATCCTTATGGAGATATTTAGAACACACTTTATTGTTTTTATTTTCCCAATGTTATAAATAAATGATTTTTTAGGGTATTCCAATGAGGAGTTCTAAATGGGAAGATTTTTATCGATGATATTGAAGATCATTTATAAAATATGAATATTGTGTATCTAGTCTTTCAAAAAACTAATACATTATGTCCACCATGAATGTTTAATTGTGAAATGAAATTAACACTTATCTATTAAGATTTATAAAATATATTTAAACATTATGGGTCTCTATAGTTGGTATTAGAGGATAGGATTAGTTAAACGTTGGAACTACAATGGGAAAAAATTAGTGAGAACATTATGGATAAGTATAAGGATAATATATTTATATGAAAAAGTCACTTAATTTTGCTGAAGGATAGGTAAAGTGGTTTCCATGAAATTAAATCCTTGTATGGATACTAAAAGTTAATGCGGATCTCAAAAAGTTATACTTAGGTGTAACAACTATGAAAATGTCACATTGGGATTTGACTTGATCCCCATTTTGGTGCATGATAATAACCCTACTGCACACTTGGTTTGACACTCACAGGCGATGTTATTTTGAAATATATAAACACATTCTAAACATTATAATGGATTTTCAAGGATGGTGACCATGAATGACCATTCTTAAGCCAAATGTATCAATGATTGAAAAAAAGGTTTCATGATTTAGACATCCTATAAATGATTTTTCATGATCCTTTTATTCCCCTATATGATTATTGTTTCTCACACTGTGTTTTTTGGTTTTATTAAATGGGTCGAACCCTAAGGTACCATGTCAGTGATGGATATGAAGGAAAATGAAATGATTGTACTCTTGAGAACCCAAATGTAATAGGATCCAAAATTCATTATCTTGTTGTTATGATCATTGAATTTCACCAACCAATTTATCATACTGAACATCCAAATGATCAAATGAGGGAAAAATGTTTGGTTGAGTACTCTATGGGAAAATATCTAACTTATCTTAGTGGTTCCTATGATCGAGTAATTCTATGATATTATTCAGAAGGATGATGAATTAATTGGAACCTATGAGGAAACTTTTACAAGACTATTGAGGTATAATTATAGTATTATTATCTAACGTGATAGTATGGTTAATATATTCCTTGGTGGCCTAAAACCAAGTCTTTCAAATTCATTATCTAAAATATAATTTAGTAACTATGAAGATATTGTTTAATGTGAAATCAATGTGGGTATAAAAATTGGTGATTCCCATCATTCCTGTAGTTTAGATAAGAAAAAGAATTTAAATTCTCATTAAAACATAAATAATGAATGTGGGAAGAAACTTTAAGGGAACTGATTTAATGGAACTATGATGTGAGTCAAATTTGAAAGGGTAAGATATAAATCATGTGAATTTTATTAGGAAATGACTAAGCCAGGCAACGCAATGGAAGGGAAGAAGAATCAAACTAATGAACCACACATTCTTTAATGATCCAAATTCAGGGAGTACATGAATTAATCTAAACCATTCTCAAATATGAATGTTATTGGGGACGATTATTGATATCAGAAACCTCATAAGCTGAGAGGTAAATTGAAATCCAATGCTAAGATAATTTCTTATGTGGGTTATGATAATGACATGGTAAAAGGTAAACTTACCATCCACTATAAAATTGCTAATGTTTTATTTGACTATTGATGCACCCACTCATTTATATCTGATTAATTTTATATGTTATCTAAACTCTAGTTGAATAAATAGATGTTGAATTTGAAGTGAAAATCTTAAATAATATGATGATCACATCTCAAGTCAATATTATTTTCTGGTTGATGTTTATCGGAATTTTCTTCCAATAAATATTTTTATTCTCCCCTACGTCAAATTTAATGTTTTCCTAAGAATGGATTGTATATATCTATATAAACCCTATATCAATTTTTGAGTATTGTATTTCATGTTTTATATTCCTGATCAAACTATGATCATATATCCTTGTGCTAATAAATATGAACATCCTATGGAAATAACATTCATTATATGGGTTTGGATCAATATTAAAAATTGGTGTTTATCTCATATGGTTGAGGACAAACTCAACATCAAAGATATTCTTATTGTGCATTTAAAGATCCATAAATTCTGTGTAATTTTATTTCTTAAATACAAGGGAATTTTATGAGTCCGCGAAAATTTATGGCCCATGATTTCGAGGACCGGTGTGCTTGAAATCATTTTCTGCAGTTTTGTTCTAGTACGTTTAGTAAACGTACGGGCATGTTTTTATAACATTTGAACTGGTACTTGGAATTGAAATCTGAGGGCACCGTTGAACTCCCCGCACTGGTATTCGCTTAAGGAGACTTTCACATCGACAACAGTGAGTCGAGAAGATAAGTTAGTTTTTGGGTTTTCGTGGAGAATAATAAAATAAAGTGTGGTTCACATTTTTTTTGAGACGCCATGTGGGTGTTTGGAGGTGGGTCCCACTGTATCTATAACATCCTTGTGGAGGATAGAAGTTGGAGGTGGGACCACCACACTATAACCTCCCCTGAGATGATATGGTGGTGGGGCCCACCCGAACCTAACCTCCCGTGAGAGGTTATAACGTAGGGACCACACGAGAATAAATTCCTTGTTAATGGTGAGAGAGGAAAACCTCTCAACTCCCCTCATTAATGCGGGAGAGTCTCTCCACACTCACCCTTGTTTATTGGTGCAAACTACCCTAATTAAATTGTGCCAATCCTCCTCATTAAATTAATTTGTTCCAACACTCATGAATTAATTATGGGGGATCCATGTTAATTAATTCACCATTTTGAATTCTGTGCCAATGAAATAATAGATAACTCAATATATTATTATTTTGGTTGGCATTTTTCATTTAGGGGAATATTTGGGAGAGTAGAGCTTGGGAGGATTATAATTCTCCAATGAACAAATCCATCTCCCAACGAAGAATGAAGAACGTATTCTTCCAACAAAGAATTTCGGCAATGATCCTCTCCGAACTTCTTCCCCGGACACCTAATGACATGGAGCATCTTCCACAGCTGACACAACTAGCTTTGGAAGTGTGTGGCGGACGTGGCGAACGATGAGATTCATCATATATATTCAGTGAATTCATCGTCAAACAAAGATCAAAGGTAGGGGTTTATTACATGTTGATTCTTTCCTTGAATCTTCTTCTTCATTTGGAATATAATTGTTGTGGGTGAGTTGTAGTTCATCGTACTTCTATCTTGATGAACTGATTATTACTACCCTAAACGCGGAGGGTGTGGGCCAATCCAACATGGCCCGACCCCATAGTTGTTCTTGTTTGTGATAATATTCAACATGATGATGAGGTGACAGAATGATGATGGTAGCGATGACAAAGGTTGTGCTACCCACGACCTCCGCAAACTGCGCCACCCCCACTGTGGTACGGTGCTCCAGGCTGAACCGTGGCCCTCCGGCTGCGGCACCTCGACCGCACCGCCGTCAGTCCACTCCACCCGGCTCATGACCGCCGCTAGCCTCCCGTACGCCTCAGCCACACCCCGTTGGCCCGCACCGAACCGAGCTGCACCGAACCGCACCGGCCCGTCCTGCCGGCCTGGCGCCCTACCTGGCCACCCTACGGCCCACCTGACACCCTCCATGGCCACCCTCTGGCCGGCCTGGAGCCTTGTCCTACCACCCTCCGGCCAACCGGGCTCCCTGCCAGGTCACCCGCCAGCCCGTCTGGTACCCTGATCGGTCGTCTTCCAGCCTGGGTGCACCCTGCTCAGCCGCCCGCCGGCCCTCCTGTCAGTCTGCCTGGCTGCCTGCCAGTCTGGCCGCATCCCGCCGGCCTACTCGGCCGCCTCCCGTGTGACCGACCGAATCCCTCCATCCTATATGCCTTGTTCAGTCCGTGCCGCCCGAGATGCACCCTCACGACGCTTCAGGCCAAACCAAACCGGGGCTGAACCGCTCATGCGACCTGCTGGGCTGGGCCGAACCTAACAGGCTAGCCCACCCAATGGGCCGGGCTAGACCCAACAGGTTCTGTTTAGTGTAGTATTCATGTTTGACTATAGTTTTAATCAAAAAAATTTCGCTCTAGTTGTTGATTCTCAAACCATAGATACATTTAGAGTCTATTCCATAGCCATGATTTACTGTAATATCCCAACTTCTACTTATTAAAAAGGTATTGTTCTTATAGATAGAATCATCATTCTAACTTATGATAGAGAAGGATCCATGGAAGGCTTGGTTCAAAATCCATCTATTAATTCCTCACTGGTCCATGAATCTGAGGAATCTATTACTGCAGACTTACCTATTAGTTCATGAAATAATTCTCCCAATAATTTTGTTGTATTGGATTAGTAATATGAAACCCTTCTCCTTAGTACTCCACTAAATAAATTTCATATCAAAACAAAATATACCGCTTCCATGTATAGAAATATGGTTAGGAGGACCATTTTGAAGTCTTAATATCTTTTATATTTTATCCATAAAGGTTCTATTATCAATGATAGTATAGATTTAATTAATATTTCATCATTATATCATTCCTAATATAGAATTTTGTGGTTTTCATATCCATATAAAAATGTGGATTTTTTCCCATGAATTCTGATAAAAAAATCTTATCTATTATAGATGTTCAGGAAAATAATCATTCAGCTGATTCTATCATCAAGTTTTCTTTCAAGTCACACATTCGGGAATAGCTATATGGATGTATGGAGAACTCCCACATATATATTTTCTAAAAAATCCATATTTAGGTGATCACAGTGGATTCTTCGTCTATGAAAATAATTATACAAGTTAACAATAATGTTGTCTCAAATTCTCTATCCATTATCTCTACTAAGTGTGATTATTGGGAAATAATAAAACTCTGGTAATCACTATCATCCTTTTATATAGGTACCCATGAATTATTTATTTATGGTTATATTTTTATGATTATTTATCCAGAAGATAAAAATGGAGGGAATGATTACTTCATAATGCCATAATTGATTCTAAATATTTATTATATAATAGAAAAAAAATTACATTATTTATACTAGGGACAATAACACATGATATAACAATAAAAGAGGATATCAGAGAACCTTGTTACTTCATGATAGGTGTTTATCCATCTTTTAAAATATCACCAGTTTTCCTAATGCTTCAACCACTAATATAGATTGATTTATTTCTAATCATTCTCATCTTCATATCACATGAATTTTCTCTCAAGTGATATAACATATTTTTTTAAACATTTTACTTTATGATATATATTTCCAAGATATTGTGCATGAATCTTGGGTTTCACCCATAAGAATAAATTGTTTGGGTCTTGCTGTAAAATTTTTTATTAAGGATAAGATATTATATCAAACAATGGTATAAGGGTTGGTAGAAGACATAGCTCTAACATAGAGGACATGTAGGTAGAGATTAATATCATTGAAATGAGTCTCTAAGATATATGTGTTGATAATATGTTTTGGATTCTAGATAAAGAACATAGGTTATTGGAAGAGAGAGTGTAAGTGGAATAAAATATTTTTCATAAAAAATAAGTAGCTCTACAGATTACAGACCGTCAATAAAATATTTGATATTTTTATGCAAGTATCAAAGATAAAAAAATTTTGGGAAACCTCATCATGTAGATAAAATCTAGTTCTTATACCCATGATTTCAGTGTTATAGGACCCTTTTTTCCTACTTATCATCATTGCTCATAGATACGTGTCCAGATTTTAGGGACCTGTATTTTAGAAAGGATATAAAGGTATCATTCTTTAATAACATCAATTTATCGATAATTTCTCAAAAAAAATCTTTGAATCCATTTTTTGGAGATCGATATCAATGAGGGGATATGTAAACTCAACTCAATAGTAACCCTAGTCCCATTGGGTTCCCATGTTCTTTATATGTTTCTTTATGGGAGATCATAAAGAAAGAGATCATCAGTATAAAGCCCTAACTTTAAAAATTACAAAATCTTGATTTATATTAAGAATTTTACTTTCCTTCACATTTTGGATCTTTTCAGTTTTAGAGTTTTAGAGAATTAGGTCATAACTTGTACATAACAAAACCAAAAGAAATAAAAAGTGGAAACTTCCAAACAGTAACCATTTTTTCGATAATATAAAACATTTAAAATAATGAATGATCGCTTTAAAGATGAATCTTCATGATATTCAACATGAATTATATCAATCCCTCAATCACTGTTAATTCCTTTGAAAAAACATTAAAATCATGTCATGAGGATAATAAGTTAATTATCGGATATAAAAGGAAGGAAACCACCAGTCCATCAATAAAAATTAAAACAGATGAAAAAAAATTTCTTGAACACATAATATTTTAGAAAGAAATGTAAATACCATTCTTTAATAAGTATCATTTTATTTACCTTTTGAAAAAAATGATTCCCATGGAAACTCATTAGCAACATATAAAATTTTTGTAGGTATCTTGGGACATCATCACATTAAACCCATAAATAAACCTTACAAAACACTTACAGATTGGAATAACTATAATACGCACTTCTAATATAATTATCTAGATAGTATAATCATTACCCCCATGCATTGGAGTTTTATCTGGGTGCACCCATCATTTAAGCTATAACATGTTCACCCAATGCTATCTGGCCACACCATTCACTTATAATGTTAAAGAACCACAACATTAAATAAAACATTTCCGCATTTTGAAAACATTTTAAAAATCATTTGAAAATAACTATAATATATTAAAATACCATTTTCTTTTAAAAATACCATTTCTAATGAACAATACATGTTTCTTTTGAAAAAAACATTTTCAATACAAAAATACCAAAAAATGGAAATAGTGTTTTTTAAAATAATCAAGGAATCTTGTAAAGGAATATAAAAACAAGTTAATGGGAATAGCAGTTTAAAACTAATTATTACCATGTATGTTAAGAATAGAATATTCCATTTTGTTAAAATATTCCATATAAAACTTATAAGAATATTTCATTTTGAGAATATTTAAATTGAATTTAAAATGGACATAAAATTTCCATTATAAACTTTATATACCCATATAAAAAAATATGTAAAATAATATTAAAAATATTTTAAGTATGTGATTAAATATTTAAAAATTGGAAGTTTCACATACCACATTGAACATTAAATCACATGAACCATGAAATAATAACAGTTAACAAAACATTCTATAGCATGATAATTGATAAAATATGGATACAGAATTTCAATGGGGATATATATAAACCTTATAAAACAATAAAGGATTATATCATTAATAATTATGTAAATGAATGGAGATTGAGATTAAATCCCTTACCTTGAGTCTGACTCATCACATGGGTCTTTATTTTCCTCTTATTGAGGTAACACGTTTTTGATTTCATCAAAGGGATTCATTGAATGGATTTATACCCAAGGTGAGGGAAATAGGTTGAGGGGAGGTATTTTGTAGATCTATTTGGGTAGGTCCTAGTTTAATAAGAATGTGTTAACATAATATTTCTAGTCATATTCATTATCGCTAACATAATAGAAAGGATATGACTACCAATAAAAATAATAATAATAACACCATATTGTTTTTCGGTATAACTCAGTCTTGCGTTCCTTGTAAGATTTCAGAGAAACTCATTATTGTGTGTTAGGTATGATATTAGACATATCAACCCCTTTAAGGTGAAACCAATATTTAATTAAATGACATTAATAAATATGTTAAATACTTATTAAATTATTACCTGAGATGTTACATCCTCCCCCCCTCCCTTTATAAATTACATCCTTGAAATTTTTTTCACTAATCAAATAAGTGGGGATAATTTTCCATCATTAAATTTTCATATTCCCATGTTTATTTTTTAACCATAAGGGTTTTCCATAAAAACATATCTTCATGAATCAAATTATTCTACAACACTTTCTCTATATAGTCGAGAACCTGAATCAGTTCTTCCTCATAAGAAAGTTTCTCTTCCAGCTGAACTATGTTAGGACTCAAAACATTAGATGAATCTATTACAAAATTTTTCAACATTTAAACATGAAATAAATTGATCACATAGAAAAAATAGTAGTTAAAGACACATTGTATGGAACTGATCCAACTCTCTTGATGATTTCATATGGCCCCCTGAACAATGGACTTAGCTTACCCTTTTTTCCAAAAAAAAAACACATTGTTCATACGAGAAACTTTTAAAAAGACATGATTCACTACCTCAAAATAAATATCTTTCCTCTGGTTATTCACATAACCCTTTTTATTAATCTAATATTCCCTCATGTGTCTCTGAATCAACTAAACATTCTTTATTTTTAACTCTAAAAATTCTAGTCCCATCAACTTCCTTTCTCCCACATCATCTGAAAAAGATGGTGTCTTACACCAGTTTCTATATAATAACTAAAATAGTTCATTTATATAGTATAATAATAAATATTATTATAAGAACACTTGGACAAATAATGTTATTGATCCCAAATTCCCTAATAATCCATTATTAAAAAATGAATCTTATCCTACAAGGTATGAATCTTATTCTCAGATTAACCGTAATACTAAGGATGAAAATCCATTCTGAAATTTAATTCAGTACCCAATTACTTATAAAGTCCTTTCAAAAAATTTGACATGGATCTAGGATCATGGTCTAATACAATAGATAAAGGAATTCTAGGAAATCTAATAATCTATTTTACTTACAGTCTACAAATATGATCTAAAGATATTATATCTCAAATGAGAATAAAATAAATAGATTTACTTAATAGATCAATAATAACCCATATCACATTATTACCTTGAGAAGTCATTGAAATCCTTCCATGAAATCCATTGATATATTCTACCATTTCTACTCTGCCACTGTAAATGGTTGAAGCATCTCCTTCATTAATTATCACTCTACTTTATCCTCCTAGAACGTTAAAATAATCATGGTAAATTTGGAAATATCTCTTTTCATTCCATCCCACCAGTAATACTCTTTATGGTCTTTGTATGTCTTTGTGCTTCGTGGATGAATAGAAAATAGACAACTACGAGATTCATTCAAAAAAAATTTCTCCAAAATCTGAATCACAAACAAAAATAATCTTCTTAAAAACCATAAAATACCTTCTTCATCACTATTAAAATATGGAAACAATAAATTCCTAATAGATTCAACCTTCTCATAAAAATACTGATCAATCATCTGTTCTTCTTAATTCATTCTAACCTAGTCGACTACACTAAAACCTAAAACAAAACTGGGGATTTCCTAATAAATGAAACATTTATGACTAAATTAATCAAATCCTTAACAAATGTTTCATATTCCAAATGTAAAATTGTTAATGTATAATTAAGTTTTTGTCTTGAATCATTGGCCACCTTATTTTGATTCCCTAGATGATAATGAATCCAGCAGTCATAATCTTAAATTAGTTGCATTCATCTTCTCAATATCATGTTCAGTTATTTCTAAGTGAATATAAACTTCAATATTTTGTGATTAATATATATTTTACACTTTTCTCATGAAAAATGATGCCTCAAAATATTTTAATACCTAAAACAAAAGTAGGTAATTCCAAATCACGTGTCATGTAATTTAACTCTTGAGGTTTCAACTGATGTGGTGCATAATAAAATTCCTAATAATTATGCACTATAAAACAACCAATTCCATTCAACAATGTATCATTGTAGATAATAAAATAACAATTTCTAGAAGGAAAGTACAAAATAATATCATTCACAAATCATTTTTTAGTTCCTGAAATCAATCATCACATTCTTTTTTCTAGATGAAATTATCTCCTTTTTTAGTTAACTTCGTTAGTGGACCATACAATTTAGCACTGTTTTTAATAGATCACAAGTAGTGACCCTATAATCCATGAAAATATAAATCTTGATGATATTTTGGGTCATATATATTTAAAAAAATGATCAACAATTATTGAATATTTAAAAACAATGAGACCAAGGAATGAAATTTTTTCCAACCAAAATTTTCCCTTGTAAAATTTACCGTGAAATTATTTTGTTTAAGGTTTCCAAAAAAATCCTTAGATTTATTTCATGTTTATTTTTGATTTTACAAAATAATAAAATTCCACCAATAAACACAAACATAAACATTTCCAAAAGATCATGAAAATTTCTATTGATAAGATCTATAAATATAACAGGTGCATTAGATAACCCAAATGACATAACTAAATATTCATAGTGGATATATCTAGTTCAAAACACATTCTACATAATTTCATCTTTCTTTAATTTCAATTAATGGACCCTGACCATATGTCAACCTTTGAAAAATACCATACTCCTTGGAGATAATCAAATAAATCATTGATAGGAGGTAAGGGATAATTTTCATAATAGTGATGTTATTATAGACTCTATAATCAATTTAAAGTATCAATTTTTCATATTTATTTTTAACAAACAAGATAGGAGCACCCCATGGTGATGTTATATGTTGGATGAAACATTAATTTAATAACTCTTGAAACTTCCTTTTAAACTATAATGCTTCCACCAGATCTATTTGATAAGGTGTTTTAGAAACATGATTAATATTGCATACTATGTAAATATTACACTAAACCTCTCATTTGGTAATAAATCCAATAATATCAACCATAAAAACATCCATGTATTCATTTAATACTAGGACATCACTATTTTGAACAGTTTTTTTATTTTTAACCATAGGAGCTAAGTAACATTCATTTCCATCTATATTCGATTTCTCAACTTCTTGGTAAGTTATCAAAGGAATTAAATCATTGAACAAAACATAGAACAGAAATAAATCAAAGCATGACAAACAAAATTTCAATTCATACCAATAATGATATAAAAATATACCATATCCATTTCAACAAGATATTTCTGAAAGACCTTCCCACTGGTAATAATTGGAATATTCCTAAAAATCTTGGTTAATTTGATACTTCCATTGAGATTTTTTTACCAAAAGATATATCTTACATTCATGAGGTTGTATTCCCAATTTTCCAGAACATTTCTCATAGAGTAAAAAATAATAAGATCCAAAATAAATCATGGTATTGGTATAATTCGAAAAAAGGTAACATAATGGTCCTAACTTCATTTGATGGACCAAAATCAACTGTAGCAGTAATAAATAACCAAGTTATAGCTTTCTATTTCTGTTCATGAATATTTATATCCTATGAAACTAAATTCAAACAATAAGTTTCATAATGAATCATCTCAATGCAGTTAAAAATCTTACCATCAAATGGATATTAGTTACCACCTTCTTTGATTCCTTGGGATTCTTTTCTTTAAATTCATGGTCCATGTGGGAAAAATTCCCATGAATGCACTTTCCTCCCTCATAGTTCCTATGAATATTTTATCTCACCTAAAAAATCATGTCGGTGTTCCTATGGGATTCTCAAAATGAGGAAAAACCCCATTGGGCAGTATGGTTGAGGATGGAAGAATGTACAGATAAAGGGGGCATCAATGTGGTTGATATCTCTGACATAGTGTGGGTCAAGAATGCCAATCTTTCCTGGGAAGCTATTGAACGTTGTTCTCTCTGGAAAAGAACTTTCATTCAAAATATGGGATTAATCATCATAGTAAACATAGATGGACCTTCCCCTGTAACGTAAAAAAAAATTGTCTCATTCCAATAGTAGTGCAGCATGCTCAGTGGATTGTTGGTCGTGGAGACATCACTTACTCGAATGATAAATGGTCAGGGTGTAAGATTGGTTTTCATGTTGTATATTCTAGATGATTCCTTTAAGGAGGTGATATTTCACCTAAATTTTATTTATTCTAATATTAACAAGGATCCGCATGTTATGTTCAATATAATTGAATTCTACACAGATCTGGACCAGTGTGTGTTTCCCTGTTCAGCTTTAGGTAGGTTTTCAGTCAAGGCATCCCATAATAATTTTCATTCATCAACCAAATCATATGTTTTGGGTGACATGCTTTGGCCTAAGAAGAATCTGTCAAATATGAACTTCCCCACATGGCGGGTTAGGCATAATGTGCTTCCCACTGATGATAAAATCAATCATTTTGGCATTACACTATCATCCAAATGTTTCTACTACACTAATACTTGCAGGGAATCCTTACAACAAATTTTCCTTGAGGGGAAAGGGGCCAACTAGGTATGGAATCGTTTGGGCTTCCTCATAGGGCTTTGCATAGAGAATATTGTAGGTAACACTTTCCTAGAGCAATAGCTTCATGGTTAGAGAGGGAACACTACAGAATAGAAGTCAAGGGTCCTCATTCTCACAGTGGTCCAATGGAGCAATTTGAAGGCTATAAAAAATTAATATTTATGAAAAAAAAAATTATTCATCTTAGTAATCATTTGAAGAACCATGTTTCTACTCCTAATGTTGGTAATGGATATCTAACATTTATATGAGGATCCCTCTCTTAACTTTCTAATTTCTCTAGGAAGACCAGATCATTATCCCAAAGATCATTCCCTTGTCCACTAGATTAAATGGAGACCCCCCAATCACTGGGATCAAACTCAACATAGATGGTTTGTGCTCTATGGGATTGATGAGCGGTGTTGGTCTTGTCTGTTACCATAGGGGGTATGTTATATTTTCTTTTTCAGAATCATATGGGATGGGAGACACATTTCAAGAGGAAGATAAGGCATTCTCACATGTCTTAAAATGTGCATCTCAAGAAATATTCCCCATTATCTTGCTGAAATAGATTCTCAAGTCATGTTTAGTGTCATAAATGAGAGTATACCCTTGCTTTGGAGTATGATATATTTGGTTAGCAAGTATAGAAAATTTAATTTGGGGAAAAGTCATAATATCACATTCCTTTCCTGAGGGAAAGAAAGCTGCTAATTACTTTGCTTCTAGAGTTCCTCATCTCACCACTAATAGATGTTTATGTACCACTGGACCCATCCCTATAGAGGGTATGATTATTTTAACTGATGATTCTCACGGTCTTAATTTCTTTAGGCCCCCATAGTTTCTTTAAGGTATCCTACACTGATTTTCCATTCTAGAGATAAAAAATTCCAATTTCATTCAAAACATACTACATGATTGGAAAATCATTTTCTTACCTCCAGATTTATTTTTTTCATTTTTCCCAATTTCTTTCTATCCTAACCTCTTCTTACATTCATCATTACGAGGCACATAAGTCTAATAAAACTCCATCTCAACCTTTCCAAAACAACCAACAAATTTATCTTAGGATTTAAGTTATCGTGTGGCCAAATATCATCGTAGACTTGGTTTCAATTCTAAATAAAATTGATTGATTTTTATATCAATATCCTAAATAAAATTCAGCAGATACGTAGAAAATATTATAAATTTCTCTTTATATGCACCAATGAAATATTCATCATTTTTTCCTCAATTATAGAAATTTATTTTCCATTTGGAGTCGAACAACCTTAGGGAAATATAACTGAAAGAAAATTTATGTGAATGTTTCCTATACCATGGAATCAATATCATATTTATTTGTAGTATTCATAACCATAAAATCCCATTGATCTTATTGATCATCAAAACAATATATGGTAAGGGATATATTTTTTCATTCCTAACATGCCATGACATCAACTATATTTTCCAGATAATTGATCTATCCTTTGGCTACCACAGGTTCTGATAATCCACTAAATGATGGGGATGTTTCCAAATTTTATTCTCCACAAAATAAATGTTTCAATAGGGTATATCTAGTTTCTCTAGATCATGGCTACAACCACCATCTATTCCCGGATTCAACTGATATATCATTGTAACAAAATATTCTTTTCTGATTATGATCATCTCAGGATACAAATTTGAAAGGTTATCTTCCTCTCAGTTATTCTTCACAATATCATCTCTATTTGCTCTATAGAAAACAATTTTAATCAGAAATATATAAATAAGACCTCATAGTTATATTCATATGAAATAAAATTTTAACTTTCCCATAAGGTAAAACTACTACAAATATGGATTATATCAGTGCTATAAAAGTGCATTTATAATGCTAAAAAAGCTCTAATAATCGAGGTGAAGATAAAGGGGGATCCCCTTTAACAGTGCAAAAAATGTGATGATAAAGGCCCCTTTTATCAGCACTTTTTTAATATCACAGACAAAAGTTATAAGAAAATTATGCATATAGGGGAGGGGCTTTAATAGTGCATGAATCCAATTTTAACAGTGCCCCCACCCCTAGCCTCACACCCCAGCCACACCCACCTAGACCACACAACTAAGTCACCATCGCACCTCCTTTAGTAATTCTAGAAGCAATTCCACCCATGCACGTGACCTTCCTTGCCCTGGATTTGAACCCAAGACCCCTTTCTTGGGCGCATAAGCCTTCACCACTACAATATATTTCCTTTCTCTCCAGTTAATAATATACCTATTTATTTATATATGTTTAGTTATATTTACTCATATATTAATATATGTTTATATTAACATATATATATATATATATATATTAAAATATATATTTAGTTATATTAATATATATATATATATTCATATATGTATGTATATGTATGTACATATATAGTTATTTTTATATATTTATATATTTACTTATATTTATTTATATTTTCCATTCGTATATTTATTTTTATATTAATATACATTTATAATATCAGTTTTAAATATATTTATAATATATGTTTTCTTGTGTGTATTTATAAATAATGAAATACATATATACTACACACACACACACATATATATATATATATATATTATATGTGTGTCAATAATTATA
Source organism: Viscum album (assembly GCA_963277665.1). NCBI lineage: Eukaryota > Viridiplantae > Streptophyta > Magnoliopsida > Santalales > Viscaceae > Viscum > Viscum album. The sequence goes on along the minus strand of OY728150.1, from coordinate 1,875,295,647 downwards.
ATTATACATATTTATATATATTTACAAATATTATATATTAATATATATATACATATATTAAGAAAATAAATAGAATATATATTTGTTTGTCAATACAGACACACAAAAATACACGCACACACATACACATCATATAGGTATATATATATTAATATATTTTTATTTTAATTAAAATTGATATTTTTTTATTTATATAAGCCTTATATATTGAGAAATATTATTTATATGTAAATATGTTTAATTATTTATTTATAAAATTAAATTTTTATTGGTGAATATATAAAAAAATATGTATATATAGGTATATAATTGATTATAAATAACATTACATTATGAAGAACGATAAAATTTTAAACCCATAATATTGATATGAATGTAATCCCTAAGAATAAATTTCTTCCCCAATGAAAATGGTCAAAAGTCCCCTTAAAACGTGGATGAAATTACATTGAATGTTAAAAACTTTGGGGATCCAGACTAAAAAATCAGTTTGGAGGCATTTTGGGACATTTTGTGACCTTGGAAAATGGGACAAAAGGTTCCCTTTGATCACTATCATGTAGAACTTGTCACAAGATTTGATTTGATATATTTTAGAGCTCAAACGAACACTCGGATCAAAAGTTATTATCGTTTGAGGTTTGAGTTATGTTTTCAACTTATTTTGGATCTTTTATTAATTTTTTGATTTTTTGTGTCTTCAAATTGTTATTAATTCTTTATTTATTGATGATAACTATAAAATTATTCATTATTAATTTTTTAAGAAGTTTTATAAACCATTTTAACAAAATATCATATACATTAGGTAGAAATATTTGTTTATACTAATCTAAAACAAATTTAAAATATATATATTATTTTTATATCAATATAAATATAATTATATATTTATATATCATTATATTATTTTTTATTAAATATAATTTATTTTTGAAATATACCCTTTAACAGCACTAGGGGAAAAAGCATTGATAATTCCCCCCATTTATCAGCGATACTAAAAAAAGTTTTTTTAAAGGGTGGCGCTACAGAAACCCAATTTTGTGGTAGTGTACAATTTTTTAAGGGTATGCTATTAATATTATCCTAACCTCTAAATTAATCTACATCATGATTTGATACCAACAATATGGACCCAGCCTTAAACATTACAAAATCTTGAGTAGAGTCAAAAAATTTACCTTCCTTCTCATTGTGTAACTTTTCAAATTTAGACTTTTAGATAATGAGTCTATAACTTATACATAAAACAACCCAAAAAATAAATAGTGGAACATTCCAAACAATATTCATTTTTCCTATAACATAAAACATTTAAAATAATTCATTATCTCTTTTAAGAACACTCTTCTTAACTTTTAACATTATTTATTCCAATCCCTTAACCACCCTTAAGTTTTGTGAAAAAAATTAAAAAAATATGTGATGGGTATAAAAATCTCTATAATTGATGTCAATAGAAGGAAACCATTACTCTGTTTATAAACACTAAAACTCCTGAAAAACAATTTCTGGAAAACATCATATTTCAGAATATATTATAAATATCATGGTATAATCTGTATCATTAATTTTTCTATCTGAAAAAAAATTATTCCCTAGAAAAATAGTTAGCAACATAGAAAATTCATGTAGGTAACTTTGGACATCATCACATTGAACCCTTAAACAACCCTTATAGAACCCTTACATATTAGAATAATAATATGACCAACTTCCCATAAAATTCTCTGAAGAATATAACTATTACACAATGTATTGAAGCTGTATATGGGCACCCCAATTATTTATGCTATAAAGGGATCACTAGGCACTATCTAGGTTCAAGCATCATTCCTAATATCCAAGAACCTCAACATGAAATAAAACATTTAATCATTTGAAAAACTCTCTTAAACACATATGAAAATCAATTTTAGAAATTAAAAGACCATTTAGTTTTAAAGTTCCCATTTCTAATACATATTACAAAATTATTTTGGAAAACCACTTTCAATACCCAAATTCCCAAAAAAAGAAAGACATTTTTTTCATTTAAATAAACATGAAATATTAAAAAGGAAGAAAAAAATAAAATAATAAAAATGGTATTAGAAAATTTATTATTAATGTGTATGTTATGTATAGAAAATTTCTTTTTTCAATTGTCAAAACATTCTTTACAAAACATGTAAAATGATTTCTATTTGAAAAACATAATTAGAATTAAAAATTGACATAAAAGGTTTTTTATAAACCTTTTATATCCATATAAATATATATATTCCATAACATAAAAAATATTTAAACTAAAGGATTAAATATTTAAACATTCAAAGCATCTCATACCACTTTGAACATTTAAATCATAAGCACATTGAAAGTATTAAATTTAACAAACCATTAAATAACATGATAATTAATAAAATATGGATATATAATTTCAAAGGGAATTTATATATTCCATATAAAATAATAAAGGTTCTTATTATTATGTAAAATATTGGTGAAATAATATTGATACGGAATCCTTTACCTTGAGTCTGACTCGTCATGTGGGTCTTTACCTTCCTCTTATTCAGGTAACTCCTTCTGGTTTTCACCAAAGGGTTTCATTGGATGGATTTTTTTCCAATTTGATGATTTTAGGTTATGGGGAGGGATTTTTATTAGTTATGATTGAATATCATGGTCAAGGAAAAGTGATGCGAGAGGTGTTATTAAATGGGAAGTGTGAGTTTCTTTTTATAGTGGAGGATGAGTAGTATTCTTGTAAAGTTTTTAAAATGGAATTAAACCTACATTTTTCATTTGTAAAGTCTATAAAATAATGGTAAAACGTAGATATAAGGGAGTTTAGGGTATAATTATGACCATACAACATTATTTGGACAAGTTTCAAAGTCATTTTGGATCTTAATATTATGGTTTAGTCCCTTGTTAAGCTAATTTTACTCTTAATCGATGTGTTTAATTTTTATTACATCCACAAATTTTTTTTTGTCAAAAAATAATATGACCTTATTAGACATTATAAATTATTCTGATTCAAAATAGAGAATCCATATTGAAATATTCCAATCACTGAAGTGGTAGAAATTAATTTAAATTTAATCTCATATATGAGATGAGCAATGGGGATTATAAGGTGAAAATGTTCATAAGTTTGCTATGATTGTATATATAAATTAAATGTGAAATTGTTTTGAATGAGATAATTTTGTTTAAATGATAACATAAATCAAATTATACTTAAAAACATAATTTAAAAATATAAATAAATTATACGAAAAAATAGTTTTGAACTATAATTCAGTATTATTCACTATTCATCAAAATGGGAAAGATCTCAAAAAAATAATTAAAATAAACCCAAAGTTAATATTGATATCCCGATTTCAAAAATTATTTTTATTTTTTCATATAAAAATTATAAAATTGTCAAAATATATATTTAAAATTAGGTCTCCATTAAAATGTGTTAAAATAGCCTTAAAATATAGAGTTTTTAATGCTTGAAATTGGATTTATTCCTATTTTAGGAGCATAAAACCTATTGGATATATGAGAAAAAAATTGATAAAAATGTGAAAAAATAATATATTGTGTCTTATTGATTCCAACATGAACAAAATATTGGCTATAAATACTACTAAAATTAATTATATTAACAATATATTATTTTTTTGGTTTAACATAGTTTACATTGCAAAGTATGATTTTAGAGAAACTGAATGTTGTGTGTTTGGTGCGCAATTGAAAATAGAATTACCATTAAGTTAAATCAATATTTAATTCATAAATATTAATAAATATGAAAAATAAATATTATATAATTACATGGGATGTAACAATTGATTCAATACATGATTATTTAAAAGGGGATCACTTCTAAGGGAATGTTTCTTGACTAGTCTAGTTCCTATAACAAAGGTTAAAATTATGAGTTATTTATATAATTATAGGACCATTGACTTTTTCATTTATAATTAAATGTGATCAATAATATTATTTATGATATACTCTCTCTAATTCTCCGTAATATGGTTTCTGAAGAGAAACAGGCGTTAGTTAAGGGTATATATATTTGATGTTCTATTGTCATAGCTGAAGAGATGCTAGCAAATCCGGATTTCCAACCTATTGGGACCAATATCATTTTTAATATATATATGGGTAAATATTTTGATGTAGTATAAGGAAATATTATTTTAAAATTCATGAGTAAGTGTAGATTCCCTAAATGGGTTTTTAACCTTTCTTTCATATATATTCTTCACCTTGGTTCTTGGTCACTTTAGCGGGTAAGAAGTTTGGATTATTCTAGTATGTATTCCACCACTTTCATTATTTATTTTAATTCATTCCCATGACTAACTCAATATTAATCATAATAAATATATTTAAGAGGTATATCATCTTACTAAAAAATAGAAATGGTTTCATAGTTATTCCCATCTATGTTTTTGTGCACAAATTCTTTTTATTCAGGATAAAAAAATACATTAAGGTGATTTTTAATCAGTGATGGATTATGGATTGGGAATATAATCAACTTATTCCAAAATACTTTAAGAGGTCTCAACTTATTTCAAAATAGTCTGTTCTTAGAAGATTCATTCCTGATTAAGTGCCTTGGCGTGCCACCATCTTTTGGATGAATTGTAATCCTTCACTTTGATGGCCTAGTGGATATAATTATAGGGTGTTTCACTTATTGGAAATTTATACTTATTTCATTCAATGAATGATTCATTTTCATTTCCTTCATCTTATCAACCATTCTAATGAATATTGTTTTAGTAATTATAGATCCCAAAGCAGCCACCAGGAAATTAAAAGGCATTATCAATGGATTTTTATGGGATTATTACCATGAAAAAAATGTGACTAGGAATATTGGTATCTCTTGGTGGTATTTTTTACTAAAAGTATTATTAATGTCATGAATTTATAGTAATTAATGTAGAGTATGGTTGTGAATATTGATTGATATTCTCTTATAGGTCAGTCATTGTTGACTAAATGGGTTAACACTAAATATGGTATGATAATAGTGTCTATTCATATTGGGATATCTCTATCCATCCAGGACTAGTTCAATATTTAAGGTTGTTTTCAAGTCATGCTCTACCCCTCCTGATGGATTATCGATTATTGGGACATACTATTCTAGGATTAAAACAATGTGAGATGATCTCTTAGCTTCCCTTTATGTCTATATCTAACCATGAATTCTTTACATGGTTGTGGACTTAATTGGGCTCAGTATTGTTTTTCATTTTGGGGATGAGAAGTATCACTCCTAAAGTACCTCATGGGTGTATTTTTACTCCATTTATCGATATCATATTCACTGGATAAGAGTATTTCAATCTCATATATGCTCCGGGTATCTCAGATGAAGGGGGAAAGAACCTGTGAAACATGTTCAACCTTGTTAAGCTCAGTTTTCTATTGTGATTGGTGAAACATGGATTTTTTTTTGGATAAACTCATCAATCATAATGTTATATAGATATATTTAAATTTTTTATGATAATCCAACCTAAATATTTAGACTATGAACCACAAATTTCTTTGAAGTTAGTGTCTTTATACTTATCAAGTTATATAGTTTTTTGGGTATACCCCTATTCTTTTGATCCCCTGATTAGTTCCATGTTGATTTGTTTGGGATTGTGGATCCTACTTTCTATAAAGGGAACACCTATAATGTGTTTTTTCATTTAGTTTAATAATTATATGGGAACCATATAACTATATTAGACATTCAGCATCATTTATCATCTAGATAATATTAAAGATAAAAAATTTAACATTATTTGTAAATATGAGTTCAACTTATATAAAAAAACTAATAATATTACCATTTATATTCTACAACACATTTTTAATTAGTTTCAGGAAGGCAGGGAAAATAATGGGTTGGGACACTATGTGAAATGGAAGAAACTAAGTGGGTCTAAAACTCTATAACAATGGTCCTAGTACAAAAATTTACATAATGGGAGGAGGTATTATGCAAGACCAATAATATTTAGTGATAATTATATTTAGATCTTTTGATGGAGCGGGAAACTCGCTCGTGTCTAAGGAATGAGATCTTTCTAGCGGTATTATTCTAAACAGAATGAAAAATTGTTACCTAGTTAATATAGAATAATTCTCATCCCTACTTTTCAACATACTAATGTGAGGTTTATCTACCCATTGGTCCACCATCCTCATCATTATAGAATGTAAGAGGTACTTTGAAAATATTTTGAGGCTCTTCATACATATTTTGAAGGTAACCATTCATTATATAATGTGGATTCAAAAGGTGATCATAATACCTCACTATAATTTTATATTACCATGGGATCCATTATCAACATGGTGTGACCTTTTGTTTGGGGATTACCAATGGCTCAACCACTTTATACCTCATCTAATCATTCCCAGAATTTATATCCTTCATAATATTTTATAATTTTATTATTTAATGATAACCAATAAGCTTGTTCTTATTGTAATTAGAAACAATATGCTTGTTGTGATGTGGTGATTTTCTAGGATAAGTTGGGAATTAGTCGTGCCTATTTTGAAAAGGGATTTATTGATTAATATGGATATTGATTCTTTTAAATGGGTTTGAATAGGGGGTTTTGTAAATGGTATGTAATGATGATACAATTATTGATATGGAAATGTTAGTAAAGTTAGTTATTTTTAAATGAGATGAAATTGTGTTGAATATAGTAATTATTAGTTTGTGTTCTATTGTGTGGTTGTCATACAATTAAAATGTGGCAATGTAATATGATGGTAAGTGTTTGAAATGGTAATGGGTTCTCTCTATGAATGAATGTTAATAAATGAAGTGGAAGAGTAATGTATGGAAATAAAAGTGGGATGTGGTTGTAATGGTTTACCATATAATATGTAACGTGAATGACATAATTATTTTTATATAGATGGTAATAGTAAATAAAAAAAATAGAGAAAGAATATAAAAAATTGAATAGTTATGTATGCTTTGGTGGTTTTATTACAAGTGATGTACGTTTTGTTTGGTGGCATAGAAAGAGCATGTTATGGTAATGCATGGTGGTGATGGTTTAGAGGTTGTGATAATTTTAAATTGATGTTTGGTGTGACAATTTTATGTTTGTATTGTTTGTGGATACCAATATGTTGTATTATCCTTGTGATTTCTTCATGCCCCACACCTGAATCAGATAACCTTACCAAAACCTAAATGTTTTGGGTTATGAGAGTTTTCCTCGATATCTAGGTTGGGGAGGGAATTGATGGCCAAATAATCCTTCTCCCCAATATCTCTTAATAGAATGTTAAATTGTGTAATTATAATGTTATGGTGATATTGAGTGGGAGGTGGAGGGAATGAACAATATTTTATTCATGTTTATGATACCTTTCATTGATGGATACAGGTATGAAATTGGATGTAGAGTTGTTTTTGTGAACTGATTCCAACATTGTATATTGGAACCTAAACATTCGAAAAATGGTTGGGTATGTGGTTTGAACAACCAAAACTATAATATGGACATAAAACTATGGCTCTATAACCAAAATTTTCAGATTTTTGGTAATAGGGTGGTCCACAACCATGGTTATAATCAACATGTGGTTGTAGGCCACCTTGGGATGGCCTTTATGAAAATTTTATTCAAATTGTGGCAATATATACAAATATAGCCATAGTTTTGTAAAATTATGGTTGTATGTGGATGCATGAAATTGGTGAGAACCAGAAATTTTGCAATGGAATTTAGGGGGGGAAGTCCTATTTGCATGGTTTTTGGAAGACTATGGAAATATGTGTATATAGAATCACATATGGACACTATTTAAAAAACCATAGGGATAACTCCATTTACAGACACAGTTTGATAATTCCATGCAAAAATTTCGAACTATAGACAATGTTTGATTAATCCAAATGAATTTTTCTAGCTATTTCCAAAGTTAGTTAATCAGGGGTATTGATCTAGTTCAGATGATATAAAAGGCATATAGGAAGTGTAAATTTTTTGTTGGAGAATGGGAGATAAAAAATGGGGAAGTGGTTTTGGGGAAATGTTTTGATATATCACTGATATTTAGTTATTCATTAGATATATGATTGGGAGAGAGATATTGAAAGATACTTGTGAGGCTTGTGGCCAGTTGATCTTGGGTTAATGCATGTTGGTTCAATTGTCTATTCACTGAAGTATTAGATTACATCTTCCATATTTTAATTTGATTTAATGAGTGTGATACTACTGATTATAATTGTTATACTCACCCTTCTAAATATAAAACTATTTCTCAAGATTCTTGTGTAGGTTCAAAGACTGATATTTACATTAGAAACATGGATCTTAGGATTTTTGTGGGAGCTACAGCCTTACGATTTATTTTGGAACTTTCTTTTGATACTTCTGTATGTATGAAATTGAGTATTTTATAATTATTATGGAATATTGGTTTTATTCATATCATTTTATGATATTGATTTTTTCTTTTTTTATATATTCTTGGGATTTATTGGTGAAATTACTCTGAATTTCGTGACTTAAACCCTCAGGGCCATTTGAAACCTTATGACCTACATATAATCTTTATCATGTGACACTCTTATCTTCAATGATGTCATGGGTGGCTTTACTAGTAAGGTAATTTGGTAAACATGGTATACAATGGAGATCATGGTGATTATAGAAAACTAAAAAAGTATCCATGAGTTCAATTTAAATAATGGAGTCTTGTGAGATTTATAGAGTATATTTATTAATAAATTATAAATATTTCATAAGAATATTGACTGAATGAATATAGGTAATTTATTAGTGTTTCTATATTTAAAATATAGAATATATTTCTTGAAAAAATAAAAATTTATTTTAAACTAATGATTTTGGAAACATGACTAAGAGAAATCATGAGACAATGTTTAGAGGATGGTTTCCATAATATGACATTCAAATAATATCCTAGTGTATATTTTATGTTTTTATAAGAAGATAAGAATAAGAGAGATGATAGAATATAATCACAAAAAAAATATTTTATATAAGAGAGTCTTGATTATATTGATATAACTAATCCAAAAATAATAAGAGGCAATGAATAATATCAAAACAACTAGTTTAAAAAGTTAATAAGGAGAGTATAGATGATCCAATAATGATTTTCACTACAAGGTCAGGATTGTAAATAGGAGAAGGATTGAATATTATAAGTTATACAATTCTATATATAGTAGTTGAATAATATGTAAAATGGGATAATTCAAATATAAAATCACTTTCTTCTAGAAAAAAAGTGTTTCTATCGTTTTTGTGGAAGATATAGAGTAATTATTCATAGAAGGAGGATTTTGTCATCTATCTTAAAAGAATGAAAGTGTTGTGAATGTGGACACCAATAGAGTATATTCCATTATTTAAAGATACAATAGTAAACTATTTTTATGATATATATCTTGATACCCGAATGTCAATAAATTATTGAATACCTTCCCTGAAGTGGAACATATAGGAGGAGAAGAGGCAATAATTACCCTTAGATCATCAATACAGCTCTCCAAAATCAATAAAAGGAAGCATTCCATGGTTGATGTGTGACTGAACTGAAAACATTATATGGATGTGATCCTTAATATAGAGTAATATTTATGAAGACTTTTCCAACAAACTATAGTTGTAGTTTATTTTGATATAGTGACACAATGTTGTGAGTAAACTATATATGTCTTCCCTGAGCGATATATCACATAAAATCTTCTTGACTTATACAAGCTTTACAATCCTATATTATTGTGTATATTTCTGAGAGAGCACCTTTAATTGTAAAATGATTAACATTATTCCATGAGAAATGGGTAAAATATCATAAAGGTTGAATAAAAAATTAACAAAATGATGTTTAATTTGTGAAGAACTTTGATCAACCCCTACCTCTCCAGGTGTCTTAGGTTGTAACAAGTGTTATTAGAGTCAAAAGATTATGGAATGATTTTCAACCTCAAAATCAATATTATAATTTGTTATACTCAAATAATAAGTGATTAATCCTCCATTTTATTGATGAATTAACATCAATGGTTGGTTTACATAATTTTTTGGGTTCCATCATGCTTTTAGAAGAGTGGTTATAGAGTATATTCTCCAAGATGTCGATTTGACATGAAATAATGAAATTTATGGTGATGGAATGAATGAAAAGATCAAATAAATATTATTTTTACGTTAAAAACAAAATCACCCATTTTGATAGTGCCAATAAAGTATTAAAGACCTTGGAAACCCTTTATATTGATAGTAGGATAGAATCCAATGATGTAATGACAATTACAGAATGCTTTCAGTAAGGCGGTTGTTCATGTAGAAACAACATTAAGATCTAATCCCAGAATTAGATGGTGGGATAATTATATAGTATTCATGGAGAATACAACACTATCTTAGTATAATTTTCCATAGAGATCAAAAGATTTTTTAATGTGGAATTAATATTAAATGTTGATATATTGAAGATATGTACAAAGATAAAGGATAATGGTGATCAAATTTAGGAACTTTTTTATGAGATATGATACAAAATTTTCATGAAAAAGGAATAAAATAAATAATTATACATGTCATGAAAAAAATTGAAGAGAGTAAAAATTATAAAAAATAAGCTAGATCAAGGATGGAGATCCTGATTTACCAACTAAAGGAAAATATATTAAAATATTTTGTTGATTAAATAAAGGATCAGATCTATAAAGGGGATAGAAAAGTTGGAGATTCCCACTATAGAATCCTCAAAAACTAAATAATGAAAATTTATAATTTTTAAATAGTGAAAAAAAGAATAGTACATAAAAAACATAAAATAAAAGCTCACAAATAAAGCTGGCTATAGTGTTCCACTATAATAGAAGAGTAAGAAAACCCATCCTTATGTGTTCATTGGCTCATGGGATCAATGAATAAATGAAATATTATACAATAACATATCAACATAGAAGTAAAAGTAAGAGGTATTGTTTTTATTTGATTAATTTTATTTTTACATATAATTGGATTGTGGATAGATAATACAACATAAAATGAACTAATGATTTCATAGGGGATCGCCCCATTACTAAGGGGGGATCTATACTACAAGAACATATTTAAAACTATAAATTAGATTTATTATCTTGTAAAAAACATGAAGCTCACGGAAGGGTGAATAAATTTTATATGTTGATCAATGTAGAATAGTCCTCTTCGAAATAAATGAGTAAAATTTAAAATAAAATCAAAATTGGTGAAGCTATTCCCACCATAAAAAAAGATATTATTATATTGAATAAGTACTCATCTAGGTTAAATATCTATAATATAACTGTTATAGAATTCAAATAAATTAAATATGAAGAATGATTACGTGAGATTATCCATGATACTACAAAGCAATAGAAGAATACTAGAGGTTTTGTCCATTAATAATGAAATAATAATTACGAAGAAGGATTAAATAAAAAAAGAATACATGGAAGAAAGATATTATAGTTTATTTAACCCCATAACAAAGATATAATCCAATACAAGGGAGATTTATAATGATAAATCCATAATTTTGAGTGATTTATGTATTATAGTTATGGAAGTAATAGACACTATGAGGGATTAGATGAAGGATAATAAAAAAGGGTTGGTCTATCATGACCAACCCCATTTATCAACTTGGGAAAGTTTGAGGTACCCCTATCCTTGTGTATTTAATCACTTCTCATAATTTTTAGAGACAGTGAAGAATTAAGTGTTAAATAAGATCCATCTTGTGATTATGTTGAAATAATAAAAATGTATGAGTGGGAATAATAAAATAAAATTTCATCAATATGGAAAGGTATAAGGGAAGCAAGTAGAGTCACTGGTAATGAATATTCTCAATAGGTATTAGGACTAAACAATATATTTCATTAAGGACATGTTCTGACTCAAAAAGTGGTTTTGAGAAACAAATTGTATATTCTAAGATAAAAATAGGATCAAAGGACTACATAATTATACTACATGTTGGAGGTGAATTAGATTTTATAAAAATAATACAAATAATTTTTAGGAACCTATTTACAAAATTCATTAGATGGCATTTCCTACCAAATGAATTTTTAATCAGAGTAAGAAAGAATTCATAATATATAGTAACAATATTTATTATAACATACATAATTGAATTTTAAACATATAAAAACAAGTATAACTAACATTATAATGTTATTAAGAAAAGATAAAAATAATTATAAAAGAAAATACAGAAAGTATTATTCTGTTTGAAGGATTTCTTTAAACATGCTTAAGGTTTCCATGATATTCAACTTATTATGAGGTATATGTTCCTTATACCAAGACAACCCTCCATCCAATCACCCGAAGGCCTTAAATTTTTATTGATTTATTGATAATCTACCTTTAAAGAGGTGAGGTGGAACCCTTACAAGGCACGTAGGAATAAGTATTAAATGGCCCATAGGCATTAGAGGAATTCACTGGCTGTAGGATTCAACCATTACATACAACCCAGACTAACTACTTAGAACTACTCCTCCCTAGCATCATCATCGTGAATTAGCTCTCCACCAACGCATGGCTATTCGCCTAGGCTATCCTATGAATGTACAGACTTGTCCTGATGGCAGGTGTCATACCCTCTCAATCTTGCAATACTTGTAGCTTCTATTGTGGTGAAAGATCCTTTCTCATCCTCCTTTAGAGCTTGTACCTAGTAGGTTATATGGTTTGTATCTACACTTAAGGTGTCTTGAAGGCCTTGAGGTGGCCCGATGGCCTTACTGGACCAAAGGCTTGGGTGGCCCGAAGGCCTTAATGGACTCGGGGACCAAAACCGTGGTCTGAAGGCCCAAACGGGGGAAAATTCTAGGCTACTACAGTTCCAAACAGTGCCTTCTACAGTTCCTACTACAGTGCCCACTACAATACTGCACATTTCCTATTACAATACTGCTACAATACTGCTACAGTGACTCAAACATTATGCCTCTACCTAGATTTGATCCCGAGTCTCCTGGATAGATCATAATAAACCATTATCTCTCAATCCTATAGATCCATAGATCGAACAAGACTAGAAACAATTATAACAAAAGAAAAATAATTAAGGAATTTTTATGGCATCCTCATAATTAAATACCTTAGGAAGAAACTATCAAATTACTTCAATAAATCATTTATATAAAGATTTTGTAAAAATATGTTATAAACTCTTTATACAAACTTTAGATCATGTGTTTTTATAAATCATTATTCTCCTTGAATTCATCTCTATTTATTGGTGCACTCACAATGGTCATATTTTGAATATCTCAATGTTTTTTTTAAGAATAATTGATTAAATATTTATTCAAGTGAAAGGTTCATCCCAATGTCTTTTTTTTATTTTCATTATTATGTACACAACTATACTGTATATAGGTTCCACCAGTATAATAAATATATATTCATTCAGTAGAATTGGTGTAGTTTTCATTCAAGTGGGTTCAAGAATTGTTCAATTGGTACACATTTCTGCTTCCATCCAATAATTTCAATATAAGGGATTTGGTTGAACTTTTATGATGAAATTTTTTATAAATAATCTACTAGACGTTATAAACATATGACTAATTAAATTAGTACAGGTTTATCCAATTTATAGTGTACATGTTTTTCTAGTATGTATAAGAATTTTTTTCATTATAACTAATATCTTCTATACTGTGAACTTAAAAAATTTATATCTATTGAAAGAAATATTATCCATTAGGTAAAACATTCATCCTTCCCATATAACATATCTATATATATCATGAAATATCTAATGAAATTTTTATGGGGATGAATGGTGGAAAAGCATATTGGTGAACCCTGTGGAGTTTAGAGATATAGAGATATAGTTTGTGAAGGGAGGTATAGAAGTAAAATGGAAAAATATTGAAATTTAATTTATGATTTGATTGAATAAATTCTTTATGTTAGTGGTTGAAATATTGATATTTCCATTCCAACACATCATAAGATATAGACTGTGACGTTTTTCTAAAATATGGTCATTTTTTAGGAAAATATAGTATGAAAGACTATTTAATATGATATACCATATTTAATAAGATATTTTGTTCACATAATAAATACATCTATATAATAATGATGGCCCATGTAATAAATAATGTCTTTATATGATATGTTATTAATTTTGAGTAAATATTTAGAAAGATGGATAATATGTTAGATATGAAACATGTATGTTAATAAATTCTCATAAGATAGGATAGTGTGCAATAAATGTCAAATGCAAATTGTAGCTTGTATTAAAAATATTATTCATAAAAAATAATAGAATCAAAAATTGATAATTATGAAAGAATATGAGTTGGATGATGTTATAAGTTTTTTTCCTCCCTATGAAATCATCATGAATCATCCAGTGATCAGGATTCAAGATATGATATAAGTATTGGAAACATATTTCATCTGGATTTTAATGATGATACTAAAGTAAGTACTATATTTTAGTTCCATTTCAACTTGGATGAAATTTTAATTCTTATATATTTCATAGATTTTTTTATTTTATAATTATTATAATATTATTGGAGAATTGAAATGAAGGATTAATCGGGGTAAACTAAAAAAATAATTTGAAATTCATAGTGTTTTCATATTTCAATATTTGAAATTATCCATTAACCATTATACAATAATAGATTTTGTGGATGTTGACTAGGTAATTCACTACACCAAAAATTCATAGGGGAATTTCAATATTAAATATGAAAAGAAAAATCTCATTTATTCTCTATGAGTTTTAAAAAGGTAAAATAATGGAAATAATGAAATTTTATAATTTTAAGAAGTTGTTGATACACTAAATATCTATATTTTATTTTCTATATCGAGATAGGTGAAGATATATTGGGAGATCAACCCATGTTATGCTTAAGAATTTTAATGAGGTGGAAATTTTATTTTCTTGATTTAAAAGATTCATATGAATCATACTAAAGAGGTATGAGATATTTTCATGAATTATTGATATTGTTCATGAAAAATTATTATGGAAAGATGTGAGAGGGCGATTTCCCATCTAGTAAAATTTTGATAGTATACTAGTCTTCAAATTCACTCTCAATATAGGTGCATTCATTGATGTTGAATCATTTAGTTTTAATTTAATGATCTTACTCAAACAAAAGTGTAATGGAATAATTATGACGAATTTTTTATTCCTATAAAAAAATTCTATGATTAAAAGCGAAAAGGGATGATACTATCACCTCATAGAGAAGTGGATAATAACTTCTAAAACAAATTATTCCAATTTCTAGCAATTTCAAGTAACTATAATTATATAATGATAATAAAATCCAGGAATCAACCAATGGTTGATAATGGAAAGTTGCAGTCTTTTGTGATAAGGATGGACATATTAAAAATTACTTGTGTGTTTTATACGAACCATATTTTTTTAAATGTGTGAGGAAGTGATTCAAACAAGAAAATTGATACTTTAATTGGTCACATGAGTTTGATTCAAAAGAAAGAGTTATTAAAAATAGACACTGATACAATCGATTCATCCCCCCCTCTTAGTAGTATCCTTTCTGGTATGATATAATTAAATGGTATTATAGATAACTAACCCGCAAGATTGTAACAACCTAAGATTTTATGAAATGTTTTTTTGAATAATTTTAATTTCTTTTATACCTTGCATTACACGAAATAGTGAGTTTTAATAAACCATGTTATACTAATAATATTATAATTTAATCCTGACCAATAAACACTGTAGTATGAATAGGAATAAAATAATTTTCCAAATTAAGTATAATTGTTTTCATTGAAGACAAAATTTGAGAAAATGTATATTATTTTTTTTATTCATTTAAATTCATCAAAAATACTTTTCCTCTCAAAAAAATGTTTCAATTGCTTTTAATTTAAAATAATACTATAAATTTTTTAAATTTATAGAAAATTTATTTGAAAAAATAAAAATTATTTTTAAAATATTAATTTAATAATTATTTTATTTTTATTTTTTAATTTTCTTGAAATGATTTTTTTGAATAGTGAAAATGACTGTTTTTGTTGAAAACATCCATTTTGTTTAACTATTTTATACGGTTTTATTTTATAAAAATTATTTTTAATGTAAAATTAGAAAAATTATATTATAATTATTCCAATTTATTTCATTTCAATCAATTTCATATTTAATTTTGATATAAAAACCTTTGAAACTTATAAAATTATTTATTTGGAAAACAGTTTTGTCATCACATCTTCCGGTTTGATCATAAATTAATTTCTTCCACTTATTTGATTTGAATTTGGTAAAGTGGAATCCATATTTTGAAACATAATAATTATTCCTATTTAATAATTTCATCTTAAAATTTTTCATATTGAATAATAAGAACAATAAAATTTGATTATCAATATTAAGGTTAAAATGGGGTTTTCTGTTTTACTTATGCATGTGTTAAAATTAATTATCATCACACATAGGATATTTATTTTATATATTGTATATAATATTTATCATAAATGGGTAAAAATTATCTAATAAATATCATTTTATTTTTATTCTTAATCTTTAAATTTCATAGGTAAATAAAGAGAGACTAGTTAAAGTGGTGAAAACATAATTGTTGAAAGTCAGAAATTTTAGAGGGTAAGGGCATAAAATATAAAAAATATTTTTTTTGGTGAGTCTTAATAATATCATCCCTAAACTCTATTATTTATCAATTTATTAGACACATTTGGTGATTGTGATATCCTATTATTGAAAAGTTTTGTGTATTTACCAAAATGGCACTACTCCTCAATTATAAAAGCGAGATTCCACCCATCTCTTATTTAAACGTATTAATCAATAATTTCAACCAAAAACATATAAAACCCTATAAAAATATAATTATCCATGTTATAGATCTTATGATCATCCCAATAGACCAACCATAGGGTCTTTAATATTATATCCAGAGGATGTTGTTCTAAGTGAAGGTAATTTTCATCACTAAGATCATTATTTTCACATATTATCTTACCCCTCCATTAAATTCATAATAATTTGAATATAATAGAAATATTAACCACCATATACTGAGATGTTTTTATTTTAATGGCTTAACCTATATCAATATTATCTTCCTTCAAATGGTAAATGAAACTGTCAATCATGTGTATAACAGACTACCTCCTATTGAACCCTTGAAATCAATTTCCCATCATTGCCTCTCAAGAAGGAATATAATTATTGACTTAAATTATATATAATATTCATAATATTGTTGTACCTCTCGTACCCCTCGTGGTTTAATTTTCATGATCACAATCACTCTCTTATTTATCTAATTTTGTTTTAAGTGTTTTTGGATGATAGGCATGATTTAAGATTGCCAAGGAATTGGGGCAAGAAGGCTGAAAGAAAAAGTGGACTGGTTTTCAGTCCACCGGCCAACCGGTGGAAGACCACCGGCCAGCCGATGGAGGCCGGGACAGAAGGCATCCCTCTATCCAGACCACTGGCCAACCGGTGTCACACCACCGGCCAGCCGGTGGCACCCAGACAGAAGGCTGAGCCACTTCCTCAGCACCGGCCAACCGGTGGCCTCAGCACCGGCAAGCCGGTGGCACCCAGCCAGAACAGTGTCAGCTACTGCCTCAGCACCGGCCAACCAGTGGCCTCCTCACCAGCCAGCCGGTGGTGCCTGAGCCCGAGCCTTCACCGTTTTTCAAAGCACCGGCCAACCGGTGGCCAAGCACCGGTCAGCCGATGGAGCCAGTCAAACTAGCCGTTGGGCCTTTGACCAGACCTGTCCACTTGCCTCCCAACGGCTCCGAAGCCTTTTCCAACGGCTCTGAAGACCTCCAAAGGCCATATGAGGGTTCCCCCTCTATACATAAAGGACTAGGAAGCCCTGGAACATCACCGGAACCATAACCAAGCCAAGGAAACCCACGGGAACATTTTTGATCATTTTGGCGAACCTCTGGCGCATTCCTCCAAGGAACTCCAATAGCTCCAACTCACTTCCACATCCAAGGAGCACCACCAAAGAAGCTTGGGAGCGCCCTTCATCAACTCCAATCAATCCTTTGGCGCCCAAGGCTTCCTCCATTACGGTTTTTCATTATTTATTTATTTTGAGCATCAAATTGGGTTTGTGCCTACAAACCCCCAACTCTTTCTCTCATCTCCTCTTTTGGGTTCTCACACCACCTTCAAGGTGTGAAGAGGTTAGTCAAGCCTTCCCTTTTAAAAGGCTTGAATCATAGGTGAGCTAGCCTTCACCTGTGAGAAGGCTAGTGGGTTCTTGCTCAACCATTGAAAGCAAGTGGGTTCTTGCATAACCATTAAAAGCAAGCTGTAATAGGTTCTAGACTAACCTTAAAGTCTAGTGGGTTTCTTGCTAAAACCATTAAAAAGCAAGCGGTAGTAAATCTCTCAACGGTTGAGTTGGGAGCGGAGACGTAGGCTTGGGTTTAAGCCGAACTCCGTTATCAATTTTGTGTCTTGCCTCTTTTATTTCCGCTGCACCTTTAACTTTGATTTTAAATTGTTAATTATTTTTTAAAAGGCAATTCACCCCCCCTATTGCCATCACTTCTTCTCTTTCTCCATCCAACAATTGGTATCAGAGGAAAATTTGAGTAATACCCTAACCGGTTTCAAATTCAAGATCCTTTTTTGATGGCTTCAACTTCTTTCACCCCCGAAGGATATTCTTTGGGTCGTGCACCATTTTTTGATGGAACCGACTATACTTATTGGAAAACCCGCATGACCACTTTTGTTATAAGTATAGGTTATCCCATTTATAAAATTGTCATGCATGGTTATTCTCTCTCCTCTCCCGATGAATCCAAATGGACTCAAGCCGATATTAAAAATTTCGAGCTTGATGGCAAAGCCATGAATGCTCTTCATTGCAGCCTTGATCGTAATGAATTCAATCGAGTTTCCGCATGCACTACATCTCATGAAATCTGGAAACTATTGGAGGTTACCCATGAGGGGACCAACAAAGTAAAGGACAATCGATTGGACATGTACTATCAAGATTTTGAGTCTTTCACCATGCACCCACATGAATCTATTTCTGAAATGTTTACTCGTTTTACTGACGTTTGCAATGGTAGAAAGTATCTTGGTGATGATGTGTCTGCATAAACAATGGTCAAGAAGATCCTTTGGATCCTACCAAGCTCATGGGAACCGAAAGTCACGACAATCCAAGAAGCTAAAGACATCAAGAACATGTCGGTCGAAGAACTCATCAGATCCCTCATGACTTATGAGATCACCATGAGGAGGCAAGCTAAAAAAGAAGGAAAAGCGATCAAAACTCCAAAGAACATCACCTTAAAAGTTCAACAAGAAGAAAGCTCCTCCTCCTCATCATCTTCCTCTTCAAGCGGCGATTCAGAAATGGAGAACCTTGCCCGCAAAATGCACAAATTCATGAAGAAGCACAAGAAAAAGAAATCATGCAAGGCTCAACCCAACGAAAAATCCGAGCCCAAGGTAACATGTTACGGGTGCGGCGAGAAAGGCCATTACAAGCCTGATTGTCCACTCAAAAAGAAAAAGGCCAAGCAAAAGGAAAAGAAGAAGGCATTCAAGGCCACATGGAGTGATAGCTCCACATCCTCCTCCTCCTCCTCCTCAAGTGACAACGGTAAAAAATCCCTAATGGCATTTCATGAGGTAACCTCTTCCGACTCCTCTTCCTCTAGTTCTTCCAATTATTTTAATCATTTATCTTATGAGGATCTCCAACATGCGAGAGATCAATTGGAGGAAGGTTTTCACGAACTTTCTCCCAAATTTGTTGCTTTAAAAAAGAATTTCAAAAAACATTCTTCCGAAAAGGAACAACTTCTCAAAGAAAAGGAGGAGTTGTCCCTCAAAGTCCAAAACCTTCCCGATGTTGAATCCATGGAATCAAAAATCAATGATTTAAGGGAATCTCTTTCCATGTTCACCCAAGGTGAACAAAATTTGACCAAATTACTTGGTTCCCAACGCGTATCTAGAACCACCGAAGGGCTTGGCTATTCCAAGAAAGCTGCCTCTTCCCATGCTCCAACTATTTTTGTAAGGGGGAGCTCCCAATTTAAATTTTGCAATTATTGTAAAAAACCCGGGCACTTAATTTATGAGTGCAATTGCAAAAATGCCCGGTATGGAAGGCCCAAAACTATTTCCTTTAATGAAGAATTTCAAAGGAGAAGACCCACCACAAGACAAGTTTGCATTGAAAAATCCCTTTTAGAGAGTCTCTCCAGGCCAAAATTTGTATCAGTTTCAAAATCCTCTCCCCGGTGATTTGTTGTTTTTATTTAGGGGGAGTTAGGTTCGTTTAAGACTTTTTGATCTCAATTCAAAACTTTCGATTCAAAACTTTCAATTCAAATTTCAAAAATTTCAATAGGTTTAAAATATCTATCTTGTTTTTCAATCTTTTCCCTCAATCAAGTTTTATGCCCCGTGCTATTTTGATAATCACAAAGGGGGAGAAATTCTTGGTTGATTGGGGGAGAATTCTTTCTCTCATGCTTTGCTTCTTTTAATTTTTCCGTTAAAGGATGCCTATCTTTTTAGTATTTTACATTGCTTGTTTTGGTGATTGTGATCATCAAAATAGGGGGAGATTGTTGTACCTCTCGTACCCCTCGTGGTTTAATTTTCATGATCACAATCACTCTCTTATTTATCTAATTTTGTTTTAAGTGTTTTTGGATGATAGGCATGATTTTAGATTGCCAAGGAATTGGGGCAAGAAGGCTGAAAGTAAAAGTGGACTGGTTTTCAGTCCACCGGCCAACCGGTGGAAGACCACCGGCCAGCCGGTGGAGGCCTGGACAGAAGGCATCCCTCTGTCCAGACCACCGGCCAACCGGTGTCACACCACCGGCCAGCCGGTGGCACCCAGACAGAAGGTTGAGCCACTGCCTCAGCACCGGCCAACCGGTGGCCTCAGCACCGGCCAGCCGGTGGCACCCAGCCAGAACAGTGTCAGCTACTGCCTCAGCACCGGCCAACCGGTGGCCTCCTCACCGGCCAACCGGTGGTGCTTGAGCCCGAGCCTTCACCCTTTTTCAAAGCACCAGCCAACCGTTGGCCAAGCACCGGTCAGCCGGTGGAGCCAGTCAAACTAGCCGTTGGGCCTTTGACCAGACCTGTCCACTTGCCTCCCAACAGCTCCGAAGCCTTTTCCAACGGCTCCGAAGACCTCCAATGGCCATATGAGGGTTCCCCCTCTATAAATAAAGGACTAGGAAGCCCCAGAACATCACCGGAACCATAACCAAGCCAAGGAAGCCCATGGGAACATTTTTGATCATTTTGGAGAACCTCCGGCGCATTCCTCCAAGGAACTCCAATAGCTCCAACTCGCTTCCACATCCAAGGAGCACCACCAAAGAAGCTTGGGAGCTCCCTTCATCAAATCCAATCAATCCTTTGGCACCCAAGGCTTCCTCCATTACGGTTTTTCATTATTTATTTATTTTGAGCATCAAATTGGGTTTGTACCTACAAACCCCCAACTCTTTCTCTCGTCTCCTCTTTTGGGTTCTCACACCACCTTCAAGGTGTAAAGAGGTTAGTCAAGCCTTCCCTTTTAAAAGGCTTGAATCATAGGTGAGCTAGCCTTCACCTGTAATAAGGCTAGTGGGTTCTTGCTCAACCATTGAAAGCAAGTGGGTTCTTGCATAACCATTAAAATCTAGCTGTAATAGGTTCTAGACTAACCTTAAAGTCTAGTGGGTTTCTTGCTAAAACCATTAAAAAGCAAGCGGTAGTAAATATCTCAACGGTTGAGTTGGGAGCGGAGACGTAGTCTTGGGTTTAAGCCGAACTCCGTTGTCAATTTTGTGTCTTTCCTCTTTTATTTCCGCTGCACCTTTAACTTTGATTTTAAATTGTTAATTATTTTTTAAAAGGAAATTCACCCCCCCTCTTGCCATCACTTCTTCTCTTTCTCTGTCCAACAAATATATTTATAATTTTTCATTTATAATATCTCATTCACCTATTTACTTTGTATTATGATATAATATGATAATGATTCTCATATGTACGGTGGACTATGGCCTCATGAAGCAATGTGATTAATTTTTCACTTAAGATTTATATGTATTGTATTAAGGATACATTTAAAGAATATTAGTGGTAAAAATGAAATTATAATTACTATTAAATGGTGATATATTATTTACCTTACTTCAGTTCCATCCATTGAGAAAATGGGAAGAACATTAATGTGTACATTCATCCTACTATCTCAATTAATAATGTAATTTATTTTAAATTTATAATGTTTTAGAATTAATAAAAAATTAATATTTATGATATTTATATCATGTTAAAATTTTTGGATATAATGATACCATCATAAATGTAAAAAAAAATTAAAAACCAAAACATATATAAGAAGCGAAGAAGTTATTACCTAAAAAAATTCAAAAAGGATTTGTTTATAATAAAATAATAAAAGGTTAAAAGTAATTAATATATTGTATGGTACATATAATTATGGTTCTATACTATATTTATAGTAAAACTATATTTATTATATTGGATTCTCTAACTTGTTTGAAGGAAGTTGAGACTTATAGAAAGATAATTTTGTCTCAAAATGTCTTCTTTCAGACTTATGTGATGCTATGCACCTATCTTATGTTATGAGGGGTATATAAAGAAATTTTGAAATTTTATATCATGAATTTATTTGTTATCAAGATATTTGATGTTCCATTTGAATTTATCATTTTTTGGGTCTTTTGATTCAAAATTTATGAAATAATATAAGGGATTTCCATCTCACTTTTGTTTCTGTGAAAGACATGCCGTATTTCCCACTTATTTATATGGTGTGGTACATATAAATACCATGAATGAATATTATTATTATTATGAAATTTTAGGTGATTTATATATCCATATATTTTTATTTCATTCAAGGGGCCTATAATTCAAATGATAGTAGAGTGGTAAAGGTTTCATGTTAAATTATCATTTTTATCGACATTATTTACGATTAATATTACAATAATTCTATATTTTGATCTATTAGTCCAGAATCTCATGAATTTTTTACTCCCATGGTTATTCCATAAAAATAATTTCTATACTTTTTTTTCTACCTTTATGTACTCAAGAGTCCAAAATATTGTATTTATGGAAAACTGACTTTATTCCATCTTTAGTCGCAAATCCATTTGTTTGAAGTCTATGTATTCTAAAAATGTTTAAATAATTATTTTCAAATCCTATAATGATTGTTTCATAACATTTTTACCCATGTTTTCTATTTTTTAATTTTTTTTAAACATATTCTTTTTTTATTTTTTGAACAAGGATCATTTAATTTTTTACTAAAAATGTGAAAGAAATCTTTGTTTAAACATATATGAAAAGAATAGTATTTTCTATTGTTTTGAATTCTGAATGACTTAAAGATTCAGTTACATGCTTCCAATTTTATTTAGAAAAAATATTTTCATTAATATTTGTGAAATTTTTTGATTTTAAATAAATATTTTCAAAGTGGAAACGTTTTTTCCTTAATAAATGATCAATGAAATATTTCAAAATCATTTTCCATCTAAGATTACAACCTTTGATATTATGTATGATTTAATTATGATATTATAAAAATTTATTATACATATTATTTCTTGGGATGTTTCATATTTATTATTCAATATTTTTAGGAAACCTTGGCCTTTTCTATGGCTTATTCAATGATTAAATGATAAAATTTTTATAAAACCCATTTATTTTACATGGTTTATGCTTTAATGAAATGTTTTTAAACCAATTTTCATTCACAAGATCTAATATGATAAGTATTTTATGGTCTTATGGAACACATATGTATTATTTTCATTATTTGATGTGTGGGATCTATATCTACCTTTATTGCATTGATTAAATTTATATATCTCATGATATAATGATGGGAAACAATATGATGTGCTTGTTCCGCTATGTGAAGCATGCCAATGTGATTGATCTAATATGGGAAATAGCTGATGATGCCTGATCCATTATGATGTGGAAATAGCTGAAGGTTTAGGGGAGCTTTTACCAACAGTTCTAAAAAAAGTTGGTATAGGTGTGTTTATGGGAACTTTCCCCAAAGGTTCATTAGAACTGTGGTATAGATGTGGTTAGGGGATTTTTTACCAATAGTTCAATGAGAACCGTTGGTATAGGTGTGTTTTAGGGGAGATTTTGCCAACGGTTCAATGGAACTGTTGGTATATGTGTTGCATGAAAATATATACAAACGGTTTTTAAAAACCATTAGTAAAACATTCCCCCAAATTAACAGCTTCACATCCTCTCCCTCATTCACGATACAGAACCTTAAATGAGAGTAATTTGGGGATCTTGGAGCTCCGTCGACTTCCTCTTCCTAAATCCCATTCACGCTGCTAATCTCCTGTAGAATCTTATCACACCCATCCTAAATTAGGTATTTTCTTAACTGGTACCTTATTTTTATTAAAATTTATCTAATATTTCAGTTTTTTCTTTGATTTTGATGTGTATATGTTTTTGTTTCTGTTTTGATTTAGCCTATATGTGATGATCTTGTATCGTCATTAAGATGTGCAATGATGTGGGTTAACTTTGGTTTCCACAATTTCTAGAAGCAGCGGTGCCCAGGTGAACCATAACCCGAGTTCTGTCACCCGATCCACTACAACTCCACCATCCAAGTTAGACTCTTTAAAACACTTCTGAAATACAAGTTCTCTTCCTCCGATTTCCACATTTATTTCAATATCTAGAAAGATCACTTCATTTTTTCCTATTTTAGTGATTTTGGAAAATTTTATGATTCACACTATTTGATATTGAATCAATGACTAATAAATGATTGGATGATGTCTGTGACTAGGTTTGACTTTGGTTTCATATATCATTTGTAACTAAACATACGACATAATACCACTAATATGATGATTCCACATAAGAATGGTGGAATTTTCCTAGGATTATTGGGCTTCATCTTCTTTTGTTCTATTGAGTTTGTAGTGTTGGTTTTTAATGTATTTTATTTTTGTATGGATTTATAGAGATTATGTATTGGGTTCCTTTGGTCATGAATTTCGGGTGAGTTATTCTTATGTTATTATTAGAGATCATTGTATTCATAAAGTGTGCCTAATTTTTTTGTAGGTGGTCTCAACTCACTGAGTGACTATTTGGTTATGTTATTATGATGCCAACGTTAGATTTTTTTGATAATGATACCTATTTATATTTTAATGATATAAATGAGTGGTTTTTAAATATATGTTTATAAAATAGGTAAAAAAATTTCTAAGCGGTTTATTTGGAACTGTACAAATACAGATCCCATTTTTATTGTATTCTAAAATCTCATCAAACATATTTATACTTAGCAAACCCTTTATAAGTTTGGGTCCATTTTTTAGCATTACCACTAATATCCCATAGCTTAATACTATTTTTTGATTGTGTACATCTCATTAAATTTTTTAATGAGTTCACTTCTTCCATCATTAATGTCTTCTAAGGATGTCTTAATAATCTAATAGCCACTTAAATGTTTCCCTGGATTAAATAATGTAATGTATTCTTGGAATAGTCAATTAATTTTTACATTCTAGTAAACCATGTTTCTAGCCTTCATGATTATATGATCTCATAGGTGGGTGTGGTGAATATGGATATAATTTTAAACAAATATATTGAATTTTGTTTTTATCTTCCAGGGATGAAATTTATGCAGTTGGGTTTTTTAAAAGCGATATATAGCAACGTTTTAAACCCCCGCTATATATTCCTAATGGTTGTTTAGTAGTGGATTAAACCACCACAATTTATGGTCATAATTTTTTAATAGTTTTTGTTTCAGCATTTGTTTTCCATGACAAAAAATGGTGAGGATATAATGGCAGTTCAACCCACTATTATATCCTTTCCATTTTTTGGACGGTGAAACCATCGCTAAAACAAAAAATGCCACTAAAAAACATTATTTGATGATTCCCCAAAGCTGCTGCTAAATTTATAGAACTAACCCACCAACCCAGGAAAGCCCCCTACCCCATGAACACCCCGACCCCCTGGACAGCCCCGCCACCCCCATGGACAGCCTGCCCACCACCTTAGACATCTCGTTCCCCCCTGGATAGCCCCCCACCCCACCCCCGGACACCCACCCCCCACCCCACTGACACCCCCATCCCCCTAGACGCCCCTACCGCTGGAAAGCACCCCCACCCCCTTGACACCCCCGACCCCATTGGATAGCACCGCCACCCCTATTGATATCCTGACCATCCCCCATGGACAGCCTGCCCACCTCCCTGGACAGCCCACCCACCCCCTCGACACTCTAGACCCCCTTGACAGCCCCGCCACCCGCATGGGCAGCCCACCCACCCCCTAGACACCCCGTACCCTCCCCCCCCCCAGACAGCCCCACCCACCCCCTGGACACCCCGCTCACCTCCTTGGATAGCCCGCCCACCCCCTGGACTCCCCTTACCCCCTTGGATATCCTGGACACCCCCACGGACAGCCCGCCCACCTGGACACCCCGACCCCCCTATACAGCCTCCCACCTCCTAGACACCTCTGACCCCCCCGGATGGCCCCACCACCCCCAAGACACCCTGTAACCCCCATGGACACCCCGCACCCCCATGGAAAGTCCCTCCACTCCCCTGATCCTCATCTTACTCCTCATCCTGATCTCCCTGAATTAGATAAAGTATAAAACTCATGTACTCCCAACAAGACCCTCAAGGATTATGTATTAATTGATCCACTTCCATTATCTTACAGGAAAATCCTTCAATATAGGCATTAGAAATTTTGTATCATATTTTCTTATTTACACTGTATTTTGTTTTATTTCTTAATATTATTCTCAGGTAGAGTAATGTGTCAGTTATTATTCTATATAAAGCAAACAATTGTCATATACCTAAATATTTTTTTGATTAAACTTCAATATTACTAAATTGCTTAGAAATGACTAATTGCAATTTTTTTATAGAATGGATAGAAGTTGGATGTATGAGAATGATTGGATTTCAACCGATTTTTAAAATAATTTTAACAGCTTTCTAGATTTTTCATTTGAAAAGGCATCAGATAGTGTTCGCATACACTGGCCATGTTTTAATTGTGTTGGAAGACCTTGGTTGAGTCATGAAGTAGTTAGCTATAATATAATCAAATATGGTTTCCAAACAAACAATTATGTGTGGTATCATAATGGAGAGAAAATGGAATCTCAAAATGTTGAGGATCAAAATCATAGGACTGAATTTGAGAGTTTGATATATGATCGATTTCCATTTATTCGGAATCATGAGAAGGAAAGTATTTCCAGCCAACAAGATTTCTATTAAAGCACACATGATGCATCCAATGAAAATGATGATTTTGATAGGGTGAAAAAATTGAATGATGCTGTGATGACTCCAGTATATCGGCAATGTGGTAAAGTGAAAAATTTGTAATTTCTAATCCGATTGTTTCATGGGAAAACTATGTATGGGATTTCATATACTGCAATTGATTACATTCTTACCTTATTGAAGGACTTAATTCCAGATGATGCAGATATTCCCTCAAACCACTATATGGCACGGAAGGTAGTTGATGAACTTGGATTCTCAAAAAAATTCATGCTTGCCCGATTGATTGCATCTTATTTTGGGAGGAAATTGCTGAAAGAAATGATTGTATCAAATGTGGAACCTCTCGATGGAAGCCAAAGATGATGGAACACCATCTCATGTGCCACAAAAAGTAATGTGGAACTTTCCATTGATCCCCAGATTATAGAAACTTTTCATGTCTGATGAAATATCCGTAAAAATGTGACGGCGTGACACCGAGAGAAAAAAGAATAATGAAGAGTTGGTTCACCCTGCAGATGGATTTTCATGGCAGAGATTTGATGCTAGATATCCTAAACTTGTAGCCTAAATGCGTAATGTGATACTGGGTCTTTCATGTGACAGTTTTAATCCATTTGGGCAGATGCTTACTTTTCATAGAACATGGCCGGTTTTCATACACATTTATAACCTTCCCCCTTGGTTGTGTATGAAAAAGCCTTACTCTTTCTTGAGTATACTGATATCTGGCCCTTATGATCCCGACAATGATATAAATGTATACATGAAACCTTTAATAAAAGAGTTGAAACTTCTTTGGTATGTGGGTGTGCCCACATACGATGCATGTTCGAAAGACATATTTCATATGAGTGCTACGCTTATGTGGACAATCAATTATTTTCCTGCTTATGCAATGATATCTGGATGGAGGAAAAAAAGAAAATTGTCATGTCCTGTTTGTATGAAGAATACTCAGTCGAGAAGACTGAAATATCATCGTAGTTTTAGTTTTATGGGACATCGACGATTCTTTCCAATGAACCATCCATATAGAAACAATCGTGGAATATTTGAAAATACCATTGAGAATGATGATCCACCTCAGCGTATGTGTAGAACTGATGTGCTTAATGAATTGAAAGATTTCAGTTATTCATTTGGGAAGGTGTAATGAAATCTATAAAGAGGGAAAATGTTTCCAATGATACCTGTTACAATTGGAAGAAGAAGAGTATATTCTTTGAGTTGTAGTATTGGTCAACCAACTTGTTACGTCATTGCTTAGACGTAATTCACATTGAAAAGAATATATGTAAAATATTGCATTAGATTCTTCTAAATGTCAAGGGGAAGAAAAAAGATGATTTACGATCTCAGTGTGACTTGGTAGATTGGGGGATCAGACCAGAATTACATCCAATTTGTATCAGTGAAAATAAATTGCAAGTTCCATGTGCTTCTTATGTGATTACACCTACTAAAAAAATCAATTTCTGGAAGTGCTAGAGGCTATTAATGTTCCTGATGGCTATTCAAGAAATATATCAAAATGGGTCAACAGAAAAGAGTTGAAGCTGAAATCATTGAAGGCTCATGATTATCACATCCTTTTGCATGAGTTGATTCCAATATAAATCTATATTCTCTTGTCCAATAATGTTAGAGTCTCAGTTATTCGGTTGTGCTATTTGTTTATATATCTTTGTGCTAAGAGGTTTTCCAAATCCTTCCTGCAAAAACTGTTGGCAGATACACCATTAATTTTTTGTGAGTTAGAGAAAATATTCCCTCCATCATTTTTTACATGCATGTTGCATCTGACTATCCATATTCTGACTGAAATACGTTTTGCAGGACCTGTTTCTTTCTGTTGGATTTATCCAACTAAAAGAAACACATGCACATTGAAATCATATGTTCAGAACATGAATTATCCTGAAGGTTCTATTGTGAATGTTTACTTGGATCAAGAATGTATGGATTTCTGCTCAATGTATTTTTCTAATCTTACTATGAGAATAAACAGACCAATGGGAAATGAAAAAGAACAGTATGGGAAATTGAACCAAGTTTTCCATCACTTCCTCGGACAGGAGGAATTCTGGGATCATATACATTGACGACATTAAGCCTTGAAGAGCGAGAGAAGGCCCATCGCACAGTGTTGTTCAATTATGATTTGTTCAATGAGTATATCAAGTAAGTAAATTGTACATGTATCTCTTATCTTATCTCTTGTAATTTTAAATATTTTTTAAACTATTATTCTTTTTATCTCTAGGGAACATAAATAATTGATATATAGAAAGCATCCTTCTTTATCTTTGAGATGGAAAGAGAATTTTCATAGAAAAGGGTATTCTTCTTGGTTGAAATTGAAGGTAAAAATATTTCTGTAATAACTAAATAAAAATAATATTTAATTAAGTTTACTATTTGTTTATATTTCAGGTATCGAGATTGCATGCAGACTCTATTTCTGAGGAAATAAGATATTTGGCTTTTGGTCCTAATACCATGGTTCGTGATTGTAAATCACTTGTGATCAATGGATACAAATTTATTATCACTGAAGGAGAAAGAAATATGAGAACATAGCATAATGGTGTTATGCTAACTTCCACAATAGACTGTTATGCCAGTTCAGCAGATACTAGACCTCGTTCTGAAAATGTAGCTTATTATGGAGTCATGGAGAAAATAATAATTTTGGATTATTACTCGCATGCTCGAGTCACGATAATGAAATGTCAATGGTTTTATCCACAGACGTGGCAAGGCACCTTTATTGATAATTGTGGATTTAGAGTTATTGACAAGACTCGCAATCTTGCCACTGATGAACCATACGTATTGGCAACAATGGTGAAATAAGTTTTTTATGTCGAAGATCATCGTCATCCTAAATTCGGTGTAATTATTGAAGTAAATCCCAGACATTTTTTTGATGATGGTGATGATTAAGTTGACACTACTCTACTGCAATTGGAATCAATCCTTTTATTACTTATGATGAAGCCAATTGCTCAATTATCAGAGTTGATTGTGAACCTGAAGTTGTGGTGGGAAATATATAGAATCATACAGTCGTGTTCTCACCTACATGTTTCACCTACATCACTCAAAGTGTGTATCCTAGTACTTAAATTCAAACAACCATAACACTTCTATTTCTTTATTTTTTTTTATCAGAATGGTTTTTATATATTTTGTTTTTTGGGTTACACATTAGTTATCTATTTTTAATTACTTCCATATTTGTTTTCATTGCAGTAAATGACACCCATTGAAGAGAGGCGGTGGAAAAAGATGACAGAAAATAATCGTCGCATGATACAGATAGGCGTTTCTCCACTCATCCCTATTGTGAGTATTTTATTTCAAATATAAATATTTAAATAACTTATAATATCATGTTTTTACTTTTGTGTAAAACTCTTTTTCAGGATCCACCCCCTAGACGAGAGATATCTGACGAGGATCCTGATATTGCTCCCTGTAGTGAGGCTGGTGGTAGGAGGGGCAGTGGTGTCAGAGTTGGACGATCATCTAGTGGTCCTGGTACTAAGGCCGGTGGTACGAGGGCTCGTGGTGCGAGAGTTGGAAAATCCACTACCACAGACGTATCTTCTACGACCTATTTTGATCTGGCTGTGTCTTTAGGGACACACGGGATATTTAGGCCTCCGATGTATACACTACCAGTTGGCCAGACGTCTATTCTATCATCTTTTTCTTCTGGTTCATTATCTTCGAGCTATTATATTCCACCTTCTTTGACTCCTGCTCTGACATAGTATGTGGCTAAGGAGAATACACTGAGGGACACTCCACCTGTACCAGATATTCCTTCTGCTTCTACACATCAAAGGACGCCCATTGATCTGACAACCACAGGTATATTTATATAACTCTATCAAATTTTTATACCAAAATTTATTTTTATTATAAATTTTACTGATATTATTTTTCATTAATAACATATTAATCTA
Source organism: Viscum album (assembly GCA_963277665.1). Classification (NCBI taxonomy): domain Eukaryota; kingdom Viridiplantae; phylum Streptophyta; class Magnoliopsida; order Santalales; family Viscaceae; genus Viscum; species Viscum album. The sequence goes on along the minus strand of OY728150.1, from coordinate 1,875,264,224 downwards.
CAGATAGGAGGCGGGTGAGGGGGCGTACTCACTTGCGTGTGGTATGGAACCGCCAGACACAGTTGATGGTTGAATACAATGTTGATGGACAAATGATTGAGAAATCTAGGTAGTAATGTCGGGGTTTTTTGGGGACGCTAGACAAATTATCCGATATCATTCCGGTCAGCCCTCTCTCTTGGAGACATCTGCCACACGAATTCAAGGATGATGCATGGGCACAAATATGGGTAAAAAATCTATTGGATTTAATGTAGTATTTTTTTTGTATTTATATGAACTAATATATTGGTTTACAGCTTCAGTTTAACTTCCCTGATGGCGAACGTGCATGACCAGTGCGTTTAAAAGAGCTAGGAGAGCTTTGGATAGCTTATAAGCATGAGCTGTATGTTGGATAGTGTGATTGAGTGGGCACGAAGTTGGATACATTACCTATCATGGATGACTTCCCAATAGAGCAATATCTCCAAATGATTATCCATTGGGAGACTGCCAAATTTAAGGTATTAATCTCATTTGAGGTATTTAAATGACAGTTTTCATATTTTGCATTAATATATTCTTATTGATTATTAAACATTATTTAGGAATCTTCTAAAAAACAAAACAAAAGTTGATTCAAAGTAATACCTCCACACTTTGGGGTGCACAACTATGTCTGGTCATGAGAGGAAGCTGGTACGACATAGTTGTTTATAATTTCTATTTAGGACATTCCCTTTTTATTGCTTCCTACTTAAATTATGTGAATTATTGAATATTGAATATATGATCATAATTTCACTTTATATTGTTTCAATGTCATTAAAGAAGCACAAATTGAATATTGAAGGACATATCCCTCGAGGAATATTATTTTGCTCGAGTAGAAGAAAATAAGATGGAACTGCCATAAATGAACCAACCCAAGAAAATATTGTAAGTTTTGATTTTCTTATTTTAAAGTTTAATATCTATTTTGAAATTTGATAATATATTAATATTTTTAATAGGTTTATATAGAGGCTCTTGATTCCCAAGAGCCTGAAAATTTTGGGCCACACGATCATTTATTTCAGGTTTTGGGAGAGGAGCACTCTGGTCGAGTACACTGCTGACCTGGTAAGAATATAGTCCTGACGAGGTATTGGTCCTCGCCAAGTATCTATTTTTGTACCACTAAGTTGGAACAGGTCAAGGAGCATGCAAGACAGCCTAATAAAAGGGTCATAGAGTTGGAAGTACACGTTCAAATGAGGGACAAATAATTTATGAAACTGATGAAAGATTTATCTTCATCACTTCCACCAGAGGCCAGCACGGCTTGTCAGACATTTATTTCGTCGATGGGTGAATTATCCATTGCACCTGGTGGAATCTCTAGTGGGGGTTGAGATGATGTTGTTCCCAGTGATAATGAGGATGAGGGCAAAGATGAGGATGAGGACGAGGGAGAGGATGGGGCCGAGGGTGAGGATGGGTGCGAGGAAGAGGATGAAGTCGGTGATGAGCATGGGGACGATGACGAGGATGACGACGAGGACAGAGATATCGGCGAGGATGAGGCCTATGATGATAGTGGTGATGGTGATGGTGATCATGGGCAGATTGATCCATTGCATTTTTGAATTCTGTATAACTCTTTATTTTTGAACCTAGTTTTCCACTCTGGTATGGATTTTTTTGAATTCTATATAACTCTTTATTTTTGACCAAATATGGAAGCCTAATGATATTATAACGGTTTCTAGGTGAGTGATGCTATACGAGATTTTATGGGTTATTGTGAGGAGTTTCTTTCCATTTAATTGATTGGTTCATAAAACATAAGTTGGTTTTTTATTCTGTTGTGTATGTGTGTAACCCGAAATTCAAGGTAGGTGGTTCCATTTCTGGCCTATGATAATGAATCTACGTTTTTTGATTTCAAAATTGATTTATAAATTGATTAATGAAATTGGCGTGATTTTTGTATGTGTTGAAAAAGTGTTTTGAAATAAAAATGGGTTTTCCTTGGCTTTTGATAAATGTATTATAAATGGTTTTGAATGGTTTTCAAGTCATTGAAATGGGTTTTTGAAAAATAGAACATGGGTTACCGTGGGTACTTAGGTAAAAAGTTTATCTTAATGAAATCATCCATTTCATTGTGGTTATCAAGGAGGTTTGACTTGGTTTTACCACTATTTTCTAGGCCTATTATTCTTGGGGACTGATATTGACATTTTGGGGAGATTACTCTTGGGGTTTTCCTCTACTTCATAGGGATGTTGTTATTAGATCTGCTTTTTTCACCTGATTCTTATTGTATGATTAGTCTACTACCTAGACCTTTAGTATTCCTTGGTACTATGATACACATTTTACTATTTTTTATTACATAGATTTCTTAGTTAGGAATGTACTTCATGTTTATGCATGTGGAAAACGATATGGAAAATGTGCTTTGAAGTAGAAGGATTTTTGAGTGAAATTGATATAATATTATCTCTAATGAAATTACAATTCCATGGTTATTTTATTCACACCATGACCAATTTTAATGAGGTAATGAGATATACACTCGAAGTGGTACCCAAAATCCAACAATAGAGGATAAGAACATATACCACTCAATAATTAAGGCATGTTTTGTGGATATTTTTTTATAAATAATAATTATTTTCATGAATCCTATAATTATAGGAAAGTAAGGTTTCCAAACTATGTTTGAAGGATGATTGAAAGGTGATAAATGAAACCAAACCATCTGAGAATTTTTTTTATCCATTTAAAGAGGTCCAGGACTATATTCAATACATGATCAATCATTTGTGACTTGTAAGAGTCAACCACACCTCAATCTAAGGGGTGGTGTGGCCAGCACCACTCAAAGTGTCTCACTTTTCTTTGAAATGGACAACAGTTTAACTAAAAACAACAACTAAAATACAGAAAATGGACCAAACACATTAGGATTCTTTTGATACTTTAAGAAAAGTATCCATGGGACATTTGTGACGTGTAATATTCAACCCCGCCTCAATATGAGGCACGGTGTGGCCGGTACCACTCAAAGTGTATTTCTTTTGTTTGAAATGGACGTGATTTTAAGTGAAAACAACAACTGGCATTCGGAAAACTGACCAAACACATTAGGATTGTGTTGAAACTTTAGGAAAATGATACATGGGTCATATGTGATGTGTACGAGTCAACCCCACCTCAATTTGAGTGCTAGTGTGGCTGGTACCACTCAAAGTGTCTTTCTTTTGTTTAAAATGGATGTGCTTTTATGTAACAAAATGACATACAGAAAACCGACCAAACACATTCAGATTGTGTTGATAATTTATGAAAACGATCCATGGGTAATTTGTGATGTTTACAAGTCAACCCCACCTCAATTAGAGCCGCGCTGTGGCCGGCACCACTCAAGGTGTCTCACTTTTCTTTGAAATGGACAACAGTTTAAGTAAAAACAACAACTGACATACAGAAAATGGACCAAATGCATTAGGATTATTTTGATACTTTAGAAAAGTATCCATGGGTCATTTTTGATGTGTAAGAGTCATCCCCTTCTCAATAAGAGGCACGGTGGGGCCGGTACCACTCAAAGTGTCTTTCTTTTGTTTGAAATGGACAAAATTTTAAGTGAAAATAACAACTGGCATATGGAAAACTGACCAAACACATTTGGATTCTGTTGAAACATTAGGGAAACAATAAATTTGTCATATGTGACATGTACGAGTCAACACCGGCTCAATCCAAGGGCCGGTGTGGCCGGTACCACTCAATGTGTGTTTCTTTTGTTTAAAATAGATGCGCTTTTATGTAAAAAAACAACATACGGAAAACCGATCAGACGCATTTGGATTGTGTTGATACTTTAGCAAAACGATCCATGAGTCATTTTTGACATGTATGAGTCAACCCCGCCTCAATCTGAGTTGTGGTGTGGTCGGCACCACTCAAAGTGTCTCACTTTTCATTGAAATGGACAACAGTTTAAGTAAAAACAAAAACTGACATATGGAAAATGGACCAAACGCATTCATATTCTTTTGATACTTTAGAAAAACTATCCATGGGTCATTTGTGACGTGTACGAGTCAACCCCGCCTCAATCTGAGGGACATTGTGGCCTGTACCACTCTAAGTTTCTTTCTTTTTTTTGAAATGGACAGGATTTTAAGTGAAAACAACAATTGGCATACGGAAAACTAACCAAATGCATTCGGATTATGTTTAAACTTTAGTAAAATGATCCATGGGTCGTATGTGATGTGTACAAGTCAACCTCGCCTCAATCTAAGGGCTGGTGTGGCTGGTACCATTCAAAGTGTATTTCTTTTGTTTAAAATGGATGTGCTTTTAAGTAAAAAAATGACATATGGAAAACCAAAAAAAATCATTCGTATTGTGTTGATACTTTAAGAAAATAATCTATGAGTCATTTGGGACGTGTACGATTCATCCCCGCCTCAATCTGAGGCGCGATGTGTCCGGAACCACTCAAAGTTTCTCACTTTTCTTTGAAATGGACAATAGTTTTACTAAAAACAACAACTGACATGCAGAAAATGGACTAAAAGCATTAGGATTCCTTTGATACTTTAGGAAAAGTATCCATGGGTCATTTATGATGTTTAAGATTCAACCCCGCCTCAATATAAGGCACGGTGTGGCCGGTTCCACTCAAAGTGTCATTCTTTTGTTTGAAATGGACAGGATTTAAATGAAAACAGCAACTGGCATACGGAAAAATGACCAAACGCATTCAGATTCTATTGAATCTTTAGGAAAACGATCCATGGGTCATATGTGATGTGTACGAGTCAACCCTACCTCAATACGAGTTCCGGTTTGGCCGGTACCACTCAAAGTGTCTTTCTTTTGTTTAAAAAGGATACGGTTTTATGTAAAAAAACGCCATATAGAAAACTGACCAAACACATTCAGATTGTGTTGATAATTTAGCAAAACTATTAATGGGACATTTTTGATGTGTAATAGTGAACCCTGCCTCAATATAAGGCACAGTTTGGTTGGAAGCACTCAAAGTGTCTAACTTTTCTTTGAAATGGACAACAATTTAAGTAAAAAAAACAACTGACATATGGAAAACGGACCAAACACATTTAGATTCTTTTGATACCTTAGTACAAGCATCCATGGGTCATTTGTGACGTTTACAAATCAACCCACCTCAATCTAACTCATATTGTGGCCAGTACCACTCAAAGTGTCTTTATTTTGTTTAAAATGGATACCCTTTTAAGTACAAACAATCGGCATACGAAAAACCAACCAAACGCATTCTTATTGTGTTTATACTTTAGGAAAACGATCCATGGGTCATATGTGATGTGTATAAGTCAGACCCAACTCAATATAAGGCACGATTAGGCCGACACCACTCAAAGTGTATCTCTTTTGTTTAAAATGGACACCATTTTAAGTGAAAACAACCACTGACATACGAAAAACTGACCAAATGCATTCGGATTCTATTTAACTTTAGGAAAACTTTACATGAGTCATTTTTGACGTGTTCGAGTCAACACTACCTCAAACTGAGCCGCGGTGTGGCCGAAACCACTCAAAGTGTCTAACTTTTCTTTGAAATGGACAATAGTTTAAGTAAAAACAACAACTGGCATACGAAAAATAGACCAAACACATTCGGATTCTGTTGATACATTAGGCCAAGGATTTATGGGTCATTTGTGACATGTAATACTCAACCCCACCTCAATATGAGTCCTGGTGTTTCCGGTACCACTCAAAGTTTCTTTCTTTTGTTTAAAATGGATACACTTTTATGTAAAAACAACCAGTATACGGGAAACCACCCAAATGCATTCGGATTGTGTTGATAATTTAGGAAAATGATCCATGGGTCATTTTTGACGTGTATCAGTCAACTCCGCCTCAATATGAGGTGCGGTGTGGATGAACCCACTCAAATTCTCTCTTTTGTTTCAAAAGGACATCATTTTAAGTGAATACAACTAAAATTTACACTCATCAACGATAGTCGCAAACTCTTTTTCATGAGTTGGGTATTTTCACTCATGGGGTCATAAGTGACGAGACTCCTAAAAAAATACATTTTCACCATATATTATAAAAAATACATGTTCAATGAAAAATTCAACACAAATCATTACATACCCAAATCTAGGATCAGAAAAAAATGGGATTTGATCCAATTTCAAACTCTTATTCAACTCTAATAGGTATTTCTCAGACTATTCTGCCTATTATAATTTGATGGGGAGATGGGGGGGTTGTGCTGGTTGGGGGGTTGTGCAGGGGTGAGGTGAATTACTACCTGATGATTGTTGTCATATGAATATTGAAATAGAGAATTGTAGTTCATGACATGGTTGGAAGTGTTTGATGGTTTTATGTGTTTTTTGTGCTATTTTAGGTGTTTTCTATACTGTTTTAAGTTTGTGTGGTTTTTTTGATTTTCGTTATACATGTGTATAGTGGAGGGGCTACTAGAGGGCTATTGTATAGTAGTTCTAGAAAAACTCAATAGCAACAGTTTAGAACCGTTGGTATAAGAGTTCTGGAATTCTGGAAAAACACAATACCAACGGTTTAGAACCGTTAGTAAACGAGTTCTGGAAAACACAATACCAACAGTTTTCAATAGTTGGTATAATAATTCTCAAAAAATAAATTACCAACGGTTCTAAACTGTTGTTATACATTGAGAGAAATTTAAAAAAAACAATATATACCAATGGTTTCTAAAAACCATTGGTAAAAATGTTATACAAACATATACCAACGATTCTCTTGCATCCATTGGTATATCAATAAATACAGTGGTATATACCAACGGTTTAGATCAAACCATTGGTATAAGGAATTCCTCATGGCTTACTAGCCTACGGTTTGTAAAACCATTGGTATAGGCTATACCAATGGTTTTCCAGCCTATTCCAATGGTTTATAACCGTTGGTATAACCTTCTTTTCTAGTAGTGCCTCTTAATCTATGCGTTTAATTTTTATTACTTTCACAAATATTTTTTTTTTCAAAATATAATCTGACAAAATTATACATTATAAATTATTCTAATTCAAAATAGAGAATCCATATTGAAATATTCCAATAACTAAAGTGGTAGAAATTAATTTAAATTTAATCTCGTAGATGAGATGAACAAGGGGGATTATAAGGTGAAAATGTTCATAAGTTTGATATGATTGTATATATAAATTAAATTTGAAACTATTTTGAATGTGATACATTTGTTTAAATGATAAAATAAATCAAATTATACTTCAAAACATAATTTAACTATATAAATAAATTATACAAAAAAAACTATTTTGAACTATTATTCATTATTATTCAATATTCATCAAAATGGGAAAGATCTCTAAAAAATACTTAAAATAAACCCAAAGTTAATATTGATATCATGATTTCAAAAATTATGTTTATTCCTTCATAAAAAAATTATAAAATTTTCAAAAAAATATATTTAAAATGAGTTCTCCATTAAAATGTGTTAAAATAGACTTAAAAATATAGAGTTTTTTATGCTTGAAATTGGATTTATTCTTTTTTTAGAAGCATCAAACATATTAGATATATGAGAAAAAAAATTGATAAAAATTTGAAAAAATAATATATTTTGTCTTATTGATTCCCACATGAACTATATCTTGGCTATAACTACTACTAAAAATAATTATATTAACAATATATTATTTTTTGTTATAACTTAATTTAGCATGAAAATTAAGATTTTAGAGAAACTCAATGTTGTGTGTCTGGTGCGCTATTGAAAATAAAAATACCTTTAAGTTAAAACAATATTTCATTCATAAGTATTAATAAATATGAAAAATAAATATTATATAATTACCTAAGATGTAACAATTGATTCCTCACAGGATTATTTAAAAGGGGATCACTTCAAAGGGAAAGTTTCTTGACTGGTCTAGTTCCTATCAAAAAGGTTAAAATTATGAGTTAATTAAATAATTATAGGACCATTTAATTTATTTGTTTATAATTCAATGTGATCAATAATATTATTTATGATATACTCTCTCTCATTCTCCAAAATATGGTTTCTGAAGAGAAATAGGCGTCGGTTAAGGGTATATATATTTGAGGTTATGTTGTCATAGTTGAAGAGATGTTACCAGATCATGATTTCCAACCTATTGGGACCAATATCATTGTTAATATATATGTGGATAAATATTTTTATATAGTATAATGAAATATCTTTTTGAAATTCATGATTAATATTAGATTCCCTAAATGGGTTTTTATCGTTTCTTACATATATATTCATTACCTTGGTTCTTGGTCACTAAAGTGGGTAAGAAGTTTGGATTATTCTAGTACGTAGTCCACCACATTCGTTATTTATTTTCTTTCATTCCCATGACTAACTCAATATTAATCTAAATATATATAATAAAAAGGGATATGTTCTTACTAAAAAATATAAATGGCTCCATAGTTATCCTTATCTATGTTTTTGTGCCAAATATTTTTATTCAGAATAAAAAAATACATTAAGGTGGTTTTTTATCAATTATGGATTATGGATTGTGAATATAATAAACTCCAATAATATATATTTTTTTGAGAAAAATAATGGCTAAGAGGTCTCAAATTATTTTTAAATAGTGTGTTTTTAAAAGATTCATTCCCGATTAAGTGCCTTGGTGTGCCAATATATTATGGAAGAATAGTAATCTATCACTTTGATGGCCTAGTGGATATAATTATAGGGTGTATCAGTTATTGGAAATGTATAATTATTTCATTAAATGAATGATTCAATTTCATTTCTTTCATCTCGTCAACCATTCTAATGAATATAGTTTTATTAATTATATATCCCAAAGAAGCCACCAAGAAATTAAAAGGCATTATCAATGACTTTTTAGGGGATTATTACCATGAAAAAAATGTCACTAGGAATGTTGGGATCTCTGGGTGATATATTTTACTAAAATTTTTATTAATGTCAAGAATTTAGAAGAATTAATGTAGAGTATGGTTGTGAATATTGATTAAGATTCTCTTATAGGTTAGTCGTTGTTGACTAAATTGGTTAACAGTAAATATGCTATGATAAAAGTGTCTATTCATATTGGGATATCTCTAGCCATCCAAGACTGGTTCAGAATTTAAGATTGTTTTCAAGTCATGATCTACCCCTCCCAATGGATTATCAATTATTGGGACATGCTATTCTGGGATTTAAACAATGCGAGATGATCTCTCACCTTTCCTTTATATACATATCTAACCATGAATTCTTTACATGGGTGTGGACTTAATTGGGCTCAGTAATGTTTATAATTATGGGGATGAGAAGTATCACTCCTCGAGTACCTCATGGGTGTATTTTTACTCCATCTATCTATATCATATTCACTAGATTAGAGTATTTCAATCTCATATATACTCCCGGTATCTCAGAGGAAGGAGGAAACAACCTGTGAAACAAGGTCAACCTTATTAACCTCGATTATCTATTGTGATTGGTGAAATATGGATATTTTATGTTGGATAAACACATCAATAATAATGTTATTTAGATATATTTAAATTGTTTAAGATAATCCAACATAAATATTGAGACTATGAACCACAAATTTCATTGAAGTTAGTCTCATTATACTTATCAGGTAATATGGTTTTTTTGGGTATACCCATATTCTTTTGTTCCCTTAATCAGTTCAATGTTGATTGTTTTGGGAGTGTGGATCCTACTTCCTATAAAGGGAACACCTATAATGTGTTTTTCATTTAGTTGAATAATTCTATGGGAACCATATAACTATATTAGACATTCAGCCTCATTTATCATCTAGATAATATAAAAGAAAAAAATATAACATTATTTGTAAATATGAGTTCAACTTATATAAAAAACACTAATAATATTACCATTTATATTCTTCACCACATTTTAAATTATATTCTGGAAGACAGCGAAAAGAACGGATTGGGACACTATGTGAAATGGAAGAAAATAAGTGGGTCTAAATCTCTATAATAATGGTGCTAGTACAAACATTTACATAATGGGGGGAGGTATTATGCAGGACCAATAATATTTAGTGATAATTATATTTAGTTATTTTAATGGAGAGGGAAACTTGCTCGTTTCTAAAGAATGAGATCGTTCTAGTGGTCTTATACTAAACAGAATTAAAAATTGTTTCCTAGTTAATATAGAATATTTATCATCCCTACTTTTCAACATCATAAGGTGAGCTTTATCTTCCCATTGGTCCACTATCAACATCATTATAGAATGTAAGAGGCACTTTGAAAAATATTTTGAGGCTCTTCAAACATATTTAGATGGTAACAATTCATTATATAATGTGGATTCAAAAGGTGATCTTAATACCTCACTAAAATTTTATAGTACCATGGGATCCATTCTCAACATGGTGTGACATTTTTTTGGTTATTACCAATGGCTCAATTACTTTATACCTCATGTTATCATTCCTAGAATTTATATCCTTCATAATATTTTATTATTTTATTATTTAATGATAACCATTAAGCTTGTTGTTATTGTAATTAGCTGCAATATGCTTTTTGTAATGTGGTGATTATCTAGGATAAGTTGGGAATTAGTTGTGCCTATTTTGAGAATGGATTTATTGATTAATATAGATATAGATTCTTTTAAATGGTTTTGAATAGGGGGGTTTTTAAATGGTATGTAATGATGATACAATTATTGATATGAAAATGGTAATAAAGTTGGTTATTGTGAAACGAGATGAAATTGTGTTGGATATAGTGATTATTAGTTTGTGCTCTATTGTGGGGTTTTCATACAATTAAAATGTGGCAATGTAATATGATGGGAAGTGTTTGAAATGGTAATGGGTTCTCTTTATGAATGAATGTTAATAAATTAAGTGGAAGAGTAATGTATGGAAATAAAAGTGGGATGTGGTTGTAATTGTTTTCCATACAATATGGAACCTGAATTACATAATTATTGTTATATAGATGGTAATATTAAATCAAAAATTAGATAAGGAATATAAAAAATTGGGTAGTTATGTATGCTTTGGTGGTTTTATTACAAGGTATTAACGGTTTGTTTGGTGGCATAGAAATTGTATGTTATGGTAATGCATGGTGGTGATTGTGTAGAGGTTGTGATAATGTTAAAGTGATGTTTGGTGTTACAATTTTAGGTTTTTCTTGTGTGTGGATACCAATATGTTGTACTATCCTTGTTATTTCTATATGCACCACACCTGAATCAGCTAACCTCACCAAAACATAAATGTTTTGGGTTATGAGAGTTTTCCTCGATATCTAGGTTTGGGAGGGAATTGATGGCCGATTAATCCTTCTCCCCAATCTCTCTTAATATAATGTTAAATTGTGGAATTATAATGTTGTGTTGATATTGAGAGGGAGGTGGAGGGAATGAGAAATATTTCATTCATGTCTATGATACCTTCAATTGATGGATACATGTATGAAATTGGATGTAGATTTGTTTTTTTGAACTGATTCCAACATAGTATATTGGATCCTACTCATTCGATAAATGGGTTGGGATGTTGTTTGAACAACCAAAACTAAAATATGGACATAAAACTATGGCTCTATAAACAAAATATTTAGAATCGTGGTAATAGGGTGGTCTACAACCATGGTTATTATCAACATGCGGTTATAGGCCACCTTGGGATAGCCTTTATGAAAAGTTTACTCAAATTGTGGTAATATATACAAATATAGGCATAGTTTTGTAAAATTATGGTTGTATGGGGATGCGTGATTGTGGTGAGAACTAGAAATTTTCCACTGGAATTCATGGGGAAGTCCTATTTGCATGGTTTTTGGAATACTATGGAAATATGTGTATATAGACTCACATATGGACACTATTTAAACAAAGCATGGTGATAACTCCATTTACAAACATAGTTTGATAATGCCATGCAAAAATTTACAACTATAGGAAAAGTTTGATTAATCCAAAGGAATTTTTCTAGCTATTTCCAAAGTTTGTTAATCAGGGATATTGATCTAGTTCGTATGATACAAAAGGCATATAGGAAGTGGAAATTTTATGTTGGAGAATGGGAGATAAAAAAGGAGGAAGTGGTTGTGGGGAACTGTTTTGATATAACATTGATATTTAGTTATTCGTTAAATATATGATTGTGAGAGAGATATAGAGAGAGACTTGTGAGGCCTGTAGCTAGTTGATCTTGTGTTGATGCATGTTGGTTCGGTTGTCTATTCACTGAAGTAATAGATTACATATTACATATTTTAATTTGATTTATTAAGTGTGATACTACTGATTATAATTGTTATACTAACCCTTCTAAATATAAAACTATTTCTCAAGATTCTAGGGTGGGTTCAAATACTGATATTAACATTACAAACATGGATCTTAGGATTTTTGTGGGAGCTAAAACCTTAAGATTTATTTTGGAACATTCTTTTGAGACTTGTGTATGTATGACGTTGAGTATATTATAATTATTATGGGATTTTGGTTTTATTCATATCATTTTATGATATTGATTTGTTGGTGTTTTATATATTATTGGGATGTATTAGTGAAATTACTCTGAATTGCATGAATTACACCCTTAGGGCCATTTAAAACCTTATGACCTACTTAAAATGGTTATCATGGTACACTCTTATCTTCAATGATGGAATGGGTGGTTTTACTAGTAAATTAATTTGTGAAACATGGTATACAAAGGAGATCATGTTGATTATAAATATTAAATAAGTATGCATGAGTTCAATTTAAATAATGGAGTCTTGTGAGATTTATAGATTATATTTATTAATCAATTAGAAATATTTCATAAGAATATTGACAGAATGAATATAGGTAATTTATTAGTGTTTCAATATTTAAAATATAGAATATATTTCATGAAAAAATAAAAAATTATTTTAAACTAATGATTTTTGAAACATGAATAAGAGAAATCATGAGACAATGTTTGGAGGAAGGTTTCCAAAATATGACATTCAAATAATATCCTAGTGTATATTTTATGTTTTTATAAGAAGAAAAGAATAAGAGAGATGATAGACTATAATCACAAAAAAAATATTTTATATATGATAGTCTTGAGTATATTGATATATTTAATCCAAAAATAAAAAGAGACAATGAATAATATCAAAACAACTAGTTTAAAAAGTTAATAAGGAGTGTATAGATGATCCACTAATGATTTTCACTACAATCTTAGGATTGTAAATAAGAGAAGGATTGAAGATTATAAGTTCTACACTTCTATATACAGTAGTTGAAGAATGTGTAAAATGGGATAATTCAAATATAAAATCCCTTTCTTCTAGACAAAAAGTGTTTCTATCATTTTCAAGGAAGATATAGAGTAATTATTCATAGAAGGAGGATTTTGTCATCTAACTTAAAAAAATTAAATTTTTGTGAATGTGGATACCAATAGAGTATATTTCGTTATTTAAAGATACTATAGTCAAGTATTTTTATGATATATATCTAGATACCCTAATGTCAATAAAATATTGAATACCTTCCCTGAAGTGGAACATATAGGAGGATAAGAGGCATTAATTACCCTTAGATCATCAATACAGCTCTCCGAAATCAATAAAAGGTAGCGTTCCATGGTTGATGAGTGATTGAACCGAAAAAATTATATGGATGTGATCTTTAATTTAGGGTAATAGTTATCAAGACTTTTTCCAACAAACTATGGATTGAGTGTATATTGATATAGTGACACAATGTTGTGAGTATACTATATATGTTTTCCCTAATTGGTATAGCACATAAAATCTTCTTGTCTTATAAAAGCATTACAATCCTATATTATTGTGTATATTTCTGAGAGAACTCCTTTAATTGTAAAATGATTAACATTGTTCCTTGATAAATGGGTAAAATTTCCTAAAGGTAGAATAAAAATTAACAAAATGATGTTTAATTTTTGAAGCACTTTGATCCACCCCAACCTCTCTGGGTGTCTTAGGTTGTAACAAGTGGTATTAGAGTCAAATGATTATGGAATGATTTTCAACCTCAAAATCAATATTTAAATATGTTATACTCAAATAATAAGTGATTAATTATCCATTTTCTTGATGAATTAACATCAATGGTTGGTTTACATAATTTTTTGGGTTCCATCATGCTTTTAGAAGTGTGGTTATAGATTATATTCTCCAAGATGTCGATTTCACATGAAATAATGGAAATTATAGTGATGGAATGAATGAAAAGATCATATAAATATCATTTTTTATTTATGTTCACAACAAAATCACACATTTTGATAGTATCAATAAAGTATTAAAGACCTTGGAAACCCTTTATATTTAAAGTAGGATAGAATCCAATGATGGAATGACAATTACATAATGCTTTTAGTAAAGAGGTTGTTCATGTAGAAACAATAGTAAGATCTAATCCTATAATTAGATGGTGGGATAATTTTATATGATTCATAGAGAATAAAACACTATCTTAAAATATTTTTCCATAGAGAACAATAGCTTTTTTAAAGTGGAATTCATTTTAAATGTTGATATATTGAAGATATGCACAAAGATAAAGGATAAGGGTGAACAAATTTAGGAACATTTTTATGAGATATGAAACAAGGTTTTCATGAAAAAATAAATAAAATAAATAATTATACATGTCATGAAAAAATTGAAGAGAGTAAAAAATTTAAAAAATAAGCTAGATTAAGGATGGAGATCCGGATTTACCAACTAAAGTACAATATATTAAAATATTTTGGTGATTAAATAAAGATCAGATCCATAAAGGGGATAGAAATGTTGTAGATTCCCACTATAGAATCCTCAAAAACTAAATAATGAAAATTCCTAATTTTTATATAGTGAAAAAATAGAATAGTACTTAAAAAACATAAAATAAAAGCTCACAAATAAATCTAGCTATAGTGTTCCACAATAATGGAAGAGTATGAAAAACCATCAGTATGTTTCCATTGGCTCATGAGATTAATTTATAAATGAAATATGCTACAATAACATATCAATAGATAAGTAAAAGTAAGAGGTAATTTTTTTATTTGATATATTTTATTTTTACATATAATTGGATTGTGGATAGATAATAAAACATAAAAAAGAACTAATGATTTTATAGGGGATCTCCCCATTACCAAGGGGGGATCTATACTGTAAGACCATATTTTATACTATAAATTAGATTTATTATCTTGGAAAAAAACATGGAGCACAATGAAGTGTGAATAAACTACCTATGTTGATCAACGTAGAATAGTCCTCTTAGAAATAAATGTATACAATTTAGAAGATAATCAAAATTGGGGAATCTATTCCCAAAATAAAAGAAGATATTATTATCTTGAATAAACACTCTTCTAGGTTAAATATCTCTAATATAACCCTTATATCATTCTAATAAATTAAATATGAGGAATAATTAAGTTAGATTATCCATGCTACTACTAAGCAGTAGAGGAATACTAGTTGTTTTTTCCATTCCTAATGAAATAATAATTACAAAGAAGGATTCAATAAAAAAGAATCCATGGAGGAAAGATATTATAGTTTATTTAATCCCATAATAAATATATAATCCAATAAAAGAAAGATTTATAATGATAAATCCATAATTTCTGGTGATTTATGTACTATAGTTATGGAAGTAATAGACACAATGAGGGATTAGATGAAGGACAATAAAAAAGGGTTAGTCTATCATGACCAACCCCATTTCTCATCTTGGGAAAGTATGAGGTACCCCTATCCTCTTGTATTTAAGCACTTCTCATAATTTTAAGAGATATTGAATAATTAAGTTTTAAATAAGATCCATCTTGTGAATATGTTGAAATAATAAAAATGTATGGGTGGGAATAATAAAATAAAATATCATAAATATAGAAAGGTATAAGGGAAACAAGTAGAGTCCATGGTAATGAATATTCTCAATTGCTGTTAGGAATAGAAAATATATTTCATTAAGGACATTTTCTGACTCAAAAAGTAGTTTTGAGAAACAAATTGTATATTTTAAGATAAAAATAGGATCAAAGGACTACAAAATTATACTATATGTTGGAGGTGAATTAGATTTTATAAAAATAATACAAATATGTTTTATGAACCTATCTACAAAATTCATTAGATGACATTTTCTACCAATAGAATTTTTAAACATAGTAAGAAATATTTTGAAATATATAGTAATAATATTTTTTATAACTTACATAATAGAATTTTATACTTATAAAAACAAGTATACCTAACTTTATAAAGTTATTAAGAAAAGATAAAAATAATTTTAAAAGAAAATCCAAAAATTATTATTCCGTGTGAAGGATGTCTTTAAACATACTTAAGGTTTCCATGATATTCGTCTTTTTATGAGGTATATGTTCCATCTACCAAGACAAACCTCCATCCAATGGCCCGAAGGCCTTAAATATTTATTGATTTATTGATAATCCACCTTTCAAGGGGTGAGGTGGAACCCTTACAAGGCCCGTAGTCATAAGTATTACATGGACCGTAGACCTTAGAGGAATTAACCTCCCCTAGGCATTAACCATTACATACAACCAAGAATAACTACATAGAACTGCTCCTCCCCAGCATCATAATCGTGATTCATCACTCCTCCTACGCATGGCTATTTGTCTAGGCTATCCAATGCATGCTCAGGCTTGCCCTGATGGCAAGTGTCATACCCTCTCATTCTTTCAATCCATATAGCTTCTGTTGTGGTAAAAGCTCCTTTCTCATCCTCCTATAGAGCTTGTTCCTTGTAGGTTATCTGGTTTGTATCTACACATAAGGTGTCCGGAAGGCCTCGAGGTGGCCCAAAGGCCTTACTAGCCCGAAGGCTTGGGTGGCCCGAAGGCCTTAAAGGACTCGGGGATCAAATCGGTGGCCTGAAGGCCCAAACACGGATACATTCATGGCTACTACAGTGCCAAACAGTACCGGATATAGTTTCTGCTACAGTGCCCACAACAATACTGCAAAGTTCCTTCTACAGTACTACAACAATACTGCTACAGTAACTCAAAAAGTATTCCTCATCCTAGATTGGATCCTGGGTCTCCTGGATAGATCATAATAAACCTTTATCTCTCAATCCTAGAGATCCATCGATCGAACAAGACTAGAAACAATGATAACAAAAGGAATAATAATTAAGGAATGTTTAGTGCATCCTCATAATTAAATTCCTTAGGGAGAAACTATCAAATTACTTCAATAAATCATTTGTATAATGAGTTTGTAAAAATATGTTATAAACTCTTTATACAAACTTTAGATCATGTGTTTTTTCAAAAGAATTATTCTCATTGAATCCATCTCTATTAATTGGTGCACTCCAAATGGTCATATTTTGAATATATCAATGTTTTTTGTAAGAATAATAGATTAAATCTGTATTCAATTGAAAGGTTCATCCCAATGTCTTTTTTCTGATTTTCATTATTATGTACACAACTATACTGTATATAGGTTCCACCAGTAGAATAAACATATATTCATCCAGTATAATGTATGTAGTTTTCTCTCTATTGGGTTTAAGAATAGTTCAACTGGTACACATGTCTGCTTCCATCCAATAATTTCATTATAAGGGATTTGGTTACGATTTTATGATGAAATTTTTTATAAATATTATACTGGACTTTATAAACATATGACTGATTAAAATAGTAATGGTTTATCCAATTTATAGTGTACATGTTTTTCTAGTATGTATAAGATTTTTTTCATTATAACTAATATCTTCTATCCTGTGAACATAAAAAATTTATATCTATTGAAAGAAATATTATCAATTAGGTAAAACATTCATCTTTCCCATATAACATATATATATATCATGAAATATATATAGAAATGTTTATGGGGATGAATTTTGTAAAAGCATATTGGTGAAACTTGTGGACTTTAGAGATATAGAGATACAGTTTTTGAAGAGAAGTATAGAAGTAAAATGGAGAAATAGTGAAATTTCATTTATAATTTTATTGAATAAATTCTTTATGTTAGTGGTTGAAATATTGATATTTCCATTCCAAGACATCAAAAGATATAGATTGGGATGTTTTTCTAAAATATGGTCATTGTTTAAGAAAATATTGTATGAAAAAATATTTAATATGATATACTATATTTCATAAGATATTTTGTTCACATAATAAATACATCTGTATAATAATGATGGCCCATGTAAGAAATCATGTCCTTATATGATATGTTATTAATTAAGAGTAAATATTTAGAAAGATGGATAATGTGTTAGATATGAAACATGTATGTTAATAAATTCTCATAAGATAGGCTAGTGTGCAATAAATTTCAAATGAATATTGTATCTTGTATTAAAAATATTATTCATAAAAAATAATAGAATCAAAAATCGATAATTATGAAGGAATACGAGTTGGATTATGTTATAAGTTTTTTTCCTTCCTCTGAAATCATCATGAATCATCTAGGGATCAGGATTTAAGATATGATAAAAGGATTGGAAACATATTTCATCTGGATTTTAATGATGATACTAAAGTAAGTACTATATTTTAGTTCCATTTCAACATGGATGAAATTTTAATTCTTGTATATTTCATAGATTTTTTATTGTATAATTATTATAATATTATTGGAGAATTAAAATGAAGGATTAATTGGGGTAAAGTGAAAAAAATTGTGGCATTCGTAGTGTTTTCATATTTCAATATTTAAAATTATCCATTACCCATTATTCAATAAGGGATTTTGTGGGTATTGACTAGGGAATTCACTACACCACAAATTCATAGGGGAATCTCAATATTAAATATGAAAAATATTTCTCATATATTCTCTATGAGATATAAAAAAGTAAAATAATCTAAATGAAGAAATTTTATAATTTTGAGAAGGTGTTGAAACACTAAATATCTATATTGTATTTTCTATATTGAGGTAGGTGAAGATCTATTAAGATATCAACCCGTGTTATGCTTAAGAATTATAAAGAGGTGGAAATTGTATTTTCTTGATTTAAAAGATTCATATGAATCATACTAAGGAGGTATGATATATTTTCATGAATTATTGATATTGTTCATGAAAAATTATTATTGCGAGATGTGAGAGGGTGATTTCCCATCTACTAAAAATTTGATATTATTCTAGAATTCAAATTCACTATCAATGTAGATCCATTCATTGATGTTGAATCATTTAGTGGTAATTTAATGATCTTACTCAAACAAAAGTGTAATGGAATAATTATGACGATTGTTTTATCCCTATAAAAATTTCAATGATTAAAAGTGAAAAGGGATGATACAATCACCTCATAGAGAAGTGGATAATACCTTCTTGAACAAATTATTCCAATTTCTAGAAATTTCTATTAACTACAATTATATAATGATGATAAAATCCATGAATCAACCAATGGTTGATCATGGAAATTTGTAGTCTCTTGTGATAAGGATGAACATATTAAAAATTACTTGTGTGTTTTATACCAACCATATTTCTTCAAATGTGTGAGGAAGTGATTCGAACGATAAAATTAAGACTTTAACCAGTCACATGAGTTTGATTCAAAAGATAGAGTTATTAATATTAAACACTGATACAATCGATTCATCCCTCCCCTATTAGTAGTAACCTTTCTGATATGATATAATTAACTGGTATTATAGATAACTAACCCCTTGGATTGTAACACTCTAATATTTTATCAAATGTTTTTTTGAATAAATTTAATTTCTTTGATACCTTGCATTACACGAAATAGTTAGTTTTAATAAACCATGTTATACTAATAATATTATAATTTAATCCTGAAAAATAAACTTTGTAATATGAATAGGAATAAGATAATTTTCCAAATTAAGTATAATTGTTTTCTTTGAAGAAAAAAATTGATAAAAGTAAATTATATTTTTCAATCCTTTAAATTCATCAAAAATAGTTTTTCTCTCAAAAAAATGTTTTAATTGCTTTCAATGAAAAAGAATACAATAAATTTTTTGAACTTATAGAATGTATATTTGAAAAAATAAACATTATTTTTGAAATATTAATGTAATTATTATTTTATGTTGATTTTTTAAATTTTTTGAAATGATTAAAAATTTTTGAATAGTGAAAATGACTTTTTTGTTGAAAACTTCCATTTTGTAGAACTATTTTACTAGGTTTTATATTTAAAAAATTATTTTTAAAGTAAAATTAGAAAAAATTTATTATATTTATTCAAATTTATTTCGTTGAAATCAATTTCATATTTAATTTAGATATAACAACCTTTTAAACATATATAATTAATTATTTGGAAAACTTTTTTGTCATCACATCTGCTGGTTTAATCATAAATTAATTTCTTCAACTTATTTGATTTGAATTTGGTAAAGTGGAATCCATATTTTGAAACATAATAATTAATCCTATTTAATAATTTCATCTTAAATTTTTTCATATTGAATAATAAGAACAATAAAATTTGATTATCCATATTATGGTTAAAATGGGGTTTTCATTTTTACTTACGCATGTGTTAAAATTAATTATCATAAAACATAGGATATTTATTTTATATATTATATATAATATTTATAATAAATGGGTATAAATTATCTAATTAATAAAATTTTAGTTGTATTCTTAATGTAGACATTTCTTAGGTAAATAAAGAGAGACTAGTTATAGTGGTGAAAACATAATTGTTGAAAGTGAGAAATCTTAGAGGGTAAGGGCATAAAATAAAATAAAAATTGGTGAGTCTTAAACATATCATCCCTAAACTCCATTTTTTATCAATTTTTTAGACACATTTGGTGATTGTGATATCCTATTATTTAATAGATTTTTGTATTTAGGAAAATGTCACTACTTCTTAATTATAAAAGGGAGATTTTACCCATCTCTTATTGAAACATATTAATCAATTTTTTCAACAAAAAACATATAAAACCCCATAAAAAATAATTATCCATGTTATAGATCTTATAATCATCCCAAAAGACCAACCATAGGGTCTTTAATATTATATCCAGAGGATGTTGTTCTAAGCAGAGGTAATTTTCATCACTAAGATCATTCTTTTCACATATTATCTTACCCATCCACTTAATTCATAATAATTTTAATATAATATAAATATTAACTACCATATACTGAGATGTTATTTTTTTGTGGCTTAACCTATATCAATATCATCTTCCTTCAAATGGTAAATGAAACTGTTAATCATGTTTATGACAGACTACCGCCTATTGAACCCTTGCAATCAATTTTCTATAAGTTCCTCTCATGAAGGAATATAATTATTGATTTAAATTATATATAATGTTCATAATATATTTATAATTTTTCATTTATAATATCTCATTCACCTATTTAATTTGTATTCTGATAGAATATGATAATGATGCTCATTTGTATGGTGGATTACAGCCTCACAAATCAATGTGATTAATTTTTCACTTAATATTTATATGTATGGTAATAAGGATACATTTAAAGAAAATTAGTGGTAAAAATGAAATTATAATTACTATTAAATGGTGATATATTATTTACCTTTCTTCAGTCCCATCCATTGAGAAAATTGAAACAACATTAATGCGTACATTCATCCTACCATTTCAATTAATGATGTAATTTATTTTAAATCTATAATGTTTTAGAATTTATAAAAAATGAATATTTATGATATTTGTATCATTTTAAAAAAATTGGATATAATGATACCATGATAAATGTAAAAAAAATTAAAAACCAAAACATATATAAGATGTGAAGTAGTTATTACCTAAAATGAAATTTCAAAAAGGATTTATTAATAATCAAATAATAAAAGGTAAAAAGTAATTAATATATTGTATGGTACATATAATTATGGTTTTATACTATATTTATAGTAAACCTATATTTATTATATTGTATTATCTAACTTGTTTGAAGTAAGTTGATACTTAAATGAAGATAATTTTGTCTCAAAATGTCTTCTTTCGGACTTATGTGATGCGATGCACCTATCTTATGTTATGAGGTGTATATAAATAAATTTTTAAATTTTATATCATGAATTTATTTTTTATCAAGATATTTGATGTTCCATTTGAATTTATCATTTTTTGGGTCTTTTGATTTAAATTTTATGAAATAATATAAGGGATTTCCATCTTACTTTTGTTTCTAGGGGATACATGCCATATTTACAACTTATTTATATTGTGTGGTGCATATTCATACCATGAATGAATATTATTGTTATTATTATGAAATTTGAGGTGATTTATATATCTATATATTTTTATTTCATTCATGGGTCCTAGAATTCAAAATATAGCAAAGTGGTAAAGGTTTCATGTTAAAATCTCATTTTTATCGAGATTATTTACGATTAATATTACAATGATGATATATAATGATCTATTAGTCAGGAATCTCATGAATTTTTTCCTCCCATGGTTATTCCATAAAAATAATTTCATTACTTTCATTTTTTTCCCTTTATGTACTCAAGAGTCAAAAAAATTGTATTTATGGAAAAAAGACTTTATTTCGTTCTTTAATCGCAAATACTTTTCATCGATGTCTATGTATTCTAAAAATGTATAAAGAATGATTTTAAAATCCAACAATGATTATTTCATGACATTTTTACCCATGTTTTCATTTTTTTTAATTTTTTTAAACATAATATTCTTTTATTTTTTGAACAAGGATCTTTTAATTTTTTACTATAAATGTGAAAGGAATCTTTGTTTCAACTTGTATGAAAATAATAGTATTTTTTGTTGTCCTGACTTCTCAATGACTTAAAGATTCATTTACATGCTTCCAATGTTATTTAGAAAAAATATTTTCATTAATATTTGTGAAATTTTTTAATTTAAAAAAAATATTTTCAATGTGTAAACGTTTTTTCCTTAAGAAATGATCAAAGAAATATTTAAAAATCATTTTCCGTCTAAGATTACAACCTTTGATATTATGTAAGATTTAATTTGATATTATAAAAATTTATTATACATATTATTTCTTGGGATGTTTCATATTTATTATTCAATATTTTTAGGAAACCATGGCCATTTCCATGTCTTATTCTACGATGAAATGATAAAATTTTTATAAAACCCATTTATTTTCCATGTTTTATGCTTTGATGAAATGTTTTTTAAAACAATTTTCTTTCACAAGCTCTAATATGAAAGTATTTTATGGTATTATGGAACACATATGTATTATTTTCATTATTTTATGGGTGTGATCTATATTTACCTTTATTTAATTGATTAAATTTATATATCTCATGAGATAATGATGTGAAAAAATATGATGTGCTTGGTCCACTATGGAAAGCATTCCAATGTGATAGATCCAAAATGGGAAACAGTTGATGATGCCTTATCCATTATGAATTGGGAAACTAGTTTTGATGCCCGGTCAATTATGATATGTTGGTATCAAATTTTCACCTTGATATGTGATATTATTTCTATACTTATGATGGTGTCACGCTTATAGGAAGTGAAGGTATGGTTCATGATTTATTTGTGATGAATTCTCACTCTTATGGACTATGTATCGTAAAAGGATAATGTTTTATTCCATGGATCATTTTTAAAATACTTTATTGATTGTTCATGAACTTTGTAAGTAAAATTTATAATCTCATACCCTTATTCTTATCTTATGATTTCATATGATCAGTGATTTATATCTTTCATTTTTACACCTACTAAGAATCTAAGCACACCCTTTCTTATATTTCATTTCACTAGATTATGAATAATGCTTTAATTAAGTTATGTATATGAATAGTAACAATGGGAATATAGTTATGGGATATATTGAAGATCTTTTAAGAAATAATTTGATTCTTTACCTGGTATCCAAATACCCTAAAAATTTATGATCCTCATGCATGTATTTATCAAATTTATTGAGTATTTATTTATAAATATGTAATTTTTATGTATTAAAAGGATGGGACATTGTAGTTGTAATTATAGAAAGGTTTATTTAACATTTGGAAATTGGGATCGTACATCTTTATTGAGATCCCTAGGGATTTGTTTAAGGACGCTTGTAAGGATATGTCCAATGATAAGTCAAATTATAAGAAAACTCAATGGAATTTTTTTTGGAGGATAGAGAGAGTGATTTCTATGAAATTACATCCAAATATAGATAATACAAGGAGATGTAGCTTGAGTAAAAATGTACCTAGGGTAATAACATTTAAAATAGTGCATTGGGATTTAACTTGATTGTCACCGGATGCACAATAGTGGGCCTTATTGTACACTTGGTTTGACACTCCCAGGGAATATTTCTTGTAAATTCACAAATTATTCACTAACAATCAAGAAAAAATTAAATATATGACCATTAATGTCATAGGATTTATAAATTTAAAATAACCTATTATGGATTAATGAATACTTTAATGGATTTTTATTTAATGATTATGTGGCTTCCCACTATGATAATTGTATATTACACTATTTTTTAGTTTAGTCAATGGTTAGAACCTAAAGGGACAATGTCAATGCTAGATGTGATGAAAAATATAATGATTTTCCTCCATATCAAACAAATTCAAAGGAATATAGAATGAAAAAATTCAATTCTATGCTGACACAACATTCACAAGGTATATATCATTCTTAAATTCCAAAAAGAACTAATGGAGGGAATAATGTTCTTTTGAGTTCTTAATGTGGAAACACCCACATTAATTTAGTAGTTCCAATGATCCACTAGTTACTGAGAAATAGACTAGTACCACTAAAAATATATATTCCATTATCCAATGCTTAGAGCCTGAAAAATTCATTTTGGCTATCTTTCTTCTTGAAGGAAAAACTAATAATTGGTGGAATCTTTTGTATAATATAATGGAACGTCTAGAAATTGATTGTATGGAGTGGGATGTGTTTAAGATATTATTTTTCAATAAGTATATTCTTTGTCTTCTTCATAAGAATATGGAAAAAGAATATCTTGAGTTGAATCCGAATTATTACAAATCAATTGGTACCGATGAGGTGCATTTTACAAGGCTTGTGAGGAATTCTTCATGTATTATAATCCAACGTGAAATTAAGGTTGGTCAATTATTTAGTGGTTTAAAAAAATATCTGAAATATGTTTTCTATATGATAATTTGGTATCTATAAAGTAATAATTTCGTATGAAATCATGGTGGAATAATAAATTGGGGATTCCCACCATTCCCATAGTTTTTATAAGAAAATGAAGATCGATTCTCATGAAAACATGAATAAATCACATGTAGGAGAAAAAATCCTACCATCTACTTGTGAGAAATATGGAAAGAAATAAAAATTTTACTCCTTGAATAGAGTTTTAAGGCTCCTTGAATGTGAAATTGTTGGTCATAAATCCCATAAATGTTGAAAGACCATGAATGGCCTAGTTAACACACTGAAAGAGAATAATACTCCCACTAACACACCACTAATGCTCTAATTCTTTAAATATAATAAATATGGTAATTATTCTAATCAGTTCTCAAATCTAAAGGTTCCTGATGATGACTTTCTCTAGTAACCATTTAAGTTTATTGGAAAATGTAAATCTCAAGTGATCCATACTTCTAATAAGATGTACAAAAACAATGTGGCGAATTATAAACCTACCATCCCCTCTATAACAAATAATTTCTTATTTGACTATTCATCTACAAACTATGTTATATCTATCGAATTTTCTATGGGTATTAATATTCAACCCCAACTATTATTTTTTGATTTAGTAGGGAAAATACCTATCATATTATGATCACGTATCATGTATATAATTATTCACTAGTTGATGATTGTGGGAAACTAATTCATGTAAATATTTTTATTTTCCCTATAGTTGAATTTTAGGTTATCATAGAAATATATTTGATTTGTCTACATGAACCCCACATCAATTTAGTAGGATGATAAATCACATTTGATATTCCAATCCAATATATATACATCTACTAGTGTGATTATTGATATAGTATTATATTCTAGATTTCATCCAATTTATAGATCTAGATTCCTATTCAAAAGGGTGTTTATATCAAATTTTTAGAGAGAAACTTAAAATATCATCTATTTCTATTATATGGGATTTTATAATTTATTTTTGGAAGAATTTCGTTTTATTACCTGAAATTGTGAATTAGAGATCTGAATAGAACTCAAACCAAACATGAAACCTATTTAGAATACTCTCTATTGAATGGATCTGATCGAGTTGTAGGAATTGAAGAAGACAATATAGTAAATCATTGATAAGGAATTCATTCATCAAATTATGTCACATTGTAGTGCACCTATTATTATTTTTAAGATGTAATATGGATCATTGTGACTCTACATTGATTATTAGTAACTAAAAATGATGAAAATCAAGAACACGTATCATTTACCCTTTATTTATAACTTATTCGAATAACCTTTAAGAGTTCAATATCATTCTATGAATGACATTTTTTATGGATATTATCGGTTGAGGTCTGTAAAAGAGGATATATCCAAGAAAACATTCAATACAAGGTACAGACTCTGTGAATACATAGTGATACCATTCAGTCTTACTAATTCCCCCTATATCTTCATGGATTTAATAAATACAGTCTTTATATATTACCATGACCATTTTATGGAATTCGTTATAGAATATATTCGACTCTATTTTTAATAGAATTTAATAGAATATAGATCTCTTTATAATTGTTATGGAGAACCTAACTAAGGATAAACAATATTAAAAACATAGAAAGTGTGAATTTTGGCTATATAAGATTTAATTTTTCTATCATCTAATCTCATGAGAGAGTATATTGGTGGATCCATCAGTGATGGAGTGTATTGACCTTTGGACCTCACTAAACATAACAACTATGATTCATAGTTCTCTTTGTTTGTAGGTATTCGTAGATATTTTGTGGAGAATTTTTCACCTCTATTTAATCTACTCATCAAGTTAATTCAGAAGAGATCTAAGTTCTTCTAGAAAGATAACTGTGTGAAAAATCTCATGGATCTCAAGATAAGATTAATCAGAACACCTATGATTGTATTTCACTTCAATGTATATGGGTTTTTGATATAGAGGGGTTCATTGAATAAGGGAATAAGATACATGCTCATGTAAAATGACACAATGATAGATTATGTCTCAAAAAAATGAATGTTCAAGGGTAAAATTACCCAAATCATGATTTTGAGTTAGATATGGTAATTTTTACACTAAATATATAGAAGGAATAAATTTTTAAAAAAAAATTGATATATATACCAATCACCAAATTCTAAAGTATATAGTCACACATAAGGATTTGAATATGTTCCATAGAAGATAAATGGATCTGATAAATGATTAATACTACTAAATACATTACAAACTTGCGAAAGAAAAAAAGTTTTTTTATGCTCTTTGTCCAAACGATAATGCTATATTATATTTGATAAGGATAAAAATACCCAAAATATATGGATTTTTAAAGGATTAATCTTGAAATCATGGAATAAGGGGAGAATTATTAACTTCCTCAAACAAGTGTTAAAACATTTATCCATGTGAGGATAAAAGAGGTATTGAAGGATTTTATGATGTTGTAGAAGAATGTGGGAATTATTCTACAGTTTAACCATGATTGTGATGAAATTATAAGGTTTATTAACTATGTGTGTGATATATCCATAACAGATTTCAAGGATTTTATAGAGTATGATCATTGTTCTTAATTTTCTATTTATCCAAAAAAACTAAAAATATGTATACAGATTTGAAAGAGTTTTTCAAGAGGTATGATATAAATAAAGATATTTAAATGTTTTTATATTGGTTTTTGGTATGTCAGTAACTTAAACCTGAGAGAAATATGACTAATTTTGTGTTATAACCATTACCCATAATATAATAGAAATGGGAAAACCCCACAATGTATTTTTATTTTTAAACTACCCAAAAAAATATAAACATTATAATTCTATATGGGTTATTGTAGATCACCTTATGAAATCATCACACTTCATCACTATCAGAGAATACTTCCCTTTGGATCAGATTTCTAGGATACTCATTATGGTTGGGTTAAGGTTACATGTTGTAAAAAAATATATGGTATTTAATAATGATCTAAGGTTTATCTCTGTGTTTTGGGGAAGTATTTAGAATGATATTTATATAGAGTTGAGTTCCATCACTAAATATCATCCTAAGATAGATTGATTAAAACAATTGAAGATATATTAGGAACTTTTTCTATGGATTTCAAAGGTTTTTGGAATTAACACCTTCCTCTGGTTGGGTTTTCATAAAAATATATTACACTTGAGCATTCAGATAAAGCCTTATGAATTCCACTTTGAAAAGAAGATTAGAAATCCAATGTATTGGGATGAAGTTTTAGAAAGAAATATGTTTTAACATTGTATAGATTAAGAAATGGAAGTGAATTATATAATAATTTAGAGACAGGTATGGGATACAAAAATTTAGTTGAAAAGTTATGAAGAAAATCATCAGTATGATCAGAAATTTGAAGATAGTGAAAATGTGTTTATAATAATTTATCTACAAAAGAAGTTAATTATATTCATATATAATGGAACAATAAGACCTAGGTATATCATTCCCTTGTAAATTCTTCATTGTATCATGATAGTGTCTTTTAGATTGTATCTTCCACTGAAACTCTCTCAGTTCCACGATGTGTTCTATGTATCTCTCATGAGGATGTATATACCTAACCCTTATCAAGAACTAAACTCTTAAGTTATAAAATTGAATAAAGATATTTTTAATGAGAAAAATTAATTGAGATTCTATATTATAGAGTAAAATTTCTATGAAACATGATCACTCATTGGTTAATGTTTTTTGGAGAAACAACCAATTTGAAAAAGTTATATAGGAACCTGAGGATGTGATAAAGCAGAATTATCATTATACGATTATGTGAGATTGATGAATTCTGATGTAAAATTCATTTTAATGGTGGTATAATGAATGAAATTTAGATTTTATGAATTTCTTGAATAAAAATAATTTCATTGATAGATTATGTTATACACGACACCGGGTATTAATAAAACATGGTATACTACTAATATTAAAATTTAAATATAGCCATTATAACATATCCATAAAAAATGGTGGTATTAATAGTAAGAACTAAATAATAAAATTTTATTAAAATTACTTTATTTAAATTAATCCTATTTTAGAAAAATACTAACGTTTTAGTAAATTCGTTATATATTTTGAAAATACCTTTTTCTCAAAATAATGTTTACATTCTATTGTTTAAAAAAATAATAAAATTATTTTCTACCCACCATAGAAAAATTATTTAAAAATATAATATTAATTTTTTAAATAATCTCTTAAAAATTATCTTTGGTTAAACTTTTAGGAATTTTTCAAAATGATTAATTTTTCAATAAATAGTTAAAAATACCGGTTTTTATTGAAAATTCCCTTCTCATTTGAAGAATTCAGAAGGTTCAATTTTGTTTAAAAAATATTTTAAAGTAAAATTAGTTTAGTTATTTTATAATTAATCTAATTTAGCTCGTTTGAATCAATTTTATATTAAATTTTTATATAAAAACAATTCTATGTTTTAAATTCTTTTTCATTAGAAAATTTATTTTTCATCGCATTCGGAAGATTAATATAAAATTAAATTATTCAACTTTTTTAATATTAATTTTGTAAAATATGATTGTTATTTTTAATAATAAGAATTAATATTATATAAAAATTTAAAAATATGTTTTTTTATAATTAATAATAAATAAAATAAAAAATAATTATCGTGATTTAGGTTAGAGTAGGGTTTATCACGTTACTTGCAGGTGTGTTAAAATTCATTTTACACCCACAAAATAAATTTACTATAAAAAAATTATAATAAATTAATAATAAAATGGTAAATATTATCTAATAAGTCTCATTTTATGATTAAAGGAAAAAATTAAGTAGGTAAATAAAAATTGTGTAGTTACCACGGTGAAAACTAAAATGGTAAAAGTGAGAAAATTTAAATGATAAGAGAAGAAAATTAGTAAATAATGAATATTTTATTATTATGGAGGTTGGGATTTACTATATTATCCCTCAAATCAATTATTTATCAATTTTTGAGGCTCTTGGGGTGATAGTGACTTCACATTATTGAATAGTTTTGAGAATATATAAAAATTTCATTCTTCCCCAATTATAAAAGGACATTGGCCCCCTCACTTATTTACACCTATTATGATCTTTGCCTCAATAAAATATATAAAAATACCTCCCCTAAATTCTTATCCATGTTCGAGAGATATTATTCATCCGAAAATAATAACCTTGGGCTCATTGATAAGATATCCAAATGAGGTTGTTCTAAGCAAAGGTAATTGTCCACACTAAGCTCCATCTATTCACTTCTTCTCTTACCACCTCTATTAATGTCCTAATAATTAATATATAATAAAACTTATGTCTATAATATATTAATATTTTATTGTGTTTATGTAATATCATATATCCTTCTTCCCTTCCATCGAATGGGGTTGAAACCGTCGATCATGAGTACAGTGGACTACCGCCTTCTGAACTGAGGTAATTATTTTTCAATCAGCACCTCAAAAGAAAGTATATAATTATTTATTTAATATATATATACATATATATAATATTCCTGACATAATTATATATATTTAATTATACTATCACATATATTTATTAACTTTACATTCTGTGATAATTTGATAATATCGGTGGTGTGTATAATGAACTACCACCTTGTGAAACGATGTGATTCGTTTTTAACATTCACTTTACATAGAAGGTTGTCATAATAAATTTAATGAAAATATGTTATATATAGGTAACATATATAATTTTTAACAATGATATGTTATTTACCTTTCTTCCATTTTATTTTTGGAGAAAATAGAGACACCATTCATGTGTAAATATGACCTACCATCTCCATGAACATTGCAATTCATTTTATATCCCTATTTTTTTTAATTAAACTAAATACATATATATGGAATATATATGATATATATATCATGATTATAATTCTAGATATTAAGAAACCCATATCAATGTAAAAATACTGAATTTAAAAAAAACGAAAACATACATAAAAAATGAAGTAGTTGTTATCCAAAACCTAATATTAACGAAGAATTATTAATGAAGAACTAATAATCGGTCATAAGTAACTCATATTTGGTATGATAAATATTTTACCCATATGTGGTACTTATGTTATGCTATATACCTATTTTATTTTATTATGTATATATAAATTACCTTGTACGTGTTATATCATTTATTAACATCTATCCACAAAATTTAAAATTTCATTTAATTTATTCCATAATTGGGATTATGAATCAAAAGTTACCAAATGATGTAAGGTACTTTCACATCACTTTTCCTTCCATGAGACACATTCCATATTCACCACTTGTTTCTTTTGTGTGGTGTGTATAATTTCCATGAATTTCATTTATTATTATTCTAGTGAAATTTATGTGGATTTACATATCCTTATAATGTTATTTCTTTCATGGGTGTTACACTTCAAAAGATACCAATGTGGAAATTTTTTTTGTTACGATATCATTATTTATCCCGATTGTTAATGATTAAGATTCTAATGATGGAATATTATGATACATATCTCATGAATAAAATTAATTTTATTCTACTATTTTCAACTAATCAAATTCAATTTCTTCATTTCATTTTCCTCTCATTAAGCACTCAAGATTTAAAAATAAATTTGTAACTAAAACCATCTTTATTTTTCTATTTGGTCTAATTTCCTTTTCTTCTATGACCTTATTTTCTAAATAAAATAATGATTTAAAATTATAAAATTATT
The DNA here is from genome assembly GCA_963277665.1 of Viscum album. Lineage (NCBI taxonomy): Eukaryota > Viridiplantae > Streptophyta > Magnoliopsida > Santalales > Viscaceae > Viscum > Viscum album. Next base: position 1,875,232,303 of record OY728150.1, on the reverse strand, counting down.
GATGAAATAAATTTTAATGGTGATTGAAATTTTAATAATATGATTTAAATGGTATATTATTTTAATTTTTTTTATAAATAATATTTTGACTTTTTACCAAAAAAATGAGAATGGTATATTCATTTTAATCTGTATGACATGAATAGTATTATCGGATATCATGATCACTCAATTATTTAAATATGAATTTACATTTTTCAAATGTTATTTTCAAGGAAAGCTTTTTCTTTAATATTTGGAAAATTATTAAATTTTATGTAAGTGTTTTCCAAGTTGAATGGTTATTTTCCTGAAGAAATGTTTGAAGTGATCATAAAAAAACATTTTCTAACTAAGATTAAAACTATTGATGTTACTTAATCTTTATTGGTGAAATGATGAAATGATAGCATTCTAATTATTTATCTGAATGATTTATATTTATTATTTATTATTTTTATAAAACGCATTCCATTTCTATGGGTTATGGAATGATGAAAAGTTGAAATGTTTATAAAACTAATTTAATTTCCACAAGTTAGGATATGATGAAATATTTATGAAACCCATTTATTATCAATGGTTTTAATATAATGGGTATTTATGATATTATGGTTCATATATGTTGGATTTTCATTATATGATGTGTGGGACCTATATCACCTTCCAATACATGAGTTAATGTTTTATATCTCATGCGATACTGATGGGAAACTAGATAACATGCTTGATCCTCTATGGGAAACAAGCTATTGTGCTTGATACACTATGGGAAATAGGTGATGATTCATGATCTATTTTAAAATAGAAAATATCTATTTATAGTTTATATATAATTATTTTTGGGTCTCATATGTCATCCTTGACATATGAAATTGTTTTTATACTTATAATGGTGTCACACTTATATAGAATAAACATATGGTTAATGATTCATTTGTGATGACTTCTCAATCTAATGGTTCATGTTTTTTTAAATAATAATGTTTTATTCCATTTATCATGTACACAATCCATGGTATATTTGTTATGAACTATATATGTAATAATTATAATCTCATACACTAATTATTATTATCTTATTCTTTCATATGATTATCGATTGATATCTTCCATGTTTACCCTTATTGGATATGTGAGCTCACCCGTTCTTATGATTATTTTGTCTAGTTTATGAAGAAAGGTTTATGGAGGGTATATATTGGAATAATACTAATTGGGAAGATATTTAAGGGATATTTTATGATCTTTTATGAAATAATAACATTGTGTAACTAGTCTGAAAAGACATTAAACCATTACGATCCTCATACATGTATTTATGAAATATAATAAATATTAACCAAAAATATATATAATTTTTTATGGAAATTTGTTGTTATATAGATATTATACTATTTTATAAATTTATAAAATATATATTAAGATATTTAAGTAAAATATGAGTTCTCTTTTTTTTATTGGAAATAATTTCTGTACTGTTAAAATTAGATGTTACGCTACTTGTTTTCACAAGGATCAAGTATTAGTGATGTTGTCACTATGGGTTTTCCACATCTTTATTGAGATTAAAATATGAATTTTTGTGAATGTATAAATATTTAGGTAGATGTAAGTGATAAAAATTCTATAATATCATCAATTCAGATGAAAATTACACAGAATTAATATAATTTAGTACAATAGATGAATTGTAAATCAAACATGAAAACACATATGAAGGAAACTTAAAAGTCAAGTTGAAGAATCTACATATATGGATTATGAAAACACATAAGTGGTTGATGAATCTAAAATTGAATCTTAAAATGATAAGGAAATTAATGAGAGTCTAGAAACGGTTATAGCTTTTATCTCTCAAAATAATAAAAGAGGTAATCAGAAATTCAAGGGTTAACATCCACTCAAATTTTTTGAGTTTGGGGAAGTTAATACAATTCAATATGATTTATAAATAATAAATAAAGGGGTGGATTATGATAACTAATAAGATAAATATAATTATAAGATAATATCTAAAGGTAAAAAATTAAAATAGCATAAGATGTATGATAAAGAAAAGAACAGAATACAAACAAGAAAGAAGATAATCATATTGAGTAAATATGGTGAAGTATGTTCTTTAACACATAGTGAGTTATGGGTATATTATGAAATAATATTTTTCAATTTAATTTCACATGTTGAGTGAAAAGAATATAGTTGAAGTAGTGAATAAGAGGGATGAGAGGAAACATATATGTAGAACATATTTGAAACAGATCTTGAATTATTTTTCTATATAAACATACAATATATGAAATAAATAAAACTACTCAAGAAATAAGTTAGTACACCAAAGAATATGGATAATGAGTTTCATAGTAGGGACAGTGATCAAATTTAGGATATCAAAATCATAAAAGTAAATGTGTCTGAATAATATAGGATAGTAAATGTATATAAGAAGAATATGGTTTAATAAGAAATAATACATAACAATGATGAATTATGGTGACTTAACCTTATTAAGTGAATGAGAAAAAATAAGTGTGACATTGATATATATATAGTGACGTAAGGGATATGTTATCATAGATTATTGAGAAAGGTTCTACAACATCTCGTGTAAAATATTCAGCTGTTGCTTTTGAAAATGTTGAAGATGTTTCATCTAGAAATGATGTTTTAAAATCCAATATGGCTTAATTTAGGGAAAACTATTAGAATATGATTATTTCATTTATGGTATCATAAAATGGTAAAATAATAAAGGTTCTTATAAAAATATTTACAATAAGATTGATGTCACCCCAATACATCCAGCTTATTTTCAAAGGAGATCTTAAAAGTTTCATCAGTTTCCTAGTATAATAGTTATCTCTTTTAGATATAAATTAATCCAAAATAATGGGGATATTGTAACACAATTATATTAAAAAAAAATTTAAACTATGTTCGATATCATATATTAAACGCAACACAGATCCTAAACGAACCATGAAATAATTTTATTACTTAAAAATGATAGTAAAAACCTTGGTATTAAATTAGTATGTATGAATATAGTTAAATTAATTATTATATATATATAAATATACTTCACAATATATATTTATTGATAAATTAATCACAAAAAAACAAATAAATTTTAAATGATGAATTTTTTGTCTATAAAATACATTTTCTTCAAAAAAATATTTTGGTTTATTCTAGTGAGAAAATATTTTAATTAATTTCCGAATATTTAAAAAAATATTTTATAAAATGGAATTAATTTTTTGAATCATCATATATAAATTAAATTAGGGTTAAATTTTGGGATTTTTTGGAAATTATATATTTTTTATAGAATAGTGAAAATTACTTATTTTTGAAGTACTGTAATTTATTTTTATTAAATAAATTAATTTAGAAGTCACAATATATTTTATATTTATTATTAAAGTAAAAAATGAAACATTTTATTTATAAAAATAATTTATTTATTTTAATATAAATTATAAATTTTTATTATTTTGGTATATGATTATTTTTATGCTTAGAGCGTGGTTTTCGAAAAACTGTTTTAAAGTGAATAATGTTATTCCATTTTAGTTAATTAAAATAACCCATAATAAATAAATATTTAAATTAATTTTTTATATTGTATATATTATATATATTTTTATACAAATTATAATTCATAAAATTATAATTACTAGTGATGGATTTAATATAAGATCATCTATTGCAATAAAAATACATTTTCTTAAAAACAACTTTTCATCAAATATTGTGGGATTATTAAAAAATTAATTTACTTCATTTTTAGGGGTTTACTTTGTTAAAATGGATTCCATATTTATATTTATGAAAATTAATATTATTTAATTTGGTTGACATAGTTTTTGGTCATAATAAATAGTAAAAACTGTAATAATTTGTCAGCATAGTAAAATGATAAATTAGTTTAACCTATGTTAAAACTAACTAATAAGGAAAATAATTTTCATCATAAATATTATTGGTTAAATTGTTTTCAAACCTTATCACCATATTATTTATTTTTATTTGGTTATGTGATGCTTCTCCTTGAATATGACCTACATAATATTTTAATTAAATAAAAAGTCAAAATGTCACTTTCTTTATTTCAAAAATCTCTTATGTGTTCACATAGGTAAAACAAAAATTTCGGAATTAATATTACTTATTATTTTGAGAATAATGGAATTATTTTATGGATGGTAATCTATTTTTAATTTTCAGTAATTATATAATTTAATTAAATGCTTTTGCAATGCTGACAAAATATTTATTCAATTTTCAGAACAATAAAATAAAAGATTTTAAAAATATTTAAAGTAATATAAATATAAATAATTTATTTATTCCATGAATTTTATGAATAAATATTTAATTTTAGACACGTTTTAATCGAAAATTTTATAATTAATTTTTTTTCTAGTTGTTTTCAAAGGAAAATTTAATGACTAGTTCCAAAAATAATTAATGTTATTTTAAAATAAATAATATTTTATTTAATTATTTAATTTAAAAAAACATCTCCTCATAAAATTGATAGGTATATATTTATAAATATAAACTTTTATCAATTTTTTGAGTAATTTGCCATATTTATTACCCATATTAACCATGAAAAATTAAAAACATTGTAACCATGTAAATTATGAAACAGGGTTAACGTGAGTACAAATAAGCAATAAGGGTAAAAAAATCAGCTAAAATTATCCAGTTTTAATTTCATGATATTATTTCAAATAATAATCATATTATATTAAAATGATATCATTTTTTATATGTTTTAATTTTTAAATTAAATTATATAAATTTTATACTTTAAAAAATTTCAAGGTTTTTCCTCCACTCTCTTTAAAAAAAAGGAACCTCATATACTCTTATATTCAAACATCAATGGAATTATGGTTCATCCAATACTAACCCAAATCCATTCCTTACATAACCACACACACATACTAGATCCATTTTTTCATAAACCCATCATATTTAAGCTTTTGGTGAAAACAATAAGAGGTCATCTGAAAAGGAACTTTATTTCATAATCAAGTGTTTTAATTTTATTTATTATTTTACCTGATTCAAACCTTTTTCAAACATAATGAAATAATAAATGAGAAATATTAAATATAATGATATTCTATTATTATTTTCTCATGACGTATATCGATATCCTCTTCCTTCAAATGAGAAAAAAAACAACGTTCTTGTATATGGAGAGATACCACTTCATGAATGGATGTAATTCATTTTCTATCACCTCATGTAATAGTTGGTATGATGATAGAGTTAATAGATTTATATGTTTTAAATAAAATATTATTAATTATAAAAATATAATATATAATTTAATATATTACCTTTCTATTCTCTGAAAAAGATAATGTCATTCATGCATACGAGTAAACTTCCACCTCCAGAAATATATGTGACACATTTTTCATCAAAACATCACGTGGAAAAAATATATAAGTATATTTAAATAAATAATATGATATTTATGACATTATATTCAATTTATAAATTTAAATTAATATATACCATCTTTTCATGATGATGAATGAAAAATGTAAATGTTACTCATGCGTACTTAAGACCTACCGTCGACATAATTGTAATGTAGTTCATTTTTCATAACTATCTTTCCAGATTGGTTTTGAAAGTAGAATTGATGTATATATAATTTTTATAAATAAATTTAAGGAAATAATTTAATTGAAAAAATGAACAATGAATTAAATAATTATCATAATTTTATTACTAATGATTATAAAGACCTTAAGGGATAAGTACAACTTGAGGTAAGGGACGTTCTTTTAAAAATCATTTTTAATGTTAACCTTTCATATCCTTTTCTTCCATGTCCATTTTCTTCTAAATATTTCATAAAAATTTTTATTTAAGATAAAATTGATTCTAAAATTAATTTTTTACCATAATTTTTTTTCTGTATAATTTTTTAAAATTTTAATCATTTTATGTTTTTGGACAAGGTGCACATTAACTTAAAACAACGTTTTAAATGTGTTTATGATTTATTTTCTATGTATTTATACTCCATTTACTTATTAAAAAAATTATTTTATGGATGTATATATATGGATATTAATTAATTATAAATTTAATTTTATGTTTCTTCTGATATTATTTCAAATTATACGAAAAGGATTCATTTTACATAATTTATATGGAACATTTTGACATTATTTATAAAAAAAAGGATGTTCTAGTTTAAAATATATGAAATAAATAGATTTTCCCACCATTATATCCATTATTTGTTTTTTTATTATATTATATTCTTTCATATATTCATTAATGAAAATCCCTCTTACCCTTTTTTAGGGAATTTTAGTTTTGGAAATTAGGTTTTAATGGTAATTGATTTATGAATATCTTGAAATACTTTCTTCAGGATGAAAACAATGTTCTAAGAACTGAAATATTTTATGTGTCATGATTATGTTATGGTTATTGGGAATCATTTAGGAAGTTATTTTTTTTTGTATTATGTACTAATGATAAGCTGGTCTGTGATAGCCCTCCAATTCATTGGGTAATATTTATGTTCGAAGTTGACCATGGTGGTTTTTCCCTTTGTAACCATGATTGTTATTCCATCAGTAATAGTGAATATTATTCCATTTATAATAGTGAATTTTATTCTATATATAAAAAATCTATTAAAATAGTGATCCAAGTTTCCTAAAAGATTTATTTTTTTGTTGGTATTATTTTTATTTAAATATTATGATTCCTAAATGTAAGCTAATGAGCTTCTCTTTAAAGATAAGTATTTTATACTTCTTATGGGTAAAAAGTTTTACATTTGAAAAAAAATCATCATATTTTAATGATTCAAAATAAAAATTTATCAGTATTATTTTTCTACTACTACTTCTTATGAAATGTCTTATGATATGATTTGGGAATATATGTTTATTTATTGGGTAATAAATTGTTTTTTTGAGCCCAATGTTTTTTAAAGGGTAGTTTCTTATAATTTTTTAGGGACTAACAATTTATTTCCTTATTATATATATATTAATGAGATTATTATTATCATACTATGTTTAAATTTGTTTTTCATAGGGTTTTAAGGATTATTATGGGTAGGGATGAGGATGAGAATAAAATTATGGAGATATGTCCATAAAAGAAAACTTTTTGATCATAAAAGTTTTGGATTGTGTAAAAAGTTGACACTATGTTTTTGTTTACACTTTTTGATGTAATATTTACTTATATAAGGGTGGGAGATTAATTATATAAAACTATAAATTATAAAGATACAATAATTTAATAAAATTAATTATTGACCTAAAATAAAATATTATGAAATTTATACAGTTGGTCCTTTATAGTTGGTATTAGAGGAATGGTTTATATAAATTTATAGATTAGGTTGTTAATTTATCTTGAAGGGAAAATCCTTTATGACTATAGATGTTTTTATTTTTGGGATAATTTTGATTGTTTTTTATAAATGAAAATAATTTAAGAAAACATGGTTGAGGATATATTAGTGTTTATCCTCCTCATAAGATAGTTTATTTTGAATTTATTGATATACTCACACTAACATTTTTTTGTTTTAGTAAAAGGATTGGTCTTGTAGGAACCAAATTTATAATGGATGTAAAGGAAAATTTGTTGGTTGTTTAAATAAAAAACCAAATGGAATGGGAGCTGTAGTCAAAACTCTTATGATAATTTTTAACTATATATAATGATTTATGATTAACTACTTAAACCAAGGTGCGTTTCCTAATTCATAAAATGGGAGAGAAATAAATCTCTATGTAATTTTAGGTGATATAGATCTTAAAGAGACAAATATTTGACAATACATATATCAAGAATGTTGGAATAATCACACTAGGTTATGTCTTAAAAAATACAAAGACTTTTTTATGTGGTAAAGGAGGGAGTAAAGAAATAATATTATCAGAAAAAATGGAATTAGTGAGTTAATACCATTAAGGGGGATTTTTTTACCAAAAAATCAAATGAATTATTTTAATAAAGAGATTATGGGAATTTTGAAAATTGAATTCTTAAGGGTAAATCTCAAGAATGAGATCAAAAAAACCATATAGAAAAATGTTTAACAATATATAATTCCATTAAAATTGAAGATGAAGAATATAGAATTGAAATATTGAAGGGTTGGATTATATCTCAGATTATGTTTTGATATAATTTAATATTAGGATAGGAGACATACTTTTTTAGGATGGGCATATTAAGTAATAAGATATAAAATCATTGTTAATGGATTATAAATACCTTTTAATTTTTAAGGCTTCAATATATAGGGATTCAAGAGTTATTATGAAGTGGTAGATTTACAGATAATCATGATTTAAAAAAAAGTAAAACTCAATTAATTTTATTTGGGAGAGAAGTAATTTGATAGGAATATATTAAATTTTGATATATTTTTGAGATATATGTAACCCCTAAACTAAATATGAGAATGAGTAATTTCAGGAAGAATTTCCCTTTTCATATAGTGACCATAATTATAAAAGTATTTGTAATTATAAGGGTTTATAATATCTTTTATGATTAAATATATTTTTGAGGATGTTCATCACGTTTATGAGAATTTTATAAGGATTATATTATTATAGATTTAGAAAAAAGAAAGCTGAAAATCTAGGTGACAACCCATCGTATCCAATACGGTTGTAGGGTATAAAACTATTACCAAAGGCTAAAAAGGGAGAAATACCTTTCATTGGTCTATATGATGTCCTAGATAGTATTAAATCACATTATTTTCTTAATCAATTTGACATATACAAACATATTTTTTTTTGGAATATATGTTTTAACTTATATATTACAATGGTGCTGAAAATTGATTTGGTGATTAAGTGATTAGTTTTATTTCAAAAGAAGATTGATATATTTTGGGGAACATTACATAGTTATGGAAAACAAAATATTATAGGATTTTATTTGAGGATTAATGTCTGAATTTTATTTTTGATATATATATATTTATATATATATTAATTTAATTTGTCTTTATGGTGATTTAGGTCATTAATGGAAATGATTAGCATATTTTGGATATTATATAACTATATCATATACATTTTTATATGAAAATTTAAGATTAATGGATGTTAATTATATTTTTATTTAAATCTTAGTATTTATTATTTTCAAGAATATTAATGTTTGTATTTTATCGAATGGTCTATGTTGAACTTTGGGTGTTAGTGTGGATTATTTGGGGATTAATGTTATCTTTCATTATGTGATGGATTACTAATTTTGAGAGTTTTGTTACACAAACCATTTGTGTTTTTTTAATTTATAAAGATTAGAGTAAGAGATATTTATCCTTTTCTAAATTATGAGATCCATGAAAAGGTGATTATAGTGATTTAGGAAATAAAAATCAGATTGAATACTCATTATTTGGAGAAAAAGAGGATTTTGGGGTAAAAATTGATTAAAAGATGAAATTTTACTTTTAACTAACTATATTTTCATTATTTTCAAAGTCTATATGGTATTTAATTCCTTAAACATAAGAAAATGATCGTGAAATATAACTTTTTCCCTCTTACCATCATTTTTTATGAATCGATGGTCTTTTTCACACCTTTTATATTGAAGGTTTTGTGGTCTTTAAATTTCTTCTTATCATTCACTTTCTTGTGATTGATGATCTATATAACTTTCCATAGTTATTCGGACATTATTTTTTCTCCACGTCTATATTTTGACATTGTAATAGTGTTCCCCTATTTGGAAACCATGTTATGACATAACCTTCATATTTCTAATTCCATCTTTTCTAGAAAATACTTTATTATAAGTTTTTATGATATGGGATATTAAAAATTGTATTTTTATATTTCAAACCCTGCATTATAAAGATAAATTTCAAATTCTGATGAAATAATTTACTAAAGGGAAGATAATATATCCTCTAATGAGTTTTAAAAAATGATAACTATGTTTTATAGCATTATAAAATATAAGGCTGAGCCTAAATGAACAATGGCATGTTGTTGTTTAAATATGAATGTTATAAACTAACCCTAAATTGGTGGGTTTTAATAAGTTAAAATGATTAATTATATATATATATATATATATCCTACTAAATATAAATTTATTTATAAATTATTATGGAATTTAAACTTAATTTTTATTGAAGAAATTTTATTCTTCAAATAATATATTTTTTAAAAAATAATATAATTGATTTTTATGAGAAAATATTATAATAAGTTCCTCCAAATTTGTTAAAAAATAGTGGATAAAATAAAATTAATTTTTAAAAATAGTATCTCAAAATTAACTTTGGGTGAAATTTTTGGATTCTTCTAAATTTTATTAACATTTTAGTGAATAGTGAAAATTACCGACGTTTCAAATGTTGTCATTCCATTTCATTAAATATAATAATTAAAAAGTTCCATTTTATTTTTGATTTTGTCATAATGTTACTTATGAATGATTTTATTTATAATAACTTAATTAATTTTATTTTAATAAGTAATTTTCATGATTTTGGTGTAATTTTATTTTTATGTTCAAAAACAAAGTAGTCAAAAACTAATCTTAAGTGAATAAAGTATATCCATTTTAATTAATCCAAATAATACATAATAAGGAATTATTTAAATGAAATTTATATATTATATTTCTATTTATATGAATTTAAATCCATATAATTATTACTTAATCTAATTGAGTTAATATAAGTTCATCTATTGGGGGAAAACCCCATTTTCCTAAAAACCTGCTTTGCATCCACTACTGCAAAACATGATTTTAGCAGTTCTAAAATTTAATATTTTTAGTGAAAAAAATAAATGACTAAGGGAGTGTGATTAAAATCCCTAGACTTTTATTAGTGCTAGAAAATCACCAATAAACGGACGTCTTTTCTGTTCTAAAAAATGCACTCATAAGGGGTACCTTCACCCGTGCTAAAAAATGCTAAATAAGGGACCCTTTATCTATTATTTTTTAAATCTGATAAAGTACCCAATTTATGAAAATTTTAGTATTGATGATAAAAAGTAATAATATAATGTGATTTTAAATTGGAAACACACTAAAGTAATAGAAACAGCAGAAAAAAAAAAGTTGAAAATATAAAATTCAAATGAAATAAAATTTACAATACAAATAAAAGAAAACTATATATTATAATCATTTCAAACACACATTTGTACAATAACATGATTAAATACATATTGTTAAAGAAATTCAAAAACAATAATGTTCTTTTTTCTTTGGTCGCTGACCCCTAGTCATGTTATTACCAAACAAACAACTATAACTCAAGAAAAATAATGACCGTAATAAGAAAAAAATATTATGTTAGTAATAATATATATAAATAAATTAAAAAATAAAATAATTTTAATCTAAAAATTTAGTCATACCTGGAACACCATGTATCATATCAAGGTTTAGTTAACTCATTCATGTCATATGATTTCTTTTTCATCATCAAGAATTATGTTTATATAAATTAACTAAATATTAAGAAGAAAAAAATGATAAAAAAATAATAATGGAATAGTATATAAAATTTTTATAAGATAATATTTGCTTGTTTTCTCAGTTTTGTAGATGTTATGCGCTTTTAAAACTAAAATGGTACTTTTATATTGAAAAAGTTCACTTTGAGTCATACCGACTACATCGTGTGTCATCTTTACATCTATTAAATTTCAATATATCAAAAATGACTTATGGATTTTTTTCCTAAACTATCAACACAATATAAATGTTTTCATCATTTTTGAGATTTTAACTTGTTTTTTTTTACTTAAATTTAATTTTAAATTGGAAACATGCACTTCAAGTTATAGCAGTCACATCATGTGCCCATTTTTTGAGATATTAATTCATACATGTAATAAATGAATTATGAATCATTTTTTAATGTTACCAAGAAAAATTGTCTGTGTTTTCTCTATTTTTAGTGAGTGACACACGTTTTCAACTAAAATGAAAATTTTAAATATATGAAAGCCACTATTTTTTTTACAGAACAAATCATGTGTCACATTTGAGGTTTAGTTGATTACTACGCATAAAAAATGAATTATGGATCATTTTAATAAATTATCAAAACAATATGAATGTATTTTATCTATTTTTTATATATCACTTTTTATTTTTACTAAAATTAATATCAATTTTAAATAAAAAAGACACCATTGGAGTTATACCAGTAACGTCATGCATCGTATGGAGTTTTAAATGATTGAAAAATTTCATAAATGATTTATATTTGATTTTCCTGGAGTATCAAGACAATCCATAAGTGCTTTCTTTAATTTTGAGTATCTCACTTTTCTTTTTTACAAAAATTTTATTTTTAACTAGAAAAGCATAATTTGAGTCATTATGGTTTCATCATGTGTTGGTTTGATGTGAGACTATTTACTACACTTTTAATATGCATTATAAATAATTTTTCTAAATTACTATGAAAATATGAGCATGTTCAATCAGTTTTCAATAAGTAAAAATCTTTTTGAACTAAAATTTCAATTATATAATGATATTGGACACTTTGAGTCATACCAAGAATATTTTACATCTAATTGAGGTGAATCTTATTCCTAAAAAATAAAATTAACTTAAGGAACGTTTTACTAAAGTATAAAAACAATCTAAATTCATTTTCTCTATTTTGAGTATGTCACGTGATTTTTTAACTTGAATTATTTTCAATAATAAAAGGCACACATAGAGTCATACCGGTCACACCATGAATCTAATTGAGGTTCATCTGATTTCTAAATATCAAAAATTAATTATGTATCACTTCACAAAATTATCACAAAAATATGAATGTGTTTCTTCAGTTTTTGAGTTTTCCAATTGTCCTTTTTACTAAAATTGTTGAGAATTTTAAATAAAAAGACATGCTTGAGTCAAACTAGTCATATCATGCATCATATTTATGTGAAGTATATTCTTACTTTTAAAAAAGTCATTTGAGTCATTTTTATAAATTATTAAAACTCTTTAAATTTATTTTCTAGGTTTTGAGTATGTCCATTGTCTTTATTACTAACATGTCATTCTAAACAAGAATCTCACACCTTGAGTCATTGCAGTCACAACACATGTTAGTTTTACATGATAATTAGTTTAGATGTCAAAAATTATATAGGAATGTTTTTTCTAAATTATTTAGAAAATAAGAGTTTGTTTTCAGGGTTTTCATTGAGTGACACAAGTTTTAAACTAAAATTTCAATTTTAAACTGATAATGGACACTTGGAGTAATACTGGGAACACTGTGCATCATATTGGGGTGAATCATATTCTTACACATCATAAATGAATTTTGGATATATTTTCCAAACTATAAAAATAATCCAAATGTGTTATAATAGTTTTGAGTATGCCACTTGTCTTTTTTACTAAAATTGACATAAACTTCAAATAAAAAAGACACAATAGCAGTCATAATATTAACACCGTGTTTCGGATTGAGGGGCATCTAAATCATAAACAGAAAAAATAAAATATTTATATTTTTACTAATTTATAAAAATATTATGAAGGAATTTTCTCTATTTATGAGTATGTCACGTTTGTTTTTTACTAAACTTAATGATAATTTTAAATTAAAAGACACACTTGGAGTCATAACGATCACACCATGTGTTGGATTGAGGTTTAATTGATTCATACAAGTCACCAATGAAATATGTATAATTTAAATTATGTATCATAAAAATATTAATGCCTTTTTTTGGTTTTTATTATCTCACATTTCATTTTTACTATAATTTCATTTTAAACTGGAAACACGCACTTTGGGTTATAGTAGTCACATCATATATCAGTTTGACATGAGACTGACACATATATGTCATAAATGACTTATTAAATATTTTAATAAATTATCATGATAACACAAGCATGTTATGTTAGTTTTCAATGATTCATGAAATTTTTAATCAAAAATGAGAATTTTAAACTAATAACAAACAATTTGAGTTATACGTGGCACACCATGAATCAGATTGAGGAGCGGCTAATTCCTACACATCAAAAATAATTTAGGGATTGTTTTCCTAAACTATCGAAATAATTTTGATGAGTTTTCTCAGTTTTTAGTATGTCACACGTATTTGTTAAAAAAATAATTACAATTTAAAATAAAAAGACACCGTTTGAGTCAAATAGGTAACAACACACATCGAATTGTGTTGTGACTAATTCCTATATTTCAAAAATTATTTTTGGATGATTATCCTACCATTTCAAGTGATCTAAATTCATTTTATCATTTTGAGTATCTCAATTATGTTATTTACTAAAATAAATTTCCATTAAAAAAAGACACACATTGAGTATTACTGGTCACATCAGGTGTCCAATTGATGTATGTGTGATTAATGCATGGGAAATTGAATTATGGGTCATTTTCCTAATGTATCTATATAATATAAATTTTTTTCTCATTTTTCAGTATATGATGTTTATTTAAAACTAAAATTTAAATTATTAACCAAAAACATACAGTTTAAGTCATATCGAGCACATTGTGTATCGAATTGGGGTGTATATGATTGAGTATGTGATGTTTGTTTGTTTTTCAACTATCTATACCATGCCAATAAATAATGAAATGTTTCATCTATTTGGAAGAGTAAACAACATGCTGGATAAAATTCCTCAACCAAAAGAAACATGTTATCTCTCTTTTTTCTTGTTGTATACTGTTGAATGAGAAAAATATCTCCACAAATGATCTATGAAAAATAAATTATTATTATATAAAAATGATTAGAAATTAAACATAAAAATAGTAGATAAATGGTGATAAATTGGCTACATAATTAGTATGAATTTACTTTTTCATGATTTCTAAATACATTCTTTACCTATTGCCTTATTTTCATTTTCTCAGTTGTAGACTTAATGCTCGATCACTCATGATCATGAGATGATTTGAACAAACCTCCCCAACTCAAGAAAAAAAAATCCACCTATAAAAAAACATATTCTTCTGTTATTAACACAGTAAATTAATAAATTATATATAAATATGAAACATTACTATAATGTCTCAGAAATTTTGTGTAATTATTTTAATTATATGGAATTATTCTGAGACAACATGCTCTGACGGCACGTGATTCTGTGCCCAGTGACCCGAAAAGATAATTTTGATCTTTTTTTAAGGTATGTTTACTAAATATGTGAGTGGGTTTTTCAAACATTTGAATCAATGCTCAGATCAAAATCCCAAGGGTACCATTGAACATAGAATTACCGGATTCAATTAGAAATGACTTAACTTCTGCTGGAATGGGCTGAGTGGAAAAGTAATTCTTCCTACATTTTGAGAAAAATAATAAAATAATTTAAAAGAATTATTTCTTTTCGTTTCACAAAATTTAGTAGAGGATGGTGATGCTACGGTATAGTGATAAGGTGTCAATGGGGTTTATTAATAGAAGTCATTAGTGGTTCTATATCTCATGCTATAACGATACTTTAATGATGCATAATAGTGACGTTGTTTCATAAATTAAATAGTGTAACAACATGATGTCACATTGTAGCAGATGCACTGTGACATGTTTACTTTTAATATTCTGACACATTGGTGGAGTGAGGATTAAACATTGGGGATTTTCTGATGAACCACCGGCATACTTCCTTTCAAACGAAGAACAACAAACTTTGACGAACGTCAACATCTTCAACACGCCTTGAAGATTAGAGCCGAAAGTAATGAACAATGTCAACATATTGAAACCTCGAAGACGTAATGATGCAGTAATAAATGTCAAAGTGGTAGAGGTTTTCATATTTTTTATGTTCTTCGATGTTATTTTCTAGAAACTACAAACTCAGATTAGCCCACAAATAGGTTGATATAGGAATCGTGCATTGATATGGGAGGGTAACATTATTTGGGGAATAATCTATCAGAGATTTGTTTATCTTTTTATATGACTGAACAACTCCCCATAAGCCTCCCCTATTTTAATAAAATATAACATGGAGGGTGTGGGATGACATGAACCAAGGGAAAGACCCCTCCATATGTGTGCTCCTTGTGAAGGGATTGTCCAAAATGGCGGCAATGTGAGTCCGAGACCATCACAGTGATGGAGGCGACCCAAGAGGCATGTAGGCATAGATGTATTAGTAAACCGATGTTCGAAGAAACTCTAATGACCCATGGAAGGTGCTGTCAGTGTGGCACCATCAGCATGGCGGCGCTGGTTATATGAAGAGGTAGTGGCCCACAACGACCAAATGTAGGGGGCGACATCACAGCATAGGAGGCTTATATCTCTCATCGGAGTCACTTGTGGACAGAGGCACCCCCATAAACGTGCCACGGTGGCAGGAGGACGTGGCTAGCTGGCCGCGATAGTTGTGAGGTGACGTGGCACCATGATGTTGGTGCAAGGAGGGGTGTCCCATGTTCGAGCCACCCAGATGATCTGGCATCGTAGTCGCTCAACCATGGTAGGAGGGAGTCCCCACACATCCCATGGGGCAGCAGGGTGCCCGACGCGGCTGCATGGCACGTCATGACCAGACGCACCTTTGTTCTACCTCTAGTGGACCGGGTCTCAGATGGCAGGCTGAGCCCCTAGCCAACAGGCTAGCCTAGTCCCATTCTCAATGGGCCGGTCCGGACTAGACAATGTCCCCGGGTGACCTGGTAGGCTGAATACTCAGCCAAACAAGGTCGGGTTCAACGATACCCATTTGGCCTTTCCCATTGACTAGGCTGGACTGAACCGACCAAACTCGGTCAGGTCAAGCTGGTCGAGTTTAGAACAGGGTATTTGGGACACCCAGCCTCATTTGGATGGGTCTTTCCGACCTGGTTGGATCGCGTAGAGACGTAGTTGGTCCCTATTTACCAAAACAAATGCATCATGAACACAGCGCATTCGATTGACGACCCGTTTATGGTGTCGGGAACCTCTCGACGTGGCGAATCATTTGGAATTCTATATGGAGGATTTCATGGAAGTTGAGATGTGATGAATGGATTAAGGATTGGTTCTCCTAGGCATGCTCCATATGGAACCCTACGGTTGGCTGAGACCAGAAGACTACGTACTTTCCACTCTGTATGACTCGACTATAGCCAAGTGGGAAGCACTTCTATGTGACTTTGTAGGACCACGGTGAGAAGCACTTATGTGTGACTTTTCAGACCCACCGAACAAGATGAGGAGGTGTACCTAAGCAGTACAAGGTTAGTGGGAAGAACTTCTATGTTACTTGCCTATCCCACTATACTCGATAGAGGATTAATTATCCAACATTTGAGGTGTTTGATGATGTGGCTGATAATTCTACTACCAAAACCATAAAAGTATACTTGGTGTTGGTTTTCTTGTACTTCGTGCTTATTCTCCATTCTTATGCTTTTTGATTTTTATTGACGATTTCTTTGTGGTGATTTGCTTTGTGTTTTGGGGTCCCATACTGTGTATTTTGTAACTCACCCATACACGGGCTTCACCCCCCCCCCCATGTTGTGTCTAGTGCAGATGATCAATGTTTTGAGAGTAACTTTGGTGGACTAGGACCTAGAGGTGCTCAGGGAGACAAGATTGACAAAAACTATGACGGTGGACTTGGTGCCCTAGGAATAGGTGTGTCCTAGTAGGATCTGGTGGACATGATGTTCTACTTCGACATCCAGTATATAAAGTACTCTCATTATCAGGTTGGGTTTTTGCGGATGGACATCAAAGTATCACTTTATTCTTTCATGTTTCCAGTTATTTTATTGTGTTTGTATTCTGGCCCACTTATATTAGTTGTGATTATACTCATCTTTGTTTTAGTGTTATTTGTTTCTTTTTCAGTGTGTGGGACATGGTTGGGCATGTGTTTGCGTAAAGGAAATCAAGCAAATGCCTCCCACTTGTAGGTTGACTCCTTCATCACTAGTTTCTAGCCCCTGGCCTTTTTGAGGATGGCTTGGGGTTGTCAAAACATGAGCCCCAGGGGGATGGATCATCACAAAGTGTTATCAATGGATGGTCAGTCCTAACACAATGAATCAGGAGCTTGTTATTTTGTTTAGGGGAAATAGTGTTATGTGTTGTGAGTTTGACCTTATGATTCGGGGAGTCCAGTATTGGTGCGGTGGATGATGTATCCATACACCAGGACCTTGAATTTTGCATTTCGGATCAATAATTGAAAACATTGGTTGCATAAGTGTCTGCTTATGTTCTTTTGATAAAACTTCATCTCACCAGGTATAACCTTCTAATAGTGGTACATCTTGATGTATCTCAGGATGCATCCACATAGACGACCAACTAGGATCCTGATACGAGGCCATGAGGATAGCTCACCTAGCGATGAGGCGTCTGTTCAAGGACCAATTTTTGAGATGGCCCCATCATGTGGTGCACCAGTGCAACCACCACCTGATGGTCAGCATCTATTTCAGGCAGTTCCATTAGAGGACGTGTCCAGACCCAGTGCCCAACACATGTTTCAAAGATAGAGACCTTTCAAGTTCAGGGAAGAGACAGATCATCACGTCGATGACGACTGAATGGAGGTGGTGACGCAGGTTTTCCACTTAGTGAGGACACTGACTAACCATAAATTGATCTTAGCAGTGAGCCTTATGTAGGGCTTGGTAGGGAGATGGTGGTGCTTGACCACTTAAACACATGATGAGGAGACCCTTTCCTGGGAAGGCATCGAGCGGCCTTTCTAGGAGGAGTTTTTTTCTGCGACCTTTCACTCTCTGTGCATTCAGAAGATGCTTCACCTACATTAGGAAAGCATGAAGGTGGTCGAGTACTCAATGAGGTTCATAGAGATTTCTCACTACTCAACAAATATGGTACAAGACCCTTTCTTCAGGGCTCGTGCCTTTGAGTAGGGATTGAGGCGAGAGATCAAGGCATTGGTATTGTCTCTTAGCATCCCTACTCAGGTTGTGGTGCTGGAGTGAGACATTTTGGTAGAGAGATTCATGGCAGAGTAGGCACCCACAACTAGAGCTACCAGAATACCCTAGGTTGTGGGGTCTTTGGAAGGTAGAAGATAGAATATGCGAGGGCCCAAATGAGCCATGTCTGTCAAAATATGACCCCATGACTCATGGTCGGCAGTGCATAGCTCCCAAACTAGAGGGAGTTAGTCGGGAACCAGGATTTTCTTCTCTAAGACAGGTAGGGACACATTTCACATGATTACCTGACCCACCAAACAGATGACAAGTCTATGTTCGATGGGCTACTGAGGAAGAGGCAACGGTTCGAGCGAGGAGGTCTATAGGTTGGCGAATGTGGAAGGGGATCAGGACATGTAGTAGGTGGTGGGCGATGGTTTCAGTTGTTAAAGCCTCCACCCCCAGGTGGTCCACTATGACCTCAGTGAGCAGGCAGACGTGGGTGAGCTCAGCTTCAGGAAGGGGAGTTTTATGACCACGACACTCCATAGATGATCCAAGGTACGATCTATGTCTTCTACGCCCTAGATGATGTTCTTATTGACACAAGTTCTAGTCACTCCTTCCTTTCCATGGCTCTTTTTTGGTGCTCATATATTCCATTAGAGCCATTGGCTCAACCCTTATTGCTAAGGAATTCTATGGGAGGGTATTTTACAATTACACACATGTGCTGGCAGTGTGATATTACTCTAGGAGGTGACATGTTTGGATATGATCTCCTAGTAGCAGCATCGAGGCATTATGAAGCCATCTTGGGTATGGATTGGCTATCCACAATCCTTGATTAGATCGACTATTTTAGGCATACAGTACGATGTGTCAATGGAGATGGGACTAGTTTTTCCTCCACCGGAGAGAATGAAATTCTTGAAGCATAGGACAGACTTTTTCAGAGGAGTGTACAGCCGATCACTCCCCAGTTTTCTAGCCTCACCCTCGGTGTAGTGGGTGAGAGGATTCCAAAATTTCTTGTAGTGGGGGAGGAGTATGAGGATTTATTACCTAAGGATGTCCTCTGATTACCTTCTCATAGGGAGGTATAATTTTACATCATCATATACCCCTATACAACACCAATATCTACACTAGAATGTCGGATGGCTCCTGTAAGGGTTCACATTCTGAGGGTATAGCTGGAGGACATGTAGGAGAAGGGGTTCGCAAGGCCCAACGTTTCACCATGGGTAGCCCCAGTGCTCTTTTCCAAGAATGTAGACGGGAGTTTTAGGTTGTGTGTGGACTTTCAGGGCCTAAACCTGGTGACGGTGAAGAAAAAGTATCAACTACTGATGATCGATGACCTCTTCGACCAGATTAAGGGAGCAAGGTGGTTCTCAAAGATGTACCTCAGATTAGGCTATCACCATCTTCAGGTATGAGATGATGATGTACCGAAGATAGATTTTAGGTTCCGATGCAACCACTATGAGTTCTTGGTGATGCCTTCCAGCATAACCAATTCCCCAGTAGTGTTAAAGGGACTCATGAATACGATATTCCATCCATACCTTGACCGGTTTGATGTGGTCTTCATTGATGACATCTTGGTGTACTCGACATCACAGGAGGAGCACGCTATACCCCTATAGATTGTTCTTGATACACTCCAAGAGCACCATAATTATGGTATGCTCTTTAAGTGCTAGTTTATGATACGGGAGGTCCACTTTTTTGAAAAAAACATCTCGGGGGGGTGGATTTTCAGTAGATCCGGTGAAGATAGAGTCAGTGCTTTCTTGGGAGCCACCCAGGAGAATGACTGAGGTGTGGAGATTCTTAGGGTTATCTAGTTACTATCAGTTGTTCATGCTTTACTTCTCTAGAGTAGAAGCACCCATATCATCTTTGACATGAAAGGGACAACCCTTCATGTGGATAGAGAAATGTCAACAGAGTTTCCAAGAGTTTAGGTAGAGACTAAATAGTTCCCCATCTTGAGACTTCCATATGAGCGCGTTTGGTTATGTAGTTTACTGTGACGTGTCATGGACCAGACTGTGTTGTGTCCTCATGCAGAAGAAAGAATTGATTTCTTACAGATCACTACAATTAAGGTATCATGAGTAGAACAAAATGACCCATGACCTAGAGTTAGCTGCAGTGGTCTTTTCCTTGAAGATGTGGTGGCACTGCTTGAGGGGTGAGCGGTTTACAATTTACTATGACCGCAAGAATCACATGTATATATTCTCCTAGAAGGACCTGAAACTGAGGTAATTATGATGGATAGAGTTCGTCCAGGACTACGACTTTGGGATAGTATATACTCTTAGGAAAGAGAAGGTGGTGTAAGATGTGCTTAGTAAGAGGACTAGTTTGCAGCTGCTGAGTGGGGAAACTGAGCAGTTAGCTGTGATTCATATCTCCTTCATGGATGATGGAGGAGATACTTACCTTCATAAGATTTTTGTTACTCTTCCACTCTTATAGTGAGTCAGGGGGCATAAATGGTGGATGATTACTACAAGTCCCGACATGCTCAGTTATCCTCAGGACAAGCTCATGATGGATTTTCGATATGTAGCGAGATTTCCATCCTTTTCATAGGGCACATAGTAGTGCCAGTGACGTTGTGGGAGGATTTGTGGAGAGATTTCCATATTTCTTCTTTGGAGGTATATATTATAGTGGAAAAGATGTACTAGGACCTTCGAAGTCAGTACTGGTGGCCAGGGATGAAGAAATCAGTGCCCGAGTTCATTTCACGATGCCTCACTTATCAGTAAGTGAAGCCCAAGCATCGGGTTTCAGTAGGGTTGGCCCATCCACTCGACGTACCAGAGTGGAAATGGGATGGTATCTTTGTGGACTTTGTGATGGGGTTACTAAAAACATCCATGGGCCATAACTCAATCTGGATGATCGTTGATCGACTCACCATGTCGACTCACTTCTTGCCCATTTGAGAGTAGGAACTGATAGAGGTCGTGAGATGCCTCTGCATCTAGAAGATAGTGAAACTTCACGGGGTTCCTTTGACGATCATCTAAGATCATGAAACTTTCTTTACACTTTGACTTTATAGAGTATTACAGGAGGGGTTCGAGAGGAAGATGCACTTGATCAAAGTTTTTCATCTGTACACAGATGGTTAGATGGAGTGGACTATACAAACCTTAGAGGACATAAAATTCACTTGCATCCTGAATTTTTTTCATAATTGGGAGGACCAACTACCACTCAAAAAGTTTTTATACAAAAATTATCACTCCTCCATTAGCATGGAACCAATTGAGTCCATGTACAGGTGGCCTTGCAGATCACCCATATGTTGGGTAGACCCAAGGGAGTCAGCACTCCTAGGTCCGAAGATTGTACGGGCTACCACTGAAAGGGTGCAGATCATCTAGGAGTGGATGAGGACTACACATAGCATGCATACGTCTTATTCTGAAAGGAGACAGATACCCTTAGAGTCTGAGGAGGGTGATCATATATTTCATTGGGTCTCTCCATAATGAGGATTGTGGAGATTTATCCTGGGTGGCATGCTATCTCTAAGATTAATCAGACCATTTTAGACCCTGAATAGAGTTTTCGAGCTAGAATACCAAATTGGTCTTCCCCCACTGATGCACTGAGGGCATTCTGTTTTCCATGTGTCACAGATGAGGTGGTACGTGCCTGATCCATTTCACATTATTGACTGGGAAAGCTATACATTGATGATGGGGTGATGTTTGTGGAGTTCCCAGTGGAGATAGAAAATCGATAGGAGTGGGTCATACATGGGTGCTTGATTCCTCTAATGTGTGTTTGGTGGTAGTATGAGAATATCTATGAAAGAACATGGGATAAGGAGGCTCATATTTATGCTCATTGCCCCAATATATTTGTTTAGTTTTTATTTTGGATTTAGGGGATGTAAATCCCTAAGTTGGTGAGAATGTAATGTCTCATAAATTCTATATAATTGTTTTATTTATATAAAAATATTCTGAGACCTCACATTCTGACGACACATGATTTCAAGGCCCGGTGATCCAGGTACTGAATTTTGAATATTTTTTAAGGTACATTCAGTAAACGTGCATGTGGGTTTTTCTCAATTTTGATCCAGTGCTCAGATATAAAATTTCAGGATACCGTTATACTCAAAATGTTAGTATTTTCCTAGAAATAAATTAACATTGGCCAACATGGGCCATGCGGAAAAATTAATTTTTGGACTTTTTGAGATAAATTAAAAAAACTAAAAAAATTAATTTATTTTTTTCTCACTATTGAGTGGAGGACGGTGATATTATGGTGTAGTGATGAGGTTGTGTTGAGATGAATTAATCGAACTCATTAATGTCTTGATAACTCACATCATAATAATGTTTAATAATACGCAACAGCAACATTGTCTATTTTATGGGACAACATGACGACACGATGTTGCAGCATAGCGGAAGTGTTGAGACGTGATTCCATTAAATAGAATCACGTGTTGGAAGAACAAGGATCAAACTTTGGTGATTCTCTGAAGAACCTCCTTAAGAATTTCTCTCCAAATAAGAATCATGAATGTCGTTGAATGTCAATATCTTTGACGCCCCTTGAAGATCGAAGTTGGAAGCAATGAATGACGTTGAAGTATTGAAACCTAGAATACATAATGTTGCGCAAAATCATGTCAAAGAGGTAGGGATTGTTTTATTTTATTTATATGTTATTTTCCATTATTTTCTAGAAACAACAAACAAGGATCAACCCACAAACAGTTAGATCCGTGAATCGTGTGTTCATGCGAGAGGGTAACTTTATTTGGGGGGTCCTCTATCTAGGATTAGTTTATCTTTTCCTATGATTGAACATATCCCCCTTAGCCTCACTACATATAAAAACTTTTAACGTGGGGGGACGCGCTGACATGAACAATGGCCTGAACCATCCACATGTGAACTCATTATGAATGGATTATCCAAAATGTAGGCATGGAGCGTCCAAGATAATCGCGGTGATGGTGGCGACCCGAGAGGCCTATATGTGCAGATGGATCAGAAAGCAGACCATAGGAGCAACTCTCATGGCCCGCGGAAGGTGCCGCCTGTGTGGCACCATCGGTGCGATGGCGCCGATGACCAGTAGCCGCAACCATCCCACGACAACTAAGTGGAGTGGGAAACCCTAATCAGTGCCACAATAGAGGAGGCGGTCGGCCCTCACTGGCCATGCTGGAGGGCGGTGGCTTGCTCGTCGGCTAGCCACGATAGTTGTTGGGTGACACGATGACAGGAGAGCACCGCGTCCAAGACACTCTAATGAGATCGCACTACATTAACTCGAACGTGGCAGGAGGGAGGCCCTGCGGCATCTTGCAGGGCACCAGCAAGCCAAACGTTGTCTAATGCTACATCCCAACTAGTCACAACACGAGTCTTCCACTGGTGGATCGGGCCTCAGCTGGTGGGTCGAACCCCAACCAAAGATCTAGCCCTGTCCTGCGCCCAGTGGGCTAGACACGTGCCAACGGGATGGACCCGTGGCTCGATGGGCTGGACCCGCACCCAGTGGGCCGGTCCCGCACCCATCGGGATGGACCCATTTCCTTTGGGCCAGGCTGGAGTAGACTAGGTCATTGAGAGACTCGGCATGATGGACCCTCGGCCAGACTAGGCCGGGTTCAGTGAGACCCATTAGTTCTGGCCCACTGTCCATGTCAGACTGGCCCAACAAGTCCCAGACCAGGTGAGGTCGAGTCGGTCGAGATCAGACCGGGGTATGTGAGACCCTCGGGCTGGGTTGGTCGGGTCGGGCCGACCGTTTCGGACTGGGACCTGACAGAACCATCCACTATTTACTAAAATGCTCGTATTATTCAAAATGTGTGTCTGATTGCCGAGCCCTTCACAACGTTGGGACCCTCTCGATGTGGTGGATCTTTTGTCATGCCTGTAGATATATTTTCTAGAAGTTCAGATGTCATGAATGGGTTGAGAAGTCGTTCTCTCAAGCACGCTACTTAAAAAACCCTGCTTTTGGCTGAAACATGAAGACTTGTGACTTTTACCTCTATATAACTCGAATATAGTTTAGTGGGAAGCCCATCTATGTGAATTTGTATGCCCATGGGGGGAAGCACTTATGTGTGAATTCGTAAGCCCCTGGTATGCAACAAGGAAGAGTAACTCAGTTGTCCAAGATTATTGGGAATGACTTCTGTGTGACTTTGCAATCCCACAATATACAATGAGATGGTGTGCCTAAGTAGTCCAAGGTTAATGGGAAGCAATTATGTGTTGATTGGATGGCCCACTATACTCAATAGAGGAGGAGTTCTCTAGTAGCTAATATGTTCAATGTTCTGACTGATTATTCTACTATCACAACCCTAAAAGTATACCTGGTGTGTGATATCTTGTTCTTCGTGTTTATGCTTTATGCTTATTCTTTTTTACTTTGATTTGAGGATTTATTTGTGGTTTTTTCATTATGTTTCAAGGCCTCATGTTGTGTATTTGATTACTCACCCTTACACAGGCTTCGCCCACACATGTTGTTTCTGGAGAAGATGGTCAACATTTTGAAAGAGGCTTTAGTGGACTGGTACCCAGTGCTACTTAGGGGTATGGGATTGATGGATTCTACTATGGTAGACTTGGTGTACATGTACCAGGCAGGGCCCAGGAGGATCGGTCGGATAAGACATTCTACTTCTGCTTTTAGTAGCTACACTACTCTCAAGATCAAGTGGGGTTTTCCCTGGATGACCATCAGATTTTCCCTTTGTACATTTCTGTTTTCATTTCTTTTGTTGGGTTTGTATTTTTCCCCACCTGTATTAGTTGTGCCTATACATAGATTTGTTTTAATAGAACATTTTTCTTTCTTAGTGTGTGGGTCTTGGTTGGGTGTGTGTGTGCATATAGGTACTCAGTCAAATGCCTTCCACTTGTAGGTTTATGCCTTCAGGGCTAATCGCTAGACACTAGCCTTTGGGAGGTGGGCTTGGGGTAGTCACGACATGGGCCTCGAGGGACTAGTCATGAAAATTAGAATAATAAAATGATTATTTTAAATTGAAACCAAAAAATTTGAGTCATATGGGGTTTAATTTGTATTAGATTTAGGTATGTTTGATTACTATATGACAAAAATGACTATGGGATCATTGTTTAAATTTATCAAAACAATCATAATCAGTTTTTCACAGTTCTGAATATGTCACTTGACTTTTTTATAAAATTAATTTGAATTTTAAAATCTAACCACAAAATTTGGGTAATACCAGTCATACTGTGGATCATATTAATTTATGATCAATTATTACATGTGAAAAAATGAAGTATGGATCATTTTAATTAATATTTAAAGCAACAAAACCTTTCTTTCTTGGATCTGTTAACTTTGACGTGGGGTTTAAACTCAAATGGTTCATTTCTATTGAAAAAATGTAATTCATGTCATATTGATCAAATTATGTCCCAAATTAATGTTTGGTAAGTTCCTACTATTCGAAAATAAATTATGGTTAATTTTCCGAATTTATTAAACAATTAGATATATTTTTATTATTTTTGACTATTCTATGTTTGTTTTAAATTAAAATGACACTTTTTATTGAAAATAATTGTTTTAGTAATAACATCAAAATTGTGTTTTAGATTTATGTGTGGTCATTTCTGATACATCAAAAATTAATTAAGGGTCATTTCACTAGAGTTCTAAAACAATTTGAGCTCGTTTCCTCGGTTTTGAGCATGTGACATGTGTTTTGAACTAATATGAAAATTTTAAAAAATAAGTATCCGGTAAAAAATATAAAGAAATTTAAAAAAATAATAGATTAATTGATGAAAAAATCTATAAATTAAGTAGTATGAAGTCACATCTTCATGATTCTTATGCACATTTTAACACCATTCATTTTTCCCATTCATTTCTAAAAAAATGATTTCTACTATTATAATTCTCTTTGAGAAACAAATCAAAAATAATATATAATAATTCTTATTATAATTATTTACACCACAAATATATTTCTATGGTTATATATCATACGATATCACAAACACAACAGGTAATAACCTAAATTTGATGTTTGAAAACATTCTAACAACATGTATGATTCCCACTCATCACTAAAAAACCCTACTACATCTTTTTAGTATGAAGGATGTATATAATCCTGGTAGTATTGTGAAAATATAGTCAAATAAAAAATTATGATATATCTTTAATGAAATTTTAATTACCCTCAAAAATTAAAAGTCTAGGGATGCTAGTATTTTAATGGTTTATAATTACTATCATAAATTTGAAAACATAATATCAATAATCATTATTATTATATTTCTTCATAAACTGTAAAAGCATTGACCCAAATAAGTAAATTGTTTATAAATATTTTTAATAGATAAATATTTCTATATACAGCTTCATCTACTTTCATTTTAATTAATACACTAGATTTCTATATTTTTTCCCCAACTTCATTCTATTACTTATCCTATATTTAGAAACATCCATATAATAACATAATTATTGTTGAAACATATAATAAAACATAAAATTTGAATTTTATATATAAAATATTGATTTTTTTTGTATTATGAATTCATGATACACATCATGATTGGTATGTTTATTGGATATCCATGCATTGGATCCATAAAATAAATACATGGGGCATTCATATAGAGTGAGGTCAGCATCCAATGCTTCATAAAAAACAAATAAGTAATGAAATAAATAAAAAATTTGTTTTATGTGATTATATTTTCATGTTTCACCCCTGCATTGTAGGAATCAAATGGAGTCTATAAATTGATATTTTTTTCTCAAACACACCATTTATCTCATTTTATTTAGTCTAAAGTTCTTCCTTCTACAAATAAGCTTCTTTTGTAGAAATGATATAGGGATTAATGAATCAAAATCATGATTCACATGGTCTTCTATTTATATAGTGGTAATTTAAATGCCTATAGAAATATGTATAATTATTAACTTCAATGAACATATAATATAATTTTTTAGATAGCTGTATTATGAAAATTTTCTTTATATTTATATTCCCAAATGAGACTCTCAACCATTCAATCTTGATAATCATGTTTATACTCTCAAGAGTAAATGCATCTACAAATGAAGTTCCAAATATTTCTTCTTTATATGGAATGTAAGAAATATATCCATATTTAAATGTTATCTTTTCATGAAATTTTAATGATAATAAATGTTGTAGTGGAACTATTGGGGAGAAGATACTTTATGAATGTCCTTTTGATTTCATTATCCATTCACTGGACAATATTTATCCAACATTATGTTTCCCCATCACATTATATATCTATAATACCATACCTCCATTCATAACTACTTTTATAAACTATTATAGGATTTTCATGAGAAATTTTTTTTAAATACATACTTCAGGTTTCTTTATAAGTTTTGATGGCCATGCAATGGAATTCTTAATAACATCATTGACTATTATAATATCAGGATCATTATGTGAAAGAAGAAAATCAGTGGCCGACTCTTGAGATACCTCAATATCCACTCTCATTGGATATTTTGGATTTCATTTATTGTATGTCTTGTCTCTTGGGATATTATACATTGTACACATCACAAAAAGGTGTTGCATGGTTGTTGATCGATATAAATAACATACAATATTACCTTGTATAATTTTAGTATCAAAAATTTATCTAATATTTTTTATTCACATTTAGGAGAAATAGAAATGAAAAAAATTATTACCTCGAGTAAGGTATTCAATTTAGGGAATGGATGAAATCAAATCTAGTGGGGTCATTCGATTATTCATGTGTTGATATTTGTTCCACCACCGGTTCACTTAGATCCTTTATGTCATATTGGTCTTCCAAACCAAACATGATAATAATATCTTAAAAGAATTTATTTGTTCTTTTAAAAATTTTATCATATTATATGTATCTTCTTGGGGATTTTTCTTCTCAATATATGTATAAGGATACACTCCAAAACCTACACCACTCATGCGACCATATTGCTTATGATACTTCCAAACCACTTAAATTAGTTTTTTCATTTTGTAAAATCACTAACTTATCTATTTTATAAACCATATAATAAACACAATTAAAAAATGGATACTTTTATGAAATATTGTAATAAATAAAAAAAATTACTATTATTCCATACTTACACATCTTTCCCATAATAGATTTGTTCTCTCATCAACTAGTTTACCTTACTTATTAATATGAGCCTCCTTCCATAGTACATGACATGGGAAGGAAGTGGCATCAGAATTTGATTCATAAATATGAATATAAAGAAAATGATTTATTTTGTTTCCTACCAAATAATACTTTTATTTTTTATTTAAAATACACACCAATTTCTTCTCTAGTTAAGTGTACCCCATCCTTACATTATTATAGGGGTACAGGGGTTTTGATGTACATTATTTATTTTAATCATTTTTTTGTTTCATAAATTAACAGTTTTGAATCAAATAAAATTAAATATATAATTTAAAATTATATATTATCAACTACATTGAACCTGAAAGTAACTCTCATCATGCTAATGGATGAAATAATTCCATGTTTTCTTCTTTATAATGGTGAATAAATTACTGGTGGTCGGGGATTTACATTCTCTTCGGCATCCCTAAGATGTTACATGACAAAAAGAGTTGGAAATCCTCTATGGGATTTTGAACTAGCCACTAAAACATATTTCATTTAAAAACATTCTGTTGGTCAGAGTGGATACTCAAGAGGGGGGTGAATTGAGTTCCAATTAAAATTTCTGTTAAAAATATTTTTTTTTAAATCCCCATATCTAAAAACAAGTTAAACTATAGTGAATTTATATAGATTGTAGATGTTTAATTAGTTTATCAAAAATTTATTAGGTCTCAGTTAATTTAATCAGAAGACTAAGTTAACTTTTGAAACTAACATACTGGTTTACAATAAGTATAAAAACTTGATAATTTACCTATAAAGGAACTTTAAAACAAATTTTATTTCAATGTAATTGACAGCGGAAGATAAAATATATAGTATACTTTAGACTTAATCTAAGATGCACAGTAGATATAACCAAGGGGTTCAGTCTCAAGTTGAGACTTAGTCCTCTCAAACAATTTATATAAATTTGATCCACACCATAGATCAGGGTAAACAACATTGCAAAGACGGTCCAGGTACTAAGACCTCTACCATAGTTCTTCGTGGGAAAACAAAACAATAGTACACAGGCTGTCCAGGTCTTACTTGACCTCTACCACTATCCACATAGGGATACAAAAGAATTATGGAAGGTTTGTTTGAGGATTTAGATATCCTCCAGTTCAGAACAAGAGATAGTGTGTGTATAAAATATACAGATCACACACACTGCTCGAAATGTAAATAAAATAATCACTAAGAGAGTAAATATGAGTTTTTGAAAGCTCTAGTGATTTGAAGTGAAGACCTGGACTCTTGATTAATCAGAAATGATTCTGACTCCTTCTATGGTTTTTTTCTGAAAAATATAGAGTCGTTTTCCTCAAGTATAGTTTGATCAGCTTTAGTGCATGAAGAGCCCGATGTAGTTCTTCACTCCTTGACTGAGGTGCATCTTGTGTTCTCCTCTAGAAAAAATAAAATCTCTTCGTGTATGTCTAGTGTTCTTATAGTATGAATGTGGACTTTATTTTCTGTGTTAATTCACAACATTTCAATGTTATTCAGCCCCTGATTTTTCTCACCCTTCATGTGCCTTCATAGTGCATTTCTACCCAGTCTTTGTCCTTCCTTTTATATCTTTCCACTCCAGTAAAAGGAATTATTACCTTTTTCATGGGTACTAGGTACGGTTCCCTAACATGCCAACAACTATAATTAAATAGCATTGATTGCATTAAAAACATCAAATATGTCTATTTCTTAATAAATAAATAATATTGAGAGAAATAGAGTTTGACTGGTCAGTCTTAGTAGCCTTTTGTCGATAGATAGTGATGGTGGACTTTGTGTAGCAGTGACCTTCTATCGGTAGATCATTGATCTTATATCAGTAGCTCCTGGTATCATTATCTCTTTGATCTAGTATCAGTAGCTCTTGGTATGGGTAGCTGTTACTTTTTGTATCAGTATCTCTATATAACAGTGACTTATTCTATCGGTAGCTCTTGGTCTATCAGTAGCTTGCTTTGTATCGGTAGCTTCATAGCGGTAGACTTGCTTTATCGGTAGACTTACTCTATCAGTAACTCTAATGTAACAGTAGCTTGTATCATTAGACTTTTAGTCTATGCATATCAGTGGCTCTGTAAGGGTCTACTGATGTATATATTGGTAGACTTGTGCATACCGGCAAAATTGTTCTATCAGTAGCTCATCTTCTATCGGTAGCTGTCTGTATCGGTGGACTTGATCTATGTGCTTACCGGTGGACTGGTTCTGTCAGTAGCTCTATGTATCGGTGACCTTAGTTTATCTATGACTATGTTTATCAGTAGACTATGTACTGGTAGATCTGTATTAGAAGCTATAAGCATATCAGTGACTTAACACTTATATGTTTTATGCAAAGCATGTCCGATTGAGTTAGATTTATTTCAAAAGTCATATAAACATAGATAACCATTTATTAAAATATTTCAACGATTATTTTAATATTATTATCAAATATAATTTCATAGATTAAAAGAATAAATATATAGATGAACATTATTTGGGATTATTAAATTATGTGAAAGAATAATGGGGATTATCAAAACAGGTGAGGTCAACAATCTCCCCCTTTTTGATAATCACAACTTATGATATCATAGTCTCAAAATAATGAGTCATTGTATCGGAGGATATATTATTAAATAAAACTGTATCAGAGAAAACAACACACCAGAGGTAAAAAATATAAGATGTGAATTGTTCAATTTATTAGGGGTATAATTAAATGCAATGGTATAAAAGGTACAGATTACAAAACATAGTAGCTCTCCCCCTTTGTCATAAAATAAATGACTCCCAGATAGGTTTCCCTTAGAAATATTTCTCCCCCTTTGTGATAATAAAAAAGCGGGAAACAACAAAATGGGAAAGAAGAGAGACGTTTGTATTTCATGGTGCAAAATGGTACATGGAAATAAAATAAAATAAAAGGGATTCCTATCAAATATCTTAGCCACCTATTCAATCCACGTACTCAATGTGAGATTTTCCCTTGGGATCAGAAGAGGATTTAGGTTGTGTGGATACAGGTGAAGGCTTAAGAACACCAGAAATGATAACAGTAGGCTAAGCAACTGAAATTGTTCTTGGCCTGTACTGAGTAGTTCTCTGAGTGATCATAGGAGTAAGGCTGTGAATGGCTTGGGCTCGAGCCATCTGAACAGGAGAAGTAGTAGAGGCATAGGTAGGTAAATCTAGATGTACAATCACTAGCCTAGCATCGACATGCAAGAAAGACAATAGGATATTTCTGAAATCCATAATGATTCCTCCTCCTCTTTCCATAGAAGATATGAAATCGTCCTTGTTCTCCATGAATTTGTCCAAGGCTGGAGTGAATTCTCTGAGATTTCTGACTAGTTATCTGAAGGATTGATTGATAGAAGGTAACTTCAGGTTTTCTAACAGAAGTTTGAAATGATTATTAAGTTTATTATTAGTGCAATCACTTTGTAAATAATAGTACACCTTGCCTTCCACCTCTTTCTGAGAAGCAGAAGCTTCTCTGATATAGTTATGGACTATCTTCCTTATATCTCTAGTGGTATCTCTAGTATAAGTTACCACTTTGATCCGATTGGATGAGTCCATAGAGCCAATGGTTGATGCTGAAGCAAGATCCTCTTTTATCATAGCTCTAATCTGATCCAAATCCATTGAAGGTCTGGAAGCAATAGAACCAATAGAGAAGGTTACTATTTCCTTGAATTTTTTTCTCAACCCACTGATAATATTTATCACTTGGGAATACTGGGTGTTGACATGATCTTTCATGGAGGTTTTAAATCCTTCAAACACTGATACCATCTGGCTCACAACACCTATGAAATAAGCTAAATCTTTATCTGCTTTGGATTTAGAACTCATATAAGATTCTAAAGAGAGAACAGATTTATTTAGAACTTCAACATTCTCTTCGAGTCTAGATGCTTGAGTTTGGAAAGCTGTAACTTCATCCACTATTTCTGCCACAAATGTTGACATATTACATCCAAGAGAGAGTTCAAAATACTTTTCCAAATTGCTCATCTCTTCAACAAATTAGTACTTTACCTTGGCAACAGGGGCACTAAAAGACTCTTTCAGATCATTCTTTACGGGTTCCAGATCATCCCTGGTGATCATATCAGTAGATGAAACCACAACAGGTGCTCTTTCAGATACTATACCAGCCACATATTCATTTATAATCAATTGAATGGATGACACCAGTGACATTTCAATTTTTCTTATTTCTTCCACAAACTGATTTTGAGATCAGACTTTAGCATATCTAGATCATGCATTCTGACCACACCTTCAGGTAACAACTCGGTCTGAAGATCATAATTGGTTTTTGGTCTATTTAGGGATGCCTCATTATAAGAATCAAGATAATCTAATCCACAAACTTCAAAACCTTGGTCTTCTGCGCAATCTTCAATTTCAATAGCCACTGAAACACTGCCAAATAATGTTTGATGCTCCCCCTCAATGGGTGTATTCTCTCGTACAGCAACAGCATTCTCAGCAAGTCTTTATTCCTTAGAATAATCCTCTACAACTAATTCCATTTCTGCAACAGCAAGAGGATCCTCTGGATTAGGCACAGGTCCTTCCGTTTCACCCACTACATCCTTAACATGTACAACTGAGCTTCCAATCAATGGAATCAGACTTAAGTAGACAGAATCAGAGGCTTTCAATTCATTCTCTATTTATTCTTCATACATAGGGGTTGGATGGTCTTCCTCATCAACAGGTGTCTCTTCTTCTACTAAATTCTCCTTTCCCGAGGATACAATTTCAGCAACAGGACTTGGGGTAAAATCCAGATCCCTTCCATTAGTGTTTCCCTCTGGAATTGGGGATGATCTCATTGATTTAAGATTCAAACATTCCAAACGGTTTCTAACTGGTTTGTTCATAGAACAGGAAACATCCAATGATTCCATATCCATTTGAACCTACTTTCCAAAGGTCGGCGTTCATTAGTTATGGACAGACGAGGCTTAGGAATTTGCATTGGTTGAGAGGATGGGAGGTCAGACTCATCACACCTTTTTGAGGGGAATTATTGTCTACTCCAGGACTCTCTTTATATATTTAAGTTATGTTCGTGAATCTTTATTACATTACCAAGTATAAAATGAGGTTTCCTTTAGATCTGACAATCAATGATTGATATATAGGAAATTTAGAAAATTGTTTATATGTATTTGAGGTTCATCATCGATAGAGAATCATCTGTATTTGTTTAGGGATTCTTAGCCAAGGGTATCCTTCAATACATGAATGTCTCTTGGTCATTATGATGACCATACTGGTTTTAAAGCCACTCAGTGGGGCACTTGAAGTTTATTGTCATTCATAAGGACATTGATTATTTCATATTTGGAATCGTACCCACAGATAGGAAACCTATATATCCTTTTTTTAAATGAATCAGAACCCATGTAGTTTGAGTAAGGGAGTATGATTTTTATGCATGATTGATGGCTCAAAGAAATATTTCATGATTACTTTTACACTCTAAGCTCACGTGAGTCATGTTCGGTGTGAGAAACAAGTGGTATTGGTGAAACCAGACAATTGTACCATGAAAGATGAAATGATGTGGGGCTTATGTGTGTATAAATGCCCAAATAGATGAGGATTAAGATTTACTTCAGGGAAGAAATCCAGGAACAGGGTCCAAAAAGGTATATGTGCTTCATCAATATTTGGATACTCTAATCTTGGGGCTTGCTCCTGAGGAAGATGCCCAAGTTAGGAGGGGACTTATGATTGGGTTTTATTCTTGAGAAGGAAGCCTAGATCAAAATGAAATTAAGACTGGTTAAGAGAAATTAAGGTTGGGGCTTACTCCTGAGAATAAGGCCTGGGTTAAGGGACTTGAAAAATTAAGGGACTTGGGGCATATTCCTAAAGAGGATGCCCATATTTGGGAATTTTAAGACTGGGGCTTATTTCTGAAAAGGGAGCCCAGGTTAAAGGAATTATGGTTGGGGATTACTCATGAGGAGGATTCCCAAATTAGGGGACTGGGGCTTACTTCTGAAAAGTAGGCCCAAATTAATGAGAATTTGGACTAGGGTTTACTCCTGAAAAGGAGGCCCAAATTAATGAGAACTTGGGGCTTACTCCTGAGGAGGATGCCCATATTTTGGAATTTTAAATCTGGGGCTTATTCTTGAAAAGGGACCCCATCTTAATGGAATTATGGTTGGGGCTTACTCCTGAGGAGGATGCCCAAATTAAGGGACTGGGGCTTACTCTTGAAAAGGAGGCCCAAATTAATGAGGACTTGGGGCTTACTCTCAAGGAGGATGCCCAAATTAATGAGAACATGTGGCTTACTCATGAGGAGAATTCCCAAATTAATGAGAATTTGGATTGAGGATTACTCATGAAAAGGAGGCCCAATTAAGATTCTCTTATCTTTAATGGATGAGGTTTAATAAATGAACTCTCTAACTTTAGTGATGTAAAGATGTGTAAATCACTATGTTTTGAGAGAATTTCCACATAATTCCTAATAGGTAAGGATTTCAACAAGGAAATCATTCCATAAATGGATTTGGAGAGAGTTCTGAAGGCTTAATCTTGAAGAGGAGAGGTGGATAGGTGTAAGAGAGGTGAAATGCGCAGGAAGGGAACCCAAAAAATAGAAGGGCGTGCAAGTCCTGGCAGGCGTGTAGGTACTGCGTGGGCGCATAGGTATACCTACGTGGCACGTGGGTACGTGCGCGATTTTCCACTCTTAGGGTAATACTTGGGCAATACTTGGCTCAAACCATTTGTATTATCCCTAGAGGCTTTCCAGAAGATGGAGCACAAGTTCTAGTGAAGGAGTAGGGCGGTGCGCAAGTTTATCCATTTCCATTAAGGGTAAACCACTTAGGCATGCAATTTTTAGTGAATTCTAACACTTAGACCATATTCATCTTGTTTATACCTTCCATTCTAGGTAAAGAATTACATTAGTAGTGTTCGGAATACTATAAGAAGAGACTTGGGCATTCAGAGATCTGTATGTTAATTCTGGAAAAAATCATCTCGAAATGGGGGGCCCACCAGGGGTATTTATAGGCTAGAGAAGACCCCATGCAGTTTTCCAAGTGGGCGCACAAGTCAATTGCACGACCATTAGGCGGCGCGCCAGTGTACTTGTGCGACAGTAAGGGAACCTGTGCGACCCAAGGTCCTTCGACTCCTTTTTCATTCTTTGTCATTTTTTGATGTTTTCATCAATGGATGAATCAATTTGGGCTAAGTCATTTCCCTTTCCATTCCTTTAAACAATGTGATGAAATGGAGCATCAAAAAAATTCCCCCCTCAGATTTGGATCCGAATGAATAAGGATGTGACTCTGAGGAGAAGAAGAAAATCCTAGGGAAAGAGGCGCGCAGGTTTTCACCGCACAACTGTCATCGTGTAGGTGCGAGTCACGCAGGGCTAGAGCGCACCGTCTGTAGGTGTGCAGGTGGACATCTTGACCTATATAAATGTGCTCATTTTTCGCGCATTGCACAGAACATCAGATTCTTGAGCACTCGCCTCGCAGGTCATCTCCGCCATGCAAGTTTCTCTCTTTTTCGCTTATCCTTTGTTGTCGCGCTGCTGTCAAGGTATCTGGAACTGTACGGTGATACTTGCATGCCAAATACTTTCACGGCACCTTATACTTGCCCAACACATCCACACATACGTGCTAAGTTTAGACTTCCATGCCTTAATGCCTTCGCCATTTTTTTGGAAATCCTTCACAAATTTTATGAAAAATCAACTTACTTAAGATTTAATTATTCAAATTTTGTGCTGATTCAATGGCTCCCAAGAGAATCAGAATAGTTGATGAACTGGAAAGCAAGTGACTTGATGATATGATGAGTATCATTGGCCATGACTATTATACCATCTGTGATAGCACTGTTATGGATTTGGCCAAGTATCTGAAGAAATATCATAACGAATTCCCCCAAAGCATTTATTTGCCTTTGTACGGTTATGGTCATCTGTGAGAAGTCACTATTCCAGATGCAAAGAAATATCTCCTATTTTCATGATTTCAGAATTACACCAACTTTTCTTCAGCAAATATCTTATGTGGAGGAGGATTTACAAATGCTGGAACAGTGGAGAAGGCCCACATGATGCATCATAGCCCCTGTACGCCAGATATGAAACTTCATTCGCCTGAGCTGAAACCACATTGTCATCCTTCAATATTTCAAAATGCTCAGATTGATTAATCCAAAGGCTGGAACAAAAGTTGGGAATTTCGTCCTGGGGGAGGTGTGAATCCAACTTGGATGTGGGTATACTGGGTGTGAAAAACCTGTGCAGATTTTTTCAAGGATTTGAAAGGAGTGGAGATATACAAAGCTGTCTAGGTTGGGAAAACATATGTTTACAGACATGATAGCTTTTTACCAGAGATACTCAGCCACTAGATCCCAGAGACTAATTCTTTCTATCTGAATCATAGAGAAGTAGGCATCAGTCTGTGGGATGTTTACATGATCATAGGGGCTCCAATTTTGGATGACATGCATGATGAATTCATTCCTCCCAATGTGACTTGGAATGATTCAGAGAAGACTCCTACTTTGGCTCAGGAATTATTTAAAATATTCCATAGGCTCAAGAGTTCAGAGACCTCCTTAACTCATTCTAGAAAGGATATTCATCTGGAGGAGTGGATGAATATATTTATTATTGAGAAGAAAGATAAGGATCCAAAGGAGAAGGAGCCGAAGGAGAAAGGATCCAAGAAAAATAAATCCAAGGATAAGAGGCCCACCCATCCTACCACCTGCCCAACAACTGAGAAGAGGGGTGTTCGTGGCACATTCTAGCCAACTCTAGAAGTAGGAGAGTTTGAGAAATGGGAATATGAGGTGAATCAAAGGATCCCAAAGAAGACTCATCTGGAGGTCTTCTTGGATTTATGGCTCAGCGTTTATCTCTTGTCGGTCAAGGACTCGAAGGGAGGTGTCAGGCCAGGGACCTTCGTTATTGCGGCAAAGTTGGCTGAGGGAAAATGGTTGTGTTGGATACCCCCACTTTAGAAAATATTCATCGGATTTTACATCATGTCTTCATGGGTAAATATCCTTTGAGAATAGTGGGACCATTCCATGTTTTTTGGGGATGGATCGCCACTCACTTCAGGACTTATAATGTACAGAATGGAGTACAAATTCTTGGAAGTTCTATCAGGCCATCAGGGCAATAATTCTCTAGAATTGCTCCTTTAGATCTTAATGCTTATGACATGAAAGTGAGGCTGAGAATGATTAAGGAATTAAACTTCTTTCCCTATAGAAATCTTCCAACCGGGTGGTTTGTTGATGAGGGAACAACCCACATGGATTTGACGGCATACATACTGGCCTGCAGAGATGGTGTGCTGGTTACCAGGATTTATGGAGAGATTATATGTGAGGTCTATCCTCCATATAGATTTTCACACCAATTCATGTGTTTGCAATAGATTGTTGTATCTCCCCCTGTACATGTTAGGTTAGAGAAACATCTGATGGTTGCTCGGCAACTGTGGTTGCTGACGTCTTGGGAGAAGACTGGGGTGGTGTTTGATCTACCAATTGAAAAAGTGGCAAATAACTTGACTACATGGTATGCCAAGCACTGGATAGCATCATACCCTAAAGGAGTGATGAATCACCCAGTTTATCAGGTGGTGAAAAGGAAGAGGACTGTAGAGAAAGAAACCCATCCTCATGAAGGTGATGCTTCCCCACCTGAAGCTGATTCGCCAGACTCCTCCTCTAGGACTGATTCATCGAATTCCCATGATGGGTATGATGAGGCACAACATGTGGCGAAGCGGCCTCGTTCCTGATATAATCCTCCGGTCAGAATCAAAAGACCTACTCCATCAACTCCTGGCGAGTTACTTCATTATTGTAATTTAATCACTATCACCTTATAAAGCAATAAGTCTTATTTTCTTATTCCCTATCTGTAGTTGCAAGAGCTGGGAAGAAATTGAAGTCGAAGATTGCAGGACCTTCCTCACAGCCTTCTGGTACACACACTGAATATCTACGACCAAAGGCTATCCAGACATGGAAGAGTTTACACTGTGGTATTGAAACTGCATAGATGGATTTTTGCGAGGGGTTGCAACTCCCTGGAATAGGGACTCTTCTGGCTTCTAACAATATTAATTTCAAAGATAACCCCTATGAAGTGCGAGCATAAATCAGAGAGCTTTAAATGCTCATATATTCCACTGATGATTCCATTCCTATCACCAAGCGGGTGAAGGAAATGATAGATCGTGGTGTGATTGAGGGGACTGATGAGGGGTGGCACGATTACATGGCCAATGAAGATATATGTTTTCTTACCTTATTTTCATTTCAACTTGGTTTCATTCAAAGCTTTGTTACTCAAGGAAGTTATTTTCTTCATATTTCAGCTTGCAAAGAAAGGAACTAATGAGGTTGCTTCGCCACAGTATAGCCCTGGTGGTACTACCAGCAGGGCTGCTGCTGAATCTCCTCGCGAGTCGGTCGCGATATCTCCAGGCCAGTAGGCCATGAATGAGGAACTGGAAATGGCTTTCCATTATCCGATTCTGGTGCCTATAATGGAGACTTCCGATGCTCCGAAAAATCTAAGGAAGCAAAAGCAACAAAGGAGGAAGTCCACAGCTAAACGATTCATCAGTAGTGGTATGTCTTTCGGATAATCATGAATTTTAAATCATGTAAAAGATTTCTCATTTTCCTTGGGATTGAAGGGGCTTATTCAATTTTCCCTATGAGGGAGAGGGATGATACTCCTCCAAGGACCACGGAGGGTGCTGTGGAACAAATGCAAATTCATGCTGACTTGGATGTTCCTGAAAAAGAGCCAGCATCTATTCCCAGTATCCCTCCTACTGCTGTTGCAACAAGATAAGAACCCGCTTCTGGTAAGTTAACAATGCTTCATGAAATGTTGAATGAATCATATACTGACTTCCATTCTATGATACTTCAGGTTCAACAACTGCATTAGAGATTTTGGCGGCTATTGCAACTGATGTCGCGGTTTTATCCGAAGATGTTGTCTAGGGTCAGGGACTGCAAGATGAAGGTCCCCAAGAAGACCCATCAAATGCACCCACTGGTGAGACTAACCAGGATTCTGAGATGACATTAGATGAAATGATGGAACTTGGTGCATCATTTGTAGATTTTAAAAATCATGTTAAATTACCATGTAATTTAGAATATTATGGACGTGAGTGTTATCCTTCGTCCTGTTAAGAATAATTTCTTATTACTTGTCTAATCATGATTGGTTCAAATGTGCAGTTTTTTCTGAGCAAGATGTTGAACTACCCATGCCTGAAGGGGGTACAGAAAACCCTACCGTTGTAGAGACATTAACATAAGTGGAGTTGAACCCAGTAGAGTTTCCTCAAACTCATCCCTAAAATCATGTCGAAGCTCAGAAATATGGGGAGGATCCTTCTCAGGTTTCCAATCTATCGTTGGGTAAGGAATAACAATATTGTAATTGTACTTAATTTGCAAGACAACTGATTCTTTTATTATCCTTTGAAACTAACCAAAGCGTTAAATTAATTATGCAGGGCCATCAATTGCAGTGGCTAAATCTGGAGGTGAGTCCTCAGCCTCCGCCACAACGAGAATTGAAAGTGAATAAGCTGAGGTCAGGGGGGAGGAGCAAAATAGGGCACTTCCCTAAGTGCATTAATCCCAGATTATACTCCCCCCTATGATAGTGACGCTGAATCGGACCCGGATGTTCAAAAGGCATTCCAATTTTCGTGACACAAGGCATGGAAAAACATATGGAAAATCATATATGAAGTGCCTCTTGAGGAGCTTCCATCAAAGATTCCCCGGCTATCATCCATATTTGTCATATTGGGACTTGGAGGTTTTGGATATGAAAAGATCTATGCCGCGGTGAAACAGATCATTTTCAGGAGGGAACAGGAGAAAAAGTTTCACGAAGATCTGACCAGGGTGAAACTGTCAGCCAATATTGGTAAATATAAGGCTGTGGTATCCAGTGCTGAGGCTGATTATGCTGCCAAGATGAAGTAGCTGAAGCATAAGATGAAAGATAAAGTCATCCAGAAAATGCACCTTTAGCAACAGTTAGACGATGTTACTAGGAAACTTGACCAACTCAATAATTCATTGGAGGGAGCTCAAACGAATGGTATGAAAGCCCTTGTGGATGGCAAGAAAGCTCTCCATCATGTCGAAAAGAGTGAAGTTGGTCGGGTGCATGAGCTTCAAGTAGCTGTTGATGAAGCTCGGGATGATGTTCGTCAAGTGAAGACTTATGTTGACAGCCTCTTGAAATTTCTTAGAAAAGAGAAGAGACTCAAATCTGTGGATTTCCTTCTAATTCTTGTGAATCAAATCAAAATAATGCTTTCATCTTCAATCACGTGTGCACGTATTTTCCTGATACCTGCTTTAAATTTTACCTAATCCAATGGGCCTAGTAAGCATAGATTTATTTTCACTAGGATTATTATAAATAATCCTACAAACATTGAATCATTTAATTCCTCAATATTACCTAAATCATACAAAATGTATGTTTAGTGAGTTGGAACCTGACTTTTATTCAGAGTTCCCTTGCCTTTTTTGGGCAGTTTAAAGTCCTGCATGTCAGACATAAGAAGGCTAATGATTAAGGTCGAAATAGATTTGATCGAATGAATTATAATTGACTCAATTCCTTGACAATTTATCTAAAAATATATTACCATACTCATGTATGAAGTAAAAATATGTAAACTACAACTTAAGAAAATTTTAATCTGAGGAATGATATGAAAAAGAGCTAAAAAGTCATTATAAGAAGTAGTTCCCAATAATTAAGTTACCATTATTTAACAAACCCATTAGGGGGTTGAATTATGCAAAGCCACCTAAGGGCATTGGCTGTATAGTCAAATAATAGCATCTTTTGGCAGACAGGTCTGTTATATAGACTAATTATGCAAGGCTGCCTAAGGGCACATGCTGCATAGTCAGGGAAAAGAACTCTCAGAAATTTACTTTTCTACTGCTAAGAATCTACTTAAAGTTTATGGAGAATCAAATTTTCCAAAGTATAGAGTTTGTTGTATGGAAAGAGGTACTTGAATATGGGGAAGATATCTTCAAACAAGATTGTTTAAGAATTGGATTAATGTCACTCATATGAAGTTCTGACCCAAATGTAGGGAAGGGAAAATATAAACCATAGACTTGAATATTTCCAGATCATGAAAAAGAGTATGAAACAAATATGTAAATAATGGCTATTTTTGCAGATCCCTACATATCATCGTTAAGACAAATAAGAAAAAAAAGAGGTTCTTTTCCTAAGAATGAAGTTACCATTATTTAACAAACCCATTAGGGGGTTGAATTATGTAGGGGCACCTAAGGGCATTGGCTGTATAGTCAAATAATAGCATCTTTTGGCTGACAGTTCCATTATGTAGACTTGTTTATGCAAGGCCGCATAAGGGCACGTGATGCATGGTCAGGCAAAAGAATTCTCAGAATTTGGACATTTTGGTGACTAGAAGTCAATAAAAGGGTTATGAAGATCTA
The DNA here is from genome assembly GCA_963277665.1 of Viscum album. Lineage (NCBI taxonomy): Eukaryota > Viridiplantae > Streptophyta > Magnoliopsida > Santalales > Viscaceae > Viscum > Viscum album. The sequence goes on along the minus strand of OY728150.1, from coordinate 1,875,189,604 downwards.
AAAATATTTAAGTTTAGGATTATGACACATAAAAATGGGTATTGTTCAATGTATGTAAAGATACATAGATCAATGCTAACCATAATCACGTTGTGGCTGGGTCCTGAATTGAAATGTTGGACTTCACTACGTATCCCATAAGGATGGAAATCAAGAAATACATAGATCTTGAACTACAGTTTAATGTCGTGCGGGACAAAAGGATTGGAGATCTTAGTTTAGGGTCATAAATCTCAGACCATTATAAGAAATACACTGTGTGTGTTTTCATGGGGAATTTTCAATCATGGGAATGAAAGTGGAATTTGGGGTTAGGCCCAAAAGACTTGGGGCTGGATTCGAGGACACTAAAACGTTCCTATATATCCCATAAGGATGGGAATCAAGCCCAGGTAGTTCTAGAAATACCCTCTGTATAGATGTGTTTCGTACATGTGAAGGGTGAAAGGGGACTTTAGTGCAATGATGGTTTTACCCAAAATAAAAAGTTCGATAATTTCCATGTATGCACGTAGTCTTTGGAATAAAACATGATTGAAAATCAATGTAAATAATGATTCCCTCTCAGGTGAGGTTATCAAAGAATATTTTATTTTATTGTCGTACAATACAAAAGTATTGTACAGTTTAATGTCGTATAGCAAGGAAAAAAGTGAACAAATGTAAAGATATTGATTCATGGGACGGTTTCATGAATCAACATCATACGAGATGGAGGTGAACCGATGTGAAGAGATTGGATTTGGTCTTGAACCTTGGGAGGTTTCCCACATACCCCACCTATAAGGCAAGGATCAAAGTCCACGTAGTTCAATTAAAAAATGAATTAGTGATCATGTTGTTCTTGGGGACAACGACCTAAAAATGATGTTTGGACTTACGCATGGTTAGCGGCCTAGAGAGGGTGTTATGGTTGAAGTTTTCACTAATCTCATGTGAGTCATACTTGGTGTGAGAAACAAGAGGTAGCAATAACCTTAACGATGCACAGTTTAATGTCATGTAGGACATATGAAGGGACTATACAGTTTAATGTCTTACAGTTATGACTATTGGTGTTGCACAGTTTAATGTCACGTAGCAGGGAAAAAGTACAGTTTAAGGTCATGTAGGATGTATTAATGGACTTTTGTACAGTTTAGCATCATGTAGCTAGGACGATGGGGAAAATATAGTTTAACATCATGTTGGATGAATTGGGGAATGTGCAGTTTAATGTCATGTTGTATGGACAGAAGAGTACATCGTTTAACGTCATGTTGGACGTATTAGGGACTTTTTCACAATTAAACATCATGTTGGTCGAAAAATGGATGATACAGTTTAGCGTCATGTTGGATGAAAGGAAATTCAAATAGTTTAAAGTTGTATCATGAACCGTTGGTTATGCAGTTTAACGTCTTGCTAGAGGTAACAGACTTTTTGTACAGTTTAGTGTCATGTAGTTAGGACGTCACAGATTAATGTCGTGTGGGATGATATACATGCAAATAGTTTAAAGTCCTATACATGGACCTTTGGTTATGCAGTTTAACATCTTGCTGGACGTAAGGGACTTTTTGTTCATTTTAGCGTCATGAAGTTGGGACGTCACAGTTTAACGTCGTGTGGGAAGAAAGGCATTCAAATAGTTAAGGTCATATGCATGGACCGTAGATGTTGTAGTTTAACGTCTTGCTGGACATAAGGGACATGCAAATAGTTTAAGGTCATATGCATGGACCATAGATGGTGCAGTTTAATGTCTTGCTGGACATTAGAGACTTATGTACAGTTTAGAGTCATGTAGTTAGGTAGTCACATTTTAACGTCATGTGGGACAAAAGACGTGAAAATAGTTTATGGTCATATGCATGGACCGTAGATGGTGTAGTTTAACGTCCTACTGGACATAGGAGACTTCTATACAGTTTAGCATCATGTAGTTAGTACGTCACAGTTTAACGTCATGTGGGACGAAAGACATGCAATTACTTTAATGTTATATGCATGGACCGTAGATGGTGCAGTTTAACATCTTGCTAGACATACGAGACTTCTGTACAGTTTAGTATTATGTAGTTAGGACGTCGTATTTTAACGTCGTGTGGGACGAAAGACATGCAAATAGTTTAAGGTCATATGCATGGACTGTAGATGGTGTAGTTTAAAATCTTGCAGGACATAAGAGACTTCTGTACAGTTTAGCATCATGTAGTTAGGATGTCATAGTTTAACGTTGTGTGGGACAAAAGACATGAAAATAGATTAAAGTCATATGCATGGACCGTAGATTATGTATTTTGTATTTATAAAAAATACTTCTTTAGAAATCTGGCATTGGTTTGAGTAGTGATGAGTTCTCCGTCCATTGAGATTAATGAATATACTCCATTGGAGTAGACCTTATGTATTGAATAAGGTCCTTCCCATTTTGGCTCAAGCTTGGGAGGTTTCCTTCCTGGTATCATTCGAGTTCTGAGAACCAATACCAATTCTCCCTGAATAAATGAACGAAGAAAAACTTTTTTGTTGAATGCTCGTGCTATTCGATTCTAATAAACTTCCAAATGGTGGAGTGTGCAGTATATTTTCTCATCTAACCATTCCAATTCATCCAATTGCTTTAGAGATTGTTCATCTGTAGATGAATGATCACAAATAGCTACTCTGAGCGAGGGTATTTGAACTTCAATGGCCAAGAATTATTCCGTTCCATATACCAATGAATATGGAGTTGACCGCATTGCAGTGTGGGTGGTTGTCCGATAAGCCCATAAAGCATGAAAGAGTTTATCAGGCCATGACTTCTTATCTTTATCCACCATCATTTGCAGTATATTTGACAGAGTCTTGATGAAGGTTTCTATATGGACATTGGCCGCTGCATGATATAGAGATGAATGGTTGGATTTGATGTTGTATTCTTGATACAACTTCTTCACCTCAGATGAACAGAAGTTGGTGCCATTGTCTATCAATATGGTATGAGGGACACCAAATCTGGTAATGATGTTATAATTGATGAAGTTAACAATGCATTTAGAACTGACTTATTTGATAGGTATTGCATCTTCCCATTTGGAAAAGAAGTCAGTAGTAGTAAGAATATATGTAAACTGCTTGGCCGTAGCTGAAGGGTAAGGTCCCACCACATCTATTCCCCATGTGGCAAATGGCCAAGAGTACTTAGCTATATGAAGAAACTCTGGAGGTTGAAGAATGAAATTGGAATGTACTTGGCATGAATGACACTTATTTGTGAAATCAACACAATCTTGTATCATTGAAGGCCAAAAGTATCCAAGACTTCGAATCTAATCAGATAGTCTATATCCAGACTGGTGGGCACCACAGACTCCTGCATTCACTTCTTTCATGACAGCCATTGTCTCTTCACCATCAATGCATCTGAAGAGAACTCCATCAAAACCACGATTGTAGATAATTTTCCCTTGGAGATATCGGCTATCATAAAAAATAAAATTGACCACACATCTCCAGATATGTTCCTTCCTAGCTTTATCAGGTGGAAGTGTTCCATTTTAATGTATTCCCTGATAGGTGTCATGCATCCTGTAGTATGACCATACGGTTCAGTAATGGGACTATTTTCATTGATTTCCTCTGTTCTGGTTTGAACATAAGGTGAAATTTTATGACGATGGGCAATATTGATGGTTGTTTTGTCCCGATATGGATCTGCCAGAACTGTGGCTATATTAGCTAGTGCATCATCTTGAGCATTTTGTGATTGTGGGACATAAGAAAATGTTGATTCAATAGGAAATTCCGCCATTAATTCTCTGACATAATCATACAAAGGTATAAATTCTTCTTTTCTAGTTGCATAATCCCCCTTGACTTGTTTGATTACCAGGTCTGAATCACCTTTCACCCTTAAGTGATTCACTTGTGCTTGAAGCGCCAACTCTAATCCTAAGATGAGGGCCTGGTATTCTGCTTCATTATTTGTACTACCTTCCCACAATAAGAAAGAATAAGGTAACACTGCCTTTTCCGAGTAAATAAAAATAACTCCTAATCCAACCTTGTTGAATTTAGGATCTTCAATTTTCTTCCCTGTTGGACTTCTGGAAGCACCATCAAAATACATTTCCCATACCTGAGGACTATCCTGAATAGAGAAGACGTCATTATCAGGGAGATCAATATCTGAAGATGTGTCTTCCACTGAAGGGTGTTCAGCTAAGAAATCAGCCAGAACATGGACCTTTATTTCCTTTTGAGACACATATTGAATGTCGAATTGCTGCAAAATAACTACCCACCCTGCCAGACGTCCTGTAAGCATTGGATGACTAAGTATGAATTTTAGCGGGTTATTGAAAGATACCAATTGGACCTCGTGATGTTGCAGGTAGTGTCTTGACTTCTGAACTGCAATGATTAATGCCAATCATCACTATTAAATACTTGAATACAGGGTTTATGCTTCAATCATAGTCTGACTGAGATATTAAAGGCTGTTTTTATTCCCAGCATCATTCATCTGAGCAAGAAAGGCACCCAATGATCACTCTAAGGCCTTCACGTAGAGGATTAGTGGCCTTCCATCAACAGGTGTCATAAGTACCGGTGGGATCAATATGTATTTCTGAGAATATCGAATGCTTCTTGACATTCTTCAGTCAACTGGTAAGGGACTCCCTTCTTCATCAATTTGGTAGAGGATAAACTTTTGCCTACCAAATTGGCGATGAAACGCCGAATATAGGCTAAATTTCCTTGAATTACTCTTAATTCTTTCAAATTTTAAGGAGGTGAAATACTAAGGATTTACTTGGTCTTCTCAGGATAAACTTTGATACCACGATGGCGTACAACAAATCCAAGGAATTTTCCTGAGGTTACCCTAAAAGCACATTTTAAGGGGTTCATATTCAAATTATGTTGTCGAATCTTGTGGAATATGACTTCCAAATCAACCAAGTGATTAGAACGTTGTTTGGATTTGACCACAAAATCATCTATATAACATTCATCAAACTTCCCTAAAAAGGTTTTGAAGATACGATGCATGGCATGATGATATGTTGCACCGACATTCTTTAAGCCAAAGGGCATTACCCGATAGCAAAACACACCATGAGGGGATCTGAAGGCTATAGATTTCTCATCTTCTGGAGCAATTCAGATTTGATTATATCTGGAATATCCTTCCATGAAAGAAAAGTGCTTAATATCCAGTTGTTGCATCAATTAAAAGTTCTGTAATCGGAATTGGAAAACCATCCATAGGACAATGTCGATTAAGATCTCTGAAATCGATGAAAACTCTAATTTGTACGTTCTTCTTCTCCACTAGGAAAATATTATCCAACCACTTGGGATATTGAACATCTCTTATGAAGTTAGCTTTGATAAGATTATCCACTTTTGCCTCAATTTTGGAAGCACAGGTTGGGTGTGTTCTTCTTGCGGCTTCCTCAAATCCTCGATGTTTTTCTTGTAAACCCAAATGATGAGTAATAACATCAGGATCAATCCCAGCCATCTCTATATAGTTCCAAGAAAATATGTCTCGATTTTCCTTTAAAAAATAAATATACATCTCTTGTTCTTCAAGAGTCATGGCCGCACTGATTAATGTGGGGTGTGGATCTTCTTTTGTACCCAGACTGATTTCTCTGAGTTCATCCACGGTGGTAGAGATACCCTCTTCAAATGATAGAGGAGCATCCCTGAGACCTTCCTCTTTTTCTTCAACATGTGTTATTTTGTCCATTTCTACTTGCATAGTAGATGATGAAGTATAATTTCCATGATTAAGAGAGATGTTAAAATTTGAACATCTTTAAGAAGAGGCTTCCATTTCTGACCTAATTGATGATGAAGTGTCTTCCATTGATAATATAGAGGAGATTATGGATTGATAATAGAAATCATTGTTCACCTCTGATGTTGCTATAACTTCTTCTCCCCTGGTTGGAAAAGTATAGACTTGTTGGATTTCATAAAATGAAATGAAGACATCTCCATTTGAGCTTTCATCATTTCATGGAGAATCACCAATTTCACCCATGTTGTCTATCTCGATTTCCGTAATTGACATTATGGATCCTTCTGTAAGATTATTTTGATTTGGGTATTTATTTTCAATTTGACTGATAGGAAACACATAATCTATACTCACATGTGTAAATAGATTTATTGTAATCTTCTACAAACCATATGGAGCATTAACTTTGGTAATCTCCCTTGTTGTGGATTTCTCCTTTCCCTTCATGTGATAGAATTCCGCCTCAATGTATTGAGATTCACATGTCTTGAATGGGGCCCTATCAACATAAAATGTCCCAACTTGACCATCAAAACAATATTTGAGACATTGATGGTATGATGAAGGGTTAACCACTTGTTGATGTAGCCAGGGTCTTCCAAGAAAGAAGTTGAGGGATGAGTCTTGATCAACAACCATGAAATATGAATTGGATATAAGATCTCCAAATTGAGTTTTGAGTGTAACTTCACCTAGTGGATCATTTTCATTTTTATCATATACTTGTAACATCATAGTAGAAGGAGATAAATCAGATTCTGTGAGGCCCAATCGACGAAGTGTACGAATGGGCATGAGGTTGACTCATGAACCATTATCAATGAAAGATCTTCAGATGTCTATGCCATTGAACTTTCCAGATAAGTACAAAGTTCTAATATGTCCATGCATGACATCATCTTCATCTTCATCTATGAAAGATATCACTGCATGAAATTCTGTAGGATTATTTTCTATGTGGTAGACTTCAGCAGCAGCAATTTTAGTTTCAATCTCTTGAGAACTTGACAAAGCCTTGATGAGTGCCTCTTGAAAATTTTTTGACAAATTTGAAGCATCCAGAATTGATAATGTGGCTGGTAATTGGGCCAGGTGTTTCAATATATCATACTTCTGATCCAGAGGTCTGCATTTCCCAATAAGAACAAGTGGTTTAGGAGGTGCCCTGTAAGTTGATGATTTGGAAGTTTATGCATCTTATATTGGGACAAGAGTTGGCAATATTCTGGTCTATTGAAGATTAGAATGATTAGATCCATTTACTTTTTGAGAGGATGAAGGTGGAGTCCCCAACCGATCCTCCAGAATAACTGTGCCAGGACTGAACTTGATATTGGTGGAAGAACTTTCTTGTTCTTGTTGAGATCGCTGAAGGAATCTGCCACGTGTTTCTGCTGCGTACACAGTTCTAGTAGGGGTAGAATTGGAATAGTGGCTTCTGGGATATCCACGTCTTCCTCTATATCCCAGACCCCTAGAATTCCCTCTAATTCCTCTGTTTGATACATGGAATTCAGACTCATCAAAATCAAAACTGCAACTAACATAAGTATCTGTTAAATGAATCTTGTTAACAGAACCAAAGATTAATTCCCCATCCGATGAAGACTCTACTTGATTATTCAATTTAGGATGTGCCGTTTGGTGGGATGGTGGTCGTGGCTTCGAAGTAGATGGCATGAAATCTTCCTGAGTCAAAGACAGCTTAGGCTTTGACACATACTCATCTTCTTCTGATTTATTTTCTTTCTTCGAACTATGCCGACCTTTTGAGGATTTTCCCTATAAATTGGATTTTGTTGTGGAATCCATAGTAGAAGACACAATTGGTATCTTCAATTGCGTTTGAAAAATTGCATGATTTAGGATGATCATTTCTAGACCATACAATCACCTTATTTCTGTGCATTTTTGCTTTTGACTTCTTGTCATTCACCTTCTTCTTCTAGAACTATAGTAGTAACACATGCTACCTGGGCTGAAGAGCCTTGTAGTTTGACTTGTCCTGAGTCGACCATCTTTCGCAGGAGGTCTTTAAAGACAAAACACTCTGGGATGGGATGCCCCAACATTTTATCAAAGAGGAAATAATTGGGACGGCCTTCATCTCCTTCCTTGTTTGGCCTCTTGGGCCTCGGTAGCTGAACCAAATTATTCTCTAGGGCCAAAATGAAGTAACCAGGAACTTTTTCATTTCAGAATGAATAAACTTTACTCTTAAACTCATAAAACTATTTTTGTCTTTGATCTCTTTGATCATCTTGATGAAAAGGTCTCTGTTGCTGACACTCAGGATGTGGAACCCTTCGGGAAGATGAAGTTTTTGAGGTAGAAGCAGGTATATGTGCTTGTTTAAGCATAACAGTAGCAATATCTACTTCACCCATTCTTTTTCTTGGAGTTGATGGAATTACAGGATCTTTATCCTTAGTCTTTATAAGAGGATATTAAATCTGTTGAGTGATTGAAGTAAGGTCTCAAAACCCTCCTGTGTATTTCATAGGGATCAATGGAGTGCATAATTCATCATGCAGATTTGCCACAGAGATTGGAAACAGTTCTTCCTGAGGGAGTGCTAGGATTAATGAATATGTTAATCCCTTCCAGCGAGAAATGAAATCTGAAACCCTTGTATTCCCTGTTTACTTATAGTTTGTAAGATCAAAAACTCTAGTCTTTGGAAAATTTGAGCTGAATTGAAGAAGAAATTGTTGACGGAGATCTTCCCATCCGGTAATTTACCGGGATTGCAAGCTTGTATAACAAACAAAAGCTGGTTCTTGCAAGGTTCGCACGAAGCATATGAGTTTCACTGCTTCTTGCAGCTCTAGAGTTCCCATCATAGGATCTCAACAAGATACGTAATGCGTAAAATGTTGTTCAGGATCGCCTGATCCATTTAAAATAAGGAATACAGGGTTCCCAAAACTTGATGGGGGGAGGGATTGAATCTACCCATTCAGGGTAAGATTTCTTTTCTGTTTGAACCTGCACACGCTTCCCTTATATAGTCTCTAACGGATCTGTTAATGACTCAATGGTAGTTATTATCTTTTGAGAAACATCTGTTTGAACTTGGACCTGGGTAGGTGCAATAATTGGAGTCTGGACAGGTATGGTGGGTGGTGTTGCAACTGATGGTAGCGCCACCAACTTTTGTTGCAATTGAACCATAGGATTAGACCTGTGAGGGTGTACTAATAGAGGAAGATATTCTTGATCCATCTCAGTAGCTGCAACAAACTCCCTTGGCTGACTGACTCCAGCATGCTTAAGAGGAAGACTACCCTGAAGTAATTCGGCATTCATCCTTCTTAATTCCTTCATTTCTTCCTCTTGTTGTGCAAATTTTTTCTCTAATGAGAGAGATTGGCCTTCTCCAGAGGAAGGGTATGTAACCTGATTCATTCCCTTTCCCTTACTTAATCCCTTTCAGAGTGGGGGAAGTGGGTTATTTGTAGGAACACCCAGATTCTGGGTAAACCGTTGATTTCGTGTATGCACACCTTCTTCATTTATGTCTGTGAGTACAACTTCTTGAGCAGGAACCTCTTCATCTGAGTCCCTTGAGTGTGCCTTATGTTATGGAGGATCAGCAACAATGGAGTTAATGAAATTAATTGATGCATAATGCATCACAACACTTCTATCATCATTTCTGTGATATTTTCTTCTGCCATGCCTCTAACGAGACATTTCCTTTTGTTGATTTGATCCCTCAGGAACTTCTTGGTGAACCGTAATTTGGGGAGAATCTCATGATAATTTTTCTCTTTGTTCCTCTTGTGGTTTCTTCCCTAATCGAGAGAAGACTGACATTCACTGAGTAAGGGATTGATGATTTGAAAAAGTCCCCAGTCTAGTGGATTGCTGTTGTTCCTGTTATTCTTGCTCAACTCATCGAATCCTATTTGTTGATTCTAAGGGTTGGGTTAAAAGAGTCCCCAATCTAGCAAGCTAGGCTAACTCTTGACATGCTATATCTGATACTTTCTTATATTCTCTCTTGATCTTGTGGACCTTGGTCCGGAAATTAGCTGGATGCATCAATCGACATCCACTTTTATCACCCGATTCAAAAGATTGTTGGATGATTTCTGATACTTCTGTAACATGATGATGTGCTTGCTCTATACGAGAGGCCTGGTCAATATTCTCATTCGCTTGATGTAGTAGTAATTCAACAACTTTTTCTCTGTATTCTTGATTTTGAGAGAAACTAGTTGAATCCGGTTCTTGGGAAAGCCTTTGATTACAAACAAAACTCATTGACTTTGGCCAGCCATGGGAAATAACAATGCATGAAACCATTTTCGATGGGCTTTGCTGACTGGAGAGCATAGTGAAATGTAGTGCTCCATGAACACCCCATCCCCTGATATGAATACTAGATGGGGAATTGGAAATTAACTGGCGCAATCTTCTTAGTGCGCCATGGCATGAACGCTGAAGGGATCTCTGCTACTTTTCAGCTTCAGATATCGAGAGATAGAGAGAGATGGAAAATCAATCTGGTGTGGTAACCTTTCTATTATCTTGACATGATTTTCATATTCATCATAAGATAATATTTTCTTTTTCAACTGACAAAGAGTTTTCCATATGTTGAGACGAATGTCTTGAATACATTCTTCCATCAACACTTTTCGAACGTCATACTGAGAGTCAGCCAATGGCCAAAACATGACTGGCACATTACCTTTTTCCAATTGTTTTCTCATATTCATAACATCCTCTTTATCATTCAATGAAGATTATTCTACCTGATTCGACCAGAGCTGGTGCTTCCTTGTTGCTTCATTGGATTCAACAAGATTGGTAGAGAGATCACTAATTAAACTAGAAGATGCATAACTTAGGGGTGGTTCAGAGAATTACCTACACCCTGGGCTATCTTTTGATTGATAAATTATTTCACCTTTTAGAGATGAAGCATCAAACATGACTGGTTTCGCATTTTCAAGTGACTCAATATAAGAGGGCATTCTCGGCACTAAATTGTCCACTGGACTATTTTTCAGGCAATGTTCATCACTACTGCGGAGAGGAATTTCGCACCGAAATTCATCATCATGGGGATGACCACTAAGGTGGGTTACAACCAAAGATGAGATCTCTTGCTCCTTGGTCTTCTGGCCACACAGAGGGTTATTGTTGCTCTCATATGAAGATGAAACTTCAAGATCGACCGAACTATCATGAAGCAAGCCTTCATGAGGAAGTGTCTGTTGAAGACCTTTGGAATTAATGTTCCCACTATTGGTAAATGAGGGAGTAGAATCTTGGATTCCAACAGATAATTGTTTGAGGTCTTCAAGAACTCCAACATCGAGCAAGGCCTTGTTATAGATTGGATCTCTATTTCTTGACTGTACTAGGCAGGTCTTCTTCTTAGATGTCTTCTTACTCGCCTTGGAAACCACTTGTTGATGATAGTGGAAACTCTGAGCAGGTGTATGTGCCTGATCAGGAGAGAAGGCCAGGTTAGGCTGAAGATATCCACTCAAATCAGGTGTATATGCCTGACTTGGTTGTCTATATGATATGGGGGAGTATGCCCCACAAAACTCTTGGGCTGGAACAGAGGTGTATATCTGCTCCGGAGTGATCTATTGATGAGTCACTCCATTGGTAGGGATAGATTTATGTGTCTTTCCCTGAGATGCTACTGAAGCTATTATAATATCCTGGTAGGCACCCAGAATATGAGTAGGGATTTTCTTCTGCTCTTTCACCATTTATAGAATATGCTTGGTGACTTCAGCTGCAGGAACAGGGATATACGTCCATTACATGCTTGGAGTAGGTGTGTGTTCCTGCTCCTGTCCCCCTTTTCCTATCATTGATTCCTGACAGTACTCAAGTATAGTGGCAGAGAGTTGAGTCTACCTCTTGTTTGTCCCTGGAACTTTCCGACTGACTTCTCCTGGTGATACCAAACGTGACTGTTGGTAGGCATGATCAATACTAGCAGGTGTATGTGCCTATTGATTGTACTTCGCCGAACATGGTTGACAAGATCCATCATATGTAGTCAGACGACCCCGCTGACTAGCTGATGACATATAAACAGGTGTATGTTCCTGCCTATAGTACTCCGTCGGAATTGCTTGGTGGGATTGGCGTGCTGCTGCTAGATGAGTCTGCTGGACAGCGAGATTAAAACGGACGGGTGTATGTGCCCGTTCTTTGTTTGCCACCAAGTTAGGTTGGTGGACTTCTCCAGAGATAGCAGAGGTGAGAACCTGCTCACTGTTGACCAGATTTTGCCTCTGGCGATTCGTCTTGCATTCTTGGGTTTGAGGAACCTGAGTCGAACACCCGTAGATGATACCCTCATCATGTTGAGGGAGCACTGCTGCATGAGTCTGGCGGTGATTGTTGATGGGAGCCCTCGGGAAGGACCCCTGTCTCCTTGAATTAATGACCTGAGGGGCCTTCTCATTCACCTCCCCAGAATATGGGAGTGAGTGGTGATTGTGTTCTGGGGATGACGACCCGAAATGGTTGGAGATGGTGGTTGCCACCACCTGCTTCTTAATCACTGGTCGTCGTTGTCCATACGACCGGTGTGAGTTGTTCACTTGGAGGGATTGTCAGGAAGCCTCCAGATTTGGAATGGTACCGTGTTGACGGTACCCGTTAACCAGTGCATTTGATACCCAGTGTTGAATATGCTGAGCCAGTGATGTCGTCCTCAGAGCAGACGACGACCCAGCAAGAGAAGCAGCAGTAGCATTTTCAGAAAAAAAAATTCACAGCATATGTATTCACGGGTGTGAACTTAAGATAATCCATTTTGGAAATTCATAAGATCTTGGAAAAGAGTGTATGTTTGATATAACAGACATAATGAAGATAAATCCAGACACTACATCTTTTGGATGAGAAAATATGTCCATGATTGCTTTGTTGGCCCTCTCATTGAGTTTTTAATAGGGGCCTAACAAATAAGTAAAACATCATTTCAACTTGGTTAAGGATTCACGTCGGGTTCACCATTATTTGTTTCCCTTTGGAATTTGGGATGATCTCAATGATTTAAGATTCAAACATTCCAATTGGTTTCTAACGGGTTTGTTCGTAGAACCGGAAACATCCAATGATTCCATATCAATTTGAACCTACTTTCCAAAGGTATACATTCATTAGTTTTGGAATGATGAGGCTTAGTAATTTTCATTGGTTGAGAGGATGGGAGGTCGGACTCATCAAACCATTTTGAGGGGAATTATTGCCTACTCTGGGACTCTCTTTATAGAGTTAAGTTATTTTCTTGAATACTTATTACATTACCAAGTATAAGAGGATCTTTCCTTTAGATCTGACAATCAATGATTGATATGTAAAAAATTTAGAGAATCTTTTATATGTATTCTAGGTTCTTCATCGATAGAGAATAATCTGTATATGTTTAGAGATTCTTAGCCAACGGTATCCTTCAACACATGAAAGTATCTTAGTCATTATGATGACCATACAGGTTTTAAAACCACACAGTGGGGCACTTGATGTTTATTGTCATTCAAAAGGACATTGATTATTTCAGAGTTGGGATCGTACCCACAGATGGGCTACCTACATATAATTTTCTTTTGAAAAAGGAATCAGAACCCACGTAGTTTGAGTAAGGGAGTATGATGTTTATGAATGATTGATGGATCAAAGAAAGATGTCCTGATTACTTTTACACTCTAAGCTCATGTGAGTCATGCTCGGTGTGAGAAACAATAGGTATTGGTGAAACCAGACAATTGTGCCATGAAAGATGAAATTATGTTGGGCTTATGTGTGTATAAATTCCCAAATAGATGAGGATTAAGATTTACTTCAGGGAAGAAATCCAGGAACCGGGTCTATAAAGGTATATGTGCTTCATGGAGATATGGATACTCTAATATTGGGGATTTCTCCTGAGGAAGATTCCCATGTTAGTAGGGGACTTATTATTGGGTTTTATTCCTGAGAAGGAAGCCCAGATCAATAGTAAATTAAGACAGGTTAAGAGAAATTAAGGCTGGGTCTTACTCCTAAGAAGAAGGCCCGGGATAAGGAACTTGAAAGATTAAGGGACTTGGGGCTTATTCCTAAGGAGGATTCCCATACTTGTGAATTTTAATACTGGGGATTATTCCTGAAAAGGGATACCAGGTTAAAGGAATTATGGTTGCGGCTTACTTCTAAGGAGGATGGCCAAATTAGGGGACTGGGGCTTACTCCTGAGAAGGAGGCCCAAATTAATGAGAATTTGGACAAGGGCTTACTCCTGAAAAGGAGACCGAAATTAATGAGAACATGGGGCTTACTCCTGAGGAGGATTCCCATATTTGAGAATTTTAAGACAGGGGCTTATTCCTAAAAAGGGAACCCAGGTTAATTTAATTATGGTTGAGGCTTAATCCTAAGGAGGATGCCCATATTAGGGGACTGGGGCTTACTCCTGAAAAGGAGGCCCAGATTAACGAGGACTTGGGCTTACTCCTGAGGAGGATGCCCAAATTAATGAGAACATGGGGCTTACTCTTGAGGAGGATCCCCAAATTAATGAGAATTTGGATTGGGGCTTACTCTTAAAAGGAGGCGCAATTAAGATTCTCTTATCATTAACGGATGAGGTTGAATGAATGAACTCTCTAACTTTAGTGATGTAAATATGTGTAAATAACTATGTTTTGAGAGATGTTCCATAGAATTCCTTTCTGATAAGGAAGTCAACAAGGAAATCATGCCATAAATGGCTTTGGAGAGAGTTCTGAAGGCATAATCCAGAAGAGTATAGGTGGATAGTTGTAAAAGAGGTGAAATGGGCAGGAAGGGAACACAAAAAATAGAAGGGCGCGCAAGTCCTGGCAGGCACACAGGTACTGCATGGGAACACAAGTCTTGGTCGTGCAGGTATACCTGCGCGAAACATGGGTACTTGCGCGATTTTCAACTCTTAGGGTAATACATGGGCGAGACTTGGCTCAAACCCTTGGTATTATCCCTAGAGGCTTTCTAGAAGATGGCGCGCAAGTTCTGGTGAAGGAGTAGGGCGGCGTGCAAGTGTGTACATTTCCCATAAGGGTAAAACACTTAGGCGTGCAAGTGTTAGTGAATTCTAACACTTAGACCTTATTCCTCTTGTTTAAACCTTCCATTCTAGGTAAATAATTACCTTAGAAGTGTTCAGAAGTCATGAAGAAGAGACTTGGGCGTTCAGAGCTCTGTATGTGAATTCTGAAGAAAAAAATCCTTCCGAAATGGGGGGCCCACTGAGGGTATTTATAGGCTGTAGAAGACCACGTGCAGTTTTCAAAGAGGGCGCGCAAGTCACTTGCACGACCATTATGCAGCGTGCAAGTTTACTTGTGCGATAGTAAGGGAACTTGCATGACCCAAGGTCCTTCGAATCCTTTTTCATTCCTTTGTCAATTTTTGATGTTTTTTCCATAGGATGAATCAATTTGGGCTAAGTAATTTCCCTTTCCATTCCATTAAACAATGTGACGAAAAGGAGCATCAACAATCAGCCATAGAAGTCTCCTCTTCATCAGTCTCATCAATGTTCTCAGGCTCTTCCTCATCAGGTCCTAGACCAGGATCCATCACATCCTTAGGCCTTGAAGGATGATCCACAGGATTGAACTTTCCATACACCTTTCTATGATCATTAACCCGCTCTCTTCTCCATGGATTCCAATTTATCTTCATGTATTTTAAAACTGTGTTTGTGATACAGAAGTTGTTCCTTACTACCACTATCTCAACTTGAGACTCAGATACCCCTCTTAGTTTGATCATTAGTGAGATCAAGTTTGAAAATAATAAGGCATTGATCATTGATTTTGGCCTGGTCATATCCTCCATTTGAATCATTAGCAACCTACAAAGATTCACTTTCACTCCATGTCTCAAAATATGTAACAGATAGATATCCTGATATCTTAAATTCGCAAAGACCCCTCTCCTTGGAATTAAAACGTGCTTAACAAACTTGAACAACAATCTGTTCTCTCCAT
This sequence comes from Viscum album, assembly GCA_963277665.1. Lineage (NCBI taxonomy): Eukaryota > Viridiplantae > Streptophyta > Magnoliopsida > Santalales > Viscaceae > Viscum > Viscum album. The sequence continues at coordinate 1,875,173,821 of OY728150.1, read as the reverse complement.
CCATTTCAGCAGCCACCACATGTCTTTGATTTCCACTACCGGTGATCTCCTCTAAGGCAGTCTCATAATAAAATATATCACTTGTAGGTGGTATTTCCTTAAATACATATCCAGAAACACCTTTGTGTGGAACCTTTAGGCATTCATCCCACTCAACGGATGAAAAATATATCTCATTTCCATTCACAAAAGAAATCACTCAGTTCTCATCTTTTGATTTCTCAAATATCACAAACTCATATAACTGTTTCATCAGCTTCGGATAGTAGGGACCATTATTGTTCAAAAATCATTCTTACCACTTTTGATCTTCCAGTACCTCTAGATATAATGATTTATTAGACAACAACTACTCCACGCATAGCTCTTTTTTGATAACAATAACTCTATTTTTCAAATGAGGGTTCATTGGTCGCCTTCCCGACCTTGTTCTACCAACACTGCTACTTCCTTCTTGGCATGTCTTCTACTTCTTTGGATTCATCTCATCAATATCATCTCTAACAGTAGGGAGTTTGGTTTTTTCAATCTCTGGTTCGAGGAACTTAGGGTTTTCGAAAAGTTCAATAGCTAAGCCTTGAGGGTAAACGGTTTGAGACTCGAGGGATTGAGAAGTAAATAGGACTATGTTTTATCATTTAGGAATCATAAAATAATTAAAATATAAATTGAAGTATAATGATACAGATTCTGGCAGCAGACAGATGTTTAAAACAGCACAAACTCATCCGTAGGGTTTATCGGTGATAATTCCTATCAGTGAGGTCCATCGGTGAGGTATCACATCGGTGAGGTACATCAGTGAGGAATCACACTGGTGAGGTACATCAGTGAGGTATCACACCGGTGAGGTATCACAATGGTGAGGTACATCGGTGAGGTATCACATCGGTGAGGTGCATCTGTGAGGTATCACATCGGTGAGGTATCACGTCGGTTAGGTACATCGGTGAGGTATCTACCGGTCAAGGTTAATCATTCCTAACTCATGTCTAATGTAACTTAACCTATCTGAACATAAGGGTTTGGTGAAAATGTAATATAATTGATGTTTAGTACCTATAAATTCAAGATTAATATCACCTTTTTGTAGTGATCTCTCAAGAAATGGTGCCTTACATCAATGTGTTTAGTCCTGGAGTGAGATACATGGTTCTCTAAAATGTTCATTGCGCTACTGTTATCACAGTAAATTGAAACATGCTTGAAGTCATATCCAGAGTCCAAAATAGTGTGTTTCATCCACAGAATTTGTGCATAGAAACTACTAGAAGCTATGTATTCTGCTTCGGCAGTGGGAAAAGCTACAGAATTCTTCTTTTTACTACACCAAGATAATAAGGAGTTACTTAGGAAATGACATGTTGCATATGTGCTTTTTCTATACAACTTTCAACCAGTAAAGTCAGTATCTGAATTACTCATTAATTCAAAAGATTGTGCTTTTGGTTAAAACAAACCTACATTTATAGTGTGTTTAAGATACTTAAAAATTCGTTTAACTACAAGAAAATGAGATTCTTTTGGATTATCTTGAAATCTTGCACACATAGACACACTAAACAAAATACTTGGTCGACTAGCCATAAGGTACTGTAAGCTTCCAATCATACCTCTATAATTTGTTTGATCCACTGGTTTCCCAGTTTCATTTGCATCCAATATACAGACAGTACTCATAGGAGTATCACTTTCCTTAATACTATACAAGCCAAAACATTTTAAAAGATCCTTTGTATATTTACATTGATTCAAAATAATACCATTTTCATTTTGAAAAACTTGAAATCCAAGAAAATATTTGAGTTCTCCCATTAAACTCAATTCAAATTCATTTTTCATACTCTTTGAAAATTCAGTACATAAAAAATGTTTAGAAGATTCAAAAATAATGTCATATACATAGATTTTTACTATCAAAACATATTTTGAAATTCTTTTTATAAAAAGAGTTGGATCAGCAATCCCTTTAGTAAAACCTTTTGAAATAAGAAAATTGTTATGTCTATCATACCAAGCTCTTGGAGCTTGTTGTAAACCATATAAATCTTTAGAAAGTTTGAAAAATTGATTTGGAAAATTAAAATTAGTAAATCTAGGTGGTTGTTCAACAAAAACATCTTCAATTATAAAACCATTTAGAAACACACTTTTGACATCCATTTTATATAACTTCAAATTCAGATGAGCGGCATAGAAAAGTAATATCCAAATAGCTTCTAATCTTGCTATAGGGGAAAAGGTTTCCTCATAGTCTATTCATTACTCTTGAGTATACCCTTATGTAACTAGCCTTGCTTTGTTTCTAACTATATTTCTAGACTCATCAACTTTGTTTCTAAAAACTCATTTAGTGCCTATTGTTAAAGTGTCCTTCGGTCTTTCAACTAATTCCTAGACATTGTTTCTTTCAAATTTATTTAACTCTTCTTGCATATCTATTACCCAAAATATATCATTTATTGCATCATTGAAATTTTTAGGTTATATCTATGACAAAAGGCTTGATGTTCAACCAGATTTCTAAGAGAAGCTCTAGTCTATGTCCCTCTATCAAGACTACCAACAATATCACCCAATGGATGATTCTTTAGAATCCTAATTGATCTAGTAAAGGTAGGGCTAGAAATTTCAAGATCTTCACTAAGTTTGGGTTCATTAGAAGCATATTATAGAATATGTCCACAGTTGGTTGTCTTTACAGTAGGTTCTTTAGTTTTATCATTATGGTCCAGAACAGTCAATTCTTCTTAGAGATTTTCAAGAGAAGGCTTAGGTTCATGTGGATCAGTTTCATCAAACTTGATGTGAACAGATTCTTCCACCCATTTTTTTCTTTTGTTAAAGACTCTATAGGAATTTCTAGTTAAATAATAACCAAGAAAAATTCCTTCATAACTTTTAGATGCAAACTTGTCAAGATTATCCTTTTTATTAAGACTGAAGACATTACAACCAAACACTCTGAAGTAATTAACTTTACATTTCCTATTGTTCCACAATTCATAATGGGTATTTCTGAGAACATGTCTAATTAGGACTCTATTAATAATATAGCAAGCTGTATTTACAACTTCAACCCAAAAATAAATTGGTAGGTCATACTCATTAAGCATAGTTCATGCAATCTCTTGAAGGGTTCTATTTCTTCTTTCTACTACACCATTCTGTTGAGTTGTCCTAGGGGCAGAGAAATTGTGACTATAGCAATTTTATGAGAAATAAGATTCAAGCTCATGATTTTCAAACTCACAAACATGGTCACTTCTTGGGGTCTTAATCTTAAGTCCACTAAGATTTTCTACAAACTTGGAGTATTTAGTAAACCAAGAACAAGCTTCACTTTTGTGAGCTGAGAAGTATACCCATGTATATCTAGAAAAGTCATCTACTAAGACATAGACATAGTGCTTCCCATTTAAACTATAAACTCTATAAGGTCCAAACAAGTCCATGTAAACCAACTTGAGAGGTTGAGAAGTTGAAAATTATTTCTTTAAATTAAAAGAAACTTTATGTTTCTTTCCCTTTTGACAGGGATTACAAACTTTGTCAACTAGGAATTTAATCTTAGGTAGGGATCTAACTAAATTTTTTCATAGTCAGTTTTCTAAGTGAATGAATGTTGCAGTTACCTAATCTTTTGTGCTAAATCCAAGATTCTTTATGAAAATAATTTAAACAAGTAATATTTTTATTGGCTAAAGAATTCAAATCAACAGCATAAACATTTTAATTTCTCAAAGTAGAAAATACTAAAACATTTTTAGAGTTAAAAACATTACAATAATCATTTTCAAATTTAACATTGAAACCATCATCACATAGCTGATAAATACTTAACAGGTTGTATTTAAGTCCATCAACAAATAAAACATTAGAAATTAAAACTGAGTCAGTGTTACCAATATGGCCCAGGCTGATGATTTTTCCTTTATAGTTATCACCAAAAGTGAAATAGCCTCCATCAACATTAATTAAGATTTTGAAGCATGAGTAATCTCCAATCATATGACTTGAACATCCACTCTCCAAGTACCATACCTTCTTATGAGAACTCTTTAAGAAAGTTTCCTAGAAAAAACAGATTTAGATGGAAAATGATTTTGGTACCCAGATTTTCTCCCATCGTCGCCGCCTTCCTCTCCCTGCTAGGGCTTCGTTCTTTCTCCTTAGTTCGCTGTTCACGATGGTGGCATCCATGGCTCGGTCATCTATGTGGTGCGCTTGAATTTTCTGGTATCTTTGCTCGACTCCATTTTTTGGATAGGGTTTCATGGCAGCACAGCATTCCAGAGGCCGAGTCCCAGTTTCTGTGGGTTGAGGGAGCTACTTCATTAGTGGATGCATGCAATAGGTGGTGGAGCGTGTCCTCTAAAGGAATTATGGATAGTGGAGATGCTATCCGGATCCGGGTTTCGCCTAGGTTCCCGGCCGGTACTTTAGGGCGATTTATTATATTGTTTTTCATCAATTTAATGGTTTGAATGGGTTTAATGATTCTTGCTGAGATGCAGTTTATTTTTTGAGTTGGTTTCATTCATTTTGAAAAGTTCTCTTCGATGTTCTGTTTTGATATGGTTGTTGATTTGGAATATTTTCTTGTCGATTTCAGCCTGGTTGTTCTTGTCCATGGAGGGTTGGTTTCCTTTGGGTTTTGATTCATCAACGGTGGTGACGATTGATGATGGTGAGCTCTCCTGTGCTTCGTTTTGATGTAGATGATTTTGTTTTCTATTTGGTATCGAAGCTGTCCATGGATTTTGTATCCCCGATGGACAAGATGAAGGTGTTGGTTTGACAATACTTCGGCACCGTCGATGGATGATGGTGCCGCCGATGTCCTTCTGTGAATGGTGGCACATGGTGTTGGATTTCGGATCGAGGCAGGAGCATTGTACGAGGGCTGGTTCATGGCTCGAGGCAGCTGTCTCATGTTTTCTATTTTGAATATTTGAATTTGGATTTTGAGCTGATTGTTTTGGGTGGTGAATTAGCAGTGGTGAAGTATAGTATTGGTTACTGGGAACCCATAAACCGGCTTTTTTGAAAATGGAAAAAAAAATTGCAGAATAGATTTTAAAAGATAAACATTATTTGATTTATAACTATATGAATAACTAGTCTAAGCATACAGATTTCCAAAACTAGAACTAGCAGCATTCTGTCCAGATTTAAAAATGAATCTAGTTTTGGTAAACTGTCTCTGTCTAGGCTGATAGCCTAAACTAGTGGTATATTTTGGTGCCAATTGTTTTCCTAGAATTTGAGTAATTGTATCTTTTCCATTTGTGAATTTTTCTAGGCCATTCCTTAATTTCTCATTAGAAAATTTCAGTTCAGTATTTTCCTTCAGCAATTTATCATTCTTTTCCTTTTCTACATCAAGGGAAGATTTAACAGAGGTGGTTAGGGCATGTTGTTTCTTAAAGGTCTTATACTTGCCCTTTAATTCATTATATGTCTCTTCTAGTATATTACAATATTCAAATAACTATTCTGTAGACATGTTTTCAGATTCAGAATCAGAATCAACTCCAGAATAATATGACGTTAAAGAAAGAGGGTCCAGTGTTACCTCAGATGTGTTTGCCATAAAACACATGTTAGCTTTTTGAGAGTCTTCATCCTTAGCAGAATCAGAATCACTTGAAGTGTCTTCTGAAGCACTCCAAGTTGTTTTCATTTCCTTATTGTATTTAGTGTCCTTCTATTCATTTTTCTTCCTGAATTTCAAATTTGGACAGTCTGATTTCACATGTCCTTTCCTTTTGCACTCATAGCAGATAATTTCATCACTTTTATCAGACTTCTTCCAGTCCTTCTTCCAATAACCTATGTTATCATATTTTCCTTTGTAGTTTGATTTTCTTAATAATTTCATCTTCTTATAGAACTTCTTGAATCTTCTGGATATTTGAGCCATCTCAGCATCGCAGTCGGAGTCTGAACTTTCACATATTGAGATTTCAGTAGGAGTGTGAACTTTTTCCTTGTCCTTTCTTCTTGAGGAAGTAGACTTAAAAGCTGATGACTTTCTTTTTGGTTCATCCTCTTCTTCCTTATTCACTTTGTGCTCTTCCTCATATATAATAATCTTACCTATTAGTTCTTTAACAGGTAGTGTAATTATTTTTCATGATTCTCTAATTGAAACAGATTTTCCTCTCCATAATTCTGGCTAACATCTTAATATCCTCATGATCTGTTCTTTTGTAGGAATAACTTTACCAAGAGTGCTCATGGTTTTGAAAATCTCATTAAACCTAAGATACATGTCAGAAATGGGTTCATCGAGATTCATTTTAAAATTATCATATTTAACAGTATAGGTATTCAGCCTCATTTCTTTAACATTGGTCGTTCCTTCATGAGAAAGATCCAAAGTGTCCCAAATTTCATAAGCAGTTTTGCAAGCAGATATTCTATTAATCTCTTCATCTCCAAAAGCATAGTACATGGCATTCATTTCTTTACAGTTATTATTGTAAGAAGTTTTAGTAGGTTCATCCCAAGTAGTTCTTTCAGACTATGGAATCTTATATTGTGTTTCTATAGTAGTCTAGATATCAAATCTCATACTTTCTAAGTGAATTTTCATTTTAAGCTTCCACTTTGTATAGTTTGTACCATTAAAGAAAGGTGGATTGTTGGTAGTAGCACCTTCAAGTCTATTATCCATAGATAGAGTTTAGAAAAAAAAATTAATGATATAAAATTTATAACTAACAAAAATTTAATATCTTTAATATACAACTAAAATCATAGTTGAAATAACATAGTATTTTGAAAACTTTGATAAACAAAATTATTCCTTTGATACCAAATGTTGGTCGGAGTGGATACTAAAGCGGGGGTGATTTGAGTTTCAATTAAAATTTCTGTGAAAATTATTTCTTTTAAAATCCCCCTATTTAAAAACATGTTAAACTGTAGTGAATTTATACAGATTTTTAATGTTGAATTACTTTCTCAAATATTGATTAGGTCTCAGTTAATTTAATCAGAATATTAAATTAAATTTTGAAACTAACTTACTAGTTTACAATACGTATAAACACTTGCTAATTTAACTATCAAAGTAACATTAAAACAAATTGTATTTCAAAGTAATTGACAGTAGAATATAAAATATATAGTATACTTTAGACTTAATCTAAGATGCACAAAAAGATATAAACAAATGGTTAAATCTCATGCCAAGACATAGTCCTCTCAAAAAAAAATATAAAAATTTGATCCAAACCCTATATCTGGGTAAACAATAGTGCAAAGACTATCCAGGTACTAAGACCTCTACCAAAGTTCTTCATGAGAAAACAAAACAACAATACACAGGCTGTCTGGGACTTACTTGACCTCTACCACTGTCCACAGTGGGATACAAAAGAATAATGGAAGGTTTGTTTAAGGATTTAGAGAACCTTTAGTTTAGCACAAGCGAAAGTGTGTGTATAAAATATACAGAGCACACACACTGCTCGAAATGTAAATAAAATAATCACTAAGAGAGTAAATATGAGTTTTAGAAAGCTCTAGTGATTTGAAGTGCAGATTTTGACTCTGTTGATTAATCAGTAATGATTTTGAGTCCTCCTCTAGTTTTTGTCTGAAAAGAAGAGAGTTTTTTTCTTCAAGTGTAGTTTGATCATCTTGAGTGCATGAAGAGCTCATTGTATTTCTTCACTCCTTGATTGAAGTGCAACTTGGGTTCTCCTCTAGAAAAAATAAAATGGCTTCGTGTATGTCTATTGCTCTTCCAGTATAAATGTATCCTTTCTTTTCTATGTGAATGCACCACTTTCCAATTCTATTCAGCCCTTGATTGTTCACACCCTTCATGTGCCTACTTAGTGAATTTCTTCCCGGTCTTTTCCCTTGATTTTATAGCTTTCAACTCCGGTAAAAGGAATGATTACCTTTTTAATGGTTACTAAGTACGGTTCCCTGGCATGCCATCTACTATCATTAAAAAACATTGATTTCATTAAAAACATCAAATATAATCATTGCTTAATAAATAAATAATATTGATAGAAGTAGAGTTTGACTTGTCAGTCTTAGTAGCCTTCTGTCGATAGATAGTAACAGCGGACTTTGTGTAGCAGTGACCTTCTATCAGTATCTCTTTGATCTTTTATCGGTATCTCCTGGTATTGGTATATCTTTGATCTAGTATCGATGGCTCTTGGTATCGGTAGTTGTTACTTTGTGTATCAGTAGCTCTATATACTGATGACTCCTTCTATCGGTAGCTCTTGGTCTATCGGTAGCTCGCTTTGTATCAGTAGCTTCATAACGGTAGACTTGCATTATCAGTAGACTTACTCTATTAGTAACTCTGATGTAATAGTAGCTTGTATCAGTAGACTTTTAGTCTGTGCATATCGGTAGCTCTATTTGGTTCTCGTGATGTATATATCGGTAGACTTGTGTATACCGGTAGACTTTTTCTATCGGTAGCTCAGCTTCTGTCGATAGCTATCTGTATCGGTGGACTTGATCTATGTGCTTACCGGTGGACTGGTTTTATCGGTAGCTCTTCGTATCGATGACCTTAGTTTATCGGTGACTATGTCTATCGGTAGACTATGTACCGGTAGATCTGTATCAGTAGCTATAAGAATATCAGTGACTTAACAATTATCTGTTTTATGCAAAACGTATTCGATTGAGTTAGAATTATTTCAAAAGTCATATAAACATTGATAACCATTGATTAACATATATCAAAGATTATTTTAATATTATTATCAAATAAAATGTCATAGATTAAAAGAATTAATATATAGATGAACATTATTTGGGATTATTAAAGTATGTGAAAGCATAATTGGGATTATCAAAACCGGTGAGGTCAACACTATCTAAAATAAATGAAATCTTAATGGAATTTTGAAATTTAAATCAACATTTCATTATATTATTTCTCAATAAAATAGATAAGGTATATAGTAACATTACCTCTATATCTTCACAAATGGTGTCCTTCATTAAAGTCCTGGCACGAGACCACAAATATTTTTCAATTGGAATATTCATCCTCATCTTGACTCCAACATAACTAATGAACATTGACTTGTGGGGGTCACCATTTTTTCCATGTTGACTCCATACAACCTCATATTTTATACCCTCACTTATTTCCTTAATAATTTTATTCAAAACTATAATTCGGTGTCATTATTATTTCTTTCATCAACATTTTATTTATCCCTTAATAATTATGTACTTTCAGAATCAAAAAAAACTTCTTCCCTCTAGTGACCTGACCCTCGAATCTCATAATTGGTGTTTACTACCCTTAAATAAGCATGATTACAAGGAATCAAACCCAAAGTACTGAAGAGTTTAGTAGACTTAGTAAACTATATACATACATGAGTCTTATATTAAAAATCAATAATCTATATAAAACAGATTTTTTTAGGATAACTTTATTCCTTCCATTGTATCCTTGATAATATTTCATTGTATACTTATTGGGTTCTTTTGGAAAGGAAACATAAAAAGGGTTATCTCAAACACTCAGAAATGGTATATTACAATGGAAAAAATAATTAATTAATTAGAATACTCAATATTCAAAGGTAATAATTGAAGACACGTGACATGAAATAAATTAACTAAGAAGGAAGTGTGTAAACAACATAATAAGGTAAATATCTAAAAACACATTCCATTTAAATAACTTGATAAGTTAAAATCAATATGGAATAGGTAGAAACTGAAAACACATTTCATTTAATCAATAAAATTTTAATGAAATAAATCCATATATATGTTGATGAAAAATATCATGGGTACATAATAACTAAATCAAAATGAATGAAATGCTTAATTATTGGGTTTCATGTATCTGGCGCATGAAACACTTCCAACATGACCTTTTATAATATGTTTTTAAGTATGTGGTCATAAACCCATATATTCTACATTTAAATAAACTAAAGGGTTTGTTGCTAACAAATTCTATCTCATGATACAACCAATTCAACATGGGGATTTCATTAACCAATCCCCAACCAATAGAGATTTCCTTAAATGTTCCCCAACCCATGTCCTGCCTGTCCCAAACATTACACATACTGAATAATTAATAATTCTCATGAAATATGTGTCTTGAATAATGCATAAAGATTTACCAATAATTCTCCAAATAATCAAATATCATTCAAAGTAAACACTACATGAAAAATGGTATACGATTATGGAAATGAACAAATCCATGATAAATGATATGGACAATTATGGGAAATTCAATGTTTAATGATCATAGGGAATTGAATATTTCAAGGGGACTAACAAAGTAATCAAGGAAGTGAATTTCAATACAATCCATAGAAACATCAATCATAAACCATCTAGAGGAAGAATAATAATAGTATAAACACAACATATCCAAAGTGGAGTAAAAATAATGGGATGTTTTCATTGAAAAATATAAATACTATAAAATATATTTTAAAAATATTCTTGATGAAAATAACCTTTTTATTTTGAAAATAATTTTCAAAATAATTTTCTTTGAAAAAATTTTTTAAAAACATTTCCATTAAAAATTAACCTTTTAAACTTGAAAAGGAAGCTTCCAAGAAATGATGGTTGGTATATCTATACATATCATATGAGTTAAAAAGAACATTACAATTTAATGGTTAAAATATTAGAAAAATTTCCTGTTCAAAAAGCGATAAGAAAATTCTATTAAAAAAATTGTAAAAGAAAAAATTTGAAAAATTAATTTCATAAATAATTTTTTAAAGGTTAAAATAGTTTTTAAAAAAAATTTAGAAAAGAGGGGTTTTCAAGGAAAATAAGTTCCCTAACTAAAAAGAAAATGGAAGTCATGTTTTTTTAAAATCATTTTCTGAAACATTTTGAGTACCAAATAATAGAAGAATAGAACTATTACCTGAAAAGGCCATAAATATAAAAATTATTAGAAATTGAAAGGCCTTATTGAAAAATTATCATATAATTTATTATGATGGAAATTCGAGTTTTAATAATACTGATAAAAATGTGATTGTGAAGTAAGACCACAATATTGAAGTTAAAATCAATCAATGAATAAATTATGTGTATCAACTATAACTCAACATAAGAGAAGTGTAAATTCAAAAAATAGATATTAAAAATTATTTATACACATAATAAAATAATACTAAATAAAATAATTAAGTATTATAACCCAATAAAATTAATCATACTGTTGAAAGATCATTAAAATTATTCTTGAGGAAAATAATATTTAAAAATTCTAAAGTATCTCATACAAATTTGAAACATTTTAATATTAATACTTTTGAAGGAATAAATATTAATTAAATATTTTAATAAAATTTTGATAAAATAATTCATGATAAAGTTTATTAAAATTGATAGTAGATACACCGCACAAATTAGTAAGTGGAGAATATGATATTTATCTCATAGATGAAAAAATATGAGAAGAAAATCACTCAACTTATGTTTCTTCTTGGGCGAACATAATAAAAAATATTGTATAAGGGTTTTAAACATTTAACTAAATTATTATAGAACCATTATAATATTCATAATATCTTATATTAACCTCTTATAATATATTATTCACCCTTTGTGAATAATTCTTCCTTATTTTCACTATTTTGGGTGTTAATTGGCTAGTTTTTCGAGTAGGTTTTTGACTTTTTACTCATTTTTTCTATAAATTAGATCATAATTACATAATATCTAGAATTTAAACCATGATTTTTATACTATATATATTAATTATATATGTATTTATAATAATCCATGATGTCTGGATATAATAAATGAAATACATCATTCATGGAGACGGTAAGCCATACATACAGATAAATGCTACTTTCATTTTTTCCATATTTAAAAGAATGAAAATTAAATGATATATATTTATATTATAGTTATAGTATAAAATCTACGTTATATATTTAACATGTATATATTAAAACTATCCTTTATATGTCCCATGTAAAGTTAGAATGTATCACATCACTTTGAGGAGGCAGTAGTCTACACTTCCATATACGATGTTATCGTATTTACAAAAAATGGAAAGTACAATGGTATTTTGTATTAAAATTATTAAAGAATAAGAAATACATAATAAATATAATAAATATAATATATAATTAGTTTTCCATCATAATTACCAACCATGATATGAGGTAAAGGATAAAAAACAATCATCGTGTTGTGGGGTGGTATTTTGTCGTACACGAACCGTAGATTCGTTACCTATTGGACATAGGTGTTTATAAGATTATGTAAAACGAATTAAAATAAAAAAACATTTAAGAATATTTATAATACTGATTTTATTATATAATCTAGTAATAATAAGATTTTAGGGGTGGATAATGAAAATAAAACTAAAGATAATGAGCAAGGGTGTTACCTCTAATTCAGGTAACTCCATTTGGTTTTCAGGAAAGGCATTCCATAAATATATTTAATATCTAGGTTGGGATTATAGGTTGAGGGTGGGAATTTTTAGGATATATTTGAGTATATCTTTTTCGATCTAAATTTTATTGAGAGGTGTGAAGAAGTGGGAGGTGTGAGTGACTTTTATAGTGGATTGGAGTGGCACTCTTGTAATGTTTTTGAAAAGGAAACCCACCCATGTTTCTACAATGTAAAGTGGATCAAATAATATAAAAAAAATTAAATAAAAGTAATTATAGGGTCTAAATATGAAAATATATTGTATTTTGGAGATGTTTATAGTTCATTGTGGCCCATAAGTTTACTGTTTAGTCCTTTGTTAAGATAATTTTTCTCTTAATCGTCATAAGTGATTATAATTTCATTAACTAATATTTTTTCGCAAAAAATAAGTTGAAATTTTTATAAATTAAATTTTATGATTATTGAAAATTTGGAATCCATTTTTTAAAATTCCAATCATAGATGAAGATGAATTTAAATTAAATATAATCTTGTAGATGGGATGACAATCCATGTTTTAAAATTACAAATATTCAATAGTTTGATACGTTTTTTATCCAATTTCATAATGAAATTGATTAAAATGATCTAAAATGGTTTAAATGATATAAAATTAGTCTAATTATAATTTAAAACCAAATAAAAACAAAATTTAACTATAAAAATTAATTAAACAAAGATCAGTTTTGAATTAAAATTCATTATTTTTCAAAATTCATCAAAAAATGATACTCCACAGAAAAATTAAAAAAATTACCCTAAGATAATTTGTATGATACTCTTTAAAAATTGGATATTATTTTAAAATATAAAATTTATAAAAGTTCCAAAAAAAATATTTTTAATAGGATTTCCATTAATAGGTGGTATAATTGCCTTTAGAAAATAAAAATAGCTTTTTACGTGTAATATTAGTTTTATTTTCATTTAATTTCTATAAAATATGTTGAAAAAATATAAAAATTATATTATAAAATGTAAATAACATTTAAATTACATTAATATTCCTCACTAAGGGTAATTAATTTAATTTATTAGGGTAAACATACTTTTTTGTCATAAAAATAGTTTTCTATAAAAACATCCCCTTTATACTCAATTGGTTCTTACATTCATTTATAGTTAATTGGTAACCTATGAATTAATCTTATATTTCTGTAAAAAATATATTTTAAAATTTTATTTAATACTATTAACATCAACTAATTTAACAGCTAGGTTATATTATGTTAAATAATTGTATTTTAATAATATATTGATGTTCGGTAAAACTCGGTCTTGCATTTAATGCAGGCCATCAAACAAGGTCATTATTGCATATAAGGAAGGATAATTTTTCTTTTTCATGAATTTATTTATATATAATCGATTTTAAATAGTAAATATACTATAAATTCTGTGGATAGTTTTTTCCCTTACGTCCTTGGTGTTATGTGTCATACACACTAAAGAATAAAAGGTACACTTTTATAATTTTGTGGGCATTACAATATCTAAACCATAATTAAATTAAATCCTAAAAATATAAAAATGAAAATGGAAATATAATTTTTGATATTTCTTATGTTCAAATTCCAGGTCATTATAAGGGTTGCCAAAAAATACTCTTGAAAAGAGATAATGGGAGGTACAACGATCACATGGAATAATATATAACTAGGTCTCTCAATGAAAGATCATCAGTGGAATGTAGAGATACATATATAGAGGGAAAATCTAAATATTTATATGGAGTGGTTAAGGTAATCAATCAAAAATAAGTAAATTATTAGTGGAAATTATAGGGCCTCAAATCCATAAATCATTGATTATTTAAATGACCATGGGTTCAAAAAAATAAGGTATTAGGACAACATTTTTTTATCATTTTTCTAATGTTGAGTAATTATTTTACTACCTAATAATATAAGGAAATATACTTACTTTATAGATTTCTATAAAAATTTTCATCATTTGGTTGTTCTTTGATCAATTTCTTATTTATCCATTGCATAAATAAATGGATATCCTAACATTATCTTTGATTCCTAAAACACTAAAATACAGGTCTAAAGGTCCATAAAAGAGTTATAATTATTACTATTTGTCTTTAAATATTTTCCAATGTTAATATGTTTAGGAAATTAATCCCTAATCCAAAATACTTACACTATGTTTTCATTATTAATATTTGTTTTTCAAACATTTTTATCTAAAATCAATGATAGTTTGTCCAGGAGATGGCATTGTCTAGTGGTAGGCGTGAAACCCTTATCGTCCTTCAGTCAAGGTTTCATGTCTCTCATGATTTCTATACATTATTGGTTGTCACCTAGAATACATGCTTTAATTTTTATAAAACCATATTAATATAATTCCTATGATGTTCCCAAAATTTATTATGGGAATCCTTAAAATAAGGTTAATCGCTAAATAGCCTTTATCTATGGTTTTAAATAAAACCACAATACATAAATATTTTCTCTATTTTATTTTTATTTAGGTCTTTCCTTTGCCTATGGTTTATCCCTGGGAATTTATTTTCATTATCTATTCTAATCATTCATAAATATTTGTACGGAAAATGTGAATTATCCTATGAAAATCACCCATAAATGTCAAAATAGCTGACCAGTAAGGCCCATTGCTATGTACCTGGTTACACCCGAGTCATGCCTAATAAAAACAAATTGTGTTGTTTTTCCTAGATACATATACTCCATAACCATTTCCACTTATAGTATCTAGATATGCATGTATTTTTTGTAAAACTACATAATCTACATCAAACTGAAACATAAGGATTTTCTTCTATACCTATACTCAAATTCTCCCTTAGGGTTACGCTCCCTAATCAATGTTTTCCTAAATCTAGTTTCCAAGGTTCCAACTAATCTTCCATTGATAAAAACTATATAAACCCAAACCCAAAAGCCCAATTTCAATGTCTATTACCATTACATTAGCATGGTTACAAGGAATAAAATATCAAAGGAAAGAAGAGTTTAGTAGTCTTTGTAGACCAAATTCATACATCAGTATTGTATTACAAATAAATACATTAATTACAATATAATTTTTTTTGGATAATTTTATTCCATCTAGCATATCCTTGTATATATTTCGTAGAATAATTCTTGGATTCTTGGTGAATGAAAACATAATAAGGGTGATATCAAATGCTCAATAAGGGTAAATTACAATAGAAAAATAATGATTCAATGATAATAGTCAATATGAAAAAAAAAATTGAAAACAGTTTCTAGGAAATTAATAAACTCAGAAGGAAGTGAATAAACAAAATTTAAAGGTAAATAACATAAAAGACATGCAATTTAAATAACTAGATAAGGTAAAATCAATATATAAAGGCAAGAAACTGAAAATACACGCTATTTATTAAATAAAATGTGAATAAAATGCATCCATAGATATATCGATGAAAAGTATCATAGATAAATAATAATTTAACCAAATTAAAGGCAATACATAATTATTGGACATCATGTATTTGGAATATAAACCAATATCATCAAGGACATTCAATAAATAGTTCAAGTCTATGGGTAGAAACTAGTATATTATTATTAGAAAGAAACTCTATGTGCTCATCCCCAACTAATTTCACCTCATGAATATATTGATGAATCATGATGATTTAATTAACTAATCCCCAACCTGTAGGGATTTCCTTAAATGGTCCAAAACCCATTTCTTTCATGTCCTAAGAATTTATTATATCAAATAAGCAATAAGCCTTATCAAATATCCACATTGGATAAAGGGAATGAATTTATCAATATTTCCCCCAAAACAATTCAAAGTAAAAAATGTATAATATTGTTTACACTGTTTAGGAAATGATCATATCTTTGGTAAATGATATTTTTAATGAGGGGAAATTCATTTTTCAAGGATCATATCGAATTGAATGTTTCAAGGTGACTAAAAAAATCAAAGACCCGAATGTAAATATTATCCATAGAAAATAAATTATGAATCATCTAAAGGAAGAATAAGGATTTTATTAATAAAACATATCCCAAGTGGAGTTGAAATAAGAGGTTATTTTCATTGATGAATAGAGATAATAAAAAATAAATTTTAAAAACATTCTTGAAAAAGATATCATTTTTATTTTTTAAAGACATTTTAAAAATAAATTTCATTGAAAATAAATTTTAAAAAAATCATTAAAAATTAAAATTTTAAACATGAAAAGGATTATTTGATGATATGATGGTGTGTAGATCCATACATTCCATATGAGGTAAAAAAGAACTTTTCATTTTCATGGTAAAAGGGTTATAAAAATTCCTTGTTGGGAATGCTATAAGATGATTCCTTTGAAAACATTGGTAAAATACAAAAGGGGAAAATTTTATTTAATAAATAATTTTTAAAGTTTAAAACATTTCATGAAACCCTTTTTAGAATATATGTTTTTTTATTAGAAAATAGGTTCTCTAACTGATAAGAAAAATGAATTCGGGGTTTCTTAAGAAAAATCTAAAATATTTTGAGTACGAAAGAATAAGAAAAGGTATGATTATTTGAAAATGGTAATGAATATCCAAATTATAATAAGAATGAAAGGTTTTATTGATAAATGATCATTTAATTTCATCTGATGGAAATCCAATTTTAAGTAATCCCAAACGAAATTTAACTGTGAAGAAAGACCATAACATTGAAGTGATAATCAATCAATGAATAGATTATGTGTATCAACTATAAATCCACATAATAGAAGTGTAAATATATTAATTGATATTAAAATGTATTTATAAAAATACTCATATAATATTAAAAATAACTATGATGTATTATAACACAATAAAAAGGAACTAGATCATTAAAATTTCGTCAAAATTATTTTAGAAGAAATTATTCGTTAAACATTCCAATGTGTGTCATACCACTTTAAAACATTTGAATATTAAGCCACGTGAATGAATAAAATTGAATTAAATATTTAAATACCATTGTGATAAATTAATTTATAATATAATATATCCAAATAGATAATAGAGAGACCTCATAATGAAGTATGTGGTGAATATGAAATTTATCTCACATATGTAAAAAGGTGAGATGAGGATTCCCTGCCTTGTATTTCCTTTATGGTGAACATTCTTTAACCACTGATATAAGGGTTTCAAACATGTTAATAAATTATGATAGAACCATAATCATTTTCATGGTATCACATGTTAACATCTTATAATATCTTATTTCACATTTCTTTGATAAACCTCCATTATTTTCCCAATTTTGTATGTTAAACGCCTAGTTTTTTATTATGTTTTAACTTTTTACTTATTGATCCTAGTAATTAGATTATGGTTTCATCATATCCAAAATTTAGAACATGATTTAAATATTATATATATTATGTATATATGTATTTATAACAATCTATAATATTTTTTTATAAGGAATGAAATGCACCATTCATGGAGAGGGTAGAACGTACGTATGCATGAACACTACTTTCATTTATTTTTTAATATTTAATAGAATGAAAATTAAATGATATATATTTTTATTATTTTTATAGTATCATATCTATGTTATATATGTCAAATATATTTATTGAAAACAACCTTTATACATTCCTTTTTTTAAGGATGGGGTCGAAGCCTCATTTATTATTAAATAAAATCAAAGGCCTCTTTGACTAGGTAGAGGGATACCCGTTACATTGCCCGAAGGTCCAGTGGGAATTTATCCCATTACATGGCCCGTAGGCTCAAATTTTTGGCCCAAGTCCCATTCTATGAATAGTACTACTACAGTACCACAAAGTACCTGTAACTACTATAGAGCCTCTCCACCGCTATAGTGCTCATCGTTGCTACAGTGCCACCGATGCTACAGTACTACTACAGTAATTCTAAAGGGTGAACGTATCACATCACTTTGAGGGGTGGAAGTCCACACTTCCACAAATAATGATATCGTATTTACACATAATGTAAGTATAAAGGTCTGTGTTATAAAATATTTAGATAAGAATAAATAAATAATAAATTTCATATATAACTTATATAAATAGTGTGTCCATCATAATCCCCAACCATGAAATGTGGTAAATGAAAAAATAAACAATCATCGTGTTGTGAGGCAGTAGTTGGCCGTACAAGAATGGTTGGTTCATTTCCTATTAGATGGAAGTGTGTATAAGTGTAGGTAGAACACATAATATAACAACATCTCAATATATTAAGAATATAATTTTTTTATATCATCTTAGAATAATAGTATTTTTGGGTGCGATGAATTAAAATAAAACAAAATATCACGAGGAAGGATTTTATGTCTTATTCAGGTAAGTCCTTTTGGTTTTCACCAAATGGAATCCATGGATGGATTTATTCTAAATGTGAGGATTCTTGTATGAGGTTTGGTATTTTTATGATCTATTTTATCATATATTTATTGGTAAAAAGTTTCTTAATAGGTGTGAGGAAGTGGGAGGGGTGAGTGCCTCTTTATAGTGGAGAGGAGTGGCACTCCTATAAATTTTTGGAAAGGGAATTCCACCCACATTATTCCTTTTTCAAGTGGATTCAATAAAGTAAAAAATACTACCTAATGGAGTATAAAATCTTAATATAGATATAAAAAGGGATTTTTTTACAAGTTTCTATTTCATTGTGGGCCTTATGTTTATGGTTTTGTCCTTTGTTAAAATAATTTTTCTCTTAATCGTTGTAATTAATTTTAATTACTTTCAATAATATTTTATTAAAAAATGTAATTTAAAATTTTTAAAAATTATAAATTATTATTATTACATATATAGAATCTATTTTTTCAAATTCCAATCATAAAAGTGGAAGAAATTGATTTAAATCTAACTCCACAGATGGGATGACAATGCAGGTTTGTAAAGTAAAAATGGTCAAAAGTATGCAATGTTTTTATATCCAATTTCAATGTAATATATATTTAAATAACTTAAATTTATCTATACTTTAATACGAAATCAATACATAATTTTACTATATAAATAAATTAGACAAAAAAAGTATTTTTGAATTAAAATACAATATTTCTCAATATTCCTCAAAAAATGAAACTTCACAGAAAAATACTAAAAATTATCACTAAGATAATTTTGAATTTCATATTTAAAAAATGAAACATGTTTTGAAATATTAAAATTATAAAATTGAAAAAAATTGTATTTTAAATAGGTTCTCCTTTAAAAGACTGTAAATTTACCTTTAGAAAAAAATATATGCTTTTTTGCATAAAATTGGGTTTGTTCTCATCTTATGCATATAAAAAAATTGGATGAATATAAAAAGTATTTTATTGAATATATAATATTTATATTAAATTAATATAACTAATTAATTGTAATTAATTTTATTAATTAAGGTAAAACATCTTTGTGGGAATAAAAATAGTTTTTTATAATAACTATCCCTTTATATTCAATTGGTTTTTATATTCATATTTAATTTTTTTTCTTTTTCTTTTTTAATTTCTATTATTCTTTAAAAATCATAATTATTTAATTGGTAACATATGAATACATATTATATTTGTGTAAACCATATATTTTCATAATGTAGTTAATATTATTCATGACTACTATTTTAACGGCTGTGTTATATTATATTAAATAATAATATTTTAATAATATATTATTATTCGGTAAAACACAATCTTACATGCAACACAAGCCATAAAACAAGGTTGTTCTTGAATTTATAGAAAGATAACTTAGTGTTTTCATGCATTGAAATATATATAATATATTTGAAATAGTAAATATACTCTAAATTCAAGTGATATTATTTTCCCTTATGTGCTTGGTGTAGTGTGTCAAACATGCTGTCGAATAAAAGTTACTCATATAGATTTTTGGGGGTATTACAATCCAAAAATTTTGTATCATTGTCCCCTAAAAATGGAGTTTTTTTGTAGTGAAAATATTAATTTATATTATATTAATATAGTAGTTAAAAAATAACATTAGGAGTAAAAATATAGTATATTCAAAAACACTATTACATTTTCATTTAGCTTTATTTTTTTAAAAGGTTTAAAGAATTTGGATCCTCTATCATGAATCAAAATCCCCGCATTTTTGTAACCTATAGGGTTCAATACATTTTATATAGTGGGACTTAAACTAATTTTGATATCCAAAGTAAAGGGTAATCCCATATCACAGCTATGATTTTATATTAAGGTATTATTATATTTGTTATTGATCATGTGTTTATCATTGAGTTTTCCTTGGAGTTTTTGGTGAAAATGGATAATTTGGGAATCACAGTAGTAATTTCACGATTGGTTCACGGGTTGGAAAAGTGTGTGACCTTTCATAAGAAACTTTATGTCTATTTATATTTTTTACAGTGGGAACCACACAGTTGTTGCACAGTTTGTGAAACAATATGGGGTAACCATGTGGAGTGTCCCTATTAGATAGTAAGGGGTATAAAATTAATGTATGGTTTGGAAAATTATGTGGGAAAAACATCCGACTTGTCTAGATCATTAAAAATTGGATTTTTACTATTTCTACCTTCAAATTTAAAACCTAAACACCCCTAATCCTACCCATTATGGATTCTTTAACCTATGTGCCTACTTCCTCACTCTTTTCTCCCTTATAGATAAATGTTTGTGGTATATTTGGTGTGGTTTCTCCATGAATCTCTAATTTACTTCCTTTCTCCCTTGATTACTCCAATTTTATCAGGTTTCTCTTCCTATTTATTTGGGGTTTTAGTTTCTAGTGGTTATTTCCCCAAATGGGGGTTTGATCATGTGATATTGGGAGAGATATTACTTTTTATTGTACAATATTTCATTGTTATGTCCTTCTTGGGTTGGGGTTGTGGTTTTCACAATTTTATTAACTTTTCTAAGTGTAACACCGCAAACTTCTACGCTATCTTTCCTGTTGAATAATACAATAGAAGCATTGTACACAACATGGAGTTTTAACACACCAAAACCTATCAAACTAGCCGTTATGAATAGTAATACCCACTTCTTGAAGTTTTATAAATTTTTTTCTTCACATTGGACATCATTTTTGAATTCGTAATATCGAAATTAGCTTGGGTTGAATTTTTGGTATTTTTCAAGAAACATTCAATTTTTATTGAATAGTAAAAAACACTATGTTATTGTATAAAACTGACTTTTTATTTAAATAATTAGTTATTTTATGTAAATTTATATTAGGTAAAAATATATACATTATTCCTATATATTTTCAATGTAAATAAATGGATTATTTTTAAAATAATATTAGATATTTAAAATTTTGTTGAACTTTTCAACGTCTTTTACCCACCTTCTAGGATCCATTGCAAATTGGTATAAAACTTCATTTTATCACATTTGTGAATTGATTTTCAAAAATTATAGAGACACGGTTTACATCAATAAGTAAAATGTGGTTTAATAAGATGAAAATAATATTTACTGAATAGTAACTTTTGTATTTTATTTACCACAGTTAAAAGTAAATATAGTAAATAAAGGTAAAAATGATATTATAATTACCCTAACACATGTCCTAATTTTATTGGATAAGTGTTTTTAAAAATAAATAAACCCTAGGAGTAAAATATGATCCTTCTGGTCCACATGGATTAGATTAAGACATTTATTATTAATTAATTTCAAGAAGAGTTAAAAGTGTTAAATTCAATGTTTAATAACTGAACTTTTTTTAATATAGGGTTCTACATAAGATAAATTAACATATAAATATTAATTATAATTATAATTATATTTAATATATAATTGTAATTTATTTATAATTTTTAGTCATTAAATAATTTAATTTATTTATGATACAATGATGATGTAGTAATTACCTTATTAAATAAAGATTAAAATAATTGATATTATAAATATCCAAATAAATGTAAATTGAAAATTTTTATGAATTAAACTAATTTTATAGGTTAATATGACATGTTAGGGTTGATTAGATAATTTTTTTCAATGTGATATAGTTTTTATGACTTTCACAAAAACAAAATACCAAATAGTGTCATAATTGACATAAATAAGTTTTTAAAACCAATACTATATTATTAATTGATATAATATTACTAAAAAAATATGGTTCGGACAAAGGAATTAGATAAGGTTAGATATATCAATAATGTGATACATGGGGTTCTCTTGTATTTTTATAGTAAGATTATTGACCATTTATTATAATAATACAAGAATACATCGTAAAAGTTAAACTATTTAAATAAGCGTTAAATTTAAAATATACGTTTATTATAGTGACCTAAACCTATCTAAAACCTATTGGTTGAGATATTTGAGACTCATACCCACCTTATTCAGGAAATAAATCATTTATTAGACATTATAAACCGAAATTATTGTATAATAAAATAATATTTCAAGCTTTTCCTAAAGTGACCCTCACCTCTATTATAAAAGGATACTTTCCCTTATCTCAAAATATCACCTCCAAATCCATTTAGATGATCCAAAACCTACTCAAATATCCTCCCAAATTCCCTCAATTCAACCTAGAGGCCTTACATTAATCATAAATCCATCATAATGAGCACTTTTGATCAACTCAAAAGGAAACATGCGAAGAAGACGTATGAATTTCACCACCTCTTTCTAAGTTCTTTTCTTCCTCCACTTACTATTTCATTATTATTTACATACCAAAATAATAATTCAAGTACGTTATACATAGTGTGATTTTATTATAAATATGGTAAAATTATATTCATTATTCTATCCATCCTATGAATGAAAAGTTACCATACATGTGTGTGTACGGCTTACCGTATCCACGTCGTGGTGTAGTTTATTATTCAAACACATAATTATTTGGCTGTGTATAATAATGAGTATAATTGATGTAAATAATAAATATAACATGTAAATGATTTTTTATATATGATATACCATCCAATTACATGTTATTTCGCCATTAGTAGAATGATAGTGTCGCTTGTAGGTACATACAGATTACCGTCTCCACGAACGCGATGAGATTCCTTCCCCAGCATAACCATTCAAGAATAATTTTATTTTTATGATTAAAAATAATGTTTAAAACTTTATATCATTCTGGATATGAATCAAATACATCATATCCATAACAAAATTTTCTTATGTAACCCACCGTATATAGGAAAATGAATCAGTTAACAACAGAAAGAATGATACTACTGAAATATTATTAACAAAGAAATATTAGAAGATCATATATGATATAATATTGATGCATGTGGTTATTGTATTATTTAATAACAATTATTTAACTATAATACAGGAGTATAACATACACTCAATCATGGAAAAGTACATGGTAAGGTTTAATTCTATAATCTCTTTATTATCTGAGGTTTTCTATATGTTAGTATCTACCGGGACCTCTTTATCATCCACATTCGTGTTTCATAAAAATGTATTTCAATAACAATTTATTATTTCCAAGAATAAGGATTTAAGTAATTTATACCCTTGATTTACTTTTTATATTATTTTTATAATGTAATCTTTTCTTCATTTTCCAAATAAGATCCTTTATGACCTTTTTGAAAAAACTAAGGAAAGAATGTTTATTTAAATTATACGGCAGGTGCAGATATTTTTCCCCGTTAAAACACCTTCGAAGCTTCCCTTACAAGATAATAAGAATATTTTCAAAATAAATTTTTTTATTTTATAATTATGTGACTTTTAAATTATTTTAAAATAGAAAGAGATATTTAGCTCAAATAGTTTCTATTTCATCTATGTCAACATCCTTTGATGGATTTTACACTTGTTTGAATTTTATTTATAATGATACTATCTTCCATATTGTGTTGAAGGTTTTGTGATATGTTTTTCTGTGGATATTTCATTTTTATACCATTCATGGATTATGTTTAAAGTATTGACATTTCGTTTTCTAGATTTAATATGAATATTTATGTTCTGTTTCAACCTCTTCAGATGAGGAATGCATTGGAATTGGTAAGTGGCAGGTAGAGCCCGCTATAGCTCCTCGATGCATCGGTAGGATTCATGAGGCAAACTAGTGTCTTGGAACAACGCCTATTATAGAAGATATTTTAGCAGGCACTATACACTATAGGGGAACTGTAGCAGAACTCTACACTGTACAGGTACTATAGCAGAACTATACACTGTGCGGGCTCTGTAGCAAGCACTGTAGTAGGAACTGTTTGGTATTGTAGCAGCTAGAACTATTCAACTTGGGCCACCGGTTTGGGCTTGGAGTCCATAAGAATTTTGGGCCACCCAAGACTTCGGTTCAGTAGGGATTTTGGGCAACCATTAAGTCCATAGGGTCACCTCAAGGCCCTCAAGGCACATGTAGTTTCCCCAGACACACTACAAAAAAGTGAGCAGCCCGAGAAGAGGATTCAAAGCTGGTGCACTTTCTAGAGTATATCCAAATGGATTTGTCAGAAAGAGAGGGTATGGATATGCCATCAGGACCAGTCTGTGCTTGCATGGGAATCTTAGCTAGACGACCATGCAAAGGTGGAGAGAAACTATCATGACACAGATTCTAGTACTTTCAAGGCCACGAAACTAATCAGTCATTCGAGACATGATCTTTTGTAATGATACCAATGTAATGTAATAAGGCGCTGACTCTAGGTAACCAGTGTCTGCACGTTATAGTTGGTATCAAAGGAATTTTACTACAAACCATGGAATCCAGATTTAGAAAAACTATGATTAGAGAAGATTACCCTACAATAGAATTTGAGGATTAGTATTGAAGAACTTCCTATAATTCTGGTAATGTAGAGATTTCGTGAATTTTCTAAAGAATACATCCCTATATTGATACTATCAGGTAGAGGCGGCTCTGGAAAAGATGTACCTTGGAGTGAGAACTCTGACAAGGAGTTTTGGGCTTGACCCAGGGTATCCTAGTACAAAATAACAAGCTTTGATGCACTCTTGGTTACGACACTCCCGTGAGATATGCAAGTGATAAGTCATATTTTATTTACAAACCATTATGAAGGATTTATGAGTATATACTCTCCCGAAGAATTTTTTTTATGTTTATGTATTATATCCATAACTGTTCAATTTATGTTAAGTGTTATACATGTTTGGAATTATATGTTGTTATTCACAAAATAATATAGTGTATTCCATTGTTTATAAATTGCCCATAGTGGAAGGAATGGAAACCGTATCAATGCACATAATCCTTGTAATAATTTCCCTCCTACTCATGATAATTATAGTGGAGGTGGTGATGGAAGTGGTGTTGATCAACTTATCATCATACTTGGACGACTCACACAGGTTATGAATAATAACCTTACCCATATGGATCACCCCAATCCACAACACGGAGGATCAATGTTAGACCACTTCCTGAGGAAACAACCACCAACATTCTATGGTACTACAAATCAATTTGTAGCTTATCAATGGATAAGTTCCTTAGAGAAAATATTTCATGCTTTGGGGAGTAGTGGAAGGGAAAAAGGTTTCATGGAAGTTTATCACCTCACAGGAGATGTAGATCAAAGGTGTTCATTAATTTAAAAGACAAAAGGAGATGAACTATTATCAAATATAGAATGGATGGTGTTTAAAGATAATTTCTTAGAAAAATACTTTCCTCATGACCATCGAGCGGATATGGAAAGACAATTTTTGAGTCTGAGGCCAAAGTAGGATGAGAATTTCGCAAAGTATGAGGCTAACATTACAAGGTTAGCCAGGCATGATGCATATTATATACATAACCTAAGGATTATGATTGATCGATTATTTGATGGGTTAAAACCATTTCTCCATCGAGCATTAGTCTCACAATCCTTCTCATCATACGAAGATATTTTCTCATGTGCTTTCATGAAAGAAAAGTAATTCTCTAAGTCTAATGACTTTAAAATAAAGTTAGAGAAGAAGAGAACTGTTTAACACTCTGGAAATGCAAATATGGGGAAGAAGTGAAAAGATAAATATCCTTCATGTGGTAAATGTGGGAAGGAACACCCCGGTACTTTCCTGAAGGGAATGGGAGTCTGTTACAAGTGTGGTGGAAAAGGCCACCAAGCTCATGATTACAAGGGAAAGAAAGAGGATATTAATTTTGAATTCCACAATTGTAGTGAAATGGGGCATTATGAAAACAAATATACTAAGATCCCAAGAAAATTACCTCAGAAAATGCCAAGGTAGCAAGGCCAAGATTATGTGATCACTACAAATGAGGTTGAAGCTCTGAAAGACGTTGTAGAAGGTAATTCAATGGTTTTCTCAAGTTTATTCAATGGTTTATTTGATTCTAGATTCTCACATTTATTCATATCTTACCAGTTTTCAATTAAAATTAGATATTTCTAATTTTTTTAGCAAAGGAGTTGTCAATAAAAAATCCCAAGGGAAGTATAATTGAAACAATGTTTTGTGAATCAGTCCCCATTAGGGAATATAAATGTTTTTTATCCACTGATCTCATTTTCATACCCATAATGGAATTTGATATAATCCTCAGTATGATTTATATTTCGGACCATGATTAGAATAATTTATGGTAAGAATAAGGAGGTTACAATTTCCAATGTTGATATGGAGTACCTTATCTTTAGAGAAGAAATGTCACCTGTTGATTCATATCTAGATCCACCCCACGTATCTCCACTAAATTCAATTATTGGGGAGGAAGAGAATGAAATAACTCTGGGTGAGGAAAAGAATGTTTGAATAGATGATGTACCTATTGTACAAAAATATGTTGATATGTTTCTAGAGGACTTACCTAGACATCCTCCAGAATGATAAATTGAGTTTTTCATTGATTTAATTTCTGGTTCAAGGCCCATATTGAAGACCCCATATAGAATGGACATTTTTGAATTTTTAAAACTAAAGAAACAACTAGAGTAATTGAGTAATAAAGGATTTATTCACCCTAGTGTATCTCCTTGGGAAGCCCTTGTTCTTTTTTTAAGAATAAAGATGGATCAATGAGGTTGTGTATTCACTATAGAGAGATCAATGTTGTAATAATAATGAACAAGTATAATCTACCTCGCATTGATGATTTATTTTATCAAATTCATGGAGCTAAATATTTTGCAAAGATTGATCTCTGATTTGGATATCATCGGTTTTGTGTATAGAAGGAAGTCATTACAAAGACAGCATTTCAAACCAGGTACAGGCATTACGAGTTTATAGTAATGCCTTTTGGACTGACTAATGCACCCTCTGTTTTCATGGATCTAATGAATAGAGTCTTCAGGGAATATCTTTATGACTATGTAGTGGTATTTATTGATGATATTTCGGTTTTCTCAAAAGGCTATGAAGATCATGAGAATCACTTGTCCACTATTCTGAAAACCCTCAAAAGAAATGAATTATATGGGTAGTTTAGCATGTGTGAATTCTGGCTTCAGGAAATTTCATTTCATGGCCATATTGTCTCAATGTATGGAATATATGTTGATACATCTAAGATAAGAGAAATACAATAATGGATATTACCTACTAGTAGAACTAAGGCACACAGTTTTTTTAGTTTAGCAGCATATTATCGGCGCTTCATCTCGAATGTTTCCTGATTGGATAACCCATTAACCAATCTCACACGTAATGGGGTTAAATTTGTTTGGAAAAAAGAGAGTGAAGAATGTTTTTATGAACTAAAGAGAAGATTAGGCAATGCTCTTATCTTGACTTTACTATCGGGGAATAATGGGTTTTTTATTTATAGTGATGCTTCCAAGAAAGGACTTGGTTGTGTCCTTATGCAGAATGATAGAGTTATTGACTATGCATCATGATAGCTAAAAATTGATGAACAAAACTATCCCACTCATGAGCTTTAGTTAGCATCTATAATCTTCCCTTTGAAAATATGGGGACAGTATCTCTATGGTGAAAAATGTGATATTTATATTGATCATAAGAGTTTGAAGTATATTTTCTCAAAAAAAACAACTCAACATGAGGAAAAGAAAATTTATTGAACTACTCAAGGATTATGATTGCACTATAAACTACCACCCAATGAAGGAAAATTAGCTGGAAGATGCTTTGAGTAGAATGGATCATCGAGTTCCGAAAAAGATGAGAGTTAAAAGGGACCATATTATCATGGATCTAGTAAAGATGGATATATGAATAACCATGGAAGGTCAAACATCGATACTTTTTCAAATGGTTTCCAAACCATCTTTACTGGAACGGATAAAGAGTTCTTATACTAATGACGAGGAGTTTCAAAAGAAGATTAAAGCTATGAATGATGGGAGATTGAGTGACTTCGTATATGAAGATGGAATTTTGAAATTTGGGAAGAGACATTGTGTTCCTGATATACCTTATCTAAAAAGAAATTTTTGGATTATTCTCAAAGCTCCAATTTCTCTATACACCCTGGAAGCACTAAGATGTATAGTGATTCTAAGGACAATTTTTTGTGGGACAACATGAAAAGGTTGATTGCTGATTATGTGTCAAGATGTATGGTTTTTCAATAGGTTAAGTTAGGAAGACAACATCTTATAGGAGTAATGCAACATGTTCCCATACCTGAGTGGAAATGGGATGATATTAGGATGTACTTTTTCATGGGGCTACCAAAGACCTCTCGATGGAATGATGCAATAGGGGTCATTGTTTATCATCTTAACAAGTCAGTACATTTTCTTGATATAAGAGATGATTGACCACTTGAACGTTGAGGAAGACTATGCATTAATGATGTTATAAGACTTCATGGAGTACCACTATCGATTTTTTTTATCGTGATCCCCATTTTACATCAAGAATTAGGAAATTTCTTCCGAAGGCCTTGGATACTGAACTTCATTTGGGCACTTCTAACCACCATCAAACCGATGGACAATCAGAACATACTATTCAAACCTTATAAGGCATGTTGAGATCTTTCTCACGTGACAATCAAGGTATGTGGGATTAGTATTTACCTCAGGTGGAATATTTCTTTAACAATATCTTTCATTCAAGTATTTATATGGAACCATATGAAGAATTATATGAAAAAAGATGTTGCACACCAACATATTGGGATGATGTTGTTGAAAGAAATCTCGTAGGCCCAAAACATGTTGATAAAACAATGTAAATGTGAAGATTATCCAAACCCACATCAAAGAATCTCAAAGTATGAAGAAGACCTATGATGATAAACAAAGGAAGTATTTTGAATTTCAATTAAGAGATCATGTTTTCTTGAAGGTATCTCCATGGAAGGGTGTTATATGTTTCAATACGATGGGTAAATTAACACCCATGTACATTGGAACATTCAAAATTCTAGAACGAATTGGAGTTGTATCTTATCATTTGACAGTGCCACCATGCCTCTCCAAAGTTCATGATGTGTTCCACGTATCACTATTGAAAAAATACATGCCTGAACCCAATTCATGTACTCACCTATAAGAAAATTGAACTGGAACATGATCTGTCTTATTGTGAAGAGCCTGTCAAGATTCATGAAACAAGAGAACAAGTGTTTAGAAACCAGACAACTCGTCTAGTAAAAGTTCTATGGAGAAAGAATAAGATGGAAGAGGCAACATGGGAACCCAAGGAACTTATGATGAAGAACCACCCGAAACTTTTTATGCAGTAATATTCCAGATATTTTGGGAAAGAAATTATTTGGCGGGTAGAATATAACACCCCAAACTTATACGGTATGTTTCCCTTTGAATGATACAGTAGCTTGTGTTGTACGTTACATGGAGTATTAACACACCACGACTAATCAGACTAGCCATTATGAATATTAATACCCTCTTTTTTGAAATTTTTTAATTTTTTTGATAAATGAACTAAAATTTTGAATTCAGAATATCAAAATTAGCTTTTGGTGAATTTTTGGAATATTTCTAAAAACTTTCAATTTTTGATGAATAGTGAGAAACACTGCATTATTGTACAAAACTGACTTTTTATTTAAATAATTAGTTATTTTATTTAAATTAATATTAGGTAAAAATAGATATTTAATACCTATATATGTTCAATGTAATTCATTAGAGTAATTTTATAATAATATTAGATATATAAAATTTTATTGAACTTTTTACCGTCTTTTACCCACCTTCTAGGAGCATTTGAAAATTTGCATAAAACATAATTTTACCGCTTCTATGAATTGAATTTCAAAAATGCAAGAAACATTGTTGACATCAGTAAGTAAAATTTGGTTCAATAAGATGAAAATAATTTTTGGTAAATAGTAACTTTTGACTTTTATTTACCACGGTGAGAAGTAAATATGGTAATTAAAGGTAAAAATGATATTATAATTACCCTAAAGGATGTCCTAATTCTATTGGATAAGTTTTTTTAGACCAAAATCATCCATAGGAATAAAATATGATCCTTTTGGTCAACATGGATTTGATTAGGACATTTATTAATATTCTATTTCAAGAAGAGTTAATAGTGTTAAATTAAATGTTTAATAACTAAACCATTTTTAATATAGTGTTATACATAATTTAAATTCTACTATAAATAATCAATATAATGATAAAAAAATTAACTAAATTAATTTATTTTATTTATAATTTTTAGACATTAAATAATTAAATTTATTTATGATACAATGATGATGCAATAATAACCTTATTGATGAATGATTAAAATAATTGATATTATAAATATAGAAATAAATATAAATTGAGACTTTTTCTGAATTCAAATAATTTTATAGGATACTATGACATTTTAGGGTTGATTAAATAAATTTTTTGGAAGTTATAATATTTTTATGACTTTCACAAAAACAAAATACCAAATAGTGTCAAAATTGACATAAATAAGTTTTTAAAACAAATGCTATATTATTAATTGATAAAATATTCATAAAAAATATAAGGTTCGGCCAAAGGACTTAGATGATGTTAGATATATCAATAATTAACCACATGGGGTTCTCTTGGATTTTTATAGTTATCTTATTACCCATTTATTATAATAATACAAGAACACATGGTAAATGTTAAACTGTTTAACTAATAGTTAAATCTAAAATATAAGGTTAATATAGTAACCTAAACCTATCTAAAACCTATTGGTTGAGCGTTTTTGGACCCATACCCACCATATACACTAAATAAATCATTTTTATCCATTATAAACCTAATATGATTGTAAAATAAAAAAATATTTCATTATTTTCCTAAAGTGACCCTCACCTCTCTTAGAAAAGGGTACTTCCCCTTCTCTCAAAATCACACATCAAAAGCCATTGTCTCAGCCAAAACCTTCTAAAATATCCTCTCAACTTACCTCAATTCAACATAAAGGCCTTATTTTGATCCAAAGTCCAACCTATGGAGCCCTTTTGATGAACTCAAAAGGAAACACCCGTTGAGGAGGTAAAAATTTCACCACCTCTTTCAAAGTTTTTTTCTACTTCCACTTCCACTTTGTTTGTTATTTCCATAAACAAATAATAACTCAAGTACCTTATAAAAACTATGATATTATTATAAATATGGTAGAACCATATTCATTATTATATCCATCCTATGAATAACAAGTCACCATACGTGCGTACATGCATCTTACGGTCTCCACGTCGTGGTGTAGTTTGTTATTCAAACACTTCATTATTTGGATGGGTATAATAGTGAGTATAAATGATGTAAATAATAAATTTAAAATTTTAATTATTATTTATATATGATATACCATCCAATTAAATATGATTTAATCATCAACAGAATGATGTTGTCGCTCGTGTCTACGTACGGATTACTGTCTCCACGAACACGATGAGATTCATTCCCCATCCTACCCATTCAAGAATAACATTCATTTTATGATTAAAAATAATGTTTAAGAACATAATATCATTCTGTATATGAATAAAATACATCCTATCCATAACAAACATGGATTAAATAACCAATTATATAAAGGAAAATGAATCTGTTAACACCCAAATCTATGATACTACTGAAATATTATTAACAAAGAAATATTAGAAGAAAATATATGATATCATATTTATGCATGTGGTTCTTGTATAATTTAATAACAATTATTTAACAATTATACAAAGTATAAATGACCCTCGATCAAGGAAAAGTATAATGTAAGGGTTAATTCAACAATCTCTTTATTATCTAAGGTTGTGTATACGTGAGTATCTACTAGGACCTCTTTATCATCCATATTCGTGTTTCTTAAAAATTTATTTCAAAAAATTTTTACAATTTCCTAGACTATAATTTAAATTCACTTATACCATTGTTTTAATTTTTATATGATGTTTATCAAGGAATCTTTCCTTTGTTTTCCAAACATTTTCTTTTAGGACCTTTTCGACAAAATTACCTAAATAATGATTTTTAACATATAAGTTCAGTGCAGCTATTTACTGCCATTATAACACCTTTGAAGCTTCCCTTACAAGCTTGTAAGAATATTCTCAAAACATTCTGGATAACTTTTGTTCTTAGCATACTCTTTTAAAATTTTATTATACAATTTATTGGTGGTACATCTATTTTTATTTGATATGACCACATAGATGAAACTCTTTAACCAAGTAAACCATCTTGTGTACCATTGCATCAATGTATATTTGTGGGAATAACATCTCTAACATAAATAATATGACTGCAACCTCTTTATTCATGATTTGAAAATTCATCGGGATTATAAATTTACTAAATAAGGATTTTAAATAAAAGAAGAGTCTAGTTAATGTATGACATACATTTTTAGGTATAATTCAATGTTAAGAAATAACAATCAAATATTACATCAAAACATGAAATTCATGTTATTGTTTCCCTATAACAACAAATTAATCCTTGAAACTAAATTATTTATATTTTTAAAAACCTCTCTAGAAATTTGACACCATTAATAAAAATGAAAAACATTAATTTTTTATTTCTAGATATATTTTAAGTTGTTGGAGGAAGAAAATTCCCTCATTTACCCTTCACCGGTGCCAGTTCTTCCAACATACACATGTCAATCATGTCCAAAAATACCTTGATTCCATATTTTGTTTCGAAGAGAATTAATCAACGTGACTATAACACTAGAAGTTAATTTTTTTCTACATGCATGACATCAACAAAATTTTTAACATATAATCAATTCTGTTACATTATTTCAATGAAAATTGATCTCTTTTCTCAATATTATTTTGTATTGTTTTTTGAAAATATTTTTCCAACAATAATTCCAATATATTTTACTTTATCAATCCTTTGATCAAATATTATTGGAGTCAGTTTTTTCCCTTGTTCAGTATTACCGTTGAATTATGTCATACAATATCGGTATTTATGTCATTGAGGTAAAATTTCTAATGTCTTAAAAACACAGTCTTCGAGGAATCGTTCAATCGAACTGAGTGTGTGCATTGTTCAAAAATGGGACACCCCAACATTCATATAATTCTATAGACTAAAAAATTTACATAAGATGCAAGGTTAATAATATTCCCATAAAATATGTTACTCAATGTCAAATAATTACATATATGAGAATCATACATTATTATAAATGCTTCCAACATCAATGTAATATCTTCAATCAATGGATCCAAATAGACATCAATATCATTATCGTGTTTCTTTGGTCCATATATAAGAAAAAAAATATAATTTATTTCTGCTTCATGCGTAACCAAGGTGAAAATTTATAATTTACCAACATAAAAGGACATGTAATGTGAGTACTAATTTATAAACCAAAAGTATAAATTCCATATGTAGATAATGTAATATGAGTTTTTTTGGCTCATTTCCATATTTAGGATACTCATAATCAACTTTCTTCCATTGAGGAGTATCTATTGGATGATGTAGGTTCCCATTATTAATTATTTTATTTGGATTATATATCAACTATTCCATGGTTTCCAAACATCCAAATATTCTTCTAAACCATGTAATGTTAGGAATGATTCATAAATATTTCGAATCACTTGATTAATTTTACTTTTATTGATTTTCACCACAATTGGGGAATTTTATGAGTGATCCATGGTCCTTGTAATAAAATATTCAATTATTTGGATAAGCATGTATTATTTAGAGATCATTACCATTGAATCTAGTATTTATTTATCATAATATGATTGACAAGTAAGTTCATTTTCATATGGTATCATATCATTCAGGAGACCATGTTTATTTAAAGGCGGTGTCCCTCAATCCGCTTCTGGATTTCAAATTATATAACTTCAATAAAACTAAAAATGTTTTGTATTTAGTACAACCAATATACAATGTTCTCTTAGCGCAAATATTTAACTACTATAACAACTTTGTTCTGTCATGGTGGTCATCTTCATTCTCCATTTTCATTTCTTCCATGTGCTCTCCTTTATATTTACAGTTGTGTTCATATCAAATGATCCATAAATTGTAGTATCATCCCATATATATGGATTTCATGTTTCCTCCCATGTTAATACAAAATTAATAGCTCTCATCAGATCTATGACAAATAAAATTTTATTCCAACTCTTGTAGACTAATATTTCTAGAATAACAACAACAAAAACATGGGAAAATAATTCAAAAAGGGTCGTATGCATGCTCTATTGAAAATTTAATGAATTATTTAACTAAATATTCATATTATTTTTTTATATGATTAACATGAAACCATATTAAATTCATATCCATACTATTAGGTTCATAAAATATTCATTTTGCACAAAAAATAAATAAATACACATAAAATATTCACCATCAAAGGTGAAAGTTAATGATAATTCTAATAAGGGTAACCTGATATTAAATTGTTTCAAATAATTTCATTATGCCTTGAGGGAAGCATTAAATTTAATTTAAGAAGATAATTTCCCCACTATGATAGGAATTATCCTCATAATTCATCCAAAATCATCACAGGTGCCCAGTATGGGATGAATAATTCTAAAATTAGTTCAAGTAGAATAGGGGAATGCCAATGATATATGGGAGGTAAGTCTCAACCGAAAAAATGAAATAATTATTAATTTTGTAGATGAGGATTTTTAGGATGAGAGTTGTCTCCTCAAATATCAATGTTTCCGGACTCGGAGTTAGTGAAGCACCAGAAAACATTTACTTGTTTGTTGCCCAAAGCTGAAAAGTTCCACAGGCATGCAATGGTTTCACAGATGATCTGATCTTACAATTCATGTTCACAGTGCCCTTAATCTTTTATACCCCAATCCCTATTCTCAATGAGTTAAGAAAAATGATCACCTTATCTCTAGTACACATGAACCACTGTACCATGAATAGAAAGAATATTACACTAAGACTACAATATACTCACCTAGTGGAAACATATGCATGATTTTCTAGTCCCACATATTTCAAACACATTTGTGAGGATCCTAGTTGACAAAAAAGGAATAAAATTTTTTTATTGGAAATGATTCATGATTTATGTCTCCATATAATTCAATACTTGTATCCTTATAACACCCTAATATTTATGTATTTACATTCCATTAAAAAAATACTTTGCCGGGTAAATTTTATCACATGCAATATTAAAAAAAAAATATACCACATTATAGTTAATGTTAATTTGTTTTACATTATGAATATATAATGTGAAACATTATTATAAGAATTATTATAATAATAAAACATAAATAAATTAACAATATTTTAATATTATTCTTTTATGAAAACATTTGTTATAATTCGATATATGTATATATATATATATTCATTTTAATGAATGATATAATTTGTTCTAATACTAGGTAATTGATGAAACCTAATTAGGAATAATAATAAATATGAAATTATTAAAATCATCAATGTTAAATGTATTATCCAGGTCCCTTCATGAAATCAATCACTCGTTTTTTCAACATCAAACCCATTAAAAATACTTTTTCCAAATTCCATTTTGAAATTAACCACTTCAAAAAAACATTACAAGGGACCAAACATTTTCGAATTAGCACATATTAATTCAAAATTACAAGTCTCATATTAAAAACACTTATAAAAGTCTAAAGGATGGTTTTGGAATTTTTAAAACCCTGCATGATTGTTTTTAAATTCCACATGGAAATTGACCAATTTTTTTTAATCACTTAATGGGATACTAACCGCCTTTTTAAAAAAATAGTTCTCATCAATTTAAACAATTTATATTCATATTCAAAAACCATTAAAAATAAATTAAATTTTCAAAACCAATTCACAATTCTTGGCATTACTATTATCACATGAAATGATAGGAAAAATATTTATGAAAAAACATTGTAATCCCAATACATAATTTTAAAATTAAAGTAACAATTTAAAGTAACAATTATGAAATTTGACAAGTGAGTAAATTGAAACCACATTCAAACCAAACATTAAATATAGGTAAACTCATAAATATCTTTTAAAACCAAGTCAACATCCAATCACTTCCCTATAAACTCAATGAGGATAATTATTACAATTATTAAATAATTGAAACACAAAAATAACCATCCAACAATAAATTTTTATGAAATTAAAGATTCAATTATGGTGAAAGATAATATAGACCAATATAAAATAAAGAAACCCACAAGAAAAATAAGTGGAGGTCCCTGAGGGAATATAACATGCCCTAGAAATAAATGCTACAGAAAAATCAGAAGCCAGAACCACCTGGGGTTCATCATGGTGTGTGTGCAAAGAGTAAAACGGTTAAAACAAGAAGGATGAAAGAAATAAATGTGACAGGAGAAGAGTAAGGATAATTGCATACCCAAATTTGATATAGAATCACAAGAGAAGGTAAAAGATATGAGGTGGAGGAAGATACCATAAGCTAGGAACCCATGACAGCATCGATCAAATAAAATGACACTGTAATGCACGCTGTGGAATCTGAAGAAGAATGAAATAAGAGGGGAGGATAGAAAATAACGTACGTTAGATTTAAGGTTTGATTCATCTGAGATAATGTCGATGTGGAGCTCCATCAGTAATGGACATCAAGGAAATTTTGAAAGGACCTACTGAAATAGGTTCGGTTAATGTTATTTTAAAAAGATCGTTGACGGTTTAATCAGTGCTTCTAAAAAAGAGATGATGAAGATACCTTTTATCCACACTGAAATAAAAAGTGTTAATAAAATGTATCATTATTAAAGCTTCTTCATCATTGATAAATGGTTCATTTTTCTAATATATTTGTAATAATTTTATAAACATTTAAATATATAATTATTTAAATATATAATTATTCTTTATTATTATATAAATAATATTTAAAAAATATATTTTTTTATAATTATATCGATATATTAAATATACATTTATAAAATTTCTATAAATAAATATTTTAATAATTTTTTATCTATTATTATAAATATATTCGTAAAAATATTTATAATTATTTATTTGTAATTATAAATATATTTATACAAATATGTATATATATATAATTATATTTATATATTTCATAAATATATATAAATATATATTTAAATACATTAAATATATTCATTATTTAAATATATTTTTTATAAATTTATAATTTTTTATTTATATTATATAAATTCTTTTTTTAAAAATAATATTTATTTATTTAAATAATTCTATATATTTATATATTTATTAATTATATATATATATATATATATTAAATATATATAAATATAAATATAAATAGAGACATATTTACACATATAAATACCGTAAATATATTAACTTTTTAAAAATATTTATTATAACATTATAATTATAATTAATAATATGGTCTAGGATCACAATGTGTGCTCATCCAAGAAATTTATTAAGGAAAACGATGTAAGTTACAAGGATACAAAACATGTGGCACAAAGAGCACCACCAAACCAAAAAGTGGCAAAAAGAACCACCCAAATCAAATAAGAGTAAAAATCCCACAAACAAAATAAAAAATTAGCCCCAAAGACCCCATAAAAGTTAATGCCCCATTAACAAAAGATAAATTCTCCACATGCCCATGAAATCATCCTAAAAACGTCACCACAAATAATGGATATAAATCCCATGGGACCCGTAGGCCCATTTTTTATTTGTAGAAATCACAAAATGCCCACCCACTCGCATCCCAATCAGGATACCGATACTCCATGTTGCAATGAAATCAAAGTCCATGATGCCAGGTATCTGCAACTAGCCCCCGGTGTCCTGATCCATGAATGATGGTCACCTGCATCTTGATGATAGGTAGATCCAATTATAGTTGTCGCACCCTCTTATCGTCACACAACTGCATCACAAAGCCAACATCGAGGAACCCAAATTGGGTTGCCAACGAGATCTCACAACCATTATCTTCATCAGTTGACAACTCTTCCCACACACCACCGTACTACAAGAATCCACATAGATCATCCTACTACACTTCCTACTCGTCCCCTTTTGTGCCATCTATGAAAGCACTTGCATATTGCGACATGAAAAAACACTACAAATATCCATCACCATCCCAAATCCTAATGTCAATGCTGATAATTTACCAGTATACTACATTATCCCAGTTGGATATACAAGCCGATAAATATGAGAGGAATAAAATTGGCACACAACACAAAGGATATTTCAATATTTGTATTTTGTTTCTTTTCCAGACTACAACTTCCAACAATTTATAGGCATTTACAAAGGAATCAAACAACAAAATTAAATGCACGCATTAATGAAATGAAAAAGCCACAATAAAAAAGCCCATCATTGAAATAAACAGCCACATTAAATGGACACATGGGGAGAAAAACTACAGGGGGAATGCGTGTAATTAATAAACACTTTATGGAAAAAAAATAAAATTTTGTGAAAAAATAAATAATGCTTTCTCCATGGGTTTTGTTTGTATTTCCAGCACTCTCCTTCAAAGAAAAACTTTCTTCATCCTAAGCATCATTCTGATTTTTTTGAATGCATCTATCAATAATTCCTTTGTGAAAATATCATCCACCTATTCCATAGTATGAAAATATTCCAATTTTATTGTTTTCTAGTTCACATGATCCCTGAGAAAATGAAAATGAGTATCAATGTGTTTTCTTCTTCCATGTTGCGCCATATTTTTGGCAAGGCCAATTGATGATTTGTTATCCACATATATCACTGTGGACCCATCATGCGGATGCATCATCTCCTTCAGCAATTTTCTCAACCAGATTACTTCAAAAATAGTGGATGATGCTGCCACGTACTCTTCTTCACATGTGGACAAAGCAACCACACTTTTCTTCCTTGAATTCCATGTGAAAGTAGTCGATCCAAAAAAAAATACATACCCAGTGGTGCTTTTTCTTTAATCTTGGTCGCCTCCCCATTAACTATCTAAGTATCCATGCATATTTTCTTCTTCATTTTATGATAAAAAAAGACCAAAGTCCATTATTCCTTTAATTTACTTGACGATACGTTTTTCTGCTAGCCAGTGTGACTCTTTTGGAGCTTCCATATACATACATAGAAACCCAACACTATAGACAATATCTGGTCCTGTGATTGTGAGATACCTTAGTCTTTTAATTATAATCTTGAACCGAGTCGATTCAACACTTCTTCCTTCTCTATCTTGTTTCAGTTTTAAGCTCATTTCCATATGTGTTTTTATATCATTGCAATTGGTCATCTTGAAATTTTCAAGAAACTTTTTACCGTACCTCTTCTGAGAAATATAGATGCCTCTATGTTGTTGTTTTACTTCTATGCCCAAACAGAAGGGCATGAGACCTATGTTGATCATATCAAACTCCTTGAACATGGCCTCCTTGAAATCATCGAACATCTGTCGACTATTCCCCGTAAACAGAAAATCATCAACATACAAGCATGCAATAAGTATATCACCATGATCAATCTTCTTAATGTATATTACATGCTCATATGGACATTGGGAAAAGACATTTTCTCAAATATAGGTGTCAATTCCTGTATTCCAAACACAAGGAGCCTACTTCAACCCATAAATAGCTTTCTTTAGTTGATACACATTGTCTTCCTCCCCTTGAATAACAATGCCTTCAGGCTAGTAAACATAGACCTTTTCGTCTATAATTCCATTCCGGAATGCATACTTCACATCCAGTTGGTAGATCATCCAATTGTGATGAATAGAAAGGGAGATAATCATCCCCATAGTATAAAGGCGAGCAACATGAGGGAATACTTTTTCATAGTCCACGTCATGCTTCGGTTTATACCCCTTTGCTACGAGCCTTTCCATGTAGCGATCGATTTCAACATCAGAATTTCGCTTGATCTTATACACTCATTTGACACTAATGGTTTTCAGGCTATTAAGAAGTGTGGTCACATCCCACGTGTTGTTTTTCTCTATAGAACAAATTTCCTCTTCCATAGTCATTCTCCAAGATTCTTCCCTTGCGGCTTCTTGAAATGTCAGATGCTCATGATCTTCATACAGTGAAAAATGATTTACCTCTTCGGTTTTCTCATAAATGTCACTTAAGTTTTTCATTTTTATGGGCACCATGGGTGAGGATGAGCTCACAAAATTTTGATATGATGGAGTCCTTTTAGGAGTGATGGAATGTCCTCCTGGACTCCAGTGCACTGATGATGTGCCTGGGGAAGTTGTTGCTGGCATTTGCTCTTGATGATCATTCCTTTATTCGGGATCTTTTGTTTCGATTGGAATCTCTTTGTTTGGTTATTTATCATTACATTTACCAGATTATTCTTCACTAATGACAAATCTCTACTCACCAATAATTTTTTGGTTAGTGTATTGTAGATCTTATAGTCTTTGGACTCTTCACTGTAGCCGATGAAGATGCACTTTTCACCACGATCATCAATTTTCATTCTTCTCGCTTTTGGAACATGAGCATATGAAGCACGCCCGAAGATTAGTAGGTGTGCTATGCTTGGTTTTTAGCCCCTCCGTTCCTCTTGTGGTGTCAAGTTTCTGATTCTCTTGGTTTGACACCGATTGAGCAGATAGGCAGTACATCCCAGTGCTTCTGCCCAGAATTCTTTGGTAGGCCTTTCTCCTTCAGCATGGTCCTCGTCATGTCGAGGATGGTGCGGTTCTTACTTTCAGCAATGTCATTCTGATGTGGCATGTAGGAAGTAGTATATTGTTTCTTTATGCCTTGTTCCATAAAAAAATATTGAAATACATTATATTTGTGTTCTTCACCACTGTCAGATCTAAGAACATTGATTCTGTGACCACTTTCAACTTCAACACGAGCTTCGAACATTTTAATGATTGTAAATGCATAAGATTTTTCTTTGATGCAATAAACCGGGAGTTTCATGCTAAAATCATCAATGAGGTAATAAAATACCTATTACCTCCATGTGAGGGTGTTTCAAGCAGTTCGCAGATATCAGTGTGAACCAACCTAAGTGGTCAATTTTCTCTTCTGAACACTCTACTTGGGAAGGAGTTCATTTGTTGACTGTCGAGTGTACACACCCCACATATATGATTTGGTACATCAATCTCCGGCAATCCACACACTATTCTTAATGAGGATAGAAGTTTAAGCCCGCTGAAATTCAGATGTCCAAATCACAGATTCCATCTCCATGAGTCATTCTTCATGTGTCCCAAGATACACTCATCGGCCTTTGTGTTGATATGTTGTGGAAACATGCGATTATTCCCCATTTGGATTTGAGCAACAAGTATCTTGTGAGCATCCCTTATAGAAAAAATAATAATTCTCCATGTGTATAACATACCCCTTCTCAAGGAGTTGGCGGAGACTAATGATATTGATTTTCAGGTTTGGTACATAATACACATTAGAGATGTAATTTGGCTCAACATTCATTTGATATATTTTGATTTTACCTTTTCCAATCACGAGTACCTCTGATGAGTCTCCAAATCTCACGTCACAATGAAATTAATCTGTGAGTTCCTCGAGTATTTCTTTGTTACCACTCATGTGGTTGCTTGCACCCGTATCAAGATACCACACAATGGGGCGTTCACATGCCTTTCCTTGTGTGAGGAGGACAGTGGTACCTTCTTCTCCATGATGAGAAGTTTCAGTATAGTTGGATCGTTCATCGTGATCCACTTTGCTCCAATAGTCATAAGCATAATGGAAAAATTTCTTACAGTTGTCGCATGGAAAGTTCTTTGCAGTTTTACAACCACGCATGAAAGGATCACCACCATTCCCTCTTCCATGAATGTTGGTAGGATTTTTTTGCTTTCGTTGAAGGCTTGGATAATAACCATGCCATCTTCCGCTTCCACGATGACTGCATCGTTGATTGTGTCCATTATTTTGTTCTTGTAGAGTCAACTTGGACTACAAGGAATGCTCTATTGTTGAACCAGTATTCTTTTGCATCCGTTGCTCATGCACCTGCAACGACCACATCTATTCTTCAATGGAAAGTTTCTCCAAATCCTTGGATTCATCGATTTCCACAAACACATGCTCAAACATGGTTATGAGAGATTGAAGTGATTTTGTGATAACTCGAATGTCCTCTACTTTTTCATCATTCCATTTTAAATTGTTAACAAAAGCAATTAATCTTGAGAAATAATCGATGATAATCTAACCTTATTTCATGTGAGCCACATCAAAATCTGATCTTAATGTTTGAAGATGCACCCTCTTCACTCAATAAATACCTTTGAAGATGTTTTCAAGGGTATCCCATGCTTACTTTCTTGATGTTTCTTCGTAAATATTTTCGAACGATGATTTATCTCACCCTTGATAGAGGAGGAACAACACCTTGTTGTCTTTCTTTCTTTGATTTTTGAGGCCCATGTTTTTTTCTTTCGTGAAGGAGGATTCTTCCTCTATATATGGTACAATTTACCCATTGGTGATGATCTCACAAAATTCTTGTGACCGGGATAACGCCTTCATTTGGATGCACCACCTTTCGTTGTTGTCCTTAGAAAGCTTCAGAACTTGCAGCTGGATTGTGGCCATCTTAAAGAAATTAGAGGATCTTGGTAACCTGGCCCCTGATACCATTTTGTGATCTATACATGCCAAGAAATATGAGAGGAAAAAATAGAGAAAAAGAAAAATTTGCACACAACACAAAGGAGATTTCAATATTTGTATTTTGTATCTTTTTCAAACTACAATTGCCAACAATTTATAGGCATTTACAAAGGAATGAAATAGCCAAATTAAATGCACACATTAATGAAATAAAATAGCCACATTAAATAGAGCCATCAATGAAATAAACTTCCACATTAAATAGACATGTGGGGAGAAAACTACTGGGGGAAATGCATGTAATTAATACACATTGTATGGATAAAAATAAAATAGGGGAAAAAATAAATGTTGCTTGCTGCGTGGGTTTTGTCTGTGTTTCCAACAATCCCTACCATAGAGATGGAGATTCTTTCCCTCATCAAGTGAAATGAAGACCGTCCACAAGTCCCCCACCTGCCACCAGTGTCCCAAATCCCTCCACGATCAGATCAACACATCTTGATATTTTTCATCATGACATCCAAAGCATTCAACACAAGCTTTTGTCATCTCAATCATGCACTGCAAATATTTGGATGACACCTCACCCACCGAAAAAAATATTTTAATCTAAAATAATTTTGGGCCGCCACAAGAAATATCCCAAAATATAGGGACTCCCCACGTGGGATTGGTAGGAAATAAAGGATTTTCATCATTTAGAAGTAGAAGATGGCATGTTTTTATTCTACAGCAAGATCTATAGATAAAGAGTGATTGCTATGAAAAAAACATCCATCCAATTAAAAGGGAGTACCTAATTTGAGCTTCTTCACCAGATGATGATATCCACCAGACACTTAAAACATTAGGAAAGGGCCAATTATATCACCTTAAATTCAGATTGGGAGACCATAATTATCTTCCTGAGGATTCTTTTTTCCACACACTGAAAAAAACTCAAAATGGAGTATAATACCTTTATCAAATCATCTTGGGAGACCATGATTGCCATAGGAATCCCCATGGAGTACAAGAGAGGGAATTGATCTATTCTGGATTGTGGTATCAATCATTCATCCTATATTTATAATTATAAAGGTATTTATATCATTATATACATTTATATAATTATATATACATATATCTAATAAAAAATTATAAATATAAATATAAATATAATAAATATATTAATTATTTAAAAATATTAATTTTAATATTGTAATAAGTTAAATATAAAATTATTCATTTATTATCGTACAAATACTCTTTAAAAAACTATTTATATATTTATATCATTATATATATTTATATCATTATATATATTT
Source organism: Viscum album (assembly GCA_963277665.1). Classification (NCBI taxonomy): domain Eukaryota; kingdom Viridiplantae; phylum Streptophyta; class Magnoliopsida; order Santalales; family Viscaceae; genus Viscum; species Viscum album. The sequence goes on along the minus strand of OY728150.1, from coordinate 1,875,129,139 downwards.
AGTAAATATATATAAATACAAATATTAATATTAATATAAATATAAATATTGTAAATATATTCATTATTTAAATATATTTATGATAATTTTATAATTATTTAAATATATTATTATTTATTTATAATCTTATAAATACTTTTTTTAAAAATCATATTTATTTATTTATAATGATAAATATATAATTTCATAAATATTGTAAATATTTATTAATAAATATATTTATTTATAAATATTTATTTACAAATATATTTTTAACATTATTAATGAATATATAATCTTAAAATCATGTATGTTAAAAATGATTGAAATTAAATAATTAAAAATATGAACACACTAAAAATATTGAAAAAATTGATAGGATTTATTAATTGAATATAAATTCTTAAAAATTACTTATATATATTAAAATAAATATTATTACATATTAAAAATATTCGAAAATACTAAATAAATAAATTTAAAAATAATATTAGAAAAAGAATAAATAAAAAATATAAAAAATATAATGTAATAAAAAAAATTTATGCCTAACTATAATAAAATAAAAAAATAATCACCGAATAAAAGCATAATATACTAAATGTATCATGTTAATAAATGAAATTCTAAAATGAATATTAATATTTGAATAAATGACATAAATATTATATGTATGTGTTTCTATATAAGAATTCATTAATTATGTTAATATTTGTGTGAATGCATTATATATAAAAAAGTATTAATTACATATATGTATGTGTGATATCAATGTAACTCTTCTTTGATGTATATTAAATTGAACAATCACATGACATTCAATTAATGTTTATTACATGATATAATTAATCAATATTCTTAATTAATATTAATTTATAATTATAAACATTTCTCAACTAAATATTTGACTTATTTAATGTAAGCATAAATATTTTGTTTTACATAAATATTATTTTATGTTATATTATATTCATTGATATATATATATACATATATATGGATAAATATATATGAATTTATTTCTATATTAAATGTATTAATAAATTATTATGTATTAAATACATTAAAAATATTAAGGAATCAATGTGTTTTTTAATTATTACGATTTAATAATTTTCTATATTTATATTTAATATATATTATTTATTACTATTTACAATTAATGTATATATATATATATATTAATGTTTTTCATATTTATTAATAATTATTTCATTACTAATGTTTTTAGTATTTTGTTATTTTTTATTATTTTTTTGTTTAATACAATTTATTTATTTATTTTTTAGTTATTAACATTTATTTATTTAATATATCCATATTTAAAATATATTATTTAATAATATTTATAATTTATATATAATTTAATTAAATTTATTCATTTTTATTAATCATTATTTAATTAACCATATTTTTAATATTTTTTTAGTTTATTTGCTTTTGTTTTTATTTGTTTGATTATTTAATTTTTTTGTATTTTTAATACTTGTTTTATTTATTAGTTAAAAGAATTTTTTGGAGTATGCCCATGTATAGGTTTCGGAGGAATGTAGAAAGAGTCATGTAGGACTCAGCCGTGTGTATGAGACTGGGCAATGGCCTGAAGGAAGCATAGAGTGGGTCTCAGTCCACATGGTACCATGAAGGGGCCCATCTAAAAGTTTTTGTAATGCGTATGTGGGTTTCCATCCCCATAATAGGATTTTTATATTGTTATGTGGTGTAATTATATATGAATGATTGGCCAAACCTGTGCTATTTCAATGTGGGACTCCCATGTGTTGACAATATTTTTATCAGTGCTAAAAAGATTTGATAAAGAGTTCCCATTGTCAGCGCTAAAAAAGAATGGATAAAGTGTACATTTTATCATCACTTTTTTGGAACTGATTAATTGTATCCTTTTTCGGTGATTTTTTTAGATCTCATAAAGGCATCATTTATTAGTACTTTTTTTTGACACTGATAAAGGCTAGCATTGTATATTTCACATTTTGTAGTAGTGATCACACATATAGATATTATTACAAAATTAATATCATCAAATTATAGTGATTTAATTTGATTAAATGGATTTCATTTTTTCAATCCTCATAATTAATATTATTTTATATTGTAAAATTATTTTATCAACATAATGATTAGTAAACATATTAAAAATTTATCACCATAGTATAAGGGTAAATCAGGTTATCCTCGGTTAAAACAATTTTATAAGGCAACCAAATTTCACTTTAAATATTTTTAGATAATGGTATTTTTACTCATATCTCCATAGGCTCAATTTTCAATTTTCATGGGATACTTGTCCATGAAAGTGACCTATATGATATTAAATATAATGAAAAATAAAAAATTCCACTCTCTTACTTTTAAAAATATCTCATGTGTTCTCATTGGAAGAAAATCAATTTATGAATGAATTTTAATGGTTATTTTGAGAGTAGTATAATTATTTTCTTGATTAAAATTTATTTATAATTTTTATTAATTATATGATAGCAGTAAATTTATATTCAACATACACACATTAAATATTCTGTTAATAAAAAAATAAAATTACTGAATTTTAAAATCATAAAATTAATATAAATTTATTTTAATATTATGTTACATTAATTTTTTAGATAAATCTAAAAAATTATAAAGTCCTGAATGTAATATATTTAAATTCTTTTAGTGTCATCTTGTTTTCAAGACAAATTAAATGAGTTGTTTTGAAAATTACATTAATGTAATTTTGTAATTAATAAAATCTTATTAAATCATTTAAAAATAAAAAAAAGCCCTATCTTAATCCATGTGATTGGTAATTTTTATGAATATCAAATACGGTCTATTCGGGGACCAATATTTCTTTTATAGAAACTAAATTGACCCTTAATGTGTAAAAACATTGTTACAATGGTAATTCCCAAAAAGGTTTAACATGGGTTAAAGAAATGATAATGGTGAAAAAATCACCCAAACATTTCCAATTTTTATTAGATGAAAAGATTAAAGGTAGTCATCTTTTTTTCAATTGTCATTTTAGTGCCTCTTGAATATGAATATTATTCAATATATATTTGATACATTAAGAAACTCCAAGAGTGCATCACTTCTCTCTTATAAAACAAAACCTCCTATCATTTTTTCACACATCAAATTCCATTTTTTCAATAAATACCAATATAAATCCCTTAATTACATCCATATAGACTTCCTAGAGGCCTTGTTTTGTTTATAAAACCAACCTAAGAAATATTTTGGTGTAAACCATAAGAGGTTGTCTGAAGAAGAGGTATAGTTATTAATCATAACTTTTCATTGTATTTCTTCATTTAAATCTTCAAAAATTTATTCAAGAATAATGAAATAACAACCACAATTTCTAAATTATGTTGATATGTTGTTATATTTGTGACATGGCCTACATCGATCTCATATTCAATCAAATGGGAAACAAAACCACCATTCGAATGTACGGCGGACTGCCGCCTCACAAACCAATTTAATTTGTTTTCCATCACCTCATATTATGGTTGTATATAATGATAGATTTTATATATGTATTTTATATTCATAAAAAATATATAATTCGTAAAATATAATATAGAATATAATTTCTTATGTTTCCATTTAATGAAAAATGATAACATCATTCATGTGTATGTGTGGACTACATCCTCCATGAAGCGATGTTATTCATTTTTCATCACCACATCTAATGAAATAAATATATAAGTATATTCAAATAAGTAATATGGTATTTAATATATTATTATAAATATGGAATGATAAAATAATATTCACCTTTTTTCATCACAATTGTTTTTAAATAGAAACATTACTAATGTGTATGTACAACCTACTATCTCCCCGATTGTACCATACATCATTTTTCATAATCATCTTTCATGATTTGGTTTAATAGTATAGTTTATGTATAAAAATTATGAATTTTTCATGATTATATTTCAGTATCTGATGAAATAACAATCTCTTTGACCATTTTCATCCTTTTGGAGACATTTTTTACATATGAGATTAATATCAACAAAATATCCTACATGTACTTAATTGATCATGTAATTATATATAATATGGTACCAAATAAAATATAATGAATAATTAAATATAAAAATATTCTTAATCATGTATGAAATAAATATTACATTATTATCTAGCAGGATAAGGAACATATATGATGCTTCAAACTCTAGCTAATTGGATTTTTTAAAAACCCCCTTTTTAAGTTTCCCTTCCATATCTTTTTCGTAGTAATAATTGTTCTTATAAGTGTCTAAAAAAAATTATTCATAAATTAATGATAAGATTAAATTTTCATCATATTTTAATTTCTTTACAATGTTTCTAAAATGGAAACATTTTATGGTTTTGCATAAGGAATATTTTAAATAAAATAAGAATTTTGATTGTTTTAAATATTTTCTTTCAAAATCACTCTCTTACATGTACGTATTCATGAAATTATTTTAATGATGCATATATATATGTTAATGAAAAAATTATAAAGTAAATTTTAGGACCCTTTTATCTTTCCTTCAATGGTTTTCAAATAGAATCCTTTTACAAATTTATACATAATTTTTCATTTTTTTTATAATGGACAAATGAAATGTTTTATTTTAACATATACAACATCGACATATTTTCCTACTACTAAAATTATTTTTTAATTTTTTATTACATAATAATAATTTTTGTTTTATTTAATTATAAACCCCATTTACCTTTGTTTTTGGAGTTTTAGATATGAAAATTTTGTTTTCATAGAAAGATATATATCAAGATCTAGAAATGTTTTCTTATGGGTGAAAATAATAATTATATAACTATAATATTTTATGTGATATAATTATGTTATGGATATTGGGATTGTTTATAAAGTTGATTAGTTCTATTATTAACCAAGGACATGTGGTCTTTTTATATTCCTTCAATTCATTGGGTAAGATTTATTTTAGAAGATAACTATAAAAGTTACTCCATTTGTAACCATGAAGCTTATTCCATTGGAAACCATAATGGATATTATATTTTTAATTATGAAGGTTATTTGATATGTAAGAGATAATGGAATATTATTCCACAAGTTATCTAAATTTTATTTATTCTTTCTATGGTTTTTATAGAAATATTATGATTTTATAAGGTGTGATAATGAGATTATGTTTAAAGAAAATAATTTTCTACTTCATATAGGTGAAAAATATAACTCTATGAAAACAATTCATGAGATTTTCATGATACAAAAACATTTATTAGTTTTATTTTTTTCCATAAATATTTCATATAAAATAATTTACAAGAATATTTAGGAATAAAAGTTTATTTATTGGAAATGAAAATATTTATTTTTAACACAAAGATTATTTTAAAAAATAGAACAAATTTATAAGTAATTATATAATAATAGTTTATTTCTTTCTTTTTATGTACCTTACTGATCTTTTTCTGAACATACCTCATTCTAAAATGTTTTTAATAGGTTTTTTAAAATTATTAGGGGAATTTAGGTGGTCAAGATGAAAATTTTGATGATATGACATGAAAATAATAATTGTTATATCATTAAAGTTTTATTTTTTGGAAAATGTGGTATTATGTGGAAGTGTCCACTTTGTGATATAATTTTAATCTATGTTAGGGTGATGAACTAATTTTCCAAAACATTACACCATAAAGATCCTAAAGATAAATAAAATTATTTTTTCACTTAAAGTGTTGTATTAGGAATTTTTTAAGGATAGGTTCATATGGAGATAAATTTAGAATAGATGCAATGAAGTTAACTGTAAATAGAATGAGAATGGAAGATCACATATGGAAGCAATCCAAAATAGTTTTAATGGAATAGGGGAGATCTTTGGATGATGCAACCAGTATGGTCACTATATGAATATTAATTTAATAAATTATTGATAATAAATTATATATTTTCTCCACATGGTTCCAAATATGTTTCATTATGGAAAAATATTGATAACATAATTGATTTAAAAATTTGATACAAATTCCAGTTTTTACACTTTAAAGTACACTCTGGTATTTTTGATATAAATATTCTTATAGGAATCATTTTCAATTTTAATATTTTTTATAGTATTAGTAACTTTATTATACAATTTTTATTCATACCATCCTTTATCGATAACACATTTGATGGGAGAAAATTGGCCCTAAATTAAATGTTAGACTAAACATATGAAAATGTATATCACCTCACCATTTTCTTCATATCTTCACCTTTAAAGACTATATTGTTCTAAAATTTAATAATAAATATAAAGTAACTAATTACAATAAAAATATCCTTTTATATGGATAGTCAGTTCATATGTTTTGTAGTTTAAAAAGTTAGTGTGACTTGAATTAAAAGATTTGGATGAATTTTCCAATTCACACTTGTAATATCTTGTAACCCTAGACTACTTTAACCACTATAAATGTGTATTTTTATTCTCCATAGGTTATTGAAAATTCATCAGTTGGTAAGTTAATATGGGTGGTCATGTTTCTCCATTTATCATTGCATTGTAATAGGAGAGAAATCCTGAAGCAAGGGTCCCTTCTACGATATATTCTTCATCTTATTCGTGATTTAAATTTATTTTCATGTAATAAAACAATACATTTATATTCCATTTTTAATGTTATTTTCATTTTCATTATTTTTTTACTAAATTATTTTACCTATGAATAATGTGTACAATTTATTATGGTTTATACCCTTTCTAGATCATTGCACTTGGAAAATATTTCTATGATGAGTACACCACCAATAGAGGTGTATTTTTTTATAATCGATGTAATTTTAAAATTATTCACTCATATTTTTTGAATATATGAGATTTTGGGAATAAATTAATATGATTTATGAAATTAGTTTTAAATGAAAATAAAACAACCAATAAATTGAATAATTTACCCAACTCCTGTTATGTCATGTGTTGTGTGAATTGTGGGAGAAGGAACATTATCAATGAAACAAAACAAAATGGGATCAATTTATAATGTTCAAATATAATCCCTAAAATCAACTCATACACACTTATATGATATCTAGGAGACCTAATTCACTACCAAACAAAAGCTATCCTTGGAATGGAAATCAAAGAGGGGTTCTACGATTGCATGTTCTAAAACTATCATAGGGTTTAATTAAATTTATCTTTTTGGTTGAGGTAAACTATTATAGGTTTTAGGTGTTAGAAAATAAGGGGATCATAATTAATAATATTTTAATTTTAATTTTAGTGGTTAATAAGAACAAGAATATTAATATTTAGATCAATTATTTCTTATAAATAAATTTATAAAAAAACATTTTGTTGTGTTTATCAGGAATACTTAAAAAAGAAAAAAAATACAAAAAACACAATCTACTTCCAGTGTATATATTCTTCTATTAAAAACTAGGATCATAATACACTTCATTACTGTTAGTGATTTTATTTTATTTCTAAAATTAAATTTAATATGTTTTTTTATGGACCACATCCTTAAAAAAGGACTTCCTACATCCACTCTATTGAACCTAAGTACTAGACATTTACCTGTCACTTGATAGAACACATGAAAAATATTTTAAAATTAGAATCATTTTCTGGGATGAGAGAAATTTATTCAACCAACTATAGGGGTAAATTGTTTTATCAAAATTTTATTCTCTTATTTATTCTTTATCATTCTTCCCCTTTCTCAGTTATTATTTTGTTTTGTTTTTCTATACCATCATTTCATAATTATTCACATTATATTATGGTCAAATTATATTATATTCTATTATTTATATGATCTAGGACACAATATCATCCAAAATTATATCTTTTTTCTAGACCTCAAGATTGAACCCAACCATATGGATGAAATAATAAAATCTCATTATACAACAAGTTTGAACATTTACCCAATTGGGGAATTCCACCATTCTTGGAATTTTTAAATTGTAATAATATATGATAGAAACATAAAATCCAATACAATGGATACGAAATAGAATAATGAACTCAATATATCCATTCAACAGTTAGATGCACCTAATAATTATTATAAATATAATTATATTGAAAATAAAACACTCAAATTAGACTTCAAACAAAATTCTTGGATAATTCACCTTATCAAAAAATGTCATGCCTTATCTATTAGGGATCCAAACAGAAACCTTAATTAATCCATTGTGTTACTCTCAACATATAAAATAATAAATTTCTATGAAGGTAAAATCAATCTAAGAGCATTCCCATTACAAGTAGATGGAACTGCAAAGGATTGTATATAATAATTAAAACCTGAATATGTAACATGTTGGAATGATTTGATATATTTTTTAGTACAAATATTTTTTTCTAGTGAAAAGGACTATTTCCATTAAATTGGAGATCTTATAGATCAATAATGCATTTGGTTAGTCAACATATGATTACTGGGATTAATTCAAGAAGTTGAGCACAAGCTTCCAATGTCACCAAATTAGTGAGAAACCCATCATCTAGCACTTATATGAAGCCATAAAACCTATAGACAAGAGAATGTTAAATGTTGTGATGGGAGGGTAATTTTTTTAAAAAATACTAGTAGCTACATGTTTATTGATTGACATGATAGAAAAAACACCCAATAATTGGGTGATAGGGTTACACCACTTGTTAGATGTGTATATCTGGTAAGTCCTTCTTCCCTTGAAAATAATTATTATAATAATAATTTAGACTAATTAAACTCTTTGGTTAGATATATTTCTGTTTATTAATAGAAATCCAAACCCACTATTGTAATGCCTTGTGGAATTTACACTAAAATAGACCACCCGACCATATGTTTCCCTCAGTTAAAAGAGGCAAATGACTATGACGATTTATTCCCTAGGAGATATTATCAATAGAAACATCAACCACTTCACTAAAAGAAGAATGATTATTTCACACCAACATACAACTAAGGGAATTAATATTACCAATACATGGAGTAAAGATCTTCATAATAAAAAAATGAAACATTTTCAATAAAATTTTAAAAACACCCATATCTCCAATAGGGTTTTCAAAAAATCAAGAATAGAATAGAATCCCAAGAATCTATAAGTCAACAAGAACAAGGGAATTTAAAAAAAATATATTTTTAAAACTATTGACCATCTGGAAAAAAATATTAATCAATAGAATGAGTTAATGATTCATGTATTGGAGTTGAGGGAGATGAAGATAAAAATAAGTCAGATTTATACTATCCTCTATAAACTAGTAATCAATAACTCCTAAAATATTTCTTCAAAACGCACTTTATATCCCAAGGTGAATTTGAGTTCTATCCTATAGAGAAGTGGGAAGAAAATAATTGAGACATATACTCCTATTAGTCCCCTGGGATTCAACTCAACTCTTTAAACTCTCCATTCAAGAACAAATGATGATGACCCAAAGGATAAATATAATTTTAAGAACAATATTAATGTTGTTCCTCCTAATCGATTTCTAAATTTTGATAGAGTTGTATAAAATGCCTATGTGGATGAATAGGCGATGGAAAAAGATGTTTTGGATATATTCAATCATGTTTATATAAACATCACTCAACTTGATATAATTAAGAAAAACATATTGTTTTCCATGTTTCTAAATAATTGTGTAAAAATAAAATAGTTTTAAAGGGTAATGAAAAAATATACCTTTCATGGAATGTATATGCACTCATATCCCAACCCATGGTGATTCCTATAAGGTGAAAGGACCCCAGGACATTCCCCATTCCATTCACCATATGGGTGTTACTTTTCATCGATGGTTTATGTGATTTAAATTCATATATTAATTCCATGAATAGCTTTTTTCACTTCCTTGTAGATTAGATTGGTTAAGGTGATGAGGTTTTTGGGGTAATTGGAAAGAAGGTCCATGAGATTCCCAGTAGGAGTCCTCAATGAGGTATTAATTTGAGTGAGAGATATAATCTTTCCGAATAATTTTTATATTATAAATATATTGGTTGATTAGGTAAGTTATTATACACCCATTATTCTTGATAGTCACTTCATGAAAAATAAAATGAAAATCCAGAATTACCATGGGGTTATACATTATATAGAGTTCAAATATGATACTGTAAGATTTAAAATTTTATAATACTTGATGTAGCCCCCCAAATACCATTATTTTCTCTTAATCTACCATTATTATCTATCTTGGGATTATTCTCCGATGATTTATTTTCATTCCTATTATAATGAGGATAATTCCAAACTTATAGGGATTTTGATTATTTGGGTGGACTGAATGTCTTAGAAAATTTCCACACATATTTTTCATGAGAATGCCTCTCTTGGTTATAATTTGGATATAGATAATAATTTTGATTCTAGTAATATAATTTATAATTATAACATGAATATTGATTTTTTAGATTGAATTTTTGAATTATTCACTAATGTGGATGATGTAAATTAGGACCCTAAGATATATTGTGCACAATTCTAACATCCAATTTCATTTCTATTAGTTCATCACCAACCAAAAATATGACATAAAACATTGCCCAAAATTTTAAAATATTCATATTTGAAGAGTGACTAAGAATTTTTATTAATAATTGACAATAATATCCTTCCTGAATAAGAAAATACCTGTTAGATCTTTTAATTGATAATGTTAGGGAAATTGGGAAGCCTTTGGGAAATTTACCAGGAATTAGACCATTTATTTACTAGAATATGATTTTTTAAAGGATGGGTTTAACCCCGTCTGATAGTAAAAAAGGAGTCTTAACCCCACATTGTTAGAAGTAATAAAGAATGTGTTGAAAAATAACTTGAGTAAAATATTATTTATCCTTTTTTTGACTCCTAGTGGGTTATCCCTATCTAGTTTGTACAAAAATAAAACTAGGTTCACTATTATAAAAAATTAAAATGTTAAGAGTTATTTTCTATGAGACAACAACGTAGTTGGTGATTGTGAATAGATCAATGGAATCCAAGTCAATCCAATAATGACTATTTTACCCTTCTATTAATTGACTAGATTCTTGAGTTACTTGAATGTAAGATACACTATTGTTTCTTGGATGGTTTTAGTAACCATTTTATGGTTCCCATTACTTTAGACGACTAATAGAAGATTCTATTCACCTTCCAATTTAGTAAATTTTTATATATAAGGATACAATATTGAATTATTAATGCCCTATAAAGATTATAAAGATACATAGTGGGTATCTTTTTGACTTTACATGAGACGTTCATGGAGTTATTTGTTGATGATTTTACCATGTATGTGTCACCACCAATCCCATGGGGCCCGTGTCATGACTACCCCAAGAACGCCTTCCTTTGGCCAGGGGCTGGCGACTATCACCAAAGGCATAATTCCCTAGAACTGGGAAGGCATTGCCTTTATAACCTATAAACAAAAAACCAACCACACAACAAGATACGAACTCAAGTAAACTGAATAGTAAATAGAGTGAGTACAGTAAGAAAAAGGGGCCATAATACAAGCCCAACTAGAAAGTACAAGGAAAAATGGAAAGTACCTGATGGATGATAGATGAAAAGAAGCTCATGGATCGTCCACCTCAATTAATACCTGAAGGGTGGGTACAAATCACCTCCTTAGCACTTCGCATTCACCCATCTCCACTACGAACCGACAGGCCATATGGTCGACCACCGAGAATCATCTAGTCCTGGTACCCTCGTCCTCGGTCAGTGTTGTTTGTCATATGCATCCAACACAACAAGGTGCATGCATAGCCCGTGCAGGGGTGTGTATAACGATACTAAGTAGGGATCCCAAGACCCTCAAGGTCTCACAAAATCCACCAAGGATAAACCAAAAGGTATGAAATCAACAAATAACCCAACTTAAGTATGTTCCCATACATATACATGAGTTTTCAAGTAATCTATCTCAATAATGAGGAAAACAATAATGGTATTGACTTAGCTCACACTAGGTATAACTTAGGAATGGTAGTAGAGATGATTTTTTATATCTAATAAATCATCTACTCCATTAAGAGGCTCTTATGATGACCTGCACAGAATCACTAGGAGCTGACCCACATAGGATTTCTTGGAGTTGACCCACACAGGATTCCTAGGAGCACTCTTCACATCACAGCCAGCCACTGGGTTTCCACACTAGGCTTGCTCGTCTCTAAGAGAGTCTGCTCCCCAAGCCACTATTCAATTCTCCAACTACCACGATGTCCCACTAAGAGGTAACTCAAATATTTTTCACCTCATAAGGGTCTCAATGCAACAGACGGTGTGTCAATCGGACACCCGATCTATGAGTAATTAGATTTTTAGTCTCGAGGGCCCGGTTGGATTCATGCTTGATCCAACCAAATAGTTCCCAAACATTATCCAAAACTATAGTGGGGTATACCAAATGGGATCGTCTCACTCCAGGGTTTCCAGTTCCATTGACGGTTCGTCAAACGGATTTCTGGTGCCATTGTTATGGCTAAAAGAGCATAAATGGGTTGTAGTGGGTCTGGGTCCAGTCCGACCCGGCCTGGGCCAACCCAGTCTAGTTCGACTCAGCGAGGCCCGCTGGATGGTCTGATGGGCTGCGAGGGGCTACGGAGAGCCATTAGGAGTGCCGTGACGGAGTCTCAGCTAAGGGGTGGATCAGTGAGACCACGGCCGGCGTGGTGGGGCCGTGGACGGTGGCGGTGGCCCGAGTGGGAAGGTTGCGGACGTTCGCGATGGCTCGGGTGGCATGGTCGCGTGTGGCGCCTCAGTGGTGGATGACGATGGTAGCTCAGTTGGAAAAGCCGTGGGTGGCCTCTCGGATGTGGAAGGTGGTGGTGGCTCACCTATGAATGGAGGAGGCAGCTCCGGAAGTGAGGCCGCGGGCGGCGGTTCAGCTGCAGACATCGACGGCGGCTCACGCGGTGACTCGGTCGTGGACAGCAGTGGCGGCTCGGGCGGTGGCTTAGCTGCGGACGGCAGCGGCATGGGAGGCAGCTCGACCATGGATGGTGGGGTGATGGACATTCACCGGTGGTCATTTTATCCGTCCTCTCTCTTCATTCGTTGTCATGGTGTAAGACACTTTCTTCCATCACGAATAACATAATAAGTAAGAACGGCAGAGGGATCAGGCCATGTTTGTTTGGCATGCTCCCTCCGCGTTAGAGTGGTAGCAAGCGGCTCAACAAAAATAGGGGTCAAGAATGACAAAATCTTCAATTTAATATGAATCATAGATCAACTAGTTTTGGTTGATCTACATTTTCCATGCTTACTAAGAACGAGAAAATTAAATGATAGAAAAAATTCAAGAATTTATTAATAACACCCTACCTTGGATTTTTCATTGACGTTGGTGCGAGAAAGAAGTACGGATGAAGATTCCTTCTTAGATGATTTTGTCCCACGTTGGAGGAAGTTGAAGATATCGACGTTTGTCATTCCCTCCACACACCTCCGATCTTGGGCTCGTTCGTTGGTTCTTCATAGTCGAAGGTGCTCTTCTTCGGCAAGAGCATTCTTCATTGGAGGATGGAATTCTCCAAGATTCTCCAAAGAGTTCTCTCCTACTCCTTTTCAAAAAAAAAGAAAGAGTTTCCAATATAAATTAACTTAAGAAGAAATTATGTTGGCACAAACACACACATGTTTGCCACATTAATGTATGGTGTTCGTACAATTAATGTAGAGGAATCTCAAGAGGCTCCTCCACATTAAAGAGGGAGTTTATAGGTTTCTCCCTCATTAAGAGGGGATTTCAAGATGTTTACGCCTTGGGTTGTCCCAACCACCATAACCTATCATGGGAGGTTAATTAAGGTGGTCCCCACCTATCAAACTTCCACATGGTAATTTCAAAACAAAATAAAATAAAATGTTACACACTTTATTTTATGTTTTTTATTTCAAGAAAAAACCCAAAAATTAAATTTTAACCTCGACCAACTATCGTCAAGTTGAAAGTCTCCTTACGTGAAAAACAGCCTTCTAAGTTCAACAGTGTCCTCGAATTTCAATTTCGAGCACTGGTTCAAAATTTATAAAAACATGCTCGTACTTTTACTGAACATACCTGAAAAAATGTTTACAAATTCATTTTCGGCACTCTGGGGCCTCCGAATCACGTGCCGTCTATTTTCTTAGACTCATAAAATTCCCATTTAATAAAAACAATTACATGGAAATCATGGGAATTTACATTCTTCCCACCTTATAGATTTATGTCCCCATAATCCACAAGTCAAACTAAGGGAACAAGTGGGGGTACGGAGCATGCATCTGAGCCTCCCGCTCTCATGTGCTCTCATGGAGGTTCCTGTGCTACTGGCGAATGCTTATCAGAGGTATCGACCATCTATGATGGAACTTCTCCTATGAATCCTCAATCTAAACTAGAACCTCCGTAAAAGTCACCCCATTGTCAAAGTCCATCTCATCATGGTCGATGATGTGAGAAGAGTCGTTCACGTATCTCCTCAGCTGGGATACGTTGAAGACATCATGCACTCGGTGCAACTGGGGTGGAAGAGATATGTGGTAAGCCACCTCTCAAACTCTGCTGAGGACCTCAAAAGGTCCGATGAACCTTAGAGAAAACTTACCGCCTCGGCCAAATCTCTACAGACCTCATCGAGGTGAGACCCGTAGAATGACGTGGTCACCATACTCAATCTCAAGAGGTCTTCTTTTCCTGTCTGAATAAAACTTTTAACTTCTCTATGAAGTCATAATCTGCTCTCAGATGATCTGCACTTTCTATGTGGTATCATGTACCATCTCTGGTCTCACTAGTGTTGACTCCCCTGGGTCAGTCCAACACAAGGGTGATCTGCAAGGTCGTATGCACAATGCCTTGAAAGATGTCATCCCAATGGTGGATTGATAGCTGTTTTTGTATGAAAACTCCGCCAAAGGAAAATGATTTGCCCAACTGTGACAGAATTTGGGGACACAACCATGCTGCATGTCCTCAAGGGTCTGAATGGTCTGCTCAGTCTGACCATCCGTCTGAGGAAGGAAGGCGGTGCTCAAATGAAGCTACGTCCCAAAATCCTCCTACAACCCCTTCCATTTCCAAGAAGTAAAACATGCATCACGGTCAGATACAGTCGTCGAGGGTACTCGATGTAGCCACAAAATCTCCTGCACATTGAGGCGTCCCAAGATCTCTACTAAACCCTAATCTATGATCGGTAAAAAGTGGGCCGACTTGTTGACTCAGTCGAAGATCACACTGATTGAGTCGTGACCTCTGAATGTATGTGGAAGTCCTATAACGAATTCTATGGATATTCCATCCCACTTACACTCTAGGACCACAAAAGGTTGAACCAAGCCTACTAGTACCTAATGATCCACTTTCACTTACTAACATGTGAGGCACCAAGAGAAAAACTCTGTAACTACTTTCTTCATTCCCATCCACCAGTGTTTTCATCAGAGATCCTGGTACATCATCACCACTCCTCGATGTACCGTTAGAGGGGATGTGGGGAACTCCCTCAACACTTCCTCCTGACCTGAAACCGGTACCATGGTATATTCTCTAAAGAGGATGACATGCTCCCCAGCTTCATAAAATCAATCAGGTGTTTGTCCGATGGATATCTGAGAAATTCGTGCCTCGTAGTCAGCTTCCCCACGCTGCTCCTCCCTGACTCGCTGAAGATGTGGTGGAGTTACTATAAGAGACTGAATAAAAAACAATCCATCTCTATCCACAAATTATATCTGCAAAGGATCCAGCTACTCCATCAACTCACCTAGAAGTTGTATACCATACCTCATGATGAGTGCATCTGCAACAACGTTCCCCTTCCCAATATTATAGACTATCTCGAAGTCACAGTACTAGAGGAACTCTAGCCGACGTCGTTGTCTCAGGTTTAGGTCCATCTAAGAGAAGATATATCTGAGACTCTTGTGATCAGAGTACATTGTAAAATTTTCTCCCATCAGATAGTGCCGCCACATCAACAAGGTTAAGAGCACTACTTCTAACTCCTGGTCATGGGTAGCATAGTTCTGCTCATGTTGTCTCAGTTTTCTAGAACCATATGCAATCAATACTCGCTCCTGCATCAGGACACATCTGTGTCTGGTCCCTGATGCATCGCAGTAGACTACATACCCTATGACCTACTCTGGAAGCCTCAAAATGGGGGCACTAGTCAGCCTCTGCCTCTACTCCTAAAAACTCCGCTGGCATTTCTCCGACCAAACGAAGGGTTTCCACTTCTTTATCAATGATGATAGTGGTGATGCAACTCTGGAGAAGTCTGGCACAATCCTCCGGTAGTATCCAGCCAAACCCAGGAAACTTCATACCTCCGTCACACTCTTGGGTGGATCTCAAGAAAGTACCGCCTCAATCTTCACTAGATCCACTGCAACTCCAGCCTTCAAGATGACATGTCCCATAAAGGGAACCTCTCGAATCAAGAACTGGAATTTTAAGAGCATTCCATAAATATGGTGATCTTGTGTGTCCAGTACTACCTGTAAATGATAGGCATCCTCCTCCACAATAGCCAAGTAGATCAAAATTTCGTCAATGAAGACTACTACAAAGCGATCAAGGTATGTCTAAAATATCCTTTTTATGAGTCCCAGGAACACTATTGATGCATTGGTTACACCGAATGGACTATCCAAGAACTCATAATGGTTGTACGGACATCTGAACGCCGTCTTCTGCAGATCATCATCTCGTACTCTGATATGATGATAGCTAGATATGAGGTTTATCTTCGAGAACCACCGTTCTCCCTTCAGTTGATCGAAAAGATCATTAATCCTCTGATGTGGTTAATTGTTCTTCACGATCACCTGGTTCATGCACCGATAGTCAACACAAAACCTTAAGCTCCCATCTGCCTTCTTGGTGAATAGAATCGGAGATGCCCAATGCAAAACACTTGGCCAGATGAAACCCTTTCCATGTAAGTCCTCCAGCTATACCCGCAGCTCACGAAGATCTGCAAGAACCATACGATATACTAGTGTAGATATCGGTGTTGTCCAGGGGTACAACTCAATGTAAAATTCAACCTTTTTGCAAGGAGGTTAACTTGGTAAACAATTAGGGAATATATCCACATACTGGTCCCCCACTATAGGATAATTCAGACTCTCCACATCAACCACTCTAAGGTTAAGGCTAGCCAACTGATGAGTGATCGAGTGCACCCTCCTCCGGGAAAGTCCATCTTGCGCTGAAAAGGATCCCCTCTCACCGGTGAAGGTAAACCTGATCCCAACTGTGCAGACACACCGCACTTTGTGCCTTAAATAGCCTATCTAATAATTTACTATAGATAACCTGTCCATACCCAAGATGACATCGTAAGGCCTTGACGCTGCTTCTAGAAGATCCCAACGGATGCTCTCAACTCCTAGAGTAAGCTCACACTACTGGAACTAGTAATTAATCATCGAATCTTCTACCATAAAAGTATGTAGCCAAAATAATTGAGCCAATGACTCCGTCGGAATCTTCGAGCTCCGAATGATGGCAGTGTAAAAAAAAGAATTACTGGCACATGTTTCTATAATAACTGCAGCTAAAGTGGAGTAGACACAGATAATACCTTTTATCATCTCTGGAGTGCCATGATCATAAGCCTCAGATTCCTAGAACTGAGGTCTCCCATGTCCACCTGATCCCCCTGGTCGGGGTGGACACTCTAGTGGTGTTGGCGGTAACATATTGAATCATCTCTCACTACCAGCAGCACGATCAGCTCCTCTACCATGTCTGAATGCTCCCTGTAGAACTCCTTAGTCTAACCTCTGTCTCTGCCTAGGTGGTCCCTCAACTATCTGATGATCATCCGTATGGTGGGTTAGACAGTCATGAGTCATGTGACCCGGCCCGCCGCATGTGTAACACCGCCCGCTCCTGGTATGACTGGCTCTGCATTGGGTACCCTACACAACCGATCCTGAGTAATGCGGTCATCCACCTGTAGGTCAGGTCCTCTTTGACCTCTGCAACAAATGTATGCTACCGGCTATAGAAGACTCTGCTACCTGACGACTGGTGGTGGATCTCGCTACTGGTGACGGATCAGCAAGGAAACTCTCCACTAACAAGGCTCTCTCTAACACCCCTTTCTGCGTTGGGATGCTAAGTGAGATCATTGAAGACATGATCTCCCTATTGATTCCCTGCTCAAAGGTTCAGGCCCTGAAGAAAGGGTCCTGCACGATATCATTAGAGTGGCTTCAGAGGTCAGTGGCCCTTGCTAAGTACTGAGCTACAGTCATGATGCCCTGCTACAGATGAAGAAGCTCATGTATGCGCACTGCACGAAGAGTCGTTAGGACAAACTCTATCCTAAATAGGATCTCGATGTTTGCCCAGAGAAGAATCACCTCTTTGGAAACCTGGAGCAACAAGCTCCATCATATGCCTGCTTCTTCCCATAGAAGGTTTGCGGGAAAGATCACCATGAGATCAGCTGATTTCCCTTCTATTTGAAAGACTCTCACTACAACCTCCAACCAATCCTCAGCTATCTATGGGTCTGTCTCTCCCATGAACCTGGGTGGCCACTAGCACTGGAACTCATGAAACACGCTCAAGAGGTGTGCACCGTCTGCTAATAAGGCTAGTGGAATCAGTGGGCCAATGAGGAATGGTACCGCTAGGGCCTCCTCATGTGCCTCTACTGGAAAAGTGTCCTACACCGAGGCCTTATCTCTTGGTGGGCTATCATTGCGTGCTACTCTCAGAACCCTAGCTGGATGTCTGTGTGGAGGCAGCCTAAAAGGAAACAGGTGTTCCACGGTCAATAAGTTATACCTGGTGTGCTAACTCAAAGAGTTTTAAAATAAGACCCTTTTAAACACACACACAAACATTGTTTTCATGCACTGAGTCGGAAATCATAATTCAGGGTCCTGGTGTATGGATACATCGGTCGATACACCAACACTAGATTCCCTAAACTGATAACCACACTTATAACACATAATAGTATTTTTTTAAATGAAATATTAGAGTCTTATGTTCTACGGTAGAACTAACTCCTCAGATACCAATTTTTCACAACTCATCCCCCCGGGCCCACGCAATGACTTCCCCAAGCCATCCTTCCTTAGGTCGGGGGATAACGACTAGAACCAAAGGAATAAATCCCTAGAACTGGGAAGGCATAGCCTTTATAACCTAAAAACACACAACCAAGCACACTGTAAGACACAAAATCAGGTAAACTGAATATTAAACAGAGTGTGTACGGTAAGAAAAAGGGTCTAGAATACAAGCACAACTGAAAAGTACAAGGAAAACTGGAAAGTACATATGGCTAATAGGTGAAAAGTAGCTCATGGATCGTCCACCTCAATTCCTACCTAAAGGGTAGGTACAGATTGCCTCCTTAGTACTCCACGTCCACCCGTCTCTTCTGTGAACTGACATGTCGTATGGTCCACCACCGAGCACCGTTCATTCCTGGTACCCTCGTCCTCTGTTAGCGTTGTTTGTCGTCTGCATCCAACACAACAAAGTGCTAGCATAGCCCGTGCAGGGGTGAGTATAATGATACTCAGTAAGGACCTAGAGACCCTCAATGTCTCACAAAATCCACCAAGGATAAACCACAATTTATGAAATCAATTGATAATCCTACTTAGGTATATTCCCATACATATACCTGAGTTTTTAAGTAATCCATCTCAATCATTAGGAAAAAAAATAGGTACTGACTCAGATCACACTAGGTAAAACATATGTATGGTTGTAGAGATCATTGCTTATATCTTCTGAATCATCAAATCTATTAAAAGGCTCTATTGCTGACCTGCATATAATTTCTAGGAGTCGACCTACACAAGATTTCTAAGAGATGACCCACATAGAGTCGCTAGGAGAACTCTCCTCATCACAGTGAGCCACTGGGTTTCCACACTCGGCTTGGTCTTCTCTGGAAGAGTCTTATCCCAAACCCACTGGTCGATTCTCCAACTACCATGATGTCTTATAAAGAGGTAACTCAATGATTCTCCACGTCATAAGGACCAAAATCAACAGACAGTGCGTCATTCATACGCTCGGTCTGTGAGTTATTAGTCTTTTAGTCCCGAGGGCCCGGTTGGATTCTTGCTCAATCCAACCCGACTGTTCCCAAAATTTATCCAAAACTCTATCGGGGTATACCAAAGGGTAATTCTCACATCCAGGGTTTCTAGTGCCATTGAAGGTTCGTCAAACAGACGTCTGGAGTCAAAGTTATGGCCAAAAGAGAGTAAATGGGTCATAGTGGGTCTGGGTCCGGTCCGACCTAGCCGGGATTGACCTGGTCTGGGTCGACCCGGCCTGACCCACGGGGCGGCCCAGTTCATTTGGTTCAGCCCGGCCCACTGGGTTCCACCCTGCTGTTGGGCCCGACCCGGCCCGTGCTGGGCGGCCCAGCCCGCTGGACCGTCCAGCAGGCCGCGAGGGGCTGCAGAGGTCCGCGGGGGGTGCCTTGAGAGCGGATTGGTCATGGGTCGGCTCGGCCATGGAGGGTTCCGTGAGGGAGTCTCGGCCTGAGGGTTCCACGAGGGAGGCTCATAGCAGGGGTGCCGCGAGGGCGGCTTAGCCGAGGGGTGGCTCGACGAGACCGCAGGTGGAGTGGCCGGACCGCGGATGGTGGGTGTAGATCGGGGATGAGGCCTCGAGCGGCGACTCAGCTGCGGATGGTGGCAGCTGCTCAGGCGGCGGCTCGGTCATGGATGGAGGCGGCATCTCGGGTGGCGAGGCCGCAAGTGGCGTCTTGGCAGCGGAGGGCGGCAGCAGATCGGGCAGCGGCTCGGCCATTGACGACTACGGCGACTCGTGCAGTGAGGCAGCTGGTGGAGGCTCAGCTATAGATGGCGGCAGCTCAGGCGGCGGCTTGGCTGTGGTTGGCGGGTTTCATTCCTTCGTCGACGGCCGGTTTAGCCATCCTCTCCCTTCGTTCATCGTCGTGGTGTAAGCCACATTCTTCAATCGTGAAGAACACAATAAGGATGAATTGTGGAGGGGTGGGCAATATTTCTTTGTCCCACAACCTCTGCATTAGAGTAGTTTCAAGTGACTCAAAAAAAACAGAAGTGAAGAACGAAGTAATCATCAATTTAATATGAATCATGGATCAACTCATTTGGTTGATCCATGTTCACTAGGCTTACCAAGAACGAGGAAATTAAAAAAGCTAAAAAAATTTAAGAATATAATAATAACCACTACCTCATATTTTTCGTTGATGTTGGCAAAAGAAGGAAGTACATACATAGATTCTTCGTAGATGAAGACATCCCACATTGGAGGAAGTCGATGAAATCGATGTTCTTCGAGCCCGCCACATGCCACTGATCCCAGGCTCGTTCATTGGTTCTTCTTAGTCGAAGGTGTTCTTCATCGATGAGAGCGTTCTTCATTGGAGGATGGGATCATCACGATTCTCCAAAGAGTTCTCTCCTTCTCATTTTCCCACCAAAATAAATAGGTACCAATATAATTTAACAAAAGAATAAATTGTGTTGGCACACAGAAACACATGTAGGAAAAATTAATATATGGCATTGGCACATTTAATATGGAGGTAGCTCAAGAGGCTCCTCCACATTAAAGAAGGATTTGAGAGGTTTATCCATCATTAAGGGGGGAGTACAAGAGGTTTAAACCATGGGTGGTCTCCACCATCATAACCTCTCATGGGAGGTTAGGCTCGGGTGGTCCCCATAGCCATAACATCTCATGGGAGGTTAATTCATGCGGTCTCCACTTGTGAAACTTCCACATGGGAGTTTCAAAATATAATAAAATAAAATGTTACACACTTTATTTTATTTATTATTTTCATGAAAAAACCCTGAAATTAACATTCACCCTTTACCAACTATCATCAGGGTGAAAGTATCCTTAAGTGAAACTTGGTGTTGCGAGTACAACGGTGTCCTTAGATTTCAATTTCAATCACTGGTTCAAAATTTAGAAAAACCTACTCACATGTTTACTGAATGTAAGCTCAAAAAAGCTCAAAAATTCATTCCAGGCACTCAGGGCCTCAGAATCACGCGCCGTCAATTTTTGCGGACTCATAAAATTCCAATTTAATAAAAAAAATTACATGAAATCTTAGGTTTTTACAGTATTGTTACCTATTTTATGACTGTTACTTGAGTGTGTGTAATGTGTTTCATAATTTCATTGAGAAAAATATGGTTTTAAAATTTGTAAAATGTAATTAATGTTATAAAATAGAACATTCCAATTACATATAATTAAAAAACAAGGGATATAGGTTGATAGATCTAACGATGACATTATTCATACATTTTAAAATTCTAAATGTCTATGTGATGTCAGATTTTTCTTTATACATATTGGTTTGTGTAGAAATTTCATTTTAAATTTTAGATAGATTTCTATTCCATTATCAAAATTACTTAAAAATTATTTTGTTTTTTTGTTTTTAATTTTCGTGTGAATTACTTTGATTATCTGAATAAAAGTATCACAACACAACTAATCATGTATTCTTCAAGGATGAGAGATTCTATTTGAGATTATGTGTGATAATTCAAACATCACAAATGGATATGTCTTATAAGAAAGCCTAAACATATCTATTTATTCCCTCTATTTAAAATTTTGATATTAAAATAAAGGAAAATAAGGGTTTATAAGATGTTTTTGGTAGACCACATTGTTGGGATCAATCACACACTAGTGGATGACACCTTCGACCAAGTTCCACATTATGACACATTTTCCATTGAGAATATTTATACACTCTCACATGCTCATACATGGTATGATAATTTAGCTAACAATATTAGTTACTATAAAATACCTAAAACTATGAAGATGAACAAAATTTTAAAATTTGAAAATTGAGTCTAGGTATTATTTTTGGATGATACATGCCTCAGGTGCATATATTGTTACAATGTTATTAAGAGGCGTGTTACTAATATTGAGTTTGATTCTATTCTATAAATTTTTTTCATACTCTTTATTCTAGTGGAAACTTTGAACCCCAAAATAAAGCTATGAACTTCTTTGACTGTATTTTATATTTTTCTTGTTTGTTTCATGATTCATGTGTGTTTTTTAAGTCATTCCCACATTTCCAAGACCCTAGTAACATTTATAAGAGAAATGGGATTCCTTAATAACACATATTATTCAATGAGATTTATAATGTGTGAGTAATTTTTATTATGGCTCCACTTAAAACTCATTTGATTTATTTTAAATCATTTTTCGATTATTATGATAGCATATGGGTGGACACCAAGACACCCCAGGATTGCTGACTATCGTGTTGTGGTGTGTCTTTTTCAATGAAAATTTTTTTTTGTGAGATTTGAATACGTACCACTATAATCAGTGAAAAATGTTCACACTTTTTCAACAGAAATTTGGATTCCCTCCATCATAAGTATGAGGTGAAAAAAACCTACTCCTTACCACTGAAAAAACAAGACATTCTCATGTATAAAATAGATATCTGAAGAAAATATTTGAGAAAAATATGCAACTGAATAAAAATGATTGGGGAAAGTACATAGACAATTCACTTTTGGCTTATAGGATGGTGTATAAAAATAACATTTGTATGTTTCCATTTCAGATTATTTTTTTTGGAAATATTTTAATCTCTTGTTGAATTAGAATGTCAAGAAGTTTGGGAGATAAATTTTTTGTACATGGATTTTTCCAATGATAGAGATCGAGGAAATATGAAACTTTATTGACTTATTGAGATCCCTTTTTCATCATATCATTTCTAAATGTTCTCATTTACTTCTCAAAACTATAGTTATTGATTTTTATGTTGCATTCCATATGGTATGGTCCATATGTTTCATCTGATGTTTTTTATTATGGTGCATTAGAGATCACAAAAGAGGCCACATGAAAAATATGTATAGTTAATGGTATGTTTTTGAATCAATATATCCTGGGAATTCTAAAAAATATAGTTGATTTCATCATAATTCATAATATTATCATCACTTGAGATCATTGGGTTATCCCTAACCCTTTAACTTTTATGTTATTTTTCAAATTAAATATTATTAATTACATAAGAAAACACAATTTCTTAGGATCACACCGAGGGAAATATAAAATTTTATGTGTGCGGTATGGGACATCATTTTAGGGTAATATTTTTATTTCTGGTTTTTATGGGTGTATTTTTTTTTTAAACCAATAAATACTTCGGGATGAATTTAAAGATCCAAGAACATTTTACATGATTGAGTCACTATTGAGGATATTCAATGGTTTTTTGAAAAATGAATTCAAATGATTTTTGAAATAACATATTTTTATAGGTTTTGAATTTTCAAAAAAAAATTAAGAATTTGAAGTATTTTCGAAACCCATTCATCATTAGCACTGACTAAATTTTTTTCCCTATATTTAGTGGTATTTTAAACCTCTTTAATTTAAATTTTATAATAGCCTCACTTATTGAAATAATTTTGGAATATTTTCATGAACAATAAATTTTTGATATTCTCCCTCAAATATTTAGATCTCAGGTGATAATTTAGTCAAAATTGAAATTTTCAATTACTTATCCACTTATTTATCATTGTGACTAACCATGAACCACATTCCTCGTTAAGTTGATAGATTACCATGAATGGAATTATTGGTTTCATCTATATCACAACCCTAATTTTTCCTTACCTACCCATAATCTAAAATATATTTAAAAGATTAATTCTTGAATTAGTGTGGGGGTAAGGGTCTTCCATGTGTTTTTATTGGGAATCATTAGATATTAAGGGAAATGTGAAAGGTGTGTGTCATTGAAATGGATAATTAGAAATTTAGGAATGGGGATGAGTCATTTTCATCCATTTTATTACATTATTATCATCCAATTTTGAGAAGTCAAAAAATATAATAAAGAAAATGATATTGAAACTACCATTAAAATTATTTATTTAATTAATTTCCCAAATTAATAATAGTGAATAAATCACCATTCATTATACTCATTTTAAAACAGATTCTCGTCAATATATATATATATATATAATTATTAAAAATAAAAGAAAAGTAAAAGGGTGAATAAGGATTAATTCATTTATCATATTCATATCCATGACTCATGTCCTGGGGAAGTGTAAAAGAAATTTTTTTCAATGAGTATTGATTTAATGGGACCTTAATTTCATAAAATGAATGATTATTCATATAATACCAATATTAAATACTTTATATTAGTATATAATTTTTTAAACACATTCCCACAAACCATAATCCAGTAAATAACCTTTTCATGTCATTTCATTGATTATATTTTATACCTCATGGTTTGGATATATGAGAGTTTTTATAAGACTATGGGAGATATTATTTTTCCATGTAAGATTATAACTTGATATAAAAAAATTATCTTCAGTGAAGAGCAACATTTAATTTATTAGAAGGGTCGATACAACAATTTGGAAGGGTGAATAAATGATTTTTAATAAATAAGACTCTGAGAAAATAGAAATTGAAGAACTATTAATTTCATAAAAGAAAGAAGATTGGTTTTACTTAGAAAAAAATCATTCAAAGTTCTCAAATATTTGATTTATTCATGGATTATGATTTTGATATATTATTTTTTAACCAAGTGTGAAAACAGGTAAGCATGGGGGAGTTGTATAATAGTTTGTGTCCTCCTGGTTCATTACTATATCAGTTTTGGGTGTTAAAATTCTTTAGAGGGGGTTCTGGGAGTATTTTTAAGAGTCGGGGGGTGCAACAAAGATGATATAGGGGTTAAATTTACTCTAAGTTGATTACACAACATGATGATTTTTTCACATCTTTTTCTATGTGGTTCATGGTGTATAATGTTTCAGGTTTAAAAAATAAAATAAATCAATAGGAGATGGGGTTTTCAGTGAAAACCATCCTCAAGGCATTACACAAGGTGAAAATGTATTAAACATTATGTAATCCCTCACTATTGTAAATTTTATTTTTCTTTTAACCAACTTGAGTTCTCAAACCCTACACCTATATGACCCTCCCTCAGCTCTAGGTGACCTGATGAACCCTCTTCATCCTTTTGAGGATTCCAATGCAAAGGATTGATTCCTATATTCCATTCGTTGATTTATAGTGATCGATCATTGATCTGAGGTGTGTTCTTCCTCTATTATTATAGTTTCTTCTTGTTTGGTCTCTTTCCCCTCTTGTTTCTTCTTTCCATGCGATAATTTATGATCTCCCATTATTCTGAATGGGATTTTATTCAGCTGTTTTTGGTGCGGTGGGGCCTCAGCATCCATGGGTGGATGAAAATATTACATGAGAGGTGATTGAAGATCTGTTGCACTACTCATTCTATTTTGAAGATCATTGAAACCCTTTTGAGGTAGGATATACTTTCTTTTTCTTCATTTGTGCATCATGTGGGAGGGATAAACTTTTTTCACCTATGTATTATGGTTTTTCCATGAAAATAAAAGATATGAATCAATTAAATGAAATTGAAATGGGTGGTGGATTTGATACTCATGCTTTTGCAGTTTTGATATTATGATTATGATATTAAGAATTATATGGGCTTGAAGCCTGATTGAAAATCATGGTCATTGAGGGGTCCTTGTATGTGCACTAAATGGGTTTTATGTAGTCTGGTTCCTATTGAACACCTACATATAGAAATTGGTTAATCACGTAAATCCATCTAATGAATTGATGCCCCATGATTTCATTTGTGTGATAATTCCCTTAAATAATGAAGTGGAATGAGATAAGTTTCACCTTTTCAAAATATTAAAAAAATTTACATCATGGTCTATGATGTGATGCGTGGAATGGTTGGGGTTGTGTGCATAGGACTGACGTAATGTGAAGTGTCTACATTTTGATTTGTGGCTTGGCTCTAGTTTGTGTTGTGGTATGTCTGTGAGCATGATTGTGTGGTGTGGGTTGGCCTAGATGGTGTTATGGATGAACTTGTATATGATACATCAACCTAACTATGTAATGTAATCTTAGGTTAAGAGATTTATTGGTTTTGGAATGGATGTTAAGTGTTGTATAATAGAGCTGTGAGCTAGTTGTGCTGTAATGTGTTACCATATGGGGTTGTGAGTTGGGGGTTGGTTCCATTGATATGTGATCTGAGAGGGATGAGTTTGAATAATGACTTTTGTTTTTTGTATGGGTTTTTATCTATTAATAACATGTAAAATGCTGCACCCTGTATCTAGATATTGATATATGATATACCACGAATGGTTATTGAATATGGATAATGTGGAATAATGCATCTTTAATGTGGATCTACCAAAAATTTTCAAGCTCTTCGCCTTTTAAAATGACTTTTTCTATGTTGTCTGTGGTATGTTGTGCTTATTGGTTTCCCTTGTAGTGATAGAATGAATAAATAATTTATTAATAAAATGTGGAATGATTTGGGATGTATTGGATAACATAAGGGAAATTATTAATGGTTTAATAAATGATGGGATGCGTGGTAAAATGTGGTTAATTATAAACAATAAAATGAATGGCATAGTTAAATTAAATTGTTTAGAAATTAAAATTAGTGGGTGGATTTTTTGTTGTGTTATGCATTTGGAGGTAGCAGTAAAGGTGGTCATATTTTGAGTTGATTTCTTCTCTAGGAACCCATTGGTTGGGTTTGCGTGTTTCCTACTATATATATATTTTTATTTTTCCTTGTGATTTTATTATTCACCCTAGCCTAGTTGATCACTACCTACCAAACACCCCCATCTTCATTGGGGAGGGTGTCTTTCCCAAACATCCTAGTGGGGGATGGATGATTGGCCACCCGCTTTTCCCTTCTCCCTCTTCTAGACAATGATAGCCCAAGATTCTTCTATAAGGTTTTTATTTGTGATGACCATGTGTGTGTATGTGGGTTGATCTTCCCAAGATGTCTTTGGGGTGAGATGTGTTATGATTTCCCAGGTGTCTTCGAGAAGAGATGTTGGTTGTGGCCTAGGTGTGTGTAGGCGGGGTGTGATGCGGTTTGTGGGCCAGGTTTTTGTGGGGTGGATGTGATGTGGTTTGTGTCCTAGGTGTCCATTGGATATATGTGATGTAATTTGTGGCCTAGGTGTCCACAAGCATGATGTGGTGTGTTTTGTGAGGCATAGGTTTGTGCGGCCAGGTTGTAATGTGGTACTTTCAAAAGAGGTGGGAGCACAATGATGTTTTCAATTAGACCAGAGTGGCTTATTAGTGGGAAGTAGTGCAGGGTACCCAATCATCGATGTGTAGTATATTTCATTACCTGACTTTCATTATTTGGTGATCATTCCTTGGTGAGTTCGGGATGGTTAGTATACATGTTAGGAGCTTCTTGGTTCTATTGTATTATCATAGATTCATTAGTATTCTTCTCTTATTTTTGCATGACAAACATGGTTTTCTCTACTGAGTATACTTGTATGATCACCCTACGTATATAAAACTGTTTTCAGGTTTCCAGGAGGATTATGTTGATCGTGTTGAGCGTTACTAGCTTCGGTTTGGGGTAGTTTCTAATTCACTACATTATATTTCTTTTGGGTACTTTGCATTGGAGACTTTATTGTATTTTCATCTGTCCTATTTTAAAACATTCTTATGGGATGGTTTTTTCCCTTCTTATATATATATACCATGGATTTGTTTTGGGGGAGAATCATCTAATATCCAGATCTTGTTTCACTAAAAATGTTAATGCCTTCCATATTGTGATATTTACATACCCTTGGTGCTAGTAACCAACCTAGGGCCTACTAGAGATAAGATTCTGGGATCATTATCTCCCTTTCTCTCTTAGCACCCACGGATGGGCATCTTCAGAGGGAAGGGGTTGTGACAAATTGGTATCAGAGCAGATTCTTGAAAGATAGGGTAGAGTTTGGAGTTAGACACAGTGAGGATTGTATGCACTAGTAGGGAAACAATGTCTGGTGATATTGGTGCATGACATATTCCAGGGATGACTAGCTAGGACACATGATTTTTGGGCTCCTTATGATCAAACACAAGAACTATGAGCCAACCGAACAACCAAGTGAGGCTACACCATTTGCAGGGTAGAGAGCCTAGGAAAGGTACATGTGTCATCGTGGTATTTATTCATGTTTGGATTGGTTTGGTTTGAAAAATATGGAATAAATAACTCAATATGTATTAAATGGGATAAAATAAATTTAAATACATACTTAATCCTACTCAAGCTTAGGAAATCTATTGGGAAAAATCCATCAAGGTAACATTGATGAATTTTTTGGATTGTTAGTGTTTGTAGAAAAAGTGGATTTCTATGATCATTTGTGGAGTTACATAGATATTTTTGAAAAACTATGTTGAAAATGAACCATGACCAAGGAATGTTTTCTTGGGATGTCATTAAAAAATATCATATACAAGGTGGTGTCACTTTCTAGTGTTTTCCAAAAAAAATGCCCAAAAATTTGAGAATAGAGAAAAGTGATTTTGGAAAAAAAAAAGGTTCAAGAAAGTGTTCATGAGTTCTGGAAAGATTCTAGAAATCCATTTTTCCATATTAGTACATTAATATATGGAAAAGTAATGAAGGCCAAATATGTTATGGATTTTCCATGCAAGGAGATGTTTCACGAACGTCAGACTTGTGTGTTAGAGGAGAAATTGTGCACCTTACGCACAAGGTCACCAAATTTCTTATAAATAGGTGTATACCCCCCTCATTCAAGTAGAATCTCAAAATTTAGGGGAATTTTTAGGTCTGGCTGTGAACTAGAGAGGCTCATGTAAGTAGGGAGTAAAGAAGGATTTTGCGTGGTAAGAAGATATTTGCACGAGTGCTGCGTAGTATAAGGGGGTTGTTAGGCTATAAGGGACTATCATATAAGTACTGAGTTGCATGAAAGTATTGAGTAGTGATTAAGTTGGTTTTTTGGGGAAAAATAAATGCTTGTGCACCATGCTTAAATTAGAATGCAAGTCACCCTAAGGTTGTGTGGAAAGTTGGATGTTACCCGATACATCTGTGGTTAAGTGAAATTCATCAGTGGAAGAAATTAAAACATCAACATAGAATTTCTCTACAGGTGAGGATTATAAATTCATGAAAATATAAGGACTTACAAGTCCATAACCTATGTGGGGATTCCATCCAAGAGTAGTGACCTATGGAATAGGAATATAGTGATCCTTTCCACCAATAGTGATCCATAGAAAGAGACATAGGGAGTGACCCTTGGGAATGAAATTAGTAAACCTTAAATCTTGTAAAGGTTGTGAGCTTGGGCATATAAGTGACCTACATGAACCCTATATTTGCAGGGAGCATTAGGGGATTTGGTACATCAAAACATTTCGGTTGTAAGATCCTCGGATGTAACCCATTGGGGGTGAACCAAGTAAAATTGATGTGTCCTATGCATGATTTAATTTTTGTACATACATTTCTATGGGAGAATGTGAGGAGTGTGTTTTTTTATAATGAAACAAAATCCAAACAGTAAGTAATTTTAATTTTTCATACCATGATTCACCCACCCCCCTCTCAGGGTATTTTACCTAGTAGTCCTACCAAAATATTTTTTTACCTTTTTAGTTATGGCTCATGATCATCGTCTACATGTGGTTCGGGTAGTAGAGGTTCATCGGGTTGATTTGGTTCATCGATGGAGGGATGATCCAGTTTAGGAATATGAAAAATTGTATAGGACATTGTAAACTTCCCATGGGAAAGATTTTGGGAAGTGTGAGGGTAGTGTTTCAAACATGGAAGAAAATAAGGTTAGATCAAGGATCTTGATATCACCTTCAGTCGGATCTAGGCCTCGATGAAGTACTAGGTTTCATTAGTTTTCCGTTAGATGTTAGGATTCATGCATCAGTGCTGGATATTGTACTTGTGGTGTTAGAGTTTGTTCCCCAGAAACGAATTTCCTTGTACTTTGTGATAAAAATGTATTCATTGGATGAATATTAATAAACATCTTAACACATCATGATTGTTCTTCAACATGAAATAGTATGTGATAATGTCCTAAGAATAGTTGTCGCACTAAAATTTAATAGTGGATCCCTGTTATGAGGAAAACATAGAAGTGCCATGACACTATTATTGAACAAATGTTCTATGAACAGATGATATCATTTGAAGGGACACAAATGATATGGGCAATCAGGGGTGGGGAATCATGAAACTTTGAGGCACCTTCTTACAGTGTGCTCCCTTGGTAATATCTTGGAGGATATTTTGAGAACAAGAACATACAGTAGGAAATCCAAATACATAAGTGTCATTGTATATTACAATATGTGGAAATCCTTATTGGTCTATAAACATTAAGATATTTATTACCTGGTATTATGACTCATTCATTAGATGTATTGACCAAAACCATGACGAAAGATATTCGCAGAGAGGTAGGATATGTTGGGTGTGTCAGGAGTAATACTGAATTATTTAATAATTTGAGAATGTATTTTTCACTTCTATGGAATTAGATATCTCAGGCCCTTTTATGGAAATTATATAGCCCATATAAATCAATTTTCATGGTGTTAACTTGGAATGTTAAATTCTAGGAAGTCAAAGAATGTGAAATCATGCACATGGGATTGTGGAACTTGCATACAGCCCACTTGATTGGAGATATTGGGATAAAGGAATTATATTACATAGTAAGGTTTCGTATGAGGTGACATGTTGTTGAGATATCAACTTCTTTCTCTTGTGCGCCTTGACCCATTGTTAGGAAGTAATCAAGGACTTTTGGTAAACACACCTAATGTTAATAAGAAAGAGGCGTAGTGGGTCACAGACTATGTGTAGCAATTATATTAGTTAAATAATTGATTTATTTAACAAGTTGAATAAATATTATTCATGGTTTTAGTTTAATAATTATTCATGTATGCCTAATTCCATTAATTTCATCTCTAGTTATTCGAGAAAATATATTGTTGATAGAATATTTAATTATCGGAGTATAATGCAGTTGTATTTATTTAATATATTAATAGTCATTCTTCAAGGACTAGTAAATATTGAGGAGGATTGAATGACCAGGTTAAGGGTTCGGTGAGAAATAATATTAAATATTATTTGGATAAATAATATTTAAATATAATGTTCATGTAAATAACATGTCATGGAAATAATAGTATTGCTATTATTATTTGACATGGGGTTTTCACAAGGAATAACAAATTAAGTAATGGAACATGTGCCAACTATTTATTATTACCTAGTGAATTAAATTATTTAATCACATGTCATGGAAATAATTACATTTTTATTATTATTTGACTTGGGGATTTCATATGGAATAATAAATTATCTAACGACACCTGTGCTAATTATTTACCATTACCTAGTGAATTCAATTCCGCATTATGTTATTGTTCTCTACATAATCCAATGGGTTATTCCTCCAACTAACCAATCATTGTGTGCACAACTTAATTGGAAAAAATATATCGAGCCTAGAGAACTCTTCCCTATCAAAGAACCCTCTCAAGAACGGGCGAGATCCTCTTGCATGGGATCAAGGATATTGATTTGGAATAAATTCCCAAGGTAGTTGAGGGCGGACATCGCAAGTTCAAGGATATTACTTGCAAGAACATGGAGACTCCTTTGGTGATGTCTTGAGATGCGTGGAGCACGTGTGGATCACCGCTAGAGGATTTTTATCCTTGGATTATCCATTGAAATGTAGCTACACCTATGACCCATGGTCAGACACATCAACGAAGAAGGAATCACCTTAGAGATAATTCTATAATTTAATTATGTTAATTACAAAAAAAATGTGGATTCTCTCTTCCCAGTTCCAGGTTCTCTCCTTTTCATTTTATCTTTGATTCAATCCAATGAATGCTGGTGTTCATCGACGTATTGATCCCGGATTAATCATTGATTATGCAATTGGAAAAGTTGGTTACAAGCCCATCCTTCACTGTTGTTGTGCCCAGAACCTACAAGTGGTATCAGAGTTGTCATATTTTTATTTATAATTATTTAAATAATTCATTGAAGATTTACGATTGAATAATTTAGTTTGTCAAATAATGTTTATTCGTTCTTGTAATATGAATTTCGAGATCTGTTCCTCAAAATTATTTTATCACTAATGTAACAGAAAAGAATAATACTATGATTAAAATTAAATTGAGGATCTCATCAGAAGGAACAAACGATTTGGTCTAGATAAAACAGGTATACAAACCATGTAGTTGGATCTACATGCCATGTATTTGTGTTCAATTTATTAGGATTAATTTGGAAATTACTCAAGCTATCTGCATTAATGGAATGTGGTGTTGTTGATTCTTACACCGCATGTTGACTAGGACAGACTAGCGCACGGTCAGCCAGAATACACACCGTGTGGACCACTAGACATGGCATGTAGTCCCTTCGAGTAAGGGTCAAGTCATGTGTCCCATACATAGCTTGCCGAGATAGTGACCATGTAACACGTAGTTTACCTGGAAAGTGTCCCACTGAACTTGTAATATACTCCAAATATTTCTGAAGTATACCTCACGCACTGTTTTCCCAGGCATGTACTTTGGATGGATACTGAGGATGGTACGTGCCATGTAGTCAGATCTATACACTATTTACTATTTCCAGATTACGTAGATTTAGAAATTTATTATTATATTATGTGAACCATTAAGACATGTACCTTTGTGTGGATGTGAAGTTGGGACACAACATGTGATAGGTATTTGATATATATATATATATATG
The DNA here is from genome assembly GCA_963277665.1 of Viscum album. Taxonomy (NCBI): domain Eukaryota; kingdom Viridiplantae; phylum Streptophyta; class Magnoliopsida; order Santalales; family Viscaceae; genus Viscum; species Viscum album. Next base: position 1,875,095,452 of record OY728150.1, on the reverse strand, counting down.
TTTAATTAACTTCTCCATGATTTTCAAAGATCTTCACATCATGTATGAGTTGTATTAAAATTATAATTCTATGTGCATGCTACATGTCACAAAAAATAAAGTGTATCCAAGTATAAATGTGGGCTAGGTAGTTTTGGGTATGTATTCACTGGGATACAATCAAGGTAAAAGTAATTTATATGGTTATGGATGAGAATCTCAATAACATTCATAAAAGGATTAAGATAAAAAGGATTGATTAATTAAAGATAATTATTAATCGATTAAAGTGTAATTTATCATAATAAGAATGATTAAATAATTGAATGATAGTTTCATTATGTGTGTTATCTGTTTCATATATGTGGATGATCATGAGATAGACCAGACCTTTGTATGTGATTGGTTCTCTTTTAACATATTTATTAAAACAAAATTGTAGACCTATGTTCCTGTTCTTCATTAATATGTAAGGCCTGCATGCCCATGGTTTCTTTTATGTAAACACCCTTTCATCCCTCCCCTACGTGTGAGTTAAAATCATATGTACTGGATGTATATCCCACACAAGTGGAGGTGGTTTGGGTTAGGAGCCAAGGTGAAACTAGTACAAGGAGTTACAAAGGTGGAGAGGTGGAAAGATGTAAACACGAACCTTAAATGGTTCAAGGTGTTTATCCACTAGGTAAGTGTTAGTTTATCAACTGTTAGAAAAAATGACCAATAGTAAAGCTCATAATCATACCCTTAATTTTATTTCTATCAGTTTTATGGTTATTCATTATGGATGTTTGACGTGATCATATAATTAATGAACTAACAAGCATACAATATGGAACAAAAATAAAAAATGGTTTATGCATAAATATTATCTATACATGGGTAATCACTTATGTATATCCCACTTAACATTAACAAGCTTGTGAAATGATAATGAGTGAGAATTTATGCATAAAGGATAAAATACCTCAATTAAATATTAATTCTGTATAGCCTTCCATTACTTCAGGTATAATCTAACCATAGTTCAATGTTCTTGAACAACATTACTTGGGGTGCTTTAAATTATCAAGGAATTATAATTTGATGTTTTTGGTTGACTTATCTTAGTTTACATTAAGGGTTGATTTCCCTAGTTTGAATTGGTGTAACTGAGAGGCCAAGGTTGAGGAAATCCAAAATTATGGAATTTAGTATTGGGGAGTCCACTCAAAAGATCAAGGTGCTCTGATTTAATGCAGTTGGAATTTGTAATTCCTACCTATAACCATTCAGGTTTCTTGACAAACCATATTTGAGGTAATGATAAGGGAAATATAGATCCTTGCTACTCGAATGTCCAACAACAGGATATTTTGAATCCAGTGGTGAGGGATATTAGGTTTAGAAAAAATAGTGGGAGAATAATATATATTAATTTATTTAGTTGTCTATATTTATCGAGATAATGTATTAAAACTTTGTTCATATTGCCTTTTAGATACAACAATAAAAATGAAATCAAACATATCATTGTGATCCATACTCAGGAACAAAAATCTTCTCACTTGAAATAATTTCCAAAAGTGGAAAAAGGAACCTTCAGGTTATCCTTCTCCATGATAGGAAACTTTATGTGTTTGAAGATCCTTTACATGTTGCACCTAGAAATGAGGTGAGTGATGAGGAACTCTCTGTGTATGAGACACGTCTTAATGACACTATGGATGCCCACTTCCTCATGATATCATCCGTGAACAATGACCTCTATAAGCAACATAAGGAAATAGATCGTTATACCATGATGTCTCACCTTAGGGACCATTATCATGAGAAGACAAGACAAAATAGTTATGAGATCTCCAATGGTTTATTCACTACTAAGCTTAGAGAGTCTTCTCCAGCTGGACCACATGTAGTCAAGATTATTGGCTACATTGACCATCTGAACATCATAGGGATTAAATTCCCAGATGATTTGTGTACTGATCTCATATTATCATCACTTCAAAAGACCATATCTAGTTTTATTATGAATTATAATATGAGCAATAGTGAGAATGGTCTATCAGAGGTTCTTACCCGGATTTTACAAGTTTATATGGATATGGGGCATGAAAAACCCACAGTTCTTATAGTGAATAGGAAGAGGAAGGACAAAGAAAAGGGGCCTAAGATTTATAAACAGTCTAAAGCCTCAAAGAACTGTATGAACATGAAGAAGAAGTTCCAGAGGTAGGGTAACGAAAAGGAGGCAGTATGCATTTCATATGGAAAGTCAGGCCACTAGAATAGGAATTGCACCAAGAGGCATGGTGAAGCCAAATGTACGTTCATTATTGAGTGTAATATTTCCATTTATACACATTGGGTATTAGATACAGCTTGTGGGGATCACATATATTTTTAAATGAAGGAACGAAGTATATTCTGGAAAATTTGAAAAGGAGAGGTGGATCTGTGAGCTACTAATGGTGTGAGCCTAACTGCTCTTTCCATTAGTGACTACCACCTCACATTTCCGATAGGAATGATTTTGGATTTAAATGGATATAATTTTGTTCCTAGTGTTTCCAAGAACAAAATTTATGTAATGAGTTTAGATAGAGATGAATTTATTTTTATGTTAAAAAATAAATGTTGTTAGTTTATAATGACAACATATTTTATGTTATGGAACATTTAAATATGGCATGTATGTATTAAATTATGAGAACCAGGTGTTGGAAATTGATAATGAACCAAGTCAAAATGACTCATACAACAACCTATTGTGGCATCACCACCTTGTTCATGTAAATGAATGTGCCTGTCAAAGCTCTATCAAGATGGTTATTTAGACTCTTTTGAGTGGAAACCACTTGATAGATGTTATTCTTGTTTATAAGGAAAAATGACCAAAGCAACATTTATTGGATATGGTGAAAGGGACCCAAAGCTTCTAGGATTGGTACACACTAATGTGTGTAGACCATTTCTAGTAGAATATAATGGTGGATTTTCTTACTTAATTACTTTTACTTATAACTTGTGTAGATATGGCTATGCCTACTTAATGAGGTATAAGTTCGAATCCATTGAGAAATTTTAGGAGACCAAAAATGAAGTATAGAATAAGCATGGTAAAAATATAAAGAAGATATAATATGATTGAGGTGGATAATATCTTCACAAAGAGTTCATCGACCTTTTATAGGATTCTGGGATTCTATCTCAATTCACTCCACCTTTTACACCATAGTATAATTGTGTTAGTGAATGGAGGAATTATACATTTTTGGATAGGTTAAGATCGATGATGAGTCATAAAGATCTTCTATTATCCTTTTGGGAATATTCATTGAAAAATTTGGAATAAAAATTAATCCTTGTACTTACTAAGGTGGAAAATGGGATTCCCTTCGAGCTATGGAGTGGAAAGAAACCCACTTTATTGCATACACGTGTAAGGGGATGAGAGGAATTTCTTATGGATTTATCCAGAAACAAACTAGCACCTCTAGGAACAAAGTGTGTCTTTATATGGTATCCCAAGGAAACAAAGGGATACTACCTATAAAACTCCTCTGACAAGAAAGTGAATGTTTTCATATAGGTTATCTTTCTTGATAGGGAGAACATCCTCAAAAAGGATAGTGGGAGAAATATTGACTTCCATTAAGTTGATGCTCAAGATACACGTGATTTATTATAGGAACAAGTTCCCTGGGTTGCTATGGAAGAGGTAGTTCCTGAAATACAATTACTATGTAAGAGTTCAAGAGATGTAAGAGAACCATAGAAATATGGTTTCCATGTCATTGGGGATAGTGACTCATTATTGTTGGACAATGACGAGCCACTCTCCAAAATGGAAGTAATAGAAAGCTCAGAAGCAGCAAGATGGCTAGAAGCTATGAATTCTGAGATGGATTTTGTGTATTATATCCATGTTTGGGTTCTGTTCGATGTTCCAGTTAATGTAAATCCTTTTGGGAATAAATGGGTATTCATGAAGATACTGGACATGGAAGGTCAAGTTAGTACCTATTAAGAAAGGATAATGGATAAGGGTTTTAAACAGCATCAAGGAATTGACTATTATGAAAACTTTTCACTAATTTCCATATTTATATTCATAAGAATCATACATTAAATAGTAGTTTTAGTTGACTATGAGATTTGGTATATGGATGTTAAAATTGCATTCCTTAACAGGAACCTTCCCGAAGATATCTATATGACACGACCAGAAGGGTTTCTGACACTACGTGATGCTAAAAGGGTATGCAAGTTGAATTGATCCATTTATGTATTAAAGAAATCATCTAGTTCATGGAAAATTCAATTCGATAATGTAATAAGAGAATTTTACTTCCTTAATAATAAATGTGATCCATGTGTTTACATGCGGTTTAATGGGAATGTGTTCTTTATCCTAGTAATGTATGTTGATGACATATTGCTTATTGGAAATGACATACCGATCTTACAGTTAGTCAAGGACTGGTTGAACAAGTGCTTCTCCATGAAGTAATTAGGTGAAGAAGCCCACATTCTAGGGATCAAGATCATTCGTGATAAATCCAAGAGGACGCTTAGACTAAGACAAAGTACATACATTGACCAGATACTAAAGAGATTTAGTATGGAACAATCCAATAGGGGTTTGGTTCTAGTGTCACATGGTAAACATCTTTCCAAGAAAATGTGTCCTCATACCCAAAACATGAGAAATATTGGATGAGTAAGATTCTGTATACTTCAATGATATGATATGTCATATATTCTAGGTAATATACCAAACTGTATGTTTCTTATACACTGAGAATGGTAGGAAGATATCAAGTAGATCCAGGAGAACATCATTGGACTGCTGTCAAGACTATCCTAAAGTATCTAAGAATAACTAAGGATTTTTTTTCCTCATGTATATAGGAGATGAAGATATTTTCACTATAGGGTATGTTTATGCGGGTTTTTAAATATATTATAATGATTTAATGCCAAAATAATGATATGTTTTTTGTCTCAACAGAGGAGCTGTGAGCTGGAAGAGTTCAAACCAGCTAGTTGTCACTAATTCTATAGTGGAGTTTGAATATATAGTGTCTTATAATGTATCTATGTATGTCATGTGGATTTGGAACATTTTTTGGGATCATTATGTTGTGCCTTGTAGTAAATATCCCATTAAATTGTATTGTGATAATACTACAGCGATGGCTATTGAAAAAGAGCCAAGGTCACATCAAATGAAAAAGAACATACTTGGAAATTATCACCTCCTGAAGGATTTCTATCAAATGTGTAATGTTTTAGTGATTTAGTGTTCATGGAAGAGAACATGGAAAATCCGTTGACTAATGATATATTATACAAGAACCATGAATATAATGTGAGAACTATCGGAATGACGGTTATTAGTAGTTGGCTCTCGTTCAAGTGGGATACTATTGATGTTGGTTCCCTAGAAACCAACTTCTATGTACATTATGATAAACCTTTATTCATTGTATTAATATTAATAAACTCTTTATCACATCATGATTTCTCATTTGCATGACTTGGTATGTGATAATGTCCAGAGAATAGTTTTCGTACTAAAAGATGATAGAGGATCCCTGCTATGATGAAAACACAGAGGTGCCATGACATTATTATTGAATATATGTTCTATGTCTGGATGATATCACTAAAAGGGACACAAATGATACAGGATATCAGGGGCGGGGAATCATGAAACATTGAAGTGTCTTCTCATGGTGTGTGTTATTGGTAATATCCAAGATGATATTTTGAGAATAAGACCCGTCTGTAGGAAATTCACATTCATTAGTGTCATTGGATGTTCCAATCTGTGGATGTTTGTATTGGCCCTTAGACATTAATATTATTATTAATGGGTATTATTACTCGTACACTTAAATGTATTGATGAAAAATATGATGATAGATGTTTGTGCTTAGGTTGGATATTTTGGGTGCATCATGAGTAATACTACATTAATGAATATTGAGAGAAAGGGTATTTCACTTCTATGAAAGTAGATATATCAGGCCCTTTGATGGAAATTATATATCTGGACTAATTCCCTTTCCATGGTTTTCACTAGGCATGTTCAATTCTGGGAAGTAAAAGAATGAGAAATCGAGCACATTGATTGATGGAACTTGCATGCAACCCACTTGATGGGAGATATCATGACAAATGAATTATATTACATAGTAAGTGTTTGTTTGAGGTGACATGTCATTGTGACATCAAATTCTTTCCCTTGGGTTCCCTGACCCATTTATTGATAGTAATCCTACAATTTAGGCAATCCCACCTAATGCCAATGAGAAAATTATAAGAGGGATACACACTTAGTGTATCTAGTATCTCTATTAAATAATTTATTTATATAACAAGTTGAATAAATATTATTCCCAGTTGTGGTTTAATAATTACTCTACTATGTCTGATCCCATTTATTTCATTACTTGTTATTCGAGAGAATATATTGTAGACAAAATATTTATTTATAGTAAAATGATGCAGTTATTTTTATTTAATAAATAAATAGTAATTATTAAAGGCCAGGTAAATATTGAGGAGGATTGGTTGATGAAGTTATGGGTCCAATGAGAAATAATATTTAATATTATTTGGTTAAATAATATTTAAATATATTGTGTATGTTAAGAACATTTCATGGAAATAATAGAATTTCTACTATTATTTGACATGGGGTTTTCACATGGAATACTAAATTAAGTAATGACACATGCGCTAATTATTTATTATTACCTGGTGAATTAAATTTGTTAAGAACATGTTATGGAAATAATAGAAATTCTATTATTATTTGACATGAAGTTTTCACATGGAATAATAAATTACGTAATGGCACTTGTACTAATTATTTATTATTACCTAGTAAATTAAATTCCCTCTTATATTATTATTCTCTACATAAGACAAGGGTTCATTTCACCAACTAATCAATCATTGTGTGCCCAACATCCTTGGATAAAATATCTCAAGCATAGAGAACTCTTCCCTATCTAATAATTCTCTCAAGACTGAGAGTGATCCTTCTCTACTAGATCAAGAAGAAGTCATTTGAAGCAATTATCAAGGTGATCGAAGGTGGATATTGCAAGAACAAGGATCTTCCACACTAGGACCCAAAGTCTCCTTTCATGAGGTCTCTAGATATGTAGAGCACGTGTGGATCACTACTAGAGGATTCATGTCCCTAGATTCTACATTTCAACGAAGCCGCACCTCAGACCCATGGTCAGACACATCAATAAAGAAACAATCACCGTGGATGGTAATTCTATAATTTAATTAAATTAATTATAAACAAAATATGTTGATCCTCTATTCTCAGTTTTTGGTTCTCTCATTTTCCTTTTATATTTGATTCAATTATATTGATATTCACATTCATTGTCGTATCAGTCCCAGATTAATCCTCGATTAAGGAAATTTTCAAAGTTTGGTACATTTTCATCATGTGCTTCCACTATGCCTGGAACCTACATGGGGGAGAGGAAGGAGGCTAACGTTTTGTGGTTCTACTTCGAGAAGTAGTTATGAGAAAAGTTCCTTTCATCAACCATGAATGCTGAGAAGAGCTAGGATCTAATCTCCCTTTAGTATGGGAGTATGTCAGTGTGGGATTTAGGGATCAAGTTCAAGGGTTACCTTTGTTTTCCCCAAATCTCTTTCCAAATGAGATGTATCATGCGATATGTCTTGAGGAGTCACTTCGTACTATTTTCTAATACGAAGTAACACTTTCTACATTGCCAACATACATGTAGGTTCTGAAGAAGTAAGAGGTGGTCAAGAGGATTTCATTTCAATGATATTTACAATGATAGGGAATATAGCTGGGTTCTTTGAGAGGTATAGTAGTCAGTGGAAGTTCCTAGGGATCATGACCATTGAGGTTTTGATCGGCATGGAGTTGACCTCAACAGATTCCTTTTCGACCTTCTGATCCTCATTCCTTTCCTGTGAACATGGAATCAATTTTTTTTTTGTTTTAGAGTTCATGGACATCTTCAGAATTAGTTCCCAATGACTGTTCGAGCTCAGTTTTGTGGATTTGGATAGGTTCGGTGCAAGCCTCCGCATCAGTTTTCATTTAGTGAGTTTCAACAGTAGGGTCAGTAGGTCAATGTTCAACCTAGGGGAGATGGAAAAGGTAGAGGATGACTCCAGTATGTTCCTTGGGTTTAGGGACCTCAACCTAGGTTTGTTCATTGAGATTTTCATCAGTAGAGAGGTAGAGGTGTTGGGTATGGTATGTAGCACGTAGAGGAGGCAGCAGTTCCAGTAGAGCCTGAGATTGTTAGAGGTACAATAAGTTTGTTTAGTAGCCTTTAATATTATTTGTTTGACCAAGGAGTTTCACACTCCTTTGTTGAACCCAATCTATCCCATTTTCCTATGACTAAAAAACTGAGAGGCTTCCCATGCCCCTAGTGTTGAGTACACCATTTAGATTCCAGAATAACTTCTTTGATGTGTGCAGGGGGTGTACACTGATGATGACACCACATCAGTCCAATGGGAATCTCTTCTTACTATAGATGCTTCCATAAAATGTTATCATTTGAATCGACTGGTTGTATTCCTCATGCACTGTTATTGACTTCTACTGGAGGAGAGTCATGTTTTTAGATGTGGATGACCAGTGTGCGGTTTTTGTTAGAGAACAGGGTTAGAAGGTGTCCATTCAGCATGTGAAGCCCCTCCGCTCTCTTTTGGATTAATTTTCTATATAATAAATGGATTATAAAATATAAGAGGTTCCTATATTCATTGGGGAGTTATTGGATGTTTTCCTAAATGAGGTTTTGACTCTACCCCATGGACGTGATGTTGATTTCGGGATAGACTTATAGCCTATTACTTCTCTGATTTTGATCAATCCTTATCAGATTGAACCTTATGAGTTTCACGAGTTGAGTATTTAGATAGTCAATATGATGTAGAAGGGTTTTATCTAACCCAACGTGTCTCCATGGGGTGAACTAGTGTTATTTGAAAATAAGGAAAACCGTGGTCTAAGGTTTTGCATAGACTATGAGAGGTTGAATCTAGTGATGGTCAAGAACGGACCCCCTCTTTCGAGTATAGATGATCTTTTCGACTGGCTAAGAGGGGCGATTTGGTTCTCTATGATCGATTGGTTGTCTGGATATCACTAGCTAAGGATGAATGAGGATGATATCCGGAAGACTATCTTTAGATGTAGGTATGGGAACTTCAATTTTGTGGTCATGTTGTTCGGTGTTACGAATGCACTAGTTGTGTTCATAAGGAATATGAAATATATATTCTATGAGTTTCTAGATTGGTTTGTCATCATATTCATTGATGATATATTTATCTACATGAAGTCATAGGAAGAACATGTTGAGAATCTCAGAACTATCCGTCATTTTCTTCGATGCCACTTACTTTATAGAATGTTGTGAAAGTGAAAATTCTGGACATGAGAGGTGAATTTAATTGGACATGAAGTGTCTTAGTAGGGGGTGGCAGTAGACCCATTGAAGGTTTAAGTAGTTGTTTCTTGGGTAGAATCTAAGAACATAACATAGGTTCATAGTTTTCCTGATCTTCTGGGATATTATTGGAATTTTGTTCCTGATTTCTTTTGAGTTACAGCCCTATTGACATCTTTTACCAGTAAGGATAAAGATTTTTTGTGGAGTGATCAGTGTCAGGCCACGTTAATCTATCTAAAGGGGAATTTGGTTAGTGATATAGTACTTCAGTTTAGAGCAACAGAGAGAAAGTTCATCTTGTTCATAAGAGAATGAGAGTTGCACAGAACTGGAAAAATTCAAATATCGATTGGTGGAGGAGGCCCAGGGAGTCCGTGGATGTGGACCATATGATCTTTATGGTTTCCCCTTGATGTAAGAAGAAAAGTTTGGGCATAGGGAGTAATCTTTATCCTTGGTTTTGTGGGACTATTGAGTTGTTAGGGTGAGTTGGTGAGGTGGCATAACAGTTGTTGGTGTCACCACAGTTAGAGAACATCCGATATGATTTTAATGTCTCTCATCTTCATCAGTATATACATGATTACTCCCATGTCATTGACTTGGGAAAGTTGGATATTGAGGAAAACGTGACATTTGTGGATTGAGAAGTAAAGATCCAGGATCATTAAGTGAAGGCATTGTGTGGAAAGACCATTCCCCTTGTTCATGTGTTTTGAAGGCATGGTAGCCTATAGGAGAGTACTTGGGAGTGGTAAACATTTATTTTCACCCAGTATGTGAAGTTTTTATGAGTTTTTCTTTATTATTTTTTTCCTTTTGATTTAATGTTTTAACCTTGTTTTATGAAATGAGTTATTTTCCCCAATTTTTTATGTGAGGGGTTTAATTTGTGATGAATTCATGATATGTAAAAGAGGTAGACTAGATTACTAATTAAGGTGCATTTACTATGGTGCGATTAAACCCATTCGGGTGAGTCAGTGTCTCCTAGAGTAGATAGACTCTTGACATGGATGGTTAAATGCATTGATTCATGTTTTCAGGATGGTGTCATTCATTGACTATAGTGGTTGTTGGTTTTAGATATGATGATGTTTACATAGTTACATAGTGGTTATGTAGTTGTGTGGTTGGGGTTTTTTGGGTCAGTGTTTTTGGATGGTGGAAGTTCTTGAGGAGTGATACGACTCTTGAGAGGTATCTCACAAGGTGGTTATTTGGACCCCTTTTCATTATGGGATTTTCTTTAGATTCTTGAGGGTGATAATTTCTTATGTGGTATCTAATGAAATGTTCAATGTCTTCTTGGTCCATTAATTTTTCATTTTTGGGTGTTGAAGGTGTTTGAAGGAGGTTCTGAGAGTCTTCGTAGGAGTCGGTGGTGTAGAAAATATTTTGCAGGGGTTACATGTAATGTAAGTATATTATATGGTTTTAATTTTGGTTTCATGAATTTTTATGGTTGGCTCATGGTGGGTAATGTTTCGTGTTAGAAAAAACTAAAATAAATTTAGAGGAAATGGCTTTTCTTGGAAAAAACCAGCCTCAATACATTACACAACGTGAAATGGGATTACACGTCAGGTAATCCCCCGCTTCTGTAACATTTCATCGTTTTTTCTAGGGGCTTGGGTTGTCAAAACCTATAGTTGCAGTAACCCTCCCTTGACACTAGGTTACACAGAAACCCCTCGTTATCATTGTGAGGAATCATATTCCATGTATTGATTACCAGCTTCCCTCTTTCGATCTGTAGTGATTCAACATTGATCTAAGGAGTGTTCTTCTTCCATTCTTGTGGGTTCTTCATGTTTTGTATCTTTCCCCTCTGGTATCCTCTTTCCATGTAATAAAATATGATCTCCCATGGTTCAAATTATATTCTCTTTGATTCTTCTTGGTGCGGTGTTCTCGAGATATCCTCATATATATGATGATCTTGCAGGAGAGGTTACTGGAGATCCGTTATGTGGCATGTTCTTGTGGGAAGATCATTGAAACCCTTTTGAGGTAGGATTTCCTTTATTTTTCATAATTTTTTATCAGGTGGGAGGGATATACTTTTTTCACCTATAGATCATGGTTGTGCTAGAATAATCCATGATAAGAATCAGTTAGATGAAATTGACAGGGGTGGGGGATTCTATTTTCATGAATTTTATGTTTTAAAATTATGATTATGATAATTTGAATTATATGGGCTTGATGCCCCACTAAAAATCATGGTCATTGGATTTTTTGTGCACTAAATGGGTTGATTGTTGTTTGGTTCATGTTAAACACTTAAATATGGAAATTTTTTAATAATATAACTATGGCTAATGAATGGATTCCATTGCATTTGGTTTGTGTGATAAAACAATTAAATAATGAAGTGGTATTGGATGATTGTCTGCTATTATAAATATGAAAATGTGTTACATCATAGTCTGTTATGTGATATGCGGAATGGTTTTGGTTGTGTGCATGGGTCTTATTTAATGTGAAGTGGCTATGTTGTGATGTGTGGTTTCTCTCAAGTTTATGTTGTGGCATGTATATGAGCACGTTTGTGTGTTGTGGGTTGGCCTAGGTGGAGTTATGGATGAATTTATAGACGATACATCAACCTAGATATATAGTGTAATATTAGGTTGAGATATTGATTGATCGTGGAATGGATGAGAAGTGTTGTGCAGAAGGTTTGTGAGATGGTTCTATGGTAATGTGTAACGAGATGGGGTTGTGAGTTAGGGGTTGGTTATGCAGATATGTGAACTAAGCGGGATGGGTTGGAAGAACAAAATTAGTGTTTGGTATGGGTTAATTTCCACTGATAACTTGCAAGAAGCTTCACCCTATATATAGGTAATGATATATGATATTCCATGACTTGGTATCCAATATGGAGAAAGTGGAATGATATTTCTTTTATTTGGATCCACCTACATTTATCAAGCTCTTAGACTTCTGAGATGATTGTTTCTGTGTTTCTTGTGGCGTGTTGTGCTTTGTGGTTGATCGTGTAGTGATTGAACTAATAAATAATTTATTAATAAAATATAGGATTATTTGTGTTAGATTAGATAACATAGGGGAAATGGTTAATGAATGAATAAATGATGAGTTTTGGGGTTAAATTTGGTTAATAGTAAACAATTAAATGAATGGTGTGGTTAAATGAAATTGTTTGGAAATTGAAAAGAGGTTGTGCCTTGTTGTGTAGTTTCAAGAATTTAGCTGTAGTATTAAAGGTGGTAGTTTTTTGAGTTTATTTCCTGTTTGGAAACACATATTTTGGGTTTGAGTGTTTGGTACCATATATATATACATGTATTTTTTTTATTTATATATGCACCATACCCTAGTTGAGAACTACATGCTGAACACCGTCATCCTCATGGGGGAGGGTTTCTTTCCAAAACAACTCAGTAGGAGGATGGATGGTTGGCCATCCAATCTTCCATGATCCCTCATCCAGGTGGTGATAGCCCATGATTCTTAAGAAATATTGTGGTTTGTGAGGCCCTGGTTTCTATGGGTGAGTTATTCTTTCCTATTTGTCTTTGAGATGAGATGTTTTATGCTTTCCAGAGTGTCTTTAGGATGAGATGTGGTTTGTGGTATAGGTGTCTATGGGTGGGATGTGATGTGTTTTGTGGCCTAGGTGTCTGCGGGTGGGATGTGATGCAGTTTGTGGTCCAGGTGTCTATAGGTGGTATGTGATGTAGTTTGTGGATCTTGTTTCTATGTGTGAGATGTGATGCAGTTGGTGACCTAGGTGTCTTCGTTCAGGATGTGGTGTAGTTTTTAGGCCTAGAGGTGTACGGAAGGGTTGTGATGTGGTAAATTCAAAATTAGTGGGAGCATGAGGACATTTTCTATTAGGTAAGAGTGTCTAATCAGTAGGAAGTGGTGTGAGTACCCTATCATGGATGTGAATTATATTACACTACTTGACTTGTGTTATTTAGTGATCCTTAATTGGTGAGGTTGGGATGGTTTGTATATGTTTTAGGTGTTGTTTGGTTTTGTTGTTTTCTCATACAGACATTAGTATTCTTCTCTCACTTGGGCATGAGAAACTTCGGTATTCCTATTAATTATACTTGTATGCTCACCCTATGTATATAATATTGTTTTCAATTTTCTAGGAGGATTACATGGACCATGTTGGGTGTTACTATCTCAGTCTTGGGACAGTTTCTAAGTCCATGCTTTAGATTTCATTTAAGTACTATACTTTAGAGACTTTATTGTATTTTCATCAGTCCTACTTTAAAAAATTCATGTGGGTTGGTTTTTGGCTTTCTTTTGTATGTATATAACTTGGAGTTATTTTGTGGAGGAACCATCTTATCTCCCAGTTTTTATTACTAAAAATCATAATGCCTCCAATATTATGAGGTATTTATACCCTTGGTGCTAGTAACCAACCCAAGGCCTACTAGAGGTGGGAATCAGTGGTCAGTTTCTCCCTTTTTCCATTTCCAACCCAGGAGAGGTATCTTTGGAGAGAGGGGGTCATGATAGAATGGTATCAGAGCTATTGATTGAAATATAGGATAGATTTTGGAGTTAGGTAAAGTGAGTATTTCATTGGTTAGTGGGAAAAAATGTTAGTTGATCTTGGTGCGTGGCATAGGCCAGGAAAGACCAGCTAGGAAATGAGTTTTTAGGCCCCCTGTGATCATATGTAAGAACTCTGAGCCAACCGAATAACCAATTGAGGCAACACCATTTTCAGGGTAGAGACCCTAGGCCAGGTACATGAAGTAAAATGACTTCTGTTCTTATTTTAATGGCTTTGGTTTTAAAAGGATGGAATGATTAATTAAATAATTATTAAATGGTTCAAAATAAGTTTTATACAGACTTTATACTACTCAGGTATAGGAAATATTTGTTTACCTTTTTGATATGGGTTCTACTCATTTTCCATGAGTGGATCAGGTATTATAGGTTCTAAAAATGATTTTTTTTACTGATAGAGGGATGATTTAGTTTAGGAGGATGACTGGTGGTGAAGAGTTTTCTGATTTCCAGTTGCAGGCTTTGGGGAAGTATGCGGGTAGTGTTTCAGGTATATAATCAGAAAGATGGATCGAGGAGCTTGATATCACCTTTTGTATAATGTCGGATCTGAAAGAGCACATGGATCCATTATCACTCAGTCAGATGTTTTGATTCATGCATCAGCTGTGGAAGTTGTACCTAGGGTAGAGAAAGGTGGCTTGAATTTTGTTGGTTGACTTCATGAAGGAGTTCTCAACGTAGTTCATGTCATCGACCATGAATACTAAGAAGAACCAGGAGCTAATCTCCCATTAGAAGGGGAGAAGGTCATTATGAGAGCTGGGAATCAAGTTCAAGGGTCTCCATTTTTTCCCAAACCTCTTTCTAGATGTGGAGTCTCATACTAGATGACTTAACGATAATATTTTTCCTTCAATCTAGTACCCAGGTAATCCTTTTTTGTTGCCAATGTACCTGGAGGTTCATAAGAAGGATTGGGTGATCAGTTGGATTCACTCATGAATAGTTTTACCATGAGAATGGAGCCAGTAGGTTTCTTTGAGAGGTGGAGTTATCAGTGTTAGGTCTCTAACACTAGGACCATTGAGGTTTAGTCTAGTAGGGAGTCAACCATAACAAATTCAGTTTTGACCTTTTTGTAATCATTCCATTCCTATGAACATGAGAATGATGTTTTTATTTTGTGATGTTTGAAACCATATTCAGAATCAGTTCCTAGTAGATACTCGAGCTCATTTTGGTGTAGGTGGACAGGTTCAGTGCTATCCTCAGTAGCAGTTTCTAGTTATATTGTTTTAGCATCAGAGGTAATAGGTTCATGTTCCACTGAGGGGAGATGGAGTAGGTAAAGGTGAACCTCAGCCTATTCCTCATGTTTAAGGACCTAAACCCAATCATTTTCATGTAGGTGGTCGTTATTAGAGAGTAAAATGAGGTGGGTGTGGTTAGTTTCACATAGTGGAGGTAGCAGTTCTAAGAGGTCCTGAGATCATCAAAGGTACGATTAGTTTGTTTAGGACCCTTTATTATGATTTTTTTGATTTAAGAGTTTCCCAATCCTTTTCTATACCTAATATATCAAATTCTATGGGACTGGAAATAGAGAGGACTCTTGTTCACCTATTATTGAGTACACAAGTTAGAGGCCAGAACAACATGTTTGATGTGTGCATGGGGTGTAGACTGATGATGGGATTGAAACAATCCCATGAGTATATCTTCTTTCTATAGGTTAATCCATATGATGTCATCCTCCGGATTTAAATGTTCAGTTCCATACGTTATGTTATGAATTTATTGCTTAGGAGAGTCATGTTTTCATATATGGATGACAAGCGTGTGGTTTTTATTGGAGAGTGGGGTTTCCAGGTGGAAAGTCGGTGTGTGGTTCCCCTACTCTATCTATTGGATGATTCGTCAATGGAGTCTATGGATTTGGAAATGGTAGAGGTTCCCAGAGTCATTTGAGGGTTTCTTGGATGTTTTCTGTAAAGACCCGTAAAATTCAAGGGAAATTGTTTCTTAATTTTCTTTGGGATTTTACAAGCACGCAGTTTCAGAGGGCACTTGATTCTGAGGCCCGGTGTGCCCGGAATTTCTATCCAAAGTTTAGCTCGTGTACGTTCAGTAAACGAATGAGCGGGTTTTCTTATCTTTTGAACCGATAATCAGAATTGAATTCTGGGGGCACCGATGGAACCGTAGCACTAGTAATTGCCTATGAACGCTTAATCCGGTGTTGCGTTTACATGAGAGGTTAATAAAAATTTTGTATGTTAAAAATAAAAATTTAACAACAATTTTTATTTTTACTCTAAGTGTATAATCCTTGGAATGGAAGTTGGGTAACTACCCAACCTCCCATGGAAGGTTATGAGGGTGGTGGGGCCCACAAAAACCCCACCCCTTTATATCCTCTAACCCCCTCAACTCACCATTAATTTTGTTAACTTAAGTTTAATAACTTATGGAGTTGATGAGGTGAGTTGATATGGAATTCAAACACATGAATTTCAAAAGCCTTGTTGTGTTCATAAAATAAGTTGAGAACTTATTTTATTTGGGTTGGTGTTTTGTTGTTTGAGAGATTTTGGAGAAAAAGCTAAGTAAGTCTTCAGTTATTCTTTCCCTTTGACAAAGAACACGAAGAACGAACGATCTCCGACGTGGAGCGTCGAGCCCTCGGAGACCGTCTTCTGCGACACCGACCCGCGATGTGACGTCATCTTCCACGACGTTCTTCTTCCGCGACCTCTCTTCCACGAAGTTTTTCCGTGACATAATCTCTGTCAACGTCTTCGAATCCTCGTTTCGTGACTCTGATGTTCATCATCTGTTTTATCAAGGTAGGGGTTGTTTATTTAATTTGTTCGTGTTTATCAACTTTTCATTATTCGTGAAAATACGACCAAATGAAATCGATTAATGAGAGGGGTCCGGACCGCACAAACACGGCCGACTCTCATCCTTTATCCTTGTTTGATACATTGTGGTTTCGATGGAATGGCGTGGTGTCATCTCACCATGCGGGAATCGCACGGCAAGTAATGTGCGGCGTCGTCGCGCCGCACCGTGAAGTTGAACAAGGACGTGACGTCGTCGCGCCGCATCGAAGAAAACTGAAGACACCGCGGCCGGAGCGGGGCCACGACGGAAGGGTGCGGTGCCATCGCACCATGCCGAATGAACTAAGTCGCGGCCGGTTTCAGGCCGCGGCGGAGTAAGGTGACCGGCGGCCAGTTCTGGGCCTCCGGTGTCGGCGAAGGAGAAAGGACCGGTCGTCGCTGGTCCTTGTCGGCAGAACCGGTCGGCCGGTGCGGGCCGGCCGGACAAAGGGGAGATGAGGGAATTAATTCCCCCGGCCGGCCTACAAAAACAGCCCCCTTAATTGGGGGGCTGTGGTTACACTAGGGGGGCAGGCTCCCCCCCCCCCCCTTTTCCAACGGCTCGGCCGTTGGCCGAGCTGGCCAGCGCGACGGGGGGTCTCGGGCCGGGTCGGTACGGGCCCGAAACCCCTGTTTTCAGACTATCTTCGGTATTTTGCCCATAACATTGGTTGCAGACCTCCGATCGACGCACCGTCAGTTGCGATGCGATCCCTGAATCGAGAAGGTCATTTAAGTATATCGCACTCAAGGTTTCGGAATACTTTGAGTTCGGCCGGGTTGGTTCGTACACGAAACCAACCGGGCCCTCGGAGCGGAAACGCTCATATCTTATGCTACGAACGTCCGAATGATGTTTCGTTGACTCTATTGGATTCATCTAAGTGAGAAGGATATTTTGCATTACTCCTCATGAGTTTTGGATGCAGGTGGAGTATGGTCGGGTTGGTTTTGCCTTAAAAACCAACCAGGCCCTTAGGGACAAAAAGGCCAATAACTCTCAGGCCGGGCGTCCGATTGACGCGCCGTCTGCGACGTTGAGTTCCTGTTGGCGATACGGAACTTTTGGATACATAAACTCTGGACTATGTGTTAGTTGATGTATCAGCCTCTCGGCTCGTGGAGCGGACCCTCTCGAACGAGCTTGCTGTGTGCAGTAACCCTAGAGCTGGCTGCGATTGCTACTGTGACGATGACGACTGTGCAGAGATCTTCAGTGGATTCGACAGTGACGACTACAGCACTTAGCGATCCTTTGTGGGTCAGTGCTATCGATCTTGTGTGGGTCAGTGCTCAGTGGTCCTGTGTGGGCCAGGGCCAACAGATCATGTGTGGGTTCGATCCTGTGTGGGTCTTTGCGGGAGTTAGTTACCTATCGATCCTGTGTGGGTCTGATCCTGTGTGGGTCATTGTGGGGGTTAGTTACCTATCGATCCTTTGTCGGTCAGATCCTTTGTGGGTCATTTCGGGGGTTAGTACCTATCTATCCTTTTTGGGTCCGACGACTGAGATGGATCAGTGATCATCTCTATCACCTTTAGAATAAGTATACTTGTGTAAGATGATACCCTGTTTTGCTTTCCTTTGTGGATTGTGTTGTGCTATCCTTTGTGGATTTACGTTTTTCTTTCCTTTTTGGATTGTGTTGTGCAATCCTGTTTGGATTTTAATTTCTCTTTCCTGTGTGGACTGGGTTGTACTTGAGCTCGGATGTTGGAGGCGAGTGAGAATTGATGACTTAGGTATATGTATGGGCATATACCTAAGCCGTGTCGGATGTTACTTCGTGATTGTATCGTTCCTTTGTGGATTATCCTTTGTGGATTCTGGGAGACCTTCGGGGGTCTCGGGGTCCCTACTGAGTAGCTTATACTCACCCCTACACGGGCTATGCCCGCACAACGTTGTGTTGGTTGCAGACGATGGACAGCGCTGATCGTGGTGGAAGCTTGAGGAGCAGGACGATACCTGGAGGTGGACCACTGGGCGGGGTGTACTCGGAGCAGACGCCTGGACCGAGGAGCTGTGGAGGCTATCTGTACCCACCATTCAGGTGGGGCTTCCAGAGGACGGCTCGACGTTGCGGATTTTTCTTTCAGTTGCTGTTTTTCCCCTTTCAGATGTACTTTACAGTTGGGCTTGTATTTCCGGACCCCTTTACTTTTTCCGCTTGCTTACTCTATGGTGCTTATTTACTTTACAAAGGCAATGTCTTCCCTTTTTACCGGGATTTATGCCTTGGTGCTAGCCGCCAGCCCCTGGCCTATGGAAGGCGGGCTTGGTGTAGTCCCGGCACGGGTCCCGTGGACGGGTCGTGACAAATTGGTATCAAAGCAGTTCGGTTCTACCGTTGACCCTGATCTTTTCTATGTGACGAAATAGTGTTTAACGTATTGGGTGTGGTTATCAGTCCAGCGAGTCCAGTGTTGGTGTGGAGGCCGATGTATCCATACACCAGGACCCTGACTTCTGATTTTCGAACTTAATGCACAATAACATTGATTGCATGTGTGTTTCAAGTTTTCATTGTGATTACTTGTATAATCTCACCAGGAATACTATTCTGACCATGGCGCACCTGTTTCCTTTTCAGGATGGCCCCACGATGGCAGCCAGCTAGGGTTCCGAGAGTTTAGCGTGAAGACAGCCCACCGAGTGACGAGGCCTCGGTTCGGGGCCCTTTGACAGCAGAGGAATCGGTGGTACCTCTAACTGCCGAGCCACCAATGCTTCCAACACCAGCCACTGATGATGCACGTCGCCTAAGTGCACTGCATGAGTTCCATCTCCAGAGACCGCCCAGGTTCCGTGGCGAGATGGACCCCCAGGAAGCCGAGGACTGGCTGGAGGTAGTGGTGAGAGTTTTCAGGTTAGTGAGGACACCAGCAGACCTCGTGGTGATCCTTGCAGCGAGCCTACTACACGCAGCAGCAGGACGATGGTGGATCTTGATGCTCTAGGTGCACGATGAGGCATCTCTTCTCTAGACGGATTTTGAGAGCCTCTTCCGCTCTGAGTTCGTCCCAGCCACCTTCCATGCGGTGCGCATTCAAGAGCTTCTTCAGCTGCGGCAGGGCAGCATGACGGTCGCCCAGTACTCGGCGAGATTTACCGATCTCTCGCGCTACTCGACAAACATGGTACGAGACCCATTCTTCCAGCCCCGGACCTTTGAGCAGGGATTTAGACACGAGATCATGGCATCTCTGATCTCCCTCATCATTTCGACTCAGACAGGAGTACTGGAGAGAGCCCTTTTGATCGAGAGCTTTCTTGCTGAGTCTACACCAGTGCTGAGACACCCCGCAGGGCGGCACATAGCAGAGTCTTCTGCAGCAGGCAGTCGACGGATAACTCATGGGTCTAGGAAAACCAGACCCTTAGGCAGATTACTTCAGGAAACTGTCTCAGCAGTGCGTGGCACACAGCACGGAGCCAGTCTTTCGAGAGGCAGGCAGTGCTACACATGCGGCGGGCAGGGCCACATGGCTCGTTACTTCCCAACCCACCATGCCGAGGATCTGCAGACAGTTGAGGGGCCACCCAGGAAAAGGTAGAGGTTTGACCATGGCGGTCCACAGGGAGGAGGCGGACGAGGCAGAGGAGCTGGTCGAGCAGCAAGTGGTGGGCGACGCTGTGAGGCTCTACCACCACAACCACCATGAGGTCCACCCCGACCAGAGGGAGCTTGCAAGCAGAGATAGGAAAAGCTCCAAGCAGCAGAGGCCTATTACCACGGCACGCCCGAGATGATTTGAGGTACGATCTGTGTCTATTCCACCCTTGCTGCAGTTCTTATAGACACAAGAGCGAGTAATTATTTCATAGTTGCTGCCCTTGTTCGGAGCTCGGAGATTCTGACAGAGCTCTTGGCTCGATCCTTACTGCTAGAGACTCCTACGTGAGCAGACTCGATGATTACGCACTGGTGCAAGTAGTGTGAGATTACTCTAGGAGGCGAGAGCTTTGGCTGGGATCTTCTTGTAGCGGCATCGAGGCCTTAAGAAATCATCTTGGGCATGGATTGGTTATCTACAGTCCATGCACAGATTGACTGTATTAGGCGCAAGGTGCGATGTGTACGCACCGACGAGAGCAGGTTCACCTTCACCGGTGAGAATGGATCCTTCGCAGCACAGGATGGACTTCTGCAGAGGAGAGGACAACCCATCACTCATCAGTTGGCTAGCCTCATCCTAGGAGCAGTTGACGTGCAGAGTCCTAGTTTCCCTGTAGTGGTGGAATAGTACGCGGATGCCTTTCCCGACGACGTTCCAGGACTACCTCCTCGCAGAGAGGTAGACTTCCATATTGACCTGTACCTCGGGATAGCCCCGATATCGACTCCAGCGTATCGGATGGCCCCCGCTGAGCTTCGAGAGCTACGGGTACAGTTGGAGGACTTGCAGGGCAAGGGGTTCATCCGACCCAATGTTTCACCCTGGGCTTCCCCGATATTGTTCGCCAAGAAGGCGGATGGGAGCTTGCGACTTTGTGTCGACTATCATCGCCTGAACCAGGTGACAGTGAGGAAAAATTATCCACTACCGAGGATTGATGACCTCTTCGATCAGCTCAAGGGAGCACGGTGGTTCTCGAAGATAGGCCTCTGGTCAGGCTATCATCAACTCCGAGTTCGGGACGAGGACATGCAGAAGACGGCCTTCAGATGTCAGTATGGCCACTATGAGTTCTTGGTTATGACTTTCAGTGTAACCAATGCTCCAGTGGTGTTCATGGGCCTCATGAACAGGATCTTTCAGCCATACCTCGATCGATTTGTCGTGGTCTTCATCGATGAAATTTTGATATACTCGACGACTGAGGAGGAGCACGCCTACCACATACGGGTTGTACTAGACACACTCCGAGAGCACCAGCTTTATGGAAAGCTCTCAAAGTGTCAGTTATGGATACGCGGGGTCCACTTCTTGGGGCACGTCATCTCTGAGGCGGGAGTTGCAGGGGATCCTGCGAAGATCGAGGCAGTGCTAGCTTGGGAGCCACCCAAGAGCGTGACAGAGGTGCGGAGTTTCTTGGGACTAGCTGGATACTACCGGAGATTTGTGCCAGACTTCTCCAGAGTTGCGGCACCACTCTCAACATTGATGAAGAAGGGTAAACCCTTCGTGTAGTCAGACAGATGTCAGCAGAGCTTCCAGGAGCTGAGACAGAGATTGACCAGCGCACCTATCTTGAGGTTGCCTAAGGAGGGAGTAGGGTACGTAGTCTACTACGATGCATCAGGGACCAGCCTCGGATGTGTCCTGATGCAAGAGCGGGCAGTGATTTCCTATGGATCACGTCAGTTGAGGCCGCATGAGCAGAACTACGCTACCCATGACCTAGAGTTTGCAGCAGTGGTCTTCGCTCTAAAGACATGGCGACACTATCTGATGGGCGAGCGCTTTACAGTCTTTTCTGACCATCAGAGTCTCAGATACATCTTCTCTAAAAAGGATCTGAATCTGAGACAGTGGTGATGGCTCAAGTTCCTCCAGGACTTTGACTTTGAGATAGTCTATACTCTTGGGAAGGGGAACGTGGTAGCCGATGCTCTCAGTAGGAGGATGGAAATTCTGCTACTTGAGGAGGCGACAGAGCAGCTAGCCTCTTTGCAGATATCCTTCGTGGATAGAGATGGAGCAGCCTTCCTCTAGTCTCTCACAGTCACTCCTCCACTACTGAAGCGGGTCAGAGAGGCACAGCATGGGGATACTGACTGTGAGACACGGCGTGCATAGATATCCTCAGGACAGGAACCTGATGGTTTCTCCTATGGAGCAGAGCACGACGTCCTTTTCAGAAGACGTGCCTTGGTACCGGTTGCCTTACGAGAGGAGGTGCTGAGAGAGTTTCACACTTCTCCTTTGGCGGTACATCCTAGAGTGGCGAAGATGTACCAGGATCTCAGACGACAGCACTGGTGGCCGGGAATGAAGAAGGTTGTGGCAGAGTTCGTTTCTCGATGCCTCACCTGCCAGCATGTGAAGGCAGAGCACCAGGTACCAGCAGGATTGGTACAGCCCTTAGAGGTCCCGGAGTGGATGTGGGACGGGATATCTATGGACTTCGTGACTGGACTTTCACGCACTTCCAGAGGTCATGACTCCATCTGGGTGATTGTCGACCGACTCACCAAGTCGGCACACTTCTTACCCATCAGAGAGCAGGGCTCAGTGGAGATCTTGGGAAGACTTCACATTCAAGAAATTGTGTGGCTTCATGGTGTTCCATCATCTATCGTCTCTGATCGAGATGCTCGCTTTACTTCCCGGCTTTGGAAGGCGTTACAGGAGGCGTTCGGTACGCAGCTACGTCTGAGCATAGCCTTTCACCCTCAGATGGATGGTCAGACGGAGAGGACCATTCAGACTATCGGGGACATGCTCCGCGCATCTGTCCTCAACTTTGGTTGAAGTTGGGAGGACCACCTACCCTTGGTGGAGTTCGCGTACAACAATAGCTACCACTCCACCATCGGTATAGCACCATACGAGGCGTTGTACGGCCGACCTTGTAGATCTCCTTTGTGCTGGACATACCCTGGGGAGTCAGCACTTGTGGGACCAGAGATGGTCCAGGCCACGACAGGGAAGGTCCAGGTCATCCAGGAGCGGATGAGGACAGATCAGAGCCGGCAGAAGTCTTATGCTGACAGGAGGCAGAGGCCTCTAGAGTTTGAGGATGGAGACCACATCTTCTTGTGTGTCTCACCTCGACGTGGATTACAGAGATTTGGCTGAGGCGGAAAGTTGTCTCCATGATTCATCGGACCATTCCAGGTCCTCAGCAGTATTGGCGAGGTGGCTTATCTCCTAGCTCTACCACCTTAGTTGCACCGGGTACACAATGTCTTCCACGTATCCCAGCTGAGGAGATACGTGCATGACCTTACGCACATTGTTGACCATGGGGAGCTAGACGTTGATGATGGGGTGACTTTTGTGGAGGTCCCGGTGGAGATCGAGGATCGACAGGAGCGGGTCCTACATGGACGGTCGATTTCTCTAGTTCGCATCAGATGACATCACGGGAACCTCCAAGAGAGCACTTGGGAGCGGGAGGCTCAGATGCGTGCTCAGTACCCACATTTGTTTCCCTAGTTTTCGATGTATCTTTACGGGGATGTAAATCCCTAAGGTGGGAGTAATTTAAAGACCCGTAAAATTTAAGGGAAATTTTTTCTTAATTTTATTTGGATTTTTACAAGAACTCAGTTTCAGACGGCACTTGATTCCGAGGCCCGGTGTGCCAGGAATTTCTATCTGAAGTTTAGCTTGGGTACGTTCAGTGAACAAATGAGCAGGTTTTCCTTTCTTTTGAACTGATGCTCGGAATTGAATTCCAAGGGCACCGATGGAACCGTAGCACCGGTAATTGCTTAGGAACGCTTAATCTAGAGTTGCGTTTACACGAGAGAAGTTAATAAAAATTGTGGAAATTAAAAATAAAAATTTAACAACAATTTTTATTTTTACTCTAAGTGTATAATCCTTGGAATAGAAGTTGGGTAACTACCCAACCTCCCTTGAGAGGTTATGAGGGTAGTGGGGCCCACACAAACCCCACCCCTTCATATCCTCTAACCCCCTCAACTCACCATTAATTTTGTTAACTTAAGTTTAATAACTTATGGAGTTAATAAGGTGAGTTGATGTGGAATTCAAACACTTGAATTTCAAAAGCCTTGTTGTGTTAATAAAATAAGTTGAGAACTTATTTTATTTGGGTTGGTGTTTAGTTGTTTGAGAGCTTTTGGAGAAAAAGCTAAGGAAGTCTTGAGTTCTTCTTTCCCTTTGATGAAGAACGCGAAGAATGAACGATCTCCGACGTGGAGTGCCGAGCCCACAGAGACCGTCTTTCGCGACACCGACCTGTGACGCGACGTCTTCTTCCACGACGTTCTTCTTCCGTGACGTTTCTTCCGCGAAGAAATCTCTGTCACCGTCTTCGAATCCTCGCGTAGTGACGCCGACGTTCGTTATCTCTTTTATCAAGGTAGGGGTTGTTTATTTAATTTGTTCGTGTTTATCACCTTGTAGTTCTTCGTGAAAATACGACCAAATGATATCGATTAACGAGAGGGAGCCGGACCGCACAAACACGGCCGACTCTCATCCTTTGTCCTTGTTTGATACTTTGTGGTTTGATAATAATGGCGTGGTGTCGTCTCACCATGCGGTAATCGCACGGAAAGTAATGCGCGGCGCCGTCGCGCCGTGCCATGAAGTTGAACGAAGGCGCGACGCCGTCGCGCCGCGTCGAAGAAAACTGAAGACACCGCAGCCGGAGCCGGGCCACGGCAGATGGGCACGGTGTCATCGCACCGCGCCAGACGAACTAAGTCGCGGCCGGTTCCGGGCCGCGGCGGAGCAGGGTGACCGACGGCCAGTTCCGGGCCGCTGGTGAAGGCGAAGGAGAAAGGACCGGCCGTTTTCAGTCCTTGTCGGTCGAACCGGCCGGCCGGTGCGGGCCGGCCGGACAAAGGGGAGCCGGGGGAATTAATTCCCCTAGCCGGCCTACAAAAAAGACCCCCTTAATTGGGGGTCCGCGGTTACACCAGGGGGGCAGCTCCCCCCCCCCCCTTGCCAACGGCTCGGCCATTGGCCGAGCTGGCCAGCGCGTTGGGCACGTTGTGCCTAGGCCGGGCCGAGCCGACCCGGACCTGGGGCGGGTCGACCTAGTTCGTGCCGACCGGGGGGGTCTCGGGTCGTGTCGGCTCGGGCCCGGAACCCCCATTTTCGGACCTTCTTCGGTCTTTTTCCAATAACATGGGCTACGGACCTCCGATCGACACACCGTCAATTGTGATGTGATCCTTGAATCGAGATGGTCGTTTAGGTATATCTCACTCAAGGTTTCAGAATACTTTGAGTTTGTCCAGGTTGGTTCGTACACGAAACCAACCGGGCCCTCGGAACGGAAACGCTCATATCTTAAGCTCTGAACATCCGAATGATGTGTCGTCAACTCTGTTGGATTCCTCTAAGTGAGACAGATCTTTTGGCTTAATCCTCCCGAGGTTTGGATGCAGGTGGAGTACGGTCGGCTTGGTTTTTCCTTAAAAACCAACCGGGCCCCTGGGATGAAAAATCTAATAACTCTCAGACCGGGCGTCCGATTGACGCGCCCTCTGCGACGTTGAGTTACTGTTGGCGATACAGAAATTTGGATACATCAACTTTGGACTATGTGTCAATTGATGTATCAGCCTCTCAGCTCGTGGAGCGGACCCTCCCAAATGAGCTTGTTGTGTGCGGGAACCCTAGAGCTGGCTGCGATTGCTATTGTGACGACGACGACTGTGCAGAGATCCTCAGTGGATTCGACGGCGACGACTACAGCACTCAGCGATCCTTTGTAGGTCAGTGCTACCGATCCTGTGTGAGTCCGATCCTATGTGGGTCAGCACTCAGCGGTCCTATGTGGGCCAGCGCCTACAGATCCTGTGTGGGTCTGATCCTGTGTGGTTCTTTGCGGGGGTTAGTTACCTATCGATCCTGTGTGGGTCCAATTCTGTGTGGGTCATTGCGGGGGTTAGTTACCTATCGATCCTTTGTAGTTTAGATCCTTTGTGGGTCATTGCAGGGGTTAGTACCTATCGATCCTTTGTGGGTCCGATGACTTAGATGGATCAGTGATCATCTCTATCGCCTTTCAAAGAAGTATACATGTGTGAGCTGAAACCCTGTTTTTCTTTCCTTTGTGGATTGTGTTGTGCTATCCCTTGTGGATTTACGTTTTTCTTTCCTTTGTGGATTGTGTTGTGCTATCCTGTGTGGATTTACGTTTTGCTTTCCTGTGTGGACTGGGTTGTACATGAGCTCAGATGTTGGAGTCGAGCGAGAATTGATGACTTAGGTCTATGTATGGGAATATACCTAAGCCGTGTCGGATGTTACTTCGTGATTGTATCTTTCCTTTGTGGATTCTCCTTTTTGGATTTTGGGAGACCTTCGGGGGTCTCAGGGTCCCTACTTAGTAGCTTATACTCACCCCTGCACGGGCTATTCCCGCACTACATTGTGTTGGATGCAGACGATGGACAGCGCTGATCGAGGTGGAAGCTTGCGGAGTAGGACGGTACCTGGAGGTGGACCAATGGGCGGGGTGTACTCGGAGCAGACAGCTGGACCGAGGAGCTGTGGGGGCTATCTGTACCCACCCTTCTGGTGTGGCTTCCAGAGGACGGCTCGACGCTGTGGCTTTTTCTTTCAGTTGTTGTTTTTCCCCTTTCAGTTGTACTTAACAGTTGGGCTTGTATTTCCGGCCCCCTTTACTTTTTCCGCTTGCTTACTCTGTGGTGCTTGTTTACTTTACAAAGGAAATGCCTTCCCTTTTTACAGGGATTTACGCCTTTTTGCAAGTCACCAGCCCCTGGCCTATGGATGGCGGGCTTGGTTTAGTCACGGCACAGGCCCCGAGGACGGGTCGTGACATTTTCCCTAAGTAGTTAGTGATGCTACCCCCTCGACATGATATGGAATTTGGGATAGACTTATCACCCAATGATTCTTTGATTTTGATGGATCCTTATCGGATTTCACCTTCTAAGTCATGGTATTTGAGGATTTAGATAGATGATCTAATGGAGAAGGGTTTTATCGATCCCAAAGTATCATCATGTGGTGTTATAGTGTTTTTTTTAAAATATAACAGATGGTGGTCTAAGGTCATGCATAGATTACTGGAGGTTGAATCTGGTGGCAATCAAGAATCATTAATTTCTTCCAAGAATAGACAATCTTTTTGACCAGCAGAGATGGGTGAGCTTGTTTTATATGATCGGTATGTGGTTTATAAATCACTAGTTAAGGGTGAAAGATGGTGATATCCCAAAGACTGATTTCAGATGTAGTTATGGGCACATTGAGTTTTTGGTCATGATGTTTAATGTTATAAATGCACCAGATGTGTTCGTGGGAATTATGAACTCTTTGTTTTGTGAGTTCCTAGATCAGTTCATTGTCGTATTCATTGATGATATCATTATCTAATCGATGTTATCAGAAGATAATGTTAAGAATATTAGAACTATCTGGCATATTCGTCAATTCCATCATCTTTGTGGAATGTTTTCCTAGTGTAAATTTTGTACATGATAGGTTCATTTCGTCTGAAATGTGTTGTCTTACTATGGGGTGGTAGTAGACCCGTCGATGGTTGATGTAGTTATTTCTTGGGAAACACCCAAGAAAATGTCATAGGTTCACAGTTTTCTAGATCTTAGTGGCTATTATCAGAGGATTGTACTGAATTTTTCTCAAGTTTTAAACTTGTTAAAATATTTTAGTAGGAAGGATCAAGATTTTGTTTGGAGTAATTGGTTTCATGTATCATTTAGATATCTAAAGGAGAAGTTTTGTACTGCTCCATTGCACTGGTTTCCTGATGAAATAGTGGTTTTTGAGGTGTTCTATGATTCTTCCCATCTAGGCTTGGGATGCATCTTGACACAATGAAATTCAGTAATCTCATGTGGGTCTAGGAAGTTACAACCCCACAAACATAACTACTCCAACCATGATCTAGAGCTAGAAATGGCATTGTTTGGGCTAATGTTTTGGTGACATTCCTCATTAATAATCACTATGTGGTCTTTAAGGATTATAGGATTTTTAGGTATATCTTTTCCCAATGATATCTAAACCTACGATAGTGGAGGTGGATGGAGTTTTTTTAGGAAAAAAATTTTGGGATCTCATACACCTCCGGAAAGGTGAATTATATGGCCAATGATTTGACTAGGAAGTCGCATAAGGAGGTTTTTCAATATTTTTTAGATGATTGAAAAGAAATGAATGATTTGGATGCATTTCACTTAGATATAAGAGTGTAATATGGTAAGGCATGTTTGTTTCATATAATAGTTTAGTCTTCTCTAATAAAGAATGTGGAGGAGTCTCAGTTGGGTGACACAAAGGTAGAGGGGTTGTGAAATCATGTTGGCCATGGTGATGCTCTGGAGGAATGGTTAGAGGATGTTCATAACCATATTTTTTCTGTGGGAGGTAGTTTGTTCTGGTAGTGATTTGTGTTGGATTCCTTTGTGACTTCCATAACTCACCTTTAGTAGTAATCCCATGAATTACTAAAATGTCCAATGGCTTGAGGATACAGTTTTGGTGGCCTGTGATGAATTGGGTAGTAGCAACATTTTTGGAAAGATTCTTGATCTTCCAGCCGCTAAAATCTGTGGAAAATGTTCATGGTAGTTTGTTACAGTCCTTAGATGTTCTTGAGTGGAAGTGGGATGAAATATTGATGGATTTTGTCATAGGGTTTCCCCATGCTTAGGGATTCTACAATTCTATCTAGGTAGTAGTGGATCGACTAAGGAAATCAGCTTACTTTTTAGCAATCAAGTAGTCCAGCATAGTGGAAGCCTTGGGAAAGAGAAGCATCGATGATTTGTTGTGGTTTCATAGAGTTTTTTGGTCCATTTTATCATATCGGGAGACAGATTTTACCCCACGAATATTGAGGGAATTTCAGTAATCTTTTTGAACTCAGTTATGCCTCAGCACTACTTTCCACCCCCATATGGATAGGTAGAGAGATTAAACTATCCAGAGGTTGGAAGATATGTGGATAGAATGTATCTTGGACTTTGATGGATCTTGGGTATGACACCAGCCTTTGGTGGCGTCCTCTTATAATAATAGGTATCACTCTTCCCTTGGCATGGCTCCATTCGAAGATTTGAATCAAGGATTGTGTCATTCACTGTTATATTGGAATGATGTTGGGGAGACAACAATTAATTGTCTCTAGGAAGTGTAGATAATGACAAAGAATGTTCATCTTTTTACTGAGAGGATGAAAGAAGCACAGGGACAGTAGAAGTCTTATGTTGATCACAGTAGGAGTCCCTTAGAATATAAGGGTGGGGACCACGTGTTCTTGATGGTTTTTCCTTGATGTGGGAAGTAGAGGTTTGGTAGAGGGAGTAAGCTTTCTGCCTTGTTTTTTGGCCATTTTAGGCGTTAGGGAATGTTGGCGAGATAGCATACCATTTGTAATTTCTACCGTAGTTAGAGAAGATTGATGATGTCATTCATGCCTCTATGGTTCGTCAGTATCTACACAATGAAACCCATGTCATTGACTATGGAGAGTTGGATATCGAGGACGACACAATGTTCATGGAGCTTCCAATAAAGATCTAAGATTTCCAATAGAAGTCATTTACTGGATAGACCATTTCCATGGTTCTTTTGTTGTGGAGGAATGGAATCCTTGAGAAGAGTACTTGGTGGTGGAATACCCAAATGTTCACCCAGTACTTGGTGTTTTTATGAGTTTTTCCTTGTACTGTTTTTATTTAGGTCATAATATTTGAATCTTGTTTTATGAAATGAGTTGTCCCTTGTTTTGAGATGTTAGTGGTGTAATGTGTGATGAAGTCTAGATATGTGAAAAGGGGAGAACCAGATTCCAAATCACGATGCATTAACTGCAATATGATTAAACCTATTTGAGTGAGTCAGTGCCACCCAAAGAAGATACTATCTTGACCTGGAGGACATAATTCCTTGATTCATGTGTTTGGAATAATGGAATATGTTTATTTTAGTGGTTGTTGGTTTGGAATGTGTGGTGGTTGATATTGTTACATGGTGGCTGTGTAGCAGTGCGCTTGTGGTCATTTGGGTCTGTGTGTTTGGCCGGTGGAAGTGCATGAGGAGTGGAAGGACTCTTGAGAGGTATCTCACAAGGTGGTTTTTCGAACACCTTTTTCCTTCTAGTCATGGTTTTAAATTCTTGAGAGAAAGAATATATTGAGTGGTATAGAATGTAACATTTAAGGTTCTCCCAGTCCATTAATTTTTCATTTTTGTGTGTTGGAAGTGTACAGAGGAGGTTTCATGAGTTTTCATAGGAGTTAGGGGAGTAACAAAGCTGCTCCTGGGGTTACGCGTCACTCAAGTAGATTACCTGATGTGAAGTTTTGTTACAAGGTTTATTCAAGGTGGTTCATGGGACGTAAAATTTTGGGTTTGAAAAAAAATAAAATAAATCAAGTGGTGATGGGTTTTTTCATAGAAAACTAGCCTCAAGACAATACACTATGTGAAAAGGTATTACACGTTGTGTAGTCCCCCATTGCTATAAATTTTATGTTTTTTTCTAGTAACTTAGATTTTCAAACCCTGCAAATACAGAAACCCTCCCTCAACCATTGGTAACCTAGTGACCCCACTTCAGTACTTTGAGGATTCCTATGCCCAAGATTGATTCCTATCCTCCCTCCTTTTATTTTTAGTGATCCATCATCGGTATAAGGTGTGTTCTTCCTCTGTTCTTGTGGTTCCTTATGGTTTGGTCTCTTTCCCCTACTTTTTATTCATTCCATGTGATGATGGATGATCTCCCATGGTTCTAAAAGGGATTCACCTCATTTTTTATTGGGGCGGTCGTTTTGTGGAATCCTCATATGGATATAGATCTTGTGGGAGAGGTGATCATATATTATTTGCATGGATCATTCTAACGCGAAGATCGTCGAAACCCTTTTGAGGTAGGATTTCATTTATTTCTCTTCATTTGTGAATCATGCTGGAGGGATCTAATTTTTTATCCTATGAATTGTGGTTGTGTGAGGATAATTAATGAAAATAATCAATTGAATGATATTGAAAGCGGTATGGGGATTTGATTTTCATTCCTTTAGATATTTGATATTATGATTATGATATTGTTAATTATATAGGTTTATTTCCACACAATAAAATCATTGTTGTTGGGGTCCCTTGTTTGCACACTAAATTGGTTGAATGTTTTTGGTTCATTTTGAACACTTACATATGTAAATTGGTTAATCACATAAATTCAGAAAATGAATGGATGCCCTAAGATTTGGTTTGTGTGATAGCACCCTTAAATAATGAAGTGGAATTGGATAAGTGTTCTCTTTACTAAATATGAAAATGTGTTAAATCATGGTATATGATGTGATGTTCGGAATGGTTTTTGTTGTATGTGTGGGACTACTATAATGCTAACTAGGACTGTTGTTACCTCTGGGTTCAAACTGGTTTTTGATGTGGTATTTCTATGAGCACAGTAGTGTGCTGGGGGTTGGCCTAGGTGGTGTAATGGATGAACTTGTATATGATACATCAACATGGATATGTAATTGCATCTCATTTTTTGAGATTGATTGATTTTGGAATGTATGGGAAGTGTTTTTTAGTATGGATACGATCTTATAGTGTGGTAATGTGTTACCATATGGGGTCGTGAGTTGGGGGTGGATTTTATTGATATGCCATCTATGTGATATGAGTTTGAAGAACGACATTAGTGTTTGGTCTAGGTGATTCTCCATTAATAACATGCAGAAAGATTCACCGCATATCTAGATACTGATATATGATATACCATGAATGTGTATTAAAGATGGAGAATGTTGAATGATGTGTCTTTAATGTGGATCCACCTAAATTAATCAGGCACTTCTACTTCTGAAATGACTATTTATATGTTGCGTATGGTATGTTGTACATCATGGTTTCCCATGTAGTGATGGAATGAATAAATAATTGATTAATAAATTTTGGAATAAATTGGGTTTGATTGTATAACAGAAGGAAAATGGATAATGGATTAATAAATTAAAAGTTTCATGGTTCAATTTGGTTAATACAAAAAAAAATATTTCTAATGAGTTGATTAAATAAAATTTATTAGAAATTCAAAGGAGGTTGTGGTTGTTGTGTGCTGTTATGAATTTTGAGGTAGTTGTAAAGGAGATAGTGTTGTGAGTTAATTTCCGTTCTTGGAACCCATAGGTTGGGTTTGAGCATTTTCTACCATGTATGTATTTACTTTTATTTTTTCATATGATTTATATACACACCACACCCTAGTTGAGAACTACATTTCAAAAACCCCATCATCATGGGGGAGGTTAAAATCCATATGGGAGGATGGTTTGATGGCCACCCGCTCTTCCCTTCTCCATGTTCTTGGAAGTGATAGCCCAATATTCTTCATGAAGGTTGTTGTTTTTGAGGCCCAGGTGTGTGTGGGAATGTTGTGCTTTCCTAGGTGTCATTGGGATGAGATGTTATATGCTTTCACAGGTGTCTTCAGAATTGTATTTCGGTTATAGAACAGGTTTTTTGGTTAGGATGTGATGTGATTTATGGACTAGGTTTCAGCTGGTGGGATATAAAGTGGTTTATGGACGTGGTGTCTATGGATGGGATCTGATATTTTTTTTTGCCCAGGTGTTTCCAAGAAGGTTGTGATGAGGTTTTTGGCCTAGGTGTCTATGGGCAGGATGTGATGTGCTTTTTTGGACCAGGTGTCAATGGGTGGGATGTGATGTGGTTTGGTGATCATGTGTCTTCAGGCAGTATGTGATCCGGTTTGTAGACAAGGTGTTTATAGGTGGGATATGGTGTGGCTTCTGAGGTCTAGGTGTGTCGGGGGTGGGGGGTGTGACAAGGTACTTTTGGAAGATGTTGGAGCATGTGGCAGTTTGTTATTAGGGAAGAGCGGCTAATTAGTTTGTAATGGTGTGGGGTTTCCTATCATCAATGTGTATTATATTAAATTACTCGAATTGAATTATTTGGTGAGTGTGCCTTGGTGAGGTTGGGAGGGTTAGTATACCTATTAAGTGTTGTTTGGTTGTACTTTTTTATCATAAAGTTGTTAGTATTCATCTCTCACTTTTTATGAGAAAATTTTGTTTTCATACTGATTATACTTTTATGATCACCCTATGTATATAAAAAGATTTTCAAGTTTTGAGGAGGATTATGTGGACCGTGCTGGGAATTACTATCTTCAGATTGGGACAGCTGCTAAGTCACTTCTTTATATTGCTTTTGGTCACTTAAATTGGAGTCTTTATTGAATTTTCATCAGTTATATTTTAAAACATTCATGTGGGATGGTGTTTGGACATCTTATATATTTATATATATATATATACACCCTGGAGTTGTTTTGGTGATGAACCATCTTATCTCCCAATATTGCTTCACTAAAAAAGCTTAATTCCTCCCATATTATGAGATCTATATACCCTTGGCGATTGTCGCCATTACATGGACTACAGAAGGTGGGACTCAGAGGTTATTATCTCCATTTCTCCTTTGCCAGCCTAGGAGGGGAATCTCTAGATGGATGAGGTCATGAAAGTTGATAAAAAATATTTCTATAAAATTTAATTATAATGATAAAAGATATATTTTCCCCACATTTTTATAAATAAGTTCAATTATGAAATAAATGTATTATACCACTCTTTCAAGAATTTGATTGTTTTTACAATTTTAACCCTTTTTAGTACCCTATGGTATTTTCAATATAAATGTCTTTCTAGGCCTTATTTATACATGAAATTATGTGAATTTATTCTACACTCTATGGGATAATGTTTATACATACCATCCTTGATGGATCACATATTTGATTTGAGAAAATCGTCCATGAATTAAAATTTGGGATGGATTCATGAAAATGAAAAACACTTCACCATTTAGACCATATATTATTCATTAAATATTGGAATGGGATAAAATTTTAAATGTAGATTGTGAAAAAGAAAAGATATTATCAAATCAACATAAAGGAAAGATAGTTTAATCACTAGTTTTAGAGGTCAAATATTATGTAAAATTTGGATTAAAATATTGTTTGATGACTTTCCAATTCACACCAATAACCTTTTATAAAACTTGTGTCTTGTCCCCTCTATTAATGTGTAATTTTAATTTTTGAGGGGTATGGACGTGCATTAGGAGGTATAGGGAAGAGGAAAGGTGGTTTCACTCCATTTAAACTTTCATTTAAAGAGGCAGAGATCTTAAAGAAGGGGTCCCTTCTATGATACCTTCTCATTCTTCTTCATTTTTTAACCATCTTTTCATACAGATATACAATCCATTTCTCATCCTTTTTTAGTAATTTTCAATATTTTCCTTAGTTAATTTAATTCGTAGGATTGTAAATTAGGATTAAAATGATTTTTTATACCCTTTCTAGAACTATTCACATGAAAAACGTTTCTACAATGACTACACCACCCATGAAAGAGTAGTTTTACCAAGTAATTGATATAAATCTCACCTTTTAACTTAATAATATAAAAAAATAATCTATTTTAATTCAATTAATATGATCTATGAATTTATTTTAAGTCCTAAAATAACCAATATACCAATTTAACAATTATCACAAAGTGTGTAAGGTTGAGTATTCTATAAATTGTGAAATAATAATCTTAATCGATAAAAAATAATATGGGATCAATTTTTTAGAGTTCAAATATAATTCCAAAAATAAATTATTCCTTACTTCTAGTATGTATACATTACCTAATTAATCACTTACCATAATATACCTTTCATTGAAAATCAAATCCCGGTGTTATGGTTTCATGTTTCAAATCTAGACTAAGGTTTTTTTTATTTAATAATTATGGTTTAGGTAACTCTCATAGGGTTAATGTATTAACAAATTACTAGATCATATTTTAGTGAATTTTAATTTTAATGATTATGACTAGTAAGTAAGTTAATTGGTTGGATTTGGTTGATTATGTATTCTAAAATATATTTTATAATATATTATTATTGGATTTAATCGATAAAAATTAAAAAGGGGTCAAAAAAATAAATCTTATACAATCTTACATATTATTCTATTACAAACCTCATAAAAACCCCCATTATTTTTAGTCTTCAATTTCATTCATTTTGTTTTTGAAAATACATTTAATATGTTTTTGAAGCACTTTATCCATTGTGAAAAACATTGGTCAGTCACGTTTTTGAAATAATGTGCTAAACATTTACTCATCATTTCCAAAAACCCATGACAAGGACATTCATTCACTATATAGAAGAGTGTGCTAAAATGATTTTAGGTCAAAAATAACATAAAACTAAGTAAAATAAAACTCAATAGAATTTCAAAGATGAAAAATATCTTATTTTTTATGGTATACTAAAAGAATTAAAGAGAATAAATACATGGATAGTTGAAAGTGGTTTCTCATCACAGATTATAGGAAATACTAAGTTCATGGAAATTATTGAATAACATGTTGGTGTTGTTGTGTCTTTTGGTAATGATATATCTTTGAAGATTTAGGAAAATAGATCATTTGAAATTATTCCACATGGGTTGAATTCACATAAAATTTTATTAATTGATAGAATCTATAATAATAATATATGGGTGATTAAATTGTGAGAAATAATAAATGCGGTGATTTTCAAGAAAAAAACTTACCTCCTTGAAAGAATAAAAAACAAAAGATTCATCACAAAAAATGAAAGAACGGGTGAGAATTTATTTCATGTTATAGATCCATGTGATTTCTATTATAAATGTTCCATACAAGAGAATAATTTACATCATTAAAATCATGGAAATATCATCCAAAATAAATAGATGAAAATTTTAAAAGCAGATGAAGTAAGAGATCTACCCCAGCTAGGAATATATAGATATATTATTTTTATAAATTTACATAAGTAGAATCTGGTTCATGGAATCATAACAAAGTGGAAATATAATCAAATTGAGTATATGAGTTAATTCACTTATGTATTTGTTAAACTATGATACACCAATCCATTATAAGTGGAGTATATTTCATTACATTCATAGTTGATTATACAAAAATGACATGATTTTTTACAGGAATCACAAGTCACCTGAAGTGGAAATTATTAAAATGTTATGAAGATGAGTTAAATGATAACTTGGTGTTCACAACAAGAAGTTGAGGAATTATAATGGGAATTAATTTAATGGGAATGATTTCAAGTCCAATTTTTCCATGTATTTGAATTTTTCATTAATATATCACCCATATTGAACTTACCATAATAGAGTTTCTAATATGATGAATATAAGCATTGTTGAAATGGGGGGGGGGAATCATTTCTTAATTTGAAAGAAACAAATATCTATGAGAGAATATATGTGAATATATATATATAAAGTATATTTTCTTAATAACATAAAATTTATAGCCTACTACATATGATATGTGGTGTAAAAATTGTAAATAGTGATTTATTTCAGTGTTTTTTTGGGCCAATACATAATTAAATACAACAACTCAGATCTTTGAAAATTTAATGAGAATACTAAATAGTGTCTATTTTTTGTATACTTATCTAATTTAAAATGATATTTATTTTTGTATAAAATTAATCATACTAAAATAGACTATTATGATGTGAAAATACATAAACATCGTGCACTAGATGAAAGAAAATTTGAATTTTCTATAGAAAACGTCGATTAAAATTCAAGGAAAGATTTCACTATACTGGATGAAATTGATGTGTAGCCTATCTATAATTAATATTATTTGACTAATAATGAGGATGAGGATGATAGAAATTAAAACAAGTCTTCTAGAATATTAAGAATTGGGTTAACACATATAATATTATTGAAAATTAGAGTGCTCATGTCCAAAAATAGAGAATAATTGGATGTTATAACAAAATATATTTAATCCCTTGAGTTTAGTCATATTTTGTGGATGAACCTATAAATATTGAATAATGGATGGTGTATATTAATGATGAACTAGAATAAGTTGAGAACAACTCACCTTAGGATCTTGTTCCTATATCATATGACAATAATGTTATTAGGAACTCATGGGAGTTTAGAAATAAAATAAATGATAAAGGAAAAGTCATAAAGAATAATTCTAGACTCTTTTTTATAAGGAACTCTATGTTTTATTATATTTATTTTTATGATACATTTTATCCATTTTCATGGTTGGAATCCATCATAATTTTTCTTTTTATTATATCTTATAAGAATTATTAAATCATCCACATGTATTTGAAATATTCCTTCTTGGACGGTGATCTAGAGGAAGAGGTGTATATTTAAAATCATAAGTGTTTTCTATTTGAGAATGATGGATCTATTTTGTGAAAATTGAATAAGAATTTATAAGTATTAAAAGAGTGTAACACCCCGAGATTTTATGAAAAATATTCTTTTTTATTTCACTAATGTCTTGTGTTGTACGCTACAACAAAAGGAGATTGCACAACACGCATCCTTGACTTGCCTTGCATTACACGCAATCACAACCTTCCTCGATAGCGTGTGTGGTACGTAATACCGAGTTTCACTAAACAACATTATGCTATTAAAACTAGCCGTTATGAATAGTAATAAC
This sequence comes from Viscum album, assembly GCA_963277665.1. Lineage (NCBI taxonomy): Eukaryota > Viridiplantae > Streptophyta > Magnoliopsida > Santalales > Viscaceae > Viscum > Viscum album. Next base: position 1,875,057,410 of record OY728150.1, on the reverse strand, counting down.
CACTTTTTGGAATTTTATAAATTTTATTTTTCAAAATGGACTTCATTTTTGGACTCAGAATATCGAAATTAGCCTAGGGTGAAATTTTGGTATTTTTCTGAAAACTTTCAATTTTTGATGAATAGTGAAACCACTAAGTGGTAGGTTAAAAACTGAATTTTGCATAAAACTTAATTTTACCGCTTCTGTGATTGGAATTTCGAAAATCTGAGAGACACGGTTAATATCAAGGACTAAAATGTGGTTCAATGAGATGAAAATAATTTTTTGGTGAATAGTAACTTTTTACTTTTTTTTACCGCGGTTAATAGTAAATAGGGTAACTAAGGGTAAATATGATATTACTATTACCCTAACACATGTCCTAATTCTATTGGACAAGTGTAATTCGACCAAAAACAAACTTAGGAATAAAATATGACCATTTAGGCCCACTTGGATTAGATTAGGACATTTATTATTAATTTATTTAAAGAAGGGTTAAAATAGTTAAAATCAAAGTTTAATAAGTAAATCATTTTTAATATGGGGTTATACATAAGATAAATTCGATTTTAAATATTCATTAGAAAGCTAAAAAGATTTCCTACATGATGGAATTTTATTTGTAATTTTTAGACATCAAATAATTTAATTTATTTATGACACAACGATGATGCAGTAATTATCTTATTAATGAAATATTGACATAATTGATGTTATAAACACCCAAATAAATGTAATTTGAGATTTTTTATGAATTCCACTAATTTTATAGGTTACTATGATATATTAATGTTGATTTAATAAACTTTTTTCGAACATTTAATTCTGTTATGACTTTCACAAAAATCATATATCAAATAGTGTCAAAAATTGACACAAAATAGTTTTTAAATCAAATATTATATTATTAGTTGTTATTGTATTCCTAAAAATCTAAGGTTCGTCCAAATGACTTAGATAAAGATATATATATTAATAATAAACAATTTGGGGTTCTTTTGGCATGTTATAGTAAGTATATTAACCATATAGTGAAAGAAAACAAAAAGACATGGTAAAAGTTAAATTATTTAACTTAGAGTTAAATCTAATTGATAAGGTTAAAATAATATCCTAAACTTGTCTAAATTCTATTGGTTGATAGGATTTCGACCCATCCCCACTTTAGCTTCGAAATAAGACCCTTTGGAACCATTATAAACCGATTTTGACTTTAATATAAAATAATATTTTGAGATATTCCTAAGGTGCCCCTCTCCTCCCCTATAAAAGGACACCTCCTCCCCCTCCTCCTCACACCAATTTGAGCACTCAAGCTCGGCCAACCCCTGCCAAAATTCCTTCTCCACTTCCCTAGAAACATCCTAGAGGTTCTGGTCTTCCTCAAAGACCAATTCTAGTGCCCTAAGAGGAAGTCTCAAAGAGGCACTTCAAAGAAGAGGTAATTACCGTTACCAATTCTTTCATCTTTATTTCTTCTTCCACTTCTTCTTCTTAGGTTGTTTCATTATGAAGTAATAACATCAGTATCACTCATATACTGATATGTTATTATAAGTATGAAACAACCCTATTTCACCATCTATCCATCCTACGGAAAAAGAAATCACCGCGCGTGCGTATGTACGGAATACCGTCTCCACGCCGTGGTGTAATCTATTTTCCACCACCACCTTACATGGATGGGTATAATGGTGTAAAGAATAACTATACATAGTTATTACAACATCATATTGATTCTGATATATTGTATAATCCACTCCAATTCAATTCAATATTTATAGAAACGACATCATCGCTCGTGCGTACGTACGGACTACCGTCTCCACGACGCGATGAGATTCATTCTCCACGTTAACCATTTAAGAATGATTATAATGTATATATAAGAAATAATAATGAAATATATGACATTATAAAGCTACTGGATTTATGTATATATATACATATGTATGTCATCTACTTACTTCCATTTCAAGACAATAAGGAAAGAAAAACAGCATTCATGCGTACGTACGGACTACCGTCTCCATGAACGGTGTTTTTCATTTTATTTATCTATCCATTATATATATATATATATATATACTGAATATATATGATATATAAATCATATTTTATATTCTGGGAGTAAGTAAATCATGATATAAGTAATAATGATGTCAAGAACAACAAGTCAAAACACCTACGATAAATGAAACGATTTTACCCAAAACGCTTCTTTAACATGGAATTTACAAAAGAACGGGTAATATAATGTCATAAGTGAACCATATATGATATCATAACAATGAATATGATTCTGTAATAAGTCAATGACATTATTTAAATCATTATACAGGAGGTTCGGACACATACGAAGCAAATTGGACCTAAGGTAAGGGAAATATCACAATCTCATTTTTATCCGAGATTGTTTATTCGTAAGTATTTACTGGGGTGTATCTTATCATCCACATACATGTTTCCTCAATATGTAATATTATTTCCATCCACCTACAATGTTTTAAATCCAATTTTACCCTTTGGTGAGTTTTTAGTAAAAGATATGAAAGGAATCTTTTGTCGTTTTTCGTACGAGGTACATTTTGACTTTTTCGACAAAAGTAAAAAAGAATGTTTTTTTTAAAACTTATACGGCACGAACGGATTTTTACGGTTTTATAAAGACTTATATTCATGAACCTTCCTCCAAAATATTTCATGACTATTTTTAATAAAATCTCTTTCTTTTAAAATTGTATGATGTTTTGTGAAAAGAAATTGATTTTGAAGAAGAAAGGTTATTTTCCTCAAGAATTCATTTCAAGTGTTTTATCAAAATTATTTTCCATCTAAGATAATAAAGGGTTCTGTTTCTATCCATATTTTTACATTGATTTGACTATGTTGTGATGGAATTATGTTTATGAATTCCTTTATCTTATATGAATGGTTTTATGATGTCATGTTGTTTAAGAATCCCATTTTTATTACATGGGTTATGCAATGATGTATGATTTATGATTTTGTGGCACACATAAGAAAGGATTCATTAAGAGATGGGTGGGACCTATATCTCCCTCCAATGCATTGGGTAAAGATTTCATATCTCATGAGATAGACATGGCTGGAATGGTAGGTTATACCGGTTCAGTGAAACAGGACTGAAACGAGGATTACTCGATTCAGAAAGGGACTTTGTCCACTAAGATAGTCTTGGCAATGAGTCTTGACTAACAAGAAATGATTCTCTATGATTATGTGTGTATGCCACAATGAGTAATGTTTTAAGTAAGGGTTTCATTTTCACTACTATGATTTATCCCATGTTATGAAATTATGCTCTCTTTTGCAGGTTAAGATTTCCAAAAATGTTAGGTTCTTATGAAAATTATGTGATTGATATTTCTTTTGTTTACCCTTACTGAGCATTTGAGCTCACCCTTTTATGTTTTCTTTTCCCCCGGATATAAAGAAAGGTTTTAGGTAAAAAAAAAGGAAGATCTTTGTGGGAGATTTTGAAGATCTTTCACCAGGATTAGAAGATTACGTTCCGAGTTTCCAAAGACACTAAACTATTACGATCCTTGTGTGTATATTTTTTTTATGTATTAAGTATTCCGCAAAAGTAATGTAATGTCCATGTACGTTAGGCTTCGGGTCTCTACAGTTGGTATCAGAGGAAAGGTTTAGTCAACCTTTGGAAACTAGGATGCGAAAACGTTAGTGAGATCCCTAGAGATATTTCTAAGGTATGTCTAGGGATGTCCCTAGGGATAAGTATACGTATATGTTATAGTAATAGAATTACGCTAACGATCATAGAATTAAACCTAAGATGTTGGATATTGAAGGTACTCCCCCTTTATTATGTTGTTTTCCCTATCATGATTTTTGCCTCTCACACTATTCTTTTTGGGTTTTAGAAAATGGCTGGAGACAAGATGATTCACAATAATGGAGGATATGATGGACAATGGAATGATATTCTTCATAATGAAATGGGATTTGGAAGTCCAAACATCATTATTATGCCGAATCAGCAATCTCATAATATGATCAATAAAGTAAAATTTGGTAAGTTTCCTGACTCGGCGAATAAGAGAAAGATGGAGTTTCATGATGATCATAGAGGAAAGAAAGTTCAATTTCCCCTATGTAATTCATGTGGGAAGAGGCATCAAGGAGAATGTTTCAAAGGAACTGGAAGATGCTTTGGGTGTGGAAAAGAAGGACACAAAGCAAGTAAGTGCAAAGGAAAAGGATCAGTTAACACCATGGATGAGGATAATGGTATTGCTACGACATCAAAAATGGTTAAGTGTTTTAAATGTGGAATGTATGGGCATTATGCAAACCAATGTCCTAAGGGAAAGACTCATGAAGAGAATCAGTATGGCCGTATGGGAAGTATTTATGTGGATGATGATGAAGAGACTACAAATGATATGTGAGATGAAAGAATTGTTGAAGCTCGGTTAATGGTTTAAGAATGTAGTGGAATGATTACATGTTTATCATGTGTAATGTTGTATAAGTAATCTCATGGTACTATGGAATAAAGAGACATGTAAGGATTGTTACATTGTTGTCTGATTAATGTTACCAGTAACCATGAAAGGTTATTCAGATACTTTTGGAAAGTAGATGATAAGTGCATAATGAAAGGATAAGAAGATAATGAGATGTTTTATTGTATTCATGAGCTCATGATTGATATAAGGACTAAGTGATATCATGGTTTGAGTATATAGAATTTTGAGGATTTTGGTATGTGGAAAGTGTTAACTTTTAACTGCACTCATGTTTTCACTAAGGTATTCAAGAGAATACACGATTAAGGACTTTGAATGTTTGGAATGTGACCAACAAGACATATCTTATGATATGTGGGGATCAACGATAGTATTAAATCTCTGGTAATCGTTGTCACTATATTATGAGAGTGGACTGCAGTATTATAAACCTAAAGATTAGACTGGATTATGTTGGACATAAGTTAGTATTGTTTAAGGATAGAAGATTCTCGATATTATTGATGGGATGTTATAGTAACGTAGTTTTAGAAAAAGGGACAACCTGCAGGACGGGCGACAGCCCATCGCTTCGGACAAGGCTGTAGGAATCGAACCCACAACCAAAGTGCGACTGGCCTTTATCGCCTACCACTGGCCTACAGGAAGTCCCTGTTTAGTAGAAACTAGTTTTATTATATTAAGCAGTATGATATATGAAGTATAAGCCCATTTTAGGAACCATATATGATTAATCCCACTATAGATCGACTTATGTATATAAATTTTTCTAACCTTTTGAGATAGATGGAATGACCCGTCATTCTATCACATGATCTGCTAACACATCACGAATAACAAATTCAACTTCATTTATTTAAGAGATGAAGTGGAAATTGTTAAAGGCACGAACAACAGTGAGATTGTACCAAAATAAAGTAAGTATTTATTCTAATTCAAATTCTTTAACTTTAGGGAAATGATCTTGGAAACCAAAAATGTTGTCCTAGTTCTCTTATACCTGATGAATCAGATGGTACCATAGATCGTCACAAATTTATGGATTTGTGATTACTGGCTTTTCCATAGCCATGTTCTCTACCACTCTCCATCAGAACATGATGGTTAGATTTCTCTTCCATATCCATATTTTCACCTATGTGGAAACCCAGTGATTAGATTATTTGGGTAATCGTTACATTTCATACTATAGTTTTTAAAGCCAAGTTTTGGTATTCCTTTTTACGATGTGGGTTTCTATTAAAGAAACTTTCTAATAGTAAACCATTTATAACCCCGACGAATTTCGAGGGCGAAATTCATTTCAAGGGGGGTAGAATGTAACACCCCGAGATTTTATGAAAAATATTCTTTTTTATTTCACTAATGTCTTGTGTTGTACGCTACAACAAAAGGAGATTGCACAACACGCATCCTTTACTTGCCTTGCATTACACGCAATCACAACCTTCCTCGATAGCGTGTGTGGTACGTAATACCGAGTTTCACTAAACAACATTATGCTATTAAAACTAGCCGTTATGAATAGTAATAACCACTTTTTGGAATTTTATAAATTTTATTTTTCAAAATGGACTTCATTTTTGGACTCAGAATATCGAAATTAGCCTAGGGTGAAATTTTGGTATTTTTCTGAAAACTTTCAATTTTTGATGAATAGTGAAACCACTAAGTGGTAGGTTAAAAACTGAATTTTGCATAAAACTTAATTTTACCGCTTCTGTGATTGGAATTTCGAAAATCCGAGAGACACGGTTAATATCAAGGACTAAAATGTGGTTCAATGAGATGAAAATAATTTTTTGGTGAATAGTAACTTTTTACTTTTTTTTACCGCGGTTAATAGTAAATAGGGTAACTAAGGGTAAATATGATATTACTATTACCCTAACACATGTCCTAATTCTATTGGACAAGTGTAATTCGACCAAAAACAAACTTAGGAATAAAATATGACCATTTAGGCCCACTTGGATTAGATTAGGACATTTATTATTAATTTATTTAAAGAAGGGTTAAAATAGTTAAAATCAAAGTTTAATAAGTAAATCATTTTTAATATGGGGTTATACATAAGATAAATTCGATTGTAAATATTCATTAGAAAGCTAAAAAGATTTCCTACATGATGGAATTTTATTTGTAATTTTTAGACATCAAATAATTTAATTTATTTATGACACAACGATGATGCAGTAATTATCTTATTAATGAAATATTGACATAATTGATGTTATAAACACCCAAATAAATGTAATTTGAGATTTTTTATGAATTCCACTAATTTTATAGGTTACTATGATATATTAATGTTGATTTAATCAACTTTTTTCGAACATTTAATTCTGTTATGACTTTCACAAAAATCATATATCAAATAGTGTCAAAAATTGACACAAAATAGTTTTTAAATCAAATATTATATTATTAGTTGTTATTGTATTCCTAAAAATCTAAGGTTCGTCCAAATGACTTAGATAAAGATATATATATTAATAATAAACAATTTGGGGTTCGTTTGGCATGTTATAGTAAGTATATTAACCATATAGTGAAAGAAAACAAAAAGACATGGTAAAAGTTAAATTATTTAACATAGAGTTAAATCTAATTGATAAGGTTAAAATAATATCCTAAACTTGTCTAAATTCTATTGGTTGATAGGATTTCGACCCATCCCCACTTTAGCTTCGAAATAAGACCCTTTGGAACCATTATAAACCGATTTTGACTTTAATATAAAATAATATTTTGAGATATTCCTAAGGTGCCCCTCTCCTCCCCTATAAAAGGACACCTCCTCCCCCTCCTCCTCACACCAATTTGAGCACTCAAGCTCGGCCAACCCCTGCCAAAATTCCTTCTCCACTTACCTAGAAACATCCTAGAGGTTCTGGTCTTCCTCAAAGACCAATTCTAGTGCCCTAAGAGGAAGTCTCAAAGAGGCACTTCAAAGAAGAGGTAATTACCGTTACCAATTCTTTCATCTTTATTTCTTCTTCCACTTCTTCTTCTTAGGTTGTTTCATTATGAAGTAATAACATCAGTATCACTCATATACTGATATGTTATTATAAGTATGAAACAACCCTATTTCACCATCTATCCATCCTACGGAAAAAGAAATCACCGCGCGTGCGTATGTACGGAATACCGTCTCCACGCCGTGGTGTAATCTATTTTCCACCACCACCTTACATGGATGGGTATAATGGTTTAAAGAATAACTATACATAGTTATTACAACATCATATTTATTCTGATATATTGTATAATCCACTCCAATTCAATTCAATATTTATAGAAACGACATCATCGCTCGTGCGTACGTACGGACTACCGTCTCCACGACGCGATGAGATTCATTCTCCATGTTAACCATTTAAGAATGATTATAATGTATATATAAGAAATAATAATGAAATATATGACATTATAAAGCTACTGGATTTATGTATATATATACATATGTATGTCATCTACTTACTTCCATTTCAAGACAATAAGGAAAGAAAAACAGCATTCATGCGTACGTACGGACTACCGTCTCCATGAACGGTGTTTTTCATTTTATTTATCTATCTATTATATATATATATATATATACTGAATATATATGATATATAAATCATATTTTATATTCTGTGAGTAAGTAAATCATGATATAAGTAATAATGATGTCAAGAACAACAAGTCAAAACACCTACGATAAATGAAACGATTTTACCCAAAACGCTTCTTTAACATGGAATTTACAAAAGAACGGGTAATATAATGTCATAAGTGAACCATATATGATATCATAACAATGAATATGATTCTGTAATAAGTCAATGACATTATTTAAATCATTATACAGGAGGTTCGGACACATACGAAGCAAATTGGACCTAAGGTAAGGGAAATATCACAATCTCATTTTTATCCGAGATTGTTTATTCGTAAGTATTTACTGGGGTGTATCTTATCATCCACATCCATGTTTCCTCAATATGTAATATTATTTCCATCCACCTACAATGTTTTAAATCCAATTTTACCCTTTGGTGAGTTTTTAGTAAAAGATATGAAAGGAATCTTTTGTCGTTTTTCGTACGAGGTACATTTTGACTTTTTCGACAAAAGTAAAAAAGAATGTTTTTTTTTAAAACTTATACGGCACGAACGGATTTTTACGGTTTTATAAAGACTTATTTTCATGAACCTTCCTCCAAAATATTTCATGACTATTTTTAATAAAATCTCTTTCTTTTAAAATTGTATGATGTTTTGTGAAAAGAAATTGATTTTGAAGAAGAAAGGTTATTTTCCTCAAGAATTCATTTCAAGTGTTTTATCAAAATTATTTTCCATTTAAGATAATAAAGGGTTCTGTTTCTATCCATATTTTTACATTGATTTGACTATGTTGTGATGAAATTATGTTTATGAATTCCTTTATCTTATATGAATGGTTTTATGATGTCATGTTGTTTAAGAATCCCATTTTTATTACATGGGTTATGCAATGATGTATGATTTATGATTTTGTGGCACACATAAGAAAGGATTCATTAAGAGATGGGTGGGACCTATATCTCCCTCCAATGCATTGGGTAAAGATTTCATATCTCATGAGATAGACATGGCTGGAATGGTAGGTTATACCGGTTCAGTGAAACAGGACTGAAACGAGGATTACTCGATTCAGAAAGGGACTTTGTCCACTAAGATAGTCTTGGCAATGAGTCTTGACTAACAAGAAATGATTCTCTATGATTATGTGTGTATGCCACAATGAGTAATGTTTTAAGTAAGGGTTTCATTTTCACTACTATGATTTATCCCATGTTATGAAATTATGCTCTCTTTTGCAGGTTAAGATTTCCAAAAATGTTAGGTTCTTATGAAAATTATGTGATTGATATTTCTTTTGTTTACCCTTACTGAGCATTTGAGCTCACCCTTTTATGTTTTCTTTTCCCCCGGATATAAAGAAAGGTTTTAGGTAAAAAAAAAGGAAGATCTTTGTGGGAGATTTTGAAGATCTTTCACCAGGATTAGAAGATTACGTTCCGAGTTTCCAAAGACACTAAACTATTACGATCCTTGTGTGTATATTTTTTTTATGTATTAAGTATTCCGCAAAAGTAATGTAATGTCCATGTACGTTAGGCTTCGGGTCTCTACAGTTGGTATCAGAGGATAGGTTTAGTCAACCTTTGGAAACTAGGATGCGAAAACGTTAGTGAGATCCCTAGAGATATTTCTAAGGTATGTCTAGGGATGTCCTTAGGGATAAGTATACGTATATGTTATAGTAATAGAATTACGCTAACGATCATAGAATTAAACCTAAGATGTTGGATATTGAAGGTACTCCCCCTTTATTATGTTGTTTTCCCTATCATGATTTTTGCCTCTCACACTATTCTTTTTGGGTTTTAGAAAATGGCTGGAGACAAGATGATTCACAATAATGGAGGATATGATGGACAATGGAATGATATTCTTCATAATGAAATGGGATTTGGAAGTCCAAACATCATTATTATGCCGAATCAGCAATCTCATAATATGATCAATAAAGTAAAATTTGGTAAGTTTCCTGACTCGGCGAATAAGAGAAAGATGGAGTTTCATGATGATCATAGAGGAAAGAAAGTTCAATTTCCCCTATGTAATTCATGTGGGAAGAGGCATCAAGGAGAATGTTTCAAAGGAACTGGAAGATGCTTTGGGTGTGGAAAAGAAGGACACAAAGCAAGTAAGTGCAAAGGAAAAGGATCAGTTAACACCATGGATGAGGATAATGGTATTGCTACGACATCAAAAATGGTTAAGTGTTTTAAATGTGGAATGTATGGGCATTATGCAAACCAATGTCCTAAGGGAAAGACTCATGAAGAGAATCAGTATGGCCGTATGGGCAGTATTTATGTGGATGATGATGAAGAGACTACAAATGATATGTGAGATGAAAGAATTGTTGAAGCTCGGTTAATGGTTTAAGAATGTAGTGGAATGATTACATGTTTATCATGTGTAATGTTGTATAAGTAATCTCATGGTACTATGGAATAAAGAGACATGTAAGGATTGTTACATTGTTGTCTGATTAATGTTACCAGTAACCATGAAAGGTTATTCAGATACTTTTGGAAAGTAGATGATAAGTGCATAATGAAAGGATAAGAAGATAATGAGATGTTTGATTGTATTCATGAGCTCATGATTGATATAAGGACTAAGTGATATCATGGTTTGAGTATATAGAATTTTGAGGATTTTGGTATGTGGAAAGTGTTAACTTTTAACTGCACTCATGTTTTCACTAAGGTATTCAAGAGAATACACGATTAAGGACTTTGAATGTTTGGAATGTGACCAACAAGACATATCTTATGATATGTGGGGATCAACGATAGTATTAAATCTCTGGTAATCGTTGTCACTATATTATGAGAGTGGACTGCAGTATTATAAACCTAAAGATTAGACTGGATTATGTTGGACATAAGTTAGTATTGTTTAAGGATAGAAGATTCTCGATATTATTGATGGGATGTTATAGTAACGTAGTTTTAGAAAAAGGGACAACCTGCAGGACGGGCGACAGCCCATCGCTTCGGACAAGGCTGTAGGAATCGAACCCACAACCAAAGTGTGACTGGCCTTTATCGCCTACCACTGGCCTACAGGAAGTCCCTGTTTAGTAGAAACTAGTTTTATTATATTAAGCAGTATGATATATGAAGTATAAGCCCATTTTAGGAACCATATATGATTAATCCCACTATAGATCGACTTATGTATATAAATTTTTCTAACCTTTTGAGATAGATGGAATGACCCGTCATTCTATCACATGATCTGCTAACACTTCACGAATAACAAATTCAACTTCATTTATTTAAGAGATGAAGTGGAAATTGTTAAAGGCACGAACAACAGTGAGATTGTACCAAAATAAAGTAAGTATTTATTCTAATTCAAATTCTTTAACTTTAGGGAAATGATCTTGGAAACCAAAAATGTTGTCCTAGTTCTCTTATACCTGATGAATCAGATGGTACCATAGATCGTCACAAATTTATGGATTTGTGATTACTGGCTTTTCCATAGCCATGTTCTCTACCACTCTCCATCAGAACATGATGGTTAGATTTCTCTTCCATATCCATATTTTCACCTATGTGGAAACCCAGTGATTAGATTATTTGGGTAATCGTTACATTTCATACTTTAGTTTTTAAAGCCAAGTTTTGGTATTCCTTTTTACGATGTGGGTTTCTATTAAAGAAACTTTCTAATAGTAAACCATTTATAACCCCGACGAATTTCGAGGGCGAAATTCATTTCAAGGGGGGTAGAATGTAACACCCCGAGATTTTATGAAAAATATTCTTTTTTATTTCACTAATGTCTTGTGTTGTACGCTACAACAAAAGGAGATTGCACAACACGCATCCTTGACTTGCCTTGCATTACACGCAATCACAACCTTCCTCGATAGCGTGTGTGGTACGTAATACCGAGTTTCACTAAACAACATTATGCTATTAAAACTAGCCGTTATGAATAGTAATAACCACTTTTTGGAATTTTATAAATTTTATTTTTCAAAATGGACTTCATTTTTGGACTCAGAATATCGAAATTAGCCTAGGGTGAAATTTTGGTATTTTTCTGAAAACTTTCAATTTTTGATGAATAGTGAAACCACTAAGTGGTAGGTTAAAAACTGAATTTTGCATAAAACTTAATTTTACCGCTTCTGTGATTGGAATTTCGAAAATCCGAGAGACACGGTTAATATCAAGGACTAAAATGTGGTTCAATGAGATGAAAATAATTTTTTGGTGAATAGTAACTTTTTACTTTTTTTTTACCGCGGTTAATAGTAAATAGGGTAACTAAGGGTAAATATGATATTACTATTACCCTAACACATGTCCTAATTCTATTGGACAAGTGTAATTCGACCAAAAACAAACTTGGGAATAAAATATGACCATTTAGGCCCACTTGGATTAGATTAGGACATTTATTATTAATTTATTTAAAGAAGGGTTAAAATAGTTAAAATCAAAGTTTAATAAGTAAATCATTTTTAATATGGGGTTATACATAAGATAAATTCGATTGTAAATATTCATTAGAAAGCTAAAAAGATTTCCTACATGATGGAATTTTATTTGTAATTTTTAGACATCAAATAATTTAATTTATTTATGACACAACGATGATGCAGTAATTATCTTATTAATGAAATATTGACATAATTGATGTTATAAACACCCAAATAAATGTAATTTGAGATTTTTTATGAATTCCACTAATTTTATAGGTTACTATGATATATTAATGTTGATTTAATCAACTTTTTTCGAACATTTAATTCTGTTATGACTTTCACAAAAATCATATATCAAATAGTGTCAAAAATTGACACAAAATAGTTTTTAAATCAAATATTATATTATTAGTTGTTATTGTATTCCTAAAAATCTAAGGTTCGTCCAAATGACTTAGATAAAGATATATATATTAATAATAAACAATTTGGGGTTCGTTTGGCATGTTATAGTAAGTATATTAACCATATAGTGAAAGAAAACAAAAAGACATGGTAAAAGTTAAATTATTTAACTTAGAGTTAAATCTAATTGATAAGGTTAAAATAATATCCTAAACTTGTCTAAATTCTATTGGTTGATAGGATTTCGACCCATCCCCACTTTAGCTTCGAAATAAGACCCTTTGGAACCATTATAAACCGATTTTGACTTTAATATAAAATAATATTTTGAGATATTCCTAAGGTGCCCCTCTCCTCCCCTATAAAAGGACACCTCCTCCCCCTCCTCCTCACACCAATTTGAGCACTCAAGCTCGGCCAACCCCTGCCAAAATTCCTTCTCCACTTCCCTAGAAACATCCTAGAGGTTCTGGTCTTCCTCAAAGACCAATTCTAGTGCCCTAAGAGGAAGTCTCAAAGAGGCACTTCAAAGAAGAGGTAATTACCGTTACCAATTCTTTCATCTTTATTTCTTCTTCCACTTCTTCTTCTTAGGTTGTTTCATTATGAAGTAATAACATCAGTATCACTCATATACTGATATGTTATTATAAGTATGAAACAACCCTATTTCACCATCTATCCATCCTACGGAAAAAGAAATCACCGCGCGTGCGTATGTACGGAATACCGTCTCCACGCCGTGGTGTAATCTATTTTCCACCACCACCTTACATGGATGGGTATAATGGTGTAAAGAATAACTATACATAGTTATTACAACATCATATTGATTCTGATATATTTTATAATCCACTCCAATTCAATTCAATATTTATAGAAACGACATCATCGCTCGTGCGTACGTACGGACTACCGTCTCCACGACGCGATGAGATTCATTCTCCACGTTAACCATTTAAGAATGATTATAATGTATATATAAGAAATAATAATGAAATATATGACATTATAAAGCTACTGGATTTATGTATATATATACATATGTATGTCATCTACTTACTTCCATTTCAAGACAATAAGGAAAGAAAAACAGCATTCATGCGTACGTACGGACTACCGTCTCCATGAACGGTGTTTTTCATTTTATTTATCTATCTATTATATATATATATATATACTGAATATATATGATATATAAATCATATTTTATATTCTGGGAGTAAGTAAATCATGATATAAGTAATAATGATGTCAAGAACAACAAGTCAAAACACCTACGATAAATGAAACGATTTTACCCAAAACGCTTCTTTAACATGGAATTTACAAAAGAACGGGTAATATAATGTCATAAGTGAACCATATATGATATCATAACAATGAATATGATTCTGTAATAAGTCAATGACATTATTTAAATCATTATACAGTAGGTTCGGACACATACGAAGCAAATTGGACCTAAGGTAAGGGAAATATCACAATCTCATTTTTATCCGAGATTGTTTATTCGTAAGTATTTACTGGGGTGTATCTTATCATCCACATCCATGTTTCCTCAATATGTAATATTATTTCCATCCACCTAAAATGTTTTAAATCCAATTATACCCTTTGGTGAGTTTTTAGTAAAAGATATGAAAGGAATCTTTTGTCGTTTTTCGTACGAGGTACATTTTGACTTTTTCGACAAAAGTAAAAAAGAATGTTTTTTTTTTAAACTTATACGGCACGAACGGATTTTTACGGTTTTATAAAGACTTATTTTCATGAACCTTCCTCCAAAATATTTCATGACTATTTTTAATAAAATCTCTTTCTTTTAAAATTGTATGATGTTTTGTGAAAAGAAATTGATTTTGAAGAAGAAAGGTTATTTTCCTCAAGAATTCATTTCAAGTGTTTTATCAAAATTATTTTCCATCTAAGATAATAAAGGGTTCTGTTTCTATCCATATTTTTACATTGATTTTACTATGTTGTGATGGAATTATGTTTATGAATTCCTTTATCTTATATGAATGGTTTTATGATGTCATGTTGTTTAAGAATCCCATTTTTATTACATGGGTTATGCAATGATGTATGATTTATGATTTTGTGGCACACATAAGAAAGGATTCATTAAGAGATGGGTGGGACCTATATCTCCCTCCAATTCATTGGGTAAAGATTTCATATCTCATGAGATAGACATGGCTGGAATGGTAGGTTATACCGGTTCAGTGAAACAGGACTGAAACGAGGATTACTCGATTCAGAAAGGGACTTTGTCCACTAAGATAGTCTTGGCAATGAGTCTTGACTAACAAGAAATGATTCTCTATGATTATGTGTGTATGCCACAATGAGTAATGTTTTAAGTAAGGGTTTCATTTTCACTACTATGATTTATCCCATGTTATGAAATTATGCTCTCTTTTGCAGGTTAAGATTTCCAAAAATGTTAGGTTCTTATGAAAATTATGTGATTGATATTTCTTTTGTTTACCCTTACTGAGCATTTGAGCTCACCCTTTTATGTTTTCTTTTCCCCCGGATATAAAGAAAGGTTTTAGGTAAAAAAAAAGGAAGATCTTTGTGGGAGATTTTGAAGATCTTTCACCAGGATTAGAAGATTACGTTCCGAGTTTCCAAAGACACTAAACTATTACGATCCTTGTGTGTATATTTTTTTTATGTATTAAGTATTCCGCAAAAGTAATGTAATGTCCATGTACGTTAGGCTTCGGGTCTCTACAGTTGGTATCAGAGGAAAGGTTTAGTCAACCTTTGGAAACTAGGATGCGAAAACGTTAGTGAGATCCCTAGAGATATTTCTAAGGTATGTCTAGGGATGTCCCTAGGGATAAGTATACGTATATGTTATAGTAATAGAATTACGCTAACGATCATAGAATTAAACCTAAGATGTTGGATATTGAAGGTACTCCCCCTTTATTATGTTGTTTTCCCTATCATGATTTTTGCCTCTCACACTATTCTTTTTGGGTTTTAGAAAATGGCTGGAGACAAGATGATTCACAATAATGGAGGATATGATGGACAATGGAATGATATTCTTCATAATGAAATGGGATTTGGAAGTCCAAACATCATTATTATGCCGAATCAGCAATCTCATAATATGATCAATAAAGTAAAATTTGGTAAGTTTCCTGACTCGGCGAATAAGAGAAAGATGGAGTTTCATGATGATCATAGAGGAAAGAAAGTTCAATTTCCCCTATGTAATTCATGTGGGAAGAGGCATCAAGGAGAATGTTTCAAAGGAACTGGAAGATGCTTTGGGTGTGGAAAAGAAGGACACAAAGCAAGTAAGTGCAAAGGAAAAGGATCAGTTAACACCATGGATGAGGATAATGGTATTGCTACGACATCAAAAATGGTTAAGTGTTTTAAATGTGGAATGTATGGGCATTATGCAAACCAATGTCCTAAGGGAAAGACTCATGAAGAGAATCAGTATGGCCGTATGGGCAGTATTTATGTGGATGATGATGAAGAGACTACAAATGATATGTGAGATGAAAGAATTGTTGAAGCTCGGTTAATGGTTTAAGAATGTAGTGGAATGATTACATGTTTATCATGTGTAATGTTGTATAAGTAATCTCATGGTACTATGGAATAAAGAGACATGTAAGGATTGTTACATTGTTGTCTGATTAATGTTACCAGTAACCATGAAAGGTTATTCAGATACTTTTGGAAAGTAGATGATAAGTGCATAATGAAAGGATAAGAAGATAATGAGATGTTTGATTGTATTCATGAGCTCATGATTGATATAAGGACTAAGTGATATCATGGTTTGAGTATATAGAATTTTGAGGATTTTGGTATGTGGAAAGTGTTAACTTTTAACTGCACTCATGTTTTCACTAAGGTATTCAAGAGAATACACGATTAAGGACTTTGAATGTTTGGAATGTGACCAACAAGACATATCTTATGATATGTGGGGATCAACGATAGTATTAAATCTCTGGTAATCGTTGTCACTATATTATGAGAGTGGACTGCAGTATTATAAACCTAAAGATTAGACTGGATTATGTTGGACATAAGTTAGTATTGTTTAAGGATAGAAGATTCTCGATATTATTGATGGGATGTTATAGTAACGTAGTTTTAGAAAAAGGGACAACCTGCAGGACGGGCGACAGCCCATCGCTTCGGACAAGGCTGTAGGAATCGAACCCACAACCAAAGTGCGACTGGCCTTTATCGCCTACCACTGGCCTACAGGAAGTCCCTGTTTAGTAGAAACTAGTTTTATTATATTAAGCAGTATGATATATGAAGTATAAGCCCATTTTAGGAACCATATATGATTAATCCCACTATAGATCGACTTATGTATATAAATTTTTCTAACCTTTTGAGATAGATGGAATGACCCGTCATTCTATCACATGATCTGCTAACACTTCACGAATAACAAATTCAACTTCATTTATTTAAGAGATGAAGTGGAAATTGTTAAAGGCACGAACAACAGTGAGATTGTACCAAAATAAAGTAAGTATTTATTCTAATTCAAATTCTTTAACTTTAGGGAAATGATCTTGGAAACCAAAAATGTTGTCCTAGTTCTCTTATACCTGATGAATCAGATGGTACCATAGATCGTCACAAATTTATGGATTTGTGATTACTGGCTTTTCCATAGCCATGTTCTCTACCACTCTCCATCAGAACATGATGGTTAGATTTCTCTTCCATATCCATATTTTCACCTATGTGGAAACCCAGTGATTAGATTATTTGGGTAATCGTTACATTTCATACTTTAGTTTTTAAAGCCATGTTTTGGTATTCCTTTTTACGATGTGGGTTTCTATTAAAGAAACTTTCTAATAGTAAACCATTTATAACCCCGACGAATTTCGAGGGCGAAATTCATTTCAAGGGGGGTAGAATGTAACACCCCGAGATTTTATGAAAAATATTCTTTTTTATTTCACTAATGTCTTGTGTTGTACGCTACAACAAAAGGAGATTGCACAACACGCATCCTTGACTTGCCTTGCATTACACGCAATCACAACCTTCCTCGATAGCGTGTGTGGTACGTAATACCGAGTTTCACTAAACAACATTATGCTATTAAAACTAGCCGTTATGAATAGTAATAACCACTTTTTGGAATTTTATAAATTTTATTTTTCAAAATGGACTTCATTTTTGGACTCAGAATATCGAAATTAGCCTAGGGTGAAATTTTGGTATTTTTCTGAAAACTTTCAATTTTTGATGAATAGTGAAACCACTAAGTGGTAGGTTAAAAACTGAATTTTGCATAAAACTTAATTTTACCGCTTCTGTGATTGGAATTTCGAAAATCCGAGAGACACGGTTAATATCAAGGACTAAAATGTGGTTCAATGAGATGAAAATAATTTTTTGGTGAATAGTAACTTTTTACTTTTTTTTACCGCGGTTAATAGTAAATAGGGTAACTAAGGGTAAATATGATATTACTATTACCCTAACACATGTCCTAATTCTATTGGACAAGTGTAATTCGACCAAAAACAAACTTAGGAATAAAATATGACCATTTAGGCCCACTTGGATTAGATTAGGACATTTATTATTAATTTATTTAAAGAAGGGTTAAAATAGTTAAAATCAAAGTTTAATAAGTAAATCATTTTTAATATGGGGTTATACATAAGATAAATTCGATTGTAAATATTCATTAGAAAGCTAAAAAGATTTCCTACATGATGGAATTTTATTTGTAATTTTTAGACATCAAATAATTTAATTTATTTATGACACAACGATGATGCAGTAATTATCTTATTAATGAAATATTGACATAATTGATGTTATAAACACCCAAATAAATGTAATTTGAGATTTTTTATGAATTCCACTAATTTTATAGGTTAATATGATATATTAATGTTGATTTAATCAACTTTTTTCGAACATTTAATTCTGTTATGACTTTCACAAAAATCATATATCAAATAGTGTCAAAAATTGACACAAAATAGTTTTTAAATCAAATATTATATTATTAGTTGTTATTGTATTCCTAAAAATCTAAGGTTCGTCCAAATGACTTAGATAAAGATATATATATTAATAATAAACAATTTGGGGTTCTTTTGGCATGTTATAGTAAGTATATTAACCATATAGTGAAAGAAAACAAAAAGACATGGTAAAAGTTAAATTATTTAACTTAGAGTTAAATCTAATTGATAAGGTTAAAATAATATCCTAAACTTGTCTAAATTCTATTGGTTGATAGGATTTCGACCCATCCCCACTTTAGCTTCGAAATAAGACCCTTTGGAACCATTATAAACCGATTTTGACTTTAATATAAAATAATATTTTGAGATATTCCTAAGGTGCCCCTCTCCTCCCCTATAAAAGGACACCTCCTCCCCCTCCTCCTCACACCAATTTGAGCACTCAAGCTCGGCCAACCCCTGCCAAAATTCCTTCTCCACTTCCCTAGAAAAATCCTAGAGGTTCTGGTCTTCCTCAAAGACCAATTCTAGTGCCCTAAGAGGAAGTCTCAAAGAGGCACTTCAAAGAAGAGGTAATTACCGTTACCAATTCTTTCATCTTTATTTCTTCTTCCACTTCTTCTTCTTAGGTTGTTTCATTATGAAGTAATAACATCAGTATCACTCATATACTGATATGTTATTATAAGTATGAAACAACCCTATTTCACCATCTATCCATCCTACGGAAAAAGAAATCACCGCGCGTGCGTACGTACGGAATACCGTCTCCACGCCGTGGTGTAATCTATTTTCCACCACCACCTTACATGGATGGGTATAATGGTGTAAAGAATAACTATACATAGTTATTACAACATCATATTGATTCTGATATATTGTATAATCCACTCCAATTCAATTCAATATTTATAGAAACGACATCATCGCTCGTGCGTACGTACGGACTACCGTCTCCACGACGCGATGAGATTCATTCTCCACGTTAACCATTTAAGAATGATTATAATGTATATATAAGAAATAATAATGAAATATATGACATTATAAAGCTACTGGATTTATGTATATATATACATATGTATGTCATCTACTTACTTCCATTTCAAGACAATAAGGAAAGAAAAACAGCATTCATGCGTACGTACGGACTACCGTCTCCATGAACGGTGTTTTTCATTTTATTTATCTATCTATTATATATATATATATATATACTGAATATATATGATATATAAATCATATTTTATATTCTGGGAGTAAGTAAATCATGATATAAGTAATAATGATGTCAAGAACAACAAGTCAAAACACCTACGATAAATGAAACGATTTTACCCAAAACGCTTCTTTAACATGGAATTTACAAAAGAACGGGTAATATAATGTCATAAGTGAACCATATATGATATCATAACAATGAATATGATTCTGTAATAAGTCAATGACATTATTTAAATCATTATACAGGAGGTTCAGACACATACGAAGCAAATTGGACCTAAGGTAAGGGAAATATCACAATCTCATTTTTATCCGAGATTGTTTATTCGTAAGTATTTACTGGGGTGTATCTTATCATCCAAATCCATGTTTCCTCAATATGTAATATTATTTCCATCCACCTACAATGTTTTAAATCCAATTTTACCCTTTGGTGAGTTTTTAGTAAAAGATATGAAAGGAATCTTTTGTCGTTTTTCGTACGAGGTACATTTTGACTTTTTCGACAAAAGTAAAAAAGAATGTTTTTTTTTAAACTTATACGGCACGAACGGATTTTTACGGTTTTATAAAGACTTATTTTCATGAACCTTCCTCCAAAATATTTCATGACTATTTTTAATAAAATCTCTTTCTTTTAAAATTGTACGATGTTTTGTGAAAAGAAATTGATTTTGAAGAAGAAAGGTTATTTTCCTCAAGAATTCATTTCAAGTGTTTTATCAAAATTATTTTCCATATAAGATAATAAAGGGTTATGTTTCTATCCATATTTTTACATTGATTTGACTATGTTGTGATGGAATTATGTTTATGAATTCCTTTATCTTATATGAATGGTTTTATGATGTCATGTTGTTTAAGAATCCCATTTTTATTACATGGGTTATGCAATGATGTATGATTTATGATTTTGTGGCACACATAAGAAAGGATTCATTAAGAGATGGGTGGGACCTATATCTCCCTCCAATGCATTGGGTAAAGATTTCATATCTCATGAGATAGACATGGCTGGAATGGTAGGTTATACCGGTTCAGTGAAACAGGACTGAAACGAGGATTACTCGATTCAGAAAGGGACTTTGTCCACTAAGATAGTCTTGGCAATGAGTCTTGACTAACAAGAAATGATTCTCTATGATTATGTGTGTATGCCAAAATGAGTAATGTTTTAAGTAAGGGTTTCATTTTCACTACTATGATTTATCCCATGTTATGAAATTATGCTCTCTTTTGCAGGTTAAGATTTCCAAAAATGTTATGTTCTTATGAAAATTATGTGATTGATATTTCTTTTGTTTACCCTTACTGAGCATTTGAGCTCACCCTTTTATGTTTTCTTTTCCCCAGGATATAAAGAAAGGTTTTAGGTAAAAAAAAGGAAGATCTTTGTGGGAGATTTTGAAGATCTTTCACCAGGATTAGAAGATTACGTTCCGAGTTTCCAAAGACACTAAACTATTACGATCCTTGTGTGTATATTTTTTTTATGTATTAAGTATTCCGCAAAAGTAATGTAATGTCCATGTACGTTAGGCTTCGGGTCTCTACAAAGAGGGACCATGGTACATGTATTCCTCAATAGATAGAAATTTTAAGGACCCAAAATTCACTCCGGGGAAGTAGATATAAATATAAATCACAAAAAATGAATTTGGTTACACTTATTATAATTGTATGTGATAAAAACAACATTTTTTCAAGTTATCAATGATTTTATTTCCAGGAATTATCAATGAAGCTAAATTAACTATTTGATATATCATTCTAGGATAGTAGAGATACTTCTTGGGATTATAAGTGATGTAACAAGATTCCATTATATTACTAACCAAAGGAAATTTACTAGTGAATTATTGATGGATTTCGAGACAGAAGACACTAAATATTTTTCTACATCAATTCAAGTGGTATAAAAGTTGCCTAAAAATTATGGAGGCTAAAGTGTGAATCAATGGGATTATAGATATTTTATTATGATATTTCTCTATCTTAATGCATCTAGAATTGATATAGTCCATGTAGTCAGTATAAATAATAAAAATAAAAGTGATCCTAAATAATATTATCTTGTGATAACAAAAAGAGTTATGAGACACATCAACGGTTTATCAATCTATGGTCCTCATTAAAATAATAGATAAAATATGAACCTATCTAGTTACACTAATAAAGGCTGGGAAGTAGAATGTGATCAAATTAGTTTAACTTCAGGTGTAAACTATTTATTTGGAGAATGAAGTATAAGTTGATACTATAAGATGAAAAATTCAGTTACTGTAAGCACCATAAAGGTTTAATATGTGGTCACTACAAGATATCTCACGCAGATGATATAAATTAAGGAGTGGATGGATGATTTGAGAGTGGTTTATGAAATATATCTTAGGATTATATGTTGTTATCAAAGTTCCCTTAACCATTCTAAAAATATAGTACGACACTCAAGGTCTAATAACATTGGCATTTAATTTTCCTTCATCAATGATAGTATGTCCAGTGGAGACATTAAACTGTAATTTATTCCTACTAGAGAATAGTAAGATGATATTTTTCCAATGTAATGTATAAATACCCCACCCTTTTACACATAATATTAAATGATTTTAATCATAATTAAACATTAGATTATAAGCCAAGGATTGTGAAGTCTAGTGTATTTGATGACTAGGTACACGAAACATAAAAGATGGGACTAATAAACACTTTATTATTTAATATCCTTAAAAAGATCCTAAAATCCTTTGATACCTTGCATCTACATCGGGTACCCTGGGGATTACATGAACAAAAGGATGAGCTAAAAGCCCAGTAATAGAAATTAATATAAGAATAAAGATTTAGTACAAGAGGTGGAGATCATGACAAAATGATATAAAACGGGATATAGAATCATTACATATAAACAAGGTATCATATAAACATGAATTCATAGTAATGTGGTAGAAACAAAAATCCTGACTTTAGCACCAGTCAAGGCTCGTTGCACATAGAGGAGTACAAGTAAAGGATAACCATTATGACTGTTGTACATAGTATCATGAGTCAAGGCAAACTTCCAGGAAAATTGCACATAACGTATCATGAGACTCAACTTTTCCCAAGGTATTGGAGAGCTATCTAGGTGTACCCATATTAACATGTTCATTAATATTCATTCTACATAAATAATCATACAAAAACATAATTGTACCCATGGAAAGAAATGGGTATCACATTCATGTCTTAAAGAATAATGAATGGGTGTATCATAAAAGTGTCCATGTGATGAATAAATTAAAACATACATGGAAATTAATAAGGTAAATATGCATATATCATGGTAGGTGATTTCAAATAGAAGTGAAAACATGTAAGATGAGTATTTAGGAAATTCTTAGCATTAAAACATTTTATTGCAGTTTCAAAGAAAATACAAAAGATAATTTAAAATCAAAAAGGGAATAATCATTTATATAAAACCAGAAGTGAAACAAGAAGGTTTTCATAATAAAAATAATAATTTTATAAAAGAAATTTTGGCTTAAAACAAATTTTATAGTGCACTTGAAATTGGGTATAAAATTTGGAAGTTCCCTAAAAACGAGTTTTCTTATAGAGATGTATCGAGGAGGGAATCACTTAAAAGAATGTATGTCCTTAAAATGTAATGATGTATGGATATTGAAACATGATTTTGGAGAATATACACATTTTTTAGAAGTTTTACATATAAAATAAAATACTGCTTCATTTGGATAAAAATAAATATTCAGAAATATGAAGGAATAAAGGCGGTTTGGGTAGAATCCATTACAAAATATCGTGATGGTATCAGGTGTACTTAGGAGGGATTAATGAGAGAGAAATGGATTTATGATATTTTATATATCATCAGGGAATTACAGGGAAGGTTATAAATCATACCTCATCATTAATAATTACACATAAAATGGCACAACATGGAGGAGATTCTTGAATAAATGTGAGAAATAGAGGATCCCTTACCATAAGCCCGACAGTGTTCTTCACTTGATCTTAATAAAATTAATAATATAATTAGTTTCATTAATTAAAAATTAAAGAACCTATTTTACAAGTAAATTATTTAGTATAACCTTTTGAGTTCATTCATAACCTTTTTGATTGGTTATGATATTGAATTTCATTGTTCGGGTTAGTTTGTTTCCTTGGTTTTATAGATCAGTTCCCTTATATTCATGTTCGAACACACATGAATGATTAATGTCATTGTACATAATTTAAGTTATATAAAATTATTGAACATATAGAAGATTTCATGGTTATAAAATAAATTTGGTTATTTTTATTGAAGGTGAGTCATTATATAAAACATTAACAATAAACGCTTGGATTAACTTGGCGATTTGGTTTATAATTAATTTGTTTTGTATTTGTATTTTACATAAACTATGAAAAAGTATTACATAAAAACACATAAGATAAAATAAATATTTAATATATTTTTTCAACCATAAAAATGGTTTCATGACCCGAATACAATATGGTAATAAGAATTTATAAACTATCGCCCTTGAATGTGATAAATTCACACATCCGGGATGATGGTTTTGTTTCTTTCATATGAAAGAAGGGGAAAAGAGATCTGATAATGAATTATCCTATTTTCATAATAGAGTTTTATTAAATTTATGTTACTATAGTTATCATACCATTTTGGTGATGGTAGTTTAGGAAAGAAAAAATGAAAAGAAAAGAACATGAAAAAATAAAAGAATCAGAAAGAGGAATTTACCTCTTGAGTTTATCTCCATGGAGAACCTCTTCAGGAGAGAGGTTTTGGTCTTTTAGAAGAAAAATGCCTTATAGGCGTGTGGGAGGAGATTGGGGATAGATTGGGGTAGAATTTTGGGAAGTAACAAGCCTTGATAGGATTGAAGAGAAGGGGAGGTGAGTGGTTTTTTTAGTGGAGGGGAGGAGGGTTTTCTTAATATTTTAATCATTAGTTTATTATTTTTTCATAATAAAAGAAATATTAATTATTATTGTGACCAAAATTAGTAATATATGCAAGTAATTTCTAAACAATATCCATTTAAATTATCTATAACTCAATCATGACGCAAAAATTCAGGTTTTAGCATTTATTGTGAATTATCGTATTTTACAATTCATTAAAAATTCAAGTTTTTTATAAAAATCCTAAAAATTAAACCTAACCATTTTTTCAATGTTTAGAATCCAAAAATAAACTCCTTTTTTGAAAAATAATTTTATAAATATGATTAATTTAATTTTTAATTAAAATCATAATTTACATGAAAAATACAGATTTTAAAACTTTAACGGATTTTATAATGCTTTCAAAAATTTCATAAGGTATAATAAAATTATCATAAAACCCAAATACATAAAATTTCTAATATATGAACACATTTTAGGAAAATATATTTTATTTTAAATTAATTAATTAATTTTAATAAATTATTTTTGACTTACAAAATACTAATTCTTTTACTATGGTCATGTTATCACCTGTAAGATGCCTAAATATTGTTTATACATTTAGGGGTGAGGTTACTATTCCTTTGGAAGATTCACTATTCATAAGAGTTATATTCATATTCATAAGTGTAGTTTACTATTCATAAGGGTAGATTACTATTCATGAAAAAACTATGTTTGTTCCATTAGAGTCCAAACTTCTTACTGATAGCAGCTATGTATGTCAGATTTTTGAAATTCAAATCACAGAAGTGACAATGTTAGGTTTAAAGGTTACATAGTACTTAGTAGTACATTTTGTTGTGATTTCATGTGATTATATGACATAATTATAAGAAGTAAATTTCCATTTATAAAACTTGGGTCATTACATGATTCCCCCTGTATGAAATTTCTCCCTGGAAATTTCATTTTACACTCTAACCAATAAACATGTGTGGGTACATTTCCTCCATTGCCTCCTCCAGTTCCCATGTTGCATCTTCTTAGTTATGTTTCCACCATTATACTTTTAGCAGGTGAGTAGTCTTGTCACATAGAACATTATATCTACAATCCAAGATCTTCACCGGCTACTCCTCGTAAGAAATATCATCCTACAGTTGTACCACCATTGAAGAGAGTACATGTGAAAGATCTATAATATACTTCCTTAAGAGTGATTCATGGAAGACATCCAGTAATTTGGACTTGGTAGGTGGAATTGCTAGATGATAGGCCACAACCCCTAAATGATCAAGAATCTCAAAGGGTCTGATATACCTTGGACTTAGCATTCCTTTCTTCCAAAACCTCATGAACGTCTTCCATGGAGACATGAAAAGAAATATCATGTATCAAATTTTGAACTCAAGGTGTCATCAATGATTGTCTGCATAACTCTTTTTTCAATATTGGGTTTCCTTGATATGTTGATGAATTGTTTTCACCCTCTCCACCATTTCTTAGACCATTTTAGGTCCTAGTAGCTTACTCTCACTAACTTCACCCAAATTCACCGATGATCTTCACCTTTTCCCATAAAGGGCTTCATATGGTTCCATTTGAATGATCGAGTGTAAATTTTTGTTCTATGAGAATTCAACTAGTGGAAGATTTGGGTCCCATGTTTATTTCAATTTTATAGAAGATGTTGTCACCTTATATTCCATTGTTTGAATAGTTTACTCAAAATGGCCATCATTTTCATGATGATAGGTCATACTAAAGTTTAGTTCAATTCTTAAATCTTGTTGGACAATTTTCTAGAACTTCGAGGTGAATCTCAGAAGTCAATCAGTTATAATTCATAGTGGTACTCCATGAATCCTTACCTCTTATTTGATACATATCTGTGAAAGTTGATCCAATTATAATTCATCTTGAATTTGGATAAATTTATATGTCTTTGTAATACAATCCACAACGACCCATATAGAAATGGTTTCTATGGATATCCTTGGATGTCCAGTGAAAAATTCTATAGTGATGTTCTCCCACTTCCATGTTGGTATGGGTAGTGGTTGAATCATACCCTTAGACCTATATCTTTCATCCTTCACTTATTGACATTCCAGGAACTTTGATGTATACTCAGCAATATCTTCTTCATATTATCCCACGAAAAGTTCTCTCAGAGATCTCATTACATCATTGTGATCTATGTGTGAATAGAGAAGGTTGTGATATGTGCATCATTAAAAATATCCATCTTTATCTTTGGATAGGATGTTATACATAATCGTGACCCAAATATTACAACTCGTTCCTCACCAATCTTGAACTATGATGATCTTCCATTTTCAATGGCTTACACCCTTTTCTAAAGTTACATATATTTTCTTTGAGCATCCTTTATTTTCTCCCTGAGGGATGGTTGAAAAATCATTTGAGAAAGGATTTATGGGGTTCCTCCCTTAAAGATCCCCATGTCCATCCTTAAAATATCTAAGAAGATCATATCTTTTTTCAATTCTATTTATTGATAAGGATGCAGGATTCTTTCCACTTTGAGGATTTTCCACCTCATTTGCCTTACAGGGATGGTAGTGGATTGAGCAGTCATAATCCTTGATGAGCTCTATCCATCTTCGTTAGATCATATCAAGCTCTTTTCGGTGAATATATATTTGAGACTCTTGTGATTAGTATATATCTCACACTTCTCCCTATAGAGATTTTTGGTAGTATTAAGACACATAAGATGGGGGTAAATTGAGTTCCTATAAAAATTTATATTAAAAAGTATAATTTTAAATTCACCCAAATTTAAAATTCAGTTACCCAGTTATCCATTAGTAATATTATAAAAGTTCGAATGTTTTATTAATTTCTCAAAAGAGTGATTAGTTATTAGTTATATCAATTTGATAATTAACAACACTTTTGAAACTAATCTAATAATTCAATACTGTTATGAACACTTTATAATACTTACTTTCATAGATCAATTCAATTTTGAGAAATATGTGATAAAACAAAGTAAAAATAAATGTAAAAACATAGTGGAAATGAAATAAGAGGTTCAGTCTCAAGAAAATACCTAATCCTATCTACTTTGATATCACCTACCACTAAGCAGTTTAACTTAATAAACAGTTTGATCTGCACCCTGGATCAGGGTTCACAACAGCACATAGGTTTTCTAGGTCACAAGACCTCACCCACAGTTCTTCATGGGTGCAAACTACCAGGTCACACAAGAACCTCTTCAACACTTATATGTGGGAGTAAAAGGTGTAATAAGGTATGATTAGAAGGATACCTTGTATCCTTTATTTTGATATAAGAGATAGTGTGTGCTAAACAGGAAGATACACCCATTGCTCAAAAGTATGTAAAAATGAACACAATAGAGAAAACAAATATGAGAACAGATTTAGAAGGATATGTGTGTTTTGATATGTAGCTCTAGACTCTTCAGATGTAGCTGATATGAAGTTTTATTCCTCTTCTAGAATTTGACACTAAACCAAAGTGTTCTATTCTTTCTTCCAGGTGAAAGTATGGTACTACAGGTATATTCTTCTCCTTCCTTGATATTCTGAAGTAGTTTTTCAATTATATGTTTATCTCAGTTGACATTTCCTTTTGTGTTCTTATTTTTTTTCTTGAGTTCACAGTGGTTGCCTAAGAGTTGTAGATGTTCTTGAGTATATGTCTCTCACGTAGTCATGCACCACACCTTCTTCTCTCTTCAAAAATGATTTTTTATTCTTGAAATCCAACAAAGGGCACGTTCTTTCCATGTGTATAGGTTAATCATACCTCTTACTATATTCTAAAATTCTTAAAAAGGTCATTAAATATGTTAGTATCATTAAAATACTCATATATGACCGTTAGAAATAATATTAATAAATGAACATTTAAATAGTCTATCAGTGACTCATCTTTCGATGACTCATCTTTCAATGGGTCAGTCTTTAGTGAGTCATCTATTGGTGTGTCATCTATCGATGAGTCATTATATCAATGCGTTTTCTATCAGTACCTCCTTCTTTTGGTGACTCAACCCATTAGTATTTCATTTTATTGTACTTTTCATACATTGGTGACTCATTATATCGATGACATGTAACTTCTTTCGGTAAGACAATTGAACTAATGGTGACTCGTTTCAACGGTGAGTCATCTCTTCTATTAGTGAGACAGTTGATCTAATGGTGAATCATTTCAATGGTGAGTCCTTCCTTCAGTCAATGAGACAGTTTATCTAATGGGGATTCATTTTAATGGTGATTCCTTCCATCTGTTGGTGGGACAATTTATCTAATGGTGACTCATTTCAAACGCGATTCCTTCCTTCCATTTGTATCACCATGCATCTGTAGGTCAATTTGACTAATGGTAGGTCATCTGCATCAGTGAGTCATTTTCCTTTTGGTGTGTCAATTCTTCTTTCGATGTCAATGACTCATACTTAGATAATTTAGGTGTTCTATCTATCTTATGTTACATCAAAGTCAGAGAGTGTTAATGCCCATAATTACACATAGATAATCAGTTATAAGCTTGTCTAGACTTAAACACACACAAAATAGTTACATGATTGAAATCATTTGATATAAAGGATAATGCTTCGACATAATTTAGGATCTATCATGAGATAAGATATATGTTAATATATGTCATGAATTGTGTTAATTAAAACCATTATAGTCAGATATAGTGGCAAAAAATATCATATGGGACAACAATATCACCATTTTGATGATGAAAACTTATGGAATTATTATGTACCATTAGAGAATGATTAATGTAAACAATCTGGTTATTTTCTCCCATAAACAGAGTAACATAAAAAAAATTCATTAATAATGTTCTCCCAATTTTGGGCATAGAAAAAAGTGGAAGGTTAAAAAAACTAAATATATAAACATTGAAGAAGAGAATTGTCATTCATAAGAAAATTATACTAAAATACCAAAATTACATGGTCTCAGTCCTATAAAAAATAATCACTCCACACTAATTGTTAGGGTCAATGTGTTCCTTACCCTTATCATAATAATTAATGATACGTCCAGTAAGTGGTGGCTAAGAAACAAGTAAATCTGAAGAGATCATTAGTGGACGTAAAAGAAAACCTGCTGGAATGGATGGTTCCAAGCTAGGTTTGTGCTGGGATAACTGCTAAGGATGAGCATATTCTATGCTAACAGGCTAGATCTGGTTCAAATCTTAAGCAACCAACATAGGAGAGGATGAATTTTGTCTGAGCGGAGTGAATATGAGTAGCAGCTGGAACAAATATGGCTTCACTCTGATTATTGAGGTATGGTTTCAGATGTTTGATAAAATCCTCAATGATTTATCTTCCCTACTTCATGTCTTTTTGAAGTCATCCTTGTTCTCCAAAAAAATTTCCAACTGAGGGGTGAAGTCCTTTAACTGCATGACTTGTTCTTTGAATGATTTTGTAACTAGAGGTAAAGCCGGATTTTCTACCAAATACTTTAAATGACTTATCAACTTGTTCTTGGAGTAAATCTTATTGAAATATGAATTTATCCTCCTTGCAAGATCTTCTTGTGTGGCAGATGCATCCATGGTATAAAATCTGACCATATCATGCAGATGATCTCTATTATTCTCAATCTTTTCAGGGCATCCCAAGCGAGAGCTATCAAATAGAGCTTTAAGCTCCCCTTTTACAATAGTTCTGACTACCTTAATATCTACATTCTGAGAGGTCTGACTAAATGTGGAATGAATAGTAGTAGGAGTTGAGGATGAATTAGACTACATAATTTCCATTACATCATTTCTCTTTTTGAAAAAATCCGGAACTTTAAGATGAGAAACGAGATCCTCAAGTCATTTCATGAAACTTTCCATTGTATTCCTGTTCTTAATGGTAAGAGAATTGATTTTAGTGGTTATATTCTCCATGTCATTCCCAAGCTTGGTGTTGCTTATCACAATTTTTTCTAGAGTTGTAATCAAATTTGGCTAAATTTCATTTATCACCATCTTGGAAAATGAAACAGCATCATCTTGAGATACACTTGTTGATGTAGGAGTAGAGCTAGAAGTTATAATTTTCCATACACCTTCATGCATAAACTTGATATATTTTAGTATATAAACCATCTCAGTGTTTTCTCTCCTGGATTCATCAATATCACATCTCATCTGAGATTTTACTAAAAGTATTACTGATGAACATACATCATCCTTGAATTTTTCCAAGTCCATATTAATGACATGGTAACTAGAAAGTATCTCACCCACTGGTTCCTTGGTAGTAAGCATAAACACTTCATCATCTGAATCTTCAAACTCTAATCTGAGTGCCACATACCCAGGATTCATCTCCCATTCATCAATTACATCATCATCTTGAAAATTGAGTGCATCAAGCCTTACTCTTCCAAATTGATTCTCTTCACCAGCTTGAGCTTCTTTTTCTTGAGGCTCCCCCTTAGTGTCATCCTTCTTGGCAGTTTTCTCCCCCTCACTTAATGCTTTATTTATAGGTTTGTTCTTTTTATGTATAGTTTTTTTTCTTGTTTATAGAGCTTGAGAAACAGACTCTGGTGAAGAAACATTTCCATTTTGAATATCACCCTCAACAGATACACCAGCATTGGCTTTTAACAATCTATATATTAATAGCATCTGGATTTCCATCAGGATGATCAGATTCACAATCACTGCCACTTTCACTAAATTCTTCATTATCACCATATTCAACCTTTTCATCGCCATATCCATCATTATATTCCCCATAATCGTTTTTTACTGTATTTTGCACTAATTGAACCACTACCATCTTCCACTTCTTCATCTTCTTCCTCACTGGATTCACTAACATATTCTACACTTCCTTCAACTTCTGTATCATCACTTCCAGTAGATTGGAGAATAGGTTCCTGATAAGGTATGTCCAAAGGTGGACTTGGAGGTCCAATAGAAACCCTTTTTCTTGGTCCAGTTGTGTTTGGGTCACATCTATTATCAATTAGTGATCCCTCATCTGTGACAGGATTAGTAAGCTCCTCATCTTTATCTGAAGAATAGATTACTTGAACAACTAGACTGAGATCAAGATCCACTAAATTGATTGGTATAACTGGATGATCTATAGGATTGAACTTTCTATACAGCCTATCTTCATCACAACCCATTCCTTCCTCCATGGGTTCTAGTTAATTTTCATTCTCTTAAAGGTGTCAGAACTTAAGTAGATTCCACTACATTCAGTAAATACTACATCATAAACTTCACATGCATAGAATTTCTCATTTATCATTGTTGAAATCATTCTGGAGTAGAATAGATAATTTGACGTACAACTGGTTTTCATCATTTCATTTATGTGAACCATCATATATTTGCACAGATTCAATTTAAATCCTTTCTGTAGAAAATACATGAAGTATACATCCTGATTCTTGAGATAAAAAAGTCCCCTTTCCTGGGAAAAATATGGTGTGGAATAAACATAAATAAAATTCTTCACTCTCCATTTAAATTTGATTCAATGGGTCTCTTATGTTCCTCAATTCGGATTAGCTCTTTCAGAGCTATCTCATAACAAAATAATTCACTTTTGGTTGGAGAAGTTCCTTGATAATACTCAAATATTCCTTCATGGGGAACTTTAAGACATTCATCCCAATGGTTTGAAGAGAATGTGATTATATTCCCTTTTACTATCGACATGAACTAGGTGACATCACTTCCATCCAATAGATTTTCCATATTCATGAACAATTCATGTACCATCTTCGGGTAGAAGACTCTATCATTGTTTTCAAACCAATCACGCCATCCTAGTTATTGTATCACCCTTAACAGCAATGACATGATCTATAAGATCCATTCCAACAGTACATCTTTCTCTAAAGTTACAAATTTATTTTCCATACCATGATTTATAGGAGTTGAATATTTTCTCGATTCAACTTTTTGTTTCATAGAAGCACAAGACTCACCATCATCAAGAACTCGCTTCATGTTCACCATTCCAATCCATTCAGTTTGAAGGTTAGAAGGTAAAAGTTTGGGGGAATAGAGACCAATGGTTGAGAGTGTTCAGAGGTAAAAGACTACAGTGGATTGATTCAAATTTATATCATTTAGGAATTTTTAAATTACGCAATCATGAAATCATCAATCCGGTTCAAAAAAATTATTGAAATAGTGTTGTTTTGATGAAAACATAAAACATATAACACACAACAATTCATCGATGTCGGTATGATAGATTTTTCATAACACTAATGGTGTTGACATGAGAAATTTTTGGTGTTATCATGAAAATTTTGTCGGCATGACATAGGGTCAGTGTCGTCATGCAAACTATATCGGCATGACATAGCGTCAGTGTCAGCATGACCAATTCACTAAAATAGATAAAATAAATAGAAACAAAAGGTCTTAAATACTGATTATTCCTAACTCATGTCTGATGCAATTCATTCTTTCAAAGTTTAACGGCTTAGTTATTATGTCCGTAAGCTGATATTTAGTTCCAATAAATTTTAAAGTGATATCACCCTTTTGATAATGATCTATAAAAAATTTATATCTTACATCAATATGTTTCGTTATTTGAATGAGAAAATGGGTTCTTAGAAATGTTAATAGAACTTTTATTGTCACATTTTATAGGTACATGTCTAAATTGATATCCATAGTCTAGTAGATTGTGTTTCATCCATAAAATCTGAGCACAATAACTACTAGAAGCTATGTATTTTCCTTCGGTAGTAGATAATGCAACAGAATTCTGTTTCTTACTACACCATGAAACCAATGACTTTCCCACAATGTGACATGTTCCACTGGTTCTCTTTTTATCTAATTTTCATCTACCAAAATAAGCATTATAAAAACTCATTATATCAAAATATTTTTATTTATGGTAAAACAAACCTAAATTGATAGTATGTTTGAGGTATTTAAAAATTATTTTAATAGTATTTAAGTGAGATTGTTTGGGGTTATCTTAAAAATGGAACACATACACATACTAAATATTATATCTAGACTACTAGCAGTCTAGTAGAGAAAACATCCTATCATTCCTCTTTTAGAGGATTGATCAACAAATTTACCATTTTCATGAAGATCTGACATTATTGCAGTACTCATTTGAGTGTCAATACATTTTAATGCCATCAAAGACAAATATTTTTAAAATTTATTTTATCTATTTATTCTTATTTATAATTATACCTTCTTTATTTTGAAAAATATGAAATTCAAGAAAGAATTTGAGTTCACCCATCAAACTCATTTCAAATTTTCTTTGCATCATTTTAGAAAAATCAATACATAAAGAATTTCATGAAGATCCAAAAATGATATCACCTACATCAATTTGAACTACTAAAACAAATTTAGAAATTTGTTTTATAAATATATTAGGATATGAAATTACTTAGATTAATCCTTTTGTAATGATAAAATTACTGAATATATCATACCAATCTCTTGGGGATTATTTTAAACCATATAAATATTTTGTTAATTTGAAAACAAGTTTTTTGAAATGAGGGTTTTTAAAACTAGGGGATGGTTCAACAAAAACATCCTCAATTATATACCCATTTAGGAATTCACTTTTAACATCCATTTGATGAAGCGTGAAATTAAAATCAGAAGCATAAACAAGTAGGATTCTGATGGCCTCAAGTCTAAGAAGAGGTGAAAAGTTTTATCATAGTCAATGACTTATTCTTGATAATAACCTTGTGCAACCAATCTGTATTTATTTCTAACAATGTAACCAGATTCATCTAATTTGTCCCTAAACACCCACTTAGTGCCTATAGTCAGGGTTTCTTTGGTTCTATCCCTATGTATCCAAAACTTACTTCTTTAAAATTGATTAAGTTCTTCTTGCATACACATCACCCAAAATTCCTCTTTAATTGCATCATTGATGTTTTTAAGATCAAGTTGGGATAAGAAATCATGATTTTCAAGCTAGTTTCTAAGAGACACTCTTGTCTGTGCCCATTTATCTAAGTATCCATTAGCTTCATCTAAATAATGGTTCTTGGGAGTTCTAGTTGGTCTAGAAAAGGAGCGGCTAGTAATTTCAGATTCATCTTGATGTTCTGGTTCATCATGTCCAGAGTCTGAAAAATTTCCAAAAATTATTGATTTAATAGATTGCTTGACAAGAGGAATAGATTATTTTGAATTTATTTCTAGACTTGTCACATCATCTTCAAGGTTCTCTAGGGATATCTTTGGTTCATGTGTATTTGTTTCACTAAATTTGAAATTCACAGATTCTTCCACACACTTGGTTGTTTTATTAAATACTCTATAGGATTTATTAGAGGTTTAGTAACCTAGGAATATTCCATCTTCACTATTGGATGTACATTTATCAAGATTGTCCTTTTTATTGAGAATATAGAATATGAAACAAAAAACAATGAAGTAACTAAATTTAGGGTTTCTATTGTTCCACAACTCATAAGGAGTTCTTTTGATAATTGATCTAACTAAGACTATTATTTATGTATCAATTTGTATTCATAGCGTCAACCCAAAAATAAATAGGTAGATCATATTCATTAAGCTTTGTTCGTGCTATCTCTTGTAAGGTTATATTTATTCTTTCAAAAACTTCATTTGGTTGAGGTGTCCTAGGGGTAGATAAGTTATGGCCATAGCCATTGTGTGAGAAAAAAGATTCAAATTCTCGATTTTTAAACTAACAAACATGATCAATTCTTGAGGATTTTATTTTATGTTCACTTATATTTTCAACTATTTTATCATACATGGTGAAGTAATTACATCCTTCACTTTTTTGAGCTAAGAAATAAGTGCAAGTATACCTAGAAGAGTCAACTACAAGAAATAGACATAGTTCTTCCCATTTAAACTAGAATCTCAAGAGGGTAAAAACAATTCCATGTTAACTAACTCCAAATGTTGTGAAGTTGAAACTTATTTCTTTGATTTCAAAGATATCTTGGGTTATTTACCCTTTTCACAAGGATTACAGACTTTGTCATTTGAAAACTCAAGTTTGTGAATATCCTTAAATGAATCTTTTCTTGTAAGATTTCTAAGAGAGTGTACATTACAGTGTCCTAATATCCTATTCCAAAGCCAATACTCATTATTAAAGGCACTTAAATAATAAAATTTTTGAGAAACTGAAGAATCTAAGTTAAAAAAATATATAATTTCATTTCTAAAAGCAGAAAATCCTAATTAATTTTTACAGTTGAAAACATTACAAGAATAATTTTCAAATTCAACATGGAATTCATCATTACATAATTGTGAAATACTATGAAATTATATTTCAATCCATCAACAAAAATTAATTTAGAAATTGACACTGAGTTAGAGTTACCAATCTGGCCTAAGATAATTATTTTTCCTTTAGCTTTGTCACCAAATGTAAAATATCCACCATAAATCTAGATTAGGTTCTTCAAGCATGAAAATATCCTATCATGTGTCTTGAACTTCCACTATCCAAGTACCATAATCTCCTACAAGAGTTCTTCATATATATTTATTACAAAAAAACAGATATTGGTACCCAAACATGTTTTGGTCTAGTGACATTATTAATCGGTGCTTTAGGTACCCATATTTTCTTCATGGGTTTCCAATAAGAATTATATAACATATTTGAAAAATAGACTCTATTTGATCCTGAAAAAAAAAGAGGTTGTAAAAGATTTTTTAGAATAATAACTAGTAGAAGTATTTTGTTTTTTAGATAGAAAAATAGATTTTATAGATTTGGTTAAAAATGTGTTTTAGATAGGTTTCTCTATCCATGTTGATATACAATTCCAAAAGTATACTTAAGAGCTATCTGTTTACCAATTATTTGAGTAAATGTATTTTTCCCATTGTTAAACATTTATATATCTTTCTTAAATTTCTCATTAGATTTTTTTAGTTCATTAGTTTCACTCAGTAGTTGAGAATTCTTGTACTTTTTAGTAGTAAGTTCATAATTAATATTTATAGTGAGAGCATGTTATTACTTTAAATATTTATATTTATCTTTCAATTTAGTGCATTTCTCTTCCAGCATGTTATATTATTAAAATATTTCATCACTTGTCATATTTTTTGAATCACATACATTTCTAGAATATTAATAATTGTATGTATGAGATTCTAAGGTTACCTAAGACGTGTTTTTCATAAAACACATATTTTCCATGTCATCTATCTCATCATGAGATGATGCTGATTCACTGGATCTATACTTAGAGGCACTCCAGGTGGCCTTCATCAATTTCTTATAATTATTGTCTTTATTTTCATAATTCATTTTGTTCTTTAATTTTGGATAGTAAGCTATGACATTTCCTATCTTCTTACATTCATAACAGGCAATCTCCTCTGATTTGTCATTTCTTTTCCTATCCTTTTTCTAGTTGCCCTATTTTCATATCTTCCTTTACAATTGGGCTTCTGGAACAACTTCTTGTTTCTATATAATTTCGTGAATCTTTTAACCAGATGATCCATCTCTTCATCACTATCTAATGTTGATTCATCCTTACTAGATCTTTCAATATAGGCTAGCACCTTATCTTTTTCCACATACTTAGAGGTAGTAGTCTTGAAGGGTACATATTTCCTCTTAGGTTCATCCTCTTATTCATTGTTGACTATCAACTCTTATTCATACTTCATCATTTTTTCAATGAATTCTTTGATAGGTAGTTTGTTGATGTCACATGATTCTCTAATTGAGATAGAAGTTCATCTCCATCTATTAGGTAAACATATGACTATTCTTATATTTTGTTCTTTTGCAGTAACATCTCTTCCAAGAGATATCATAGTGTTAACTATTTCATTAAACCTGAGATATATGTCAGAAATAATATCATCATATTTTATCTTAATGTTATCATATTTAATGATATGTGTGTTAAGTTTCATTTCCCTAACACCAGAGGTTCTTTCGTGTGAATCATATAAGGTGCCCCAAATTTCATGGACTAGTTTACATGAAAAAATGTAATTAAATTCTTCATCTCCTAGATAACAGTATAAGGAATTCATCGATTTGAAATTTTTTTATAATAAACCATAGTTGGGTCATCCCAAGTAGTTCTAACAGTAGTAGGAATCTAATATTCATACACAATTGAAGACCAAATTTCCAAACCCATACTTTCTTAGTGCATTTTCATTTTAATTTTTCATTGTGCATAATTCGGTCCATTAAACACTGGAGGTCTGTTTTTAGAATAACCTTCCAATCTATTATCCATACTAAAGAATGAAGTATTGATACTTAAAGAACTAAAAATTTAGAACTAATACAAATTTTGAGATCTTTAAAAAAGAACTAAAACCATAGTTGAGAAAGATTAAAAATGACTAGAAAACTAAAAATTCCAAATCCCTTTGAAACAAAATGTTGGTTAGAGTAGGACACTCAAGAGGGGGGTGAATTGAGTTCCTATAAGAAATCCTGTTAAAAATTATAATTTGAAATCCCCCTGAATTGAAAATTCAACTGCCCTGTTAGCCAGCAGGGAATTTAAAAGATCTTGATTGTTCTATCGATTTCTCAAAATAGTGATTAGATTAAAGTTATATCAATTTGATAATTGATTAAAATTCTAAAACATACCTAATAAGTCAATATTGTTATAAAAACGTACTAAAATTAACTATCAGAGTTCAATTTAGTTTCATGAAATATGTGATAAAATTGAGTAAAATTAAAAGTAAAAACACAGTGAAAATGAAACAAGAGGTTCAGTCTTGAGGAGATACCTAATCCTCTCAACTTAGTGATCACATAACACAAAGTAGTTTAACTAAATAAACAGTTTGATCTAAACCCTAGAACAGGGTTCACAATAACACACAGACAGTCCAGGTCACAAGACCTCTACCACAGTTCTTCATGGGTACAAACTACTAGGTCACACACAGACCACTTCCACACTTATCCATGGGAGTAAAATGTGTAATAAGAAATCATTGGAAGGATATATTACACCCTTTAGTTTGATATAGGAAACATTTTGTGCTAAACAGACATATACACACACTTCTCAAAAGTATGTAAAAATG
This sequence comes from Viscum album, assembly GCA_963277665.1. NCBI lineage: Eukaryota > Viridiplantae > Streptophyta > Magnoliopsida > Santalales > Viscaceae > Viscum > Viscum album. Next base: position 1,875,018,228 of record OY728150.1, on the reverse strand, counting down.
TACACAACAGAGAAAAAAAATATGAGAATGGATTTAGAAGGCTATATATGTCTTGAGATACATCTCGGGACTCTTCCGATGTAGATGAGATGAGGTTTGAGTCCTCTTCAAGAATTTTACATAAAAACAGAGTGTCATATTCTGGCTTCTAGGTGAATGTATGGTTCTGCATGTATATTCTTATATTTCCTTGATATGATGAATTAGTTTGTCAATTCGATGTTCAACTCGTTTGAGATTTCATCGTGTGTAATTATTTTGGTTCTTGTGTTCATCGTGGTTTCATAATAGTGTCAGAAGTTCTTCAGTATGTATCTCTCACACAGGCATGCACCACACCTTATTATCACTTCAAAAATTCTTTTTTATTCTTGAGGTTTGACAGAGAGAACGTTCCTTCCATGTTTATAGGTTCATCATACCTCATCCTATCTTCTAAAAGTCCTAAAAACATCATTAAATATTTCATTATCATTAAATGAATCAAATATGACTATTTGAAAAAATATTAACAATTAAAAATTTAAACAGTCTATCGGTTACTCATCTTTCAGTGAGTTAGTCTATCGGTGAGTCGTCTGTTGGTGAGTTTGTCTATCTGTCAGTCTTCTGTCGGTGAGTCAGTCTATTGGTGAGTTTTGTGTCATCACCTCCTTGTTTTGAGGACTCAACCCATTGGTATGTCATTTTTTTCAGTCTTTCCATATGTCGGTGACTCATTATATTGGGGTCTTTTTCAATTTATTGGAGATATAGTTGAACTAATGGTGACTCATTTCAATTGTGAGTACTTTCTTATGTTGATGAGACAGTTATTAAAATGGTAACTCATTTTAATGGTCAGTCCTTCCTTCTCTCGGTGAGACAGTTGATCTAGTGGTGACTCATTTCAACTATGAGTCCTTCCTTATGTTAATGAGATAGTTGATCTAATGGGGACTCATTTCAATGGTGATTCCTTCCTTTGGTCGGTAGCACCATGCATCGGTAGGTCACTTGGAGTGACGGTAGATCATCTGCATCTGTGAGTCATTTTCCTATCGGTGTCTCAGTTCTTTTGTTGGTTTCAGTGACTCATACTTAGATAATTTTAGTGTTCTTTTTGTATTATAGTACAGAAAATTCATAGACTATTAATTCCCATAATTACATATAGATAATCAGTTATAATCTTGTTTAGACTTAAACACACACATAAATAGTTATATGATTGAAATGATATGATATGCAAGATAGTTCTTTAACATAATTTAGGATCTGTCATGACTTATGGTATATGTAAATATATGAGATTATTTGTGATAATTAAAACCATTATAGTCAGAGATAGTGGGAAAAAATATCATATGGGCCAAAACAGATAATATCGCTTGATTTTCAATGCAATAATCACAAAAACCAACTCTAGATCATGTGTAGGACAGTTTTTCTCATGAATTTTTAGCTACCAAGAGGAATAGGCTATAACATTGTCATTTTTCATCAGTACAAAGCCTAATCCCTTCTTTGAAGCATCATTGTACACCACAAATTGTTCTCCACTTGTTGGGAGTGTGAGTACTAGCGTAGTGATTAGCCTCTTTTTCAACTCCTTAAAATAGTCCTCACATTATTGAGTCCAGAGAAACATCAATCCCTTCATAGTCGGCCTGGTCATTGGGTTTGACAATAGTGAAAAGTTCTTCAAAAATCATCGGTAATACCCATCTAGACATAGAATGTTTCGGATCTCCATTATAGATGTTTTCCTAGGCCACTCTTCAAGTACCTTTGTCTTGGAAGGGTCCACTGATATCCCTTTACTAGTAATAATATGCCCCAAGAATGTTACTTCCTCCATCTAAAAATCATATTTATTATACTTTTTATACCAGTTATTCCTTCTCAAAGTTGTTAACACAATATTAAAATGCTCCCCATGTTCCTCCGTTCTCTTGGAGTATATCATTATATAGTTGATAAAGACTACCACAAATTTTTTGAGGTAATCTCTTAAAAGTATATTTATTAAATCAATGAAAATTCCTAGAACATTAGTGAGTACAAAGGGAATCACTATGAACTCATAGTTTCCATACCTCATTTGAAAGATATTATTGGGAATATCTTCTTTCCTCAACTTTAATTGGTGATATCCTGACCAAATTTCCACCTTAGAAAAATAAATGGCACCATGAAGCTGATCAAAAAGGTCATCTATTCATGGCAGGGGATACTTGTTCTTTGTCGTGATTTTATTGAGCTAAATATAATAAATGCAGAGGCGCATTGATCCATCCTTATTATTGAAAAATAGGACTAGAACACCCCATGGTGAAGCACTCGGGAGTATAAAACCATTCTTCATATTATCCTGTAACTGCTTCTTCAGCTCTTCCAACTCTATAGTGGACATTCTAGAAGGTTTCATTGATATAGGCAGAGATCGATAAATATTTTCAATTGAGAACTGAACCTCTTGATCATTTGGAAGACCAGGAAACTCTTCAACAAATAAATTAGTGTAATACCTCATGATGTTAATGTCTTCAAGCATGATTCCCTCATTTTTCTCAGTCCTTTGAGCTAGAAATGGTTGCTCATAATGAATTAATATCCACAATTGGGACACGAATTCAAAAAGAGATTAATCTTCCTCCTTATACATGTAAGTAATTGGAGGATTCTTCCGGATGTGAAGAGAGATATCCCTTTCCAGACAGTTGATGTTGTCTTTGTATAGAGATAGTTAATCCATGCCAAAGATAGTGTCAAACTCCACTAAATGGAGTATGAAGAGATTTCCCAGACAGTTCGGTCTAAAAATAATAACTAGGTAGGAATTATAAACAATGGACACAATAATTTCCCCATTAGATGTCCTCACAGATAACATATCCTCCAAATTTAGATGTGATTTTTTAATAGTTCTACAAATATTGCAAGATATTAAAGAATGTGTAGAAACAGAATCAAATACTAAATTTTTTTTGTAAGGAATAACTTTCATACCTATCACAACATCATTGTCTGGATCCTAATTAGACGTAGTGATAGTATAAGCCCTTCCTTGTTTCCTTAGAGGTTATTATTTACTACCTCCGACAAACCTCAACTTAGGGAAATTGTATGCATAATTCCCATGATTCTTATAGTTGAAACACTACACTATAGGCTGAGTATTGATTTTAACCTTCCTTTCTTCTTTCACTTTAGCGAGATTCTTCATATCTTGTTGGTAGTTTTTAGCACGATGTCCCAACTTTCCACATTTAAATAAATTCCTAGTCCCCTTTAGATAGTTCCCAATATGATTCTTCCCACAATTTTTACACGTGGAATGTTCGGGCTTCTTTCCACCATGGAATTTATTTGGGGAACTGCCCACATTAGATTCTATTTTCCTCTTTCTATCATTGGTCTCACAATACTATTGAGAGTCTCTAATCTTCATTTCATCCTTGAGGGCACAACGTACAATCTTTTCATAATTGTTGATGTCTTGAATCGCCAACTCTTTTTGTATACTCGTCTTTATTCCTCTAAAGAAGCGATCCACCTTCCTCTCAGTGTTCAAGATAAATATAGAGGTGTACCTTACAAGACTTTTGATGTTTTAATAATATTCCATGATGTACTCTTTTTCCTTATTCTTGAGTCTGAGGAACTTACTTTCCATCTCGTGATGGAGGGTTTGAGGGAAATATTTATTGAAAAACATTCTCTTGAATTCCTTGAAAACAATTGAATCAATTTCCTCTTATGGATTCATATTATTGATCAGTTTCCACAACTGATTAGCTTACCTATGAAAATGATAGACCACCACCACCACTTTCTCTTATTATAAGAACTAGAGGATATAGAATAAATTTTCAATGGAGTTAATCCACTATTCCACGAGGAGGGGATCAAAATATCCACTAAACTTGGGAGGATTTTTCCACATAAAGGATTCAATGGAATCATTCTATTTCCATGGAGGCAGTGGGTGTTCCACATGATTCAAGCTATTATTCATAATGTGATCCAACTGAGCAAGTACTATCATGATGTTTTGAGAACAGGTTCCCATCATATGAGGCATATCATTAGGAAAATCTTCACATTATCTATCAAATTTATTGTTGAAACGTGTACCTCTATTTTATTCCTTTAACTAAGAAAAAGAACATATAATTAGAGGGCTTCAATACATAGCTATTGAGCATAAAAAATAAACTTTTAACATAATAGGAGAAAATTTTAATGATAAGTATATCCTAACTTGTAATTCCCTATTTTTAAATCTAGTTTATCCGTAATATATTTCTTAAATTATATTCTTATGGGATTTTTTTCATTCCCTTAACAATGGTTTGTACCTAACATATAAATATACCAAATCATATCCCCCTGGAGTGTCAAAAAAAAGAATGAATCAAGCCCCATTTTCATGCACCAGTTCTCATTCAAGTCTATTTCAAAGTGGGGGTTTTAGGTTTTACCCCTAGATAAATCTATGCTAGAGCCAACTATACCTATTTTTATCCATACAGTGATGTAATTTCTTGATAAACCACTTACTATGTACTTATCAAAATTTAGGGTAGATTTCTTATACATAGTGACATCCTTATGGTTCTTACAAAAGTCCTATATTGTTAATCTCCAAAAATAACTAGATTATCCTATGATATCAACTATAAAGACCCTATCCCTTTAAACATAACATTACATAATCTTAATCTTAATTAAACATCAAAGTACAAGCCAAGAATCATGAAGTCTAGTGTATTTGAAGACTATGTACATAAAACTTAAAACATGGGACTAAAAACACTTATTTATTTAATCTCCATAATGATATCCTAACTTCCATTGATCCTTACATCTGCATAGGGGACCTTAGGGATCACATGAACAATGGGATGAGATAAATTCTAGTAAGTGAAATTACTATAGGAATAAGGATTTAGCACAAGGGTTAGAGATCATGAAAAAATAATATAATATGTAATGTATAATCATAACATATAAACATGGGATCATATAAACATGAATTCATAGTAATGTGGTAGAAACATAAAACATGACTTTAAAACTAGTCCATTATTGTTGCACATAGAGTATCACAGGTCAAGTTTAACCACAAAGGCCATTAAAAATAGTAGCACAAGTCAAGGATAATCACAAAGACCATTGCACATAACGTCTCATGAGACTCAATGTTACCCAATAAATTGGAAGACTATCTGGTTGTACCAATATTAAAATGTTAATGAATATTGTTTCAATATAAATAATCATACATAATGAATCATATATAAACATAAGGGACCCCCGAAATAGAATTGTGTATCACATTTATGTCATAAAGCATAATGAATGGGCGTATCACAAAATTGTACATGATAGAATAAAATTAAAACATACATGAACATTAATAATGTAAAATAGGCATATATCATTGTAGTTTATGTCAAAAATAAGTGACAAAATTTAAAATTATTATTTAGGAAATTCTTAGCATTAAAACATTTTAATGTGGTTTTAAAAAAATACTAATGTGCATTTAAACTCGAAAAGGGAATAATAATTTATATAAAACCAGAAGTGAAATGAGAATGTTTTCATAAAAGAAATAAATATTTTATAGAAATGATGGTGGATTGATAAATGGTAGAGGTCTCTTGAAATTTGGTAAAAATTTGCAAAGTTCCCTTAAAACGAGTTTGCTTATTAGGAAGTATAGAGGAGGGAACCACTTAAAAGCATGTATATCCCCATAATAGAATGAGGGATGGATATAGAAATATAATTTTTGAGAATATAAACAGTATATATATTATTTTCATAAAAAGAAAAGACATATTCATTTGGGTAAAAATAAATATTGAGCAACCCTAAGGAATAAAGGCAGTTCATGTATAATCCCTTATGGAATATCATCATGGTATCAGGTGTACTTAGGAGGGATTAATGAGAGAGAAGTGGATTTGTAATAATTTATAAATAATTATGGAAGTATGGGTAAGGTAATAAATTATACCTCATCATTATTAATTACAAGTAAAAGGGAATAACATATAGGAGATTCTTGAGTAAATGTGAGAGAGGATCCCTTACCTTAATCCTGATGGTGTTCTTCACTTGATCTTATTGAAATGAATAATAAAATTAGTTTCATTAATTAATAATTAAATAACCTATTTTACATGTAAATGATTTATTATAACCTTTTTTATTTCATTCATAACCTTCTTGATTGGTTATGAGGTTCAATTTCATGGTTTGGGTTCTTTTGTTTCCTTGGTTTTAATGATCAGTTCAGTTATATTTATGTTCGGACACACATGTATGATGAAGGTGGTTGTCCAAAATTGAAATTATATAAATTTAGTGAACATAAAGAATATTACATGGTTATAAAATTTATTTAGTTAATTTTTGTGAAGTTTAATCATTATATAAAACATTAATGACAAGTGCTTGGATTAACTTGGCGATTTTGTTCATAATTAACTTATTTTGTATTATTATTTTACATAAAGTGTGAAGAAGGATTATAGAGAAACACCTAAGATTAAATACATATCTAATAGTTTGTTTAAAAAAATGTTTTCATGACCTAAATAAAAAATGGTAATAGAAATTGATAAATCTTCGTCCTTGAATGTGATAAATTAACACATCTCGGATAGTGTTTTTCGTTTCTTTCATATGAAAGAAGGGGAAATGAGAAATTATAATGAATGATCCCATTAGAATAAAAAATTTATAGAAAATTTATTTTACTGGAGTTATCACACCTTTATGGTGAAGGGAGTTTAGGAAAGAAAAAAGAATAGAAAAGAACATGAAAGAAAATAAAAGAATGGGAAAGAGGAATTTACATCTTGAGTATATCTCCTTTGAGAACCTCTTAAGGGGGGCATTGTTATCTCGAGTATACCAAGGGATTTTAGACGTGTAAGGGGATATTAATGAGATATTTGGTCAGAATTTAGGGAAGTAAAAAGGCTTTATAAGAGTGAAGAGAAGATGGGAGTGTGGGTTGTTTTTATAGTTGAGGAGGACGATTTTCTTAATATTTTAATCATTAGTTTATTATTTTTTCATAAGACAGGAAATATTAATTATTATTGTGACCACAAATAGTAATATGTGCATGTTAGTTCTAAACAATTTCCATTTACATCATCCATGACTCAAGCATGATGCATAAATTCTGGTCATATCATTTGTTGTGAATTATCGTATTTTACTATTCATCGAAAAATCATGTATTCCAGAAAAATCCCAAAAAATAACCGTAACCATTTTTTTATTTTTATAATCCAATAATGAACTTAGATTTTAAAAATTAATTTTATAAATATTATTAATTTAATTTTAAAATAAAATTATAATTCACTTGAAAAATACAGATTTTAAAACTATAACTAATTTTATATTGCTTTCAAAAATGAAATAAGGTGTAATAAAATTTTCATAAAACTATAATAAATAAAATTGTTAATTTATGAACACCTTATAGGAAAGTATATTTTCTTTTACAATAATTATTTAATTTAAATTAATTATTTATGACTTACAAAATTACTAATACATTTACTATGGTCATATTATCACTTGTAAGATGCCTAAATTTTATTTATACATTCATGGGTGAGGTTACTATTCTATTGGATAATTTAATTTTCATAAGGGTCGTATTTATAATCATAATGTTAGGTTATTTTTCATATAGGTGGATTACTATTAACCAAAAAATATGTTTTTTCATTAGACTCCAAACGTCTTACTGATAGCAACCATGTATATCAAATTTTTGAAATTAAAATCACATAAGTGATAATATTATGTTTAAAGATCACATGGTACTTAGTAGTTCATTATGTTGTGATTTCATGTGATTATATAAAATAACTATAAGAAGTAAATTTCCATTGATAAACATTGGGTCGTTACATAATGACTAAGGATATATTTAACTCATCAAGGATAAACATTAATGGATATCCCCTCCAATTCCATTTAAAAAAATTTGGAGGAAACCCAATGAGCCATGGAGTATTTTTGCAAATGTATAAATATAAATGTTTGACTAATTTTATAGAAGTTATGGAATACTATAAAAGGGGGATACAAGTTTCTTCAAAAGGGTTTTTTCAATCCATATCATTTTATAATTTAGGGTCTTGTGTACAGTGAATGGGGGAGTTATATTAAATAGTGATTTTCCTTATTGACGTGGAGTGCCTTATTACTTGTCTAAAATGATTTTTATTACTAACATATGGAGTTATCTCAAAAACACTAAAATAATATATGGTGTGGTGTCAAAAGGTTTATCACAAGATAATGGTTATTGTTTGGTGTCTCATAAATTGTAATTTGGGTGTAAATGTTAATCACTCTGAAAGAGTCTCAAGGTTTAACAAAAAATCCAAAGTGAGATATTGATGAGAACTTGGAATTTTTTTTTAAAAAAAATCCTTTTTTAACTAGTTGTTAGAGGATAGATATTATATTTTAGAATATTTTTTAATTTCTTTGAGGTTTTTAGATATTCAATGGAATTGAATGAATAATATTTATAGATTAATGGGTGAAAAAAAATTATGAAAATATCCTTCTCCATAAATTTTAAGCGATAGTTTTTTATGTTTATATGATAGATGATGATTTCATAAGAAATAACTTTTATGAGATGATGTTTTATATGATAGGAAATATTTTTTTTGATAAAATTTTATTCTATGAAATTTTGATGTATAATAATGAAGACCTATATAAAAATCACATCTTTATATGATAGACTATATCCTATGAATGGATACTTGCAGAATATGATTTATGCATTTAAGGGGAATTGTAAATGATAAAAAAATATTCTATGATATACCAAATTTTAATATATATATATATATATATATAATATATGATAGTAGGAATTTATAAGAAAAGATCAATGTAATATGGGAAACTTGTAAGATACCATTCTCATATGTTAGTTTTTTAGTATGATAAGTTTTTTTCAGGTGATATCTTACTGATAAAAAATAACAATCCAAAATTTTAATTATAAAGTAAAATGGATTAGAAGAAGTTTTAAGTGTTTTTCTTCACTAATCAAACAGCAAAAAACTTTTAGCGATCGTGATATATGCTTGGATTAAAGGATAGAAATCTTAATTCATAGATCATACCATGATTCCATCGAGATAAGTACCACATTTAAGTTCCATGTAACCATGTATGTAACTTTAATTATATGTATTTCATTGAGTCTTTTATGATATAAATATCATAATATTATTGGATATTAAAAATAAAGGATGTGACAATGTAAAATGGAAATATGGTGTGATATTCTGGGTGATTTATAATTTAAATATTTGAAACCATTCACTATTTATTCTATATGAAGGAAATTTTGAGGCCATTTAATAAGTAATTTTCTACATCCAAACATCATGGTTGAATTTACATGATAATTATGGAAATATTATTCATGCATTGTATATGTAATATAAAAGAGAATAATGATTAAATTAATATGTTCATGAATTCTAAGAAGATGTCAATATACTACTGTTGTGTGGAATATTTTTTTATCTAAGAAAGAGATGATTTTTATGTATATAAACGTATGTTTCTATCATTAATTCAAAACTATTTGAGGAAATTTGATCTCGGCTTTGATGTTTTATATACATACTATTCTTTAGCAAGGGGAATTTTTCAAACATGCATGATTTTGTATGGTATAGATCATAATGAAGAGTTGTGATAGGAATATGGACACTCTACTATTTCACTGATACTTTTCTAGAAATCCAATTCTATGAAGAAGAACCATTACATGATATTAAATTATTTAGAGGGTATTTAATGATCTGATTCAAATTAAAGAGAAAATGATGAATTCTGAATAATTAGTTGTTTTAGTTTAAATAAAAGCATACATGACTAGAGAATTGGTTGATACATACCAATCATATAGAATTGGATAATATCGATTCAGTGCTTCTATGCAAATTTCTTGGAATTTTTAATATCTACAATTATAGTGATAAAAAAATTATCACTCAACTAATGGTTCATCATAGAAAGGAATAATCTCTCACACTGAGGTCGAACCCTATAAAAAGTTCATGTGTGATACATAATATTCATATTATTATATATGGGTTGGGGAGAGATTATAAATATTGAATATCAACATTAGTTAGTGTTAAGGTCTTGATCAAAAAGAATTAATGCAGAAAAAGAATAACTGGTACTGCTGAGTCACCCCATCATAGTAGTTTTCTAACCAATCAAGGCTCTACACTAGTAATGAATTGACATGATGACACTATGTGTGAGTTTATTGGATAGTCAAAGATCAGGGTGTTGATGTTCATAAACTCATTGAATATGTCATGCCACAAATAAATGATTATTCTTTATAGATGTTGTTAGTGATTTAAATTTCATTATTTGTGCTAATCAGGTTCTTAATAGAGTTCATGCAGTGACACAAAGTGTTTTGTGGCATGTATACACAAATTATATTTTATGATCGATGTCACACTCAATTTCTTCATTAAAGTTACTTCCAAACTTTTCCCCCAGGTTTCCCCTAGGCCCCCCTTGAAATTGATGTTTTTTTAAAACTTTTTGAGAGGATAAAAGGGGGTGCACAGTTTGGGCGCACAGTTTTCTAAACCACGCAAGAAAACTATGTGGCCATGTTTAGGTAAAAACAATATGTAAAAATTACTTATTTTCCCTCCATGTATTTATCCAAACTCGTACCTTACTTCCCCCATTTGACCAATTTTGCCATGGTAGCCCTCAATTCCTTTCAAAACATCATTTGAACTCCATTTTGAAGGAGGATTTGGTGGAGGAACTTCACACAATCTCAAGTAAGTGTCTCTCCCTATTAGTTCCTCCCCTTTCAATGAAGTTTATTTCAATTTCTTTGACGTCCCAAATTACCATAGGGTATGGTTTCAAACATAGGTTTTAACCTTTAGTTTTCTTGTACCAATGTTTTTTTTATGATTGATCTATCTTCCTTGAGATGCGGTTGTGGTGCGATTGACTTTTTGAACAAAGGATTCTATGTTTTAACAAATTTGGTAGTTGATTCTATTGTGTAAGAAATTATGGTGAATTAGATGATTTGTTTATGATATTTTATTGTTTATTTCATTTTATTCTTGGTGTGAATATTTGTTTTAGAGTTTTTTATAAAGTAAATGAATTTTTAGTGCCATTTTTATTTGAAATTGGGGGGGGGGGGGTTCATAGAAATCTCTTGTTGGTTCATTTGGGGATACCCAATAATTTCTGAGTTAATTTTTTTGAAATGTATTAGGGATGAATATAATGTTTTTAATTTTTATCTCATTTGTTTGTTTCTGTGAAAACATGTTTTAATGGTGTTTGAGGAACATATGAATTTTTAAGAGCCATGTTGGTGTGAAAATGAAGGTTTTATAAAGATATCACATGTTGGTTTATATGGGGATCCCCAATAACTTATTTTTTGGTTTCATTGAAGGTTATTGAACTTCCATTTTTGTTTTGATGACTTAAAAGTGTGCACATAGTCTGCAATGTGGATATTTTAAAGTGTTTTGGGTGCAAAACAATGCGAGATTTTGAGAAGTTGTTTTATTGAAAATCAAAATGTTTTGTTGTGTGCTTTAAGTGGTATAAAGTGTGTATAGATACTGTATTCTTTTTATATTACTAGTAGTGTTGTTTTATATGCAAATGGATGTTTTTTTCATGCTAAATTTTTTTTAGCACAAATGGGAAAGCCAGAGTACCTAGGTGGGCGGATATGTACTAGTACATCTAGTGATCCAGATGGGTTTGGTCCCTATTATACTGAGAAATTGGATAAAAAAACTCTAACAAAACTATATGGATTGTGTTTTGGGACCACTAGGTTATGGGTATGTTCCCTACTAGTAGATCGTGCATGGTAAAGGATTGTGACATGGATACTTTACACTAAGGTATGAGGTATATAGGGCCCGAGACAATCTAGTGCCTAGGGGTGTTTCTGGTTTTAGTGATCATTATATTTTTGTTATTAACCCTCATATTAGTGTTTGTTTTGATGTAAATTATAGTAGCTAAAATTTACTATTCAAATTTGTTAACATTATGAAAGTTGTAATTTGAAAACTATTTTCAATTGAAAGTTTCATTTCTTGGAATTTATCACCGCTTTTCTTTACATATTAAAAAATCTTGATTTTTTAACTTGTATTGCATACTCTTTGGAATCCTTGGGAGGTATCCTATTGTTATTAGGATCACACCATACTTAAACCGCTTGGTTGTAGGTAGACTTGGGTATGTTTGAATCAAGTAAAGGCAAAGCCTTGGGTGAAGGTGGTTCGGGTTGTTATACCCTTCCTACGGTGCGGTGTTGTCGAAACGGATTGAGGGTGATGACCCCTTGTCGTGTGGAGTCTTTGTGACTATTTTTATGCTATTTTTATTTTTGATTGGACCTCTTGTACCTTACATAACACCAGATATTCAGTTCTGTATTTTGCTTATGTCTTTTTTTGCAATGAAATTTCATATTCTTATTATTGATTGTTTTTAATCTTTTATGGTTTCATACTCGGGTAAATCATTCCCAAACCAAGATTATTGATACCCAGGAACTTGTTATAGCCCGTGGGGATAGGTAACACCCTTCGAATGGTGGGATTTGGTGCCAGTATTAGTGGTGAACAGATTGAGTTCGTGATAAAAGTGTATCAAAGGAGGCCAATGTTTTTGGGTAATATAACTATTTTGGGATCAGTCATGGTAGATAGAAGCTAGAATTTTCAGGGATCGTGGTTTTTTTCATGAGTAGCATGTCTATACCACACTTCTCATGGAATAACTTGAGTCACCTAGGGATGTTGGAATTGACTGATTGACTTTACTTCGAGTTGAGACGTGTGGACTGCAGACCACACGTGGACATCAGGTGGGGGTGGATTAGTTGTTTCTTTTACAACTATAATTTGTTAAGATTATTTATATATGATGTATTTGATTAAAAATTTAGAACTATTGTATTTACTTTTTTATTACTATTTCATTTTGTAGCAACATACCTCCCTAAAAAGCTCCCATGCGACCATGAGAGGAAGCTGGAGAGATTTATTCCACACCAATTGATCATAGGCTAGTCAAGGTCATGTTATGAGCTGTCCAGGCACTAGAAAAGAGAATATCACATGTTACAGCTCTTGTTGGAGATGATGAGAATAAACCTAAAACGTACAAGGCCTATGAGTTTCCGAAAAATAAGCCCCCCTGCCATCTAAGGTAGCATAGAACCCCCTGAAGCATAGGAATGGGTCGATAAGATCGAGTGCATGTTTGAGTTCCTGGATACACCAAAGGAGATCAGGGTGAAATGTGCCTCATTTTTTGTGGGAAGGTACTAGCTGTAGGTGGTGGGAATCAGTACTTCAAACTAGGAAGAATGAGAAGATTCACCCGGGAGACTTCAAGGTTATCTTCAATGAGTAATAATTCCCTGAGGTCTTGGCATATTCCAGGTCTTGAGAATTTCTGGATCTTGTTTAGGGGAATCTTTTTGTCATGAATTACACCAACCATTTCACTGAGAGGGTTCAGTATGGTCCTGAAATCATCTCCACTGAATAAGAGAAGGCACATAGGTTTCAGAATTGATTGCAACTGGAGATATACTCCCAGGTTTTCTTGTTTAAGATGAGGACCTATACTGAGGTCATTGACCAGGAATTTTATTCTAGAGATTGATCATAAAGGAAGGGATGGTTTATCTGGGTCTGTATCAGTAGTGGGCAGTGGAAACTCTTCAAAAAAAACAAGGAATCAGGAGTAGTAGGTGAAGAGGGGAGGTGGTAGTTCAGGCCACTCTTCTAGGAAGTCCACATATATGGCTTTTGATGTCATAATGGTCGTGTGACACTAGTGTGGGATATTGGGGCACATCTGACCAGCATTCCCAATTCCTCTGAAGCCATGTTACCAATGTAGAGGCATGGGTCATTTTCAGCACTTATGCGGGGTGGCACGTCTACTTCCGAGTGGGGCAGGGTCAATGGATTCAAGAGGAGTGCCAGCACAGTCTGAACTGTCGAGGACTAGGGGGTTACAATTTTGTGGTCATGGTGGTACGGTTGTATCATCTACTGCATAGATCCATTTCAGACAACATCCACAGAATTTCAGTCATCCTCATGCAGAGAGCGGACATCTACATGGAGTGTATCTAGCACTAGTAGGATTAGTGGTGGGATCGTTAATAGTTCGAGGTAACTTTTTTGATTGCATCTTCTATAGTTGATGCTCTTTATGATATTTGTGCCTCTGTTTCCTTAATTTCTTCCAGTTTTGTGGAAACGTTGAAATTTCCATCCTATTTTCTTCCTTCTATGATGGAGTTAGTGACGACACTATGAAAGAAGAAAGGGCAGGGTCTTAGGTTCCCATCATGTGCACTCTCCGTGTCAGGGATTGAGATGTATTGGTACCTATTGGTCTTAGATATCAATATTTTTGACATGATACTTGGCATGGATTGTCTGGTACACTTCCAGTCACACATCTATTGCTATAGGTGGTGAGTGAGTTTCACAGAACCTGATGAGAGTCATCAGGTTGTTCATGGAGAATAAGATCCTCGGCCGGGTCGCATAGGAATTCCACTCCCATAGTTGGGAAGTCTTATCTTCTAATTATCATCATTTTCTATAGATGTAGATGGTTATGCTCCTGATAGTGCACTTCTTTATATAGTGAAGGAGTTTTTGGAGGTATTCCCGGATGATTTCTCAGGTTTTCCCCTAGAGCGGGGTGTGGGGTTCTCGATTGAAATTGCACCGGGATCACAACCAATATCTCTTCCCTCATATCGCATGGCCCCTACAGAGCAGAGAAAATTAATGATACAACTCGATAACTTTTATTCCAAAGGATTCATTCTTTTGAGCTTCTCTCCTTGGGTCGCTCCAGTGTTGTTCATGAAAAAGGCCGACGGATCCCTCCGGTTCTGTATTAACTACCAGAAGCTGAACAAGGTAACAATTAAGAATAAATACATGTTTCCCAGAATAGATGCTTTTTTCGATTATTTGAAGGGGATAAGTGGTTCACAAAGGTATACATGTGCTCGAGATTCCATCAACTCATGGTAAAAGAGGCATATATTCTGAATAAAAACTTCGGAAGAAGGTGCGACCACTTTGAGTATTTTGTCATTCCCTTCGGTTTGACCAATTCTCCGGCGGTCTTTATGGCACTAATGAATAGGGTGTTCCATTAGTATCTCAATTCCTTTATTGTGTTGTTTTTGGATGACATTCTAGTATGCTATGGCTCTAAGGAGGAACAAAAACATCACTTGAGGATCATTCTGGGTACTTTGAGGGATCACTGCCTCTATGAAATGTTGACAAAGTGCACTTTTTGGATTAGGGAAGTGAGATTTCTGGGGAATGTGATCTTAGAGAAGAGGGTTTTAGTGGACCCTGAGAAGTTCAGTGCGATCATGTCATGAGAGAAACTAATGAATTTGTTTTAGATCAAATGTTTCCTTGTCATGGCTGGTAATTACAGGTGGTTTTTTCAGGATTTCTCTTAGCTTGCTTAAATGATGACTGTGCTCACCTGGAAGGGTTTGAAGTTTGTATGGGGCCCAGAATGTCAGGCATCCTCTGAGGAGATGAAGCAGTGTTTGACTAACGCCCTCATGTATATTTTTCAAGAGGTCGAAAAGGGGTAAATAGTCTATTATGATGCTTCAGGTATGGGTCTTGGGTGCTTGCTTATACTGGATGATCACATGGTGGCGTATGGCTCTCCCCAACTCCGAACACACTAAAAAAATACCCAAACCATGACTTGGACATAGATGCTATGATTCATGCTTTGAAGACTTGGCATCACTATCTCCTGGAATAGAAGTTTGTAGTCTACTATGATCACAAAATATTGGCATATATCTTATCGTAGAAGGACCTCAACTTGAGGCAGCGTCGTTGGATTGAGTACTTACAGGGGTTTGACTTTGCCATTTTCTATACCCCAGGAAAGGGTAATGTTATGGCTGATGATTTGAGCAGAAGAGTTCTAGTGAAGTCTTTGAGGAAGTCCAGTGATGAGTGGAATTTGATATGTCTCTTTGATCAGATGCATATGGATACTAGGGAGCACAGTAGAGGTGTGTTCTTAGAGAGCTTTCAGTTGAATCCATCTCTGTTGGAGTTGATTTAGCAGGAAAATCCCAATGATGAGATTTTTCAGTGGTCGAATAAGTTTCATCATGGTGGGAAGACGTCCTCTGATTGGTCGTCATCTCCCAAGGGCATTTTTTGCTTCATGGGCCTTTCAGTAGTGTTGTTGTCTTTGCAGAAGGTAGTGATGGAGGATAGCCACCAGTCTCAGTGGGTTGTCCATCTGAGTGACACCATGATTTATTATGACGTCCGTAAATAGTTTTGGTGGCCAGGTATGCAACTGGACATAGCGAACTTTGTGTCGAGATGCTTCACATGTCATCATGTTAAGGTAGAGCACCAAAGGCCCTCCGGTTTGCTCCAACCACTACCTATTCCAACCAAGAAGTGGGACAAGGTTTCCATGTACTTCATTGTTGGATTACCTATTATTCCTCAGGGTAATAATTCCATTTGGGTGGCGATTGATCATCTAAAAAATCATCCCACTTCATTCCAGTCAAAGATACAACTAAAGTGGATGAGTTGGGCCATTTGTATCTTTAGGAGGTGGTGAGACTCCCTAGAGTTCCATTAGCAGTTGTCTAAAATAGAGACCCCTGTTTCACTTCTCTATTTAGGGAAGGCCTTAAAAAATATTTGGGGTCTCATATTAACATGAGCATGATATACCATCCTCAAATGGATGGTCAGACAGAGAAGGCGAGTCAGATTTTGGAGGACATTCTTTGTGCATGTGTTATGGGCATTGGAGGTTCCTAGGATATCCATTTGGGATTGGTTGAGTTTTCTCATAATAAAAATTATCAATCCTTTATTCTAGTGGATCCTTTTCAGTCACTCTATGGTCGGCCTGGTCAATCCCCCTATGTTGGGTTGAGGTAGGTGAGACCTCACAGTAGGGGCCGAGTCTGGTGCATGAGACATCTGAGAAGTTCAAGTTGATCAGGAAGTGTCTATTAATAGATCAAGGTCACCATAAATCATATCTTGACCGAATTCATCGAGACCTAGAGTTTTCTATTGGTGATAGGGTATTCTTGAAAGAGGCCCCTCGTTTAGGCCGTCATCGATTGGGAAAGCAAGGGAAGCTAACGTCGTGGTATGTCAGACCCTTTGAAATCACCGAGTGTATTGGGAAGGTGGAATACATGTTAGATTTACCTTCTTATTTGAAATCCATACCAGATTTCTTCCATGTCTCTCAGTTGAAGAAATATAACCCGGATTTTCCCCAAGTGTTGAGTTGGGAAAAACTGGAGATAGAGTCTAACTTTTCATTTTTTTCAGCGGCCAGTGCAAATAGTTAACTCCCAACAGAAGGTGCATTGATGGAAGTCTATTTTTCTTGTCTGGGTTTTTTGGAAGCATGTTAGTGACACACATGAGACCTGGGAGTGGAATTAATAGGTTGAGGAAGAGTACCCATTCTTTTTTTCTAATCAAGCTTCTAGTCGACTTTCTGGGATGAAAAATTTTCATGGTGCGGAGAATTGTCACACCCACATTCTTCATTAAAGGTATTATATTTCTTATATTTTTATCCTAAATTTCCCACATTGGTTTCCCCTAGTCACCCTTCAATTTTAAGGTTTTTGAACTCTTTTTGAGACGACAAAACGGGGTGCACGGTTTGATTTCATGGTTTTCTAACCCATGATAACAAACCATGCGACCTTGTCCAGGTCATAAAAATGTGATAAAATTACTTATTTTCCCTACCATGATTTATCCAAAATCATACCTTTATTCCCCCATTTGACTATTTCACCTATGGAATCCCTCAAATCTTCTCAAAACATCATTTTAACTCCATTTTGAAGGGGGGTTTAGTGGAGGAACTTCACACAATCTCAAGTAAGTGTCTCTCCCTCTTAGTTCCTCCACTTTACATGAAGTTTCTTTCAATTTCATTGAATTACCAGATGACCAGAGCATAGGATTTAGAACCTATGGATTAACCTTAGTATTTCTTGGTCCAATCTTCTATTTTTAGGCTTGATCTACCTTACTTGATGTGCGGCGATGGTGCGATTGATTTTTCGCACAAAGGATTCTAGGTATTAACAAATTTGGTGGGTGATTCCACTGTGTATTCAATCCTAGTGACCTAGCTGATATGTTTATGATATTTTCCTTCTTATTTTATTTTATTCTTGGTGAAAAAATTGGTTTTAGTGGTGTGTTTAAAGAAATTGAATTTTTAGTACCATTTTTTTGTGAAATTGGGGGTTTTTATAGAAATATTTTGTTCTTTTATTTGGGGATACCCTATAATTGCTTAGTTGATTTTATTGAAATTTATTAGGGCTAAAAATAAATTTTGGAATGTTTATATACATTTTTTTTTCTACAAAAGCTTGTTTAAATTGTGTTTGTGGAACATATGAATTTTTAAGTTCCATGTTAGTGTGAAAATGGATGTTTTATAAATATATTACTTGTTGGTTCATATGGGGATTCCGTATAACTAATTTTTTTTGTTTAATTAAAGTGTATTGAACTTCCATTTTTTATTACTTAAAAGTTTTCACATAGGGTTAAAAGTGGATATTTCAAAGAGTTTTGAGTGAAAAATGCGATATTTTGAGAAGTTGTTTTATTGAAAATAAAAATGATTGGTTGTGTGTTTTATGTGGTAGAGAGTGTGTATAGATACTTTATTGTTTGTATGTGACCATTGTTGTGTTTTATATAAAAAGGGATGTCTGTTTCATGCTGAAATTTTCTGAGCACAAAGGGGGCAGCCCAGGTACCTAGGTGGGTGGATATGTACTAGTACGACTAGTGATCTGGATGGGTTTTGTCCCTATTATACTGAGAAAATGGATATTGAAAACTATAACTAAACTATGTGGATGATTTTTGGGGGCCACTAGGTTATGGGTATGTTCCCTATTGGTGTCTCATGCATGGGAAAGTATTGTGACATGGATAATTTACACTAAGGTACAGGGTGCATAGGGCCTGAGACAATCTAGTGCCTAGGGGTGTTCCCGGTTTTGGTGATCATTGGATTTGTGGTATTTAACATTGTCTTAGGGTGTGTTTGGTTGTAAATTACAGTATCTAACAAGTATTATTCTTAAAATTTAACATTATGAATGTTTTAGTCTGAAAACCTTTTTCAATTGAATGTTTCATTTCTTTGAATTTATCACCTCTTTTCTTTACATATTAAAACTTCTTTCTTTTTCACCTTGTGTTGCATACTCTTTGGAATATTTGGGTGGTATCTAATGGTGATTTGGAACACACCCTACTCACACCTATTGGGTGTCAGTAGACTTGTTTTAGTTTGACTCAGGTAAAGGAAAGGCCTTCGGTGAAGGCAGTTCGGGTTGTTAGACCCCTCCTACAGTAGAGTGTTGTGGATACGGCTCGGTGGTAATGACCCCTTGTCATGTGGAGTCTTTGCGGCTGTTTTGTGTTGTTTTAATTGTTTTTTGGACCTCTTGTAGATTAATTTAAATCATTTATTCAGTTTTGGAGTTTTCTTATTTCTTGTTTGGAAATGAAATTTCAGATTCTTTTTTTAATTGTTTTTAATATTTTTATGCTTTCATACTCTGGTAAATCATTCCCAAACCATGTTTATTGATACCTAAGAACTTTTTCCAGCCCGTGGGGATAGGTAATTCCATTCAGTCCATGTAATGGGATAGATTTGGTGCCGATATTAGTGGTGACCAGATTCATTTCAGGAGAATGGATGTTATCAATCATAAATTATAATTTATAATGTATATTGAAAACTATAAAAAAATATAATTTTTTTGTTGAAATGAAGAAAATGATATTAAATGTAGTTCAAAATGATTATAAAAAAGAAAATTATTATCCTTTCCATATATTTAAAGAAGGATTCATTGAAATAATTTTTAGAGTCTCCTTATCAAAAAATTGGAATTATTTCTATTGATAATTATATTAAAAAAATGAGATTATTTATTAGTATTTACATATTTAAATAGTTGAATATATACAATGAGAAATTGAAGAAAGTAGGTTACAACATGAATTGTGGAATCCAG
Organism: Viscum album; assembly: GCA_963277665.1. NCBI lineage: Eukaryota > Viridiplantae > Streptophyta > Magnoliopsida > Santalales > Viscaceae > Viscum > Viscum album. The sequence continues at coordinate 1,874,997,986 of OY728150.1, read as the reverse complement.
AATAAGAGATATCACACAAGTGATAATGGAATAAGGTTTTCATAATTCAACATTAAAATAAAATCCTCAGGGATATTCATTATTTTATAAGAAGAAAAGGACTAGACATAGGGGAGATAATAATTTATGAAAAAATATATTATACATAATAGGATTGATTATATCAATTTATCTATTCAGAAAAGTAGAAGAGATATGTTATAATGATGAAATATTAAAATTTTGAGGATAAGAAGGATAATATAGAAGACTAATAAAAGATATTAATCACTATAACATGTTCTTGAAAGGGGAAATCTCTAGGATTGTGATTAGTACACTACCATATCTTGGAATTGAAAGAGTGAAACAAGTTAATTATAATAATGAATTAGCTTCATTTAGAGAATAATTTTTTCTATTATTATTGTCGAAGTCATAGAGTAATTCCTCATTATTTGATGATACTCTCATATATATTTGAAGTAGACAATTGTGGATGTGGAGATGAATAGCACATAAACCTATATTTCAAGATCCAACTGTCTAATATTTTTTATGTTGATCTTGGAGAGACTCATGGGTCTATAAACTATTTAATATATTTCCTAAATATTTTCTTAGAAGATAAGAATAGTGAGTTCCCCTTGGATCATCAGTTGGATTTGAAGAATCATGTAATGGTAGAATTCATTTTATGAGGATTGATTGAACCTTGTATGAAAATAATGCTTAATGTGGGGTGACCATGAACAATCTTGTATCTATGAAACTAGTGACTTAGTGGATTCTGTTAAACCAATAAAAAATTATGTTTATTCTATATGAATTGTATATTAGTGGTGAACCAATACAAATATTATTTTCCTATGAATATTTTAATTCTTGAATAGATATGATTGTTTTTGTGATAAATCCATTTATAGTAATAGGTTAAACATAGTTACCACCAACATTAGAATAATATTCCAAAGGAATAATAAAAAATTATAAGGTAAAAGTTTAATATTGGAAATACCCTAATTCTGCCCTAACATTATGGGTGTATTGGGTTGTAACAATATGGTCTCTATATTTAGTTATTAGGATGTTCATAAATTCTATAAAAAGATTAACTCTGAAATTTTCCATGTTACTCGGATCATATTCCTTTTTCAAATAGAAAGTGACCCATTAACCATATATCTGATGCATGATAAAATTTTCCAAATGAATTATTTTTCTAACTATTTCATTCTTTATAAAATGTAATTATTATTTTCTAATAATTTAAGAAATATGTTATCTCAAACATAACTAATAAAAATTCAATTATGTTTCATTCATGTAGAAATCCATTTATTCAAATTCAAGCTAATAATAATTTTATTATTCTCTTTAAAAAATGTATATACCTCAATAATGTCCTCAAAAATATATAGGTTCATTAACTCCCACTCTTTCATTAATACTATAAATAATCTCTATCTTCTAATTTCTTCTCATATTATGCATATCATGTGGAGAGACCATAAAACTCCAAAATATTCAATATTTGAGATGTATTCAATATAAAATCCATTAGTTTCATTATAAATATATTTTTCAAAAATATAACTTTCAGTTAAGATTTTATATTTATCTTATCATTTTAGCATCGTTATACGATGCTCAAAATAATACATCCAATAGAAATGAGTAGGACAACATAATTATGTCACTCTTATAAGGATTATCATTAAATGAACTTGATTTCAATTAATGGAGGAAAATAAATTTCAATACTATTTAAGATTAAACTAATTCCTCTCTATAATTATAATGAATTTATTGTGAAAATTACTTTTTCAGAAAATGATTTGAATAAAAAATCATATTTTTTAATTTCTTTCAACACATTTTTCTGTACAGTCCCACCAAAATCAAATTCTAAATCAATAAAAGAAAAATTTTGGACTTTAAACCATTTAAATTCAATTTTTCAATTTATAAAATATTCTTAGTATTTGATAAATACCCATAGAAAACTTTCACTACATTAAAAAACTAAATAAACTCAATTTTATCTTTTTTAGTAATAGTATGACCTTCCATTTATAGATATGTATATCATTCCTCCATCACTGGTGACAATTCATATTTTATCCATATATTGACCAAATATAACCATCATTTATCCCATCTATGATCATTCTACGAATATTGAATAATGTTACTGTTAGATATATTTTTTCTATATGCATCACATCGAGGAAATGTCAAATATATAAAGACTTTTAACATGGTAATTCAAATAAAATCTATCATTTGTTTAATCTAATTATTCCCAAGAATTTTTTAAATGAATTATAACTTATATTATCTATATTTATAACATTTTCAAATAATTAATGGATTATTAATAGAAAAGGTAACATGTTCTCTTCTGAGTTCCTATTGACTGTTTTTTCTCTAATAGTAATAATGATTCCAAAAGGTATAAATCTATGATTAGTTGGAAAAAAATTCTTCATTCATTGATGAAATAAAATTTCATGTTTTTCTTTTTTATATATATATAATTAATATTTTCCTTTGATATTGTATTTGTTATAGTGTCCATACACTAGAAATCATTTATTATACCAAATAACATTGCTCTCAAAATAATTTTTCCCTTGAACCTATTAAACACATCCAAAATAATATCAAAAATCTTTATTAAATATTCAATCAACATCACCAAGTATATATCTATATCATTTTCATGTTTTTTTGGACAATAAAATAACATAAAATATATCAAAAACATGTATTTCAAAAAATCTTATAGTGGTAAGTTATAAATAAATAAAATACATGCCCTAGTACTATGAGTACTACTCTACGTACCATGAGTATTCAATCCATAAATATCTAATTAAATATGATGGTTCCATTCCTATTTCATAAATATATGAAAATCAATGTCAACTTTTTATACTAAGGAGCATCTATAGGTCTTAAATGCTTTACATTTATTGATTCATTCTTTTTAATTCCCAGTCAATTGCTTATAATTTTACACACTACCAAAAATGAATCTAAAAATTTGAATGATAGAAAAATATTTAAAGACAATTAATATATTAAATTAGTTTTATTTATATGACGAGGGGCACATCTAGAATTGTTTTCTTATGATTCATATTAATTTTTGAAAAAAAAAATAAAGTCACTCTGATAAGAAGGTATTCTCTCATAGGTCCTGATTATATAAAAAATAATTTTTTTTACTTCATATTTATTTGAAGGAATCTCATTATCCTCTAGAATCATACTTATAAAATTAATAACTAATTATATGAAACATGTATCACTCCAACTATGGTCACATTCTTTTCATAAAACATCAACACAATATAAAAATTTGTTAATTTATTACAATAATTATATAATAGTGTTTAGGCTTCAATTTTCAACTTTTTAAATATATAAAGGTAATATTGATGATATTTATTAACTATATTTTTCATTTTTTCAAGGTGGTCAACCTCATTACATGTACTTATATCAATACCCTTTGAACCATATTCCAGACATCTCCAACCAGTATATACATTAATTTTATCTTTATTTTTTATTTAAAATATATATGGTTGATCAGTGTAACTACCCAAAAATATACCTTCAAATCAATGTCTCTAATTATATATGTGTAATAATATGATAAACATTGTCATAACATTATATAAGTGTCTTTAACAAGATTAATTTAAAATTTAATATAATCCTTCACGCAATCCTCATATTATATGACTAACTGGTTGAAGTTCATCTATTTTTTATCAATAATATAAGTAAAAAATTTAAAAAACAATGTTTTGATGACAAAAATTTTAAAAATTATGAAAAAATATTATAAGTAAATTTTAGTTTCTAATGTAAAATGATCAAAATTTAAATAATTATTTATTTTATAATAAAATTCAAAAATTTCCCAAGTTATATATTAACTACAATAATATGTTTTTAAAAATAAATAATATATTATAATTATAAAAAATACCAAAATAATATAATTCTTATTAAATAGTTCAAAATTTATTATAAAATTCTTAAAAATAATGTCACAACCCCTCCCTCCAAATTTATCCCACCTAGTTTGGAAAAGGAGGAAGGGAGATAATGGCCCCTAAGTACAACCTCTAGTATCTCCCTGGTTAGATAATAGTATCAAGGGTAAAAGTAAGGTCACACATATGGAAAGAATTACCATCAACAATAAAAAAAATTAGGATCATGAAATAGGATATAAACTACCAAAAAACTCAATAATGTTAGAAAATGATAAAATGTATAATTTATCAGTTTTTGACACTTTTTTCAGGGTACACACGTCCATCTGCTTGAGTATGAAAGGCACAATTTTGTTTTCCCTGTATTCTAGCTTTCCAAAGGTGGGCGACATCCATCACTTATTCAGGGACGTATACTCCTTGATCGAAACAGAATAATGGGATGTCGTTCTCTCTTTCTGTGGATTTTTCCTCGGAGCTTGATACCTAGTTTGGGTCTCCCTCATAGATTTAATATGTTGTTCATGAAACTCTTCCCAATGCCATATCTTCATGGATGCCGGTTAATTACGCTGCTTCTGTCAAGACATTCCAAGGGGTCAAGTTAGGGCAGTGACCTTCGGTCAGGTGAGTAGTCACGTTGGGCATTATTGGCGTGTCTGGATGCTAGAACACTGGCGTTTCATTCTTTAGTACCTTATTATAGGGCTTCTCGAGGGCGTGGAAGCCCGAGGCATCCCGCATTGAATGTGAGGAATCATATTCCCAAGGCATGTATTTGAGATTTTCATCAGATTCTTATTTTTGACATAGGGTATGACGGAAGTTTAAAGTCCAGCAAAGATGGATTAGACTGATTAGATTGCTGACTAGAGTGGATTAGATGAGTGTAACCCCTATAGTGTACACTGATGTAGGTGTGGGTTGACATGATCTCACCGGGATGTGGTGGACTGGGTAAGAATCAAGTTGGGTGGTGGATGGTTAAGGGAAGAAGATGGGGAATGAGATGGAATCGTCATGTGGATGATGGTTATGTTCCTCTTGAGCCTCAAAGAAACTTCCTACATATCCCATGGCTGGGAATTAAAGTCTGCGTAGTTCAGTAGGGCAATGGGAAACCTAAGGTGGTGTCCTGTGAGAATGGACATGTGGATGGGACCCAGAAGAAGTGGAACCTCTGGGTTAGAGCATGACCTTCCCGAAACACCTAGGATCTAGGGAAATACCAGGCAATAGGATTGAACTGAGGTGTATACATAGGATAACAACATGATGATGTGTTTGGGGATTACATGTTGTTAACATCCTGGGTTGGTCTGATGCCACTAAGACAGACCAAATATGTGGTCCTAGTAAAGAGTATTGCAATGACTTACCACTGAATAGAATACAATGGTCTACCGCTATTTAGGGGACACAACGACTTACCATCGGATAGGAAACAACAGATTACCTCTGATTAGGGTGCAATGGCTTACCGCTGCTTAGGGGCGAATACAATTTAACGACATGTAGGATGGTCGACGTGAGGTGGTGAGGTTTGGTGGGTTGTTGGGGTTGAACCTCAGGGAGGCTTCCTATGTACCCTGAATTAGCAAAGATAAAAGTACACATAGTTTGGGATGATGGTGGAACAACATGAAGGGAGTCGGGACCAATGGGTGTTGGGCTTGGACCTCACAGAGGCTTCTTATGTACCTTGTCTTGGTAAAGATCAAAGTCCATGTAGTTCGGGTTGGGGGTCAGTAAACTGACGTGAATGAGGACCTGGGGTCTAGAAGGATGGTGGTATTGAACTTCATGGATGTGTCCTATGTACCCTGCCTTGTCAAGGATCAAAGTCCACATAGTTCAGAATGAGGAGTTAGTGCACCGACGCGAAGTGGTTGGGACCAAGTAGGAGTTGGGCTTGAACATCAGGGAGGATTCCTATGTACCTTGCCTTAGCACAATTAAAAGTACTCGTAGTTCAGAAGGAAGTGTGGGGCTTACACTCATGGAAGCCCAGAGAAGATGACTTTATCGATACTTACTCTAAGCCCACGTGAGTCATGCTCGGTGTGAGAAACAAGAGGCTGGAGAGACCAGACGATCATGTCGTGAAAGGTGCGTCCATGGGAAGTGGAGTGGGGATTACGCATGGTTAGCAGCCCAAATAAGAATCCAGGCCTTAAGCGTGGTTAGTAGCCCAGGGAGATGGAGATTGGGACTTACTCCAGGATGGAGGCCTAATGGTGACAAATCCCAGTAAGAGAGGGATTCATCACGGAAAAATAGGGGAGGAGCATCGATCCCTATCACGCCATTTGCAGGCCTTTGGCCCCAAAATAAGAAAGAAGGAGCAGCAGTGCTGCCTCCAACAATAAAGGCTAGGAGCATACACCAAGATGGTTTCCCTTCCCGATAGACAGGCGCAACCTCAGCAAAGAGGATCTCATTCCATGTGAGGAATATTTCACTCCCATTGAGATGAGTGGGTGTAAAGAATGTCTGAGTTGGGGTTCCCCGCATATGATGCACAAGTAGAGGTCATAGTTTAATGTCATCTGTTGAGGACAATGGTGCTTGGAAGTTTAATGTCTTGTTGGTCGGACAAGCTGGGCTCACTCCGCACAACTAGGACTTACAAAACCGACACCCTCTACACCTTGGTGAAGAGAAGGGACGGGAAATGCCTTGGCTGGGGGGTGTTGAGAGGTGATCCCATTGGTGGTCCACGTTAGCGTGGCTATGCGAAAAGAAATAGTCGTTAGCGTTCCTATGCGAAGAAGCATGAGGCGAAGCAACGCAATGTGAAACATCGCCGAGGAGACTTTGAAGTTACTCTATATGATATTAGAGGGTCGTATGATAAAAGGGTGTGTGACAGAGATGTTTAGGGCGTAAGAGGCACCTGAAAAAGATGTCCGAAAGAGGTACATTGAACACGTGCAAATGAGTACGCCCAAGGAGGATGGGTTGTGCGCAAATTGGGCAGTAGCATGGAAAGGTTCTGGGTGAGGGGCCCCGGAGTATTGCGTGCAATCATGGTGGTTTGTGTGCAATTTGGCGTGCACTTGAGAAAATCATGTGGAAAAGATCAGGTCGGCATGAAATTGGGGAGGTTGGGCATGTAAAGGGGAGACGAGGTTTTGCATGCAATTGGAAGAGATTGCACGCAAGGATTAAGGGTTGCATGAAATAGGAAGGTATTGCGTACAATTGGAAGGGATTGAGCACAATTGGAAGGGATTTAATGAAATTGGAAGGGATTTCGTGCAGGGGATGGGACCCAAAGTGATTTAACCATGGGTTAAGACCAAAATATTGTGCGCTAGTGTCAGTAGTGTGAAAGTTCCACTGCACGGGGGCGGTCGCGTGCAAATTTCTGCGCCTGAGGTCTGTGGCACAGAATTTTCTATGCCTGCATGGAAAATTTCCTCAGATCACATGGTTTTCCGCATGAGAGAGATTTTTTCATAAAAACCTATGTTTTTTTTGCGCAGCCCTTTCGGGCCCCCTAGAATGGATCACCGTGTCAAAATATTTCTTTGATTTTTCATGCCAAAACCAACTTCAGTATTTGAGCATTTTTCGGCATCTACAAATTCTCCCCCTAGGAATAAGATTCGTGAGGGGACTCAAAGGTCAGATTCCAAGGGAAACGTCGAGACGCAAAACTTCCTGGAGTCGGTGCGCGCCAAAACCCACAGATGTGCGTAAAACCGGGAAGTGGTGTGAAAATCACTTTTCATTTGCATGAAAGCCCTAATACACTCATATAAAAACCCCCATGGTTCACTCAATCCATATGGAGTTTTCTCATAAAATATGTCCTGAGATCTCGCGTTTGAAAAAATTCCCATGTCTTGCACGAAAAACTGCTTCGGTTGCGCGTAATTCCATGAGTGCAGTCATTGTTTTACGTGCAGACCAGGGGTTTTTCGCACCGCTTCCTCTATTTTTCGTGCCAACTCCTAATTTTTTCGTTCTAGCTCTTGATTTTTCTTGCTTCCTCCTATACTTTTGCACCACAACATCCTTTTCATGCTTACTCCTTAATACCACGCCAAAAGAAGATGACTGTTAATCAGGCTGACACTGAGAGAGAAGCTATGTCCGCCGCTCTAAGGGATTATATGGTTGCCAACCCTAAGGGTTATGACACTTGAAAGATTATATCAAGAAACCATGATCTCTTCAACATGTTGACCCCAGCCCAGATGAAGTATGCATTGTCCGACAACTTACCGATATGGGACTTCGGTATTTTGTAGGAGGTACCCGTGCCAGGATTTGAAGTCGGCACAACGCGGTCATGGGTAACCCTCAAGGATGGTCTACCTCAGTATAATATCACTAACAATGGCCATCCTTCCTAAGAAACTAGACATATGGATGTTTACATCCTAAATCCCAGGACCAGGACTATTTTGGGAAGTGGCCCAATTACAGAGGATTCTCCGACCCATTACACAAGTACTTCTCGACATAGTGTTACCGACGAAACTAATGGTTGTCTGTAGGATTGGGACCTGTGGTCTGGGGGAAATTTCACAAGTGAATGGGCCTGGGAATATTGGGTATTCTAGACATGTGACCATTTTGGGGCCGAATGGTGGAACATCGGTTTGTTTGAGGTGGTGTGGACGTCGCAGTTTCATTTCTACCATCAGCATGAGCTCGGGCCAAAGCTATTTACCCGATGGTCCCCTAATACAAATACCTTCCATATTCACCATGGGAAAGTTGGTATCAGCCTTTGGGACAATCATTGTATCGTGGGTATCCATTTGGATGAGAATTAGAATGATTAATTCCTTCCAACGAGGAACATCTGGGGAGACAAATCACGAACTCCTATCCTAACATGGCATCTGTTGGAGCTAGCTATGGAGAGGCTGGGGGTCAAGGTTTTTTTGAAGGACATCTCCTATAAAAAATGGTTTAGCTTATTTCTGCAAAGAGATCCAGAAGTCAAGATGCTGGGGAGAGGAAGGCGGTGTCTGACCATGACATAGAGGAGAAAAGGCAGATCGTACTAGAGGATCCTAGATGCAGGGGAATATCAATCATGGGGCTTAAATATAAATGAGATTCAGGACCCAAACATCCGGTACGCCAGATTTATTACAACCTTACTGAGTGGGTGGATCCTACTAGTGAGGGACACAAGTATGGGAGTTCGTCAAGCGACATTGGTGGTGGATGGCATCATGGCCGCAAATCAGAGGTTCAATCTACGAGTCCTCGTGTTAGCCCATTTGTACTCCATTCTGGGGTACATTTCGAGAGGGGGTTCACCAAGGAGGATGTGTGGTACCTTCAAGATCCTTCATGGATGGATCACGGCTAATTTTTATAGATATACCTTTCCAAATGGCATTTTTCCTCTAGGTAACGACATGTGACCTTCCTTGCTGGACATTGTCGGGGTCATGTCGTTGACGCTCAAAGAGGTACGGCTAAGGATCAAAATCATAAATCATGAAAACATCGCTTTTATCCCATTTCCCACTGTAACAATCCAGACTATAGACAATAGGAAATTCTCACTTGAGAAAAAGGGATACTTCTAGGGCATCAGAGGTGGGGTGATTGTGGCCCGAGTTGATGGGAAGATCCTTTGTGAGCCCTATGTGCCATCAAGATTCTCTAGGCGGTTTGGATGCCTCTAATGAATGATGAAGAAAGTGTATACATATTTCTAGGAGGAGAGACATCTCTGTGTTCTTTGCCAAATGTGGTTGATGTTCACAACCCATGGCTATGGTGACGTCATTACCTCCCCCCCCCCCCCACAAGAGTTGATAATGGACACTCGACAGAATATGCTGAACATTTGGTCATAGAATACCCTGAGGGACTTATTCCTAAGCGAGTTTGGCAGCTCAAGGTAGCTAGTGTAGAACCTGGCTGGTGAGAGAGCATACGGGGTGCTGTTGGAGAGGAAAGGTCAGAAGCAAGTCTGGAAACTAGGCCCACATAGGTCAGGACTACAGTAGAGGGAACATCGCATGACATGGTCGTGCCTTCGTTGCCCAGGGGGAGAGGGGATCACGGAGTGATCAGGGTACTTTCTGGTAAGAAAATAAGATATCTGCTTCAAACATTGGATGATGCAATCTTCCTGGCTATATGGTCGGCCTGGTTGACCCTAAGGCATTCAATAGGGATTTAAGCCCTTTGGAAAAAGAAAATACGACATGAAATCCAGCTACCATAGGTCGTACTCATCCGGGTTGATGACAGGGTAAACTACCATCGTCAACACGCGTACCTGATGGTCATGGATGTGTATGAACTCCAGAGAGGTCGGCGTGAGGAACCACCCCTTGTGGTGAAGGTAATGCTCGACCAAGAGCATGATCCAGAAAAGATGCTGCATGAGGATAACGATAGTGGCGAGGAGCCAGAGGGCAGTGAGATGGAAGAGGAGGAGGAAAAAGGAGAAGGTGAATGAGAAGAGGAGGGAGGAGGTGAAGGGGAAGAAGAGCTCGAAGGTGGAGGGTCTCAAGGGTCGTCCCACCAAGGGAGTCTTCAAGAGAGTGGTGATATTATTAGATCTAATGTATACATAACTGGGTTACTTGAGGTTTGTCTCATCACTTATCTATCCCCCCTTTTTTAACCCTTAATCAAATCTCCTTATCCTACTCAGGTGCATATTGGCTCAACCAAGAGGCCCCATCCAAAGGGGGGAGGAGGTTCCAATAGAACATGGTGGGGAGCCGACGCCCATTATTGAGATAACAAGTGTTAAGGGATCCCCTAAAATAACGTCTCATGTAGCATCTCAAACACTGGAAAATGATGCCTTGGGATCTTGTATGTTCATTACTCAGACACCGGTATTTACCATCAGAGTGCTCAATTGATCAGGATGTGCATTGATTGTGCAGTAATCACAGCCTTAGAGGCTCATCAGGCTGCAAAATCCAGGTCATTTTCAAGTGATTCAATGGAAAATGTGTCATCCCATTCAGGGCACACATCCCAAACCGAGCTGGCCTCAATGATCAGGTAGCAAAGAGTTGTGGATATCAGCGATATTAATGTCGGGGCAGGGCCAGAAGCTGGAGAAGGATCTAACGAGATCGAGATGAGAGTGGAAGGTTTCCCAGGTGTTAAAGAGTCTACCCCCTTGGATGTAATACGTGAAGAAGACCTTGTCTCTTGTCTCTTGGCTTCTTTCCCCAACTATTGGCCAGCAGATCCCAAGGAGATATATGATTCTGATTCGGAAGTGGCTGAAGAGATCCGTATGATGCGGTGCAAAGGGTGTAAGTGTATCAAGAACATCCTTCATCATACTCAGAAATAATGGATAAAACTGACGAGATCACTCCACACCTAGTTGCGCTTTCTCTGTACTGGAGGGGTGGATGCTCACTATCTTCATTCGACAGTCCGTGACTACATGGCCGAGAAGTTGTGCAAGAGCAGCCGACGCTCTGAAGTTTCCCAATTTCAGAAAGATTCGGGGAGTTCCCAAGCATTCCCGAAGGTGGAACAAGAGTTATGATTCCTTCAATAATATATGAATGAAAAGGAGGTGTTCATTAGAAACTATTCAAAACTTGTGGAGCAATTGAGGGCCTAGCTAATGGATGCCCAAGATCTGCTCGTGGAAGCGGTTCACCAAATGACTGAACTTCAAACTGAGCAGGCGCAAGCATAGGCTAGGGAAGTGCACTATTCTCTATGGATACTGATGAAGAGAGGGTTATCAAGGGAAAATAATCAATCCTTGAGGTCACAAGCTAAAAGGTAGTGGCGTTGGAATGATCTATCCAATATGCTGACCCTTAAGGGCCCTGTTTTGGTCAAACTCATAAACTCATTTCTCCTTACTACCTCTTGTTCTAAACTGCATGTATGGATAGATTTATTTAATATTTTTTTTGGGTTTAATGCATTCAACCACAATCCTGAAATAAATAGAAATCCATTCCTAAGCTCACATGGGTCATACCCGATGTGAGAATCAAGTGATGATTTTACTATTACTTCGTTTGAATGTATGAGTGCTAACCATGCTTTGGGCAGCCGAGATTCAAAAAACCAATCCAGATTTTTGAGAAGAGAAGGGAGAGGCCCGATTAGAGGAAGAGGACCTCAGATCAATTGATGTATCTTCTTACCATTGTACTCTAGTGCATGAGTGGGGTAACTCCATGGGCGTTTGAAATCAACCCGATCATAAGGGAGTGGAAATTTTGAATCACAATACCCCAGATTCAGAATACCGTGGGGATGGCATGAAAAAAATGATAACTGTTGACCATGTTTGAAACATAGTATCCATATTGTATTAGCCTAAAATGGGGATGAATAATGAGGGCCGACTGGAGACCATGTTCGAAACACGGGTCCTGACTCAGAATGTCATCCATTATTCTTCTGGAACGTTGGACCATGATAGTAGGCGTACCATAAGCCAAGAATTCATACTGTTAGGGTGTTCTTTTAGACATGAAATGGGATGAGGGTCTGAATAAATGGCATGCAAAGTGTGGAAGGTGGAGTGGTGGTTTGTTGGAATGGAGTCCAACACTCTTGAAATTATTCCATCATGATGGAAACACATTAGGTTGGCGTATCGGTATGATCATGTATCATTCCTAATTCTGAATAGGACCTCTTTGACAAGGAATCTGACGCATCCCATGATTATTATGGGGCATCCTGAACTTATTCAGGTTAGTACAATAGTTTAATGTCATGCATTGAGGAAATACAAACCCATGTAGTTTAGTGTCATACTGTAGAATGGGGAGTGAAAGGGTAGATCCCGAAAGGGGAGTACGTGATGTGGTAGCTATACACCTGATGTAAATGGGGACATAAAGAGTCTACAGCACACCACGTGTCCTTAGAGGAAGTGTGTTTAGGTTATGGGACCAAGGGTGAAAATTGTGTTAGGCCCAAGATGGACCATGGATTGGTAAGGAATATAGGAGACACATGGTGAGGTAAGTGTACGGTCTGTCGTGAATGAGGGCCTGGGCCCAGGTTACCATGCGTTCCTTGGGGAGGTGTTTAGGTCGAGGAACCATGACGAAAGTTAGGATGTGCCCAAGGCAAAGTTCCCAGGCATTCATATGTATCTCATAAGAATGAGAATCAAGCCATATGTAGTTCTAGGTGGTGGCATGATACCATGGATAAAAGGGGTATGCGGGTCTGGTCCTCGCACTAAAAGAAGCTTCATTTGATAGGCCATGTTTTTCTATAAGGTGAGTGGATGTTTTTTTTTGTGAACCGATGGACCTAGAATAAAAAATCTAGGCATCGCAATAAGAATCAATCCAAATGAAGGCATTGAAAAATGGTACGGTGTTTGACTGATACCAAACATGATGTCCCTTGAACGAGGACACGACAATGCAACACCATTTTTCATCGTGCGGCCATGACGAGACTGTAATAATTTAGGGTCATGTGATGGGACCAACCACGCAATTTAACGTCATGAAGTATAGATGTAACATTTAAAAGTCATGTGGGACTATGCAGCATAGTTTAAAGTCATATGTCTTAGAAATATACAGAAGAGATGAGGTTCAAGAGGGAATGTGTGTGATGTAATAAATCATACCCGATGTGAATGAGGACGAGGTCCACATCACACCACATGTGATTCTAAGAAAGAAAACTCGGTTCGAGGGTCCATAAAAAGTTATAAGGTATAAAGTAGGAGATAATATCTCTCAATTGAGTTGGAACCGAAGATAAAATGTTTGGGTGTTCCTACGTATCCCATGAGAATGGGAATCAAGCAGTGCGTAGTTCTTGAAGGTGCCTTTTATCGTCATGCAAGACTAAGTATAGTTTAATGTCATGAAAGATAGTAGGTAGGATGTAATAGCTCCAAAAAGTGGGCCTACGTGGTGCGGTTGTTGCAAACCCAACTTGAATGAGGGCGTAATCCCAAATATGCCACACCACGCGACCCTATAAGAGTCGGGACCTGAAAGGAAAAATAGAAGAGTTAAATTAGTGGAACTGAGATGGGACCAATGGAAATATGTCTAGGAATTTTTATGTATCCCATGAGGATGGGAATCAAGCTATACGTAGTTCTTAAGAAAGGAAGTATAAAGAGACCAAAGTTTAGGGTCTTTAGAGCTCAGACGAGAGAGAAAAAGAACTCTTCCAAGTAGGTGCAGACCTTGATCCAATCCATAATCCTATGTGAGTCTAACTCGATGTAGGAATCAAGGGAGGAACATGTATTTGAAATACGTGGAGTACATGTGAAGGGAAAATCAGTGTGGAGCCGCGAACAATGCCTTGTCATGGATTTTGTCCTCCTGATGTGTGTATGTGCACTGAGGAATAATACAAAGAGTTTTGAAGTTCTAATTGGACATGATGATGTGGATAAGGATGTGAATCATTTAATAAAAATTTTGGGCATAGTGGGGTTGGCATGATGATAAAGAAAAACCGTTAACGTTGTTTGAAAGACAGCATCCATATCATGTGACTTGAAATGGGAATAAAAAATGAGCGTCGACCACTGACCATATTCACAATGCTGGACTTGTATCAATTCGTTGTTTGAAACCCTTGAGGACATTGGCCAGCAATGGTAGGAGGGCCCTTGATCTGTGCATCCATGCCATTTGGGGGTCCCTTCGGATGTGAAAGGTGATGTAATTCCAGACAAAGGGGAACACGAAGCCTGAAAAACTGGAGAAAGCATGTCCGGGAATCATCTGACAACTCTAGGCTCTAAACCAGAGTACTCTTGGGCACATTATTGAATCACAGAAGATGATCCAGGGGCTAAACATGAGAGCGGCCTATTTGAAAAGATGAGTTTAGAAAAAGGGGATATATAACTCTCAATAGAAATAGGCACATGGCGTGGTTGTTACAAACTCGGCGTGTTTGAGGGCGTGAACCCATGCCACACCATATACCCCTCTCCCTGGGAAAATGAGCTCAAGGGGCTAAGGTGAAAGGGATATTTCTAAGAGATGAATCTCGACCCAAAGACTAGACGTTTGGGCGGTCCTACGTGTCCCATGAGGATGGGAATCAAGCCACATGTAGATCTTGAAGAGGGTAATGTGCAGTTTACCAACATGCAGTAATGACACAAATGGGTAAGATACCACAAACAAGGGAGGTGTATGGCATGGTGAGTAAACTGACGTGAATGAGGAAATAATCCTATACCACACTGTAAAATCATTAGTGAAGACTTGGGATGGGGCCTGAGATTGGGCCACAAATAGAATGTTCTGGCCAGATTGTAGTTTAACATCTTACAGTGAGGACGATAGTGGTCTTATTTTAAGTTCATAGAGCTCGGACTGAGAATGGACAACTTTTGACCAGATTCGCAACTCAAAATCCATTCTTGCATAACTGGAGGTCAGCGCAAACAATTGAGTGTCAACTGCTGACTATATTCACAACATGATACCTGTATCAATTCGTTTGAAATCCTCAAGTACATTGGCCCATAATGGTAGGAGGGACCTTCAGCTGAGAATCCATGCCATTCAGGTGTCCTTTTGTACAAAGAATAATGGAAACCCAAATGATGGGGCCCATGAAGCATGGCAGTTGGGCATGTGCTCATGGGAGGGGTATAAGTGGAGAAGGAATGTCTCATGGGGATGTGTGTGGCATGGCTAGATATCCCAACATGAATAAGGATTCAAGTCCATACCCCACCACACAATCCCAAATGAGAACTTTAGCCAAAGAGGCTGAAAGGGTCGGGCGACCTGAAATTGGGCGTCCCGGTCAATCGTAACCACATAACGTCTTATGCGGGTTCTTCTTCATCATAACTCTTAAGCCTAAGTGAGCAATGCTCGGTGTGGGAAACAAGGAGTAAGACTTGGCTCTCCCCATTATATAATGTCCATATAGCTGTAATCAACCGAGGGAGACTACAACGTGAAGGTAAGAGGGGCAGAATGAGCCACTACACTAAATATTTGGGACCTATGGGGAAGGAAATAATGACAAAGGATGGCTGCTGACCATGTTTTAAATGTAACATCCATATCGTGTGACCTGGAATGGGAGCAACAAATGAGGATTGCCTGCTGACCACATTCACAACGCGGGGCTCATGTCAATTTGTTGTTTGAAAACCTCAAGGACATTGGCCTGTAATGGTAGGAGGGCCCTTGAGCTGAGTATCCATGTCATTCGGGGTCCCTTTTAGACATGAAATATATTGGAGTTCCAAACAAGGATCATGAGTGAAGCATAAGTGTGCATGTGCATTTCAAATCCAAGAAGGATGGTGAAAGGGGATGAAGTCTCTAGGGAGTGGAACACATGGAAGGGTTATGATGGAGTTTGTTGCTGGACTGATAGAAAAAATCTACAGGCATTCCTATGTATCCCATGAGGATGAGAATCAAGACATACATAGTTCTTGAAGTCTATTCAGTTTAGCATCATGCGGTGAGGACGTGGGAGGATAGAAGAATGAGGAGGGAGCACATGGTGCGACCGTCATAATCTGGACATAAGTGGGGCCAATGAATCTCGTACTACACCATGTGGGGTTATCTAAGAGAACTATACCCAGGAAGAATAGTCAAAGAGAAGATTTTGGGGGCTGGACTCAAGACAAAACATCTGAGCGTTATTACGTATCCCATGCGGATGAGAATCAAGACACATGTAGTTCTAAGGGTGCAGTTTAACGTCTTTTAGGACAATATGCAGTTTAAAATCTTGTCGAATGTTTCACAGTTTAAAGTCATGTTGGACCGGGTAATTTAGGGTCATACAATACCCAATACAGTTTGATGTCACGTGGGACCAATGAGTTTAGGGTGATGTAGGACTTAGTAGATTAAGGTCATGCAGGACCGGGCAGTTTAGGGTCATGCAAGACCAGATGGCTCAGGAAAGGTATTTCTTGAAGAACTTGGCATTGGTGGGGGAGTTATATGCCCACCATTCGTAGTTACCAAGGAGTATGTACCATTGGGGTAAACCTTGTGAATTTTGTAAGGTCCTTCCCATTTGGTCTCTAATTTCAGTTTCTTCCATTAATGAATCATTGGTGTCCTCAATTCCAGGACTAAATCACCTTGCAAGTAAGAACAGAGGAGAACCCTCTTGTTGAAGGCTCTAGCAATCTTATTCTAATTCCTTTTCAGATTTTGTCAGGCACGAAGCCTATTTTCATCAACTTCTTCCAACTCGTCCAGACGAATTTCAGCTACTTTATCTGGCACCTACTAATCATAAACTGTTATGCGTAATGAAAGCAACTAAATCTCGATAGGAAGGATGGCCTCAATTCTGTATACCAGGGAATATGGGGTCACTTGAGTGGAATTACGAGTCGTTTTCTAATAAGACCAGAGGGCATTGAGGACCTTTTCCGGCCAACTCTTCTTGTTCTGACCACCCATTTTTTGAAAAATGTTAGAGAGGGTCTTGTTGAACGCCTCGATCTACCCATTTTCTTGCACGTGGTAGTAGGAGGTATGGTTAGAATGGATGTTGTACTTGGCGTACAATTTCCTCAACTTGGCTGCATGAATGTTGGTGTCGTTATCTATGAGGACTGTGTGAGGGACTCCAAATTGGTAGATGATATTGGATCTCAAGAAGTCAACGATAGAATGTGCCTTGACCTCCTTGATCAAAACTGCCTCTACCCACTTAAAAAAATCCATAGCGGTCAGGATGAACCGAAATTAGGGAGCTGTCAATGGTGGATATGGTCCCACCACATCCAGTCTGTAGACTGTGAAGGGTTAAGAGTACATGGCAGTGTGAAGAGGCTCTGGTGGCTGATTCACGAAGTTGGAAAGAACTTGATACGCATGAAACATCTTGGCAAAATCGATGCAGTCATGGATCATGGATGGCCAAAAGTACCTCAGTTTTTGGATCTGATGGGATAGCTTCGGCCAATTCTGGTGGGCACCGCAGGAACCGGTATGAACCTCCCGCATGACCTAAGAATTCTTGACTCATTGGATGAAATGGAGGATAACACCATTGAACCTGAACTTGTAGAGGATCTTCTCAAGACTAAGACCACTCTGGAGGGTAAACTGCAGCACTCAGTGTCAGATTCGCTCGCGCTTGGCCTGATATACTGGAAGATTATCGTGTTGGATGTATTCAACCTAAGGTGTCCTCCCATCGGAAGCTACTTCAATCACCACATCCAAGTGACTTGGGGGTCTTGGCGTGGAGGCGCTGGCAGTAAGATGGCTTACCTACGGGCCGTCATCATTATATGGAATTACGGGAGCAGTGATTCTATGATGTTCTACATGGATAATCAGTTCATCCTTCTTAGTCTCTTCAAATGATGCAGCTAGGCCGACCAAGGCATCAGCTCAACCATTCTGTGACTGAGGGACATCGGTAACCTCTGGCCGAGAAGAGAACTGGGCCCTTAGCTGGAGAGTGTGTTCCAACAATGGTAGGAGATCTGGATTCATGAAGACATATTCATCGTTGATCTGTTTGATGACTAGTTCAGAATCCCCTTTCACATGCAGATGGGGAACCTCAATCTCAAGGGCCAGTTTGAGGCCAGTGATGAGAGCCTCATACTCCGCCTCATTGTTGGTGAAGCCTTCTAACAATAGGAATGAATAAGATAGAATGTCTTGCACTGGGGTAATGAAGATGATACCCAAACCCACTCTTTTGGGTCTGGGGTTATTGAGCCTTCTGTGGGTGGGGCTACGGGAAGCACCATCGAAATGCATCTACCAACATTGGATGACATGATCTACTGAGAGGATTGCCTCATCAGGAAAATCAAGCCCCAGATACTGGTCTTCATGGGTTGGATGGGAAGTAATGAAATCTTTCAATGTTGTTCCCTTAATAGCCTTTTGAGGGACAAACATGATGACAAACTGCTGGAGGATTACCGCCCACCATTCTAGGTGGCCTTTCAGGATAGGATGGCTCAGGATGTACTTCATCAGGTCTACTCTAGACACCAGTTGTACCTCGTGGTGCATCAGGTAATGTCACAACTTCTGTACTGCGAATATGAGTGCAAGGTATCTTTTTTTGATGGGGGAGTATCTAGTCTCCGTATCGAGGAGCATGCAGCTGAGGTAGTAGGGGCTGTTTTCAGTTCCATCATTGTTCTTATGGCCGAGAAGGGTGCCGAGAGATTGTTCCAGGGTGGTCACATAAAGGACCAGTGGTTTTTTGGAAATGGGTGGCATCAAGACTGGAGGATATAGAATATACTTCTTGATTTCCTCAAACACGGTCTGACACTCTTTGTCCCATTCATAGGTAGTTCCTTTCTTCAAGATCCGAGAAAAGGGCTTACACTTTCCAGTCATGTTTTCAATGAATCGATCTATGTAGGCCAACTGGCCTTGGAAGCCCCAAAGTTCCCAAATGTCTCTCAGGGGAGATATCTGGATGATTTCCTTGATCCCCTCAGGGTCAATCTTGATACCCCGATATAAGACAACAAAGCTGAGGAAATTCCTAGAGGTGACCCCGAAGGCATATTTCAACGGGTTCATCTTCAGGTGATGATAATAAAGGAATCCGAACACTTTCCCAAGGTCCTTGAGATGGTCCTGGTGCTGGCGATATTTGACCACCAGATCATCCACATAGAATTCCACCAATGTCTTGAGGATTGGCTTGAATATGCGATGCATGGCCCGTTGAAAGGTGGCACCGACATTCTTCAAGCCGAAGCGCATGACATGGTAACAAAATGTACCTTGTGGTGCCTTGAATGCTTCGGACTCCTCATCCTTTGGGGCCATCGAGATCTGATTATATCTAGAATACTGATCCATTAAATAAAGGGCTTGGAACCCAGTCGTAGTGTCAATCAGAATCTCTGTCATTGGAATAGGGAAATCATCCTTCGAGCACTGACAGTTGAGATCTTAGAAGTCGATAGAAACCCATATCTATCTGTTCTTCTTCCTAACCAGCACAATGATGGCTATCCATTTGGTGTATTGGACCTCCTTAATGAAATTTGATCTGATGAGATTATTGGATTTGGCCTTGACCATGGCACCATGAGAAGTGTGCATCTTTCTGGGAGGCTGCTTGAACCCACAATGATTTTTCAGGAGACCGAGGCCGTGTATGGATACCTCAGGATCTAGTCCTGGAATCTCATCATAGCTCTTGGAAAATACACTCGGATGTTGTTTCAGGAAGTCTATTTATATTTTATGCTCCTTGAGGGGCATGGCAGCACTGATTAATGTAGGTCTCGGGTCTGATTTACTACTGAGGTTTACCTGTACCAACTCATCGAACGTGGAAGAAATGCCCTCTTCAAAGTAAGGGGGGAATACTCTAAGTCCTCTTCTTTACTTATGGAGAAGGGATCCCCAGCGGGAGGATATTTATCTCAGTCAATAGATCCTGAGAAGAGGCTGGTACTAGACTGAGCTATAGTGGTCACTAAATAGGGATATTCTGGTGTATCCAAAACCATAGCAATGAAGGTTGTTGACACGATCCTATATGTTATTCGGCCATAAGGGCCACACTTGATAATATCAAAGCAATAGTGGTGTGTTGGCTTGAGCTGGTTAATTCCAGCCTGGTGGATCAATCAAGTATGATGTACTGTCATTGTCATTGGGTGGTCATTCCAATACCATATGGGATTAGGGGGCTCAAGGATTTCCAAGGACTGATTCATATAAGAATAAGATGTGATCTTCCAACGCCACCTAGATTTGGGGACATGGTTCCCCCTTGTCCTAGAGACAACAAAACATTTCCCCATATCAGGGGTCATGGCCTCCAATCGATGGATTGGGTAGATGTAGGCGTCATTGAGGCCTACCCAGGGGTTAGTTTAAACCATAGCGGGCTCACCCTCGCTGGCCTGGATCTTCTTTTCCTTGCTCTTATAATAGTCGGCATCCAAATAGCGGGATTCACAAGAGGAAAAAGGAGACGCATCACCTTAGGGTATGCCCACTTGACTATTAAGGGAGTACTTGAGGCACTAGTGATATGATGAGGGGAACGCCGTGTGTAGGTGGAGCTAGGTCCTTCCCATCAATTCATTGTATGCGGTGTCTGGGGAGACAACCATAAACTCAGTGCTAGAAACTAGGCCACAGAAATGGGTCTTCAAATGGATCTTGCTAATTGGGGTCTGCTCTGTCCTTTCATAACCATGGATTTTCAAGTCAGTGGGAGTCAAGTAGTCCTCAGATAACCCATGTTTCCGCAATGTCTATGTTTGGATAAGGTTGATCCCATAGCCTAGGTTGACAAGGTAGCGGTGAACATCCACACCATTGAACTGGCCTGTGATATAAAATGGGAGAATGTGCCCCTATATAAGAGAACCTTAATCTTCTCCGGATAATGAGATGATGACCTGGCATTCAGCATTCTCGATTGCCTTAGTGTGAAAAACATGTACAGCTGTTACCTCCATCTCACACTGGAGGGGGCTTCTTAAAGCCTCAGTGAGGGCCTCACACATGTCTGAAAATATAATGAGGTCCTCAAGGATAGAGAGCCCTGCAGGAATACTAGAAAGATTCTTAATAACATAATACTTCCATTCCAGGCATGATCTTCTGCTTGTAGAAGGCCATTCCATGACAAGAGGCATGGCGGGCCCTGCCGACTGGACCGACGGCTGACTGGTGCTGGTAATGTCCCACTGCTCACTATTTGAAGCATATGGAGCACATGATGTACTAGGGGCTCACTGACTGGGACTGGTTCGGGGTGGAGCGTGGATGATCACAGTGAGGCTGAGGTGGCTCTGCTTGGTCCAGTAGCACAAACGGTGGGGGAGGCGGTCCTGATGAAACCAAATGAGGAGGCTACGTGTTTTGAGCACTATGTTA
Source organism: Viscum album (assembly GCA_963277665.1). Taxonomy (NCBI): domain Eukaryota; kingdom Viridiplantae; phylum Streptophyta; class Magnoliopsida; order Santalales; family Viscaceae; genus Viscum; species Viscum album. The sequence goes on along the minus strand of OY728150.1, from coordinate 1,874,976,169 downwards.
GGCCTGATGTCTGGTCTCAGTGGTGTGTATGTCCTGGATGGAAGTTCCAACTGATGTGCCTTGACAACCCATATGGTCGTGGCTCCGCCAACATTGGCATCAGCTGGGGAGGTTGGGGAGATCCGCCCGATGCTCCTCATCATCAGGAGACATGTAGGGGTTTACTAGCTCCACAGTATTAACTGAATCATACCCTTAACTGTCATTTGAAGATTCATCCACAACCAAGTGGATTCTGGGAGGAATCTCCATCTCCGGGGGCATGAAGTCACCAAGAGTACGGGATGAAAATGGCATTGGTGGGGCAACTTGCTTTCCCTTGCGTCGTCGATGCTTTCTCTTCTGGGAAGAGGGTGGCTGAGACGACGACCCAGAAGTAGTAGTTGATACTTCTGAAGGCTTTGTTCAATTCAGGCATGTACAGATGATACCATGGTCATTGGTGATGGTTTGTTGAGCCATCTAGTTGTCATACTTCTTGGACCCGTGGTTAGGAACCTGATGCCACTCACCTTACCTACCACTACTGCTATCTGGCCTCAGGCAGACACATGCGACTTGTTCTGAGGCTGGTCCCAACTGTACTACGTTGTTGTAAACCTAGTCTTGGAGCCAGTCTATGTACAAATAGCACTGTTTGAGTATGTGCCCTATGATACAGTGATAGGGGCAGTAGTTGGGGTGATCAGTGAGATTCGCCTCTTCTGGATTTTTGTACTCAGGCAAACGCACAATACCTTGTTCCAAGGCACTTTGAAAATAGTCAGGTACCTGATTCTTGTTAAATGAGTAGGTCTAGTTTCTTCTTTCCAGAAAGGGGGCCCTGGGAGCCTTATTCTGACAAGGGGCTGCAGGAGCCTTTAGAGGGGGCGGAGCCTGATTATCCTTCTTGGGTGGTGGATGCACGTTGCACGGGGGTGCCTACCTATATTGAGGTGGCTGTTGCTAGTCTAGAGGCTATGCCTATGGTGGAGAGCCTCTGCGAAGTTGTGGAGGTGACTCCATTAGTAATAATTACAGCTGTCTGGGGGCCTTTATTTGTCCCACCGCAGCGGGCACGGCTATGGCATCCCTCCTCCTGGGAAATACAGGAGGCAATGGAAGTTTCTGGCTGACCTGTTGAAGGGCTTCTTCCAGGAACTGGGCCTTATTAGAGAAGTCACAGAATCCTCTAAGGTAGGTTAGGGTTATCAAAGAAGGAACCAGTTCCATTTTAACATTTCCTTCACACATCATCAATAATTTCTTCTGAGTTAGTGTCTTGTTAACGGAGTATGTAAGCCCTTTACACCAGGCGATAAATTCCATGACACGCTCATCATGCATCTGTTTTCACTTAAAGAGGTCTGTGATACTTGACTTCCACGTGGTGGAGCTGAACTGGTACAGAAACAACCTACAAAGATCCTCCCATCTCGCTATTAACACAATGGGAAGTTGGTTATACCAGACGAACGCATGACCTTCCAATGTCTGTACAAAACACTAGAGCTTAGCATCCTCTTGCTACACTGGAGTCTCTAACATGGGCCTGTACCTTGAAATAAAGTTGGCTAGATGCTGCAGGGGGTCACTCGTCCCATTAAAGGGGGAGAAGGTGGGATTTCTGAAACCTGAGGGTGCCGTTATATCATCCACCCATGCCTGATATATCATTCCATCAGGTGTGAGTGCCACCTACCGTGTTTCCAACACCTCAAGATGGACGATGAGCACCTCCATTAGATCATCTGGGTGGGGGTCACTGTCTTGATGAGGTTCTCTAACCACTAGTGTGTTGGCGGATTCTTCAACAGAATAATCAGGCCTAGCGGCTCGTGGAGTGGCTAGTGGGGTGGCCTATGGAGCAGCTGGGGGAACCTGAGCTAGGTCTCGAGGATTAATTCGTCGCTCGAGTGGATTTGGGGAAACATATCATGCCCTCATTCCATAAGTGTAGGCATCTACCCTCTCTGCATGGGAAAGATGTTCAGGATTACCTAGAGGCAACTCACCAGAGGGATTTGTATCTGTCCCTGCTGTACTGGTCATGGATCACTATAATCTTGGTGTTGTTCAATAGTGCGTTCATCCCGGACATCATCAACCAACTTTTTTATCTTGGCATGTTTTTGACACAACGCGGCCTTCTTAGGGTCTTCCTCTATCTTCTACACTAAGGTGGAAAGGTCAAAATGTTTGGCATCCTCGAGGTTATCTTTACCTTTAATGAGATTCTAAGTTAGAATCAATGACTCAGTAGGTGCAAGGATCCCCATTAGATTCCTCTATTGGAATGTAACCCTTCCTGAAAGGTCCAGTAGTGGTGGCACGCCCATTGGGGGTACGTCCCCGTCAAGGAGCTCCAGTTCATTCTCCCCTTCTGATAGGTTTTCCATGTTGACCAGGACTCTTCTTAGGGGAATGTCCTTAATATCGCCTATCAAGTCAGGCTGTCGTCAGATAGGACTGAAGAGGAGGGCAGCGTACTACCCGCAACCACAGAATTGCATGTTGGGGGAATCCTCCTTGATAATCTTGCAGAGTACCTTGAAACTCCGAACCCATTGATGTTGGAGAGCTCTATGGCGGCTTGGTGACTTTGGGAACTAGTCCAGAGGGAGCGCAACCAGATATACCAGACGGCATTGCTCACTGATGTCCTCGAAATGTGTTTCGCTCCTGGGATAAGCCACCCACTGGTAACGAAGGAGGAAGTGAGTTTCCCATTGGTTTTTACAAAAACATTCAAACTCCTCTTGGGTAAGGGATCCCGATGCACTAAAATTCAGTGCCACAACCGTCCAGAACATCTCAGTGAAGTGGTTCGCTGTGAGGATATCCCATAAGCTCCTCAACTCAGATTCAACTTTTGGACCTGGATTGCCCCATTAATCAACTGGGGGTGGATAATGAACTAGCAATAGTACTAAGGCAGACTACTAGGATAGATGGTTGGCCGATGGGGAATACAGCGAACTGGCTGACGGGCCACCAAATCATGGGCTGTCCTCCAAAGAGTTTAGTGACCTAGCTGCTACATCTCGATAAGACATGCTGGTGACCAAGGTTTCCATCACAACATCTGTAGCCGCTGGTGATGTATTATGTTGTGTTTCTCCCACCATTGATCCCTAAAACAGCTATATGTGCTATCTATTCTAGGTAGAGTGTGCTACTGGTGATGGCGGTGGCAACGTCATGGTTCTTCCCTGCCGAAACACCAGATTTTCATCCTCCTTGATGTACCTGCGGAGGGAGGCAGGGATCCGGTGGACCTCACACTCTGGTTGTACGAGGCTAATGTATCTTGTTCCTGCCCCAACCCTTGACTCAGAGGACTGAGGGGAGGTTTCCAGTGCGGATTCATACTCTACTTCCATATTTGAGAAGCGGACTGGCTTGATCTCTATTCGAACCTTCCTAGGATTATTATTATGGTGGAAATGACCCACCTTATGGACCCTAGATGTCTCTTTTTGATAGGGTAGATTTATGACATGAGGAGGTCCTTCGGCCATACTAGTGCTATGGCAGAGAGGGTTTCCGCCTAAGTAGGTTGGGGTGCGCGGAGCACCTGGAAAATTATCATAGGGGACATGGGGAGGACCTATGTGGTTAGTGCTAGAGTGGGTAAGACCTCCTCTAGAGCTGGTAGGATCATGGTGAGGACCTCTATGTTAATTTCCCTTGGTTACATTAGTGCGAGGAAGGTCCTCATACTGGTCGAACTGAACACTGGTAGGATCTCTGTGTTGGGCGCTGGTGAAGTGAAGTCAACCTCCATATCTCTAATTTCCAGGGCGAGGAAGAATTTTTCTAGCTGCTATGAGGACATGGGGAGGGCCCCCATGTTGGAGGGTGACCGGATTTGTAACGTCCCCACACCGGCGGTCTAATTCAATAGGAATGACTCCATACCCAGTGTAATGATAACGGGAGAGACTTCTGTTTTGAACGTCACCACTACGGGGAGGACCCTCATTTGGATTGAAGGTGGCACAGGGTGGACCTCCATTATGATCTTGTAAATAGGGAAGATCCACATTCTATACGGTAGTGGTACGGGGAGGACCTTTGTACTGGGTGTTGTTACCACAGGTTAGTCTGCAGCGGCCACTGCCTATGCCGATGACCAAGAGAGTCGACCCAGCCTACCCGTGGGGTGGTTGGGGCATTGATACAAGTTAGTCATATAAATGCCCCTACTCAGCATATACAGAGAGCTGGTGATATGTGTCGGTGGTGGCTCGGTCCATAGTAGTCGTTGACATTGACACCCCTTGGCGGGGGTGCTCTTCAGCTTGTGCCCGACGCTGGCATTGGGTCAGACAAATCGGAGCCGGTGGTGTAGGTACATGGCTTACCATCTCCTCAGCCTATAAGACTGTGTGGCAGCCCTGATGCAGCCGGGTAAGGGCCCTCGCTGGGATCCCCTAGAGTGGGACCCTGACCGGGCTGGCCTAGACATCCCCTACCTCGTTGGCATAGGGAAGGGAGTCATCGAGGTGTTCTAGGGACAGGCTCCCAAAATAGTTATATGTCACAGTAGGGAGCAGTGGCTCCCTGTTCGTACCTCAGGGGTGGTGATGATGACGAGGTGTAGATGCCTCTAATTCCAGGTGGGCCATATCCCTCATATGGATGATCCCCTCCACCTCATACCAGCGTATGAGGTCATTGATCACCCTTCGTTGAACAACCTTTGACAGGGAGATGGGGTGTGGGCACCACATGGTCATTGGTGTAAAGGATATTGCGGAAGAGGTGGAGCCGCGTGAGACTAACGCATTGGCACTGCCCATGCTCCTGCATCGGTGGGCGGGCAGTGATCGAGTTCTGGGCACAACATCTTGGTTCCTAAAGAGAAGGGAGATTAACTGATTAGCACTAAAAGAAAAAGGTATCGAAGACCAATGCCCCAACGCCATCCCGATGTCCATGACTGGTAAGAGAGGTCCATGCTGACAATGTTGCAGTTCGAGATTTCCAACCTTTGGACTACCCCAACTTCTAGTGAGTTTCACGCCAAGCACACTATTTTCATGGCAGGACCCGGCATCAGATGACTAGATATGGTAACACACTAATCCACTAATTCCTCAAATGCTACTAATCTCCACATTGAGGAGAACATATTTACATTGGGTTCACCATTTTTGTTTCTGATACTTTCATTAAGGCGTGCGCATCTATATGCTTGAGTATGAAAGGTGCGGTTTTTTGGCCCTGCATCCCTGCTTTCCAAATACAGGCAGCATCCATCACTTATTCAGGGTAGTATGCTCCTTGATCTAAACGGGATATTGGGATGTTGGTCTCTCCTTCATGAATTCCTCCTCAGATCTCACTACCTAGTCTCGGTCTCCCTTATAGATTTAATACGTTTTACGTGAAACTCTTAATAGTACCATATCCTCATGGACGCCTGTTAATTTTTCTGCTTCTATCAAGACATTCCAAGGGGTCAAGCCAAGGTAGTAACCTTTGGTTAGGGGAATAGTCATGTTGGGTAACACTGGTGTGTCTAGACATTGGAACACTGGCACATCTATGTTTGGTCCCTTATTATAGGGCTTCTCAAGGGATTGGAAGCTCGAGGCATCCCGCGTCGAATGCGAGGAATCATATGCCCAAGTCATGTCTTTGAGGTTTTCCTCATCATCCCTTGTTTAACACAGGGTATGTTCCAATTTTAACATCCAGCAGACACAGATCAGACTAATTAGAACACTACCTAGAGTGGATCAGATTATTGTAACCCATGGAGGGTACACTGATGTAGGTGGAGAGTTGACATGATCAAATAGGGATGTGTTAGCCCAAGTAAGAATCAAGTTGGGTGATGGATGGTTAAGTGAAGAATATGGGTAATGAGATGGAACCACCTTAAGGACGATGGGGATGTTGGTGATGACCCTTGAAGAGTATTCCTACATATCCCATGGATGGGAATCAAATTCCGCACAGTTCTTTAGGGTGATGGGACACCTAAAGAGGTGGCCCATGAGAATGGATGCATGGATGGGACCCGGAGGAAGTGGAACCTCTGGTTTAGAGAATGACCCTCCCAAAACACCTATGATAAAGGGAAAGACCAGGCAATAGGATTGAACTGGGGTGTGAAAATAGGACAACAACCTGATGATGTGTATGGGGATTATGCGTGGTTAGCAGCCCTGGTTGGTCTGACGCCACTAGGACGGACCGAAGATGTGGGTCCCATAAAAGGGGATTGCAACGACCTACCACTAAATAGGGTACAACAGCCTACCACTATTTAGGGGACACAATGTCTTATCATCATATGGGAAACAATGGCCTATCGCTGATTAGGGAACAAAGGCTCACCGCTGCTTAGGGGCGATTACAGTTTAACATCATAGAGGACAGTGCTGAACAGACGTGAGGTGGTCAGGTTCAGTGGGTTGTTGGGCTTGAACTTTGGGGGGACTTCCTACGTACCTTTCTTTGTAAAGATCAAAGTCCACGTTGTTCGTGATGATGGTGGACCGATGTGAAGGGATCTAGGACCAACGAGTGTTGGGATTGGACCTCATGGAGGCTTCCTACGTACCTTGCCTTGTAAAAGATAAAAGTCCACGTATTTTAGGTTGGGTGTCTGTAAGCCGATGTGAATGAGGACCTAAGGACCAGACAGATGGTGGGCTTGAACCTCATGGAGTCATCCAACGTACCTTGCCTTGGCAAGGATCAAAGTCCATGTAGTATAGAATGTGGCATTGGTGCACCAATGTGAAGTGGTCGAGACCAAGTAGGAGTTGGGCTTGACCCTCAGGGAGGCTTCGTACGTACCTTTCCTTGGAAAATATCAAATTCCTCGTAGTTTGGAAGGGAGTGTGGGGCTTACACTCTTGGTGGCCCAAAAAGGACGTCACTGTCGACGCTTACTCTAAGCCCACGTGAGTCATTCTTGGTGTGAGAAACAAGAGGCAGTAGCGACCTGACGATCATGTCGCAATAGGTGCGTCCGTGGGAAGTGGGGTGGGGATTATGCATAGTTAGTGGTACAAAGAGGAAACATGGCCTTACCAGTGGTTAGAAGCCCTGGGAGATGAATATTGGGACTTACTCCATGATGGAGGCCTAATGGTGACAAATCTTAGAAGGTGAGGGATTTAGCACAGAAATACAGGGGAGGATCACTAATCCCAATCACGCCCTTTGCTGGCCTTTGGCCCCAGAGAAGAAAGTATGATCAACAGTGCTTCCTCCTGCAAGAATGTATAGAGGATTACACAATGATGGTTTCCCTTCTCCATGGATAGGCGCAGCCTCAACAATCAGGATCTCATTCCATGTGAGTAAGATTTCGCTCTCGTTGGGACTACCGTGCGTATAGAATGTCCGAGCTGGGTTTCCCCATGTATGATGTGCAGGACGAGGTGACAATTTAGTGTCATGTTCTTAGGACGATGGTGCTTGACAATTTAACTTCCTACAGCTCAGACGAGGTGGGATCACTCCCCCCCTAGGACTTATATAACCGGCACCCCCTACACCTTGGTGAAGAGAAGGGACAGGCAATGCCGTGTCTGGGGGTGTCGAGATGTGATCCCATTGGGGGTCCACATTAGCATGGCTATGCAAATAAGCAATATCTGTTAGCGTGCCTATGGAAAGAAGAATGAGGTGGAGCAACACAATGTGAAACACTACCCAAGGGACTTTGAAGTTACTCTGTACGAGCCTAGAGGGTCGCACGAGAAAAGGGTGTGTGATGGAGATGTTTAGGGCATAAGAGGCGCCTGAAAATGATTTCTGGAAGAGGGACATTGAACACATGCAAACGAGTATGCCCAACGAGGATGGGTTTCATGAAAATGCGGCAGTAGCATGGAAAAGGCTAGGGTGAGGGACCCCAGAGGATTTTGCACAATTGTGGAGGTTTGTGCGCAATTTGGCACATATTTGAGAAAATTGCACGGAAAAGACCGAGTCAGTATGTAATTGGGGAGGCTGGGCACATAATGGTAAGTCGAGGTTTTGTGCCAAATTGGAAGATATTGCACACAAAGATTAAGGGTTGCATGCAATTGGAAGGGATTCTGCACAAGGAATAAGGGTTGCGCATAATTAGAAGGTATTGTACGCAATTGGAAGGGATTGAGCGTAGGGGACGTGACTCAATGGTATTTGGACGAGGGTTAAGCTTGAGTGGTCTCACGTGAAGGCAGGCCCCAGGGTGACCAATCGTGAAAAATCCCGTACCTGAAAGCCATATTTTGTGCACAGGAGAGCTGGATTTCACGTATAGGAAATGGTTCAGATTCTTCCACCCTCAGAAGTTGAAGGGTCACCCATCTCTTTATAAGCTTTTGGGGTCATCGGATTCGCACTAACACTGGTCTGTGTGAAGGATTGTGTGTCAGTTTCAACAGTGCGAAAGTTCAATCATGTGGGGGTGGCCATGCACAAATTTACGGGCCCATGGTCAGTGGCATGGATGTTTCCACACCTGCTTGGAAAACTTCTTTGGATCTCGTAGTTTTCCACGTGAGAGATATTTTTTCACGCACACCTAATATTTTTTCACATAGTCGTTCCAGACCCCTGGAATGGATCACCAGGTCAAAATATGTCTTCTCTTTGTTGCGAAAAAACCTCCTTCAGCCCTTGAGATTTTTTCATCATCTATAATATCATCATGCATACAATTGCATATAACTAAAATGAAAGTGCCCATGTTTATCATTAAGAAAATCCTATATTATAAACTGAGTAACAAATCTAATGCCCTAGCTAGTAATTTCAATTATAGTCCCTAAAGTCCATATGGAAACATGAAAAATAGTATATATATACATATGGTGAGCATATCATTTATACTCAGAATGATCATACCCAAGGAATATCATGAAAATGTGAGAAGAGAAAAATAATTCCCTGGTGAATAAATAGAAAAATAAATTATCTCTTATTAGGACAAAAAATTATATGTCCTCACTAAGGATCACTCACCAAATAAAGCATCCATGTACAGTAACATAATAAAAAGCATATAGATGTAAAGGGTACCCTGGACAACTTTTCCACTGATTTTCCACTTTCACTCCCTAATACATTACATCCTAATACTCCCATATTTTTTAAAAAATTCTTACTTAATAAACCTTGGAAAAAACATCATACAAAGTACCCCATGTCCAACTCGTCATCACATCTTTCCAGAGTACACCTAGTCCAACACATCACATATCACCCAAAAAACCCAAGACTATCACATCACATCTATCCCAAATACACATGGCCCATCACATCACATATATACCATGGCTGTATATCCTTGATAATAGGGTATCATTAACATAAAGGATATCAAATGTGTGACCTCCTCCTACCATGTCTGCCCTCACTATGAACCACCTCGTCATCTCATTAAAGATCACTATTATTTAACATTTTTAATTCTTGACATCATAGGCTTCGTATAACAATCAACCACAAAGATAGTGTGGGTAAAATTATGTATACATCCATCTATACTAACCATCTAGTTATTTTTGGGAACACCCACAAATAATTCGGGGTTCTAAACATGGTTCTCGACATAGGCGGGGGGGATATAGAAACTCCAATGAAAATAAAATATACAATTTTCAAACATATATTCTTATCCTATAGGTTTTCCAAAATAATACCATACCATTTGCAATATCACCATAAATGGATAACAACCTTCACAACATTAACTTCAACTTCTAATTATATCATGCCATAGATAAAAACCACAACCACAAACCATATTTTATTTTTCTTTTCAGGTTAATCCATTTTAATATTTACTAATTACCATCCATATTCATATTGTAAGACCTTTATTTTCATATTAATAATGAATAAAGTTTACCACACTTTTCATTTTAATTCAAGAATCCATTAACGATTCCATTTTGTACCATTTGAGATTCACTATTAACAATTTATTCCACCACAACTGGGAAACTATCACAACACCACACAACAATGAAATAAACTCATCCTCCCTGTGCCAATAAGCCCCAAATTTCAAAAATTTCACAACACAACCACTTAACATCACAACCGTCACATATCAAAACCACAAAACATAAACAATTATCACATTTATTAGTCATCTTTCCATATTCAAATTAAAAAATGTTATCCCCTTTAACATTCATTTATTTCTATCCTAAAACATTTGTTCCAAATAAAATTAATGTAACATGATTTATATTTCAACAATTTCATTAGTTATTGGGAATCTACTAAGACAACACAAAAATAATTCAATCATTTCTATATCAACATTATATTCATGTATCACAAACCACCACCATAACCCCACATTTTAATCTCAATAAACAGTGAAATTTGTAATTCCAACCACTATGCTTAACATCTTATAAATCCTCATCACAAGCACAGGGAATCAAAAAACTTCATTCATGAAAAATAATACTACATTTACCATGTGATCATAATTTAACTTCAATTCTTTAATTTCTAGATCATCAAATTATAACACCTCATGTAGTTATAAATTATCATTTTAAATAAATATAAGAAATATTAACTATCTTCTTATGATAATAACTTCTTATTTCTAGGATAATCATTCTATTATTTGATTTAACATAGTGTGGGATAATAAGAATTATAAATCCTTCCACATGTGATAATATTTTATATGAAATCAAATATCTAAAAAATTGAGAAATATGAAAAAAATCATGTAAAACTCTGCATCCCCTTAAATTATATATTTGATCTAATTATTTTTATTCATTCAACCAACACTATCCTTCCACCAAAAAGGAAACAAAATAATGATAATATCAGAAATGAATAGAAATAAGAGGCCAGTCTGATACCCTACATGATATTTCATTTCGAGTGTGAATCACTAGACCTAGAAGGATAGAAGGGATAGGAAGATGACAAGAGACATAAAATGTAAGAGAAGCCTCATATTAATTTTTTATATGGATTGAATTATGAGAAGGTGTGGTTTAGATCACCAAATCTTGAGAGAAATGAAGAGAGACTCGTTCAAGGGGAAAAATGATTTTTATGATTTACATATATCCCTTCACATATTCTTCCGAAACATAATCAAATAATCAATATATTATTTCAATTCAATTAACATAAAATTTCATATAATGAAATATTCATAAAAATATCATTTAAATCCTTCCAATTTAAGTAATGTCAAATATTTTATTGAAAAATCTTATCTAAGACAAAAACCACCTATTTCAATTTTTTTTGAAAACACCTATTTCAATATTTATTTATATCCAAAACATGTTGAATGTTAATAGGGGAATAATATCAAATTATAATTACTAAAATACATAATTATACACAATATTTAGGCTCGTTGTAAGTGTAACATGGTCTTACCTTTATGTAGATCAATTTCAAAAGGAACCTTACTCATCCAGTAGTACAATAACTTGACCATTATATAATGAAAACATTACCTATGCATTGGTTTGTAGAAAACCAGTTGAACCATATACAAACTACAAAATCACGAGCTTGCCATTATACAGACTTAGGAGTACCCAAATCACCCTTACACGAGCAAGGGGGACCCTTATTGATCCTTAAAAATTTTGATGCCACCCTTAACCATGTTGACTCTGACCCTTATATGATCAGATAAACTTACCCAAAACAACCCTCATGTGAGACGGTACACTTATACTAGGAACAACCAACCTTTAAAAAAAATTAGAGTGAGTGAATGAACCTTATGTAGGTTGACTGTTACAATTATGAAGCACATGAGATATCTAGTTTACCATTATGTAACTTATAGAAAATATCAACTACACTTACATGGTTTCCTTAAATGTAATTTTTACCTTACACAGGGATTATAAAAAATAATAACTTTACAAATGTTATTATAAACCACCATTTCCCTTACAAAACACCATTTTCCTAAGTAAGGGTAAATATTTCACTTAAAATATTAACTATTAAATTAAAGTTACATATAAATAATTAGGAAAATATTTTATTATTACATTCCAGAATGTATAAGACATCCAAAAACATTATAATCATTTTAAAGTCATTAAAATTATATTTAAATTAATCATTTAAAACATAAAAATTAATTTAATAATTTGTGAATCCTTTTTAGAACTTATTTATAAATTAAAATATCATTTTTAAATAACTTCTATAATTCATTAAACCACTCAAGAACCACAAAAGACCCTATAATGGTAAATTAAATCTCATGAATATTTCAAAACATTATATTAGATACCTCTCAAAAAATTATGATTTTCAATAATTAAAAAAACTAGGATGGAGGGAAAAGGAAGGGGAGATAATTTAACCACCCCACAAGATACCACTCAAGGGCCCTTCTGTAGTTGGAACAAAAAAATAACACTAAAGATAATATATCAGGGTGGATACGTCTAAAACAAGAATAAGCCCATATAGATATCTATAACAAGACCAAAAACAAATAATTAACCTTGAAAAAACATCTTAGAATGAAACACAATTTGATACTATCACGTCACATTGTTTTAAACTAAATGTGTAGAACATCATTTAGGATATAAAATTATTATATATTTCAATTCGATAACTTTACTTATGTATGCTATAAAATTATGATCTATACAAGCTTTATTCTCATTTATCATGCTAACAGGTAACCTTCAGAATATGTCATCATTAACTTGTACAAATTAGACAAGCATGATTACATGATAATTTATTGAAAATAATAGATATGTTAATAATAAAAATTACTTCATTTAACCTAAATAATAATTTCAGGAACCTAGTCTTGATTTTCAAACAATTATTTAATTTCTTGACATGTTTCACAACATTTAATTTTAAAACTTGTTATCTTTGAAAGCATTTAAATAAAAACATTTCACCAAGTCTCTTACGTTTCAGAGAATGCAGTAGGTCAAAAAATAATTTTAAATTAAACCCTCTATTAATTCATCCCAAAACATAGAATTTATCAAAATCATCTATATGAAAATATTTTCAACACATTTTTAAAAAATAGTCTTTAAATAAGTATATTTTTTAAAAATAATCTTTTTTTGGTTTTTTGAGAAATTGTTTTTCACAATATAAATTCTTTCTAGTTGGTCATACTATATTTTATTTCATGGCATGAAGTGAACTTCCCAGGATTACATTCTCAAAGTATATTTTCCTTTTCCAAAAACATATTCTTACCATTTAAACAATAAATATGAATAAATGGTTAACTAATTTATTTCATCAAACATAACATGGTTTAATTTATCCACCCAACATAATTATTTAAAACTCATCCATTTTTTTAATGTTAAATTGATTGATAATGAAAAAAATATGCATCATATCTAATCTTTCATATTTAACATGCTTCCCAAAATATATAGTCATGTATCATTCATAAATAAAATTATTTTTATTCAAATTAAAAAAATTTGCCATGATCTTTACCAAGTTAACATCAACACATAACCTCAAGATTGGAGAAATCAATTTAATATATGATATGAATTACAAAAAAATCACGAGTATGGTGGAATACACCTCAAATGGCTATCTGTTTTTCCAAACATTTTAATAAAAATTTAATTTTCAAGAGTACACCCATTCCCATAATACAAAGGGTTCAATGTTCCACTCTCTATTTTCCAAATGTGCATTCCATTTGATAGAAGATTTTCTTATAATGTTTCTCAACCAAAATAAGAACTTATACCGATATAGATAGAGATTTCATAAGAATACAAATCAATGGAACCCATCCACTGCATGTTGATATTTTCTTCTTTGGGTAAAACTGACTTTCCTATATGGTTTTAAATTTTGTTTTAATATAACACATCTAGATGTTGGAAATGGGTTCCATTTATTCATATGATTAAATCCATAATGCATGCCAATAAAATAAGATCAATCACAATAAACCCAACCATTATTAAAACACATCCACCACTTCCTTCATAAAAATTTAGGAGTGGAAAGAATTCTCATCTCCATCAATATCATGATTTTCCAAAAAACCATTTATTTTATTACCAACATTATGTTACTATATATTATGTGGTAGGTGGGTGATTATATCAATACTAACACATCAGAACACACAACCATAGTGGGGAACCATATCCCCAACATTAATATACATCATCTCATAGATCAAACGGTTTCTCATGTTACAGAATATAAATTTTTTATGGATTAGGCTTCATTAATAAACATAATATTCTTAAAAGGATTGTATGAAATCATGTTATAATTTGAAAAAAAAAATTAGAAAGAAATATCAACAATTTAATACACTACAAAATATTTCACTTTTTCCAATGGGAATATATCTATTGGTAAAAGTGAATTTTCTATTGGTAAAACGTTTTACCAACATATATGTCACTGTCACTAAACTGTTGGTAAAAACTCTATCGCTAAATGTTTTTGCGACAGATAGAATGGTTATGTTACAATTATAATAATACCAACAGATAATATATATGTTGGTTAAAGTGTTTAGCAATAGGTTATGATGACAAATTTATCTGTTGGTAATAATATTACCAGTATATAATATTTATTTATAAATTAAATTTTAATAAAAATTATAAATTTTTATTACAACAAAAATTATAAATTTTTATTTCCAGTAAAATTTCATATTATAGTAATTAATTTATCCAATATAATATATATATTTTAATTATTAAGCCAAATACGTTTTTAACACATTCAAAATTAGACACGAATTAATTATATCAATAATAAAATTCACTACAAATAGAACATTTTGATTCCTTACTAGGATTGTTCCACACTTCCACACATCTGGACAACCCACTCCCCCCCCCCCAATTTTCTTCCACAATTTTGTCTCCACCACCCTGGATCCCCCCCCCCCACTGCAAAACAAAATAAACCCCAACAGCTCTAGTCCATCATCACCAGTGACTCCAGCACCAGCAGCTCCAGCCCATCCCTGTCAGATCCATCCCTAGTTCATCCATTCCAGCTCTATCCTCATCCATATATCTCTGGTCTATGTCAGCTCATCCAACTCTAGCCCCATCCATAACAGCTCAAGTCTATGCCAACTCATCTAGATCCAGTCTATGTCAGCTCCAACTCCAACTCCAGCCCCATCCATGTCATCTTCGGTCTATGCACAAATAAATGAGAAAACAGATGAGAAAATACATCATATGGAATTGAGGGAGGTACATAGACAAGTGATAGAAATAATATTACACCATAGGGATAAAGGTAGTACCTGAATAATAAGAAATAAACATTTTTTTTGAACTTCCTTCCATGTCAGCTCTAGTCTATGCACAAACTAATGAGAAAACAGATGAGAAAATACATCATATGGAATTGAGGGAGGTACACAGACAAGTGATACAAATATGCTTACACCATAGGGATAAAGGTAGTAATTTCACAATTAGGAATAAACATTTTTATTGAACTTCTTATATTCGTGTTGGCTATTGACTTTAAACAAAGTTAGTACCTGCACAATAAGGAAATAAACACTAAAAGATAGACTTTTATTTAGAAAAAATATAGACTTAACATTAGTTTTGAAATAATAACTTGAAAATTACCCATGATATCAAATTTGGCTGGTCGGTGGGCCTGAAAATATCAATATACCACCTTCCAAGAATCATCTCCAAGAACATGACACCAAATCTATATATGATTTGGTTTTAAACTGGCCAACCCATGCAAACTTACGAGAACATACATAGGTCCCCATCAATAAATTGTTGAAGATGTTTCATGGGAAGATACTGGAAGTTTCCGCCTAGATTATAGGGAACTATATTTGATTCCCCTCTATTCTATTTATAATAAAAGCCTCTTTTATACCCCCCAGAACTGGACCTTCTTCCTCTACTACTACTTTGTTCTCCCAAATCCCATTATTATCATGACTATTTTACTTAGTTTTATTCTATCCTATTAATTTATCATCTTCTAATTTAGATAATATTCCATCAATCAAATTGATCAAAGATAAAAAGAATCTATTTAATTATTTTTGAATGAATGTCCACAAAAATGTGACTACATCAAAACTGGGAATAAATTAACAGTAGGAAAAACACATCAGAATATAAAACCATGATCCAAATCCACCTATATAAAAAAATTATGGACATTCAAAAAAACTAAAATTTCATGGGTTGAGGAGGAAGCAGCTTACTGGTCAGATTCTATAAGCTACATGGGCTACCCACCCTCAAATAAACTGATAAATACTTGTACACCTTTCCACTAGAATTCCAAAAAAAGAAAATGAAAATAAAGGAAAATATAAGCAGACTTACAATGAGGGGTCACAACACTCATTATTATACGATAATAGATGATCTAGAGATGATTCAATCAACTGAAACTTGAATATGAAGCCCCACTATACTACACATCACTATCTTATTCACATTCCCTATCGGAAATGATGATGATAACTCTAAAATAGATACTAGATTCCAAATAGAATTAAATGATAACTCTAAAACAATTTCCATATTCCATATTTCACACACAGGCCATGGCTGCAATCTAGGTAATGTCCAGGCTGTGTTTGAAAAGTGGAACACTAATAAACCCAGATGAAAAATAGGTGAGGGGATAGATTGCATAGACATCAATTCATATTGTATTTATACCAAATAAAAATATTCAATGGTCTAAAAACATTCCCTATTCCCAATAATTGTAGTAAAATTTCTAATTACTCTCATTGGATTATACTAGTGTGCATTTCAACTTTCCAATGGTTATGGATAGTAGGGTAATCGAATAATTAGAAGAAACAGTAATGAATGTACCTTTTTTTTCTTGGGCAGATTTTCCCTTTACCTACTATTTGAAAAATGTATGTCAATATTGATTCATCCATCTAATAAACTATACTGGTACATGTTTAGGAAGTATATTTTGGGGGGAAAGACATCCAGCCTCTTCTCTGTTGCCTCATACCTCCCCTTTCGAAGCTGGTAATGTTGCGCCATAGGTCAGACCATGTGGGTCTGGCCTTTGATGCTCATGCAATTCCTCCAATGAAAATTCCAGATTCACAAAGAGTATATAGATTACAGATTTCACACACACTAAGAAACACACTTGATTCTATTTAGATTTCACACAAGGATGAGGCATAGTTGGAATAAATGAATGAGGCCTCATTATATTATTAGTGAGAACACTAAAATAGATTTCAGATTTCAAACCAAGGCATTATAAAGAGGTGAGGGGAGTTAAGATGTTATTGGGAACACTAAAACAGTAATGAGGGATCAATATATTACCTCAAACATTAGGTCTTGACTACTCCACAAACTCCATAACCAACTACAGATGAAGTAACACTTTCCATCTCTTCATTATAATCATTATTAAGGCCCCAGCAGAATACTACATTTCTATGTCATACCCTTCAACTCCAGGATCTACACCACACAACCAAAGAGCAGACCCACAAATAAATGAATATATAAACATTAATTGAAACAAAAATAGAAATAAATAAAAATATAAAAAAAATTATCAGCATATAATTGGAATTTTTCATACCTCAAAAAATCAAGTAATCTCAAGTACCAGAGACAAACAACAAGTCATTGTTAGGCCACACCATTCGGCTCCAAGATTCACACAACACACCACCAAAGAGAATAACCAAATATCCGTATGATTTATGAAGTTTTTTACATCATTTAATAGATTGTTATAGAACTTCATATCCCCATAAACTTTATCATCATTAGATATTTCTTCCACAATTTGACTCATACTATGTGCATCTACGTATCCTGACAACGAACAAATTCTTGTGCAGTCTAACATGACAAGTTCCTTAGCCAAGCATTCTAACAACAAAGAAAAAACAGTGTATTGGTTAGGAACCATGAGAACATCTATATGATTTAGAACTCAAATACAACGAAAAACATGAAATATTTAGCATACTAGCTGTACTAGAGGTAGGCAAATAATCAATATTCAAGGAATGATAATGTTTTAACTAAACATAAGCTATAAGAGTCTGTATAACCATCAAAATAAAAAGGAATATAATACATGAGACCAAGATCCTAAATCATATAAGCCAATAAATAATGATAAAGGATAATTTCTATAGTTTATGTAATAGAAATAATTATTATAATCCAAATATTTGTTATCAAATATATGTTGCATATAAAGATAGAACTTAATGATGTATAAAGTAGATTGAATATATCTATAGTCATCCATAGAAGATTACAACTTTATGGTGATTTTAATTTTTTACACATTACACAGTGCTTCACACTTACTCTCAATGTAAGCATCCTAAGCAACTAAGTCTGCAATGTAGAACAGAATTTCAATAAACAATAACATAAAACATTCATACATTATACAAGATCAACACCTAATTCCATAACAATTACATACCAGATCAGTACCAAGAATTTCCTCAAAAGAACACTCCCTTTGTGAAGATATCAACTACTACCTTCAATCCCGAGAAGACAAATCCAACCTAGAATCACTTCCATCTTCATTTTTTAGTTCCTCATTTGAGTCAAAATCTTGTTAATCAGATACAGTCAAATAATGACCATACAGTTTCATGCATTCCGACCAAAAGAAAAATTGAAAAAATTGAAATTCCACACAGATTGAAACCAAACTAGGAAAAACTTCAACAAGTACACCATCATAAATTCTACCTAAATCAGCTCCTTCAAGATACTTGCTTACAGTACCCGTCAGATCAAGATGTATAGACCAACGCTGCTCTGGGCTAGGAGTACTGCCTTCAAGACCTAGTGGGGCCGCCAAAGATGACAATTGAAGCCACCATTAACATCAAGCGTGGTTCAGATCTTGCGGCCAAAACAGGATATGAAACAGGTAAATCAAAACCAGTAGGAAACTTAAATCGACATACCCGAAATTTGAGAAGAAGAATATAAAATCCTGTTGAGGGTTAATCTAAAATGATGGGGAATAAACCCTAAATAGAAAACACCAAATGAAATATAAACGACCCAAAATCACTATATGAGACTGACCCTACACAAAATCATGTTTAAGAAGAAGAACGTGGGTAGTGAGGGAGGCAAGGCCGAACACAGACAGGGGGCGGGTGGTGATAGAGGCGAGGCCGGAGCAAGGCAAGGCAGGATGTGAGGCCGGAGCAGGGCAGGATGCGAGGCGGGTAGTGGGAGGCGAGGACGAACACAGATAGGGGGTGTTGATGGAGGCATGGCCGAATACAGATAGAGGGCAGGAAGTGATGGAGGCGAGGCCGATCACAGATAGGGGGCGGCGATAAAGGCAAGGCCAAATACAGGCAGGGGGAGGTCGGCGATGGAGGCGAGGTCGAACAAAGACGGGCGGCGATGTAGGTGATCAAGAGTCAAATTAAGGTTTTTGGTGTTATTTTTTTTATAAAATTATTTAAATATTTATTAAATAAATAATATTGATAAATTTAAAAATAGTTAATGATTCCCAAGAAATGAATAAACAATATTAAAAAATGTAAAATAAAATTAATATTTGGAGAAAAATGAAAATTAAAATCAATTATGTGATGATTCTAGTAAAACACAGAAATAAAAATTTAAATTGGTCATGAAAATAATATATATATACATATATATATAAACTATGTTTCTCTTAATTTGATATTGATAAAATAATTTTTTGTGATTGAATGGTTTATTATAACTTTTTTTTAACGAAAAAAGATATGTTGGTAATAGCGATATTAGTAACATAGTAACGTGTTAGTAAAAAAAACTGTTGGTAGTAGTATGATAAAGCAATAGATTTAACTGTTGGTAAATGATATGTTGGTATTGAATGATCAATAGGAACAGATATATCTATTGGTAAAAAAATTTGGTATTAAAAATTAATACCAATAATACTTAATATCTGTTGTAATTTCTCATTTTTACCAACAGATATATTATCTGTCAATAAATTTCTGTTGTTATAAGTCATTTTATTTGTAGTGATACAATAAAAAATAAATAATAAAAACAAAAAAAACACTCAAAATTTCCAAGTCATTAAATGGTTAATATCATTCATTTCATTTAAATATCTCTTAACATGAGGCCAAGTTAAAATATATGAAGATTAATTATATAATAGAAAAAACATTAAAGTCTCAAAAAGGTTTCAAACAAATAGCATATGACAGTTAATCACCATGTTCCTATTTCCCTTTAGGTTATAAGAAATATTTGAAAAATAATAAAATCTTATTATAAAATAAAATTAGGGAACTGTCAATGAAACAAATATAAAATTTCATGATTTATTTAATTGAATATGTTATCTTTCCAAACCCACCTCATTAGATCACAAGAATAACCAATCATGGTTCATGTACCTATCTTAGGTCTCTACTCGTCATGTATCACCATATCACTTGGTCATTAGGGAGGCCTAGAGTCCTTGCATCAGATAATAAGGGGCCTAAAAATACCTTATCTTAGTTACACTCCCTACCTTATGTCACACACCAAGGTTGACTTGAACCATTACCCTACCAACCAATTAAATCCTTACAGTGCCTAAATCTGAACTTGATGATATCCCTCAAAATAATCAATTGATGTAACATGTTTTTTAACCCTATGTCAAAAGGTACCCCTTCTATGATGGGAAAGGATAAAGAAAGATATTGACCCTGGATTCCCACCACCAGTAGGCTTTGTGTTGGTGACTAGTACCAAAGTTATATATAAGGTCTCTCATATTGGATTCATTACTCACAACAAAATGAAATTGAGTATTGGGAGATAAAATTTCAACCACCAAAAAACTCCATTACATAAGAAAACGGTAAATTCCACAATATATCATCATTCATGTAACTTTACATCAATAAAATTAAAGTCTCTATGTAAAACATCAAGACAATACTACTAAAATAAATCAACAATAGAACCAACACCCAATACATTAATATCTATATTAGTCTTCATATTACTCTTGGAAATCTAAAAAAAATATTATATACATGCATGGTGAGCAAAACTTATATAATTGGTAGGATCATCCACAAGAACTCTCATGAAAATGTGATAAGAGAATACTAATGCCACAGTGAACAAATAACAAAATCAATAAGCAACTCAAAGATCAACCAGTTCCTGACCTCACTAAGGTATACTCACCAAATAACATATTAATGTATAGTAACATATTAATGAGAATACTGATTTAAAGGGTACCCAACAACACTTTACCACTATTTTTTTCTCTTAGATACAAAAATAATACATCATTACATTCCCATATCTTATATATAATCTATCCTAAATTTACCTGAGAAATATCATCATGCTAAGAACCCAGAACCGTGTGTGGAACTATCCACCCCATCCTTCCTAATGACACATGGGAAAAAATATCACATCTTTCATGAGGACACATGTTATATTATAGCACATCATTCATGAAGACACATTGGACATCACATCACATATTTTCTATATTTAAATATCCAAAATAGTAGGGTATCAGAAAATAGAGGGAATCAACAGAATTCCATACTCTTACTATAAATAGTGCACTTTTGAATTCTATACATCACAACAGATGTATATCAAACTTCATGGAATAGAGAACGTGTAAGAGTGGGTAGTTTTCCATCCATGCTCTCCATCTAGATGTTAGGAAAACACCCCCTCCCCCCCCCACACACATTTGGGTGTCGAAAAATAGTTCTCGACTCAGGTGGGTTCGTATATAAATGACAATGAAAATAATTTATATAATAGTTAATCACATTAACTTTTCCTATGGGTTTTAAATAATAAGACCATACCATTCACAAAATCTCCACAAAGTCCCCATAACCTTTTCCACTTTTACTACTATTTATAAATTCGTAACCTCACACCCAAAATCCACAGCAAAAATCAATATTCAATCATTATTTGTTGTTAATCCGATTCCATATTTACAAATTACAATCCATATGCATTATTAAGCACATACTTTTCATATTAATAATGAATCACCTTAAACAGTTAATAGTTTAATTAAAGTGTTCATTACCTATTCCAACCCATAAAATTTTAGTTTCATTATTAACAATATATTCCAACACTAATAAGAAACTAACACAACACCACACAACATAGTAACAACCCATACTCCTCATGAAAACAAGCCCCAAATTTCTACGATTTCACATCACATCTTCCACATATCATAGCCACACAATACAAACACTCTCCACTTTCATGAATCATATTTTTATATTCAAATAAAAAGTCATTATCCCATTTACCATTCATTAAATTATAGACTAAATATATTTGTTCCAAAAAAACTTTTAATAGAAATTTCATTTAAAAATATTTATATTTTCTAGGAATTAATAGTGAAAACACAAAAATCCATTAACCTTTTTTCTATCAACTCTATATTCTCTTCACACACATCTCCATCATAGAGCCACAAGTCAATATCACCAATAAACACACCAATAATTATATCCATTTCACTTAACATCACATAAATTAACTTTATAGGAAAGGGTAAGCATAACATCTTATTTCATGAAAAAAATAGAAATGTCAGTATGAGAATAAAATTCATATTCATTTTCGTAATTTCCAGATCATTAATTTATAAAACCTCATGAAATTACACATTATCATTTTAAATAAATATAAAAAGTATTAATTATATTCATGTGATAAAAAACATCAACCTTCCCTAAAATAATTTTATTATTTTATTTAACACATCATGAAATAATAGGAATAAAAACTCCTTACACATACGATAATATTTTTGAGGAAACTAAATATCTGTAACATAGTGAAATATGGTAACATATATTAAAAACTCCTCATCTCCTTAAATTTTAGATTTGATACAATTATTTTTATTCATTATAAAATCTATATCCATCCAACCCAAAGAGAAAATGAATACTAATATCACATCATATAAAAAATAATAGAGAACTTTGATCCCCTATCTGGTATTTATTTTTTGATATAAATTATTTCAAATAGTGGGATCGTGGAGATAGGAACAAGATAACAGCTTAAAAATGTTGGGGATGCCTCAAAATGATTTTTCAATTGTCTTACATAAATTAGAAGGTGAGTTTTGGATCACTAAAACTCAATAAAAATGAAGATTGATTTATTCAAGGGAAACAAACTTGTTTTTATGATTTACATATTTCACTCTCTAGAAATCTTAGAAAGTACATGAAATATTAAATATTTTATTCCACTTCAATTCATATTAAATTTAATATTATAACCATTTCTGTAAAAAATATCATATAAATTATCAAAATTTAAGGAAAGAAAAATATACAACTGAAAACTCTTAATGAAGACAAAAACCACTGGTTTCCACATTTAATTATATTTATATATATTGGAAACTAGTTATAGGTCAAAAGGGGTGTAAATCATATTTTATAAAAAAAAATTATTTATATAGAATAGGTATGCTCTATGTAAGTGTAATTATAACTAACTAGAACCCACACTCCCAAATACAGTGCCAAAAATAAGACATTACATTTTTACCTTTGATACTCATGATGGTGACCAATTTTTTCATCTAAAACATACAATATCCAATTGAAATATTGGATCACTTAAATTATCAAAGAAACTTTAAGTTTATAGTTTTAGATAATTTGAAAAACTCTAATATAAACACACCTAAGAATTCAAGTGAGTATCTTTCCCACAATACTTAGATTTTAATATTCTAGATTTGGTCATCAGCATCATCCACATGAAAACCTTATATAGATAATTAATTCAACAACATAACTGAATAAATTGTGAAAATGAAACATGTGAAGGGTTAGATGGAATTCTTTGTATGGGTAAACATAAGCATTAATAGTTGATTGTCTTTATTGTGAAAACCAAGAGCATAAGGGTGTAATGACATAATCAAAGTGCATAAGTATAATAAAATAGTATTCATACGCATTAATACATGGATCATAAAACATGAAAATTTGGAATAAGTATTTAAAAAAGTTATGACTGATCATAATCAATAATCATGAGAAATTTGATATCAATCTTTATCATAATAACTATTACAAACCCATATAAGGAGTAGATGAAACATATTGGTACCTGGGAACATCATATTTGAAGAACACTCACAGAACCATTATAGAAACCCTGAAAATGGAATAATTCTATGGTCTAATTATAATATAATCCTTCCAATAACATAATAATTACTAATGAATTGGAACCCTATCTAGGCCCACCCATCATATAATATATGTTGGGCACACCAAACACTATATAGGTGAATCAATCATATAAAAACATATGATAACCATAAATAAAGTATATAGAAGTTTAATTCCATAATTAAACTCATAAAACAATAATTATTCATTTCATACTATGATTAACCCATAGAAAAAATGGATTCCCTAACAATCTCTTTGAAACTTTATTAACCTAAGGAAAGCAAACGGGTTTAATAATAATCTCTTTGAAACATGATTAACCTGTGGAAAAGAAATTGGTTCCATGATAATCTATTTGAAACATGATTAACTCATTGAAAAAAAATTACTTCCACAATGATCTATTTTATATATGATTAGCCCATGGAAATGAAATTGGTTCTGTAAAATTCTCTTTGAAACATGATTAATCCATGTAAAATAAATGGGTTCCTTAATAATCACTTTGAAACAAACATAATCCATCTAGAGAAAGAATGACGATGGAGTCATTACAAGATAACCCCATTGGTGAATAATTAACAAAAAAATGCTTTCATCTTATATCGAAAATAATTTTGAAATATTATATGGATCATTTATTAATGAAAATAACTTTTCCTTAATTTTTTTTATAATTAAAAATTCACACAATATTTTAGAAATACTTTTTATTTGATAATAACCTTAAAAATTAAAAATAAAGATTTAAAAAATGTGAAACATTTCATGAGGAAAATAACCTTTCTACTTTTAAAAAAATAATTTTTAAAACATAAAACATTTAGAAAAACTTTTTCTTTTAAAATAAACTTTAAAACTTATAAAGGAGAATTTAAAAATAATTTAAAACAATTATTGAGGAATACAGAATTTTCAATTTAAAAAATATTTTTAAAACATAAAACATTTTAAAATCCATTTATTTGAAAAATATAATGAAAAATTATAGATAAATCTTCAAATAATGTAATTTTCATGATTGTGGAAAATTTCTTTAAATTCATACATGTTAAAACAAATATTCCTTTCATATTTTTGATAAAATCAGAGTATGTAATATTTTGAAAACTACATGGATATTTAATTCAATACATTTTTTTGAAATTCAAAAATGGTTAAAAAAATTTTAATAAATAATTTAATTAATGTTAATGAAAATTTTAAAAACATTTTTAGAAAACATGGTTTGGGAAATAATGGGGATTTTGACCTAAGAGATAAGTGAAAAATATTTTTCTCAAAAATATTCTATTAAACTCTTGAGTACATAAAGAGATGAAAATAAAGGTAAACCATGTATTATCATGAAATAAATAGATAATAAAATAATCCTGAATTTATTTAGAGATGGATAAGAAGATTTAATCATTGATATAGTAGACATAAAAATCATAATAAACTATGAGATTATAACATAAAACTCTTACCACATTGGTAACTTTTATTTGTAATAGTCATGAAAAAATAAAATTGAATAAATCTTATAATATCATTAAAATAATTATATTCATAGTATAAAATTTAAAAGGGGAATTATGTAGGCCACCTAAATAAAGATAGGTTGATACCACAAAATTTGTCCTAAAGAAGGAAAATCAAGAAAAAAATACATTACCACTTCTGAAACTTTTGAACTCTAAACTCCAAGAAAGAAATGTCTGAAAATTGATATGTAGTTCCCAATTATTTTAAGTATAATCATCATAAAACACATTCATGATCATAATTTACACCATATAAATTAAACACATGATGAATATGGCTTAATTCATAGATAAAATAAATGAGAGAAAGATATCTCTTACCTTGAGTCCCGACTTTAAATGCATGTCCATTAACTCAAATATCATAATATTATATCAATTATTTTATTTTGTAAGAATATTTTCTAGGGTTTACAACTTATAATTAAATAATTTATTTATTTTTAATTACATATTAAAATACTCAATCAGTTATGTACAAATCAGGTGTTTTGAAGATGTTTGGTTCATTGTTTTATAACCCCTTCAGTGTGTTGATTGTGGTAAAAAAATTAACTATTTTTACCTTCCTACAATAATAATCATGGAATATTTATCATATTTATACAAAAATTATACTTTTATTACCAATCATTATGTTACAGACTAACCCAAGATAGGGCTCAAGCATTAACTACACTATCTCTACCTCCATAGGCTGGGGGTGGACGCAAGCACCGAAGGAAAAAACAAAACATGAGGAGGCCTTTTACTAAGTACATGTATGCACACACATAGCCAACTCAATGAAAAATTTTATATGAAAGTAAAATGGGAAAGACTAGAGTGATAACAATTCATGTATATAACCACCAAGGAATATATGAGTATAAAAGTGTATAGTGAAGGTTAAAATGAGAGAATACACACCCAAACAAGAAACATGTCTCAAAATGACAAAATTGTAAAAGAGTAAATAAAAGAGAGATTCTTGATCTTGTATCCCAATAAATAACCACCATATGTGGTCTAAGAGCCTTGTATCTCTAAGATCCTATGAATTTACGAGCAACATATCTGTCATCTGCAAAATACATGGAATGTGTGGACAAAGCCTATTTATGGGTGAGTATATATATACCAAGTAGAATGCCCCAAAAGGTGAAGGGGGATCATTAAGAGATACTATGAAGAGGAAAGCAGTAGAAATAACAAGCTATGGTAAAAGAGTACAGCTCAACCAACAAGAGACTAAAAGAGTACTCATCCAAACATAAGGACCTCAAAATAGAGAGAATGTGAACTTATCATCAAGTCTTCATGACCTATACTATGAGAGTAAACTCATCCAACCATGAGAATATAGACACATAAAGAACGTGGAACACCTTGTGCCTCTTTGTTTCTCTAGGAAGGAGAGTTTCCAAAACCCTATGTAGTGGGTACTGAAACAGGATATATATATATATATATAAGTATACTCTGTAAAAAATCTCACATAAGAGATTAAACAGATCTCCATCTGATAACTCAGCCCAAGAAGAAAATTATCCAACAGTTCCAAGGTAACTCCATTTATAATGCCCAGTACCTCATACGTCTTCCCAGGGAACACAAGTCTGAGGGACTCAATCACCACACCTTGATATTATCCCCTTTGTGCGACATTGACTCGGCCACATGGTTTTAGGTATCTTCACAAGGATATGTATCCATTACTAAAGTTTCCCACTTTCTTGTGAGTCCAAAGCTATTTCAAACCATGTCTCGTCACTATATCGCATAGCCAAGTAGAAACAAACTCAAATTAGAGGACTCACGCCCTAGTGCGGGGGGGGGGGGGGGGGGGGTCTTCCACTATGAGAGTAGTCATAGAGAACCTGCACCCATAGAGATGGGGGGTTCCACTCTAGTGTCATGGGGACCCATGTATAGGTACAATAGCGGGTTCCACCCTTGTGATTGAGGACACACACCCTATATGATTGGGGGTTCCACTTTGAAGGTAGAGGACCCATACCAAATTAAATGGGATTTTCCACTATGAATGTTGAGGACCTGAGCCTTGGGGTTTCAAGGGGGTTACACTCTAGGTCATAGAGGACCCATGCCCAACCCAGTAGGGAGTTCCACTCAAAAGTAACTATAGATGACCCATGCCTCTGTTGATGGGTGTTCCACTCTAGAATAAGTCTATGGGGATCCTACCTGAATGATTTTTAATCATTGTTTGATCACTATCAATAAGGACCAACTACCCAAACTAGTTGGAGGATACCACCCAGAAATTAAAGATATTTTAGTGTATGGTCACAACCATTATCATACGTCACCTAAATAAGATTCATGTTCCAAACATCTTGAAGTATATCATGAAATCCATTATGGAGGAAATCATAGCATTCTAAAAGGAAGAACACTCAAGATAGGCATATCGTGGTCCAAATTCCTCCTTGAAAAGAAAAAAAAATGAGAGGTAGAAGATTCATAATGAGGTACACGATTCGTATGGGTTCCACATTGTGTTTGACCCCTCCTCGTTATCCAGATATGTACCTAGCCATACTCGGGTGTTAAACTGTGTACATGTACTCCTAGGCATTCCAGTTTACTCCTAGAGTACTCGGCATATCTCTCCAAAAGGATGACGAGCGCATGATGCTCACCATTGGTCCGAAGGGAAAAATGTAATTTCATCGACATTACTCCTCAAATGTTCCCAAATAACTAAATTGATCACACCATTGCAGTCCTTGAGAAAAGTGCAAAGGATCAACTATTCATTCACCAAAATCGGACAGTTGGTGAAGAAACAACATTTCAACGCATTTTATACAAACAGTGGCTCATGGGGCCCATGTCTCGGTCCAAAAATAAAATATACTAATTTCACCTTTGTAATCCTCATAGAATAATGTATAGGATTTACTATTCATTCGTCTAAAATAGAAGCACGGTGAAAACCGCAACACGCCCAAACTGGGCCTTGTTGGGATTGTACCTCGATCCTTCATTTAAATCCCGATATCAGCCTCAAAATCTCCACCTCAATGTTAGGAACACAATGCTGCTGAAAACATTGATTGGAAGTCTCATGGAAAATTTATGGCAGGTCAAAGATTTAATAATAATATTATATTATTATTATTTGGTAATTTCATAGACATGATCTGAAACCCTGAAAAGGAATCTGACATTGGCCTTCGGTCATGTCATCACTGACGATGCATCAAATAGATGCCACATGGGGGAGTTACAGTTGTTAAACCATTTATTATTGTTATTATTATTATTATTATTATTATTATATTAAATTTTTATTTAAATTTTTTTTCCTACCCCCTTTACAGCTTCATGCGGGCCACCCTGTCCGCATGCTGACCCGACCGCTGAACCATCCACCTCAGCATCTTCCGCCAGCCACCGCCTGCTAACCACCAAACTACCCACTATTGCCCTCAACAAAATGCCCCCATTGGCCCACACTTCATGCCCTAAACCTGCATGTCATACCCACATCCCACCACCATACCGCCTTTCCTAGAGACACACCAGACCGCTATCCCGACCACCTTGCATGCACCGCACAGCTACACCTCCCCTTCTGTGAGACACAGATGATCCATTACAAAGACAAAAATTAAAATAATTTTCGACCTATGATCATTAGGCCCTAATCTACAATTATATATGCCCCTATCGACGATTCATTGTTGATTCATCATTCTAAAAAGAAGATGACGAATAACACATGAAGAATGGAGGGAAAGAGGGATCAATCGATGGTCGTGTTAGTGTGGCCATCGTCGTTTATGTTCAAGGATGATTCAATCGGCAATGAGACAATTATAATTCAAGATTTACAATCAGTGATTCCTAATCCCAATGAAATAAATTTAAAAATATTTTGATTCATTCACTATCTATGAACATGCACGTCAACAATAATTGCATTTTCTATAGTCTAATCTACTCATATCTACAATGCCATCAAGATCCATCAAGGATTATATGTTGATTTAATAAAAGGAGGAAGGGATAGATCTCCACCATGGATGGGAGGTTTAAGATCCAGAACAAAATTCATTTTCATAAAGACATATTTATAGCATTTAATTAGGTCTCCTTCTAATGGTCGAAAGATCAGAATATCCCACGCCCTCTCACTTTAGGTTTCACTTAGGTAAATCACTACATTACAAACTCAACGATGGTCTCAGATTTATAATTTGATCCCTCATTCAAGAGTTATTTGAAACAAAGTCCAAAATAAAATAAATTTATTTGGATATTTTTTATGGTTACATCCTCGATGACTTTTTCAATAAAATAGACACATCAAAAAAAGTTTTCCCCAACCAGGGTAAACACCATGCTCCAAACTAAAAAGGGGCTTCAAATTTCTGATCCAATCAAAACATTTTGATATATCATGCTTTATTTTCATTCATATTATAAAATATACTTTATATTTTTATAAAATTAATTACGGGCACACTTGGCATTGAAATTGCACATCGACTCAACACCTAACT
The DNA here is from genome assembly GCA_963277665.1 of Viscum album. Lineage (NCBI taxonomy): Eukaryota > Viridiplantae > Streptophyta > Magnoliopsida > Santalales > Viscaceae > Viscum > Viscum album. Next base: position 1,874,945,918 of record OY728150.1, on the reverse strand, counting down.
TTGAAACTATATATTGAAATATTTCAAAGTCGTATAATTAAAAAACTTAGGTCTCTACATGACTCTTTTTCTTTAACGATATGCATCCCTGAAAAGAAAAAACTAATAAAAGAAGTGGATATGATGAGCCTACACCTAGTTATTCCCTACAATGGGATTCATCGTCAAAGGAGTAGTGTGAAACTCCCTCATCACCTCCTCTAGCATCATGGATGAATCATCATTCTTCCCCAAAAAAGGATCGTGTGATTCTCTTCTCCAAAAAATACTTTGATTGAATCTCCAAAGGATATCTGGTCATGCAAGATTTCACATTTGATGTCTCACAACTGATACTCTATCATACACTAGAGAAGTGAAGGAGTCAACACTATCGACTGAGGAAAAATTGTACCCTTTTTCTCCCCAAGGTTAGACATAGGGAAGCTAACTTCTCTTAAACTTCCCACACTAGGAATGTCTAGGAATACATTCTAAGGTAATCTACTACAATGTTTCCCTTTCCTAGAGTGGATACTATCTCAAATTATTATTCATGTAGGAAATACATCCAACGTCATTGTCTTAGGTTCATGTATCCCTGGGTGAAGACATACCTGAAACTCTTGTGTTCTGAGTAAACTAAAAAGCGATATCCCAAAAGGTAGCATCTCCACATTCTTAGGGGGAAGACTATTACTACCAGCATGAGGTAGTGAGTCACGTAGTTCTGTTCATGGGGTCTTAGCTGCCTCAACCATAATTTGTCAAATTTCTATCACTTTATGAGGGTTGACGTTGAACACACCAAGGTACCAATGAACAAGGCAAGTGATAAAAACTCATCCAACCATTAGAAGATATATATGAAAATCACGTAGAATACCCCATACATTTTTGCCTCTCTTAGAAAGAGAGTAACCCCAAACCAGATATTCTTCCACAATCTCTACTGACATCCCAAGAAAAAAGTTCCCAGAAGGAAAACTCCACTGGGAAATTCCAGGACATGCTCTGACACTCCATCATACAACCACAGCCTAAATATAGATTTTAGAGGGAATCATCCACCACACATCGATACTATAATATTTGGATGTCACTAACTCACCTGCATGGTTTTTCTCATGTCATAGAAACACATCTCAATGGAGGAATAACCCCACTTCCTCATTCATTCAAAGTTATTTCAAACAACACCAACGCAGGGTTACACTGATGACCCATGTCACCCTGGTAAAACCTCAAGAAAGAATTAGAGAGAATAGAGTACCTCACATAGTGTCTAACACATTTCAACTACAAATGGTATAAATAAAACATAGCATAACACTTATCATATCATCTACTACAGGATCATATTCATCCAAAGCCTGTAGCTATCTACGACCCAAGCCGATATCTCTATAATCCTAACATGGGATGCCTGGTAGGGGTGTTGGGAGAACCTCATGGCGTTTTCCCCCACCTACAGCTCCTCCTTCTCCTCTTCCAGCACCTCATCCCTAGGTACCACCCTTTCCCCACCTAGGGTATCCCTGATCACATTGTTCTCTACAATGGAGTCCATTTTCAATATATCTAAGATGATCATCACGTCTAGTTATGCATTCATGTGCCATATGACCTCATCCGTTACAGGAATATCACCGGCCCAGCCCAAGCTATCCTGGTGTTCTGCACTATACCAGACTATGTGCATAATTCTGATCATGGGGGAGGCCTCATACATTGAGGCCCTATCAATTGATGTCTACAAGCTGTGGAATACATCTGAACTCTATTTTTTCCACTACCAAAACTAGCTATCTAGCCTCCCTCTGATAGAAATATCTATGGCACATGCTCCTGCTCCAACAACCTAGAATAGGTGGGGATGCATAAGGGTACTATGCTGACATGAATCTCTCTACGGAGCCCCTTCTCAAACTTCCATGCTCAGAAGCAGCCATTAAGGATCAAGATTAGATATTACTAATTTAGTTCTATAAACCTAGTAGTATACTCGTCCAACGTCATTCCTCCCTTCCGAAGCTCCAAAGTCTCCAAAATCTAAATGGAGTGTCAGAAAGAGGGGTAGTACTCCTCAAAGAACAACTGCTAAAAGTAATACCATGAGTGTGCCAACTCATTGTGAATCTGAGTAACAAAGATCCACCATTTTCATGTAGTTCCGTGGAGAATAATGGCTACCAAATCCAAAATTTGATCTTTTGAGGTCTGAACAATTCTGAAGATGTAGACCACTGACTCTAGACAATTTTCAATTGCCTAAGGATTTGGATCACTGTAGAACCTCAGCGGCCTCTGGTGCTAGAACTCATAGAGTGTGATCAGCCTAGGCATATCCTCATCTTACTCAAATGGAAATATCTGCTTATGAACAGGTGTATGTTCTTATACCTTCCCACTTGGATAAAGGGGATCACATGATGGACGATGAACCGAGGCCTCATCACTCACAGGGTCTTCATCATGGACTAGAGCTGGTATCCTGGTTGGCTGTCATCATAGAGGCATCCTGAAAGTTATCAAGGAGTATTGTGGTCATATGAGCGTATATATATATATATATTAACAATAATAGGGATATTACACAATAAAGACAGTAAAAAACTCAATCCTATATTATTCATGTACCATTGATCCCTGGAAAAAAATTATCAGTATGCTGAGTTGATAAGCGGGTGATCATGGTCCCAATGAATAGTTATGCAGACTTCCACACCATCACTAGACTCCCTGTCTTATAATCCACACTTGAGACATGTTGACATTGTTTCCCTAAATCCAACCAATCATTTTTAATAGGAAACATTTGAACAAAATCCCAATGAATGAACTTTCTTTAATACCAATCTATCGTGACCCAACCCAATATGGAGCTCATGCCACAACTACCCCAAGACTATATTCATAGGATGGGGGGTGGTGACAAGCACTGAAGGAACAACTAACCATGGGAATTACTTTTCCTAAGTACCCATATTCACACACACAACCAACTCAATAAAAAAGTGCATAGAGAAGCAAAATTTTTAAATGACTAGAGTGATAACAATGAATGTATATAACCACAATGAAATACAAGAGTAAAATAGTGTATACAGAAAGTAAAAAAGGAAAAAATACACACCCAAAGATGAAATAGTTCCCCACATCACAAAACTAGAAAAGAGTAAATAGATGAGAGATTCAAAATCCTATATCCAAAGATATGACCATTGTAGGTAGTTCAAGCCCTCGTATCCCTAGGATCATATGAAGCCGTAACCAATATATCTATCATCTATATAGAACATGACACATGTGGGATTATCCCATGTAGGGTGACTATATACATACCCAGTAGAACACCCCAAAAAGATGAAGGGGGTAGTAAGAGATAGTTTGAATAGGAAAGTATTAGATAAAACAAGGTACAGTAAGAGAGTACTACTCAAACAAAAAATAGAGTGAAAGTGAACTCACACAAACACAAGGATCTTGAAACAGTGATAATATGAACTTCTCAGAGAGTCTTCACTTTCTATAGTAGGATATTAGACTCATCCAACAATGAGAAGTTATAAAAGGAAAGAACATGGCATACCACGCATGTCTTCACCTCTCTTAGAAGGATAGTAGCCAAAACCCATGTGGTGGGTACTAAAATGGGATGTATATAATTATTCTCTGTCAACAAAGTCCAAATGAGAGATTAAGATGATCTCGATATCACACCTCAACCGAAGAATAAAATTAGACAATGGTTCCAAGATAAGTCTGTCTATGATTCCCAAAACCTCATGTTTATTCCTCGGGAACACAAGTCTAAGAGACTTAATCACCACACATTAATATTATCCTCTTTGGGCAGCACTAACTTTCCCACATAGTTTTAGGTGGCATCATAAGGACACTTCTTAGTGGGGAAGGCATCCATATTTCTCATGAGTTCTATGGTATGTCAGACCATGGATCATCACTAATCCACATAGCTAAGTGGGGAAAAACTCAGAGTAGAGGACCCATGACCTAGTGCATTAGGTGGTTCCACTGTGATAGCAGTCATAGAGGACCCACATCCATGTCGATGGGAGGTTCCACTCTGATAGTAGTCATAGAGGACCTGCACCCATATCGACGGGGGTTCCACTCAAGTGTAATGGGGACCCACGCACTGGTACAACAGGGGGTTCCACCCTGATCGTTGAGGACCCACGCCCAATCTGACATCAGGGTTCCACTCGGAAGGTAGTAGAACCACGCACATTTCGATTTGGGTCCCACTCAAAAGGTTGAGGACCCACATATTGGAATCTCATAGGGGTTCCACTCTAACTCATCAAGGTCTCGCATCATACCAGGTAGGGTGTTCCACTCAAAAGTAACTGTAGATGGGACACACTGATGCCTATGGGGGTTTCCACACTACAATAAGTCTCTGGTGATCATTCCAAAACAATGCCTGATCATTGTATGATCACAGTCGGTGGGGACCCACTGCCCAACCCAGTTGGAGGGTACCACCCGAAAAGCTCTAATATGCTAGTGCATGATCACTACCATCTTCAGACATAAAATGAATAATATTCATGCCTATAACAACATTCATTGTATCTAAAAATCCACTATGGAGGGAATCAATGCTTTCTACATATAAAAACACTCATTATAGGCTACCCATGGGCCAAAATTCGGGTCCAAAAGAAGGAGATATGAGAGGTAGAAGATTCATAATGAGGTACATGGAGCATATGGGGTCCACACAATGTGTGACCCCACCACATTGCTTGATCATGTACCTATCCTTACTCTGGTACTAAATTGTGTACATGTACCCCTAGGCCTTCTAGTTTACTCCCATTGTACATAAATTGTCTGTCCAAAAGGCTGATGAGCGCACGATGCTCATCATTGGTCCAAAGGAAAAAACCTAATTTCGCTTAAATTCCTCCTCAAATGGAACCCTAAAACCAAACAGATCACACCATTGTTATCCTTACTGAAAAACACAAATGATTGACTATTAATTCACCCAAATCAGACACACGGTGGAGAATCTTCATATCACAACTTTGTGCACACATAGTTCCTCATGGGGCCTATCTCTCAATCCTGGGATAAAATATATGGATCAAATCATGGTGATCCTCACTAAAAAATATTTGGGATAAACTGTTCATTTTTTCCAAAACGACACCTAATGAAAAAGTTCAATTTCACCATGACATGCCCAAATTGGGCCACATGGGGCCTGTGACAGAATCCTCCATTAAAATCCCACTATTTGTCTCAAAAGTTCTACCTCAATGTCAGGATCACAACACAACAGAGGACACACTGATTGGACATTGCATTCGAAAATTATGGTGGGTAAAGGATTCAGTAGTAATAATATATTATTATTATTATTTAGGAGTTTCATGGACCTGATCTGCAAACCAAAAAAATAATCCAACATCATTTTTAAAAATACCACATCAAATGTGAGGTCACGTCACAATTGATGGCTCATCAAACAGACACCACACGGGGGAGTTACAGCTGATAAACCATTTAATAATAATAATAATATTACTATTATTATTATTATTATTATTATATTAAATTTTTATTTAAATTCCCCCCCCCCCCCCCGTTACATCTTTACACAAGCTGCCCTGGCCGCGCGCTGAGCCCACGGCCAAACTAGTTGTCTCAGCCTACTCCGTCAGCCACCGCATAATCATCACTGAATTTGCCCCTACTACCCTCACCAGAACAACCCCACAAGACATTGCCACACACTCTAAACCCACCTACCCAAGATACATCCCACCACTAGACTACCTCTATTGGAGACGCGTCAGATCACCGTCCCAGCCACCTCACACGCACTGCATGGCCACACCATCCCTTTTTTGAGCCACCAAAGATCCATTTAAAACCCAAAAAATTAAACAAACGCAGATCTTCAATCCTCAGACCCTAATCTATACAGATCTACTCCTCTCTCAAAAATCCATTTTTTTCTTCTTTCCAAAAATAAGATGACAAATAATGCATGAAGAACGTAGAAAAATAGGGATCGATGGAGGGTCGTGTTAGTTTGGCTGTTGTCATTAATGTTCAAGGATGACACAATCAACAATGAGACAATTATAATTAATGAATTTAAATCAGAAATGTAGAATAAAAAGATATAATCATACCTAGATTTGGATCTATTCATCATCGATGAACAGGCCCATCAATAATCTTTATGTTTTCTGCACTATGATCTGCTCACATTTGCAGCACCACCGCGAACCGTTAAGGATTCAACATTGATTTTACAAAGGGAGTATGTGATAGAGATCCTCCATGAGTGGGTGATTTATGATCCAAACCCTAGGTTATTTACAAAATTACCAATTTATAAAATTTAATTTAGTCACCCAATAATGTTCCCTATTCAACAGTTATTCGAAACAACTTCCAAAATAAAATAATTTTATTTAATAATTTTATTTATGATTACGTCCTCGGTAAGTTTTTCTATAGAGGACATGCGCCAACAAAATATATATCCCAACTATGGTAAACACCATGCTTAAGATTCATCGGTGGCCTCATATTTCTAATCTGATCAACCGTTTAAGAGATATCTCACTTCATTCGCATGCAAAGTATAAAATATAGTTGATATTTTTATAAAATTAATTTCGAGCACACAAGGCCTTAGAATCTCATGTCATCATAGCTCATAGCTCTAAAAATTTATATTGAAATATTTTAATGTCTTAAAATTAAAAAAATGGGTATCTACTCATTAATTATGGTTTTGGAAACTAATGTATGTTCTGATCATGGAGACAGTAGGTCGTACGTACGAATGAATAAGGTTTCTGTTTTCAAACAATCATTATTAAAAGAAGGTAATTAATATTTTATATTTCCAAAATTATAGTAATATAATATTTGCCATATTATTTATTTAAATATACTTATATATATATATCATCAATGTGGTTTAGTGATGAAATGATGGCCACATCACTTTGTGTAGGTGGTAGTCCACACATACACAAACGAAATTATTATTTTTCAATGAGTGAAAAGGTAAGAAAGAAAATGATATATTATCTATTATGAATTATAAACATGTCATTAATATTGTAATTATTTGATTTATATAATATATATTTATTAAATTTATCTAGATCACCATCCATGTAATGTGTTTATGAAAAATGAATCACATCGCTTAGAAAGACAGTAACCCATAGTACGTATGAGCGACGATATCATACCCCCTACGGAAAGAAAAATAAAAAAGGTTATTTCTGATATCATAAATATATATGTATGAATATGTAAAAAATATCATATATATACATTAAATCATTCATTTAAAAAATGTTTTCAAAGTTGCTGATGTAATATGAGTGACATCAGTTCAAGAGATTGGAGTCCACCGTACAAAAAAATAATGATTTCATATCACATTTAATGGCAGAGATGGATTTTGGTAATGAAATTAATTTCACAAAATCTATTTATATAAGAGAATTTTTTTATCATATGATCATATTTGAAAAATATTTTAACGAGGTGTTATAAATAATAAAACACAGAAAATAGTTTAGAATTTTACCAATTCTCAAACAACCTCTTTAGTATAATACATAAAGTATTACTAGAATTAATTTCTAATAAATATAAGGATTTTAGTATTATGGTGGAAACTTTGGGAATTTATTTGGGTAGGGATTTTTTGAAAAAAAAATTAGTTTTTATGTGTGAATAAAGGAGAAGAGTGGGTGACCTTTTTTAATTGAGGTGAGTGGCACACTTGAAATTTTGTAAAAGAAAAAGGTGTGCCCATGTTTTTTAAATTCCAAAAGGGTCCAAAAGTGAGAATTATAAATTCTTATAAATTATAAGGTCTAAATATTGTAAGATAATATAATTTATAAAATATTTTATTTCATTTTAATCTATAACATTTTAATCTATAACATTTTAATTTAACCACCAATAAATGCATTTTTACCTCAACTGTGATAACTAATTTTTTTGTTTTCACTATTCATTATGGTAAAAAATTATAATGAACTTATTAGATTATATAAATTATCAGAATTAAAAATATTAAATATAATTTATCAAATTAAATCTACATGACTATAAAAATTTAATTTAAAATAAAACAAATAGACACGATGAAAAACTGGAGTTTCAAGAAGTGTATTTTTCAAGAAAAATATTATTTATATTAACTCTATGACTAATAATAATCATTTTATAAGTCTAAATTAATATTTACTGATATATAATATATAAATATAATTTAAAAATTTCTTTAACATGAGTTTTTTTATTTATAAAAAAGGATAGGAATTATTGACATTAAAATGATTTTTGGAAAAATCACGTTTTTAAATATAAAGAAAGGCATATACTAAAATACAATATGATGTTGATAAAAAATATTAAGTGGACTAAATATATAAAAATAATAATTATGTTACTTGAAATCATATTTAAAACAAAATTTTACTCTTTATTTTCTTATTTTATTAAAATTAAATAACATTTTTAGAAAAATAGATATTTTTGACTATTCACTGAAAAAATATGCATTTTCCAAAATATACCAATATTTCATCAAAAGTAATTTTTTATTTCTCTATTTTAAAATTTACTTAATTTCATTAAATAATGTTTCTAAAAATTTCAAAAATTAATTATAATACTTTTTCATGGAAATAAAATAAAAATCCTTTTTGAAGAAAACATATTTTTGAAGAATAAAATTACTTCACAAAAACCGATTGATTGTATACTAAGACTTTATGAATAATTTATATTTAGTAGTCCATATATATATATATCATAATTTATTTTATACTATTAATACCTTATAATTTAACATATATCTAATAGTAGTTATATATATCATGATTCGTTTAATATTAGTGAAGCAAAACAGATATGCTATCAAAAATAGTTTTATTTTAAAATATCTCAGGGTTTTACATCCCCGCCCCTTTAATAAATTTCAATCTCACAATTTGTAATTTATCTCGATAATCAAATATTGGACATTTAAAAATATCATTTTTTTTAATCCCACATCTTAAAAATTGTTAATAAAACATCCTCTTGATATGAGAGAGAAGAAAATATGAAGTTCATGAAGAATAATACATACCAGGTTTCTAGATTATAGAACATAGTTGTGAATTGAAGACAAGGACATGGAAGAAAATTGTAATTCCAAAATAATGATATAGAGTGACATAGATCATTGATCACAAGAAACTGAATGATAAATAGAAAGTTAACATCCTAAATACCATAAACCAAAGATGTGTGAAAAATGTCATTTATGTCATCAGAAATGATGGTAATAAGAAAAAAAATGTTTCAATTTCCTTTTCATAGTTTTCAATAATTTTTTCCTTCTAGACTAAGGGAATAAGGAAATATACCTTCATGATAAGTACGATTTTATCCTTTTATTAATTACTACCCCAATATTATCTTTGTATTTGTACAATTGTGATTCAAGATGAATTTTTCATGCATGAAGCACTAAAATAAACTTTTAAAGACCACATAACCATAAAATGGAGAATAAGTTATTCCTACTATATTTATAAATTAAAAAAAATGGTTAACACATATTAAAATAATTATAAAAATTAATAAGCCTTTATGTGATGTATTAATTTTCATAATTCAAAAATAATTATCAAAGATGAAAATAAATAATTCCACTACCAGATATCTTAAATAACCTCAGTAACCTCAAAATTAAAGGGTGTTCTAGCCTAAAATGTTTTCTCATCTCTTTCAGCTTACAAGAAAAAATTATGGTGGTTTTTTTAAATAACATTAATCACTTAGTCACCAAATCACTTTTCCATACCATGGTTTTCTATATGATAAAACTTGTGTTCCTATAATAATACAAATATCCAAGATCATATAAAACCTAATGTCTATAAATACTATTAAATTGGTATCTGTGAATTGTAAAGGAATACATTACGTTTATCTAAATAAATACATATACATTAACCCAATAAAAAGTCTCTTAAGGTTCATTAGTAAATTTAGGATATCATATCTTAAAACCTCATATGGGTGTCCAAGACATTAAACATATAATAAACCTTAATCATATAGATAAATACTGGTATCTATAACTCTTAAGATAACCTCACATGAAAATATCCCAATCTTCAAATTTATATAACCCTTTCCTCTGATACAAACTATAACAACATAGAACCCACACTCTTGAATCTGATTCTTAAATCATGAAATTCATATTTCCAGATTTGATACAAATGATGGTGACCTAATATTTTCTATCAAAAACATAAAATATAAAAAGGAAATATTGGATCACATAAATTCTCAATGACCCTTTACGTTTAGTGTTTTAGATAATAAAGAAAAATTATTATATAAAAAAAACCAAAAAATTAAAGAGAGAATATTTTCTACTATACCGATATTTTCATATTTAATATTAGTTCATCAACATAATTCATATAAAACCCTTCTAGACATAATTCATTCAACATGAAACTTGATAAAATGTTGAAAATGGAACATAATAGTGGTGATCAAGATATGTATTGGTAAACATAAGTAATAACAATTGAATGTCACCAATTAGTGTAAGAAGAGCATAAGGATATGATGAAGTAATAAAGTTATGTGAGTATAAAATAAGATTATTCATACCCTTAAATTCATGGATATTAGAAATCAGTAAATAAGGCTTTAAAAATCGAAATATTCATCTAAATAAATAATCATGAGCCATGCAATATCAATCTTGATCCTAAGAAACATTATAAACTCACAGAAAGAATAGATTAAACATATTTGAATCTTGGAACCTCATCTTCATATAAAACATATAGAATTCATACAAAACCCTTAAAATGAAAAAAACCATTCAGATAACTTCCAATATAATTATCCAGATAATATAATCATTACCTAATTCATTAAAGTGTTATCCAAGTGCACTTATCTTATAATAATGTCTAAAAATCCTAAATAATTTTTATAGATCTGGAATTTCATCATAAAACTCCTAAAAATAAATATTCATTTAAAAATATGATTGAATAAATAAAATTAAATTGAATTCATAAAAAACTATTTGAAACATGAATAACCCATGTAAAAGAATCATATTACATAACAATATCATTGAAACATTATTAACCCTTTGAAAGAAAGGGGTTCCATAACAATCTCTTTGAAACATGATTAACCCATGTGAAGGAAAAAAGGTTCCATAATAATATATATAAAATAATTTAATTCCATAACAGTCTATGGAAACATAATTAACTCATTGAAAAGAAATGGGTTCCATAAAAATCTCTTTAGGACACTCATAGTTCATCTAGATAAAGAGTGAAGATGGTATCATTACAAAATATATCCATGGGATAATAAGAAACAACAAACTATTCCATATTAGATGAAGAAATATTTAAAAATATTATTTTGAACATTTATTATGGAAGAAAACTTTTCTTTTAAATTTTTTTTTAAATAAAAAATTTAAAAAATATATTCAAAATCATTTTCCTTGAAAATAAATTTTAAAATTTATAAATTTAAAATTTAAAATAATTTAAAATTTTTCTTGACAAAAATATCCATTATGATTTGAAAACACTTTTTTAAAACAAAAAACATTTTGAAAATATTTTTCTTTGAGAATAAATATTAAAACTTCTAAATAAACCTATAAAAATTATTTAAAATATTTATAGAGGAAAATATCTTTTCTACTTTGAAAAAAAATTAAACATGTAATTTTTGAAAAACTAAATTCTTTGAAAATAACTATGAAAATTTATAAATGATTATTCAAACCAAACAATGGTCATGATGATGAGATATTCCATTTATGTTTTACACATTAAAATAAACAATCATTTTACATTTGTAGTAATATCATAATATTAATTGTTTGGAAAAAAACCTGAATATTCCATTAATGTTTTTAAACAATAATCAAACATGGGTAAAAATGATATTAATAAGTCATTTTAAGAATTTATAAAACATTTTTGAATGATTTATTTCATAAAAATGATTTAGAGGAAAAACACTTTTTAACCAAAGCTAAAAATAAAGATTATTTTTCTCAAAAATATTATATTAAACTCTGGAGTATAGAAAGAAAAGAAAATGATGGGAAACCTTGTATTATACTAAAATAACTATAGGGGAATATTATTAAAGAATTTACTAAGATATAGATGATAATATTTAATCATTGTAAGTATAATCATAAACAATCCTAACAAATAATGATATTGTAACATAAAACTCTTATAGATTTTGAAACATTGATTCATAATCCCTATGAAATAATAACATTAAATGAAACATATAATATTAAAAAATAAGTATATTCATGACATTAATTTTTAAAGGGTCTATATATACACCTCATAAAAGAAGATTGGTTCATAGCATAAAATATGTCTCAAATAAGGAAATTTAAGACAAAAATCCCTTACAGTTTCATAACTTTTGAACCACAAACTCTATCAAATATAATTGCTCAGATGGATATGTAATTCCTAATACTTTTAATTATAAACTTCATAACATAAATTCCTGTCTGGGTTATACACCATATAAAATAAACATAAGAGGAATATGAATTATGTTTTCTCCCAAAAAATAAATGTGAGATGGAAATACATGACCTTAAGTAAATACTTTACATACTTGTGAATTAACTATTGTATTATAATATCCCAAAACCAATATCCTCAAATCTAGTGATAAATTAATTAACTTCACAATTCTATATTTCATAATGATAAATTTGAACCAATTTTTTTCATCTAGACCTTAAAATATCAAATGGAGAACTTGTATAACTAAAATTCTAAAGGGCCTTTTAGGTTTAATGTTTTATATAATTATGGAAAACCCTTACATAAGCAATTACCATGATTTTAAATGAGAATTTCTCCAAATTAACACAAATTTTCTTTTCAACATTAATACATCACCATCATCCATATTAAATTCCTTCTAGACATAATTCATTCATTATAATTATTTAAAACATGGAAAAAATGAAACATAAGAAGGGTAAGATTAAATTAATAGTAGGGAAAATGTAGGTATTAATAAATGAATATCATCGGTGAGAATAAGAGGAGTATAAGGGTATGATAACATAATCAAGGTTGATGAGAGAATCATAAAATAACTCATACCCATAAATACCTAAATAATTAATCATGAAACATGGAATAAGTCATTAAGAATGGAAATAGTTATAATAATTAATAATCATGAGCCATGTGATATCAATCTTGGTCAAGGGAAACATTATAAACCCATAGAAAGATTAGATAAAACACGTTGGAATCTTGGGACATGATATTCATAGAACACTTAATAAACCCTCTCATATTCATTGCAATAAGAGTAACCGTACATCCAACTTCCAAAATAATTATCCATAGAATATAATCATTACCCACTCTATTGATTTTATATCTGTGTTCACCCATTTTATAATATATAAAGGTCTCATATAGTGTTATTGGGGGCATAACCATCATATATAATGTCCAAGAACCATAAATAAACAACATAGAGATTTCATTTCATCATAACAATCAATGAAAATGTCATTATTTGTTTTATAAATTTATTAACCCATCTAAATTAAATGGGTATCATCTCAATATCTTGGAAATATTATTAACCTGTGGAAAAGAAATGATTTATATAAAAATATATTTAAAACAATAATATTTCAACTAGAGAAATAATGAGGATGGTATCAATAACAAATATTCTTATTGGAGAATAAGTAAAAAAATATTTGTTGACAATGATGAATGGATATAAACTTAAAATAAAATTAAATAATTTTTTTGGAAAATATACTTTTCATTTTGAAAATCACGTTTTAAAACATAAATATTTTGAAAATCCTTCTATTTAAAAAAAAATAGAAACCAAAAATGTAAAAAATATTATGAAATTTTTTTCATAAAATATAATCTTGTAAACATTCAGATTAAGATTCAATGAGATTATGGTCTATTCAGCTAGTAATTCTGCACATGTCGTAAAGAACATTCATTGTTTATGGTAAAATGGTTAGAAAAGTTCCCTATTCAAAAAGAAAGAGAAGATTACTTTTATTTATTTTTAAAAGAAATATGGGTAAAAATATTATTAATAAATGATTTTAAAAATCTTTAAAAAATTGAAATCATTTTTATAAAACATGGTTTTGGAAGGAAATAGTTTTCAACCGAAAGAGAATTAAAGAAGATTTTTTTAATAAAAACTTTTATTTATACAATTGAGTGCGTAATTAAGGGAAGATGAGAAGAAAACATGTATTCACATGGAATAAAAGGAGTTTAAGAAAATTCATGATAATTATAAAATTTATATCCTAATATTTCCATATTAGAGACCTAATCAAAAAACCAGATAAAAGATGAGATTGTAACATTAATCTCTTACCACTTTGGTAATGTGGAATAATAAAACCTTAAGAAAGAATATCTCAAAATGAAACTTATAATATCATAAATATAATTATATTAATTATATAACATGTCAAATGTTAATTATATAAACCTCATAAAATAAGATATGTGTATACCATAACATACATATCAAAGAAAACAAATTGAGACAAAATTTCATTTCTGTAATAGTAACTTTGAAAATATAAACCCAATGAAAGTTAGATACTAAAATTGAAATTTAAATACCCATAAATATAATTATAGTAATTATAAAATACATTAATGGGAATTATACCCACCACACAACAAAAATTACTGGTGAATATGGTATACCTCTCACAGAAAAAAAACGATATGAGAAAACCCTTCCCTCACACTTATTTTTGGCTGAACATGATTTTTCCTCTTATAGAGTGGTTTTAAAAAAAATTAGTAACCTATAAAAAACAATATTAATTTTTATGATATTATATATGATCCTTTATTGAAATCTTGTCTCCCATTTATTAATAATACACATTTTCTTCATTGTTTCAGGTGTTAATCACCTTATTTTCTCATTGGTGCTTTGTTATGAAAGTCCTAGTTATTTTGAATATAATATAGTTATATCATCACTATAATAATTATAAAGAAATAATTTTTATATTTTTAATTAAATTATACTTTTAAAAATAATCACAAATAATGGTTTTGAAAATTGATTTATGTTACGATCATGGAGACGGTAGACCGTACGGACGCATGAGTAACATTTTAATTTTTCATTGATCATTATGGAATTTAGGTAAGTAGAGTTTTATCTTCAAAAATTGATTAAAATATCATATATAATGTATTATTTCTTTTAATATAAATTTATATGTCATCTATATGGTGTGGTGATGAAAATAGATTTTCATAGCTTCCTGAAGGCGGAAGTCCACGGTACCTGAATGATGTTATCATCTTTTTATTGAGAAAAATTAAATGATATATTATCTTTTAATAATGATAAATATTTCATGACTATAATAATTATTTCATTTATTTGACATATAATCATTAAATTTATCTTTATTACCTCCAATAAAAAGTGTTAGTGAGAAAACGAATCGCATCGCTTCGCGAGGAGGTAGTTATCCACACACAGGAACGATGTTATCGTATCCCTTAAGGAATGGAAATTTAATAATTTATTTGAAATAATGACTCCATAGGTATAAATATTTTATAAATATAATATATTTACTTCATATCCTATATCATACTCATCCTGGAATGTTTGTGGTGGAATAACGAATGACATCTGTTCGCAAGGTGGTAGTCTGCCATAGACATGAACAATGATTTCTTTACACATTTGATGAATGTTGATATTTTTTAGGTCATGGACATATTTCAACAACATAAATATATATTTAATATACATATTATTTTATATAAACAAGTTGTAATAATAATTTATGGATATCGAGAAAGAAATAAAATAAAGACGCTCGTTGAAGAACATCCCATCTTCTTTGGGTATCCTTAATAGGTTTTCACTAAATCCTTCATAGGTTTGATTTATAATAAAAAAGGATGATATTATTTGGGTATGCGAATTGCGAAGTTATTTTTTTAGTTATTGTCTGATAAAAACTGATTGAGAGGTGTGAATAAGAGACAAGAAGGGTGTCCATTTATAATTGGGAGATAGGACGTAATTGTTATTTTTGAAAAGAAATGAGTTCTCTCATGGTTTTCGTATTTTAAAAGGGTAAAAAACAGACCATTATCAATAATAATAGTATTATAGGTCAAATTATTTCTATAAAATAGTTTTTATAAAATTTTATAGGTCATTTCACCCTTTTATTTTTAGTTTAACTACCAGTAAACTTATTTTTACCTTAATCATGGTAAATTATTTTTAGTATTTTCACTATTTATTTTAGTAAAATATTAATTTTAATGTATTAGAAATTATAAATTATATTTATTCAAAATATGGAATATATTTTTCTAAAGTCCCTTCCCAAAATTAGAAATAGTCTATGTAAAATTAATCTCACAGATGCAACGAGAAAGCATTTTTTTTAAAGAGAAAAGGGTAAAAAGATTATAGAGTTTTATATCTAATATCTATTTGAAAAAGATTTCAGTGAACTAAATTGGATTAATTGATAAACAATTGAATTAATTTTAATTTTATTTTAATTCAAAATATAATTTATGCTTATAAATAATTTAAATGAAAAAGAAGTTTTCAATTAAGATTCAGTATTTTTCAATGTTCATCAAAAATGAAACATTTCAACAAATAATCAAAAATACAAAATAATATAATAATGAAATTATAATTTAAAAATGAATTTAATTTTTCAAATAATTTTTCTAAAATTGTAAAAAATAAAATTGGAATCATAATCCACAAATTTCATGAAAATCAGGTTTTTTAGAAGTGCAATTATAAACATGAGATGATTTTATATTAACTCTATTTCTAATAATAATTACGGATTAATTATCCATTAAAATTATTTATATATAATATATAAATTTAATAAATAAAATTATTCATTATGTATTGTTTTAATTAATAAAAAGGTATAAACATTATGCATTTTAAAATAGTTTTAAAAAAACCTGTTTTCAAACCCAAAAACAAACTTATACAGAAATATAATAAAAAGTTGACTAAAAATTAGTTGGTTATATTAAATATAACTAAATAATACATATTTTAATTTAAAAAATATTCAAACCATATTTTTACATTTAAATAACTTAATTTTTTGAAATAAAAATATAGTTTTACAAAGAGTGGTATTTTTTTACTATTCACTAGAAAATATATATTTTCCATAAAGTCCCAAAATTTCACCAAAAGTAAATTTTTATTTAATGATTCTAAAAATTGATTTAATTTTATCAGAATAATTTTATATAATTTTTAAAATTTATTTTAATATTACTTTATTGAAAATAAATAAAAAGATCATTTTTGAAGAAAACATAATTTTTTGGAGAAAGAAATTGATTTTCTAAAAATTAATTAATTATTTATAAAACATTAATATATAAATTATATTGAGTAGAAAATATATCTATATATATTTCATAAAATATTTAATACTATTTTTTTAATTCAATTTAATGTCCAATTTATAATGTTTATATATTTGAAGGGTTGTTTAAGCTTAGTGTTTTGTGTTGAATGCGCTATCAAACATAAAATTGATGGGGTTATGTGTCCCAAATGATATTAAAGATATAAAATTTATTTTAGAATAAATATCTCTCAAATTAATGGGGAGTTACTTTTTCATCTAAATTGTGTTATGTGTTTACTTTTTTCTATAGAATATAATTTTACTCTTTTAAAAAATAAGGATATTACATCTAATCCCCTTGATAAATTGTGTCCTTAAAATTTGAAATTTATCTTGGTTATCAAATGATGAACATTTTAAAATACATTTTTTGTGAAACCACATAATAAAATCATTAATAAAACTTCATCTTCATAAAATTTAATTTGATGTATGTGGTTAATCTAGAATAATATATAATCAGGTTTCTAGGTAGGAGAACATTAGTGGAATGTGAGTATATGAACATAGAGTAAGAGAATAAATAATTAAAGAGTTTTTTTAGGTTATTAATCAAAAACATGTGAATGAAAAATGAAATTTTAATGGCCTCAAAACCAAAAATTTGTGATGGTCAGAAAATATAATTTGTTCATCATAATTGAAGTTACTGTGATAACATTTTTTATTCTATATCATTTTCCTAGAGTTAAGGAATTATATTACCATCTAGACTAAGAGAAAAGGAAAATATATTTACTTGATGTATATGATTTTATTCTTTAATAAATTTCCACCACAATATAATATTTTTATCCAAATTATGTGTATTGAATATAATTTTTTTTGTACCTCAAGAACAAAAAATTTTAATGGACCACAAAATCTAAAAAGGAATAACAAGAGATTCATCTTGTCTTTATACATTCATGAAAAACCAAAATTGTTAGAATAAGGTAAGACAAAATAATAAAACATAAGGAATTAATATCTAAATATTAACTGTAATACCTAAAGCATAAACCAAATCATTCCAAAAATAACAATCCTTACGATTCATCAAACGTTTCATGGATATGTTTTAATTATAATTATTATGAGTATTTGATCATATATTCATCCAAGATAAATAAAATTTTGTTCATAAAATAATATAACATATTTTTTCAAAATAAACCTAGTATTTTCCTTAAAAAATGTCATACTAACCATGAAATCATGTAGGATAGTGGTAGGTGATACACTCTTTTCTCCCTTCAGTTGTGGGTTCAAGCCCCGTAGACTTTCCAGATGTAATAGATTGTCACATGTTCTTTTGGTTGTCCCTTTTTTACTTTTAATGTGAAATAAATAATTCCACCTTAAATGACACTTCATTTTGATCCTAGGGGTAACAAATAACTCAACCTAAAAAAATCAAAATAATTACTAATTAAAACACTTAAATGGGTTTATTAAACATTGAATTTAGGATCATCATTAAGATTATATAATTTCTACAGTATCCATAGCTCTTAATATATCCTCACATTTAAACATCAAAATCTAAAATGTTATCTAAAACAAACTCTGATACTAACTATAACAGCCTAGAACTCATACTCCTAAATCTACTACTAAATTAATAAACAATACATTTCTATCTATGATACGAATAAATGGGACCCTATTTTTTCCATCCATACCATACAATATCAAAAGGAAAACATGGATCACTTACATTCTCAATAATCTTTTAGGATTAGACTTTTATATAATTATAAAATAACATTTCATAAAGAATTAAAATGTGATTAAATGATAATTTCTTCTACTTAATCCAGATTTCATTTCTTCTCATTAATACAATGTCATCATCCATATGAAATACCTTCCAAACATAATTAGTTAAACCTCATTATTTATATCCTAGGGAAAATTAATTATAATAAGGGTGACCTGAAATGATTATAAAGGTAAGATATAATCATTTATAAATGAATATAATTGATGAGAAAAAGAGGTGCATAAGAGTATGATGACACAAGAAGAGTGCATGAGAGAATCATAGAAGAACTCATACCCCTAAATACCTAAATCATCAATCATGAAAAACGTGATAAAGATTTTAGAAATTAAATATTCAAAATAGTCAATAATCATGAGCCATGTGATATCAATCTTGATCAGTGGAAACAATATAAACCAATGGAAATCATAGATAAAACGGGTTGGTATGTTGGGGCATCATATTTATATAACACTTACATAACCCTTAAAAAACCCTTATAATTGAAATAAACATATAAAAACATTAAAATAGAATTCTCTGGATAACAAAATAATTTCCAAATTATTTGGATTTCTATCTGGGTACACATATCGTATATGCTATATCAGTCTCACCCATGAATATATGGGAAGACCCATCATATATAATGTACAAGAACAATAATAATTTACATAGAGATTGAATTTCATTATAAATATCATCAAAACAATAATTATATCTTTTATAAATTGATTAACTCGGGGAAGTGAAATTGTTACCATGTCAATCTCTTAGAAATGTGATTAACATATGGAAAAGAAGTGGGTTCTATAATAATCTCTTTGAAAATATATTAATCCATCATGATAATGAATGAGGATAGTATCATTACAAAATATCCCCATTGGATCATAAGTAAAAAAAATGTTTTTAAATTTTTATGAATAGATCTACCATTAAAATATCTTTAACTACATTTTAAATAAAATACCATTTTATTATTGAAAATAACTATTTAAAAGATGAAACATTTTGAGAATAATTTTTTCTAAAAAACATATTTGAAAACTGATAATTTCAAAAATATTAAAAAATAATTTAATTGAAAAACAATTTTTTAAAAATTAAATGTAATATTCAAAGAAATGATGGTAAATTCGGAGGGTAATTCTTTATCTTTCATAAAGAAAATTCCTTAAACATGGTGAGATGTTTAGAAAAGTTCCATATTCAGAAATAAAAAAGAAGATTCCTTTTTATTTTTGTTAAATTAAAAATGGGTAAAATTTTCTTTAAAAAATAATTTCAAAATTGTAAAAAACAATTTTTTTTTTTGGAAAACATGGTTTTGTAATAAAACGGTTGTCAATAGAATAAGAGAAATAAAGATGATTTTTTTTCATAAAAACATATATTTAAAATATTAATTACATAAAGAGAACAAAATGAGATGAAAAAATTTATTCTCATGACATAAAATAGAGTTTAAGAAAATTCATGAGAATTAATTAAAGATATATCATAATAGTTTACCATTGTAGACTTAATCTCAAACAATCCTGATAAATGATGAGATTATAACATAAATATCTTCTAACTTTAGTAACATTAAATCATAATCCCTAATGAAAAAATATAACTAAATTAAATCATTTATATCATTAAAATAATTATATTAATGATATATAATGTATAATGGTAATAATATACAACTCACAAAATAAGATAGGTGTATAACATAACATAAGTCTCGAAGAAGAAAAATTGAGATAAAAATCCTTTACTGCTTTTGTAAAATTGAATATGTAAACCCCATAAAAGAGAGTTCCTAAAATAGATATTTAAAACCCCATATCTTTGAGTAAGTTAATAATAAAATATGCTCATGGGAATTATATACCCCACACAAAACAAACAAGTGTTGAATTTAGAATACATCTCACATAAATAAAAGTGATACGAGAAAACCCTTACCTCGCGCTTCCTTTTGGTTGAACCGGATTTATCCTACAATATAGTGGTTTTAAAATGTTATTAATTTATTATATAAACATATTAGTACTTATAATATCATATATTATCCATTTATAACATCTTTTCACTCTTTTGTTAATAATCATTCATTATTTTCATTGTTTTAGGGGTTAATCGCCTTGTTTTCTCATTCCAGCATTGTTATAAAGGTCCTGGATATTGTTCTAATAATATAGTTAAATAATATTTGGAATAATAATAATGATAAAATTATCATATTTATACATTAATTATAATTTTGAATCCAATCATGAAATATTTTTTTGAAAAATGAAGTGTGTTACGATCATAGAGACGGTAGGTTGTATGTACTCATGAGTAATGTTTCCATTTTTCAATGATCATTATGAAAAGGAGGTAAGTAATATTTTAAATTTATATAATTATAATAAAATCATATATAACATATTATTTCATTAAATATACTTATATATATCATCAATGTAGTGTGGTATTGAAAAAAGTCTCATGTCAGTTCTTGAAGGCGGTAGTCCACACAAACACGAATGATTTTATCATATTTTCATTGTAAAAATAAAAATAATATATTATATTTCAAGAATGATAAATATGAAATTAATATAATAATTATATTATTTATATCACATCTACTAATTAAATTTATATATATTGCCTTTTATTTGAATCGTTTGTGAGAAAAAAATCGTATTGCTTCCCGAGGAGATAGTCTAACGTACACACGAATAATGTTATCGTATCCTCTATATAATTGAAGGTAAAGAGGTTTAATATGATATAATGACTCAAAATTTATAAATATTTTATAAATATCACATATTTAATTCATATCCATCAGCATACCCAACCGTTTAAGGTGTTAATTGATGAACGAATGACATCGGTTCGCAGGGTGGTTGTCCTTTGTTCACAAAAATGATGATTATGTAAACCATTTGATGGGAGTGGAGATAGTTGTAGGACATTCACTTATTATAAAAAAATCATATTATATTTAATATACTGTGGCTTTTTATCATTATCGTATAATAATAATGTAAGTAATTATAGAAATAAATAAAATAAAGATGCTTGTTGAGGACCAATACCTCTTCTTCGAGTATCCTCCATAGGTTCACATTAAATCCTACATATGTTGGATATATTCCCAAAATAAGGATTCTATGATGAGTTATGGAAAGTTTTTAAGTTATTTTATAAGGTCTCGAATGAGAAAAATGGCTTGATATGTGGGAATAAGAAGGGAGAGGGGTGGCCTTTTATAAGTGTGAGAGAGGACACAATTGGTATTTTTGAAAAGAAATGATTGCTCCTGTGTTTTTCATATGTCACAAGGTTAAATAATAGACCATTATAAAACTTTATAGTTTTTAGGATCTAAATATTTCCATCCAATAGTTTTTATAAACTTTTATAGGTCATTTCACCCATATTTATTTGTTTAACCCCCTGGAAAACCCAATTGTACCTTAACCGTAGTAAATAATTTTTTCTGTTTTCACTATTTAGTTTGATGAAAATTAAGTTAAACATATCAGGTATTATAAAATATTCTTTTTAAAAATATGAAAACCTTTTTTCTAAATTCCATTCAAATTTAGTGGAGGAATGAAAATTAAAATTAATATTGAATATGTGGTGAGAAAACGGGTACATAAAGAGAAAATGTTTAAAAGATTTTAAATATTTTACATCTAGGATTCATATGAAAATAATTTAAATTACCTAAATTGGATTAATTGATATAAAATTTAACTTATTTTAATTTAAAAAGTATTTAAAATATAATTTAAACTCACAAATAATTTAACTAAAAACTATGTTTTTGTTAAAATTCAATGTTTTTCATTGGGGATCAAAAAATGAAACTCTTCAAAAAATAATAAAAAATTAACCGTAATATAATTTTTTCAAGATTATTTAAATAATGAATTTTATAGTTTTAAATAAATTCTATAAACTTTTCTAAAACACAATTTAAAACAAAACCGCAAATGCAATGAAAAAAAATTGGTTTTCATGAACTAAAAATCACAAGCACAAGATGATTTTATATTAACTCTATGTATAATATTAATAATTATATGAATATGCACTAAATTTTATTAATATTTAATATATACATTTATTTTAAAAAATTT
Source organism: Viscum album (assembly GCA_963277665.1). NCBI lineage: Eukaryota > Viridiplantae > Streptophyta > Magnoliopsida > Santalales > Viscaceae > Viscum > Viscum album. The sequence goes on along the minus strand of OY728150.1, from coordinate 1,874,922,469 downwards.
CATAATTGGTATTAATTTAATTAATTAAAAAGGTTAATCATTATACATTTTAAAATAGTTTTCAGAAGAACCCAATTTCAAACCCAAAACCAAACTTATACTAAAACATAATATAAAGTTGATTAAAAATTATATGTGGATTAAATATATCTAAAAAATCAATATGTTAGTTTAAAACATATTGAAATCTTATTGGGACTTTTTAATTACATACTTTAATGAGAAGAAAATATAGTTTTAAAAAAGTCAGTATTTTTTACTATTCAATAAAAAATCAAAATGTTTTGAAAATCCACAATATTTTATGAAAAAATAATTTATTTATTTAAATTCAAAAAATTAAGGTAGTTTTTTATAATTAAATTTCTAAAAATTAAAAAATTAATTATAATATTCTTTTCAAGGAAAGTAATAAAATATCATTTTTGAATAAAATAAATTTTCTGAAGAATAAAATAACATGACAAAAATTTGAATGATTATTTCCTAAAAATTTAGTAATAATTTATATTTTTTTGGAAATTTATATATATAAATTTAATAATTTATTTAATATTATTCATACCAAAAAATTAAATGGTATTATATAACTGTAATATATATCATGAGTTGTTTAAGCTCAATATTTCTTATTGAATACATTATCAAACATAAAATTCACATGTTCATCTGTACTGAAATCTATTTAAGAGATTAAATTTATTTAAAAATAAATATATCATAATTTCTTTGGGTGTTATATTCTTGTCTAATTTCATTGTTGGGTGTCCTTTGTGCTATCTAATATAATTTTATTCTTTTAAAAACCCATAGTTTTACATGTAGAATTAACATATATCTACTATTTGATTACATAAGAAACATTTCATGATTAAAAAATTTATAATTAAATCATTTTTATTTATTTTTAATCACATATTCAAATAGTTAATCAGTTAATCCCACATCATGTGTTCTGAGGATGTTAATTTCATTATTTTAAAACTGCTTTGGTGTGTTTACTATGGTCAAATAATTCATCATTTCAACATATCCAGAATAATTATTATGAAATAATTAACATATTTATACATCGTGTATACTTTCAATATCATTTGTAAAATATGTTTATGATAAATGAAGTATGTTACTATCATGTAGATGATAGTTCATACGTACACATTGGTAACATTTCCATTTTTCATCGATCGTTATGGAAAATAGGTAAGTAATATTTTATCTTTCCATAGAGATAATAGAATAATATAAAACATATTATTTATTTAAATATACTTATATATATAATCTATTTGGTTTGGTAATGAAAATAGTTCCACGATGCTTTGGGAAGGTGGTAGTCCACATGTACATGAACGATCTTAACATTTTTTTGTGAGTGAAAAGGTCTGAAAGAAAATGAAATATTTTATTTTAAGAATAATAAATATGTCATTAATGTGATAATTATTTCATTTATATTATATATATTTATTAAATTTATCCAAACTATCTCCAACATAAACTATTAATGAAAAATGAATCACACCACTTCGTGAGGTGGTAGTGTATCATACACATGAGTGATGCTATCGTATCCCCTATATAGGTGAAATTAAAAAAATTATATTGGATATAATAACACCCAATGTATATATATGTCACTAATATCACATATATACTTTAAATCCATCATTACAACATGTTTTGAGAGGATATGATGAAAAACGAATGACATCAGCTAGCGAGGAGGTAGTATGCCGTACACGTGAATGGTTATTTTGTATATTATTTTATGGAAGAAGAGATTTATTTTTATTTTTATATTAATATAACAACATATATGTTTATATAAGACACTAGTGTTATCATATGATCATATTTTAATAATATTTTAAGAATTTCAAAGAAGAAATAAAATAAAAACGCACAGTTAGGAATCTTACCTCTTTTGGAACCACCCATTTAGGATTATATATAAAGTAATACATTCATGAATTTCTTGATTGAAGAATATTGGTTTAGTGGTGAGATTTTGGAAATATATTTTTTCATGGATTTTATGAACCAAAAGGTATTCAAGGTGTGAATAAAGTAGAAGAGTGGGTGGCAATTTTAAAATGCGGTGAGTGGCACACTTGTAATTTTTTAAGAGAAAAATGTTTATCCACATTTTTCAATTTTCAAAAGGGTCCAAAATTGATAATTTTTGGGTATTAGAAATTATAATGTCAAAATCATCTAGATAATAATTCTTATAAATGTGTTTACGTCATTTAATCTCTTATCATTTTAGTTTTATCCCAGGTAAATCTATTTTTACCTTAATCGTGATAATTAATTTTTACTTTTGTTGATCTTCATTATAGTCAAAAAATTTGTTGATCGAATTAGATAATATAAATTATTCTTATTAAAAATAATAAATCTATTTTATTAAATTCAATTCACATAAGTAGAAATTTTTAATTTAAAAAAAACCTGCAAACACGGTGAAAAATGGGTTTTAAAAGTGTAATTTTCAAGAAAAAGATTATTTTATATTAACTCTATGAATAATAATATTCATTGTATCAATCTGTATTAATATTTATTGATATATGAAATATAAATTTTATTTAAATAATTCCTCATTATATGTAATTTTAATTAATGAAAAATAAGATACATTATGCACATTGAAACATTTTTCGAAAAAATACAATTTTAAACCAAAGACAAACTTATACTAAAATCCAATAAGAATTTTATTAAAAATAAATTAATTTGATTAAATATCAATAAATATTAAATATATTAATTTAAATCATATTTATAACCTAATGTTACTTTTAAAATTTCATAATTTATTTAAAATCAATGACATTTTAAGAAAAAATTGATATTTCTCATTATTCAACAAAAAATACATATTTTAGGAAAAATCACAAAATATCACCCAAATTATATTTCAAGATTCTAATTTCAAAAATTAATTTAATTTTATCAAATAAATTTCTAAAATTTCCAAAAATTAATTGTAATATTTTTTCATGAAAAATAAATTTGTTTTGGAAGAAAAAATATTTTTCAAGAATAAAGTTACTTTACTAAACAATTACTGATTATTTACTAAAAATGTCAATAATTTAAATTTAGTAGTGTGTATATATATATATATCATAACGTGCCCAATACTATTCATACATTTAAATTTAACAGTTATATCATAGTGGTTATATATATTGTGGTTCATTTTAACTTGGTGTTGCTTGTCGAATATTCATTCGAAGATAGTTTTATTTTCTAAAATATAATTTTTCTATAGTAATATGAACTTACCCTTATATTGAATATGTTTAGAAGTACTATTTCACAAATTTTAGTGAATCTTCTTTACCCATATGCAAGGAAAAAATTACCTTTATGAAGGCTTTGAGAAAACCATTGGACCCTTATAAAAACATAGAATATACTATCCTACCCTAACATAGACTTAAGAAGACCTGATTGACCCTTACACATGTATGGGGGTACCCTTACATTTCTTTAATAATTTTGGTGTTTCCATTCAATAATTTTACTCTTACCCTTAAGTGATCAAGTACCCTTACGAAACTCTATTCTCATGTGATCCACTACCCTTATGAAAAAAATAACTTACCTTTACATAAACTTTGGAGTTATTATATGAGCCTTAGATATGTTTAATTCTACCATTATGCAGTGCATGGGATATCTTGGTTGCCCATATGTAACCTATAGAAATCTCTAGTCCCCAATATAAAGAATCTTTAAAATATATTTTCCCCTAATGAAACCCCTATAAAAAAAATATTACCTTTTAATATATATTTAAAACCACCATTACCCTATTGAACTCTAATCTCATTCATAATAGTAAACATTTCATTGAAAATATTAACTTTTCAAATGAAATAACTTATAAATAATTAATAGAAGTTATTATTATTATATTAAAAATTATAAAACACATCCAAAAACATTATAATCATTTTAATAAAATATAAATTAAAATCATGTTAAACATTTAAAACATTGAAATTACTCACCAAATTTGTAAAGCCTTTACAAAATTAATTTACAAATAAAAAAATTAAAAAAAAACTTTGAGAATTTATGAAACCACTCCAGAACCACCAGAAACCCTAGTATGGAAATGGAAGGATAAAGAATATTTAATAACATTACATATGATTATAAAACAAATAAATAATTATAATAATTTGGGAAAAATATCCATTGATTATTTTATTTCTAAAAAACAACAATAAAAAATCCTAAAACCCCACTTATATAAATGGAACACAAACCCATTTTTAGTTAAAAACATTAAACACATAAAAAATATAATTAGTTTTCAATTAGTGTTTTCAATAGAATAATATCATCTACTCTCCTCCATTTTGAAATGGTTTGGAGCCTAAAAATATTTTACCTAGGGATATCTTTAGGTTTATTATATATGATTTTTGATTGAATAAAGATACAGATCAAACACTAGGGTTTAATTTTTTGAAAATATATCTTTCAAAGAAAAATATGTGATAAATAAAAAGGGGGAATATTACAAGGTTACTGATACACATTCTTCATCATATTCATCTCATCTACATTAAGTGACTAGAAAATTATTACACCTTAAATGTTGTATGAATGTTTTTTCTGACAAAAAAATCATCTAGTTTATTTTTCCATGGTAATACTATCCACTACACTAATATTTCATTTTGATGTGGTGGTAAATTTATTTATTCCATTACCTTATCCTTCTAATGGGTTCATTTGAGAATACTTACTTAAAAATTGATATAGATTCTTGATAAGTGTTTAAATATTTTTTAATGAAATTTCCTTTTTTCCACTAATGTAGTTGTTGTTTTTTTGAATTTTATTTTGAAAATTCTATGATAAGTTTTTAATGAATTTATTATATTAAAAAAATTATTAAATTATCTATAGTAATTGTTTAAGGTTACTATCAGAAACATTGGATAAAATTTTTCTAAATAATATTATTTGAAATTTTTAAAGTGATAGATTGAAACACACACATTATTATTAATGGGTTCCATAGATTTGGGTATTTAATGAAATATTTAATGCACATAATATATATTTAATAAATATTAATAAAAAACTGAATATACCTCTATTAAATAAAAAACATGTGCAAGACATATTCCCTAGAGAATGGATAAGAAAAGGAATGATAGTGGGAACCTATAACTCAGTTGAAATACTTCTATAAAGTATAGTACCCATTTGAAATAACCTTTATTCCCAAATTTCTCCACATATATTCCACGGTTTTAGTTTTATCTTAATAGATATTTTTAATATCAATAGAAATATAAAAAGTAGTCATCTTAATAGGATAGGGTCGATTATTAAGGAATAATTAATGATGATCCTGATCATAGATGGCTAGAGTTTCCATTTATATTAATTCTTTAAAATAATATTTATTTTTAATATATTTTTATTAAATTTTATTTTGAAAATTGATTATAAAATTATGATTAGATTATAGTTGTAATTTTATGTGTCTATAAATATTATAGAATTATTATTACTTATTAAAAATTGATATCCAATACATATATACATAGTTTATTGTCTTTTTTTAAGTGAAGACCAATGTGTGTTTATAATGGTTATTTTTATTGAAGTGGATCATTATGAAGCTACATTATTATATTAATCTGACAACACTATGATATTGAATAAAAATTAATCTTCACTGGTTATTTTGTTTACTTTACCACCACCACATTTGAGTGGTAGAACTCAATCCAAAATTTTCTGATAACCCAACATGCCACTTTTGGTCATTAATGTAGTTCGGGGTGCGATCACGATAAGACACATGAAGAGTGTGATTGTGGATCACAGATCACCAAAATCAACAATAAGAAGAAAAAAATCACAATTAAATCTAAAATATAAGTATTATATATTTAAAATCTATTTATACGGTAAAATATAGGATATATCTAATAAAATAATTCCACATATCTTTTCCATAGGTTGACCATAATTGCCACATTAAATCCTTTGTAATTATAATCTTCCCAAAATTCACATTAATGAGTGTTATTAAAGAATCAAACTATGTATTTCTTGATAAAACATGCATAATGGTCATTCAAAGTCTACAAATACCAAAATTAACAACTTAATGAGACGTGAAATCTGATGAAATTCCAAGCTAAATTTTTTTTAATATAGGACTCCATTTGTAATACATTTAAATTATTCTACTAGATCAACTTGTTAAAAAAATATTTCTACAATTTAGTTCTTTTATCAATGTCCTTCAACTCACTCCTTCAAGAATAAAAACTTGACAACGATGAGCCTCTATATCAACACTGAGTTAAAACAAAAGCTCTATCTGATTTTCCAAACCAAACTATTCCCTAAAAACACAATATAATTATAAATAATGTCATATACTTTTCAACATTGGGTATTCTATATTTACAAATATATTCCAATCATGATTATGAAATTTATTTTTAACTATTACCTTTCCATCATATTTTACTGATCAAAACATCACCTGTGGATTTAATAATTCTATAATTAAATGAATAGGTTGTCTTATTCTATCAAAATCCATATCATTGCATTTATAACAATGGAATAATTAAAAATATCAATGTAAACCTAATTTAACTCTATAATATATCTTCCAAACCATAATGTTATCACTTATTCCTACAATCCAACAAGAACTCATGGTAGGAGAAAAAAAACTATATAAAACATTTTAATGTTGATAATTTCAAAGAAACAACATCTTTCATGAGAATATGTTTCTTAAAAAAATTAGAATATTGTTTTTTATAATTTTATTTACATATTTCTAAAAATCTTTAATATAATCATTATATTACAACAAAAGTCATATTTACCCAACATATAAAAACATTGATGAATCAAAAATAATATAATGTATAGTTCTATCAATTATTAAATCAATAAGAACATTATAAATATCTTTATACCTTAAAATTCATTTTGTTTTTAGTAATTTGTTGACTTGTTTCAGTAAAAATCTAAGGAATGATAAAATTTATACTAATGTTCTCCAACCGGGTTACCATATATCAACTACATGTTATCATTTAAGTTCAAGAGAAATATTATATAATCCATTTATATATTTAATTTATTCATGGAAGTAGTCAATTCATTTTCTACTTCTTCATATTTTGAATAAAATATAAAAATTTCATACTCTACTATATTCTCCCCCAAGAAATAATTTTAATTTATTTAAATATCTCATCTCTCAATTTATTTATATCTCTTAACCATTATTTTATATTTTTATTTTAAAATTTAATTTTGATATTCATTCTCATAAAATTAATATTTTATTTCACCAACTATTTCTATTTATAAGTAATGAAAATAAATATATATTTTACCCCTTTAATTGCTTGTCAAAATTTTTTATATCTCCTTTATGTCTAATATTATTTTATAAGTAAAAAATTATACACTCTCATTATCTTGAAAAATAAAATTAAATTTTTCAAAGTTAGGTTCCTCCCCATTTTAAGATGGTTAAATATTATCTCCAAAGTTATGATTTGATATAATTATTTCTTCATCAGAGATCGACATCACATTATTTTCAATGTAACCTCTTCCTTACTAAAAAGTTGTTATTTTTAACTATTCTAGTCGTAATTTTTCATTTTTTTTAATTCTTCATTTCGTTTCCCCCATTTAATGTTGTAACATCCTATTATAGTTTTTAAGTATTTTAAAACCACCTATTTTTACTTGGATTTGGATGGGTTTCAATTGGGGTTGTCTCCAGTGAAATTTTAAACAGTTTTTAAAATTCTTGGAAAGTGCATGAATGGTCATGGTTTTGCCAAATTGTGTGCCATCTTATGGAAAACTGTGAAAATCAAGATAGTGGGGTTTTACCTGGTATACACATGGTTTAACAAACCATGTGGTATCTTAAAAGAAACTATACAACCCATATAAAATAGACCCATAGCTAGGTAATACAATTTGGCCTAGCCATGACACCACGCCCAGGAAACCATGCGTATCAATTTTTTTAATACTATTTTTATTTAAAATTTTTTGAATACCTCATTTTAGTTCCCTGATGGACCTCTATAAACCATAATCGATTTTTTATACCAAAAGTAGTTTCTATCCCATTATAACCCTCTGAGAAGTGAATCGAAGATAGGAAAAGGACATTTGATCATCTCTTGGTTAGTTTCCTCTTCATTTTCTCTATATCCCACTCTCTCCTCTTTCCTCTCTAGGGTTTAATGGATCTCCAAATTTATTGGAAGATCTAATATCCTCTATTTTGGGATCATAAACTTAGGTTTTATTTCAAGATTCCAGTGCCATCGTTCTCCTTCGACAAATCCTGATTAGGGATAGGAGTTTGGAGATCTAGTGATTCTGTGGTAGCTGGTTCTGTTATGATGCCCAAATTTTATTAACCTTAAATTTCTTGATTTAAATTAAATTTATTATTTAAATTCAATTATTATTATAAATTTTTTTTTCAATTGATTGATTATAAACCCAATTCCATTGAACTAAGGTTTTAGGAAACTTTATTTTGGCCTGAAATTGGGAAAATTACCAAATCCAATGAATTATAGTGTGATTGTGAAATTGATTGAAATTTTTAGAAATTTAAATTATTGAATTTAAATTATGAAATTTATGGAAATTATGTCAATTAAATTGTACAATTAAATTTTGTAAATTGAATTTTGAATTGATTTTAATTTCTTATTTGATAAAATGTCCTAAAATGGTTTTGATAGAAACATTTGGGTTTTATCTTGGAAACGCATGTTTTCATTAAATACCCATTTTGGTTTTTAAATGGAATTTTAGAATATTTGAAATGCGATAATGATATTTAATTATATCTTAATTAGTATTAAAATAAATTACCCAACATTGATTTGTACTAGATAACATGAAATATTATGTAGTTAGTGAGTAATTGGGGAAACATGCTAGTATAGGAATGCCCTAGCACGGGATTGATGCTTTCCAACTCTATCATGAACATTATTTAGCACATAGAACTGCTCAGTAGGATATAATGAGTCTTCTCTTTTTTGTACTGAGGGATGTGTGTACACATTGTGGTTATTATCACATAAGTGTATGAGGATCCCAAAACATGGAACTATCGTACCTTTTGGTAGATGACCATGTTTATCACTTGTTTATATATGAGATATAAATGTATACCAATGTTAAACTTTTTTATATTCCTTATGAATTTATATGAACTGTTTTATATAAAAATTATTATTATTCCATTTTTTTGAAATATTCCATCAATTATAATGTGAACAATTAGTTTAAAGTATTTCAATGATTTTAAATGTAAATAATGATTTGTTTAAATATGCTTTTTAAATAACAAACATTTTTATTTGAAAATTTTTAGTTTTTTATTGGGTTAATTAAATTTTGGTATCTTATTATGGAATCCTTGGTGAGACCCTACTAATATTTTAGATCACACCCTACCTATTCCTTCATGTGTTTGTATAATATCTTCTTCCAGGTTTGAGAAGGGGTAAAACACCACTTGTAAGTGGTTATAGATTTTGATCTGTTGATGTGGATAGTTGTATCCCTTGGGACCTTGGATGTTTTTCCAATTTTATAGAACTTTTTGTTATACTTTTTGGGTTGTTTATGAATGTTTTACTTTTGGAACACTTCTCCATATGGTGTTTTACCTGTATTCATACAGACTTTTTTATGTTACTTTCGTAATTTTTGTGGAAAAATCAATCCTAATTTCATTTAGTATGATTCTAGGTTCTAGTCACCAATCTATGGGGATCAGGAACACCCTTCAGTCCATGTCAGTGTGGGATCAGTTATCAAGTTATTAGGGTACCTAGGATGGTTTTTGAAAGATGGAATTTTAATAAAAAAAATTAGAATATAACAAATGAAATTTTAAACTTCATCTTTTTTATAAATTTATGTAACTATATATATTATATGAAAACCATGAATTTTTTTCTATTGTGTAAAATATGATCAATACAATTATTATGAAATAGATTTAAATTAAAATCATTAGATCATTTACTCAAAATGTATCTCATATTAAAGGTGAAAAACCAACAGATCATGCTTTTAAATGGTATGAACCAAAGCGCACAATTTTTTATTCTAAAATGAAAATTATTTCTTTTTGCAGATTATTTTTAATAAAACTCTACCAAAATTCGAACCCTGTTAAGAAAATATATAAGGTGAATCAAGTAATTTATATTTTTATGTTATTATTGGGTAAATACTTTCTACACCCATGGTGTATGTGATACAACATCATCACCACTCTAATATAGGATCATTGGATTTTTCTATAATAAATAGAGACCTCGCCATCTATGAAAATATTATATCATTTACAAAAATAAATTTCACTACTCTATTACCACTATTTTTCTACCAATAAGAATATATATATGATTGTGATAATATAAACAACCTCAAAACAAGAAAATGTATGATAATTTATTCTTTAGTGAATTTTCATTATAATTGATAATACACACTTGAGACCTTATTTTTTGAAATTTATTTTTTATTTTTGATGTAAATATATTAATTCCAAATAATATTTAATTTCTCTGAATATTTTAAAATTCATCAAGAACCATAATGAACTATTTAATTTTAAAAATATATCAAATATAAAATATATAATTTATCATAAATATAAATTAAAAAAATAAATTAGAAAAACAAATCATTAAATAATAATGGATATAAATTTTCAAATATAGGTCGTAAATTAAATTTCAATATTATGATGAATGAGTCAATATATTTTCTCATTGATAATATCTACTAATTATGATAGAGGTTACATAATTATTAAATATTATCATATGGGTTACAATATTTAAAAAATCTCCATGAATTCATTCCACATGACACAATTTCTAAATGAATCAAAAAATAAGTTAAGAAATTCTTCCATCGATGCAATCCTTAAATGTTAAAAGTTATATTCATTTTTTACACAATCCAAAAATGATGTTTTATTATTACATTAACATAATTTTCATCTATCAATGTTAAACATAAAATTCAATTTCAATACTTATGTCAGCAAAATCATTTATTAGGTTATATACAATTTTCTAGTCTTATAGTCTCATTTATTTGAAATATTTATTTTTTATGTATTTTCATAACCCATTAAAATTAATTATTTATATTATTATTATTTTGACACATGATTAAAAACCCCATTCATGAAAAATTAAAAGTACATAAATTTCTTTTTCACTCATTTATTTACTTGTTGAAATTTAGAATTTTTATTTATTTAATGGAAAAAATGAAGAGTAGTTTCTAATAAATTTTTATGTTCTAAAAAATAGTATCTTGACTTTAATAAGTATATATTTAATATAGGTTTTATGTTTATAAAAACATAAATATTAAAATAATATATTAAATAATTGATATTTCACTCCAATTTTTCTTATAAAAAAATAGAATCCTTATAATGTCAAGAGATCCACACAGTCATAAAATAAGTAATTTAAAATTTTATCAACCCAAGTTATTAGAATTATCTATAAAACTATATAACTTATGGAAATATTTTTTAAATTTAATATACTTGATTTTTTTATTAAATAAAATTATAATATATTTAAACATTTATAACCAGATTATCATCCCTCATGCGTGTTCTAACACATATGAGATAGTTGTTTTACTCTTTTTCTATTTCTCCTACACAATCATTATAAAAATAATCACAATAAAACAAGATATTCAAAAAACATTAAATAATATATTTTTATTTAATATATGATAAAAACACTATCATTTCATTTTAACATTTTCATCTGTAATATAACATAATAATATTTAATACTCCCAGCAATTTTACAGTGGATCTTATAAAACATATCATAACATGAACGATATATTTCGTATACAATTTATAAAAAATATAAGGTATTTAAATTATTTTTGTTTCATAATATTTTTACATTCTTGAGGATAATTTAAAATAATGGAAATATTAGTATAAATTTTCTTATAATATTTCATATTGAATAGTTGTATGACCAGACCCTATTTCTATTTTATGTAAATTCATCTCATTCCCTTGTTTCTTATCATGTTATATTTTTAAGATTATTTTTATATTTTTCCAAGACAATTCATGTAATTGTTTTTCAATTTTTAATTATTCAGATACTAGATTTACTCCTTTATAGTTCTTATGAGTGAGATTTCATCTGCATATGGCATAAAAATCTTTATCAAATATGTTTTGATTTAAATAAAGTTACATTAACTTATTCTACCTTAATTAATCTTAGTTATAAAGAAGTATATATTATAATAACATAAGTTTTATTATTTTAGACCAAATTGATGTTTTTTGACATAATAATTTAAAATTGTCATTTCATATAGAAAATATTGTGATATAAAGATTCAATTCTCATTCATTTACATAATTTTTTTTAAAAAACATAATTAATGTTATTTTTAAAGGTTATATTATTTAAAATATATTTTTCATGTCTTCTAAATGAATATAGTATAACCGAATAGACCCTAACACTAATATATAATATCCATTTACCAATGTTTTTCAAATCCTTTATAAAAAAATTAAAAGTGATGATTATGTGTGCACTAATAAATGTCATTCGTATTATTAGCACTAATAAAGTGATGAAAAAAACACTTTTCATCAATACTTTTTTTAGCACTGTTAAAACCTGTAATTATCAAAACTATCATTAGTGTTGATAAAAATTGCCATTTGTTAGCACTAATTTATAGCATTGATAAAATGTTCCAAAAATAGTTTTAAATTTTTATTTAAAGAGTCTCTTATATTAGAGGATAGGTCAAGAATACCCCATTTTGTTGTGACTAATGTGATATCCTAAGACGGGTCCACTCATATGTGAGTTGACTCGATTAGCCACATGGCCTTAAGCATGGCTCCCTATATCCCAAAGGCTCATGACTAGTATAGAGTGACTCTAATGGTATGGTGGGGACTCTATAACTACCATAATAGAGTGTATCACATTGATATAATAATAGATAAATCAGCACAAGCATAATAATTAATCAATAAGAACAGGGAATCACCGAGATAAATATAAATAGGCAGAGGTAATAACTAGTGCCATATAGAAAGTAATGATGTCATGATGCCCTAAAAAATAAGGGATACAAGGGAAAAATTGTATCATGAATATGAATTGTACATGATATAAAAAATATAAAAATATAATGAAATATATCTCTAATTGAATCATGAGAATAAGGTAAATCCTATTCAATATTACTACATCATAGTATAGAAAATAAAGTGTTTATGGATTGGAACTTTCATTTTCCCCAACCCACATGAATGAAGTATGTAAAAGTAACAATAATTGTACCAAACATGGTCTAAGTAAATGTAATTTACTAACCCTATAAGATTAGATTCAGTGCATTATTTTATTACATTTGAGTAATTATAAGGAATAAAATCCCAAAGGATCGATCAATTTATCCTTCTTGGAAATCCAAATTACATTCATGATACCCACAATACATTGGGAAATAGAAATTACAAACATGATACATAATAAAATTAAATAAAATGCATCCTTCAAATCTTATTAAAATATTTATTCTTCAAAACTTGGATAAATGAAACATAATATGGTTAATCTCAAATTCTCAATTAGGGTTAGTAAAGTGGAAATAATAATGAATCAATGAGAATAAATTAACATGGAATGGTAAATAAATAAACACACATTCCACGTGATCTATAAAATTAATGTATGTGAATATACAATATAAAAGGGTAATAACTAGAAAAACATTGAATTAAAATAACTATATAATTCAAAGTAAATATGGAAAGGTAAGAAACTGAAACATACACCATCTAAATCACTAAAATTAAATGTATCCATAGATATGTCAACACAAAATTTCATTGTTGAATAATAAGTAAAACTAAATGTGGGAAATAATTTCTTAATGTAAATTATATATGAGGCATGTTAAAACCAATACCATCAAGACCCTTCACAAGATGGTTTAAAACTACAGATTTTAACCCATTTAAATTGGCCAACTTATTCATCTCATGGAAACCTATCGATGAATCAAGGAGATATATAATGTCTGGGTTCACCCGTCATTTCTAGTACAAAAAATTCCTCATATCAAATAATAAAATTAAATAATATTCCTTATCAAATATCGATATTTAATATAGAAAATATAATTATCAATATTTTCCCAAAACAATCAAATAACTATCCAAGTAGACACAATATGTAAAATAGTGTACATTTTAGGAAATAATTGTATCCATTTTATGAGAATATGGATATTTAGGTAAATTTACAATCAAAAATGATTACAACAATGTGACTATTTCAAGATAATGTTTAAAATCAGAAAAGGAAGTGAGATTACAAATATTATCCTTAATAACAATCTTGAGAAGAATAATAATTAAACATTTTAAAGTGTCCCATGCCACTTTGAAACTTTTTAATAATAATATTCAGAAAGGTATGACATTAAATGAATGTTATAATATTATTACAATAATTAAATTCATGATATAACATGAAAAATGATGTATATACACTAAATAAAAGTGAATAGATTCATAATAACAAATATGTCTTAATGAAATGTAAATTGAGATGAAATTAAATTTCCTTAACTTTTCTTCTATTGTGGGGTATTGTTTCACATGTATAGTGATTTAAAATATGTTACTATATTATAAAGGAACCATAATAATGTTTATAATATCATATATTTATTACTAATATTATTTTATTATTCTTTTGTGAACACTCTTTTATTAATTTCACTATTTCGAGTGTTAATTGCCATACGTATGCATGAACGCTACTTTCATTGCCTAGTTTCCTCGAGTAAGTTGTAACTTGCTATTTGTTATTATAATTAATTATATCATGGTTCCATCATCTCCATAATTTAAAACATGGCTTAATTATCATATATAATTAGAATATATGTATTTATAGAGGTCCATTATATTTGGAGATTAGAAATGAAGTGCACCATTCATTGAGATGGTAGGTCGTACGTATACATGAATGCTACTTCCATTTCATTATTGTATTAAATGAATGAAAAATAAATAATACATATGTATATTATAATTTTTTAATCATATATACGTTATATATGTTACATAGTTTTATTAAAAACATCCTTTATACATTTATGTATGGTATGAACAAGTCATATTTGAGGGGGTGGTAGTCCACACTTCCTCAAACAAAATTATCATATTTACACAAGATGGAAAGCATAAAGTTATGTTACAAATAAAAATTATTTGAGCATAAATACATTATAAATATCATAAATAACATATATAAACTGATTTTTCACTAAAATAGTCCCCATGATAGGTGGTAAAGGAAAATTGATCAATCATCGTTTCTTGAGGTAGTAGTTCGCCATACACAAAATAGTCTGCTCGTAACCCATTAGATAGAGGTGTGTGCATGTTCAACTTGAAAATATTATATAAAAACTTCCTAGTATATTTAGGATAATATTGTTGTTATATAATAATGGAATTAATAGATTTTATGGGGTGGGTAATGGATATGAAACTAGAGATCTTGAGAGAAGACAATACCTCTTAATCGGGTAACTTATTTTGGTTTGCACCAAAAGGATTCCACAGAAGGATTCATTCCCAAATAGAGACCTCAAAGTCATGGTATGTTTATTTTAGTAATTAATTTGGGTAGATCTATGCCTAATACAAATGGTTTGAGAGGTGTGAGGAGTGGGGAGAGGTGGTGTCCATTTATGGGGCAGGAAAATGCCTCACTTGGAATATTTGGAAACAAGTTATGCGTACATATGTTATTATATATGAAGTAATAAAAACCCAAAAAAACTCAATAATGGTTGTTTTATGTATTATATATGCTCATTCAATTAGTTTTTTACAAGTGGATAGGTCATTTTGGCCCTTAAGTTAAAGGTTTATTCCTTTATTTAGCTTAATTTTTCTTGAATAATTTCAATTAATTATAATTACGTTAAATAATATTTTATTTATTAAATATTAGTTGACCATATTAGACATTATAAATTATGATGATTCCAAATATAGAATCTATTTTTTCAAATTCTAATCACATAATTAATAGAAATTAATTTAAAATTCATCCCGTAAGTGGGATGACAACGTGGGGTTTTAAAGTAAAAACTTCCAAAAGTTGGACAAGTTTTTACACTAAATTTAAAAGTGAAATTGCTCCTAATTAACTAAATTTTATTAATTTATAAACATATAATCTAATTTTAAATTAAAATCAGTTAAAATTATAATTTAATCTTATTAATAAATTAGGTGAAACAGTAGCTTTAAATCAAATTTTAGTATTTTTACTATTCATTAAATATTAAATGTTATAGAAAAAAATCACCCTAAGAAAATTATTATGTTTAAATTTAAAATATGAAGTTTTTTTTGACATATTAAATCAATTTAACTTTCAAAATTAATATCTAAAATGGGTTCTCAATTAAAAGGTGGTAAAATTGCTTTAATAAAAATATGTGTTTCTATGTATAAAGTAGGGCTTATTATTATCTTTTCAATATCAATCATAATGTAAGAATATCAAAAAAAATTGATGGAATATATAACATATATGTTTAATTAAAATCATTAATAAATTTTAATTAATTATTTTTATTAAGATAAATCTCCTTTGGAAACATAAAAATAATAATATTTCTGTTTATAACCAATTAGTTCTTATTTCCATTTATCATTAATTCGTAACCCATGAATTCATTTTATATTTACAGAAACCATATATTATCGTAAGTTAGTTAATATTATTAATAACATATATTTTATATCTTATTATATTAAAAAATAATATTGTAATAATATATTATTATTTGGTAAATCCTGGTCTTGCATGTAACACAAGCCATCGAAGATGGACTCTTTTTAGTGTAACATACACTAACTCAGTATTGGTGAATAGAAAATATAAAATATGTAAAATCTATTTGAAAGGGTAAATATATTTTAAATAATTGAGGAATTATATCCCCTTATGCACTTAGTGTAGTGAGTCATGAACACTATCGAATATAAGGTTCTTAATTTAGAATTTTGGGGTGTTATAGTTAAACCTAGTTGGCTACCACCAATAATGATTAAAAGTATAATGTTTTTTAAAATAGGTTGAGCCATGTGAAGGTGCAACAAATAAGAGTATTAAATAAATAAATCATGTCAATAAATGTTCATCATGGGATACCCATCCAATATTTCCAACTTTGGTATTATTTGTAATGTCTCAAGGCACTTTAGATATTTGTTTATATTTATAAGTCTGATACCATAGGTAAAAAACCAAGGAATTCCCATACATTGACAATAATTTAAGGTTTAATAATTCATATATCATTTACATTTTACAATTTGGGTGAAATCTACATGGGTGTACCCCATAGAATTTCACACTAAGGGGAATCTGTACTATAGCCCAAAGAACATGTCTTGGGTTTGCTCAGCATGAGACATGAAAGGAGGCCATGGAATAATCCAAGTTTTACTATATCTTCAAGCTGAATCCAAGGAAAATATTTTAAGGTGTTAAATTTAATTTCAATAAATATAGTTAAACCCTCAATACCAAGATGGTGAATTCATGACCTAAGATAAAGAATAAATCCATGTGTAGACTTTTACATCGTAGATATATCAATGAATAGGTGGTCATCCCATGAGCCCGTCCAAGGAAAACCACAATGTGAGTACAATTATCTCTCATGGAATTCAAAACATGTAATCTAAGTAAGGTCTGTAACCATATAGAAGCATGAAATAAAAAATTTTATCATCAAATAATCATAATATGGGAATGTATCACACCTCATAATTAAAAAAGGTCCAATTGGTATCATATTTTCGTTCAACTTTTATTTTTGAAAATTGGTCGTTTGATCTATAAATGAAAATAAACACACCTTAGATGGTAGTGTAATTACATTACCAATTTAAATGGACCTAGAAATGTATCATACCATTTAATTAAATTCAATTTAACTATTTATTTTATATGATCCAATCCAACACACCTCAATGCTGGTTGAAACACGCACCAAAACTTAATTTTAATATTAATTTAATATAACCCACACTAAGGGATAACTATAATTGAGGTATAAAATATTTTATTATAAAAATTTGGTGACAAGGATGAACAATTAATTATGGTATAATTTTATTAAATTAAAATAAAATTGAAAGGGTTTCAAATGGAAATTTCATAGCAAGGAACAATGCTATAAGATATAGACCTAAAAATATTATGAAAAAGAAATAGAACACCTATATTATACTGGTAGTAGAATTCTTATCCATTAATAGCCACTAATCCAAACTAGAATAAGATAAATCATAAAAATAAAAAAATTCCCTAAAAATATGTCAAATTAACTTTCATTAATATAAAACCTATGACAACTTTAAAAAATATGAAATTATGTTAGGGAAATCAAATAATTACCATCAATTATCCTCCATGATGAACGACAGTCAATTCTGAGCTTGAATGAGGGATATGGATAAAATCCTTAGTGTAGTGGAGGATAGATCTCAATGTGAATTGGTTCCTGTGAGAACTATAGATTAAAATGGGGTGATAAGGGTTTAAAGACCTGAGTAAAAAATAGAAATGGCATACCTTTTATGTGGTGAACATTTTTTCCACGTGGTTTGACAAACCGTGTTCCAAACATGCTCAGAAAATATCATAAGAAACACAACTTTCCCAATTAGGGATCATGGTTAGACAAACAATTTGCAGCCTTTGTGTGCTCATAGTCCAAGAAGACATGCCCCTTGAATGATCAGGCGCACTATTTAAAAAAATTTGTTCACAATGTGTGGTTCACCTATGAGAATATTATGATGCTCCCAAAATTTTCATGTCACCCTATATGTACATTTAATACACCCATGTGACACCCCCTCATATCCCACATGGTTGGGGTGCACGGTTAGCACTAACTGTGCACTAACCCTGTGCCTCACCTTATCCATACGAAATTCATATATCCCAAATTTAAATGATCCTGGAAACCTTAAAAACCTTCCATATAGTCTTGATAATTAATTTTTGGATAAAATAATTGACTTAAACTAATTAAAATAGATTCAAATCTCATTTTAAATATAGGTATATTTGAACCTCCCCTCAATAAAATAACTATTCCTCAAATTTATTTGAGGTTCGTTGATCATCACCTAAGAATAACTCTTTCCACTAAGCATGTCACTTGCCTCTTTTCCCTAGGTATCATCATATACATTTTCATTATTCCATCTCACATGAAATATTGGAACTAACCTACCATGATGATAATTCTTTCTATGTTCAAAAATTAAAATATATTACTCCTCAAAAGAAGCATCAATAATCCACTCTAATGCATCAGGATAAAGTGCATGAGACATTTTTGAATAGTATTAATAGAACTAGGAAACATGGAAAATGTCATGCATACCCATGTATCTCTGAGGTAGTTCTATCTAATAATCCGTTTTTCTTATGTTATCTAAAATATCAAAAAGGTATGATGAATCTAGGTGGTACCTTTCTTTTCCTCTAAATTATTTGGTGACCCAATATAAGTGACACACGAAAGAATACCCACTCTCTATTTTGTAACTCCAAAATCCAATAGTGATGGTTCAATTAGGACATATTCTATGACTTAGATATCACCATACACTTACTAATTAACAAAAAACTTGAATTATGTCTCCTATAGAATACATCATCTTAATATCACTGCCTCTCCTACCTCTAACCAACACAGAGGTGATTGTCATGTACTACCATATAGGGCATCATATTGAGAAATTTTAATAGTAATCTGAAATATATTATTATATTAAAACTCAACTACATGTATTTTTTCTCCTTTGAACATCTAAAATCAATTTTAAAGCCCATATAATTTCCTAAAGAACTTGTATCATATGTTTGGACTAAAATTTAGTATGATGGATATAGGTTGTTCTAAGAAGCCCCAAATAACAAAGATAATTATGCCATCTCTGACAAAACTGTGATGTAAAACAAGAATTCTTGAATGATAAAATGTTATGTGTAATACCATTAAGACTTATAATATCTTGTATGTAGAGTCTTTTAAATTTTTTTATGGAGAAGCTCTCCCTAACATGCATGAAATGAGAGAACAATATCAACCTATCTATAATCACCCATATGAAGTCACTGGCCCATAATGATTTGGATAATCCATTCACAAAATCCATAGTTATGTCATCCCATTTCCCCCTTGGAATGGGTAATGGTTATAAAAGTTAATAAGGTTGGCAGTGTTTCACCTTCACTCGCTGATTGTCTGAATTCTGAGTAACAAAACCCATTATCTCTTTTTCTATCCTTAACCCAAAATACTAGCAATATAAGTCACGGTACATATTTATAATTCATGTATATAATTCACATTTCAATGTTTGATATTCTATCATCAATTTCTCATTCACTTTTGCACAATCATAAATGCATCCTTAAATACTCAAGACCTCATCCTTGTCAACGTCCCAACTAAAATTTGGGACCTCATCTAAAACGCTTTCCATTAGGAAAAATAGTTATAGATCACACAAAATTATCATCTTCACTTCATCTATAATTAATTAGTTCACTACAAAATCTGTAACAACAAGATTCTCATGACACTCATGAATCTCTAAATTCATCTCAAAAAACTAAGCCATCAACTACCACATTATATTGGCTTCCTAAAATACTTGTGTCTCAGTATTATCACTGATATAATTAACCAATTAATTTCTCATAATAGAAAATTAATCAGGATAAAAATAATAATTGGGAATTTATTCGACCCATATTCAATTTTTTAGATTTAAATCACACATATTATAAATTCATTTGAGAATTTTGTGATCTATGATTACTATAGAACACTTCCACAATAAATAATTCTTATAACAATGCAATCCACAATAAACTATATTACGCTCTAGATCATGTGTTAGGTAATTATAGTCATGGGCCTCAAATGATGAGACCCATATGCCATGACATATTCCCCTTGAATCAAAATGTCTCATAGACTATTTCCTAATGCATCATAATTAAATATATAATCTCTTCCTGAATAATTTAAATTCATGATCGATGCTCAAGTAATCCTTCTTTTTAAACCATGAAAGGATTTCATAAAAGATCTAAAAAAAAGTAAACATAACTGTTTTCTTGGTTAATCATGTATGAGGTGATGTATGGCATGAGAAATGCAAAAAAAACTCTTATAGTATCAATTTAGTCAAAAGAAACTACATATGTCAAAAAAATCTTAGGTTTCTCCCTATAAACCATGACTCTCACCTTGTCTGGGTCAACAGATACACCTTCCTTTAATATTATGTGACAATGAAGTGGAATTTATCAATCTCGAAGTGTCATTTTGTGATCTTGGTATACAATATATGCTCACTAAATGTATGAAATAAGATTTCAGGGTATTTGGTATGATTGGGTTGAGATTGTTAACACACTAATATATCATCCATGAAAATAACAATGAATGAATCTAGATATGGGTGGAAAAGCTAATTTTTCAAGAATATAAAAACTTCCTTTGCATTTGTTAAAATGAAAAAAATTAACAAATACTCATAAAGGATATATCTTTTTTAGGAATATCTTTGAGGTATATCTGAAGTCCTGACTTATACCTCATGATAGCCTAACCTCAGATAAATTTTTGAGTAGACTCTCTCTCTTTGAATCTGGTTGAAGAGGAAACCTATGCGAGGTAAATAATATCAGTTCTTATCCATAAATTGATTCGGTTTTTGGAAATACATTCATAGTTTAAGGGTCCTGTCAATCTTCATAAAAATTCACTATTTAATTCCATGTTGAAGTAATTGGTTGAATAAACCCCTTAAACATCTAGATCCTCCAACTATCTCTTGAGTTCCTAATGTTTCTTAGAATCCATGTTGAATGGCCAGATAGATATCAATGATGTTCCTTGAATTATATAAATAGTAAAGTCTAACCCTATCTTCAGTGGTAACCCAAAATAGTTATCAAAAAAGATCTCCCTAAAAAGAATCACCATATGAGGTAAATCTCTCTAATGTGTTCTCTGATCATTCAAAAAGGGACTATCAATTTGGATTTTCACTCTACCCAACCCATAATTCTTAGGACCGGCTTGACTATCCTAGACATCCCATTCTTGTTTTTGAATATAGTTAGAATCCCTATGTGATGTGAAGGAAATCAACATGAGTGTGATAAGGTGCTAAATATTCAATCATGGGAATGATATTTAATCATTCCATCATGAGGGAAACAAGGTTCCATAAGAAATGATAGCTAAATTTTTTTAGGGGCACTCCTTTTATGGGAATTAAATTTCTTATCATATTCCCAATATAGTTTCAAGAGTTATCACTCCATATAAATGCTTAATTTCAAGATCAACACTCTCAATGATAGCCACAAATATAAAAGAGTCATAAGATTCTAATATAAATAAAATAGACACTAAAACCTACGATACTAAACTGGTACCTAGAACCATAGACATAACAACACTCTATTCCTTGAGTGTCAATTATACTACATATATCAATAAATAACTATATCCATGAGCTACAACCTAACTACCCAAATAATATTTATCCTATTTTAACTGTATATTAGAATACTAGATACCTTGAACATGTCTAAATCATCATATTGAATTATCTATGGTACTCCAGCTCTCTACAAGACATGGAGTTATTGATCATCCTTTAGAACATAGAGTCGTTGAATACCCCCTCTCAAAGTCAACTGGAGGAAAGGATCTAAAAAACCTCTGAAGATGACCCAGTTTTCTATTTCCCTAGAATTCAGTTGAGTCATTTAAATAGTTGGGATTCATGTGCCTCATCCTACCACATTAGTTACATATCATATAGATACCTGGGAACAGACTGTGAATACTACTACCTATGTGAGAGAGATCATAATTATTCTTCCTACTTCTCAATGAATTAATTCCAAAACAAGGTATTAAACCACCAAACCAACACCTTTATATGGCCTTAGTTTATGATATGAGATGATTTCTATATTCACTATCTCAGTTATAGATGTAAAATGAAACACATTCAACTGATATTAGATGAAATACATGATCCCATCCTCAAATTGCATAGTCCTAGACAATTCATCCCAAATGAGAGGAGGAAAAAAATAATGAAGCTCTATAAAATGATTGAAGTAGTCCATATCAAATAATGTTCCCTTATATATGTACATAATTTCAGGATATATATAATCATATAAGGTAGTCTATAAATCCTTCTAGACCATAAACTAATACTAATCAGCTTGGGTAAAAACATCCCACCATCTCTTAGAAGACCCTCTAAGTATGTTTGTCGCGATCTTTAGTCGCCTTTCTGTAGGTTTCTCCATATTCTAAGTGATTGAAAACATAGCCTCAAGAAATGACTCAATAGCATGATGGTTTACTTCCCCTAAATATTTAAGAGGGTGGTACATTCATAATAATCACATCAGCTATGAAATAGTACAACCCAATCATGGAGTTTCCAGCATGAACTATACTAACTACATTAAAACCTATTGAATAAGGGAATTTATGCCCAAACAGTTAAAAAAGGTACCTTCCATAGCTGAATCTTTTGGAAGGTTAGGTCCCACTACTTCCAAAGTATGGTCATATCCACCCTCTGTACACAAGAACAGAGGCTTTCATAGAGGCGTATTTCTACAATTACAAACACATGTCTCATAATAATATCCAATATTAGAAAATATTATAGATAAAGTAATAATACATGAACAAGCCTTTCTACACATGATTTAAAACCCTATAACTACTCCTAATTCCAAATATTGTCAAAATATAATATCGTATAGGGTTATAAGACACACTCCATCTTCCCACTACAAAGGATAAGTCAGGTTCATGTTGTCTATTTCAAGGAAGCATGTCTAATTTATAGAGATTAAATGGGATGTTATAATGGAAAATTATCTATAATTTCTAATTGGAATCCCCATTTAGATTCAAACATTTCTTTTCATTTTTTATAAATAAAAATTTTATTTCATCTATGCATATATATATATATATATATCATTTTTATGTTAGATGAGTTATCATTCCAATGTTATAATTTCCTATGCTTGATAATTTATAATTGGAACATTGTGTAACTACAACTAGACCTTTACATCTGGTATCAAGAAGTAACAGTTCAGAAATGATGATTCAATTCCAAATTTCACCATTCCAATTCCAATAAAGGCATAACTTTGTAAATTGAGATTTTCATCCATTTAATCACAATAAACCATTTTTTCAGCTTGTGTAACCATAATCACATAACTCAAACATGTGATAATTGGTTAGTTAGGGTTCCACCATCAACATATTGATGAAAAAGATAGGTTGATTCAAAAACATTAAAAACCCAATAAATTTTCCCCTACAAGAAATATTAGTTCATTTATGGGTATAGAAATCAAGGCACCACAAGATGTTTCAGGAAATACACATGATAAAGTAAAAAATACATGGTATTTCCATGACATATAATTTCTCATGTGCCTATAACAATTCATGACACAATACTTCCTTGTCAAACCAAGACAAGGGTAAAAACTGTTAATCATAACAAACATCACAAATCATGTGAATCACCTTATAGTTAAATTAATACCACTGTAATTGGGAAAAACATGAACAATAAGTCCCAACCTAGGAAATATGGATTTTTTTTTTCTTGAATATGAGTCAAATAATCCAAATAACGTTCTCATTGAAAAATTATAAAAATTCCTAATCAAAATTATACTATCCTAAAATCATAATATATGAAAAATAAACACTTTGATACCACTTTATGATATCTCAATCTTGGTGCACTCATAATTTACCTGACCTGGATGGCTACATGGACTCATTAATGCATTCCCCTATGGTAGAGGATACTGATTAGCACTGGGGATCTAAGATAGATTTGTGGGGAGAGTATTCCCTATTTACCAAAGTAAAGAAAATATTGCAATAATAGATAAATCAATATAAGAAAAATAATAAAATTATAATAGTTGTGAATCATCCAAATAAATATAAATAGATATAAGAAATAACTAGTATAATATACATGAAAATGATTTCATGATGATATAAAAAATGGGAGAAATAAGAGAAACAAGGAAACATGAATAAAAAATGTTCATTATATATAAAACATTCAAAAAGATCAAAATATATCTCCAATGACTTCATGAGTACAATATTAGTCATCTTCCCTTGTACTCCATCCTAGTATATAAAATAAACTATCCATTGATGGTCATTTTCCTTTGCATCCACCTGCAATAATGAAGTTTTTCTTGGTACCATTCGGTGGTACAAATAGGATTTCAATAAAACATAGTATGACACAACCAATGGGGGTTAGCACTATCTATTTTGAGAATATTTGAAGAACTTTGTGTGGGTAAAATAAAAAATATTAGTAAATAAATAAACCATGTTAGTTTGGGTTCCCCATGGGATACTCGTATGAAAATACCTCATTCATCCTAAGATGTAGTGTACCTTAAAATGTTACATTGTTTATTTACATTTATAAGTCTATGACCTGAGGTATACAACCATGGAGTCCCTATATTGTGATAATAATATAAGGTTCCATAATTTTCATGACATTTATATCTTTCATCTTTGGTGAAATTTATAGGGGTGTACCCTTTTTAAGTCATCCAAGGGGGTATGTTCAACCCAATACCTAGGAAGATGTCATAGGAAGCCTCAGTTAGAGACTTTAACAAAGAGAAATGAATAATTAAAGGCGTTCTATAACATAAATCAAAATATAATGAGAATCATCCAAGTCTTTCAATTTAATTTTATGAAATATTAGTGAACCCTCATTGTTATTCCAGGGCATTCTAGATCTAAAAAAATACCAAATACAAGTTTTTTCTCACTTATAAGACACATCATTGAATCGATTAGCACCCCATGAGCCCATCCAAGGAAAACCACAACAAGGGTCCAATAATAACTTAGTTTATTCCTCACATGTAATATAATTCTTGTCCATGACCATAGTCAAGCATGATATAAAAATTATTCATGTTTCTATAATCATAATCGAAGCTATTATCATACTTCATATTTAAACACGGGCTAGGTGACATGGTCTTACCATTCATATTTCATTTAAAACAATTATATATTGGACATGTAATGGAATTTCAACACACCATATAAGGAAGTATAATTACATATCTATGGTATAGACACCTAGGGAGAAATCACATCATCCAATTCAAATAAACCATTAATCTTAAAATATTGAATCCAATACACCACAAAGGTGGTATATAAACACATCACGGTATAAATTTATAATTAATTTTATATAACACACCTTAAGGGGTGATTCATGTTGAGGTATAAAACCTTTGTTGATAAAAATTGGTTTCCAAGGATAACAACTTCACGGGTGTAGTAATTTTATAAATTAATTAGAAATTAAAAGGGTGTTGCACAGAAAGTCCAATGCTTGGAATAATGACACATTATATAGTTATCCAAATTTTCTTGGAAATAAACTAGAACACATACCATATACCAGTAGTCGAATCCTTTTTTGGTATCATCTAGGACATAATATGAGAAACTATAAATATTAGAAAACACCTTGAAAATATGGAATATTATCTAACATAAGATAACACCAAATATTTTGAGAGAAAATTAGAAAATAAAAAATCATAACATTATTTTTTCAATCCAGCAAGAAAAATGAAGGTAGATTCTAAGAACATATGAGGGATATGGACCACATATTAGGAAAAGATGAGGATATCTCTCAACATGAAGGGATTTTTGTGTGAATGAGATAATAAAATGGGGTGAGAAGTGTTAAAAGGTCCCCTGGAAAAATGGGCATTTAACTTCCATTTAATGGGTGTATAGTTTGGCTGCACGTGTGTCTAAACCATATGGAAACAATGTTCCTGCACTTTCCTATGGAGCATACCTTTCATGGACTTAGATAACTATTATAAAAACCATACACAACTCATGAATGCTCAATATCTAAGGATGAATCCCCCTCACATGGCTAGGTGAACTATTTGACAAACCATACTGTTCACATATGTAACATTTTTTTAGCTTCCTACAAGGTTGTGTGGTCCTGTATGAATAATTAAAAAAACATGTGGAACTCCCTTATGGCCTGACTGGTTGAGTGGATCGGTTAACACTAAACTTTTATCCCAATTTATCCATCCAAAATTCATAAAATCGGGATCTGAATGAGCCCAAAATCCCCCCAACACCTTCCATAAGCTCTTGTTAATTTATGTAAAGATAAAATAACAGACATAAACTAAAAATAAATTGATATGTATATTATAGAAAATAATAATCCTAAACATGCATAGGCTTCTTAACATATAATAAGAAATTGTATTCTTAATTAATTCAACCCATGTGAGTTAATTTACTATATATGATGTGTATTTATTAGGAAATTTGGACTGTTGGGATCTTTATAAATTAAACATGATCTTTATCATTACCCAAATTCAAGATTATTGTCATCATTTTGGAGTTATCTCATAGTATGATGATGGAACCTCTCAAATCAACACCTTCAAAAGTATAATAAAATGGAATATACTCCCATAGAAGTAGAACCTAGTAGTATTTTGGAAGATGGATTGAATAGAACACATCAATAGTTGGTTCATAATATAATAAATATGATTCTTTCACTAAAGGTCTTATAGTAAGATAAAATATTTTTAGAGACTAATCACTCTTGATGATCATTGAATTTACATCCTACAAAATCCAAGGATCTTCATTGTAAGTGAATTCATTTAAACAATCTCGGTGTTTATCCCATTTGTGTTAATTAGGGTATTAATCTCTTAAAACTTTAAGAGAATTTAATATTTACTACATGTTATATTTTAGGAATTTTGTTTACTCACTAAGTTATTGTATAATCCATATTGGTATATCATCGGTTTATGGAAAAATATGTTAAGTTTATTCATTTATAGAAGGAATAAAATATTTTTATAGTCACTCATGGTGTCGGATTGTTTTTTTAAAAATTATCTTTAAATGGACTTCTACTCTTCCATCCCTTTGTAATCACTTTATTTATTGTGATGCGATTTGGTTGGGCTATTTTTAAAATTAGTAGATTTATTGTGACCACTATTTTTTTGTTTTATATAAAGTATATAATGATAAAAAACTTGTAAACATCACATTATGAATGATAAACCTTACCACTAACCTATGTTATTTTTATTATAAAAGGACATATTTTTATTAGTGTATTTGTTTGAATTTCAATATTTAATTATTGAAAATTTTATATATGTGTGTAAAATTAAACATTCCTAGATAACCGTGATCTATGTCACCAAGACAACCTGTGCAATGGTCTAAAGGGAATTCATGATCCCCATTGGTTTGGAAATAGTACCATGGAATCAAAAACTATACAGGAGGGAAATATTACTCTTGATAAACATGAAAAAACATGAAACTTCCATTCAAAATTCCAGAATGACTATTCTATCAATGATTAACCATACATAATTTAAATAAACAATTTCAAAAATAAACTAAACCAAACATGAAATAAGCATATAACATATCCCAATAAACATTAAAGAACAAATGAACAATTCTAACTCATCCGAAAAAAACAAAACTCAATTTATAATACAAACTAACATGAGATATTGAAACCAAAATATGGAAGTTGAAGTATATTTATACATAAAAAATTATAGAATACAAGAATAAAAAATTGCAACCATCTATCTCCATGTTTCTTTATGAAGCATCCTCACTTACTAAATCTATATACCCATACCAAAAATCAAACAAATGATCATCAAATCTATGTAAAACCTCTGATGAACATAAAATATATGTTTATATATATAAATAATCCAAAATAACCATCATTTGTACTCTCTACTCTCCTTGAATAAAATTTATATAAAAAATTCATGTCATGCTAGTTTGAAATAAATTAATACATAAGTTTTTTATTTTAAATAAAACAATTAATGTGGATCCATTTTCTAATAACATTCTACTCAAAATACGTTTTCATCCCTTTCTTATAACTAATATTGTAAAACATTTTTCAAAATAAATGGAACATTCAATGAAAGAAATATACTTTTCAAAATCATGCTTTGAAAATAACTAACCTTCTATAATAAAAATGAAGAAACAAAATGTACCAATATTTTATATTGAAATAAAAATGGAAAAATTTCTACAATTTATACTACAATAAAAACACACATAATGATAATTAAATAAATAGGACAGATTTTAATCATATTATAATAGAAAAAAATGATCATAAAGGTAGTAAACTCACAAATAAAATTTTAAATTAGGATGCCTATAAAAAACTTCATAAAACCATAACAACATCTCTATAATCAATGTATGGTGTGATTAAATCACACTAACAATATGTATTTTTATACATAAAAAATGTATGGTGAAAACACTCCAAAGTAGGATGTGGCGTCACATTGTGTCACTAGTACTGAAATTTCATACATTAGTGTAACATGTGAACCTAGATATCACACCAGCTACTCTCGATTACCTATGACATGAAATATCATAGCTAAAGATATTTTATTTTAATTATTTTTTTATTTTGTTGGATTTTAATCTCCCCATTGAGTTTCAAGTAAAACCCATTAGAAATTTTGACTTTTTATGTTTTTAGCATATGTGCATGGTTTTCACATGGTTAGTAGAAACCATGAAATAACTATACACCTACGTCTGTAATTGATAGTTATGTTTCAAACATTTTTTTTAAAGTTTCCCAACTCATATATCAAAATAATGTAGGTTCCTGGGTATTTTAATTATATTTATCATGTGTGGAATACTATTTTTATAAATGTTTTTCTTAAAAATTCCTAAAATTCATATTTTATAAAAAAAATTCTATTTTACATTTTATTTCACCCATTTATTTTTTAGAATCGAAACCCCTCATCCATCTCCCCCTTTCATGCAACAAAACTATCCCCCTCCCTAGGTGCATGACCATATTTCTCTGAAATTCTCACTATGTAGTTTCATGTGTGATTCATCTACATTTATGGTTTATACACCTCCGTATCCTTCTTTCACTCCTTTATTTTCCATTCTCCTTAATCCCTTTAATCATATCACCATTAGTTGAACCTAAGGGAATAGGCTAGACTAGTTTTTATTTAATTATTTTTCTTAGGGTTATATATATCTTTTAAACATTCCTTTACTTATTTGATGTGATGTAGGATCTTAATTTTATAAATTAATGAATTCTATGTAAGTTTTCCCCATGTTTGAGTATTTAATTTTAGAATATTTGAGAGTTTGGATTTTAAAATATTTTTTTAATACCTAATGATAGTATTACAGTTGTATATGGAATTTACAATGATAAAATTTAATTTCTATTTAGTTTCTAAATAAATAGAGCAATCTTTATATTTTAGATATTAGTCTTCATATGCTTTCTTTAACCGTGCACATGGTATTATTGAAAATTTTATTATATGGCCCTAATGAATGAATTGTTTTATTTTGAAAGGTTTTTTGGGTTTTAAAATAGAATTATTGAATTGATATTTAGTTTCAATTTGTATTTTATGTAATATATAAAATTACAAGTATTGATAAACTATTTTTAAATTGGTTTTGAATATAAATCAGTGTTTTGGAAATGTGTTTTGTTGAATTTGGTGGTTATAAACATATACATGACTATATATATTTATATATATAATTTATATGAGTATATTTTAATCTATCTAATGAGATATATAAATATGTGTGCAAATGAATAAGGGTAAAACAAGATGGAAATATTATGAATTTAAATTGGATAATCAAAGAATATTTTTCAAAAAGTTTAAAAATGGATTTATAAAGTAAATTACAAGGCCCAGTGGGAATTATTCACTATTTTTTACTTGTTTTATAAAATATTAATTAATTATTTAAACCCATTTTCAAATAACATTGAAGAATTATTATATATATCTTAGGTATTTAAAACATTTTCCCCTAATTTGGGAAAAGAAATGAGTTAAAGTTGAATGAATTTCATTGATAAACTAGTTTTTGGTTATTGTTTAATGAAAGGCCCTTTTTGAATTAAATATGATGTGTTTTAAGTAGAAAATAACATGGGAACCGATGTATCTTAGGTGGGAAGAGTAGGGATAAGTATCCCTTTTGGTTAACTCCATATTTCTAACAAAATGAAACTTAGATAATGTTTATGGTATCATAGAGGTGTGACACCACACCACTATGTCAAGGCATTTACTCTATAGTTTGTGGTTGGATGGGGTGTCATGTGATGGGATACATCATAAATTAATTACATATAATTCCCACCTTAATGATTTATTCACATCATTATATTTACCATTAGTTAACTTATTGATTCAAGGGATTATGGTTCCCACTAATCACAAAAGGCATATGGATCTGTTATGGAGCATGTTTATGGAATGGTTACCTAAACGGATTTGATATATCTATTGAAATTATAAATCATAGTTCCTTTATCATTCATTAAATTAGCATGTTTTACTGAAATATTTCTTAAGGTATTTTAAAGTGTATATTTTCAGGTGTTTTGGAATACTTTTTATAAAAAATTTCTAAGAAGTGGACATTAAATTGTTGTTTTTAAAAAGGATATATAGGTCAAGTAAACGTTTTCAAAATCATTTTTTTCTTTAAAAAGATAAAAAAAGAAATTTATAAAAATTGATGATGTGATATTGACTTTGATAAAAAAGTGGGACACCTATTTTTTATTAGTATTTTAAAACTAGCTTGAAAATGATTCTTTAATTAATGGACAAAGATGTGGATAGAAAGGTGCGGCATACTATGCATTTTTATTACCATGACCAAATTTTCCATTTTAGTTTATGTTAATGGAATGGATTGTGATGTAACTTGGGTTCTTTAGTATTTTTCATTTGGATGGTGACTCATGGAGTCACATGGAGGTCAATTCATTGTTTTTATATTAATTTTTATTATCACATCAACCAATACCTTAATAAATTGTTTCTTTTATTTAATTAGTGGTGCATTTTTATGTGGGGGTAATTATTTGAAGCTAAATTTTATACATTATGAGGGATTTAGAGGTGGGTTGAGGGAATTTATTTTCTTTATATCTATTTTATTTCATTTTTGTGTTTTTTCTTATGTGGTTTCAAATAGACATCCAAATTATAGAGTGTTTAGGATTAAATTTAAGTATACTTTAATCTTCTTATTTAACTTGTTTTATGGGTGAAATAATCCATATTTATTATAATTGATTTCAATAAGGATTTTCATCATCCAATGGGTATAGAGGATTCCTCTCTGGTTTTCCATGGATAGACTTAGGTGCTCAAAAAACGGATGACTCACATTGGTTCATGAAAAAAATTGTATTAGTTTGTAGATTCTTATAATATACTAAATTTATTTGGGAACCCTTTTCATTTAGGGAAGTTTGAAATATTGGTGTAGGATCATCAAGACTCCAGATATAGGTCTTGGGTAAGATTCTAACCACTTGTTATTGGGATGATACCTATCTTTCTAGGGGATATCAGGATTTGGATTGGGATTTATGTTTTATTCTTGACTTTTCCAGTGGATTTTGGTTATTATTGGTGTCTCTTTTGATTGTTTAATAGATTTTGGTGTTTTTGGGATGGAAAGCGTTGTATAACATATATCAATTTATGAGGTTTCATGTCCTATAGAATCATTTGGATCCTAAGTGACTATATTTGTTGGATATCTAGTAGTGGTTTATGGTTTTCACATGGTTTTATAAACAATATTGAAAATTCATGCACATCCACTACTCCCTCTTGAAATCTTATGACATTATTTGATGTTATCTATTTCATTTTGGTTTGTGTTTAGTAATAAAAAAGATTATTTTTATTGGGGGAAATAATTTTATTTTAAATTAATAAATGGGATTTAAAATTTTGAAATTTATTTTTAAATGTTTTTTGTGGATTGAAAATTGAAATTGGTGTGGGGGAATTTTAAAATGAAAAAAAAAATTAGAACTTGATAAATGAATTTTTTATGATTTAAATTTTTTTAAAATGTATACATTCTGGTTTTGAAAACTATTATTTTTAAATATAGAAAAATTAGATATGTGTTTAAAAGTGGGTAAATGATTTTCCAGTAACATTTCCTAGTTTTAAAATGTAAATATTTATTTCAAATACTTTTAAATCATGAAATTTTACTTTGAATTAATTTTGTAAATTATTTACCTGATTATTTATATATTAACTAATTTTTTGGTCATTTGATTTCGAAGAACTCGGTATTAGGAAAACAAATCGGTTATAAATATTCCAAAGATACTTTATAAATGAATTAAAATTAAATTTGTGCTTCTAAAATTATAAATGTTTTCAATAAAGATATTAGAGGCTTTAAAATAGGGATTAAAGTAAGGTTTTATAATTTAAATTTTATAGTTTTGATTTAAATATGGTTAAAGAACTTGTTTTCATTTGTTTGTTGTTTTGATTTTAGTTTATAGTGATTTTTATTCACTCATTTAAATTGTTATTTTTTATTACATGTGTTTTTGATAAAACTTCTTTTACTATGAATGTGATTGATGGGATCTTGGGATTTTCCCATTATGGAGGGTATTCCACCAAGAAAGGTCTCAATAATTTTTCGGTCTAGGATATTTTATTTTGTTGGTTGAAAGTTAAATGGGTTTTGGTGATGATTGTTGATTGTTCTTCCTTGTTTTTCCTCTCAATTTTTTATATGGAGTGTGGAACATGAGGTTTTTCTTCTTCCTGACCAACATGAATCAATCTTCTAGGGTTTTATGTTACTATGGTGATGGTGATATTTATATTTGGGTTCATTGGGAATGGGAAAACATGGGTGTTTTTATTAGGTGAGTATGACGGTTGTTGAACAAGTTAATATTATGTAATGACTGGTGTTGGATTGATTTTGAAGGGATTACCATGATCTGTTTACTTGGTATGAGGTCCTATATTACCCTTCATTGATCTTTGACCCAAAGTTGCATCTCTATAATCTAATGATTCATGATCCGGATTAATGTATATTTCCCTTTCATTCTTAGTAAAAATGTTTTTGGGGAGTGGATTGACATTTATTTTCATGGGGTTTTCATGGAGTGATTTTATGGATGGGTTTTTTTTAGAATAATTAATGCCTTCAATTCATTTGGAGAGTAAATATTTTTTCAAGAGACTATTATTGAATTTTTTTTATTTAATGTTTGTGTTTGAGTCTCTTCATTTTAAGGTTCTTAATTTGGTCGGGTGACTTAATAAAGTTCATCTTTCTTTTTGAACCTCCATCCTCATTTCATAAATGGTGAGTATACCCACTTTTTTTCTTTTTTCCTTTATCTTTTTCTAAATTAAGTTGAGTTTTATTTTTTCCTTGAGGAACTATAGATTTTTTTAAAAAATAAAGACACTTCTGTTGTTTAGGTTTAATTTATATTTGAGGGTCTTGGATATTATAACATTGTTTTTCTTCCATATTGATTGGGTTTTCATTTTTGGGTTCTTGCATTTGAGTTTAGTGAATTTTTTGTGAAAGAATGTTTTATGGTGGGTAGTTATATCATAACCCAACCCAATATTCATTGATTTATTTAATTTATTATTTTGGATCTTAATATATCCAATGGGTTTTTAGTTGAATGCAGTCGATATTTTTATTTTTAATGTTTTCATTATAGATTCACAATTTCAACATGATTTGTAAAAACTATGCAATAACTGTACAACTATTTCTGAAATTTGATAATGAAATATTTCATTTTTGGAATATGTATTCCCAAAACTTGTTTCCAAACCATGTAGGATCTTTGGTATGTCAATTATATGTTAAAACTTTTCTAGAATTTTTGATCAGTCTTGTGGCCAAACCATGAACATTGTGTTAGTTATTAAATATATAAAATTTTATCTTTTCCCCCTCACTCTTTTTCCCTAAAATTGAACACTCCATAATACCTCTCCCATCCACACATGACATAACCAAATCCCT
This sequence comes from Viscum album, assembly GCA_963277665.1. Lineage (NCBI taxonomy): Eukaryota > Viridiplantae > Streptophyta > Magnoliopsida > Santalales > Viscaceae > Viscum > Viscum album. The sequence goes on along the minus strand of OY728150.1, from coordinate 1,874,887,141 downwards.
TTCCCTAAGAATACAACTTGTATTCTATGGCCACATCTCTTTATAAATTTAAGTGTGATTCATCCAATTTAGTGAATCCCCTCCTTCTCCTTCTTCATCTCCTATATCTTCCTTTCTTCCCCCCCCCCCATTAATACACATTTTATCATAAAATTTATATGGTGTAGGATAGAGATATATTTTAGGTTTTCTTTATTCCATGTGTGTGAGATCTCTTTTCTGGGATCCTTTGACTTTTTAAGGTTAAATTAGGCCTGAGTTCTAGAAATAGTGAATTCTATGTTGGTTTTCCCATTTTTTATTATTTAATTTGAAAACCATCATATACTTGTTGTTAAAAATAATATCTTTTATACCTAATTAGAGTATTATGAATGTATGCAGAAAATCAAAACATAAATTTATATTTTATTTTGGTTTGAAATAAAATTTAAGAGTATTTATATTTTAGATATTGTTCTAAAAATGTTGTCTTTAATTTTTCACACCATGTGCCTAGAAGAAAAATTAGTAGACCTTTAGAATGAATCATTTTATTTTGAAATGTTTTTTCTATGTTTAAAGTGACTTCTCAAATAGATTTGTAGTTTTACATGGAATCCAAAGTAATAATTGAAATTCCAAGAATTTTTCAAGTGTTTCAAATTTGGTTTTGAAGAGAAATTTGGGGTTTAAAAATTTCATTGTTTATTTAGGGGATATACACATATATATGTGTATACATATATGTATATATATATATAAGTTAATAAGTAAATATGTGTGTTTTTTGATTAAGATACACATATATGTGTGTGTTTATAAGGTTATAATGAGGGGAAATATTAAGAATTTAAATACGGTACTTAGACGTGGTTTTCAACGTGTTTATAAATACATTTCTAAAGTAAATTAAAATTTCTTGGATGGTATGATTAACCTTGTTGCTCATGGTTTATAAGGTATCATTTAATTACTTAAACAAATTTTGAGATATTTTTATTGAATTATTATATTTCGCTTGATTATTTTAAATTTTTTACATTTATTTTTTAGAATTATATTTAAAGAAAAATATATTTAATTTATAGACTATTTATATATGATGTGATGATGAAAAGAACCTATTTTTATAAAATGAAAAGTGTTTAAAATGGGAAAATCACATTTGAACCCTTGTATCTAAATGGAAAGGTTAGTGTTATGTGACTCTTTTATATTAGCCCAGTTTATTACATAAAGGAAACATAAATAAAGGTCATGGCATTGTGGTGGGGAAACACCAAACCATAAGGCCAAAGAATGTACTCATTAGTGGGTGATTATACAATATTTCATCTGATGGGTGACATTATACCATTAGGAAATGGCATAACAACCTTAGTGGTTTGTGCACCCACTAGGATTGACCAATTTCACACTTGTTGATATGAGGACCTAGGGTGAAAACTAACCTCTTTTGACTTAGATGCCTCTCAATGTTCATATTAATAGAATACTAACTTTTAGGGAATTAGTATTTATTTTGAAATTCTAAATCATATTGTTTTTTTATTATTATTCAATTAATATTTCTTTAATAAAATTTTTGTATAGGGATTTGAAATTGTATATTTATAAGTGTTTCAAAATATTTTTCTAAAATGGGTTTGATAAGACTATTTTTATTTGGTGTTTTTTTAAAATGGAGGCTTAGTGAACGTAAATGTTTTAAAGTAATTGATTTCATTTATAAGATAAACTAAAGGAAATTTATAAATAGTTATTATGTTATATTTGATTTGTTCAAAAAATACAAATCATATTTTCAATTAATATTTTCAAAGTAGCTTAAAATTGATATTTAACTAAAGATTAAGCATGCTACATTCAAAGTGGTGGAGCACTAGTAATTTTTATGCTCATTATAATATTTTACATTTTGGTTGTTGGTACTGTAATAACTTATAATCTTCCTAGGAGTGTTTATAATTTCAGGTCTGGATGGTGACTCAAGGTATCACATAGAGGATAGTTCATTGTTTTTGTTTTATTTAGTTCTCTTATCGAATCATCAAAATTGGAATTTACAAATTTTCTTTCTTTAATTGGTGGCATGATTAATTTATTGGGTTATGTATATTGAAGATGATGGATATTCTACTTGAGGTAGTTAAAGGTGAGTTGAGGGAAATTATTTCCTTTATATTTTTTTAAATTTTCCTTCTTTGTTTTTCTTATGTGAAATCATATGGATGTCTAACTTGTGGATGGTTCCTATAAAAAAATATTTTAATTTATGCTAATTTTATAAATATTTTATTGGATAAATACTCCCCAATTATTATAACTTATTCCAATGACACTTTTCACTAGTGCGGGGAGATCGGGGATACCCATAGTCTATGACATAGGTGGGTTTTGGTATCTGATGGAGAGATAAAAAAATATAGTTCGAGATAAAAAATGGTGGTTTGTAATCAATCAAAACAGGAGAAGCATATACATGTCCAATAAGAAACAATTCAAATCACACATCCGCCTCTGAAAACCCTTTATAGAATCCACACCTTTTTTCCTTTAATAGAATAATATATAAAACATTTCCCCTAGACATGACATTTTTATTGATTTAAATACACTAGAAGAATGTATACTTCAATGGGACATTTAAATTGAGAAAACCTTTTTATAATGTTCCAATCTGTCCTATAGAATATCACTATGAAAACTGATTTATGAAATCCATATTTTAAATTCAAATCACATAAAAATATTTAAAGATATGAAAAAACAAATGAAAAAACTAAAAACATTAAAAAGAACACCAAAACACACCTAATTTGTATGTAGATAAATTAAATTCAATTTTTAAAAAAACACATATTTAGAAATTTATATTACATTAAAGGGTCCATTTAGGCATTAATCTGAACACTCAATGTTCTTGGTTATGTAAAAATAAAATCCATTAAATTCCAGAAATAATCCTCTATACCTAATGAAAAGTAGGTGGAAATTGGAATCCTTTGAAAATGATTAATAATCACACTTATTATAATCATAGTATGTCCAAATAATGAGGTAAAAGAAGTATGAAATTATCTATTTTCTGATTCTTACATAGAGTAAACCTTCCAGAAATCATCACTCTCACTAATCACAATTTTAATTTATGTCCTAGAGGTAAAAAAATACAAAAATGTTCAATAAAAAACATATGAAATGAAAAAACCAACTTAAAATTCAAGTCCAAGGGAACCCTTGGTTGTATTAACCATATTAGGGAAAAAAATAAAGAGAAGTGATAACGTGGGAGAGGATGATATTCAGATGAATTTAACTAGAAAACCCATAATTAAAACTTTTAGAAATCCATAGGAAGGAGGAATAAAATGATACAACACCTAAAAAAGTTTAGAGTTGAATGGGAGGAAAAAATTAGGTGTAAGGGTTAAATTTAAGAAATAGTGAAAATAGTAAAATCATCAATTTAGTAACCTGGGTAGACCGGGTCATTGAGAGACCTCTCCCAATCATGAAACAAATATCCTCTCTTGGAAAGTTCTTTCATACTGTCCTCACTTGGTTAGGTAATTACCCTCCTTAAACAAAAAAACAGAGAATATAATTCCCAATCTAGGTCACGTTGTTGCAGGATTTCCCCTCATTATGGTGTGACACACCTTCATAAATGAGTTAATTAACTACTTTCTTACATTAAGGCATGAAACATTCTAATCAAGACACAAATGATTTTTTTATTTTGCCTCATGTTGAGATATTTGGTCCTTGAGTGACATACATGGGTTCTGGGATGACCACTCTATTGTCCATGAGTGAAGAATTTCCAAAAAAAAGTAAAAACATAAATAAGAGATCATAAATAGTGATAAAACTACTATTTAATAGAATAATAATAATGAAATAGTTTGGGTGGGACAATTCCCCTCACTATAACAATTTTCCCCGAAGAAAGGTTTTGAAGAAGTTGTTAATAAAGGGATCGATGAGTCCCAAAACACATATTAACCTCCCATATTTTAGTAACCAAGGAACAACACGACATGAACCAGGATGAATCACACAAAAAAACTCAATCATGTTATCCAAATAACATCATTATCCATCACCAAAAACAAGAAATTTCCTCTTCAATATGGAAGTTTACCATACATAAACCACCATAACTCATTCATAAGGTAACGAAAAAAAATTTGATAAAAAAGTGTTCAACTATGTTGGTATCACAATAATATTTAGAATTCATCAAACGCTCTAATTATATATATATGATTAATTAATACTAAAAATCTAGTATATAATAGAATACTCAAATACAGAAGGAATATTATACAATCCATGCTAACTAAATTTCTACATCACCCAATTCAGAAGCAATCATGGATAGAAAATAATGATTTATAATTACCATAACAAAGAAATTATCACAATAATATTATATATCTCCTCAAAATAAATAATTTATGGGGATGATATATCCTATAAAAATTATAATCAAGAAAAATATTGTACAAAAGGAAAACCTAATAAGAAATACTACAATCAGACCCCTCATCAGTAAAAATTCTATCAGGTTAACCTAAGAATCCATTGATATGTTCAATCTAACTCCTAACCTATGAATATAAAAACTATTTATCACCTTAATAATTATAACCATGATCAATTCGAATCTGACATCCAGTATTAGCGCTTCCATATAATAAGTTAATCCAAGATTAGATACACATAATTTATTATTCAGGTAATGATCACTGTTAAAAAACTGTGCAATTAAAGAATAATACAACCCTAGATTTGGAATAAATAGAGTTATCTCAATGAAATGGTGAGAATACTCTAATGTAGACTAAACACACTACTCAACTAAATAAAAATCCACCACCTTACAAAACTTCATAGAATCACATAAATACTAATGGATGAATAATGTCACAAAAAAATTCCTTGAATGAACTTCTGATCTAATTTTCTAAATAATGGACTTCCACCACTTCCATAATAGACCCTCTAGTATAGAGGAGACAAACATTATCTTAAGAGGATAGGAGATTGAATATTATTTCAATACCCCACAAATATCATTCCACTTCATGGGAATCTGAATAATTATAGAATAGGAGGAATCAACTTCTTTAATTGAATAATGTAATCTCTAGGTTGACCAATTGGAAGGTCCAAATATATAAAATAATGAAAAATTTTACCTTGAGAGTCTAAAAATACATGGTTTGGGAATACTCTAAAATAACGAAAATGAGAGAAATAAATAAATTATGTTTCAAAACCCAAAACATCACAAAATAAAATACATAAATTTAATCAATCTTGTAATATAAAAATAAAACCACTTTCTCAACCTTTATAAAACATTTACAAACCAACACTCCCAATTAATCAAGAAATTCATGTAAATTTTCAAAAAAAATCCAAATCAATATACACTACCCTTATTATTCATTACCATTCAAATAATTCAAAACCAAAACCCTTTTTAATTGTATAAAATTAAATAATACTTGAAAAATATCTATAAACCCCTTCAAAAATATACTTTTAAATAACATAAATTAGTTTTCAAATCATGAAATTCTAGTTAAAATTCAGTTTTCTATTTTAAAAATCAATTATTGAAATCAGTTTTTATGTCTACATTACACCAAATAAATTTCCATTTATTTTTGGAAAATTTCTTTTTAAATTTAAAAACTATTCTTTTATAAAATATTCCATGTTTGTTTTGGTTTTGTGTATATTATAAGTACCTTTATTGGGTGTTACATTAAATTTTTTTTAAATTATAATTTATTGAAATCATAATAGAGGATATTTCATGTTAAATTTATAAATAATTTATTTATATAAAAAACATAAATTAATTAATTAGGGATTTTTAATCAAAGATAATGTTGATTATATATAAAACCATCTTAGATTACATGTATTGTTCTTTTAAGGATTCAATTTTAGAATCCCTCTAGTCGTGATCCCCATATTCTCCTTTGATCTCCAATAAATACTGATTTATTTCCATGTGCTAGAATGAAAAAATAAATTGTCTTGAATGTTTTATTGATCACACCAAAATCCTTAAAGATTGAAGTAGTTTTTATCATTCTAGAGTGGAAGAGAAGAGAATTTCAAGAGGCCAATAGATGGAGAGTGTGTGTGTGATGTACATTATGTGTAATGATTCTATATTCAGAATTTTCAACCAACCTACACAATATACATATCTATTTATTTATAAAGCCACAGTTTATGTTAAAAGATTGTTTAATTTCTTACCAGACCTTAAATAATATGATAATTTTTATTAAACTTCATACCCAAAAAAGAATAATATTATTATTATTTATGGTACATGTGATAACACACACAATATAAAATATTTTTTAATTGTCTTGAAAATTAATATTTGTCACCGAACATAGACTAAGTCCATTTTGACTCCTCATAATTTTTAGAATACCCAAATGAACAATTTATTAATAAATAAAAAATTTACCCACACACTAGCGGAGAAATGTTTTTTTAATATTGGAGAAAAATAAATATATTTTATTCACTGTTTGATGAATGAATAATTATTTAATTTATGTGATCAATAAATCATGAAAAAAATTATTCCTCCTCTTTGATAATAATATTTATTCCACTAATAAAACTCAAATAGAAATTAATCAAGAATAGTAGTAACAGTTACTGTCTGACCCTCCTAGATTCTTTTTCATTGTCATTAAGAAAAATTTCCTAATTTCCATAGTTATTGTCTAGTAATATGTTTGTGCACCGAGGAGAAATAAATTAATTTCATAATGAAAACAACCACATAAAAATGATCACTATGTAATATAATCCCTTTATCTAAATATATAGTCATGTAGGTTTCATATCTCTGTCATTAACCTTTGTTCTCAATACATCTTTCTTCGAAAATTTGAAATAAACAAAACATTACACCATGGTCAAGGAATTTAATATCACGGATCTATTGTAATTAAAGGGATGAGATATAGACTACCTTAAATATGGGAGGTAAAAATACTTACTTGAATTACTCATTAATAACATGTAACTCATGATCCACCAAACATATCAAACATCACGATGAACCGACATCACCATGGTTTGTAAAATAAATATAAGTACGTGATTTATAACACACATTAATAATAATCTAAAATTATATGTACCATTACATATTTTTTCATATAGAAATATCCAAATACATGGAAACAATAATAATTTATACTGGAGGGTCTATTCTCATAATCTCTCGTCTTAATGTTTACCAATTGGGATCTTCTTAAGAAGTATCATCATCCTTTTATGAGTACTCACACCTGATAGTCCACAGACTACACACCCTATCATAGTATGTTATCCAATCATAGAACAATATTTAATAATATCATCATTGAAATTTATGGTTATCATCACAGCGGTGAAATAATATGACCTTATCAATGTGAAATATAGTGTATGAAATTATTAAATAAATTTAATAAATAATAATAATAAATGTTTTAAAAAATATTTTATTAATATTTAAATCATCAAATACTCATGTAATCAATGTAGAAAAATTTGATCCCTGGAAAAAAATATAACATAATCCCAATTGGACTAGATTCAACTACCTATAACTTTTAGTCTACTAGACCCCACATGATTATAATGTTTCTATTTAGTCAAGTATTTCATCATGGGGTCCTCCATGTTGTCTTCCATGGAAATAATTATCACTGAAACCTCACTTCTCTATGAAAATTCCCTCAAGATATCATAATTATAATGTATATTATTCATCTTCTGAAGTGACCTTATCTCCTTAGAATGGTCTTCCAATGTTGTATTATCATAATCGTGTGTGATAGGGTCTTTACAACTAGGTACAATTTCAATGTGTTGGAAGAGGTTTTATATCCATACATATTCTTTAACTGTCTTAGAAGCCACAATAAACCTAGATTTTGATGTAGAATCTATGACCACAATGTTCATTATGCTCTTCCATATCACAACACGTATATTCAAAGTGAATATGTATCACGTTTGGAATTTCATATCATATTGATCTATTTGGAACCTAGAATCTTCCTATCTTATGGTGTAAGGTTCATTATCTCCTCTCCTCTATTCAAAGTGAATATGTATCCCATTAGGAATTTCATATCTTCTTGATCTGTTTGGAACCTAGCATCAACATATCCTTTGATGACTAATTACTCAAATCCTCTGTAGACCAGAAACTTATCCTTAGTACACCATAGATACAAAAAGGAGAGTTTTGATTTCCATACAATGGAGTTGGCATGGTTCCTCTTAATATCTTTATACCACACTTAAGATATAGATAATATGACAACCCTGCTTTTTATTACAACTTAAACATGCTTTATTACATAAAACTTCACTTGATACAACAAATAAGATCGAGAGGTTTAGTGTCTTTGGGGCTTAGGATCATTACATAAAAACTTTAAACTTGAAATACAACATCTTTATTGAAAACATCCTTTACATGACCACTACATTCCTTCGTACTTAGCATTGCATGGGATAACCTGAGGACATGCATAAGAAAAGGGTGAGCTGTAAATCCCAGTAAGGGAGTACACATGGAATAACATGAGGAGTACAATACATGTTAGGCAATAGGAATATCAATAGAGCATAAAAGAAACATGAACATAAAGGCATGATAAAGCATGGTAATCATAACATGGAAATGTGGCAACAACACTTAACATTGAATTAGCATGAGCCAAGGCTCATTGCACATGGAGCATTAGTAAACCCTCATTGCACATGAAGCATGAGTAAAACCTCGTTTCACTTGAATTAGCATGAGTCAACACTCATTTCACTTGATGTATCATGATACTATACTTTATCCAATGCATTGGAGCGCTATAAGGGTGCACCCTTCTTAAACATTTCATTTCATGCATAAGTGTGCCACATGGATCATAAAACATGGATTCATAAAACATAATAATTTAATCCACGATTAAGGAATGTGGAATTCATACATGAAACTTATAATCAATAAGTAAATGTGCATAAAGGTGAATACCCTTGATGGAGAAATGGGCATGGTATTCACTACACAATGACATTGGCTTAGAAAATCAGTGCGATTTTGGCAACGTAATGGCATGACATAAGAATTCATAAAAAATGGTTGATGAGAGAGAAAGGGGGTTCTCATCATATTTACATGTAATGGACAGTAAGTAGGTCATATAGATACATGTCCCAACAATTGAAAAGGAATTTAGATTCATGATACAAAAGTATTGCTTGAATGTAAAAGAAGAGAGAGAAGTTCCTTTTAGAATTTCGACATAGTAACGGGTGTACATGGGAGGTATTTAATGAGAGGGAAAAGGGTATCCCATCATTCAAACAATAAGAGGGCAGTATGTTGGAGGTGATAAACCATACCCCAACATTCATAATTGAAATTAAAAGGGCAATACAACTTAATGAAAATTGACAAAAATGAGAAAGGAAGAAAACACCCTTACTTGAAAGTGTGCTTCCAAAGGCAAGAGAGAGGCTTGTGAGAGACTTCGTGGGAGCTTGGGGAACCTTCGGAGGATTATATAGAGATTAGGGAAGAGGTTGGACGAACTCAAAGGGATTTTAGTGAGGATGAAGTGGGATCTTGGGTGGGTTTATATATGAAAGGTGAGAAAATTCTTTATTATTTAGGTTTGGGACCCCTTATATTAAAATAATCCAAACCACAAACCATCCCATGGTATTTGCCCATGGTTTCTGGAAAAGGAAAGTGGAATACAATATTTTACAAGGCCAAGGTCCGAACTTATTAAAAAATTAGAGTTTCTTATGTGGAGGTGAGTCACACTCCCATGGAAATTAATTTAAAAAGGCAAAGTGTTGAATAAGTCTTGAGGGATCCATTAATGCTTTGAAAAGTAAGTCAAAAAACCCAAAATAACATTATTTTAATGATAACACACATATTTGCCGAACATAAGGATTATGGTATTTTATTACATCACCATTGGGCCATTATGATGTCATAAAACACATTATATATTTAAATGGTATTTAATTTTTACCCAAAAAATTGACTGTCTCATAAAATTATGAAACATTCACCAATGGATAATTTCGACGTCCTGATTCCAAAAATAATATTTATTTTATCTAAATAATTTTCTAAATATGTGAATTTTCACTTTTGAAATAAAAACCGACATTTATAAAAAAAATCACAGGTTTTGACAGAAATGGCTTTCAAACCTTAATAAAAATTTTAATTTCTTTCATAAAATTATAAGGTCATTTATATTTAATAAAAATTAATTTAATATTAATAATAATATTTTATTAAAATATTATTTAATTCAAAAAATCCCTTAATTTAATAAAATATAATTATTAATTAAATAATAACCAAAAACACCATTTGTACTTTAAAAACTATTTACAATGTATCAAAAATAACTAGAAATTATATTCATTATTATATAAAAAAATAATGCACATGAACATAGTACTACTTATTTGTTACATAACCCCTTAAAATAGCCGCATAAGACCTAAGGGTAAGGTGTGCGATGGTGACAGACTCTTGGGGCGGCTCGGTTAACATCGCTCGAGTGGTAATCTCTATAAACTTCCACTTTTCCCGTAGACGGTCCCGTTCGAGCTTGACATAATGAAGCTTAGCTTGGGCTTGGTCAAGGGAGAATCCCAAAGACGCCGCCTCTTTTCCAAGCTCCGACAAATGGGCTTCATATGGGGCAACTCTACTGGATGAGGCCATCGTTTCCTTTGTCTAAGTGAAATTGGGTTCGTTAAAGCCATATATTTATACTACTAAAGTGATCACTGTTCAACGGCTATAAAAGTAACAGTCACAAATCTTAACATAAAACTAAAGAAGTTGACATCTTATATAAACATTTTTCATAAATAAACATTTAACTGGATCAAGAGGGATTTTCCATTAATGAAACTTTGGGTCGTTACAATATTCCCCCCTTAAGAAATTTCGCCCTCGAAATTTTCCTTTTCCCACACTAAAAAAATATGGGTAACTCAGCTTCATCATATCCTCCGACTCCCAAGTTACTTCTTCAAACTTGTGGTTTCTCCACAATACCTTGACGAGGGGAATTGTCTTATTTCATAGAACTTTTTCTCTATGATCTAAGATCTTCACTGGTTGCTCCTCATAAGAAAGATCATCTTTCAATTGCACCACCTCGGAAGAGAGTACATGTAAAGGGTCCGGTATGTACTTCCTTAAGAGGGATACATGAAAGACATCATGCACCTTGGCCATAGTAGGTGTAAGTGCTAGTCGATAGGCCACATCCCCAACACGATCAAGAATCTCGAAGGGGCCGATGTACCTTGGACTTAACTTCCCTTTCTTTCCAAACCTCATGACCTTCTTCCACGGAGATATACGTAAAAACACCATGTCTCTGACTTTAAACTCAAGGTCTCTTCGATGATTATCTGTATAACTCTTCTGTCGACTTTGGGCTGCCTTGATATGTTGTTGAATGGTTTCCACCTTCTCCACCATTTCTACGACCATTTCTGGTCCAAGCAGCTTACGTTCACCGACCTCATCCCAACATGTCAGTGTTCTACACCTTTTCCCATACAGGGCTTCATATGGTGCCATTTGGATGCTCGAGTGGAATCTATTATTATAAGAGAACTCAACCAGTGGAAGATGTTGATCCCATCCTCCATTAAAGTCCATTGAGAATGCTCTCAACATATCCTCAAGTGTTTGGATAGTCCGCTCGGATTGGCCATCAGTTTGAGGATGATAGGCCGTACTGAAGTTCAGTTCAGTATTTAGAGCTTGTTGAAGAGTCTTCCAAAACATAGAGGTGAATCTTGGATCTCGGTCAGAAACAATAGGTAGTGGTACTCCAAGCAACCGTACCACATCCCTGATATATATCTGTGCCAGTTGATCCAAAGAGAAATCCTCTCAAATAGAAATGAAGTGTGAAGTCTTTGTAAGACGATCCAAAACAACCCAGATTACATTGTTGCCTTTGGATGTCCTTGAAATTCTAGTGACAAAGTCCATGGTGATGTTCTCCCATTTCTATTCTGGTATGTTCAATGGTTGCATCACCCCCTTAGACTTCTGCCTCTCTGCCTTCACTTGATGACACACCAGGCACTTTGATATATATTCAGCGATCTCCTTCTTCATATTATCCCACCAAAAGTTTTCTCGGAGATCTCGATACATCTTTGTGCTCCCTGGGTGAATAGAGAAATTTGAACTATGTGCATCATCTAAAAGTTCTTTCCTCATCTCTGAACTTGATGGAACGTATAGTCTTTTCCCGAACCGCACAATTCCTTCTTCATTAACAATAAACTCTGAGGATTTTCCCTTTTTGATAGCTTCCACTTTTTCTTGGATTCCCGCATCATCCTTTTGAGCATCCTTTAACCTTTCCAAAAGAGATGGTTGAGCGATCATTTCTAAAAGGATTGATGATGTTCCCTTCTTTATGATTCCCACATCCATCTTCATTAAGTCTAAGAAGATTGGATCCTTCTCAATTATCATCATTGATAGAATTGTTGGATCCTTTCTACTTAGGGCATCTGCCACCTTGTTCGCTTTCCCAGGGTGGTAATGTATTGAACAGTCATAATCCTTGATGAGCTCTATCCATCTTTTCTGGCGCATATTAAGCTCTTTCTGTGTGAATATATATTTAAGATTCTTGTGGTTAGTATATATCTCACATTTCTCTCCATAGAGATAATGCCGCCAGATTTTCAAGGCAAAGATCACCGCCGCCAACTCCAGATCATGCGTTGGATAGTTTCGCTCTTGGATTTTCCACTGCCTTGAGGCATAGGATATCACTTTATCATTCTGCATTAGCACACATCTTAATCCCTTCTTTGAGGCATCACTAAATACCACAAAAAGTTCCCCACTTGTGGGTAAAGTGAGCACGGGTGTAGTGATAAGCCTCCTTTTAAACTCCTTGAAGCTTTCTTCGAATTCATCACTCCAAGAAAACTTTACCCCCTTTCGAGTTAGCTTGGTAAGAGGGTTGGACAATCGTGAGAAATTTCTCACAAATCGTCGATAATATCCAGCTAACCCCAAGATGCTACGGATATCAGTTACTGATGTTGGCCCTGGCCATCCCTTAATTGCATCTGTTTTATAGGGGTCCATAGATATCCCATTTCTTGGGATGATATGGCCCAAGAATGAGAATTCCTTCAACCAAAACTCACACTTGCTGTACTTTTCATAGAGCTTCTCCTTGCGCAAAGTCTCTAGTATAGTTTTTAAATGCTCCTCATTATCCTCCTTGGTTTTGGAGTATATTAGAATATCATCTATAAAGACTACAAAAAATTTGTCAAGGTAATCTCTAAAGACTCTATTCATCAAGTCCATGAATATTGCTAGAGCATTGGTGAGTCCGAAAGGCATTACTATGAATTCATAGTGCCCGTACCTTGTACGAAAAGCAGTCTTGGGGATATCTTCCTTCTTCACCCTTACTTGATAATATCCCGACCGCAATTCGACCTTGGAGAAGTATTGTGCTCCACACAGCTGATCAAACAAGTCATCGATTCTTGGGAGAGGATACTTATTCTTTATCTTGATTTTGTTAAGTTCACGATAATCGATGCAAAGCCACATTGACCCGTACTTCTTCTTGACGCAGAGGACTGGTGCACCCCATGGTGGTGCACTTGGGCGTATAAACCCTTTATCCAGATTCTCCTGTAGTTGTTTCTTCAGCTCTTCAAGCTCAACAAAATCCATTCTATACGGAGTCTTGGATATTGGTAGCGCCCCAGGTATAAGTTCAATTGATAACTCAATATATCTTCTTGGAGGAAGACTAGGAAGTTCCTCGAGAAACATTTCAGCGAATTCCCTCACAATAGGCATTTCTTCAAGGGTGGTTTCTTCCTTGGACTCAATCATCTGAGCCAGATATGCATGCTCATAAGGCGGTAATTTCCATGCTTGAGATGATGGAGATAAATGAGATTCATCTTCCTCCTGACACATGTAAAGAATCGGGGGTCGATTCTCAATATGGAATGTGATTTCCCTCTCCTAAAAATTTATGTTGGCTCTATATAAAGAAATCCAAACCATGCCAAGAATTGCATCAAATTCCACCAAAGGGAGAATGACGAGGTTCTCTAGGAAACTAAATCCACAGATTATAATAGGGGAGGACTTATATTCATGGGATGCAATGATTGCCCCATTTTCCGTACTCACCAACATCTTTACTTCCATGATTTGTGGTGGTGCTGGGATTGTTCTACTAAACTTTTTAGATATAAAAGAATGCATAGAACCTGAATCAAAAAGTACATTCACTATTCTTGAATGAATAACTAGTGTACCTGTCACCACTTCATTTTCGGGGTTCACTTCAGTAGAAGTGATGGAAAAAGCTCTTCCTTGCTATCTTGGAGGTTGTTGGTTGCCTTCAAAAACCCTTGGATTAGGGCACTGATTTGCAAAATGACCCGGTTCTTTGCATTTTTAGAATTGAACAACGCGTTGAGGTTCGAACGGAGCATTCCTCTCCTCTTTCACAGCTGCGGGTCCTTCCTACCGACAGTTAATAGCTAGGTGCCCTTCCCTTCTACACATGAAGCATTTTCTCGTCCCCCTAAGGCAATTTACAGGGTGCTTCTTTCCACACTTTTGGCAAGTGGGGTGCTGGAACTTCTTATCGCCGTTGGATTTTTCCATCGGCCCACCAGCATTGAAGTACACCTTATGCTTCTTGTCCCCATGATACCCCTGTGATTATCCGATCTCCATTTCAACATTGAGGGCATATCGGACAATTTCCTCATAGCTGTCGAAGTCACGGATCGCTAATGGTTTCCGCAAGCTAGGCTTCAGCCCACCAAAGAAGCGGTCAACCTTGCTTTCGGGGGTAACGACAAATCCGGAAGCGTATTGTGCAAGCCTTGTGAAGTTTGCCTCGTACGCTCCCACAGATTCTTCATCTTTTTGCTTGAGGGAAAGGAAGTCCCTTTCCATCTTAAGACGGAGGGTGCGCGGAAAATATTTATCGAAAAACATCTTCTGGAATTCCTTCCATTCCAAAGCCTCGATCTCCTCCTCATGCTTTGTATTTTTGATCAACATCCACCATTGATCAGCTTCACCCTCCATACGATAAACCACCAGGACAACCTTCTCTTGTTCAGAACATTGGAGGATGGAGAATATCTTTTCAATGGAGTTGATCCATTGCTCAGCGATTGTGGGATCAGATGATCCACTAAAAGTAGGAGGCCTGTGTCTCATGAAGCTTTCAATAGAAACTTGATCTTTCTTAGGGGGGGTTGAACGTTCCTCTTGACCCGTGTTTCTATTCAAAACTTGATTTATCTGAGAGAGAAGTGTGACAAAGTTCGCGATTCCCGCTCCCATTGGATTGGGCATCTCATTAGTACAATCATCACACTGATATTCACAACGGTTGTTAGCCCAAGTTCTCCTATTACTGGCCATTGGCTGGAATAAAAGGAAAGTTATGGATAACACATAAAGGGTAATCCAAAGACAAAAGTTTATGACTTATAAATACACTTTAATCTCTTTAACTCATGAGTCTATAGGATTCAATCCAGGCTTTTCATGATCTACCTTCTAACATGTATTCTTAGGGGCATTTTTCCCGTAATAAGGGTTCATACTAAGCTTGTGAATTTATCAAAACATATCCCCTGGTAGTGTCGTAACCAAGAGTGAATCAAGGCATGTTTTCGTGCACCAGTTCCCGTTCAAGTCTAGCTCAAAGCGGTGTTTTCAAGTTTTACCCCTAGGATACATCTGTGCCAGATCCGCCTCTACCTGCTCGTATCCAGACAGGGATGTATTTGCTTGATAAACCACTTACTCAATACTTACCAAAACATAGGGATGTTTTTGTTATACTTAGTCTTGTATCTAAGGCTATACTAGGGTTTCCTAATCCCAAAAATAACTAAACCTATCCTCTGATACCAACTATGACAACCCTGCTTTTTATTACAACTTAAACATGCTTTATTACATAAAAATTCACTTGATACAACAAAGAAGATCGAGAGTTTTAGTGTGTTTGGGGATTAGGATCATTACATAAAAACTTTAAACTTGAAATACAACATCTTTATTGGAAACATCCTTTACATGACCACTACATTCCTTCGTACATAGCTTTGCATTGGATAACCTGAGGACATGCATAAGAAAAGGGTGATCTGTAAAGCCCAGTAAGGGAGTACACATGGAATAACATGAGGAGTAAAATACATGTTAGGCAATAGGAATATCAATAGAGCATAAAAGAAACATGAACATAAAGGCATGATAAAGCATGGTAATCATAACATGGAAATGTGGCAACAACACTTAACGTTGAATTAGCATGAGCCAAGGCTCATTGCACATGGAGCATGAGTAAACCATCATTGAACATGAATCACGAGTAAAACCTAGTTTCACTTGAATTAGCATGAGTCAAAACTCATTTCACTTGACGTATCATGATACTATACTTTACCCAATGCATTGGAGCGCTATAAGGGCGCACCCTTCTTAAACATTTCATTTCATGCATAAGTGTGCCACATGGATCATAAAACATGGATTCATAAAACATAATCATTTATTCCACAATTAAGGAATGTGGAATTCATTCATGAAACTTATAATAAATAAGTAAATGTGCATAAAGGTGAATACCCTTGATGGAGAAATGGGAATGGTATTCACTACACAATGACATTGGCTTAGAAAATCGGTGCGATTTTGGCAGCGTAACGGCGTGACATATGAATTCATAAAAAATGGTTGATGAGAGAAAAGGGGTTCCTCATCATATTTACATGTAATGGATAGTAAGGAGGTCATATAGATACATGTCCCAACAATTGAAAAGGAATTTAGATTCATGATACAAAAGTATTGCTTGAATGTAAAAGAAGAGAGAGAAGTTCCTTTCAGAATTTCGGCATAGTAACGGGTGTACATGGGAGGTATTTAATGAGAGAGAAAAGGGTCTCCCATCATTCAAAAAATATGAGGGCAGTATGGGGGAGGTGAAAAACCATACCCCAACATTCATAATTGAAATTAAAAGGGCAATACAACTTAAAGAAAATTGACAAAAATGAGAAAGGAAGAAAAAACCCTTACTTGAAAGTGTGCTTCCAAAGGCTAGAGAGAGGCTTGTGAGAGACTTCGTGGGAGCTTGGGGCACCTTGGGAGGATTATAGAGAGAGTAGGGTAGAGGTTGGACGAACTCCTAGGGATTTTAGTGAGGAGTAAGTGGGAGCTTGGGTGGGTTTATATAGGAAAGATGAGAGAATTCTTTATTATTTAGGTTTGGGACCCCTTATATTAAAATAATCCAAACCACAAACCATCCCACAGTATTTGCCCATGGTTTCTGGAAAAGGAAGGAGGAAAAAAATATTTTACAAGGCCAAGGTCCGAACTTATTAAAAAATTAGGGTTGCTTATGTGGAGGTGAGTCACACTCCCATGGAAATTAATTTAAAAGGCAAAGTGTTGAATAAGTCTTGAGGGCTCCATTAATGCTTTGAAAAGTAAGTCAAACAAACCCAAAATCACTTTATTTTAATGATAACACACATATTGGCCGAACATAAATATTATGGTATTTTATTACATCATCATTGGGTCATTATGATGTCATAAAACACATTATATATTTAAATGGTATTTAATTTTTACCCAAAAATTTGACTGTCTCAGAAAATTATGAAAAATTCACCGTTGGATAATTTCGATGTCCTGATTCCAAAAATAATATTTATTTTATCTAAATAATTTTTTAAATATGTGAATTTTCACTTTTAAAATAAAAATCGACCTTTATAAAAAAATCACGAGTTTTGACAGAAATGGCTTTCAAACCTTAATAAAAATTTTAATTGCATTCATAAAATTATAAGGTCATTTATATTTAATAAAAATTAATTTAATATTAATAATAATATTTTATTAAAATATTATTTAATTCAAAAAATCCCTTAATTTAATAAAATATAATTCTTAATTAAATAATAACCAAAAACACCATTTGTACTTTAAAAACTATTTACAATGTATCAAAAATGACTAGAAATTATATTCATTATTATATAAAAAAATAATGCACATGAACATAGTACTACTTATTTGTAACATAACCCCTTAAAATAGCCACATAAGACCTAAGGGTAAGGTGTGCGATGGTGACAGACTCTTGGGGCGACTCGGATAACATCACTCTAGTGGTAATCTCTATCAACTTCCACTTTTCCCGTAGACGGTCTCGTTCGAGCTTGACATAATGAAGCTCAGCTTGGGATTGGTCTAGGGCGAAGCCCAAAGACGCCACCTCTTTTCCGAGCTCCGAAAAATGGGCTTCGTATGGGGAAACTTTACTGGATGAGGCCATCGCTTCCTTTGTCTGAGTAAAATTGGGTTCGTTAAAGCCATATATTTATACTACTCAAGTGATCACTGTTCAACGGCTATAAAAGTAACGGTCACAAATATTAACATAAAACTAAAGAAGTTGACATCTTATAAAAACATTTTTCATAAAGAAACATTTAACTGGATCAAGAGGGATTTTCCATTAATGAAACTTTGGGTCGTTACAGATAACATCTTGCGTACTACAAATCATATCAAACATGACTGACCCAATCATGGATTCATATGGAAAATTTTCCATTATATATTATTCCTCCTATTTATTAGGAAAAATTTTCTTGGAAATAATAATACCATGTGACCCTAGAAACAATTCCCTTGTAGACTATTCCATTCCAAACCTCTTCAGTTTATTGTCAATATATATAATTTCACTTATAACAAGAAACCTCTTTGATCAATAATTATGGATCATAATCCTAATAATATATTATTCCTAGCATGTTTCCTTTATTGAGAATAATTTATTAAACCACATATTAACATAATTTAATATTGGTATCCTCTTTACATTATGTAGTATGTCATCATCAAATACAATTATGAAAAAAAATGACACTTCTACTAAACCACTTATATAAACAAGGCTCAAATTCAGTATTTATGAAACCAAATTAGATTATGGATTCATAAAATAGAATTTTACATGATCTATATACTTTATTTAATCCATAAATATATTTTTTTCAATTTTTATATAATTTTGGAATCCATTATATTTATAAACCCTTTGGGTTATGTCATATACATATCGTCCTGAATGTTCCCATCAAGAAAGGCTATTTTGATGTCTATTTTCAAAATACCATAGTCATGGTCTGTGATAATAAAAAGTATAATTTTGATGGATTTCCTCATATCAGATACGAAAAATATTTCATCATAGTCAATTAATTGATGTTATTTAAACCCTTTTGTGAAAATCCATGCCTTATAGGTACTGAATTTTCCTTCCATGCCCAGTTTCCTATTGAATACCCATTTACATCCAATAAGACTTACATCCCCTTGGGAATCAACCAAAATATATTGTTGTTTTTGGTACATGGAATTAAATTCAAAATTCACATATTCTTCTCACATAGTAATATCTATGACACTTACATAATTATTTTAGGTTATAGGATCATTATTTTCAACTAATAACGAGTCACCATCTTTGGAGACTATTAAACCTGACTATTTTGGTTCTATAACCTCCATTTTACTCCTATATAGTTTTTTTTCTAGAACATCTACTTCCATAGGGATTTGTGGAATTTTTTCATGATCTAAATCTTGTGTGTCTTGAGATTGGACTTTATTAAATTCTATCTTTCTCCCACTATCTCTGTCAGAGATGTGATCCTTCTCAACGAATGTGGGATGTCTATCTACCACAACCTTTTATCTAAATGAACATATAGGTAATGTACCCTTGTTTCCTTTGGATATCCTATAAATATATTTTCAGTGACTCGGGGTTCAAGTTTATTTCCATAAATATCTTTAAGAAATGCTTCACATCCCCACACTGATTCATGCGGAAAAAAATATTTCCATGCCAAAGATCATATGGAATTATATTTTCTTTTTTAGTTGGAAATCAATTAATAATGGGTGCTTCTATTAGTAATGGGTGTCCCAGAAAGAATAATACATTATTTGAGTGACTCATCACTGATCTCACATTGTCTAAAAAGGTGCAGTTCCTCCTTTCACTTACACCATTCCACTAAGGTTTATAAGTTGGAGATAGTTTAGATATAATCCCAAAATCTTAAAATTAATCAAATAATTATTCATTATGATATTTTTAACCATATTCTAAGTAGATTGTTTTAATATTATCACCATGTTCATTCTCAAATTCATTCTTGCATTCCATAAATTTTTCAAAGGAATGCGACTTATACCTCATCATGTAGACATATCCATATCTACTATAATCGTCAGTAAATGTAATGATGTTTGAGTACCCACACCTTTATTCAATAGTAAAAGGCCCACACACATCATTACAAACTCATTCAAGTAGCTCTATGGACCTTTCACATTTTCTACTAAGTACGTATTTGGTCATTTTACCGTCTAAACATAGGTGACATATACCAATACCTTTATTTCAAAAGAATCTTAATATATATATTTATATAATTTATTCAATATGTATTCACTTACCTAACCTAACTAATATATATAATGTTGGGTATGATATAATTCATGTGAGGTATTTTAATTATTTATTTCCATTACTGGGTTTGTTTAATTGAACACATAATTTGTACTCTTGAAATGTTCTGTATCATAAAAAATGATATCATTATAAAATAAAAAACATTTATTCCTAAACATGAAAATAAATACATATCAATCATGATTGGATATAGAAATAATTTCTTTAGAAATTTATGGAACATACTAACATTCATTAAAAACCATGATTTTTCAAGTTGGAAACGTGAGGTAGTAGTCCCTAATAGGTACAACAACAAGTTTATCTATGTTGACTGCTCATAGATCTACCTCCCCCCATTAAATATTTCAAAATCTACATGGTTCATTATATTTTAATACACATGTGAGAAATAAAATCAATATCTAATACCTAATCTTTATAAATATAAAGATTTCACTCGATTAAAAAAGAACATGATGCTTCGCCTTTCTTCACTGGTTGGGTACATTTTTTTCTTCCGGTGTCCCTTATTTTCAAATAAAATAAAACATCGTGTTATATTGATTTACCCATGGTCTTATTCTTCTTAAAAGGGAATGAAGAATCTTTGTTCAAAGAAATATTTTCCTTCTCCTTTCATTTTTTCAATATAAGGATAGAAGTCTTTTCACACTTCTTTTCCTAATCTACTTGAAGAAGAAGTGTAAGCATATCTTGGAGAGACTTCCCTATGTTGATCATATTAAAATTAACAACAAAAATGGTGATGCACTAAGTGAGTGATGCAAGAATGAGATCTATGAAAATTTATTCAGGGAGTTTAATCTCTTTGACTTATAGGCACTCTATGTAGCCAGCGAGCTTGACTACGTGAGGCTAAGATAAAACACCTTCCACAAGCTTACTCTGAATGAGTGCTTTGGAAATATAAATACATTATTTTCTGGGTATCTTCTTATGTAAACCGCAGATACCCTTGAGAATTATATATGTATCCTTGATTTCATAATTCATAATGAGTTGAAAAACCTTTAATGACAACAACAAACACAAAATTTCGACCACATCCTTCATATGTTGTTCATAGACAAGGAACTCTTCATCACCCACCACCTTGGAAGTTGGATAATACATTGTGGAATCTAGCATGTAAGATTTATATTCATGGAACAACATAGCCCGAAAGCATCTGAACCTATCCCAAAACATATATATTGTGACCAGATGGACTTTCTCAAATATTGATGGCATAGGTAATATGGATCACAAGATTTCCATTTGTTATAAAATTTAAAAGAGCATATTTTTAGTACTTTTGTTGATTAAAATTTAAATGACAATTAATAATAATTTATTTTTATTATGTCTTCCACTATTTTATCAAGACCCAGTATCCATCACCATTGAACATGGAATGTCTTGTTTGTTGGACATTGTAGTTTAAAGGATATATATCTTATTTATTATAATCCAAATAGAGGCTATGAATTTTATTAGTAACTTACTAGGTAGATAATCTTTCCAACTATGGGTCTTCAAAATTATTAATTTGTTGAGTGGACTCCCCAAACCAAAAACCCCAACTTAAATTTCTTTAACACTTTCAAAAAAATTACTATATAGATAGAGGCCATTAAACCCATTACATATTCGGTTTTGTTGACCCACTATCTTATCAATGATTTCCTGATTACAAAAATTTCTCATGAAGGAGGATAAACTGATATGTAAAATATGGGTTTATCTTAATTAAAATGATATAAGTCTAAATGAATTAATATTAAGTTATGGGATTTTATATTATTCTGAATAAATTTTATCTTGTTTTATACTTTACATGTACTATTAATATTGCGTTTATTTTACTTACCTAATGAACAATGATCGATAAATCATTTAAGCATAGTCTATTTACTTATATTCCATATTTTTTAAATTAATTCATTTATTTATGTGATGGAAGTCTTCTATCCATATAATAAATTATTCATAATACAAGAATAAGTAAATAAATAAATGACGTGACCGTGAGCTTATCTAACAATTGATTTATTATGAAAATGATAGATCAACCTTCAGGCTAGAGGAAAAACTCATCGTTCCAATCTTGGCATAAGTTACAACATTCCAACTATACACCTATATATCACCAGGGTTGTTAATATATTTTTTCTATATTTAACCAACTACACATGGTTTGGGATACTCCATTAATTACAAGTATTTATAACTCACATATTGGTGAGGGAAACCAAAGTATTGTTTAAATGGGAATTTTATAATTAATATTAGACATATAGGTCCAACATAATAATTGAAGGAGGGATGAAATGAATTCCATAAAATTTAACTTAATAATTAAAATTTTAAAACCATTCAATAAATTAAATTAAATAATTCAACTCATATACTAGTCTTGGTAAATATCATGATCAGATATAAACATGAAATGATTGCTTGTTTGAAAATAATTAACTTGTATTTATTTCAATTTGTTACTTAATAAGATAATACACACCTTAAATTTTCTAATTAATTATATTTTTAATAAATTAATTCATTTTATCTTATTTCATCCAATAGTCCAAAATTTTACCATATTCTATGATTTTAACCAAAATAAATTATTTTATTTTATTTAAAACATAATTAAATACTACATAACTTTGTACTTGGAAGAAACCCAGTGATTACCTTTCTGAACTACTCAGTATGGTTTAATTATAAAAAATCAATCATATGACATATTTTTTACATGAAATTTGTCCAAATTTAACAGTGTATACATTCAACTTAATGACCCATGAACCACATGAAAATTATGTAACATATAATAATTAATGTGTTAAGGCTTTAATATAAAATAACCATAAAATAGTCGTAGTCTCAAATATTATTTTGAATTTAATTAAACATTGAATGTAATATAAAACCTTATAACCATTGTGTAATTTCCACTTATTGTGCCATGGAACTCAAGTCAATAATTTTTATAGAGTAATTAATTAATTTTAATATTTACTCATAAATATTTAAATTAATTGGTTTGTTAAATCTAGTTACATGATGTATACTTATATTCATCGAATATCCACTATGCACACCTAAGGACTCTGTGTGCACTTCACATGATTATTTATGAAGTACGCAACATGAATATAGGATACACTACATGTAATTCTAGTTAAACTAGTAGGAGTATTCATGCATCATGTATTAAACAAACTTGGTGCATTAATTATACGACACAGTTTAAATTCATATTTTACCATTTAAAAAAATGGAATATACAGTCTATTGTCAAACTACACTATATTTACATCGGAGAAGTCAGGTTCCACCCTAGATGGTCTACAGATGGTTCATTTATTGCACAAAGTACAAATTGATTACATGATGACTCAGAATTCACATGTGTTTCCCTATATAGCGAACAAGGATACATGACATGTAATAAAGGAGTACATGTTGTGTATTCATATGTTATCTAGATAGGTTCCTTTGAAATTCTAGATGAGATCTTCATATTTAAACATCAATAATTATTAACTAATCTTGGTAATATTTGAAATAAATGAATAATTAGAAGAAGATATGTCCATAATAGATCAAGAATGAATTAAAAATATTAATAAATCTTAATATTTAAAAAAATTATTAATAATCACATAAATAAATATGAAAATAACAGATATTATAAATTTTTTTGGTTTTAGGTGTTGTGGAAGAACCTTTGGTGGGCTCTAAATTAAAATTTCATTTAATTTATTGTTTCTAGAAACCCGAATAGAGGATCTTTCATGTAAAATTGATAAATAATTTATTTAAATCAAAATAATAAATTACCTTGTTATGGATCTTTCATTGAAGATGATATTGATCATATAGAAAACCATTTCAAATTACCTTCATTAGGATTTAAGGATCCAGTTGTAGAATCCCTCTAATAGTGATCCAGACAGGATTCTTTGCTCTCGAGGAACCGCCAATTGATTAATGGCTTCTACTATGGGGAATAAACCATCTTGAGTAGTTCATATTGATCACTCCAAGATCATTCAGGACTATATGAGTTCTTATCATTCTTTAAAGGAAGATAGGATAAGTTTGATAGGGTTAGATAGATAAGTACATTGCCCCAATGATTCTATATTCTACATTTTTCAACCACCCTACACAAAATACGTAACTATATATTAATAGTGATGGGTTTTAAGTTAAAATATTATTTAGTTTCATGTTGTCCCTTAAATAATATAATAATATTTATTGAACTCTATACCAAAATAATAATAATATTACAAGTATTTTAAAGTGCACGTGCTAAATTGTGCAATAAAAAATATTATTTAACTCGCTTGTAAATTATTATTTATATTAAGATGAGTTCTTGGTCTATTTTAACACCTTATCATTCATTGAATTCAATAATAAACACTTTGTTTATAATTAAATATTATATCCACAAACTAGTGAAGAAATATTTTTTAATTATTCAATAAAATAAATAAATAAATTTTATTCACAATCTTGTTAGTACATATTTATTTAACTTACGTGATTGATAAAAACTGAATGAAATTATGTGTCAGTGTTGATAATAATATTTATCCCATTATTTAAATTCAATTATATTTTAATCAGGATCAATTGAAACACTTAGTTTGTGACCCTGTAATATTTTTTCTCCATGGATTTATATGGGATCACCTAAATTACAAGATGACCCTATAGAAATAGGTCAAGGAAACCAATTTAAATAAATTAATATAACAAAAATTAAAACCATGTGCGATAACTCAACAAGTAATATAATCCCTTTTTATCAATATCACATGAAGTAGGTTTCACATATTGCCATAATCCTATTTTCATAATGAATCTTTCTTTTTCTATCTAAAATAAACATATCGTTACACCATAACCATGGAATTACTACGAATGCTTTATTTAAATCAATGGACCATGATATAAAATTCCATAAATATGGAATGGAAAATTCTTCCATGACTTATTCATTATTAATATGTCACTTGTGATGTACCCAAGGTATCCAACATCACCATGAATTATCATTATCAAGGCTTTTGAAATACATCTAAGTTCACGAGTCATAACATGCATTAATAATAATATTAAAGTTTAAGGATAATTACACACACTCGCATATTGTAATATCTGATGACACTAAAATATGTGGAAATAATACAAGTGGGAATGACCTCATAATATCTCATCTTGAATATTACCAGGTGTAAAATTAATTAGAAGAAGCATCATCCACTTTCAAGTACTTGCACAACATGGGGAACATACTATGTGTCCTATAATAGTATGTTATCCAACCATAGAAATTTATATAATATTATTGTCATAGAATTTCGAGTTTTTCATCATAGTGGGGAACTACTAAAACCATATCAATACAAAAAATACTATAGGGAATTATTACATTATTGTCATGTATAATACTGAACAAAATATAATATTATATATCTTTTAATATACAAATCATAAAATATTCATGTAATCAAAGTAAAAAATCATTGTTCCTATGAAACCAACTTTAACTATTTTCACCACAAATAAAACCACCTATTATTTGATAATATTCAAAAATATACCCTAGAATAACATACAATAAATTCAAATTCATATAAGATTACATAAAAAATAGTTTACAAGATCAAGGATTTTGTATTGAAATCGTTTTTTGAAATCCAAAACATCATGTTAATTATAAATCCTCTTAGAAAACTCATTTATTAATTTTAAAAAATATTATTCACCTTGTAAACTATGATTTAAAACACAAAACGTTTAAAAAATACCACCAATTAACATCAAAATATAATAAAACCCTTCTCTAACTTATCCTAATATGTAACACCTATAACTAAAATAAATTAAAAAGTAAAATAAGTTCAATATCAAAATTTAATCAGGGTTCAAGATTTTCATGGATTGACCACATGATTTTATAGACTTTGTGTGAACTATGAAAATGCTGCTAAAATAATTGTAGAACTATGTGTATGGGTTCCACATATCTTACCAAATCATGTGAGAAAATTGTGCACCTCTTGTTATTCTCCCATTTTCACTCCAAAACCTGAGAAGTAGTCAAGAAACCCACATGAATTCAATAAAATAGGAATATAATTAATCATGAAAAATATATTTAACACAATAAATTAATAACAAATTAATAATTCAGTACTCATAACCCAACATTCCCTGGTAACTCAAGGCACCAAACAAGACTAATCTAGCTATAATATCCCCTCACCTACCTCTGACGTCCTGAAATTTATATTTCCAATATACAATCATATAAAAAATTAGGCTTTGATACCATTTTCTCATGAACTAACTCAAGATACTACTAATTTGAGTCCTTATGTCAGCCCATAACATGGAATAAAGAACGCTCTTCATCTCCACGGGATGAAAACTAATTCCATGGTATAAAACACTACACAAGAATGATTTATTTCTCTATCTAAACATTAATAAGTAAAGATATTACCCTCAAAATTTTATTATTTCCATTTCATACATAGATAAAACATTCACAAATATAATAAATATCTTAAAAATATATAGAAAAAATATAGAGATAAAATATAATCGAACCCAGAAAGAATGACTTGAGAAATGAAAAAGTCCAACTCATCTGTGTGACAGTGAAAATAAATGTAACATACAAACCAATATGAGATAATGGAACAAAATGCTGGAAGCCTAAGTTTTTTGTTTCATTAGAAATAAAAAATATCAAAATAAGAATGAGACTATAACCACCTATCCCCATGGTCCAAGTGACACATATTCACTGACCACCTTCATATACCTGAACCAAAAATCCAGAAACCAATCATTGTATCTATGTAAAATATATGATGAACCAATTATATATATGTATATATATTTATGTATATATATGCGCGTGTGTGAGAAAAAAATCTTAATAGGTGTCCAACCCACTCCCCAGGATAACCTTAAAAGATAAATACATTTCACAGTAGTTTGAAATACATTATAAAATCAATTTTTTCATTTTAATTTAAAAATGTCACATTGATCTATTTCTTAAACATGTTTTACTCAAAAAAAAATTCATCAATTTTTAAAAAAGGATTTTTTAAAAAAAATAATTAAATATGGAACATTCATTAAAAGAAAAAATTCTTAAAAACTACACCTTTAAAAATAACTAATCTAATAGGAAAATGAAGAAACCATATAACATGCCTATCTTTTCAATTGAAATAAGCATGGAAAAATAGTTATATTTTTCATTTTAATGAAAAAATACATGATGATTAAAACACAAATAGAAGAAAAAAATCAATTATAGAAGGATCATAATCCAATGATCATGAAGATAGTATAATCACAAACATAATGGTAACCTAAGATCCCTAAAAACAAATTCAATTAAAACATAACTGGATATATATAATCCACTCATATTGTGATTCAATCCCCCTAAAATTTAGTCTAACATAAGTATGGCTAATCAATAGGAAATCTACCAAATTTAGTGAATTCTCTAACATGGGACCATTAATAAGAAAAATATATACACTATTGAAGTGTATGTACCAACATATCTCACAAATCTACTCTTGGTTTCCTACAAAAAAAATGGCGGTAAAAAATCAATTCTAATATAATAATCATATATATGTTTAATAAGAAACATTAAAATCATACTCCTATCACCAAAAACACTGAACAAAATCATCCCCCTTTTCATCATGAATGAACTATATAAAATATTCCCCCTAACTAGGAAATTTATTTTATCTAACATAGACAAGAAGAAATAGTACTTAAAGGTAACATTTACTATGTAAAACCTTTTCAAAATATACCAACTAGGCCTAGGAAAAGTCACATTAAAATATAATTTATTAAATATATACATTAAAATCAAATAAGGTAAACATCATAAAAAATATAAAATCAGCAATGAACAAACGATAACCATTAAAAATAAACAATTCACAAATTTAAATTTTTTATACAACATAAAATAATTAATGATTTAAAACCCTATTTTTTATGTTGAAATTAATTTGAAAGGTATATTTAGGAACTAAGGAAAACAAGTGTGTGCATGGTTTCGTGATAAATAGATTTGAAACATTAAAATCAAGAAATAACCCTTTTTATACAATGAAAACTAAGTGATAATTTTTCTTCTTTGGAAAAAAATCACAAACCACACTCAATACTATCATAGGATATTAAAATAAGGGATTAAAATAATAAAACAATTATTGTTTTAATTATATTGATTCTTGAATGAAACAAACCAACCTAAAAAAGACACTATCACAATATATGATGTCAATACACCTCTAATAGACATCAAAAACCCTAAAATGTAAATACAAACACTAATAGATAAAACAACATAATTAAAATTTGAGTGTAGATACCCTTAGGTCATCATAACTATATTAGTGAATGAAATAAGAAGAAAATGGGGAAGTAGAGGATATAAGATGATTCATAAAAATTTACCTTGAAAACCCATCATTATAATAGGACTAAATATATGGTAGCACTCCATGGGAGAGAGGGAAAATGTATATGAAACCTGGGGATTTTTGGAGTCAAATCGGAGGAGAAAATAAGTCTTTGGTATTCAATTTGAGTGAGGCTAAAATGAGTAAAATCAAAATTTTATAACTTGGGGAGACTAGATCATCATGTGGTATTTTCCTATTATTCAGCAACTCACCTCTCCCAAGAATATGTCATAAGGTATCATCCCCTAGTCATGATGTGAATCACCTCACCCAATCAAAACTAAAAAGGGGATTAATTTCTTAGGACACATTGTGTCGTAATATCGCATCACTATAGAGGATGAACCTTCCATTAAAATTAACTCCACTAATTATGTTGATTTTTAGAGTGATTCATGCATTATAGTTGATGAAATCCCAGTATAGGGATTCCTTAACCTAAAGGCCTATGTCACAGTGTGAGACCCATGGGTCTCGGTAAAACCCTTATTTAATCTAGAGATATATAATTCCTTGAGAGCATGAAAACACTTTAATAAATAATGAACCTTCTAAATAGATAAATTAACTTGTAAATAAATAAAATAATAAGAATGAAAATGTTGGAGTTGATTGTGTGTGTGTGTGTGGATAAATTCCAAATTTGAACTAGTCCATGACATAGTGATTCTAACCCTACACCACTAGTTTTGATCTATAATGGGTTGTAGTTTTGGTCCTTTAACCTGATCCCTATTCTTTCATCACAAATCCCCATTTTTTATCATTTGTTTCTTTTCTCACACCATGAGAATTTAAGGTCGGGCCAAATAGGTTTCAATTCACAACATCAAATAAAAATTATACTAAAATATGTATTTGTGTGTATATATATATATTCCTTTATCAATTTAAATATGTTTTTATAAATATATGTTCACTTATATATATTTAAATACATTTTTATATGTATATTTAAACAAAATTTTATAATATGTTTACATATATGTGTATAATTATTTAAAAATTTATATTATTTTATTTTAACAAAATAAATTTATAATATATTTCAATACATTATTAAATATTTTTATTCTAGTTGGGGGATTATTTTAGTGCTAAAATCACCCCACAATTATGTATATTATTAGTTTAGAAACACTGAAAGCCTCCCTCGGGGGGATTTATGAGCCACTTTTGGTCAAGGACACATTAGGTGATGTATGTAATGAAACATTTAGGGGTTTAGACCTAGGTAAACACTAAAACTGAACATGTCATGGGTAGGGACCTTTAGGTAAGGATTAATGGGAATTCAGGAAATCAAATGGTGGGACTTTAGCCAATAAAATTGTAAGGATCTAGTTATAGAGTGGTTCAACCATTGTATGGGGTGTTATTTATACATGTTGGTTCATGGGTTTGTGAGTGTTGTTTTATTTGTTGTAACCTCCAGGACCATAACTTATTATATTATTAAATATTTATATTTCTTAAAATAATAATAATGTTTTCTCAAATAAATAATTATAGTAAAATTGATAGTAATTTATCATTATAATATGATAAAAAAAATTGAAAATATATTTTATTTGTATAAATATTTTAATATATTTATATATTTATTTATATATTCTTTAAAAATTTATATTTTATAATATATAATTATATAATTAAAATATATATATATATATCTATGTGTATATAAACACCCACACATATACAATAATAAATATATATATATATATATATATTATTCGTTATATAACATGAAAAAAACATATGAATTTCAATATGATTAACATTTAATGTATTTATATATTTATTTATATATTTCATGATAGTATATTTTATCATTTATATGTTTGTGCATAATTATAATTATATATATAATTATGAATAACTATAAATGAATTAATATATATATATATGGTATAGATATATCGTTATATAAATCATGTTTAAAAATAAATAAATATGTATATATAAATTATATATTAAGGGTACCATTTATATGTGGTAATAAATAAATAATAAAAACTAAAATTATTTTTCACATATTTCTAGTTGTCTAAAGTTAATGTAATCTAGATAACTTATTCAAAATAAAATATCTAACATTTATTTGTTCAAAGTATTAGATGAATCTAAATACAGGAGGGAAAAAATATTATTTTGGAAATTAAAAGATGATAAATAGAAAATTAATATTTAAAAGAAAAAATAGATAAATTTTCTTTTGAAAATTTAATGACTTCAAAAAAAATTATTTAATTTTACAATAAGTGGGTGATCCAATCTTTAAAAATATTAGATTTATTCCTAATTAGAAGACCTAATGGGATTTCAATTTGGTTAGTTTAAAATAAAATGGAAAACTTTTATAGTACTCAGAAATTATATAATGAATAGATGTTGTAGTTTTCTAAAGGTATTTGATTCTAGTGAAGTGAATGTGGTTATGTGTTGGATGAAGAACATTTTGATAGAAGAAATATTGGTTATATTATTTTATGAATTTAAGAGTCCATTTTGAGTCACCCATCACATATTTGGCCTTGTATTTCTAATATGTTGAGGGTTCAATTGTACTCTAACATTTATTATTGATATAATCAATGTATAATATTTATTATTTGATAGAAAATATTCTCAGACATTAATATTAGATTGAACTTTTATTAATACTCTACATAATATATTTATTATGAAATGGGATCATAAATCTTATTTGAATCATGAAGTATTTAATATCGAGATTTCATTGTTGATTATAAACTAATTTCAATGTCGATAAAAGATGAATCACAATATTTAATGAAGTAAAATGATATAAAATGGTCATATTTTAAATTATAAAGTAAAATAATTAAACAAGAGACAAGGAGAAGTAACAAAAGCCAGATATGTTATTTCATTATCACACACACACATACATATATATATTATAAATAATATTATAACCAATGGTCTAAATTAATTCTCATTTTAAAAGTAAAATCCAATGATTAGATTTATCTCCTAATTCATAAATCATAATGAAGGGATAGAATATAATTATTTCTGTTATGAAAGGTTTCAATTAGAAATTAACAATTCCCTTACATGGAGAATGATTAAATCCACACATAAATATTAATTTTTAGCACCCCCTTGGGTATCATCAATTTCATGAAATATTATTTCAACATTTACTTAAAAAAATGTGAAAAAAAACCTAAAATAACAAAATTCCAGGAAAATTTAATTGTTCTTTATTAAAACCCTTATTAGTAAAACCAATTAAGAAAACCCTGATGATGAAAAAAGGAGTAAAACATTATGAACATACCATGATTAAAACATGATATAATTTAAAGAGATCACATATCAATCTTATAAATCAACTTCATCAAATTTTGTATTGATATGATTTTTGGAATAAATGAACATGTTTAATGACCTGATCCACTGGGGGTTGCCTGACCAGTGGAAATACAAGTTTTCACAACCCCATTATCACTTACAATAAGCTAGGGGATGTAAAAAAGAGCTGATAAGGAATACTGTAAATGAAAGGCCTTTTCTTAATTTACTTATACACACGTACACATACATCTCCATGAAAAAATGAAGAGGAATAATAAAAGGCCGATAAAATCTAGAGTAAAATTAGGCATGAAATAACCTATAAAGAATAAATCATAGTATGATAGAATAAAAAAAAAGTGTAAATGGGAAAAATACACACCCAACCAGAAATGAAGACCCAACCTAACAAAAATAATAATAAAGTAAAACAGATAGATCACATATCATAATCTCTATAACTGACTACCATACCTTGTATATGCGCCCAAGAATCAACATTCTCTACTGATGCTGCCAAAGAATTATATGTCATCTGCATAAGACATGACATGTGTGGTCAAATCCTATGCAAGGGTGAGTATATACATACCAAGTAGGAGACCCTAAAAACCACAAAGGGAGGTATATAAGGATACAATAATGGTCAACTCAACCAATAACAATAGGGAAATGAAACCCATCAATGGTATATATATATATATATTCAAAGGAAAACCCCAACAAAAAATATTCATTACATTCTCCCCTCCATCAAGGATTTTTCCTTGAAAACCAAAAGCTCGTAAATAGGGTGATATTAAGCCCACATCTATCTCTCATGCCCATAGGATCTCTCTTGCATACTCTAGTGATTCCATAACATACCAACAAAGGGAATTCTCATAGGACCATCTCATGTTGATCTATTATATCCACTAAGTAATTAATAATGGTGTCTCCAAAATCGAAATCCTTCTCACCCCCCAAAAAATAATGTGGTAGGGTTTTCCACATATCTCCTCAACCATGAAATATAGAATATGTTATGAACATGATCCAACTATGGGGACATGGAAAAGTTGTAGGAAACCTCACCAACCATTCATAGGATCTTGAACGGCCCAATAATTCTCAGGGATAGTTTCCCTCTCTACTTATCCATGAAAAATATTCTTTTTGGAGATCCTCTTAGGAAAACATCATCTCCATGATTGAACTCCAATGTCCTACAATATTGATCAGTGTAATATTTATGACTATTA
Source organism: Viscum album (assembly GCA_963277665.1). Lineage (NCBI taxonomy): Eukaryota > Viridiplantae > Streptophyta > Magnoliopsida > Santalales > Viscaceae > Viscum > Viscum album. The sequence goes on along the minus strand of OY728150.1, from coordinate 1,874,853,349 downwards.
TGGGATGTCCTCAAATTTTCCTAGATCACCTAAACCTTCTCTATAGTCCATTACACCATCTCTAGTCTAACTTGAGATGTCTCTCCAATCTCAATCTAGTACATGGATGACTTGGACTGTACCCTGTAAAAGGCTTGGAACTATGTAACCTCAATAGTAGAGTGATATATGTTATTATAATAGAACTCTATCAGTGAATTTTGATCCTCCAAAATTCATCAAAAATAAAAAATACAGAAAACATCTAAAAATATCCTCAAACACCTAGATAATCCATTCATTTTTCCAAATCATATGGGGTTTGAACACCATAATCATCCTTAACTAGGTCATGAATGCCTCTTATAGGCCTCTCCACAATCATGAAATAAATCAAACATCAAAGTTAGAGACAATTTTTGAGGCTACCACATAGATATGAATGATATCACACATGTACAACTGCCCCCAAAAACATCACCGAACTCTTCTCCCTAATGGAATGAAAGTGTACTGACATGGTAAGTCATTCAATAATAACCTATATGGAATCATGGACTCTAGATTTCTATGGAAGACCCATCATTAATTCCATGGATATGTATTCTCACTTCCACTCAAGGATCTCAAGAGGTTGTGTCAAACCTACCTAAACCCAGTGCTCATCCATCACCTACTAACATGTGAGACACTAAGAGATGAACATGGAAACCCTATGCCTAATGCTAGCCCCCAAAAATTACTAACAAATGTCCTTTTAGAAAGTTTCTACTCCTAGATGTATGAAAAAAAAAGGTAAATGTGAAACTACATCATCACCACCTCATGAAACATGACTAGATCCACTGGCTGACTATATAAAAGGATTCCATTGTACACTTATTTAGAAAATATATATGGTGTATCTCTTGAAGATATCTGGTCACATAGAACTTCACAGTTTATTTCTCCTAATTTATCCTCTCTTACATGTTGTAGGAGTATAGAATTCACTACCCTAAATTGAAGAAAAATTTCACCCTTCCTTTACTAGGGTTATCTATAAGGAAACCAACAACTCAAACACCTCCTTTACAGAGAAAAAATGGGAAGTCATGTTAAGGGAATCAGTGGCCACATTTCCCTTCCCAGGAGTATATATTATCTAAAAGTCATAGTCCAATAAGAAATCCAACCAATTCCACTAACTTAGGTTAAGATATCTATGTGTGAAGATATACCTAATACTATGATGGCATGATTACACAATAATGCACTTTTATATAAGATAGTTCCTTCATATCTTCTGAGTAAAGACTACCATTTCCAACTCCTGGTTATGAGTGAAATAGTTTTTCTCATAAAGTTTAAACTACCTTCAACCCTATGTAATATATTCCTTCATAAAAATCAACATACACTTGATCCCATATTCAAAGTCCTCACAAATAACTATATAATAGAAACCATCCTTTATTAATCTCAGTACAAGAGCATTGGTTAAACATAGCCTCAACAACTTGAAGGCTCCCATAAATTCTCAATCTAGAAATATATCTTCTCTTTCCATATCACGAGAAGTAAAAGGGGTTTATATAATATAAATTTTAGGCATGAACCTCCTGTTAAACCCCTCCAAGAAAAGTAAACTCCACACATTCAATATTCTCTTGGGTGGATCCCATGTTAGGGATGCAACAATATTCATCAGGTCCATAGATAAACTTTGTTTAAAAAAGTAATTCCCAAGAAAATTAATCTCATGGATCCAAAATTTTCAATTCGAGATCATACCATGAAGCTGGGATCCTAGAGTAAGTCCAAAAACATCCCCAATTTCTCTTCATGTCCATCCCCTAACATAGATTAAATGATCATTTTATCAATGAAGAAAACCAATAACCCATCCAAGTATGGCTAAATAATCTAGTTAATCATAGTGATAAACTATGTGTGGGATTCTTCACATAGAAAGACATCACCATGAAATCATAGTGTCTATGAAGACATTGGAATTTCATCTTCCTAATATCATCCTTGTGAACCCTCAACTTTTGGTAGTTGGACATAAGGTCAATCTTTAAGTACCAACTCATTCCTTATAACAAGTAAAAGAGGGCATCAATCCTCATAAATGTGTACTTTTCCTTTATTTTTTCCTATTTAAAGAGATGGTAATCAAGAAAAATCTTCAAGATCCCATCCACCTTTTTCTTGAACACTGTAATGTTCCCCGATCTGGCACTCTCTAATGTTTCCAAATCGAGTTAGTTAAAACACCTAAATCCTAACCGCCCATATCCTAGAGTCTTCTGACTAGAATGAGGGTGTGATGAGTATAGTGGGGAGACTATACCCCCAAGTATAGATTTACAACACATTAGAATAAAAAATATAAATAAATATTATATTAATGGAAAATGTAATAAATCATGAAATATACAACTGGGAAATAATGTATGAACTAATAAATCAAATAATAGTTATCCATATAATGATAGGCTGAAATGAATCTAAATATAAAAATGAGAGAAATAAAAATGAAGGTTCATCTATCACAAATAAAATCAAAAGATCTGGGTCCCCAATCCCAGGTTGGTCATTCCTCCAAAATCCATCCCATCCAATAAGTAATAAATTAGAAACAAGGTCCCCTGCCCTTGTCCAAACTTGCATGAATGTAATCTTCTCAGGTACTAAATGGTGGCCTAAATGGGGTGTGATTAAAAGATAGTAGGTCTACACCACCATGTTGAAAAACCCATTCTAGTAATAAGTGCATGCAGTAAAATGATGAACATGTGTATTAATTAAATAATTAATACAATAAAACTATAAAACTGCTTCGTAACCATGCCAAAATATCTATGAGCCTGTAGAACAAACATGAAAACCATAACCACAAACCATGGAATAATAACATAACTATTAAAACCCCCATGTATAAGCATTTTATCCATATGTAAAAAAACTATATATAATAATTTTGGTATAATTAACCAATATTGCTATATATCAATTACAACATCTAGGAATATCCCTCTATATAATAATTACTGCATGAAATTTGGCCAAGCCTACTTTACTAATATTATAAAACGAAAATTATCCAAGCTTATTATATAAGAATTATGACATGAGAATTAGCATAATTTAGAATATACAAGATAACACAGTTTTATTTCATAATCCTCAATGGTTAATTATGAAAATTACCATTGGTATTTCAATTACAAATTTATTTATTTATCAAATTATCTCTATCCATTTTGATAAGAAAAATCCATTTCCAATGAGATTCTATATCAAAAAAATCTCATGGGTTCCCAAAACATACTAATTACTCTTTAAACCATTAGACAATTGAATATTATTCAAGGGTTCACTGACCCAATGGGTAATCAGAAGTTCGGTTGCGACACCATTGAATCCAAGAAGGTCCAAAGGATAGTCCAGTACATGATTTATTATCATTCATCATTCAGTTTATTAATGTTCACATTGTGTTGACACAATTCAATATATGGAACATATTTTACAATTAAATGGACTATAAGGTTAGGTTTTAGACCACAAACCTTAAACTAGTGATCAAAAAACACTTCCAACAAATAACTCCAAAAAGAACGATGGTGCATAAGATCCCAAGAATAAACCTTGATAAAAAAAGATCCATATCAACACCCAAAACCATCGTAGTGAAGAGATTTAACTACCACAATCAAATAACAATTGAAGAGAGGGGAAAAACAAAACAAAACAACTCATTGGTGATTGGTTGCTTTATTTGGGTGTTTGGAATGGAGGAAGTCACTCCCAAATTTCTTATAAAATGACTTGTTATTGAGAGAGGAGTGATACACATAGAACTACTAAATAAAACATACACATCATGGGTTCAAAATAGCCCTTCTTGAGAAATACATGACATGTTACCCCATTTCACATAGTGTATTTTCTTGTTAATATTTAAACTGAAATTTTTATTACCTTGGGAGAAATTAGTTGTACTTAAAAAATAGACATCATGTAATTTATTTTCATGACATGTAACTAGTTCACACCACAAACCATTTCATATCCTATAACCCTTTCACAAAATATTCTTGTAAATATTACACATAGTGTAATACATCTAAATGATGTGTAAATGTATTGCAGGTAATTTTAAGCCAAAAATATTCATAAGGGACCAAAAACCTATAAATCCTTCTAAACACACACGGAAAACCCACATAATCCCATTTAACACATTTATACCTAGAATCCATTAATTCAGAAAAAATATACATCATTGAACATTAGGTCATTCTACCAAACAAAGGATCTTCATCTCTAAATCAGAATCCACCAACTAAGTTTAAAGGTAAATCAAAATACAAAAAATGGAGTTTTAACAAAAACCTAAAAGAGGGATGTACTTTGTAAAAGATGAGATCTTACAACCTATCCACCATATAAAATCTTATCCCCAAGATGCTACAACCATCGTTATGGGGTGATTTAAGAAATTAAGTCCACTACTATAATATATCAGACTCCCTCTCCCATGTCTCCTCTTGATCCAAACCATGGTTTCACTATACTTGAACTAGATGTATCATCCTACACAATAGATATTATTCACTAAGGTCCATAATCTATATTGGATTATCCTCAATGGATGCATCTACACAAATCTCAATGTCATCAATTTATATCACATGATATGGTTCAGGATGATATCTTGGATGTTAGGACACATGAAACACATCATGTATGTCATTGTATCACTATGAAGGGCCAATAGGTATGCCATAGTAATGAACATCTCCACTATCTCAGATGGTATGACAAACTTGGTCTCTATCTTTCCCTATTTACAGATATGGAACTGACCCAACCTAGGAAACACGCAAAGGAAAACACGATGACCATCCTAAAACTCAAGAGGTTATCTCTAGGGATCAGTGTATGATTTCTTCATGCTCTTCATGGTCACCAACCTCATCCTGTGCAATGAAACCTACTTTGATATCTCCCACATGAGACTAGGTCCAACAACTGACAACTCTCCTACCTTCAACCAACAAAGAAGAGAATGTCATGAACTTCCATAAAAACACTCAAAATGTTCTATTTGAAAAGGTACCTTGAAGATGTTACCATATGAAAACCATATTAGTTCAATATAATTCTTCCAAAATTCATTCAAATAAATAAAAGTCTTGTAACATATCCTTCAAACCCTAAATAATCAACTCATATTGACTGTCGTTCCAGGGAAGATTGGTCATACTTAGAAGAAATTGTGATCCTAGAGCCTTTGGAATACCCTATCGGAACTATGACATAAAATTAGGATCTATATCAGAAACGATAGCCATCATAACACCATGAAACCAAAATATTTCATGAACATAAAGACTACCAATATCATTAATGGTTATGGTCTCCATGATGGGTAAGAAGTGGACTACCTTTGTCAGTCAATCCAGGATCACCCATAATACATCATTATTATGGATTGTATTGGGTAATCCATTCAAAAATTCCATAGTGGAATCATCTCATTTCCACTATTACATGGGTAGATCCTATAAAATCCTAGATATCCTCTGATACGCATCTTTTACCTACATACAGGTGAAATATCACACCATAAATCCCAATACCTCCTTATTTATTCCTAACCACCAGTACTATCTATAGAGATCACAATTCATATTTTTCAAATCAATATGTACCTATAATCTAGGATAATTTAACTATATCATTATCTCCTCACATAAGCTTGTATGATCACATATTAGACTATGAAAATTAAGATAATTTTTGCCACCAAGAGAACATCCTGATGTTATTTCCATTGTATAAATTGTGTCTCAAAACTAATCCCTCTAGATCAAATAACCACACTTTCTTGATCCATTACAAAAAAAGGAATAGAAGATGTAGATGTTAAATATACACTTCATTAGGAATCCTAAACATCTAGATGCATGTATCTAAAGCATTTCATACTCCTCCACTCATCACAAAACTCCCATGATTCCTATTTTTACATCTTCAAACCAAAGAATGAGTAACAATGTTTCCCTCGACAAATGTATTAGAAAATATGAATTTAAAATAAAATAGATACTCAACCCACTTACTTTGTTAAAGGATCAATTCCCACAATGAAATTATGTACATGAGGCTCTTGTGGTCTGTTTACACCACAAAACCCTTTCCCAAAAGGTAGTGTCCCCAAAATCTATGTGCATGTACCACCACACCTAACTCCAGATCATTAGTAGGATAATTCCCCTCATGTGATCACAACTTATTGGAACCATAAAGAACAACAGAGTTCTCCTGAATCTGAAATTCTATGATCCCAACTCTAGATGCATCAAAATACACAACATATATTTCAACAAGAATAGGTAATGCTTGGATTGGTGCTATGGTTAGCCTACTCTTCCTCTCTAGAAAATATATATCATAATAATCAGACCAAACAAACATCACCCCTTTCTTGTTTTTTCAAGACATCATTATTTCTAAATGGAAAAATTCCTAGATTATGTGTTTTCAATAACCTTCTAAACCCATAAAACTTCTAATCCTAAATACATTATTGGGTTTCTCAAAATATACCATGACTGAAACTTTCCCTTGGTCCACTAACACTTCTTCCCTTGAGATGACATGGCCTAAGAAGTGGAATTTATCATTCCTGATATATTATTTGGTTAGCTTGGCATAAAATCAATTCTCTATCAATGTACTCAAGATGATTTCAAGATGTTGGTCATGATCATTTTATGAATGGAAGAATGCTAATATTTTCTCAAAAAAATACTACAACTTGGTCTAAAAAATGATGAAAGATATTATTCATCATGGCCATTAATATTCATATTGCGTTCATCAAAACTAACAGAATCTTTAAAAACTCATAAAATCCATACCTTCCCATAAAAGAGGTCCTATGTAGGTCTGATTATCTTTCCATCAAATATTCGTATACATATCTCAAATATATTTTACCAAATATCATAACTCCTCTCAACTGGTCAAATAGATTATTGATGTGTGGAAATTGTTACCATTTATTGACCATTATCTGGTTCAGTCTACGAAAATCCACACATAAGCACAAATTCCCATCAATTGTCTTGGAAAAAAGAACTATAGAACCCCATGGATATGTACTAGGAAGTTTGGAACCTTTATCTTCTAGATATTCTATATAAAATTTAAACTCATGAATCTATTTTGTTTTCATTATATAAGGAAAAATAGATACTGGCTTTTCTCTCGAAAACAACATGATTGTGAACTCATCCTGTATCTTGGGAGATGATCCACAAAAATCATCAATAAGTACATCTTGAAAATGGTATATTATCATATTAAATTTATCATTATTAATTCCACCATTATATAGAGAAATGTCTTATATTTAATCAATGTGAAAATATAATTTTCACAAAATTGGTCCTACAAAACCAGCTTGAAGATCCCACTCACCATGGTGAGAATGGTTTTCTCCTTCTAGAGATATAAAAGTATCTCCCCTCTAGTAACAGTCTATATGATACTCATATAATAATAAATAATAAATACCAAGAATCAAATCAAAACATGCCATTTCCATCATGAATGTTTCCTAAAATAAATTTTATGCACAAATTTTGAGAGAACAAACCTTCAAACATTTGATATTCTGTGACCACACTCCCAATAGTGATTAGATGGTCAAATCACCATACAAGATTACCAAAACCAATCCTAAACTGTTTGAAAAAATAGCAGCTAAAATGGAGTGTGATTATCTTCATTAAAATAATTCTTGTAAGGGTAGATGGTACACTAACCATACTACTATTGTCAGAAGGTCATGCTTCCATGCTAGATGATGTAGTCTGTATAACATGAAGTTGACTATCCCCTCTAACCTCATCTCTATATTGGATCCCCTGAGCTATTACATCTTCCGAGTACTTTTTCTCTTTCACTGGGGCCCCATGTCCCATGACATTGCATAAAATACCAACCCAACTATTTATACCTTTTTTTGGGGAATAATTTAGACCTCCTCGGAATCTGGTACCTGTCCTGATCCCCTGCCTCTCCTCTAATGTGATACATTCCAATGAAAGTTCTAATGATGACCTAGTTTATCACAAGAATGACACACCAACGTAGCATATGGACACTGAGACCACTTGTGGCCCAATATTCCAAATTTATATTACTTTAAAGAAACATAGTCCTGATAAGTTTTCCCAATTCCTTGACTTCTTTTCCTATAGTTTCTTAGGTGATAACATTCATAATAGAACTCATTTTCACCAAAAGAAGAGTTCCATGTTTTCTTGGTTGAATAGTCTAGTAGTGGCTCAGAGAATCTCTATGCTTCCTTTCCATCATGAGTGTCATATTCCTCACATATGAAAATATATACTCAAGCAATGAACTTTCATTTGTGACCTGATCTCATAGTGAATCCCATTATGAATATTTCTTACCCTAGATATCTCATCAACAGGTAAAGAAGGTGTAAATAACTACATGTCTATGAAACATTCAGCATAGTCCATCACTGACATTCCCTCATGTGCCTGGTGCATGAACATGTAGACCTTATCATCCCACAAATCCTTAAGAAATATTTGACTCTAAAAATTTTCCTTGAATTCCTTTTTGGAAAACTCCTCTTACTTGTTATATTTCTCTAGAACAAACCACCAATGCTTGGTTGGTCCACATAGAATATAGAAAGAAACTTCACCCCCCCCCCCCCCTCCCATCTGTGGGTGTCATAAGTTGATTGAATATGGTCTGGACTAACAAGATCCAAATCTTAGATTCTTAGGGTAATCCCTCCCCAGTGAATGTAGGTAGATGCAGTAGTCAAAACCCTCTCATCAACTCATACATTAAAGTCATTGTATAAATAGTTTCTCTTTATTTGGATTGCATGAACCATATGAATTGGTCTTGAAATTTAACATCCATATGATCCTATGCAGATATAGGAATCTCCAAATCAGCTGTATTAGGAGCGTGCTTATTTTTAATGATAAAATTGATGATGAGGAGGATGAAATTTGTGTACAAGGAAAATACAGTACTTAGAACACTGGAAAAAACAATGTCTACCTGAACACATGATAACAACATAGAACCATTGGATCATTGTATCTCTAAAAAATTTCTTAAATGTGATTAATCATGATTTAATGGTTCTTCTATTTTCATTTATCAGATATAAAAGTTATCCAATTTCACAGTTCACATCGGAAAGTATATACAGCATACAATAAATATGCCTCTATCTTGAATAATGTATGTAAAGATAGATCCTTATGTTTCTATCACGATTTATACCTAGCAATCTTGTGTCATACTGATCCATGGGTATAAATCTCAAGAAACAATGACATCGTACAACATGTGAATCACCCAAGTTGAAATAACATCAAACATAACAACAAAAATCATGAACAACAACATTATCCCTAGGTACTTGTATTTTTTCCCTTACATGGGTTAACTACTCCAATGAACAAGCTCATTACCATGTCTATACACATATTAGTCTCATTTATACCTTTCATAATTGTAAATCAATAGAAATAACAAATTGACTTTGATAAAACTTTGTAACATCCCCTGATCCAAAACTCTCTCATGTGGCCAAATCTGGTTATTTGCAGGACCTCAAGCACGCCTCCCCATATGCCGGAGGCTTTCGACAAGTATCATGGGTGTTATGAGTATATTGGGGAGATTATAACCCATGGTATAGAGTTGAAAAATATAAGAATAAACACTATATATAAATATCATAGTAATGAAAAATATCATAAATAGTGAAACATACAACTCGAAAATAATGGAGGAACCAATAAATAAAATAATTATGATCCATGTAATGATAGGATGAAATGTTTCAAAATGTAAAAATAAAAGAAATAAAAATAAATAATCAAATGACACAAATCAACTCAAAATACACCAGTTATTAACCCCACATCAGTCATATCTCTAACCTTTTTCCCATCCAACAAGCAACAAATCAACAAGAAGAACACTTTCAGTTGTTCAAAACTGCATCCATGAAATCTTATTGGGTACCAAACAATGACCTGAATAGGGTATTAGTAAAAATAAATAGGTCTACACTAGTATGTAAAAAATATAGTCTGGTAATAAGTTCAAGAAATAATGTTATAAACAGGTGTATTAATTAAAAATAAATACAATATAATAATAAACTTTCTTCGTCACCACGCCAAAATATCTCTAAGAATGTATCACTATCATGACAACCATAACCACAAACCATGGAATTATCACATAACCAGTAAAATAACTCTACATAAGCATTTCATACATTTAAAAATCCATATATATAAGAATTTCAATATCAACTAGGTCAATCCAACAATATAATAATTTCAGTATTCGATGATACCCCTCTATATAAGCATTATAAAATTAAATTGTGTCAATCCCACTATATAATAATTACAACATGAAACTGGACCAATATAACTATATAAGAAGTAAAACATGAAACTTAAAACAAGTGAAAACAATTTGGATATAATAATATTATTTCATAAGCCTCAATGGATAATTATAGAAATTAATATTTTTATTTTAATTACACGTTTCCTTATTTAGAGAATTATATCTATCAATTTTGATAAATAAAATCCATTACCAAATTGATTATACAACAAAAAAATCACCTAGGTTTTCATATCATGCTAAACACACTTTAATCCATTTTCCAATTCAATAATATTCATGGGTTCACTCACCAAATAAGTTATCACAAACTAGGTTGAAACACCATTGAATCCAATGGGATCCAAGTAAAAATCCAATCCATGATTTATCATCATTCGTTACTCGGTTTGTTAATTAACATGTTGTGTCGATGAAATTTTCAATACAACACATACATGAAAATTAAACAGACCATAGGGTTATGTTTTAGAAAACCTACTTTAAATCAACTATCAAAAAATGCTTCCAATAGGTAACACCAACAAGAACGATGGAGAAAAAGATTTCAATAAGAAACCTACATCAAACAAGATCTATATTGACACCCAAAACAACCACTAGTAAGAGATTCCACTACCAAAACTAGAAAAAAGTATAAGATATTTGAAAAATTAAACAAAACAACTCAATGTGGATTGATTTCTTGAATGAGAAATTGATAATGGAGGAAGGTTCTCCAAAATTTCTTGGAAACACATAGGTCTTAAGAGAGGAGGGATGCACAAAAAAATGAATGAATAAAACATATGCATCATGTGTTTAAAAATGTGTTGATCAAGAAATAAATGGAATGTTACACCATTTCACATAATTAATTTTATATTTAATAGTAACATAGAAATTCGCATTGCCTCGGGTGAATTATCTCTGCCTGAACATTACATGTCATGTAATGTAGATTCCCGGTGTTTTACGAGTTCATGCCATGAACTAAATCATAGCTTGTAACACATTCAAGGCATATTTTTGGAGATAGTTACACATCGTATAATATATATACACGATGTTTAAATTTATTATAGGCAGTTTAAATCCCAAAATCCTTAGAAGTCCCAAAATACCTTTTAATAATTCAAAACTCATGGAAACCCCATGTAATCCCATTTAACTCATTTATGACTACACTCTATTAATTAAAAAAATTAACATCCTTGAACATTAGGTCATTTCCCACACAAAAGGATTTTGTATTTGAATGAGACTCAACCAACTAATTTTAAAGAAAACATAAAATCTAAAAAAATAGGTTGCACTCCAAAATCAAAGAAGGAAATACCTGATAAATATGGGATCATACAAGAATGATTGGATATTCCTAGGGAGACACACTGGGTCTAATGAAACCCTTATATTGAAGGTCCTATAACTTCTCTATTAGCTCTAAAATATCTTAATGGGACATCTAATAGGCTACAAAAGATATTACTGTGGTCATAGGGTTCATGTTAATGAAAAATTCAATCTCCTTACCTAGAGGTATTCCCAAAAGATCCTCTGAGAAGACGTCCATAAACTCCACCACTACCAAAAGAATATAGATTCTTAAATATCCCTTTGTTCCAAAGGATAAACTCACCAAGTAATTAAGTAATTGGTTGTAGCATCTTTCATACAATACACACATGCTCTTCCATGAGATACCACTTTCCCATAAACAGATAATCTCATCCCATTAGCCTAAATTCATCTAACTCACCTGTGATGAATGTTAATTTGGGCCCAATCTATGGCAACCCATTCATACCCAATATAATTTCATAAGGTTTAATAATGATGAATAAGTGGTCCCATTATAAACTCTCCCTCCATAGAGTGTTATCTTTCACTACAGGTAGATATGTGATATAGAAGAATCACTCCGTGTAGGAACCTCTAGTTGTAGATGATGGGATAAATTCACAACTAGAATATTTAGGGCTCATAGTAGGTATGTAGAGAAAAATAAATGACTCACAAATATGTCTATGAATACTGAAGTATAATTATAAAAAATATAGATCATAACTTAGATCATCTCATATGAATCCTAGTCATATCCATCAATAGATAAAAAAAATTCATATCCTTGAATTATATATCCCTTCACCAGGTTTGGGTCGCCTAGTTGTGGTGGTGGGATTAGCTCATAGAATCATCCCCCATAAATATCTCCTCCCTCAAAAGACACACCAACATCACTTCAATTACTTCCTCCCTAAGGGTCTCCCTAGACACACTTGGGAGATCCCTGATCCTGAAGATGTATCTTTCATGGAGGTCTATATCCAATCCTCCTTCCCTCCTCAACTCAATGAGTCATGAAATCAGGGTCCATGTGACCATTCATATCACATGAATAGAATCACCCCTCTCCAAGATGACTAGAACCTCTACGCAAACCCTACACAGCACGCCAACATGATTGAGTCTAGCCATGCAGAGGTCTCCTATGTCGTTTCCCTAATGAGTGGCACTAATCAGATACTATAGATGACTCCATCCAATGACACCAACTACAAGCTCTAGCTTCCTAGAGTCCCTATAATAGAAATATACCCATCACTAGAGCATTCTATAACACTCTAGTATATGTGGGAATGCACAATGGGCCACACTAGAATGGTTGTATCTATAGAGACCCAAGTTAAAATCACATGCCTAGAAATAAATATCCCACACTATGTCGAGGGAATATCAAAAAAGGTTCGTAAACCTCACTATATACTCAAAAAACAGTATATTACCCCCAATGTAGCTCTAGAAGATCCTAGATCCGAACTGAGTGAAAGAAAAAGAGGACATGCTTCTCATGAAATAGCTGATGGAATTCAAACCATGATAGTGTCATATCATCATTATTCTATGTAACTAGACTCCACCAATGTCATGTTGGTCTATGGGAAAGGCAATATATCAGTATAACCATCATATCATTCATGGTCTACATGATCTTGAAGACTCAGATCACTGAATCAATCCAATCCTTCACTGCTTAGGGATCAAGATCACCACAATACCTCAACAGTCTATATAGCTAGAACTTAGGGAGTGTACTAAACCTGTGTTCATCAATATAATAAACTAGTGGTATTATATTGTACTTGAATGGATGGATTTTTTTTATCCCTACTCACCTAGAGGAAACACCTCATGAGATAGCCCCTAAATTGAGGCCCTGTCACTCATTAGATTAGAATCACGATCTGGAATCGGTAACCTAAAGGGATGTATTTGTGGAAGAATTATAAATTTTTTCAATAATAACCATGGTTAGATGAGTATATGTATATATATATATATATATATATATATTGTAATTTGAGTCAACATTGATTGTCATAGGATATAATCCTATATGATGCGTGTGACATTGATTCCCCACAATGAATGTCTTGGTATGTTGAGTCAAAAATTAGGTAGTCAGAGTCCAGGTGTATGGATACCTTGGCTGCCACACCAACAATGGGTTCCTAGTATACAGTACGCACTTTAGAAACATCAACATCATTTCCCTAGGTTCCAAAAAATTCCTCTTAATGGGAAATTCTAAACTCTATCCCATGGAATGAACTGCTTTGATACAACTTTGTAACAACCATACACACTAGAGCCTGCTTTGTCAGTGGCAATATGATCTATCACAAACCCAATCCCACCTTCAATAGGCTAGGGGAAAGTGAAAATCACTGAGAAGTCATAATAGAAATGGGAGGCCTTTTTCTAGTGTACCTGTATGCACCAACACAACCATCTCCATGAAAACGAGTAGAGGAATAATAAAAAGGTCTATGACTTTATAAGTAAAATCATTCTTACAAAAAACCTCAAGGGAATGCATTAGAGTATGCTAGCATAAAACCAAATTGTAAATAAGAAAATAAACTCCCAACGAAAAAATAAACTGTCAACCTAACAACAACTAGAATAAAGGAAACTGATTGATCCCAACTCTCGATCTCCATGTTTTACAACCATACATGGTCTATACACTGAGCAATTACTATGGTCTACTGATGTCCCCACCGAACTATCCACCATACACATAATAAATGAAATGAGTGGGAAAATCCCATATAGGGGTGAGTATATACATACCTAGTAGGACTCCCCAAAAACCATAAATGGAGTGGTAGAAAGATACAAGAATGTTGAAATCAACCCATAACAATAAGGAAATGAAACTCATCATGGATATATACATAAAAATATTCAAATGAAAAAAACAATAAAACAAAATTCATTAAAAAAATATTATAATAAGACCTTATTATTTGGATATAAATCTCACTATTTTAATATTCATGTGTGAAAAATAATTATTGGGTGATACATTTTGTTCTATCACATTTGATATACCCACCCTTCAATTGTGATATACAACTTTCACTATAATCAAATAATATAGTGAGATTATAATAATTTATATACATATCCAATATTATTTTTTATATGATGAATAAATAATCTCATCCAAACCCATTCTTGACTTAAATCATGAATCACAATAAATGCATTATGATTGGAGGAATTCAAAGAAATGTGTTATTTTTTAGAATCTCTTGAATTGTCAATTTCTTTATATATGAATAAATATACATTTTGAGATCTATCTTTATATAGATATAGGAAATATCCAACATCAATATAACAATCCAATTTTTATTCTAAATTCTGGAATAAGTACTCACTTATACCCTTTAAATCACAGAGTTTGAGAAGAATATTACCTATGATCAAATTTATTATAATAATAGAATATATTATTCTCAAAATAAGTTATTAATTATCTTATCATGTATGAATTATATTAAACTTGGAAGAAATATATTAAATTATTTATTAATGGTATTCTTATGAATATATAAAATCATTCGAAAATTTAATATTCCATCTTCAGGTCAATTTATTCAAAATTAAAATTCATAATTTATAATCTTATCATTAATCAATATATTGATATTAAAAAATATTTGGGAGATTTTATGTTATCCAAAATAAAAAAATTAAACCCAAAGTATCAATTTATACAAAAAATTAGATAATAAAATCAATTTTAAATTCTTACTTATATAAATATTTCTCATAATTGATACTAGAAATACATATTTTGATGTTCACCACATTTAATAATTTATCATATTAATTGATACTTCCATATTTTTTTCATATTTTTAGGTAATTTAAACCCTTAAAAGATTCATATATATATGTTATAAACAATTTTATCAAAAGGAATAATATTTCAATAATAATTTGATTTATTTTCATAATTTGAAGTAGTTTGGATAAATTATCCAAAACATTATATGTTAAACATATAGTATATTTATTTACATCATTTTTTTCAATTATTTTGATGTTAATATCTCTTTAAAATAATTTTTGTCACTGAAAATTGAAGGATTAAAATTTTGTAATATAATACCAACAACACTGAATGAAATATCATAATTTATATTCTATTAGATGTGTGTAAAGAAGGAACCATGATAATATGATGGTCATTATATCATGGGGACACGTATAATTTTTTTATTGTATGCTAATTGTAATTATACAATAGAAATACGATTCAGATCATTTTCATTATGCGATAGCACATGGATTGATCACCCTATCCCACTCCTAAATCTATCTTACTCTCTTATTCATTTTATGATCATGAATTTTTGGAGTTTTAACAACATTCAACATTTTTTAAATTTTGAAAAATAAATGTTATGATTAAATAAAACAATTTAAGTAGATTAATAGTTGGAGTACATTTATGAAACAAATCATAAATATTGACAAAATATTTGAAGCTCTATGAGGCCTATATATGTGTTTTAACCATTATGAAAGGTGACTATTATTGTAAAATCCATTGCGAACTCCTCAAGACCAAAACCCTTATCTATAATTTATTTCAGACTTTAAAAAAATTATATAAGGACTATATCAAAAAATATATCCTTCCAAAGAAATTGGATATTTGTATAATCTATTGATACCCTATGAGAGAGTAACCCATCTATTTATCCTTAGTGATTGATATAAATCTCATGTAAATCCATGGTATTTTTGGTCATTATGGGATATGGTATGATTATTTTTTTGTTATTCATTCCAAATATTTTGATAGAACATGGATTATTTTGGGGGTGTTGTTATTTTTTTTCTATTATATTCATCCTTCCAAGACAGTTCAATGGTACTGGGAAAGCCTATCAATATTTTTTAAAAATTAAAAAAACAAATAAGACTAGAAAAATATGTTTACATGGTATTATAGCATAAAACCAATCATAATATTTATTTTTTATCCTAATTCTTTAGGACCAAAACTTATTCATTTTATAAATGAGCATGACATCAAAAAATTTATGAGACTACACCATAGTCTCAATTGATATGGTTCTTTTAGGAATTGTAAAAAAAATTGAGAAATATAAAATTGTATAACGATGCTTTTATGTTGGGGTAAGTCAATCTCAATATAATAAAATTAACCTTGGAGAACTATTCTATAGCCAGGAAATATACAACCATGGTTATATGACTGTATAAAAACACATGTAAAAATGGCATCTCTACATAGGATCACCTGCCACTATGGGACATGTGGGATGTGGGGGTAAACCAGTCTATATCCATAGGTATCAATACCTATTTTCATATACTGATGCATTAAATTTGATTTAAATATAGTAAGGGAACATGAAGGCCCTATAACCATGAGACTTGATGTCCATGGCCACAAGTCTTACTAAGGATAGTCTACCACCACAATACTCAATGCCCATGGAAATTAGTTCCATGGGGGCCCCTTACCACCACAAGACACATTGAATAGGGAAATAATTTTGGATGATGACCCAAAGTGTCAACCTAGATTTTTGTTTTATTTATATAAAAATAAATTTTTACTCTTTTATTTCTATGAGTTTTGGGTAGAACCATAATTAGGTGAAGTACATTGAATTTTTTACTTTTTTAGGTGATTTAACGGTATTTATGTAATAAATATGATAAATCATGACCATATTGCTAAACATGGGGGTTCCAAGGTGTTAAAATAGCCAAGTGAAATGGTTTGTACAAGCATTCATTATGGTAATGGAGGATTATAGGTCCCTCATTGGGCCACATCTTTGGAAACATCATCATGCCATTTTTGGAGGGTATGGTGAAGGAAAGTAGTCTAAATACTAGCACCATTTGATAATAAAATCTATTTCACATTTCATGTTGAATAACACTAGTAACAAGATTATTCCATGGTCTAGTCCATGGAAATAGGTGTGTTGTATTTTGAAATTGCTAAAACCATCATCCCTATTCTCGAATCTTTACCCAATCAAATGGTATTTTCATGTATATTTAATTAGTTGTATTAGATGTGTTTATTAACTGATTACTACCTCTATTAATCAAATTATATCCCATATTCATGATGATTCCTTTGATTCAGATGATTTTCTAATTTTTTCCAAGAAATTATATGTCAATGATTCATATGAACCTCTTAGGTTAATCTATAGTTGTGGATGGTTTGGTTCCTCTTGAATCTCCCAAATCATCCATGATAGAAGACCTAAGCTTGTAGATGATGGTTTTTCCTATTTTTCTGGAGTTGTAGGACCCATAAATATCTTCTCTAGATTCTATCCTAGAGTGATTAGTTTCTCTTTTTTGAACTAGTCTTGAAGAATATTGTTTATTGTCATTATCATTGGGTGTGTGTTTGTTATACCATAAATTTGATTCTTCCTTGAGTATATTTCTATAAACCATGTCATATTGGATTTCAAATGTTTCTAATAACTCTTGGAATGTGGGATTGTACTAGTTGGTAAAATATGGTTTTGGAGATGAAACCCTTGATGATCCCTGAAGATGATGCTAACAACCTTGATGTAGGAAATTTATTATCTTATAGAAGTTTTTTAGTTGATCATTGGTAGTAAATTAAATTGTGTGATGATATAATTTAGACATTTTTTTATCAGATGTGTGAATGTTTGGATTTAGTTCCTCATTCATGATATGCTTTTTTGTTCCTTTAAATGATATACTTTGTTCCCATGTACTGTACTTTGTATAGGGTGATTTATTATTATGTACATAATAACAAAGTTATAGGTGGATCTATGAAGGATAATTTCCCTTATATGGGAATCATGTTTAGGTTCCATATATGACATGATGTCATGATTGAGTTGGATGATGAGGCAAGATGGCCTAGTGTGGCCTTACCTGGAGACATGATGGTCTATTTTAATCTGGCCCATTAGAAGAAAGGTGGAATATTGGTCGATGTGAACTTACCCCAGAGATAAAAATAGTGAATGATGGCCCATTGTGGCCTAGACTAGAGGCCTAGAGACTATATCGATATTGAGATTCCCTAAGGTTGTCTTCTTCACTTGTGATGTTTCCATGACCACTCTAATATTTTTCTGGCATAGAGCTAATGTATGTACAGATGGGGTTTATTGTAGCGCCCCGACCCCAGCTACCCAGAGTCGGTGCATTACTTCGTAACATTAGCATGATCACAAAAGATCAAGTCTCGAAAGACCGATTAGTTTAGTAGCCTTGGAAACACTAGATACATTCATAAGTCTTACATTACATCATAAAGTGAAAAACTAATAACAAAGTCTCCATAGACCACACTCATATCCTCTTCTGACAATCCCTGCAGGTCATTCATAAAATACTTCTTCACATCCTGGAAAATATTAAAACATTGAAAGGGGTGAGCTCAGATTCTCAGTAAGGATAAAAATATTGTGGAAGCTTTCATAAATAAACATCAACATTTAAGTCAATGTATAACTAAAACAAAATCCTTTTAAACATGAACTTCAACATAATATGGAAAAAGTAAAATGAGATAATTCCATTTACTTATTCACATGGATATTCTACTGGTCGAATAATCACATGCAATATCAATAACCACTTTCATAATGATGGAATGCATAATGCCAGACATTCTGAAACATTTTGTCAAGGCCTCGGCCAAGACGTCTAAAATGATTAAGGCCTCAGCCAAAATCACAAATCAAATTGGGAAAGGGCCTTGGCCAATTCCACGTCTAGTTGTCTCATGAGACCTACTAATGCATCAAGGAGATATAGCGGGCTCCACCCGTCACTTACTAAGTCCAATTCATTCCTCATATGAATGGTTTTAAACATATCATAAAACATAACATAATCGTATCACATAAAACATGCATAAAAGAAACATAAGATTTCCACATTTCAATCACAAGATTTCAATACAACACATTGATATAATAAAAATGCTTTCAAAACCATTTTCAATACCAAAATAAAAGAAAGTTAAAACTTTGTATTTATTTTTCATAAAAAAAAGTGATGGCTTGTAGAGGAAGCCGAAACTCAAATAATGGTCACGGCAGCGGATAAGTCATTGTCGCCGCATATGTACGGAAAGAAAAACATTCCCTTTTTGTTGTTTAGTAAAATGCTTTGTATAAAAAAGATTCCTTTTGAATAAACGTAAAAGTCAAAGGGGTTTATACACCGTATAAAAGAAAATTGTGTATAAAATCAAATATGCCACAATGAAAGGAGATTGAGACGAAGTCCTTAAAAAGATCATTTTTAAAATAAAATAGATCTATTATGTGTATTCACTATAGGTACACATAAAGAATGTAAAAATACAAAATAGGAAATAATAATATCATGACATAATTTGAAAGTAGGAGATTAACCCAAAGAATGGAAGTTGGGTTAAGAAATTCCCTTACCTCGTGTCCGACTTGACTCAACCGTTATTTAACCTACTGAATAATAAACTAGAGTTAATATCTACCTTATTAAGAACCATTTTCAATTTCATTATCCTTTTTATATCACTTATTACAATGTTATGAACATTATGTAATTATTTAAGTTAATAACGGTCGTTTTGTCGATCTTTGGTACTTGAGTCAATAATAAACTTCTTATAATTACAAGTTGCTCATGTGGTGAAATATCCAGTATATCCAGAATTATATTCATGATGTAGTTATCATATATATCATATATATCCAGTATATACATTCATTCATAATATTACGTAACATTTAGAGGTAAGAAATGAAATGCACCGTTCATGGAGACGGTAAGCCATACGTACGCATGAACGCTACTTTCATTTCTATTTCGTATTTAATGGAATGAAATAATAATGATATAAATGTATAATATAATTACATTATAATATAGCATATAATATCATTTACTCCATCCTTTATACATCCCACATATGGCATTAACGATTCACATCACTTTGAGGGGGCGGTAGTCCGCACTTCCTAAAATGAAATTATCGTGTTTACCCATAATGAAAGTCATAAAGTATGCCATAAATGAGAAATACAGAAGCATAAGGAAAACATAAACATATTATATATCATATATAAATATAGTTACATCTTAATGGCCACCTTTGAAGGTGTTTTATGAGTGTTGAACCATCATCGTTTCGTGAGGCAGAAATTCGCCATCCACAGAAACTGTATGTTCTTTAACCATTAGATGTAGGTGTGTGTAAGTGTAGCTCGAATCCTTCTTATAACAACATCCTAGTATATTTAGGATACTGGTTTTGTTACAAATGAAATGAATAAAAAGAGTTTATGGGGTTGGAGAAGCAAAATAAAACAAAATAACATTAGAGAAGACATTACCTCAAAATCGGGTAACTCTTTTTGATTTGAGCCAAAGGCTTCCTTGGGAAGTGTTCTGCCCAAAGTGAGGCTTCTAGGAGTAAGGGGGGAAAGTTGGGAGAGTATTTGGGTAGATTTTGGCCGAGCCAAATGGCTTGAAAGTGTGAATGAGGTGGTAGAGGTGGGGGCCTTTTATAAGTGGAGAGGAGGGGCACTCTTGGAAAGTAAGGAAAGTTTAAATTATTATACAATGCTTTTCAGATTCTAAAGGTCCCACACTTATATAATTAGAGGATAAGGTGATAAGGGTTTGAAATATACCCATAAAATATTCTTTGGACAAGTGTAAGCCTTGGATTTTACATTATATTTTCATTTTATTAAAATCGTTAAATAATGAGGTCATCGCTGCATCATAATGATGTCATAAATAATTTAATTTATTTAATGTCTAACAATTATAAAAAAAATACTATGATTTAGGAAATCTCTTTAGCTTTCCAATTACTTTTTATAGTCAAAAATATGACTTGTTTAACCCCATGTAAAAATTGTTTTAGTAAAACATTTCATGTTTGTGTCATTTTTTACTATAACATTAAATAAAAGGTATTTATGTCATTTTCCAACTAAAGTGGCTCCATGGGGTCCCCAAGTTGACCCATGGATTGTCTTCGTCGTCCATGGAACATCCAATGAGGGTAGGACATATGTCAAGCTCATCTCATATTATTAAAACATTAGTTTTACCTTAAACTACACTAATTACCTCTTATCGCGATTAAGAACTTAAAAGTTACTATTCACCAAAAATTATTTTAATCTCATTGAACCAAATTTTACTTCTTAATGACAACCATGTATGTCAGATTTTTGAAAATCAAAACACAGAAGTGGTAATATTTCATTTAAACGAAAAATCAGTTATTTAACTACCACTTAGTGGTTTCACTATTCATAAAAAATTGAAGTTTTTCAGAACAATGCCAAAATTTCACCCTAAGCTATAATTGATATTCTGAATTCAAAAATTATTTATATTTTACAAAATTCCAAACATATAAGTTGCATTAATTAATTTTATAATTAATTCCCTCTGTCACGACAGATATCGTGTTTTTAATAAACAATTTATATCAAAAGATTGGCAATTGTTTACGTCCAATTTCAATGTTAAATTAATTCTAATAACCACCATTGGATAAAATGGTAAAAATATATTCTAATTATACTTCAAAACCAATAAATAATATAATTTATCACTATAAATTATTTTGATTAAAAAAGTTGTTTTTAAGTCTTTTTCACTATTCATAAAAAATTAGAAGTTCTCAGAAAAATACCCAAAATTCAACATAGGCTAATTTCGATATTTCGAATCCAAAAATGAAGTCCATTTTGAAATATAAAATTTCTATAATTTTAAAAAGTGGTTATTACTGTTCATAATGGCTACTTTGATTAGTCTCGGTGTTTTAGAACTCGAAGTTGCGTACAATGCAAGCTATTGCATTATTGAATGAGAAGCGTATCATGGAAGCTCGGGGTGTTACATTCTCCCCTCCTTCAATAAATTGCGTCCTTGTAATTTGATATTTTTCTTTGAAAATAAAAGGTTGAAAATAGAAAATACCTTTGTGGAAAACCCACATCGGAAATAAGGTTAATAAAATTTAGCCTTAATAAGAGGGAAATGGAAATAAGAAAGTCACCACCAAATTATGATCTCGATAAGGAGAACATTGGTGGAAATTAGAGACGTATAATTGGGGTAAAAACGTAAATATATGTAGGGAGTGATTGTGGTCATCAATCACAATCAACTGTCAAATTGAGGGCCTCAAATCCTTCAATCTATGTTGATTTAAAATATCATCAGTTCAACAAGACATAAGGTATTAGGATAACACATTTTTTTGTTTTACTATCCCTTACTAAAGTTTAAGAATTAATTTATTTATTGAATAAGAGATAGGTATATATATATTTATGCTTGACAATTAGAGTTTCAACCTTCAACTCATCTTTCACTCAAAAAGATAATAGAACTCAAAAATATTATACTTATCCTAATTGTATAAGGTTCCAAATGTTAACACATACCATTTAGATTAGTAAAATTATATTTCAATAACCAGGGACTTCCTGTAGGATAGTGTTAGGAAATAAAGGCTTGTCATATTATGGTTGTGGGTTCGATTCCTGCATCTTTGTCCGACGCGACGGGTTATGCCCCACCCTGCAGGTTGTCCTTTTCCTAAAACTATAGTATTATAATATTGAAAAAATAATCTTCATAAAATTTTTTAACCTTAAACAATACTATCCAAAGATCAACTTAATCCACTCCAACCTTTATAGTTATCCAAAATACCTCTGTCCAGACTTTCTCTAAAAGGTCTCTTAATTCCAAAATCAATTTATCAGATTCTCCAAACAAAGTAAAGTTTCTCTTATTGTCACATAATAATAATATAATTACCTTCATCATATTAAAACATTACTGAAATCAACAAGTACTTCAGTACAATCCTTATATATATATCACGTTATTCTAATAACTAGAATATAATCAATGAGTCCAAAAGAAGCAATACATTAATTATTCTTCTTCAACTTTAGTCATAGCATAAGATTGGGCTTGATCCCTTGGCCTTTTCTAAGGTAAGTTTCCCTAACGCTTAGGACATTCATTTGCATAATGACCCATTTCTCTACAATTGTAGCATTCAACATTGATAGCCTCTTTCTTTCCCTTACAATCACGAGCCTGGTGACCTTTTTCTCCAAATTTGTAACAAACTCCCATTCCTTTTAGGCAAGTACCAGGGTGATTCTTCCCACAATTATCACATAATGGAAAATCCTTCTTTCCCTTTTCCCCTTTATCTGTCTCTTGTTCTACCGTTCTCTTCTTCTCTTGCTTTACTTTGTTGTCATAAGACTTAGAGAATTCCTTTTCTGTCTTGATAGCACATGAGACAATATCTTCGTATGACGAGAAGGTTTGTGAGACTAATGCTCGACGGAGAAATGGTTTTAACCCATCAAAGAAACGATCAATCTTACTTCTTGGGTTATGTATATAATCTGCAGCATGCCTCGCTAACCTTGTAAAGTTGGCCTCATACTTTGCGACATTCTCATCCTCCTTTTGTCTCAGACTGAAAAATTGTCTTTCCATATCTGCTCGATGGTCACGAGGATAGTATTTTTCTAGGAAAATCTCTTTGAACTCCCTCCATTCCATATTCGATACGTCATCATCTTCCTTTGTGTTTTTAATCAATGACCACCATTGATCGGCATCTCCAGTGAGGTGGTAAACTGCCATGATAACCTTCTCCCTTTCGCTACTCCCCAAGGCGTGGAATATTTTCTCTAAGGAGTTAACCATTGCTCAGCTACTAACAGATTTGTACCCCCATTAAATGTTGGTGGTTGTTGCCTCATGAAGCGGTTTAACATTGATCCACCATGTTGCGGATCAGGGTGCTCCATACGAGTAAGGTTATTATTCATAACCTAAGTGAGTTTTCCCAGTATGGTAATAAGTTGATCAGCACTAGTTATATCTCCAGATCCACAATAATTATCTTGAGCAGGAGGGCAATCCATATATGGAGTGTGTGCATTGATACAGTTTCCTTTCCTTCCACTATGCGCCATTTCTAAACAATGGCATAAACTAGATTAGTTTATGAAATAAAATAAATAATTCTATATTTGTAAAACACTTTACATAAAATGAACTATTTATGGATATAATCCATAATAATAAAAAGAAATGTTTTCTTTGAGTAATTATATACTCATAACCCTTCATAGTGGTTTGTAAAGAAAATGAGAATTATCCTAAGCATATCCCTCGGGAGTGTCGTAACCAAGAGTGCAGCAAGGCCCGTTGTCGTGCACCAGTTCCCATTCGAGTCTAGCTCAAAGCGGTGTTTTCAGGTTTTACCCCTAGGTACATCTGTGCCAGAGCAGCCTCTACCTGCTCGTATCCAGACCGGGATGTATTGCTCAGAAAACTCATAACATTCTATAATACCAAAATTCTAGGAAGTTCTTCTATACTAATCCTCAAAGTCTATCTTTGGGATATGTGCTCTAATCAGAGTTTATCTAAATCTGGCATCCAAGGTTAGTACTAAACTACCTCTGATACCAACTGTAGCGCCCCGACCCCAGCTACCCAGAGTCGGTGCATTACTTCGTAACATTGGCATGATCACAAAAGATCATGTCTCGAAAGACCGATTAGTTTAGTAGCCTTGGAAACACTAGATACATTCATAAGTGTTACATTACATCATAAAGTGAAAAACTAATAACAAATTCTCCATAGACCACACTCATATCCTCTTCTAACAATCCCTGCAGGTCATTCATAAAATACTTCTTCACATCCTGGAAAATATTAAAACATTGAAAGGGGTGAGCTCAGATGCTCAGTAAGGATAACAATATTGCGGAAGCTTTCATAAATAAACATCAACATTTAAGGAAATGTATAACTAAAACAAAATCCTTTTAAACATTAAATTCAACATAATATGGAAAAAGTAAAATGAGATAATGCCATTTACTTATTCACATGAATATTCTACTGGTTGAATAATCACATGCAATATCAATAACCACTTTAATAATGATGGAATGCATAATGCCAGACATTCTGAAACATTTTGTCAAGGCCTCGGCCAAGACATCTAAAATGATTAAGGCCTCGGCCAAAATCACAAATCAAATTGGGAAAGGGCCTCGGCCAATTCCACGTCTAGTTGTCTCATGAGACCTATCGATGCATCGAGGAGCTATAGCAGGCTCCACCCGTCACTTACTAAGTCCAGTGCATTCCTCATATGAATGGGTTTAAACATATCATAAACCATAACATAATTGTATCACAAAAAACATGCATAAAGGAAACATAACATTTCCACATTTCAATCACAAGATTTCAATACAACACATTTATATAATAAAAATGCTTTCAAAACCATTTTCAATACCAAAATAAAAGAAAGTTAAAACTTTGTATTTATTTTTCATAAAAAAAGTGATGGCATGTAGAGGAAGCCGAAACTCAAATAATGGTCATGGCGGCGGAGAAGTCATTGCCGCCGCATATGTATGGAAAGAAAAACATTCCCTTTTTTTCTTTTAGTAAAACGCTTCGTATAAAAAAGATTCCTTTTGAATAAACGTAAAAGTCAAAGGGGTTTATACACCGTATAAAAGAAAATTGTGTATAAAACCAAATATGCCTCAATGAAAGGAGATTGAGACGAAGTCCTTAAAAAGATCATTTTTAAAATAAAATAGATCTATTATTTGTATTCACTATAGGTACACATAAAGAATGTAAAAATACAAAATTGGACATAATAATATCATGACATAATTTAAAAGTAGGAGATTAACCCAAAGAATGGAAGTTGGGTTAAGAAATTCCCGTACCTCGTGTCCGACTTGACTCAACCATTCTTCAACCTCCTGAATAATAAACTAGAGTTAATATCTACCTTATTAAGAACCATTTTCAATTTCATTATCCTTTTTATATCACTTATTACAATGTTATGAACATTATGTAATTATTTAAGTTAATAACGGTCGTTTTGTCGATCTTTGGTACTTGAGTCAATAATAAACTTCTTATAATTACAAGTTGTTCATGTGGTAAAATATCCATTATATCCAGAATTATATTCATGATTTAGTTATCATATATATCATATATATCCATTATATACATTAATTCATAATATTACGTAACATTTAGAGGTAAGAAATGAAATGCACCATTCATGGAGACGGTAAGCCGTACGTACGCATGAATGCTACTTTCATTTCTATTTCGTATTTAATGGAATGAAATCATAATGATATAAATGTATAATATAATTCCAGTATAATATATCATATAATATAATTTACTCCATCCTTTATACATCGCACATATGGCATTAAGGATTCACATCACTTTGAGGGGGCGGTAGTCCGCACTTCCTAAAATGAAACTATCGCGTTTACCTATAATGGAAATCATAAAGTATGCCATAAATGAGAAATAAAGAAGCATAAGGAAAACATAAACATATTATATATCATATATAAATATAGTGACATCTTAATGGCCACCTTTGAAGGTGTTTTATGAGTGTTGAACCATCATCGTTTCGTGAGGCAGAAATTCCCCATCCACAGAAACCGTATGTTCTTTAACCATTAGATGTAGGTGTGTGTAAGTGTAGCTTGAATCCTTATTATAACAACATCCTAGTATATTTAGGATACTGGTTTTGTTACAAAAGAAATGAATAAAAAGAGTTTATTGGGTTGGAGAAGCAAAATAACACAAAATAACATTAGAGAAGACATTACCTCAAAATCGGGTAACTCTTTTTGATTTGAGCCAAAGGCTTTCTTGGGAAGTGTTCTGCCCAAAGTGAGGCTTCTAGGAGTAATGAGGGAAAGTTGGGAGAGTATTTGGGCAGAGTTTGGCCGATCCAAATGGCTTGAAAGTGTGAATGAGGTGGTAGAGGTGGGGGCCTATTATAAGTAAAGAGGAGGGGAAATCTTGGAAAGTAAGGAAATTTTACATTATTATACAATGCTTTTCGGATTCTAAAGGTCCCACACTTATATAATTCGAGTCTAAGGTGATAAGGGTTCGAAATCTACCCATCCAATATTCTTTGGACAAGTTTAAGCCTTGGAATTTACATTATATTATCATTTTATTAAAATCGTTAAATAATGAGGTCATCGCTGCATCATAATGATGTCATAAATAATTTAATTTATTTAATGTCTAAAAATTATAAAAAAAATACTATGATGTATAAAATCTCTTTAGATTTCCAATTACTATTTATAGTCAAAAATATGACTTGTATAACCCCATGTAAAAATTGTTTTAGTAACACATTTCATGTTTGTGTCATTTTTTACATTAACATTAAATAAAAGGTATTTATGTCATTTTCCAACTAAAGTGGCTCCATGGGGTCCCCATGTTGACACATGGATTGTCTTGGTCGTCCATGGCACATCCAATGAGGGTAGGACATGTGTCAAGCTCATATCATATTATTAAAACATTATTTTTACCTTAAACTACACTAATTACCTCCAATCACGATTAAGAACTTAAAAGTTACTATTCACCAGAAATTATTTTAATCTCATTGAACCACATTTTACTTCTTAATGACAACCATTTATGTCGGATTTTTTAAAATCAAAACATAGAAGTGGTAATATTTCATTTAAACGAAAAATCAGTTATTTAACTAACACTTAATGGTTTTACTATTCATCAAAAATTGAAGTTTTTCAGAACAATGCCAAAATTTCAACCTAAGCTATAATTGATATTCCAAATTCAAAAATGATTTCTATTTTACAAAATTCCAAACATATAAGTTGCATTAATTAATTTTATAATTAATTCCCGCTGTCATGACAGATAGCGTGTTTTTAAGAAACAATTTATATCAAAAGATTGGCAATTGTTTACGTCCAATTTCAATGTTAAATTAATTCTAATGACCACCATTGGATAAAATGGTAAAAATATATTCTGATTATACTTTAAAACAACTAAATAATATAATTTATCACTATAAATTATTTTGATTAAAAAAGTTGTTTTTAAGTATTTTTCACTGTTCATAAAAAATTAGAAGTTCTCAGAAAAATACCCAAAATTCAACATAGGCTAATTTCGATATTCCGAATCCAAAAATGAAGTCCATTTTGAAATATAAAATTTCTATAATTTTAAAAAGTGCTTATTACTATTCATAACGGCTACTTTGATTAGTCGCGGTGTTTTAGAACTCGAAGTTGCGTACAATGCAAGATATTGCATTATTGAATGAGAAGCGTATCATGGAAGCTTGGGGTGTTACATTCTCCCCTCCTTCAATAAATTGTGTCATCGCAATTTGATATTTTTCTTTGAAAATAAAAGGTTGAAAATAGAAAATACCTTTGTGGAAAACCCACATCGAAAATAAGGTTAATAAAATTTATCCTTAATAAGAGGGAAATGGAAATAAGAAAGTCACCACCAAATTATGATCTCGATAAGGAGAACATTGGTGGAAATTAGAGACATATAATTGGGGGAAAAACGTAAATATATGTAGGGAGTGATTGTGGTCATCAATCACAATCAACTGTCAAATTGAGGGCCTCAAAGCCTTCAATCTATGTTGATTTAAAATATCATCAGTTCAACAAGACATAAGGTATTAGGATAACACATTTTTTTGTTTTAATATCCCTTTACTAAAGTTTAAGAGTTAATTTATTCATTGAATAAGAGATAGGTATATATATATTCATGCTTGACAATTAGAGTTTCAACCTTCAACTCATCTTTCACTCAAAAAGATAATAGAACTCAAAAATATTATACTTATCCTAATTGTATAAGGTTCCAAATGTTAACACATACCATTTAGATTAGTAAAATTATATTATAATAAATAGGGAATTCCTGTAGGATAGTGGTAGGAAATAAAGGCATGTCGTACTATGGTTGTGGGTACGATTCCTGCAGCTTTTTTCGACGCGACGGGTTATGCCCCACCCTGCAGGTTGTCCTTTTCCTAAAACTATAGTATTATAACATTCCCAAAATAATCTTCATAAAATTTTTTAACCTTATACAATACTATCCAAAGATCAACTTAATCCACTCCAACCTTTATAGTTATCCAAAATACATATGTCCATACTTTCTCCAAAAGGTCTCTTAATTCCAAAATCAATTTATCAGATTCTCCAAACAAAGTAAAGTTTCTCTTATTGTCACATAATAATAATATAATTACCTTCATCATATTAAAACCTTACTGAAATCAACAAGTACTGTAGTAAAATCCTTATATATATATCACGTTATTCTAATAACTAGAATATAATCCATGAGTCCAAAAGCACCAATACATTAATTATTCCGCTTCAACTGTAGTCACAGCATAAGATTGGCCTTGATCCCTTGGCCTTTTCTGAGGTAAGTTCCCCTGACGCTTAGGACATTCATTTGCATAATGACCCATTTCTCTACAATTGTAGCATTCAACATTGATAGCCTCTTTCTTTCCCATGCAATCAGGATCCTAGTGACCTTTTTCTCCACATTTGTAACAAACTCTCATTCCTTTTAGGCAAGTACCAGGGTGATTCTTCCCACAATTATCACATAATGGAAAATCATTCTTTCCCTTTTTCCCTTTATCTGTCTCTTGTTCTACTGTTCTCTTCTTCTCTTGCTTTAATTTGTTGTCATAAGACTTAGAGAATTCCTTTTCTGTCTTGATAGCACATGAGACAATATCTTCGTATGACGAGATGGTTTGTGAGACTAATGCGCGACGGAGAAATGGTTTTAACCCATCAAAGAAATGATCAATCATACTTCTTGGGTTACGGATATAATCTGCAGCATGCCTCGCTAACCTTGTAAAGTTGGCCTCATACTTTGCGACATTCTCATCCTCCTTTTGTCTCAGACTCAAAAATTGTCTTTCCATATCTGCTCGATGGTCACGAGGATAGTATTTTTCTAGGAAAATCTCTTTGAACTCCCTCCATTCCATATTCGATACATCATCATCTTCCTTTGTATTTTGAATCAATGACCACCATTGATCGGCATCTCCAGTGAGGCGGTGTACCGTCATGATAACCTTCTCCCTTTCCCTACTCCCCAAGGTGTGGAATATTTTCTCTAAGGACTTTATCCATTGCTCAGCTAATAACAGATTTGTACCCCCATTAAATGTTGGTGGTTGTTGCCTCATGAAGCGGTCTAACATTGATCCTCCACGTTGCGGATCAGGGTGCTCCATACGAGTAAGGTTATTATTCATAACCAGAGTGAGTTGTCACAGTATGGTAATAAGTTGATCAGCACCAGTTGTATCTCCAGATCCACAATAATTATCTTGAGCAGGAGGTCAATCCCTACACGGAGTGTGTGCATTGATACGGTTTCCTTTCCTTCCACTAGGTGCCATTTCTAAACAATGGCATAAACTAGATTAGTTTATGAAATAAAATAAATAATTCTATATTTGTAAAACACTTTACATAAAATGAACTATTTATGGATATAATCCATAATCATAAAAAGAAATGTTTTCTTTGAGTAAGTATATACTAATAACCTTTCATAGTGGTTTGTAAAGAAAATGAGAATTATCCTAAGCATATCCCCCGGGAGTGTCGTAACCAAGAGTGCAGCAAGACCCGTTGTCGTGCACCAGTTCCCGTTCGAGTCTAGCTCAAAGCGCTGTTTTCGGGTTTTACCCCTAGGTACATCTGTGCCAGAGCCGCCTCTACCTGCTCGTATCCAGACAGGGATGTATTGCTCGGAAAACTCATAACATTCTATAATACCAAAATTCCAGGAAGTTCTTCTATACTAATCCTCAAAGTCTATCTTTGGGATATGTGCTCTAACCAGAGTTTATCTAAATCTAGCTTCCAAGGTTAGTACTAAACTGCCTCTGATACCAACTGTAGTGCCCCGACCCCAGCTACCTAGAGTCGGTGCATTACTTCGTAACATTTGCATGATCACAAAAGATCAAGTCTCGAAAGACCGATTAGTTTAGTAGCCTTGGAAACACTAGATACATTCATAAGTCTTACATTACATCATAAAGTGAAAAAATAATAACAAAGTCTCCATAGACCACACTCATATCCTCTTCTGACAATCCCTGCAGGTCATTCATAAAATACTTCTTCACATCCTGGAAAATATTAAAACATTGAAAGGGGTGAGCTCAGATACTCAGTAAGGATAACAATATTGCGGAAGCTTTCATAAATAAACATCAACATTTAAGGCAATGTATAACTAAAACAAAAGCCTTTTAAACATGAACTTCAACATAATATGGCAAAAGTAAAATGAGATAATGCCATTTACTTATACACATGGATATTCTACTGGTCGAATAATCACATGAAATATTAATAACCACTTTCATAATGATGGAATCCATAATGCCATACATTCTGAAACATTTTGTCAAGGCCTCGGCCAAGACGTCTAAAATGATTAAGGCCTCAGCCAAAATCACAAATCAAATTGTGAAAGGGACTCGGCCAATTCCACGTCTAGTTGTCTCATGATACCTACCGATGCATCGATGAGCTATAGCGGGCTCCACCCGTCACTTACTAAGTCCAATGCATTCCTCATATGAATGGGTTTAAACATATCATAAACCATAACATAATCGTATCACATAAAACATGCATAAAGGAAACATAACATTTCCACATTTCAATCACAAGATTTCAATACAACACATTGATATAATAAAAACTCTTTCAAAACCATTTTCAATACCAAAATAAAAGAAAGTTAAAACTTTGTATTTATTTTTCATAAAAAAAATTGATGGCTTGTAGAGGAAGCCGAAACTGAAATAATGGTCACGACGGCGGAGAATTCATTGTCGCCGCATATGTACAGAAAGAAAAACATTCCCTTTTTTTCATTTAGTAAAACGCTTCGTATAAAAAATATTCCTTTTGAAAAAATGTAAAAGTCAAAGGGGTTTATACACCGTATAAAAGAAAATTGTGTATAAAACCAAATATGCCTCAATGAAAGGAGATTGAGACGAAGTCCTTAAAAAGATCATTTTTAAAATAAAATAGATCTATTATGTGTATTCACTATAGGTACACATAAAGACTGTAAAAATACAAAATAGGACATAATAATATCATGACATAATTTGAATGTAGGAGATTAACCCACAGAATGGAAGTTGGGTTAAGAAATTCCCTTACCTCATGTACGACTTGACTCAACCGTTCTTCAACCTCCTGAATAATAAACTAGAGTTAATATCTACCTTATTAAGAACCATTTTCAATTTAATTATCCTTTTTATATCACTTATTACAATGTTATGAACATTATGTAATTATTTAAGTTAATAACGGTCGTTTTGTCGATCTTTGGTACTTGAGTCAATAATAAACTTCTTATAATTACAAGTTGTTCATGTGGTGAAATATCCATTATATCCAGAATTATATTCATGATGTAGTTATCATATATATCATATATATCCATTATATACATTCATTCATAATATTACGTTACATTTAGAGGTAAGAAATGAAATGCACCGTTCATGGAGACGGTAAGCCGTACGTACGCATGAACGCTACTTTCATTTCTATTTCGTATTTAATGGAATGAAATCATAATGATATAAATGTATAATATAATTCCAGTATAATTTATCATATAATATCATTTACTCCATCCTTTATACATCCCACATATGGCATTAACGATTCACATCACTTTGAGGGGGCGGTAGTCCGCACTTCCTAAAATGAAATTATCGCGTTTACCCATAATGGAAATCATAAAGTATGCCATAAATGAGAAATACAGAAGCATAAGGAAAACATAAACATATTATATATCATATATAAATATAGTGACATCTTAATGGCCACCTTTGAAAGTGTTTTATGAGTGTTGAACCATCATCGTTTCGTGAGGAAGAAATTCGTCATCCACAGAAACCATATGTTCTTTAACCATTAGATGTAGGTGTGTGTAAGTGTAACTTGAATACTTATTATAACAACATCATAGTATATTGAGGATACTGGTGTTGTTACTAATGATATGAATAAAAAGAGTTTATGGGGTTGGAGAAGCAAAATAAAACCAAATAACATTAGAGAAGACATTACCTCAAAATCGGGTAACTCTTTTTGATTTGAGCCAAAGGCTTCCTTGGGAAGTGTTCTGCCCAAAGTGAGGCTTCTAGGAGTAAGGGGGGAAAGTTGGGAGAGTATTCGGTCAGATTTTGGCCGAGCCAAATGGCTTGAAAGTGTGAATGATGTGGTAGAGGTGGGGGCCTTTTATAAGTGGAGAGGAGGGGCACTCTTGGAAAGTAAGGAAACTTTACATTATTATACAATGATTTTCGGATTCTAAGGGTCCCACACTTATATAATTCGAGGCTAAGGTGATAAGGGTTCGAAATATACCCATAAAATAGTCTTTGGACAAGTGTAAACCTTGGATTTTACATTATAGTTTCATTTTATTAAAATCGTTAAATAATGAGGTCATCGCTGCATCATAATGATGTCATAAATAATTTAATTTATTTAATGTCTAAAAATTATAAAAAAAATACTATGATTTATGAAATCTCTTTATCTTTCTAATTACAATTTATAGTCAAAAATATGACTTGTATAACCCCATGTAAAAATTGTTTTATTAAAACATTTCATGTTTGTGTCATTTTTTACTTTAACATTAAATAAAACGTATTTATGTCATTTTCCAACTAAAGTGGCTCCATGGGGTCCCCAAGTTGACCCATGGATTTTCTTGGTCGGGAATGGCACATCCATTGAGGGTAGGACATGTGTCAAGCTCATCTCATATTATTAAAACATTATTTTTACCTTAAACGACACTAATTACCTCTAATCGCGATTAAGAACTTAAAAGTTACTATTCACCAAGAATTATTTTAATCTCATTGAACCAAATTTTACTTCTTAATGACAACAATTTATGTCGTATTTTTGAAAATAAAAACACAGAAGTGATAATATTTCATTTAAACAAAAAATCAGTTATTTAACTACCACTTAGTGGTTTCACTATTCATCAAAAATTGAAGTTTTTCAGAACAATGCCAAAATTTCACCCTAAGCAATAATTGATATTCCGAATTCAAAAATGATGTCTATTTTAAAAAATTCCAAACATATAAGTTGCATTAATTAATTTTATGATTAATTCCCGCTGTCACGACAAATAGCGTGTTTTTAAGAAACAATTTA
Organism: Viscum album; assembly: GCA_963277665.1. NCBI lineage: Eukaryota > Viridiplantae > Streptophyta > Magnoliopsida > Santalales > Viscaceae > Viscum > Viscum album. The sequence continues at coordinate 1,874,818,307 of OY728150.1, read as the reverse complement.
TATCAAAAGATTGGCAATTGTTTATGTCCAATTTCAATGTTAAATTAATTCCAATGACCACCATTGGATAAAATGGTAAAAATATATTCTAATTATACTTTAAAACCACTAAATAATATAATTTATCACTATAAATTATTTTGATTGAAAAAGTTGTTTTTAAGTATTTTTCACTATTCATAAAAAATTAGAAGTTCTCAGAAAAATACCCAAAATTCAACATAGGCTTATTTCGATATTCCTAATCCAAAAATGAAGTCCATTTTGAAATATAAAATTTCTATAATTTTAAAAAGTGGTTATTAATATTCATAACGGCTATATTGATTAGTCGCGGTGTTTTAGAACTCGAAGTTGCGTACAATGCAAGCTATTGCATTATTGAATGAGAAGCGTATCATGGAAGCTTGGGGTGTTACATTTATGGTGGTTTGGTTAGTTCAATGATGCTTGGTATAAATTTTTTACTTTTTTATTGTCTTATTTACTATAATTTCATACACTCTTGTGTATGTGAACTCATGTTAAAGACGCATTGGTTGTTTATCACTAGGTTTATACTCACACCCTTCTTAGGAATCTCGATGAATTTACAGACGCCATGTATAGGGATACAAGCTAGGTAAAGGGGATCATGGAAGATGGTTGAGCCAAGGAGCATGGATATGGGGGTGAGATTGGGATATTATTTTAATTATTTTCAATATATATTTATTTATTTATCTTCTCGTACACTATATTCTCTGGTTTGGTTTACCACCTTGGGATCCCAGTTAGTTTATTTTCATGTATGATACAGTTTTCATCTGTTATTACATTTGACGTCTTATTTGGTTACATGAATTTATTATTATTTTATTTATATTTTTAATTAAATTATATAATAATAAAGTTACAATCTTCCCACTGATGGGGTTTCATCCCTTTAATCTATTCAATAGACTCTTGTGTATGGGAAGAAATGCATGAGGTCTTATTGATCTCTGGCTCAAAACTGGTGTTCCAGGTTGGGGTGTTACAATATGGTATCAAAATTATATTTTTTTATTGTATATTTGACCATGAAATTACATGTTATAAAGGATATATGTTGTGTGGGACTTGGGTAGTGGAGTTTCCATGTTCATGGATAGTTTACAAATAACATAACTTCGAGTTACCATTGAATTAATTCCCAATGCTATTTTAAACAATTTGGGTTCCTTCATATATCAATAATATGAAAGTTTGATTACATTTAATATATATACCTATCATATGTTAAATACTGGTACTTAATTAAATTCCTTAAAGTGTGTTATCTATTCAAGATATATTTATTTTCTATGATTGAGTGATATATATATTTTCCATGTTGTTGTGATATATTTTTTGGAATTAACTAGTTGAACCTCAGAATTTTGTTTATATATATATATATATATCTGTGTGTGTGTGAGAGAGAGAGAGAGAGAGAGAAAATGACTAACATGAAGGGATATAAACCCTATTTATTGATAAGAGGGATATGCCTTGGGTTTTGTTTATAATCCTAGGAGAACCTTTGTGTAATATCATAGACTAATTAGAAACTATACTAAAGGCTTTAGATGTTAAAAATATTTCATTATTGTTTCAATAAATATAGCCTCAATGTCATTTGAATAGACCATTGGGTATATCAATCCATAAAGATCCCGCATGGGAGGACATTCAGGCTCTACCACTAATAGTGCAAAATAATGTTCCCACACCCACTCCAGTGGTTTAGGTTGAAGTTCCACCTCATCCAGAAGACTTTCATACAATACCCATTCAAGGAATAGGGGTATCTAGGATTAATATGGACTATGAATCATAAAATCATCTATAATATACTCCATTGTTATAATTAAATTGAGGCTATTAGGTTATGGAGTACTCGATATGGGTTATTAACGGGATCATGAACCTAGTGGAGATCCCGGAGGTTCAAAAGGTTAAGCTTGTGACATTTATGTTGTATGGAACTGTTGGATGTCGGTGGGACATTATTCATCAGGCTAGAAGATGTGAGGGCCTCACATGGGAAACATTGAAAGACCTTTTCTTTGATAAGTTCTTACTAGGTACAATAAATCTAGACTGATTACATGAATTCATAGAGATTCATCTGTGGATGATGAATATTTTTACTTACTAGAAACATTTTATAGTGTTTATATTCTAATCCTCTCTCTTATATTGAGATGGAGAAAAAAATTATACAAATATTGAGATTAGGAATCAACTATAGTTGACACACTATGTTAGGAAATTTGACCTGATGACATATGTTCAGGTGATTCATAAGGCCATGATGACCAAGAAGGGTCTATAGGAGGACAGATATGTGGGACTTTATTTTACCTTTATTGAACTTCTTGGTGATACTTATACTAGTAAGAAGTATAAGGTAGATTATATGCATCAGTGTGGAGGGAGAAGGTCCAAGATAAGAAGAGGATCCTCAACTCCTCCTATGGGGAATATAGGTCCTCATTGCTTCAACTATGGATCGTGGGTGAATTATAGTAGTTTATGTAAAAATCATCAGATCATGTATCATCGATGTATAAAGATGGGGCATGTGAATCATTTGGGATTGAAGGCATTAAGAACATGTACTTGTGGATGTTTGAGTTAGATGCAGGCATCTATCTATGAGATAGGTAGGGATCCTCAGTAGTATGTTCAAACCAATCAGATGAGGATGACTTCAGAAGGTGATACATGTCATTGATATGAGCATGGACCAAAGGAGTTCAGATTTTTCTAGAGTATTAGACTCTATAGGATGGTTATAAGGGACCACCTCCTATTTAATGTATGGTCATTATTAATTTTAATTTTTTATACTTCTCTATATGATATTGGTGTTTCCCATTACTTTATAACTACATAAGTCTTCAATGTACTTGACTTATTGTTCAAGTTATCTTGTAAGTTATTTTCTCTGAATACACCATTGGGAATAAAATTGGACCATCTTTAGGAATTCCTAGATTTTTATTTAGTCACTTCATGTTATATAAATTAATGGGACTTCATGATTTTGTAGATGATGAGAATCAATGTGATTATTTTAAGGACTGGAAGACTAGTTATTAATATCACAATTAATATTATAGGAGATGAGTAATATTAACATCTCCCAAGAGAGTGTATTTTTTTATGACTATTGATTGGGAGTTTGGATCATGTAGATTCAGTCCAAAAATGGTTCATCTTGGAATGATTAAAATTCATATTAACATTTTGTATCTATCAACATGATCAGTGGGAGTTGCCTTATATTTTCCTCAAGTTGTGGATCACATTAGGATATTATTACAGATGAATTAAAATTTCTTCATCCTGATAGAGGTGTTGACTTTGAGATATATCTTGTGTTGAGTGCACAACTAATTTTGACACCCCCTTATCATATAGAACCTACTGAGTTGAAGTAAATAAAAGTAAAACTCAAGGACTTGGATTAGATTTTCTTTACCAGGAAAATTAAATCACCATGGGATTCACCTATTTTGTTCTCTAAGAAGTTTAATGGTAGTCTTCTATTTTGTGTAGATTAAAAGAAGATTAATTAGGTGACAATGAAAAATGAATATCCTTTTCCCTTAAATATATGGTATCTTCCATCAGTTAAGGGAAGCCTAATGGTTCTTTAATATTGATCTCCAATTAGGCTATACACTATTGGGGTTTAAATTGGAGGATAATACAAAGATGAAAATTAAATGCATGTATGGGATATACAAGTACATAGTGAATTCATTTGGACTGATGTATGCACTGATAGTGTTCATGGAACCCATAAAAAATATATCTCACACATATCTTAACTCATTGATAATGGTTTTTTTTATGATATCCTTATATACTCAGAGACCCCGGAACATCATGTTAGACATGTTGATAATTTTTTGATTATGATTCAAGCATATCACATTTATGTCAATGCGTTGAAGTGTATATTTATGAATCAAGAGTTAAAATACCTTGGTAATGTAGTTTTTAATTCATGTATATCCAAGGACCTAGATAAGGTTGAGTTAGTGATGTTCTAGGAACATATATAGATTGTGTTCAATATTAAGATATCTTTGGATTTTGTGGGATGCTATCAGAATTTTATATAGGACTTCTCTCAGTTATCATAACCCATGAATGTGCTAATAAAGAAGGGAGTGAAGTTCTAGTTGTCAGACCAATATAAATATGCACTTGATGGGTTGAATTGTAGGTTGAATACAACTCCAATGTTGGATCTTCATGAGATAGGGGTCATCTATCCTATGTACTGAAATGCATCATCAGTTGGTTTGGGGGTGAAAATGATGTATACAAATCAATTAGTATATTATGGTCACATACGATGAGACCCCATGAGTGGTAATGTCCTAATAATGACTAAGATATGGCTTCCATGGTTTAAAATTTAATGTTTTAGTGACACAGTTTATTTGGAGAGATGTTTTTTAGATACATAGACTATAATATAATTTGTTATATCTTTATGCAGTAGAACCTAAACTTGAGGAATAGGTTCCAAGTAGAGTATCAATATATTTTCCACATTGAGATGACATATGAACCAAGTAAACGTAATGTTTTTTAGTATTATATTAGAGGTAACACACATGTAGATCAGGATCATGGTGAAAGGCCTTCTGATGAATAGTAGAGAATGATGATATTTTTCATTTATTGGAGGATGGTTGCTTTTGAGGATCATAGATCGATGTAATATTACCCATTATTAATCATGTATTCTCTAGTATACTAAGTGAATTATAGTCAAGAATCTCACCCCAAGTGTGCTTTTATGTATGAATAGTTATCATGTGGTGAACTGGTACCTAGAAGGTAGTCATGCATGGAAGATGTGATCCAAGTACATTGTAATGTTGTAATCATTGGTTCAATATGGGTAGAGATGATGAGAGACTTCCATAAATCTAAGTGGGTTTTTCTTCCTGGAGTGAAAAATATGTACCATGACGTTAAATTTTAGTTTTGTTGGTGAGGTATGAAGATGAGAATTTCTAGATTCATTTCCCTATGCCATACCAAGAAGATGGTAAAGGTTGAGCATTAAAATCCTAGTAGTTTATGCTAGCCACTTCCTGTTCCCATGTGGAAGTGGGAGGAAGTCAAACTGGATGTTTTTTGGGGTTACCCATGGCCAAGAGGATCCATGATATTGTTTGAGTGATTTTTGAATCACTAACAATTGTTTTACATTTTTTACCAATCTTTGACATTCACTTAGTATATTAGTTTTACAACCTGTATGCCCATGATATTATAAAATTTAATGGAGTCCCCTTTTGAATTGTATCTGATGGTGATGCATGCATCAAATACTGATTTTTAGCAGTGATTTTTGAAGGACCTGTGAACTTATGTGAGATTTATCACAACATACTATCCCCAAACTAATTGATATTCAGAGTGGAAGATTCTTATGTTGTAGGATATGATATAGGGATCCAATTTTTATTTCGGAGAATATTGGGATTGTCTTGTAACCTTGTTTGATTTCACTTACAATAATTGTTTCTAGTCTTTGATTTAGATGAAACCTTAAGAGTCTCTATATCGTTTTCCATGTCATTAGCCACTTTCTTTCCATTTGGGTGGTGAGGAAGTACTTGTGGGGACAAATATGGTATCTGAGACCTATGAGAAGTTTAGTTTATTTAAAATAGGTTTTATATAGTTCAGAACATGTAGAGATAATTTGGTGACCATTGGAGAAAAAAATTGGAGTTCTCTATTGGAAATAAAATTTTTTTCTGAGAGTGCCTCCCCATTTAGCCCATATATGGTAAAGGAAGAAATGGAACCTATCCCCTTATTATATTGGACACTTCTTCATCGACATGTGGATTGGGATAGTGGTGTACTATTTGGATATTAATTATCACCACCATGTTATACACAATTCGTTTAATATGTCTCAACTCTAAAGGTACATGCCCGATCACACACACATCATTGACTGTGATGATGTTGAGATGGATCCAAACACATCATACATAGATAAAATAGTTCATATTATAGACTATAAGGATAATTTCAAATGAGGGATGACAATTCCACTTTTCTGGATCTTTTGAAATAATGGGAGAACCCAAAAGGAGTCTTGGGAGTGGGGGTAGATTTCTAGTCCTAGTGACTCAAATTGTTTATTTAGGATACCCAAATACAATTCTCAAGGATGAGAAGTCATTAGAGGGGGAGATTATAATAACCTCAGTTTTTGTTTCATTTATTTAAAATCATTGTTTCTACTTTTATATCATTTATTATTATATTGAACCATGTATAGGTGATGTAACTTGAATATTTTATGTATTTAAGGTGTTTTAGTGGGTTTTCTATCCAAAATAGGTAACACCAGTATTATGGTGCAAGGAATGGTTTACCCTGTGTGTCAAAAAAGACAAGGGGAACAAGATTTATAGGGAGTGGCTAGGGTTGTCGAGCGTTTTGGGTACCTTGGTAAACCATGACCTGGGAAACATAACCACAATGATTTATGGAGGGAGTGGTGAGAGAAAACAACCTAAATCCTAGCACTATGTTATTGGCCAGGCCATTTTTATTTTACTATTCAATAACATCATAACTAAGGCTTGGTTGTAGTGTAGGGAATGGATATCATTAGTCAATGTTTTGAGATGGATGAAATAGTCATCCCTATTCTTGAATCATTAAAAAATAAAAGCAATTTTTCATGGGGATTTATATAGTGGTCTTATATGTGGTAATTATCAATTACAACCACTATTATTGAAATTAGATCCATTTTCCTTGATGATTCCTTTAATCAAGATGATTTCCCTTTATTTTTCTAGAAATACTATATCATGGATTCATTCTAACCTCTTTGGTGATGTTATAATCTTGTATGGTTGGGTTCTACTTGAAACTCCTTATTCCACCGTGATAGTAGATAAAACCATGAAGGAGAAGGATGTTCTTATTATTTCAAACTCATAGTATCCTTACATATCATCTGTAGTTTCTATCCTAGAGCAATGAATTTATCTCCATCCAACTAAAATTGATGAATATTGTTAAATGTAATTATCATTGTGTATGTTATTATTATAACCTCAGTTAGATTATTCCATGAGCATCATTATAAAACCCATTTTCGATTGTATTGGAATCAGTTCTAAGAACTCTTAGCATGTAGCCTTATTCTAGTTGGTGAGGAAAAAAAGTTTAGGAGACAAAACCCTTGATAAACATTGACATAGATATTGAAAAACCTGAGATAAGAAGTGCTTTACCATGTAGATATTGTGTGTATGATCATTGAAAGGATGTGATGTTTTGTGTTGGTATTCTTTTGAACATGTTTAATTTGATCATATTTATGTGTTTTTGGATTTAGTTTCTCATTTATGACAAGTTTTTTTGTGCCTCTATATGATATTCCATATTTCAATGAGTTATATTGGGTAAAGTATGTGTTGTTATTCAATGCATAATAAAAAAAGGGATAGGCAGTCCCATAGTGGCTTGATGAACCTAGAGGGGTAGCAGGATTATGATCTATATGTCACAAACCAATCTGGCCCAACCCTATACTAGTCACTCGATCCAATCTCTGGCATGTCCCTAAATGAATTCCCAATCCCCACATGCTGGAAACTAGTGTCGGGCATCAACAGAGTCTACAAATGGAATGATTTCAACCAATAATAATTGAATAAATAGAATAGATGAAAGATACAAAATACATCACAAATGTATTTATTTTTTCCAATTAAACATCATTTATACAAGAACATGAAAATATGAAAAAACTATAAAATCAACTCAAACTAAAATCCTAATAACAATAAAAAAACACCTCCATGTTAACCTGAGGGCCACTCTCAGATACCAAGAATAATCATCACCAATGGAGACCAATACCATGATGAACCTACCCCAAAGGATAAAATAAAAAGAACTATAGGTGTGAGTATTAAAACATCATGGTCATTCCCAAACAATATATTCCTAATGAAATTCCTTTAAAATAAAAGAAACATAAACCTAAAATTTGAAATACAATATAAAAATTATTCTTTTTCAAGCATTTTCCATTTTGAAATAAATCACGTCCCATTTCCCATTTATATTTCAGAAACTAGGTTCATTTTAATCAAAGAAACAATAAAATTTTCAAGGGGAAAGTGATGCTTTCATTTCAAAATAGGACAATGTAGTATCAATTTTTTTTATTTAAAATTTTTTTTCATAAACCTTTAGAAGACAACTCATCACTTACTAGGAAAGACACCACACATGATAGCACAACAATAATCACATAATAATGAAAAATTGAAAGAATCACAAAAGAGTAACCAAGTATCTCAATCATCCATCATAAGTAACTATGTTCCCATAGACATGGTATAACCTAGGAGATCATGAAAAATCTTGAACATACTAATAAATGATACCCATCCCAAGAAGCATGCCTCGCATAATGAAAATCAAAATGCCCTAAACACTCCCGACCACCCTAACCTAGGATAAACCAAGGGGGAAATAACATAGTAATAAATCCATTACATCCACCTACTAAGGGCCACCAAAAAATTCATAATCTATCTAGTGAAATAATAATTTTCAGAAACTTTTCCCACTATACCAGGTTCCCATGTCTCACATATAAAGCGGTGAGCCAACTGATGTCAACCAACCATCCAATATAATGAATATATAATAGTAATTCAACAACATGCATCACCCAAGTCACCATAGGGGTTGATCTCCATCCATGAAACTAATAGATCTCAAAGGAGTCCATAATGAGGATCTCACATTCCCTATAATGGATCGTATGTAAGGACCTGACCACAGTTGGCCTGAGCTGGTGCCTTATTTTATTATATTGGCATATAAACAAGGAATATGCATGCTAAAGGAAAAAGTAGTTTTGTAGCATTTGGAAACAAGATACATAAATAATTTCAACATTGCATCATGAGAGGAAATACAACACTAATTTATTCCATTAGAAATACATGTGCCTCTTAGATTATGCTTTCAAGTCATTCATAATTTATTTCTTCAAATACTGGGAAAATGAAACATAAGAAAGGGGTGAGATCAAATGCACAGTATGGAGAATAAATATAGTGTAAGATAACATAAATGTAAGACATGGTGAATAATTGAAAACACATGAATTTAAAAATAATAAACTTGAACACATTATGGAAGGAATATGAGCTGAGTAAAGAATTCCACAATAAAACATAAGCATGGGTATTATACTAGTCGAATAACCACATGAAATTTCAATTACTATATTAATAATGTGGGAAGTGCATATTTTGGACATTCTGAAACATTTTTTCAAGGCCTCGACCAAGACATGTAAAAATTATTAAGGCCTCGGCCAAAACCATATATCACATTGGGAAAGGCCTCGACCAAATCCACATCTATTTATCCCATGAGACCTACCAATGCATCAAGGGGATAAAGAGGGCACCAACATTAACATAATAAGTCCAATACATTCCTCATATGATCAGGGATAAATAGAAAAAAAACATATATATTCATATTGAAACTATCATATAAAATGTAACTAAATTTCCCCAGTCATTAAACATAAAACACTAACCACTCCGAGTAATACAGTGAATGGTTTTAGGATAGATCATACACAATAAAATTTGTCATAAACTATTCAATAAAATATAGTATATGACAACATAAATTATTAAACCCAATTATAAAAAATAATCAAAAAGAATTTTGAACCAGACGAAAATACTCTTATAAAATCACTAAGCAATTATTGAGATAAGTACTCCTTTATTTTGAAAAGAGTAGTTCTTTTGGGAAAATATTTTTATAAAAACAGAAGTGAAGTAAGATAGTATTTTAATAATAAAATTAGTGATTTTATAAATAAAATTCTTTCAAAAATAGATTATAGAGTGCCCTTGAAAATAGGTTAGAATTTGAGAAATTCTCTTAAATCAGGCTTGAATTTTGGAAACAACTTTGAAAGTTCCTTTAAAAACATGTAACTATCCATAAAATAAGGAAGGGTTCTGGTAGGTAAACATAAATAGAACACTCGGACAGATTTTATAAGGATTAAATAATAATATACAAGAATTTCATTTAGATAATTATCCAATAAAATTAACCCGAATGAAAATGGAGGTTCCGGTGAGAAAACCCTTACCTTATGTCTGAATGTGTTCCCCTGTTGATCTTAAGGACCTATATTATGAAATTATACTCATTTATAAATTAATTCATAACATATTATACATTTATTTAGTTTATCGTAATTCGTTTTAGTTCATTTATTTCCTTATTTATAAGTTCTAATATCGAATTTTGTCGTTCCAGAGTGTTCGTTTTCTTGATTTTCATAACCGGTTCACTTGTTTTTAAGTAATGGGGTTCATGTGGAATGGTTGAAAATCTCCAAAATTAAAATTAAATATAATTTATGAACATCCAGAATTGTTAATGGTCCTTTATATCATTTCGTTACATGGAATGAGGATGAATCATTAGATGACAACCACTTCAATTATTTGGTGGTATTTGGATTATTATGAACTAGTTTTGTCATAAAAATTAAAAATATGCACATAAACTGGTTTTTGAATATTAATTAGGTTATAATATATATATATTATTTTTTTTAAACCAGAAAAATGGTTTCATTACTATTAATTAAGGAGAAAGTGAAGAACGAAACTTCGCCGTCCCCAAATGTTATAAATTGGAACCTCATGGATGTTGATTTCGTTTATAAAATAAAAGATAGAGAGTGTAAAGATATTGATGATGGTTCATCCATTAACATGATATAATTCTAGTATATAGATGATACTAGATCTATCATGTTCATTTAGACAGAGTAGGTGATGAGAGGATAATAAAAGAAGATAAATTGAAATGAAACGAAATGAAAAAGAAAGGTGCTTTACCTCTTGAAATAACCTCTTTGAGAACCCCCTTAAAGGAAGGGATTTGGGTCTTTTGGTAAGACCAGGATCTTTCTGGACATGGGGAGTGACTAGGAAAGGCTAATTGGGTAGATCTTTTTGGATATTCAAGGCTTAGAGGAGTGAAGAGAAGAGGGGGTGAGGGGGGTTTATAGTGAAGGAGAGGGGTAAATTTTGAATATTTTATTCATTATTTTATTATTTCCATCAACACAACCAATAGTGTTGTTTTATGTGACCCCTAATAGTAATAAGTGCATGTGAGTTCGAACCAAGTGGCCTTACATCACTTATGATGTCATAAAAAGTGTATTTAACTTCTAATTTGAATATATGGTATTTTACCGTATTTCACTATTCATCAAAAATTCATGAATTTCAGAAAAATCCCAAAAAATCACCCCTACCATTTTTCGATGTGTAGAATTCAAAAATAAACTTCATTTTTCAAAAATAATTTTCTAAACATTATTAATTTAATTTTTCAATAAAATCATAGTTAATTAAAAAAATAACAATTTAAAAGGTATAATTAGTTTTATATCACATTAAAAATTTAATTAAGATCTCATTATCTTATTAACTTAAGAAAATAAAATAATATCATTATTTTCTATTCATAAGGGTCATATTACTATTCATATTACTATTCATAAGGGTATGTTACTATTCACCAAAAATCAAGTTTGTTCTATCAGACTCCAAATGACTTACTGATCAAAACTCTAGATAAAAATTTTTCAAAATTCAAAACATAGAAGAGGAAAATTTTTGTTTAATGGATAGATTATAAAATTCATTTATTTTCAAAACCTTGGGGTGTTACATTCTTCCCCCCTTACAAAAATTTCATCCTTGAAATTCAAAAACAGTTACCTAAAAAGATTCAGGTATGTCTTCTATATAAGCTCCTCAGGCTCCCATGTTGCTTCCTCCATATTATGGTTACTCCAAAAAATCTTTACCAGATGAGTTTCCCGATTTATCAATACTTGTTCTCTAGTATCAAGAATCTTGATAGGATCTCCACAATAAGACAGATCGGGCTCATGTTCTATGTCTTCATAGGTGAGTACATGTGTTGGGTCTGGCATGTATTTCCTTAACATTGACACATAGAACAAAATGTGAACTTTGGAGAGACTTTGCAGCATTTCCAAGCGGTAATCTATGGCTCCAATTCAATCCAAAATTTCAAAAGGTCTGATGTAACTGGGAATTAATTTTCCTTTCTTACCGAATTTTATAATAACCTTCGATGGAGATACCTTTAAGAAAACATGATATACTTCTTTAAATTCTAAATCCTTCATTTGGTTATCAACATAGATAATTTTCCTAAATTGATCTATTTTTATATGGGTTTGGATAATCTTCAGCATTTCCATTTTTCTTCAAAAAGTTTTGGGCCTATGAGATTTCTTTCACCAACATCACCCCAATAAGTTGGTGTATGAAATCTCTTTCCATATCACAATTCATATGGTGCCATATAAATACTTGAATAAAAGATATTATTATAGGAAAATTCTATGAGAGGTAAATACTGATCCCACATACCTTGAAAGTCAAGTGAGAAATAATTCAACATGTCTTTCATTGTTTAAATAGTCTATTCTGATTGTCGATCAATTTGTGGGTGGTAGTTAGTGCTCAAATGAAGATCAGTATCTAGGGCCTTCTGAAGACTTTTCCAGAATTATGATGTATAATGGGGATCATGTGAAATTATAAATCCTTCCTTCGGTTATCAGCATAGATCATTTGCCTACTTTGAGCTCTTTTGATACGGGTTTGGATAATCTTCACCTTTTTCATTGTTTCCTCATCAAGTTCTGGGCCTATGAGCTTTCTTTCACTAACATCATCCAAACAAGTTGTAGTATGACATCTCTTTCAAAATAATGCTCCATATGATTCCATCAAAATACTTGAATTGAAGCTATTGTTATAGTAAAATTCTAATAGAGGTAAATACTGATCCCACATACCTTAAAAGTCAAGTCAACAAGACCTCAACATGTCTTCCAAAGTTTTAAAAGTCCATTCTAATTTTCCATCAGTTTTTGGGTGGTAGGCATTGCTCAAACGAAGATCAGTATCTAGGGCCTTCTAAAGACTTTTACATAATTGTGATGTAAAACATGGATCACGATTAGAAAAAATTGATAATGGTATACCATGAAGTCTTAAAACATTAGTAATATATAGTCATGTAAAATGTTCAAGTAGTAAATCTTCTCTTATAGCACAAAAATGTGCTGATTTTATAAGATGGTCAACAATGACTCATATCGCATCATTCTTTATTAGAGTCTTTGGTAGCCCAATAAAAAATACCATTGTAATATCATCCCATTTCTACATAGGAATAGGAAGGGGTTACATGACTCATCCTGGATTTTATCTTCCAACCTTCACCTACTGACAAACCAAACATCTTGAAACATAATTAGAAATCTACCTCTTCATGTTTTCCCAACAAAAATGTTCCTTTAGATCTCTATAAATATTTTTCTAACATGGTGTATAGATAAATTGGAGCTATGATCCTCATCCAATAGTTCTTTCTTTAGCTCAGGAATATCTGGAACACAAAGCCTCTTTCCAAATTTCAATGACACCTTCATATACAAAGTTTGTCAACTTCCCATCATTAATTGCTTTAATTTTATTTTGAAACTCCCCATCATCAGCCGGAGAACATTTTATCCTTTTCATTAAAGAAGTTTTGGCAACCATTTGAAAAAGTATTGATGTTTTAACTTCTTTGATAATTATCATATCCATATTTACTAGATCCATGAACATAGGATCTCTTTCAAATCTCATCTTGTTCAGAATTCGGTGGTCCTTTCTGCTCAAAGCATCTACCACCTTATTTTTCTTCCCCAGGTGGTAATGTATTGTGAAATCATAGTCTTTGAGTAGCTCAATCCATCTCCTTTGTCTCATGTTGAGTTCTTTCTATGAGAATATGTATTTTAAAATATTATTATTTGTATATATCTCACATTTTTTTCATAGAGGTAATGTCTCAAAATATTTAGAGCAAATATTACCACTACTAACTCAAGATCATGAGTTGGATAGTTTTGTTAATGATTTTTTTAGCTACCTAGATGCATAGGCAATCACTCAATCATTCTGCATAAGGACACAACAAATTCCATTCTTTGATGCATCGCTATAGATACCAAACCCATCATTCCCTGATGGTAGGGTCAGTATCGGGTCATTCACTAACCTTCTCATCAATTCTTCAAATAATTCTTCACATTCCTTTTTCCATATGAACTGGACCTATTTTTGTGTGATCTTGGTCATTGGGTTGTCTAAACGGGAAAATTTTTGAATGAAACACCAATAATAACCAACTAAACCAATAAAACTACATACCTCAGTTTTTTCATTGGAGCAGGTCATTCTTGCATAGCCTTTGTCTTCGTAGGATCTACAGATATTCCCTCCTTAGAGACAGTGTGGCCCAAAAAGGAAACTGATTGGAGCCAAAAATCACACTTTCTAAACTTCACATATAATTCATTTCTTCTCAGAGACTTCCAAATAGTGCACATAGATAATACTAGGATATCATCAATAAACACCACCACAAATTCATCAATATATTCCTTGAAAACATTATTCATCGTATCCATGAAAACAAATGGTGCATTAATTATTCCAAAAGGCATTACTATAAACTCGTAATGCTTGTACCTGGTTCGGAATGCTATTTTTGGAATATCTTCCTTCCTCACAAGCAACTAATTATATCCAGATCGAAGATCAATTATTGAAAAATATTGGTCTCCATGAAGTTTATCAAATAAATTGTCAATGTGAGGTAGGGGATACATGTTATATATTTTTATAGTATTGATATCTATGTAGTCAATACAGAACCTTGTAGACCCATCTTTCTTATTAACGAAAAGAACAGGGGCTCTCCATGGAGAAACACTAGGGAGAATAAATCCTTTATCACTCAATTCCTCCAGTTTTTTATTTAGTTCCACTTACTCCATAGGGGAAATTCTATAAGGGGTATTTGATATGGACCTTAAACCAGGAATTAAGTCTATGGATATCTCAATTTTCCATTTTGGAGGATGTCTAGGAAAATCCTCTGGCAACACATCAACATATTCTTGAACAATAGGTACATCCTCTATTTGTACATTCCTTTCCTCACCTATAGTTATTTCACTCCCATCCTCCCCAATAATTGAATTTAGTAGAGATATTGGGGGTGGATCTAGATGAGAAGTAGATGGTGATGTTTCTTCTCTAAAGATAAGAAATTCCTTATCATCATAAAAAAATTGTAACCTCATTATTCTTATAATAAAAATTTGCATCATGATCTGAAAGATAATTCATACCAAGGATTCCATCAAATTAAATCATGGGTATTACAATAGGATCAGTAGATAAAGCACATTTATATTCCATAATGATAATTTATTCACAAATTTTGTTACAATGATACTTCCCTTAGAATTTTGGACTGACAACTCCCTTAATAAAAAAATTGGAAATACCAAAAAAAATTTGGAAAATTGAGAAGATATGAAAGAATGAGATGATCTAGAATAAAATAAATCATTTTCTAATTTTGAGGAAGAAATTAAAGTACCTGCCACCACATCATTTGGAACTTTAACCTTTGTAGTTGTGATCGCATAAGCTTGGCCTTTCTCCCTTGCCCTTTTCTATGGCATGTTTCCTTGAATCTTTGGACAATCATTAGCATAGTACCCCAACTCTTGACTATTATAATATTTAACATTAATAGATTCTTTATTCCCATTACAATCACTAGTAATATGGTATTTCTATCCACATTTGAAGCATACTCCTTTTCCCTTTAAGCACCAAACAGGGTGTTTCCTTCAAAAATTATCATAGGATGAGAATTCAACTCTTCCCTTCTTCCTTGTTTCCTTATTTCCTTTCCCAAAGTTTTCAATAGCCCTCCTATTCACTTTCTTTCCCATAAATTCATAAGACTTAGATAATTACTTTTTTGTCTTGATAGCACATGAAACTATATCCTCATATGATGAGAAAATTTGGGAGGCTAGTTCATGTTAGAGGAATGGCTTTTGGCCAAAAAATAATCGACCAATCTTGGTCCTCAGATTTTTTAGGTATTTCAAAGTATGCCTTGCTAACCTTGTGAAGTTAGCTTTATACTTTACAACATTATCATCTTCTTTCTGCATCAAATTCAGAAATTGTCTTTCCATATCTGCTCGTTGTTCATGAGGAAAGTATTTCTCTAGAAATATTTCATTAAAGTCCCTAGATCCCGTCCATTATATCTCTTCCTCCTCCTTTGTGATTTGGATTAACGACCACCACTGATCCGCATATCCCGTTATACGATAAACTGTTATGATGACCTTCTCGCTTTTATTACATCCTAAAGAGAGAAATATCTTATCTAGGTAACTTATCCCATGCTCAGCTACAAATGGGTTTGTAGTCCCATTGAACGATGGAGGATATTGTTGCATAAAGATATATAACATAGCTTTTCCACTTAGTAGATCTGGATGCTCCATATGGGTAAGGTTATTATTCATAACATGAGTAAGTTAAAAGTTGCTCAGCACCAGTCACAACACCAGATCCAACATCATTATCTTTCATCGGAGGTAAATCCCTACAGGGGACACGCGCGTTCATGCGGTTTACATTCCTTCCACTAGGCACCATTTATAAATAATGGCATACACTATATTAGGGTATGAATAATAATGTATAATCTTAACATAACAAGATACTTAGAGTAAATTGAGATCTTATGCATGGCAAATCCCATAATCACAAAAATGGTTTCTTTGAGGAAAAAAATTACATTTAAATCCTTTATAATGGGTTGTAATGAAAATATGAATTATCCTTAGCATATCCCCTGGGAGTGTCAATACCAAGAGTTCATCAAGGATTGTTGTCATTTACTATGATACCCTGGTTCAAGCCCAAAACTCCTTGTCTGAGCTTTTACTCCTAGGTACATCTGAGCTAGAGCCACATCTACCTATTTTTATCCAGACAATGATGTAATTTCTAGAAAGATCCACATAATATATTCCCTACAAAAATACTAGGACTTTCTTGTATGTTTTTTCCACAAATACTACCTTAGGGATTTGTCCCCAAATCTACATTTTCTAAATCTAGTTTCCATGATTTCTACTAAACTTTCTTTGATATCAACTGTAAGGACCCAACCCCAGTTTCCCAAGGCCAATGCCTCATTTTATTACGTTTTCATATAAACAAGGAATATTCATCTCAATGTTCCAATTAGTTTAGTATCATTTGTAAACAAGATACATAAATAAGTTCAAATTTACATCATGAGAGGAAATACTACACTAATTTATTCCATTAGAAATATCCATGCCTCCTAGATTATTCTTGCAAGTCATTCGTAATTTACGTATTTATATCCTAGGAAAATGAAACATAAGAAAGGGGTGAGATCAAATTCTCAGTTAGGGTAAGAAATATAGTGGAAGATAACATAAATGTAAGACATGGTGGACAATTGAAAACAAATTCCTTTAAAAATTATACTCTTGAACACATTATAGAGGGAATATGAGCTGAGTAAAGAATATCATAATAAAACAAAATCATGGTTATACTACTAGTCAAAAAACCACCTAAATTTCAATTACTGCTTCACAATGAGGGAAGTCCATAAGCCGGACATTCTGAATCATTTTTTCAAGGACTCGTCTTCTAAAAATGATTAAGGCCTTGGCCAAAACCATATATCACATTGGAAAAGGCCTCTTCCAATTCCACGTCTATTTGTCCCAAGATTCCTACTGATGCATCGAGGGGCTATAGTCGTCCCCAATAATCAAATAATAAGTTCAATTAATTCCTCATATGAGCGGGTATAAACATAAACAATATATAAATTCATATTAAAACAATCATATGAAATGTAACTAACTTTTCCCATCCATTAAACATAAAACACTAACCATTCTGAGTAATATGGTGAATGATTTTAGGATAGACCATCCACAATAAAATTAGTCATAAACCATTCAATAAAACATGGTAGATGACATCATAATTGATTAAACCCAATTATACAGAAGAATCAACAAGAGTGTTGAACCAGAGGAAAATACTCTTATAAAATCATTAAGCAATTCTTGAGATAAATACTCTTTTATTTTGAAAAGAAGATTTCTTTTGGAAAAAACTTTGTATAACACCATAAGTGATGTAATGTAGTATTTTCATAACAAAATGAGTGATTTTTTAAATAAAATGGTTTCTAAAACAGATTATATAGTGACCTTGAAAATAGGTAAGAATTTGAGAAATTCCCTTGAATCGGGCTTGTATTTTGGAAAAAACATTGAAATTTCCTTTCAAAACATGTAACTATCCATAAAATAAGGAAGGGTTCTGGTTGGTAAACATATATAGAACACTTTAATAGATTTAATGAGTATTAAATAATAATATATAAGAATTTCTTTGAGTTAATTAGACAATAAAATTAACCCGAATGAAAATAGAGGTTCGGGTGAGAAAACCCTTACCTTAAGTTCAACTATGTTCCCCTCTTGAACTTAAGGTCCTAGAATATGAAACTATACTCATTAATAACTTAATTAAAAACCTATTAGACATTTATTTAGTTTATTTTAATTATTTTTTGTTCATTTATGTCCGTATTGATAAGTTATAATATCGAATTTCGTCGTTCCAGAGTGTTCATTTTCTGGATTTTCATAACTGGTTCACTTGTTTTTAAGTAATGATGTTCGTGTGGAATTGTTGTAAATCTCAAGAATTGAAATTAAATATTATTAATGAACATTAAGAATTGTTAATGGTTATTTCAACCATTTTGTTACATGGAATGAGCATGAATCATTAGATGACAACCACTTCGATTATTTGGCGGTATTTGGATTATTGTGAACTAGTTTTGTCATAAAAATTAATAATATGTACATAAACTAGTTCCTGGATATTAATTAGATTATAATACATATATTGTAGTATGGTTCAATAATAAAATGTTTTCATGTATAGTAATTAAGGATAAATTTAGTAACATAACTTTGTCGTCCATGGAGGTTATAAATTGGAAACTCATGGATGTTGATTTCGTTTATAAAATAAAAGAGAGAGAGAGATATATATAGTAAGGATATTGATGATAGTTATTACATTCACATGATATAATTCCAGTATATAGATGATAATGGATCTATCATGGTCATTTTTACAGAGTATGTGAGGAGAGGATAATAAAAGTAGACAAATTGAAATGAAACTAAATGAAAAAGAAAGGTGCTTTACCTCTTGAAATAACCTCTTTGAGAACCTCCTTAAGGGAAGGAATTTTGGTCTTCTGATAAGATCATGAGCTTTGTGAACGTGGGGAGTGACTAGGGAAGAGTAATTTGGTAGATATTTGATGAGCTTCAAGGCTTAGATATGTGAAGAGAAGAGGGAGTGTGGGGGGTTTATAGTGGAGGAGGGGTAAATTTTGAATATTTTATTCATTATTTTATTATTTCCATCAAGAAAACCAATAGTGTTGTTTCATGTGACCCCTAATAGTAATAAGTGCATGTGAGTTTGAACCAAGTGGACTTACATAACTTATAATGTCATAAATAGTATATTTAACTGATAATTTGAATATACGATATTTTACCATATTTCACTATTCATAAAAAATTCCTGAATTTCAGAAAAATCCCAAAAATTCACCCCTATCATTTTTTGACCTGTATAATTCAAAAATGAACTCCATTTTTCAAAAATAATTTTCTAAATATTATTAATTTAATTTTTAAATAAAATCATAGTTAATTCATAAAATAAAAATATAAAAGGTATAATTAGTTTTATATCACACTGAAAAATTAATTAAGATCTCATTATATTAACACCTTAAGAAAATAAAATAATATAATTATTTACTATTAATAAGGGTCATATTACAATTCATATTACTATTCATAAGGGTATGTTACTATTCAACAAAAATCAATTTTATTCTATCAGACTTCAAATGACTTAACAATCACAACTCTAGATGACCATTTTTTTAAATTCAAAACATAGAAGAGGCAAAGTTATGTTCAATGGATAGATTATAAAATGAATTTATTTTCAAAACCTTGGGGTGTTACATCTTAAGGATTACATAGTGATAAAATACCATCCATTAAATATAAACAAGGTAAGAGAGTCATCCAATGAATGTTTTCATAATAAATACTTTCACCACTTTCTCAAAAGTGTCAAACGGGTCTTAAGATCCTTTCAAAAAACCATCATTTTTAGAAGAAATAAACCATATTACCAAAAGGTGTAAACATAACATTTTCTATTTCTCAAACATTTATGAAACAATTCATTCAAGGAACTCATACCGCATTTACAAACCAAATCCATGTTTCTTAAAAGGTAAAAAGGGCCAAAAAACATCATCAAATATCAAACCACTTTCAAAATACAAATACACACTTATTTTAAAATTTAAGGCACTTGAAAATATTTCAAGACACATAAATTAATCATTTCACGTGCAACATATTTATTAAAAAAACCAAACCATACTTTACATACCATGAATTACTCACAAAAGCCAACTAGGCATTTCATCTAACACTTGGTGTGAAATATTTAACAAAGCAGTTCTAATTATCACCTAACAAGGAATAAAACACCACTTTTCACACCCAAAAAACATTTCAAAGGTCACACATCAATATTTAGCAGATAAAGGAGGTGTTAAAGGCATGAAATCAATGATTATTAAATTATAGAGGAAAGTACATGGTAAACCTTCCTCAAATCCATGGTGCATCAACAACACACACCTAAAAACGCACCACTAGGGTTCCAAGATCCAAGATCAATCAAGAGGAACCCTAAATGAACAAAACCCAAATTTTGAACCCCCATAGGTATACAAATACACCAAAAATGGCCACTAAAGTTATAAGAGAAAGGAAAATTTTAAGAAAAGAAAAGGAGAAGGATAGGGGATCCCTAACCTTTCAAACCGGGTGAAGATTCACCAAAAAACCACATTGAAATACACTTAGTGGCGAATGGAAAAACAAAAAACACCCTGGGAGGAGTTTTGGTTGTAGGGTTAGAATAGTGGAGGCTAAGGGAAGAAACCCCAATTAAAAAGAAGGATAAATGCCTAAAATACACTTTCTCAAGTGGGTTGCATGGTTAGCCCACACTGTTTAACAAACCATGCACAAACTGTTCAATTTCTGACTATCTAATGTCACACAGGTTGCACACTTTTCTTTCATGGTTAGTTAAACCATGCACAAACTGTGCGACCCCCTACACACTTACCTTCATGATTCAACTAACTATGTGCCTTCACCATGTAACTAGAAAAAAAGTCCCCAAAATCAAACCTTTTACCCCAAAACTCATCTAAATCAATGTGATAAACCATCCAACAAACATTCATCATAAAAAGGATCCACTAAGGGTGTTACAAACTCATTTTACAAGACACCTCATCCTCATACCTTTCACGCTAATAAAAAATTGGTCCAAAACCCACCCAAAACCTCCAAATCATAAAATATAAATCTGGAACACCCAAAACTCGGGAGAAAACCCAATATCCAAAAGATAGGATGAAACATAGGACGGAAACAAAAATCTGGGTGTGACAATTCTCCCCACTATAACACTTTTTCCCCTAGAAATCCACAACATTTTCTAGTTGATCGATCAATTACTATGGATTCTCAAAACAACCAGATCCAACCCCTCAATCAAAAAACATCCCAAAAAAGTCAAATAGAACTAATGCCACTCTCATGAAATAGACTCAAAAATTGAAACCACTTCTTGAGAATCAATTGGTAATTAGAGCCACAACCTTTACAAACATACTTCGAACAGAACTGTTGGGTGCACTCCAAAAATCCCAATGTTTACCCAAACCAAAAATGAAACTATGAAATCAAACAAATTCAAAATAAATACACTTCAACTGGACTAACACCAAAACCAAACAAAAATATATCACTAATATGGGAGGCCCGAATAGACTACCCACCATTTGAAACATTTGGGAATTGATTTTTTCACATTAGCAATTTCAATTAGACCCATAGAGGGTCACCCCACCATTAAGAAACAACAAGCTTAATAAAACTCAAAATATTCTCCACAAAGACAAAAATACACCATAATAAGTGGAGGGGAGGGGAGGGGTATAATGAAAGGAACTCTAATCCAAACATCAACTAACCCATAGCTCATAACCCCCTTACGACCACAAATGAAAGCCACACCCGATTCAAACGGTCCACCTAAAAATGGAAAACTCATCTGAAACATTCAAAATAATAGAGAATCCATAATATTAATGTAGAAACCACTTCACTATAATGGTTGAAACATGAGTTATCCAACCTCCCCACACCCCCGAGATTTTTGAAAATGCACCAGCTTCACTCTGAGGCCATTTTCTATATCCCTGATGTTTGAAGCATCGAGTGCCTCAAAGTCAGGAGTTATTAATCCCTAATCAGAACTCCTTCTTTTGGTTTTAAAAGAAACTTCATATCACTCCAGGAATAAACATAACATTATGATACACTAAAAAACTCACTATCTCAAACAATACATTTTTACCCAAATAGGGACTTGGAGATACCCACACCATTCTTTATCACTCTGTATAAAGAGAAGAATTAATAAGGCACCTAAAAAACACACCAAACACCACTAAGCATAACGGATACAACTGAGAGAATCATCATTACATTATGCACTTTAAATCAAGACCAAATTTCTCTCTACTCTAGAAAATGGGTTGTGGTATCCTTAAAATAGTTGGATTTAACTTTCAAAACTTGATAAAAATCCTTAGGTTTGTCAATTGGAAAGCTTTCCAATGGGGAATCACCCATAGCCACACCACGAACATCCATCAAATTTCTATGGGGTCGAACATAGGGAAATGAGAAAACCAATATCTCTATCAAAACCATCCCATGAAATAAAACTCACATAGAAAATACACTATCAAAGAGGTAAAACATCTAAAAGATTCCAAAAAAACTTTCTTAGAACCCACTAAACCCTTCTTCAAGACAAAACTACCAAAAAAATTCTATCTTAAAACACAACATAAACATAACCTCCAAATCATGAGAAATCTTGCCCAATAAACAAAACTTTTGAAGCATAGAAAAACAAGACACACAACCACTGGGTTACAAAAACACAAAAAATTCTATCTTAAAACCCTTCTAAAAAACATAACAAACTTGGTAGATTTTCACAATCATAAATGGTGTGTTATAAAGTCTCACTCAAATGAATATTTTCATGCCAATCCAGGCACATATGAACTCATGCGATTCTGAGCACTCATCAACCATGCCAATCTTAGGCACTCACTGCCCACATCATCATCCAACCACTTCCAACACATAACCATGCATGTTATCACTCATGGAATACACCAATGTAAAATCAAAATATTCTCCATTTTTATAACAAGTCATTAAACCCAATTCAAAATTCATGAAACTATTCAAAGGATCCCTAAAAACCAAGTAAAAAAACATTTTCAATTTCAATTTTTTAACCCATTTCATCGTGCTAAGAAATAAAATCCAATGAATTTCCATCCAAAAATACATTTTTTTCATTAAAAATATTTTATAGTATCTTAAAAAATAAAATTTCATCAAAAACCATTTGATTATAAACCCTCTCCTTTTAATTTAAAAAAAAATAAAAAACAACTTCTACTTTCAAACAACAATTTTCCATAAACCCCATGTTTTGATTATAAATGTCCAATCTCGTTAAATTCCTTCTATTTCTCCCTAATTGGTCATTTTACACAAATTCATTTATTTAAAGTCTTCTACAAGGTTAAAACTAAAAATCCTTTTTCCCACTTTCCAAAATCCAACCATTAACACTAAAAACCCCATTTTAAAATTTCAACCTGAGGTTTTTCAAAATAGATTTCACAATCAAAGAAGATACAAAAAAACTCCTAAGGGAGGAAACTAGTGTTAGTAGGTTAATTGACCAAAGGGTTGGTGGCCATATAAAAAACAAACCACCATCATAGAGAGCCTTCTAGGAAAATGACTCCACCTCCACATGGATCTCCAGGACCTTCGAGCTCATGTAGACCACTATACCAACTCCCTTTTCATATCACAAACACCAAACAATCCAAAAAGTTCATGTAAACCAAAAAAATAGGGCTTCACTTGGAAAACTGAGGATCAGAACAAGAAAGAGTTTGTGGAATCCTTCTCATTCCTAACTCTTGAGTCCTGAAAATCCTACTCCATCTACCTTGACATCCCCAAGTAATAAAGGGAACTCTGAAAATAATGGTTCTCTATAGATCCGACCACCACTAATATAATTTGTAACAACTGGATCCCACTAACAACACAAACACCCACGTTAACATGGTCGTCGGGTCCTAGCCTTTCAGGTGCTACCAGTTGCCACACAGACACTTGTTCCCCATCCCGGGGACCACCCACATGCTAGAACAGGTCATATGACTTATGAATATCTCCATAAGACAACACATTTCCTTTTAAATGTGCTTCGTTCTTACTCACACACACACTGGGAAACATCTCAAAAGGTCACCCATCTTGATCACTACTCTAATCCAAGCATTCTTAAATATGGTAATCTAAACAGGTAACTTCTTCGATACCATCTTTTCATGAACTAACCTGGGTTGAACCTGAACCAGTCACTCGAGCCGATCTGTGGCATGGCCTGAAGGGCGTTCCATATCCCCACGAGCTAGAAACTACTATCGGGCATCAATAGAGTCAACAAAGGGAACACTTTCACCAAATAATAATTTAATAAATAGAAAAAATTAAATATACACAAAGAATCCAAAAAAACAATTAGTTTTTTCAAAATAAACATCATTTATACAAGAACATAAAAATATGACAAAATTATACAAGAAACTCAAACTGAAAACCTAAAAACAACAACAACAACAACAACTCCATGTTACCTTGAGTTACACTCTCTGATACCAAGAACAACCATCACTAATGGTGATCAATACCAAGTTGAACCTATAAAAAACTCAGAAAACAATAAAAAACTATCGGTGTGAGTATTAAAACTCAGTAGGAATGCCCAAACAATACATTTCCAGCACACTTACTTTAAACTAAAATTAAAATAAACATCAATATTCAAAAACAATATACAAAGTAATCATTTTCATTCATTTTTCATTTTAAAATAAATCATGTCCCATTTCCCTTTTCTATTTTAGATTCTAAGTTCGTTTCCATTAAAGAAACACTAACATTTTCAAGGAAAAGATATGCTTTCATTTAAAAATGGAAAATGAGGGTATAAAACATTTTTATTTTGAAAAAATTTTCATAAACATTTGGAATCAAACTCATAACTTTACAATAAATACACCACACATGAAAGCACTATAATAATCACATAATAATGGAAATGGAAATAAACACAAAATATTAACCAAGTATCTCAATCATCCATAATAAGTAACTAAATGACAATAGACATGGGATAACATAAGAGATCATGAATGATACATAAAATAATAATACATGATACCCATGCTAGATTCATTCCTCACACGATGAAAATCAGAGTGCCCTAAGCACTCTTGTCCACCCTAACTCCTGATAGACTGAGGGGGAAATCCTATAGTAATAAACCCAATATATCCACCTACTATGGGCCACCATCCAGTGCATAATCTATCTAGTGCAACAATTGTTCTCATAAAATTATCTCGCTATGTCAGGTTCCTATGTATCATGTATAAATGGTTGATACAACTGATTCCAACTGAGAATCCAATCACATGCATATATAATAGTCATTCAAAAACAGGTATCACTTGAGTCACCACAAGGACTGATCTCATGCCATGGAACAAATGGATCTCAAAGGAGTCGATACTGAGGATCTCCCCTTCTCATAATGGATCTCGAGGATTCCACAGTAAAGAAATACCATCCATTAAATATAAATAATGAAATAGAATCATTCAATTGATATTTTTTATAATATATACTTTCACCACTTTCACAAAAGTGACAAACGGTCCTTAAGATCCTTTCACAAAACCGTCATTTTTAGAAGAAACAAACCTTCATTAAAAAAGGTGTAAACACTCTATTTTCTATTTCATAACCATTGATAAAATAATAAATTTAAGTAACTCATACCACAATTACAAACAAAATCCATTTTTATTAAAATTCCTAATGGACCACAATCCATCATAACATGTCAAACCAATTTAAAAAGAAAAATACACACTTATTTTAAACTTAAAACCATTTAAAACTATTTTAAGAAACACAAAGTAATAATTTTACATGCCACATATTTATTAACAAATATATACTACGATTTACATACCATGAATTACTCAAAAAATCCAACAGTGCATTTAATCAAAAACTTGGTGTGCAATATTCAACAAAACAATTTTATTTATCACATAGAAAGGCATAAAACACCGCTTTTCACACACACAAAACATTTAAAATGTAACACATAAATTTTTATCATATAGTAGTGGTTATAAAGGAATGAAATAATATATTATTGAATTAAAAAGGAATGTAAAAGGGAAAACTCCATCAAATCCATGGTGCATCAACAACACACACTCAAAAACACACCACTAGGGTTTAAATATCCAAGATCTATCAAGTGTTACCCTAAAAAACAAAACAACTAATTTTTCACCACCGTAGGTTTGAAAATTGACCAAAAATGTCCACAAGGTTTGAGGAGAAAGGGAAAATGGAAGAAAAGAAAAGGACAAAGAAAGGGGATCCCAAACCTTTCAAACCAAGTGATGATTCACCAAGAACCCACCTTGATATCCCCTTTGAGGGGATTGGAGGAGCCAAAAAACCTCCATGGGAGGTGTTTCAATCATAGGGTTAAATATGGGAGGCTAAGGAATGAAACTCCAATTAAAAAGATGGAGGAAATCCCAAAATACCCTTTTCTGAGTGGGTTGCATGGTTACCTCACATGGTTTAACAAACCGTGTGCAAACCGTGTGATTTACCACTATATAGTGTTGTAAAGGGAACAAACATTGGCTAAATGGTTATTTAAAATATGTGAAAACTATGTGACCCACTTCACACTTACCTACGTGATTAAACTAATCGTGCACCTTAACTGTGCGACCTAGAAAAAGCCAAAAACAATCACCCTTTTACCCCAAAACGCATCTAAATAAAGGGGACAAATCCTCCAAAAGCATACCCATAAAAAGGTGGCACTATGGGTATTACAAAATAATTTTAAAAAACACCTCCTCCTCATACATTTCACACTAACAATTAATATTTCCAAAAACCACCCAAAACCTTCACAACATAAAACATAAATCTGGAACACCCAAAACTCAGGAGAAAAACCAAGATCCAAAAGATAGGATGGAATAAATGATGAAAAAATTCTAGGTGTGAAACTTCATATGACATGATTTCAAGACCAAGTTGGATGAT
The DNA here is from genome assembly GCA_963277665.1 of Viscum album. Lineage (NCBI taxonomy): Eukaryota > Viridiplantae > Streptophyta > Magnoliopsida > Santalales > Viscaceae > Viscum > Viscum album. The sequence continues at coordinate 1,874,790,724 of OY728150.1, read as the reverse complement.
AAGGTATGATGTCCTAGTGTAGCCTGACCTGGGGGAATGATGGTCTTATATGATATAATATGTGAGAATAAAATGGGAAATGATGCTATATGTGACCTAAATTAATAGATAAATAAGTGAATTATAGCTTATTATGGTCTGAAGTAGAGGCTTAGGGTATGTACTATTTTTTAGCATCCTTGAGTAGGGATCCTTCACTTTTTTTGTTATAATGACCACACAAATATTCTTTTAGATAGAGATGAAACATGTACAGTCTAGGTTCATGGTGGTTTAGTTTGTGCACTATTTTTTGGTATACTTTATTTACTTATGTGAACACTTATTTGTAAACAAGATATACACTCTTATAAATGTGAAATCGTTTTAAGGATGAATTAGTGGTGCTTTATAGTGTTCATACTCACACCATTCATGGGAATCTCGATGCGTGTGTAGTCTTCACATATAGGGATCCAAGAAAGGGAAAGGGGAATGATATATGGTTGATATGAGGAGAAAGGGGTTCTTGGTGTGACCAGGATAGGATATGGGGGTTTTCCTTGGAGATTTATATATTTATCTTCTCAAACTCTATATATGCTGGCTTGGATTACCACATTGGGAGCCCAATTTATTTATTTTCTTGAATGACATGTGTGTCATTTTTTATTAAATTTTATGTCTTATCCTTCACTTTGATTAATATATGATGGTATTTTTTATTTATATTATTTTTGTAAGGATATGATACAAATGGTATTGCCTCCCCACTAACGGTGTTCCAACCCTAATTACTAATTAGTAGTGTCTTGCATATAGGGTGACACACATGAGTTCTTGTGGATATCAGGTTCAAATATGGTGATTCATGTTGGGGAATTACACCCCAAATAGCCAATGGAACTTAGAATATGGAAATATGTCCCACTAGGGCCCCTTACCACTTTTAACCACCTGTAATGGGATCATAGGTCAAGGGAGGGGACCTTAACTACCACTGGGCACATAGCCCCTGGAAATTCTTCCAATGTGGGAGAGGATACCATCATAGGTATATTATCTTATGGATTTGTAATATTTAATATATATATATATATATATAATGATATATATACATAATATGGAACAGTGTACTGATATAAGTCATTATGGTAGAACAAATAAGTTCTATTATTAAAACATGGTGGTGAAATTTTTTAAAATGTTTTAAGGGATATGGATACAGGAACTGTCCAATGATAAATATAGGGGGATAATACCATGAAAATAGCACCCATGGGGTAAAAGACCTTGTGCATAATCTATGATCTCTATTTTGGAGCCAATAACCACAATTTTGGCTAGGGTCCATAGAACGTTTTTCTAATAGTTTCACTATATCAGGGTGCCCTTAAAAACAAGGATAGAGTATGATATAGATGATATATAAATTTTTTTAGGACGAATGAATTCTTACCTAAAAATAATTTTCATATTGAAATGGTGTGGATGGATTGGCTACATGAATGGGTTCTACAAAAACATATTTCCTGAAATTCCTTGGATAAACCTGAAATAACTTCTAAAACAATCATGGTTTATCGAATTCTTGAAGTTCCCAACGGTTCATGAAGTCATACTGAGAGGGTGGGTGGTGAATAATTATACAAATATTTTAAAAAATTATTTAAAATTATAAATTTAACCCCTATTATTATTTGAACCTATTTTTTGTTAGGTTGAATAAAACACATTTTTTTATAAACACATTCACAACACATGTAAGAAAAAAAATATAAAAATGCATAGTATTTTTACATGGTTTAATCCCAATATGGGTATCTACTTCTTAATATATTATTGTTGAGTTTGAGACCAAGATATCTACCATATTAATCATGTGAATATAAGTGTTCTATATTATGAAAATCCTAACACTATCTGTTGATTGTCAACTATCTCCTAACATTTTTATTATATTATTTATTTCAAGTTTATAGTGGAAACTAAAACTAAATGAGAAATACCCATTGAATTCAAGTATATTCCACACTTTAGTTACACAAAAAATAATGTTCTTATTATAAGAATTTAACAATTCATAATCAACACATGATAAATTTTTCAAGATCTTCAATATAAAAAACTTATACATTATTTGGATAATTGGACTATCTCATTTAATCAATATCTCTAGAATTCAGACCTTATATAGGAAGGAAACATTGTATTTTCATATTACTCAATTATATTAACATTCATAACTTCTTAAAGATGCTAAATGTTGAACTTTATCACTTTTTTTAATAATCTATAATCTAAAAGTGTCAAAATTTTAGCTATTACTTAGATATTAAAATCTTATACATGTTTAATAAAAACATTATTATAGATCAATAACATCTGGTTTCTTAAATTCTAAAATCATCTCAATGATCTTTTATAATCTCATGTTTTGGTTACCTTAATTCCTCAACCAAAATAGTATACAGAATTTATAGTTTGGATTCTTCTTATCTCATATATCATCCTCTCATGATCTATTTCTCTAAAAATGATCTCTTCCTCTTTTATATCTATCATTTGATATTGAAACATCCATGAAATATGATTATTCCTCAATTATGTTTTCTTCATTCTAATAAATCCATCATAACCAAGGTTTCCCCACATTTAAGTCCATATTCAATTTTCTTCACACTTTCATCAAATCTTGACATGAATCATGTTTTTACTATTTATTTTCATATCTGGAAGTTCATATAGGAATCATCACATTAATTTCATGAAATAAAATATTAAACCTTCCATATATTCTATTCAAAAATTTTAAACATTAAAAATCATTCTGACATGGCCTTAAAATATTTAAACCTAATTTTCCATTTCTACAAATATTTTTGAATCATTTTCCATAGCTTCATCAAATCATATAAATTCTGGATTATGTTATATCACCCCCATGGAACTGCTTCTGATCTTATTATCTTCTAATCATATTTTTATTTTGATCTTATTCATCTTCTGATCTCATCTTCTTTTGATAATTGATAATTTATCATTTTTTCTTCTTTATAAATCTTCTTGGAAAACTAAATATCAATCTTATATAACACTTGATTTCACAGATTTGGTCATTTATATTATAGAATCTTAAAAACAACACATGTGCTACATGTATTACCACTTATTTAAGATTCCAAAACTATACTTCCTTCACAATAATACTTTCTAATTTTACTCATCCAAATATATCATCATTATTAACCTCTAAATCTTATGGGAGTTTTTTAGTACATGATTATCTGATACCATTCCCAAAATTCATAGCATCATCTTCTATATTCACCTCTTAGGCTCACTCAAGATTAGAGTTTCATTATTTTAACCTTTTCCAATTCATAGACTTCTCAAATTTTTCTTGAAATAAAGCCTACTAATTATTACAAATCAAAACATTTCAAAGGAGTATCCTATGTGATAATTTTTCAATTATCATAATTATTTTAAATCGATAAAAGAATTATATTCAAAAAATTATGTAACCCAGATACAAGAATAATATATTTCCAAATCTTCTTTTATACCTTTTTTAATTTAACATGACATGAATCCTCTTTTATTCTGGAACCATTATTATATGGTTTTACATATAAAGGTCAAAATATCATAATATAATATCACGTGTGAATTTTTCAGTTATTTTAACATTTATATCTCTCTCATATACCTAATCTCCTAGATGCACTCTATCTCACTATCCATAACTCATCATGTAACTTTCAGAAAATAACTTCTGGAATTAACTATGGGTTCTAAAACCCATAAATACTCCTATATATGGTTCAATTACTCATATAAAACCTATATAATTTGATATTTTCTATTAAATACTCAATGATAAGCCATAGTGACTCTTAATTATATAGACCATTTTCAATACTAAAATTATTTGTTACCTATATATTTTAAACAAGTACATCATGACTTCCTTCCAAGAAACTTATACAATGTTCGTGGGAAACGTTATCAGATATTCATAATTTATACTTTGACTGAGTGATTCTTATAGTCTCTCTAGATCTTTATCAATTATAACTATCTTTATCTTCCCCGAATTATGGGGACACAACCTTTATATAGATATCTAATGTATTATGGAATGTGCATTCAATATCCTTATAAAAATGAAATTCTAGAACAGAAGTAGCCAATGATTTTGAAAAAAAAAATTCTTCATCATAATCAATTTTCATTTATTCATGTTAAGTTCAACTTAATAAAAAACAAATATATATAATTTTTTTTAAAAAAAATAAAACATTAAATAACGTCAATATTAACTCTAATACTTATTGAAACAAACTCTCTTCCATTATCAAAATTAATTGTTTAAACTCCCAATATTCTTTAGTTATACCTTTTGATATTAGATCTATACTCTACTAATTTTCTAAAATAAAGTCATTTAAAAAACAATATTTTCTTTTAATACTACTTCATAATCTCTCTTTACCATCACATGCCTAATTTACCAAATATTGACAAAAAATATAAAATTCATCATCAAAAACCATTGTGTTCTTTTATCTACTCCATTGGATTATTTTCAGAACAAACATAAAAACTAAATTTATTAATCTCATCAGTTTTTATTATGTTTTACTCTCCTCCTTATTAAAAAATCAATGGTTTAAGATTAATGGACTGTAACATACATATCGTACTCTAATAATGAAATCAAATTTTATTTTCTCTCTTTTATCTTATTTTATATTTAATTTATATCATGATTTAAATGATATAAGGATCTAAAAACATTTCTTAATTAAATAGGTAATAAATGAAGTCGTATTCAGTATTTATGAGAAATAATAGGTTTATAAAATAGAACTGACTAACTGTCACATTAAATATATAAACAAATTAATTCATCAAATGATGTCAACTCATTATTATTCTATTTGGTTTTGTTCAAAATATTTTTATCTTATCGCTTTTATATAACTCAATAAATTTATTAAAAACATTTAGACCAAAGTAGGTTTCGAAATTTTCAATTTACTTTTCTATTTTTAATAAAATATTGAATCTCTCCCATTTAGATTTATAATTGATTTTTCAAAAAAAGATAGTATAACATGATAAAGAACTATAAATTTTTTTTCCTTAACTTCATAGCATTCAAAAAAATAATTTCATTTAGTTTGACATAATATAATTCCAATATCACATATTTCAACACTTTCCTGAATTTTAGATTTCATGATATTTTGATATGTGGAATCAATTTAACCCAACTCTTTCTCAAGGGATGAACTCCAACCATATTAATTATCATGGATTATAAAACATTATATGTTGTAGTCGATATAAATATAAATATTGTACTTCTATGATGGATATCTAATTTTCTATAAATTTTTTCATAGTTTTTATGTTATATTTGGGTATTCTTCTATAATTGTATGACTTATAATTCCCTTGCATAATGAAAAATTAACACAATATATGTGGAAATTAGTCATTTTATCATTATATTCTCATTTAAAGAAACATAATTGGGAGATATTTATCAACCAAAAAATACTTATAAATAAACTCAATTTTTGTGACAACCCTTCATGCTTTCTATTTATTTGATATTCTAAACATAACTTTCCTTATGATTTATATACTTCGAGTTATTTTTGGCATTCACAAATTGTGGAACTTCCCTTTTCACATTATATAGTAAACAAAAATTAATTGTTTTTTATTTCTTCTAAATTAATTTCTAATTACAACTTGGTTAGCCCAATATTCATATGTTCTTTAGGTTAATTCTCATCTTTCATCTTGTTTGAAAATTTATTCTTCATAGTAGCCTTTATAATACATGAGTAACTTTATTTTTCAATCATTTTATTCACTACCTTATAATTTCCTAGTGAAAATTACTTAATATATTCAATAATTTACCTATATTTTTGGATCTTATATATATATATATAAATATATTCAACAAACTGTAAGTTACATATATTAAGAATCCTTCCTCGAATTTAAAATTCATCTTCAGTTATTACTTCCACAAAACCATTTATATTTTTATTTCTTAGTTTGATTCTATTTTTTGTTACAACTTTTATAATTTAAAATTAATTATATATTATTTTTTACAACTATACATGGTGTTTAATTTCATTCAATAGTAGATTGATCTCTTTTTTGGTGTAGTAACTCTCTATACATTTTTGTTGGGTGTGATTTTTAGCATTTAAATACATCATACACCCCAAGTTAGACTCACCATCTTTCTTCATTTTAATTTTCTTTACCTTTTTTGGAAATATTCCTTTAGTTTCAATTCAATAAATCATAGAAATTTTAAACCTATAATTATCATTCTAATGACCCCTTTTATTAAAAAATCCGTAAATGTTCTCATTATATTTAAATCATCTAGATGTAAACAAATTTACTTTTTGATATAAACATTGGTTAAAATTATTAGTATTTCATTTTACATCCACTGAAATAACCCTTAATGTATTTTTTTCAATCAATGATTGACATTTTTTTTACAAATAATAATTATTCATGTGTTGGAATTTATCTCACCACCAAAAAAATCCAACAAAACTAATTTTTTCCATAGAATGGTAATCAAGATTATCTATTTATCTTGTTATTTTTTAAAAATAGATATTCCTTTTAAGCTCCTTTTATGGAACCATGATTCCATCCCTTACATCCACCTTTGTTGATGAAGTAGATTTATTAAAAATTTTCTTAACCCACATATATCTAGAATTTAATTTATAACCTTCACATTTTAAGGTTATATTACTAGTACATAGAAAATTCGTAGATAAAGGGTTACCTTAACCTATTACCATGCATTGGATTTATCCCATGATAAATTTAATCACTTATTTACTCTAGAATGAATCATTTTATAATTATAAAAATTTTCAAAGTCTTTCTTGCAAAAATATATTCTTTTAGATTTATGTGAAGATTTTTATTGAGTAACTTATATATTTCTCAAATTTACCTCCATCTAAAGGTGAATTACATTTAGACTGTTTATATTATCTTCATGATAAATTATTATGTTTTTTAATTTTATTTCCATCTTCTAAACTTTTTTTCCATGATCCTAACAATTTTCTTATAGGAAATTTTCATGCTCTTTTATCTATTCATCCTTTATTTCTAAATAAGCATGTTTTACATCAACAAATTTATTAAATGCATGAAACTTATCATTAAAGGTATTATTAATCTCACCTTTCTAATCACTTTAATCTTTATATAAATCTTTATCCATGGTGAAAATTTATTTTTATAAAAATATATTCTATTCCCTATGTTCAATAATATTGTTGAAAATGTTCAACATTTGTAACTTTTTAACCTGTTATTTCTTGATATCAAAGAATTCTAATTCCAAATATATTTTCTAGTCATGTATTTCTTTGATGATGAAAAATTTATAAGTGAAATGTTTAATAGGAATTCTAATTAAATAGACCAGTACAATTCATATCTTTAAAAATATTATTCTTGAGTGACATTCTCGATAGACTTATTAGAAAAACTAGAACATTGATTTCCCTCAAGTAGTGGAGAGTCATATTTCTACATTAAAAAATATATAAAATTTTTAACATTTATATTATCCATATTTTTTGGAGACTTGGACAAAATATATATGTTTGATTCAATAGTAATAGTCTTAATATTATATATTTTAGGTGACTCCCAAACTTCCTTGAATTTTTAATTAACTAATGTAATTTAAAACTAGCATAAAAATTTTATATCTATTCAAAGGGGTAACCTTTTTCTCTAATACCAATTGAATTCTTTAGTCGATCTTGAAATCACATTGAGAAGAGCATAAATTAATGTTAATTGGTTCTACAAAATTATTTCAACTTAAAACATTAACTCATTTTTTATAATTCAAACCTCTAAAAATGTTAGGATAAAATTATCTCATATGTTCACAAGAACATTCACACCATATTTAATACATAAAGTAAATATAGAATGGTATATTATATTTTTACAAAGTTTGATCCCGTTTTATGAATCAAATCCTTTATTTATATGATTTGAGTCCAAGACACATATATCCCCTATGTTACTCAAGTGAATTCAATTAGGATATCACCAAAAAGATTAATATTTTTTCAAAATATTTAACAATCTCTCAAAAACTTGTTTATATTTAATCCTTTCAGTTTACAATGGTAACTCAATCTAAATGAGGTAGATCATTTTCCTTTGGGTTGATTGTAAACTTTAGTTTCTTTTATGAAAAATTATTATCTTCCTCTAAGCCTTCATTAATTTAAAATAAACACATGTATAGTTACATAACATCTTCCATATCTAAAACTTACATAGTATTGGGATTATATGACTTTTTCACGTCTTCAAGAGAATAAACATTTGGATATTTTGAAAGATTAGAACATTCGTTTTTAGGTACAACTCATGTATCATAAAATCCAAGCCTCATTCTGGATGGGTACTATCAGACATTCATAGTTATTTTTCAATCTCACTACTTTTACAGTCTCAATTTATTCATGTACCACAATTATTGGATAATCTATAGTTTGATACAAAATATTGTTCTTTCTCACTAACTTCTAATTTATTAAATTATAGAATCTTTTCAAAGAACCTTCAAATCCTCTTGTATTAATTCCATAAATTATTTCACCCAAAAAATATTGGAATCCTTTAAGTCATATTCACTCTATATTTTTTAAACTCATATCATCATTATCTATTCTCATAATTGTCTCTTTCATAATTATATACAACATTAAATAGAAAAACTTATATGAAATAAATTTCTTCTTAAATTACATGTTCTATATTATAATTAATGTAGGATGACCAATACATCTCCACAATTTAGTCCTTGGTCAATCTTATTCACCACATCATCAAATGTCAACATGAATCAATATTTATAAATATTGGCTTTCAATCATGAATTAAATTTATATTGATAATCTATGTTATTCATTATCATTTTGATAAATACCCAAATACAATTGATCAAAAATCACTCAAGCAGAAATCAATTCGAGAAGGAATAATCTGAATCATAGAGTCTAAAACAGGGATGAATCAAAGCTCATCCAAATGACCACACTATGTCAAAAAAACATCATCTATGTTTACTACAATAAATACAAAAAATAGTTATGTAATGAAAGTAAATGTAATAAATATATCATACATTTATTTTACATGGTTTAGTCTAAAATTACTATATCCATGGGAGAAACATTGCAATGGTTCATTCCTCTTGAAAGGAATATTTATAGCTATATGAATAATAGGTAACCTGGATTACTAAATAATGTATTCTCAATTCCACTGTCAGAGTTAGTAAATAAGAAAAAGGTTGTATCACCCTTGTATGTATAGAGAGTATCATACAATCATCTGGTTTCACTAACCTATGAGAAATATGTGATTCCATCTATTAGACTATTCCAATTACTAATATTATATATTAATCCTCAGTATGATTTCCACCTATTATAAATCATAAAACTATAAAAAACACATTCAATATTCACTATCATCCAAAAATTTCCTATTAAATGTTATGAATAAGAACACATGCATAGAAGAACATCAGAAAAACCCCCTTCTAAAAAATACTCCTTCTGGATACATCCTACCAAAAATTATGAAGAAAATACCACATATGTCAATACTTAGATGAAGTGATTATATTTAGAAGAAACTCCTTTCATTAAATGGAAAAAATAATAGTCGATGTTGTATTCTCCCATTACTATAAACCTTCCACTTGAATACTACTTGATAGAAAAAAAATATAGAATCAATTAAATCGTATGTTCCATTCAATGTTCCTCTATATCTTTCTATTCACTCAATATTTATCGAAGAATAATGTTTCCTCAGTACTTCCAGACCCAAAATAATTGTAAACATCTCTATTGCATTCTATTTTCTAGCTATATTATACAACCCTAATTCAATATATTTTAATATCTTCTAGATGAAATGGTACATCAGATCAATGTGTTTTATTATTTAATGAAATAGTAAATTCTTAGCCAAATTAATTTCAATCTGATTATAATAATAGAGAAATACTTTCCCCTTACTATAACAATGCTCTTCGGCTAAATTACATAACCATTCCATCTCTTTTATTTCTTCCATAAAATTCATATAATCTTCGTCCATTGTAGAGAGTGCAATCATCGGCTATAAAAACGGCATATAACTGACCATGGTTCAACAAAAAGTAAGAACATATATGTTTTTTCTCAACTGAGAGTTAGAATCAACCCTAAAGTCAGCAAATATAGTCCCATGTGACATATCAAAATCCTCAAAATAAATATTTATAGCTTCTACCCAATTGAGATACTAAATAATCAACTATACAACTTTTGAATTGCCTTTATTTATATTTTCCATGAACTCGCTGACCACTCCCACAATAGAAGAAATATCTAGACAAGTAAACACCATATAATATATTAATATTATGACTGGTGAAGCCTAAAAATATTTTTACATATACTCCTTTTATTCTTCCATTCATGGTCCTTGATCATCTGAATGTTTAAAGTGACAAGTGATTAGTGTTTTAATTGGTTTACAAACACTCATTCCAAATCTCTTAACAATCTTTTGGATGTAATCCTTTTACGATAAAATAAATCTCCCAGTTTCTCTATCATTTTCAATCCTTGGGCCCAATATCATCTTATCATCACCAAGATAAATCATCTCAAACATTCCATACAAGTTCTACATTAACATAAAAATCAGAAAAACATTATGTATTACTAACAACATATCATTCACATAAAAAATAAATATTATTATTTTACTTATAGTGAAATCCTTCCAGAAACTACAATGACCAGATTTAATTCTCATTAAACCATTCACTTCCATGAATAAATCAATCTTCTAGTTCTAAAACATCGATGCTTGTTTAAAACAATAAAGATTCATTATTTTTTACTCCAATCCCTAAATATGATTTTTCATAAAACTAAATGGTTTCTTCAAATAAATTTATTCTGCCAAGTCCCCCTGATGAAAATAAAACTTCAAATTTTTTTGTTAAAGATGAATTTTTTTGGAATTAGTAAATATTAAAGTACTTCAAATTGAAGTATTTTTAATTACTAATGAAAATATTTTAGATAATTAAATACCTTCTTTTTATAAAAACCCTTTCAAAATCATTATTTCCTGATACCTCTTTCTTTAATCATTTTCTTCTTTCAAATAAAATACTGACTTTATCTTAAGAGATTTATTCCCCAGTGGTAGTTTTGTTAGCTATGTGTGTTATTAACTAGCAATAATTCCAACTTCTCCTATGTTGATAACCCTCACTTTCCATAATCACCCAAAGTATATCCCTCTTCTAGAATTTATGGTCCCCCCATAACCATAAAAATTAAGAAACTAAGATAAGATCCATACAACAAAACCAGTAATGTGATCCTTGAATATATTCAAAAATTATCCTATAATTCATCTTCTTCTAAAACTAAAACATTTTTACCTTTACCTTCTGGAACTCTTAGCTGAGTTTCACCAGTTCCATAGCATACAAGTATATCTTCTATTGTATGAAATTTGAAACATTCTTCACAATCCTATATACTAATTTATAGAATATGTATCCTTCCAATAGAAATATCTATATTTAAAAATTCTATAATATGTGATCTTTTGGAACCACTATTCAAATAAACTTGAATTGAAGTTTAATCTTTAGCCTCAGCCCCCTTCACCTTAATGGTCAGATATTTCTATAAGATCTACTCATTTTAGGGCACATTTCAGCTCAAGAAAAAAAAATTCTTTTCATCAACCTCAATGATAAACCAAAGTATTCATCACCATATACTATTAAGAAAAATTGCCAATGTTTTACTTTAATATTATCTATTTAGTTATCATCCACATGGATATAGGGTAAAATTACTAAAATACAAGATGAGAAACTTATGGAATCAATCGAAACCAAAATTTGTCTAGTAATGTTTTTCTATTCATGCTAATAGAATTATGTTTACTAAGTATTTTTAATCTTCCCACATCTTATTCCAAAAATTCCTTAAGAATTACGGAATAAGAAAACATAATTTTTAGTTTCTCAGGCAATGTTAGATTTATTCTCTCAAAAATAAGATTTTGTTTAGGTTTTTCTAGAATAGTTCTCGAATATAATATTCCTATATGTCTGTAGTTGTCTAGAAGTCTGAACTTAGAAATTTCATATTACTTTAGGATTCTCTCTCCCCTATATCATTCCATGGAACAGATATTACAAACACTTTACTCTTATGTTTTTTAAAGTAAACCCATAATTTTCTTATAGAATATTTAATAAAGATTATGAATTACCTAACTCTTCTAATATAATGAACTTGTGTAGGTTCATAGATATTTTTATGTACTAACTCCATATTATGGAGTTTTGGTGTTCTTACTATAAAATTCAAAGTCACCTTCTTATGCATTAGGAGTATATAACTGTCACATCTTCGAAATTTTTTGTTATCGAGCTTCATTATGCCTATATTTGATAGAATGTTCATAATTTTCTCTCTGAGGTGACCTAACTGATTATGAAAATTTTTATAGATCTCAAAGGATGATGTTCCAGTAAGTGTAGTTCCCACTAATCATCCTTTAATATATAAAGACCCATATTTTACACCTCAATACAGAAAAATAGATCACTAATTAATCTTCCACAATACATAAAAAAATATACTAAAATTTTTTTATATCCAAATTAGTCGTATTTTTTGGTTTCTAAAAGTCTTGGAACATTTATCACGCCCTTTAGTATAAGAAACTTTTATTCTTGGAATGAAATTTCACTTATTGTTTTCCCATAATATCAAAAGCTTCATCAGTATCAATATTCACTCTAATAAGATTTCTGATCATATAATTTACCATGGTTCCATTTTTTCCTATGGAATGATATAACAATTTTGAATTTGTGATCCATTATTCAACATGAATTGAAAAACTAAAAATCAGGTTTACACCACTATTTTTGAAACACTTAGTTATCTAGAACCAGTACTTTGATTTTTTTTCCTTCATTAATGAAAATATTTCTTGATGTGACCACTCATTTTGTAATTACAATACACAGGCCAACATCTAGAAGAGTTCCCAATGATCCTCTCACTTGATTTCTATTATTGATTCTGATTCTTCTAATATAGCGAGTTTACACTTCCTTCTGCATCCAATACATAACTATAAGAAATTGAACTCACTTTCTATCATATCTCCTCACTATAAATCGTGTTCTGAACATATGTGAATAAAAAATCATTATTTAATCTTTAATTAATCACAACTATCGCTATAGACTCCAAATATTCTTTTAAAGTTTTTAAAATCATAATTTCCCAAACATCGTCTATAGATGTAACTTTAAAATACACTGGATTTTTATATATTAAGTTTAGATCATTTAATATATCTAATATTTATATTCTTTACAATAAACTCTTTCCAAGTGACCTTCATAGTAAGCACACTTTATTTAGTTAAGTATTTTTTTCATTCATATATTTAAAGAATTCCATAGATTCCATTATATTATTCTTCACCCAATAGTCTAAGTCCTCCTTCCAAAATAATGAAATTCATATCAAACCAAGTTCCTTTTTATAAATATTTTTTCATTCAAATTTATTCATAAATTTCAACTAAACACCATTTTCAACACCAAAAAACACGTCCAAAAGATATTCCAAATGATTCTATACCTGACTCAAGAGTGTATCCCATTTCACAATCTTGGATTTGACTGGTCGTAGAGCCCAAAAGGAGTTATAGATTAGGTGTTATAGAAATTCAAATTTGGGCTAGAAAACTTGTTCGTAGAGCCCATTCGCGGAGCCCACTCTGCAATCGTGGGGTAGAGGAACTTGATCGGAGCCTCTGTGAGTATGAGGAACTTGATTGGAGCCTCTGTGAGTGCCACAAAGTCCGTGAAGGAAGCATACGTGAGTCCGAGGAACTTGATCAGAGCCTTCGCGAGCACCGTGAAGGTCGTGATGGTTGGCTCCATGACTCTGAGAAAGTTGAGGGAACTGCCTCTAATTACAGAGCATTATTTCCATCACAATATTATTTTTTCTTCAAAGTTCACATTTTTTCTCCTCTATGATGTGCACCGACCTCTATCACCTATAAATAACCATCTCACCCCACTTCACAATGACGGTTACGCTGCCCCTTTGGTGGCCAATCTCCAATATCACAGTGCTCCCAAGCACCGTGAAGTGATTCCTTTCATAAAGGCTTCCAACCGTTTTAAAGGAGGGATCCCCATTCAAGTTGCTCAAGTATCCACTAATAAATAATCCTTTTTTGATCACTCTACTAATAATTCTCCTTACGCTAAGGCGAGGCCATGCTCCACGAGCACCTTTACTTTGTAAAGCTTCTTCGTGAGACCCAGAGCTCTGTGAAGCCCCACGCTCCATGAGACCCTAAGCTTCACAAATCCCCACGCTTCATGAGACCTAGAGTTTTGTGATCTCCATGCTTTGCGAGAACCTGAGCTCCACAAAGCTCCATTCTTCGTAATACCCTATACACCATAAACTCCATTCCTTTGCAAATCCATATCCTTTGCGAAGCTCCAACCTTGTTCGCCCACTGGTCCATACTGTGGGAGTTGTGCCCCCACACCCCTTCTTGGGATCAGTTATTTCTTGGTCCCTTCATTGCTATCACTATCCCCATTAAAAATGGGGAGTTTCCCGGTGAACTTTTTGGGCCGGGACATCGGCATTTTTCATTGTTTCCTTGTGCACACCCACCATCCACCTATAAAATACCATGATTCAAGATACTCCTCCACACTCTATAAAATACCTCGAGTATATATATTCCTCTTGGTTCCTTTCACATTTCATGAGTTCATATTCTCATCATCAATTCCCTAAGTACCTTGAGTTGAACCATTCCTCCATCCACTCATCCAAACACCATCACCTGATTCCTATGTGAAGTTGAACCAGAATGGCCTACTCTTGTGTAAGTCACAACACCATCCATTCCCAGGATCCTTATGCCTGATAGTCCTCTCTTCATGAATTTAAACTGTAGTACACCCTATGTGACAAACATATGATGCCTCTTGTTTTGAATAAGGAATTACTTGTGTGCCAAGCATAAGATACCAATAGTCATATCTATATGGCTTTAAACTATAGTACACCCTATGTGAAAAACATAGGATTCCTCTTATTTTGAATAAGGTATTCCTTATGTTCCAAGAATAAGATACCAATAGTCTTATATATATGAATTTAAACAATAGTACACCATATGTGAAGAAAATAGGATTCCTCTTGTTCTAAACAAGAGATTCCTTATGAACTAAGCATAATATTCCAATAATCTTATCTACATGACTTTAAACTGTAGTAAACCCTATATGAAAAACATAGGAATACTCTTTCTATAAATAAGAGATGTCATATGAAACAAGCATAATATGAAAATAGTCCTCACCACATGACTTTAAACTGTGGCATTCCCTGTCATTAAATAATAGGATGCCTCCCGTTCCAAATAAGAGATGGGTTATGTGATAAGAATAAGATACATCATGCCATGATTATAGTGGTGTAATTTCAAGAATGTTGGGATGTGTTCAAACATTACATCACACCACCTCACACTTTCCATGTCCTTCATTTGAATCGTCATCCTATTTCATGTCTGAATGGACCCCCTAATGGCTTAGTACCATGCTGCTTCAGATCACCAATCATTCTCAGTTAACAGCCCAGAAGACTTCGGATGACACTTTTAGTTTGGCCCCTTGCTTCAAATATGGTCAATGGTTGGACCTCGATTGTTTATTTCCATCTCAGGCTAATGAGATGTGTATGATTCGTTTCAAATATGGTCAATAGTTTTCTCCCTTCATCATGTCACTGTCATTGTGTTTCGAATGTTGGGCATGTGATTCACACTTTTCATCTCCCCTTGTTTAGAAAGATTCCAACACCCTTGCCATTATCCCTCTTGTGAACTAGTGCATAGGTGTAGGATTCAATTATATACCTCAACCCATCAGTGTGTTCTGATTCCCTCATGGTCAAACATGTGGAAGACATTACGGGCAGCTTCCATGCATAATCCTCATTCACCATTGCCACTCCTTAGCAGTACTCGGGCTACATCCATGGGTAATCCCCATTCATCATTGCCTCTTCTTAGTGTCACCTGGACTACTTCCATGTGTAATCTCCATTTACCACCCTTCTTGGCTGCAACTTTTCACCATAATCATCAGGTTTATTGTCACCTCTTGTTTCTCACACCGATCATGACTCACGTGAGCTAAGAGTAAATAGTGACCATGACATCCTCTTTGGGTTTCCTTAGTGTGTATTCCACATGCCCCCCTTAACTGAAATATGTGGACATTGATCATTTCCTTCTCCGTGGAAGGTAAGTTGGAAGACTCTCTAAGGTTTAGGTATATCACCCATAGGTCCCAACCATTTCACGTCAGTTTTCCCCCATCCGGCATGATGACAAACTGTATGCCTCTTCTCATCCCGCGTGATGCTAAACTGTATTTATACGAACTATGTGGGTTTTGATCCCTGTCTCATAGACTTGGTATGTAGTAAGACTCCCTGAGATTCAACCCCAAACATTGGTAAACTTCGTTGTCCCCTTTATTGGGATCAATATCCATGGTCTGTCCCTTAGGGGCGTCAAACCAGCTCCTGGGCTGCTAATCGCGTATAAGCCCAACCATGTCTTTAGGTCGTTTTCCTCTACACACACCATGATTCTATTCACCCATCCTAAACTATGTTAACTTTGATTCCCTACCACAGTGATATATAGTAAGCCTCTATGTGGTTTAATCCCATCATTCATATCCCATCATGGTCTCTCCCTTGATCCTTTGCGTTTTTGGAAGGTCATTCCCCAACCTAGAGGTTCCACTTCCTCTGGGTACCATACATGCATCCATTCTCATGGGCCGCCTCTTTAGGTGTTGCATAACCCCATAGAATTACATGGACTTTGATTCCCCACCACGGGGATACGTAGGAAGCCTCGCTGAGGTTCAAGTACAACACCATCGTCAGCTTTACGTCGGCTCCATCCCATTACTCTCATCCACTTCACTTGACCATCCATTATATATCAGGATTATTACCCAGACCTCCATGTCCCTATGGGATCATGCCATCCATTTGGGTAACTAACCATGCATAATCCCAACACAATCCATAACCATCCGATGAAGAGAGCACCTCTTGTGATGGGCTAATATCTATGTGTAAGCCCTAACATGTCTTCGGGTTGTTGTTTTTTTGTACACCCTGATTCATCACCCCTTTGAACTGCGTGGATTTTGATCTCTGCCGTCTACACAGGGTACATGGGAAAATTCCCTGAGGTTCAATCCCAGACAATGGTAAACCTTGGTATCCCCCTTTCTGGGGTTCACTGTCCCTTATCCTCCCTCAGTAGTGTCCAGATCAGCATTTAGGGTGTGATATCATCCCTCTATGGCAAACACCACCCCGAATCCATCCTTATTGGGAATTCTGATCCATCCATTTGGTAAACCTTCCAGGTGCTCCCTTATCGGGATGTACCGATCTGATCTATCTCTATGGGATGTTCTGATCATTCTCATACCATCTCGGTAAGATTTTAAACTCACATAATACCCTTTGTTGAACATGGGAAGCTGAGTATGATACCCTACGATTGATGTGGAATGCCTCAGGTTCTGTTCCCTTGAGATGCCTTCTTATGAGGAAGAATACAGGTTCCCCAATGATCACGCACTCGGAGATACCCTAACATGCCTTATGTTACCATCTGCTTCGACTGAAGTTTGCTTCCCTATAAATACCCCTTGGAATGTCCTGACGGAAGCATCATAATTAACTAGAATCAACAAAGATGTGGCCCTAGGAATGAGATTAAAAAACCATGACTCAAATTTATGAGGGCGACCCTGACTAGGAGATTAATTCAAAGGAGGAATCCATGGAAGGAGGAACCGACATCCCATCATCATGTTTCGATCAAGGAGTAAACATCCCTAAATAAGCGACAGATTTCGCCCGACTTTGGAAAGTGGGAATACAGGGAAACAGCCAGTGCCTCCTCACTGACATATTCACACCCTAGTGAAAGCATTGGAAATAACTATTCATCATAAGATCCGGATATTTATGAATGAGATAGCCTTATATAATGATTTAAAATTAATTAAAGTATTTTCCATTATATATAATGATCTATACCTTTCCAAATTTCTATGAAATCGTTCTAAAAAATAATAATTCCCATTGAAATTCAAGAATATTTGAAGAAGGATAAATTTACCTAATTTTCTAAGAAAATAGTTGATCCTCCTATGATTCAATCCAAAAATACCACTTATTAAAAATATATCTTATGTGTTATTCTTATGATAGAACACTAAAACCATTCAATTCTAAAATAACTTTTGGTAGAAACATATTCTATAAGGGACTCTATAAATTATAGTGTTTTGGAAGTTGTATGCAATAAAGTTCACCCAAATCACCACACTAAGTTGGAAAAAAATAAAATCATGCTCCCTTAATCTAATAAAATATTCATTAATAATTAATGTAAATATATTAAATAAATAACACTTTGGTTTTACATTATTTCGACTAAAATTCCTATGTACATTAAATAATCATTATAGTATTTTATTGACCTAGAATTAAATATTTACATATTTTTATCTAATGAGTCAACTAGATTACTAAATAATGTAAATAAATCTTACAATAATTGTCAGTACACAAGTTAAAAGTGGTCCCACCCTCTTTTTTGTATAGTTTATCATGTAGTCATCTAATTTCACTAACATCTGATAAATATCATAGTCTATTTGTTCCACTATTTCCACTACCACTTTGGATAGATCAGAAACTTCTCAAAGTCACATTGAACATCCTCTTTCTTCTAAAAAGTACTAATTGAACTTATATAATATGACCACCTATGATGAAAAACACCATAAGAATGCATTTTTTAACCATTAACCATTGAGAAACATCCTTCCTTAAATACTAATGGAAACCCCACCTCTTACACTATTTTAATGAACAAAATATCCTACAGAACAAAACCATCATATGAATTGACAAAAATTAACTAATATAGTATTCACAAATTCCTAACAGGAATAACATTAGTGATGGAAACCATTTTTGGAAACTGTCAAAGGATATTTAAATTCCTTTAAGGGTGCAGTTGTAGTAGTAAAAAATTTTGAAACCAATGATTAATGCTTTAATGTTGTTATCACGATACAAAAGTAAATAATAAGATCACTATGTCTATTAAATAAAGTAATATAGATTTTTGAAATTAGATGAGATATAAGTAATTGGGTTTTAGTTTGGATTCCCTTCTTGTAATTATATAATAGTACTTTTGAAATTAATTGGATTTTTTATTAATTAATTCACTCAAAACATTGACAAAAAATTTCATTTTTTATCCCTGAAAAAGTTTAATGATAATGAAAAAAACCCTCACAATATCCTTGATTATATTATTATCCTTTCAATGTGTGAATGCAGCAATGATCCTTCATTTAATTTATTAGTCAATACCAAATCTATTATTGAAATTACTAATAATCCAAATTATATCACTATTTCTTCCTCATGTGTTTAGTAATCACTAAACACTTATCTAATTGACTCTATATTAACAAATAAATTTGACCAAAAAAAGAATAGGGGTAATATATTAATTTAGTCAAGGAAATAGTAAAAATCCATAACTAAATACAAACAAAATAATATTCATATAAAATTTTTAAATTTATAATTGAAAATTATTTTAATAGAAAAAATAGATCAAGGTATTTAAGTAAATTAAACTAGACTCAAGAATCATAAATTTTGGTCACCTCCCATTTTTTAAACCACTGACGGTTTAAAACCTTCCATTAAAGTATAAATAAATATATCATAAATTCTATAAGGAATGATAAAAATAGGGAAAAATAAATGGAGAAGTAAATATAGAATTAAAAACATTGATGGTTCTCTCTTCCGATCCTCCGATTCCTTTTCAATATTTTGATCATTTTCATTTGAAGTAGATCCCTCTTATATATAGTGGGAGGAAACCTCTATAAATACCTCATTCAAATATTCCTTATATTTTCTTCATTTTTGGTTAATGTTTGATTAAATATTTTTTCAAATTCTCCTTATTGAATATCCATATATCTCATGTGTTTCCAAATTTCATCTTGGACTCATACTCTATAGTGATGGTAGTATCATCGAGGGATGGTAGATTGTGCTAAAGTAACTCTTTCAGTGGTAGTTAACATTAAAAAAGTAAGTCAAAATTATAGTTTATCCCATGTCTATAGCTAGTGAAATAGTAACACGTATCAAATGTGAGTTCTTCTCCATGATAGAAGCATCTATCATCGGTAATCACTACATTAGTGGCATGAACACTATGGAAAATACTCTTCAATGAATAATTATCTCAAGGGATCAACACTAACATATTCAAAATGCCCATGGTGTAGGAAAATCTCTAATGGAAAAGAAATCAACTTCAGTATTTTTCTTCTTTTTTAATCGATGGTACGGCCTGAAGTGCAGCGTTATCAACTCGTTATCTCTCATATTGACACCCACCTCTATGTATTTAAAATTTCAATAGAATATTATCTTTATCATTTTGAGACCATGGTAAAATGATATTGAAAATAGCATAGGTTTCCCATCATGGTGATCTATGATATAGATTAAGGTCGAAGTATTGACGGTAGAATCTCCTACCATCCATAACAGTAGAAGCATCTACTATTGGAGATAGTAGTACTACTCCAATTATAGAAATAGTAGTTAATCCTTGTAATATAGTAGAACCTTATTCATGGTAGTATTTCTGTTTGTATCTCCACCTTCAGAAATTGTAGCACACCTACTGCTTCATCCAGTGATGGGTGGTCACCACACAATCTTAGGAAATAGCCAAAATGATGGTAGATCCGCTCCCCTAACAGTGATGGTAGATCCACTATTGGAGTATTTTCCATTAACAATCTCCATGGAAGCGGTATGAACACCGCAGTACAACCTCTTAATGGCCTAATTTCTTCAAGGTCTTTGCACTGATACATTCATCATTCTCATAGCATAAGAAAATATCCAACGGTGTAGAACCCCACTCAGTATTTTTATTTTGTAATCCATGACATAGAATGAAATATTGTGGCAGCAACTCCTTATCCCACATATTTACACCCTCTTAATTATAGTGAAAACTACCATAGCATAATTTCTTCATCCTCACGAGCCCATGGTACAACTATACTGAAATCAGAGAAGGTTCATCCTCAAGGTGACCCGGCCTACATTGTTTGGTAGAAGTAGTGATGGTATAATCGCTTAATACACACAATTATAGAAACATATACCTTTACCAATGGTAGTACAATTCCATTACCAATGAAATTAGGTCATCCATGTGGGATGGGATCTCATTCTATAGAGTAGTACATATAACGGTAGCTCCTCCTTTAGTGATAGTAGCACCTCCTTCGGTGATGGTGGGACACCTACCACTTCATGCTGTAAAGGTAGGTCACCACGATAGCTTAAATGGATGAAACAATGATGGTAAATCCCTTCCCCTACCAGATAAAGTAGATATGCTTCCCTACTGGTGATGGTAGTTCATTCATCGAAGAATGAAACATGGTCATTTCATCGAATCTCCTCAGTAGAGACTACTTCACACAATATAGATAAAATCTCTTAGGGAGTCCACCTCATGACTGTGCGATCGGGGAATATGGTTCCTCTTTAAATTGATCTAACATTTACAGTGGCCGGATCACACTCTTCTTCCATGAAGGGAGTAAATCTATATTCAAAAAGTTTTTCACTGAATTTTACCAAGGATCAATGGATGATCCATTGTAGTATCAAGCATATGTGGTGTCATTTATATTGATACCAAGATGTATCGATGGTGAAAATAGTGTTCATTAGTATATTTGATGTTTTCTTTCATATTCAATTGCAGTGGTGAAATCATAGGGTGTCTGAGGTAGGCGATAATGACTTAATTGAAGGGATGATCTTAAGTTTAAATGATGAACAATAGTAACATGGATTCTATCCCACATAAAATTTTGATACAGTTTAGAATTCACATATAATGAATCATGTGATACTAGTAGCTTAGAATCATTCCACAAGGTTGGGATCTTGATACACTTTCACACATTAAAGATTGGGTCACAATGACAAGCTGGTCACATGTGGGAATTGGACCACATACAGTGAAGGCTTCTCCTCATGTGGTCAAGTCTTCTCTTTTCCATTATGTCGGCTGTCTAGAGGGTTTTCTAGATTTTCCAGCCCATCATGGGCAAGATATATGGATGGAGACTCTCTTGGTTGGGGGATAACCCAGATACTCAAAAAAACTTTTACTCAAATTTATTAAAATACTTTGTAATATTCCTCAATAAATTAATAATTTAATTCCAAACATCTAAATTCAAATTTTTATTCATTTAAGAGCATTATAATTATTTAAATATGAATTAATTATTTTTAATAAAATAATAATTTACCTATTTATTTTAATTTATAACCATTCAATATTATTAGAAATATTTTAAAAAATTTCATAAAGAATTGAGTTCATAAAATATACTCGCACATAAAATAATCTTTCCCTTAAGAATAAATCTCAACATTTAATTGAAAAGAAACACCATGTTACCAATATTTAATTCTCATACAAATAAAATAAAAATTATTATCAACGTAAAAACAAATATTAATTTTCCAGATAAAACATAAATTCAATTTCACATTTTTTAAAGAAACAATTAACCCAATAATTTCACTTTCTACCTTCTAAAAATAACAGAATTATCCTTTCATTAATTAAATTTCATCAATTAATTATTATTAAGCATTACAAGTATTGATCTACCTCACTTTTTAAAATTTACACTCTTCACTCGTGATCCAAATTCATGTATAATTTTGCTATTATCATGAGTAATTTCTCATTTTCCATTGGAATTCAGAGGAACTAATTTCTCCAATTTATGAAGACAAAATTCACTTAAAATCAAGAGGAATTTACATTTAAAAATCTCATAACTCAAGGCATATGGTTGGTAGTTGTTGATGTGAAAAATTATAAGGCTCAATATAGATGATTAATCTCTTAATAATAAATCATGATCTAAAAGGTAAAATTTAAATGAAAACATCCCCTTAAAAGTGTCAAATCCAACTTCCCAAGATGAAATCAAAGGTCTGGAATAATTAACGCATAATGAATGAATTTCTAGATCATACTTTTTCTCTATTTTCTCTATTTTTTTCACATCACATTTTCATTTTTTTTATTTCTTTTGAAATAAATGATTGTAATAAACCTCACATCCACCACTTACCCATATATGATGAAATTCATAGGTCCAGTAATAGTTATTTTTTATTTTTTTAAGTTACAGCCTATTCTATTTTTTTATATTGTTTTCTATAATATGTTTGTTTTGTTCCCAGAAGAGTAAACCGTTAAAGTATAAAGTATGAATCAAAAACCATTCCCTGATAACCATAGTAAAACTACCACATTATTTCCTTACAATGTAGTTTATCCCTTCTACCATGACTTCCCTATCCCACACACTTCAAATTTATAATATAATGAAAAGTACTAAGAGTGGGGTAGGAATGGATATAAATGTATTGAAATGTGTCTCACTCTTAACAAAGTAATTCTTGGTATATATGTGATAAAATGATTAATTTAAAAAAGTTGTATCAATGAAAATATCTTATCAATAAAAATGAATCAATCGTATTAAATTGGGTTTAGCACAGTCATAGATTTAATAAGTTACAATACAAGTTCTAGTTGGTGACATGCCCCAAGATCACTATAGAATATGATCAAGATATAAGACAAAGTATTTGGTCTATAAGTCCTCTCGTGAATGGAAAATTTAATTTTGGAACATCAAAATTGCAATAAATAACAAAAAAAAGTAATTCACTTGAATTTATGAAATTAAAATCATGAACAATTATAGGGAAATTTTATTTACATGAATCAACCAATTCCCTCAATTCACGAGTCACCAATTTAATATTCATAGTTCACTCTAATCATTCAATTCTAAACATTCCTCATTCAATCTATTTATCATTGAAATATAGATCATGCCATCAAAATGATCGTAATAAATTCATATCTTCTAGATATGTCAAGTGAAGAAAAAAAACTAATGTGGTCATGTGGTTTCTAATATAACAAAGTTTATAAAATTTCTAGATCAAAATAGATTTTTCATAAAAAATATAGTGAGTTAAATTATAGTAATTGAAATAATTAAATCCCCTATCCTCATGAATATTTTTTTCCCTTACCATGTTATTGTTTAGGGCTTCCCAATGACTTCCTCTCATGATGGTCCTACCAATAAAAATAAAACAAGGGTAAGAAAAATTTAATTTAATCTTAGAGGGGTAGATAAAAGATGCGACTTTATCATAAAATAACAAAAATAGAAAACAATAAATTTCAGGCTTTATCCTTGAAGTACCTTTGATTAATGTCATTGGCTCGTTGTATCCTCATGAGAAGAAATCAGTAGATTGGATGGAGAAGTTTGAGCTCCTCCAAAGGTTCTTAACATATTCTCCTATGGAATGTTTATTCATTTTCCCATTAATATTAAATGGGTTTAATTTGTATTATTTTTTGATCTTAGCGAATCCAATGGGATAAACATGAGTATAAATAAACGGTAATTCTAAGCTTGAATGAATCTTATATGTTATTAACATCAATATAAAATTTTAGAGATGAACATGATCTCTAAGTTGAAAAGAATTTACCTAAATTACTTTTTCATATTCTACTTGGGTTATCTATTTATAAATTGTATAGTTTTAAAAATACTCTCTTATAATTTCTTCCATCTCTATTCACTAAATTGTTTTCTCTTTTTTAGAACTAACCAAATCCAAATTCATCTTTTTTATATCTCAGTATGATTGGTGCTCCAACTCCACATGTTGATGAAACTTTTCTCCATAAAAAAACTAGTAGGGTATCATACCTATAGAATTATTATAAGCTATCAAGTATTCCCATAAGGTATCATCAAGAATTATGCTCCAATACTTCTAGTTTTGTTTAAAAATTTGCTCCAATATACATTCAATCTCCCAGTTAGACACTTTGGCTAGGCCACTTATTTGAGGGTGGAAGGGTATAGATTTCTTTTTATACATCCCATAATTCTAAGAATACTTTCTATATTTATATCACAAATATGTTCCCCATGGTCAATTATGATGACCCTTGGAACTCTGAACCCACAAAAGATATTAGACCAGGAAAAACAACACACAACATTGGCATCTTCAGTCGTGGTGGTCTTAGATCCGGCTTATTTTGGGCCATAATCAAAAATAATTAGAATGTAATAATTTCCAAAAGACATAGTAAAGGGTCCCATAAAATAAATGCCCCACATTTAAAATATTTCAAAAAACTTATTGTTTTTTGAGGTATTTATTGTATATAAGAAATATTTATAGAAAATTAACATTTTCACACATTTTACAGTATCAATTAGCATATTAAAATAAGTTATACCAATGTATTATAGATACCAAGGATTTTATTTCCATTATTTGAGTTCCAAATTGATCTCCATAATAAATTTTATGAAAAGAACCAAATACATATTCCATTTCACTTTCCAGTAAGCACCTCCTTTGAAATTATCATTATAAATCTTAGAAAGGAATGGATCCTCCCACATATTGAATATAGATTCAGCATTTATTTTTCACTTTTGATGAGAGTTAAGGTTATATGGTACATGTTGTGTGTAAAAATAATTTAAAATGCTGACACAACATGGTACTACATCTTCCATGATGCACAGTTGTTCTCTCGATATGTGATTATTTAGTGGGTTGAGTTCTAGAATTTTTGTTTCAGTTGTGTTTATATGTCTACTAAAGTGATATTCCACCTGATTTTTATCTCCCTTTTTGTCCTTGATCTCTTTATTGATCTCTTTAAAGATTAGTACCCATATTACCAACCTTGAATTGGTTTCATCATTATCATTAAGTACCTATGTATAATATGATCAAAAAATAAAACCTATTTAGTTCTAAGTAAATATGATATAAATTTAACTAATGAAAATATAACAATAAAGAATTATATTTAAGTATTTGTGTGACTTATTTTATTGGAATCCAATTTTCTTGAGGATTAATTTATGATTTAGGATCTTCCTTTCATTCATTAGTAAAGGGATTTTCCCACATATTGGGTCGATTATTAAAAAATAAATTCAAATGGGTGCTCCTAATTTGGGGGTTGTATTATCAATGGGGTAATTTTTTTCTTCATCTCATAAAATGCCTTCTTGTAATCATCAGTAAAATAAAATTCATATTCTTTTAAAATAAATCTAGAAAGAGGGATATAAATCCTATTAAAACCCTTGATGAATTATCTATTGAATACCAGACGGACCAAGAATGATCTAATATGTTTTACACATCCTCTTCAATAAATTTTCAGGGAATTATGTGTCCTACCACTATTCATTTCTCCAGTATAGAATAATTTTTTTAAAATATTAGAAAATTATTTTTTCTCAGTTCGTTTTTTTCAAAAAAAAATCTAGATTCCCTGTGAAATTATCCAAAGAATCACAGAAGGTAGTAAAGTCAATAATTAAAACCTATATAATGTCCCTAATATGATATGAGAATATGATTACCATACACCATTGAAATTTACCTGGGGTGTTTCATATCACAAAAGGCATCCTCTTGTAAGAAAAGTTACCAAATGGAGAGGTGAACTATGTCTAATCATTGTCATTTGGGGTAGTTGGTACATGAAGATATCTTGAAAATCCATAAAATAAACAATAATATGTCATGAAATCTAACCATTAAATAATTAATTAATATAATTGGATATGGAACTGGTGATTTGATTAAAATTTAGATATTTAATTTATACTCTCCAACAATAATGAACTCTCATGGGAGTTAATTCATTACTCTCATTTTCCTCAATCATCAAACCAATTTTCTTGGGAACTAGATGGATAGGGATAAACCATTGGGAATTAGAAATTTGGTAAATAATATTGCCTTTTAGGAAATTATCTATTTATTTTTTAAATTCCTCCATAATGGTAGGTTTTATCCTCTTTAAGATTCTTATTAGGTTAGGTATCCTCCTCTAGAAACATTATGTAGGATCATACTTTTGGGTTAATTCTAGGGATGACTTTTAGGAATGACCCTATGTCTTGCATGTTTCTTTTTAAAATAAAAACTAATTTTTTCTCTTGACCTTTGGATAGTTCTTGGTTATGATTACAAGAAAATTTTAACCTTCTGTAAGATACATATATTTCAAATTGTATTGAAGAGTTTTAAATTATACATTAGTATGTTGTTATAGATATGAGATTGAATTCAAATTACCTACATCCAAATAATGTATTTATAGTGTAAATGGAATCATGTCAGTCACATCCATTAAATTATCAAATAAATAAAGGTTTATTTCATCATGAAATTTAAAAACATATTCTACAGATTCTTTAGTAAGTAATTTATTCCAGGGTTATTTCAATAGAAATTTGATCTCATAAGCCTAATAATTTTGAAATCATACATTTGACTTAAATGAGATCAACTAATTCATCATGATTTATTTAAATAAAGGAGTGTCTTTGTCATGGATTCCCCTTGGAGTCAAGGATGTCGAAGTTCACCTTGCTACCTCCAATATCCTTTGAAAGTGTTCCTTGATGAACATTAATGATCATATTGTCATTATTCATGAATGGTATAACAAATATTATGGGTAAAGTTCATTATGATTTATTATCCTTTATTGTTAGTACATAAATTTCTAGTAGAAAAATTAATCCATCCACTCCCACTAGTACATCCTCAAAATTTTATTCTAGAAAAATAGGGGATTTGTTTCTAATTTGGACTACCAACCTTAAGGGATTGAATTCAACTATTTTAAAATATGAAAAGGTATAATGAGATAAATAAACAAAGATAACACAAATCAATATAAAACTTTAAGGATCCAATATTTTAGAGAATATAAAATTTCTATGTATCTTGACATTCTTTGGGAAATGCTAGTGTTATCATGGCTTAGATAATCTTTCCAAGTCTAATTATCTCATTACCATATAGACTATTTATTTTGGTAAAAATATCCTTAATAAATTTAGTGTATTTTGGAATTTTTTGGATGTCTTCTCATAGAGGTGTGTTAAATTTAACCATTTCAAATGTATCTTTGATTTCTCTTTGACATTTATCTTCCTATATCTTCTTTGATTAAGTAAAACTAGAATGGAATGGAAATGTAATATTCCTCCTCTACATTTTTTATTCAAAAAGGATTTTCAATTATTTCCTTTATAAATATTATAATGGATTCTTCTTCCTTATTTTTGTCTTTTTATTTTGGTTAATTGGGTTGTTCTTCCATAGTCTGTCCTGAATTTATAGACACATCTTCATTCAGTTAATCTTTAATTTCCCTGTGAATAATTTGATAAATCATATTACTACTCCTTGTGATGATCATTATAACAACTTTCTTTAGTTTCTATATTTCTTAGGCTGGTAGATTTCCATCATTTGTTAAAATCATGTCCATGATGTTATTAAATTTAATTGAAAAATCCTTCATAATATTTTTCAGTTCCTCAACCTACATTCTCTATCTTCGTTCATCTAGTGTTGAACTAGACGAGGGTTTAAAAAAGTATATTTTTGAACAGTAGGAGGTTCAAAATCTTATCACTGTTAATTTTTCATGTATGGTTATTGGAAGGGGGTGGATTCTAGTATTGTTCCTAGAAAGGGGGCTGATTTTGTTATTGGTTGGAAAATGGAGGTCTAGCCTTGTTTTTTACCTCTAAATTTCTGGTGGGTTTCCCTTCCATATAGGGTTTATTTTTTTGAAATTTCATTGGTTGGAATTTCGATTCCCAGTCCTCCATACCCGGTATCATAGCACATTAACAAGTGAAGTGATGGTTTGATGAACATATATCATAGACCCGAGGTGGTGTAGGTTGCTCATTCAATTGGATCATAGCAATCTGTCTTACTAAACATGTTAATTCCTCAATCATGGTTTCAAATAAATGTGATGATTCAAAATATCTTGTTTCATGAATACCTCCTATATTTTTACCTTTAGTTCCAAACTATTAGGAATTGTGTGTTATCTTTTAAATTAGTCTCTTAGTTTAAATTGTATATTTTTCAATATAAGCACTTTTATATGATGAATTCAAGAGGTTACTCTTGATATACTTTATTCCTTAGAATAATAAGACTAAGAATTTGTTTTCTTCCATTACTTAATGTGATAATCTTTCACAATGATTCTTGAATCGTTCCAAGAACTCATAGAGGGTATTACCATTAGCCAGTTGGATGGTGTATATTTCCTTCCGTATAAATGTACTTTAAGAGTTTGGGATGTGTAACGACTCGAAATTTTTGAATAACTTTTTTTTCCTAACATTGTGTGTTATTTTATTTTATACTCTACAAAACTTTTTCATTTAATAAAATTAGTATAATAAAAATAAGACATTTGGGTTTCGACTGTTATATGACTGTTGGTCAATATGACCGTTGGAAACTAAATGTTGCGATTATTGTCTATAAATACAAGTGATCTTGGTTAATTAATATATAAAGAAGATTCGATGGCCACATCCAGTAGTCTCGGGCCGATTGAAGCCCATCTAACAGAACTTGGTAAAGAGGTAGCACCACTGGGCTTTACTCTGGACCAAACCAAAGACGAACTTCATCGTGTGAAACTGGAACGGAATCGCCTTTATGAGAAGTTCAAGATGATAAAAATCACCACTCGGGAAATGTTATCTGAGTCTCCCTCAGATTATCTCACCTTGGCACACCATACGCTTAGATCCTATGATGGTGTTATAAGGGGCTATGTAACGAGACCTTGGTTTCCTTATGTAATCCTTTAATAAATAAAACTTGTGATTTCTTCTTATGGTGAACTTTGTGAATTTACAAAATGTCTGGATAAATTTAGGACGTATATAATTGATGAATTTTTGGAAGAATGATATTTTAAAATATTTATGTAAACCTTAAATAATTAATGATGTGTAATGATTTTAAAAAAATGGTCTTCTACAAATGTGTTCAGTATGAATTTTGTAGTCTAATAAGATCAACATAATTTTTGATGAATAGTAATTTATGAATAGTGATTTTATGCTTAGGATTAGTATAGCGACAAAATGGATTAGTAATCTCACTTAAAGAAAGTATTAATATAATTTAGGCACTTTGATTAAGTAATGTGATTCAATAAAATAGGTAAATAAACATTTCAGAAATTATTAGCCAAGTATAAGTTTTTTCTGGTGAATATTGTTTTTTTAATTAAAAATTAAATTATAATTATTTCGAAAATTATTTTTATAAAATGGAGTTCATTTTTGAATTCAGAGCATCGATATTAGGTTATGGAGATTTTTGGGGATTTTTCTGAAAAAAATGAATTTTTAGTGAATAGTGTTTTTATATAAAAATTAAATAAAAATTATTTAAAAATTATTTTCATAAAATAGAGTTCATTTTTGAAATCAGAGCATCGATATTTGGTTAAGGTGAAACTTTGGTATTTTTCTGAAAAAGTTGAATTTTTGGTGAATAGTGAATTTTCAGTTTAGAGTTTTGGGTGTTTAATGACATCATTAAGGATGTAATAATTATGTAATAATTCTGGTCTACTTGTGAATAGTAATATAAGGTATGAGGTGTCCCAAGTGTCCAATACCATGGGCAAATACCATAGGCAAGCCCATGGTTTTTCCAATACCACCAATGAGGTGTCCCTGGGCCATTAATGCCTTGTCCTCTCACTTCCCCTATAAATACGAAGTCATTATATCATCCTTTCCATTCCAAAATCCTCCTCAACGACGTTCTAGTCTCCTTACCTCCCAAGGAGACCTCCCAAGGTTCCCTCAAGCCACCCAAGGTCCCAAACTTCAATATTTCTACGTTACTCTTCAAGGTAAGGAATCCTACCTCTCTCCTTCATTTCAAGTACTCTCTTTTATGTCATTTTTTAATCCCCTTGTTCTTATGTAGGGGGTGTTATTTTATATTTATATTACTTTTCTTTTTATGTTAGTATGATGAGAGACCCCCTCTTTCTTGAATCATTTCATTTTATGAATGTTTAAGTGGCGCTGTTAGGCTGCCGAATTTTTGTAAGGGATCCTACCTCTCTCCTTCATTTCAAGTACTCTCTTTTATGTCATTTTTTAAGCCCCATGTTCTTATATTGGGGGGTGTTATTTTATATTCATATTATTTTCCTTTTTATGTTCTTATGACGAGATACTCCCTCTTGCTCTCATCATTTCATTTTATGAATGTTTAAGTGGCACCGTTAGGCTGCCGAATTTTTGTAAGGGATCCTACCTCTCACTTTCTTTTCAAGTACTCTAATTTATGTCATTCATTTTAAGCCCCATGTTCTTATTTTGGGGGTGTTATTTTATATTAATATTACTGTCCTTTTAATTTTCATATGATGAGAGACCCCCTCTTTCTCTCATCATTTCATTTTATAAATTTTTAAGTGGCGTCGTTAGGCTGCCGAATTTTTATAAGGGATTCTTTCACCCTTCTCATTTTCAAGTTCTATTTTCATGTCAAGTCATTAAAGTTTATTTTTATTATATTGGGGTATGATATATATTTCCATCATACTATTATTTTATTTTCATATGATGAGAGATCATATTTCATCTCATTGATTCATTTTTTGAAGTTTTAAGTGACGTCGTTAGGCTGCCGAATTTTTATAAGAGAAATCTTATTTTTTTTTTCTTCCATTCAAGTTCTTCAATTCATATGGTATATCATTCAAATTTCATTATCATGTTCCCAAATCCTTTATATTCTTTCCCCATACTGGTTTATGGATCATTAATGAGTGGTTGACCCATGTCCCCTCTCTGTTCAATGTTTTCTAAAACCCTGTTACATAGCCGTTATGCTGCAGAATTTTCGTCTCAAAATGTCTTTCTCTTTTTCTCAAATTATTTTATTTTATTAAGTGAATACTCAAAGATCTTACTTCTACAAGGGTATTCAAATATATATCAAAATTTTATATTTTAATTCTGTTATTTACATACATGAAACCCTCTTTCCTTTTCTGTGGGTTTAAAGCGACATAAAGATCATGTCATTGAAGCAGTTTTTAAAACATTATGATTATGAAATGAAACCCATTTATTTTATTCTATATGGGTTATATATTAAATTTTTTATGATTATATATGTGGCTCACATGATAAGAAAGAAAAATTAAGGGTGCTCCCTGATAGCGCTCCAATGCATTGGGTAAAGACTTAATCTCTAGAGATGACCATTTTAACGATACCTTGGTGAATAACCTTGGTAATTTATTAATGACACCTTGGGGATGGACCTTGGTGAAATGGAAATGATTGTCTATGTTAAATGTTGTAGCCACATCTTCAAGTTATAAAACATGTTATTTTTATTATGATATGCCTCATAAACTCTTTCTCATGCCTTAAAGTTTTTTATCATGACCTTATTGATGTATCTCAAGTTCACATGTAAAATGTTTCTCTTGTTTCCCTTACTGGGCCTTCTGCTCACCATTTCCTTTGATGTATTCTCCCAGGTTATGAGATGTTGTAATGAAATTAAGATGAACAATGAAAAATCCTTTCAAGTGTTTAAGAATAATGTTTTATGTTGTCATGTATTAAGTTCTTGGTTTCCAAGACACTAAACCTTAAAGATCCTCGGTTTTGTATAATGTAATGAAAGGAAATGTGATAAAAAGGCAGGATGTTATAGTTGTTATCAAAGGATGGTTTAGTTATTTGTGTCAATTAGGATATGAAAACTTTAGGAAGAAGCCTATAGAAAATTTTAAATATAGGAAATCTTCCTGGTATTTTGGTGAGTATTGAGTAAGTGGTTTATCAACCAAGTACATCCATGTCTGGATACGAGCAGGTAGAGGTGGCTCTGGCACAGATGTACCTAGGGGTAAAACCCGAAAACACCGCTTTGAGCTAGACTCGAACGGGAACTGGTACACGACAATGGGCCTTGCTGCACACTTGGTTATGACACTACCGGGGGATATACTTTACTAAATTCATAATCTTAGTATGAACCATTATTAAAGGAATAAAGATAAAATAAAATAAATATTCACATAAGAATATATGATCATGGATAACCTATATTGGAACCTAGGGGATCACAGGTTAGGATATACTTTTCTTCTACAAGTTTATCCTTCTATGCTTAAATTTTCCTTTTCATGATTATTGGCTAAGTATTTAAGCCCCCTAATTATACTTTATTTTCTTAGTTAATGGAGGGAAATGGAAGAACATGTCCTAACAACCAATGTGATAGGAAATGAGATGATTACCTTATTAATATGACAAAGATAACGAGAGATCAAGTTTAACATATTGTGATTATTCCAAACCATCTATCAAAAATCACAATTAATAATTGGTACCTACCTGAATGCCCAAATTCATCAAAGAAGAAGAAGACTAAGTCTCAAGGATGTTCATCTGATAAAGTTGATAAGGGAAATAAGACCCAATTTCCTTTGTGAAAAAAGGTGTGGAAAGGGGAACCAAGGAGAATGTCACAAAGGAACCGGGTGATGTTTTAAGTGTGGGGTGATAGGGCATAAAGTATCCAATTGCTTTAAAAAATGGATAATGTGTTGAATAGAGATAAGGTTCGATCTAATATACCTTATACTTTTCAATGTCATAAATGTGGATAAGTTGGAAATTATCCAAGGAAATTCTCTATTGGAAGGGATGAGAAACATGATGAGCATAAACAATCTTCAAGGACAAGGGAACAATGCAAGTCCTGTGCTGAGATGGATCATGATGAGTAAAGTACATGTAACTTCTTCGCAATAATTGTCTGTCATGTTGTATTTTAGTTCGTGACCTACGAGAATATCTTTAATGTTTTCTAAGAACATCGAGTCACTACCTAAGATGGTTTTATATCCTTAAGGAAAACATCTATTGTTATGTACCACATGTTGATGTTGGGGAGCTGTTCTTCTTGAAAAAAAAAGATGATTAGGGGATTAAAAGATGATTATTATTTTGGAACACGTTCACTATTTTGGGAACCCTATATGATCAAGGTAAATATATTACTACGGTATTTTCTCTAAAGAGTAAAGGTTGACTTATATTTTTAAGAACTGATGAATTTAAGGTGAACTTATAGTAATTTAGGTTACTTATGGAAATGATTAACCTATCTTGGGGAAAATATGTTTAGGTTGGTTACTTTTGTTATAATATGATAAGAGTGGTTGATGTTGTTTGGAGATGAACGATAAAGTTTATCTTGGAAGACCATGTTATCAAATCCTTCTTATATTTGGGTTTTAATCTTAGTTTGGTTTATTTTGAGGAATTTTAAGGACAGTTATTTATGGAATGGTCTATGATGAACTTTGGGTAGTACCATGGAACTTTGAAGATTTAAAGTAGTTTATGCTCCTATGGGGTTATTTCTTTTTGAAATGTTATTTTATATTACCCTTTCTGTTATTGGGATAAATTTTTACAGATAGGTAATTATTCTTTTATGCATTACGTGATTCTCTAGAAGATGATTCTTGTGATTTTGATGAGACAAAGTGTTTTTGAATGTTCATCGATTGGAGAAAAGATTATTATTGGTAGAAACGTATAAAAGGATGAAACTCTACTTGAAGGTAGGTATATTTCATTGTGTTCTTAATCTATGTAGTAAATTAATTCCTCAAAATTATTAAAAGGAACGTAAAACAAAAATGTTGTTGGTTTAAGTTTCCTACTGGGTAATCGAAGACCATTTATCCCATCACAAGTTTTTGATTTTCTGGTGGTTAACTTTGTCTTAGACATGTTTTCTATAACTCTCCATCAAAACATGACCATTTATTTTCTCCTCCATATCCATGTTTTCCGACACGGAATCCTAGTATGGGTTAACTTGGGTGACCTTTGTACTTCCCTTTATTTCTTTTAAAGTAATAGTGTTAATCACTCTTTTTCCAATGTGGGACTTTCAATGAAATTTCTAAGCCCAATTTTAAAAATTGTGAGGACACAATTTCTTAAGGGGGGGAAGATTGTAACGACCAAAAAATTTTGAATAAATTTTGTTTCCTAACTTTTTGTGTTATTTTATTTTATATTCAATAATACTTTTTCATTTAATAAAATTAGTATAATTAAAATAAGACCTTTGGGTTTAGACTGTTATATGACTGTTGGTCAATATGACTGTTGGAAACTAAATGTTGCGATTATTGTCTATAAATACAGGTGATCTTGGTTAATTAATATAGAAATAAGATTCAATGGCCACATCCAGTAGTCTCGGGTTGATCGAAGCCCATCTGACAGAACTTCGGAAGGAGGTAGCACCACTGGGCTTTGCTCTGGACCAAACCCAAGCCAAACTTCATCGTGCAAAACTGGAACGGAATCGCCTTCGCAAGAAGTTCAAGCTGATAGAAATCACCACTCGGGAAATATTATCTGAGCCTCCCTCAGAATCTCTCACCTTAGCACACCTTACACTTAGATCATATACTGGTGTTATAAGGGGCTATGTAACGAGACCTTAGCTACCTTATGTAATCCTTTGATAAATAAAAGTTGTGATTTCTTCTTATGGTGAAGTTTGTGAATTTTCAAAATGTCTGGATAAATTTTGGATGTATATAATTGATGAATTTTGGAAAGAATGATATTTTAAAATATTTATGTAAACCTTAAATAATTAATGATGTGTAATGATTTTCAAAAAATGGTCTTCTACAAATCTGTTCAGTAAGATATTTAGAGTCTAATAAGATCAACTTAATTTTTGATGAATAGTAATTTATGAATAGTGATTTTACCCTTAGGATTATTAATGTGACCAAATGGATTAGTAATATTACTTAAAAAAGTATTAATATAATTTAGGCAGCTTGATTAATTAATGTGATTCAATAAAATAGGTAAACAACTGTTTCAGAAATTATTAGTCAAGTATTAATTTTTTCGGATGAAAAGTGTTTTTTTAATTAAAAATTAAATTAAAATTAATTATAAAATTATTTTTATAAAATGGAGTTCATTTTTGAATTCAAAGCATCAATATTAGGTTATGGTGTTTTTTGGGGATTTTTCTGAAAAAAAAATGAATTTTTAGTGAATAGTGTTTTTATATAAAAATTAAATTGAAAATATTTAGAAAATTATTTTCATAAAATGGAGTTCGTTTTTGAAATCAGAGCATCGATATTTAGTTAAGGTGAAATTTTGGTATTTTTCTGAAAAAGTTGAATTTTCGGTGAATATTGAATTTTCAATTTAGAGTTTCGGGTGTTTAATGACATCATTAAGGATGTAATAATTATGTAATAATTCTGGTCGACTTATGAATAGTAATATAAGGTATGAGGTTTCCCAAGTGGCCAATACCATGGGAAAATACCATGGAAAAGCCAATGGTTTTGCCAATACCACCAATGAGGTGTCCCTTGGCCATTAATGTCTTGTCCCCTCACTTCACCTATAAATACCAAGCCATTATCTCATCCTTTTCATTCCAAAATCCTCATCAAGGATGTTCTGGTCTCCTTACCTCCCAAGGAGTCCTCCCAAGGTTCCCTCAAACCTCTCAAGGTCCCAAGCTTCAATATTTCGAAGTTACTCTTCAAGATAAGGGATCCTACCTCTCTCCTTCATTTCAAGTACTCTCTTTTATGTCATTTTTTAAGCCCCATGTTCTTATGTTGGGAGTGTTATTTTATATTCATATTATTTTTCATTTTATGTTCTTATGATAAGATACCCCCTCTTTCTCTCATCATTTCATTTTATGAATGTTTAAGTGGCGCCATTAGGCTGCCGAATATTTGTAAGGGATCCTACCTCTCTCCTTCATTTCAAGTACTCTCTTTTGTGTAATTTTTTTAAGCCCCGTGTTATTATGTTGGGTATGTTCTTTTATATTCATATTATAGTCCTTTTTATGTTTTTATGATGTGATACCCCCTCTAGCTCTCATCATTTCATTTTATTAATGTTTAAGTGGCGCCGTTAGGCTGCCGAATTTTTGTAAGGGATCCTACCTCTAACTTTCTTTTCAAGTACTCTCATTTATGTCATTTATTTTAAGCCCCATGTTCTTATGTTGGGGGTGTTATTTTATATTCATATTACTTTACTTTTCATGTTCATATAATGATATACCCCCTCTTTCTCTCATCATTTCATTTTATGAATGTTTAAGTGACGTCATTAGGCTGCCAAATTTTTGTAAGAGATTCTTTCACCCTTCTCATTTTCAAGTTATATTTTCATGTCAATTCTTTCAAGTTCCTTTTTATTATTTTGGGGTATTATATCTATATAAATAATACTGTTATTTTATTTTAATATGATGAGAGACCCTATTTGATCTCATCAATTCATTTTTTGATGTTTTAAGTGACGTAGTTAGGCTGCCAAATTTTCATAAGAGAAATCTTATTTTTATCTTCCATTCAAGTTATTCAATTCATATGTTATATCATTCTAATTTCATTACCATGTTCCTAAATACTTTATATTCTATCTCCCAACTGTTTTATGGATCATTTATGAGTGGTTTACCCATGTCCCCTCTCTTTTCAATGTTTTCTAAAACCCTGTAACATAGTCGTTATGTTGCAGAATTTTCGTCTCAAAATGTCTTTCTCTTTTTCTCAAATTCTTTTATTTTATTAAGTGAATACTCAAATATCATAATTATATATAGGTATTCAAATATATATCAAAATTTTATATTTTAATTCTGGGATTTACATACATGAAACCCACTTTCCTTTTCTGTGGGTTTAAAGCGACATAAAGATCATTTCTTTAAAGCAGTTTTTAAAACGTTATGAAATGAAACCCATTTATTTTATGCTATATGGGTTGTTTATGAAATTTTTGATGATGATATATGTGGATCACATTATAATAAATACAAATTAAGGGTGTGCCCTGATAGCGCTCCAATGCATTGGTTAAAGACTTAATCTCTAGAGATGACCATTTTAATGATACCTTGGTGAATAACCTTGGTAATTTTTTAATGACACCTTGGGGATGGACCTTGGTTAAATGGAAATGATTTTCTATGATAAATGTTGTAGCCACATATTCAAGTTATGAAACATTTTATTTTTATTATCATATACCTCATGATCTCTTTCTCATGCCTTAAAGTTATTTATCATGACCTTATTGATATATCTCAAGTTCACATGTAAAATGTTTCGCTTGTTTCCCTTACTGGGCCTTCTTCTCACCCTTTACTTTGATTTATGATCCTAGGTTATGAGATGTTCTAATGAACTTAGTATTAACAATGAAGAATCCTTTAAAGTGTTTAAGAATAATGTTTTATGTTTTCATGTATTAAGTTCCTGGTTTCCAAGATAGTAAACCTTAAAGATCCTCGGTTTTGTATAATTTAATGAAAGGTAATGTGATAAAAAGGAGGGATGTTATACGATGAATCATTTCCTGAAACATATTTGGAGTTCATATAAGACATGGATATCTATGGGTTTAATTTTAAAAACCACTCCTTGTTGACTCTCTCAAGTGAAAAGTGAAACATTCACCACCTAACCTTATCCTTAACTAATCATATTTTCTTGAATCATGAACATATGGATCCAAATTTTTTAATGGTCTAGTTGGTATCTTCACCTACAAGGACATGGAATTTTGGTATTATAAGAATCTGGTTTCCATGTAATTAGAAATAATTTTGTTGAGAAGACTTGGATAACGAGTTATGTTGATTAGTAGATTGTGGGGCACAATGGTTGATTATGGTTTGTTGTGGGTTTAGTTCTATAATGGTGGGATCAAAGTGATCACTTAAAGGTTCACTCAAGTCCCCAAGATTTATTTTTTAAAAGTTATCTCAATATTTGGATTCCTAATCATAGTTAGGAAATTTCACTCTATCTCAGGATCAAAATTGAATAGTTTCTCATTATAGGTCATAGTCATTGAATTTGGGTTAAATTAGAACTCACTCCCCAGCAATGACACCATTTTTTATGGACACCTATCACGGATTTGTAAAAAAGAATTTTAATTCTATTTATTTTTTAGTAGTAGTAGTATCCAAAATCTTGTATATGGATAAGTTTTTTAATATGATTATCATGGTGAAAAAGAAAATAATAAGATCAATTAGTCTATAAACTGAATAAACACAAATTTTGAAAATAATATGAGAGAAAAGTGATTGGGGTTTATGATGGCTTCCATTTTCTCAATTCAATCATTGTCCTTTTTAAATTAATCTATTGTTTTTATTAATTTATTTAATGAAATGATTAACAATAGTTTTCCTTTTTCACCATTTATCAAGTCTGGTGTTAATGAAAATTAACCTTATATTTTCATTACTTATATTATTATCAGTTAAATGTGTAAAAGAAACAATGATCCATCATTTAATTTCATAAATATTACCAAATATAGTATTGAAATTCCCAAAAATCCAAATTAGACCATTATTTCCATCTCGCGTGTTTAGTAATCATTAATAAATTCTCTACTTGGATCTAGATGAACCGATCGATGTGATCAAAAATAAAGAAGAGGGAGAAAAACTTTCATTAATCAAGGAAATATTAAAAATATATAATTAAATATAAAAAAAATATTATTAATATCAAATTCTTAAATTTAGAATTGAAAACCATTTAAATAGAGAAAATAGATCGAGGTGTTTAAATAAAATAAACTATACTCAAGCATCAAAAATTTTGGTCACCTCGACTACACCAAACCACTTTAGGTTTTTACCACTGATTAGAGAATAAATAAATGTAGTATAAAGTGTATAAAACATGATTAAAATAGATAAAAATAAATCCAACACAAATAGAGTAGCAACATCAATGGTGGTTCTATTATATGATCCTAAAATTCATTTTAGAACTTTACAGCCTTTTATTTGGTAGTAACAACCTCTTATTTATAAAGGGATGAAATATTTCTATCTCCCTCATTAAAATCATCCATATTTTTATTCATATATAGTCAATTTATAATTATATATTTTTAATATTTTCCTAATTGAATCTCTAAATATGTTGAGTTTCTCTAAATTTCACCATGTACACATACTCTATAGTGATAGTAATATCATCGACAGATCATAAGTTGCACTATTGTAAATCCGTTAATGGTAGTTCATGTGACAATAGTTTGTCAGTAGTATAGTATCTCCCATGATGATAGCTAGTATGATGATAGCTCATATCTACCATGAGCACTTCACCATGGTAGTAGCATCTACCATTGAAAATCACCATGATAGTAGTATGAACACCATAATGAAACATCTAAATAGAATAATTGTAGTGATACTTTCATTTCATGCATTAACATTACATCACTTTTTCAAAATACTTAAAACATTACATAAATAGATGCTTGAAGACTATACTAGATTGGTGCATTTGGAAACATGGAAACATAAACACAGATACATAAGTGATCTACATTATATCCCACTAGGTTCTTCTTAAATAGTTCCCATATTAGACACCTTAAAAATAATACATATCTTTATAAACTATGGAAGGAAACAAAAAAATGGGTGATCTCAAATCCTCAGTAAGGGTAAACAAGGTAGATATGTAACCATAATCATGATCATAATGTTATGATAACATGATCATGAAAATAGAATATCATACCCTACATATCAAAGATCATATACATGAAACATTCCATAAATCATGGAATTTCATAAGACATGAATCATACATAAATAAATAATATAAGACATGAAAGTATAATATAGGAATAAACAAGGAATTTTGGCAGACACATAAGAATATAATATGATTTCTATTGTATCTAAGCTATCTCTACCAAAACGATCTTAGTAGTATGGGTTCACTCCTCATACCATCTTATTAGTCATGGTTCACTCCTATGGCCATCTTAGTAGCATGATTTCACTCCTCATACCATATTGGTAGTCATGGTTCACTCCCATTGACATTTCAATAGTCAAGGTTCAATCCCAGAACCATCTTAGTCCATCTCACGAGATATAAATCTTTACCCAATTCATTGGGGGGATATATAGCTCCCACCCATCTCATAATGAAATCACATATGCATGTGCCACAAGATTATAAATAATCCCATCATAACACATGAAATTAACTGAGTATTATAAACATGTAAACATATAACAACCTATAGAAAAATATAGTTTTCATAATCATTTCATCATAAACATAAATCGTGAAAAGAATCGGGTTTCAAATGTTTATAACCTGTGAAAGAGAAACGAGTTTCTTAAACACTATTCCATCAAATCATAATCCATTCTGGGAAATAATATGAATAGAAAAATTGAAAAATTTCCCCATAAAAAAAGGAGTAACACCAATAGATGTTATATTATATGGGAAATAATTTTGAATGATATTTTAAAAACATTTTTTTAGGAAAATATCCTTTCAACATTGAAAACTTTTTTAAAAATGTGAAACCTTTTGGAAACCCTATTTTATAAAAATAGATTTGATAACATATAAAGAAATAATTTAAAATCATTAAACGTTTTTAAGATCCATTTTCCTTGAAAATTTCCTTCAAAGATCTTTTGAACACCTTTTTCAAAATATTTTTAAAAACATGGTTTCGAAATATAATAGATTTCCGACATAAGAGAGAGGTGATCAGATTTTACTTAAAAATCATCTTAAGTAAAAAAGTGTGTGAAAATGGTACTAATACAGGATTATATCTTCAATAAACAAAAGAAAAAAAATTCATGGTTGTTTTTTAGAGATATATCATGAGATTTCATCAATTTATGGATAAAATTAAATAATCATGAAAAGAAGTGAGATTATTTCAATAAACTCTTATCACTTAGTAACGTGGGATCATGATCTCCATGTAACAAAAAGAAAAATAAATTAATATTAAAATATAATTAAAATAATTAGATTCATGATATAATACACCTTGAAAATTAATTTAGGTGCAGAACAACACATGAGTTTCAAAGAAGACAAATTGAGACAAAATTAGTTTACCGATTTGGTAACTTTTAAAACATAAAACCCTTGAAAGAAAGATAATAAAATGGATATGTGAATAACCATAAATTTAATAATATTATTAATATAATAAATTCATGTTCATTATATCCACCACATAAAATAATTGAGCGGTGATTAAGGCATGTATCTCATGGAAATAAAAGTGAGAAGAAATTCTCTTACCTTGTGCCTTCACTCTCATCGTAATCGTTCAAACGACCTGTATAATAAATTTAATTTTATAATAAATCTTTTAAGGAACCATATTATTATATCTAATATCATATAATGTTTTTTTAGGACCTTATATTACCCTCTTGTTAACAATCCTATGTAAAATTTTCACTTCGTGTAATATTTTCTTTGTCCTTTGCATGTGTCTTAATTTGTTATATATTTGGTCTTCATAATTATATCATGATTCCAAAATGTAAACCATGATATAAATATAATTCATATTTATTATATTTTTATATAATATTCTATATAATATAGAATTATGATGTGGAAAATACCATTCATGAAGATGGTAAGTCGTACGTACACATGAACGTTGTTTCCATTTTTATTGTCATTTTGAAAGAAAGAAAGAAAATGAAATAGATGAATATATGAATATAATATCATTAAATTAGAATTATAATGTTAGATATTTCATATAATTTCACATAAACCATCATTAATATATTCCATGTAGTGTGTGAGCGAATCACACCGCTTTGAGGGGGCAATAGTCCACACTTCCTCAAACAAAATTATAATATTTACACCAAATAGAAAGTAAAAAATATATTTTTTATAAAATAAATAAAGAGTATTAAAGAAATAATAAATATAATATATAACATATATATATATATATATATTACATCATAATTTCCACCTTGACAGGTAGTAAAGTAAAAAATGAACAATCATCATTTAGTGAGGCAGTAGATCGCCGTACACGTAAAAAGTATGTTTGTTACCCATTAGATGGAGGTGTGTGTAAGTTTAGGTTCAAACCATATAATAACAACATAATAGTATATTTAGTATAATATTTTCTTTATTAAAACATGGAATAAAGGATTGGAGGGGTGGATAAATAGAATAAATGAAAGGGGTTCGAGAGAAGACATTACCTCTTAATTGGGT
Organism: Viscum album; assembly: GCA_963277665.1. Taxonomy (NCBI): domain Eukaryota; kingdom Viridiplantae; phylum Streptophyta; class Magnoliopsida; order Santalales; family Viscaceae; genus Viscum; species Viscum album. Next base: position 1,874,747,209 of record OY728150.1, on the reverse strand, counting down.
AACTCCTTTTGGTTTCTGCCAAAAGACTTCCTAGGGTTGATTTTTTGTCAAGGGTGTATTATAAGAGGAATATGGAGTTTTTGTAAGGTTTATTAGAAATATATTGGCTATTCCTAAGTGGTTTCAAAGGTGTGTGGAAGAGGGAGAGTTGGTGGCCTTTTATAGGGAAGGGAAAGGACAAACATGGCATTTTTTCAAACATGTTAGGTGTAACCAAGTTTTTAAAAAAAAGTCATAGAAAAAATAAAAACACCATAATTTATGGTTAATTTCTAAATAATGGATAAACAATGGGTTTTTTACAAGTTTCTATGTCATTTTGGGTCAAAAAGTTATGGTTTAGCCCCTTATTAAGCTTAGTTTAACATTAATAGTTGTAATTAATTTTAATCACTTTCACTAATCATATTGGTAAAAAACTAAGTTGAACTTTTTAGAAATTATATATTTTTATGATTAAAAATATTCAATCCATTTTTAAAAATTATAATCAAAAAAGTTTTAGAAATTAATTTAAAGATACTCCCGTAGTCGGGTCGACAATACAGGTTTTAAAAGTAAAAACATTCAAATGTTTTCTATGATTTTGTACCCAAGTTCAAATTGAAATTGATCTCAATAACCTAAATTGTAATAATTGAAAAAATATTATCTGACTAAACTTTTTAACCAATTTAAAATATAATTTAAAATAATAAATAATTTAGGTGAAAAAGGCAATTTTTAATGAAAATCTTGTATTTTTCACTATTCATCAAAAAATGATGTTTCTCAGAAAAATCCCAAAAATTATCCCTATTATAATTTTGAAATTATAAATTCAAAAATTAAGTTTATTTTATAAAATTAAATTTCTATGTTTTCTTAAAATTAATTTTATTATTTTTAACAAAAGGACATGAAAAGTCGTTCGTTTGAGAAAATATTATTTTTAAATATATAAGGACTTTAAAAAATATTATAAATTTAATTATAAATTTTTTGTATTTATATAAAACCATTATAAACAATATTTTTAAATTATTTATTACTATTCATATTACTAATTTTAACGGCTGGGTTATAATTGTCTCATTTAAATAATTATAACATTAAAATGATGTTCCATAGAAACTAAATGTTTCATATAATGTACGCTAAGTTGATGTTGTGTGTAATATATGCCAAATAAATGTCCTATGAATATAATTTTTGAATCAGTGCATTGTAAGACATAAATGAATATTTAATTTATCAGAGAGTGAAAAGGCCCATAAAAACCTATGGTGTTACATTCTACCCCCCTTAAATTAAATTTCACCCTCAAAATTATCCACTTGGGTAAAAAAATGATACTTCTACTTCATCATATCCTCAATTTCCTATATATCCTCCCCCAAAATTTTTCTTTCTTTATAAAACTTTAACTAGGTGAGTGGTCTTTTATTGTAGAACTTTCACTGTACGGTCCATAATTTCAACAAGTTGTTCATCGTAAGAATGATCATTCCCTAGCAGTATGACTTCTAAGTTCAATACATGTTAAGGTTTAGGTATGTACTTCCTTAGGAGAGATACAAGGAATAAATCATGGACTTGATAAATATTTGGAGAAAGTTCCAAATGATAGGCTACCATCCTAATATGATGAATAATCTCAAATGGACCGATATACCTAGGGCTTAGTTTCCCTTTATTCCTAAATCTCATAAATTTTTTATATGGTGAGATTCAAAGAAATACCTTTTCACAAAATTAAAATTATAGATCATGTCAGTGGTTGTCAGCATAGCTTTTATAATAACTTTAAGCTACCTTGTTTTGTTGTTGAATGGTTCTGACCTTCTTGACAATTTCTTCAATGATCTCAGGTCTTAATAGATTTCTTTCTCCAACCTCAACCCAGTATATTGGAGCTCTACATTTATTCCAATATAGTGCGTCATACAATACCATCTAAAGACTTGAGTGAAAGATTATTTTGTTGGGAAACTCAACTAGAGGAAGATGTTGATCCTAACCACATTTTAAATATAGAGAATAAGATATCAGCATATCCTCTAGGGTTTGAATTGTTATTTAAGACAAAACATCTTTTTGAGGATGATAAGTAGTTTTGAAACTAAATTCTATATCAATTTCTTGCCAAATAATTTTCTAGAACTTTTAGGTGAACCTCAAATCCTGATCTGATACAAAATAATGTGGTAATCCATTTAACCTTACCACTTCATTATTTTATATCCTGGAAATGTGGGACATATATAAGTCTTTTGTTATAGCGATGAAGTGTGCTAACTTTGTAAGGTAATTGACTACTACCCATATAGAATTAAACCCTTTATAGGTTTTGGGTATTATAAAGACAAAATACATAATAATGTTCTCCCATTTCCATTCTAGTAAAGGTAATGGATGCAACACCCCCTTTTACTTTTATTTTTCAGCATTAACTTTTTGTCATACCAAGATAAAATCTTTCCGACATCTATCTTCATTCCATCCCACCTGAAGTATTATTTCAAGTCTATATACATATTCATACATCCAGAATGAATTGATAATGAATAACTATGAGCTTATTCTAATATATCCTTCTATAAATCAGGCATGAAAGGAACACATAAATGGTTCTTTAACCTTATCATTTCATCATGATCAAGGTTAACTCAGAAAAACTTCTAACTTTTTTTCATCTCTATATCTTCCTTTTATGCCACCTTAATCTTTACTTGGATAGAGTGTTGAGAATTAATTTGATAAAGATAAGATTTTTTCCTTCCATAGGTATTTCTAGTCCATCCTTTGAAAATCTAGAAATATTGGATCTTTTATGATCCTCATTATGGATAAGCTAGTATGATCATTCCGACTCAAAGCATTAGCCACCTTTTTTGATTTCCCTGGGTGGTAATGTACTGAGAAGTCATAATACTTTATCAACTCTAACCATCTTCTCTATTTCATGTTCAACTCTTTTTGTGTGAATATATATTTCATACTTTTATAATAGGTATATATATCACACTTTTCTCTATAAAGATAATGTCTCAATATCTTCAATGCAAAAATTACCACTGCTAACTCCAAATCATGAGTCAAATAATTTTACTCATGAATCTTTAATTTTCATGAGGCATAAGATATAACCATGTTATTATACATAATAATACATCCCAATCCCTTATTGGATGTATCTCTATAGATTAAAAACTCTTATCCACAATAGGGTAATGTAATCATAGGTGCACTGACTAACCTTCTCTTCAGTTCCTTGAAATTTTCTTCACATTCATCTATCCATAGGAACATGACACCCTTCTGAGTTAACTAGGTAAAATGATTAGATAGTTGTGATAAATTCTCCGAACAGTTGATAATATCCATCTAAACTAGGAAGTCTATGGATCTCAGTCACAATAGTTAGTCTTGTCCATCATTTAATATCTTTTGTCTTTAATGGATCTTCTGTTATACAATCTCTTGAATTATTTGACCCAAAAATTTAACTGTTTGAAGAAAAAATTCACAATTTTTAAATTATTCATATAGCTACTATTTCTTTAGGGTCTTTAGTACAATTATCAAGTGATCATTATGCTCTTCCTTGCTATTTTAATAGATAAGAATATCATCTATAAAGACTACCACAAACTGGTCGAGGTGATCTCTAAAGGATCTATTCATTAAATTCATGATTATAGAATAGGCATTAGTAAGGCCAAAAATAAATCATCATATATTCATATGTTCCACAACTTGTATAGAATTCTTTCTTGGTTATATCATCTTTCTTGACCCTCAATTTATGATATCGAGAATGAAATTCAATCTTGGAAAAGTATTGAGCTCTGTGAAGTTGATCAAATAAGTCATCAATATGAGGAAGAGGATACTTGTTCTTTATTGTCATTGTGTCCAAATCTCAATAATCAATTAAGAGTCATATTGATCCATATTTTTTTTTCTCAAAATAATGGGTTCACCCCAAGGTGACACACTTGGATGAATGAATCCCTTATCAAAGTTTTCTTGTAGTTGCTTCTTCAATACCAACAACCCAGTCGGATTCATTCTATAAGGAGACTTTGAAATTGGTGTGGAACCAAGTATGAGTACTATTAAGCACTCAACTTCACGTTTTGGTGGAAGTCTATAAAACTCTTCTGAAAAGACATCCAAAAAATCTCGAACAATAGTCATATCATAGATTTTTATTTTCCACCCAACCATTTCAGATAAACAACCCTTTTGAATATGAATTAAGGCTCATACATTGGGTGTAATGATCATAGAAAGTTCATGCTTATCATCACATTTATGGATGGTCAAAGAAGGGTTTGAAAAATAAAATTTAACTTCGCTTACTTGAAAATTGGTGTGGGATTTATATAGAGAAAGAAAATCCATGCCTAATATGACATCAAATTAAACAAAAGGAAGAATTAAATGATTTATAGGAATCCCATCCCCACAAACATTAACTACAGATGAATCATAGACTTGAGATGCAATCGTCAAACCATTAAGGGTTTGTTCTGCTAATTCCATGTCTAATTATTTTAATGGAATCTTAACACCCTTATTAAATTATTTAGATATGAATTAGTGGATATATTCATAATAAAATATAACATTAATAGTTCTAGAGTGGATGGTAAGGGTACCTTTCATCATGTCATTATCACACCCCTAGTCAGAAACAACAATTTCATGAGATTTCCCCTTGTCCCTAAGCTTAAGAGGTTATTGAAATCAATCTCCATCACTATTTATTGGTTTTGGGTAGTGGTTATCATAATTCTGGTTCTCCTTATACTTGTAGCACTGAATCATGGGAGGTGAATTCTGTGTATATTTCTCTCCATTAGCATTGTTAGCAAACTTCTTCCCATTACTTTGATAATCAATTACCTAGTAACCTTCCTTCCAAACTTAAAAAATTTATTCGACACCTTAAGATAATTTCCTCTATGATTATTCCCACACATAGAGCATAAAGGAAATCTCATCTTCTTCTCTTCATGGTTTTTATATTTTCCATTAAACTCCATCTTCCTTTTTTTCAAACCATAAGATTGATATATAGATCTAACTTCCATTTCAACATTTATTGAACAAAACATAATATATTTGTAGATACTAAAGTCTCTTATGGAAAACACCCTTATGTGACTTTTATTTAAGTCACTTAAGAACCTATCTACTTTACTTTTTGGTTGGATGATAATTCTTGAAGCATACCTGGCAAGTCTCATGAAATTACCCTAGAAGGTACGAACAGACTCTTCATATTTTTATTTAAACATGATGAAATCTTTCTATATCTTGGTATGAAGAATCTAAGGAAATTAATTATTGAAAAATATGTTATTAAACTCATCCCATTCCATGGATTCCATTTCATCTTGATTATTTATTTTCTTAATGAGAGTCCACCACTGGTCCGCTTCACCTTCATAATGATAAACCACCAGAATGAATTTCTCATGCTCCAAACACTGGAGAATAAAGAATATCTTTTCACTAGTACTGATACATTGTTCAGAAACAAGTGTATCATAAGAGAATCTTAAATAACATGGATGTTTCCTCATGAAACATTCCACAAAATATTGCTCCCTACTTTTCTCATTTGGAAGTTCACCATGATTTATATCTTGGGAAATTTATGTGAGCATAGCACTGAGGTTTTTCATTCTATCTCCATAACATTAGGTTTCTCAAGAGGAAAATAATTTCATTGTCCCTCAAAATCACCTTTAACGAGGTTCCTTTAGGTTCTAGTCATTGACTAAAACGAAAAATCATAGAGTGAGACACAATTATCGTATTAAGGAACCACATAATCATAAAATTTCACTTATAGGATTTATAAATTATTATAACTTCCATAATATATTAAGCCTTAGGTTTATCTAATGTTATTCATAGGTAAATTCTATTTAAATCAATCTTGATGGTTCATGAATAGTTTGAGAATTCCCAGAGAAAATCCTCTGGGATTGTCGAACCAGGTGTGTAGTAAGGACCGTTGTCGTGTACCATATTACCCTGAGTTAGGCCCACACCATATTTTCGGATTTTTTATCGCTAGGTACATTTGTTCGAGAGTCACATATAATTTTAGTATCTAGATAAGGATTTATTTCAAGGAAACCACTCACTCTATCCTTTACCAAAATTCTTGGGAATTTTTTTACACTTTTTCTTATCCTTAGACAAATCCGTAGACATGCCCTTAGGGTTCTCACTAAGGTTTTCTCATCCTATATTCCAAAGGTTTACTAAACATTTTCTCTAATACAAACTCTAGAGACCCTCACTTTTAATGGATTAACATTACATCACTTTTTTGAAATACTTAAAATGTTATACAAACTGATTCCCAAAAACCATAATAGTCTAGTTCCTTTGAAAATATGGAAACATAAACACTAATACTTAAGTGAGATAAATTATCTCGCACTAGGTTATTCTTGACTAGAACCCATCATAGAAATATCAAACATAATACATATCTTCATAACATGGGGAAGGAAACATAAAAAGTGGTGAGCTCTAATGTTCAGTAAGGGTAAACAAGGGATCTATGTAAGCATAATCATAATCATAATCATAAGGGTATGAGAACATGATAATGAAAATATAATATCATACCATGTATATCAAATATCATGTACATGGTTCATGGAATAAATCATTGAAGATCATAAGACATGAATCATAAGGAAATAAAGAACATAAGTTGTTAAAATTTTACATACAAATAAAACATGGAATTATGGAAGACACATAAGAATATAATTTGATTTATATAATAGACAAGTCATCACTAACAAGACCATATTAGTAGTACGAGTTTACTCCCCATACCATCTTGGTAGTCATGGTTCATTCCCATGGCCATCTTAGTCGGATGAGTTCAGTCCTCATACCATCTTGGTAGTCATGGTTCACCCCCATGGCCGTCTTAGTAGTCAATATTCACTCCCAAGACCATTTTAGTCTATCTCATGAGATATAAATCTTTACCCAATGCATTTAAGGGAGATATAGGTTCCTCCCATCTCATAATGAAATCATACATACATGCTCCATGAGATCATAAATAATAATATCATAACCCATGAAATGAAATGGGTATTATAAACATGTAATCATATCATAACCTATGGAAAAAAGAGATTATTCATAATCATTTCATGATAAACATAACCCATGAAAATAATAGGGTTTCAAAAGAATATAACCCATGAAAGAGAAACAGGTTTCATAAATGTCATTCCATAAAAACATAAACCATTCAGAGAAATAATATGAATTGAAACGTTGAATAATTTCCCCAAAAAATCATTAGTAACAACAATGGACATTATCTTATATAGGAAATAATTTTAAAGGATATTTTAGAAACATTTCTTGAGGAAAATAGATTTTATGCATTAAAATATGATTTCTAAAACAAAAAAAGCATTTGAAAACATTTTTCTATGAGAATATATTTGAAAAATTATGAAGGAATCATTAAAAACCATAAAAAAATTAGAATATTTTTATCATGAAAATGGGCTTCAAAGATCTTTAGAAAACATTTTCGAAAACATGGTTTTTGAATAAAATATATTTCTAACCAAAGAAACAAACAGTCATATTTTACTTGAAAACATCATCTAAAGTACCAAAGAGTAGAAATGGTATTAATACATGAGGGTATATTGAATAAACATAGGATAATAAAGTCATGAGTGTTCTTGAGAGATGGATCAGGAGATTTCATCAACTGTAGCATGATCATAAATAATCTTATAAAGCAAAGATATTAGTTTAATAAACACATATCACATGGTAATATGGGATCATACTCTCCATATAAGAAAAATTAAATTAAATAAAGAATAAAACATTAGTAAAATAATTATATTCATGCTACAATACTCCCTAAAAAAGATTTATATCCATAAAAATCATGAGTCTCAAATAAGGAAAATTAAGACAAAACTATTTTACCGATTTGGTAACATTTGAAACTTAAATACCATGAATGAAAGATCATAAAATGGATATTTTAATAACCGTAAATCAGAGTATAACTGAAATATAGTACATTCCTTTGCAGTACATAATCCACACAAAATAAGTTTGTGGTGCTTATGCCATGTATCTAACAGAAATAAAAATGAGTTGAAATTCTTTTTACCTTACGTCTTGACTCTTATCATACTTATTCAAAACACTTGTATTATAAATATAAATTTATTATAAATATTTTAAAGAACCATATTTTTATATATAATACCTTATATAGTTTTATTACTACCTTATATTACCCACTTGTTAACAATCCTATGTTAAGGTTTCACTTTGGGTAATATTTGCATTTGTTCTTCGCATGTTTCTTAATTTGTTTTATTTTTGGTCCTTATAATTATATCATGATTAAATAATTTAAACTGTGATGTAAATATAATTTATATTAATTATATTTTTATTATAATAGTCTATATAATATATAAGTATTAAGTGGAATACACTGTTCATAGAGAAGATAATTTGTGCGTATGCATGAACAGTGTTTCCATTTTTATTGTCACATTGAATGAAATAAATAAAATAAAATATATGTATATAATATCATTAAATTATAATTATAATGTTTTATATATCATATAAGTTCACTAAACCCATCCTTAATAAATTTCATGTAGTGTGTGAATGATTCACTTTGCTTTGAGTGGGCGGTAGTCCACACTTCCTCAAATGAAATTATTGTATTTACACCCAATCGAACGAAAAAATATATGTGTTGAAAACCTAATAAATAAGATTAAATAAATAATAAATATAATATATAACCTATATAAACATATTTTCTATCATAATTTCCACCATCAGAGGTGGTAATGTAAAAATGAACAATTACTGTTTAGTGAAGAGGTAGTTCATCGGTCATGTAAACAGTATGTTTGTTATCCATTAGATTGAGGTGTGTGTAAGTGTATGTAGAAAAATTAGTATAAAAAACTAATAGTATATTGAGGATACTATTTTTGTTATAAAACCATGGAATAAAGATAGTGGAGGGTGTGCAGAAAGAAAACAAAATAATGGAGCTCAATAGAAGATGTTACCTCTTAATCGGGTAACTCCTTTTGGTTTGTACCAAAAGGATTCCTTGGGCTACTTTCTATACAAGGGGTGGATTATATGAGGAAGGAAGGGATTTTGGGAAGGGTATTATTCTAATAATTTCATAACCTAATTGGTTTGATAGGTGTGAGGAATAGGGAGAGTTGGTGGCCTTTTATCAGGAAGGGAAAGGAGAGGCTTAGTATTTTTTAAAACAAGTTTGGTGTACCCACGTTTTTACTTAATAAAATTCATAAAAAACCAAAAAACACAATAATGGAAGGTTAATGGCCATATAATTGACATAAAATGTGTTTTAGATAATTTTCTTGCTTGTTTTGGGTCTTAGAGTTATGGTTTAGTCCCTTATTAATCTTAATTTAACCTTAATCATTATAATTAATTCTAATCAATGTCACAAATATTTATAGTAATAAAAAAAGTTGAACTTATTATATATTATGAATTATTATAATTAAAAATATATAATTAATTTTCCTAAATTCTAATCATAGAAGTGGTAGAGATTAATTTAAAATTAATCTCGAAGTCGGGTCGACAATGCTGGTTTTCAAAGTAAACTCATTCAAAATTTGCTAAGTTTTTATACCGAAGTTCAAAGGGGAAATTTTATCAATGAAATAAATTACAATAATTTATAAAAAATTATCTAATTAAATATTGAAAAAAAATTAAATATAATTTATTCTTATAAATAAATTAGATGTTAATGTAGTTTAGAATTAAAATCTATTATTTTTCACCATTCATCCAAAAATTATGTTTCTCAGAAAAATCCAAAAAATTACCCATAAGATAAATTCAACATTCTAAATTAAAAAATTAAGTTTATTTTATAAAATTAAATTTATAAATGTGTATAAAATTAATTTTATTATCTTTCATAGAAGGACCTAAAAAGTAGTTCATTTGAAAAAATAGTATTTTTCAACATGTAAGGACTTTACCAAAATTTATATATTTTATTATCAATATGTTTTATTTATATAATACCATTATAAAAAATATTTTAAAAGTAGTTATTACTATTCATATTATTATGTTTAATGGAAAGGTTATAATTTTCTCATTTAAATAATTATAACATTAAAATGATGTTTCCTTGAAACTCAGTATTTCATTTAATGTACGCCAAGTCTATGTTGTATGTAACATATGAGAAGTGGGTTCCATGTGAAAGTAATTTTTTACATAGTTAATTAAAATAAATAAATGAAAATTTAATCTATTGAAGAGAAAAAAAGGTCCATAAAAACTTAGGGTGTTACAATAATTCCATCAAGGGATCGACACAGCCATATTCATCAATCCCATGGTGCAAAAAAAATCCAATGACATAAAACTCTGATTCGGTATTTTTATTTTGTAATATATGGAATATAATAAAATTATATGGTATTAAATCCTTATCTCATATATCGATACCCTCTTCAGTGCAATGGAAACTTTTATGCCAAAACTTCTTAATCCACATGGAAGTATGGTACAATGATGGTGACAATGGTGTAGGTTCCTCCAAAAGGTGATCCATATCATATAGATTAGTATAATTAGGGACGGTAGAATATCCTACCATCTAAAACAGATGTAGAATCTACTGTTAGTGATGGTAGTACGGATCTACTTCCAATAAAAGTAGTTCATCCATGTCTGACGGTTGCTCTGCCTTCATGATAGTGCATCCAATTTTAGCTCCTACTTTAGAGATAGTAGATCCTCCTTCAGTGATGGTAGAACAGCTACTACTTCCTCAAGTGATTATAAGTTTCCATGATAGCTCAAATGGTAGCAACAACGATAGTATATCCACTCCTTTACTAGCGACAATGAATCTTCTTCCCTAATAGTGAAGGTAGCACACGCATGGTAGAATGAATCATGGTCATTTCTTAGTATCTCCTAAGTGTATAATTACACACAGTATATAGATGAACTCTATTGGTGGTTCCACCACACGATGTTACAACAATATTATAGGGTTCCTCTTTAAAGAGATATGGAATTGAAATTTCATGGATCACACTCCTCTTATGTGTAGTGAGTACATGGATCTTTGAAAAGTGATTCCTAAAGTTCACCCAAGTATCTAGATAATAACCATGGTGGTATAAATCTTTTATGGTTCTATTTAGAATGAAAATAATATCTCTTAGTGGAAAAGATAGAGTTATCTAGTGTGTTTGATGGTGGTCTGGTGATGTTCAGGGGTGGTATTAATGTCGAATTGTTTCTAAGGTTGGAGGAGAAATATTGAGTTGAAGGGGAATAATTCTATTAAAATGATGAATATTAGAAACATGGATGTTTTTCAAAATATAATTTTGATATGGATGAGTGATCTCATATAATAATTCCCTAAATATTAGCATCTCAAAATAATACTCTTTGGATGGGCTCCTACTGCACTTCCACACATAATAAAATGGGTTGAACTAACATGTGTGGCCCATACGATCCATGTCCCACATGATTTGTGGGATCCTCCCTATGAATCTTTGTCTTCTCTCTACCTTTGGAAGGAATGTATGACGGTTTTTCTTGTCTTTTTTTACCATCTTGGGCTGACTGTGTGGCAGGTGGATCCCTTTGTTGAGGTCTAGATCCACTTGCCAAATTTTACACCAGAAAACATTAAAAAAAACTTATTAATATTCTACAATAAAGTAACAATTAAATTCCAAACATCTAAAATCAAAATTTATTTTCATTTAAAAGCATTTTATATTCAAATTTTGACTCCCATATTTTAATAAAACAATAAATTACATGTTATTTTCCATTAAAACCAATTTATAATTATGATAAATAGTTTTAAAAAAATCATGCTAAAATGATTGCATCTATTATCATATTTCATTTGTTAACCAAACAATTAATCATTCAATATCATTCAATTAAACTTCATAACCGTATAGAATCCTTATAACATAGGCTTTTAATCTTAGATATTAATCTAATTCATATATTAAGTGAATATATTCATCCACATCTAAAGTGTTTCTTCTAAATTTGGCTTATAATATTTAACTTTTTCAATATTTCATTTAATCTCATCATATTCTAATAATATTCATTTTCTGATTATCTTCAAATTCAAATATCATCATATTTTTATCTAATGTACTTTCATATTTTACCTTATTTAAACTTATTGTAAGAAAATTCAGGATCATTAATTCATAACATTGAATTTTCATGATATTTTATTCTAAATTAGTGAATCTTATAGACATAAATTATACATATTATAATGCCTCTTCTTTTAGATTATTCAATAATACATGAGACACGTTGACACTTTTTGATTTACATCATCTAAAGTTATTGGTATCAGTGACTAATTCATCTATAAAAAATTTTCTTAATAACATGATGCACAAAGTGTATCCTTAATATCCATTTCTTTATCTTCTAGATTCACCTTAAATAATCAATAAAGATATTTATTCCATTACTTCTCCCTTTATCAATTCTCAAACTTCTCAAATATCTCCTAACAAAGAACCTATTAGGTATCAAATATAAAAAAACCTAGTTTTATCATTTGTAATTATTTATAAACTCTTATACTTCATCAAATTCAACAAATTACTTATCTCCAAGGAATTTCATTTTCCAATTTATGAAATAGTATGTCTATGTAAAATATTTTATAACATTGTAAATTTAACTCAACTCGAATCCAAGTTTATTTTTATAATAATACGATGTTTGTTACATTGAAACTCCAACTTATAATTATATGTGTTAGCTTCCAAAACATTCAGTTTTTTCAAACTTCACATCACTCTCAACTTCCTTATCTCCTAGATGATATTTATCTCATCACCTAAAACTCATCTTAAAACCTTAAAATTGTAACTATAGGAACTTGTCATGGATTTAATAACGTAAAAAGACTCTTTTTATGTGTAAATGACTCCTAGACATCCTCCAAAATTTTAGTGTAACTATTACATTATTAGTAAAAATATAGAGTGATTTTTACATATAGTTTACTTTTTAAAAATATGAAATCTTGGTGACCAATGAATTATTCATAGGGACTTATTAAATTACTTCTCATTAAATAAAAAATAATTCTTGGGAGGCCTCATCAATTATTCATCATCTAGTATTTACCTCAATGATTTTCACAATATCATAAACTCTTCATCAGCCATATATATCTTTATGTTCCCATTATTATCATTAAAAACCATTATATATAAATATAATGTATTTCAAAATGTATATACAATCTCTTTCCAAAAACATGATTTGATACTATAGTAGGAATTTCTGCCAAAAAAAATTTATTCTCCTTCAATAATTTTCCTTTATTAATTTTATGTTTTGTTAAATAATCTGTAGATGTAAAATATTATCCTTAAACTCTCAATCTTCAAATACCTGCAATATTAACTACGTTACTCACAGAGATAGGATACCTTCCATCATTTAGATTATTCATCCCGACTCATAATCTCCTTCAATGTTTCCTTATAGAAGTGTATTCAAACTACACTAGTATTCTAAAATGTTATCTATTGAAAATCAATTTTTTCGTTCAATACTACTTTATTATTCATCTTTTCCTTCACATTTTGACATTACCAACCATTGATAATAAGTATAACACTCTTCATCAAAACATGTGGGGTTACACAGTGTTCATAGAACCAAAATATAACTCAAAATATGGAGGTGATCAATTGTTATGAATAAAATCTTAAATAAAAACTTATTTTTGTCAAACATATACAAAACATTGTGAATAGGGAATTTAAACTGAACCAAAAACAATTTTTTAGATATGATATTGATTTAATATTGGTTTTCTTGGTAGAAAATTTATAAAATGTTTCTAAATTAAAATAAAGATAAGTAGAAATGTGTTTATATTGATTTATTATTGGATCAATAATGTCAATATATAATTTTTATGTCAGTAATTTTTTCTGTCAAATTATGTGATATTTAATATATGTAAATAGTTAATATAAAATATGAAATTTTTATTAATTAATAATTACTATTTTCATAGAGTATCATATATCCTATATTATAGTGGATTTTATATTAGAACTATGTAAATGATAATAATGAAAGTTCATATTGGTTATATGTAAATCATTCATATCTATTCATTCCTAAATTATAATTTTTTATAATCTTCACTATTAATGAATTATTTTAAAAAGCTTCCATAAAATATAAATTTATGAATTTTTCACTTATTTTTTGTTATTGATTTTTTAATTATTCATGAATATAATTATTATATTATAAATTATTTTATTATTTAGTTTTAAAGTTTTTAAACTACTTCTTTAAGTTATCAAACATGAATTAAAGTATATTGATGATTTTTTTGATAATTGATTTAGTTTCCTTATACCTTGACTTTAGCTTGTACGGGGTTATGAGACTGATTTTTAAGTATAGTTATAGTTTATAAATATTAAATGTTAAAATTATGATGGAATTAAGGTCTATATTGACTATAAAAACATGGTTATAAGGGCATTGGGTTGGACTCCTCAATGGCCAAGGATATTAGGCACTATATAGACATGTTTGATTTTTTTACATCTCTCTCCATGATTAATCTTTTCTTGATTGTTGTACTAATATGGTTCTAATAATTTACATAATATAGTTTTTGACAACTTATGTGTTGGATGTATTTAGATATGTGTAAGAATACTTTTCATTCAAATTAGATCATTAATTCATGTTATGAGTTAAAAAATAGTTACAAATCAATATAGCCTAAACATGTTTATTTAGTCGAAGGAAGAGGGATAAAAAAATATACCCTTAAAATATTTCATATATAAATGTAATTAAATTATATAATATGGTGATATTGAATCCCCTTTAAAATTACAAGTTTTTGATTCTTTCTAAATAAAACATTGGTTAAGACCATGATCATTCCAACTAATAGTTTCATGAAAAAGATGTATGCTTGTGGATTATCATGTATAAAGAATTAAAGTAATGATGCAACACTAATCGTTTGGTAACTAATTTTTTCTATTTGATTTGGGTCAAAAATTAACTAGAAAAATATTAAGAAGTAATACAAGAGGAATAGTGTTGAGTTTACCCATATGATAGATTTGGAAAGGATTTGTTTTTTCAAATATTCAAGATTTATATGAGATGTTATTTTATTGATTTCTTACTTAAATGACAATGTGATGAGATAAACATTAAAGTGGACAGATTACTTAGTGAAATTTAGATCATAGAAAACTAATTTTTATGATATGAATTAAAAAGGTTCAACATTTTAGTGGGATCATATTTAATATATTTCCTTATTAAGTTAACGTAAAACATGATACTCATATAATAAAATCATCTATTATAGATAAAACGACATTATTGTCATCTAGTATGACATTGAGACCAATCAAAGTAAATGAACATCTTGTTTAAAGAAATGTTCTAGCCCTGTATCAAAACATGAGAATCATTCTAAAGTATGAGGGAATGTTCTATGTGTTAAAGAAAAATATTATTGAGAAACCTCATACTAATGAATCTAATTTTGAAAAGAAATATTCTTATAGTAATCATATTAAATTTTTAAGTGGATGCTTGGATCACATTTATTTAATTATGTTTTAATAATTAAAAAATTTATATTAATGACTTATTATAATTTTCAATTCTTTAATAAGTGATATATTTAGTATTTATAAAATGGGTTTTTTATTATTATTTAATATATAATTTATCTTGATATTTCATGTTTTAATTGATTATAACTTGTTTTATAAGTTTCCTGAAGAGATACTAGGCATAAAATTTCATTTATGATCTTTAAATGTTTTTTTATAGTGTTATGAAAAGGTGAAATAAATTTTTAATTTGATAAGTAGGGTTATAATAATGTTTACTTAAGTTTTTTAATGGTAACATTAGGTTTATATATGTTACATAATGGTAACCATGTGTTTATATGAGTTGCATAAGGATATGCATAATTTTATTTGAATTTTATAAAGGTAACTTTAAGTTTCCATGGGATGTATAAATTTAAGTGATATTTTATATTAAATGCATATGGGTAGTTATTATTTATGTAAAGGTAACCAAAAAAAATTAATAGTGTTGTAAAGGTAACAAAACTAGCATAAAGTTATTCTCTATCTCACGTAAAGTTAACTAAAAAACATAAGGGTTGTCTCTATTTGTGTGTAAAGATAATTGAACCTATATAAGGGTACTCTTTGTCTCATATAAAGGTAACTTGTAAACTCTATATATTACATAAGGGTGACCTATAAATTATAAATCTTGTGTATGGGTAACCTAGAAAATTTATTGCTCACATAAGGGTAAGCCATACTTGTGTAAGGGTACCAAAACATCTTCAATACCCACATATGGGTAACCTGAGGCTCATGTAAGAATAATCCATAATTTTTTAAGGGTAATATATAATTTCTATTACTTATATAAGGCAATGATAACTTTTTTAAAACCCATGTAATTAAAATCAATATTACATCTAAAGGTGGTTAGGGTTATCTAAAAATTATATAACAGTTTAAATCTACATAAGGGTAGAATAAGATACCAATATGTAGCGTTTTGGAAACATGAAATAGTATATAAAATTTACTAAAATTTATGAAGAGTGTTTTAAAATTTTAAATATTCTCTATTTTCCATATTCTTTCATATTTTTACTTAGTAAAATTTTATTATGAATTTAATTAATATTTTTCTTATTCTAAAATTACTTAATAATTATTTAGAATCAACGTGAACATATTTTAAATTGTTTTACAATAAATTAAATTAAATCTTCATGATACTTACATATATTTATATTCATGATGAAATTTGGGATATTGAAATATCGATAATCAAATAAAATTATATATGAATAGTTAGTCTTCAAAATATTTAGGGTATTCTACGGATATTTAGACTTGTTATTTTCTACTATATTATCTTATATAACTTATTACACTATGTATTTTTTATTTGTTTTATAAAATATCGATGAATACATCTAGGAATTCCATTTTTAATTTATATGTGGATCTTTATCAAGGAAATAATAATTAAAAACTTTGAATTAGTTTTATGGAATGTAATTATGCAATAGATTTCAAATTTGAAACCTGATGTGTAAAAATAAACTCAATATACATATAGATGATATAAATAGTATATATTAAAGAGGAATTAGGCTAATTATTTTCTATAAATTTATAATTGTTTTATTATTTAGTGATAAACTACAGCCCCTAGAACAAATAAAATCATTTGATCCTTACTGTTGGAGAGTTGGTTTCTTCCTCGACTCTCATACTATGAAGCATTCATCATGTTATTTGGTTTTTATTCTTATTATAATTTTTTTCTTTGAATAATTGTAATGGGTTATACTTCCCATTAAAATGTTGGATTTTGTTTTGTTACACCTAAAAACATTTCAGGCATAGGGTTGTTACTTCTAGTGGAAAAAATGAAGATAGTTTGGATTGTGCCTCCATATGGGTAAATTGATAGTTTGTTTTGGGTTTAAACCTATAAGAGAAAAAATATTTTTAATTTGATTATTATTTTAGGTGTGAAAAATAAATTTCAAGATTCCATTATTGTGGTTATAGATGGTTTGTCTCACTCACCACATGAGTGGGGTGAATAGTAGACTATGTTCATTTAGATGTGAACCACTATAAAAATCACTATGTCCATTTATTTTAAATTTTCATTGAATTAACTTAATTTTATAACTTTGATATAACCTTAAATTTAATCTTAATTAAAAGGATCAATTCACCCCCTATAAGCTATTTTTCTATATTTCCTTTTGGACAAATAATTTGAATCAGAGCAATAACCTTATATATCTATATATTAACTTATTTATGGTAACAATATATTGACTTAACCATCATGGGGAATGATATATTTATGATTTAAGTAATTAATTAAAATGATGGATGCATGCATCAAATACTACCTCATTTATAGGGTTCCAATTATGGATACATGAAAACCTAGATTGAAGTATTATTAAATAAAATTATCATTGATCATTTGACTATCATAGATAAACCATACAAGTTTTTTGAAGGTTAATATGAATCATTAGTAAGAAATGATTTTGTAATATATGATTTTAATTAGAAGGTCATGAAAATTTTATAGGGTGTAATAAAAGAAATGTGTATAGTTATGTATTTGTATTTAAAACTTCTCATGACATATGGAAAAGTATACAAGATACATATCATGGTTTTGATCTTATTATAACTAAGTTGGGAATATTAAGAGATAAATATCAACAATTTCAGATGAGTGAATAACAGTCTATTAATAAATTATTCTATTGATTTATTCATATTATAAATAGTATGTGTAATTTTAAATAAAGTCCAAAAATAATCTTTTTATTTAGTGATTTCATAGAGAATTTCCTAAAAATTTTCATAAAAAAAGATTTTTATAGATTAATGTAATAACTTAAAGTAATATGAACTTGAGGAGATTATTAGATCATTATTACAAAATGAGTTAGAACTTAAAACAATTATTGAATAATGTAATTAAAAGAAGAATGAAATTGATTTTAAGTCAAATTTTTCTATATAATCTTTTTATTTTTAGGTACATATAAGTGACAGGAATGAAAAAACATATATTACAAAGGGTGGATATGGAAGAAATAAATGCTACTCAAAAAGATCCTATAAATACTATCCTAATGATGATAACAATGAGAAGAATAAATGTAATTTTATTTATAATGATTCTTAATATGTAATTTTGTTTTAGTGTAGGAAAAGGGGGTACAACAAGATATATTTCACAAGTATAAATAAAAAAAATAAGAGTAATAAATATAAGAAATAACATAAAGAAATTTCATCCAGATAGAGTTTTACTAATGATTTAGGTTCTGATGGAGAATCTCATTCAGAAAAGGATGTGAAAAATTTGTGCATAATGTATCAATAAAATCAAGTAAATGACTCAGTATATTATTCATTTTAAAAATATAATTTTAAAAGATCCAATTTAGAGTAATTTATTATGGAGGTTTAATGACTTCATCATAATTCTAAAAATATCACTAGATTATAAAATAAATATATGAGTCAACATAATGTTTTCATTAAGAGAAGTAAAAATATAAAGAAATCTATACAAGAATATGTAAATTCTTATTATTCAGATATAAAATTTACTAAAGAAAAGTTAAATCCTTCTCATATTTAAAATAACCAATTAAATAGAAAATTTTACTTCATGTCATTTTTTTGCGAAGCTAAAATAAGAAATTTTCATAATGTTTATGAAGATAATGAACAGCTAAAAAATTAAATTGAAATTTTAATGTCAAATCATGAAATTTTTTATTAAATTTATAGAAAAAATTAATAAAATTAATTATATATATATATATATTTGGTCTTGGTTATAATAATTATATACATAAAATTTAAAAGTCCTTCTTTGTTAAAAGTTCTAATGTATGTACATCTACCTCTATATGTATTAAATGTCATAAGAATGGTCATTATGAGAATGAGTGATCCTTGAGATTTTCACAATCTCTTAGGTATACTAGGTCATTCATTTATAAAAAATATCAACTATATTTCATGTAAATAAGTGTTTGAAATCATTTTGGGTTCCAAATAATTCATATGTTAATCTCATTAGATCTACATTTTCATTGGTACTGAAGAATTATTAAATTTTTTTTAATCAAATGTATCTTGGGAGTATCTAAAAGGATGTTTGGTATAAGGATAGTGGATTTTCAAGACATGTGACTGGTTATATACCAAAATTTGTATCATTCAGTAAATTTGATGGAGGTGATGTTACTTTTGGTGATAATTCTAAAGGTAAGGTAAAAATTTTCGGTGAGGCTAGAATTTATAATTATATTGTTATTTATAAATTTTTATTTGATAAAGGATTTAAACATAATTTTATAACAATTTCATAAATATTTTAATATGGAATGTTTTTTCAAATTTCAAAATTATAAATATATTGTATTTAAGGATAAATCTGTTTTTTTTATGAAAATATAAAAGATAACATTTATTCAACTAATTCTTCTGAATTATCTGATAAAAATGTTAAGTGATTAAAATTAAAAAAAAATATGAAAAAAATTTGGCATATGAGGTTGGAAAATGTTAATTTTAGGTTTATTCCCAAGTTATTCAAGAAACAAACAGTTTTAAAGATATATGAACTTAAAGTAGACAACACCTTTGTTTTTTAATCTTACTTGAAAAGTAAACAAGACAGAAGTAGTTTCATATCAATTAAATAACAAAAAATTGTATGTCATATTAATAACATTCAATTGAATTTATTCATCCCTATCAAACCTTCTAGTTTTGTGGTAAGAGATATTATGTTGTTTTCATAAATGATTTTACAAGATACAAATGGGTTTATTTAATTACATTCAAATCAAAAACATTATCTATGTTTATCACATTTTATAAATTCATTAAAAATAAGAAATGAAACATAATAAAATCAATTATAATTGATCATGGTGGTGAATTACATAATCTATAATTTGTCTATTTTTTGATCAAAATGGGTATATTCCCAATTTTTTTATCCCATTAATCACTACAAAAAATGGTGTAGTTGAAAGGAAAAAAGTATAACTCTACAAGAAATTGATATGATAATGTTAAATGGGTTTAATTTAACTAAATATTTATTTAAAGAAGCAGGGAATACTTTTAATTATGTTACTGATAGAATTATTTTAATACCCTTGATGAAAAAATACAACTTTTTGACTTTGGAAGGGAACAAAACCTAAAATTATTTATTTTAGGAACTTCTGGTGTAATGTTTTTATTATTACTTGAAATGATTCATTAGATATATTTTATGAAAAATATGATGAATGTGTATTTTCATGATATTTAAAAAGTATTAATGAATATAGAGAATATAATAAAGTAACTACAATTGTTGACGAATCATTTCATTTATTTTTTGATGAAAATTATTTGAATAAAATAGATGATGGTATTAATCGACATGAAGTTGAATTTAAGTATTTTAATTTTAAATAAGAATAATCTTAATAAAGAAATATTGAGGGGGGAAATATTTCTTCCAAATATAAACATATTCATGAAAGTATTTGAAGAACCTATGATATCATCATATAAATAATGTGATTTGTAAGGTTGAAAAAAAATTGAACTTGAAAATATGTTATGAATGTACAAACCCGGGTTTTTATAACGGGTCAAAATCCCGACCCTGTTTGAATTTTCACTTATTTCTGAGGAAACTAGAGAAAAAGGGCAGTTTCTAGAAATTCCCAGACTACATGTCGTGTACTTTAAGTACACGCCGTGTATATGTTAAATGAGTATCGGTCGTGTGCTCGCCGAGTACATGTCGTGTGATGACCGTGTAAAAAATTGCTTACTACACGGTGTGTAGTTATAGACACGTAGTGTACCAGCGACCGTGTGGAGGCCATACATGGCGTGTAGGCTTGTTGGCCGGGGAGAATCATTAAAACTAAGTACATGTTGTGTTCCCCTTAGACACATTGTGTAGTCTAGCCGTGTATAATCGATATACATGGAATGTGGGTAAGTCAGCGAGGAAGGGAAGAAGAACTATGTATACACCGTGTACCCCTAGGTACACGCTGTGTACTCATGTCGGAAGGTTCTGGAAAGTAAGTCAGCGGAATTACAGCCGCCAAATGAACAGTTAAATGATGTACATGGCGTGTAGTCAAATGTACACGTTGTGTACTTTCTTTTTTTCGCTAAAATGGGCAGTAACCTCATTTTGAGGCAGAAACACATTAGCTCCGCCTGGTTTTGCGAACCAAGCCATCCGGACCTTGTTTCTTCTCCCGATCATCCATCCGAGACCCGATTCGAACACTGATTGATGCGTCGGAACCCCCTTGGTAAGGCCTTGATTCCTCTTGAGCCATTTTGTTTGATTTCTATTCTAGAATGATTTATAGAGGTTGATTGGTCTGGATTATTTTTTAGATCTACCGCGTTTTAGACCGAATTAGAGACTATTACCGGAGGAGTAGCATCGTTCGAATCTCAGGTAGGTGGTGCATACCTCTTTTTGTGTTTTCTTGGTCATTTGGGTAAGGCAGCCATCGGCGCATTTTCCGGTATTTTGAGCGGGACCCGTTTTATCGGTTGTTTCATATTGAATTGATTGTCGGACCTATGGGATGCCTTTGGGTATGCCATGTTACCTGTTTTGATTGAGCGGGGCTGGGCGAGAGGCCTTAGCTCATCGGGGCATTTTGTTCAGGGGATGCCAAAATGGTAATTTTTATTTTCTATTATTATAAAATATTGAGTTTAATTTATTAATCCTGATATAAATTGTTAGAGGCATTTAAGACCTCAGTTATGGTATGGTACAGCACCTTACATAGTGCAATTCAACTGTTTAGTTTGTTTTGCCTATTTATGTTTTCTGGATAAAAATATTATATATGCAATAGCAAAATTGCATTTGATGGACCCTTTGGGTGGTGTTGGGCTTGGCCCAAATATTCTTGAGTGATGCGGATCACAGTTTGGGTTTGGTTTGGGTTACTTTGGGTAGTTTTGACCACGGGATTGGGCGTCATGGATGTCAGTTTGAGGCAGGATGACTGTCAGGTTGGGCATGGCCCGGGTTACTAGGATGGCGATGCCATCGGACTAGAGCAACAAGGTCGCAGGGACACAAGGTGTCAGATATGTGGTGGCTTGGGTACTATTTTGGTGATTACTTCTCACTTGGAACTTTTAGTAGTGTGCACACAGAGATACTCCGTGATGAGGTGGTTTTGACCACTCATGTGGGTAGAGGCCCCCGTTAGTTGCGGTTTAGGTACTATTGGTTTGGGGGTGCTTGCCGTAGAATGACACATGGGAGGTGAGGATTCTTCAGAGGATAGCATTGAGTCTATCGGTTTGGGGGCTGAGGCTCACCGTTATTTGAGGGCAGACATCGCTATTCCTCTAGGCTACTTCTCGGGCATGCCTTCGGGACGTCGGTACTTGAGACACGAGGTGTCAGGAGGCACATGGTTCCAGATTGTTACTATTCCTGGGAATGCCTTCGGGACGTCGTTACTTGACACACGCAGTGTTAGGGGGAACATGGTGTTGGGTTACATGACATAGATTCTGGTGTTGGCCGAAGCAGGTGACACTCCGTGGTGGCTGCTGAGCCCCAGCGGAGTTAGCATTTATTTGTGAATTTTACTGTGTACTACTTTAATTATAAATGCATGAATACTTAAACACTTATATTAGGTAAGCACCATTGGGTGGTATACTACTGAGATTTGCCTCACACCATTCATGGGTCCTTTAAGACATGTGCAGACTTCAAGGATTTACATGCAGGAAAGAGGCCAGCTTCAGGAGCCGAGTTGTGTTAGTTGTTGCATGGAGATGGTAAGGACCTTGAGGACTTACCTAGCTGGGGTTTACTTTGTTTTTTTTTCTTTTCTGTATCAACATGATTACTTGTTGTAGCTTCAGTTGGTTATCCATTGGCACCATTTTTACATTCAGTTATGTATGACCTGCTTTGGGTGCATGTTTTATTGTTTAGTAGTAGTTACAAGTGATCAGCATACTGCTGTGTTTACTTTCTGCTACTATTGTTATATTTACTACTTCCGTTGCTTATCTGTATTGATTATGCTTCCACTCTATAGGTCTAGTTCGAGTCTGCTGAGTCTTTTATTCCGCTGCATCTTTACTGTTGTACTTGGACCAGTACTGTGATTATTATCCTCCAAGAGGGTATAGACTCCCCACTAAACCTAATAGACCCTTGCTGTTAGTCGTCAGCCTTTGGCGTCTGAGTAGGTGAACCAATGGTAGTAGCACCTGACCCGTTTAGCACGGTTCGGGTGGTTGTTCGGGTCTGGGTCATTACAAAGTGGTATCAGAGGAGTTCTTGACAGGGATTTAGTAGTAGAGTTTTGTTGGGTACTAATGAGATTGAGACTTCTCTTTTTATTTCTGCTGGTTTTAATATTTGGGATATGGTAGACTGGAGATAGGTTGTTACTGGAACTGGGTTTCTAGCTTGTTCTTGGGTGCCTGCAGCACCAGGTACGAGGGATGGATCAAGTTACCTTTGGTGGGAATTGCTGTTTTCTTTTTTTCTTAGATTACGGTTTATACGATTTCCACCTCGGTGGCTCACTTGGTGTTTGAGGTTATTGATTTTGATATGTGACCCTTGACCCGGTGTGGTAAGGTAGAATTCGACCTTGGCCCGGTATAGCAAGGCTTGTTTGTTTGGATTTTGATAGGCACATTTTTAGGGTATTTCAATTTCATAATTGCACGTATGCTTTGTGAAGTGATAATACCATGTGAAAAAAAATCAATTTCCATGCTTTATATGCTTTGAAATGTAAAAGCTGAAATTCTTGATATAATTCTTTGTTGTTGCGATGTTTATTCCATGATTTATATTATAGAATTTCATGTGACAGGGTTTTTGGGTTTGAATATTATGAGAGTAGGCAGGTACTATCAGTTGAGGGGATTTTTATCACCAGGATTGGGCGACTTGGTCGTCGGTTTGAGGCAACGCGAGTTGTCAGGACGGGCATGGCCCGAGGTACTTTTGATACTTGGCTCTGTTAAGGGTTGGTAAAGAGGCACTCAGGCTGGGATGTCGTGGGGCATGGGTTGCAGTGGGGGAGAGTAAGGGTAGTAGTTAAGCACTGCCTTTTACTTATTTTTTATCTGTGTTGAATATATATTGTTATATATATATATGGGTTGTCTGACCATTTATGTTATTCAGCGGGTTTCTCCTACACATATCGATAGAGCATCAGACATGTGAGGATACAATGCCGCTAGTGCAGGATCCGGTTCAGGATTTGGTACAGGCAGAGCACGAGCCGCAGGTATAGGCTTAGGGATAAGATCCAGTACAAGAAGGACAGTATCCGAGTTTGGCATCGTTTGAGCCATGGCTCAAGGAGTAGCTCCGAGCGATCCTGGTATGCATCTTGCAGGGGATCTACAGAGGTGCGCAGGGTATAGATCCATCTATGGTGTATCTGACGTGGGAGTTCCAGTCACAGCACCCGCCACTTTTTTAGGGTGAGGGTGGTCCGTAGGCAGCTGAGAACTGGATAGAGAGTATGTAGATGATCTTCGAGCAGCTCGAGATTCCTCCAAGGCAGAGGGTCAAGCTGGTGACGTACATGCTAAGAGTATTAGCGAAGCGTTGGTGGGATGTACAGGTTCAGGCTCATTGGCACGAGGGACTGTCATGGAAGGAATTCGAGGATAGGTTCTTTGAGAACATTTACCCGAAGACACTGAGAGTAGAGAGATCTCGTGAGTTCTTGAGTCTTCAGCAGGGAGACATGTCTGTCATGGACTACGCAGCTAATTTCACTAAGATGTCACACTTTGCACCTGGTATAGTAAGTAATGACATGGCTAGGGTGAGGTGCTTCAAGGATGGATTACGACACGCCATTTGGATCCAAGTGAACATCTTCATGATGGGTTCCTTCTCTGAGGTGGTGAACCAGGAACTTATAGCGGATGGAAACTAGAGGGATAGGCCTCAGCTTGGCCGAGAGACAACTTCAGGTGATGGTTCAGATAGTAGGAAGCGAGGACGGGATGAGTTCCATTAGGTCAGTTAGACCAGAGATTCAGCTAGACCACCTCATGGTAGTTCTTCAGTGATTTGCTTTCAGTGTGGACAGCCAGGACATTTTCGGACTCAGTGCAATAGGCCTCCAAATGAGTGTCGGGCATGTGGAAAGGTCAAGCATCTAGAGCGGTTTTTCAGGTAGCCTTCTCTGATATTCGGCAGGCGGGGACCAAGACAGACGGTGGCATCTGAAGTTGGTTCAGGTTCGATAACAGTAAAGGGTAGCTGAGGCTTAGCTGCACGCGGAGGACGTGACAGAGACATCGGGACCCAGCTGTGCGGTCAGTGCCTAGTGACTGGAGCCACACCACAGGGTGGTCAGGCATCATGCAGTCGTACTTCAGTCTAGGTGCACGCCGTGGAGCTGCCAGGTGCTTAGAAGGCTGGTGAGCCGACGACGGTTAGAGGTACACCGCGGTGTGGTCGTGATCACCATGTTTCCTTTTTGGCATGACCTGTAGAGGCATGTTTGTTTTGAGTGCACGTGGTGCATAGGATCTATGTGGACTGACTAGATTCTAGTCAGTGGGATTGCCACAATATCAGGTGCATGATATATTTTATATATATATGTATGAGATGCGTAGCATCAGTTAATTGAGGATGTGGTTTACTTGAGGTGCCTTGGGCATCGAGGCATCGAGAATGCGGGTTACTTGAGATATCGTGGGAATTGGGGCATCAGGAATGCAGGTTACTTGAGGTTCTAGGCACCAGGACCTCGTGGAGGTGGACACCGATGTGGTGTAGTCTATGTTGGATGTTGGGAGCAACACAGGAGCACCAATGAGGTGCAGGGGTGATGATGCGTCATGGAAGGACTATGCGTCCGGAAAACAGGTTAGAAAACCTTGTTTTCTTTAATTTTTGTTGGGTTGAGACCGGTTTAGGCTATTCCTAATGTGCGGAGCCCCTTTGAGGAATTTAGTCGGGACCTCTGAGACCGGGGAAGTTCAGGTTACTTTGAACAGGGTGGTGTGTTTGGTACCATCTTCAGGTTTAGTTTGATAGCTCGGGGATGAGTTATGTTAATGTGGGGAGATTGTAAGAACCCGGGTTTTTAGAACGGGTCAAAATCCCGACCCTGTTTGAATTTGACCTATTTCTGAGGAAACTGGAGAAAATGGTCAGTTTCTGGAAATTTCAATACTACACGCCGTGTACTATAAGTACACGCCCTGTATATGTTAAGTGAGTATCGGCCATCTGCTCACCGAGTACACATCGTGTGATGACCCTGTAGGAAATTTCTTATTACATGGCATGTAGTTATAGACACGTCATGTACCTGCGACTGTATGGAGGCCATACATGGCGTGTAGGCTTGTTGGCTGGGGAGAATCTTTGAAACTAAGTACACGTCGTTTTCCCCTTGGACACGCCATGTATTCTATCCATGTATAAGGGATATACATGGTGTGTGGGTAAGTCAGAAAGGAAGGGAAGAAGAACGATGTACACGCTGTGCACCCCTAGGTACACACTGTGTACTCATGTCGGCAGGTTCTGGAAAGTAAGTCGACGGAATTCCAGCCACAAAACAAATAGTTAAATGATATACATGGCGTGTATTCAAAAGTACATGTCGTGTACATTCTTTTTTTTGCTAAAACGGGCAGTAGTCTCATTTTGAGGCAGAAACACATTAGCTCTGCTCGGTTTCGTGAACCAAGCTGGTCGGACCTTGTTTCTTCTCCCGATCATCCGTCTGAGACACGATTCGAACACCGGTTGATGCGTCGGAACCCCCTCGGTAAGGCCTCGATTCCTCTTGAGCCGTTTTGTTTGATTTCTGTTCTAGAACGAGTTATAGGGGTTTGATCAGTTTTGATTCTTTTGTATATCTACCACATTTTAGACCGAATTGGAGGCTTTTACCGAAGGAGTAGCATCGTACGAATCTCAGGTAGGTGGTTCATACCTATTTTCATGTTTTCGTATTCATTTGGGTAATGCGGCCTTCAGCGCATTTTCGGGTATTTTGAGAGGGACCCGTTTTGTTTGTTGTTTCATATTTAATTGATTGTCGGACCTATGGGATGCCTTTGGGTATGCCTTCTTACTTGTTTTGCTTGAGCGGGGTCAGGCAAGTGGTCGTAGCTCATCGGGGCATTTTGGATGGGGGATGCCAAAATGGTTATTTTGTTTTATATTATTATAGACTATTGATTTCAATTTATTAATCCTAATATAAATTGTTAGTGGAATTTAAGACCTCAGTGATGGTATGGGACAACACCTTGCATAGTGCAATTCAACTATTTAGTTTGTTTTGCCTATTTATGTTTTCTGGTTAAATATGTTATATATGCAATTGTTGAATCACGTCTGTTGGACCCTTTGGGTGGTGTTGGGCTTGGCCCCGATATTCTTGAGTGATGCGGATCACAGGTTTGGTTTGTCCCGAGTTACGTTGGGTGGTTTTGACCATGGGATTTGGCGTCATAGACGTCGATTTGAGGCAGGATGGCTATCAGTTTGGGCATGGCCCAGGTTACTAGGATGAAAATTCCATTGGAATAGAGAGACAAGGTTGCAGGGACACGAGGTGTCAGAGATTTGGTGGCTTATGTGCTATTTTGGTGATTACCGCTCACCCAGAACTTTGAGTAGTGTGCACACATAGATACTCTGTGATGAGGTGGTTTTGACCACTCATGTGGGTAGAGGCCCCCGTTAGTTGCAGTTTAGGTACTATTGGTTTGAGGGAGCTTGTTGTAAAAAGCCATGTGGGAGGTGAGGATCCTTTAGAGGATAGCATTGAGGCTATCGGGTTGGGGGATGAGGCTCGCCGTTATTTGAGGGCAGACATCACTGTTCCTCTGGGCTACTTCTCGAGCCTACCTTCGGGATGTTGGTACTTGAGAGACAAGGTGTCAGGAGGCACATGGTGCCAGATTATTACTATTCTTGGTCGTGCCTTCGGGACGTCGGTACTTGAGACATGCGGTGTCAGGGGGCACGTGGTGCCGAGTTACATGACAGAGATTCTGGCATTGGCTGACGCAGGTGACACTCCGTGGTGATTGTTAAGCACCAGGGGAGTTACTGTTTATTTTACATTGTATTGTTTACTGCTTTCCTTATAAATTCATGACTTCTTAAACACTTGTATTTGGTACGCACCATTGGGTGGTATCCTACTGAGATTTGCCTCACACCATGAACAGGCCCTTTAGGACGCGTGCAGACTTCTTGGATTTACGTACAGGAAAGAGGTCAGCTTTAAGAGGTGGGTTGTGTTAGTTGTTTCATGGAGATGGTAAGGACCTTTAGGTCTTACCTAGCTGGTTTTTACTTAGTTTTTTTTTTATTTTTTGTATCAGCATGCTTACTTGTTATAGCTACATTTCGTTAGCCATTGGCGCCCTTTTCATATTCAGTTATGTATGACCTGATTTGGGTGCATGTTTTATTGTTTAGTAGTAGTTACAAGTGATCAGCATGCTGCTGTGTTTACTTTTCACTACTGTTGTTATATTTACTGCTTTTGATGTTTATCTGTATTGATTATTCTTCCTCTCTGAGGGTATGGTTCGAGTCTGCTGAGTATTTTATTCCACTGCATCTTTACTGTTATACTTGGACCAGTGCCATGATTATTATCCTCCAAGAGGGTATAGCCTCCCCACTATACCTAAGAGTCCCTCACTACTAGTCGGTAGCCTTTGGCGTCTAGAGAGTTGAGCCTAAGGTAGTAGTACCTGAACCATTTAGCACTGTTTGGGTGGTTGTTCGGGTTTGGGTCGTTACAATGAATTTTGTTCCTCAGAATGATTTTATTTCTGATCTGAGCCAAAGAATGCAGAAGAAGATTTAAATGATTCTAATTTGTTCTTGTCAATTAAATACAAATTAAATTGGATTACTATAAATAAAGTGTGAACTTTAGCTATTCCACAACATAATTATAATGTTATTGGAACAAAATTGGTATTTAGAAACAAACAAGATGAATCTCGAAATATAGTTAAAAATAATTCTATATTAGTTCCTCAAGGATATTATCATGAAGACATTATTTATGTTGATCAATTTTTTGAACATATTTCAATATTTATTTCAATTATGATATTATTATATTATTCGGATTTCATGAATTTTAATTGTATCAAATGGATGTTAAAACTACTTTTCTAAATTTTTATGTTTATGAAGAATTATTTTTTTAGACAACCCCCTCATTTTCAAAAGAATAATCCTTATCATCCTTTTAAATTTTACAAATATATATATGTTTGAAAAAAAAATCCCAATTATGTTACTAAAGGATAATTTTTATTATTTTTGGAGAAAATTTTTGAGAATGGAATAGTTTATCCTATTTTTATTAAGAAAATCTATAATAATATTTGTATATTTCTAATTTATGTTGATGATTTTTTTTATCTTCATGTGAATATATTTATAATTAATTCCCAAAATTGATGGATTCTAAATTTGATATGAGTATGATGGGGGAATTTAAATTTATTCTTAGTTTGAAAATATTTTAAAGAGATGATTGTATTTTTATAAATAAATCCGAGTTTGATAAATATATAGTTAATATATTTGGTTTAAAATATTTTAAAATTTAAAATACTTCCATGAATACTATGTGTAAATTAGATCTATATAAATATGGAAACTATGTTGATGTTATGACTTGTATTGGAATGATTGTAAGTTTTTTATGCATCACTACTTCTAGGCCTGGATTTATTTTTTTAGTTTACATGTCTGACAGATTTAAAAGTGATCCTAAGGAAAGTCACATTAATTTAGTTAGGAATATTATTAGATATGTTAAATGATCATTGAATCATGATTTATTTTACCCTGCTGAAACTAATATTGATTTGTTAATAAATCATTCTCATTTTGGAGGATGTAATGTAAGAACCCGGATCTTCGTTTCAGGAACGCCTTTCCTTTTTCTAGATTTTTTTAGAAAAATAAACTTTTTTGAAATTTTTGAAGTACACACCATGTACTTTCTGAGTACACGTCGTGTACTCTTCTCCAGATCGAAGCCGTGTGATGTTCGTGCCCAGGACACACACACGGTGTGTAGGGGTGATGTGGAGGCCAATTTTGGTGGAGTACGGAAAAACCTAGTACACGTCGTGTACTCTAAAAGTAAATGTCGTGTACTTTTCTTTTTTTCATTAAATGGACCGGGGTCATGCCTAACCGAGGAAAAATTCTTCTTCTCTAGCATGTTCGTTCGAGAGAGACCCGTACGGCCAGATCTTCCCTGAGCCCATGTACCTCCGCCCGATCTCCGTTCCAGCCACCGTCGATTGCGTTGGGATTACCTCAGTAAGATCTCTCTTCTTCTTGAGCCTTGTTTTCCAATTCCTCCTCCTCTTCAAGTTATCGTGGTTTATGTGTTTTAGAAAATTTCTCAGATCTATGAAGTTCTAAGGAGAATCTGTTGTCGCTGTTCACGTATATCGATCTCCTAGGATCGAGGAAGGTGGTTTGTGCCTTTCTGTAGAAAGTCAATGAGTATTTTGTGAAAATTCCACCAATACCCTTGGAAGGGGTATTGCGTGTTTCATTTTTTTCCCCTGTTGTTTGCCTGCTTTACTTGATTGCTTGAGTAGATGTCTTCGCCCATGTATATGGTTGTTTTTACTATACTTTGGATGTTTTCCTTGCTTGTTTTTCTTGTTTGGTGTTTTTCCAGTTGTCATGCCTAGTCGTAGGATAGTGGAACTATTGCTATGTTATGTTGTCGAGCCTTATATTGATAGCCAATTAGTTCTTGAGGTTTACTTGGGTGATGCACATGCACTGAGCATGTTTATTTTTCACACAGGACTGTGAGAACCTAGTGTAGTAGAACACAGGAAGAATAGACGTAAGGCCTTCTCCAAAGTGTCTTTTAATACGATGTGAGACCACTGGAGGAATTGATGATGAGTGATTCCTCAAAGAGTATGTAGTTCCTCGACGCGGGCCACAGGGGGAATGAGATGTTGAGTGCTTCCCCAGATAGCCTTTAGCAAGATACCAGACTATAGGGGGAATTTATGGTGAGTGCTTCCTCAGAGAGTCTATTCTTAGCTGAACGAGAGGGGTGAGACTGTGTGTGCCTATTAGAGGGTTACTAGTACTTGTAGGTTGAACCATAAGGGTTAGGCTATGAGAGATACCTAGAGGGTTACCTGTTTTCTTCTTGCTGTTGTTGTTACTTGTGTACCTTCTATGCTTGAATTGTGGATTGTAGTTGTTGTGTGATTTTCTGTTTATTGTTTCCTGCACTTTTACTTACCTTGTATTCATTGACTATTAGGCACAGATATTTGGGTGATTGCCTACTGGGATTGTATCACACACCCTATTTGGTCCATGCTTTTAGGCCCAGGCAGACTTTTTTGTTGCAGGAATAGATAAGGGCAAACACCCTTCAACTTATGGTACGTGATTGCGTAGAGCTGGAGAGCAAGGAACCGAGATTAGGCTTGAGATGATGAGGAGTTACTTTGTTTTTCATTTTCACTTTGTATTTCATTTGTACTTCATCACATTGGTTTGTTTACTGCTTTCCATAGACATACATACCATGTTGCATCATTATTGTTTTACACATTGCTTCCGTAGTTCAGTTCAGTTGTTGTATGCTATTTATTATTTCCTTATTGTATCTAGTTATTCTTCCACTGTATACATCACCAAATGAGAGCATAGTTTCCCCATCGACTCATCAAGTCCCTCACTTCTAGTCGGTAGCCTCTGGCATTTGGGGAAACGCGCTTGAGGTCGTGTGGAGAACCGGGTATGGGGTACCAGTGGAGGGGCTCCGGATTCGGTTCGTTACAAAGTTGTATCAGAGGAGTTCTTTTCTATTGCATTACTATTTGGAGACTTTATCCATGTATAGGATAGATTTGGTACTTGGTATTAAGTTGTGCTCGGGAGTAGCTAACCCATGTACAGGGAAAATCCATACTACCTTGTTAATTGCAGTTTTCTAGTTTTGATAATTTATAGTAGATATGATTTCACCTAGAGTGATTCACATGCTTTGTGTTGTTACATTATTGATGATTTTGGTTCTATTTTTTTTGCAACCCGATGAGATGAGGGTATTCCATCTCATGCATTATATAGGAACTTGTAGAAATCACATTCCATGCATTCTTGCCATGACATCTAGGGTGCATTAGCGATTACATGCTGTTGTGATAAACATTGTGTAGATTATGCATGTTGTTGTGATAGATTCTTGATAGAATCTCTACTGCCTTGTTAGAGGATTTATTGCTTCCTACCTTTCTTAAATGAATTCCAAATTTTTATTCTTCAGGTGTTACGGGCCCTCTCGAATCGGAAATTGGTAGATCATGATCATGTTTTCTCTTGTCTATGACTGTAGGAGATGCCAAGCTTTGATTCGAGGGGAGTATGTGTAACACCCCAAGATTTTATGAAAAGTATTATTTTTAATTTCATTAATGTATTGTGTTGTACGCTACACCAAAAGGAGCTTGCACAACACGCATCCTTGACTTGCCTTGTATTACACGCAATCGGGACCTTCCTCAATAGCGTGTGTTATACGCAATACCGGGTTTTACTAAACAACGATATATTATTATAATATTGTTATGAACTAGCTGTTAGGAATAGTATTAACTAAATTTTGAATTTTATAACATTATTATTCATCTTACACATTTTCTAGAACATGGTATAAGAACAAAATAAATTTTTTGGGTAAAATAAGTATTTTTCAAAAAAGTGCAGTTTTGCTGCCTTTTGATGGCGCACCCACTTAAAATTTAGTGTTTGACAAGCTTATAAGTTCAATTTGACAAAATGTAATTGTTCATTAGAATCAAGATATAAAAATTTACTTTGGATAAATTTCTCATATTATTCTGATAACTTTCATATTTTAATGAATAGTAAAAACACGCTATATTTTAATTAAAAACAACTTTTTTCATCGCAATACATTATATGGTTAAATTATAATATTTAATGTTTTTAAAGTGTAAATAGAATATATTTTTACCATTTAATCCAATGGTGGTCAATGTAATTAATATCACTTTGAGATTGGACATAAACGAGTGTCAATCTTTTGATAGATATTGTTTCATAAAAACACGCTATTTGTTTTAACAGCGGGATTTAATTATAAAATTAATTAATGCAACTTCTATGTTATGAATTTGGTAAAATAGACTCCATTTTTGAATTCGGAATATCAAATATATCTTAGGGTGAAATTTTGGCATTTTTCTGAAAAACTTCATTTTTTGATGAATAGTGAAACTACTAAGTGGTAGTTAAAAAACTGAATTTTTCATAAAACTTAATTTTACCGCTTCTGTGAATGGAATTTCAAAAATACGAGAGACACGGTTGATGTCAGTAATTAAAATTTTGTTCAATGAGATGAAAATAATTTTTGGTGAATAGTAACTTTTTACTTTTATTTACCACGGATAAAAGTAAATAGGGTAATTAAGGGTAAAAATGATATTATTATTACCATAACACATGTCATAATTCTATTGTACAAGTTTAATTCGACCATAAACAACCTTAGGAATAAAATATGACTCTTTAGGCCCACTTGGATTAGATTAGGACATTTATTATTAATTTATTTAAAGAAGGGTTAAAATAGTTAAAATCAATGTTTAATAAGTATATCATTTTTAATATAGGGTTATACATAAGATAAATTCGACTATAAATATTCATTAGAAAGATAAAAAGATTTCCTACATAATGATAATTTATTTATAATTTTTAGACTTTATATATGTTAATTTATTTATGATACAATGATGATGCAGTAATTACCTTTTTAAGAAAATATTAACATAATTGATGTTAAAAATGCCCAAATAAATGTAATTTGAGACTTTTTATGACTTAAACTAATTTTCTAGGTTAATATGACATGTTATTGTGGATTTAAGTATCTTGTTTAGAACATATAATTCCTTTATAAATTTCATAAAAATCATGTACCAAATAGTGTCAAAATTGACATAAATTAGTTTTTAAAACAAATATTATATTATTAATTGTTAATTAACTCCTAAAAATCTAATGTTCGGATGAATGACTTAGATAAGGATATATATATTAATAATAAACAACTTGGGGTTATTTTGACTTGTTATGGTAAGTTTATTAACCATATAGTGTAAGAAAAAAAAAGACACGGTAAAAGTTAAATTATTTAACTTAGAGTTAAATCTAATTGATAAGGTTAAAATAATAACCTAAACTTGTCTAAATCCTATTGGATGAGAGTATTTCAAACCATCCCCACTTTATCTTCTAAATAATACCATTTTGAACCATTATAAACCGAAGTTGACCTTAATATAAAATAATATTTTGAGATTTTCCTAAGGTGCCCCTCTCCTCCCTTATAAAAGGGCACCTCCTCCCCCCTCTTCCTCGCTCCAATTTGAGAATTTAAGCTCGGCCAAACCCTTCCAAAATCTCTTCTCTACTTCCCTAGTTTCATCCTAGAGGTCCTGGTCTTCTTCAAAGACCATCCTTAGTTCTTTAAGTGGAGGTTAAGTGAAGGCGCGTCAAAAAGAGGTAATATCCATTACCGATCTTTTTCAATTTCTTTCTTCTTAAACTTCTTCTTCTTTAGTTGTTTCATGATAAAGTAATAACATCAGTATTTATTATATACTGATATGTTATTATAAATATGAAACAACTCTAATTAACCTTCTATCCATCCTACGGAAAAAGGAAATCACCGCGCGTGCGTACGTACGGAATACCGTCTCCACGCCGTGGTGTAATCTATTTTCCGCCACCACCTTAGTAGGATGGGTATAATGGTGTAATGAGTAACTATATATGATTATTATAAAGTGATATTGATACTGAAATAGTATACATACACTTAAACACAATTTCACGACCATGGGAACGATATCATCGCTCGTCCGTACGTACGGACTACCGTCTCCACAACGCGATGAGATTCATTATCCATGTTAACCATTCCAGAATGATTATAAAGTATATATAATGAATAATAATGGAATATATGACATGTTAAATCTATTGGATTTATGTATATATATATATATATGTCATCTACTTACTTCCATTCAGGAAAGGAAAGCAGCGTTCATGCGTACGTACGGACTACCGTCTCCATGAACGGTGTGTTTCATTTCATTTATCTATCTATTATATATATATATATATAATGAATATATATGATATATAAATAATACTTTATATTCTTAAAGTAATTAAATCATGATATAAGTAATAATAATGTCAAGAACAACAAGTCCAAACATCTACGATAAATGAAACGATTTTACCCAAGACGCTTCTTTAACATGGAATTTACAAAAGAACGGGTAATATATAGTCCTAAGTGAACCATATATGATATCATAAAAATGAATATGATTCTGTAATAAGTCAATAACATTATTTAAATCATTATATAGGAGGTTCAGACACTTACAATGCAAGAAGGACCTAAGGTAAGGGATCAATTTTCAATCTCATTTTTATCCGAGATTGCTTATACCTAAGTATTTACTGGGGTTACATTTATCATCCATGACCATGTTTTCTAAAAATGTTTTTATAAAATTTTTAACATTGTTCCACAAATTTTTAAAGTCATTTTTACCCTTTATTGACTTTTTACCACATTGTATGAATGGAATCTTTCCTTTGGATACCATATAAGGTACTGTTTGACTTTTCCGACAAAAGTACGAGGATAATGTTGTTTTTAACTTATACGGCGTGAAAGGATTTTTACGGTTTTCATAACACCTCATTTTCAAGAAGCATCCTATACAATATTGCATGATTATTTTCAACAAAACCCTTATATTTTAAAATTGCATGGAGTTTTGTGAAAAGAAAATGATTTTAAAGAAGAAAGGATATTTTCCTCAAGAATTCATTTCAAGTGTTTTTCTCAAAACTATTTTCCATCTAAGATGATATTATTTGATATGTATGTTTCAAGTAAAATGTCTTTATGATTTAAATGGTTTCTATTTCTTATGATGAAATGATATCCATTGTTTATGGATTATGATGGCATGATGTTTATGAAACCCATTTTACTTATTGGGTTATTATGAATGATGTATGTTTATTTTGTGGAACACATAAGAATGGTATCATTATCAGATGGGTGTGACCTATATCTCCCTCCAATGCATTGGGAAAAGATTTTATATCTCATGAGATAGACATGGCTGGAATGGTAGGTTATACCGGTTCAGTGAAACAGGACTGAAATGAGGGCGACTCGGTTCAGAAAGGGACTTTGTCCACTAAGATAGTCTTGGCAATGAGTCTTGACTAAGAAGAAATGATTCTCTATGATTATGTGTGTATGCCACAAAGTTTCATGTTTTATGTTATGATTATTGGGATTACATTTCACTTCTATGATTTATCCCATGTCATGATATTATGAGCTCTTTTGCAGGTTAAGATTTCCAAAAGCTATGTTCTTATGTATATGATGTGATTGATATTTCTTTTGTTTACCCTTACTGAGCATTTGAGCTCACCCTTTTATGTTTTCTTTTCCCCAGGATATAAAGAATGGTTTTAGGTATAAAAAAAAGGAAGATCTTTATGGGAGATGTTGAAGATCTTTCACCACGATTAGAAGATTATTTTCTGAGTTTCCAAAGACACTAAACTATTACGGTCCTTGTGTGTGTGTTTTGTTATGTACTAAGTATTCTGCAAAAGTAATGTAATATCTATGTACGTTAAGCTTCGGGTCTCTACAGTTGGTATCAGAGGAAAGGTTTAGTCAACCTTTGGAAACTAGGACGCGAAAACGTTAGTGAGATCCCTAGAGATATTTCTAAGGTATGTCTAGGGATGTCCCTAAGGATAAGTATACATATAGGATATAGTCCTAGCACTATGGTAACGATCTTAGAATTAAACCTAAGATGTTAGATATTGAAAGTTAATTCCCCTTTATTATGTTGTTTTACCTATCATGATTTTTGTCACTCACACTATTTTTTTTTGGGTTTTAGAAAATGACTGGAAACAATATGATTTGCGATAATAGAGGATATGAGGGAAAATGGAATGATATTCTTCATGAGCAACCAAATGAAATGGGATTTGAAAGTCCAAAAATCATTATTATGCCGAATCAGCAATCTCATAATATGATCAATAAACTCAAATTTGGTAAGTTTCCTGACTCGGCTAATAAGAGAAAGATGGAGTTTCATGATGATCATAGAGGAAAGAAAGTTCAATTTCCCCTATGTAAATCATGTGGGAAGAGGCATTAAGGATAATGTTTCAAAGGAACTGGAAGATGCTTTGGGTGTGGAAAAGAAGGACACAAAGCCAGTAAATGCAATGGAAAAGTTTCAGTTAACACCATGGATGAGGTTAATGGTATTTCTACGACATCAAAAATGGTTAAATGTTTTAAATGTGGAATGTACGGGCATTATGCAAACCAATTCCCTAAGGGAATGTCTCATGAAGAGAATTGGTATGGTCATATGGGTAGTGTTTTTGTTGATGATGATGAAGAGACTACAAATGATATGTGAGATGAAATAATTGTTAAAGCTCGGTCAATGGTTTAAGAAGGTAGTGGAATGATTACATGTTTATCAAGTGTAATGTTGTACTATAGAATAAAAAGACATCTAAGTATTGTTACACTATTGTTTTGAAAGTTTATGATGAATGGTACGAGTAACAATGAAAGGTTATTCAGATATTTTTTTGGAAAGTGGATGATATGCGCATAATGAAGTGATAAAGAGAAAATGAAATGTTTGACAGTATTCATGAGCTCATGATTGATATAAGGACTAAGTGATATCATGGTTTGAGTATATAGAATTTTGAGGATTTTGGTATGTGGAAAGTGTTAACTTTTAACTGCATTCATTTTTTCACTAAGGTTCAATGGGTATTCAAGAAAATACATTATTAAGGCCTTTGAATGTTTGGAATGTGACCAACAAGACATATCTTATGATATATGGGGGATAAATGATGGTATTCTCATGCTTGGTTGACGACATCGTTATACTATGAGCTTGGACCGAAGTATTTTAGATAAGCCTAATGATTGGAATGGATTATGTTAACCATAAGTTAGTATTGTTTAAGGATAGAACTTTTTTTATATATATTATTCATGTGATGTTATAGTAATGTAGTTTTAAAAAAAGGACAACCTCCAGGACGGGCGACAGCCCATCGCGTCGGACAAGGCTGTGGGAATCGAACCCACAACCGAAGTGCGACTGGCCTTTATCGCCTACCACTGACCTACAGGAAGTCCCTGGTTAGTAGAAACTAGTTTTATTTTATTAAGAGGTATGATATATGAAGTATAAGTTCATTTTTGGAAGCCTGTACGATTAACCTCACAAAAGATGGACTTATGAATATTTGATAACTATTGCTAACCTTTTGTTTGAAACAGATGGAATGAACCATCATTCTATCATATGATCTTTTAACACTTTATTTCTTTAAGAGATGAAGTGGAAATTGTTAAAAGCAGGAACAACAGTGAGATTGTACCGAAATCAAGTAAGTATTTCTTCTAATTCAAATTTTTCAACTTTAGGGAAATGATATTGAAAACCAAAAATGTTGTCCTAGTGATCTTATATCCGATGAATCAAATGGTACCCTAGATCATCACAAATTTATAGCTTTGTGATTGTTGGCTTTTTCATATCCATGTCCTCTACCACTCTCCATCAGAACATGACGGTTAGATTTCTCTTCCATGTCCATATTTTCACCTATGTTCTCCTATGTGGATACCCAGTGATTAGTTAACTTGGGTAACCATTACTTTTTATACTTTAGTTTTTAAAGATAATTTTTGGTATTCCTTTTTACGATGTGGGTTTCTATCAAAGAAACTTTCAAATAGTAAACCATTTATAACCCCGACGAATTTCGAGGGCGAAATTCATTTTAAGGGGGGTAGAATGTAACACCCCGAGATTTTATGAAAAGTATTATTTTTAATTTCATTAATGTCTTGTGTTGTACGCTACACCAAAAGGAGCTTGCACAACACGCATCCTTAACTTGCCTTGTATTACACGCAATCGCGACCTTCCTCGATAGCGTGTGTTATACGCAATACCGTGTTTTACTAAACAACGATATATTATTATAATATTGTTATGAACTAGCCGTTATGAATATTATTAACTAAATTTTGAATTTTATAACATTATTATTCATCTTACACATTTTCTAGAACATGGTATAAGAACAAAATAAATTTTTCGGGTAAAATAAGTATTTTTTAAAAAAATGCAGTTTTGCCGCCTTTTGATGGCTCACCCACTTTAAATTTAGTTTTTGACAAGTTTATAAGTTCAATTTGACAAAATGTAATTTTTCATTAGAATCAGGATATAAAAATTTACTTTGGATAAATTTCTCATATTATTCTGATAACTTTCATATTTTAATGAATAGTAAAAACACGCTATATTTTAATTAAAAACGACTTTTTTCATCGCAATACATTATATGGTTAAATTATAATATTTAATGTTTTTAAAGTGTAAATAGAATATATTTTTATCATTTAATGCAATGGTGGTCAATGTAATTAATATCACCTTGAGATTGGACATAAACGAGTGTCAATCTTTTGATAGATATTGTTTCGTAAAAACACGCTATTTGTTTTAACAGCGGGATTTAATTAAAAAATTAATTAATGCAACTTCTATGTTATGAATTTGGTAAAATAGACTTCATTTTTGAATTCGGAATATCAAATATATCTTAGGGTGAAATTTTGGCATTTTTCTGAAAAACTTCAATTTTTGATGAATAGTGAAACTACTAAGTGGTAGTTAAAAAACTGAATTTTTCATAAAACTTAATTTTACCGCTTCTGTGAATGGAATTTCAAAAATCCGAGAGACACGGTTGATGTCAGTAAGTAAAATTTTGTTCAATGAGATGAAAATAATTTTTGGTGAATAGTAACTTTTTACTTTTATTTACCACGGTTAAAAGTAAATAGGGTAATTAAGGGTAAAAATGATATTATTATTACCCTAACACATGTCCTAATTCTATTGGACAAGTTTAATTCGACCATAAACAACCTTAGGAATAAAATATGACCATTTAGGCCCACTTGGATTAGATTAAGACATTTATTATTAATTTATTTAAAGAAGGGTTAAAATAGTTAAAATCAAAGTTTAATAAGTATATCATTTTTAATATTAGGTTATACATAAGATAAATTCGACTATAAATATTCATTAGAAATATAAAAAGATTTCCTACATAATGATAATTTATTTATAATTTTTAGACTTTATATATGTTAATTTATTTATGACACAATGATGATGCAATAATTACCTTTTTAAGAAAATATTAACATAATTGATGTTAAAAATGCCCAAATAAATGTAATTTTAGACTTTTTATGACTTACACTAATTTTATAGGTTAATATGAAATGTTATTGTTGATTTAAGTATCTTGGTTAGAACTTATCATTCTGTTATAAATTTCATAAAAATCATGTACCAAATAGTGTCAAAATTGACATAAATTAGTTTTTAAAACAAATATTATATTATTAATTGTTATTTAATTCCTAAAAATCTAATGTTCGGCCAAATGACTAAGATAAGAATATATATATTAATAATAAACAACTTGGGGTTCGTTTGGCTTGTTATGGTAAGTTTATTAACCATATAGTGTAAGAAAACAAAAAGACACGGTAAAAGTTAAATTATTTAACTTAGAGTTAAATCTAATTGATAAGGTTAAAATAATAACCTAAACTTGTATAAATCCTATTGGATGAGAGTATTGCGACCCATCCCCACTTTATCTTCTAAATAAGACCATTTGGAACCATTATAAACCGAATTTGACCTTAATATAAAATAATATTTTGAGATTTTCCTAAGGTGCCCCTCTCCTCCCTTATAAAAGGGCACCTCCTCCCCCCTCTTCCTCACACCAATTTGAGCATTCAAGCTCGGCCAACCCCTTACAAAATCTCTTCTCTACTTCCCTAGTATCATCCTAGAGGTCCTGGTCTTCTTCAAAGACCATCCTTAGTTCTTTAAGTGGAGGTTAAGTGAAGGCGCGTCAAAAAGAGGTAATATCCATTACCGATCTTTTTCAATTTCTTTCTTCTTCAACTTCTTCTTATTTAGTTGTTTCATGATAAAGTAATAACATCAGTATTTATTATATACTGATATGTAATTATAAATATGAAACAACTCTAATTAACCTTCTATCCATCCTACGGAAAAAGGAAATCACCGCG
Source organism: Viscum album (assembly GCA_963277665.1). Classification (NCBI taxonomy): domain Eukaryota; kingdom Viridiplantae; phylum Streptophyta; class Magnoliopsida; order Santalales; family Viscaceae; genus Viscum; species Viscum album. The sequence goes on along the minus strand of OY728150.1, from coordinate 1,874,705,064 downwards.
CGTGCGTACGTACGGAATACCGTCTCCACGCCGTGGTGTAATCTATTTTCCGCAACCACCTTAATAGGATGGGTATAATGGTGTAATTAGTAACTATATATGATTATTATAAAGTGATATTGATACTGAAATAGTATACATACACTTCAACACAATTCCACGACCATGGGAACGATATCATCGCTCGTGCGTACGTACGGACTACCGTCTCCATGACGCGATGAGATTCATTATCCATGTTAACCATTCCAGAATGATTATAAAGTATATATAATGAATAATAATGGAATATATGACATGTTAAATCTACTGGATTTATGTATATATATATATATATATATATGTCATCTACTTACTTCCATTCAGGAAATGAAAGCAGCGTTCATGCGTACGTACGGACTACCGTCTCCATGAGCGGTGTGTTTCGTTTCATTTATCTATCTATTATATATATATATATAATGAATATATATGATATATAAATCATAATTTATATTCTGAAATTAATTAAATCATGATATAAGTAATAATAATGTCAAGAACAACAAGTCCAAACACCTACGATAAATGAAACGATTTTACCCAAGACGCTTCTTTAACATGGAATTTACAAAAGAACGGGTAATATATAGTCCTAAGTGAACCATATATGATATCATAACAATGAATATGATTCTGTAATAAGTCAATAACATTATTTAAATCATTATACAGGAGGTTCGGACACTTACAATGCAAGAAGGACCAAAGGTAAGGGATAAATTTTCAATCTCATTTTTATCCAAGATTGCTTATACCTAAGTATTTACTAGGGTTACATTTTTCATCCATGACCATGTATTCTAAAAATGTTTTTATAAAATGTTTAACATTTTTCCATGAATTTTTAAAGTTATTTTTACCCTTAATTGACTTTTTACCACATTGTATGAATGGAATCTTTCCTTTGGTTACCATATAAGGTACTGTTTGACTTTTCCGACAAAAGTACGAGGAGAATGTTCTTTTTAACTTATATGGTGTGAAAGGATTTTTACGGTTTTCATAACACCTCATTTTCAAGAAACTTCCTCTACATTATTGCATGATTATTTTCAACAAAACCCTTATATTTTAAAATTGCATGGAGTTTTGTGAAAAGAAAATGATTTTAAAGAAGAAAGGATATTTTCCTCAAGAATTCATTTCAAGTGTTTTTCTCAAAACTATTTTCCATCTAAGATGAAATTATTTGATATGTATGTTTCAAGTAAAATGTCTTTATGATTTAAATGGTTTCTATTTTCTTATGATGAAATGATATCCATTGTTTATGGATTATGATGGCATGATGTTTATGAAACCCATTTTATTTATTGGGTTATTATGAATGATGTATGTTTATTTTGTGGCACACATAAGAATGGTATCATTATGAGATGGGTGGGACCTATATATCCCTCCAATGTATTGGGTAAAGATTTTATATCTCATGAGATAGACATGGCTGGAATGGTAGGTTATATCGGTTCAGTGAAACAGGACTGAAACAAGGGCGACTCAGTTTAGAAAGGGACTTTGTCCACTAAGATAGTCTTAGCAATGAGTCTTGACTAACAAGAAATGATTCTCTATGATTATGTGTGTATGACACAAAGTTTCATGTTTTATGTTATGATTATTGGGATTACATTTCACTTCTATGATTTATCCCATGTCATGATATTATGAGCTCTTTTGCAGGTTAAGATTTCCAAAAGCTATGTTTTTATATATATGATGTGATTGATATTTCTTTTGTTTATCCTTACTGATCATTTGAGCTCACCCTTTTATGTTTTCTTTTCCCCAGGATATAAAGAAAGGTTTTAGGTATAAAAAAAGGAAGATCTTTATGGGAGATGTTGAATATCTTTCACCACGATTAGAAGATTATTTTCTGAGTTTCCAAAGACACTAAACTATTACGGTCCTTGTGTGTTTGTTTTGTTATGTACTAAGTATTCTGCAAAAGTAATGTAATATCTATGTACGTTAAGCTTCGGGTCTCTACAGTTGGTATCAGAGGAAAGGTTTAGTCAACCTTTTGAAACTAGGACACGAAAATGTTAGTGAGATCCCTAGAGATATTTCTAAGGTATGTCTAGGGATGTCCCTAAGGATAAGTATACATATAGGATATAGTCCTAGCACTACGGTAATGATCTTAGAATTAAACATAAGATGTTAGATATTGAAAGTTAATTCCCCTTTATTATGTTGTTTTACCTATCATGATATTTGTCACTCACACTATTTTTTTTGGGTTTTAGAAAATGACTGGAAATAAGATGATTTGCGATAATAGAGGATATGAGGGAAAATGGAATGATATTATTCATGAGCAACCAAATGAAATGGGATTTGAAAGTCCAAAAATCATTATTATGCCGAATCCGCAATCTCATAATATGATCAATTAACTCAAATTTGGTAAGTTTCCTGACTCGGCTAATAAGAGAAAGATGGAGTTTCATGATGATCATAGAGGAAAGAAAGTTCAATTTCCCCTATGTAAATCATGTGGGAAGAGGCATTAAGGAGAATGTTTCAAAGTAACTAGAAGATTTTTTGGGTGTGGAAAAGAAGGACACAAATCCAGTAAATGCAATGGAAAAGTTTCAGTTAGCACCATGGATGAGGTTAATGGTATTGCTACGACATCAACAATGGTTAAATGTTTTAAATGTGGAATGTACGGGCATTATGCAAACCAATTCCCTAAGGGAATGTCTCATGAAGAGAATCGGTATGGTCGTATGGGTAGTATTTTTGTTGATGATGATGAAGAGACTACAAATTATATGTGAGATGAAATAATTGTTAAATCTCGGTCAATGGTTTAAGAAGGTAGTGGAATGATTACATGTTTATCAAGTGTAATGTTGTACTATAGAATAAGAAGACATCTAAGGATTGTTACACTATTGTTTTGAAAGTTTATGATGAATGGTACGAGTAACAATGAAATGTTATTCAGATATTTTTTTGGAAAGTGGATGATATGCGCATAATGAAGTGATAAAGAGAAAATGAAATGTTTGACAGTATTCATGAGCTCATGATTGATATAAGGACTAAGTGATATCATGGTTTGAGTATATAGAATTTTGAGGATTTTGGTATGTGGAAAGTGTTAACTTTTAACTGCATTCATTTTTTCACTAAGGTCCAATGGGTATTCAAGAGAATACATTATTAAGGGCTTTGAATGTTTGGAATGTGACCAACAAGACATATCTTATGATATATGGGGTATAAATGATGGTATTATCATGCTTGGTTGACGACATCGTAATACTATGAGCTTGGACCGAAGTATTTTAGATAAGCCTAATGATTGGAATGGATTATGTTAACTATAAGTTAGTATTGTTTAAGGATAGAACTTTTTTTATATATATTATTCATGTGATGTTATAGTAATGTAGTTTTAGAAAAAGGACAACCTGCAGGACGGGCGACAGCCCATCGCGTCGGACAAGGCTGTGGGAATCGAACCCACAACCGAAGTGCGACTGGCCTTTATCGCCTACCACTGACCTACAGGAAGTCCTTGGTTAGTAGAAACTAGTTTTATTTTATTAAGAGGTATGATATATGAAGTATAAGTTCATTTTTGGAAGCCTATACGATTAACCTCATAAAAGACGGACTTATGAATATTTGATAACTATTACTAACCTTTTGTTTGAAACATATGGAATGACCCATCATTCTATCATATGATCTTTTAACACTTAATTTCTTTAAGAGATGAAGTGGAAACTGTTAAAAGCAGGAACAACAGTGAGATTGTACCGAAATCAAGTAAGTATTTCTTCTAATTCAAATTTTTCAACTTTAGGGAAATGATATTGAAAACCAAAAATGTTGTCCTAGTGATCTTATATCCGATGAATCAGATGGTACCCTAGATCATCACAAATTTATGGATTTGTGATTGTTGGCTTTTTCATAGCCATGTCCTCTACCACTCTCCATCAGAACATGACGGTTAGATTTCTCTTCCATGTCCATATTTTCACCTATGTTCTCCTATGTGGATACCCAGTGATTAGTTAACTTGGGTAACCATTACGTTTTATACTTAGGTTTTAAAGATATGTTTTGGTATTCCTTTTTACGATGGGGGTTTCTATCAAAGAAACTTTCAAATAGTAAACCATTTATAACCCCGACGAATTTTGAGGGCGAAATTCATTTTAAGGGGGGTAGAATGTAACACCCCGAGATTTTATGAAAAGTATTATTTTTAATTTCATTAATGTCTTGTGTTGTACGCTACACCAAAAGGAGCTTGCACAACACGCATCCTTGACTTTCCTTGTATTACACGCAATCACGACCTTCCTCGATAGCGTGTGTTATACGCAATACCGGGTTTTACTAAACAACGATATATTATTATAATATTGTTATGAACTAGCCGTTATGAATATTATTAACTAAATTTTGAATTTTATAACATTATTATTCATCTTACACATTTTCTAGAACATGGTATAAGAACAAAATAAATTTTTCGGGTAAAATAAGTATTTTTCCAAAAAATGCAGTTTTGCCGCCTTTTGATGGCGCACCCACTTTAAATTTAGTTTTTGACAAGTTTATAAGTTAAATTCGACAAAATTTAATTGTTCATTAGAATCAGGATATAAAAATTTACTTTGGATAAATTTTTCATATTATTCTGATAACTTTCATATTTTAATGAATAGTAAAAACACGCTATATTTTAATTAAAAACAAATTTTTTCATCGCAATACATTATATGGTTAAATTATAATATTTAATGTTTTTAAAGTGTAAATAGAATATATTTTTACCATTTAATCCAATGGTGGTCAATGTAATTAATATCACGTTGAGATTGGACATAAACGAGTGTCAATCTTTTGATAGATATTGTTTCGTAAAAACACGCTATTTGTTTTAACAGCGGGATTTAATTATAAAATTAGTTAATGAAAATTCTATGTTATGAATTTGGTAAAATAGACTTCATTTTTGAATTCGGAATATCAAATATAGCTTAGGGTGAAATTTTGGCATTTTTCTGAAAAACATCAATTTTTGATGAATAGTGAAACTACTAAGTGGTAGTTAAAAAACTGAATTTTTCATAAAACTTAAGTTTACCGCTTCTGTGAATGGAATTTAAAAAATCCGAGAGACACGGTTGATGTCAGTAAGTAAAATGTGGTTCAATGAGATGAAAATAATTTTTGGTGAATAGTAACTTTTTACTTTTATTTACCACGGTTAAAAGTAAATAGGGTAATTAAGGGTAAAAATGATATTATTATTACCCTAACACATGTCCTAATTCTATTGGACAAGTTTAATTCGACCATAAACAACCTTAGGAATAAAATATGAACATTTAGGCCCACATGGATTAGATTAGGACATTTATTATTAATTTATTTAAAGAAGGGTTAAAATAGTTAAAATCAATGTTTAATAAGTATATCATTTTTAATATAGGGTTATACATAAGATAAATTCGACTATAAATATTCATTAGAAAGATAAAAATATTTCCTACATAATGATAATTTATTTATAATTTTTAGACTTTATATAAGTTAATTTTTTTATGACACAACAATGATGCAGTAATTACCTTTTTAAGACAATATTAACATAATTGATGTTAAAAATGCCCAAATAAATGTAATTTGAGACTTTTTATGACTTACACTAATTTTCTAGGTTAATATGACATGTTATTGTTTATTTGAGTATATTGTTTCTAACTTATCATTCTGTTATAAATTTCATAAAAATCATGTACCAAATAGTGTCAAAATTGACATAAATTAGTTTTTAAAACAAATATTATATTATTAATTGTTATTTAATTCCTAAAAAACTAATTTTCTGCCAAATGACTTAGATAAGGATATATATATTAATAATAAACAACTTGGGGTTCGTTTGGCTTTTTCTGGTAAGTTTATTAACCATATAGTGTAAGAAAACAAAAAGACACGGTAAAAGTTAAATTATTTAACTTAGAGTTAAATCTAATTGATAAGGTTAAAATAATAACCTAAACTTGTCTAAATCCTATTGGATGAGAGGATTTCGACCCATCCCCACTTTAGATTCTAAATAAGACCATTTGGAACCATTATAAACCGAATTTGACCTTAATATAAAATAATATTTTGAGATTTTCCTAAGGTGCCCCTCTCCTCCCTTATAAAAGGGCACCTCCTCCCCCCTCTTCCTCACACCAATTTGAGAATTTAAGCTCGGCCAACCCCTGCCAAAATCTCTTCTATACTTCCCTAGTATCATCCTAGAGGTCCTAATCTTCTTCAAAGACCATCCTTAGTTCTTTAAGTGGAGGTTAAGTGAAGGCGCGTCAAAAAGAGGTAATATCCATTACCGATCTTTTTCAATTTCTTTCTTCTTTAACTTCTTCTTATTTAGTTGTTTCATGATAAAGTAATAACATAAGTATTTATTATATACTGATATATTATTATAAATATGAAACAACTCTAATTGACCTTCTATCCATCCTACGGAAAAAGGAAATCACCGCGCGTGCGTACGTACGGAATACCGTCTCCACACCGTGGTGTAATCTATTTTCTGCCACCACCTTAATAGGATGGGTATAATGGTGTAATGAGTAACTATATATGATTATTATAAAGTGATATTGATACTAAAATAGTATACATACACTTTAACACAATTCCCTGACCATGGGAATGATATCATCGCTCGTGCATACGTACGGACTACCGTCTCCACGACGCGATGAGATTCATTATCCATGTTAACCATTCCAGAATGATTATAAACTATATATAATGAATAATAATGGAATATATGACATGGTAAATCTACTGTATTTATGTATATATATATATATATGTCATCTACTTACTTCCATTCAAGACAATAAGGAAAGGAAAGCAGCGTTCATGCGTACGTACGGACTATCGTCTCCATGAACGGTGTGTTTCATTTCATTTATCTATCTATTATATATATATATATATATATATATATACTGAATATATATGATATATAAATCATACTTTATATTCTGAAAGTAATTAAATCATGATATAAGTAACAATAATGTCAAGAACAACATTTCCAAACACCTACGATAAATGAAACGATTTTACCCAAGACGCTTCTTTAACATGGAATTTACAAAAGAACGGGTAATATAAAGTCCTAAGTGAACCATATATGATATCATAACAATGAATATGATTCTGTAATAAGTCAATAACATTATTTAAATCATTATACAGGAGGTTCAGACACTTACAATGCAAGAAGGACCTAAGGTAAGGGATAAATTTTCAATCTCATTTTTATCCGAGATTGCTTATACCTAAGTATTTACTGGGGTTATGTTTATCATCCATGACCTTGTTTTATAAAAATGTTTTAATAAAATGTTTACCATTGTTTCATGAATTTTTAAAGTCATTTTTACCCTTTATTGACTTTTTACCACATTGTATGAATGGAATCTTTCCTTTGGTTACCATATAAGGTACTGTTTGACTTTTCCGACAAAAGTACGAGGAGAATGTTATTTTTAACTTATACGGCGTGAAAGGATTTTTACAGTTTTCATAACACCTCGTTTTCAAGAAGCTTCCTCTACAAGATTGCATGATTATTTTCAACAAAACCCTTATCTTTTAAAATTTCATGGAGTTTTCTGAAAAGAAATTGATGTTAAAGAAGAAAGGATATTTTCCTCAAAAATCCATTTCAAGTGTTTTTCTCAAAACTATTTTCCATCTAAGATGACATTATTTGATATGTATGTTTCAAGTAAAATTTCTTTATTATTTAAATGGTTTCTATTTTCTTATGATGAAATGATATCCATTGTTTATGGATTATGATGGAATGATGTTTATGAAACCCATTTTATTTATTGGGTTATTATGAATGATGTATGTTTATTTTGTGCCACACATAAGAATGGTATCATTATGAGATGGGTGGGACCTATATCTCCCTCCAATGCATTGGGTAAAGATTTTATATCTCATGAGATAGACATGGCTGGAATGGTAGGTTATACCGGTTCAGTGAAACAGGACTGAAACGAGGGCGACTCGTTTCAGAAAGGGACTTTGTCCACTAAGATAGTCTTGGCAATGAGTCTTGACTAACAAGAAATGATTCTCTATGATTATGTGTGTATGGCACAAAGTTTCATGTTTTATTTTATGATTATTGGGATTACATTTCACTTCTATGATTTATCCCATGTCAAGATATTTTGAGCTCTTTTGCAGGTTAAGATTTCCAAAAGCTATGTTCTTATGTATATGATGTGATTGATATTTCTTTTGTTTACCCTTACTGAGCATTTGAGCTCACCCTTTTATGTTTTCTTTTCCCCAGGATATAAAGAAAGGTTTTAGGTATAAAAAAAGGAAGATCTTTATGGGAGATGTTGAAGATCTTTCACCACGATTAGAAGATTATTTTCCAAGTTTCCAAAGACACTAAACTATTACGGTCCTTGTGTGTGTGTTTTGTTATGTACTAAGTATTCCGAAAAAGTAATGTAATATATATGTACATTAAGCTTCGGGTCTCTACAGTATGGGCCCCCACAGATCGAAATTTGGCACCACTTTTCCATGTTTTCAGTGTTTCTGGGCTTCTATGCAGTTTTTGAGCTACTTCCCAGAAAAACCCAAAATACATGGTGTGTACTTTTCGGATACACGCTGTGTAGTTTCAGGCCGTGTCATTGGCTGTGTGAGCAGAAACACGGTTTCATGAAAGTAACTTCAGGAAAACGCCATGTATGGTAGGTACACACCGTGTAGTTCAGAGCCGTGTACCCGGCTGTGTCACTAACAACACAGGTCGGGGAAGCTCTAGTAGAACACGTCGTGTTGTAAATGGACACGTCGTGTATTCTTGTCCAGGTACCCGGCCGTGTCACGAACAACACGGGCTGGCGTGACCTTCTCTTCGACATGCTGTGTTTGATGAGAACACGCCGTGTAGTCTCGGGTTAAGTCGGACCGTGTGGGTTAGCCGTGTAAGGAGACTCGGGCAGGGGAATATTTTTCAAGTACACACCATGTGTTGGGTCAACACGCCGTGTAGTTTGAGGTGTTACACGACCTGTAGGGCAGGGGTACACGCCCATGTCAGCAGCTTAAGAAGATACGTCGTGTAGTTTTTATACACGTCGTGTAGTCATGTTTTGTAAACTTGTGTGTTTTTCTTCCCCTGTTCCCATTTTGTACTCTTGTGTTCTCTGCCTTTGTTTTTCTAATTTAAGGTGTGCTTTTGATCTTTTAGAGTTATACCTCCGAGATGTCCTACGGTTGTACGTCTGTCGTCTGGTAGTGATCAGACGCCATATATGGCTGATCAGGGACTTATTGCCGATCCTCTAGTCGATCCAGCCTTGGCACCATATGTCATACTAGTTGCAGGCGCGGATGCGTAGTTCAGGGAAGGTTTTATGATTATGATCCAGACCCTTCAGGGAGTACTGCCTCCTTCCACGACCATGGAAGACCTGATGCGGGTTTTTCAGCAGCAGCATCCTCCCACGTTCTTGGGATAAGGAGGACCTCTGGCTGTAGAGTCATGGCTGGAAGCCATGTTGACCATCTTTGAGCATCTGGAGATGCCTCCAGAGAGGTGGGTCAAGCTCTCCACCTACATGCTCTGAGACTCCACCAAGAGGTGGTGGGACGTGATCTCACGGGCGGGTCACCAGCAGTTCATGGCTTGGGAGGAGTTTCAGCACGTATTTTATGACTAATTTTACCCGGAGACCCTGAGGGCCGACCAAGCCCAAGTGTTAATGAGCTTAGAGTAGGGTAATATTTCTGTCATGGAGTATTCCTCTTGTTTCACTGAGCTGCAGTGTTTCACACCCCTACAGGATGGGATTGGGGTGTTCTTAGCAAGGAAGTTCGAGGATGGTCTCATGTGGGAGATCCACTCGTAGGTGAATATATTTCAGTTGACTTCCTTCACTTCCATCGTCAATTAGGCACTGATTGCAGAGCGCAACATTAGAGACTCCAGAACTGTGAGCCAAGGTGGTTCTGCTTCCAGAACTATTTTTCATCCATATGACAGTAAGAAGAACCATAGGGAGTCTACACCAGGTGATCCGAGGAAGCGAGATGCATCTTCAGGTATCCAGGTGGTACGCTACCAGTGTGGCCGGTCTGGGCACACGAGGCTGCAGTGCCATAAAGACCACATGGAGTGCCGATCTTGTAGCAAGATGGGTCACCTTCAGCGTTTCTGCCAGGTTTTCACACCAGCAGCTGGTGACCGGGGTTCTTCCATGAGTCCTCGTTCAGGAGCAGCCCCACTAGTTTCTCACCAGTCGGGGAATAGGAGTTCTTCCGGCCGTTCGGGCTGAGGTGGAGGTCGAGGCCATGGCGGTCAGCCACCAGTCCCTCTGCACCAGCAGGGAGGTTTAGCTCAGAGTGGTCACGCAGGGTCGCGGGGTCGCGGGGCAGGCCAAACATTTGCGGTTGATCAGACCTATCATAAGCAGGATTCCGAACCTTCTACAGTTCGACGTACGATTTTAGTAGCCTTAGTTTTATCTTCATCTGTTTTCAATACTAGTTCTACGCATAGCTTTATCTCTATTGCTGCTGTGGAGAGTGTTGGGCTCTATGTCTTTTCTTCTGCCGACTCGTTGACACTAGACACACCTTTGTGGATGAGGACATATAGTGTACTCCAGTTTAGAGAGTGCCTTCTTGAGGTTACAGGGTATCGTTTCATATGGGATCTCTATGTCCTAGAGATGATAGGCTATGATTTCATCCTAGGGATGGACTGGTTGGTTCCCTTCCCAGAATTCGTCAACTGTTATCGCCGCAGAGTGAGTTTCGTTTCACCAGAGGGTGAATCTTTTCATCATAGAGGAGAATGGGAAATTCGGGCGAGTCAAGTGAGACTCGAGCATCTTGGCCTAGGAGGGGTGATGGACCATATTTCTAGTCTTTATATGGATGATCAGGGGACTTCACAGTTAGACTTTCCTCCGGTAGTGGATCGTTTCAGGGACGTCCTTCTAGAGGACTTTTTAGGTTTTACTCCGGAGCGTGAGGTAGAATTTTCTATTGAGCTCGTGTCAGGAGCTGTACAGATGTCCATTCCACCTTATAGGATAGCTACACCTGAGTTGCAGGAGCTCAAGAAGTATTTGGATGAGTTACAGGCAAAGGGTTCCATCTAACCCAGTACTTCTCCTTGGGGTTTGCCTGTCCTGTTTGCGAAAAAGGCAGACAGTACCCTTCAGCTTTGTGTGGATTATCAGAAGCTGAACCAGTTGATGGTCAAGAACCGATATCCCTTGCTGAGGATCAATGATCTCTTTGATCAGCTTCAAGGAGCCTGGGTGTTCTCGAAGATCGAATTGAGGTCTGGTTATCATCAGTTGCGAGTTAGACCTTCAGATATACCTCTGACAACATTCAGGAGCAGGTATGGTCTATACAAGTATACAGTCATGTCGTTCAGTCTCATGAATGCGGCTACAGTTTTCATGGCACTGATGAACTGAGTGTTCCATCTTTACTTGGAATCCTTCGTCATGGTCTTTTTGGATGATATCTTGGTGTACTCTCAAACTCGACACGACCATGCCACACATCTTGAGATCGTTCTGAGTACACTGAGATAGCATCAGCTTTATGCTAAACTCTTGAAGTTCCACATTTGGATGGAACAGATTCACTTCTTGGTTCACGTCATCTCAGAGGTAGGAGTATCTGTGGACCCATAGAAAGTGAAAGTTGTAGTCTCCTTGGAGCAGCCAAAGAACATTTTTGAGGTACGGAGTTTCCTAGGGCTGGTTGGATACTACAGACGCTTCATTCAGGACTTCTCAGGCCTAGAAGCACCTTTGACAGGACTGACCTAGAAGGGGGATAAGTTATTATGGTCAGATTCTTGTGAGTCAGCCTTTCAGGAGCTGAAGGGAAGGCTGACGTCAGCACTGATACTAGTCTTTCCAGATTCAGGCAAGAGCCATACAGTCTATTGTGATGCTTTAGGTATCGGGCTAGGTGTTTTGCTTATGTAGGGAGATGGAGTCGTTGCGTACGGGTCTCGGCAGTTGAGGCCACATGAGAGGAACTACCCTACGCACAATCTGGAGTTGGCAGCTATTGTTCATGCCTTAAGCTATTAGAGACACTATCTTATGGGAGAGAACTTTGTGGCCTTCACCGACCACAAGAGTCTCAAGTATATCTTCACTCAACGTGATCTGAATCTGAGGAAGCAAAGGTGGGTCGAGTATCTTCAGTCTTTTGATTTTGGCCTTGCCTATACGCTGGGAAAGGGCAACGTAGTGGCAGATGTGTTAAGCAGGAGAACTCAGATTCAGGCGGTTCAGGAGGCCAGTGGTGAGTGGTAGCTTATGACTCTATTCTCTGAGATGCAGCTGAAGGTGCATGACAGACAGGGACAGACCTTTCTATCTTCTGTAGTTGTTACCTCTACACTACTTGATCAGGTATGGATGAGACAACTTTCAGACACATAAGGCTTAGTCATGCGGGAGAGCATGTCAGGAGAGGACCCTCTTCCTAGATGGACAGTGGGCGAGGATGAGATCTTGCATTTCTAGGGATGTGTATGGGTGACGGCAGACATACGCGAGGTGATGATGCGGGATTTTCATTCCTCGGTTTGGGCAGTTCATCCTGGCATCACCAAGATGTATCGGGATCTTCATCGCCAGTACTGGTGGCTAGGTATGAAGAAAGATGTTGCTGGTTTCATCTTGCGGTGTTCTACTTGTCAGTAGGTGAAGGCGTAGCAGCAGCAACCATGAGGAATTTTACAGTAGTTACCCATTCCAGAGTGGAAGTGGAATGATGTTGCGATGGACTTTGTGACCGGGTTGCCAAGGTCTCCTCAGGGGAACGATGCTATTTGGGTTGTCATCAACAGGCTCATGAAGGATTCTCACTTCTAGCCGATCAAGGAGACCTTCAGTGTCGATGATCTGGGATGAATTTACATCAGAGAGATCATTCGTCGGCATGGAGTTCCACACTCTATTGTTTCATACAGAGATGCGTGCTTTACCTCTCGGTTCTGGCAGGGACTTTATAAGGCCTTAGGTACACAGGTACTTTTGATTACAGCATACCATCCCCAAACAGATGGCCAGTCTGAGTGTACAATCCAAGTGCTTGAGGATATGCTCTGATCTTGCATCCTAGATGTTGGAGGTTCTTGGTAGAAGCATATTACTCTACTGGAGTTTGCCTACAACAATAGTTTCCAGGCGACCATTCCGATGGAACCATACGAGGCTTTATACGGTAGGCTATGCCGATCACCCTTATGCTGGCTGGACGCAGGAGAGGCAGCTTTTCTAGGACCTAGTCTTGTTAAGGAGACTTCGGAGCAGATAGAGTTGATTTGGAAGAGGATGGCTACAGAACAGTCTCGACAGAAGTCTTATGCTAATCAGCGAAGATGACCTCTGGAGTTCGAGGTTGAGAATCAGTTTTTCCTGTGTGTCGCACCGAGGTTGGGACACAAGAGGATTCGAAGGCAGGGTAAGCTTTCACCATGGTACGTCGGACCTTTTGAGGTATTGGAGAGAGTTGGGCCAGTTGCCTATCAGTTTCAGTTACCTCAGAGGTACTAGGATATGCATGACGTCTTCCACGTCTCTCAGCTCCGACGTTACTTTTCAGACTCATCTCATGTCTTTCATCCTGAGGAAGTTGAGCTCGAAGCAGATGCATCGTTTGAGGACCATCCCATTCAGATTGTCAATCACAGAACGAAGGTTCTCCGTGGGCGGTTTGTCCCTCTTGTACGGGTTCTATGGCAGCACGGGCGAGTACAGGATGAGACCTGGAAGAGGGAGGCCGATGTGTGATCGAAGTGGCTGGAGCTGTTCGGGGTTTCTTCTTCTACGCCTCACTAGGGAAATTCGGAGATGAATTTCTTTAAGGGGGGAATTTTTTAAGAACCCGGATCTTCGGTTCAGGTACGCATTTCCTTTTTCTGGAGTTTTTGAGGAAAAAAAACTTTCTGGAAATTTTTGAAGTACCCGTCGTGTACTTTCTGATTACACGTCGTGTACTCTTCTCCGGCTCGAAGCTATGTGCTAGCCGTTCCCGGGCCACACACACGGTGTGTAGGGGTGACGTGGAGGCCGATTTTGGAGGATTACGGAAAAACCTAGTACACGCCATGTACTTTTCTTTTTTTTTTCATTAAATGGATCGGGGTCACGCCTAACTGAGGAAACGTCTTCTTCTCCAACTTGTTTGTCTGAGAGCGACCTGTACGGTCGGATCTTCCTCGAGACCATATGCCTCCATCCGATCTCCGTTCTACCCACCATCGATTGCATTGGGATCGCCTCGGTAAGCACTCTCTTCTGCTTGAGCCTTGTTTTCCAATTCCTCCACCTTTTCAAGTTATCGTGGTTTATGTGTTTCGGACGATTTCTCAGATCTACGACGTTCTAAGGAGATCTTGTCGTCGTTTTTCATGTATATAGATCTCCTAGGATTGAGGTTGGTGGTTTGTGCCTTTCTGTAGAAATTCGATGAGTATTTTTTGGAAAGTCCACCAATACCCTTGAAGGGGGTATTGCGTGTTTCCTGTTTTTCCCCTGTTGTTTTCCTGCTTTGATTTATTGCTTGAGTAGATGTATTTGCCTGTGTATATGGTAGTTTTTACTGTACTTTGGATGCTTTAAATGCTTGTTTTTCTTGTTTTTCATTTTTCTGGTTTCCATGCCTAGTCGTAGGATAGTGGAAATGTTGTTATGTTATGTTGTTGAGCCTTAGATTGATAGAAAAGTAGTTCTTGAGGTTTACTTGGGCGATGCACACACGCTGAGCATGTTTATTTTTCACACAGGACTATGAGAACCTAGTGTAGTAGACCACAGGGAGAATAGACGTAAGGGCTTCTCTAGAGTGTCTTTTAATACGATGCGAGACCACAGGGGGAATTGACGATGAGTGCTTCCTTAGAGAGTCTGTAGTTCCTCGACACGGGCCACAGGGGGAATGAGACGTTCAGTGCTTCCCCAGAAAGCCTTTAGCACGATACGAGACTATAGGGTGAATTGAAGGTGAGTGCTTCCTCAGAGAGTCTATTATTAGCTGAACCCAAGGGGTGAGACTGTGTGTGCCGCCTAGAGGGTTTCTAGTACTTGTAGGTTGAACCATAGGGGTTAGGCTGTGAGAGCTACCCAGAGGGTTACCTGTTTTCTTCTTGCTGCTGTTTTTACTTGTGTACCTTCTATTCTTGAATTGTGGATTGTAGCTGTTGTGTGCTTTTCTTTTTATTGTTTTCTGCACTTTTACTTACCTTGTATTCATTGACTGTTAGGCACAGATCCTTGGGTGATTGCCTACTGGGATTGTATCTCACACCCTATTTGGGCCATGCTTTTGGGCCTAAGCAGACCTTGTTGTTGCAGGAATAGATAAGGGAAAACACCCTTCGACTTCGGGTACGTGATTGCATGGAGCTGGAGATAAGGGACTGGGATTAGGCTTGCGATGCTGAGGAGTTACATTGTTTTTCTTTTTCACTTTGTATTTCATTTGTACTTCATCACGTTGGTTTGTTTACTACATTCCATAGACATACGTACCATGTTTCATCATTATTGTTTTATACATTGCTTTCAGAGTTCAGTTCAGTTGTTGTATGTTGTTTCTTATTTCCTTATTATATCTGGTTGTTCTTCCGCTGTATACATCACTGAATGAGGGAATAGTTTCCCCACTGACTCATCAAGGCCCTCGCTTCTAGTAGGCAGCCTCTGGCATTTGGGGAAATGCGCTTGAGGTCGTGTGGTGAACCGGGTACAGGGCACCAGTGGAGGGGCTCCGAATTCGGGTCGTTACATGTAAGATATATAAAAATGGAACTTCTAGTATGTTTCGTTTACTTTGTAAATATTTAGTTTCTTATGATTAAAAGAAACAAAACTTTTTTCTCCTTCTACTACTAAATATAAATATATAGCAGCTACATCTTGTTATGCCCAATCATTACAAATTAATCAAACAAATTCTTATTTTGGTTTTAATTTTAATAATATTAATTTTTTCGTAAAAATAATCCTTATATTTCAACTTCTAAAAATTTCTTATAATACTCAAGGACCAATCATGTTGATGTAAAATATCATTTTCTTAGAAATTGTTTTCATAAAGTAAATATCATTTTGTAATTTATTTCTATAAAAAACCAAATTACTGATATATTTACTAAGATCCTTGAATTTATTAAATTAGATAAAATTATATTTTAACATGGTGTGATGAGGTTTAAATTATATAATTTTTTTCAAGCCTAAATTTATTGCCATTTTGAGAGTGTTTTTATGCCAAAAATTTCCATATTTTCATGAAATCTGCAAAATATGTAATATTTATTCAGTTTACAATTGTATAATTTCATTACATATATATTTAATATATCATAATTTTTTTCTTCTCATACATACTCGATTATGTTAACTTACTATTTAAACTTTTACTTTATATAAAAATATTTTTTATGAAGGGTTTCTTATACTTTTTTACAAAGAATTTTTAAATTTATTTTCACTATATAACACTATATGGTATTATATTTTCTCTTTGATATATGTTTTGAAATAAATTTTTTTAAGAAACTTATAAAAATAATTTATACGATATTTATATTAATTTTTATGAAATACAATATGTTTTTAACACTATTTTCAATAAATAGAGGAAGAAACAATAGTATTTCAAAGAGGGGATCATTATATTTATACTTTATCTTTTTCAATAATTTCAAAAGGGGGGATGATTTCTGAAATTATAATTTTCTTTTCAATAATAAAAAAGTTGGATAATTATTAATTGGAGCCTTGGATCATATTTATTTATGTCTATTTTGATAATTAAAAACTATCATATTAATGATTAATTATAATTTTCACATCATTATTACGTGTTATTTCCAATATGTTTATCCTTAGTTATATATTTTTATTTCCTACTTAATTTATCTTGAGATTTCATGTTTTAATTTTTTTGAACTTGTTTTAAAAGTTAAAAAAAGATATCATAATCATAAAATGTCATTTATGATATTTAAATATTGTTTTGTAGTGTTACATAATGGTATCATGAAGTTTTACTGGTCAATATCTTGGTAGAATAATGTTTACATATGTTTAATTAAGGCAACATTGAGATTACAAATGTTACGTAAGGTTATCCATGAGTTTTTATGAATATTGTAAGGGTTAAGATAATTTTATATGAGTTTATTAAAGGTAACCTTATGTTTCAGTGGGTTATATAATGGTATGTGATATTTTCTATTACTTGAATAAGGGTAGATATTAGTTATTTAAAGGTATAAAAAAATCAATAGTTTCATAAAGTTAACTGATCCTGTATAAGGGTAATCTCTATCTTGCATAAAGGTATCTCAGCCTACAAAAGGGTACTCTCTATGTCATGTAAAGGTAAATGAACCTAACTAAGGGTACTCTATATCTTGCATAAAGGTAACCTATAAATTTTATATCTTCATTAAGGGTAACTCTAAAATTATATATAGCACATAAGGGTAACCATTAAGTTCTATAACTCATGTATGGGTAATCCATACTTGTGTAATTGTACCTAAAATTTTTCAATACCCGCATAAGGGTAACATGAGGCTGAAATAAGATTAATCCATACTTACATAAGTGTACTAGATAATTTATATTATATATTTATGGGTACCATAACTTTTCCAATAACTATGTAAGGGTAATCAGGATCTCATGTAAAGGTAATTAGGGTTCTCCAAAAGATGTGTAACTGTATAAATCCATGTGAGAGTAAAATATTCTACCCATACATAGTTCATGTGTTTCACATAATTGTATATAAAATTTACCTTTGTTTCTAAATAATGTTCTAAAATATTGAAATATGATATGTTTTTCATATTATTTCATATTGACACTTACATCAAGTTTATTATGAACACAATTAATGTTTTTTTAATAAAAATTCTTTAATTATTTATAATAAATTAGAAAATATTTTAATTTTTTTATGATAAATTATATAAGTTCTTCATGAAATTTTCATATATTTATTTTCATTTAGAAATTTTGGAAATTGAAATATCTAAATTCAAATCAGGTGAAATGTGAAGAGTCAGTCTTGAATATTTTTAAGGAGTATTCAAAGGATATTAATTCTTGTTAATTACTACTATATGAATTACTCTAATGAATTAAATTATATATTTTTAAATTTTTTACATAATATGAAGTAATAATTAATGGAATAACATTTTTTATTTACATGTGGATAATTATCAGGGAAAAATTCATGGAAAACTCTGAAGTAGTTAGTTTGAAAAATAAATATGTGAAAGATTTAAAATTTGAAACCTGATTTTTAAAAAAGAAATCAGGTATATAGAGAGTTGATAAAACTGATAACAAATAATTAAGAACAAGGGTGATTATTTTAAAAATGGTATAATTTTTATGTGGTTTTTATTCTTCCTATTATTTTTATGTGTTTATAATGGCGATGGTTTATACTGCCCATTAAAAGGGATTATATTGGTTTTTAATACCAAAAAAATTCATGCATTGTCTTGTTCAACCATGTCGTAAAAAGGAATATTGTTTTATTTGTGCCTCAATGTAGGAAAAATACAAGTCTATTTTTGGTATAATCCCCTTAGGTGAAAAAGTTTTTTTCATTGGGTTTTGAATTTAGGTGTCCAAAAGTCATTATTAGATTCCATTATAGTGGTTATAGTGGGTTACATATTTCTTAGTTCATGGGAGGGTCAAATATTGGACTAGGATAATTTAGTTCTAAACTAATATAAAAATCATTGTTCTCATTTATTTTATTTTTCCACTTAATTAACTTAATTTTATAACCTTGATATAACCTTAAAATTTAATTCAGTTAATTAGGCCAATTCAAAATCCCCTTGGAAATTTTTCCATCTTCGCTTTGGGATAAATAGTAAATAATCCCTTGGAGCCTTTACATTGATAATTATTTTGATGCATCCAAATATAGAAAAGAAACATGAAAATATGGTTTATTTTTAGATGATATGAAACATAAACAGGTTCTATAAAGAATAAGATAAAAATTAGAGATATGAGGTTTCAAAATAAATCTTTTTGTGTAATAAGGTTATGTTAGGATTAATAGAGTAATGAAATATGGTCTTTATAGGGTTTAATAGACCATATTTAAAAATTTAAAGAGATAGATTATTTTATCTAAATGAGTTATCAAATTTAATGATAAGAGTTAATTAGAAACAAATATAAAAGAATAAACACAATGATTTTTTTATAGTAGTTTGGTCCAAATTTGACATAGTATAATCTTATAACTCTATACTTGATGAGAGATAAAATGAGTAATAATATGATTTTTTAATTGAATCATAACCTAATTACAACATACTTTTTTTACTAGAAGTATAACCAAAAGACACCTGACTTTTTTAAGGGGAGTCACATCCTAATTAAAAACATGACTTTAAATAGGGAGTCACAACCTGAGTAGTAAAGAAATTATAATCCTGGAGTCACAACCAAAGGTTATATATTTTTTGGTATTTAAAATAATAAATATAAATTTAATGTTTGTGAGAGATAAGAAGAAGTGTTACAGACACAGTAAACTAGGATGAAAAATATAGATAAAGAAGAGAAGCACTGGTACTGGTTCTTGAGAATTGGGTCATCTTTTCTTATTAAGGTATTAGAATTTTAAGAAGTTATTTCATCCCTTGATACACTTTCCAACGTTTTTAAATACAATATACAGGATCACATAAATTTTTGTAGAGTATGCACACTTTTTTTACTTTTGGTCATATGTACTCATCATTTTTTAATTGTATATATCATCCCAAAGTATTTTTAGTAACATATTTATATTCATCAAATAAAAAAATAATGAGGTCTCATGTAAATAGCTAGTAACATTTAAAATTGAAAAATAATAATAATGGATTATCAGATAGAGATATTGAGAGAGAAATAATTATTGCATGCATATTTCTTAACTAGTGAACAAAATTTAAAATAATAAATACTAATTCCAAAAAAATTGAATTCATTCGAATGGAGAGTTTTAAAAAATCATAATAATATGTCTAATATAAATCCCATGAACATAGAATTTTTTTATTTGGAATCCCAAAATGAAAAGAATTCCATTTAGAATAAGTATTAAAAATATGAATAAATCCAAAACATAATAACATTACATTAAGAATATTAAAAAAATTAAAAAGTTTAATATAAAATAATTATAATTAAGAAATTATAAAATCAATGGAAATAATATAAACTAATAAAAATGGTTTTTTAATTTCATGTTTTATATTCTATTCATGACAAGAGAATACCTTTTGATCTTTATAAAATAATGCTTAAAACAATGAAAAATAATTTCTATAAGAATTAAATAATTAATATGAATTTATAAATTCATTATAAAAATGTAAATATTTGAATTAAACATGCATAAAATTAAAATGTGAAGAATTATTTAAAATAGAGTGTTTTCCCATATTTTAGAAGAAAAGTAATAAATTTTATTAATCTATATATCCAAATTCACATAGGTGTTTTTCATGTTGGAATTTTTCTCTACGCAAGTCAGTCAACAATAGTGATTCATATAGGTGAATCACATTTGCAAAATCAACATAGGAAAATAAACATGGAAAAATCATGTAACTAAATCTATATAAGGGATTCATGTATCTAAATTTATGAAATCTGTAAATTGATCAAATTTTCTAATTTTAGACCTAAAATAATCATACTAACTGGTAGAATAAAATTTTGGTCCATCTGAATTATATTTATAAAATATCATTATATTTCAAAACAATCAATAATAACCTTAATCATAAATCTATAGATCAAGTTATCATTTAAAAACATTAGAAAAATAATTATAAAACTACATAAATCAGAATGAAAACATAAAATGATTTATAACCTATTATTAGACTTGATAGATATAGATTCAGAAGTTGATTTATTTTAATAAAATGAAGATTTTTTATCATAAATCTAAAAAAATAATCACTCAATTTATAGTTCTATAGCTCTTGATATGGAAGAAATACAGAGGGTAACCAATTATGGAAAATCGGCTACATAGATTTCAAAACGGCTATATGAATTACAAATCTGCTACATGGATTACGATTTGGCAATGTGGTGAACAATATATTGGCTATGTGGGAATATAAATTAACATCTATAAAATATAATTTATGTTCCAATTTGAATTATTTTCCTAGGAAATCTATATAAAAATTTTAGAACATGTCATGGTCATTAAAAATAATGAATCTATAAGTATTTTATAAAAATAAATATTATGGTATAAATAAATTTAAACATACAATAATCAAAAAACAATTCATGGTATTAAGAAAATTAATATAAATGAAAAAATAAATATTTTTAATTATAAAAACATAAAATGGATCAATGACCCACTCAACAAGTAATTTTTACATCCATATCAACTCATATACTCAATACGATTTGGTATGTAAATTTCTTAGATAGACTGGGGCCACCAATAAATCTTGATTTGGGAATTGACTTCATTCTAAAAACATTTTTTCAAAAAAAAAATCAATAGTTTAATATGAGTTACAACATGAATTAATTCAAAAAAAATTTACTTGACCTACTCAAAATGTTGACAATTTTCGATCAGGATATGGGAGGTCCAAAAAATGTTTTATGATGATGGTATAAAATGGAAAGAGTAAAATTCATAGCTCGAAATAAAAAACATAGATGATTTGGATATCCAAAACCACCTTAAAATTTTAAGAAATAATATTTTAAGGAAATATAGTGTTTTCACTATATGAAAAATGGATATTATTATAGTAACTATACAAATTACCTAGAGGGTTGAAAGAAACTCTATGGAGATTCCATATTTGGAGTTAAAAATGAATAATTATTTATGGAAAGATCATAAAATGTGGATTTTACTAATGGATCAAGGTGTTTCATGATCAAGTAGTTGGATATAATGGAAGAATTGAATAATAAATTGGATGAAAATAAATATTGTGTAACTATCATCTTATTTTCTTCTTACGTGATAATAGGAGATATTTTAAACATTTATTGTTATTATATACTAGATTATGTTTGTGATAAACATGGTTATATTAGATACAAATATATAACAAGTTTTTTAAGGATATAAGGGAAAATTATCATCAAAAAAATATTATATATAAGAGATTAGTTAAAATATAAGTGATTTAATCCAACCACCCAAATGGGCATATATTAATAAAAAAATATTTTTTTCAAAAAAATTCTCCAAACACAAAGAATAATCCAAGTACAATAATTTATTTATAAATATTTTTCTAATGTAAATAAATGTTATTTTTTAAACATGATGTAGTTTGTGTATCTTATCATGATATTTTGGAGATAATATAGCTTCTATAAGGCTAGTATGGGTATATTTGGACTTAGAGAAATTCAAATTTTAATATGAAAAATATTAAAACAGTCAATTTATAAGTGAATATCCCATAATACCATAAACTATTTTAGGTTATGTCGGTAATAATAAATATAATAGTAACATTTAGTTAATGAAACGAAGTGAATATCACATTATATCCTTACATAGTGTATGAAATATTGGTATTTAAATATCAATATAAAGTATTTCATTTTATTATTGAATGAATTCAAAGGAATTTTTTAGTGGATGATTTTTCAGGATGATGATGATGATAAACATAAAAAGTGTTCTAAGTAGGCAATAAAATTTTTTAACATCATAACATTTGTTTTTGAAAATTAAAGGATTTTTTATACTGTGTTCAAAGGGTTTAATATTAAGAATTTGATTTATAGTTTTCACAATTATTTAAAATAACTTTCTTCATAGATGTTACTCACTGAAAGAGATTAAATGAAGCTTTTACTATATGGTTAAATAGAGATATAAAAGGAATTTCATATAGATATAATGACTTTAATAAAAACTTAAAAGTGTATAAAATATATGTCATCACTTGTGGTCTATCAAATATTATATGATTAGATGAATTTGTTTATATAGTTTCCTTTCTATTCTTAAAATAATTTTAGAATATAAAATTTATCATGTTATATAGAAGGTAGTCTCCATGTTTTAATTCTTTAATATTAAATGTCTAAATCGCTTGAGTGAACTGATGATTGACCTCTTAAAGTATTCCATTGATTTATCCATAAATAATTCTCTTTAAATACTATTTTAGGTTATGGAGAAATGTTAAGGTTAGTATGGATAAAAAATTTATAGAGATATGGTATATTCTATTTTAAAAACAAATTGTGTGTTTATAACCTACCAAGTATACCATATAGAGAGTTTTACATTATGTCATTGGTATGATAGTAGTACATGATTAAAATTGAATCCTTGTACCTAATGATTTAAAGGAACTTATAATGAGAACCTTCATACTTTTATATCATTCTTATTACATCCTTGAGACTAAGTTAATCTAGGGTGGATAGGTGTATTGATTAACATCAAAATGATTAAAGTTAAACCAAGATGGTAATTTACCACTCTAATGATGAGTGTGACATAAGGTACCTTGATTGAGATAAATTTAGGTAGTGTATGGAAACAACTATAAAAGGTGAATGTGATGAGGTTATCTATTAGTATTTAGTGTGCTTAATGAAACTAGGCTCACTGGCCTGGCTCTTGAACCCATGTTTATAAAGTGGCCCAATCTTTAAAAAATGACCATTATTTTAAATAGGATTAAGGCAACTAGAGAAAAAAATACTTTAGACTTATTCAAACTCACTGTAAAATATTGGATTTGTCCCTTGGGAAAAGAATATTTTTTATTTATTAATGTTAATGTTATTTCAATTTAATATAAAATTTTTATGATAAATATATATATAGTTTAAGTATGTGGTGAACATATATACATATATATTTACAAAAATTTGATACTTATCATGTGTTTAATATTTAAT
Organism: Viscum album; assembly: GCA_963277665.1. Taxonomy (NCBI): domain Eukaryota; kingdom Viridiplantae; phylum Streptophyta; class Magnoliopsida; order Santalales; family Viscaceae; genus Viscum; species Viscum album. Next base: position 1,874,680,957 of record OY728150.1, on the reverse strand, counting down.
ATTTATTAATAATATTTTTTTATATTATTTTATAAAATATTAGTAATGTTCATTAGAAATGTGGGCTCGCTCATAAACCGGTTTGCTTAAAATTTAGACTCGACTAGAAATAATTTTTGTAATTTCACATTAAATACAAGCCATAATAGATTGGGAATTTTTAAACACAATCCATATGGTGTTAGCTCACTCTTCCTTAATCTAGTGCATTAATCATCCATAATTTGGATGAGGCGAATTTGATATGGTCTTTCATTTAAATGAATGACATGTTTTATATTCATCAATATGGTCACTATATACTTAGAGAATTGACAATGTATAATTAGGAAAAAGGGGAATGACATACTATGTTTACCATAATCACTAAATTTATTTGAAAATGGGATCATATGGTTATCCATACTTTTATATTATATAGCTTGTGTACACAGATATGAAGATACATGTGTTTAATAGATATCACATTATATCTCTTTATAGCTTGAGTATCATTGATGCTTTTCTATAGGATATTTTTTTCTTAAATTGACATATTTGGGAACTCATTATTTTTTTAATTATGTATAGGCCCATAGGTTCAAACATTGTGGTTTTGTAAATGAGGGTGAAGTTTATGAAATTTTAAGAGTTATCCCAAAAGTGTTTTGAAAGAAATCCATAAGAAGATCTCAATTTATTATCTTAAGTTATTTAATATAATGTAGCATAAGGTGAAAATATATAATATATTTTCTAAAAGGAGTTATGGATATAGTTTAATGATTTATTACATAAAATAATACATAAGGTGATAGTGTTCTATGTCAGTGTGGAGTTAGTGAATGTGGGAAATTATAATAAGTGTACACTAAAGAAACCATGGAATAGTGATGGTCCTTATATCATAGAATCCTATATAGTAGGCCACAACATTATGATATTCACTATGTTGTGGTTATTTGAGAATATTTCTCATGTTAGGTGGTAAAGAGTTGAGTGTCCACCTTCTAAGATTAAAAAATCTATCATACCCATTTATTTAACATATAATGATGAGTTTTTTGAGTTTAAATATCATTAAAAAAAATAATTGTTAAAAAATCAATTTACTGAATAAATAATATGTTTCAGAGAGAAAAAAAATTTTAATATGTTTAAGAAACATCTCATAAATATTAACCAAATGTTTCTAGCTCAATGAGGCCTATATTAGTAGTTTAACCCTCATGAAATGTGACTATGATTTTGAGAGTCTTTTTACAACTCATGAATACTAAAATATGTTAAAAATATATTTTATTATTTTAAAAATGTTTATCACAAGAAATATCTTATAGGATATCCTTCCAAATAATTGTGAGAAACCCAAATCTAGGGATACACAAAGAGGTAAGAACACATTTTTTAGTCCTCAGTGATGTACATCAATATCAAGTGAAGCTTAGAAAATCTTAATCATCAAGTTGTAGGGTAAACCATTTTTAATAATTTTATAATTTATTTAAAACATATAGATAGATATTTGATGTTTTGGGATTTGGTGTTGTATTCCAAAGCACTTTGGATCCCTCTAAAATAGTTCATCTAGAACTGGTGTCACTTCGTAGAAAATATACAAGAATACGTATTGTATTCAATGTAATTGTTTTTCTCTTGAATAGAAAAAATATTTATTTATTTTAAGTCACAATGAAAAATTATTTTATATTATCAGTTCAGTCACATTTCTAGAGTGTATAATCAGACTATTTATTGCCAACACTTTATAATAAGATTACTCATATAAGTGTTTTGAGTGAATTTTAGAAATTATTTTACTAGAAAAAGTTATATTTAGTATATGATGCTTAATATTTATTTTAATAAATATGAATAATAAGGGATGTATAGTCACTAGATGTTACTATTTAATTGATTCTTAATTTATAAACTATTGTAAAGGTTCATGTGGTTGGTGGATTAAACCATATATATATAATTACCCTGTTTTACCATACCTAGACATTTCATAATTTTTTTTGAATATTCATTACATTACACAAACACATTCTTGAGGAATATAATAGGTTATTGTCATTGGAAACTTAGAAACACAAACAAATGGTCCATGTGTAAACTACATCATTTACCACAATATTATTTATAACTAAAAACTTTATTAGACATATCATATGTAATAAATCTCTTCATAACTTGGGGAAAGGGAAACATAATAAATGATGATCTTAGTTTCTCAATAAGGGTAAATACAGAAGATAAGAAAACATAACATGAACAAAATGTTATGAGAGTAAGACAAAAAAAATTAAAAAGCATACCTCATATGTCAGAGATCAAACTCCTGGGTCATGACCTAAATATTGGAAGTTCATAAGACTGAATCATAAGAGAATCAATGAACATGATCCATGACATCATAACATTGACATAATACATATATTTGAGGCATACACATATGCATCAAAAAAATTATGTCAAGGATACCCAACAATACATTAACAACATGTTAGGATTGGGCTAACCACCCATATAGATAATTTGATATAGGGAATACCTCTAGTGTACCCTCCTTCAAGCTTGGTCTAGCCACCCATGTATCCTCATTTTGGGTCATGCTCAAACCGCATTTGTACCCTCTCATATAAGAGAACATTTATCATTACTCAATACATTGGATGGAGATATAGGTCCCACATGTCTCATCATTAAAACCATATTTCTAACTAAAGATCATAAAAAATCAGCATATTATAACCCATTAAATGAAATATGTTTCATAAACATTTCATCATATCATAACCTGTCTAAAAGATATATGTTTCATAATCATTTCATAATATCATCATAGCATAACCTATGGAAGAATATGTAGGATTCATAAAAAATTTATCATGGTACAACACATGGATGAGAAATGAGTTTCATAATCATCATTCTATAATAAACAAAAAACATTTAGAAAAGGAACAAAAATGATATCCATGGGTCATATCCCCTTTAAGGCATATGTAACATCAAAGTATGTCATCATAGATGGAAAATGATTTTCAACAATCATTTAAAATATTTCATGAGGAAAATAATCATTAAGATTTGAAACAAAAACATAAAACATTTTAAAAAAATCATTGAAAATAAACTTGAAAATTAGTAAAGTAATATTAAAAAATTCATAATGATGGGACGTTTCCTTTATGTTGTATATGTTGAAATAAAGATTCCTTTCACATTTTCAGTAAAATCAAAATGATAATTGATTGGAAAAATACATGAATATTCATTTCAAAACATTTTTTAAAAATTAAAACATGTGTAAAAATTTCTTTTAAAAATAATAGAAGAATAATAAAATATTTTCCTAAACCGTTTTTAGAAAACATGGTGTTGAAAGAAAATGAATTTTTGACCGAAAAGAGAAATAAAGTTGGATTTATAAAAAAATGGTTTCTCAATTATTTTAATTAAAAAGGAGAGGGTAAATGGTTTTATTAATTTAAAAATTATTCATAACCATATCATAATAAAATTTGTTATTTTCTTTAGAGGTGGATCATAAGATTTTTTTCCTTAAAAACACAGTCATAAACAATCCTGATAAACAATAATATTGAAACATAAAATTAATACCACTTTGGCAACAATGAATCATAATCATATTGAAGGAATAACATAAACTGAAACATAAAATATAATTAAGATAAATAAATTAGTCTTATTACATTTAAAAGGGTCTATATATACATCTTGTGGGATTATATGAGTGCATAACATAAGATACGTCTTAAAGAAGGCAAATTGAGACAAAAATCACTTACTGATTTAATAACTTTTGAATTGTAAACACCGTGAAAGAGAGATCCAAAAATGAATATTTAAATCCCCATAATTTTCAGTATAATAATAAAAAAATAAAATCATGGGTATCATATACACCACATAGAATAAACACGTGGTGAATAAGACATGTGTCTCACAGAAAAATAAAAGTGAGATAGAAATCCATTTTTTTAAGTGTCAACATCCTTCATACACATTAAAACCTCTTGTATAATGAATATTAGTATATTTATAATATATTTAATTACCATAAATATATAAATAATACCATATATTATTTAATTATACCCTTTTATTACCCTTTTATTAACAATTCAATGTTAAAGTCACGTTTTAGGTAATAGCCGCTTGTTTTTTGTATACGTTTTGGTTTTTTACTGTTTGTACTCTTAAATTTGTAAAGGATACATAATATCCAGAATAATACTCAAGAAATAATTATAATATTTATACATAAATTATACTTTTAATTAAAAACATGAAATATTATTTTGATAAATGAAGTAAATTTTGATCATGGAGATGGTAGGTTGTACCTAGGCTTGAGTAACGCTTCAATTTTTCAAAAAATATTATATAAAGTTGGTAAGTAATATATTATCACTAAATAATGAAAATAATATAATAAATAAAATATTATTTCTTTAAATATACTTATACATTTCATCCATGTGGTGTGGTGATGAAAAAAGACAGTCATATCACTTCGTAAAGGCGATAGTCCACATGTACATGAACGACGTTATCATCTTTCAGTGAGTGAAAAGGTAAGAAAAAAATGATGTATTATCTTTTTAGAATGATAAATATATCATTAATATCATAAAAAATCATGTATAACCCATATATTTATCCTTATTATCCTCCATGTAAAGAGTTAGTGAAAAATGAATCACGTCACTTCGCGAGGCGGTAGTCCACCATATAAACGAGCGATGTTATTGTATCCCCTATGGAATGGAAAATATATAGGTATATATGATATAATTACTCAATAGGTATAATTATTTTTTAAATATCATATGTATATATACTTTATATCCATCATCATACCCAACCATGAGAGGTGGCAATGGAAAAATGAATAACATTAGTTTGTGAGGCGGTAGTCCACCGTACACAAAATTGTGATTTCGTAACCCATTTGATGGAAGTGAATAATAAATTTATTCATTAACATTAAATAAAAACATATATGTATATTTAATATACTTATTTCATTATATCATCAAGGTATAATAATAATTTAAGGATATTGAGGAATAAATAAAACAAAAATTATCATTGGTGAACATTACCACTTCTTTAGGTATCCTCCTTAGGTTTGCAGCAAAATCCTTCCTTGGTTGGATTTATATCCAAAATAAGGAATTTAGGATGTGTGTAGGTATGTTTTTAAGGCATTAGATTTGTATTTTCTAAACCAAAAGGGTTTTATGGTGTGAATAGGATAGGATACAGGTCGGTCTTTATATTTCAGGAAGACTGGCACTTTTGTAAATACCCAAAGGAATTCAAAAATGGGTGGTCACTCTCATCTCATGTGAATAAAAAATTGATAAATAATTTATTATAGGGATGATATGGATGAGACACATCCGCATAAAAAAACCTTTTAAAAATATGTCATTCCTTAGCCTATAGGTTTTACTCACTTTTACCATTTTAATTTTCACTCAGTTAACTAATTTTATTTTAACCTAGGTAAATTATACTTTAACCCTTTAATAAAAAAGAGAATTATTATATAATTTATACCTAATGAATATAAATATTAAATAAAAATTATTAAATAAAAATATTAATTTTTTATAATTTTAATTTTAACACAAGTGTATGTAATGGGAAAATCCTAGTTTTAACCTTAATCATGGTAATTAATTTTTAACTCATTTCACTAATAATTAGGGTAAAAAATTAATTTAACAATATTTTATAACAAAAAAAATTTTTATTATGAATATTTGATCTATGTTTAAATATTACAATCAAATAAGTTAAAATATTTATTTAAATTTAATCTCGTAAATGAGATGACAAAGAAAGTTTTTAAAAATAAAATGTTCAAAAAAATACAAAGTTTGTATATGAACATTCAATACGAAAATTATTCCAATGAACTAAATTTTTTTAAAATATATATAATTGAACTAATTTTACTTTAAAAAAATTACAATATAATTTAACCTTATAAATAATTTAAAAGAAAAGGTTGTTTTTAATTAAAATTCAGTATTTATCACTACTCATAAAAAAAATTATTTTCATGAAATTATCAAAAAATCATCCTAAGATAAGTTCGATAGGATTATTCAGAAAATTAATTTTCTTTTATCAAATTAATTTTTTAAAAGTTCTAAAAATTAATTTTGTTATTCTTCACAAAAATAAATAGGTAAAATGTTTTTGAGAAATTTTTTATTTTTGAAAAATATAAATAATTTATTGAGAAATTAAGTAATTTTTTATCAATATATTTTATTTATATAAAACTATTATCAATAATATTTAAATATTAGCTATTAATATTCACATTCATAAGTTTAATGGCTAGTTTATAATAGTCACATTTAATTAACTATATTAATAATATATTGTTGTCTTATTAAAACATAATGTTGTGTGTAATGCAAGCCTACGCAATGTTGCATGTAGTTCAGGCTTAACATAAATTTTATTATAACCAAATATATAAAAAAATTATTCAAAAAAGATAATTCATAAAAACTAAGGTTGTTACAAAATATATATATATATATATATATATATATTCTATAATTTAACTTCATAAAAATATTGGAAGTTCACTTCCAATATTGTCAGTGATGATATAAATAATTAACCATAATAATTAATCAATGATAATTAATTCATGTAAATTTATTATATTTAATAATATGAGGGATTACATAGTATTTTTAAGATAAATAAAAACTCTTTTGAAAAAAAGATTTAGTATACATGCATCCATAATTTAAATAAATTTATAATTATCCCCTTGATGGATGTATAATATTTTATAATAGGTCAAACCTCATGTATATATTTACCAATATCAATTTATTTAGTGTGACTCATCTAAAAATATCATATAATTATTTTCACATGACCCTTAAACTATGTGTTTACTATAATTTCATTGGTTTTATATATAATCAAATAAAATAAATCAAAAGAAAACCAACACAGTTTATCTAAAATAAATTATCTTTTAAGATTATTTTACCACTTTATAGGTATATATTTGTTCTTATAAAGTATTTGACTAAATTTTATATATTAGTTGATGTGCATATATCAGTACGAACCAACTCTTATAGATTCCAAATTAAAATTAAACATATATGAGTAATTTTAGAAAAATTTATCAAAATAAAATTTATAAAACAATTCCTTCAAGAAAATAATATATAATATATGAACAATCATCTATTTAGAAAATTTAACACACTCGTAAAATATAAAGAAAAACGGATGTGCTCATATTTATCATTATAGTTTCTACTTATATTGGTTTTCATCAATTAATTAATAAATTCAAAATATAATAATAATACATTAGGATCATATCCTATCAAATATTATATGATATATAAATTCCAGTCCAAACATTTTTAAAATATATCTACCTGGGAGAGTATTCCCCCATGTATTATAAGTTAGGTGGTTGCGGTAGTAAGAAGTAATGTGGAAGAGCCTATTGGTTTCACAAAACATGCCCAATTGAAACTATAATTATAATTCATCGAATAATTTTTGGAATAAAATTCTCCTTAGAAAACGGTATCCCTCAACTTGAGTAGTTCTATTTTGGTATCCCAAATTAAATTTTAACCCACATCTACTCTATGTATTATGTAGATATGGGGTTGATCCATAGGTAATTCTCTATTATTTTCTAATGTTAATGATTATGTAAATTATTTTAACAATCAATTTTTTTTAAAATATTGTTAATGATTAAATTGACCCTAAATATAATAATACTAATTATTTAATGTCGTGAAAAAAAAACATTTTCAAAAATGATTTATTTAATTTAATGATGATAATGAGTTAAGGTTTTTCCTTTAACGGGGGATACCAATGTTGAACTCAATTTTTTGTTCATGATGCTCAAAATAAATTCATCAACATGAATTAAATGTGTTGAGATCTTTTTAGTTTATTAGATATCAATTAAGTTCTCAAAAATCAATTTATTGGTCTGATAATCAATTTTTCCAAAAACATCAAGAAAAACAGCCTTGAGGTGACAAAAAATGCACCTAATGGTCATAGTTACACTCATATTAGTTCTTTTAGAGATACTTTAATATTTTTTCCATGGTCCTAAATGACTAATCTAGAGTTAATAAAAAAACATTTCAGGAATTTTGAAACAAGTGATGAAAAATACTCACAAAAAAAACAATTACACAATGGAATCTATATTTTAGTTCACAACCCAACATATTAAGGTAATTATTCACCCATGATATAAATTATGAAAAAATTATATTCATACCATTAATGTTCATGAACACAAAGAGTATAAGAAGAACAACACAAGACACCTTTAAAATGTTGGGAACATATTCTTCAATATGAATTTCAATCTCTTACCCTCCCATATATTTCTATCATGAGCAATGATTAGTGTGACCAAAATGGTCAAGACTTTTTAATTTCTTGACCGCCAATATATAGTGGTTGTTTCAGGTCCCAATATTGATTCAAATCATAGTTATTGTGGTAGATGTATAGTGGGTGTTTGTTATTTGACGGGCTCACGGTTAAGCTGCATGATTTTTTTAACCATTCACCAACCATGTCGAGAATAATTTCCATCAAATGTGAATCACATTGGTTCTTAGAGGTAACATTGAGTTTTTTAAACCATGAGAAGATAAAATGAATTATCACTGGATATTTAAATTTTCATACTTTATTATTTCATTAGATATATGTATGGTCTGTCTAACCATGTGGGTGGATCTATGTATCCAAATAATGCCTCACACAATCTTCTGATATGAGGCTTACTACTGATGAGTTTTAGTAGAAACCATGAACAAAATAAAATCTATCCAAATTACTTAATTTTTCCATATAAACACTTGGTTCAAGCCAGTTTCGTCTCAACATTTATTAAATTACAAATTATAACCAATAAAAACATGTTAAGCCTATAAAAATTATACAATTGATAATAAATTCCATTTTTAATATGATATTCAATGTGAACCATTCCATTTTAAAAAAATGAATCAAACCCCCCACCCCCCCCCCAAACGTGACCAATTTTTTGTCCAAAAACAATTACATAAAAAACTAACCCAAAGGGAACAAAAAATAATAAATTAATTATAACATAATTCAAAAGAACTAAATCAACCTAAGTTTGAGTAAAAATCATTAAAAATATAAAATGAACCCTTCAATACTTACCTTTATTCAAACCAATCAAGAAAAGTATATTGATGTTTAAATTTATAACTTTCCGTACTTAAATCATTGTTTGATTAAATTTTAAATTTACATTGTTTTTTAAATAAAGTCCCTATATTAGTTTCTCTCTCATCATCGACTCGGGTAGGCTGTAATGGATTTTTTCTACACCAACTGGTAGGATATCACTTTTATAGGTCTCACAATATCAACAACTCATTACTTTCAAGAATTAGAGGTTCATTATAATTTTTTTCATTTATTTTAATATCTCATAATTTTTATTAGAGTGAGATACGTAAATTGTAATCTTTGTAAACACTTATTTTCAAAAAACTCATCCTAATGAAATTGAAAATAAATAAATAGATCATGAAATTAATATAACATAGTTACCAAAAATATGGTACCAATAATCTCAAATCCCCACTTCCCTATAATTCATAAGTAAATTCTCATATCAAGAGATCTGTTAAATTTAAATTACTCCATCAAAAAATCCAATCATTAAACACCGTGTTTTATAATAAAAATTTAAAGAACTTCACATAAATTTTCCTAAGGTAACTCACCAAAAAGAAAAAAAAATTAATACTAGAAAATGAAAATGTTCAAAATGATTCACTAAAGTTCATTTATCAGTTGACTAATATTTTTAGTATATCATTAAAAAACTAAAATGATATCTAAGTAAAAAAATTAATCCTTGGTTGTGTTAAGAATATGATCAAATGGGGTTCCAAAATTTGAGGCACCCTCTACCACACTTAATATTTATTATGGTCCCCCATGAAAATCTGAAGGTGGATAAGGGTGACAAAAAAATTTCTACATGGGGATGAAATGAAAACAAAAACATAAAAACATTGAAATTGAACTCTATTTGAAGAAGAATGAATAAATGAAGGAATTTTAGTTTTTTAGAGCCTACTTAACATAATAGTGTTCTTGGGATTTAATAATATGTACCTATACAATGGTATCCATTAAAAAAATAAATATTATTCAAAAATCTTCATATTAAAAGTAGGGTAATTAAGATCCCACACACAATAACACCATAGTAGCAAAAACATTCAAGAAACACACAAATAGAAGCACTTATAAAGTATGTAGTGAAAATAATTATTCAAGTGTATGGTTTATAAATTAATGGGAAGGGGAAGATTTAAAAGTGTCCATTTTGGTTAATTACCAGCATATAAAAGGGATGATATCAAAGGGGTCTAGAAAAACCATACGGGAAGCATCATTACATGTTAGGTCTCTACTAAAATCAAATATCATTTATGTTATATTGGTAGAATTTATATCAATAGCCGATGTGTAATATTCACCATCAAGGCTATAATTGAATGAATATATAACTATAATAAAATATAATGACTTCTAGGATGTACATTCATGTATCTAATGATAATCCCCACATTTAAAAATGTAATTGGAGGAGGGATAGTTCGATATAGGGTGGTAGAGGGTGGGTGGTTGGAATTCCTAAAGGGAATCTCCTTCAAGATATCTACACCTAAAATCCACTTTCTAGTCAAATATATAATATTATTACCCTTGGAACATCCATTGGAGGTTTGATTCATCATATGGTGTTCCCCATAGGTTTGGGTGGTAATGTCTAGAGAAATATGGTGGGGGATTCATGACAGGGGTTGGACTGGGTCGGAGTGTAACATCAATGTAAGGTGAGCCTAAAGTATACCCTCTATGTAGAGTTTGGGAATAGTGGGAATAGACCTCAAGTGGTTGGATGTATTTCAGTCCATCATGGCATTCCTCATAGGCAACTATAAAGTGATTATATTTTTTATCATACAAAATAATACACATACTCCAGACCATGGGGATATCAAATAGAACGGTAAGGTTGAGTGATGTTAGCCTAAAATTATTATTCCCCATTTGGGTCTCAAGTAAAATATTCCACAATATAGTTAGTTTTTATCAAAAAATATTAATCATAAATCCCAATAAATGTGTAAAAGTTCCTAAAATGAAAATTGAATCATTTCTTCATGATGTGGAATGTCATGTCAACTCCATTATCAATAATCTAATAATTCTCACATGTGGAGTAGTTATCATTATACCAAAACATCACGGTGAACTCTAATATAAGATTATTAAAAAAAATTACCACAAAAAAATACATGTGTGATGTGACCACTCCAAATCATGTGCTAGAACGCATTTCCAATACCAAGGGTAGCAAGGTTTATAGGATCCAGATATCAGTGTGTTGAAATAAAAATTGCTTCCAAAACTCAATATTGATTATTTTGGTATTTGTTTGAGAATTTAAAATGAATACTAGAGGAGTACTTAGATCCAGGACCTCGGTGTCTCTTGGGGGAGGCTGTGGTAAGGGTAAATTTATCAAGGGTGTTCCTACATGCAGTTGGCGCAACAAAATTTCAAACCTAATAAAGTAAAAAATTGAATTTAACTAAATCATGGAAACCCTAAAATTGATCTATGTAATCCATAAATAAATGGATATCTTTTATGGTAAATTGGGTGGTTTTTTTAAAATAAATTGTTCATGATGTGTTAGAATTCATTTTGTTGATGAATCAATTGGAAAACTATTATAATTCAGAGAAATAATGGAAATTGAAAAAAACAAAGAGAGGGGTAGGAGAAAAGTTTATCCAAAACTAAGTGAACAGAAACAAATAGAATGAGGTGGGGAGGAAAGATAAGAAAACACACACTGGGATAGCCACACAAGAGCAAGAGAATTAAGGTGGGGTGGGAGAGGGAGGAAAGTGAATTTAGAGGAAATATAGGGAGTGAACGTGACATATGAATTATATGGGGTTAAGGGATTTTGAGTTTTTTTGCAGTTTAAAAAAATGGGGAGTTAAAAATATACTCATGATTACCATGAGGGGTTTAATGAACCATGACATACACATTCAAAAAGAAACTAGATAATCTACATCCCATTGGATAAAAAAGGTTTACAATTCAATCGATCATGTGATAAGTGTGTGGGACATCCTAAATGCACTTCCACCCCACATAGTTAAGGTGAATTGTTAAAATAACCAAGTACATACCATGTGATCTATTTTATTTTTTATGCAATTTTAGTGTCAATCCTTTTTTCGAAATCCAAAACTTCTCTTATATGAAAATTCATATATCCCCGTTAATTTTTGTACATTTCAAGGTTGTCATAAAGACTGTATTGAGACCTAAATATTAAAAAACAATTAAAAAATCTCACATTAAATTAAACGAAGACTAAAAAACACAAAAGTAAAACACACTATCATTTTTCTCTTAGGCATAAAAAAAGTATTAAAATAAGAAAATAATTATGAATATTAGTAGATTTAGAGTTGACTTCTGGTGAATGTTATGTTTAACATCTCAATATTTAAATACCTATTCCACTTTCTATGATAATTTAATGGTGGATATATTACCTTCTATAATTGATATTTGAAAATATGGCTTAATTTATTTACCATTGAATATAAATTTTTGAGCATTACTTCCTTAAATCCCCCCCCCCCACTAAATTGAAATTATTTAACAACTTCAATGGGACTAGACCATCGTGGATTTAATTTTTCTATAAAAATCCATTTCCTTGATATAAAAATTAGTACATGATCACTTGGATAAAATAAATTTCATGAGATGATATGTTCAAGGACCACCTTCATATTATCTTTATAGATTAATTCATTCTCATATTCCGCTCTCTGGATCTCATATAGGTCATACAATTATAACATATACATCTCCTCTGTAGTTTAATGGTCTAACTCTAGTGCTTTAACTTCCTAGTATGCCTTATTACCTAGTTCAAATGGAAAGTGGAATGCATTTCTATAGATTAACCAGAAGGGTGAAAAGATAAGAGTGGTTTTCAATGTAGTTTAATAATCCCAAAATGAATCATCAAGATTATTAAAATAGTCCTTACATAATGATCTAATTTTCCACCCAAGAATTTTTTTTAATCTCTAATTTGGACACCTACAACTATCCTCAAGATTGAGGATGGTAGGGCGTGCCATTTTTATATGTTACTTCACATTTTTTTAGTAAATTACTTTTCATATTGTTTTTAAAATGTGTGTCCTAACCGCTAATTATAACTCATAGAACTCTAGAACACCTTAATATATTCTTTTTTAGAGAAATTATGCTACTACCTTTTCCATGTTGTGAGATATTGTAATGGATTCCACCCATTTGGATACATAATCCATGAATAAAATAATATTTTTTTCATGGGTGGGTGGGAATGGCCCCATGAAATTTATTTCCATAAATAAAAGACTTCCACTTCAAGTATGGTATATTGGGTAATTTATGATCATTACCAAATATTTTTAGTATATCAGTATCGGTCACAATGGGTTGTGAATCTTCACACATATTTCTAAATTATGGTTCAAAAAAATATATATCATAGTGCCTTGGTGATCATGTGGTCAGGCCCCCAATACTAACTGGATAAAGATAAATGTCAATATTCTTGGATCAATTTTACTTCTATATATGGAACACAGTGGAAGATAATTCAATCTCCACATGATTAGAACAATATTGTATCAACCCATAAGTTATTCTTTCCTTTCAATTAAAATCGTTTCCTCTATTTATAGGAAAGATCAGGTTGTATCACTCAAATGGATAAATAATTTGTAATTCCAATAAACCATGGTTGAAGTGTTTTCATTATGAAATAGATGTGTTTTTTTTAGAAATTCCCCTTGTATATATCTACAATATTCCATCTCAAGAAGAGGTAATTCCATGTGGGAATAGTTTTCAATGTCTAGGTACGTGCCTCTTGTTTTTAGATATTTCTAGATCAAATTTATAAATCCAGAAGACTTATTGAATCGTCTATGGCTTAGAATCCTTTTTATTCAAGTGTAAATTAAGTTTTTCATGTTTTGTATATACTATTACTATGGAAAACACCAAATATGAATAAAATATATCAAACAAGAATATCACCACCAACATATCATTCCTCAAGGTAGTATAATTGAATTTAACCTAATTCAAGGTATGAAAGGCATAATAAATAAGGGGATGGTATGTTCAACATTTTTTTAATTACTTCTCCCAAAAAATAATTACCAACATCACACTCAAATCAAAAGGCTCATTCCAATATGGGGAAATAATTATTGGGGTTTCCACTGACTTTTTATTAAGTAAGAGAAACACTTTAATGTATTTCTTATCAAATTCAAAAATATTATCCTTCATCAAAAATTTCATTAATAGATAAGATATCTTAGAAAAATATCTTTCAAACCATCAATAAAAACATTCATTCCCCAAAAAAAATGATCTTTCTGATTAAAGAGGGAATGGGTTGGTTTTCTATTACTTAAATTTTGGATGGATCAAATTCAATAAAATTCAATGTTATCCAATGTCCTAAGATGATGTCATGTTGAAACCTAAAATGGAATTTCTCCCCATTATGTACTATAATTTCCTACTCACTTATTTATAAAATAGGATCAATATTTCTTAAACATGTATAGAATGACTTTCCATATATATAAAAATCATCCATAAAGGCTTAAAAAATAGATCCCACCATGTCATGGAAAATAACAAGAATAAAACATTGGAATGTAGTTGGAGTATTGAATATTTCAAATGATTTCTGACAATAAGAAAAGGTTCCATTGAGGCATGTTAATGTGATATTCTCTTTATCCTCATAAGTAATTGAAATTCGATTAAAACTCGATTAATAGTATAATAAGTGATAGAATTCATAAAATGATAACTACTCCAGAATTTGATCCATTAATGGAAGGGGAAAGTGGTTATTATGGGTGGAATCATTCAGTTTATGATAGTCCACACATTCCATCCATCCTATAATTTTAAATGTTGTAATTAGTTCAATCTTTTCCTTTTAAATTACTGGGATTACACCCTTATTTGGGATAACATAGGGTGGTCCCACCCATGATCTATCTTAAATTGTGAATAATATTTTGATATCCAAAAATTTTATGTCTTCCCTTTTAACAATTTCTTTTATAGAAGGGTTATGTTGTCTTTTAGGTTTCCTAAATGGTTTTTTCCTTTCTTCTAAAAGGACTTTTTTGGTATAAATACTAGTATTGATTACTTTTAGGTCAATGAAAGTATATCCAATGACTTCATTTCTTTTTTTATATACTTGAAACATTTTTGTTTATTACTTAGTGGGTAGGTATGAATTTAAGGAAAAAATAAATGTCACTTTCTCCCCTAAATAACGATATTTTAGAAATGATTTAATGGTATTTAATTACTATTAAGTTTCCTTTAATATAGAAGGTACAAATGGTTTAATTTTCTCCCTTCCCAAGATGGAAAAATTTTCCTCTTTAATCCAGTTGTGATCTCCCTAACCAAACATATATTTTACCCATTATAATTATTGATCATTCTATAATTATTCTTTTACATGTTCTTCAATTCATTGGAAACATATGATAATAGCTTCCTTACATCTCATGAAACATTCTAATATAAAAATAGCATTACATCCCCCATGTTCCACTAAAAAATAATTCCTAATATCTTTGAGAAAATTTTAAGGAACTTTTTAATAATCCACTAAAAATATGAGTTCTCCTTGATAGACATCATTCATCACCTTTCCTATCAAAAAAATGGTTTCCCCAAATTCAATGATACTTCATAATATTCTTCCGCATCAAGAATGATAAAATTACATAGAAATAAAATTTTCCCAAGATTTTTAAAGACATCATCTATGAGGCCCTTGGAATACATGATGGACCTATCAGCTAATTACAGTACTAAATGGGTGGGATTAAAATCATTCACTACTGGAAAATAGCCATATACCCACTATTTTTTAAAACTGTGGGTATAGGGGTAGTATGGGAACCTATACGCATGGTTTTCTAAAACCATGGGTATAAGTCACCTATACTGATGGTTTTGGGAAAAACTGTGTGTACAGGTTTTTTTTAAGACCTATTTCCCATGGTTTTGGAAAACCGTGGGGAAAATAGCTATACCCACATTTTTGTTCAAAACTATGGGCATAGGAATTTTTTTTAAGGCCTATACCCACGGTTTTTGAAAAACAATGGGTATAGGATTTTTTTTCATTAAGACCTATTCCCATGGTTTTATAAAACAATGGGTATATCTTTCCTACATTATGGTGGGAAAAAATTCTATAGGACACAAAAAAATTGGTGGGAAAACCTATACCCACGGTTTTCCCCCTATACCCACAGTTCAGATTAATATATATAGATAGATACAAATAAATAACAACAAAAGTTTCGTAGATGAGTTGGTGAAGTGCCATTTGATCTTCTTCATGGTCATGGAATCAATTCCTGCTGATCTCTTTTTTTTCTAATACCGGGAGTGATATTAATATATTATAATAAATGAAGATATATAGTTATATAAGTGAGTTTGCTGGGTTGGTTTATCATTCGAACTATGAAGGCGAGGTCGCGGGATCAAATCCCGTGAGGTGATTTTTTTCTCCTATAGGCATGAATTAATATTTTTAGCAAAATATAGATATATATACAAATAAGAGGCATGGTGTGATTGGTGAGGTGCCTCAAATCCGAAATGCAGGTCGCAGGTTCTATTCATACAACTTCATTTTTTTATACAATTTATACCCATGGTTTTAAAACCGTGGGTATAAGGTTTTGATAGGTGGTGGGAAAAATGTGTCTTTTACATGGTGGAAGTAAATATTTTCCCACGGTTTTTAAAATCGTGGGTATAGGTCAGGGACCTATCCAGACGCCTCATTTGCCCACGATTCCCAAAACTATCGGTATAGGCTATAGCCACGGTTTTGAATCGTGGGTATAGTTCATTTTTTCAATAGTGATCAAGTCCCAATATCTGGTATATCCAAAATAGTTTCAAATTTACACTATCCCCCAAATCACATAAATATTTTTCAAACTCTCATGGGATGATAATATAGAGAATTGAGATGCTTATAGGATCCTTAAAGTTTGGTATGATTGAATGTTGGACCACCGCTGAGAATTATTTATTGACAGTGATGGTGCCCATATCCTCCATATTACTCTTATTAGAAAGGGTTTATTTAATAAATTTCACATAATTTAAAATTTGATTAAATTAATGATTAAAAAGAATGTTGATATGATTTTTTTAGACGATCTCCATAAACATTCCAAAATGTTTTTCTAATTTCCTCAACTTAATTCACTCCAAAAAAATGTATGGGTGGTATGTATGTTTTAGCCACTTAATTATTATATTTATAAAGAAAATATATTTTACTTTTATGTTTCTATTACCAATGTTGAAACACCACGTTAATCCACTTCATTCACAAATTGTGTGAATTATTCTTGCTTTTAACTATCTACTTTTTTCAGTTGGTTGTTGCTTAAGATCCATTCACTTCCACAAGGTCTCCATTTTGGATTTCTATTGAGTATTCCTTTCAATGTTACTCTATAATTTACTAGGTATCCTTTTTGATAATTGATTATCTATTTATTTGATCCATTTATCAAGCCTTCATATGATGGTCTCCAGATTTTTAAATCTAGTCTCAATAGATTTGATAAATTTTGACATCATTTACTCTAAATTCAATTTCTGTACTTCCTGTGGTGTTGAAGCCTATTGTGGTTTTCAAGGTAGTTTAACTAGATGAATTTTTTGATGCACTTATTTATAATAATGAATTTTTAATACTCCAAAATTTTAGAATATAATTTCCCTTTATTAATTAATTTCTTTGATATCTTTTTTTATACATAATACCAAAGATAAAAGTACCATCTTTGAAATATGTTATTATATATAACATAGAAGTTGAATCATTATGTATGAATAAAAATAATAACATTATTTAATATATTTATATTGGTTTTATATAATTTAAATTTATTTATTTATTCATAATAAATAAGTACTCAATTTCCATAAAAAGTGATTTTTTAATTAAAAATGTGTTTTCTTCAAAAACTGTTTTTATTGCATTTTCAGTACAAACATTATATTTAATTTTTAAATTTTATTGAAATTATATTTTAATAAATTAATTTAATTATTTTAAATCTTTTTATACATATTATCATATGGTTGAATTTTAGTATTTTTCTGAAAGGATTTATTTTTATGTGAAGTGTGAAAAATACTATTTTTTATAAAAATGTATTTACTTTTCATTAAATAAAGTAATTTAAAAATATTGTAATGATTTTAATTTAAAAATAAATTAACATAAGTCTCATTTCATTATAAATAATATAATTAATTATTTATTAATCATCATTATACTTGATTTTGGAATGAGTTCATTTTTGGCCTTAAAAGTGCATTTTTCTAAAAAATGATTTTCATTGCGTTTTACACATTTATATTACAAATTAATT
Organism: Viscum album; assembly: GCA_963277665.1. Lineage (NCBI taxonomy): Eukaryota > Viridiplantae > Streptophyta > Magnoliopsida > Santalales > Viscaceae > Viscum > Viscum album. Next base: position 1,874,662,283 of record OY728150.1, on the reverse strand, counting down.
ATTCCATATCTATAAATTTAAAATTTAAAAATTTATTCCATATTTGGAATCATTAGGTTAAATTTTTTAAACATTAACCTTTTATTTTTTGTCATTATAAATAATTATTGTGATAAAGACTTATAACCTCAGTAAGGGTAAAAAAGGTAAAAATAAGTTAAAACTATGGGGTAAGGCTTTAAGAACACTCTAAAACATTTCTTTATCCTATTATATGATATTTTAGACCAAATATATGTTTAATGATTCAAATAATTTATTTGAAAATATTAGTTTTAATTTGGTAACCCTTGTTTGACTTTTATTAACATAAATTAGATTTTATCAAAATTGAAAACTATTTTTCAGTCTCTATATTTAATAGTAACATTGAAAAGTTAAAATCAGTTTTGAATTGAAAAAAAGTCTAAAAATACATTTTTTATTATATAACCATAAAATTTTGGTAAATCTAATTTTTACATGATTTCATGGTGAAGTTATTTTTATGCTTAAAATGGAGTATTTTTCTAAAAGTTGTTTTTAATCTTGGTGCATACTTATATTAATTGTAATTTCTACCACCTGTAAATTTTTAATATCAAATAATGTATTTAATGTTTTTTATAATAATTTCTAATTTTCATTTTAATTCCTCATTTGTTTTTGTGATTGTAACTTTTTTTCATGGTAAAAATCAATGTTTTCACAATTAATAGAAAATTTGTTTAAAGGAGGTTTAAATAGTGGATATAAATTAAAATATCTTCAAAATATGTATAAATATGATTAGTTGAGTTTATTTATACCCTTTAATAAATTATATATGAATTTTTTTATTCATAGGTTCTATTAGAAAATGAATAATATCTTATATAAATTTTAAACTTTTAATAATTATAATAGTTCAACTCCACTCACTTATAAGAGGGAAAAAATCCTTTTTTATTCACAGTTCTTGATCTAGTCATCTCAACCAATAAATTCAAAAATAAATTACTATATTTCTTTTCCTAAAATCTTATATTTTCTTGACTTCTCCTAGGACCATCCTAATATGGATTAAGGTGTAATCCAAATAAGGTCTCTCAAAGAAGATGTAATAGTATTACATGACTCCTTCAAAGTTGTTTATTCTTCGACATTCTATAAATATTTTTTATAAATATTAAATAATAAATATAAAATAATAAATATACTCATATTTTCTTACTGTCATGAGAAAACATTTTTCTATCAATTTTCCATCCATTAGAAAATGATAATGTCGATCATGCATACATGTAGACTACCACCTCCACAAAGTGATGTGATACATTTTTAATTTCCTCATTACACAGTTGGTAATAATTACTGATTTAATGAATATATATAATATTTATGATATATTTATTTTTATTTAGTGCTAAATTATTATTTATCTTTATTTATTTCCATCCAAGTGAAAGTGAAGGCATCACCAGTGCATACATGACGGCTACCACAACCACGAAGTGATGCAATTAATTTCCCATCACCACATTATATTAATGGTTATAAAAGTGTATATAATAAATAAATATCATAATTATTTAATGATTAATATTCTATATATGATGATACCTAGGCTAAGGTGCAAGTACTAGAACCATCAAACTGAATCATGCATGGAAAACAAAGTAGTTTTTACCTAAATATTAAATTTAATAAAGAAGTTATTAATAAAATAATAATTATAAATTATAAAGGAATCATACAAGTAAAGTTATTAATTAATATGTTTTTTAATATATTTATAATAAATCTATATTTATAATATTTTAGTTTTTAACATGTGTAAAGGAAGAAAATACTTGAGGTATGGGATTTATATTACAATCTCATTTATTTTCAATATTATTTATGCTAAATTTTAATTGAGGGAAATTATAGGGATAAAATCCATTAAACCAAATATATTTTCTTTTAATATGGTTATTCGTAGAATTTTTATGTATTTTTACAATTTCCCTCTATTTGATTCTTAAAATGATCTAGAAAATGTTTATTTAACTAGCCCTATTTCTTCTCCAATCGATGAAATTTTTAACTCATAAACATATTCATAAAAATTGTTTTATGGAAATTTTTAACTATTATTCAAATATTTTAAAATTTTATTTTTCAATAACATTAATTTTTTTTTTAAAAACATTAATTTAATATTTAAAAAAACACTTTCCAAATGAGTTGTTCTTGATTTTTTGCAAACGTTTTAAAAGAATGTTTTCTTTTTATGTATATGATATAAAAATATTTTACAACCTTTATGACTATTATTTTAATTGAATCATTCATTTCTTGTTTCCATGGTTGTTTTTAAATAAAATAATTTCCAAATATTCATGTAATTTCTAGTTCTTAATGAAACTGAATGAAAAGTACACTTTTCTTGTGTTTTCAATGAATGGTTTGAATTGTATTTTAAAGGTATTTTTTATCTATGTAAAAATCCCTGAAGGATTGTCATTGTCACAAGTCAGCCCAACTGGGGCCCAAGACATGATTCCCCAAGCCCACCTCCAATAGTTCAAGGGATGGCATCCAGTGTTGAGTAGGAATATAACACACATGGGAGGCCTTAGCCTATGGTACTTATACGCACGCACCCACATACATCTCTATAAAACTATGTAGAGGTAATAATAACTAATATCAAAAATGCATGAAAACATCTATCCCACAACCAAATTATAGAATAAATCTAAAAAAGGAAATATACAAGCCTATGGAAAACTATAAATCATCCAACCTACTCAAAAAAAGAGGAATGATATCAAATGAAACCACTAAACTAACCTTGTAAAAGCATCGATAAACACCTCGGTTTGTCAATATCTCTAAGATCAGCTTGATCTGGATCCTCTTGGGACTCTATCAAAAGGCCTATTGGCTAAACAAGACATAACATGTTTGGTAAAATCCCATTCATGTATAAGATTAACATTACATAGTAGGAACCCCAAAAAACCAAAATAAAATGGAGTAACTAAATGGAAACTCTCTACTCGACCCATGCTAGAAGAAACACAAGCAATAGAGAAACTCCATCTTAGACACTACTCTATTATACCTGAGTAATCAGCTCGGCCCACATGGTATGTGATCCATGATTTGTGAAAACACCATAAGGACTCTCAGAATCACCTAGATATACTCATCTCAGACTCCAAGATGGAATTTCTAAGAGATACACTCCACTAGAAGCGGTTTTAGGTCTAACTACAGTTCCCAACACCAGAGGTCCTATAACCATTGTCCTTCACCCACCAGAATCACATAATAACCCAAAAGAAAAGTCCCACCCCTTTACACTAAACTCAAATGAGGGATTTATACTCATACCTATTCACCATGTGTATCCTCTCTAAATATAATGTAAGGAGGGACCTGCACCTCACCACTACCTCGTAGATGAGGGAGTACTAACTCCAATATGCCCAATGAAACCACTAAAGTGCCATTTGGGAGATTCCCACACCTCACCCTATCTAGGTAGTGGTATCTACTTACCAAGTATAATGTATAAAAAGTGAAGGGTCTCACTCCTCATTACTGTGCTCAATATCATTGGGATCCCTAACTCTAATGGAGGACTCGGTCTCCACCACTACTTGATGATTGGGGAGTAACACTCCATAGATAGAGGGTCATCACCCTATGTGTATAAGAGTTCCAACTCTACCTATATGACAATAATATGGAACTTAAACCCTAACATGATTGACCATAGAATAGAGGAACCACACCCTTTTATGACATGGGAGCATTGATTATATCTGAAAATCACATATGGAGGACTCGTGCCCTAGTGTGATAGGGGAGTACCAACTCCATGGAATGTGGACCCACACCCAGGAACCTAAGGGGAGTACCAAATATATCTAAATAATAAGTATATAGGTACCACTCCCTAATATTATAGGGTTTCTATGCCTCTATCTATATGAATTATATGGGGAACCCACACCCTAGTCCTCTCCATGAAGTATCAAACCTGGGTGAACTATTCTGTAGGTAGGGGACCTGCACCCTCTATAGGGTGGTATCCATTTTTGTCAATCTGAGTGGTAAGGGAGACCCACTCTCAATTATAACATTAGATTTATTTTCCCATCATCTGTTTGATAAACCAAACTAATCTCACGTGTTAATTGAGAATCTCTAAAATTAGCATCACACTCATCATGCCTCATACTGCAACACATCCATATTTAGAGGACCCATACCCTTATATGACATGGTAAAACCACTCTACCACCATAAATAGTATATGGGGGTCACATCCAAAGAATATAGTGACTGGTATAGACCCTAAAATCCATCCATTGATCAACCCTGATAACTACCCAAGTCCAAGTACCCCAAATGAAGTGGTGTTCTCGAATCATACCATGTTTTATCTCAAAATTACCATGAAGGCTACCATCATGTTCTATGTAAAAAAATAATAAGGATAGGCTACCCATAGACCTAAATCCAAACCCCAAAATAGGATATAATCTAGGAAAAATATCCCAAGAATAGTACATAGCATGTACTGGGGTCTACATGATATGTGACCCCACCTGAACACCCAATTGATTCCTGTGATGAATAGATTAGCTGACCATGTCAGTTAAAAGTTGTGTACATGGTGTATATTGTGTGTCTCACCTCTCCTAATCCACTAATTGTTTTCATACCTAAGAGGCTCTATCATTTGTGTCTTCTACGTATTGTGTATCATGTTTAACAGGGTGTCATGGTTCTTTGGCCTCTTGGACGTATCATAAGCTTGTTCTCATGTATGGAACCCCATGTCCATGACTCTAGTCTTGCACAATCACAGGACCATGTCCTTTGATATGTAATCCCTTTCCATATCCCTCAACCCCACATCATATTTTGTACCTCAGTATATGAAATGTGGACCTAAATGGTCATCTTCCTTGAACAGGAAGAACACACAGTGTGTTCCACTGCACTACAATCCATGTTATTGAAAATTCCCTGAGATCAGCCAGAAATAACTTAGTTTCCACTGAAACCTATATATTCACCCATAAGGGTCTCTAGTAGTGGTAATAGGGATCTAAAACCATAAAAATGCATCAATAGGGGGATCAGGACATAAAACTCAAATCTACCTACTCTATGGAGAAACTCTAATTCTTTGAGTTCAAAATGACACTTAGGAGCTGCTGAAGTGTGATCCAGTGACAATAAATGACAAAAATGGGGGATCTATGACACCTCATCTCCTCGGTTCATCCTTGGTTCATCATCTTATCAAGGGGAAACTCTTCATATTACTTTTATGTGTGTGAGAAGGAGGGGTGGGAGGGTATATAAGTTTATTTTAATAACTAATATCATCAAATCACCCGCCAATTCTCCCTCCATTGAGAACCCAATACTGCCAACTTTATGTCATTCCTAGAGTAAAAACCGCATTCTAAACTCAAACATGGTCTTAGATTTCAAATCTGAGACTTCTCTTAGGAGTTAAAAAATTTTACCAAGAAACTATGTGCTCATGATATAACATATTTATTATTTTTAATATCACCATGTCGAGGCTCTCCAGACCTTAAAATCCCTTTCCGAATCATCTCTTGGCTTCTAAAATACTCCCAATAATAATAAAATGTATTACACACAAAAATCCATGTCTCTAAATCCACCCCATCCTAAGGATTTTCATCCCAAAGAAATCCAAATCCTAGGTATAAGTATAAAATCTAAGCTCTCTACAAAGACTCTCATTACAATGAGCTCACTAAAAAGGGTTCCAATTCTATCCACAAACATGCATTCTAGGGAACCATAGAGGCCCAAGAACACCCAACATCCATCTCAAACTAGGTCCACATCGTGCAACAAATTGGGAACATATCTTCTCAGCTGGGATGGGTAGTTAGCACCAAGAATCGATCCCATCTATGGAATCAAGGTATAGTGGTACAACACCTCACTATACTATCTTAGTTACTAACAAAACCAAGTAGTTCTCATCCACCCCTGGATGAACTACACCACACCAATAACATGTTTCTACCATACAACTCTAACATTGAGCACACTAGAGTACCAACAAACAATACAGGGATACCCAAGTGTACACACTAGGTCTTATGAGGCCCTCCTTCTGCATACCTACACCTGAAACACAGCTCAAAAATATAAAAACTCCACTACAACCACAAGTGTCAAACCAAATGAACATATATGGTAGGAAACAAATCCACAATAAAGAAACATCGTAGGTCCTAACTATGCTACTACGGAGCAGTTCTATTTGATGCTCTCCCTCCTCTAGTGTCTCAAAACATATGGGTAGATCTTAAAGGATCCACTGATATCACTAGGTACTTCTCCAAACCTCCATTACACAACCATGCCCCAAACTCACAAGTTAAAGGAACTCATTCTTCACACCTCAAAACTATCCCCTTTGGATGGCACTAGTCCTCCCCCCATAAGGTTTTGTATCACTTCACAAGAACTCATCTTGGTTGGGGGAGTTTCCCTCTTCCTGACGAGTCCATAGCAACATCAAACCACACTAACACAATGTTCTACCAAACCCTACATCACCCAAGAAATCCTCATACAATAAGTGTAAATAATAGAGTACCTCACAACAATGTATAATAATACAACTAAAAAAAGTAGAAAGGACACATAGCGTGACTCTAATAGTTCTTAGATCTCCCAGGTCATAGGCCTCTATGGATTACAGATATCCTCATACCCATACTCCATCTCCCTAAGACTAGAACAGACCACTTGGGGGTCAGTTGGAAACATCTTGAACCATCTACCACCTACTGATACTCTCCCCACTCCTCCTTAGTGACTTCCATCATGAAGAACTCCGTACTCCATAAGCTGCCTCTACCAGGATTTTCCATAGATCATATTACTCTCAGCATAATAAAAGACCATACAATATTGTGAAACATTATCCAGACCATCACAAGCATAACACTAGGTCTCCTACAGATGACTAAATACACAATGAGACTTCTACATTGTATACCCCCATGTATTGGTCTGGAAATGGGTATTCTACCTACATTTTTATCTTATCATTTTTTGTATTCTATATGATACTAATGACTAATTCATGATATCACCACTGTAGGACACATCCACCCTCACCTCTGATAAGAATCTATCTATTTCTAGATCTCACTCCACCACCCAATCAAAAGATAAAAGTCACAAAGAGAACACTCTTAGATGGATCTATCAGCAAAGGCCCATATCAAAGGTCTATGTTCTATAAAATGGATCTTGAACCATTTCCATGGAGTATTATGAAAATTCTGTAAACCTCACCAAGTAATCTTCCACAAACATGATATCATGAAAAAGATACATAATCTCCTTTATATCCACCGATATCAATGTGGTGGATAAAAATTTTTCATGAATAGAAACTCAAAATCCTACCAGTTGAGAATCGCCTCATCATGGGTATGCATCATCAGAATCCACCATCACCAATTTGGGCTCTGCAAAAGACTCACTGCTAGGACAAACATCTAATCGGAAGGTTTCCTCAAAATTTGGAAAACATTCTTAACTAACTTAATTCATTCATTAGCTACTTGGGTGGTTAGACCACTATGATACCTAGGAGGTTACTACCTCTTGAAAACATGCAGTGCACTCAACCTGTACGCATCCAAATCCTAAACTACTAGAAAACCCTACTACTCAATAGGTTTTGGGTTAATTGGATGACCACCCTGAGGTACTGCCTAAGGACCAACACCCTACAATGATGCCTGATCTCTTGGTATAGTGTCATCACAATCCCACTGTAAAACCTAGTTTGGATATCATCATAGTGTAATCCTAAAATAAAATTAAGATTCACCACATTCAAAGAGTATATCTGAGGAGCATACTCAAGAAGGACATGGATCCCACAACCTAGTATTATATGATTCATGTACCAATATTTCCCTAAAACCAAATCGCTAATGTACCATTTCAACAAGAAGGTTACCAGAGTAATAGTGAATTGATATGTTGAACTTCATACCCACACCAGAGACCTTGGATTGAAAGTTGAACTCCAAACACATTAACATTATTTATATAATACCCAAACCAAGATCAAAGCTAGAATACGACTACACCATAGTGCCACATTACGACACTCTTAGATACCACTCTATCAAGATTTGGATCAACTTAGGCTCAATATACGACTCCCCAAGCCCGCCTACAATAGGATAGGGTCTAGAGTCTAGTGATGAGATGTAATATCACACACATGGGAGGCCTTAGCCTATTGTACCTTTATGAATGACACCACATAAATCTTTGTGAAACACTGAAGGGATAATAATAATTGAAACCAAAAATTAATGCATACATCTATCCCACAACTTGAGAAAGTAGAAGTATAAAAAGGGAAAAATAAAAGACCATGAAAAACTACAAATCATTCAACCTACTCAAAAGGATAGGAGTGTTACCAAATGAATCCACTAGAACACACCTTGTCCATGAATCAGTAAACACCTCAGTATTTCAATCTATCTAATCACCACCTTCTCTGATCCCTCCTAGGACTCCATCAAAATCCTTTTTTTATGCACAATACATGACATGTATAGGAAAATACCACGAAAGGGTGAGTATAACAGTACACATTTGGATCCCCAAAAATCCAAAATAAAAGGAAGAAACTAAAATTAAATAGTCCATTTGACCAAATCCATAGGGAACCCAAGTGAGAGAGAAAATCCATCTCGACCACTTCTCAGCTATATAAAACTAAAAAACTCATTCCACATGTTATGTAAACCACGACACATAAAAACACTATAAGGAATCTTAGAATCACATAGATATACTCTTCTTAGACTATAAGTATCATGAGGTATCAACCTCATGGAAATCCATATGATTCTACTCAATGATCAATGGTAACGCTCGTACATGAGAACACACTCCATGAGCCCTGAAATCCCAGATGGAACATTTGAGAGATACACTCTTTTGGGAACTTTTCTAGGTCCAAAACTAGTTCCCAGTACCAGAGGTCCTATCCCCACTATCATGTTCTCGAGACAACATCATAAGAACCCAATAGGAGAGTTCCACCACACACCACTATAAAAATGATGGAAAAATAATCTTTCTTATGCACCATTTTATCCTCTTTAAATAGAGAGTTTCGAGGGACCCACAGATCACCACTAACCACAGCCAAGGGAGTACTAACTATTATCCATCCTATGAAACCACTAATGTAACTGTAGGGAGAAGACCGTACCTCACCAAATTGAGAGAGATAAATCTCCTAACCAAGTATCATGTATAACAATTGGATGGGCCCACTCATCACAACTTCTCACCATAGACAAGGGAGCTCCAACTCAAATTGAATACCCTCTCCCCACCACTACTCAATGATAGGGGAGTAATATTCCATAGATAGAGTACTTACACCCTGTGTGTAGGGGAGTATTGACTCTACTTGTATGATCATAGTAGGGGACTCATACCCTAACACAACAGGGGAATTTTTAACCTAGAATAGTGGCCCAAACCATGGTATGATAGGGAATTATCAACACTATATAAACATCACATATGGAGGAATTGTGCCCTAGTGTGACTGGGGTTTACTGACTCGATAAATAGAGGACCCGTACCCCTAAACCTCAGGGGTGTACCAACTCAATCTGTACAATGAGTATGGATATCGTGTACCCTTATATGATATGGGAGATTCATCTTCATATATACAAATGATACGAGGAACCCATAACTTGGTCCAGTCAGGGGAGTACCAAATCTTGGTGAACTACTCCATAGGTAGTGGTCATATGCCCTCTAGGGGATTCCATCTCTATCGATCGAAGACGTAAGGGAGACCTATGCCCAAATACTATAAGGGAGTACCAGTCTCAGTGTATCCCTGATAAACCAAACTGATATCCTGTGTTTTTCAAGTGTCACTTAAAGGAGATTCATTCTCATCATGCCTCATGACGTAACACATACACAAGTAGGGGACCTGAGCCCTGATACGATAGGGGAGGACCGCTCTACCAACCTAAAGTGAATAGACGAACCCACATCCAAAGACCATATTAAAGGTTTATAACCTTGACATATCTATAGTGATCCACTCTAATCACTTCACATGACCAAGTACCATAAATTTAGTGTTGTTCATGAATCACATCAGGTTATATCTCATATTCACAATGACGGATACCATTGCATTCTATGTGGAAAACTGCTCAAGATAGGCTACCCACAGGCATGAATTTGAGCCTCAAAAAAGTATATATTCTAGGTGGAAGACCCCAAGAATAGTACACAACGTATACTAGGGTACACACAGCATGTTACCCCATAGGAACACCAAGTTGTGTTTTCTACCATACATCTTGGTTGGCCAAGTTATCTTATACGGTCTACATGACATGTCGCACCTCACTCGAGCCCCGAGCCATGTCCTTCCCCACACGGCTCAGCCAATTGTGTCTTCCACATGGCATGTTCCCTAGATATAGGGATTGTCCTAGATAAATGGACTCTTAGACATGTCATCATACTATACCTATGTCTGGAACCCAGTTTTCGTGTCCCAAGATAGGTATAATCACACGACCATGTCACATGGCACAACATCTCTAGCCATGTCCCTCAATCACACATCATGCACTCACTACAAGGAATGTAACCTCAATACAAAACATTTATCCCCCAATTTTAATCTACCATGAATAGAAAGAACATGAGACATATTACACTTCACACCACATCATTTAATTTTGAATTATGTATGGGAGTTCCTTGAAACCCATTAAAACACCTTGATTTCTAATGAAACCTATAGATCAACCCCCTGAGGATCTCTAGTAGTCATTATAGGTCTTTAAAACTTTAATACAACTCATCACAAATAGGATCGGGACTTAAAATTCAAATTTGACAACCTAATGGAGAAATTTTGAAGCTTTGAGTTAGAAACAACAATCGAGAGCTGGTGAATCTTGATCCAGTGATGATCGGTAACAAAAATAAGAGACCAATAGCACCTCCCCTCATCGATTATGCCTTGGTTCATCCATCACTCAAGGGAAAGATCTTCCTCTCCCTTTTTTCATGTATGCAGGATGGGTGCGGGAGGATATTAGTAAATTTTAGTAACTAATATAATCAACTCTCTAACCAATGCACCCTCAACAAAGAACCCAATTTTAACCAAAATTATGTTGATCGTAGCATAAAAAGAAAGTTCTAAACTCAACCACCATATTAGATTTCAAATTTGAGACTCCACTCTGGAGTTAAACCACGCTTATCCAGAAACTAAATATTCATGATATGATTTATTTAATATTTTTAATATCACTATGATGAGACTCTCTGGGCCCTAGAATCCTGCACTGACACAGCCCCTGGCTTTAGAAATATTACCAGGAATATTCTAAAGTATTACATGGAAACACCTGAGTCACTAAAGTTATGATTCACCAGGTATATAATCTTATGAGGTAATATAATTTTATATATGAATTATGATGATGATGTGTTCAGGATGATTACATGACACCCATTTTTTCCCAAAGGTTAAATAAGTTACAAAGTGATAATGAATTCTCTTATGGTGGCATCAACTTCCTTTCACTAGATGGATTATGATTATGTGATGATGGATGTTTATAAAATACTTTTATTTTAAATTGGTTATACTATGATGAAATGATGAATGTTTTATAATATTTTTTCACACATATGTATGGTTTTCATATATGTGATGTTTGGTTACAATATTAGCCAAGAATTATTGGTTAAGTGATAAACCAAGGATGGGAAGATTTGTTATAAACCAAGGGTGTGTGGTTACATTATAAACTAAGGATGAGTGGTTCCATTATAAAGCAAGGATAGGTGGTTCCATTATAATCCAAATATTGGTGGGTTTGTTATATCCCTTTGTTGAAATAGTAAACGAATGATTTCTCGTGAGATAATAAGGACTTTAATGGGGAGTGAACCTAGTTCAGTATAGGAATCTCTCTACTATGATGGTCTTAGGAGGGAACCTTGTATAATAAATTTTAGAATCTGATTAAACCTAGTTCAGTGACGGACTCTTTCCACTATGATAGTCTTGGTATAGATCCTTGGCTAATGAAATAATGGAATTGAGGGTGAACCCAATCCACTATGATAGTATATATAGTGGACCTTGACTTTGTTAATGATTTTCTATGATTATGTGCATCCCAAAATCCTATGACATATACTTATGAAATATTCTCATAGCTCATGATTGATTATTGAGAATTTTACACTCTTAGGACTTATGAATCTTGTTATGAAAAATAATTATTACATAATTAATGATTTAATATCTTTGGTTGATTAAGTATGAATTTTTTAAGTTATGATCATGTTATCCTACACGTATGCTTATCATCTTATCATTTATGATGATTAATTGATATATCCTATGTTTAACCTTATTAAACATCTAATATCACCCTTTCTTATGTTTTCTTTCCCTAGGTTATGAATAATGATTTTATATACGGTATTTCAAATAATTTTACTATGTGGGAAGATCTTTTTAGGATATGTTGAAGTTATTTTGTGAAATTAGAGGGTTATGTATCTAGTCTCCAAAGAAACTAAACCTTTACGGTTATATGGCATGTATTTTTATGAGATATATTTATTTATAATATAAATTGTGTAATATTTATGTATGTAATTCTTGGGACACCTCAATTGGTATTAGAGTAATATTTAGTTATTTTAGAGATTAGAATTAGCGAACTTTTTTGAAACCCATAGGGATAAGTCTATGTATAGGATAACATATTGATACTTTTTTAATGTAGATATTGTGTTGTTTTACTAGTAAATACATCCCTATTTAGATTATGTAAAGTAAATACATCTATGGTATATATGTACCTATGGGAAATAGTTGTAAAAGTGGTAGATGTGCTATAAACGTGGTCGTCATCGATGCATGATGAGTGGGTCAATGATTTCTCACCTTGTTAGAAACTCCCAAATGATTTGCTTGAGTTAATTCACATTTTATTTATAAACTATTATGATTGATTTGAATATAAGAGGACCATGAATAACCTAGGTTAAACCAAATGTGTGATATATTGAAAAAAATATGTTATGATATAAATATCCCATGAATGTTTTTTCACAATTACATTATTACTCAATGTGATTATTGTTTTTCACACTATTCTTTTTGATTTTAATTAATGGGTGGAACTATGAGGAATTGTGTTCATGTTGAATGTGATATAAAATATAATTATTTTCATCATGATCAACCAAATTAAATTTGTGTTTGAATGTGAAACCTTATGATTATTCCCAAAAAAACTATCTCATTATATGACTAAAAAATTCAACTTTGGTGAGATTCTTAATAGACCTCATTAGAAGGAAATGGAGTTTCATAATATTTTAGTTGATAAAGACCATGGAGGGAATAATATTTGACTTCTAATATGTCAATAATGTTGGAAGAACCACCCAAGGAAATATCTCAAAGGATGTGAAGGTGACTTATGTGTGGAAAAAGAAGGGAATAAAGAAAGTAATTATCAAAGAAAAAAAGTTTAGTTTAATATAGCTAAATAAATTATATCATATGGTACCATTTATAATTCAATACATTATTTATGGGGAATGTGGGAATTATCCAATTTAATTTCCTAATCTACAGGATAACTCCTAGACCAAGGAATGACATATGTTATACCTATCTACAAAGTGGATCCTGATAATTAAGGTACACTGATCCTCTAATCTATAGTTGGGGATTTCATGTTTGAGTTTGTATGAATGTTCCCCGGGAAAATATATTTCTCAACCTTCAGTGAAATTTTATGTGATTTTGAGCATTGATTTGATCTATCTATATAGATTCTATATAAATTTATAAAATAAAAAAAATTGTAGCTGAAATTATGAATCAACCCATGATTTTCTATTGGTGTGTGGTTGAATGTGAACTTCCAATAGAAATAAGTTCCATTATATGGGTCTTAATTCTTATTCATGAGGTATATTTATCTGAAATGGTTGGGGAGAAACTCAAAATCTAAGATATGCCTATTTTTCTGGATTATGATAATGTATTTCTTGAAAACATTATATGTATTCCACCAAACTATGAATTTTAGTTTTGAATATATGACATTCCTGGTGAACACCTATTAAAAAGTCTCCAAATATAATGGCCTAGTTTAGTTACAAGAATTGATGAAACAACTCTATGAGACTCTAGATAAGGGATTTATCAGGCCCAATTATTCACTATCAAATGCCCCTATTTTTTTATTAAGAAAAAAAAGATGGGTCAGTGTGTCTTTGAAATGAGTACCATAAAAATAAAAAATAATTATTATTAAGAACAAGTATCCTCTACCCTATATTGATGATCTACTTAAACAATTATGAGGAGCTTAATAATGTATTCAATGGATTGATCTTCAATCTAGATATAATCTAGTAAGGTTCGAAAAGGAGGATAAATAATTTTAGAAGAAGGTGAGAAATATTTTGGATTTCAACCATGATTTTTTATGGAATGATAATGTTCAGGAACCAATTATGTGTCCCATAAATGAAAAAAATGAAGAAGGATTTGTTAGATAAATATCCCAATTCATATCACTCTATTAATACTAAAAGTAAGAATACTTATATAAATATGGGAGATTGTTTATGTGGAATAAAATAAAAAAGGGGTATTCCAGATTATGCATCTCAATGCTTGGTTTGTTATCACTTTAAGTCTGGGAGATAGATGTCTAAGGGGATTTTATAATCATTTACCCTAACAAAATGTAAATGGGAAAACATTACCATGGATTTCATTATCAGACTCCCCAAAACAAATAAAGGGAAAAATAATATATGGGTTGTATTCATTCACATTTTGAAATCAATTCATTTTATTACCACCAAAAAATATTTTAATCTTGATCTGATTTCTATGAAATACTATATGAAAGTGGTAATATTGCATGGAGTGATAAATTTTATCATATGGAATGAAGATTCATGGATTACCTCAATGTTTTATAAATTTTTTTTGGAAATCTATTGATAAAGAGTTGAGTTTTAGAAAAATATATCATCCTCATATAGTTCTTCAATATGAGATAAACATTCATGTCCTAGAATATATGTTGACCGTATGTTCTATAGACTTTAAAGGTGGTATGGGACAATACCTTTATCTGGTCTAGTTTTCTTACAACCATATCTTTCACTTGACTATTCATATGACTCATTATAAAGTACTCTATGGTAATTCTGTACACCAACATGATTGGATAAAGTTATAGAAATAATACCGAGATATAATCTAGTGAATGAAATGTACGATAAGGTTAGATTCATTTAACCGAACTTTAGGGTATCTCAAATTTAGAAAAAAAGTTATGCTAACAATCATCAATGAGATATAGAGTTTAAAGTTGATGATAATATATTACTTATAATATATATAAATATAACAAGGTTATGATATTTGGAAATAATGTAAATTTAATCCCCATATATATCAATCCATCTGATATTCTTGATCATAATGGGATATTTTCTTATCATTTGGTGCTTCCCCTAAATCTATCTTAAGTTCACGATGTGTTCCATGTATATATATTGAGTAAGTACATAATTAATCCTTCATATGTACTAAAATCATAGTTCATACCATTGGTGAAAGAGATCACTTATGTTTAAAAACCTATGTAGATTTTGGATCAAATAGAGACTATGTTGTGAAATAAGACCACTCATATGGTCAATGTTTTTTTTAAACCATAAAGTTTAAGAAGCTATGTGGGAACCTAGTGATGTGATGAGGAATAAGTATCCCCATTTTATTGTATTTGAGTAATATAATCTCAAAGTAAAAAATTAGTATAATGAGGTATAATTTAAAACTATGGGAATTTATAATATAACTTATCCTTATAAATTTTTTTGTCTTTGATAACTTTCTTTACACACAACACCGAACATAAATGAACGGTGTTTGAAATATTATATTATATGTGACCATGTCATTGGATTAGTGGGTATGAATAGGAACAAATTTATTAAGAAATATTTGTATAATGATTTTATATAATGAAATTTAATTTTGTGATTCATAATAAATAACTAATCCTTTTTTAGTAAATTCATTTTATTTTTTGAAAATATTTTTTCTACAAAAATAGTTTTTATTCCATTTTGTGCCAAAAATTTATAATTATTTTACACATTTTTAGAAAAATTATTCTATGAAACTGATATAATTTTTAAAATAATATTTTTAACATTATATTAAGGATATTTTTTAGATTTTTTTGAAGGGTTTATTTTTATCTGAATTGTGAAAAATAATAATTTTTATAAAACTGTATTTTTATTTCATAAAACAAAGGAATTAAATGAACCAATATGTTTTGAAATTTATATTAAATTAAAATAAGTCTAATTTAATTATAAATAATATAATTAATTAAATAATAATGATTATTATGCTTTATTTTTTTATAAGTTCATTTTTTATCTTAAAAAACCATTTTTCTAAAAACTGGTTTTTCATTGCATTTTACAAATTTATATTAAAATTGATTTATTGAAATTCTAGAAATTTATTCTTGGAAAATTTATTATATATTTGGAATCATTAGGTGTAAATTTATTAATTTTTTACTTTTTATTTTCTATCATTATGAATAGTAATCATGGTAAAGATTTGTAAACTCGGTAAGGGTAAAATAGGTAAAACAAGGTTAGAGTTATGGCCTATTTATTTAAAATATCTCTAATACTTTAATTTATCCTATTAGATAAATTTTTTCAACCAAATATATGTTTATATGGTTAATTAATATTTTTTACAACATTATTTTGAACTTTTGAACTTATTCTTGACTTTTATTAAAATAAATTAATTTTTATTCAAAATAAAAACTACTTTTCATTTAATGATATGGTTGGAAGGTTACATTTAGTATTTTCTTAATGAAAAGTTATAAATAAATTCCTTGGTTTAGTATTTAACCAATAAAAATAATGTTTATTAAAATATTACTTGATTTCATAGTGAAATTATTTTTACTCTTAAATCAAGTATTTTCTATAAAACAATTTTTCACGTGTTTTTCCTATTTCTATTAATTGTAATTTCCACCACCTATAGATTTTGAATCTCATAAAATGGATTCAAAATTTTGAATCATAATTTTTAAATTTATTTATAAGCCCCATTTTATTTTTTTCTTATAATTAAGTTATCATAGTAAAAATGTTTTGTTATCATGGTGAAGGATAAATTGTATTTAAAGTGAATTTAAATAGGAGATAAGATTTAAAGTGTATCATAAACTTTTATAAATATGAATTTTTGAGTTTATTTAGACTATATAAAATTTTATATATGTTCTTTGGGTTCATTGGATCCATTTTACAATGAAAAATATCTTATATTAATTTTAAATATATAATAATTACAAGAGTGTCACTCCCCTCACTTATAAAATGGTGCCACTTATCCTCTCTTCTTCACACATCTTGAGCTACTTAAATATACCAATATATTCCCAAATCTCTAACAATATTATTTTACCATGTATTAGAGATTATTTTATTCTCATAATATCATCTTATCTATGATTGTGGTGTAATACAAAGGTGGTCTCTCAAAGAAGTGGAAATCATTTTACTCGAAACCTTTATTGTTTATTTCTTCTTATAATTTATAAAAATCTATGGTATCTTTGCAAAAATAATTATTATAGAATCATCAATATACTAAGAAGTTATTATTATAATGTGATAACCTTTTTATCTATCCTTCCTATCAACTAGAAAATGATAACATCATTCATCTATATGGGTGGACTACCAAATCCATGAAGCGATGTGATTCCTTTTTTCATTTCCTATTTAAATGGATTTCCTTTTATATAGGTTTAATGAATTTATATGATATTTAAGTTATAAATTATGATTCTTTAATGTTGAATTATTTTTTACCATTATTTCATTTCATCCAATGAAAACTAAAAACATCACCAGTGCATACATGTGGACTACCACATCTACGAATTAATGTGATTCATTTTTGATTTCCACTTTATATGAATGGTTATAAAATTTATTAAAATTATTAAATATAATAATTATTTAATTATTAATATTTTAGAGATGATGGAACTATGACCAAGGTGCATGTACCAGAACCATCAAACCGAAACATGCCTGGAAAATATTTTTAGGGTTTTTAGGGTTTTTGGGGATTTTTATGTGTTTTTAGGGGTTTTTAAGGATTTTAGGATTATTTGCGATTTTAAGGTTTTTAGGGTTTTTTCAGTTTATGAAGTTTTTAGGTCTTTTGGGGGTTTAATTTTTTTTAGTTTTTCCATGATTTATTTAGGTTTTATAAGGATTTTATGTTTTTTCAAGATTTTTTAGTTTTTCAAGGGATTATTTAAGTTTTAGTTTTCTTTATATTTTTAAGATTTTTATTGGGTTTTGAATTTTATGGGACTTAAGATTTTTTTAGGGTTTTTAGGGGTTTTAGGTATTTTAGGGATTTTATATATTTGATGGTGTTTTTAGTGTTTTTGAATTTTTAATAGCTTTTAAGGTTTTTTATTTTCTATAGGGTTTTATGGTTTTAGGGGTTTTCGTAATAATAGAGTTTTATGTATTAAGGGTTTTTAGTGTTATTAAGGGTTTTTATGGTTTTTAGTGGTTTTAGGGTTTTTAATATTATTTAGGGTTTTTTCCAGTTTTTAGGATTTTTTGGGATTTTATAGGGTTTTTTGTTTTTTGGTTTTCCAAGATTTTTTTGTTTATTTAGTGGGTTTTAATTGGTATAAGTATTTTTAGAGGTTTTAGGGTTTTTAGGCCATTTTAGGGTTTTAATGAGTGTAATTTTTTATTATATATTCATTTGTAATCAATTCAACAATTATGGTACCTCGGACACTTGCACTCGATTGAATCTTCGCTTCTGACAGCTTGAGCATGTGGCCAATGTAAGTTAAAAATTCCATTTATTGAGTTCAACATTCAATCTATTTCATACCATTCAGTTGGTTGGATTTAAACTTATTTTCACCTTATTCTTTTATATAATTTTTTACATGGTTGATCGAGAATTTTTCATCACTCCAATATTATGGAAGATTATACCTATAGTTAATTTGGTTCAAAGTTTGATCACTTTAGGAGGGATATAGTAGATCCATCCTCATTGTCACTCATGACATGCTTTGATATAATCATCATGTTGTCACTTTGGGACATTTCTGATTTTTAGTCCAAATTATCGATCATCATGTGGTTGATCGAGTCTCACGGTTGATCCTCACATGTGGTCACTTGGGTCTTCATGGTCAATCAATGCTTTTCCATTTTTTTTTCTTTGAAAATCCCATAATAGAAACATAATTTTATTGTAGGAATTTTACATGTGATTAAGAATTGACTCAAAACACCTTAAAACCTAATTATAAGTTGTTTAAAAATAAAAATTCAGAATCAAGATAAGCGCATGGCTTGTCCACTAAATCTAAAACATAAATAAACCACTAAAAATAATATCTTTAGACAGTTACCAATGAATTCCATATTTCAAAAACTTATGAAACAAAAATTATTTTTTCATGTTTCATATTAATTATTTTATCAAAATAAAATAAAATAAAAACAATAAATGTTGAAATTTTGGATCTTGTATGTCACCAAGACTCACCAATTTATGATTCTGGTGTTAATTTATTTTATCTCTTGAAAACTAGTTGTTTATTCTAAAGGTACTCTCATCATCCAATAAACTAATGATTATTACCCTTCCTTCTCCCATTTCTATATGATCATAAAAACCATGCCACATATTCCTTTTCCAGTAATCTAAATATTCATAATTCCACTCTCCACCGAAACAGCTTTCTCTAAAGCTGGAAACCATGTATATACTCATCTATAACCATAAATCAACTAGCATGAATCCCATACCTTTGATATTATTCTTCATCAAACTAGTTATAAATTTAATGATATAACTTGGACCATTCCACAAACATTCTTATCCGTGTTATAGTGAAACCATCACATCATTGATTCTTCTGAAACATACACCCTCTCTATCTCAGATGTTGTTCAATGACAACCCCATTGGAATCTATATTAAATCAATGTGGTATTGGAGAACACTTAGTTGTGGTGACAGACATAGCCTCTAATTAATATGATTTATGGAACCCCTATAGATTATAACTTCTAGGAACATACCTTATAGTTTCATAAATCCTACTACTATATCACTTTCTATCTAAAAAAGTCATACAAAATAGGTGCACCTATTGATATTTCATCAACTTAAACTTCCAACACCTTCAAAAATAGTTTCAAATGACATTACCATTAAATCCTATATATATAAACATACATTATTTCACATGACTATAACCATATAGAATAATTTTTGTACTTTTTTTCATGGCCTACAGCCTACTATACTTGCTTCTAGCTGACATACCTTCTAAAAAACTTACAAACCCTCTCAGAGTAACAACTCCACTATATTTTAATATATAAATATTTCAATATAAAACCATCAAAAAAATCCATAGATATGCAACTATATATTTTATAAATTAGGTATATACCACTAAATCTTGATCATATAAGGAATAAGACTATCCATGGAAGCATTAAGTAATCATTCACTATGTTTTGAATTCCACCTTAATGAATTGATCATAGCACCTGACCAAAAAATCAGGTATGAATCTTGATATCTAAACAACACCACTAGTAAAACTACCATATTTACTACTAACATCCTAATGAAAAATGAGTAAACTGATTCACCATGGGAAGCTAGTAGTATTCTGACCAAGATATTTATCTTTTCTCAAAATGGAATATGCCTCAAGACTCAATCTATTCAAGAGAACTTTTTAATTCCCAAAAACCTCTAGTACCACTACTATTATCTGAGTGACATATTTAAAGTCATTTAAAATGCTCTCACCAGATACTCTATAGCCAATATTTTATACCGCTAATTGGGAATTTATAACCACATACTACTAGAAAAAACCATAAGATTCTAAAACCTATGGGATATAGTTGAGGTAAATTAAAAAACTGTAAGATACCCATATCCTTGATATCAAGAAATTGAAATACTAGGGACCCTATCCATTATGCTGAGTCTCACCTCCTTTATCTTAAAGGTCCCTCTTAGTTTACATATAATAAATTCCTACCATAAAATGGATTTTATTGTTTAGAAAATGATTCCATTATCAATGGGAGAATAATGCACCATTATTTTATCAGAGTAAACAATTATATGAGTTAAAATTACAATTTAATACACTATCTAGATTCATGAATGATAATTAAAAATTCCTTCCCATTAAAAACTCCTTTTAATATATAAATCTCCATAAAGATCTATGAGTGTGGTAATGTGATCCCTCAACATGATCAACACTCCACTATAACTCATTTCAATATTCATTATATTTTTTGAAATACAACCAATTTCCCTCGACATTAAGGCCTCAGGTCCATGGAGTGACAGATCAACACTCCATCCACTAATACATGATGTGTGTAAGGCATACTAAAACATGTTGATCAATAAACAATCTTATAGAGTGAACCAATAATTCATAAGGTTCCATTGCTATCTGATTATCATTGTAGGTACTCCACTAAAATTGGAAACCTTTGATTCTATATAGAACAAATATTCATGACTATCAACATCCAGTGAATTATTCTTGTCGACATTTATGATCTGCACTTAAGATTCTATAAAAATAAATATATTTGACCCATGAATAGTGCATTCCATGTGTCACCAATAGTGATATCTTGTAATTCATTACACAAACAAATCCATCACATCCTATAGAACATTATTTTTCATTTGAAATCCACCCAAACATATGTATACCTTCTCACTCTTGAACGTGAACATCCATTGAGTGGAAATAATGTTTCTGGTTCCTCTGAGTAGTCATCTGCTCAGAAATATTCATTAAACATTATATATTAAAATTACCCTATGTTTATAACTGATGATGACCTAAAACTGGATATGCAATATAAATTGAGTCTATCTCAATTTGGCTTCTTAAAGTGTATCTTTCAAATATATAATGTCCAAAATATTCATACACTTAACTAGAAAATATTCATCTCCAAAATTCATCATAAAAGATAAAATAATCTATATGATGAATGAGAAGGATCAAATAGGGAAAATTCATTTTGGAATGGACATGGAGTTTTGGAAGAATTTTTCATATATAAATCTTATCATATGAATTTTAGTATTTATACACCTTTGTAGAAATATATTCATGAAAAAAATTATTTTGAAAACCAATGTATGTTTCCCACCAGATAGTTTTTTGGTAGTATTTTTTACATCCATTTGGAATCCAAGAATTATAAAAAAACTCAATTAAATGTCTTAAGAATATTTATTTATTGGCTATAGGAATGAAAAATTTGGATTTTAGATTTGATATAATGATAATATTAAGATCATTAGAACCAAAAATATTATCTTCAATGAGAAGGTATTTTATAAATACTATAACTTGGTAGATAATGGAAATGAGAAAAATGAATCAATTGAGTAAATCCATGTTGATTTTAATTAAAGTTCAAAAATTTATAAAATTTTAGATTATTCAATATCACGAATTGTATGGAAGAACCATTAAGGATAAAATAAGTAATAATAATATCTAAAACTATATAATCTTAGAGAATATCTTAAGAAATTGAAATTCTAGAAGTATTTGTTTTGGAAAAAGTAAAACCAGATGTTGAGTTGTGGAAGTCCTCATGGATCAAATGAACCATTCAAAGGTTTATAAATTATTTAACATACTTTATTCTTATGAATAGAATAGAGTTTTAGTGTTTAAAAGAACCAGATAGTCTCATAGATTCTAAAAAATGGATGTCATATTTGGATTTTGAAATTGATTCATTGAGCACAAAATGAACATGGGAGATAATAGAACTACCATAATGGATGACAGGGCTACAAAAAATGGGTTTTTTCTATTGAATGAATAATAACTTTGTAGAAAAAAATTTAAGTCCATCATGGTAGTAAAAGGGTTTTAGCATAAGGAAAGAGTATAATTCTCTATATTTTTATCACATGTCTTCAAAAACATAACAATATGGAAAATATTGAGTCTATTTTCATTAGAAATTATTTATTTGGAATAAATGGATGTAATGATATTATAGTTATTTGGGGATTTGGAGGAGGAAATCAATATGAAGCATCCATTGAGTTTCGTGGACAAACAAAATGAGGGATGATGAGGTCTTGATAAATTTTTTCACATCAATTAAGGGTAATTAATTTGTTTATATAGAGTAATTTTCTTTTAATAGTGTATTTTTCATTATGTTGAATTGTTTTTCAAAGTTTTAATTTTATTAAATGACCACATAAAATACTAAATTATATTCAAATTTAGTTAATTATAAAGTCTTTCTTATTTTGATGTCAAAATATATGTTGTTAATTAATTAATTTTTCATTATAGTTTTTAAAGAAAATAATTAATTTAATTTTTAAATATTATGAGTGCATTGATCCTTTTTATTTTATTTTATTTTTTTATTCAAATATCAAATTTTAAAAAAAAATATTTATTTTATGTTTTTTAGTTTAATTCTTATAATTTTTGTATTTAATTATTTATTCTCTTAATTTATTTAAATGTTTAGTTTTTGAATTTTTTTATTTTTTATTTTAATTCATTATTTTCTTAATTTTTTTTAAAAAAATATTATTTTTTAATTAAATGTTAATTTTAAATGTTTTAGTTTACATTTATTTTATACTATTTTTATTTAATTATTTTTAGAAATTTAATTGATAAGTTTTATTTCTTTTATTTTAGGGTGTGAGGCTACTTTCCTATATCTATAAGATATTTTTCCTTAAATGTGGAACTAACAAATGTAATATTTTAGAGAAGGATAAATTATAGGAAATTTAAAATCCTTATAAGATAAATTGTATCACATTCGGAAGATAAAAAAAAATTATAAATCTTAAGATATATGAGTTGAAGCATAAGATATTTTTAAGGTTCAGGGTATGAAAAGTATTCACATAGGAAAATTTATCCTACCTTATCATTCAACCTAAAAAATTTAGGAAACCAAATTTTCCATGATCATTCTAGGGTGTCAACCCTTTTCCATGAGTTTTTCTTACTTGTAAACAGAAGTTAACCAAATCATAGGTCAAAGGGTCGATACTTCTGCTAGGCTCAACGTGACTTGAAGACAATAGGTGACACCATCAAAATCCCAACCAAGCCTAAGGATAAAGCTAAAAAACAAGTTCAGATCTCTGATAAAAAAATATAAGTCGAACCTTCTCCCATAATAAACTAGATCTTGACTTAAGGATATCCAAGCCTCCATTGAACTATTGGAATCTAAAGCATGAAGCAGTTGAAAATAATTCCACCATCCGAGCTTGGGGATGTATCTAGGTCGATGCACCATAGATGTTAGTGTATCTAAGCTTAAACCATTTTACGGGGATTCATGAAGAAGTTTCTTCCTCATACACATAAACTCTCTATAAAAAAAGGTCCTCCCTCAATAATCTAAAATCAAATGACCTTCACATCCAAATATATTCAAGAACTATGAAGAAGAAACTGAGATAAAATTTTGATTGAAGATTATGCCCGAAGCCACCTAAAAATCTGAGGTCACTGCTATTGAGTTAGTCGAGACTGTGACTCAAGAAGATATGTAGGTTAAATATTTTTTTGTGTTTTTTTTGAACTCTGATTATGTTTAAGGAACTGAAGGATGAATATAAGATGTTGATGAGATCCATTCTATTTTTGATAACTGAAAGAAAGGAATATTATTTGAGCTCAAAATTGAAAATCTCCAACATTTAAGATGAATAAGACAACTCAGTAAAATTGGTTCATTGAGATGATGTGATGATCCATTTTTAGAGGATAATAAGATTTTGTTTATTTAGAAGATTTATCTAAAGGGATATGGGTGGATCTATATTTCAAGTCACTTCAGTTGTAATACTTCAAATCGATGCACTTATTATTCTTTCTTGTGTGAAACTAAATCCTTGAATTGATATTGCAAATAAATGTAGATAACGATTTCATCGTAGTATAAGTAATTTGATAAATCAATCAGCTTGAATATATCCTAGTTTAAAGATGTATTATAGAATCTAATTGAATATTCCAACAGGATATAAAATAAATATGTTTTCAAATAATTAGATGTTTGTGAGGTGGTGAAATCAAGTGCATGTGCAGGTGATAGTGTTTGGATGATGTTATTTTAATGTGATAGTTTAGTGATAGAAAGACTGAAAATATACAATCCCATTTGGAATTCACCAAATTATTTTAGTGATATTGGGTTATAGTGGGGAGAGAAATAAAATAAAGAGTCTAAGAATTTCATGGGGAGACAAATATCATCTTTGATGGATATTTTCAAAAGTGGAGTGACATGAGTGGAACAAGGAGGTTTCCTAGAGAGCTACCATTACCCCTAATACCAATAAAGATGAAGATTGAAGAATGCTTCTTCAACTCGGTGATGTCCAGAGATGTTTCTAGTAAAAAAATCAAGTATATTTTCATGGTGATGTATTTATGAGTGTATATATTTCTTTAATTTTTCAATTGAAGTTATATCCAAAATTTGGAGCTCAAAATGAAATCATTGTTTGAGGATTTATTATAATACCATCCTATTAATCATTTTTCATTCATTATAAAAATATCACATATCCGATTGTAGTGTGAAGATTTCTGAATGTGGCTCATTAGTTTAAGCCAAGTTAGAGTCTTAAGTCAACCATCTTCATTTAAATTTCTCAAGTGTTGGTCAAGGATTGTGAGTACAGAGGGAGTAGAATGCATTATTATAAACAATGATTGTTTTGAGCATTAATAAGATCTAAGATAATAGAGTTTTATTTAATAAATATTATTTTTATACTCAAATTAATTAACCCAATGAGATTAGATATTATATATTTTATTCATTTCATTAAGAGAGTGGTAGTTGTTAATTTCATTTAAAATGGTGAAGAAAGAGTAATCTATATAAACTACTATCTAGGATACTGCTTCTTCTTCGTATTCAATTTTTTATGCTTGTTTTTTATTTTTTTCAATTCCAATTTTATTTAGAACTTAGAATTTTTTTTCTTTTATATTATTAGTTTCTCCTTTAAAACAATTTAAATTTTTAAGTAGAAAAAAATAAAAAAAAAACATGACATAAAACACCTATAGGGAAGCCTCATTTAGATCATATATAGGGTAAAACTATATTGAAGAAGATAATATTAAAATTTTTATTTAGGTTTTGAAATATTAATGTAAAAACCCTTAATTAAATTTTTCTTGTTTTTATGGAGGCTACACAATGTTTAAAAAAATTAAAAACATAATATGCTTGTTAAAAAAAAAGTAAAAATTGATTAAAAATAATTTCTGATGTATGTCCAATAATTTTGAAAATATAGAATCTAAAATTTCTTATAACCATAGAAGAATAATTATTGAAAAAAACAAGAAGTTTATATAATTTGAAAAAATTTAAAAACCCTAAATTTTACAAAATTAAACACCAATAGAAAATTTTATAAAAATTGAACAAATTCCAAACTTATGGATGGATGAATATATAACTCTAAAGGAGCTCAATACTCATGAATTTGAGAATAAAAAATATTTTTTAGGATACACAATCATTTCACAATGATTTAAACTTAAGTATGGGTTTATTCATCATCTGTCCAAGTTTCATGGGATGTCAGGTGAGGACCCACATAAACATCTATAAGATTTTCATCTGTTTTACATCACAATAAAACCTCTAGGGTCATAAAATATTAGATTTAGATGACAGAATTTCCCTTTTCATTGGATGTATTGTCCAATGAGTTGTTTTACTACTCATATTTCACCTCAATAGGAAGTTGGCAACAAAAAAACAAAATATTTTTAGAAAAACTATTTTGAACATCTAGGACTTCCTCACTTAGGAAACTTATTTATGGGATTATGAAGCACCAATGGTAAAATATTCACAAGTATTAGAATTGGTTTAAAAAATATTATATAGCTTCCCTCACCAAAAAAATTCTGACTATCTCTTTATCCAATATTTATATAAGGTATTAGTTTTCATGGATAAGAGTATGATTTATTTTGCTACTAGATGAGTGCTAGTTGATAAGGTTCCCACTGATGTTAGAAATATTATTTTAAATATGGAATAAAATTCAAAGAAAATTGGTACTAGCAGACTTCTTCATGTTAAAATGGATATGGAGGTGTCTACTTTTAATTTTGAGAGTATTTAAATTTATAGTTAGTTGAGAGAGCTTACAAGCATGGTAAAGACAATGTTGTGTAACTCTTCTCATTAACATTAACTACATAAACCATTTTATCTAATTCAAATTAATTATGACATTTGTTCTATTACTAATCATTTTAATGATCAGTACAATTAATGTTAAGAAACATTTGAAATTTGTAATGGGGCCATTTATGTAAAAACAATCCATAATGATCTGAATAGACAATTTCTAGCCAAAATTTTTATTCTAGGACTTACAAATGAAAAAAAATTCAAAAAAGTGTGAAATAAGAAATAAAATAATACTTTTATACCTAAAATATATTAAAATAGGAATTTATAACCCCAAAATTTGGTTCAAAATACTAGATATAATCAAAACCAATTTGTAACCCAATCTAGAGGGAACTTTAAAAAATTTCAGAATCCAAAAATTTCAAAACAATAAGGAAACAAAAGGAATGCCTCACACTGAGAAGAAATGGTTAAAAAGAAACAATACATTTCATAACAACAAAAAGTGTTTAAAAAACATGGTGATTCAAATGGAAAAAAGAGAAATAGAAATATTTGTTTTAATGAATCAAATAAGTAGTAATTTTCCACATAAATAAAAAATTAACCTAAGAGGAAGAGTGAATAAAAGTGCAATATTTTTGAGAAGTGTAACAAAACATCATAATTCCCAAGCATAAAAAATTGATCAAGAACCTAAAAAAGGATGTTATAACTTCTAAAATTAATGGAACATCTTAAGGATAAGAGTAAAAACCACATACTAATGTTTTTAAATCATATTTTGAACCTGTTATAGCTGCTACTGAAAAACCTTCTACTATAATTGTTTTATAACTTACTATACATGTTCCTGAACCTGCTATCAACACACAATTTTATTAAGAAAAATTAAATATGTAGAATGAAATCTAACTTAAAATAAACTATGGGGATTTTATGAACTAAATGGGATCCTATAAAGAGAAATTAATATGTGATGATGGTCATAAAATTTAAATATATTCATAACCTTATCCTTTAAGAAACCCTCTTGCTATGCAAAATGTTTAAACTACAATAGTCAAGGAAGTACTTGAAACTTTTAGAAAATTGTAGGTTAATATCCCTTTATTAGGTGTAGTAAAAAAGATTCCTCAATATACTAAATTTCATAAGGAGACATGCACTCATAATCAGATTCTTAATGGAGGTGAGAAAGTTAACTTGGGGGAAAAAGTTTCTTCCATGATCCAACATTCCCTCCCTATTGAATTCAAGGCTCTATGTACGTTTACAGTCTATTTTTTGATTGGTAATCATCATATTTATGATGGTATTTAGATTTATGAGCTTCTATTAATGGTGTTTCTTACTCTGTAATTTCATCTGCATAGGTTAGAGAACTTAAAAAATATTGTATTGTTATCCATTTGGCTAATATAAGCTAAGCTATGTGAGCTGGATTTATTGAATATGTGTTGGTAAGGGTTAATGATCTAGTTTTACCTGCAAATTTTTATATGTTATACATGGAAGATGGTTAATTTAGTTCACATGCACTATTAATTTTAGGAATACTATTCATGAAATCTTCTAAGAAAAAAATCATTATTTTTTAAAGGAATTTATCAATAGAGTTTGGATGAAATTTGGTTAATTTTCATATCTTTGAGTCAATTAAACGCCCATTTGGAGACTATTATTCACACCAAGTTAAAATGATTAACTAATTTTCCGTAGATTTATTTTATTATTTTATTCAATATAACCAACCTCTAGATTCTTGGGAAAATAAAGTTTCTGCTGAAGAAGTTTTTGAAAGAAAAAATTATGAAATCTTCAATTGTAATTATTCTGAGATTGAATCCATTTTTTAGAAAATTTGAATATTATTTTGGAATTTATGAAAATGAAAATTATAAAGTTTTTTTTAAATGATGGTGAAATAATTGAGTATTTTCATGAAACTTTTGAAACTTGTAATTGTGCTGTAAATTCAAATTTTTGTGTGAAATTGAACCTGATCTTGATCAAATTAACATAGATTATTCCAAAATCAACATAAATTCTATAAAATATGTTATTCAAAATTCACCTCATGTTTTTGAACTTGATTATGAAATTCCTTTTGAGGATGATTGATTTTTTCTACTTGAAAATACATGTATTTCTAGTATTAGAGTTTGTAATTCTAAAATTCTTGGGGATGATTTAGAGTATGAAAAGGAATTAAATGAACCCAAATAACCTTTTTTAATAATATAACCCAATCACTCTTGATCTTGTGAATTTTACTAAAAATTTAAAATCTACCTACTTAGAAGGGAAAAAATCCCTATTATAATTACAAGAGGATTGTCCAATGTGAAAGAAAATAAATTTTTATAGGTCCTTAGGAAGAATATAAAAGGATATAGGCTGGACATTAAAAGATTAATAAGGAATTATTCCTTCAATGTGCATGAATATGATTGTCTTTGAAGATTATTACAAAGTTTTTAGACAATTTCAAACAAGATTGAATTCTAAACTTCATGAAGAGGTTAAGAAAGAGGTGACTAATTTTTTGTTTATGGGTATAATTTACCCCAATTATTATAGTTTATGGGTATGCTGAGTTAAAATTGTTTCTATGTAAGGAGGTTTCATAGTTTCTAAGAAGAAATTTGTTGAGTTAGTTCATGATAGGTTACCTAACAAGTGGAAGGTATACATCAATTATAAAAGTCTAAATTTAGATACTAGGAAATCCCACTTTCCCTTTACTTTTATTATCCAAATCCTTGAATGGATAACTGTTTAATATCATTATTTCTTCCTAGATAGATTTTTTGGTTAATTATTAATTCACATATCTCTAGATTACAAGGATAAAACAACTTTTACACTTCCTTTTGGTAACTTTATTTACCGTATAATGTCATTCAGACTATGTAATCCTCATTTCACCTTCCAAATATGAATGCTTATCATTTTTATGAATTTATAAAGTAATTCATGGAGTAGTTCATGTATGATTTTATATTTAATATTCCAGGTTTTGAGAGAATTTGGAGGATTTTATGAGATCAGATTAGCATTTATATTGAGAGTAACCATATTTTTAACATTCAAAAATATCATTTTATAATTGAGAATAGAATTTTTCTTGGTCATTAAGTTCCTAAGAATGAAGTTTAAGTGGAAAATTATATGGTTGATATTATCTCTTCATTACATTTTTTCAATACTATGAAGGATATTAGATCTTTTCTAATTTATTTTGTGATTTATAGAAGGTTAATTAAATATTTCAATCAGATTTCATTTCCTTTAAAAATATTACAACAGAAAGAAATTCTTTTTTTTATTTCATGAGAAGAGTAAGTAATCGTTTAATGGACTGAAATACAAGATATTGTCTCAAAAAAGTGTTTAACCACCTAATTGGGACTTGCCTTTTGAGAAGATGACTGATGTTTCAGAATTATCTTTAGGGGATATTCTTGGGAAAATAGTGGATAATAAATCAGATGTCACACTTATTCTTATATAAATATAGATGATACTCAATAAAATTAATCCATAATAAATAATGAATTCTTATTTATTTTCTTTGACCTTGATAATTTTAGGATTTATCTTTTGGGATATAATATTGTGGTTTTCACTTACAATTCAACTATTAGATATCTCATGAAAAAAATAGAATCAAAACGAATGCTGGTTAGATGGATCTTATTTCTTCAAGAATTTTATATTGAGATCTATGATAAGAAAGGAATTGAGAACACCATAGCCAATCATTTTTGTTTGATACCAACAGATTTTTTATTGGAAAATATTTTGGTGAACCTATTTTATTGTTTTTACTTGGAGAGAAGTTATAATTTACTATTATTTTCCAAAAGATATGGATTCAAATTTTTTGAATTACTTTGCTATTAAAATTATTCCTCATAGGTATTCTAAGAAACAGGTTTATAAATTGATTAGTGGGTTAAGGAAATGTGTATGGGATGATCCTTACTTTTGGTACATGGTAAGAGATCCAAACGTGAGGAGAAGTATAATGAAATTTAAAAAAATTATTCTAGAATTCTTCCATTGTTTAATATTTGGAGGTCACTTTGATCCACATAAAAATTCCAAGAAAGTTATAGATTCATTTCTATTTTTTTCCTACCATATTCAAATATTCTCTGGAGTTTTTAATGAGTTGTACAACATGTTAATTATAAGGTAAAATTTATCAATGACATGATATTCTACATCAATATTTGTTTTTCTGTGATGTATTTTATGTTTGGAGAATGGATTTTATGGGACCTTTTCAAAATTTTGACAAATATTTTTACATTCTACTTGTAGTGTAATATGTGTCAAAGTGGATTGAAATTATTCCACTAGGACGGATGAAGATAGATTGGTGTCCCAATTTTTAAAGAGAAATAGTTTTTGAAGGTTGGGATTCCAAGATTTATTCTTACAGTCCAGCATAAGAATTTTTATAATAAGAATTTGGAAGATTTTTTGAACAGATATGGTCTTAGTCATAAAGTGTCAACACCCTATCACCCTCAAATAAATGGAATAGATAAAGTGTAAAATAGAGAGATGAAACATATTTTTGATAAAATAGTTAACTTTTACATGATAGATTGGATCTTTAGGCTTGACGATTTTCATTGAGCATATAGGACTACCTATATGACTCTAATAGGGATGTCTTCTTATAGTATTGTTTTTTACGAACATGTCATTTGGAGGTGGATATAGATCATGAAGCTTGTTGTTTTATCAAATCATGTAATTTGAATCTATTTGAAGCTATTAAAGATGGGAATTTATGCCATAAATAATTATATGAAAAAAGAAATAATAATTTTGAAAATGAAAGTATTTTTAAGGAGAAAACCAAGTGTGTTCATGATGAGATAGTCTTGGATAAACAGTTTCATATTGGAGATAAAGTGATATTGTACCACTCCAGTTTGAAACATTTCCCAATTAAATTTTTTTCCAAATGGGATGGTACTTTTGTTTTAACTCACATTTTCCCTTTTTGTGATCTGAATATTTGAGATTCTATGAAGTATATTCCATTTATTGTTAATGTAAATTGGATAAAACTATTTGCAGAAGGTAATAAAGAACATTTGTTGGGGGAGTTCCTTTTCTTAGAAGCTAAATACCATTTAATAAATATGTTTTTTATTCCCTTACATTTATTTTTTGTTTGGAATAATTATAGGGGAAGTTATTGACCCTTAGTAGTGAAGGATTTTTTTTCTTAGTGTTTCATTCTAGAGAATAAATTAATATTGAGGGAAAGATTTTGATCAACATGAGGAATCAACAATGGACTGATCGCCAATTTTTGGAGTAGATAATTATTAATCTACATTGATCAATAGAAGCTACAAGATAAATCAAATTGATTCAACCCCTCACTTTCAAAACTTGTGTAGAATTTTACTTGAGCCAAAATTTCTAGAATCTAACGTTAATATTTTTATATTTTTAGTAATTTTCAAGATGACAGGAGGGACTTTATAAAAGTAATGATGGGTGATAGTTTTTTTGGATCTAAAGAGAAATAAATCTTATATTTTAGGGGAGTTATTCATAAAACTTCAACTCATTTTTTTTTTATTTTATAAAGTTTGTTTGTTGTTATTTCCTTAGACCTTGATTATAGAAATAAAAAAATTAAAATGTAATAATTTTTTTCGGCAGAAATTTTTACTTGAACATGTCAGTTGCTAAAATTAAATTAACTATTTTTTATTATGGATTGGTACTGAAATGATCATTATTTTCTAGAAATTTTTCTAAAATATTACATGAACTTACACTGGTAAACTATTTACTTTTGAATTTAACTATTTAATTGGTGAATAGAAAATAAATATTTTTGCATGTTGTGTGTTTTTAATTATTTCTATTGTGTGGATAAAAACATTAATATTTCTTATGACCCTTTTTACATAATTATAATATACTCAATTCCCATAAATTTTTAAAATTAAAATTTAATTCACATGTTTCTCCACATAGTATTCAAAATTGAGTGCAATGTTGAGTTTTAGTGGGGGAAAAGGGACTTTTGATTTTCTTAACTATACCAAAATTTGAAAAAAAATCAAAAAACCCTAAATATTTTCAGTTTTTATTTTTTAAAAGTTTCAGTAAATAATTTTCAATGATTTTTATTTTTTTATAAATATTGAATGTTGTGTATCCAATTTATATATTTTTATTCTCTAATACCCCTTAGGTTTATTTAGGGAATTAATATTTCATTTCCCTCTTGAAAAGTTTATGGATTTGGTAAAGGATTTTGTGAATGTAATTCAATTATCATTGCCCTTAAATATTTAAATTTTGATTCAAACACATAAGATTTCCATTAAAATGAAATATGAAATTAAAATCTAAATCCAAGTTGAACTCAATATTTTATTATTCAAGTTTTTGGATGAGTTATTTGTACTACTATTAATTTTTTTATTTCACTCATGAAAAAAGAGTTTCAAATTTATTTGGTTTTTAATTTTCGTGAGGCTATTCTCATAGAGGTAAAGAGAATATGGGACTTTCAATTGAATGTTGTAAGAACCTGGATCTTCTTTCAGGTATGTTTTCCATTTCTGGTGTTTTTGAGAAAAATAGGAGTTTTTGGAAATTTTTGATGGACATGTCATGTACTTTATAAGTACATGTTGTGTACTCGGTTACTATGGGTATCCAGGTGTTGGTCATGTAACAACCATGCACACAAATGTGTGTGGTGACCTGGAGGCTGCCTAAAGTGGGGCTCAGTAAGGGCAAGTACACGCCATATACCTTAAAAATACACGCTGTGTACTTTCTTTTTTTCATTAAACGTGTTGGGGTCGTGTCTGATGGATAGAAACACCTCTTTCTCGACCTAGTTCGTACGAGAATGTCTGTACAGCTGTGATTCTTCCCCAAGCCCCCAATCAAGCATCTGTTCTTCGATTCGACCATCTTCAATTTTGTTGGGACCGCCTCGGTAAGCTCTTCCTTCTTCTATAGATTTGTTTCCTGATTCCTCTTCTTTAAAGAGATATCCTCGGTTGAGTGTTTTTAGTGTTTTTGTAGATCTACGGTGTTCTTGAGCAATTCAAGGCTTGAGTTTCATGTATAGCGATCCTAAAACACTGAGGTAGGTGTTCTATGCCTTTCTGTAGAAATTTATTGAGTTATATGTGCAAAATTTCTCAATACCCTTGAACGGGGTATTGCGTGTTTACTATTTTAGCCCTATTAATTTCCTTCTATGATTGTATATTGGAATAGAGGTTAATTGAATGTAAATATGGTAAATTTCTATGCTTTGGAAGTGTTTTCCCATGAATGTTTGTTTATGACCGTTTGGTCCTGCTTAGCCTGTTAGACTGCCTTGTTTTTCACCATGCCTAGTACTATAGGATAGAGTGTTTGTTTATTTAACATGTTTTTATACTATATATTGTTATTCAATCAGTTCCTGAGGTTTAATTTGACCGATACGCATTTTCATTCTTGCTTTACTTACATAGGCCCGTGAGAACCTGGTGTAGTAGACCATAGGGAGAATGGACGTAAGGGCTTCTCCAGAGTGTTTTTTTTACTTTTACGAAGTGAGACTATAGGGGGAATTGATGTAAGTGCTTCCTCGGAGTGTCTGTAGTTCGTTGACGTGGTCCACAGGGGGAATGAGATTTAAGTTCTTCCCCAGAGTTCCTTTTAGTTACCGATAAGAGACTATAGGGGTAATTGATGGTGAGTGATTCCTCATAGAGTCTATACTTAAGCTGAACCAGAGAGGTTAGACTATGTGAACTTCCTAGAGGGTTTCTTGTGTTGTTTTGGTTGAACCAGAGGGTTTAGGCTATGATTACTACCCATAGGGTTACCTACTTTGATTATCTTCTTCCTTGATATATGAAATTTAATTGATTGAAACTATGGAATTGTTTACTGCTGAGTACTTTCTTATTTACTGCTTCCTTTTACTTATTGTCTACCATAAATATTCATTGACTATTAGGCATAGATATTTTGGTGGTTGCCTACTGAGATTAGTCTCACATCCTGTTTGGGTCTTGCTTTTGGGCCCAAACAGATTATATTACTGCAGGTATAGATAAGGGCAAGTGCCCTTCTACTTCAGGTAATTGACTGGTGTGGAGTTGGAGAGCATGGGACCAAGATGAGGCTTGTGATGCTGAGGAGTTTTATCTACTTTCTTTTGTAATTTTTTTTAGTACTGTATTTCAGTATTGTGACATGTTTGGATGCTTTCCTAGACACATGTATCATGCATCATTTATATGTGAGCTCCTGTTGTTTCTTACTTTCAGTCTTCCATTGTATATTTTTGTATGGTGTTATTACTACTTCCGCTATTGTATATCTATTTTACTTATGCAGTTTTACTATACCAATAAGGTCATACTTTCCCCACTATCACACCCAAGTCCCTCACTGGTAGTCGGTATCCTCTGGCGTTCAGGTAAATGTGCTTGAGGCCATGTGACCAACAGGGTATGGGGCGCCTCTGGGCAGCTTTTGAAACCAAGATGTTACAAAGTGGTATCAGAGGATTATTTTCTTCTTGACTTACTATTTGGGGCCTATAGCCAGGGATAGGAATTAATAGGTACTTGGAAATAAGCTTTGCCCGGGAGTAGCTAACCCATGTATAGAGCTAAGCCAATCTACCTTGTTATTGCAATTTGTCTAGTTTTTCAATTTTAGAGTTAATTTGATTTTCACTATTGGGTGATTCGCATGTTTTGTGTTGTTATCGTTGATATTATTGAGGTTCTATTTATATTTAAACCCGATGATATGAGAGTATTCCATCTCATGGATCATATAGGCACTTTCTAGAAATCGCATGTCATGCATTCTCTCCATGTCATTTAGGGTGCATTAGCAATTTCATGTTGTTGTGATAGATTTTGTTCTAGATATGCATGTTGTTGTGATAGATTCCTTGATAGAATACCTTCTTTTGATAGGGTATTGTTTTGTGAAAGTTTTTTTTGAATGAACACCAAACTTTGGTTCTTGAGATGTTATGGTCCCTCACAGATCGGAATTTGGTGGATCATTGCCTTGTTTTCCTTGTATATGACACGTATAAGATGCCAAGATTTGATTTGAAGGTAGTATAGGCCCTTGAAGATCATAATTGTTCACTTTAATGTTTGTTTCAGTGTTTTTCTTGGTTCTAGAGAAGTTTCTAAGGCTTACTGTCTGGAAAAAACCTAGAATACACGTCGTGTAATGATGAATACATTCCATGTGTTCTTCTATTCGAGAAGAAATTTTTTTTCTTAAGTACATGTTGTGTACTACATGTACATGTCGTGTAGTTTCTAACCGTGTCTCGGACTGTGTGGGAAAGGACACAAGGTTTGGAATCTTTGGTAGGACACTCTGTGTACCAGATGTACATGACGTATTGTAGAACCATGTAACTGATCATGTCACTAACAACACGGGTCAGTTGAGTCTTTCCTAATACACGTTGTGTTCATCTAGAAAACCCCATGTAGTGTAAACCGAGAATCCGGCAGTGTCACGAACAACACGGGTCAGAGACACTTTTATGTACACTCTGTGTCCGGAACAAACACATTGTGTAGTCTTGTTTTAGGAGAACCATGTGGCTTAGCCAGGTAAGAGAACCCAGGCAGGGGAAAAGGATTTAATTACATGCCATGTGTGAGGACAACACATCATGTGTTTGGGGTGTTACACGACCAGTCTTGGAAGGAGTACACGCCCATGTGAATGGATTAAGGGAACACGTTGTGTAGGGATTATAAACACTGTGTATCCATGTTTTGAAAAAATTGAATGATTTATTTATTTTGTTCCCTTCTTACAGTTCTTGTCTTCAGTCCTTGTTAATATTGATCTAAGGTGTGCGCTTGAAATTACAGAGTCATTCCATCGAGACGTCCTTCGGTTGTCCACCAATTATAGGGAAGTGATCAGACACCAGATATGTATGATCAAGGACTACCATTAGATCCTCCAGTTGTGCCAGTCTTGGCATCGACTGTTATTCCGGACACAGGTGCTGATGCATAGTTCTGAGAAGGATTTATAAGGTTCATGCAGACCTTTCTAGGAGTACTGTATCCTGCCCCTTCTATAGTAGAGTTGACGCGGGTTTTCCAACAGCAGCATCCTCCCACCTTCACAGAGGACGGAGGACCTCAGGCAGCAGAGTCATGGTTGGAAGCCATGCTTTCCATCTTCAAGCATCTGAAGACACCTCCAGAGAGGATAGTCAAACTCGCTACATACATGCTTCCGGATTCCGCCAAGAGATTGTGGGATGTGATCTCACAGGTGGGACGCTAACAGGTTAGGGCTTGGTATGAGTTCTAGCGTAACTTCTATGACTACTTCTATCTGGAGACTTTGAGGGTTGATCGAGCTCGGGAGTTCATGAGTCTGGATCAAGGAACTCTTACTGTTATGGATTATTCTTCTCTCTTCATAGAGCTAAAATGTTTCACACCTATTCTTGTAGGTGATGAGTTATTCCGGGTGAGGAAGTTCAGGGATGGTCTCAGGCACGACATCTGATCCCAGGTGAACATCTTTAGGTTGACTTTCATCACTTCTATAGTCAACAAGACACTAATCACAGAGCACAATTTGAGGGATTCTGGAGTTGTGATCTAGGGAGGTTCGACATCTGGATTTATTATTCCTCCTACTGACAGTAGGAAGAGCCACAGGGGGTCTTCGTGCGGTAATCCATGGAGGAGATACACTTCTTCTGGTATCCAGTTGTTGTGCTACCAGTGCAGGAAGAGCGGGCATACGAGACCACATTGCTCGAGAGATCCAGTGGAGTGGCGATCTTGCAGAAAGATGGGCCATCTTTAGAATTTATGTCAGATCTTCTCACCATCAGCTGGTGACATGGGTTCTTCTATGACTCCTCATTGGGGAGCAGCACCACCAATTTCTCACCAGTCTGGGAACTAGAGTTCTTCTGGCCGTTCAGGCTGAGGTGGAGGCCATGGTCGTGGTTGTCAGTCGCCATGATTTTAGCGACAACATAGTATATTAGCTCAGAGAGGTCTGGTAGGGTCATAGGGCCGCAGTACAGGCCAAACTTTTGCAATGGAGCAGACCCGGCAGGAGCAGGATCCCGAAAACTCTACAGTTTGAGGTACGATTTTAGTTGCCTTAGTTTTAGCTTATGCTCTTTTTGATATGGGGTCTTCCCATATCTCTATATTAGTTTCTATTGTGAAGATCCTTGGGCTCTGTATCTTTTCTTCGGCTGATGTCTTTATGCTAGACACACCATTGGTGATAAGAATGGATAGTGTATGGCAGTTCAAGGAGTGCCCTCTAGGGGTTTGTGAGTGTCACTTCTTATGGGACCTTTATGTCTTATAGATGACAGTCTATGATGTCAATCTTAGAATGGACTGGTTAGTTCCCTTCTAGGATTTTGTTGACTGCTATCGTCGTAGGGTTAGTTTCACGTCAACAGAGGGAGGATCTTTTCTTCATAAGGGAGAGTGGAATGTTCAGGCGAGCAGAGTAGGACCCATGCATCATGGGTTGGGAGGAGTTACAGCCCAGATTGCTAGTCTATATCTGGATGACCATGGGACTTCACAGATGGACTTTACTCTAGTGGTGGATAGTTTCAGGGATGTCTTTCCAGAGGAATTTTCAGGTTTTCCTCCATAGCATGATGTATAATTTTCTATTGAGCTTATTCTAGGAACGACACTGGTATCCATCCCTCCATATAGGATGGCTACACCATAGTTGCAAGAACATAAGAAGCAGTTAGAGGAGTTGTAGGCAAAGGGTTTCATCTGACCCAGTACATCTCCTTGGGGTTCGCCTGTCCAGTTTTCAAAGAAGGTGGATGATACCCTCAGACTTTGTCTAGATTATCAGAAGTTGAACCAGTTGACAGTCAAGAACTGATATCCCTTTCTGAGGATTGATGATCTCTTTGATTAGCTTCGAGGAGGCCAGGTGTTCTCTAAGATTGACTTGAGATATGGTTACCATCAATTACATGTTAGACCATTTGATATACCTCTTACAGCCTTCTTAAGTAGGTATGGTCTATACGAGTATGTGGTTATGCTATTCGGTCTCACGAACACGCCTGCAGTGTTTATGGCACTAATAAACTGAGTGTTACATCCAAACTTAGATTATTTAATGGTAGTCTTTGTGGATGATATCTTGGTGTACTCTCGTACTCGACACGGCCATGATACCCATCTTGAGATCATTTTGAGAA
Organism: Viscum album; assembly: GCA_963277665.1. Lineage (NCBI taxonomy): Eukaryota > Viridiplantae > Streptophyta > Magnoliopsida > Santalales > Viscaceae > Viscum > Viscum album. Next base: position 1,874,622,529 of record OY728150.1, on the reverse strand, counting down.
TACTGAGAGAGAATTATTTATATGTTAAGCTCTCAAAATTCCACTTTTGGATAGACCAAATTCACTTCTTGGGTCATGTTATCTTAGAGGCAGGAGTATCAGTAGACCTATAGAAAGTGAGGGTTGTAGTTTCCTAGAAGAAGCCGAATAATTTCTATGAGGTACGATGCTTTATAGGGCTGGCTGGTTACTATAGACGTTTCATACAAGACTTTTCACGCTTGGCAGTTCCACTGATTGGTCTGACCAATAAAGGTACAATGTTCTTGTGGTCAGATTCTTGTGAGTCAGCCTTTCAAGAGCTGAAAGGGAGGTTGAATTTATCACCAATAATAGTATTTCCAGAGCCGATCAAGAGCTATATTGTTTACTATGATGCTTTAGGTATCGGTCTGTGAGTTGTGCTTATGCAGGGGGGAGGAGTCATTGCGTACAGGTCTCGGCAGTTGAGGCCACATGAGAGGAACTACCTAACGCATGATCTCAAGTTGTATGCATTCATTAATGCAGTACACTATTGGAGACATTATATTCTGGGAGAGCATTTCGTGGTTTTCATCTACCACAAAATTCTTAAGTACATCTTCACTTAGTGTGACCTGAATTTGAGAGAGCAAAGGTGGGTTGAGTACATTCATTCCTTTGAATTTTAGCTTGCCTACACGCCTGGGAAAGGAAATGTAGTTGCTGATGCACTGAGTAGGAGGACTCAGATACACGAATTTCAGGAGGCCAGTAGTGAGTGGAAGCTTATGGCACTGTTCTCTGAGATGCATTTGGAGGTGCATGATAGACATGGGTAGATGTTTCTATCTTCTGTAGTTGTTACCTCCACTATACTAGATCGAGTGAAAATGAGGAAGCTATCATATTCTGAAGGCCTAGTTCTATGGAAGAGTGAGTCAGGAGAGGACCCTATTCCTAGATAGACAGTAGGAAAGGATGAGATCCTTCGTTTTCACGAGTATGTATGGGTGTCAGGAGATATACATGAGGAGATGATGCGGGACTTTTATTCCTCAGTTTGGGTAGTTCATCTTGGTGTCACAAAGATGTATCGTGATCTACACCGTCAGTTTTTGTGTCCAGGTATGAAGATATATGTTGCTGGTTTCATCATGAGGTGTTCCACCTATCAGCAGGTGAAGGTGGAGCATCAATGACCAGTAGGGCTTTTGCAGTAGTTACCCATTCTTGAGTGGAAGTGGAATGGTGTTGCAATGGATTTTGTGGTAGGTTTTTCAAGGTTTCCTCAAGGGAATGATGTAGTATGGGTTTTCATTGACAGACTTACGAAGGTTGCTCACTTCTTACCGATCAAAGAGACCTTCAGTATTGATGATCTAGGAATATTGCACATCCGAGAGATTATACATTTTCATGGTGTTCCACACTCCATTCTTTCATACATGGATTCCCGTTTTACTTCTCGGGTCTGCCAGGGGCTTCAAAAGGCTTTGGGAACATAGGTACTTTTAAGTAAATCTTACCATCACTAGACAGATGGTCAATCTGAGCATATGATTTAGGTTCTTGAGGAAATGCTTCGAGCATGTCTCCTAGATTTTGGAGGTTCTTAAGATAAGAACTTACCTTTTGTGGAGTTTTCCTATAATACTAATTTTCAAGAAACTATTCAGATAGCACCTTATGAGGCTTTATACGGTAGGTCATGCCGATCACCCTTATATTGGATGGAGGCAAGAGAGGTAGATATTCTAGGACCTCTTCTAGTCCAGGAGACCACAGAGAATATCGAGATGATTCAGAAGAGGATGGCTACTGCGCAGTCACGACAGAAGTCTTATGCTGATCGATGGAGATGACCTATAGAGTTTGAGGTCAGGGATCAGGTTTTCCTATGTGTCACATCGAGGTTGGGACTGTAACACCCCAGGTAAATAAAGAATATGACATTTTCATATTTATCCATATTTGTGAATAAAATATTAATATTACTTTAAAGGGAACGCTAGGCTCGATGGTGTACCCAATACGCAATAATGAGTTTCTTTGAAATCTTACGTTGCACTCTAATAATAAAATAATATTATTTTAAATGGTAGTTAACGCCTAGACGTTGTAATGGCGGTAATTAACGGAACTAACTAAAAAATTATTATATATGTTTTTCAAATATTTTTACTTTTATCCATTAAATTTTAGAGGCTTAAAATTCAAATGAATCCAATTTTAAGCATAAATCTTCTAATATTCTTTAAAAGGTCGATGAACTGCCTTTTGATGGAGAACCCTTTTTAAATATACTTTTTACAATTTTATATGTTTTATTTGAAAAACTAAAATCCTTATTTAGAATCTGTACATCAAAATTTACTTTGTGTAAATTTTTTATATTTTTCTGATAAAGATCATTTTTAGTGAAAATGTTGCATTTTAATTCAAAACCTCCTTTTAATCTGATTTATTTATATGGATAGATTATCATTTTAATTGAGATTAAAGTGTATTTAGAATATATTTTTAAAATTTAATCCAATGGTGGTCATTGGAATTAATTTCACTTTGAAATTGGACTTAAACTAGTGTCAATCTTTTAATAGATATTGTTTCTTAAAAACACGCTATTTGTTTTGACAGCGGGAATGAATTATTAAATTAATTAATGAAACTTATATATTCTGAATTTTTTAAAATAGACATTATTTTTGAATTTGTAATATCAAATATAGCTTAGGGTGAATTTTTGGTTTTTTTCTGAAAAACTTCAATTTTTGATGAATAGTGAAACCACTAAGTGGTAGTTAAAGAAACTGATTTTTCGTTTAAATGAAACTTTACCACTTCTGTGATTTGATTTTTAAAAATCCGACATACATGGTTTTCATTAGGAAGTAAAATTTGGTTCAATGAGATTAAAATAATTTTTTGGTGAATAGTAACGTTTAAGTTTTATTAATCGCGATTAAAGGTAATTAGTGTAATTTAAGGTAAAGATAATGTTATAATAATATGAAATGACCTTGAAACATGTACTACCCTTATTGGATGAGTCATGTCCGACCAAGAAAATCCATGGGTCAACTTGGGGACCCCATGGATCCACTTTGGTTGGAAAATGACATTAATAACTTTTTATTTAAAGTTAAAATTAAAATGTCACAAACATGTATTGTTTTACTAAAACAATTTTTACATGGAGTTATACAAGTCATATTTTTTACTGTAAATATTAATTATAAAGATAAAAAGATTTCCTACATCATGATATTTGTTTTATAATTTTTATACATTAGATAAATTAATTTATTTATGACACCGTGATGATGCAGTGATTACCTCATAAATGAACGATTTAAATAAAAAGAGAAGATAGGGTGAAATATAAGTATTAAACATGTCAAAAACCTATTATATGGGTTGATTTATAAACCTTATCACCTTAAACTCGAAATATATCATTTTGGGACCTTTAAAATCAGAAAATCATTTTATAATAAAGTAATAGTTCATAACTTTCCAAGAGTGCCCCTCCTCTTCCCTTATAAAGGTCCCCACCTCTACCACCTTACTCACACCTCTCAAGCCTTTGGCTTGGCCAACCCCTTCCCATTTCATCTCTCCACATCCCTCTCATCATCATTGAAGCCTCACCTTTGGAATAATGCTCTTCAAGAAACCCTGTTGGTTCAAACCAAGAGGAGTTACCCAATTTAAAGGTAATGTCTTCACTTGTGTTCTTTTGTTTTATTTGGCTTCTCCAAACCCCTAAACTCTTTTTTTTCATTTCTTTTGTAACAAAAACAGTATCTTAAATGTACTAGGATGTTTTTATGAGAAGTATTCGAGCTAAACTTACACACACCTCCGTCTAATGGTTAAAGAACATATTGTTTCTGTGGATGGTGAATTAATGCCTCATGAAACGATGATTGTTCAATCTTCTCTTAACACCTTTCATGGTGGCCATTATGATGTCACTGTATTTTATATATGATACATATGGTATTTATGTTTCCCATATGCTTCTGTTTTTTATATTTAAAACATACCTTTATGCTTTTCATGTTGTCTAATTGCGATAATTTCATACGAGGAAGTGTGGACTACGGCCCCCTCAAGTGATGTGACTCGTTCATGCAATACATGGAATGTATAAAGAATGAAATTAATGAAATTTTGTGACCTATATAACATATATATTATACTGTAATTATAATATATATATCTCTCAATTATTTTTAATTCCATTAATATGAAAAAGAAATGAAAGTAGCGTTCATACGTACGTACGGCCTACCGTCTCCATGAACAGTGAATTTCTTTTCTTTTTATCTTCAAATGTTATGGAATAGTATAAAATGAATATTTACTAGATATATATGATATTTAAACCATGAATAATATTCTGTAGATGATGTACTTATAACTACATGGACAGTCATTTTCAAACAAGTTCATTTTTCACTCATGTACCAAACATCGACAAAAACGTCTGATATGAACTCACATTATTAACCAATTATTATAACATTATAATATTTGATATGAACTGAATAATAATATTTAAATGAGGTCCTTAAGAAATTATAAATTTACCAAAGTTTATTATTCAGGAATATAAAGAAACGAACAAGACAAGTCGGACTTGAGGTAAGGGATCCTACCTCTCTCTTTCTTTTTAAGTACTCTCTTTTATGTCATTTATTTTAAGATCATCTTTATTATGTTTGTGGATGTTATTTTATATTCCTAATTCTGTAATTTTTATGTTCATATTATGAGATACCCTATTTGATCTCATAAATCCATTTTTGGAAGTTTTAAGTGGCATCGTTAGGCTGCCGAGTTTTCATAAGGGATTTTTCATCTCACTTTTATTCCCGTGAGATTTATGCTACATTTGCCACAATTTCCTTTGAGTGGTGTATGTATTGCCCATTATTCTACTCTTTGTGTAATATAAATTCATTTATGAGTATTTACATCAATTTTTTATAGTCCTTCTTTCATGGGGTGTATGTTTCAAAAGTTACCCAAGTCCATCAGGGAACCTTTCACCCTCCTATTTATTAGACTTCTTTTTATTTTGTCTGTTAAATTACATCTTCTTATGTTGGGATATGTTCTTATATATCCTTATTGCTATAAATTTTATGTCCAATTGATGAGATACCCTTTATCTCTCTCATCAACTCTTTTTCTAAAATTTGATGTGACGTCGTTAGGTTATCGAATTTTTGCAAGGGAACTTCTTAACCCAATTCCAATTCTTTGGGTTAAACCTCTAATTCTTGATTTTTTTCATGCTATGAATATGTGTGGATGAAATATAATTGTTTTACACTGAGTATGCACTTATATTTGGTGTATTTATATTTTTCACACATAATTATTTCATTTCTTTATCCTTGCTCTAACGGCATGGTCCTTGATTGTGATTACATCTCAATTTCTTCTCATTGAGACATTTCTTAATGATATGCACTTTTATTCTTTTATAATGTGTATTTACAGACCTTTTGACATTCCATATCCATATTATGTCTATACTGAAGTCATTTAAATGGTTTTAAAATGGTCTACTTTCATGTGGCTTATAATTTAAATGTTCAAAATGGAAAAGGACTCTTTTATTAAAACATTGTTTTAAATGGTTTTAAAGATTTATTCTTTTAAAAATTTATCATCCATGTCCATGTTTTAAAAATAGTTTTAAGGATTTATTTATATGGACATGAATGTTTTAAAACCCTTTAAAAAATTTTAAAGTGGTATGGGACACATTGATTCTAGAATCTCTTTTAAATGTCTTCTTTTAATATTTTAAAAGTATAAAAGGATTTTTCTCTCATAGAGTTTTAATGATTTTATTAGATGTTTTTATTTATGATAATATCATGACGTGATCTATTATGATTGAGATGTTGAAATTTTAAGTTTCTTTTATGCAAGTTTTAAGTGTTGTGATTATGTTATGGTTCTTGGGAAATGTTTATGAAATCAGGTGGTTCTGTGATAAACTAAGGGCGGGTGAGCCCGATATAGCTCTCCAATGCATTAGGTAATGCGAAGGGGTTAAATGCTAAGGTTTCTACGAAGAGATTTAGGGAATATACTATGATGGGTATTCCAAACGTAACCATGAGGGTTACACCCTACGTAAAAATTTTATGAATGCATCAAGTTTCCTTTATGTCTTATGATTTCTATGAGTTATTCATAAATCTTATGATTTCATGAGGTATGTTAGAATGCTTATGTTTTATGAGTAATGTATGATTTCATTGATTCTTATGTATACATGGACTAATGTTTTCTTTCCGTATTGTTATAACCCTTACTGATCTTTTTATGCTCATCCCAAGTTTTTTTGAAATGTTTTTCACAGGACATAAAGTTGAATAGGGTTAAGGATGGGATCAAGGAAATGTCAGGCTGTCTAAAACAAGGAACTAGACATGACTCCTTTGTTTAAAAGTTTTTATTTTCTGAAAAAAAAATGGAAGCTGAGTAGATGTGTCTACTTTGTAATCTTTGAGATGTAAAAGTTATGTCCTAATTCTCTAAAACTCTAAACCTGAAAAGATACTCAATGTGAATTATTCATTTAATTCAATAATAAGTAATGTTTAAGGTCGGTTCCTTATAGGGACATAGGAGGATTAGGAGGTTGGGTAAGCTTTCACCGAGGTACATCGGGACATTTGAATTGTTGGAGAGAGTTGGGTCGATTTCCTATAGGTTGCAATTACCTCAAAGGTATCAGACAATGCATGACGTCTTCCACCTTTCTCAGCTTCGACTTTACTTCTCAGACTCGTCTCATGTTTTTCAACCTAAGGAGGTTGAGTTAGAGGTGGATGCCTCATTCGAGGAGCATCCTATTCGGATTGTTGATCGAAGTGCGAAGGTTTTCTGTGGATGGTTTGTTCTTCTAGTACGAGTGTTATAGAAGCACGTGTGAGTACAGGAAGAGACTTGGGAGAGGGAGGCTGATGTATGATCACAATGGCCAGAGTTGTTCGGTTATTCTTCTTCTATGCCACCTTGATAAGGAAATTCAGGGATGAATTTCTTTAAGGTGGGAAGTTTGTAAGAACATGGATCTTCTTTTAGGTATGTTTTCCCTTTTTGGTGTTTTTGAGAAAAAGGGGAGTTTTTGGAAATTTTTGAAGTACACGCCTTGTACTTTATATGTACACGTCATGTAATCAGTTACCGCGGATAGTTGGGTGTTGGACATGTAACAGCCATGCACACGATCGTGTGTGGTGACCTAGAGGCCACCTAAAGCAGGACTCGGTAAGGGCAAGTACATGCCATGTACCTCAAAAGTAAACATTGTGTACTTTTGTTTTTTCATTAAACGTATCGGGGTAACGTCTGACGGATAGAAAAACCTCCTTTTCAACATAGCTCGTCTGAGAGCATTCATACGGATACAATTCTTCCCCGATCCCCCGATCGAGCATCCTTTCTCCAATCAACCATCGTCGATTGCGTTGGGATCTCCACCGTAAGCTCTTCCTTCTTTTAGTGCTTCATTTCCTGATTCCTCTTCTTTCAAGAGATATCCTTAGTTGAATGTTTTTATCATTTTTGTAGATCTATGGTGTTCTTGAGAAATTCAAGTCGTGAGGTTCACATATAGATATCCTAAAACACCGAGGTAGGTGGTTTGTGCCTTTCTGTAGAAAGTCTTTGAGTTATATGTGCAAAATTTCCCAATACCCTTGAACAGGGTATTACGTGTTCACTGTTTTAGCCATGTTAATAGCCTTTTATGCTTGTATCCTGGAATAGAGGTTAATTGGATGTGAATAGGGTAAATTGTTATGCTTTGGAATTGTTTTCCCATGCATATTTGTTTATGACCGTTTGGTCCTACTTAGCCTGTTAGGTTGCCTTGTTTTTCACCATGCCCTGTACTGTAGGATGGAGTGTTTGTTTTTCTGACATGCTGTTATGATGTAGACTATTAGCCAAGTAGTTCTTGAGGTTTACTTTGGCTGATAAGCCTTTCAATTCTTTCTTTACTTACACAGGGCTGTCAGAACCTGGTGTAGTAGACCATAGGGATAATGGATGTAAGGGCTTCTCTAGAGTGTCTGTTTTTACATTTACGATGTGAGACCATAGGGGGAATTGACGTAAGTTCTTCCTCAAAGTGTCTGTAGTTCCTCAATGTGGGCCACAAGGGGAATGAGATGTAAGTGCTTCCTTAGAGTGCCTTTCAGTTACCGATACTAGACTATATGTAACACCCCAGGTAAATAAAGAATATGACATTTTCATATTTATCCATATTTATGAATAAAATATTAATATGACTTTAAAGGGGACTCTATGCTCGATGGCGTACCCAACACGCAACAACGGGTTTCTTGGTAATCTTACGTTGCACTCTAATAATAAAATAATATTATTTTAAATGGTAGTTAACATGTAGTCGTTGTATTGGCGGGAATGGATAGAAATAACTAAAATATGATTATATATGTTTTTAAATGTTTTTACATTTATCCAATAAAAGATAAAGGCTTAAAATACAGAAAGAATTCAATTTTAGGCGTATATTCCCTAGTTTTCACTAAAGGTTCACTTATCGCCTTTTGATGGCGAACCGTTATTAAATATAGTTTTTTTCACTCTTATACATTCTATTGGACCAAATAAAACTCCTCTTAAGAATCGGGACATCAAAATTTACTTTGTGTAAATTTTTGGTATCTTTCCGATAAAGTTCATTTTTTAATGAATAGTGTAAAATGTTGTATTTCAATTCAAAACCTCTTTTTAATCTAATTTATTTATATGATTAGATTATCTTTTGAATTGGTTTTAAAGTAAAATTAGAATATATTTTTATCATTAAATCCAATAGTGGTTGTTGGAATTAATTTCACTTTGAAATCAGACTTAAACTAGTGTCAATCTTTTGATACTTATTGTTTCATAAAAACATGCTATTTGCTCTGACAGCGGGAATTAATTATTAAATTAATTAATGTGAGTTACATGTTTTGAATTTTGTAAAATAGAATTCATTTTTGAATTCAGAATATAAAATATAGCTTAGGGTGAATTTTTTGGATTTTTCTGAAAAACTTCAATTTTTGATGAATAGTGAAACCACTAAGTGGTACTTATAAAAACTGATTTTTCCATTTAAATGAAATTTTGCCATCTCTGTGATTTGATTTTCAAAAATCTGACATACATGGTTTTCATTAATAATTAAAATGTGGTTCAATGAGATTAAAATAATTTTTTGGTGAATAGTAACTTTTATGTTTTTAATCGCGATTAGTGGTAATTAGTGTAGTTTAAGGTAAAAATAATGTTTTAATAGTATGAGATGAGCTTTAAACATGTCCTACCCTCATTGTATGTGTCATGGCCGACCAAGAGAATCCATGGGTCAACTTGGGGACCCCATGGAGCCACTTTGGTTGGGAAATGACATAAATAACTTTTTATTTAATTAAAAAGTAAAAATGACACAAACATAATATGTTACAAGAAAACAATTTTTAAATGGGGTTATACAAGTCAGATTTTTGACTATAAATATTCATTGGAAAGATAAAAAGATTTCATACATCATATTATTTATTTTATAATTTTTAGACATTAAATAAACTTAATTATTTCTGACATCATAATGATGCATCGATGACCTCATTATTTAACGATTTAAATAAAATGGAAAGATAATGTAATATCTCAGAGCTAAACATGTCCAAAACCTATTGGATGGGTGTATTTAGAACCCTTATCACCCTATCCACTAAATATATCAATGTGGTACCTTTTAAATCCGAAAATCATTTTAAAATAAAGTGACATTTGCTTACTTTCCAAGAGTGCCCCTCCTCTCCTTTTATAAAAGGCCCCCACCTCTACCTCTTTACCCACGCCTCTCAAGCCTTTGGCTCAGACAACCTCAGCCCATTTCATCTCTCCACATCCCTCTCTAACTCCTTGAAGCCTCACTTTGGGCAGAAGCCTTTCCAAGGAATCCTTTGAGCTCCAATCAAAGGAAGTTATCCGATTTAAAGGTAATGTCTTCACTTGTGTCCTTTTGTTTTATTTTTCTTCTCCAACCACCTAAAGTCTTTTTGTTCATTTATTTTATAACCAATACAGTATATTCAATATACTATTATGTTTTTATAAGAGGGATTCTAGATAAACTTACACACACCTACATCTAATGGTTAAGGAACATATTGTTTCCGTGGATGGCGAATTTCTGCCTCCTGAAACGATGATTGTTCAACATTCTTCTGACACCTTAAAAGGTGGCCATTAAGATGACACTATATTTATATATGATATCTAATATGTTTATGTTTTACTTAAGCTTCTGTATTTTTCATTTATGGCATACCTTTATGGTTTCCATTATGGGTAAACGCGATATCTTCATTTAAGGAAGTGCGGACTACCGCCCCCTCAAAGTGATTTGATTCATTAATACCATATGTGGTACGTATAAAGGATATATTTAATGATATTATATATGATACCATGATGGAATTAAAATACTATTATGTATCATTATGTTTTAATTCCATTAAATATGAAATAGAAATGGAAGTAGCGTTCATGCATACGTATGGCTTACCGTCTCCATGAATGGTGCATTTCATTTCTTAACTCTAAATGTTATGTAATATTATAAATGCATGAATATACTGGATATATATGATATATATGATATCTACACCATGAATACAACTTTGGATATAATGAACCTTTGACCACACGAACAACATGTAATTGTAAGAAGTCCACTTTCGACTTAAGAACCAAATATAGACAAAACAAACATTATTAACTTAAATGATTACATAATGTTTATGACATGGTAATAAGTGATATAAAAGGAATAATGAACTTTAAAAAGGTTCTTAAGGAAGTAGAAATTAACTAAAGTTTATTATTCAGGAGATTAAAGAATGATCGAGTCAATTCGGACCCGAGGTAAGGGATCCTACTCCTCTCTTTCTTTTTAAGTACACTCTTTTATGTCATTCCTTCTAAGCTCATATTTCTTGTTATTGGGATGTTATTTTATATTAATCTTACTGTAATTTTTATGTTCATATGATGAGAGACCATATTCTCTCTCATCAATTCATTTTGTAAGTTTTGAGTGGCGTCGTTAGGCTGCTGAATTTTCGTAAGAGATCTAACCTCTCTCTTTCTCTTTAAGTACTCACCTTTATGTCACTTCTTTTAAGCTCCTATTTGTTATGATGGGGGATGTTATTTTATATTCCTCTTTCTGTAAATTTTATTTTAATGTGATGATATACCCTATTTGATCTCATCAATCCATTTTTGGATGTTTTATGTGGCGTCGTTAGGTTGCCGAGTTTTCATAAGGGATTTCTCATCTCACTTTTATTCTCGTGAGATTTATGCTACATTTTCCCCAATTTCCTTTGAGTGGTGTATGTACTGCCCATTATTATACTCTTTGTGTAATATAATTTCGTTTATGAGTATTTACATCAATGATGTATTGTCCTTCTTTCATGGGGTGTATGTTTTGAAAGATACCCAAGTCGGTAAGGGAACCTTTCACCCACCTCTTTTTAAAAGACTTCTTTTGTTGGGTCTTTTAATTTACATATTTTTATGTTGGGATATGTTCTCATATATCCTTATTGATGTAAATTTTATGTCCAAGTGATGAGATACACTTTTTATCTCTCATCAACTCATTTTGATGTGACGTCGTTAGGCTGTCAAGGGAACTTCTTAACCCAATTTCGATTTCTTTGGGTTCAACATGTAGTTATGGAATATGTCATCCTTTGAATATGTGTGAATGTCCTTTGATTATTTTACACTTAATATCAACTTATATTTGGTGTATTCATTTGTCACACATAATTATGTAATTGATTTATCCTTAAACCAAGGATACCGTTTTTGTATGGGACTTCGTCTCAATCTCCTTTCATTGAGGCATATTTTGTTTTATACACAACCTTCTTTTATATGGTGTATAAAACCCTTTGACTTTTACGTTTATCCAAAAGGAATCTTTTTTATACGAATCATTTTACAAAATGACAAAAGGGAATGTTTTTGTTGTACATATGCGGCGACAACGACTTCTCCGCCGCCGTGACCATTATTTGAGTTTCGGCTTCCTCTACAAGCCATACCTTCTTTTTAAAAAAAAAATATGATGTTTTACTTTTCTTTTATTTTGGTATTGAAAATGGTTTTCATAGTGTTTTTATATCAATGTGTTGTATTGATATCTTGTGATTGAAAGGTGGAAATGTTATGTTTCCTTTATGCATCTTTTATGTGATTCGATTATGTTGAGGTTCTCAGGAATTATTATGAAGACGGGTGGTTCCGTGATAATCTAAGGGCGGGTGATCCCGATATAGCTCTCCAATGCATTGGGTAACACGAAGGAGTGAAACGTTAAGGTTTCTTTGAAGAGATTTAGGGAATATATTGTGATGGGTATTCCAAACGTAACCAAGAGGGTTACTCCCTACGTAAGAATGTTATGAATACCACAAGTTACCTTTATGTCTTATGATTTCTATGATTTATTTATGATTTGATGAGGTATGTTAAAGGACTTATGTTTTATGGGTTAAGTATGATCTCATTCTTATGTATATATGTACCCATGTTTCTTTTCCATATTTTTACAACCCTTACTGAACTTTTTATGCTCATCCCAAGTTTTTGAAATGTTTTTCACAGTTCAAGGGAAAGGTACATGATGTGATGATAGTGTCAAGGATGTGTTAAGAAAGAATCAATGTTTAATTTTAAATATGTTTCCGTTGATGGGAAGAATGAATATTGACTTTTATGTAACCACTTTGTTTAAATGTGGAATGTAATGCAAGTTTCATGATCTAATTCTCTAAAACTCTAAACCTAAAAAGATCATCAATGTGTAATCTTGTAATAACTCAAGATTAAGTAAGTTTTAAGGCTGGGGCCTTATACTATAGGGGGAATTGACAGCGAGTGCTTTCTCAGAGAGTCTATACTTAAGCTAAACCAGAGGGGTTAGACTATGTGAACTTTCCAGAGGGTTTCTTGTGTTGTTTTGGTTGAACCAGAGGGGTTAGGCTGAGAGTATTACCCAGAGGGTTACCTACTTTGATTAGCATCTTACTTGATATATGAAATTGAATGCATTGAAACTGTGGAATTGTTTACTGCTGAGTACTTCCTTGTTTACTACTTCCTTTTACTTATTGCCTACCATATATATTTAATGACTATCAGCCACAGATATTTTGGTGGTTTCATACTGGAATTATTTTCAAACCCTGTGTGAGTCATGCTTTTGGGTCCAAACAGATTATATTGTTGTAGGTATAGATAAGGGCAAGCGCCCTTCTACTTCAAGTACTTGAATATTGTGGAGTTGGAGAGCATGGGACTAATCTAAGGCTTGCGATGCTGAGGAGTTTTATCTACTCTATTTTTTACTTTGGTTTAGTACTATATTTTAGTATTGTGGTGTGTTTAGATACTTTCCCAGACACATGTACCATGCATTATTTATATGTGATCTCCTGTTGTTTCTTACTTTCAGTCTTCTGTTGTATACTGTTGTATAATGTTATTATTGCTTTTGTTATTGTATATCTGTTTTAATTATGTTGTGTTACTCTGCCAATGAGGGCATATTTTCCCCACTATCACACCCAAGGCCCTCACTTCCAGTCGGCAGCCTCTGGAATGTGGGGAAATGATCTTTAGACCATGCGACCAACCGGGTATGGGGTTCCTCTAGGTGGCTTCTGGAACTAGGACATTACAAATATAAATGGAAATGTGTTTAATCTAAATTCAAAATTTTTAGGTCAATCATTTAGTAAAATAGGAATTCGTTTTTCACTATAAATGCATAATCTCTCAATGGTCAATATATTCTTTTATTGATAAAAATAAATATTAGAATATCATTTCAAAAATTAATTTTTTGTGGCCATCCGGTATTTCAAATATAAGATTTAATTCATTCCTATGAATTTGATTAATTTTTTACATGAGGAAAAGAAAATTCTATGTTTTAGGGGATTTTATGAGGTCTTATTTGATATATTTTTTCTATAGAAATTACGTATAATTAATGTGTTTATTTAGATTAATTTTATTTTCAGATAGTTTTTTTAATTATTTGGTAATTTGTTATTAAATTTTCAATTTTATAAAATAAACCTATAAAATTCTAAATTATCATCTTATTTGGTTAATTATAATGTACTTTTTATTTTTATGTTGAAATATATATTGTTAAATAATTAATTTTTATTATAGTTTTCTAAAAAAATGTTTAATTTTATTACTGAATATTGTGAGTGTGTTGAGCCTTTTTTATTTTAATTAATTTGTTTATTCCATTATCAAGTTTTTTAGAAAAATATATATTTTATGTTTGGTAATTAAATTCCTTTAATTTTTTATTTTATTATTTATTTTCTTTTTTTATGTTTATAATTAAATTTTTGATGTTATAATTTTTATTTTAATTCATTGTTTGTATGATTTGTAAATATTTTATTTTATTATTTTTGAATTAAATGTTAATTTTAAGAGTTTTAATTTATTTTTATTTTATCTTATTTTAATTTATTTATTTTTAGGCATTGAGTTGATAATTTTTATTTACTTTAGTATATCTTTTAGTCTGTTTTCCAACAATTTTAAGATATTTCTCCTTAAATTTTGAACTGACGTGCATTAGACTTTTAGAGAAGAAAAAAATAATGTAAATTCAGAATCACCTTAAGATAAATTGTGGCACATCCAAAAGAAAAAAATATATTTTTCTAATACAAAAGATATATAAGGTTCCTCATAAGATATTTTCAGGGGTTTGGATAAGATAAATTTACATGTAGTATAATTTATCCTACCAAACATTTTAACCAAATCCATTGAGGAAACCAAATCCTCGATGATCATTCTTGGAAATCTACCCTTTTCCTAGAATTTTCTAAATTTGTAAATGGAAACTAACTAAATAAAAGGATGATGGTTCAACATTGATTCTAGGCTAGACTTGACTTCAAGACAACTGGTTTTTCCATCGGAATCCTGGTCAATCCTGCGAATGAAGATGATGAACCTATCTGGATCTCCAGTGATGAAATCCAAGTTGAACCTCCACCCATAGAAAACTAGATATGGACCGAAGGAATACCGAGACACCATTGAAAACGTACAATCTGAAGCATAAAGAAGAATAAATTGTGGTTTCTATACAAGATTGAGGATGAACCTAGGTCGATGCGCCATTGATTTTAGGGGATCCAAGCATTAAACTTTTTTATGAAGCTTTGTAAATAATCATGTTCCTCCTACTCATGAACTCAATTTTTCTATAGATGATTCCACCGTCATGGATCTGAATTTTGATGACTGGTGATTTTGAATCTATTAAAGATAAATGTGTTGGCTATAAAAGCCACTAGACAAGTGTGAATAAAAGGATATTTTTTCAAAATTTATTTCAAGCATCACATTACAATCCAAGGCTTTATCAATATTTAAAGACAGTTCCAAAAACTAAAAATACTAAAAAACACATAATTAATTGAGAAAAATACAATGAAAACAATAATATATTAAATACTGAATAGAGAATTGGAATGGTTTCAAGGGAAAGATCAATCATGGAGAAATGGAGTTGCATGGAGAAGTGATTCACTGCATGGGGAATATACAACCTACATTGGAAAAACCAACAAAATACTCTTTATTTGGATTTGTATTTCCAACACTCCCCTTCAAACCAAATTTGGCTTCATTCCAAGTATTGTTCTTAATTTTTTAAATGTATCTATCGGTAGTGTCTTTGTGAAAATATATGTCACCTCATCCGTCGTATGGAAATATTCTACTTTTATTGTTTTTTATTTCACATCATCTCTTAGAAAATGAAATCGGGCATCAATGTGTTCCCTTCTTCCATGACGCACCAGATTTTTGGAAAGTTCAATTATTGACTTATTATCCACGTATATGATTGTGGATCTATCCTCAGGATGATTTGTATCCTTTATCAAATTTCCTAACCAAATTCATTCAAAAATAGTGGATTATGCTACTATATACTTTGCTTCACATGTAGATAAGGCGACCACACTCTGCTTCCTTGAATTCCATGTGAAAACAGTCAATCTGAGAAAAAATACAAACCCAGTGGTGTGTTTCCTTTCATCTTGGTCACATCCTCAATCACTATCTGAGTAACCATATAGCTTTTCTTATTTATTGTATGGATAAAAAAGGCCAAAATCCACTGTTCCATTGACGTACCTAAGAATTATTTTTTCTTCTAGCCAGTGTGACTCTTTCGGTGCCTCCATGTTCCTACTTAGTATCCCAACACTGTAGAGAATATATATCCTTGTTATTGTGAAATACCTCAAGCTTCCAATTAGACTCTTGAAAAAAGTAGAGTCAATGCTTTTACCTTCTCCATCTTTTGTTAGTTTTAATCTAGTTTCCACAGGTGTGACTACAACATTGCAATTGTACATATTAAATTTTTCAATAAAATCCTTGGAATACCTCTTCTGAGATATATAGATTCCTCCATGTTTTTTCTTTACTTATATGCCCAGAAAAAAGTACATGGGACCTCTATCGGTCATCTTGAACTCCTTAAACATGGCCCCCTTGAATTCATTGAACATTGGTCGACTATTCCCTATAAATAGAAAATCATCGACATACAAGCATTAAATAATTATATCGCCATGATCATTCTTATTGATGTAAATTGAATGCTCATATAGACATTGGGTGAAGCCATTCTCTTGGAGATAGTGGTTGATGCGTGCATTCCAATAACGTGGAGCTTGCTTCAACCCATAGAGATATTTCTTTAGTCGATACACCTTGTCTCCCTCCCCTTACATAACAAAGACTTTAGGCTGGTTAAAATAGACCACTTTTTCTAGAATTACATTCAAGAACGTAGACTTCACATCCTGTTGGTATATCATTCAAATGTGATGAACAACAAGGGAGATAATCATCCTCACAATGTCAAGATGAGAAACATAAGTGAAGAATTTTTCATATTCCTCTTTTTACTTCTATTTGTACCCCCTTTATATGATCCTTGCCTTGTATCAGTTGATCTCTCCATCATCATTTATCTTGATCTTGTACAGCCATTTGGCGATAATTCTCTTCTGGATTTTTGGGAGTGTATTCAGATCCCATGTGTCTCTATCGAATGAATTTCTTCTTCCATATAAATTCTTCAACATTCTTCCCCCATTTATTCTTCAAATATCATAGGTTCATGATCATCATAAAAGCGAAAAATATTTAACTCTTCAGTCCACTCATAGATGTCACTCAAGTTTTTCATCTTTATATTCCCCAAAGGTAAGGATGATCTGGCCAATTTTTGACTTAATCAAGTTATTTTAGGAGTGATTAGATGTACTCCTAGACTTCTACCAGCTGAGGATGTGCCTGAGAAAGGTGTTTTGAGAATTTTCTCTTGATGATTGTGTCTTTCCTCCAGATCTTTTATCTCGACTGGAATATTTTTGTTTGATTCTTCGCCATTCAATTTCCTTGCTTCTTACTCACTAAAGACCACATCTCTAATCACCACTAATTTATTAGTTAGTGGGTTGTAGATAATATAGGCTTTAGACTCTTCAAAATATCTAATAAATAAACACTTTTCACCATGATCATCAAGCTTCCTTCTTATTTCTTCTGTAACTTGAGTATAGGCGACACACCCGAAGACTCTTAGGTTCACCATTCTCAGTTTGTATCCGCTCCATGTCTCTTGTAGTGTCAGATTTTTTATGCTCTTGGTTAGACACTGATTGAGCAGGTAGGAAGTACATGCCACTACCTCTTCCCAGAATATCTTTGGTATCCCTTTCTCCTTCAGTATGGTCCTCTTCATGTAGAGGATAGTGCAGTTCTTTATTTATGTGATTCCATTGTGTTGTGGCGTGTAGGTTGTAGTGTATTTCTATTTAATGCCTTTTCCCTGCAAAAAAAATTGAAATGAATTTGTATTATATTCTCCACCTCTTCCAAAACTGAGTACTTTTATTTTGTAACCACTTTTAATTTCAATATTATCAATGAAAATTTCAAATATAGAAAAAGAGAAAGATTTTTATTTGATGCAATACACCAAAATCTTTCTATTGAAATATTCAATGAGGGTAACAAAATACCTATTACCTCTAAGTGAGGATGTTTCAAGTGGTCCAAAAATATCATTATAAACCAACTGAAGTGGTTCCTTTTCTTTTTTGGACACTCCACTTGGGAAGGAGTTCCTTTGTTGCTTTCCGAATGTACATGCCTCACACACATGATTTGGAACTTCAATTGTCGGTAAGCCACACACTATGCTTGATGAGGATAAAAGTTTAAGGCCGTTGAAATGGAGATTCCCAAAGAGTATATGGAATCTCCATGAGTCATTATTCTTGATTCCAAAGAGACACTCTTAGATTATTATGTTTATATGCAGTAGAAATATGTGATTCTTCTCCATTTTGAGTTGATCAATAAGTATCCTTTGAGTATCTCATATAGACAAATAAGAGTTTTCCATGTGTATGACATACCCCTTCTCAAGTATTTGGTTGATACTAATTATATTATTTTTCATGTTTGTAACATAATACACATTAAATATATAATTTGGATCACCATTATTTTGATAGATTTTGATTTTACCTTTTCCAATCATGGGTACCTTTGATGAGTCTCCAAAACTTACGTCACCACGAACTTCTTTGGGGAGTTCCTCAAACAGCTCTTTGTTACAACTCATGTGGTTTCTTTCACCTGTGTCCAGATACCACACATCTAGTTGTTCGCATTCCTTTTCTTGTGTGAGGAGGAGTGTGGTGACTTCTTCTTCATGGTGAGAAGATTCATCATAGTTGTATTGTTCATCTTGACCCATTTTTTCTCCAAAACTCGGAGGCATAATGGCCAACATTCCTGCAATTGTGGCATTGAATATTCTTTGTATTTCTATGACCACAAGTAAATTGGCCTATACCATTTACTCTTCCATGGAATCTAGTAAAATTTTGTTGATTTGTTTATGGATTGTATGGTATCGACGCTCTCAACATCATGCACGATGACCGTATCTTTGCATTTTCCCATTCTTTTGTTCTTTTAAAGTCAACTTAGACTCTAAAGCATGCTCCAGCATCGAACCCGCATTCTTTTTCATTCATTTCTCATTCACTTTCAATGACCCCATCATTTCTTCAATGTAAAATTTTTCCAAATCATTTGATTCTTTGAATGCCACAACCACATGCTCATACATGGTTGTGATAGATCGAAGTGCTTTTTCAATGACTTGAATATCCTCTACTTTTTCACCATTTATTTTCAAATTATTAATGTTAAAAATTAAATGTGAGAAGTAATCAAAGATACTTTAACTATATTTCATGTGTGCCACTTTGAACTCCACTCTTAGTGTTTGAAGATAAACCTAATTCACTCGATCAACACCTTTGAGGATGGTTACAAGGGTATCCCAAGCTTTCTTTCTTGATATTACTTCATAAATATTCTCAAAAGTGGATTCATCTAATCCTTGGTAAAGAAGGAACAATTCCTTGTTGTCTTTCTTCCTTTGATTTGTGAGAGTTGTATTTTCTTCATTTGTGAAGGCGGCTTCTTCCTCCATAGTGGGTACTATTTAACCATCGATGATGATCACCCATAGTTATTATGATCCAAAAAATTAATTCATTTTGATGCACCACCTTTCATAGTTTCTCTTAGAAAACTTTGGAACTTCTGGCTAGATTGTGGTGGCCATCTTTGAAAAATTGAGGATGCCTTGGTACCAGCCTCTGATACCAATTTATTGGTAATACAAACTAATAAACAAGTGAGAAGAAAAGGATAAATTTTTTCTAAATTGGTTTCAAGCCTCACATTACAATCTGAGGATTTATCCCTATTTAAAGAAATTTCCAAAAACTACAAATAAAAAAGCGTACATCATTAATTAAGGAAAATACAATGTAGAAAAAAGGGTTATTAATGACTCACAAGAGAATTAGAATGGACATATGGGAAAGATCTAGCATGGAGAAATGGATTCGAATGGAGAAATGACACATTTTATGGGGAAAACATGGTCTGCGTTAAAAAAAACCAATGGACACCTATTTATTTTGGTTTTTATTTCCAACATAATGAAGTAGAATCCATGATTGTCATTTGATTGAAGATGATGCTCAGAGACACCTAAAAATTTGAGTTCTTAGTTATTGAGTTGACTAAGACGGCGACTGATGATAGGATGTGTGTTTATGATTTGTTGTGTGTTTTCATTGAACTCAGATTATGCTTGAGGAACCGAAGTCCAAATTGAAGATTCTTTACAGGAGCTATTATGCTGAAAATGACCAGAACCAAGGAAGATGATTTGAGTTAAAAATTGAAAATATACACTATTTAAGATGAAGATAACAGCTCAGTTAATTGGGTTCAGGGATATTTTTTGTCGGTCCATTTTTGGGGGATGATAAGATTTTGTTTGATGATTTGTATATTTTGGAGTGTTATGTTATGAGAAGTGTGGGATTTTTTGTTTCCAATTTCTATGGTTTAAATGTTAAAGATTGATACACAAATGATAGTTTCCTGTTGGAAAATAAATCCTTTCATTTATAGTCCAAATCAATGTAGATATTGAGTGCATTATAGTATTAGGAATTTGATTAATCAATCATTTTAAATATTCCCCTAGTTTACAGTCATGTTACTGAAGATATTTTAAGTACCAACTATACATAAAATAAATAAGTTGTTAAATAATTAGATGTTTGTGAGGTGGTTCAATCATGGCGTGTGAATGTGATAGAGTGTGGTTGAATGGTTTTTAAGGTGATAGTGTTGTGAAAAAAAATACTCAAAATATACACTCCCATTTGGAATAAACAAATTTATATCGGTGAAATAGGGTGAAATTGGGAAGAGAAATAAAATATAGAATCTTGGAATTTATTGGGAAGATAGATAATAATTTTTATGGAGATTTTTAGAATAAGATTCATACAAGAAAAGCCTAGAGATTTATTGGAGAGAAACAGCTACTCCCAATGCCAATTAAGATAAATATCAAAGTGTACTTCTGCACCTCTGTGATGTCCAAATAAGTTTATTATAGCCAAACCTATTGTATTATCATGGTGACCTCTTTTTGGGTTTACTTATTTTCTTAATATCACAATTTTAATTCACCTATAGAATTTGGATCTTGAAATGCAATCGATGTTTGAGGTTTTATTATTCAGTAATCTCATTAATCATTTTTATTCTCTTATGAAAATGTCACATATCTAATTGGAATGTGACTATTTATAAATGTGTCTTATCAATTCAATATGATTTGGATTTTTATTTTGACCCTTTTTGTTTAAATTTTTCAATCATCAATCGAGGATTGTGAGTACGGAGGGAGTAGACTGTGTCATTGTTCTCAATTATTTTTGTGTGGATATGTTATCTCTAACAAAAAGAATCTTTATTAATGAAATATTGATGGTACACTCAAATTAATAAACTAAATGAGTTGTGATATTAGATATTTTATACTTTTCATTGATATATTTTTATTTTTGATTTCAATTTAAAATGACGAAGAAAGACTGATCTATAATAATTACTATCCAGGTTGTAACTTTTTATTCCTATTAAATTTTTACATCTTGTTTTCTTTTGTTTCTATTTTCAATTCAACTTTATTTTTAAACGTAGAAATTTTTTTTCTATATCATTAGTTTCCACTTTAAAAAAAATTGAATTTCAAAATTAGAAAAAAATAAAAAAATCAAGACTAAAAATCCTATAAGGTTGTATCATTATAATGAAATCTAGGGTATGACTATACTACAGTAGTTAGGATTAAAACTTTCAGTTAGGTTTAAAAAGTGACATGTGGAAACCCTTAATTCATGGACTTAGTATATAATATTAAATTATTAATTTATGACTTGAATTATTTCCCAAGTTAATATAACAAAAAGTTTAATGGATTTAATGATAATAAGGGGTTTATCCAATGTATCTCATACAATTGTTTCTAAAAAATTGTTTCCAGTTTGAGAGTTTCATCATGCTTCCCATGTATGTCTATGACATTATCTTATAAGGTCTGGATAAGAAACAGAATCAAGTGGTTAAAACTAATTTTTCCATAATGTTATATATGAATGATCTCAAGGAATCCAAGAAGATTTTGGGAATGTTGATTGAAATGGAGATAGTTGTATGGGAATAATGTTTTTTTATTATAAGGAATACATTCTAAAGGATGTTGAAAGATTAAAAGTGACTAGATCTAAACTTTTCTCAGCCCCATTAGATAAATACTTTATGTTATCCAAAGTGAAATAACAAAAAAATAGAAGACAAGGCTATGTTAATGGTGAAAGTTTTATTCTCATCAATAGTTAGAAGATTTATGTACACCGTTTTTTATACATGTATAGAAATTACACATGCAGTGGGTGTTTTCAATTAGTTTATTGTGAATAATTGAATGGATTCCTTAGAAGCTAGGAAGTGTATTCTTTAATATCTCAAAGGTTTTGTAAGATATATAATTTTTTTGGATTCGATGATATTTTAAACAATTATATTGATATATATTTTTTAGGGGATATGGATAAATAGAATAGTTCCATCAGCATTATGTTTACCTCCAAAGGGAAATCCATATTTTAGATGGAAATTTTGTGGTTTTTCATTGGAATATCCACAATGAAAGTCTAGAATGTTACGGTCACTAAATTAAAGAAGAAGTGGATATTGGAGAAAAAATTTATAAAGGAATATTTAAGGAGTAAGGAAAGTGGGTTGATGTTCTATAACAATCATATAATAGTTTATTTGGCTAAAACTTATATGGGTCACTCATGGAAAGAGCACATAGATCGCAAATATCATTTAATTTGAAAGATAAGGACGAACAGAGTGATGTAGATATGGGATGTCAATAAAATTTGGAATGTAGTTGACATGTATACCAATGTCATAGTTTGGTAATGTCTGTGGAAACATTATACCTTAGTGGGACTTGGATGAATAAAAGGTGGAATAGAGAAATTGATTTTTTTTATAGAAGTTAGAATGATCTAAATTTTTCAAGTGTTGGTGATTTTCATGAATCCTTGAAAGTAGTATTCATGTGTGAGATTTTAGAAAATATGAAGACTCTTTCATGTTCTCATTAATTGTGTCTTGAAGTAGGAACTCTGAAATATAGGGTTCATACTAGGAGGGAGTCTTTTAGTAGTGGAATTCCATCCAAGGAAGGCTATTCTAGAACCGAATGTTATGGAACTTATAGGGAAGTTGACCATGTCTAGATGATACAACATGAAATTTATGGTTCACATTGGAATGAATTTGATATGGTTATATAGGGTGTGATATGTATTCATGTAAGAGTAACTAGAGGGTTTGTAAAGGATATATTTAAATCATCATAGGGTTTAATGAGAATAACTTTCACATTCACTAGAAGTCAATGATTGAGGAAAGATAGCGTACATGAAATAAAAGGTCTCATAAATATTAATAAAATTTATTGTCCTATTTAAATTTATTTTTCCATAAAACCACATTCAGTGGTATATTATTATTTTCTATTTTCAATCTTTTTAACTAAGACACAATTATCATTTAATAATTTCATATTCACCCCAAGTTGGTTTATAATAAAATAATTTATATTATATTAAATTTGAGGACTAAAATAGATTTTTTTAATAAAGGTTTTAAAAAAAATTATAAAACATAATGAAATTATTTTTTTAGGATTTATGATCTCTTTAAGATGATAACATGAATATTATATTTATAATTTCCATCCACTTTGGGAGTTGAATATAAATAAAATATATTTATGTTGTTCTTAATGAACACTTAATTTCATTAATATATTTTATAATAAATAAATGGAAATTGAAAAAAAATAAACCAATAAAATAATTATAAGAAATACAAAATTTTATTTCATTTAGTTTTTTTGAAATTATATATAATAATCAATCTTAAAAACATCATGTTTTACAAAAAAAATATAATATTTCAAATGTAATTATTTCATCATCACAGTTCATGAAATGATCAATAAATTTCACTTCGACATATGATATATACACCATATTAATCATTCAAACACATATAGATATGTCATTTTATCTATTCATTTCATTAATGATGTATTTAATAACATTGAACAAGTCAATTATTGACACAATTTGTATAATAACCATCAAATTCACTCATTTAATGGATTTTAATTTCTTAGTTAGAAGTCCTTATTTCTCTTCAGGAGCTCATTATATTTTCCATCAACAAAATATTAATAAAAGGAATAATTTATTTTTTTAAAATTAATCAAAAATAAAAAAATAAAAAATAAAAATATGTGATATATAAAATAGGACTTATATATTAATATTTTCAAATGAGTGGAGTTAATGTGAAAATGAAGAAGCATACCAAAAACAGAAAAAAATAAGGGGACATACCTTTTTCATGTTTGATAATTATCTTATATTAATGATAGTGATGGAGGTTGTGTCATAATGGTTCACAATGCAGAGAAGATAGTCATGTTGATAACAGGTTACGAAATGAGATCATGAAATGGATTGAAATCATGAAGTGTTTTGAAATCGAGACCACTTTTTAGATTATAATTAAATTGTGGCATAGATCAAGAAAAAAATTTAATATTTAATATAAGTGAATGTAGGTGAATGATTATAGAGTGAAATTACAGAGTAATATATGTAAACAAGATATAAAGAGAAAATATTTATCCCAAAAGTATTATTTTTTTTCAAAATTATTATATGAACATTGGCTACATAAAATTACAAGCAATGATTCAGATTCGTCCAATTTTCTTATTCTAAGTATAATGGTTTAATTCATATATGTTTTTGTTAAGGTCTAAATGACAAAAACCACACCCAAGAGGACTAAAAGGATTATTGGTAATATAGATACAATTTAGGAAGAAATATAAAATAGATAAAAAACAATTTGATGGAAACAAAAACATAAAATTAAAGAGAAAATGTAGCAAGACAAAGAACACTGAGTATTTGTGTACTTATAACCATGTTCACCCTATATGCATTGTAATGAAACCACCAAAATTTTACATTATTATGAAAAAAAATAGTAGGCATACAACATTGTTAATAAACCAATATAGAAATAAAAATTCACTACAAAAGCTATCTAGGGATCAAGTATTTACAATTACCATACTTGTGATGAAATCATGTCAAGTATATGATATATTGAAGCATCCTATAGAGAATAAATCATGAAACCCAGGGGGATGAATAAAAGTTAATGAAATGATGAAAAACTAAGGAATAAATGGAAAGAATTATAGTTCTAGGCCTACACCAAGAACTTGAAGATCCTCATCACAAAAGATAAAGAAACATTTATATGGGTGGAACTCTTAGTAGATTGTTGTAGTCGGCCAAAAATCACACAAGAAATTTGTTCTCCACCAAATTATATAACAACATAGATCTGAGGAATCCTAGTGAATAGATCACTAGATGTCTACCTCTCTCAATATCTCTCTCATCAATCTCAATCTAGATGATGAATGCCAAAAAAATCCACAAAATATTTTTCAAATTGAGTCATATTCATCAAAATGAAGTTACAAGGTCACAAATGAGGATAAGCTTAGATATCATCCATGAAAAACAAAATTTATACATTTATAATAGAGTGGATTTAAATGAAATGGGAAGAAAAAAGTAGTAAAACATATATTGAATAAATTATGGATGCATGGAAGTGGTGAAGGGAAAGGGTGATAGGTGACATGCATCACCCGTTCTTTGAAAAGGTAACTCCAAAAGAATTTAAGGGTTTCACCTCAGGGCCCAAATATACATCATGTAAAGTTTATACAAAAGGTTAAATGAAATAGAATACCTATGCTATAAAATGTATAACAAAAGTATCCATAGAATTTTAACACATAAATAACATAAGGAAAATAGGGAAAGCTAACAAACACATAAAAGCCTATATAATTATAATTTCATAATAAAAAACTAGAAGTAAATTTTTTTAATTATTTCATGAAAAGAATAATGAGATTTAAAATGAAAAAAAACCTAGAAATGAAAAAATAAAATCAAAAATATTTTATTCAAAACATATAAATACATAAAATATTTAATAAATCTCAACATTTCACATAAAATAATACAATAAACATGAAATGTTAATTCAGTACATCCTTGCCTAATCCATCAGATGGTTTATTAGGCTTTCATTAACTAGAAAAACCTATGTCTAAACCAAAATATCTCATCATTAATACCACCTAAAATTTTCCATAGTGTTACATGTTTTCTTATACACTCTATTCTACTGTTATCTGATACTTCTAAAAATGATAAGAAATGAAAACACAACTAAGAGATTGTTTTTAATATATCTTACCAAACAAACCATGTGTTCCTTACATAATTGAATAAAGTAAAACAATCAACTCCCTCTCAAATACCTCTAGAATAAAAAACAAATTACATTCCCTGAGGGTCTAATTTGTTCTTATGATAACTCATAAAATAAAATTATCAAAAGATGAAAGTAGGAAGGTAGAAAAAACACATCGTAAAAAAAAGAAAATGATAGGAGAAATATCTCCACCTAATCTCAAACAGCTCAGGACAACCTATATCAATCTCTCTTCTAATAGAGGTCTCTAAAAAGATGCATATAGGGCTAGTTTGAGGATTATAGAAGAAAGATAACACATACTATACACCTAAATCATACTATGGAATTTTAAAAAACTAATATACATCATCATTTCTATAGACATAGCATTCTATATTGTATGATCCATAGTATCCTTCTATTGTAGCTCATGGAAATATATTGTAATATAGCCACCTTTACCACACTCATAACAAAAAATGTAACTAAATTAAAATTTATCCATTATATATTGAATGTTGTTTTTTAGTTTGACCCCTAAGATTCATAAATTAGGGTTTTATTATATCATCACTGGCCACTACCTTCAAAATTTATATTTGAAGATCTCGAGTAAACAAAACATATTTATCCTCTTCTAACACGATTTATTCCTTACCATACATCGAGGAGTATTTTAATGAACAAAAAATAATTATCAAAGGAGGTTAAAAAATAATATCATGATATACATCATTTATCTAAACATCTATATCATCTAAATCAATTAGATATTTATTAAATTCATTAAGATAGACATCAAAAATTCCATAAATCATTTTAAAATTATAAGTTCTCATTATTCTTTCACAATAAACTGAGAAGGGACTTATACATGTACTATTGTTCAAGATTTAGATAAATTGGTATATTAGTGGCTTTATAAGTGACTACACATAATTTATCACTTATGATAAACAATAGCATCCTCAGGTATTTATCAAGAATGTTAAGGTCAATATAAACATGGGTATCACTCAACTTTCCTTCATTATAAACAGTAACTATAGGATTTTGGGGACCTAATAGAGAATTTTTTATCCCATTATAGATAATAATATCCTTCATATTAACTATACACATATTAAAATCATTCTAACCATTAAACTTCTCAACATAAAACATTGTCAATATGTCCAATAACCCACTATTATAGCTCTGATTCCAATTTTTGCAGTTGAGGTAGGTCCTAATGTGAAAGTACATCCCCCATAAAAATGAAAGAAATATTAGAAAAATATATGTGATTAAAGAAGAAGATAAAATATAATAATGAAAACAAGTTGAAAAAAATGAAAATAGATAACAATACTGAAAATCTGGTAATATAAAGAACACAAAGTATTTTTTGATTTGGAATATGTTTTCCAACATGCATGGTAATAACACCACCACACATTTCCATTATTATGAAAAAAACAAGAATAAAATAGAGATTAGAAAAGGAGAAATTAAGCATAGAGGATAAAAAAATCTATCCAGGGATAAATCCCTTTCAACTCTCAAACATGTAATGAAATCTAGTCAATGATAGGACATATAGAAGCATATATGATATACTCACTCACGCAACTTAGGGGGACTGAATAAAAGAAAAAGATATAGAAAATCACTAACTACTAAATAAAAAAATCTCTTTCAAAATGTAAAATCACCCATTGTCATCGCTAAAAATCACTGATAATAAAAACATCTTAAAAATTTGCAACATTTATCGACTCTAATAAAAGAGTTAATAAAGGAAAAAATTTTAATGAAAAAATAAATAATTGATAAAGGTTGGATTTATAAGTACTTTAGTTACCACTGATAATTCTATACTTTATTAAATCCATTTTTAGCACTGATAAAGGTTATAAAAACTACGGCATACTAACAATCCTGCAACATCCCTAACAGAATATCCAGAAACTAAAAATACATAAAAAACAATTTAAAAATTATAAATAAACACAAATGTAATATAAATATTACATTCCACCATAATTTAAATACAAAATATACATTAAATAATTTCATACAAAATATTTGAATTGATGTAATATTTATAAAAAATCAAAAAAATACATCCCAAAAAATACACTTGTAGCAGGCTTTTTCCAATGATCAACTGAACTCTATAAAAAATCATTTCTTGCTAATAAACCAATTTTTATATTAGTAAAAATACATAAAAAATAAAATAAATTATAATTTTAATGTTAGATAATAAAAATATGATAAATTATATTGTTAATTTCTAAATATATTAATGATATTATATGTTATACTATTAATTATATTATTAATGATTATATTATTAATTCTATAATTAATTATTAATTATAATATAAATTAATAATTATATTTTGAATTATTAATTGTATTATTATTTATTATTTATATTAATTAGTTATTTTTTATTTTTAGTTTCTAATATAATTATTTATATTAATTATATTTTTAGTTATTATAGCTTGCACACTAAATGTGAGTGTGGTACACAGATTCTATCAGCTTCTCCATTCATGCTACCTAATACACCTTTTTACAAATATGGATTTTTTTCCAAATTTTGGAAAACAAATAAATCTTGTTTTCTTTTTTTGACCATGTGATGCAGCTGTTAAATTAAAATGACACACTTATTTTGAAAACATTCAATTTTAGTCATACTGACCACATCATGTGTTAGATTGATGTGTGGTCAATTCCTAAAATCCAAAAATGAATTATGTATCATTATTATAAGTATTCAATAAGATAAGATATCTTTTCTCGATTTTGGAAATGTTAATTGAACTTTAGAGTAAAATGATACTTTCATATTGAAAACACGCACTTTGAGTCAAACTGACTACATTGTGTGTCAGATTGATGTGTGGTCAATTCTTATATCTCAAAAATAAATTAAGAATGATTTTCATAAAGTATAAAGATAATTTGTTCTCATTTTCTCATTCTTGTCTTTGTGAATCACATTTTAGATTAAAATTACAATTTTATATTAAAAATGTGCACTTTGAGTCATATTGATCATGTCATGTGTCAAATTGATATGCAGTCAATTCCTAAACATCATAAATTTATGATGAATCATTTTCCATAAGTATAAAGACAATTAATGATCTTTTTTGGTTTTTGATATCTGAATTGTGTTTTATAATAAAATAATAAAATTATATTGAATACAATAACTTGGAGTAATATCGGCCACACCATGTGTTGTTTTGATAGGCGGTCAGTTACTATATGCCAAAAATAAATTATAGACCATTTTCCTAATGTATCATGAAAATTCAAGCTCATATGCTTTGTTTTTGTAACAAACCAAATTGGGCCAACTAGACAAGCCACCTGAACCGTCCCATCACATGATATAGGTAAAACAGAATAAAAAAACAGTATTGAATGTATGAAAAAGGACATATAAATGGAATAATAAGTGGAAATAGAAAAGATACCACAAATAAATACAATCCCAAGCCAAAAACAGGCTAAAACAGAATGTAAGTTGAAACCCCATGTGACTGATAATAACCTCTAGACCAACCCAAACTGAAATAAAGAGAAATAAAAGAATCCAACATGATGCTTGTTTCTCTTCTATTTACCAGATTACCACAAAACAACATAAACATGTTCCCAAAGGCACATTTAGGGTATGATCGAAAGACTAGTAGGACACCACCACAGTTTCTATACAAGGTATAACATATAAAATGCAACAATTCAAGATTTTAAATCAAAACAATTTTACAAAAAAATTATAAATCAAAACCATTTATAAATCATTTTCCCTTTTTCTTCCGTTGGTTTTCATAAAATACTTTCATATTATTGATCCATAAATATAAAAAGTAGAAGTGATAAAAACATGAAATCATATCCATGTATTAATAGGTATACAGGTAAACACATATCCTTAAAACAAACTTTTATGAAAAGCTATGTGATATATCCTCATATATAAAAACTTATGTGAAAAAACCCATGATAAAAACAATCAAGAGATAAAAAACTATATCCTAAATAGGAATAACATTGGATCCAACCAATATCAAGTCCTTCCAATCGATATCACAAAATTTTGCCTCCTAGTGGTGCAACACACACTATGGCTACCTGTGTCTCTATCCTGAAGAACCCAAGGTACCTGACATGAAATTGCCCAATACATTTTCAAAACCATGCTCACAATTTGATAAAATGTTTTCATATCTAATCCAATCAACTTCATAGTTTGAAAATCCATTTCCAAATCAAGAAAATACATTTTCAAAGAAAAACCCCTTTTAAAAAAACATTTTTATTTATATGAAATAATTTGAAACCATTTATCACTTCAAATTAATGAACAAGAGAATAACCTTTGAAATAAAATACATGCTAAGAAACTAAAAAGGATCGACTGAAAATGCTATCCAATCAAAAATCCTTATCCAACCTATATCTAAAAACCAAACCAATGTAGAACCAAAGGAATTGTATACCTTCAGAGTGACAGTCCAACCAAGATGGTGATCAATCATTCAATGAAGAAATTCATATGGTAGGAATTCACCCAAAATATGCTATAAAGGGACTATAGGTCAAGAGAAAATAATCCTATACAAGTGAAATAATAATTTTATCTGAACTAATTTTTTAAAACCAAGCCTTGGGATTTTACACTGAGTGTAATACCTTTATATGTTGTGTAATTTTCGAGCCCCACATATTCTAAAAAACCAATCACTTTTTATTAAAAAAAACTAATATTTTTTCATTACATGATGTTTACCCTTTACACAACATGTAAAATTCACATACCATGTATCTAGTTCACTGGTTTTATCCCTCATCTATTACACATTGTGTAATCCCATTACACACCGTGTAATTTACCATTGAATAGAAAAAAAAATTGCATGTTTTATGCTAAAAATTTAAACATAACCCTGAATTCACCATTACAAGTATCCTCCCAATTCCTTCTCGGAATTACTCAACCAACATAAAAAGAAACCCAAAGAAAAGTTTAAAACATACCAAACATAAAGGTAACATGACATTACAATCTCCACACCATAAATAATTTTTCCCCCAGGAAGTCCTCAAGATCTTGGAAATAAAAAATAGAATCCCAATGTTTTCTCATTAACAACACCAACTCCTACATCACATGGTTATCCTCTCTACACTACCAATGTACCTAAATCAAGGAGATCACTTTATCATGTAGTACCTTATCTTGGAGATCCATAATATGAACTATCTACTCAACCAAAGTGGTATCGGTCTCAAGATCAACATCATACCATCTAATTAGAAGGGAAGGATCTATTATATACCTCCTCATTTGGGAAACATTAAAAAAATTGGATTTATATCAAACCAGATGAAAAGTTAAACCAATAGGCCACCCTCCCTAGTTGTCTAACAATATCAAAGGGTCCAACAAACCTTAGTGAAAACTTACCCTACTTTCCCAACCAATGATGTCCCAAGTGAGGTGAAACTCTGAGAATGACCTGATCACCAAACTCAAACTCTTGAATCTGATACTAACAGTCTTCATATTATTTTTTAGGACTCTATTCCATGATAAAATTCATTTGGATCAACTACACCATCTATTCTATATCCAGAAAAACACTCAGCCCAACTAAGGACATCTCCCCCAACTCATCCTAGCATAAGGGAGATCAACGTGGACACCCATTAAAAGCCTCAATGGGTTCTATATGTATTGAATACTGGTAACTATTGTTATAGTAAAATTCAACTAAAGGAAAATGATTTTCTAAAGATCCTCTGAAATCAAGAACACAATCCAATAGCATATCCTATAGAACATGGATAGCCCTCTCCATTTTCCATCCTTCTATAAATTATAATCTATGCTTACTTTAATGTGGGAACCCAACTCCCATAGAAAATTTTTTTAAAACTAATATGTGATCCTTAGATCCCTATTAGAAGAAACTGCATAGGGAATCCCATGAAGCCTCACAATATCTCAGACATACAATTACCTAAGATATTACAAATTCTTCATCTCCTTGATTAGTAGGAAATGAAACTATTTATTTATTTGTTCAATGATCACCCAAATCATATCCTTCCCTCTATGATTCAATGAAAAAAATGGTGAAATCCATGAAAATATCATCCCACGTCCATACTGGAATGGGTAAGTGCTGCAAAATCCATGTAGGCCTCTAGTTATCTACCTAAATTATATGGAAAGTAAGTCACTTTGAAAAGAAATATGTTGTCGACTGACTCACCCATTGCCACCAATACTGAAGCCTCAAGTGATGATATATCTTGGTATCCCCAGGGTTCACAAACCAACATAAATGGTTTACACAATCCAATAACTCCTTTCTCAAGGAAAACAGAACAATCAACCACCCATGGAACCAAAAAGCTCCACTGGGAGATTGATACCACTCACCTGATGTATCCCCACCATAAATTCTTTTACTAAATCATTGGAATTCAGTGTTTGCAACATCTTTGAGCCAAACTCACTATCAAAATAAGATTCATCTTTCGTCGAAGCCAAGAACACCTGTCAACCAACCTCTTCCACTTCCAAGTTCATTCAGAAAAAAAAACTCTTTATAGAAAACTCCTCAACAGATTCCTTCATCTCTTGTGTTAGTAAGTGTATATATAACACATCGGAACCCACATTTCCTTTCTATAGGGTATAAAAAATCTCCAAATTAATATTCTGTAGATAC
Source organism: Viscum album (assembly GCA_963277665.1). NCBI lineage: Eukaryota > Viridiplantae > Streptophyta > Magnoliopsida > Santalales > Viscaceae > Viscum > Viscum album. Next base: position 1,874,589,263 of record OY728150.1, on the reverse strand, counting down.
TCCACCCAGTGTCTCTATCACATATTCATATCTCTCTAAGTAAAAAATAGATTTAGGCTCTTATGATTATAATATACCATAAAATTCTTACCAAAGAGATAGTGACACTATGTTTTCAGTGCATGTATAATGGTATACCAACTCAAGATCATTGGTAGGGTTTTTCATCCCATTAGGTCATAAATGGAAATATCCTTAAGCCAAAACTATTTTCCATGCATCAAGACACGTCCCAAAACCCTTACCTGAAGAATCGTAGAAAACATCATAACCCAACCCTAGTTCTAAATGAATCAAAACTAGTGTTTAATTCAACCTCAACATCACCTCCTCAAAAGATCTCTAATAATTTTCATTCTATTCAAACATTACACCCTTATGAGTTAAAGTTGTCATTGAATAAGTGATCTTGGAAAAATCATGAACAAAACTTCTATAGTAACTAGCTAAACCCAAGAATATCTATATATCAAAAACATTTTTGGGATGATCCCATAACATAAATACCTATACCTTTTTAGGATCTACTAAGATTTTCCTCTCATATATCACATACCATAGAAACTCCATCTCTCATATCCAAAAATCACACTTGGAAAGATCTCTAAATAGAAAATTTTCTTTCAAGGTTTGAAGAATAATATCTGAAATGGTCCTTACACTCCTCATATGACTTGGAGTACATAAAAATATCACCCATGAACACACAAAAAAGAGTCCAAGAACTAATGGAATATTTGGTTCATTAAAGCCATAAATACATCAGGAGCATTAGTGAGACTGAATGGAATAACCAAAAACTCAAAACGTGTAATGAAACAATGTGAATACCTTCTCAAACTAGTACTTGACCTAATCTACCACATACCTGAAGGGTGTTCCAGATACACACGGGCTGGAAACTAGCACCCAGACATCATACGACAATCAGAGAGAATGATTTCATCCAACATAAAGTAACCACATGGTATATACATACAACAATGACAACAATATAAAATATAAATATATTATATAACTGAAAACAAATAGTAGAAACCAAAAAACTCATGCATAGAAAAAATATCAAAGTACAGTTCCAACCATAATGGACTACCAAAACTAGAAAACCAATTACTCCATTTGAAAGTGTGGGCATACTCTCACCATCTCACCACCAGCTACCCAACTCATCTAATTGAAAACCTCACCACCTCAATATGATGTCTCTTCTATCACTCCATTAAATGAAAAGACTAGTTCTATGCTCTACTGAAGGGGTACACGGGGTGTTAGCTAACATCCTCAATGGTTCTCACCCTATTATCCCATATCAAGTCTTTGAACAATAATCCAAGCATGCTCAAATTTAAATAAAACAAGACATGATAATAGTTTAACAGTTTTTATAAAAAATTCATTGAAAAACAATTTAATTTACCTTTTTCCCATATTTACAAATAAAATAGGTAAATTGGATTCATAAAATCTCATAAACATATATCACAGAAGATATATCATGTCAAAAAAAAGCATGAATCACATATCATATCAAATATATGATAGCACAAAAAATAATACAAACCATAAGAAGAATAATGGGTAAAATCATGCTAGGGATCACACTAGGTTAGGATATCTAGGACACTCATATCTAACATATAAAATTTCCTATGCACCATGCCACTAATCAGATGTATCTGTTCTAGAGAGAAGAGGAACACACCATAAAGTGAACCCCCAACAGGTCTAACAAGTCCCAAGAACAATAGGCCTTAGAAATAGAGGAAATACCCATGAGTAAACCCCTCGATAGTGGATGATACCTATTACTATACCTTCCACCAAACTACCCAAGGCTTCCCATGTGCTATATTTCCAAAACTCAGTTTATCAATACATTTCCATCAAACCATTATTTTAAAAACATTTCAAAAAACTATTTCAAAAATCTTTGAAAATCCTTTTTTATTTACCAAAACATGGGGGAAACAATATTTTAAAATAACCTAGTTCCACACATAGAAAACAACTCAGTCATATCATGCCACTTAATTTAATAAAACAATTTATAAAAAGTGGGGAAATGTAGTTCAAAAACACATGCAAGAGATAGAACCTCGTACCTCATAACTCAGTGAAAACATACCTGCAACAGAACCCACCAAAAGAATGGATTCAACAATGAAAAATGAGGACCACAAGAATGCACAATGGATATAGATAGAAACAAGAAGAAACATCAACACTGGTCAAAATATCTAATAACACAATGTTACAGCACTACCATGGTCAAAACAATAATGAATCAGAAAGGATAACTCACCTAGATAAATGAAATCCAACTACAGTGATGGAAAATTACTGAATTAATGAATCTGAATTGAATAGAGACTCCCAAAATCACTAGAGAAGGGATCTAGGTTAAGAGAAGGGAGGGATGTGGAAGAATGAAAGAAAAATTAGTCGATACAACAACCTAAAATCCAACCTCCCAATAGTTACATGATGTGTGTCCCCTTTACACATCATGCAATCCATAGGGATAACATATATCGAAGAACCCATAACCTGTTATTAAGACTCGATCCTATAATATACATGTAATATAACAATTACATGATGTGTACTCCTTTCACGCTATGTAAAAAATTCATGAATTGTGTCTGGTCACCAATTACACATCGTTTAATTTCTATACATGCCACGAAATATCCCATCACATAGTGAAAACCCCAAATTATTAAACAAAAACCAAAAACCAACTCGAGTGTTCTCCAAATATGGGGAGGAACCCATGAATCCTTTAACACATTTATACCCATATTCTATTAATTGAAGTAAACATACAACCATAAGAATTAGGTCATTTTTCTCCTAAAATGTTCTCTTTCATCAAGAGTCCCCATACACAACCAATTAAAGAGTAAAAAAATAAATATAAGATAATTACTTGAATTCTGATAACAGGATGTTAAAAAATCCCAATAATAAGAATTTACGTCCCTAGGAAGTCATCTAGAAGAATGAAGTATGGTATAGAGGTGGGGAAACTTATACCTTATAAACAACTCACACTCCCTAGTCTTATGAGAATCTGATCCATTCCATTATAACACTTAGAAAAGAAAAATCAAATTACCATGCAAGACTTTCAATTGATAGACAACGATCTCTACTAGCTGCTCAACAACATAAACATCTATCTCTAACTCAATATCCTCCCAACTCAGAAAATGAGACGGGTCAGGATGTTACTTCCTAAGTTGTGATATGTTGAAATCATAATAAATACCTATCAAATGAGCTGAAAATTTCAATCAATAAGATAAATTCCCAAGATAATCAACGAACTCAAATAGTCCAACATATCTTGGGGATGTATTTATCTATTTTTCAAGATGATGGTCACCCAACTAAAGAGAAACATTCAAGAAAACATGGTCACCTAATGAAAGCTCAGAAGTAATATTATATTGATCCACATAATATTTATGTCGACTCTATGATTTAGTGAGGTAACAACATATATTTTGAATCCTATAAAATGTCTCATGAACAAAAATTGGTCCCACCAAAGAAGCTTCTCCCACCTCCACCCAAAAAATAGGTGATGTTCATGGGAAACCAAACAAATCATTAAAAGAATCTATTCTGATTGATGAATCATAACTATTTTTATATAAAAACTCAACCAATCCCAAATGGATATCCCAAGATCCACAAAAATACATGACATAAGCATGAGACATATCCTTAGGGATCCGAATAGAATTACTTATTTGGCCATCTGTCTATGGATGATATACTATACTCAATATGACTGGAATCCCCATAACCCTTTGGAGACTTCTCCTAAACCTTGAAGTAAACCTTGTATCCCTATCTAACATAATAGTGGAATGAAACTCATTTAACCTCAAAATTTCCTTCACATAAAGCTTACCTGGATCATCAACTTTAGTGGTGTCCCTGATTTAAATGAGATGATCTTTCATTTTAAACTATTTAATCACCACCGAGATAGCATAATTTCCTTAAGGAATATTTGGTAACCCAAAAAAAATACATGGATACCTCATCCCATTTCCAAACTGGTATTATAAGATAATGAAGAAAACCATAAGGATTGAAATGATCTACCTTTATCTATTGGTAGGTGTAACAAGGAGACACATAATCAGCAATTTCATGCTTTATACACATCAACCAGAATCAACGCCTCAAGTCATAATACATATTTATAGTTACTAGATGAATAGCCCATGAATAACAATAATAATAATAAACTAAGATCCTCATAGATTCGAGGATGAAAAATCAGTCCCCAAAATTGAGAATACCATATGAAGAGAGAGACCAACCAGAGATGGTCTCCCCACAATATAGGGTTTTGTTAATTCCTCTAAACTCTACATCCTACTTTTGAATCTATAGAATTTACTCAAGTATAGATGATCATAACTTAACACTAGTTAGAAACATACCTAAAATTTCCTCCTAATCATCCATATACAACTGAGAAAAAATCCCCAATAGGTTGCATGCTTCTTTCAACTACAAAAAAAACCTACGATGGGATATTCCCACTAAAATCATATGAAATGATGTTCTCTTTAATTGGTATATAGTCAATATCGAAGTCAAACATATAAAGGTATTTTATCCATCATCTCTATATATGATTCAAGTATTTATGAAGAAAGATAAATCTCAAACTCTTATGGTTAGAAAATAATATGAACCTTTCCCTTGAAAGATAATTCCACCAACACTTAAGTGAATTCATAACTGTGGAAAGGTCTAAATCATGTGTGGGGTAATTATTATCATGAATCCTAAGTTTAATAGAGTCGTAATATACCACTTGATCATCCTATATGAGCACACAACACAAATGATTTCTAAAATCATTATATAAAACCACATACCCCTTACCAAGCTCAAGTAAGATTAGAATAGGAGTTTATGTACGAAGTCATTTTAGATCATTAAAATGAGACTAAGATTTTCCTTCCTATATGAACTTCAATAAATTTCATGGTAAGATAAATCAAAGGTTATTCCAAATTATAGAATTCCATGATAAACCATTAATAATATCTTGCAAGACCAAGGAATCAATGAATTTCAAATACATTTTGTGGCTCTTTCCAGGAAAAAACATCCTTTAGCTTCTCAAGATCAATTGATAATCCATGTTCAAAAATAAAATTCCTTAAGAATTAAACTTCTTAAATCTAGAAGTTTCATTTCAAAATATTTCCATTAAAACAGGGAATACTTAGGATTTCCAAAAACTAACTCATATGGTGCTCGTTTTTGCACTTGGATCTTGAATAAACTAAAATATCATCTATGAACACTATCTCAAATTTTTTTTGATACAGATGGAATATCCAATTCATAAAATCCATAAAAACTGTAGGAGTGTTAGTCAAATGAAATGGAATCACAAGAAATTCATAATGGACATACCTTATCTTGAATTTCGTATTCGGTATATCAGACTCTCTCACACTGAGATTATGATAAACTGACCAAAGATCAATCTTCAAAAACCATTTTCCTACTTTTACTGATCGAACAAATCATCAAAACAGGGCAAAGCATACTTATTCTTAACTATTACTTGGTTTAACTTCTAATAGTCCACATATAATCAAAGTAAACCATCTGCCTTTTTGGAGAAGGGAATTGGGTCTGACCAAGTAGAAACACTATGGATAAAAAAACATTTCACCACCAGATCATCCAATAGAATCATGAGCTATTTCAACTATATTGGCTCCATATGATAAGAATGTATCAATATTGTCCATTTCCCTAGTACCAGGTCAATCATAAACTCCACCTCCATCTTTGGAGAAAGCCCAGTGAAATTGTATAGGAAAACTTTAGGAAATCCCCCAACAATAGTGAGATGATCAACAACAGAATAAATGTCATTAGGTAGAACAACTAGTATAGATAGGAAACTCCTGAGATCTAGGTAGTAAGGTCATGTATTACAAGACCTCAGATCCCACTCTCCCTGAAACATCCTCGATCTCCCATGGGACTAAGGAATCCCACATGTGCTTTCTGGGACCCTCAAGTATGAATTATGCACACCTCACTTTGATATTCTCAGTTGTATCTCGGATTTCAAAGATCTGATCAATCTTTTCAATCCAGTCCTCCACCTCTTGAGGTTCTTTCATAACTTTAAAGGATAATGGATTCTCATGCAAGAACTCTCATGATTGATCTCTTTCTCATAAAACTCATGGATGTACCTCAACATTTACTTTTAAATATTCCAATACATTTCGATCTTTGACATGAACTTCCCTCATGATAGCTTAGATAAAATTATTATCAATATGAGGATTCATGTAAGGAATTTCAGTTGCACCCTCCTGAGGAACTCACTAAACACATCTCATACGCATATTGTTACACATCGAAACAAAAGATATGATTAGACAAAGAATAATCTCAAATAAAACTAGAAAACTCGTAATTAAAAACTGATATTGACATCACATCTCAAAATAGAAGACACACACCCCAACATCCCATGGTAACTTGAGTCTCTTAATTTCAAGAGAAACTTAGGAACACACTACAACCCACCTCTCAAGCCCCAAACATCCTATCTCCAGATTATCAAATTTCCCAAGTCAAAGAAAAACCATAAAACCTGGGGCTCTGATACCAAACTATAATGAACCAAACTGAATACCCTCTCAAAATGGTACTTGATCCAATCTTCCACATAACCAAATGGAATTATCGATTCCCATGGGCTAACGACTAGAAACTGGGCATGAAACAACAATTTGAGGGAAGAATTTCATCCAACCTAAAGGAACAACATGGAACATATATACAACATATAAGACAATGGAAAAGATAAATTTATTCTATAACTGAAAAAAAAAATATTGGAAACCAAACAACTCTAGAGTATAAATAATATCCAGGTATAGGTCCAACCATAATGGACTAACAAAATAGGAAAACCAAATACTCCATATGATGGTGTGGGAAGACTTCTACCTTCTCACCACAAGCTACCCAAATCAGATGATATAAAACCTCATTGCCTCATTGTGGAACCTTCCATTTCCTTATAATGAAATACATTACTAGGTATATGAACCACTAAGGGTGTATGCATGGTGTGATCTAACAATCTTAGTATGGTTTCACCCATGTGTTACATATAAATTATTGAAAAATTAATCCAAGAATTCTAAACATTAAAGAAAATAAGGTATGGTAATGGTTTAAAAGTTATTAAATCAAAATCATGGAAAAACAATTTGAGTTCTCCTTTTTCTATATTTCTTAATAAAATAGGTAAATCATTTTGAAGTCATTTCATAACCATATTTCATAGAAAATATATCACATTAAAACAATTCATGTGTCACATAACATATCAAATCTATAGAAGTACAATAAAATAGTAGGAACCAAAATCATAAGCACAGGTAACATCATTCCAAGTATCACACTAGGTTAGGAGATTAACACTCCAAAAAGTGAACCCCCCCCCCAAAAAGTCTAAAAAGTCCCTAGAAAAATAAGGCCTAAGGAGCATAGGAAATACCAATGGGAAATCCCCCTATAGTGGATAAGACTTATCACTATACCCTCCACCTCAGTACCCAAGGCTTCCCATGTTCTCTATTTTTGAAACTAGTTCATCAAACAATTTCTATCAAACCATTCTTTGAAAACAAATTTACAAAAACAATTTCACAATGCTTTTAAAATTCTTTTCCATTTACTCAAACTAGGGGAAACCATATTTTATAAAATTTCTATTCCACACACACAAAACAAGTCTATAATATCATTTAATTTCATTTAATAAAAAAATTATCAAAACAGGGGCAATGTAGTTCACCAATACAGGCTAAAGATGGAACTCTCTACCTGAAAACTTAGGTCACACATGCCTGTAATAGAATCCACCACAATAAAGGATTAAAAAACAACATAGGCCCTCAAGAATAAAAAATGGATCAAGAGAGAAACAAGATTAAAAATCACTATAGGTCAAAAGATCAGATAACACAACACTATGGTGTTACCGTGATCAAAGAAACAAAGAATAAGAATGGATTACTCAACTAGAGAAATAAAATCTAACTGAAATGGTGATTAATCATTTAAATAATCAATTTGTATTGAACTAATACTCCCAACATCATCAAATAAAGGATATATATCGAGATAAAGGAGGTCTATAGAAGAATGAATGAAAAATTAGTTGATGCATCACTATAAAAGTTGGCCTCCCAATCATTACATGATGTGAAACCCCTTTACATTTCATGTAATCCCTGAGTATTACATATTCCAAAAACCCATCACCTTTTTATTAAAACATTTTATTTTAACATTACACAACATGTACTTCTTTTATATTATGTACATGGTTCATGAATTTTTTCTAGAGTCCAAATACATGTTTTTAATTCCATTTAACTCCATGTAATATCCTATCACATAGAAGGAAGCTTAGATTCTTACACAAAAACCCCAAACTAACTCAGGTATTCTCTAAAGTCAGTGAGAACCCCACAAATTCACTAACACGTTTATAACTAGACACCATTAATTCAAGAAAACATAAATCCTTGAACATTTGGTTAATTTTCTCAATAAATATTCTCTATCCAAAAGAGTACCCAAATACACCCAATTAAAGAGGAACACAAACAAAGAGAATATAATTACCTGAAAGAGGGATACAAGATGTTACAAAATTCTCATATCCACTCCTAAATGATATCTCAGGTATATCCTCTTCTCAGACTCTCAACTAGTGATACCCTAACTATATGTCAATCTTATAAAACAAACAAACCCATCTAAGTTGATCACATAGATCATAAATCCTTGGAAAATGATATTTTCTCATAATATTCACCCAAATAAAATTTCAATAATCAATAAATAGTCTAAGTTTCTAATATTCCTTCTTATATAAGAGGATAATAAAATCCCATAGTTATATTATAGGATGAATAAATACATTAGACTTTAGGTCCTAAAGTTGGACCTTAAGATCCAATAAATAAAAAAGTTTCATATGGTAAGATAGTATAGAAATAGGCATAATATCAATAAGAAATTAAATAGTAAACTTGACCTCTCTCTATGGTGGAAAACTAGAAAAATCATCTAGAAAGAACTCAGGGAACTCACAAAAAATAGCAGGAATTCAATCGCCCATGAAAGGGTAAATTGCATCAAGAAATATCTTCAAAAATTAACATGATAGTATCACATCATATAGAAAAACAGGCCCTACCCTTCCTAATCTAGAGTCTCACTCACCTTAGAAAACATGAATGACCCCATCAGAAGATATAAACTGAACTCAATGATGATAACCATATATTTGGGACTTATCATTGATCATACAATCCATACTGATAATCAAGTCGAAGATATCAATATCTAGAACTAAGAAGTCCCACTACACCTTAAAGTCATCTATCATCACCTGACATGTGGGACATCTGATAACTTCTTCAAACCTATTTCCCAAAGGCATGGAAAGATACAAAAATAATGGCATAATATTAGAACATATAACCAACACATTAACTAACTTTGATTATATAAAAGAATGAGTAACACCCATATCAAACAAAGCTAGCTCCATAAAATACAAGATAAACAATTTTCCATTAACATTAGTTGTAATTGTGTAAAATTCCTATAGCTTATACTCTACTATATAAAGTAATTAATTATTATCCACATGAACCTATCTCTTAGGCTGAGAATTAGACCCACTACCATTGGAGTCATCTACATTAACCTGTAAACCCTTGGTCAGAATAGATCCTGCCATACTGCGTTGATCTATCTTTTCACAAAAGTGTTGTAGAAGGCCATATCTTCAAAAAAACATGTAAAGAGTTAGGAACCTATTCCTAGTTAGTCTTGGTATGACCTAAATATCAACACTAGTAGAAAAACACCTGTTGTTGCCCTATCATCACCCCTGAGACTATTCTTGAGGACAACTGACCACTTTTATGCTTCCTTTTTTGGATAAAAGGCGCAAACTAGAAAATCCCTGAACCAACTGATACTCCAACCAAACCTATATTCCTAGCTATGTTATCTTTATCTAAATATTTTTTATTAAACACCTCCATAAAGGTCGTAAGTCACATGAGAATAAACATAGATTGAATATAAAGCCTCAGTCTTAACTCAAACCTCTAAGCCTTTAGTTACTCATTAGTGATAAGATCTGGTCACAGAAGCTCTAACTCAGTAAAATTGGCAGAATTTTCTAGAATGGTACACTCACCCTACTCTAAGGTTAGAAACTGTTAGGTATTTTCCACATGCAATTTCTCAGGATAAAACATATGCTTAACGATTTTCTTGATGGAAGCCCAGGTAATATCCTTGTGCCACTTAAATTGAAAAATAGAGTCCCATGATTTTATTCATGTTACCTCAAAAATATACTGGAAAATACAACCTTATAATCTTGAGGATTATTCATGACATTAAATATCCTCTCTATTCACTCAATACATTGTTCATATTTCTAGGGTCCTTGGTTAACACAAATGATGTGCAGATGTATCTTAGTAAATTACAATCCATGATCCACTACATGTCCTAAGTTCCCAACACCCACTGGACCTAGATTCTGAGTAGTATAGATAATATCTTCTAACAAATTTGGTTTCATGGGAGGATTATCCTGTGGAACCTTTCTCATATATGTCTATATTAGGTTTAAAAAATCTATTGTTGAAGGAATTGTCTAACAAAAAAAATATTAGTCCTAAGAAAATTCCAATGTCATAGGACCAACATAGGGTATTAATAATAAATATTTAAAACATTAATAATTTAAATAAAACACAAAACTATCAAAGAAAACCCATAATTAAAAAGGAATGGGTCAATTAAAATAAACCTCCCATACAGTTAATTTAAATGAAAACAAACTCTAAGTTGAAAACCTGGTAAAAGTCTCTGACCACCCATTGTAACTCAGTTTCATTCATGGAAGTGAGTTATCCATGCCCCTTTTCCACAATTACTATCAAAATTCAGATATTCGTAAATCCTATCTACCCAAGACATAGAACCAAACTTAGGTAGTGCTAACACACTTTAGGCTTAACATCCCTCTAATACTAAATTGTAACTAAATGACCTATGTCAAATAGACAATCCACCAAAACCTTCCTATCACATGATATAGGTAAAATAGGAAAATAGAAACTAGTCATAAATGTAAGAAAAAAAATACATACAACCATAGTATGAAGTAGAAATAGCCAAGATACCACAAATACATATATAATAAAGATTAAAAAAATCAAAACCAAAATGTTATTCAAATCCACATGTGACCAACACTCACCTCCAAACTAACCCAAACCGAAATTAGTAGAAATAATAGAAGAAAACATGATAAAATATTATCTTCCCTTTACTTGAATCAGGAAAAAAACATATACAAACACCTAAAGGCATAATTATGGTGTGATTCAAATCCCATTAATTTGGATACCACCATAGTTTCTACACAATATGTAATATAAATAATTAAATAATTAAATATTTTAAAACAAAATAATTTTACAATGTATTTTTATAAATACAAAACATTTATAAATAATTTTCTATTTTTCTTACTTTTATTTCTCTAAAATCATTTCATATTATCGATCTCAAAATATGACAATTATAACTGATAAAAACAGGAAAGGATATCCATGAATCAAAAGGTATATAGGTAAACACATATCCATTAGTCAACATATTTTGTGAAGTTATGTGATACAACCTCATATATAAAAACTTGTGAGAAAAAATATATGATTAAAGCAATCATGCAATAAATATCACTAAATGATAATACACCCCACATATGGGATATATCCTATTGAACACTATATACAAAACACTATAAATCCTAGATAAGTATAATGTTGGATCCAACCAATATTATGTCTTTCTAATAAATATCAAAAAAGGTTACCTCATATGGGTACAACACACACTAAGGCTACCAGTGTCTCTATCTAGACACACCCAAGGTTCCCAATGTGAAATTTTCTAGTACATTTTCAAAACCATTCTCATAATTATATAAAAGTTTTTCAACACCAATCCAATCCACTTTAGAGTTTGAAAACCCATTTCGAAATCAAGAAAATCCATTTTCAATGAAAAACCCATTATTAGAAACATATTCCTATCTAGGAAATCATTTGAAACCATTTATCACTTAAAATCAATGAACATCCCAAATAATTTTTTCAATAATGAAATTTAATTCATCAAATTAACCCATTTTAAGAAACACCTAACTCAAAATGGTATAAACCTAGCTTCTTTTAACAACATTGACTAAAAAACAACCTTAGAAAGACATGGTACAGCAAGAATCTTTTAAGGATCGATGGAAAACACTATCCAGCCACAAATCCATAGACAAACCAATGTCTCAACCAAAAAAAAGAACCAAAAGTATTGCATACCTAGAGAGAAGTAATCCAACTACAATAGTAATCCATCATTGAACGAAGTCATCCAGATGGGAGGAAGTCACCCAAAATTACCTAGGAAAATCCTCTATGTCAAGAGTAAGGAATCATATATGAATGAAATAATAATACCATCCAAACCTCTTTTTTAAAACTAACCCTTAATATTTTATTAGGAATATAATACTATTACATGTCGTTTAATCCATGAGTCCCACATATTCTAAACAACCCATAAAAACCCAATATTTTTTCATTACAAGATGTGTACCATTTACATGGATTGTAAAATTCTCACTATATGTATCCAGTTCCCAGGTTATGTCTGGTGGATATTATATGTCATGTACTCTTATTAATCATTATGTAATTTCCCAATGAACAGAAAAAACTATAGGTTTTATGCTGAATATTACATCAAATCACTTACTTTGCCATTAGAGGTATTCTCTAAATACCTTCTCGGCATTACTCAACCAACAAAAAAAGTAAAAAAAACAAAGTTTAAAAAAATTGATAAAAAGGTAATGTGGAATTACATTTTTGGATATGTAAGTCATATTATAGACTAAAATGAAACTTTTATGTTGAATGCATGCACTTTGAGTCATAACGGCCACATCATGTTTCAGATTGACATGAATTAGATTCCTACACATAAAAAATGAATTTTGGATCATTTTCCAAATGTACCAAGATAATATGATATTATTTTATCACTTTAGGATATTTCAATCGCATTATAGAATAAAATTAATCTTATATTGAAATCACTAACATGAAGACCCGGGGACCACATTGTGTGTTAGATTGATGTGTGGTATATTCCTGCATATCAAAAATTAATTATATGTAATTCTCAAAGTGTATCAAGACAATAAAAACTAATTTTATAGTTTTTGGTTATGTTACACATGTTTAAGATTAAAATGACATTTTTTAATTTGAAAACACACAATTCGAGTCTTATCAGCCACATCATGTGTCTGATTGATGTGTAGTGTATTTTTACACTTCCAAAATGAATAATGCATCATTTTCTTATAGAATAAAGATTCTATACTCTGGTTTTATCAGATTTGGAAAAGTGATTATATTTTTAGACTAAAATGACACTTATATTGAGAATGTACACTTTGAGTCATACCGGCCACATCACATGTCAGATTGGCATTCTGTAGATTCCTAGAGATCAAAAAATATTTATGTATATTTTTCTACATTATTAGGACAAACCAATAATTTTTTCTCAATTTAGGATATGTGATGCATGTTTTAGAGTCTAATAAGACTTTCTAAATGTGAAAAGATACACTTCGGGTCATGCCGCCCACATCGTGTATCAGATTTATGTGTAGTTGATTTTTACATGTTAATAATGAATTATGGTTTGTTTTCCTAAAGTATCAAGATAAATCAAACTAATTTTCTCATTTTTGTTCTATCTAAATAACATTTTAGACTAAAATGACACTATTATATAAAAAACTTGCAATTTGAGTCATACCATTCACTTTATGTGTCAGATTTATGTGAGGTTCATTCCTACATGGAAAAAATCAATTATGTATTCTTTTCTTAAAGATTCAATATAATCAAATATCATTCTATTAATTTTGTCAATGTGAATATTATTTTAGACTAAACTGACACTTTTATATTGAAAACACATACTTTAATTCATACCAAATATGTACTGTGTCAGGTTAATGTGAAGTTGATTGCTACAAATAAAAAATGAATTGTGAATCTTTATCATAAAGTATCAAGAAAATTGAGATCATTTTCATAGTTTTTTCTATGTGATTGTTTATTTAAAGTTAAATGAGACTTTTTAATGTAAAAAAATACACTTTTAGTGATACCAATAACATTGTGTGTTAGATTCAAGGGTGGTTGATTCTTACTCATTAAAAAATTAAATATGGTTCTTTTTTCTAATGAATCAAAATAATATGTGTTAGTTTTCATAATTATGGTTATGTTCCATGTCTTTTATAGGTAAATGAGACTTTTTTAATGTGAACACTGATAAAACACTATGTTTTTGAATATTTTATTGATAATAAATGAAATAATTTCCTCACATTGTGTTAAATATGTTTATTTATAAAATATTTGGGAGTTGATCATTCATTTGAAAATTTGGTGAAAATTCCAGTTTTACCCTTTATAGTGCACTGTAGTATTTCGAAGATAAATATTTTTATATTTATTATTTGATCTTAAAATTTTGTAACAGTTTTCCTAACTTAATTTTATACAAATTTTATTCATGACACTAGATCAAAATAATGAATTTGGATGGAGTAATTGGGCCATAGAGGAAAAGGTGGGCTGGACACGCCAGAATGGAGAAGCTTCTGTATTTCGGTCGTAACTCCTTCATATGGGTCTATATTGAGCCCAAATTTGGAGAGGAGATAGAAGACCCATATCCACACATTTTATCCTTCTATAAAGGTGGTCATTTCATGCGTTTTGGTGGTCAAATGGGCGGTACATGTTGGCATAAAATATTTGGTCGAGATTCCCCATTCACACTTGAAACCACTTTGAACCTAGCATCCCCACCACTCTATAAATTGGTGTTTTTATCATTTGGTGGGGTTGGGACGTGAATTAGAAGACTAGAGGCAGATAATAATTGGTTTCACCCAAATTATCCAACCATTGTAAGAGGGTAGCTCTTGAAGAAAGGATCCCCTCATCGAAGCCTCCTTCTCTTCTTCATTTTGTAATGTTTTCATTTGTGTAATAAACTTCTTTGATCTTCTTTTATTCTTAATCTTTTCTTATGTTTTGTTTAAATTTATTCTTCTCTTAATCTTACTAATTGGGTTGTAATTCCTGAGTAGAAGCGTTATTGGGTTATACCCATTATAAACCTTTGCACATGCAAAATGCTTCTACGATGATTACGCCACCCACAGAAGAGTAGTTCTTTTTAGTAATCGATCGACCTCTATCCTTCTTCATTAATTTATTTTGAATCAATGGGCTACTTTAATTAACATATTATGATATATTAATTGAGTTTTTAATTTAAATGAAACTAATCAAGCAATTTAATAGTTAACACAAAACACGTGAGGTCGGGAATTGTGTGAACTGTGAGAGCGCAACCTTAACCGGTAATTCAAAACCACACAAGATAAATTTGTAGAGTTAAAATACAATCCCTAAACTCAATTAATCCTCATTTACAGAGTGTTTATGTGCCTTAATTTACCACTGACCATAATCTAATCTTAGAATATCAATCAAAGCAGGGTGTTGCGATTGCATGTTCCAAATTTAGCCTAAGGTTAAATTCACTTCATCTTCGTGGTAAAGTTAATTCTCATAGGGTTCGGGATTTAACAAATTAAGGGATAATAATTAAGTGAATATTAATTTAAATGATAATGATTAATAAATTATTGAAGTGGTATAGTTAGATCGATTACGTCTTTGAAAATATTTTCTAAAAAAACATCTTCTTGTTGTGTCTTTTTAATCAAACTTCATTTCAAAATTAAAAACAAAAAAAAATGCAATCTTCTTCCAGCAAACTTATTCAAGTTTTATAAACTTAAAATAACCCCCATCCTTTCAAGTAGTGTTTTTGTTCTATTTTATTTTTGGAATACCTCTAGAAAGTTGTTTTAAATCTACTTCCTCCTTTGAGAGACGACCTTGGTCATCCACTCTGCTGCACCTAAGTACCCCTAAATCACACTAATAATTTGAGGGCAC
Organism: Viscum album; assembly: GCA_963277665.1. Taxonomy (NCBI): domain Eukaryota; kingdom Viridiplantae; phylum Streptophyta; class Magnoliopsida; order Santalales; family Viscaceae; genus Viscum; species Viscum album. The sequence continues at coordinate 1,874,573,010 of OY728150.1, read as the reverse complement.
CCACGACAGCACTCTTTAAAATTGGCTCCGCTGCCGGGGAGGAAATTACATTATTCAACCATTTAGAGGTATTTCTTTTATTTTTCATTTTATTATTTTCTTCACCTCTCTCTTTCATCTTTCCCCTTTCTCAAGTTTTCCTTTTTTCATCCTATTCTTTTCTTTTTGGACCATCAACTCAAACTTCTCATTTTATTTTACTATGTTCCACTTTCCTTCTTTTCATTTTTATTTGATTTATGACACTAACTAATCCTGAAGATCTCTTAGATCTTGTCCCTGAGATTGAACGTATCCTTAGGGCTCGAATCAGACATTCTCAGTCTACGGGAAGTTTCAATATTCAACCAGTTGGTGAATTACGCTCTTCTGGAAACATTGAAATTGGAATCTATTCAAATTCAAACATAAAAGAGGAAATAATGGTTGGAAATAATGGAAATGAACTTAATAGAACCATTTGAGAATTGGCTGTACCAGATATTAACTATCAACCAAATTGTATTGCATACCCAAACCTCGAATCGGACTTTGAATTGAAATCTGGATTAATTCACCTTCTTCCAAAGTTTCATGGCTTATCTGGTGAGGATCCCAACAAACACCTTAAGGAATTTAATGTGGTTTTCTCAACCTTAAAACCAAGATATTTTTTTGAAGATCAAATTAAATTAAGATCACTCCCATTATCACTTGATGGAGCTGCGAAAGATTGTATGTATTATTTACAACCCGAGGATGTAACTTGTTGGAACGATTTAAAACGTCTTTTCTTGCAGAGATTTTTTCCAGCATCAAGGACCACTTCCATTAATAAGGAGATCTCTGGATCAATCAAGCACAAGGGGATTCAATGTATGAGTACTGGGAGTGATTCAAGAAGTTGTGTGCAAGCTGTCCACATCACCAAATCAGTGAGCAACTCATCATTTGGTACTTCTATGAAGGACTCACAGCTATGGAGAGGAGCATGGAGGATACCACAGTAGGAGGGGCATTGGTGGACAAAAAACCAGTAGTTGCACGTGTATTGATCGACAAGATGGCCCAAAACTCCCAACAATTTGGTGATAGAGGTACACCATATGTCAGGGGAGTACATCAGGTAAGGCCTTCTTCTCTTGAAAATCATTTGATTGATACCATGTTGGAAGAATTGACCACTATGGTGAGGTAGATTGATTTGGCTCAAAAGACATCTCAATCCCCCTTGTTCAAGGCCTTGTGGTATTTTCACTGAGACAAGCCACCCAACTGACTGTTTCCCACAACTCCAAGAAACAGAAGATTGTGCAGCAGTGTTCCCTGGGAGACCATATCAGCAGCAACAAAAACAACCATATCCCCAAAAGAAGTTTGATCCAACATATAACCAAGGGTGGAAAGATCAACCAAACATGAGGTATGGCTTTGGACAACAACAGAGGTCACCCTTTCAACAAAACTTCTAGCAGACTCCGCCTTACAAGCAGGGTTTCCAACAACCCCAAAGGAGATTTGAAGCTCAAGCATCAGCAAGACAACAACAAGGGAATCCCACACCCAAGGTAGATTCTAACACTGATGAACTTTTGAAGAAAATTGTTCTTAATCAACAGAATGAGCTAAAGAGTCAAGGTTCGTAGATGAGGGAGTTGAAGTCTCAAATGAGCCAGATTGCCACCGCCCTCTATGAACTTGTAAGTAAGAATTCCAGAAATAAACCTTCCCAACCCACTCCAAATCCAAAGGGGAATGTTAGTGCCATCACATTGAGAAGTGGGAAGCAAATGAATGATACATCTATACCTACCATTCCACCGGGATTCACCTCAACTCTAGAGAAGTCGCATTCCATACCAACTGATGAGAAATCCAAGGAGAAAGACAAAGGTAATAAAAAGATTGATGATATTCTTCCTAAACCCCTTCCTTTTCCAAACAGGGTTGTTCAAACCAAGAAGATGGCTGATGAAGCAATTCAAAAGGAGGTTTTGGACACATTCAAGCATGTGGAGATCAATATTCCTCTACTTGAAGCCATTAAGAAAATTCAAAGGTGTTCCAAATTCTTAAAAGAACTTTGCACCAATTGAAGAGGGATCAAGGGAAATAAGAGGATCAATCTTGGAAGGAATGTTTTAGCACTCATTACACCAACTCTAGCAATGCCGAAAAAGTTCAAGGATCCAGGAACATTCACCATCCCATGTACCATAGGGGAGTTTCACTTCTCTGATGCACTTTGTGATTTAGGTGCTTCCGTAAATGTGATGCCTCACTCTGTATTCTCTTCCTTGCAGGTTGGTGAGTTGAAGCCAATAAGAGTAGTGGTGCAGTTGGAAAATAGAGCTACAGCATATCCAGCAGGAGTCCTTGAGGATGTACTTGTCCGGCTAAGAGACATGATCTTCCCAGAAGATTTCTATGTGCTTAACAAGGAGGACGATCAGGTAAGTTCTCATGCCCCCATTATCTTAGGTAGACCCTTCCTCAAAACTACAAAATCTATCATAAATGTCAATGAGGGTACACTTTCCATGGAATTTGGGGATGAAGTTGTGATATTTAATGTTATGGACTCCATGAAGTACCCATCTAAGGACCATTATGATTTTTTATCTCCCATTTAGAACCACCAATTAAAAACTCAATGGATTTTGATTGTCCTATTCTTAGGGAGATTATGAGTATTGGTTCTGTTTTAATATCTAAGAGAACTTCCACACCTATTTCTAATGAACAAGTCTCTCTAATATTGGATTTTGAAATGGATTCATATTCTGATCTTGATCATTTGAACTCTGATTATGACATGGCTATTGAGTATGCTGATGGATTTGGTGCTTTATTCTCTGATTATGATGATTTTTGTTCTGATACTGAAGTTCATTGTGCAGATATGTCTGTTACATCAATTTCTCCATCCATACATCACCCCCTACATTGGAACGCAAGCCATTTCCCCCAAATATTAAATATGCATACTTGTTGAGTGGTGACAGATTACCTGTTATCATTTCTAACAATATCTCTTTTGAATATGAAGAAAAACTTTTGAATCTATTGAGAGATAAAATTAGGGCAATTGGTTGGACATTGGCAGACATATCAGGTATTAGCCCCTCCATTTGGATGCATAGGATTCTCTTGGAGGATGGGGCTAAACTGGTGAGGTAGCCACAAAGGAGACTCAATCCCACCCTCATGGAAGTTGTTAAAAATGAAGTTGAGAAATTGCTCGAGGCAGGTATAATCTTTCCCATTTCATATTCTCAGTGGGTAAGTCCAATTCAGGTTGTGCCTAAGAAGAGTGGTGTTACTGTTGTTAAAAATGAGAAAGATGAGTTAGTTCCAATGAGGGTGCAAAATAGTTGGCGTGTGTGTATTGATTATAGGAAACTAAATCATTTCACTGGCAAGGACCATTTCCCCCTCCCATTTATTGATCAAATTCTTGAGAGACTAGTTGGGAAAACGCACTATTGTTTCTTGGATGGATTTTCTGGATATTTTTAGGTTCCTATAGCTCCGGAGGATCAAGAAAAGAATACATTCACCTGTCCCTTTGGCACATTTGCCTACCGAAGGATGCCATTTGGACTTTGCAACGCCCTAGGTACCTTCCAGCGATGCATGGTGATTATTTTTTCTGATTTTATTGAGACCTACATGGAGGTATTTATGGATGATTTTACAGTGTATGGGTCTTCATTTGATGAATGTCTAAATAGTTTGGGAAAGGTATTGAATCGTTGTATTGAGAATAATTTGGTCCTGAACTTTGAAAAGTGTCATTTCATGGTAGAGCATGGCATTGTCTTAGGGAATATAGTGTCAAAACATGGGATAGAGGTTGATAGATCTAAGATAGACATTATTTCATCCTTACCCTATCCTACATGTGTGCGTGGTGTTAGATCTTTCCTAGGGCATGCAGGATTTTATCGGCGCTTCATCAAAGATTTTAGTAAGATTTCTCTTCCTATATCAAGATTACTTCAAAAGGATTCTGATTTTGTGTTTGATGTTTCTTGCAGGAATTAATTTGATGAGCTAAAACAACGTCTGACCACTCCACCTATCATACAACCCCCACTGTGGGAGATTCCTTTTGAGCTTATGTGTGACACATCCAACTTCTCAGTTGGAGTTGTCTTATCTCAGAGGGTGGAAGGACGTTCACATGTGATTTCCTATGCATTAAGGACATTGGATTCAGCCCAATAAAACTACACTACCACAGAAAATAAGTTTCTTTGTATCATATTTTCTTTAGATAAATTCTGTTCATATTTATTGGGCTCTAAAGTAGTTGTTTTTTCTGACCATGCAGCTTTGAGGTACCTCATAAAGAAGCCAGATGCAAAGCCCAGGCTGATTCGATGGATACTCCTTGTTCAGGAATTTGATATTGAGATAAAGGACAAAAAGGGGTCAGAAAACTTGGTGGCGGACCACATGAGTAGTCTTACTCACACACTACAGGGTGACACCTTGGACTAGGTACCACTTCGGGACACTTTCCTCGATGAGCATCTCTATACCATCTCAGGTACGCATCCTTGGTATGCTGATTTAGTTAATTACATTATTGCCTCTGAAATCCCAGTTAATTTGAAGAAACATCAAATCCAAAAATTAAAAATTGAGTCTAGGTTTTATGTTTGGGATGATCCTTACCTCTGGTGCATGTGTAGTGACCAAGTTATTAGGAGGTGTATTCCTGATCATGAGTTTGAGTCTGTTTTTCAATTCTGTCATACACTTGCATGTGGTGGACACTTTGGACCCCAACGGATAGCTAGGAATGTTTTGGACTCTGGATTATATTGTCCTAGTTTATTCCATGATGCCCATGTGTTTTGTAAGTCATGCTCTCATTGCCAACACACTGGGAATATTTCTAGGAGACATGAGATGCCCCAACAACCCATACTATTCTGTGAGATTTTTGATGTGTGGGGAATTTATTTTATGGGTCCTTTTCCAAGTTCATATGGTTTCTTGTATATTTTGGTTGCTGTTGAATATATGAGAAAATGGGTGGAGGCCAAGGCCACCAAGACTGATGATTCTCATGTTGTTGTGGATTTTCTGAAGGCACATATTTTTTGCAGGTTTGGAGTACCAAAGTCCATCATCAGTGACCAAGGGACACACTTTTTAAATAGGAATTTTTCTTCCCTCCTTCTAAAGTATGGGGTGACACACAAAACATCAACACTATACCACCCCCAAAAAAATGGTCAGGTTGAGGTTTCAAATCGTGATTTGAAACAAATATTGGAGAAAACTGTGCAGCCAAATAGGAAGGATTGGAGCAAGCGCTTGGATGATGCATTGTGGGCTTATTGGACAGCATACAAGAAACCCATTAGTATGTCCCCATTTCGGATTGTTTTTGGGAAAGTGTTTCATCTCCCTGTGGAAGTTGAGCATCGGGATTATTGGGAAATAAAGAAATGCAACATGGATTTGGCCCAAGCTGGAATCCAAAGGAAGCTTCAAATTCAAGAGCTTGAGGAGATTAGATTGTCTTCATATGAGAACTCAAGGTTCTACAAGGAAATATCAAAATAAGCTCATGATATAATGATCCAACAAAGGGAGTTTCATGTTGGAGTGAAAGTCCTTCTCTATAGTTCACGACTGAAGCTGATGCCTGGTTTTTTTCATTCCAGATGGCTAGGTCCTTATATTGTATCTAATGTTTTTCCTTATGGTGCAGTGGAGATCACACAAGAGGACACTAGAAGAAGCTTTACAGTCAATGGGAAACGTTTGAAGAGATACATTGAGGGACTTCCTACTTATGCAGTGGATTTTATCACACTACATGACCCCATCATCACTTGAGCACGTTAGGCTGTTCCTAACCCTTTCACTTTTATATTATTTGTCCAATTTAAATATTCTGCATTTCATGTGCATATATCATCTCATGGGTTCACATTGAGGACAATGCAATATTTTAAGTATGGGGGAGGGAACCTTTTAGTTTAGTAATTTCAATAGTTTTCCTGTTTAAAAAAAACAAAAACAAAAAAATTGTGTATTTTTCAAATTTTGTGTGTTTATTTTTCAATTTTCTTTGTGTTTTTGAAATTGTTAAGCTGAAATGATTCTCATCACAATTTTAAAATGCTTATAAATGAGTGATACAATTTATCCCAATAAACTGAGCTTAAATGAATGCTGAAATGACTTTGTTTCAAGTTCAAATATTTAGTGATTTCATGAAAAGTACACTGAATTTTGAATCCCATGCCACATCTCACTGTCTAAATATTTGAAATCACTTTCATGTGAGGCTTTTGAACCATTATTTTCAGATTCTTTACATTCACATCACTTCTTGAGAGAACCAAACCATGCTTGATTTAACCAGAATTTGATTTATTTCTGTCAAAACTTGAGGGTTTGAGGTACTTATGTTTAAATGATTGAGGCATTTGTTTGGTATTAAAGCCCCTTTTTCAAAGAATCCTTTTTTATAATGGCCTACCTTGAACATTTAATCCTTGTAGCTCTTAGAATCCATGCACAGCCTGTTAGGTTAGCCACATTACAAGCCAATTTTCCCTATCCAACCAAATCATGAAGTGAAATTGCATAATCTAGTTGAGCTTAAGTGTGGGGGAATCTATCTTGTTTTGTGCTACCACATTCTGTGATACTTTGGGTGGAAAATTAAATTCTGAAGAGATGTGTTTTTGGCTGATGAAAATCATTATATTGAAAGTTGTTCCTTTTCTGGAGCTTTTAATTGAGGTGGAAATTTGTGCCTATTTGGAGCTTTCAAGAAAATCATGTTTGAGAAGATTGACTTTTTTGATGCTGAAATGATGAATGGTGTAAAATTTCCATTACTTTTCATGATGATGGAGCTGAAATGATACTATGGGGATTGAGGAGAAGACCATATTTAAGTGAAAATTAGATTAATGCAATTTTGCTTCAAAAATAGTCAAGCTCTCCTCATTCAGCCTCAGAGTTTTTCACATCTTAATCCTACCAACCGAAAGCCAAAGAACAACCCTAAAAAGTCCTCATGATAAACATATGTCCTTGACTCACATCGGGTAGCGATATAGGAGTTTATCAAGCCTATGGTGACCCTTGTATGAGTTTGGATGAGAAAGACATTGCAAAAAAATGACATTTGTGTGATAAGAGAAAATTCAAGGGAGGTAAGTGTTTTGTGCATGGGAGGATAAATAAAGTGGAAATATATTGAATGATATAAATGAAGAACTTGAAATAATGGTTTTTTATGAGGCATGATATCTTTTTTTTCTTGGTGTGTAATTGTTTGATCTCAAAGATATGTGTTTTAAAATTAGTTTTGATTTGATATTGATGTTTACTTAATATGAGATTTTGCTCAGGAGTGCAAAAGGGTAAGTGTGGGGGAGTTGATAAAACACTATTTTGTTAAATATTTTATTTATAATAAATGAAATAATTTCCTCACATTGTGTTAAATATGTTTATTTATAAAATATTTGGGATTTGATCATTCATTTGAAAATTTGGTGAAAATTCCGGTTTTAGCCTTTATAGTGCACTGTAGTATTTCGAAGATATATATTTTTATATTTATTATTTGAACTTGTAATCTTTTAAAAGTGTTACTAACTTAATTTTCTACAACTTTTATTCAGGACACTAGATCAAAATAATGCATTTGGATGGAGTAATTGGGCCATAGAGGCAAAGGTGGGATGGACACACCAGAATGGAAAAGCTTCTGTATTTCGGCCATAACTCCTTCATATGGGCCTATATGGAGCCCAAATTTGGAGAGGGGATAGAGGACCCATATAATCATATTTTATCCTTCTGGAAGGCCGGACAATTCACGAGTTTTGGTGGTCAAATGGGCGGTGAAAGTTGGAATGAAATATTTGGATGAGATTCCCCATTCACACCTGAAACCACTTTGAACCTAACCTCCTCACCACTCTATAAATTGGTGTTTTTCTCATTTTGTGGGGTTGGGACGTGAATTAGGATATTGGAGGCAGAGGATAATTTGTTTCACCCAAATTCTCCAACCATTTTAAGAGGGGTATCTCTTGAAGCAAGGATCCCCTCATCGAAGCCTCCTTCTCTTCTTCATTTTGTAATGTTTTCATTTGTGTAATAAACTTATTTGATCTTCTTTTATTACTCATTTTTTCTTCTGTTTTGTTTAAATTTATTCTTCTATTAATCTTCCTAATTGGTTTGGAATTATTTATTAGAAGCGTTATTGGTTTATACCCATTATAAACCTTTGCACAAGCAAAACACTTCTACGATGATTACGCCACCCATGGAAGAGTAGTTCTTTTTAGTAATCGATCGACCTATATCCTTTTTCATTCATTTATTTTGAATCAATGAGATACTGTAATTCACATATTATGATCTATTAATTGAGTTTTTAATTTAAATTAAACTAAGCAACCAATTGAATAGTTAACACAAAACACGCGAGGTCGGGAATTGTGTGAACTGTGAGAGCGCAACCTTAACCGGTAATTCAAAACCACACGGGATCAATTTGTAGAGTTCAAATACAATCCCTAAACTCAATTAATCCTCATTTATAGAGTGTTTATGTGCCTTAATTTACCACTAACCATAAGATAATCTTAGAACACCAATCAAAGAAGAGTGTTGTGGTTGCATGTTTTGAAGTTAGCCTACGGTTAAATTCACTTCATCTTTGTGGTAAAGTTAATTCTCGTAGGGTTCGGGATTTAACAAATTAAGGGATCATAATTAAGTGAATATTAATTTAAATTATAATGATTAATAAATTATTGAAGAGGTATAGTTAGATCGATTACATCTTTTAAAATATTTTCTAAAAAACATCTTCTTGTTGTGTCTTTTTAATCAAACTTCATTTCAAAATTAAAAACAAAAAAAATGAAATCTTCTTCCAGAAAAATTCTTCAAGTTTTATAAACTTCAAACAACCCCATACTTTAAAGTAGTGTTTTTGTTATATTTTATTTTTTTAATACCTCTAGAAAGTTGTTTTAAATCTACTTCCTCCTTTGAGAGATGACCTTGGTCAGCCACTCTACTGCACCTAAGTACCCCTAAATCACACTAATCATTTGAGGGCGCCCACGACAGTGCTCTTTCAAACACATCCACATTGAGTAATATGAGAAAAATAATATTCCATATTAATGTTTGGTTTATTCCTACATGTGAAAAATAAATTATAGTTCATTTTCTTAATGTATCAAGACAATATGAGTTTTTTTGCTCATTTTTGGCTATGTGAATCAAGTTTCAAAATAAAATGACACATATAATGAAAAAAAGAAATTTGAGGTATACCAGCTATGTCGTGTGTAAAATTAATATATCGTCAATTATTATACATCAAAAATAAATTATGGATAATTTTTATAAGTTAGAAAGTCAATCTGATCTTGTTTATCTAGTTTTGGCTATGCTGCATGTCTTTTAAAGTTAAATGAGAATATTTTAATGTGAAAACATTTACTTTTAGTCATACCAGCCACATCATGTGTAAGATTGAAATGAGATCAATTCCTACACATAAAAAATGATTTATGTATCATTTTCATTAGGCATAAAGACAATATAAGCTTGTTTTCTTATTTTTAGTTGTGTGAATCATGTTTTAGTCTAAGATAAAATTGAAAAGAAGCACTTTGTGTCATACCATACATATCCTACATCAAAGTAATTTTTTATTGATCCATATAAATCCAAATTTAATAATGGATCATTTTACTAAAACATTAAGACAATATTATCTTGTTTTCTTGGTTTTGGTTATGTAAATCATGTTTTAGAAAAAAAATAAAAAAAATTATTGTGAACATGAACTTGGATTTCTACTGGTCACATCATGTGTTGTATTGATGTGTGGTCAAATAATCATGATCATTGAGATATTATAAAAAGTACCCACATAATATGTAGTCACATAAATTTTATTTTATCAAATACTCTGACATTATGTTCTCTTCTCACTCATATCTAAACAAATATACTTATTATTTTAAGTATGTATAGTGTTGAAAATCCTAGTTGTACTAACAAATATAGACAAATAAGTGACTAATAATATTTTAAATGAAATTATAATTACTTTTAGAAATACATAATTATATATTCTATTGATATGATGTTATATGATATCTTTTATAAATTTACAAATATATCATGCCCAATTACTGTTATTATTTTTTGGGACACTATAGAAACATTGAATAAAATAATTAATTTTTTTAAGGTATTTTTATAGTTAAATGTTACTATATAAACCTTAATACACCACTATTTTTATAAATCCATAGGTTTCTTGTGTTCAATCCCTAACCTCATACCATAATTTAGATGATATTTATATATCACCCTATCATAAAAAAATATCATTAAAACAAACACTAAAATGTATAATATGAAGTTTATCTATATAATATTTATGGTAAAACATTACAAATTCACATTGGACATCATGTATGATTAATTTGATGGATATCCATGATTTAGATCCAAAAAAATAAACATTCAGGGTATCGAAATTGGATGATATGGGGATATAGTGATTTCTAAAAATCAAAAACAAATATGTATTGGAAAAAAAGAAATATATATTTTTTATTATTAGATTTGAGAGTTTTTCCCCAATATCATATGCATAAAGAAGAGTGTGTCATCTATTATTTTATTTTCAAATTTTATATTTAGTTCATCATTTTTTTCAATTTTTTCATTTCTAAAATAACATACAGAATATAAATGATATCATTATTAATGAATCCAAATTTTTCTTCGCAGGGGTCTCCCATTATATAGTAGTAATACATTTGCCTGTAAAAAATATAAATAGTTATTAACTATAATGAATACAGTAAATCATTTTTTGGAAAAAAATATTATGAAAACATGAGCGAGAAACTTTGGGATATACTGAACACTAAGTGGGGGGTGAATCATTATTGGGATGTTTTTCACCAATTATAACTTTTATCCATTTTACCTCTTAAACATATTAAGATCTTCATTATTCTATTCTCTTTTTCTTATCACATGAAATTATATGAAAGTAGTAAAATATATCGCACAATAAGAGTATCTAGTCCTTGGAATTATCTAGAAATAAGAGTATCCATTTACAAGGTTCACTACTCAATAAGAGTATCTAGTACTTAAAATTATCTAGAAATAATCAAACCACACAACAAATAGATAATAAACCATTAATAGTGGTCAAAAAACCAAGTAATAACCATTCACATGTATTTTACTATAGTAAAATGAAATTGAAAGTTTTCTATCTCTTTTATGGTTTTTCATATTTCCTTTGAAGAAGTATTCACCTGTTAAGGTTCTTTATGACACAAATAAATTATTCACCTGTTGAGACTTCTGATTGATGTAATAGTGCTTCTTTTCTCTTCCACCTTCTTCTTCACTTTTTTATTTTACAAAAAACATGCAACAAATTCTTTTTCTTATTCACAAAAATATCTTAAATGTTGCTCTTTCTTCTTAATCTGACTTCAATCACAATAATATGAATATGTTTTGGAATGATAATCTCCTAATTCTTCTTCAAACCAAATGATAATCAATGCGCTATTTAGTATCTTGTAAAACCTATTCTTCAACTTTATAGCACACTGAAAGTCTAAACATTATAGAATAATAAATATCCTTAGTGATTATTAAATCAATGAAAGAAATGATCCACATCATCACAATTACTTATTTTTCTTTTGGTCTTTGAAAAACAACATGAGGTATTAAATTGTTGTGTCATTTTCTTAATCCCCATAATACATAATCTCAATAATGATAATTTTATCGGTTATATATAGTTCTTTGTGAAACAAATATTTGAGAAACTGAGTTGAAATATTCTTTCAATACTATTTTATGACCTTGAACCACTAAATGTAATATCACATGAAGTTATTATATCATGTTCATTCAAACATTGAATATTTCAAGAACATATTAGTTGATGATCCATATTATTTTATGTTTTTAGGGTATGTCCCAACCCGGGTTCCACTCAAAGATTCCCCATACTCGATTGGATACATGGCCTCTAGAACCCATCCTTATACCCTATAGGTTACTGACTAGTATAGAGGGTGTAGGGTGTATCCATGGGGAAACTATGCCCTCATTACCAAAGTGTAGAACAATGGAAAGATATAATAAGTAGATAAACAAACAATAGTGGAAGTATAATAAACAATAATAAAATGAATACAAGAATAAACATACAAGAACTAAATAATAATCATAAACTATAAAATGAATCATATACAAAATGATGATGATATAAGTCATGTCTCTACAAAATTGGAAAATCGGTATACATCAAAGAAGGCAATACTTTCTATAAAGAAGAAGAAAAAAAGAATCTGAAAACAATTCATGAATCTTATGGACCGGACCGTCCATTTTACTACCAAACTCCATCTTAATGAAATCAAGCAAGATCGGGTGTCCAAAGTGGAATAATTCTTCTTATCAACACATGGATGCATATAATATGCTTGGGTACCATCAGCGGCCCAGATAGCTTGTGAGATAAATATCAATAGGCCACCACCAATGGAATCTATAACATTTATTCTACAAATTCAAAGTAAAAGAGTGTGTAGTTATATATAAAAGTAAATACAACATAGTGAATTAAACACCCAGATACTTGCTTCAGCCTCAGTTGGTGTTTGAACATTTAATCATTTAATTAATTATGTTTTATTTTATATTAAGTCAAGTAAGAGGATCCAAGGTAGTACCAATGAATCCTATAATAATAATAATAATAGATTATCCAAGTTTGTAACCAAGGAATCCTTTATAATGATGATAATGAAATAGGATCCAAGGTAGTAACCATAGAATCCTTCACCTCCGGGGTAGATTTAACTCATTAATAATTTGTATCATGGATATAAGAGGTATGAGTATAATACAAGGGTAATAAACCCTGCAATTCCATTGTAATATGATTCTTATCGAGTCCAAGGATCTCATCCAAGGTAATCACAGGATAAGCAATGACTAGGCCCAATGGGTGTATCACTGGCACCACATGTCCAAAGACGTCATTCTAGATCCAAGGAGTGTATCCAAGGAATCTGAATATCTAATTGATAGTGAAGGTATACTACAATGTATTTCCATGAATCCTATAGTAAACATGGACCAAGTTCTAAGGTGTTTATCTCCCTTGGAAATCGGCTCCTTGAATCAAAATGGTGTCCTTGAAGTGCTCAATACATTCCCTTGGGAATCCAATACTAGCTGAATTCTGATGAATCCTATAAAGATAAAAAAGTTCTATATGAAAATATAACTATATATATAATTCCTTACTTAATTTATACCATTTAATACTCATGAATTTAATATTTTAGAAGTTTAATTCCATTTCCTTTCATAATAAGTCACAAATCTATATAGGAGATGAAAACAATTAGTACTTTGATTACTTAATCATCAATTAGGTTCATTCCTTTACCTTTCATAATCATGATATGTAAGGGTAAGGATATGAAACTAATGGCATTTAATTATAGTCAATTTTTCCAAGTGATATATATAATATACTTTCAATTTACAATTTAAATGTTCATTAATTAATTGGTACACATACCTTATAAGGATCAAGTGAAATCATGCATGTGCAAGCCATTTGAAAATTAATGATCCATTGATTAAATAAGGACACTTACCATATAAGTTTCAAGTGAAATAAAAACCAAATGGTGGTGCAGATAGTCATAGAAAAAACTGGTAAAGGGGTAAAAGAAGAGAAAGCCTTCTTGGGATGGTTTTTGTTGAGTTTATAACCTCCAAATGCATGAGTAAAAATTATAGGATGGGATCTATAACATGATAAGGATGATTATAGTAAATTCATATGAATTTAATAAGAAACTCCTGATGAAATTAGTGTGTGTGCAATGATGTAATTTAATAAAACAATGAGTCTTGAGGGATGATTCATCGACCACCAACCTCAAACCTACAACACTATCCTCATCCAGCATCCACCCTTAGTTTGGACTGGATGAGATGAAAACTAAATAATGGATTAATGCCCAGAAAATAGTTCATAATAGAATCATTTAAAGGAATACAAAAAAATAACTGAGCCAAAGGATCGAATCACTTACTGATGGATATCCAGCATGATGATCAGGAGATGAATCGAACTTCAGATGAGGAATCGACATCATTACCTAGGAGGAAGGAACTTGGGAGCTCTAGTGGAATAAAATAGAGGTATGTGGTGCTGGAAATGAAAATATTAGATATGGGTATGTTTATTAAGGGAATTTTGGTCATTTTATCTAAGAATAAAAGGGTCACGTAGTTTCACCACATGGTTGGAAAAATTGTTCCCCAACTATACGCATGGAACTTCCTCAAGGGGGGCCCTGCATGGGTAAGACACAAATTTTGAGAAAGCATGACTCAACTGTACTAGTTGGATTTGATAAAAATTTCAGACTAACCACAACGGTGTGCAGACTCAAGCACACAGTTAGGGGAAATCGTGTTCCCTATTTTCTCCTCTAAAATTCCCCCACACCATTAGGGGAAACTATGTGGACTGCCTCACATGGTTTCTACTAACCATGTAGACCAATGAGTTTTTCCACCAACCAGGGTTCCAAGATATGAACAGTCCCTGAACATCCCCATAACCTCCATGAACTTATTAGGAATCCACATTAGGTCCAAAATAAAGTGTTAAATTAAAATTTAAAGGATCGATACCTAATACAAAAACTTTTTTCTTACAGTATACCCCCTAAAGGAACTAATCCCCAAGTTTACCCTCCAAGGGTGGTGAAACAATACTAGAGAACAAATCCAGCTACTAAGAATGTACATTAGCCTCCCATTGCCAAGGATCATATTGTACCCAGTTTTGCTAACATAGAACACATATTAAAGGGATAGAATGACCCCATATAGCCTTCGTAATTTGTTCAATAATATGTATAGGATACTTCTTAAACAAAGAAGCAACTTCTAACTCAACCTCATCAGGATCAAAAGTATGAGATGGGTCAGCATGATAATGGAGAAGTTGTGAAACATGGAATACTTCATGAATTTCATGGTACCTATGAGGTAGTATAAAGAAATAAGATATCGTCCCAACTATTTCCATAATCCCAAAAAACTTAAAGAAGAATGAACACATCTACTCATGCCTCTGTATCCATCTATACCCAATTCTGGGTGATGCCCATAAGAAAACATGATCCCCAAATATGAAGTCCAGAGGTCATTAATGATGACCGGTATATGATTTCTATCTAGACTGAGAAGTATACATACACTTATTGATTATCTAAAATTTCTTTAAAGTCTCCTAAACAAGACAAGGAACTAGTGGTGCTTCCTCTCTTTTCTCTAACAATCATAGGGGAGAATGGAATGACCTACCATACAAGGCCTCAAAATGAATCATCTAAATTGTTTCCTAAAAGATATTATTGTAAGATAAATCAATGAGAGGGGGTATGCTTCTCCCAAGAAATGTCAAAATCAAGGACACATTCCTAGAGTATGTATCCTAACACCTGTATCATCCATTATGATAGGCCATTGGTCTGAGGGTGAAAAGCTATGATCAAAATACCATGTGTACCCAAATATTTCTCTAACCCCCGCCATAACCTCACTGTGAAATGGGAAAGACTATCTGAAATTATAGTAAGAGGGACCCCATTTAGTTGTATGATCTCATAGATATACATTATTCCTATAATATCAACTGATAAAGTATCCAAGATAATAAGGAAGTGGGATGCTTTAGTTAGTCAATTCACAACTACACAAACTTTGTCACTACCTCAAGGTGGCCTCATTAATCTAACTACAATGTCTATGGAAACATCATCCCATTTCCACCCTGGGACTAGAAGCGGCTATAAAAATCCATCAAGACACTGGTGCTCCACCTTAACCAACTAAAAGGTGGAATACTTAGTGATAAAGCTAGTTATCTGATGTTTCGTACTAGGCCACCAATACTAGCATCACATATATTGATACATCTTAGAGATGCCTGGATTAACTACCCACTAAAAAGCATTAGAATACCATATCAGTTCTTATATCATATTTATAGGAATCTAGACATGTCCATGTATACATAGGATATCATCTCCATCCATAGACCAATCTGGAGGTGGGTCATCTTCTGAAATACTCTCCTAGAGAACCAACCTTTAGGATATGAAAACTGCCCTCTCTTCACCCTATCATGGAGGGAAGTGGTAAATATCAAGGAAAAGAGATAAAAATAATTTTTTCTCACATGAAACTTCATCTATATCTTATAAAATAGGGCCAACAATTTTCATTCATCATTGGATTCCTATATGGCCTCATTTGAAGTTTTTTGAATCGGTGCATTAGCTACCACATTACACTTTCTATGCATATAGGAAAGCTCAAAGTTAAATGACTGAAGGTAATCAACCCATCATAACTATATGAGATTCAATTAATTCTATTTAAAGATATATTTAAATATCTTTTAGTCTATATACACCACAATATTCTCACCCATCAGAGAGTGTCTCGAGCAGCATAAGGCATGGAAAACATCTGCTAGCTTGAGGTCGTGTGTAGGTTAATTTCTCTCATGAATCCTAAAATTCAGAGATCCATAAACAAAACCCCATCCTACTACAACATAATTACACATAGTATAATTTATGATGCATCATAGAACACTATATATCCTCTTCTAGGACCTAGAAGAATTAGAATAGGTTCTAAAACAAGTCTTCCATTCACCACCTAAAAGTATTTTTTTCATTCTTCTGACCAAAGTAACTTGACACCCTTATTTTTATGACTAGTAATAGGTGTATAAAAGAATGATAATTTATATATAAGATTCCTATAATATCTATTCAGTCCTAATAAACTCATTATATCAAACAAGTTCTTGGTTTGTTCCATGGAAACCATAACACACACCTCTCTAGTTCAATGGATACTCCTGATTCCGAGATAATATAGCCCTAGAAGTGAAATTTTTTTATCCAAAAGTGGCACATAGAAATCATAGAATATATATAATGATATCTCATTATATTTAAAATAATCTCTATATGTTTATCATGGTATCTCCAAATATGGGAATACACTAAGATGTTTTTAACAATGACCATGATAAAAAATTAGATAAGGGTGGAAACCCCTATTCATAAAAGCCGCAAAAATGGAGAGAATTTTTTATGAATGAAAAACTTAATGAGATACTCATAATTACCATACCTACTACAAAAAAACTATATGATGTATGTTTAAAGGCCTGACTCAAACATGATGATAGCTCAATCTTAGGTTGATCTTCGAGAATACCCTTTCTCCTCAAAGATAATCAAAGATATCATCTATATGAGGAATTGGATACCTGTTCTTAACTTTAAGTTGATTAAACCACCAATAATCCATACAAATCATAAGGGACCCATCTACTTTCTTAGAGAAAAGCACTAGTGAAACCCAAGAAGAAGTATTGGATAAGATAAATCCTTAAACTTGAGATCCTCTAACTGTATCTTGAGAACCTACAACTCAGTGGGTTCTATGTTGTATGGAGGAATGGACACTGGAGTTTCTCCAAGAAAAATATTGATCATAAACTCTACTTTTTTATTAAAAGGTATGAAAGATAAATCATCCAGAAAGACATCCCTAAAACTATATATTATGGGGGGATAATATTCCAGGTGTACTCCGTACTCCTCCATGAAGATAATAGAAACCTGGGTAGTCGCAACACCTATCACATGATGATATGGTCTAGCTTTACCAGCCTAGACCTCCTACTCACCCATGTGGAAATAACTGTTACCCTCTAGTTATGTAAACAATGCCCTATAGAAATAGCAGTCTATATAAGAGTGATATGGAATCATCCAATCCATAATAAGAATGACATTGAAGCCTATAATCTTAAGAACAAAGAGGTTCCATAAGAAGGAATAAATTCCTAGCTAAAGGGGTAGTCCCTGTATTAGAATATTCCATCTAATCATACTCCCAACAGTGTATCTAGGGTCATAACACCATAGTAATACTAAATTTACACCCCCAGACTTTCTATAGTTGATAAGGATATAAAGGTGGGAGAATAATATATATCAAATAAAGAAGATACAATAGTGTATGCTACTCAAATAGTACCCCATACTGAAGATGGTTCTGCACTCTGATCCACAAGTATCGGCTATAATGCTTACAACTAACCTAACCCATGAGCCTATTCCAAAGCTAGACTACCCTAACCAGGTCCTCTCTACTGAAACTAACAATCAAAATTATGGCTACCATGGACTTGACCTCCTCCTCAGCCTGTCCTACCAATGCTACTCCAAATACCTTCCAGACACTGATTAAAATATCCTTCCCATGAAGGTATATTTTGAGTGGATCTACTTCCATAGGAAACAGATGGAAAGGTACATAGAATCTCTAAAGATTCTCTATGCGGCCATATGAACAACACTCTAGAGGGTATCTATCACACAAAGGATTCAGATTACCCTTCCTTCCAAACTAATGGCATATAATAGAGCTTCTAGTGTTGATACTCTTTTCACCACTTCTCTAATGAGAAACCTTAAGGGAACACTTCCTACTACCTGAAGAACTATATTCCTACATTGGCGCTAAATCTATGTACATAGAACTATCTCCTTCCCTTAGGTTTTCCTCAATGATATGATTCAGGTTAATAATATCTTAAAGGTAGGTAGGTGAAATAAATTCACCTAGGTATAGAAATAATAATGGATCCCATCCTCAATATGTCACACTCTTGATAGCTCATTACTAGATAGAAGAAGTGAAAATAGCTTTAACTCAGTAAAATGTGATGAATAGTCCACAATATACATGAATCCTACTTTAAGTTCATGAACTCTCTGGATCGATCATCTCTCAGCATCTTAGTAAAGAAGTAATCATAGAAGATATTCTAGAAGTTATTATAGTCCATGCCTTGATGAAAATTATCATGGGCAATCACATACAACCAAATATTAGCGAAATCATGTGGCATTTATATGGAAATATTGACCATCCTCTCTAGAGGAATCTCCAGATGATCGAATATTGATAGAGTGGCCTCTAGCCAGGACTCAGCAGCCTTTAGACTTCCATACCATGAAAATATTAGAGGATGTTGCTGCTGGAACTCACATGTCAGATTAACCATATTAGGTATAGGTCATAGAGAACCCTGCATGGACTACATCAGATATAGAAAACTCTCGTGATGATGAGTGGAAGTGCCCAGTTCAGGTATATAATGTGGTTCCTTAGGTGGCAGTCCTAGAAAAAAGATTGGTGGCTTAGGGGCCACCATCTATGGAGAATGTTCGTCACCATCCTATTGGTGCATGAATTGAGGATTTCATGGTTTAATAACTCTAAATATTCCAATCACACTTTTTAGAATAATATTTACAATTATAATGATGAACTATAGGAAGTATTTTATATGAATAATGGATCAAAAACCAAGGTACTACCCCAAATACCAACTTATAAGGCTAGGGTATTGTTAAGTTTTTAAGTTTAATTTATATGGGTTCTAGTAAGTGATAGTTTTAGTCATACTTTACATATTCATTTACTAGAAACTCTTCAATTTTATAGTCCATGATTTACTTTTATATTTTTTATTTTATTATTTACATATAACATGTTTGATTAAATGAATCACCCTTACTAGTGAATAAAGTCCCATATACTTTATCACTAAAATCAACACCCATTAAATTTCTATTTAACCCTATCTACATTTGGTCTCAGAATATAATTTGTAATATACAATGGATCAAATTAGTAAATTACCCATTCCAATACACAAGGTAGAATACACCGCATGAATTGAAACTGGTAGTCACTCAATTAAAATCAAAGAGCAACTCATATAATCATAGGTATATAGTTGTCATAGGTAGAAACCATTTATTTAAGATCCCACCATCAACCTATATAATAAAAACTATTTAGATTGATGTCGAAACTTTAAATAACCAATTACCTTACTCAATAGAATATGTTAGCAGTATAGGCATATAAATAACAACCATGGATCGCTAAAAAATCATAGGAAATAGAAGAAATGCATTCAATGAAATGCACATATATGGCATGGAATATGCATGGAATGTGAGATTTTAGTTTACTATCATGATGTATATAAAAATGATTCTTTCCTTTGATTAATAAAATAAATATCCATAAACTATATCAAAATACTATAAATCTTGTTTATAATAATAGGGTGAAAGTATATCAAATATAATAATATAAATACATAACAACAATATCACATTCCCAGGTAAATTGGTATTTATCGTGAACATGGGTCATCTACTCCTAGGAATGGCTCATGACTAATTTACAACATGTTTTTAATAAACTGTGTATATTCTAAAATAATAAGACAAATTAAAATAAAATGACTTTGTTACCACTTTGTGACATCCCAACCTAGGTTCCACACAATGGTGCCCTAAGCTCGATTTGCCACATGGCCTAAGTGCCTATCCTCATATTCTAAAGGCTTCTGACCAGTAGTAAGGGCCTAGGATTTGTCCTTGGGAGACTATTCCATCATTACTTGAGTGGATCACAGCGGAATGATATAATAAATAGATAAATAAAAAATAACAGAATAATGATAATGAACAAGTATCTAAATGTAGGAATAAATATCTAATAACTAAACAATAATAAATATTTGGAAAACTTAATCATATAAAAAATTATGATGATACATGTCAGGTCTCAAAAAAACTGGAAAATAGTTATACATGGAAGCAGAAAATACATGTTATATAAATGATGAGAAAGAATACAAAAACTATCCAAGAATCTTGAACATTGGCTTGGTCATATACTGCTAAGCTCCATGCTAATGCAGGAAAGTTAGATCAGGTGTCCAAAGTGGAATGCTTCCACTTATCAACACCCGCATACATATAATATACTATGATACCATCAGTGGAATGAATAGGGTGTAAGATAAATCTTAGTAGGACCCCAACAATGGTGCTTATATCATCTAATATATGAACATAAACTAAAGTAGTGTAAAAGTATATATAAAAGTATAGATAGTATAGTAATTTAAATAATGTGATACCTGCTTTAACCTTAGCTAGTGTCTAAACATGTTATCATTTAATTAATTATGTTATAGTTTATAATAAGTGAAATAAGAGGATACAATGTATGACTAATTCATCCTGTAGTAATAATAACAATAGAGGATCAAAGGTAGTAACCAAGGAATCCTGGATGATGATGATAATGAAAGAGGGCCCGAGGTAGTAACCAAGGAATCCATAACCTCAAGGGTTGATCCAGCTCAATAATAACCTATAGCCCAGCTATACGGGGTTTGAGTATAATCTAAGGGGAATCTCTCAAGTCATTCCACTATAATATGAATCTAACAGATTCTAAGGATCTCTTTCAAGGTAAGCATGAGCTAAGCAATGACTGGGTCCAATGGGTGTATTCATCTTTCCACATGTATAAAGACATATAGATAAATCCAAGGAGTGTATCCAAGGAATAATAATATATGAATGATAGTGAAGGGATCCTACATTGTCATGTTGGGAATCCTCTAGTATAAAAGGATCAGGTTTCATGGTGGGTATCTCCCTTGGCTACTAGCTCTTTAAATCGGAATGGAATCCTCTGATTTCTCAATTTATCCCCTTCCAAGACTGGATTAAGTCTGAAACAACTATAAAGATAAAAATTTCCATATGAAATAGGAATCATATACATAATTCATTATTTAATTAAATTCATGTAAAACTCATTCTAATTAATAATTAATAAGGTTTATTTCATTTCCTTCTATACTATGTGATAAGGCTTAATAAGACATGCAACCAATTAGTACATTGATTTCTTAATCATCAATTAGGTTCATTCCTTTACATTTCATTATCATAAAAAGGAGGTATAAGGAAATGAAAACAATGAAATTTAATTATAGTCAATTTTTACAAGTGATATAGATGATATGATTTCTATTTTAACTTTAAAGGTTCATTAACTAATTGTGACACTTACCATATAAGTGTCTAAGTGAAAGAATACATGTTCAATCCATTTTATAATTAATTATCCATTAATTATATAATAACACTTACCTTAGAAGGGTAAAGTGAAAGAAAACTTGAACATTAGTGATGATAGTCATAAAAAATCCACTAAAGGCATAAAATAGGAGACACCCTACTTGGGGTGGTCGTCATTGAGGTTTTTACATCCAACGACATGAGTAAAAAGTATAGTTTGGCCTCTAGAACATAAGAACGATGATTATAAGAAAGGTATATGAATTTAATAAGAAATTCATGATGAAATTTTCATGTTTACAATGATGGAAGTTTATAAAATGAAGATACTTGAGGTATGAGTCATATACCACCTACTTCGACCATATAGAACTCTCTTCATCAGGTATTAGCACTTATTTCATCCTATATCAGTATAAAACTATAGAATGGATCAACACCATAAAAATAGGGCATATTAGCCTATATCAAAATAGTATCTTTGAGATGAGTAAAAATGGATAAATGATCCAAAGGATAAAATCACATACCAATGGCTATCCAACGTGGTGATCAGAAGTCGAATCAGACTTCAGATGATGAATCGAGAACAAAGCCTAAGAGGAAGGCACTTAGGGGGCTCAAATAGAAGAAAATAGAGGTCCCTAGCGATGGATATAAAATTTGATATAGGGTTAAGTTTATTAAACACATAATGTAATTTATGTCATTTTACCTAAGAAAAATAGGGGTACATGGTTTGGATGCACAGTTGGCCAAATCGTGTGCCAACTGTGTGCATGGCACTACCTTAAGGGGGAACCTACACGGTTTGAGAAAATGTGCTCCAACTATGTTAGTTGGATTTATAGAAAATTCTATACCAACTGCATGGGATTGAACCCCCTGAGGCATAGTTAAGGAAAATGGTGTGACCTTATTTATCCTCTAAAACACCCTATATAGTTAGGTGAAACCATGCAGGCTAGCTCATATGGATTCTATTAACTGTGTGACCCGGTTCATTTTTCCATCAGCTAGGGTTCCGAGATCCGAACAAGATTTTGATGCCACCATAACCTATATGAACTCATTAGGAATCCAAATTAGATCCAAAACAAAGTGATAGACCAAAATTTAAAGTATCCATACCAAAGATAAAAACATATCTCTTATATCTCACTCAATGTGTTTATTGTGTAAAATACTTTTTTGAATGTGTTTCATGAACTTCAATGTGAATGAGATCATGCATGTGTTATTATTTATAGTAGTTAAATCATGCACACCTAGCTCTATTCTTATGGTTCTCTTTTGGTGAACCAGTTATATTCACATGGGGTCTTTAAGGTTATGCTATACTACTCAAACCCCTTCACAAAGACAAATAACTCACAAATACTCACTAATCCTATCTTCCTCTTCATGTAAACTATAAAAAGTATGTGGAACTTATTCTTATTCACATGGGAAAAACAATAGGGTGAACATATTCTTCATGAATGTGATGAAATTATGTTTGTGGTAGTTCTTATCATTCATGTAGATAAGTAGTGTCCATAGAATTCCTTAAGAATATTCAAGGAGCATCATAGAAACTAGTATGGTTTCATGGAACCAATTTTTCATGAAGCTCTACAAGTGTGATAAAAACAAGTTGAAGGCTCACAATTCTCTTTTATTATTTCTTCATATAAATCAGTGAGAGTGTATCACTTATTCATTGAATCATAGAAACCAATTCCATGTGCTACAAATGTGCATGGTTCTACACTACTTCACATAGATGAGAGTCTTGAGGAACTCTTTTCAATGTGAATATGCTCTCTTTTATTGAATTGAGATATTTTAAAATAAAACTATGAGTGAAAACCACTCTATAATCCTTATGTACTTCAGTATTGATAGATGATTTCATACCACCTTTATGCCATCTCATGTCTCACTTTTTATGAGGTGTAAATCAAATATTTGAATGCTTTAATATTCTGATGTTTATGATATTCAAACTTTGGTTCTGTAACACCAATAATAATAGTTTCCCTTATTATGTTTTAAAAATTCACAATGTGAGTATATCACATCCACATGATAAAAATAATGTGCTCTTTTTAAAGATCGAAATCATTTAGGAAGATAAAATGATTGAATAGACTACTACAACTCCATTTTCATTCGGTAGTAATGTGAACTTCGACTTATCACATGCATTCATGACTTTGATTGCATGCATGGATGCGGTTTTATTGGATTTGTCTTGATCCTTTTCCAAGCTCATGGAATATGAATAGAGTATTTTTCATCAAAAAATAGAGTTTTCATCGACCAATAGATCTGATCAGTGAAGCAAAACTTTGGTGAGAGGTTGAAGATGATACATTTGGCTGATCAGATGATCACAATTGATCGAATCAGATGATGTGTGTTATGTCTATATTTTTAATGATGAAGTAACAATGAATTCACATCCCCATCCCACATAATACTTTTATTTAGTTATGTGATGCTTAATAATACTTAATGTTAAAACATGTGGTCAAGCCAATACCATGGTAGGAACTAGGACACACCTTTACACATGCCCTATATAGGATGCACCTCACCAGCACTATCCCACTCAAACACACATTGCATGACATACACGCCCATGTGCACCTGCCTATTTTCTTCATGTGGGAGATATTCTCCCACTTCCTCTTTCTCCATAGTTAGATATTTAGGTTGAATTACTCACAAATGGTCAACCAAAAGGTCCCACATGTTTCATTAATGTGGTCCCTGATTAGATGGTATATGGTTAACCATATTACTTGGTTAATAATTAGAAAAAATACATATGTAAAATATGATAAGTTCCAAATAAAATTCTAACCATACCCTTGAATTCATCATTAAATATTCTTCATGAAAATGAAGATTTTCATAGACTTCAAAATAAAACACATGTAATAAAAAAATATTTCATTGCATTCTTTTTTATTCCTTTTATAATAAATCTCCTCATGGAATAATAGAGATATTTCATGGTCTTCAATTCAACTTATTCACCTTTTGGAATATCAATTACAAATATCTCTTCATCATCAAATCATATTTTTCATTGTTGTCAAAAAAATCACCATTGAAACTAGTCTTTGATATTAATACTAGTTTAAAAATATTTAGACTTATAAAGTCCGAGTCTTTAAAAGAACATCCTTATGTGAATAACACCTGTGTAATTTCTTTTACATCCATTTTTCCAATCTATGTTTACTTTGATATCAATCTTTGATATCTAGGATACTTTATCAAGTTATTTATTTATATATATTTCAATATATTTACATTAGTGAAGTTATTTCATTGATCACCATTGAAAACTAGTATCAATCATTTACATCAAACACAACTCATTGATAAAATGGTATCTTTTATCTCCCCCTTTTTATATAGTGTAAATTCCTTCAAATTTATATCTAAATGAATATTTCAATATTTTAATCTATCCCCTTTTCTTTTATAAACATTCATTTCACTTTCTCTACCCCTTATTCAACAAAAATAAAATGTTTAATGGAATGTATATCATCCCCTAATTATAAAAAGTGTCATCCATTATTTCACACAAAGTCTATGTGATTCATGCTTGGTGTAGAAAACAAGAGGATTTTATTTAGACCAAAAATATATCCTTTACCAACTAATTTTGATACCCCATAAAAATAGAACTAATATTATTCTCTACAAGTGATGTTTACTTTAATTGTAGAATAAATATACTCACGTAAGATATAATACTTTTGTAAGAACGTTCAACCTAAAACTCCTGCACTCACTATAAAAAGTAGATAAAAAACATTCAAGTGTAACAAGAATGATAAGTGGAATTGGGGAACTTCTATAGTTATATATATCTTATTTAATTGATTTATAAAATAACTCCCCATTTATATTATGTTTATTATTATTTATAAACAAGGATGAATGATTAATCAAAATTTACCTTTTCCAATGAAATTATTTTTTGGAACATTCTAGAATGATTATATCTAATACCAATTGAAATAATGATTCTAGAAGCAACATCAGTTTTCTTCATTTTCCTCCCCCTCGAGGGAAACAATCCTCATTATGTTTATAATGATGACTCTCTTTAAGAGTGTATTTCACAATATTTCAATTCATAGAATACACCAAAATGGATCTTAAAATTTTTATTTCCCAGATTTAACAACTTGTAAATCTTCACCATGAATGATCTCATTCAATACATTTTTTAGGATACAAAATATAATATCAAACCATGATATTATCTTCTTAATCATTATTTTCTAGGATATGGAAGTTCATCATTCAAATTCATCAAAGATGACCATATATTATATTTTTATTTGAATACCACTTGTGGAATCATTCATCGATGACTTCTTCATCAGCATTGCACTCAAGAATTGACATCAGTAACTTCTTGTTAGGTTATCCCCCTGAGAACAACATTCACCTTAAATTCCCTACATTATAATAACAAATACAATACACAAAGATTAGGGGAATAAGGTGGATCTTCCTTGATTCATTATTATGAAAAAAAGTATGAAATTATTTTCACAACCAATTTGCTTCATTTCCTTTACTATTGACACTTGAATATCAGATCTTCAATTGTGATTGAGACTATGTAGATCTCATCATTTCTTAAATTTTTTTATGTGTGAACTTTATTTATTCAAGTGACTTTATAGAACTTGTATCACTTGTTATAAATATCATCTTCTTAAATAATTCTTCTTGTGATAGAATTATTATAGAAAAATTATCCATAGTATGTCCATAAATGTTGAACCTCACATATAGAACTTATTCTTCTTCATGTGTAGTCATTCAATTTCCTTTTAAACTAGAATTAACCTATGAATCATTCGTTTTAAGAATTATATCCAAATTTCTGACTATATTACTAACATGTCATTAAGAAGATTGGTCACAAGTTTGGTTTTTCCACATGGATTATTTTTATTTGCATTCATCATATTTGTTATTTAAATGCAGCACTTTCCTTAAACTTCCTGGATTTGAAATCCAAGTTCTTATCTCATTTATTACTTGAATTCTTCTTGAGATAATTTCTATTTATTAATTTTTCTTATTTCATCCCAAGGATGATTATTCTTTCTTAACCACCTTCCATGGTCTTATTTTCTCATCAGTTTCAAATACATGTCTAAATGACCATGCACCATTCTTGTGACCACTAATATTGTATGAATCACAAATATTTTCATGTTTTTCAAATATCTTTATAGTATATAGATTATTCTTAAAATATGGATAGTATTTCTTTATCTCTTTCTTACTCCCCCTTGATATGGAACATCATTATGCTTTAGATTTTAAAGGATTATACCTAAAATCTAGTGCACAATTCTGAAATTTGTTATAGCACTAACGCTGACCCATAAAAATTGATCTTCTTATTTATTATGTATAAATTTTTTCGGTATTATTCAAAGAATTTTGGGCCTTTTGGGGCACTTTTTCTAACCACCTTATTCATGGTGTTTGTCTTCTAACATTTCTTCATCCATAATTTTTTATTTTTTTTCCAAAAATTAAATTTCAAAAAAATATATTTATTTAGAATAATTATTATAATATTGTATGGATGGTACTTATTTCTTCACAGTTATTTGAGGTAGATCATTTAATATAGTCATGATCTTTTGATCACGTATTGGAGGTTTTATAACCTTAGATTCCTTTAGTGAGCATTGAGTACCAATAACAATTGTCTCCTTCTTTTTTGAAGTCATTATATGTGTCTTATCATGATTGGAGAACTGAAATTAAAATCCTAGAAAATTCATATTGATAATTATTTTCTGATCATAAATCTTAATTTTATTCTCTTTACAAGTATTATTTATTATTTTACCATCCTCTTTATGCATTATAACTTTGTTTTGTAATGAAGAGTCATGTTCTTTAATATTCTTAATTTTTTATTCCAATTTTAAATCCCTAGAATCAGTGCTATTTTTCAATTTATATTCAAGTTCATGGATCATTTATTCTAGTTAATTATTGAATTCTTATTTCTTAATAACTTATTTGATCCATTTTGAGGAACTTGTTTCAAGCTCCCACTTTGTTGCTTCAAAGGCTCCAACCTATCTAGAGATCTTTGAACATTCTAAAAACTTTTCTTTTAAATAATTCTCCATTACTTTTGATTTTTCCTCATGTTAAGTGATCTCTTCATGAATTCTTTAAAATAACCCACAGATAATTGATAATAATTATTTGTCATATCAATGCATCATTCACTATAATGCATCTAAAGATAAATAAATTGATATTTTTTCAATACCAACACTTCTTGGATATTATTTATTATAGTTATAAAAGGAACTAACACATACCTATTGATAACTTGATGTAGAGAGACTGTCCATCATCTTGGTGAAAACATGAACCACCTGCTGTTCACTTTTCAAGCCTCATATGTCTTCGTTGTTTTCAATTCATAGAGATATTGATACTTCCTATTATTTAGATAAGAGGGAATTCTTCTTCAACATTATTTTATATTCCCTTCTCTTGTTCATCATGGTCTTCATAGAAATATTATTCAAATTAGAGATAACTAAATCTTCACCGAAACATAACTTCAATTTAAACATAGTAAGAAACTCAAATCTTCAAAAGGGGATAGCTGTAATATAGAGAATCCAATAGCGTTGAACCACCCATTTGATACCAATTTATAGTACCACTTTGCGATATAGTATAAAATGAAAGGGTTTTGAATATTTTTTTGGAAACAATCACCAATTATAAAATTTATCCAATTCAACTCTTAAACCTATTAGGATATTGATTATCATATTCTCTTTTTCATATCACATGAAACTATATGAAAGAAGAAATGGGTAGAATATGATGTTTCTAAATGTCTCACTACCCAGTAAGAGTATCTATACCATTTCATGGTCTATAAATAATACAACTATAAAACCACTATAAAATAATCTTATAGTTGTGGTTGCAACACAAATGGAATAATTATTCAGTTGAATTTCACTATCGTCAAATGACATTTCATTTTTATGACTCCTGGATGGTTATTTATACTGCCTCTAAAGATATTCTTCACATGTAATACGTCTTTGTAATGCTAAGAAATCCTTCCATATATTGAGACTTCTAATGGATGCCATAGTGTATCCTTTTTCTTTCAATATCATCTTTGCTTGTTACATGAATAATATTAGGCAAGAAAATATTCTACTTATTCACCGAAAAAACATAAAATTACACTTTATTATTCATCTAAATTTAATCACAATGATATGAATATATTATGGTATGATAATCTTAGAATTATGCTATGACCCAAATGATAATCATAGTTCTGCTCAATATTTGGTTGAACTTCTCTTCTCCTTGTTATTAGACTGAATATGGAGATTTTAAAGAATAAAAAATCTCTATTGTTATTATTGAATAAATAATATATCAACTCAGCATCATCATAATTACTTATTTTTCTTTTTTTCTTTGAAAAACAACATGAGATATTAAATTGAAGTGTCACATTTTCAATATCTTCAAAAAAACAATATCAATAATAATAAAAGTATCATTTCTATATACTTATTAGTGAAAAAAATATTTTAGTAATTTAGTTTCAATATTCTTTCAATGTTATTTTATATAATTGAATTACTAAATGCACCTTGAAATATTGTTGTTATATCATGTTCATGAAAACCATTAATATTTCAAGCATATATCAGTTCATGATCCTTCTTATTATTCATGTCCACTCAATGTATTTTTAGTTTTTAATATTTCATTCAATGCGTTTCACATGTTTTCTTATGCACAAGATCATGCATATATTCTTCTTTACATTTTTAAAATCATGAAAAACTAGCTCTGTTTAATTGGTTTTCTTTGGTTAAAATAGGTGTATACACACAGGGTGTTGTAGGTTGTACTATACTAATAGAAACCATTCATGATGATAGATAATTAAAAAATCCTCACTGATCCTATTGTTAGGTCAGAATGGAATAAATGAAGACACAAGAGGGTGGGTGGTGAATTTTGTTCCCTTAAAAACCTGATAGAAACTGAACTTTCCTCTAAATATTAAAGTGATTCTTTCATTCCCTCATAAATTTTAGTAAGAAGTGGAAAATAAAAAATAAAAGATCGTAATGATTTATACTGGTTCTAGGTATGAATATCCCTTAGTCCACTCCACCAATGCTCTATCCACAAGCTAGGTGATTTTCACAAGCATGTCATTTTTCCATGAACATCTAAAATTAAGTGCAGGCAGTTGACACCTTAGAATAAATTCTTTTAAATGAAATTCTGGTTTTTTTAAAGGGATACAAAATATCCATATCTTAGTATGAGAAACTAAAACTACAACAATGATAAGGTACACAAATCCAATACTCTAAACAGATAATAGATTATGATGTCGATGCTGAAACAGCTTCAGCACAGAGTTGTAGTAGCAAATGAAAGTTGTATATGATATTCAACAAACCACAATAGCAAACAAAATACTTCAATATAAAATAGTATTTCTTTAAACAATGGTAGAGAAAATAGTATGTAGATGATCAAATAAATATGTCACTAAAGTGTAGATATAATAAATTATTTTTCAAACTACATCAAATGATTGATAAAGAAGCAACTGCAACATAGGATGATCTACCATATATGAATAAAAACCTATATTACTCCAATGTGTATATCTAGAGAAAACAATACTTTATTTTTTTTAACAAAAATATGTATCTAAATAATTGAACATCACAGTATTTAATATGATGTTCAAATTCTTTCTAGTCAAACATCTCTAGAAATATCACATGATAATCATGAATAATTTAATTAAAAGGCTCAAATAAAGTCATAAATACCCTTAGTAATAGGATCAATTTAATATGTTGAACACAATACATTGAATTGGTCTTTAATAATATTTAAATATATATTTACTTCTAGTAATACCCTTCCAAAAAATGTAGAAACAATCCATAATTCAAAACTTCTTTATTGACCATGTTAAATGCAAAGTTTGTCTATGTAGAGATAAACACAAAAAGTATGGTTGAAAAAGTACAAGTTATTAAAAAATTAGGTATAATGATCCATACATTTATTTTTCAAACATAGGTTTTCTTCCAAAAGTAGGGTTTCTGATCCATTCCAAATATAGGGTTTACAAACCATACATTCCACTTAAAAGGTAGGGTATGAAAAGTCTTTCTAAACTACTTATAAAACACGTCCTTAATACTTATACATTGATAGATCAAATATCTTCCCATTGTTTAAACACTAAAAATAATACCATAATAAAAAATAATTATTCATGTAATTATTATCTAGAAATTCCCTTAAAGAAGATTCATTAGTAACATAAAGTGGGTGTTTGTGAGCATCAAAATCAAAATGAAAAAAATGAAATTTATGAATTCACACATTCTCAATAATTTATCCATTTTTTATTATCACAAAACCCATAAAAATTATTAATATTAAAATAAATATAAAATTAAATTTTAAAATTGTGAGAATAAAAAAAATCAATAAAATTTCTCCCATATAAAGAAATTGAATTTTAAAAATAAATTTACCCTATATAAATTTTACATGTAACATAGTTATTTCTATACACTTCTCTTATTTATTCCTCAAAGTTTTATTTTTTTATCTTTCCCTATATATTTCATTTTTAATTTATCCATAAATTTCTCCCCATTTTATGAAATCAAAAATAAATTAATATATAGTTTAATACATTTTTAACATAGTAAAAAACACATAAAACTGTACTTAAACTAATAGAAATTAGAAAAACACTTGTATTTTACAAGAAAAAAATATCTTTGACTTTGAATAAGATAAAGTGTTGAAAAATAGTCAATATTTTAGGAAGGTTTAAACAGCTCCTCTACGCTCTCTAAACATTGTACTCTTTTACTAACAGCAGCTATAACTTATGACAGTATTTCTATTATCCTTTGAATATCTTCATATCTTTGATCTATTAAATATGATGATAACTATTTAACTAGTTTTTTTTACCTCATTAAGATATGAATTTGAAACAAATTTTCATCTAATTTTTTCTATTTTACTTGTCATATCCACTTTAAATTCATTAAATCCTTCTTTAGAAATTGTGATTTCATGGAAATTTTGATACTTCCTTTGAAGAGTATCAAAAAATATTTTTTAATCAGAATATTTTTCTTGTTCTTCATAATATTTTATAAAAAAAATTTGATATTAATCATCCTTCACTACTAATTCATTCACAAGATAAAACTGGGACTAAAAATCTGTAGAAAGAATTCCAAATTTAATAATTTGATAAGATTGAACGTCTAGTTCTTAAAAACCACATATTTCTACATCATTATAAGAATATTTTTAAAATTAATACATAATAAAGTAAAGTGAGTGTTCTCCAAACAAATCAGTCATAGAATCAGGAAAAGAATTTCCTTTATTTATATTTTGAGAATAATATTTCTCTTAGATGAAGCACTAGGTCTCTTCGTACCACTCGGACTGGATTCTTTAGAATTATTTGAGTTTGGAATTTCAAATAAGTAAAACAAAGGGTTTAAAATGGTTATAGAAGATGGTTTTAGGTTTTGAATGAGTAACAAGAAAGGTTTAATTCTAATAGGTTTCAGGCAAAGTTTCAGATAATTGAGAAAAATGATAGAATAATAATGTCATATTTTAATTTTCAAAAGATAGTTTTACACAAGAAAACTATTTTGAAATAAAAATTGATGTAATTGAATAAGATTTTTGAGAAAAAAAATTTAAAAAAATTGAAAAATTAAATAAAGAACATAGTTTTTATTAAAATAAACCAATCTTTCATCAAATGATATTAAATTAATATAATCAAGTACTACATGCTCCCCCTGAATTATAACTCTTCCAGATAACATTTATAAGAATATATATATAACTTTTTTTTAAATAAATTTTTTAACAAAAATTAGTTCCCTTTATAAATATTTTTACATATCATAATATGAAATTAAATAATCATTAATAAGTATGAATGATTTAATAAAAATTCTAACAGATTTATTCATCACATAAAATAATAGAGTGAGAATATTTTTAATAGTTTAATAATAAAGATAATATAAAATTTATCTACCCTATATAAAACTGTTAATACATTTAAAATGAATATTAAGATGGAAATGAAGTAATCTTGGATTAACAATTCCAGCTCCATGAATATTTCACTCAAAATAAATTTACAAAATTTTCAAGCATCCATTTAATGATATTACAATGTATTCTAGTGGTGACCACCTACTATAAATAGAATAAAAGTTTCTTTTGGTACCCATATTCTTTTGAGTTTATTAGGGTTATCAACTAAATAATTACATAAAAATTTTCATTTGTTTTGAGTAGAGACTACATAATCAATGTTATATAACTCCTTCAAATTATAAAAATTCTTGACACCAAAAAAATTAGTTTTTTAAATAATATTATTTTTCATAATATCCATTAATTCCATAGTGAAAACATTTAATAGTAGATATACACCTATATTTTGAACCTGGGGGAAAATAATTTCTCTATAATTTTGGTTTTTCTCCACTACCTCTAATCCTAGGTTTTCCTTTATTATTAGATTTGTTTTTACCAAGAATTTGATTCAAATAGTTTTCCCCATTAATAATCAATCTAGATTCTTATTTTAAATTATTAAATTATTCTAATAGTTCCTTGATTTTAGTTTCATGAAAAATACTTGTAATGCGTGCCCCCTCCTCCTTGGCTTGAGGAGGTGGTGAGATGCTACTTGGCCTTAGGCAACATTCCCAAGGCACCAAAGGCTAGAAATAAATTTCGAGGGCCTCAATTATGATTGGGGAATTTTTTTCCCTTATAATAAAACCAATCAACTAAACAAGGCATAACCTACCAATATTACATGATGCATGTCAACAATGTCTTACAACACAACAAGACCAAAGACCAATACAACAACCACAATATCCATATTCAGAGTACCATGCAAAAAACTCAAAAACAAAACCCTAATGAAACCATGACACACCGCATGGCTTAGCACCAATCTCTATGCTCTAAGAACCACCATACCACCCAAGAATCATGATGAACCACTGGAAAAAATGAGATGTTTTACCCTTACCTGTGTCCCGAAAAATGACATCTATAAAATCACCAAAGTGAAAAATAAGTGGGTGAGTATAAATGCAAAGTAGGTTTTTCCAAAATTACTTCCCTACACAAACCACTAGGATGAATCCATTAGTATATTTATATAAAATATTTTATATAAAACATTAAGTAGTGCAACCATTTCCAACAAGCCAAACACACCCTTACCAATCCACTTTTACCAAAATTCACACAATACAAGGGAAAGCCAACAAGAATGCCATAATCTATTTTACCATCACAAGTTATCACAAAAATTTCAACTTTTCATAACTGAACCTAAAAAAAGCATAACAATATAGTTTCATACATTCAAACCGGTAACAACCACGGTGGAACTTTTCATCCAAGCTTGTTTTCTACTTATCCAATCTAGTGGTACTTCGTGCCCATATATATTTAATGGTGGACCTTCCATCAACTATCCATTCCATTTTTATAGTGGTACTCCCTATGAACTTCTCATCATTACAACACATCATCCAAGATTCAAGCTAATAAAAAAGTATATAGCATACCAAGGCTACAACATTAAGAAAACAACTATCTCATAACCAAAAAATCTCTTAGGAAAGCATCCATTCCATATTCCATCAATAAAACATTCCCTTTTTTATTGAAACACATTTTTAAAATCCATTTTCAAAAACCATTTTCATAAATCAACCCAAGTAACTGACTTTAAAATCTCAATTCTAAAATCTAACCACAAGAACATATCACTGCAATATCACATTTTCCCAAAAATTACACAAGTCATCACACAATGAATTCCCAAAAAAATTATCAAACCAAAAATCACAATTAATTTCAATAATTTAATTAATTGAAACCAAGGCTTCTAGTTCTATCAAAATGGAGTCGAGAGAGAAGCCACATACATTAGGGTTCCGGTGAAATTGACCCACAAGAATCCGCACCAAAAATCCGTGAAAACTCTCCACCAAAACCACTCTATATCTCTTTCCCTATCATCACCAAGACTTAATATCATCACTTAAGGCAAAAAAAACCCTAGATCAACATGAAATAGATGTAGATAGATAAAACCAAGAGAGGTAAGAGAGAAGATCTAAAGGAAACTGCAAAGAAGCCAAGAGAGAAGACTTACCCGAGATGAACCGCCTTCAATTCACCTTGAAAACCCTTCAAATCCATTCCAAAAAGAGTGGGAGAGAACCCCTAGCCCTTGAGAAGAAGAAGTCTCGCATAGGGTTTGTATGGGAGAAGAAATTGGTGAGTTAGGGAAAATCCTAACTAACCCCATTTTAAAAAAAAAATCTTTTTTAATGGGTTCCATGGTTAGCTCCAACAGTTTGACAAACTGTGTGCTAACTATACAGATGCTACTATCTGAACAGTGGCATATCGCACGGTTACTTGGGATTCTCACATGGTTTCCCCTAACCATGCTCAAACAGTGTAGCCTTAAAAAGGCCTCCAAAGTTTTCCAAAACATTTCCAAACTCTCCAAAACTCTCCCAAACCTTTCACAACCACTTAACATACATAAAAAGGTATCAAAAAAGGTCAAATAACTCAAACTAGGGGTGTTACATTCTCCCCAAAATTAGACTTTCTATCCTCGGAAGTAGAGAACCACCAATCTGCTGAAAGAGCTCGGGCCATTATTCAGCCATCTCTTTCCCCCACTCCCAAGTCTCTTCCTAAATCTAACCATGATGCCTCAAAACCCAAACTAAACTGATGATTTACCACACAAGTATTTCTCTTGCCTATCCATAATCTGCACTAGTATGTGCACCAAAGAAGCATCTGGCTAAAACTCAACATCAACCCATCTAATCACATGGTCACAATCCGGCAGATACTTTTTCAAATATGTGACATTAAACACATTGTGAACCACACTAAACCATGGTGGAAAAACTAGCCAATAAGCCACCTATCCAATCCTCTCAAGTGTCTCAAAAGGCCCAATATACCACGGAGATAACTTACCCTGCTTTCCAAACTGATGATGTCCCAACCAAGGAGAGATTCTCAAAAATACGTGATCACCCACGTCAAATGACAACGGTTGTCAACGATGGTCCCCATATGATTTATGACTACTTTGAGTCATCTCCATCATCTTTATGACCAACTTTATATTCTTTGTAATCTCTTGGATAAGGGTCGGTCCAATCATCGAAGTCTCACCTGTTTCCACCCAACATAGTAGAGAATGACACGAATTCCCATTTAATGCCTCAAATGGAGACATATGTATTGAAGACTGATAACTGTTATTATAGGAGAATTCCTATAATGGTAATTTCTCCTCCGATGAACCACCAAAATCTATCACACAAGGCCTTAGCATATCCTCCAAAAAAATTATCATCCTATCAGATTGGTCATCCGTCTAAGGATAATATGTCATGCTCATCATCAATTAGGTCTAAAGGGCTTGCTGTATGTATTTCCAAAAACGAGATGTGAACTTAGGATCTCTATCTGATAAAATAAAAACTAGAACAACATGAATCTTTAACACTTCCCAGGTATATATTTTGGATAGATCTTCCACCATAGGAGATTCAAGAATCGGGATGAAATGGTCCGAATTTGTAAGCTGATCCACAATCACCCATATTGAATCTTGTTTCTTGACCATTCTTGGGAGGCATGTCACAAAAATCTATCGCTATTTATTCCTACTTCCATAATGGAATAGGCAAAGATTTAAACATTCCTACTGGACACTGATGCTCTGCCTTGACTTGCTGAAAATTCAAGCATCTCGAAACAAACTCAACCACGTCCATTTTCATAGTGTCCCACAAAAATTTTTCTTTCAACACCTTATACATCTTAATAATTCTAGGATGGAAAGCCCACCTAGAATGGTGATAAGCCCTAAGAATTTCGTCCTGACAATCCACTAGTACCACCATCAGATTTCGAAAACACAAAATTGAATTTCCATTCAGTTCCCAGCCCTCAATGGTCTCCCCACCATTAAGTTTCGACTTCATTTCCATATACTCAAAATTATATTTCTGTGCCTCTTTAACCAAACCAACCCAGTCAAAAACCAATGAAACTAGAAATAAAACCACTCTATCAACATGGTCCTCACATTCCAAATGCATGTTGTCTATGACTGATATCAACTACCACTGATCTAATTCTTGTTTCACAACCTAAGCAAAGGATTTTCTACTTAATGCAATTGCCACTGAATTTACCTTACCCGGTGTGTACATTAAGTCAAAATAAAACATATGGAGATGTTCTATCCATATCATTTACTTCAAGTTAAAATATCTTTGTGATAAAATATTCTTTAAACTTTGTGATCAGTAAATATCGTCAATTTATCACCGAAGAGATAATGATGCCACATTTTTAAAGAATTAACCACTGTTGCCAACTCTAAATCGTGTGTTAGGTAGTTCTTCTCATGAAACCTAAACTTCCTTGAGCCATATGTAGCCACATGATCCCCGTACATGAGAACACACACCAACCCTAATTTCTATGCTTTAAAATACACCACATACCCTTTCCTTGGTTCAGGAAAAACCAAGATTGGTGCTGATGTAAGGATACCCATTAGCTCTTCGAAACATTTCTAAGACTTATCATCCCAGTGAAATGGAACATTATTCCTTTTCAAAGATGTAATTGGTGAGTCCAATAGTTAAAGATCATGAACAAAATGTTGATAATACCCATCTAGGCCAAGGAAACTCTATATCTCAAAAATGTTCTTTAGAGGTTTCCATGAGATAACAGCCTCTATCTTTTTTGGATCAACTGAAACACCCTTCTCATAAATACTGTGGAAAAAAAACAAAATTCCTATATCCAAAAGTCACACTTTGCTAGTTTGGTATAAAAAAGATGATCCCTTATGATCCCTAGCACTATCTCCAAGTGCTGATCATGCTCCACCCTTATTCTTGAATACAATAGTATATCATCAAAAAAATACCACCACAAAAGAATCTAGATATCTCTAAAATATCTGATTCTTCAATTCCAAGAACACTATTGGTGTATTCCTTAGACCAAAGGTTATAACCATATACTATTAATTTCCATATCTACTTTTGAAAGATGTTTTGGTAATATCTTTATTCCTCACCCTCAATTGATGATATCTCAACCTCAAGTCAATATTGGATAACCACTTAGCTCCGCTCAACAAGTCAAAAAATAATCAATTCATGGAAGTGGATATCGGTTCTTTATCGTAACCTGATTAAGTCTATGATAATCAACACATAGCCTCAGAGATCCATCCGTATTTTTACCAAAAAAACCGGCACCGTCCACAGAGACGTGCTAGGCCAGATGATCCCTCTGTTCTCTATATCCTCCAACTACACCTCCAATTCCCACAATTATAATGGTGCCATATGTTAATATGGAATTGATATAGGACTGGTCCCCAAAAAGAGATCAATCATAAACTCCACTTCTCTCATGGGTGGAAACCATGATAATTATTCAATAAATACATTCATAAACTGATTCAAAACTATCGAGAGAACACTCTTCTCAACACATTTCATTGATTTCAATGTCAAATCCACTAACTGATACGAGATCGTGGAAATAGTCAGTGCCAAAAAATCTGTTGCACACAACTTTTCATTCTTCTCCACTCTAAAGATGTGTTCAATGCCATCCTTTTTCGTAAAACTAATCGTTCATGTATAGCAATTGATGTGGGCCTTAAACATCAACAAAAAATCCATTACTAGTATTATAATATAATCATCCAACTCAAGCACTGAGAAACCCCTCATCAATTCAATTTCATCCAAAACTAAGCAACATGCTCTACATAGGAAGGATTGACACTCTCTTTGACCTACAGGAGTTTAATGTTTTAAAAACGAAGGCATCATTTCCACAGTTAAACCTAGAAAACTAACAGCATGGGAAGAAATAAAAGAATTGGAAGCACCTGTATCAAATAAATATTACATCAACATGGAATTCAAAAGAACCATACCTCACACTTTGGATGGTCCTGAATGATCATCCATCACAACATGTTCAGCTATGAACAACTAATTTCTTGCCACACTCTAAT
Source organism: Viscum album (assembly GCA_963277665.1). NCBI lineage: Eukaryota > Viridiplantae > Streptophyta > Magnoliopsida > Santalales > Viscaceae > Viscum > Viscum album. The sequence continues at coordinate 1,874,533,590 of OY728150.1, read as the reverse complement.
CTTTATTTCCCTGCCGAGGTGTCATGATATTTCTAGAATCACCATGAATAACTTGGCTCTATTGATGAGGAGTATGATACTTCCCTCGTCCTGTCGAGGCACAGGATGCCTACAACCCCTAAGGAGTATCATGAACACCTGACATCGGAGCATTACGGCAGTACTAGTGAAGATGCCCTGTATGCTTATAGTTATGATATTATCAAGGTTGTGTCACACAATCCCACTTGATGTGTCCCATAAAGCCACACTAAAAACATCTCAGCTTACTCTGAGGCTTCGGAGGAAGTTTCACTGATCCTTCCATCAGATTTTGAGCTATACTCCCACCCTGGAAATAAGTGTTCCACTTCCACTTGAACCCAATGTTCGAGTTCCCACTATTCCACATGGGTACCAATATACTTCCCACATATTCATCCCCCAAAAGATCCTATCTAGCTACTATTTCTCTATGCACCATTTCTATGTAATCATTTATACAAAGCACTCCTATCTTGGAACAAATTTCCTGCCTCAGCCCAACTTCAAGAATTTGTACCTTCAATGATATACTGCCCACCACCTCAGGTGAAAACCACAATAAGTTCATAAACTTAGTTGAATATTCCATTAATGAAAGGTTCTCCTTCTTCAAATGGAATAAATCCATTATGCGCGGAATTCTGAATGTATTATGGTAGAATTGTTTATTAAACAATTCTAAAAAACCCTCCCTTGTCACACCTTGTTCCATCCTAGCTTGGACCGCCACCACCTACTACTGAAAGGAAAGGTATTCAAACATGTACGTGGTTAACTTGACATTCATCTCTTTTGGTGTTCCCAAAAAGTCAAATATCATGGTCATTCTGTTAATCTGGGCTTCAACCTTTTCCATCTCTGAATCACCCTTAAAAATGGGTGGATTTTTCTTTTGAAATTGAACCACATGATCCACATGATTTGGTTAGTTCACTTTATTCCCACATTCCTCAACATGGAAATCTTGAACTATACTCTGTGATAGCTACAACTTCACCTAAGGCTTAGGTATAACCATATTTTCAGCATCCTTCTCTGGTTGGTCTCTACAATGCTACACGGTGCTATTTATATCAACATAAAAACAACCATAAGTCCCACAGTTGGAGCAAGAAATGACTTATGATTCAAATTCAATTACATAACAACTATCACAACCATCCTTTCCACAAATTCAACTTTCCCATGTTGCGCTATTCTGAAAAATCCACTATGTTTTGAAAATCGACCCATTTTCAAAATACCACAACCATTCACATTTAAAATTCACACATCTGTATTAATTTCCACATTTTTCACACATCCATATATTTATACCATAACATAAGTCATTATACCAAATGAAATATGCATCCTAGAGGGAATTAATTTCTACCATGCATTTCATTCTCATCTTATTGTCTACACCAACAATAATGAGATATCCAATGCCTATAAGTGTCTCCAAAACATTTATATACCTAACTCTCTGGTAACTTAAAGTTTAGCATAAAAGGGTTAGCTACATCCTTTTATTCTATACATTCTAAGTTACAAAAATCTTAAACCTTGGTACTATCCTGACTCAATAAATGTACCAAGAACTAATTTCAACACCAAGACCAACAATTAACACCAACGGACCGAACAAACTAATACCACTTGTAATGCCCACCCCCTCCTCATTGGATTGAGGAGGTGGTGAGATGCTACTTGTCCTTAGGCGACCTTCCCAATGCACAAAAGGCTGGAAATAAATGTCAAGGGATTCAAGTATTATTGGAGAATGGTTTTTTCCTTAGAATAAAACCAATCAACTAAATAAGTCATAACCTATCAATACTACATGATGCAAGTCAACAATGTCTTAAAACTCAACATGACCAAAGATAAATACAAAAACCACAATATCAATATTCAGATTACCACATGGAAGACTCTAAAACAAAACCCAAATTAAACCATGACCTTCTCTAAGGCTCCACACCAAACTCTATGCTCCAAGCACCACCATACTGCCAAATCATCATGATGAACTACTTGAAAAATGAGATACTTTACCCTTACCTGTGTCCAGAAAAACGACATCTATAAAAGCACTAAAGTGACAAATAAGGAGGTGAGTAAAAATAATCAGTAGATTTTCCCCAAATGACTTCCCTACACACATCACTTGGATGAAACTGTTATCACATTTATATAAAATAGTTTATATAAAACATTAAGTAGTGCAACCATTTCCAACAAGCCAAACACAACCTTACCAAGATACTTTTACCCAAATTAACACAACACAAGGGAAATCCAACAACCATCCAATATCCATTTTACCATCACATGTTAGCACAACAAGTTCAAATTTTCATAATTGCTCATGAACAATGCATAATAATAGAGTTTTATACATCCAAACCAATAACAACCAAGGTGTAATTTCTCTCCCAAGCCCATTTACTACTTATCCAATCTAGTGGTACTTCCCTCCCACTTATTTGTTATGGTGGCCCTTCCATCCACTAACCGTCCCCTTTTTATAGTGGTACTCCCCGCCCACTTCTCATTCTTCCAACGCATCGTCCAAGATTCAAGCCAATAAATAAGCATATATCATACCAAGGCCACAACATTAAGAAAGAAACTATCTCATAACCAAATAATCTCTTAGGATATTATCCATTCCATATTCCATAAATAAATAAATCCCTTTTTATTGAAAACCATTTTCACAAAACATTTTCATAAATAAACCCAAGCAACTAATTTTAAAATCTCCATTTTAAAATCCAACCACAATAACATATCACTGCAATATCCCATTTTCCTCAAAATTCCACAAGTCATCACACAATGAATTTCCTAAAACATTTACACACCAAAATCACAATTAATTTCAATAATTCAATTAATTGAAACCAAGGATTCTAGTTCTATCAAAATAGAGTCGAGAGAGAAGCCACATACCTTAGGGTTCTAGTGAAATCGACCAACAAGAAACCACACCACAAATCTAGGAAAAATCTCCACCAAAACCACTCTAGACATCCTTCCCTATCATCACAAAGCATTAATTTCATCACTTAAGGAAAAAAATCCTAGATCTACATGAAACAGATGTAGATCTAGAAAACTAAGAGAGAGAAGAGAGAAGATCTAGAGGAAACTGCAAAGAAACCAAGAGAGAAGACTTACCTGAGATGAACCGCCTTCAAAACACCTTGAAAACCCTTAAAATCCCTTCCAAAAAGAGTGGGATAGAACCCCTATCCCTTGAGAAGAAGAGGTAACACATAGGGTTTGTATGGGAGAAGTAATGGGTGAGTTAGGGAAAATCCTAACTAACCCCATTTTAAAAAACATGTTTTTTAATGGGTTGCACGATTATCTCGCACAGTTCAACAAATTGTGTGCTAACCATGAAGATGCTACTATCTGACCAGTGGCATATCACACGGTTACTTGGGATTCTTACACGGATTCCCCTAACCATGCTCAAACAATATATCCTTAAAAAGGCCTCCAAACTTTCCCAAAAAAAATCCAAACTCTCCCAAACTCTCCCAAACATTTCCCAACCACTTAATATACATAAAAACGTATCAAAAAAGGTCACATAACTCAAACTGTGGGGTGCTACATTCTCCCCACCATTCAAATTTTCATTCTCAGAAAGTAGAGAACCACATGTCTGTGGAAAGAGATCAGTCCATTATTCATCCATCTCTTTCTCCCACTCCTAAGCCTCTTCCTAAATATGACCATGCTACCACAAAATCCAAAATAAACTGATGATTTTACCACACAAGAATTTCTCTTGCCTATCTATAATATGCACTGGTACGTGCACCAAAGAACAATATATCTCCAACTCAACATGATCCCATCAAATCACATGGTCACAATCTAGCTGATACTTTTTCAAATATAATACATGAAACACATTGGGCACCACACTAAACCGTGGTGGAAAATCCAACCAATAATCCACCTCTCCAATCCACTCAAGTATCTCAAAAGGCCTAATATACCTCAAAGATAACTTACCATACTTTCCTAACCGATTATGTCCCAACCTAGGAGAGATTCTCAATGACGCATGATCACCCACCTCAAATGACAACGGTGGTCAACGATGGTCACCATATGATTTATGACTACTTTGATCCATCTCCATTATCTTTATGACCAACATGATCTTCTCTGTAATATCTTGGAAAAGGGTCAGTCCAATCATCAAAGTCTCACCCGTTTCTACCCAACATAGCAGAGAATGACACGAATTTCCATACAATGCCTCAAACAGAGCCATATGTGTTGAAGACAGATAACTATTATAATAAGAGAACTCCTCCAATGGTAATTACACCTCCCATGAACCACCAAAATCTATCACGCAGGCCCTTAGCATATCCTCTAAAGTTTTTATCATCCTATCAGATTGTCCATCTGTCTGAGGATGATATGCCATGATCATCGTCAATTGTGTATTAAGGGCATGCTCTAAGGATTTCTAGAAATGAGATGTGAACCTAGGATCTCTATCTAATAAAATTGAAACTAGAACACTATACCTCTTTAACACTTCATGGATATAGATCTTGGATAGATCCTCCACCATATGAGATTCACGAATCGAGAAGAAATGGGCTGACTTTGTAAGCCGATCCACAATCGCCCATATTGCATCTTGTTTCTTGACAATTATCAGGAGGCCTGCCACAAAAATCCATCACTATTTGTTCCAAATTCCACACTGGAATAGGAAAATATTGCAACATTCCTAATGGTTGTTAATGCTCTGCCTTGACTTACTGAAAATTCAAGTATCTCGAAACAAACTCAGCCACCTCCCATTTCATAGCAGCCCAAAAAAATTGTGATTTCAACACCTTATATGTATTATGAATTCTAGGATGGATAGCCCACTTAGAATGATGATAATCCCTAATAAGTTCCTTATGAAAATCCACTGGTACCACCATCTAATTCTGAAAACACAAAATTGAATTTCCATTCAGTTCCCAGCCCTCAATGGTCTCCCCACCATTGAGCTTTGACCTCATTCCCATATATTCGAAATTAGATGTTTGTGCCTCTTTATCCAAAACAACCCAGTCAGGAAACAATGAAACTATAAAAAAAACCACTCTATCACCCTGGTCCTCACATTCCAACCGCATGTGGGCTATGACTGATATCAACTGCCACTGATATGATTCTTGTTTCACAACCTAAGAAAAGGATTTTCTACTTAATGCATACACCACTAAATTTACCTTACCTGGTGTGTACATTAAGTCAAAATAAACCATATTGATATATTTCATCCATCTCCTTTACCTCAAATTCAAATATATTTGTGATAAAATATTCTTTAAACTCCTCTGATTGGTAAACACCGTGAATTTCTCACTGAAGAGATAATGACACCACATTTTTAAATAATTAACCACTACCGCCAACTCCAAATCATGTGTTGGGTAGTACTTCTCATGAAACCTCAACTGCCTTGATCCATATGCATCCACATGATCCCCCTGCATGAAAACACACCCCAACCCTAATTCTAATGCTTTACAATACACCATGTACCCTTTCCTGGGTTTGGGAAAAACCAAGATTGGTGTTGATGTAAGGAGACCCATTAGCTCATCCAAACATTTTTGAAACTTCTCATCCCAGTGAAATGGAACATTCTTCCTTGTCAAAGATGTTATTGGTGAGTCCAATAGTGAAAACTCATGAACAAATGTCAATAAAACCCAGATAGGCCAAGGAAGCTCTGTATATCAAAAACATTCTTTGGCGGTTGTAATGAGATAATAGCCTCTATCTTTTCTGGATCAACTGAAACACCCTTCTCAGAAATACCATGTCCAAGGAAACAAACTTCTTGTATACAAAATTCACACTTTGGGAGTTTGGAATACAAACAATGATCTCTTAATATCCCCAGCACTATCGTGAATTGTTGATCATGCTCCACCCCTATTCTTGAATACACTAGTATATCATCAACAAATACAACCAAAAAAGAATCCAAATAACTCTAAAATATCTGATTCATCAATTCCATGAACACTACTGGTGCATTTGTTAGACCAGAGTTCATAACCATATACTCTTAATGGTCATATCTACTTCTGAAAGATGTTTTGGGAATATCCTTATTCCTCACCCACAATTGATGATATCTTGACCTCAAGTCAATATTGGAGAACTACTTAGCTCCACTTAACTCATCAAAAAATCATCTGTGCATGGAAGTGGATATCGGTTCTTTATCGTTACCTGATTAAATCTATAATAATCAACACATATCCGCAGAGATCTATCTATATTTTTAACAAATAAAACTGGTGTTGTCCACAGATATTTGCTAGGCCAGATGATCCCTTTGTTCTCTAGCTCCTCCAACTACACCTTCAATTACCACAATTTTAATGGTTCCATCTGGTAATATGGAAGTGAGATAAGACTCATCCCCTAAAAGAGATCAATCATAAAATACACTTCTCTCACAGGTGGAAACCATGAGAATTATTCCTGAAATACATCCATAAAGTTATTCAAAACTATCAGGAGAACACTCTACTCGACACCTTCAATTGATGCCAATGACAAAGACACTAACTGATACAAGATTGTGGAAATAGCTGGTGCCAAAAAATATATTGCACCCAACTTTTCATTCTTCTCCTCTCTAAAGAGGTGTTCAATGCCATTCTCTTTCATAAAACTAACTGTTCACATATATCATTTGATGTGGGTCTTAAACATCAACAAAAAATACATTACTAGTATTATATCATAAGAATCCAACTCAAGCACTGATAAACCCCACACCAATTCAATGTCGTCCACAACTAAGCAATAAGCTCTACATAGGAAGGATCGACACTCACTTTGACCTATAGGAGTTTGATGTTTTAAAAATGAAGGCATCATTTCCACAGTTAAACCCAGCAAACTAGCATCATGGGAAGCAATAAAATAATGGGAGGAACATGTATCAAATAAATCATGAATCAACATGGAATTCAAAATAACCATACCTTACACCGTGGATGTCCCCGATTGATCATCCATCACAACCTGTTCCACTATGAACAACTGCTTGCTTTCCGCACATTGCTCTTTATTACCCTGTAGAGGTGTCATGGTATTTCTAGAATCAACATGACTAACTTTGCTCTAATGATGAGGATTATGTTTCTACCCTCGTCCTGTCAAGGCATAGGATGCTTGCGACCCCTGAGGAGTGTCATGAACACCCAACCTCGGAGCATTACAGTAATATCGGTGAATATTCCCCATATTCTTATAGATATGAGATGCTCAAGGTTGTTTCATACAATCCAAATTGATGTGTCCTGTAGAGCCACACTGAAAACATATCATCTTACTCTGAGGCTTCATAGGAAGATTCACTAATCCTACCATCAGATTCTCAGCTATACTCCCACCCTGGAAATAAGTGTCCCTCTTCCTCTTGAAACCAACATTCGAGTTCCCACTATTCCCCATGGGTACCAACATACTTCTCCGACTTGTATCCCCCAAAAGATCACATCTAGCTACCATTTCTCTATAAACCCTTTCTATGTAATCATTTATACAAAGCACCACTATCTTGGAACAAACTTCATGCCTTATAAAAGATTCAAAAATTTGTTCCTTCAACAATGTACTACCCACCACCTCAGGTCCAAACCACACTAATTTCATAAAATTAGCTTCCTATTCCATTAGTGAAAGTTTCTCCTACTTCAAATGGAATAAATCCATTATGCACTGAATTATGAATGTATGAGGGTAGAATTTTTTATCAAACAATTCCTCAAACCCCTCCCATATCACACCTTGTTCTATCCCAGCTTGGACCGTTGGCACCCACTACTGAAGGGAAAGGTCTTCCAACATATATATGGATAACTTCACTTTCAACTCTGTCGGTGTTCCCAAGAAGTCAAAAATTATGTTCATTCTATTCATCCATGCTTCAACCCTTTCCAACTCTCAATCACCCCAAAAAATGGGTGGATTCCGCTTTTGAAACTAAATTGCATGATCCACATTATTTGGTTTGTCTACTTTATTCCCACATTCCACAGCATAGAAAGATTGAACTATACTCTGTGATAGATACTAGTTAACCTAAGGCTTAGTTACATCCATATTTTCAGCATCCACCTCTGGTTGGTCTCTACAACGCCTACCTAGTGCCATTTATATCAACATGAAAACAACCATAAGTCCCATAACTGGAGAAAGAAAAGAATTATTCAAATTCAATTACATAACAACTATCACAACCAGGATTTCCACAAATTCACATTTCCCATGTTGCACTATTATAAAAAAATCACTATGTTTTGAAAATCGACCCATTTTAAAAATACCACAACCATTCACATTTCAAATCCTCACATTTGAATTAATTTCCACATTTTACACACATCCATATATTTATACCATAACATAATTCATTATACCAAATGAAATATTCATCCTAGAGGGAATTAATTTCTACCATGAATTTCATGCTCATCTTATTGGCTACACCAACAATAATGAGATATCCAATGCCTATAAGTGTCTCCAAAACACTTATGTACCCAACTCCCTTGTAACTTGAAGTTCATCATAAAAAGGGTTAGATATATCCTTTTATTCTAGGAATTCCAAGTTCTGAAAATCCTAAGCCTTGCTACCATCATGACTCGATGAATGTACCAAGAACAAATTTCAACACCAAGACCAACAATTAACACCAAAGGACCGAACAAACTGATACCACTTCTAACGCCCACCCCCTCCTCATTGGATTGAGAAGGTAGTGAGGTGATATTTTTTCTTAGGTGACCTTCCCAAGGCACCAAAGGCCAGAAATAAATGTCGAGGGATTCAATTATTATTGAGTAATAGTTTTTTCCTTACAATAAAACCAATCAACTAGACAAGGCATAACCTAACAATACTACATGATGTATATCAACAATGTATTACAACTCAACAAGACCAAATACCAATACAAAAACCAAAATATCAATATTCAGAGTACCACGTGGAAGAATCAAAAACAAAACCCAAATTAAACCATGACACCCTCCATGGCTCCACACCAAACTCCATGCTCCAAGTACCACCATACCGCCCAAGCATCATGATGAACCGCTGGAAAAATGAGATACTTTACCCCTACCTGTGTCCTGGAAAATGACATCTATAAAAGCACCAAAGTGCCAAAGAAGGAGGAGAGTACAACTACTTAGTAGGTTTTTCCCAAATGACTTCCCTACACACACCACTCGGATGAAACAGTTAGCACATTTATATAAAACTATTCATATAAAACAATAAGTAGTGCAACCATTTCCAACAAGCCAAACACACCCTTACCAAGCTACTTTTACCCAAATTTATACAATACAAGGGAAAGACAAAAACCATGATATAATCTATTTTACCATCACATGTTAGCACAATAAGTTTCAATTTTCATAATCGCATATGACCAAAGCATAACAATAGAGTTTCATACATCCAAACTGGTAACAACCATAGTGGAACTTCTCATCCAATCACGTTTACTACTTATCCAATCTAGTGGAACTTCCCTCCCACTTATATTTGATGGTGTCCCTTTCGTCCACTATCCATCCCCTTTTTATAGTTGTACTCCCCGCCCACTTCTCATTATTCCAACACATCATCCAAGATTCAAGACAATAAATAAGCATATAGCATACCAAGGCCACAACCTTAATCAAAGAACTATCTCATAACCAAACAATCCCTTAGGAAATCATCCATTCCATATTCCATCAACAAAAAAAATCACTTTTTATTGAAAACCATTTTCCAAAACCATTTTCATAAATCAACCCAAGAAATCAATTTTAAAATCTCTATTTTAAAATCCAACCACAAGAACATATCACCGTAATATCCCATTTTCCCCCAAATTCCACAAGTCATCACACAATGAATTTATAACAACATTAGAAAACCAAAATCAAAATTAATTTTAATAATTAACTTAATTGAAACCAAGTCTTCTAGTTTTATAAAAATGGAGTCGAGAGAGGAGCCACATACCTTAGGGTTCTGGTGAAATTGTCCCACAAGAAACCATACCACAAATCTGGGAAAATACCCCACCAAAACCACTCTAGATATCCTTCCCTATCATCACCAAGACTTAATATCATCACTTAAGGCAACAAAAACCCTAGATCTACATAAAACTGATGTAGATCTAGAAAACCAAGAGATATAAGAGAGAATATCTAGAGGAAACTTCAAAAAAACCAAGAGAGAAGACATACCTGAGATGAACATCCTTCAAACCACCTTGAAAAACCTTAAAATCCCTTTCAAAAAAGAGTGGGAGGTAACCCCTATCCCTTGAGAAGAAGAAGTCTCACATAGGGTTTGTATGGGAGAAGAAATGGGTGAGTTAGGGAAAATCCTAACTAACCCCATTTTAAAAAAACCCTTTTTAATGGGTTTCATGGTTAGCTTGCATGGTTTGACAAACTATATGCTAACTGTGCAGAAGCTACTATCTGACCAGTGGCATATCGCACGGTTACTTGGGATTCTCACACGGTTTCCCCTAACCATGCTCAAACAATGTAGCCTTAAAAAGGTCTCCAAAATTTTCCAAAATATTTCCAAACTATCCCAAACTCTCCCAAACCTTTCCCAACCACTTAATATACATAAATAGGTATCAAAAATGGTCACATAACTCAAAATGGGGGTGCTACATTTTCCCCACCATTGGACTTTCCATCCTCGGAAAGTAGAGAACCACCAGTCTGCTGAAAGATCTCGGGCCATTATTCAACCATATCTTTCTCTCACTCCTAAGTCTCTTCCTAAATCTGACCATGATGCCACAAAACCCAAACTAAACTAATTATTTTACCACATAAGACTTTCTCTTACCTATCAAAAATCCGCACTGGTATGTGCACCAAAGAATCATCTGGATCCAAATCAACATGATCCCATCGAATCATATGGTCACAATTTGGCTGATACTTTTTCAACTACAAGATATGAAACACATTGTACATTTCCCTAAACTGTGGTGGAAAATCCAACCAATAAGACCACCTCTCCAATCCTATCAAGTATATCAAAAGGCCCAATATACCTCAGAGATAACTTACCCTACTTTCCAAACCGATGATGTCCCAACCTAGGAGATATTCTCAAAAATAGATGATCACCCACCTCAAATGATAACGATCGTCAATGATGGTCCCCATATGATTTCTAACTACTTTGATCCATCTCCATCCTCTTTATGACCAACTTGATCTTCTCTATAATATCTTGGACAAGGGTCGGTCCAATCATCAAAGCCTCACCTATTTCCACCCAACATAGTGGAGAACGAAAAAAATGCCCATACAATGCCGCAAACGGAGCCATATGTATTGAATACTGATAACTGTTACTATAGGAGAACTCCTCCAACAGTAATTTCTCCTCCCATGAACCACCAAAATCTATCACACAATCCATTTTCATATCCTCTAAAGTTTTTATCATCCTATCAGATTGGCCATCCGTCTGAGGATGATACACCATACTCATTATCAATTGTGTCTTAAGGGATTGTTGTAAGGATTTCCAAAAATGAGATGTGAACCTCAGATCTCTATCTGATAAAATTGAAATTAGAACACCATGCCTCTTTAACACTTCCGGGATAAAGATTTTGGATAGATCCTCCATTGTAGGAGATTCATAAATAGGGATGAAATGGGTCGATTTTGTAATTTGATCCACAATAACCCACATTGCATCTTGTTTCTTGACCACTCTCGGGAGATCTTTCACAAAAATCCATCACTATTTGTTCAAAATTCCACACTAGAATAGGAAAATATTGCAACATTCCTACTGGCCGCTGATTCTCTAGCTTGACTTGCTGAAAAGTCAAGTATCTCGAAAAAAACTTAACCATATCCCTTTTCATAGAGGCCCACAAAAATTGTGCTTTCAACACATTATACATATTATGAATTATAGGATGGACAACCCACCTGAAGTGAGGATAAGCCTTAATAATTTCCTCCTAACAAGCCACTGGTACCACCATCTGATACCAAAAACACAAAATTGAATTTCAATTCAGTTCCCAACCCTCAACGGTCTCCCCACCATTGATTTTCGACCTCATTTCCATATACTCGAAATTAAATGTTTGTGCCTCTTTAACCAAACCAATCTAGTCAGGAACCAATGAAACTGGAAAGAAAACCACTCTATCACCCTGGTCCTCACATTCCAATTGCATGTTGGCTATGACCGATATCAACTACCACTGATCGGATTCTTGTTTCACCACCTAAGAAAAGTATTTTCTACTTAAAGCATATGCCACCGAATTTACCTTACCCGTTGAGTACATTAAGTCAAAATAAAACATCTAGAGATATTCCATCCATCTCATTTACCTCAAATTCAAATATATTTGTTATAAAATATTCTTTAAACTCTTGTGATCGGTAAACACCATGAAGTTCTCACTGAAGATATAATGACACAACATTTTTAAATAATTAACCATTATTGCCAACTCCAAATCATGTGTTGGGTAGTTCTTCTCATTCAACCTCAACTGGCTTGAGCCATATGAGCCACATGATCTCCCTGTATGAGAACACACCCCAACCATAATTTTTATGCTTCACAATACACCACATATCCTTTCCCTGGTTTGGGTAAAACCAAGATTGGTGCTGATGTAAGGTGACCCATTGGCTCTCCAAAACATTTCTGACACTTCTCATCCCAGTGAAATGGAACATTCTTCCTTTTCAATGATGTCATTGGTGATTCCAATAGTGAAAAATCATGAACAAAATGTCGATAATACCCAACTAGGGCAAGGAATCTCTTTATCTCAAAAATTTTCTTTGGTGGTTTCCATGAGATAACAGCCTTTATCTTTTATGGATCAACTGAAACACCCTTCTTATAAATAACATGGCTAAGGAAACAAACTTCCTGTATCCAAAAGTCACACTTTGATAGTTTGTCATACAAACGATGATCCCTTAAGATCCACATCACTATCGCCAAGTGTTGATCATGATCCACCCCTGTTCTTGAATACACTAGTATATCATCAAAAAATACCACCACAAAAGAATCCAGATATCTATGAAATATCTGAATCAACAATTCCATGAACACTACTAGTGAATTCGTTAGACCAATGGTCATAACCATATATTCTTAATGGCCATATCTACTTTTGAAATATGTTTTGGGAATATCTTTATTCCTCACCCGGAATTGATGATATCTTGACCTCAAGTCATTATTGGATAACCACTTAGATCCATTAAAATTGTCAAAAAAATAATCAAAGCATGGAAGTGGATATCGGTTCTTTATTGTAACCTAATTAAATCTATGATAATCAACACATAGTCATAGATATACATCTATATTTTTAACAAATAAAACTGGTGTTGTCCACAGAGACATGCTAGGCTAGATGTTCCCTTTTTTCTCTAGCTCCTCTAACTGCAACTTCAATTCCCAAAATTCTAATGGTTTCATCTGGTAATATGGAAGTGAGATAGGGCTGGTCCCCAAAGGGAGATCAATCATAAACTCCACTTATCTCATAGATGAAAACAATGAGAATTATTCAGGAAAGACATCCACAAACTGATTCACAACTATCGGGAGAACACTCTGCTCAACGCCTTCCACTGATGCCAATGCCAAAGACACTAACTGATACGCAGTTGTGGAAATAGCTGGTGCCAAAAAAATCCATTTCACCTAAATTTTCATTCTTCTCCACTATAAAGAGGTTTTCAATGCCATACTATATCATAAAACAAACCATTCACGCATAGCAATTGATGTGGTCCTTAAACATCAACAAAAAATCCATTACCAGTATTATATCATAAGCATCCATCTCAAGCACTGATAAAACCCACATCAATTCAATGTCATCAACAACTAAGAAACATGATCTATATAGGAAGGATCAACACTCTCTTTGACCTAGAGGAGTTTTATATTTTAAAAATGAAGGCATTATTTCCACAGTTGAAACCATCAAACAAACAGTATGGTAAGAAATAAAATAATTGGAAGAACATGTATCAAACAAATCTTGCATCAACATGGAATTCATAAGAACTTTACCTCACACTGTGGATGGTCCCAACTGATCATCCATCATAGCCTGTTCATCTATGAACAACTACTTTCTTGACACACTCTGCTCTTTATTACCCTGCTTAGGTGTCATGGTATTTCTAGAATCACTATGACTAACTTAGTTCTAATGACGAGGATTATGTTGTTGCCCTCGTCTTGTCGAGGCATAGGATTCCTATGACCCCTGAGGAGTGTCATGAAAACCCAACCTCAGAGAATTACAGTAATACCGGTGAAGATTCTCCATATGCTTACAGTTATGAGATGCTCGAGGTTGTGTCATACAATCCCACTTTATATATCCCATAGATCCACACTAAAAACATCTCGGCTTACTCTTAGGCTTTGGAGAAGGATTCACTGATCCTGCCATCAGATTCTGAGCTATACTCCCACCTTGGAAATAAGTATCCCACTTTTTCTTGAACACAATGTTCTACTTCCCACTATTCCCCGTGGGTACTAACATACTTCCCCCACTTGTATCCCCCAAAATATCTCGTCCAGCTACCATTTCTCTATGCACCATTTCTATATAGTCATTTATACATAGTACCACTATTGATAGAGATAATATTTTCATCATTTTTAATATGATTTTTAAATATTTAATCTCATAAAATTTTTAAGTTTGAGCTGATTTGCATGATTTTAATATTTTTGGTGTGTGTTGGACTAAAAATGGAATGTTTCTTAAATCTGTATTTTTGACATATTATCACATCAAGGGTATTTTTGTCACTTAATTAAAAATATAACTCCAAATTGAATTATTATTATTTTGTTAAAATAATTGATTTATTTACTTCATTTTTCTCTTCTTGAGCAGGGGCTGATTTGAGCATCTAGAGGCTTAAAAATCAATGAAGTTAAATATTTTTCTGGGTGGGCAGTGTGGACCCCACCACAGTAACCGAAACACATCTTGGTCTAAAATCATAAAATTGAAGTGATTTAACTTGGAGATGAAAGAGGACTCAGTGGAGTGTTCTCGCATTAAATTTCATGGAGTTTGGAATGCATTATGGTGGATTTTGAATGAACCCAATTGAAGGAAGATTCCTAGAAATTTCATCCAGCAAAAGAAACCTCCAATAGAAAAATTATAACTCATGAATGAGTTGGAAAATTAAACTAAAATTTGGACGGTGTCCACACAAGAATATGATAAACATATTTCATGAAGGATACAATGTGTCAAGAGTTTGTTTTCATGGTCATTAATATGTGATATTTGAAATGTGGAAAGTCTACCTGGACAAAATAAATGCTTGGAGTAAAAAGGAAATAACTCCTTCACCAAGCGTCCAAATACACTGAACTTTTGAGGGTGTATGGACAAGGATAGGATCTCCCACCTCTCAAGGCATTCCATTCTATCCATAATTCCTCCAATCAACCAGTGAGGGAAGCATTGGATGACAGAATTATTTAGATTTATTTATTTCTGTTCTTTTATTGTAATGTCTACTATCTCCTTCATCATCTCGACTTCCCCATACATGGAGGGGTAGTATCATTGAGTGATCTGGAAGGGAGAGGCTGGAACAATATGCTTTCTTGAGTTCTTGTGCTTGAATAAGATCCCTTCTTTTTCATAATTTGGTTTCCATTATAAATTCAGTTTTAAATTCCAAATGTGGTTGTGTTAGGTTTTAATTCTATAAATTTATTTTTCTTTGGTCTATGATCACATCTCCCTCCACCCAATTCTAATATGTATACGGTGGAACAAATTATGGTTGGTTGGTGAGTGCTCAATGGTAGTCTGCACGTGTGTATTCTTTCATGTGGAATATTGGTTTATTAGGGAAAAATAAATCCTGGTTGGATATTTCTATAATTAATTGAAAAAAAAATTACAATCCTACACACATTGAAATAAGGATAGACCGATCTATGGTTTTGGATAAGGAATATTCTCATCATAGCCTTTTGGCCAAGGGGGAGAGAGGACTTAGTAGAAAAATATCTATCTAACTAGATAAAGAAAGAAAAGGGGGAAAATTGGGAAACCATGATAGCAAAGCACTAGGTCTAGCGAAACCCACTCTAATCACCATCTTTATCATTTTTTTAAAACCGATCAAATCAATCTTCTTATTTCTCACACATCATTCAAATTAATTAAAAACAATTGTTTTCATAAACCCATTAAAAAGTGAAAACCATGTTTTGTGTGCACTCCTCTTCAGAAGAATACCTAGTATCAACTACTATACTATACTTAGGTAATTAAAATATTGTTTTTCCATGCCCCATGATTGGTGTGCATCAGCTATCTTGGAACAAATTTCCTGCCTCAACCCAACTTCAAGAATTTGTGCCTTCAATGATGTACTACCCACCACCTCAGGTGAAAACCGCACTAAGTTCATAAACTTAGTGGAATATTCCATTATCAAAAGGTTCTCCTGCTTCAAATGGAATAAATCCATTATGCACTAAATTATGAATGTATTAGGTTTGAATTTTTTTATTAAACAATTCCTCAAAACCCTCCCATGTCACACCTTGTTTCATCCTAGATTGGACCTCCAACACCCACTACTGAAGGGAAAGTTCTTCCAACATGTATGTGGATAACTTCACTTTTAGCTCTGTCAGTGTTCCCAAGAAGTCAAATATCATGTTCATTCTGCTCATCCATGCTTCAACCCTTTCCATCTCTAAATCACCCCTAAAAATGGGTGGATTCTACTTTTGAAACTGAACCTCATGATCCACATGATTTGGTTCATCCGCTTTATTTCCACATTCCGCATCTTGAAAAGCTTGAAATATACTCTGTGATAGCTTCTAGTTCATCTAAGGCTCAGGTACAACCATATTTTCAGCATCATCCTCTGGTTGGTCTCTACAACATCAACCCAGTGCCATTTATATCAACATAAGAACAACCATAAGTCCCACAGCTAGAGCAAGAAAATACTTATGATTCAAATTAAATTACATAATAACTATCAAAACCATGCTTTCCACAAATTCACCTTTCCCATGTTGTGCTATTCAGAAAAATCTACTATGTTTTTGAAAATTGACCCATTTTCAAAATACAATAACCATTCACATTTTAAATCCGCACATTTGAATTAATTTCCACATTTTCCACACATCAATATATTTATACCATAACATAAGTCATTATACCAAATGAAATATGCATCATAGAGGGAATTCATTTCTACCATGCATTTTATGCTTATCTTATTGGCTACACCAACAATAATGAGATCTTCAATGCCTATAAGTGTCTCCAAAACACTTATATACCCAACTCCCTAGTAACTTGAAGTTCAGCATAAAAGGGTTAACTACATCCTTTTATTCTATACATTCCATGTTCCGACAATCCTAAACCTTTCTATAATCATGGCTCAATGAATGTACCGAGAATGAATTTCAACACCAAGACCAAAAATTAACACCAAAGGACCGAAAAAACGGATACCACTTATAATGCCCACCCACTCTTCATTGGCTTGAGGAGGTGGGGAGATGCTACTTGTCCTTAGGCGACCCTACCAAGGCACCAAAGGCTGGAAATAAATTTCGAGGGCTTCAAGTGTGAATGGGGAATGGTTTTTTCCTTAGAATAAAACCAATAAACTAAATAAGGAAAACCTACCAATACTACATGATTCATGTCAACAATGTCTTACAACTCAACAAGACCAAAGACCAATACAACAACCACAATATCAATATTCAGAGTACCACGCAGAAGACTCAAAAACAAAACCCAAATTAAACCATGACATGCTTCATGGCTCCACACCAAACTCCATGCTCTAAGCACCACCATACAGCCCAAGCATCATGATGAACAGCTAGAAAAATGAGATACTTTTCCCTGACCCGTGTCCTGGAAAAAAACATCTATAAAAGCACCAAAGTGCCAAAAAATGAGGTGAGTACAAATACTCAGTAGGTTTTCTCCAAATTACTTCCCTATACACACCACTAGGATGAAACCATTATCATATTTATATAAAATAGTTTATATAAAACATTAAGTAGTGAAACCATTTCCAACAATCCAAACACACCCTTACTAATCTACTTTTACCCAAATTCACAAAATACAAGGGAAAGCTAACAACCATGACATAATTCATTTTACCATCAAATGTTAGCACAACAAGTTCCAATTTTTATAATTATACATGAAAAATGCATAACAATAGACTTTCATATATCCAAATTGGTAACAATCATAGGGGAACTTCTCGTCTAAGATCATTTATTACTTATCCAATCTAGTGGTAATTCCCTCCCACTTATCTTTGATGGTGGCCCTTCCATCCACTATCCATCTTCTTTCTATAGTGGTACTCCCTACCCACTTCTAATCATTCCAACACATCATCCAAGATTCAAGACAATAAAAAGAATATAGCATACCAAGGCCACAACATTAAGAAAACAACTATCTCATAACCAAAAAATCCCTTAGGACATCATCCATTCCATATTACAACAATAAAAAACCCATTTTTTATTGAAAACCATTTTCACAAACCATTTTCATAAATCAACCCAAGCAACTGATTTTAAAATCTCCATTTTAAAATCCAACCACAAGAACATATCACCGCAATATCCCATTTTCCCCAAAATTCCACAAGTCATCACACAATGAATTTCCAACGACATTTTTACACCAAAATCACAATTAATTTCAAGAACCCAATTAATTGAAACCAAGGCTTCTAGTTCTATCAAAATGGAGTCGAGAGAGAATCCACCTACCTTAGGGTTCCAGTGAAATTTACCCACAAGCAACTCCACCATAAATCTGAGAAAACTCTCCACCAAAATCACTCTAGATCTCCTTCCCTATCATCACCAAGCCTTAATGTCATCACTTAAGGAAACAAAAACACTAGATTTATATGCAATGGATGTATATATAGGGAAAAAAGAGGTAAGAGAGAATATATAGAGTAAACTGTAAAGAAACCAAGAGGAAAGACTTACATGTGATGAACTACCTTCAAAACACCTTGAAACCCCTTCAAATCCCTTCCAAAATGAGTAAGAGATCACCCCTAGACCTTGAGAAGAAGAAATCCTTTTTAAGGTTCGTATGGGAGAATAAATCGGTGAGTTAGAGAAAATCCCGACTAACCCTGTTTTAAAAAAACCTTTTTTAATGGGTCTCACTGTTAGCTCGCATGGTTTGACCAACCGTGTGCTAACCGTGCGGATGATAATATCTGAATAGTGGCATATCGCACAGTTACCTGGGATTATTACATGGTTTCCCCTAACCAATCTCAAACCGTGCAGCCTTAAAAAGGCCTCCAAACTTTTCCAAAACCTTTCTAAACTCTCCCAAGGTCTCCCAAAACTTTCCCAACCACTTAATATACATAAAAAGGTATAAATAAAGGTCACATACCTAAAACTGGTGATGCTACAATAAAATAACATTTAGATGTTAAATATAAAATCTATTTCATTAATCATTTTTTATTAGTATAAATAGTATTATAATATTTTATAAGTTTTATATGATCCTTTTTTAAAGATTAAAATTTTTATTGAATTATAAAACAATATTTATTAAGTTTATCATAAGAAAATTTTTCTGAATTGGGATTTTGAGAGTTATAAGTGTGTACCTCATCAGAATGATCCATAATACATAGATTTACCATTTGATTTTTGTGCTTATCTTTAGTGTTTGTATTAGATTAATTACTTGAACCATAAGTAGAACTCTAGTCATTATTCATGACTTAATTACATTTTATTTTATAATTAGCTTTCCTTTGAGCTTCAATCACAAGATAACTAGACTTTAGGTTGAATTTCTCCTTACAGTTAAAGAATCTACCTTCATTATTTATTTTCTTTCTCTTGTTGTATAGTTTTAAAAATCGTTTATAATTATCTAATAAATATTTTCTTGAAAAAAGATCTCAAATTCATACATCATCAAGTTGATAATCAATTCTTTCATTTTAAATTAGTAAACTGGTGTGTATTGATGAATAGTAGTAGATATTCCATTCCACTAAGATCAAAAAACTCTGAGAAATTTTTGAGCTTAATCTACTTTTTAATTTATCCTCCCAAGGTAGTAATATCATTGAAAAAAATTCAATCTTCCATTCATATATGTGATTCTCTCATATGCATACATCTTGAATATATAAAATTTAATTTTTTTTGTATTATACTATAGTTTTCTAAACTTATTTTTTCCTTTATAAGAAACAAAAATATTTGGCCATATCTCATATATAGTAGCACACTAAGAGACTTGATTGTATTCATCAGTTCCTAGTCCCCATATAATAGAATTAATTTCTCTAAAATTAAGATCATATTCTTTCTCTTTTTAACCATTCAATTTTTATATATCATTTTTAGTGATTTCATAAGGCTTTAATAATTTCAAATAAACTCTTGTTCCATGATTTTATATTAATAAATAATCATGAATATTTTCTAGTATCCATAATTATTACCATTAAAATAAGTTACAAAGATAATCGACATAACATTTATAAGATCATCCATTGAGAATTATATTCATTAGGTTCTTTAATACTAACTCATTAGATTAAAAAATATATAACCACTTGATTAAAAACATATGATAACATTTTTTAGTATTAGAAAAACTCATTAGAGGTTTCTAGGATTTCAAAAAAAAATATCCAATGGAACATTTCATAGGATGCCTAATATTATTATCTGGAAGAAACAATATGGTTTTTTAGAAGTAGAAATAATGAAATAGAGAACAACATTTGATTCCATTTTTTAGGTCAGAACTATATATATGAATACACAAGAAGGGGGTTAATTGTTTCCCTTTAAAAACTTGACAGAAACTAAAATTCACAATTGGGATTCAATAGATTATTTCATTCTCTCTGAAATATGAGTAAGAAGTTTAAAATAAAAGAATAAAGGAACAAAATTTTTTATAGTTATTTAGAGCATGAATACAATTTAGTCCATTCCACTAATTCTATCTCCATAAGCATAGTGATTTTCACAAGCAGTTCCCTTTTCTAGGAACCTCTACAACTGATTGCAAGTATTTGACATCTTACAATCAAGGATTTTATAGGCCCTTCTGGTTATTTTATAGGGAACTAAAATATTCACTTCTTAGTGGGAGAAGCTAACACCCCACCATGAACTATGTATGATATTCCAATACTCTAAACAAATAATATATTAGGATTTATATTTTGAAATTGCTTTGACAAATAGTTTTAGTATCCAGTGATAGATTTAGATTATCTTCAATAAACAAAAACAACATAAAAATATACTTCAATGTCAAACATGATTTATTTAAGAAATATTAGAGAAAACACTGGGTAGATGATATAACTTTTATGTATCCAATGTGTAGATATAATAAGTGGTTTTTTGAACTGCAACAAAATATTAACAAAGAAATAGAAAAAGTATCATTCGATCAACCAGATAAGAATAAAAACATGTATGTCTCTAAAGCGTATCTCTATAGTAAATTGTACATTCATATTTTTGAATGAAAATTTGTTTCTTTAGAAGAATAACATCATTGTATTTAACATGACAGACAAATGTTTTCAAGTCAAACCTCTACATAAACATATCATGATAAATTAGTAATAATTTAATTAAAAATGTACAAAGAAAGTCTCAACATGCCTTAAAAATAGGAATGATTTAATCTATTTAAAAATATCCTTTAATTCAGTATTTATGTAGCTTTAAATATATATTTCATTCTAGAAAAAATTATTTTAGAAAACATGTAAATAATCCATAATTCAAAACTCTGTAATTGACACAACCAACCATAAGGTTTGTATATATAGTGATAAAATTCAAATGTATGGTTGAAAATATATGTTTGATTAGAAAAGTAGGGATGATAAATCATATGTTTATTCTTCAAACATATAATTTCTTCCAAAAGTAGGGTTTCTGATCTATACTTATAATCCAAACATATGGTATATATACAATACTCTCTACTTAAAACATAGGGTATGAACAGTGTTTCCATACATATTATAAGACATATCTAGATTAATTATACTTGAGGAAATCAAATAATCTCCCATATGTTAAATAAGGAATATTATTCTAGAATAGAAGTAATTATTCTTGTAATTGTTATCCTGAAATTCACATAAAGTATATTCATTAGTAACATAAATGTGGGTTTTTTTAAAGGTTGGGACTAAAGCCTCATTTATTATTAAAGCAAAGAAAATAACTCTTTAACTAGGTAGAGGGAGACCCATTACGTAGCTCAAAGGCCCAGTGGGCATTTATCCCATTACATGGCCCGTAGGCCCAAATTTTTGGCCCAAGGCCCATTCTGTGAATAGTACTGCTACAGTACCCGCCTGCTACAGTACCACACAGTACCTGCCGCTGCTACAGTGCCCTACCACCACTACAGTGACCTACCGCCTCTACCGTGTTTTCCGTTGCTACAATGTCAATGCTGCTACAGCCTACTACAGTGCTGCTACAGTACCTACACCCAATGGGTTTGGAACCCCCATTTTTCATGTAGGATTATAGGGTGCTTACCACTAATCCAAACCCCAACTACAGTAACAAAAATGTGGGTGTTTTTTAGCATCAAAATCAAAAATAAATTAACTAAGTTTTTTATCAACACATTCTCAACACCTATAATTCTCTTCACATACACCAAAACAAGTATGTGGAACTTTTTCTTCTTTATACATCCAAAAATAGTTATGAAAACCTCTTCTCCATGCAAGTGATGAACTTAAGTGCATGGTAGTTATTCTCCTTAACATAAAAATGAAATGAATATAGAATTACCTATTCATATTCAAGGAGATTTTTAAAAACTAATAAGGTTTCATAGAACCAATTCATCGCAATGAACATCAAGTGTGATAAATACAAGTTAAAGGATCATGCTTCTACTTTACTATTTCTTCACTTAACTCAGTGAGAGTATGTCACTTATTCACCAAATCGCATAAAAAACTTCTTCATGGAATATATGATTGAAGTCTTCCCATTCATCAGATAGCCTAGAGGGTCATGGAACTCTTTTCTGCATATAGTTTTTTTCTAAGAATAAGAGCTTCTCAAATAAAACTATGAGCATAATCTACTATATCAACCTTGAGTGCATCGATATTTATAATCAAATTAAAACCACCTTTTCACTTCATCAAATCCCACTTTTAATTACCTATAAATAAAATCCTTAAATTATCAAATATCCTATAATTTATAATCTTAGAATACAGGTTATGTGATTCTGATAATCACATCTTCCATTTTTATGTGATGAAAATCCTCATGGTGAGTATATCACATGCACATTATGAAAATATCATGATGTTTTTAAAGATTAAAATCATTCATAAAGACAAAATTATCAAATATCCTACTGAAACACTATTTTCATTCATAATTAGTGTGATCCTCAACTTATCACATGCATGCAAGACTTTGATTGTATGCATGGCCTCAATACAATTAACCTAATCTAGATCCTTCAAAATGGTCATGGAAGATGGATAGAGTATTATTCATCAAACACTAGAGTTATCATCTACCACTGGATAACATTAATAAATCAAACCATTAATGAGAGGTAGAAATGATATATTGGGCTAGTTGAGCAGTCATGATTTATCAAATCAGATGGCTAGTGTTATGTGTATATTTTTAATGATGGAGAAACAGTGATCATGTATCCTCATACCACATATAAATTCCATTAAATTTGTAGAAACTTCATAATATGCAGTATGCCACTTATCGGTTGTGTCAGAACCAGGGTCAGTGTTGGGCCCGTGATGCTCCTGAAATAGACCATATACCATATTGGCCCACCAAACTTGTGGGCTATTCTTAAATAGGCTACTAAATTAATCGGGTATCTAGATATCTATCATAGCCAGCTGGGGATTTATTTTTCCTCCCAAGATAATCAAACCTAGGGCTGACTATAATTTGACCAAATAGGGAGATTCTCTGGTACCAAACCCAGTTAGTGGCCCAGTTAAGTGTAGCCCACAAGTTTGGTGGGCCGGTGGGGTATACAGTTCGTTTCGAGAGTGACACAGGTCCAACAAAAAGGTTCATTCTTAACAGAACTATGCCAAAACTGATCCATAGTCTAGCCACGCCCCAGCCCCTATAACTCAGTATTGGGATAAAATGGGGTCAGCCCACATGGCAGGTATTTTCCCCAGGCCCTTCTAGGATTTAATAAGCCTCCCTCGTGATTCGAACCTAGTACCTAAGTCATAACCAGCCACCAGGGAGCATCATGAGTACCACTATGCCACTAGACCCAACTATACAATACTTGTGATTACCATATAATGTGTACAGTTAGATATACATGATTACACCTTACCATTATAGTGTTGATATTTCTATGTCCACTATTTAATGGTAATTTCCATAGATTAATTATCATATCAAAAGTTTATAGAAGATCCTGGGAAATAATGAGAACCTTGAGATACAATGACAATAATATTAAATAAATGTCTTATGGTATAGTTACAACTTACTAACTGGACATAGTATATGTTTGACTATTGGGTGATGGGGGCTCATAATCATTGAGACTTCTTCTCATGAAGTTCACACTTGGTGACTTATAGTAGTGAGATCATATGGATAGACCCACTAATAGGAACATTTCATGTTTTGGGTGTCATTGGTTGTTCCTATCTATGTACATGTGTATTGGTCTCCTGAATTGAGGTCATTACTAGTGTGTGCCATTTGGTTGCATACTTTTATGCAAGGTAAAAACCATGGTAATGAAATCATGGAGAGGTATCTTTTGTTGGGTGTGTCATTGGTGTCATGACATTAGTTGAATGGTTAAGAAAGAATTTCTCACTTCCATGTTAAGGAATTTATATATCCCAGGCCTGGTTGATCAGGGTGTCGCTACCTTCATGGGTCTATGGGAAAAGTACTAGAAAGGTAAATCCATCCAGATAGATCAATAAATAATAAAGAAAGAAAATGGCGATGACACTAGTATACGTCCTACTTTATGATATATTTAAAGACAAATATATTATAGAACATATTATGTGTTCATAGGTTGGTTATTGTTGTTATGACAATCCTTATCTATTTAGGGGCCTTGATGGATTTCTAGACTCTGCTCTTGGTCTATGAATTCTATTCACTACTATAGAGATAAGGTCCTATAGGGTCACACACAATAGCATATTCAAGAATCTGCCCTATTTAATTGAATAGGTATATTGGACATGGTGGGCCCCACCACGAGGTCCGAGTGTTGTCCAACATATCGATCACTAAATAAATAAATAAATTCATATTAATCAAGTTATGAATAATTGGGATTTAATTTATTAAATTTATTTTCAAGTTAAGTAGATACGAGAAAATATTATTTGAATGAATATTATTTTAATATTATAGGTTCTTTTAATATTAAGTGGGATTACGAGTTGAGTTAAATGACTTGGTTTTGTCACGTAATATATATTTTAAATATATTACAGGTATGTGATAAAATAATAAATAATATTGACATAGTTTAGTTCGTTATAATTATTTATTTAGTGGACGTTAAATAAATGGGGGTCGGGGAACCCAACCAGGTATTTAGAACCTCCACAATAAATAGAGATAGAGACTCTCCCAATGAAATATTCATTAATTTTGAATGAGAACCTCTATATCCTCCCACTTTATATAGAGAGAGTCTTTATTTCAAGAGGTGATCCAAGAACTCCTTCAAGCATCAAAGGTAGAATATCATGGTGATCATCAAGACGTCAAAGATATCATCAGATCACTGCACTAGCACTCAAAATTTGAAGATCGGTGCTCTCACAGATTTTTGAAGCATGTTTGGATGGTCATAATGGATTCCTATATGGATCCTTCAAGAAAATATCACTGAAAATGAGCTTTCATTGATCGTTCTTTCAGATCTGTAAAGGTATATTTATAGTTTTATTTTTGTGCTCTTATAATTTATACGAGATCCTTGGACCATATTGAGGCTTGTATCGTCGAAGATGACAAGTTTTTTAATTTCGTTGATGAAAATTTTAAAATCCTCAAATCATCGGCTTCTTATGTGGGCCCTAGTACCATCAATTGGTATCAGAGTGATCGTATAAATTGTATGAACCAAATTAAAATTAATTTTTATTAAATTAAATAGAGGGTTTAATTTTGGTCCCAATGGTTCATATCGTGCATTGATCTGATTTCTAATGGCCAAGTTATGGTCATTCGAATTTTTTTATACGAATTGAATTTGTGGTTTGATCTCTGGTTTTAAAATTTATTTGATTACTTCCGTTCATCCCGGAGATCCAATCGGTTTTAGTTTATTAGAAGTAATTCCAATTATATGAAAATTCTAATTTTAAAATTTTATAATTTTCATAATAATTTTATTATCTTAATAATATTTATTTTATTATTATAATAATTTTATTAATATTATATTTAATGGTTAATGAATAACCTTTAGAAAAATCGTGTGTAGAAAAGAAAAAACACACAAAAAAAATTAAAGTGGGGGAGACTTTGCTAGATAAAAAATGACATTTGAAAATCAACCAATGGGTGGACGCCCCCTATTTTCTTCTCCCCCGCATGGCCCTTGCTGCTGCACCCTGGTGAAACAGACTATGCACCAGTTGGCTACCTCTGTCTTCCCCTACTTGTATGACACTACTTCATTCAGCAGGTAGTGGACTCGTGCTAGACTGGCACCCTACCTGGATGACCTCACCCTAGCCAGCCCGTCGCTACGAGCCACTACGCCAGGCCACTGGCATATCCAGCTGACTCTTTATGTCAGATCACCTCTAACTATCACCTATCATGGTCTGCTCACGCCGCCCAAATATTGTGGCAGCTCTCTTGTCAGACCATCGGGATTGCCTTTGTCTTTACTCCGTCTGACGGGACTATTTGTGGCCGCTCCACACTACCCCAATCAACCTCCGCCCAGATCTCAAACTACTACTGGTACATGATCTTTGCTCTGTGGTACTAGCCTCTGTTCGAGCCCGTCTTGGCCAAATTTGTAGTCAAATACGGTGACATCCACTCTCCAGGTCATAGCGGCTACTCCCTACTACCCAGTTCAGTCGCTCTGTCGTCTTTCATGGAAGAGGTAACCTGTGATAACGGTTTAACTAGTTTTTTTTATCCCAATTTTCCCTAAAAGTGGCCTGAGTAGGTTTTTCCAACCCGTAATAGGTGTGGGCAGACCTTCCTAGCCCAAAATAGTCCACCATGAGCTTTCCTCATCCTGTTACGAGTCTACGCAGGTGTAGCATGACCCACAATGTGCCATAATGGGTGTTTCGAGGACCGAGTTAAATTAAATTAATATAATTAATTAATTTTATTTATTTATTAAATTAAAGTAATTAATATATTAATTTTGGTTAAAAATAGTAAATTTTAATACCTGAGGATAAAAAATCAATTTAATTTTTGAATTAAATTAAATTGATTAGGGGACTGAAGAATAATTAAATTATTTGAATTATTAAATTCATTTAATTTAATTAATTTACCCTCATACTTATTTAATGAAATGTTTTTACCACTCTTTATTTTTTAACTTCTTATTGGTCTTGAGCACTGACCCATGTATGTTTTCATTTAATTTTGTATTTAAATAATTATTTTGACTCTGTGTAATGTTTGTAATTTATTAAAAGATGGTATGTTCATCGTATTTGTTTTCATTAAAAATGTATAAGGGCATGCGTTCCCAAATCCATCTGATTTACATTACACCCATAGTCTCCATTGCCTACACATGAGTATTTTTGTACTTCGGATAAAGATAGTGTATAACATGGACCCTGTCAAGATGAGGTGGTGTATGTTGATCAAGACGATGCAAGATGTGATGTGGACCCCTCCAAGATGATGTGGACCCCTCCAAGATGATGTGATACTCCAAGACATGACGTGTACCCCACCAAGATGAGGTGGTACTTCAAGACATGATGTGGACCCTGCTAAGACGAGGTGGTACTCTAAGATGTGATGTGGGCCCCTCCAAGATAAGGTGATACTCCAGATGAGAAGTGGATATACGGGATGGGGGTGAGCTACATCACGAGTCAATTGATGACTCAGGTATGATGCCCCTAGGTCATTTAGATGCTTAAGACCAGTCAGGTAGTAGTTTACCTTTATGCATTTATTTATTATTTTACGCATTTTATAACAGCGGGAAAATACATAAAATAATAAATAATAAAATGTATAAAGAGACGATGTATGTTTTTATATTAATGTTCAGTTGTGAGCACAACAACATATATGAACAAGATTAATATAAATGTATTAAATTCATTGAGATAAAAACACAGAAACCCTTAAATAAATATTAAGTCTTTACCGCCTTTCATCATTCAAATTTAAACAAAACCGAGTGTTTGGACTGCTGGTCATGCCATAGCTGAGGGTGCCTCTTACTATCGGGGAGTTCTTATGAGAATGTTGGGTCGAATTAACTATATTGGTATTGAGGATTATCTATATCTAACTTGCTATCATTTTATAGGTAAGAGTTGATTAAATCAATTTATGATTATAGAACATGGTACTTCACTCAACAGATCAAGGAACCGCAAGTTAATGCGATTGGCCATAAAACGCCTACCTTGAACCCTATGATTAGTGGCGTAGCCATAGCTTGTAGACTATAAGGGGGGTTCAAGGATCCTTAACACTAGAATACTCAAGAGAAATGTTATTTTAATTCTAGTACATAGGGTTCCTAGAATTCAATAAAATAATGGGAGACATTTAATGATTAAATTAATCAGTAATGTCTAATTACGGTAATGAAAATAAAAGTACTAATCTTCTGAAATTTATTTATATAAAATCAAAAGTAATACCAAAAGATAGAAACTGTGATAAATATTTGATGAAGATAACGTCCAAACTAGAATGAATTTTTAAATGTAGTATAGGTACTCACGTATAATACTACTGCATCAAAAATTCAAGGTGTTGGTGTCCCAACCAGTTAAGACACCTCACAAAGCGAGGGTGTAAAATTGCTTTAAAGAGACTCATGTATAAGACATATTATAGTTATGTAAATATGTTATCATCAAGGTCTTATGTTAGTTTCATTCACTACATTTGGACATGGATGAAAAGAACGTGTTGTCTTATCTCCAAGAAGTTACCAAGGAGAAATTAAAGCATGATTTTAATGTGATGATTACACTGGCTTTGTGTAAACATGAAAGGAAAGATATGATATTTCAGGGAATCCCATTATTATATATTTTAACACAATTACTCTATTTTCATTTAATGATGCAAATGAATAGGATGGATTAATCACGTCATTTCCCTTTAGATAAGGTTCACCAAGCAATGATAATATTAAATAAAGTAGAACCTTTAGTTTTTATGGGAAATAAATTGGAAGACAAGGAAAAATTCCAATGAAAAGTTATGCCAATGGAACCTTCATAATTTATTTCAAAGCACAGAGTTTGGTTATTAAAAATGAGGTTATTTTCATCACATATTATGAAATAAATTTATGGAATTTTAAAACTTGATGAACTAAATTGAATATGTAAGAACCCGCTTCTTCTTCAGTGTATATTCATCAAATAAAAGTATTGTTTCTGACATACTTCTTGGGTATTAAATAAAATATTCTTTTCACATATGTTTATTTAAATATACTAACTAAGTAAGTATAGAAACATTACAAGAAGTAAGGTGTCTTCTCCAAGCAGCTGAGGAAGGGTGATTCCTAATCCAGTGTAGAGAAACACATGACTTATAATTACCAATTGAATGATTCTATTTGAGAAATTTGTTTATTATAACCAAAATTCTCATCTCACATTCCCTTTAGACATAATGAGACATTTTTTCAAGTTCTGGAATTAATTTTGTTTGTGGTGTTTTAAACTCAACAAATAGTTCAGCGATACATGAATTATAGGAAATAAGTGATGAATATAAAACATGTAAGACTTATTTACCCAGTTGTTGAAAGATAATTATTTTTCAAGGAAAACTAAATGTGGACATCAAGTATATACCCAGTTTGGTATTTAGGCTTGGTACAGCTAAATACCGTAGTGATTATTGATGAATTTAGTTTGGACAAAGAAACCTTTAGAAATAAAGGTATGTCACAAATCTTATGGAATTAGTTCAACAAGTGAGCGTAAACTATTCTAAGAGGAATCTAGTAGTAAAGATACTTCATAATATCCCTTTAAGTTATTAAGGAATGTGAAAGTTAAGTATAAGCATAGTCATAAGATTTGAGTTGCTTTGTATCGGAATGCCGAAGAATATCTTGACCAAGAATTCATTGATCATGATAATATAGCATTGAGTAATTCTTAAATTCACATTACCTTACCTACATCATAGCATTGAGGTTTATAAGGAGGATAAATGTTGAGTCTTACATATTAACATTTATCAACAAACATGTAGTGTGGAGTAATTCCTAAAATCGCATGTTATACATCAAAGTTATGATGTAACTAGTATCAATGTTACAACTTTTAAAACCTTCCATTATGTTTCAAGATGTGATTTTAAAATAACGGAGAAATCTTGAAACTTATATACCAACTAAAAAAGATAAATGGATATCATAAAAGTCATAATATCATGGAAATCCATTATGTCTTAAGACATGTGTTTAGATTCAAAGAGTTTGTTAGACTATAAAAAAACTTACATCAAACAAAACACATTGTACATCTAAGGAAATTATCCTAATAGTTTATTAGGATATTACATAAATCCATAATATAAAAAAGTGGTAGTCAAGTGATAGACTGGATTTCTATAAAAAGGGTGTAAATCACTACTTGAGATAGTGGGAGAAATATTGACTTGGGTCTTGTCAATTATCTCAATGCAAAAATGGTTGGCATAAGAACAAGATCCACAAGTATATGTGGAAGAGGAATATTCCATTGACACATACTGTGTAGGAAGGTTAAAGCCATAGTGATGGTTTTATATTCACTGTGGTTGGTGGTAAATTATTCATTAGGAATAATAATACCTACAAGTAAGAAGTATATGACAATTAGATATGATTGACAAGGCCAATTAAAATTCAATAATGGATTCCATGTATCAAAGGGAATAGGGGCTTATTATTTTGAATATTGCAGTGGGTATTTAAGGGAGATGATACATGGGTGGTATAAGAGATGTGTCAATAAGGCTTGATTGGTCATACCAAGTCAGTATACCTAAATACATTAGAATTTCACTTGTTATATATAACTTATAAGATCATTTAATTGGATAATGGATGTCAATATCAAATTTCATTGAAGGTGTCTATACGATTCAACCAGAAAGAGATTATGACACCATTGGATTCCAATAAAGGTTTCAAGTTACTTAAATCCATATTAGGATTAAATTTAGAAACAAGATCTTAGAACATTAATTCAGAATGAGTCTTTGTAACATTTCTACCAAAGGTTAGTGGGAACGATATAGTTTTCTAAGAGAAATATGTTCAGAAACATATGAAAAATAGATATTGGTCTTAAAATTAGTTAATACAATAATAAAAGTAATTCTCCAGTGATTGAATTAAATTAGATTCCTAATTTATAGGGAACAGGATCTGCTGTGGTAGATATAATGGTTTCTTGGACCTAGTCAATTGTACATATAATTTCATGGTATTGAAAAATAAAATTTGTAAAACTTCAAGGGAAGAATTGTTACCAGTGTCACATGGAATAATCTCTCCAAGTAAAACATGAAAAGGCATAGGAGGAGATTAATTAGTGAATTGATCTCCATATGCTTCAGCAATGGATCAATCACATATTCCATGATATGTACAAGAATTTATATTTCCAGAATATACTTAATAGTAGGTAGATATCAATTATATCCAGGACCACTGAAATTAAATTAGTCAGAACTATCTGATTGTACTTAGGCAAGTACAAAAGATATGTACCTATTAAGTGGATAATAAATGATTCTAGTTTGAGGGGACATGAAGTAGTCTTCCTTAGATCAATATGATCTAGTATAATAGTTGGTCTAAGGTGTTGAGCTAGTCAAGATCATAAAATCTAGTGGTTTCCATACATGCAAATGCTAAGTACGTTGTAGCTTCTGAGGCAGCTAAGAAACCATTAAACACAATAAGTTGTTCCAATTATTGGAATCACACTTATTAAGTAAAGAATTATCATAATATTAATTATGATATTCTTACTAGTCAAGATGTCAAGTTATGATAGTATACAAAAGGTATATACTTGGGGATACCATATCTTGCGAAGTTTTACTCAAGGAGATGAGGTCGTATATAGTAGAATATCCATGCAGCAGAAATCTAGTAGACCCAGCAGCTAAAACTATTACTCAGCAGAAACATGATCTTTATCATGTGATTATCTAACAAGTATGGTTAGCAAGTTGGATCTAGTGAAAGTGGGAGTTTTGAAATAGTGGGTTCCCTAGACCCAACTATGAAGTACTTTTGATTATCATATCATGTGTGTAGTTAGATATACATGATGATACCTTACAATTATAGTGTATACATTTCTACGTACACTATTTAAGGGTAATATCCATAGATTAATTATTGTATCAAAAGAATATAGTAGATCCCAGGCCATAATGAAAACCTTGAGATACAATGAAATTAATCTTAAACAAATGTCTTATAGTCTAGTTATATCTTACTGACTAGACGTAGTAGATGTTTGACTATTAGGTGTTGGGGGCTCATAATAATTGATACTTATTCTCATGAAGTTCACACTTAGTAATATCTAGTAGTGATATCATAATGATAGACCTGATAATAGGAACACCACAGGTTTTGGGTGTCATTGGTTGTTCCTATCTATGGACATGTATATTGGTCTCATAACTTAAGATCATTACCAGTGTGTAATATTTTATTACGTACTTTGATGCAAGGAAAAAACCATGGTAATGAAATTGTGGTGAGGTAGCTTGTGTTGCGTGCATCATTGGTGGAATGACATTAGTTTAATTAAAGGATTTTCTACTTCCAAGTTAAAGAAGTTATATATCTATGGCCTGATAGATCAAGGTGGTTCTACCTTCATGAGTATTTATCCAAAATAGTAGAAAGTTAAATCCATCCAAATAGATCAAAAAATAATAATGCAAGAAAAGGGCAATAAAACTAGTGTGCGTCCTTCTTTATGAGATATTTAAAGACAAATAGATTATAGTATACAATACATGTTCGTAGGTTAGTTCTCATTGTTATGACAATTATTATCTCTTTAGAGGACTTGATGGGTTTCTAGACTTCACTCTTGGTTTGTGAATTTTATTCACTGCTATCAATATAAGGGCCTAGAGGGTCACACACAAGTGTATTCAAGAATCTTCCCTATTCAATTGAATAAATATATTGGACATGGTGGACCCTACCACAAGGTCTGAGTGTTTTCCAACATATCAATCACCAAAGAAATAAATAAATTAATATTATTAAATTTATAAATAATTGGAATTGAATTTATTAAATGTATTTACAAGTTAAGTTAATATGATAAAATATTATTCAAATGAATATTATTTTAATATTCCAAGTTTGTTTAATATTAAGAGGGATTACGAGTTGAGTTAAATGACTCAGGTTTATCACGTAATATATATTTTAAATATATTACAAGTATGTGATAAAATAAAAAATAATATTAACACATTTTAGTTCATCATAATTATTTATTTAGTGTGTGTTAAATAAATGGGGTCGGGGAACCCAATCGGGTATTTAGAACCTCCACTATAAATAGAGAGAGAGGATCTCTCCCAGTTAACTATTCATTCATTTAGAATGATAGCCTCTCTCCCACCTCCAAATTTCTAGATAGAGAGTATCTCTCTTAAGAGGCAATCCAAGAATGCCTTCAATCATTGAAGGAAAAAGATCGCGGTGATCGACGGGATATCAATACCGTTGGATCACCACGCTAGCACCTGGAATTCAAAAATCGGCACTCCCATAGATTTTTGAAGCTCATGTCAATCATTTAGAGGGATATTTCTATGGATCCTTCAATTAAAAATCACCAACGAAGAGTTTTTTTTTTACCTCACTTTCATATCTGTAAAGGTATGTTTACAGTTTTATTTTTGTGCTCTTTTAATTTAAGTGAGATCCTCAGACCATACCGAGACACGGATCATTGGCAATAACACGTTCCATCATGTAGTCGATGGAAATTTTAAAATATTAAGCTCACCGACTTCTATTACGAGTCACAATACCTTCAGTCAGCACACAAACACACCTTCACACATGCCTTGCATTGGACACACCTCACATGCATTGTCCCACTCGGACACACCTTACGCACTATGCATACCACCTATTCACCCACATGTGCACTCAATGTGGGAGTTATGCTCTTAATTCCCCTCCCATCATGGCTAGATATTCAGGTTAAATTACTCTAATTTGGTTGATCTAAGGGCCCCATATGTGTGGTTAAGGTGGACTTGGATTGGCATTAAGATGGTTGGCCCAATATTTTTGTTAACACTTAGAAACATTATCTCTATGAAATATGAGAAATTTAAAATAAAAATGAAAAGCATACTCTCAACTTAACCTTTAAATATTCCTCAAATAAATGATGATTTTCCTACCCTTTTGAATAAAACACATGCAATAATAAAATATTTCATGGAACTTTTTAAATCCCTTCATAATAAATCTTCTCATTCAATAATAGAGTTATTCCATTATCTTAAATTCATCTTCTTATCCTATTGTTATATCAATTAACAAGATCCTTTCATCGTCCAGTAATTTTTCTCATAGTTATAAATAATGTGTCACCATTGTCCAAAATATTTGACAAGAATTTCAGTTAAACAATATTCATACTTATAAACTCAAAGTCTTTAAAAGAACTTCCTTATGCGAATAAGGATTATTTGATTTCTACTATATCCATTCATCCAAGCTATGTTTACTTTGATATCAAGCTTGGATATATAGGATACTTCAAAAACTTATTTGTTTATAAATTATTAAAAATATACACATTAGTGAATCTATTTTATTGAACACCATTTATAACCAATAGTAATCACTAAAAACAAATAAAACTTGTACTCAGTGTGATCTCTTAAAATTGCACCTAGTGTATGAATTCACAACTAAGACTACTAGTATTTTAAACTTGATAATTTTTTTTATATTCTCAAGAACAACTGAATCTTTAATGGAAACTCTAAATATATACTATTCATATTCAATTTAGGACACATTTACATATTTGAATGTTGTATCTGTATGAACTTTAAATGTTAATATATGTTGTGGTTGAACACATGAGCGAAGGTACTCTTGAACGGTCCTTTTTTTTGGTTGATCCAATAGACTGGTTTTATCTAACCTTCTATTTTCCCTTCATTTTTTCCATCTTTAATAGTATACCTCATTCCATAACTTTCTTATAAATTATTAAAAATAATTAATTTTAAAAATAATTGTAAAGTACATACCTAATTATATTCATGTAACATAATAAGATTAAATATAAATTCTATGAAAGTGTCAATAGTATTATCAACTATGTTGACATTTATATCATCAATAGGAATAAATAACTTGGTGCTCATATCAATAGCTACTTCAAACCCCACACTCATTTGATCTTTTGGGATCCATTTATTGTGTAAAATGTCTCCTTATATATTGTACATCATACCCCTCACTACATAGTGATGGTTGGGTGAAGATAGATATAAATCACATACAGTTCCATCCTATAGAATTTTAGTAATTAAAAAATTATCAGTAGTTATTTGATTCACATTTATCAGAAAGTGTTATGAAAGAATGATTACCTCAAGTAAGGAATATTGTTTATGGGAATCTCTAGCCTCAATGATAGTGGAGTATGGCTCTTCATGTACTGATCATTATATACTATTGGTTTTATTTAAACCTTTTTCATATTCTGGTCCTCGAAACCATACCTGACAATAATTTCATTTAAAGTATATATATGTTCCAATGTGTCTTTAATTTTATCTTATATACCTCACTTTGACTTTTTTTCTCAAAATATGTTTGAGGTGACACTGGTTTCTTTTTACCTCTAACATGACCATATTGTTATTTCCTCTTCAAGGATACTAAATGTAGTTGTTCTTAATGTATAGTAGAATACTATTCTTATTTCTAAACTGTATTGAAAACAGTAAAACATAAATATAAACTTTTATGTAATAACATTATAAAGAATAATGAATTTATATTATATCATACATACACAAGATTCTAATAGATGTTGTGTTTTTTCAATTACTATTTGTCTATTTTTTATATGATCCTCCTTACAAAATAGATGATGTGATATGGAAGTAGTTTTAGATTCAGATTCATCAATATACATATAAAAAATGAACATATGTGGGTTCATATCATATAAAACGTATACCTTTGATTTAAAATATATACCATATTATTCTCAAGTAAAGATTACCCTATCCTTACATTATGGTAGGTTTACATTAGTTTTGATGCATGATTCTTATTTTCAGTACTACATTACTATTTCATAAATTAATAATTTTGAATCAATGTTGATAGTATAAATAATGTAAAATACAATATTATTAATTACAACAGACGTGAAATGATTCCACATTACGATGACTAATGAATGATTTCCTTAATTATTGGTTTATAATGTGTTAATATATATTCGGTGGGTGGGGGTACACTTTCCCTCAGTATCCCTGAGATTATACTTTAACGGAATTATCTAAACGAATCTATAATCTTTTCCAGTATCAATTAATACAACTTTTTTATAGAGATCATCCAAAATAAATGAATTTGTAAAGGGGTAATGAAAAACAAGTCAAAATTTCATTATATATTCTTTTGATAAAACAGATAAATTTAATCATAACATTACCTTAATATATTTCCAAATAATTATCCTCAATACATGCTCAACATTTTCCAACATTTCTATATTAATCATCATAGGAATTCGAGTTGCGGGCCCAATGTAACTAATGAACATTGAATTGTTGGGGTCAACAAGTTTGACATGTTGATTCCATCCAACTTCTAATTTTATACCTTTTATTCTTGCCTTAATAAATTTATTTAACATTATGATGTTATGCCACTCATGTTTTTCTCATTCATGTGTTATTGAAACCCTAATAATTCATCAATTTCAAAATTGATAGTGTGTTATTCCATGATATTGGTAACATCATTATGTGGGAAAGTCATTATTGACATGAGTATTAAATATTTAATTTAGATTATATAAATACAGTAGATAAAACATAATATTATGAGAAAAATCATAGTATATTAAAAAAACACTAACATGTCCATTGAAATTGATTTTTTAAATTAAATTTTGAAGATATTTTGATCTTCTATAGAGAATCCAAATCCACTCCTTGTTGTACCCTATAAGATACAAGACACTATTCACTTTGGGACCCTCATAAAATTATTTTGATCTTCTAATGAAAGGGTCGTCCTCAATTGATTATTCATCAGACTCTACTGTTGTTTTAGTCAACAAATTAACAACTGAATAATTTCTATTTATAGAATCTATGATATAAAATACTTTCACTTCATTATATTATATTGTAAATGGATCTTCTTTATACCCTTCGACACTGAAAGCCAACTCCTTGAATCCCAATCCTTTGACCTTAACTGCACTGCCATTTTCAACTCATTTTCAATGGAAAATCATCACTTGAAATGTTGTCTAATCCATTTCTTATATGTGTTTGGTGATATTGATGTATGATATATTCACATAAATTGGATATCTACACTTTGAACCAAATATGTGCATCACTTCCACAACAAGTGTAACTCCACTATTTTTCATTTTATCATGTTCATAGTATTCATTCATATAAAACATATTAAAATTAATTACATAACATTTGTAAGATAATAAATTTACATTTTGTACTATAGACACCCATAAAATTCTTTTGACAATTGAAAATAGATTTTCATATAACTATTTGTAAATA
Source organism: Viscum album (assembly GCA_963277665.1). Lineage (NCBI taxonomy): Eukaryota > Viridiplantae > Streptophyta > Magnoliopsida > Santalales > Viscaceae > Viscum > Viscum album. The sequence continues at coordinate 1,874,495,295 of OY728150.1, read as the reverse complement.
TGATCTTGAAACCATCCTATAAACTATTGATTATGTTTATTTTATATCCATCTTTCATCCCTTAATGTATTAAAATGTCCAAGAATTACTTTATGGGATCCAGTGTATGGAGAATCCTCTACAAAATTATGTAAAATATAAAGGTGATCTTGATCCTGCTCTGTAATGGTAACTGTAACAACAACTCTTCAATAAATAACTTCTCCTATATGGCATCCACTGTAATGTGAGTTTATTAGAACAATTCTACCAACATACAACATGTAGTTTGTATGTAATTAAAAAAATAAATAGTATATCACTTTATAGTACAATGTTTTGTCCAAATTTAATTCTTGAAATACCCATTAAAAATATTCAGATGCCATTAAATGGGGTAAATCAATCTGTAATTTAAAGGATAACATAGTTGGATCCCTCTAACCAAGTGAACCATCAGGTAGAAAATTATATAAAATAATTATAGTGTGAAGAATATCTCTCATTCACATAGTATGGCTTCAATTTACTTATTAATTACTTTCAATATCATCAAGTCTATAAAATTACTACACATGTTTTTGAAAAAGAAGCAATGTCTACTTAATGTATATCATACATTTATTAAAAAATAAAAAATTAATCTATAATAATTAAATCTTTCATCAAAACAAGATAATGGTGTGACTTTAGACACTTAAATATAAAATTATTCATTGAAATACCATTCTTGATTTTTGATAAATACCCCTATGGAACTTTTACACTATTAAGTAAGTCACAAAATTAATATTTTCCTTTTCTAGATACAGTGTATGTTTCTAGAGGAATAAAATTTTGTTTTACAACCTTCACTGATGCCAACTCTTCACTTATCCCCACGTAAATCATGTACAACCTAACCTTATTTCCATATTTTATTTTATATGGTTCATTTAGTAATGTACAAATTAAACTATCATATACATTTTTTTCTATATGTGTGACATCGAGAAAATGACTAATGGACAAACAATTACAGTACATTAATTCAATGAAAACTGATCCCTTTTTCCAACTAGATTTTATAATGATTTTTTAAAAAAATTTACCAAAATAGTGTCAATATCTTATACTCTTTAAACTATTCATCCCCCATTATTAGAGATAGTTTTTTACCCTTTCTTTAATTCTATCAAATGATGTCATCTAGGATTAGTATTTGTGTTACCAGGGTAAAAATTTGGAATTATCAAAAAACATAATCCTTGAGGAATGTTTCAACATAACTAAGTGTGTACCAACTTCACAAATGGGACACCACAATATTCATTTAATGCTATAGCCTAAAAATTTTCCATAAGTGGGAAATTCATTTTTCATCTCATACAACATGACTCTCATTGTAAACTCTTCACTTCTATGAGAATTATTTAATGTAACACATGTATCACATGTAAATTATAGGTCTTCAATCAATGGGATCCAAATAGACATCAATATTATTTACAAGTTTTTTTGGTCTAGATATAATAAATGGAAACATAATTTTTTGCACTCCATGCATAACCACGATGGAAAGTTATAATTTACCAACATAAATAGACATGTACATTGAGTACTAATTTATAAACCAAAATGATTTGTTCCATCTATAGATAACAAAAGATAGAGGTTTCTTAGCTCATATACAAATTGAGGATACTCATAATCCATTTTCTTCCACTGAGAAGAGTTTTTTGGATGAAGTAGTTTCCCATCGTCAATTCTTTTATTTGCATTCCATGTCAATTGTCTAGTATTTTATTGACATCTATACAGTACCTTATATTAAAATGAAAGTACCATAAAATTTTCTATTTACATGATTGATCTTTTTTTATCGAGTCACACCACACTTAGAGAATTTTCTATGTGATTCATGGTCCTTGAAAAACAATATACAATCACTTAGATAGACATATATTTTCAAGAGATCACACTCATTGAACATAGTATTATTTTAGTGTTATATATTTTATAAGGAAGCTCATTTTATTCTATAATCATGGAATTTAATAAACCAAGTAGTTATGTAAATCTTGTATAGCTCAATCCACTGCCAACTTTCAATTTATATAGCTTTAATGCACCTGACAATGTTGTATATTTATTACAACCAATATGTAATGGTCACTTTTCATAACTATTTAACTTCTCAAACAACATTTGAAAATAATGAAAAACATCTTAAAATTCCATCATTGTTTCTTTCATATGATATCAATAATCATTTACACTGGTATTCATGTCAAATTATCCATAAATCATAGTGTCATCACAGTCAGTATGTACATTCAGTTTTCTCCTTATTTAGTCTAACATTTATTAATTTGATCTTATTCCATGACAAATCAAATGTTCTTCTAACTCTTCTGGATGAACTTTTATTAAATAAAAACAATGAAAACAGAGAGAAATATTTGAGAAGGGTTGTATAGATTCTTTATGGAAAACAAAATGATTTATTTTACTCCATCCTCATACTTATTTGCCATAAAATTTTCATTAATTCATTTTAAATTAATAACCATCCTATTAGGTTTTACAATATTCATTTTGTAAAAAAATTAATAAACACAATGTATGCATATTATGTATATATACATTAATATGTAAAAAAATTATTAAAATTTGATTTAAAATATATAATTATGTATATGTGTGTTTTCAAACATATTTTTATCTAAATATATAAACCATGTGTTTTAAAGAAGTAATTAGTCTTCAAAATCAAAAGATAAAGTTATTGATACTTCTAAGGAATTTGATTTTTTTTCTTAAGAAAAAATTCATACTGACATTTCAAGATCAAGTAAGAAATGAGGAAAAAGTTTTAATGATAAAAAAGGATAAAAATTTATAGTTTTATCGATAAATAGTTTCATATCGGTATAATAAATAATTTTCTAATGATGTAGTTTAATTACATTATCATTAACAAATTTTGTTATATATATTATATATTTAAATAAATAAAGATTCATTTAAATTAATTTTATTTTATTAAAAAATTGTTAATATATACATATATGCATATATACATAAACATACACAAGAAAAGCCCTGCAAATTGAAGTGGAGATCGGGCCTATATTCCAAAATACTAAGACAAGATAGAACGCTACACATTGAAAGTAAAAACCCATCAGATCTAGGAAAAATATTCTCAACACACATTACAAAATATTATTAAAAAGGGGAATTCAAATCTAGTGTTTCATGGAATAATTATAGGGGAAGAAGAACAAAAAATTTGGAAAAAAATTCAAGACCAATTAAAAGGCATATAAAGAATCACATACCTTTGGTTTTGGGAGGGATAATTCATTTGAGAAAATTAAGGGGGAGTGGGAAAAAGGTTTAGTTCTATGATATCTTGAAAAATGTGATTGAGTGGGGTTTTTGTTAGTGTCCATTTTAAAACACCCCAATATGTTTTATCAGCAATTTCAAAAAAGAGATGAAAAAAATATGATTTTATCAGTTCCAAATTGAAAAGCACTGATTGAAACATATCTTTATCATAACTAAATTTTTAGCATCGATGAAGATATGCTTTACCAGTGTATTTTTCATTTTAAAACTAATAAAATAATATATTATCAGTGTCTTTTTAAGTGATGATAAAAACTATCTAAAATAAATTTATAAACTATTAAACCAAAAAATATTAAAAATGAATAAATTACAAAAAAATGTAAAAAATAATTAAAATTATAAAAAAATATACAATATTAAATGATTGAATTTTGAAAATGAGTGAAATTTAATAATAAAAATGAATAGGCTTCAAAAAAAATTAAAAAATATATGTTTTCTTAATTATATAAATTGTTTAAAAAGGTAAAAATGAATATATATTAAATTGAAAATGAATACATATTAATTATTTATATTATAACCATATTAAAAACATTAAATATTAATAAATAAATATGTATGAATAAATATTAAAAATGAATAAATTACAAAAAAAATTAAACCAATAAATATTAAAAATAAATAAATTATAAAAATAGTGAAAAATAATTAAAATTATTAAACAATAAATATTATTAAATGAATGAATGTTTGAAAAAGTGAAACTTAATAATTAAAAATAGGTAGATTGCAAGAAAATATTTAAAAAATGACAATTTTATTATTATATAGATTATTAAAAAAATAAAAATGAATATATATTAAAATGAAAATGAATAGATATTAATTATATAAACTCAACCATATTTAAAATAATGGATGTTAATGAATAAAAATGTATATATAAATATTAAAAATGGATAAAATTACAAAAATATTAAACAAGTAAAAATTAAAGATGAATAAATTACAAAAATATTCAAAAATAATTAATTTTATTAATGAATAAATAATACTAAATATAAATAAATTAGAAAAATTATTAAAAAGAAATAAATATTATATATTTATAAACTATAAAAAAATGAATATAATTTACCAATTAAAAGAATAATATTTTAAGTATTAGATATTAATAAATAAAATTCTAAAATTAATTCTAAAAATTGAATAAATTACAGAATTTTTGTGTGTGTGTGTGTCTGTATTTATATAAAATTACATTAATTAAATATATGTGTGTTTGAAATTTGTGTTTATATATAAAACAAGGTTGAAATTTTAAAAATTGAAAAAACAAATGACATTTATGTAATATATTATTAAATCTATATTACTCGATACTAATTAGTCTATATTTTTAATTAAAATATTAGTTTTTAATTATTTTTAAAACAATTTTCACTTAATATATTAGTTATTAAGTGTAAATAAAAAAATTTTATTATATAAATCCTATTTAAAGAAATATTATGTGTATATATATCAATATATATATATATATATATATATTTCTTTATTAAAAATATTAAATATATTAATGAATAATATGTATAAAAACCATTCTAAATGAATAAATTATAAATATATTAAACGAGTAAATATTAAAAATGAATAAATTATAAAAAAAATTAAAAATAATTTCCATTATTAATAGATAAATAATATTAAATGAATACACGTTAAAAATGAGTGGAAATTAATATAATAAATGAATAAATTGAAAAAAATATTAATAAAATGAATTAGAGTTGTTAATTATATAAATTTTTAAAAAGTACAAAATTAATATATATTAAAATGAAAATTAATACATATATAAATTATATAAATTATAGTTGTATTAAAAAACATTAAAATTTAATCAATTAATATTTATAAATAAGTATTAAAAATTAATAAATCCTAAAAAAATACAAAGAAAATTTAGAATTGAATAAATTAAAAAAATATTAAAAAATAATTATTAAAATAAGAAAAAATTGAATAAATATATATATATATATATTAAAAAGTGATAAATAGTATATATTAAATAAAAATATAAAAATGAAAAAAATAATAATTAATAAAAATGTGGTATATTAGATATTAAATATTAATAAATTAAAATATAAATTGATATAATTAAAAAAAATGAGAATTAATTTTTTATAAGTATGTCTAAAATAAATATATATATATATATACATAAGTTTATTATTTTTTAAATTGAAAAAATGACATTGATATAACAAAATGTTGTTAAATGTCTATTAATATTAATTGGATAATATTCTTAATTAATTTTAATTTTTAATTATCTTATAAACCATTTTTCACTTAATATATGACATATTAATTTTAAATACATATTTAGTATTATGTAAGTCATATTTAAGAAAATTATATATATATATATATCAATATAAATATACTTCTATATTAAAAATGATTTTTACAATATGAATTTTGTTTATGAAAATCAAACATTATCAGCCCTAAAAACATGTTGATAAAGGTCATTATTATCAGTTCTAGATAAAATACCTGATAAATATAACTTTTATCCGCATAAAAATTGATGTTAAAGGTTGTATTTTTTTGCACTTTTTTAGCACTTATAAAGATTCCCATTATTAGTGTTTTTATCTTGTATAGATTAAATGACCTTTTTATCAGAATTTTAGTACTAAGAAAGGGTACCACTAAATATTCATGACTCTACATTTTTTATTGAATAAAATGAATGAAAAGGTTTAAAATACTCGTTATACACCAAGAACCCAAATATCCTCATCGTAGAAGATGAAGAATCACATTCAGGGCTCAAATTCTTGGATGATCACTAAAGTCCACCACCTAGATTATAGGGAATGAACTCTCCTCTAGAGAATATATCTCACATGCATGAGGAATCCTGATGAATAGAGCACCAGTGGTGCACCCCTCCCATGGTTTTTATCATCTCTCTAAAACTAGAATTCAAATTCAATAGAAGCCATAAAATTCTTTGAAAATTGATCATCATTTTTGAAAATGAAGTGATGGGTCATAAATGTACAAAATGTGATTATTCAGCCTAAAAATACATAGATGATACATGTATGATGGATCATATTCAAAGGAAATTAAAAAAATCAATGCCAGCAAAAAAACTAAACGGATGGTGTGAGCATGGTAGTTGAAGGGTGGAAGGGTGGTTGGACACATGAATCACCCATGATAAGGTAACATAACTCATAAATCACACAAGGGTAACACCCCAATTCTTTAAAATCCCTCACATAAAGGTCACACAGAAGGATAAATAAACCCGAATAATTTTGGTTAGAAGGAAATACAACAAACACAGTAAAGCTTACATGTTAATAATTTCATAATAAAAAAATAAATTTAAATTATCTCAATTTTTCATGAAATAAAAAACTATTATAAATTATTTTTAGAAAATAAATATATAATTTCTAGACCCATATTTATTGTTATAAATTTATGAGTTTGAAAAAAATTGAATCCCAATATGGAAATGGGGAAATTTTTCTCAAAGCTCCTCCCTTATAAAAAGGGGCCTTGGGAAGTGTTTTCCATAAATATATATAATTACATTATGATTTTAATGTTTTTTTATAAGATATATTTTATTAAAATATTTTTATATATATATAAAATATATTAAAATGTACAAAACAAAACATAATTTGAAAATAAAATAAATAAAATATTTTATAAAATGACTAATGATGAGATTAGTCATAATTGTTGGATTTTGAATTTTTAAAATATGAAAAAGTGTCCCCAACAAGAGTTGTCTCATTTTGATAAAATTAAGGTATCATTTTATGGAAATTGTGAGATAAAATCTTTCTGATTCATAATGATTTTGATCTATAAATAAAGGTATGGAAATATTATAAAATTAATCTCTTCAATCACAAATTATCCAGATAAAATTTCACAACATCAGTGTTATGGGGCTGTTGGAATATGGTGACCATCATTCCCAAAATCTTGGTGAAATCCTTGAGGGAAATTTTCCCTGGGAACCCTACACCAACAAGTGGGGGCGGATCAAACCCTTTTGGATAGTGAATTAAATTCTTGCATTGAGATTCTAAATTTCTACCATCTTCTCCACCTTCCTTCCTATTTTTGAACAATCAAAATGGTTTACAACATAGGAGGAATCTAGAATATGGATTATAAAACCCTTAAAATGGATAACCAAGACATGGTCATGGTTGACCTTTTTTATGGAAACAACTTCTATAGGTTACAGTAAAAGTTGAAGTTTCTTCTTATAGTATTGAAGATTTTTTACATCATGGAACTATACCTTCTTCTTATTCCTGTAGAACCTTCTTTATATCCCTATGGAATACCCGTAGCTATGAATCATGTTGAAAACATTCATAAAATAAAGAATAAATGTGAAGATGATTTAGTTTTGTGTCAATGATATATTTTCAAAACATTATGAAATCATATTTATGAATATTTTTACCAAATAAACATTGCCTGATATATATGGGATGCACTTGAATTCAAGTAAAAATACAAGGAAGAAGGTAATAATAAATTTATTATTTGAAAGTATCTTAACTTCAATATGGTTGATAACAATCTAGTGTTGAATCATTATTATGAGCTCCAAGTAAAAGAAAAAAACTTCATTCCCATAAAATAAATATTCTAGAAAATTTCCAAGTTGGTGGAATTATTGCTAAATTTTCACCTATGTGGAAAGAATTTTATAAATCACTCATTATAAAGAGTGATTTTATTTCCTTGGAATAAATTTAAAAGCTTCTTATCATTGAATAATAAATCAATTGATAGATTCAGTCAGGACATCATAATTTTATACCAAGGTTAATATCATTGAGTGAAAGGTACCATTGAACTCTTCTTTACATGTCAATAATAAAATCCAATAATTCAAAAAGAATTTAAATCATTCCAAGAATAGTGGAGAATGGTTTTTCTATGGAAAACCATGGAATTTTTCATAGGAATATTACTATCAAAATAATGTTGATAAACCCACTATAAATATGTTAACTTAATAGATTATAGTCTCAATGATATCTTTAGTTAACATGAATTCGATGAAGATGGGATGGTGGCTTGATTATAGAGCTAATATTCCTAAGTTCAAAGATTTTTTGATGATTAAAACATTTTATGATAGTACTATCATGAACTAAGTATGCCTTGGAAATAATACATGCATCAATGTCACCAGAAAAGAAGCATTGAAATAAACTTTATTTTTGGGAAGAATTTTACTCTTCAAAATGTGTTGTATTTTCCCAATATTTTAAATAATTTAGACTATTTTGATCTTTTATATAATATGGATTTCATGTTTCATTTGAATCTAACTCAAAGGGAGGCATGTTTATGGGGAATCTATACGAAAATGATGACATGTATCAACTATATATTAATAATATGATGAAATATTTTTCTTATATGATTGAGTCCTATAGTTTATATCCTGATCATTTAAAAATGTTAATTATAATCCAATAAATATAATGAAAATTTGATACTCAATTAACTATGGAAATGAATATAATAAATTTGAAACAAGTTTAGAATCTAAAATAGTTAAAAACCATTTCAAAGTTTTGGGAGAATTTATGATATATTATAATTATCACAATTTGATATTTTTGAATTAAATGGTTTTTTAACTAATAAAGATAATTTGGTATTTCATTAATTTTATTGATGACTATAGTAGATATTTACATATATATCTTCTTAGAAAAAAAAAGATGAATCCTTTAGTATTTTTAGGAAATATAAATCTGATGTTGAAAACTAATTAAACAAAAGGATTAAATTATTATTATAATATAGAGGTGTTCAAAACTTTTTTAACTAATTTAATGAGTTCTATGAATAAAATAGTTTAATTCATCAATGTACTACTCCTTACACACCTCATAAAAATGGCTTAGATGAAAGAAAAAAAATAATACTTTAGCATAAATAGTAAATTTCATTTTTAATAAATCTATTTTACTATTAAATTTATGGGTTATATATTTATTGGTTGCATGTAATATTCATAATAAGATTTATTAAAGGAAAAATAAGTTATCTCATTATGAAATTTGGAATGGTAGAAGAACTAATATTTCATATTTTAATGTTTTGGGGTGTTTAGGTTACTATTGAAAACCTTATCCTAAAAGAACTGAAATTATTCCTAGAGAAATTAATGGTGTTTTTCTAAGACATGTATAAAATACAAAAGTATACATAGTTATGGATTTGAAAGCTAATTTCATTTTTAGTTCAAGAGATGTAAAGTTTTTTGAAAATAAATTTTATAAATATTACATGGGGGAGGTTATTCTTCATACTCATATTTCTTATTCTTTATATAGTTCAAATATAATTGTGGAGAATAATGATTATTATCAAGTTGAACCTAATGGGGTACAATAATTAGGAATTATAAACATCTATATCTAAATTTTATTTCTCATGATTTCACAGTTTTCCTTATTAAGGGAGATCAAAATAATCATATTCTGAATAAGTATCCTATGGTATTGACTATAGAATATGAACAAAATTCATATAAATAATATATTTCTTATAGAGATGTTATTTTTTGGAAATAATTAATTAATGATAAAATTTATTTCATTATGGGGAATAATACTTTGGTGATTGTGGATTTACCAATTGGTGAAAAACCTATTGGTTGTAAATGGGTTTTCAAAAAAAAGTATGATTCCAACTGTAACATTAAATATTTTAAACCTATATTGGTCTCCAAATTTTTTATAAAAAATGATTTGATTATTTTCAAACTTATTCTCTTGTGTCTCCAATTACATCGATAAGGATTTTATTTTCCTTATATTCAAGTAATCATTTATATGTATATAAAATGGATGTTAAAAAATCTTTTTAAATAGAGTTTTAAATGAATATATTCACATGGAACAACCAAAAGGTTTTTTTTAAGGTAATTAAAATAAAGTATGAAAACTAGTTAAATCTCTTTATGGCCTTAAACAATCTCCAAAGCAATGGAATCATAAATTTTATTCAATTATTTTATTAATTATCTTTATCCATAACAGTGCGGATAAATGTTTTTATTCAAAGTTTAAAATGGAATATGGATTAATTTTGTGTCTATATATGGGTGATATGTTAATTTTTAGAACTAATTTGATTGGTGTAAATGAGATAAATAATTATCTATCCTCTATGTTTAAAATGAAATATCTTGGAATAGTTAATAATAGTCTAGGAATTAAATATAGAAAACATAGTGGAGGTTATTCATTCGTCTCATTATATAGATAAAATGTTAAATATATTTGATCATCTTGGTTTCAAGTATTTTAATACAATATTTGATTCTAGGGTTAAACTGTTTATAAATATAAATAGATTTGTAGCACAACATGAGTATGCAATTGTATCTTTAATGCATGTGATGACTTGTACAAGGCCTAATATTGATTTTGTGGTGTATAAATTGTGTAGATAAATTAGTAATCCTGGTGTGGATTAATATAAATGTATAAAGATAGTATTTGTATACTTGATAAATTCCAAAGATTTAATTTTATAATATAGTGATTATATGGATGTATTAGAAGGATACACCAAAGTGAGTTAGATTTCCATTATTGGTGATAATCAATCCACATATCGATTGTAATTGGCTCTAAGAGGTTGTGTTGTTTCTTGGGAAAGAAAAAAAACAAGTATTTAACATTCGACCATGGAGTCAAATTTTATCACCTTAGCAACATATGGAAAGGAACATGAATAGACTAAGAATATATTATTGGATATTTGATTGTGGACTAGTCTGATTACTCTTGTCTCTATCAATTGTGATAGTGAAGAAAATTTACCAAAAACATATAGTTTCATGTACAATAGAAATTATAGAAATATATGTTTGAGACATGATTATGTGATACAATTTTTAAAAGATGGTACTATAACAATTGTCTATATGAGATCATGTAAAAACCGTGTAGATCTATTTACAAAATCTTGGCTAAGAGGGATCATTTTTACAACTAATAATTATATATTTTTAAAATCCATAGAATAAATAATTTTTGTAATGGAAACCCAACAATTTTTTTAGGTATCTCCTAATAAAAGTTTTTAATGGGTAAAAAAAGTTATGAATGCGATTTTTGATATTGAAAATTATAACCCCAACTACTTAGCATCAATATCATCTGTTATTACTATAGGTTGAGTTATACATACTTAAGAAAATATTAATATTTGATAATTTATGTGTTATAAGAATAGAAAAACATTTTAATAACTTTCCTATGTGTACATAGAAGTGGTGCTTCTTATTATAGGAGTTAATGGGTTTACTTCTTATAGAGTTCATGAAAAGAATATAATCACATGGCCATAAAAGTGCAACAAGTGGTGGTGGATCAAACCTTTTTGGATAGTAAATTAAATTCATGCATTGAGATTTTAAATTGCATTCATATTTTTTATCTACCTTCCAATTTTACCACATAAATATGATAGGTGGATACTATAAGAGCTTTGGAGAGAGGTTTTGGGTGAGGAAAAACTATATTGAATCCACCTTGGTCATATCATTTCTCATTCCCTCCCGCATATCTACTACCCTTCCCTTAGTGCCCCCATGTCTAACCCTTGGATGAGGTGGTAGAGGGTTATGGTGGACAACCTCCATGTGTAGTTGATTGTGGGTAATGACCTTATGTCACATCCATGATTTTATTTTGGGGTATTCCTTTATTTATTCTTTGGTATTGTATTTATCACTTGACTTTCTTGGGAGTTTTTACTGAAAAATAGAGTTTTTGGACTTGAAAGCACGTGGCGCACTATTGGCATATGGTTGGGGTAAATCGTGTGCCAACCCAAAAGGAACCATGGGCCCTCCTCAGGAAAACCATGCGGCTAGTGTCCTTTTGGAAAGAGGATACCACATGGTTGAATCACGATTTGGAAAACCATGTTGGATAACCGTGCGGCCTATCTAGGTCATTGAAAATGATGAAATTACCTTTCTTTCCTCCCCCTATTTGACCAAAATTCCACACATTTCTTCCACCACTCATAATTTCTAGCCCTTTCTGCCACTCCCTCTTCTCCTCTTTCCCTTATACCTTCAATTTTTGGGTGGATTTGGTGCATATCTTCATAAAATCATCTAGTAAGTCCCTCTATTCTTGATTTCTTCCACTTTTGTATGTTCTCATTTCACCAGTGGGTTGGTTTCCCTAAATGGGTTGGGTCATGGTTCATTAGGTTTAATCTTGGTGTTTATGTGTTGATAATTCCCTTATAAGGTCTCCTTATGGTGAGTATGTGGTTTTCCATTGGATTCTAGAAGTTTCCAAGCTTGAGGTAGGTGATTCCATGTTTTAGCATTATTATAAGATTTTGGTATGCTTTCTTTGATTCTTTAATGTGATCTATGGATTGTTTAAAAGGTGAGAAATGTTTTTTAAAAAGGTTTTGAGATTTATATGGGTTCAAATATGGTTTTATAAAATAATTTAGTTCTATTTCATCTGTTTTTCCTTGTTTTTATTCTTAAATGTGTTCCATAAATCAAGTAATTGGTTTGATGAATGTTTCCAAATTTATTTAGTGTGCATATGGATTTGAAAGATGTTTTTTCTATGAAAAATGATTTCCTTTCTTGTGTGTTGTGTGTATGTGAAAGTGGTGATCTATGTGAATTGTGAAATGGAAAATTGAGCACAAAATAGAATCATAGGTATCTAGGTGGGTGGACTAGGACTAGTACGCTAGTTGGATCAGCGAAGCTGAGGCCCAGTTTCTTCTAGCAGTATTGATGCTACAACACTAACTAAAAATTTGATGATTGGAGACCACTAATATTTCTCTGTTTCCACCCAATAGTCTCTCATCCCTAATATCTCTCTAGGGTTTCGCATAGGCAGCAGCGCAGGCTCCTTTAGTTCCTACCTTTATGCACCGGTTTTTTCTCCTCCATAGTGGTATTTCTTTCTCCTTATCATGGGTTTCCCCTTTCTCCCAAGACCTTTCTCAATTCTATCCTATTTGTTGTTATTAATATCATTGTTCTTATGGATGTATTTCTGGTTTCATCCTCCTGGTGTTAGTTCTTCATAGTTTTTGTGTCTACTCGAATCCCATCCCAGAGCAGTGTTTCGAGTTGATACTATCCTAGGTTCTTTAATTGGGGATGTCTCTTGGTTTTGAGGGTGGTTATTCTATCCCTAAGTGGTGTCGTCCTGGCTTCGCATTCCTAGATATGTCAGGATTGATAGATTTATTTTCTCTACTTGGTCTGATGTTGGTGCAGAGGCATATGGCGGAGGCGGATCGACGATGGTGGGTACTATAGATAGGGTTGATTTTTGGTTTTAAGGCCTAGTTTTGTGTTTCATCCAAGTCAATGATGTTTTTCTTCTTTTTTTTTGTATTTATTAGTTTCTCTTCAATCCCTCTCACTTTTTTCTTCTTTTTTGGGCCAATGGTCTTCTTCCTCCTATTGATGGTTGTAAAGAATTTGTTTTGTGGTTCAGTCGAAGGTTGCCACTACTTTATTAGGTTTTCCCTCCCCAAACTATTATATTGCCTAATATTCCTTCTCACCAAGACATTTAATCCCAGTATGATGGTTCATGGTTATGTTTTGGGATGGTTTTGTTTGATTTGTGGTGGGATTTTCATGAGGAGTGATCTAGAAGACAGTGGTCAAATTGGTCTTGGTTTGGTGAATCTGGTTTTTGCTCATGATCTTGTTCGATTCCTGTTGTTCAAGTTTCTTGATGGAAGGGGTGCTATAAGGCTGGTTTTTTTCTCTCAACAGTGATGGTGTTTTCTAGTGGATGATTTTTTAGTATGTTCATGGTTCTACAAAGTAATTTTGTCAACTTTTTTGGGTCTTTACCAGCATTGGGGTTGTAATGATGATGATGTTATCTAGTGAATAGGGTGTGCTGCTCGAGGGCCTCACAATCCATGATGATGATGGTGTGTTCTATTTTTAAAACCTTTTGAATTTGAATGTAGTTTTGGTGTGAGTTGTGATTTTTTGTGCCTTTGATTTTTGTATGGTGTAATCATTTTTGGTATTATGGAATTTGTGAGGTTCCCACTCAGCTATAAAAGTTGTTTTATTTAGAAAATGAAAACAATAGATTTGGATGGATGAATGGAGACCACTATAACATTGGATAGATTCCTCTCTAATGTAACATTGATGAGGAAATTATAGTTTATGGTTGATATACCATGTCTCACTGAGATACAAGGTTTCTAGAGACCCACTAGTTTTAGTCCCTTTAGGTGTTACTCTTGGTGATCTTATGATGTAGTGCTTACTATCGGCATAAGGTGTACCTTGCCTACATTTTAGTTCCAAAGCATGTTTTTCTTTAAATTGTTTCCCTTAAATTGTTTTCTTTAAAAAAATCCAATTTATTTCCTAAAACTTGGATCTTAACATATCTTGTATCCCCACCGAGTTGAGCGAATTCAAGGTACAACTAGATGATTTGAAATCCAAAGGATTCATTCACCCAAGCGTCTCACCTTGGACTACCCCAGTCTTGTTTACAAAGAAGGCCGATATATATCTCCTATTATGTATGGATGACCGGAAGCTGAATAAGGTGACAATCAAGAATAAATACCCTTTTCCCATATTGATGACATTTTCATTTAGCTTAAGGGGGAAAGTTGGTACTCTATGATCGATTTTCAATCTAAGTATCACCAAGAAAAAAGTACGACCACTTTGAGTCTTTAGTCAAGACTTTCAGGTATACAAATGCTCCAGAAGTCTTTATGGTGCTTATGAATAGGGTGTTCCAATAGTATCTAGACTCCTTTTTCATCATGTTTGTGGATGACATGTTGGTTTATTCTAGATCAAGTAAGAGCATGAGCGGAACTTAAGGATTGTGTTAGGTACCCATCGGGGTCATCGTCTCTATGAAATGTTCTCCAAGTTCCCCTTTTGGATTAGATAGGTGACTTTTATGGTTCATGTGATCTCAGAATGATGGGTTTTAGTGTAACTGGAGAAGATTAGTATAGTTATTTCATGGGAACATGAAATGAATGTTTTTGACATCAGTAGATTTTGGGCATGACAGGGTATTACAGATGGTTTTTTCATGATTTCTCTCATCATTATTCATCAATGACGGCACTTACCTAGAAAATGGTAAAGTTTGAATGGATCCCAGAGTGTGAGGTGTCCTTTGAGGAGATTAAGTGGTGGTGTACCACAACCCATTTTCTAATATTTTTAGAATCTGTAAAGGGATACATGGTCTATTGTGATGCCTCAGCTATCATTCTTGGGTGTGTGTTGATATAGTATGACCATGTGGTGGTGTATGGTCTTACCAAATCCAACCACAAGAAAAAAATTACCCAACCCATGATTTATAATTAGTGTCAATGATGCATGCCTTGAAGATGTTGTGTCATTATCTTTTTGGGGAGAAGTTTATAGTTTATTCGGATTATAATATTTTGGATTACATATTCTCTCGAAAAGATATGAATCTAAGGCAGTAATGTTAGGTGGAGTACCTTCAGGGGTTCAATTTTGATATCATTTATACCATTGGAAAAGTTAATGTAGTGTCATAATCCTTGAGAATAAAATTTCTAGTGCAAGATTTTAAATTGTCAGTGATGAGTGAAATTTTATGTGTATTTTTTATTAGATGAACCTAAATACCAGGAAACATAGTGGTAGTGTGCTCTTGTCTAGTGCTCAGTTCACGCCCTCCCTCTTAGATTTGATTCATAATGGGAAGTCGGATGATAAGTTGTTCCAGTAGTCTATACAGTTCATAAATGGTGGGGAGGTCTCTAGTGAATGGTATTTTTCTTCAGTTAGATTCATTTATTTCAAGGTTCATGTGGTGGTGTCAAGGTCTTTTTGGAATGTGGTGATGTAGAAGATCCAGTAGTCTTAGTAAGTAATCCATATTGGGACCATAAAGATGTTTTATGATGTGCGTCCTCAGTTATGGGGGTCGGGTATGAGACATGATATTGATGACTTTGTATTTAGGTGTTATACATGCCAGTAGGTTAAAGTAGAGAACCAAAGGACCTTTGGTTTTCTTCATCAATTACCCATTCCTACCTGGTATTGGGTTGAGGTATACATGGATTTTATTATTGGATTACCTCATACACCCTGGGGGGAATTTCATATGGGTAGTGATTGACTTTCTGACTTAATCAAACCATTTTATTCTAATCATGAATTCAACTGAGGTGGATGAATTGGTTCAGTTTCATGTTTAAGAAATAGAGAGGCTTCATAGTGTGTCATTGTCTATCATAACAGATAGGGACCCCCCTTTTTACCTCATGGTTTTTGTAAGTACTTCATAAGGAAATGGGGTCATAGGTCAAGTTGAGTGCGACATACCTCCTCAAATAGATGGTCAGATGAAATGGACGAACTAGATCTTGGAAGACGTGCTCCAAGAATTTGTGCTAGATTTTGGAGGATCATGGGATTTCCATTTTTGTTTGGGTATATTTTTCTATAATAATAGTTACCAATCCTCAATATTAATGGGTCCCTTTGAGGCACTTTATGGTTAGTCATGTCAGTCCCCTTTATGTTGGGAAGAGGTGGGTGAAACATCCTTGATGGGACTGAGCCTTGTGAAAGAAATTTCTAAGAAGGTAAAGTTGATTAGGTAGCATTTTTTTATAGTGTAGAGTCACCATAAGTCTTATGCTGATCAGAGGCGTCAAGCATTATAATTCTATGTTGGTGATTTAGTGTTTCTGAAAGTGGCCCCTCGTTTGGGTCACTATCATCTTGGTAAGAAAGAAAACCTAATGTAGGGGTATGTTAGACCTTTTTTAGATTACCGAGTGAGTTTTAAACATTTCCTAATGGTTATACTTTCCATCCCAGTAGACAAAAATTCATGATGTGTTCCATGTATCTCAATTAATGTGGTATAATATGGACCTATCTCATGTGATAAATTTGGAAGTAATGGAGATGGAATCTAATTTGTCTACATTTGATTGGATATTATAGATTGTGGATTCCCAAAATAAATTCAGGGTATGTCTATACCATTAGGTTAAGTTATTTGGTAGCATGGTAATGATGATCATGAGACTTGGGAGTGAAAATCTTAGGTTTAGGAGTAGTACCCATTTTTGTTATCTGGTCAGAATTTGAGTTGAATTTTGAAGCAAACAAAGTTTTCATGGTGGGGAGAATTTTCATGTATGTGATTTTATTTTGAGTTATTCCTTTATTTATATTTGGTCTTGTATCTATCACATGGTTTTCCTAGGATTTTTTACTGAAAATGGAGTTTTTTGGACATGACAGCAGGTGGCTCAAAGTTGGAACATGGTTAGAGAAAACCATTCTCCCACCTAGAAGGAACTATACACCCTCAATAGTTCCACTATCCAGGCTTTGAGGCCTACCTCATAGACACGCACCCTCATGGGAAACCCATGCAATTGGTTTCCTCTTAGAAAGAGGAGATTGTACAGTTGCCGCATGGTTTGGAAAACCATGAGGTATAACCATGAGGCCTATCCAAGTTATTACAAATTATGAAATTATCTTTTTTCTCTCTTCCAATTTAAGTGAAATTTCACCCATTTCTTCCCCCACTCAGATTTTCTAGCCCTAGGAACCTCTTCCTCTCCTCCTTGATCACTTGGATCATTAATTTTTGGGTGGATTTGGTGTGGATATCCAAGAATTCATTAATAAAGTCCCTTCATTCTTGATTTATTCCTCTTTATTGGGTTATCTTTTCACCATCAGTGTTGGTTTCCTTAATATGGTATGAATCATGGTTTATTGGGTTTATTCATGTTTTTTATGGTTTTATCTTTCTATTATAGGTCCCCTTGTACTTTGATTGTAGTTTTCCACCATATTCTAGAAGTTTCCAAGATTGAGGTAAGTGATTCCATGTTTTATCATTATTGGATGATTTTGGTATGCTTTATTTTCTTCTTGAATGTGATCTATGGATTGTGTGATAGGATCCAAAAGTGTTTTGAAATGGTTTTTAGGTGCATATGGGTTTAAATATGGGTTTATAAAATAATTTTTTTGTATTTCATGTGTGATTTCTTATTGTGCTTTTTAAATGTGTTTTGTAAATTGTGTAAGTTGTGCAAAGCATGTTTACAAATGTATTTAGTGTGCATGTGGATTTAAAAGGGATTTTTTCTATTAAAAATTATAGTCTTTAATTTTTATTCATATTTATTATTTTTTGTATGTGAAGGTGGTGATCTATGTGAAATGTGAAATGAAAAATTTAGCACAAAATGGAATCCTAGGTATCTAGGTGGGATGACTAGGACCAGTATGCTTGTTGGATAAGTGGGGAAGAGGCCCATATTCTTCAAGTATAATTTATTCCAAAACACTAAAAAACATATGATGATTGGAGACCACTATAAAATTGGATATATTCTTCTCTAGTGCATCATGCATGAGGATACTGTGGGTTATGGTTGTTATACCATGTTTCACTGAGATATGAGGTTCCTTGGGTCCCACTAGTGTTATTACCTTTAGGAATTACCTATTATTCTCTTGTTATTCGGTGTTTACCATCAGCATATGATGGTAAATTCCTTCATTATAGTTCCAAAGAATGTTTTTATTTAAAATATTTTACATAAAATATTTCCTTAAAAATGTTTCCAATTTATTTCCTTAAACATGAATGTTAACTTGTCTTATAATGTTATGGAATGGAATCTAATTTGGTTGGAATCCTAATGTAATTTTTCACACAACCTACACACACCCTCAGTTGTATATATACTTTTTTATTCTTGATCCAGGTAAAGGCAAGATGTTTTATGGTGGTGATGGTGGATCCAGTTGTTAGTGTTACTCTCTTATAGGTGTTTGTGGAGGTGGATTGTGGGTGATGAACCTCTTATTTCATGGAGTTTGAGTTGTGTAATTGGTTCCCTTCCACATTATGGTATTTTGGTTTTTGGTTTAAGTTGTAAAAATATTAACATGAAATTATTGTATCTCTTTTGGTTATGGATATTGATCTTGGTTTGATGTTTTATTTTTGGGAATTGTTTATGGTTGTTATGATGGGTAAAATCATTCCCAAAAGTATATTATTGATACCCAAGTGATAATTTCCATCCCATGGGGATCATTAATTCTTTTTAGGCCATTTCATGGGCTGGGTCGAGTGTCGGGTTGGATGGAACATCGACTCGATTTGTAAAACCTTCATCCAAAGATGAATTGCATGAACTGAAACCTGTGGGTTGTGTGATATCCTTGGATTTTCTTAGGGAGGAACTCTTCCTACTTCCCATACCCATAATTCATGGTGTAACTTTAATCCATTGAGGTTGGAGCCTATGGATTTAAATTAATTATAATAATTTAATAAAATTTATTTTCTATTTTTTTGTTTATATGTATATGTATATATAAAAATATATATTAGATAATGGTGGTACAATTACACAAAATCACAAACACTCCATGCACCCACATGAAAGAAGTGTAGATCATAGTCCATACCCCCAAGGGATAACCCACCCATAAATCCATCTTTTTAGTAAATATATGGAAGGCTATAAGACCATATTATATTGGCCCAGAGCCCCAATATTCAACTATACCAAAGTCCCCAATTATGATTTTTAATTAATGTTAATCAATGGAGGATATTTACTCCCCTAATAGGTGGTCATCAAAGACAACATATTGTTGGTTCCTTCTACTCACGTTGTTACTAGCCATCTCTACTGAAAAACATAGTCACACTGCACCCACTATGTCATCCCCATCCCCACTACCACATCGATCAAATATATCCAAGACCCCATATATCTAGCATCACCCATTGATCCAACCAAACATCACCCCATTTTGGCCATGTTCACCTGATTTATCGCCATTGATTGCTGCTGGTGGATCATCTCTATGCTTGGTAGTCACTGTCATTAAGGCCACTCATCACCGTCACCCCTAAACATCAGCCACCTTCACATTTCCAGTTACCATTCATTGTTCTCCATTAAGGGAGGTCCATAACCCATTTCTACAATTCACATGCGGGCCATCATCATGTTTTCATCATTTGATGCAAACCACACTCGCAACCGTGAATTAAATCAGAGGGCGAAAGATTTTTTTAATTGGGTATCAAACCCTAGCTGGACAGATGAATTTGGGGTTGTCTTAACACTCATCCCACACCCTATCTTCAATATATATATATATATATATAAATGTGTAAGTTTTTTGAATAATTTTATTTATATTATATGAAGTATTACTTATATTAAATTAATATGAAAATATAACTAAAACTCTCTCTCACATCTCCATTTTATAAAGTTAATAGTTGTTAATTAATCAAATATTAAATAATATTTAATAACTTATCAATATGGGGAAACTCAATGAGATGGTTGGGATCATGATGTGATTTTTGAATGATCATCATTGGCATTTAGGTTACAAGGCCTTTGGTCCATCAAGTTGTAATGGGCCTTCGAGCCACTAGGGCTTCAAGTCATATAAGGGTTACCTCTAAACCCTACATAAAAATGGATTACTTTCCATAATAAAAAGGGATTTTTTCCCCCTAGAAGTTAAAAATTTTAATTATTATTATTAAATTAATATTAATTTATTAAATAATTTTTTTATAATTTGTAATTATTAATTATTATTGATTGATTGTTAATTATTAATTAATTTTTTTAATTAAAAATTAAATTATTTCTAATTATTAGTTTTTTTATTAATAAATTATTAAAGTTTATTTATTTTTATCAATTAATTAAAATTCACTAATAATTATTAATAATAATAATTAATAACTATTTTTATTAAGTGTAATAGTATATATTATCTATTAATTAATTATAATTATTTATTTATTCCTAGATATTAATTAATATTTATTAATATTTATTAATATTAAATAATATTTTTTATTACATTTATTAATAACTACTAGTTATTAAATAAACACATGATGGGGATAATGCTCAGGTTGTGGGAGAGCGGTGTGGCCGATGATGGCATCGATTAGGGCTTCGTTGAAGGTATGATGCTTCCATAATTCTTGGTATTAAGATTCTTTAGAGGAAGATATGTCTCCACTAATAATAATAGGGTTGAGGATTCATTCTCCCCTTGGAATAAGCAATGTACAGACCTGAATAAAAAGGGGGTAAGAACGTACTTCTCATCGGTGAAGGATGATTCCTCAGAAAGAATTATATGTAAGGGATCAATAGATCATGTCAAAGCTAATAAAGATTTAATAATGGATCAATTAATGATCTATCAACATACCATAATTGATCCACTAATTTTTCCTATGGTTGAGAGTCCTTGATGGTTGACGATCTGAGAAGAAAACTATTGATTTTTTTGGGGGTTTCTCAGATTGGAAATATATTCCAATTAGAAGAGGATTTTTTTCACTTTATTTCCCATTCAGGGTATTTAAAGAGGTAGGTGTGAGGTTTTGTCTCAGTAGACATGAAACCAGGTATGCTCTTTATTTAGGAATGTGAGTATCTATTTAATCCCTTCAACTGGAAAACACTCATCTTCAGGTATAGATTAAAATTTTAGGCCACAACTAGATCCAGTGGTATCAGCATACCCTCTTTGACATCATGTTGGTTGTGGGAATACTAATAAAAATGTACAACACTATAGAGTTTTCTATATTTGGATACATCCCTTGGATCCTAGTTGAGGTTGATCTCAATACCATTTTAACTAATCAAGTTATGCTTTCTACATTAATTGATAAGATCTTCTTTCAGATTAAATATTGGAATCCTCCCTCATTTTTTTCATTTTTTCAAATCATTGGACATGTGAAGGAAAATTGTTTGTAGGGATATGGTGTGTTGTTTTTGTTCTAAGAAGGGGTATAGTTAGGATGCTTCTAGGAATTTTTCTCGTGGTGATGGTAAATAGAATAGGTAGCTTTCAAATTATGAGCACTTGAATTAGGTGACTCGAGAAGCATAAAACATTTTTCTAAACCTATTGAGTCAAGTCCACCTATTGAGTTAGGTCCACCTAGTTAAGGGGATAAAGGGTGTATGGAGGGAGTTGAGAAGTCCTATTTTTCTTATAAGGCTATGAATTCTGAATCTGAACTAGATTAGATACCATCAAGGGTCCTAGCCTAGACTTGGTTTCTATTGATGATATATGTAAAGGGCATTCCAAATTTGCCCAGTCCTAGTCTAGCATGGATAATGAGGAGATCTCCTTTAGTGATGTTCTAATCAGAGGATCTGGGGCTATAGACAGTCATACTTAGGGAGAAGGTAAAACTGATGAAGAAATTTATACCCAAGTGGAAGTTGATAAACAACTTTCTCTAAAACAACACCTAATCATGGATAATAACAGAAAAGTTAAGAATAAATTAGAATTTTTATCACTAATTACTGGTCATTATTTTCATATTTGTTTTGGTTGTAATCAAGTCCCCTCTTCTAAGGACAAAAAAATAAAAGTTAATGATGATGGATTTTGACTTGTTACATATACGAAATCCATCTCACGTGTTTTTCATCCAAGATGGGGCAGGCCTCTCTTGTTCTAGATGGAATAGACATAGCTATAAAAGATATTTTGGGTGATGTTACACCACTAAAGATTCACTCATGCTGGATGAGAGATTTTGAAATTAGAAATGTGGAGTGGTCTTTCCATACTCTATTTTATGATTTAATGATAACTTTTTTTGAATCTTTTTTCTTGGCATTGACAAGGAATGTGACACTATTAGAGTTAGAAACTCCAAAGTTAAAACTCATCTAGATGATTATGAAGGTGAAAGATTCTCCCAGTTTCTAAGGATGGATGTGGTGGAGTGGTTTGACTCATAGGTTGAATTCATTTTTTCCAAAATGGAATCGAATATTTTTTATTATGGTAATTTCCTAATAATCCATAAATTTATATCTACAAACATTAAATATGGGTTTATATCAAATTAGGAAATGGAATTTTGAGATCTTTCTTAAAAATATAGGATCTGCTCCATCTCGATAGACTCTTCTGACTTATCATCGGATGATGACCATGAGCCTGCTCGAAAGATTAAGACATGGAGAAGAGGCTGACTTCCAAGAGGCAGGGGCCAACATCCTAGGAACATGGGAACTAGACGGATCTACAATAATTTATTTCTTGTTGTATTTTCTATTTTCTATGATGAAGACATTTTATGCTTTGTTTTACCCCATCATCCCATTATGTTCTTTTTGGATTTTTAATCAATGTTGTTAGACCCCCTTGTCTCTAACCCTAGCCTATTTGAAAAATTTTATAAATTTCAATTAAATAAAAATTATTTTTAAAAATTTGAAACTATATAATTATTAATAATAAAATAAATAAATTATTTTATTCCTAATTATTAAAAAAACTGCAATTAAATAATAATTATTAATAATAATTAATAATTATTTTCTCAATGTTTACTAATGATTAATAATTTATTAGTAATTAAATAAAAAATATTTTTAAGAAATAGAAACTAAATAATGATTTTAAATATGTATTCATAATTTTTAAAAAATAATTATTTAATATTATTGATTAATTAGTAACTAAATATATAGTTAATAATTATTAAATATATAATTATTATTATTATTAAATAGTTACCAAATAGTAATTTTAAATATTTAATATTAATTAGTATTAAATATTAATTATTATTTATATGTTATTATTTAAAAAAAAATATATGTAATATTATTTAATTACTAAATAGTTAATAAATAAAATTTTTAGTTTTTAATAGTAACTATTAAGAGTTAATTAGTATTTAGTTATTATTAATATTTTTAATTATTAATTAAATATTATTTAATAACAAATTAATTAAAACCTATTAATGTTTAATAATTAATTAGTAATTTAATGGTTATTTAATAATATTATGAATTACTAATTAATATTTATTAGTAAATCATATTATTAATTAGTAATTAATATTTTTTAACTGCTAATTAATTATTAATTATTAATTATTAATATCTAAAAATAATTAATATTAGTTAATTGTTATTTATTTAATACTAATATTATTAATTAGTAATTCTATATTATTTAATTACTAATTAAATAATAACTATTAACTATTTAGAAATAATTAGTAATTAAATTATTATATATTGATATTACTAATTTGTAGGTAATATTAGTTTTTATAATTTGTGGATAATAATGCAGTATAAGGAGTTTATTTGTAGAGAGAAATAGGGTGAATAGGGGTTCCACTTCTATGGTGTTCTTGTATTTCATAGGGATCAATTTGATTTCAGGTTGGCAGCCTCCTCCTACGACTCAGGATAAGGATGCCATGGTTAGAAGTAAGGAGATCAATAGGATACATGGGGCTGAGATCTCATGAAGCAAGGTTTCTAATAATGTTTTATCCTCCTCGTGGAAGAACATTGCATATGCTCAGACCACCCTTGTAGGAGCATCTTCTAGAGAAGTGGTATCGAGAGATAAGGATGAAGGCAAGGCTTCTGAGACTCAAAGAATATTTTCATTTTTTCATGATGCTGATTCAGGTCAGATATATAAAAAAGGTAATACCTCTTGAGTGATATATTGACATGATGCATTATTATAAATACTATATTTTTTTCCTTAATTCATCATAGGATGAGTTGTGTTCCTAAAAGGGAAAAAAGTCCAGGTAAGTAGAGGATCAAGTTTGAAAATTATCCATGATTTGGGGGGGTCAAATTGGAAATGTATTCCAATGGGGTGTGTCTTCAATCACATTCTTTTCCCAAGCTCAATTTTAATGAAAAGGTAATGGGGTGTTGGTTTGGTCTCCTTGAAACCATGTGCTTTTAGAATACAGTAATGGAATTTGAACTTCGATCCCTTTGAGGTAAGAAAATACTTCATACAAGAATGGGTTATATTTTTTTTGAATTGGATATTTTGGCATCTAAAGATACTGTTTTATATCACTTATAAAATTGGGGTTTCAATCAAAATGGAAAAGAAAAAAACAATACAGTTTTGGTTACATTTCTTGAGTCCTACTTCAAGTATATTTGAGCTCAATTTTATCTATAAAGGTGGTGTTATCTACATTTAATGATGAATTGAATGCATATATTTAATATGAAAACCAACATTCCTATTATTTTTTCTATAAATAAATTAGACATGATATGAATTATTGTTAGAAATCACTAAAATGCTCAAGTTTTCTCGTTAGTGGACATGATTCCTTAGATGTTAAGATAGAAAGGCCTAAGAAGGTCCACTTTGTTGATGTTATTGATCCTGTAAACATTATGAATGAACATAGATCTCATGTATATAGTTGAAATGAAAAGGAGGATTGGAATAATCTTGTTTCTAGAATTGAAACTCGTGCTTTTAGCACTATTTCTATCACATAAGGGTAGGCCTCTTCCTTAGTATGGAGGCCAATAGAGGTTGACTCTATATGGTATAATGACTAGGGGATGACCTTGGGGAGAATTGTAACTTCCCCAGGAGTTTCTAGTCTAAAGTAGGGGGTATTCAAGATGGAAGTTGGGAAATATTTTGTTCAATCCTTGATTCCTTCATCTCAGGAACATGTTGGATCATAAGTTGGTTTATAATTGTGAAATGATATTTTTTTAACTATAAATCAATAAAATATTCTAGAGGCTAAATCTATAAATGGGTTGAATGTGTATCAAAAAGGGAAGAATCCCCTTACTATTTTGGATGGTTATAAGAAATAAATGTTTTCTCTTGAGAAACATATCATCACTGATTATCTACTAAATTCAGTAGGATACATGTTGGGTTCATTAAGAAATCATAATACTATGTCATCTGAAAATGATCTAGTTAGATATTCAGGGAAATATCACTTTTCTATGTTTTTTTTTTGAAAGGGTTCATGGTTATTGGGATGATGAGAATGATGAATTCAATATGTTAATGGTGGGGAGGATCTGGAATCTTTAGAATTTAAAGTCCACACTAGTATTGATCAATAACTAATACAATAGGGTAGGTTGGTTGAAACTAATGAATGGAAAGGAAAATTACAAAATGAGGATACTTTCTCATTTAAGGGTGTTTTGTTGGGTACATCTAGATTGAAGGAATGAAAGGTTTCTTTCAAGGTTGGTCATAAGGTGGATTGGATCTTCAGATGCTTGTGGTCATTTAAAATCAAAGGTTGTTAGATTTGGTTGCTCCGTTTATAGTATGGGTGATGCCTATATTCCTATTAGGGTTGTTTTAGGGGGAAATCTTTGGATGGAACTTCTGTTGATAAGGTTGATGGGCAGGAATAAGTTAAGTATTCTTATCTGGATGCAACTTCCTATGATTTTTCATCTCTTGAATCATATTTGGAAGAGAATATTGGCTACAAATACCATGTACCTGGCTATGTACTTCCACACGGGTTCCCACCCATGTGATCCATCACATGGGTTTTTCAACCAAGGAGGGGGTACATGGTGTGTAGGAGGGATACATGTTGTGTCATCCTTAACTTTTCCAAAACCCTATCCACCACTGTTGAGGGGGATACATGTTGTGTGTTTATCCCACTACATAGTGTGTAGTCGATTTTTTCATAGTTTTCCAAATCCGATCATTGAACCTTGAATCTGTTCATTCATCTTCGATTTTGGCCCAAAATCTGGCTAAAAATTGTGGATCTAAATGAAAATCATGGTCTTTGGCCGTTATTATCAAAAAATTAGTTCTGATGGTCCATGAGAATCTCTTCGCTTAACTCATACACCACCACAACTTTCACCGCATTCGATTCATAATCTAATAATAAAAATAATCTCCCAAACCCATAAACAATCCTAATTTCTGCTAATATCATCAATCCACTCCTTTTTTGTGAAACTGCTATGAATCTGGGGGTCCGATCAGGCACGGTACAACCCAGTAATTGTCAAACTGGGACCTCTGGGTCCAACCGGTGATGAATGTGGATAAATAAGGGGGTAAGGTATAAGAACAAAGGTTTAAACAAAATTTTCCAATATTTTTTTTCCAACTATCAATAACAGGAAATCAGGGTTAAAAAACAATTAGATAAACAAATTAATCAGTACTCGGGCACATGCAAAGGCTGAATTTTGGTGCAGATTGATATAAGGGGTTGATCTTCTCAAACAATTTAATCAAAAGGGTGTAAAAATACCAATTGATGAGTACTTACTAGATTATGGATCATTTTTTTATGAATAATGTATCCTCCAATGATCAGGAGAAGCTATTTTGTTCACAACGTCCAGATATAATCTGATCTGGCATTTCTTCATCATCTAACATGATCCGCCAACGGAAAGAGGGAGAGCATAATTGGTGATTACAGGATTATGAGGATAACCCTAGAAATTTCTCCATGATGGTATATTTATAAGAATATTGTTTAGGTAAAAAATGAATTAATTAATTAATTAATCCACTGAACATACTACCAACAAGTGAGGAGCCCGAACGCCCTGCACTGACCAATTTTATGTTGCACCAAAGGTAAACACCACGTTCTGAACTTAACCATGGTCTCATATTTTTTGTGTGAGTTTCTGTTTAAGATTTATCCTGTTTTATTTAATAATTTTTGCACGTGTAATATAAAATATATATAATATTTTTATAAAATTAATTCCGGACACACTGGGCCTCAGAATCGCACATCGTCTCATTTCATAGCTCTGGAAATATATATATAAATATTTCAAATTATTACTAGGAAAATATTGTGTTTCTACATCCAACTTTCTCTTTAATACCTATTTACATCCAACATGATTTACATCAACTAGTGGATCAATTAGAACACAAACATTTTTTTGATACATGGAATCTATTTCAAAATTAATGGCTTCTTACAACATTTTAGCCTCTAAGATCTCTACTTCCTCCTTATAAGAGAGGGGATCATCATTGTCAGAAAATAATGAGTTTCCATAATTAGGGGTAAGAAAACCATATCACTATGGTTCCCTTACCTCTCTTTTACTCCTACATAAAACTTGTGTTTTAGGAATACCTTCTTCTATAGAGACCTATGGAATCAGTTACTTTACCAATTATTGTGTATCTTGAGCATCAACTTCATCAACTTCAATCTTTATCCCACTATCCACTTTAATGATGTGCTCCCTCTCAAGAAAGACTGCATGTATTTCAATAATTACTTTCTTGTCTAAAGTGTTGTATTAATAGTACCCCCCCCCCCTTTCCTCTAGATATCATATAAAGATACACTTTATACATCAGGGTGATATTTTTTTTCTTCAGACATATTTAACAAATGTATCGAAACCCCATGCACGAACATGTGGAAAAACATGTTTTTTTCCACTCCATAACTCAAAGGGAATACTATGTGCCTCTTTTATTAGTACTCAGTTTAGTAATTATAATGTTTTCTATGATACATATCCCTAAAAGTATAATGTAATACACGCATGACTCATCATCAACCTTACCATGTCTAACAAGGTATAGTTCCTCCTTTCACTAACACCATTCCACTGTGGTGTATAAGGTGGAGTGAGTTGAGATAAAATCCCACAATCCCATAAAAAGTTGATAAAGTCTTGGTTAAGATATTCACCACCATGATCTGATCAAAGTTTCTTTAACTTCTTACCAAGTTTATTCTTAGAATCATTCTGGAAGTCTTTGAACTTTTCAAGGATTCATACTTGTACCTCATTAAGTAGATATAACCATACCTACTCAATTCATAAATAAAAGTAATAAAGTATGAGTATCCAGCACTAAATTCTACTTGAAAAGGTCCACACACATCGGTGTGTGCCAATTCTAGAAGATCAGTGGCCCTTTCACCTTTACCACCAAACAGTGGTTTGTTCATCTTACATTGTAAAAAAGTGTGACATATTTCATGTTTCTTAATCTCAAAAGAGTCTAATTAATCATCTTAGTAGATATTTGTCAAATATTTCTCATTTATGTGACTAATATAGTGATGCCACAATTGGGTATCATCTGATTCATGCGTATTTGTTTCATTATTAATTGATAATGTTTGATTTTCATAATTCAATACATAATAACAATTATTGAATTGTTCCATACCATAACATATGTTATCTTTATAAAAGTAGAAACCTTTATTTCCAAAGATGAAAAAAATGCATCCATATCAAAACAAGAAATGGAAATAATATTCTTGGTAACAATAAGAACATAATAAAAATTTAATAAAACAAAATTTAATATTTTTAGCAATGCGAGATGGTATTTTCTAATGGATAGAGCAACCAACCTCACTCCATTGTCATCCCATAGATCCACCTCAAATCTAGTAATATTTTGAAATCAACATTCTTCCTATATTTGGATAAAAATATGATCACTACATGCAGCCTATAATACCCAACTTGTAGATATGGAAATATTGCACTCAATAACAAATGCACATGAATATTCTCTTTGCTTCTTTGGCTGGGTGAAATTCCTCTATTTCCTTTTACCTGAAAAACATACCACATCATATTCTTTTTTCCCTTTAGATCTTATTCTTCTCGGAATGATGGTGCTCAGGAGCCTTAGACTTTGAATAAGACTTTAGTGACTTTATTTTGTTCTACCTATTCTTATTCACTATAAGAAAAATGGGTTTGTTTCACCCTATATCTTTATCAACCTATAGAATAAGTGTAAGACGTTCTAAGATAGTTTTTTCACTATTTCTCATATTGTAATTCATAATAAAACTTGAAAAGTTTTTAGGTAGTGAGGAAAGAATGAGATCTATGAACAACTCATCAAGGATCTTAAAACAAAATATGTCTAGGCACTAAATGTAGCTAATCATCTTAACTACGTGTGCCCCAGCTGGAGTTGAATCTCTAATCTTGTATGTGAATAGTGCATTAGAGATATCAAATATTTCTGATCTCACCTTCTCTTGATAGAGATCCTTAAGGTGAGAAACAATTGTATGTGCATCCATATCCCCATATTTCATTAGAAACTCATTATACATGAAGGATATCATGAAACATTGGACATCTATGGCATCATCTGCATGCTTCAAATAGAGAGACACTTCTTCCTCACTAGTATCTTTGGAGATAAACTTATAAAGTGGAGTCCCTGGCACATATAATGTAACATATCTGGCCCTAGTATCTTGAAGTCGATGGTTATTTTATTACAATGGAATATATATAAGAGATCACATCACCAAGGATATATTAGTTTAGTAGTCTTGATGAAACTATATACATACATGGTTTCCTTATTACAATGGTAATTAAACATAGATCATAACAAAAGAAAATAAACTGTTTTTTGTCACTTATTCAAATATTTCATCTTTATAGCCTGGGGAAGGAAAAAAATTAAAGGGTGAGCTCAAATTTTTAGTAAGGGTAATATAAAATAATAATAATTGAAGAAAATACAATAATTAATAGACATTATGGCAAGGTATGTAATCTGGAAAACACATTCCATCAATACACTGATAATGATAATGCATCCATAGATTTTTTTTCAAAGTGAAAACCTTATGGAAATTAAAATTTTAATAGTGAATAAAGAAAATTGTTATTATTTGGATTCCATGTATCTAGAACATGAACCATCATACCATCAAGATGGTTTAAGTTTGTGGGTGGATACCTATCTGATTCTATTTGGAAACAAACACGAAGGGTTTGTCACCAACTGTTTTGTCTCATGAGACTTGTCGATGCATCGAGGGGATATAACGGACCCCACCTATCACTAAAAGTCCAAATAATTATTCCTTAAAATATTTAATTCAAGAAAAATATTCATTTTCAATATCTGTATTGAGTATAGGATATGGATTCATCAATATATCCCTAGTTAAAACAATATTTAAAATAAACACCACATGTAAAATGGTATATGTATAAGAAATCAATCATATCCATGATACAAGAACATGTATATTTAATATAAATATAATTTCAATTGAAATAATATCTCAAAGGGTCAGTAGATACACCACATATGAATGATTACATTCACAGTACCAAGTAAGTTTCAATGAAATGGAAATTGAGACAAAGTCCCTTACCTTATTTCCAGATGTTTTCTACACTTGATATTAATGTCTTAGATAATCAGTTTAAATATATTAATTAATTAATTCAAAACCTTTTCTACATATATTTTATTTAATATAATTTTATTAAGTTAATTTATGTCCTTTTTTATGAGTTATAAGATACAATTTTATCATTTAGGGGTGTTCCTTTCCTCAGTTTTCAGGACCGGTTTACTTGTATATATGTAAGTAAAATCATATAAAATGAGAATAGTTGTGAAAAAATGAAATTATATTTTATTAATGAAATCCCAAAATATTTAATGGTTGTATATTTAATTTGGTTGTATGTTATGAAGATGAATCATTAGATAAAATGTCAGTGATAATCGTTTATATTATTTTGGATCATCATGAACTAGTTTTGTCTTATGAATTCATATTATATATTTATACTGGCTCCAAAATATTCAATAAGTTGTAATAAATATATTATAGTCTAGTTTAAACATAGAAATGGGTTTATTAATAGCCATGAAGGTGTAATTAAAATACGAAAACACGTTGTTCATGAAGGCGGTAAATCGGCACCTCACGGATGATGTTTTCATTTTTAGAATAAAGGGCTGAGGAGAAGGGGTTTGATGATGAATATTTCATTATCATAATAAAATTTTAGTATATATAAGACATTGGAGTTATCATTCACTTTTTTAAAGAATAGGTATGTATAGAATAAGAAGAAAATAAATTAAAAGAAATTGACACTAGAAAAAAAAGGCCTTTAGCGACCGCCAAAAGCCGTCGCTAAAGGCCTATAGCGGTCACCTAGAATCCACCAAAATGCGAGCCTATAGAGACCACTATTTGGCAGTCCCTATAAATGATACTGAGTTTAACTATAGCAAGCACTATTTGGAAGTCGCTATAGACCATACATGGTAGACTTATAGTGACTGCCATATGGCGGCCACTATAGGTTTTTTATTTTTTCTTAAAAAATCATAGCAGCATTAAAAAAACAACTATATTTCAAAAAAAATACCTAAAACCATGAGAAGATAAATTTATTTTCCTCATCATCTTCTAAAATCCATATTTATCATCGAATAAAACACAATGACAAATTTTAATAAAATAATTAGTACAGAAAAAAATATCTCAACTAATAATTGAAATGAAAAAATATATATTTCAATTAAATAAAATGACATCTTTGATTGACTTTCTTCCTGATTGGACATTTTACAATTCACTCTATGGTTGATGTAGTCTCATTTCCCCACATTAGGAGGTCATTTGGTTGGTTTTGACCCCCGGAAACACCTTTTTAAAGTGCGTCAAACCTTTAAAACCATATATTCTGTAGTTCTGGGCAGACTGCATGTCCGATTGACATCTTGGATGCTCTTACACATCAATAATAATAATAAGATGGTTGTCCTGTGATTTCAAGTCATTCTGAGGTTGTTTTCTATATATCTAACCGTTAAACAAAGTTTTGGTGTTTTATTACACTAAAAGTGTGTTTTTTGTCATCCCAGACAAATGGAATATATGATTGAAATACTTTCTACATGACCATTTTACAATTCACTCTACAATTGTTTTTGTCTGATTTCACCACATTTAGAGGTTGGTTGGTTGGTTTTGACCCTAGGATGCACCTTTTTAAAGGGCATAAAACCTTTAAAAACCACACATCTGATTGAAGTTACCTCTACTCTTACACAACGTGAATAATGATAATACGGTCTTCTTATTTTTTTCAGGCCATTATGAGGTCATTTGATATTGAATTGACTGTCAAATGCACGTTTTGGTGTTTTATGACACTAAAAGTGTGTTTTCAATCATCCCAGGAAAATGGAATCTCCACTTGATGTTTTTTCTACTCACCCACTTCAAAATTCACTTTATGGTTGTTTTAGTCTCATTTCACCACATTCAGAGGTCATTTGATTGGTTTTAACCCCCAAACACACCTTTTTAAAGGGCGTCAAACCTTTAAAAACCACATATTTTGTAGTTCCAGGAATACCGCACATCTGATTGATGTATCCACTTCTTAAACACATCAAAAATAATGATAATATGTTTTACTTATGATTTCAAGTCATTCTGAGGTCATTTTCTATATATTTGACCGTTACACACATGTTTTGGTGTTTTGTGGCACTACAAGTTCGTTTTCCATCATCCCGGACAAACGGAAAATTTGATTGAAGTAATGTCTACTAAAACATTTCCAAATTCACTTTATGATTGTTTTCATCTGATTTAACTCCATTTTTTGGTCATTTGGTTGGTTTCGACCCCCCCCCCCCCCTGCATGCTTTTAAAGGGCATTCAACCTTTAAAAAATGCATATTTGGTCCTTCTGGGTAGACCGCACATCTGATTGATGTTCCGTCTACTCTTACATAACATAAATAATAATAAGATGGTCTTCTTATTTTTCAGGTCATTCCAAGTTCTTTTGATATTTAATTGATCATTAAATGCACGTTTTGGTGTTTTATGTCACTAAAAGTGTGTTTTCGGTCATCTGGGGAAAATGAAATCTCTTATTGATGTGTTTTCTACTCGATCATTTCATAATTTACTCTATAGTTGTTATCGTATGATTTAACCATATTCTGAGATTTTTTGGTTGGTTTTGACCCTTGGATGCACCTTTTTAAAGGGCGTTAAACCTTTAAAATTGCATATTCGATAGTTCTAGGTAGACTGTATGTATGAATGACATCTCGTCTACTCATACACATTAAGAATAATAATAAGATGTTTTTAATATGATTTCAAGTCATTATGAGGTTGTTTTCTATATATCTGACTGTTAAACGCATGTTTTGGTATTTTATGAAACTAAAAGTGTGATTTTTGTCATCTCGGACAAACGGTGACTCTGATTCATGTAATATCTACTCGACCATTTCAAAATTCACTCTACTATTGTTTTTGTGTAATTTTACCTCAATGGTCGTTCAGTTGGTTCTGACCCCCCCCCCCCCCCCCGAGTGCTTTTAAAGGAATTAGAACCTTTAAAAACCACAAATTCGATTGTTCCAGGCAGAACACACATCCAATTGACATTTTTTCTACTCGTACACATCAAGAATAATAATAATATAGTTTTCCTACGATTTAATGTCATTATGAGGTCATTTTCTATGGATTTGACCATTAAATGCACATTTTGGTGTGTTATGACACTAAAAGTGCATTTTCAGTCTTCCCGGGAAAACGGCATCTCCGATTGACATTCTGTCTACTCGACCATTTTACAATTAACTCTACAGTTGTTTTCGCCTAATTTCCGAACATTTAAAGGTCATTTGGTTGGTTTTGACCATCGAACACACCTTTTTAAAGGGCGTCAAACCTTTAAAAATAGTATATTCAGTCGTTACAGGAAAACTGCATGTCTGATTGATGTTCCGTCTACTAATAAACAACATGAATAATAATAAGATGGTCTTATTATTTTTTCAGGTCATTCTGAGGTCATTTTTTATTGAATTTAATGTTAAACACATGTTTTGGTGTTTTATGACACTAAAAGTACATTTTCGTTCATCCCAAGAAAACAACATCTCTGATTGACATATCGTATACTTGACCATTTTAGAATTCACTCTATGGTTTTTTTCATCTTATTTCACCTCATTCAGAGGTTGTTTGGTTGGTTTTGACCCCCTGAGTGCTTTTAAAGGGTGTTCGACCATTAAAACCCGCATATTCAGTACTTTCAGGAAGACCACACATACGATTGATATTTCATCTACTCATACATATCAAGAATAATAATAATATATTTTTCCTATGATTTCAGGTCATTATGAGGTTTTTTTCTATGTATTTGACTATTAAACACATGTTTTGGTGCCTTATGACACTAAAAGTGCGTTTTTTGTCATCCTGGGAAAATGACATCTCTAATTGACATTATGTCTGCAAAAACATTTCACAATTTACTCTACATTTGTTTTTGTCTGATTTCACCACATTCATAGGTCATTTGGTTAGTTTTGACCCCTAGACTCACCTTTTTAAAGGGTGTCAAAACTTTAAAAACCACATATTTGGTCATTTTGGGAAGACCGCACATCGAATTGATGTTTCATCTACTCATACACATCACGAATAATAATAAGACAGTTTTCCTTTTATTTAAAGTCATTATGATGTTGTTTTATATGGATTTGACAGTTAAATGCATGTTTTTGTGTCTTATGACACTAAAAGTGCATTTTTGGTCATCCTGGGAAAATAGCATCTCTAATTGACGTTCTTTCTGCAAAACCATTTCAAAATTTAATATATAGTTTTTTTCTGGTTTAACCACATTTGATGGTCGTTTGTTTGGTTTTGACCCCCAGATGCACCTTTTTAAAGGGCATTAATCCTTTAAAAACCGCATATTTGGTTGTTTTGGGCAGACCACATGTCTGATTGACGTTCTGTCTACTCTTACACAACATGAATAATGATAAGATGGTATTACAATTTTTTTAGGAAATTCCAAGGTCGTTTGATATTTAATTGACCGTTAAACACGCGTTTTGGTGTTTTATGACACTAAAAGTGCATATTTGGTCATCCCAGGAAAACAGCATTTCTGACTGACATACCATCTACTCTACCATTTCAAATTTCATTTTATAGTTATTTTTTTCTAATTTCACCGCATTCGGAGGTCGTTTGGTTGGTTTTGAAACCTTTACACACCTTTTTAAAGGGTTCCAAACACTTAAAACCTACATATTTGGTTGTTCTGGTAATACTGCATGTCCAATTGACATATCCTCTACTTAGAAACATCAATAATAATAATAATATGGGTTTCTTATGATTTCAAGTCATTTTGAGGTCGTTTTCTATATATCTAATTGTTAAATGCGCTTTTTGGTGTTTTATGAGACTAAAAGTGTGTTTTTCATCATCTCAGACAAATGGAAACTTTGATTGATGTACCTTTTGCTCAAACATTTTACAATTCACTCTACGGTTGTTATCATATGATTTCACTGCATTCAGTGGTTGTTTAGTTGGTTTTGACCCCCCGCGTGATTTTAAAGGTTGTTCAACCTTTAAAAAATGCATATTCAGTCCTTCCGAGTGGGCCGCACATCTGATTGATGTTCCATATGATCATACACAACATGAATAATAATAATAATATGGTCTTTCTATG
The DNA here is from genome assembly GCA_963277665.1 of Viscum album. NCBI lineage: Eukaryota > Viridiplantae > Streptophyta > Magnoliopsida > Santalales > Viscaceae > Viscum > Viscum album. The sequence goes on along the minus strand of OY728150.1, from coordinate 1,874,458,632 downwards.
TTTTTAGGCCATTCTGAGGTCTTTTGATATTGAATTGACTGTTAAAAGCATGTTTTGGTGTTTTATGACACTAAAAGTGCATTTTCAGTCATCCCAGTCAAACAGTACCTCTGATTGACATTCCATATGCTCTAACATTTCACAATTCAATCTACGATTGTTTTCTTCTGATTTCATGAAATTCAGATGTCGTTTGTTGGTTTTGACCCCCAAACACCTTTTTAAAGGGTGTCAAATCTTAAAAAACCACATATTCAATTGTTCTATGCAGATTGCACGTCTCATTGATCTGTCATCTGATATTACATGTCAAGATTAATAATAATATGGTTTCCTATGATTTCAAGTCATTTCAAGGTTATTATTTATGTACATGACTGTTAAATGCACATTTTGGTGTTTTATGATACTAAAAGTGCATTTTTGATCATGTCGGGAAAATGGTACCTCTAATTGTTGTTCTATATGCTCTACTATTTTTCAATTCACTCTATGGTTTTTTTCATTTGATTTCACCACATTCATAGGTTGTTTGGTTGGTTTTGACTCCCCACATATTTTTAAAGTTCGTCAAATAATCACACTGCAAGGATACATCCACACACCAACTAACATCAGGAAGTAATGAACGATTTGTTTTCAATCCAATATATTTAATGGGAAGAAAATTGAGATTACATTTTTTATTCACTGCCATATTAGGTGTCAATGTATTATCCATTGTATCTACTATATTCTTGGTCTCTTATTTTCAAAATTATTTCAATTCAACTAGTTTGATATCAAAAGTATTTTAGAAGTGTTCATATGGATCCAAAACATGAAAGTTAAATCTTAATGATTAACTTCAAATGAATAAAAGTAAATTGAGTCTATGATGGATACACATGGAGGACATGTATAACTTGTGGGGAACAAGGGAATCCCAGTAAAAATCTATCTAACCAAATTGAGAAATACAATTCCAAGTGGTACAAATGGTATATGATCTGAGAGAGAGATGCCATTTGGCTAAGTGTTTATGGAAGTGATTTGTGTAAAAACATTCCATAATAAGACTAGCTTTGGTCTTAGTATGAGGTGCCTAAAGGAAAATAGCATTAGGATAATAGGTATAGAAATTTGTAGGCCAGTACGGTAAGGGTACAGGGTTGTTAGACTCCCACATGTAGGGTGGTATATATATGAAGATATAGGCAAGAACTGACATCATAAATACTTGACTGGATAGTTTATAATGTGTCTAGATATATCAATTAATGGAAGTTAAATATGAGTTTCTATGTGTGATGGCTTTATTTAGCTAAGTTGACTAATGTAATCATTTATGAATCTTGGGAACAAAAAATCAAGAAAAATAGTGAAGAAAAAATGATATTATCACACCATAGAAATTTCTTCTTTAAATATGAAAACAAATAGGCCCAATAACTTCACTTTTTCAATCATATACAGAATATACAACCTATGAAAAAAATTACAAACCTTTAAAATATAAAATTAAATGCATACTTTATGTAAATAGAAGTAAAATATAGTAACTAAAAATTGTACCGGGTCAGTTTTCAAAAAGTAAAGAACCTTATCCATATCATGATCATCAATTGATCTACCAATCAAGGCATGTTGATTACTCTGGATGTGGAATATAGCCACCTAAATTATAAGATCAAATAAATATTACAAGATTCATGTTTGAAAAATTGCTTGAAAAGGGTCTAGAATATTCCAAAGAAACCAACCATGTAAGAAAAAAGACTACAGATTTAGGATAGATTATACATGAGACAAAAATGAAACATGTTACTCAACTATAGCATTGGAACTATAATAAATGAAAGAAAAAACGTTTTAAGTTGGCATATATAATTTATGGGAACTAATAATGATAATTACATACCATGCCAAGTAAGTTACCAACCAAAATCATGCCAATGGGGTCATAAATTGCATAACCCACCTCCAACATCTTGAATTACCATATATTATTCCACCTTCCCTGCAACCTTCTTGTTTCCATCATAACATAACCATCAAAAATCAATAGAAATAACATCATAATATATATTAAGAAATTGGGCCCCCATGAATATAATTCCATTGCTCTTACCTTTCAACTTAATGTTCTTCCATCTCAAACCAGCAGTGATCAAAAAAACCCCTCAATTATCATGTTGTAAGGAATAAAAAACACATGCATAATTCACATTTTCATCACCTCAACCACATATCCTACACCCTGTGTAGCCACAAAATAACCCCACTACTATCACTACATCCTTTTCCCATGCAGAAATGGCCTTTATCCCATCACTTCCCAAAACTAGTAACACCAAAAATACTAGTATAAAATCATATAAATATCATTCAATACAGTCATTATAAACATGCATAAGAAATATTCAATATTTGGGAAGTATTTTGGAAAAGCAAGCAGAAACATAGTGATATCAATAATCATTATAATAAGGAAATACCATTAATAGGGAAGCTTCCATTTATTATTTCATTTACTCTCATCACCATCAATTCATAATTCATCCAACTTATCATTTATTACATCATTAGCATTCATTTAATTTCTAGCCAACAATTTTATCTCAATTACTTAATTTATAGAAGCTACAACCATACTTATCCACATCATTTTATTATTCTAACTTACCACAAAGTGAAGGAGTAAATTCAACCATTTAACCAGATTTATGCAACCCAACATAAATATCTACCATTATTCCAAACTATATTATGGGTAACAATTCATTTATTTATACTAAGTTATAAAAACCCATTTATCCTAATTATTAAATTAATTTAAGCATAAAACCATATCTTGAGAACCAAGAAATATACCCCCAACAAACCAACTCACTCATGAAACTAAACCTATAGCCTCAAAACTTCCCAAACTAATATTTCAAAGTAGTCCTTTACAATTTTTACCCTTAATGATCCCATTCCAACACCTACTCCCTCATAACGACAAATCCCACAATTATAACTTACCAAAATAATTACTAGGACAACCCCAACTCATCCTCCTTCTAAACTAGAATTTCACCCACCTAACAAGTCACTAACATCTTACTCAACATCTTAAACTAGTAACACAAACCTAGAAGGTATCACCAAATCACTCATCCTAAATGTCTTCTAAATCCTCACTTTACAACCTAAGGTTCAAGATGAAATTCAATAAGAATGGAGAGACTCTTGTAGCAGTAACAATGAGACTATAAGCATCACTCTCCATCTTAATTTCATATTATGACAAACCCTAAAAAACCTATAGGAATATAGCTTAAAGTATAAGCCTCTAATCCCAAACCAGCCCAGAACCTCACCCCAAGTCTAAAACCTAAAAGGAGACAAGTACCCATTAGTTCTGACAGTACCCCGACATCAAAAGTGATGAATAATTATATAATGAAATATCATACACAAATTAATTGTGCATATGTGTTCATGAACCTACACACATATAAATTCTATAAATAATTGATTCAAACAAGAATGAGAGGTTGGTAAATGTGCGAAAGGGGTGGACCAAATCACACGGAGAAGTGGTGGATGATAGCGAGGTGTGGATTTAGAAGGGTAGGATTGGTCAAATGATGGAGAGGACATCCATGGAGGTCAAGTAGTATAGAAATGGAAGACCTAAAAGCACATATAACCCATTGTCCTTAATGGGGTGTGGGGTGAGATGTCTCAGAGAAGGATACTGTAGAGTTGGAGGGAGGGGATGAGGCTGGTGGTGGGGATGAATGAGCTTGACCATCTATATGGGGAGCAGGTGGAGATCTCTATGGTTCCATAGTAAATATATACCCCAATCAAGGAAGTGTGATTTTTTAAATTTTAATTTCATCATTCGGTCAAATTATTAATTTGGGAGTATTTTTACAATGGACCCACTAATTATTACTCCCCTTATTTACCTCAATTAATGAATTCAGTATTTATTTATTTTCCATAAATAATTTCTATTAAAATTTAAAATGATACACTATCTTGTAAAATGGTATAGATATGAAAAATATACACTACATAATGAAACAGGGAAGGCCAAAAAATAATCAAAATGATAACTAACATTCTTGACCGGAGAAATATTCATTTACTTGTCTTCGAGAATTAGTGTATAAATGGAAATGTAGATAAAAACTGTCCAAAAGTTCATCAAAATACCCTCAATTACTAAATTTGATAAGTGATACATTATTGGGAAAGATCAATAGTGCATGTAATCTAGTGTTCATAGGGCCTCTGGTTGTGAACAATTATAAAATCCCTTTGCCACTAGAAAGAACAAATAGAAAATGAACACACCCATTGTAAGGACCAAGAAACACTACTTGAACATGACCCAAATCCTTCATGAGGGTCATCTTAGTAGACCAAAATGTGGTGTAATATGGTGAATCGGGTAGGAAAAACATAGATGAATCAAAACCATTCCATGATAGTGAGAAACGAATGCAACAGACACACCCACTGAACAAAAATCAAGGAGAAAAAAGCATTTACGACACCTGATAAACACGCCAATATACCAATCCCAAAAATCCACAAAAAACCCATCATGTTGGAACTGATTTTTGGTTTAAATAATATTATTTGAGAAAAATATTAGGGAATATTATTAAACTAATTAATTACTAAATTATAAATGTTTCCAAACTCACCGCAGGTAAAGGGGGGTGATGGGTTTGGGGATCCATGATGGAGGATTGAAAGGGCGAGAGGCCTTGACATCAGGGCTTGACAACACGGGCAGGAGGGATTGATAGAGGATCTTGATAGGGGTGGGAGGCCTCGACAGATGCGGGAGATATCGATGGTGGAGCTTCATAGGGGTGGGAGGTTCATGGTTAATTGAATAATCTATTTATCAAACAATGTATCCTTTCATCTATGTCAAGACATTCTTGATTTTAAAAATTCTCACTAATGATAACTAATTAATGAATAATAATTTGAATTTTTTATGTAGTTAACCTGATAGTGTATGAAAGGCATAGTTGATGTTCAAAAAGTTAAATTGGATATGGAGGTAGCATATCCCATGGTTGTTAATGCATTAGTAGATGTAGTGATATTGCTAGTAGATGTTCAGTTAAACAAGGAAAAAATATAAATGATAGATTTATTTATAAATAAAAACATGTTAATTAAAAAAATATAATTAATAAATTGTAACATATTTAAAATTTGGGGAAATATTTACCCACATCCATTGGTTCCATTACAGTAAAGGGGCCCACGTTATATCTCCATGTTTGGTAATTTGAAATTTCATAGTTTTCTGAAACCATAAAAAGATTAGAAAGAATTTAATTATTTTGTAACATAAATATAATATAAGATAAATAATGTTATAATAAATAAAAGGAACTAAACAACCCGTGCATACGTAAATTTTACAATGACAATTGAATTGTATTCTCCAAGCACATATTTTATACGATGTTGTATCCATTTGAACAATTTTTAGAACCTTATTATTTGTAGTTAAATAGCTATGTGTACCTGAGACATAATAGTAAAATTTAATATATATATATATATATATATATATTTAAAAACAACATGAGAAATATAATTTTACATGTATGATAACAATTCTAGTAAAAAAATATTCATCAACCAGTAAATTTACCAGGATTTTTTTTTGAGACATTATTATTATCAGTTGTAATCTTACTTCCTTGGAATGTTGTTTGTAATTGGAACATATGAATGAAATTTTGTGTTGAATTATGAAGGATGCGATGAAAATATACCGAAAATAGTATACAGTGGATATAGAAGAAGTAAATAAAATGAATGAATTAAATGAATAATGTAAATTATATTACAAAGAAACATTGCGTAGAGATATAAAATCCATTACAAATGAAATTGAAATGGAACCAATATTTTATAGTGATTAAAAGTTTAAAAAATATAAATTCCATTAGAAATAGATAACATATAACTTATGGTAGCAATAGAAATAATATAAAGAGAAGCATAGTAGAACATTTTTCAATAGTGTAAAAGTTATTAAATTGGGTGAAATTGGGCGACTGGTTCTAGTGATATGGATAACTCTAAAATTGATTCAAGTTACAATGGGAATGATACAGGGGATTGGGAAAAAATTAGACAAATGAAACAATGAAAAATAATTAAAATTATATCAGAAATCAAATGAAATTGTACCTGAATAATAAATCAAGAAATGAAACACTCAAACACAAATCAGATGTGGATATTGGGGATCCAAACTCAAATAAAACGTTCATGAAAACATGAATCTGATAATTCCCATCATGAAATAATTAATCCCAACCTGAGGGCACGATGGTGGTGGGGAAGATGGAGGGAGGTGGGGGATTGCGACAGAGGTGGGGCATCTGGACAGAGGTGGAGCTGCTAGACGGAGGCGAGGTAGCTCAATGGAGGGGGCAGCTCAACGGAGGTGGGGGTGATGGGAGTGGGGTCGAGGGAGTATAGGGATATGAGGGGGAGTATGGGAGTGGGGTTAGAGGAGGATGGGGATGCGCGAGGGAGGGCAGAGCTAGAGCAGTTTGATGGAGGCGGGATGGAGGACAGGATGGGGATGCGCGAGAGAGGTCAGGGCTAGAGTAGTTTGAGACCAAGGGTTCCTGCATGTGGGGGAGAGGTTTTGAAATATTATTGGTCTTAATTAGAAAATATTAAAGGCTTTGGTTATGTGAGGATAAGAGGTTGTGAGGGTGGTATTTATAGTAGAGCAGAGATGTGTTTTTTGAATATTTTAATCATTATTTTATTATTTTGGCTCAAGACAAGAAATAGTGATGATTCTTGTGATTAAATATAGTAATTGGTTCATATGAGTTCAAACCAATGGTGATTACATCATCCATGACTCAAGGAATATTATATTTAACTTATAATGTATATATACTATAAATTATCATATTTTACTATTCACTAAAAAATCAAGTATTTTAGAAAAATAAAAAAAATCACCCTGACTATTTTTTGACATGTAGAATTTAAAAATTAAATCCATTTTATAAAAAAATATAGATCTATGAAATTTAATTTTTAATTAAAATCATTATTTACTCGAAAAATACCAATTTTAAAATTATAACTGATTTTGTAACACTTTGAAAAATTAACTAAGGTATCATAAAATTTTCTTATAAACATAAGACATCAAATTATTAATTTATGATTCTATTTTGTGAAAATAAATTTTCTTTTAAATAATTATATTAATTATGAAAATGAAAATAAACATTTATGTTTTATGATAATATCAATACTTAATTAATAATTTCTAAAAAAATTATTTACTTATAAAATGATATAATTATATCATATTACTATTTATAATATGCCTAAATTTTATTTATACTTTTATAGGTGAGTTTACTATTCTATTGGATGAATTAGTATTTCTAAGGGTCACATTACTATTATAAAGATCAAGTTACTATTTCATTGGTATATGTTCCTTAATTTCTAGAAAAAACCCTCTTATTTTATTCATTATTAATTTATAAAGTTTGTTTTGTGTTTTCTATGTGTTTTATATGATTTATACTATATGAAATAATTTTGTGTGCAATGTAAGATATCAAATGAATTGAAATTATTTAAGAAGATGCATACTATAAAATCATGGGGTGTTATTTATAATTTCATTTCATGGCGTAGTATAACACACAAGATCTTATACCATTCCTAGAAATTCACACTAGTGAGAAGGTGATACTTCTCAAGTATGAATTATAGTGACATTTTAAATGTCTTTTTATTTTACATTTCTATAAATTTAGTGTAGATAATTAGTACTCTAATTTGATTACAAAATAGATTAATGAATTTAAATTTAATTAAATTACATTAATCTCTCTATTTTTTTAAACATAATATCCCCCACCATAATTTTTGGAATATCCTGTTTCTTAGATATTCTAGTAGAAAGGATCCATATTCTCCTTCTCATAACACATACTTGGTCTTCACTAGCTATTTGAAGGGTTTTAGGTAGGCATAACTTTCCAACTACATTAACTTGTAGTTCCTTGATCTGTTAAGTGGACTCCCCAATCCTAAAATCCTATTTTAAAATATATCTTTAGACTTTTCCTCTTAGTTACACCAAACCCTACTTGGTCAGTCAACCCTTGATGTTAGCTAAGTTAATTCAATACAAAACTTCAAGTTAAAAGTTCCATGATAATTGAAAGCACCCCAACTTGGGTTGGTCAAGCACTTTGAACTATGAGGTTATTTCTATATTAATTAGTGTAAGGATATTCCGACTTAATATTTTAGTTTGAGGGATTCTTATCCTTATGAATAAATCTTATTTTATCATTTTACATGTCTTGTTAATATTAATTGCATTTAATTAAGTGATTAATCATGTTTGATAAAATATTTTCTCATAATCTAGTTCATACTTTATTCCATATTGCATGACTGTTAATTAATTTATTAGGTGATCATGTAGTATCCAAAAATATAAATTGTTAACCATGAAACTGAAATAAATAAATATAAGTGGAATGATCATAAGATTCTCTAATAGTGAGTTTATCTAATAGATAATAAACCAACCATCAACCCTAGGGGAAAACACACCTTGAATTGTAGCTTAGTTCATGTTGCAGCATTCCACCTTGGATACTATGTATCTCCTCAATTGGTTTATCCTCAACTCCTTAACGGGGACCAGCTCAACTCACTTGGGAGCTCCATCGTTACGTAAGCTTTAACTCACTTGCAAGTGAGGGGGTCCAATGGATAAGGGGGGTTTACATAAAAGAAACCACGGGCACATAGTCCCTTACATACTAAGGAGGTCGATATTCCTTGTAAGAAATCATTAATAATTTAAGAATAATAAATTAAAATAAACCAATCATACACAAGGCCCGGTGTAATCTCATGATCATCCATGCATCAAGCAATAAGAATACATTTGCAATCCAGTTATCAATTACTTTCATTCATTCTTTAATTAAGATAATCCACTATGAATTAATCCAATTAATTCAATTTATATTAATTTCATCCAACCATCCTTAACTCACCATCTTCTATAATTTTAAACAAAATTAACTTCATTTAAAATCAATATAATAGAAAATTTTACTTTGAAGCAACCTCATATGTTCATCAAAAATTTTAACATAGAAATTAATTTAATATATAATTTTTAATCCATTTATATGTCATTTACTATCGAATGAACAACACAAGGAATTCATAATGAATAGTTTTAATTATACATTCAATTATTCTTTCCACAAAAATTTGAGAACACTATCGGCACGAGACTACACGATGTGCAGTTGTCTTCTTGCCAAGTCCATAGCACATGACTAGGTTTGGAAATGTCTCCTTTCATGGATATGTATGAGGTACATGGTGTGTACTAGGAATACATAGATTATAACCTCATTTTTTTCATGTAATGTGTGTCTCCATGTTGCATATTCGATACACAGCTCACTAGTACACCTCGTGTTCTCAGTCATGAGAAGATAGGGACTACACAATGTGTAAGCTACTTACACAATTTGTAGTTATACATGTCGTGTTCTATTTTATCTGGATCTACACACCAATCTGATCTATATGGACATTATATGTGATTTTGTCATATCTGACCTGATAGTACAAGATATTGTTGGATCGATATATATATGTATATGTATACTAGATGGAACAACACAAGAGGGGGTGAATTGTAGGTTTAAAAACTTTATGTTTAAACACTTAAGAAATTATTTTAAATGATCTTAAACTAATACAATTCACAACAAATACAAACATCCACATAAGACTTGGATATAAAATATATGATACAATGTAATACTATAAGAAAATTAAATCAATTGTATTCAAATGAATACAATAATCAGAGTAATACAATAGTGAAAGATTCTACCATAGAGTGTATAGAATCTATCGATACAATATGTAATAGTATGATTGTAATTGAAACAATTACAAATGTATATGAAATGAAGAAAGGAAACAAAACATTTCCCTTTCTAAAAAAAACAATAGCAGAAATGAAAAGGTATTACAATTATTTTATCCCAAAGAGAAGGGTATCCTTTCACCTAGGATAAGAGTTATGTCTTACCACCACCTTGGTAAGCCCTCGATACGATGATCAGAACGTTTGTCTTGTTATCCCTGCAAGCCCTCGATACGATGATCGGTACATCTGTCTTGCTATCCCCGCAAGCCCCAGATTTTGTAGGTAATCAGCACCTCTGTCTTTCAAACACTTGAAATCCCTCGATACGATGATCAGTACCACCGTCTGCCTATCCTCAGCAGCCCTCGATCATTATCACCTGATCGGTCGCACAAAGAAAATCAAATCACTTAATGAAATACAAAAACTAAGAATGAGTCATTCACGTTTTGTAATCTCAAGGCTTTCACACGAATCAAGAGAGAAGTCAGAGCGTCTCTCTCTAGAACTTGATAGTAGCAAAGAATGATAAAATTCTCTTAGTTTTTCTTCTCAACTTCAAATGACCTTCTATTTATAGGCCTCAGGTTCCAACGGTCTCATTTCCTCTAACGGTCATATTTCTCTGGAAAACTCAAAGGGGCTTGGACACCTGGCATTATAACGGTCATATTGAAACAGAAAACCCGACATCATTTTGATAAGTTTATAACTAACTCCACGACATCGTTTTGGTTAAAAGAAAAGATACATGAAGATGATAAACATGAGTATAATTGACATGTGTTGATAAAGGATAAAATCAAGCAAGTGATAAAAAAATGAGTACTATAAGTATTACTTAGTGAAATATAATGAAATGATACAAAGTGAGTATGATACACAAAAATCAGTACGATTGACAAAGTCAGTACAATTGACAGAGTCAGTACGATTGACAGGGTCAGTACGATTGACAGAGTCAGTACGATTGACAGAGTCAGTACGATTGACAGAGTCAGTACGATTGACAGGTCAGTACGATAAACATGGTCAGTACGATAAACTTATATGAATAGTTTTGTGATTTCCAAAACAAGACATAAAATTAAAAAGAGGACTTTTGACTCAACAATCTCCCCATTTTTGGAAAGCACAAAACATAAAGTAAAAACAAAAAGAAATAATTATCTCCCCCTGAGTTATTGAAAACTCTTCTGAATATGAAATTGAATACAACTAACTCCCTCTTAGGTATGTACTTTGATAAGGATTGTATTCATAAACTTTCCTTGATTTATAAATATTTGATTAAAACATTCACCCCCTTAAAACATTCTCCCCATTTTTGATTTAAAAAAATAATGGGGTAGTCTTGAGTTGCCTGAAAGAGTTAGAGAAAATAAATGCAAGGCAATGGGAAAGGTAACATAAATCTCATTAAGATAACAAAAATCTATAGAATTTTGGAAATGAAAATAGAAGGATACAACAACACTCATTTGTTTTCTCTTTCCTTTTATTTCTTGATCAACTCATGAAGAATGGATTTCATATTTTTGATTTCCTTCTTTTCTTCATAGATAGAATCACCCTGAGATTTGAGAAGCTCTTGTTGATCGGCAAAAAGCTGATCCTGATTCTTGATAGTCTCTTCTTGGACTCTGATTACTTCTTCAAGAGTGTCAATTCTGTCTTGAAAATTCTTATTGTCTTTTGATAACACAGAATTTTTCTTCTTCAAAAAAACTATTTCATCTTTGAAAGATGAAACCTTCAAAAAATCAATCTGAAAAGCATTCATTCTCTATCGTAGCTCTTTTATTGAAGGAATATAATCTTCATGAGTTGTTGTTATCTGATTCAGTCTTTCAATGGTTTCTTTGTCAAGATTATTGAAATAAATAGTAAGATCATTTGAAATCCTCCTTAAGACTTCAATTGATATTTCATGATCATTCACTGAGCTCTCTGTTTTTTATGACCACTTAGCCATTCTATTTCATGATTTCTTATGAGCAGCTGGACTTTCAGATAGTACTTTTAAATTGGCTTCAATTGACAATACTCTCTTTCTCATTTCTCTTAAAGAACCAAACTTTTTCCTTTGATTGTCAGTGATGAAATCAATTTTACCTTCAAGTCTAGGAAAATAATGAATGGTATTCTCAATCCTTCTCAACACATGAACAATATAATCACTCTTCTTGAGAGAAATTTTGTGTTCTGAATCAGTATACTCATCGTACGAATCCATTTCATTTGATCAGATTAAGTCTTCAACTGGTTGTTTTCCTTTTTATTTTTATTTTTCCTTTCTTTTATCTTCCACTTATTCACTAATAACAATTACTTTTTTGGTATGAGAAGATTGAGCACCTTGCTTTGCTTAGAAAAAAATTCTATCTAAAGGGGTTTCAAGAGATTCGGTTGGTGCTTTATCGGCATGAGGATTTTGTTTAATTCCTTCACTTTGCTTTTGAAAAGATTCTTCTCTACTCTTTTTTGAACTCTAAAGAAATTCCAAAAGAAAATCTTCTTCCTCTTCTTCAACTTCTTGTATTTCTTCCAAAAATGTTTCCATTTATCTTTCTCTAGAAGACTCTGTACGATAGGTTCTTGATATACTTCTTCCGTTAGTTGAGAACTAGCCTCCCCAACCATTTTCATGACTTTAGAAACATCAAATTCTTGAGATTTTCTTTTCAAAAGAGTCTTGTTTTTCTTTTCAGCTTGAATAGTATCCTCTACCCTTAACCTCTCAGCAAAATCTTCAACTGGATCAAGACCGAACTTCAGATCACCTTCTTTTCTTTGTTCTTTTTCTTTCCTCCACTTGGCCATAACCTCCTTGTTGTACATAGGTTTATTATTTGTATTAGAACTGGTTTGCAGTTCTTACTTTTTAGGAGAAACAATAGTTGGATTTTCTTTGTCTGGCATAGGTGCCGATTGATTTGGTGCCGATTGATTTTGGGCCGATTCGGCTTCTACATCTTTGACAAAAAGATTTGAATTCTGATCAAAACAAATATAAAATTTCTTCAAAGTATTCTTACTTATCCAGGAAGGCTTCAGCTCTTTCAATTTCCCTTTCAAAGGAATATTACAAAACTTCATGCTCTCAAGAATGAACTTAGTAAGAATAGATGGATACATAATCAAATGAGATTTTATCGCTCCTAACTTGAAATTTTTGATTGTTTCAAAAATTTATCCCATGAGATTTACCTTTCTCATATTGACAAGATAGTCTAGCATGAAGATATCAGAGACTTTAAGAGTTTATCTATCCCCTTTCCTTGGGATAATAAAACCTTGCATCCAGAGTGCCACAAATCTATTATCTAGAGATAGATGAGCCACTTTCCTTTTCTCTTCATTTATAATAAACAACGACTTTTCAGCACTTTCTTTATTAAACGTACCAACTTCCTCTGGTAGTTTATGAGATGGACAAAAATAATCACCTTCTATTGAGACATTTAGAAAGTGGGATGCTTGTTTCACAGACATAGAGATTTTTCTACCATAGACAGCAAAGTTGATTGTCATGTTCTTGTCAAAAGATACGATTTTGTAGAATTGGCTAACTTCATCAACAAGAATCGGATCTTGGGATACAAGTTTTTTAACACAAAGATGTTCTCAGCCTTGAAACAAAATAATTCTGATGATTTTATAATCATACGAGTCAAAGAAGTCCTGAGAAACTGACCTTTCTCTAAGAAAGTCTTTCTCTGAAAACGTCTTTGAAGACATTTTGGTAGGAGTGTTGGTAGAGGACTGAGACATATAGGTGAAGCGAAGAGAAGATCGTACGGATTCTTAAAACAGGGGAAAATCTTCGCCAACAAATCTGAAAAACCGGTGTGGGTTTGGGGAGGGGAGGGATCTATTTATAGGAAAGGAAAGATGATCATTGGTCTTCTACTGTTGTGATTAGAAGATCAAAAAATACAATGGTGGGGATTTAAAAGGGTTTTTTTTTAAAATGATAGAAAAACAAGAAGAAAGAAAGAAAGAATGTACATGTCGGAGATTCTAAGGAAATCGTTGGTTTAATAGTATAAAAATAATATAATACAATAATAAAAAGAAAATACATGCATACATAGAAGGGAAAAAGAATACGATCGGTTGTGAGACTGACAGAAAACAAAGACATTACCATAGGATTTCATGCTGATGGAAAACAAAGTCATTACCATTGGTTTTCATGCCGATGGAAAACAAAGTCATTACCATTGGTTTTCATGCCAATGGAAAACAAATTCATTACCATTGGTTGTCATGCCGATGGAAAACAAAGTCATTACCATTGGTTGTCATGCCGATGGAAAACAAATTCATTACCATTGGTTGTCATGCTGATGGAAAACAAAGTCATTACCATTGGTGAGCATGCCAATGGAAAACAAATTGATTACCATAGGTTGACGTGCCGATGGAAAACAAAGTTGTTACCATAGGTTGACGTGCTGATGGAAAGAAAAGTTTTTACCATAGGTTAAGTTGTTACCATAGGTTGACGTGATGATGGAAAACAAATTTGTTACTATAGGTTGACGTGTCGATGCACAGAAAATCAATATGGTAACCAGAAAGAAAAGATGACAAACAGAAGGTTAAAATGATAATCGGAAAATCAAGACAATAAATAGAAAGATAAAATAACAATTAAAAGAATAAATAGATAAAGAAAATAAGAAACATATTAATTAAAATTTTCTCCCCCTTTTTAAGAGGAATTTTTTAATGTAAGTATAGTTGTAAAACATGAAGTAGATATGAATGATTATTTTAATGTAATCATTCATAGATTCTATTTTATAAACTCAAATCTATCAGAAGGTAATGGTTTTGTAAAAATATCAGCAAGTTGTTCTTGAGTTCTGATGAATTGTAAAATAATATCTTCTTTTTGTGTGTGATCCCTAAGAAAGTGATGCCTAATATCTATGTGTTTAGCACGAGAGTGATGTGTTGGGTTTTTACAAAGAGCTATGGCACTAGTATTATCACATAGAATTTGAGTTTTGGAAAAACTCAATCCATAGTCATTGAGTGTGTGTTGCATCTACAACACTTGAGCACAACAACTTCAAGCTGCTACATATTCAGCTTCAGCAGTGGAAAGTGCTACTGAGTGTTGTTTATTATAGGACCAAGAAACCAAAGAATCTCCTAAGAAAGTTCATGTTCTATATGTACTCTTTCTATCCATTCTACAACCACCAAAGTCATCATCTGAAAAACTTTTTAAAACAAAATTATTTCTAGAAGAATAGAAAAGACCTAGATCCAAAGTTCCTTTTAAATACCGAAAGATTCTTTTAATGGATTTTAAATGAGACACTTTTGGATTAGATTGGTATCTTTCACATAAGAATACGGAAAACATTAAGTTCGGTCGACTAGGTGTCAAGTATAACAAACTTCCTATCATACCTATAAAACTTGTTTGATCTATTGGTTTCCCAGTTTCATCAAGATCAAGTGTATTTGAGGTACCAATTGGAGTGATAATACTTTTAGCACTGTCGTGTCCATACTTTTTGAGTAAATCATTGATATACTTATGTTGAGATATATATGTTCCTTCTGGTTTTTGTGAAATTTGAAAACCTAAAAAGAAAGTTAAATCACCCATCATACTCATTTCAAACTCATATTTCATTAAATTTTCAAAAGAATCAGTTAAAGACTGCTGAGTTGAACCAAATATGATTCCATCAACATAAATTTGAACAATAAAAACATTTTTATTTTACATTTTTATAAAAAGGGTTGGATTTGTTGTACCTTTTTCAAAATTGTTTTGTAAAATAAATCTTGTAAGTCTATCATACCACACTCTAGGGTCTTGTTTAAGGCCATATAAAGCTTTGGTAAGTTTAAAAACATGATTAGGATATTTTGAGTCTAGAAAACTAGGGGGTTGTTCAACAAAAACTTCTTCTTGAACAAAACCATTTAGAAAAGCACATTTAACATCCATTTGAAATAATTTGAAATTAAAGTATGCTACAAAGGCTAATAGAATACGAATATATTCAAGTCTAGCTACTGGATCATATGTTTCTTCATATTCTATTCTCTCTTGTTGATTATATCCCTTATCAACAAGTCTTTATTTATTTCTAACAATGATTCTATTTTCATCGCATTTATTTCTGAAAACCCATTTTACACCAATTATAGTTGTTTCTTTGGGTATTTCAACTAAATCCCAAACTTTATTCCTTTCAAATTCATTTAGTTCATCTTACATTGATTTAATCCAATCTTTATCACCTAAGACCTCACTTGGACTTTTAGGTTCGAATTGGGAAAGAAAGGCAAGATGTTATATTTCATTTCTCAAGGAATTTCTGGTCCTTAAAGGTTGATTTACATTGCCAATGATGTTATCACTGGGATGATTCCTAAGAAGCAATTGATTTGGGTTTTGAAAGACCTGTTCATTAACGTATGGTAGAAAATATTCTGGGGTAAAAGTTTCAGAAAGACTTTCTTGAACATTTTCCTTATCAGAAGGATCTTCTAATAAAGGTTGATGATAAGTTTTTAAAAACACATTTGAGGACGTAGGTTGGGGTTGTTTGAAAACAAAAGGATCAGTTTCATCAAATTCAACATGCACTGTTTCTTCAACAGTACAAGTATTTTTATTGAAAACTCCATATGCCTTAGAAGTTGTAGAATAGCCTATAAAGATCCCTTCATCAGATTTTGGTGCAAATTTGTGTAGATTATCTTTAGTGTTCAGAATGAATACTTTGAATCCAAAAACTTTGAAGTAAAAAACTTTAGGTTTTCAGCCAGTCCACAATTCATAAGGTGTTTTATTAAGAAAAGGTCTAGTTAAAACACAATTTATAGTATAACAAGTAGTACTAACAGCTTTAGCCCAAAAGTGCTTAGAAATTGAGTATTCACTCAACATGGTTCTTGTCATTTCCTGAAGAATATGATTTCTTCTCTCAATAACACCATTTTGCTGAGGAGTTCTTAGAGCTGAGAAATTGTGATTAATGCCTTTCTTACTAAAAAAAGTTTCAAAATCTGAATTTTGAAATTCACCACCATGATCACTATGGATAGTTATCAATGGTAGGCTTTTATCATTTTTAACTTGGGCTCTAAAAATTTTGAAATAGAAGAAGGCTTCAGATTTCTTTGTTAGAAAATAGACCCATGTAAATCTAGTACATTCATCAACTAAAACAAATACATAGTATTTGCCTCCAATGCTTCCAGTTTGTGAAGGACCAAAAATATCCATGTGAACTAGCTGTAATGCGTTAGAAGTTGAAACTTCATTAATTGATTTAAAGCTAGTTTTATGTTGCTTTCCAAATTGACAAGGGTCACAGACCATTGAAGAATCATATCTAAGATTTGGTAGACCCTTTACAAGTCTTTTATTTGAAATTTTACAAAGGTTTCTTAGGTTGCAGTGTCCTAGTCTTCTATGACATAGCCATGATTGGTATTCTATTGCACTTAAGCAGGGTAAATTTTGGCTCATAAGGTCTTATAAGTTAATAGTGTATACATTCTCTTGCCTATGGGCAGACAAAATGAATTCATCCTTGGAATTGTGAACTAAGTATTTATCATTTCTAAAATTCACAAGGTATCCTTCATCACATAACTGACTTATGCTGATGAGATTGTGCTTAAGACCTTTGAGAAACAAAACATTTGAAATAATAACTCTTCTAAGAAAAACAATATTACTTATTCTAACAATCTTTCTTTGAGCATTATCTCCGAAGGTAACCTTTCCACCTTTTGTTTTGATAATCTTTTCAAAGAAAACTTTGTTTCCAGTCATGTGTCGAGAACAACCACTATCCATGTACCAAATATTCTTGTTGTTGGTACACTTCTTATTTCCCTGAAAAAGAAACAATTAGTTTTTCGGAATCCAAACTTGTTTGGATCCAGAAGGGTTAGATAAAAGAATTTTAGGAATCCACATTTGTTTTAGAAAATCAGCTTTATGAAATCCTAAATACTGAGTTCTATTAAGAGAAAAATCTCTTTTACAGTGTCCACCACATTGACACTTAGTACAAAAATGGGTAATTTTAGGAACAAAATAGTTATTGCTAAAAATCGGTTTAGAATGAGTATAACCAAAACCAGAATGATTTCTCAAAGGTTGTATTTGAGAATACATTTTATCAAAGTTTTCTTTGCCATAAGTAAAGTTTGACAAACATTTTTTCAAGGAAAAAATTTCTGAATTTAGTTTTAAAACTAAGTTTTTATCTTCTAAAACATTTGATTTTGAACTAGAGTTAGGCTCGAAAACATTTTTCTTAGAAATTACATTTTCAAGATCCTTAGAAAGTTTATTCTTCTCAGAATTGACTTTCTCAAGGGTTTTTAAAGTACTTTCAAAATTATAAGTTTTGTATCAAGATCATTAGAAAGATCTGATACTTCTTTAGTTAAAATTGAAATCCTAGAGTTTTCCTTATCAATATTTTTCTTGAGTTTAGAATTTTCATTCTCATGTAGTTTAGCAAACCTATACACTTCCTCATAATAAGGTAATGTATTATCTTATGATGAAGAACACTCATCATGTGAAGATTCATAATATTTATTATCAATATAATTTTCATTTAAGGATACATTTGTAATAGCTCTTGCATTGTGTACCTTAGCCATGAAATAATGATCTTCAATTGGTAATCTGGCTATAAGTCCAATATTCCTTTGTCCTGAGGATTCATATTCTGAAGAATCATCTGATGAATCACTACCACTTGTGCTCCAAGTATCATTAGCCTTCAAGAATTTCTTTGTCTTTGTCTTGTAATACTTTTTCTTATTTCTTTCAGAATGTTTCTTCTTTCTATAATTTTTCTTCAGTAAAGGGAAATCAGGTCTTATATGACCTACTTTCTTGCATTCATAACATGTTACCTCTGAATCTTTCTTATCCTTCCTATCTTTCTTTTTGAATCTATATTGGAAGTCTTTCTTTCCCACAATCTTGTTCATCCTTCGAGCAAGATTGGCTAACTCATTATCTGAATGATCACAATCACTTGATTCTGATAAAACAACTTTCTTAGCTTTGGATATTGTTATCATTTCTGGTGTTTTACATTTAGATGTGGTAGTAAAAGATACACTTCCATTTCCATTTTTCTTCTTATTGAAATCAGCATCTCTCTTCATTCTTGTCTCATGCTGTAGAAGAGTTCTAAAGATTTCATCAAGAGTAATTTGAGAAACTTTTCTATTTTCATCAATAGCTGTCCTTTTTGACTCCCATTCATTTGGAATTATATCAATAATCTTGTCAACAAGAGATTCATCATCAAGACCTTTTTCTCCCATAGATTACAAACTGTTGACAATTTTCATAAATCTTTGTTGCACTTTACATACTGGTTCCCCATAAGGAAAAAAGAAATCCATGATATTTTGCTCGAATCATTGCTCTTCTTATTTCTATAACCTTGGATGTACCAAAATGCGTGACTTCCAATTTCTTCCAAATACAGTTGGCTGCTTCACAAGAAGATATATGGCTGTATATATTCCTGGTCATAGAACATAGAAAAGTATTGCGTACTTTGTCATTCAGTTGATATTCTTGCTTTTCTTGATTAGTGAAAGTAATGACTTCTTTTTCGGGAATTTTGTAACCTCCAGTAAGCATAATAAAATTGTCTACACCAGTATTAATAACAAATGTCTTCATTCGATATCTCCAGTACTCATAATCATTCCCATCAAAGATAGGTGGTCTAGTTGGATTTATATTTTCAATTGATCAAATATCCATTCATTCCATCCAATAGAACAAAATCTTTTCCACTCCACACGTTAGTACAGTAAAAATTAAAAGGAAAATATAGTAAGCAAAACAAATCAGTGGAAACCTCCACTGATACCAATTGTTGGATCGATATATAGATGTATATGTATATTAGATGGAACAACACAAGAGGGGGAGAATTGTAGGTTTAAAAACTTTGTGTTTAAACACTTAAGAAGTTATTTTAAATGATCTTAAACTAATACAATTCACAACAAATACAAACATCCACATAATACTTGGATATAAAAGATATAATACAATGCAATACTATAAGAAAAGTAAGTCAATTGTATTCAAATGAATACAATAATCAGAGTAATAAAATAGTGAAAGTTTCTACCATAGAGCGTATAGAATCTATCGATACAATATGTAATAGTATGATTGTAATTGAAACAATTAAAAATGTATATTAAATAAAGAAAGGAAACAAAACAATTCTCTTTCTAAAACAAACAGTAGTGGAAATGTAAAAGTATTACAATTATTTTATCCCAAAGAGAAGGGTATCATTTCACCTAGGATAATATGTAAAGACCCGTAAAAATCAAGGGAAATTTTTTTCTTAATTTTCTTTGGAATTTTACAAGAGAGCGGTTTCTGACGGCACCTGATTTCGAGGCCCGGTGTGCCCAGAATCAATTTCTGAAGTTTCGCTCGGGTACGTTCAGTGAACGAACGAGCGGGAATTTCTAACTTTTGAATCGGTGCCCGGAATCGAATTCTAAGGGCACCGATGGAACCGCAGCGCCTGTAATTGCTTAGGAACTCCTGTTCCGGAGTTGCGTTTGCACGAGTGTTGATAATAAAAATTGTGGAAGTTTTTTTTATAATTACACTACAATTTTTATTATTTTACTCTAAGTGTTAGTTCTTGATGGAAGTTGGGTAACCATCAAACCTCCCTTGGTAGGTTATGAGGGTGGTGGGGCCCACACGAACCCCACCCCTTCATATCCTCTAAAACCCCCCTCAAATTCCACTTTAATTTTTGTTAACTTAAGTTATAACTTATGACTTAAATGTAATAAGTTTAATGAGGTGAGTTGTGTGTGGTTATTGAATTTCAAACTTTTGAAATTCAAATGGTATGTTGTGTTAATAAAATAAGACTTAGTCTTATTTTATTATGTTAGAGTTTTGCAACCTTGAGAGTACTGGGGGAAGCATCTTCTTCCTCTTCAACCTCGACGAAAAACACGAAGAACACCATTCTTCAACGAAGAACTTCTCCGCCGAAGAACACGGTTCTTCCGCGACGCCGTATCCACGATGTGACGTTCTTCTTCCGCGTCGTCTCTTCCGCGACGGTTTTCCGCGATGAAATCGCTGTCAACGACTTTGAATCCTCGCTTCGCAACGTTGACGTTCTCCCACGACGCCCGACCTCCGCGACGCTCGTCTTCCGCGGCTCGTTGACGAACACTGTTCCTGAACCGAGGTAGGGGATTATTTTATTTAATTATTTCCATTCATGTTTCTAGTTTATCAATTATCGTGGATTTTCGACTAGATGTTATCATTAACGAGAGGGGGGCCGGACCGCACAAACATGGCCGAACCCCCTCCTATGTTCATGTTTGATTTCTTTGCGGATGAACGGGATGGCGTGGTGTCGTCTCACCACGCGGGAATCACACGGCAAGTATTGGGCGGCGTCGTCGCACCGCGCCGTGGATAGAAGTTTAAGAACGTGACGCTGTCGCGCCGCGTTGAAGAAAATCGAAGGCGCTGCGGCCGGAGCGGGGCCGCGGCGGAGGGGCGCGGTGTCGTCGCACCGCGCCGGATGACAAGGGTCACGGCCAGTTCCGGGCCGCGGCGGAGCAAGGTGACCGGCGGCCGGACCGGGCCGCCGGTGATGGAG
Organism: Viscum album; assembly: GCA_963277665.1. Lineage (NCBI taxonomy): Eukaryota > Viridiplantae > Streptophyta > Magnoliopsida > Santalales > Viscaceae > Viscum > Viscum album. The sequence goes on along the minus strand of OY728150.1, from coordinate 1,874,436,954 downwards.
ATGGAAGGGGATTGGCCACCGCCGGTCCCGTTGAGAAGGAGCCAGCCGGCCAGGTCGGGCCGGCCGGAAAGGAGAAGGGCCGGGGGAATTAAATTCCCCCGGCCAGTTCAAACGGACCCCCATAATTTGAAGGGGGGGTCGCGGTTACACAGGGGGCAGGCGCCCCCCCCCCCCCCCCTTTTGCCGAACGGCTCGGCCAAAGCCGAGCCAGACAGCGCGCTGGGCGCGCTGTCCCCAGCCGGACCGGCACCCAGCTAGTTTCCCAGGCCGGGCCGGGCCGACCCTGTTCGGGGCGGGTCGACCCAGTTCGGGCCAACCGGGGGGTCTCGGGCTGGGCCGGTCCGGGCCCGAAACCCCTGTTATCGGACTTTTTGGGTTCAAATGCACATAACTCGGGCTACGGACCTCCAAACGACGCGCCGTCAGTGGCGATGCGATCCTTGGATCGGGACGATCGTTTCGGTATATCGCACTCAAGGTTTTGGAATACTTTGTGTTCGGCCAGGTTGGTTCGTACACGAAACTAACCGGGCCCTCGGAGCGGAAACGCTCATATCTTGTGCTACGGACGTCCGATTGATGTGCCATCAACTTTGTTGAGTTCCTCTTAGTGAGACGGATCTTTTGGCATACTCCGCCCGAGGTTTGGACGCAGGTGGAGTACGGACAGGTTGGTTTTGCCTTAAAAACCAACCGGGCCTCTAGGACGAAAAAGCCAATAACTCTCAGACCGGGCGTCCGATTGACGCGTCGTCTGTTGCGTTGAGTTCCTGTTGACGATACGGAACTTTTGGATACATCAAATCTGGACTATGTGACAGTTGATGTATCAGCCTCTCGGCTCGTGGAGCGGACCCTCCCGAACGAGCTTGCTGTGTGCGGGAACCCTAGTGCTGGTTGCGACTGCTACTGTGACTGCGACGACGACTGTGCAGAGATCCTCAGTGGATTCGACGACGACGACTACAGCACTCAGCAATCCTATGTGGATCAGTGCTACCAATCTTGTGTGGGTCTGATCCTGTGTGGGTCAGCGCTCAGCGGTTCTGTGTGAGCCAGCGCCTACAGATCCTGTGTGGGTCTGATCCCGTGTGGGTCTTTGCGGGGGTTAGTACCTATCGATCCTTTGTGGGTCTGATGACTTAGATGGATCAGTGATCATCTCTTTCGAAGATGTATACCTGTGTGAGCTGAATCCTGTTTAATTTCCTGTGTGGATTGTGTTGTGCTATCCTGTGTGGATTACGTTTGCTTTCCTGTGTGGAATATGTATACTTTCCTGTGTGGACTGGGTTGTACTTGGGATCGGAGGTTGGAGCGTATTGGAATTGATGACTTAGGTATATGTATGGTCATATACCTAAGCAGTGTCAGTTGTTACTTCGTGATTGTATCTTTCCTTTGTGGTTTATCCTTTGTGGATTTTGGGAGACCTTCGGGGGTCTCGGGGTCCCTCTTGAGTAGCTTATACTCACCCCTGCACAGGCTATGCCCGCACTACGTTGTGTTGGTTGCAGATGACGGACAGCGTTGATCGTGGTTGAGGCTTGCAGAGCAGGACGATACCTGGAGGTGGACCACTGGGCGGGACGCACTCGGAGCGGACGGCGGGACTCGAGGAGCAATGGAGCTATTTTTACCCACCCTTCAGGTGGGATTTCCAGTGTACAGCTCGGCGTAGCGGCCTTAACTTTTCAGTTGTTGTTTTCCCTTTCGAGTTGTACTTTACTTTCAGTTTGGGTTTGTATACTGGCCCACTTACTTTCCGCACTTACAGTTGTACTCTGTTTTTACTTAGTGTTTACTTTTCCACTTGCTTACTCTGTGGTGCTTGTTTACTTTACAAAGGCAATGCATTCCCTTTTTACCGGGATTTACACCTTGGTGCAAGTCGTCAACCCCTGGCCTATGGAAGGCGGGCTTGGGGTAGTCACGACACGGGCCCTGAGGACGGGTCGTGACAAATTGGTATCAGAGGAGTTCAGTTCTACCGCGAACTCTGATCTTTTCTATGTGAAGAAATGGTGTTTATCGTATTGAGTGTGGTTATCAGTCCAGGGAGTCCAGTGTTGGTGCGGCGGTCGACGTATCCGTACACTAGGACCCTGACTTCTGATTTCCGACTTAATGCACGAAAACATTGATTGCCTGTGTGTTTCAATTTTTCTTTGTGATTACTTTGTATCAGCTCACCATGTATACTGTTCTGACCGTGGCGCACCTGTTTCCTTTTCAGGATGGCCCCATGACGACAGCCAGCTAGGGTTCCAAGAGTCGATCGTGACGACATCCCACCGAGCGACGAGGCCTCGGTGCAGGGCCCTTTGTCAGCAGTGGCACCAGCGGTAGCTCTACCCGCCGAGCCACTGATGCTTCCAGCACCTGCCGCTGACGATGCACGTCACCTCAGCGCACTGCATGAGTTCCAGCGCCAGCGACCACCCAGGTTCTGTGGGGAGACGGACCCCCAGGCAGCCGAGGACTGGTTGGAGGCAGTCGTACAAGTTTTCAGGTTAGTGAGGACACCAGCAGACCTCATGATGATCCTCGCTGCGAGTCTACTACACGCAGTAGCGGGCCAATGGTGGAGCTTGATGCTCCAGGTGCACGATGAGGCATCTCTACTCTGGACAGACTTTGAGAGCCTCTTCCGCTCAGAGTTTGTCCCAGCCACCCTCCGTGCGGTATGCATTCAGGAGCTTCTTCAGCTGTGGCAGGGCAGCATGACGGTCGCTCAGTACTCGGTGAGATTTACCGATCTCTCGCGCTACTCGACCGACATGATACAGGACCCATTCTTCCGGGCCTGGACCTTTGAGCAGGGATTGAGACACGAGATCAGGTCATCGCTGATCTCCCTTAGCATTCTGACTCAGACAGGAGTACTGGAGTGAGCCCTTTTGATCGAGAGTTTTCTTGCTGAGTCTACACCAGCACCGAGACCCACCGTAGGGCGGCACGTAGCAGAGTATTCTGCAGCAGGCAGTCGACGGATGACTCAGGGGTCCAGGCAGACCAGACCCTTAGGCAGACGACCTCAGGACATTGGCTCAGCAGTGCGAGGCACACAGCATGGAGCCAATCTTTCGAGAGGCAGGCAGTGCTACTCGTGCGGCGGGCAGGGCCACATGGCTCGTGACTGCCCGAACCGCCGGGCCGAGGAGCAGCAGATGGTTAAGGGACCACCGAGGCAGAGGCATAGGGTCGACCGTGGCAGTCCGCAGGGAGGAGGCGGACGAGGCAGAGGAGCTGGCCGAGCAGCAGGTGGTGGGCGACGCTTTGAGGCTCTACCACCACCACCACCAGGAGGTCCACCCCGACCACAGGGAGATGGCGGGCAGAGACAGGCACAGCTCCAGGCAGCGGAGGCCTACGACCACGACGCGCCAGAGATGATTCGAGGTACTATCTGTGTCTATTCCACCCTTGATGTAGTACTTATAGACACAGGAGAGAGTCACTCTTTCATAGCCGATGCCCTTGTTCGGAGCTTGGAGATTCCGACAGAGTCGTTGGCTCGATCCTTACGTCCAGAGACTCCTACGGGAGCAGACTCGACGATTACGCACTGGTGCCGGCAGTGTGAACTTACTCTAGGAGGCAAGAGCTTCGGCTGGGATCTTCTTGTAGCGGCGTCGAGGCCTTACGACGTCATCTTGGGCATGGATTGGTTATCTACGGTCCATGCACAGATTGACTATTTTAGGCGCAAGGTGCGATGTGTACGCACTGACGGGAGCAGGTTCACCTTCACCGGCGAGAAGGGAGCCTTTGCAGTACAGGATGGACTTCCGCGGAGGAGAGGATAGCCCATCACTCATCAGTTGGCTAGCCTCATCCTAGGAGCAGTTGACGTGCGGAGTCCTGGATTTCCTGCAGTGGTGGATCGGTTTGCGGACGTCTTCCCCGATGACGTTCCAGGGCTACCTCCTCGCAGAGAGGTAGAATTTTATATTGACCTGTACCCCGAGACAGCTCCGATATCGACTCCAGCGTATCGGATGGCCCCCGCAGAGCTTCGAGAGCTATGGGTACAGTTGGAGGACTTGCAGGGCAAGGGGTTCATCCGACCCAGTGTTTCACCCTGGGTTTCCCCGATTTTGTTCGCCAAGAAGGTGGATGGGAGATTGCGACTTTGTGTTGACTATCGTCGCCTGAACCAGGTAACAGTGAGGAAAAAGTATCCGCTACTGAGGATTGATGACCTCTTTGATCAGCTCAAGGGAGCACGATGGTTCTCGAAGATAGACCTTAGGTCAGGCTATCATCATCTCAGAGTTCGAGAAGAGGATGTGCAGAAGACGGCCTTCAGATGTCGGTATGGCCACTATGAGTTCTTGGTTATGCCATTCGGCATAACCAATGCTCCAGCAGTGTTCATGGCCCTCATGAATAGGATCTTTCAGCCATACCTCGATCGATTTGTCATGGTCTTCATCGACGACATTTTGATTTACTCGACGACTGAGGAGGAGCACTCCTACCACTTATGGGTTGTACTAGACACACTCTGAGAGCACCAGCTTTATGGTAAGCTCTCGAAGTTCCAGTTCTGGATACGTGAGGTCCACTTCTTGGGACATGTCATCTCTGAGGCGGGAGTTGTAGTGGATCCTACGAAGATCGAGGCAGTGTTAGCTTGGGAGCCACCCAGGAGCGTGACAGAGGTGCGGAGTTTCTTGGGTCTAGCTGGATACTACCGGAGATTTGTGCCATACTTCTCCAGAGTTGCGGCACCACTCTCAGCTTTGACGAAGAAGGGGAAACCCTTCGTGTGGTCAGACAGATGTCAGTAGAGCTTCCAGGAGCTAAGACAGAGATTGACCAGCGCACCTATCTTGAGGTTGCCTGAGGAGGGAGTAGGGTACGTAGTCTACTGCGATGCATCAGGGACCGGACTCGGGTGTGTTCTGATACAAGAGCGGGCAGTGATTGCTTATGGATCACGATAGTTGAGGCCGCATGAGTAGAACTACGCTACCCATGACCTGGAGTTAGCAGCAGTGGTCTTCGCTCTGAAGACATGGTGACACTACCTGATGGGTGAGCGCTTTACAGTCTTTTCTGACCATCAGAGTCTCAGGTACATCTTCTCTCAGAAAGAATTGAACTTGAGACAGCGGCGATGGATCGAGTTCCTCCAGGACTATGACTTTGAGATAGTCTATACTCCTGGGAAGGGGAACGTAGTAGCCGATGCCCTCAGTAGAAGGACAGGCATTCAGCTACTTGAGGAGGTGACAGAGCAGCTAGCCGCTTTGCAGATATCCTTTGTGGATAGAGATGGAGCAGTCTTCCTTCAGTCTCTCATAGTCACTCCTCCACTACTATAGCAGGTCAGAGAGGCACAGCGTGGGGATGCTGACTATGAGACACGGCGTGCACAGATATCCTCAGGACAGGCACCTGATGGTTTCTCCTTTGGAGCAGAGCACGACATCCTTTACAGAGGACGTACCATGGTACCAGTCGCTTTACGGGAGGAGGTACTGAGTGAGTTTCACACTTCTCCTTTGGCGGTACATCCTGGAGTGGCGAAGACGTACCAGGATCTCAGACGACAACACTGGTGGCCGGGCATGAAGAAGGTTATGGCAGAGTTCGTTTCTTGATGTCTCACCTGCCAGCAGGTGAAGGCTAAGCATCAGGTACCAGCAGGCTTGGTACAACCCTTGGAGGTTCCAGAGTGGAAGTTGGACGACATATCTATGGACTTCGTGACTAGACTTCCACGCGCTTCCAGAGGTCACGACTCCATCTGGGTGATTGTCGACTGACTCACCAAGTCGGCTCACTTATTACCCATCAGAGAGAAGGGCTCAGTGGAGAGCTTGGGACACCTTTACGTTCAGGAGATTGTTCGGCTTCACGGTGTTTCATCATCTATCGTCTCCGATCGAGATGCTCGTTTTACTTCCCGGCTATGGAAGGGATTGCAGGAGGCGTTCGGGACGCAGCTATGTCTGAGCACAGCCTTTCACCCTCAGACGAATGGTCAGACGGAGAGGACCATTCAAACTCTCGAGGACATGCTCCGCGCATGTGTCCTCGACTTTGGTCGTAGCTGGAAGGACCACCTACCCTTGGTGGAGTTTGCGTACAACAACAGCTACCACTCCACCATCGAGATGGAACCGTACGAGGCGTTGTACGTCCGACCTTGCAGATCTCCTTTGTGCTGGACAGACCCTGGGGAGTCAGCACTTGTGGGACCAGTGATGGTCCAGGCCACGACAGAGAAGGTCCAGGTCATCCAGGAGTGGATGAGGACAGCTCAGAGCCGGCAGAAGTCATACGCTAACAGGAGGCGGAGGCCACTAGAGTTTGAGGATGGCGACCACATCTTCTTGCGTGTCTCACCTCGACGTGGATTACGGAGATTTGGCCGAGGCGGCAAGTTGCCTCCACGCTTCATCGGACCGTTCCAGGTCATCAGTAGGATTGGCGAGGTGGATTATCGTCTAGATCTACAACCTCAGTTGCACCGGGTGCACGACGTCTTCCACGTTTCTCAGCTGAGGAGATACGTGCACGACCCGACACACATCATTGACTATGGGGAGCTTGACGTTGACGATGGGGAGACTTTTACGGAGGTCCCGGTGGAGATCGAGGATCGACAGGAGCGGTTCCTACATGGACAGTTGATTCCTCTAGTGTGCATCAGATGGCAACACGGGAACCTCCAGGAGAGCACTTGGGAGCAGGAGGCTCAGATGCGTGCTCAGTACCCTCTTTTGTTTCCCTAGTTTTGATGTATCATTACGGGGACGTAAAGCCCTGATGTGGGAGTAATGTAAAGACCCGTAAAATTTAAGGGAAATTTTTTCTTAATTTCTTTTGGAATTTTACAAGAGCGCGGTTTCTGACGGCACCTGATTCCGAGGCTCGGTGTGCCTGGAATCAATTTCCAAAGTTTGGCTCGGGTACGTTCAGTGAACGAATGAGCGGGAATTTCTAACTTTTGAACCGGTGCCCGGAATCAAATTCTGAGGGCACCAATGGAACTGCAGCGCAAGTAATTGCTTAAGAACTCCTGTTCCGGAGTTGCGTTTGCACGAGTGTTGATAATAAAAATTGTGGAAGTTTTTTTTATAATTACACTACAATTTTTATTATTTTACTCTAAGTGTTAGTTCTTGATGGAAGTTGGGTAACCACCCAACCTCCCTTGGGAGGTTATGAGGGTGGTGGGGCCCACACAAACCCCACCCCTTCATATCCTCTAAAACCCCTTTCAACTCCCACTTTAATTTTTGTTAACTTAAGTTATAACTTATGACTTAAATGTAATAAGTTTAATGAGGTGAGTTGGGTGTGGTTATTGAATTTCAAACTTTTGAAATTCAAATGGTAGGTTGTGTTAATAAAATAAGACTTAGTCTTATTTTATTATGTTAGAGTTTTGCAACCTTGAGAGGATTGGGGGAAGCATCTTCTTCCTCTTCAACCTCGACGAAGAACGCGAAGAACACCATTCTTCAACGAAGAACTTCTCCGCCGAAGAACAAGGTTCTTCCGCGACGCCGTATCCGCGACGCGACGTTCTTCTTCCGCGTCGTCTCTTCTGCGACGGTTTTTCGCGATGAAATCGCTGTCAACGACTTCGAATCCTCGCTTCGCGACATTGACGTTCTCCCACGACGCTCGTCTTCCACGGCTCGTTGATGAACATTGTTCCTGAACCGAGGTAGGGGATTATTTTATTTAATTATTTCCGTTCATGTTTCTAGTTTATCGATTATCGTCGATTTTTGACTAGATGTTATCATTAACGAGAGGGGGGTCGGACCGCACAAACACCGCTGAACCCCCTCCTATGTTCATGTTTGATTTCTTTGCAGATGAACGGGATAGCGTGGTGCTGTCGCACCACGCGGGAATCACACGGAAAGTATTGCGCGGCGCCATCGCGCCGCGCCGTGGATATAAATTTAAGAACGTGACGTCGTCGCGCCGCGGTGGAGGGGCGCGGTGCCGTCGCACCGCGCCGGACGACAAGGGCCGCGGCCGGTTCTGGGCTGCGGCGGAGCAAGGTGACCGGCGGCCGGACCGGGCCGCCGGTGATGGAGATGGAAGGGGATCGGCCACCGCCGGTCCCGTTGAGAAGGAGCCGGCCGGCCAGGTCGGGCCGGCTGAAAAGGAGAGGGGGCGGGGGAATTAAATTCCCCCGGCCAGTTCAAACGGCCCCCCATAATTTGGGGGGGGGGGGTTACACAGGGGGGCAGGCGCCCCCCCCCCCCCTTTTGCCGAACGGCTCGGCCAAAGCCGAGCCAGACAGCGCGCTGGGCGCGCTGTCCCCAGATGGTCCGCCAGGCCGGGCCGGGCCGACCCTATCCGGGGCGGGTCGACCCGGTTCGGGCCAACCGGGGGGTCTCGGGCTGGGTCGGTCTAGGCCCGAAACCCCCGTTATCGGACTTTTTGGGTTCAAATGCCCATAACTCGGGTTACAGACCTCCAAACAACGCACCGTCAGTGGCGATGCGATCCTTGGATCGGGTGGTCGTTTTGGTATATCACACTCAAGGTTTTGGAATACTTTGAGTTCGGCCGGGTTGGTTCGTACACGAAACCAACTGGGCCCTCGGAGCGGAAACGCTCATATCTTGAGCTACGGACGTCCGATTGACGTGTCGTCAACTTTGTTGAGTTCCTATTAGTGAGACGGATCTTTTGGCATACTCCGCCCGAGGTTTGGACGCAGGTGGAGTACGGTCGGGTTGGTTTTGCCTTAAAAACCAACCGGGCCCCTGGGACGAAAAAGCCAATAACTCTCAGACCGCGCTTCCGATTGACGCGCCGTCTGTTGCGTTGAGTTCCTGTTGACGATACGGAACTTTTGAATACATCAACTCTGTACTATGCGACAGTTGATGTATCAGCCTCTCGGCTCATGGAGCGGACCCTCCCAAACGAGCTTGCTGTGTGCGGGAACCCTAGTGCTGGCTGCGACTGCTACTGTGACTGCGACGACGACTGTGCATAGATCCTCAGTGGATTCGACGACGACGACTACAGCACTCAACGATCCTATGTGGATCAGTGCTACCGATCCTGTGTGGGTCTGATCCTGTGTGGGTCAGCGCTCAGCAGTTCTGTGTGAGCCAGCGCCTACAGATCCTGTGTGGGTCCGATCTTGTGTGGGTCTTTGCGGGGGTTAGTACCTATCGATCCTTTGTGGGTCCGACGACTTAGATGGATCAGTGATCATCTCTATCGTCTTTCGAAGATGTATACCTGTGTGAGCTGAATCCTGTTTGCTTTCCTGTGTGGATTGTGTTGTGCTATCCTGTGTGGATTACGTTTGCTTTCCTGTGTGGAATACATATACTTTCCTGTGTGGACTGGGTTGTACTTGGGCTCAGAGGTTGGAGCGTATTGGAATTGATGACTTAGGTATATGTATGGGAATATACCTAAGCAGTGTCGGTTTTTACTTCGTGATTGTATCTTTCCTTTGTGGTTTATCCTTTGTGGATTTTGGGAGACCTTTGGGGGTCTCGGGGTCCCTCCTGAGTAGCTTATACTCACCCCTGCACGGGCTATGCCCGCACTACGTTGTGTTGGTTGCAGACGACGGACAGCGTTGATCGTGGTTGAGGCTTGCAGAGCAGGACGGTACCTGGAGGTGGACCACTGGGCGGGACGCACTCGGAGCGGACGGCGAGACTCGAGGAGCAGTGGAGCTATCTGTACCCACCCTTCAGGTGGGATTTCCAGTGGACAGCTCGGCGTAGCGGCCTTAACTTTTCAGTTGTTGTTTTCCCTTTCGAGTTGTACTTTAATTTCAGTTTGGGTTTGTATACTGGCCCACTTACTTTCCGCACTTACAGTTGTACTCTGTTTTTACTTAGTGTTTACTTTTCTGTTTGCTTACTCTGTGGTGCTTGTTTACTTTACAAAGGCAATGTCTTCCCTTTTTACCGGGATTTACGCCTTGGTGCTAGTCTCCAGCCCCTGGCCTATGGAAGGCGGGCTTGGGGTAGTCACGGCACGGACCCCGAGGATGGGTCGTGACATAAGAGGTCTGTCTTACCACCACCTTGGTAAGCCCTATATATGATGATCAGAACATCTGTCTTGCTATCCCCGCAAGCCCTCGATACGATGATTGGTACGTCTGTCTTGCTATTCCTGCAGGCCCTCGATTTTGTAGGTAATCGGCACCTCTGTCTTTCAAACACTTGAAAGCCCTCGATACGATGATCGGTACCACCGTCTTCCTATCCTCAGTAGCCCCCGATCATTATCACCTGATTGGTCGCACAAATAAAATCAAAGTACTTAATGAAATACAAAACTAAGAATGAGCCATTCACATTTTGTAATCTCAAGGCTTTTGCATGAAGAAAGAGAGAAATCACAGTGTATCTCTCTAGAACTTGATAGTAACAAATAATGAGAAAAGTATCTCAGTTATTCTTCTCAACTTCAAATGACCTCCTATTTATAGGCCTCAGGTTCCAATGGTCACATTTCCTCCAATGGTCATATTTCTCTGGAAAACTCGGAGGGGCTTGGACACCTGGCATTATAACGGTCATATTGAAATAGAAAACATGACATCGTTTTGATAAGTTTATATCTAACTCCACGACATCATTTTGGTTAAAACAAAAGATATATGATGTTGATAAACATGAGTACTATAAGTATTACTTAGTGCAATATAATGAAATGATACAAAGTGAGTATGATGCACAAAAATCAGTATGATTGACAGAGTCAGTACGATTGACAGGGTCAGTACGATTGACAGGGTCAGTACGATTGACAGAGTCAGTACGATTGACAGCGTCAGTACGATTGACAGAGTCAGTACGATTGACAGAGTCAGTATGATTGACAGCATCAGTACGAATGACAGGGTTAGTATGATAAACAGGGTCAGTACGATAAACCTATATGAATAGATTTGTGATTTCCAAAACAAGACATAAAATTCAAAAGAGGAATTTGGACTCAACAGATACAAACATGAAAATAAAACTGCATGGCATGTACTCTAGGAATACATGGTGTGTACTTTTTTTTCTCTAAGAATATCCTTTAGAACCTCCAGATGGTAATCTTCATATTATTCTTCATTTTTAATCATTAATAAATTACTGGTTATGTTATTGAGAATGAAGAAAAAAAGAGACAGGGATGTTAGATTATTAAAACAAATCATTTTAATTAAAATAAAACACAAACACATGTAGTAAATCCAAGAATAAAAAATAATTATAAATTAAACATTTGACCATTTTGATACCACCAGTAATTTCTGAGCATATTGAATGTCTCCTTTGAAGACATGACCAACTCGGATTTTAGTTTTGAATCATGTGTAATCATTTCTTTACATGATCAAAATATCATGTCCAATTAAAATAGTAGATTGTTTGACTAGATTAAAACACTAAAACTAGAATATGAGGATATCACATGTAACTTATAATTAATTTATGAGAATATATGAAGTTACCTTTGACTTTAAATTCTGCCTTTGTTGATGATTCAATGGAATATTGTTTTTTCACCATATTTGTGTTATAGTATTCAAGTGTAGAATCCCTCTAGTAGTGATCCACACATGCACCACAACCTCTGAATGACACTATACAATATTTGGGTGTGAGAATGACTGATCATGATCACTTTCATTATTCATGGTTGACCGCAGCAGAATTCTTCTTGAGAGAAAGAACTCTTGATGATCTCTCATTGGCTTGAGAGAGGAGGGGAGGAGAGCACTCAATATCTATAGATCTCTATCTAGGGCTTGAGAGAGTCTCACCCTATCCATTGTCCACACTAATTATGATTTAATAAAATGATATAATTAGATATTTATTATATCTAGTTTAGGGTTGGAAAATGGCACACACGTCCCGAACCATCTTTAATATTCTTAATCGACCTCATGTCCATTAATAATAATAATATTATTATTAGTCACTTGACATGTGCAACACATTAAAAATATAAATATAAATCAATTATAACTAATTGGACCATTAAAATTGGTCTGTATTCCTTTTTCAGCATTTACTGATCCTCAAATAATGACTATTTAATTAAATAAATTTCACTACTTTATTATATGATAAATATTATATTTGTTAAACTTACAAACACATATTTATTATTATTATTTAACTCACTTTATTCTTTCGAATAACTTGTGATTATATTATGGCGATCAACCAAACTTGAATAAATATTATTTATTCTAACTTGTTTAATTCAATACTAGAATTTAACTGAGATTGTAGATACACTTAGTGTGTGGCCCTCTAGTCCTATTTTTCATTGGAATTAGGCATAACCACCTAAAGTCTAGGGTTAGTATCTAGAAACATGTCAAAGAAACCATAGAGAAATAATTTAACGTCACAGCGACATCTAACCTCCTACAAACATTTATCTTTTAATATAATCCTTTTATCATGGTATCTCGAATCCAGAAAGTTTCATGTAGGTTTCATCAACTTATATACTCGATGTCCCTCTTTTTTACTTTTCATAAATGAACTTTCCCACTGAACACCATGGCTATAGATTTATACTGGCAGTTCAATTCCATCAAAGGGCTTGAGATATAACAACTCTTCTCTTTATTACACATTAAAACATGATTTATTACATAATATTACACTTAATACAAACCATAAGATCGATAATTCTACGGTATTTTGGAATTAGGTACATTAAATAACAATTTTAAAACATGGAATACATCAATATTATTAAAAACTTCTTTGACATACTCAAATTATCCCAACGTACTTAAAACTACATGGTATAACCTGGGAAATATATAATAAATGGGTTAGTTATAAATCCCAGTAAGGGAATAAACAAACCATAACATGAAGAATATAATACATTTTTGATAATAGGCGCATCAATGGGTATTAAAAGTAACTTGAATAATAAGGAATTATAAAGCATGATAATCATAACTTGGGAAATGTGGAAACAACTTAAAACATTGCATCATAAACCTAGATCAAGGCTAACTGTCAAGACATCATGATGGACAAAGTCTCGTAAAGGAATCAGGTTCACTCTCTGTCCCAACATGATGTATCATGATACTAAACACTACCCAATGCATTGGAGTGCCGTATAATTTTAGGCACACCCATCACATTCATTTCATTCTCAGGCTTAAGTGTGCCACATAGACCATAAAACATGGATTCATTTTTCATCATATTTTATTCCAAGATTAAGGAGTTTGGAATACATACATATAAGTCCCCAATAAAATTATTATAAGTACATAAAGGCAAACACCCTTTGTAGGAATTGGGTATGGGTATTCACTACACATTCTTTTTGGCATGGATTCTCGCGGTGAAATTTTATCAGCACAACAGGAGCATGTAAATGTTCATGGGAGGGATAAATGAGAGTGAAAAGGGTATATAATCATTTAGAAAACATATGAAACGTATGGGTCTTGTTGAAAAACATACACCAACAATAGGAATTGAAAATAAAAGGTCATAAAATGAATAATATTCTTGAATAAAGGGGAGAAAGAGATGATCCCTTATAGAATTTCAGCAGCATAACGACATCACATAAAAATTCATAAAATGGGTTGATGAGACCGAAATGGGTCTCTAAAATTTTTTAAATAAAATATGTAGTAATTAGGATATTTAATAATATATCCCATCATAAGGAAATGAAGATAAAATACATAAGGTAAAGAAGATATTGTAATAAAGAGGAGAAAGGAAAAGATCTCTTACTTGAGTGTGTGACTCCAAAAGCTTGAAAAGGGGATTCTTGAGAGCTTGGGGTGCCTTGAGAGGATTATATATTGGGGAGGAAAGAGTAAGGATATGCTATAAGTATTTTTAGAGAAGATAAATGGGAGATTTGGTGGGTCTATATAGTGAAAGAGAGGGGAATTATTTAATATTTCACAAACATAGGTTTTGGACTCTATATAATAAAATAACCAAAAAAAACATTCCCATGGTTTTTGCCTATGTTTTCTACCAAAGAGAGGAGGTTTTAATTATTTTATAATCCAAAGGTCTTAACTTAATAAAATAATTCTCTTGCTTATGTGGAGGTGAGACACACTCTTAAAGAAATGAATTTAAAATCTTAAAATATATTATATGTTTTGGAGGATTCATAAAGCCTTTATAAAATTAATAAAATAAACTTAAATTTGAATTATTTTAAGGGTAAAACATAAATTTTTTCTATTATACCCATTATAGTATTTATTACATTATTTTTGGGTCATTATGATGTTATAATACACACTGTATATTTATACGGTATTTAATTTTTACCCGAAAATTTGACTGTCTTAGAAAATGATGAAAAATTAACTGTTGGATAATTTCAACATTCTAATTCCAAAAATAATATTCATTTTATCTAAATAATTTTTTAAATTTATGAATTTTAACTTTAAAAATAATATTTGACATTTATTGAGAAATGGTGGGTTTTTTACAATAATAGTTTTTTAACCCTTATAAAAAGTAAGTTTGACTCCATAAAATTTATATAACCATTTATATTTAATAAAAAATATTTAATAATATTATTTTATTAAAATATTATTTATTTGAAAAATCCATTAATTCATAAAAATAAATTCATTAATTGAATTTGAATATTACCCAAAAATATTATTCGTGTTTTATAGTATCAAAATAAAAAACATTTAGAAAGTTACAATAATGTGATGAAAATATAATCATTATTCTATAAAAAATAATGTACATGATCATTTTTTTGGGGTCTTGATACATCTCTTTAATGCACTAACAAACGCCCTAAGAGTAAGGTGTGCAACTGTGATATTTTCTTATGGTGGTTTGACATACATGGTTTGGGTTGTGATCTCGATGAGCTTAAACTTCTCTCGTAAATAGTTTTTCTCATGCTTAAGTTATTGGATCTCAGCTTGGGATTGGTTGAGGTAAAATCTTAGAGATGCTATCTCCCTTGGAAGCTCTGATAAATGGGCTTCATAGTGTATGATCCTATTGGTTGAGGTCAACACATCCTTTGTCTGAGTCAGTTGGATTTTTTAAAACCCTATATTTATATTAATCATGTGATCACTGTTCAACAACTATATTAACAATGGTAAAGATACTTAATGGTATTTTAAATCCACTTGTATATAAAGGAGTGCAGGTGTTTTCTATAACCATATTACATAATAAGACATTTAATTAAAAAAGGTAATTTTATTTATAACAGTTCGGGTCATTACATGAGATTTCAACTTTTTTCAATAGATAATAGGGATAAATTATTTCTCACATTATTCATTAATTTTATATCATTCATGACACACCCAACATGTCCTACTTCATCATGAATATATGTTGTCACGGTTTTCATCAATAAATCAAAGAAATGAGTCGTGATTTTCATTAATGATAATCTTAAATTCTAAGGATCAATACACATGTCCACAGATATGAACATCCAATGACACATGGAAAAGTGGATTTTTAATTTGATAGGTATGTTTTCATAACCTCCTATCTTAGAGATTACCAAGATCTAATACTATGAGAAGGTGTCGCAATGTCTTATGAGCCTCCCACCCCTAATAGCCAGTATCGTTTGTGTCTCATTAGAAAATATGTCCCATCTACAGAACAAGATTCAAGAATAATGTTGTGGAACCTATGGGTTCTCATTATAGTGGGGAAATACTATACCATTTCAGTGCCACATGTATTCATAGAACATTATCACATACAAATTTAATGCAGAAAAACAATAATAACGTGATAAGAAAACTTTATTAATAACAAAAAAACACGTAATCAAGTACTAAGAAAGTCGGTTCTACGACACCAATTCCAACAGTTACTATCCTGAGCATTCCACTTCATGTCTTATGTAGTCTTGGATGACATGAATAATATTTGTAATCATTGTTTCAAAGGAAATAAACACAATATATTTGTGAGAGTTTCCTTCTTCTGCTTCTTCTTGGTGTTGCATTCATTTGTACTATCATTGTTTCTCATTAACTTTAATCTACTTGTATATAATATTATTCATTCTTCTTTATCATTCTCTTCTCCCCAATAAAGCATGTAATCATTAGAGCATGCATGTATCTTTGTATAATCATGTTTAAGTTTTTTGGTGATTTTTTTCATCTCATAGAATGATGTTGGGATCTTAGCTTCACTGCATGCATCACAAAGAAACTTTAAAATCATGGATACTAATTTGTCAATAATTCTACAGTGACACGCGATATGATACAACTTATGTAGAAAAGACAACTTTGAATAATTGACACACCCTTCATACAGTTCTTATTTTCCATCTTCAACTAATTCATAAGACTCATTTTTTTTTGTCACTGAAATTTTGAGTAAGATTAACCTACTCAGGATCAACTGAACATTTTATTGATCTATTAAAATCTTTTTCATTGTATCATATAAATCCAAATGTGTCATTTATCAAGTTTCGAACTGAATTCTTCTATTACGGGTCACTTTGTGTTTTGTTGATAGGATAGGTGTTTTGACTTTTCATAAAATTTGATTCACCCACTACTACAAAAACAGGCAATAACAGCGCTAAAATCGGGCTTTAACAGCGCTAGAAAAACGCTGTAAATCTCAGCGCTGATAAAGGGGGGGTCCTTTAATAGCGCTTTTTTAGCGCTGTTAAATGTCACCTTTAACAGCGCTAAAAAAGCGCTGTTATATGTTGCCTTTAACAGCGCTTTTTTAGCGCTGTTAAATATCTCCTTTAACAGTGCTTTTTTAGCGCTGTTAAATGTCGCCTTTAACAGCGCTAAAAAAGCGCTGTTAAATCCCTGCCTGCTGCTAATAAAAAACCTGCACTAGTACAGCCATCCGATCAGACCTGCACAAAAACCAGTATATCAACCACAGACCTGCACAAAAACCAGTATATCAACCACAGACCTGCACAAAAACCAGTATATCAACCACAAGCATGTCATCAACCGATCACAACCCAACCAAACAGTGTTCTTACCATGAGTTAGATACCATCTACCCAGAAACCAAAACTACCTCATTACATAGTATCACAAAATATTCCTACACAACTCAGAAGATAAATACTAGAAAATTCCACTATGCATTGTTTCTCCTTGGATTGCCACTTGGTTTTGACAAATCGTGCAGAGCCCGTGCTCCTTGAATCATTCTGCAATACATAAAAAGGATATCCTAACTCTCTCAACCATCACCCTTAGTAATTATGTATATTAATACAAAAAAGGTAACATATCATAAATTGGGGGACTGTAATGAGACATCAAGATTAACATTCTATATATAGGATCGATGTCTGGTAGGATTGGTTGCATTGATACATGACTCTACCTCGACCTCAAAAATAGATATATGATCTCACTCCAGGACTTTCAGAGAGACTCCAACTATGTCTAGGACGTCCTGCTGAAGCGATCGTACTACCGTAAGTCGGAAAAGATACCAAAACCATCCTAGGAAGGATCATGGGAGCCAACCCTAATGAAATATTTCCTTGATATAGTGTTCAAAGAGATCAATCATGGTACATAAAATTATGTGTCATTTAAAGGGTCACATGCCTTGTCGCTTTACCCTGGGTAACTCCAATGTTCAGCTGCCTGTGTGAATATACATGTCATATCAATAGGAAATTACATGGCATGTTAAAAAACATATACGTGTTACCCTTTGATCTTGTGTCCTCTTATGCACCCTTGCCCTATGTTAGTACATGACGTCGATCTCGTGTGATTCTTCCTGTGTATCTGTACAAGGGATAAACTGCGTAGCTGGCTCATTAAAGATGTGTAGTGGGATATATTCCATGTAGGAAAGCCATGTAATCCACCCCAGGTTTGACTCATACACGTCACATATGACCCATGGATCATTGTACTAAAGTGTTAACACAATCCTAAGGCGTTTGGTCGGTTTCCCGTATGTCAGTTGTTGATTTCACTTAAAAATAAATCCATTTTGAACAAAATAGAGGCACTTTGAGTGGTGTCGGCCACACCAGGCCTCGGATTGATGCGGTGTTGAATCGTACACGTCACACATGATTCATTGATCGTTGTGAAAAAGTATCAACGCAATCAGAAGCCGTTAGATCGGTTTGGCGTATGTACATAAAATATTGTCCATTTTAAACTAAATACATACACTTGGAGTGATACCGGTCACACAACGCCTCTGATTGAGGCGGGGTTGACTCGTACACATCACATTTGACCCATGGATCATTGTCCTTAAGTTTCAATAGAATCCCAATGCGTTTGGTCAGTTTGTCGTATGTCAGTTGTTGATTTCACTTAAAATTAAGTCCATTTTTAACAAAACAGTGACACTGTGAGTGGTGTCGGCCACACCGGGCCTCAGATTGATGCGGTGTTGAATCGTACACGTCACACATGAGTCATTGAGTGTTGTGAAAAAGTATCAACGCAATAAGAAGCCGTTAGATCGGTTTGGCGTATGTACGTAAAATATTGTCCATTTTAAACTAAATACATACACTTGGAGTGATACTGGTCACACCGCGCCTCTGATTGAGGCAGGGTTGAATCTTAAACGTCACATTTGACCCATGGATAGTTTTCCTTAAGTTTCAATAGAATCCCAATGTGTTTGGTCGGTTTGCCGTATGTCAGTTGTTGATTTCACTTAAAATTAAGTCCATTTTTAACAAAACAGTGACACTGTGAGTGGTGTCGGCCACACCGGGCCTCGGATTGATGCGGTGTTGAATCGTACACATCACACATGAGTCATTGATCATTGTGAAAAAGTATCAATGCAATCAGAAGCCATTATATCAGTTTTGCGTATGTACGTAAAATATTGTCCATTTTAAACTAAATACATACACTTGGAGTGATAACGGTCACACCGCGTCTCGGATTGAGGCAGGGTTGAGTCGTACACGTCACATATAACCCATGAATCGTTGTCCTAAAGTTTCAACACAATCCGAAGGCGTTTGGTCAGTTTCCCGTATGTCAGTTGTTGATTTCTCACTTAAAAATAAGTCCATTTTGAACAAAACAGAGGCACTTAGAGTTGTGTCAGCCACAACAGGCCTCAGATTGAGGCGGGGTTGACTCGTACACGTCACATTTGAAGGTGAGTATGCATACACGATAGTTGACCTTCTTAGAGAAGGGTTTCTGGAAGAGTATAAAAGACATGAAGCAATGAAGATCATTAGAGTGTTGGAGCAAATGTGGTTACTACAAACAATGTGGAAATCGGCTTGTGCAAAGCGACCTAAGTTACAACTTGCAGGTATTGTACTCTATTTTTTTATGGAAGGTTTCAGTTTAAATGAATTTTGGAATGATCATTGCTAGCCATTGTCTTTTAGGTTTTTTTGACAGCCGAGGGGAAAGGGTGGGGTCTGAAGACATTATAGGATATGTCGAAGGGTGATTTTGTGTGTGAATATGTTGGAGAAATGTTAACTCCCGCAGTTCTGAAAAGAGTCACTATTTAAAAGAAAGTCACAAGTTTAGATACATCGCAAGATGGTCAGTTTAAAGACATTTTGAGGGACACTACTAAAGACATGCTCAGATATGCACACATCCCCCACTTTTAGATCGTTGTCTACTACAATGATCTTCCAAACAAGATATGCATTAGAACGCTCATGATACATAGAGAAATTCACTGGCCACCTTCGAGAATGATCTGAAGCACGAACCATGACAGCATTATGTTTTTAACTTCAGCACCTCAATTGAGAATGTGACACCTTTCAGGACTTGGCGCCATTGTATGCCGTTTCGTCCACTGAATGGGTCTATCCTTTTATTTAATTTTTTTAACTTCAGTCAAATATTCTAGAAAGAAATAAATTCATAATGTTACCGTAATTTTTTCCCAGATCACAGCCTTCAACCCGGACACAACATGGTGCCATGAATCTATGTCAATCGGCACGCGTTGCCGAGTGACAACTCCAATGTAACTGCTAAACATAGCCTTGTTGGGATTCACATGTTGGCCTCGTGCATTCCATCCGACTTCAAATTTGATGCCTTTGCTTTTCGCCTTAAGAATTTTGGCTAACACTGTCAAACTACGACGCACTTGTGATTTCTGCGACGTCGGTCCTTCATTCCCGACCATTTCATCGATATCAACATCATCTATATGTTCATCTACTATGATATCAATGGCATGTGCTGATGGTTGTTGGACCTCAACACTAAGAGAAGGAGCCGCAACAGCAAGAGCAGCAGCAGGAGCAGTAGGAGCACCAGGAGCCGCAGCAGTAAGAGCAGCAGTAGGAGCACCAAGAGCCACAGCAGGAGGAGGAGTAGGAGCCACAGCAGTAGGAGCAGCAGGAGCCACATCAGGAGAAACAGTAGCAGCAGCATGAGCTGCAGGAGCAGCAGCAGCTGCTTGAGAGACTTGTTCAGTCTCAAGGTTAGGAGCACCAGAATGTGTAGAAGTCATTATCTGCAAAAGTGGTTGAATAGTTCATTCAAATTACATAAATTCTGTAATGATAAGATAATAACATGAGATAACAAGATCTATATTACAAACAAAATATAACCTGTTTACTGAACTCACTTTCTTTTTTTCAAAGGTTGAAGAGATTTGACACCTCTATCGACAATCCAAATCCCTTCATTGTGGTCTCCTCTAACATACAAAACATCATCTGCATTGGGACCGCTCCGAATTGATTGTGACGTACCACTAAAAGGATCGTCCTCAACTGAATTTTCATCGGAACCCTCAATAGTTTTGGACGATAACAGAACAATCGACCACTTTCGGTTTGCGGGATCTGGAACATAAAAAACTTGTACCGGTTGTGATGCCATTATAAACTGTTCGTCTTTGTACCCTTATTTACTAAAATCAACTTTCACAAATCCCCATTCATCTATTTTAACACCACTATTGTTATCAATCCATTTGCATTGAAAAATCGGCAATTGAAATGTCGTATAATCCAACTCCCATATTAGTTTGATAATGCCAAAGTATGACATATTTGCATAAATTGGATTTCTATCCTTACTACCAGAAACATGCATCGCTTCAGCCACTAGTGTAACTCCACTATTTTGCATGGTACTCTCTTCATCATGTTCATCCGTATAGAATGTATAACCATTAATTACATACCCACTGTAAGATAATACATACACACTTGGTCCAGTGGCTAGCCATCGAAGTCGTTCTGAAATTGAATTCGGATTTTCAACCAACTGCTTAAAAATATGGTCCTGAAACCATCCTATAAACTGGTGATTATGTGTATCTGCTAACCATTTTTCAGCCCTCGATGGATTCAACTGCCTAAGAATTTCTTTGTGAGTTTCAATATATGGAGCAACCTCCCAACTGTTATGCAAAACATAAAGATGAGTCTGCTCCCGATCTGTAATATTGATTGTTACAACTTCTCTTCCAGAAATTCCCCCACCCTCAATGCGTCCAGTGTGACGAGATTTCGGGAGACCAATGCTTTCCACATCAGATAGGTATTCAATACAAAATTCAATGGCTTCCTCAACAATATATCGCTCCACTATACAACCCTCTGGCCGACTTCGATTTTTGACATATCCTTTCAAAATCTTCATATACCGTTCAACAGGATACATCCATCTATAGTGAACAGGACCACAAAGTCGAATCTCTCTCACCAAGTGAATCATCAAATGAACCATCATATCAAAGAATGTTGGCGGGAAGAACATTTCTAATTCACATAATATGATGACAATTTCTTTTTCCATAGCTGGCAATTTCCTCGGGTCTAAAACTTTGCTACATATAGCTTTGAAAAAGAAACAAAGTTTGGTTAACGTATGACGAACATTCTTGGGTAAAATGCAACGTAAAGCTATAGGAATTAGATCTTGCATCAAAACATGGCAATCATGTGATTTCAAACCTTTTAACTTCAAATCATTCATTGACACAATGTTCTTGATATTTGATGAGTACCCCTCTAGAACCTTTACATCATTAAAGAAGTTGCAAAACTGATATCTCTCTGCCCTAGAAAGAGTATAAGCAGCAGGAGGAAGAAACATTCGATTTTCACCTTTCACGGGAGCCAACTCTTCTCGTATTCCCATGTCAACCATGTCCAACCTTGCCTTAATTCCATCTTTTGTTTTGCCAGGGGCATTTAGCAACGTTCCAATAACACTATCACATACATTTTTTTCCACATGCATCACATCAAGAAAATGTCTGACGTACAAACAATTCCAGTATGGTAATTCAAAAAAAACTGATCTCTTTTTCCAACCGATTTTCGTAAGGTTTTTCGAAAATGGTTTACCAAAAACAGTGTTCATATCTTTTACTTTCTCAAATAGCTGATCACCTGTTAGTGGAGACGGTGTTGTGCGTTTTTCTGAACTTCCATTGAATGATGTCGTCCAAGATCGGTACTTATGCCGACGAGGTAGAAATCTACGATGTCCTAGAAACACAGATTTCGATGAATGTTTCAACCTAATTGATTCTGTATCTTCTTCGCACACGGGACACCCTTGAGTTCCTTTAATGCTATAGCCTGACAAATTTCCATAAGCAGGGAAATCATTTATTGTCCCATACAACATCGCTCTCAACGTGAAGTATTCACTTTTATAAGCATCATACAACATTACACCTGAGTTCCACAATAACTTCAAATCCTCGATCAAAGGAGTCAGATAAACATCAATATCGTTACCTGGTTGTTTTGGTCCTGATATAAGCATAGATAACATGATGAATTTTCGCTTCATGCATAACCAGGGTGGCAAGTTATAATTTAGCAACATAATAGGCCATGTACTATGAGTGATGGTTTGAAAACCAAAAGGATTCACTCCATCTGTAGATAACGCAAGACGAAGGTTTCTCGGCTCTTTTCCAAATTCAGGATACTCATGATCAATTTTCTTCCATTGAGGAGAGTCGGCCGGATGACGTAATAACCCATCTTTATTTATTTTATCTGCATGCCACGACAATTGTCTTGCAGTTTCTTCACTTCCATATAAACGCCTAAACCTTGGAATGATTGGAAAGTACCATACAACTTTCGTAGGATTGGATTTATCTTTCTTGTATCGAGAAGCACCACACTTTGGGCATTCTGTAAGTGATTTGTTCTCCTTTCGAAACAATATACAGTCTTTCGGGCAGGCATGTATTCTTTCAGAAATCATTCCCATCGAGCGTAGCATTCGTCTAGCTTCATATGTCCGGCTTGGGAGCTCATTATCTTCCGGGAGCATGTCATTCAAGAGAGCAAGTAGTTCCGTAAAACTGACATCACTCCATCCATTGCCTGCTTTCAATTTATACAACTTCAGTACAGCTGACAATGTTGTATACTTAGTGCAAGCAGCATACAATGGCGTCTTTGCACAACTCTTTAACTTCTCAAACAATTTTGGGCAATCAAGGGGTTCATCTTGAATTGTCTTTGTCATTTCCTCAATACGATCTTCATCATCATTGACATCTGTAATCACATCCTCCATACGGTCTTCTTCATTATCTATATTTGTATTCATATCTGACAATCCATAAAACGCAGTTTTATCCCAGCCAGTAGCTACATTCGCTTTTTCTCCGTGTTTATTCCAACATTTATAACTCCGATCTATTCCGTGACATATCAAATGTTCTTCCAACTCCTCTGGAGTAAGTAGTCTAGAATAACAACAACGTAAACACGGACAAAGGATTTGAGAAGGATCCTTTGTGTGATCCTTTGCAAACTTGATGAACTCTTTCACTCCGTTCTCGTACTCTATTGTTAAACGATTAGAATCCATCCAATCTTTATTCATCTTCATCCTATTTGAATCTCAAATATTAGTATTTATGGTTCAAGTACACAAAAGAAGACTTCCAAATAAAGTAGAAGGGAACCACTTCCTTGGAAGGAGATCAAGTAGTCTAACCTACAATCAAGATTCATAAAAAAGAATATTAGATTCACTAAAAAGATGATTATCTATCACTCTATAAGGAGGATATAACAGGAGATAGAGGATTTCCAATCGATGAGAGATACCTTTATCAGAGCACCGAATAGGGGAACCTAAAGGAGACTTGTAATAGGGGATCCTCTCATTATTTTATATCTTATCTCTTGGTAAATGGTTTCTGTTTTGTGTTAGAGTACTTTTGTGGGATCATGTTGGTCAACACACCATTGGGGGTGTGATTAGAAGGCATTTGTCTTCGTAAGGGGTGTTCCCTCATGGTTTGTGAGTATTGTTTCATTTTGGATTTATACATGCTTGATATGATATGTATTGAATAGATAGTGATGATGTAATTTTTGGTATTTAATCAATATCACATTGATTGTTACCGTAGATGAGTGACCGTCATGCCTCATAAGGGTAGAGCCCATGTCTTTTATGGAGAATGGGATATCTTGGTAGACCATGTAGGACCAGTTCTTCCACAACTAGGTGAGAACATAGACCAGTTTACGAATATTTTTCTTGATGATAATGGATTGAAACAAGAAATATTTCCCCTAGTAGTAGACTGGTTCTAGGATGTGTTTCATGAGAATTGATCAGGGCTACCACCTAAAAGAGACTTTGAGTTCATGATTGAGCTGATGCGTGGAGTTGAGCCATTTTATATAACGCCTTTCAGAATGAAACAAGAATAGATTCAGGAACATAAAACTCAATGAGAGGAGTTAGATTATGAAGGGTGCATTTGCTCGAGTATGTCACCTTGGGGATCTCATGTTTTATTTTCCAAGAAGGATGACAGAACATTACATATGTGTTTCTATTAATAGAATATGAATCAGATGAAAATTAAGAACAGATATCCACTTCTTTGTATTTTTGATCTATTTGACCAGCTGAGGGGTTCCATATTGTTCTCTAAGATTGATCTAAGGTTTGTTTATCATCATTTGAGGTTGAGAAATTCTGATATACTATAAACTAATTTTGAAATCATGTATAGTTTTTATGAATTCTTCATAATAAAATTTGTGTTGACGAATTCCCCATGGCATTTATTCTCTTGATGAGTTGAATATTTCACTTGTACCTAGACCAGATTGTAGTTGTTTTATGGATGACATATTGGTGTAATACCAAAATAATGATGATCATTCCCAACATCTGGACATCATCATGAGTACACTTAGAGAGAATCAGCTATACACAATCTATCTATATGAAAACATATACATCTTCTTCATAGATTGTTACCTTAAGGCGGCGGCCGAGGGCGTTGCGGGTTGCGGAAGGCGGCCGCGGAGGGCGATCGAGGGCGGCCGAGTGAGGCGGAGGGCGGCGGAGGCGGCGGAGAGCGGCCGAGGGCGGCCGAGGGCGGCCGAGGGCGGCAGAGAACGGCGGCCGAGGGCGTTGCGGGCAGCCGAGGGCGGCAGGCGGTGGAGGTCGGCCGAGGGTGTTGCGGGCGGCGGAGGACGGCGAGTGTACCGAGGGCGGCAAGCTCCGGCGAAGCGAACACAGCAGCGGTGTTCGGGAGAAGAGTAGCAGGGTTACGGTTCCGCGAGGGCTTTAGCTGCGATAAAACGAGGGCACTGTGCGGCCGACTTTATAAAAAAGTCGACTAAGGTTTTATCAGCGCTAAAAAAGCGCTGATAAAGGATACCTTTATCAGGGTTAAAATTATAGCGCTGATAAAATCTAGATTTATCAGCGCTTTTCTAGCGCTGATAATATTATGATTTATCAGCGCTAGAAAAGCGCTGATAAAGATAATTTTTATCAGCGCTTTTTGAGCGCTGATAAAGGATACCCTATATCAGCGCTGAAATTTGAGCGCTGATAGAGGTGTTCTGTATCAGCGCTTTTTTAGCGCTTATATAGGCGAACCTTTATCAGCGCTTTTTGAGCGCTGATAAAGACCAACTGTATCAGCGCTAAAATTTTAGCGCTGATACAGATTATATTTATCAGCGTTTTTCTAGCGCTGATAAATATTACTATTATCAGCACTGTAATTTTAGCACTGGTATAGGGTATCCTTTATCAGCGGTTTTGCTTAGCGCTGTTATAAGGGCGCGCTTCCCTTGCCCGTTTTTGTAGATGCCAAATTCTACATATATATCGAGAAGGAGACTATTTCAATATCAAGAACTCATATACTTCGTTTCTATTCAACCATCTCTTGAATTTAAGATCAGGACACCGACATTTTATTTCACTATCCACTGATCGGTTTATAATTGCATAATCTAGTTTTTTTAAACCCTTGGCATACCAAGGTGTGTTTTGAGGTATATTAATCCAAATTTTATCCATACATTTTGGATTACCACTCTTCCCCCTATACATTCAAAAATAAAGATATAAATGTTTAACCAAGTAACTACAATCAATATTTAACGTCACCCAACTTCGACATTTACCAGAGTAGGGTTTTGATTCAATATAACAAAAATTCAACATGAAAATGATCCAATTCAACATGAAAACATAAACAGCACAAACAAATAAATATTACCTCTCACAATAATAGGGTGAGATGTCATGGAAGAATATCACTGAGGTGAGGAGAGGGAAATTGACAGCATGGAGGTTAGAGATACAAGCTCAGTGATGTTTGACTCGTGCATGGACAGGAGTAGGGGAAATCGGGTTGAGCTAGGGAGGAGGACAGGGTCGTGGGGAAGCAGTTAGGGCGCTCCCACCATTGGGGGCGGTTGTCATTGAGAAATGGGGAAAAGGGGTCATTGATGTGGGGAGAGGAGTCGCGGGGGGTGTCGTCGCTCTCGGTGGTTGTACTATCTTCCTATATTTCACAATTGCCTTTTTTTCTCTAGTGTAAAGTATTGTTCTCTACATTACACATCACTTAACAATATTGAAAACAAATACAACATAATAAATTTAATGGTTCTCCAATATCCCCTAATCATATATTTGGATAACCCAATGGGTTCTTAAGTCTTAATATATGGATTTGTTTGATGTTAATTTCAATTTTTGAATTTCATTTTTAATTAAAAAATTCAAGTTTAATTAAAAAAATTCAAAATTGAAATTATTTTTGAATTTTATTATCGAATTCAATTTCAAATTTTAAATTTAAATTTCAACATCGGTTTAATTTTAATTTTAAGTTTTGAATTTTTTTTATTTTCAATTAAAATTTCAATTTCAATTTCAATTTCAATTTCAATTTCAATTTCAATACCAAATTTTCAATCTCAATGTCACTTGCAACTTTAACTTCAATCTTGATTTTAAATATGTATTTCCAATTTTCAATATCATTTTTAATTCCAATTTAAAATTTATAGAAATTAAAATCCAAACACAACAGAAAAAAAAACTGTTAAAAAATTAGGGATAATGATTATACAAGACCAAGACAGGGACGTAATCCAAATTTACGATCTAAAAATGAGAAAATATCAATGAAGGACCGCTGCTTGGTCCCACGTGTCATTCCGCCTTTAAATAATATTCCCCACTCCGCAGGGAGAGACTGGTTCCCCAGCCCCAATAATCTGTCATGAATTTACTCTACGCACCCCTCCTGGTTTTCCTTGCTCTCCTCCTCTATCCTCTCCGCCGCCTGGTGACCGCGGTGGACGGGAAGGGCAAGGGGGTGCGGCGGGGACCACCGGAACCCCACGGCGCGTGGCCTCTCTTCGGCCACCTCCACCTCCTCGCCGGCCCCACCCCCATCGCCCGAACCCTCGCCGCCTTCGCCGACACCTACGGCCCCATCTTCACTCTCCGTCTGGGGGCATTCAGGCGGGCGCTGGTAATCAGCGACCGGGAAGCAGCCCGTGAGTGCTTCACCCTCAACGACCGGATCTTCGCTACCCGCCCGGACATGGCCGTTTCGGAGCACGTCGGGTACAAAGGGGCCGCCTTCTTCCTGGCCCCCTACGGCGCCTACTGGCGGGACCTCCGGAAGCTGGCCACCACCGACCTTCTCTCCGCCGCCCGCCTGCACCAGCTCCGGCACGTGAGGGCGTCGGTGGCGGAGGCGTACCTGAAGGATCTGCACCGACGGTGCGGCGGCGCGGGGGGAACGGTGGCGATGGACGCGTGGTTCGAGCGCTTCACCATCAGCTTGACTCTCAGGAAGACGGTGGGGCGGCGATTCGGGTTCGATTCGTACGACGAGACGAGCGGCGAGGGCGCTCGTTTGAGGAAAGCGTTGAAGGCGGTGGTGCACCACTCCTGGCATTTCGTGCCGTCGGATTTCATGCCGTTGGTGAAGTGGGCGGACATCGGCGGCCACCTCGGCTCCATGGACGCGGCCTTCAGGGACTTCGACGCCCTGCTGTCCGGGTGGTTGGAGGAGCACACAACTGCGCGGTCGGACCGGAGGAAGGCGGCTGCCGGCGGCGACGAGCGGGATTTCATGGATGTCATGCTCTCCCACCTGGAAAACAACGCCACCGTCTCCTCCTCCCCGGATCTAAAGCACACCATCGTGAAGGCCACAGCCATGGCATGCCCCTCACTCTCCTCTCAGATTTTTTAATGTTGAATTTTAACTGGATTAATATTGTGTTGCAGACCCTGCTGGTGACGGGGACCGAGAGCGTCTCTCTCACCCTCACCTGGGCGCTCTCTCTGCTCCTGAACCATCCGGCGGAGCTCCGCCGATGCCAGGAGGAGATCGACGTCCGGGTGGGTCGAGGGAGATGGGTGGAGGAATCGGACGCCCGGAGCCTCCCGTTTCTTGAGGCCGTCCTCAAGGAGACCCTCCGTCTCTACCCGGCCGCCCCACTCTCCGGACCCCGGGAAGCCATGGAGGACTGCTCCGTGGGCGGGTACCGCGTGCGCCGGGGCACCCACCTCGTGTTCAACATCTGGAAGCTCCATCGCGACCCCCGGGTGTGGGGGCGGCCGGAGGACTTCCTCCCCGAACGGTTTCTGGGAGACGGCGGGGGCGTGGGGTTTGAGTTCCTGCCGTTCAGCGCAGGCAGGAGATCGTGCCCCGCCGTGAACTACGCGTGGAGGGTGGCGACCCTCACCCTGGGGCGCCTCATCCAGGGGTTCGATATGGCGGCGGCGGGGGGCGGAGCGGTGGATATGCGGGAGGGCGTGGGGATCGCGCTGCCCAAGGTGGCTCCGCTCCGCGTGGTCCTCTCCCCCCGACTCTCGCCCGAGCTCTACTAGCCGCCTCCCTCGAAACACTAAGTACCACAAAATGGGACAAATGAAGTGCTCTAGGTTTATAGCCATAATAAATATATTAATCATAAATGCATATGTTATGTATCATAATGTTCATTTATACATTGAATCCTTTCTTATTATTCATGTTGTCCATTGATACCTCGTTTTTTATAATGTATTTTTATTAGGTATATGATTAATTTATGTTACCCATATATACCATTATATTCTCCAAAATATTTATAAAATTACATTAAATATATTTAAATAATAAATATACTTATTATATTTATAATTATTAAATTTTAATTATATATAAATACTTTTTAAATATATTTATTTGTAATTATAATTACAACTATATATATATATATTTAAATAATTATAAAATTACAATAAATACAAATATTATAATTTAATAAATATATATATATATATATATTTGTAAATATACAAATATTTATAAATATATTTATGTATAGTTATAATTATAACTATAAATAACTACATATATGTAAATAATCATAAAATTATGATAAATATATTTATTATACTACATATAACGTTATAATATAATTAAATAAATATATTTATAAATATATACAAATATTTATAATTATAATTCATAAATGAATATAGATATATTTAAATAATGAAAAAATAATAATAAATATATTAATTATATATATTTATATTCAAATATTTATAAATAAATACAAATAGTTGTAAATATAATTCTAAATAAATGTAGATATATTTAAATAATAAAAATTTATAAAAAATATATTTATATACATTTATAAAATTATAAATATATTTTTTTATAATTTTATAATTATTTAAATATATATATATATATATATATAATTTAAACTATAAATAAATATTTCTTTATTATAATTTTTAATTACAATTAAATAAATATTTATTTATTACTTATAAATATAAATAAATATACATTTATTTAAATAATTATTAATTTATAAAAAAATATATTTATTATTTTCATATATAATGGTATATATAATTAAATAAATATATTTATAAATATATAGAAATATTGACAAATAGATACAAATATTTATAGTTATAGTTATAAATAAATACAGATATATTTAAATAATTATAAAATTATAATAAATATAATAAATATATATATTAATAAAATTATAGAAATTAGAAATATTAATTTGTTATCATTTTATAATTATTTAAATATATATATATATATATATTCATTTATAATTATAATTATAAATAAATATATATTAATATAATTATAAAAAATATATTCATATAAATAATTATAAAATTAGAAGAAATATAGTTGTATATATCTATAATCTTATAAATATATATAATTAATATATTTATTATATATATTTTAAGATTATAAATATAATAAGTATATTTCTTATAATTTTATAATTATTTAAATTATAATTTTATAAATATATATATATATATAGTTATAATTATAAATAAATCAATATTTATTTATCATATATATAATTTTATAAATATATATATTAATATAAATAAATTATTAACATAATATCTTTCTCAAATTTTTTTCGCGGATAAATCTATGTTTTATCAGCGCTTTCTATTTTAGCGCTGATAAAACATACCTTTATCGGCACTTTTTAGCTAGCGTTGATAAATGGTTCACCGGGTTTTATAAAAAAAAACCCTAACAATCTCCTTCATTCTCGCACCCCTCAAGCTCTCACAAAAACTGACTCATGCACCGCCAACCTCTGGTCTACCCCGACCTCTGCTCCACCACTGCCGACCCCTCCTCCACCACCGCCTCTTCCAGCACCACAAATTCCTCCTCCGCTGCGAACCCACCTCTATCATGAACCCTCGTCCGCCACTCCTCTGTCACTCCTCTGTTGTGAACCCACCTCTGCCTCGAACCCTTGTCCACCGCTCATCCACCGCGAAACCCACCTCCACTGTGAAGCCCTTCGCTACCGCCATTGCTGTCGTTGCTGCCTACCCCGACTCCGCCATCACCGGACCCTACTACTGCCACCGAAAGGGTATACTATCACTTTATTAAAAAAAATCATTATAATTTTATCACACTTACTAAGAAATGCTTGGGTTAGTGTTTTCTATATGCTATTTCCCTTTTACGGGATGTGTATCAATTGATATTATTTGATGCTTGTATGATGTTATTGGTGGATATTTCTTTATAGGGTGTTAGAGGTGAGATGAGGTTTATTGCTTATGTTTTATTATCCATTTATAAATTGATCATGTTCAATTTTTTTCTTCTCCACTTTTACTATGCCATTGGAACCCAAGATAACTATGTTTGTCACAACATGTCCCTCGGGGCCCGTGCCATTACTATCCCAAGCCCGCCTCCCGATGTCCAGGGGCTGACAACTAGTGTCTAAGGCATTATCCTGTAAGTGGGAGGCATTTACCTAAGTACCTGTACAAACATACACACACACATCCAAACCCACAATGCTGAAAAGTAAACAAACATGCCACTAAGACAACCACTGAGAGTAAAAGTACAAGCTATAAGTAAAAATGGTCCGGAATACAAACCCAACAAAAGACAAGTTGTAAACAAAGGAGTACAAGGTCTCTGATAATCCGTCCCCAGAAAACACTACCTGAAGGGTAGGTGAAGAGTAGTTGCTGAAAGTTGTAGGAGTACAACTCACCTTTCTAACTTCATTGGGCGCTGCCTTATCTTGGGCCACCAAGGTCTCCGTCAAGATGTCGGTTGTCTGCACAAGACACGACATGTTCAGACGGAGCCCGTGCAGGGGTGAGTAACACAATACTTAGTAGGGACCTCAAACCACAAAGAAAAGAGCACAAAGGAAAGCACATATGGAGTAATGGATAAATCACACATGTATAACCTAAAGTACAGAAAGTAAGATTTTCAGTCATAAAGTTGAACATCTTATACTGCTGAGGGACTCATCCCCAATGAGTCACTGATGTCTGTTCGTCTGCCGAGCCACTGATGCCCACTTGCCTACCGGGCCACTGAGGTTCGCTCGACTACTACTCGTCTATCAGGCCACTGAGATATGCTCAGCTATTGCTCGTCTGCTGGGAAACTGAGGTCCGCTCGACTACTGCTTGTCGCAACCAGCCATAGGATTCCTATTTGCAACGCGCTTGATTTCGGGAGAATCTACTCCTCAATCCATCTATCGTATCCCAACTTCCATGAAATCACACTTGAAGTATGTCAAAAGGATCGTATCATCGTGAGAGCCTAAACGCCACAAATGGCTCATCAATCGGACACACGGTTTGAAAGTTATGAACTTTTTAGTAAAAAGGGGCCGATGGGGTTCGGGTCTGATTCGACCCAGTCGGACTGACCCGACCTGACCCGCCCCACTGGGCCTACGACCCCACCTAGGTATGACCTATCCCGGATCTGACCTGGTCTGCTGGGCTTGGTCCGCTGGGGCAGCCCGACCCGCCTTCTCCCGCTCGGCCCACTATGAGCGGGTGGATTGCCTCACCCGGATGTGGGGGCGGTTGCCACATCTGCTCCTGGTCAACGCAGGGCCCTCCTTCCGCAGTCCTGTTGGACTATAGCTCGATGACGCATTCGCCGGAGACCCCATCGCTAGCTGTTTCTGGAAGCCCTCGTCTGCCGCCCCGCGAACAATACTGCGGGGACCTCCATCACCATGACGCCCCGCATTCGATGTCACAGGGACCTCTACCACCACAGCGCCCCACATCTGATGCTACGAGGACCTCCACCGCTGCGACACCCCATGGGGTGCTCCACTGCCGTAAGGCGCCATAGGTTCCTTCCACGGGCCACCAGACTTTCTCCAGTGGTCTGTTCTCTGATCCGCAAGCACTTGCGGGGTCCTCAGGTCGTCGTCATCCCTGCTACAGTTTCAAAGTAGCCTTGTAGTTGATCTGAGGGTTCGATCACAAAGAACACAAGAACACCCACAACAGAGGGATTCGACCTTGTTCGTGTTGGCCCAATTCCTCCACATTAGAATAAAAGGGAGATGATTAACACTCAGTTTCTATCCCTTCGAACCCGAGATAAACAAATCCACTATGGCATCTCACCTTTTTATTACACAACTTTTCATTACATTTTACAAACAGAGGATCTTTAAAGTCTAGTGTCTTGGAAATCAGGAACAATAAAACATGAAAATTTAAAACACTCTTTTAAATCCCCTTGAAAAGCTTCTCGAGAAGTTCATTCTATGTATAATTACTGCATCTCATAACCTGGAGACATACATCAAATAAAATGGTGAGCTGAAGACCCAATAAGGAAAGCAAGAGAATCAGTTTACTTGTGATATCAATAAGAACTTGATGAAAACCATAAGACATGAGCAATGGAAAAAGAGGCATATCATAATAAAAATAACATGAATCAAAACTTGAATATGTAGCTACAACATTTCATTTAGACATTCATGAACATATCACCAAGGTTCATCCCCAAGGTGTTATAATTTTTTTTACCAAGGTTATTCAACAAGGTATCGTAAAACTTGTAATCTCTAGAGATTAAATTCTTTACCCAATGCATTAGAGTGATATCAGGGCACACCCTTAATATGTATTTACTTTCATGTGATCCATATAGATCATAATCATACATTTCATAAATAACCCATAGAGAGTAAAAGAAATGGGTTTCACTTCAAAATTGTGACGTTTTAAAAGTGCTTAAAAACATGATTGTTACGTCTCTTATAACCCTTGGAAAAGAAAAGAGGGTTTCTTGTATTTCAATTCCAGAATCAAATAGATCAATTTTATGTCTTGATGAATACCTCTGTAAATGAAAATATATTTAGGTATTCAGATAAATAAAACAAGATAATTTCTTGAGAAAAAGAGAGAGATATTTTTAGACAAAATTTCTGCAGCATAACGGCTGTATAACATGATTTTATAAAACAATAAAAAGATAGGGGACAAGAGCATCCTATAAATAAATGAATCATTTACAGTATAGGTACATAATAAAAACAAATAAGATCATGGTGTGGAATGACACACCACAGGAAAAAGAAACTTGAAAGAAAAGAGAAAATGCGATTTCTTTTATGAAAATTTGGCAGCCTAACGACATCACTTAAAAATTTAGAAAATAAATTGATGATAGAATAAAGGGTCTCTCATCATTTAGACATGAAATTTACAGTAATAAGAATATATAATAACATACCCCCACATAAGAAGATGAAAACTGGAATCCATAACTTAAAGGAAATCATGACTAAAAGAGGAGGGTGAAATGTTCCCTTACCTTGAAGAGTGGCTTCGAAAGCTAGAAGGTTGGGACCTTGGGGGCTTGAGGGAACCTTGGGAGGACTCATTGGGAGGAAAAAAGACCAGAGATTCGTTGATAAGGATTTTGGAATGAAATGAATGAGGTAATGGCTTGGTATTTATAGGGAAAGAGAGGGAATATTTAATTAATTTCCAAGGGACACCTCATCGGTGGTATTTGCAAAACCATGGGCTTTCCCATGGTATTTTCCCATGGTATTGGCCACTTGGGACACCTCATAAAATATCTTACTATTCACAAGTAGACCATATTTATTACATCATTATTACATCATCAATGATGTCATTAAATACCAGAAACTCAAAACTGTATTTTTACTATTCACTGAAAATTCAATTGTTTCAGAAAAATCCCAAAAATTTACCCTAACCTAATATCGATGCTCTGAATTCAAAAAATGAACTCAATTTTATGAAAATAATTTTATAAATAATTTTAATTTAATTTTTAAATAAAATCATTATTTATTCCAAATAAACAACTTTAAATCTATAACTCATTTTGTAACACCCTGAAAAGGTAATCAAGGTCCAATAAAATTATTGTATAACCATAATACAATAAAGTAACAATTTATGATTAAATTTTATGAAAATAAATTTTCATTTTAAATTATTAAATTAGTTATAAAATTTTAAATAAAATATTTATGACCTACAAAAATACCAAAACTTATACTATAATCATTTTTTCACTTTTAAGATGTCTAAATTGTATTTATAAATTCATGGGTGAAGCTTCTATTTTTTGGCTGATTACTATTCATTACTATTCATAAGGGTATGTTACTATTCATACTTTACTATTCACTAAAAATTAAGTTGATCTTATTAGACTCTAAATTTCTTACTAGTCATAACTGTAGAAGACCATTTTTTGAAAATCATTTTACATTTTTAATTATTTAAAGTTTACATAAATAGTTTAAAATACCATTTTTCCAAAATTTATTAGTAATATGGAACTTCTATAAATTTATCCTACATTATCCGGACATTTTAAATTCACAAATTTTACCATAGGAAGAAATAACAATTTCATTTATACCAAGGGATTACAAAAAGTATCTAAGGCCTCATTAGATAGACCTTTATAACACCTTCATAGGACCTAAGTGTAATGTGTGCTATAAAATCTTGGGGTGGCTCAGAAAACATTGTCTGAGTGGTGATTTCTATCATCTTGAACTTCTACCTTAGGTGATTCCTTTCAAGCTTCACATGTTGAAGTTCAGCTTGGGCTTAGTCCAGAGCAAAGCCCAGAGATGCTACCTTCTTCCCAAGCTCTAACAGATGGGCTTCGTACGGTCCGAGTCAACTGGATGAGGTCATCGATTCTTCTTTCTATATTAATTAACCAAGATCACTTGTATTTATAAACAATAATTGTAACGTTAAGAGTTTAGTTTCCAATGGTCATATTGAACAACAATCATATAACAGTTGAAACCCAACGATATCACTTCATTAACTAAAGGATATAGTTTGTGGAGTATAAAATGAAATAACACACAAATTAGGAATCAAATATTATTCAAAAGGTCGGGTCGTTACATTCTTCCCCCCTTAAGAAATTTTGTCCTGGAAATTTTAACTTGTACCTTAAGAAGAGAAAAGGTGTGGGTACTTCTGCCTCATAGAATCCTCTAATTCCCATGTGGCTTCTTCACATTTAGGGTTCCTCCACAACACCTTAACAAGGTGGGTCATCTTGTTGCGTAGAACCTTGTCTATATGATCCAAGATCTCCACCGGCTACATCTCATAAGATAGGTCATGTTCCAGTTGTACCACCTCTCGATTTAGTACATGTGAAGGGTTAGGTATGTACTTTTTCAAGAGGGATACGTAGAAGACATCATGAACTTGTGCTAGATTTGGAGGGAGTGCAAGCCGATAGACCACTGCTCCTACACGATCAAGAATTTCATAGGGGCCAATGTACCTAGGGATGATCTTCCCTTTCTTTCCAAACCTCATGACTCTCTTCCAAGATGAAATTCTAAGAAAGAATTTGTCACCAACATCAAACTCCAAGTCCCTTCAACAGTTGTTGACATAGATCTTTTGCTGACTCTGAGTAGCCTTAATGTGTTGTTAGATGGTATTGACTTTTTCTGTCATCTCTTGCACAAGATTAGGACCAAGAAGATTTCTCTCACCAGCTTCATGCCAACAAGTAGAAGTTCTACATCACTTACCATATAGAGCTTCATAGGGTGCCATTTGAATGCTCGAGTGGAAGATGTTGTTGTAAGAGAACTCAAATAAAGGGAGATGTTGATCCCATCCACCTTTAAATTCCATTGAGCATGTCCTCAGCATATCCTCGAGTGTTTGAATAGTCCTTTCAGATTGGCCATCAGTTTGGGGGTGATAGGCCATACTAAAATTCAATTCAGTGCTCAAAGCATGTTGAAGACTTCTCCAGAATTTTAATATGAACCTTGGATCATGATCAGATATGATAGAAAGTGGAACTCCATGCAGTCTTACCACTTCCTTCACTTAAATCTTGGAAAGTTGATCAAGAGAGAAATATTCCCGAATAGAGATAAAATGGGAAGTCTTGGTGATATGGTCCATAATAACCCATATCGCATTGTTTCCTTTGGAAGTTTTGAGGAGACCAGTGATGAAGTCCATAGTGATATTATCCCACTTCCATCCTGGTATGGGTAGTGGTTACAATACCCATTTATGAAGTTATTGCTCTGCCTTCACTTGATGACATACTAGGCACCTTGAAGTGTAGTAAAAAATCTCTCTTTTTATATTATCCCATCAATAATAATCACAAAGGTCCATATACATTTTTGTGCTTCTAGGATGTATAGAGAAAGTAGAGCTATGGTCTTCATCCATTAGATCCTTCTTTATTTCTGGAATAGATGGAATACATAGTCTTGTATGAAATTTCAGTACACCTTCTTGATCAATATTGAAATCAGAAAACTTCCCATCCTTCACAGCCTCAAACTTTATATGTAACAAAGGATCTTCTTTTTGATATTTCTTGATCTTCTCTAGTAATTATGGTTGATAAATCATTTGGGTTAGGGTTGATGATGTCCCTTCCCTTAAAATTCCCATGTCTAGCTTTACTAGGTCATTGATCAAAGGATATATTTGAATCCTCATCATGGAAAGAACAACTGGGTCTTTCCTTCTTAATGCATCAGCAACTTTATTTACTATTCAAGGATGATAAAGAATTAAACAATCATAGTCTTTGAGAAGTTCCAACCATCTCCTCTGTCTCATGTTCAATTCCTTTTGTGTGAAAATATACTTCATACTTTGACGGTATGTGTATATATCACATTTCTATCCATAAATATAGTGCCTCCATATCTTCAAAGAAAAAACGATTGCAACCAACTCCAGATCATGTGTAGGATAGTTCTGCTCACGAGTCTTCAACTACCGAGATTCATAAGCAATGACCTTGTCATTTTTCATGAGGATGTATCCAAGCCCTTTCAACGATGCATCGCTAAAAATAACAAATCCTTCTCCACTTGAGGGAAAAGTTAACACAGGTGCAATGAACAATCTCTTATTCAGCTCTTGGAAACTTTCTTCACACTCCTTTGTCCAGATGAACTTGACCCATTTTTGAGTTAACATGGTTAATGGATTAGAAAGTCGTGCAAAGTTTTTCACAAACCTCCTATAATATCCCGCTAGTCCAAGGAAACTATGAATCTCAGTTGTTATTATAGGATGAGGTCCCTCCTTTACAAATTTTGTCTTTGTAGGGTCAAATGTGATTCCTTCATTGGTTACAATGCGCCCCAAGAAAGCAAGTTGTTGCAACCATAATTCACATTTTTTGAACTTCCCAAAAATCCTCTCCTTCTGCAGAGTTTGCAAAATAACCCTTAGATTATCCTCATTCTCATCACGACTTTTGGAATATATCAGAATATCATCAAAAAAAAACTACCACAAATTTATCGAGGTAGTCCTTAAAGACTCTATTCGTCAATTACATAAAAATATTAGGTGCATTAGTCAGTTTGAAAGGAATAATAACAAACTCATAATTCCCATATCTTGATCGGAAGGTAGTTTTTGGAATATCTTCTTTCTTCACCCTCAATTGATGATAACCAGATCGAAGATCAATCTTAGAGAAGAATTGAGCCCCATGAAGTTGGTCAAATAGGTCATCAATTCTTGGAAGAGGGTATTTGTGCTTCACTGTGATCCCGATCAGTTCTCTATAATCAATTCATAGCCACATCAATCCATCCTTCTTCTTCATAAATAGAACTGGTGCTCCCCAAGGAGACACACTCGGTCGAATAAAACCCTTCTCCAAAAGATCTTGGAGTTGTTTCTTTAACTCATCCAACACCACATTTTCCATCCTATTTGGGATATTTGATATCGGATGGGATCCAGGTATGGGTTCAATGGATAACTCTACCTCTCTTTCTGGGGAAGGTCCGGGTAACACCTCAGGAAATATGTCAACGTATTCCTAGACAATGGGAACATTTTCTATCCTCAAACTCTCATTTCCTTCTTCTTCTTCACTGATCAAATCCATAAAGAAAGATATAGGAGGTTCTTCTAGACAAAGATCAGGTTGAGATATCTCTCCTTGGAAGATAAATATAGGTTTTCCATTCAAGACTACTGATATTTCATTTATTCTCTATTTGATATTAGCATTATACTTTGAGAGCCAGTCCATCCCTAGTATAATGTCGAATTCCAACATGGGAATGACTACTAGATTTGTGATAAGATTGTTCTCACTAAAGTAAATACTAGAGTTTCTAAACACTGATGATGCTTGGATAATCCCACAAGGAGTCTTGATTTATAACTCTACTTTTATAAAATCAGGGGTTGATTCTAAATTCTTTGCAAACTTGGAGGAAATAAAGGAATGCGTAGAACCAGAATCAAACAAAGTACTTTCTATCTTTGAGAGAAAAACAAGAGTACCTACCACCAAATTATTCAGAGATTCAACTTCAGCTGTCGTGATATAAAAAGCACGACCTTTCTCCCTTGGCCTTTTCTGAGGCTGATGGTGGTTTCCCTCCACTGCCCTTGGATTTGGACAGTGATCGGAAAAGTGCCCAAGTTGTCCACACTTAAAGCACTGGACATCAAGTAGGCCCTACACCATCTTCCCCTTGTTGTTAGTGTTTGGAAGTTGAGGTTTCATCTCACTATGATAATTCCTCGCAATATGGCCATCTCTTCCATACTTGTAGCATTTATCTCTCTCAAGACGATAGTTCCCCAAATGCTTCTTCCCACATTTATTACACATGGGACATTGCACTTGCTGGCCTCCTCTTCCCTAATCAAAGGTCCTCCCTAAGATGGGATCCATCGATCTCTTCTTGTCATTAGATTTATGAGACCACTGCGTCTCACCAAACTCTAGCTCAACTTTCATCACACTCCGCACAATCTCTTCATAGTTATCATAGTATCGGTTGGCTATATTCTTTCGCAGATGAGGTCTCAGTCCACCGAAGAATCTATCAACCTTGCCATTTAGATCCATGACAAAGCTAGAGGCGTAACGTGAAAGCCCTATGAAGTTCATATTGTATCTTCCCATAGATTCATTCTCCTTCTGCTTCAGCTCGAGAAACTCCTTCTCCATTTTTGTTGTCATCAATCGAGGGAAATACTTATTGAAGAATATCCCTCTGAACTCTTCCCACTCCATAGCTTAAACTTCCACTCTTGGCCTTGTGTTTTTAATTAGTTCCCACCACTGATCATCTTCTCCCTCTAAGCGATAAATAGCCAAGGCGACCTTCTATTTTTCAGAACAACGGAGCACAAAAAATATTTTCTCGATAGAGCTGATCCACTGTTCAGTAATCAATGGGTCGGTAGATCCACTGAATGTTGGTGGTCGTTGAAGCATACAGGATTCAACAGAAAGTTGTTCTATTCACGGTGAGATCAGTCTCTCAGCTTGATTCAAGTTATTTCCCATAACTTGAGTCAGTTGGTTCATCATTCACATGAAAGTTTCCATTCCATCTTCCATCGGAGGGCCGTTAGTGCATGATCCATTGTGGTCACCATTTGCACGGTTCCTACTATTTCCCAAAATTTTCTAAAAGAATAAAACCTTCGTGAGAAGATTATTTCATTTATTAATCTTTTAACTATAAATGATTTTATGTCTGAAAACTTCATGCTTTAAATAATTACATTTCTCTATAAATACTTCATAATGATTCATAAAAATCTTTTTATTAACCAAACATATACCCCGAGAGTGTAATAACTAAGAGTTCAGTAAGGCTCGTTGTCATGTATCAGGATACCTCGAGTCAAGCCCAAAACTCCTTGTCAGAGTTTTCACTCCTAGGTACATATGTTCTAGAGCTGCCTCTACCTGCTCGTATCCAGACATGGATGTATTTTCTTGATAAACCACTTACTCAATACTCACGAAAATACCAGAAAGTATTCCTATATTTAAACTTTTCTATAGGGTTATTCCTAAAATTTTCATATCCTAATTTCCATAAATAACTAAACTTTACTTTGATACCAACTATGAAATCCTGACTTTTAATTACATAACTTTTCATTACATTTTACAAACATAGGATCTTTAAAGTTTAGTGTCTTGGAAATCAGGAAAAATAAAACATAAAAACTTAAAACACTATTTTAAATCCCCTTGAAAATATTCTTGAAAATTTCATCCTATGTACAATTACTGCATCTCATAACCTGGAGACATACATTAAAGGAAAGGGTGAGCTGAAGTCCCAGTAAGGAAAGCGAGGGAATCAATTTACTTGTGATATCAATAAGAACTTGATGAAAAACATAAGACATGAGAAATGGAAAAAGAGGAATATCATAATAAAAATAACATGAATCACAACTTGAATACATGGCTACAACATTTCATTTAGACATTCATGAACATATCACCATGGTTCATCCCCAAGGTGTCATATTTTTTTTACCAAGGTTATTCACCAAGGTATCGTGAAACTTGTCATCTCTAGAGATTAAATTCTTTATCCAATGCATTAGAGAAATATTAGGGAACACCCTTAATATGTCTTTAATTTCATTTGAACCACATATATCATAATCATACGTTTCATAAATAACCCATAGAGAGTAAAAGAAATGGGTTTCACTTTAAAATTGTGAGGTTTTAAAAGTGCTTAAAAACATGATTGTTACGTCTCTTATAACCCTTAGAAAAGGAAAGAGGGTTTCTTGTATTTAAATTCCAGAATAAAATAGATCAATTTTATGTATTTATGAATACCTCTGGAAATGAAAATATATTTGGGTATTCAAATAAATAAAATAAGATAATTTCTTGAGAAAAAGAGAGAGATATTTTGAGACAAAATTTCTGCAGCATAACGTCTATATAACATGGTTTTAGAAAACAATAAAAAGAGATGGGAAAAGGGTCTCCCATAAATAAATGAACCATTTAAAGTAGAGTTACATAATAAAAACAAATAAGATCATGGTGTGGAATGACACCCCGCATGAAAAGGAAACTTGAAAGAAAAGAGAAAATGCAATTTCTTTTATGAAAATTCGGCAACCTAACGACGTCACTTAAAATTTCAGAAAATAAATTGATGAGAAAAGAAAGGGTCTCTAATTATTTGTACATTAAATGGACAGTAATAATAATATATAATAACATTCCCCCACATAAGAAGATGAAAACTGGAAGACATAACTTAAAGGAAATCGTGACTAAAAGAGGAGGGTGAAAGGTTCCCTTACCTTGAAGAGTGACTTCGAAAGCTCGAAGGTTGGGACATTGGGGGCTTTAGGGAACCTTGGGAGGAATCTTTGGGAGGAAAAAAGACCATAGATTCATTAAGGAGGATTTTGGAATGAAATGAATGAGGGAATGGCTTGGTATTTATTGGGAAAGAGAGGGAATATTTAATTAATTTCAAGGGTCACCTCATCGGTGGTATTTGAAAAACCATGGGCTTTCCCATGGTATTTTCCACTTGGGACACCTCATAACATATCTTACTATTAAAAAGTCAACCATATTTATTACATCATGATTACATCATCAATGATGTCATTAAACACCCAAAACTCAAAAATGTTTTTTTACTATTCACTGAAAATCCAACTGTTTCAGGAAAATCCCAAAAATTTACCCTAACCTAATATTGATTATATGAATTCAAAAATGAACTCAATTTTCAGAAAACAATTTTCTAAATATTTTTAATTTAATTTTTAAATAAAATCACTATTTATTTTAAATAAATAACTTTAAATCTATAACTCGTTTTGTAACACCCTGAAAAGGTAATCAAGGTCCCATAAAATTATCGTATAACCATAAGACAATAAAGTAACAATTTATGATTAAATTTTATGAAAATAAATTTTCATTTTAAATTATAAAATTAATTATAAATTTATAAATAAAATATTTATGACCTACAAAAATACCAAAACTTATACTATGATCATTTTTTCACTTTTAAGATGTCTAAATTGTATTTATACATTCATGAGTGAAGTTTCTATTTTTTTGGCCAATTTACTATTCATCACTATTCATTACTATTCATATGGGTGTGTTATTATTCATACTTTACTATTCACTAAAAATTAAGTTGATCTTATTAGACTCTAAATTTCTTACTAGTCACAACTATAGAAGACCATTTTTTAAAAATAATTTTACATTTTTAATTATTTAAAGTTTACATAAATATTTTAAAATACCCTTTTTCCAAAATTCATTAGTAATATAGAACTTTTAAAAATTCATCCTACATTATCCGGACATTTGAAATTCACAAATGTTACCATAGGAAGAAATAAAAATTTTATTTATACCAAGGGATTACAAAAAGTATCTAAGGCCTCATTACATAGCCCCTTATAACACCTATATAGGACCTAAGTGTAAGGTATGATATGGTGATAGAATCTTGGGGCGGCTCAGACAACATTACCCGAGTGGTGATTTCTATCTGCTTGAACTTATCCCTTAGGCGATTCCGTTCAAGCTTTACATGTTGAAGTTCTTCTTGGGCTTGGTCCAGTGCAAAGCCCAGAGATGCTACCTCCTCCCCAAGCTCTGAC
Organism: Viscum album; assembly: GCA_963277665.1. Classification (NCBI taxonomy): domain Eukaryota; kingdom Viridiplantae; phylum Streptophyta; class Magnoliopsida; order Santalales; family Viscaceae; genus Viscum; species Viscum album. The sequence continues at coordinate 1,874,393,363 of OY728150.1, read as the reverse complement.
AGATGGGCTTCTTACGACCCGAGTCTACTGTATAAGGCCATCAATTCTTCTTTCTGTATTAATTAACCAAGATCACTTGTATTTATAAACAATAATTTTAACATTACGAGTTTAGTTTCCAAGAGTCATATTGACCAACGATCATATAACAGTTGAAACCCAATGGTATCAATTCATTAACAAAAGGATATAGTTTGTGGGGTATAAAATGAAATAACACACAAATTAGGAAACAAATATTATTCAAAAGTTTGGGTCGTTACATCCACCCTGCAATAAAAAACGATTTACAGATCAACCTATTAATGGGTTGATCCACATTTTTTGTTTAGAAAGAAATAACAGGGAAACTATTTCATCAAGAACAAACCCCTACCTCAAAGTCAGATCATTCGTTGGTGAGGATCACACCGCTGTGTTCGTCGCTCCACAATCAATCGTTGATGAACATTCATATATCGTCGCTTGCCAAAGCCAAATCTCCAAGGGTTTAGAGAAATTATCCAACATGCTAATGATCGGTCTTCAGTCAAACCATTAAAGGTAGAGAGCGCATTTCAACGTTTCTATTACGCTGCGTTGCAGCGTCGTTACGCCGTTTCATAATTGAAAAAGTAGTCCAATTATGCTCGGGTTTCAATGCCATTATGTTGCAATGAATTCAAAATTCAAAATAAAATAAACTTTTATGTTTATTTTATTTTTCCTTAAGAAATTATTTTAATAAAATTTCTTAAAAAGTTCAAAAACTAACTTTTTTCCTCGACCTATGCCAGTCGAGGTTAAGTCATTTCTTATGTTAAGTTTCCATTCTAGATGCAGCAGTTCCCTTAGATTTTTAATCTGGGCACCATGCTCTATTTTAAATAAACTTAAAAAAAGTTCAAACACTTATTTCGGGCTCACCGGGCCTCAGAATCAAGTGTCTTCTGAGCGCCTGGTCTCAAAATAATCCCATATAATTAAAAAAAAAATTACATGGAATTCTGAGACATTACATAACCCCCACCATTAGTGATTTACATCCTTATAAGCCAAAAAAGGGATAAACAAACAAATGGGGGTACTGAGCATGAAGCTGAGCCTCCTACTCCCAAATGCTCTCCTGGAGATTCCTATGCTACCACTGAACATGCACTAGAGGAATCGACCGTCCATGAAGGATCTGATCCCATCGACCCTCAATATCTATTGGAAAATCTGCAAACATCGCTCCATCATCAATATCCAACTTGCCCCAGTTGATGACATGCAATGGATCATGAATGCGCCTCCTTAACTGTGATATGTGGAAGACATTATGCACCAGTTGCATCTATGGGGTGAGATCTAGTTAGATTTCCACCTCACCAACTCTGATCATAATCTTAAAAGATCCGATGAACCTTAGAGATAGCTTTCCACCCCAACCAAATCTTAACAATCCCCATTGAGGTGAAACCCGAAGGAACACATGGTATCCCTCCTCGAAATCCAAGGGCCTCCATCTCCAACTAACATAAGATTTATGTCTGCTCTGTGTAGTCCTCATTTGCTCCTGGATGACCTGCACCTTCTCGGTGGTAGCATGTACCAACTCTGGACCCATGAGTGCTGAATCCCCTGGGTCAGCCTAGCATAACAGTGAACTGTATAGTCGGCCATAAAATGCCTCAAACGGTGTCATACCAATGGTGGAGTGGTAGCTATTGTTGTACGCGAACTTCACCAGTGGTAGGTGATCCTCCCAATCTGGATAGTCTACTCCTTCCACAACTGGGATGTAAAGTGCGTGTCTTGATCTGAGATAATTGTCAATTGGACCCCATAAAGTCAAACTATATCCTGCATGTAGAGGCATATCAATCTCTCTACCAAAAGCTACTCCCGAATAGATAGGAAGTGGGCCGACATGGTGAGTCAGTCAACAATCACCCTGATGGTATCTTGCCTCCTGGATGTGTGAGGTAAACCCATCACGAATTCCATTGAGATACCATCCCACTTCCACACCGACACTTCAAGCTGCTGAGTCAAGATTGCAGGAACCAGATGTTATGCCTTCACTTGCGGACAAGTGTGGCACTATGAAATGAACTCCGCTACTTCCTTATTCATCCCTATCCACCAGTACTATCGTCGGAGATCCTAGTACATCTTTGTCACTCCTGGATGTACCACTAAAGGGGAGGTGTGGAACTCCCTCATAACCTCCTCATGTAATGACACTGGTACAATAGTGTGCCCCCTAAAAAGTATGGTGTGCTCCCCACCTATTGAAAATCCATCAGGAGCTTTTCATGAGGAAAACCGAGCACGTCGGGCCTTGTAGTTAACATCCACAAGCTGTGCCTCCCTAACTCACTGTAAGAGTGGGGGAGTAATAGTCATCAAATGGAGACAAGCTGCTCCATAATTATCCAAGAAGGATATCTGCATCGTATCTAACTACTCTAACGCCTCACTCAGAAATTGAAAACCAGATATTCTACTGAGTGCATCCACCACCAAATTCCTATTCCGAGGAGTATAGACTATCTCAAAGTCATAGTCCTGGAGGAACTCTATCCACCACCACTGCCTCAAGTTCAGGTCCTTCTAGGAGAATATATAACTGTGTGTTTTGTAATCGTAGTAGATGGTAAACTACTCACCCATCAAGTAGTGTCGCCACATCTTCAAGGAAAAGACCACTACTGCTAGATCTAGGTCATGGTTTGGGTAGTTCCGATCATGTTACCTAAAATTTCATGAACTATATGCGATCAATGCTTTCCCCTACATCAGGACACAACCCAATCCGGTCCATGATGCATCAAAAAACACTACATACCCAATTACCTCCTCTGGTATTTTCAAGTTGGGTGCACTTGTCAATCTATGTATCAGCTCCTAAAAACTCTACTAGAATCTCTCTGACCACATAAAGGACTGTCCCTTCTATGTAAAATATGATAAGGGTGATCCTACCCTAGAAATTTTAGGCCCGAACCTCCAATAGTACCTAGACAAACTCAAGAAACTTCATACCTCAGTCATGCTTCTGGGTAGCTCCCAAGAAAGCACCACCCCTATCTTTACTAGATCCACAGAAAATACAACCTCTAAAATGATGTGTCCTAGAAAGTGGACCCCCTGAATCCATAACTAACACTTCAAGATCTTATAATAAAGTTGGTGCTCTCAGAGTGAATCGAGGAATATCCACAGGTGTGTAGCATTCTCCTCCTTGGATACTGAGTACACCAGGAAGTCATCAATGAAGACCACAAAAAACTGGTCAAGGTAGGGCTGGAAGATCTTGTTCATGAGTCCCATGAACACTATTGGGGCATTGGTGATGCCGAAAGGCATCACCAAGAACTCATAGTGTCCATACCGACATCTAAAGTCTGTATTCGGTACATCCTCATCTCGTACACGAAGCTGATGATAGCCTGATCTGAGATCTATTTTCTAGAACCATCTCTCTCCCTTCAACTGATCGAAGAGGTCATCAATCCTTAGTAGTGAATACTTGTTCTTCATGGTTACCTGGTTCAGGCACTAGAAGTCCACACACAGCCTCAAACTCTTATCTTCCTTCTTGGAAAACAATATTGGGGCTACCCACGATGAAACAATGGGCCTCACAAAGCCCTTATCCTGCAAAAATTAGAGATTCACCCTCAGCTCACGAAGCTCCATGGGAGCCATCCGATATGCTAGTGTGGATATCGACACCATCTCAAGGTAAAAATCATTTTAGAAGTTTACCTCTCTACAAGGAGGTAATCCTGGAATATATTCAGGAAAGACGTCTTTGTACTCGTCCACCACTATAGGAAGGCGAGGACTCTTCTAGTCCATTGCACCGAGGGTGAGGCTAGCCAACTGGTGAGTGATCGGATGCACCCTTCTCTAAGAAAGCCCGTCCTACGCAGCAAGCACTCCCTTCTCACCAGGTAAGGAAAACCTGGTCCCGCATCCATGGATACACCACACTCTACATCTAAAGTAGTCAATCTAAGCATGAACTATGGATAGTCAGTCCATACCCAGGATGATGTTGTAAGGCCTCAATGCCGCTACTAGGAGATCCCAACCGAAGCTCTCCCCCACTAGAGTAATCTCAAACTATTGGTACTAGTGTTTTATCATCAAATCCCTTCACGTAGGAGTCTCTAATCATAAGGATTGATCCAAAGGCTCCACTAGAATCTCTAAGATTCAAACAAGGTCTATGGTAATGAAAGAGTGACTGACACCTGTATCTATAAGAACTCCAGCTAAGGTGGAGAAGACAAAAATCATACCTCTAATAATATTTTGCATGTCATGGCTATAGGCCTCCATTAACTATAGCAAGCCTCTCCCCTGTACACCAGCTCCTGGAGCCTATGGTGGACCACCTAGGGGTGGTGGTGGTAGTACATCGAACCTCCACCCACTGCCTACTGCTCTGTCAGCTCCCCTACCTTGTCCGCCACCCTGGGGAACATCCCACTCGAACCTTTGCCTCTTCCTCAGTGGTCCCTCTACCATTTTCCGATCATCAGCATGGCGAGTCAGGAAATCACGAGCCATTTTCCCCTGCTTTCCACATGAGTAACACAATCTACCCCTCTAATGACTACCTCCACCCTGGGGGTATTGTACCACATATCCTGCATCCTAGGGTCATCCCCCGAAATGCCTATCCCTCTTGGGCCCCTGTGTCTACTTCCTGCTACCCACAACTGAAGACTATACCACCCAGGGTATACTGGTATCTTCTACTACAAGCGCCTGCTCCACCAGGAAGCTCTCCATGAGTAGGGCTCGCTCCAAAACCCCAGTCCGAGTAGGGATGATAAGTGATACCATGGACATCCTGATATCCCAAAACATTTCTTACTCAAAAGATCAATCCCTGAAGAATGGTTCTCACACCATGTTTATGGAGTAGCAAGAAATCTCAGTGAATCTTTCTGAGTACTCCAATACTATCATGCTACCCTGCTGTAGGTGCAGTAGCTCATGTATGCGCACTGAGTGCAATGTCATTGGAAATAAATCCTCTCTAAAGAGGTGATAAAAGTTTTTCTAGGTGAGGTTTACCTCATCATGTTTCTGGATCTTCAAGATTCACAATCTCCCCATCGAGCCCTGAAGAAGGCTTGCGACTAAGATCGTCATCTGGTTGAGAGGCATCCTCACCAGACAGAAGACCCGTGTAACCGCCTAGAGCTAATCCTCTACCACATGGGGGTCAGTCTCACCCCTGAACCTGGGAGGTCTATACTTATAGAACTTTTGTAAGGCATTGAGCCTATGTGTGACATATACCAGTAGTGCTGGTTGCAACTGCTAACCAACGGGTGGTGGAAATGCTGGTGCACCTCCCAGTGGGGCCATATCCAGTACTAGTCCCTATACTGATGCCTCATTACTAGGCATACCATCCTCATAGTCATGCACTGTAATCCTTGCTGGCTGTATGCATGGAGGCATCCTGAAACAAATCAAGATGAACCACAGTCAATAGGTTATACCTGGTAAGATGACTCTGACTCAAGAAGAATATGAGGAATCAATCAATTTCTATATGATTCATGCAACCAGTGGTTTTATGTACCAAGTTAAAAAGTAGGATTCAGGGTCTTGGAGTATGGATATGTCGGCCACCATACCAACATTGGACTCCCTGAGCCTGAAAGTCAAACTTAAAACATTCAACACTTTTTTCCCAAAACAAAACCATAAACTCTTGATCTTTAAGGTCGGACCAACCACCTCTGATATCAATTTGTCACAACCCATCCCTGGGGGCCTATCCCAGGACTGCCCCAAGCCCACCTCCCAATGGACAGGTGTGGGCGATTAGAGTCGAAGGAATTTATCCAATAAGTGGGAGGCATTTTTCTGAGTACCTTTATGCACACACACACATACAGCCAAACCCACAATGCTGAAAAGTTAATAAGCATGCCACTAAGACAACCACTGAGAGTAAAAGTACAAGCTGTAAGTAAAAATGGGCCAGAATAAAAATCCAATAAAAGATAAGATGTATGACAGATATTATATTTTCATATTTATACATATGTTTTTAAATGATTTAATCCCTTCCCATTAATCAATTTGATCTTATTTGCATCATTTTATGACTTTTGGTGAGTTTTGAGCTTAAATGTGAAAAGTGGTTAATTCTGGACATTAAACAGATTTAAGTTGCCTCTGTATTTCGAGCATAACTCAAACATTTTTCATCCAATTAACCTGATTCCTTTTTTGTAGGATTACATAATTCGTGTGATACATATACATCTTCAGGACAAAAATCCAATTCTAACTCCAACAATCCAAAACAAATCGGTCAATATGAACACTTATTCTGGACGGCAAAATGGGCATGATTTCATCCAATGATCCATATCTCAGGCTACCGACCACCAAATGTGGTTCTTCTAGCTGGGAAAAAAATAAAACTTGACGTGGAAGCTTAAAATTAAATTTTATAGAGAACCGAGTTGATTAAGGCCGCACTTAAACCAGTCAAAGTATGGTTGGTGGAATAGTGATTGGCGGCCAGGAAAAGTCATGTCTAATAATTCATCCATAAATAATTATACACGGCTCAAACTGCTTTAAAACTTCGTGGGTAGATGTAAAACTACATTACTCACCTTCTATAAGAAGGTACCTCTGCCTGATTCGAATATATGGTGGGATAACTGAAGATATCTTTCTAGTGGACAGATTCTAGAGGAGAAAATTTTGGTTCTTTCTTTTCTTTCTTTTGTTCTTCATAGTTTTATAATGAATAATTCTTCCCCATTCTCCTCAATTACCCTTACCATAGTGGGGTAAATATTTTGAGTGATTGGGGAAGGTTAGGTTTTCCATTTTGTAATGTTTGAGTTCATGCTCTTAATGTTATAAAATGTTTTCTCTATTATGAAGTTGGTTTCAACTGTAATAATAACTTATATTATCTTGTGCGATTGTATTTGATTTTATATTCTATTTTTATTATTGATTTGTTTAATTAAAATTATATCCCCCACTAGGTTATGGTCTATATATGATGGAATAGATCAGAACATAGTGGTGAAGTACTTGGCGATCGTCCGTACGTGTGAGATTTGTATTGAATATTCAAGATTGTTTGGGATAAACAAGACCCGATTGGGAATTTCCTTAATCAATTGAGGGTATTAGATAAAAATATTTCACAAAAAATGGATATTAGACCAAACTAAGATATTAGCAAGGTTTAATCTCCCCAACATCATTAAAAAAATAAGTGAGAGGAAGTGATTGTGAAATATCATTTTAATCGATTTAATAAAAGAGGAATGAATAAATAAGAACTATGATAAAATTGCAATTGGAAAACCAAAACCAACCTGATCACCCAATAATTATCACTATTTTTAATCAAATTATTTTTTAATTTGTTTTAAATCTTATATGTTATTGCTTTCTTTAGTTTTGTTTCATTGTTTTCAAAACTAAACAAATTAAAAAACAAAGTGACAAACATGATTGTTGTACACTCCTCTATGGAGAGAACCTAGGTTAACCACAATACTATATTTTAACTTAGTAAATAATTGTTTTTCACACACCCCAAAACATGAACATGCCACTGTAAACAAGGGAGTACAGGGTCTCTGATAATCTGTCCGCAGAAAACCCTACATGAAGGGTAGGTGAAGAGTAGCTACCAGAAGCTACAAGAGTACGCCTCAGCTATCTAACCACACTGGGTGCCACCTGATCTTGGGCCACCAAGGTCTCTATCAAGATGTTGGTCATATTCACAAGACAAAACACGTATGGGTGAAGCCCATGTAGGGGTCAGTAACACAATACTCACTAGGGACCCCACACCATGATGAAAAACCGCAAAGGAAAGCAAACACGAAGTAATGGATATCTCACATAGGTATAACCTAAATTAGAGAAATTAAGATTATCAGTCATAAATCTGAACATATTTTACTACTAAGGGACTCATCCCCGATGAGTCACTGAGGTTTGTTCGTCTGCCAGGCCACTGAGGTCCACTCAGCTACCGGGCCATTGAGGTCTGCTTGGCTACCGCTCGTCTTCCAGGCCACTAAGGTCCACTCTACTACTGATCATAATTTGGTCCACTGAGGTCTTCTCGGCTACTGATCATCTTCTAGTCTACTGAGGTTCACTAGGATACTTCTCCACACAACCAACCGCAGGATTCCCGTTCGCAGTGCGCTTGATTTCAGGAGAATCTACTCCTCAAGCTGTCGGTCATATCCAAGCTTCCACAAAATCTCATTTAGAGTATGTCAAAAGGAACTTCTCATTGAGAGATTCCCAACATTTCAAACATCTCATCGATCAGATGCATGATTTGGAAGTTATGGATGTTTTTGTAAAAAGGGGCTGGTGGGGTCTGTGTTAGGTCTGGACCGGTCAGACCGACCCGACCCAACCCGGGTTCGACCTGACCCAGGTCCGACTTGACCCAAGTCTGACCTGACTTGGTCCACTGGGCTTGACCTGAATAGCCTTCTCCCGCCTGACCTGCTGTGAGCGGGCCATATTGCCTCGCTCGAACGCGGCGGCGGTCGCCGCGTCCGCTCTCGGTCAACATGGCGGGTTCATCGCGGGACCCTCCAGCCGTGGTCCTACTGAACCTCAGCCCTTTAGCCACATGGCACGACTTGATTCCACATCCGCTGGAGACCCTTCTAGAAGCTATTTCTGGTGGCCCTCGTCCACTGCCCCATGACCGATGCTGCGGGGACCTCCACCGTCGTGGCGCATCGCCGACATGCACCATCTTCCGCACGCGGCTGCCACCATGTGCCGCTGCTGACCTTCATTGGTTCCATCACTAATAAGTCCTTATATATGCCACTAGAATTTCTCTGGTGGTCCATTATATGATTCACGAGTGATTTCGAGGTCCTCAAGTCGTTGTCATCCCTGCTACGGTTTCAAAGTAGCCTTATCGTCGATCCGGGGGTTCAGTCACGAAGAACACAAGAATGCCCAAAATGGAGGGATATGGACTTGTTCATGTCATCCAGATTCCTCCATGTTAGAATAAAAGGGATATGATTAACACTAAGTTTCTATCCCTTCGAACCGGAGATAAATAAATACACCCCATAAGAGCAAACGATCCGCAAATCAACCTATTAGTGGGTTGATCCGCATTCGTTGTTTAGAAATAAAGAATGGGAAAAATAATTCCATCAAGAACAAAACCCTACCTAGAAGTTAGAACATTAATTGGTGAGGATCATACCACTACGTTCATCACTCCACAATCCATTTTTGATGGCCATTCTTCTATCGTCTCTCGCCAATGCCAAATCTCTAAGGGTTCATAGCAATTCTCCAACATGCTAACGATCAGTACTCAGTCAAACCATTAAAGGTAGAGAATTCATTTTAATGTTTCTATTACACTATTTCATAAATGAAACATCATTTTGGTTATTCTAGGGTTGCAATGCCATTATGTTTCAATGAATTCAAAATTCAAAATAAAATAAACTTTGATGTTTATTTTTTTTCCTTAATATTTTTTTTAATAAAATTTCTTAAAAAATATGAAAACTAACTTTTTCTCTCACCCCGTGATGGTCAAGGTTATGTATTTTATTAGGTTAAGTCTTCATTCTGGATGCAACAGTTCCCTCATATTTTTAATCCGGGCACCTGTTTAGAAGCTTCCAAAACAAATCATGTGCGGTATTTTAAATAAACTTAAAAAAAGTTCAATCACTTAATTCCAGGATCACTGGGTTTCATAATCAAGTGCCTTATGAGTTCTTGGTCTCAAAATAATTCCATATAATTTTAAAACAATTACATGGAATTCCGAGGCATTATAATTTTACTAATATTTTGTGTGTCATAGTGACTGAACATGACTCCCTTATTGATTTTCACATATAGTTATTGATGTAATTCCCATGTTGCTTCACCCATAGTGTTAGTGTTGTGATAGACTTATTTCTTTACCTATGGTGTTGGTATAGATTATAATACTTGGGTTGTTGATTATACTATTATACGTCTAATATTTCCACATCCTAGGATCTAGTAAGATTCCAATGATGATTTTTTTATTTGATGATATTAGCTTTGAGATCCCCACAACACACATTTTTTTCATCACTTTTTACATTTCATGGAAATGTTAGAATAATTTAATTTTGTTTTCTATTATTAATTATAGTTCCACCATTTCTCCAATAATCACAAGAGCATCACAATCAAAACTTGTTGGATAAAACATATGCTTCTTTTTCTTAGATGTTAAGAGTGGTGATAACCCTAAATCCAACTGAGCTAGATTATGTGGGACAAAAAACAATAGATATTAAATTATCCATCATTTTTCATCAATGGGAATTTAAGAATATTTTGGAAGTTATCCTTTCAAAAATGAAGCTTCAAATTCCATAAATTTCATTCCAAATTCCTTTATTTCTATAATGATGGATTTTGAACTAGAATATGTGTATACCTAGTGGGTGGGGACTTTAATTTTTCCTAGGATTCCATTTGAATGTTTTCAATATGGTGAGTACCATGTCTCTGTTAAAAGTGGGTGCCCTAGACCCAACTTGTTTTGTACTTTGATTACCGCTACATGTATTTAGTTTTTTATAATACAAGTGTTTATCTTGCCATAATAGTGTAGATACTTCTGCATCCACTTTTTTTATGGAAATTTCCCTAGATTACCTGTCACATCAAAGGGTTATAGTAGATCCCATACTATAATTAGAACTCTGAGATTCCATGACCAATAATCTTAAAGTAACGTCCTATGGTCCAGTTACATCATTCTGAAAGGACACAGATGATGTGTGACCATCAGGTGCCAGGGGATCATAAGCATTGAGACTTCTTCTCATGAAGTTCACACTTGATGATCTCTAGTATTTGATATCATGAGGACATACCCACATAATAGGAACACCACATCTTTCAGGTGTCATTGGTTGTTCCTATCTACAGACATGTGTAATGGTATTTAGACTTGAGATCATTGTCAATGGATTTCATTTAATTACATACATTTGATGCAAGGAAAAAACCATGGCAACAAAGTCATGGTGAGGTAGTTTGTGTCGGGTACATCATTAATGGAATGGCATTGATTGAATGATCGAGAAAGGATTTTTTGCTTCTGAGTTCAGGAAGAGATATCTCAGGGCCTGGTTGATTAGGATGGTTGCACCTTCATTAAATCAATGGCCATGGTAGTGGAAGGTAAGACCATCCGAACAAATCAACAAATAAAATAAAGTAAGATAAATAATGATGACACTAGTGTGAATTCTGCTTTATTGAGATATCAATGATGAAGAGATTATATTACATAGACCGTGTTCGTAGGAAGGTAGTCATTGCTCTGACTTTATGTTGTCTCTATAGGGGCCTCGATGGGTTTCTAGACCCCACTCTTGGTTGGTGGATATTATTCACTGCTATTGAGATAATGACCTAGAGGATCACACACAATAGCGCTTTGAGAATCTGCCCTATTCTGGGAATAGGAATATAGAACTTGGTGGGCCCTGCCAAAGGGTCCAGTACTATCCAAGTTCTGTTGATCAACAAATAATAAATACATTCATTAATTATTCAAGTTTAGAATAATTTGTTGAATTTATTTATAACATGTATTTACAAGTTATATAGTAAATACAAGTATTAATATTATTCGAATGGATTTTAATATCCTAGGTTCGTTTAATATTAACAGGAGGTGTGAGTCGAGTTAAAGACTCAAATTTATCACGTAATATATTACGAGTAAGTGATAAATTATAAATATTATTTATGACATAATTTTATTTGCCATAAATAATTATATATAACACTTATATAGCATATTTTTATTACACGGGGGCTAGGAATCCATACCGTGTGTTTTAAACATTCCATATATAAGTCAGAGAGAGGATTCTCCCATAAAACTATTAATGTGTTGGGATTGATAGCTTCTCTCTTCTACTAGAATCTAGAGAGAGAGTCTCTCAAGCAAAGGAAGATCTTCAAGTTCATCCATCTCGGATTGAAGGATCTTGCCTTGCGGTGATCGTCACTACGCTGAAGTGAGCATTGAAGATCCATGCTCGCACCTAGATCTTGACGAACGGTGTGCGAGAAGATTCGTGAGGCATGTGTGGATGATCTAGAGGGCTTCGATGTCGGAGTCTTCGAGCAACGATCACCAGTGACTTGCGGTGGACTTGCATACGACAGAACCGAACTAGGTACATGTTCAATTTATTTGTGCTCTGTTTAAAACCTTGCGTGATCCTCGGACTGAACTCGGAAAAGATCACAAGAGTTGATAGGGTTATGTCACTCCGGTGATGTAGAAAATTTTAAATTCCCGGCCTACCGGATTCTGCTGCGCCGTCCCGGTACCTTACAGTGGTATTAGAGAGATCGCAAGGTTTTTCTGAGTCAAAAAAATTAAGATTCATTAAATTTAAGTGCTGGGTGTTAAAATGGTTCATTCAGATCTGACCATGCATTGTTTCATTTTCAAATGATCAAGCTACAATCATTTAAAAAATTTAATCGGATCGAAGTTGTAGTTTTTTTGTTCATCTGATTTTAATCTCAATAATTATTGAGATAAAATTAAATGTAATATTTTATTATTATAAAATAAAATAAAATATTTTATTATAAAATATTTTCCAAAGTAAATAGGTGTGGAAAAATATTTTCCACAAAAGGGGTGTGGAAAAATATTTTCCACAAAGTTTATAAAAAAAGGAAGGGAGACTAAGACCCCATTTTGGGGTCTTCCTCCTTTTATTTAAAAAAAAGGGGACATGGAGGTGGCATATTTGTCTAAGGAAAAATTTAATTTTTTTTAGAAGACCCAAAAGAGGGTCTTCTTCTTCACGCAGAGGCCGCACCCCCTAAGGGGCGAAAACCCTAGCCGGCCTCCCTGTCCGCCGGACCTCTGCCCTGTACTGCCCTCCTCCTTCGCCGTACTGGACCGTCGCCCCAAGAGCTGCCCAGAACCACGCTGCCCCACTCGGACTGAGCCCCACCAGACCACCACACCGTGCCGCTCCCACCCCGTCCTGGTCACGCCACCTTGGACCGAGCCCGGTCGGACCGCCGCACCGCACCGCTCTCACCCCGGTTGTCCCTCCTTCTTGTACAGGCTGAGCCCAGCACTGGCCACCGCTGGTCCTGGCCGCGCTGGACCAGGCCGCCGCCGGTCCAGGCCGTGCCGGACCAGGCCGCCGCCCCGCCGGCTGGCTGGAGCAGCGGGCTACCGGCCATGCAGCTATCTGGATTGTTGCCCCACCTCCTCCTGCTCCCTTTGCTCCTGGCCAGAAGATGCTGCCCCGCAGATGTCACTAGACCAGGCCAACATGTTGTGGTCACGCCGCGGTCACACCTCCACCACGCCACGGTCATGCCGTGGTCATGCCACGGTCACACTGTGGTAATGTCGTGATTTGGCCCTGCTCCAGGACGACACCCCGTGGTGGTTCGCAGTCCTTTCAGACTCCTCCCTGGCTAGAGGTAACCCCATCTTAAATAAGTTTTAATTAATTTAGTTTTTAAATTAAATTAATTAGAATTAATTTTGGGGTTTAAATTTATTTTAATCCGAAATTTTAATTTAATTTAATATTAAAATTAAATTAATGGTTTAATTTAATTTTTGGAATTAAAATTAAATTAAATAAATAGAACCGATAAATAAATTATTTGAATTTAATCAAATTCATTTAATTTATTAGAACACCCTTGCACTATTTAAATTTATTGCAATTTAATTTTATTGCACATTTTTTACCCTGACTGGTCTTGAGCTAGCGACTGACCCATGCATGTATGGCTTTATTTATTTAATTATTTATTCAATGTGTGTAATGATTGTAATATTTAATTAGATAAATGACGGTCTACGAATCGTCTTTTAATTCAAATATGTATAAGGTCCTGCATGTCCATTGCACTAGTTTTATTTTGTACCCCAAACCCCCTCGCCTGCGTGCGAGTATATTTGTAATTATACGATGACGATCCGAGATGAAGACCCCTCCATGTCGAGGTGGTAGTCCAAATAGGATTTGAGCGCTTTGCACTAGGGTCAGTGGCGAAACGAGTCACATTTCGACTCAGGTATGGATGACCCTAGGTAATTATTAATCAGTTATGGATTGATCATTATAGAATGCTCAAGACCAGTTGGATTACATGATTTACTTTATGCATAGTTTATTATTTTATGCATCTGCATGATTATTGCGTGATCACATAGAATAGTAAACAAGATAAAATACATAAAGTTGTGATGAATTATATTATATTTCATGTTTAGTTGTGAGCGAGACAACCCAGTTTGAACATAATAAACAGAAAATGATTATATTCATCAATAAATATTAAAAATTCCTCAAAATTATATTAAGTCTAATAAATGCATTCCATTTCTCACATCTAAACAAAACCGGCTGTTTGGAGTGCTCGTCAGCCATAGTTGAGAGTGCCTCTTACTACTAGGGCATTTTCATGAGATAACTGGGTCGAATTAACTAAATTGAGTAGTCAAGGATTAGTCTTAGATAACTTTCTATTACTTTAGAGGCAAGAGGTTGAGGGAATCAAGTTCGGATTCCAAAAGCTGGGACTTTACTCAACAATACAAGGAACCGCAAGCCAAGTGGTTGGCTAGCCTAGATCCTACCTTGAAACCCTCCAAGTAGTGGTGTATCCATAGCTTGTAGAATACGAGGAAGGTTTCGAGGATCCTTGACACTAGAATACTCAAGAGATAGAGTATTCTGAATCTAATTGTGAGGGATATTAAGGTTCGCTAAAATAGTGGGAGACATTAAAATGATATAATAATTTATTAATCATAAATGTCAAAAGGTAATCAAGACAAAGTACTAACTACTAAATGTTTATCTGATGTAGATTCAAAATGGAAATCACCAACACCACAAGTACTTTATCACTGTGATTGATTTTGGATAAAGAAAATATTCTGACCGGCAAAAACTTCTAGGAGTGGTACAGGTGCTTGCGCATAGTACTATGCCAAGAAAAGAAGTTATATGTGCTGGAATTCCCAATTCCTACTGATCCTCCTCAGGGAGAAATCAAGACGAAAAAAAATAAATGGAGAAATCATGTAGACAATGTGCTTGATGTACAATGCATCATGTTGTCATCCATGTCCTGCCAATTGCAAAAAAATTCATGAGGATGAGGATGCCTACAAGATGCTTTCACATCTCCAAGAACTATATCAGGAGAGGGCTAGGCAAGATAGGTATGAGATCTTAAGTGCGCTTTATAAGTTCAGGATAGTAGAAGGGAACCAATCCGGTCCTCACGTACTCAAGATTATTGGGTATATTGAGAGGCTTGAAACCCTTGGGTTCAAACTGAACCAAGAACTAGCAGTGGATCTCATTCTTTCCTCTTTATCGTCAAGCTTCTCAACTTTTATTTTCAATTATAATATGAATGATATGACAAAGTCACTTCTAGACCTTTTGGATTTAGTTCTCCAAGATGATAAGAATATGAAAAATACCAATTCATATTTCCTTATGGTGAACAAGAAAAGCAAGGTAAAGGCAAAGGGGTGTAAGGCCAAGTCAAGGCCTAAGACACCAATGCACCGTCCTGCAAAGAAGCCAAAGATTTAGAGGCAAAGTAATGAGTAGGAAGCTGTCTGATTTGGATGTGGCAAGAAAGGCCATTGGAAGAAGAATTTTAGATCTGGAAAGAAGAAGAAAACTAATGCTTCTACTTCAGGTATTTTTGTCATTGAATTCAATCTATCTTTATCTACAAGTTGGGTATTGGATACGACATGTGGCTCACACATTTGTATTCGTATACAGGAACCAAGTAGGTTCAAGAAGATTGAAAAAGGTCAAGTGGATCTCTGAGCTACAATTAGTGCAAGTATGGTAGCCTTGGCAGTGGGAGACTATCACTTAACCTTACCAACTAGTTTGGTTCTAGTTTTAAACAATTTATATTATGTACCTTATGTTACCAAAAACATTATCTCTGTCACGAACCGAATCTGGTCGCCTTCAAAATCGGCACCCGACCCGGTCCCTGGCAAGACCCAAAGGGCGTTCCCGATCCCCACGGGCTGGCACAAGTGCCCGGGTATCATAAAATGAGAATTGGGAACGATTTACCCGAGTTTATAAACATAAAACAACAGAAGAATCCAATGAAACAAATCTGGATTTTTCAAACCAAACAATCTTTTACAAAAATTCAGAACTGAATTACATATCTTTAAACAACTCAAAATGTTTATACCAAAGGTATAAATCCAAATAAGGACAGCCCAAGAACCCTCATGGTAAGGGGCACCGCCCTCAAGCCACCTCCACAAGACTTCACCACCAAGGACCTGCTAGAAACCCGAACCACTGGAAAAAAAATTGTACCCAACCTATGACAACAAAAAAAACCATGTCTACTTACACCCAAGGGTGTAAGTAGGGTGTGAGACAATTCCCATTAGGATACCACCACTAAGAGATTCCATGTGATAAACATTTAAAGACGAAAAGCATGCAAGTTTTCAAAAACATGAAAAGCTAGTTACAATTTCTAAAAGATGCAACTTTGAATAAAAACAGTTTTCAAGTGGGCTATCATTAAGAATCAACACTTTTAAAAATAATGTCAACACTACTGAATTTTCCAGCCAACTATACCGTATGCCGACGGTAAGTACAAAGTAAATTATGAGCACAAGAAATAGGAAGTAACCCCTAGGCACTAGCTAGCTGTGCGTCCCAGGTACCTCGTATCTCGGTGAGAGTAACCATCACAAATATCCATTCTCATGCACGAGCCACTAGTAGGGAACATACCCATAACCTAGTGGTCCCCAATCATCATCATCATAGTTTAGTTAGAGTTGTAAGCGTCAATCTTGCTAAGTGAAACTGAGGCCAAACCCCACGGATTCACTAGCATACTAGTACACATCCACCCACCTAGATACCCAGGTTTTCCCCTTGTGCTCAAACAAGTTCAACAAGTCAAGAAATATACATTGAACATGAAAATATCATTTCCACATCACAAATTCACCAAACAGACCATATTTATACCACACAAGTCACAAAAATCCATTTTTCATTCAAAATGATTTTGAAATCTGAATCACACCAAAATAGCCCACAACACGTTTCACATTTCTTCAACACTTCCACAAAACCATTAAACAATTTTATAAAACAATTATAAGATATTTAAACTCATATAACAGCCCACACACATGGAATATAACACTTCTTTCATAATCAAAAATTCAATTTTTCACATCACACTCACACAAAACACTCCACATCACTTTGACATCACTTTCACTCCTCAATATCTCCTTCAAACAATTTAATAAAATATTTCCAGAATGATACATATCACATAACAACATTTTCACAAATGAAATGGTCCTTTTAAAAATATACTCCTACCAAAACAGTTTGCTGATATAGTTTCACCTATTATACAACCCAATAAACCATTCAAAACTTTCATAAAACAATTATAAAGAGTATATCCAAACTTTGCACATAAAATCCATTTCAAAAACCTCTTTTTAAGATAAAAGCACACCAAGACCCTACCAAAACAGAATTGGCATCCCAATCAACATGTAATAATCCACTTTCAAATATTATATAATCACCTTGAATAATATCACAAAAGATACCCATGAGAACACACAAATCCATAAAACACTTTCAAGGAGTATAACAAGGTTATACAAATAAAACCATTCAAATACAACCCCTTTTTAGGCCCACATGGAACTATATCATCGCCCAACCATAATTGTCAGCCCCTTTCAACAACTAATAAACCACTTCTACATTTTACAAAACTACCACAAGAGATAACACATGAAATACATTTGAAAAATACACACTTCAAGCAAAAATGTAACTTTAAAAACAAATGCTTTACTATTGCTACCAAAAATGATTTTCTCATAATTCACAGCACATAAGTAACATATAAATTATTTAATCAAGCAAACTAACTCATCATTAAATGGTTATCCACGGAATCACCTACCAAATGTGTCGAAACCCTCAAATATTGGGGCGAAACATCAACCGCATGACCGCCGCACCTCAAGGAAGTTAAAAGAAACCTAAAACCTCAATATTTCACCCTAAATACAGTAATTTAGAACCTATGCACGAAACCTAACTTCTGTAATTTTTTATAATTCAAGAATTAGGGAAGAAACCCTAAGCAATTTGAAAGAAGAAAGAAATAGACTCACCTACTTGAAGTATCCTGAATTAATCACTCTAAAAACAATAGTTTCTGAAATTGAAAACAGCCAAAATTCATGTATTATTCGAACAAGACATAGGAGGTAATTTGGGAACTTGAATGGAGGGAAAATAGTAATAATTGAG
Source organism: Viscum album (assembly GCA_963277665.1). Classification (NCBI taxonomy): domain Eukaryota; kingdom Viridiplantae; phylum Streptophyta; class Magnoliopsida; order Santalales; family Viscaceae; genus Viscum; species Viscum album. The sequence continues at coordinate 1,874,374,941 of OY728150.1, read as the reverse complement.
AGAGTTAAGAAGGGATGAATTTACCTCTTCAATCTGGCTGATTTGAGACACCCTATGAAGATCAGCCCTAATTCGCAATATCAAAGAGCTCCAAGGAGGGGGGGAAGGTAATGGGAGCGCTCCTGGGTTTCTTAGGGTCGAGTGGGAGGTGGAATCACCGAAAAAACGAAAATAGTGAAGGAGATATAAAAAATTTAAAAATTATTTTTAATGCAGGAAATGGGCCTTCGGGCAGGCCCAATATCTTAAATAAAAACCCATATCCACTATGATTATGGATTTATAAAGGCTCCAAATTTATATTTTGGTGTTAATAGGTCAGAGGAGACCATTTAGGAATTGGAATGAAGGAAAAATATTAAAAAAATGAAAAAGTTATAAAGGAAACAAATTTTATTTTTAAATCTGGAATTGGGCTCACGGTTTGGCCCAATTCATGAAAACTCATCTATTTATCCATAAAACCTTTGGAAACCATTCAAAACAAAGAATGAAAGGAAAATAAATGAAATTTAAATTCAAAATATGTCATGTATGTGACAATTCTCCCCACCATAAAAACTTTCCATCCCCGGAAAGCTATAGAAAGGCCAGATACGAAAGCCAAACCGAACTGATAAACCAAGATGTACTCCCATTCCAGGTTTCACCCCCAAAGGCCAAAACACCTCCATTGATCAATTAAGGAAGGAATAATTCACAACAAAATCATACACCACTTTCCTGAAACAATAAATCACATTCAGGCTTTATCCCAAAGGAAAACACCTCAAACACTATCAGAACAAGACTCAAGCAATTCACTCAAACGAACAACAACATCGAACAAGGTTACACATACCTTTCTATAACTAAACCATTGGGCACACTCCAATCTCAATGGTTACTCAAGGAAGATTTAGGTAGCTTGATAGATCCGAATGAGACTACCTACCACCAATCCTTGACCATGGATAAATCTAAGTTATTGGTACGGGGGAAAAAAGGCTCCTCACCATAAGAACCAACAATCTTAATCGACCAGCATGGGCCGGTAAAGAAAGACCCAAAAATATAAAGTGTTGGGACGACCACATGGTTAGTCTGCATGTTTTGAGAAACCATGAACTAACAGTGGAGATTCTTCTATCTACATGGTTTTTTTTGGGGGGGGGCATGGTCACTACTAACCAAGTGCAAACCGTGTGGTCAACCTGTCTAGCCAAACTTCATTCCTTTCTCTAAAGACTCAATGGAAACCAAAGAGGGAGGGAATAACATTGTGTGATGACATGGGTACAAGACCCTCCACCTATTTCCACTGAACGGGAACAACAGATGAAATATGATGACACCATAGGTTTAAACTCTTATTATCTTTCATATTGAGGATAGGACTTTGCACAAGGGTTTAAATGACACTGGGGTTTCCCCTGACTACGCGCCAGCTTCTCTCCGGGACCTATGGCTGGAGCTCAAAATATTGAAGCATCTTCGGCCTCGCAGTTAGGCTTTGGAAACCACCTGAATGAAAATTCTTCTTTCGTTGCAAACAACAACTACACCACAAACCCCCCGATAAGTTTTTTCCAAGACATAACACATTCCAAACTCACTTTACCCTAAATTGATATTTCACTGAAACAAGGGATTAAAATATGTACACACATCACACTTTGTTTGTTCGGGTGAGAAACAATATAAGTAAAGAACACTTATACCCACCTTCCTCTAAAATGGAATATTTTTTTTATGTTTTTTTTCAAGGGAGACATTCTCCCAACATAATAGAGACTCTCAGATGATTGCCCAACTTTCACCTTTACAGTCAATCGAGCACATGACATCACGAGGAATCACCGAACATGACCATTGCGACTGATATAAACAATGAATAGAGAGGGAACTTGTACAACATCCCAAAACAACACACAATTCTAGAAAGTGTCCATAATATCCTCTCATGACCAGATTTCCCACACTAGTAGTTTAACATGAACTCCTTCTTCAAAGAGACTATGAAGGACCGAGAGTTCTTCTTAGACACTATCCAAATACTCATCCATGCTAACAACCCCAGAACACTTCCACCTTCGAAAAATTAGGAAACTTAAGAGGCTAAGGTCACTTTCAACCATCCATAATCAATCTCCCACTACAAGAGGATACACAAAACCAATAAAGGAAAGGGTGTATACTCAATCTAAAAAGCTCAAGAAATAGATTCCTTATATTGATCAACTGGAGGATTTTCTAATGGAGAAACAATCTGGGTTGCGCTTCATTTATGCATTAACCTTTAATGGGGGCGTACCTTATCCAATGAGAGAACCCAAGGACCCAACCAATCTGGTCCATTGGTCAAAACACGACATAAACCAGCTCCAAACACATGAAGGGAACTATCATAAAGGCATCCCAATTTTTTTTCAAAAGAGACCACTAACCGTCCCTACAACACAACTTACCGACCAAACACAAACCCAAAACACAGTTCAAACAGAAGGGGTTCTTGAACTCAAGACATCCCACAACATCAACAATTTCAAAAACCCATAATACAAAGCATACCAAACTATTCATCAAGACATCATGTTTTTCTTTAAAACCAATTCTTTGAAAACAAACGGTTTAGCAGTAAGCGTATCCACCAATGGTACCCCATGCACCTCACACATGCAGGTTTTTGTGCCACACCAAACACCCTCCTCATATCTGTCCTGCCACTCATCCAGTCATGCCATCAACCATCCATCATCCCATATAACCCCATGCATGTGGTCGTTAATGGAAATACCAAAGGTTAAAACGAAAATTCTTCCCACTTTTCAAAACCAAAACGGTCAACCAACACATCATTTTTTCTCATAACTGCTTGCCATGAGATCAAAATCCCAACTCACATCTTACAAAAATTTTCAGAAAGTCACAAACATTTAGAAAATAACTCACTTTCAAGATATTCACATCAATTTCAAAACATCTCATCCCATTAAAACAAACTCTGATTGTTTAGAAAACTCTATTGGAAACACTTTTCAAAACCAACTTCAATATAGTTCCTGCTTTCAAAGAGGTGTAAGCACACCATTTTACATTTCAAAACAATTCTGAAAATTAAGTTCCGCCATTTCATAAACCAAACCATTCCCTACTTATTTGAAAATAATTTCAAAAAAACTTTACACTTCATAAAACCAAAGTGCTAAGGTTTCAAAACCTAAGCACAAAACAATGAAAGAGGAAACAAGTTTCAGTGGGTGACTTGGAAATATGGTTGGCAGCCATATTCCAATCACTTCACTGTCACAGAGAGTGTTCTAGGGAATATCCTTGGCTCCACATGGCTTGCCAGGACTTGCGAGCTCACTAGGACCATTAAACCAACTCTCTTTTCATTTCCCTTAATCATCATCGAACCATGAAAACCGAAGGACTTAGATAAATCCCGACTTCTCTTGGAAACATGAATCCCATTATGAGGTGTGGTGATCAGGAACACTACCCATAACTAGAATTACATGTCCCAACAATCCTAACTCCAGACTATCCTGACTCTTCCCCAAATAACATGACCCAAAGAGTTAACCTGAACCTCCTTTGATACCATTTTGTCACGAACCGAATCTGGTCGCCTTCAAAATCGGCACCCGACCCGGTCCCTGGCAAGACCCGAAGGGCGTTCTCGATCCCCACGGGCTGGCACAAGTGCCCGGGTATCATAAAATGAGAATTGGGAATGATTTACCCGAGTTTATAAACATAAAACAACAAAAGAATCCAATGAAACAAATCTGGATTTTTCAAACCAAACAATCTTTTAAAAAAATTCAGAACTGAATTACATATCTTTAAACAACTCAAAATGTCTATACCAAAGGTATAAATCCAAATAAGGACAGCCCAAGAACCCTCATGGAAAGGGGCACCGCCCTCAAGCCACCTCCACAAGACTTCACCGCCAAGGACCTGCTAGAAACCCGAACCACTGGAAAAAAAATTGTACCCAACCTGTGAAAACAAAAACAACCATGTCTACTTACACCCAAGGGTGTAAGTAGGGTGTGAGCCAATGCCCAGTAGGATACCACCACTAAGAGATTCCATGTGATAAACATTTAAAGACGAAAAGCATGCAAGTTTTCAAAAACATGAAAAGCTAGTTACAATTTCTAAAAGATGCAACTTTGAATAAAAACAGTTTTCAAGTGGGCTATCATTAAAAATCAACACTTTTAAAAATAATGTCAACACTAATGAATTTTCCAGCCAACTATACCGTATGCCGATGGTAAGTACAAAGTAAATGATGAGCACAAGAAATAGGAAGTAACCCCTAGGCACTAGCTAGCTGTGGGTCCCAGGTACCTCGTATCTCGGTGAGAGTAACCATCACAAATATCCATTCTCGTGCACGAGCCACTAGTAGGGAACATACCCATAACCTATTGGTCCCCAATCATCATCATCATAGTTTATTTAGAGTTGTAAGCGTCAATCTTGCTAAGTGAAACTGAGGCCAAACCCCACGGATTCACTAGCATACTAGTACACATCCACCCACCTAGATACCCAGGTTTTCCCCTTGTGCTCAAAAAAGTTCAACAAGTCAAGAAATATACATTGAACATGAAAATATCATTTCCACATCACAAATTCACCAAACAGACCATATGTATACCACACAAGTCACAAAATTCCATTTTTCATTCAAAATGATTTTGAAATCCGAATCACACCAAAATAGCCCACAACACGTTTCACATTTCTTCAACACTTCCACAAAACCATTAAACAATTTTATAAAACAATTATAAGATATTTAAACTCATATAACAGCCCACACACATGGAATATAACACTTCTTTCATAATCAAAAATTCAATTTTTCACATCACACTCACACAAAACACTCCACATCACTTTGACATCACTTTCACTCCTCAATATCTCCTTCAAACAATTTAATAAAATATTTCTAGGATGATACATATCACATAACAACATTTTCACAAATGAAATGTTCCTTTTAAAAATATACTCCTACCAAAATAGTTTGATGATATAGTTTCACCTATTATACAACCCAATAAACCATTCAAAACTTTCATAAAACAATTATAAAGAGTATACCCAAACTTTGCACATAAAATCCATTTCAAAAACCTATTTTTAAGCTAAAAGCACACCAAGACCCTACCGAAACAGAATTGGAATCCCAATCAACATGTAATAATCCACTTTCAAATGTTATATAATCACCTTGAATAATATCACAAAAGATACCCATGAGAACACACAAATCCATAAAACACTTTCAAGGAGTATAATAAGGTTATACAAATAAAACCATTCAAATACACCCCCTTTTTAGGCCCACATGGAACTATATCATTTCCCAACCATAATTGGCATCCCCTTTCAACAACTAATAAACCACTTCTACATTTTACAAAACTACCACAAGAGATAACACATGAAATACATTTGAAAAATACACACTTCAAGCGAAAATGTAACTTTAAAAACAAATGCTTTAGTATTGCTACCAAAAATGGTTTTCTCATAATTCACATCACATAAGTAACATGTAAAATTATTTAATCAAGCTAACTAACTCATCATTAAATGGTTATCCACAGAATCACCTACCGAATGTGTCGAAACCCTCAAATATTGGGGCGAAACATCAACTGCATGACCGCCGCACCTCAAGGAAGTTAAAAGAAACCTAAAACCTAAATATTTAACCCAAAATACAGTAATTTAGAACCTATTCACGAAACCTAACTTCTGTAATTTTTTATAATTCAAGAATTAGGGAAGAAACCCTAAGCAATTTGAAAGAGGAAAGAAATAGACTCACCTACTTGAAGTATCCTGAATTAATCACTCTAAAAACAATAGTTTCTGAAATTTAAAACAGCCAAAATTCAGGGATTCTTCGAAGAAGACATAGGAGGTAATTTGGGAACTTGAATGGAGGGAAAATAGTAAGAATTGAGAGATTTAAGAAGGGATGAAGTTACCTCTTCAATCTGGCTGATTTGAGACACCCTATGAAGATCAGCCCTAATTCGCAATATCAAAGAGCTCCAAGGAGGGGGGGGGGGAAGGTAATGGGAGCGAGCCTGGGTTTCTTAGGGTCGAGTGGGAGGTGGAATCACCGAAAAAACGCAAATAGTGAAGGAGATATAAAAAATTTAAAAATTATTTTTAATGCAGGAAATGGGTCTTTGGGCAGGCCCAATATCTTAAATAAAAACCCATATCCACTATGATTATGGATTTATAAAGGCTCCAAATTTATATTTTGGTGTTAATAGGTCATAGGAGACCATTTAGGAATTGGAATGAAGGAAAAATATTAAAAAATGAAAAAGTTATAAAGGAAACAAATTTTATTTTTAAATCTGGAATTGGGCTCACGGTTTGGCCCAATTTATGAAAACTCATCTATTTCTCCATAAAACCTTTGGAAACCATCCAAAAAAAAGAATGAAAGGAAAATAAATGAAATTTAACTTCAAAATATGTCATGTATGTGACAATCTCTGTGTCAAGTCTAACACTATGGGTTTTTATTTCAAGTTTGGAAATAAATGTTGTCTCTTTTATAGGGATAACATATGTTATGGTATGGAACATCTTAACAACAGTTTATATATGCTGGAACTAGAGAACTCAGTAATGGAAATCAATGAAAAAAATATCCAACATGACTCAAATATCACCCGCCTATGGAACTTTAGTCTTGGTCATGTAAACAAGAAGCGATTACGAAGATTTCATCAAGAAGGGTATCTAGAATCGGTATAGTTAGAACCTTTAGATTTATGTCAAGCTTGTTTACAAGGAAATATGACCAAAGCACCTTTCTCAGGAATGGGAGAAAGATCCAATGCAGTGCTGGAATTAATATATACTGATGTATGTGGTCCATTTCCAGTAGAGGCAAGGGGTGGTTTTCTATACTTCATTACTTTTAACGATGACTATAGTAGGTATGGCTATATCTACTTAATGGGGGTATAAGTCATATTCCTTTCGGATTTTTAAGGAATACCAAAATGAATTAGAAAACCAATTTGGTAAGAAGATAAAAGCACTCCGCTCAAATAAAGGTGGAGAATATCTTAACCAAGCTTTCATTGATCATTTGAAGGAGTGTGGGATAGTATCCCAACTCACTCCTCCTTATACACCACAATGGAATGTTGTTAGTGAAAGTAGGAATATGACCTTTCTTGACATGGTCAGATCAATGATGAGTCATACAACCCTTCAATTATCCTTTTGGGGATACTCCTGATAGATAGCTGCATATAACCTTAACTAAGTATGAACTAAAGCTGAATATGGAATTCCATATCAGTTATGGTATGGAAAGAAACCCAACCTAACACTCATACGTGTATGGGGGTGCGAGGCATTTTTCAAGACTTTACCAAGTGACAAATTAGCATCTATAATCACTAAGTGCATCTTTATAGGTCATCCTAAGGAAACTAGAGGATACTACCTATATAACCCTTTAGATAGAAAAGTCATTATGTAAAGATAAGCCACATTTCTAGAAAGGGAACACATTTCTATTGGAAATAGTGGGAGAAAGATTGACTTCGATGAAGTTAATGCTCTAGATGCATAAGAGTTGGTAGAGGAACAATCTCCACTAGAACAAGTGTAAGAAGAAATTGTTCCTGATACACAGATACTACATAGGTCTACACGAGAGGTTAGAGAACCAGAGCGTTATGGTTTTCTTATCACCGAGTCAGGTGAAACATTAGTCCTTGAGGATGATGAACCTCTAACCTACAAGGAAGTAGTAGAAAGAAAAGAAGCTGCTAAATGGAAAGAATCCATGAATTCTGAGATGGAGTCCATGTGCCAAAATCAAGTTTGGATATTGGCAGACCCTCTAGCTGATGTAAATCCCGTTGGATGAAAATGGGTATTCAAGAAGAAGATGGACATGGATGGTGAGGTTAATACCTTTAAATAAAGACTAGTTGCAAAGGGTTTCAGGAAACGTCAAGGCATTGACTATGATGAAACCTTCTCACCAGTAGCAATGCTTAAATCCATCAGAATATTTCTTACAATAACAACCTTTCATGATTATGAAATTTGAAAAATGGATGTCAAACCTGCTTTTCTAAATGGGAAGTTGGTTGAAGATGTCTATATGACTCAACTTGAAGGGTTTTTCAAGTCAAAGAATGTCAATAAAGCATGCAAGCTGCAGAGATCCATTTATGGATTGAAGCAGGCATCAAGATCATGGAATGTTCGTTTTGATGAGGCCATAAGAGATTTTGGATTTTTCAAAAATGAAAGTGAGCATTGTGTCTATAAAAAGGTTGAAGGGAATGCCATTATTTTCCTAGTATTATATTTTGATGACATATTAATTATGGGAAATGAGGTACAAGTCTTATAGTCAGTTAAGACTTGGTTTAATGAATGCTTCTCCATGAAAGACTTAGGTGAAGCAGCCTAAATTATAGGGATAAAGATCTATCGAGATAGATCTCAAAGGATGCTTGGGCTAATTCAAAGTACATATATTGAAAAGGTACTCAAAAGGTATAGTATGGAACAATATAAGAGGGGATTTTTACCTATGTCATATGGTGTAAATCTCTCTAAGAAAATGTGTCCACAAACACAGGAGGAGATTGACAGAATGAGTAGAGTCCCTTATACTTTGGAAGTGGGTTCTATCATGTATTCCATGCTATGCACTAGGTTTGATGTCACCTTTTCTTTAAGCATGGTGGGTAGATATCAATCCAATCTAGGAGAGCTGTATTGGACAGCTGTTAAAACTATCCTAAAGTACTTGAGGCATACTAAGGATATGTTCCTGGTGTATGGAGGAGATGAGGAACTAGTTTTAAGGGGATACACTAATGCTAGTTTCCAAATAGATCATGATGATATGAAATCGCAGTCAGGTTACATCTTTTTCCTGAATGGTGGTGCAGTGAGCTGGAGAAGCTCAAAGAAAGCTGTGGTTACTGATTCTACAGCAGAGTCCGAATATATTGCAGCTTCCGATGCAGCAAAGGAAGAAGTCTGGATACACAGATTTATATTAGACATTGGTGTTGTACCTAGCAGTGCAGACCCTATTCTAGTATATTGTGACAATACTGCTGTAGTGGTGCTTTCCAAGGAGCCTTGGTCTCACCAGAGGACAAAGCATATTCTTCGGAAGTTTCATCTCTTGAGGGATTTTACTCAAAGAGGTGAAGTGACAGTTAACAGAGTATCCACATAGGAAAACATGTCAGACCCCTTGAATAAATCCATTTCTCAGCAGAAACATGATTCACATGTGAGGGATAGCAGATTGAAACCTGTTAGCAGTTGGCTCTAGTGAAAGTGGGAGTGTTGAAAGTGGGTTCCCTAGACCCAACTTGTTTTGTACTTTGATTACCACTACATGTATTCAGTTTTTTATAATACATGTGTTTATCTTTCCATAATAGTGTAGGTACTTCTGCATCCACTTTGTTTATGGTAATGTCCGTAGATTACCTATCACCTCAAAAGGTTATAGTAGACCCCAAGCTATAATGAGAACCCTGATATTCCATGACAGTAATCTTAAAGTATCATCCTATGGTCTAGTTACATCATTCTGAAAGGACACATATGATGTGTGACCATCAGGTGCTGGAGGCTCATAAGCATTGAGACTTCTCATGAAGTTCGCACTTAATGATCTCTAGTAGTTGAGATAATGAGGACAGGCCCACATAATATGAACACCACATGTTTTAGGTGTCATTGGTCGTTCCTATCTATAGACATGTGTAATGGTCTTTAGAATTGAGATCATTGTCAATGGATGTCATTTAATTACGTACATTTGATGTAAGGTGAAAACCATGGAGACAAAGTTGTGGTGAGTTAGTTTGTGTCAGGTATGTCATTAATGGCATGGCATTGATTGAATGATTGAGAAAGGATTTGTCGCTTCCAAGTCTAGGAAGAGATATCTCAGGGCCTGGTTGATTAGGATGGTTGCATCTTTATTAAATCCATGACCATGGTAGTGGAAGGTAAGACTGTTTAGACAAATCAACAAATAAAATAAATCAAGATAAATAATGATGAAACCAGTGTGCATTCTGCTTTATTAAGATATTGATGATGAAGAGATTATATTACACGGACGTGTTCATAGGAAGGTAGTCGTTACTCTAAATTTACCTTGTCTCTATAGGGGCCTCAATGGGTTTCTAGACCCTACTCTTGGTCGGTGGATATTATTCACTACTATTGAGATAAAGACCTAGAGGGTCACACACAATAGTACTTTGAGAATCTTCCCTATTCTAGGAATAAGAATATAGAAATTGGCGGGCCCCACCAAAGGGTTTGAGTACTATCCAAGTTCCATTGATCACCAAAGAATAAATAAATTCATTAATTATTCAAGTTTAGAATAATTTGTTGAATTTATTTATAACATGTATTTATAAGTTATATAGTAAATACAAGTATTAATATTATTCGAATGGATTTTAATATCCTAGGTTCGTTTAATATTAGAAATAGGTGTGAGTCAAGTTAAATACTCAAATTTATCACGTAATATATTATGAGTAAGTGATAAATTATAAATATTATTTATGGCATAATTTTATTTGTCATAAATAATTATTTATAACACTTATATAGCAGACGTTTATTACACGGGGGATGGGAATCCATACCACGTGTTCTAAACATTCCCTATATAATTTGGAGAGAGGCTTCTCCCATAAAACTACTCATGTGTTGGGATTGAGAGCTTCTCTCTCCTATTAGAATCTAGAGATAGAGTCTCTCAAGTGAAGGAAGATCTTCAAGTTCATCCATCTCAGATTGAAGGATCGTTCCTTACGGTGATCATCGCTGCACTGAAGTGAGCATTGAAGATCCACGCTAGCACCCAGATCTCGACGAACGACACAAGAGCATATTCGTGAGGCGTGTGTGGATAATCTAGAGGGATTAAATATCGGAGTCTTCGAGCAACGATCACCAGAAACCTACAGTGGACTTGCACACGACAGAACCGAACTAGGTACATGTTAAATTTATTTGTGCTATGTTTAAAACCTTGTGTGATCCTCGGACTAAACTGGGACAAGATCACCGAAGTTGACAGGGTTATGTCACTCCGGTGATGTAGAAAATTTTAAATTCTTGGCCCACCAGCTTCCGCTATGCCGTCCCGATATCTTATAGTCTCTATCCTTTTTGAGTTTGAGTTCATGAAAACTGGACTAATGAAATTGATATTTATGATTAAACAACTTTGACCAAAATGATGTTGGTGTTTAATGTCATAAAATTTTTATAAAAGAGATGTGGTGATCTACACAATAACATAGTTTAGGTAAACACGTCACGATTGGAGAACCCAATACTAATTTTGAAATCATTTAAGATAGGTTCACTTAATTTGTGGTTATATTTCTTGTTCTTGAAAAGGTGATATAGTTTATTTAATAGTAAGTGAAAGGTGATAACTCGGCATGAATGAGTAGTGGACTACATTAGTATAAACAACCTCAGGAAGGGGTGCATGGAGTTTATGGAAATAGTTCACAAACCAATGATAAAGGGTATGATGTTACTACCAAGATGGGCCTCAAGATCTAAGAGCACTCTAACACCTTCGAATAAGGAATGAGAAAAATGTAAATCATAACTCAAGTTATTTGAATTGGAATGTAGTTTTAATTAAATATATTTTATCCATGTTAAGTTTCTAATATTTCAAGACCAAATATGGATGAGGTTACTATATTACGGGGAAGGGGGTATGAATCTTATGAAGTCATTGAATGGGTCTAATATTGGTGGTTGGGATGTCAAGACATATCCAATGGACCTCTCTAAAATGTTTAAAGGTCATATAAGATGAACCATATTCCATGTAGTTCAAATTTAGTTGAAATAGAATTGTATTGAGTGAAATTTAAGATCATACGATGAAGAACATTATGGAAAGGGATTTTCATAGATCTAGATCACACATAATATGACATTGTCTTGTCTTAGTGCCCAGTTAGTGGAGAAAACCCTATATGATTTGATGAAGTCTCATACAACAAATTTAAGTTGGAGTTTGATTAGGGTGAAACTAACGACTAAGTATAAAATAATAAATCTAGATGTTGTTAGTGGAGAAAACCCTACATGAGTTGATGACTGAGTATAAAATAAGAAATCTAGATTTTGTTTAATTAGGGAATAAATTGAGTTATTAAGAAAACATATATTTTGTTAGCCCTACCTATCTAAATCTACATGAGACACTTTTTGGACACCCTAGTCAAATAACCATAACAACACATGTAATAAATCCTTCCACCTGCAAGCACTATATGGTGAATCCCCTCAAAGGTACAAATGATATAATTCAAGTGATTATCAAATCATATTTTATTATTAGAATAATTTAATATATAAATATATAAATTATTATTTTATTACAACTTTAATAAATTATATGAATGAATTATTAACTATTGATATTCAATGTTATGAAGTGTTCGTGACATTTAGGTTGATGCATCCATCAAAGGTACCAAACCTAGATTTTCTTTATTAAATTTTCTTTTAAAGGTTAAAGAATATTTTGGGAGTTGATGTTTTTAACATCATGAATGAGTTTTGGAGAGGTAAGAATTATCTTGAGACTTATAAACTCTTTTTGAATATTTTAGAAAATTGAATATGGAAAATCATACCATATATTAGTTTATTACCATAGTTATTTTCTTATTTTGAATTGAGACATGATGTACTTAAAAGGATCAGGAAAGAAACATAGTTTCTTCTAGTGATGAGTGACAGGGAAATTCTTTTCATGAAAGGAATGAAACTTGAGAAATTTTTGATTATGTAATGAGTTAATGCTTATAGATTTTATTATGTGTATTTATAAAGGATGGACCCAATTGTACTTCATGTGAGATACATATACATTGTTCTCAGGGTGCACAACTAATTGATTTGGTATGAGCCAAGGATCATTGGGATAATGTAGTGTTTGTAGTAAACTGGAACACGAGTGTTTCTTGGTTGCGAGTGTGCTCACTGACTAAGGAACATATCCATTGGGACTCTGGTGTTGTAGTGAAGGATAATTGATATAACAGGACAATGGAATCATGGATAAGGGATATCAAATAGTGGGGAGCACAATATCAAATAATTTTGAAAATATTATTATTACACCTACCTTTGGAATAATGTGATGGAATCAAACAACACTGATTGATTTGGGATGAATCGAGGTGTTTTATATGTATCTTTTATAAATTGTTTCTATTGGGATCTATGTCTTTGTGAAAATTCCTAAGTGTATCTTTTAAAATGATTCAAGTGTTTTGAAATGTTTCTTAGAGGGATGTCGCTCATTTTAAATGATTAAGATTATTGGGTCATGAAGTTGTCTTGAATGCTTAAAAAATGAATTGTGGTTTTGTGAGAGTGTTTGGAACTGATTGATTTATTTTAAAAAGGGTGTGTTATTTTACAGAGAAATTTATGTAAATGGTTGGTTTTTTTAATGGTATTTCAAGTGTGATTTTTAAATAGTTTTCAAAAAATATTTGATCTATATTTTTTCACAATATTTTAAGTTTATATTTTTATAGAATTAGGAAAACCATTAAATTATATAAATATTTTGTGTATTTATTTTGTTAAATGTTAATATCACCAAATCAAATAGAATGTATATGAATAAATATTGGATGGATTCCAATTGTTTGATAAGAGAGTATGGATATGTAGTGAAAGAGTTCATCAAGTTTGCAAAAGATCATGCATATGAACCTTCTCAAATCCTTTTTCTGTGTTTATGCTGTTTTTATTCAAGACAAGTTAGTCCAGAGGAGTTGGAAGAACACTTGATCTATCACGGAATATATCAAAGTTATAAATGTTGGAATAAACACATGGAAAAAGCGAATATAGCTAGTGGCTGGGATAAAAATGAATTTTATGGATCACCTGATATGATTACAAGGGTGAACAATGAAGAATACCATATCAAGGATGTGATTATAAATGTCAATGATAATGAAGATTGTATTGAGGAAATGACAATGAAAGTTGAAGATAAACTTTGTGATTGACCAAAATTGTTTGATCAGTTAAAGAGTTGTGCAAAGATGCCTTTGTATGGTGGTTGCACTAAATATACAGCATTTTCAGCTGTACTGAAGCTGTATAATTTGAAAGCAGTCAACAGATGGAGTGAAGCCAATTTTACAGAATTACTTTCTCTCTTGAATGACATGCTCCCAAAAGATAATGAGCTCCCGAGCCAAACGTACGCTGCCAAATAAATTCTACGTTCGATGGGTATGATCTCTGAATGAATACATGCCAACCTGAATGATTGTATACTATTTCTCAAGGACCATAAATCACATAGAGAATGTCCAAAGTGTGTTTCTTCTTGGTACAAGAAAGATGAATCTGATCCTATGAAAGTTGTATGGTACTTTCCAATCATTCCAAAGTTTAGGCGCCTATATGGAAGTGAGGAGACCACATGACAATTGATGTGGCACACAGATAGACGAAATCAAATAGGAAACTACATCACCCCATAAACTCTCCTCAGTGAAAGATAATCGATAATGAGTATCCTGATTTTGGAAATGAGTCGAGAAACCTTTGTCTTGCGTTATCTACAAATGGAGTGAATCCTTTTGGTTTTTAAAGAACTCACAGTACATGGCTGGTTATGTTGGTAAATTATAACCTGCCACCATGGTTATGCATGAAATGAAAACACATCATGCTATCTATACTTATATCAAGACCGAAACAACTGGGTAATGATATTGATGTTTATTTGGCTCCATTGATCAAGGATTTGAAATTATTATGGGATTAAGGTGTTATGTTGTATAATGATTATAGAAATAAATATTTCATGTTGAGATCCATGTTGTATGGGATGATAAATGACTTTCCTACTTATGAGAATTTTTCAGGATATATCATTAAAGGAATTCATGGGTGTCCCGTCTGTGAACAAGGTACATATTCAATTAGGTTGAAACATTTTTTGAAAACCGTGTTTCTAGGACATCATAGATTTCTACCTCGACGACATAAGTACCAATCTTGGACGAAATCATTTAATGAAAGTTCAAAAGAACATACAACACCATCTCCACTAACTGGTGATCGACTGTTTAAGAAATTAAAAGATGTATACATTGCTTTTGGTAAACTATTTTTGAAAAACCTTATGAAAAATAGTTGGAAGAAGAGATAATTTTTTTTTGAATTACCATACTGGAATTGTATGTATTCGAGACACTTTATTGATGTTATGCATGTTGAAAAAATGTATGTGACAGTTTCATCGACACATTGCTAAATACACCCAAAAAAACAAAGGATGTAATTAAGGCTAGGTTGGACATGTTTGACATGGGAATATGAGAATATTTGGCACCATTATAGGATAAAAAACAAAATTTTCTTCCTCCAATAGCTTACACTCCTTCTAGGAAGGAGAGATAGTAGTTTTGCAACTTTTTGAATGACATAAAGGTTCTAAAAGGGTATTCATCGAATATCAAGAACATCATGTCAATGATCGATTTAAAGTTAAAGGGTCTGAAATCACATGAATACCAAGTTTTGATGAAATATATAATTCATAAAGCTTTACATTGCATTTTGACCAAGAATTTTCATTATACATTAACGAAGCTCTATTTATTCTTCAAATCTCTAGGAACAAAATTTATAGACATAAAGAAATTGCTGAGTATGGAAAGAGAAATTGCTGTCATATTATGTGAATTAGAAATGTTCTTCACGCTGATACTTTTTGATATGATGGTTCACTTGGTTTGAGAGATACGACTATGTGGTCCTGTACACTATAGATAGATGTACCACATTGAACGGTATATAAAGATTTTGAAAAGGTATGTCAAAAATCAAAGTTGTCTAGAGGGTTTTATTGTAGAGAAATATATTGTTGAGGAAGCCATTGAATTATGTTCCAAATACTTTTCTAGTGTGGAAAGAATTGGTCTACCAAAATCTCTTCACACTGGATGGATTGTGGGTGAAGGAATTTCTGGAAAAGAGGTTGTCACAATTAATATTACATATCAAGAGCAGGCCCACCTTTACATTTTGCATAAAAGTTTGGAGGTTAACCCATATGTCGAAACCTACAAAGAAATTATTAGGCATTTGAATCCATTAATGGCTGAAAATGTACATCAAATACACATAATCGACAGTTTATAGGATGGTTTCGAGACCATATATTTAAGGTGTGAGATGAAAATCCAGAATCAATTTTAGAACAACTTCGATGGCTAGTTGGAGGACCTAGTGTGTATGTATTATCTTATAATGATTATGTAATTAAAGGTTATACATTCTATACTAATGAACATGATAAAGACAATACCATGTAGAATAGTGGATTTACCCTTGTGGATGAAGCGATGCATGTTTCTAGTGCTAAGGAAAGAAATTTAATTTATGTGAATATATCATACTTTGGAACCATCAAAAAAATACGAGAGTTGGATTATAAAAACTTTCAAGTTCCTATTTTTCAATGAAAATGGGTTGATAATAGGAGTGATATTAAAATAGATGAGTTGGGATTCATGAAAGTTAATTTTAGTAAGGAAGGGAATAAATAAAAACCATTTATAATGGAATCATAGATAGTACAAGTATTTTTTGTTCCAGATCCCGCAAACTGAAACTGGTCAATTGTTCTGTTATCCACCAAAACCATTGAAGGGTTAGATAAAAATTAAATGGAGGATGAACCTTTAATTGGGATTTAGTAATCATTTCATTGTAGTCCCAATGTAGGTGGTGTTTTTAATGTCATAGGATACCACAATTAAGGTATTTGGATAGTCAATAGAGGGGTCAAATCTCTTCAACCTTTTAAAAAAAGAGAGTTCAATAATTAGGTTATATATATATATTTGTAATATACATCATGTTAACTTATGTTATTGTCTATTCACTACTACTTTTATGTAATCTAAATTAAATATTCAACCACTTCTATAGATAATGACTTCTGTATGTGATGCTTATCCCAATCCCGAGGCACAATTGGTCTCTCAACCTACTACTGCTTATAGTGCAGGGGCCAACAGGTTTCTCAACCTATTGCCGCTACTTCTCCTAGTGCAGAGGTACAACCACCATATTCACATACCAATGCTAGTGCTCTGGAGGAACATATTGATGATATTGAAAACAAGGAAATAGTAGGAAACAAAACACTGGCGGCATAGAAAAAACAGGAGTGCCGTAGTTTGACGGTGTTAACAAAAATCCTTAAGGAAAAATCAAAAGGCATCAAATACAAGGTCGGATAGAATAAGAAGATCCAAAATGTTAACCCCAACAAATCCATGTTCAGTAGTTACATTAGAATCATCACTCAGCAATGCATGCCAATTGATGTACAGTCATGGCACCATGTTGTCACCGGGCATAAGAAACTGATGTGGGGAGATATTACAGTAAAATTATGATATCATTTTTTAATTTACTAAGAAATAAAATAAAGAAACATTGACTTACTCTTCATCATCTATTGTAGAGTGAATTTATAGTGGATGAATCGCACATGGACTATGTATTAAGGGTTTTTGGAAAGATTCATAGAGGATTTAGAACAATTTTAATGAAATGTTATCTTAAAGATGTTTAAGGGAAAATAAACCCACACCCAACTTCTATTTAGACACACCTAATAACCCAAGGAGCATGGGATGAATTTACAAACTATCATGCAGAACAGTCTTTTTAGGTACACTGTGTTTAGTAATATGTTGTTTGATGATACATGTATTTATCACTTTGATTAATAGTTTTTTATTTATGAAACAATAACTAAGTGATGAAAATAAGGAATGAGCATAAAAAATAGTATACCCCTACCATAAAGAAATAATAGGGTATGCTTCACTTGAAAAAAATTGGTACGTATTTTAAATATACCATAATACTTTTATGTGACATAAAACAACACCATAACTATGTTCCTCTATTTATATGAATATTGATGAATCCAAATACATTTTCACTTCCATCCCATTCCATGTGCTATAGAATGAGACATGTGTAAATAAAGATGGGATAATAATAGATGAAAACACGTAAAATGTGTGGGAAACATGTGTAAGTATAACATAATAAATATTTGTTTTGATTTAAATTGATATTATAGAACAATGATTACTTATTTTCCTATATTTTCTATCTAACATAGTCATAGGAATCAACAACTCCAAAACTGGATGCAGACATACTTTTTGTGGCCTTGAAGCAACCAGAAAAGTATGGTCGTGTTAGAGGTGCAAGTTTTGGGGTGACACCCTGAACATTTTTTGAGAAAAAAACAAGAGGAGGATCAAAGTGAAGAAATAAAAATGATGAGAGAAAGAATAACTATCCTTGAAGAACATATGAAATTTTAGAGAGAGTTAATGTAAAATATGATGGGGGGGGAGAAGAAACAACTCAAGAACAACCAGCATGTGAAGATCCCACCCCACCCCCACTAGCTTTGAGGTGAGCCATTCCCCTCAAAAATCTGTCTCAGTAGAGTTAATAAATGTTCTAATAATGGTTTCTATGAATTGTGAATTAGATAGACACTGATACCTTTACTATACTGATATTTCATAGGGTGAAAATGACTGTGATTTATATCTATCAACACCCACCCATCACCTTGTAGCGAGGGCCATAGTGTTCAATATCCAGATCATCATGCTACACAATAGACCACTTCCAATAGTTCATGTCAAAGTGTTGATTAACTTAGCCCATGATATGAGCACCGAGCTACCTATTCCAATTAAGGATGAAGATATTAGTAAGGTCAAACAAGCTCTTGGAACATTCATCGCATGGCCATCACAGCCTGTAAAAAAACATGTTGACAAGGAGGTATTCATTTCCAATTTATTTTTCAATATAAAACTTTAATATTTAATGAAAAAGGTATGAACCAATGAATGTTATTACATACAGACACAATGAAGGGGGTGAAAAGAAAGAACTACTCAAAACCATCTCAAGGATTAACCAACTGATCAAAACGATCTACCAAAAGCACCTTAAACCCACCTGTTCTATATTCACATTTATTATCATTACATACTCATGTGAATACGAAGTTGAAAGATGGTGGGGTTCACACAATTATTTTTGATGAAAATATGTACAATGGGGAAGATCTAGATTTCATTATTATTGATAATGTAAGTGAAATCATGGAGCATGATTGGCTTGGTGAATCAGTTGTAAATTTATACATGAGGTATGTTTTCATGATTTGATTTTTCAAAAGTTGGTATACTATGATAATTATGACTAAATATATTTCATATTTTTCACAGGAGTATATATGAAACAAAATTGAAGGTATTTATCCATGAACACAAATTTATAATTTTTAGTCCTCACATCACCTCTACAGAACAAATAGATATAGAATATGAGAAAGAGAGTGAAATATTGGCAAGCCTGCTCAAATCATTTAACAATAAAATTACAGATGACAGACTCTTCTTAATACCAACAATGTAGGGATAAAAATGTACAATTTAATCATATCAAATATATTATAATTTCATTCATTACTTATTCCTTTTTGTGCTTTTAGGTAGCATTGGATGCTCATTGCGGTAAATTTGGATACTCCAAATATTTATTTCTTGGATTTAATGCATGGATATCCAACAAACTGACCAAAAATGACAGCGTTTGTCAATTTGTAATACAATACATCCAAAATTTTAGAACTAAACATCTAGTTATATAATTTATATTATCTTTTATTGAGGATTCTGTTATGATAGGGCGAAGCATGAATATCGTCTACATCATGGCCTGAGGCTAGGGGAAAATGACAAGAAACATCATGAGTACTACGATTGGATACAAATCACGGTATATATAATAAGATTTAACTATCCAAACATATATAAAAAATTACTTATTTTTCTCAATGTTTATGCAGTGTCCAAAATAAACAAAAAATAGAGACTGTGGTTATTATGTTTGTAAATTTATGAAAGATATCGTATTCCATGAAAAAACCAGCATCCCTGAAGAGGTATTTTCGAAGATAATTACTATTTCATTTAAAATATTTATTAAACCTTTGTGTATTTATATTTTTTTTGTACTTCCATGTTTTTCAAAAATAATCCTATTCACAAGATAAGATAGATTTGTTTAGAAATAAATGGGAAGCATACCTGATAGAAGAATGTATAAAAATAACATGAAGATGTGACCGGTATGAATCGAAGTGTATATTTTTATTTAAGCACAAGAGCCTCATCCCAGTTGGTGAGGACTCGCTAGGTGCATCCAAGATACCCGAGATCAAATTCGGGTGGAGGCATATTTCCGGGTACTGTAGCAGTACTGCAGCAGACACTGTTCGGTACTGTAGCAGCTGGAACTATTCATCCATCTGGGCCTTCGGGCCACCGGTTTGGTCCTCGGGTCCTGCAAGGATTTCGGTCCACCTAAGACCTTCAGTACATTTGATTCTCAAGGCCTTCGGGCCAACTTAAGGCCTTAGGGACACCCCAAGGCCTTCGGGCCACATGAATGCAGGCCCCAGACACACTACAAAAAAACGAGCAACCCCAGAAGAGGATTCAGAGCAGGTGCACTCACCAGAGCAGAGCCAAATGGATTTTCAGAATGAGAGGGTATGAATATGCCATCGGTACCAGCCTGTGATTGCACGGGATGCGTAGCCAGACGGTCAAGCAAAGGTGGAGAGCTACTATCAAGATGCAGATGCTGGGGAGGGGCAGTTCCTTGTAGATAGTCTAGTTGAATTCCCTAAGACCTTCAGGTCATGTAATCTCTTAAGCCTACAAGCCATGTAATCTCTGAGCCTACGAGCCTTGTAAGGGTTCCCCATCATCCCTTGAAAGGGGGGTTATCAAAAATCAATAAAAATTAAGGCCTTAGGGACATTCAGGCTGTATATTTTTATGTAAAATTGGCAGTATTTTTAGTAAAATGATCCATACTAAAAACTGGTCAAATTCATTAGTATTGTTTTGATACTTTAGGAAAATGATTTATAAGTCATTTGTGATGTGTATAAATAAACCACACCCAAATTAAACACATGTTGTGACTGTCATGACAATAAGTGTGTATTTTTATAATAAATTAACAATAAATTTAGAAAAAAGAACAAGTGACATAATGAAAACAAAGAAAACAAATTTGGATTATTTTTATACTTTAGGAAAATTATTCATTAGTAATTTTTGACATATAGGAATCAACCACACCTCAATATGAAGAATGGTGTGACCGATATGACTAAAAGTGTCAGTTATCAATTTAAAATTGACATTTTAGCTCAAACCATGTCACTCACTGACAACCAAGAAAACTCACTCCGATTGTCTTAATAATTTAAGAAAATGATTCATAATTTCTTTGTGACATATATGAAGCAGTCACATGTCAAACCAACACACGATGCGACCAGTATGACTCACAACACGTTTTTCTAGTTTGAAATGATATTTTAGTAAAAAAACACAACTGTCATACTAAAAACCCCGAAAACACATTCAGATCATTTTTATACTTTAGGAAAATGATTTATAAGTCATTTTTGACATTTAGGAATGAAACTCACCTCAATTCAATGAAATATGAGACTGGTATGACTCAAAGTGTCTCTTTTTATTTAAAATTGACATTAATTTTAGTAAAAAAACACAATTGGCATACTGAAAACTGAGAAGACACATTTGATTTTTTTTTTATAATTTAGGAAAATAATCCATGAGTCATTTTTGAAGTTTAATAATTAACCCTACCTCAATAAAATGCCCGGCATGGTCGGTATAAATCCAAATGTGTCTTTTTATTTAAAATTGACATTAATTTAAGTAAAAAGAACAACTGACATACTAAAAACCAATAAAACACATTAATATTGTTTTTATACTTTAGGAAAATTATATATGAGTCATTTGTGACATGTAGTAATCAACCTAACCTCAATCCAATGCATAGTGTGACCGGTATGACTAAAAGTTTATGTTATCAGTTTAAATTTTATATTTTATCTCAAAATGTGTCACTCACTAAAAACCAAGAAAACACATTCTGATTATCTTCATAATTTAGGACAATGATTCTTAAGTCCTTTTTTATGTGTATGAAGTAGTATCACATCAAATCGATGCACGATGTGATCTGTATGACTCAAAAAGAGTGTTTTTGATTTGAAATTATATTTTAGTAAAAAAACACAACTGACATACAAAAAACTAAGCAAACACATTTGGATTGTTTTGATACCTTATAAAAATGATCCATGAGTCAATTTTGATGTGTAGGTGTCACGAACTGAATCTGTTTTCCGTTAAAACAGGCACCCGAACCGGACCGTGACAAGGCCCGAAGGGCGTTCCTGATCCCCACGGGCTGACACAAGTGCCCAAGTATCATAAAATGAAGTTTGGGAACGATTTACCTGAGTTTATAAACATTAAACAACAAACAAACTCAATAAAACAAATTGGTATTTTTCAACTAAAACTGTCTTTTTCAATTTTTCAGAACTGAATTACATAAGATAAAACTATGTTTAAATACCATTAAAAAGGTATTAAACTAAATAAGGACAGCCCAAGAACCTCCACATGGTAAGAGTCACCACCCTCAAGCCATCTCCACAACATCGCATCACGAACGACCGGTAAAAACCCGAACTGTTGGCACAAAAGTTGTACCCAAATTTGCAACAACAAAATAACCAAGTCTACTTACACACAAAGGTGTAAGTAGGGTGTGATCCAAATCCCATTAGGATACTACCACTAAGAGATTCCATGCGATAAAAATTCAATGATGAAAAGCATGCAAGTTTTTAAAAACATGTAATTTCTAGTTACAATTTCTAAAAGATGCAAATTAAAAAAAAAGTTTTCAAGTGGATTAATTTAAAGAATAAACACTTTTAAAATAAATTCCAATGATAATTAATTTTCCAGCCAAATATACAGTATGTCGACGGTGAGTATAAAGGATCTAATGAGCACAAGTAATAGGAAATAACCCCTAGGCACTAGCTAGCTGTGGGTTCCAGGTACCTCGTATCTCAGTGAGAGTAACCATCACAAATATCCATTCTCATGAATGATCAACTATTAGGGAACAAAACCATAACCTATTGGTCCCCAATCATCATCATCATAGTTTAGTTAGATTTTTAAGCATCAATATTTCAAAGTGAAACTGAGGCCAAACCCCACGAATTTACTAGCATACTAGTACACGTCCACCCACCTAGATACCTGGGTTTTCCATTTGTGCTAAAAAAAGTTCAAAAAGTCAAGAAATATAATTTTCACATGAAAATATCATTTCCACATAAAAAATTTACCAAAAATCCCACATGTATACCACAAAAGTTACAAAAGACCACTTTTCATTCAAATTGATTTGAAGTCCGACTCACACCAAAATAGCCCACAACACTTTTCACATTTCTTTAACACTTACACAAATCCATTAAGAAAATTTTTAAAACCATTATAATATATTAAAACTCACATAACAGCCCACTCACATGTTACAAAATACCCTTTTTCATAACCAAAATCCATTTTTCACATCACACTCACACAAAACATCCCACATCACTTTCACATCTCTTACACACTTTAGTTAATCCTTCAAACATTTTTTTAAAAAATTTACAAGATGGAACATATCACAAAACATACCCTCTCACATTTAAAATTTACCATTTCAGAATATACACACACCAAAACATTTTTCCAATATGGTTTCACCACTTACATAAATCATTAAGCCATTCAAATCTTTCATAAAACAATTCCAAAGAGTATACCCAATATTTTCTCATAAAACCCAATTCAAAACCATATTTCAAGGACAAAACCACACCAAAACACTACCAAAGTATAATTTGAATCCCTATAGGCATTTATAAAACCACTTTCAAGTGTTATAAAATCACCACAGATTATACCATGAAAGATACAAATGAAAACACCCATTTTCATAAAATTCTCTCAATAAGTATAACAATGTTTTACATAACAAAAATATTCCAAAAAGCCCCTTAAAAGGCCCACATGACAATAAGGAATTAATAAAACATAATTTTTATCCCCTTTAAACAACTAATAAATCAATTTCATATTTTATAAAACTACCACAAAAGATACAACATGTGTTATATTCAAAAAGTTCACAACTTCAACAAAAATGCAATTATAAAATTAAATGCATAACAAAATCTCTCAAAAATGGTTTCCGTACCAAAAAAATCATATGGGGAACATGAAAAACTAGTAAAATAAGAAAACTAACTCATTAAGGAATGGTTAACCATGGAATCACCTACTGAAAGTGTCAAATCCCTCAAAATATGGTGCAAAACATCAACCACACCATTGCCGCACCACAAAGAAGATAAATCCAGCCCTAGAACACAATATTTGACCACAAAGACACAAAATCAAACCCTAGGTTCTAAACCTAACTTTTGGACATTTTATAACACAATTAAAGAGGGAGGAAACCCTAAGGGAAAAGGAAGAAACCAAGAAGGAATCACTTACCTTGAAAAATATTGAATAAATCACCCCAAATACACTAGTATTTGAATTTTCAAACATACAAAAATTCAAGTGATATTAGAAAAAGGTTTAATATATCATTTAGGAACTAGAATGGGGGAAAAGAGTGAGAAATGAAGGAGTTATGAAATAATCAATTTACCTCTTCAAATCTGGGAGATTTGATAAATTCAGAGAAGTTTCATCCCAATTCGCGATGAAACCGAGCTCCAAAGAGGGGGAGGAAAGAATGGGGACGTGCCTTGGGTATGTGGCCTCGGGGGAGAGTTAGAATAACTGAAAAAACGCAAATAGTTAAGGAGATATTAAATAATTAAAAAATATTTTTAATGCAGGAAATGGGCTTTCGGGCAGGCCCATTCCCTTAAATAAAAACTCATATATCCACCATGATTATGGATTCCTAAATGGTCCAAATTAATATGGTGGTGTTAATAGGTCATGGTATGACAAGTAGGAATTTAAATTAATGAAAAATGTTGAAAAATTAAGGAGTTATAAATGAATCAAAATTTATTTTTAAATATGGAATTGGGCTCACGGTTTGGCCCAATCCATGAAAACTCACCCATTCTTCCATAAAAGCTTGGGAAACCCCCCAAAAAAAGCATTAATGGAAATTAAATGAAATTTAACTTTAAAATAAGTCATTTATGTGACATTTATTCCCACCATGAAAACTTTCCATCCCCAGAAAGCCACAGCAAGGCCAGATACAAAAACCAAACCCAACCGATAAACCAAGATGTACTTCCTTGCCAAGCTTCACCCCTAAGGGTCAAAACACCTACAATGATCAATTAAGGAAGAATTAATATCACAACCAAAACTTACACCACTTTACTAAAATGATCAGTCACATTCATACTTTATCCCAACATAAAATTCCTCAAACACTATTCGAACAAGACTCAAGCAATTCACCCAAACGAACAACAACTTCAAACAAGGTTACACTTACCTTACTTTAACTAAACCATTGGGTTCTCTCCAATACCAATATTTACTCAAGGAAGATGTTGGTAGATATATAGTTTCAAATAATACTACCTACCACCAAGCCAATACCATGGATAAATCTGAGTTATTGGTACGAGGGGACACAAATAGGTACCCCACCATAAGAAGCAACCTATATTTTTCCAAGATAGAATCAGGACACTAACAGGGGAGGCCTGAATGAAATCCCTAGTAAAAAGGGTAGAATTCCATTCAATGTTTATGAAGGAACATACATGAGAATCATAGTGGGTATCCCCACCATAAGAACCAACCATCTTAACCGACCAACATGGGCTGGCACAGAAAGACCCAAAAAAAAATTAATGATTTGGGAAGGGCACACGGTTAGTCCGCACGGTTTGGGAAACCGTGCACTAACTGTGCAGATCATTCTTTCCACATGTATTACTAGAACACAATCACTACTAATTGTGCACAAACTGTGTCCTCAACACGTGTATCTAAATTTCCAACCATTCTCTAATGACTCAAAAGAAACCAAAGGGGGAGTAAATGACATTAGGCGATGACATGGGTACAAGGCCCTCCACCAATTTCCACAGAATGGGAACAACAAAAGAAAGATAATGACACTAAAGGTTTAAACTCTTCTTATCATTCATACCGAGGATAGGAAATTTTACAAGGGTTTAAACAACCCTGGGATTTCCCCTGACTATGATCCCGCTTCTCTCCAAGACCTATGGCTGGAGCTCAAATGATTGAAGCATCTTTGGCCTCACATTTAGGCTTTGGAAACCCCTTAAACAATAATTCTTCTTTCAGTGCCACCAAAAACTACACTGAAATCCCCAATAATATTTCCAAGACATAACACATTCCAAAATCACTTTAGCCTAACCCAATATTTCACTAAAACAAGGGCTTAGAAGATGCATACACATCACACCTTGTTTCTTCAGGTGAGAAACAATATAAGTAAAGAACACCTATACTCACCTTCATCAAAAATGGAAGATTTTGATGTTTTTCCAAGATATAAATTCTCCCAACATAATAGGGAATCTCAGAGGATTGCATGACTTTCACCTTTACGGTCAATTGTTCATATGACATCACAAGGCGTCACTAAACAAGTCCATGATGACTGATATAGACAATTCATGGAGAGGGACCTTATACAACATCCCAAAACAACACACAATTCTAGAAAGTGGCCACAATATCCTTTCGTGACCAGATTTCCCACACTAGTAGTTTAACGTGAAATCCTTCTTCTAAAAGACTACGAATGACTGAGAGGACCTCTTAGACACCATCCAGATACTCATCCATACTAACAACCCCATACCACTTCCACCTTCAGAAAATCATGAAAACTTAAGAAGCTAAGGTCTCTTTCAATATTACATGATCACTCTCCTTCTACAAGAGGATAAAAAAACAAGAAAGGAAAGGGTGTAGACTCAATCTAAAAAGCTCAAGAAAAAGATTCCTTACATTGATCAACTGGAGGATCTTCCAACGACGAAACAACCTGGGCTGCACTTCAGTTGTGAACTAACCCTTAATGGGGCGTACCTTATCCAATGATTAAACCCAAGGACCCAACTAAGATGGTACATTGATCAAGATATACCACAAACCCAATCCAAACACATGAAAGGAACCACCATAAAGGCGTCCCAAAACATTTCTCAGAAGAGACCACTGACCATCCCTTTAACACAGTTACCGATCAAATACAAACCCAAAACACAGTACAAACAGGAGGGGTTCTTGGAATCCAAATATCCCACAACATCAAAATTTTGAAAAAAACATATAATACACACCATCCTAAACTAGTCATAAAGACATCAAGTTTCTCCTTTAAAATTATCTCTTTGAAAACAAATGGTTCAACGGTTAGCGTATCCCTCAATGGTACCCCATGGGACCCACACATGCATGTTTCCGTGACACACCAGGCACCCTCCTCATATCCATCCCAACACTCATCCAGTTATTCCATTTACCATCCATCATCTCATATAACCCCATGCACATGGTCGCTCATGAAAATACCAATGGTTAATACAAAAACTCATTCCACTTTTCAAAACCAAAACAATCAACCAAAACTTTATTTTTCTCAAGACTGCTAACCACAAAATCAAACCCAAATTATCGCATTAAAAAAAACATTTCAGAAAGGCAAAATCATTCCAATGAAAAATCACTTTAAAGTTATTCACATAAATTACAAAACATCTCACCCCATTAAAACACTTTTTAATAGTTTAGAAAACTCTATTGGAAACACTTTTTCAAAACCAACCTTGACCTAGTTCATGCTTTCTAAAGAGGTGAAAACAAACCATTTTCCATTCAAATACAATTATGAAAATTCAGTTATCCATTTTCAAAAATCTAAACATTCCCTCTTTATTAGATAATCATTTCAAAAAAAACATTACGCTTTTTAAAACCAAAGTTCCAAGATTTCAAAACTAAAGAACACAAGACAATGCGAGAGGAAACTAGTTTTAGTGGGTGACTTGGAAATATGGTCAGGGGACATATTCCAATCACTTAACCATCACAAAGAGTGTTCTAGTGAATATCCCCAGCTTCATATGGATTTCCAGGCCCTACGAGCTCACCAAGACCATTAACCCAACTCTCTTTTCATTTCCCCTAATCATCATCAATCCAAGAAATCCAAAGGACTCATATAAATCCAAACTTCCCCTAGAGACTCGAATCCTGTCATGAGGTGTGGTGATCGAGAACAATACCCATAACCGAAATACCAAGTCCCAAAAATCCTGACTCTAGACTATCCCGACTGTTCTCCAAATAACATGACCCAAAGAGTTAACCAGAACCTCCTCTGATACCATTTTGTCACGAACTAAATCTGGTCACCATCAAAACTGGCACCCGACCTAGCCCAAAAAAAGTCCTGAAAGGCATTCCCAATCTCCATGGGCTGGAAAATGTGCCCGGGTATCATAAATTGAATTTTTGGAATGATTTACCCGAGTTTATAAACATTAAACAAAAAGCAAACTCAATAAAACAAATCTGGATTTTTAAACTAAAACTGTCTTTTGAAGAATTTCAGACCTTAATTACATAAGATAAAACTATTTTTAAAGAAAATTAAAAAGGTATGAAGCCAAATAAGGACATCCCAAGAACCTCCACATGGCAAGAGGCACCACTCTCAAGCAATATCCACAACACCGCATCATGAACGACCAGTAAAAACCCGAACTGTTTGCACAAAAGTTGTACCCAAATCTGCAACAAAAAAATAAACAAGTCTACTTACACCCAAAGGTCTAAGTAGGGTGTGAGACAAATCTCAGTAGGATACCACCACTAATAGATTCCATGCGATAAACATTCAAAGACGAAGAGAATGCAAGTTTTCAAAAACATGTAATTTCTAGTTACAATTTCTAAAAGATGAAACTTAAAAAAAATAAGTTTTAAAGTGGGATAATTTAAAGAATAAAGAATTTTAAAATATATTCCAATGCTACTGAATTTTCCAGCCAAATATACCGTATGCCAATGGTGAGTATAAAGGATCTAATGAGCACAAGTAATAGGAAATAACCCCCAGGCACTAGCTAGCTGTGGGTCTTAGGTACCTCGTATCTCGGTGAGAGTAACCATCACAAATATCTATTCTCATACATGATCCACTAATAGGGAACATACCCATAACCTAGTGGTACCCAATCATCATTATCATAGTTTATTTAGAGTTGTAAGCGTCAATATTTCTAAGTGAAACTGAGGCCAAACACCACGAATTTACTAGCATACCAGTACACGTCCACCCACCTAGATACTTGGGTTTTCCCTTTGTTCTCAAACAAGTTCAACAAGTCAAGAAATATAATTTTCACATGAAAATATAATTTCCTCATCAAAAATTCACCAAACAGCCCACATGTATACCACACAAGTCACAAAAGATCACTTTTCATTCAAATTGATTTGAAATCCGACTCACACCAAAATAGCCCACGACACTTTTCACATTTCTTTAACACTTAAAAAATCAATTAAAAAATTTATAAAACCATTAAAATATATTAAAACTCACATAAAATCCCACTCACATGTTACATAATACCCTTTTTCATAAAAAAAATCCATTTTGCACATCACACTCACACAAAACATCCCACATCACTTTCACATCTCTTACACACTTTAGTAAATCCTTCAAACATTTTTGTAAAAATTTCCAAGATGGAACACATCACAAAAAAGACCCTCTAACATTTAAAATGTACCATTTCAGAATATACACACACCAAAACATTTTTCCAATATGGTTTCACCACTTACATAAATCATTAATCCATTCAAATCTTTCATAAAACAATTCCAAAGAGTATACCCACTCATTGCTCATAAAACCCAATTCAAAACCATATTTCAAGGAAAAAACCACACCAAAACACTACCAAAGTATAATTTTAAGCCCTTGAGACATTTATAAAACCACTTTAAAGTGTTATAAAATCACTATAGATTATACCACGGATGATATAAATGAAAACAACCATTTTCATAAAATGCACTCAAGAAGTATAACAATGTTTTACATAAAAAACCTATTCCAAAAACACCCTTAAAAGGCCCACATGACACTAAGGAATTAACAAAATAGAGTTTTCATCCCCTTTCAACAACTAATAAATCAATTTCATATTTTATAAAACTACCACAAAAGATACCACATGTGTTACATTCGTAAAGTTCACAACTTCAATAAAAATGAAATTATAAAATTAAATGCTTAAGAAAATCCCTAAAAAATGGTTTTCACACCAAAAAAATCATACTAGGAACATGAAAAACCATTAAAACAAGAAAAATAACTCATCAAGGAATGGTTATCTATGGAATCACCTACCGAATGTGTCGAATCCCTCAAAACATGGTGCAAAACATCAACCACACCACCGCCACACCACAAGGAAGATAAATCCATCCCTAGATCACAATATTTGACCAAAAGGACACCAAATCAAACCCTAGGTTCTAAACCTAACTTCTGGACAATTTAGAATATAATGAAAGAGGGAGGAAACCCTAAGGGAAAAGAAAGAAACCAAGAAGGAATCACTTACCTTGAAAAATATTGAATAAATCACCCCAAATACACCCGTATCTGAATTTGAAAATAGCCAACCATTCAAGGAAGATTATAACAAGGTTGAAGAGATAGTTTATGAACTGGAATGGGGAAAAAATAGTGATAAATTAAGGAGTTATGAAATAATCAATTTACCTCTTCAAATCTGGGAGATTTGATAAATTCAGAGATGTTTCATCCCAATTCACGATGAAACCGAGATCCAAAGAGGGGGAGGAGAGCATGGGGACATGAATTGGGTATGTGGGCTCGGGGGAGAGTTAGAATCACAAAAAATTAAATATTGAGGGAGATATTAAAGAATTAAAAAATATTTTTAATGCAAGAAATGGTCTTTCGGGCAGGCCCATTCCCTTAAATAAAAACTCATATCCACCATGATTATGGATTCATAAATGGTCCAAATTAATATGGTGGTGTTAATAGGTTAGGGGATTAAAAGTAGGAATTGAAATGGATGAAAAATGTTGAAAAATGAAGGATTTATAAAGGAATAAAAATTTATTTTTAAATCTAGAATTGGGCTCACGGTTTGGCCCAATTCATGAAAACTCACCCATTCCTCCATAAAAGCTTGGGAGACCCCCAAAACAAAGCATGAATGGAAATTAAATGAAATTTAAATTTAAAATAAGTCATGTATGTGACATTAGGAATAAAACACACCTCAATATGATGAATTATGTGACCGATATAAATCTAAAATGTGTTTTTATTTAAAATTGACATTAATTTAAGTAAAAAGAACAAGTGACATACTGAAAACCAAGTAAATAAATTTAGATTATTTTGATACTTTAAGAAAACGATACATGAGTTATTTTTGTTGTGTAGGAATCAATATTACCTCAATCTAATTAATTGTGTGACCATTATGACTAAAAATGTCTGTTATCAGTTTAAAATTGACATTTTAGCTCAAAATGTTTCACTCACTAAAAACCAAGTAAACGCCCTCCGGTTGTCTTCATAATTTAGGAGAGCGATTCATAAGTACTTTGTGATGTGTATGAAGTAGTATCAACTCAAACCGATGCATTATGCGACCGTTATGACTCAAAATCAGTGTTTCTGGTTTGAAATGATATTTTAGTAAAAAAACACAACTGTCATACTAAAAACTAGCAAACACATTCAGATTATTTTGATACTTTAGAACAACGATCCATGAGTCATTTTTGATGTGTAGGAATCAAATAGACCTCAATAAAATTAATGATATGACTGGTATAAATCCAAATATGTCATTTAAATTTGATATTAATTTTAGTAAAAAAACAAGGGACATACTCAAAACTAAGAAAACCAATTCAGATTATTTCGATATTTTAGGACAATGACCCATAACTAATTTTTGAAATGTAAGAATCAACCCCACATTAGTATGATGCATGGTGTGATCTCTATAACTCCAAATGTATATTTTTTATTAAAAATTTACATTTTATTAATTTATTATTTCATATTAATGTGTAATTTATTTATTTATAGTATTAATAACATAATATTTGTTTTCTTATATAGGTGGAATATTTTTCTTGAGTTGGGATGATTTTTTCGGCAATTAATACCATGGGCAGACATTTTTGTGAGGGGATCACAGATGTAAAAGGACTAAACATTAATGTTTTTAACTTTTTGTTGGATAATTATAAATGTAATTATATAAAACATTGTTTGAAATGTATAAAGCATTTTTTTCCAAAACCTTGTGTGCCCTGATTTTTTCTTGTGTGTATTGTTGTGTGCATTGTACATGTGCTATTTTGTATAGGTGGTGTGTGTGTGGTGTGTAGGTGATGATGGTGGGCATGCTATTTTTATGTGCAGGTGCTGCTGGTGGGTGTGCTGTTATATAAACAACAAATCACAAGAAGCTAGGCCTTTATCAGTGCTATTTCGAGTGATGATAAATGCAACATTTATCAATGATAATTAAAGCACTGATAAAAGAACCATATTTAGTAGTGATGGATGATGTGAATTTACACTTACACTACCATCACTATCTTTTATAGTGTATTCACAAGCTTTGTGCCATTTCAGTCACCATCTATTTTATTCTCTCTAATATGATAGGTTTTGATGAGAACTATTTTATGGTGAAGTATTTATAAGGTACACTTTGAGAATCCAAATGAAGATAGACACTATTCAACATGCATGTATGGGTTTAGTCTATCCTAATTTAGAACAATAGAGTCACTTGAATGGATGATGTTCAATATATAGATGTAGTTGAGTAGATGATAGCTTAGTGGAACTAGCAGCATTATGGAGTCAAAGTGAGGGAATACAAATGGTACATCATTGGTGCATAGGAACTCTATGAATAGTCCATTTATAGAGGAATAAGTTATTGATAAGGAATGAGATCCTATTAGAAAATCTTGTATTTAAGTCTAAAGGAACTGTCATTGGAGGTTGCTACTGATGGAGGATCTCGCATCGACAAACACAAGACACACACAAAAGAAAATCACTAGAGATGATCTTGATAAATTTATGGGAACAAAAATAACAGCAGTGGGAACACATTTTATATTTCTTCCATTTTTAATTTGTATTACAACACACACGGTACTCCTTATTTATAGAGATCCAATCACATTGAAAAATTTACGGGAAAAAAATAGAAGCAGTAGGAACACATGTTTTATTTATTCTATCTGGAATTTATATTACAACACACATGGTACTCCCTATTTATAGAGATAAAATCACATAGAAAAACAAAGGATAAAAAATAGAGGAAACATATGTCTGATGTTTGGTTCACTACTACAAAATAGGGTTTTATCAGCGTTAAAAAAGGCCTTTATCAGTGCTAAAAAGCATTGATAATTGAGGTGCTATTAAAAAGGGATCCCTTTTATCAGTGCTAAAAAAAGAACTGATAAAAGGTTCTTTTATCAATGCTAAAAAAAGAACTGATAAAAGGGTCCTTTATCAGAACTTTTTTAGTGTGGATAAAAGTTCAAAAAAAAAAATTAAAAAAAATTAAAAAAATTAAAAAAAATTCTGCAAATCAGAGGGGGTGGGGAGGGGGGGGTTTAACAACGCTTGACCCCCCTTCAACAATGCTATTGAAGCACCCCATCCATACGCCCTACCACCCCTGCACACCCTAGCCCCACCCCAATCCTTAAACAGCGCTAGCACCCCCTTCACCAACCCACGTGCGCTCCCCTACCTCCCACTAGATTCGAACTCGAGACCTTTTCTCTGCACACCTAGACCCTTTACCACTCCTCCATGTTTATTTTCTCTCTATTTAATGATATATCTATTTATTTATATATATATATATATTTAGTTATATTTATTCATATATTAATATATATTTATATTAACACACACACACACACACACACACACATATATATATATATATATATTAATATATATATATATATTTGTATATTAATATATATACATATATAGTTATATTTATATATTTATTCATATAAAAATATATATTTATATATTTATTCATATATTAATATATATATTTATAAGTTCGGTTTTATTTACATTTATAAAATATGTTTTTTTGTGTGTGTTTATAAATAAATAAATAAATAAATACATATATACAATAGACACACACACACACACACATTGTATATGTGTATCTCTAAGTATAATTATACATATTTATATATATTTACAAATATTATATATTAATATGTATATACATATGTTTAGAATATATAGATAATATATATCAGTTTGTTAATACAGACACACACAAATATATACAAGCACACACAATATATAAATATATAAATATTCATATATTTGTATTTTAAATAAAATGGATTTTATTTTTTATTTAAATAAGGCTTAAATATTGAGAAATATATTTTATATGTAAATATGTTTAATTATTTATATATAAAATTAAATTTTTATGTGTGAATATGTAAAAAACATGTCTATATTTTTATATATTTAATTATAAATAACAGTACATTGTGAAAAATGATAAAATTTCAAATCCATAATATTAATATGAATTTAATCCCTCAGAATAAATTCATCCCCCACAGAAAAAGGAAAAAAAGACCCCCCTGAAATGAGGATGAAATTCCATTGAATGTTAAAAAATTTGGGTATCCCGACTAAAAACTCAATTTTGGAGGCATCCTGGTCCTTTTTGGCCTTGAAAAATGTGTTCAAAGGTTTCCCTTTAATAATAGTGCTCAGAACTCATCACATGCTTCTATTTGATATGTGGTAGAGCTCAAACGGACACCCGAATCAAAAGTTATGACTATTTGAAGTTCGAGTTACGTTTTTAACTTATTTTAGATCTTTTATTGTTTTTTTTGATTTTTTGTATCTTCAAATTGTTATTAAATGATTATTACTTGATGATAAGTAGAAAATTATTAATTAATAATACTTTTTAAAATATTCTATAAGCCCTTTTCACTACATATCTTATATATTAAGTGAGAATATCTATTTATACTTATCTAAAACATATTTAAAAAATATATATTATATTTATATGAATATAAATATATTTGTATATTTATATCAATATAAATATATTTATATATTTATATATCAATATATTATTTTTAATAAAATATTTTATTTTTGAAATATACTCTTTATCAGTGCCAGTAAAAGAAGTGCTGATTAAGACCCCTTTTTATCAGCACTACTAAAAAAAGCATTGATAAAGGGGGCCCCTTTAACAGTGCTAAAAAAGTGATAATAAAGGGGGTAACTTTATCAACACTAAAAAAATGCTACTAATGGGGTACTTTTAATAGTGCTTTTTTTAGCGCTGATAAAGGTACTCCCTTTATCAATGATTTTTTAGCGCTCTTAAAGGATAATGCTGTGAAAACCCATTTTTATGGTAGTGGTTGCAGTAGGTGCTACCCAAACTTGAATTTATTAAGCATAATTCATTGAATTTCCAGCTTTTTCCCACCATTGTTGTCAAAGGTGGTTGGTTCACCAACTCTACCCACCATGGAAGGTAGAATATGTGGGAGAAATTCATGGTTTGTGGGAGATTGATGGAAGTTGTGTCAAACTTGACACCTCTTACCACGACTATTTAAGGAGGGGTGAGGGAGATTCCATTAGATCAGAGTTTGAGTCAAGAGAGATCTTATATCCAAAGAGAGTCTAGAGAGCTCCATGTATGAAAAATAAAGGGAGGTGTGTGGGGGAGGTATATTTTAACCTTTATTCATGGTGAAATTTTTTTATTTTCCCTCCATTAATCTCTCTTTGTGACTAGAGAATCACAACAAGTGGTATTAGTGGAGGTTATGATGAAACAATGATAAGAAATGGAGATTTTCTAGTGACCTAAAAATTCATGTTGCCCAGAATCATGTTTTTAAGGCATATTTTGAAATCTCGTGTTGAGGTGATTCCAACGGCACAAACAACATCGAAAATAGAGCCAAAACGAGCTCCATTGGCTCAGTCAAAGTTTGGTCAAAATTTAGATGCTACAGTACCCCTCTCCCAAGAATAAGATACTATTTCAACTTTGGAAAAATCTCCGATGAGATTCCAGCAGAGGCTCCGGCATTCCACATCAGCGCCACACTATTGCCATGTCATTAGACGATCTCGACCGTTAATACTGATTTGGTAATATCTTGATCAATCGGTGTCCGATTTCAATGATCCAAGAGTCTATTCCACCATTTTTGACTATTCCAGATGCAATTATGTGATCCATTTTTCCAGATTCTACACCAATTTTTTAGAATTTAAATTCCATGGAGGGACCATCCATGGGTGGTGGTCGAGGGGCCGAAAACGAATGACAAAGCCAAAGTAGGTCTATAGATGGAAGAAGAAAATCATAAAAATGATGCCATTATAGAATGAAGGGTCTCATAAAGAAGAAATATCAAAGGTTTCTACAAGAAAATGTCCAAAGTAGCACCCAAAAAAGAAGAAATGGAGACGCACATGTGACAGTCTCCGCATCATGAGTATTTCTTTAATTATCAATATGGTGACTTTGGGGAAAAAAGATGGGAAATACCCATTCGGCGGAGATTGTTGGCATGGGTGACATCCATGTCAAGATGAACATTAGATACACAATCACCCTAATGGATATTAGATATTTTCCAAGACTTCGACTCAACCTGTTATCATGTATATCCTTTGATCAACAAGGATATTACATTATCTTCAGCAATGGAGCATTGAAGATGATGAAAGGAGCTATCATCATCACCTGAGGAAACATATTCAGTACATTGTACAAAACTCATATGATGATATGTGCAGAAACCCTCAATATGGTGGAAGGATAGACGTCATCCAATATGTGGCATAGAAGACTTGACCACATTAGTGAAAGAGGGTTATCCACCCTGATGACGAAGAAGTACATCAGTATTAAAAAGGATTCATCACTTGATCCTTGTAAATACTTCTTGTATGGGAAGAAACATAGAGTCTCATTCAATACCGATTCATCAAGGATATCAGAGTCACTAGATTTGGTGTACTCTAATTTATGCAGACCCATAGAGGTGGATTCACTAGAAGGTAAAAAAACACTTTCTATCCTTTATCGATGATTTATCTTGAAGGGTGCAGGTGTTCTTATTTTGGATGAAGGACCAAGTACTGGACTACTTGAAGATGTTCCATGAAATGGTGAAGCATGAAACTAGAAGTAAGCTGAAATGTCTTTATTCAGACAATAGAAGAGAGTACACATCAAGGGAACTTGATGCCTATTATAGGAGTCAATGAATCTGACATGAGAGGATGATCCCACACACCCCAAAACACAATGGAGTTATAGAAAGGATGAACAAAAACATCATAGAGAAAGTCAAAATCATGACTAGTTTGGCTAAGATGCCTTAGTCATTCTAGGGAGAAGCTGTTCAGGTTTCATGATACCTCATTAATAAATCACCATTGGTCCCACTTAATTTTGATATTCCATAGAAGAGATGGTCTGGTAAATATCCATATTACTCTTATTTATGAGTATTTGGATGTTTGGCATTTTCACATGTATCCAAGCCGCTCAGGAGGAAGCTAGACAAGAGATATAATCCATGCATCTTAATCATATATGGAGATGAAGAGTTCAAATACAAGCTTTGAGACCTGAAGGAGAAGAAGGTGATCAGAAGAAAAGATGTTGTGTTCTATGGGAATCAGACGATTTAGGGCATTCAAAATCCAATAATGTATCCAAGGGAAAGTGTCATGGAATCAATTCATGATTCAACACTTGTACCAGCACCACCCGTTAATGAAGAGGAGAAGGTACAAGAGGAATCATCGACAGTGGACCCAGAGGCATTGGAGGAGGATATTGAGTAGGGGGAGACTCAATCCTCTCCATCAGAAGTTACAGAACCATCAAAAGATCTAGATGATGTTGTACCTTCTGAACCTAACATTTTACAGGTTCAATGATCTTCATGATGAAGGATTACATCAAAAAAACATTTAAAGTCAGAGTAACTGTTGCTGAATGATGTGGGGGAGTCATAAGGATACCAAGAAGTAGTGTTTCATCTTGAAAAAATCAAGTGGCTACATGAAATGGAGTATTTGATGAAGAACCAAATGTACAATTTGGTAGAACTACCTAAAGGTAAGAGGTCACTAATGAATAAATGGGTGTTTAGGCTAAAGAAGAATGGAAACAAAAGGGATGCTAAGCACAAAGCTAGGTTAGTTGTCAAGGGATTTATTTAGAAGAAATGAGTTGACTTTGATGAGATTTTTCACCAGTGGTGAAGATGGCTTCAATAAGAGTCATTTTTAGATTAGTGGCTAACTTAGACTTAGAGCTTGAACTGATGGTCATGAAGAAAAATTTTCTTCATAGTGACCTCTCCGATGAGATCTATATGAAGCAACCTGAAGGTTTTGAGGTTTCTAGACAAGAAAACTCTTTTTCAAATTGAAGAAGAGCTTTTATGGACTAAAACAAGCTCTCATGTAGTTGTACAAGAATTTAAACTCATTCATGTTGGGTTATGGCTACAAGCAGAAACAAGTGGACAGGTGTGTTTACATCCATAGACTTCAGGATGGTAACTTTTTTTTCTCTTCTACTTTATGTTGATGATGTGTTGATAATTGGAAAAGATGCAATGAAGATTAACTAGTTGATGAAGTTATCCAAGTCTTTTGATATGAAATACTTGAGTGCAGCTCAACAAATTTTGGGGATGCAGATCATTCATGACAGAAATAGGAGGTTGTTATGGCTATCTCAAGATATGTATATTGAACATGTTCTAAAATGTTTTAACATGGAAAAATCCAAACTAGTAAGAATTATTCTTCCCAACCATTTGAAGTTGAGCAAGAGTTCATGCCCATCATATAAGAAAGAAATAAAGGTGATGGAGATGATACCATACTCCTCAATAGTTGGAATATTTATGTATGCTATGGTGAGTATGAGGATAAACATTACTCATGTAATGGAGATCGTGAGCTGATTTCTCTCCAATCCCAGGAAGAAGCACTGGGATGCAGTCAAGTGGATTTTGAGGTATCTTAAAAGTACTTCAAAGCTATGTTTGTACTATTGGGGAGATGAACCTATATTGGAGGGATATAAAGATGTATATATAGCTAGAGATCCTGATAGAAGGAAGTATACATCAAGATACATCTATACTTTTGTAGGATAGATGTATTATGGCAGTTGAGGTTGTAGAAGTGCGTTACTTTATCCACAACATAAGTAGAGTACATTACTACTTTAGAAGATGGAAGGGAGAGGTTGTGGCTAAAGTGTTTTCTCTAGGATATTGGATTCAGCCAGAAGAAGTATATAGTTCATTGTGATAATTGAATTTCTTTAGACTTGAGAAGGAACTCCATGTACCATTCTCAGATGAAGGACATAAAAATTTTCTATCATTGGATATGAGAAGTGATGTATCAAAAACTATTGTGAGTTGTGAATATCTACACAAAATAGAACCTGATAGATATTTTGAAAAAGGTGGTTTCTTAGGATAAGATAGACCTTTGTAGATGCTCCAATAAATTGCAACTAGAGAGGGAAAATTGATGGAGATATTTAGCTGTTGCCCACTATTGTTGTCAAAGGTGGCTGGTGAACCAACTCCACCCACCATGATAGGAGGTAGACATGGGAGAATTCCATGGTTGGCAGGGGATTGGTGGGGGTTATGTCAAATTTTAAACCTCTAACTATGAATATTTAAGGAGGGAAAAGGGAGCTTCCAGCAAATCAGTGTTTGGGTTAAGAGAGCTCTTATATCCAAAGAGAGCCTTGAGATCTCCCTGTATGAAAAAATGGAGGTGTGTGGTAGGGGTATATTTTTATCTTTATTCTTGGTGAAATAAAGTTTGTTTTCCCTCCATTCATAACTCTTCCTGATCAGTGAATAACAACACCCCCTATAGAAAACTCTACCTCTCCCACTCGTCCTCTCCCCCACCGCACTCGCCTCTACCTCTACCTCTGACTCCCTCTCGTCTTGGATCCCTCTCCCTCCATGACTCCCTTACCAACCTCTTCTTCCACCTACCTCACCCCAAACTCCCTTTTCTCATACATCGTCTATCACTGTGGCCACACTAAGAGCCTCGCACTGCACATTTTCCCTCAATTTTGCTCCTCCCTTGCTTCTCACCAAGCCTCCAAATCCACCTCTACATTCACTTGGTTCCAAATTTTTCATTCTATCAGGTGATACCTAATTTTGGTTTTATGGTTTGGATTTTGGGAACTTTCATCACCCATATTTCATGATTTTTTTATTGTTGATTTTTTAATTTTTGTAAAATGAATTTCTTTCTCATTTATTCCTCATACGTCTTTCAAATTTGGTGTGACCAACATCAACACCCTTATTTTAAAGCCAATTTTATGTGACCAATTACATAAAATATATGATACATTATTATATTTCATATTTCCAATACATAAATTTCTTCCAGGTATTAATCATGGAAAATATTTCTAGTACATTTAACCAAACACACACTTAAGATGAGTATTCTTCCATGACCAGGAGGAATTGACCAACCAATGTATTTCTATTCCAAGACTATGATGATCTGTATTACTCTACTCCAGTACTGGGTTAACTGAGGCCATATTTATGAAGATTAATTTAAAAAATATGATGGGTTAGGAACAATTCCAATGTAATGTATAGTTGATGATAAGTTTTAAGGATTTAACTTAAATATCATTGTTTCCAAAGATTATTTCCATATCCATCATCGGCTACCAAGTAAAAAAATTATCAATTAGTATCCCAAGGATATTCCTAAACATATTATAGTATGGGGAAATGGACTCCATATCACATATTATTCTAGCAATTTACCTATCATACCATGTCATGTGATGTAAGAATCAATTTATCATTGGGACAAAAACTTATTTTGTGATTCAAATTGTATCTATTTGATTAGAATATGTGAAAATTTATCCTATTTAATTCAATAGTAGAAGATTGTATGATTACACTATCAAGGTAGAATCTCATGCATCTGATGTTATGACTAGAGTATTCGTGATGTGATTTATGACAGTAATTTTACTTTATAAATGAAGACAAATATATATTGTTATTATTAGGGGACTCTTTAGTGGTGTCCTATTACATTTCCTATTAATACCATGTATGTCATTCATTGTATGAGATAAGACTAGACATTAGTAGCATAATTTATTGAGATGGAGTATCCCAACTAGGAATAGGGGATAAATATGAGGCCAGGACAAGGATTTATAGTATTGTCACATATATTTTATTAATATTTTTATTACATGTTTTTTATGATTGATTAATTAGAAAATAATCATTATGATAAATGACTATATGATCTATATGTGTTAATTTTTTATATTATGATGTGAAATATTTTTACTATTAGTTTACGATTTTAATTTTTTACATTTTAATGTAATATTATACTAGTTATGGATGACTATTTTCATTTAAATTATTGAACATGGGGATATAGTGGGTATATTCATCTAATGTTGTATTATTTAACCCATGTCACCAGTTAGTAGACTCTATCTTAGTAGGAGGCACACTTTAGATCACATAGTGTCTTAACATGGGCTTATAGATGGTTACCATGGTGATGAAATTACCATTAGTCAGTGTTGTAAAAGGAACGTGGTGAAATAAGGTGCAAAGTCCGCTTGAGGATGCAGCATGAGGTGCGTGCCTCTCAAAACTAAGGCACATCCCAAAAAATAATTAAATATGCATATAATTTCAACAATAATTTAAATTAAAAAAAAACTTAAATTAAATCAAAATAATATAAATTAAAATATATATAGATATTTTTAACAAAACCATAATCAAATAATAAATCATAGGATCTTAAACCCTGATGCGTTTGGTGCTACTGCTTCCTAGTGCGTCTGTTGCTACTATGACCTAGTGCATTTTCTACTGCATGCTATGTATTTTTTGAGATATTTTGTCTATTTTTTATAGAGTTCCATTCAATCATTTTTTTAATTAATTCATTAAATTTTATTTTTAATGCTCTTGACATCCCACCCCCTATGACCACCCATTTTTGAGAAAGTAGCCCCTATTTCCATCCCATGGCACCTCGATTTCCTCCCCTCCAACCCCCGATATCCACCCGTACAGCTACCTTTTCTCATAAAGGATCCCCAATTTTCGTCCCATGTAGCCATGATTTCCACCCTCACCACTTATTTCCTTCCCCTACAGCCCTCGATTTCCATCCCACTGTTTCTCTGATTTCCACCATGTCACCACCGTTTTTTAGAAAGGAGGTCTGATTTTTTTAGGGGGTGCGTTATTACAGCACCTTACACCTTATCACCTTCTATGACGATGTGTGAGGCATGCACATTTGTTGTGTCTCAGTGAGGTTTCCTTACCTAACCTATGATGAGGAACTCTAGGTGTGCCTCACCACGCCTCTCACCAAGGCACCCCGAGGTGCATTCCTTTAACAATACAACTGTTCATGTTGGTAATTTCATTTCTATATTATTTTTGTTTTGATAAATTTCATACTAATTATTTTATATATCTTCACTTGAAAATAATTTAAATATTCCTTTTGAATGATTTATTTTTAATTTTGGAATTATTTTTAATATAATGAGTCAATTTTTTATTTGAATAATTTTTTTTATAAAATGTTTATTTTGTTTTTGGAATTAAAATTTATTGATGTTTTGTGGAATTATACTTCTAGAAAACATTTTCATGTGTTAATGTTTATAATTTATTGAAAATATATTTTTTATTAACATGTGTTAATAAAACCTGTTTAATTATGTTTTTAATGTTTTAAGTATTAAAATTATATATTATATTTTATATCTTGATATCTTTATACTTTAAAAATACATTTTTTATCTTAATTTAGTTTATGTAATTCAATGTATACATAGTGATATTAATATTGAGGGCTTGTTTGTATATGTTTAGTAAGTAAATGATAATTTCTCAACATAACTAAAAACTACTGATAGTTCTTGACAGTTATGATAAATAATTTAGTATAATTGTTTGAAAATTACTTGAAAATGTGTTTTTTATGTTATTTAGGT
This sequence comes from Viscum album, assembly GCA_963277665.1. Taxonomy (NCBI): domain Eukaryota; kingdom Viridiplantae; phylum Streptophyta; class Magnoliopsida; order Santalales; family Viscaceae; genus Viscum; species Viscum album. The sequence goes on along the minus strand of OY728150.1, from coordinate 1,874,331,533 downwards.
GGTTTTCTTCTTAAATTTATGTGAAAATTATGTGAAACTATTTTTTATAAATAAATCAATATTTAGTCTCTATTTGGTACTACTTCTTAAAAACATCTTAGAGTACATATCCATTTTGATAAATTCTTTTGTGTAAGTGTTTTCAAATTTTATGAAAATGTGATTCTTAAAAATGTGTTTATTCATATATTATAATAAAGTCTGAATGTTGTATTTAGATTTACTTTTCCTTTAACTGGATATTCTAATTTCCTCATATATTAACAAGTTTGAGAAAAAAATTCCCATTCCATAACAAAAATATAACTTAGTTGAGTTTTATTTTATATATTCGTTTGATCACCATTTTCATCTTTAAAAATATTTGTTTTATCCGGACATGTTTTATAAGCACCTCTCTACAAAATATTTAGTCTTGTACAAAATAAGTCTTTAAAAAATATAATGTATAATTAATTGAATATAATGCAATGATCATTTCATTTGTGAGTGATTTTTTTTGTTTTTTATGAGCATGAATTGAAGTCCACATACAATTTTTTACTTTTATTTTAAATATATTTTGTGATATGAAATTCTAAAAATGCAGGAAATATGAAGTCTTGTGTTAATGTTACTACTTGTTGAACAAATAAGAATATGGATAAGAGATGGATTGATCTTCCAAATAGAACACCGAGAGAATATTTTAAAGGAATTATGTATTTTATTGATTTCACTAGAGGATTTCAAAGTGACTATATCAGTTTTCTATATAGAATATGTACAAACAAATATCAATTCTTATGAGATACCATGAGGGAGCACTTATTCTTGAATGGGTTTCTGAAAAATTGTAAGAGTTGGAATCATCATGGGGAAGAATATATTCATTATCACCATAAAAAAAATAGTATATATGGATGTTGATTCAAGGAAGACTGATCTAATGAATGAAATTCTTATTGAAATGGTATGTGGGTTGGCTCCTGAAGGCATTAACATCCAGAATGTTGAGACCGATGCGATCAGTCTGTGATCTGGTGAAGATCGTAATTCGTTGAGGTTTATGAAATAATTGATGATGCAAAAACTGAATAATATTTTGGTTGTACTTCTTATAAGAAATTTTCATTTATCATGGAGTTTTTTCACTTGAATACTTTGAATTAGTGGTCAGCCACATCATTTGACATGTTGTTGCTATTATTGAAAAAATTACTTCCTACGGATGCTAAGATTAACAAGTCGTATTATCATGATTTTACGTTGAAAGATAACTTATGGTTTACATATGAGTCCATAGATGCCTATGTAAACAAATATATACTTTTTATAAAGAAAATTGTGTATTTGGATAATTGTATGGTCTGTTACACTTCTAGGTGGAAAGATAACGGGGGAAATTAGACTAATAAAATTTAGACTTCGAAACATGGGAAATTGATTTCCATAAAGAAAATTCATTACTTTACACTAAAGCTAAGGTTGAAAATATTATTTATTCCATCTAAATTTTCTCAATTAATGATATGGTGTGTAGATAGAAATAATGAAAGTTATATTCTAACCCACCCTGAAGACTATCTTGCATGGAAATATTTCGATCAGAGACACCCTGACTTTGCTAAAGATAGTCGTAATGTCCAATTGGGGTTGGCAGCTGATGGTTTCAATCCATTCAGGTCTATGGCTGGTGCAACTCATAGCACATGGCTCATGGTGTTGGTTCTGTATAATCTTCCACCATGTATTTTTTTAAATAACAATTTATATTAATTTCCACTCTTATTGATGGACCTAGAAGTCTAGGGGATAAGAATAATGTTTACCTTCAGCCATTTATTGACGAGTTTAATGAATTTTGGTGTAATAGTGTGATGAATTCCGATTGTGATACAAATTAAATGTTCAAACTACATGCTGATTTATTTTAGACAATCAATGAATTCCTAACTTATTCAAATTTGTCAGGTTGGAGTACAAAAGGGGAATTTTCTTTCCCTTGTTTCAATAAAAGTAAAAAATTACACATGGATTAATCATTGTAAAAAGTGGACATACATGGGTCATACTCATTTTATTCCCCCTCACCACAGGTTCATAAATGAGAGAGTGGAATTTGATGGTTATAGAGAATTAAACCCAACACCAAAGTTCATGACATGAGTAGAAATATTATCATAGATTGAGGAAGAAAACATCCACACATTATATGAATTTCAAAATTTGGTGGCTCATCCATTATCCAATATTTGTGGTGTAGGTAGACAGTGTAGTCACAATTGGAATAAGAAAAGTATTTTTTTAATCTCACTTACTGGAAAAAAAATATGCTAAGGAATAATCTGGATTTCATGCACATTGAAAAAAAACATTTGTGATAATAAATATTGGGCCATTTTAGGTTTTAGTGTAAAATTAAAGGACCATTTCAATGCATGATATGATTTAAAATAAATGGGTTTAAAGAAAAAATTTCATTTACAGTAGGGTGAGGTAAACATGGCATACATGTCTGGTGCATAGTATATGATGAGATAAAAAGATAAAGAAACATTTATTTCCATTTTGAATATGATCAAGGTGGCTGATGGTTACTATTCTAATATTTTCAAGTGTGTGAATGTTATGACCATGAAATTTCAAGGGTTGAAAAGTCATGACAATAATATACTACTTTAGAAGTTGATTCCAATCATAATTTTTTATTTTTTATCACCCAATATTGTTCAAACGTTGATTGAGATGAGTAATTTTTTAGATATATTTGTTTAAGAAATCAACAAATGGGTAATTTAAAAATTTTGTAGGAAATTTTTTTACTCTTTTTGTCACATGGAGAAACTATTTACATTCTCATTTTTTGATGTTATGGTTTACTTGATAGTGCACCTAGTCGATGAAGTAATTACTGCTGGTCCAGTGCAATTTAGGTGGATGTATCCTATTGAGAAGCATTTGAATACATTGAAATGATTCATAAGTAATAGATCTTATCCAAAGGCATCAATAACCAATGGTTATTTGATGGATGAGTTTGTTACTTTTTGTGAATAATATCTTTTGGATATTGAAAAAAATTAGATAATACCTCTTGGATTCATGATGGTCTAGTTGGAGAAGGAACTATATTTGATATGGAAAACATTGAGTGGATACAAGCTCATCGATATATCTTGTTCAATACTCACCAGTGCACCATTGATGTAGTAAGTGTCTTATCACTTTTTTTTTAAATTTTTCATGTTCTCTTTTCATATATAAAGTTTATTATTTAAACATGGTGTTATCATTTGTAGGAAACACATTAATGATATAAAATAAGAGATGTATCGTGTGAATGATTATCAAATTCAATAGTCTCATTATGCATCATTTCATGATTTCTCAAAGATTTTTTATGTATAAATGGATTTTAATTATGATTGAAGTATAGTACTAATTTCTTTCTGCATAATGTTTTATTAAAATATGTGAATTATATAGGTCCATAACCTACAAGAATTTGGTGACCCTATACTAAGTGAATAATTTAACTAACTAGCTGAGGTTCCATCTATAATGACGCATCGTTATAAGGATTTAGATGCTAATGGATTTTGATTTTTCATTAAAGATGTCGATGAAGAATGATAAACAGAAAAACAGTGGAATTGGTTATCCATCTATCGATTCTGGTTATCATTGTGGTCAATTGAAAGACATTATTGAAGTTGTATACACACATGGGTTGAATTACATATTGTTAAAGTGTAATTGGGTTGATTCAGTTGGTGTAAGTAAATTCAATCAGTATCAGTTTATGTTAGTGAATTTTAATAATATGTTAAACATTGATGAATGAGTTAGTAATGAACATTTCATTTTGGCATCACAAGAAGAACACGTTTTCTTCGTTATGTTTCCATATAATCAAAATTGGAAAGTTTCTATGAAAATTTCAAGGTGATGAGTGTTTTTAATTGAATGAGATGAACCTAAGACCATTGAATTTATTTCACAATAGCTTGATCAGCACACCGTAGTTAAACATAAAGAAGATATTCATTGGGTTAGAGAGACCGTTGAAGGAGAAATGATGGATTTTCATGTTTAATGAAAGGTATGATTTTTTTCCTTCTCTTTAGTTTAAAACTTTTTTTAGTTGTTTAATTTTTTATGAACCATTTAACTATTTTTTTTATATTTATTGTCTCTATATTTGATATATACATGCATGAAAAATGACACAAATTAGAGTAAAAATAATTAAAGGAATCATTTTTTAGAAAAATATAAAAACAAAAAATCCTAAAATATTTATATAATAAAACACATAAAACCATAAAATATATATAAACAATGATAATAAAATAATAAAAAAATATGTTAACTGTATCCCCCATGTAGTGTAAATGTTTAATTTCTTATTTGTGATACCAAACTAATTGTTATTCTTACTTATGGTTTTCCATTGATGCATAATGTCTTTTTGATATCACTTTGATCCAAATGAGTGTAATCGTAATTGGATACTCATTATTATACCTTTAACACCCCAATATTCCATGGTACATTTCCCTTTGAATAATTCAATGACGTGTGTTGTACGCAACATCGAGTTGTAACACACACCACAACCGATCAAACTAGCCGTTAAGAATAGTAATAACTAATTTTTGAAATTTTATAAATTTTATATTTAAAAATGGACTTTATTTTTGGATTTTTAATATTGAAAATAGCTTAGGGTGAAATTTTGGTACTTTTTGGATAACTTTCATATTTTGATGAATAGTGAAAATTACTAAATTTTAATTAAAAACAACTTTTTAAATCAAAATAATTAATAATGATAAATTATGAATTTGAGTGGTTTTAAAGTATATTTAGAATATATTTTTACCATTTAATACAATGTTTGTCATTAGACATAATTTCACAATTAAACCGAACATAAACAAGTATCAATCTTTTGATAGTTATTATATCTTAAAAACACGCTTTTTTATTTTGACAGTGGGAATTAATTTTAAATTAATTTCTGCCACTTCTGTGTTTTGAATTTGTAAAAATGAATTCCATATTTGGAATCAGGATTTCGAAATTGTGTAAATAGGTAAATTTTATTTTTATACATTTTGAATAATTACTTCGGTAAATATTTTATTTACCATGGTTAATGGGTAAATCCGGTAAATAAGGGTTAAAAAAATAATATTATAATAATACTAAATTACCCTAAAACATGTCCTAACATTATTGGTGGATACATGTCCGACCTTGGGCATCTTTGGGTCGATTTTGGGACCCCATGGAGCCACTTGTAGGTGATAGGGACACTTTAATTTAATTAAGTTAAAACAAATACAAAAATGACATAAGCATATATCTTTTAGAAAAACAATTTTTACAAAGGGTTATATATGTTGAATTTTCAATTATAAATATTAATTAGAAAGATAAAATGATTTCCTACATAATGGTATTTTATTTATAATTTTTAGACATTAAATAATTTAATTTATTTATGACCCAATGATGATGCATTAATTACCATAATAGTGAAAAATTAAAATAATTGATATTATAAATACCCAAATAAATATAATTTGAGACTTTTTATGAATTAAACTAATTTTATAGGTTAATATGACATGTTATAAATGATTTAATTAAATTTTTTCGAAGTAATCATTCTGTTATGATTTTCACAAAAATCAATTTTCCAAATAGTGTCAAAATTGACATAAAAGAGTTTTTAAAACAAATATTATATTATTAATTGATATTAAATTCATAAAAATCTATGGTTCGGCCAAGATACTTATATAATGATATTTGTATCATTAATAGACCACTTGGGGGTCGGTTGGATGTATATAGTAAGTTTATTAACCATATAATATAAAAATACAAAGAGACATTGTAAAAGTGAAACTAATTAACTAAGAGTTAATACTTAAAGATAAGGTTAATATAGTAAACCAAACACGTCTAAATCATATTTGTTGAGTGTTTTTCGACCTATCCCCAACTTAAAATTTCAATAATCCACTTTGGATCCATTATAAACCGAATATGAATTTATTATAAAATAATATTTCTAGATTTTCCAAAGGTGTCCCTCACCCCTCTTATAAAAGGGCACTCCCACTTCTCATTAATTCACACCTTCAAATCCTTTTGGTTCGGCAAAACCATGCCTAAATACTCTCTCAACTTCCCTAAATTCATCCTAGTGGCCTTACTTTAGTCATAAAGCCAACCTAAGGGGCCCTTTTGATCAAATCAAAAGGAAGAACCCGAAGAAGAGGTAATGATTTCACCACCCTTTTTCAAGTTCCTTTTCTTCTTCCACTTCTTCTTTATTTGTTATTACCATTATAAAATAATAACTCTAGTATATTATATATACTATGATGTTATTATAAACATGGTACAACCATATTTCAGTATTGTATCCATCCTTTGAATGACATGTCACCATACGTGCGTACGTACGGCTTACCGTCTCCACATCATGGTGTAATTGTTATTCAAAACATTATTTTTTGGATGGGTATAATAATGATGTGTAATTCATGTAAATAATAAATATAACATGATAATTATTCTGTATATATGATATACCATCCAATTAAATATTATTTTAATATCAAAATAATGATATTGTCGCTCGTGCGTACGTACGGACTACCGTCTCCACGAACGCGATGAGATTCATTCTCCATCGTATCCATTAAAGAATAATTATCATTTAATGATTAAAAATAATGTTTAAATAATTGACATCATTATTTATATGAATAATATATATCCCATTAGTAAAAAATATGGCTCAAATAACAAATAATATAAAGGAAAATGAACCCGTTAACACCCGAAACGACGATAATTATAAGATATTATTAACAAATCAATGTTAAAAGATCATATATGATATCAGATTAATGAATATGATTCTTTTATAATTCAATAAAAATTATTTCACCATTATACAGGAGGTTAACCTACCCTCGACCAAGGAAAAATTACAAAGTAAGGGGTTTGTTATCTCACTTTTAAATCCGTGAGATTTCCATTATTCACCGCTTATTTATTGCATGTGGTGTGTGTATTGCCCATGTTTGTATTCATTGTGTAATATACATTAATTAATGTATATTTACATCATCATTGTATGATCCTTCTTTCATGGTTGTATGTTTCTTAAGTTACCAAATTGATAAGGGAATTTGAAATTTCAATTTCCACTCATTCGGCTTTACGCATACTTCATTGATTATTTTACTCCAAGATTATGTGTAGAATCACTATTCATTTGATTATGTCATAATTTCCACTCCCATTTCTGTGGATATAATTTTTATACACATAATCACTCCATTGATAAATTCTCAAGTCATCGGTATGAACTTGATAAGAGTAATTTTAACTCAATCTCCATTTATTGAGTTAAATATCCAATTCATTGGTGTTGTTTTTACAAGAATATGTGTGAATGTAATCTGATTGATTTACACTAAATATCCAATCATATTGAGTGTATTTATATTTTTCACACATAATTATGTCGTTGATTTATCCTTAACCAAAGGATATGGTCTTTATAAGAGAATTCATCTCAATTTACATTCCATTGAGACTTCTTTGTTGTTATACACCAAATCACTTTTATATGGGGTATATAATGTACTTTGACATATTATATCATGAATAACTTTATTATTATGAAATTATAAAGTTTTTATTACCTCAATTATTTGTATTCAAGTGTCTCTCGTTTGGTTAGAAACTCTAACTAGAATACATTTTTAAGTGTTTTAAAGATTGATTATTCTAAATCTTTCTCATTAATGTCCATGTTTTAAAAATGGTTTTAAAGATTTATTTATATGGACATTAACGTTTTAAAATCAAAATTCCTTTTAAAAGTTTCAAACTGGTATGGGACAATTTGATTCTAAAATCTATTTTAAATGGATTCTTGACAAATAGTGTGACTTTTAAATGTTTTCAAGAAAAAGGGGGATATTTCTCTCAATAGTTTTGATGATTATTTTCATCTATGTCAATATCCTTCATCATTCTCGATTGAGGTTAATATGATACAATACAATCTTCCATATTGTATCAAATGAGTTATGTTTGATTGTGGATGTGATATTTTTATACCATTCATGGTTTGTGGATAAAGTATTGACATTTCGTATGCTAGTTTTAATATGAATGTTTATGTTATGTTTAAAACTTTTCATATTAGGAATGCATTGGAATTAGTAAGTGATGGGTGGAGCCCGCTATAGCTCCTCGATGCATCGGTAGGTCTCATGAAACAAACTAGTGTCTTGGCACAAGGCCTTGACAAAATCTTATTTGTAGTCTTGGCATGAGGCCTTGGCTATGTGGTTATGATAGTCTGGAATTATGCATTCCATCATTATGAAAGTGGTTATTGATATTGCATTTGATTGTTCAACTAGTATAATATCCATGTGAATAAGTAAATGGCATTATTTCATTTTATCTTTTCCATATTATGCTGAAGTTCAAGTTTAAAAGGCTTTTGTTTTAGTTATAAATTGCTTTAAGTGTTTATGCTTATCTATGAAAGATTCTGCTATATTGTTATCCTTACTGAGCATTTGAGCTCACCCCTTTCAATGTTTTATTTTTCCCAGGATGTGGAGAAGTAATTTATGAATGAACTGCAGGGATAGTAAGAGGGGATATGAAGACAAGATGTTGTTATTGTTTTTTTACCTTATGATGTAATGTAAGACTTATGAATATATCTATTGTTTTCAAGACTACTAAACTAATCGGTCTTTCGAGACTTGATCCTTTGTGATCATGCCAATGTTATGTAATAATGCACCGACTCTGGGTAACTGGGGTCGGGGCATTACAGTTGGCATCAGAGGAAGTTTAGTACAAACCTTGGAAGCTAGATTTAGATAAAATCTGATTAGGGCAGGTAGAACTAAGATGAACTTTGAGGATTAGTATAGAAGAACTTCCTAGAATTTTGGTATTGTAGAGATTTTGTGAGTTTTCCGAGAAATTCATCCCTATCTGGATACGAGCAGGTAGAGGCGGCTCTGGCACAGATGTACCTAGGGGTAAAACCTGAAAACACCGCTTTGAGCTAGACTCGAACGGGAACTGGTGCACGACAACGGGCCTTGCTGCGCTCTTGGTTACGACACTCCCAGGGGATATGCTTAGGATAATTTACATTTTCTTTACAAACCAATTTGAAGTATTATATATATAAGATGAGAGTAAATGACCTTGGTTAATCCTAATGTGTTTCAAATTGAGAATATGGTGACATGTTAATCTCTAAATGATTTTATGACTACTGTTACTCACACAATGCTTTCTTATTTTAGTCAATGGCTGGATTCCAAGGAAGTCATAGTGACTTTGAGAATGATGTACAAGGTGGGAACGGTGATGGAAATGAGCAACAAAATGGAATGTTGATATGTGTAAAAGATATCGTCTTTATACCAAATCAATTTTCCAAAAATATGATCAACAATATATATATTAACCAATTCTTGGACTCAACAAATAAGAGAATGGTGATGAATGATAAGAGCTCCAGTAGTGGAGACCATAGAGAAAGGAATCCTCAATTTCCATCATGCAGGAAATGTGGAAGGAGGAACCCAGGAAAGTGTCTCAATGGGACAAAGAAATGATTTAAGTGCGGGAAGGAAGGACATAAAGTGAAGAATTGCCGAAGAAAAATGAAGAGTACTATGGAAGAAGATAAAAATGGTCCCAAGAGTCCATTTACAGTTATTTTCCGTAAATATAGGGGACCTGGCCATTACCCGAGTGAATTACCTATTCTATAGGATATTTTTGTGGTCAAAGAAGAAGCTATGTGGAAATAAATGGTTGGAGAAATGTTTAAAAAGTATTAGTGCTCCTTGATGATGGGTTTACTTTGGAATAATTTTCTCTTGTATTTTTAACCCTGAAGTTTTCCATGTGAGAATGATATTTGAGGAATAATTATCTTTTCTCTTGTGGATATAGTTATGAATAACCATTTGGTTTTATATGATCATTGGGTTTGAGGCAATTATAAGTTATTATAATTTGGGATGAAAATGCAAGGTATGAGATAACATTTGTGGTTAAATTATGTAATGGTTATTTTGAGGAATTTATCTCATTTTGGTAATGTTATAAAATATAGTTTTTGAAAAGGGACAACACGCAGACCATGTGACAACCCGTCGCGTCGGACAAAGCTGTGGGAATCAAACCCACAACCAAAGTGCGATTAGGATTTATCGCCTACCACTGGACTACGTGAATTACCCGGTTAGTGTGACCATTATTTTTAGTTAAATGATTTTATTGATCAATAATAATTTGATTTGGGATCTTATGTATTATCAAATTAATACCCTTAGTATAGGAAAATGATTTGGTGATTAAGTGATAAATGTTATTTTGGAAGTTGTTCGCTTTGTTGTGAACACTATATGCCCAATGAAAATAGAATAGTATGGGATTTCATTTGAGGAGTAATGGTGGATTTTTATCTATGTTTTTATTGTGGATTTATAGTGATTTGGGTTATTTATGGAAATGATTAGGTTAATTACTTTTAAGTATGTGACCTTAAGAGTAATTAATGTCATTTGGAGATACAATTTAACATGGAAGACTACATTCTTATAAGTTTTGGGTTTCAATATTAGTTTGGATTATATTGAAGGATTTTAAGGACAATTGATTATTGAATGGTATTTATTTAACTTTGGGGTATTGATGGTTTAATTTTAGAAATTAAGATTAGTGTTTTTTTCTCTCTAATGGAATATCCATTTGGGGGATCATCAGATATTATACCAACCATTTTAGTTTTGATTAATCTCTAAAGACAAGGTAAATATATAGTTTATCCTACGTGGATCATGTATTTCTATAGAAGTTTATTCTTGCTCTTCCATTGTGACCAAGTCTTCTTGAATACTCATTGTGAAAAAAAATGAGTTAGTGGAAAAAATTTATTAAAGAATGAAACTCTACTTAAAAATTAAGTATATCTCGTTTTGTTCTTAGTCAATATCATAAATTAATTCCTCGTTCTTATGTAATGTAACTTAAAACAAAAAAATGTTTTCCGTTTACTTTTCCTACTGGGAGACTAATGACCATTTGTCCCAACACAAGTTTGTGATTTTCTTATTGTTAACTTTCTCCTGATCATGTTTTCTATCCCTCTCCATCAGAAATTAACACTTATTTTATCGTCCTTATCCATGTTTTCCTACATGGAATCCTAGTATGGGTTATCTTGGGTGACCCTTATACCTCTCTTCCTTTCTATTAAAGTGATAGTTTTATTGACTCTTTTTCCGATGTGGGAATTTCCATTATATTCTCAAGCTCAATTTTAAAAAAAAATTGAGGATGAAATTTATTGAAGGAGGGGAGAATGTAACACCCCAAGCTTCCATGGTACGTTTCCCTTTGAATAATGCAATGGCGTGTGTTGTACGCAACATCGAGTTCTAACACACACCGCAACCGATCAAACTAGCCGTTAAGAATAGTAATACCTACTTTTTGAAATTTTATACATTTTATATTTAAAAATGGACTTTATTTTTGGATTCGTAATATCTAAATTAGCTTAGGGTTAAATTTTGGTACTTTTAGGATAACTTTCATATTTTGATGAATAGTGAAAATTACTAAATTTTAATTAAAAACAACTTTTTTAATAAAAATAATTAATAATGATAAATTATGAATTTGAGGGGTTTTAAATTATATTTAGAATATATTTTTACCATTTAATACAATTTTGGTAATTGGACATAATTTCACAATTAAACCGAACATAAACAAGTATCAATATTTTGATAGTTATTATATCTTAAAAACACGCTTTTTGTTTTGACAGCGGGAATTAATTTTAAATTAATTTCTGCCACTTATGTGTTTTGAATTTGGAAAAATGCATTCCATATTTGGAATCAGGATGTCAAAATTGTGTAAATAGGTAACTTTTATTTTTAGACATTCTGAATAATTACTTCGGTAAATATTTTATTTACCATGGTTAATGGGTAAATCCGGTAAATAAGGGTTAAAAAAATAATATTATAATAATACTAAATTACCCTAAAACGTGTCCTAACCTTATTGGTGGATACATTTCCGACCTTGGGCATCTTTGGGTCGATTTTGGGACCCCATGGAGCCACTTGTAGGTGATAGGAACACTTTATTTTAATTAAGTTAAAACAAATACAAAAATGACATAAGCATATATCTTTTAGAAAAACAATTTTTACAAAGGGTTATATATGTTTTATTTTCAACTATAAATATTAATTATAAATATAAAAATATTTCCTACATAATGGTATTTTATTTATAATTTTTAGACATTAAATAATTTAATTTATTTATGACCCAATGATGATGCATTAATTACCATAATAGTGAAAAATTAAAATAATTGATATTATAAATACCCAAATAAATATAATTTGAGACTTTTTATGAATTAAACTAATTTTCTAGTTTAATATCACATGTTAGAAATGATTTAATTAACTTTTTTCGAAGTAATCATTCTGTTATGATTTTCACAAAAATCAATTTTCCAAATAGTGTTAAAATTGACATAAAAGAGTTTTTAAAAAAAATATTATATTATTAATTGATATTTAATTCATAAAAATCTATGGTTGATCCAAGAGAGTTATATCATTATAGGTGTGTCATTAATAGACTACTTGGGGGTCGGTTGGATATATATAGTAAGTTTATTAACCATATAATATAAAAATACAAAGAGATATTGTAAAAGTGAAACTAATTAACTAAGAGTTAATACTTAAAGATAAGGTTAATATAGTAACCAAAACCTGTCTAAATCCTATTTGTTGAGTGGTTTTTGACCTATCCCAACTTTAAACTTTAAATAATACACTTTGGAGCCATTATAAACTGAATATGAATTTATTATAAAATAATATTTCTAGCTTTTCCAAAGGTGCCCCTCACCCCTCTTATAAAAGGGCACTCCCCCTTCTCATTAATTCACACCTTCAAAGCCTTTTTGTTCGGAAAAACCCAGCCAAAATACTCTCTCAACTTCCCTCAATTCATCCTAGAGACCTTCCTTTAGTCAGAAAGCCAACCTAAGGAGCCGTTTTGATCAAATCAAAAGGAAGAACCCGAAGAAGAGGTAATGATTTCACCACCCCTTTTCAAGTTCCTTTCTTCTTCCACTTCTTCTTTCTTTGTTATTACCATTATAAAATAATAAATCCCGTATATTATATATAATATGATGTTATTATAAACATTTTACAACCATATTTCAGTATTCTATCCATCCTTTGAATGACATGTCACCATACGTGCATACGTACGGCTTACCGTCTCCACGTCGTGGTGTAATTGTTATTCAAAACATTATTATTTGGATGGGTATAATAATGATGTGTAATTAATGTAAATAATAAATATAACATGATAATGATTCTGTATATATGATATACCATCCAATTAAATATTATTTTAATATCAAAAGAATGATATTGTCGCTCGTGCGTACGTACAGACTACCGTCTCCACGAACGCGATGAGATTCATTCTCCATCGTATCCATTCAAGAATAATTCTCATTTAATGATTAAAAATAATGTTTAAAGAATTTAAATCATTCTGTATATGAATAATATACATCCCATTAGTAACAAATATGGCTCAAATAACAAATAATATAAAGGAAAATGAACCCGTTAACACCTAAAATGACGATAATTCTAAGATATTATTAACAAATAAATGTTAAAAGATCATATAGGATATCATATTAATGCATATTATTCTTTTATAATTCAATAAAAATTATTTCACCATTATACAGGAGGTTAACCTACCCTCGACCAAGGAAAAAGTATAAAGTAATGGGTTTCTTATCTCACTTTTAAATCCGTGAGATTTCCATTATTCACTGCTTATTTATTGCATGTGGTGTGTGTATTTCCCATATTTGTATTCATAGTGTAATATACTTTAATTCATGTATATTTACATCATCATTGTATGATCCTTCTTTCATGGTTTTATGTTTCTTAAGTTACCAAATTGATAAGGGAATTTGAAATTTCAATTTCCACTCATTCGACTTTACGCATACTTCATTGATTATTTTACTCCAAGATTATGTGTAGAATCACTATTAATTTGATTATGTCATAATTTACACTACCCTTTCTGTGGATATAATTTTTATACACATAATCACTCCATTGATAAATTCTCAAGTCATCGGTATGAACTTGATAAGAGTAATTTTAACTCAATCTCCATTTATTGAGTTAAATATCCAATTCATTGGTGTTGTTTTTACAAGAATATGTGTGAATGTCATATGATTGATTTACACTAAATATCCAATCATATTGAGAATATTTATATTTGTCACACATAATTATGTCGTTGATTTATCCTTAACCAAAGGATATGGTCTTTATAAGAGAATTCATCTCAATTTACATTCCATTGAGACTTCTTTGTTGTTATACACCAAATCACTTTTATATGGTGTATATAATGTACTTTGACATAGTATATCATGAATCCCTTTATTCTCATGATATTATAAAGTTTTGATTACCTCAATTATTTTTATTCAAGTGTCTCTCGTTTGGTTAGAAACTCTAACTAGAATACATTTTAAGTGTTTTAAAGATTGATTATTCTAAATCTTTCTCATTAATGTCCATGTTTAAAAAATGGGTTTATGGATTTATTTATATGGACATTAAAGTTTTAAAATAAAAATTCCTTTTAAAAGTTTCAAAGTTGTATGGGACACTTTGATTCTAAAATATATTTTAAATGGATTCTTGACAAATAGTGTGACTTTTAAATGTTTTCAAGAAAAAGGGGGATATTTCTCTCAATAGTTTTGATGATTATTTTCATCTATGTCAATATCCTTCATCATTATCGATTGAGGTTAATATGATACAATACAATCTTTCATATTGTATCGAATGAGTTATGTTTCACTGTGGATGTGATATTTTTATACCATTCATGGTTTGTGGATAAAGTATTGACATTTAGTTTGCTAGTTTTAATACGAATGTTTATGTTATGTTTAAAACTTTTCATATGAGGAATGCATTGGACTTAGTAAGTGACAGGTGGAGCCCGCTATAGCTCCTCGATGCATCGGTAGGTCTCATGAGACAAACTAGTGTCTTGGCACAAGGCCTTGACAAAATCTTATTTGTAGTCTTTGCACGAGGCCTTGGCTATGTGGTTATGGTAGTATGGAATTATGCATTCCATCATTATGAAAGTGGTTATTGATATTGCATGTGATTGTTCAAATAGTATAATATCCATGTGAATAGGTAAATGGCATTATTTCATTTTATCTTTTCCATATTATGCTGAAGTTCAAGTTTAAAAGTCTTGTGTTTTAGTTATAAATTGCTTTAAGTGTTTATGCTTATCTATGAAATATTCTGCTATATTTTTATCCTTACTGAGCATTTGAGCTCACCCCTTTCAATGTTTTTTTCCCAGGATGTGAAGAAGTAATTTATGAATGAACTGCAGGGATAGTATGAGGGGATATGAAGACAAGATGTTGTTGTAGTTTTTTTACCTTATGATGTAATGTAAGACTTATGAATATATCTAGTGTTTCCAAGACTACTAAACTAATCGGTCTTTTGAGACTTGATCCTTTGTGATCATGCCAATGTTATTTAATAATGCACCGAATCTGGGTAACTGGGGTCGGGGCATTACAATACCTCAACTATCGATAAAGATGTGGAATCATTTGATTACTGATCTTTTCAACCCACTTGGAGTCTCCATCATTTGCTTATCAATATCCTTGTAAGGGTGTACTATCGTAACGACTGGTATTTTAATGCCAAAAGTTCTTCAATAACTGTATATATAACTCAGTCTCCATTTATATCTCTAATTCAAAGATTTTTAGAAATTGCTCACAAGGATTTCTTATTCAAATAATCTCATGTTCTCTTCTTGAGTCTAGTAGCTCCTTAGATCATGAAAGGATCAACAAGAAATATCAGAAGCTTATAAAAAATGTGGATCTCTTACTCAAACCTTCTTTCTTCTTATTATTCTTCAAATCCAAGAAGGTTGCATATGACAAGAATACCCTTATTTATTACTTATCACATGGCTAGAAACTCTTATTTTTAACATGGATAAACTTTGAATTTTTTCTAAGTGTTGATGGTTATGTATGCTGACTTCAAGCTTACGTTGACGATTCCACTAGATAGATGATACTTAAACCAATGTAAGATCAGGATTACACAACTCACATCATATTTATGTAGAGAGGATTCATTCTTATAATAACTTGCATTATGTTTATACAGATCCTAGAATTATTTTTATGGTTATTTTTCATTTTTATATAGGCATGTCTCGAGCACTCATCAGCTTGTCTCATTCTTAGAAACTCTATATCTACACATATGTAATTAATGTATACACATTTTATAAATGATACTTACACAAAATGAATTTATTTCTATAATAATGTTTACATGGTATCAAATCATATTTATGCAATGGAACGTTTATACTTATACACTTTCTTGGTAACCTAAGAAACACACATAGAAAATATTTCATTTGTAAGATAGAAGATATATAAGCCAATTAAACTTCTACAAACTCATCTACAAAAGTATCAAGTTGTCCATCACATCTCTAAGGATTTCTACCATCAATACAGGCCAGTTCCATTCCAGATCAATGATAATACCCATATAATCTCTATAATTTCACCATAAATTTATAGATTCATAATTTATTTTCTTCTAATTCACACAAGGCGCACATAACCAATGGATTGTATCTCCCCCTTAATCATGCATCACTTATTTCATCAGATTTAACAATAACAAAAAAATATGAGAGAGGGGTTACCTCAATTTTCCTCATGTTGTAGAATGTGGTTGATCCTTGTGGACTAATACCATACTTCAAATCTTATTACAAATATTTATTTGAATAATTTTCTTTACCAAGCCTCCTTTTGAGTGTATGAACATAACCCCTCTTCTTTGTATGGTTTGGAATATAATTATTTTGGAAGAATCACCTTACTAGGACATTGTCCATTCCTAAATATATGACTTGTGTAGTTTCTTCTAAGTCTCTTTCTCCATATTTTCTTTCTCTACTTCCATATAGGTTATTGAATATGCACTTCCCTTAGAGTTTGGTTCACTCCTTGCCACCTTTCTGTGGAGTTATCTTCCAAAACAATAAACTTGTTTTTTAGTGAAACAACATCATTCATATTTGGAGTTCCTTTTATCATAACCTTCTTTTCCTTCTTTAGTGACTATTGTGAACAATATATTAAAGATACTTGATAAATATCCTTTTTCTTTCTTCTCTTATAATTACTCTAGTTGTTGGGTATGGTTTTAGGTGAATAATATTTTCCTTTCTTCTCCACTTATATCTAGGTAAGGAAGATCTCTCACTATTCCACCTATGATCCCATTTAATTATAGGAGAGAAGGAACCAATATGATGTTTTTATCCCTATTGTAGTATTACCTATCCACATGACCAGTGTAAGAGAAAATATTATGTTTTATAATAGAATCATACCATATTTGTTATTACGATTTAATTCTAGTTGAATATGGTGTTAATTTATAATTAAAATGTCTTTATTCCTTAAAAACTCATAGCTTGTCTATTTCTCCCATAGAAATAGAATTTCATCTCTATATTTTCATAAATTTCTCTTTACTTCAGTTACTTCAGATTTGTATTGTATATTTCTTGAAACTTGATTTCTTCTTGTCAAGATGATTCTTGTAGTTTTCACAAGAGCTTCATTATCTTCTTACATATTCCTTATGGTATAAATCTCCTCCCCATGATTCTTTATCCATAACACTTTTTCTCTTAGCTTTCCCTCTAAATTCAAAATGTGAAAATTCATTTGACTGCATGTTGTCTTCGACTCCTCGATCTATTTCATAAACCAGATATTCAATATACCCCCATGCAAGCTATATTTTATTTAATATGTAAAGTTAACACCCCATAACATCTCTAGTGGGAAAACATCCCTTTGAATATTTCTATCTTCAATTTTTTTGGTAGCATGTGCTACTAGGTGGTTTATGTTGATGATGATAGCCACTTGTGACTCCAAGAATGATTCATTTTGATGTGTCTATAATAATTGTTTATAAATACAAATAACATAATTAAAATTCAATACCCCTTTATGTTTGATGATATATGCATGAAATAAAAAAATGTACCTGATTCCTATGTAGTTCACATTATATGGCACTATAATAGTCATTGAATAATTTCCTTACTAATTATTTCTACGATTGCAGACATTTCAGGAGAACAGTCCCCGGATCCACATTATTCTGTAGAGACATCTACATCTAAGGGTCGAGGTTTATATAAATGTAAATGTGTTTATTTTTAATTAAGAATTAAACATATATATGAACATTTGTTTAATTATGTATGAAATTGTTTTCAACAGGACTAGACTCGACTACTTATTCCTCTCATAAGAGAGGTCCTAGTCTTTGTATTTCAACTTGGAATTTTGACATGAACCTTGATGTGTCATTTGACAAGAGAACCATCCTGTGGGAGTGGGTGAAACTAAATTTATTCACCAGTTGGGTCATATCATACGTAACCCACACATATTTTTATTAACTTTACATGACTGGGATTCATTCCCCAAAGATACATTAGATCAGCTATGAAGAGATGTTTAGGTAAGAGGATAATTTTAGTTTCTTAGATATTTTTAAAAAATAATAACATGTGTGATAATTTTTTTTATTAAATAAAATAATCTAAGAGTTTGATCCAATGAGTTTTGACCTGTGTGTGTGGTAAAATGTAATAAAATATGGAAATATAATAAAGGTAGAGTCAATAGGGATCAATGGGTACCAAATGTGGGGCCCCAAACATTCTATATAGGGTCCTTAGAGGGGTTCTCCTATCTCAGTGGTGTGAGTTAGTTTCATATTGGTCCACTAAGGCTTCAATGGTGAGTATATTTATTTTGCTTTATATATTTCAAAGAATTTGTATCATTTTACATGTTTGATATTTGAATTAATTGAATGTAGGAGGTGGAAACACGTCATTCTGAAAATTGTGTATTGTAGGCACCACCTCATAGGCTTGGGACTCATCAGGTGTCCCAGATTCATCATGATGTATTTATTATTCAATTTTTAAATTTATTATTTAATATGGTTTTGTGTTCTATATTTATACCTTATTGGTATATAGTTACGGGATTAAGGTTCATCGAATGATAAAATGTTGGTGTGGATGATGACTCGTGATCAAAATGATCCGGAAGTTATAGCTCTTATAGTATATTCTTGTAATAATTATCAATAGATACACACACACACACATATATATATTTATATATTAAATAGGATCAATTTGAGGCTGACTTATCGCAGCTTCCATAGCACCAACAACAACTTTCCATGCGAAGGGATGAGATATTACATCACATTATTGGTCATGATGGAAATGGATATAGTTTGACCTATGGAATGAGGATTCCCCATTATATAGTTTCACATACTGATTATGTGGCCCCTTTTTTATGGGATGACATAACTGGTGATAGATTTTGAGGCACATATGTGTGCTTCTTATGAGGTAAATGCGCAACTGTTAGCTGAGGTTATAGCACTGCGAGAATATGTGTGTTGGGGTAACAGTGTAGGGGATCCTATGATGCAACTTTATACTAAATTTATTTATTTATTTTTTATTACATTCATTATTATTTTGTTCATAATTTTTAATTGTTTTATACCCCTAACACATCGGACAGATGTAACATCCATGGACCCGCATGACGCTTCAGATTCAAGAGGTGTGTTTTGTTTTCTCTTTATGGTTTCTCATTCAAATCGACTGTCCCATTTTGTTTTTTGTATCTTTTAGGGATTCAACTACATTTTTAGTAAAACAAAAAATTAAAAAAATTATGATGGCATTTTATGCCTTCCATTTCACATCAGTAAATTACAAACTCAACGCAATGCCTAAAAATTCCACTAGTAATACACTATAGTGTGGTAGAATCCACATTTCTCTACTTCTTATAACAAGGAAATCATATCAACACTAGTTTCAAGATCTTCATGTTGGATAGTTCTTCACACTAAGAATCTAGGATCACAATCTTTTTTTTATGATTTTAATTATTTATTCAGTAATGAAAAGACCACAAAGCATCTTTTAAATATATCCCTTATTTGAAATGAATTATTAAAACTCAATCATAACTTTATATAGACTAGTATAAAATTTACACAACTCAATATTATTTTACTGAAATTCCAAATACACCTTATGCATCTTTTATAAATTTCTCATTACCATTGCATAGGTCCTAGTTTGTCATAGTTACCCTTAGTCAGCCTTTAGTCATTCAGAGTTTCCTTAACATAGCTTCTAGTCTACCTTTAGATGGGTAATGCAACCTCTAGATGACCTTTATATAAACAATATTAGTCTAGGTTTACCTTTATATATCCAATTCAACTCACAAACTACCCTTATATAGCCAATGTTGTTCCAAATATACCTCTATGTAGATCTGTAGAATTCTGTACTACCTTGAAACAACTCAGTATAATTCATGTTACCATTACATAGAGTCAGAAACATGGTCTAAAATTTTCATAAATCTATTCCTACCCATCTTATCTTTATGAAGATTAGCTATAGTAACCTTTATATAGATAGTGTAACTTTTAGTTTAACATTATATAGCCTATATAAACATAGAGTTACCTTTAAACAAACAACAAATTCAACTCAAAATCACCTCAGAGATTTCTTAACAAATCCCAAGGCCTTCCATATTCCATTAACTTTTATAAAAAATGTTATTTCACCTATAAAAACATGTATTTTTCTTGAATATTATTTAAAAAATCACCATAATATAAATTATGAGGATACAAATTATCCATGATGGATCAGTCCCATCACACCTACATCCCTACAAACACAGGTTCATACATCTAAAATCAAAAAGACACACCCTATAATGGGGTTTCATTATCATATCTCCGATGAATCAAACCACTAATATTTAATTCCCATTTTCTATACATTACTAAATGTACTGATCAAATGTTCTCAACTAACCAATACATAAGAGCCAACATGAATCATTAATCGCTACTAACCCTAGGCTCACCAGGAATCCCCACCTCTAAATCCTCATGAACTCCATCCATATCTAAGGTCATGCCATCCAATGGATAATGTGGAACATACCAATTTATGGATTCTCTTACACCTCACCTTGAGAACAATTCATGATAGGTTCCAATATCAAACATGTGTCACTCCTCACAAGATATTCTCCTCTTAGTCTAGGAAACTCTTATCTAGGATTAAGTGTGAATAAACCTTATCACCGCACTTTGATCCATTTCTAATGACCCCAATCAATATAGAAGTACATTTCCCATTTTCATCAAACCTATGGAAAACAATCCCAAAAACATTTTCTCAAAATCTTTACTCATCCCATACCTAGCCACTCACTAATTCACAACCAAACAACCTAATGCATAACAAATGTGTACTACCTCAGACTCATCTAAACTGAATGATCATACACACCCATACCACCCAATCACAAAACCCATCTAATTATCCCATGAGTTGCACACTATAAATTCTAAACTCATGAGACTAAAACACTAACTATACTCCCAGTTAATATCAATATCATCTTCCTAGAAGAACAATGGTGAATTATTTCAAAATAATAATAAAATATCACTCTTTATAAGGCATAACACAAAATAGCCGTCCACTTGGGAGTCATTACTTGAATTATAAGCATAAACCCACTCTCATACCCTCCTGTATATGACCATATAAGACCACAATATACACCATAATTAGAAACTATAGATGAAGTCTCTATGGAAAGGTATCCAATTGATCCATCCCACAAAAACTAACCATAATAATAAAATAAATACAAGTGATTTAAACCTAAAAATTATAAGGAATATCTATTTCTATATCATATATCTAGAAACACTACCAATTAATTTATCTCATAATCTGAAGAACATACCCATACTTCCCATCTCTAAGGTAACTCACAAGTTTGAGTTATAACCTCTATAAAATTTCCCACACATATATCAATCTAATCACTTATATTATGAGCTTCATATAAAAGTACTATTCTCACCCACATTTCCTATAAACTGGACCTCACATAGGCCAAATCACACTAGGAAAACCCTCTTCTCCCACCTAAAACATCACATTGAAAATTATACACTAGAACACCCACTCTCAAATTCCATTTTACATATTTTAGTGCGGTCCACACTTTCTATCTATTTTAATTTTCCTTTTTTATTCCATTTTTCTCAATCTGAACCATGACTTTCACAATGCCCATATTGGTCTTCCCTATTTCACCTAGGGAATTCTCCAACTCAAAACACTATGTGATATGGATTGGATTTCACCTACTCTCTATTTTAGAAACATGATGCTCGGTCAATATTAAATCGATCAATATCAACATGTTCATCATAATTTCATGGTTCCTAAAGGTTGATTGTTTTTCTTTATCCTCCTATTTTAGTGTGGGGAGTTTCTTTCTAAAAAAACTTAATGCATTCTATTTTTCAAACCTCATGCATGAAATACCATTTGACCTTCAACTGCCTATATTGTGGTAATTATATCTTAGATTATTGAATGAGAGTATTGGATACTTTCATGGAATTCTCAAAAACCAAAAAAACAAAAACCATTCTCTCTATTTTTCTAATTCTTGGAAAGCACCACTTTAGTGTACTCTATTTTTGGTGAGATTCATTAAATTTCAATATTTTTTTAGTATTTTCAACTCATGAAGAAATTATTCTTTTGGTTCATAACTCATTTTCTGAAAAATATTTTGACCAACTTGATTCTAGTGAGATGACATATTCCATATTCTATTAAACTCTCATATTATTCATTTAGAAATACTGTTTTTTCTTCTTTGTTTGACCATACAGTTCATTTATCTTTATAGAATCAATTTCTTTTTTCTAAATCATGAAACAACTACATGTATAGACATCTAGACTACTTTTCATATTTCTATCAACTGTTGTTTATCCCAATAGTTTTCGGTATAATATTTCATCATCTAATCATGTGCTAATATTCTGATCACAGGTCCTACATGACCTTCTATTTACATGGAGATATCATGGTATGATATCATTACCGATATTTATAGTATATCGATATTATTCTTCTAATGATTATCCTTTCATGGATACTTATCATGAAAAAGACTATATAATACTAAATCTTCTTCCCTCACATTGTGTTTGTCTTCTTCCTTTCAATCCCACAAAGTCTTCATTCAGGAACATCTCATACACTTCCACTGATTGTGTTTTATGTACTACAAAATTGTTTCAAAAACTTCTGATCCACTATAAATATTATTAATGTTAATATTAATTTCTATTTTTATTTGTTTAAATTTTTTTGTATCTTATCGATAGGTTGATTGAGGAAGAAGCTTATAAGGGATCTGTAGTTGTTTGGACCACTAGTTTGGCTAGAATAATATTTTTTATTTATTGTTTTTGAATTCTACATGCTTTTTTTTATTTTTTTGTTATTTATAGCTATATAACTTCTTATATGCTATTTTTTAATTTTTGTTATTTTCTATAGAAATGATAGAAGGATATGTAGAACTGTAGTTTTTTTAAAATTTTATCTTGAATAGCGACCAACTATGGAGGTCATTGTATCCATTTTTTTCTTGGATATTAGAGGCCACTTTAGTGGTTGGTAATTTTCTTCCTAGTGACCACTCCCATGGTAGTGGTGGGAAATTCTCTAGCAGCCACTTTTGGCGGTCGCTGATGCCCTATACCGACATGCCAACTATGACTTCCAAAGGTAGCTGGGTGGCTATCACTAAATCCCATTAGGGACTGCTTTTGGTGGTTGATAATGGCCTGATTTTTAGTAGTGGAAGATTCTAGATGCATTATGAAGTTCCAAATGTGGTGTTGGATATTTGGATTTTATGACTTACGAGAAGACACTTCTGATTATATGTGGATGAATTTGATCGAGGGTCAGTGGGGAATGAAATGTTTCATAAAATCATCAGTGTGGATCATTAAAAATGAATTTCATAGTTCACCAGATGTTAGTAGTCAAGGAAGCATATTCCATAGTGAAAATAGGTGTCCAATGTCAATGGAGGGTCTACCATAGAATTTGGATGGTGGTGGAACCTGATGGCCAGCTGGGCCCCTATATAAGAGGAGCATTTGGTCCACATGTGATAGTTTTCTTGACACACATCATTTAAATGAAAATAGAGTGTTGAGTAAGCTCTCCATGAGATGGAGGATTTAGTGCTGAAGGACAATACTTATAGTCTAAAAAAATAGGATGCAGAATGGAAGGAGAAACAACAAAAAGTTGATTGTCCAAAGGGATCACATCACGTCACTTGCGAGTCATCACAGTGAGAGAAAGGTAGTATGTACCTATCATGGGAGGACATTGGTGACTATCAATCATGAATATAGGTAAGGTATGGGGTTATACATTTAAATTATATGAGTGTATGTTCCATTGAATTAATAATGCATTATTCTCCTGTAGATGTAGGAAGTATCTTTCAAACAACATAATCCCTTGTGTATTTGTTTTTTCATGTTGTTTGTATATAGTGTGCTTGTTTTATTTTCTGTTTTCCAAAAAGAAGGCCTTTCATGCAAACTAAGAGGGACCCAGAACTAGGGGATGAAAGACTCAATGTGGTGGTTACCGTGCCTAAGCTTCCCAGTTCCAAATGAAAAGGCTTATGGGGATCTTCAGATCATTAAATTTATTGAAGATACATTCCATATGTTTTAACATCTAGTGATGTTATTCCGATAGTCAGTGGTCTTGGATCCCCAATAATTGATATAAAACTATGGTTGTAGAGCATTTGGTGAGAAGTTTATCAAGGATTCAAAATATGTCACTTGGACAATAGTGGCTGTACTAGAAGTTTTTGGGAATATATAAAAAGTTCTCTTAGTTGGATTGAGTCTTAAGGTGAATTCTATTATTAAAGAAACATGAATATATTGGTTGAAAGAAAATTAAGTTTCCCTGGTGAAGAAATTTTTTATGTTTTAGGAAGGGTGTTATTGTTCATGATGGAAGTGATACCATTAGTGTCATTGAGATATCAAAGGTCCTCTATATGTAAGTTTGGTATGTTGATGTAATCCGTTCATTGAGGTGGAATTCCAAATTCAATGGATAACTGCTAAATGCTTCCATAGATTGTTATGATCCCTAAATTATCTAGCTTTAGTGGAAGCTCATTGATTTATGGAAGATAGTGTTTCATGGGTAAGTTTTAGTTTGATGGATTGATAGTGGAAGATATATATCTTAGAGGATAATGTAGTTGCTAATCCTAGAAGGTTTATAAGTTTTATTAGAAGATATATCAAACAAAATAGAGGTTAGTAGATTAGAGGCCCTGAAAAATGGTATAAGTATTAGTTTAGATGCTTTTAGTTAAGTGAAATGATGTATGTTTCTAGAAAGTGGCTTTGATGGTAAATTCAAAGGCAATTTATTTGTCTGGCGATGGTAGTTAAAGTTGACGAACATTCTGCTGGTGCCCCTGTACTGGATGTCATTGTGGATAGAAAGGGATATTGTAGTAGGATTTCTAGGACTAAAAGTTATATTATCAGAAATTATATCATCTAGAGGTTAAATAAATATTATTAAATGGAGGGGGTACCTTTCAATACTACCAAGCATTCACCAATCCCACATTAATTAAGGACATTTTATTTTTGGGTTCTCATTAGTTAATACACGAGAGGGAGAAAGTGTATGTTTCAAAAAACTCAAGGATGTGACAGTTTCATCCAAACAAGGATAAAAAGGCATGTGTCATGGTATTGATTCTATTAGAAGATGTACACTTGATAAGATATAGGATAATGTCAAAGGCATGGGATTAATGATCATGGATTCATGGTTATAGATGATTATTGGAAAGTATTCTAGTTTTGAAATAAGTTTTTTAAAGGATATTGGTATAATGGAGAAGTAGAATACTATAAGAGGATTCAGTGGTATGGTTTTCATGAGTACATGAAAATGAGATAAGGAAGGGTGAAAATCCTTGGTCGCTGGGAGGATGAAAGTTCCTTCAGAAGAAACAACTGGTGTTCAAGCTTCTAAATAAGTTAATATTAGAATTGGAATATGGATAGTTTTGGTGGTTTTCTAGAAGGTCCATTGTTCTTCAATAGAGTGCCTTCATCAATGAAGTGTCACAACAGTGTGGGTGTTGGTTCCTAAAAAAATATTATGGGCATCAAAACCTTTATTGTGAATAATCATGATAAATTTATGTAGATTGAATGATGTTATGACAGATGATATTTCATGGTGAAAATGGAGTTTTGGAAAATGTATTTGTTGTGTTTTCCTACAGTTTGAGGACACTGACCTAAAACACCATAAGGGTTCCACGAATCATATATCTGTCTTAATAAAAAAATATGAAGGATATATATAGGGATAACTTAAATATAAATTCTTCATGATAGTTTTGTAAGGAGGATGATTTCAAAAATAGAGGTGCAATATGTTTTTAGGTACAGTTCTAACATTTGGTAGGTGTAGTACCCCCAGTTTTGGGTACATAACCCCTTTCCTTATGTTTTTAATTTTTTTTGTATAAAATAGAGTTTTTCCATAAAATATAGAGTTTCCATCTAATAGAGAGTTTCCATAAAATAGAGAGTTTCCATAAAATAGGCAGTTTCCATAAAATAGAGAGTTTCCATAATATAGAGAGTTTCCATTAAGTTGGGTGTTTCCATAATGCTGGTTGTTTCCATAAAGTGGGTTGTTTCCATAAAGTGGAGTGTTTCCATAAAGTGGATTGTTTTCATAAAATGGGGTGTTTCCATAAATTGGGTGTTTCCATAAAGTGGGTTGTTTCCATAAAGTGGGGTATTTCCATAAAGTGGGATGTTTCCATAAAAAATTTGTTTGCATAAAAATGGTAAAGGAGAAGGATGAGAGAGTTTGAGGGTTTTATAAGGAGTGTTGGGACCAAAATTAAGGTTGCGTGATCTATACACGGTTGGCCCAAACAGTGTGGTCAAACCTTGCGCAGAGGTCAAATCTAGATCCTATTTTCTAGGAGCTTACTCGTTTTTTCTCTATATATTTCAGTTTGGCTTAAAACACCCCTATTTCGAGATTACTCTCCCTATAATTTTTTATAACCCTCCCCACATGAGTTGGATCCAACCCAGATCCCTACCATGGTGATTTCGAGTCCGATTCTTGAGGTATGTCACCATTCTTTCTGGATTTGTCATGTTTTCTTATATCATCTTAGATCTGCTTCTATAATATCCTTTATTTCTCAGATATGAACCTATAGTTTGTAGATCTATGTTTTTGGATTCCAAATAATTCAATGTTCAGTCATGATATTTCTAGGATAAGATAACTAAGGCCGTTCTTGGAGAATCGACCAACTTTCTTGTGCATTTTTCATCTGTTGTCAAAGTTTCGTCAAAAACTTCGAGGTAGGTGGATTCTCTCTCAAATCCACTTGATAGAATTGTTTGAATTAGATTCAAATTGGTTTATTGATTGTGAAATTCATGGAAAAATCTTCATTTGTGATGATTTATGATTTTTGTGAAATTGCGTGATCTTTGTGAATAGTTGTGAAAAGGGGGTTTAGTTTCATTAATTTAAAATGATGATTTTAAATTATGGATTTTCTGGAATTTCTAAATGGTTGGTGGAAAAGATATTTTCAATAGAAATGGTTTTCAATAAAAAATAGAGTTTTATTGAAATGGTTTGGAATTGAAATGGTTTTGATGGAAATGGTTTTCAATAAAAAGGTTTTTTTTATTGAAAGGGTTGTTTTGGCAGGATTGTTGGGAATATGTGATGTGTGTTCATGTTGCATTTACAGGGATTGGTTGAAATATGACTTTATGCTTGGTGCCAAAGCTTTAATGGCACATGGGAATTTCATACACGAGGCTTGGTTGAAATATGACCTTGTGCTCGATGCCAAAGGGTTAATGGAACATGGGAAACAATTACCTTATGACGACTTAGTAGATCAACGAGAAACCTCTCATGAGTATGGAACTATCATAATTTATAATGCATGGTTGGTTGAATGGGTTTGAGGAATGGTTGGGTATACTGATAAAGGGATATTTTGGAATGGTTGTAAATATTGTTTAGTTATATTTCTGGAAAAATATCTTGATGGAAAAAATTGGTTTCAATTGCACTTGTATGCATTGGTAATGAATGGTTTTGGAAACTTGTTTATATGTAGTTATAAACTGTTTTTGAGAATTTTTTTTATATAAACTATTTTATATATTTGTTTCTAACTCTTCTATCCTAGTGGCGTGAGTAGGGAAGTCATTGGGGAAAACCAACTGAGTTTTATACTCACCCCTGCTTTGGCACTTTGGTGCTTTTGCATATGTTATATTCTGGGGCAAGGGAAAAGGTAATGTTTCACACATGTTTAGCACCACCTCGTGATGTTTGGTATATTCATAGATTTTGGAGCTTGGAGCTTGTGGAGAATGGAGTCTTGATAGAGTCTTGCATAGTTTTTACACTGTGTACTTTGATACTTGGTTATTTATCAGCTGTTGCTTACTTTGATGTGGTTTTGAGATACATGAAGTTGTTGAGTTGTATTTCATTCTTTCATGCATCATATAGTGAATGTTGGTTATGATTGGTAGGTTTATTGGTTTATTTATTAAAGGGTAAATCGCCCCACTTGCATTTGAAACCCTTTGGCATTTATTGCTAGCCTTTGGCATCTTGGGGATGTCTCTTAAGGCCTAGTAATGACTCATTTTACTCTCAAGCCAATGACAATTGGTGGGTTCAGTCCTTTCCTAACAAGTAGTCATCAATGTTCCTAATTTTGGAGATGAAATTCCTTCTTTTATATTCCTTGGGTGAGAATCTTAGAAAGGAGTAGGATTGTTGGAACATGAAATGTATAGCATAAAAGGACGTAGCTAACCCTTTTATGCTGAACTTCAAGTTACCAGGGAGTTGGGTAAATAAGTGTTTGAAGACACTTCTAGGATTTTGAAATCTCATTGTCATGGGTTTAGCCAATGAGATGAGCATGAAATGCATTATAGAGTAATGAATTCCCACTAGGAGTGCATGAATCATTTCGAGGAATGATTCATGTTGTGAAAAAAGTGTTGATTTTTGAAAAAGTATGGAATTTGTTTTCAAATGAAATATTTTGAAAAAGAGAATTCTTATCATATTTTGAAAATGGTTTAATTTTCAAAAGCATGTGAGGTGGTTTCAAAACTAGTTGAACATGGGAAAAAGGTTGTTCTGAAAAAAAATATTGTGATAGTTGATGTGATATAATTTGAAATGCTAAGACAACAGTTGCTAGAGACTGAGATTAATAGAGTTTGTTGTTAGTTTAGAAAATGGCACCAGGTAGGCGTTGTCAAAACCAACTCAAAGAAGCTACGGAGATTGTGGTTGTACCTGAACCACGTGTGAACCAAGAGATGGTTCAGAGTATTGTCCAATATTTTCAAGTTGTGGACATAGGGAATCAGAGGAATGAGCCACGACATGTGGATCATACCATCCAATTCATGAAGCAGAATCCACCTAATTTCTGAGGTGATTCCGAAACTGAGAAGGAAGAGGTGTGGATATGAAGGATTAATCGTATCTTCAACTTCATTGGAACTCTGGTAGAGCTAAAGGTCAAACTGGAAACATATATTCTTGAGGATCTTGCACGTCAGTGGTGGGATTTAGCGGTGTAGGCTAAATTGGATTAAGAACTTACATGGGAGGATTTTAAGGAATTGTTCAACAAAAAATTCTATCATCACACGTTCAAGATCTAGAAAATGATAGACTTATTCATCCTGAAATAGGAGAGTCTCTCTATCATAGTGTATGCAGTTAATTTCACGAAATTAGTACTCTTTTCACTAGAAGTTACAACAAGTGCTTCTTTGAAGGAACACATCTTCAAATCAGGAATACGACATGAGATTCAATCAAAGATTATAGTAATTTGTATTAAAAATTATACAGAGATTGTGAATGGAGTGACTGTGGATGAACATGATATCTTTGGATATATGGGAGGAGGCATGATGATACCTATAGGAAATGGTGGGAACTCAACCGCTGGGAACAAGCAGAAAAGGGACACCTATTTCCAAGGTGCAAGTGGAAATCATAATCAGACGGTTGGACCGGTAAACCTTCTTTTACGGCCTCAGAGCAAAGTAGGTTGTTTTCAATGTGGTTCTCTTGAACACATAAAGAAATATTGTACATAACAACCTAGAGCATTTCATAATTGCAATAAAATGGGACATCTTCAACGCTATTATTTCAGTTCTCCAAGGTCAGGTGCTCAAGACACTTCTCAGGTGTTGCAAGCATCGTATTATTTGACTGGATGAGGACAAAAGAATCAGTCTCGCCAGAAGAGTAGAGCTAGACATGGTGATTCTAGAAATATCATGACTCCTCAACCAGGGAAACCTCACTAAGGAAACAAGGGTAATAGTGTAGTGAATAAACAATTGTATGGAGCTGAGCAGATGATTGTTGATGATTAGGATGAAACATCTACAGTGAGAGGTATGATTATTTTGAATTATACCTTTTCTCAAGTGTTGTTTGATAGTGGTGCATCACATTCCTTCATTGCTTCTCATGCTATTTACTTGCTATGTTTAAAACTGGAAATGATGCCGTCTATTTTGAAACTGAAAACTCATCTCAGTGAAAGAGAATGTCAAGCCTTTGTGTGTAGAGAATGTGCTATAACTGTTGATGGATATGAGCTAAAATGGGAATTCTCAATGTTGGATATGGATGTATATGATTTAATCCTGGGTATGGATTGGCTGAAAACGTTCAAATCTCAAATCAACTGTTATAGGATAACAGTTAGTTTCATGACTGAGGATGACATCGATCATCTATTAAGAGAAGAGAGGATTGTAAAGAAGGATGCAAAGAGCTTGTTAGAACCAATAGTGGGAACGATATCTTACCAATTGGTAGTGTTGAATTTGACATCAATGGAAGATATTGAGGAAATTAGTTTTATAGCTATTATGGATCAATTTTCAGATGTCTTTCCCAATAACTTCTAAGGGTTACCACCTCTAAGGGAAGTGGAGTTTATGATTGATCTTATTCTAAGGACTAGTCCTATTTCCCTTCAGTATTATAGGATGTCACCAAAAGAATCAAAATAATTGAAAGTGTAGTTAGAGAAGCTGGAAATCCATATTTTCATTCGACCAAGTACATCTCCATGGGCAGTACCAGTTTTGTTCGTGAAGAAGGCAGATGGAACTCTTCTGTTGTGTGTTGATTATCGTAAGCTTAACCAAGTTACGATAAAGAAAAAATATCCACTTCCACACATTTATGATATTTTCGATCAATTAAGGGGAGCTAAGTGGTTCTCCAAGATTGACTTGTGATCAGGATATCACCAATTGAGATTTTGGAAAGAGGATATTTCAAATACATCTTTCAGAAGTAGATATGGACACTATGAATATGTAGTCATGGATTTCGGTTGAACAAATTCACCAGAAATATTCATGGCATTGATGAATCAGATATTTCAACAATATCTGGATTCTTTTGTTGTGGTGTTTTTGGATGACATTTTGGTCTATTCAAAGACAAGGGCTGATCATGAGGTGCACTTAGGAACAGTGTTACAAATCCTAAGAGATAACTGTTTGTATGCCAAATTATCAAAGTGTTATTTTTGGATATAGTAAGTACGTTTTATTGGCCATGTCATTTTTGATAAATGCGTTTCTATTGATCCTGAAAAGGTATAAGCCATTATCTCTTGGAAACCACTGAAGAATGTTTTTAAGATACGAAGTTTTCTCAGTCTATTTGGTTACTACCGACATTTTGTGAG
Organism: Viscum album; assembly: GCA_963277665.1. NCBI lineage: Eukaryota > Viridiplantae > Streptophyta > Magnoliopsida > Santalales > Viscaceae > Viscum > Viscum album. The sequence goes on along the minus strand of OY728150.1, from coordinate 1,874,299,396 downwards.
TGATTTATCATGACTAGATTCACCAATGACATCTATGACAAATAAGAATGCTCCATTTCAATGGATGAAGGAATGTCAAAAGTCTTTACAAGAACTAAAAGTTTGGATTATATAGACACCTATCTTGATCTTTCCAAAATCAATATAGGGGTATGTGGTGTATTGTGATACTTCGGGATTAGGTTTGGGTTGTGTTCTCATGAAAAGATATCATGTGGTTACTTATGGTTCAAGGCAGTTGAGGGTGCATGCGAAGAATTACCCAATACATGATTTGGAGTTATCTGCAGTCGTCCATGCTTTGAAAACATGGATACATTATCTCTTTGGTGAGAAATTTACTGTGTTTATGGACCAAAAAATATTGAAAAACATTTTCTCATAGAGAGATGTGAATTTGAGGTAAAAGGAGATGGATGGACTATCTAAAAATGTTTTATTTTGACTTGATGTACACACCGGGGAAAGGAAATTAAGTGGCGGATGCATTGAGTAGAAATTCATATGCTTAGTTGGCGAAAGAAACTTCAGATGAATGGCAGTTGATGTTGGTCTTAGCCGACATGCATGTAGAATGTGAAGACTGAGGTGATGTTGCAGTTTTCTTTTCATCTACACTTTTTCTTAGTTTAGTAAAAATGATCAAAGAGGCATAAACATCCGATGCAGAATATCTGGTTGTAAGTTCAAAAATCAATGGTGGGGAGACCATTGAGGTCTAGAAACTTGATGAGGGTTCAGTTTTGTATTTTAGAGATCAGATGGTTGTTCCTATGTCTTTTTAGGAATAACTCCATCATGATTACCGCCATTCGATATGGTCTGTACATCTTGGTACATAGAAGATTTATAAGGCGTTGAAGGCGTAGTTTTGGTAGAGCAGCATGAAAAGGAAGGTGGAAGAGTTCGTCTCACGGTGCTTAACTTGTCAGCAGGTTAAAGCAGAGCATCATAGACTAGATGGTATATTACAATCATTTCCTATCCCAGTGAGGAAATGGTATCATATAGTAATGGATTTTGTTACAGGTCTTCCAAGAACGGTCCAGAAACATGATACCATTTGGGTGATAGTGGATCATCTAACCAAGTCGGCTCAATTCATCCCTATTTGTGAAACTCATACGGTAAAGGATCATTCAAAAATCTATATCCGAGAAGTGGTAAAGAGGCATGGTGTACCAGTGTCAATAGTCTCAGATAGAGATCCAAGGTTCACGTCTCATTTCTGGAAATCCTTACACCAAGTCCTTGGGACTCAGTTGACAATGAGCATGGCGTATCATCCTCAGACAGATGAGCAATCTGAGCGGATGATACAAATGTTGGAAGACATGTTGCAGGCTTGTGTAATGGATTTTTGTGTCTCATGGGAGGAGCATATACCCTCAGTGGAGTTATCATAAAATAAAATCTATCAAGCCTCGATACACATGGTCCCGTTTGAATCATTGTATGGGCGTCCTTGTCGTTCTCCACTATGCTGGGTGGAAACATGTGAAACATCACTAGTCGGGACAAGAATTGTCTAAGAAACAATGGAGAAGATGTAATTGATTAAAAGAGGATGGAGATGGCTCAGAATCATCATAAATCTTATGCAGATCACCGTTGAAGACCGTTGTCGTTCACTTTGGGTGATCATGTATTCTTGAGGATCTCTCCAAGGCTTGGACATCGTCGCTTCGAGAAGTAGGGCAGGTTATCTCCTAGATACATTGGCCCTTTTGAGATACTAGAATGGGTTGGAGGGGTGGCATATTGGTTAGCATTACCACCATGGTTTAGTTCGGTGCATAATGTGTTCCATGTATCCCAGTTGAAAAAGTATCACCCAGATCCTGACCATGTGATCAGATGGGATCACGTTGAGCTAGAACCGGATGCATCACTGGTACATATCCCAGTGCAGATCATGGATATAAAAGATAAAGTCTTGCATGAGAGAAGCATCAGCCTAATTCGGGTTTTATGGCAACATGGTCAGATTTAGGAAGAGACTTGGGAACATGAAAAGGAAATGAAAGAGCAGTGGCCAAAACTCTTTTTGGCCAACGAGGGTTTTCTACTTTCTGGGGATGGAAAGACCAATGGTGGGGAGAATGTAGTACCCCTTTTTTCGGGTACATAACCCATTTCCTCATTTTTTTTAAAATTTGTGTGTATAAAATAGAGAGTTTCCATAAAATAGAGAGTTTCCATAAAATAGAGAGTTTCCATAAAATATAGAGTTTCCATAAAATATGGAGTTTTCATAAAATAGAGAGTTTTTATAATATAAAGAGTTTCCATTAAGTTGGGTGTTTCCATAATGCAGGTTGTTTCCATAAAGTGGGTTGTTTCCATAAATATGGGTGTTTCCATAAAGTGGGTTGTTTCCATAAAGTGGGTTGTTTCCTTAAAGTGGGTGTTTCCCTAAAGTGGGTTGTTTCCATAAAGTGGGGTGTTTCCATAAAGTGAGATGTTTCCATAAAAAATGTGTTTACATTAAAAGGGTAAAGGTGAAGGATGGGAGAGTTTGGAAGTTTTATAAGGAGTGTTGGGACCAAAAGGAAGGTCGCACGATCCATACATGGTTGGCCCAAACTGTGTGGTCAAACCTTACGCAGAGGCCAAATCTAGATCCTATTTTCTAGGATCTTACTCAATTTTGCTCTATATATTTCGGTTTGGATTTAAAACGCCCCTATTTCGAGATTAATATCCCTATAAGGCTGGATAATCCTCCCCACATTAGTTGGATCCAACCCAGAGCCTTCCCTTGGTGATTTCGAGTTCGATTCTTGAGGTATGTCACCATTCTTTCTGGATTTGTCATGTTTTCTTAGATTTTCTTAGATCTACTTCTATGATCTCCTTTATTTCTCATATCTGAACCTATAGTGGGTAGATATACATTTTTAGATGTCAAATAATTCAATGTTGAGTCATGATCTTTCTAGGATAAGAGAACTAAGGCCGTTCTTGGAGAATTGGCCCACTTTCTTGTGCATTTTTCATCTATTGTCAAAGTTTCGTCAAAACCTTCGAGGTAGGTGGATTCTATCTCAACTCATATTGATAGAATTTTTTGTATTAGATTCAAATTGGTTTATTGATTGTGAAATTCATGGAAAAAGATTCATTTGTAATGATTTATGGTTTTTGTGAAATTGCGTGATCTTGGTGAATAGTTGTGAAAAGGGGGTTTAGTTTCATGAATTTAAAATGATGATTTTAAATTATGGATTTTCTAGAATTTATAAATGGTTGATGGAAAATATATTTTCAATAAAAATGGTTTTTAATAAAAAATGGAGTTTTATTGAAATGGTTTTGAATTGAAATGGTTTGGCAATGAAATGGTTTTGACAGAAATGGTTTTCAATAAAAAGGTGTTTTTATTGAAAGGGTTGTTTTGGCATGATTGTTGGGAATATACAGTGTGTGTTCATGTAGAATATATGAGGATTGGTAGAAATATGACCTTGTTCTTGATTCCAAAGGTTTAATAGCACATGGGAATTTCATACACGAGGCTTGGTTGAAATATGACCTTGTGCTCGGTGCCAAAGGGTTAATGGAACTTGAGAAACAATTACCTTGTGACGACTTGGTAGATCGACGAGAAACCGCTCATGAGTATGGAACTTTCATAATGTATAATTCATGGTTGGTTTCATGGGTTTGAGGAATGGTTGCGTATGTCAATAAAGGGATATTTTTGGAATGGTTGTAAATATTGTTTAGTTATTTTTCTAGAAAAATACCTTGATGGGAAAAATTGGTTTCAATTGCACTTGTAAGCATTTGTAATGAATGGTTTTGGAAACTTGTTTATATTTAGTTATAAACTATTTTTGAGAAATTGTTTTATATAACCTGTTTTATATAATTGTTTCTAACTCTTCTATCCTAGTGGTGTGAGTAGGGAAGTCATTGGGGGAAAACCCACTGAGTTTTATACTCACCCCTGCTTTGGTACTTTGGTGTTTTTGCAGATTCTATCTTCCGGGACAAGGTAAAAGATAATGTTTCACACTTTTTTAGCACTACCTCATGATGTTTGGAATGTTCAGAGATGTTGGAGCTTGGAGATTGTGGATAATGGAGTCTTGAGAGACATTCTTGTGTAGATTTTCCATCGTGTACTTTGATACTTGGTTATTCTTCCGCTGTTGCTTACTTTGATGTGGTTTTGAGATACATGAAGTTGTTGAGTTGTCATTTTTTTGTTCATGCATCATATAGTGAATGTTGTTTATGGTTGGTAGGTTTATTGGTTTATTTCATTAAGGGTAAATTGTCCCCCACTTGTATTTGAAACCCTTCAACATTTATTGCCAGCTTTTGGCATCTTGGTGATGTCTCTTAAGGCCTCGTAATGACTCGTTGTACTCTCATGCCAATGATAATTGGAAAGTAATTATAGTAGGGATGTTACATTACATCTAGGGAAATAACATCACAAGAAACTTCAAGTCTAGAAACATGAATACTTTTATTCTCTCATCTGTAAATTATTTAGAAAAGTTGATCATGCACATGATAAAGTTAGATCATAGACAACTCAAGTATAAGAAATGTTTTCTCTTGCAAGGGGTGATGACGAAGGATTTGACATTTTTGGTTTTATAAAATGAATGTAAAAAAAAATATAGTCCGGATATGATATTGACTTTTATAAAAGGGGGAATCCTAGAAGGATCCAAATCTAGGATAGAATTTAGTGGGAGTAAAGGACCACACATGCCTTTTTTGCACTAAAGGGTGTTTTTAGTATGAGTTCCTGATCCAATGACATCATACTTTAAAAAAGTTAAAGCATTAAATGGAGGTTAGTTCTGATGGTATCATTAAAGCATGATGTACTAGACAACTCATGGAAGTTACAAAATCTTGGTGGCAGAGTCTTCAGAAACACTTGTTTTTTAGGAGTGGGTATATGGACATGATACATTAAATAATAAGTTGATTGTATTTTAATGTGATTTAGAGGGAGTTCAGGCCTTTTCACTTTGGGGGATTTACTATGTAGGTATTAAGATGAGATCTTTGTTTGGATGAATGAGGAGGAATTTTCTTTAGTGGGGGTCTGGATGATTGGAATCATTAAAGAGGATAAATATGTGGGTGATGAAAAAAAGGAATAGTATTGGTGAGATTTAGTGAAAGTATTGAGAATAGAATTTGAGTTGAAGATTATTAGGCTTAACCTATGAAAATAATTATTAAGTGGGAGATTATTGGGTTTTGGTGAGAAATATTTTCTAGTTAAGTGTTTGGATTACTGGTCATTAAGTATACAAGAGATACACTTTGTAAAGTTGGATGGTGAGAGACACCATTAAATATGAATTCCCAATTTCTATATAAGTTAGCATAATAGAGTTAGCTGAATATAAAATATTTAATGGATGTAGATGCATAGACGATAAATCAATGGAACTAGAAGAACCATGGATTTTTAGTGAAGGAATATGGAAGATGTATCATCCTAACATATGCACTTGGTGGATGAACCTGTTCCAAAGGAAGAAGTGACACATATAGATGGGGTAACTTCTAGAAGAAGCACAATGTTTTAGAGGTGTTGATGGATGTGTGGATGTTATGAATTATAATAAGTCACCAATGATAATGTGTTGAATACTTTCCTCATAGGTAAATGGTAATGGAAACGTTTCATATAATTATTAGTGTGGATAAAAAATTATGATATGCACAATACACCGAATGTTAGAGATCAAAGAAGAAAATGCTATTTGGAAATAGAGGTTTCTAAAGTCAATGGGGGGGGGGGGTCTACCATGAAATCTAGATGGTGTTAAAACCTAATGACCATCTTCTCCCCTCCATAAGAGGAGTGATTAGTCCTTGTGTGTTAGCATATATGACATGCAATGTGTATGAGAGGAAGTAGTATTGATTAAGAACTCTATGGGCCAAAGGCCTTACTACCAATGGATTGTGGTCATAGTTTATAAAATAAGACATAAACTGGAAGGACCAGAAATAGAAGGTGGATCATTAAGAGGGGTCACACCCCCTCACTCACGGTTTTTCATGTTTAAAGTTCTAGTGATAAGTAATTATCATGGGAAGGAATTAGTGATTAACAAAGTGAATTTCAGTGGGGTATGGGATTATCATTGTAACTAAAATGAGTGTATATTCCGATTAATTAAAGATTTACTATTATCCCATGTATGTAGGAAACATTTTTTGACCCAATTAATACCTTGCGTCTTCATAGTTTCATGATGTTTTTATGTCACATGATTTTTTTCATATCCATTTTATGGAAGGATGGTCTTGTATATGAACTAGTAGGGAGATGAAAATATAGGATGGGTGACTTAGTGTGGTGGTTGAGGTTCCTAGTATTCACAGTTTCAGACACTGAGGCTATAAATAAGGTTTTGTAGAATACAATGGTGTACTTTAAATTGTCAGTGGTGTCAGATCCCCAACACACTACACCATTATGTTCCAATGGTTTAGGAATAGTATTTTCAAACCATTTCCCTTTCTTTAGAAAAACCTCTAGAATTCCTTACTACCGTATTATCCACCATTATCAAAACTTAATAACTTAAGTTTATTTTTGGTTTATTTCTGGTTTATTTCTCTACCATCTACCTCTATCAAAAAAATACCCTGAACAATTTGAATTTTTTCTTAAGGATGTATAACCATACATTCCATGTTAAATCATTGATGAATGTAACAAATTATAATGATCCACTATAAGAAAAGACTGGCGCATTACCCAAAAAATCTATATAAATGAGTTCTAACTTATAAGACTTAGGTTTCCTTCCATTTGTGATAAAAAAACACCTTTCTCTACCTTCTAGGTATATAATACTCACAAGATCCGAAATCCATGTGACCAAGACTCAATATACCCTTATCCTATAAGAATCAAATTTTCTTCTCACTTAGGTTCCCAAGATAATATTTCCATAATTACAAACTTTTAGATGTTATATAAGGTACTTAACTTACAATGAGGTATGTTTGTTTTATATTTTTGGTTAAACTACTTTCAAAATGGTTAATGAAATGCTTATAGGGAGTAGGGAAGGTCCCATGAGTTTCTTGAGGGACCGAGACATGAAAAAGGGTAATACTATGAAAAGTTCATGGTTAGAACATGTTTAGTGATAACCATGCGCCGAGATTGTATGGTCTGGTATGGGTAGGAAGAAAAATTTCCAAATCATGAAAGGTTTACTAGGAAACCATATGACTAGAGGTTCCTTTGGATAGAGGGGAATGCATGATTTCTTTATGGTTTACCAAACCACAAAGATAGCCAAAGAAATTATGCAGCTATATTTCTCCTTGGACAGAGGTGATTGCATGGTTGGAACACGGTTTGGATAACCGTGTTCCTATTTAAAAATAGGGATTTTAACATTTTCTCTCCTAGTATTAAAGTTTTCTTCCTCGATTTTTCACCCCATTTCATCTCCAATAGCTAGGGGTGTGAACCAGAGGCTCCCTCTCTCTCCAAGGACCATTCTATTTTGATTCTTAGGTGTTTGAGGTTATATTTAGTGGGATTAAAATCTCCGGGTAAGACCATAAGTCCTCTTTATAATATTTTCTAAAAGAATATTGGTTGGTTGTTTTATCATCTTTTGAATCTTATAAACCCTATTTCTAGAGATCTATTCAGCTTAGAGATTGAGGTCATTTTATCTCAAATCAAGGGCTGTGGTTGGATGAGTGGTTGTCAATGAGTATGTGTTAGGTGGTCTAAAATATTTTACCCATATTCTTGATGTTGTACTTATGTATGTGGTTGTTAAAAATGTCCTCCATTGTTTTATTTTTGTGTCTATGGGTATAAAAAGTAAATCAGGCATTTAGTTAGTGTGTGTGACCCGTTACAGACATTTTCAGGTCCACTGATGATTTGATAATAGGCCTAGGGTTACCCATGAGGTATGTAAATCCCTTATAACTTGAGTAATGAAATTATAATTGATGACATAGAGAATTTATGAGAGTAAATGGGATGGAATTGTTATTTGACATGTTTTCATAGAAAAGGGGTACTTTGTATAACTTGAAGGAATTTGTTTATGCATTATTAAGAGGATTATTTTAAATGTTTTATATGCTAAGATTTTGTGAAACTCATATTTGAATTTCTAAAATGGTTTAAATGGTGTTATTTGGATTTTTTTTTCAGTTGTAGTTTTCAATGAAGGAAAACTTTTTATTAAAGTGGATGACTATTTTGAAAAGAGGTGTTGAGATTAAGGTGATTTGTAATGGGTTTATAATATTTATTTTAAATAAATTTTTGGTTTATATATTTGGTGAAAATTTATTTATGTATATTTTAAATTGTTTTAATATAAATGGAGCTCATGGGCCCCATTAGGTTTTTCAAAAAGGAAGACCCATGTTTGAAAAAGGGCGGTTTGACTTAACATGGAAATATTAAATGGGTTATGGTATGATTGAGGTTAAATGTGTTAAATGGTTGAAGGGGGTATATCCATGCTGTTAAATGGCTAGAAATAATGTTTAATGATTGCAATTATGAATAAATGGTAAAATGGACTAGTTATGGAATTAAGTTAAAGGTGTAAAATGGAATGAAACATGGAAATGATGATGAATGAAATAGTGTACCATATTGTTTTTTTGATAAAAAGGTCACTGATGATGAACCTTGGAAAATGTTAATAATGGTATGTTGGATTTCAGATTGTGGATCCTCATCTTTGGGGCAGGTCAGACTGATACTCTAGGCACCACTTATGCATTTTATGGAATTGGATAGACTGATTCTCTATGCCCCACTAATGCATTGCATGGTTTGGGATGTGGGATTGATACTCCAAGATTTTATGGTTGGACATGGTTTGGGTGTCTGGAATGAGGATCCAATGTATACTTATTTAATTGAATTGATTAGTGATTTACCCTATGAAATAAAGTGTTTAACCCCTTTTGGTACATGTTTTTGATTTCTGGTGTGGACCAAAGATAGTTTGATGAGTTAGGTGTCATTATGGAATCTGGGAGACCATGGGGTTATTTTGAAAACTGTTAAAATTATGAAACTTGTTTTATTCATTTCTTATCTATTATTCATTCATGCTACTACATACATTGTTTTTTAGATTTTTTATTACTATAGACACCATTGATAGTGGCCTACTGAGTTGGAATCACACCCTTCTTAAGTCTCCATGACACTTGGATACTAGAGAATATGCTACTTGTTTTTAGGTATATGTTCAAGACAGGGACATGGTTTTTCTTTATGTTTTGTATAGTAGAATAGATCTTGGGATTTTAGGATCGGTTTTGGACTCGAGACCATGTTTGGAATTTTTATATTGTTTTTGTATTTATGGTTTTATTGTATGAAAACTTGATATATAGAGTGTACACCTCATTGTTATATCATGTTTCACTTGGTTTATTATTGGAACTTGTTATATATTGTTCCATTTATTTATTATATTGGTTGTTATATCTATTGATGTTATTTACAATATTTTTTACTTGGATAAGTGGGAATAGTCTCCCCATTGTACCTCCATTGAATCTTTCTGCTAGTTCGAATCCTCTAACATACAAGGAGGCATGCCTGAGGTCGTGTGACACACTATACTGGAGCACCAATTTATTGGTTCCTTGTATGGGACATTATAAAGTGGTATCCAATTTGATGTATTTGGTCATATTATTGGGGAATGATATATAGAAGACTAGGATCTTATAGGATCTTGGAAATGACCTCGAGCCTGGGTGCCTATATCCCTTTACTTGTGTAAAAAACTGAGTTACCAGGGGTGAGAAATTGATGTGCTTGATTTTCACTTTTAACATGGATGGATCTTTCCACCTCAAGTGGTGAATATAGATGTGATGTTACTGGTTTATGAGGGTTTTATATCTTATCCTAGTATGGAAAGATGGAGTGTTTTTATGCATCATGATAGGCACATAGGATTGATATTTCATTCACATGCTACTTATGATTACTAGTTTCATAGGATTCATTTAAGATGATATTATATTTTTTGTTTGTGTTCTGTGCCTACAGGTTATTTATACCTACCTATGGTTGTAAATGAATTAGAGGGGTTGGTATTTAAAGTGTTTCTAACCATTTATATGGTTTATATATAATTGTGTGATGGAAAACTACTTAACCAACTTCTTAGGTGGATTTTAGGTAACATATAGGTATAAATGACTTGTAAGGTGACAATTTTGGTTAAATAAAGTGTCAGCAAGCAACTTATAATGTGTTTTACCATTATAATTTTTGAATGAAAATATATCTAGGAAAAATCATGAATCATGAAATTGAATAAAACTATGAATTTTGAAATGTTAGTTAATAAATTTTTTTCAAATGTGAACCCTTGGGTTTTAAAAATGGTAATGTTTAATAGAATGGGACATAATAAATAATGTAACCTTTAGGGACACTGTAAATGATAATCTGTTGTGTTTTTGTTTGAACCTATGTATGGGTAGTTTGAGCTATGATAGTGGCCTAGTTTTGAGACCCTGGGTCATGGGTTGTGAGTCCTTGATAGATATAGGTGTTCTGTATAGAATAATGTTACTTGTTGTGCCTTTTTATGGGTTGTGACCTTTAGGATTTGAGGGGTAATCTGATAACATGGTTGTTGTAAACCTTAAGGGTTGTGATTACATGTTTTGTAAATTATAAATTGGAAGGGTTTAATTGGGTTTTTTTTTCTATTTATAGTAGATGTGTTGATATGAGTGTAATACCTAGAGTAAGTTTTTGGTTTTGGTGTCCTAGAATCTGTGTGTTTTGGAGGGGGTAAGAATTCCACCCATGAGTAGTGTCTTTTGTGTGATTCTATGAGTATGTATTAGTGGGAGAGCCAATGTTTTTGGGAAATTGACTTTAGTTATGGTCATGAGTAAGTGGATTTAGGTAATCAAGGGTAACCAGGAGGAAAGTTATCCTAGTGTTACTATTTCTTAGGGATGTTAATCACAAATAGATGCTTCATAGGTGGAATTGATTCATTATAACAACCTTACTCTTTATTACACACTTAAACATGATTTATTACATAAAATTGCACTTAATAAAACCTATAATATTGACAGGTCTAGTGTATTTGGGTCTTATTAAAATTACATGACAACTTAAGAAATAAAAAATACAACATCTTTATTGAAAACTTCTTTTACATGACCACAACATTCCTTCACACACTACTACAAAAACGAGCTTTATCACTGCTCAAAACGGGTTTTAACAATGCTAAAAAAGCGCTGTAAAGCTCAGCGATAATATAGGGGGGTCCCTTTTATCAGCGCTCTAAAAAGCGCTTATAAAGGACCCTTTTATCAATGCTAAAAGAAGCACTGATAAAAGACCCCTTTATCAACGCTTTTTTAGTGCTGATAAATGTAAAAAAAATTAAAAATAAATAAAAAATAATTATATAATACGGGGGGAGCTTTTAACAGCGCTTGACCCCCCTTTATCAGCGCTAGGTGGACCCCCCTCACACTCTCCCATGTGCTACCATTCCTGTATATCCTCACACACGCACACCCCTTTGCTTCCACCTGAACTTGAACCCACGACCTCCCCCCTTTCGCGGCTGCACCTTTACCACTAAGCCATTTCGTTTTTTCTCTATTTAATGATATATCTATTTATATATATATAGTTATATTTATTTGTATATTGATATATATTCATATTAATAAGAATATATTTATTCATATATTAATTTTATATATATTCATTTGTATATTAATATATATTTATATTTATTTATATATATATATTTTTAGTTATAAATTTTTATCCGTATATTTATTTGTATATTAATATATACTTATAAGATTAGTTTTAAATACATTTATGAAATATGTTTTTTATGCATGTTTATAATTAATTAAATAAATAAATACATACATATATACAACACACACACACACAAACACACACACACACACACACAAACACATATATATTTATGAATAAATACATATATATGTGTATTTGAAAAGCCATAGAATGTTAAAACGACCATAACTTATAATCCAGAAGCCCATTTCAACTCCAAAACCATTCTAATCTAATAAAATGAAACAATCTTACAAATTATATGTGGTACAGGCCTAACGGACATCCAGATTAGAAGTTATACTTGTTTTAATGTTAACAAATCAGGGTATCCCGACTAAAAACTCAATTTTGGAGGGTTTCTGAGCCTTTTTTAGCCTCAAAAAAATGTGGCAGAAGCTTTTCTTGGGTCACCAATGCGTGGAGCTCGTCGCAGGCTTTGATTTGGCATGCTGTGGAGCTCAAACGGACACCCAGATCAAAGGTTATGGCCGTTTGAAGTTTGAGTTACATTTTCAATTTTAGATCTTTTATTAATTGTTTTGACTTTTTGTGTCTTAAAATTGTTATTAAATGATTTTAATCAATAATAATTAGCAAATTATTAATTAATAATATATTATAAATATTTTAAATCCATTTTCACTAAATTTCTTATATATTAAATGTAATAGTCTATTTATACATATCTAAAACATATTTAAAAAATATATATTATATTTATATCAATATAAATATACTTATATAACAATAATTTATATTTCATGATTTTTTTGAAACATAAAATTTATCACCGGTAGGAAAAAGCGCTGATAAAGGGGGGCCTTTATCAGCGCTTTTTTTAGCGTTGTTAAACGTGCCCCTTTATCAGCGCTTTTTTTAGTGCTGATAAAAGGGTAGTGCTTCCCTTGACCGTTTTTGTAGTAGTGACACTTAGCATTGCATGGGATAACCTGAGGACATATATAAGAAAGGGGTGAGCTATAAAGCTCAGTAAGGGAGTAAACAAGGCATAACATAAAGAATACAATACATGTTAGGATTTAGACATATCAATGGAGCATAAGAGAAACATGAACATAATAACATGATATAGAATGATTATCATAACATGGAGAAATGGAAACAAAATTTAACATGATATTAGCATGATCCAAGGTTCATTTCACATGGGGAATGAGTAAACCCTCATTGAACTTGAATTAGAATGAGTAAACCCTCATTGTACTTGAATTAGCATGAGTAAACCCTCATGAACATGGAATATCATGATACTATTCTTTACCCAATGCATTGGAGCACTATCAGGGAACACCCTTCTTAATCATTTCATTTCATGCATAAGTTTTCCAAATAGGTCATACAACATGGATTCATTAAACATTATAATTTATTCCATGAATAAGAGATGCGGAATACATAAATGTAATTCCTAAATTAACAAGTAGATGTGAATAAATGTGAATACTCTTGATAGATAAATGGGTATGGTATTCACTTAATTACACGATGATTTGGCATGGGAAATCTTGGTGTAACTTAGGAAGCATAACGACGTCAAATATAAATTATAAAATGGGTTTATGAGAGATAAAGGGGTATCTCATAATTTATTAATGAAATGGACACTAAGGGGGTCATAGAACACAATATCCCAACACATGTAATGGAATTTAGATACATAATATAAAATAATTGGTTGAATGTAAATGACGAGAGAGAAATCCCTTATAGAATTTCAACGTGGTAACAAGTGTACATGTGAGGAATTAATGAGAGAGAAAGGGGTCTCTTATAATTCAAAAATAATGAGGGCAGTATAGGGGAGGTGAAAAATCATACCCCATAATTTATAATTGAAAATAAAAGGGCATACCAATATAAAGAAACCTGAACATAAATAAGGAAGGAATGAATGTGGGGATCTCATACTTGGAAGTGTGATACCAAAGGCTTGGGAGAGGCTTGAGAGAGGCTTATTGGGAGCTTGGGGAGCCTTGGTATGATTCTAGAGAGAGGAGGGCATAGGTTGGTCGAGCTAAGAATGGTTTGAGTGAAGAGTAATGGGAGATTGAGTGGGTTTATATAGGAAAGGTGAGGGAATTATTTATTATTTAGGTTTTGGACACTACACATTACAATAATCAAAAGAAAAAATAATACCATAGTTTTTGCCCCTGATTTTTTCCAAAGGGGAGTGGGAAAATTATTTTATAAGGCCAATATCCAAACGTATTAAAATATTAGGCTTTCTTATGTGGAGGTGAGTCACACTCTCAAAGAAATTATTTTAAAAAGTTAAAATATTTAATAAGTCTTGGAGGGTCCACTAAGGTATTGTAAAATTAATCAAAAAAATACAAAATCAAATTATTTTAATGGTAAAACATTTATTTTCTTAATATACCTTTTATAGTATTTTAGTACATCACTATTGGGTCATTATGATGTCATAAAACACATTATATATTTAAACGACATTTAATTTTTTACCCAAACATTTGACTGTCTTAGAAAATTATGAAAAATTCACTGTTAGATAATTTTAATGTCATGAATCCAAAATTAATATTCATTTTATCTAAATAATTTTTTAAATACGTGAATTTTCACTTTTAAAATAAAAACCGTCATTTATCTAAAATTTATGGGTTTTGACAAAACAGCTTTCAAACCTCAATAAAAATTACAATTGTATTCATAAAAATTATCCGATTATTTATATTTATTAAAAAGTACATTAATAATAATATTTTATTGAAATATTATTTAATTCAAAAATCCATTAATTCATCAAAATAGATTTCTTAATTGAATATTAACTAAAAATACTATTGGTGCTTTAAAAACCATTTAAAAAGTAATAATAATAAAATGAATGTATATTATTTATTCTACACAAAACTAATGCACATAATAATAGTGATAGGGTAATGTTACATAACCCCTTATAACACCCACATAAGACTTAAGGGTAAAATATGTGATGGTGATATATTCTTGGGGTGGCTTGGATAACATCACTTAGGTGATATTCTCTATTAACTTCCACTTCTTCCGTAAGGGGTTCCATTCAAGCTTAACGTGTTGAAGATTGGCTTGGGATTGGTCAAGAACGAAGCCCTGTGACTCTACCTTATTTCCAAGCTTTGATAAATGGGCTTCATATGGAGAAATTCTACTGGATGAGGCCATCACTTCCTTTTTCTAAGTAAATTGGATTTGTTAAAGACCTATATTTATACTAATCATGTGATCACTTTTCAATGGCTATATTAGAAATGATAACAATTCCTAATGGTATTTTAAAATCAAAAATCATAAAACCAAGGGAATTCATATGTTTTATATAACTATTTTACATAATAATACATTTACTTAAATCAAGAGGAATTTTCATTAATAAAAGTTTGGGTCATTACAATCTTCCCACATTAATAAAATTTTCCCTAGAAATTTCTTTTTTCCACACTAAAACAGATGAGGGTAGCTTTGCTTCATCACTTCCTCCGATTCCCACATTTCCTCTTCAAACTTGTGGTTTTTCCACAACACCTTGACGAGGGGCATTGTCTTATTTCATATAACTTTTTCCTTATGATCTAAGATCTTCACCGTCTTGTCTTTATAAGAGAGGTCATTCTCAAATGGTACCACCTATGGATTGAGTACATGTGATGGGTCAAGTATGTACTTCCTCAAGAGTAATAATTGGAATACATCGTGTACTTGAGACAGGTTCGGTGGGGGTGCTAGTTGATAGGCCACTACTCTAATGCGATCAAGGATCTAAAAAGGTCTGATGTACCTTGGACTAAGGTTTAAATTATTTCAAAATCTCATAACTCTCTTCCACAGTAATATGTGGAGGAATACCATGTCTCCAACATCAAACTCTAGGTCTCATCGAAGATTATGATCATATATCTTTTTTTGAATTTGAGTAGCTTTAATGTGCTACTTAATGGTCTTAACATTCTCCACCATTTCTTTGACCATTTAGGGACCTATGAGTTTTCACTCCCCAAATTCATCCCAACATGTCGGTGTTCTGCACCTCTTCCCATAAAGGGATTCATAAAGAGCCATTTGGATGCTTGATTGGAAACTGTTATTGTAAGAGAACTCAACCAGAGGAAGATGTCGATCCCATCCTCCATTCTAGTCCATTGAGCATGATCTCAACATATCATAAAGAGTTTATATAGTCTTATTAGATTGGCCATCAGTTTGAGGATGATAATATGTACTGAAGTTCAGCTCAATATTCAGAGCGTGTTGGAGACTCTTTAAGAACTTAGAGGTGAATCTTGGATCTCGATCGGATATAATCGATAGTGGTAATCCATGCAGACTTACCACTTCTATGATGTATATCCGTGCTATTTGGTCTAATGAAAAATTATCTCAAATTGCAATGAAGTGTGCAGTCTTTGTAAGATGATACACAACAACCTAGATAGCATCGTTTCCTTTATATGTATTTAGAAGTCTGGTGACAGAGTCCATGGTGATATTTTACCATTTCCATATTAGTATAGGTAAGGGTTGCATCATCCCCCTAGACTTCCGCCTCTCATCCTTCACTTGATTACATACCAGGAAATTTGATTTATATTTAGAGATCTCCTTCTTCATGTTATCCCACCAATAATGCTCTCGGAGATCTTGATACATATTTGTGTTTCCTGAGTGAATGAAAAATATTTGAACTATGTGCATCATCCAAAAGTTCATTCTTTAACTATGGATTTTATAGAACACATAGTCTTGACCCAAATATCACAATTCCTTCTTCATTAAAATTGAACTCCAAGGATTTCACTTTTTTGATAGTTTCCACTTTCTTCTAAATTCCCACATCATCATTTTGAGCATCCTTTAACCTTTCCAAAAAATATGGCTGAGCAATCATTTGTGAAAGGATTGATGATGTTCCCTTCTTTATGATTCCCATGTCCATATTCATCAAATCTAAGAATATTGGATACTTTTCAATTCTCATCAATGAAATAATCACTAGGTCCTTGCTACATAGAGAATTCTCCACCTTGTTCACTTTCCCAGGGTGGCAATGGATTGATTATTCATAGTCTTTGATTATCTCTAACCGTCTTCATTGGCGCATGTTCAACTCTTTCTATGTGAATATATATTTGAGGCTTTTGTGATCCATATACATTTCATACTTCTCTCCAAAGAGGTAATGCTGCCAAATTTTTAAATAAAATATTACTACAACCAATTCCAGATCATGTGTTGAATAGTTTTGATCATGAAATTTCAATTGCCTTGAAGCATAGGCAACAAATTTTTCATTTTTTATCAACACACAACCCATTTCCTTCTTCTAAGAATCACTAAATACCACAAAAGTTATCCACTTGTGGTTAATGTGAGCATGGGTTCAGTAATAATCTTCCTTTTAAACTCCTTGAAGCTATCTTCACATTCATCACTCAAAGAAAACTTGATTCCCTTCCGAGTTAGCTTGGTAAGAGGGTTTTAAAATCATGATAAATTTCTCACAAATCGGCGATAATATCCAGATATCCCAAGGAAGCTATGGATATCCATCATATATGTTAGCCTCATCCATCCCTTAATTTCATTTTTCTTGGAGGGATCCATAGATATCCCATTGATTGTGATGATATAAACCAATAATGAGACTTCCCTCAATCCGAACTCACACTTGTTGTACATTTCATAGAGGTTATCCTTTCACAAGGTCTCTAGTATAGTGCTTAGATGCTCCTCATGATCCTCCTTGGTTTTGGATTATATTTGAATATCATCTATAAAGACGACCACAGATTTGTCGAGGTAATATCCGAAGACTCTATTCATCAAGTCCATAAAGATTTTTAGAGCGTTAGTGAGTCCAAAAGGTATTACTATGAATTCATAGTGCCCGTACCTTCTACAAAAATCAGTCTTGGAGATATCCTTCTTCTTCACCCTTATTTGGTAATATCTCATCTGTAGATCCACCTTGGAGGAGTATTCTTATCCATATAGATGATCGAAAAAGTCATCAATTCGTGGTAGAGGATACTTGTTTTTTATCATGATTTTGTTGAGCTCACAATAATCAATGCAAAGGCGCATTGACCCATTCATCTTCTTGATGAATAGGACTGGTGCACCCCATGGTGAAGCACTTGGGAGTATAAACCCTTTATCTAGATTCTCTTGTATTTGTTTCTTTATCTCTTCAAGCTCCATAATATCCATTCTATACAGAGTCTTGGATATTAGAAAATCCCCATGAACAATATCAATCGAGAATTAAACATCTCTTCTTGGAGGAAGACCAGGAAATTCCTCGAGAAACACTTCAGCGAATTCCCTCATAATAGGTATGTATTAAAGGATGGTTGCTTCCTTAGACTCAATCATTTGAGCAAGATACGTGTACTTGTAGGGCAGTAATATCCACACTTGAGATGATGGTGCTAAAGAAGATTCATCCTCATCCTTTCACTTGTACAGAATTGGGGATTGATTTTCCATATGGAGAGTGATTTCCCTCTCATGTAAATTTATGTTGGATCTATATAGGGAAAGCCAATCCATGCCAATAATTTCATCAAATTCCACCAGAGGGAGTATGATGAGGTTATCTAGGACGTTCAATCCACAAATCGTGATAGGGGAGGAGTTATATTCATGGGATGCAATGATTTCCCCATTTTCCATTCTCACTGAAGTTTCTACTTCTATGATTTGTGGTGGTGTTGGGATTTTTGTACTAAACTTTCAAGATATAAAAGAATGCATAGAACTAGAATAAAAAAGTACGTTTTCTATTCTTGAATGAATAACTAGCGTACCTGTCAGCACTTCGTTGTCAGGGTTTGCTTTGTAAGTAGTGATGGAAAAAGATCTCCCTTGTTGCCTGGAGGTTTTTGGTTGCCTCTAAAAACCCTTGGATTAGGGAACTAGTTTTTGAAGTTTCCTGTTTCTTTGTAGTTGAAGTAATAAACAATGTGTTGAGGGTCTAAAATAGAATTCCTCTCCTCTGTTGCAGCAACAGGTTTCTCTTGTTGGTAATTAATGAAAATTTTCCCTTCTCTTCCACACCTAAAGAATTTCCTCTTCCCCTTAAGACAATTTACTGGGTTCTTCTTTCCACACCTTTGGAAAGTGGGGTGCTGGAATTTATTAGCACCCTTGGATTTATCCATCGGACCACTATAATTAAAGTCCACTTTATGCTTATTATCCCCATGATACCCTTGAGATTCTATGATCTCCATTTCTAATTTGAGGGAACATCAGACAATTTCCTCATATCTATCAAAGTCACAGATCTCTAGGGCTTTCTGTGGGATAGGTTTTATCCCACCAAATAAGTGGTCAACCTTGAATTTGCAGGTAACGAAAAAAATGGATGTGTATCGTGCAAGCCTTGTGATGTTTTCATCATATTCTCTGATGGATTCATTGTATTTTTACTTGAGGGTAAGTAAGTCCTTTTCCATATTTAGTCGGAGGGTGCGAGGAAAATATTTATCAATTTTTTTCTTCAGAAATCCTTCCATTCCAATGCCTCGATCTCTTCCTCAGGCTTCATATTTTTGATGAATGTCCACCATTGATCAACTTAACCCTCCATATGATAAGAAGCAAGGAGAACCTTCTCGTATTTAGAACATTGAAGTATGTTTAAGATATTCTCAATGGAGTTGATCCATTGTTTGACGATTGAGGGATTAGATAATCCATTAAAAGTATGAGGCTTTTGTCTCATAAAGCTCTTGATTGTGGGTTGTTCTTTCTAGGGGGGGGGGGTTGAACATTCCTCTTGACCCATGTTTCTATTCAAAACTTGAGTTAATTGAGATAGTATTGGGACAAAGTTTGTGATTCCCACTCCCATTGGATTGAGCATCTCATTAGAATAGTCATCACATTGATCTTCGAATTTGTTGTTAGCCTAAGTCCTCCTATTACCGGCCATTGGATAGAATAAAAGGAAAGTTAGGGGTAACACATAAAGGGAAATCAAACTACAAAAGTGATAACTTATAAATTACATTTATTTTCTTAACTTATGAATTTATAGGCTTCAATCTATGTTATGAATGATCTACTTCCCAACATATATTCTTAGAGGATTTTTTTATTCCCTTAACAATGGTTCATACTAAGATCATGAATTTACCAAAGCATATACCCCAGAAGTATCTTAACCAAGAGTGAAGCAGAGCTTGTTGTCGTGCACCAGTTCCCATTTGAGTCTAGATCAAAGCGGTGTTTTCGGGTTTAAATCCTAGATACATATATTCTAGAACCACCTCTACTTATTCGTATCTAGACAGGGATGTATTTTATTGATAAAACAATTACTCTATAATCACAAAAATTTATGGATTTTTTATTATAATTAGTCTTATACCTAAGGCATTCACTAGGGTTTTATAATCATAACCCCAAAAATAACTAAACCTATATTCCGATACCAACTATAACAACCCTGCTATTTATTACCGACTTAAACATGATTTATTACATAAACTTACACTTAATAAAACTTATAAGATCAAAAGGTATAGTGACTTTGTGGATTAGGAACATTATATGACAACTTAAGACATAAAAAATAGAACATCTTTATTGAAAAATTCTTTTACATGACCATAACATTCCTTCATACTTAGCATCTCATGGGATAACTTGAGGACATACTTAAGAAAAGGGTGATATATAATGCCCAATAATGGAGTAAACAAGGAATAACATGATGAATACAATACATGTTATGAAATAGGAATATCAATGAAGCATAATAGAAACATGAACATAAAGGCATGATATAGCAAGATTATCATAACATGGATATGTGGCACCAACATTTAACATGATATTAGCCTGAGCTAAGGCTCATTTAACATGAAGCATGAGTAAATCCTAATTTCAATTGAATTAGTATGAGTAAACTGTAATTTAACTTGAATTATCATGAGTAAACCCTCATTTCATTTGGCGTATCATGATACTATTCTTTACCCAATGCATTGGAGCACTATCAGGGATCACCCTTCTTAATCATTTCATTTCATATATAAGTGTGACACATAGACCATACAACATGGATTCATTAAACATAATAATTTGTTCCATGAATAAGAGATATGGAATACATAAATGTAAGTACAAAATCAACAAGTACATGGGCATAAAGGTAAATACCCTTGATATAGAAATGGGTATGGTATTCACTTACAAGATGATTTGGCATGAGAAATCTTGGTGTAACTTCCGCAAAATAACAAAGTCAAATAGAAATCCTAAAATGGGTTAATGAGAGAGAAATGGGTCTATCATCATTTATACATGAAATGAATAGTAAAGGGGTCATGGAAAATAATATCCCAACACATGTAATGGAATTAATATTCATAATATAAAAGAATTGATTGAATTGAGATGAGGAGAGAGAAATACCTTACGGAATTTCGATATGGTAATGGGTATAAAAAGGAGGAATTAATGGGATAGAAATGGGAATCTCATCATTAAAAAATAATGAGAGTTGTATAGGGGAGGTGAAAAATCATACCTCAAAATTTTTAATTTAAAATAAAAGGGCATAATAATATAAGGAAACTTGGACATAAATAAGGAAGGAAGGAATGTGATGATCCCTTACATAGAAGTGTGATCCCAAAGGCTTGAGAGAGGCTTGAGAGAGGATTCTTGGGAGATTGAGGCGCCTTGGGAGGATTATAGAGAGATTAGGGAAGAGTTTAGTTGAGCTCCAAATGGTTTGATTGAAGAGGAATGGTAAATCAAGTGGGTTTATATAGGAAAGGAGGGAGAATTATTTATTATTTAGGTTTTGGACACTACACATTAAACTAATCAAAACCCCAAACCATCCCATAGTTTTTGACAAAAGGGAGTGGAAAAAATTAATTTATAAGTCGAATTTCCTAAATTATTAAATTATTAGGCTTGATTATGTGGAGGTGAGTTACACTCTCAAGGAAATCATTTTAAAAAGTTAAAATATTTAATATGTCTTGGAGGGTCCATTGAGGCATTGTAAAATTAATAAAACAAATCTAAAATAAAATTATTTTAAAGGTAAAACATATATTGGCCAAATATCCCTTTTATAGTGTTTTATTAAATCAATATTGGGTCATTATGATGTCATAAACACATTATATATTAAAACGATATTTAATTTTTTACCCAAAAATTTGACTGTCTCAGAAAATTATGAAAAATTAACCATTAGATAATTTCAACATTCTGAGTAAAAATAATAATATTCATTTTATCTAAATAATTTTCTAAATATGTGAATTTTCACTTTTAAAATAAAAACTGGCATTTACCAAAACATAATGGGTTTTGACAAAAACAACTTAAAAACCTCAATAAAATTTAAATTGTATTCATAAATCTTATACGATCATTTATATTTAATAAAAAGTAATTTAGTAATAATATTTTAATAAAATATTCTTTAATTAAAAAATCCATTAATTCATCAAAATTGATTTATTAATTGAATTTTAACTAAAAATAGTATTTTTGATTTAAGCACATGAGCCTCAACTCAGTTGGTGAGGACTCCTTAAGTGCATCCAAGAGACCCGAGATCAAAACCAGGCAGAGGCTAATTTTTGGGTTACTGTAGCAGGAACTGTAGAAGGCACTATTTGGCACTGTAGTACCCGAGAATATTCCCCCGTTTGGGCCTTCGGGCCACCGATTTGGTCCCCGAGTCCTTTAAGGACTTCGGGCCACCCAGGCCTTCGGGTCAGTAAGGCCTTCGGGCCACCTCAAGGCCTTCGGGCCACATTAAGTGCAGATGCAAACCAGACAACCTACAAGGAACAAGATTCAAAAGGAGGATGAGCAATGAGCTTTCACCAGTGAAGAAGCTAAACGGATTGCAAGAATGAGACGGTATGTCACTTTCCATCGGGACAAGCCTATGCATGCACAGGAAATCCTAGACAAACAACCATGCAAAGGTGGAGAGCTAATTTCATGATGAAGATGTTGGGGAGGAGAATTTCCAAGTAGTTAGTCTTGGTTGTATGTAATGTTTGAAGCCTATGAGAAATGAATTCTTCTAAGGCCTATGGGACATGTAATACTTATGCATATGGGCCTTGTAAGGGTTTCACCTCACCCCTTGAAAGGTGGATTATCAAAATCAATAAATAATGGAGGCCTTCAGGCCATTGGAGGTATTTGTGATTTAAAAACCATTTACAAAGTAACAATAATAAAATGAATGTATATTATTTATTCTATACAAAACTAACGCACATAATCATAGTTATAGGGTCTTGTTATATAACCCCTTATAACACCCATATAAGACTAAAGGGTAAGGTGTGAAATGGTGAAAGACTCTTGGGGTGGCTCGGATAACATTTCTTGGGTGGTTATCTCTATTAACTTCCACTTATCCCATAAGTGGTTCCGTTCAAGCTTAACGCATTGAATCTTGGTTTGGTATTTGTCAAGAGGGAAGCCCAGTGATGCTACATCCTTTTCAAGCTCTGAAAAAATAGGCTTCGTATGGAGCAATTCTACTGGATGAGGCAATCACTTCCTTTATCTAAGTAAATTGGATTTGTTAAAGCCATATATTTATACCAATCATGTGATCACTGTTTAACAGATATATTAGCAATGGTAAAAATTCTTAACGATATTTTTAAATAGAAAATCATAAAACCAAGGGAGTGCATATGTTTTATATAACAATTTTACATAATAAGAAATTTAAATAGATTAAGAGGAATTTTTATTAATAATAGTTTGGGTCATTACATCCATGGTAGGTTGTATTGAGTTTTCTTAAAAGGCATGGTTAAGACTTGGTTTCTTTTCTAATGGAATCACCTTGGGTGCTTGCGGTTTTCTTTAATACTAGTTTCGAAAGGGGAGGATCATTCAGATGCATGACCCTGCTATTTTAACACTGTTCAAAGTGATGTTTGGTGCTAAAATTGGATGGATAAGGAAAGGGTGTATAGAGCATAAACATATAATTATAATCTTGGAATGATACCAGGGGTTTCAGGTGGTTTTGAGGTTGGAATTGACTTGTGTGAAAGGCTAGGTAGTTGTATTTAAACATAAAATCATAACCCATGAAATGAAATGTATATCATTAAAATTTCATCACTATGAAAAGTGATAGGTTTCATAATCACTTCATGAAAGCATAACCCATGAAAATAAAAAGGTTTCAAAATCATCAAACATGTGGAACTGAAATAGGTGTCATAAGCATTATTAAATCAAAACATATACCATTCAAGAAATAATATAAATGGAACATTTGTATAATTTACTAGAAAGTCATGAGTAACATCAATGGTTGTCATCTTAGATAGAAAATAATTTTGAAATATATTTAAAAAATATTTCTTGAGGAAAATATCCATTCTTATTTGAAAAAGTATTTTTAATACATAAAACCATTTGAAAATAATTTTCTTATACAAAAAATAGAAAACTTATAAAGAACACTTGAAATCATTTTTAAAACCTTTTTCCTTGAATAATTATAAAATAATATTGAAAACACTTTCAAAACCTTTTTCCTTGTAAACTTATAAAAGAAGCTTGAAAATATTTAGAAAACCTTTTTCCCTAAAAACTTATAAAATAATATTCAAAACATTTTAAAAACCTTTTTATTTGAAAACATTTTGAAAAATTATAAATAAATCATGAAATTTTGTTGAAATCCATTTCTTTGAAAATAAATTTAAAAAATTATAAACAAATCTTTAAAATGTTTTGAAAAAATTTTTACTCAAAAACTTATGATAGAATCTTGAAAATTTTTTGAAAACATTTTTCTTTGAAAACATATAAAAGAATATTTAAAAAAAAGTTAAAATATTTTTTCCTTTAAAATTATCTTTAAGTATCAGTTGAAAATATTTTTGAAGTCATTTTTGATAACATTTTTGAAAGCATGTTTTTTTTGAAATAAAATAGATTTTCAACTGAAGAGTGAAATACAATTTGATTTTATTAAGAACACTTTATTAATTATCTTAAGTACCAAAGAGTGAAAAATGGTAGTAATAAATGGATATATATCTAATAAAAATAGGATAAATAAACTCATGAGCATTCATGGGAGATGGATCACAAGATTTCATCAAAGAAATCATAATCATTTACAATATCAAAAAATGATTATATTTTTTCAATAAACACTTACTTATTGGTAACTTGGGATCACACTCTCCATGTAAGAAAATTAAATTAAATTAATCATAAAATATCATGAAAATAAGTACATTCATGATATAAAATGTAAAATTAAAGTATATACACCACAAAAAAGAATTTAGGTGCATAACAAAATATGTGTCTCAAAGAAGGCAAATTAAGACAAAACTATTTTACGTATTTGGTAACTTTTGAAACTTAAACCCCATGAAAGAAAGATCATAAAACAGATATGTTAATTAAAATAAATTTAATTATAAGATACATTGAATACAATCATGGACATTACATACACCACAAAAAAGTAAAGATTGGTGAACATAACATGTATCTCACAAAAATATAAATTGAGATGAAATCTCCTTACCTTGTGTCTTGACTCCCGTCGTACTCATTCAAATAACCTGTATAATAAAAATAAATTTTTTATAAATGTTTTAAAGAACCATATTATTATATCTAATACCATATACAGTTTTATTATGACCTTATATTACCTTCATGTTAACAATCCTATGTTAAGGTTTCACTTCGGGTAATATCCACTTTGTTCTTCACATGTGTCTTAAATTGTTTTATCTTCAGTCCTTATACTTATATCATGATTCTAGAATGTTAAAAATTATATAAATATAATTTATATTTAGTATATGTGTATTATAATAATCTATATAATATATAAGTAAGAAATGAAATATACTATTCATGGAGACGGTAAACCGTACGTACGCATGAATGCTGTTTCCATTTTTATTTTCGTATTGAAAGATAGAAAGAAAATGAAATATATGTATATATATAGTAATATAATTATAGTATAATTATAATGTTATATATTTAATATAAGTTCACTAAAACCATACTTAATACATTCCATGTAGTGTGTGAACAAATCACATCACTTCGAGTGAGCAGTAGTCCACACTTCCTCAAACAAAATTATCGTATTTACACCAAATGGAAAGTAAAAATGAAATGTGTTGTAAAAGGAATAAATAATCTTAAATAGTTAATAAATATAATATATAATATATATAAAAAATGTTTAAATCATAATTTCCACCATGATAAGAGGCAAGGAATATTGAACAATCATCGTTTTGTGAGGCAGAAGTTCTCCGTACACATAAACAGTATGTTCTTTACCCATTACATGGAAATGTGTGTAAGTTTAGGTTGAACCATTAGAATAAAAACATAATGGTATATTGATTATAATTTTTTTTATAAAATCATGTAATAAAAATATTGGAGGGTGTGGAGAAGGAAAATAAAAGAAAGGAGCTTGAGAGAAGGTGTTACCTCATAATAAGGTAACACCTTTTGGTTTGTACCAAAATGATTACTTAGAAGACTTTCTACCCAAAGGGAGGCTTCAAGTATGAAGGTATCTATGTTGGGAAGTTTATTTGAAATATAGTTTCCAAACATAAGTGGTTTTAGTGGTGTGAAGAATATGGAGAGGCAGTGTCCTTTTATTGGTAAGGGAAAGGACACACTTGGAATTTTTGAAAACAAGTTAGGTGTACCCAAGTTTTTACCTAAAGAAAGTCAGAAAAAACTAAAAAAACTCAATAATTTAAGGTTCATGGACGAATAATGTCTATAAAATTGGTGTTGGACATGTTTCTAGGTCATTTTGGGTCTTAAATTTAAGGTTTAGTCCTTAGTTAAGCTTAATTTTACCTTAATTGATGTAATTAATTTTAATTATTTTCACTAATCATTTGGGTCAAAAACTAAGTTGAGATTATTAGAAAATATAAGTTATGATGATTCAAAATATTGAATCAATTTTTCGAGATTCCAATCATAGTATTGGAATAAATTAATTTAAAATTAATCCCACAGTTAGGTCGACAATTCCAGTTTTTAAAATAAAAACATTCAAAAGTTTGCGAAGTTTTTATACCAAATCTCAAAGTGAAATTGATATGAATGAACAAAATTATATTAACTGATAAAAATATTATCTAGTTAAACTTTTAAACCAATTTAAAATATAATTTATCATTATAAATAAACTATATGAAAAAGCAGTTTTGAACTAAAATTCAGTATTTTTAACTATTCATTAAAAAATGAAACCTTATAGAAAAATACCAAAAAATTACCCTAACATAATTTTTATGTTTAAATTTCAAATATTAATTTAATTTTTACATATTAACACTATAAAAATTCTAAAATTTTTATTTGAAATGGGTATTCCATTAAAAAGTGGTAAAACTACCTTTATAAAAAATATAGGTTTTTATGCATAAAATTGGGTTTGTTCCTATATTATGTCTATCGAATATATTGCATGAATATCAAAAATATTTGAATGAATATATAAAATATATATTACATTAATATCACTCAATAATTTTAATTTATTTTATTTATTAGGTTAGAATAACTTTGTGACTATAAAAATAATAATATTTTCCATTATATTCAATCAGTTTTCATATTCATTTCTAATTAATTGGTAACCTATGAATTCATATTATATTTGTGTAAAATATATGTTTTCATAAATAAGTTAATAATATTCATAAAATCTAATTTAATGACTAGTTTATGTATTATTATTTTAAATAATAACATTTTAATGATATATTATTGTTCGGTAAAAATCAGTCATGGGTGTTACACAAGCCACCGAGGAAAGTCATTGTTGAATGTAACAAAATCTTAATTCAATGAACCTTATATAGGAAGATAAAATATATGTTTGTTGTAGTGCATGATTAACTTGGTGTTTTATATAACGTAATCCAAACATACTGATTTAAAAAAATAAACTATTTTCAGTGTTGCGTGAAATGAAAAATATCAAAAAATTAAACTAATTCAGGAAAAAATATTTCACAAAATATCAGGGTGTTACATTATATCCCCATTAAAATGAATTTCACAATTGAAATTTTTTTAGGTTATCAAAGGTTTAATATTTGAAAGTTTCATTTATAGAAATCCACATCATAAAAATGAGTATTAAAACTTCCCTTAAAAAGGGAATGTTGGAAGCATAATGGTTACCCAAAGTAACATATAAATATGTTTCCATATAGGGGAACATAGATGGAAAGTGAAAACATGGACATGGAATAAAATCCAAATATTACTTTCTGATGGAGAGTGATAGAGAAAAAGGTTAGGATAATGTTAACAATCAAAAAGCCATAAATCTGTGATGAACTAAGGGACCATCTAATTAATCAAAAATAGAGGTACTAAGATAACATTTTTGGATTCAAGATTCTTTTCCCTAAAGTTAAATAATTTTAATTCAATGATATACTTTTATAATTTTAGGATAAACTCACTCTTTGTTGTTCCTTGATCCACTTCACCCCTTTCTTTAAAAAGGAAGGTGAATATTTCATTCTAGAAGTAGTAAAAATCATGAGATCTACGATATTCCATCCCATATGTAATTAGTTATCATAAATACCACGTTTTTATAAAAGGTTATCCAATATTAATAAATACTCTTGTGTCAATATATTACATTATTCTCACAAACTTCATCCAGATTTTAATTTAATCTCTCCATAAATTGTTAACCTCATAACCCTTCCAAAAGATGAAAATTAAAAGATTTAGAAAGAAAGTCATGAAATCAGCTTAACATTGAACCGCCATGTGTCATAAAATGCCAAACATGTGAATACCTTCATCATATATTCTCTTGAAAACATGTTCAGAATATGAATTTCCATAAATCCTTATGGAAAACATACATGCTTCCAAAAGATAATTCACCATTTATTCCTTAAATATGATTTTATCTTTAAAAAAAAATTTCTATTGGAAGCTGGGGTTAATCATTGTAAATATATAAAATCAATGTGATTTTATTAATCCAAAATTCATGTAGAAAGATAATCAATTCTTATACTCATAAAAAGTTCCACTAAAGGATTAACAATATTTTCATAGATCTTATTTTTACAAAATCCAAAAAGAAATTACCCACTATAAAGTTCCCTAATTACTATGGCTCAATTAATCCATTGTGATTGCATATAATTTCCCTTTTTTCGTTTATCTTTAGAGGTTTTTGGAACTGATCACCATTATTAACCCTTGGATTTTGGAACTTTTGGGAGAAATTCCCAAAATCCCTACAATTGAAACAGTGAAGTGTGGGAGGTTCATCCTATGGATTTTTTCATTATTCGTATCATTATATAACTTTTTCCAATCACTTCAGCATTTAGCTACTCAATATCCTTCCTTTACACACTTAAAATAATTACCGATTCCATTAAGATAATTCCTACCATGCTTCTTTCCATACTTATATCACAAAGGAAGGTTCATATTCTTATCTCTATGGTTTTTTGATTATCCATTAAACTCCATATCCCTATTCTTATTAAAACCATGAGATTGATACATAAATCCAACCTCCATTTCAACTTTAATTTCACAATGCATAATCTCTTCATAGCTACTAAAGTATCTTATGGCCAACGCCCTTATGATACTTGGCCTTAAGACATTGAAGAACCTATTAACCTTACTTTCTAGTTGGATGATAATTCTAGAAGCGTACCATGCATGCCTTGTGAAATTAGCCTCAAAGGCACTGAAAGATTCATCATTATTTTGTTTCAACTCAATAAACTCCTTTTCCATATTTTTATGAAGAACAAGAGGAAAGTACTTATTGAATAATATGTTCTTAAACTCATCCCAATAAATAGATTCAATTTCATCTTTCTTACTTGTATTATTGATTAGATTCCACCACTGGTATTCTTCACCTTTGAACTGATAAATAGCTAGAATGACTTTCTCATGATCCAAACACTAGAGAATAGAGAATATCTTTTCAGTGGTACTAATACAGTGTTCAACAACAAGTGGATCATAAGACCTGCTGAAAGAAGGTGGATGTTGCCTCATAAAAGACTCAAAAAAATGTTGTTACCTCCTTTGATCATTTGGAAGTTCATCATGATTCATAGATTGAGAAAGTTGTGTGATCATATCAATGAGGTTTTTCATTCCATCTCCCAAATCATTCAGATCCTCAAAATAAAAATCATTTCATTGTCCCTCACAATCACCATTAATGCAGCTCCTTTAGGTTCCAGCTATTGACTAAATCCAAAAATCATAGAGTAAGAAACAATTATCATAGATAGTAACCACATAATAATGAAAAGTCACTTATATGATGTCTAAATCATGAAACCTTGCTTAATCTATGACACCCTAGGTTCATACTAGGTTTTTCATAGCCAAATTATATTTAAATACTTTATAATGGTTCATGAAGAGTTTGTGAATTCCAAACGCATATCCACTGGGAGTGTCAAAGAAGGTGTGGAGTAAGGTCCATTATCATGCACCAGATTACCCTGAGTCAGGACCAAAACATCTTGTCAGAGTTGTTACCCCCAAGTACATCTATGAAAGAGCCACATCCAATTGTAGTATCCAAACAGGGATGTATTTCCAGGAAACCACTCACTCTATCCTTTACCAGAATTAAATGACATTTTTCTAAAGGCTGTCTCATCCTTAGAGACATCCCTAGACATATCCTTAGAAATATACCTAGGGATCTCACTAAAGCTTTCTCATCCTAGTTTTCAAAGGTTGAATAAACCTTTCCTTTGATACCAATAATAATGACCCAGGCTTAACATATATGGATATTACACCATTTCAGATGAATATTCAGTACATTACAATAGTACACACTACTAAAAAACCTACGTTTAACAGTGCTGGTATTTATCAGCACTAGAAAAAAGTACTGATAAATGACATATTTATCAGTGTTAAGGAAAGCACTGATAAATTTAACCTTTTATGAGTGTTTTATTTTTAGCACTGATAAATATTTCTTTCATTATCATTTTTTAGTGCAGATAAAGGTTCAAATAAATAAAATGAAATAATGAAATAAATAAAAAATAAAAAATGATTTTATTAAAAAAATAGTAAAAATATTATTAATTAAATAATTATTGATAAAAATTAATAAATTGATTATACATTATTAAATATTAAAAAAATTAGTAATTATAT
Organism: Viscum album; assembly: GCA_963277665.1. Taxonomy (NCBI): domain Eukaryota; kingdom Viridiplantae; phylum Streptophyta; class Magnoliopsida; order Santalales; family Viscaceae; genus Viscum; species Viscum album. The sequence continues at coordinate 1,874,268,264 of OY728150.1, read as the reverse complement.
AATTATGAAAATTAATGTTATTAAAATTTTTATATTAAATATATAGATATATATTATTGTATATTAACATGATTTATATATTAAAAAATATTTATGTGCTTTACATTAAATAGTCATATATTTATTGAATAATGGTTTATAATTAAAAATTAATATGAATTAAAAATATTGACTAATTACATAGTAATCGACATATAATTTAATGTCGTTTGATTTGTCAATTTAATATAGATCAAATTTTTGTTATATTGGTTTCACATATACGTAATTAATACATTTTTATATACAATGCACACACATAAAACTTATCCATTTTTTCAATATTTTTAAAGTGTTCTAATTCTTAATTTATTCAATTTCAATCATTTTTAACAAATATATATGCACTTAAAATTAGATATTCATTATAAATGTTAAAAATATATCTGTAAAAAAATATTTATAAATAAATATATTTATAAATGTACATTTACTATATGTATACAATTATATATTTACAATTATTAATAAATAAATATTTTTTAAAATCATTTATATAATTATAAATAAATAATTATATATATTTAAAGAATTATTAAATTTATAATAAATTTACTTAAATAATGAATATATATACTATATTTATATATATTTATTAAATACATATATATGTATAATTATATAAATATATATAATGATATAAATATTATTTTTAAGAATATTTTTATAATTATAAATAAATAATTATAAAATTATAATAAATATATTTAAAAAGGAATAAATTTAGTATATTTATATTTATATATATTTATTAATTATATATAAATATTTATTTTTTATTTAAATTATAATTATAAATCCTTTTATCAGTATTTAAGTAATAAGCGATGATAAAAACATCTTTATCAGTGCTTTCTTTTCGTGCTGATAAAATTACATTTATCAGCACTATAATTTTAGAGTTGATTAAGATTGATTTTTAGCACTTTTTTAGCACTGATAAAGACCTACCATTATCATATCTTATTTGTAAGCACTGATAAAAGTTTCCTGGTCTAATTAAAAAATCCCAAACATTTACAAACCTATAGCGATATTAGAAGATTTTCGTGGAATCCACCCACTGTCAGCACTCCTCCTTGGTGAATCGAACCTTGAATTACACCACTCGACTGCCTCTTGAATATCTCACCTGACATCTGGTGTTTGATTTAAGTTAGGGTTTCTGAATAGGGTTTCATATTTTCCTTAACCTAGCAAGGCATGCCTTATAATTTTCTTTGTGTATTTTTTGTTTTGTTTTTGATTTCTTCTTTGATGATGTAATTATTTGTGGTCCGGTGATTGTATACTAATGTGGCGGGCCTTATGATTTTTTCAGTTTCTAATTTTGATTCAACTCTTGATTTCTCATGGAGATTTTATTGTTTCTAGACTCGATGATGGCACATAGAGTCACATGGAGTTTAGTTGGTTGTTTTATTTTATTTACATTTCCCAAATTGATCCCCCAAAGCTATCATACATATTATTCATTCTTTATTTTATCAATGGTATTCCGTACATGTGAAATTTTAGAAATTAAAACTAGGGATATTGTGTGTGAGGGAGTTGTAGGTAGGTTAAGGGATTTCTTTTATATTATACTGATTAATATCTTCCTTTTTATACTTATCAGGGTTGGTGTGGGAATCAAATGTATGGATGTATCATGTCAGTTTTTATTTAAATTTTCTTTCTACTATTTTTATTTATTTTTTGGGCCAAATCATTCCCACTGTGTTGTTTTTCATGACCTGGTGCTTGTTGATAGCCTAAGGGGGATTGAGAATGTCCGTTGAACACTATCTTGGGCCATCTTAGGTGTTTGATAGTTTTATTGGGGTTTTTTGGAAACTATATCTATTTTTAAATGTGTTTTACCTTTTCTCATTAATCCATCTTCCAATGTCTCTACACTTTTAAAAAATTCTATTTTATTTTTCTCCCTCTTTAGATGAATCTAACATTATTTACAAATAATTTTAATAATAATATATGAAATACTATACCTTAATGCTATGTACTATTTTCAAAATATAGTATAATTATTCATCATCATGCTACTCTCCCTCTCTCAATAATTTACAAAAAAATATCCTTTTGAGATTACACCTTTTTAGTTATACCACTTTTTCTTGAGACCTATATCACACTATAAGAAATTATAATGTCTTGCTAAAAAATGTAGTTTTCAAGAATTTATCCCCCTTTTGAGTATTTATTTAACTAATAACAAGTGGATTTCCATAGAATCACTTTAATACTTATCTATATGACTAAAATAAAAATATTATTTCAAACCTTTTTACTATAAAAAAGTTGGCATATAATCCCACACTCCATGATGTAGATTGATATTCCATCCAAAACATTTGAAAATTTATTCAATTTTCGATGGGTGTCAACATAGGTTTTCAATATTCCTTTTAAAATATATAAAACACTTCCCTCACATACATGGATTGGGAAAAAAATATCCCATTAATTCCATGAGTTTCTTATAAATTAAGGAAAATTTCAACTCACTAATCATCAACATTTAAACATCGGTAATTGTTAATGTAGAAAATTATTATCATCATTCATCTCTTGGACTGATAAATATTATGTCACCCACATTGATAAGAACTTTTAATATATCCATATAATTATTGATTAATGTAATGATTATGAAAAATTCCTCATTTTTTAAATTAAAGTTTCTTTAATAATTCATCTAATCTTCAATACTAAGCTCATAGTTATTTTTTCAATTCATACATCACATTTTTCAATTTATAAACATTATTCTCATATTAAAGAATGAGAAAACTATCTTTTTGTTTGATGTAAACATATTATTCATGTAATACATTAGTAAATGCTAATTTTACATCTAGTTGGAGTACCTTGAATTTCCTTGGGATGGGGTAGTGCGGTGATATGACATCCCAAGAGTCTTGAGATGTTTTCAAATATTGATATACCATTAATTTTAAATGTAACAATTACTTAGGTTGCTACATCACTTGTTCTAATACATTTTAATATCTTCTTGTTTATTAAATGAGAGTTTATTACTCTTGTTTATCATATTTGAGTTTCTTGTTACTCCTTAATTGAATCTATTATATTTTCATTTTTAGGGGATTTAAGAAAGATTTGATGTGGATTAACTCTTTTCCTAAATTCAATTACCCATTTTCTACAATATACTAAAATTATTTAAAATAATAAAATGTTGAGTTTCCTATATTTGAATTTTCTATAACATTCACTTTTGATAATGAATATCTTATGTTAATTTATTTATATATTGTATAAAATTAATCTTTTAGGGACCCAATAGGATGGATTTGAACCAAAAATTTATGCATTATAATCATTTGAAAAAAAATATGAAGATGGAGTTAAAGAGTTCATCAAGTTTTATAGAGAGAATGCATACGACCCTTCTAAAATCCTATGTTTGTGTTTATGTTGTTGTAATTCATGAAAAAATAGTCCAGAAGAGTTAGAAGGACATTTGATTTGCCACAAAATAGATCAATGCTATAAATGTTAGACTCAACATGGGGAAAAAATGAACGTGTACATCGATTGGGATGATACTACGGTTTGTGAATCATTTCATATAAATAACTTTGTAAAAGATGATGGAGATAGCATGAAATAAATAAAAATGGAAATTTAAGATGACCTTTGTGATTGTCCAAAGTTGTTTTAGGAGTTAAAAAACAATATCAAGAAACCATTGTATATAGGTTGTACTAAATACACAATATTGTCAGCTATATTGAAGTTATATAATTTGAAAGATGACAATGGATAGAGTGACACTAGCTTTACAAAACTACTTGGTCTTATAAAATATTTTCTACCAAAAGAAAATAAACTACCATGCCAAACATATTATGCTAAATGAATTCTACGTTCAAAGGGAATGACCACTAAAAAATACATGTTTGTTCAAATGATTTCATATTGTTTCGCAAGGATCACGAATCACTCATAAAATTCCCTAAGTGTGGTGTAGATCGATATAAGAAAAAAGAATCATGTCCTTTGAAATCTATATGTTAATTTCATATCATTCTATAGTTTAAAAGACTATATGGATGCTGGGAAACCACGAGAAAATTAACATGGCATACAGATAAAATAATTAAATATGGGAACCTACGTCATCTAGTAGATTCTCCTCAGTGGAAGAAAATTGATAACAAGTTTCCTAAATTTGGAGATGATTTGAGAAACTTTTGTCTTGCATTATCTATAGATGGAATAATCCTTTTGGTGTACATAGTAGTAATCATAGTACATGTCCCTTGATGTTGGTAAATTATAACTTGCCACCATGGTTATGCATGAGGCACCAATAAATTATGTTGTCTCTATATATATCTAGACCAAAGCAACCCAGTAATGATATTTATGTCTATTTGGATCCATTGATTGAAGATCTGAAATTGATGTGGGATACAATTATTATAATTTATGATGTTCATAGAATTTAAGAATTCAAATTGAGATACATATTGTATGGAAAGAAAAATGTCTTCCTTTCTTATGGATATTTATTAGGATATAAAATTAAAGGAATATTAGGGTGTCCCATTTGTGAAAAATGCACACAATCAGTTCAGTTGAAACATTCCTCGAATATTGTTATTTTAGGAAATCAGAAATTTTTATCTTGATGACATAAATAATGATCCTCTATGACATCATTCGATGGGAATATTGAACAAGGTACAACATTGTCTCTAACAATGTGTAATCAACTGTAAAAAAAGGTAAAAAATATTGAGAATATTTTTGGTAAACCATTTTCGAAAAACCTTAAAAAATTATCTTGGAAGAATAGATCAATTTTCTTTGAATTACTGTATTAGAATTGTTTGTTTTTCAGAAATTTTCTTGATGTCATGGATGAAAAAAATGTATTTTGATAGTGTTATTGGCACGTTACTAAATGTTCCTAGAAAAATGAAATATGGAATCAAGGGTATATTGGAATTTATTGAAATGGGATATGGGAAGTGTTGGAACTAGTAAAGGGTAAAAGGAAAAATTTTCTTCCTCTAGAATCATACACTTTATCCAGATAAGAAAAATTACAATTTTCCCTTTTCCTTACCAGTGTAAAAGTTCAACAGGGGTATTCATCAAATATCAAGAATGTTGTGTTAATGAATTATTTGAAGTTACAAGGACTAAAATCACATGACTATCATGCTTTGATGAATGATTTAATTCTCGTTGCTTTTCATTGTATTTTGCCTCAAAATGTACAACATACATTAACCAGACTCTTCTTCCTTTTAAAATCCATATATAGTAAAGTTGTAGGCTCGTCGAATTTTACCATCAAGAATAAGTAGATTGAAATCATATTATGTGAATTAGAGATGTTCTTCCCACCATCATTATTTTATATAATGGTTGTAACACCCCGCCCCTACCTCATTGGCTTGAGGAGGCGGTGAGGGATACTTGGCCTTAAGCGATGTTTCCAAGATGCCAAAGGCTAGAAATAAACGCCGAGGGCTTCAAGATCAAGTTGGGTAATGACTTTCCCTTAAGAAAAAACCAACCAAACCAACAATGAATGATGAATGCACTTTCAAAACCAAACATGTATTCCAAAAAGACAACCAAGTTGTTCCACAACACAACCCAAAACCAATACAACCAACCGTATCAGAGTACAACCGAAAACTAAACAACAAACACTACGAGCCATGACACCACCACAACTCCACACCAAGATCTAAGCTCGAAGATCCACCGAGACATCACAATGCACTACTAAATGAGGGATATGACTTAACTTTTCCTACGTCACAATACACCACATTTGAAATGACACCAATGTGCCAAAGCAGGCGGTGAGTACTAAAACTTAGTAGGTTTTCCCCAAATGAATTCCCTACACACGCCACTATGATAAAATCGTTAACACATTTATATAAAATAGTTTATATAAAATAAATCACAAGTGCAACAATTTTAACAAGCCAAAAAAGCCCTTACCAAGCCATCCCATCCAACCCAAGCAACCAAGGGAAAGCCAAAGAAAACATGCCCCAAACCATTTCATCATTTACATGTTAGCACAACAACTTCGATCTTGAAATGAAATTCACAAAAAAGAACCAAAATGGTGGGACTTCCACCCAACCCGTTCTCCCATTCACACCAAAACAATCAAAACGGTGAGATGTCCGCCCAACCCATTCACCCATTCACAACTAGCGGTACTTCCCAACCACTACTCATATGGTGGTTCTTACGACCACTATCCACCCCCTTTTTATAGTGAGACTTCCCACCCACTTCTATACAACATTTCAATCAAACCAAACCAATAATAAAACCACCAAGGTCACAATAGCATGCAATCAACCAATTCCATTGCATATCAATCCACTTCGATAAATCAGCCATTTATTGAAAACCATTTTCCATTCCAAACAACATTTCTATAAAAAAACCCTTTTATTGAAAACTCTTTCCATCAATCATTTTCACAAATCAAACATAGCATCTCATTTTAAAATCTCCATTTTAAAATCCACAAGAATAACATTTCACCATAAAACACCCTTTTCCCCAAAAATCCCCAAAACATCACCCAAGGGATTTCCAACCAATTTCACATAACAATTCACAATTAATTTTCAAAAAAACAGTTAATTGTAACAAGGAACCACTAGTTTTAACCAAGTGGAGTCGAGAGAGAAGCCACCTACCTTTAGGGTTCCCGAGAAATCGACCCACAAGCCATCGCACCTCAAATCCGGTGAACGCACCACCGAAACCTCTCTAGATACCTTTCCCTAGAATCGATAAGCCTTAAAATCATCATCCAAGGAAACCACAACCCTATATCTACACACAACAAGTGTAGATCTAGAAAACCAAGAAATATAGGGATGTTGATCTAGAGGAAAACATAAGGAAACCAATATGAGAGACTTACTCGAGAGAAACTACCTTCAAACCACCTTGAAACCCCTTCGATTTGCTTCCAAAATGAGTGGGAGAGCCCCTCCAACCCTTGAGAACTGAAAATCCCGAGTAATCCATGAGTGGGAGGAAGTTTAGTGTGTTTTAGGTTAAGACCAAGGGAGCCCGAAACTTATAACCCTATTTTTAAGTGGCCGCATGATTAGTACGCACGGTTTGGAAAACCGTGCACTAACCGTGTGCACGCTACTACCTCAGGAGCAAGGGTCCGCACAGTTTCCTCGTATGGTTTGGAAAACTAGGCGCAAGCCGTGCGAAGCCTACTATCTCCCTTGCACAGTTTCCTGGATAATCTGCACGGTTTCCACTAACCGTGCTCAAATCGTGCACCCCTTTAAAAGCCTCCAAACTCATCCAAAACCATTCCAAACTCTCACAACCTCTTTCCAACTCATCCCATGCACTTTAAACACATAAAAAATTAATAAAAAAGGCCACATACCTCAAACTGGGGGTACTACATTCTCCCCACCATTGGACTTTCCCACCTCGGAAATTAATGAACCCGCCCTTTGTGGAAAGAGCTCGGGCCACTGCTCGACCATTTATTTATCCCGCTCCCAAGTCTCCTCTTGAATCTAACCATGTTTCCACAAAACAAAAACTAAAATGATGATTTTACCATGAAAGACTTTATATTTCCTATCCACAACCCGCATTGTCACGTGCACCAACGAAGCATTCAATTCTAGCTCAACATGATCCCATCGAATCACATGGTCACGATCCAGCTGATACTTTTTCATCTACGAAACATGAAACACATTGTGCACCGCACTGAACCTAGGTGGAAAATAAAAACGATAAGCCACCTCACCAACCCACTCAAGAATCTCAAAAGGTCCAATATACCTCAGAGATAACTTTCCCTACTTTCCAAACCGATGATGTCCCAACCTAGGAGAGATCCCCAAGAACACATGATCCCTCACCTCGAACGACAGCAGCCATCGATGTTGATCCACATACAATTTCTGATGACTTTGAGCCATTTCCATTCTCTTCTGGATCAACTTGATCTTCTCTGTAGTCTCCTGGACAAGGCTTAGTCAAACTATCGAGGATTCATCAGTTTCCACCCAACATAGTGGAGAACAACATGGCTTCCCATACAATGCTTCAAATGGAGCCATCTGTATGGATTCCTGATAACTGTTATTGTATGAGAACTCAACCAACAAAAATTGATCCTCCCACGAGCCACCAAAATCCATGACACATGCCCGCAACATATCCTCCAGAGTTTGTATCATACTCTCAGATTGACCATCCGTTTGAGGGTGATACACCGTGCTCATAGTCAACTACGTCCTAAGGGATTTCTGCAAGGATTTGCAGAAACGAGATGTAAATTTCAGATCTCTATCTGATACAATCGAAACTGGAACACCATGCCTCTTTACCACCACCTGGATATAGATTTTGGACAGATCCTACACCGTATGAGATTCATGAATTAGAATGAAATGGGATGATTTCGTTAGCCGATCCATTATCACCCAAATGGCATTGTGCTTCCTAACCTTTCTTGGTAGACCTGTGACAAAATCCATCGCTATTTGATCCCACTTCCAAAAAAGGATTGGTAAAGACTGCAACATTCCTGCTAGCCTCTGATGCTCTTCCTTGACCAGTTGACAAGTCAAGCATCTTGAAACAAACTCAACCACTCTTCTTTTCATGCCAACCCACCAGAACTGTACTTTAAATGCTTTATACATTTTATGAATTCTAGGATGAACAACCCACCAGGAATGATGATACACCCTGAGAAGATCCTTCTGACAAGAAACTGGTACAACAATCTGATTCCAAAAACACAAAAATGAATATACATTCAGTTGACAACCCTTAATGGTCTCCCCACCACTGAGTCTCGACCCCATGGTCACCCACTTGGAATTAGATATTTGTGCCTCTTTAACGAGGCCAACCAAGTCTAGAATCAAAAAAATTAGAAAGAAGATCGCCCTATCACCCTGGTCCTCATATTCCAACCACATGTCAGCTATAATCAACATCAACTGCCACTGGTCCAATGCCTATTTTACCACGTCAAAATATGGTTTTCTACTTAATGAATCCGCCACTGAATTTCCCTTACCCGATGTTTACATAAAGTCAAAATCAAACATCTATAGATATTCCATCTATCTGCTTTGCCTCAAGTTCAAATCCCTTTGTGATAAAATGTTCTTCAAGCTCTTATGATCTGTATATACTGTGAATTTCTCACCAAATAGATAATGACGCCACACTTTCAAAGCATGGAACACTACTGCCAAATCCAAATCATGAGTTGGGTAGTTCTTCTCATGCACTCTCAACTTCCGTGAGCCATATGCAACCACATGATTCCCTTTCATGAGAATTCACCCTAACCCTGATCCCGATGCATCACAATACACCACGTACCCTTTTCCTGGTTCTGGAAAAACCAAGATTGGTGCTGATGTAAGGTGACCCTTTAGATCTTTGAAACACTGCTGAAACTGTTAATTTCACTAGAATGGAACATTATTTCTTGTCAAAGCTATCATCGGCGAAGCCAAACGTGAAAAATCATGAACAAAACTCCGATAATACCTAGCTAGACCAAGAAAACTCCGTATCTCAAACACATTCTTTGGCGGTTTCCACGAGATAACGACCTCTATCTTTTTCGGATCCACAGAAACAACCCTTTTAGAAATCACATGGCCAAGAAAATGAACTTCGCATATCCAAAAGTCACAATTTGAAAATCTAGCATACAACCGATGATCCCTCAAGATCCGCAACACTGTCTCCAAGTGCTTCCCATGCTCCACCCTTGTCTTTGAATACACCATAATATCATCTACAAACACCACCACAAATGAATCCATATTTCTCTAAAATATCTGATTCATCAATTCCATAAACACCACTGATGCATTCGTTAGACCAAAGGGAATAACCACATATTCATAATGGCCATATCTACTTCTGAAAGCTGTTTTGGGAATATCATCCTTCCTCACCCGCAATTGATGATATCCCGACCTCAGGTCGATCTTGGAGAACCACTGATCTCCCATCAACAGGTCGAACAAATCATCAATTCATGGAAGTGGATATATATTCTTTATCTTAACTTGGATAAGTCTACAATAATCAACACATAGCCTCAAGGTTCCATCTACCTTTTTCACGAACAACACAGGCGCTTCCCATGGAGACATGATAGGCTAGATAAACCCTTTGTTTTATAACTCTTCCAACCAGATTTTCAATTCCTGCAATTCTACTGGTGCCATCCGATAAGACGGAAGTGAGATAGGACTGTTCCCTGAAAGGAGATCAATCGTAAACTCCACTTCTCTTACGGGAGGTAACCCAGATAATTATTCAAGAAAAACATCCATGAACTGATCTACCACTGCCGCAAGAACAATCTGCTCAACACCCTCTACCGATTTCAACGACACCACCACCAACTGATACGATAATGTACCCATTGCTGGTGCTAACAAACCCATTGCACCCTGCCTTTCATGCTTCTCTCCTTTAAAGAGATTTCTAACACCATCGTGTGTCCTAAAAGCCACTATCTGAGCATTACAGTCGATGTGGGACTTAAACGCCACTAGCCAATCCATTCCCAGGATTACATCATACCAATCCATCTCAAGCACTAAGAAATTCCAGGTTATCTCAACCTCACCCAAAACAATACAACATGCTCTACACAAGAAGGCTCGCCACTCTCTTCGACCCAAAGGAGTTTGAAGTTTCAAAACCAAGGGCATCATTTCTACCCTTAAACCCAGCAAATCAACCACACGTGAAGCAATAAAAGAGTGTGAAGCACCCTTATCAAACATCACTTGCATCAAGATAGAATTTAAAAGAATAGTACCTCGCACCATGGATAGTCCCGATTGATCATCCACCACAACCTTCTCACCTCTAAACACATGTTTTCTTGCCACACTCTTCTCTTTATTGCCCTATTGAGGCATTGTGGTATTCCATGGATCACCATGACCCACTTTACTCTGCTGAAGAGGGGTGTGCTGCTGTCCCCGTACCGTCAAAGCATATGACGTCTGCAATCCCTGAGGAGTGTCACGTGCACCCAGCCTTGGAGCATTCCGACAATAACGCTACAGATGGCCCATCTGCTTACAATTATGACATGCTCGAGGCTGTTCCATACAATCCCGCCTGATGTGGCTCGTATAACCACACTGAAAACATCCCGGATTGCTCTGGAGATTCAGAGGAAGATTTACCAATCCTGCCATCAGATTATATGCCATATTATCGTCCTAGGAATTAGTGTCCCTCCTTCCCTTGAACCCAGCATGTAGAGACCCGTAGCCTGACGTACATGGACATTACATTACTTTTGCGGAATACTTAGTACAAAACAAAAACACACACACAAGGATCGTAATAGTTTAGTGTCTTTGGAAACTCGGAACGTAATCTTCTAATCCTGGTGAAAGATCTTCAAAATCTCCCATAAAGATCTTCCTTTTTTTTTTACCTAAAACCTTTCTTTATATCCTGGGGAAAAGAAAACATAAAAGGGTGAGCTCAAATGCTCAGTAAGGGTAAACAAAAGAAATATCAATCACATAATTTTCATAAGAACATAACATTTTTGGAAATCTTAACCTGCAAAAGAGAGCATAATTTCATAACATGGGATAAATCATAGTAGTGAAAATGAAACCATAACTTAAAACATTACTCATTGTGGCATACACACATAATCATAGAGAATCATTTCTTGTTAGTCAAGACTCATTGCCAAGACTATCTTAGTGGACAAAGTCCCTTTCTGAATCGAGTAATCCTCGTTTCAGTCCTGTTTCACTGAACCGGTATAACCTACCATTCCAGCCATGTCTATCTCATGAGATATGAAATCTTTACCCAATGCATTGGAGGGAGATATAGGTCCCACCCATCTCTTAATGAATCCTTTCTTATGTGTGCCACAAAATCATAAATCATACATCATTGCATAACCCATGTAATAAAAATGGGATTCTTAAACAACATGACATCATAAAACCATTCATATAAGATAAAGGAATTCATAAACATAATTCCATCACAACATAGTCAAATCAATGTAAAAATATGGATAGAAACAGAACCCTTTATTATCTTATATGGAAAATAATTTTGATAAAACACTTGAATTGAATTCTTGAGGAAAATATCCTTTTTTCTTTAAAATCAATTTCTTTTCACAAAACATCATGCAATTTTAAAAGAAAGAGATTTTATTGAAAATAGTTATGAAATCTTTTAGAGGAAGCTTCAGGAAAATAAGGCTTTATAAAACAGTATAAATCCGTTCGTGCCGTATAAGTTAAAAAAAAAACATTCTTCGTACTTTTGTCGGAAAAGTCAAAAAGTACCTCGTACGAAAAACGAAAAAAGATTCCTTTCAAATCCTTTACTAAAAACTCATAGAAGGGTAAAATTGGATTTAAACAATTTTAGGTGGATGGAAATAATATTACATATTGAGGGAACATGGATGTGGATGATAAAATACACCCCAGTAAATACTTACGAATAAACAATCTCGGATAAAAATGAGATTGTGATATTTCCCTTACCTTAGGTCCGACTTGCTTTGTAAGTGTCCGAACCTCCTGTATAATGATTTAAATCATGTTATTGACTTATTACAGAATCATATTCATTGTTATGATATCATATATGGTTCACTTATGACACTATATTACCCGTTCTTTTGTAAATTCCATGTTAAAGAAGCGTTTTGGGTAAAATCGTTTCATTTATCGTAGGTGTTTTGACTTGTTGTTCTTGACATCATTATTACTTATATCATGATTTAATTACTTCCAGAATATAAAATATGATTTATATATCATATATATTCAGTATATATATATATAATAGATAGATAAATGAAATGAAAAACATCGTTCATGGAGACGGTAGTCCGTACGTACGCATGAACGCTGTTTTCCTTTCCTTTCCTTATTGTCTTGAATGGAAGTAAGTAGATGAAATATATATATATATATACATAAATCCAGTAGCTTTATAATGTCATATATTTCATTATTATTTCTTATATATACTTTATAATCATTCTTAAATGGTTAACATGGAGAATGAATCTCATCGCGTCGTGGAGACGGTATTCCGTACGTACGCACGAGCGATGATATCATTTCCATAAATATTGAATTTAATTGGAGTGGATTATACAATATATCAGAATAAATATGATGTTGTAATAACTATGTATAGTTATTCTTTACACCATTATACCCATCCATGTAAGGTGGTGGTGGAAAATAGATTACACCACGACGTGGAGACGGTATTCCGTACGTACGCACGCGCAGTGATTTCTTTTTCCGTAGGATGGATAGATGGTGAAATAGGGTTGTTTCATACTTATAATAACATATCAGTATATGAGTGATACTGATGTTATTACTTCATAATGAAACAACCTAAGAAGAATAAGTGTAAGAAGAAATAAAGATGAAAGAATTGGTAACGGTAATTACCTCTTCTTTGAAGCGCCTTTTGGAGACCTCCTCTTAGGGAACTAAAATTGGTCTTTGAGTAAGACCAGAACCTCTAGGATGTTTCTAGGGAAGTGGAGAAGAGATTTTGGCAGGGGTTGGCCGAGCTTGAGTGCTCAAATTGGTGTGAGGAGGAGGGGGAGGAGGTGTCCTTTTATAAGGGAGGAGAGGGGCACCTTAGGAATATCTCAAAATATTATTTTATATTAAAGTCAAAATCGGTTTATAATGGTTCCAAAGGGTCTTATTTCGAAGCTAAGGTGGGGATGAGTCGAAATCCTATCAACCAATAGGATTTAGACAAGTTTAGGGTATTATTTTAACCTTATCAATTAGATTTAACTCTAGGTTAAATAATTTAACTTTTACCGTGTCTTTTTGTTTTCTTTCACTATATGGATAATAAACTTACTATAACATGCCAAACGAACCCCAAATTGTATATTATTAATACATATATCTTTATATAAGTCATTTGGCCGAACCTTAGATTTTTAGGAATAAAATAACAATTAATAATATAATATTTGATTTAAAAACTATTTTGTGTCAATTTTGACACTATTTGATATATGATTTTTGTGAAAGTCATAACAGAATTATATGTTCGAACCAAGTGGATTAAAGCAACACTAATATATCATAGTAACCTATAAAATTAGTGGAATTCATAAAAAGTCTTAAATTATATTTATTTTTGTGTTTATAACATCAATTATGTCAATATTTCATTAATAAGATAATTACTGCATCATCTTTGTCTCATAAATAAATTATATTATTTGATGTCTAAAAATTACAAATAAAATAACATCATGTAGGAAATCTTTTTAGCTTTCTAATGAATATTTATAGTCTAATTTATCTTATGTATAACCCCATATTAAAAATGATTTACTTATTAAACTTTGATTTTAACTATTTTAACCCTTCTTTAAATAAATTAATAATAAATGTCCTAATCTAATCCAAGTGGGCCTAAATGGTCATATTTTATTCCTAAGTTTGTTTTTGGTCGAATTACACTTGTCCAATAGAATTAGGACATGTGTTAGGGTAATATTAATATCATATTTACCCTTAGTTACCCTATTTACTATTAACCGCGGTAAAAAAAGGTAAAAAGTTACTATTCACCAAAAAATTATTTTCATCTCATTGAACCACATTTTAGTCCTTTATATTAACCATGTCTCTCGGATTTTCGAAATTCCATTCACAGAAGCGGAAAAATTAAGTTTTATGAAAAATTCAGTTTTTTTAACTACCACTTAGTAGTTTCACTATTCATCAAAAATTGATGTTTTTCAGAACAATGCCAAAATTTCATCCTAAGCTATATTTCATATTCCAAATTCAAAAATGAAATCTATTTTACCAAATTCATAACATAGAAGTTGCATTAATTAATTTTATAATTAAATCCTGCTGTTAAAATAAATAGCGTGTTTTTAGGAAACAATATATATATCAAAAGATTGACACTTGATTATGTCTGGTTTAAATGTGAAATTACAACCAATGACCAACATTGTATTAAATTGTAAAAATATATTCTAAATATACTTTAAAACCACTCAAATTAATAATTTATCACTATTAATTATTTCGATTAAAAAATTTGTTTTTAATTATAATTTAGTAATTTTCACTGTTCATCAGAATATGAAAGTTATCCGAAAAGTACCAAAATTTCACCTTAGGCTAAATTCGATAATCCAAATCCAAAAATGAAATCCATTTTGAAAAATAAAATTTACAAAATTTCAAAAAGTGGTTATTACTATTCATAACGGCTAGTTGTAATAACATTTTAATAGCATATCGCTGTTTAGTGAAACTCGTTATTGCGTACTACACACGCTATCGAGGAAGGTCGCGATTGCGTGTAATGCAAGGCAAGTCAAGGATGTGTGTTGTGCAAGCTCCTTTTGGTGTAGCGTACAACACAAGACATTAATAAAATTAAAAAGAATATTTTTCATAAAATCTTGGGCTGTTACATTCTACCCCCCTTAAAATGAATTTCGCCCTCGAAATTCGTCGGGGTTATAAATGGTTTACTATTTGAAAGTTTCTTTGATAGAAACCCACATCGTAAAAAGGAATACCAAAACTTATCTTTAAAAACAAAAGTATGAAACGTAACGGTTACCCAAATAAACTAATCACTGGGTTTCCACATAGGTGAAAATATGGATATGGAAGAGAAATCTAACCATCATGTTCTGATGGAGAGTGGTAGAGAACATGGCTATGGAAAAGCCAGTAATCACAAATCCATAAATTTGTGACGATCTAAGGTACCATCTGATTCATCAGGTATAAGAGAACTAGGACAACATTTTTGGTTTTCAAGATCATTTCCCTAAAGTTAAAGAATTTGAATTAGAATAAATACTTACTTTTTTTTGGTACAATCTCACTGTTGTTCGTGCCTTTAACAATTTCCACTTCATCTGTTAAATAAATGAAGTTGAATTTGTTATTCGTGAAGTGTTAGCAGATCATGTGATAGAATGACGGGTCATTCCATCTGTCTCAAACAAAAGGTTTGAAAAGTTATAAGTTCATCTTATGGTTAGATTAATCGTATATGGTTCCAAAAATTAACTTATACTTCGTATATCATACCGCTTAATAAAATAAAACTAGTTTCTACTAAACAGGGACTTTCTGTAGGCCAGTGGTAGGTGATAAAGGCTAGTCGCACTTCGGTTGTGGGTTCGATTCCTACAGCCTTGTCCGAAGCGATGGGCTGTCGCCCGTCCTGCAGGTTGTCCCTTTTTCTAAAACTACGTTACTATAACATCCCATCAATAATATCGAAAATCTTCTATCCTTAAACAATACTAACTTATGTCCAACATAATCCAGTCTAATCTTTAGGCTTATACATAATACTGCAGTCCACTCTCATAATATAGTGACAACGATTACCAGAGATTTAATACTGTCGTTGATCCCCACATATCATAAGATATGTCTTGTTGGTCACATTCCAAACATTCAAAGTCCTTAATCGTGTATTCTCTTGAATACCTTAGTGAAAACATGAGTGTAGTTAAAAGTTAACACTTTCCACATACCAAAATCCTCAAAATTCTATATACTCAAACCATGATATCACTTAGTCCTTATATCAATCATGAGCTCATGAATACTATCAAACATTTAATTTTCTCCTTATCCCTTCATTATGCGCATATCATCTACATTCCAAAAATATCTGAATAACCTTTCATGGATACTGGTAACATTAATCATACAATTTCAAAACACAAGGAAAGACAACAGTGTAACAATCCATAGATGTCTCTTTATTCCAAAATTACACATGATAAACATGTAATAATTCCACTACATTCTCAAACCATTGACCGAGCTTCAAAAATTCTTTCATCTCACATATCATTTGTAGTCTCTTCATCATCATCCACATAAATACTACCCATATGACCATACTGATTCTCTTCATGAGTCTTTCCCTTAGGGAATTTGTTTGCATAATGCCCATACATTCCACATTTAAAACACTTAACCATTTTTGATGTCGTAGCAATACCATTATCCTCATCCATGGTGTTAACCGACCCTTTTACTTTGCACTTACTTGCTTTGTGTCCTTCTTTTCCACACCCAAAGCATCTTCCAGTTCCCTTGAAACATTCTCCTTGATGCCTCTTCCCACATGATTTACATAGGGGAAATTGAACTTTCTTTCCTCTATGATCATCATGAAACTCCATCTTTCTCTTATTAGCCGAGTCAGGAAACTTACCAAATTTTACTTTATTGATCATGTTGTGAGATTGCTGATTCGGCATAATAATGATGTTTGGACATCCAAATCCCATTTCATTTGGTTGCTCATGAAGAATATCATTCCATTGTCCATCATATCCTCCATTATTGTGAATCATCTTGTTTCCAGCCATTTTCTAAAACCCAAACAGAATAGTGTTAGATGCAAAAATCGTAATAAAGGGGGAGTACCTTCAATATCCAACATCTTAGGTTTAATTCTATGATCGTTAGCGTAATTCTATTACTATAACCTATACGTATACTTATCCCTAGGGACATCCCTAGACATACCTTAGAAATATCTCTAGGGATCTCACTAACGTTTTCGCATCCTAGTTTCCAAAGGTTGACTAAACCTTTCCTCTGATACCAACTATAGAATGACCCGAAGCTTATCGTACATGGACATTACATTACTTTTGCGGAATACTTAGTACAAAACAAAAACACACACACAAGGATCGTAATAGTTTAGTGTCTTTGGAAACTCAGAACGTAATCTTCTAATCCTGGTGAAAGATCTTCAAAATCTCCCATAAAGATATTCCTTTTTTTTTACCTAAAACCTTTCTTTATATCCTGGGGAAAAGAAAACATAAAAGGGTGAGCTCAAATGCTCAGTAAGGGTAAACAAAAGAAATATCAATCACATAATTTTCATAAGAACATAACATTTTTGGAAATCTTAACCTGCAAAAGAGAGCATAATTTCATAACATGGGATAAATCATAGTAGTGAAAATGAAACCATAACTTAAAACATTACTCATTGTGGCATACACACATAATCATAGAGAATCATTTCTTGTTAGTCAAGACTCATTGCCAAGACTATCTTAGTGGACAAAGTCCCTTTCTGAATCGAGTAATCCTCGTTTCAGTCCTGTTTCACTGAACCGGTATAACCTACCATTCCAGCCATGTCTATCTCATGAGATATGAAATCTTTACCCAATGCATTGGAGGGAGATATAGGTCCCACCCATCTCTTAATGAATCCTTTCTTATGTGTGCCACAAAATCATAAATCATACATCATTGCATAACCCATGTAATAAAAATGGGATTCTTAAACAACATGACATCATAAAACCATTCATATAAGATAAAGGAATTCATAAACATAATTCCATCACAACATAGTCAAATCAATGTAAAAATATGGATAGAAACAGAACCCTTTATTATCTTATATGGAAAATAATTTTGATAAAACACTTGAATTGAATTCTTGAGGAAAATATCCTTTCTTCTTCAAAATCAATTTCTTTTCACAAAACATCATGCAATTTTAAAAGAAATATATTTTATTGAAAATAGTCATGAAATCTTTTAGAGGAATCTTCATGAAAATAAGTCTTTATAAAACAGTATAAATCCGTTCGTGCCGTATAAGTTAAAAAAAACATTCTTCGTACTTTTGTCGGAAAAGTCAAAAAGTACCTCGTACGAAAAACGAAAAAATATTCCTTTCATATCCTTTACTAAAAACTCATAGAAGGGTAAAATTGGATTTAAACAATTGTAGGTGGATGGAAATAATATTACATATTGAGGGAACATGGATGTGGATGATAAAATACACCCCAGTAAATACTTACGAATAAACAATCTCGGATAAAAATGAGATTGTGATATTTCCCTTACCTTAGGTCCGACTTGCTTTGTAAGTGTCCGAACCTCCTGTATAATGATTTAAATCATGTTATTGACTTATTACAGAATCATATTCATTGTTATTATATCATATATGGTTCACTTATGACATTATATTACCCGTTCTTTTGTAAATTCCATGTTAAAGAAGCGTTTTGGGTAAAATCGTTTCATTTATCGTAGGTGTTTTGACTTGTTGTTCTTGACATCATTATTACTTATATCATGATTTACTTACTTCCAGAATATAAAATATGATTTATATATCATATATATTCAGTATATATATATATAATAGATAGATAAATGAAATGAAAAACATCGTTCATGGAGACGGTAGTCCGTACGTACGCATGAACGCTGTTTTCCTTTCCTTTCCTTATTGTCTTGAATGGAAGTAAGTAGATGAAATATATATATATATATATACATAAATCCAGTAGCTTTATAATGTCATATATTTCATTATTATTTCTTATATATACTTTATAATCATTCTTAAATGGTTAACATGGAGAATGAATCTCATCGCGTCGTGGAGACGGTATTCCGTACGTACGCACGAGCGATGATATCATTTCCATAAATATTGAATTTAATTGGAGTGGATTATACAATATATCAGAATAAATATGATGTTGTAATAACTATGTATAGTTATTCTTTACACCATTATACCCATCCATGTAAGGTGGTGGTGGAAAATAGATTACACCACGGCGTGGAGACGGTATTCCGTACGTACGCACGCGCAGTGATTTCTTTTTCCGTAGGATGGATAGATGGTGAAATTGGGTTGTTTCATACTTATAATAACATATCAGTATATGAGTGATACTGATGTTATTACTTCATAATGAAACAACCTAAGAAGAATAAGTGTAAGAAGAAATAAAGATGAAAGAATTGGTAACGGTAATTACCTCTTCTTTGAAGCGCCTTTTGGAGACCTCCTCTTAGGGAACTAAAATTGGTCTTTGAGTAAGACCAGAACCTCTAGGATGCTGCTAGGGAAGTGGAGAAGAGATTTTGGCAGGGGTTGGCCGAGCTTGAGTGCTCAAATTGGTGTGAGGAGGAGGGGGAGGAGGTGTCCTTTTATAAGGGAGGAGAGGGGCACCTTAGGAATATCTCAAAATATTATTTTATATTAAAGTAAAAATCGGTTTATAATGGTTCCAAAGGGTCTTATTTCGAAGCTAAGGTGGGGATGGGTCGAAATCCTATCAACCAATAGTATTTAGACAAGTTTAGGGTATTATTTTAACCTTATCAATTAGATTTAACTCTAGGTTAAATAATTTAACTTTTACCGTGTCTTTTTGTTTTCTTTCACTATATGGATAATAAACTTACTATAACATGCCAAACGAACCCCAAATTGTATATTATTAATACATATATCCTTATATAAGTCATTTGGCCGAACCTTAGATTTTTAGGAATAAAATAACAATTAATAATATAATATTTGATTTAAAAACTATTTTGTGTCAATTTTGACACTATTTGATATATGATTTTTGTGAAAGTCATAACAGAATTATATGTTCGAACCAAGTGGATTAAATCAACACTAATATATTATAGTAACCTAGAAAATTAGTGTAATTCATAAAAAGTCTTAAATTATATTTATTTTTGTGTTTATAACATCAATTATGTCAATATTTCATTAATAAGATAATTACTGCATCATCTTTGTCTCATAAATAAATTATATTATTTGATGTCTAAAAATTACAAATAAAATACCATCATGTAGGAAATCGTTTTATCTTTCTAATGAATATTTATAGTCGAATTTATCTTATGTATAACCCCATATTAAAAATGATTTACTTATTAAACTTTGATTTTAACTATTTTAACCCTTCTTTAAATAAATTAATAATAAATGTCCTAATCTAATCCAAGTGGGCCTAAATGGTCATATTTTATTACTAAGTTTGTTTTTGGTCGAATTACACTTGTCCAATATAATTAGGACATGTGTTAGGGTAATATTAATATCATATTTACCCTTAGTTACCCTATTTACTATTAACCGCGGTAAAAAAAGGTAAAAAGTTACTATTCACCAAAAAATTATTTTCATCTCATTGAACCACATTTTAGTCCTTTATATTAACCGTGTCTCTTCGGATTTTCTAAATTCCATTCACAGAAGCGGAAAAATTAAGTTTTATGAAAAATTCAGTTTTTTTAACTACCACTTAGTAGTTTCACTATTCATCAAAAATTGATGTTTTTCAGAACAATGCCAAAATTTCATCCTAAGATATATTTCATATTCCAAATTCAAAAATGAAATCTATTTTACCAAATTCATAACATAGAAGTTGCATTAATTAATTTTATAATTAAATCCTGCTGTTAAAATAAATAGCGTGTTTTTAGGAAACAATATATATATCAAAAGATTGACACTTGATTATGTCTGGTTTAAATGTGAAATTACAACCAATGACCAACATTGTATTAAATTGTAAAAATATATTCTAAATATACTTTAAAACCACTAAAATTAATAATTTATCACTATTAATTATTTCGATTAAAAAAGTTGTTTTTAATTATAATTTAGTAATTTTCACTATTCATCAGAATATGAAAGTTATCCGAAAAGTACCAAAATTTCACCTTAGGCTAAATTCGATACTCCAAATCCAAAAATGAAATCCATTTTGAAAAATAAAATTTACAAAATTTCAAAAAGTGGTTATTACTATTCATAACGGCTAGTTGTAATAACATTTTAATAGCATATCGCTGTTTAGTGAAACTCGTTATTGCGTACTACACACGCTATCGAGGAAGGTCGCGATTGCGTGTAATGCAAGGCAAGTCAAGGATGTGTGTTGTGCAAGCTCCTTTTGGTGTAGCGTACAACACAAGACATTAATAAAATTAAAAAGAATATTTTTCATAAAATCTTGGGCTGTTACACAGCATTAGAGTTCCCACTATTCCCCATGGGTACCACCATGCTTCCTCCACCCGGAGCTCCCAACAGATCTCTCTCAGCCATCGAGGCTCTATTCACCATCTTTGTGTAATAATCTATACACAACAATGCTATCTTTGAACAGATTTCTTGCCTTAACCCCACTTCAAAGATCATTTCCTTCAACGATGTGATACCCGCCACCTCGGGTGCAAACCTCACTAAGTTCATAAACTTAGCTGCATATTTCATCACAGACAGAAGATCTTTCTTCAGACTGAAGAAATCAGTTGTGCGCTGAATTCTAAATGTATGTGGGTAGAATTGTTTGTTAAACAATTACTCAAAGCCTTCCCACATCATACCCTGGTCTGTCCCCACTTGGACTACCAACTCCCACCACTGAAGGGAAATATCTTCCAACATATACGTGGCCAAATTCACTTTTAACTCTACCGGTGTTCCCAAGAACTCAAAGATTTTGTTCATTCTATTGAACCATGCTTCTGCCCTCTCAAGACCTGAATCTCCCCTGAAGGTGGGTGGATTCTGCTTTTGAAACTGAACCGCATGATCCACATGCCTTGGTTCATCCACTTTGTTTCCACTTTCCACATCTTGGAAATCTTGCACTATGCTTTTCACTAACTGTTGGTTCACCTGAGGCTCAGGTGCAACCACATTCTCAGCAGCCTCCTCCAGTTGGTCTCTACAACTCCTACCCGGTGCCATTTCTATAAACAGAAAACAAACAACCATGAGTCTCACTTCCGTAAACATTACGAAATCCGATTTCAAATCACATTACACAACACTATCACAATAAGGCTTTCCACCTTTTCCACATGTTCCATGTTTCACCATTTTGAAAATCAAACCATTTTCAAAATATTAATTTATTCACATTACAATTTCACACATTAATATCACATCATAAATCATTATACCTCAATGAAATATGCATCCTAGTGGGAAGTCATTTCTACCATGCATGCCATGCTCATCTCATTGGCTACACCCACGACAATGAGATATCCAATGCCTATAAGTGTCTCCAAAACACTTATGTACCCAACTCCCTGGTAACTTGAATTTCAGCATAAAAGGGTTAGCTACGTCCTTTTATGCTATACATTCCAAGTTCTGACATTCCTACGCCTTGCTACCATCCCGACTCAAGGAATATACCACAAAGAATGTCAACACCAAAGGACCGAACAAGATGATACCACTTGTAACACCCCGCCCCTACCTCATTGGCTTGAGGAGGCAGTGATGGCTACTTGGCCTTAAGCGACATTCCCAAGATGCCAAATGCTGGCAATAAATACCGAGGGATTCAAGATCAAGTTGGGGAATGATTTTCCTTTAAGACAAAACCAACCAAACCAATAACTAATGATGAATGCACTTTCAAACCCAAGTATTCCAAAAATACAACCAAGTTGTTCCACAATACAACCCAAAACCAATACAACAAACCGTATCAGAGTACAAGGGAATACTAAAAAAAAACACTATGAGCCCTAACACAACCACAGCTCCACACCAAGCTCCAAGCTCCAAGCTCCACCGAGACATCACAATGCCCTACTAAAGGAGGGATATGCCTTACCTTTTCCCACGTCACGATACACCACATCTGTAAAGACACCAACGTGCCAAAATAGGGGGTGAGTACTAAAACTCAGTAGGTTTTCCTCAAATTAATTCCCTACACACGCCACTAGGATAAAACTATTAGCACATTTATATAAAATAGTTTATATAAAATGAATCACAAGTGCAACCATTTTCACAAGCCAAACAAGCCCTTACCAAGACATCCCACCCAACCCAAGAAACCAAGGGAAAGCCAAAGAAAACATGCCCCAAACCATTTCATCATTTACACATTAGCACAAAAACTTCCATCTTGAAAAGAAATTCACAACAAACAACCAAAATGGTGGGACTTCCGCCCAACCCGTTCACCCATTCACACCAAAACAATCAAAATGATGAGACTTCTGCCCAACCCGTTCACCCATTCACAACTAGCGGTACTTCCCAAACACTACTCATATGGTGGTTCTTCCGACCACTATCCATCCCCTTTTTATAGTGAGAATTCCCGCCCAATTCCATAAAACATTTCAATCAAACCAAACCAAGCATAAACCCACCATGGTCACAACAACATGCAATCAACCAATTCCATTGCATGTCAATCCACTTCAATAAATCACCCATTTATTGAAAACCATTTTCCATTCCAAACTACATTTCAATAAAACAACCCTTTTATTGAAAACTATTTCCATCAATCATTTTCAAAAATCAACCATAGAATCCCATTTTAAAATCTCCATTTTAAAATCTACAAGAATAGATTTTCACCATAAAACACCCTTTTTCCCCCAAAATCCCCAAAACATCACCCAAGGGATTTCCAACCAATTTCGCATAACAATTCACAATTAATTTTTAAAAAAATAATTAATTGTAACAAGGAACCACTAGTTCTAACTAAGTGGATTCGAGAGAGAAGCCACCTACCTTTTGGGTTCCTGAGAAATAGATCCACAAGCCACCGCACCTCAAATCCGGAAAACGCACCACTGAAACCTCCCTAGATCCCTTTCCCTAGCATCCATAAGCCTTAAAATCATCATCCAAGGCAACCAAAACCCTATATCTAAACAAAAAAAGTGTAGATCTAGAAAACCAAGAAATATAGGGATGCAGATCTTGAGGAAAACACAAGGAAACCAAGAAGAGAGACTTACCCGCGAGAAACCACCTTCAAACCACCTTGAAAACCCTTAGATTTGCTTTCAAAACAAGTGGGAGAGCCCCTAAAACCCTTGAGAACTCAAAATCCCAAGTGAGCTATGAGTGGGAAGAAGTTTGGAGTGTTTTCAGTTAAGTTCGAGGGAGCCTGAAACTTATAACCCTATTTTTAAGTGGATGCACGATTAGTCCGAACGGTTTAGAAAACCGTGTGCTAACTGTGTGCACGCTACTGCCTTGGGATCAAGGGTCCGCACAGTTTCATCGCATGGTTTGGAAAACCGTGCGCAGGCCGTGTGAAGCCTACTGTCTCCCTTGCACAGTTTCTTGGAGAATTCGCATGGTTTCCACTAACCATGCTCAAACCATGCACCCCTTTAAAAGCCTCCAAACTCATCCAAAACCATTCCAAACTCTCCCAACCTCTTTCCAACTCATCCCATGCACTTTAAACACATAAAAAATGCATAATCAAAGGCCACATACCTCAAACCGAGGGTATTACAATGGTCCACCTAATGGTTCATTTGGTCAGATTGGTTCAACAATGCGGTCTTGTCCATTACAGAAGGATGTACCCCATTGAACGGTATATGATGATTTTGAAAGGGTATGTCAAGAATCAAAGTCGAATATAATATTTTATTGTATAAAAATATATTATTGAAGAATCTATTTAATTCTCTATCGATTACCTATTAGATGTTGAAAGCATCAGTCTCCCAAAGTCTCGTCATAGCGAACGCCTTATGGGTGAAGGGATTTCTATAAGAGTTTATGTTACAATTACCTTGATAGAGTGGGTGTAAGTACATCTTTACATATTACATAATAGTAAATATGTTTATTTATACATTGAATCCCATAACAAAATTATTAGATATTTGAATTCATCAAGGGATGAAGGATGGATATCAAATACACATAATCAACAGTTTATAGGATGGTTCAGAGATCAAATTTATAAGGAGTTATATGAAAATATGAATTAAGTTGCCGAACGACTTCAATGGACAACTATAGGATTGAATTAAAATGTTATATCTTACACTATTTTTGTAATTAATGGTTATAATTTCTATAAAAAATAACACGATGAATTTAGTATGATGAAAAACCTTGGTGTTATGCTTGTGGATAAAGCGATGCACATGTCTGGTTATAAGGATAGAAATCTAATTTATACAAATATGTCATATTTTGGAATTATCAAATAGATATATGAGTTGGATTATACAATATTTCAAGTGCTGCTTTTCCATTTCAAATGGGTTTAAAATATTAATGGAGTGAAAGTTGATGAAATGGGCTTTGTGAAGGTGAATTTCAGTGTGGAAGGGGAAAAATATGAGTCATTCATAATGGTATCACAAGTAGTGAAATTATTTTATATATCTGATCCCACAAACATGAATTGGTTGATTATTTTTCTGGTGACTAAAACAAATGTCAATTCAAATGAAAACTCAATCGAGGATGACCCTTTCATTGGGAAATCACAATCAGTTCATATCAGTCTAAATATAGATGATGTCATGTACATTATAGGGGACTACAAAGAGGGGATTTGGATTCTTGATAGAGGCACCAAATCCTTGAAGCCTTTAAAAAAAATAAAGAGGGTTTAATTATAAGGTAAATTTTTTTTTAATATATTATTTTTTTATTCATAATATCATATGTTCTCTACTTCATTGACATAATCTAAAGTAAATGTTTGACTACTCATGCATACAATATCTTCCGCACATGATGGAAGAACAAACTATAATGAAGGAAACCCTTTTGAAAGATTTAAATGTAATGTTATGATATAATTTCTCTATTTTATTGAAAAATTATATAATGAAACATTTATTTAAATTTAATTATTCCTTATAGAGTTAATTTATTTTAGAATATTCTTATCCATGTTTCATGCCTTTGTAGGAAGATAAACGATGATGTATCTACTCAATCACATAGGTAATATTGATGTTTTCATAGTAAAATCATTATCCATAGAATTAATGTATTGTTTCATATTTATGTTTAATTTATTTCTTTTTAGTATTACTCACATAATAATTTTCTTCTTATACAGGTGGATTATTTTGTTCGAGTTAGGGAGCTATATCCAACTTTCATGCTTCTTCTCCCTTAAAACCTTTTCACCCCTATAGTGGTGCATTTATCAATTTCTTTCAAGTTACCACCACTACCTTTGTAGGAAGAGAAATGAAACTGACTCTATGTAATTACAGAGGTAATATTTATATTTTCACAGTAAAATCATTGTTCATAGAATTAATTTATTAATTCATATTTATGTTTAATTTATTTATTTTAATTATTACTCACATAATAATTATTCTCTTATATAGGTGGATTCTTTTTTCTAAGTTGGGGTGCTCTATCCAACTTTCATGTTTTTTCTCTCTCAAAACCTTTTCACCCCTACAATGTTACATTTATCACTTTATTTCAAGTTATCTCCACTAGCTTTGCAAGAAGAGAAACGATGCTGCCTCTGCTCAATTACAGAGGTAATATTGATGTATGTACAGTAAAATCATTGTCCATAGAATTAATTTATTGTTTAATATTTATGTTTAATTTATTTCTTTTTAGTATTACTCACATAATAATTGTTTTCTTGTACAAGTGGATTCTTTTGTTCAAGTTGGGGTGCTCTATCCATCTTTCATCCCATTCTGCACCAAAACATCCACAGACTTCTTATCCCTCAAAACCTTTCACCCCTACAGTGTTAATGTTTATCACTTTCCTTCAAGTTCCCTCCATTGCTCAATCACTGAGGTAATCTTGATATTTTAATAGTAAAATCATTGTCCATATAATTAATTTATTATTTTATATTCAGGTTTAATTTATTTCTTTTTAGTATTACTCATAATAATTATTTTCTTATATAGGTGGATTCTTTTTTTTTGAGTTGATGTGGTTTATTCAAAGCTGCTCATGCAGTGTTGATAGTTCGACAAACAAATTCAATGGAAATCATGGTAACATTGACAATTAGTATTGTTTTGAGACTTTTGGATGTGTAGGAATTGGACGCACCTCAATCCAACACATGATGTATCTGGTATGACTATAATTAATTATTTCTATTTTTAATTGACATCAATTTTAGTAAAAAATACAACTGACTCAATCTGTTTGTTATCAGTTTAAAATTGATATTTGACTTTAAAAAGTTTCACTCACTGAAAAATTGAGTAAACACACAAAAAATTTCTTCATAATTTAGGGAATCAATTAATAAATCATTTTTAATGTGTAGGAATTGGTCTCATGTCAAACCCATACATGATGTGATCTGTATGAGTCAAAGTGCATATTTCAAGTTTAAAATGGAACTTTAGTAAATAAGATAAGTGATGTACTAAAAACGGAGCAAATATATTCATATTGTTTTGATAGTTTAGGAAAAAAATCTATAAGTGATTTGGAACATGTAGAAATCAACAACACCTCAATCTGATGCACAATGTGTCATGTATGACTCTAAGTGTTTCTTTATTTAAAATTAAAACCAATTTTAGTAAAAAAACTAACCTAATCTAAAATGAAAAAAAACATTCAGATTGTTTTGAAACTTTAGTAAAACAATCCATAAGTGATTTGAGACCTACATGAATCAGCTACACCTTAATCCGATGCATGGTGTGACCGATATGACTCCCAGTACACGTTTTTATTTAAAATTGACATCAATTTTAGTAAAAGGTCAACTGGCCTACTCAAAACTAAGAAAATTCATTCAAATTGTTTAAATACTTTTGGAAAATGATCCATAAGTCATTTGTGATTTGTAGGAATTAGCTACTCCTCAATCCGATGCATGGTGTAACTGGTACGACTCAAAGTGTGTCTTTTTATTTAGAATTGACATTAATTTTAATAAAATAAACACTTTCTGTTAATTTATTTCTTTATATTATTACTAACATAAGATTTTTTTCTTATATAGGTGCTTTATTTTTCTCGAGCAGGGGTGGTTTTATAATGGCCAGAAAAATGTACTTCTTCTAATTATGAATCACTTTCCTCCTAATAAATTTTTATTATGTTTTATAATATAGGAACATAGAAGGACATTTTATTTCATGAGAACATCATTTTTTAATTTCGAATTTCTAAATTAATTTATGGTGAATTTTTAGTATTTTTCTAAGAAGTTTCATATTTTTAATGAATAGTGAAAAATACTTTATTTTTCATTTATATAATTTTTATACTTTAAATAATTGATTTTGTGAAATGATTTTCAAAAAATAGACATACACGTTTGTGATCAGTAGGAT
The DNA here is from genome assembly GCA_963277665.1 of Viscum album. Classification (NCBI taxonomy): domain Eukaryota; kingdom Viridiplantae; phylum Streptophyta; class Magnoliopsida; order Santalales; family Viscaceae; genus Viscum; species Viscum album. Next base: position 1,874,239,192 of record OY728150.1, on the reverse strand, counting down.
ATTTAGAGTCTAATAGGATCAACTTAATTTTTTGGTGAATAGTAACTTGGCTATTTAGAATAGTAATGTTATACTTATAAATATTAATATGACCAATAGAATAGTAACCTCACCTAATAAAGTATAAATAAAATTTTTATTTCATCATTTCTATTTTAAGAATAGTTTTGCTTAAAAATTGAGATGAAATTTGGAAAATTGATTTTTTGGGTAAAAATTGTATTTTTCTGAAAGATATAAATTATTATATTAAACTAAGGTTTTATTAATAATGTTTATTATAATGAAATAGTGTTATGAAAACACTTATTTTTAATTAAAAATAATAAATTATTTTTTTATGTGTCAAAAATTTTACTATACAGTTTACTATGCATTTTCTGTCCGATATTATTTTTAATAATTAAGTATTTTTGGATTTAAAAGTTAAATTTATCATATTAAGAGAATTATTATGATAAAATAAATTTTATTTTTTAATATAGAAGGTCTATATTTGGTTACAGAGAATTTATAAGTTTTTTATAAAATATTTTACTTTTCAATGAATAGTAAAAATACAGTTTTGAGTTTTCAGTGTCTTTAATAACATCATAATGAAGTAATACATAATTTAAAATTATGGTAGAATATTTTGCATCAAAATATGTTATGAGGTGTCCCAAGTGGCCAGTACCATGGTAAAATACCATGGGAAAGCCCATGGTTATGCAAATACCACTTCTAAGGTGCCTTGAGAAATTAATAAAAACTCCCTCATTTTGCTATAAATACCCTCCCATTCCTCCATTATATTTCATTAATAATTCAATATACATGAAGATATTATAGTATTAACTACCAAGGAGTCCTAAATCCCTTTAGGTCTTGATCTTCTAGTTTTAGGAGTCACTCTTCAAGGTAATGGAATCTACCACCCTTCTCTTTTTCAAGCACTCCTTTTATGTTATGCCTTTTTTATTTCTATTTTCTTATACTTGGATATTTCATTCCATATCTCCCTTAATATAAATATTATTTAAAAATTATTAGAGACCCATTTCTATCTCATCAAAACATTTTATGAATTTTTAAGTGATGTCGTTAGACAACTGAAATGTTTTATGGGAAATCTCAACCTCTCTTTTCCTTTGAAGTTATCTTTTTATGTGGTATGTATTTTAAATTTCAATATCATGTTGTAGTGTCCATTTTTTTCTAACCCTTTACTATATTTATAGTATTTTATTAATTGTATAGCCTTCTCCCATCTCTTTTTAATGATTTCTAAAACCTTGTTTCATACCCGTTATGTTGCCATATTTTCGTCTCAAAATTTCTCGTTTTTATCAAGAAATTATTTTATTTTATTTTTTGAATTAAAAAAAACCTCTATATTATATTTTGGTAATCACATAAACATACATTAAACCCTCCTTCCTTTTTTTTGGGTTTAAAATAACCAAAGGATCTTGTTTTTAAGCACATTCTGAAACAACATAATTTTAAAATGAAACCTATTTCTTTTATTTTCCATGGGTTATTTATGAGTTATTTTATTATGATATATGTAGCTAAAATTAATGAATAATTATTAAGGGTGATTCTTGACAGTTCTCTAATTCATAGGGTAAATAATTTAATCTATAGAGATAACAAGTCTTACGATACCTTGGTGAATAACCTTGGTAATTTTTATGACACCTTGGGGATGGACCTTGGTGATATACTTATGAATGGCTCAATTAAATTTCATATCCACATTTAAAAGTTATGATTCATGTTATTTATTTTATTATATTCTTATTTCTCATGACTTTATGTATTTCCTCAAGTTCTTATTGATATTTCTAAAGATCACAAGTAAACTATTTCCCTTATTTTCCCTTATTGGGAATTATGCTCACCCCTTTCAGTGATGTATGTCCCCAGGTTATGAAATGCAATATATTTACATTGTATAAACCTTGAATAATCCTTTCAAGTGGAATAAAAGAATATTTTATGTTTTCATGTATTATGTACCTAATTTACAATACACTAAGCCTTAAAATATCCTCTGTTTGTAAACTGATATGTAAAGTTATGTGATAAAAAGGCAGAATTCCATAGTTGGTATCAAAGGATGGTTTAGTTATTTGTGGAAATTAAGATTTTAAAATTTTAGGAATAACCCCAGGGAAAAGTTTAAATATTGGAAAACTTCTTTGTATTTTGTTGAAATATTAAGTAATTGGGTTCTGAACAAATAAATCACTATCTGGATACGAACAAGTGGATGTGGCTCTAGCATAAATGTACATATGGGTAACAACTCTAATAAGGTGCATCGTTTCTAACTCGACATAACCTAGTACACAACAACAAACTTTGCCTCACTTCTGATTTTATACTCCCAGGGGATATTTTTGGTTAATCACAATCCTTTTATGAACCATCATGAAGGATTAATAGAAAATGTAATTGTGTTTAAGGAATAATATTTTTTTACGCATGATGTTTTAAGTCATAAATTTACCTTAGAATTATAGGAGTTCTAATATTAAAAAATTTATAATAAGATAAAATTTCAAGGATGCAATTTCTTTAAGGGGTAAAGAATGTAACAACCTAAAAAATGTACTTTTATTTATGGATCACTTTACTCCCAAAAAATATTTATTATGCTTTATAATAGAATCACATAGAATATAATTTTATTTCATGAGAACATCATTTTTGAATTTCAAATTTCAAAATTAATTTAGGGTAAATTTTTAATATTTTTCTATGAAGTTTCATATTTTTATGAATATTTAAAAATACTATATTTTTCATTTAAATAATTATTATACTTTAAATAATGGATTTGGTAAAATTATTTTCAAAAAATGGATATGCACGTTTGTGATCAGTAGGATATTTAGAGTCTGATAAGATCAACTTAATTTTTTTGGTGAATAGTAACTTGACCCTTTATAATAGTAATGTTACCTTTATAAATAGTAATATGACCAATGGAATAGTAACCTCACCTAAAAAAGTATAAATAAAATTGTTATTTCATCATTTTAGTTTTAAGAATAGTTTTGCTTAAAATTTGAGATGAAATTTTATAAATTGATTTTTTAGGTAAAAGATAAATTTCTCCTATATAGAGAATTATTATGAAAAAATAAGTGTCATCTTTCAATTCATAAGGCTGATATTAGGTTACAGTGAATTTATGATATTTTTATAAAATATTTTGTTTTTTGATGAATAGTAAAAGTACAGTTTTGAGTTTTCGATGTGTTTAATGACATCATAATGATGTAATATGTAATTTAAAATAATATTCAACTCTTTTGCATTAAAATATGATATGATGTGTCCCAATTTTCCAATACCATTGGGAAATACCATGGGAAAGCCCATGGTTTTTCAAATACCACTATTGAGGTGTCCTAAAAAATTAATAAAAAACTCCCTAACTTTTTCTATAAATACCCACTCATTACTCCATTATATTTCATTCCTAATTCACTATCCATAAAGTTATGATATTATCACCTTACAAGGAGTCCTTCCATGGTTTCCTCAAACTCCCAAGGTTCCGATCTTTGAGTTTTAGGAGTCACTCTTCAAGGTAAGGGAATCTACCACCCTTCTCTTTTTCAAGCACTCCTTTTAGTCTATGCCTTTTTGATTTCTATTCTCTTATGTTGAGATATGTCATTCCATATCTCATTACTATCCATATTATGTAAAATTTATGATATAACCCTTTTTATCTCATCAAAAAATTTTATGAATTTTTAAGTGATGCGTTTAGGCTGCCGAAATTTCGTAAGGGAAATATCAACCTCTCTTTTCCTTTCAAGTTCTCTTTTTTTGGGATATGGCTTTAAAATTTCAATATAATGTTCTTATATAATTTTTTTTCCTATACTTTTACTTAATTTATAGTCTTTTATAAGTTTTATACTCTTTTCGCCTCAATTTTTAATGTTTTCTAAAACCTTGTTTCATACCCGTTATGCCGCCATATTTTCGACTCAAATTTTATCTCTTTTTATCAAGAATTTATTTTATTTTCTTTTGTGAGTTCCCAAAACTATATATTATATAGGTGTAATCAAATAGATGTAAAAATGATCTATTTTAATTCTAGTATTAACAAACATGAAACCCAACTTCCTTTTTCATGGGTTTAAAATGACCAAAGGATCTTGTTTTCAATCACTTTCTAAAACACTATGATTTTGAAATGAAACCCGTTTCTTTTATTTTCCAAAAGTTATTTATGAGATGTCTTATTATGATATATGTGGCTAACATTAATGAATAAATATGAATGTTTAACCCTAATAGTGCTTCAATGCATTGGGTAATGAATTTAATCTCTAGAGTTGACAGGTTTTACGATACCTTGGTAATTTTTATGACACCTTGGGGATGGAACTTGGTGATATGCTTATGAATGACTCAATTAAATGTTGTAACCACATTTAAAAGTTATGATTCATGTTATTTATTTTATGATAAACCTCTTTCACATTCTTTAATTTATATTCTCAAGTTCTTATTGATATTCCTCAAGATCACAAGTAAACTTTTTCCCTTGTTTTCCTTTACTGGGCATTATGATCACCCATTTATTTGAAGTATGTCCCCAAGTTATGAGATGCAATAAATTTACATATTATACACCTTGAAGAATCCTTTTAAGTGGAATATATTAATGTTCTATGTTTTCATTTATTAATTACCTAATTTCCATGACACTAATACTTAAAAGATCCTGTATTTGTAAAATGATATGTAAGGTTATGTAATAAAAGTAGGGATGCCATAGTTGTTATAAAAGGACAATTTAGTTATTTGTGGAAATTAGGATTTAAAAATTTTAGGAAGAACCATATATAAAGGTTTAAATATTGGAATTTTTTTTATTATTTTGGTGAAATATTAAGTAAGTGGTTTTCGAACAAATAAATCCATGTCTGGATAAAGACAAGTGGATGTGGCTCTGGAATAGATGTACCTAGGGGAAATAACTCCAACAAGGTGCGTCAGACCTGACTCGACATAACCTTGTATACAACAATGTGCCTTTCTACACTCATGGTTTGACACTCTTGGGGGATATGTTTGGTTAATCACAAGATTTTTATGAACCATTATGAAGTATTTATAGAAAATGTAATTATTGTTAAAGAATAATATTTTTTAATCATGATGTTTTAAGAAATAAATTTACTTTATAATTATAATATTTCTAATATTAAAAAATTTCTAATAATAGAAAATTTCAAGGAGACAATTTCTTTAAGGGGCGAAGAATATAACAACATGAAAATGTATTTCTTTTATTTAGGGATCACTTTCCTTCCAATAAATTTGTATTATATTATACAATAGATGCACATAGAATGACATTTTATTTCATAAGAACATAATTTTTGAATTATAAATTTCAAAATGAATTTAGGGTGAATTTTTAGTATTTTTATAAGAAGTTTCATATTTTTTATGAATAGTAAAAAATACCGTATTTTTCATTTAAATAATTACTATTCTTTAGATAATTGATTCTTTGAAATGATTTTCAAAAAACAGACATGCACGTTTATAATCAGTAATATATTTAGAGTCTGATAGGTTCAACTTTTTTTGGTGAACAGTAACTTGACCCTTTGGAATAGTAATGTTACCCTTATGAATAGTAATATGAATAATGGAATATTAACCTAATATAAGAAATTATAAATAAAATTTTATTTCATCATCTTCATTTTAAGAATAGTTTTTCATAAAAATTGAGATGAAATTTGATAAATTGATTTTTTCGGGTAAAAATTATATTTTTCAAAAAGATATAAATTATTATATTAAACTAAGGTTTTATTAATAATTTTTATTATAATGAAATAGTGTAATAAAAACACTCCCTTTTAATTACAAATGACAAAATAATTTAATTTTTTTAAGTGTGGAAAATTTTACGATACAGTTTTCTATGCATTTTCTGTCCGCTATTATTTTTAATAATTAATTATTTTTAGAGTTAAAAGTTAAATTTATCATATTTAGAGAATTATTATGATAAAATAAATACCCTATTTGAATTCATAAGGTCAATATTTGGTTACGGTGAATTTATGATATTTTTATAAAATATTTTTTTTCAATGAATTGTAAAAATATAGTTTTGAGTTTTCGGTGTGTTTAATGACATTATAATGATGTAATATGTAATTTAAAATGATTTTAGACTCTTGTTAATTAAAATATTATATTATGTGTCCCAAGTGACCAATAACCTGAGAAAATATCATGGGAAACCCCATGATTTTTCAAATGCAACTACCGAGGTGTCCTCGAAAATTAATAAAAAACCCCCTCACTTTTGCTATAAATACCCACCCATTCCTCCATTTTATTTCATTCATAATTAAATATCCTCAAATCTCTGATAGTATTACCTCTAAAGGAGTCATCCCAAGGTGTCTTAAAGCCCCCAAGGTCCCGATCTTTGAGTTTTAGGAGTCTCTTCTAGGTAATGGAATCTACAACCCATCTGTTTTTCAAGCACTCCTTTTATGTTATGCCTTTTTGATTTATAATTTATTATGTTGGGATATGACAATCCATACCCACCTTAATTTACATATTATGTAAAAATTATGAGATACCCCCTTTTCTCTCATTAACACATTTAATGAATTTTTAAGTGACGCCGTTAGATTGCTGAAATTTTGTAAGGGAAATATCAACCTCTCTTTTACTTTCAAGTTCTCTTTTTACGTGGCATGTCTTTTAAATATACATATAATGTTCTTATGTAAATTTTGTTCTATAAAATTTCTATATACAGTATTTTATGAATGGGATACTCTTTTCCCATCTCTTTTTAATGTTTTCTAAAACCTTGTTTCATACCCATTATCCTGCCACATTTTCATCTCAAATTTTCTCTCTTTTTATCAAGAAATTATTTTATTTTCTTTTGTGAATTCCAAAACTTCTGTCTTCTCTAGGGGTAATCACATATATGTTAAAATGATATATTTTAATTCTATTATTGACATACATGGAACTTTATTTCCTTTTTTGTGGGCTTAAAATGACCAAAGGATCTTGTTTTTAAGCACTCTCTAAAACACCATGATTTTAAAATGAAACACATTTCCTTTATTTTATATAAGTTATTTACGATATGTTTTATTATGATCTATGTGGATCAAATTAATGAATACATATTAAGGGTGTTCCCTGATAGTTCTCCAATGAATTGGGTAAGGATTTTAATCTCTAGAGATGAAAAGTTTTACGATACCTTGGTGAATAACCTTGTTATTTTTTTGACACCTTGGGGATGGACCTTGGTGATATGCTAATGAATGACTCAATTAAATGTTGTATCCAAATATAAAATTTTCGATTCATGTTTTTCTTTTATGATACGACTCTTTCTAATTTCTTTATGTATTTACTAAAGTTCTTATTGATATTCCTCAAGATCACAAGGAAACAGTTTACCTTGTTTTCCCTTACTGTGCATTATGCTCACCCCTTTCTTTGATGTATGTACCTAGGTTATGAGATGTAATGAATGTACATAGAATTAACCACGAAGAATTATTTCAATTGGAATATAATAATTTTTTATATTTTTATGTATCATGTACCTAATTTCCAAGACACTAATCCTTAAAAGATAATTTGTTTGTAAAATGATACGTAAAGTTATGTAATAAAAAGATAGGATTCCATAGTCGGTATCATAGGTCTGTTTAGTTATTTATGGAAATTAGGATTTGAAAAAGTTAGGAGTAAAACTATGGAAAATTTTAAATATAGGAAAACTTCCTAGTTTTTTGTTGAACTATTAATTAAGTGGTTTATAAAAAAATAAATCCACGTCTGGATACGGACAAGTGGATGTGGATCTAGCACAGATGTACCTAGTGGTAACAAATCTGACAAGGTGCTTCGGGCCTAAATCGACATAACCTGGTACACAACAATGGGCCTTGCTACAATCTTGGTTTGACACTCCTGGGGGATATATTTGGTTAGTCTCAATCTTCTTATGAACCATTGTGATGGATTTATAGAAAATTTAATTCTTGTTAAAGAATAATATTTTTTAAGCATGATGTTTTAAGAAATAAATTAACTTTATAATTATAAGATTTATAATATTAATAAATTTATAATAAGGGTAAATTGTGAGGATGAAATTTATTTATGGGGGGAATAATGTAACGAACTGAAAAATGCTCTTATTTTATTTATGGATCACTTTCCCCCTAATAACTTTTTATTATCTTTTATAATATAAGCACATTGAATGATATTTTATTTCACGAGAACATCATTTTTTGAATTATAAATTTTAAAATTAATTTATGGCGAATTTTTAATATATTTCTGAGAATTTTCATATTTTTTATGAATAGTGAAAAATACTACATTTTTCATTTAGATAATTATTATACTTTAAATAATTGATTCTATTAAATGATTTTAAAAAAACAGGCATACTCATTTGTGATCAGTAGGATATTTAGAGACTGATAAGATCAATATAATTTTTTAGTGAACAGTAACTTGACCCTTTAGAATAGTAATTCTACCCTTATGAATAGTAATGTGACTAATGGAATAGTAAACTCACCTAAGAAAGTATAAATAAAAATTTTATTTAATCATTTCCATTTTAAGAATAGTTTTGCTTAAAAATTGAGATGAAGTTTGATAAATTAATTTTTCGGGTAAAAATTGTATTTTTAAAAAAGTTATAAATCATTATATTAAACTAAGGTCTTATTAATAAGGTTTATTATAAATAAATAGTGTTATAAAAACACTCCTTTTTAATTACAAATGATAAAATAATTTTATTTTTTTCAAGTGTTGAAAATTGTACTATGCAGTTTACTATGCATTTTACGTCTGCTATTATTTTTTATAATTAAGTATTTTTAGAGTTAAAAGTTAAAATTATCATATTTAGAGAATTATTATGACAAAATAAACGTCCTTTTTGAATTTAGAAGGTCTATATTAGGTTACAGTGAATTTATGATATTTTTATAAAATATTTTTTCCAGTGAATAGTAAAAATACAGTTTTGAGTTTTTAGTGTGTTTAATGACATCATAATTTTGTAATATGTAATTTAAAATGATGGTATAATCTTTTGAATTTAAATATGATATTAGGTGTCCTGAGTTTCAAATAATATGGGAAAATAACATGGGGAAGCCCATGGTTTTGCAAATACCACTACTAAGGTGTCTTTGGAAATTAATAAAAAACTCCCTCACTTTTTCTATAAATACCCACCCATTTCTCCATTATATTTCATTAATAATTCACTATTATAAAATATATGATATTATTACCTCCCAAGGAGTCCTCCCAATGTATCCTCAAGCCCCCAAGGTTCCGATCTTCATGTTTTAGGAGTCACTCTTCAAGGTAAGGGAATCTACCACCCTTCTCTTTTTTCAAGAACTCCTTTTATGTTATGCCTTTTTGATTTCTATTTTATCATTTTGGGATATGTAATTATATATTACCATTACTTTCCATATTATTTAATAATTATGAGATACCCCTTTTTATCTCATCAACACATTTTATGAACTTTTATGTGACGCCGTTAGGCTGCTAAAATTTCGTAAGGGAAATCGCAACCTCTCCTTTCCTTTCAACTCCTCTTTTTTTTATGTGGTATAACTTTAAAATTTCTATATCATGTTATTATATCCATTTTTTTATATCCCTTTATTGTATTTATAGTCTTTAATGAATGGGTGAAACTTTTCCCCTCTCTTTTTAATGTTTTCTAAAATGTTGTTTCATACCCATTATGCTTCCAGATTTTCATCTCAAAATTTATCTCTTTTTATCAAGAAATTATTTTATTTTATCTTATGAATTCCCAAACCTCAATATTCTCCAGGTGTAATCAGATATATGTAAAAATGAATTTTTTTAATTCTATGATTAACATACATGAAACACACCTTCCTTTTTCATGGGTTTAAAATGACAAAAAGATCTTGTTTTTAAGCACTTTCTAAAACACCATGGTTTTGAAATGAACCCCATTTATTTTATTTTCCATAGGTTATTTATGAGATGTTTTATTATGATATATGTGTCTCAAGTTAATGAACACTTATGAATGGTGTGCCCTAATATCACTCCAATTCATTGGGTAAATAATTTAATCTCTAGAGATGACAAGTCTTACGACACCTTAGTGAATAACCTTGGTAATTTTTATGACACCTTAGGGATCGAAATTAATGATATGATTATGAATGACTCAATTAAATTTTGTATCCTAATTTAAAAGTTATGATTCTTATTATTTATTTTATGATATGTCTATTTCTCATGCCTTTATGTATTTCTTGAAGTTCTTATTGATCTTCCTTAAGATCACCAGTAAATTGTTTCCCTTGTTTTTCCTTATTGGGAATTATGCTCACACTTTTATTTGATGTATGTACTAGATTATGAGATAAAATAAATATACATAGGATTAAAAATGAATAAGCCTTTCAATTGTAATAGAATAATTTCTTATGTGTTCATGTATTATGTACCTAATATCCAAGACACTAAGCCTTAAAAGATCCTCTATTTGTAAAATGATATGTAAAGTTAGGTAATAAAAAGGTTGGATTCCATAGGTTTGTTCGAAAATAGAATGAGTTGGGTTAGTATTAAAAGATAAAGGAACATTGATTTTATTGAATGTCTGTAATATTTTGTATTTATATAATTGTATGAACCAATGTTTGAAATGTCTGTAATATAGTATTTTTTTCTTGTGTCTGTGTTGTAAATTTTATTTCATTTAAATCCTATATTGGGACTTGTTTTTGTTGATATATGGTGTGTTTCTAGTGCTAAAATGTGATATTACAGTACACTGAAGTATGTCCCCTTATCATCATTGATAAAGGCCAAATTTATGAGCACTTATAGAAGCATTGATAATGGTCTATTTTATCATCACTGATAAATGGTTACTTTAGTGGTGCTAAATTAAAGCACTGATAAAATTCCAATTTATTGGTGCTTTTTTTGCACTGATAAAGGACCTCTTTATTAGCACTTTTTCAGCACTGATAAAAGACTAGGAATTTTAACCTCACTCATGTAGTCAGTACTTTTCTAGCACTGATAAAGGCTATTTCTAGTACCATTAAAGGCCAATTTTGTAGTAGTGACATGCCCGAGGACCGTAATAGTTTAGTGTCTTTGAAAACATGGAAACAAAATCATATATCCTAGTGAAATATCTTCAACATATCTCATAAAGATATCTACCTTTAGTACTTCTACCTAAAACCTTTATTTATAACCTAGGGAAAAGAAATATAAGAAGGGTTGAGCTCAGATGATCAGTAAGGGTAAATAAAGGAAATGTGTAAGCATAACATGAATATAGGGTATGGAACTTGAGTATAACATTTTAATATCATACCTTTCATATTAGAGATCATAATAAAGATTTGAAATTCACAAGACATGTATCTAATAGAATTAAGAGAATAAGTCATGAAAGTACAACATAGAGATAAAACATTGAATTTGTGGTATACATATAAGAATAAAAAATTTTATGTCAAGACTACCTACCAAGACCTTTATAACATGTTAGGATTCAGATATGACCTGTGTACCTAATTTAGGATTGGGCTAACAACCCATGTCCCATCTTACTTTTAGGCTTGGGCTACAACCCATGTACCTTCTTGTTTTTTGGATTAGGATACAACACTTATACCCTATTACTTTTAGTCTTGGGATACAACCCATGTACCTTCTTTTTTTTGGGCATGGGCTATAACCTGTGTACCCTCTTAATTTTAGGCTTGGGATACAACCCACGTACCTTCTTATTTTTGGGATTGGGCTACATCCCATTTAACCTCTGATCTCATATACAACTTATCATTACCCAATGCATTTGAGGGAGATATAGGCCACACCCATCTCATAATAAACTTATTCATAAATGTTCCACATGATAATAAAATATTTATCATATCATGAAACATAAAAGAGATAGGTTTTGTAAACATAAAATCATAACCCATGAAATTAAATGGGTATCATTAACATTTCATCACATCATAAATAATGAAAATTAATAGGTCTCATAATTAATTTATGAAAGAATAACCCATGAAAAGAAGTGGGTTTCACAATCATCAAACATGTAGAAGTGAAACGGGTGTCATAATCATCATTCCATCAAAACATAAACCATTCAAAAAATAATATGAATGTAACCTTTGGATCATTTCATATAAAGGAATGTGTAACATCAATGTATTTCATCTTATATAGAAAATAGTTTTGAAATATATTTCAAAAACATTTCCTGAGGAAAATATGATTTTTTCATTGAAAAATTACTTTTAATACATAAAACCATTTGAAAATCATTTTATTATAAAATAAATTTAAAAATTATAAATAATATTTGAAATCATTTTGAATAACTTTTCCTTGAAATATTATAAATTATGCTTGAAAACATTTTGAAAATCATTTTCCTTGAAAACTTATAAAAGAATCTTGAAAAAAGTTTGAAAACCTTTTTCCTTTAAAAATTATAAAATAAGATTAAAAACATTTTAAAAACATTTTTCTTTGATTTTTTTTAAAACTTATAAGGAAAGCATAGGAATGTTTTGAAATCCATTTCTTTGAAAATAACTTTGAAAAACTATAATCAAATATTGAAATTGTTTTGAAAACCTTTTTACTTGAAAACTAATGAAAGAAGCTTGAAAACATTTTGAAAAACTTTTCCCTTGAAAAATTATAAAAGAAGCTTGAAAAAAATAAAAAAAAATAAAATCCCTTTTCATTTAAAATTATCTTCAAGGATTATTTTAAAACATTTTTGAAAACATTGTTTTTTTGAAATAAAACATATTTCTGAATGAAGAGAGAAATATTGTCAGATTTTCTTAAAAACACTTTATTGATTATATTCAGTACCAAAGAATGAAAAAATTGTACTAATACATTTATATATGTTGAATAAATATAGTATAAGGAAACTCATTATCATTCTTTAGATATGGATCACAATATTTCATTGAATAAAGCATAATCATTAATAATCTTGAAAAATGTTGTGATTGTTTCAATAAACACTTACTACTTGGTAACTTGGGATCACACTCTCCATGTAAGAAAAGAAAATTACATGAAGCAAAAAATATCATGAAAAGGATAATATAAATTATTTAAAATGTAAAATGGAAGTATATAAACCTCAGAAAACTATTTATTTATATAACAAAACATGAGTCTCAAAGAAGGAAAATTGAGACAAAACTATTTTACCGATTTGGTAACTTTTGAAACATAAACCCCATAAATGAAATATAATAAAATGGATATTTTAATACCTATAAATTTAATTATAATATAAATATAATACAATCACATGAATTACATACACCACACAAAATAATAGAGTGGAGAATATATCATGTACCTCACAGAAATAAGAAGTGAGATGAAATCCCCTTACCTTGTGTCTTGAATCCCATCATACTCATTCAAACAACCTGTATAATAAATATAAATTTATTATACATATTTTAAAGAACCATATTATTATATCTAACACTATATATGGTTTTATTATGGCCTTATACTACCCTCCTATTAACAACCCTATGTTAAGGTTTCACTTCGGGTAATATCCACTTTGTTCTTTACATTTGTCTTAATTTGTTATATCTTTAGTTCATATAATTATATTGTGATTCCATAATGTAAAAAAAACAATATAAATATCATTTATATTCATTATATTTTCATTATAATAATCTATATAATATATAAATATGAAATTGGAATAAATTGTTCTTGGAGACGGTAAGTTGTACGTACGCATTAATGCTGTTTCAGTTTTTATTGTCATATTGAAAGAAATAAAGGAAATTTAATATATGTATATTTGTATATTAATATCAATGAAGTATAATTATATTGTTATATATATCATTTAAGTTAACTAAAACCATCCTTAATACATTCCATGTAGTGTGTGAATGAATCACATCGCTTTGAGGGGGTGGTAGTGGACACTTCCTCAAACGAAATTATCGTATTTACCCCAAATGGAAAGTAAAAAAGATATATTTTTTAAAATTAATACGTAATATTAAATACATAATAAATATAATATATAATATATATAAACATTTTTTCCATCATAATTCCCCCATGATAGGTGATATGAAAAACCGAACAATTATCATTTCGTGAGGCAAAAGTTCACTGTACAGATAAACATTATGTTCATTACCCATTAGATAGAGGTGTGTGAAAGTTTAGGTAGAAAACCTAGAATAAAAAAAATACTAGTATATTGAGGATACTATTTATTTATACAATCTTTTAATAAAGAGAGTGGGGGGGGGGGGGGTGGAGAAGGAAAATAAAACAATGCAACTTGAGAGATGGTGTTACCTCTTAATCAAGTAACTCCTTTTGGTTTGTACAAAAGGATTCCTTGGAAGACTTTATAGAAAAATGGAGTCTTAAATGAGGAATTTATATATTTTGGAAAGTGTATTGGTTATATCTTGGACGAACCTAAGTGGTTTGAGAGGTGTGAAGAAGAGGGGAAGGTGGTGGTCTTTTATAGGGAAGGGAAAGGACACACTTGACATTTTTGAAAACAAGTTAGGTGTACCCACGTTTTTACCTAAACCAAGTAATAAAAAACCAAAAAAACCCAATAATGTAAGGTTAATGGAAAAATAATTTCAAGAAAATGTGTGTTGGATAAGTTTATAGGTCTCTTTGGGTCTTAAATTTAATGTTTAGTCCTTAGTTATGCTTAATTTCACCTTAACTAATATATTTAATTTTAATTACTTTCACTAATAATTTTGGTCAAAAACTAAGTTAAAATTATTAGACATTAAAAATTATTATTATTCCAAATATTGAATCCATTTTTCCAAATTCTAATAACTTTATCAGCATAAATTAATTTAAAATTAATTTTTCAATCGGGTCGACAATGCAGATTTTTAGAGTAAAGACATTCAAAATTTTTCTAAGTTTTAATACCCAATTTTAAAGTAAAATTGATATAAATAACCTAAATAATATTAATTGGTAAAAATATTATCTAGTTAAACTTTGAAACCAATTTAAAATATAATTTATCCTTATAAATAAATTATACGAAAAGAAAGTTTTGAACTAATATTCAGTATTTTTAACTATTCATTAAAAAAACAAAAGCATACAAAAAAAACCAAAAATTTATCCTAACATAATTTTTATGTTTATATTTCAAATATGAAGTTTATTTTAACATTTTATGTTTATAAATGTTCCAAATTTTTTATTTAAAATGGTTTTCCATTGAATGGTAGTAAAACTATCTTTATAAAAAATATAGGTTTTTATATATAAAATTCGGTTTGTTATTATCTTATGTCTATCGAATCTGTTGGATGAATATAAAAAATATTTGATTGAATATATAACATATATATTACATTAATATCATTAAATAGTTGTAATTATTTTTTTATTAGGTTAAAACCACTTTGTGACTATACAAATAATAATATTTACCTTTATATTCAATCGCTTTTTATATTCATTTATAATTAATTGGAAACCTATGAATTCATCTTATATTTTTCTAAACCATATATTTTCATAAATTAGTTAATAAAATTCATAACTACTAACTTAACATCTAGGTAATATCTTATTATTTTTAATAATAACATTTTAATGATATACTATTGTTTGGTAAAAATCGGTCTTGAGTGTTTCACAATCCATCAAGGAAATTCATTTTTGCATGTAATGAAAGCTAAAAATGACATTCCATGTAGAGAATGATAAAATTTATATTGAATTTAGTGCATGATTAACTTGGTGTTATGTATAACACAATCCAAACATAGTGCTTTAATATAAAATAAACCATTTTTATTATTGTGTGAAATGAAAAAATATCAAAAAAATTAAATTAATTCGAAAAAAATAATTCACAAAAATATTGGGGTGTTACACTAGTGACATATAAATCATAGGAAATTGAGTTGTTTTTAGTGAATGGTCACATAAAAGTTTGCGAGTTTGGGTCTCTGGTGAGGTCATGATGGTAAGAATGTGCTGGAGGTGTACGATGCCAATTGGGTTATGTGAATAGGTGTACCAGAAGAAAGATCCTATAATTTTTGGTGAAATAATGGTGATGTGTACCAGCTATGTGTGGGAACTTTTGTTTTTTTATTGGTGTAATGAACCATTTGTGTTTTCATTGAGAATCATTTGGGTCGTGGTGTAAGAAATCGAGTAGTGTAGAGATAATAGTGCCATAGAGAATATTAGTGCATGACTGCTTGGAAGAGGGACATAAGACGACTGTAAATTTTGGTTATCATGTCCATATGGAATTGTGGTGACTAGGATTTGATGATATTCTTGTGAAAAGGGAGACCCGAGACTTTTTTTTTGAGAATTTAAATGTCCTTGCATCTAGAGGTGAAATTAGAAATGGATAAGGTTGTAGTGGTATTCATATATGACATCTTAGTGTACTCTCAGTTTAGAGATGATCATGCCTAATATATTGGCATCATCCGGAGTACACTAAGAGAGAATATGCTATACTCCAATCTATCTAAGTGTAAATTATAGTTTTATATAGGGCCTCCTTGGAGTTGTGATTATAGTGTAGTGTAAGTGAGTCCATGTGGTGTAAAGTGCACCATCAGTTGTCTGTGAGTAAATTCCTTGGGATGGACTAGATGTTGATGAATTATTTGGGTTCCCTTATCAAAAACTAATAATGGTTAACTTTTTGTTGTGTCTCTCAAGTGAGAGAGAGAGAAGACGATGTCCACTTTGAGGGTTTGGCTGTAATTGGGGTATGGTCTATGGTGGTTGGAGATTTATTGAGTTATATTGTGGAAAAAACACCCCTATTGTAGGGAGTGATGTGTTTGTGGTGGAATTATGACCATCATGTTGGTAGGGTTGTGGAAATGTGTAACTGGTCATCGATTATCTATAGTGGCAGCAAAATTCTAGTGGAGAACCTGTGAGGTATATAATTGGATTCCTATGGGAATGCTAAGTGGGTATCAGATGTGGTGATAATCAAGTTGAGTATTGGATTTGAGCTTCAAGTGGTTCTAAAAGTATTTCAAGGTTCTTATGTTAGATATGCATTAGTGGTGCGGTAAGGAATAGTGATGGTTTTGGGATAGTGGAGATTTTGACTGTGAAATATCATAGGGAGTCAGATATAGACTCCATTGGAAAGGTTTGGGTGGTCATGAAATGCCTCATGGCATGAAGTCATCAAATCTAGGAGAGGTGATGTCATCCCTACTATTAGAGTTAGGAATTTTTGGGATGATTTGGTTAAGGATAGTCCAAATTGGGATAATTTATGGGATGGATGAAGTGATATCAAAACCAAATATGGCATGTCATCTTGGAAAATGTGGGTGTACTTCAAAGACATGAAATTAGGAATTTGAGGAAATGATTCTTTGTTCTCATTTTATCCATGGATGAGGGGTATGCATCATTTTATTTGGTATTCCATGATGAGGGTGGGTTCCAATTATGATTGGCTCTCTCTTGGGTGTTTTGATGCGGTAAGTGGGAACCATACCAGGAGTGTTGTGGGAGTATGAGTTCGAGGTTCTGTTGGGATATTTTGATGGAAGTGGTGCTGAGAATCAGAAATTGGGGGTGGTAAGGTGAGTCTTATGGTGGGGATTACTATAGCTCTGGAAGGTGACCGGGTGATTACATACTCAATGTTTTGGTTGTATGGTATCAAGTAAGTTTAATATTTGTGTTTTGGTTTTGAATATGGATGTTGGATTGGGTTTTTTTGATTGAGGGACTTAAGTTGGAGGTTTTTATTTGGTTGAGTTTTAGGCTTTCAAAAGCTAGACTTGGACATTGGATATGGATTGTAACCAACATATATCAGGTGATTTGGATGGACGAACACCGAGGCTTCTCAGAAATGATAAATATTATGGTGGGGAGTTTGTAAGATCCTGAACTTATGTTGAGGTATATTTTTTTAAAATCATTTTTAAAATGATTAATGAAACAATTATCAAGAGTAGGGAAGGTATCAAGAGTGTCCTGTAGGTTTGAGACATGAAAAGGTTAAAAGTTCCATACTGTGAAAAGTGTACAGTTGATGCATAGTTATAACTAACCATGCACCAAGACTGTGAAGCCTAAAAAGGGTAGGAAGCATAGTTTTCAATCCATTTATGGTGGCATGGGAAATTTTATGGCTGGAGGTCCCTTTGGATATAAGGGAATTTACAGTGCTCACATAGTCTTCCAAAGTGTGCAGATGGCCAAATAAACTGTGCAACTCAATTTCCTCTTAGACAGAGGATACCTCATGGTTGGATCATGGTTTGTAAAACTATGTAGCCAAGTCATGAGTCTCTTTAGAAATTAGTAATTTACCATTTTTCCTCTCAGGATTAAAGATTCTTTCCCTGATTTTCCCCTCGTTTCTTCTCCAACAACAAGGGGTGCGAACTAGGAGCTCCCTCTCTCTCTATTACTCCATGGATCATTATCCTTTTACTATTAGGAATTCTAGGTTCGTTTTATTGTGATTTGAATCTCTAGGTATGTCTATGATCTGTCATTATTCTATGTTTAGAAATAATATCGGTCAGCTGTTTTCTATTCTTCTAAAGATTATGAACCCTATTTATAGGGAGTTCTTGACATTAGTGATTAAGGCCGTTTTAGCTCGAATAAAAGGTCTTGGTTGGATGTGTGTTTATCTATGATCATGATGTAGGTGGTCCAAGATATTTTACCCATTTTCTTAATTTTTTACTTGGGCATGTGGTTGTTCCAATGTGCGAACTTTATGTGTTTTAGTGTCCTTGACTAAGAAAAGTAAACTAGGCCTTAAGTTGGTGTGTGATACCCTTCAAAGACCCCATCAGGATCATTGATGATTTAAGACTAGGACTGGGGCTACCCATGAGGTTTTATAACCCATTGAAAATGGAGTAATGAAATTAAAAATAATGACATTGATAATTTATGAGATTAAATAGGTTGGAATTGTTATTTGGTATGTTGGCATGTAAAAATAAGTACTTAGTATAATTTAGGGCGAAGTTTTTATAGAATATTAATAGGTTGATTTGAAATGTTTTATATGCTAAGAATTTGTGAAATAGTTAGGATTATTTTTGAAATTATTTAAATGGTGTTCATTGGATTTTTATCAAGTTGTGGTTTTTAATGTTTGAAAACTATGTCCAAAGGTGGATTATTTTTTTGAAAGGAGGTGTTGACATCAATGTGATTTTTAATGGGTTTAAAATGGGTTTATAAGATTGATTTAAAATAAAATGGTGGTTCATATTTTTATTGAAAATTCCTTAATGGATATTTTAAAATGTTTCAATAGAAATGAAGGTCTTGGGCCCCATTAGTTTTTTCAAAAGGGAAGAACCATATTTTAAAAAGGGTGGTTTGGACTAACATGAAAAGGTTATATGGGTTATAAAATGATTGAGGGTAAATACATTAAATGGTTAAAGGGGTATTTCCATGTTTCTAAATGGTTATAAATAATGTTTAATGATTGTGGTTATGAATAAATGAAAAAATGGACTAGTTAAGGAATTGATTTAAAGGTGTCAAATGGAATGAACCATGGAAATGATGATGAATGAAATACTGTACCCTATTGTTATTGTTTGATAAATGGTCACTGATGATGAACCTTGGAAAATATAAATAATGGTATTATGGATGTTGGAATGTGGCTCCTCATCTATGGGGTGGGTCAGACTGATGCTATAGGAACTACTAATGCATTGCATGGTCTGGGACAGACTGATGCGCTAGGCCCCACTAATGAATTACATGGTTTATGATGTTGGACTGAAGATCCAATATTCAATGTTTAGACATGGTATGTGTACCTAGATTGAGTCTCCAAGGTATAATGATTTATATGAATTGATTAGTGATTTCCCATGTAACATAAAATTTTTAACCCATCATTGTACATGGTTCGAACTGCCAGTGTGGACTGAAGCAGGTTAGGTGAGTTAGGTGTCATTGTGGAACCCATGAGTCCATGAGGATATTTTGAGAACTATTAAAATTATGAAAACGACTTTATTTACAACTTATCCATTATTAATTTATGCTAATGAGTATATTTCGGTTTAGACTAGTTATTTATTTAGACACCTTTGGTGGTGGCCTAATGAGTTATACTCACACTCTGGTCAGGCCACCATCGAACTTGGGTACCTAAGGAGATACTACTTTTTTCAGTTACATATGAATTTAGTATATATTTGGGCTAATATAATGAAGAATGGGTTGTCAGGGCCAAGTTTGGACTTGGGATCATGTTTGATATTTTTTCATTGTTTCAATATTTGGGGTGCCGTTGTATAATATCATGAGATGTAGAGTGTGTATCTCATTGTTATATCATGTTTAACTTTGTTTATTATTGTAAGATGCCATATTTTGTTCCATTTAATGATTATGTGGGTTGTTATATAGATTTATATTATTTACACTATTTTTTTTATTATGATAAATGGGTATATTCTCCCTATTATGCCCCCACAGACCCACACTACTAGTTGCAAGCCTATAGAATATGTGAAGGTGTTCCTGAGGTCATGCGATGCATTGGTTCAGGGCATTGGTTTAGTGGATCCTAGGCTAGGACATTACATGTTATCATTCCAGAAATTATTTCTCTATATTATTTTTCTATCAATTATAATATTTCACACCTTTATCCACAATCATGGGACCCCAATTAATCTTTCATAATCTCTTTATGGATATTTTTCTTAAATATTCTTAGTAAAGATGAATAATATAAATTATAATGTTTTTTAAAACTAGTATGTTCTGACCTCCCTATAACTTTATGATGATTTTGTTTGATATTCAAAATTTCACATTGCACTTTCCCATGATCAAGAGATCTTTATCATTATCTGATGAACCACACTGAACTCTCCAGACATATAATTTACCATGAATCCCATCTCAATTATTGAATGTAATAGAAACCTAGAATAAATGATCCATGATTCCAATAAAATATTAACATACATTAGTAAAATGCTCTCACCTTTGGTTGTGATTTTTTTTGGAACATGAACTTTTAGAAGAACCCCTTAATGAATTTACCCTGTGATCCTTATAATTTTTCTTTAGGTTCCCCTTCTTCTCTTAATGCTAAAAAATGGGCTCAATCCCAGATAATTTTTCCCAAATTATTTCCCTTAATCTATCATTTTATTCTTATAAAATTTTCATTGAATGGTTCATCTTATACCCTTTTCATTGAGTGTGATTTTTTTAGGTGCCAAAACTTCCTTCCACCAGATCTCTTTATCCATAATGTGATCACACATGTACTCAAACACTAGTCTAGTTTTTCACAAGAATTACCTATGGAAATTACAATCACATCCCCTGATTTCATAAGTGATGATAGCAATATAAAACCCCACACATCTTTTATGAATTCCACTCTAACTGATTCGAGATGAATTTGAATTATCTTAATTTCATTGACATGATTAGTCAGTAGTCATAATTATAAAAATTTCAAGCCAAATAACCTCCAAATCATAGAGGATTTTTTCATTGTTATTTGATTCTTATATATATCCCCTAGTCCCTTCATTAAATCTATTATGGTATTCACCTATTGAATGTTATAAGAAATATTCCATTTGTGATGGCCCAGACCCTCATGGTCCACCCCTTTGCCAAAATCTGGATCATAAGGGTGGCGTCTTGATGGGTGCGACTGATCGGCATGCGACCGATTGTGACCGATCAGTGCCCCACCGACCAGTGTGACGCGATTGTTGTGTCACCAATCAGTGCCTCACCGATCGGTGCGACCGATCAGTGTGACCGAACGGTGTGTGGCATGATCGATGCCACCTGACCTTGTCAGGTTTTTCTTCTACAGTTTCTCCCGTAACACCACTTTTTGTCCATTTTAACCTTTTGTAAGTGATTCAAGCCCGTTTTTAAGCCCTTAATCAATGTTTAAATTCTTAAGTGTGGGGTGACCCTCAACGGACCCAGCTGTGTGTCCACGTATCGTGCCCCTCTGTTTATATAAAATCGTTTAAAATCACAGCTGTTACCACCTTTTTCCAATAGGAATCATTAAATAACAATTAATCCCGTCGTGTGTAACCACCCAACCGCGTGGGGAACCATGATCCAAATTTAAAGCCGTTCAAATCCCCATATACCATAACAATGGGATCTAATCTATATATCACACGAGAATTTCTTCTTCTTCTAATTCCTTTTGGACGACCTCCTTTTTTTCCCAGTGTGTTTGGAGTCTCCCTTCCTGAGAAAAGAGGTGCGCCTGTGCCGGAACCTTTCTTCTCACCCTTGGAGTCCCTGATGTTCTTGGCGCATGAAAAAATTCGATCCTTGATCAACCAAGTAGGTTTTTACTTCGTCTCTCCTTACTGTGTATCATGCGGGGTGGGTATGATATTGTTTCTATGGGGATTGATGAAACCAAACTTAATGAAGATAATGAACAGATCTTTAAAGAATAAAGGGGGTGTGATCGATGTTCTCCTGTACTCTTTTATGTTGATATGTGTTGTGAACTATATGGGCTTGTGCTCACTGAAAATCATGGCTGTTGGTGGTATTTCCTTGCGTCCTAATGAACCCTTGTCTTTGATGATGACTAAATAACTGTAACATGGAAATTGGTTAGTCACCTAAACTCAGTTGGTTTAAATGGATGTTCAGTAAAACAAGAATCCCTATGTGATAACCCCAGTTAACAAACAGAAAGAAGAACCTAATGAATAATGTGATTGAACCTGGAAGTTTCCCACTCTTTTTTGGTAGTATGTGTGTTGTTCTGCTAGGTGCTTATGGGAATATGTGAATGAGGATGGTATACTCTTTTGTGGAATGATTGTTGGTTGTGAATCTGAAGCTGTGTGGGCTATATCTCAGGGCTTGCTTTGGTTCCAGTACTTCAAGGGATCTCACTGATCCTTTTTGTTGTTGTAAGTGCGGGCTGTATCTCTAGGCTTGCTTTGCTTCCAATACTTCGAGGGATCCCACTGATCCCTTTGTTGTTGTGACCTTACAATAGAACTGGGTGCGAATACTTAAATTTTCGTTTTGCTGTTTCCCTTCTCTGGCTTGTGGTTGTTCCTGTTAGTTTCCCAGTAGTGTAGAATTCAACCAAATGGGATCACTTGAACATGAAAACAAGAATGGTTTAAATGGGGAATTGGTTTTGGGGATGAGTTGTGACTTGGCCGTGAGTGCTGTGCTTTTCTTTATGAATGAATAGTAATGAGGGTGTTTGTACTTAGGTTTTAGAGCCCCTAGGTTGGGATTAGTGCCTATTACATATACATATATTGTATTTATTATGTTTCTTATTCACGCCCCACCCAAGTTGAGCACTTAGCACCGAACACCCCATTTCATGGGGAGGGTGTTTTTTCCAACACTCCTATGAGTGGATGGTTATTGGCTTATTTTCTGCTCCCTTTCTCGAATAGCCCAAGACCCTTCGGGTAGGCTGTGATATCCTGAGGTCCGTTATAGCCCAAGATTCTTCGGGCAGGGTAGTTGTGGTGGTTGTCCCAGGTGTGTGCGGGAAGGTTGTTTCCGAAGAGTCTTCAGGACGAGGCCTAGGTGTCTTCGAGCATGGCAGTAGTTGTTCTGGCCCAGGTGGTTGCGGGTGTGGTTACATGTGGTGGTTGTGGCCCAGGTGTTTGCGGGCATGATGGTGATTGTGGCTGAGGTGTTTGTGGGTGGGGTGCGTAGTTGCGGCCTAGGTGTGTGCGGGCAGGGTGTGGTAGTGGGACTGCGGTGAGAATGGAGGGATTGGTACGATGCATAGGATGTCTTCAATAACCAGTGGGAAAGTGGTGCGGGGTACCCAAATATCGATGTACTATTAATATACATTACTTGACTTGTGTTATTTGGGGAGTGTGCCTAGGTGAGGCTAGGGTGGATAGTTTACCTTGCTAGATGTTTTGGTTATCTCTTTTTCTCACAGGGCATTAGAATTCCTCTCCACTTGTGCATGAGGGCCTTTGGTTTTCCCTACTGAGTATAATTATATGCTCACCCTACGTATATAAAACTACTTTCAGGTTTCCAGGAGGACTTCAGGGATCATGCAGGACCATACTAGCTCGGACCTTGGGGCAGTTGCTATTGTCGTTTTCCTTTTTCTTGGTACTTTACCTTTAGAGTTCTTGTGGTTTGTATCTTTTACGTTGAACATGCATATGGGAATGGTTTACTTTCGGATTTACCTTTACTTTCAGCTTTGGTGTTTTTGGGGTTGCTATCTTATCTCCTGATCCTATAAAAATAAAAAGGGTAATGCCGTCCATCTTGTGTGTGATTCTATACCCTTGGTGCTGGTCGCCACTCCGGGACCTATCGAAAGCGGGTCTCGGAGGTCATTATCTCTCCTTCATCTTAAAGAAGGAAGGGTCTGGAAATCTGTTGTCCTTTCCCTCCTTTTGGTGAAGGTGGGTCTTAACAGAATGGTATGAGAGGAAGATTGAGTGATAGGATGGAGTCTGGGGTTAGGCATAGTGAGGATTGAATGGGATGGTAGGGCAATAGTATTGGGTGATCTTGGTGCGTGAAATAGGCCAGGGAAGACCAGCTAGGACACGAGATTTTAGGGTCCCCCATGATCTGATGTAAGGACTCTAGACCTACCGAACGACCAAGTAAGGCTGCACTGATTTTAGGGTAGAGACCCTAGGGGAGGTACATGCATCATAGTGACTTGTGTTCTTGTGTTTCATGGGTATTTTTGGGGTTTAAAATGAATAATAATCCTAAGAAAATTTAAGAACAATATTCTACACTATTCGGGCTTAGGCATTCCTTGTTTACCTTGCAGCTATGGAACCAGGGAGATGACCATGATTATTGTGGACGATTGAGGCCCCAGAGGTTGCTTTGGATGATCGACAGAGGGATGACCGAGAGGAGGATGATCAATGGTAGAGGACGCTTCGTGCCTTTCTGTGGCAGACCCTTGGGAAGTACAAGGGTAGCATCTCAGATGTGGAGATAGAGAGCTGGCTTGAGGAGCTAGTGATAGATTTCGGCTTAATTCGGGCCCCGATAGAGTACTAGGTTCCTCTGGCCATCAGCCAGATGCATGGAGTAGCGCGACAGTGGTGGACGCTTTATCTCGGGGAAAAGAAGGAGGCTGAGGTTGCGTGGGATGACTTCGAGAGTGAGTTCTAGGCGGAATTCCTCTCTTCCACAATGAATGCTGAAAAGAGTCAGGAGCTTCTCTCCCTCCAGTAGGGGAGAATGTCAGTAAGAGAGTTGGGGATCAAGTTCAAGGATCTCATTATCTTTGATCCAGACCTCTTTCCGGATGAGGAGTCTCGGGCGAGACGTTTGGAGGAGGAACTTAGACCTTCTCTTCAGTATGCTGTTACTCCCTTCACCTTACCGACCTACTTAGAGGTCCAAAAGAAAGCTGAAGTGGTGGAAAGGATGCACACACTGGGAGGTGTATCACGAGAGGGGATCCAGTTGGGCTCGTCGAAGGGAAAGTCCATCAACAGCAGGCCTCCAGCATCAGGACCCTCTTAGTTTCGACCAGCAGGAAGTAGGCCTCAATAGTTCTAGTTCCGATCCCCTGGTCCTCGCCCTTTTCTTTTGGGCCCAGGACCGGGGTGCTTCATCTTTGGGAGCCATGGACACCTTCGGAATCAATGCCCGGATAGAGTATAGTACAGCGGGGGTTGGTAGGTTCAGATCCCACCTCAGTTGCAACAGTTTCCAGCTAGGCCCCTTCAGCAGCAACAGTAGGGAAAGAAGGCTTCCGCCCCTCCGAGACCAGACGTGGCGGGAGGAGGCCGACCTCAGGGCGCTCCTTAGGGACCTCGACCAGGGCGTGGTTGGGGAGGCGGCCGACAACTGAGAGGTAGAGGAGCTGGGCGTGGGCATTTGCATGCTGCAGAGGCAGCAGTTCCAGCAGGGCCAGAGGTCGTTCGAGGTACGATCAGATTGTTCAGTACTCTTGCCTATTCCTTGTTCGATATAGGAGCTTTGCACTCCTTTGTTACACCCAGTCTGGCTCGTGCCCTAGTATTAGACGTCGAGAGACTTTCAGAGCCCCTAGTGCTGAGCACGCCAGTCAGTGGTCAGACCGAGTTTTTTTTTATGTTTTCCAAGGGTGTAGACTGATGATAGGACCACATCAGTTTATCATGGATCTTATACTATTGAAGATACAACCATATGATGTAATCCTAGGCATTGTCTGGCTGTTATCCGTATGTGTCGTCATTGACTGCTTTCGAGGAAGGGTCGTGTTTTCAGATTTGGGCGGTCAATGTGTAACTTTCATTAGTGAGCGGGGTTTTCAGGAAAGCAGCAGACGAGAGGAAGCCCTCCTTTCCCTGTTGGATGAACTATCAGTGGAGTCGGTGGATACAGAGATGGTGGAAGTCTCAGGGATCGTCAGTGAGTTTATGGACGTCTTCCCTGAAGAGGTGGCGACTCTACCCCCTCGACGTGATGTTGAGTTCGGGATAGATTTGCAACCTGATGCCCATCCAATTTCGATGGCTCCCTACCAGATGTCACCTTCTGAGTTGCGAGAGTTGTGGATCCAGATTGATAATCTGATGAAGAATTGTTTTGTTCAGCCAAGTGTGTCACCGTGGGGTGATCCTATCTTGTTTGCGAAGAAGGTGGATGATGGTATAAGACGGTGCATAGATTACAGGAGGCTGAATCAGGTGTAGGTCAAGAATCGCTACCCTCTCCCGAGGATAGAAGATCTCTTTGACCAGCTGAGGGGAGCAGGTTGGTTCTCAAAGATCGATCTGCGGTCTGGATATCACCAAGTGAGGGTGAAGGAGGGAGATATCTCCAAGACTTCCTTCAAGTGCAGATATGGGCCCTTTGAGTTTGTGGTCATGTCGTTCGGCGTTACAAATTCTCCAGCTGTGTTCATGGGACTCATGAACTCCGTCTTCTGGGAATACCTGAACCGGTTTGTAGTCATGTTTATTGACGACATCCTGATCTACTCAAGATCAAAGGAGGATCACGCAGAGCACCTACTAATGGTTTTAGAGGTCCTCTGACGACACCATCTCTATGGGAAATTGTCCAAGTGAAAGTTTTGGATGAAAGAAGTGCATTTCCTTGGGCACTTAGTGTCTGAGTAGGGGATAACAGTGGACCCATCGAAGGTCAAGGCGGTTGTTTCTTGGGAAGCACCCAAGATCATGACAGAAGTTCGTAGTTTCCTAGGTCTAGAAGGTTACTGTCGGAGTTTCGTGCCCAACTTCTCCTGAGTTGCGGCACCTTTGACAACCTTGACCAAGAAGGACCAGGCTTTCGTGTGGAATGGGCAGTGCGAGGAGGCCTTCAGTTATCTGAAGGAGAAGTTGGTAAGTGCCCCAGTTCTGAGGTTACCAGAAGAAGGGGTGACGTATGAGGTGTTCTGTGATGGTTCAGGGCAAGGCCTCAGATGTGTGTTGATGCAGTGGCAAGGGGTGATCTCCTATGGGTCTAGGTATTTTCATCCCCATGAGCGTAACTATTACACCCATGATCTGGAGCTTGCGACGGTAGTGTTCTCACTAAAGTTGTGGCGGCATTACCTCGTCAGGGAGAGCTTCGTGGTCTTCACCGATCACAAAAGCTTGAAGTATATATTCTCCAAGTGGGACCTGAAATCACGGCAGTATAGGTGGGTGGAGTTCCTTCAGGACTAAGACTTCGAGATTTCCTACACCTCAGGAAAGGGAAATTTTGTGGTTGATGCCTTGAGCAAGAAGTTGCAGAAGGATGCAGTTTAGGAGTCTGCGGATAATTGGGGGGCGATGGAGGAGTTGGCTGCCCTGCACCTAGATGCAAGGATGGAAGGTGGTAGAGGTTGCCTGTATCAGATGATAGTGAAGTCTTCTCTGTTGCGGCAAGTAGAGGAGTCCCAATGGGGAGACTCAGAAAGTGAAGTGATTCATGACTAGGTTAACCAAGGTGATGCTCCAGAAGGGTGGACTGAGGATGGTCAGAATCGGGTGCTTTTCCTAGAAAACCTGTTTGTTCCCGAGGCGATTCGTGAGAGAGTTCTTAGTGAGTCCCACAACTCACCCCTAGAGGTGCACCCAGGAGTTTCCAAGATGTACCGAGGCTTGAGAGGTCAGTTCTGGTGGCCTGGGGTGAAGCAGGCTGTGGCAGAGTCCGTGGCCAGATGCCTAGTGTGTCAGCAAGTGAAGGCTGAACACCGTGTTCCAGGCGGTTTGCTGCAGCCTTTGGATGTCCCCAAGTGGAAGTGGGATGAAATCTTGATGGATTTCGTCACAGGACTACCCAAGGTTCAAGGAGGCTGCAACGCTATCTGGGTAGTGGTGGACTGATGACAAAATCAGCTCACTTCCTGGCGATCAAGGAGTCAGGTGCAGTGGATGCCTTAGCACGAAGGTACGTGGATGAGGTGGTGCGGTTGCATGGAGTTATGAGATCCATAGTCTTGGATAGGGATGTATGATTTACCTTGCGAATCTGGAGAGGATTTCATATTGCTTTTGGCACCCAGCTACGTCTTAGCACTGCTTTCCATCCCTAGACAGATGGGCAGAGAGAGCGCACCATCCAGACCTTGGAGGATATGCTGCGGGCATGTTTACTGGATTTTGTGGGATCGTGGGTGCGACACTTTCCTCTAGTATAGTTTTCCTACAATAATATCTATCACTATACCATTGGCATGGATCCATTCTAAGCTCTGTACTGAAGGCCGTGTCGCTCACCCATATGCTGGACTGAGGTTGGGGAAACAAGTGTTCTTGGCCTAGAAGTGGTGCAGAGCATGACAGATAAGGTTCAACTTATACGGGAGAGGATGAAGGCGGCACATGATCGATAGAAGTCATATGCCGATAATAGGAGGAGACCCTTGGAGTTAGGGTTCGGGGACCATGTGTTCTTGAAGGTCTCCCCTCGGCGTGGACAACATAGGTTCGGTAGGGGGAGTAAACTTTCTCCCAGATTCATCAGACCCTTCGAAGTGTTGCGGCGGGTCAGAGAAGTGTCTTATCAGCTAGCGCTACCACCTCCTCTTCTGAGGATACATGACGTCTTCCATGTGTCCCAACTCAGATGATATCTGCATGATGATTCACACGTCCTTGACTGGGGAAAGGTAGATATCAAGGACGATGTGACCTTTGTGGAAAGACCAGTGAGGATCGAGGATCGCGAGGAGAAGGTGCTTCGAGGATAAATCACCCCGTTGGTTCGTGTGTTGTGGAGGCATGGCGGGCTCGAGGAGAGTACTTGGGAATGGGAGACGCAGATGCGTTCCCAATACCCATAGCTGTTTTGAGTTTTGTTCTATTTCGTTCTTTGCTTGCTGTGATATAGTGCTGACCTTGTTAGTTTATGAGATGTTTTGTTTCCCTACCTCGGGAGTGTTGTGAAATGTCCTGACTATAGAGAAGGGAGGACCCGATCCCTAATCAAGACGTATTAAAGTGGATGCGGTTAAACCCGTGCTTGGGAGTCAGTGCCGCCCAAAGCGGATAGTATCTTGACATGGAGGAAGGAACTCCTTAATCCATATGACTGTACAGTTGACCCTTGGGTGTTTCCTGATAACTTGAGGGAGAGGTGTTTTTAGATGTCGATGAGGTTCACCACTGAGAGGTATCTTTCGAGATAGTTGTTCAGACCCCCTCCTCTCTTCTTCTGGTTTGGTTTTAATTATTTAGGGAGAGAATAGTTTGAGAGGTATCTAATGTGATGGACCAGACCCTCATGGTCCACCCCTTTGCCAAAATATGGATCCTAAGGGTGGCGTCTCGGTGGGTACGACAGATCGGCGTGCGACCGATCGGCGTGAGACCGATCGACATGCGACCTATCGGCATGCGACCGATCGGCGTGCGTGCGACCGATCGGCGTGCGACCGATCGACATGCGACCGATCGGCGTGCGACCGATCGGCGTGCGACCGATCGGCATGCGACCGATCGGCGTGCGACTGATCGGCGCCCCACCGACTGGTGTGATGTGATCGGTGTGTCACCAATCAGTGCCTCACTGATCAGTGCGGCCGATCGGTGTGTGGCACGATCGGTGCCACCCGGCCTTGTCGGGTTTTTCTTCTGTAGTTTCTCCCGTAACACCACTTTTAGGCCGTTTTAACCTTTTGGAAGTGGTTCAAGGCCGTTTTAAGCCCTTAATCAATGTTTTAATTCCTAAGGGTGGGGCGACTCTCAACGGACCCAGCTCTATGTTCGCGTATCGTGCCCCTCCATTTATATAAAATCCTTTAAAATCACAGCTGTTACCATCTTTTTCTGATAGGAATCATTAAATAACAATTAATCCCATTTTGTGTAACCACCCAACCACATGGGGAACCACGATCTGACTTTAAAGACGTTAAAATCCCCATAACCCGTAACGACGGGATCTTATCTATATATCGCATGGGAATTTCTTCTTCTTATTCTTCCTTTTGGCTGGCCTCCTTTTCTTCCTAGTGCATTTGGAGTCTCCCTTCCCGAGATAAGAGGTGTGCCTGTGCCAAAACCTTTCTTACCACCCTTGGAGTCCCCGATATTCTTGGCGCGTGGAAAACTTCGATCTTTGATCAACCAAGTAGGGTTTTCCTTCGTCTCTCCTTACTGTGTATCATGCGGGGTGGGTACACTATTATTTCTATGGGGATTGATGAAACCAAACTTAATTAAGATAATGAATGGACCTTTAAAGAATGAAGGGGGTGTGATCGATGTTCTGCTGTAATCTTTTATGTTGATATGTGTCGTAAACTCTATGGGCTTGTGCTCACTGAAAATCGTGTCCGTTGGTGGTCTTTCCTTGCATCCTAATGAACCCTTGTCTTTGGTGATGACTAAATAACTGTAACATGGAAATTGGTTAGTCACCTAAACTCAGTTGGTTTAAATGGATGTTCAGTAAAAAAAGAATCCTTGTGTGACCACCCCGGTTAACAAACAGAAAGAAGAACCTAATGAATGATGTGCTTGAACCTAGAAGTTTAACACTCTGTTTTGGTAGTAGGTGTGTTGTTCTGCTAGGTGCCTATGGGAAGAAGTGAATGGGGATGAGATCCTCTATTGTGGCACGATTGTTGGTTGGGAATTTGAAGCTGTGTGGGCTGTATCTCGAGGCTTTCTTTGGTTCCAGTACTTCGAGTGATCTCACTGATCCCTTTTTATTGTTGTAAGTGTGGGTTGTATATTGAGGCTTGCTTTGGTTCCAATACTTTGAGGGATCTCACTGATCCCTTTGCTGTTGCGACCTTACAAGAGAACTGGGTGCAAATGCTTAAATTTCTGTTTGGCTGTTTCCCTTATCTGGATTGTGTTTGTGCCTGTTAGTTGCCCAGTAGTGTAGAATTCACCCAAATGTGATCACTTGAACAGGAAACCAAGAAAGGTTTAAATATGGAATTGGTTTTGGGGATGAGTTGTGACTTGGACGTGAGTGCTGTGCTTTTCTTTATGAATGAATAGTAACGAGGGTGTTTGTACTTAGGTTTTGGAGCCCCTAGGTTGGGATGAGTGCCTGTTACCTATACATATATTGTATTTCTTATGTTTCTTATTCGCACCCCACCCAAGTTGAGCACTTAGTGCCGAACACCGCATTTCATGGGGAGGGCGTTTTTCCCAACACTCCTATGAGTGGCTGGTTATTAGCTCCTTTTCTGCTCCCTTTCTCGAATTGCCCAAGACTCTTCGGGTAAGCTGTGATGGCCTGAGGTCCCTTATAGCCTATGATTCTTCGGGCAGGGTAGTTGTGGTGGTTGGTCCAGGTGTGTATGGGAAGGTCGTTTCCCAAGAGTCTTCGGAAGTTACAGTAGTTGTTCTGGCCTAGGTGGTTGCGGGCGTGGTTACGCGTGGTGGTTGTGGCCCAGGTGTTTGCAGGCAGGATGGTGGTTGTGGCCCAGGTGTTTGCGGGCGGGGTGCGTGGTTGAGGCCCAGGTGTGTGCGGGTGGGGTGTGGCAGTGGGACTACAGTGAGAATGGCAGGATTGGTACGATGCATAGGATGTTTTCAATAACCAGTGGGAAAGTGGCGTGGAGTACCCAAATATCGATGTGCTATTACTATACATTACTTGACTTGCGTTATTTGGGGAGTGTGCCTTGGTGAGTCTTGGGTTGACAGTTTACCTTGCTAGATGTTTTGGTTATCTATTTTTCTCACAGGGAATTAGAATGCCTCTCCAGTTGTGCACAAGGGCCTTTGGTTTTTCCTACTGAGTATACTTATATGCTCACCCTACGTATATAAAACTGCTTTCAGGTTTCTAGGAGGACTTCAGGGATCGTGCGGGACCGTACTAGCTCAGACCTTGGGGAAGTTTCTATTGTCATTTTTCTTTTTCTTGGTACTTTACCTTTGGAGTTCTTGTGGCTTGTATATTTTACTTTGAACATGCATATAGGAATGGTTTACTTTCAGCTTTACCTTTACTTTCATCTTTGGTGTTATTGGGGTCGCTATCTTATCTCCTGATCCTATAAAAATAAAAAGGGTAATGCCTTCCATCTTGTGTGTGATTCTATACCCTTGGTGCTGGTCGCCACTCCGGGACCTATCGAAGGCGGGTCTCGGTGGTCATTATCTCTCGTTCAACTTAAACAAGGAAGGGTCTGGCAATCTGCTGTCCCTTCCCTCCTTTTGGTGAAGGCGGGTCGTGACACCATTCTTGTGATGTTTGTGTCATTTCAATTTCCTTCATATCAGTCCTTTATCATTCAAAACTTTCAATTAATTTTTGTTTGAATCCATTTAATGGAACCTAAAGGCCTTTCTTAAATAAATTATCCCCTATATGTGTTCTATAGAAACCAAAGTCCATCTTTTAAATTTTTTTATCCAAACCTTTCCTTCTTCCAATGAAATTTCTTTTAAAACATTTTATTCCCACTAAAAATATGAAATCATAGTGATAAGAATGTTACCTGAATAGTATTTTTCTGAGTGTGTAGAGTTTTACTGAACCAAAATTTTTGATACCACTTGTTGAGATTCAAAACCATCATGATCAAAAGGATAAATTCTATAACATCAAATCTAGAATAAATATCCTGAATTTTTAGAAGTAGAATAACACCATGAAACCAATGTTATATAACATAGAATAAAAATCACACCTAAGTCACTACACCAAATCGACACCCTCATACACTCAAGTAAAGCAAAAATCTCAGAAACAAATAGATAAGAAAAAACAAAAGAAAATAAGGAATGAAAATAATAGATTTACATGGTTCATACTTTATCCCTACATCCAAGGGATAACACTGTTCATTCCTTTTATTTCATGAAAAAAATAATAGATTTCAATCACAATTGGAAGATTTAACCAATATTAGATCATCACTAGTAACAAAAAAAGTGGTATTAGAACACCTATTTAATGTGGGACCTAGCTAGAATACTAGTTCCACAAATTTCTAAGATTTTTTAGGGATCCACTATTGGTCTTGGACACCTATGATTGATTGTAGGATTCTCTAATTTAACTACTAAATTTCAATGAATTTTTAAGTAATTATCATATATCCCATTGATGATTCATATGTATCCTTTGTAAAACATATAGTTACTCTAATGTGACTATATAAAACTACCTACATAACTTCATTAGTGTGATTTTAATATGTTCTATAACTTATGTACTCTATCATTTGAACATGGCCACCGGCATTAGTTGTTCAGGAACATGCCCGTCCAAACTAGCCCACCTCCATTGGACCACCACTAACTTAGGACACCCTCTAGGTCTGAACCCCATGTTCCAAAGTTCATATTTCCTGACATAGAGAATCAAAACATGAAAGATTCATCACATTTCCTAGCAATATTATTTCCCTGAAGGATGATCTGATTTTTTGTCATTATGTGGAAGAATATCTTCATTTATCAATTTTTTCTCCTACAACAGCCATATAAATAAATATATTTATTATTTATCATGTGCTTATGTATTACTAATATCATCTCATGTAATTCATTCTATTTTATCCCATGGAGTCGAACTTGTTATTCTTATAGTTCATAGATGAGATGATTGAGTTATATAACCTTTATAGTTCAATATGTTTTATGAAAATAATTTTTCCACATAATGTGGTTAAAAAATGATCATCATGATGAATATTATTGAAAAATAATGAATTATCATTCATGAATCATGAAATACAATGAATTAATACATTACTTTAAATGATGTAACTTTAATTTCTCCATTCCATTCTTTGAATAAAATGAAATTATTCATGAATTTTTTATATAATTTATTTTACTAATATTTTAATTTTTATCATGAATATTTATGGAGTAATAAAATTTGATCAAATAATATATCCATGATATACTAAAGTTAATCTTATTATATTCTATAAATTATAATTATTTTTGTTATGGGGCGTGTGTTGCGAATCCAATAAATTCTTTCACATTTCTTATCGCTACCACATTCACCAACCTTAAAACACATGATGGAATTGTCTCCCTACTAAATATATTTTAAAAAATCATGGGACAAAATTTCCAAATAATATAATATTCCCTAGGTGATTGGACTAACCCATTATGATTATATTATGAATTTATTCATTAATTGACAATAAACCACCATATTTGGAAATTATAATGATAAATATGAGTATTTAATTTTTCCATTATATTGTAATAATGTGTTAAATGTTCCGAATATAAGATCATGAAGTTATTATATATTTTTTTCTTAAAGCATAGGTTTTATAGATATTATTTTAATTAAATTATTTAAAATAACTCATATATGTTAATTATTAATTATGACTCTTTAAGAGTTAGTTCATGATCATATAATACATCAACCAATAGATTTTAGACACTTTGGTGATTTTCTTTTGATTTGTATCAATTGAGTATATATATAACCACAGAAAAAAATAGTAAACCTAAATTTTACCGATCCTTCCATATTCAATATATATTTGGTTCATCCAAGATCAATTGATATTGGTAAGTATATACATGAGTATTTATTTATTGAAAAAATAATAGAGATCCATCTAGGAGGAACTATAAATTTAATTAAAGGATGGATGTATGTCTACTAAACCTGGTTTGTAAGATAATTTTTCATTCTCACCATGAAACTATTGATTTCTCCTATATTATTAAATATAATAACTTACCATGAATTAATTATTATGTGTTACCAATTAAGGTGATTTATTTATATCATCACCAGCTATATTGGAAGTGGATTTTCCAATATTTCTATAAAGTATTAATTATGGAATATATATATATGGGTGCACTCACCTACAATGTGAACCACTGAAATATTTTATGAAAAATAAATAAATTAAATGATTATATGTATTATTATTTTATATTGAGTATACCTTACATACTATAAATATTTATTAAAATAAATATTTTACATTACATATCAAATATAAAATGGTCTCATAGAACCAATGATAATATTATATCAATAATTATATGAACAATTTAATTATAAAGTGTAGAAAATAAATAGTCTGATTATACACACTATAAATATGAATGAATTAATTATATAATATCATTTTTAGTCACGAGTTAAAATAAATAAATATATTTCCACTTAAGGAGGAAAATAAATACATTGATAACAATATTTCTTTTTATATATTTTCCTTGAAGTGAAACATGTACAAGATGAAGGGTTTTGGAGGGATGGATATTATTCAAAATGAAATAGAAAAGAACACAAAAATAAAAGAAAAATAATATATATCTATTTTTTTTAAATAGGTTGATGACATGAACTAGTTTCCCAGTTCATGCCCCCCAATGGAATTTATTAAAAACAAAATGTATGCAGTACAGACTCGAGGTGTAAAGAATTTACACCAGTGGGGAATTAAAGAGGATACAAGTAAATGACAAAGAAAAACAGACTCCCCAAGGGCCCTCTTGCCTGCTTCCACCTTCTTCAGTGCATCTTCGTTGTCATCTGATTCTTCCTCCTCATATTCGTCCTCATCATCCTCTTCAATACCATCATCGACATCACCCATATTCAGATCATCTTCATCATCACTGTCATCCAAATCTTCATCCAGTGTGCACCACCGTCTTGACATCAGTCTTCTGAGGAGAAGTGAACTTCGCCTTCTTGGTAGGAACCGGTGTTTTTGTGGCCAGAGAATAATTTCAGGTATTCAGTATGTGATAAAAGCTGTGATTATTCTATTTGAGACTCCATTTCAGCATCCAAGTGCTTCCTAATGTTTCAGCAGGTTCACAATACAGTCTTCCTTCGATCAGAGAAAAACCAGTATGAAGAGAATCAGATGGACAGTAGGTGCAACCAGAAAAAAGGTAGAAAGTTTCAGCCCAAATTTCCATCAAAGTCAGCTGATCTCTTTGGAGGATACACAAAGAGGATACAGAATAGTTCACAAAAAAAGATCATAATGGCACAGACCAAACATCAACCAAAGTGAGTATATGAACTCCCAAGGACTAGTTATCAGAGAAATTTCAAATCAGACTGAGAACTCCTTATAATTTATGTAACCAAGTAAGAATATAAACAGAAATTCATGATATGATCCTTTCATATCAGGAACATAAATCATATGATTTATACTTGGATTGCTTCAAAAGCTCCACAACACAGCAGTGCCATTGAAATGAAAAAAAAGGCAGCAAAGAGATCAGAAATGAGCAGTGAGACTGAAATTTCAGAATTGAAAGCAGGTCCATTTGAAGCAAAAAGGAATGCCTTTTCTGCATCTGTCTTTGAGAGTCTTCCATAAATCCAATGAATACATTTTTTATCTTTTCAAAAATGGAAATTGAAATTTCAGATATCATTCTGAAATGAAATAAAAGAATTCTAGACATCCAAAATATAACTTCTCAGGGTGTGAAACTTCCAAAACCAGCAACCTCAAGAGAAACCAAATAAACCAATAAGAAAAACCATTGAAAATAATACAGCCAGCCATATGCTAAGAAAACCACCAGGGCCTCAAGAAGTGTCTGAGTTAGAACAGTAAGAATAATCTGGCAGGGGATCAAGAGGGACTGGTTGTGGAGGCACCTCAAGGCAAGGACTTCTGGCCGCAAAAGATCTTGTGATGATAGTTCTCTCATAATTGACACTGCCTCTATGTTTTCATGTTTTCTTGGGGGTTGGAGTGATGAAACCATATGAGTCCATGATGACTTTTTTACCTTTTCGATCATTCAGATGAAAAGCCTTCCCATCCTTGGGCTGGAGAGACTCATCTATATGCCCAGATTTGTTAATCACATGACCCTCAGACATTAAGACTTACTTCATGTTAGGGTGTGTGAGATCATTCTTTTCATCTTCAAGATTTTCTTGCTTCTTGGTAACAACAAGAACTTCATTAAAAAAATCTGAAAGTTGATAGCTAGTTGCTTGAGAATTCAAACCTCCCTTTTCTCCTTCATCACTTTCCTTGATAACATAATCAGAGGGGTTTTCAATATCCTTAACCACAGGATTAGCTTCTTTGCTAACTAAATTATACGGTCCAGCAAGACTTTCTTGATTATATTTGCACTTTTCTATCCATAAAGGTTTAAAGCTTTTAGGATGGTCATTGAGTTTGACACAATTGCTTGAAGGGTGCCCCAATCTGAAGCACTTAGAGCAGTAGTCCGACAATCTTTCATAGATAATATCTTGAGAAAACCCAAAATTTCCAGATTGAATCCAAATGATGGATGGAAGATGTTGTGAAACATTTAACTCAATACAAATCCTAGAAATTGAAGGTCTTGTAAGCAT
This sequence comes from Viscum album, assembly GCA_963277665.1. Lineage (NCBI taxonomy): Eukaryota > Viridiplantae > Streptophyta > Magnoliopsida > Santalales > Viscaceae > Viscum > Viscum album. Next base: position 1,874,201,281 of record OY728150.1, on the reverse strand, counting down.
TTTTGTTGCCACATCTAATTTCAGTGGAGTTCCAATAATATTCGCAATGTGGAACAGTGCGACCTGCTTAAACAGGTGAAGGGGTAACTCTGGGAAGCTCACCCAGATTGGAACAATGGGGGATTATGTATATGCATCAAAATCTGGATTCTACTTGAGAATTTTCAAAGAACAACCTCCGAAGGACCATGAACTCTTGACCCAAATCCTGTAATATTCCTCCTCAGATGATAACCGAAAAATAATGTGAGAAGGGTTCAGGAGACCGAGCTGAAAACCTATAAAGCCTATCGCCTCAAGGGATGAGTGAAGATACTTCAAAGATGGACTTCGATTTAAGAATCTCCCAACTAAAACAAATCTTAAATAAAAAAAAGCATATTTACCTCCCTTTTTGAGAATGAAATTGCAGGTTGGCCACGATGTCGAAAGGGTTTAGGGCAAATCTGGCTTCCCGGAATCGCATCAGCTTGAGTAGGATGCTCATCTCTTGATTTCCCAGCTACTACATCCACGAAGGATCGAGAATCTACCCAAGGGTTTGCATCTCGCGCCAGGTTCTTCGGGAACGCTCCGTGGGTCTCCATCTCTATCAAAATTAATATATATCTATATATTTTCAATGAATAATAAAATAAATAAATAATAGTGTACCTTATACCTTGATGATTTGGCCTATCCAAGCTTCACATGAACTTGATGTAGATTACCGTGGTGCAAAGAAATGGTTCCTCCCTCCTTGAGTATCCATAGATTTTGAGAATCTCCCAATGATTGCGATAGATCTCTTTTAATCTATGATATACTAGAACATTTATTAAAATATTGAAATAAACAACTTCTAATGATTTTATTCATGATGAGTTCTAACGAGAGTATAAAAATTGCAGTCACTTTTCTTGAGGGTTAAAAAACTTATATAGGCCTCATTGAGCTTAAAAATTTTGGACAATATTTATGAGACGTTTGTTAAACATAATCCAATGTTATAACTCTTTGAAACATTCAATTTAATCAAGATATTTATTTTTTTAACATTTAAAAAATCATTAAATACATTTAAAATCCTCAAATTCATCATCATATGTTAATCAATTGATTATGGAAGCTTTTGGAGTGGGAAAATAAGGAAACTTCATGCACTTCCACAAAACACAAAAATATTTTTCATAACACCAAAACATGTTGACTATCACTATGTTTTGGCCCACTATACCAGCTACCATAGCATAATGACCATAAATATTCCATAGTTCCTTTAGTGAACACCTATAATAATTTCCCTCATGTACTAAATTCATAAAGACTTTGAAAAATTTTACCTTATTTCAAATCATATAAATCAACTTATGAAACTATATCCAAAACTCCTTTAACAATATTTGTCATTAATTTTCACCTGATTCCACAAAATATGAAACAAATCAAGAAAATACTTCCAAAACATCTTATGTATATCCTCAGAATAATTTTGGGGTATCACTCAAAGTTTTATAAATTTGGCGATAATTTTCACAACAAAAAAGTGTGACCCATCGAGGCTATATATCAATAAAAACAATTATAAATTTCTGAATAATTTAATGTAATAAAATATAATCCTCTACTAAAGAATCAATGTTAATAATAATACAAATGGATTTGACATGATCTCTATTAAACACATGCATCTCTATACCTTTTTCAAAAAGATGTATCATAGAAAAGTATGCATAGTTATATAATCCTTTTTTCTAAGACATCAAGTGACTATGAAGCACAATGTATGTCAATCCCATATAACCAACTCATAAATTCTTGATTCTCTATGAATAGAGTGACGAGGTCTATGAATTCCTCACATTATATTCATCTAAATGGAAGATCACATAAAATTACCCTTATCAAAATTAGATATTCTTAATGTGCTAGATCATGATAGAGTGAGAAAACCCCACATGAATTGGGATTAAAAATGTCTGGTCCATTTAGGACAACATTTAATGTGAGATCAAAAGATTTAGGCCATAAAATCTTAAATTTTAAGTGGACCAATTCAGAGGAGATCTAAATTTTTTAATAAAGATTAAAAATATACTTTTTAAAATAAACATGTAATTATTATTAAGAAATATTAAATATTAAAAACATAATATTTATCAAATGTTTGTTATTTTTTTATATATATTCATCACATACTTAAAACTATATATATATATATATATATATTTATAAAAATATAATATTAAATTTATGTAACTTTAAAATAAAATAGGGAAAACATTTATTCTTGTCTTATGAGTCAGTCCACATATTTTAAGGTTAGTCCACTTAAGTTCAAGGTATGTTTTCTCTATTTCATTTAAGCCCATTTAAAATGTGGGTTATTTTCCCTATCCTATTATATCCCCTAAATGTTGGTTCACTTTCCTAGATCATGGGATGAGTCTCATTAATCTTTCTTAATTAAAATAGACAAGAACATCACATGAACCCTATATTGGTATGTCCATATACTTCCTTAGTTTATCTCAATATAGGGCATATATGTCATATTAATCATAAGAGTGGAAAAATCCATTCTTGGTTTAATCTCAATCAAAGACACGTTCGACAACATACCCGACCACCACCTGATTAACTTTGTCTTATGGATAGAGAAAGAAAGATATCATATTATAATGGTTCTCATGATATGTATCTTTATAACCTCAACTATAAGGATTAAATATTGAATACACACCCATAAAACACTAAAGGTATAGTTTATGTCACTTTATATGGTATACTTGAAAATCCATCCAACACACAAAGCTTTTTTTGTGTATCATAATCATATTCCATATCTCTATAAAAAATCCTACCCATGCCAACCTTAACATTTCATCATAACCTACTATACTATATGAATAAAACAATTTAGGGAAAACATAAATCCGTACTTTAAAAGGTCAATTATCATTTCACTTTATCCAATATATGCCTCCAATATGAAATAATGATAAAGTTTAGAATGTATTTTTAATAACATGACATATTTTATATTTTAAAAATATTTTATGAATAATAACAAAACTATACATACATGTTTATCTAATCATATCACATATGATTTACCACAAGAGAGGTATTGTTAGGGCCAATAGGGGCCTATATACCCTGAGAGGGGGGGTGAATCAGGGTATGGATATTCTTTTTCAAAGTTCTTTCTGCCCCACTGGATCTTGACCTCTTTGTTACAAGGGTCACTTTGTTTGCACTTGTGTGGTTACTGTGATCACTTGTCTCATTTACCTGATGATGATGCTTTGAATGCAATGCAGGAAAGTAAGCAGGCAGACACAGAGATTTTTACTTGGTTCACCGCTAAGGGCTACGTCCAAGGAGCATACGCCGACAAGTTGTCGGTTCGTACCAAATTCCACTAGGCTTCACTAGCTGTGGATTACAATGTTCGGGCTAGATCACTTCTATGCCCAGGCTCACTGCCTATACAAGGTTTAGGGTCAGCTCACTGCTTTCCCAAGGGTCACTCCCTGTTTCTCTCTCTCTGGCTCACTGCCGGTGGAGAGGATCACCTTCTTCCTCTTCCTAAGCTCACTACTCTTGGAAGGGATTCACTCATAGTTTATAGACGTGTAGGTCTCTTCATTTTCATAAAGGAATGCATCTTCCTATGTATGTAGATGCTCTGTTGAAGTCCAACTTTCACCCGCAGATGAATCTCACTTTGCACCGGATGTACCGGGCAACCTCAATTTTTACGCGCAACCCTTACGGTGTCTTGCGTGCAATTTCTATAATTTGTGCGAAATTCCTTTTTCGCGCAACCTCCAAATATTACGCTCAGCCTAGAAACTGCCTTGCGCGCAATTCACTACTTTTGCGCGAAATCCACTTTTTGCGCAATCTTCCTTTTACGCGCCAATCACCAACTTTCTGCGCAGCCTTTGCTTTTCGCGCAATAGCTGACTTTACGCGCAAACTTTAAGTTTACGCGCAACACCCTTTCTAACTTCAATTTCGCGCACCAGAGCTCGGGTATTTTCTATGTCTTGAGCTCTGCTGAATGGAAGAGGGTCACTTCATATTTATAGGCAAAATCGACCCCGCGCGAAAAACCCTCCTTGAGCGCGTAATCCGCTTTCGCGAAATACAAATCTTCTGCACACAACCATTTTCCACGCACTGCTCCATAATTTCGCGCACCTCATGCCTTTGTCATTTTACAAGCTTCAGACCTCGTAACATCTTTTGCACGAAATACTTCATCCGCTATTTCGCGCGCCACTTCCATTTTTCGCGCACGCCTCCAAAATTTCGCGCGCCTCATGCCTTTACCGATTTTCAAGCTTTCGGCCTTGAAACATCTTTTGCGCGAAATAAAATTTCGCGCAACCCGCTGTTTTGCGCGCCACACTTCAAGATTTCGCGCAACCCGCTAATTTTGCGCGCCACGCTTAATGTTTCCGCGCACCTCCTTCATTTCTCTCTCCTCAACCTTTTCCAACAACATATCACTCCATTTTCCATTGGTGATTTTGGGGCCCATAAATTTGGCAAACACTGGAAAAAGGCGCCACCTTATACTGCTATTTTATACCGCCTCCAGATCGTCCTTTCCTTTGTCATAGTTCTTTGTCAACATTGAATGTCAACAACTTCTTGGGAACTCGACAATTCTCCATGGAAACCTGCTTTGTCAACAAACACAATCACCTCAAAAATGCTTTAATGATACCTTGAGGGATTTTTGCCCAACAATCTCCCCCTTTGGGTTTGTTGAAAACTCTTCACAAATTTGCTCAGAATTATTTTCTGCACGTTGATACCTTACTGAGTCTTCTTCCAGCTGCTACCACCATCCGCCTCTTGCGATTATGATAGAGTTCAAGGATTCACTTAACACGTACTCTAAGCCCACATGAGCAATGCTTGGCGTGAGAAACAAGAGTAGTATAAAAAGTTCATCAATGAATCACTTCATGTCAGACCCCAATTGTCGATTCCACCCTGATACCAATTCTTAAAATAAAACCAGTTGTTGAACCACACTGATACCAATTGGTGAATTCTTAAGTTGATACCAATTGTTGATAGCTGGACACCGTCTCACACCATTCCAACACCACTGTTCTGCTTTTATCACGATCCTCAACTGTCGTGATTTCTATGATTTGATCGATCACTTCTAGCATCGTTAGATTTAGTAATCTCCCCCTTTCTCATTACTCCCCCTTTCTGGCTGCTCCACCTGTCAGATTCTCCCCGTATCAAAAATGATTTATCAAACCTTCGCACTGTCTCCCCCGTGAACAACCACTAGTTTCTCCCCCATTATCAAACACTTTTCTCCCCCTTTGTCAACGAACCCAAAGGTCATGCCTTTGTAGTCTGTAACATAGTAGAGAACACATTAGCACAGTGGGGAAAACACATCATACCTCGGGGAGAGGGGGGGTGGACCACATCCACACTATTTCAAGTGCGGGGAATCGACTGAACTCCCAGAGCCAGTCGATGCCTCTCAAAAGCTTCCTTGGGTAAAGCCTTTTTCAGAATGTCTGCAACCTGTAGCTCTGTAGGCACATACTCCAACTTCACGATTCCCTGCTCAACCTTCTCCTTGATAAAATGATACTTAATCTCAATGTGCTTTGTCCTTGAATGATGAATGGGATTTTTTCTAAGATTTATAGCACTTGAGTTATCACACTGGATTCCGATCGGAGACTTCACTTCAACTCCCATATCTTCAAGCTGCTGCTTCATCCACAATAACTGTGTGCAAGCTTGAGTGGCCGCAATATACTCAGCTTCTGTGGTGCTCAATGAAATGCAATCTTGCTTCTTACTAAGCCAAGAAATACACAATCCACCAAGATAGAATGCACCACCTGACGTTGATTTTCTATTATCTGCTGAACCGGCCCTGTCTGCATCAGTATATCCCAATAACTCTGTCTGAGATTTGTCGTTGTAGGTCAAGCCGAAGTCCACCGTGCCCTTGATATACCGAAGTATTCTTTTCACTGCAAGCATGTGACTTTCCTTGGGATTACTCTAATATCTCACTGCTTGGCATGTGGCGAAAACAATATCAGGCCTTGTTGCGGTTAAGTACAACAGACATCCAATGATTTGCCTGTATTCTGTGATATTAACTGCCCTGCCACTGTCATCCTTTGATGATTTCATCCGGGTAGAAACCGGAGTCTTCATCTCCTTGGAATTTTCCATTCCAAATCATTCCAAAGAATCCTTGGCATACTCGGATTCAGAAATGAATGTTCTATTCCTGCCTTGTGTAACTATGCTTCATCTGATCTTCCAAATATTATGTCTTCTTCCTTGACCAGCCTCACCATCCTTTGATTACTATTGTTGTTGAAATAAAGATTGTAATCAAATCCCCCACACTGAAAACCAATCTTCTTCAAATACTGATATAGCCTTCAGTACCATTCTCTTGGGGTGTATGCTTTGCACACCAGTCGTGCTTTGTTTCGAATCATTGTGCCATCTTCGTTCATCTTGTCTAAATAGACCCATTTTGTCCTGATGACGTTTTTATCATCTGGCCTTGAAACAATTTCCCAGGTCTGATTCTTCTCAATTCTGACCTATCTCTTCATTCATGGCATGATCACAGTTTTCATCTTCAGCTGCATCAGCAAAGCATTTCAACTCAACCTGAGATAGTAATGATGTCTGCTGTAGTGATTTCATTCTCTTTGTCTGAACTGGATCTCACTGATCACTGATGATAGCCTACCTGTCAATTTCAGCTCGATTCTTTGTATTTTGTGCAGATAAGGATTTTACATCCTTGTACTCATCATCAGTATCTTATTCTGAGTCACCCTCAGCCACTTCTTCTCCCCCTGTGTTGCTTTCTTCCTCAACACTTTCGTCAGGAAATTGTTCACTGACTCATTTTTCAGTGGCTTAATTTCTTTCAGCTACTTTTCGCAGCTTCTTGGTATCCTGAAAAACAGTCAGCTGATACCACAATGTTAGATCAAAATAAATAAGCATGAAATGCTTGATCACTGCTGCTTCTCTCATAGTATGTCTTCTCTCGATAGACAACTCTTGAGCTGGGTCATCCAATTATTTCCTTGATGGATCTGGCATCTGATTTTGTTGTTGAATGCTCCCCCTATGTTATGCAACACTTCCTGGGGTTAGGCCCAACAGTTTAGACCCATAACACGTATTTTCCTCCTGCATCATTCGTTCTCATCTTCCAATCAGATTTGAGCCACTAACAAAATCTCTAAGCCTACGGAGTTGAAACTCGGTGTAGGAAACAAGAGATAAAGTTAATAACACAATCACTTCCTATTGTGCTCTGTTTCTATCCTTCTTCTTCAACTCTAGTATCTGATTTGAATCAATTGAAACTCTAGAGCATATCATTTCTCCACTTCGCATACTTAGATGCCACTTCCCCTTGGATTGTATCTCCCTAAAACCTGAAACACAAGAATCATCAGTTAATAGCATTTATATACATAGGGAGAGGGGAATCTTCTGGAATCCTCAACATGAGGATGATGGTTGATCCTGATGGGTCAACCCTTTGATTCTTTCTTGGAGCGCATCACACTCCTTTCTTGCTTCCTCCAACTTCCTGACCAACTTCAACTGTTCTGGCCATATTACTAGGCATTCTTTTCTCACATTCTGAGCCTTTTTCTGATATGAAGATTCTGCAGACTTGGCCTTTCTCGCAATCTGGGGTTTAGACCAACTGGTACACATTTCGATCTTTGATGTTCTACCGAAATTCCATTTCCCTTGATTGTTTCTCGGTGCAGGAATCTCCTTTCTTGTCATCTTCCCTGTCTTCTTTGTCCATTGTAGGGATCTGCCTTTTTCTTCCACTTCTCGTTGCAAAACACGACATGTGGATTTTTCGATGCATTCTTTGCTTATCTTCCTTTTATCAGATTTATGAGTCACCGCCCTATTTTTCATTAGTGGTGGGTCCTCCATTGAACGTCCATTCTTCTTTATCACCACTGGAGTAGATCTCCCCTTAATCTTACAGGTTTGCTCACATTCTCTCCTTGAGAGCTGTTGTGAGTATGACAGAGGAGGTGACTGATACACCTTTCGTTCAGCTCCATGTGATTTCCCCGAGGCTCGAAGCCTATTCTTCTCCTTACCACTTTGCCTCCCAGTACATGCTTCTTTCTTGTACACTTCCTGTGGTGGAGATCTATTTTCTTGTTCCTTTCCCTTTCCTTCTTTCTTCTTACTGCAATGTCTCGCCATGTGCCCATAGTGAGAACATATAAAACATTTTCCCTCAAAGGCATACCTCATTTTATCATCTCTCTACTGAGATGTTGATGCACCTTGAGTTCTTCCTCTGATATTGTTCTCCTGAGCTTCCTGACACATGCTCAAGGTGTGTCCCATTCTTCCGCAGTAATAGCATCTAATATATGCTTTCCTCTGAGAAGCTCTTCTTTCTAATTTCTCATGATTCTTCTTCCTGTTCTCAGATTTGTTAATGTTTCTCTTTTCACAGCCTGAAATGTACTCCAGAGCCTCTGTACAGAAGCTTGATGTGTGGCCATGAATCCCACAGAAATAGCACATGTCGTCACTTCTTTTTGTAACTGACCTCTTAGGCCTATCTCCAGCACCTACAGGGTTTTCTCCACTCCTGGAACTGTTCACGACTCTCTTCTTATCATGCATTGGTGGTGATTCATAAAATCCAATACCAGCTTTTCCGAAACTTTCTGGTCTTTGAGCTGAGAAAATATTCTGTTGTTTCTCTTCAGAAATAGCAAATCTGTTCTTCATTTTATCATTACTTGTCGAAGGATGATCAAATAGTAAATGCAAGGCATCCTTCAGTAAGCTGTTTGATTCTTTTAGTTGAATCACACTTTTTCCGAAAACACTTCCACACTGAGGGAATTTACCTGACTTCTGATTCTTCTTTGATGCTTTTCCTTTTCCCATGGCAGATTGAGAGATAATAGAAAAATGTATCTTCAACCACACAGATCGACTACACTTTGTCGAAGCAAACAAATCTGATAAAAGAAACCTATCCCTCTGATACCAATTGTTAGGGCCAATAGGGGCCTATATACCCTGAGAGGGGGGGGGGGTGAATCAGGGTATGGATATTCTTTTTCAAAGTTCTTTCTGCCCCACTGGATCTTGACCTCTTTGTTACAAGGGTCACTTTGTTTTCACTTGTGTGGTTACTGTGATCACTTGTCTCATTTACCTGATGATGATGCTTTGAATGCAATGCAGGAAAGTAAGCAGGCAGACACAGAGATTTTTACTTGGTTCACCACTAAGGGCTACGTCCAAGGAGCATACGCCGACAAGTTGCCGGTTCGTACCAAATTCCACTAGGCTTCACTAGATGTGGATTACAATGTTCGGGCTAGATCACTTCTATGCCCAGGCTCACTGCCTATACAAGGTTTAGGGTCAGCTCACTGCTTTCCCAAGGGTCACTCCTTGTTTCTCTCTCTCTGGCTCACTGCCGGTGGAGAGGATCACCTTCTTCCTCTTCCTAGGCTCACTACTCTTGGAAGGGATTCACTCACAGTTTATAGACGTGTAGGTCTCTTCATTTTCATAAAGGAATGCATATTCCTCTGTATGTAGATGCTCTGTTGAAGTCCAACTTTCACCTGCAGATGAATCTCACTTTGCACCGGATGTACCAGGCAACCTCAATTTTTACGCGCAACCCTTACGGTGTCTTGCGCGCAATTTCTATAATTTGTGCGAAATTCCTTTTTCGCGCAACCTCCAAATATTACGCGCAGCCTAGAAACTGCCTTGCGTGCAATTCACTACTTTTGCGCGAAATCCACTTTTCGCGCAATCTTCCTTTTACGCGCCAATCACCAACTTTCTGCGCAACCTTTGCTTTTCGCGCAATAGCTGACTTTACGCGCAAACTTTAAGTTTACGCGCAACACCCTTTCTAACTTAAATTTCGCGCACCAGAGCTCGGGTATTTTCTATGTCTTGAGCTCTGCTGAATGGAAGAGGGTCACTTCATATTTATAGGCAAAATCGACCCCGCACGAAAAACCCTCCTTGAGCGCGTAATCCGCTTTGATCGCGAAATACAAATCTTCCGCACACAACCATTTTCCGCGCACTGATCCATAATTTCGCGCACCTCATGCCTTTGCCATTTTACGAGCTTCGGACCTCGTAACATCTTTTGCGCGAAATACTTCATCCGCTATTTCGCGCGCCACTTCCATTTTTCGCGCACGCCTCCAAAATTTCGCGCGCCTGATGCCTTTACCGATTTTCAAGCTTTCGGCCTTGAAACATCTTTTGCGCGAAATACAATTTCGCGCAACCCGCTGTTTTGCGCGCCACACTTCAAGATTTCGCGCAACCCGCTAATTTTGCGCGCCACGCTTAATGTTTCCGCGCACCTCCTTCATTTCTCTCTCCTCAACCTTTGCCAACAACATATCACTCCATTTTCCATTGGTGATTTTGGGGCCCATAAATTTGGCAAACACTGGAAAAAGGCACCACCTTATACTGCTCTTTTATACCGCCTCCAGATCTTCCTTTCCTTTGTCATAGTTCTTTGTCAACATGGAATGTCAACAAATTCTCGGGAACTCGACAATTCTCCATGGAAACCTGCTTTGTCAACAAACACAATCACCTCAAAAATGCTTCAATGATACCTTGAGGGATTTTTGCCCAACAATCTCCCCCTTTGGGTTTGTTGACAACTCTTCACAAATTTGCTCAGAATTATTTTCTGCACGTTGATACCTTACTGAGTCTTCTTCCAGCTGCTACCACCATCCGCCTCTTGCGATTATGATAGAGTTCAAGGATTCACTTAACACGTACTCTAAGCCCACATGATCAATGCTCGGCGTGAGAAACAAGAGTAGTATGAAAAGTTCATCAATGAATCACTTCATGTCAGACCCCAATTGTCGATTCCACCCTGATACCAATTCTTAAAATAAAAGCAGTTGTTGAACCACATTGATACCAATTGGTGAATTCTTAAGTTGATACCAATTGTTGATAGCTGGACACCGTCTCACACCATTCCAACACCACTGTTCTGCTTTTATCACGATCCTCAGCTGTCGTGATTTCTATGATTTGATCGATCACTTCTAGCATCGTCAGATTTAGTAATCTCCCCCTTTCTCATTACTCCCCCTTTCTGGCTGCTCCACCTGTCAGCTTCTCCCCGTATCAAAAATGATTTATCAAACCTTCGCACTGTCTCCCCCGTGAACAACCACTAGTTTCTCCCCCATTATCAAACACTTTTCTCCCCCTTTGTCAACGAACCCAAAGGTCACGCCTTTGTAGTCTGTAACATAGTAGAGAACACATTAGCACAGTGGGGAAAACACATCATACCTCGGGGAGAGGGGGGGCGGACCACATCCACACTATTTCAAGTGCGGGGAATCGACTGAACTCCCAGAGCCAGTCGATGCCTCTCAAAAGCTTCCTTGGGTAAAGCCTTTTTCAGAATGTCTGCAACCTGTAGCTCTGTAGGCACATACTCCAACTTCACGATTCCCTGCTCAACCTTCTCCTTGATAAAATGATACTTAATCTCAATGTGCTTTGTCCTTGAATGATGAACGGGATTTTTTCTAAGATTTATAGCACTTGAGTTATCACACTGGATTCCGATCGGAGACTTCACTTCAACTCCCATATCTTCAAGCTACTGCTTCATCCACAATAACTGTGTGCAAGCTTGAGTGGCCGCAATATACTCAGCTTCTGTGGTGATCAATGAAATGCAATCTTGCTTCTTACTAAGCCAAGAAATACACAATCCACCAAGATAGAATGCACCACCTGACGTTGATTTTCTATTATCTGCTGAACCGGCCCTGTCTGCATCAGTATATCCCAATAACTCTGTCTGAGATTTGTCGTTGTAGGTCAAGCCGAAGTCCACCATGCCCTTGATATACCGAAGTATTCTTTTCACTGCAAGCATGTGACTTTCCTTGGGATTACTCTGATATCTCACTGCTTGGCATGTGGAGAAAACAATATCAGGCCTTGTTGCGGTTAAGTACAACAGACTTCCAATGATTTGCCTGTATTCTGTGATATTAACTGCCCTGCCACTGTCATCCTTTGATGATTTCATCCGGGTAGAAACCGGAGTCTTCATCTCCTTGGAATTTTCCATTCCAAATCATTCCAAAGCATCCTTGGCATACTCGGATTCAGAAATGAATGTTCTATTCCTGCCTTGTGTAACTATGCTTCATCTGATCTTCCAAATATTATGTCTTCTTCCTTGACCAGCCTCACCATCCTTTGATTACTATTGTTGTTGAAATAAAGATTGTAATCAAATCCCCCACACTGAAAACCAATCTTCTTCAAATACTGATATAGCCTTCAGTACCATTCTCTTGGGGTGTATGCTTTGCACACCAGTCGTGCTTTGTTTCGAATCATTGTGCCATCTTCGTTCATCTTGTCTAAATAGACCCATTTTGTCCTGATGACGTTTTTATCATCTGGCCTTGAAACAATTTCCCAGGTCTGATTCTTCTCAATTATGACCTATCTCTTCATTCCTGGCATGATCACAGTTTTCATCTTCAGCTGCATCAGCAAAGCATTTCGACTCAACCTGAGATAGTAATGATGTCTGCTGTAGTGATTTCATTCTCTTTGTCTGAACTGGATCTCACTGATCACTGATGATAGTCTACCTGTCAATTTCAGCTCGATTCTTTGTATTTTGTGCAGATAAGGATTTTACATCCTTGTACTCATCATCAATATATTATTCTGAGTCACCCTCAGCCACTTCTTCTCCCCCTGTGTTGCTTTCTTCCTCAACACTTTCGTCAGGAAATTGTTCACTGACTCATTTTTCAGTGGCTTCATTTCTTTCAGCTACTTTTCGCAGCTTCTTGGTATCCTGAAAAACAGTCAGCTGATACCACAATGTTAGATCAAAATAAATAAGCATGAAATGCTTGATCACTGCTGCTTCTCTCATAGTATGTCTTCTCTCGATAGACAACTCTTGAGCTGGGTCATCCAATTATTTCCTTGATGGATCTGGCATCTGATTTTGTTGTTGAATGCTCCCCCTATGTTATGCAACACTTCCTGGGGTTAGGCCCAACAGTTTAGACCCATAACACGTATTTTCCTCCTGCATCATTCGTTCTCATCTTCCAATCAGATTTGAGCCACTAACAAAATCTCTAAGCCTACAGAGTTGAAACTCGGTGTAGGAAACAAGAGGTAAAGTTAATAACACAATCACTTCCTATTGTGCTCTGTTGCTCTCCTTCTTCTTCAACTCTAGTATCTGATTTGAATCAATTGAAACTCTAGAGCATATCATTTCTCCACTTCGCATACTTAGATGCCACTTCCCCTTGGATTGTATCTCCCTAAAACCTGAAACATAAGAATCATCAGTTAATAGCATTTATATACATAGGGAGAGGGGTATCTTCTGGAATCCTCAACATGAGGATGATGGTTGATCCTGATGGGTCAACCCTTTGATTCTTTCTTGGAGCGCATCACACTCCTTTCTTGCTTCCTCCAACTGCCTGACCAACTTCAACTGTTCTGGCCATATTACTAGGCATTCTTTTCTCACATTCTGAGCCTTTTTCTGATATGAAGATTCTGCAGACTTGGCCTTTCTCACAATCTGGGGTTTAGACCAACTGGTACACATTTCGATCTTTGATGTTCTACCGAAATTCCATTTCCCTTGATTGTTTCTCGGTGCAGGAATCTCCTTTCTTGTCATCTTCCCTGTCTTCTTTGTCCATTGTAGGGATCTGCCTTTTTCTTCCACTTCTCGTTGCAAAACACGACATGTGGATTTTTCGATGCATTATTTGCTTATCTGCCTTTTATCAGATTTATGAGTCACCGCCCTATTTTTCATTGGTGGTGGGTCCTCCATTGAACGTCCATTCTTCTTTATCACCACTGGAGTAGATCTCCCCTTAATCTTCCAGGTTTGCTCACATTCTCTCCTTGAGAGCTGTTGTGAGTATGACAGAGGAGGTGACTGATACACCTTTCGTTCAGCTCCATGTGATTTCCCCGAGGCTCGAAGCCTATTCTTCTCCTTACCACTTTGCCTCCCAGTACATGCTTCTTTCTTGTACACTTCCTGTGGTGGAGATCTATTTTCTTGTTCCTTTCCCTTTCCTTCTTTCTTCTTACTGCAATATCTCGCCATGTGCCCATAGTGAGAACATATAAAACATTTTCCCTCAAAGGCATACCTCATTTTATCATCTCTCTGCTGAGATGTTGATGCACCTTGAGTTCTTCCTCTGATATTGTTCTCCTGAGCTTCCTGACACATGCTCAAGGTGTGTCCCATTCTTCCGCAGTAATAGCATCTAATATATGCTTTCCTCTGAGAAGCTCTTCTTTCTAATTTCTCATGATTCTTCTTCCTGTTCTCAGATTTGTTAATGTTTCTCTTTTCACAGCCTGAAATGTACTCCAGAGCCTCTGTACAGAAGCTTGATGTGTGGCCATGAATCCCACAGAAATAGCACATGTCGTCACTTCTTTTTGTAACTGACCTCTTAGGCCTATCTCCAGCACCTACAGGGTTTTCTCCACTCCTGGAACTGTTCACGACTCTCTTCTTATCATGCATGGGTGGTGATTCATAAAATCCAATACCAGCTTTTCCGAAACTTGCTGGTCTTTGAGCTGAGAAAATATTCTGTTGTTTCTCTTCAGAAATAGCAAATCTGTTCTTCATTTTATCATTACTTGTCGAAGGATAATCAAATAGTAAATGCAAGGCATCCTTCAGTAAGATGTTTGATTCTTTTAGTTGAATCACACTTTTTCCGAAAACACTTCCACACTGAGGGAATTTACCTGACTTCTGATTCTTCTTTGATTCTTTTCCTTTTCCCATGGCAGATTGAGAGATAATAGAAAAATGTATCTTCAACCACACAGATCGACTACACTTTGTCAAAGCAAACAAATCTGATAAAAGCAACCTATCCCTCTGATACCAATTGTTAGGGCCAATAGGGGCCTATATACCCTGAGAGGGGGGGGGGGGTGAATCAGGGTATGGATATTCTTTTTCAAAGTTCTTTCTGCCCCACTGGATCTTGACCTCTTTGTTACAAGGGTCACTTTTTTTTCACTTGTGTGGTTACTGTGATCACTTGTCTCATTTACCTGATGATGATGCTTTGAATGCAATGCAGGAAAGTAAGCAGGCAGACACAGAGATTTTTACTTGGTTCACCGCTAAGGGCTACGTCCAAGGAGCATACGCCGACAAGTTGCCGGTTCGTACCAAATTCCACTAGGCTTCACTAGCTGTGGATTACAATGTTCGGGCTAGATCACTTCTATGCCCAGGCTCACTGCCTATACAAGGTTTAGGGTCAGCTCACTGCTTTCCCAAGGGTCACTCCCTGTTTCTCTCTCTCTGGCTCACTGCCGGTGGAGAGGATCACCTTCTTCCTCTTCCTAAGCTCACTACTCTTGGAAGGGATTCACTCACAGTTTATAGACGTGTAGTTCTCTTCATTTTCATAAAGGAATGCATCTTCCTCTGTATGTAGATGCTCTGTTGAAGTCCAACTTTCACCCGTAGATGAATCTCACTTTGCACCGGATGTACCGGGCAACCTCAATTTTTACGCGCAACCCTTACGGTGTCTTGCGCGCAATTTCTATAATTTGCGCGAAATTCCTTTTTCGCGCAACCTCCAAATATTACGCGCAGCCTAGAAACTACCTTGCGCGCAATTCACTACTTTTGCACGAAATCCACTTTTCGCGCAATCTTCCTTTTACGCGCCAATCACCAACTTTCTGCGCAGCCTTTGCTTTTCGCGCAATAGCTGACTTTACGCGCAAACTTTAAGTTTACGCGCAACACCCTTTCTAACTTCAATTTCACGCACCAGAGCTCGGGTATTTTCTATGTCTTGAGCTCTGCTGAATGGAAGAGGGGCACTTCATATTTATAGGCAAAATCGACCCCGCGCGAAAAACCCTCCTTGAGCGCGTAATCCGCTTTGATCGCGAAATACAAATCTTCCGCACACAACCATTTTCCGCGCACTGCTCCTTAATTTCGCGCACCTCATGCCTTTGCCATTTTACGAGCTTCGGACCTCGTAACATCTTTTGCGCGAAATACTTCATCCGCTATTTCGCGCGCCACTTCCATTTTTCACGCACGCCTCCAAAATTTCGCGCGCCTCATGCCTTTACCGATTTTCAAGCTTTCGGCCTTGAAACATCTTTTGCGCGAAATACAATTTCGCGCAACCCGCTGTTTTGCGCGCCACACTTCAAGATTTCGCGCAACCCGCTAATTTTGCGCGCCACGCTTAATGTTTCCGCGCACCTCCTTCATTTCTCTCTCCTCAACCTTTGCCAACAACATATCACTCCATTTTCCATTGGTGATTTTGGGGCCCATAAATTTGGCAAACACTGGAAAACGGCGCCACCTTATACTGCTCTTTTATACCGCCTCCAGATCGTCTTTTCCTTTGTCATAGTTCTTTGTCAACATGGAATGTCAACAACTTCTCGGGAACTCGACAATTCTCCATGGAAACCTGCTTTGTCAACAAACACAATCACCTCAAAAATGCTTCAATGATACCTTGAGGGATTTTTTCCCAACAGGTATTATGTTTTCTACACTCTTAGGGTTTTGTTAAATTACTTAAATATTTATGTAATTCCTACCAAATATCCACGTAACCATCTAATAAAACCTCATGATAAACTCCTTTATTGAGTAAAACTATGTTTGTTTGAATAATAGTGAAACTTATGAATCACATTCCTAATAATAAACACATTGAACATGGTATTCAAACTCCTTTACTTTACAACATCAAATGTTAGGATGTTAATAACTGTTTTTGTCTATTTAGAACACTTCATAATATTATCATCATCATAATATTTATAACTCTTCCATAAAACATTTACTTTGAGATCATTTAATAAAAAATGAAATACTTTATACTGATATTTTTCTACTTGTGCTAAAAATATTTTAGGATATAAAGTGATATTCACTTTGTTTTAGTAATGAAATGTAACAATTACATTTCTATTTACTATCATACCAAAAAAAATTATAGGATATTAAGTGATATTCACTTTGAACTGGACTAATTCAATAATTAATTTCTTAAAATTTGAACTTCTCCAAGTCCAAATATAACCCCAATAGCCTCTTAGAAGTTATTTTCTCTCTAAAATATCATGATAAGATACACAAAATCTTTTTTTGGGAAATTAATTTTATTTCCTTTATTATAAATATTTTACAAATAAACTATTTTATTCATTATATTCTATGTGATGGGTTAAATATTCTAAAATAATATTTTATTTCTTAATATATTCTGAGTTATGTACAGGGCAAAATCCCCCAAATTTTAACTAATATCTTGCATAAAATCTTTTATCCTGGAAAACTTTTTTATCCTTATCTCCTTTTTAAACATATTATAGAGTTGAATCAAATATAACCATGTGTATCAAAAACATCGTCTCCTTTATTTATAACAACTAATTTTTAAAGTAACAACACTTAGCGCATATGTTGAAAATTAGATGATAACTACAAAATATTTATTTTTATCCAATTTATATTAAAATTAATCCACCATATACAACTCCTCAATATTAAAATACCTTACTCCATCAGTAAAATTCATACTTTAACCTCTATCAATCAACCCTTCTTAAGTTTTGAACTCTTAACATAGACTCTCCATAGAGTTTCTTACAACCCTTCTAGTATTCTTGATAGTTCCTATTTCAATGTTTAGTTTTTATATAGTTAAACACTATCTCTCTATAAAATCTCTTTTCATTGGTTTATAAGGTGGTGCAGATTCTCCACAACCTCTATTTTTCCCCTTCAGGCCATAATTTTTTTCCTTTTCATTTTGTAACATCATCATGGAACTTATTATTTGAACTCCTATATCTTTCTCAATAATTCACAACATATTGAGGAAGTAAAGAATTTTTTTTGAATTAATTCATGTTATAATTCATAATAAACTATAAGAACATTTCCATTAGTGAGTACAGAGTAAAGTCTGTGCCCAAATAAATCTTTAGTAGTGGCCCAGATATCTCTAAGTCATTTATATACCCAACCATATGAGTATACAAGTTGAGAAATAAGTAATCACAACCATCCAACACTAAAATAGTGATTTTGAAAATTCATATTTCACATGTTCAATTTTTTCTTTGTAGAGCCTCTTTAAGTTCACTATTGTCTCAAAATAATCCATATTTTCATGTTGTTTTTATAGCTTTAGATCCATAAAAACAAGTATTAACATAAATACTTCAAGAGAGTATATAATATTCTTACTCTAAGTATATTTATCTTATTTATTATTTTCAACAGTAGTAGTTTTCTTAATAATTTCTCTAACACATAGAACTTTCCTTCTTTCATGAGAATGATTCTAAATTTCCTATGCCAATCGTGAAAATTACTTCTATTAAGATATTAATTTTCAAATATTGATCTAAAATTATTTTTTATGATGATGGTGTCATTTTTTCTATAATAGAAACTTTTATTAGATCAGTGTCATATTTTACATTTATTTAATAATGGATTTTATTAAATATGACCCCACTAAAATGATGGCCCATTTTAAATTATATTAAATCCATTAGTGGGCCAATGTACATATTTTAATATGTAATGATCCCACATTAGTTTTCATCTCATCACTTATCTATATAGGCGGCCCATCATGTAAATCATATTACACATTACTCTTGTATAATTGAGTAAACAACTCCATTCCCAATAAATCATATGAAAAAATTCAGTTATATTCATCTAGTATCCATCTTAATTATTTCTTAATTATTTGTAACATAAAGAAAATAGAATAAAATAGGCACCTGAATATTAAGGTTACCTCATTACTTTCATGAATTACACTAGATAATCTATGTTTAACCATAGAGGGAATGAAACTAACCATTTGAATGATCCAGGTCTTAATTTTTTTTTCAATAGAAGGAATTTGATACACAACATTTTAAAGGAGATTTAATCTCACCATATTACCTTAAGACATTCCCTTTATTTATACATGATTTTAATTATGTAGTTTTTAATGCATATTCCTTCCAATAAATCAACATTTTCAAACTATATTGATTTATAAATCTTTACAAAACCCATAACATGTGTTAGTAATCTAGATTAGAAAACAAATGTGTTTACACATATCTAAATTCATCCCATCTATAAGGTAGTAGAAACCATTAAATTTAATGGATTATAATTATATGAAACTAATAGACTCAAAAAGAGTAAGCATGGAATAACAGATAACAAACTCCCAGTTTTCTAGATAGATCATAAGCTCATTGGTTAGTGATCATTCAAATGAAAAGATCCTCAACCTATGGTTCTTTAATCAAGAGAGATCTAAATTCCATCACAATTATAACTCCAAATATATATAATATACAACCAACATTTAAATTCAACATTATAACCAATTATATGAAAAATTCAAATTATAATAAAACTAAATCAGTTATCATACATATCATGTTACTCCTTAAATTCATGTATGATAATTTAAATATGTAGTCTAAACACTTTTAAACTAATGAATTAAAAACTTTCATAAAATAATAATTATATTCATGAACAATTAAACAATTAATAATAAAATATAAACGAACAATTCATAAATTTAGATAGTAAATAAAATTTTATCAAAAATTAATAAATATAAAAAATTGTAAACACTTTCTTATTCAGGAACATATAAATATACACAATTCACTTTTATCATATATGGGATTTTCATATTGTCATTTACATGGTTTCATTATGAACTCCTCCATAATCTAAAATATAAGAGACTCTATGAAAATGTTTATTATAAAAAAATAAACATTTCATATTTTAAATAAACAACTGACATAAATTAAATACCACAAAATTTTCTATATATGGTTACTAACAAAAATAATTTTCTATCTACATTTATGATCTAATCATAAATCAATAAAAACAATTTTATATTTCAATTTATTTTAATTTATAAACATTTTATAAATTATTTACCCTGAAAATACACTTTAAATCTAGATCACATCTACCAAAACATTTTTTATTCGACTGAAATCCTTTTTTTACAAAATATTCTGATAATTTCAACAAAAACTAACTTTTCATTAAGATTATACTCAAAAAAACTTATCACCACAATACAATGAATTCTATTTTAGTCATATGAACACCGAATAACCCAATGGGTTGTGATTATGAGTGATTTATTTGTTACCAATAGCTTATAATGTCAATATGTGAAGGTAATGGTGGATAATTAAGTTGGATTGAAATAAAAATAGGTATTTTAAGATTTAAAATTTTGGAATACAAGTGGATCCTGAATTTACTTATAGAAGGTAAAATTAATGGGAATTGTGAGTTTATAATATTAATTTGTATAATGGAAGAGAGTGTCCCTAGAAGTAATAGAGTTAATACTACTATTATTTGAAGATTGATATTTATAGGCTAACTTTTATATCTGATGATTGATGAGATTAACATAGTGTTAATAATGGGCGAATGTTGAAGGTGAAGAAATATTTTTCTAAAATCACTATCTACTATAGTTTTAGAATATTTTTTAAAGGATATTGAATGTATGTTCTAAAATACATGAGATAACTATATGTAGGATATATCATTACAATAAGGGGAATATAATGTTATCATTAGTTGATAAAGAGTTTAAGAGACTATGAATATCATGGAGGCACTTACCAGGTAATGAATAATGGATGAGGCTATCCAAGAACTATGTATGAGTTACTAAAAAGGAAGATATGAAGTCTTGTGAAGCATTTAGAGGTCATAGATAACTTGAGTTTTGATAAAGTACTATATATGAAAGAGTCTCTCTTGATTTTTACTGATTATGTAAGAGTTACTATAACACATTGAAGTATTAATAGGATTAATTTTATCATATATAAGGTACTTTCTAGGATATTGAATCCATATGTAATTTCTAAATTCACTATCTAGAAGTTACATGATGAGTTACATATGCTGAGTTGAAGACTATCCAAGAGATAAAGCAGCTGAGAGATCTATTTTTTTAAAGGTTGGGGCCGAAGCCTCATTTATTATTAAATCAAAGCAAAGACCTCTTTTTTAATGGGTATAAGGAGACCCATTACATAGCCCGAATGCCCAGTGGGCATTTATCCCATTACATGGCTTGTAGGCCCAATGTTTTGGCCCAAGGCCCATTCTATGAATAGTACTACTACAATACCCACGCTACTACAATACCGCACAGTACCCGCCACTGCTACAGTACCTTGACTCCGCTAGAGTACCCTGTTGCTGCTACAGTGCCCGTCGTTGCTACAGTACTGCTACAGTACCTGCGCCCCATGGGGTTTGAACCCCCATTTTTCATGTAGCATTACGGGGTGCTTACCACTAAGCCAAACCCCAACTACACAGTTGAGAGATCTATAAATATTGAACTAATTGAAAGGTTTAGAAGTTAAGTTATATGATTCTATTTTTAATTTACAATTTAAATGACATCCAAGTTTTTTAAAAATAAAATGTTATTCAAGATGAGTTAAATTGAAAATGGTGTAAAATTAGTTCTAGAAACATATTGTTATAAAACCTAACTTAGAGAAACAGTTGAAGAGAAGACCCTTATCAAGTTTTAAGAATTTTGGGAATTAAAAAAATCCTCAAATAGAATTAAATTCTTTTCCTATATTTGATATTTAATAGAATCTATGTCCAAATAAATTTCATATGCTTGAGAATTTATAAAGGCATAAGAAACAGACGAATGATATTGAGTGATTTTCGAAGGTGAATCCAGAAGATAAAGCTATGGATGTTGAAGATGGTCTTTGTGGTTCATGTGATGAAGGAAATTTCTAAATAATAATCATTCAATAATGTTGATAATTTTACTAATTTAAATATCATATTATTAGAGTGATCCAATTATAATTGACTAATCTGAAAGATGATGTGGTACCATAATTAGAAATGAAGTTTCAAAGATCCACTAACATGGAAGAGTAACTTAAAAAATTTATAGTTACAAAAAAATGACCTTTAATTATCTTAGAAGAAGTTTGAAGAAGATAAAATATGAAATTCTAGAGGATTGGAATATGAGGAAATAATGAATTAGATAAAATAATAATCTAAAGATTATTAGAAGCAAGGAGATCAAAAGATATGCATATAAGGTGATATATCATAATCCATAGTTCAAACGATTCATTAGAGCTATATAATAATAAATTAAGAAGCTCAATACCTTCCTAATATTATTTTATAAGAACAAAGGTATATGTTTGAATGATTCCATAGGTTTCAATGTTCAACTAAAAAACATTGTAAGATGAATCATCGAGTTTATAAAATTAATGTGATGACGCAAAGATATACATCAAGATATAAAAATCATGAGTTTAAATTCATGATTTACATTAATATTTTAATAAGTGGTGAATAAGATTTATCAAATACTAAAATCTAGATAAGCCTTGGTCAAGGTTTATTTATTGGAAGATATAACACATAATTAAGGAAACACTATTTTTCATAAAAGTTTTAATATTTAGTGTCTAATAAAAAGGGAGAAGAGCTCATTCTAAGAATAGTTTATGATGAGAGGAATATGAAGATGATAGATGGATGCTAACCTATATGTTACAAATATTGTTTGGGTAAAATAATTTGAGTAATAAGAACTTGTTGTTCTTAAGGTTTAGTGAAAAGATTCTATAGTTTGAGTAACTATAAGTTAGTTAGAATGAACAAAATTATGTGTGAGACTATATAAGTTCAAAAAATTGAGGTACATGAAGATATTGAGACACCAGGTGTTGTGAGACTCTAGAAGAATTGGGAAAGGAAAATATTTCACATACTAAAATTTTCCTGGATGTTAGGATACACCAGTAGTATGCATGTGTAATATTCCAATCCTTTATAAAGTGTAAATGTTTATGATCTTGAAAAAAAAAGAAAACCAAGAGATCCCAATACTTTATAAGTTTCAAAAAACAAAGATCTTAAAGAATTTAGAATGTGATATTTTGAAAATTTTAAGCCACATAAGAAGATCATCATTTGTTTTTGAATTAAATAAAGTACAGAAGTAACCATGGAAAAGGATATTACTCATTTAGTTTGAGTTACCATTTAAAACTGATGTGAACCAGTATAAAGAAATTTTCAGGGGACAATGCACTATCGAGTGATAATGTTTGGAATTTTATAATATATCTTACTTGTATTAACTTGAGTAATATAATGGATATTTATGTTTTAGAATATTATCAAACACAACAAAGAGTAGATACCCACAATGGGATGAAATGTTGTAAAAATAACATGTGTTATTATCTATTTACTCTCTATCCTGCATGTGGTGTGAATGTGCTTATGAACATATGATATTGTTTTATCCTAATAGGTGTCTATGTTTGAATACTAAAAAGGGGTTAACTATTTATATTTAAATAATACGGAATAAATGTTTTACATTAATTCACCCCCACTCATAATGCGACATGATAATCCAATGGGAACTTGAAGTTTTATGATAGAATAAGGTTACCCCATTGATTGAATCAATATTATTTCTATTATTTAATTTTTAATGCTTTATATGAAGAGCATATTTGAGTAAGTTATGGAGTCACCTCAAAATAATTATATAAATACTATTCCTATTAATACCAACATGGAGGTTTTATCTAAAACTCTAAAAAATATGAAGAAAATAGATTCTAAGAATTCGATAAAGTGTTCAAAAGGTTAAATGGGATTTTATAGCATGTGAAGGTAATCAAAATGATATTTTTTTGATAAATCTTTTGAGAATGACCCTTAAGAAGAATTTTGTTTAAGTTATGAAGCGTATGAGACTATCGAATCAGTTTAATATATATAATTTGAATTCAATTATTATTTACAGAAAGTTCCTATTTAAGTTTTCACTAATATATTTTCATCCACCCAGGATCTACAAGATGAGATAATATATCTAGAATTTGATTTTAATGATATTAAGAAACCATTGGTTAAAAAGTTTCCAAAGTGAAACACTATTATCAAA
This sequence comes from Viscum album, assembly GCA_963277665.1. Taxonomy (NCBI): domain Eukaryota; kingdom Viridiplantae; phylum Streptophyta; class Magnoliopsida; order Santalales; family Viscaceae; genus Viscum; species Viscum album. Next base: position 1,874,177,084 of record OY728150.1, on the reverse strand, counting down.
TTTATTGAAGGAATGTAATAGAATTTATACAAAGAAATAATCACCCTAGATGAAGAAGAATTGAAATAATAAAGTAAAGATAAATTTTAAAGTAATAAAATCATTACAGATAAATTAAACGTATTTAATAAATTCATTATTATCAATGATGATATATTGAAAATTAAGGATAAAAGGATAAATTAACATTAAAATTCCATATAATAAAAGTGTTAGGTGCATGAAAAAAAAATTGATAAGATGATAATTGAATAGAAAGATATATTTAAATCTCTTTAGGATAATAAAAACACTCTAAAAAGAAATCATCTTGAGTTGGAAGTAAATTCTTGGAACACGGAAGTTACTCAACCTGAATTTTTACTTAAAGATAAAGGAGGATCTTCTACAATAAAATATTATCAACATATTCTTAAATCTATAATAAATCACTCTAGTGGTAAGAAGTTTTTTAAATTATAAGAGTATAAATACAATTCAATATCATGGGATAAGGCAACCCTTGATCTATTTTTTTTCCTATAGGCACTAATAATGTTTCCATTAAAAGTATAGCTTGTAACTTAAATTATGGATGTAATTATATTGATAAAAATTATGATAAACCCACTAATTCATCATAGGTGGATTTGAATTAGGTTTTAAATATTGTTTCCCTAAAATGATCTTCAAAATAATGTGTCTTTATATAAAAAACATTGTATTATTGCAAGATGGATTGGTACACAATAGAATATAATCAGGTTTGCTGTCTATTATTAGCGATGCAAAAAATTCAGACATAGGGACATTGGTGTAAGAACCTGGATCATCATTTTAGTTATGGATCTTGTTTTTGGGTTGTTTTTGAGGAAAAAGGAAGAAATGAGAATTTTCTAAGTACACTCCATGTACTTATTAGTACACGATGTATACCCGGTTGCTGCATGCATCCATGTACTGGCCGTGTAACGTCTGAGTACATGGTCGTATGATGACCTGGCTAACCCGCTTAATTCGGGATCCGGTTGAGGCTAATACAAGATATATACATTAAATGAACACGCTGTGTACTTTTCTTCTTATTTTACATATCAGAGCAGGGTCAAGTCTCATACTCGAAAACATATTCTTCTCCTCTTGGTTCGTATAGGAGAGTGACAGAATGACTAAAGAAATCCAAAACCCTCCCGATTCTCCATCTGAACTCTGATTGAGATGTTGTTGGGTACGTTGGAATTCCATCGGTGAGTTCTCAAAACCCCTAGATCCTTTTTTTTCATGATCCCTCCTCTCTCATGAGTTATTCAAGGTTGGACATTTTCATCCTTTTGTAGATCTACACCATTTTAGGCTGATTCAAGGGTCGATGTTCAAGAGTATTGATCATATGACATCAAGGTAGGTGTTTTGTGCCTTTTTTTATTTTATTTGGAATATATATGCTAAAAGTTCCGTATACCCACGTTTGGGGTTTTGCGTGTTTGGAATTAGACCATGTTTATTACTAGTTATGGTTTGGTAGATTGATAAAAGGGTAGTTTCATATGCGTGAGGTTTGATACCTGGTTTATGGGACACCCTGTGGGTGTGTTTCTCTAGTTTGATTGATTATGACCGTTTGGTCTAAAATTCCTTGACTTGTTTTCCATACCTTATGTTTTTAGGATATAGTTACTAATTATATGATATGTCTATGATATGCATTGTGAAAGTTTGACCATGGGTAATTTGACTATGAGAGCTTCCTAAAGTAGGGTCATTTATGTATGTTTTTTTATTATGTTGACCCAGGGGAATTGACTGTGAGAGCTTATAGATTGTCATTGATCCAGGGGTTTAGTTCTTGAGAGTTTCCTAGCTGGTCATTTATGATTTACTAATGCTATGTTGACCAAGGGGTATAGACTACGAGAACTACCTAGGTGGTCATTTGTAAATGATTAGTGTTAAGATTAGACCAATGGGTTTAGACTGTGAGAGATTCACAGAGGGTTGTTATTAAGTGATTATTGTTATGTTAGACCAGGGGGATTAGACTGTGAGAACTATCCCAAGGGGTCGTGATTGAATAATTGGATGATTGTGACGAGTCTTCCAAGCCAAAGCATAAGATTGGACTCGGTCTTACTTGATTGTTAGATGGTCTTATTAGATATCTGTTGTTACTATTACACATAAGATATATAGATTATGCTAGATCCCAAGGTTTACAAGATTCAATAGTTTAATAATAAATGTAAATGAATGTAATTGAAAACTGTAGGATTGTTTACTTTTGAGTACTTCCTAGTTTATTTATCATTTTTGTATATTGCCTGCTATATATTCACTGATAGTTAGACAGAGATCATTTGGTGGTTGCTTGTTGGGATTCATCTCACACACTGTTTGGGTCATGATTTTGGACCAAAATAGATTATATGGTTGGGGGTATTTATAAGGGAAAACTCCCTTCCTCATTAGGTACTTGATTGCTGTATATTGGACCTGGAAATGATGATACCAAGCTGAGGCTTGCGATGCTGCTAGAGTTTACTTGTTTCTTTTGTACTTTGGATTTTGTATTGGTTTCCAGCATTGTGAATTATTTGGATATTTTATTAGATACATATTACATGCATCATATATATATATATATTGGCTTATGTTGGATTTAACTTCAGCCTTCCACTATTTACTTTTGTGGTATTACTACTTATGCTATTGTTTACTATTTGTTATCCACTGCGTATACTCTGCCAATGAGAGCATAGTTTCCCCAATATTACACCTTAGACCTCACTGCTATTCGGAAGCCTCTGGCATTTGGGGAAATACACTTGAGGTTATGTGACCAACTGAGTTCAAGGCACATGTGGGCGGAACCCAGATCTAGGATGTTACAAAGTGGTATTAGAGGAGTTATTTTCTACTTTACCTTACTATTTGGAGCTAATAGACTAGGATAGGAAGGAATAGGTAGTTGGTAATAATATGTGCTCAGGAGTAGCTAAATCATGTACAGGGAAAAGCCAGGCTACCTTGAATATTTCAATTTTTCTGGTTTTGCAATTGTTACAGTTGATTTGATTTCACTATTGGGTGACACACTTGTTTTTTGCTATTATTATAGATATCATTGTGGTTCTATTTATGTTTCAACCCTATGATATGAGGGTATTCCATCTCATGCATCATATAGGCACTTTCTAAAGATCACATGTCATGCATTATTGTTATTCCATTTAGGATGCATTACTGATTACATGTTGTTGTGATAGATGTTGTGCTAGATATGCATGTTGTTGTGATCGATGTCATGATAGAATACCTTCTATTTTGTTAGGGTATTGGTACATGTAATTTTTCATTTGGATAGATTCCAAGCTTTGGTCCCTAAGGTGTTATGAGTCCTCTTGGATCAGGATTTGTTGGATCATGTTTGAACTTTAATTGCTCTCAAGTTATGATGTGAAAAAGGATCCCTAACTTTGATTCGTGGGGAGTATGGGCTCTCACGGGTCAGAATTTGTTATGACTTTGCTAAAATTTAAAATTTTAAGGGTTACAGAGGAGTTTTAGAGGATTACTATCCAGAAACCCAGACAACACAGTGTGTGATGTTATGAACACACTCCATGTGTTATTATGTTCTAGAACAACTTACTTTTCCTAAGTACATGCCATGTACCATATGTACACATTGTATAGTTTTTGACTATGTGAATGACTGTGTGAGAAGAGACACACAGTTTGTAAACTTTTGGTAGAACATGTCATGTACTAGGAGTACTCACCGTGCTGTTTTCAACCGTGTATCCGGACGTGTAACTAACAACATGGATGTATGGAACTTACGTGATACACACTGTGTGTAAAGTGTTCACACCGTGTAGTGTTACACCAAGATAGAACTGTGTAATTATAGTTGTGTAGAAGAATTTGGGAAGGATGGAATATTAAATTATACACTATGTATTAGGAGGAACACACCGTGTGTATGGGGTGTTACACGACCAAGTTGGTATAGGTACATGGCCATGTTAAAAGCTTATGGGAACACGCCATGTGGTATTTATACACACTATATAACCCTGTTTTGTAAAACTTTAATGTTTTCCATCTCATATTTAATTATTGTACTTTTAAGTTGTTTCCTTGATAATCTTGAACAGAGGTGTTCACTATACCTTGTAGATTCATGATACCAAGATGTCCTCTAGTTGTATTCCAGGTACAAGGCAATGACCAGACACCATAAATGGTAGATCAGGGACTACCAGTAGATCCTCTAGTCGTGCCCATCTTGGAACCAAATGTTATACCAGACATAGGTGATGATTCACAATTCCTTGAAGGATTTATGAGGATGATGTAGACTTTTCAGGGTGCACCACATCCTGCCCTGACTAGGGTGGAGTTTATGAGGGTGTTCCAATAGAAACATCCTCCCACCTTTTTCGGGAAAGGAGGAACACAGGGTGCATAGTCATGGTTGGAAGCCATGCTTTCTATCTTCGAGCATCTAGAGACACCTACTAAGAAGAGGGTGGAGCTCACGAATTACATGCTACATGATTCCACCAAGATATGGTGGGATGCTATCTCACTAGAAATAAATAATTAGGATATGGTTTGGGAAGAGCTTTATAGAACCTTCTATGATTACTTCTACCTCGAGACATTGAGGGATGATCGAGCCCAGGAGTTCATAAACATGGAGAAGGGAACAATTTCAGTGATGGATTATTCTTCTCGATTTACAGAGCTTCAATGATTTTCACTTATTTTGGGAGGTGATGAGTTATAATTGTCTAGGATATTTGAGGATGGTCTTTGGTATAACATATGATCTTAGGTGAATGTTTTTAGACTGACTTCAGTGACTGCTATAGTAAATTATTAACTGATTACCGAGCACAATTTGATGGTGTTGGGAGATGCGAGCCAGGGTAGTTCAACATCCAGGGCTGGTACTCCTTCAAAAGATAGCAGAAAGCACCATAGGGATCTTTCACATAGTGTTTCTTTAGGTAGCTAGGTGGTATGCTACCAGTGCGGGAAGAGTGTCCATATGAGACCAGATTTCCTAAAGGACCCAGTCTAGTGTGGATCTTATGGCAAGACGGGCCATATTCAGCGTTTTTTCTAGATGTTCTCACTAGTAGTGAGTGAGAGGGGATCTGTTAGGAATTTATGTTCATGCGTTGGACCACCAGTTTCTCATCAGCCAGGGAACTGGAGTTCTTCAGGCCATTCAGGCTGGGGAGGTGGTTGTGACCATAGTACCTAGATGGTAGGCTTTCAGAGTAAGGAGGATGGATCAGATAAGGGTAGTTAGGTAGGGTTGTGGGTCTGCAGTATAGGTCAGACTTTTGCGATGGAACAAACCCAACTTGATTAGAATCCCAGACCCTCTATGGTTAGAGGTATGATTCTAGTTTCCTTAGTTTTAGCTTCTGCTCTTTTTTATATAAGGTGTTCCCATAGTTGTATATCTGTTTCTGTTTCGGAGGGCCTCGGGCTCTGTGTATTTACTTCTTAGGATGTTATGATGCTAGACACTTCATTGGGGATTAGGAAATCTAGTGTATGTTAGTGCAAGGAGTTACCTCTTGAAGTTGGTGGTTGTCACTTCTTATGGGACCTCTATGTCTTAGAGATTATAGGCTTCAATTTCATTTTCGAAATGGACTGGTTGGTCTCCTTTTAGTCATTTTTTGACTGCTATCACCACATGGAGAGTTTCACATCACTAGAGGGAGGATCTTTTCTACACAAAAGAGAATGGTATGTCTAGGCGAGAAGAGCTAGACCAAAACATCATGGGTTGGGAATAATTATATCCCAGATTTCTAGTTTATATCTGGATGACCATGGGACATCACAGATGAACTTTTCTTTAATAGTGTATAGTTTTAGAGATGTCTTTCCAGATGACTTTTCAGGTTTACCTCTAGAAAAAGAGGTGGATTTCTCTATTGAGCTTCTACCAAGAGCGACACCAGTGTCCATTCCTCCTTACAGGATGGCTACCCCAGAGTTACAAGACCTCAAGGAGTAGTTGGAGGAGTTGCAGGAAAAGTGTTTCATCTGACCCAACACATCTCCTTGGGGTTCTCCTATCCTTTTCATGAAGAAGGTGGACAATACCCTCAAACTTTGTGAGGATTATAGAAGTTGAACCAGTTGATGGCCAAGAACTGATATCCCTTTCCAAGGATTGATGATGTATTTGATCAGCTTCAAGGAGCCCGGGTGTTCTCAAATATTGAATTGGGATCTAGTTATCATAAATTTTGCATTATACCATCAAATATACCTCTTAGAGACTTTTAGATCAGGTATAGTCTATACGAGTACTTGGTTATGCCGTTTGGTCTCACGAACACACTAATAGTTTTCATGTAACTGATGAAACAAGTGGTCCATACATACATGGATTCATTCATGGTAATCTTGATGGATGATATCTTGGTGTAATATCACACTTTACACAACCATGTCATCCATCTTGAGATTGTATTGAGTACACAGAGAGGGAATCAATTATATGCTAAGATCTCAAAATGCCACTTTTGGATGGATCAAATTCACTTCTTGGGTCATTTCATCTCAGAGACAGGAGTATCAATAGTCCTAGAGAAAGTGAGAGTAGTTGTTTCCTGGGAGAATCCAAAGAACGTCTTTGAGGTATAGAGTTTTTTGGGGCTGGATGGTTATAACATGCAGTTTATTCAGGACTTTTCATGCTTAGCAACACCACTGACATGCCTGACTAAGAAGGGTGGGAAGTACTTGTGGACAGACTCCTGTGATTTAGCCTTTTAGGAGTTGAAAGAGAAATTAACTTCAACACCAATACTGATTTTTCTAGATCTGAGCTAGAGTTACACCATTTATTATGATGCATCAGGTATCAGGTTAGGAGCAATGATTTTGCAGGGAGAAGGAGTTATTGCGTACGGGTCTTGGTAGTTGAGGCCACATGAGAAGAACACCCTACACATGATCTCAAGTTAGCTGTGGTTGTTCATGCTTTACACTAATGGAGACATTACATATTGGGAGATCATTTTTTGGTGTATACAGACCAAAAAAGTATCAATTATATCTTTACTCATCATGACCTGAATTTAGGATAATGAAGGTGGGTTGAGTACCTTCAGTCTTTTGACTTTGAGCTTGCCTAAATGCCTAATAAAGGCAATGTAGTGGATGATGCATTGAGAAAGAGAACTCAGATACAGGAATTTCAGGAGGCTAGTAGTTAGTGGAAGATTATGGATTTTTTCTCAGAGATACATTTGGAGGTGTATGAAAAACAGGGGCAGACATTTCTTTCTTATGTAGCAGTTACCTCTACTCTACTGGATAAAGTGACAATGTGGAAACTATCATATTCTGAAGGCCTATTCCTAAGGGAGAGTGTGTCTAGTGAGGACCCTATTCCATTGTGGACCATAGGCGAGGATGAGGTTTGACATTTTCATATATGTGTATGGGTGTCAACAGACTTACGTGAAGAGTTGATGTGAGATTTTCATGCCTCCATATAGGCAGTCCATCCTGGTGTCACCCAGATGTATAGATATCTACATCATCAATATTGGTGGAAAGGTATAAAGAGGGATGTTGTTGGTATTGTTATGAGGTATTCCTCCTATCAGTAGGTGAAGGCAGAACATCAGCTACTGATAGGGCTATTATAGTAGTCACCCATTCCTGAGTGGAAGTGAAATGATGTTGTGATTGATTTCGTGATGGGTTTACCAAGGTCACCTCGAGGGAATAATGCAGTTTAGGTTTTTGTTGACAGACTCACAAAGGTTTAAAATTCCCTTCCGATCAAAGAAACCTCCAGTGTTGATGAGATTGTAATGTTTTACATTCGATATATTATACGTTTACATGGGGTTTCACACTTTATCGTTTTAGACAGGGACACCTGATTTACTTCTTGTGTCTGGTTGGGACTACAAAGGGCTTTGGGTACACAGGTACTTATGAGTACAACTTATCATCCCCAGAAAGATGTCCATTTCAAGCGTATAATTCAGGTTCTATAGGACATGCTCCGAGTATACATCCTATATTTCAGGGGATCTTGGGAGAGACACATACCCCTGGTAAAGTTTTCCTACAAAAATAGTTTTCATGAAATGATTCAGATGGAACCTTACCAGGAATTGTACGGCAGACCATTCTGATCACCCCTATATTGGCTATAGGTAGGAGAAGCAGCTATATTGGGACCTCCTCTTGTCTAGGAGACCACTGAGCAGGTGGAGTTTATTTAGAAGAGGATGGCTACAACACATTCTTGACAGAAATCTTATGCTAATCAACGAAGATGACATTTAGAGTTTGAGTTCAGGGATCATGTTTTCTTACGTGTCACACCGAGGGTGGGACATAGGAGGATTAAGATATAGGGGAATCTTTCATTGAGTTACGTTGGGATATTTGAGGTTTTGGAGAGAGTCAGGTCAGTTGCCTATCAGTTTTAGTTACCTAAGAGGTAGCGGGCTATGCACAACATCTTTCATGTTTCTCAGTTATGGTGTTACTTTTCAGACACGTATCATGTTTTTCAACCCAAGAAGGTTGAGTTGGTGGTGGATTCATCCTTTGAGGAGCACCCTATTTGGATTGTGGATCTTAACATGAAGGTTCTCTATGGATAGTTCATTCCTTTGGTATGGGTGCTATGGAAACACAGTCGAGTGCAGGACAAGACTTGGGAGAGGGAGACCGACATACAATCACAGTGGATAGAGTTGTTGAAACTTCTTCTTCACCACCCTTTGAAGGGAAATTTAGGGACGAATTGCTTTAAGGGGGGAATTTTGTAAGAACCCAGATCTTCATTTCAGGTATGGATCTTGTTTTGGGTTGTTTTTAGGGGAAAAAGAAGAAATGAGAATTTTCTATGTACACTCCATGTTATTATGAGTACATTCCATGTACCCAGTTGTCGCGTGCAGCTATGTACTAGAAGGGTAACTGTTGAGTACTTGGCCATGTGATGACCGGGCTGACCTACTTATGTCTGGAGCCGATTGAGGCTAATACATGGCCTGTACAATAAACGAATACGTTGTGTACTTTTCTTTTTTATTTGATAAATCAGAGCGGGGTTATGTCTCATCCTCAGAAACTTCTTCTTCTCCTCTTGGTTCATATAGGAGAGAGAATAAACGAATGAATAACTTTGAACCCCTTTTGATTATCTTTCAAACCTTTGATTGAGACTATGTTGAGTGCGTTGCAATCCCACCAGTGAGTTCTCAAAACCCCTAGATCCTTTCTTCCTGATTCCTCCTCTCTCATGAGTTATTCATGGTTTTGTGTTTTTCATCTTTTTAAAGATCTATTCCATTTTAGGCCTATTCAAGGGCCAACGTTCATGAGTATTGATCCTATGACATCAATGTAGGTGTTTTGTTCCTTTTGTTGATTATATTTGGATTATATATGATAAAAGTTCTATATACCCACGTTTGGGGTTTTTTGTGTTTGTAATTAGGTCCTTTTTATTACCTATTATGGTTTGGTTGAGTGATAAAAGGGTATTTGCATATGCATGAGGTTTGATACCTGGTTTATGGGACACCCTGTGGGTATGTTTCCCTTGTTTGATTGATTATGTTTGTTTTTCCAGAATTACTGTTAGGATTTCCTTGATTTCCATGCCCTACGTTGTTATGATGAAGTTACTAATTATATGAGATGCTTGTGATATTCATTGTGAAAGTTTGACCATGGGGAATTTGACTGTGAGAGATTCCCAAGGTAGGGTCATTTATGTATGTTTTTCCGTTATGTTGACCCAGGGGTATTGACTGTGAGAGCTGCCAGATGGTCATCGACCCGGGGGTTTAGACCGTGAGAGCTGCTTAGGTGGTCATTTATAATTTACTGATGCTATGTTGAACAAGTGGTATAGACTGTGAGAACTAGAAAAGTGGTTATTTGTAAATTATTAGTGTTAAGATTAGACCAAAGGGGTTAGACCATAAGAGATTTCTAGAGGGTCATTATTAAGTGATTGTTGTTATGTTAGACTAGGGGGATTAGACTATGAGAACTGTCCCAAAAGGCCATGATTGAATAATTGGATGAATGTGACAAGTCTTCCAAGACAAAGTAAAAGCTTAGAATCAGTCTTACTTGATTTTTAGATGGTCTTCTGAGATGACTATTGTACCTATTACATAGGGGATACAAAGCTTAGGCTGGATCCCAAGGTTTACATGATTCAATGGTTGAATAATAAATTAAAATTAATGTAATTTAAAACTATAGGATTGTTTAATTTTGAGTACTTACTAGTTTATTAATCATTTCTGCATATTTCCTGCTATATATTCACTGATAGTTAGGCATAGATCTTTTGGTGGTTTCTTACTAAGATTTATCTCACACCCTGTTTGGGTTAGGATTTCGGACCCAAACAGATTATATGGTTGCAGCTATAGATAAGGGAAAACACCCTTCCTCATCAATTACTTTATTGATGTATGTTGGAGTTAGAGAGTATGGGACAAAAACGAGGCTTGAGATGCTATTGGATTTTACTTGTTTCTTTTGTACTTTGGTTTCTGTATTGATTTCCAGCATTGTGACTTGTTTGTCTGTTTTCTTAGATACATACGCCATGCATCAAATATATATATATATATATATATATATTGCGGGTTCTATTGTATTTATCTTCAGTATCCCATGTTTACTTTTGTGGTATTACTGATTCTGTTATTGTTTACTATTTTTTATCCGCTGAATATACTATACCAATGAGGGAATAGTTTCTCCAATATTAAATCTTGGCCCTCGCTGCTAGTCGACAACCTTTGACATTTGGGGTAATGCACTTGAGGTTATGTGACCGACCAAGTTCAGGGCACCTGTGGGTGGAACCCAGATCTGAGATGTTACAGTTGACATTTGATATAACATTTGAATAATTTAAATTAAAATAAGGACTATATTAAGCGGGAGTAAATATAAATTTAAGATAAATCATACTAATTTTTTGTAAATTTACCCAAAATAAGGTAATTTTTTTACTTATAATATATTTGAATATATTTATAACCTCAACATGAGTAGCAATAAATGTGGTTATTATAATGGTGGATATAATTTTACACCTATAATCAAGATTCATTTACTATTAAATGAATAATGAAACAAAATCTAAAGAAAAAGAAAAGAAAAAATATAGAGAGTCTACTTTGGGGTTTAAGAAGTAGGAAGATACTAAACATAACACACCCAAGAAGAATGTGAAGGAATATGCTACACCAAAGAATATATGATTAACCATGGAAGGAAATGCCACACTAGGGATAGTTTAATGTAATCCATGGTCATTAATGTAAAAGGAAGTAATATAAAAGAAAAAAGATAGTCAATCCAAGAAATAAAAAAAATTATTGGGTTGGTAGAATAAATATCTCAAAGAAGAATTTGAAATTCATGGAATGCTTTATAAAGTGGGTAACCTAAAGGTTGTTTAAAAATAATATAGAGGATGGAAACATGATATTTATACTTCTGAAAATTTCCAATTATTACTGTTGGTATAGGAGGATATTGTGAATAAAAGGAAGGGATAATCAAGTGAATCATGTTCTAAAAAGGTTTTTGTGAAGAGTAAAATTTCACAGAATATGAAAGATAACAATATTCCTAAAGAATTCATGATTGTTGGGACAAACTAGTTAGAAGTAGCAAGAAAGATAGAGGAAATAGAAAATAATTCATGTGACTTTCTGTTTGATATGAAAAGGAGGTTCTACCCAAGGTGAAGGTAAAGGTAATAAGAATTAGATGTAGCCTATGGAAAGTTATGTTTGGAAAAAATAGAAGAGAAATCATGATGGATTCTCATAAATTTAGAGATTATTTGAAAGGAGTTTCTAGGTTGAGAAATATCTCCCAAACTTGTAACTATAACTAATAATAAAACGCGAAACCACTTTATCCCCATATATATTTTGTCTATTTTCATTGTGTAGAGAATTTTAGGTGATGAAATTTATAGGGATACTTAAAGAGAACTTAAAAAATCTGAAACTTTTATAGCTAAATCCGATATCAATCATAGAAGTACATTATTTTGATTGGAATTAACTATAATATTTCATTTATATCAGTTCGTGATTAATATGATGGATGGAGTTCATCCCTTGAGGGGGAGTTTTGTTAAACTGCTACTAAATATCAAAATCTCATGTAAATCTTTAATTTTGGAAAGTGTCAGAATGTGAGGTTCTGATTTTTTTAATTTTAAGTGAAAGAACTAAAATTTTATAAAATTAGAAAGTTTAGGTTCCAATCCTTGTAGTATATGACATTAGGATTCCCAATGTAGAGATTCCAAATAAGGATATTTTGGAAGTTGAAATTTCATAAATTTAAGAAAGTAAATGATGAGGTATGTTTCTTATATTCTTTTATCCATTTGTGAAAAAAAATTCTAAAACTAAATTAGAGAGATTTATTTTTTGATAACATGATAATAGTATCTTGAATGGGGTGAAGAATTTTTTATTTGAATTTTTTTATTTTATTTTTTGAGTTTAATTTCATGATAAAATTGAAAATTTTATTGAAAAAACCTTGAAATAATATTTCTAAGTTGATATAACTTGATGAATTAATTTAGGAATATATTTTATGCCCATGTTAGTCACTTTTTTTCTACACCGATCATTTCTCACAAATACATAGAGCTAATTAATTTATGTAATCCATTATTGGAGTATGAGATGATGGTTACTTTTATTTACTCCTAAATTTTTAAATTTATTATCAACAATGGAGAGAGATATAGAAATGATAAAACCATGTGAGATCATTACCTTTTGTCAGTATTGGTTATTGAAAAAAAATCCAAAGGGGTATCTTGAAGAACCCAATGGGTTTTGATGATGAGTGATATATTTGTTTTCAATAGTTGATAAATTCAATATTTGAATTTAAAGATATAGAATGAAGTTATATTAAAAGAAAAATAGGCGTTTTAGAAGTTAACATTTTGAAAAATAGTCAAAGTTCAAATATAATATGGTAGGTAAAACTGAAAGATATTATGATTCCAAATGATTAATCTGAATGAGAAAATAGTGAGGATTTCCTGAAGTAAAAGATTTAATACTACTACTATTTTAAGATGGTTATTTTATGGAGAAACTTGTATATTGTATTATTATTTTAATAAAATTGATATGAATAAAGGAAAAAGTTTTTAAGCTGAAGAAAGGTTTTTTCAAAATTAAATTCGACTACAAATTTAGTACATTTTTTTGGAAGGAGATTGAATATATATTCTAAAATACACGAGATAGATATATGGAGGTTGTTCAATCAGAATAAGGGGAAGAAAAATCTATCTCTGATTAATAAAGAGTTCAAGAGACAATAAAATTCACTATGTTAATAACCAAATGATGAAGAACCAATGTGATTTCATGAGAACTATGTATGAGTTACTCTAAAGGAAGACAATATGTCCTTATAAAGAATTCATATGTTTAAGAGAATTTATGTTTTTGAAAAGGACTCTATATGTAAGAGTCACTTTCGTTTTTTACCGAGTATGTAAGAGTTACTCTAAAATGATTAAGGATATGTAAGAGTTATTTACTCATATATAAAAGTCTTTTTATGTTGGTGAATCCATAAGTAGTTCCAAAATTTAATTCCTGGAAGTTACATGATGAGTTTTAGATATTGAGATAGAGTGCATTTGGGAGATGAGGTAGCTAAGAGATTTATGAAGTCCAAAATAATTGAAAGGTTCATAAGTTAAGGAATATGATTATATATTGAACTTTCAAAGTTATAAAATTTATAGAGGTTTGAGAATCAATTGCGATTAAATTTTAGTTAAATTAAAGAAGGGATTAAAGTAGTTCTATAAATATATTATTCTAGAAACTACATTATGGAATCTGATGAAGAGAATTTCTTTGCTGAGTTTAATAAAGTCTAACAACTAATAGAGACTCATGCATGATTAGCTTGTGTTATATATTAAAATGTGATACTTCAAATTTTATATGTTAGCACTCGTGTGAGAAGTATGAGAATTGAAAAAAGAAGAAATAATAGTAGGCTAATATTGAGTGATTTTGGAAGGTGCGGTTAGAAGATGATGCTACAGATGTTGAGGATTATCATATAGAATCATGTACTGAAGAAAATTATGAAATAGGGAGTAGTCAATAAAGGAAATAAATCTGGTTGATGTAAATATTAAAGTATCATATTGATTTTATTATAAAATAATGTTATGGAAGTATAGGTAATACATGAAGCAGGAGTGAAGTTGAAAAGATTCACTGATGTAGAAGACTAACACCAGAAAATATGGAGTTATAAAAGAATGACATTGAGTTTTAATGTATTAATATTCTATAAGTTAAATTTTAAATTCCATATGATAAAAAAAGGAGATCAGAAGTTTATGAGATTAGAAACTGTAATACAAAGGTGAGATACCACAATCAAAAGTTTTTATGATGTGTTGGAGCTATGAAAGAATAATTTTTGAAGACAAGATCTTTGTTAGATTATGTTTAAAGACATTAAGGCCATATCAGAGTCATTCTGAAAGTTTCTGAAGTTCAACTAGAATTTATGGAAGGATAAATCTTTTAGTTGATGAAATAAATGTAATGATGTTGAGATTAACTTCAAGATATAAAAATAACTATTCAAAATCCATGATTCCTATCAATATTTGAGGAAGTGAATAAGGATATTGATCAAGGAATAAAATGTGGATAAGTCTTGATCAATTTGGATTTTTTGAATGGAAGACCATGTAATTGAGGAATCATTATATTTCATAGATGTTTCAATATTCAATGATAGATTTAAATGGAGAATAGGTCACTCTGAAAATTATTGATTATGAGAGGAATATATTATAGATAAAGATAATCCATCCAAATATTCATGTATATATTTTGTATCAAATAATTTGGGGAACCAAAACATGTGCTTCCAAAGGTCTAGTGAGAAGATTCCAAAAGTTGAGAAACTAGATGTTATTAAACAAGAATAACGTTTTTATTTGTCCTATAAATTTTTTAATATTGAAGTAGTTGATAAAATTGAGGCTCTTGAAGATATGCGACTCTAGAAGAAGTGATAAAAGATGAAATTTTAAATCCTTATTAAGGTAAAAATGTTAGGATAATTGAGTAGTAGACAAGGCTAATTTTTTATTCTTACATAAGATCTGAACATTGATGATCTTGAATAAGTGGGGAAGACCAGTGATCATAATATTTCATAAGTTAGAAATATTTAATATCTTAAAGAAGTTATCAAGTGGTAATTATGAATTTTTGAAGTCTTATAGAAATATCATCATTATTGTGTAAGTAGCTCATGTGTGGAAGAAACCTGAATTCAAAAAATATTCCTCATTTACTTTGAGTTACCATTGTAGAATTACACAAGCTAGTATAAAGAACCCACCATGAGATATTTAACTATCAAGAGGTAGTGGTAAGGTATTAAGATGATATATTACTTATATTCACTTGAGTAATAGAGTGGATATATATGTATTGGATGGGGTGTGAGTTGGAAAATTCCTCTGAGCAGTGTCTCCCCCCACCCTCCCTCGCGTCTAGGGTTTCATCTAGTTTATCCTCCCCTTCTCCCTCTGGAGCGTCCGGTTGGATTGGAGTCATCTCCTGGGATCTCGGCAGGGTGTTGGAGCGGTCTGCAGATAGTTTTGCAGTTTTTCGTCGGCACGGTCAGGATCTCGATGCGGCGACCTCTCGTGGTTCGGAGCTCGGCATCGGTTTCCATTGAATGGTTTTCGGCCCGGCGTCGCATGGCGAGATTTCCGGCTTCGGGTATAGGATTGGATTTGGCATGCATCGGCATGGCGTGGCGATGGATTCCGGCCTCTTTATCTGGTATCGACTGACCTTTGGCTTCAAATGTGTTCTAGGGTGGCACTGCAACTGCTCCGACGCTATTCTGAGGGGGGAGGTATGGTTTTGCTTCATTTGTTCTGATTTTGGTGCTCTGTTGGTGTACTTGCATTGGTGGCGTCGCCGGAGGGGCCCTGTATCCCTCAATGGTCCCTTCTGTCTCCTGCAGCTCATCCGTTTTGGAAGTCAGTGGGGGTTTCCTTTATGGTTTGGTTCTGTCCAGCTCCAGTCCAGAGTGGCGTTGTCTGCTCAGACCTGCTCGGCTCCCCTCATCGGCGATAATCCATTGACGTGTTGTTGGATCTTCCCATCCTCGGTGACGAATATTTGGCTTCATCTCTTTGGTTTGTCCCCCTTTTTGGGTTGTTGCGGATGTTTTCGAAGGGTACCTTATGGCTGAGATGAGGTTCTTCTTGTTTCGGTTCCTGCGATGATTGTTGTGGGAGAGTTCGACTTGGCTCTACCCTTTGGTTTTCCTTCTGGTTTCTTATGATGATTTGGATATGGGTGATTTATGGATCTCAACCTTGATGGCTGCTTTGATTGATGTGTTTGGTGGAAGATTTTTGTTCGATCTTGGAGGTAGAAAGTTAGTGAACCCGGACTTGATCAATTGGAAGATGCCCAAAAGAGGATTCAGAGCTAGTATTTCATCGTTGTAGTGATTTTCAAATTTGGTTTTTTGAGAGGGTATGGCGTCAGCCATCAGATCGGGTCTGTTCTTTGACACATGACACTTTCTTGACGGTCTGCATCGCAATGTTGGATTGCTTCAACTTATTTTTATGCTAGGAATGGGTTGCTCTGGTTTTCAGTCTGGTTTTCACTTTTTTTCCTTCAGGTGTGATTGTCCTAAGTCTATATAGTCCTTTGGGTTCTCCCCCCTTCTTACCTTAAAAGGGGGATTTATCAATAAATAAAAATATTTGAAGGCCTTTGGGCCATTAGATGGATGGATGGATGGGTATGTATTGGATGCGATTGAACACATCAATTAATAGATATCTATATTAGGATCAAACCCAGTGAAAATATTGTCTTCTCTAATCTATTTACTTTTTTTCATGTTGTGTGAATTTGTTTGTAAAAATATGTGAATCAATCATCCTAATAGGTGAATAGGTTTGAATACTAAAAAGGGGGATAAAAGATAAAGTTGAAAGAATTTTTCAAAATTCATCTACAATGATTAAGCTCTTCCCACTCAGTGTGATTTCACAATCCACCAGGCACTTAAAACATGTCAAAAAACATGATCATTTTTGAAGATATTTCATGTTTAGCAAAGGAATTTTAGTTAATCTATTTATAGTAGAACCCATTCTTTCCATTCCATTTTGGACATGATTTTTTAATAAGAAAAGTGATTTTAGGTAGGACTTGATAAATCCTAAAATTCATTTGATATATCATCTATGTCATAGTCTGTCCTTATTTTGAATTCCACCATGGTATAGTGAAACTACAAGAGATAAGCGCTATGAACACAGGATAAATACATAGATTTAGGGTAAAAAATCGCATCCATATTCTACGAACAAGGTGTTTTAGACCATTGGAACTATTCTCATGGTAGTAACCCCCTCTCTAAAACCAAGGGTAGGACCTATAGCTACATGCCTTCTAAAATTTTAAAAAATAACTGCTCCAAGTTCTGATCTGGGAACCTATTCATTACACTATAATGAATTATACAACTAAAATATGTCACATTTTATATAAATATATGTTGGGAAAACATACCTCAAGGTAACATTGAATCATTTTTTGGTTGATTGTGTTTGTTGAAAAAGAGGGTTTCCATGGTTTGTTATAGAGTTACAAAGATATTATTGACAATCCATGTTGAAAAAGATCCATGATAGAGTAATAGATTCCTTGGAGGTGGTATAGAAAGACTGTATAGAAGGTGGTGCTGTTTCCTAGTATTTTCCAAATTTTTGGTTCTCGAAATTGGGAGAATGGAGAAAGGTGTTTTTGGAAAGGAAGTTGACTGCAGGATTAAAGGTTTTTTTGGAATTTTATGTGTAAGGCATGTTTTTGGATCAACACATCCAAATATAGAAAAGGCATGAATCTCATGAAAGATTGGAATTTTCTCGAAAGATGAGTTTGTGCGAAAGAAGCTTACTCACCCAACGCGACACCAAATGGGGTTTTACGCACTCATAGAGGATCTTATGCCCATAGAGGAATATTCATTAGGATATTGTGCATAGGTTTGGCTAGGACTATAAATATTTAGCTACCCCCTTATTTTTGAAGCTCAACCCTTATAGAAATCTATGGATCTGAATCACATAATAATTGTGTGAAAATGGAGTTCCACATAAGAAAGGAGTTGTTCATAAGAAGGGATTTGCGTGCAAGTGGTGTTTTATGAAAAAGCATTAAAGTTGGATGAAAGACACCCAAAAAATGCGTGAAATATTGAAGTTACCCAATAGTATTGTGGTAAAGGGGTATTCATTAATTAGATGAAAGTGGAACTTCAATAGAGAATTCATCTACTATTGAGGATGTATTCATTAGTGAAAATGAAGGGACCTACAAGTCTATAAACTGTGAGTGGATCCCTTCCAAGAGCAGTGAGAAAAGGAAGAGGAAGATGGTGATCCTTTCCACTGGTAGTGAGCTAGAAAAAGATACATAGGGAGTGAACTTTGGGAATGCAGTGAGTAAACCTTAAACCTTTTAAAGGTAGTGAGTCTAGGTATATAGAAGATCTAGCCCGAACCATCATTATTGGTAGAAAGACTTAGTGAATTTGGTACAATCAACACATCTCCATTGTATGCTCCTTGGATGTAATCTAGTGAGGGTAAAGCAATTAAAAATCTCTGCATCCTTGTGATTTCTTTCCTGCATTACATTCAAAGAATCATCATCAGATAAAGAAGGAAAGAATAAGATTATCATTAACACATAAGTTCAAACAAAGTGACCCTTATAATAAAGATTTCAAGATGTAGTGGGGATTGAAGAATTTAGAAAATAATATCCATACCCCAATTTAACTCCCTCTCAGGGTATCTAGGACCCTTTTGGACCTAACAATTGGTATCATAGGGAAGGTTTCTTTTATCAATTTTTTTTCTCTGGCTTTGTTCATTTGATTGTTGAAGTAAATATCTAGTATTCTTTTATCCTATTCTTCCATGAAAGAAGGAATATAAGTTTGGAACTACTCCTTAGTGTAGAAGTGTCTATGAAAATAGTGTGATTCAATTGAAGGAAATAAGAAGTGATTGGAAGAATGATTTGGATATGTCATACATTGAAGAACTTGATATTCTAAGTTATGTTGGAACTACTAATGATGGAGAAATTCCATGAAGGCCACTAGTAGATGTTGTCTACATGATAAAGGAATTGGATCAAAAATTAAAAGATGAAAAAAAGCCTCAAGATATTCAGATCCAAGTATTGTAAATTGAGTTCAATAAGCTAAAAAGATTAAATAAAAGGATTATTGATGTGGCTATTGATTTGAGGGAGAAAAATGATTCCCAATATGAAGAATTGTAAAAGATCTTTACAAAGATAGAAAACCCAAAAGCTGATGAAAAGGGAGATAATATGAAATCATATGAAATTTAGAATCTAAAATCCATAAATGGTGATCTTGATACGCAACTATCTGAAATAATTCAGGAGAACTAAAGGCTACAATAAGAGAATGAATGCTGTGTTGATTCCATTTCATAGGAAAAATTTAAAATAAAGTAAAAAAGTGACATTGTAGTTAAGCTCACACAAGAATTGGAAGATGTTATGAGTAGTGGGAATAATCTTAAGAGATAACGTAATTCTCAACTTGAATAAAGGTATATGAAGATTCAACAACTAGGAGAAGAGATATAATTAGTGAAGAAAGAAGTGATGAAATCTAATGCTAAAGGAAAGTCTAAATTGAAGGATGCTTTGCACCTACCATTTAATTATCCTATGGTAGGTAATGATGAAATGAAAAGAAAATATGCTATCTTCGAAGAGAAATAAGAACATATTTTCTCATATAAAAGGCCATATAGTTTATAAAAAACTAATATCGGATATGATGAATCCTCTAACATACATGATAGGATGAGAGTTTTGTATAGTTAAAGAAATAGGAAAAATTCTATAGATACTAAAAACAAACATAAAAAGGATTTTCTAGAAAGTAATGATATCATGTTCTATTTCTATGTGATTCATGGTCCTACGTAATTTTTTTTAGAGGATTTTCAATATATTTTAGGTTGTGAAGACAAATTTATTTCTAAATCTAAGAATAAGAAGAATCGACTTGAGATATTTGAAAGAAGAGTCTCTTAAATGAAAGTATTCAGGAATTACTACTATTGTATAAGAATTGGACACACCATGAGTATGTGTTAAGAATCCCATGAGCTCAATATCAGAAGAAAAACCATGATTTATGAACATATGAACCAAGAAATTATGACATGAGGTATGTTTTTAATGGGAGATGTTTTATATGTTCTATTTATGGACATTATACAAGAAATTGCAGTAAGAAGAAAGAAGGGAAGGAACAGAAACCCAGAATGAGATCCCCAACACTAGAAGTGTATAATAAAAAATCCTACATTGAAAGACAACATGATAAGATGAAAAATAGGTTTACAATCTTAAGAGAATCACAAGGAGATCAACGAAAGGCATATCAATCACCTCCTTTATGATAATCAAAATAACTCTCTTGAAAATAATATGAACAAACTTGGAAGAAAAAGTGAGGAGATACTCCAGTTGTGATTAAGAAGAATGCAAATTTAGTGGAAGCAACCCCCACAAAAAAAGGTGGCATGAATTAGATAACTAAAAAAAGAAAAATGAATAAAGAATGGACTGAAAAGTTCACATGTCATGCCACATGGTGAGAAGTGAAGGAAACAAAAATATCCCTCTTGTTGGACTCAACTATTTTGATAATACCAAATTATGTTTCTTTTATATAATAATCATGTTCTCTCTGTTGGGATAGAGAGAACAATGACCATTTGCTGAACAACACTCTTAAAAAACCTAAGGTCATTTTCCACTTGAGATATTGAGGCCATATATGAGCCTAAACTCATAATAAACTATTTTATAGACTCCAAAGATTCTTCCAAGGTTCTAAATTGATGCTGGAATTCCTTCACTTCAAGTAGAAAGATGGAGTGAAAGGTAGAGATTAATCTTTCTATGTAAGATGCCACAATTTCTTGATTGAGAGCCACTATTCTCTCTATCCCAACAGATCTCTCATCAAAGTGTCTCTTCAAATCTGATTTTAATGATTCTAAATCATATTTCTTCACATAATCTCAAGGGAGAAGAACTACTACCTGGAAAATAGTGGTCTCTGAAACAAAATGAATTGGAGGGCTTCTATTAGTCTTTTCATTTTCATAGTCTCCATAGTCTAAGCCCAAGACCACGAATCCAAGGTCTTCTGACCAATATTCTATTTCATGAGAAACAAAAACTGAACCTGTGGAAATAGTTTCCTCCCCATCACTTGGATCATTCTCCTGGTCAACAACATTTACCTCTACTATTCCTTGATCAACTACATCAATAGAAGAGTCCACTACTACTTCTTATATAGAAATTTCAACCGCAGACATAACAATTCTAGTTCCAATAGATTCAACATTCTCTCCCTCTTCACTCTCTACCACTTCTTTATATCCTATCAAGGGTCCGAGACTTAAGAATTCATATTCAATTTCATCAACAACTATCTCAAATTCATCATGACCATATTCAGCTCCATCCTCCTCCTCTAAGGTCTCTCCAACAGTAATGCCTCTTAAGACATTCTCTTCTCCTTCTTCTTCATTGTTTTCCTCATCATCATTGTCCCTTAGGAAATCCTATATTCCGAGCAATATATTTAGTGGGATAGGCTCACCAAATGATAAAACATTTACATTAGGTCTTGAGGATGAGAACCGATTGGTAAATTTAATGATTTTGACATTAATTAATGTTGATTTTAGACATATTTAGAGACTGTATTTGGAGATAGTATGAGGTACGAGGAATACCGCATGTGGTTTACTTATTACCATTTTCAGACCTCAAATATAAAATAGTAGACCGAGGAAAATAAGAAAAAAGGGGACACATGAGAGAAACTACATGACTGACCTGAAGAACAAAAATAAACCTACCAGCACTCACACTGTGAAGCCAAGAACTTAACGAAGATCATTTGGGAGAACAAATTCAATAATGTCTTCTGTGCTTCATCAAATCTTTGTCAAACCAAGAATTAGAACACCTCAGTACAAGGAAGGTAGAACTTGGAGTTGTGACACTTTGTTTCAGAGACAACTTCCAGAGAAAGACTCAAAATAAAATTTCATTACTCTAAGGAGTCAAGAGTTGAACTTCAAACACATAGAGCCTTCTAAACTCAATCTTTATAACATTATCTCTATTGTTTTCTTTTTCTCACATTTCCAAGAAGTGTGTGTTTGTCTGTTAAACACACTGTATCCTATGCTTGAAATAGAGAATACCAAAAATCGTCACACCAAACATTACTTACACTCTTGTTTCCCACGTATAACTGTGGAAGAGTCCATGTGTGGTTTGGTTGTGGGTTTTTCCCATGAATAACTATGGTAGAGGGTGTGAGCCCTGGACAGTTTGTGAAAACTTTTGCAAAGACCGATACAGTCTGTGTATCAAGTTTATTGTTAGTATAAACTGCTTGGTGGCAGGTGATCACTAAGTGAAGAGGATTAAGTATCAGCTTGAGACTAAACCTCTCGGTTAATTATTCTGTGTACTATATTTTTTAATACTCTATTTTTCTATTTTTCACTACTCATAACTTCAAAATAGAAAATTGTTTTACATTAAATCTGATAGTTATTTCAGGATAGTGTGTATATGTTCTCAATTCAGTAAACTTGTTTCAAAAGTTGAATAGGTGGTTTTAACTAATTCAAAAGAGGACTAATCAACCATTGAGAAACTTGTTGACCAACTGAACATTTATATCTCTACTACATTAATTAATTTGTTAGTTTCAAAATTTGGGGATATTTATCATAAACTTTTTAACAGAAATGTTAAGTAGGAACTCAATTCACCCCCTCTTGAGTTTCCAGTCTGACCAACACCTATAATGGAGAAAGAATCAAGAGAATATGACCAATGAAAATATTCATGTTCAAATAAAGATTCATGAAAAATAGAATATCAGTGGAGAATAAAAGAAGGAAAATTTTAAAAACAGATTTAAAACCAAAATAATGAAAAATCCCAAGCCTGAAAATCCTAAATATCAGAAGAAAACTTAGCATGTGGGTAAATAATGTCTAGTTATATGGCCAGAGCAACTAAAGTTGGCCGAGCAATTGGAACAAGCACAAAAATAGTACAATGATTTACAAGAAAGAATCAAAGGTTTGATCCATTAAGATTGACCACAATCCTCACATTGAGGATTTCGGAGGTACCCATCTCCCTATGAATTTAATTTTTCTAATATCTACTAGATGTTTTGTATTATTGAAGGGGGAGATACAATCCATGGGGTGTGTGTGATGAAAGGGAATGAGTGAATAACATGAATGGAGACATGTGCGAAGATAATAATCTGAACAGTTGAAATAAAAAAATCATATCAGATTCAACAAGTCATGTTACACAATAATTTTATTTTTCAAATATGAATTTGAAGGTTTTGTGCTGTGAAAAAGGAGATGATATGATGAAGAGTCAGATTTGAAACTGAAGAGATGTTAAATCCATACTTGGATGATCTAGTGGTACCAAGTTGCATTCAATACATAACCATTAGTATCATCCCTCATTTTGGGTGTTATTTTACCACTGAAAGAAGATACTGATGATTAATAGGAGGGGTTTAAAATGTATATCTACATGAAAAGATAAAGATCTAAGGTGAAATATATATATAGGACACCAATGATGATTTGGAAGTTCAAGTTTAGACAAAAAGGATTAATAATATATAGAAGGAATTGTACTTATTATAGGTAGAGCTTAAATGTTTTGATAAAGGAACTGGAAATGAGAATTGGGTTCAGGATATAAATGAAGAGCTTGACCAAATTGAGAAAAATCAAACATGGGAGATTTTTTCGAGACAAACAGACAAGAATGTCATTGAGGCTAAATGTTAATTTCCTAATAATATGATTTAAGACAACACAGTGATTCAAAATAAATAAAGACTAGTGTTAAAAGTACACTCCTAGATAGAAAGAATTGATGATGCTGAGAAATTTTCACTTGTTGCGAGGCCAGATATAATCAGATTATTCTTGGCCATAACAGTGAAAAGAAGGTTCAAAGTTTTCGAGATGGACGTGAAGTCATAATTTGTGAATGGGGTTCTGGAAGATGAAGTTTATACTGAGCATCCAAATAGTTTTCTCATTCATGAAGATGAGAACAAAGTTTTTCAGTGGAGAAAGGCACTTTATGGATTAATGTAGACACTAAGAGCATGGTATTCAAGACTAGATCAGTTTTTGAAGAAGCTCAGTTTTCAGTACGGTGTAGTTTATTACAATCTATATGTCAATAATGAAAGTAATAAATTGATGAAGGTGATAGTTTATGTATATGGCATAATATTCAGTGGATCAGATGAAGCACACTATAGATTGTTTTCTGAATTCATGAAATGTGAGTTTGAAATATCAATGATTGGTGAACTGATGTTTTTCTTTGGTTTACAGGTAACATAAGGAAATAATGGGACATTAATTTATCAATATAAATATTCCATAGAAGTTTTGAGAAGATTTAGAATGGATAATTCCAAAGAGATGATGACTATGGTAGCTACCCAAATGAAATTGTCACGAAATGATAAAGGTAATGAAATAAATGTTATAGAATGCAGAAAAATAATTGGTAGTCTACTATACATGATAGTGAAAATACATGATATTGTTTTTTTCACATGCCAAGCATCACATTATCAAAGAAATACCAAGTAAAGTCACTTACTTGCAGTGAAAATAATACTCCAGTATATCAAGGGCAGGGTGGATTTCAGCTTCCTATACAATGCCAAATCCTAGAAAGAGTTATTGGGTTATACATATGCAGACTGGGATGGTTCAACAGATGATAGGAAATCAACATTAGGAGGTTATTTTTATCTTATTGGATTGTGTATTTCTTATCTTAGTAACAAACAAGATTGCATTTCATCGAGCACCATAGAAGATGAATATATTGCAGCTCCTCAAGCATGCACACAATTATTGTGGATAAAGCAGAAGCTTGATGACCTGGGAGTTGAAGTGAAGTCTTTGATATGAATTTATTATGATAATTAAAGTGTTATAAATCTTATAAAAAATTCATACCATCTCTCAAGGAAGAATCAAATTGAAATTAAATATCATTTTATCAAGGAGATTGTAGAGCAAGGTCTTGTGAAGTGGGAGTTTGTGCCCACAAAACTATAGGTTGTAGAAATTATGACAAAGGCCTTACAAAAAGAAGGGTTTGAGAGGAATATAATGGCTCTAGGAGTTCAGTCAACTCCCCTCACTTGAAAAAGTGTGGATGAGGGACCCCCTCTCCCCGAGGAATGGTGTGTTTTTCCCTAATGTATTGATTTGTTTTATTTTACCTGTTATGGAACACATAGGGTTTCCCTTTTGGTTCGTTAAAAAGTGGGATAACGTGTGTATATTTAAGGGGAAACGATTTCTTAATCTAGACATGGGGAGAGTCTGATAAGTGGATAAGCGAGATAAGAGGAAAAACTGATAGGGGGAGTAACATGATGATAATTATTCGATGTTATATGGAAAAAGTCAAAGCTTAACTTGGACATATTTAAGAATTAAAAAACATGAGAACCCAAGCAGTGAAGTAGGAGGAGTTTTAAATCTAACAATTCTTAATTTGACTGATCAAATATTACATATTACGACAGATAGAGTTTGTGATAAAGGCAGTTGAATGGTTTCAAAATGAAGTGGTTCATTGAGGAACTTTTCATGCTAGTCTTGTTTCTCACACCAAGAATGACACATGTGGGTATAGAGTCTATGTTTAGTAAATATTAGATTACTATCAAAATCACAAGAAGCGAATGGTGGAAGAATATGGAGGAATCTTTAATGAGGTATCAAAATGTAAAGAGTTGTCAACAAACCCAAAGGGGGAGATTGTTGGGAAAAAATCCCTCAAGGTAACATTAGAGCATTTTTATTTTGATTGTGTTTGTTGAAAAATAGATTTCCATGGTTTTTTGGAGTTCTAGAGAGATTTTTGAAAATTCATGTTGTCAAAGATCCAAGATAAAGGAATGCATGCCCTGGAGGTGATACAAAAAGGTTGTATACAAGGCGATGATGCTTCCTAGTGTTTGCCAAATTTTTGGGCCCCAAAATCAAGAGAATAGAGAAAGGTGTTTTTGGAAAAGGAAGTTGTTCTCAAGATTATAGGTAGTTTTTAATATTGTGAAAAAGTATTGTTTTGGTATCCCCACATAAAAATATAGAAAACTCATGAAGCACGTGAAAGAGTACAATTTTTGTGAAATATGAGTTTGTGCGAAAGAGGCTTAGGCACCAATACAAAGTCAAATGGGGTTTTATGAACTCATAGTGGATATTACATGCATATAGGAAGATGAGTTAGGATCTTGTGCATAGGTTTGGAAGGGCCTATAAATAGATGGCTACCCCCTTATTTTAAAAGTTGAACCCTTAGAGAAATTTGAGGCTCTGAATTGTGTAAGAATTTTGTGAAAAGAGAGTTGCGCATAAGAAGGGAGTTTCATGCAAGAAGTGTTTCATGAAAAAGAATAAATGTTTCACACAAGAAATTAAAGTTGTGAGAAAGACACCCAAACTTTGTTGGAATGATTGAACTTGCATAGTAGTAATGTGGTAAAGAGGTATTCATCAATTTGATGAATGTGTAACTTCAATAGATCATCCAACTACAACTCGAGATGTGTTAATTAGTGACAACGAAGGGACCTATAAGTTAATAAAATATTAGTGTGTCCCTTCTAATATTAGTGAGAAAAGGAAGAGGAAGATGGGGATCCTTTTCACTGGCAGTGAGCCCAACAAAGAGACAAATGGAGTGACCCTTAAGAATGTAGTGAGCATACAATAAACCTTGTAAAGGTAGTGAGTCTGGGTATAGAAAAGATCTATCCTAAACCATTAATATTGGCATTGATCCTTAGTGAATTTGGTACAATCAGAACATTATTGTTGTATGCTCCTTGGATGTAGCCTAGTGAGGGTGAACCAAGTAAAAATATTGGTGTCTTTGTGATTGCTTTCCTGTATTACATTCAAAGAATCATCATCAGATAAAAAGGAAATAATATGATCAACATTAACACTTAAGTTAAAACAAAGTAACCCTTATAATAAATATTTCAAGATCTAGTGGGGTAGGAAGAATTTAGAAAATAATATCCATACCCTGATTCACCCCCTCTTAGAGTATCTAGGCCCCTTTTGGACTTAACAATTGATATTAGAGAGAAGGTTTATTTTATCAGATTTGTTTTCTATGACTTGGTTCAGTTGATTATTGAAGTTAAATATTCAGTCTACTCTTATCCTATTATTCCATGGAAAAAGGAAAATATTCAAAGAAGATGAATAAGTCTAGTGGTACTCCTCAGTGTGGAAGTGTTTATGGAAAGAGTGTGATTCAGTTGAATGAAATAAGTAGTGATAGGAAGAATGTTTTGGATAAGTCATACAGTGAATTACCTAATATTCTAAGTGATTTTGGAACTAAATATGATGAAGAAATTACAAGAAGTCCAATAGTATATGTTTTTTTACATGGAAAAGAAATCAGATTAAAAATTAAAAGAGGAAAACAAGTCTCAAGATATTTGGATCCAAGTACTAGAAATTGAGTTCAACAAGATAAAAGAATAAATAAAATGCTTATTGATGTGGATACTTATTTGAGGGAGGAAAATGATTCCTAAGTTGAAGAACTGAAAAATAAAACTACCAATATAGAAAACCCAAAAGCTGATGAAAAGGGAGATAATCTGAACTCAGAAGAAATTTAGAATCTGAAACCCAAAAAATGAAAATCTTGATACATAGCCATCTGAACTAGTTCTGGATAACCAAAGGATAAAATAAGAGAATTCATACTATACTGATTCTATTGCTCAGAAAAAATTTAAAATAAAGGTGCAAAGTGACATTTTGGTTAAGCTCACTTGAGAATTTGAAGGTGAGATGAGTAGTGGGAAGAATCTCAAGAGAGAACGTAACGCTCAGCTTGAATCAAGGGATATGAAGATTCAAAAATTGGGAGAAGAGCTAGAATTAGTGAAGAGAGAAGTGAAGAAATCTAATTCTAGAGGAAATCCTAAATTGAAGGATGCTTTTCACTTACAATTTGATTATCCTATGATAGGTGATAATTAAAATAAAATAAAATATACTATTTATGAGGAGAAAAAAGAACATATTTTATCATCTCAAAGGCCATATAGTTCTGATATAACTTGTATTGGATATGATGAATCCTATCCCATTCATGATAGGATGGGAGTTGTGAACAATTTCAAAAATAGGAAAAATAATATAGATACTAGAAATAAGCCTAAAAAGTATTTTATAGGAAGTAATGATATCATGTTCTATTTCTGTGGGATTCATGGTCATACATCAAGTTTTGTTTTCATAGGATTTAGAATATATTTCATGTTGTGAAGAAAGAAATATTTTTAAATCTGAGAATAAAAAGAATATTCATAAGAAATATGAAAGAAGAGTCTCTTAGAATAAAGTGTCCATGAATTGATTCTATTGTGTAAGAATGGTAAACAATATGATTATGTGTCAAGAATCCCATGATCTCAATGTTAGAAGAAAAAATTCATGTTGTATCAACATATCAACTAAGAAATTATGACACAAGGTATGTTTTTAATGGGAAATGTTTTATATATTCTAATCATGGGAATTAAGCAAGATATTTTAGCTAGAATAAATAAGGGAAGGAAAAGGAACCTAGAAGGAGATCCCCAATACTATAAGCGTATAATGAAAAATCCTAAATTGGAAGATAACATGATAAGTTGAAAAATAGGTTTATAGCCATTGGGGAATCACAAGGAGCTCAATGAAAGGCATATCAATCACCTAATCTATTAACCTAAAAAAACTTTCTTGGAATGATTGTTAACAAACCTAAAAGAAAAAGGGAGGATATTCTCTATTTGTGATTAAGAATAATTTAAATTCAGTGGAAGACTCATCCCCAATAAGAAAGGGTGGCATTAATTAGATAACTAATAAAAAAAATGAATAAATAATGCCTTGAAAAATTTAGATGTCATTCCATATGGTGAGAAGTAAAGGCAACAGAAAGAGATCTCTAATGGAGAAAGAAGCAAGAGTAGATGAACAGTGAAAAGATTTATTCTCAAAGAAAGATTCATGAAAATGGAATATCAGTGGAGAATCAAATAAGGAAAATTTTACAAATGGATTTGAACCCACAATTGTGAAAAGGGCCAAGCCTACAAATCCTAAATATCAGAAGAAGACTCAACATGTGGGTAAATAATGTATAGTTATATGGCTAGAGTAGTTGAAGTTGTCTAAGCAGTTGGAACAAGAAAAAAATTAGTAAAATTCTTTGCAAGAAAGCATCAAATGGTTGATCCACTAGGATTGACCACAATCCTCATCTTTATAATTCTAGAGGTACCCCTCTCTCCATGAACTAAATTTTTCTAATATCTAATGGAAGTTGTGTAGGACTAAAGAGAGAGAT
Source organism: Viscum album (assembly GCA_963277665.1). NCBI lineage: Eukaryota > Viridiplantae > Streptophyta > Magnoliopsida > Santalales > Viscaceae > Viscum > Viscum album. The sequence goes on along the minus strand of OY728150.1, from coordinate 1,874,147,370 downwards.
ACAATCCGCAGGGTGTGTGTGGTAAAAGGGTACAAGTGCATAAGTTAAATGGAGACATGTGGGAAGAGAATAATCTAAAAAGTTAAAATCCATATATGATATCCGATTCAATAAGTGGTGTTACAAAACAATTATATTTTTCAAATATGAATTTGAAGGTTGTGTGCTGTGAAATAGGAGATGATATGATGACGAGTTTACTTTGAAACTAAAGAGGTATTAAATACAAACTTGGATGATACAATGGTACCAAGTTGCATATAATACATAACCATTAGTATCATGGCTAAGTTTAGGTGTTAAATTCCCACCTAAATAAGATACTGATGATTAATAGTATGGGGTCAAATATATATTTACATGAAAAGATGAAGATCCAAGGTGAAATAGACAGATAGAACATCATTGGTGGTTAGGTAGTCCCAGTACAGACAAGGAAGATGAATAATCTATAGCAAGCATCGTACTTATCATAGGTAGGGTCTAATTGTTTTGATGAATAAGTTAGATATGAGAATTGGGTTTAGGCTATGAATGAATATCTTAAATTAATTGGGAAAAATTAGACATGGGAGATTGTTTTGAGACCAACAAATAATAATGCAATCCAGACTAATTGGGTCTTTTAAAATAAGATTAATGAAGACGGTGCAACGATTTGAAACAAAGCACAACTAGTGTGAAAAGAATACTCCCAGATAGAGGGAATTGATGTTGATGAGACATTTTCACCTATTGCGAGGCTAGAGACAATCATATTATTCTTCTCTATAGTAGTGAAAAGAAGTTTCAAAGTTTTCCAAATGGATTTCAAGTCAAAATTTCTGAATGGGGTTCTATAAGAATAAGTTTATATTGAGTAACCATATGGTTTTCTCATTCTTGAATATGAGAATAGGGTTATTCAGTTGATAAATGAACTTTATAGTTTGAAGTAGGCACTAAGAGCATGATATTCAAGACTAGATCATTTTTTGATGAAGATTGGTTTTCAGTGTGGTAGAGTTGATTAAAATTTATATTTCAATAGTGATAGTAATCAAAGGATAATGGTGCTGGTGTATGCCAATGACAAAATATTTGGTGGATCAGGTGAAGCATAGTGTACATAGTTTTATGAATTCATGAAATGTGTGTTTGAAATGTCAATGATTGTTGAATTGACGTTTTTTTTCTTGGTTTACAGGTAACACAAAGAAATAATGGGACATTAATTTCTCAATATAAATATGCCAAGTAAGTTTTAAGAAGATTTGGAATGGATAATTCCAAAGAGATGATGACTCGAGTAGCTACCCGGACGAAACTCTCAGTGGATGATAAATGCAATAAAGTAAATGTTATAGAATATAGGTAAATAATTGGTAGTCTACTATACTTGATAGTGACAAGACCTGATATTGTTTTTTCCACATTACAAGCATCCCAATATCATAGAAATCCAAATGAAAGTCACTTGCTTGTTGTGAAAAGAATACTTCAGTATATCATTGGCATGGTGGATTTTGTCTTCTTGTACAATGAAAAATGCCAAAAAGAGTTATTGGGTTATACAGATGTAGATTGGTCTCGTTCAAAAAATGATAAGAAGTCAACATCCAGAGGTTCTTTCTATCTTGGTGTATTGTGTATTTCTTATATTAGAAAGAAAAATGATTAAATTTCTCTAAGAACCGCATACGCTAAATATATTATGGCTACTAAAGCATGCGTGGATTTTTTGTGGATGAAGCACCAGCTTGACAACATAGGAGTTGAGGTAAATCTCATATTGGAATTCATTGTGATAATTCAAGTGCTATAAATCATAGAAAAAATACAATTTTTCACTAAAGGATAAAGAACATTGAAATTAAATATCATATTATTATGGAGAAGGTGGAGCAAGGTCTTGTGAAGTTGAAGTATATGCCCATAAAACAACTGGTTGCTGACATTTTGATAAAGGCCTTACCCAAATAAGTGTTTAGGAGGCATAAAATGGCTATGGGAGTTCAGTCAACTCCCCACACTTGAAAAGGTGTGGATGTGGGACCACCTCTCCCTTAGTTATGGTGTGTTTTTACCTAATGCAATGATCTATTTTCTTTACCTTGTTTTAGACCACAAAGGAGCGACCTTTGGGTCTGTTGAAAAAGGGGGAGAATGTGTGGATATTTATGGGGATAAAATATCTTAATCAAGATATAGGGGAAGATGATAAGTGGAGTAGTGAGATAGGGGGATAAGCTGATAGGGGGGGTAACATGATGAGAATTCATCAGTGTTATGAGGAAACAGTCAGAGCTTAGCTTATACATCTTTAAGCATTCCAAAACATGAAAACCCAAGTAGTGAAGTAGGTAGAGTTTTAAACATGATGATTCTAAAGCTAATCAATCAAAGGTTACATATCACGATAGATAGATTTTTTGATGAAGACAGTTGAATGGTTTCAGAATGAAGTGGTTCATTGATGAAATTTTCATGCTACTCTTGTTTCTCACGATGAGCATGGCTCAAACGGGATTAGAGTCTATGTTGAGTAAGTCTTAGATCACTATTTGAATTACAATAAGAAAATAGTGGAATATGATGGAATAATCTTTATCAAGGTATCAAAATGTGAAGAGTTTTCAATAAAACCAAAGGGGGAGATTGTTGGGAAAAAATCCCTCAAGGTAACATTGAAGCATTTTTGGGTTGATTGTGTTTGTTGAAAAAACAAGTTTCCATGGTTTGTTGTGGAGTTCCAAATTTTTTTTACAAGCCATGTTGACAAAGATCTAAGAAAAAGGAATTAATTCCCTGGAGGTGGTATAGAAAGTCAGTATACAATGTAGTGTTGTTTCCTAGTGTCTTCCAAATTTTTGGGCCTCTAAATCAGGAAAATGGAGAAAGGTGTTTTTGGAAAAGAAATTTTATGTAAGATTAATGGTGGTTTGGAATGTTGTGTGCAAGGATTATTTTCAGATCACCACATTAAAATATGGAAAAGGCATGAAGTGTGAAAAAGATTAGAATTTGTGTGAAAGATGAGTTTACCTGAAAGAGGATTACGAGCCTAATGCGACACCAAATGACGTTTTACGTTCTCATAGAGGATCTTATTCACATAGAGGAAGATGTTTTAGGTTCTTGTTCACAAGGCTGGCTGAGCCTATAAATATATGGATACCCCCTTATTTGAGAATCTCGACCCTTAGATAAATCTTAGGCTCTAAATCACATAAGAATTGTGTGAAAAGGGAGTTACATGTAAGAAAAGTGTTAAATGTAAGAAGGAAGTTGCAAGAATGAGGGTTTTCATGACAAAGAATAAATGTTGTGTGCAAGGCATTGAAGTTGCTTACATGTCATCCAAAAGTTGTGCGGAAGATTAAAGTTTCCTAGTAGTAAAATGGTATAGGGGTATTCATCAATGGGATGAAGGTGAAACTTCAACAGAGCATCCATCTACAACTGAGGATGTATTAATTAGTGATAATGAAGGGAACTAAAAATCTATAAATTGTGGGTGGATCCCTTTCAAGAGAAATGAGAAAAGGAAGAGGAAGGAAACAATCCTTTCCACTAGTAGTGATCCAGAGAAATAGGCATAGGGGGTGACCCCTTGGGGATACAGTGACCACACCCTAAACCTTGTAAAGGCAGTGAGCCTGGGTATAGAAAAGATCTAGCCCAAACCATCATTATTGAAAATTATCCTTAGTGAATTTGGTACAATCAAAACATCACCGCTGTATGCTCCTTGGATGTAGTCCAGTGAGGGTGAACCAAGTAAAAATCACTAAATCCTTATGCTTTCTTTGCTGTATTACATTTAAAGCATCATTATCAGATGAAAAGGAAAGAATAAGATCAGCATCAACACTAAAGTGAAATTAAAGTTACCCTTATAATAAAGAGGTTATGATATAGTGGGGTAGGAAGAATTTAGAAAAGAATATCGATACCTAGATTCTCCCCCCTCTTAGGGTACTAGAACCCTTTTGGACTTATAAATATTTTTATTATATAATATATGATTATAAAATAGGTTTCTCGTGGAGGTAGCAGCTCCCCCACATGACCTATTTCCATTGGCCATGTGGTCAGTGGCAGTAAGGGGTCCCCCACATGACCTATGTATATATGCCAAGTGGATCATAGTGGTAGGAAATCCCCAATGATATCTATTTCCATGTCCCATGTGTCCTATGGTGGTATGGGTTCCTTAGTAGGACCTATTCCCACTCGACATATGGCCCGTTACATAAAGGGGTCCCCCGGGAGACTTATTTCCATGGGCCATGTGGACTATTGAGGTAGGGGATATTTAGTGGGACCCATGACCATAGGAATCATTTACCATAACTATAAGTTCTTACCATGACCTTGTTTAATTGATATCACCATACATGCTTTAGTTCATGACCATATGATACCTCACTCATGGCTGCATGATAGTTTACTATCGTAGCCCATGTGGCCCTTAGAGGTAGGTGATCTTATAGATTGAGGGGACTGATTGGGATTTGAACTACACTGGGGGGGGGGGGTGAATTAATGTTGGTGAATTTTAATCCAAATTATATTTCAAACTTTTATAACTTTTCTTTCTTTACCTATTTGACTTGTTAAAGTGTATGGGTCACTCTTGTTCTCTCATATCACCTTAAATATTTCTTATAGCACAATGTACACACACAATAGGGAAGAAAAATTTACATGTTTCACCACTCAATATGATATCGATCATCCTTGGTGTGAACCAATAAAGCCCAAGGTCACATGATCCACTAGTAATATCATGTGAATCATAAAGAGTAGAGAAAATACTTAAAACTCACATGAACATATACCAACTATAATATCATTAATCCCACACAAAATTACACCCCATAATATTATAATGAACTTTAGGGATGATAGAAATGACTTCTATCACTATTTTAGAAATATACCTTATTTTAGATATTCTTCTTCTTTCTTATTTTTCTTATTCCCTTGCACAACATACAATATTTTCTTCCTTTTGTATAAATAACACTATACACAATAGTTTCTTATTATGTTATAGTGAAAAGTAATGTAGAACTAGATCTATTCTTCTCTTACTTATTCTTATTCAAATATTATACTCTGAAACACTTCCTTCTTCTATAAACTTCATGACCAACTCAAACATTTTTTTAAATCATCCCTCTTCATCACTTCACCTTCAGTGCACAACATAGTAAACCAAATCTATTTTTTTATTTATAGGTTTTGAAACACAGTATAGGCTAAAGTAAAATGTAAATAGGGGAGATTAATTGACTTTAAAAACAATCAAAAGATGATGCTATAAAATAAAAAGTGATTATCAGGAGAGGAATTGATTTTGGTATAAACAAATCAATGTAAATCCAACACAGTATAAATTAAAATTTTAAGAATAGTAGAAAATAAATTATGGAAATAAAAAATGAACACTTTAATAAAGTAGTTAGATAGTATCTCAAGAATAAGCCCCTATGTCTTCTCCTATCAAAAAGTCTTGATAGGGTTATATTTATACCTTGGTTTTAGTAGAAACCAAGAACCAAAGAAGAAAAAAGAATCTACTAGTTTTTATGAAAAATAATAAAACATAATACCCTTAGTTTAATGAAAACCAAGAACCAAGAACCCTCACTTTAATGATGGAGAGAACTTAAAGTAGAAGATGATTTAGATGAAGGTTTTTTTAAAAACACTTTATGAAGCACTCAACTATCTCGCGAAGATTTAGAAGAATATTAAATATAGAGATAAAGATAAGGTATAATAAAAGCCTTTAATAATTCAAAAAATAAATAAATAATAGTAAAAAGATAATGAAAATAGAGAAAAAGGATTATAGTTATTGAAGCTTGATTATATTTTCGGTATTGGGAGATTCCTAGAGATTACATGAAAAATAAAATTGTGGATCAATTAAGAATTTTTTGAATGTAAGTAGATGTTATAGGTGTCATTGTATGAGATAAAATCCTAAAATGGGTTTATTTATAGCATTTATATGTTTTAGAGGATCCTTGGGTCAAATAAATCCTTTAACAATCTGAATCAAGGCTTTTAGACTAAGAATCAATAACCCTTTGACTATTCTGGATTGAAGACACTGGCTATTCAGTGAAATTTATGTAGCTTTATATTTTTCAACAAACTCCACCATCTTCTTGGCGAGATCCACTGGCTAGTTGGTGGGATTAATAGTACTATAGGTGGTCCTGTTTACTCTAATAGTTGGTCATTTCCTTTTTACTGGATAGTCGGTGTGTTTTGACTAACTAGGAATTCAAGGAATCCTTTTATCCTCTTTTATGCCTTCATTTGGTCCAGAAACTTCCTTTGATGATGCCTAAAAAATATTACCAAAATAATCCCAAAATAATGGTTATAAATACTTTTAGTGATTTTGAAAATAAAAAAAATAAAGGTTAAGAACATAGAATAATTCATGCAAGAATGTGGTTAGGTATATTCTTTTACTTGGCATAGATAATTATTCAATTTTAAACAATAATCTCAAACCTCCCACACAACAACATATTAATTAACCTAAAATAATATATATGGTTACAAAAATTTAAAGCATCATTACTTCTTCCCATGTTTTTATCTTCTATCTTCATTTAAAATAAAATGTGAAATAAATATTTTCAATTAAAAATATTATCAATAATTCAAAACCCTTAGATATTGGAGCTCCTTTTCATTGATTAGATCCACAATTCTCAACCTTAAATTATTCTCTTTTAAAATTATTGAAGACTTGGAGCTATAAAACTCCTAAATAAACTTCATATATTTTTATTTAATAACAATCATGGATTAAACATTATTTGAATATTATCCTTTGATCGATGATAAATCCGGTATATTAAAACACTTTCACTTACGTTCATGGATATAAAATCACATGCGTGTAACATCAAACATGCATTCTTCATTCACATCTTACAGATCATGCTTTCTTCTTCCCCATTTCTCAACTTCTCCTACTTTATCTGTCCATGATAATTGAAATTAATTAATTATGATATGAATATATGCTTGAATGGTTAATCCTGATTCATCATTCATAACTTCCATTATGGTGTAAAGCATCATGTAAATATTTTTCATTCTAAAAAAATTGAAACTCAATAAAATAGAGTATCATATATTTCATTTCAGAACTGAATAACCTAGAATAATCTAAATTATTCATGTGATTAATATCATGAACTCATATCCTTAATTCTCAATACAAAAATTCTCCACAATTATTAATTATTTATTCTTTTATAGATGATGATGATCCATACATTGATCATAATCACCCTTGTATCATTGAATTCCACTTACAATATTCTCCTTATATATTTTTCAATCATTATGATAATTCTTGTCATGATATATCCATCATTTAAGAACTAATTACTTTTCCTTGAATTAATAAACCATAACCTTATCCTAATCCCCATTCATGAAATATAGTGATAATTGAATGTAACTATCTTCATACTAAGTTTCAAGACTTACTAGTTCTTCCAATACTCTATCTTCCATTAGGTTGATCATGCACTCAATAAACCTACCATGTGATCCCACATTAAATTGACCTAGATTAAAAATACTTCATATGGTAAGTACACATTTCTTCATTAATAAGGTTCAAATTTCTTCATTTGGAAGGTCCACGTTCCTTCATCCAACCACTTTATCTTCTTACACTCACTTTCTCATAGTTTCTTCAACTGCTGTGTGAAGCTTGTGAAAAGTTATCTTCTTCATGTGGATAGTTCATTAACTAAAACTTATTACTTAATGTGGTGAGTACTATTTCTTCATGTTGTCACTAGAATCACCCTTAATATGGTAGGTACTGGTTCTACATGTGGCCACTTGAATCACCCTTCATGTTGCAGGTACCAATTCTTCATGTGGTTACTTGAGTGACTGTGATACCACCCCTTACGAAATCTTCATCAACCTTCGCAAAAATCATCCACATATATTGTTAATTCTAATAATTAACATGGATGAAACAAATTTCGTAAACTTCTTTATCATAGAGATATATAAACTTATTCACTATAAAATCCATTCTCCATGGAACTAAAACTCTCCCAAAAATATTTGGCCTAAAATATATTTACAAAAAACCATAAAAATAACTCCTAGGAAACTATTTCAAACATAATATTCTAGGCTATTTTATAATCATTAGACAATATATTAGGTTCTCTTCTTTTTCAAAAAGATTATTCTTCACATAATATTGATATCTATTTATAAAAAATAAAACTCACAAAAATTGGACTCAACAATAGACACATGAAATTCCTTCAACATGTCTATATATTGTCCTAAAAGCATGGTTATATATACAATTTATATAGAACCATATTTATAAGGAAATGTTACGGTATTTTTATCATATTACTCTGATACAAAGGCATCTTCCTACAATTCTCTCTTTATCATGATTTTCTTATGATGCCTAAAATGATCAGTTTGATTTTGAATATGGTATGTTTTTATAAAAATTATAATACCACGACCAATTCCAAGAGTACTATTTCATGGTCATAAAAAACTAGGAACCAAAATGCCTATTTTTATTGTGGTTACTCCATAATACTCGAAAAAATTATTTTTTCTATTATATTTGTTTATTTGAAAATAAAACTAAACATTGATATAATTTATCTCATACTAATGAAGGGTCTTGGAGGGATGAAATTCATACAAAACATAGAAACCAAGATTTATCTATACATTTGTAATGATTAATAAAAAAATAAAGACTGACATACTTCACACCTCTTTGATTTATCCTATCTAAGATTTAAATGATCTTTATGTAGATCAATAAGGATAAAAAATGAATTCCTATTCCCTAGGGTATCTATAGATTATTAGAATACCCTAATGATTTGAAAGGATTTTCTTTCGGGAATAGTCCTATATAAAATTTATTAAAATATTTAAGGAAACATGATATATGGATTTCATTATTGATGAGTTCTCATAAGAGTTTCACAATCATAATTACCTTTCATGAGAATTAAACCAGTTTTATAGGATTCATAAGACTAAAAATTATTTTCCAATATTTATGAGATGTTCCATAAATGTACTCCAAATTTTTAGATCCTTAAAACATTTTTGTTTAATCATCACATTGATTATTTAGCATCTAAACAATCATGAAATATTTTCAAACCCCTAAAATTCATCATAATATGATGAATAACCAAGAATGATATATTTTAGAGTGGGAGATGATGGGAGTTACATGAATTATAACATAATAAAAAAATCCCAAAAATTTCACTATGGTATAGTGATTACTACTATACTATAACCAGTTATACAGACCACCATGACATAGTGACTGCCACCATGTCACGATGCCTTTAGTATACACCTCAAGAAATAAATAAATTATGTGATCTCACTAAAGTTGTTGGAAATAGATATTAAATTTTAATGCTTCCAAATATAATTGATAGCAGTGATTTTTTAGATATTTCAATAGGAAAATAATTTTCCAAAAATCATTAAATAAATATACGATACGTTCCCCAATAAATTTTTGGATTAGTTATCCAAACTACTAATAATATTGAATACTAATAAAATTATTATATAAATATTATTCATCTTGATATAATTGATTAAAACATCTGTATATGAATCCATGAAGGGTTTATATTTCCAAATGCATATCGATATTTATGAAAGTCTCACATAACATGATAAATTATTATATGGGGTGAACTGAAAATATATATTTCATAAATTAATTTTGAAATATATTCATAAAAAGAAGAATTTAAAATTTATTTTATTATCAGATAGTTTTTATAAATTGATTCTTTTGGATTAATCCACATGTTTTGGATAACATAAAAACTCCTAAAGAGTTTTCAAAATCAATATAATTTTTAATGGTAAAATTTTAAGGAATACACATACATTTTTAATTAGTCATATAAAAGATAGAATATTAAATATTAGAATGATTATTTATATTCATGAAAACAAAATTAATTAATATTTGAATCTCTTTCCTGAATGTATGATATAATCCATTCATGAGGATATGATGAAGAACATATTTTGTGACCAATATAAGCTCTTATTATAGTGAATTTGATGCAAGGTAATATTATACTCCTACTATTTGATATTTAAAGGGTATAAATGATAGGATTTTTCAAAATTTAGAATAAAAATTTGTTGGTTATGTTAATGTTGGATATTTATCATGTCCATATAAAGTTATATCTCAAAAAAAATATTTATTAACATATGGTGGAACTACCATTTTAGGGCATTCTATAAAGTAAACCATTTTTGTGACTTTCTATAATCTTCATCAGTTGATTATGATTTATGTTGAAAGTAAATAATGTGTTTGGTGGATATCATTTATTTATAATTTCATAAATAATCATTTATTAGATATGAATAATGATATTTTCACCATATTATATTAAAATAAATCAACTTATATAGCATAATTGAAGGGTCAGTATGTCAAAGGTGATGGAATAAAATATATCTCTCCAAAATTATTCTTTACTCATGAACATAAAAAATTGGTGAGATTGATATCCAACAAACAATACATTATGATAATATTAAAAATTTGTTCCTAAATACATTACCAACCAAAATGTTTAAGAATTTGATTTATAAAATTTTTATGTGAAGACTTATCATGATATAATATGGAAGAGTTGGGAGTGTGGTAATATTTTAATATCCATCATGTTTTTTCCTATGAGTTTTTACTGATAATGTTTTCAATAAGGTAGCATGAAATTTTCATGGAATTAAATAAATTTAGGTTTACTTGTTTTTTTCCCGTATGGTTATTTTATGTGAAGGATAAAATAATATTTCATGAAATTGATGATATCCAAGGAGAGTTTTATAGATTAGTGTTTTTGTATGAATGTCATCATTATATAAGTATGAGGATTATTAATTTCTCATTTGAACCATTAATATCCCAACTCGTTATCTTCTAAACTTTCATCAACATCTATTAATCAGGTGGTCAATCTGACCATTGCATTTGATATGAAAAATGAGTATTAATCAATACCATTAGTTATAATATCAGGTAGCCTATATATATATATGGGTGTGACAATGTGATAATGAAATATGAATTTTGGATTTGATAATTTCTCTTGATCCATGGTTTACTTATTTTACTCTTTATTTGCATGATGCACTAATTCTCTTTGATTCACCGACATTTAACATTATGTTTTATCTTTGATAAAAATCAAAATTCATTTACAATCAACAATGAGGTCCTGATTTTATATAATTAATTATTTTAATAGGTATCATAATCCCATTACATAATAAAAAAATATTTTTAAAATTTTAGTGTTAGAAAAGGTTGAATCTATTTTTTATGGATAAGAATATTTCATATTAAAAAATAAATTTTCTTTATTGATTATATCAATAACCAATGTTAATGGACTATTAAAACCCTAACCTCTTAGAAATATGAGGTCGAATAGGTGATGGGTAACTAAGAAATGGAATTTTGAAAACATGAAATAATGAAATTAATCTTTATTTTATACAAATGTTGTTCAAATGATACTTCACCATTTTCACTTCACAAACACCAACAACCCTAAGACAAATACATTATCTATTCATTATATAATTTCCTACTACTATAATTATTTATATTTTATTTTAAACTAATCAAATATATATCCCATTAGGTATTCCATACAAGGAATACGTCTAGTATTTATAATGATAGGATCACCCAATCATTGGAAACTGAATAAAAAATTTATGTCTGAAGCCATCAATAGCTCAAAAGAAAATTGATATGTTTTTTCAATGACATATTCATTTTCTCTTTATAAAAACATAATTCTCATAGCCATATATATTTTTTACTTTATTATTTAGATTCATCTAATACATAGAACAAATTATACTATTTTATTTCATACACAAGAAATGTTATTTATTTTGTTAAGAAGAACCTATGTGCTTGACATTAAATTTACATTTCTATCAATTTTTGAGAAAATAATTCTATCCTTTATTAGTGTTTTTTTAGCACCCATAAAGTGTACCCTATATATATAACATATATATACATATTTATATATTATTATATATGATATATATATTTATATAATATATAATTATATAAATACTATATATATATATTTATAAATATTTATATAATTACAATAACACACAAATATTATAAAATATAGTAATATGAACCATAAACATTAATATATAAATACATTAAATATTTTCATATTTAAAATTTTATGTTTATTTTCATGTTATATAATTTATAATAAATATAAATATTTATAATTGTATATGTGTGAGTGTTTATATACATATTAACACTTATATATATAATTATATATTTATGTAAGAAAATAAATATATATGTAGTATATGTAAATAAATATATAAATAAATTATGTTTTTACTTATAAAATGCATATTTAGAAATATTAAATCATATTATAATTAAAAATTATTACCAAAATTATTTTCATTAATTATGTGACAAAAGAATTACAAATTTATATTAAGCAATAAAAATATTTAATAATGTATTTAAATATATTATAAATATGTATATGTAGATATAGTATATTATAAATTTATTTAGATAATTATACACACATATATAAATATATTATATAAATGAATGCAAATATACATATGCAAATGTATTTAAATATAAATAAATATTTGTGTGTGTATAAATATATATAAACTAACGTTTATTTATTCAAGTATATTTCCATTAATATATGTATATATATAATTATATAATTATAGTTAGTGTTGTGACTTGAATCATGTTTTACATGGCCCAAAAAGCTCATGGTGTGACAAAAGAAAAAAATAGTAAAAATAGTGGTTCAATGATAGAAGTCGAGAAATCGGGTCAAAGGGTTTAGACTATAAACCATTATTGATCCAAACCAAAAGAATGGGCGTGGATTCCCTACAACATGGGCTAGTTAAAATTAGGGTTTTCAAAACACACACACACACACACTCACACCCAAACATTTTATTTCTTAATATTTTATTTATTTTCTGTTTTTATCTCAATTTATAAGATTCTTTATTTTTTAAGGAGTTTTATTTTTTTTGGAATTCGACAGTTCTGGGCTACAAAAGGGTCTTGCCAAGACCCATGGGTGTCATATTTCAACCTAGGACTTTATCTTGAGGTATCCGTATTTCAAGATTTCATATAGTTACAAGAATGAATCACTATACAATAAAACCCAAGTAGTGGAATTATTTTTTATGTAAGTGTGTCACAATTTAATGAGGGTTATTGATGATGTGATGTGACTCAGGTCGCGAGGCCTCTTTTATTTTTGGTTTGATTGATGTGAGTCACACCACTACTAGTGAGTGTGACTATTTTAGGTGGAATTTCCCTATTCGTTAATAATTAAACTTAAAACCATGATTATTTTCTTATTTTAATTCATTATTTAGACACTCTATGATAATATTGAGTGTTCTTATTGATATTTTTAAAGGAATCCAAATTTACACTAATTGTTCATTGGATAGAAAGGTTTTATTATTTATTTTAAAGAATTAAATTAATTTTCACATAATTATGCACATCGAGTGTTTTATTTGATGTCAAAATGGGTTATTTAAAGGAATTTCAACATCAAAAGAGGTGTTTTAGTATTCAAACTAATTTTAAATATTATAATTACAAATTATAGGTGAAATTGGATTATTTTTAAAGGTTTTCCTATTTTATTTTGTTATTTAATATTCTTGATGAAGTTTATGTGATTTAAATTTTAAATAGAGCTTTAATAGCTTAGTTTTTATAGTAATATTTACTAGTCCTGATTATCAATTTTTAAAAAGGCTTTCTCAAAGTAAATTTTCCATCAAATCATCCCTTTTATTTTTTATAAAATTTAATGAAAGTTTATTGGCTAGGGGATTTTTTTATATTATTTTATTGATTAAAAAGGGGATACTTATATGAAGTGTGTTTGGAGCTTAGGGTATGATTTTAACGTTTCTTATTAAACATGTATATGATCCTTATATTATGATCAATTTCTCAACTCAATTTCATGAAATTGGAAACCAAGAGTACCTTGGTAGGATATCTAGGTTCAAATGCTTCACTAGTGTATGAATTTTATATACTAGGGACCCTAAGTGTGGGTGCACCCTATATTGTGGAGTTTCCCCTTCAGTAAGGATAGGTAGGACAAGACCGAGTATCAGGGAAATTGAATCACATCAGGTGTGGATTATATTGATTATATTATTTTTTTAATTGAATTATCTCTATGATTCTTAGGTTTACATAAATTTTATGATTATACTATCTTTATGATCATTAGATTACAATTTTTCTATGATTTAATTTTATTATGTTTATGTGACTAACATCATGGGTGTTTCCTTTAATATAAAAGTGTAACTCTTTTTCCAAGGTTATTTCAACTGAAAAATATTAGTACATTTTAGTTTTCTTCCTTATTTTATTTTATTAATTATTTTTTAAGTGCATTTTTTTGAAATGTTTATTTTTTTTGAAAGTTTTATATTTTCAAAAATATATATTATAAACTCAATTATGGAAATGTGGTGAATGAAGTATTTTGAGAAAAATGAGATTAAGCTATGTATCAACATGAATTTTTTTAAATTAAATTTAAAGTATTACTTTTATAATGTATTTAAAACTAGAATGAAATGGATTTTTCTCTAAAGGTTATGCATAGAGTGTTGGGAGGATACCCACTAGGAATTTTTTCTCATGTATATAGACACACACACACACGAACATATATTTAAGGTTCAAGATAGGTTCCACATAGACCACTATAGGAAAACAGAATATTTGCGACGGGATACCATTGCAAAAGACCTTTTGTGACGGATCTCTGTCACAAATTGCCCGTTGTCGAAAATGGCATCGCAAATAGGTGTTTTTGCGGCGGTCCCGTCGCAAAAATAGTATTTGTGATGATATTTTTCCCCCGTCGCAAATTGGTTTTCGTTTATATTTAAAAAAGGTATTTGCGACGGGCCATCACAGATATATTAGTTGCGACAGGTTTCTGACCCGTCGCAAATGAGAAATTTAAATAATATTTGCGATGTAGGTATTTGCGACGGACCGTCGCAGAAATAGTTTTTAAGACGGGTATTCTTCCCGTCGCAAATTGGACAGTGATGTTTTTTTACGACGGGGTACCCCGTCGCAAATACTAAAAAAAATAAAATAAAATAAAATAATTAATACAAATCGTATAATATTATATAAAAATAATAAAAATATTAATAATATAAAAAAATTATATTATTATAATATAAATAAAAAATATAAAAAATATAATTATGTAATATTGATATAAAATAACAATAATATGAATATAAATAATATAATATTATATAATAATACGAATATTAATAATATAAAAAATTAATATAATAATATTATTATTAAATTATGTATATAATAATAATATTTAATATTAATAATATAAATAAATTATATTATTATAATATTAATAATAAAAAATATATATAATATAATTATGAAATATTAATATCAAAAAATAATAATAATATGAATATAAATAATATATTATTATATAATAATAATACTAATATTAATAATATAAAAAATTAATATAATAATATTATTATTAAAATAAACATACATATTTATGAAAAAATAATATTAATAATATTAATATTAATAAAATTATAAAATTATAAACTTCTCAATATTAACAATAAATATAAAATATTAAAAGTAATATTACTAAAATAAACAGACATTAAAAACAATACTGATAAGTAATAAAATATTAAAAAAAATAAAAACAAATTAAATCAGGCAATATTCGTACCAATATGAAAGAGGAATTATAAATAGTTAATATGACAATAAACTACGAACTTAAATGTTTATTACATGTGAAAAGATCACTGGGGGGGGGGGGTGGATAATCTGGAGGACCTGGAGGAGGTGGTGGAGGAAAATCCATCCCTAAACTATGAGTTAGATGACACATATAATCCATCTGCTCCTGATGTTGCTCCCCATATCGATGCCTCTCCTCATCCTGCTGCTGATCCTACCATTGACACATCACCTCATCGTGTTGCTGATGCATCTGCTTTTGCCTCTAACGAAAATCCTCTATAAGCTGACTCTGAGCACACAACTGCTCTAGATACTGTGAGGTAGAAGATGATGTCTCTCCACAAGCTCCTATAGAGCCGAACACCGACATCGCAGAAGTACAATAATAATCTTCATGAGTTAAATGAGAGATGATACCAACTACTCGGCCCTTTTTGAAGCCATATTGGGTCGCCTGCATCCATGCCGTCTCATCAAAATGGTGGGCACTAGTCTGATCACCCGTCTCGTCTTGACTCTCAGCCCGTGTCTGAGAGGTCGTGTCCTTATATGACTCATTAAGTTTCAATTAGAAATTAAAATAATGAAAAGTTTATATGAATTTAATTTTCAAACTGAAAAGAAAATAATACTGACCATAATATAACGCTGGCGGTCACCTCTAATCTCTCCAGTAGCCGGATCAGTGTACATCCTTCGATAAACGCCGTACTTTGTAATACCGGGTTGCTCGGCTTTCTATATGAATATAAAATAAACTGTTTATATTTAAAGTTGTATAAAATATTAAAAATCAAGTACTTACTAGACACTCTCTATGCGTACTGAATGTATGACTACCAGCTCGATGCGTCACCTCTTGTCTCCCCCGATTCTATCGACCCAATGCAGATCTCCTCTGAAACCCAACACCCAACTAGTGTGTACATAATCCATCCCAAACATGAGATGAAATGTACTCTGTTCGGTGGGCTCTATAGGACTCATCAAATTCTGTCACTCCGGCTTTCCTCATAGCCGCCTTTCTCAGATTATGAAAAAACTGACGGAAACGGTCATGCATAGACACCACCCATGCCGCGTGGATAGTGGCATGCATGTTCTCTTCGATGGGATACCATAAACACTAATATAAAGTTATTAATGAATTAAATTTCAAAATAAATAATATTTAATTACGTACCAGCCAATGATCGAACATGGTGGCCTACAAATCAGCGGGAATCTAATCCCATGTGAGCCAGGGCTGAGAAGAATAATTGCGCAAGATAGCGCCCCCCTGTCCAATATCTATATACGTAAAACTGTGGAAAAAGAAAAAATAATCAAATAATTAAAATATAAATAAATTATAATGAAAGATAACTAAAATATACAGGTTGCCATACCACCACATGTGCGCATCGAATCCAAGAGGTGGATGTCACTCTGGGATAGGATCTGGAATCATCAGTCTGGAAAGACCACGCCCCCTCCGAGTGCTCCCTATAGTGCCAATAGCCTGAGGGTCAGATGACTCAAGAATCTAGTCATCCATAGGTAGATCCGCCTCCAGCAACTGACGATACGTTTCTGAGTCCATCTGAAACATGAAATGATTGTTATTTGCAAACAGTTAAAAATAACTATTATGTATAAATATATATTTGTTATGATTCTAACCAGCATTTTACTATTTCAATGTTCATCTTCATCATCATCTTCATAGTTTTCATTGTCAATGTCTTCATCTTCCTCATCAACATCATAAATTTCCATATTAGTTTCACTTTCATCATCTCTTGTCATTTCAAATTCAGTTGTAACATCATTTACAACATCGTGACCATCGACCCTTAACTGTGGGGTGTCATCCTCAATATTCATGTCTCTTTGTGAAAAAGATATGTTTTGAGGAGTGTCCTGAAAAATTTCATTGTCTTTCACTTCAGTGGAACCAAATTCAGTTTGAGTAAACTGATTTTCTTGAGATTTAACTTTTATTATACTCCACCAATCATCAAACTCTTTTGCAGTAGCACAATATTTTGCATAATAAATTTGATGTGCCTGATGAGCCAATAAAAATTGTTCATTTACTGTAAGAAGACTTTTATGTTTAATATCAACAATTCCATAAGTCGGATGAATACACAATCCTCTCTCAGTATCCAGCCATCGACATTTAAACATTGTTACATAATTCTGTCCCAAATAACACAGTTCAATAATTTATTTAACCATGCCATAAAAGTAAACTTCAATATCTCTATGATGTGATCCCTTCAAACAAACACCACTATTCATTGTTTTATTTGATTCCCCATATGCACGTGTATGAAAGCGATAACCATTCACCACATATGCATTATAAGATTTAACCATTATGGATGGTGGGATACTCAATATACGCAATCAACTATCAATCTTATCAGCATGTACTGATACCTGAAAATTTGTAAAACATTTATCACTATTACAAGTAATAAATTGATTTTATATGTAAAACCAAAAAAGAATCTACGTTACCAGTTTTTGAAACCAGTAGGCACATTTTTTTTTCCGATGTTCTTCTAAGCCAGCTGCTGTAATTTGTGGAAATTGTTTCTTGATATGATCATCATATAACCTACAAATACAATATGATTAATTTTCTGTAGAAAAATCTATAGAATAAGGGATAGAAGCACTCACTGTACAATTGGTGACATTTCTTCACAGTTGAGTAGAACATATTTATGAGCTCTATGATGTTCATAATCTAAAATCCATCTATCATGAACTCCAAAAAATCCATGTTTGGTCTGATTGACAACTGATAATTGATTTTTCATATCATCATCAACATTCCCCTCATTCCAACCCATGTGGTTAAATTTTGAGGGATATTCAGATTCAAAACAATGAGAGAAGAATAAAGCAATTTCCTCTTGCAAATAAGTTTCAGCAATTGAGCCTTCAACTGATGCTTTGTTACGTACTTTTTCCTTCAATTTATTCATGCATCTCTCAAATGGGTACATCCATCGAAACTGAACTGGACCTCCACATTTTTCTTCATGTGGAAAATGTAATATAAAATGTTCCATTGAGTCAAATAAAGTCGGCGAAAAGATTTTTTCCAGTTTGAATATAATTACAAAAACAGCTTCTTCCAGTTTGCTTAGTGTATCGTAGTCTGTTGTCACCGCACACATGTCTCAGAAAAAATATGATATATCTGTTATCAAATCCCAAATATTAGAATTCAACAAACCTCTTAATCCAATAGGCATAATTCTTTCCATTATAACATGACAATCATGAATTTTTAATCCGGTAATATGACCATTTTTAACACATCTGCCCAAGTTGGAAGCATAGCCGTCTGGAAGTCTCAAATCTACAATCCACTGACAAAATAATAAGCGACTCTCTTTGGCCAGTGTATAAGCTACTTTTGGCTTCATTAATCTCTGTGATCTGACATTTTCAAACAATTCAAGTTCAGGTCGCCTACAAATTTGGGCAAGATCTAATCGTGCCTTTACATTATCTTTGGTTTTACCTGGTATATCCAAAACTGAATGAAATAAATTATCAAAATAGTTCTTCTCAATATGCATGAAATCCAACATGTGTTAGACCAACAAATCAGACCAATATGGAACTCTGTACCTGAGATCCTTTTTGGAGGTTCATCTCTTTCAATTCTGACTTTTCTGAAATGAGATTTATTCCTCCAAAAAGGATGATCGATTGGAATAAATCTGCGATGATAGTCAAAATAACAAGGTTTTTTTCCATTCACAAGTATAAATGCTTTGTTGTCTCCCATACAGTAAGGACATGATTTTGGACCATGTGTACTCCATCCAGATAACATGCCATATGCCTGGAAGTCACTAATTTTCTACATCAAAGCAGCTTTCATTACAAAATTCTATTTCGCAGCAGCATCATATGTACCAACACCATGACTCCACAATAAATTTAACTAATCAATCAATGGTTTCAAATAAACATCAATATTATTTTTCGGATGTCCTGGGATTAATAATGTCAAAAAGATATAAGTCTCTTTCATCAACATCCATGGAGGTAAATTGTACGGAGTTATAAAGACAGACCAACAGGAATACTGACTACCAAAAGATCTAAATAGACAAAAACCGTCAGTAGAAAGACCCAATCGCACGTTCCGGGATTCTAAAGAAAAAGATGGATGCACTTGATAAAATTGTTTCCATGAATCACCATCAGATGGATGAATCAAGATTTTAATATTTGAAATATTTGTTTTGTGCCATGATATCATTGTCGCTGTGTTCTGAGACATAAATAAACGTTGCAACCTGGGTGTAAGCATGAAATATCTCAACTGTTTTACAGGAATCTATCCAGACTTCTCTGATTGAGCTTATTTATACCTTGATTGTCTACATGTGGTACAACTATCCAACAACTAATTTTCACCAGAATATAAGATGCAATCATTTGAACATGAATGGATCTTCTGATAACTAAGGCCCAGATTAGGAACCAGTCTCTTTCTCTCATAATAATTACCAGGCATCACATTTCATTCAGGTAATAGTGCTTTAACTAAAGAAAATATCTGATCAAAACAATTATTTGAAATTCCATTATCTGATTTAATAGCCATAAATTTTGAAACTGCTTCTAATTTTCTTATCTTGCAACCAGGATATAATGCATCCTCAGCAGACCTGAACAACTCAGAAAATTCAGATGGTGCCAACTCGGGAGGTAAATCAACATCATCCTCGATTTTAGTTTTTTGAATGGATGACCCTGTAACATCATGTACTAAATTCTGAAACCGTGATGGATCCAGAATCAAATTATTAGTATCTTCTCTGGAACTGCGTTCACCGTGTTGATACCAAAAAATATAATTTTATTGAAGACCATAACGCAAGAGATGTTGCCCAACGATGTCAAATGTCTCAAACATTCTCAGAGCACATTTTTTACAAGGATACTTAATTGTCCCTTCTGGAACAAATTTTGGGTTTGATGATGAAAATGATAAGAAAGCTTCAACACCATCAACATATACAGGATTTAAACTAGAACCGTTTAGATTTCTGTGCTGATTCATCGAAGCGCGATCATCTAATAATGATTGATGTTGATTTCCTTGTTCCATATTCATATATATGTTTCTACAAAATTTAAAACCATTACTATTGTTAAATAATTTGATATAAGAAAAACAATATCCTAAAACGAGAAGATACATAATTACAGTTATTTCTTAGTAATTACCAATAATTATAGGCAACATAGTTAGTTTGTAATCATCCCCACTAATTATTATTAATTAAGCAATACTTAGCAGTACTTGAAAAAATGAAATATTCTTGAATAATGAAATAAAATTTTGTAATCATTGTTTTGGAGATTATATTACTAATTATTCTTATTTGTTTCCAGCGGATTGGTGGCAACTCTTTTGCATGACGACTCATCTCCTTGTAAGGAGATGAGTCTTCAGGGAAAAGAGCCTCTTTTTTCCGATGGCTCATCTCTTTTTAAATTTCTCCCAACTAAAATCAGTATGAAAAACTTGCTCTGAAATACGTTAGAGCACATTTTTCATACTAATTTCAGTGGGAGAAAGTAGCAAAGATATGAGACGTTGGACAAAAGGTAGCCGCCAATCCGCTGGAAATTGTGCTAATTTATAACCATGTAGTCGAATTTTTTTGATTTCTGATTAATTATTACTAATTATTACTAATTATTACAAATCTCAATATTTCCAATAGATTTTCTCTATTCTTAACATGTTCAAATCTTAAAGGGTCGTTAATTTTCAAGTCATGCCCAATAAAAAGTTTACGTCAGCCATGTCTAATGTAAACTCTATAATTATCCTTACATGGTTGATCACCTCGCAAGTAGTGTTGCAATAGGATGACACAAGTAATTTCATTCTCGTCTTTAAGAATCATTTCGCATGACCCTTTACATAGATCATTCTTCCTTGAAAAATTAAGATAACTTCAGTATCTTTCCCTTAATTTTTCAAGAAAGAATGGTCTATGTAAAAATCCATGTGATATGATTCTTATAGATGAGAAAGACATGACTTGGGTTGTCCTATTACAATGCTACTTGCGAGGTGATGAACCAAGCAAGAACAATTATAGAGTTTACATTGTACACGGTTGACGCAAACTTTTTATTGGGTATGACCAGAAAATTGGCGACCCTTTAAGATTTGAACATGTTAAGAATAGAGCAAAATTTGTTGAAAATATTGATAATTGTAATATTTTATAATTTTTTTATAATTTTAATAATATTAATATTTTTTTATAAATATTAAGCATATAATAATAAAATAATTATATTATTAGTATTATTTAATTATTAATATTAGAGTAATATAATATTTTATATTATATTACTATTTATGTTACTATTTATGTTACTAATTATATTACTAATTATGTTACTAATTAGAAATGCGAAGATATGCATATAGGTCTGGTGGTTAATCAACCATTGAATAGAAAAACAAACATGATTGACCACTCATCTACCTCAATTTTCTTTTCATTTGTGTGTTGAGGTTGACAGGAAACTTCTACCTCCACATGTAATATTTTCTCTTACTGTCAAAATTATAAACCTCCTCACCTCTATGCTAGCGAGGAGGTTGATAATTTTGACAGTAAGAGCAAATATTACATGTGGAGGCAGTAGTTTCCTGTCATGCCTCAACACACAAAGGAAAAGAAAATTGAGGTAGATAAGCGATCAATCACTCTTTCTAATTTTCTTAATTCTTTTTAATTGTTTCATAATTCTTTTTAATTGTTTCCTAATTCTTTTTAATTATTTCCTAATTCTTTTTAATTGTTTCCTAATTCTTTCTAAGTGTTTCCTAATTCTTTTTAATTGTTTCCTAATTATTTTTAATTGTTTCCTAGTTCTTTTTAACTGTTTCTTAATTCTTTTTAACTGTTTCTTAATTCTTTTTAACTGTTTCCTAATTCTTTTTATCTATTTCCTAATTTTTTTAACTGTTTCCTAATTATTTTTAAATGTTTTTTAATTATTTTTAATTGTTTCTTAATTATTTTTAATTGTTTCCTAATTATTTTTAATTGTTTCCTAATTATTTTTAATTTTTTCCGAATTATTTTTAATTGTTTATTTTTAATTTCTTCCTAATTATTTTTAATTTTTTTCTAATTATTTTTAATTTTTTCCTAATTATTTTTAATTTTTTCCTAATTATTATAATTTTTTCCTAATTATTATAATTGTTTCCTAATTATTTTAATTTTTTCTTAATTATTTTAATTATTTCCTATTTATTTTAATTATTTTAATTATTTTAATTATTTATAATCAATTAAATCTAATTATTTCCTAATTATTTGATAATTATTTTAATTAAATCTAATTAAATCTAATTATTTCTTAATTATTTGATAATTATATAATTATTTCTAATTAAATATAACAATTTCTAATTATTTCTAATTGAATATATTTATTTCTAATTATTACCAAAACATCCTCCGGGAGTGTCGAACCAAGAGTGCAGTAAGACCCGTTGTCGTGTACCAGGTTACCCCGAGTCAAGCTCGAAACACCTTGTCAGAGTTTTCACTCCTTGGTACATCTGTTCTAGATCCTCCTCTACTTGTTCGTATCCAGACAAGGATTATTTGGTACAACCACTTAATCTAATTATATTATATAGCTACTAAACATTCTATTAAAAAAATTAAAATTAACAATTAAAAATAAAATTAACGATTAAAAATAATTGTACAATTAAAGAAAATTTTAAAAATAAAAAATATATAAATACCTTATGTAACACCCCAAGCTTCCACGGTACATTTCCCTTTGAATAATGCAATGGCGTGTGTTGTACGCAACATCGAGTTCTAACACAAACCGCAACCGATCAAACTAGCCGTTAAGAATAGTAATACATAATTTTTTAAATTTTATATTTAAAAATGGACTTTATTTTTGTATTCGTAATATCGAAATTATCTTAGGGTGAAATTTTGGTACTTTTCGGATAACTTTCATATTTTGATGAATAGTGTAAATTACTAAATTTTAATTAAAAACAACTTTTTTAATCAAAATAATTAATAATGATAAATTATGAGTTTGAGTGGTTTTAAAGTATATTTAGAATATATTTTTACCATTTAATACAATGTTGGTCATTGGACATAATTTCATAATTAAACCAAACATAAACAAATATCAATCTTTTGATAGTTATTATATATTAAAAACACGCTTTTTATTTTGACAGTGAGAATTACTTTTAAATTAATTTTTGCCACTTATGTGTTTTGAATTTGTAAAAATGGATTCCATATTTGAAATCAGGATGTACAAATTGTGTAAATAGGTAACTTTTATTTTTAGACATTTTGAATAATTATTTCGGTAAATATTTTACTTACCAGGGTTAATGGGTAAATCCGGTAAATAAGGGTTAAAAAAATTATATTATAATAATACTAAATTACCCTAAAACATGTCCTAACCTTATTGGTGGATACATGTCCAACCTTGGGCATCTTTGGGTCGATTTTGGGACCCCATGGAGCCACTTTTATGTGATAGGGACACTTTATTTTAATTAAGTTAAAACAAATACAGAAATGACATAAGCATATATCTTTTAGAAATTTTTTTTACAAAGGGTTATATATGTTGTATTTTCAACTATAAATATTAATTAGAAATATAAAACGATTTCCTACATAATGGTATTTTATTTATAATTTTTAGAGATTAAATAATTTAATTTATTTTTGACCCAATGATGATGCATTAATTACCATAATAGTGAAAAATTAAAATAATTGATATTATAAATACCCAAATAAATATAATTTGAGACTTTTTATGAATTTAACTAATTTTCTAGGTTAATATGACATGTTAGAAATGATTTAATTAACCTTTTTCGAATTAATCATTCTGTTATGATTTTCAAAAAAAATCAATTTTCCAAATAGTGTCAAAATTGACATAAAAGAGTTTTTAAAACAAATATTATATTATTAATTGATATTAAATTCATAAAAATCTATGGTTCAGCCAAGAGACTTATATCATGATAGGTGTATCATTAATAGACCACTTCGGGGTCGGTTGGATGCATATAGTATGTTTATTAACCATATAATATAAAAATACAAAGAGACATTATAAAAGTGAAACTAATTAACTAAGAGTTAATACTTAAAGATAAGGTTAATATAGTATCCCAAACCTGCCTAAATCCAATTGGTTGAGTGGTTTTCGACCGATCTCCACCTTAAACTCTAAATAATCCACTTTGAAGCCATTATAAACCGAATATGAATTTATTATAAAATAATATTTCTAGATTTTCCAAAGGTGCCCCTCACCCCTCTTATAAAAGGGCACTCCCCCTTCTCATTAATTCACACCTTCAAAGCCTATTGGTTGGGCCAACCCCTTCCCAAATACTCTCAACTTCCCTCAATTCATCCTAGAGGCCTTCCTTTAGTCAGAAATCCAACCTAAGGAGCCCTTTTTATCAAATCAAAAGAAAGAACCTGAAGAAGAGGTAATGATTTCACCACCCTTTTAAAAGTTCATTTCTTCTTCCACTTCTTCTTTATTTGTTATTACCGTTATAAAATAATAAATCTGGTATATTATATATACTATGATGTTATTATAAACATGGTACAACCATATTTCAGTATTCTATCCATCCTTTGAATGACATGTCACCATACGTGCGTACGTACGGCTTACCGTCTCCACGTCGTGGTGTAATTGTTATTCAAAATATTATTATTTGGATGGGTATAATAATGATGTGTAATTCATGTAAATAATAAATATAACATGATAATGATTCTTTATATATGATATACCATCCAATTAAATATTATTTTTATATAAAAAGAATGACATTGTCACACGTGCGTACGTACGGACTACCGTCTCCACGAACGCGATGACATTCATTCTCCATCGTATCAATTTAAGAATAATTATCATTTAATGATTAAAAATAATGTTTAAATAATTGACATAATTCTGCATATGAATAATATACATCCCATTAGTAACAAATATGGCTCAAATAACAAATAATATAAAAGAAAATGAACCCGTTAACACCCGAAACGATGATTATTCTAAGATATTATTAACAAATAAATGTTAAAAGATCATATATGATATCACATTAATGAATATGATAATTGTATAATTCAATAAAAATTATTTCACCATTATACAGGAGGTTAACCTACCCTCTACCATGGAAAAAGTACAAAGTAAGGGGTTTCTTATCTCACTTTTAAATCCGTGAGATTTCCATTATTCACGGCTTATTTATTGCATGTGGTGTGTGTATTGCCCATGTTTGTATTCATTGTGTAATATACTTTAATTCATGTATATTTACATCATCATTTTATGACCATTCTTTCATGGTTGTATGTTTCTTATGTTACCAAATTGATAAGGGAATTTGAAATTTTAGTTTCCACTCATTCGGCTTTACGCATACTGTATTGATTATTTTACTCAAAGATTATGTGTAGAATCACTATTCATTTGATTATGTCATAATTTCCACTCCCCTTTCTATGGATATAATTTTTATACACATAATGACTCCATTGATAAATTCTGAAGTCATCGGTATGAACTTGATAAGAGTAATTTTAACTCAATCTCCATTTATTGAGTTAAATATCCAATTCATTGGTGTTATTTTTACAAGAATATGTGTGAATGTAATATGATTAATTTACACTAAATATCCAATCATATTGAGTGTATTTATATTTTTCACACATAATTATGTCGTTGATTTATCCTTAACCAAAGGATATGGTCTTTATAAGAGAATTCATCTCAATTTACATTCCATTGAGACTTCTTTGTTGTTATACAACAAATCAATTTTATATGGTGTATATAATGTACTTTGACATAGTATATAATGAATCCCTTTATTTTCATGATATTATAAAGTTTTTATTACCTAAATTAGTTTGATTCAAGTGTCTCTTGTTTGGTTAGAAACTCCAACTAGAATACATTTTAAGTGTTTTAAAGATTGATTATTCTAAATCTTTCTCATTAATGTCCATGTTTTAAAAATGGTTTTAAAGATTTATTTATATGGACATTAACATTTTAAAATCAAAATTCCTTTTAAAAGTTTCAAAGTGGTATGGGACAATTTGATTCTAAAATCTATTTTAAATGGATTCTTGATAAATAGTGTGACTTTTAAATGTTTTCAAGAAAAAGGGGGATATTTCTCTCAATAATTTTAATGATTATTTTCATCTATGTAAATATCCTTCATCATTCTCGATTGAGGTTAATATGATACAATACAATCTTCCATATTGTATCTAATGAGTTTTGTTTGACTGTGGATGTGATATTTTTATACCATTCATGGTTTGTGGATAAATTATTGACATTTCGTATGCTAGTTTTAATATGAATGTTTATGTTATGATTAAAACTTTTCATATGAGGAATGAATTGAACTTAGTAAGTGATGGGTGGAGCCCGCTATAGCTCCTAGATGCATCGGTAGGTCTCATGAGACAAACTAGTGTCTTGGCACAAGGCCTTGAAAAAATCTTATTTGTAGTCTTGGCACGAGGACTTGACTATGTGGTTATGATAGTCTGGTATTATGCATTCCATCATTATGAAAGTGGTTATTGATATTGCATGTGATTGTTCGACTAGTATAATATCCATGTGAATAAGTAAATGGAATTATTTCATTTTATCTTTGACATATTATACTGAAGATCAAGTTTAAAAGGCTTTTGTTTTAGTTATAAATTGCGTTAAGTGTTTATGCTTATCTATGAAAGATTCTGCTATATTGTTATCCTTACTAAGCATTTGAGCTCACCCCTTTCAATGTTTTATTTTTCCCAGGATGTGAAGAAGTAATTTATGAATGAACTGCAGGGATATTATGAGGCGATATGAAGACAAGATGTTGTTGTAGTTTTTTTACCTTATGATGTGATGTAAGACTTATGAATATATCTAGTGTTTCCAAGACTACTAAAATAATCGGTATTTCAAGACTTGATCCTTTGTGATCATTCCTATGTTATGTAATAATGCACTAACTCTGGGTAACTGGGGTTGGGTCGTTGTAGTTGCTATCAGAGGAAGTTTAGTACAAACCTTGGAAGCTAGATTTAGATAATCTCTGATTAGAGCACATAGAACTAAGCTGACTTTGAGGATTAATATATAAGAACTTCCAAGAATTTTGGTATTGTAGATATTTTGTGAGTTTTCCGAGAAATTCATCCCTATCTGGATACGAGCAGGTAGAGGTGGCTCTGGCACAGATGTACCTAGGGGTAAAACCCGAAAACACCGCTTTAAGCTAGACTCGAACGGGAACTGGTGCACGACAACGGGCCTTACTGCACTCTTGGTTATTACACTCCCGGGGGATATGCTTAGGATAATTTACATTTTCTTTACAAACCAATTTGAAGTATTATATATATAAGATGAGAGTAAATGACCTTGGTTAATCCTAATGTGTTTCAAATTGATAATATGGTGACATGTTAATCTCTAAATGATTTTATGACTACTGTTACTAACACAATGCTTTCTGGTTTTAGTCAATGGATGGATTCCAAGGAAGTCATAGTGACTTTGAGAATGATGTACAAGGTGGGAACGGTGATAGAAATGAGAAAAATAATGGAATGTTGATAGGTGTAAAAGATATCGTCTTTATGCCAAATCAATTTTCCAAAAATATGATCAAAAATATATATTAACCAATTCTTGGACTCAACAAAGAAGAGAATGGTGATGAATGATAAGAGCTCCAGCAGTGGAGACCGTGGAGAAAGGAATCCTCAATTTCCATCATGCAGGAAATGTGGAAGGAGACACCCAGGAAAGTGTCTCAATGGGACAAAGAAATGCTTTTCGTGTGGGAAGGAAGGACATAAAGTGAATAATTTCCAAAGAAAAATGAAGAGTACTATAGAAGAAGATAAAAATTGTCCCAAGAGTCCATTTACAGTCATTTGTCGTAAATGTAGGGGACCTGGCCATTACCCGAGTGAATGCCATATTCTATAGGATATTTTTGTGGTCAAAGAAGAAGATATGTAAAAATAAATGGTTGGAGAAATTTTTAAAAAGTATTAGTGCTCCTTGTTGATGGGTTTACTTTGGAATAATTTTCTATTGTATTTGTAACCCCGTAGTTTTCCATGTGAGAATGATATTTGAGGAGTAATTATCTTTTCTCTTGTGGATATAGTTATGAATAACCATTTGGTTTTATATGATCATTGGGTTTGAGGAAATTATAAGTTATTATAATTTTTGATGAAAATGCAAGGTATGAGATAAAATTTGTGGTTAAATTATGTTATGGTTATTTTTAGGAATTTATCTCATTTTGGTAATGTTATAAAATATAGTTTTTAAAAAGGGACAACACACAGACCGTGTGACAACCCGTCACGTCGGACAAAGCTGTTGGAATCGAACCCACAACCAAAGTGCGATTAGGATTTATCGCCAACCACTGGACTACGTGAAGTCCCTGGTTAGTGTGACTATTATTTATAGTTAAATGATTTTATTGATCAATAATAATTTAATTTTGGATCTTATGTCTTATCAAATTAATACCCTTAGTATAGGAAAATGATTTGGTGATTAAGTGATAAATGTTATTTTGGAAGTTGTTCGCTTTGTTGTGAACACTATATGCCCAATGAAAACAGAATAGTATGGAATTTCTTTTGAGGAGGAATGGTGGATTTTTATCTATTTTTTTATTGTGGATTTATAGTGATTTGGGTTATTTATGGAAATGATTAGGTTAATTACTTTTAAGTATGTGACCTTAAGAGTAATTAATGTCATTTGGAGATACAATTTAACGTGGAAGATTACATTCTTATAAGTTTTGGGTTTCAATATTAGTTTGGATTATATTGAAGGATTTTAAGGACAATTGATTATTGAATGGTATTTATTTAACTTTGGGGTATTGACGGTTTAATTTTAGAAATTAAGATTAGTGTTTTTTTCTCTAATGGAATATCTATTTGGGGGATCATCAGATATTATACTAACCATTTTGGTTTTGATTAATCTCTAAATACAAGGTAAATATATAGTTTATCCTACGTGGATCATGTATTTCTATAGAAGTTTATTCTAGCTCTTCCATTGTGACCAAGTCTTCTTGAAAACTCATTGTAAAAAAAAAATGATTTAGTGGTAAAAATTTATTAAAGAATGAAAATCTACTTAAAAAGTAAGTATATCTCTTTATGTTCTTAGTAAATATCATAAATGAATTCCTCGTCCTTATGTAATGTAACTTAAAACAAAAAAATGTTGTCCATTTACTTTTCCTACTGGGAGACTAATGATCGTTTGTCCCAACACAAGTTTGTGATTTTATTATTGTTAACTTTCTCCTGATCATGTTTTATATCCCTCTCCATCAGAAATTAACACTTAGTTTATCGTCCTTATCCATGTTTTCCTACATGGAATCCTAGTATGAGTTATATTGGGTGACCTTTATACCTCTCTTCCTTTCTATTAAAGTGATAGTTTTATTAACTCTTTTTCCGATGTGGGACTTTCCATTATATTCTCAAGCTCAATTTTTTAAAAAAAATTGCGAGGATGAAATTTATTGAAGGAGGGGAGAATGTAACACCCCAAGCTTCCACGGTACGTTTCCCTTTGAATAATGCAATGGCGTGTGTTGTACACAACATCGAGTTCTAACACACACCACAACCGATCAAACTAGCCATTAAGAATAGTAATACCTACTTTTTGAAATTTTATACATTTTATAATTAAAAATAGACTTTATTTTTGGATTCGTAACATCGAAAT
The DNA here is from genome assembly GCA_963277665.1 of Viscum album. Lineage (NCBI taxonomy): Eukaryota > Viridiplantae > Streptophyta > Magnoliopsida > Santalales > Viscaceae > Viscum > Viscum album. The sequence goes on along the minus strand of OY728150.1, from coordinate 1,874,116,511 downwards.
TAGCTTAGGGTGAAATTCTGGTACTTTTCGGATAACTTTCATATTTTGATGAATAATGAAAATTACTAAATTTTAATTAAAAACAACTTTTTTAATAAAAATAATTAATAATGATAAATTATGAATTTGAGTGGTTTTAAAGTATATTTAGAATATATTTTTACCATTTAATACAATTTTGGTCATTGGACATAATTTCAAAATTAAACCGAACATAAACAAGTATCAATCTTTTGATAGTTATTATATCTTAAAAACACACTTTTTGTTTTGACAGCGGGAATTAATTTTAAATTAATTTCAGACACTTCTGTGTTTTGAATTTGGAAAAATGTATTCCATATTTGGAATCAGGATGTCCAAATTGTGTAAATAGGTAACTTTTATTTTTAGACATTTTGAATAATTACTTCGGTAAATATTTTATTTATCATGGTTAATGGGTAAATCCGGTAAATAAGGGTTAAAAAAATAATATTATAATAATACTAAATTACCCTAAAACGTGTCCTAACATTATTGGTGGATACATGTCCGACCTTGGGAATCTTTGGGTCGATTTTGGGACCCAATAAAGCCACTTTTAGGTGATGGGGACACTTTATTTTAATTAAGTTAAACAAATACAAAAATGACATAAGCATATATCTTTTATAAAAACAATTTTTACAAAGGGTTATATATTTTGTATTTTCAAATATAAATATTCATTAGAAAGATAAAACGATTTACTACATAATGGTATTTTATTTATAATTTTTAGAGATTAAATAGTTTAATTTATTTATGACCCAATGATGATGCATTAATTACCATAATAGTGAAAAATTAAAATAATTGATATTATAAATACCCAAATAAATATAATTTGAGACTTTTTATGAAGTACACTAATTTTATAGGTTAATATGACATGTTATAAATGATTTAATTAATGGTTTTCGAAGTAATCATTCTGTTATGATTTTCACAAAAATCAATTTTCCAAATAGTGTCAAAATTGACATAAAAGAGTTTTAAAAAAAAATATTATATTATTAATTGATATTAAATTCATAAAAATCTATGGTTCAGCCAAGAGACTTATATAATGATAGGTGTATCATTAATAGACCACTTGGGGGTCGGTTGGATGCATATAGTATGTTTATTAACCATATAATATAAAAATACAAAGAGACATTGTAAAAGTGAAACTAATTAACTAAGAGTTAATACTTAAAGATAAGGTTAATATAGTAACCCAAACTTGTCTAAATCCTATTGGTTTAGTGGTTTTAGACCTATAACCACCTTAACCTTTAAATAATCCACTTTTTAGCCATTATAAACCTAATATGAATTTATTATAAAATAATATTTCTAGATTTTCCAAAGGTGCCCCTCACCCCTCTTATAAAAGGGAACTCCCCCTTCTCATGAATTCACTCCTTAAAAGACTTTTGGTTTGGACAAAACCTGCCCAAATACTCTATAAACTTCCCTCAATTCATCATAGAGTCCTTCCTTTAGTCAGAAAGCCAACCTAAGGAGCCGTTTTGATCAAATCAAAAGGAAGAACCCGAAGAAGAGGTAATGATTTCACCACCCTTTTTCAAGTTCCTTTCTTCTTCCACTTCTTCTTTCTTTGTTATTACCATTATAAAATAATAACTCCAGTATATTATATATACTATGATGTTATTATAAATATGGTACAACCATATTTCAGTATTCTATCCATCCTTTGAATGACATGTCACCATACGTGTGAACGTACGACTTACCGTCTCCACGTCATGGTGTAATTGTTATTCAAAACATTATTATTTGGATGGGTATAATAATGATGTTTAATTCATATAAATAATAAATATAACATGATAATTATTCTGTATATATGATATACCATCCAATTAAATATTATTTTAATATCAAAAGAATGATATTGTCGCTCGTGCGTACGTACGGACTACCATCTCCACGAACGCGATGAGATTCATTCTCCATCGTATCCATTCAAGAATAATTATCATTTAATGATTAAAAACAATGTTTAAAGAACTGACATCATTCTGGATATGAATAATATACATCCCATTAGAAGCAAATATGGCTCAAATAACAAAGAATATAAAGGAAGATGAACCCGTTAACACCTGAAACGGCGATAATTCTAAGATATTATTAACAAATCAATGTTAAAAGATCATATATGATATCATATTAATGCATATGATTATTTTATAATTCAATAAAAATTATTTCACCATTATACAGGCGGTTAACCCACCCTCAACCAAGGAAAAAGTACAAAGTAAGGGGTTTCTTATCTCACTTTTAAATCCGTGAGATTTCCATTATTCACCGCTTATTTATTGCATGTGGTGTTTGTATTGCCCATGTTTATATTAATTGTGTAATATACTTTAATTCATGTATATTTACATCATCATTGTATGATCCTTCTTTCATGGTTGTATGTTTCTTAACTTACGAAATTGATAAGGGAATTTGAAATTTCAATTTCCACTCATTCGGCTTTACGCATACTTCATTGATTATTTTACTCCAAGATTTTGTGTAGAATCACTATTATTTTGATTATGTCATAATTTCCACTACCCTTTCTGTGGATATAATTTTTATACACATAATCACTCCATTGATAAATTCTCAAGTCATCGGTATGAACTTGATAAGAGTAATTTTAACTCAATCTCCATTTATTGAGTTAAATATCCAATTCATTGGTGTTGTTTTTACAATAATATGTGTGAATGTCATCTGATTGATTTACACTAAATATACAATCATATTGAGTGTATTTATATTTTTCACACATAATTATGTCGTTGATTTATCCTTAAACAAAGGATACAGTCTTTATAAGAGAATTCATCTCAATTTTCATTCCATTGAGACTTCTTTGTTGTTATACACCAAATAATTTTTATATGGTGTATATAATGTACTTTGACATAGTATATCATGAATCCCTTTATTCTAATGATATTATAAAGTTTTTATTACCTCAATTAGTTTGATTCAAGTGTCTCTCATTTGGTTAGAAACTCTAACTAGAATACATTTTAAGTGTTTTAAAGATTGATTATTCTAAATCTTTCTCATTAATGTCCATGTTTTAAAAATGGTTTTAAAGATTTATTTATATGGACATTAACGTTTTAAAATCAAAATTACTTTTAAAAGTTTCAAATTGGTATGGGACACTTTGATTCTAAAATCTATTTTAAATGGATTCTTGACAAACAGTGTGACTTTTAAATGTTTTCAAGGAAAAGGGGGATATTTCTATCAATAGTTTTGATGATTATTTTCATCTATGTCAATATCCTTAATCATTCTAGATTGAGGTTAATATGATACAAGATAATCTTCCATATTGTATCGAATGAGTTATGTTTGACTGTGGATGTGATATTTTTATACCATTCATGGTTTGTGGATAAAGTATTGACATTTCGTATGCTAGTTTTAATACGCATGTTTATGTTATGTTTAAAACTTTTCATATGAGGAATGAATTGGACTTAGTATGTGACAGGTGGATCCCACTATAGATCCTCGATGCATCGGTAGGTCTCATGAGACAAACTAGTGTCTTGGCACAAGGCCTTGAAAAAATCTTATTTGTAGTCTTGGCACGCGGCCTTGACTATGTGGTTATGATAGTATGGTATTATGAATTCCATCATTATGAATGTGGTTATTGATATTGCATGTGATTGTTTGACTAGTAGAATATCCATGTGAATAAGTAAATGGAATTATTTCATTTTATCTTTGCCATATTATGCTGAAGTTCAAGTTTAAAAGGATTTTGTTTTAGTTATAAATTTCTTTAAGTTTTTATGCTTATCTATGAAAGATTCTACTATATTTTTATCCTTACTGAGCATTTGAGATCACCCCTTTCAATGTTTTATTTTTCCCAGGATGTGAAGAAGTAATTTATGAATGAACTGCAGGGATAGTATGAGGGGATATGAAGACAAGATGTTGTTGTAGTTTTTTTACCTTATGATGTAATGTAAGACTTATGAATATATCTAGTGTTTCCAAGACTACTAAACTAATCGGTCTTTCGAGACTTGATCCTTTGTGATCATGCCAATGTTATGTAATAATGCACCGACTCTGGGTAACTGGGGTTGGGGCGTTACACCTTAGATATTTTGAAGTAATTTTCACCTTCTAAGTCCTTCTCTCCTCTTCTCGTAAGAAAAAATTAAAATGAAAGAAATTTTCTACTTAGAACTGGAAGTCAGAGAGAGAGAGGAAGAGAGATCTGAATGTTTTGGAAAAAAACAGGTGGGGTGTATATATAGGTTAGATTATTTGCGACGGTCTTATTTGCGACGGGATACCATTGCAAATACCTAGTATTTGCGATGGTATCCCATCTCAAATACCTTCGCCCGCATTAATTATGGGCGGCGGTTAAAAGGGTTTTTGTGACGGGCCCGTCGCAAATAGCTGCCTGTCGACAGACTATTAGCAACGGGCGGATATCCCTGTCACAAATTCCTATTTACCACCACCGGTATTGGCGACGGGCCCTGTCACAAATACCTTCACCCGCATTAATTACGGGCGACGGTTAAAAGAGTTTTTGTGATGGGCCCGTCACAAATAGCTGCCTGCCGACACACCATTAGCGACGGGTGGATATCCCCGTCGCAAAATCCTATTTACCGCCACCGGTATTGGTGATGGGACCCATTGCAAATAACACCTGCTGAATATTTTTTTGCGATGGGAAAATTTACTCATCACAAATATTATTTACCACCGCCGGGTAGTTGCGATGGGTAGAAGGCGACCGTCGTAAATAGGCTTCCCGCGTTTTGGCGAGAAAACCACGCCATAGCTATTGCGACGGGTCCTGTATTTCTGTCACAAATAACTGACCATTTGTGACGGGAATATATTCCCATTGCAAATATTCTTTTCTTTGGAGTTTTTGCGACGGGAATAAATCCCATCTCAAATACCCCGTTGTAATAAGTGGTTTTTCCCATAGTGGACGAAACAATTGTTTTTTGGTTTTTTTTCAGTTATATGAAAATTGTAAGTGAAGATGCATCATTTGGAACATGGATATGGGTTTTTAATTTTTTTATTTTTCTATTTTTTCTTTCTGATGTGGTGATACACTTTGTTTTCTATCTTTTTATTTCATTGTGTCATGTTGGTTTATATCATACATTGAGTTTCATTTTCACTAGAATAACTTGGATATTTTCATTTGTTTTATTATTTTTATTGGGTTATGTTAGATAGTTATTCCATGTTTGCTTCTATTTATTTAAATAAATTTTTATTACATTTGTGTATGTTTTTTTGACACACAGAATGGTCATGAAAAATTTTGTTGGGGAAGTTACAAGTTTATTAATATTTATATGGATAAATAGTTCCCTCTTTTGTATTGTTTTATGTTATGAAAATATTTCATCTCATATGGGGACTAATTATACCCTTTGGTCCATGTCAAAGTCTGTAATGACCTGACCCACTAGGGATTTCTTGGATGACAGAAGACTAGGCTGCCACAACCCCAAGCCTGCCTCTATAGGCCAAGTTCTGGCGACAAGAGTTGAGATGTCATAACTAAAATGGGATGCCTTTTCTTAAAGCACAAGTAAACACACCCAACCATCTCAATATAGAAGTGTATAAGAATAATAATAAAATAAAGTAATAACTAGAGTAAAAATCATGCACGTAATAACCTATAGGGAATACCAAAGAGTGCGATAGTGTAATCTGAATTTTAAAGGTAAAAATTTATGCCCACATAGAAAAGATGTCCCAACCTAAAAAAAACTAGAATGGAAAATAGAAGAGAGAGTCTGGCTTCTAATATCCAAGCCTCATCCACCGTATGTGGTCTATACACCTGAGTATCCCTATGCTTCTTTGAAAATAAACAACGATCGATCCATCTTCTACATAAGACCCGACATGCAAGGGAAAAGACCATGAAGGTGTGAATATACACTTACCAAATAGGATTAAATGAAAAATTAAATGGGAGAAATACAAGAGATGATATATAACACCCCAAGCTTCCACAGTATGCTTCCCTTTGAATAATACAGTAGTGTGTGTTGTACACAACTTCGAGTTCTATCACACACCACAACCAATCAAACTAGCCGTTATGAATAGTAATACCCAATTTTTGAAATTTTATAAATTTTATCCTTCAAAATGGACATCATTTTTGGATTCATAATATCGAAATTAGCCTAGGGTGATTTTTTGGTATTTTTTAGAAAACATTCAAATTTTGATGAATAGTGAAAAACACTAAACATTAATTAAAAAAAACTTTTTTAATATAAATAATTTATAGTAATAAATTACACTATTGAGAGATTTTAAAGTATAATTAGAATATATTTTTACCATTTATTCCAATATTGGTAATTAGATTTAATTTCACATTTAAACTAGACATAAACAAGTGTCAATCTTTTGATAGTTATTATTTCTTAAAAAACACGCTCTTTGTTTTGTCAACGAGAATTAATTTTAAATTAATTTCTACCACTTCTTTGTTTTGAATTTATAATAATTAATTCCATATTTAGAATCAGGAGGTCCAAATTTTGTAAATAGTTAACTTTTATTTTTAGACATTTGGAATAATTACTTCGGTAAATATTTTATTTACCATGGTTATAGAGTAAATCCAATAAATAAGGGTAAAACAATAATATTATAATAATATTAAATTACCCTAAAACGTGTCCTAACCCTATTGGTTGATAAATTTCCAACCATGGTCATATTTGGGTAAATTTTGGGACCCCATGGAGCCACTTATAAGTGATAATGACACTTTATATTAATTAAGGTAAAGTAAATACAAAAATGACATAAGCATATATCTTTTAGAAAAACAATTTTTACATAGGGTTATATATATTATATTTTAGAGTATAAATATTCATTATAAATATAAAAAGATTTAATACATAATTGTATTTTATTTATAATTTTTATACATTGAATAATTAAATTTATTTATGACACAGTAATGATGCAGTATTTTCCTTATTAATGAAAGAATCAAATAATTGGTATTATAAATGTTAAAATAAATATAATTTGAAAGTTTTGATAGAATAATCGAATTTATTGGTTAATATGACATGTTATAATTTCTTAAATGAATTTGGATTTAATTTATAAAGTTTTTACAACTTTAACAAAAATCAATTATTAAATAGTGTCAAAATTGACATAAATGAGTTTTTAAAACAAATATTCTATTATGAATTGATATTCTATTCCTAAAAATCAAATGTTCGTAAAAACGACTTATATAATGATAGGTGTATCATTAATGGACCACTTGGGGGTCTCTTGGAAGTATATAGTAAGTTTATTAACTATATAATATAAAAAAACAAAGAGACATGGTAAATGCCAAACTATCTAACTAAGAGTTAAATAAAAAAGATAAAGTTAATATAGTGACCCAAACATATCTAAAACCTATTGTATGAGTGATTTTCGACATATCCTTACTTTAAAATTTAAATATTATACTTTTGAACCATTAGAAACCGAATAAGAATTTATTATAAAATAATATTTCTAGCTTTTCCTAAGGTGCCCCTCACCCCTCTTATAAAAGGGAACTCACCGTACTCACTAATTCACACTTTAAAAGCCTTTTGGATCAGCCAAACCCTACCCTAATATCCTCTCAACTTCCCTCAGTTCATCCTAGAGGCCCTCCTTTGGTCAGAAATCCAACATAAGGATCCCTTTTGATCAAATCAAAAGGAAAAACCCGAAGAAGAGGTAACAATTGCACCACCCTCTTTCAAGTTCTTTCTTCTTCCACTTCTTATTTTTTTGTTATTTCCATTCTAAAATAATAAATCTATTATAATATATATACTATGATGTTATTATAAATATGGTACAACCATATTCAGTATTCTATCCATCCTTTGAATGACATGTCACCATACATGCGTACGTACAGATTACCGTCTCCAAGTCGTGGTGTAATTGTTATTCAATAATTTATTATTTGGATGGATATAATAATGATGTTTAATTCATTTAAATTATAAATATAACATGATAATTATTATGTATATATGATATACCATCCAATTATATATTATTTTAATATCAAAAGAGTGATATTGTCGCTCGTGCGTACGTACGGATTACCGTCTCCACGAACGCGATGAGATTCATTCCCCATCATATCCATTCAAGACTAAATTTCATTCGATGATTAAAAATAATGTTTAGAGACATGATATAATTCTGGTTATGAGTAAGATACATCTAATCCATAACAAATATGGCTCACATAACAAAGAATATAAAGGAAAATGAATCCGTTGACACCCAAAATGAGGATAATACTAAGATATTATTAACAAATCAATGTTAAAAGAACACATATGATATCATATTAATGTATATAATTCTTGTATAATTAAATAAAAATTATTTCACCATTATACATGAGGTTAACCAACCCTCTACCAAGGAAAGAGTACAAAGTAAGGGGTTTCTTATCTCACTTTTAATTCCGTGAGATTTCCATTGTTCACCACTTATTTATTCAATGTGGTGTGTGTACTGCCCATGTTTGTATTCCCTGTGTAATATAATTTAATTAATGGGTATTTAAATCATCATTTTATGATCCTTCTTTCATGGGTGTATGTTTTTTAAGTTACCAAATCGATAAGGGAATTTAAAATTTCAATTTCCATTCATTCAGCTTTACGCATACTTTATTAATTATTTTACACCAATATTATGTGTGGAATCACAATTAATTAGCTTATGTCATAATTTCCACTCCCCTTTCTGTGGATATACTTTTGATACACATAATAAGTCCATTTATAATTTCTCAAGTCATCGATATGAACTTTATAAGAGTAATTTCAACTCAATCTCCATTTGTTGAGTTAAATATCCAATTCATTGATGTTGTCTTTACAAGAATATGTGTGAATGTCCTCTGATTGATTTAAACTGAATATCCAATAATATTGAGTGTATTTATATTTTTCACACATAATTATGTTGTTGATTTATCCTTAACCTAATGATATGGTCTTTATAAGAGATTTCATCTCAAATTACATTCTATTGAGACTTCTTTTTTTTTTATACACCAAATCACTTTTATATAGTGTATATAATGTACTTTGACATTTTATATCATGAATACCTATATTCTCAAGATATTAAAAAGTTTTTATTACCCCAATTATTTGTATTCAAGTGTCACTCTTTTGGTTAGGAACTCTAACTAAAATATCATTTTAAATGTTTTAAAGATTTATTATTCTAAATATTTCTCATTAAAGTACATGTTTTAAAAACAGTTTTAAGGATTTATTTATATGGACATTGAAGTTTTAAAATTAAAATTCCTTTTAAAAGTTTCAAAGTGGTATGGGAAACTTTGATTCAAAAATCTATTTTTAAATGGCTTCATGACAAATAGTGTGACTTTTAAATGATTTCAAGAAAAAGGTGGATATTTCTCTCTAATAGTTTTGATGATTATTTTCTTCTATGTCAATATCCTTCATTATTCTTGATTGAGGTTAATTTTTTACAATAAAATATTCCATATTGTATTTAATGAGTTATGTTTGAATGTGTATGTGCTATTTTTATTCCATTCATGTTTTGTGGATAAAGTATTGACATTACGTATGCTAGTTTTAATACGAATGTTTATGTTACGTTTAAACCTATTCATATGAGGAATGTATTGGACTTAGTAAGTGATGGGTGGATCTTGATATAGCTCCTCGATGTTTCGTTAGGTCTCATGAGACAAACTAGTGTGTTGGAAAAAGGCCTTGAAAAAATATTATTTGTAGTCTTGGAACAAGGCCTTGAATATGTGGTTATGATTGTCTGGCATTATGAATTCCATCATTATGAAAGTGGTTATTGATATTGAATGTGATCATTAGAATAGTACAATATCCATGTGAATAAGTAAATAGAATTATTTGATTTTATCTTTACAATATTATTCTGAAGTTCAAGTTTAAAAGGCTTTTGTTCTAGTCTTATACACTGCCTTAAATGTTTATGCTTATTTATGAAAGTTTCCCCTATAATGTTATCCTTACAAAGCATCTAAGCTCACCCCTTTCTATGTTTTGTTTTCCCAGGATTCAAAGAAGTATATTATGACTGAACTCCAGGGATAGTCTATGGGATATTAGTGTTGTATATGGAGACAATGTTGTTGTAGTTTTCCATTTTATGATGTAATGTAAACCTTATGAATGTATCTATTACTTCCAAGGCTATTAAACTAATCGGTCTTTAGAGACTTTATCTTTTATGATCATGCCAATGATACTTAATAATGCACCGACTCAGGGCTTCTCAGGTCGGGGTGTTATAGTTGGTATCAGAGAAAGTTTAGTACAAACCTTGGAAACTAGATTTAGATAAACTTTGATTAGAGCACATAGACCTAAGATGGACTTTGAGGATTAGTATAGAAGAACTTTTCTAGAATTTTGGTATTGTAGAGATTTTGTGAGTTTTCAGAGAATTAAATCCCTATCTGGGTATGAGCAGGTAGAGGCGGCTCTGGAACAGATGTACCTCGAGGTAAAACCTAAAAACACTGCTTTGATATAGACTCGAACGGGAACTGGTGCATGAAAACGTGTCTTGCTGCACTCTTGGTTACGACACTCTTGGGGGATATACTTAGGATAATTTAAATTTTCTTTACAAACTGATTTGAAGTATTTTAATATAAGATGAGAATAAATGAACTTAGTTAATCCTAAGGTGTTTCAAATTGAGAATATGGTGTCATGATATTATATAAATGATTTTATGACAACTGTTAATCACACAATGATTTCTGGTTTTAGTCAATGGATGGATTCCAAGGAAGTCATAGTAACTTTGAGAATGATGTACAAGGTGAGAACGGTGGTGGAAATGAGCAAAAAAATGGAATGACGATAGGCGTAAAAGATATCGTCTTCATGCCAAATCAGTTTTCCAAAAATATGATAAATAACATATATATTAACCAAATCCTGAACTGAAAAAAGAAGAGAAAGGTGATAAATGAGAAGAGCTCCAGCAGTGGATACCATGTAGAAAAGAATCCCGAATTTCCATCATGCAAGAAATGTAGAAGGAGACACCTAGGAAAGTGTCTCAATGGAACAAAGAAATGATTTAAGTGTGGGAAAGAGGAACTTAAAGTGAATAATTGCTGAGGAAAAATGAAGAGTACTATGGAATAAAATAAAAATGGTCCAAATAATCCATTTATAGTCATTTTCCGTAAATGTAGGGGACCTGGCCATTACCTGAGTGAATGCCCTTTTCTATAGGATATTTTCATGGTCAAAGAAGAAGCTATGTGGAAATAAATGGTTGGAGGAATTTTTAAAAGTACTAGTACTCCTTGTTGATGGGATTACTTTGGAATAATTTTCTCTTGTATTTGTAACCATGTAGTTTGTCATGTGAAAATGATATTTAAGGAAGACTTATCTTTTCTCTTGTGGATATAGTTATAAATAACCATTTGGTTTTATATGATCATTGGGTTTGAGGCAATTATAAGTTATTATATTTTGGGATGAAAATGAAAGGTATGAGATAACATTTGTGGTTAAATTATGTTATGGTTATTTTGAGGAATTTATCTCATTTTGTTAATGTTATAAAATATAGTTTTTAAAAAAGGACAACACGTAGACCCTGTGACAACCCGCCGCGTCAGACAAAACTGTGGGAATCAAACCCACAACCAAAGTGCGATTGGGATTTATCGCCTACCACTGCGTGAAGCCCCAGGTTAGTGTGACTAATTATTTTTAGTTAAATGATTTTATTTATCTATAATAAGTTGATTTGGGATCTTATGTCTTATCAAATGAATACCCTTAGTATAGGAAAATGATTCGGTGATTAAGTGATAAATGTTATTTTGGAATATGTTCGCTTTGTTGGGAACACTATATACCCAAGGAAAATAGAATACTATGAGATTTCATTTGAGGAGTAATGGTGGATTTTTATCTTTCTTTTATTTTTGATTTATAGTGATTTGGGTTATTTATGGAAATGATTAACCAATAATAGAGAATATGTGATTAGGTTAATTACTTTTAAGTATGTGACTCTAAGAGTAGTTGATGTCATTTGGAGATACAATTTAACGTGGAAGATTACATAACCTAATTCTTCAAAGTTTTGGGTTTCAATTTTAGTTGGGATTATATTGAATGATTGTAAGGACACTTTTTTATTTAATGGTATTTATTTTACTTTGGGGTATTGTTGGCTTAGTTTTAGAAATTAAGAATAGTGTTTCTTTATCTAATGGAATATCCTTTTGGGGGATCATCAGATTTTATACTAACTATTTTGGTTTTGATTAATCTCCAAAGACAAGGTAAATATATAGTTTATCCTTCGTGGATCATGTGATTCTATAGAAGTTTATTCTAGCTCTTCCAGTGTGACCATGTCTTCTTGAATACTCATTGTTTAAAAAAATGAGTTAGTGGTATAAATTTATTAAATAATGAAACTCTACTTAAAAAGTAAGTATATCTCTTTATGTTCTTAGTCAGTCTCATAAATTAATTCCTCATCTTTATGTAATGTAACTTAAAACAAAAAAAATGTCATCCGTTTACTTTTCCTACCGGGAGACTAATGACCGTTTTTCCAATCACAAGTTTGTGGTTTTCTTGTTGTTAACTCTCTCCTGATCATATTTTCTATCCCTCTCCATCAGAACTTGAAACTTATTTTATCATCCATATCCATGTTTTCCTACATGGAATCCTAGTATGGGTTATCTTGGGTGACCTTTGTACTTCTCTTTCTTTCTTTTAAAGTGATAGTTTTATTGACTCTTTTCTGATGTGGGACTTTACATTATATTCCTAAGACCAATTTTAAAAAAAATTCAAGGAAAAAATTATTTAAAGGAGGGGAGAATGTAACACCCCAATCTTCTATGGTATGCTTCCCTTTGAATAATATAATAGCATGTGTTGTATGAAACTTCGAGTTCTAACACACACTACAACCAATCAAATTAGCCATTTTGAATAGTAATACCCACTTTTTGAAATTTTATAAATCTTATCTTTCAAAATGGACATCATTTTTGGATTTTTAATAACAAAATTATCCTAGGATGAATTTTTGGTATTTTTTAGAAAACATTCAAATTTTGATGAATAGTGAAAAATACAAAACATTAATTAAAAACAACTTTTTAAATCCAAATAATTTATAGTGATAAATTATACTATTGAGAGGTTTTTAAGTATAATTAGAATCTATTTTTATCATTTAATCCAATATTGGTAATTGGATGTAATTTCACATTTAAACTAGACATAAACAAGTGTCAATCTTTTGATAGTTATTATTTCTTAAAAACCACGCTCTTTATTTTGACAAGGGGAATTAATTTTACATTAACTTCTGCCACTTATGTGTTTTGAATTTAGAAAAATAGATTCCATATTTATAATTAGGAGGTAAAAATTGTTTAAATAGGTAACTTTTATTTTTAGACATTTTGAATAATTACTTCGGTAAATATTTTATTTACCATGGTTAAAGAGTAAATCCGGTAAATAAGGGTAAAACAATAATATTATAATAATATTAAATTACCCTAAAACGTATCATAACCCTATTTGTTGATATATTTCCGACCATGGAAAAATTTGGGTCGATTTTTGGTCCCCATGGAGCCACTTGTAAGTGATAATGACACTTTATATTAATTAAGTTAAAGTAAATACAAAAATGACATAAGCATATATCTTTTAGAAAAACAATTTTTACATATGGTTATATATGTTATATAATCAACTATAAATATTAATTAGAAATATAAAAATATTTCCTATATAATGGAATTTTATTTATAATTTTTAGACATTGAATAATTAAATTTATTTATGACACAATAATGATGCAATATTTTCCTTATTAATGAAAGAATCAAATAATTGGTATTATAAATGTTAAAATAAATATAATTTGAAAGTTTTGATGGAATACACGAATTTTATTGGTCAATATGACATTATATGATTTCTTAAATAATTTTTTTCGAATTGATAAAGTTTTAAAGACTTTAATAAAAATCAATTATTAAATAGTGTCAAAATTAACATAAATGAGTTTTTTTAAAAAATATTATATTATTAATTGATATTCTTTTCCTAAAAATATAAGGTTCAGTCAAAGGAATTATATAATGATATTTGTATCATTAATGGACCACTGGGGGGTCTCTTGGAAGTATATAGTAAGTTTATTAACTATATAATATCAAAATACAAAGAGACATGGTAAATGTCAAACTATTTAACTAAGAGTTAAATAAAAAAGATAAAGTTAATATAGTGACCCAAAACTGTCTAAAACCTATTTGTTGAGTGGTTTTATACCTATACCCACCTTAAACTTTAAATAATCTACATTGGAGCCATTAGAAACCGAATATGAATTTATTATAAAATAATATTTCTAGCTTTTCCTAAGGTTCCCCTCACCCCTCTTATAAAAGGGAACTCCCCCTACTCACTAATTCACACCTTCAAAGCCTTTTGGATCGGCCAAAACCTGCCCAAATATCCTATAAACTTCTCTAAATTCATCCTATAGGCTCTAATTTGGTCACAAATCCAACTTAAGGAGACCTTTTGATCAAATCAAAAGGAAGAACCCGAAGAAGAGGTAATAATTGCACCACCCTCTTTTAAGTTCTTTCTTCTTCCACTTCTTCTTTCTTTGTTATTTCCATTATAAAATAATAAATCCAGTATCTTCTATATACTATGATGTTATTATAAATATGGTACAACCATATTCAGTATTCTATCCATCCTTTGAATGACATGTCACTATACGTGCGTACGTATGGATTACCGTCTCTACTTCGTGGTCTAATTGTTATTAAATACTTTATTATTTGGATGGGTATAAAAATTATGTGTAATTCATTTAAATAATAAATATAACATGATAATGATTTTATATATATGATATACCATCCAATTATATATCATTTTAATATCAAAAGAGTGATATTGTCGCTCGTGCATACGTACGGATTACCGTCTCCACGAACACGATGAGATTCATTCCCCATCGTATCCATCCAAGACTAAATTTCATTTGATGATTAAAAATAATGTTTAGATACGTGATATAATTATGTATATTAATAAGATACATCCCATCTTTAACAAATATGGGTCACATAACAAATAATATAAATGAAAATGAACCCGTTAACACCTGAAACGACGATAATACTAAGATATTATTAACAAATCAATGTTAAAAGATCACATATGATATCATATTAATGTATATAATTTTTGTATAATTAAATAACAATTATTTCAACATTATACATTATATTAAACTACCCTTGAACAAGTAAAATGTAAAAAGTAAGGGGTTTCTTATCTCACTTTTAGTTCCGTGATATTTCCATTGTTCACCACTTATTTATTACATGTGGTATGTGTACTGCCCATATTTGTATTCACTATGTAATATACTTTAATTCATGGATATTTACATCATCATTTTATGATCATTATTTTATGGTTGTATGTTTTGTAAGTTACCAAATCAATAAGGGAATTTGAAATTTCAATTTCCATTCATTCGGCTTTACGCATACTTCATTGATTATTTTACTCCAAGATTATGTGTGGAATCACTATTCATTTTATTATGTCATAATTTACACTCCAATTTCTATGGATATACTTTTGATACACATAATCAATCCATTTATATTTTCTCAAGTCATCGATATGAACTTGATAAGAGTAATTTTAACTCAATCTCCATTTGTTGAGTTAAATATCCTATTCATTGGTGTTGTCTTTAAAAGAATACATGTGAATGTCCTATGATTGATTTACACTTAATATACAATCATATTGAGTGTATTTATATTTTTCACACATAATTATGTCATTGATTTATCCTTAACCTAAGGATACGGTCTTTATAAGAGATTTCATCTCAAATTACATTCCAGTGAGACTTCTTTGTTGTTATACACCAAATCAATTTTATATGGTGTATATAATGTACTTTGAGATATTATATCATGAATACCTTTATTCTCATGATATTACAAAGTTTTTATTACCCCAATTATTTGTATTCAAGTGTCTATCTTTTGGTTAGGATCTCTAACTAAAATATTATTTTAAATGTTTTAAAGCTTTATTATTCTAAATATTTCTCATTAATGTCCATATTCTAAAAATGGTTTTAAGGATTTATTTATATGGACATTGAAGTTTTAAAATTAAAATTCTTTCTAAAAGTTTCAAAGTGGTATGGGACACTTTGATTCAAAAATATATTTTTAAATGGATTCTTTACAAATAGGGCGACTTTTAAATGATTTCAATAAAAGGGGGATATTTCTCTCTAATAGTTTTGATGATTATTTTCATCTATGTCAATATACTTCATTATTCTCGATTGAGGTTAATCTGTTACAATATAGTCTTCTATATTGTATTTAATGAGTTATGTTTGACTGTGGATGTGCTATTTTTATTCCATTCATGGTTTGTGGATAAAGTGTTGACATTACGTATGCTAGTTTTAATACGAATGTTTATGTTATGTTTAAACCTGTTCATATGAGGAATCCATTAGACTTAGTAAGTGACAGGTGGAGCCTGCTATAGCTCCTTGATGCACCGGTAGGTATAATGAGACAAACTAGTGTCTTGGCACAAGGCCTTGACAAAATATTATTTGCAGTCTTGGCACAAGGCCTTGACTATGTGGTTATGATAGTCTGGAATTATGCATTCCATCATTATGAAAGTGGTTATTGATATTGCATGTGATCATTCGACTATTAGAATATCCCTACGAATAAGTAAATGGAATTATTTGATTTTATCTTTTCCATATTATGCTGAACTTAAAGTTTAAAAGGATTTTTTTCTAGTCTTATACATTGCCTTAAATGTTTATGCTTATTTATGAAAGATTCCGCTATAATGTTATCCTTACTGAGCATCTTAGATCACCCCTTTCTATGATTTATTTTCCCAGGATGCAAAGAAGTATATTATGACTAACCTCCAGGGATAGTCTATGGGATCTCAGTGTTGTCTATGGAGACAATGTTGTTGTAGTTTTCCATTTTATGATGTAATGTAAACCTTATGAATGTATCTAGTACTTCCAAGGATACTAAACTAATCGGTCTTTCGAGAATTGATCTTTTATGATCTTTCCAATGATACGTAATAATGCACCGACTCTAGGCTTCTGGGGTCGGGGTGTTACATGATAGAATTAGTCAGATCAACCAAAAGTGAGAGGGAAACAAAACCAGAAAACATAGATATATGTGGTCATATAAGAAGCCCAGTCAAGAGAGTAAGGGTTTTTTATATCTCAAATCCCATCATAGGATGATGAGTATACTTGAATCTCCAAAGGTCAACCATCGATTCCCAACATCTTACTTGTATTTCTAAATAAGTCACGAGGAGGGCCTGCACCTTACCACTTCTCTATAGTCCGAGGGAGAAACAACTCTAAAGGCCCATCATCAATACTCGACATCACACACAACTATATAAGAAACCATGGGTAGGGGCCATCACACCACCACTAATATTCACCATAGCCAAGGGATCCATGAATTTGAATAATTCATCTCACATAACCTCACTAGGAAAAGAGTTGAGGGGACCACGCCCTACAACTACGCTAAATAGTAGTGGGATCCATGACTCCCATGAAGGACCCGCACACTGCCAGAGCTTTAAGATGGGGGAGTTCCACTCCATAGTTAGAAAACCTACACCCTATAGTAGTTAGGGGAGTACTTACCCTACCTATGTAAAGAATATGTGCAACCCAAGCCTTGGTGTGATTAGGGAGTACTAACCCCATGGATAGAGGACCCATACCCAGGTGCGCTAGAGGAGTACCACCTCTTCCAATAAGAAGAGTATGGAGGACGTACACACTAGTGTGACAAGGGATTACCATCTCCATGGATAGAGGACTCACACCCTAGTGTAATAGAGGAGTATCATATCCATCTGAATAATGAGTATGGAGGACCTGCACCATGGTGAGACAGTGGACTACTATCTCCATATAAACTCTTCGATAATCACACATGATCTCCACCATCATAAACATCACATGAAGAAGTTTCATGCTCATAAAATATTGAATCATATCTCAAAATCTACTATAAATTCTATCATATTATTCTATGTGAAAAAACACTTAGGATAAGATACTTAGAGGCCAAAATACAAGTATAAACAAAGGAGACATGAGATAACATAGTTATAGAGGTAAGTACACAGTGTGTATAGGGGTCCACACAACACATTAACCCACCTCTTCTCCTAGAAATGTCTCTTATAGACCCATCCTGGTGTCCATTCCAACATACATGGTATGTATGAGCCCGACATGACATATATCTGCCACCCGGGGCCTGCCCGTATGCTCCTGGTGGTGCCCTTGACCACTAGTCTATGTCTTATACATGGTCATTCCTAGGTACTAGAACATACACCTGTAATATCAACTTACATGGCATGTGTTTCCACATGGGGTCCTGTTTGTGCATCTCAACCGATGATGTGTATTGCTATCTGTTTACGTGTACTCTAGTACATGACATTTCCATCCACACGGGGCCCTAGGCATGTATTGCTGGTATATGGCTTGGTCACCCTAGGAGGATAACATGGTATATAGGTTCACCTACATGGTGTGTGATATTTAAATTCAGTTGAAACCTTATCCACTATAGAAATCTAAAGAACACATCATGTGTTCTTCCACAGTACATAGCGTGTAGCCACTTTTACCATAGAAAATATGGTTCTTCATGTGGATCAATGATCCTCCACTACCTCTAAGATCCAAAACTATTGACCACTTAAAAATGGTTATAGTATCCTTTGATAATAGATTTTGAGCTTTTGGTGGCCGTAAATCAGAATCCAATGATTCCCCCAAAGCCTGCAATGCTACGCACCACCCACTGGTCACAGTCGCTCGATCCCATCACCTCTCCGGATCTTGGATCCATGAAGGATAACCTAAAATACACGATCCATCCCCATCCATATTGAAATCATAAATATCTTCTTCAAATGTGAAACTTAAGAAAATCTAGGGGTTTGATCATTCTCAAACCCACCCAACAATGTCAAACCATTACCCCATAGGTCAACAATGAAGAACATGAAGAATGGAGAGGTATGAAGCACATAAATAAAGTGAATCAACCATTTGAAAATAATTCTTGTCCAATTATTATAAATTGTTAATTAATATGAGTTATAACATGTGAAACATGATAGATTTATTAAATTAACAAAATAATTGGCACCCGTGATCATGCAAAGGGAATGCGATCACTAAGAAGAGATAATCAGATAAAATTTGTTCTTTAAAAATTTAATCAAGAGTGTAGAAACAAAAAATTATTAGTCCTACCATGATTATGAATTGATCATTGGTGAAGAACATGTTCAACAATGATAGATAAGATCCACTGTGTTCACTCTCTATAGATCCACCTTGAACCAGTCATCATTTGTCATTCAATGATGATCTTCTAATGAAGAATTATCTCCTCCTCCTCTCATACCAAGAAAGGGTTATGAAAAAACCCATTAGAAAACCATCATAATAGAGTATTTATAAATTATTTCATTAGTTTTTTAAATAAACTAACAAAGAAACAATTTATTTGTTTTAATTAAATGAACTCACTAATGGATGCCTTAACCGGATGTTTGGTGCTGACCAACCTTAGGTCATGCCTAGGGTAAAACCTATGTTTTAGATTAAACTTTGATCTCAAATTTTTTATTTGATACTCCATATAGTTGATATTTCATTATTTCTGAAAAATTATGCATGTGTGATATTAATATATTTAATATTTTTATAGGATCAATTTTGGGATCATCAGGCCTTAGAATCTCACACTGTAATAGCACCCGAATCCAAAAATATTCCTTAATATATATCAGAGTATTAAAAGTAATTAATAGAGTCTCTAAATTATTCTTTCCTTTAAATATTTCCTTCCTCAAAAATATCAAACTAAAAAAAGGTGGGGACATTTAGCCCATATCTGAATCTTCCTCTCCCAAGAGCTATCCTGCATGATCCCATGAAGCTTCAAAAAATAAACCAGGGGAATGGTACATATACATAGGATCCTCTCTTACCGATCCCAAATCTCCATCGAGTTCCCTAAGAAGATGGATCCATCCTCAATGTCCATATCACCCCATTCAATAATGCGTGTTGGGTCATGAACTTATCTCCTAAGTCACAACACATGGAAGAAATCATGCACCTAATAAAAATGTGGGGGTAAGCCTTGGTGGTAAGAAACCTATCAAAACCTCCATAGGACATTGAATGTCCTAATAAACCTTTATGATAACCTTCCTCCCCAGCCAAATCTTTATAATCCTAATCATGGGGAGAATCTTAGGGAAACATTGTCTCCATGATCAAACTCTAAGGGCCTATAAATTAGATCAGTATAAAATTCATTCCTACTATAGTCTGTCCTCATCCATTAATGGATCACCTAGACATTCTCTATCATCACCTGCACCATCTATGTCCCAACAATAGATGCCTCACTAATTTTAGTCAAACATAAAGGTGACCAGTAGGGTCTCTCATACATGGCCTATAATGGTGCCATGTCGATAGTATATTGATAAATATTAGTATAAGAAAAATCTAACAAAGGTAAGTAATCCACACAGCTTAAAAAAATTCTCTCATTCAAGCCCTCAACATATCCTCTAACACCTAGATAGTGTACTTGGTTTGTATATCCATTTGGGGGTGAAAATCTGTATTCATCCTCAAATAGTTCATGAATTCCCCCTTCAGGTCTTTCCAAAATCATGACATGAGCCAGACATTATGGTTAGTGATAATTATTTAGTTATCTCCATGGAGGAGTATGATTTTTTGCACATATAACTTCTCCAAACTCTCCACTAAACTCTAATCCCTAATATCAAAGAAGTGTGTCGACTTGGTAAGTTGGTCAACTATCACCCAGATGACATCATGGTATCTTACATACTGTGTACAACCTATCAAAAAGTCCATGGATATTCCATCCAATTTCCACTGAAGGATATAAAGAGGCTGCAACAAACCTTCTAGAACATGATGCTTAGGCTTCACCAACTCACATGTGAGAGACTGAGAGACAAAATTATCCATACTCCACCTCATACCATCCCAACACAAAATACCATTGAAAGTCTATATGCATATTCCCTATATTTGGATATAAAATAAAATGAGAAGTGTGAAACTCCCTCATCACCACATCTTATAATGTGAATGAAACTTCCATCCATCTCTATGAAATGATTACATGATTCCCTCATTTGTAGAATCCATCTGGCGAATCTTCTATGGATATCTAGTAATGTAGGACCTCATAGTAGATGTCTCTTAATTGAGCCCCACTTACCCTCTAAGGAAGAGTAGGATTTAACACCATCGAATGAATATAATATGCACCCCTCTCTACCACCAGGGTCAAATACAAAGAATAAAACTACCGAGATACCTTCTCCACTAGACTATAATGAGACTTCATGCTTATGGAATCTTCCACCATGTTTCCTTTATCAAGATTATAGACTATCTGTAAGTCATATTACTATAGGAACTCCATCCAACTTCTCTCTCTCAAGTAAAAATATCTCTAGATTAAGACATAATTAATAATCTAATGGTCTGAGTAAACAAAAATGTGCCCTACCAGAAGATAGTGCCTCCACCTCCTCAAATAGAAGACTACCACTGCCAACTCCAGGTCTTTAGTTGCATAGTTATTCTCATAGGGTTTCAACTGCCTTAACCCATTTGAAATAACTTCTTACCTCTACATCAAAATGCATCTGATCCCAACTCTAGAGGAATGTAAATAAACTACATACTCCACTCCCTCCTCTGGTAGTCTAAAAAATAAGAGCACTAGTCAGCCTCATCCTAAACCCCTTAAAGGATCTCTGAAACTAATCAGTCTAGGTTGATGCACTTCCCTTTCTGTATCAGAGTGGTCAAAGGGGATGAAATCCTAGTGAAGTTAAATAAAAACCTCATGTACCCCACTAGGCTATGAAAACATTACAATTTGACACTCTCTTAGGTTGATCCCAATAAAGCATTGCACCATTCTTCTTCAGGTCCACATTTATTCCTTTCTTAGAAATTACATGACCTAGAAAGTGAACCTAGTGGATCCATAACTATCACTTCATGATCTTACCTTAAATTTGGTGATCCCAAAGAAATTATAGGACCATCCTCAAGTGCACTTCATGGTCATCTTCAAATTACTAGTAGATTAGTATGTCATCAATGAAGACAACCAAAAATAATTCCAAGTATGTATGGAATAACTAGTTCATCAGATCCATAAACACAATTGGGTAATTCATCACACTAAAATAAATCACCCAGTACTCATAGTGTCTTTAGTGACATAGAAATTATAGCTTCAGAATATCATGCTTGTGAACCCTAAACTAGTGGTATCCAGACCTAAGATAGAACATCAAGAACCATTTAATTTCCTAGAAACTAATAAAATAGGTCATAAATACTCAATAATGGGTACTTATTCTTTATTTTTAAATGGTTTATATGATGAAAATACAAAAAAAGTCTCAATATTCCATCAATATTTTTCACAAACAAAACTGGAGCAACCCAAGGGGACACATAGGGTCTGATAAAACCCTCCTCTTAAATGTCCTACAACTATACCATCAGCTCCCAAAGCTTAGTAAGGGCCATATGATATGCTTCAAAAGATATCAGAGCAGTATTAGGGTGAAATTAGATGAAAAAATATTCCCCTCTTTGGACTTAGTCCTAGAATGACCTCAAGGAAGTTTTCTATATAGTCCTCTATGACTAAAGAAAACAAGATGATTAAAGAGACCACTGGACCAAGGGATAAACTCTTCAAATGATGGGTTGTGGGTTGTAGCTTCCTACTCAAAATACCCACCTATTCATCTATTAGATCTCTTTTTTCCAGAAAGTATAATCTCATTCCATTTGTCTGAAGGCATCTGGATCATCTACATTGACTGTCTGTTTGGGCTCGGACAATGGAAAACAACTCATACCATGTACCAATAGCTCACACCCAAGATGATTTCATAATTTCTCATTTTTATGACCAAGAGGTCCCATAGAAAACTCCATGCACAAATATATAGCTCTTAGTTATAGTAGATAAGTGATATTGGATAAGTGTTTCCTATAGGAAGCTCAAGCCAAAGCTACTAGGCCAAAGTCTCAACTGGGAGCTCTGAATCTCATACTAAGAGTAAGGAGATGAAGGAATGACTTTCAACTACGACTAATAGTACTTAATAAAGAGTATAATAAACATATATCATACCTTTGATCATATTGTGAGCTACTGGGTCATATGCCTCCGTAGCATATAGCTGCTCGAAACCCCAACCACATGCTCAATAATCCTGACATGGGCCTCCTGGTGGTGGTAGTGGTGGAAGTAACTCATAACATCACCCACCACTTGAAGATCCTCCTTCAGAAGCCCCACTTACTCCTCTACTAACTCCATCCCTCTAGGGTCTTCCCTGACCTCACCTGGGAGATCCCTGATCATGGTGTTGCCTCTGTCGTGGTAGTATATCTACTGTCTGTATTCCCTCCTCATCATATTGGGCTAGGAAAACACATTTCATGTTACCTCTCCCTTCACCTACATATAATCACTCATATATGGGATTCTCGGGTCCTTTGCATAGTCCCTATTTTTCATGACCATGTGCTTGATTCTGGGCATGGTAATTCCACTCACCCCTCAACAACTATCACATACTAGCTATTACAGATGACCTAGCCATGGGATTCCTACTAACATCCCCAATTATATGATGTAACTCAGATATGATGCTCTCCATCACTAGTTCCAGATCCAACACTCATGGAATATGTGTGAATTCTCAATGGAACCACACTAGAATCAATGTATATGTAGAGACCCTACTCAAACATTCATTCCCTAAAGTTATAATCCTGAATCATGTTGATGGAGTATCTCATAAGGTCAGTGAACCTTAGGAATACTCAAAAACTGTCATCCATCCCTATTATATCTCAATAATATATTGAATCGAAACTAAGATAAAATATAAGGGTTAATACTCCTCATAAAATAGCTACTAGGAGTTATACCATGAGAGATATGACTCATCATGCATTTGCATGACTAGACTCCCCTAGCGCCCATCTAGTCAATGTAAAAGATTGGATTCCAGTGCAACTATTTGATCATTATATGTCTAAATAAGTTCCAAAACATGGATCACTGACTCAATCCAATCCTCCACTACCTAGAGATATGGATCACTACAGAACCTCAACTCCCTCTTTCATTTGAACTCGCATACTTTTCTAAGATTACATGCATCCTTAGCTCACTCTGCAAGCATAAAATTCTATTTAATAGGAAAGGGTGCTACTACCTGCTAGGTTGGAGGAAATATCTCATGATATGGCCCCTGAACCTAGGCCTCATTACTCATTGAATTTTCATCATGATCTTGAATCAATAACCTAGTTTACTATCTTTATAGAGGAATATTGAAGGAAATCAATATGTACCAAAGTCAGATGAGCACACACACACACACATACATGTGAAGATCTGACTCAAGGATGGTAAAAGGAAAAAATCATATATGATTCATATACCAATGTTCAAGACAACTAATGTCTTGATATTCGGAGTTGATAAGAAGGTAGTTAGAGTTCTAGTGTATGGATACATCGACCACTGCACCGACATTGGCTTCCCTAGCCCGAGCACCTTAATCAGGACACATTGAAACCATTTTCCTAAATTCCCAGACAAACCTCATAAGGGGATAAAACCCTAAATTCCGTCACAAGGTTGAACTGCCTTCGATGCCACTATATAATGAACCAAACCACCAGGGCCCACCTGACTGGCATAATATCGGGCCACTACAACCCCAATCCCACCTCTATAGTCTAGGGGCTAGACAAAAGTGTTGAGAAGGTATAACTAAAATAAAATAATTTTCCTAAAGTACCTGTACACATGCACCTAACCATCTACATAAAAAAGTGTGGATAAATAATAATAAAATACAATAAAAACTAGAGTATAAAAACATTCATGTAATATCCTCTAGGGAATACAAAAGAGTACGATAGTGTAATCCAAACTGAAAAGGGTAAAATACATGCCCAACAAAAAAAATATATCCTAACCTAACAAAAAATAGCTGAGAGATACAGACTCCTGATCTCCAATCCCTAACCACTGTATGTGGTCTATGAACCTAAATATCCCTATAATCCTATAAAATTACCATTTTGTTTCATAAACTGCATAAGACATGAAATATGTGGGAAAATATCACGTAGGGGTGAGTATATACATACCCATTAGGATACCATGAGAACTGAAGAGGGAGAAATAAAAGACATGATAGAAGTACTCAAATCAACCCAAATCAAGAGGGAAATGAAACCTAACAACAAGGATATATATGCTCATATAAAAAACCCAGATGAGAGAGAAATAGGATCTCTATCTTACATTCCCACCCATGATGATGAGTCTGCCTACAATTTCAAAGGTCTATAATTGATGCCTAGTATCTTGCATGTATTTCTAAATAAATCATGAGGAGGGCCTATACCTCACCACTAATCCAAAACCCTAGGTATTCAAAACTCTATAGGCCTTTCATCGATGTTAAACACCATCAAAAACCACATAATAAAACATAGAGAGGGGACTGTACCCCTCCATTTTTATTCCCCACAGCCGAGGGAGTCATGACTCTGAACCATGCATATCACGTAACCTAACCAGGAGTGGATGGCCCCACACACCACAATAGCAGTCCATAGATGAGGGATCCAAAAATCTTATGGGGGAACCCCATTCTATTGAAACTAGAATACAGGGTAGTTCTACTTTGTACATAGATAATCTAAGCCGTGTAGTAGTAAATATAATTCTGAACCTACTCGTGTGAAGAATATTCAAAACCCATTCCTTAGTACGACAAGGGAGTACTGACCCCATTGATAGAGGAACCTCACCCTGGTGCAATTGGGGGAATCTCCTTTACTAGTAAGAAGAGTATGGAGGACCCACACCATAGTGCGATAGAGGATTACCTTTTCTAAGGATATAGGACCCATTCCCTTGTGAGACAAGGGAGTGAGATCTCTATCTGAATAATGATAATGGAGGACCCACACCCTTGTTTGACAGGGTTGTACTGTCTCTATCTGAACTCTCTGATGATCACACCTGATCACAACCATCATGAACAATCGATTGAGGAAGTATAAAACTCATAACATATTACAAAATATCTAAAAATATATAAATAAGGTGACTATCACATTCTATAAGCAAAAACACTTAGTATATGCTACTCATGGGCCAAAATCAGAGTCCAAAATAAGGAGATATGAGAGAAGGAAATTATAGAGGGAAGTACATAGGGTGTGAGGTCCATAGGATGTGTGACCCCACCTATTCCCTGGATATGTGTCATTTGGAAATTTATTAGTGGCTATGTCACCGTACATGGCATGTACAGGTCCCACAATGTGTGTCTCAGCAACCAAAGACCTTCCCCTATACTCTGAGCCATGCTGGTGTCTATTACACCGTTCCATGTACCTATCCATGCCCAGGTTCCAGTACATTACCATGCAATACTAGAGTACACGATATCTCTTCTCTCATGGGGTCTTAGCCATGCATCTCAACTCATGTCATATATTATTGCCTATTCCCATGTACTATAATACATGACATGTACAACCACCTGGGGCCAAAACCATGTGTAGATGGAACACATATTGGCCACACTTGGAGGATAAAAAATAATTTAGGTCAACCTAATTGGATTTTGATATTTAACTTCGGGTGAAACCCTATCCTCTGTGAACAACCAAAGAAAACACCGTGTTTTGTTCCATACTACATGACATGTAGTCTAATTTTTTATATAAAATTAGGTATTTCATGCAGATCCTAGATCCGACACTATTTCCATAATTTAAAACT
The DNA here is from genome assembly GCA_963277665.1 of Viscum album. Lineage (NCBI taxonomy): Eukaryota > Viridiplantae > Streptophyta > Magnoliopsida > Santalales > Viscaceae > Viscum > Viscum album. The sequence goes on along the minus strand of OY728150.1, from coordinate 1,874,089,270 downwards.
ATCGACGAACAAAAAATAGTGGTAGTTACCTCATTTCATATAGTCTATCCCTACAGTGTCTGTAAGTTAGTATCCAATGATTCCCTAGAAGACTACAATGCTGCACATCACCCATCAGTTGTCACTGCTCAATCCAATCACCTCTCCGAATCCAGGATCCACAAAGCATAAATTAAAATCCATGATCTATCCTAATACATACTAAAATCACAAATACATTCATCTCACATGAAACCACCATGAATCTTGGGGTTCGATAGAGTTTGGACCTGTGTAGAAATGTCAAAGTGTGACCCGATAGGCCAAGATGAACGTGAAGAATAGAGGGGGACTAAGAACATAAATAAATTAAATCAATCATTAGTCAAAAAATATTATAAAACAATTATAAATTGGGGATTAATATGGGTTATAGTATGTTTCACATGATAGATTTATTGAATTAAAAAAAATAATATCCACTATGGATCATTAGAAGGGCGTGCGATCTCCAATAATATATAAAAAAAATCAAATTCATACTTTAAAAATTTAATAAAGATGATGGAAACATAAATTTACGAGTCCTACCTCAATTATAGATCAATAATTTGTGAATAATGCATTATATAGTTATGGGTAATATCCACTATGTTCACTATCTATCGATCCCCCTTGATCTGATCATCTTTTTATATTCGATGATGATCCGATCGTCTTTTGTTATTCGACGATGATCCGCTTATGAAGAATTATCTCCTCATCCTCTCAAATATAGCAATGGTTATGCAGAAACCCCTTAGAAAACCACAATAATGAGGGTATTTATAGATAATTAAATTAGGTAATTTAATAGAATAAATAAATAATTTATTTATTTAATTAAACACACCCACCAATGGATGCCTCAACCAAGAGTCTGATGCTGACCAACCTTTGGTTGTGCCTAGGGTAAATCCCTCATTCTAGATTCAACCGTGGTGTCAAATTTTTAATTATAGAATCCATTCAAGAGATATTATATTATTTTTTAAAAATTGAACATTTGTGGTATTATTATATTTAAAATTTTTATAATATCATTTTTGGGCTCACCTAGCCTCGAAATCTTACACTGTCTCAGTGTCTCGCTTCAAAAATATTTCTTATTATATTATAAAGTTTTACTATAAAATCTTAGAGTCTCTTCATAGGCTAAATCATAAACTCAGATCAGGGTTATTCCGGGTTGAGTCATGATAAAATGTGTCAAATCCTAGTTTTCATTTGGAAAGTGATGGTAGATTGAAGATAAGAATATTTGAACTTGAGAGGTCTATCTAGGGAGAGTCATGTTACTGATTTCTTATTTAGATCCTCAATTTACCATGATAAGTTGGGATTCATGTCTTATATTTTTAATTTTTTTCAATTATTTTTTAGAATATTTTTATCTCAATTGATGGTAGTTTGAATTTAATTAAAGTGACATGGGTTGTTTAGGTGATTTTCATATTTTGGTGTGAAAATGTAGAAGAACAAAAGGTGAACCATTTTATTTCATGACATGGAAAGTAGTATGAATCCAATATTCATGATACTATAGTGATTTTAGTAGTGGTTTCATAATTATCACACAATTCAAAAAACCCTATTAGCAAACCATACACAACCACTAACCATGTTATATTTTAATATTTAACCTATTTTTTATTTTATTTTATTTTAGTTATGGATATTACTTATTAGGGTGAATTATAGAATTTTTTTATGTTTTTTTTGATGTTACTTTATGGGATATTAATAATTATTTGTGTTAGAATACATGAATTGAGAGGTAAACTATAAATTTTTAAATTAATAAAGGTATTTTTTAAGAGGATTTGAAATTAACTCAAAGTTTTATATTGTCAAAAATAATTTCAAATAATAATTTAAGACTTATCAAAGCAATTTTTATGTGTCCTTAAATGAATTTGATTCTAGTGTATGTTATTCTGAGGCCCATTTTGTAAGTGTTTCAAATGGGTGGTTGTCTGAATTATGTTGAATACTTGTTTTTAATGAAAAAATCTTAGTTTTTGAATTTATAATGGAACCTTAATAAATTAATTTAAAATGGATTTTTTTTTGTAATGGGGACCTGAAAATTAATTTCAATGATGAATTTATGAAATAGAAAATAGATTTTCAAGTGGAATTTTATTATTTGAAACCAATGTAGGTGACTTCAAACTATATCTTGGAAAGGTTTTAAAAAGAAGTTTCAAGTTTAATTTGATTTTATCCCTTTTCAAAGGGTATTGGCTTTGGAAATGTTTTGTGGTAATGAAAAATGAAGTTTCAACTATATCTTAATATGAATGTATTTTCTTATACTATGGTTATCAACTAACTTTACAACTAATAGTACCATTCTTTCCACTTTTTTACTAAAAATTATTGAGAAAATATTTTTAATAAAATCTGACTTCATTTCTCTCTTCAGTTGAAAATATTATTCCTTCCAAATACATATTTTCTAAAAATATGTTCAATTTTTTTTTAACATTATCAAAATGATTTATTAAAGTAATTTTTAACAATTTTTTATTTTAAAAAAAGTAATGAAATCTTCATGTCATTTCCCAAACAATTCATGTTTGGTTTTTACTAAAAATTAAAAAGGAAACTTTATTTTAACAAGTTCAATATGAAAACATTTTACCACCCTAATTAAATATCAATGTTTTAAATATAATTTGAAAATTTTTAAAAGGTTATTTTAATGAAAATTATTTTTAAAATATTATGAGAAATTTTAGTTTTTTAAAAATATATTTTAATGTGAAAATGTTATTTTCCTCAATTTTTTTAATAACATTATTATGGTATTTCTATTCATGAATGACATAAAAACATTATTATAATTATTATACACTAGGGATATGTTGTATTGATATCATACTTATTATTTATTTGGATGGTTTACTATCATTTTGAATATTAATGTGCATTTTTATTACCATTCACCATATTAATATAGATGGTTTATGATTATGTTTAATTTTTTAGGGTATGTATTAACATTAAATATGATAGTTTTTCAATATAAGAGTTTATTATGACTATGTTTCACTCATTTAATATGTTTAATGAATTTTACTTATTATGTTATGGGTGGGGTGCATGATTACATATCCCTTGATGCATCGGTAGGTTTCATGAGATATACGAGCTTGGATATTTGGATGAAGCCTTACCCATTTATTTAAGATGTCTTGGAATGAATAATTGATGATAGTAAGTTTTGATGTGAGTCCTTGATAATATGTTTAAATGTCTGACATTATGCATTCAATCATTAGAAATTCAGTTATTGATATTCTATGTGATTATTCGATTAGTTAGAATATCTAGTGTTAAGATTCAGTATCATGTGATTATTTTTCTGAAATTATTTGATCATAATTTATTTTTACCATATTATGCTCAATTTATTGATGAAATGGAATATGTTTTAATTATTTACTTTTTCCTATTGATTTTACCATATTTATCCATAGATTTTATTGTACGCTTACCCTTATAGAGTATCTGAGCTCACCGTTTTCTTATGTTTTATTTTCCCCAAGATACAAGGAAGTGTTTTGGGATTGATATATAGAGATATGATAAGGGATATACTAAGGGGAATAATGGGATTCTAAAATAAAATTCATTGTGTATTTGAATCACATAAATATGTTTTAAAAATATTTTATTTATTATATTCTCATTATAAGAATCATGAAACATATATGGATTGTACTATAATAGTATTTCTTTAAGGATTGTAAACCATGTGTTGAATGGTACCAAGAAAAGTGATTTAGTGGTACTTTTATCATTTTTTAAAACACATGATTAGGGAAAGGAAACCCTTAACATATTATTTATATTGAGATAATAATGAAAATTATATCATCATTGGATACTATAGTTAACAATAAAATTTGTTAGTGATTTGGGGGTTTATATTATATTTTATGGATTTTCCCGCATGTTTGGATCTATGGAATATATTTGAAAACATGAGATTTTATTTTTGGAAGCATGAAGTTTTTCATTATGGTTCTATTATTGGATTTTAGCATGCAATTTTTTTTGAAATATGTGATCAAGGTATTCACATATTTGAAATGTGACATTAATAGATACTTTATATTTTCCAGGGAATATAATGTTGATCTAGTTACCTTTCGTAAAAAAAATTTGGCTTTGAATTTGGAGAGACCTTTTTTGTATGATTCATAAGTTTAACTATATATAGAATGGATTATGTTGAAATTTTTGTGTTATTGGATAATGTTTTTAAACCATTTTGATTTTAGAAAATATATAGAGACATGAGAAATGACTTTTCATTATTGAGATTTGTTAAATGTGCTTTGAGCATAAAAATCAATTATAGATATTCATTTCTTGGTGTAATAAATGAAGTGAGAATTAATCAAATCACAACCAAAGGATTAAATTTTCTCAATGAAATATAAATAAATCAATTAAGTATATTTTCATTTGTTCTTAGACAAGATAGTATGGGAATTACTCAACTCTAGAAAAATTATCTTGAAAGAAAAATGTTACCCTACGACCTTCATTTTTAATGAATCAAATGGCCCATTAACTAATAATAGATTTGTGGTTTTGTGGTTTTTGAATTTGTCTTGATCATTCAATTTTTTGTGATCAATGAAAACTATAAACATCCATATTTATTTGGGTATTATTATTTTCTTCCATGACCATATGTTTACTTCCCTCCTATGTTCTTTCACTTATAAAATTTATTATATGATTATTCCAGATGACTTTCATACTTCCCATTCCATCGTATCAATAGGTTTTTTTACCCTTATCAAGATTTTGTAATTCAAGAAGGGAAATTTCATATGTCAAATTCTTGATTATTGAGATCACGATTAAATTACAAGGAGACAATTTATTTATAGGTGATAGAATGTAACACCCTGAGATCTTAAAATAGGAACATCATGTTTGATAGGATGTATGACATATAAAACCAATATTATATTAAAATAAAACACTCCAATAATTTATGATATAATTCTTCTTAAATTAATTCAATCTATTTGATAACTTGTGATATACACAACACCCAGTTTAAATGAAACACGACACTATTTTAAAATATTATTCTTTAAATAGGTCCACTATAATTGAGTAATTAAGTTGGAGGGTATGAATTAGAGTAACTAAATTATAGAAATTATATACTTTACATATGTAAAAAATAAATTCAATGTTTATTTCTTTATTATAAATAAAATATGAACAATTTAAAAGAGAATGAAATGTTTTATGATTGTTGGATTAGTCGCGCTGCATGCACATAATTTAAAATTAATTTTTACCAATTTTAGAAGATTTATTTTAAAAAATAAACTTATTTTTTATATCTCTATGATAACATTATATTGGGGTATAGTTTTGATAATTTCCTAAATTGGTTATTTTTTATATGAATAATGAAAAATATCGAATTTTAATTGAGAAATTCTATTTCATATAAATTATTTGTCAAGTTAAATTATATTTTAAAATTATTTTTAAGTAAAATTAGTTCAATTATTTTGAAATTTAACTAACGCAGTTCATTTTAATCAATTTAATATTTATTTTTTACATTAAAACATTATATACTAATGAAAATTTCTCTTTGGAAACCCTCTTTTTCATCGCCTTTGTGGGTATAATTTTGAATTGGATTCTGAAACTTCTGGGAATTGAATATTTAGAAAATTGATTACTAATTTTTAAAAATAATAATTTGTATTATCTAATAATTTAAACTTATTTTTCACCTTTACGAATAGTAAAAACAATAAAAATTAATTATCGTGATTAATGTGAAATTGGTTTTACTAGGGGTTAAAATAAAAAGATAAGGGTTAAAATTACCTAAAAAATTGGCCAACAACAATTGGATTTCCATATTTAGTCCTTATAATCTATATTTATCTTTTAAAAAATAATAAGTTTATGTAATAAATTATTTTGGAATAATAAAAAGGTGGGTGTAATTGATTCATTTCAAAAATACTAACCATGTCCTCTCCCCCACTAATAGTGGTCACCCCTTGTCCTCCCATATTCACACTCCTAAAACCCATTTTAGACCAAAACCTACCCAAATATATTCTTTAAATACCTAAACACATCATAGAGGACTTGGTTATATTGTAAATATAATCTAATAAGGCTTTAGGTTAAACCTAAAGTGGTTTTCTAAAGAAGAGGTAATGTTTTTAATTAGGAATTTTTATTTAACTTATTCTTATTATAACTCCTTATAATAATTTCCAATTATTAAAAAATAATATCAAAAATATATAATATACACTTAGATGTTAAAATGTTAATTTAGTAATCTATATCCCTATCAACTTCCATCAAATTTAAAATGAATCAGTTAATCTTGTGTACAACGGACTACCGTCTAACGAATTTATGTAGTTCATTTTCCATCACGACATTTCAAGTCTGTATGTAATGATGTATTTAAAATATTTATATGATATTTAAGGCATTATTATTCTTATTTTATTATAATATCACATATATATTCTTAATTTCCATTCTCTGAGGGATACGATAACGTCACTCATGTGTCTGGAGGACTACTGCCTCACAAAGTGACATGATCCATTTTTATCTTATGTTTTACATGAAAGGTATTAAAGATACTAGTTAATAAATATATGTTATATTTATGATCTAAAAATACTTTTGGAAATATAATATCATATCTAACTTTTTACCATTCAATCCTTTGTAAAATAATAATGTCACTCGTACGTACGTGTGGACAACCGCCTCTACGTAGTGATGTAAACTTTTTTTCATTTTATTTTCACATGAATCATGATAAAGATAGATTATAATAATATATATGATATATATAAAATAATAATGATTATATAAAGTTTAATTAACATTTATTTTTCTGTCATCCCTTCCATTGAAAAAAAATGGAAACAACGTTCATGTGTAGATTCAGTCTACCGTCTCTATAAATAGTGTAGTCCATTTCATTTATATAAATTTAATAGATTAATTTTAATAAATATATAATTAATATATATTATATTTATATTATTGTTAAAATTACTAAGATGATTTATCAATGGTCAAATTAGAAGGACCCAAATTACAGAACTAAAACATACATGAACAAAGAAGTAGTTATCACATGAAATAGTGATTTTAATAAAGAATTGTTAATAAAAGTGTGATTAAATAATATAAGTAAATCATATATTTTATGATTTATATGATTATACTTAATTAATTGATGTATAATAAACCTATATTTATTATACTAGAGGTTCAGACACATATGAAGGATGTCAAAACTGTGGTAAGGGTTTCTTGACTCACTTTTACTTCCGTGAGACATACACTATAATAACCAGTTATTTGTTTTTGTGTGATATATATACTGATAATTTTTTTATATAATGAATTAATATATATCAATGGTATTAAATTTTTTATTTTATGTTATTTCTTTCATGGATATTATGATTCCAATGTTTCCAAAGTGGTAAGGGTTTCTTTCACAGTCTAATCGTTATTCAAGATTGTTTATGTTTATGTCTCCCTTTGGAGAATTATATTATATTTATATATTAATATCAATATATCTTTTATACTATGTTTATTCATTAAATTATTAATTAATATTATCATTTTCAACTCATTATTATATAACCTTATTGAGAATTTTTTTATTAAAATTTGACTTCATTTCTCTCTTCATTTGAAAATAATTTTTATTCCAAATCCATTTTCTAAAAATACTTTATTTTTTTTAAATCCTATAAATGATTTATTAAATTAAATTTTTCCCATTTTTTACCTTTTGTTTTTTTGGATGGAATATTCATATCTTTTTTAGAGAACACCCATTTGGATTTTTGCAAACATGTGAAAGGAATATTTTTTTTACTAAGTATGAAATTTACATAATTTTCCTTCATTAAGACCTCCGAATGTTTTACATATTATTTTATTGGTTTTAATAGTTTAATCTTAAAAATATTATTTTAAAAAAATTTCTTTTTTTATTATTAAAAAATATATTTTCAGAGTGAAAAGGTTATTTTCTTCAAAAATGTTTTAATTAAATTCTTGTGGTGTTTAAATATATCAATAGCATAAATCCTTTATTATAATTATGATCCACTAGGGATATATTGTATTGATATAATATTTACACTTTCATTGGATGGTTTATGATAAGTTTTACTCAAGTTGTAAAATATTATTACCATTCATCATATTACTCTATATTATTTAAGATAATATTAATTCGATTGGGTTTAGTATTAAAATTTTGTATGTTAGTGTTTCAATACAAATATTTATCCTGATTATGTTTCACCCATTTCATATGAGTAATACACTAGAATTATTATATGATAGGTGGGGAATAAAATTACATATCCCATTTGTATATTAGTAGGTCTCATAAAAAAATTATCTTGGGTATTTGGCTGAGGCCTTAGAATTTTTTTAAGATGTCTTGGCATGAGGCCTTTCTAGTAAGAAGTCTTGGAATGAGGCCTTGACGACATGTTTAATATTCCCAAAATTATAAATTATATCATTATAAATTTAGTTATTGATATTCCATGTGATTATTTGATTAGTTAAAATATCCATGGTTATGTTTCTAACTCATGTGATGGTTTTTATGGGATTATTTAATCCTCATTTATTACTTCCATATTATGCCCAAGTTATTGATTATTTGGAATTTGTTTCTCTTATTTACCTTTCAAAATTGATGATATCTTATTTATTCAAATATTATATTAAATGAATACCCTTACCGAGCCTCTGAGCTCACCACTTTCTTATGTATTATTTACCCCATGATATGAGAAAGTGTTTTGTGATTGATATATCATGATATACTAAGGGATATAATGGATCTTTCCAAGAAAATTATTTATTTATTTAATTTATTATAATTTTATGTGAATTTAAAATATGTATATATTTTACACAGACTAACAAACTATTCGGTCCTTGAGGATGAAATTCCTTGTATATTTTGTCATTTTAATAAATTAGACACCGGTTCTAGGCTACTGGAGTCAGTTTTTCTATATTTAGTTTCACTTATAGATTAAAAATTATCTTATCAAACCTTCAACTTACTCATGTATTTAAATACTATATTCTCATTAAGCTATTTCTGAAAAGTTATTACTTTTATTATTTTATATTTGAAAAGAGTACTGTATAACACATTGTAAGATCCCTCCTTTTCTAGAGTCATATCAGGCGCATTCCCATGTAATTTTTGGGGGTTTTAAGTACCTTTTTTAGTAGTGTATTGGGGTGTATTTGGGTTAACTTTTAAGAAAAAATAACAGACAACGGTCTGTGCACGGTTTGCGCACGGTTTGAGAAACTGTTTAACTAAACCATTCCATGTGGCCAAACTTGGATAGAGAGGTCCGCACGGTTTGCGCACAGTTGGAAAAATTGTGTGACCAAACCATGCCCACCATGCAAACCTGGATAGACAGGTCCACACGGTTTGCGTATGGTTTTCCCTAACCATTCTCCCCTGCCCAGAAAACTGTGCATGCGGTATTATTTTATCCAAAAATCCTCTTTAAAACCACCCGTACCCCCTAGATTCCCATATTTCAACCTTGAATCGGGCTTGAGAAATTCTAGGTGATCCAATATCCTTCCAGAGGGATTCCAAGGTGATCCAAACAATGTTTTATGAGATCGAATGCCCAGATTGATTATCCTCTCTCTTCCAAGTAAGTGGATTTCATCCCGTTTCTTCTCCCATTCATTCTTGTATCCTTCCTAATATTTTCATGGAAGATCACCACAGTTTCCATGGATCTATACCTATTGGTTTAGATTTAGATCTATTATTGTGGATCTAGATCTATATTTTCATTATCTTGATGAATTTGATATTAATCTTAGTTTTGGGATTTAGATCTAGAGTTTGATCGATAATGTTGTACCGGTTGGATTTTTGGGGATTTATATTAGGCTAACATCCATCATTAAACTGAGGTAGGTGGTCTAAATCGAACTCCCATAGTCATGTATTTGATATGTGAATGTGAGTTTATGAATTTTCTAGTTTCCATTGTTAATTGATTTCTTAAATTGGAGTAATTAGGAATGTGGATGTGACTTGTGTTTTCCTTGGTGATTAATTGATAATTGAATCACAGAATAAATGAAGGGGGGATTCCAAAATAGATATTTGTTTTGGAGATTGGTTATGGGTGGAGATATTATAATTGAGATATTGAGTTTATTGTGTTAAGATAATTTATTGGGGGAAATTAATTATGATATGATGTTTTGTTATGTAAGATAATTAATTGTGAGAATTAATTATGTGCGTTGATGTTGATTGATGATAATTAATTGTAAGAATTAATTATGAAAAGTTCAGATATGATATGAATAATTAATTGTAAGAATTAATTATGGAATTAATATTGTGTTGATTGATTAATTAATTGATGAATTAATTAATGTATTATGTCCTTAGTTAATTGTTGAGTTCACTAATGGCCTTTGAAATGTTTAACTAATCGTTGGATTAGTAATGGAACAATGTGGCCAATTCTTATGAATTAAAGAACGATTAAATGGATGAGATTTTTTGGTGATATAAATAGAATTCTAGATAGATTAGATGTTGGGACTTGGATGTGGTGTTCATCATCAATAGTTATCCAAGCTTATGATTTTGGGGTTCTAGGCATGACGACCTACATCGAATGAGATTTTGGGGTGCTAGGCATGGTGACCTATACTGAATGAGATATGGAGTGATAGGCATGGATACCTACACTGAATGTGATTGGGGTTCTTAACATGACGTTAAACACCAAATGAATGATAATAATGAATGGTGATTCAAATGGAAAACATGAATTGAAACTGGGAATAATGATATTTAATAATTAAATGACAATGTGATAACTGTTTAATTATGCATTGTATTTATTAGTTCATAGAACTACATACACTATCTTTTGACTAGACTTGTTTTAGACACTGTTTGTGGTGGCCTACTGAGTCATACTCACACCCTATTTGGGCCACCTGATCGACACTCGAGTAGACTTTGTTGCTGAAGGATAGGATAAGGGCAAGGACATGGGATAGGTTATTGTTAGGGATTGAAGAATGGGAGAGGGAACTGTATGTGGTTTGGGACCCACTTGGGAGTCATTGTGTCTTTACTTTTAGTTTCATTACAGACACTTAACATTTACATTGTTATATCTTGTTTTAACTTTTAGTTGAGTATTATATTTTCTTGTTTTGATATCACATGACATGGTATTTTTATGGTTACTTTAATGCTTTCACACATGGTTTTTTTTATTTTTATTCATTGGTGTTTTTTATGATAAAATAGGGTATAGTATCCCCAAGACTTACTTACCATACCCTCACTACTAGTTGACACCCTCTAGCATACGGGGAAGCATGCTTGAGGGCATGTGGTAATCCGGCTCGGGGCACCGTTTAGGAGCAGCCAGGTCAGGATGTTACAAAGTAGTATAAGAGGCTTGTTTTATTTTCTTTCTTCTTCTTTAGTGTTACTATTTTGGAAAATGTATACAAGAGACTAGGAAGAGTTGAGGATTGGTAATTAGCTCGTGCATGGGAGTTGAAAACCCATGTACGGGGGATAATTGGAGTATTCTGGATGGGATTGTTGTGACAACTATTTGTTGTTATAGTTGGATATTATTTCACCTTGGGTGATGAACTTGTGGTGTGTTGTGATATTTGATTTTGAAAGTTGTTTAATTTTGATCTGTGGCCTAATGAGGCATGATACTTGAGTCTTCATGCATCATTCAAGGTACTCAGGGTTGTTCTGACTTGCATCATTCTAGGTAGTCATTGGAAATAGGTTATAGGTAAGTTGTTGAACTTGAACTATTTTTCCTTGTTGTGATATTGAAATAATGATGCAAAATGAGAAAAAATGGGTGTCTAATGAGAACCTTGACTGACGAAATGTTTATGATTAATTAATTAATTATTGAATTAGTTAATTTGAGATAATGTTGTTAATTAATGGTTGAATAAATTAATGAGAATTTATGAACCCATGTTAACCAAGACTTAGGAGTAGAATGGTTAAGGGTAGTGATAAGGCCTCAATGTTGACCGTGAGGAGTGAAAAAGGGGAAAGGGCATGTTGAAACTTGTGGTCTCAGTTTCTCCTCTTAGGTAAATGTTATAAGGTTGTGTTATGAGACCTAAGACATGTGTTTTGGATTTATAGATATATACATCCAAAACGCTTGTTGAGGGAGACACTGAGGGGCCTGGAATGAACTTCTAGGAAAGGAACATGAGGCGCCATTGGTGAAAGATGGGGATTAATGGGAACATTTCTGAGAGAACTTTTCTCATTTTATGAAATTCATGGAGAGAGACCCTGGGCGGGTTCTGAAAAGCATGCTTGAGTTGACAATGGAGTTTCAGCTGTAGAACCCTCTCACTTTTACTGGTCAGGGTGAACCTGAGGGTGATGAATTCTAGATTGAATCTATAGAGACAATACTTGACCATTTGGAGACTCCGGCTAGGATAAGGGTCATGTTGGCGGCTTATATTCTATGGGGGTTAACAAAGCACTGGTGGGACATTCAGGTATGATCTGGATAGACCGATGAGATGTTATGGAAGGAATTTGTGGATATGTTCTGGGAGCACTTCTATCCCAAGACGCTGAGACAAGATAAGGCTTCAGATTTTATGCATCTAACTCAAGGAAGCATGTCCATAATGGATTACACTGGATGGAATTACCCTATGCATAACCTCAAGTTAGCAATAGTGGTTTATCCTCTTAAGTGTTGGAGAAACAATATTTTGTGTGAAAAGTTTATAGTTTTTATAGGTCAAAAAATATTATAGAATATATTTTCATAGTGCAACTTGAATATTCAGTAGTGAATATGGGTATAGTATATGCAGTCCTTTGATTTTGAACTAGAACACACACCTGGAAAGGGGAATAATGTGGTTGATGCATTGATCAGGAAAACTTAGACTCAATTGGTATATAAGTCTAGTATAGAGTGGAATATGATGAATTTATTGGGGGAAGTGCATGTGAAAGTTCAAGAGAGTTAGGAGAGGATGACTCTGGTTTCTGTAGCAGTGGAGTCTATACTCTTGAGACAGATCAGGGACAGGTAGTATGAGGATCCAGAGTGTTTAACCTCAAGGGAAAGCCTTGAAGTCAGGGATACACCTTCAAATTAGATAAAATATGAGGATGAGATTATCTATGTAAAAAATTGGGTTGTGGTTTCTATGAGTATACAAGATAAAGTCATGCAAGAATTTCATGCCTAAAAGTGGGAGGTACATCATGGGGTGACAAAAATGTACCATGACCTATGAAGACTGTTTTGGTGGATAGGCATGAAAAATTATATATTAGGGTTTATAAAATGATTTATAGAAACCTTATTTGTTTAAATATAACATTACATTATTTTAAGAATAATTATACATAACAGTACAAGCCAAGGATCGTAAAGTCTAGTGTTTTGGAAGACTAGGTACATAATAAAACATTATAAAAAAAATTTATTTAAACATCATAATGTTCTCTTATCTTCCATTGTGTTTGTACATCTGCATAGGATAACCTAGGGATAACATGAACAAAGGGGTGAGCTAAAATCCCAGTAAGGGAATAACCATAAGAACAGGGCATTAGAACATGAGATAAAATGCATGACATGATGAATAAAAATACATGTAACATATGAAATCATAACATATAAACATGAGATAATTTAAACATGGAATCATATAAATGTGGGAGAAACATAAAAAATTAATTTATTATGAGTTAAGGCTAACCTCCATGACAATTTCCCATAGTATCATAAGCTAAGGCTAACTTCCATGACTGTTGAACATAGCATCACAAGCCAAGGCTAGCCGTCAAGACCACCGTACATAACGTATCATGAGACTCAACCTTAAAAAATACATTAGAGCTCTATATGGTCACACCCAAATTACATTTCATGAATATTTTTTCAACATAAAGAATCATACATAATCAATCTAACATAAACAAAGGGTTACCCATGGAAAGAATTGGGTACCACAACCATGACATAAAACATAACCAATGGGCGTATCCTGAAAGTGTCCATGAAAGAAATGAATTAGAACATACATGGATTTTCATAAGGTAAAATAGTAATATATAATGGTAAGTGATTTAAATCATGAGTGACAACATGTACGAAATGTATTTGATAAATTTTAGCATTAAAACAACTTTGGGCAGTTTTAAGGAAAATACTATAGAGATTTTAAAATATAAAAGGGAACAATATTTTATATAAAATCAGAAGTGAACCAAGAATTTTTTCATAATAAAAAGAATTATTTTATGAAGACAACAGTGTCATAAAAAAGAGGATAGAGTGCACTTGAAATTTGGTAAAAATGTGGGATGTACCCTTCAAATGAGTTTGCTTATTGGGAAGTATCGAGGATGGAGTCACTTAAAAGCATGTATATCCCTGAAAGAGAATGTGGGATGGATCTTGAAACATTATTTTGGATCATATAAATAGAATTTATAAGTTTTAAATAAAAATAAAAAACAACTTCATTTGGGTAAAAATAATGATAGAGAAACCTGAAGGAATAAAGGCGGTTCGGGTAGAATTCCTTACGGATTATCGGTATGGTATCAGGTGTACATAAGTGGTCTTCATGAGAGAAAACAGGGTTTATCGTCACTTATACATAATGAGGTAATTACGCTGAAGGTTCTAAATCAAACCCCATCATTAGGGATAACACATAAAATGGAATATCATAGAGGACATTCTTGAATATAAGTGAAATGGAGAGGATCCCTTACCTTACGTTCGTTGGTGTTCTCCACTTGATATCAATGACCTGAGTAGTCAAATTATGCTCATTAATTAGTAATTAAATAACCTATTATATATTTATAATATTTATTATTACCTTTTTATGTTAATTTATGACCATTTTGATTTGTTATATGGTTCAATTTCATTGTTCGGGTCTGTTTTCTTACTTGGTTTTAATGATCGGTTCACTTATATTCATGTTTGGATAAAAATGTAAGATGAAAGTGGTTTTACAGAATTGAATTTATATGATATTAGTAAAAATCCTTGAGATTTCATGGTTTCAAATTTAATTTTGTTACTTAGAGTGAAGTTAAATCATTATACAAAACATTAATGATAAACGCTTGAATTAATTTTAGCGATTTTGCTCAAAACTAACTTGTTTTGTATTATTAAGTTAAATCATGAGATAATAAAGATTAAAAAACATTAAATAAGAGAAAATACACATATAATAGTCTGGTTCAACCATAAAAATGGTTTCATGACCAGAATTGAATATAGTAATAGAAATTGATAAACTGTCGCCCTTAATTGTGCTAAATTAACACATCTCAAATAGTGTTTTCATTTCTTTCAAATAAAAGGTAGGAAATGAGAGATGATGATAAACTTATCCCATTAGTGTAATATCATTATAGTACATTTATGTTACTAGAGTTATCATACCATTTAGGTGAAAGGATGTTAGGAAAGAAACTAGAAAGGAAAAGATCTTGAAAAATAAAAGAATTGGAAAGAGGAATTTACCTCTTGAGTTTATCTCCTTTGAGATCCTCTTAAGTGGAGAAGATTTGGTATTTTGAAGAAACTAGGGAATATTATATTTGGGTAAGGAGATTGGGAAGATACTTGGGTAGAATATTGGCAGGTCACAAGTCTTGGGAGGAGTGAAGAGACTTGGTAATGATGGGTGGTATTTATAGTGAATGGGAGGAGGGTTTTCAAAATATTATAATCATTAGTTTATTATTTTTCCATAAGACAATAAATAGTGATGATTCAATGACCAAGAATAATAATAAATTCTTGTGAATTTGAACTAATGTCCATTTACATCATCCATGACTCAAGAATTATGTAGAAATTCATGTTTTAGCATTTATTGTGAATTATCAGATTTTACTATTCATAAAAAATTAATGTATTTTAGAAAAATCCAAAAAATTCACCCAGACCATTTTTTAATGTGCAGAATCCTAAAATGAACTCCATTTTACAAAAATAATTTTCTAAATACTATTAACTTAATTTTTAATTAAAATCACAATTTACTCAAAATAATAATAATTTTAAAACATTTATTATCCTATTCCTAGGTATAGGTATATCATACTTCAACATGAATCTTATTTATATAATATAATTGGTAAGGTTACTATTCATTAGGGTATATAACTATTCATAAGGGTGAAATTACTATTCTTAATGGTATGTTACTATTCACCAAAAATCAAATTTGACTTATCAGACTCCAAACATCTTACTGATCACAACAGTGAATGTCGTATTTTCAAAATTCAAATCACAGAAGTGAAAAACATATGTTTAAAGGTCACATAACACTTAGTAGTTCATTATTTTTTTTATTTCAAGTGATTAAAACACATAATCATAAGAAGGAAATATCCATTGAAAAACATTGGGTCGTTACATTCTTTCCCCCTTAAGAAATTTCACCCTGAAAATTTTGTTTTACATTCTTGGCCATAAAAGGTATTGGTAATTTTCCTTAATTGCCTCTTCCAGTTTCCATGATACCTCTTCGTACTCATTGTTATGCCATAGTACCTTGACCATGTGAGTATTCATGTTATGTAGAACTTTATCTCTACAATCCAAGATCATCACTGACTGCTCCTTATAATAAAGATCATCTTCCAAATGTACCACCTCTGAAGGGAGTACATGTGAAGGGTCTAGTATGTACTTCCTTAAGAGGGACACATGAAAGACATCATGTACTTTGGAAATAGTAACTGTAAGTGCTAGTCGATAGGCCACAACCCCGACACGATCAAGAATCTTGACGGGGTTGATGTACCTGGGACTTAACTTTCTTTTTTTTCCAAACCTCATGGCCTTCTTCCACGAAGATATGCATAGAAATAACATGTCTCCAACTTTGAACTCAAGGTCTCATCAAAGATTATCTGCATATCTCTTTTTTCAACATTGGGCGGCCATGATATGGTGCTGAATGGTTTTCACCTTCTCGACAATTTCTTCAACCATTTCGGATCCTAACAACTTACACTCACCAAATTCATCCCAACATGCTAGTGTTCTGCACCTTTTCCCATAAAGGGCTTTATATGGTGCCATTTGGATGCTCAAGTGGAAACTGTTGTTGTAGTAGAGTTAGACTAATTAAAGATGTTGGTCCCATACTCATTTGAAGTCCATAGAATACACTGTCAACATATCTTCCAGTGTCTGAATAGTTTACTCAGATTGGCCATCAGTTTGAGGATGGTAGGCCATACTGAAGTTCAGTTTAGTGCTTAGAGAATGTTGGAGACTTTTCCATAACTTCTTGGTGAATATTGGATCTCTATCAGATACAATAGATAGAGGTAATTCATACAGCCTTACCAATTATTTGATATGTATCCGTGCAAGTTGATCCAATGATAAATCCTATCAAATTGAGGTAAAGTAAGCTGTCTTCATAAGATGATCCATAACAAGCCATATAGTATTATTTCCTCTGGATTCCCTTGGAATTATAGTTACAAAGTCCATGGTAATGTTATCCAACTTCCATTTTGGTATGGGTAGTGGTTGCATCATCCCCTTATATTTTTTCCTCTCAGCCTTCACTTTCCAACATATGAGGCACTTTGATGTATATTCAGCAATATATCTTTTCATATTATCCCACAAAATGTTGTCTCAAAGATCTCAATACATCTTTTTTCTCCATGGATGAATAGATAAGGTTGAGCTATGTGCATAATTCAAAAGATATTTATTTATCTCTAGATCAGATAGTACACATAATAGTGACCCAAATCTTAAAAATCCTTCCTCATCAATCTTGAACTCTGAGGATTTCATATTTCTGATAGCTTCCACCCTTTTTAGAATTTCAACATATTTTCTTCGAGAATTCCTTATTTCCTCCATTAGGGATGGTCAAGCTATCATTTGAGAAAGTATTGATGATATTCCTCATTTAATGATTCCCATGTCTATCCTTTGTAAATATAAAAATATCAGATCCTTTTCAACTCCTGTCATTAATAAAGATGCATGATACTTTCCACTTAGAGAATCTTCCACCTTATTTACCTTAATGGGATGGTTGTGGATTGAGCATTAATAATACATAATTATCTCTATCCATCTTCTTTGGTGAATATTAATCTATTTATGTGTGAATATTTATTTGAGACTCTTTTGATCAATATATATCTCACACTTCTCCCCATATAGGTAATGCTGCCATATTTTCAATGCAATGATCACAACCACCAACTCCAGATCATGTGTGGGATAGTTTTGTTCATGGATTTTTATCTACCTTGAGGCATAGGATATCACTTTATCATTTTTTATTAGCACATATCCTAACCCCTTATTTGAAGCATCACTGCACACCATAAAGGGTTTTCCACTTGTTGGGGTGTGAGTACTGGTGTATTGATAAGCCTCCTTTTTAACTCCTTGAAATAGTCTTGACTTTATTGAGTCCAAACAAAATTTACTCCCTTCCATGTCAACTTGGTCCTTGGGTTTGAAAATCATGAAATGTTCTTCACAAATCATTGATAATACCCAGAAAGACCCAAAAAGATATGGATCTCTATTACAGATGTTGTCCTAGGCCACTCTTCAATTTCCTTTATCTTAGAAGGGTATATAGATATCCCTTATCTAGTGATAACATTCCCTAATAATGATACTTCCTCCATCCAGAACACACATTTACTGTACATTGCATACAACTTCTCCATTCGCAAAGTCATTAACATAGTATTCAAATAATCCTTGTGTTCCTCCTTACTCTTGGAGTATACCAGAATATCACCAATAAAGACTATCATAAATTTTTTAAAGAAATATCTAAATAATCTATTAATTAAATACATGAAAATTTATTGATCGTTAGTGAGTTAGAAGGGAATCACTATGAACTCATAGTTTCCACACCTCATTCGAAAGGCATTCTTGGTAATATATTCCTTCCTCACCTTTAGTTGGCAATATACTGAATGAGGGACCCCATAGAGAAATAACAAGCCCCATGAAAATGATTGAATAAGTTATGTATATGAGGAAGGGGATACTTGTTCTTTATTGATATTTTATTGAGCTCATGACAATCAATGCATAGGGGCATTGATACATCCTTCTTCTTGGGGAAGAGGACTGGCGCACCCTATGGGGAAGCACTAGGGCATATAAAACCCTTATCCAGATTCTCCTGTAACTACTTATTCATATTTTCCATATCTATAGTGGTCATTCTATAATGTGTCTTTGATATAGGTAAAGATCCAAGAATAAGTTCTATTGAGAACTCAACCTCACGATTAGGAGGAAGATCAAAAAACTCTTCAGGGAATACATCAGTGTAATCCATCACAGTAGGCATGTATTCAAGGATGATTCTCTCCTTTGTCCTTATCATTTGAGATAGACATGCTTTCTCATAAGGAAGAAATATAAACACTTGAGATGATGATTTTAAAGGATATTCATCTTCCTACTTAAACTTATAAAGAATTGGAGGATGCTTCTGGATATGAAGAGTGATCTCCCTTTCCTGACAGTTGATGCTGGATTTGTATAAGGATATCCAGTCCATACCCAAGATTGCATCGAACTCCACTAAAGGAATTATAACAATATTTTCTGGGAGGTTCAATCCACAAACATTAACCGGGGAGGAGTTATAAACTATGGACACAAAAAGTTCCACATTCAATTTTCTCACAGAAAACATATCCTCCAAATTCTGAGGTAGTGTTTGAATAGTTCTACTAAACTTTCAAGATATGAAAGAACACATAAACCCAGAATAAAATAGTATGTTTACTATTCATGAATGAATAACTAGCATACCTGTCACCACATCCTCCAATGGCCCAAAGGACTTCATTTTTTATTGATTTTTTATAATCCACCTTTCAAGGTGTGAGGTGGAACCCTTACAAGGCCCATAGTTGTATGTATTACATGGCCCGTAGGCATTAGAGGAATTCATTGCTCGTAGGCTTTAAATATTACATACAACCCAGACTAACTACTTGGAACTGATCCTACCCAGCATCTTCATCATGAAATCAGCTCTCCACCTTCGCATAGCTGTTTGGCTAGGCTTTCCCATGCATGCACAGGCTTATCCCGATGAAAGGTGCCATACCCTCTCATTCTTTCAATCTATTTAGCTTTAAATATGGTGAAATCTCCTTGATCATCCTCCTTCTAGATCTTGTTTCTTGTAGGTTGTCTGGTTTGCATCTGCACTTAAGATGGCCCAAAGGCCTTATGGTGGCCCGAAGGCCTTATTGACCCAATGATATGGGTGGCTTGATGGACTTAAAGGACTCGAGGACCATATAAGTGGCCCAAAGGCCCAAATTAATGAATATTCCAAGAAGCTACAGTGACAAATAGTACATACTACAATACCGTCTATAGTACTGCACAGTTCCTACTATAATACCTGATACAATACTACTATAGTACTGCTACAATACTCCAGAAATTATCCTCCTCCTAGATTTGATCCCGGGTCACCTGGATGCACTTAAGGAGTCCTCACTAACTGGGATGAGGCTCATGTGCACCTTTCCCCACATCATTGTCTCTCTCCACCTCAGAAGTAGTGATAGCATAATCCCATCCTTGTTTCCATGGCAGTTGTTGTTGATTTCCTTCAACTACCCTTTTCTTAGGGAAATTGTTTTCATAATCCCCATGATCCTTGCAGTTGTAACACTACACCACTGTATGAGCATTGATATGAACCTTCCTTTCTTCTTCAACATTAGCGGGATTTTTCACATTCCTTAGGTAGTTCTGGGAATGATTTCCCAGATTTCCATATTTGAATCAATTCTTGGTTCCCTTCAGAAAATTCCCCATATTGTTCTTCCAACAACTTTTACAAGTGAGATATTCAGGCTTCTTTCCATCATGTGATTTGTTTGTTGAACCACCCATGTTTTCCTACATTTTTTGCTTCTTGTCACTGGGCCCATTAGACCACTTAGAGTCTCCAATCTCCATTTCAACCTTAAAGGAACAACATAAAATATCCTCATAACTGACTAAGCCTCAAATTTCCAACACCTTCCATAGACTCAGCTTTTTCCCTCTAAAGAAGAGATCTACTTGGATTTCAATGTTGATGAAAAATATAGAGCCGTACCTTTAAAGCCTTGTAATGATTTATTCATACCCCCTAATGGACACATCTACCTTCTAATTGAGATCGAGGAACTCTCTTTCCATATCGACATGGAGGGTTTGAGGAAAATATTTATTGAAAAATATCCTCTGGAATTCCTCCCAGTCTATGGAATCAATTTCCTCTTGGGACTTTTTATTCTTGATCAATGTCCACCACTGATCAGTTTTCCCATCAAAATAATAGACCACTAGTAAAACTTTCTCTTATTATGAGCACTGAAGGATGGAGAATATATTTTCAATGGATTTAATCCACTATTCCGTGAGGAGGGGATCAGAAGTTCTGCTAAACATGAGAGGCCTTTTCCACATGAAGGATTCTATGAAAACTTGCTCTTTCCTTAGAGGAGGAGGTCATTCCACATGATTCAAGTTATTATTCATAACTTGAGCTAGATAAAAAGGTACTATAATGAATTTTTGATCACCCATTACAATTATATTAGGAATATCATTAGCTAAATCTTCACATGACTTATCACATTGGTTATTGTAACATGTTATTTTATTTCCCTCCATTAACTAAGAAAAAGAACGTACAATTATAGGGATTGAATACTTAGTTGTCGAACATAAAAAGGAAACATTTGAACATAAAAGGATAAACTCATAGAGGATAAGTATATCCTAATTTGTGATTCCTTAGGTTTAAATCTAGGTTATCTAGATCTATTTATTAACTTATATTCTTATGGGATTTTTTATTCCCTTAATAATGGTTTTTACTAAGATAATGAATTTACCAAAGCATATCCCCCAGGAGTGTCAACCCAAGAGTGTAGCAAGGCCTGTTGTCATGTACTTGGATACCTTGGGTCAAGCCCGAAACTCTTTGTTAGAGTTTTCACTCCTAGGTACATCTGTTCTAGAGCCGTCTCTACCTGTTTGTATCCATACAGGGATGCATTTTCTTAACAAACCACTTACACTTTACTTACCAAAATTTAGGGATGTTTTATTATACTTCATCTCATCTTTAAGGTTCTCACTATTGTGATCTATTCCAAATCTCCAAAAATAACTGGACCATCCTATTATAACAACTATAGAGACCCCAAACTTTTACGTATAATATTACCTGATTTTAAGAATAATTATACATCAGAGTAAAAGCCAAGGATCGTAAATTCTAGTGTCTTGGAAGACTAGGTACATAATTAAACATTATAAAAACCACTTTTATTTAAACTCTATAAAACGATATTATCTTCTATTGTGATCATACATATTCATAGGATAACCTAGGGATAACATGAACAATGGGATGAGCTAAAACCCCTGTAAGGGAATAACCATAAGAACAAAACATTAGCACATTGGATAAAATGAATTACAAGATGATATAAAAAGGAATGTAACATATGGAATCATAACATATAAACAAGGGATAATTTAAACATGGAATCATAGAAATGTGGAAAAAACATAAAAAATGAATTTAGTACCAGTCAAGGCTAACCTCCAAGATCATTTTCCATAGTAGCACAAGCGAAGTCTTATCTCCAAGACCATTTCACATAGTAGCACAACCCAAGGCTAACCGCCAAGACCGTCACACATAGTGTCTCATGAGACTCAACCTTACCCAATTCATTGAAGCACTATCTGGGTGCACCCATCTTACATCTCATGAATATTTTTTTCCACATAAATAATCAAACATAATCAATCTTACAGAATCATAAGGGTTACCCATGGAAAGAATTGGGTACCACAATCATGACATAAAACATAACCAATGGGCATATCATGAAAGTGCCCATAAAAGAAAAGAATTAGAACATACATGGACGTTAATAAGGTAAAATAGGAATATATCATGGTAGTTGATGTCAAAAATGAGTAACAACCTATAATAAATTTATTTGAGAAATTTTAGCGTGAAAACATTTTCGTGAAGTTTTAAAGAAAATACTATTGATATATTAAAATAGAAAGGGAATAACATTTTATATAAAATAATAAGTGAACCAAGAAGGTTTTTAGAATAAAAATACTGATTTTATAAAGATAATGGTGGATTAAAATAGAGTATAGTGAGCACTTGAAATTGGGCAAATTTTTGGAAGTTCCCTTAAAACGAGTTTGCTTATTGGGACATATCGAAGAGGGAGTCACTTAAAAGAACATATATACCTAAAAGATAATGAGAAATGGATCTTGAAACATGATTTCAGATCATATATACATCATGTAGAAGTTTTACATAATAATATAAGACAAATTCATTTGGGTAAAAAGAAAGATAGAGTAACCCAAAGGTATAAAGGCAGTTCGGGTAGAATTCCTTACGGATTATCGGCATGGTATAGGGTGTACTTAAGAGGAATTCATGAGAGAGAACAGGGTTTCTCAGAACTTATAAATCATGAGGAAAATATAGTGACAGTGAGAAATTATACCCCATAATTAGGTATTACACATAAAATGGCATAGCATAGAGGATATTCTTGAATAAAAGTGAAATGGAGGGGATCCCTTACCTTAAGTACGTTGGTGTTCTCCAATTGAAATCAATGACCTAAATAGTAAAATTAGGTTAATTAATTAGTAATTACAGAACCTATAACATATTTATAATATTTATTATAACATTTTAAAGTTCATTTATAACCATTTTTATTGGTTATGAGTTTCAATTTCATTATTCGGGTCGTTTTCTTGGTTTTAATGATCAGTTTAGTTATATTCATGTTCAGATAAACATGTAAGATGAAAGTGGTTTTAATAATTGAAGTTATATGATATTATTTAACATCTGTGAGATTACATGGTTTCATATTCAATTTTGTTACTTAGAGTGAAGTGGAATCATTATACAAAACATTAATGATAAACGCTTCAATTAATTTTAGGGATTTTTCTCACAAATAACTTGTTTTATATTATTATTTTACATCATTAGTACATAAATATTATATAAAATTAAAAAATATAAATACACATATAATAGTCTGGTTCAACCATAGTTTTTTTTTTCATGACCGAAATTTAATATAGTAATTGAAATTGATAACCCATCGTCCTTGATTGTGATAAATTAACACATTTTAAATGGCGTTTTCATTTGTTTAAAATAAAATGTTGGAAAGGAGAAATGATGATGAACTTGTCCCATTAGTATAATAGCAATATTGTACATGGGTTTTACTAGAGTTATCGTACCATTGGGTGAAATGAGGTTAGGAAAGACACAAGAAAAGAAAATATCGTGAAAAATAAAAGAATCAGAAAGAGGAATTTACCTCTTGAGTTTATGTCCTTTGAGAGCCCCTTAAGGGGAGAGGATTTTCTATTTTGAAGAAACTAGGGGTTTTTGGATGTGCGGAAGGATATTGGGAAGATATTTGGGTAGAATAATTTCAAGGAACAAGGCTTGATAGGAGTGAAGAGAAGAGGTAAGGATGGGTGGTATTTATAGTGGAGGGGAGGAGGGTTTCCATAATACTATAATAATTAGATTATTATTTTTTCACAAGACAAGAAATGGTGGTGATTCAATGAACTAGATTAGTAATAAATTAATTTGAGTTCAAACAAATGTAATTTTACATCATCTATGACTCAATCATGATACAAAAATTTAGGTTATATCATTTATTGTGAATTATAATATTTTACTACTCATTAAAAATTCAAGTATTTTAGAAAAATCCCAAAAATTCACCCAAACCATTTTTTGATGTGTAGAATCAAAAAATGAATTCCATTTTTCAAAAATAACTTTATTAATACTATTAACATATTTTTTAATTAAAACCAAACTTTACTCGATAAAACAACAATTTTAAAACATTTATTTTTTTGTTCCCATGTATAGGTATATCATACATAAAATCGAATATTATTTATATACAATCATAATTAGAGTTACTATTCATTATGGTATGTCACTATTTATAAAGGTAACATTACTTTTCATAAGGTTATATTACTATTCACCATAAATTAAGTTTTTCTTATCAGACTCCAAACATCTTGCTGATCGCAACCGTGAATATCAGATTTTCGAAATTCAAATCACAAAAGTGAGAAACATATGTTTACAGGTCACATAGAACTCAGTAGTTCATTATGTTGTGATTTTATGTGATTATATAACATAATCAAAATAATGAAATTTCCATTGAAAAACATTAGGAATTTAGAAGTTGTTTCACCTGTTAGTAGGTGAAGGTAGAGCATGAAGGACCGAGAGACCTATTTCAGTCATTTCCTTTTCAAGAAGAGAAGTGGGACAACGTAACTATGGATTTAATGGAAGGAATTTCAAACACTCTTAAGAAGAATTATTCTATTTGGGTTGTTTTGGATCAGTTAATGAAGTTAGAACATTTCTTTCTTATCAGGGAAACCTTTACAGTAGACCAGTTGGGAGAACTGTACGTACGAGACATAGTTTGTTTGCATGGGGTTCCACAAACTATAGTTTCATATCACGATTCATGCTTTACATCATGATTCTGGTAGGTTTTATAGGATTCACTTGGTAAAAAACATTTATTATGTATGACCTTCCTCCCACAGACAGATGGGAAGTCAGAGCATACCATACATGTGTTAGAGGATATGCTACGAGCATGTGTGCTTGACATTGGTGGTTATTGAGTGAAAAACTTGGATTTAGTGGAGTTTTCCTATAACAAAAGTTATCAAGAAACTATACATATGGAACCATATGAGTCACCTTATGGCAGAACATATATATCTTCACTATTTTGGTTAGAGGTCGGTGAGTCAGAGTTATTGGGACCAAATCTCGTTCAGGAGACATTGGAGCAGGTGTAGTTGATTTGGAAACATATGAATATGGATCATAGTAGGCAGAAGTCATATAATGATAGACGAAGATTACCCCTAGAGTTTATAGAGGGTAATAGTGTATTCCTTTGGGTTTTGCCTAGATTGGGTCACCACAAGATATGGAGGTGGGGAAAGTTGGCACCCAGGTTTATAGGACTGTTTGAGCCCTTCCACAAAAATTCAGTGCTATGTATGATTTTTTCCATGTGTCAAAAATATGAAGGTATCACCCCAACCCTTCTCATTTGATTGATGTGGAAGAGGTTGACTTCAAGATATATGCATCCTTTGAGCAACATCTTATAAGTGTGTTGGGTCACAGTGAGAAAGTGCTATAGGGAAAGACCGTGATGTTAGTTCGTGTGTTATGGAAACATGAATGTGTTCAAGAGGAAAATTGAGAATGAGAAGCATAAATGATGGATCAATGGCCCAATATTTTTTTCTCAAAATCGTAGAGAAGTTTAAGAGTGCAGATCGAGGATGAGTTGTTATATGGTTGGGAGATTGTAGGATCTGGACCTTTTTTGGAGTCATATCGGGCATGTTTATAGGTAGGTTTTGAGGGTTTTAAGTACCTTTGTTTTGGAGTAGTGTATTGTGATGAGTTTGGGTGAACTTCTATGAAACACTAATAGATAGTGGGCTATACATGGTTTGCGCTCAGTTTGAAAAGCTGTGCACCTAAACTGTACCAAGAATCCAAACCTAGATAGAGAGGTCTGCGCGGTTTGAAAAACCGTGCGACCGAACTGTGCAAACCTGGATAGATAGGTTCACACAGTTGTCATGTGGTTATCCCTAATCTTGTGCCCCTGCCCAGGAAAACTATTCATGTTGGATTATTTTATCTGAAAATAAATTTTAAAACCACATGACCCCCCCTGGGACTCCCATATTACGACATTTTCTTGGGATTGAAAAATTATAGGTGATATCAGAGCTTTCCAGAGGGATTTGAAGGTGATCCAAACATCATTCTTCGAGATCGAAATCCCAGATTGAGGATCCACTCTCTTCCCGATAATTGGATTTCAACCCATTGCTTCTCTTGTTCATTCCTATATCATTCTTTATCTTTTCCTGGAATATCTCCACTGTTTCCTTGGATATAAACCTATGAGTTGAGATATATATCTAGGATTGTGTATCTAGATCTAGATTTTCATGATCTTTATCCCTTTGATCTTAATCTTGGTTTAAGGATTTAGATCTGGAGCTTGATCGATGACATTGTGCCGCTTGAATTTTTGAGGATTTCCATTGGGAAAACATCCACCATTAAACTAAGGTAGGTGGTCTAAATACAAATCCCATAGTCATGGATTTGATATGTGAATATGATTTTATTAATTTTATTATTTCCCTTGAAAATTTATTTCTTAAATTAGAGTAATTCGGAATGTGGAATTGACTTGTGATGTCCTTGGTGATTAATTGATAATTGAATCCCCAAAAAAATGAAGGGGGGTATTCCAAATAGATATTTTTTTGGAGATTTTTTATGGGTTGAGATATTGTAATTGAGATAGTGAATTGATTGTTTTAAGATAATTAATTGGGGGATATTAATTATGATATGATGCTTGTCTATGTAAGATAATTAATTTTGAGAATTAATTTTGTTCCAGGATGTTGATCAAAGATAATTAATTTTGAGAATTAATTATGACACATTGATATTTGATACGGATAATTAATTATGACGAATTAGTTATGGAATGGTAATTGTGTTGATTGATTAATTAATTGATGAATTTTTTAATGGGTTACATGCTTCGTTAATTGTTGAGTTAACTAACGGCCTTTGAAATGTTTAACTAATCACTGCATTAGTAATGGAATGAAGTGGATAATTATTATGAATTAAAGAATGATTAAATGGATGAGATTTTTATGGTGTTATACATGTCATTCTAGAATGATTAGAAGTTGGGACTTGGACATGGCATTCCTACCCAATCGTTATCCAAGCTTGAGATTTTTTGGTGCTAGGCATGATGACCTACACTGAATGAGATATGGAGTGATAGACATGGAGAACTACAATAAATGAGATTATGGTGCTTGAAATGATGTTCAACACCAAATGAATGATAATAATGAATGATGATTCAAATGGAAAACATGAATTGAAACTTGTCCTAAAGATATTATTAAAGATTAAATGACAATGTGATAACTATTTAATTATGAATTATATCAATTTCTTCATAGAGATGCATACACTATCTTTGGACTGGACTAGTTCTAGACACCATTGTTGGTGGCCAACTCAGTCGTACTCACACCCTATTCCGGCCACTTGTTTGGCACCCGAGTAGACATTGTTGTTGGAGGACATGATAAGGGAAAGGCCCAGTGATAGGTTTTTGTTTGGGATTGGAGCATGGGATAGGGAATTGACTATGGATCGAGACCCTCATTGGAGTCTTTGTGTCTTTACTTTTAGTTTCGTTGTAGACACTTGACATTCACATTGTCATAGCATGTTTTACCTTTAAGTTGAGTATTTTATTTTCCTATTTTGATATCATATGACCCTGGTATTATTTTGGTTATTTATACACATATGCACTTGGTAATTATTGTTTTCTTATATTGGCGTTTTATTCTGATAAAAGAGGGTATAGTCTCCACAAGACTGACTTAGCAGACCCTCGCTACTAGTCAGAACCCTCTGGTGTACTTAGAGGCGTGCTTGGCGGCATGTGTCCAACCAGCTCGGGGAACCGTTTAGTGGCACCTGGACCAGGACATCACACACATCCAGGGAAAAATATTCTCTATATTCTATAGAAGAAATATTTGTATCAAATCTATCTTGGATGTTTCTAATTAATTTTAAAATTACTATAGAGTCTTCTAACTTATCTCAAAAATCTATAATGTGAATAACTACCTCATCTACCCTAATGAATAAATCTTTTATAGTCTTATCCTAATCCATTCTAAAATTTTCAATCATATATCTCTATATTTAAAAGTTAGTTTATGTGATTTTGACATTTCCTTGATACAAAATTTCAATCTTGTCCCACATTTTATCCTATAGTGAGTCCCATAAATCTTGTGAATTTTTTTTTCTGACAATGACGATGGTATATAATTTGTGTCTTTCTCGTCTACTTCAAGATATGTATTTTCAAAAAAATTAATAGATTCATATCTAGTTAAAGTGGAAAGAATATATTAACAAAGTAACAACCATGAACCCATACTCTCAGATCTAGTGCTAAAAACATAAAATTTATATATCTAGGTTTGATACCAAAAAAACATGACCCAATTTCAACAATCTAAAACATACAAAATAAAAAAGAAATATAGGATCACTTATACACTCAATTAACATTTATGTTTAAATATATAGGGAATTAGGATAAATTCTAACACAATAATATCTATGTATTTAAGTGAATTTTCTTCCTCTAACACCTAACTTTTATTTTTCCATTTTAAGTCTTAATAATTTTCTTACATATCCTTAAGCCCTTTGAAAATCACATAAAAATGGGTTGCAAAAAAATCTCAGTAAAGGAAATATAAGAAATAATTAATTCTTTATTTATTTTCAAAACCATGAAATTATAAAGGATATTTTTTCCTTTTAAGATAATAATCACTGAGTTCCAATAATCACTTACTTACAAATGAAATCAGATTTACTGCCCAAATATTTTTATAAAACACCTTATAAGAAAACATAAATAAAAAATCATAGTCACATAGGTTTCTTAGAAAAAATGAGAAACCATAAAAATAGTCTTCTTAAATATATATCTTTTTTACCCTAAGAGGGAATAGTCATTCCTTTAAAATAATATATTATTAGTTTTCCTTTTGATATAAAACAATTACCATGAAAACTCATTAGAAAGTATAGAAAATTAATATAGGTCACCTTGAATACATTTTCCATGTAACTGTCATAAATTAAATAACATAACTAGTTAATTACAATAATCTCTTAGGAGAAACCTAATAGGGTAATTCTATTTATTTATATAATTTATTGGAGAGTTATATTGGCCTCACCCATCCATGGTTTATAACGGAAACACTTTTCCTTGGTTTATAATGGAACCAACCATCCTTGGTTTATAAATATACAACCATTTATCCTAAATAATTACCAATAACCATAACATTATCATAACACATGAAATCATTCATTTTCATCATCATACTTATAAAAAAGAAATATTAATTTCACTTATAAGAAAACATTTTTGGATATTGAAATATTAGTTCCATTTAAAAACATTTTGGAAAATTCCTAGAACAAAATTGGTTTTTTATTTGAATAAAACATGGAATCATATAAAGTAATATGAACATAAAATTATAGTTACAGTTGTGAGAAAAACCATTGAATACATATATGTTAAAATAGAATATTTATTTTTTCTATTACGTCAAAATGCTCCATATAAAATAAATAAAAATATTCCATTTGAAAACCTTTGAAAGAAAGTAAAAAGTGACATAAAATTTATTTTATAATTCATTTAATTCCATATAAATACATATATAATTTTAGTAATATCAACATAGAAAGAAAATATTCAAAAAAATATATCTTTAAAACACTTAAAATGAAGTTTTCAAGGTAAAGTGTCCATTACCACATGTTTGACTTGTCACGTACATTATTTATAATCCTAAATAATATTTTTTTAATTTTTTACTTTATTAAGAGTATTTTACATGTTTATTATTATTTTTATTATACATTTTACCATGTTTTATGTAATTACATAATCAATTAAGTTCACATAAGATGTTTTGAGGATATATTTGGCTCATATGTCCAAAATGACTTCGGTAAGTTGAATATGGTCAAAGATGTAATTATTACATAATACATTGAATAATAATAAAAAATTATTATAATTTTTTTAAATAAATTACACTATTAATACCAATCATGAAATATAGTTATGAAAACTGAATTATGTTACAATCATGAAGATGATAGGTTATACGTACGCTTAGGTAAAATTTTCATTTTTAAATGAACATTTCAGAAAGAAAGTAACTGTAGTTTTATATTTACAATATAATTATTATATCAGTAATATCATATTATTTATTTAAATAATCATATATATATATATCTTCCATGTGACGTGCTCATGAAAAATTAATCACAATGCTTTGTAGAGGTGGTAATCTATACGTACGCATGAATTATATTATCATTTTTCAGTGGATTTAAAGATATGAAATTAGATGATATATTAAAATTATATGATGATAAATATGTCATATATATCATATATATACATTTAATCTATTATTATAACTACCCATGATAGGCAGTGATGGAAAACGAATTACATCGGTTCATGATACGGTAGTCTGCCGTACATATGAACGATGGTTTCATTTCCCAATTAATGCTAGTGGAGATATGTATTGGTTATTAAATTGAAATAATAATATATAATTATATATAATATTCTTTTGTTATTATTTCATCATTTTTAAGATGATTTATATTAGGTATAATAAGAAATAAAATGAAAATGATAGGTTAAAAGCTACACCTCTTCTTCAAACAGCATCATTCGATTTATACCTAAAGCCTTTATAGGAAGGAATTATTATAAAAATGTGTCCTATATAATATGGAAAGAGATTTTAATAAAGGAATTGGGTAGGTATTTTCTGAACCAAATGGATTTTTAAGTGTGAAGGGAAGAGGAGAGCTGGCTCCCTTTAATAATTGAGGGAAGGGGTATTCTCAGAGTTTCATAAAGTATTAAATTAATACAAAAAAATTATTTTTAAAATGGATTATAATTCATATAATTATTATATAACATTATTATTATTCTAAATTATCTTTTTTAATAATTTGTTTCAGGTTTAGGTGAGTTTTCCCCTTTATCTATTTGTTTTAGCCATTGTTAACCCTTTTGATAATTACCATGAAATTAATGTATTTTACTCTTTAGGGGTCTAGAAACTTATTATAAAAGGGAAAGTGACCCATAAATGGATTTTTTTATATTTTAAATCATAACCCATTCACTTATATGATGATAGAGTTTTGAATAATTTTAAATCATTTAGTAAAATATTGTTTATTATAAAATATCATTAATTTCATGTTTCAAAATACATGAAATATTATAATATATTATGTATCTAACTAAAGTAAAATGTTTAAAAAATTATATACATTATAATATAATGAGTATATGGTCTTAATATAATCAGCCAGTAAAATTTATACATGTTTATATATCATTTAAAACCTTATCGTTTGGTTTAACCCCTTTGTAAATAAATTTTAACCTTAACTATGGTAAATAAATTTTCAATATTGAAGGGTTATATGTTTAATTATAAGGTGAAAATTGGACAATAAATGTCTAAATAATGAAATTTTAGTCAATTTATCATCCTAGTTTTAATGTTTCATGATTTTTATTTCTAAAAAAATAATAATATATTATTTACCATAAAATATCATTAATTTCATTTTTGAGACTATTCAATTGTTTTACTTTAAAGGCAATAATATAGTAATTTATTTAGAATATAAACTTTGAAACATCACTTATATGTTATATTTATCTATTAAATTCATGTGATCCTATAAGTCACTCAAAAAATATTACTTTTAGAGTTTTTAAAACCATTTACTTTATTTTAATACTACTTGCACAAACACTATGTTAGTGTTACATAAGATTTTATGTTAACTAATTTATCACAAAAAATTTAAAATAAATTAAAATTATGAATAAATAATTTATCATTACACCAAAAATTTATAACTAAATGCATTTTATATCTGTTTCAATAAATATTATAAATATTTAAAAAATGAAAGTGACATTTTTTAATTTACCTTTACTTAAAATATAATAAAGGTAAAAATAAAATCTAAATGGGAAAAATGTAATATTTTCAAATATTGGAATATTATGGTAGAAATATAATCATACACTAAAATGAAAGAAATTTGTTAAGGAACTTTAAGACTTATCACATTAGTTTTAATCCTAATTAACATATTTTACCTTTATAGTGGTAATGAAAATTTATTATGGTTATTATTAATAATTAACAAAAATAAAAGAGACATATTTACCAAATTTAGAAATATTCTTTTAAAAAATTAGATCCAATTTTAAAGATTAAATTTTAAATAGTGGAATAAATAAATTTTAAATAAAATATAAAATATAAAATCAAAACAAAAAATAGTTTTTTAGAAAAATGAAAATTTTAGCCAAAAAATGAACTTATACAAAAATTATGTGTAATGAAAATCAAAATTTAATTTATTATATAAATAAATATTAATTATTTTACTTTTAGATAAATTGAAAATCATAATGTTACTTTTAAATTAATTGTAAAGGAAATGATAGTTTTACAAAAAATGGTATTTTTCACTATGCATTGAAAAATCAATCTCTTTTGAAAAGTCCCAGAACTTCAGATTTGGTAATTTTTACATGATTCATTATAAAATTATATCCTTTTAAAAAAATTAAATTTCTAAAGGTTTCATAAATTAATTAGAGTATTTACTCATAATAAAGTGATAAAAACATTTTTTGAAGAAAACATATTTATGAAGAGTAAAATGACTTTACTGAAAAATAAGTGCTAATTTATTAAGAATTTATCAATTTTTTATTGTTTAATACCTTTATATATATAGATGTTATAATTAATTCACTAATATTCATATCCTCTAATTCATTGGTAAGGTTACAATGGTCATAAAATAATAACAGTTTATGGTTCATTTAAGCTTGGTGTTACGTGTTCTATATGCTATCAAATATAGTGTTCTTTTAAAATTTCAAGATATTACACTATCCATATTTAATAAATTGTTTACTCAAAATTTGAACTTTATCATGATAATCAAGTATTTTAAATTTGAAAATTTCTTTTTTGAAAACTCACATCTAAAAAAGGGTTAATAAAACATCCTCTTCAAAACAGGGAAAGATAAATACGAAGGTCATATAAAATAACATCAAACCATGTTTTAAAATTATATATAATTAGAGGGAAGTTAAAATATAGACATATAGGAACAAATTAATGTCTAAATAATTATGTCCATTGTCAGAGAACATTGGTCACAAAAAAGTGAATGATCATGGGATTGTTAATGACCACACAACCATAAACCAAAGATATGTGAAAAAGGACATAAATTCATCATAAATAATGGTAATAGGATACATTTTTTTGTTACAAGATCCTTCTTCTGATTTTATTAATTCCTTTACCATATTGACTAAGAACATATGGAAATATACTTAATTTATTTTCTTCAAATCCATAAATGATTTTTTTTCCTTTAGTTTCATGTTCAAGTCAATTTTCACATTTATCTCATATTTTAATCCAAATTATGAGTATTGAAGACGAAGTTTTCATGACTAAAGTGCTAAAATAAACTTATAACAAATCACATGACTTCAAAAAATGATAAAAAGATATTCCCCTTAATTTTAGTCATTAAAAAAAAACCAAAATTACTACCATAATGTAATATAATTATCAAAATTAATAAACCATCATATGAATAAATAAAATATTAATCACAAAATCCTCAAAAATAAAAAAAAAGTAAAAGTTAGATAATTTGATAAACAAGTAACTTTAAAATTATTTTAAATATTCCTAACCATGTTCAAAACCCAAAATTAGAAGGATTTGATCACATATTCTTTTAATATTAATTTTAAATTTTTTCTTCAATAAATGTTTAGTCACTCAAAAAGTAATACACTCAAAATGTTTATTCCCTAATAATATATTCTTCAAAGTAACATAATAATTTCCATAAATAACTTGAAACACTATAAATCCAAAAGTAAATCATATTTACTTCCATAAGACGAATCAAATCTATTCATCAAATAAAAACCCATCTTTTCCACAAAAAAATCTATTTACCCTAATATTCTAATTTCCCTAAAATATTGAACTTCTTTTAAAATAACATTTGTCACATAGTCACCAAATCATTTTTAAATCTCATTTTTATATATATGATAAATCATATGTTTTCATAATTAACACAACATCAATGATCATCTTAGACCTAAAGAATATTAATAGATTTAAACTTATGTACATAAATCAATATTACTAAAATAACATTTTAATAAAAAAATAATATAACCAAGGGTTATATTACCATAATTGCCTACCAAAATACTCCAAATCATCTTAAAATCCCATAACATAAAACTATAAGAGGGTTTTTAATCCTTTTAACCTATGATAAACCTTAAAATTACAATCCCATGATGATGTCTATAAATATTAAGTTAGTATAATATGAAAATATCATAACCTACGAACCTATCTAAATCATACTCTAATACGAACTGTAATATCCCGAGACCTGTATTCCCAGATCTTATGGTAAAACACAAAATTTACATTTCAAGAGTTGATAACAATAAATGTGACCCAATTTAAACCATATAAAACTTATACTATCAAAAGGAAATATAGTATAACTTACATATGAAAGGACCTTTTAGGTTTATAGATTAGATAATTAGGAAAAAATATTACATAATAATACTTATGTATTTAAGTTGGTGTTATTCCCACTATAATTAGCTTTTAATTTTCCATATTAAGTCTTAATCATTTCTTTTAATCACAATCAAACCATTTTAAAAACATTTAAAAATGCGGGACAATTACAAAAATATCAGTAAGGAAAATATAAAATAAGAAGGAAAACTGTTTTTCCTATTCAAAACTGAGAAATCATAAAGGGGATATTTTCTTTAATATAGTAAAATTTGAACTCTAAAAAACACATAATTACACATCAAATCATATTTTTTACCCAAAATTCTCTATAAAACAATTTAAAAGAAAACACAAAAGAAAAATCATAATCATAAGAATTTCGTAGAAAACATGAGAATCCATTAAAAATCATTTTCATAAAAACATATATTCTTTTCCATTAAAGGTAATAATCATTCATTTAAAACAAAATATTATTACTTCTCATTTTGGAAGAAAACTTTTTCCATGAGAACTAATTACCAAGCTGTAATTTCCCAGTCCAGCCAATGATCATACTATTGTACGCTTTGGGTATAGACCATGTGATTTTTCTTTCCCTATGCTCTGACCCTCAGGCATCCCCCAGGTAAATGTCTCATGAAGGGAGAGGTATACACACCAATTAATAAATGGGTTCTTCGTGCTCCACCTCATTCGACGTGGGATATCAATAATCTACCCCCTAGAAGGGCCCAACTTCCTCGTTGGAACATCAAATGGATACTGGATCTAATACCATTTGTAACATCTCAGTCCAGTCCATGATCATAATATTTTCCACTTTGGGTCTAGCCCACATAGTTTTGATTTCCTAAGACTCCGGCCCTTAGGAATCCCTGAGGAAAAGGCCTCATAATAGAAGAATTATCCACACCACCTTATAAAGGGGTTCTTCCTGCACATCCTCCTTCGATGTGGGATACCCATGTCATGACCCATCCCCTAGGGCCCGTGCCGTGACTACCCCAAGCCCTCCTTCCATAGGCCAGGGGATGGATACTAGCACCAAAGGCGTAATTTCCTAAAACTGGGAAGGCATTGCCTTTATAACCTGTAAACACACACACAAGAAAGAACATATCTGGATATGAAACACCAAGTAAAAATTTATAACAAAATAGTGTTGAAAGGGAAAGGGGCCAGAATAATAGCCCAACTGGAAAGTACAAGTACAATTGTGATACAATACAACTGAAGAAAAAGAAGAGAAGACTACCAGATCGTCCTTCGAGGTTCCTACCTGAAGGGTAGGTACAGATCGCCTCCTGAGCACTCCACATCCACCCATCTCCTCTGATTACTGACATTCCATATGGTACACCTCAAGGTACCATCCATTCCGGGTACTCCCAGCCTCAGTTGGCATTGTTTGTCGTTTGCATCCATCACAACAAGGTGCAGACATTTCCCGTTTA
Organism: Viscum album; assembly: GCA_963277665.1. Taxonomy (NCBI): domain Eukaryota; kingdom Viridiplantae; phylum Streptophyta; class Magnoliopsida; order Santalales; family Viscaceae; genus Viscum; species Viscum album. The sequence continues at coordinate 1,874,052,099 of OY728150.1, read as the reverse complement.
GGGGTGAGTATAAAGATACTCAGTAGGGACCCCGAGACCCTCTAAGTTTTACAAAATAAAAAAAGGATAAAACAAAAAGTATGAAATAAATAGATAACCTTACTTAGGTATATGACCATAAAAATACCTATGTTATCATTTTATCCATCTCAATTATGAGGAAAACACAAAAGTTCTGACTCAGCTCACACCATGATTTTTTATAGGGGTAGTTTTAAGTAATATTCCCAGTCACAACGTCGAACACCTTGGCTGCTGGAGAAATCTTCCTCTATAGAGTACAATGGGCCTACCGCGTCACACATAGGTGCTTCCCACTAAACTTGGACTACTAAGGTACTCCTCCTGTCAAGTACCATGGGTCTGCCGCGTCACACAGAGGTGCTCCCCATCATGGGTTTGCCACATCACACAAAGGTGATCCCCCTCATGGCCTACTGATTTACTCCTCCTGTCGAGTACCATGGGCCTTTCGCGTCACCATGTCACTCCCCACCGTGGGTCTGCCGCATCATCAAGGCACTCCCCATTTGTCCTGTCAAGTCTCTCCGAGTCGAAACAGTTAGCAGTCATCAAGTCTCAGCCAACCATTGGGTTCCCGCATTACGCTCGCTCATCTCCAGAAGGATCCACTCCACAGGTTGATGTTCTATACTTCAACTTCCATGAAGTCTCACTAAGAATTTTCTTAAAGGTCTTCCACGCCATAGGGGTCTCAACGCAATAGATGGCACGTCAATCGGACACTCGGTCTGTGAGTTATTAGCCTTTTAGTTCCAGGGGCCTGTTGGATTTGTGATCGATCCAACCTGACCATTCGCCATCTAAATCTAAAAAACAGTGGGGTATCACTCAAAGGGACCCTCTTGCTCCAATACTTTCAACGCTGCTGATGGATTGTCAAACGGACGTCTGGTACCAATGTAATGGCCAAAAGAAAGTAACTAGGTCATAGTGGGCCCGGGTCCAGTCCGACCCGGTCGGACCGACCCAGCCCGGCCCGCAGTGCGTCCCAGCCTGTTGGGCCGCGAGGGTGCTGCAAAGGGCCATGGATGGACGTGCGGACCTGAGGTCACAGAGTGGCTCGGCTGGAAGTTTCCAGGAGGGCACGGGGCCGTGAGGCAGCTCAGCAATGGCGGCTCGGAGTGCCGATGGGCAGCGCGGTCAGGGCGGCTCGGTGGTCTGGCAGGGCGGCGCCAGCCGGGGCAGCGTGGAGGGCCTCAGGTGGTGTGATCCAGGGCCGCTCAAAGGGCCGTGGTGAGGGATGTTCGGCCGGGGTGCGGGGCCGGTTCGGTCAGGAGACCGGAGTGCCGCGAGGGCATCGGGCTGGTTCGTTCGGTGCGCCGTGGGGCGGCCCGGCCAGGGTACGGAGCCAGGGCTTGCGACCAGTTAGGATGGAGGGTAGAGCACTACGAGGTGGCTTGGTCGGGGCGTAGATCTGGGGTGCGCAGCTGGTTTGGTCGGGAGGGAGGAATGTCGTGGGGGCGGCATGGGTCGCAGAGGCCGCTGGTGGCGGCGTCGTTGCCTTCGTCACCTTCATCGCCTTTGTCGCCTTCCTCCATTTCGAAGGGTACACCATAGAAGAATGACGGAGGGGTCGGGCCATGTTTTTTTGGCAAACACTCTCCGTGTTTAGAGTGATAGCAAGAGGTTCATGAAGAACGAAACATGATTGTGTATGGAAGATATTTTAAAACAACATTTCCCACAAACCTCGTCAATCTCTATTCACAAATCCAGTAAAAGAATTAAAATGGGAGAACATGGGTAGTGATAATCAATAAACTCATACTTTTTCATTGTTGGTGTTGGTGCGAGGAAGAAGGTGAAGTCATCGACGTTCATCTCGTCCAGCACACACCTCCAATCCCAGGCTCGTGTGACAGTTCATCGTAGTTGAAGAAAATCCTTGTCGGCCTTCTTCATGGAGGAAGCATTCTTCATGGGGGATAATTCTTCGTGGAGGATGTGTTCTTCATTGGAGAATCTTTCTCCCAATTCCACCCAAATGCAAAGTGGTGCACAAATAAAAGGCTATCCCCTTTATTATGTTTGTTGTCATAAATTCAAAATGAATAAATTATTGTGGTGCATTGGAAAAAATTAATTAAGGAGTTTTGGAAAACTTAATGTCGAGGAAGATCAAGAGGCTCCTCCACATTAATGAGGTAGTTGAAGAGGTTTAGGCCTTGGGTGGTCCCCACCACCATAACCCCTCATGGGAGGTTATACTCGGGTGGTCCCCACCACCATAACCTCTCATGGGAGGTTAAGGTCTGGCGGTCCCCAATTCCCAATTTTCATATGGAGGTTTTAACAAATAAAATAAAAATAAAAATAAAAATTTATTTTTATTCTATTATTTCATTAAAAGCACAAAAACTTACTTCCACCCTCGACTAACTGCCATCGAGGTGAAATTATCTTTAAGAAAATATTGGCGTTGCAAGTTCAACAGTGCCCTCATATTTCCATTTCGAGCATCGGTTCAAAAGTTAGAAAAACCCGCTCGCACGTTTACTGAACGTACAAGAACAAAAGTTCCAAAATTCATTCTGGGCACTCCGGTCCTCAGAATCATGCGCCGTCAATTTTAGCGTACTCGTAAAATTTCTATTTAATTAAAAAACATTACATGGAAATTCTTGGTCTTTACATTATCCCCACCCCAGGCCTTATGTCCCCATAATCCATAACTCAAAACTAAGGAAATAAGTGGGGGTACTGAGCACGCATCTGAGCCTCCCACTCCCATGTGCTCTCCTGGAGGTTCTCGTGTTTCCAATAAAGGTGCACCAGAGGTATCAATCGTCCAGGAAGGACCCACTCCTGTCAATCCTCAATCCCTACCGGAACCTCCATAAAAGTTGCTCCATTATCGATGTCCAGATCGCCATGGTCGATGATGTGAGAAGGGTCGTGCACATATCTCATCAGCTGGGATATGTGGAAGAAGTCGTGCACTCGGTGCAACTAAGGTGGAAGAGATAAGTAGTATGCCACCTCTCCAACTCTGCTGAGGATCGGGAAAGGTCCGATGAACCTCATAGATAACTTTACACCTCATCCAAATCTCCGTAGACCTCGTTGGGGTGAGACCCGTAGAAATACGTGTTCTCCATCCTCGAACTCCAGAGGTCTTCGTCTCCTATCGGTATACGACTTCTACTTGCTCTATGCAGTCTTCATCCTCTCCTGGATGATCTGCACCTTCTCTATGGTAGCCCTAACCATCTCTAGTTCCATGAGTCCTCACTCCCCAGGGTTAGTACAACACAAAGTTGATCTGAAAGGTCGCCCGTATAATGCCTCAAAAGGTGCCATCCCAATAGTGGAGTGACACCTGTTGTTGTGTACAAACTCCAACAAAGGTAAGTTATCCTCCTAATTGCGACCTAAGTCGAGGAAACAACCACACAACATGTCCTTTAGGGTATTAATGGTCCGATCAGTCTGGCCATCCGTCTGAGGATGGAAAGCAGTGCTCAAACAAATATGTGTCCCGAAAGCCTCCTGCAACCCCGTCCATAGTCAGGAAGTAAAACATGCATCATGATCGAAGACAATTGTCGATGGTAATCCATTTAGCTGCACAATTTACTGCACATAGAGGTTTCCCATGCTCTCTACTGAACCCTTCTCTCAAATTGGTAGGATGTGGGCCGACTTGGTGAGTCGGTCAACGATCACCAAAATCGAGTCATGTCCCCTGGATGTACGTGGAATTCCTGTCAGAAAGTCCATGTATATCCCATCCCATTTCTACTATGGGACCTCTAAAGACTGAACCAAGCCTAGTGGTACCTGATGATCCACCTTCACTTGCTAAAAAGTGAGGTACCGAATAACATACTCTACAACTGATTTATTCACTTCCATCCACCCGTGCTATCGGCGGAGATCCTGGTACATCTTTTCCACTTCTGGATGTACCGCTAGAGGCGATGTGTAGAACTCCCTCAACACTTCCTCCTGAAGTGACTCTGGTACCATGGTACATCCTCTGAAGTGGATGACATGCTCCCAAAATTTAGAAAATCCATCAGTTGCCTGCCCTATGGATATCTGAGCACGTCGAGCCTCGCAGTCAGCGTCCCCACGCTGCGCCTCCCTAACTCGTTGAAGAAATGGGGGAGTGACTGTAAGAGACTGTAGAAAAACTGCTCCAATTTTATCCACAAAGGATATCTGCAAGGCAACCAGCTGCTTCGTCGCCTTGCCTAGCAGTTGTATACCAGACCTCCTACTGAGTGCATCTGCTACAACATTCGCCTTCCCAAGAGTATAGAGTATCTCAAAGTCATAGCCCAGAAGGAACTCATGCCAACATCGCTATCTCAGGTTCAGGTCCTTCTGGGAGAAGATATACCTGAGACTCTTGTGATTAGAGTACACGGTAAAATGCTTTCCCATCAGATAGTGTCGCCACATCTTCAAGGAGAAGACCACTACTACTAAATCCTGGTCATGGGTAGCATAGTTTTCCTCATTCTATCTAAGATGTCGAGAACCATATGCCATCACTGCTCAATCCTTCATCTGGACACATCCGAGCCCGGTCCTTGATGCGTCACAGTAGACCATGTACCCTACACCTTCCTCTGGATGCCTCATAATGGGGGAACTAGTCAGCCTCTACCTTAGCTCCTGAAAACTTTTTTGGCATTTCTACGACCAAACAAAGTGCTTCCCCTTATAAATCAATGCATAAAGTTGTGCTACAACTCTGGAGAAGTCTGGCACAAACCTCCGGTAATATCCAGCCAAACCCAGAAAACTTCGTACCTCCGTCACACTTCTGGGTGTCTCCCAAGAAAGTATTGCCTCAATCTTTGCTGGATCTACTGCAACTCTAGCCTCTGATATAACATGTCCCAGTAAGTGAACCTCTCAGATCTAGAACTGACACTTTGAGAGATTTCTATAAATATGGTTCTCTCGGAGTGTGTCTAGTAATACCTGTAAATTATAGGCATGCTCATCCTCAGTATTCGAGTAGATCAGAATGTCTTCGATGAAGACAACTACAAAGTGATCAAGGTATGGATGAAAGATCCTGTTCATGAGTCCCATGAACACTACTAGAGCATTGGTCACAAAAAATGGCATAACCACGAACTCGTAATGGTCGTACTGACACGGGAAGGTCATCTTTTTCACATCCTTATCTCGTACTCTGAGCTGGTGATAGCCTGATCTCAGGTCTCTCTTCGAGAACCACGGTGCTCCTTTTAGCTGATTATAGAGGTAGTCAATCCTTGGGAGTGGGTACTTGTTCATCACGATCACCTGGTTCAAGTGCCGATAGTCAACACAAAGCCTCAAGCTCCCATCCTCCTTCTTGGTGAACAGAATGTGGGCTGCCCAAGGAGAAATACTAGGCTGGATGAATCACTTTCCCTGTAAGTCCTCTAGCTCTACCCGCATCTCATGAAGATTCGCAGGAGCCATCCGATACGCTGGTGTAGATATCGGTGTCGTCCTGGGGTACAAATCAATGTAAAAGTCCACCTCTCTGTAAGGAGGTAGACCCAGAACAACATTAGGGAAGACATACACGTACTAGTCCACCACTACAGGATATATCAAACTCTCCACATCAATATCTATGAGGTTCAGGTTAGCCAACTGATGAGTAATCGGCTGCACCCTCCTCAGGGTAAGTCCATCCTATGCTGCAAAGGCTCCCTTATCACCGGTGAAGGTAAAACTGGTCCCATTCATGCAGACACACCACACATTGCGCCTAATACAGTCAATCTGAGCATGGATAGTAGATAACCAGTCCATACCCAAGATGACGTCGTAAGGCCTTGATGCCGCTAATAGGAGATCTCAGCCGAAGCTCTCGCCTCTTAGAATAATCTCACACTACCATCACCAGTGTTTAATCGTCGAATATGCTCTCGTAAGAGTCTCTAGCCATAAGGATCGAGCCAATGGCTCCGTCGGAATCTCGGAGCTTTGAATGAGGGTAGTGGAAATAAAAGAATGAATGGAACCTGTGTCTATAAGTACTGCAACTATGGTGGAGTAGACACATATTGTACCTCGTATCATCTCCAGAGCGCCATGATCATAAGCCTCAGCAGCCAGGAGCTGATCTCTCCCCTATCCACCTGCTCCCTGCAGTCGGGGTGGACCTCCTGGTGGTGGTGTCAGTAACACCTCAAATCGTCTCCCACTACCAGATACGCGACCAGATCCTCTTCCACGTCCGCCTGCTCCCTGTGGACCTACTCGGTCAAACCTCTGTCTCTTCCTGGGCGGTCCTTCAATCGTCTTCTGATCATATGAACGACGGGTTAGACAGTCATGAGCCATGTGACCCTGCCCACCACATGTGTAACACTGCCCGCTCCTGGCATGTCTGTCTCCACCTCAGGTTCTCCGCACAACCGACTCTAAATCATGTGTTCATCCACCTGTAGGTCTGGTCCTCTTAGACCTCTGTGACATCTGTTTACTACCAGCTGTATAAGACTTCGCTATATGAGAACTGGTAGTGGGTCGAGCTGCTAGTGACTGTTCAATAAGGAAACTCTCCACTAAGAGGGCTCTCTCTAACACCCCTGCCTGCGTCGGGATGCTGAGTGAAATCATCGATGCCCTGATCTCTCACCCAAGCCCCTACTCGAAGGTTCATTCCTTAAAGAATGAGTCCTACACCATATCTGTGGAGTAGCGTGAGAGGTCAATGAACCTTGTTGAGTACCGAGCCATATTCATGCTGCCCTGCTGCAGATGAAGTAACTACTGAATGCGTACTGCGGGAAGAGTCACTGGAACAAAATCTGCCCAAAACAAGCTCTCAAAGTCTTCCCAGATAAGTTTCACCTTTTTATGAACCTAGAAAATTAAGCTCCACCATCTTCTTACTTCTTCATGTAGAAGGCTAGCGGCAAGGATCACCATGAGGTCTGCTGGTGTCCCTACTAGTCGGAAAACTCTCACCACGGCCTCCAGCCAACCCTCAGCCACCTGTGGGTCAACCTCTCCCCTAAACCTGGGTGGCCTTTGGAACTCAAACTCGTGCAATGAGATCAAGAAGCATGCACCATTAGTTTCTGGGGCTGGTGGCATTGGTTACCCAATGGGGAATAGTATCGCTGGTGCCTCCGCTAGTGCCTCTACTGGAAGATGGCCCTTTATAGAGGCCTCATCAATCGGTGGGCTATCTATGCGTACAACTCTCGAAACACTAGATATATTTCTACATGGAGGCATCCTGAAAAGAAATAGATGTTCTATAGTCAAAAATTTATACCCATTGAGCTGACCTGGTGAGCTAACTCAAAGAGTTCATAAACAAGACTCTTGAAAACACACACGCAATCAGTGGTTTCATGCACTAAGTCGGATATCAGAGGTCGGGGTCCTAGTGTATGGATACGTCGACTGGCACACCAAAAATGGACACCCTGAACTAAAAACCGCACTCATTACACATAAAACTATTTTTGTTAAAAAGAAATATCAAAGTTCTAAGTTCTGCGGTAGAACTGACTCCTCTGATACCAATTTGTCACAACACGTCCCCCGGGGCTAGTACCGTGACTACCCCAAGCCTGCCTTCCATAGGCCAGGGGCAGGCTACTAACACCAAAGGTGTAATTCCCTAAAACTGGGAAGGCATTGCCTCTATAACCCATAAACACACACACAATAAAGCACATAGCTGGATACGAAACACCAAGTAAAACTGTATAAAAAAAGAGTGCTGAAAGTGAAAGGGGCCAGAATACAAGCCCAACTAGAAAGTACAAGTACAACTATGATATAATACAACTGAAGAAAAAGAAGAGACAACTACTGGATCATCCTTAGAGGTTCCTACCGACAGTTCATATAGTCCACCTCTAGGTACCGTCTAGTACTGGTATTCTCAGCCTCAGTCAGCGTTGTCTGTCATCTGCATCCAACACAAAAAGGTGTGGGCATAGCCCATGCAGGGTTGAGTATAATGATACTCAGTAGGGACCTTGAGACCCTCTAGGTCTCACAAATTCCAACAAGGATAAAACACAAATAATGAAATAAACAGATAACCTTAATTAGGTATATACCCATACATATACCTAAGTTATCAAGCAATCCATCTTATTTATGAGGAAAACACAAAGGTTATGACTCATCTCACACCAAGACTTATTCTAGGGGTGGTGTTAAGTAACATTACCTATCATAACGTCAAACACCTTGGCTGCTGGAGAACTCCTCCTCTATCGAGTACAGTGGGCCTACCGCGTCACAAAGAGGCGCTTCCCACTAACCTTGGACTGCTGAGGTACTCCTCTTGTCGAGTACCATGGGTCTGCCATGTCACACAGAGGCGCTCCCCACCATGGGTCTGCCATGTCAAACAGAGGTGCTCCCCCTCATGGCCTGCTGAGGTACTCCTCCTGTCGAGTACTATGGGTCTTCTGCGTCACCAAGGCACTCCCCACAGTGGGTCTGCTGCCTCACCAAGGCACTCCCCACTGGGCCTGTCGAGTTACTCCGAGTCTAAATGGTTAGCATTCGTCAAGTCTCAGCCTTCCACTGAGTTCCCGCACTATGCTCGCTTGTCTCCGGGAGGATCTGCTCCACAATCTACTGGTCAATACTCAAACTACCACAAATTCCCACGAAGAATTATCTCAAAGGTCTTCCATGTTTAGGGGTATCAATGCAATAGACGGTGCATTAATCAGACGCTCGGTCTGTGAGTTATTAGCCTTTTAGTCATGGGGAGCTCAATTGGATTCGTGCTTGATCCAACCTGACTATTCCCCATCTTAATCAAAAACACAGTGCAGTATCACTCAAAGGATCTATCTCACACGATGATTTCTAGTGCCACTGACGGTTTTTCAAACAGACGTCCGGTGCCAAAGTTATGGCCAAAATAAAGTAACAGGGTTGAAGTGGGCCCAGGTCCGGTCTGACTCGGTCAGATTGACCCAGCACGTTGCGCCACAAGGGTTCCGCGGAGGGCCGTGGATAGCCGTGAGGGAGCGAGGCCATAGAGCAGCTCAGCTGGAAGATTCTATGAGGGGACGAGGCCGTGTGGCAGCTCAGAGGGCCGGCGTTCCGCGTAGTCGGGGCAGCTCGGAGGGTCAACAGGTGGCATGATCTGGGGAGGCTCGGTGGGCCACGGGCGGTGTGAGCCGGGGCGGCTAGAAGGGCCACAGTGAGGGCGGTTCAACAGGGGAGTGGGGTCAGTTTTGCCAAGAGGCCGGAGCGCCGCTGGGGCACGTGGCCGGTTCAGCCTGGAGGCTGGTGCGGCGCGAGGCGGCTCAGCTAGGGTGCGGAGCAGAGGAGCTTGGGTGGTTTGGCCGGGAGGGAGGAGCGCCACAGGGTGGCTCGGTCGGGGCGTGGAGCCGAGGCGCATGACCAGTTCAGCCCGGAGGCTGGAATGCTGCAGGGGCGGCGAGGGTCACGGAGGTCACGGGTGGTGGTGCTGTTTCCTTCGTCACCTTTATCACCTTTTTCTCCTTCCTCCTTTTCGAAGAGTACACCAAAGAAGAATGGCAGAGGGGTTAGGCCATGTTTTATGGCCTGAAACCTTCACGTTTAGAGTGATAGACAACAGTTCACAAAGAAGAAAACATGAATGTGTATGGAAGATATTTTAAAACATCATTTCCCACAACCCTCGTCAATATCTATTCCCAAATCCCACAAAATAATTAGAAGGGGAGAACATGGGAAGTGAATATCAATAAACCCATACTTGTTCGTTGTTGGTTTTGGCACGAGGAAGAAGGTGAATTTGTCGATGTTTGTCTCATCCACCAAACTCTTCCAATCTGGGGCTCATACGTCGGTTCGTTGTAGTCGAATACGTTCCTTGTTGGTGTTCTTTTTGGAGGAAGCATTGTTCATGGAGGGGCGTTCTTCGTGGAGGATACGTTCTTTATTGGAGAATATTTCTCCCAATTCCACCCAAATTCAAAGTGGTGCCAAAATAATAGACTATCCCCTCTATTATGATTGTTGGAATAAATTCAAAATGGATAAATTAATGTGGTTGTTTGAAAATAATTAATTAAGGAGGGTTGACACAATTAATATGGAGGAATCTCAATAGGATCCTCCACATTAATGAGGGAGTTGAAGAGGTTTAAGCCTTAGGTAGTCCCCACCACCATAACCTCTATTGGGAGGTTAAGGTCTGGTGGGCCCCAATTCCCAACTTCCACATGGAGGTTTTAACAAAAAAATAAAAAATAATGTTGTACAACTTTATTTTTATTCTATTCTTTCATTAAAAACCCAAAAACTAACTTCCACCCTTGACCAACTGACGTCATGGTGAATGTCTCTTTAAGGGAATATCTGCGCAGTGAGTTCAATGATGCCCTCAGATTTCAATTTCGAGCATCGGTTCAAAAGTTAGAAAAACCCACTCACACGTTTACTAAAGGTACCCGAAAAAAAGTTAAAAAATTCATTCCAGGCACTCTGGGTCTCAGAATCACATGCCGTCAACTTTCACTGGCTCATAAATTTTCCATTTAATTAAAAAAAATTACATGGAAATTTTGGGTCATTACAATCCATAATCGAAGTGGATTATGGATATCCAACATCGAAGGAGGAGAAGCACAAATAACCCCTTTATAAGGTGGTGTAGATACCACTCCCTTCAGGAGGCCTTTTCCTAGGGGATGTCTGAGTGTTAAATCCCAGGGAAAAATAAACAATGTGATCTAGGCTCAAATAGGACAATATCATGATCATGGGATGAAATGGGTGGTTATAAATGGTATTAGAGCCAATGTCAATTTGACGTGTTAGCGAGGATGTTGGGCCCTTCTTGGGGGGGGGATGGATTATGACTATCCCACATCAAAGGAGGAGGAGGATGAAACACCCCTTTATAAGGTGGTGTGGAAACCTCTCCCATCATGATGCCTTTTCTTAATGGTTTATCATAGAAATTGTGTCTGGAAGAGGGTTCTTACCCTTGGTGGGGTATAACATTGGTAAGCGTTGGACTTTTGGATACCCTGCTCGCAAAAGAACTATTTTTATATTTAATTAATTATATAATCATATTGTTGAATATCAAATAATTAATATATCAATAATAGTGCATCATATGATAAATATGAGACCACCATTGTGTCTGAAATAGGGTGTTTACCCTAGGTAGGGTATAACATTTGTAAGTGTTTGGCGTTTGAATGCCTCAAAATCTCACACTTAAATCATTTTCTAACTCCATAAATAATCAATTGAATATTTGAAGATGTTAACCAACACTTAATTCCTTTACCACATTTATCAAAATTTTACTAATAAATCAATTTTTTATGAATTAAAACAAAGAAAACCTATCTTCTCCAAAAAAGTTAAAAGAGTCTTACCTAAAAAAGGATGGGTTCTTGCAATTTTCCCACATTATAATAGCTCCGCCTAAAGTTGTACTCACAAGAACCATTAAGAAAAACTAGGTTCTTATAATCTACACACCTTTGAAGCTTTATTAACCATTCTTGTTAAGTAGCTCAACAACTATAGTTTTTATTGACCTCCGAGAAGTCCTGAGAACCTCATCTATAAAATTTCTATGATATAACTCACAATATCAGGATCCATATGTATATTGTTTCATAAGCACAAAATCCATAAGGCACCATATCCAACCAAAACACATTCATTTAGCTAGGTTTGAAGCTAGAAATTTCTCAGTGTATATGGGGAGATGTCAAGGTGGGGGACATGATAATTACTAATTAAAAGTATTCTAAGAAGTTGTCAATGATTACAACCACAAATTCTTCATTACCAGTGTTTCCTCTTGTTTTCCTACCATATGGTCAAAGCCGAGGTGCTATAACTACCATTAACCACCCTAAACCTATGTCCGATTAATAACAGTATACTCTTTATTATTATTCAATTTTCTAATTAGACACCCATTTTTTCTCATCTATAATCATGTTATAATGTTTCTCAATTTCATATTAGGAACATTTCTTTTAAATTTCACAAACAAGGGAAAATAGATCTAGTTTAACAAATTATCCAATTCCCATTTTCCCAAGAATACCAACCATATCCATGCCACAAAATTATCCTGAGTTCATAGAATGATGCATACAGACTGAACTCTCTTGCTATCCAAGGCCACAAGTCAATATCAACAAATTTTAGAAACAAAAACCACATTATATAACAAGTGTGTCACCCAAAGTGAAATAATTTTCAATTGTAACAGTAAAAAAATAACAACAATTCATACCCTAGATACTTAGGTTCTCCACCGTACATGGGTTAGCTACTCCCATGCATGAGCTCATAACAAATCCCCAACTCTTTATAGTCTCTTATAAACCATTCCCAAAGCCAGTAAGAAAAAAATAAAAGAAAACTCATTTGATACCACTTTGAAACATCATGGCCCGGGGGACATGCAACGGTGCCCTGAGCCGGTTGGTCACAGGACCTCAGGTGCGCCTCCCTATACGCTAGAGGTTGTGGACTAGTAATGAGGGTCTGGTAAGTCAGTCGTGGGGAGAATATACCCTATTTTATCTGAGTAAACACTGGTATAAATAATAAACAATAGGGGAAGCATATATAAATATAAAAAAATACCAATATCTAAAGATAATCAAGCAGTAAATACAATATCCAATAGATGAAAAAAAATTCCATGATAATGTATGTTTCAATTTTCAAAATTTAAACTTGAAAATAAAGACTCCAATGATACCCAAGTGGGTCCAAAACCAGACCCACTTCCTTCATCCAATCTCCATCCTGACTTAACCATATAACTCAGGGCTTCTCCCATTAATATATCCATAAAACACAATGTCTACTTGGGTACAATTTAGGAAGCCCAAGTAGGGTGTGAGTACAACTCAGTAGGTCACCACCGACAATGTCCAAAATAAATCCAGTCAATAACAATTTATGTAGTTGTATAATGAATAGATTACATGTAATAAAGTAAACAGTTTATGTTTATTCAATTATGCCTTATTTAATCACATAAACCTCTGGGTTCCCATGGACACTTGTATCTCAATACCTGCATCATCCCATGTCGGAGTCTGAACCATTTTACGTTATCTATTCACATTTCATTTAAACCAATGTGCTTTCATTGTACATTTAAATTTAATTAATATCACTACAAACTAGAACCGTAGTCCAATGACAATTAATGGGTGTATAACGCCATGTCTAGCACCCTTGTGAGTATTTAGAGCATCATTCCATATCTCACAACCCATGGGTATTTGGAGCATCAGTCCCTATCTCCTAAAATAATATTTTTATGCATGATGGGTGTAGAATGACGTGTCTATAACCCTGTAAGTATTTGGAGCATCAGTCCCAGTATCACAACTTGTTTCCCAATAAATATCATATGTCACATACATCACATTATTCAAGATTAATAGATATTAATCATTTATCACAATTTTACATGTCACATATATCACAACATCACATTAATTAAAACAATAATTAATTAATCACAAAATCACATTAATTAATTCAACAATTAATTAATCAGATAGCCCCATTAATTAATACAATGATTAATTAATCATATCACCACATTAATTAATTCAACAATTAATTAATTACATCATTACATTATTTAATTCCAAAATAAATTAATCACATATTCACATTATTTAATTTATCAACAAAATAATCACATTGTACCATTAATTAATTAAATAATTAATTTGTAATACCATCACATTAATTAATTTTAGCAATTAATTAATCAATATCCCCAACTCAAAATATCATAATTAATTTTATAACTAATTCTCTCATTCAAAATGTTAATAAATTATAATTAATTATACAGTTAATTATCTCGAGTCATCTATTTTGATATAACATAATTAATCCAATAATTAATTACACAACATACAAATCTCATTGCATAATAATTAATTCAACTATTAATTATTCTACCTTATCAATTCCATATCTCAACCATCTAAATAAATTTATTTACCAATTAATTAATCTATTTCATTCTATTGCACATTCATAGAAATTCTCATTAATTATTTCACTAGTTAATTAATCTAACTCATTTAATTTGTAACACCCCGAGCTTCCATGATACGCTTCTCTTTGAATAATATAGTAGCGTGTGTTGTACGCAACTTCGAGTTCTAACACACACCACGACCAATCAAAGTAGTCGTTATGAATAGTAATACCTATTTTTTAAAATTTTATAAATTTTATCTCTCAAAATAGATTTCATTTTTGGATTCAGAGTATCAAATTTAGCCTAAGGTGAAATTTTTGTACTTTTCGGATAACTTTAATATTTTGATGAATATTGAAAATTACTAAATTTTAATTAAAAACAACTTTTTTAATCAAAATAATTAATAGTGATAAATTATGAATTTGAGTGGTTTTAAAGTATATTTACAATATATTTTTACCGTTTAATACAATGTTGGTCATTGGACATAATTTCACAATTAAACTGGACATAAACAAGTATCAATCTTTTGATAGTTATTATATCTAAAAAACACGCTTTTTGTTTTGACAACGGGAATTAATTTTAAATTAATTTCTGCCACTTCTGTGTTTTGAATTTGGAAAAATGGATTCCATATTTGGAATCAGGATGTCCAAATTGTGTAAATAGGTAACTTTTATTTTAAGAAATTTTGAATAATTACTTTGATAAATATTTTATTTACCATGGTTAAAGGGTAAATCTGGTAAATAAGGGTTAAAACATAATATTATAATAATAATAAATTACCTTAAAACATGTCCTAACCTTATTGGTGGATACATTTCCGACTATGGGCATCTTTGGGTCGATTTTGGGACCCCATGGAGCGACTTGTTGGTGATAGGGACACTTTATTTTAATTAAGTTAAAATAAATATAAAAATGACATAAGCATATATCTTTTAGAAATTTTTTTTTTACATAGGGTTATATATGTTGGATTTTCAACTATAAATATTCATTAGAAATATAAAACTATTTCCTACATAATGATAGTTTATTTATAATTTTTAGACATTAAATAATTTAATTTAATTATGACACAATGATGATGCAGTAATTACCCTAATAGTGAAAAATTAAAATAATTGATATTATAAATACCCAAATAAAAATAATTTGAGACTTTTAATGAATTAAACTAATTTTATAAAATAATATGACATATTAGAATTTATTTTATTAACTTTTTTGAAGTAATCATTCTGTTATGATTTTTACAAAAGTCAATTATTGAATAGTGTCAAAATTGACATAAAAGATTTTTTAAAAAAATATTATATTATTAATTGATATTAAATTCCTAAAAATATATGGTCAGGACAAGAGACTTATATCATGATATTTTGATCATTAATGGACCACTTGGGGGTCTCTTGGATGTATATAGTAAGTTTGTTAACTATAAAATATAAAAATACAAAGTGACATGGTAAGTGTCAAACTAATTAACTAAGAGTTAAAACTAAAAGATAAGGTTAATATAATGACCCAAACCAGTCTAAATTCTATTGGTTGAGTGGTTTTCGACCCATACCTACCTTAACCTTTAAATAATTTACTTCTTAGACATTAGAAACTGAATATGAATTTATTATAAAATAATATTTCTAGCTTTTCCAAAGGTGCCCCGCACCCCTATTATAAAAGGACACCCCCCTTCTCATTAATTCACACCTTCAAAGCCTTTTTGTTCAGCCAAAACCTGCCCAAATACTCACTCAACTTCCCTCACTTCATCCTATAGGCCTCCCTTTATTCAGAAAGCCATACTATGGATCCCTTTTGATCAAATCAAAAGGGATAACCCAAAGAAGAGGTAATGATTTCACCACCCTTTTTCAAGTTCCTTTATTCTTCCACTTCTTATTTCTTTGTTATTACCATTCTAAAATAATGAATCCAGTATATCCTATATACTGTAATATTATTATAAATATGGTACAACCATATTAAGTATTCTATCAATCCTTTGAATGACATGTCACCATACGTGCGTACGTACGGCTTACTGTCTCCACGTCGTGGTGTAATTGTTATTAAATATATTATTATTTGGATGGGTATAATAATGTTTTTTAATTCATTTAAATAATAAATATAACATGATAATTATTCTTTATATATTATATAACATCAAATTATATATTATTTTTATATCAAAAGAATGATATTTTCACTCGTGCGTACGTACGGATTACCGTCTCCATGACGCGATGAGATTCATTTCCAAGTTCACCATTCATCGACGATTATAAAAATATATATTACTAATAAGTATTTAATATATGACATAATAATTCTTCTGGAGATATATATATAAGGATTTATGCACTTACATATATCTTATTCACTTACTTCCGTTCAATACTATATGAAAACAGAAACAGCGTTTATGCGTACGTACGGACTACCGTCTCCATAAACTGTGTTTTCCATTTCATATATATGTCTATTATAAATATTTATATTCTAAATATATATGATATATTTATCATGTTTTATATTCTGGAATTATTTAAATCATGATCTAAGTGATACAACCAAGAGTGAAAAGTTAAAACACGTACGATAAAGAAAGTGATTATTACCCGAAATGTTAACTTAACATAGAAATTATTATTAAATGGGTAATATAAAGTCATAAATGAATCATGTATGATATCATAAATATTAATATGGTTCTGGTACAATTTAATAACATACTACGTTCTTCGTACAGGAGGTTAAACGTACCCTTGACTAAAAGAAAGTGCAAGGTAATGGGGTTTCATCTCACTCCTTATTCCCGTGAGATTCATGTCATATTGCCACTATTACCTTTTGTGTGGTATATGTACTGACCATAATTTTATTATTTGTGTAATAAACTTTAATTTATGTGTATTTACATATTCATTGTATGATACATCTTTCATGGGTTGTATGTTTCGTAAGTTACCAAATTGGAAAGGGTTAATTCATCAATCTCATCATTATCCGAGATTGTTTATGTGTAAGTGTTTAATGGGAAATTTTTATCATCCATGTACATTTTTCATAAAAATGATTTCAAAATGAAAATTCTATTGATTTTTAAAGGTACTCATTATCAAGATCAAAATTTCAAATGTTTTAAAGATTTATCTTTCTAAATCTTTTCAGTTAATGTCCATGTTTTTAAAATGATTTTAAGGATTTATTTATATGGAAATGAATGTTTTGAAATGATATTTCTTTTCAAAAGTTTAAAAGTGGAATTGGACACTTTGATTCAAAAATATCTTTTAAATTAATTCCTTTATAAATGTGTGACTTTTCAATGATTTCGAGAAAACACATATTTCTCTCAAATAGTTTTGATTTCATCTTTGTCAGCATCCTTTGATGGATTTTAAGCTTATTTGAAGTTGATTTATTATGATACAAAACGTACATATTGTATTGAAGGTTTTGTGATTTGTTTAATTGTGGATGTGTTATTTTATACCATTCATGGTTTATGGAGAAAGTATTGACATTTCGTATGCTAGTTTTAATATGAATGTTTATGTTATGTTTAAACCTTTTCATATGGGAATGCATTGGACTTAGTAAGTGACAGGTGGAGCCCGCTATAGCTCCTCGATGCATCGGTAGGTCTCATGAGACAAACTAGTGTCTTGGCACAAGGCCTTGAAAAAATCTTATTTGTAGTCTTGTCACGAGGCCTTGGCTATGTGATTATGATAGTCTGGCATTATGCATTCCATCATTATGAAAGTGGTTAGTGATATTGCATGTGATTATTCGATTAGTAGAATATCTATGTGAATAAGTAAATAGCATTATTTCATTTTATTTCTGCCATATTATGCTGAAGTTCAAGTTTAAAAGGCTTTTGTTTTAGTTTTATACATTGCCTTAAATGTTTACGCTTATTTTTGAAAGTTTCCGCTGTATTTCTTACCCTTACTGAGCATTTGAGCTCACCCCTTTGTATGTTTTATTTTTCCAAGGATTCCAAAAGTGTAATGTGATTGATATGCAGGGTTAAGACAAGGGAATAATGGCATTCATAAAGATTATTTATGTTGTTTTATACATCTTAAAGTGCAAATGTAACATTAATGTATGTGATCTATTTTTCCAAGACTGCTAAACTGATCGGTCCTTCTGGACTTGACTCCTTGTAATCATGCCAATGTATTAAAATAATGCACCGACTCTGGGTAACTAGGGTCGGGGCATTACACAATTGCTTCAACACAAAAGTTCCCAATAATTAATTCTTCAATTAATTAATCTGACTCATCCAATTATTATGACACAACAATCCCCATTAATTAGTTTCCCAATTAATTATCCTAACCCATTCAATTGTGTTAACACAACAATCCCCATTAATTAATCTAACTCAAAAATCATAATATTAAATCCAATAATTAATTTACCAATTAATTAATTCAAATTATCCCCATTAACTAATTACCCAATTAATTAATCTATCTCAGTCACTTCAATTAATTCACTAATTAATTGTCCATGTTATCTCATATTAATTAATTCAGAAATTATTAATTCCAATTCCACCAACATTCAATTAATCCACCAATTAATTATTTCTATCAACTCCAATATATAATTGCACTGTTAAATAATTATGTAACTTCAGTTAATTAATTCATCAATTAATTAATTTTTTTATTTAATTAAACACTTGAATATTCACATTTTTTATTAATTAATTAATTAATTAATCCCATTATTAAATTCAACAAATTGAATAATCATATCTCTTCATTAATTAATTATTAATTAATTAATCTAATTATTTAATTCTATAATTAAATAATCTAATTTCATTATTAATTAATTCATCAATTATTTAATCTCATTATTCAATTAAACATTTTAAATAAACATTTCCCACATTCATTAATTTATCAATTAATTAATCCACAAGTTCTATTAATTAATTCCACAATTAAATAAAAAAACCCATCATTACAAAATCCTAATAATTAATTCATTACTTAATTATTTAAACTATACGAATTAATCAATCACATCATGACTATTAATTAATTCTAAAATTAATTAACCAATTCCACCATCACAAAATCATCATAATTAATCTATTAATTAATTATTTAAACCAACCAATTCTATTAAAAATTTCAGAATCCCTTCAAATTAATTAATTTACCCAATTAATTAATTAAATATATAAAAACTCATTTTTTAATCATAACATAAAATTTATAAAATCATATACGCATAAATTAATAAAGACTATGAGATTGGAATTTAGACCACATACCTTAAGAACGGTGATGACGAATGATCACCAATGGAAAACCCAAATTTGAAGTGGATCAATTATGAACGTTGTGAAGAACAAGATTTAGATCCAAAACCTGAGAGGAGCGTATAGGGTATTCGATCAAATATGGTGGTGCATAAAGGAGATTCGGTCCAAGACGGAGGTGCAATGATGAATTTCGGACCAAGGAGGCGGTCTGTGGTGAATAAGAGGGGGTTCCAAAGCCCTGTAGTAGAGGTGAGGTGAGTCTAGAGGTTTACGAAATATTGGAGACCTATTTTTAGTATGTTCATATTCAGTATTACATGACGTGAATTCCCATTTCACATCGTGTAAATGTTTTAACATTTTCCATTAAAATATCATCACAAATCTTTAATGAACAATTAATTTGGTTAGATTTATTAATTGAATCACTAATTTATTAAACTCTTTTATTAACTTCATGCATCAACTAGTCATCTTGTTGGGTGTTTCATGGAATTTTACCATGATACTGAATTAAATATTCAATATCGGTCTTAAAATGGCCACCTCAGTTTTTGGGTCATGCTTCCGTTGATGGTGTCTCAATCTGACACCGTATGAAATGTTATGGATGAAATCATGTTTTCAAAACAATTATTTTCTTAGTTTAATAATAATAATAAAAACAATAATAAATACTATTATTATCAACTATGTTTTACCGTTTCATATTTCATCAACAACATTCATTAAATGTAGACAATAGTTAATAATTTAATATTAACTCCGCATTTTCATTTATTTAGTATTGACTAATAATTTCACCATTATTGCAATGATCAATAATAATTTTTCACACATGGTGAAGCATATTTTATCATTTCAGTGAAAAAAATATTTAATTACACATGTATTTTTCGATTCATTTTGTTTGTAAAAAAATATACTTATTATTAAAATATTAGTTTTATTAGTAAAAATACACTTATTATTAATAATATTATTTTAATTAATAATAATATAATTATTCATTTAATTTCATTAATTTCATATTAATTATTTAATTAATATAATTAATCATTTGACATAAAAAATAATAAAAACAAACGCCCATTGCGCATAAAAGTTATATATTAACTATGGTTAACCCCCCATTATATACCCAATGATGGTCTCATATTTTTCATATGATACAACTTTTTAGAAATATTAATTATTTAATATTAAAATAATGGATTACATAACTAATTAAATATAAAAAGGTTCTTTTCGGGAGCGAGGCATCCAAACGTTCAAAACTTACAAATGATATACCTCGCCTAGGATGAAAACCCTATTTTGGACACAACAGTGGTCTCATATTTCTCATACAATGCACCGTTTGTGATATATTGATTATTTAATATTCAAAAAACAGATTAAATGATTAATTAAATATTAAAATGGTTTTTTTCGTGAGCGAGGCTTCCAAACATCCAATGCTTACAAATATTATACCCCACCTAGGGTAAAAACCATGTTATGAATAGAATGGCGGTGTCAAATTTCTTATACGACATGCCATTATGAAGTTATTCAATTATTTTGAATAAAAAGTGTGGGCTTAATATATTATATTTAATATATATTTTTATTTAGTCTTTGTGGAGACTTTGTGGGCCTCTGAATCTCACACATAAATCCATGTCAAACTCCAAAAAAAATCAATTATATATTTTAATATGTTAACTATCACTAAAGGAATTTAATAGATTTATCAAAATATTACTGATAAATCATTTTTTGGGTTCTTACAATCTACCCACCTTTGAAGCTTCATTAACACATCTTGTTAAATAACTCAATAATCGTAGTTTTTATCAACCTCTAGTCAATCCAGAGAACCTCATTTGTAAAATATCTATGATTTTCCTCACACTATCAATCTCTTTATATATATTTTTTCATAAGAACAACCTCCAAGGGGCCTCATATACAACCAAAACACATTCATTTAGCTAGGTTTAAATCAAGATATTTCCCAGTGTATCTAGGGTGATGTTAAGGTAGGGGACATGATCATAACTAATTAAAATAATGATAGGAAGTTGTCAATGATTACCAACACAAATCCTTCATTACCAATGTTTCCTCCTATTTTCCTACCACAGAGTCAAAACTGAGGAGCTATATCTACCCCTAACAACCATACAACTAGTTACAGTTAACAAGGTTATACTCATTCTTATTATTTTAGTTTCTCATTATAAACCCATTTTTTCTCATCTTTTATCATTTTATAATATTTCTCTATTTCATATTAGGAATATTTTATTTCAATTTCACAAAAAAGGGAAAACAACTCAAGCTCAACAACTTACCCAAATCCCATTTTCCAATGCATGCCTATAATGATGCATGCCACAATATATTCCGAAGTGCCTTGAATGATGCATACAGATTGAATTATTATGCCATATAAGGACACGATTTAGTATTAAAATATTTTAGAAACAACAACCACATCAGATAATAAGTGTGTCATCCATGGTGAAATATTATTCAAGTGTAATAGAAAACAGAAATAACAATAATTCCCACCCTAGGTACCTGTGTTCTCCCCAGTACATGGGATAGCTAATCCCATACACAAGATCATAACCGAGCCCCAAATTTTCATATTCTTCTATCTACCGTTACCAAAACCAGGAATAAAAACTAAAAAGAAAATAAAACTCCTCTAAAACCACTTTGTAAATTCTCGGCCAGGGTGGCATGCAACAATTCCCCAAGCTAGTCGGTCACATGACCTCAAGCACACCACCTTGTATGGTAGAGGATGCAGAAAAAAAGAGGGTATGGTAAGTTAGTCATGGGGAGACTATACCCTCTTTTATAAGAGTAAACAAAAACACAAATAAGAAAAAATAGTGGAAGCATATATAAATACAAACAGTAACAATATCTGAATTTAATCAAGTAGTAAATATAATATCAAACTGAAGAAACAAACGTTCCTTTATAATATATGTCTCAAGTTTCAAAATAAAAACTAGAAAATAAAGACACCAATGACACCCAAGTGGGTCCCGAACTACACCCAGCTCCCTCATCTAAGATCCATCCTGACCCAAATATCTAACTCAAGGATTCTTCCCTTAACCTGTCCAGAAAACACAAAGTCTACTTGGGTACCAATCTGGTAGCCCGAGTATGGTGTGGGTAAAACTCAGTAGGCCACCACAAACATTGTCTAAAACAAATCTAGTAAACAATAGTGTATGTAGTTGTATAAATAATAAAATATAGGTAATAAAGTTAACAATTTATATTTATTCAATTATCCCTTATTTAACCGCATAATCCTCCAAGTTCCCATGGACACTCATATCTCAACACCTGCATCGGCCCATTCTGGAGTCTAAACCATTTTACATTATTAATTCACATTTCATTTAAACCAACGTTCTTTCATTTTCTATTTCAATTCAATTAATATCACTACTAATTGGAACCATAGTCCAATGTCAATTAATTAGTGTAGAACATTGTGTCTAGCACCCTCATGAGTATTTAGAACAGTAGTCCCTGTCTGTCAACCCATGGGTATTTGGGGCATTATTCCTTATCCCATAAAATAATATATTTATGAATGATGGGTGTAGAACACCATGTCTATCACCCTGTGAGTATTTAGAGAATCAGTCTTTGTCTCACAACCTGTTTCTCAATAATGAACATATATCACGTACATCACATTATTCAATATTAATATATATTAATCATTTATCAAATTTTACATGACACATTTATCACAACATCATATTAATTAAATCAAAAATTAATTAATCACAACATCACATTAATTTATTCAAAAATCAATTAATCACATAATCCTATTAATTAATTCAACAATAAATTAATTGTAACGTCCCAACTTGGGTGCTATTCATTGGTGCCCCTACCCGGTTCTCCATATGATATCTAAAACGTCTCCCCGTATTCTAGAGGCTGACGATGGGTAGTGAGGGTCTGGTAAGTCTGTCGTGGGGAGACAATGCCCTCTTTTATCAGAGTAAAATACTTTCATAATTAAATAATAAATAGGAGAATCATATATAATCATAATAGTATAAATGTAAATAGAATAACCAACACAGAAAATAAAATACTCAACTAAAAGGTAAACATGAAATGTATATATATATATGTGTGTGTGTGTGTCAAGTATCTAAAAAAATGACACTGGTTGTATGAGGCCATCAACTTCCAAGAGGCTCCCAAACCCTGTCTGGTTCCCTTAACCATGCTCCATCCCCAATCAACAATCTAAATAAGGTCTCTTGCCCTTATCCTATCCTACAACAACAAAGTCTATTCGGCTACCGATCAGGTAGCCCATGTAGGGTGTGAGTACAACTCTGAAGGCCACCACCAATTGTGTCTAAAACAAATCCAGTCATAAGCAGTGTATGTAGTTTAATAAATAATAAAAATAAGTCAATAGATAAAGAAATTTATATTTATCCAATTAACCTTTATTTAATAACTTAAAATTTCAGGTTCTGGAGGACACCTAAACCACAATACCTGCTTCATCCCATGCCAGAATTTGAATCATTTCCCATGTTTAATTCATAATTATTATGTCACAATATTCAATTTATAAACAACCAAAAGAAACCATAGTAAAAAATAAATTAATGAGTGTAGAACAACAAGTCTAGCACCCTTGTGAGTATTTGAAGTGTCAGTCCCTCTCTCACAACCCCATGGGTATTTAGAGCATCAGTCCTTGAACAGTAAAATAATAATTTCATGCATGTAATTAGGTCTAGACCTCCATGTCTAGAACACTTGTGGGTATTTGGAGCGTCAGTCAGTGTCCCAAAACCCATTCCTAATCAAAATTTATATCACATATACCACATTATTTAATGGTTAATCAACCTTATCCTTACATCACAATTCTCATTAAAAATATTGATTAATTAATTCAACCATTAATCACAACAATTGTTTAAATAATTCAATGATTATTTAACTAAATCCACTATCACAAAATCTATATAACTAATCCACCAACTAATTATTTAAAATAACCAAACTAATTAATCACATTATGACCATTGATTAATTACAAAATTAGTTAACTAGATCCATCATCTCAAAAATAATCTTAATTAATTTTATCAATTAATTATTTAGTCTAAACGAATATATTTCTAATTCCAAGCTTTCCCAAATTAATTAATTTACCAATTTAATTAATTGATTATAGAAAAAACTCAATTATTATTTGTGCCATGATATTTGTACAACTACCTATGCATAAAAAATGAGACTAAGGGGTTTGATTTCAGACAGCCTACCTCAAGGTTGGCGATGTCAGTAAAAAAGATAAACCACCCTGTGTGGTTCAATACAACTTCACACAACCTAATTATCGTAAGAACCAACACACTAAAGGTCGTC
Source organism: Viscum album (assembly GCA_963277665.1). NCBI lineage: Eukaryota > Viridiplantae > Streptophyta > Magnoliopsida > Santalales > Viscaceae > Viscum > Viscum album. The sequence continues at coordinate 1,874,027,386 of OY728150.1, read as the reverse complement.
GTTTATCAAGGATTCCTAGAACCAAAAAATTTATTTTATTTTATAAGAAATATCAACTCTAATAACATTTTTATCTCTCTTAGATGGCATCTAGATTATCATTTTATGTCAAAACATGTGTTTGAAATTATCCTTTAACAGTTCATGCAATTACACATAGATCTGTTTTATATTTAATAATAATATCCTCCACTTCCATTGTAATTATCAAAAAAACATCTAACTATATATATGTATATATATCTGTTGATAGTCAAAATAAATAATATTATATAATTTTAAAAATTTATCCAAAGTTCATTTATAAATAAATAAATATATATATATTGATAATTCATTATCTTTTGATAATCCAAATAATTATTATTTTATAATTTTAAACAATTATCCATTCAATAATTTGATTAAATTATCAAATCTTAAATCATCCTAGTTATTGTTTGTAAATTTCACTAAATTATTCAATAAATGATAATTTTTTGCGATTATCCTTTCTTTTAGCATGGCTATATTCACAAAATAAATTATCGATTTAATTATCATTTGATAATTATTTAAAATTGAACTTTGATAATTTGGTTAAACATAATTTGATAACCTAGTGATGTTATCATTGATCATTTGATGAAAATTTTATTTGATAATTCTTAACATTTACCTCTTGATAATTTGATGAAATAATCAACTGGTAGTTTTTATACCTATCTTCAAATATTTTTATTTTCCAAACTAACCTTTGATAATTTAAGGATTAAAACTGAAATAAAATTCAACCATTGTTTTCTTAAATTTGTGATGGAAGAAGAAATAAAAAATAAATAAATAAAAAATAAAAATATAGGAACTCACTTTACCTGCCCACCACACATGAAGAAGAGAAACTTTGATGCTCGGATAGATTTCTAAATTGACTGAAAGGGGTTTCCTAATGTTTGAAAAAGGGATTCTAGAGTTTCTCAGACCTGACAAGATCCACCCAAAAGAACAACCAAATGGTTGGGGTATATAAAACCCCAATCCTCATGTGGTTCATCCACTCAAGAATTAAAACCCTATTTTAATCCACTTTTTCAAATAAAAATTGATGATACATGGTTTTAATTTACCACATTAATGTGATGGTGTTTGAAACGGTCAAAAATTCTTGAAAAATGAAGCTTTTAGAATAATCTATGAGTCCAAAAAAGAAGTATCTCATTGAAGAATATTGAATTATAGTTCAAAATAAAAATACAGTTATTTTAATTAATATAATAAATTAATTATTTAACCTAAATATTATATAATATCAAACGTCTGCTGCGCAAATAATTTATACATCGTCTAGGGTAAACCCCCTCATTCTAGACACATCAGTGGTTTAAGATTTCTTATACGACACACAATTTGTGATATATTAATGATTTATTCTTTAAAATTATATATAAATAAATAATTAAAATAAAAGGGTTATTTTTTGTGAGCAATACATCCAATGCTCGACCCATATAAATTTTATACCCTTTCTAGGGTAAAAACTTCATTTCAAACCCATTGGTGGTATCTAATTTCCATTAAGATGCACTATTTTGTAGATATTTAATGTTTTTTTTAAAAAATATCAAATATTATTTAAAAACATTATCTCATGAGCGAGGCATCCGAACGTCAGATGCATACATATTTCATACACTACCTAGGGTTAAACACCATGTTTTGAATCTAACTGTGATCTCATATTTTTTCATACAATGAACCATTTTAGAGTTATTCAATTAACCTTAATGAATTATTCTTGTTTAATATAATTTAATTAATATTTTTATTCCATCTACACTGAGCCTTTACGGGCCTCAGAATCTCACACTTCTTAGTGTCTAACTCTGAAAACATTCCAACGAAACATTACAATGTGTTAACTTGGAATCATTTCTTAAGTAAAGACTTTAAAAATTTATTAAGTTGTTTCAACAAATAAATGTTATTATTTTTTCACATAATGTATTTATAATATATAAAAAGAAATAATTCAAAGGAAAACATACCTGGAAAAAGAACGCAATCATACAATCTCTCCACCTTATAACAGCTCGTCCTCAAGCTTCACTCCCGAGACTCAATAAGATTTTGAGCCAAAAAGATTGATCCACGCAACCTGTATATTTGTCCCCCTTTCCCATGTCTCTTCCTGCACTTTTCCATTTTTCCATAATACATGAAAAATCGGTACAGTCTTTCCCCTCAACACCTTCTCACTGCGATCCAACAAATGTATCAGATGCTCCTCAAATGACACATCTATCTCAAGCTCAATATCATCCATGTAGATCACATGAGAAGGGTCTGGGTGATATCTCTGTAGTTTTAATATATGGAAAATATCATGCAAAACACCATATTTTTGTGGAAAAGCCAATCGGTATGCTACCGACCTGATTCTCTTCATAATCTCAAATGATCCAACAAACCTGGATGCCAACTTTCCATGTCTCTGTATCCTACAGTGACCCATCCACGGTGAAACCTGATGGAATACACGATCAGACACTATAAACTTGAGGGGTTGTCTTCCTCTGTTAGTATTTGACTTCTGACTACCCTGAGTCGTAGCCATACGTTTAGGAATCATCTAAACCTTCTATAGCATCTTCTGCACAAGACTTGATACCAACAACTCCAACTCACCTTCTTTCATCCAGAATAGTAGTGATCTACATGTCCTACCACAAAGATCCTCATATAGTGTCATTTGAATAGTTTCCTGATAACTGTTGTTATAGGAAAACTCCACTAAATCCTAGTGCCTTTCCCATGACCCACTAAAGTCAAGTACATATGATCTTATCATATCCTTAAGAACTTGTATAGTACAATCTAATTATCCATCTATTTGTGGGTGGAAAGCCATACTCAATAAAATATGTGTACCAAGTTCCTTTTTCGAACCTTTATAGAAGCATGAAGTAATGTGTGAATCACAATATGAAACTATAGTTCGTTGAACACCATGAAAACAAACTATCTCTAGTACATACAGCACTCCCAACTGCTCTGCTGTAAAGGTTTCCCATACAGGCAAGAAATGTTCTACCCTTTTCAGTCAATCTGAAATGACCCAAATAGAATCATTATTCCTAAGTGTCTTCGGAAGACATACCAAAAAGTCCATGGTCATTTCATTCCACTTTCATTCTTTAATGGGAAAAGGTTTTAGTAATCCTCTAGGATGTTGATGATTTTTCTTCACCTGCTGATAGGTGAAGCATTGTGTCATGAACCCTGTCATCTCTTTCTTTCTTCCTGGAAACCAAATCTATCATCTTAGGTCACAATACATTTTGGTCACACTCTGATGCACCACACATTTTGAGGAAAGAAACTCCCACATGAACTCTTCTCTCATTCTCGTAGGGACAACAAACTGATTCTCCACATAAATTATATCATCCTCATCTATCTTCTAGTTCGAATGTGTCTCCCCACCTTCAAAGTTTTCCCATAAGGACAAGCACTATGTTTTCTCATATTTCCTATCCCTGATCAATCTCAAAAGTATAGTCTCCACAATAACTAACACAGATCAATACTCAAGAAATTCCATAAATAATAATCACACCACACAACAAGTGTGTCAACCAAGTTGAAATAATATTAAATTGTTACAATAAACAACAATAACAACAATCCCATCCTATGTGCTTGTTTTTTCAACAATAAATGGGTTTTCAACTTCCATGCATGAGATCATTACCAAGCCCTAACTCTTCTTAGTCTCCTGTATACATTTTCGGAAATTGTATGTCAAAAGAATAAGGAAGAAAACCCGCCTATGATAGCAGTTGTAACAACTGGGCTATGATTATAGCATAAAGACCCTCCCTTAACATGGATGCCAAGTCCTCACCCTCTATGTACCACCAGTTTTCCTGTAGTCATGTGGTCCCCACCCTCAGTCCCACCCACATACCTAGATGGGTCATCTGACTAATGACTATCCCCACAGGCCAACACATGTCCTTTCCAATGTGATTTTTCCTCACTCGCACACACCCTTGGAAACTTCCATAAGGTCACCCATTATAATCCGTATTAAAAGCCAATATTTCTTAAAATGTGGAGTTCTAATTAGGTAGGATCCCAAAATAAAAAGTTTACCTTGTTGAAATGAGTCATATTATTTATTCATTTAACCCTTTATCATTCTGGGGTATTACATTCACCCCCACCCTTTAGAGAACAACGTCCTCATTGTGGGACCTAAATATAAACCCAGGAAGTGCACCACACATAAGAGTTACGTCTTGGTTATGACCGTGCATGGGAGTAGCTACCCCATGTAAGGGGGAGAACCCAAGTACCCAAGGTGGGAATTGTTGTTATTGTTGGTTTCTATTATAATTGAATATTATTTCACCTTAGGTGACACACATATTCTCTATTATGTTTTTTGTTTTTAAAATTTGTTGATATTGACTCGTGGCCTTGGAGGGAATGAGAGTACAGTCTGTATGCATCATTCTAGGAACTCATGATTGTTTTGTGGCTTGCATAATTGTAGAAATGTATAGGAAAATGGGGTTTGGGTATGTTTTTGAACTTGAGATATTTTCTCTTTTTTTTGTGAAATTGAAATGAAAAGTTCTTAATATGAAATTGAGAAAGATTATAAAATGATGCAATATGAGAACAGATGAGTGTCTAATAAGAAACATGAATAATAATAATGAGTATACCCTTATTAACTAGATGATGGTGTTGGGTGGTTAGGGGTAGTTATAGAACCTCAGTTTTGATTATGTGGAAGGAAAAAGGGAGGAAACACTGGTAATGAAGGATTGGTGGTGGTACTCATTAATGACTTCTTAGTGTAAATTTAATTAGTGATGATTGTGTCCCCTACCTTAACATATCCCCATATACATTGAGAAAGATCTAGCTTTACACCTAGCTAAATGAATGTGTTTTGGATGGATATGGGGGTCCTTGGTGGTTTCACTTATGAAGAAATATATTTGGAGCTAGATAGTGTGAGGTACATAATCTACATTTTACAGGTAAGGTTCTTAGGATTGACCAGAGGTTGATTAGAACTACATTTGTTGATCTACTTAATAAGAGGAGTTAACTAAGCTTAAAATGTGGGTAGATTGTAAGAATCTGGTTCTTCTTAAAGGTGCTTCGGAGTATAGCCCGAGGATGATATTTTATAAGGTGGGAAAATTGTAAGATCCCATCCTTTTTTAGGCAAGACTCTAATTTTTTTTGGAGAATATGGGTAGTCTTGGTTTTAATTCACAAAATGTTTTTTAGTGAAATTTTTATAAATGTGTTAAAGGCCTTAAATTCCAGTTAATATCATAAAATATTCAATTTAATAAAAGAGGTTATATTCTCCCCACAACTGACTTACCATACCCTTTCTCCTAGTTGGAAGCCTCTGGTGTAAGGGGAGGAGCACCTGAGGTCATGTGACTTACTGACTCACAGCACCGTTGTGTGGAACCCAGGCTGGGACATTACACGGGCATTGAAAATCTATTTCAGTATCTTAGAACATCATTTATGTATCACTCATGAAAATGGAATAACCTACCTAGTAAATTCCAATAATCTCTTAGGAGAAGCCTAATTGGTTAAGTCCACCCATTTACCAAATGCATTATAGATATATATTGGGCTAACTCATCCTTACATTATAATGGAACTCCCTACCCCTGGTTCTAAATGTAAACACCCATCCATGGTTTATAATGAAACCACTGGTCATTGTAAACAATTTTTAAGAATTATAACATTACCATTGAACATGAAAGCCTATATTTTCATCATCACACATATAAAATAATATTCTTTACTACCATAACAAAATATTTTCATACCAATCCATTTAGTAAATCTAAAAAGGGTAGTGTGATCATGTTAATAAAATCATAATAAACCAACTTAAGAAGTTTATAAAAATTAAAATATCATTAACGATGTAATTATATTTTTTATTCTATCTATTTATCTGAAATAACCATAATTCTCCAAAACATAACGACCATTGTGGTTATAGACGACTCTTAACTTATAATTAAATAAAATCATAACCTCTAAATTTATGTAAACCCTTCTCTGAAACCTATTATAAGGTTCTAAATTTAACAGTACGTTTTCTGGTGTATTTAGACAAGAATTCAGTTTTATCCATTCCCATAAAAATTTCAGGTTTTGAATTTTATATAATTTGGTCATAACCCATAAATTTAAAGTTTCATACTTCTATTAAATATTCAATTTTCCCATAATATAAAACTTTTAACCTAAAACATGTTTTGTTTTCATGAAAAATCATCAATACATTCAACTTGAATTCTAGTTTTCCTTCACCCATCCTTAAACCCTATGCTTTTTTTAAAAATCACGGGATGAGAAAAAAAAATCTCAATAAGTTTCTTAAAAAGAATGAATTGAACTACTATCCTATTAATACATATAAAAATTTACCATTTTCAAAATTAACTTTGGGCTCAAAATAAATATTTTCTAACCTATAAAACCACCATCTCTACCCAAATGTTCTTCATTAAAAATGACATAATAGATCTTAAAGGAAATATTAAAATCATAAATGTTTCTTTGAAATCAGGAATAAAAAAATAATTAATTTTTTAAAAACTGATACTTTTAAACCAATTGAAGTAGAATATACTTTCCTTTAACTCTTAAAATCATAAAAAATCATAGAAATAATAGATAAATCATGTATTTAACTGTAGATATTATCTTTATATCACTCTTACTTACACATAGAATAAACATCATTGTTATAATATGATTAAGAATCTAATTTATAATTGAAATAACCATCATTTTTATTCCTGGAATAAAAATTGAAATATATTCCCTTACTCTCTTAGGAGAAACCTAATAGATTTACTCCAACCCTTTACCCGATGCATTGAAGAGGTATTATAGGTTCAACTGACCTTAGTTTATCAGAAAACCACTATTCCTTAGTTAATAATGTTACCACCTATATTTATTTTATATTTGAACCACCAATCATCATAAATAATTCCAATTAACCATAACATAATGATAATATTTAAAAGAATTCATTATAATAACATTCTTTACACCCATAAGAAAGCATTTTCTGATATTGATATATCCCCTTTTTTAAATACAATTTTCAAAACTAAAATTTTGGTTATAAAGTAAAATATGGTTTTGTTTAAAGAAAACCCAAAATACTATAATGTAATCCAAACATCAAATAACAGTTATGGCAGTGGGAAATTTTTTTTGTCTCTGTATACATTAAAATGAAATATTTTTATTGTCTCTTTCTAAAGAAAGTAATTTTTTAAAAAAATAATCCTTCTTAAAACCATTGAAAGAAAGTATAAAGGGACATAAAATTTCCTTTATAAATATTTTTTTTCCTTATAAATATATCTATAAAATAATTTTAACAATATCTTAACAATGAATAAAATGTGTTTTATAGGAAAATTTAAAAAATTATTTTTAAAAGAAAGCCCTTTATCTTGATTCTGACACATCATTTAAATTATTTATATTAATGAATAATATATTAGCATAATTATTTAGTTTCATTTGAAGTTTCTTAATGTTTATTATTCATTTTATTTCCCATATTATAGTGTTATATCAACTACTTAATCATTTAAGTTCACGTCGAATTTTTTGATGATATTAGGTTCATAAGTCCAAGATGACTTTAGTAGGATTACTATGGTCAAATTCTTAATTATTTCATAATATAAAGAATAATAATAAAGAAATAATTATACTTTTTATACATAAATTATAATTTTAAATATGACTATAAAATATTTTTATAAAATATGAACTATGTTACAATTATGGAGACAATATGTCGTACGTACGAATGAGTAACATTTCCATTTCTTAACAATCATTGTGGAAAAAAGGTAAGTATTATTTTACCTTTATAGAATGTTCATTTTTTCATAAATACCATATTCATTATTTAAATATAATTATATATATCAATCAAGTTATGTGGTGATGGAAAACAAATTACATAGCTTCGTGGTGGTGGTAGTCTACACATACACACGAACAACATCATCATTTTAATGAATTGAATGGTATAAAGGTAAATGATATATTATTTTTTATAATGATAAATATGTATGTAATATAATATAAAAAGATTAATTACATCATTATAATCATCCATGATAGGTGGTGATGGAAAATAAATTACATCGGTTCACGAGGCCGTAGTCTGCCATACACTCAAATGATATATTCATTTTCCATTTGATGGAGGGTGGATATGGATATAGGTTATTAAATTAACATAATATCATCCAAGTATATAAATAATACTACGATTTTTTTATTATTTATGAAGATTTTAATGAGGTGTAAAAATAAATAAAACTAAAACATATGATTAAAAATTTTACATATTCTTTTAAAAATATACTTTTCTAAACACCTTAAAACCTCTAAGATTGATATTTAGACAAAGAAATGACTCTATAATGTGTGGAGTGATTTTATGAAGTTATTTTTTAGATATTTCCTAGAAAAAATGTGTTTTTAAGTGTAAAAAAATGATAAGAAAAGTTCCTTTTTATAATGGGGGTAATTTTGGAATTTCTTGAAATATTAAATTAATATAAGTTAATTGGGATGTCCAAATGGATAAAATTTGATAATAATTTAATACAATATGATGAATAATATAAATCCTATTCTACAATAAAATATTTACAATTTTGGACCACATTTATACCCATATATTTTTCTTTTAACCCTTTGTTAACCCTTTTGAAAATTACCATAATATTAATGTTTTATACCCTTAAATGTGTAATAATGTTACAATAAAACAACAAAATACACATAAATGGAATATTTTTGACGTAATTAAACATATCCAATTGATTTTTCCTAATATAATATTTTTTATATATTTTAAATAATTGAATGAAATATTATTTCTTATAAAATATCATTAATTTCAATTTTATAACTATTCATTACATTGACTTCAATAAAATCAAGAAAAAAAACAAAAACAAAATAAATATTTTATTACATACCTAAAATATTATATTAATCTATTAAATTTTTATATCACTTTAATTGATTCATATTATGTTACTTTTAATATTTTTATATCATTTATTTAATTTTACATTAATTGAATAATTTTAGCATCAGTGATGTGTAAGAAATTTAGGTAATTATTTATTACATAAAAACTAGAATTAAATTACCATGAAGAAGTTAAATCATTTATATTTAAAATTAATATTTATAATAGAACATATCCCATATTTTCTCCCGTGTTAAAAATAATATAATTATCAAAAACAAGAGTGCGAAATTTTTAACTTTTATATAAATAAAATATTTTAAAATTAATAATCCCTTCAAAATCGAAGAAAAATCTCATATAACCAAAAATTTTATCAGTTTTGAAGAAATATAATCACAAAATATATTTTATTAAAGTTTTATGGTAATTTTATTGTACTTATTATCTTATTCTTGAACCTTAATTACATGATTTACCCTTTACTACAACAACAAAATTACTATGGTTAGTATTCATAATGATTACAAAAAGAAGAGAAAAATTAAAAAAATTAACCAATGATTACAAATATGAAATAATTTGTTTATATGTAGTATAATTTAATATAAAATTATATTGTCAAAATGTGATAAATTAATTTTTCAAAAAAACACATTTTCCAAGTATAACATGTTTTTATACTAAATTCACATATAAAATTCATTAAAAAAACACTAATTATATTATTTCATATCAAAAGGAACTAATGAAATTTGAAAACTAATTCAAAATATAATTTTTTTTAAAAATACTTTTAATGAAAACACAGTTTTTAGTAAAAATATATAGTTTTCACTATTTATTATAAAGTCAAACTAATCAAAAACAATCTCAACATTTCACCGTAGAAAAATTTTGATATGATGATTTAAAAAATTATATTCTTTTTCTCATAGAAATTTTAAAATTTTCCTCAAATTAATTATAATATGCACTCATAAAAAACATAAGAATACCCATTTTGTAAGAAAACATATTTTTTAAGAATAAAACGACTTTACTAAAAATATAGTTCTTATTTAAATATAAATAATTAAAAAATTATAAATTAGAAAAAATATTAGATATTTCATAATGTGGTTAATACTATTAATTATTTACAATTTAATGGAAAAGTTATAACAATGACAATTAAATAACAATATTTTTTTTGTTTAAGATTTGTATTATGCATCTTGTACGCTATTAGACATATTTTTTTTAAATATATATATATTAAAAATTTCTCTTTTTTTTTATTTTCATAAAACACCAACCTTATTACAATACCTAAGATAAAAAATCCACCACTAATTATATTTCCCTCAAATATTATAAACAACTTGAAAAACCTAATACTTGTCTCTATCATAGATTTGGATAAAGCAAATATCATGATTCCTTAACCAACACTAAATATCATAATCAGAGATTATACGCTCATAATTATGTAATATATGATTCAGGAACTCACACATTGTTTTACTCTAAGACTTATCCACATTATCCATTTCGATTTTCATGTAGTCAACTCAATCGTCCTGTTATACCTCACCAACCTAAATGATACACGGTTAACGACCAATTAGAATCTCTAGAATCAAGGAACCAAACAACTACGACCAATAAAATTGAATTAATTAGGGATATTTCAATTATATTTATTTAATTTCCCAAGAATAACCCCTATTAAAATGCAAGGACAAACAATCATGACACATGTACCTCTATTAGGTCTTTACCTTAAAAAAACTTCACTTTACATAGTACGCTAATTAAGATTATGGTGCTCATGTCAGATAATAGGGGCCCAATAATAATGCTTCATATGTATTATACTCTTTTAATATGAAAAACTATCTTCTACTATTGTTTTTTCCCTACCAACCTATTCATTTCTCACTAGTTCCTAACTTCAGTATTCATCCTAACTAAAATCCAAAAGTTTTAATATCATTTTTTCATGAAACACCCATACTTGGAATCCATCCTAGGCCAATAATGAGGGAAATATTGACACCATAATCTTTCCTTTTATATTTCATGTGGTTTTGACTACCCCTAAGGATATAAGTCACAAAAATTTGAGGAATTACCCTTATAAATTCCAAGAATATATAAAACACCCATCAATTAACTCCATGGTATGATATAAATTAAACCAATATCCTATAATAATCTGAATGCATGAAATTTTATATAGATAAAAATATATAAATTAAATCCCAAAATAAGTTATAAGGTAATAGATCCAAAAATAACCCTAATCTCCAAGCTAGCAATGTCAAGATTTGTCTTTCAACTCTCCCTAGAAACATGAAAATCAATGATATATATTTAGGGTTTAGAATAATATGTATACCTAGTTAGATCATAATCAAGACCTATTATATGACTATATAATAGGATTACTAATGTTTTAGTTAACAAAAAATAGAACCAATAAGCACCCACATCAGGTGAACTATCCCTTGACCTCACCTGGGATCTCTCTCTCACCTAATCATGCATTCAATATAATAGAAAATCTTCAAATATATATCAATAAGGTGAACCAAAACCCCTTCCCCAAAAGATTTTTCCTCTCACTAACTAAATTAAAACATCCTATTCTCCAATACCTTTCATATCATCAAACCCAGATATGCATAATATATATCACGTCACAATTTGTATGTACTGATCCTTATACATTACATAATCTTGATTTTTTAGTCAAGAAAATTTCATTGTTTCACATTAAGGATATTTTTAGGTTTATATTTTTATATAATTATTCCATAAATAATACATAATAAATCAAATATCACAAAGTATCCACTTATACTTAATATGTATTTTTTTCACAAAATAAAACATTTAAAATAAAACATGATATATTTTTCATGAAATAACTTCATAACCTTCAACACGACTTCCTCATTTCTCTTACCCATCCATATAAACTGTGAAAAACATTTTCAAAATTGGCATGAGAACAAAAATTTTAGCAAAGGTCATAAAAAGAAATAAATAGACCATTATTCCATGAATACTTAACACGTAAAATTTGTTTCATAAAGTTTAATTTTCACCCATGAAACATAATCTCTTTAACTTACCTCATGATATAATAAGTTTCCTATAAAACTTCATATAAAACATAAATAATATTGGTAACTTGTTTAATCATTTCTAAATCACTCTTATGTTTACTATAGATCTCATGGCTATATAGGGTGTAACCTTTATGGTTACATTTGGAATAATCATCACAGTATATTCCATTAATCTCTTAGGAGAAACCCTACTAGTTAAATCCATCTCTTTACCCCATACACTAGAGAGATATAATGGGATCACCCTCCCTAAGTTTATCATAAATCCACCATTCCTCATATAAAATGACCTTGTACTATAACATAAAAATAACATATAATGCTTTTATAAAAGAAACATTCTTGAGAAAAATAAATTTTCCATTTTTGAAATATCTTATCATTTTTACTAATATGCACATTAATTATTGAAAAAATTTTATTTTAAATAAAATTATAGTTTTTTAATGGAATATTCAAAAAATTAATGATAAATGAAAATAAGGAAAAAACATTCATTTCAGATTTTATAAAAATAGTTTAAAGAGTAACTAAAAAAGAGTATTTTTAAAGAACGTCCCTTACATTAAACCTAAAAAAGATCCCTTTTTGAAAAAAATTTATAGGATTTATAGAAATAAAATTTTAGAACATTCATATCCATATAATTTAATTCATAAAAAACATTTTTAAAACATGGACATGAAAGATAAAAGTTTATATGAATAAATCCTTAAAACATTTTAAACATGTTTTTTAGAAAAAAAGTTCCTTAGAAATATCATATCATTTAAGTGATCATTAATTAAATTGACTTACTATGCGTATCTACAATAAATATAAAAAAAATGGAATTTCAATATAAGATATTCAAAATTCAATAATATTGGAACCACATAATCAAGAAGTAGAAGTTTATCCTAAAGAATCAAAATTTGGCTATGAATTTTTACTACTTTGTAATTAGATGAATCATATACCAAATGAAAGAGATTTTTTTTAAATATCATGTGAATAAATAAATTCATGACATAACATGTCAAAATATATTTATATACACCTAAAAAAAGAATATATGTGCGTAATGTAAAAATACGCCTCAATGAAAGAAAATTGAGACAAAGTCCTTTACCTTGAGTCTGAATCGTTACGTATAATATTTATCTTCCTAAATATTAAACTTAAGATAATTATTTACTTGATTTATAAAATTTTTAAATTTTATTATTCCTTTTAAATCACTTATTGTCCTATTATAACAATTAATTAGTTTTTTAAGTTCATGTTAGACGTTTTGATGATATTCCGTACTTGAGTCCAAAATAAATTTGGTATGATGTCAATAGCCGAAGAGGTCATTTATACATCATCTCTAGAAAAATATTAATTACATAATAATAAATTTTATGGATCAATTATACTTTTAAATATATCAATTACATATGCATATGAAAAATGAACTATGTTACAATTACGGAGATGGTAAGCCGTACGTACGCATTAGTAACATTTCAATTTTTCAGTGGTCATTATGAAAAGAAGATAAGCGTTATTTAATATTTAATGAATGATAATAATATCATTAATATAATATCAATAATTTATATATACTTATATATATAATTAATGTCATTTGGTGATGAAAAATGAATTACATTGTTTCATGGAGTCGATAGTTCACACGTACGCACGAACAATGTTATCATTTTTATGTGCATGGAAAGTTAAGAAACAAAATGATATATTATTCTTTAATAATGATGAATATTTAATAAATATCATATATTACCATTAATTACATCATTATAACTAGTATTGGGAGACATTTATGGAAAAATAATTATATCAGTTTGCGAGGTGGTAGTTTTCTATACACACGAACAATTAATTATTTTCACATTTGATGGAAGTGGAGATAGATTTAGGTGATGATATTAACATTATAAAATCTCAATATATATTTTTATACTAGTGTTATTATTTTATCATTTTTTAAAAATATTTTAGGGATGTTTAAGAATAAATAAAAAAAATACTTGATTAAAAACAATACCTTTTTTCATACAATATCCTTTTCTTAACACCTTAAGAACACTAAGGATGGTTTTACACATAAAATATTTGCTCTATACTATGGGAAAAGATTCTAAGAAGGTATTTGGGAAGATATTTTTGAACCAAATAATTTTTAAAGTGTGAAGATAAGAGGAGAAGAGGTGCCCCTTTATAAGAGTGGGGAGGGCCACCATTGGAATTTTTCAAAATATTAAATTAATTTAAATTAAATTTCTATAAAAATAGATAATAACTGATTTTTTTTATAATATAATATGATTATAGATCAAAATGAATTCATAAAATGACATTTAGATATGTTTTTTATATTTTTTAATCCATATCTTTTGGATTTAACTCTTATTTAACCCCTTCAACTCTTTCAGTGTCAACTTTGATTTTTTACTCTTTAATGGTTAATAAAATTACTATAAAATGATCAAATGAACATAAATGAATCATGGGTGAAATTTTAAACCTTATTCAAATAATTGTTTCTAATTTTATATTTTTTATAATTTTATATCTTTTAATAAAATATTATTTATTTTAAGATATCATCAATGTCAATTTTGATGATATTCATTAATTGACTTTTTAAAAATACCATAAAAAAAGATAAATTAAAATTAATTATTATAACTCATAAATAACACATAAAATAAATATATAAATTATTTTGAGACATTAATTATTTCAAATTATATTTATTTTAATATTTTTAATACCATTTTTTTTCATATTTCCATTAGTTAAACAATTATTACATAAACATTGTGTTAGCATTTAAGGAAACTATTTTATAACTTAAAAATTAAAAATAAATTAACACGACGTAGAATTTTTTTTTACTTTAGAGTGAAAATTTATATTTGAATATATCTTCTAAATATACATATATTATAAATGTTATAGTTATTAATAATTAAGAATGACTTTTTTGAGGTTTCTTTAAAACAAAATAATATAAAGGGATCAAAGTAATCCAAGTTTCTCCAAGAGGTCATAAAATTGGGAAAATGATGATTTTGGTAAAAAATAACTCAAATAGTAACATAAGGGGAAGTTTTAGGATAAATTTACAATATTTAAAATATTATTTTTACCCTCAATTACCCGATTTAAATGTGGCAATTTAAATTATTAATGTTTATATTCAAATTAGCCAAAAATAAAATGATCCTATTTAATAAATTTTGACATTATTATTCCAAATATTGAATCTAATATTCAAAATTAAAAACAAATTATTTCCTAAAATAAATTTAAAATTAATCCCATTGATGGAATGATAAAACATGTTTTTAATGTGAAAACATTCAAAAGATTAAAAAAAATTTAGTTCTAAATTCAATTTTAAATTCATTAGAGTGAAATAAATTAGATTAAATGAAATAAAATTTATCTAATTATACTTTCAAACCAATCGAAAATATAATTTATCACTAATAATTCTTTAAAAGGAAAGGCAATTTAAAATAATAATTTAGTATTTTTCACTATAAATCGAAACATGAAACTTATCAAAAAGGTACCAAATAATTCATCCAAAGTAAAATTTGATATTAATATTTCAGATAAGAAGTTTATTTTTTCAAATAAAATTGATAGAATTATCAAAAAATATATTTAAAATAAGTGCACCATCAAAATGTGTTAAAATTTCTTTTTAGAAAATACATTTTTTAAGTGTAAAGATAGATTTGTTATTCTATCTTGTATAAAAAACAAATAAGATGAATTTTAAACAGTATATTGAATATATTATTTATCAATATAATTTAACAAGAGTTATTTGATTATTTAACAAATTTTTTTTTCTCATTTAAATAGTTTTTTAGAAAAATATTTCTTTTTATTTAAAAAAGGGTTTTATTTTCATTTATAATTAATTTGTCAGAAAATAATTAATTATATATACATGTGTATAACTTATTTTCATAATATATTTAATCATATTCATACCCTCAATTATAACATATATGTTATAATAGTAACATTCAAATAATAATATTTACTTGTTCATTTAAGCTCTAAGTGATGTATCATATACTCTATCGAACATAATATGTCTTTTAAAAACATAGGATGTTAAAGACTTAATGTGTTTCTGATCACAAACCTACTTATCCCAACCTACCATAGGGCCTAAAATCTATTTTTGGAATTAGTAAAAACACTCACAAATAACTGAAGTGAATTAAATAATGGCCTTACCTATTCCGACCTCTCACAAGGTCCAAACTTCTACATTGGATTCCATTGATAGTCATAAATATATATCCAATTCCATATATACATCCATCACAATAGGTTATTATAAAAATTAAGGACATAAAATTATTCCCTCATCCTCTAATTTATTCCCCCATAAGGTACACAAACCAACATATTCAACACCCAAAAGGGAGAGTAGTGAAGAGGGAGTAGTCAACCATTTGTTCCCTCACCAACCTAGATAATGGGGAAAACACTCTGTACACAATAAATTTGAGAATCGAAAAGGTTAAAAAAACTAGGTGGGGTGTATATATAAACCATAAGGAAATAAATTATATATTTATCCACATAAAATCCAATCCTAATAGGGTCACAACAAACAACTCTACCACACTATCATAACCTATACACTATCACTGCGCTGCACTACAATCACTTCCATTTTCATGGTCACCAGAGTAATCTCACTTTCTATGTAATTCATCCATAAAATAATTCACTATTAACAACTCATTCATATCATATCTTCAATTATATATTTAATGTTACCAACCATATTACATTAATTATGTTGTTCAAGTTCAATATTCAATGAAATTATGTTATAGCAATATCACATACTTATTTCTAGCCATGAATCATCCATCTTCTGTTAACATTCATTCACAGCCCACACCCTATATAAAGTGCATCATTACCCATGATATTTATTTTATATTAGGAAAATATAAAAAAAATAACACAACACAACACAAACTTAAAAGCACCATATCTATCATAATTTCATCTCTTTTACATGTTACCAGCTATCATTTCAACTTCAATATCCATATCATTTTTCCATACCAACTGCCTCCTCTTATCTGTCCAACTGTGGAAAGGCAGACACAACCCTACTAATTAACACATCTCTCCTAAAACTAGCTGAAAAAATACCCAACCAAGGTCACAAAATCACAATATCATAACAAGATTATAATATCCAATTAAAAAAAGCCACTTCATGGGTTCTCACTTAAATCTTTCCTCTATAACAATTGAATCCCTCATTCATAAGTAACATTTACATCAATTTACATGTTTAATAAAACTGGGAATATTTCCATATGTAATTTTTTAACCATTTACTGAAGATGATTCCAATAGTTAACTACATAAATAACAAACAAATATTAGAAACAAAAAAAAATTAGCCACAAAAATAGGCATACATCAATAAAACGTGCAATATCATGAAAATAAGTAAATCCATGCAAAACACATATTTCCATTCAATTTCAATAAAATCTATTTATTAATTTCTTTAAACTAATCCACTAACTCCACCCAATTAATGAAAAATAATAAAATTTATAAAATTTACATAAGAAATAAAAGAGTTATTGAATACACTACAACAACCAGAGCTTCACAACCTCTATGCAAGAATATGATGAAAAAAATATGACACAAGACTAACCCACATGATGGAAATCCCATTAAACCTCAATAATAGTGATCCACCAATAAAAAATGTCATAAAAACTACCCAAAACCAATCACTACCACTATCACAACCATATCTTGATAAGAAACAAAGAAGAAACCAAGAATAAATGGTAGAGAACTCTAGTGAGATAAAAAATAATCAATCTACAAAAGATGAGGATAATATATATAAAAAGGCATTAAAATATATCCCAAAAATGATCTAGATTATATTGAGGATCAATGGAATTAATAGAGATAGAATGGAAATTGGAAGGGAACCCACATTTATACATAGTCTAGAAAAATATAGCATCACAAAAAATGGGGAAGACTATGCTACAACAATTTTATGTTGAATGAATATAAAAAATAACATTGAAGTTATTTCCCAAAAATGATTAAACTAATATAGCACCACAATGAAATGATCATCTCTACATTGTAGTATCCAAACTTCTAAAATTATTTTTAATCCCTCAAAACCAAGACATGATGCTACCTAAGATATATGGAATAACAAAAATATAAGAAAAACCAAAATCAATGACTTAGCCTATACGACAAATAACCACACATTAACCCCCATAATTCCATCTAACTAAATAAATACTCAAACTTGACCATGGTTTAACCAAGGGACCATGGTTTAGGGACTCTAAAAATGAATAAAATTAAAAAATCAACCCCTAAAGAACCTATATTGCAACCAATCCAACCACACCATAATTCAGCTTCCAAATGGCCTTCTATGGTGTAGTAGAAGAATTATTCCATAATGATCTATGAAATAGATCAAGGATTCCAAAACAGAACCCAATAAATCTATAGTGAAACAGAAAATTCACATTGCATAAACTGACCCATGAACTAAATATCATCCAATATTTCATCATTCTTCCTCAAAACTCATCCAGATATCTTCATGCCCAAATACAAAAAGTTAATGGGCCAAAAAAATCTAATATATTACATTAAATCCTTAAATTCTCCATAAAACACTCTAATTCCTTTAAAAATGTTTTTATATTTTATTAATCATAATTTATAATTGATATCACCCATCAAAAAAATAAATGAATACAAACATGTTGTGCAACACATTGGGTCATTGATCAAACTTTGTTAAGAACAATATCTGTATAGATCCTTCAATCTAAATTACAAAAAATATATATTCATAATACTATTTATTCATGGAATAATCTATTCAGACGCCATTAGATACCCAATATACATCCCTTAATTCACTACCAAAATAACTGGACTCCATTCATTCTCTATGTGTCACTCAAAAACTTTCAAGACATCTATACATCAAATGTCTAATAAAAAAATAAAAAAATATTCAATACCATCACTATGAATCATGAATATTCCCAAAAGAAAAAAAATACTCCTATATTAAACACTATTATTATTCCATCATCTGTATACCAATACATTCGTTCATGTATCTCACATTTACTCATACAACTTTGTCTCTATTAACACACATAACAAACCATTGGGTTACTAATTTTCTTAAAATATTTCTTGTTGAAAGAATCCCTAATAATTCCTTAACCTAAAGGACACAACTTCTGTGACATAGAAAAAATAAATTAAATCAAACTTGTCATTAAAAACTTAAAGTAATATTTACTAAGAAAATATAAAGAACCCAAAATTTACAACTGGTTTATTGATGGGAATGCATACACATTAGTATTAAACCTTTTCTTCAAAGAACTTTTCAAAGGAATTAAAATTAAATAAATAATTCATAATAACATATTCCAACCAAGGTAAATCCAAAAAATAGTTAGGAAACTTGTTTAGTTATACTAATTAGCAATCACTGTACCAAACTTATCTAAAGGGAAACAAAAATGATATACAATATCTCACTATAAAAGGGACAAGATATTTTTCCACACTATCTATAAACCAAGTATTATCCATAACCAACAAACACATACAAAAATATTCCTCCATATTTGATGGGATATATTCACTTTAGATGCCTCTTGTTACCCAGAGTATCCAACTATTATGGATTCACTACATTATTATAGTTAGATAAGTTACTCTTTTCTATTATCATAATAAGTCCTATTTTTATAGAGTAAAATGATATGAAGAACACCATTCTATTTATACTCAAAATTCTTGTTCTAAAGGGGATAATCAATACCAAATGGAATGATAATAGAACTAAATTATAGTAAACTGAACGAAGAAGAAATAATCTCTACCTTATTCTACCCCACCCACTCCCAAGGAACATTCTCATTGATAAAATTGAATTATTTTCAAAACTAATTTCCAACCATTTACCCATGAATTTAACAAAGCTTACAATAAAAAATTTCAAGGTAAATTTTTCAGAAAACAAAAATTTTAAAACAAGATTTTGTAAAAATATATTTTTACATCATTTTCAAATATTTATAATAATTAAAAAATTGAGCTTTTAAAACCATTTATCCCATTTCAAATCAATTTTAAACCACTATTTTATGACTAAAAAATTGTAAAAAATTATAATTTTAAGCCAAAATACCTCATAATTTTGAATCAATACAATAACATTGAATTCATAAAATAAATACACAAACACACCAATTTCATCAACACATTCTACCACAACCCATTGCACTAAATGTTCAGCAAAAAATAATGTTAGTATATGTGTTTTTCTCAAATAATTTAACTTGAAAATTTCAATTCTAAAACATATTCTTACACAACTAAAATTAATTCAATCCCCTTATAAATGAATTTTAAATCCATCAGAATTCCAATTTTACCCCAAAATACATTCAACCCAAATAAATTTTTTTCTGAAAAAAAAATTTCTACTATAATATTGGAAACTGAGAAAATAAAATTTGTAAAGGGATTTTTTATCTAAAATAATATCCAAAAAGAAAAAAACATTAAAAAACAATATTTTATTCCAAACTTTTAAATAATTTAAAAAAATGATTTAAAAGAACCACGAATAAAACATTCTATGTTAATACTAGTTGTTTCCAATTTTTGAAAAGAAAACCTAGAAACCAAATTCATATTAGGGTTTTCATTTCTCTCCAAAAAATAATAACAAAAATCAAATCTATTTTTAAAATCCAAAATTTATTTTATTTTTAAAACTGAGTTTATTGTAAAATGATTTAAAAAATTCTGTTTATTTTCAAATATTTTTTTTAACATAATATAAAAACATATTTCATAGAAAATTATCTTAATTTGAAGTTCAATTTAGCTTAGTTAAAACCCAAAATTTATTTTATTTATCTTGAATATTCTTGTAAAAAATTATATATTAATATCAAGATGTTTTATTTTAGTTTATGGAGTTGTAGAAAATTAAAGGAATCATAATATGTTAAAGAGAAGAATGAATGTCGTAAGACATGACCCATATTTTATAAAGAGAACATGTTTTATAGGAATTTACCTGATATTTTTTATATACATGATATAAATTGAATTTCATAGTTGGGAGATATCATTTGTTCTAATTCCAATCAACACTTATGATAGTTGCAGGAGATGAGGTCCCAAAACATGGCTACTATGTAGAAGTAATTCCAATGGATGAATAATTGCAGGTTCATAATATACATAAGAAAGATATTTATAAGAATAAATTTCAAATCATTTCACTTAAAGAATATTTTGAAAACAATTTTTTGTGTGTGATTAAATAGATTTAAATGGGCAATTCATAGGGATAGTTCATTTCAAAAGCTACTACATATTTGCAACTTCATAGTAAAATTGTTACATAAGGCTAAATCAACACGAGGGATCCTATTTAATAGTAATTATATAGAATAAAGCTACCATTTAGAGATACAGATTATTGAGGATCATCATATCATTATTAGACTCAAAAATATGTGTTTCATCCCTTGACACAAAATCTCAATACTTTCAATTGAGGAAATAATTGGAAGATGCTATTATATAACTAAAAGTTAAAAATTTTTACTTGTGAAAAAAATCACCAAAACAATTTTACATAAGAAT
Source organism: Viscum album (assembly GCA_963277665.1). Taxonomy (NCBI): domain Eukaryota; kingdom Viridiplantae; phylum Streptophyta; class Magnoliopsida; order Santalales; family Viscaceae; genus Viscum; species Viscum album. The sequence goes on along the minus strand of OY728150.1, from coordinate 1,874,005,462 downwards.
GAAATGGAAAATACCTATAGTTTCACCTCTAACAATATTATTATAATATAAGGGAAGGGATCATAGAGATACTTAAATAAATATGGAATCATTCTGGTTTCCCCTGGAGGCCATTAGGTCAACCAAAGTGTTTCCATCAAACTATGTTTGGCACACCTATATTTTTGTAATGAGAAGACCTATACATAATCTAATAATATAGAAAATAGATCAGTTAGTGGGGATATATCCATGAACAAGCTTTTCCACTAATGAAGAATATGTTTTCATTATATTAAATCTAATGTTATACCTGCAGTGGAATATATAACTTTATTTTCATGATTTTTGTATTTAATAACTAAAATCACTAAATTATTGTGGATGAGAACTTGATATCACTCTATAAACACCAAGGAATGATTGATAAACTAACATGAAACCATTGAATATATCCATGCACACGTGTTCAACATGAAGTAGATAAAACATGAAAATATGTTTTCCCTTTAATGGTTTGGGAAAATCATGTAAAAATCAAGCCATCTTACTATATTATAGTCATCAGAAACATTCAAGGATCATGGGTGACAAAATAAGTTTATATCAAATGAAATTATTATGATTAATATCAATGGTTTCCATGTGTAATAATCTTAAGATTTCACTACTACATGGATATCATCTATGAATTGAGAAGTTCTTTATAAAATTCACTTTACACCTATAAAATGGGGTGTAAGCCACTTTCTAAGGGAGTGATGTTTTTTACATTATTTTGAATTTTATTGTGAACCCCAAAAGATAGAATAATATGACATTATGAATAGTTTGAAAATACTGCCAATAACAACCAATGTTTTTGGACACATTTCCATTCCACAAAATAAATACATATCATTCCTAAATAAGTTTTTATATCATATTAAAATATTAGAACATGATTAGGATATAAATAATATAAGATATGAAGCAAACTAACAAATTTTTATTTACTCAGAATGAATCATTAAAATAATAGTACATGGAAGCAAGTAGAACACACAATTAAATATTATATAAAATGGATGATTAAATTATATAAGAAATTAATAAATTAAAGTGGGATGATAAATATAAATGAATAATATTTTTAAAACTAGGAAATCATTTGGACCATCTTCAACCCTAAGAATCATTGTTAGTAAAACTAAATCTATAATTAGAAAGAACATCATGAATGGATAAATCATGTTGTCAAATAAAAAGCATCAACTTTATGAATAAGAAGTGTGATTAGAATAGAATTAATCTATGTGAGGTTTTGAGGGAAATATATTCATTAATCATTATAAAATGGAACATTGTTTTTGGGTATTATAAATATAAGCATATTACATGTTTACAATTAAAAATATGTTTTTGATATAAATAAAATTTATTTAAAAGTTAATATATATATATATGTGTGTATATATATGTAATTTGTAAATAATTTATTTCAATTAAAATAAAAAGTTTTATAAAAGAAAAAAATATTAATCCAACTGTAAAAATATTTTTTATTCTACAAAAACTCTTTTTTAAGAAATATGTATTAGTATTAAATTTACTATATTTAAATAATGGCTTCAATAAAATGAATTAATTAAATAAAATTAATTATTACTTTAATAAGAAAATAAAATCCAAAACATCATTAATAAATTATAAGGAATATTAATTTAAATATTAATGTCTAAAGAAACATGTTTTACATAAAACCATTATTTTTATATGAATTAACAAATGTAATTTAAAATAAAAATTTCTCATTTTTTGAATTATGAAATTTAATTAGTTTTTTATACATTAAAAAAATAAATATGAATTCATATAGTGATAACCAATTAGTTTAAAATGAGGATAAAATCATTTAATGGTAGAAGAAATATTTTTTTAAAGCACTTTTTTTATATATTATATATTTTTATCTTAATAAATTTAATTGATCTTTAACATATAATGAATTTATTGAAATTATTATTATATAATAATATATAAACTATAATTCATCTAATTAATATTACTTGGAATGGAATAAAAATAAATTCATTTTGTGCTTAAAAATACATTTTTTCTAAAATTGGCCTTTCAATTTTTTCATTTTAATATTAAAATTATTTTTTATCAATTTTAATTTAGTAAAATAAAATGAATTTATTATTTTTAATTAGTGTTTTCAAATTAAGTAATATTTCCAATTCTATTTTTAGTCCTAAATATAATTTCCCAAGATAAAAATTATATTACCATGATAAAGGTAAATAGGATAAATTATGGGGGGTAATAAACTAAAATATAACAAATTATTCTCATTATATGAGTGGATAAGGTAATTATTGACATTCCATTATCCTATATCAATTATTTTTCTACTTTGAATCCATTTTTCATGAGAAATTAAAGTAATTAATTATTAAGGAATTATTATTTATGAAAATTCCCCACGAACTCACATATAGAAAAACCACTCATCTACCCAAATCAACCCACACATTTCCTATGGGTTTCTTATAAATAACTACCGAAATTATCCCCTTAAAAGTATTCTCTCACATTTGGTAACCTTTGGTCATAATAAGGAGTCCCAAATCCCTCATTTATAAGAGACCCTCTATGAGAAGATTCAAGTCATAAATATAAGTGTTATCCTCTTTTAAATCATTATTACTTAAATTAATCATCCACCTCTTCTTAAATATTTTTTTTAACATTAATAAATTTTTATAAAATCATTTATCTTCCATAAAATAGATATTATTACTATTATATAACATGATTTTACTCATTCATTAGTTATAATACATTCTTATTTGGGGTTAGTTTTACCACCCACGTGAATATCTTATAAAGTTAACTTCATGAGTGGGTAAGATAACATAAATAAAGGCAATAAAAAGAAATAATTATGAATTTAATGTGTTTTAGTAATTTTTTAATGGAAATATATATAAATATATTAATTTGTAAAATAAATTTTTTTGTTGAAATAAAATTCCCAGAAAAGTAGATTTGGAGCACCTTCGATAAACCATCACCAAAACATACATTAAATGATAAATAAAATTAAAAAATATATAAAAAACCTATCTAAACTCTATTGACGTTTCAAAGGTGATTAATATATGGGAAAAAATAAAATATTATAAACGCCGTACCAAAGTTAGCACAGACCAAACAGGGCAATTAACATAAGAATATTAATTTAAAACAAAAAATATTAATAAATGGTAAATGAAAAATATAAATGATTAGAAAAAATTAAAATTAAAAAAAATAGTTTTTTACATATATGATTAATAAACCTATGTTTATTATTCTGGGATTTAGTGTGTGTTTGACCAAGAGGAAGTATAAGGTAAGTGTTTTTCATCTTTGTTTTATTTATTTGAGACATGTTTCATATTATACATGAAATTTTATATTATTTTCTATAATTATTACTCCATAAAATTCTCTTATCATAATTAAATTTCATTTCATGGTGTTGACATGTCTATTTCATAATCCCTCATTCATATTATTTTAACTCATTTATTAGAAAAGTTGTAAGGGATTTTTATTAAATCAGTTTCCTTTCTCTAAGTAATAATCATTTTTATTAAAATTTGTCCCTATATATTAGGTACATTATAACTTATTATTTTATTATATTTTAAATACCCTTATGTTTTTGGTTATGGATTTTTTTTCTCTTAATGCACTTCTTGATCGATCCTTACATTATAAAATATGATATTAAAAGGGTTTTCTTATCACAATTTTTATTGATTGAGATATGCTTCATATTCAACACGTTTTTTCTTTTATATAGTGAATAAAATACACATGAATTAATTTTATAATAATTTTAAAAAAATTAGTAGGATTTAAAAATCCATAAAAGTATCTATCATTTAAATGGGTTTTATTCAAAAGCTACCAATGTCAGAACAATTTTTTACCTTGTCACTTGGTATCAAATATTGTATATAACTAAATTTAAATTGAGGGAAAACCATTTGTTATTTTATATAAAATTAAATTTATTTTATTATCCACTATTTATTTTTTTATTTACTAATCTCTTCACCATCTAACTTCCATTTGAATCATTATTCAAACAAGATATTCACTATAAGTAGAGTTGACATTATATCTTTTTTTAGTAATATTTCTCATCCCTGTTTATATTCTTTATTTTTTTATGAATATCATTATAAATAAATCTAGGATTTCATAAGTTCAGTTTATATTTTCCTTGATATTATTTATAATATAATGAAAGGAATCACTTTTCTTAACTTTATCTACAATGGCCATTTTATATTATATTTGGATTTCTTTATGAATGCATAGAAGGAATATATTTTTTAAATGTTTCCTACATGATCTCATATTCCCATCCTATTTTTAAATTTTCCATATGAATATTAATTTCTATTTTTTTATGGTTTTTTAATTTAAATTTTTATTCTCATGGTTTTATAAATCATTTCATTTTAAAAATATAATTTTTCCAAAAGAAAAATAAATTTATTCATAAGTTTCAATATAGTTTTATAATGATAAAAAAATATGGGTTTTTAACTATGTAAACATCCTATAAAATTCATTATGTTTCACTTGGTATGTTCTCTAATGATACCATCGCTCGTCTTTTTATGTATGACTTATGTTTATGTTTTGTTAAAATCATCATAAATCTCATTTATTTCTTATTGGTTAATTAATAGATGATGAGATTATGAATGTTTCCATGTAACTAAAGTTTATGGATTATCATTATCTGATAGGTGAGTCCATTATATACCTCCAATGCATTGGATAATATTTTTTATCACATGTGACCAAGATGGGACATTGGTGGTTGGCTCATATTTAAAATGTTACGAGGTGAAGGGGGTTAACTCAAGCCCACTATGTTATAGGCATGTTTTTAGCCTAGTATATTATGATATGAATGTATTTGTGGTCTACCTTAAATAAGATATTATTTATATAATTATTTTTTGACACATAATTATGTTATGAGATATATCTTTGTCATGTGTTCATAACTTTTGATTGTTTACTCATGCTTCAACACTACTATGATTAATGTATTATGTCATGACCAAATCTTTATATCACAATTCATGCATTATTATTCATGTTTCATAGGTTATGATTGAATTATTTTATGATTTTATAAATTTATTATATTATTATTCCCACATGTTCATCATATTCTCATTTATGATATTCAATTGATATCTCTTGTGTTCACCACTTACTAAGTGTCAATGCTCACCCTTTCTTATGTTTCTATTTCCACAGGTTATAAAAATATTATTAGATATGATATGTCTATAATGGTATCATATATGAATAATATTTATGATAAATATTGAATAATGGTTTCAAAATAAGTTGATTATTTACCTAGTCTCTAAAGAAACAAAATATATAGGTTATGGGATGTGCTTCCTTTTTTAGGTGTATTGTCAATTCATGTTAAACAATATATTATATATTTAGGTCAATCTTAGGAATTTTCAGTTTGTATAAGAGTGGGTTTTAATTATTATTTTTGGATTAGGTTATTTATAGTAATCAGAAAAAAATATTGAAACCTTGGTTAAACCAATAGGGTAATAGGTTCGTAAAATTATGTCACAACTGAACTAAAAGTATCGTAAGGTAAAATTAAGGTATCATCAGTAATACATCATTAGATTGATATTTAATATTCATATGATGGTTTATTTTTTTATAGGATATTGTCATGATTCTATATAACAATTTTTTTAATATTTGGTTCTGAAAAAACATGAAAATAAAGTTGTGAAATGGATATCAATTGAAACTAATATACATTATAATCAACTAAGGATTCATATTTGGAATAAATGGTTGATTCTAATGAACATATACTTATATACCTAGTTTAAATGAGAATATGATTCCTCTAGTAATACCTTATATTGGGAGGTTGATATTTTATTATGAATTGTATTTTGAGTAGTGTCTATCTTATGGATACCCTTAATTATTTTGATTAACATGTGATAATTAAAATTGAGAGGATATAAGTTTTTTCAAGGGGGACTGGATAGTGTAATCAGTTAGGTTTTAGGAAACAATTTATTTCCTTAATCTATTTATTTTTCGGTTCTATTAAAATATTTGAACATGAGTAAGATGTGATTTATAAACAATATGAATCAATGTGAAAAAATTTTATTCACTTATAATATAACATTACCACAAAATTAAATGAAAAAATAAATACACAACCTTAATTATTACTGACCATGGATAATTATATCAATTTAAAGTGAATAAATTAAAAAAGGGTCAATGAATATAAAATAATAGTATTTTTACAACTAGGAAATCCCTTGGATCACCTTCAGCCTTGAGAATCACATTTAGTACAACGAAACCAAAAATGAGAAAGAAGATAATGACTATAGAAATCTTATTTTAAAATAAAAAATCATAACTAATGGAATGTGAATTTGGATTTGTGAAGCTGGAATGTGATGCATTTATAGGATGCAGTGGGGGTAATATAGTTGTAACTTGACTATTGTAAAGGGGTATATATCCATTGGGTATAATATTAGTAATCATATTACCAATTTATAATTATAAATATTTAAATGTTATAAATAAATGTTATTTAGATGTTAAAAATATATATTTCATTTATAAATAATTTATTATAAATAAAATAATTTTTTATTATAAGAAAAATAACAAATCCATTTTTTAAAATATCTTTCATTCTAAATAATTTTTTATCAAATATAAATTTTTATTAAATTTATTAATTTTAATGAATGATTTCAATAAAACCAATTGAGGAAATAAAAATTAATAATTAGTAGAATAAGTAAATATCATCCAAATAATTGATTAATTATAAGGAATACGAATTTAAATATTCATAGTCAAATAAATTTGTTATAATTAAAAAAAATTATCGTTTATATATAATTTTTTTATTTGAAATTAAAATTTATCATAATTATAATATTAAATTTAATTATATCTATTTCTTATATATTAATAAATGAATAAAAATTCATTCATTGATTATTAATTTATTAGAAATGAAGATAAATCCATTTAATGGTAATATATATATTTTTTGAAGAACTATTTTGTCTATATATATTGTGATTTTTTACATTAATAAATTTAATTTTTCACTAATATATATTTATTTTAATAAAATTATTTGTTTATATTATGAACATATATGATATAATTCAGTAAAATATTATTAACTAGTAGGGAATAAGAATAAATTAATTTTATGATTTGTAATATGTTTCTTCTAAAATTTGTTTTTCTGTGTTATGAATTCTTATATTAAAATTAGTTTTTATCACTTTTATAAATTTAATCTAAATATATATATATTTCACAACTACAATAAAAATGTAAAAATTAGCTAATAATCTAAATTTCATTTTTTGGCATAAAAAATATTTTCCAAAGTAAAAATATTATTATACCATGATAAAGATAAAATTTGGTAAATGAGGTAGATCACGGGAAAAATCATAAAATATAATACACACACATATGTATATATACTATAACTAAATGAGTGGATGGTGGAATGATCAACCTCAACTTATCTATTTCTATTTTTTCCACATTGGATCCACTTTCCATGAGAAGTTAAATTTTTTATTCCTTAAAAATGGATATCTCTACCCACCACAACCCACACCTTTATTTTGGATACCTATTGAATCATTTCAAAATATACCTTCTTAAGAAGAATATCAATTGTTTTTTGACCTTTGGAAATAATAATGATTCTTAAATTTTCCATTTCCAAGGGACACTTTAAGAGAATATTCAAGTCTTCAACTTAAGCATTACCCTCCATTTAATCATTCTTCCTTGCCATATTCATCCAACTCTTCATAAATATGATTTATAATATAAAAAAATGTTTTATGAAATAATTATTTTTTAAAAATGATATTACTTATATACTATAAAAATTTATTCCTCATTCATTAGTTATAACATGATCTTATTTGAGTAGGTTATACCATCTACATGAATGATGCTAGAAAATTTAAACAATAAATTACTAAGAAAACATAATAATAGTAATAAAATATAATAATTACTAATTTAATATGTTTAAATAATTTTTAATGGAAATATATATATATTTATTTTCATTAATAAAAATCAATTATTTTTTATTTAATTTAAATTCAAATAAAGATATTTTGACCACTCTCGACGAACCGTCACCAAAACATCCGTAAAATATCTGTTGAACTTAAAAAACACTTAAAAAACATATATATGACCACCATGTAAATTTTTTAGGTGATAGAGACATGAGAAGAGATCAAGGATGGAAACTTCCATTCACAATCTAGTGTAGAATAAACAAGACAATTAACACAAAAATATAAATTAAAAAAAATAAATTGGAAATAAAAAACTATAAATGAATTGTATCTAGTAAAATAAATAGAAATATGGCTCTTATATAGAATAATGATAACACTAAATTTATTATACATGATGTTAGAGACAGTCCGACCAATCAAAAGTTTGAGGTATGGGGTTTTCATCTCAATTTTTTTTATCGAGGCATGCATCATATTATGCTCCAAATTTTCCTTAATATGATTTAATTAATGCCCTATTGACTTCTATTATTATAATTAATGTTTATTTAGTGGTATTTATAATAATATTTCATGATCCTTCCTTTATATTATCTTGATTTTTTATTACCAAATTTGTATTGTGTTTCAATTAACTCAATTTACTTTCATTGAATTATAATCATTTTTCATGAACACTATTATTATAAGTTTTCTACATTATAACATATGATTTTATTATATTTTACTTCATATTATATTTAAATTGATTTTATTTCTCTCTAATAATCCTCTTTTTGTTTATTCTTACATCCAAAAATAAGAAATCTTAATGGTTTTCTCATCTAAATTTTTATTCATTGAGATAAAATTCGTGCTCAATACTTGATTTCTTATTTATGATGTATAACTATTAATAAATTTGTTTTTTTAACAATTTTCATTCAATTAAAAGGATTTAATAGTCTATCTAATGTTATCTTTTTAAGGATTTTCATTCAAAATTAACCAAATTCGAAAGTTTTTTTTTTCTAATCTAACTTTGAATTCAGGATTTTTTATCACTAAATTTCCATTGAGGGAAACCTGTATTTTATTTATATATAAAACAAATATAATTTATTTTCCTATATTTTCTTCTAGGGTGTACATGCCTTATTAACATTTCACATCCCTTTAGCACATGAATGAACCCATATATTTCATCTAAGTGGATCTGATTTTATCTCAAATTTTTGATGAAGAATCATTCTCATGCATATTTATATTAATTATTTTATTATAATTTTTTGTCTCTATACACATATTTTTTATTAAATTAATTTTTTTATTATCCTTGATTTTCTTACAAAACAATAAATTTAATATCTTTTTCTATCTACAAGGTTCTATTTCTTTTATCTTTGACTTTATTTACAAAAGTGTGAAAAGAATTACTTTTTTAACAATTTTTACATGGTCAAATCCCCTAAACTTATTCAGATTTATTTAGAAATATTCCTTTCTATGATTTCATGGTTTCACAAGGTAATTTTAATTCTCATTATATTAAAAATTATTTCATTGTAAAAATAATGTTTCCCAAAAAAGGATATTTATTTTATTTTTTAAATATGTTTTATTACTCTGAAATAGTATTTTCATCTATGTAAAGATCCCTTATATTTAATTATTTTTAGTTTTGTTCCCAAGTCCAGTGATATATTTGAGAGATGGAGGGTGTGAATCAATGTTATTTTTTCCTTTTTTGATTTCATCTCTTTTAATCATCCTATATTGTGACAAATTAGAAATAAATTTCACATAATTACTAGTCATAAATAAAAAAATCCTTTACATACATTCCCAAAAAACATTTATGTTATATATTTAGTGAATTAGGAAAAAAATTAACTAATAAGTCCCATGTATTTATCAAATAATGGAAATATTATCGACTACATTAGGAACTACTTAATCCATGATAAATCTTTAACATCAATATTTTTTCCACCCTTGTTATTTTCTTCTAGATGTATAATGTGTACTAGTTTTCTTAATGACCTGGGGAAATATGAACATTTTAAGGGTGATATTCAACATATAGTAATGGAAAAAATATACTATAATCTATCATATAATAAACAAGGAATGAATAATCTGGTAAGAAATAAAGGATAATAGAGTAATTCCATATAATTGGTCATATGATCGTAAAATAAATACATGAATGATATAAAAAATAATAATCTAAATGATTGAAATAACCAAATTCAGGGTGGTGGAATTAATTATGAAGAATGTCTTGATATTTTCCATCAAGACCTCAACTAATACATTATTCTTTCCATAAAATTCACAAAAAAGGAATCATGTTCACATTGGGTAGGAATACATCGAATTCCCAAAACTATTGTTTCATGAGACTAACCAAAGCATCTAAGCGCTGTATAATTCCCATATCCACAAATCACTTCTTTATTTCTAACAATTTCACTATCTGAAAGATATTATTGTCAATATTATGCCTAATAAACTTTTCTAAGGAATTAATAAACACTATTATTGAGATAAAAAAATATAAAACATTAATAATTTCCCAGTTAATAATTGGGATAACATGTAAAAAATCCTTCTAGGGGAAGAATATAGATGGTTAAACAATACATAATCAACTTTACTTATCAATTCATAATTATTTGAATTAGAAAAGAAACATTATAGATTTAAATACTTTCCATATTCAGTAAATATTTATAATCAATCTAGAGAAAGAAGGTGGATGGTTAAAAAAACATATCCCACCTATAACTCAATAAATTTTAAAATATGTTGAAATAGTAGAAAAACACCATAATAAGAAGAATAATTTGAATGGTGTCACATAATAAAGGAAATAGAAGAAAAATCATTCCAATAACATGGGATAGTTTGGAAAGACAAAGTGATGAATAATTTCCCTTATAGAGACTGGATTTAAATATTTCTAAAGAAGGAAAATTAGTATGAAATTACATTAATAAATTATTTAACGAATATATAAGGATATTATTAAAATAATCCAATTAATACAGTAATAGAAGAGAAATATTCCTAGATATAAAAAAGTGGTTGGTTTAGTTTCCTTATAATGGGTAAGTAAAGAGTCAAGGGGAAAATTAAATAGTAAGAAGACGTGTAAAACACCAAAAAATAACTAGAGTAGGTGAAATTTATGGAGGTTTTAGAATGAAATTGCATTCAATTTCCTAGATGTATTTTATTTCAAATGTATTCTTTATTTTGAAATTGAAATTAGAGAAGAAACCATTACATCTTGGGTAATATTGTAAGAAAAAATCCAATAATATAGAGAGCATGAAATTGATCTTTAAATATCATAAAGGAAATATAATTAATGATATAAAATAAAAAACATGTAGTAGAAACACTATTTTTATAAAATTATGCGCATAGGAGAATACATGTCTCAAATAATAGATTTTGAGACAAAAAAATCTTATTGTAATGGTAATGTAATAATCAAGATAGAATAAGCGGTTTAACATGAAATGGACATTAAAGTACCCTAAAAATAATGTTATTTATTATATATAAAAGAAATTGGATTTGTGAATACACCATATATAAAGAGCCATCATTAATCATTACATATGCTAGTGTTTTTGAACTATAATTTTTTTAATATTCCAAGGATAGTTTCGGTTTAGAGTTTTTTAGTATTAGGAAAAACTATTACAAAGTAAACTAATAACTTTAAATTGGATACTTATACTCAGTATCCATTTTCCCAAAAAAAATCTTAAAATAAATCATGGTTTGGTTTTAGGATAAATATTTACAATTTTTATCTTGACCTCAACCTTATTCCCACTCATCTGTAAACCCTATGAAAAACATTTTGAAAATGTGATATGAGAACAAAATTCTCAGTAAGTGATATAAAAAGAAATAAAACCATTAGTCTAATAAAAAATAAAATAAAATCCATAATATACTTTCCTTCATCAAGTTATTCTTTGATATTATGAAATTAATCTATTTTTCATTCTTAAAAATGGAATCCCTAGGTATGGACTATTCAAACACTCTACACAAAGTAACCCCCCCCCAAATGAAGGGATCACTCTAGAGAGAGACCCATTTGGGAAGGATTTATACCAGATGAGATGGAAGAGAATCTTGTAGGGTGATAACTCAACTAGTGACGGTTCGATATAGTAATCTATTAGCATTGGTTGGTTGCGCCTCATTTTTTCCACCCATCTAGGGACTGAGTGACCCGCAAAGATGAGAGGATTTGGGGGAAAGAGAAATTATCCCAAGAAAGGGTTATGAGGAATTTAACCTTGCACCTCCCATAGAAAATTTTGTGTTATTCCACTATCAAAAAAAAACATAAACACTATAAAAGTACAATAATCATGTTATTGGGTAACAAGGTATAGGTTTTAATCACATCACACCTGTCCTGGGCCCAACCGACCACATGCGCATCACACGACCCTAGATAAATTCAAGTGTGGAAGGACTCAAATCAATTACAATTCCATTTCCAGGGACTGGTAACCTTACACGATACCATGAAACCGAACCCCAGTCAACATATGGAATTAACAATTTCTATTTGAAAAAGAAACACATTTTTCTCAAAGAAAACTTTTGAAACCCATAAAAAACGTAGATAAAACATGTTGGAAACTTGGGTTATAATTAGAGTAACCACCATAGACATTCAGGGAGGACCTTCATTGTTAAATTTAGATCATTAACATAGAGAAAACATTGTAGCTACTCATTATTAACCATCATAGTTAATATTGTAATAACTATCATAGTATATTCCCATTATCACTTAGGAGATACCTAATTAGTTATCTCCATATCATATGTGGAATAACCCTATGGTCGAATTCTATCTCCCAAGTACCCAAAGCATTGGAAGTTATAACATAACCACCCTTACTTGGTTTATAATAGAACCACCCATCATCATAACAATTCCCAAGAACCATATCATAATTATAAATCATGAAACATTGCTTCATAAAAGCAATATTAATGAAAATAACCTTTCCATTTTGAAATCACTTATTTTAAGAAAAATTGGGAACATAAAAGGAAAATATTTTCCTTAAAATTAACTATGTAATATTATAAAGTAATATTAAATGAGTTAATGAATCATGATAGTTGGAAAATACATGCATTCCATAAAGTTAAGAAAATAATCCTTCCATATTTTTGTTGAAAAAGTAAAAAGTTTCCTTGTTTGGAAAATGAAAAAAAAGATGACTTTCAAACCATTTTTTTAAAGTAACACTACTGGAAAAGAAGGTTATACCAATGGTTATAAACAGTTGGTATAGGCTGGAAAACCGTTGGTATATCCTATACCAATAGTTTTCCAAACCGTTGGATAGTAAGCCATGAGGAAAGCCTTATACCAATGGTTTGATCCAAACCGTTGGTATATTGGTTATATAAATTTAACCCAATGTATACCAACGGTTATAAACCATTGGTAATGTATTTTAGGAAGTATTATACCAACGGTTCGAAACCGTTGGTAATGTGATTTTCAAGAAAACTTATACCAACGGCTTACAACCGTTGGTATTGGTTTTCCAGCAACACCTATACCAACGGTTATAAACCGTTGGTATTGGTTTTCCAGAAATCCAGACACCTATACCAACTGTTTAAAACCGTTGGTATAAGTTTTTCCAGAAATCCAGAACACATATACCAACGATTTTAAACCGTTGGTATAGTGTTTTTCCATAATTCCAGCACCCTTATACCAACGGTTTATAACCGTTGGTATTGAGTTTTTCCAGAACTGCAGCCCAACATCCCCCCTCCCTCCAGTATCCCCTCCACTATACACCTGCATAAATAAAATCAAAAAAACCACATACAGACTTGAAACAGTATAAAAAAACACCTAAAATAGAACAAAAAAACACATAAAATCATCAAACTCTTCCAACCATGTCATGTACAACAATTCCCTATTTCAATCTTCATAAGACAACAATCATCCAGTAGTAATTCATCTCACCCCTGCACAACCCCCCAACCAGCATAGCCCCCACCTCCCCATAAAATTTTAATAGGAAGAATAGTATGAGCAATATTTATTAGAGTTGAATAAGAGTTTGAAATTGGCTCATATCCCATTTTTTTATGATCCTAAATTTGGGTATGTAATGATTTGTGATGAATTTTGCATTGAACTTGTATTGTTTATAATATATGGTGAAATGGTATTTTCTTAGGAGTCTCGTCACTTATAAACCCATGAGTGAAACTACCCAACTCATGAAAAAGATTTTGCGACTATCATTGATAAGTGTAAATTTCAGTTGTGTTCACTTAAAATGATGTCCTTTTCAAACACAAGAAAGACACTTTTAGTGGTACCGATCACACTGGCCCTCGGATTGATGCGGGGTTGACTTGTACACATCATAAATGACCCATGAATCATTTTCCTAAAGTTTCAACAGAATCCGAATGAGTTTGGTCAGTTTTCCGTATGCCGGTAGTTCTTTTCACTTAAAATCCTATCCATTTCAAATAAAAGTGAGACAGTTTGAGTTGTACCGGCCACACTGTGCCTCAGATTGAGGCGGGGTTGACTCTTACACGAAACAGATGACCCATCGAAACTTTTACTAAAGTATCAACAGAATCCGAATGCGTTTGGTCCGTTTCCCGTATGTCAGTTGTTGTTTTTACTTAAACAGTTGTCCATTTCAAAGAAAAGTGAGACACTTTGAGTGGTTCCGGCCACACCACGCCTCAGATTGAGGTGGGGTTGACTCGTACACGTCAAAAATGACTCATGGATTGTTTTACTAAAGTTTCAATATAATCCTAATGCGTTTGGTCAGTTTTCCGTATACTGGTAGTTGTTTTCACTTAAAATCCGGTCCATTTCAAATAAAAGCGAAACAGTTTGAGTGGTACCAGCCACACCGTGCCTCAGATTGAGGCGGGGTTGAGTCGTACACGACACAAATGACCCATGGATAATTTTACTAAAGTATCAATAGAATCCGAATGCGTTTGGTCAATTTCCCGTATGTCAGTTGTTGTTTTTACTTAAATTGTTGTCCATTTCAAAGAAAAGTGAGACACTTTGAGTGGTACCGGACACACCGCGCCTCGGATTGAGGCTAATTTGACTCGTACATGTCACAAATGACACATGGATCATTTTCATAAAGTATCAACACAATCCGAATGTTTTTGATCGGTTTTCCGTATGTCGTTTATTTTAATTAAAAGAGCATCCATTTTAAACAGAAGAAAGACACTTTTAGTGGTACCGGCCACACCGACCCTTAGATTAATGCGGGGTTGACCCGTACACGTTAGAAATGACCCATGGATCGTTTTCCTAAAGTTTCAACAGAATCTAAATGCATTTAGTCATTTTTCCATATGCCGGTAGTTGTTTTCACTTAAAATCCTGTCCATTTAAAATAAAAGTGAGACAGTTTGAGTGGTACCGGCCACACCGTGCCTCAAATTGAGGCAGGGTTGACTCGTACACGACAAAAATGACCCATGAATACTTGTCCTAATGTATCAACAGAATCTGAATGCATTTGGTCCGTTTCCCGTATGTCAGTTTTTGTTTTTACTTAACTATTGTCCATTTCAAAGAAAAGTGAGACACTTTGAGTGGTTTCGGCCACACCGTACCTCAGATTGAGGCAGGGTTGACTCGTACACATCATAAATGACCCATTAATCGTTTTCATAAAGTATCAACACAATCCTATTGGGTTTGGTCAGTTTTTTGTGTGTCGTTTATTTTAATTAAAAGCGCATCCATTTTAAACACAGGAAAGACACTTTTAGTGGTACCAGCCACACCGACCCTCAGATTGAGGTAGGGTTGACTCGTACACGTCACAAATGACCCATGGATCGTTTTACTAAAGTTTCAACAGAATCTGAATGCTTTTGGTCAGTTTTCCGTATGACGGTAGTTGTTTTCACTTAAAACCCTGCCCATTAATAAAAGTGAGATAGTTTGAGTGGTACCGGCCACACCGTGCCTCAGATTGAGGCGGGGTTGACTCTTACATGACAAAAATGACCCATGGATACTTGTACAAAAGTATCAACAGAATCTAAATGCGTTTTTTCTGTTTCCCGTATATCAGTTGTTTATTTTACTTAAACTATTGTCCATTTCAAAGAAAAGTGAGAAGAATTGAGTGGTTCCAGCCACACCGTGCCTCATATTGAGGCAGGGTTGACTCGTACACATCACAAATGACCCATGGATTGTTTTCCTAATGTTTATACAGAATCCGAATGCGTTTGGTTGGTTTTCCGTATGCCGGTAGTTGTTTTCACTTAAAATCATGTCCATTTCAAATAAAAGTGAGACAATTTGAGTGGTACCGGCCACACCGTGACTCAGATAGAGGCAGGGTTGACTCGTACACGACACAAATAACCCATGGATCATTTTCCTAAAGTTTCAATAGAATCTGAATCTATTTTTTGTGCACTTTAAGCCAACAACCATAAACTAAAAGTGCTGTCAATAATTGATATTAAGTGTTAAATATAAACTCTTCATATTTTTCATATTATATATGAAAAATTTGCACATAATAAAATATAAAAATTTCTCAAAATTACTCAATTTAATACATATAAGTATTATAAGTAATTGGATATTTTTTGTTTGTAAACTATATTCCCAATCAATGAAAATATATAAAATAGAGAATAAAAATGTTAAAAATAAATTTTTTAACCAAAGAAATTAACCAATATTTAATTATCATTAAAATCCATTTATCAAAATCAAAAAGACACACACGTATTTATATTTTTTAACCAAGGGAATTCATCACCTAATAAATCATTTTCCACCTCAAAACCCTCATTTTATTATTTTTAAAATGAACCCCCAATATTACCCATGGATCTAAAACACATAATTTTTCATGTCATTTCCTTAGGCCCTAAATATTACTTATGGATGACCATATGTCCGTAGGCCCTAGAACACCCATGACCCGACCCGACCCGACCTGGCCCATGGACACCCCTAATTTCGAGTGATTGTTTTTGAATATTAAGATGACCATATTAACTTATCAAACCAGATATCATACAGGGAATCACAGTACCAAGGAATACTAAAGTTCTAGGTAGTAGACTAATCATAGAATAAGAATCAAGTGCAAAAAAGAGATCAGATCACAACATCTTTATGAAGCAGAGGAAAACTCCGGAGTGGAAAACCAGGTTCAAAAATAAAGAGTTATACAGAATTCAAAAATGAAATGGATCAATCTGCCCTTGATCACCATCACCATCACCACTATCATCATCGACATCATCCTCGCCGCCATCTCTATCCTCGTCGTCATCCTCATCATCGTCCCCATGCTCATCGTCGACCTCATCATCGTCCTTAGCCCCATCCTCACCCTCGGCCCCATCCTCACCCTCGACCCCATCCTCACCCTCGTCCTCATCCTCATCCTCGTCCTCTTCCTCTTCAGCATCCTCATCATCACTAGGAATGTCATGATCTCGATCGCTACTAGATCTGTCGCCTGGTGCATTGGATAATGCACCCATCGACGACATAAATGTCTGACAAGCCGCGCTAACCTCTGGTGGAAGTGATGAAGATAAAGATTTCATCAGTTTCATAAATTCTTTGTCCCTCGTTTGAACTTGTACTTCCAACTATGTGACCCTTTTATCAGATTGTCTTGCTTGCTCCTTGACCTGTTCCAACTCAATCGTACTAGAATGGATACCTGGAGAGGACCAATACCTCGTCGGGACTATATTCTTACCAGGTCGGCAGCGTACTCGACCAGAGTGCTCCTCTCCCAAAACCTGATATAAATGATCGTGTGGCCCAAAATTGTCAGGCTCTTGGGCATCAAGAGCCTCTAAAGCAGCCTGTTAAAAATATTAATAGATTAATAAATTTCAAAATATATATTAAACTTTGAAATAAACAAATTAAAACTTACAATCTTTTCTTGGGTTGATTCATTTACCGTAGTTCCATATTTTTTTCTTCTACTCGAGCAAAACAATTTTTCTCGAGGGATACATCCTTCAATATTCAATTTGTGATTCTATAATGACATTGTAACAATATAAAGTGCAAGTATAATCATATATTCAATATTCAATAAATCACATAATTTAAGTAGGAAATAATAAAAATGGAAAGTCCTAAAGAAAAATTATAAACAACTATATCGTACCAGTTGCCTCTCATGATTTGACATAGTTGTGCACCCCAAAGTGTGGAGGTATTGCTTTGAATCAATGTTTTTTTTTGTTTTTTTCATAAGATTCCTAAATAATGTTTAATAATAAATAAGATTATATTAATCAAAAATATGAAAACTCTGATTTAAATACCTCAAAGGAGATTGATTCCTTAAATTTGGTAGTCGCCCAATGGGTAATCATTTGCCGATATTGCTCTATCGGGAAGTCATCCATGATAGGTAATGTCTCTAAATCCGTGTCCACCCTATCACACCAGCCAACATACAGGTCAGTCTTATAAGCTCTCCAAAGCTCTCCCAACTCTTTTAAACGCGCTGGTCATGCACCTTCGCCATCAGGGAAGTTAAACCGAAGCTGAAACCCAATAGATTAGTTCATATAAATACAAAAAAAATACTACATTAAATCCAATAGATTATATACCCATATTTGTGCCCACGCGTTATCTTTGACTTCATGTGGTAGTTGTCTCCAAGAGAGGGGGCTGACCAGAATGATATCAGAGTATTTGGCTAGCGTCGCCAAAAAACCCTGACATTCCTACCCAGATTTCTCAATCATTTGTCCATCAACATTATATTCAACCATCAACTGTGTCTGGCGGTTCCATACCTCATGAAAGCTAGTACACCCCCTCTCCCGCCTCCTATCTGTAGATGAATATATTATTAAAGAAAAATAATATCAGTACAAGTTATAATAAAATAAATTTTGGTATAAAAATTTGATAGAGTCAGATAAATATACCTGTGGTAGTCGGATCAATGGGCGTCACTGGATGTGAAGAAGCTGAAGTAATATCCTATATAGGTGGAGTGTCCCTCAGTGTACACTCCTCAGCCGCATACTGTGTCGCATCAGGAGTTGAAGAAGGTGGAATATAATAGCTTGGAGATAATGAACCAGAAGCAAAAGATGATGGCATAGACGTCTGGCCAACTGGTAGTGTAAACACCGGAGGTCTAAATATCTCGTGTGTCCCTGGAGACACACCAGGATCAAAATGGGGTGAAGAAGATAGATATGTGGCGGTGGATCGTCTAACTCTCGCCCCATGAGCTCTCGTACCACTGACCTCAGTACCAGGCCCACTAGATGATCATCCATCTCTAACACCACCCCCTCCTACCACCAGCCACTCTACTGGGAGCAATATCAGGCTCCTCGTTAGATATCTCTCGTATAGGGGGTCGATCCTGAATAAAAGTTGAACACATAAGTAAACACATGATATTATAAGTTATTGAAATATTTATATTTGAAATAAAATACTCATAATAGGGACGAGTGGAGGAACACCCATCTGTATCATGCGACGATTATTATCTGTCATCTTTTTTCGTCGCCTCTCTTCAATGGGTGTCATTTCTTTAAATGAAAACAAATATAGAAATAATTAAAAACATATAACTAATGTGTAACCCAAAAAAATATATAGAAAAACCATTCTGATAAAAAACATAATGTAAAAGAAGATTTATGGTGGTTTCAAGGTAAGTACTAGGATACACACTCTGAATGATGTAGGTGAAACATGTAGGTGAGAACACGACTGTATGATTCTATATATTTCCCACCACAACTTCAGGTTCACAATCAACTCTGAAAATTGAGTTATTGACGTCATCATAAGTAATAAACGGATTTCTTCCAATTGCAGTAGGGATAGTGTCAACTTCATCATCACCATCATCAAAAACATGTCTGGGATTTACTTCAATAATTACAACGAATTTAGGATGAAGATGATCTTTGACATTAAAAACATGTTTCACCATTGATGCCAATACATATGGTTCATTGGTGGAAAGAGTGCGAGTCATGTCAATAACTCAAAATCCAGAATCATTAATAAAGGTGCCTTGCCTCGTCATTGAATCAAACCATTGACATTTCATCATCGTGACTCGACCATGTGAGTAATAATCCAAAATTATTATTTTCTCCACAACTCCATAATAAGCAACATTTTCAGAACGAGGTCTAGTATCCAATGAACTAGCATAATAGTCTGTTGTGGCAGTTATCATAACACCATTATGCTGTGTTCTCATGTTTCTTGCTCGTTCAGTGATAATAAATTTGTATCCATTGATCACAAGTGATTTACAAGCACGAACCATTATATTAGGACTAAAATCCAAAGTTATTGTTTCCTCAGAAACATAGTTTATAGGAAAACTCGATACCTGAAATATACACAAATAGTAAACTTAATTAAATATTATTTTTATTTAGTTATTACAGAAATATTTTTACCTTCAATTTCCACCATGCGGAAAACCCTTTTCTATGCCAAGTCTCTTTCCTTATCAAAGATAAAGAACGATGCTTTCTATATATCAATTCTTTATGTTCTCTGTAGATAAAAATAATAATAGTTTAAAAAATATTTAAAATTACAAGAGATAAGATAAGAGATACATGTACAATTTACTTACTTGATATACTCATCGAACAAATCAAAATTGAACAACACTGTGCGATGTGCCATCTCTCGCTCTTCAAGGCTTAATGTCGTCAATGTATATGATCCCGGAATTCCTCCTATCTGAGGAAGTGATGGAAAAATGGGTTCAATTTTCCCATACTGTTCTTCTTCATTTCTCATTGGTCTGTTTACTCTCATAGTAAGATCAGAAAAATACATTGTGTAGAAATCCATAAATTCTTGAGCCAAGTAACCGTTCACAATAGAACCTTCGGGATAATTTTTTTTCCAAACATATGATTTCAATGTTCACATGTTTCTTTCAGTTTGATACATCCAATGGAAAGCAACGGGTCCTCCAAGAAGTATTTCTGTCAGAAGATGGACAGTCAGATGCCACATGCATGTAAAAAATGATGGAGGGAATATTTTCTCTTACTCGCACAGAATTAATGGTGTCTCTGCCAACATTGTTTGCAAGAAGGATTTGGATAGCCTCTTAGCACAAAGATCTCTAAACAAATAGCATAACCGAATAACTGAGACTCTAACATTATTAGACAAGAGATGACGGATTGCTATTGGAATCAACTCATGAAAAAGGACGTGATATTCATGTGTCTTCAATGATTTCAGCTTCAACTATTTTCTGTTGACCCATTTTGATATATTGCTTGAATAGCCATCAGGAACTTTAATAGTCTCTAGCACTCCCAGAAATTGATTTTTTTTTTCAGTAGGTGTCATCACATAAGAAGCACATGGAACTTTCCATTTATTTTCACTGATACAGACAGGATGCAATTCTGGTCTGATCCCCTAATCTACCAAGTCACGCTGAGATCGTAAATCATCTTTCGTCTTCCCCTTAACATTTAGAATAATCGAAAGCAACATTTCACATATATTATTTTCAATGTGCATTACGTCTAAGCAATGACGTAACAAGTTGGTTGACCAATACGACAACTCAAAGAATATACATTTCTTCTTCCAATTGTAACTGGTATCATTGGAAACATTTTTCCTCTTTCTAGATTTCATTACACCCTTCCCAAATGAATAACTGAAATCGTTCAATTCATTAAGCACATCTGTTCCAGACATACGCTGAGGTGGAGCATCATTCTCCATGGTATTGTCAAATCTTTGACGATTGTTTCTATATGGATGGTTCATTGGAAAGAATCGTTGATGTCCCATAAAACTAAAACTACGACGATATTTTAGTCTTCTCGATCGAGTATTCTTCATACAAATAGGACATGACAATTTTCCTTTAGTTCTCCATCCATACATCATTGCATAAGAAGGAAAATCATTGATCGCCCACATAAGCGCAGCACGCATCTGAAATATGTCTTTCGAACATGCATCGTATGTGGGCACACCCACATCCCAAAGAAGTTTCAACTCTTTTATTAAAGGTTTCATGTATACATATATATCATTTTCGGGATCAGAAGGGCCAAATATCAGTATACTCAAGAAAGTGTAAGGCTTTTTCATACACAACCAAGGGGGAAGGTTATAAATGTGTATGAAAACCAGTCATGTGATGTGCGAAGTAAGCATCAGCCCAAATGGATTAAAACCATCACATGAAAGACCCAGTCTCACATTACGCACGTCGGCTGCAAATTCAGGATATCGAGCATCAAATCTCTACCATGAAAATCCATCTGTAGGGTGAACCAACTCTTCATTATTCTTTTTTTTTCTCGGTGTCATGCCATCGCATATTTACGAATATTTAATCATACATGAAAAGGTTCTGTAATCTGGGTATCAATGGAAAGTGCCACATTACTTTTTGTGGCACACGAGATGGTGATCCATCATCTTTTGGCTTCCATCGGGAGGTTCCACATTTGATACAATCATTTATTTCAGCAGTTTCCTCCCAAAATAAAATGCAATCATTCGAGCAATCAAGAAATTTTTTTGAGAATCCAAGTTCATCAACTAACATCCATGCCATATAGTGGTTTGAGGGAATATCTGCATCATCTGGAAGTAAGTCCTTCAAGAAGGTAAGAATGTAATCAAATGCAGTATTTAAAATCCCATACATAGTTTTTCCATGAAACAATCGGATTAAAAATTCCATCTTTTTCATTTTACCACATTGTTGATATAATCGAGTCGTCGCAGAATCATTCAATTTTTTCACCCTATCAACATCATCATTTTCATTGGATGCGTCATGTGTGCTTGTATCAAAATCTTGTTGGATGGATATCCTTTCCTTCTCATGATGATGAATAAATGGAAACCGATCATATATCAAACTCTCCAATTCAGTCTTATCATTTGGATCATCAACATTTTGAGATTCCATTTTATCTCCATTGTGATACCACACATAATAGTTTGTTTGGAAACCATATTTTATTATATGATAGCTAACTGCGTCACGACTCAACCAAGGTCTTCCGACATAATTAAAACATGGAAAGTGTATGCGACCACTATCTGAAGCCTTGTCAAATGAAAAATCTAGAAAGCTATTCAAATTATTTTGAAAATCGGTTGAAATACGATCAGTTTTGTACATCCAAATTCTATCCATTTTGTAAAAAAACTGCAACAATTCATTTCAAAGCAATTCAATAATATTGAAGTATAATAAAAAAATATTTAGGTAAATGAAAATTGTTTACTTTATATAAAAGCATAAATGACACATTACTCTATATGAGAATCATATTAAGAAATACAACAAAATACAGTGTATATATGAAAATAAGATACATAATTTCAAATTCCTATATTCAAGGATTTCCCAGTAAGATATTGAAAGTGGATCAAGGAATACATAATCCTTAAGGATCTTGTTGGGAGTACATGAGTTTTATACTTTAAATTCTTCAGGGAGATCAGGATGAGGAGTATGATAACGATCAGGGGAGTGGAAGGACTGTCCAAGGGGGGTGCAGGGTGTCCAGGGGGGTGTGGGGTGTCTAGGGGGGGTGGGGCCGTCCGGGGGGACGGAGGTGTCCAGGGGGCCGGGGGGAGTCCAGGGGGGTCGGGCTGTCCAGGTGGGCGGGCTGTCCGCGAGGGTGGTCAGGCTGTCCAATGGGGTAGGGGGAGTCCAGGGGGTGGGCGGGCTGTCCAAGGAGGTGAGCGGGGTGTCCAGGGGGTGGGTGGGGCTATCTGGGGGGGGGGTATAGGGTGTCCAGGGGGTGGGCTGTCCAAGGAGGTGAGCAGGCTGTCCGGGGGGGGGGGTGTCCAAGGAGGTCAGCGGGCTGTCCGGGGGGGGGGGTACAGGGTGTCCAAGGGGGGGTGCAAGGTGTCCAGGGGGGTGGGCGGGTTGTCCAATGAGGTGAGCGGGGTGTCCAGGGGGTGGGTGGGGCTGTCCGGGGGGGTATAGGGTGTCCAGGGGGTGGGCTGTCCATGGAGGTGAGTGGGATGTCCGGGGGGGGGGGGGGTATAGGGTGTCCAAGGGGGGTGCGGGGTGTCCAACGGGGGTGGGCGGGCAGTCCAAGGAGGTGAGCTGGGTGTCCAGGGGGTGGGTGGGGCTGTCTGGGGGGGGGGTATGGGGTGTCCAGGGGGTGGGCTATCCAAGGAGGTGAACGGGATGTCTGGGGGTGGGCGGGCTGTCCAAGGAGGTGAGTGGGCTGTCCGGGGGTGGGACATGGTGTCCAAGGGGGGTGCGGGGTGTCCAGGGGGTGCAGGGTGTCTAGGGGGTGGTGGGGCCGTCCGGGGGGTTGGAGGTTTCCAGGGGGTTGGGGGGTGTCTAGGGGGGTCAGGGTGTCCAGGTGGGTGGGCTGTCCGTGGGGGTGGTCAGGCTGTCCAATGGGGTAGGGGGAGGCCAGGGGGGTGGGTGGGCTGTCCAAGGAGGTGAGCGAGGTGTCTAGGGGGTGGATGGGGCTGTCCGGGAGGGGGGGGGGGGTACAGGGTGTCCAGGGGGTGGGCGGGCTACCCATGGGGGGTACGGGGTGTCCAGGGGGTGGGTGGGCATCCCATGTGGGTGGCGGGGTTGTCCAGGGGGTGGGCGGGCTGTCCAAGGGGGTGGGAGGGCTGCCCACGAGGGGTGGTCGGGCTGTCCACGGGGGTGGAGGCACTGTCCAGTGGGTTTGAGGGTGTCAAGGGGGTGGGGTGGCTTTCCAGAGGGTGGGGGGGGGCTGTCCACGGTTGATTAATTTGATGACATAGTATAGGTATATTTATATGAAAAGAATACCCCCACAATAATCATGCAGCTCTTTCATTAGTCTAAACCCCTAGAACACATAAAAGAATCTAGTATGGACATTTACTAAAATATTTAACACCATAAGAATAAAAATACACTCTAAATATAGTTTGTGAGTATATATTGGTGTGTGTGAAAAAAATTATATTAAATAAATTTAAATGAATATGGAACAAATGAGGGTTTACAATACACTAAGAGTACCTCAAACAATCCAAAACCACTATAGCGCCACATATTTAACTTCATGAAACAAGACCTGGAAATCTTACCTATGTCTTTAATGATGACCACCTAATTGAAACACTATTTATGGTTCTTGGACACAAGTAACAAACTATGTTTGGTCTCTACCAACTCAATCACCCCCTTGTAGATCATAATCTTGTTTCCCCTTATACTAAAATGGTCTCACTGGAAGCTACTTCTAATGTTGGTCCTAAACCATTCATTATCCACAAAAAAATGATCAAAGAATCATTGGAAACATCTTAATGTCGATACAAGCTCATCACATAAACACATAAAAACAGAAACAAAAACATATAGGATGGGTCTAAATCAAAAACATAATTAGATAAATTTCAATAAAAAATAAGGTACCAGTTAATAAGATGCCTTAAACACATAAAAATAAAAACAAAAACATAAACACATCAAAATCAAAAACACAGAAACAAAAACATATAGGATGGGTCTAAATCAAAAACATATAGGTTAAATCAAAATAGAAACAAAAACAAAAACACATCAAAATCAAATCTAAAAACTGAAATATTAGATAAATTTCAATAAAAATAAGGTTCCGGTTAATAAAATACCTAATTTAGGATGGGTCTTATGAGATTCGGAAGTAGATTCAACACATTGGATGGGATGGAAGAACAGGAACCTGAAGGAGCTCAATGATCCAAATTGGTCTGGTAGAAGGAGCTCCAAAATCGCCTGTTGCTCCTGTTTAGGGTTCTGTATCGCGAATGGGGGAGAGGACGGACCGCTTCCAATTTGGGGGAATGTTGTGCCAACGGTTTTTAAAAAATGTTGGTATATACTTTCAGGGCACACCTATACCAACGGTTCTAATGAACTATTGGCAAAAACCTCCCCCAACCACACCTATACCAACGGTTCTTTAGAACCGTTGGGAAACCCCCCCCCCCAAACCACATTTTTACTAACGGTTCAATGAGAACCATTGCTAAGAAATCTCCTAAACACATCAATACCAACAGTTTACTAGAACTGTTGGTAAAACCTTCCATAAACCATCCTTTACTAACGGTTCTATGAAACCGTTGGTATGTAAGTGTGGGAAAAAACCCACATTCCAGTAGTGTAAAAAATGGGTAAAAGGGAATTTAAATAATAATAGATGAATAATAAAAACATTATTCAAATAATTTTAGAATCTAAACATTTTCATTTGGAAGAAAAAGAGATTTATAAGGGAAATTTTAAAAATTTGATTTTTTTAAAAATATACCTTACCTTAAGTCTAAATTATCCTAGTACATTTCTTATCATCCTAAATAATAAACATAGGTTAATTATATAATGACATAAGAAACTTTATCAAGTTAATTTTTCATTTTTTATCACTTATTACAATGTGAATTTTCTAATCATTTGAATTTAAATTAGATGTTTTGATGATATTCGACACTTAAATCCAAAATGAAATTTTCTGGTTAACCATGGTAAAGGATTTATGAATTAAATTATATTAAAAATAATATTCATGAAATAATTATAACTTTATACATTAATTATTATTTTAATTTAAACCATTATATATGGTTATGAAAAATTAACTACATTACAATCATAGAGAGGGTATGTCGTTTGAATACATGAGTAATGTTTCCAATTTTCAACGGTCATTATATAAATAAGGTAAGTTTTATATTATATTTCAATAATTATCATAATATATATATATATATATATATCATTTTAATTATTTACATATTCTTACAGACATCATCCATGTGATGTGGTGATGAAAAACAAACCACATCGCTTCGTGGAGATGGTAGTCCACTTGTACGCATGAATGGTGTTATCATTTTTATGTGCATGGAAAAGTAAAAAATAAATGAAATATTATCATATGATAATGATAAATATTTCATGAATATCATATATAATCATTAATTCTATCATTATAACTAGTCTTGAAAGACAGTAATGGAAAAATAATTACATTAGTTCGTGAGGCGGTAGTCTTTCGCGTGCACGAATGATGAATTATTTTATCATTTAATAGAAGTGGATATGTATATAGATCATTAAAATAATATCAAAAAATATAATTATATGGAGGATAAATTAAATATTATTTTATCATGGTTGAATAAGGTTCCATAGATTTGGATGAATACATAAAACAGAAATGCTCCATTAAAAACGATTCCTCTTATACGAAAAATCTTCTTTTATTTACACCATAAGACCTCTATGGATGCAATTATTCCTAAAATAAGAAATATATAATGATTATACGTATTCAAAATAAGGTATTTTGGTATGTATTTCCTGAATAAATGGTTTTTAAGTGTTATGCAATGGGAAAAAGAGGCTCCCTTTTGTGTAAGAGGGGAGGGGAACTCTTGAAACCTATCAAAATAAAAAATTAATATAAAATAATATTTAATACCAAATATATTAAAACATATCCATTTCAAATATAATATGGTTATATTTTTAAATAACCTCATACAATAAAAAATGATATGTTTCTTTGTATATTTCTGTACTTATATTTTGGTTTTAACCCTTATTTTACCCCTTTAACTCTTACCATGACAACATAGATCTTTATATTTTAAGGGTCAATATAGTTACTGTAAAATATAAAATATCCAATAAATGGAACATGGTTGAAATTTTAAAACTTATCCTAATCAATTTGAATAATTTAATTTTTCTATGAATTTTATTTTATTTAATAATTTTTCATTATTATAAAATATCTATAAAGTCAATTTTTAGAACTAGTAATTACATTGACTTTAATAATATCAAAATAAAACTTATAATTAAAAAAAATTAATTATACTAATACCATGTTAAGGGAATACATAAAATTTATTTATCACATGAGGTATCTCAAATTATATTTATTTTAGAATCTTTAATATCATTTATTTGATTTCTCTATTAATTAAATAATTACGGCATCAATGTTGTGCAAGCATTTAAGGTAATTATTTCTTTATGAAAAATAATTTTTTCAGAAATGTCCCTTTTCAAATATACTTATTTTATACTAAATTAAAGTTTAAAATCCATTTAAAAATAATAATTGCAACATATTAAATCAAAACAAACTAATAAAAATTTTAAAATATTCCAAAACATAATTTTACCATGTAATGATTTTAAAATAAAATTATGTTTTTAATAAAAATTAGTAATTTTCACTATTCCTTGAAAAAACAGAATTCTCAAAAAATTATCAAAATAAATTTAAGATAAACTTGACATGATGATTTTAAAAATTAAATCCATTTTTTCAAATAAAGTTTCTTGAACTTCTGAAAATTATAATATTCACCCATAAAAAGAATAAAGACACATTTTTGAGGAAAATGTATTCTTGAAGAATAAAATGTCTTTTTTACAATTATATTACTTATTTAAAATAATTTATTAATATATTAGAAATGAGTAAAACTATTATATATTTCATAATTCAGGTAATACTATTAATTACCACTAATTTAACATCTTTTTTATAATGGTTACATTTAAATAATGATATTTTGTTATTTTTCTAAACTCAGTGCTTCATATCTTTTACTTTATCAAACATAGTTTTTTCTTTTAAAATATCCTGTTGTTACATTATCCTCCTTTAATAAATTGCATCCTAAAATTTAAAAATTGGGTTGGGTAATTAGGGTTTGACTATTCAATATATCATTACTAAAAACCCACATCATAAAAAAGTTAATAAAACTTACACTTGAAATGAGATAAAAGGAAGTATGATGTTCCAATGTAATAACACTATATAGGTTTCTATATGGGAAAATGTTGACATGGAAGAGAAAATATAATTCCTAAGTATAGATAGAGAGTGATAGGGAGTTTGGTCATTAGAAAGTTAACCCCCGCAAAACCATAAAAAATTGATAGGTTAAGAGGCCATTTATTTCTTGGTTAGAAAAGAAAACAGATAATGTTTTTAATTAAATGAAATTTTCCTAAAGTCTATGAATCACATTAACATCTATACTAATATCCTAAGGAAATATAATTTCTTGAAAAATAGAGTTTCAATGTCATGACCCGTCCTCGGGGCCCGTGTCGTGACTACCCCAAGCCTGCCTTCCATAGGCCAGGGGTTGGCGACTAGCACCAAGGCGTAATTCCCGATCAAAAGGGAAGACATTGACTTTGTAAAGTAAACAAACACCACAGAGCAAGAAAGTAGAAGTAAACACTAAGTAAAAACTGGGTACAACATTAAGTGCGGAAAAGTAAGTGGGACAGAATACAAACCCAAACTGAAAGTAAAGTAAAACTGAAAATGAGAGTACAACAACTGAAAAGTCAAGCCGCAGCCTCGAACTGTCCACTAGAAGTCCCACCTGAAGGGTGGGTACAGATAGCCTCCACATCTCCTTGGGTCTAGCCATCCACTCCGAGTACGCCCTACCCAGTGGTCCACCTCTGGGTACCGACTTTTTCCTCATGCCTCAACCACGATCAGCGTAGTCCGTCGTCTGCATCCAACACAATGTAGTGCGGGGATAGCTCGTGCTGGTGTGAGTATAAGCTACTCAGTAGGGACCCCGAGACCCCTGAAGGTCTCCTAGAATCCACAAAGGATAATCCAAAAATGTAAGATACAATCACGAAGTAACATCCGAAACTACTTAGGTATATGCCCATACATATACCTAAGTCATTAATTCTTGTTCGGCTCCAACATCCGAGCTCAAGTACAACTCAGTTCACAAAAGAAATCACAACCCGATCCACACAGGAAAGCATAACGTAATCCACATAGGATATCAAGTCAATCTTATCAAAGATAAGGATTTAAAGTCAAGATTCAGCTCACACGGGTATACTTCTTCGTATGACGATAGAGATGATCATATATAACCACTGATTCATCCAAGTCGTCGGACCCACAAATGATCGATAGGTACTAACCCCCGCAATGACCCAAAAAAGATCGATAGATAACTAACCCTCGCAATGACCCACACAGGATCAGACCCACACAGGATCTGTAGGCGCTGGCACACACAAGACCATTGAGCGCTGACCCACACAGGATCGATAGCACTGATCCACGTAGGATCACTGAGTGCTGTAGTCGTCGCCGTCGAATCCACGGAGGATTTCTGCACAGTCGTCATCGTCGTCGCAGTCACAGCCAGCACTAGGGTTCCCGCACACAGCAAGCTCGTTTGGGAGGGTCCGCTCCATGAGCTGAGGGCTGATAAATCAACTGACACATAGTCCAGAGTTGATGTATCTAAAAGTTTCATATCGTCAACATGAACTCAATGTCACAGACGTCGCGTCAATCGGACGCCCGGTCTGAGAGTTATTGGCTTTTTCGTTCCAGGGGCCCGGTTGGTTTTTAAGTCAAAACCAACCCGACTGTACTCCAACTGCGTCCAAACCTCGAGCATAGTAAGCTAAAAGGTCCATCTAACTAAGAGTAATCCATCAAAGTCGATGGCACGTCAATCGGACGTCCGAATCTCAAGTTATAAGTGTTTCCACTCTGAGGGCCCGGTTAGTTTCGTGTACAAACCAACCTATACGAAACCAAAGTTCTCTGAAACCTTGAGTGTAATATATTGAAATGACCGTCTCTATCCAAGGATTGCATCGCAACTGACGGTGCGTCTATCGGATGTCTGCAACCCATGTTATAGGAAAACGACAATGAGGGGTCCGGTATTAGGGGGTTCGGGCCCGGTCCGACCAGGGTCTGGGTCCGGCCCGCTGGGAGAAACCCGACCCGGTTGGTGCGGGCAGCCCGGCCTGGGCGCGGCCCGGCCTGGCGGCCCGGCGCGCTGGCACTGGCCCGGTGGCCAGGCGGCTCGGCCGTTTCGGCCGAGCGGATGGGGGGGCACGCTGCCCCCCTGTTTCGTAACCGCGGCCCCATGTGGAGGCCGCTCACGTCCGGCCAGCCGGGGTTCGTAACCCCTGGCTCTTCCTCTGACCGGCCGGCCCGCTCTGGCCGCCGGCTGCTGCCGACACGGGACCAGCGCTGGTCGGTCCCCCTGCTCCGATGACGGCAGCCCGGAACCGGCCGTCGGTCCCTGCTCCGCAGCGGCCTATGGCCACGGTCTTGGCCCGCCCGGCACAGCGCGATGGCGCCACACCCCTCCACCGCAGCCCCGCTCCGGCCGCGATGCCTTCAGGTTTCTCCGGCATGGCGCGACGGCACCACGATCTTGTTCGATTCAACGGCACGGCGCGACGGCGCCGCGCATTCCTTGCTGCATGACCCCGCGCGGTACGAAGGTACCCTGCCATCCCCGTTCCATTCCACCACAAGGTAGACAAGAAAAAAAGGGGAGGAGGGTCGACCGTGTTTGTGTGGTCTACCCCCTCCCATTGACTGATAACAAGCAATCCAATTGTACGAGGAATGATGATGGAAGAATTCAAAATTAGAAACACATAAATCCCCTACCTCATCGAATTCGTTGAGCGAGGGTTCGTCGGGGAAATAACCGTCACAGAAAAAGGCATCATAGAAGGAGAATCGTCGCGTTGTAGAGAAAAGATTCTTTGGCATCACGTCGTCGATCTCTGAGGATCCTGTGTTCTTGTCGAACTTCGTCGGAGGTCGGTGTTCTTCGCGTTCTTCGCGTTCTTCGCGTTCTTCGTCGAAGAAGAAGAAGATCTTCAAGCCCCTTATCTTTTCTCCAAATCCTCCCAATGCAACAAGTTCCAACCAAAATAAAATAAGTACTTCACTTATTTTATTAACACGACTTAAGTTTGAAATTCAAAAATTGAATTAATCCACTCAATTAATTAAATCAAATTGTCTTAATAAATGGAAGGTTATGGAAGGTTAGGGAAGATGAAGGGGTGGGGTTTGTGTGGGCCCCACCACTCTCATAACCTCCCATGGGAAGTTGGGTGGTTACCCCAACTTCCACTCAAAGGTTAAACCACTTAGAAAGAAATAAAAATTGTAGCTCAATTTTTATTTTTAACTTCCACATTTTTGTAAACAAATCGTCCCGTGTAAACACAACTCCGGAAAAGGTTTTCCTAAGCAATTACCGGTGCTGTGAATTAATCGGTGCCCTCGGAATTTGATTCCGAGCACCGGTTCAAAAGTTAGAAAAAACCCACTCGTTCGTTCACTGAACGTACCCGAGCTAAACTTTGGATTAAAATTCCGGGCACACCGGGCCTCAGAATCAAGTGCTGTCAGAAGTCGCGTTCTTGTAAAATCCCAAAGGAAATTAAGAAAAAATATCCCTTTAATTTTACGGGTCTTTACATTAATCCCACCTCAGGGATTTACGTCCCCGTAAAGATACATCATAAACTAGGGAAACAAATGTGGGTACTATGCACGCATCTGAGCCTCCCACTCCCAAGTGCTCTCCTGGAGGTTCCCGTGCTACCATCTGATGCGCACTAGAGAAATCGACCATCCACATAGGACCCAATCCTGTCGATCCTCGATCTCCATCGGGACCTCCGCAAAAGTCACCCCATCATCAATGTCTAGCTCCCCATGGTCAAAGATATGCGTCGGGTCCTGCACGTATCTCCTCAGCTGAGATACATGGAAGACGTCGTGCACCCGGTGAAACTGAGGTGGTAGATCCAGGCGATAAGCCACCTCTCCAATCCTCATGAGGACTTGGAATGGTCCGATGAAGTGTGGAGACAACTTGCATCCTCAGCCAAATCTTCGTATTCCCCGTCGAGGTGAGACCCGCAAGAAGACGTGGTCACCATCCTCGAACTCCAGTGGCCTCCGCCTCCTATCAGCATAAGACTTCTGCTGGCTCTGAGCTGTCCTCATCCACTCCTGGATGACCTGGACCTTTTCTGTTGTGGCCTGGTCCATCTCTAGTCCCACAACTGCTGAATCCCCAGGGTCTGCCCAGCATAGAGGTGACCTACAAGGTCGGCCGTACAACTCCTCGTATGGTGCCATCCCGATGGTGGAGTGGTAGCTGTTGTTGTATGCGAACTCCACCAACGGTAGGTGGTCCTCCCAGCTACGAACAAAGTCGAGGACACATGCGTGGAGCATGTCCTCGAGAGTTTGAATGTTCCTCTCCGTCTGACCATCTTTCTGGGGGTGAAAGGTGGTGCTCAGATGTAGCTGCATACCGAACGCCTCCTGCAACCCTTTCCAAAGCCGGGAAGTAAAGCGAGCATCTCGATCGGAGACGATAGATGATGGCACACCATGAAGCCGTACAATCTCCTAAATGTAGAGGTGTCCCAAGATCTCCACTGAGCCTTTCTCTCTGATGGGTAAGAAGTGAGCCGACTTGGCGAGTCGGTCGACAACCACCCAAATGGAGTCATGACCTCTGGAAGTACGTCGAAGTCCAGTCACGAAGTCCATAGATATGTCATCCCACTTCCACTCCGGGACCTCCAAGGGCTACACCAAGCCTGCTGGTACCTGGTGGTTTGCCTTCACCTACTGGAAGGTGAGGCATTGAGAAATGAACTCTGCCACAACATTCTTCATGCCCGGCCACCAGTGCTGTCATCTGAGATCCTGGTACATCTTCGCCACTCCAGGATGTACCGCCAAAGTGGATGTGTGAAACTCTCTCAGCACCTCCTCCCGTAAAGAAACTGGTACCAAGGTACGTCCTCTGAAAAGGACGTTGTGCTCTCCTCCTAAAGAGAAACCATCAGGTGACTGTCCTGAGGATATCTGTACACGCTGCGTCTCACAGTCGGCATCCCCACGCTGTGCCTCTCTGACCCGCTGCAGTAGAGGAGGAGTGACTGTGAGTGACTGTAGAAAGGCTGCTCCATCTCTATCCATGAAGGATATCTGCAAAGCGGCTAGCTGCTCTGTCGCCTCCCCAAGTAGCTGAATGCCCGTCCTCCTGCTGAGAGCATCGGCTAATACGTTCCTATTTCCAGAAGTGTAGACTATCTCAATGTCATAATCCTGGAGGAACTCGATCCATCGCCGCTATCTCAGGTTCAGATCCTTCTGCGAGAAGATGTACTTGAGACTCTGGTGGTCAGAATAGATTGTAAAGCGCTCACCCATCAGATAGTGTTGCCACATCTTTAGAGAGAAGACCACTGATGCTAACTCCAGGTCATGGGTAGCGTAGTTCTTCTCATGCTGCCTCAACTAACGTGATCCAATGGTGATCACGGCCCACTCCTGTATCGGGAAACATCCGAGTCCGGTCCCTAATTCATCGCAGTAAACTACGTATCCAACTCCCTCCTCTGGTAGCCTCAAGAAAGGCGTGCTAGTCAATCTCTATCACAGCTCCTGAAATCTCTTTTGACATCTGTCTGACCACAAAATGGGTTTCCGCTTCTTCTTCAAGGATGAGAGTGGGGCCGCAACTCTGGAGAAGTCTGGCACAAATCTCCAGTAGTACCCAGCTAGTCCCAGAAAACTCTACACCTCCTTCATGCTCCTAGGTGGCTCTCAAGATAGCACTTCCTTGATCTTCATAGGATCCACCGCAAATCCCACCTTAGAGATGAATTTTCCAAAGAAGTGGACCTCACGTATCCAAAACTGACACTTTGAGAGCTTGCCATAAATCTGGTTCTCTCGGAGTGTGTCTAGTACAACCCGCAAGTGGTAGGCATGCTCCTACTCAGTGGTCGAGTATATCCAAATGTCGTCAATGAAGACCACAGAAAATCAATCAAGGTATGGCTGAAAGATACTTTCCATGATGTCCATGAACACTGCTGGAGAATTGGTTATGCCGAATGGCATAACCATGAACTCATAGTGGCCATACTGACACCTGAAGGTAGTCTTCTGCACGTCCTCGTCCCGAACTCTGAGATGGTGATAGCCTGACCTGAGGTCTATCTTCGAGATCCACCGTGATCCCTTGAGATGATCGAAGAGGTCGTCAATCATCGGTAGCGGATACTTGTTCCTCACGGTCACCTGGTTCGGGCGATGATAGTCGACACAAAGTCGCAAGCTCCCTTCCGCCTTCTTGGCGAACAAAATCGGGGAAGCCCAGGGTTAAACACTGGGTCGGATGAATCCCTTGCCCTGCAAGTCCTCCAACTATACATGTATCTCTTGAAGCTCAGCGGGGGGACATCTGATATTCTAGAGTGGATATCGGGGCTGTAATGGGGTAACAATCAATATAAACGTCTAGCTCTCTTCGAGGTGGTAGTCCTGGAACGTCGTCAGGGAAAACGTCTGCATACTAATCCACCACTGTAGAAAAACCAGGACTCTACACGTCAATTGCTCCTAGGATGAGGCAAGCCAACTGATGGATGATGGTCTGTCCTCTCCTCTGCAAGAGTCCATCCTATTATACGAAGGCTCCATTTTCGCCGGTGAAGGTGAAACTGCTCCCGTCGGTGCGTTCACACCGCACCTTGCACCAAATACAGTCGATCTAAGCATGGACTGTAGATAACCAATCCATGCCCAAGATGACATCGTAAGGCCTCGACGCCGCTACATGAATATCCCAGCCGAAGCTCTAGCCTCCTAGAGTAAGCTCACACTGCCGACACCAGTGCGTAATCGTCGAGTCTACTCTGGTAGGAGTCTCTAGCCATAAGGATCGAGCCAACTGCTTTGTCGGAATCTCCGAGCTCCAAACAAGGGCAGTGGATATGAAAGAATGACTCGCTCTTATGTCTATAATAACTACAGCAAGGGTGGAATAGACACAGATAGTACCTCAAATCATCTCAGGCGCGCCGTGGTCGTAGGCATCCACTGCCTGAAGCTGTGCCTGTCTCTGCCCGCCAGCTCCCTGTGGTTGGGGTGGACCTCCTGGTGGCGGTGGTGGCAGAGCCTCAAAGCGTCTCCCACCACCTGCTGCTTGGCCAGCTCCTCTGCCTCTTCCTCCTGCTCCCTGCAGACCGCCACGGTCGACCCTCTGCCTCTGCCTGGGTGGTCCCTCAACCGTCTGCTACTCCTCGGTGCGGCGGGTCGGGCAGTCACGAGCCATGTGGCCCTACCCACCGCATGTGTAGCACTGTATGCCTCTCGAGAGATTGGCTCTGCGCTGAGTGCCCTGCATCTCTGAGCCAGTGTCCTGAGGTCGTCTTCCTGAGGGTCTGGTCTGCCTGCACCCATGAGTCATTCGTCGACTGCCAGCTACAGAAGACTCTGATATGTGCCGCCCTACGGTAGGTCTCGTCGCTGGTGTAGACTCCACAAGGAAGCTCTCGATCATAAGGGCTCGCTCCAGTACCCATACCTGTGTCGGAATGCTGAGGTAGATCAGCGATGCCCTGATCTCATGCCTCAATCCCTGCTCAAAGGTCCGGGCCCAGAAGAATGGGTCCCGTACCATGTCCATCGAATAGCACAAGAGATCGGTAAATCTCGCCGAGTACTGGGTGACCGTCAAGCTACCCTACCGCAGCTTTAGAAGCTCCAGGATGCGCACCGCACAGAGGGTGGCCGGGACGAACTCCGAGCGGAAGAGGCTCTCAAAGTCCATCTAGAGGAGAGATGCCTCGTCGTGCACTTAGAGCATCAAGATCCACAATCTGCCTGTTGCCGCGTGCAGGAGGCTCACTACGAGGATCACCATGCGGTCTGCTGGTGTCCTCAATAACCTGAAAACTCGTACAACTTCCTCCAGCCAATCCTCGGCTGCCTGAGGGTCTGTCTCCCCGCGGAACCTGGGCGATTGTTGATGCTGAAACTCATGCTGTGCACTAAGGTGACGTGCACCGTCAGCGGCTGGGGCTGGTAGCATCGGTGGCTCGGAGGGAAGAGGTACCACCGGTGACTCTGCTTTTAAAGGGCCCTATACCAAGGCCTCGTCGCTCGGTGGGCTGTCGTTACACACAACGCTCGGAACCCTAGCTGGCTGCCGTCATGGGGACATTCTGAAAAGAAACAAGTGCACCACGGTCAAATAGTATACCTGGTGATCTGACATAAAGTAATCACAAAGAAAACTTGAAACACACACGCAATCAATGTTTTCGTGCATTAAGTCGGAAATCAAAAGTCAGGGTCCTGGTGTATGGATACGTCAGCCGCCGCACCAACACTAGACACTCTGGACTGATAACCACACTCAATACCCTTAACAATATTGATTCACATAAAAGAAAGATCAGAGTCCAATGTTCTATGGTAGAACCGATCTCCTTTGATACCAATTTGTCACGACCCGTCCTTGGGGCCCATGCCGTGACTACCCCAAGCCCGCTTTCCATAGGCCAGGGGTTGGCGACTAGCACCAAGGCGTAATTCCCAGTCAAAAGGGAAGGAATTTCCTTTGTAAAGTAAACAAACACAACAGAGCAAGCAAGTAGAATTAAACACTAAGTAAAAACTGGGTACAACAGTAAGTGTGGAAAAGTAAGTGGGCTAGAATACAAACCCAAACTGAAAGTAAAGTACAACTGAAAATGGGAGTAAAACAACTAAAAAGTAAAGTCGCAGCCTCGAGCTGTCCACTGGAAGTCCCACCTGAAGGGTGGGTACAGATATCCTCCACAGCTCCTCGGGTCCAGCCGTCCGCTCCAAGTACGCCCCGCCCAGTGGTCCACCTCCGGGTACTAACCTGCTCCTCATGCCTCAACCACGATCAGTGATGTCCGTCTTCTGCATCCAACACAATGTAGTGCGGACATAGCCCGTGCAGGGGTGAGTATAAGCTACTCATTAGGGACCCCGAGACCCCCGAAGGTCTCCCAAAATCCACAAAGGATAATCCACAAAGGAAAGAAACAATCACGAAGTAACATCCAACACTACTTAGGTATATGCCCATAAATATACCTAAGTCATCAATTCTCGTTCAGCTCCAATATCTGAGCTCAAGTACAACCCATTCCACACAGGAAATGACAACCCAATCCACACAGGAAAGCATAACATAATCCACACAGGATATCAAGTCAATCTTATCGAAGATAAGGATTGAAAGTCAAGATTCAGCTCACACATGTATACTTATTCGTAAGACGATAGAGATGATCAGATATAACCACTGATTCATCCAAGCCTTTGGACCCACTAAAGATCGATAGGTACTAACCCCTGCAATGACCCACATAGGATCGATAGGTAACTAACCCACGCAATGACCGACAAAGGATCGGACCCACACAAGATCTGTTGGCGCTGGCCCGCACAGAACCGCTGAGCGCTGACCAACACAGGATCTGACCCACACAGGATCGGTAGCATAGATCCATGTAGGATTGCTGAGTGCTATAGTCTTCACCGTCGAATCCACGGAGGATTTCTGCACAATCGTCATCGTTGTCGTAGTCGTAGCCAGCTCCAGGGTTCCCGCACACAACAAGCTCGTTCGGGAGGGTCCGCTCCACAAGCCGAGGGATGATACATCAAATGACACATAGTCCAGAGTTGATGTATCTAAAAGTTCTGTATTGTCATCAGGAACTCAACGTCACAGATGGCGCGTCAATCGGACGCCCGGTCTGAGAGTTATTGGCTTTTTCATCCTAGGGGTCTGGTTGGTTTTTAAGTCAAAACCAACCCGACCATACTCCAACTGCGTCCAAACCTCGAGAAGAGTAATCCAAAAGATCCATATCACTAAGAGGATTCCATCAAAGTCGATGGCACATCAATCGGACGTTCGGAGCACAAGTTATAAGCGATTCTGCTCCGATGGCCCGGTTGGTTTCGTGTACGAACCAACCCGTCCAAACCCAAAGTTCTCCGAATCCTTGAGTGTAATAGAACTAAACGACCATCTCGATCCAAGGATCACATCTCAACTGACGGTGCATCGATCGGAGGTCTGCAGCCCATCTTATGGGTAAAAGACCGTGAGGGGTCCGGTATTAGGGGGTTCGGGCCCTGTCCGACCCGGCCCGGTACCCCATGGGACGGCCCGAACCAGGTCGACTTAACCCGGGTCTGGGTTCGGCCCCTTAGGCACGGCTCGGACCAGCTGGCACGGCCGTCCCGGCCTGGGCGCGGCCTGGACCGGCCAGGGTGCGGCCCGGCCCGTCATGGGCACGGCCCGGCCTGGCGGCCCGGCGCGCTGGCGCCGGCCTGGTGGCTTGGCCGTTTCGGCCGAGCAGATGGGGGGGGGGGGGGGGGCTTCCCCCCCGTTTCGTAACCGCGGCCTCGTGTGGGGGCCGCTCATGTCCGGCCAGCTAGGGGTCGTAACCCCCGGCTCTTCCTCTGACCGACCCGCCAGCTCCAGTCGGCCGACTGCTGCCGACACGGGACCGGTGCTGGCCGGTCCCCCTGCTCTGATGCCGGCAACCCGGAACCAGCCACTGGTCCCTACTCCGCCGCGGCCTATGGCCGCGTACTTCGTCCGCCCGGCTCGGCGTGATGGCGCCACACCCCTCCGCTGCAGCCCTGCTCCTTCCGCGGTGCCTTCGGGGTTCTCCGGCGCGGCATGACGATGCCGCGATCTTGTTCGATTCAACGGCGCCGCACATTCCTTGTTGCATGACCCCTCATGCTGTGATGGCACCGCGCCATCCCCGTTCCATTCCACCACAAGGTATAAAATGGAAAAGGGGAGGAGGGTCGGCCGTGTTTGTGCAGTCCGACCCCCTCCCGTTAACTGATAACAAGTGGTCCAATTGTACGAGGAATGATGACGGAAGAATTCACAATTAGAAACACATAAATCCCCTACCTCATCGAATTCGTTGAGTGAGGGTTCGTCGCGGAAATAACCATCGCGGAAGAAGGCGTTGCAGAAGGATAATCGTCGCGTCGTGGAGAAAAGATTTTCCGGCATCACGTCATCGATCTCCAAGGATCTGACGTTCTTGTCGACCTTCGTCGGAGGTCGGCATTCTTCGCGTTTTTCACGTTCTTCACATTCTTCATCAAAGAAAAAGAAGATCTTCAAGCCCCTTAGCTTTTCTCAAAATCCTCCCAATGCAACAAGTTTCAACCAAAATAAAATAAGTACTTCACTTTTTTTATTAACTTGACTTAAGTTTGAAATTCAAAAATTGAGTTAATCCACTCAATTAATTAACTCAAGTTGTCTTAATAAATGGAGGGTGATGGAAGGTTAGGGAAGATGAAGGGGTGGGGTTCGTGTGGGCCCCACCACTCTCATAACCTCCCATGGGAAGTTGGGTGGTTACCTCAACTTCCACTCAAAGGTTAAACCACTTAGAAAGAAATAAAAATTGAAGCTCAATTTTTATTTTTAACTTCCACATTTTTTAAACAACTCCTCCCGTATAAACGCAACTCCAGAAAAGGTGTTCCTAAGCAATTACCGGCGCTGCGAATTCATCGGTGCCCTCAAAATTTTATTCCGAGCACCGGTTCAAAAGTTAGAAAAACCCTCTCGTTCGTTCACTGAACGTACCCGAGCTAAACTTCAGATTAAAATTTCGGGCACACCGGTCCTCGGAATCAAGTGCCCTCAGAAACCGCGTTCTTGTAAAATCCCAAAGAAAATTAAGAAAAAATTTCCCTTGAATTTTACGGGTCATTAAATTCAAACTTTAATCAATTTCCACCATAAACTCATTTTTTCTCCAAATGATGAGTATAAATTATTAATACGTGAAGCACTAGAATAAACTACTATAGATCATAAAATCAAAAAAAAAAAAGAAAAACAGTATATTCATCCAATCTTTAGTAATTATAAAAATACAAAATGGTTAGAATAATGTATGATAATTTCCAACAAGAATAAAAATTTATATAATAAAAAAATTCTCTAATATCTAAAATTCAACAGTAATACCCAAATGTCAACATATATCATTTAACAAATAAATATCTTTAAAATTCCTCAAAAATATTCTATACTAATATTGAAACCCAAAAATTATAATAATTTGATCACATATTCTTCTAAGAAAACTTTAATATTTATCTCAAAATCTGGTAAATTACTCTTAAAGTATCAAACCAAAATGTAATTTCCCCAATCAGATAATCTCCAAGATGTTATAATCATTTCTATAAATAACCCGATTCACTATAAATCCACAATAAAATCATATATGATTCCAAAATTTTATTCATCCTCTAATCGTAAAATTAAATTCCATATTATTCTTGTAGAGACCCTGTTTTTTCTTTATAAGACATTGAATTATATCTAGAAATATTTTCAGAGTTAATTGATTATACGAATCATGATTCTGAGGCCTAGTGTACCCAAAACAATTATTACAAATATTAAATATATTTTATATTACATAATTAGTGTTTTGGTATAACTCTTAAACTACGTATAGAATAAAAAATATTGCACCAAAGTTGAATCTGGAACCTGTGATTTACAACAGGCATGACTTAAAATTAGTTTTTTAGGATATTCGGATAAAATAACCATTGGAGAGTGTGTTCAATTGATTAATTAATTAATTAATTTAATTTTTTCATTAAATGCCATAAACATAATTCCCTATATAGGTTTGACTTTATAGATAATCACTAGGGTTGGTCACATAAACCTTGGGCCATTGAGAGGAGAGTTCAACTTTCTTTGTTGAAAGATTGAGATCAAGAAATGATGAGCCTCCAAATTTTATTGAATCAAGATGCAACGAATACAACTAATCTTACTCCTTCATTGGAAAGTGCATTCTTCATCAAAAATCCCTCCAGATTGAGGATGCTCTCATCCTATGTGGATTTATTCCCTTATGGTTAAATGATTGAGCATGATCATTCATATTTCTTTAACCAAGGTTAAATTATAGCCTTTGCATGCTCCCATATATAGGATTTAATTTATTTGTTCAATTTATCCCTATTATTCATGCTTCTGACTCTAAATATCACCAATTTGATTTTTTAGCCAATAACTCTTGGAAACCATTTATTTCACTCTTGTTTATGTGCTTCTCTTACCATTTTTCACATTATTCACTATTGGACCATGGGGATAGGATTCAACTATTTCTGAGTGAGATCAAGTGTGATTAAACCCCTAGATTCATAGTAGATTCACGTATGAAAAACATATCAATGATTTGGTGATGTATCGTGATGTATTATTGGATTTGGGTGTGGATTCCTATGGATATGGGATCCGTAATCGAATGGATATGGAGAGAGGCACATGGGGAATGTGACATACCATTGTAGATCAGGAGATACCAATTTTTGGAAATCGATGGGCCAAAATCGATGAATAGAAGCTTTCCCCTTCGATTTAGGATGAGTGGAAGGTGGAAATGGTAGTAGAGAATCCAAATTTGGTTCATGGGGAGATAACTTGAAATTATGGGAAAACAACAAACTACATGTTGTGTAGTATGAAGAACAAAAAATGTGTAGGGCCCTGGATACAATGGCTGGGGTGTCTAGGTGTGATAAATATCACACTCGGTGTGGCCCCCCCACATGGTATGTGATCCGGTGATAGAAACCTGATGTGTACTATGAGAGTATATAGAGATGAGAATGAACAGAGTATATGACCCGTGTACATGGATACGAGCACAGAAAAAGTACACAACAAGTGTACACAAACATGAAAAAGGTACACAGATAGGACTATAAGCATGGGAAGGACCCTGTGTGGTCGAGGCATTCCATGTAGTCCTCTTACATTCAATGTAGGGATACTCAGGTAGTGATACATGTACGTTATTGAAAATGTCTAGGTAGCAAGGTGGGGATAGACAACATATGGGCCCCCTTACACACCGTATACACTTCCTTTAGAGGAAACCTCTACCTCTGGTATCTCCTTCATTTGGACTCGGATTCTTTCCTGTGAGTAGCCTATCCAGAGTGTTTTTACACATAGAACATGATGGTGGAATTAGTAGTATACTTTGAGATATAATGAAATATGTTTCAATTTTTATTATTCTTTATGAGATGTTTTATGATGGTAGTGATGATCTAGGATCAAAAAAGACATTAGAGAGTCACCCTCCTACTGGAAAGTCCATGAGTCCTATATCTATAAATTAGAGTGTAACTATCCTACTAGTATAGAGAATTTTCCCTCTATCTATCCATAAATGTGGAACCCTGTTATGGGGGTAGGGAATTGATCCCCAACTATTAGAGTGGAACCCTACTACTATAACAAGGCGTGTGTCCTCTATTGACTACCTATGTTTCCCTTCTACCATGATAGGGTATGGGTCCCTTGTTGATTACCTGATTGGAACTATCCTAATATGTTAGGGAATGGTTCCTCAAAAACTATTGTGGAAACCTCTTGTAGAGTTAGGAAATAGTTCTTATACCTATTGATTGGTAACCTCATGTGGAGTCTGGGCACAGGTCCTCTACCAAATAAGTGTCACCCTTCAATGATGTTTGGGCATGTGTCCTCAACCAAAAAATTTGAACCCCCATGTTAGGACATGAAATAAGTCCTATATCTAATATTCGAGTGGCACCATCTTATTGTACCAAGGAATGAGTCCTCTACCTAGAGTTTGTTTCTCATCAACTATGCAGTACAGTGGTGAGATGTGTTTTGTTATGGATGTTTTTTTGGACAGACACATAAGATATCGAGCAAGGATATTATATGGAGAACCACTTTCTCTCTCATTTAGTCTTCTATTGTGGAGAATATATATATACATATTTATATATCCTTATTGTTGGATTCATTTATGACTTAATATAGTCTGATCCATTTACTTATATCAAGTATCTTAACAATCCCGGTACATCTTTCAAGGGGTTCTACTGGATATGTATATAATCACCATTTAATGGGAATTGGCCGCATATGTTGTATATTATATAAATGGAAGATTGGTCAATGACGATTACATAGGGTCATTGGGATTCCCTGGTTCATTTAACCATATAAGGTGGTTGGATCTTGGGGATCTATATTCAGACTCTCTCAAAACTATAATTTTTATTTTCTATCTGGTTGGGACATCTTTTAGGT
This sequence comes from Viscum album, assembly GCA_963277665.1. Taxonomy (NCBI): domain Eukaryota; kingdom Viridiplantae; phylum Streptophyta; class Magnoliopsida; order Santalales; family Viscaceae; genus Viscum; species Viscum album. The sequence continues at coordinate 1,873,961,407 of OY728150.1, read as the reverse complement.
TTATAGTTTATTTTAAACCTTTTTCTTTTTAGATAATGTTGTCGTACTATTATACTCCCTAGTGGTTTTACATGCATGAATTTTTCTCTATCTATTGAATTTATTATTTAATTATTCCTCTACAATTGTTTATATATATGGTTAGGTTAACATGTATAAATACACTAGAAAAAGGCCTACCATATTAGTTATTACTTTCGACACTTTTCATCATCCCCTGGACTATAGAGGTGGGGTTAGGGTAGTTCTGGCTCGATCCCCATTGAGTCATCTCATGATAATTTTTTTTACCTGAACATATTGGGTTCCCAAAATAGTGAATGTATTCTGAAAAAAAAATTATCACTAAGTCAACAAATCATTTTCCAATCCCATGGTTATCTATTTGATAAAACATATATTCCTAAAATAAATATAACTTTTATCATTTATATAGTTTAAATGGATAAAAAAAATTTCTTGCTAACCAGGGCCTCACATAGATTAATGGTAGGAAATTCACCCCTATCACCCTTAAGTTGTGGGTTCAATCCCCATGGTATTTCCCAACATAATGGGTTTTAACCTATCGTGTGAGTTTTAATTTTTAGAAAAGAATATAATTCTTAAAACCTTCCAATAAATAATCTGACAATCCTTAAAAATAAATTTAATATACTGAAAATTAAATAAATTTTTTAACCTCAATGTTTATCTCATACCATTCATTTTTTATCCCAAAATGTAACAACCCATAATGACCTAAAAAAAGATATTATATAACTTAAAGGATACTAAAACAATTATACATATGTCGACCAAAACTAAAGGAATTATTTATCAAATAAAATTTTCAATAAAACCTATAGTAAACCTAGGATTTTTTTACCATAAATGTATCTCAAGATAATCATAATCATTTTAGTTACCCACCACATAAAACTTCAAATGGAGTGTATAATACTTTTAACATATGATCAACTTAAAACATGTAAACCTATAATGGTGTCCGCAACTCTCAAAATAAACTCACATGAAAATATCAAAATCTTCAAAGTTATCTAAACCATCATCTGAAACCAACTATAAGGACCTGGCCTTAATAAGTAAATATTATGTTGTTTCAACCAATAATTTTTTTAATATTCTAAGGATATTTTTGGTGTACAGTTTTAGAGAATTAGGAAAAACTCTTACAAAGTAAACCCATACATTACTAGTATCCACTTTTACTCAGTATCCATTTTTACCACCAAAAAAACATTTTTAAATAATATATTGTTTGTTTTCATTGTAAATGTTTTAAAAAATTATCATGACCTCATCCTTATCCCTACTCATCCTTAAACCCTATGAAAATTTTTTTAAAAATTTGGGATGAGAAAAAAAGTCTTAGTAAGGGACATAAAAAGAATGAAAAAAATTAGTCCATTGAAAGACATGAAAACCCATAATATATATAAATTTATGAAATTATTCTATGATATTATGGAATTAATAATTTTTATACAAAAAACATACAAATTTGTCTGAAAGAAAAATTTTAATACCCATAGATTACAAAGAAAGAAACATATTAGAATGGTTACCTTACAATCTTTACCTTAGACTAAACATCACATGTACTCTTTATTAACCATTTTAGTTAATCATGGAATAAAAATCATTGTATATTACCAGTATATCTTAAGAGAAACCTCGTTAGTGAACTATGTCTCATATATAAAATAAAAATACTGTTGAATTCCATCACCAGAGTACCCAATGCATTGTAGTTCATAACGTAACCACCCATACTTGGTTTATAATATAACCAACCATAATCATTAAAATTCCTAAGAACCATATGATAATCATAAATCATGAAATCCTACATCATGAAAATATTATTATAAAAAATAGCATTTTTGTTTTGAAATCATTTTTCTTTACAAATATAGTGCACATATAAAGGGAAAAAATTTATTTTAAAATAACCATAAAAAATTTTAAAGAATAATTAAAATAATTAGGGATTGATGACAGCAGAAAATTCTGATTAAGCTGTATAATTTAAAAAGCATTCCTTCTATAATTATGTTAAAAAATTCAAAAATTACCTCATTTTAAAAATACCAAAAATATTTCTTTCAAAATATTTTTAAAAAAAGTATAAAAATGGTAAAAATGTATTTAAAAAATCATATTTTAATAATAAAATCCTTTTATAAATAATTTTTATAAAAAAATAACTTTTATATAGAAGAAAATGAGTGTTTTAAGTGAAATGCTAAAAAGATAAATTTTTAAAAGAAATCCCCTTACCTTAAGTCCAAATCATCACATACATTATTATCTACATGAATAATAAAAAAAGGATAATTATTTACTTGATTAAGAACCATTTTCATGTTCATTATCCCTATTATATCATTTCTTACAAAGTTAATTACTTAATACTTTAAATTCACATTGGGTGTTTTGATGATATTCGGTACTTAAGTCCAAAATGACCTTGGTTGGTTGACTATGGTAAAATTGGTCAGAATTACATCATATCCATAATAATAATCCTGAAACAATTAGAACTTTTATACATAAATTATAATTTTACTTTCAACCATTATATATGGTTATGAAAAATTAACTATATTGCAATCATGGAGAGGCGTACGTACACGTTAGTAACATTTTCATTTTTCAACGATCATTATAGAAAGAAGGTAAGTATTATCTTATATTTCCAGAATGATAATATCATTATATATATATATATCATATTAATCCACTAAATATACTTATATATATATATTTTCCATGTGATGTGGTGATGAAAAAATAATGACATTAGTTTGTCGAGGTAGTAGTCCACACATATGCACGAACGATGACATCATTTATCTATGCATGTAAAGGAATGGACATAAATGATATATTATATTTTAAGAATGATAAATATTTCATGAATATCATAAATAAACATTAATTCCATCATTATAACCATTCTTGAGAGATGTTGATGGGAAAAATTTCATTGGTTTGGGAGGCAGTAGTCCATCGTACACACAGTTGATGAATTCTTTTTTCCCATTTGATAGAAGTGGAGATGGATATAGTTCATGATTATAACAAAATAAAATATAATTATATTTATGATACTAGATTTATTATTTTATCTTGTTTGAATAATTTTTTAGGTATGTGGAAGAATGAACAGAATAGAAATTCTTGATTAAAAAAGACCCCTCTTCTTCAGACAATCACATTTTATTAATAAATTAAGACCACTAAGGATTGTGTTATTATTAAAATAAGACCTATATAACAATTTTATGGATTATATGAAGGTATTTTGGTAGTTATGATCTGAAAAAATGGGTTTTAAGTGTTATTAATTTGTAATAAGAGGTTCCATTTTATAAGAGAGAGGAGGTTCACTCTTATAACTTATCAAAATAATAAATTAATATAAAATAATATTTAATAAAAAATGGTTCCAAGAATATAAATTTAAAATATAATATGTTTATAGTTATAAAAAACATCATTAAAAAAACAAGATATGTTTTTATTATATTTATACCTATATATTTTGGTTTTAACCCTTACGTATCTTCTTTAACTCTTACCTTGATAACATGAATTTTTACACATTGAGGATTAATATTTTAACAAGAAAATGAAAAATGAAAATTAAATTCACCATGATTTATATTTTAGAACTTATCCTAATTAGTTTTATTAATTTAAAATTTTTAGGAATTTTATATCATCTAATAAAATATTATTTATTTTAAAATATCAATAAGGTAATTTCTTCGAACGATTGATTAATTTGACTTTAATAATATCAAGATAACACATATAATTTTAAAAACTATTTTATTATATCTATAACATGTAAAGTGATTTGATATAATTCTTTTATCACATTAATTATCTCAAATTATATTTATTTTAATATTTTGAATATCATTTATTTTTTTTCTATTAATTAAATAATTTCTCCATGAGTATTGTGAAAGCAGTTATGTTAAATATTTCTTCAATAAAAATAAAAACAATTACCATGATGATGATAAAAATTTTATATTTCAAAATAATATTTATTGTATAACATAACCTTTTGATAAAAAATATTAAAAATATTACACTTATTAAAAATAAAAGTGAGACATGTATGCCATTTCATTAAATGAAATACAATAAAGGTCATAATCTTATTCAAGGGGCCCAAAAATTGTCATAATAAATAATTTTTTGATTAAGGTCACGACTCAAACATTAAATAATATTTAGTTTAGTGCTTGGGTCAATTAGTGGCTATTATCATTTTATTTTTAAAGTAAATTAACCGATTTACCCTTTACTATGATAACCAAAATTACCAAAATTAATATTCATATTGAGAAAAAATAAAAGTGAAATATTTTATAAATTTAAACCCACTGATTCCAAATATGGAATAATTTTTTAAAATTTAGACATAAAAGTTTCATAATTTAATTTAAAATTAAACCAGCAAAACGCCACAAAAAATAGTTATTTTTGAATATGACCTTTTTAAATATAAAATGTTATTATTCTAAACTCAAGTGTAAATCCATTTTAAAAACCAAAATTATATTATATTAAATCAAAATTAATTAATAAAAATTTAAAACTAATCTATAACATAATTTTACCATGTAAATACTTTAAAATAAAATAACCTATTCAGTAAAAATCAATGATTTTCATTCCTTCTTGAAAAATAAATATTCTTATAAAATTATATAAAATTGATTTTAAGATAATATTTACCGTATTAAATTAAAAATATAATTAATTTTTCCAAATGAATTTTCTATAACTTCTAGAAATTATAATATTTACTCATAAAAATTAGAAAAACTCATTTTGGAAGAAAATGTATTTTTAAAAAATAAAATAAATTTAATAAATAAATATTAATTATTTTATAAGGATTAAAAAATAAATGAAAAACTATTTGGACTATTATATATTTCTAATTTTGGTTAATATTATTCATTCCCTCCAATTTAACGCGTAGGTTATAATAGTCACATTTAAATAATATAATTTCATTATTTTTTTAAGCTTAGTGGTGCATTTTTTTTAAACTATAAAACAGAATGTTTCATTTAAAAATATCTATATGTTTTATAATATAAAATAAATAGTGGTTCTCAATATTAAACATTTCTCATTGAATGAAAATAGAGAAAAATATCCCTTACAAACTTGATATCCATGAATTAAAAATAATTTATAGAAAAACTATGATATGGTTATTAAAACTCCATGAATTAAATGAATATGGTAAATGATAACAATTAGGAAAAAATAATACCATATCAAATATATCATTTTTTATAATATTATATATGTCTTAAGAAATTAAATTTGAGACAAATAACCCCTTACATTAATTCATGGTTAGTCGAAATGCGCTCCAAACTTCTTCATAAAAAAGTTATCATATTAATCACCCATTAAATTAACTTATTAAAATATATTTACATTTATACACTTCATTTATAACCAATTATTTCAAATATATTAGTTGGCTATAGTTTATTTCCATCATAGGGTGTAAGAAATTCCGATTGCTTATTTCGTACAAGTTTTTTAATTGTGTGGTCATTTATTATTTATTAAAAAAAAATATGTGAAATATTATCCAAAATAATATAATAATGTTTTTAAAAATATTAATATTATTCCTTTCTCATTTGGTGAATGATAATGTCATGATTTCCAAAAATGGAAATTAAAATGAATTTATTTCAGTATATTTAACAATTATGAGGTGATATATTAATATATTTATTAATTATAAATAACATATTAAAAGAATAATAAAATATAGTAAGTTAATTATTATTATATTATATTATCAATATATGATATAAATTAATAATTCATAATATAAATATTATAACATCTTTCATGAAGGTGGTAAAACTGACCCAAAAAAGCATGTTATAATAATTTATTGAGTAAGGAAATATTTTTATATAAGGTTAATATAACCCTTAAATAAGGATAAAAATTTCATAAATATAATTTAATTTCATTAAATTAATTATTAAAACCATCCATGTTGTGTGGTGATGAAAAATTAAATTTGTCATCTGCGGAGGCAGTAGTCCTCATGTACACATGATTAACATTTCCATTCTACAATGAATAGGGTGGAATGACGGTATGATAAATTATCATATAAGAATCATAATATTGAAATATAAACCATATTAATTCATAAAATATATCTTTTTTAACATCTATGAGTGGCAGTGACGAAAAATGAACCACATAATTTTATAGAGTTAGTAGTATGCACTTACACATGATGAATATTATTTTGTTTATTTGTTGATTAAAAGGATAAAATCCTAGGTCGTACAAAAATATAATAACATTTTAGTGTGTTAATATTAATTTTTTTCATTATATTATTAATTTTATAAAAATTATAAAATATGAATATTATGTAGAAAAGAATAAAGAGTACTAAATTCTCACATTGATAACTTAGGATTTTTATTGGAAATGTACTTGGAAATGGATTCCTTTGGACATCTATTTTAGTCTATAGGTCTATGAAATTGAGATATGATTCTTGTAAGATAAAAATGGAATAGGTTTAGGTATAAGTTAGAAGGAATATGTGTGTCAAAATTTGTGGAAGTGTTCCCCTTTTATAAGTAAAGAGAAGGGTAAATTTGGAATTACATGTTACATTTTAATAATGGTATGTCACTATTCAAGGGTTAGGGGATTCAAAATTAGTATATAATAGTTTTTCTATCACATAAGGTTGTAAAATATTCTAAAAAATTATTTTCACACATGTTTTTGACATGTTTCAATCCTTTTAAACAAAGATATTTCACTTTTACCTTTTTAGGACTTTATTTTTGTAATTAATTTTCACGTAAGTAATTAATTTTATTTCATAAAATAAAATAAATATTATTATATAATTATTAATTAATGATTATAAATATTTCATAAATCTATAAAATAAAATTTATATGTGTAATAAAAATTCATTTTAATAATAGCACATTTTATGTGAAAACCCCATTTTTAGAAGAATAAAATGTATTTTAAGCATATAATTTATTTGAATGTTTTAGATTTTCATTATATGAATTTTTTATTATAAATTGAGTATTTATCTGGATTTGAAATCTAGCCAAATAAAATTTACATTAATAATATTTAATGGAAAAAAATATCAAAAACTATTTGTTTTGTTCGGAAATATTACTTAAGATTAAAAAATATTTAACAAAGGTTTTACAAATCCATGATAGCATTTTGAAATTTATATTATTACTCATTAAATGAAACATTTATCATGGAAATTTTTTATAAATAATTATGCTAATATTACTTCTTGATATATCCATAAGCTCTACGACTTTAGTAAAAACTCTATTTTGACTCTTCACCTAAAAATTAGTTTTTTTAAGAAAAATATAAAAAATCCATCTTAAACTAATTTTTTTTCTAAATTAAAAAATGAATTAAAATCCATGAAATTAAAATTTCAAAATCTAATAATTTGAAATTTAAATAAAAACATAATTATTTAATGAAAACTATTTTCTTAGGGATTTTGTTTAATATTAACTTTTTTTATTCATATTTTTTGTAAATTATTAAAATAATTTGGTTTTAGCATATTATTCTAATAAATAATTTATTTTTTCCAAGATATATTTTCTATCTTAAAATAAATTTTATAGAATGTAATTTAATATGATTAACATTTTGAAGCATAACTCATTTAATTATTTACTTAACTACACTAATTTAATTTATCAATACATTAATATTAAAAGTGAACTTAGTTTTTCTTTAAAATGAAAATTGTGAAATGTATAAAATATATATGATTCAAAAATAATTTAATACATATATAATTAAATATTTTTATCATATTAATTTCAACTTATATAACCCTTCAAGATATCTATGTAACACATAAACATAAGATAAGATTTGGAAGAAGTTTTGGGTGGTGATTTATTTAGTATGAATTTTATGGATACTTTTAAAAGATTGAAATTATCCTATATATGATTTAATTAATATCATAAGTATTTGAGTTTGGAATGGGGTCGGCCTAGAGAAATTCCAATTGAAGCTACCCCCATTCTTAGCTCACACAAATGATCTTTATAAGGAACAATATCACTTCTTAATGCCAATTCCTCCACTTGATTATGTAATACATTTACTATATTTATAACTACATACCAAATGACTATATTACAATGATCATATTTAATTTTTACGATTTTAACTTAATAAAACATATTGTAGTTTTATTTTAGTTCATTTCTACATGCTTGTCAAGCTATTGAATAAATTATGTTTTAAAGGAAAATATATGATTTAAAATCATGGGGTGTAAAAAATTGGGGTTGTTAAATCCCTATACCCTCTTAGTGATATCTATATTTCTTACATGAGTGATGCAATATATAAAGGAATTTAAACAAGTATTTAAAATATTTGTTCTAAATGTGATATTACTCCATTAAAGGTACATGTGGTATGGATTCTATACTATAAATCACTATCAATAAAATGGAAATCTATCAATGAAAAAAATTATAGGTAATATAATAAGTTTTCAAATAGATAATCTCCCAAAATCTGTGGCCATTAGTGAAAAAAATATTTTCTATTGGTGGATTATTTATACTCGGTCTTGCCAACTAAATCTTTGTCACTAAATCTTAAATCCATATCTTGATGGACTCTTTATATTTCCTCCCAATAGTTTTTAAGGGTCCTTATAAAATTTTCCTCAAATATGTCTAAAAATGTGAAATACTCTTTATGTATTATGGATGTTGGGTATGTTCTCTTTTATTTCCATGCTTCAAAATCCATGGTTGATAGATGAAGGATCACTTGACTTACCTATAGGATATTTTGACAATATAATGATATTGAAAGTAGTAGGAAGTAGTTCATGACTCTAACATTTTTCTAATATATGACTCATTAGTATTTTTTAATTTTTTTTAATTTTTCTTAAATTTATAAGTAAATCATAAATATAACCAAATTCTATTATCCTTCTTCCTCAAATAATAATATTTATTCATTGTGATGAAACTGTTTAAGGGTTCTCTTAAACCATCTTTAGCTCCTACCTTATTTATATTGATATAATTATAATTACTCATATTAAATTATTTTGAAAATCTAAATCTCTATTAAATGTGGAAGGATCATCTCATATTTTAAACTCATTTAAATATGTGTGAAGGATTCTATATATATTCCTTTAAGACTCTCCATTTTGTTTCCATTGGATAATAGAATACAACATATAATTATTATGAAGAAATTATGATGGTATTAAAACATATAATATTTTTGTATGTAATATAAAGTAATAAGTAATATCCTGCGATGTGTAACTCCTCATATTAGACCTATATTTACTCATAGTGTTGAGATATTGTTAAAATAGTCACTAACTATAATCCATGAAATTTTATAATTAATTTTTTTTCTTATAGGTAAACACTTTACCAAAAACTCTTAGTTCTATGATGTGGTTCTCCTCATCTTATAAGTTGTTAGTTTTTTAGGATTAAAATCATCTTAAACATGCACTATAACAACCATATGTAATATACCATGATGTGGTCATCTTCATCTCATAGCTCCCTACACATGATCTCTATTTCATTAGTTTGTAGTATCCTAAACTCAAGATTCATTTTTGATTGGAACTCTAAAATCAATAGCTTATATTGTATTCATTTGATTATTCAAAATATTTGTATCCATGAATAATATCACAACAATATTATATGATTTCATTTTCATTAAAATATATAATATTATGACAACTAAAATGTTCACCTTGTAGACTCATATATAAATATTTATAGTAACAAAATACTAGATTTATCCTCACACACAACTCAATGATGTGTATGTGGAGAATTTTATAATGAAACATTAGTGAATTATGTTTACATATATCCATGTATATTTTCATTTTTAAATCTTGGGTAAATGATTATTTATATAAAGATTCTGAGACTTATCCATTTCACCATCCTTCCCAAAACACTCATACATAGATTCATTTGACCCAAACAATAATATGGAGGACCCTAAAATTGAATAAAATGGCTCATACACAATCCAATTTTCACTCATATATAGGTCATGTTTTTTTTTTTGGATTTTCATTCATCCTTTGATATGAATAATAGGAAGAGTTTAAAACAACTCGTACACATTAAATGGAAATGAATCATATGAACCCTTGACATTACCAATTTTTTGATATTTTTTCTAAAATTATAGATCACTTGAATGTAAATCAGAGTCACTTATATATCATCTCAACCCTTCTCTACCCATTCTTAATCTTATTCCAAAAAAATTTAGATAGTGTTCCTTTATCCACCAATACATTTCATTTATTCCTTTGAATATCATCTATATAGTCATCATGATTAAGTGTTTCCTCTTGAAATCTATTTCAGAAAGTTCATCAAGTGAATCAACTTATCTGATTACATTATTTTCTACATATAATGGAATGATATGACTTATCTCCAACATATATTCACACTTTTTAAAAATCCAATTAGATTTCCTTATAGAAAAAAAATACAATACATGCATGGGCACAAACCCCCCCCCCCCCATTATTTTTTTTCAATACTAAAAATCCTAGTCATTATAAATATATTTGATTATATAAATCCCCATTATTTTCAATAAATATAATAGAATAAGTAGGGGATGAATATCATTCATTTTCTCAAATTACTCTTTGAGAAAACGATACACTCAGAAAAACATTATTTCACCATTTTGATCAGAATTACAGCCCAATTCACTTATGATAGAGAGATTAATTAACATGATTCATCATTAATGATCCATTAGTTGATTTACTCAAAGTCTATGATTGTTATCCTGGTGTTGAAAACAAGATATACTTTACCAGGACATCAATATTGTCCATAAAAACTTTTCATGTAAAGTTAATCTTAAGAACCTCTTCATGGGGTTGTAACAATATATTTATAAAAATATTACACTACAAACAACTCAAAAAAGACATTGAAATATTAAAATATATTATATAAAAATTGCCATTTCTCCTATCATTCTTATCAAACAACACGCCCTCTTTATAAACATATTTGTATAATCAAATAAAAGATATGATATGTGATTGAATTACTTTAATAATAAATTTTTTAAATAACCCTCTATAATTATAGATTCAGTGTAGAATGAGTTTTTTAAAATCCATCATCATGAGTGATTCCCCTAAATAGTTTCACTACTCAATTTTTTATTATATAAATTCGTATACCACAATAGATATCACGTTTCTATCCATCCATGAAAACCTCAATCCACTCACCCTTGTTATTTTCTTCCTTAAATTATCTATAAGTTAGAACACATTAATTATATGAATAAATTAGGAGGGGACAAAACATGATTCTACAATAGTTTATTAGTGTTGATATTTTCCTCTCAACCAAGATCCTTATTTCATCCTAGCTTCTCTATGTAGAGGACTCTTCATGCCTATTATTCTAATTTTCTTATTCTAGTATAATTGAGGAAGCATGGTTGGTTTATTCATTTGAATTTTTACATTATCTGGAATCCAATTCTCATTATGATATAGAAAGTCACATTATTCTACAGTTGTTATATTTTAACCCTTTTTCACTTGAGCTTGTGGTGATATCGTTAATTAACCACTTCCTGACATCTTTCTAGGTTACTCATTCCTCCCATAGATTACTCTATATATTGAGTTTTAATATCTATATAGAATAATAATTATTTTTCACATTCTTTACTTTTCCCTTTTAAAAGAGAAACCATGACCAAAGTGTTCAAGTTTCCTCTATCCTATTTTATATTTATGCATTTTAATAGCCTATGAATTCTATTATATAGAATTTTTATCTCCATACTTCTATCTTTTAGAAGGGTTTATTCTTCTAACGTAGATTATTTTTATAATTTTGATGTCAACACCCTAATACTTTATTCTTGTTAGTTGGTTGTGACATGTTTTTCCTGAATTCAAAGTCATTATGTTCAAATATTTTACAACACTAGTAATATACCTGGATGCTTTCTCTTTTAGAATGTTAATGAGTCTGGTATGCTTCATGTCTAGACATATTCTATATTTTATTAATAATTTCTATTAGGTATTACTTATTCCTTTCCATAACTCCAATTAAACATTATATTTGAGTAACTTTATTATAAATTTCTTCATCCCAAATACCTTCTAGGTTTTCATCCGAATCTACATTGATTGATGAACCATATTCAGCATCACTTAAAAAATTAGAAGTAATCCATAACTCTCCCTTGGGAATAGACTTATAAAAAGCCCAATATTTTTCATCATGAGTCACCTCCACCTTTTCACAGCCTTGTCTCATGGTCCTCAAAGTGTTTTTAAATTTATAGAATTGGTATTAATCCTAATTCATTTCTTTACCAGTTACATCTAGCTTTGTATTAGTATCTTCTAGCATCTTGTCAGGTTTTAAAATATCCACCCTGAAAATTTAACTAACTTCTATGAGATCAAATATTTTATCATATTCATTTATTTTCACTTTCCCAATAAGATTTGTCTTCTTCTTGATCTTTGTATTGTTTTTAATATATACCACTATTTATGAATTTAGTGTATACTTAGTATATCCCTCTTCTCCATCTTAATTTTTACTTGATGTGTCTTTTTGTATTTTAACCATGAAAATGATGTCTGTGTGATATTGGAATGGATTATAATCTGACTCTATTTATGATGATTTATTTTATCCCTAATTTTTAATAAATAAAGCTTTCATTACATAGTACAAAATTTAATAGTATAAAAAATATTTTTTAGGGTTTTTTTCCTAGAAATTTATAATTTCATATATGAAATTATAAACATTATTATAATAAAAAAGAAATTATTCTTCATAGATTAATTATATTTTACTTTAACTATATCTCAAATTCTAGGGATATACATCAAAATAAAAATGTGAGAATAAATCCTGATAAGGGAATAAATAAAGGAAATATTTAATATGTGATCATAAGGAAAAATAATAGGGCATAATCATGAGAAAATGAGGCATATCATAAGGGAATGATCACGATTAGTAACCTATAAATGTGGCTACAACATAAAAATGAGACATAAATAAGTATACCATTATGTTTTATCACTACAATATCATAAAAAATAATTACCAAGGTTATTCACCAAGGCATGAAAAAATATATCATCTCAAGAGATTAATTATTTATCAAATGTATTAGAGCACTATCAGGGTGTACCCTTCATATGTATAAATTATTGTTTTCTACATATATCATAAGAAATTATTCCTTTAAAAACCATGGGAAATAATGAACGGTTTTTATTTACAATTCAATAAATTCTTAAATGCTTAAGGACATGATCATTATATTATTTTTAACCCACAAAAAGAAATGTGGGTATTATACATGGAAATAATTATTAAGTAAATTATGTTTACAACTAGGTGGGTACCAATGGATAAAGTAGATATTTGGGTATTCACAATATAATATATTTCTTATAAAGGGGAAAAGTTCATGAAATATTCTAGCTGTAAGATAGGTATACAACATGGATTAAGAAAAGTGAATAATGAGAGGTAAAAAAAGTCTCTAATTGAAAAAACATTACGTTTATAAAAAACGGGATAATAAAAAGTTCCTAAAAACTATGTAATTAAACATTTAAAAGACATAAAACAAAGTGTCATTTAATTGAAAAGAAGAGGAGGAGAGTTCCCTTACCTTAAAATGTTGATTCATAGATCTTATGGATGGAACATTAAGACCTTAAAGACATCATAGAGGGACGAATTGGGAGGTAAAATGAACACAACATCATGGATAAATTATTTTTAGTAAATATTACTGGTGGTACTACTTTATATTTAAAGTAAAATTTGAAGAATTATTTAATAATTTATAAATATAGGTCTTGGAATTCTAGTTTATGGAAAATGAAAAAACCATTGGCTTACCCAAGGTGTTTCTCATGTTTTTATACATTTAAATCATGTTTTATTATATTTTAATTAATTATGATCAAAATACAATTTTTAATATTACTTTTATTTATAGAAAATAATATTTTTCACAAAATATAGTTAAAAAAATATTAATTTCCATTTTAGACTTTGGATACTCATTTATAGGTTTGAAAATAGATTTGAATCCCTTAAAATACATAATATTAAAAACAATCAATTTTTGTATGAAAAGGACTTTAAATTAATTACAAAATTATTTTTTGGTAATTATAGTGTCATGATACTTACCATTTATTATATCGTATTAAATATTTTGTCCAAAAATTTAACTGACTTAGAAAATTCTGACAAATTAATAATTAGATAATTTTAATGTTATAGTTTTATAAATGTCATCCATTTTATTAGGAATAAATTATAAATATGATAAATTTAGTTTCAAAATATAAAATAAATATTTTATTAAAACCACCAATTTATATTATATAATCAAATTTATATACATTAAAAAAACTATATAAAATTTCCTAAAAACATTTTACAATTTTTTTTTTTTTTAAACTTTTTATAAACCTTCATTTTAAATAATTTTTTTAATGAAAATTAGAGATATATACTTTCGAAAAATGAAATCATGGTATATTTTTATAAAAATATATTTTATCATATTCTCTAATAATACAAATTTTATATAAGTCTGTTACACTAAATAAGTATATATAATTAGTAAAAATGTTATTGAATTTATAAAATAGTAACCCCGTAATACTACAACAGCCCTGAAACATAACCCCTTATTATATCAACATAGAATATATGGTTAAAGTGTGTGGTGGTGGTAGTTTTGTGAGGTGGTTCATCCAACATTGATCTTGTGCTGATCTCCACTAGATGGAACTTATCTCATGGGTGATTTCGTTCAAGCCATAATTAATAAATATTTTCCTGGTATTGATCAAGAGTAAACCCCATTGATTCTACCACCTTCCCTAGCTCTGATATATGGGCTTCATAAGGCATGATTAAACTGGTTGAGGACATTATTTTTTCCATCTGCATTATTTTAACTCTTTTCATTACCCTTAACAATAGCTAACCCCAAATGTAACTCTATAGCAACTACATTTCCAATGGTCATAACTACCAATGGTTATATAAACCAATGGTCATGTAGTTGTAGTGTAATGTTCATACCCTAACTGTCACTTTTTCAATTTGATATTATATATAATATCCCCAAAATTTTTATCTTATACTTCATTCTGAATATTATTTACAATTCCTTTGGTAATGCTAATCATTTTCCTAATGTTTCTTTTTCTTTTAATAGTTTTCATGGAAGATGTTATCTTTTTAGAAGGGTTTGATAATATGAAGTATCCACTGCATATTTCTTGTTCTTTGGTTTTTATATAATTATAATAATCTTATCTATAGTAATAATTATTATTACTTGACATATAATATTATTTTTTTAATAATTATTTAATGTACTTCAATTGTGCAATGCAATAAAATTCTCATTATGAAAATGAGTTATTTTATTAATCAAAGAAGGAAGTCTATTTTTTCTACCTTCTCCCTGATTAAGAAATTTCTTACTTGAATTTTGTGTGATACATTAAAACAAATGGGGGTATTTGTTATTTATCTCTGCTTTAGGTTACCAAATTTCTTATTCAAACTTGTGATTTATCCAAAGGAATTTCACATGTCATTTTGTCTTCTTCCTCAACAATCATTCCCTTCTATAAAGAATTTGGATCAGATCATATTCACATGAAAGGTTATGTTCTAATTAAACACTATTAACATCAAGTACACGTGTTGGATTAGACACAGAAATTCTCAATAGAGACATGTGGAGAATGTTGTGGTCATTAAAATGATTTGGAAGTAGTGCGAATAGATAAGAAATTCCTCCAAAACACTCCAAAATATAAAATAGTGAAATGTGTCTTGGAAATAATTTTCAATTCATTACAAATATCATAAATCATTTACATAGTGATATATTGAGAAATACATAATCCATTACATGAAATTCTATGTCCATCATTTGGTTTTCAACATAACTTTTCTAATGACTGTGCGCAGTCTTGATGTTCTTTTGAATCACTTTTATCTTTTTTGTTATCTCCTTAACAATTACCAATCCCAATAATTTCACTTCTCTAACTTTATCCCAACATGTTTTAGTTCTATACCTGTTTCTATACAGATCTTAAAAAGTTTTCTTTTGAACATGCAAGTGATAACTATTGTTATAAGAGAATTAAACAAGTGGAAGATGTTAGTTCTAACTACCTTGAAAATCAAGTGAGTAATCCCTTCGAATATCTTCCAATGTTTGAAGTTTCCTCCTAGACTGAACTTTGGTTTTGTTGATGATTGACCACATTCAATTTTACTTCAGTATTCATATCCTTTTAAAGGCTCATTTAAAACATAAAAGTAAATCCTGGATCTTAGTTGGAATCAATCTACAATGATAATTCATAGAGTGTCACTATTTCTTGAATATATAGCAGAGATAGGTGTTTTAGGGAGAAATACTCTCTTATATAAATTAAATGGGTATACATTTTCAGCCTATCAATGATTAAGCATATAAAATTATTTCCCTTTCATGTCTTGGTAGGTCAGTGAAAGATTCCATAGTGATGTTTTCCTACTTCCATAAGGGTATGGGTAGTGGTTTCAATACCCCATTGGGATGTTGTTTCCCCACCTTCACTTGTTGATACTCAAAGAACCTTGAAATATAATAAAAAAATCTTTTTCAAATTACCCCACCAATAATGACAGTGAAGGTCCATATAAATTTTAGTGATTTCAGGATGTATAGAGAATTTATATCTATAAAAATCATCCATTAAATCACTCTTTATCTTAATAATAGATGGAATACATATCCTTGTACAAAATATTTACACACCATCGTGATCATTATTGAATTTAGGTAACTTCCCATTTTTCATGTCATTTTTATTCTTTTTGATCCAAGGATCATCAATTTGATATTTTTTTTATATTGTCAAGTTATTATAGTTGAAAAATCATTTGGGATAGGATCGATAATGTCACCTCTCTTATGATTCCCATTTCAATCATTACTACACCCTTGATTAATGGATCTCTCGAAATACTTATCAATTAAAGAAAACCATGATATTTTATACTTAATTCATCTATGAATTTTTTGATCTTCCATGGTGATAATGAATTTAACAATGATTTTCTTTAATATGCTCTAACCATCTAATTTGTCTCATGTTTAGTTCCATTTTTAAAAATATACCTGAAAGTTTGGTGGTCTATGTATATATCATATTTTTACTATAAATATAGTATCTATGTATCTTTAGATCGAAAAAGTTCACAACTAACTTCAAGTCTTGAGAAAGATAATTCTTTTAATCGGGATTTAACTATGAAGATACATAGGTGATCACCTTATCATATTATATGAGGAAACTTCCAAGAACATTTAAATATCAATCACTATAGATAATAAATACTTATTTTACAGAGGGTAATGTTGGAATAGGCTCATTGACGAACCTTTTATTAGGTTCTTAGAAACATTCTTCCCATTCCTTTGTCTAGATAATGATAACTCTATTTAAAGTAAAATAGGTTATTTGATTAGAAATTTGTGAATGTGTTTGAACAAAACTTCAATAATATCTTACTAGAAGAAGGGAAAATGAGTCTTAGAAACTATTTAAGATGTTGAAACTCCTATATGACCTTCTACATTTCTCGATCCATATTTATTTTTATAAAATAAAACAGCTTCTCCCCAAATAGATATACTTGGTCAAATAAAACCTTTTTACAAGAGGTATTATATTTGATTATTTAATTCCTTTAACTCTACATATGTCATTCTATATGGGTCCTTCAATATTGGAAGAGATCTAGCTGTGAGTTTAATGGAGGACTATACCTCTGTTTCGAGTGGAGGTCTAGGTAATTCTTCAATAAATACATCAATGTATTCTTAAATAAAGGGGAAATTTTATTTATTTATATTTTCATTTTCTTCTACATAATTACCAATCATCTATATAAAGAAGTCTATAATAGGTACATCTAGAGAAGTCTCTGGTCCAAATATATCTAAATTGAAAATAAAACTAGGTTATCCACTAATGTGCACTAAAATATCCTTAGGTATAAAGTTGATCTTAACATTATAATTTAAGATAAAAATCTATCCCTAACATAGTGTTGAATTCCACTATGGGGATGGAGACTTTAATTTTAATGATATTGTACTCACCAAAGTAGATACTAAAGTTTATATTCACCTTTGATACTATGATCATACCTCCATGAGTCTTACCTAAAAATGATAATCAAAGTCGTTCAGGGTTTGATTATAAATTCATTTTTTAAGAATGTGTTTCCATGGCCATAAGACCAAAGAACAATTTATTATATAAAAAAGAGATTGCATGTGTCTAAAATATGGGATTATATTATAATATTTCTTAAAAAGGGGGAGTAAATCATCAAGAAGATCATCCAGCCATGTAATATCCTAAAATACTCTTCTATTGGAAAGGACATCCACAACTGTATTTGCTTCATGATAGATATGAGTGGTAATATGGTTGATATTTCAGGGAAAATGGAGACAATCCATACAACCTATAGTAATCGACCATGCCAGATAAATCAGACCATTCCTAATAACTTTCACTATGGTAATCGAATCACTTTAAATCCATATGTTGTTTGAACCATGATGTTTAGTGAAAGAAATATCATTGATCACAGTCATTATTTCATTATCTATAGATGAGGTAATACAACAACTACCAAATAAGGAACTGAATATCTAACCAAGATGATCCCCAAAGATGGATCCACATCCCGTTGGACCTATTTTTCCTTTAGAAGTGCCTTCGTCATTATCTTTAATCCATATAGAGAATGACAGTTTCTTGAAAACATCCAAAGTGATTTGTGGGTGACGAAAAATTCCATCAACCCATATCCTTCATAGAATGATAAAGTCTTCTACTATATTGTTACAATATCCCCTATGAATCAAAGCAGCTTCACATACAGAAATAAATATCCGCATCCAACCTACATTAATCCTAAGATAGAAATTATTGTGAAGAATTGAATTTATATCATAACAGATCACAAGATGAATCTCAACAACTACAGTAATAAATAATTTCTTGATTTTTTTAGAGTTATCGATATCTAGAAAACGCTTTATTTGAGTGTTAATAGAGTAAAAATAAACCATCTACATTCAAAGATGATAAAAATATAGTTCCAAAGTGTAGAGGTAGTGGCACAAGAAAGAAATATATGGTTATCATCTTTTCTATGTAGATTAAAGAGACGATATTTTGAGCAAACGTGGATCCCAAAATATTTCTTAAAAGCATTGATGAGGAACCTGTTGTAAGGAATAAACCAAGTAAGAGTAAATATTGAAGGATTTATCCATGTATTATCAATGTTTTTTATCCATCTAAAATCATTTATATAATTATAAAAATAGTGGTTATAAATTTTTACTAAATCCAATATACCATTCTCTGAAGGCTCCAAGATTAGATTATCATCCATAGCAGAAAAATGGTTTTTATTAATGACATTCACAACATTATCATGGATAATATCAAGATGAAAATTAAGAACACCCCAAATAGCATTATTAATATAATCTAGAGTTTTCTTAGTAGGGATCAGTGAAATTAAAGAATCATCAGTCCAGTTGTACAACCAGAAGTTCTTGGAGGAGTTCCTAGAAAACATCCATATAGATCTGGTCATAATATTAGAATAAACTTTTTTAATGGATTCCCAAATGTAAGAGTTTAGAAAATTCATGTTACCTTTCTTTAACTTATCAAGAAACCTATTTTTGATGAAAGAAATAGAAAGAGAGACATTGTGGATCATGTTCAATGTGATACTAGCTTGAAGGGACTCATTAAAAAGATTTCTATTTTAATTCCATGACCACCCTTATCCAATGGTTTGCAACAAGTATACCAATGTATAGTCACCAATTTCCAATCCAGAGTGATTCCAGTCCAAATTTTTTTTGATAGAAACATTCATTTTTCTGATGAGACCAGTGATCTATTTTTAAACCATAATATATTTGACCATTTTGGAGACAATGATAGACTTGAAAAGGTAGATTCTACCCACCATTTATAGATTTTGTTTCCTTCTAAGAAGAGGGGTGATTAAGAACTTGATCACCAATGTTAGAGAAATAACCAGATTTGGGCCTGTCAAAAAATATTGGGACAACAAGGTATGTGAAAGGAAATGAGCCTTCTTTAATACCTAATTAATTAATAATACAACATTTTATTTTAGCTGGAAAAACATTTCCATAGAAGATAGAATATTTTTTGTAGCTAGTGACCTTAAAAAACATCCTCATTGTAAGATAGATCACTTTTGAGGGTTCAAATATTTATTTTATCACATTGTAAGAACAAAATGATGTCATCCGCATATAAGTGATGTGTTGGGGCATTCACATTACTAGAAGCATGGATGGAATTAACCTTACTCTGATCCATAAGTAAATTGATCAATCTACATAAATAGTCCTATATAATGGAGAAAAGGATGGAATAGAGGGGAGAACCTTGTCTAGAACCTTTGGTGAATTTAAAGTAGCCTTTGGGAGAACCATTGACCATAATAGATATGAAAGCTGAGTTGAATAGCGCATTAATTCTAGTTATAAAGGAGTTATTGAATCCAAATACTTGAAGAACATTGATGATAAAACTATAGTACATGTTATCAAAATATTTCATAATGTCATGTTTTATGAGAATATTACCACCTCAGATCGCATTGTTTAAGGTATTAGTGTATTCAAAGGAGAGAAAAATGTATTCTTGAATAGATATTACCTTGAAATAACTAAATTGATTCTATGAGATAATTTTTTTAATCATTGTAGTAATCCTATTTTCCAAAAAAAATTAATGATTTTATATAGTTTATTAATAACAGAAGTTGGTGTGAAAAGATGAATCTCATAGGCATTATCTACATTCAAAATCAGAGAGAGGAATTGAGCATTCAACCCATGAGTAAAATGCCACTAGAAAAGAAGGATTTTATAAGTTTTCAAACATCATCTTGAATAACATCCCAATAATTCTATTATAACACATTATTAAATCCATCTGGACCCAGGGAACTATCAGGATTCAAGATGAAAAATGGTGTCTTTGATTTTATGATCAAGAGGAATACATAAAAGAAAAGAATTATCTTCCTCATTGAAAATTACCAGAATTAAATCATGTAAGATATCTTTATTGATGTTAGGGACATTTAATATAGATTCAAAATAATATATGACATGATTAACAATATCATCCACATTATCTAGAAGATTTTCCATATCTTTGAGAGAGGTCAATGGTTTGCAATCTATTCTGATTATTTAAAGAGAGTTTTAGAACATAGTGTTTCTATCACCATTAGATAAACATTTTATTTTTAAATCTTTTTTATGCATGTTTTATTTAAAGGATAGATGCGAGTTGAGTTTAAAAAAGAATTTAATTTCATGATTTTGATCAGTAGAGAAGTTAGAGTTGGTGTTGTTTTTCTAAAGTTAATGATTTTCATTCTCAAAAAGTATAATTTCATTGTCAATTTATTTAGATTTTGAACAGCACATACCTTTATTCTTTTGTTTATGATATTTTAAACTAATAGAACATGCCCTGGAATTATTTAATGAGTCATTTAGGACCCACATTTTTAAATTATATAAAAACATTAAAGGTTCGAGAACCATGATTTGTTTAATCTAAAGGGTAAGCGAGGTTTCAAGGCTTTGATAGAAATAGTGACAAGAATACGACGGTGATCAGATTGAATATTGGGAAGAGTGGTGCTGGAAATGGTGTCCCAGTTTTCTAAAGCTCAATCATTTGCAAACACTATATCCAATTTTCTAGCTACCACCTTATTATAATGTCTTTAGTACCAAGTATATTTGGAATGAGTAAGATTAATTTCAATAAGATTGTTGTCTTCAATGTACGTCTTAAACACTCCCATAGAGTTAGAAAAGTGGGACATGCCCATCTCCTTACATGATGCAAGGATATCATTAAAGTCTTAATGACAAACCAATGGTTTTGTATATTAGAACCCAAATAGGAAAGGTCAGTCAAGAGGGGCCTCCTATCCTAGTATATTTTCTTTTCATAAAAAAATGATCAAAATAGATGATTGTTATATAGAGTAAAATCACAGGTAAATATTTTCTCATAGACATAAAAAAAATTTAATATTTTTTAAAGATGGTTATGTAAAAATAAAAAGAGTTTGAACAGTGGATATATTTCGACTGTGACCTATAAAAGTATATCTAAACAAACAAATATGAAATAATTCAGAGGGGATGATTATCTTGGGTTCGACAATAGAGAAAATCAAAGGATAATGAATATTAGGCATTCTTTTTAAAATAGTAAATGTTTTAGGGTTAGAAATACCCTGACAATTCGATAAAAGGATTTTCATTTATTCATATGTTAAATTCTTTGTAAAATGGGTGAAAAAATCAAGTGTGTAGAACCAAAGTATAAAAATGTGATTAATATCTATGATATCACAATATGTGAACCTTCCACCACATCATTTGGATCCTCTACTTTAGTTGTCATGATTGAGAATGCATGACCCTACTCATTTTTCCTATGTTGAGGTTAATGGTGGTTACCCTCCAAGATCATATGATTTTGACATTTATTTAAAAATCTCCCAAGCTGTCCACACTTATAACAATGAACTTAAATTAGTTCTTGCACCATATTCCCTTTATTATCTCCATTATGATGTTATGGCTTCACCTAACTATGAAAATTCTAAGTTATATGGCCTTCTCTTTTGTACTTGTAGTACTTTAAACTTCCTTGAATGTAGTTCCCAAAATATTTATTCCCATTTTTATACAAATGGGCAGTTTCTTTTTCTTTCCATATCTTCAGTGATCAAAATTCTTCATTTATTTTTGATCCATTTCTATCTTCTTTTCATTCGGTCTGTGAGACTATTGTATCTCTCCAAAATCTATTTTAAATGTGATAGAACTGCACACTATTTCCTCATAGACTTCATAGTATCAATTTTATAGATTCCTTCATAGGTTGGGTCATAGTTTAACAATGAACCTATCAATCATTCCATTATGATCTATAATAAAGTTGGAGGTATATTAATCAATTCTTTCAAGATTATTTCATAGAATTCCATTTAATCTTTTCCTTATTCGACAGATTATTGAATTCATTCTATATTTTTGTTCAACTTGAATAGGGAAAATATTTATTTGAAAGGTTATCTAAAAATATTCTAATTTCTTAGCATTAATATCCCCACTTTGTTTCATTCTCTTAATATGTTCCCACCACTGATCATCTTGTCCTTATGCATGGTAAACTTCCCATGTGACTCTCTCTAGCTCAGAAAAATGGAGTATCACAAATATATTTTATATAGAGGTAATCCAATATTATACAATTAATGGATCATAATTTACACTAAAATAAGGAGGTAATTGTAACACAACATTATTTTTAAGTAAGCACATTATATTTGATAGTGTAAACAACACGTAATATCAAGCATTAAAAAACCAAAAAATATCATTATTTAAATGTTACTTTTATAACTTTAACATTGAATTAGAATGTATGACTAGGATTAACCCAATTTTGAAATATATCTATAAAGGTAAAAATAAAAAATGATTAATTTTTAGTAATGTCATTTTATTCATAAAAAATACAATTTCATCAATAAAGTGTAATATTTCTTTTAGTTATATTATAATTAATTTCTATAATTTTTAAAAAAAAATATATAAAAATAATTTAAATTTTAAATTATCATATCTATGTTTTCCTATGGTAAAATATTGATATTTTTATGAAATGATCGATTCTTTAATTTATAGTGAAAAATACCGATTTTAATTTAAAACTGTGTTTTATTTTAAAGAATTTACAAAGTAAATTTTTATTTTATAAAAGTTTAAAATTTTCATTAGTTACTTTTTATTTTACATAATACAATTTTACTCTTATAAAGGAATTTTGTACTAGAATTTGGTATAAAGAGTTTTATACTAAAAATGCATTTCTTTAAAAAAATGTCTTTTATCTCACTTTTTCAATTTAATATTATATTTATTTCTTCCACCTATATGATTTTAATCATGAAAAATTTATTCCATATTATATCTAAATTTTTAAATAGTCATATTTTTTTCATTTTGAATAGTAACCTTAGAAAATTTATCTCCCCTCAATAATGGTAAATTTGTTAATTTAGGATAAAAATAATATGATAAAGACTAAAAAATGACAATAACAGTAGTATTTATATTATTTAATGGGTATATATCATCCATGAACATCAAAATGTAAAATTTATTACCTTTTTTTCCATTATCTTTTGATTTTGATCTTTATAATATTAATGTGAATATAAAGAAAAAATATGACACTATTTCTTTAAAAAACTATAATATTTTTTACATAGGGATAAAAATGGCATATATTTAGTTTTAAATATTCATTTTTAATATTTTGTATATCATGGTAATTTACTTTTAACATTTAGTTATGATAAAAGTACTATAAACTCTTACGCAACACTAATGTAGTATTTATTCAATTAATTGAAAAACAAATGTATGATATTAAAAATAATAAAATTAATACAATTTGAATGAATTATTTTGAGAAATTATTTTTTGGGGATAAATATAAATTTATTGGGATGTTTTATTTAATAATATTTGAATCCATTTTTAAATTTATGTTATTAAATTCAATGTAAATTAATAGTTCTAAAATTTACATTTAAGATATTTTTATAATAAATAATATTTTATTAAATGATTAAAAATTTATAAAAATATTATATTTTATAAAATGATTTTTATAATATTTAAAATATCAACTATATTTCATTTAAGATATAATTTTCCTTTTATATTAATTTTATTGACCCCTAAAGAGTAAGCACTTTGATATCATGGTAATTGTCAAAAAGGGTAAAATTTGGTAAAAGCATAATGATAAGGGTAAAAAACATATATAAACTTTCCAAAATTTATTTTATTAGAGTATTTATACTCCTCCATACCTTATAATCTAAAACTATAAATTTATATCTATTTCATAATGAAAACAAATTTATAATAATTTAATATTTTATGTCATTCCAAGAGTTCGTCTCCCATCCCTTATAAAAGGGCACATACTCTTCTATTTTTGTCACACATAAAATGAATTTGGTCAATAAAATACCAGAAAAATATCTTAATAAAATACCTTCCCTCATTATAGAGGCATTTTTTGAGAATAATACCAACCTTATAGGTTTTAAGGTGCAAAGAAAAGGATATTGTTCGATCAAAAGGTATAGCATTTAAATGAGTGTTTTTGTTTTATTTATTCTTTCATATCCACCCAACATTCCTTAACCATGATTATATAATAAAACAATATTCAAAAACATGTTTACATGTTATTATTTTAATTTCATAACCAATATCAATCTCAAACCCCCATCAAATGGGGTCACAATTCAACATTTGTTTGTACGGTGGACTACCGCTTCACCAACCAATGCAATTAATTTTCCATAATTATCTCTCATGGATAGTTATAATGATAGATTTAATGTAAATATTTTATATTTATGAAATATTTATAATTTTCATAACATAATATAACATTTAATTTCTTACCTTTTAATTCAATGAAAAATGTTGTCACTGTTTGTGAATAAGTGTGGATTGTCGCCTCTATAAAGCAATGTGATTCAATTTTCTTATTATAACCATTTCTCAGTATTTTTTAACATCTAAATATATGAGTAATATATTTTTATCCTTTTTTTTATATTATGCAATTAATTAGAATTTAATTTTAGTGATTTAGGCATGAAAAATTCACCATGAATACTCATTGTTTGGATAAAAAGATGACATTATGGTGGAAAATGATTAAAAGATTAAATTATACTTTTAAATTAAGTATATTTAATATATTATTATTTTATATGGTAATGGTATTCCTCAAATCTAGGGAAAAGGGACTTGAAATAAAAATGTTATATTATTTCCATCATTTTTGATGAATTGATCGTCTCTTCAACCATCACATATTTATGGGGTTTTATCACTAAATTTATATTAACCATGTTCTCTATCAATAAATATCAATCCTGGGTCATTATTTTTCTCTTCAATGTCTATATTTCCAATTTACACTATTTTTTTCCTATTTAGAAACTTTTTTAGGTGTTATTCTTGAGGATCATCAAATTTCCCTTTCTCTCTTCTCAAGAGGATGTTTTTTAACCCTTTTTTATAATGTGGGATTTCATAAAAATGTATTTTCAGATGTAAAACATTTGACTACCAAGATCCAGTTCAAATTTCAAGGATGTAATATTATAAAGTGAGAGAGAATAATACACTTATTTATTTTTAAAGAAAAACATTATGCCGCGGCCTGTCACTCGGAGGACATGTTGTGACATCCCCTAAGACCACCTCCTGAAGGCAAAGGGTTGGTGACTTATATTGAATGAATCAACAAGCAAGTGGGAAGAATTTAAATGAGTACCTACATACACACATACACAACCACATCCCAAAGATGTAAAGGTAAACATGCATACTACTAAACAACAAGTGAGTAAAAGTACAAACTATAGGTCAAATGGGAGAGAATACAAACCAAACAAAAGAGGACCTAAAAATAGGAAGGTACAAGGAAACATAGAAAGATTTCTATTAAAAACCACACCTGAAGGGTAAGTATAGAGCTTCTGTTTGAATCAATATAAGTACGCCCCACCTGCCTGGTCTCATTGGGCACCACTAGGTCCTAGGTCACTAAGTCTTCTGTCAAGGCGGTAGTTGTCGGCACTAGACACAACACATGCAGGCGAAGCCAGTGTAGGGGTGAGTAATAAAATAATCAGTAGGTACCCCAAACCACAAATCAAAGACCACGAAGTAATCCAAAAATCAAACCACAATGCATGATCATGAAGCATGATAGCTCACACAGGTATAATCTATAGTATGGAAAGAAATATAGTTAGTCGTAACATAGAACACCTTGGACTGACCCAACCAACCCGGCCTGGGGGCCCAACCGACCTGACCCGAGTCTAACCCCGGTCTGGATCTAACTCGGTCCGTTGGGCCATGGGTCCTGCCCGCTAGGCGGTGGGTCTATCCGACCCTAATATTGGACCACTATATGGGCCGTTTCTCTCCCGTCTGGGTACCTCGATAGAATCCAGCTTGTGCGCCATGTGGCTGGACAATTCCAGCCGCACCTTCTACCTGCACATGGTCGACGGATCGTGTTCCAGCACCCTGCATTGTGGCTCCAGGTGTGACGTTCTCTGATAACATGGCCGAGAGACACTTCCCCTCACTGCTAGCCATCATACCACTTCCGATGGCTCTTACTGCACCGCCGCAGCCCAAGCTAGCTGCAACTCTCCCTCTAGTTCTCCATCATGGTGCAAAGCCCCTTGACCACGTCTACTGGCATTGGTGGGTTTTTTTGCAAACCACTCGGTTTTCTCTAGTGGCCTGTTCTTTGCACCGCTTGCGCCTACGACCTCTAGGGGATGACATCTTCCCTATGATGGCCTTGAATCCTTTTTTCTTCCATTTGAAAGATACAGCCATGAATAATGCACAAAAATTCACAAGGCGGAGGGGCTCCTGCCTTGTTCATGTTAGCCCACACCCTACATGTTAGAGGTTTATAAACATGGGATAAAGGATTGATGTTCTTTCACAATTTAACCCTAATGAAATCCTAAGAAAAGAGTACCCTACCACAAGAACAAGTGATCAGTGGATTAACCTGTTCATGGGTTGATCCACATTTTTTGTTTTATAATAAATAAGGGGGGAACTTAAGCACAAATAAAACACCTACCCAGGCCAGATCATTCATTGGTGATGAATGGTGTCACTGCGTTCTTCATTCCATGGTAATCTATTTATAGTCTTTGGTCGATCTTCGTTAGTTATTATCAATTCGGGGGGGGGGGGTGGAATTCGTCGTCATCTCCCATCGGCGCTTCAGAGAAGAACACTAATTTTGCCAACAATATTTTATTATCTACTTGTCTATTAAATGATGAAATGAGAATTAGTTTTTTAGTTATGTTTCTATTAATAAGTTGTTATGATTTTTCATTTAAGGAAATAGTCTATTAAATTTCTCTTGGATGGGAAACTTTTGAGCTACAAATATTTTAAAATTTATAAAAATAAAATAAAACAGGGTTATTTTATTTTTATCTTTTTCTTTAAAAAGACTAAAACAATAAAAATTTTCCTCGACCCATGTCAATTGAGGTTAGGTCCATTCTAGGATAATCTCACCATTTTCAGTTGAAAATTTCCCTTTGATTTTTGATCCAAGAACTAGTTTAAATTTTAGAAAACCCCACGCTATTGTTTATTTAAATGAAATAAAAAAGATAAAAATTATATTCTAGGATTACCAGGCCTTAGAATCAGGTACCATTAGAGCATCTAATCTCGAAATAATTCCATATAATTTGAGAAAAAAAAATTAAAAGGTATTTATAAGACATTAAATTCTCCCAACCTTAGTGATTTATGTCCCCAAAAGCCAAATCAATGACTAAACAAACAAATGGGGGTACTGAGCATGAGTATTAGCCTCCCACTCCCAAGTGATATCCTAGAGATTACGATGCTGCCACTAAACGTGCACCATAGGAATCAACCACCCATGAAGGACCTACTCTTATAGATCCCCTATCTCTACCAGGAACTCCACAAATTTTTCCCCATTATCAATGTCCAGCTCTCCCCGGCCAATGACATGTGATGGATCATGCACATACCTCCTTAGCTGCGACACTGAAAAAACATCAAGCACCCGGTGCATATGTGGGGGAAGATCTAGGTCGTATTCCACCTCTTCAACTCTACTTAAAATATGAAAATTTTTAATAAACCTTGGAGATAACTTGACACCCCGACAAAATCTCTGTAATCCCTATCAGAGTGAGACCCAAAGTAACACATGGTCTCCCTCCTCAAACTACATGGGCCTCAGCATCATGTCAGCGTATGATTTCTACCTGCACTGTGTAGTCTTCATACACTCTAGGATGATCCAAACCTTCTCTCTAGTATCCCATACCAACTATGGACCCATAAGTGTGGATTGTCCTAGGTATTTCTAGCATTGAGGTGATATGCAAGGTCACCCGTAAAGTTCCTCAAACTGTACCATGAAAATGGAAGAGTGATAGCTTTTGTTGTATGTAAACTCCACCAGTAGCAGGTGGTCTTACTAAATTTGACAAAAAATCCAAATTGCAAGAATGAAGCATGTCCTCCACGGTCTATATGGTATACTCTGTCTGACCATCTGTCAGGGTATGGAAAGCTATTCTCAGACACAACTGAGTCCCAAATTCCTCCTGGATTTACTTATACAATTGGGATGTAAAGCATGCATCATGGCCCGAGGTGATCGTTAAAGGCACCCCGTGAAGCCGTACTATCTTCTGGACATAGAGTAATCTCAATCCCTCTACCGACCCCTTCTCTCGCATGGGTAAGAAGTTAGCCGATTTGGTGAGTTAGTCAATGACCACCTATATATAATTGTGGCCCCTAGATTATGTCATAATCCCATCACAAAGTCCATCGATATACCATCCCACTTCTATTCCAGTACCTCCAGTGGCTGAGTCAGGCCTACTAGATACAGGTTCCCAGCCTTCACTTGCTGACAAGTTAGGCACCGTGAAATGAACTTGACCACCGCTTTCTTCATCCCTAGCCACTAATAATGACGTCAGATATCTTGGTACATCTTC
This sequence comes from Viscum album, assembly GCA_963277665.1. NCBI lineage: Eukaryota > Viridiplantae > Streptophyta > Magnoliopsida > Santalales > Viscaceae > Viscum > Viscum album. Next base: position 1,873,931,390 of record OY728150.1, on the reverse strand, counting down.
ACCACTTTAGGATATACCACCATGTGGGGGGTATGGAACTCCCTCAAAATATCATCTCGCAATGCCACTGGATCTATTGTTCACCCTCTAAAAAGGATGATGCTCTTCCCACCTATCAAAAAACCATTAGAAGCATGTCCTGAGGATAACTAAGAAAGTAGGGCCTCACACTAAATATCCTCAATCTATTCCTACATAACTCGCTGTAAGAGTGAGGGAGTAATAGTCATCAGCTAAAGTTAAGCTGATCCATCATCATCCATAAAGGATATCTGCATCGCAGCTAGTTACTCTATTTCCTCACTCAACAAATGCAAACCAGATCTCCTACTGGGCACGTCTTCCACCATGTTCTCCTTCCCAAAAGTATAGAATATCTCAAAGTCATAGTCTGGTAGGAACTCTAGCCATCGCCGCTATCTCAAGTTCAGGTTTTTCTAGGAGAAGATATACCAAATACTCTTGTGGTTGGAGTAGATGGTAAACCATTCACCCATCAAGTTGTGTCGCGACATCTTTAGAGAAAATAACACTACTACTAACTCCAAGTCACGGGTCACGTATTTCTTATCATGATGCCTCAAATACTGTAAATTATAGGCAATCACTTCCTACTCCCACATTAGGACACAACACAGTCTGGTCCTTGATGCGTTGTAGAAAACTACTTACCCAATTCCCTCCTTTTGTAGTCTTAATATATGGGCACTTATCAGTGTCTAAATCAGGTCCTAGAAACTTTGATGGTACTTCTCTATCCACACGAAGGGTTTTCCCTTATTTTTCAAAGCCGATAATGGTGCTGATACTCTGGGAATGTTGGGAACAAACCTCTGGTAGTATCCATAAAACCCCAAGAAACTCCACATTTTAGTTACACAACTAGGTGGATCCCAAATACGCACTACCTCTATCTTCACCATATCCACTACAACTCCAGCCACTGAGATGGCGTGTCCTAGAAAGTGGACTTCCCGAATCTAGAACTGGAACTTCATGAGATTCCCATAATATTGGAGCTCTCAGAGTGTATCCAGGACTATATGTAGGTATTAAAAGTGCTCCTCTTCTGATGCCAAGAACACCAAGATGGCATCATTGGATACCACCACAAAACGATCGAGGTAACGCTGGAAGATATTATTCATGAGTAAAAAACATTGTTGGAGAATTTTTCCTGCTGAGGGCATATATAAGAACTCATTGTGGCCATACCGACATCTGAAGGATATATTTGGTACATCCTTATCCCATACACGAAGTTAGTGAAAACCTGATCTGAGGTCTATCTTTGAGAACCACCTCTCTCCGTTCAGTTGATCTATGAGGTCATCAATCCTCAGTAGTTCATACATGTTCTTCATGGTCACTTGGTTCAGGCGCAGGAAGTCCATGCATAGTCTGAAGCTCCCATCTGCATTCTTAGAAAATATAACTAGGGAAGACCATGGTGAAACACTAAGCCTCACAAAACCCTTATTTTTTAATTCCTCTTAATGTACCTTCAATTCACGAAGCACTATGGGAGCCATCTGATATGCCGGTGTAGATATCGGTGTCGTCCTAGGGTATAGATCGATGCATAAGTCTACCCCTCTGTGAGGAGGTAGTTCTGGAACATCCTCAGGAAATATGTCCATGTACACATGCATTGCTATAAGAAAACTTGGACTCCTCTTGTCCACCACACCAAGGGTGAGGCTAGAAAACTGATGAGTGATCGGATGTACCCTCATTTGAGAAAGTACATACGTTGTTTCAAAATTTCCCTTATCACCAGTGAAGGAAAATACGGTCCCATCCTCATGGACACGCCACACTTTTCTTCTAATATATTCAATCTAAGCATGGACTGTAGATAACTAGTCCATACCCAAGATGTCATCTTAAGGCCTCGATATTGCTACTAAGAGATCCCAGCTAAAGCTCTCACCTCCTAGAGTAATCTCACACTACCGACACTAGTGAGTAATTATTGAATCACCTTCTATGATCCTCTATTTATGGACGTTGGTCATTTTTCATTAGTGACAATCCATTCAAAGTGGTGGTTGGAGTTCTTCATCGTCCCCCATCAGAGCTTCAAAGCAGAAACAAGATTATGCCAACAATCCTGTGTTGTCTGCTTGGCCATTAAAGGATTAAATGTGAATTAACTTTTCAATTATGTTTATGTTACGAAATTGTTACACTGTTTCATTTAATGAAACAACGTATTCAGTTTCTCTTGGTTATAAAACCCTTGAGCTGTAACGATTTGAAAATTCCAAAAATAAAATGAAATAAGTTTATTTTATTTTTATCTTTTTATTTAAAAAGTCTAAAAAATAACTTTTGTCCTCGACTCATGCCAGTCAAGGTTAGGTTCATTCTAGGTGAATCCATCCAACTTGACTTCAATGGTTCCCTCAGATTTTTGATCCGAGCACCAGTTTAAAAGTTAGAAAAACTTACTCGCACATTTATTTAAATGAACTATGAAAAGTTCAAAATTATATTTGGGGCTCCCCAGTCCTCGGAATCTAGTGTCATCAGAGCATCTGGTCTTGAAATAATTTCATATAATTTTTAAAAAATATTTACATAGAATTTCTAGGACATTACAGATTATATTTAATAGTATATACGACAAGAAACACTTAGATTTAATGAACCAAAAATTATTTTTATTAAAATGAGATTATTATAAGATAGTCATTGAATTGGAAGATATGAATAGGATTAAATTTTTTATATTTACTTATAATTAATAAAAATTATTTATTATTTTTTAGTAAATTACCAATTACTTTTTAGTAATGTAATTTTATACATCAAAAACATGTTTGATTAAAAGAAGATATTTTTTATTTTCAGGATAAAATATTATAATTAATATCTATAACTTTTATAAATTTCCTTTGGTAAAAAGTATATCATATTTGAAATCAACATATAAAAATTATTTTCTGTTGATATACAATATTTTTATGAATGTCTTTTTCAATGAAAAATGAAAATTACTGATTTTTATGGAAAACTGTGTTTTCCTTTTGATTATTTACAATGTATATTTATATTTTGATTATTTTTAAAATTTAATTATATTTTTTCTTTAAACATAATCCAATTATGGTATTAAAATTTAATTTTATACTTGAATTTGGTATAAAAACCTTTTTATATGTAAAAGGATTTTTAAAAAAAATAGTTTTTCATCACATTTTTTCAATTTAATTTTAAATTAAATTATTCCATTACTATGATTTTAATTTATAAAAATAGATTCTATTTTTTAAATTAGGAGGTTTAAATTTGGTAAGTAGGTCACTTTATTTTTGTTCATTATGAGTAGCAACCATAGTAAATTTGTGTCCCCTTTATAAGGGTAAATTGAGTAATTTAAGTTAAAAATAATATGATAAGAGATCAAAAATAACCCTAACACTTGAATTAATTTTATTATATGAGTACATATTATCCATCAACAAAAAAAATTAGAATATATTATATTTTGTTTTGAATTATTCCACAATTTCCAACTTTATAGTATTTTAGTTAACATAAATCCAAAAATTTCATTGCCTCGCATTTAGTTACAATAATATTTCTGACATAGGGATAAATAGGGGAAATTTTTTGTTATAAATATAAATTTTAATTTAAAACTATTTTTTCATCATTTTATTTTTTTTAATTTTTAGTTATGAAATAATTACTTTAGAAGCTTATGAAACACTAACGCAATAATTATTCAATTTGTATAAAAATAAAATAAATGAAATTAAAAATATTAGAAGTCATATAATTTGAAATAATTATTGTTTCACATATTTTTTTTCTATAAATATATCATTTTAGGTATGTTTTAATTCGATGTATTCTAATTAATTTATTTTCTTGATGTTATTAAAATCAATGTAAATTAATAATTCTAAAATTAACATTAATGATATTTTGTAATAAGTAATATTTTATTAAACAGTTTAAAATATCCACACAGGGTCACTACTAGTTGATCCATATAGGGTCTCTAGGTTCTGATCCACACAAGGTTTTTAGGAGCTTATCCACACAAGGTCTCTAAGATATGATCCACACAGGGTCTCTAGTTTTCGGGTATCAACCTACTGTATAATTCCCGCATGGAGGGCGCTTGATTTGGGAAGAATCTAATACTCAAGGTAATAATCGTATTTAAACTTCAATTAATGCCTCCTTAGAGAATTCAAAAAATAACCTCCTCATCATGAGGGTTTCAACACCACAAAGGGCTCGTCAATCGGATGCACAGTTTGAATTTTATTGGCGTTTTAGTAAACGGGGGCCAATTGTGTTTGGGCCCGATCAGACCCAGTCAGACCAACCCGACCAACCCAGCATGGGGCCCCACTAACCTGAATCGGGTCCCACCCGGGTTTGGATCTGAACCAAGTCCGGATCTGACCCGGCCCATTGGGCAGTGGGTCTGGCCCGCTAGGCGGGTCCGACTTGTTGGGTTGTGGGCCCAGAGCACCCTCTTCCTGACCCACTATTTGAGCCAGTTCTCTCCCGCCCGGATGCCATGGTGGCGTCCATCTTGGGCACCACATAGATAACCGAAGCTAGCTGTAGCTTCCACCTGCACCACTACTGAGGGTCGTGTCCCCTGTCCTCCAGCCGTCGGCCCGCTGCTGGTGGCTCCTTCAACACCACCGCGGTCCGATACAACCACGACTCTCCCTTCAGCGTTCTGTTGTGGCATGCCATGACATGTCCGCAGCTCTAGCATGCCTGTGGTTTCTTCTACGAACCAACGAGTTTTCTCAGGTGGTCTTTTCTTCATGCCACTTGTGCCTATAACCACCGAGGGATACCATGTTTCCTATGATGGCCTCAAATCCTCTTTCCCACCATTTCGATGATGATTCCATGAAGAGTGAAAATAAATGCATAGGGCATAGGTGTTTGGGCCTTGTTCATGTCATCCTGTGCCTTCAACATTAGATGTTTAGAAACATGAGATAAATTATTGAAGTTCTATCATAATTTAACCCCGATTCTATCATGAGAAAAAGTACCCTCACTCACAAAAAATTAATATATGGATCAACCTATTCATTGGTTGATCTGTGTTCATTGTTTTAGAATGAAGAATAGGGATAATCAACTATAATGCAGACCCATACCTAGGTCGGATTGTTCAATGGAGATGAATGGTGTCATTGCATCTGTCGTTCCATTATCCTCTATTTACGGACGTTGGTCATTCGTCATTAGTGATTATCCGTTCGAAGTGGGGGTTGGAGTTCTTCATCGTGACCCATCGGAGCTTCAGAGCAGAAACATGATTGTGCCAACAATTTTATGTTGTCTGCTTGGACATTAAAGGATTAAACATGAATTAGCTTTTCAGTTACATTTATGTTACGAAGTCTTTACAGTATTTAATTTAATGAAACAACGTATTCAGTTTCTCTTTGTTAGAAAACTCTTGAGATGTAAAGATTAGAAAATTCCAAAAAATAAAAAATAAAATAAGTTTATTTTATTTTATCTTTTTCATTAAAAAGTTTGAAAAAATAACTTTTTCCCTTGACCCATACCGGTCAAGGTTAAGTCCATTCTAGGTGAATCCATCCAACTTGACTTCAACAGTGCCCTCATATTTTTGATCCAAGCACCAGTTTAAAAGTTAGAAAAACCCGCTCGCACATTTAGTTCAATGAAGTTAAAAAAGTTCAATATTTTATTTGAGGGTCACTGGGCCCCAGAATATGGTGTTTTAAGAGCATCTGGTCTTTAAATAATTCCATATAATATTAAATGAATATTTACATGGAATTTATAGGATATTACACATTAGATTTAATAGTATATACGATATGCAACACTGAGCTTTAATGAACCACAAAATATTTTTATTAAAATGTGACTATTACAATCTAGTCATTGAATTGGAAGATATGAAAAAGATTAAATTTTTGTATTTACTTATAATGGTCATAATTAATAAAAAATTCTTTATCATTTTTTAGTAAATGACCAATTACTTTTTAGTAAAGTAATTTTATTCATCAAAAACTTGTTAGATTAAAAGAAGGTATTTTTTATTTTCTGGTGAAAATGTTATAATTAATCTCTATAAATTTTATAATTTTCATTTGGTAAGAACTATATTTTTTCTGAATATTTTTTCAATGAAAAATGAAAATTACTGATTTTTATTGAAAAATGTGTTTTCCTTTAGAATATTTACAATGTATATTTATCTTTTGATTATTTTTCAAATTTAATTAGTTTATTTTCATTAAACATAATTCAATTATGGTATTAAAATTGAATTTTATACTTGAATTTGGTATAAAAACCTTTTTATATGTAAAAGGAATTTTTTTTGAAAAACTGTTTTTCATCGCATTTTTTCAATTATATTTTAAATTAAATTATTCCATTTCTATGATTTTAATTATTTAAAAAATATTATATATTATAAATTTGGAAGTTTAAATTTAGTAAATAGGTCACTTTATTTTTGGTCATTATGAGTAGAAACCTTAGTAAATTTGTGTCCCCTCTATAAGTGTATATTGTGTAATTTAAGTTAAAAATAATATGATAAGAGCTCAAAAATGACCCTAACACTTGAATTAATTTTATTATATGAGTACATATTATCCATAAACAAAAAAATTTAGAATATATTATATTTTGTTTTCAATTATTCCATGATTTTTAACTTTATAGTATTTAAGTTTAAATAAATCCAAAAATGTCACTGTCTGGCTTTTAGTTACAATAATGTTTTTGACATAGGGATAAATATGAGAAATCTTTGTTTATAAATATTAATTTTAATTTAAAATTATTTTTTCATCATTTTTTTAATTTTTATTTATGAAATAATTTCTTTAGAAACTTATGCAACACTAACACAATAATTATTCAATTAGTATAAAAATAAAATATATGAAATTAAAAATATTAAAAGTCATATAATTTGAAATAATTATTGTTTTAAATATTTTTTTTGTATAAATATATCATTTTAGGTATGTTTTAAGTGTCTATATTCAAATTAATTTCTTTTCTTGATGTTATTAAAATCAATGTAAATGAATAGTTCTAAAATTAACATTAATGATATTTTGTAATAAGTAATATTTTATTAAATAGTTTAAAATAACCAAAAAACCTATATTTACCCCATGTGAGTTATTCAAGGTTTAAAATAAAAAAATTAGTCCATTTAATGTATAATATTAATTTTAAAGTAACTATATTGACCCTTAATGAGTAAAAACATTATTACCGCTATAATTGTCAAAAATGATTAAAGTGGGTCGGAAAAATGATAAGCGTGAAAGACTTATCTAAGATTGTGAAAATTTTATTTTATGAGTGTATTTAGACTCGTAAATATATTACCTTTTAATAATATCAATTTTGATCCATTTGGAAATTACAATAAATTTATATTAATTTAATATTTTATGAAATTCCTAGAGTTCCCCTCACCTCTCATATAAAATGTCACATAATATCCTATTTTATTCACAATTAAAAATCCATTATATTATCCAATCCATGGCCAAATATCTTTATAAAATCTCTCCCCATGTTTTCATGTTTTATTTTGGGTTGAATACCAACCTTAGATGTCTTAAGGTGTAAGGAAAACGAATATTTTCCAAAGAAGAGGTATTGATTTTAAACTAGATTTTTTGTTTTATTTATTCTCCCATATCCATAAAGAATTTCTTATCCATGATTATATAATAAAATAAGAGTATACCATATAATTAATTTTATTATTTTGTTGACCTAGCCTGTATGCATCTCCAACATCCATCAAATGGTTAAGGAATCTATCGTTTGTGTGTAAGACTGAGTACCGCATCAAGAACCGATGTACTTCATTCTCCATAACCATCTCTCATGGATAGTAATAATTATTACTTTAATACATATATCATGTCCATAAATTATTTATAATTATTAAAATAAAATATGTATTATTTACTTTATTACCTTTCCATTCACTAAAAAATGATAACTTCTTTCGTGCTTACGTGTGGACTACAACCTCCACGAAGAGATGCGATTTATTTCAAATCACTACATCATATGGATGGTATATATAATTATATTTAAATAATTGATATTGTGATTATGAAATAATTATTATTATTTATTGATAAAATAATACTCACCTTTTTTCCACAATAATCATTGAAAAATGGGAACGTTCCTCATACGTACGTACGACGTACCATCTAAATGATTATAACATAGTTCATTTTAAATAACAATAATTAATGATTGGTTTTAAAAGTATAATTGATGTAAAAAATGATAATTATTTCATTTTTATTATTTTTTAGATAACGAAATAATGACTTTTTTTACCATAGTTAACCTAAGGAAGTCATTTTAGACATATGATCTGAATACCATAAAAATGTATGATGTGAAATTAATTTATTATGATATTTATTAAAACATATAAAAATGAATAATAATAATAAAATTTCTAAATAAATTAAATAATTAACAGAATTTTTTTATTTAGGAAGAAAAACAACGAACATGATGTGTCAGAATCAAGGTATGAGACACTTTACTTTAAAACCCAAATTTTAAAATGTTTTAATGATTTTTTAAAATATTTTTCTTCCATACCCATATTTTTAAAATGATTTCATAGATAATTTTATATGGAAATAAAAAAAAATAGAATTTAAATTTGGTGTCTCTGTTTACTTTCTTTCAAAGTTTTTCAGATGGTATTTCTTCATATTTTATACAGCACCTTTTGAATTTGTTTACATAAGATTAATGTAATGTTCTATTTTAATATATACAACACAAAATCTTTTACCACAACTATAATAGTTATTTGATATTTTAATTTCTTCATAAGATTAAATTTTTTAGTCAAAAAAAACCATCCTCCCTGATGTTCTGGTTATTTTCAAAAAAGGTATAAAAATGGAATGGATATTTCAATATCAAAAAATGGTTTTATATGGGTGAAAAGAATATTTTTAAAACTGAAATATTTTATGTGTCATGATTGTGTTATTGTTCTCAGGAATTTTTAATGATCATGGTAAGGTTTTTTATAAACCAAGGATTGGTGGGTACATGATATCACTCAAATTCATTTGGTAAGTTTTGTATTTTGAAGTTGACCATGAGGGTTATTCCGAGTATTACAACAATTGTTATTTCAAATGTAACTAAGATAGATACTCTTTGTAAAACCATGATGGTTACTCCATGTATAACCATGAAGGTTATCTTTATGTAATAGTGATATTATAATGATTCCCCCTATTACCAACATGGTTTATCTATGCTTGTTATGGTATTTTATGGAAATATTATGATTTCTCAAGGTAAGATATTGATCTGTTGTTTAGAGAAACATATATTTCACTTTTTAAGTTGAAAATTATAACTTTGTTGAAAATTTTTTATGATTTTTTTCATAAATATAAAGAAACCTTTATGTTTTTTGTTTTTTACTTTAATATTTTTATAAAATTTTATAGGAAAATGTTTGGAAAATGAATTTTATTTATTAGGTAAGAAAAAGTTTATTTTTAAAATCAAAGTTTATTTTAAAAAAGGTGAATTTTTATTAATATTCATGGACTTAATTTTTTTTCTTTACCTTACTTGGATTTTTGTTCTCATAACATGTTTTAAAATGTTTTTATAGAGTTTAAGGATGGATAATGGAAAAGAAGAAGTCAATTTGAAAGTCATGAAGATTTTTCTTGAAAATAAATCATGTTTTATTTTCAATGTTTTATATTCAAGGATAAATTAATACTATGTAGAAGTGTCCACTTTGAAATATATGGGTTTTTAACATAAGAGTTATGACATAATTATCTAAAAAACAATACCGAAAAAATCCTCATGAATTGAAGAAAATGAATGTTTGACTAAAAACTCAAAATTATGTAATGTATAAGGATGTGTGATTATAGTCATTGATGCATAAGAGAATCAATTTCAACATATTATCCTAATGGTGAATCTAGGTGCTCAACATGATTTTGGTTATTATTAATAACTCCATATATTTGATTCATCATCCTCATGAAGTTTTCCATTCCATCTTCCATTATGTTAGGAAGGTTGTTTTTTCATTTTTCATTGTACACATCATTTACATAGTTCCTCTTATTTCACACTATTTTTATAAAATTTTAAAACCGTAGTGAGAAACGGGTTAATTTTAGGATTATTTTAATTATAAAGGGATTTTATGTTCTCAAATTTCAAGCTTCAAATGATTTATTCTTTAATTCCCTATAATAATAATTATATTTTCTATATATCCTTCATAGTGGTTTATAAAAGCATTGGATTAGCTATACATATCCCCCTATAAGTTTTAAACCAGGCCTATAATAAGACCACTTTATTATGAACCAGGTGATGATATAGTTAATGCCCAATAAAACCTTTTTAGGTCTATTACCCCTAAGTATAACTATTCTAGATATACATCCACTTATAGTATATAGACAAATATTTTATTAGTTGGAAACCAATCTATTTATACTTCACCAAAATTTTGCGATGTTTTTCAATATTTAAAATTATCCATAGGGTTCTTACTAATATTCTTATTGTCCAAATTTCTAAAAATAACTATGCCTTCTTTGGATAATAATTATGGTGTCCTACCTTTTTAATAAACAAATATTTCATTATATAGTACAACATTTAATAATAAAGTGGATCTTTTGAGGTTTAGTTTCTTGAAAATTAGGAACATAATACATGATAATATAAGATTTATTTTAATATTCTTGAAATAAATCTTCATAGATCTATCTTAGGTTATATTTAATGCATGTCTTATCCTAGAGACTTACATCAAAATAAAGGGGTGAGCATAAATTCCATTAGAGGAATACATAATGTAAATATTTTTCATGTGGTTATGAGGTATAACAATACAGTATTATCATAATAACATGAGGCATATCATAGTATAATGATCATGAATAATAACAAGGAAATGTTGCTAAAACATAAAAATATAAATTTATAAGAATATAACAGATGTTTATCCTTAATGTTCCATAAATCACAATTACCAAGGTTATCCACCAAGGTATCGTAAAACATGTCAACTTTAGAGATTTATTCTTTACCCAATTCACTGGACCACTTTCAGGGTACACCATTCATATTTATAAATTCATGTGTGCCCAATCATAACAAACATTTCATTTATAATATTTGGTAAATAATGAATGAGTTTCATGTTAAAGAAATTAAAATTTTAAATTATTAATGAACTGATAATTACATCATTTTTAACCCATGAAAAGGAAACATGGTTTTCATACATGCAAATCCCCAATAAATAAATAATTTTTACATATAGATCAATACCAATGGACAATGAATCAGTTTTTTGTTAACAATACAAAATATTTCATATAAAAGACTGAAATTATTGAAAACATTCAACAACATAATGGGTATAAAACATAGATTATGGAAAGATAATAGAGAGAGAGATACATAAGGTCTCCTATTAATAAAAAACAATTTTTATGTAATAGGATAGTAAAAAAGGAATAAAAAATGTAATTCAATATTTAGAATACATACTTCAAAATAGGTACTTGAATTTAAAATAAATGAGTCCCTTTAACCTAAAGTCATGCTTCTTAGAACTTGAGGATGGAACCTAAAGTCCCTAAGGATTACTTGTATGTACTATATGTGATGTAAAATGAATATAAATTCTTTACTAAAGGGTTTAGAGTTGAGAGGAATGGCAATTGGTGGGAATTTATAGTAAAAGAAGATGAATTGTTTTATAATTTCTAAATATATGTCTTTGAATTATGGGTAGCGGAAAATACAAAACCATTTGTCTACCCATGGTTTTCTTCATGATTTTAGAAATTTATGTCATTTTTTATAATAATTTAATGAATTATAACTAAAATCCATTTTTTAATATTACTTTTTCCATGTAAAAGTAATGTTTCTACTAAATATAGATTTAAAATTCTAAATTTTCATTCTATATTTTGCAAAGTAATTTATATGTTTGTATACTGATTTAAATACATTAAAATACATAATATTAATATAATAATATATTTTTGGCCTAAAAACTTTAACTTCATTATTACATCACATTTATTTACTTATGATGAGATAATACTTACAGTATATTATATAATATTTTATTTTTTACTATAGAAGTTCACTACCTTAGAAAATTGTGAAAAACTCACCATTGTCTAGTTTATACATGGGAGTTTGAAAATTTTCATCCATTTTATTTGGAAATCATTATAAATATGAGTAATATAACTTTTAAAAACAAATAAATATTTATTGAAGCCACCAATTATTATTATACAATCAAATTACCGTTCCCATTGAGAACTATATATAATTACATAAAACTATTTCATAAATATTTGTTATTGTTTTCAATTATTTATAAAACATTCAATTTTAAATTTATTTTAATGAAAATTAAATATATATACTTTTCCTAAAAATGAAATCATGATATCTTTGTATAAAGATATATTTCATCATATTGTCTAATAATATTTCTTTTATATAAGGGTTTAATTGTAAATAATAATGAAAAATTAATTAATTTATTAATTTATTTATAAAATAATTACACATTAATAAAACTTGGGCCAAGATACATAACTGCTTATTACAGTGTCATAGGCTTTGGGGTTGAGGTGCGAAATGGTGGATGTTTTTTGAGGTGGTTCATCCAAAAATGATCTAGTGGTGACCTCCACTGGTTATAAAATCTCTCTTAGACAATTTCATTCAAACCATGAAGCACTTCTTGGCCTTGATCAAGAAAAAATCCCAATGATGATACCTCCCTCCCTGGATCTAACAAATGATATTCATAAGGCATGATTCTATTGGTTGATTCCATCATTTCTTTTTTATGAATTTAATTAACTCTTATCATTACCCTTAATATAAATTAACCCTATATTTCACTTTATAATGACTCTATTACCAACGGTCATAATGCACAGTAGTCATAAAGTCCAATGATCATATTGACCAATGTTCATGTAATAGTAATGTAACAGTAATACCCTAACGGTTATATTTCTAATTAAATCCTATATATAAACCACCAATCATCAAAATTTACTACTTCCTTACTAATGGTTTTTACAATTCATTTAATAATTTCCATCGTATTCCTAATGTTTGTTTTTTTATAATTTTCATGGTAGGTTTAATCTTCCCAGAAAAGTTTGATCATATAGAGTATGCCATTGGGTAGTCATTATTATTTAATTTTTATATCCATGTACTGGTCTTAGCTATAGAAATTTGTTTTATTAATTGATATTTAATATTATTTTGGAAATAGTATTTCAGTTTAATTTTATTTTAAAATATAATTAAATAGTCATTATGAAGATAAAATTTCATTAATTAATAAAAGAAGTAATTTTCTGGTCGTTGTATGATGAATATTCACTCTGTTCTTTACTTATTGTATTACGACTAAATTTTCCTAATGGATTATTTTTATTCATATAATTAGGTTTCTAGATTTTATGTAGGATCCAACCTATAATGGTCATCATAATCATATTCACTCTTAGTTTCATCATACTCATCCTATAGGAAATTAATTGCAATGTTCCCACAACCTATGAAATTAAAGCACTTATGAGGAAGAATGCATTTATGATTCCCTCTTCCTCATATCATGTTTCTAGAAATAAGATAAATGATTCTCATGTGTTCCCCATTATATTTACCTTTTTATTTTAATAGTGGATTATCTTTATTTTCTTTTATATTTAGAACTCTTATAATTTCAAATTCTATTTATTCATTCATATTCTTCTTGAACACCGAGGAGTTTCTCAACTCATAGATGATAGGAGTGTTATAAAGGTAATCAAGAGATAGATCTCTCAAATATTTCATGAAATATATCTTTGGATCAAATTTATTAGTACAACTTATTATTAGATTCTTCACATCAATTGAATCTTCTATATTATCACCCAATTGATTGATGATACTCACCATCTCATTGAATCGTGTGAATTAATCATCAATGTTATCATCATTTTTCATACGAATATCATAAATTTTTCCCACCAAATATAAATATTGGATTCCATTATATTCACATTTCTTTTATATTTATTTTCATGTCTTCCCCATGTCTCATAGGTAATTATAAGTTCCATCACCTTAGGGTATACTTTTTTGAATAGGGATAAAATAATGGAATTCCTTTAATTCTTTTCAACTTATATATTTATATTATCTTCATATGTTTGAGGAGAATTTATTCATAGTTGATTATAATCCACTAAAAAATATCCCTAACCTCGAGGCTTTTTGAAATAAGATATAGAGACATTCGGTTCTTCCATCCATAAATGTTTTTTTTTCAAAGAAGATAGTAACTCTTCCACTATTAACTAAATTCAAACTCTCCATCATCAAATTTCATAAATGGTTGGATATTTTTATAGGGAACCTAGATCTATGATACAAATTGGAGTTCCTAGGTTTGGTTAAATTAATAATAGGGAGAGGGGTAAATCAGTGATCCATTTTACTTTTACAATTTATTTTTTTAATAAACCTATGTAGCTGGTTAAAACATGATCCCATCTTAGTTGAATCATGTAGCCTTAAATGGGTGATACCATATAAAAAGTTCAATTAAATTTTATTTACAAGCTTCAATATCAATGTGATCCTACTTATTTTAAGGTATTGGTAACATAGATTCTATACTATAAATCTATATTAGTACAAAATAATTCAATCACCCAAAAACAATTACATGTAATATCCATAAATACCTAACTTTAAATCTTCCAAAATTCTTTAACTTTGGTCTATAAAATAGAAAATATCATAATGGATTCATTATAATCTCTCCTTTCAATTGATGTGATCTCTCAAAAATCATTTATCTATCTTCTGAAATGATATTTATACTGCTTACTGATAGTTCTTTAAGTGTCCTTATGAACTCTTACTCAAATAGATCATCAATCATGACTATTTATTGATGTAGTATTCATGTTAGCCTTATTGTCCTCTAATTACATACATCAAGATCCTATCCTAATGGTATATGGATCCCTAGAATCTATCACAATATATCTTGATGATATTGTGAAACCATAGGTATCATGAAGTAGTTTCTTCCTATAACGTTCTTCTTAGATTCAACACATCATCATTCTTGTTTCCCTCCTTATCTTTCATCTTTAATTCACACGGAATTCAAAAACTAAACCATAATATATTTTACTTTTTCTCTAACTGAAAATATTTCTTCAAAATGATAAATTTATTTAGTGTTTCGGTTACTCACCATTGTCTCATACCATATTTATATTCATAGAATTATCTTAGATAAAAAAATATTTGAATAAGAAAAATTCACTGAAATTTTGAAGGTTCCACTTTTCTTTTAAAATCAACCATATTAAAATAAAATCTTTGTCATAAATCTACCATATACTTTTAATTTTATTTTCAAATGATTTTGGAATACCACATTTTAATTTTCTATAATAATTTAATAGGTATGAAATTATATTACATATATGCATGAATCATGTAGCAGCATGAAATTTCCTACAACATGGATTTCATTATTATACACCTCTACCTACAAATTATATTTATGGATTATAAAAAACCCACTATATGTTAACCATTAAATTTGTTAACATTCTATTTCTCACATGTTACAAATTTTAACTAAATGCCTAGTGTTATGGAATAATTTTATTATCTTCTAATTTTTTGAGTTTTTAGGAACAAAATCATCTTAAATTCTCACAAAAATAGCCACAAAAAATAAACCATAGTGTTTTTTATTTATTTTCTAGAACCAAACATCATGATCTCTATTTATTCATCAAATAATATCTCAAACACCAACTTTTTTCTTGATTGAAACTCCAAATAAAATAGTTTTAATTACAATCATTATATTGATCATTATATTTATATCTGTGATGAAAACAAAAATAAAATCTTAACATCTATTTAATTCATTAGAATATATAATATTTTATAAACGCTTATTTTCACCCAGTCAACTCTTTTATATATGTTGATGGTTTCACAACACTAGATTTATGTTTACACAAAAATAAATTATGCGTATGTAGAGTAGTTCATGTTTAATAAGTATTGAATGATATATATATATATATATAAATATATGAGGGATTTTTCATTTTTATTTTTGGATATTAGGATAATGATTTTGTAGATTCTTATTCATTACCATTTCTCTAGTATTCTCCCAAAAACTTGTACGTAGATACCATTGACTCATACAACACTTTGGGTAATACTTATACTAAATGCAATGAATCATACATAATCCTATTTTAAATCATACTATATTCATGATATTGCAAGGTTTTTATGTTTCCTTTGAGATAACACAAACACAATGTTTAAAATGAAACATACATAATGTCGGAAATAATTTATATGAAGTCCAAAATTAGATAATTGTTTTATATCTATTTTCAAATTCTAGATTACTTAAAATTAAATCATAGGAACTTCCATATAATCATAGGATATCTAGAACCATATGAAATCTTATTTGAAAATATTGTAAATATGTTTCCTTTATCCACCAATAATTTTCATTAATTTCTTTAAATATCTGCTCCGAAATCTTTATAATTAATTCTTAATTCCCTATGCATATCCAAGAACGTTATTCAAGGTTAAACATTTATCTTCTGATTTTCTTTTTCGTGTAAAATAGTACCAAATAACTTATCTATAACTCATATTGAAAATTTATCATCATCATGTCAACATTCATTGTTAACAAATAATACAATCCATGCATGGGCCTTGCATTTATAAGAGACATTCTCTAATTATATAATCAACCTTATTCTCAAGATGTATTACGATCATGTTTTGTAGAAATTTTTATAAAGCCAGATTATATCCCTTGGATTAATTATACTATTATGAGATTATGAATTATTCCATGGCACACATATGCAAGGTTTTTCATTATTTTTGGGGTGGGTCCCTTATATCACTCTAATGAATCAGGTGGAATTTTACATCTCATGAGATTAGGATGGGACATAAGTGGTATGGATATGTCGAAAATGTTATGGGGCATAGTTTTTTATCCTAATTTAGTAGGTGGTTATCCTTGTAAGTTAAAATATAGATGTATTGGAGGTTTAACATAGCCTTTTTCTGATTTATATATTTACTATTATGCCAAATTATTATGTTATGAATCATACCTATATCTTGATCTCATGAATAATGATTATTGTAAAATGTTTTAAAAAATTCTTCTTATTTTCAAATAAATTGATTAAAATAACATAAAAACACATTTCATAGAAAATCCTCTTATTTTGAAGTTCAATTTAGATTAATTAAAACCCCGAATTTATTTTATTTATCTTGAATATTCATATAAAATAAATTCTATATTGTTATCAAGATGTTTTATTTTAGTGTAGTAAGTTGTAGAAAATTAATGGAATCATAATATGTTAAAGATAATAATTAATGTCGTAGGACATGAACCTTATTTTATAAAGATAACTTGTTTTATAGGAATTGACATGATATTTTTTCTATACAAGATATAAATTGGATTTCACAGTTGAAATATATCATTAGTTTTGATTCCAATAATCACTTGTGATATTTTTATGAGATGAGCTCCCACAACGTGGCTTCTATGTACAAGTAATTCCAATGGATCAATAATTTCAGGTTCATAATATACATAAGAAAGATATGTATAAGAATAAATTTCAAATCATGTCACTCAAAGAATATTGTGAAAAAATATATTTTTGTGTGATTAAATAGATTTAAATGGGTGATTCATAGGGATAGTTAATTTCAAAAGCTACTATATATTTGGAACATCATGGTAAAACTGGTATATAAGGCTAACTCAGTATGAGGGATCCTTTTTAATAGTAATTATATAGAATGAACCTACCATTTAGAGATACAGATTATTGGGGATCATTATAGTATGATTATAACCAAAAATATGTGTCGTATCCCTTGACACAAAAATTTAATACTTTCAATTGATGAAATCACTATAAGATGTAATTATATAACTGAAAATTAAATATTTTTACTAGTGAAAAAAATAACCAAAAAAATTTTACATAAGAATGAAATGGAAAATCCCCATAGTGTCACCTCTAACAATATTATTATAATATAAGGGAAGGGATCATATAAATACTAAAATAACACTGGAATCATTCTGGTTTCCCCTAGAGGCCATTATGTCAACTAAAGTATTTTGATCAAACTATGTGTGACACACATATATTTTTGAAATGAGAAGACCTATACATGATCTAATAATATAGAAAAGAGATCAGTTAGTGGGGATATAAATGGGAAGAAACTTTTCTACTAACGTAGAATATGTTTTGATTATATTAATGTTAATGTTATACCTAAAGTGGAATATAGAACCTTATTTTCATGATGCAACTATTTAATAACTAAAATAACTAAATTATTATAGATGAGAACTTGAGAACACTCTATAAACTGAAAGGAATTATTGAGAAACTAACTTGAAGGTGTTGAATAGATCTATGCAAACATGTTCAACATGAAGTAGATAAGACATGAAAATAAGTTTTCCCTTTAATGGTTTGGGAAAATGATGTAAAAATCTAGTCATCTTACTATATTATAGTCATCAAACGCATCTAAGGATCATGGGTGACACAATAAATCTAAATCCAAATGAAATTAGTATAATTAATATCAATGGTTTTCATTTGTAAAAATTATAAGATTTCACTACTACATGGATATCATCTAAGAATTGAGAAGTTATCTATAAAATTAACTTTGCATCTATAAAAGGGGATGTAAGCCACTTTAAAAGGGATTGATTTTTTTTACAATCTTTTGAATTTTATTATGAACCACAAAAGATGGAAAGCTGTGCACATTATGAATAGTTTGAAAATACTTCCAATAACACCCAATGTTTTGGGACACATTTTCATTCCAAAAAATAAATGTATATAATTCCTAAATATGTTTTTATATCATATTAATATACTTGAACATCATTAGGATATAAGTAATACAAGATATTAAGAAAACTAAAAAATTTGTATTTACTCACAATGAATCATTAAAATAATAATACATGGAAGAAATTAGCACACACAATTAAATATTATATAAAATGGATGATTAAATTCTATAAAAAAATCATAAATTAAAGTGGGATGATAAATATAAATGAATAATATTTTCAAAACTATGAAATTATTTGGGCCATCTTCACCCCTAAGAATCATCCTTAGTAAAACTAAATCTATAATGAGAAAGAACATCATGAATGGAGAAATCATGTTATCAAATAAAAAACATCAACTTTATGAATAAGAAGTGTGATTGGAATGGAATGAATCTATGTGAGGTTTTTAAGGAAATATATCCATTAATCATTATAAAATAGAACATTGTTGTTTGGTATTATACATATAAACATATTACATGTTTATAATTAAAAATATGTTTTTGATATAAATAAAATTTATTTAGAAGTTAATATATATGTGTGTGTATATATATGTAATTTATAAATAATTTATTTCAATTAAAATAAAAGGTTTTATAAAAGAAAAAAATATTAATCCAACTGTAAAAATATTTTTTATTCAATAAAAATTCTTTTTTATGAAATATGTATTAGTATTATATTTACTATATTTAAAGAATGATTTCAATAAAATGAATTAATTAAATAAAATTAATTATTAGTAGAATATGAAAATAAAATACAAAACATCATTAATAAATTATAAGGAATATTAATTTAATTATTAATGTCTAAAGAAACATGTTTTATATACAACCATTATTTCTATATGTATTAACTAATGTAATTTTAAATAAAAAATTTCTCATTTTGGAATTATGAAATTTACTTAATTTTTTATACATTAAAAAATTAATATGAATTCATATTGTGATAACCAATTAGTTTAAAATGAGGATAAAATCATTTAATGGTAGAAGAAATATTTTTTTAATGAACTATTTTTTCTATATATTATATATTTTTATCTTAATAAATTTAATTGATAATTAATATATAATGAATTTATTAAAATTAGTATTATATAAAAACATATAAATTATAATTCATCTAATGATTATTACATGGAATGGAATAAAAATAAATTCATTTTGTGCTAAAAATAAATTTTTTTTCTAAAATTGGCTTTTCACATTTTGCATTTTAATATTAAAATTAATTTTTATCAATTTTAATTTAGTAAAAGAAAATGAATTTATTATTTTTAATTATTGTTTTCAAATTAGGTAATATTTCCAATTCCATTTTTAGTCATAAATATAATTTCCCAAGATAAAAATTATGTTACAATGACAAAGGAAAAGGGATAAATTATGGGGGGTAATAGACTAAAATATAAAACATTTTTGTCACTAAATGAGTTGATAAGGTAATTATTGAAATTCTGTTATCCTATATCAATTAATTTTATAATTTGAATCCATTTTTCATGAGAAATTAAAGTAATTAGTTATTAAAGAATGATTATTTTTTTAAATTCCCCTCAAAGACACATATAAAAAAACCACTCATGTACCCCAATGAACCCACACCTTTCCTATGGGTTTCTCTTAAATAACTACCCAAATTATACCCTTTAAAGTATTCTCTCATATTTGGTAACTTTTGGTCATAAGGAGTCCCAAATCCCTCATTTATAAGAAAACTTCTATGAGAATATTCAAGTCTTAAATAAAAGTGTTATCCTATTTTTAATCATTATTCATTAAATTAATCATCCACCTCTTCTTAATTATTATTTGTTTACTTTAATAAATTTTTATAAAATCATTTATCTTCCATAAAATAGATATTATTACTATTATATGACATCATTTTCCTCATTCATTAGTTATAATACATTTTTATTTTGGGTTAGTTTTACCACTCACATGAATATGTTATATAGTTAACATCATGAGTGGGTAAGATAACATAAATAATGGTAATAAGAATAAATAATTATGAATTTAATGTGTTTTAGTAATTTTGTAATTGAAATATATATAAGTATATTAATTTTTAAATTCAATTTTTAATTGAAATAAAATTCCCAAAATTGTAGATTTGGAGCACCTTTGATTAACCATCACCAAAACATACATAAAATGATTAATAAAATTCAGAAATATATAATAAAATCTATTTAACTTCTATAGACATTACAAAGGTGAATAATATATAGAAAAAAATAAAGGATTAGAACCACCATACCAAAGTTAGCACAGACCAAACAAGGCAATTAACATAAGAATATTAATTTAAAAAAAATATTAATAAATGGGAAATTGAAAATATAAATGAATGGAAAAAATTAAAATTAAAAAAATATAGTTTTTTACATATATGATTAATAAACTTATGTTTATTTTTCTGAGATTTAGTGTGTGTTTGACCAAGAATAAGTCTAAGTTAAGGGTTTTTCATTATAGTTTCCCTTCTTCGAGGCATGTTTCATTTTATACATGAAATTTTATATTATTTTCTATAATTATTACTCCATTAAATTCTCTTATCATAATTAAATTTCATTTCATGGTATTGATATGTCTATTTCATAATCCCTTATTCATATTCTTTTGACTCATTTATTAGTAAAGTTATAAGGGATTTTTTTTAACTCAGTTTCCTTTCACTGAGTAATAATTGAACTGAAAGTATCGTAAGGTAAAATGAAGGTATCATAAGTAATACATTTTTTGATTGATATTTAATATTCAT
This sequence comes from Viscum album, assembly GCA_963277665.1. Classification (NCBI taxonomy): domain Eukaryota; kingdom Viridiplantae; phylum Streptophyta; class Magnoliopsida; order Santalales; family Viscaceae; genus Viscum; species Viscum album. Next base: position 1,873,909,531 of record OY728150.1, on the reverse strand, counting down.
ATGATGGTTTATTTTTTATAATATATTGTCATGATTCTATATAACAATTTTTTTTAATATTTGGTTGGGAAAAAAATCATGAAAATAAATCTGTGAAATGGTTATCAATTGAAACTAATATACATTATAATCAACTAAGTATTAATATTTGGAATAAATGGTTTATTTTAATGAACATATAATTATATACCTAGTTTAAATGAGAATATGAGTCCTCTAGTAATACCATATATTGGAAGGTTGATAGTTTATTATAAATAATATTTTTGAGTAGTGTATGTCTTATGGATACACTTAACTATATTCAATAGCCAGTTATAATTAAAATTGAGAGGATATAAATTTTTTGAAGGGGGAGTGGATAGTGTAATTCGTTAGGTTTTAGAAAAAAAATTATTACCTTAATCTATTTTTTCAGTTCTATTAAAATATTTGAACATTAGTAAGATGTGATTTATACACAATATGAATCAATGTGAAAACGTTTTTATTCACTTATAATATAACATTACCAAAAAATTAAATGAAAAAATAAGTACACAACGTTAATTATTACTGGCCATGGATAATTACACCAATTTAAAGTGAATAAATTAAAAAGGGTCACTGAATATAAAATAATAGTATTTTTACAACTATAAATCCCTTGGATCACCTTTATCCTTGAGAATCACATTTATTACAATGAAACCAACAATGAGAAAGAAGATAATGAATATAGAAATCATATTTTAAAATACAAAATAATAACTAATGGAATGTGAAGTGTGATTTTTGAAGTTGGAATGTAATGCATTTATAAGATGTAGTGGGGGTAATATAGTTGTAACTTGACTATTGTAAAGGGGCATATAGCCATTGGGTGTAATAAAATTAATCATATTACCTATTTAGAATTATCAGTATGTAAATGATATAAATAAATATTATATAGATGTTAAAAAAATATATTTCATTTATAAATATTTTATTCTAAATAAAATTATTTTTTTATAAAAGAAAAAAACAAATCCATTTTTTAAAATATATTTCATTCTAAATTTTTTTTATCAAATATAAATTTTTATTAAATTTATTAAATTTAATGAATGATTTCAATAAAAAAAATTGATGGAATAAAATTAATAATTAGTATAATAAGTAAATAACATCCAAAAAATTGAGTAATTATAAGGAATAATAATTTAAATATTCATAGTCAAATAAATTTGTTATAATTAAGAAAATTATCTTTTATATATTAAATTTTTTTATTTGAAAGTCAAATTTCTCATAATTAGAATGTTAAATTTGATTATATCTATTTCTTATATATTCATAAATGAATAAAAATTCATGCCTTGATTATAAATTTGTTGGGAATGAAGATAAAACCATTTAATAGTAAACCATATATTTTTTAGAGTACTATTTTTTCTATATATATTGTGATTTTTTACATTAATAAATTTAATTTTTCACTAATATATAATTATTTTAATGATATTATTTGTTTATACTATGAAAATATATTTTATAATTCATCTAAATATTTTTAACTGGTAGGGAATAAGAATAAATTAATTTTATGGTTTATAATATATTAATCCTAATTTTTTTCCTATGTTATGAATTCTTATATGACAATTAGTTTTTATCACTTTAAGAAATTTAATCTAAAAATATATATTTCATAACTATAATCATAATGTAAAAATTATCTAATAATCTAAATTAAATTTTTATAAAAATTATTTTTCAAAGTAGAAATATTATTATTCCATGATAAAGGTAACATTAGGTAAATGGGGTAGATTACGAGGAAAATTCATAAAATATAAAACACACACAAAGATATATATATATATATATATATATATATACTATAACTAAATGATAGGATTATGGAATGATCAACCTCAACTTATTAATTTCTATTTTTTCTGCATTAGATCCACTTTCCTTGAGATGTTAAATTCTTTATTCCTTAAAGAATGGATATCTCTACACACCACAACCCACACCTTTATTTTGGTTACCTATTTAATCCTTTAAAAATATCCCTTTATAAGAAGAATATCTATTGTTTTGTGACATCTGGAAATAATAATGATTCTTAAATCTACCATTTCTAAGGGACACTTTAAGGGAAGATTCAAGTCTTCAACGTAAGCATTACCCTCCCCTTAATCATTTTTATCATATTCATACAACTCTTCATAAATATGAGTTATCATATGAAAAAATGTTTTTTAAAATAATTATTATTTTTAAATCGATATTATTTATATACTATAAAAATTTCTTACTCATTAATTAGTTATAACATGATCTTATTTGAGTAGGTTATACCATCTACATGAATGACCTTATGAAATTTAAACAATAAATTACTAATAAAACATAATAATAGTAATAAAATATAATAATTACTAATTTAATATGTTTTAATAATTTATAATGGAAATATATATTATTATTTTCATTAATAAAAATCAATTATTTTTTATTTAATTGAAATTCAAAAAAAGATATTTTGTCCACTCTCGACGAACCGTCACCAAAACATCCGTAAAATGTATATTGAACTTAAAAACAATTCAAAAACATATATATGACCACCGTGTAAATTTTTTAGGTGATAGAGACATGATAAGAGATCAAGGATTGAAACCGCCATTCCCAATCTAGTGTAGAATAAACAGGACAATTAACCCAAAAATATAAATTAAAAAAAAATGGGAAATAAAAAACTATAAATGAATTGTATCTATTAAAATAAATAAAAATATGATTCTTATATAGACTAATGATAAAAATAAATTTATTATACATGATTTTAGAGACTATCCGACCAATCAAAAGTTTGAGGTATGGGGTTTTCAATTCAATTTCGCATTATTGAGGAATGCTTCATATTATGCACCAACTTTTCCTTTATATGATTTAATTAATGCCCTATTGACTTCTCTTATTATAAATAAAATTTATTTAATAGTATTTATAATAATATTTCATGATCTATACTTTATATTATCTAGATTTTTTATTACCAAATTTGTAAGGTGTTTCTATAAACTCAATTTACTTTCATTGAATTATATTCTTTTTTTCATGAACACTATTATTATAAGTTTCCACATTTTAACTTTTGATTTTATTATATTTTACTTCATATTATATTTCAATGGATTTTATTTCTCTCTAATAATCCTCTTTTTTGTTAATTCTTACATCTTAAAATAATAAATCCTAAGGGTTTTCTCATCTAAATTTTTATTCATTGACATAAACTTCGTGCTCAACATTTTTTTTCTTATTTATGATGTATACCTAATCATAAATTTCTTTTTTAATAATTTTTATTAATTTAAAAGGATTTAATAGTCTGTCTAATATTATCTATTTAAGGATTTTGTTCAAAATTTACCAAATTCGTAATTTTTTTTTCTAATCTAACATTGAATTCAAAATTTTTTATGACTAAATTTCCATTTAAGGAAACCTATATTTTATTTATCTATAAAAAAAATTTAATTTATTTCCATATATTTTATTCGAGGGTATACATGTCTTATTAACATTTCACATCACTTTAACCCAAAAATGCACCCTATATTTCAACTAAGTGGAGCTGAATTTATCTTGAATTTTTGATCAAGAATCATTCTCATACATATTTATATTCATTATTTTGTTTTATAATTTTTTGTCTCTATACACATATTTTTTAATAAATTAAATTTTTTATTATCTTTGATTTTTTTACAAAATAATAAATTTAACATCTTTTTTATGTTTTCTACATGGTTCCTTTTTTATTATCTTGGACTTTATTTACAAAAGTGTGAAAAGAATTACTTTTTTTAACATTTTTTACATGATAAAATACCCCTATCTTCTTAAAATTTATTTAGAATTATTCCTTTCTATGTTTTCATGGTTTTATAAGGTAATTTTCATTCTCATTATATTAAAAATTATTTCCTTCTAAAAATAATGTTCCCCAAAAAAAATATATTTACTCGTACTTCTTAAATTTCCTTTTGATTATTATGAAATAGTATTTTTATCTATATAAACATCACTTAAATTTTATTATTTTTAGTTTAGTTCCAATGTCCAGTGATATATTTGAGATATGGAGGGTGTTAATCAATGTTCCTTGTTTCCCTTTATGATTTCATCTCTTTTGATCAACCTATGTTGTGACAACATAGAAATAAACTTAAAATAATTACTTGTCATAAATAGAAAAAACCATTACATACATTCCCACAAAATTTTATGTTTGATATTTAGTGAATTATGAAAAAGTTAACTAATAAATCCCATGTCTTTCTCAAATAATGGATATATTTACCAAAAAATTAACAACTACTTAATCCATGATAATCCTTTAATATATCTATTTTTTTCAACCATGTTATTTTCTTCTAGATGTATAATGTGTACTAGTTTTCTTAATGACCAGGGGAAATAAGAACATTTTGAGGGTGATATTCAACACATAGTAATGGAAAACATATACCATAATCTATCACATAATAAACAACGCAAGAATAATATGGTATGAAATAAAGGATAATAAAATAATTCCATATAATTGGTTATATGATCTTGAAACAAATACATGGATGATATAAATAATAATAATCTAAAGGAATGAAATAACTAAATTCATGGTGGTGGAATTAATTAGGAAGAATATATTGACCTTTTCCATCAATACCTCAACTAATACATTATTCTTTACATAAAATTCACAACCAAGGAAACATGTTCAAATTGGGTAAGAATACACTGAATACCCAAAACTTTTGTCTCATGAAACTAACCAAAGCATTTAAGCGCTATATAATTCCAGTATCCACATATCACTTCTTTATTTATAATGATTTCACCATATAAAAGATATTATTGTCAATATTATTCCTAATCTACTTTATTAAGGAATCAATAAACATTATTATTGAGATAAAAAATCTAAAATATCAATAATTTCCCAGTTAATAATTGGTATAACATGTAAAAAATCCATCAAGGGGAATAATGAAGATGGTTAAACAATACATAATCAACTTTACTTATCAATTCATAACTATTATAATTAGAAAATGAACATTATAGATTTCAATACTTTCCCTATTAAATAAATATTTATAATACATCTAGAAAAAAAGGTGTATGGCTAAAAGAACATATCCCACCTATAACCTAATAAATTTTAAAATATGTTAAAATAGTTGAAAAACACCATAACAAGAAGAATAATTTGAATGGTGTCACATAACAAAGTCATTGGAAGAAAAATCATTCCTATAACATGGGATAGTTTGGAAAGAAAAATAATGAATAATTTCCCTTATAGACAATGGATTCAAATATTTTTAAAGGATAATTAGTATGAAATGACATTAATAAATTATTTAAGGAATATATAAGTACATTATTAAAATAATCCAATTAATATGGTCATAGAAGAGAAATATTCCTAGATATAAAAAATTTGTTGGTTTAGTTTTCTTATAATGGGTAAATAAAGAGTCAAGGGGAAATTAAATAGTAAGAAAATGTGTAAAAAACCAAAAAATCACCAAAGTAGGTAAAATTTATGGAGGTTTTAGAATGAAATTTCATTCACTTTTCTAGATGTATTTTATTTCAAATGCATTTTGGATTTTGAAATTAAAATTGGAGAAGAAACAATTACATATTGGGTAACATTATAATAAAAAATCCAATTATAGAGAGAGCATGAAATTTATCTTTAAATATCATAAATGATAAATAATAAATGATATAAAAAAATATATAGTGATTCCATTTTTATGAAATTACGTGCATAAGAAAATACATGTCTCAAATAATAGAGTTTGAGACAAAAAAACTTTTACTGTAATGGTAATGTAAGAACCAAGAATGAATAATGGGTTTAATAACAAATATACATTAAAGTACCTTGAAAATATTGTTATTCATTATACATAAAATAAATTAGAGTTGTGAATATATCATATGTGAAGATCCATCCTTAATCATTACATATGCCAGTGTTTTTGAACTATAATTTTCTTAATATTCCAAGGTTTGTTTCGGTTTATAGTTTTTGAGTATTAGGAAAAACTATTACAAATTAAACCCATAAATTACAAGTGGAAACTTATACTCTATATCTATTTTCCAAAAAAAACTTCTTAAAATAAATCATGGTTTGGTTTTAGGATAAATATTTATAATTTTTATCTTAACCTCAACCTTATTCCCACTCATCCTTAAACCATATGAAAAACATTTTAAAAATGTGGTATGAGAACAAAAATTTCTATAAGGGATATAAAAATAAATAAAACCATTATTCTAATTAAAAACATTAAAATCTATAATATACTTTACTACATCAAGTTATTCTTTTATATTATGGAATTAATCTATTTTTCCTTCTTAAAAAGGGAATCCCTAGGTATGGACTATTCAAACCATCTACACAAAGTAACCCCCCCCCCCAACGAAGGGATCACTCTGGAGAGAGACCTATTCAGGAAGGAGTCCTTACCAGATGAGATGGAAGAGAATATTGGAGGGTGATAACTCAACTAGTGATGGTTTGATACAGTAATCTATCAACATTGGTGGGTTGCGCCTCATTTTTAACACTCGGCCAGGGACTGAGTGACCCGCAAAGATGAGAGGATCTGGTGGAAAGAGAAATTCTCCCAAAAGAGTGATATAAGGAATTGAACCATGCACCTCCCAAAGAAAATTTTATGTTATTACACTATCCAAAAAAACATAAACATTATAAAAGTGAAATAAACATGTTATTGGGTAACAAGGTATAGGTGGTAATCACAATAGGCCTGTCCTGGGCCCAACCCACAGCATCACATGCCCCCAGCTAAATTTGAGCGTGGAAGGACTCAAATCTATTCCAAGTACATCTCTAGGGAGTGGTAACCTTACACGGTACCATGAAACCAAACCCCATTCAACATATCTAATTCATAGTTTCTATATGAAAAAAATACCTTTTTCTCAAAGAAAACTTTTGAAACCCATAGAAAACATAGATAAAACATGTTAAAAACTTAGGGTATAATTAGAGTATCTACCATAGACAATCATGGAATACCTTCATGGTTAAATTTAGATCATTAAATTAGATAAACAATTGTATATAATAATTATTAACCATCATAGATAATATTGAAATAACCATTATAGTACATTCCCATTATCACTTAGGAGATACCTAATTAGTTATCTCCATATTGTATGTGGAATAACCGTATGGTAAAATTACATCTCCCAAGTACCCAATGCATTTGAGGTTATAACATAACCTCCCTTACTTGGTTTATAATAAAACCACCCATCATCATAACAATGCCCAAGAACCATATCATAATTATAAATTATGAAACATTGCATCATAAAAGCATTATTAATGAAAATAACCATTTAATTTTGAAATCACTTATTTTTAGAAAAATTTAGAACAAAAAAGGAAAATATAATTATTAAAATTAACTATGTAATATTATAAAGGAATATTAAATGAGATAAGGAATCATGGTGGAGGTAAAATACCAATATTCCATAAGGTTAATAAAATAATCCTTCCATATTTTTTTTTCAAAAAAGTAAAAAAGTTCCTTGTTAGGAAAATGAAAAAAAGATGAGTTTCAAAGAATTTTTTAAAGTAAAAAATGGATAAAAAGGAATTTCAAAAATCATAGATTAATAATAAAAAAAATATTCAAATAATTTTATAAACTAATCATTTTCATATGGAAGAAAAAGAGATTTTTAAGGGAAATTTTAAAAAGTTAATTTTTTAAAAGAAAGTACCTTACCTTAAGTCTAAATTGTCCCAGTACATTTCTTATAATCCTAAATAATAAACATAGGTTAATTATTTACTTATATAAGAAACTTTATCAAGTTCATTTTTTATTTTTTATCACTTAGTACAATGTGAATTTTTTAATCATTTGAATTTAAATTAGATGTTTTGACGATATTCGACACTTCAGTCCAAAATAAATTTGTATGGTTGACTATAGTAAAATATTTATTCATTAAATTATATTAAAAATAATATTCATGAAATAATTATCACTTTTATACATTAATTATTCTTTTAATTTAAACTATTATATATGGTTATGAAAAATTAACTACATTATAATCATAGAGAGTATATTGTATGTATGCATGAGTAACGTTTCCAATTTTCAATGATCATTATATAAATAAGGTAATTGTTATATTATGTTTTGATAATTATAATAATATATATATATATCATTTTAATTATTTAAATATTCTTATATATATCATCCATGTGATGTGGTGATGAAAAACAAACCACATCACTTTGTGGAGATGGTAGTCCACACGTATGCATGAATGGTGTTATAATTTTTATGTGCATGTAAAAGTAAAAAATAAATGAGATATTATCAAATTATAATGATAAATATTTCATCAATATCATATATAAACAATTATTCTATCATTAGAACTAGTCTTGAGAGACCGTAATGGAAAAATAATTACATTAGTTCGTGAGGCGGTAGTCTGCCGTACCCACGAATGATGAATTATTTTATCATTTAATAGAAGTGGAGATGTATATAGATAATTAAAATAATATAAAAAATATAATTATATATAGGATACATTATGTATTATTTTATCATGGTTGAATAAGGTTCGATAGATGTGGATGAATAAACAAAACAGAAATGCTCGATTAAAAACGATACCTCTTCTACAGACAATCTTCTTTTATTAACACCATAAGACCACTACAGATGCAATTATTCCTAAAATAAGAAATATATAATGAGTATAAGTATTAAAATAAGGTATTTGGGTAGGTGTTTCTTGAAAAAATGGTTTTTAAGTGATATGGAATGGGAATAAGAGGTTTCTTTTTTTTTATAAGAGGGGAGGGGCACTCTCGAAACCTATCAAAATAAAAAATTAATTTAAAATAATATTTAATACCAAATAGATTAAAACTTATCAATTTAAAATATAAGGTGATTATATTTTGAAATAACCTCATATAATAAAAATAATATATTTTTTCTATATTTCTATACTTATATTATAGTTTTAACCCTTATTTTACCCCTTTAACTCTTACTGTGACAACATAGATCATTATATTTTAAGGGTCAATATAGTTACTGTAAAATAAAAAAAATCCAATAAATGGAACATGTTTAAAATTTTAAAACTTATCCTAATCAATTTTAATAATTTAATTTTTATATGAATTTTTTTTATTTAATAATTTCTTATTATTATAAAATATCAATAAATTCAATTTTTAGAACTATTAATTACAATGACTTTAATAATATCAAGATAACACTTACCATTATAAAAAAACATTTTAATTATACCCATAACATTTTAAGGGAATACATAAAATTTATTTATCCCATGAGGTATCTCAAATTATATTTATTTTAGAATCTTTAATTTCATTTATTTGATTTCTCCATCAATTAAATAATTACAGTATCAATGTTGTAAAAGAATTTAAGGTAATTATATATTTATGAATATTTAAAAATAAATTTCCATGATGAAGATAAATATTTTATTTTTCAAAATAATATTAATAGACAAAAATATCCTCTTGATAAATGAGCATTAAAAATATTACACTTATTAAGAACAAGAGTGTGACATGTTTGACATTTCATTAAATAAATTACTATAAAGGTCATAATCCTTTCCAAGTAGCCCTAAAAGGTCATAAATTAGACCATTAGATGATTATGTTCTATATTAACTCATTAAATAAAATTTAGTTCAGTTTTTGGGGTCATTTTATGGTTATTATTATTTTATTTTTAATCTAAATTGCTCGATTTACCCTTTACCATGGTAACCAAAATTAATAAAGTTATTATTAATATTGAAAAATAAAGAAAAGTTTATTTAATTTGGAACCAATGATTCCAAATATCAATTTTTTTTAAAAAAATTAAATATATAGCTTCATAATTTCATTTAAAATTAAACCGTTAAAACACAATTAAATTTTTTTTTTTCCGAAATGTCACTTTTCAAATATACTTATTTTATAATAAATTAAAGTATTAAATCCATTTAAAAAATAATAATTTCAATATATTAAATCAAAATGAACTAATAAAAATTTAAAAATAATCCAAAATATAATTTTACCATGTGATTATTTTAAAATGAAATTATGTTTTCAATAAAAATTAGTAATTTTCACTATTCCTTGAAAAAACAAAATTCTCAAAAAATTATCAAAAAATAATTTTAAGATAAACTTGACATGATGAATTCAAAAATTAAATCCATTTTTTCAAATAAAGGTTCTTGAACTTCTTAAAATTATAATATTCAGTTATCAAAATAATAAAGACACGTTTTTTAGGAAAATATATTATTGAAGATTAAAATGTATTTTTTAATATTCTATTAATTATTAAAAATAATATATTAATACAGTATAAATGGGTAAAAATTTTATATATTTCATTATTTAGGTAATACTATTCATTCCCACTAATTTAACATCTTGGTTATAAGAGTTATATTTAAATAATGATATTATTCGTCTAAGATCAGTGTTTCATATCTTTTAATTTATCAAAAATAGTTTTTTCTTTTAAAATATCATGTTGTTAAATTATCCCCCTTCAATAAATTTCATCCTAAAATTTTATAATTTGGTTGTGTAACCAGGGTTTGACTATTCAAAATATCATTACTGAAAACCCACATCATAAAAAATAATAATAAAACTTCCACTTGAAATGAGATAAAAGGAAGTATGTTGTTCAAATGTAATAACACTATATAGGTTTCTATATAGGAAAACGTGTACATAGAAGATAAAATATAATTACCAAGGACTAATAGAGAGTGATAGGGAGTATGGACATGAGAAAGTTAACCACCACAAAACAAAATAACATTGATAAGTTAAGAGGCCATTTATTTATTTCTTATAAAAGAAACCAGATAATGTTTTTAATTAAATTAAATTTTCCTAGAGTCTATGAATTACTTTACCATCTATACTAATATCATAAGAAAATATAATTTCTTGAAAACTAGAGTTTCGTCCTTTAATCAATTTCCATCATAAACTCATCTTTTTCTCCAAATGATGAGTATGAATTATTCATGCTTGAAGCACTATAATAAACATCTATGGATCATAAAATCAAAAAAAGAAAAACAATCTATTCCTCTAATATTTAGGAATTATCAAATTCCAAAATGGTTAAAAAAATGTATGATAATTTCGAATAAGAATAAAAATTTATATAATAAAAAAATTATCTAATATCTAAAATTCAATAGTAATACCCAAATGTCAACATATATCATTCAGAAAATAAATATCTTTAAAATTCCCCACAAATATTCTATACTAATATTGAAACACAAATATTGTAATAATTTGCTCACATAGTCTTCTAAGAAAACATTAATATTTATCTTAATATCCTGTAAATTACTTTTAAAGTATCAAACCAAAATTTAATTCCTAGAATCATAAAATCTCAAAGATGTGATAATCATTTCTATAAATAACCTGATTCACTATAAATCTACAATAAAATCATACATGATTCCAAAATTTAATTCATCCTTTCATTCTTAAATAAAATTCCATATTATTCTTGTAGATACCCTATTTTTTCTTGTAAGACATTGAATTATATCTAGAAATATATTCAGAGCTAGGAGATTATAAGACACATGATTCTGAGGCCTAGTGTACCCAAAATAAATTTATTAAAAATATTAAATATATTTTATATTTCATAAGTAGTGTTTTGTTATAACTCTTAAACTAAGAATCGAATAAAAAATATGGGACCATAGTTGAATCTGGAACCTGTGGTTTACCATAGGCTTGAACTAAAATTAGTTTATTAGTATTTTTGGATAAAATAACCATTGGATAGTGTGTTAAATTGATTAATTAAATAATTAATTTAATTTATTCATTAAATCGCCTAAACCTAATTCCATATATAGGTTCAAATTTATAGATAATATTTATGGTTGGTCACATAACCCTGGGACCATTAAGAGGAGAGTTACACATTCTTTGTTGGAAGATTGATATTAAACAATGATGAGCCCTTAGATCCTATTGAATCAAGATGCAACGAATGCAACTAATCTTACTCCTTCATTGGAAAGTTCATTCTTCATCAATGAGCCATCCAGATTGAGGAGGCACTCATCATATGTGGATTTATACCCTTGTGATTAAATGATTAAGCATGATAATCCATATTTCTTTGGCCTAGGTTAAATTGGATCCTTTTCATGCTCCCATATATCAGATTTAATTTATTTATTCAATTTATCCCTATTATTCCATGTTTCTCACCCTGAATATCACCAATTTGAATTTTTTAGCCAAGAACTCTTGGAAAAAATTTATTTCACTCTTGTTTATATGCTTCCCCAACCCATTTGTTGCACTATTCACTATTGGACCATGGGGACATGATTCAACTATTGCCGAGCGATATCAAGTGTGATTGGACCCCTAGATTCGCAGTAGATTCGTGTATGAAGAACATATCAATGATTTGGTGATGTATCATGATGTATTGTTGGATTTTTCTGTTGATTCCTATAGATATGGGATCCGAAATCGAATGGATATGGAGAGAGGCACATGGGGAATGTGATAGACCATTGTAGATCAGGAGACACCAATTTCTAGCCATCCATGGGCCAAAATCGATGAATAGAAGTTTTCCACTTCGATTTAGGGTGAGTGGTAGGTGGAAATGGTAGTAGAGAATCCAAATTTAGATCATGGGGAGAGAAATTAGAATTATGGGAAAAAAACAAACTACATGTTGTGTAGTATGAAGAACACAAAATGTGTAGGGCCCTCACTACAACAGTAAGGGTTTCCAGGTGTGATAAATATCACACTCTGTGTGGGGCCCCCACATGGTATGTGATCCGGCGATGGAAACCCGATGTGTACTATGAGAGTATATAGACATGAGAATGAATAGAGTATATGATCCATGTACATTTATATGGGAACAGACAAAGTAAATGAAAAGTGTACACAGACATGAAAAAGGTACACAGACTGGACCAAAAGCATGGGCAGGACCCTGTGTGGCCGAGGCATTCCATGTAGTCCTCTTACATGCAATGTAGGGATACTCAGGTAGTGATTCATGTATGTTATAGGAAATTTCTAGGTAGAAGGGTGGGGTTAGACATCATATGGGTCCCCTTACACACCATATACCCTTCCTTTAGAGGAAACTTCTATCTATAGTATCTTCTTCATTTGGACACGGATTCTAGCCTGTGAGTACCCTATCCAGAGTGTTTTTACAAATAGAACATGATGGTGGAATTCATAGTATACTTTGAGATATAATGAAATATGTTTCAATTTTTATGATTCTTGAGGAGATGTTTGATGATGGTAGTGATGAGATAAGATCAGCAAAGACATTATAGATTCACCCTCCTACTGGGAAAGGTCATGAGTCCTCTATCTATAAATTAGAGTGGAACCATCCTACTAGTACAGGGAATGTGTCCTCTATCTATCTATCAATGTGGATCCATCCTATGGGGGTATGAAATTGATCCTCTACTATTAGAGTGGAACCATCCAACCAGAACAAGGCTTGTGTCCTCTATTGACTACCTAAGTTTCCCTTCTACCGGGATAGGGTATGGGTCCTCTATTGGATACCTGAGTGGAACTCTCCTGTGATGTTAAGGAATGGTTCCTCAAAAACTATAGTGGAAACCTCTCATAGAATTAGGTAATGGGTCCAATACCTATTGATTGGTAACCTCATCTGGAGTCTGGGCACCGGTCCTCTACCTACTAAGTGCCACCCTCCAGTGATGTTTGGGCATGGGTCCTCGGCCAAAAAATTGGAACCCACATGTTGGGACATGAAATAAGTCCTACATATACTACTTGAGTGGAACCATCTTATTCTACCAAGGAATGAGTCCTCTACCTAGAGTTTTTCTCTCCTCAACTATGCGGTACAATGGTGAGATATGTTTTGTTATGGATGTTTCTTTGGACAGACACATAAGATGTCAGGCTAGAATATTAGATGGAGATCCCCTTTCTCTCTCATTTAGTCTTCTGTTATAGAGAATATATATATATAGCTATTTATATATCCTTGTTGTTGGATTCATTTATCACTTTATATGGTTTGATCTATTTACTTATATCATGTCTCTTAATAATCCCCCCCATCTTTCATATGCTAACTCATTTTAAAAATACCAAAAATATTCCTTTTAGAATATTTTAAACAAATATATAAAATGGTTAAAAATGATTTTAAAAAATCTTATATTAATAATAAAATCCTTTTATAAATAATTTTTATAAAAAAATAATCTGTATATTGAAGAAAATTAGTGTTTTAAGTGAAATGCTAAAAATATAATTTTTTAAAAGAAATTTCCTTACCTTAAGTCCAAATAATCACATACGTTATTTATCTTCATGAATAATAAACTAAGGTTAATTATTTACTTGATTAATAACCATTTTCATGTTCATTATCCATTTTATATCATTTCTTATCATGTTAATTACTTAATCCTTTAAATTCACTTTGGGTGTTTTGATGATATTTGGTACATAAGTCCAAGATGACTTTGGTTGGTTGACTATGGTCAATTTGGTCAAAATTACATCATATCCATAATAATATTATTGAAACAATTAGAACTTTTATAAATAAATTTTAATTTTAATTTCAACCATTATATATGGTTATGAAAAATGAACTACATTGCAATCATGGAGAGGGTCTGTCGTATGTACACATGAGTAACATTTCCATTTTTCAATGATCATCACAGAAAGAAGGTAAGTATTATCTTATATTTATAGAATGATAATATCATTATATATATATATATATATCAAATTAATCCTCTAAATATACTTATATATATATATATCATCCATGTGATGTGGTGATGAAAAAATAGTCACATCGCTTTGTCGAGGTATTAGTCCACACATTTGCATGGATGACGACATCATTTGTCTATGCATGTAAATGAATGAACATAATTGATATATTATATTTTCAGAATGATAAATATGGAATTAATATCATAAATGAACATTAATTCCATCATCAAAATGAAAAACCATGGACTAAGGGAGCCTTGGACGTTGTGATGGATTCCTTTGCTGTTCTGTGCTCTAAACTTGATGATGATATTTTTTGGATTCATACTTGAAGCTAAATGGATTCGGTTAACCCTGATTAGGAATGATCGTTCCATCCTTGTCATTACGACCCAGCCAATGGGTCGCCCATCTCTTGTCCTTCTAGAAAAACGATGTCTTTTGTGGAATCACTTGCAAGATTTTCTTCTTTGGATGGGAATCAGTTCAAACCTCATATCATCAAGTGTTCATGTGAAGGTTCTTTTACGATGGTGGCTAATCCGGAGGTAGTTAAACAGCGTATGGAATCCTACAACTTCTCGGTGATGGGTTGAATTTCATACGAATGAGGGGGAAAACCTTGGTCCTATGTGAACCTAAAGGAATTCATTTCACATTGCTGGAACCTATCGAGTTAGAGGCTTATCCCAATAGGTAAAGGATACTTTCACATTATCTTGTGTAGTCAGGAAGACCACAATACAATTTGGTGTTTTGGAACTCTTAATTTGAAACTAGGGATTCTGCGTTTCTCATAATGGGATCCAAACTTCAATCCCTTCACACAATAACATTCTATTTCTCGGGTCTGGGAAAAGATTCACGGACTCCCATAGATCTACTGGCACCCCAAAATTCTTAATTATCTTACCACAGTTATTGGGAATCCCTTAAGGATTGATCATTTCAAGATTAATGGTGACATTTTCCTATTTGCTAGAGTCCTGATCGAGATTGACATGAAACTATCTCCTCCAGAACGGGTTCCACTTGATGTCAATGATCCACTTATTGAGGTAAGTTTTGAATTTGAAAACATACCCAAATATCATGAGCACTGCAGAATGGTTGGGAACACCATAGAAAAGTGTATAATTGGGAAAACAATTCCAAGCCTGTCTCTAAGAGTATCTTCGTTAAGGATACATGTTGAGGGAAAAATGTAAATTTTATGCACTATGTGAGAAAAGACTCCAAGGAAAACTCAAAAGAAATCACCTGGGAAAATAAGGGTAGTATGAGTATGTCATGGGTTGAGTTGTTTGAAGAGGATGAAATACAAGGTAGGGCTTCCAATCAAACAGATGATGGGGTTTATTTTAAGACAGAAATTGGGCAAGAATCTAGATTTCACTAGACGTTAGTAGATTATAGTTTTTCATTTTCTCTTAGCATGCAATATTAATCTCTTACTTTTGATATTTTAACAATAGATTTGCTGAAAACCACTGCTCTGGATGACAGTTCTGAGGCTGATGACACCCAAGGATCTCTCCCAATGCAGGAGTCTGAGCCCACTCATGATATCTGCACAGAGAATGAAATGAAAAAATCATCCCCTACCAAGCCATCCTCTATACCCATGGAACATATAAGTAGATAAAATACACCATAATAGGACAAATCAAACATATTCCATAAAAGATAACTAAGTAGATCTAATAAAAACAAAGAGGCTAAGCGAAATAAGAAAGAGGGTATCATCCCCATTCATAATTAATGATGAAAATCCACTACTGGAACTACCCTGGAATGGCCTTAGGTTCCCTTAGGCTTCTTATGGGTAATCATCAGCCTCCTCTCATAGGCATATCTAACCCTAAATCTAATAGCTTTAATACTGGTTCCCCTCTTGCTATAAATGGTTGTTATTTGATTAGTTATGTTCAAGATGCCTCGGGACTTGACAAAATTTGCTTTCTTGATCATTAGAGAGTTTAAAATCCTTATATTGTGCTAGTGGACGAATAAGTTATTACCTGTGGCTTCCTCAATTCTAGCCAGATCTCCTTCCGTTCCATGGTTTTTGAATCCAACTGCTATATCAGAAGAATATCTCTTTGGAAGCATATAAAAGAATTATCCAGCTTTATCTCGGGTCCATGGGTAGTCATGGGTAACATTAATGCCATTTTACATGTGGATGAGAGTATGGGACATGATTCCAATGTTACTTCAATGCGTGATTTCATAAATTGCATTGAGGATTCAAACCTTATTGAAATTAATCTAATTGGTGCAAAATATACTTCGTATTGGAGGCATGTAACTGGGATCCGTGCGAGAAAAATTGATTCTGCCTTGGAAAATGACTCTCTTCTGGGAAGTTGGAAAACCATCTCATGTCTTACTCTTGTGAGACATAACTCAGACCACCATCCAATTCTTTCTACATTCACTGCCAAGGGTGACAAACTTCTTATCCCTTTTCGGTTTAATAATGCTTAGACCACTCTGCCAGAGTGCTTCCAACTGGTGAATGAGAACTGGAAAATGCCAGATTGGAATGGTAGCCCTCTTATTTGTATATAAAAGATGAAATCTCTCAAGGTCATTATGAATAAGTGGAGAAAACATAAATTTAGCCTCTTGGATCAACAAATTGATGTGTTGTAAAGCTCTCTCCATGAATTTCAAAAGACATCACTAAAATCAATTTCTTTGGTGATAAAGAGAATGAAGTCAGTATGGCATCTAATTTTAATGATCTTCTAAGACTTCGAGAAAACATTCAATGGGAGCTTCATAAAGTCAAGTGGCTCAAAGATGGGGATCAAAATACTAAATATTTCAGTACCCTACAGAGAGTTAAAAATTTTCGAAGGCCCTTTATTTAATAAAGGATGATGATTTTATTTTGGATGATCGTACTAGTCTCCCAAACTATATTGTTTCCTACTACACTAGTCTATTTAATGATACTCAATACAATGAGGATATTAGGAATGACATTATTTCCAAGCTTTTCACTGAAAATGATAATCTCTTTCCCATATCTACCCCCTGGACACTGAAATCAAAGATGTGGTTTTTGGGATAAATTAAGGGAGTTCTCTGGGACCGGATGGTTTCACTAATCATTTCTTTCAAGTATATTGGGAAATCATTAACTTAGATGTTTGTAAACTAGTTAAGAATTTCTTTTATGAAGGTTCCCTTCCTCAAAGTTATAACACTAAGTTTGTGGTTTTAATCCCAAAGGTGGAAAATGCAAGTGATATTGCTCAATTTATACCGGTTTCCCTTGTCAACACTATCAACAAGATCATCACCAAAATTATTGCAAATCGACTTTCTCATGTCACTGGGAAAATCATCTCCCTGAATCAATTTGGTTTTGTAAAAGGGAGGAAAATTCAGGATTGCCTTCTCACTGCTTCTGAATATGTCAAACTTCTATAGAGGTCTACTATAGGGGGAAATATTTCTCTCAAATTAGACATCAGAAAGGCTTTTGACAAAATTGATTGGAATAGTATTGGTCGCATTTTATATGAGTTTGGTTTTAATGAAAGGTTTATTCAATGGATCAAGGCTCTTATCAGCTCTGCAAACATATCCATTCTCATTAATGGATCCCTAGAGGGTTACTTCAAATGCTTAAGAGGATTGAGGTAGGGAGACCCTCTCTCTTCCACTATCTTTATCATTGCTAAAGACTACCTTAGCAGACTTCTCCTTCACATGACAATTTTTGGTGAACTTAAGACAATTACAGCAGTAAGAGGTATTTCTGCCCCCTCTCACCTGATCTTTGCAGATGATATCATTATCTTCACTCATGGTGATAGAAAAAACATAAAAAATCACAAGAAGTATTTACTACAATATGAGCAAGTCTCAGGAAAGGAGGTCAATTTGAGAAAGTCGTTTATTTATTTCGAAAAGGGTATCTCTGCCTCAAGGAAATCCTGCATGATAAATGATCTGTGAATACATGAGGGGTCACTACCATTCACCTCCCTCGGAGTCCCCAAGTGCTTTGGTAGACCTTGACCTTCTCACTTTGTTGAAATTGTGATCCATGTTAGAAGGGCTCACTCATCTTAGAAAGGAAAATCTCTCTCTATGGCGGGCAGGCTTTTCTTAGTTAAACATGTTGCCACATCAAAACTGGTCTACTCTTTCATGGTTTACTCCTATCCTACCTCGGTAATAAAAATCTTAAACTCCTTGATGAGGAATTTTGTGAGGAGTGGTAGTATAATTGAATGAAAGGTGATTACTGCTCCTTGGAATAGTTGTTTTAAACCTTGTCCTAAGGGAGGGCTTGGGCTGAAGAACCTCAAACTCTTTAATCGTTCCTTGCAAGCACAGTTCATATAGAGGCTTATTAATGACAAGTCACAGCCCTTGTACTTCCTCAGATCCAAGCTCCTTAAAAGGCTTATTGATGGGAACATGTCCAATGTTCAATACTCAATTTGGCCTGGGCTGAAAAATATATTTCATAATATCAACTCTCAATCTCACTGGATAGTGAGTGCTCAATCCTCCCTCAAATTGATAGTGTTTTCATAACTAAAAATGTCACTGATTTTGATTCCTCTATTAGGAATCTGTTTGAGAATATTTATGATCTTCCTCCCAATATTGCTAACAAGGTTGAAAACTATGACTTCCTTGAGGGAGATGACTTGCTTTTGTGGGAACCTAGTACAAATGGGATCCTTGATTTTAAAGGCTACAACAATCATCTTATTCATGGGAATAGCAATGGGATTGAAACATTCAATAAAAAATGGGTGATGCCTTCCCGCTTTACCTTGTTGTGGCAACTTTATCTTAACAAATTTCCTATTGATGAGAACCTGAAGCTATTTGGAATCAACCTATGTTCAAGATGAAATTTATGCCACTAGAACCGAGAAGACCTAAAATATATTTTCCTCTTCAGCAACAAATCTACTGCACTCTGGATATATGTCTTTGAACTTTTTAAAGTGTTTCCTCCAAATACAAATGAAATTTCTAATTTTCTTCAGGCCATAGCTATTGTTTAACTCTCAAAGCAGGTAATAATTACCTTCCTGGTTTCCTCTGCAATGTTAATTCATACCATCTAGACATGAATAAATAAAATCATACATGATTAATCTATCCCTAACTAAAATGATGCTATATATTCTATATTGTTCGTGATTCACAAGGCCAATGACTTGCATGAAGAATGCTGCAACAACTCGGTTTATGATATTTCAGTCTTGAGAAGGATCTACATCGTAGGTAACTTTCAAAAACCCTTAGTAACCATGGAATTTTTCTAATTCCTCTATTCGCAGGTTGGGTCAAATGCAACACAGATGGCTCTTAAAAGGGAAATTTGGGACCTGCTGGCTATGGTGTTGTCTTCCAAGATAAAAATGGTGACTTTCTTGAGGGGGAGCATGGTACTTCTAGATATAATATAGCCATTGAGGTAGAGATGTTGGGCCTCATCAAGGAGTTTAACATTTCATAGAAAACAAATTTGAGCTTGGTCTGGTTTGAAAGCGACTCACCTGCAATTATGCAACCAGTTTGGATGGGACAAATACATCTTGCCTGGAAGCACACAAGAAAATGGAAAAAATGTTTGAGAATTCTAGCATCAATGAACTTCATCATCACGCACATATATCATGAGGAAAATCAACTAGTTGTCTGTCTTGCTAACAAAGGGTCCTTCGAAGGGAACTACAAGCACTGTAAGGAAATACCTTGTGAGGTGATGACCGTACTTCAACATGATAAATGTAAGATTATTTATTTTCCACTGATGTAAACCTAAGGTTCTCTTAATATTTATCATTGTTGCTTGATTTTTTTTAAAAAACATTAATTCCATCATTATAACCAATCTTGAGAGATGGTTATGGGAAAAAATTACATTGGTTTGGGAGGCGATAGTCCATTGTACACACGAATGCTGAATTCATTTTTTCCATTTGATAGAAGTGGAGATGGATATAGGTCACCAGTATAAAAAATAAAATAAATTTATATTTTTGATACTAGTTTTATTATTTTATCATGTTTGAAAATTTTTTTAGGTATGTGGAAGAATGAACAGAATAAAAATGCTCGATTAAAAATGACCCCTCTTCTTCAGATAATCATATTTTATTAACAACTTAAAAACACTAAGGATTTTGTTATTATCAAAATAAGGCTTATATAATGAGTTTAAGGATTATATGATAGTATTTGGGTAGTTATGGTCAGAAAAAAATGGGTTTTAAGTGTTATTAATTTGGAAGAAGACGTTCCATTTTATAAGAGAGCGGAGGTTCACTCTTATAAATTATCAAAATAATAAAATAATATAAAATAATATTTAATAAAAAATGGCTCCAAACATATAAATTTAAAATATAATATGTTTATGGTTATAAAAAACATCATTAAATAAAAATAAGATATGTTTTTATTATATTTATACCTATATATTTTTCTTTTAACCTTTATTTAACCTCTTTAACTCTTACCATGACAACATGAATTTTACACTTTGAGGATGACTATTTTAACAATAAAACGAAAAATACAAATTAAATTCACCCTGATTTATATTTTAGAACCTATCCTAATCATTTTTATTAATTTAATATTTATATTAATTTTATATCATCAAATAAAATATTATTTATTCTAAAATATCTATAAGGTAATATCTTAGAATGATTCATTAATTTGACATTTATAATATCATGATAACACTTATAATTTTAAAAACTATTTTATTATATCTATAATATGTCATGTGAATCAATTGAATTTTTTTATCACAATCATTATCTCAAATTATATTTATTTTAATATTTTTAATATCATTTATTTGTTTTCTCTGTTAATTAAATAGTTACTCCATCAGTATTGTGAAAGCAGTTATGATAATTATTTCTTCAATAAAAATAAAACAATTACCATGATGAAGATAAAAATTTTATATTTCAATATAATATTTATTATAGATCATAACCTCTAGATAAAAAAATATTAAAAATATTACACTTATAAAAAACAAGATTGTAACATGTATAACATTTCTTTAAATAAAATAAAATAAAGTTCACAATCTTATACAAGTTTCCAAAAAATGTTATAATAAACCATTTTATGATTAAGATCATGACACAAACATAAAATATTATTTACTTTAGTTCTTGGTTCACTTAGTGGCTATTATTATTTTATTTTTAAACTAAATTAGCCGATTTACCCTTTACTATGATAACCAAAATTACCAAAATTACTATTAATATTAAGAAAAACTAAAAGAGAAATATTTAATAAATTTAGGCCCACTAATTCCATATATAGAATAATTTTTTAAAATTCAAAACACATAAGTTTCAAAATTTAATTTAAAATTAAACCAGCAAAACGCAACAAAAATAGTTTTTTTAGAAAATGACTTTTTTAAATAAAAATTTAATTATTCTAAACTCAAGTATAAATCTATTTTAAAAACCGTAATTTGATTATATTAAATCAATATTAACTAATAAAAATTTAAAACTAATCTATAACAGTCACATTAAAATTATACAATTTCATTATTTATTTAAGCCCAGTGGTGTGTATTTTTTAAACTATAAAACAAAATGTTTCATTTAAAAATATATATATCTTATATAATATAAAATAAATAGTGGTTCGTAATGTTAAACATGTCTCATGGAATGAAAATAGAGAAAAATATCCCTTACAAACTTGACATCCACGAATTAAAAATAATTTAATGAAAAAACATGATATGGTTATTAAAACTCCATGAATTAAATGAATATGGTAAATGAAAACAATTAAGAAAAAATAATACCATATAAAATATATCATAGTTTGTAATATTATATATGTATTAAGAAATTAAATTTGAGACAAAGAACCCCTTACATTAATTCATAGTCAGTCTTAAATTCACCCCAAACATCTGTATAAAAAGTTATCATATTAATGACCCATTATATTAACTTATTAAAATATATTTACCCTTATAAACTTCATTTATAACCATTAATTTAAAATATATTAGTTTGTTATTGTTTACTTCCATCATAGGGTGTAAGAAATTCTGATTGCTTATTTTGTACTAGTTTTGTAATTATGTGGTCAATTATTATTTGTTAACAAAAAATTTAATCATTTAAAGATTATCCAAAATAATAGAATAATGTTTTTTCAAATATTAATATTATCCCTTTCTTATTTGGTGAATGACAATGGCATGATTTCCAAAAATGGAAATTATGAAGTACTTATTTCAGTATATTTAACAATTATAAGCTGATGTATTAATAAATTTATTAATTGTAAATAACACATTACAAGAATAAAAAAATAAGTTAATTATTATTACATTATATTATCAATATATGATATTAATTAATAATTAATAATATAAATATTATAACATCATTCATGAAGGTGGTAAAAGTGACCCAAAAAACCTGTTATAATTATTTATTGAGTAAAGAAATATTTTAGATAAGGTTAATATAACTGTTAAATAAGGATCTAAATTTATAAAATATAATTTACTTTCATTAAATTAATTCTTAAAACCATCCATGTTTTGTGGTGATAACAAATAAAATTTTTCATCTGTGGAGGCTACAGTCCTCATGTACACATGATTAACATTTCAATTTCACAATGAATAGGGTGGAATAAAGGTATGATAAATTATCATATAAGATTCATAATATTGAAATATGAATCATATTAATTCATAAAATATATTTTTTTTAACATCTTTGAGTGGCAGTTATGAAAAATGAACCACATAATTTTGTAGAGTTGGTAGTATGCACATACACACGATGAATGTTGTTTTCTTTTTATTTGTCGATTAAAAGGATAAAATCATTGTTCATACAATAATATTATAACATTTTAGTATGTTAATATTAATTTTTTCTTTATATTATTAATTTTATAAAAAATTATAGTATAGGAATACTAAGTAGAAAAGAATAAAGAGTAAGAAATAATCCCATTGAGAACTTGGGATTTTTATTAGAAATATCCTTGGAAATTGATTCTTTTGGATATCTATTTTAGTCAATACGTCTATTAAATTGATACATTATTATAGTAAGATAAAAATGGAATAGTTTTAGGTGTAAATTATAAGGAATGTGTGTGCCAGAATTTGTGGAAGTGTTCCCTTTTATAAGTGAAGTGAAGGGTAATTTTGGAAGCACATATGACATTTCAATAATGGTATGTCACTATTCAAGGGTTAAGGGATTCAAAATTAGTAAATAATAGAATTTATGTGACATAAGTTTGTAAATTATTCTAAAAAATCATTTTCATAGATGTTTTAGACATGTTTCAATCCTTTTAAACAAATATATTTCACTTTTACATTTTTGGACTTTATTTTGTTAATTAATTTTCACGTATGTAATTAATTTTATTTCACAAAATAAAATAGATATTATTATATAATGATTAATTAATGATTATAAATATATCATCAATTTAAAAAATAAAATTTATATGTGTAATAAAAATTCATTTTAACAATAGTGCATTTTATGCGCAAAACCCATTTTTAGAAGAATAAAATGTCTTTTAAGAATATAATTTATTTAAATGTTTTAGATTTTCATAATATAAATTTTTTATTATAAATTGTGTATTTATATGGATTTAAAATCCATCCAAATAAATTTTACCATATTAATATTTAATTGAAATAAAATACTAAAAACTATTTGTTTTATTGGGAAATATTACTTAAGATTAAAAAATATATAACAACGGTTTTAAAAATCCATAATAGCATTTTGAAATTTATATTATTACTCATTAAATAAAACCTTTATCCTGGAAATTTTTTATAATTAATTGAACTAAAATTACTTCTTGATATATCCATAAGATCTACTACTTTATTAAAAACTCTATTTTGGCTGTTGACCTAAAAATTAGTTATTTTAAAAAAATATCAAAAATCCATCTTGAACTAAAATTGTTTTTATAAATTAAAAAATGATTTAAAATCCATGAAATTTAAATTATAAAATCTAATAATTTAACAATTAGATAAAAATATAAATATTTAATGAAAAATATTTTCTGAAGGAAATAACTTTTTTTTAACATTAACTTTTTTTATTCTTATTTTTTACAAATTACTAAAATAATTTGGTTTTAACATATTATTCTGATAAATAATGTATTTTTTCCATGATATATTTTTTTATCTTAAAAGAAAGTTCATAAAATGAAATTTCATATGGGTAACATTTTAAAGCATAACTCATTTAATTAGTTACTTAACTACACTAATTGAATTTATCAACACATTAATATTAAAAGTGAACTTAGTTTTTTTTAAATGAAAACTTTAAAATGTATAAAATATATATGATTCAAAAATAATTTATTATACAGCTAATTAAATATTTTTATCATATTAATTTCAACTTATATAACCCCTCAAGATATCTACATAACACCTAAACACAAGATAAGCTTTTGCAGATGTTTTGGGTTGTGATTTCTCTGGTATAAATTTCATGGAAACTTTTAAAATATTGAAATTATCCTATATATGATTTAATTAATATCATAATTATTTGAGTTTAGTATGGGGTTGGCCTATATAAATCCCAAGTGAAGATACCCCCATTCTTAGCTCAGACAAATGATCTTTATAAGGAAGAATCTCACTTCCTAATGCGAATTCTTCCACTTGATTTTGTAATTCATTTCCTATATTTATACCTATATACCCAATGACTATATTACAATGATAATATTTAATTTTTATTATTTTATCTTAATAAAACATATCGTAGTTTTATTTTAGTTCCATTCAACGTGCATGTCAATCTATTGAATAAATTGTGTTTTAAAGGAAAATATATGATTTTAAATCATGTGGTGTTAATAATTTAGGGTGTTAAAGCCCTATACCCTCCTAGTGATATCTCTATGACTTACATGAGTGATGCAATATATCAAGTCATAGAAACAATTATTTAAAATATTTTTTCTGAATGTGATATTACTCCATTCAAGGTACATGTTGCATGGATTCTATACTATAAATAACTTTCAATAAAATGGAAATATATCAACGACAAAATTTATAGGTAATATAATAAGTTATCAAATAGATAATCTCCCAAAATCACTGAACATTAGTGAAAAAAATATTTTCTCTTGATGGATTATTTATACTGGCTCTTTCCAACTAAATCTATCTCACTAAAGCTTCTATCCATATCTTAATGGACTCTTTATATTTCATACCAATAGTTTTTAAGGGTCCTAAAATTTTCTTCCAATATGTCTTAAAATGTTAAATACTATTGATCTATTATGCATGTTGGTTATGCTCCTCTTTATTTCCATTCTTTGAGATCCATGGTTCATGGAGTAAGGATCACTTGACTTACCTATATGATATTTTGACTATATAATGATATTGAAAGTAGCAGGAAGTAGTTCCTACCTCTAAAATTTTTGTAATATATAACTCATTAGTATTTTTTAATTTTTTTTACTTTTTCTTCAATGCATAAGTAAATCCAAAATATAACCAAATTCTGTTCTCCTTATTCCTCAAATAAAAATATTTATTCATTGTGATGAAACTGTTTAAGGGTTCTCGTAAACCATCTTTATCTCCTACCTTATTTATATTTATAGAATTATAATTACTCATATTAAATTATTTTGAAAAATTAAATGTCCATTAAATGTGTAAGGATCATCTCATATTTTAAACTCATTAAAATAAGTGTTAAGGCTTCTATATAAATCCCTTTAAGACTCACCATTTTACTTGCATTGGATATAGAATATCACATATAATTATTATGTAGTAATTATGAGGGTATTAAAACATATCCTATTATTGTATAAAATATAAAGTAATAAGTAATATCTTGTGATGTATAACTCCTCATGTTAGACCTATATTTACTCATAGTGTTGAGATATTCTAATAATAATCACTAACTATAATCCATGAAATTTTATAATTCATTGTTTCTTATAGGTAAACACTTTACCTAAAACTCTTAGTTCTATGATGTGTTTATCCTCATCTTATAATGTTTTAGTCTATTAGGATTAAACTCATCCTAAATACCCACTATAACAACCATAAGTAATATACCATGATGTGTTCATCTTCATCTCATAGCTCCCTACACATGATCTCCATTTCATTAGTGTAGAGTATCCTAAACTCAAAATTCATTCTTGATTGGAACTCTAAAATAAATAGCTTATATTGTATTGATTTGATTGATCAAAATATTTGTATCCTTGAATAACATCACCACAAAATTATATGATTTCATTTTCACTAAAATATATAATATTATGGAAACTAAAATTGTCACCTAGTAGACTAATCTATAAATATTGATAGTAACAAAATACTAGATTGATCCTCACACACAACTCAATGATATGTATGTGGAGAATTTTATACTGACACATTGGTGAATTATGTGTGCATATATCCATGTATATTTTCATTTTTAAATCTTGTGTAAATTATGATTTATATACAGATTCTGAGACTTATCCATTTCACCATCCTTCCCAAAACACTCACACATAGATTCATTTGACTCATACAATAATATGGAGGACACTCACAGTGAATAAAATGACTCATACACAATCCTATTATCACTCATATATAGGTTATGATTTTTTTTGGATTTTATTTATCCTTTGATATGAAAAATAGGCAGAGTATAAAATAACTCATACACATTACATGGAAATAAATCATATGAACCCTTGATATTACCAATTTTCTGATATTTGTTCTAAAATTATAGATCAGTTGAATGTAAATCCGAGTCACTTCTATATCATCTCAACCCTTCTCAACCATTCTTAATCTTCTTCCAAAAGATTTTAGATAGTTTTCCTTTATGCACCAATACATTTCATTTATTACTTTTAATATCATCTACATAGTCATCATGATTAAGTGTTTCATCTTGAAATCTATTTAAGAAAGTTCATCAGGTGAATCAACTTATATTATTACTTTATTTTTTATCTATAATGGAATAATATGACTTATATCCAACATATATTAACACTTTTTTAATAATCCCAGTAGCCTTCCTTATATAAAACAAATACAATATATGCTTTGGAACAAAAATCCCCCCTTTATTTTTTTTCAATACTAAAAATCTCAGTCATTATCAATATATTTGATTTTATAAATCCCCATTATTTTCAATAAATATAATGGAATAAGTAGGGGATGAATATCATTCATTTTCTACAAATTACTCTTTGAGAAAATGGTACACTCAGACAAACTTTTTTCCCCATTTGGATCATAATTACAGCCTAATTCACTTATGATAGAGAGATGAATTAACATGATTCCTCTTTAAGGATCCACTAGTTTATCTACTCTAAGTCTATGATTATTATCCTGATGTAGAAAAAAAGATATACTTTACCAGGACATCAATAATTTCCATAAAAAAATTTCATGTAATGTTAATCTTAAGAACTTCTTCATGGGGTTGTAACAATAGATTTATAAAAAAAGTACCCTACAAACAACTCAAAAAACACATTAAAATGTTCAAATATATTATATACAAATCCCCATTTTCCTATATTTATTATAAAAAAACACACCCTCTTTATAAAAATATTTGTATAATCAAATAAAGGATATGATATGTGATTGAATTACTTTAATAATAAATTTTTTAAAGAACCCTCTATTATTATAGATTCAGTGTAGAATGATTTTTTTAATATCCATCATCATGAGTTATTCCCCTTTTCACTAATCAATTTTTTATTATACCAATGTGTATTCCATAATGGATCTCACTTTTCTATTCATCCATGAAAACCTCAATCCACTCACCATTGTTATTTTCTTACTTAAATTATTTGTAATTCAGAACACCTAAATTACATGAATAAATTAGAAGGGGGGAAAACATGATTCTACATGTGTTTATTAGTGTTGATATTTTCCTCTCAACCAAGATCCGTCTTTCATCCCCGCTTATCTATTTAGAGGACTCTTCATGCCTTCTTCTAATTTTCTTATTCCAGTATAATTGAGGAAGCATGGTTGGTTTATTCTTTTGGATTTTTACATTATGTGGAATCCACTTCTCATTATGATCTAGAAAGTCACATTATTCAATAGATGTTATATTTTAACCCTTTCTCACTTGAGCTTGTGATGATATCATTAATTAACCACTTCATAACATCTTTCCAGGTAACTTATTCCTCCAATAGATTACTATATACTCTGAGTTTTAATATCTGTATAGAATAAAAATTATTTTTCATGTTCTTTAGTTTTCCCTTTTAAAAGAGAAACCATGACCAAAGTGTTCAGGTTTCCTCTAACCTATTTGATATTTATGCATTTTAATAGCCTATGAATTCTATTATGTAGCCTTTTTAGCTTCATACTTATATCTTTTAGAGGGGTTTATTCTTCTAACATATATGATTTTCTTCATTTTGAGATCAATACCCTAATAATTTATTCTAGTTAGTTGGTTGTGACATGTTTTTCCTGAATTCCATGTCTTTGTGTTAAAATATTCTACAACATTAGTAATATACCTGGATGTTTTCTCTTTTAGAATATTAATGAGTCTGGTATGCTTTATGTCTAGACATCTTCTAAAATTTATTAATAATTTCTATTAGGTATTACTTATTCCTTTCCTTAACTAAAATTCTACTTGATATTAAAGTAACTTTATTATAAATTTATTCATCCAAAATACCTTCCGATTTCTCATCTGAATCTATACTAATTGACAAACTATATTCAATATCACTTGAAAAAATTTGAAGTAATCCATAACTCTCTCTTGGGAATATACTTATAAAAATCATGATATTTTTTACCAAGAGTCACTACCACCTTTTCATATTCTGGTCTCATGGTCCTTAAAATGTTTTTAAATTTATGTAATTGATATTATTCCTAATTCATTTATTTACTAGTTACATATATCTTTGTATTAATATCTTCTATCATCTTGTCGTGTTTTAAAATATCCTCCCTGAAAATTTAAATCACTTCTATGAGATCAAATATTTTCTCATATTCATTTATTTTCACTTTCTCAATAAGATTTATCTTCTGGGGATATACATAAAAATAAAAAGGTGAGAAAAAATCCTGATAAGGGAATAATCAATGGAAATATTTAACATGTGATCATAAGGAAAAATAATAGGGCATGATCATTAGAAAATGAGGCATATAATAAGTGAATGATCATGATTCATAACTTATAAATGTGTCTACAATATAAAAATGAGACATTCATAAGTATACCATCAAGTTTTATCACCACAATATCATAAAAAATAATTACCACAGTTATTCACCAAGGCATCATAAAATATGTCATCTCAAGAGAATAATTATTTACCAAATGTATTAGAGCGCTATTAGGGTGTACCCTTCATATGTATAAATTCATGTTTTCTATATATATCTTAAGAAACTATTCCTTTAAAAACCATGGGAAATAATGAACGAGTTTCATTTACAATTCATTAAATTCATAAATGCATAAAGAAAAGATCATTACATTATTTTTAACCCACAAAAGGAAATGTGGGTATTATACATGGAAATAATTATTAAGTAAATTATGTTTACAACTATCTGGTTACCAATGGATAAAGTAGATATTTGGGTATTCACAATATAATATATTTCTTATAAAGGAGAGAAATTCTTGAAATATTCTAGCAACAAGATAGGTATACAACATAAATTAAGAAAAGTGAATAATGAGAGGTAAAAAAGAATCCAATTGACAAAAAATTACATTTATAAGAAATGGGATAATAAAAATCTCCTAAAAACTATGTAATTTAACATTTGAAATATATACCACAAAGAGGAATTTAATGGAAAAGAAGAGGAGGAGAGTTCCCTAACCTTAAAATGTTGATTCATAGATCTTATGGATGGAACATTAAGACCTTAAAGAAATCATGGAGGGACTAATTGGGAGGTAAAATGAAAAACAAATCATGGATAAATTATATTTAGTGGATATTAATTGTGGGAATACTGGATATTTATAGTAAAATATGAGGAATTATTTAATAGTTTCTAAATATAGGTTTTGTAATTCTATTTTATGGAAAATGAAAAAACATTGGCTTACCCAAGGTTTTTTTCATGTTTTTATACATTAAACTCATGTTTTATTATATTTTAATTAATTAGAATCAAAATCCAATTTTTAATATTACGTTTTTTCATAGAAAAGAATATTTTACACAAAATATAGTCTAACAAATTCTTAATTTCCATTTTAGACATTGGAAACTCATTTATAGGTTTGAAAAAATATTTTAATCCCTTAAAATAGATAATATTAAAAATAATATATTTTTGGATGATAAGGGATTTAAATTAATTACTAGATTATTCTCTTGTAATTATACTGTCATAATACATACCATTTATTATATCGTATTATATATTTTACCCAAAAATTTGACTAACTTAGAAAATTATGAAAAATTAATTATTAGATAATTTTAATGTTATAGTTTTATAAATGACTTCCATTTTATTAGGAAAAATTAAAAAATATGATAAATTTAGTTTTAAAATATAAAATAAATATTTTATTAAAACCACCAATTTATATTATATAATCAAATTTCAATACATTAAAAAAACTATATATAATTTTATAAAAATAGATTAAAAAAATTATCTTCAACTTTTTATAAACCTTCATTTTCTATAATTTATTTTAATGGAAATTAAACATATATACTTTCCAAAAAATAAAACCTTGGTCTCTTTTTATAAAAATATCTTTTATCGTATTCTCTACTAATATGAATTTTATATAAGTGTGTTACACGAAATAAGTATATATAATTAGTAAAAATATCATTTAAATTCTAAAATAGTAACACCTTAATACTAAAGTAGCTCTGAAACATAACCCCTTATTATATCGAAATAAAATGTAAGGGTAAAGTGTGTGGTGGTTGTAGTTTTGTGAGGTGGTTCGTCCAACATTGATCTTGTGCTGATCTCCACTAGATGGAACTTATCTTATGGGTGATTTCGTTCAAGACATAATTACTAAATATTTTCTTGGTCTTAATAAAGAGTAAACCCCAATGATGCTACCACCCACCCTAACATGGATATATGGGCTTCACAAGTCATGATTCCACTGGTTGAGGACATTATTTTTTCAATATGCATTAATTTAACTCTTTTCATTACCCATAATAATTACTAACCAAAAATGTAACTCTATAGAAACTATATTTCCAATGGTCATAATTAGAAATGCTTATATAAACCAATGTTCATATAGTTTTAATGTAATGGTCATACCCTAATTGTCACATTTTCAATCACATATTATATATAATATCCTCAAAATTAATATCTTCTACTTCATTCTAAATATTTTTTACAATTCCTTTGGTAATGATAATCATTTTACTAAGGTTTCTTTTTCTTTTAATTGTTTTCATTGAAGTTGTTATCTTCCTGGAAGAGTTCGATACTATGAAGTATCCACTATATATTCCTTATTCTTTGGTTTTTATATAATTATAATAGTCTTATCTATAGTAATTATTATTATTACATGACATATTATATTATTTTTGTAATAATTATTCAATGTACTTCAATTGTGCAATGCAATAAAATTGTCATCATGAAAATGAGTTATTATATTAATCAAAGAAGGAATTTTCTTTTTTCTACATTCTCCCCGATTAAGAAATTTATTACTTGAAATTTGTAAAATACATTAAAACAAATGAGGGTATTTTTTCTTTATCTCTACTTTAGGTTACCAAATAGATTCTTCAAACTTGTGATTTCTCCAAAGGAATTTCACATGTGATTTTTTCTTCTTCCTCAACACTTGTTTCCCTTCTATAAAAAAATTGGATCAGATCATCTTCACATGAAAGGTTATGTTCTAATTAAAAACTATTAATATCAAGTACACATTTTGGATTAGACACATAAATTATTAATAGAGACGTGTGGAGAACGTTGTGGTCATTAGAATGATTTTGAAGCACTGTGAATAGATAAGAAATTCCTCTAACACAATCCAAAATATAAAATGGTGAAATGTGTCTTGGAAATACTTTTCAATTCATTACAAATCTCATAACTCATTTAGATAGTGATATATTGAGAAATACTGAATCCATTACATGAAATTATATGTCCATCATTTGGTTTTAAACATAACTTTTATAACGACTCTGAGCAATCTTGATGTTTTTTTGAATCACTTTTATCTTTTTTGTTATCTCCTTCATAATTACCAATACCAACAGTCTCACTTATCTAACTTCATCCCAATATGTTTTAGTTCAATACCTTTTTCTATACAGATCTTCAAAAGGTTTCTTTTGAGCACGCAACTGATAACTGTTGTTATAAGAGAATTAAACAAGTGGAAGATGTTAGTTCCAACTACCTTGAAAATCAAGTGAGTAATCCCATTAAATATCTTCCAATGTTTGAAGTTTCCTCCTAGACTGAACTTTGGTTTGTTGATGATTGACCGTATTCAATTTTACTTTAGTATTTATATCCTTTTAAAGGCTCATCCAAAACATAAAAGTAAGTATTGGATCTCAGTTGAAAAAAATCTACAATGATAATTCATGGAGTGTCACTACTTCTTACATATAGAGCCAAGATAGGAGTTCTGGGGTGAAATACTCTCTTATATAAATTAAATGGGTATACATTGTCAGCCTATCAATGATTAAGAATATAAAATTATTTCCCTTTCATGTCTTGGTAGGTCAGTGAAAGATTCCATAGTGATGTTGTCCTACTTCCATAAAGGTATGGGTAGTGGTTTCAATACCCCATTGGGATGTTGTTTCCCCACCTTCACTTATTGATACTCAAAGAACCTTAAAATATAATAAAAAAATTCATTTTCAAATTATTCCACCAATAATGACTATAAAGGTCCCTATAAATTTTATTGATTTTAGGATGTATAGAGAATGTATATCTATAAACATCATCCATTAAATCACTCTTTATCTTCAGAATAAATGGAATACACAATATTATACCAAATATTTACACACCATCGTGATCATTATTGAATTCATGGAACTTCTCCTTTTTCATATCATTATATTATTTTCCATCCAAGGATCACCAATTTGATTTTTTTTTTAAATTCTCAAGTTATTATGGTTGAAAAATCATTTGGGATAGGATCGATGATGTCACCTATCTTGTGATTCACATGTCAAACATTACTACACCCTTGATTAATGGATCTCCGAGAATACTCATCAATTAAATAAAACCATGATATTTTATAATTAATGCATCTATGAATTTTTTTATCTTCTAGGGTGATAATTAATTTAACAATGATGTCCTTTAAGATGATCTAACCATCTCATTTGTCTCATGTTTAGTTCATTTTCTAAAATATACTTGAAATTTTGGTGGTCTGTGTATATATCATATTTTCACTATAAATATAGTATCTATATATATTTAGATAAAAAAATTCACAACTAAATTCAAGTATTGAGCATGATAATACTTTTCATTAGGATTTAACTATTAAGATACATAGGTGATCATCATATCATACTGCACAAGGAAACATCCAAGACCTGTTAATGATGGGTTACTATAAAAAATAAATACTTCTCTTATAGAGGGTAATGTTGGAATAGGTTCATTGATGAACCTCTTATTAGGTTCTTAGAAACTTTCTTCCCACTCCTTTGTCTATATAATGATAACTCAATTTCAAGTAAAATAGGATATTGGGTTAGAAATTTGTGAATGTGTTTTAACAATCCTTCAATACTATCTTACTAGAATAAGTAAAAAATGAGTCTCGAAAACTATTTAGGATGTGGGCACTCCTATATGACCTTTTTCATTTCTAGATCCACTGAGATTCATTAACTAGTCAATATATACCCCAGGAATGTGACTTGTTGTAACCAGATCACACATTTACTGAATTTACCAAAAATAATCTTCCTCCTTGTAGATTTTAATTTGAACCTTAGATGATCATCATGATCCTCATAAATTTTTGAATATATCATAATATCATCAATAAATACCTCCAAAAATTCATCAAGGTAGTCCTTAAGGACACTATTCATAAAATCCATAAATATGGAAAGCGTATTAGACAATTTAAAGGGAATAAAAAACATATAATTCCCATATATTGTTTGGAATATTGACTTTGGGATAACTTATTTATTCACCATCAACTAATGATACCCTGATTAAAGGTCAATCATAAAGAATAATTGATCCTCCCAAAGTTGGTATAATAAATCATAAAACCTTGGGATAAGGTATTTATTATTTACTATTATCCCATTAATATCTAAACACTCAATGCATAACTTCATCGATCCATCTTTATTTTTATAAAAGAGGAAGGATTATCCCCAAATAGAAAGACTTGTCCAAATAAAACCTTTTTACAAGATGTATTATATTTTATTATTTGATTCCTTTAACTCCACATATGTCATTTTATATGGGGCCTTCAATATTGGTAGAGATCTAGGTGTGAGTTTTATAGAGAACTATACCTCTATTTCTAGTGTAGGTATAGGTAACTCTTCAAGAAATACATCAATGTATTCTTAAATAAGCGGGAAATTTTCTATATTTATATTTTCATTTTCTTCTCCATATTCACCAATAATTTATATAAAGAAGGCTATAATAGGTACATCTATAAAAGTCTCAGGTCTAGATATATCTACTTTAAAAATAACCCTAGGTTATAAACTAATGTATACTTAAATATCCTTAGGTATAAATTTGATCGTAACATTATAAATTAAGATAAAAATCTATCCCTAGCATAGTGTTTAATTCCACTATGGGGATGGATACTAGATTTTCAATGATATTGTACTCACCAAAGTAGATACTAAAGTCTATATTCACCTTTGATACTATGATAATACCTTCATAAATCTTACCTAAAAATGATAATCCAAGTAGTTTAGGGTTTGATTATAAATTCATTGTTTTTTGGAAGAAAGTGCTGCCATGGCCATAAGACTAAAGAACAATTTATTATACAAAAAAGAGATTACAAGTGTCAAAAATATGGGATCATATTATAGTATTTATCATAAAGGGGGAGTAAATCATCAAGAAGATCATCCATCCATGTAATATCCTGACTTACTCTTCTATTGGTGAGGCCATCCACAACTATATTTTCTTCATGATAGACATGAGTGGTAATATGATTGATGTTGCAAAGAAAATGGAGACAATCCATCCAACCTGTAGTAATCGACCATTCCAGATAAATCAGACCATTCCTGATAACTTTCACTATGGTAGTTTAATCACTTTCAATCCATATGTTGTTCGAACCATGATGTTTAGTGAAAGAAATATCATAGATCATATTCATTATTTCATCCTCTAGAGATGATGTAATACCACAGCTGCCAAAGAAGCAATTGAATATCTAACCAAGATGATCCCTAAATATGGAACCACATCCCGCGAGGCCTAGATTCCCTTTAGAAGTGCCTTCCACATTAACTTTAATCCATACAGAGAATTAAAGTTTCTAGAAAACATCAAAATTGTGTCGCAAGTGATGAAAAATTTCATCAACCCATAGTCTTCATATAATCATAATGTCTTTCACTGTATTGTTACAATATCCCCTATGAATCAAAGCAACATCACATATAGCAATAAAGATCTGCATCCGACCTACATTAATCATATTTGAGAAATTATTGTGAAAAATTGAATTTCTATCTTAAAAGATCACAAGATGGATCTCAACAACTACAGTGAGAAATTAGTTCTTGATTTTTTTAGAGTTATCCATATCTACACAATGCTTTAGTTGAGTGTTAATAGAGTAAAAATAAACAATTTGTAATCAAACATTTTAAAAATATAGTTCCAAAGTGCAGAGGTAGTGGCACATGAAAGAAATAGATGGTTATCATATTATCTATATTGATTAAAGAGAAGATATTTTGAGAAAATGTGGATCCCAAAATATTTCATAAAAGCATTGATGGGGAACCTATTGTAAGGAATACACCAAATAAAAGTAAATCTTGAAGTCTTTATCCATGCATTATCAAAGTTTTTTATCC
Source organism: Viscum album (assembly GCA_963277665.1). Taxonomy (NCBI): domain Eukaryota; kingdom Viridiplantae; phylum Streptophyta; class Magnoliopsida; order Santalales; family Viscaceae; genus Viscum; species Viscum album. Next base: position 1,873,872,381 of record OY728150.1, on the reverse strand, counting down.
ATCTAAAATCATTACTATAATTATAAAAATAGTGGTTATAAATTTTTTCTGAATCCAATATACCATTCTCTAAAGGATATAATATTAGATTACCATTCATATAAGAAAAAGGATAGTTATCAATGAAATTCACAACATTATAAAGGAGAATATCAAGATGATAATTAAGAACATACCAAATAGAATTATTAATACTTTCAAGCGTTTTCTCAGTAGTGATCATTGAAATTAGAGAAGAACCAGTCCAGTTGTCCAACCAGAAGTTCATGGAGGAGTTCCTAGAAAACAACCATCTAGATTTGTACATAATATTAGAAAACACTTTTTAATGGATGTCCAAATGTAAGAGTTTATAAAATTCATGTTTCCTTTCTTTAACTTATCAAAAATCCTATTTTTGATGAAAGCAATAGAAGGAGAGACATTGTGGATCACGTTCCAAGTGATACTAGCTTGAAGGGCCTCATTAAAAAGATTTTTATTTTAATACAAATACCACCCTTATCCAATGGTTTTCAAGAAGTAGACCAATGTATAGTCACCAATTTCTAATCCAAAGTGCTACCAGTCCAAAGAAAATTTTTGATAGAAACATTCATATTATTTATGAGAGAAATGAGCCATTTATAAACCATCATAGATTAGGCCATTTTGGATACAATGAAATACTTGAAAAGGTATCTTCTACCTGCCATATATAGAGTTTTTTTCCATCCAAGAAAATGGGTGATTAAGAAATTGATCAACAATGTTAGAGAAATAACTAGATTTGGGCCTGTCAAAAAATATTGGGACAACAAGGTAAGTGAACATAAATGAGCCTTCTTTAATAACTAATTCATTGATAATACTACAATTTCTATTAGATGGAAAAAAATTCCATAGAAGATAGATGATTTGTTGCAGCTAATGACCTAACAAAAAACATCCTCATTGTAAGAGATAGCACTTTTGAGGGATCAAATATTTCTTTTGTCATATTGTAAGAACAGAATGATGATATATATATATAAGTGATGTGTGGGGGAATTCACAATCCTAGAATCAAGGATGGGATTAAGTTTACTCTCATCCACAAGGAGAGTAAAAAATATACATAAATAGTTCTATGTAATGGAGAAAACGATGAAAGAGAGGGGGGAACCTTTTCTAGCACCTTTAGTGAATATAAAGTAGCCTCTGGGAGAACCATTGACCATAATAGATGTTAAAGATGAGTTGAATAGGGTATTAATTATAGTTATAAATGATTTATTTAAGCCAAATACTTGAAGAACTTCAATGATAAAACTCTAGTATATATTATCAAAATATTTCTTAATGTCATTTTTATGGGAATATTACCACCTTTTTTAGTATTGTTTAATGTATTAGTGTATACCAAGGAGAGAAAAATGCAGTCTTGGATGGATATGCCCTTGAAAAAACTAAATTGATTCTATGAGATAATTTTGTTAGTCATGGTAGTAATTCTATTTTCCAGAAATTTTTTGATGATTTTATATAGGGTATTATTAATAGAAATGGGTCTAATAAGTTGAATCTCATAGGCATTATCTACTTTTAGAATCAAAGAGAGCAATTGAGATTTCAACCCATGAGGTAAAATGCCACTGGAAAAGAACGATTTGATATGTTTTCAAACATCATCTTGAATGATATCACAATGATGCTGGTATAACACATTATTAAATCCATATGGACCCAGGGCACTATAAGGATTGAAGATAAAAACTGTCTCTTTGATTTCATGATCAAGAGGAATACATAAAAGAAAATAATTATCTTCCTCATTTAAAATTACCAGAATGAAGTCATGTAAGAGATCCTTATTGATGTTAGGGACATTAAAGATATATTCAAAATAATATATGACATGATACAAAAAATCATCCTCATTATCTATAATATTGTCCACATCTTTGAGGGAGGTTAATGGTTTGAAATCTTTTCTGATTCTTTTAAGAGAGTTTTAGAACTTAGTGTTTCTATCACCATTAGATAACCATTTTATTTTTAAATCTTGTTTACACATGTTTTATTTAAAGGTTATAAGTGAGTTGAGTTTCAAAACAATGTTAATTTCATGATTTTGATTGGTAGTGAAGTTAGAGTTGGTGTTGTTTTTCTGATGTTAATGAATTTCATTCTCAAGAAGTAGGATGTCATTGTCAATTTGTTTAGATTTTGAATTGCACAAACCATTATTCTATTGTTTAAGTTAATTAAAATTAATAGAACATGCCAAGGAATTATTGAATGAGTCATTTAAGACCCACATTTTTTAATGATATAAAAACATTAAAGGTTCGAGAACCATGATTTGTTCAATCTAAAGGGTAAGGGAGGTTTCAAGGCTTTGTTAGAAATAGTGAAAAGAATACGATGGTGATCAGATTGAATCTTGGGAAGAGTGGTGCTAGAAATAGAGTCCCATTTTTCTAAATCATGATCATTTGCGAATATTATATCCAATTTTCTCTCTACCACATTATTATAATGTATTTTTTACCAAGTATATTTGGAATGAGTAAGATTAATTTCAATAAGATAGTTGTCCTGAATGTAATCCTTAAAGTCTCTCATAGAGAAAGAAATGTGGGACATGACCATATCCTCACATGATGCAAGGATATCATTAAAGTCCCCAATGATAAACTAGGGGTTATGTATATTATAACCCAAATAGGAAAGGTCTGTCAATATAGGCCTCATATCATAGAATATGTTCATTGCATAAAAAAATGAACAAAATAGATGAGTGATATCTAGAGTAAAATCATAGGTAAATATTTTCTCAGATATATAAAAAATATTAACATTTTGTAAATATGTTTGTGTAAAAATAAAAAGAGTTTCAATAGTGGAGCTATTTTAAATATAACCTATAAAAGTATATCTAAACAAACAAAGATGAAATAATTCAGAGGGGAAGATTATCTTGTGTTCGACAATGGAAAAAATCAAAGGGAAATGAATGTTAGGCATTATTTTTAAGACAGTAAAGGTGTCAGGGTTAGAAATACCCTGACAATTCCATAAAAGGATATTCATTTATTCATATGTTAAATTCTCTGTTAACATGGGTGAAAAAATTGAGTGTTTAGAACCAGAGTATAAAAATGTGATTAATATCTATGAGATCACAATATGGGGACCTTCCACCACATCATTTGGATCCTCTACTTCTGTTGTCATGATTGATAATGCATGACCCTACTCTTTTGTCTTATGTTGAGGTTATCGGTGGTTACCCTCCATGATCATATGATTTTGACATTTATTTAAAAATATCTTTAGTTGTCCACACTTGTTACATTGAAATTCAATTAGTTCTTACACCATATTCCCTTTATTATTTTCATTATGATGTTATGGCTTTACCTCACTATGAAAATTCTAATTTATATGGCCTTATCTTCTGTACTTGTAGTACTTTCCACTTCCTTGAAAGTAGTTCCCTAAATATTTATTCTCATTTTTTATACTCATGGTTAGTTTCTTTTTCATTCCATATCTTCAGTGATCAAAATTATTCATTGATTTTTTATCCATTTCTATCTTCTTTTAATTCGGTCTGTGAGACTATTTCATCTCTCCAAACTTCACTTTAAGTATGATAGAACTGCACACTATTTCCTCATAGATTTCGTAGTATCAATTTTATAGATTCCTCCAGAGGTTGGGTCATAGTAGAACAATGAACCTATCAACCATTCCCTTATGATCTATAAAAATGTTGGAGGTATATTAATCAAGTCTTTTAAAGTTTATTTTGTAGCATTCCATTGATTATTTTCCTTATTCTATAGATTAAAGAGTTCATTCTATATTTTTGTTCAATTTGAATACGGAAAATATTTATTGGAAAGGTTGTCGTAAAATATTCTAATTTCTTAGCATTAATATCCACACTTTGGTTCATTCTCTTAATATGTTTCCACCACTGATCATCTTCTCCTTATGCATGGTAAATTTCCCAGGTGACTCTCTCAAGCTCGGAACAATGGATTACCAAATATATATTTTCTATAGAGGTAATCCAATATTCTACAATTAATGGATCCAAATTTACACTAAATAAGGTGGTATTTGTAACACCCCATTATTTTTAAGTAAGAACATTATATTTTATAGCGTAAACAACACGTAATATCAAGCATTAACCACTACAAGAAAACTGCCATTTAGCGGCGGTTTTTTCACGACGGTTTTAAAAACCGCCACTAAAAGCGTTTCGGGCCGCCGTTTTGGGGGGGATTTTAAACCGCCGCGAAATGCCATAATTTTTTTTATTATTTTTTTTAAAATTTTTTCAAGGATTAGCGGCGGTAAAAACCGCCCTGAAATAGCTGCGGTTTCGGTAAAACCGCCGCGAAATGAAAGGAAAAAATAAAAAAACAAGAAAAACCCTGAAATCACTAAAATGCCCATAACTTTTGATCCGGGCGTCCGTTGGAGCCCCACGACCAGTAAAATCGAATCTCATGAAGAAATCTAGAGGCACATCTAATCAAAATCATGAGACGGTCTAAGGTGTAGAAGATATTAGAGTTATAAGAATGTTGAAAAAAGTTCTCCAACTTCAAACGGCCATAACTTTTGCTCTGGGTGTCCGTTTGCACTCTACCACATATCAAATCGAAGCCAGCGAAGAGAGCTACGCACAAAATTAAGTCAAGTGAGCTTATGTCATGTTTTTCGACCCCAAAAACCCCTATGAAAGCCTCTGAAACCCTATTTCGGTCACCGGTGTCCCGTCGAACTTGTCTTCAAACAGACCTAACTTTCGATCAGCGTGTCTATTCGGACACCTCCACCTTCCATATCATAGCTCATTCCATGAGCTTTAGTTTGACTGGTCGCGGCGCCCACATGCACTTATGGATCATATGTTATGACCTTTTTAGTGGGTATCGGGTTTGTTATGTTTTTCAATGCCTCATTTCTAGCACCCGTTCCCCGTCAGCATTTTTTTAATGGTCATAACATCCGATCTGCCTATCCATTCAGACTCTTTCACCTATCAGGTCGAAGATCGTTTCAGGATCATTGATTTGATAGGTCAGGGATCTAAAACGAAATCTTGGATCATAAGTTATCTCCATTAATGTGAGTCCAATGTTTTTGTCTCTTTGTGACCGTTTTGACGGGTTTTAACGGTTGCTCCATTTATTACTCTTTATTTGGGTTTCCATGACTTGTTATCTTTATCAATGGTTTTTTGTGGGTTATTATGATGATTATGTTGAATTATTAAGGGGATTTCCAAAGTGGTCATGTGTTTTCATTCATTCTCATGCGTTCTCATTCTTTCAAATGCCTCATTCTTCATATGCTTCTCCATCCGTTTTCATGCGTTTTCATGATTTTTCATCCCTTACCACGTCTTTTCATACTTTTTCATGTGTTACCTTTATTATTTATTATTTATTTATTATTTATTATTTATATTTACTTATTATTTATTATTTATTTTTAATAACTTTTTAGTACTAATAATAAAATATTATTATTAATAATAATATTTGTTACTGGTTATTTATTATTTATTATTTATTATTTATTATTTATTATTTATTATTTATATTTATATTTATTATTTATATTTATTTTTTATTTTTTATTTATTATTTATTATTATTTATAATTTATATTTATTTATAATTTATATTTATTTATTATTTATTATTTATTATTTATATTTATTATTTATTATTTATTATTTATATTTATTTATTATTTATTATATATTATTTATATTTACTTATTATTTATTAATTATATATTTATTTATTATTTATATTTATTAATTATTAATTATTAATTATTTATTATTTATTATTTATTATTTATATTTACTTCTTATTTATTATTTATTATTTATTATTTATTATTTATTATTTATTATTTATTATTTATTATTTATATTTATTTATTATTTATATTTATTTATTATTTATTATTTATTATTTATTATTATTTATTTATATTTAATTATTATTTATTATTTATATTTATTTATTATTTATATTTATTAATTATTAATTATTTATTATTTATATTTATTAATTATTATTTATGAATTATTTATATTTATTTATTATTTATTATTTACTATTTATTATTTATTATTTATTATTTATATTTATTTATTATTTATTATGTATTATTTATTATTTATATTTTTTTTATTTTTTTTTATTTTTTATTTTTTATATCTACTTATTATTTATTATTTATATTTATTTATTATTTATTATTTATTATTTATTATTTATTATTTATTATTTACTATTTATTATTTATTATTTATTATTTATTATTATTTATATTTATTTATTATTTATTATTTATTATTTATATTTATTTATTATTTATTATTTATTATTTATATTTATTATTTATATTTATTATTTATTATTTATTATTTATTATTTATATTTATATTTATTAATTATTTATATTTATTTATTATTTATTATTTATATTTAGTTATTATTTATTATTTATTATTTATATTTACTTATTATTTATTAATTATATATTTATTTATTATTTATATTTATTTATTATTTATTATTTATATTAAATAATTATTAATTATTAATTATTTTTAAATATTTATTATTTATTATTTATTATTTATTGTTTATTATTTATTATTTATTATTTATTATTTATTATTTATTATTTATATTTATTTATTATTTATATTTATTTATTATTTATTATTTATATTTACTTAGTATTTATTATTTATATTTAGTTATTATTTATTATTTATATTTATTTATTATTTATTATTTGTTATTTATATTTATTTATTATTTACTATTTACTATTTATATTTATTATTTATTTATATTTATTTATTATTTATTATTTATGACTTTTTTATTATTTATTAATTATTATTTATTTATTATTTATTATTTATTATTTATGTTTATTTATTATTTATTATTTATTACTTATTACTTATAATTTATTATTTGTTATTTATTATTTATTATTTATTATTTATTATTTATTATTTATTTATATTTATTAATTATTTATATTTATTAATTATTTATTATTTATTATTTATATTTATTTAATATTTATTATTTATTATTTACTATTTATTATTTAATATTTAATATTTAATATTTCTTTTTTATATTTATTTTTTAATTTTTATTTATTATTTATTTTTTATTTTTTATTTTTTATTTTTTATTATTTATTTTTTATATTTATTTATTATTTATAATTTATAATTTATTATTTATAATTTATTATTTATAATTTATATTTATTTATTATTTATATTTATTTATTATTTATATTTATTTATTCTTTATTATTTATTATTTATTCTTTATTATTCATTATTCATTATTTATTATTCATTATTTATTATTTATTATTGTTGAGTTTATATCTATTATTTATGTATTATTTGTTTTTTCAATTAATATATATAAGTATATTAAATTCTGTTTATTAACCACATGACGAGCTTGCTGGATTGGTAAAGTCTTTGGAAATTATGCAAGAGGTTAGGAGTTCAAATCTCACCAAACCAAGTATTTCTTTATATTACATGGGCATGTGCATGGGCAGGTGCATGGGCAGATGCATGGGATGGGCATGCATGGATAAATAAAGTAAATAAAGTAATATGAAATAAACAAGATAAATACGAAATAAATAAAATAAATACTAAATAAATAAGAAAAATAAAATAAATACGAAATAAATAAAATAAATAAAATAAATAAAATAAAATAAATAAAATAAATAAAATAAATGAAATTAATGAAATAAAATAAAAAAAATAAATAAATAATAAAAAAGATAAAAAAAATTAAAAAAAAAATTAAAAAATTTAAAAAATCGCCGCTAAAAAACCTCCGCGAAACGTTCTGCGATGGTTTTAAAAACCACCACGAATAGTTTCTCGACGCACGATTTCGCGGTGGTATTTCAAAACCGCCGCCAATCTATTTAGCGGCGGTTTAAATCGCCATGAAACGAAAAAAAAAACGCCGCTAAATCGTGATTTTGTCGTAGTGAACAAACCAAAAAATATCATTATTTAAATATTACTAGTATAACTTTAAGATTGAATTAGAAGGTATGACTAGGATTAACTAAATTTTAAAATATATCTATAAAGGTAAAAATAAAAAAAAATGTTTAATTTTTAGTAAATAATCAATTAATTTTTAGTAATGTCATTTTATTCATAAAAAATAAAATTTCATCAAGAAAGTATTTTATTTGTTTTTGTTAAATTATAACTAATTTCTATAAATTTTAGAATTTTTTTATATAAAAATAATTTAATTCTTAAATTATCATATCTATGTTTTCTTATGAAAAAATGATGATATTTTTATAAAATGATCGATTTTTTAATTAATAGTGAAAATACTTATTTTTATTTAAAACTGTGTTTTATTTTAAAGAATTTTCAAAGTAAAATTTTATTTTATAATATTTTTAAAATTTCATTAGTAACTTTTTTAAACATAATACAATTTTGGTCTTATAAATGAATTTTGTACTAGAATTTGGTATAAGAAGTTTTATACTAAAAATGCATTTCTTTGAAAAAATGTCTTTCGTCTCGATTTTTCAATTTAATATTATATTAAATTCTACCACCTATTTGATTTTAATCATGAAAAATGTATTCCATATTTTTAATAATTATATCTAAATTTTTAAATAGTCATATTTTATTTTATTTTCATTTTGAATAGTAACCTTAGAAAATTTATCTCCCATCAATAAGGGTAAATTTGGTAATTTATGGTACAAATAATATGATAAGGACTCAAAAATAACCATAATACTTGCCTTTATTTTATTTAATGGGTATATGTCATCCATAAACATCCAAATGTAAAATTTATGACCTTTTGTTCCATTATATTTTTATTTTGACCATTATAATATTTAAGTGAATATAAAGAAAAAATATGACACTCTTGGTTTAAAAAACTATAATATTTTTTACAAAGGGATAAAAATGGGATATATTTAGTTATAAATATTCATTTTTAATATTTTTTCTATCATGGAAATTTACTTTTAACTTTTAGTTGTGATAAAAGTATTGTAAACTCTTACACAACACTAATGTAGTATTTATTCAATTAATTGAAAAATAAATTGTATGATATTAAAAATAATAAAAGTAATACAATTTAATGAATTATTTTGAGAAATTATTTTTTTGTAGATAAATATAACATTTTTGGGAAGTTTTATTTGATAATATTTTAATCCATTTTTAAATTTATGTTATTAAATTCAATTTAAATGAATAGTTCTAAAATTTACATTTAGGATATTTTATAATAAATAATATTTTATTAAATGATTTAAAATTCATAAATATCCTATATTTTATAAAATTATTGATATAATATAGAAAATATCAACCATATTCCATTTAATATATAATTTTTCTTTTATATTAAATATATTCACCCCTAAATATTAAACACTTTGATATCATGGTAATTGTCAAAAAGGGTAAAAGTTTGTAAAAGCATAATGATAAGGGTACAAAACATACTGAAACTTGCCAAATATTTATTTTATTGGAGTATTTATACTCATCCATACCTTATAATTAAAAATTATAAATTCATATCTATTTCATAATGAAAATAAATTTATATTAAATTAATATTTTATGCCATTCCAAGAGTTCGCCTCCCCTCCCTTATAAAAGGGCACATACTCTTCTCTTTTTGTCACGCATAAAATGAATTCGGTCGAGACAATACAAGAAAAATATCTTAATAAAATACCTTTCCTCATTCTAGAGGCCTTTTTTGGGAATAATACCAAACTTATAGGTCTTAAGGTGAAAAGAAAAGGATATTTTTCCATCAAAAGGTATTGAATTTAAATTAGTGTTTTTGTTTTATTTATTCTTTCATATCCATCCAATATTCCTTAACCATGATTATATAAAAACATAATATTCAAAAACATGTTTAGATTTCATTATATTAATTTCGTAACCTATATCAATCTCAAACCCCCCTCAAATGGGGTCATAATTCATCATTTATTTGTACGGTGGACTACCGCTTCACCAACCGATGCAATTAATTTTCCATCATTGTCTCTCATGGATATTTATAATGATAGATTTAATGTATATATATTATATTTATTAAATATTTATAATATTTAGAATGTAATATATCATTTAATTTCATACCTTTTAATTCAATGAAAAATGGTATCATTGTTTGTGTATACGTGTGGAATACCACCTCTATAAAGCAATGTGATTCAATTTTCATCACTACATCACATAGATTATATAGAAAATTAAATTTAAAAAAGTAATATGGTATTAGTGATATAATTATCATTATTAAAGGATAAAATAATAGTTCCCTTACTTGAAAATGATTATTGAAAATTGAAATGTTACTCAGGCATATATACAACCTATCATTTCCATGATTATATAATAGTAAATTTTTCATAAATATATTTCATGATTGGCTTTAAAAGTATAATTTCTATATAAAAATGATAAAAATTTCATTATAATTATTCTATATATGATTAAATACTAACCAATGTAATCATAGTCAATCTACGATGTCATTTTTCATATATGATATGAATATCATCAAAAAATCTAACATAAACTTAATTTATTAAGTAATTAATTATAAAAATGTAAAATTAATAATAAAATTATAAACTGTTCTAAAAAAATAAATAATTAACATAATTTAATTATTTACTAAGATAAATAATTTACATGATCAGTCGGGCTTAAATAAAGTACATTTTAAAAATCATGTTTTAAAATGTTTTCAAGAATTTTTTTATAATCTTATTTATTCCATATTTGTATTTATGAAATTATTTTATGGAGTTTTTTAAATTAAAATAAATTGATTATATTGGAAATTTTATATCTCTTTTTTACTTTCAACAAAATGTTTTCAAAACAAATAATTATAAGTATTTTATACGGAACATTTTTAATTTCATTACAAAAGACAAAAATAATGTTATATGTTAATGAAAATGGTGACAACTAATACTACAACTTACATAATCATTATTTTATATTTTAATTACTTTATAATATTACATGTCTTATTCAAAGAAAACCCCCTTCTTTTTTTGTTTATTTTCAAAAAGGATTTTAAATTGGGATAGATATTTCAATATCTAGAAATGTTTTCTTATGGGTGAAATGAAAATTTTAAAAAATTTAATATTTAAGTGTTATGATTACATTAGGGTTATTGTGAATTGATTATAATGATGGTAAGTTCTTTTATTAATAAAAGGTGTGTCCTTGATATCCCTCCATTGCGTTGGGTACGTTTTATGTTTTTATGGATACTACGAGGGTTATTCCAAGTATAATTATGATGGTTATTTCAAGTGTAACCATGATAGTTAATATATGTGTAACCATGATGGTCAATCTATGTATATCTATAAAGGTTTGACATATATAATTGTGATATTAAAATGATTTCTCAAGTTACCTACATGTTTTATATATTCTTTACATGGATTTTTATTGAAATCTTATGATTTGTCAAGGTAAAATAATGCTTTTATGTTTAAAGGAAAGTGTATGATACATTTTAAGGGTGAAATGTATAAGTTTGTGAAAAAATATGATTTTTTTCGTGAAAACAAAGAAACCATTATGAGTTTTATTTTTCTTCTAATATTTCTTATGAAATATTTTATGAAAACATTCGTGTAGTGAAGTTTACTCCTTGGGTAAGAAAATATTTATTTAAAACATAAAGTTTAACTTGAAAAGGTTATTTTTTAATAATTATTCATGGAATAATGGTTTCTTTATTTCTTTTTATGTACTGTACTGAGATATTTGTGCTTATACCAGATTTTAAAATGTTTTTCACGGGGTTTATGGATGGATAAGTGAAAAGAAGAAGTCAAGTAAAAATTCATGATGTTTTTTCATGAAAAGAAATTATAGTTTTTTTTGAAAGATTTATATTATAGGAAAAATAGATATTGAGTAGAAGTTTCATCTTTTAAGGTATGAGTTTTTTATATAAGATTTATGACCTAATAATCTAAAAATCGAAACCTAAAAGTTCTAGAGGAATGCAAGAAAATTAATTCTTCACTAAAAAATTAGGATTATATAATGTTTAATGCTATATTTTTATAGTTGGTTTCAGAGGAGGATTGAGATAAATTTATAGGTTAGGAAGTTATATGAACATAAGTTAAAAGTCCTATATAACCAAAAATAATTATAAGTTAGGGGGAATTATAATTATTTTGTATAGATCAACATAAGTGAAGATGATATGGTTAAAGATATCTTTGTTTTATTCCTCCTGAAAATATGGTTTATAATGATTTTATTGATATGATAACACTATAATTTTTGGTTTTAGTAAATGTATGGATTAATCATGAACCAATGTAATATTGGATGTGAAGGAAAATGTGCTGGTGAAAACTCTTATGGTTATTCTTAATTGTCTATCAGAAGATATGATTAACAACTTGAACCTAGTTGAGTTTTCTAACTCATAAAAAAAGAGATAAATAAATATCTTTAGAAGTTTATGTGAAAATGGTCATAAAGGTAAAGATATTTAGTGGGCTATATATCAACAATATGGGAATAAACACATATGAAAATTTCTTAAAATAATGGGAAGATGTTTTGTATGAGGTAAAGGAAGGCATAAATAAATAGTCTTCTTATAAAAATGGATTCATTCAATTAATACGTTAAATTGGAATAAAGTTCTTCCCATGAAATCCGTTGAATGTTTCAAACACAGGGTGTGGTAATTATGAAAATTGGTTTCCTAGTTGAGATTATTAAGAGTGATACTAACACGACCATACATATGAATGTTTAGTAAATCCAAATTCCATTATTATTCAAGATGTGGAAACTACAAATGACATATGAATGATATGGATTATATTTTTGACTATGTTTTGAAATTGTTGAATATTAGGACATGATTCATAATATGTTTGTAATAATAAAGTAGTAAGTAATAATATAGAAATAAATGTTTAATGGAGACTACTGAATGATTACAGTATCATCATATAGGGATTCAAGAGGTATGATACAGTGGTTTATTTAAGTCTAATCACAAGTTCAAAGTCTTAGACACCCTTTTTTTTGATTTTATGTCATGGTAATACTTTATGATACATTTATCGAGTTCAAGTATATGTTTTAGGTATGTGTGAACCTTAAGTATAAATTTTTAAAATGTTATTAGAGGAAGAATTATCTTTTATTTTTTGGACACCTGTTTAAAGATATTGATAAACATTAGGGTTTATATGATATTTTATAATTAATGTTATATTTTTGGGGAAGTTATAACAATTATATTCTTTTATAAAAATTGCAACCCTAGGTTCAGATGATTACCCATCACATCGGGTAAGGCCATGGGGCCTGAAAACATAACTTAAGGGTGAGAAGGGAACAATTCCTACAACTGACCTATGTGAAGTCCAAGTTTGTATGATACTATTTTCATAATTAAATTATTTTGAAGAGAGATATAAAGCTAATTTGGGAATATATGTTGTATTTTGTAGATAACTATGTGATTGAAAAGTAATTTGGTGATGAAGTTATTAATATAATTTTGGAAGAAGTTCTCTATTTTGGGAACCTTTTATGACTATGGTAAATGAAATATTATAAGATTTTCTTTTTGAAATAACGATTGAATTATATTTTTGAACTATATATGACTTTAATGTGTCTTTATGGTGATACATGTTATTTTTATAAATGATTATCATATTTTTAAGACTATATTGAAAGGTTATATGCATTTTTTGTTATAAGACATTATGAGTGACTAATATTGATTTGAGATAAATATTAAATTAATCTTGGAATTATTTGTGCTAAAATACTACTATTTTTTCATTTTAAAAATTGGTTGAGAATATATTTGATAATTTTAAGTCTGTTTATTTATCTAATGATCTATGCTTCACTTTGGGTTTTATTATTGAGTCTCTAGTGAAAAATATTATATTTCATCATTCAATGGTTTATTAATTTTGTGAATTATATATTATTGTTCTAACCATTTTGTAGTTTTGGTTAACATCTAAAGATATGAGTAATATCTTGTTATCTTTTTTTTTGGATTATGCAATCAGTTAGAATTTTATTTTAGTGATTTAGGCATGAAAAAATCACCATGAATACTCATTGTTTGGAGAAAAAGATGATATTGTGGTGGAAAATGATTAAAGGATGAAATTATAATTTTCAACTATGTATATTTATTATATTATTATTTTATATGGTAATGGAATTCCTCAAATCTAGGGAAAAGGATCTTGAAATAAAACTGTTATATTCTTTCCATCATTTTCAATGAATTGATCGTCTCTTCAACCATCACATATTTATGGGGTTTTGTCATTACATTTATCCTAAACATGTTCTCTAACAATATATCAATCCTTGGTCATTAGTTTTCTTTTAAATGTATATATTTTCACTTTGCACTATTTTTTTCTATTTGGAAACATAGTTATGTGTTATTCATGAGGATCATCAAATTTTCCTTTCTCTCTTCTCAAGCAGAAGTTTTTTAACCCTTTTTATAATGTGGGGTTTTAAAAAAATGTATTTTCAGATGTAAAACATTTTATTACCAAGATCTATTTAAAATTTTGAGGATGTAATATTTTAACGTGAGAGATAATATTACACCTACTCATTTTTAAAGAAAGAATTATGTCACGACCTATCACTTGGGGGCCATTCTATGACATCCCCTAAGCCCGCATCCTGAAGGCCAGGGGATGGTGACTTATGCCAAAGGCATCAACAAGCAAGTGTGAGGCATTTAAATGAGTACCTATATACACACATACACGACCATTTCACAAAGATGGAAAGGTAAACATGAATGCCACTAAAAAATAACTGAGTAAAAGTAAAAATTGTAGGTCAAATGGGATAGAATACAAACCCAACAAAAGAGGACCTAAAAAAAATAAGGTACAAGGAAACATCGAAAGATATCTGTTGAAAACCACACATGAAGGGAAAGTATAAAGGTGCTGTTTGAAACTATATAAGTACACCCCACTTGACTGGTCTCACTGGGCACCACTGGGTCCTAGGTCACCAATTCTTCTATCAAGATGGTAGTCATCTGCACCAGACACAACACATGTAGGAGAAGCCTGTGCAGGGGTGAGTAATAAAATAATCAGTATGGACCCAAAACCACAAATGAAATACCATGAAGCAATCCAAAAAGAAAACCACAATGCATGATCACAAAGCATGACCACTCACACAGGTATAATCTATAGTATGGAAAGAAATACTATTAGTCGTAACACTGAACACCATTTATTGTTGAGGTACTCATCCCAGATGAGTATCGTGGGTTATCTAGGTCACACAGACCCACTTATAGTTGATCCACATAGGGTCACTTGGAGTTTATTCACATAGGTTTTCTATGAGTTGATCCACATAGGGTTAGTAGGAGCTGATCTGCACAAGGTGTGTAGGAGCTGATCCATGCAAGGTTGCTACATTCTGATCCACATAGGGTCTCTAGTCTTCAGGTATTAGTAATCCACAGGACTCTCACAAAAAGCGTACTTGATTCTGCATCAATCTACTCCTCAATAAAATATTTGTATTTCAACTTCCATGAAAGGATCCTTAGAGAATTAAAAAAGAACCGCCTCATTGGGGGGGTCCAACGCCACAAACATTATGTCAATCAGACACCCTGTTTAGAAGTTATTACCATTTTATTAAATAGGGACCGATTATATCTGGGCCCGGTCTGACTCGGTTGGACCGACCCAACCAACCCATCCTAGGGGCACAACCGACCTGACCCGGGTCTAACCCTGGTCTAGATCTAACACAGTCCATTGGGACATGGGTCCGGCCCACTAGGAGGTGGTTCCAGCCGACCCTATGACTGGACCACTATGTGGGCCAGTTTTCTCTTGTCTGTACACCTTGATAGAGTCTAGCTTGTGTGCCATGCGGCCAGACGATTTCAGCCGCACCTTCCACATGCACATGGTCGAGGGATTGTGTTCCAGCACCCTGCACAGCCGCTCCAGGCGTGATGTGCTCCATCGACGTGGTCGAGGGCCACTTCCCCTCACCGCTAGCCATCGGACCACTGCTGGCGGCTCTCTTTGCACCGCTGTAGCCCAAGCCAGCTGCAATGCTCCCTCCAGTGTGCCATCATGGTGCACCGCCCCTTGATCGTGGCTACCGGTGTTGGCGGGTTTTTCCGCAGACCACCAGGTTTTCTCTGGTGGCCCGTTCTTTGCATCTCTTGCACCTACAGCCTCTGGGGGATGAAATATTCCCTATGATGGCCTCGAATCATTTTTTCTGCCATTTTAAATATGTAGCCATGAAGAATGCACAAAAATTCACAAGGCGGAGGGGCTCGTGCCTTGTTCATGTTGGCCCACACCCTACGTGTTAGAGGTTTAGAAACATGGGATAAAGGATTGATGTTCTATCATAATTTAACCCTAATGAAATCCTAATAAAAGAGTACCCTCCCACAAGAACAAGCAATCAGTGTATTAACTTGTTCATGGGTTGATCTATGTTCGTTGTTCTATAATGAAGAATGGGGAAACTCAAGCACAAATAAAACCCCTACCTAGATCGGATCATTTTTTGGAGATGAATGGTATCTCTGTGTTCGCCATTCTATGATCCTCTTTTTATAGTCATTGGTCGATCGTTGTTAGTGATTATCCATTAGGGGGGTGGCATTCGTCGTCATCTCCTACTGGACCTTCAGAGAAGAACAAGAATTGTACCAACAATTCTGCATTTTCTACTTGTCAATTAAAGGATGAATTGAGAATCAGTGTCTCAGTTTCATTTCTATTAATAAGATGTTATGATTTTTCATTTAAGTAAATAACCTATTTATTTTTTCTTGGTTGGAAAACTGTTGAGCTACAATGATTTAAAAATTTAGAAAAATAAAAAAAACAAGTTTATTTTATTTTTATCTGTTTCTTTAAAAAGTTTGAAAAAATAACATTTTCCCTTGACCAGCATCAGTTGAGGTTAGGTCCATTCTAGGATAATCTCTCCATTTTGAGTTGAAAAATTCTATATGATTTTTTATCCAAGAACTGATTTAAATTTTAGAAAAACTCGCTAGCACGTTTATTTAAATTAACTAAAAAGATATATAAATTCTATTCTAGGCTTATTGGGCCTTAGAATTAGGTGTCATTAGAGCATATGGTCTCAAAATAATTCCATATAATTTGAGAAAAAAATTACATGGAATTTATGAGACATTACATTCTCCCCACCTTAGTACTTTATGTCCCCAAAAGCCAAATCAATGACTAAACAAATAAATGGTGGTACTGAGCATGAATCTTAGACTTCCTCTCCTAAGTGATATCCTAGATATTATCATGCTGCCACCGAACGCGCACAATAGGAATCAACCACACATGAAGGACATGCTTTTATGGATCCTCTATCTCTACCAGGAACTCCACAAACATTGAACCGTTACCAATGTCCAACTCGCCGCGGTCAATGACGTGTGATGGTTCATGCACATACCTCCTTTGCTGTGACAAGTGAAAAACATCGTGCACTTGATGCATTTGTGGGGGAAGAGCTAGGTGGTATGCCACCTCTCCAACTCTACTTAGAATCTGAAAAGGATTAATAAACCTTGGAGATAACTTGACGCCCCGACAAAATATTTGTAATCCCCATCGAAGTGAGAACGAAAGGAAAACATGGTATCCCTCCTCAAAATACAAGGGCCTTCACCTCATGTCAGAATATGATTTCTACCTGCTCTATGTAGTCTCCATACACTATTGGATGATCTGCACCTTCTCTGGGGTATCCCAGACCAACTCTGGACCCATAAGTGCGGACCGTCCTAGGTCTTTCTAGCATTGAGGTGATATGTAAGGCTACCTGTAAAGTTCCTCAAACGGTTCCTTGACAACGGTGGAGTGATAGCTAATGTTGTATGTAAACTCCACCAGTGGTAGGTGTTCCTCCCAATTATGACCAAAATACAAATTGCAAGAATGAAGCATGTCCTCCACGGTCTATATGGTCCACTCTGTCTGACTATCTTTCAGGGGATGGAAAGCTATGCTCAGACATAGATGAGTCCCAAATGCCTCCTGGATTCCCTTCCATAACTAGGATGTAAAGCATGCATCATGGTTTGAGACGATCATCAAAGGAACCCTGTGAAGTCGCATTATCTTCTGGACATATAGGAATCTCAATCCCTCTACCGACCCCTGCTCCGATATGGGTAGGAAGTTATCCGATTTGGTGAGTCGGTCAATGACCACCTAGATATAATTGTGGCCCCTGGACATACGTCATAAGCCCATCACAATGTCCATCGATATACCATCCTACTTCTAATCCAGTACCTCCAGTGGCTAAGCCAGGCCTGATGGATACTGGTGCCCAGCCTTCACTTCTTGAAAAGTGAGGCATCGTGAAATGAAATTGGCCACCACTTTCTTCATCCCTAACCACCAATCATGACGTCAGATATCCTAGTAAATATTCACCACTTCAGGATGTACCACCATGGGGGAGGTATGGAACTCCCTCAAAATATCATCTCGCAATTCCACTGGAACTATTGTGCGCCCTCTAAAAAGAATTATGCTCTTACAACCTATCAAAAACTCATCACGAGCCTGTCCTAAGGATAACTAATCATGTCAGGCCTCACACTCAATATCCAAAAGATATTCCTCCCAAACTCGCTATAAGAGTGAGGGAGTAATAGTCATCAGCTAAATTTAAGTTGATCCATCATCATAGATGAAGGATATCTGCATTTCACCTAGTTTCTCCATCGCCTCACTCAACAGATGTAAACCAGATCTCCTACTGAGCTCATCTGCCACCATGTTCTACTTCCCAGGAGTATAGAATATCTCAAAGTTATAGTCCTGTAGTAACTCTAGCCATGGCCACTATCTCATGTTCAGGTGTTTCTAGGACAAGAAATACCAAAGACTCTTGTAGTTGGAGTAGATGGTTAATCGTTCACCCATCAAGTAGTGTCATCACATCTTCAGATAAAATAACACTACTACTAACTCCATTTCATGGGTCACGTAGTTCTTCTGATGATGCCTCAACTACTCTAAACTGTAGGTGATCGCTGCTCACTCCTACATTAGGACACGACCCAGTCTGGTCCTTGATGCATTGTAGAAAACTACATACCCAATTCCCTCCTCTGGTAGTCTTAATATAGAGGAACTCATCAGTCTCTGAATCATCTCTGGGAAACATTTATGGTACTTCTACGTCCACATGAAGGGTTTTCCATTCTTTGTCAAAGCGGATAACGGTGCTGCTACTCTAGGAAACTTGTGCCCAAATTTCTAATAGTATCCATCCAACCCCAAGAAAACCCACATTTCAGTTACACTCCTAGGTGGCTCCCAAATAAGCACTACCTTTATCTTCACCAGATCCACTAAAACTCTAACATCCGAGATGACGTGTCCCAGAAGTGGACTTCCCAAATCTAGAACTGGAACTTCATGAGATTCCCATAAAGTTGGTGCTCCCGTAGTGTATCCAGGACTATCTATAGGTGTTCAACGTGCTCCTCTTCTGACGACGAGTACACCAAGATTTAATCAATGGATATCACCACAAAGTGATTGAGGTAAGACTGGAAGATCGTATTAATGAGTCCCATGAACACTGTTGGGGGCATTGTTCATGCCGAAGGGAATCTGTAAGAACTCATTGTGGCCATATCGACATCTAAAGGCTGTCTTTGTACGTCATTATCCCGTACACGAAGCTGGTGACAACCTAATCTGAGGTATATCTTTGAGAACCACCTCTCTCCCTTCAATTGATCTAAGAGGTCATCAATCCTCAACAGTGGATACTTGTTCTTCGTGGTCACCTGGTTCAGGCACTGGAAGTCCACGCATAGCCTCAAGCTCCCATCTGCCTTCTTGAAAAATATGACCAGGGAAGCCCATGGTGAAACATTGGGCCTCACAAAACCCTTCATCTGTAAGTCCTCTAAATTTACCTTTAATCCATGAAGCGCCATGGGATCCATCCGTTATTTCGTTGTGGATATCCGTGCCTTCCCGGGGTACAGATCGATGCATAAGTCTACCCCTCTTCGAGGAGGAAGTCCTGGAACATCCTCCGAAAATATGTCCATGTACTCATGATCAACTATAGAAAACATAGAATCCTCTCATCTACCACACCAAGGGTGAGGCTATCCAACTGATGAGTGATCGGCCGCACCCTCCTTTGAGAAAGTCCATACTTTTCCTCAAAATTTCGCTTATCAGTAGTGAAGGAAAACCCGGTCCCATCCTCATGGACACACCACACTTTTTGCCTAATATATTTGATCTATGCATGGACTGTAGATAACCAGTTCATACCCAAGATGAAATCCTAAGGCCTTGACATCACTACTAGGAGATACCAGCCGAAGCTATCACCTCCTATAGTAATCTCACACAACTGACACCAGTGCATAATAGTTTAATCACCTTCCATTGGAGTCTCTAATCATAAAAATAGATCCAAAAACTCCACTGGAATATCTGAGCTTCGAACATGGTCTGTGGAAAGAATAGAGTGACTAGAACATGTGTCTATAAGAACTACGACCAAGGTGGAGAAGACACAGATCATACCTCTAAAGTGGGGATGCTGAGGGAAAACCATTGACGCCATGATCTCCCATCAGAGTCCATGATAAAAAGTCTAAGCCATAAATAAAGGGTCTTTTACCATATCCATTGAGTAGTGGGAGAGCTCTATAAACCTCACAGAGTATGCACACTAAATACAAGGTCGTGAGGAAGAACTCCACCCAAAAAAGTATCTTGAAGTCATCCTAGGAGAGGTTTACCTCCTCATGTTTCTGGATGGTCAAACTCCACCATCTACCCACTAAGCCCTCTAGAAGGTCATGGATAGAACCAAAAATTTGGTCAAGTGGCGTATTAACTAATCGGAAGACCCGAGTCACTACCTCCAGCCAATCCTCAGTGACCTGGGGATCTTCCTCTCACCTAAATCTAGGAGGTGATTGTATCTAAAACTCATGTAGGGAACTGAGCCTATGTGTGTCCTCTAATAGTAATACCGACCTTAGATTATGACCAAAATTTGGTGGTAGAACTGGTACACCACCCGGTGGGGCTATCTCTATCACTAGTCCCCAAAATGACGCCTCATCACTTGGAGGGTTGTCCTCACGACCACATATCAGAATCCAAGCTGACTGTCTACATGGAGGAATCTTGAAAAAGATCAAGATGTACCATGATCAATAGATTATACCTGGTGAGATGAATCTAATTTACAAATAACATGAGGAAATACTCATTTCCTATATGATGCATGCAACCAATATTTTTTTCTATAGAGCTAAAAAGAAAAATTCAAGGTCCTGGTGTATGGATAGGTCGGCCACTGCACCAAAAGTGGACTCCCTGAATATGAAAGTCAAACTCGAAACATTTAACACTATTTCCCCAAAAAAACAATAGACCCTCGGTCATTGAGGTAGAATTGGCCACCTCTGATATGACTTAGTCATGAACTGTCCCTCGGGGCCCATGCCATGACATCCCCCAAGCCCGCCTCCCGAAGGCCAGGGGTTGGCGACTAGCACTAAAGGCATCAACCAAAAAGTGGGAGGAATACACCTGAGTACTTTTACGAACACACACACACAACCAAGTCCCAAATCTGGAAAGGTAAACATGCATGCCACTAAACAACCACTGAGTTCAAGTATAAACTATAGGTTAAATTGGCCAGAATACAAAGTCAACAAAAGATAAACTGAAAATAGGAAGGTACAAGGAAACTATAAAACCCATCAGATGAAAACCCCACCTAAAGGGTTTGTGTAGAGTAGCTACTGAAAGTTGTAGAAGTACGCCCTGCCTGCCTGGTCTCATTGGGAACCACAAAGTCTTGGGGCACCAAGTCCTCCATCAAGGCAGCAATCATATGCACCGAACCCAACATGTGCAGGCGAAGCCCATGCCGATATGAGTAACAAAATACTTAGAAGGTACCCCAAACCACAAAGGAAATACCACAAATAAAACCACAAATAAAACCACAGAGCATGATCATAAAGCAAGATAGATCAAACAAGTATAATCTAAAGTAGAGAAAGAATGACTATCAGTCGTAACACTAAACACCTTGGACTGTTGATGTACTCATCCAAGATAAGTATTGTTGGTGTTTTGGGTCACACAGAGCCACATTTAGCTGATCCAAAAAGTGTCTCTAGGAGTTGTACCAAAGAGGATCACTAGGATTGTACCCACACATGGTCGCTAGGAGTTGATCCACACATGGTTGCTACAAGATGATCCACATAGGCTCTCTAGGTTCTGATCCAGACAAGGTTTCTAGGAGTTTAACCACACAAGGTTACTAAGATATGATCCACAGAGGGTCTCTCATCTTCGGGTCTCATCCTGCTGCAGGATTCACGCTTGCAGCGCGCTTGATTTTGGATGAATCTACTACTCATGCCAATCATCATATTTAAACTTCCATGAAATCATCATTAGAGAATTCCAAAAACAACAGCCTCATTGCGAGGGTTTCAACTCCGTAAAAAGCTTGTCAATCGGATGCCCACTTTGAATGTTATTGGCGTTTTAGTAAACAAGGGCCAGTTTTATTCGGGCTTGATCCAACCCAGTCGAACCAACCCGACAAACCCAGCCTGGGGGCCCCACTAAACTGAATCGGGGCCCACCCAGGTTCAGATCTAACCCAAGTTCGGATCTGACCTGGCCTGTTGGGAAGTAGGTCTTTCCCGCTGGGCGGGTCCCACTTGTTGGGTTGTGGGTCCGGCGCACCCTCTTCTCGACCCACTATTTGGGCCAATTCTCTCCCACCTAGATGCCCTGATAGCATCTGCCTTGGGCACTACATGGCCAACCGAAGCCAGTTGTATCTTCCACCAACACACGGTCGAGGGACCACGTACCAGCACCCTGCACCATTACTGAGGGCTGTGTCCCCTATCCTCTAGACACTAGACTGTGGCTGGTGGCTCCAACAACACCACCGTGGCCCGCTCCAACCCTGGTGCTCCCTTCGGTGTGCCGTTGTGGCTCACCACCACATGTCTGCGGTGCTGGCATGCCTGTGGGTTCTTCTGTGAACCACTGGGTTGGCTCCAGTGGTTCGTTCTTCACGCCACTTGCGCCTACGACCACCAGGGGATTCCATCTTCCCTATAATGGATTCGAATCCTCTTTCCCACCATTTTGATGATGTTTCCATGAAGAATGAAAAAAATGAACAAGGCATAGGTGTTTGGGCCTTTTTCATGTCAGCCTGCACATTCCGCGTTAGACGTTTAGAAACTTTGGATAAATTATTGAATTTCTATCGTAATTTTACCCAGATTCTATCCAGAGAAAAATTACCCTCACTCAAGAACAAGTGATTCTGTGGATCAACCTATTTATTTTTTGATCTATGTTCATTGTTTTATAATGAAGAATAGGGAAACTCAAGCACAATGCAAACCCCTACCTAGGTCGGATCGTTCAATGGAGATGAATAGTTTCATTGCATCCGTCATTCCATGATCCTCTAATTATGGGCATTGGCCATTCGTCATTAGTGACGATTCGTTCTAAGTGGGGGTTGGAGTTTTTCATCATCACCCATCAGAGCTTAAGAACAGAAATAGGATTGTGCCAATAATCCTGTGTTGTCTGCTTGGCCATTAAAGGATTAAATGTGAATTAGATTTTCAGTTATGTTTATGTTACGAAATCATTAAACTATTTCATTTAATGAAACAACTTATTCAGTTTCTATTGGTAAGAAAACCCTGGAGCTGTAACGATTTGAAAATTCCAAAAAATAAAATAAAATAAGTTTATTTTATTTTTATCTTTTTCTTTAAAAAGTCCAAAAAATATCCTTTTCCCTCGACTCATGCCAGTCAAGGTTAGGTCAAATATAGGTTAATCCTTCAAACTTAACTTCATGGTGCCCTCATATTTTTGATCCCAGCACCAGTTAAAAAGTTAGAAAAACTTTCTTGCACGTTTATTTAAATGAACTATGAAATGTTCAAAATTCTATTTGGGGCTCACTGGGCCTCTGAATCTGGTGCCTTCAGAGCATCTGGTCTTGAAATAATTCCGTATAATTTTAAAAAAATATTTACATGGAATTTCTAGGACATTAAACTTTATATTTAATAGTATATACGACGTGCAACATTGATCTTTAATGAACCCCAAAATATTTTTATTAAAATGTGATTATTATAATCTAGTCATTGAATTGGAAGATATGAATAGGATTAATTTTTTTATATTTACTCATAATGGTCATAATTAATACAAATTATTTATTATTTTTTATTAAATTACTAATTACTTTTTTGTAAAGTAATTTTATTCATCAAAAACATGTTTAATTAAAAGAAGTTTTTTTTTTCAGGAGAAAATAT
Organism: Viscum album; assembly: GCA_963277665.1. Lineage (NCBI taxonomy): Eukaryota > Viridiplantae > Streptophyta > Magnoliopsida > Santalales > Viscaceae > Viscum > Viscum album. The sequence goes on along the minus strand of OY728150.1, from coordinate 1,873,847,800 downwards.
TATATTAAATATCTAAAACATTTACAAATTTCCTTTGAATAAAAGTATATCATATTTGAAATAAAAATTTAAAAATTATTTTCTAGTGACATTCAATATTTTTCTGAATGTTTTTTCAATGAAAAATGAAAATTACTAATTTTTATTGAAAACTGTGTTTTCCTTTTGAATATTTACAATGTATATTTCTATTTTAATTATTTTTGAAATTTAATTAGTTTATTTTCATTAAAAATAATCCAATTATGGTATTAAAATTGAATTTTATACTTGAATTTGGTATAAAGTCCTTTTTATATGTAAAAGGAATTTTTCAGAAAAACTATTTTTCATCGCATTTGTTTGATTTAATTTTAAATTAAATTATTCCATTACTATGATTTTAATTTGTAAAAATAGATTCTATATTTTAAATTATGAGGTTTAAATTTGGTAAGTAGGTCACTTTATTTTTTTTCATTATGAGTAGCAACATTAGTAAATTTGTGTCCCCTCCATAAGGGTAAATTGAGTAATTTAAGTTAAAAATAATATGATAAGAGCTCAAAAATAACCCTAACACTTGAATTTATATTATTATATGAGTAAATATTATCCATAAACAAAAAAATTTAGAATATATTATATATTTTTTCAATTATTCCAGGATTTTTAAATTTATAGTATTTAAGTTAATATAAATTCAAAAATTTCATTGGCTGGTATTTAGTTACAATAATATTTTTGACATAGAGATAAATAGGGGTAATTTTTGGTTATAAATAGTAATTTTAATTTAAAATTATTTTTTCACCAATTTTTTTTTAATTTTTAGTTATGAAATAATTACTTTAGAAGCTATGCAACACTAACACAATAATTATTCAATTTTTATAAAAACAAATAAATGAAATTAAAACTATTAAAAGTCATATAATTTGAAATAATTATTGGTTTATGTATTTTAATTTATAAATATATCATTTCATGTATGCTTTAATTGGATATATTCTAATTAATTTCTTTTCTTGATGTTATTAAAATCAATGTAAATGAATAGTTCTAAAATTAACATTAATGATATTTTGTAATAAGTAATATTTTATTAAACAGTTGAAAATATCTAAAAAACCTATATTTACCCCATGTGAATTTTTTCAATTTCAAAATAAAAAAATTGGTCCATTTAATGTACATTTTTACTTTTATAGAAACCTTATTGAACCTTAATGAGTAAAAACATCGTTACCGCTATAATTGTCAAAAATCATTAAAGTGGTTTGAAAAAATGATATGGGTGAAAGACTTATCTAACATTGTGAAAGATTTATTTTATGAGTGTATTTAGTCTCATACATATATTAACTTTTAATATTATCAATTTTGATCCATTTGGAAATTACAAGAAATTTATATTAATTTAATATTTTATGAAATTCCTAGAGTGCCCCTCACCTCTCCTATAAAATATGACCTAATATCCTATTTTATTCACAACTAAAAAGCCGTTATATTATACAATTCATTCCCAAATATATTTATAAAATCTTTCCCCATGTTTTCATGTTTTATTTTGGGATGAATACCAAACTTATATGTCTTAAGGTGTAATGAAAAAGGATATTTTCCAAAGAAGATGTGTTACTTTTAACTTAGAATTTTTGTTTTATTTATTCTCCCATATCCATAAAAAATTTATTATCCAAGATTATATAATAAAATAAGAGTCTACCATATACATAATTTTATTATTTTATTGACCTAACCAGTACACATCTCCAACATCCATCAAATGATTAAGGAATCTATCGTTTTTGTGTAAGACTGATTACCGCCTCATGAACTGATGTACTTCATTCTCCATAACCATCTCTCATGGATTGTAACAATGATGCCTTTAATAAATATATTATATTCTTCAAATATTTATAATTATTAAAATAAAATATATATTATTTACTTTATTACCTTTCCATTCACTGAAAAATGATAACTTCGTTTGTGCATACGTGTGGACTACAACCTCCACGAAGCGATGAGATTTATTTCTAATCACCACATCATATAAATGGTATATATAATTATATTAAAATAAATAATATATTATTTATGATATAATTATTATTATTTATTGATTAAATAATACTCACCTTATTTCCATAATAATCATTGAAAAATGGGAACGTTCCTCATACGTACGTACGACCTACCATCTCAATGATTGTAACATAGTTCATTTTTAAGAAAAATAATTAATGATTGGTTTTGAAAGTATAATTGATGTAAAAAATATAATTATTTTATTTTTATTATTTTTTAGATAACGAAATAATGACTTTTTTTTACCACAGTCAACCTAAGGAAGTCATTTTAGACATATGATCTGAATATCATCAAAATGAATGACATGAACTTAATTTACTATGAAATTGATTAAAACATGGAAAAAGGAATAATAATATTAAAAAATATTATCAATACATTAAATAATTAATAGAATTTTATTATTTAGGAAGAAAAAGAATGAGCATGATGTGTCAGAATCAAGGTAAGAGACACTTTAATTTAAAAACCTCATTTTAAAATTTTTTAAGGATTTTTTAAACTCTTTTTATTCCATACCCATATTTTTAAAATGATTCCATAGATACTTTTATATGTAAAAAAATTATAACTTAAATTGGGTGTCTCTGTTAACTTTTTTTCAATGTTTTTCAGATGGTATTTTTTCATATTCTATACAGAACCTTTTGAATTTGTTTAAACAAGATTAAAGTAATGTTCTATTTTAACGTATACAATAATAAAATCTCTTACCAACACTATAATTGTTATTTGATATTTTAATTTATTCATAAGATTAAATGTTTTAGTCAAAAAAATCATCCTCCTTTATGTTTTGGTTATTTTCAATGGAATGGATATTTCAATATCCAAAAATGTTTTCATATGGGTGAAAAGAATATTTTGAAAACTGAAATATTTTATGTGTCATGATTATGTTCTGGTTCTCAGTAATTTTTAATGATCATTAGATGTTTTTTTATAAACCAAGGATGGGTGGGTCTGTGATATCACTCCAATTCATTGGGTAAGTTTTTGTGTTTGAAAGTTGACCATGAGGGTTATTCCTAGCATTACCACAATTGTTATTTTAAATGTAACTATGATAGATACTCTATGTAAAACAATGATGGTTACTCCATGCATAACCATGAAGGTTATCTATATGTAATAGTGATATTATAATGATTACCCATTTTCCCAACATGGTTTATCTATTCCTGTTATGGTATTTTATGGAAATATTATGATTTCTCAAAGTAAGATATTGATCTTATGTTTAGAGAAACATATATTCTAATTTTTAAGTATAAAATTATAACTTTATTGAAAAGTTGTTATGATTTTTTTCATAACTAAAAATAAAACTTTATGAGTTTTATTTTTTACTTTAATATTTTTTATAAAATGTTTTAGGAAAATGTTTGGAAAATGAAGTTTATTTATTTGGTAATAAAATTTTTATTTTTAAAATCAATGTCTATTTTAAAAAAGGTGAACTTTTATTTGTATTAATGTACTTACATTTTATTTTTTTTATTTACCTTACTTGGATTTTTGTTCTCATAACATGTTTTAAAATGTTTTTATAGGGTTTAAGGATGGGTAAGGGAAAAGAAGAAGTCAATTTGAAAGTAATGGAGATTTTTCTTGAAAATAAATCATGTTTTATTTTCAATGTTTTATATTCTAGGAAAAATGGATACTATTTAGAAGTTTCCACTTTGTAATATATGGGTTTTTTACATAAGAGTTATGACATAATTCTCTAAAAACGATTCTGAAAAGATCCTCAGGAATTTAAGTAAATGAATTCTTGACTAAAAACTCAAAATTATGTAATGTTTAATGATGTGTGCTTATAGTCATTGATGCATGAAAGAATCAATTTCAACATATTATCCTACTGGTGAAACTAGGTGCTCAACATGATTTAGGTTATTATTAATAACTCCATATATTGGATTGATCATCCTCATGAAGTTTTCCATTCCTTCTTCCATTATGTTAGGAAGGTTGTTTTTCTTTTTTACATTATATACATCATTTACATAGTTCCTCTTATTTCACACTATTTTTATAAAATTATAAAACCTTAGTGAGAAATGTGTTAATATTAGGAATATTTTAATTCTAAAGGTATTTTATGTTCTCAAATAACAAGAATAAAATGTTTTATTCTTTAATTGAATATAATAATAATTATATTTTCTATATATCCTTCATAGTGGTTTATAAAATCATGGGATTAGCTACACATATCCTCCCAAAAGTGTTAAACTAGGTGTGTAGTAAAACCACTATATCATGCACCAGGTGATGATATAGTTAATGCCCAATAATCTATTTTTAGGGCTATTACCCCTAAGTATAACTATTCCAGATCTATATCCACTTATAGTATCTAGACATGGATTTTATTAGTTAGAAACCAATCTCTTTATACTTCACCAAAATTTTAGGATTTTTTTCAATATTTAGAATTATCCATAGGGTTCTTACTAATATTATTATTGTCATAATTTCTAAAAATAACTAAGACTTCTTTTGATACTAACTATGGTTTCCTAAATTTTTAATACACAAATATTTCATTACATAGTACAACATTTAAAAATAAAGTGGATCTTTTTAGGCTTAGTTTCTTGAAAATTAGGAACATAATACATGAGAACATTAAATTTATTTTAATATTCTTGAAAGGAATCCTTATAGATCTATCTTAAGTTATATTTAATGCATGTCTTATCCTAGAGACATAAATCAAAATAAAGGGGTGATCATAAATCCAATTAAAGGAATACATAATGGAAATATTTATCATGTGGTTATGAGGCATAACAATACGGTATTATCATAATAACATGAGGCATATCATAATATAATGATCATGAATAATAACACAGAAATGTTGTTAGAACATAAAAATTATACATTCATAAGAATATAACTGATGTTTATCCTTAATTTTCCATAAATAATAATTACCAAGGTATCGTAAAACCTATCATCTTTAGAGATTAATTCTTTACCCAATTCACTGGATCGATTTCAGGGTACACCCTTCATATTTCTAAATTCATGTGTGCCACAATCATAACAAACATTTCATTATTAACATTTGGTAAATAATTATTGAGTTTCATGTAAAAGTAACTGAATTTTTATATTCTTAATGAAATGATAATTTAATCATTTTTAACCCATGAAAAGGAAACATGGGTTTCATAAATGGAAATCCCCAATAAATAAATAATTTTTACATCTAGATTAATACCAATGGACAATGAACTAGTTTTTTTAACAATACAATATATTTCATATAAAAGACTAAAATTCTTGAAAAATTTCAACAAAATAATGGGTATACAACAAGGATTAAGGAAAGGGAATAAAGAGAGAGAGAGAGAGGGAAAAAAAATAAGGTCTCCTATTGATAAAAAACTATTTTTTAAGTAATGGGATAGTAAAAATGGCATGAAAAAATGTAATTCAATATTTATAATACATAATACAAAAGAGGTACTTGAATTTAAAAGAAAAGAGTTCCTTTAACCTAAATTAATGCTTCTTATAACTTGAGGATGGAATCTAAAGACCATAAGGATAACTTGTATGTATTATATGTGAGTTAAAATGAGTAGAAATTCATTGCTAAAGGATTTAGAGTTGAGAGGAATGGCGGGATGGAGGGAATTTATAGTAATAGAAGAGGAATTGTTTAATAATTTCTAAATATTTTTCGTGGAATTATTGGTAGTGGAAAATACAAAACCATTAGCTTACCCATGGTTTTCCTCATGATTTTAGACACTTTTGTCATTTTTTATAATAATTTAATGAATTATAACTAAAATACGTTTTTTAATAATACTTTTTCCATGTAAAAGTAATGTTTCAACTAAATATAGATTTAAAATTTTAAATTTCCATTTTATATTTTGGAAATTAACTTATATGTTTGTATACTGATTTAAATCAATTAAAATACATAACATTAATAAAATAATACATTTTTGGCCTAAAAACATTAAATTAATTATTACATCACATTTATTTATTTACGATGAGATAATACTTACAATATATTATATCATATTTTATTTTTTACTATAGAAGTTCACTGCCTTAGAAAATTATGAAAAAGTCACCATTGTCTAGTTTATACCTGGGAGTTTGAAAATTTTAATCCATTTTATTGGGAAATATTTATAAACATGAGTAAAATAATTTTTAAAAATAAAATAAATATTTATCGAAGCCATGAATTCTTATTATAGAATCAAATTCCCATTCCCATTGAGAACTATATATAATTACAAAAAAATATTTTATGAAAAGATGTTATTGTTTTCAATTTTTTATACAACTTATAATTTTAAATTAATTTTAATGGAAATTAAATATATATAATTTTCCTAAAAATGAAATCATGGTCTCTTTGTGTAAAGATATATTTTATCATATTTTCTAACAACATTTCTTTTATATAAGGATATAATTGTAAATAATAATGAAAAAATAATAAATCTAATAGTTTATTTATAAAATAATTACACCTTAATACGACTAGGGCCAAGATACAAAACTGCTTATTATAGTGTCGGAGGCTTTAAGGGTGAGATGTGAAATGGTGGATGTTTTTTGAGGTGGTTTAGACAATAATGATCTAGTGGTGACCTCCACTAGTTAGAAAATCTCTTTTAGACAATTTCATTCAAACCTTGAAGATCTTCTTGGCCTTGATCAAGAAAAAACCCCAATGATGATACCTCCCTCCCTGGATGTATCAAATGATATTCACAAGGAAAAATTCTATTAGTTGATTCCATAATTTCTTCTTTATGAATTTAATTAACTCTTGTCATTACCCTTAATATAAAATAACCCTAGTTTTCACTTTATAATGGATCTATTACTAATGTTAATAATTCACAATATTCATAAAGTCCAATGATCATATCGACTAATGTTCAGTTAATAGTAATGTAACAATAATACCCTAATGGTTATATTTCTAATTTAATATTATATATAAACCACCAATCATTAACATTTACTACTTCCTTACTAATGGCTTTTATAATTCATTTAATAATTTCCATCGTATTCCTAATGTTTCTTTTTTTATAATTTTCATGGTAGGTTTAATCTTCCTGGAAAAGTTCGATCATATAGAGTATGCCATTGTGTGGTCATTATTATTTTTTTTATATCCATGTACTGGTCTTAGCTATAGAAGTTCATTTTATTACTTGATATATAATATTATTTTGGAAATTGTATTTTAATTTACTTCTATTTTAAAATATAATTAAATAGTTAGTATGAAGATAAAATTTCATTAATTAATAAAAGAAGTAATTTTCAGGTGGTTACATGATGAATCTTCTCCCTCTTCTTTACTTATTATATTATGACAAAATTTTACTAATGGATTATTTTTATTCATATCATTAGGTTTACAGATTTTATTTAGGATCTCACCTATAATGGTCATCATTATAATATTCACTCTAAGTTTCATTATTGTCATCCTATAAGAAATTAATTGCAATGTTCCCGCCACCTATGAAATTAAAGCACTTATGAGGAAGAATGAATTTATGATTCCCTATTCCTCATATCATGTTTCTAGAAATAAGATAAATTATTCTCATGTATTCCCCAATTATATTTACCTTTTTTATTTTTATAGTGGTTTATCTTTATTTTATTTTATCTTTATAACTCTCATAATTTCAAATTTCATTTATTCATTCATATTCTTCTTGAACACTGATGAGTTTCTCAACTCATAGATGATAAGAGTGATATACCAGTCATTACGAGATAGATCTCTCAAATCATTCATGAAATATATCTTTGGATCAAATTTATTAGGACAACTTCTTATTAGATTCTTCACATCAATTGAATCTTCAAAATTATCACTAAATTGATTGATGATACTCACCATCTCATTGAATTGTGTGAATTAATCATCAATGTTATCATCATTTGTCATCTAAATATCATATAATATTATCCACCAAATATAAATCTTGGATTGAATTATATTCACATTGCCTTTATATATATTTTCATGTCTTTCCCACATCTCATAGGTGATTATAAGTTCCATCACCTTGGGGTATACTTTTTCAAATAGGGATGAAAAGATGGAATTTCTTTATTTCCAATACACTTATATATTTATATTGTCTTCATATGTTTGAGGATAATTTATTCACAATTGATTACTTTCCACTATAACAATATCTATATCCTTAAGGCTTTTTGAAATAAGATATGGAGACATTCGGTTATTCCATCCATAAATGTTTTTTCCAAAGAAGATAGTAACTCCTCCACTATTAACTAAATTCAAACTCCCCATCATCAAATTTTAGAAATGGTTTGATATTATTATAGGGAAACTATACCTATGATAAAAATTGGAGTTCATATGTTTTTTTAAATTAATAACAGGGATAGGGGTAAATCAGTGATCCATTTTACTTTTACAATTTCTCTTTTTTAATAATCCTTTGTAGCTGGTTAAAACCTGATCCCATCTTAGTTAAATCATGCAGCCTTGAAAGGGTGATACAATATATAATGTTTAAGAAAAGTTATTTACATGATTCAGTATCAATGTGATCCTACTTATTTCTAGGTATTGGTGACATAGATTCTCTACTATAAATCTTTATCAGTATAAAAGAATTCAATCACCCAAAATAATTACATGTAATATCCATAAATACCTAAATGTAAATCTTCCAAAATGATTGAACTTTGGTCTATAAAATAGAACATATCCTGATGGATTCATTATAATTCTTCCTTTAAATTCATGTGATCTCTCAAAAATCATCTATCTATCTTCTGAAAGGATATTTATACCGTTTACTGATGGTTCTTCAAGTGTCCTTCTGAACTCTTACTCAAATAGTTCATTAATAGTGACTATCTATTGATGTAGTATTCATTTTGGCCTTATTATCCTCTAATTACATGCATCAAGATCCTCTTCTAATGGTATATGGATCACTAGCATCTCTCACAATATCTCATGATGATATTGTGAAACCACAAGTATCAAGAAGTAGTTTCTTCCTCTCACCTTCTTCTTAGCTTCAACACATCATCATTCATGTTTCCCTACTTATCGTTCTACTTTAATTCATGGGGAATTCAAAAACAAAACCATATTATATTATCCTTGTTCTCTTATAGAATATATTTCTTCAACATGATAAATTCATTGAGGGTTTCTATAACTCACCATTATCTCATACCATATTTATATTCATAGAATTATCTTAGATAAAAAAATTTATTTGAATAAGAAAAATTCACTAAAATGTTTAAGGGTACTCTATTATTTTAAACTCAAACATATAAAAATCAAATATTTGGAATAAATCTCCTAAAGAATTGGAATTTTATTTCCAAATGATTTTAGAATACCACATTTCAATTTTCTCTACTAATTCCACAGGTATGAAATTATATTACATATATGCATGAATCAGGTAGAAACTTGAAATTTCCGGAAACATGGATTTCATTATTATACACCTCTGTATACAAATTATATTGATGGCTTCTAAAAAACCCATTATATGTTAACCATTAAATTTATTAACATTCCATTTCTCACAGGTTAGAACTTTTCCCAAAATGACTAGTGTTATGGAATAATTTTCTTATCTTCTATTTTTTCATGTTTTTAGGAAAAAATCATCTTAAATCCTCACAAAAATAGCCAAAAAAAATCATGGTGTTTTTTATTTATTTCCTAGCACCCAACATCATGATCTCTATTTATTCAGCATGAAATATCTCAAACACTACCTTTTTCCTTAATAAAAACTCCAAATAAAATAGTTTTAATTACACTCATTATTTTGATCATTATATTTATATCCATGATGAAAATAAAAATAAAATCTTAACATATTTTTAATTCTATAGAACATATAATATTTTATAAACTCTACTTTTCACCCCGTCAACTCTTTTATATGTGTTAATGGTTACACAACACTATATTGATGTTAACACAAAACTCAATTATACTTATGTAGAATAGTTCATGTTTAATAAGTATTGAATGATATATATATATATAAAGATCTGAGGGCTTTTTCATTTTTATTTTGGGAGATTAGGATGATGATTGTGTAGATTCTTATTCATTAGCATTTCTCCAGTATTCTCCAAAAAACTTGTACGTAGATATTTTTGACTCATACACCACTTTGGATAATACCTATACTAAATGAAATGACTCATACATAATCCTATTTTAAATCATACTCTATTCATGATATTTCTAGGTTTTTAGGTTTCCTATGAGATAACACAAACACAATATTTAAAGTGAAACATACACAGTGTAGGAAATAATTCATATGAAGTCCACAATTAGATAATTGTTTTATATATATCTTGAAATTATAGATAACGTAAAATTAAATCATAGGCACTTCCATATAATAATAGGATCTCTAGAACCACATGAAATTTTTATCAAAAATATTGTAAATAGTTTTCCTTTATCCACCAATAATTTTCATTAATTTCTTTAAATAACAGCTCCAAAATCTTTATAATTAATTCTTACTTCCCTAAACATATCCAAGAAAGTTATTCAAGGTTAAACATGTATCTTCCAATTTTATTTTCCACATAAAATTGTATCAAATCACTTATCTATAACTCATATTTAAACTTTCTCATCATCATGTAAACATTAATTTTTAACAAAAAATACAATCCATGAATGGGCCTTGCATTTATAGGGGATATTCTCTAATTATATAATAAAACTTATTCTAAAGAAGTATTAAGATCATGTTTTTTAGAAACATTTTTAAAGCCAGATTATATCCCTTGGATTAATTATACTAGATGAGATTATGAATTATTCCATGGTACACATATTCAGGGTTTTTCATTATTTTTGGGGTGGGTCCCTTATATCCCTCCAATGAATTATCTGACGTTTCACATCTCATGGGATTAGGATGGGACATAAGTGGTAAGGATATGACAAACATGTTATGGGGAAGAGTTTTTTATCCTAATTTAGTAGGTGGTTATCCTTTTAAATTAAAATATAGATGTATTAGAGGTTAAACATATCATTTTTTCCGATTTATATAATTATTTTTATGTGAAATTATTATGTTATGAACCTTAACTGTATCTTGATCTCATGAATCATGATTATTAACTCACGTTTCCACACTCTTATGATTCAGGTATTATGTTATTACCAAATATTTTTTTATTATTCATAGGTTATAATCCATTTTTAATTGATTATTATTTTTTTATGTCATGTTTTTATACCTTGATTATGTTTTTAAACCCATATATTCATTTTATGATTATTTATGATCATAAATTTTTATCTCTTATGTTCATCTATTATTTAACATCTAAACTGATGGTTTCTTATATTTATTTTCCCCATGATATGAAGAATATTATTAGATATGATATGTCTATAAGGGTATTGTTTGTGAAAATATTTGTTGGATATGTTGGAGAATGGTAGTAAAATAAGTTGATTATGTACATAGTATCCATTGATACTAAACCAATATATTGTAGTTTGTGTTTTATTAGGGAATGAAATGAATAATATTGTAATATATTGTATTCTATGTGTATATTAATGTTGGTTCATCTAACTTTCCACACCCCACTCTTGAATTTCATTGAAATTATGATTTTATTTATCTTTTTATATTTTCATGATGAGTTGTTGGAATGAAATAAGTATTAGGTGTTTATCATTTCATTCACATGTTTTAATTAGTTCTCTTCTACTTCTTTTGGTTTACACACACATACACCTCAATTGTCTTCATTTTATTATGGGTATTATTTATAAGGTTGGTTAAAGAGTGATTCAGTGTTCTTGAACAATTAGGGAAGGTGAAGGTAGTGTATGCGGTGGTAACTGTATGGATCTGCCTAATATGAAAACATTAATGATGATTGAATGGTTATGGTCTCATCCATTTAATAAGAAAAAAGAGATTGATTTACCTTAGGATAATTGTTATAGAGTTGTAGAATGGTTGAATATCCACAGATATGTTATTTTATATTGATTTATATTAAATTATATTTTATATTTTCTTTAATTTACATATACACATCATGTATACATATTTTAACATTTCAAAAAAAATATTTTCCCCATCCTATCTTCCACACATAATGTAAATACTAAAAATGGGCACATATTCCAAAGAAAACCGATGTTTCATCACCACAATACATCTTTTTTCAAGTTTTAATTTTTATTGTTAACTAAATAGTGACAGTTACATAAGGAATCATTGAAATTTTTAACTCAAAAAACCATAAAAATCAAGTACATTAATTACTTATAGTACCTTTCTTACATCACTTTAATTAGTTCACCACCAAATGAATTATTTATCTATAGCAATCCAATTATTTGGTGACTTTTAAATTGTTCAATTCCATCCCATTTTATAGATTTATAACCATGATCACCAAACTAAAAAATAACAATAATATAATCATACAGTGAAACTTATCATATTACTAATACTATAAAATGAATTAAATTATCAAAACTTGACAACTAGTATCATAGATAGTGTGTACCCTTCCATAATAGTGTATCACATTCAAAATCCCTATAATAATAACAAATATATATATCTATAATTATAAAACATTCATAATTTTTTATAAGATTCATAATAACCAAAATATTTTAAAATTTTCCTTGAATACCCTATGAAGATATTACATGATGTATAAAACACAATTATCATATCATTCCAATATAAGAAATATATATTATTAGGAACACCACACCAAACCTGATGAACCCAAATAAAATTATATCTCACTTTTTTATGCTTTCTTGGAAGCTCATGACTCACCATAAATATGTTAAACTTTTAATTTTATTTTTTTTCTTTTATGTCCTAATATATCATATCTCTATTCATATCAAATCCAAAAAATTCAAACTAATACTATTTTCAACATACCAACCTAGTATAATAACTCAAACCTCACATGGATCTATATCAAACTGTTACCTGGCCCATTGGGCCATCCCTTGACCACCTAATTCTCAGTAAATAAGGATATTGACCAAAAAATATTTTCAGGAACAACACATAACCTGAAATAATCAGAAACAACATACCTATAGAACATTATATATGGGAAAATACGTGATTGTAAATGTTTATATTCTATAACAATAAACCCAAAATGAATTAAAATAAACCTTCATTTATAATAAAACAATTTTAGAAACAACCCATAATATACATTAAATTTACATCCTTCATAAGAACAAGCACGAAAACCCCTAATATACCACCCTATCAAATGAAGGAACATCTTAGAAACCAAAAAATAAAATAAAATTACTTTTTTGTGCAAACTTACACCCATCAATGGGCGACTATTAAACTTATCAAGTTACCCTCAAGATTTATCAAGCACCCTAAGAATTTAAAATTCAAACAATATTTAAATGCACTCTATAAAACATAATCAAACCCATTCAAATTTATAAGTTCAAATAAAGAACCTAAATTTTCAACCAAAATAATATTTTAATGGAATTATAACCAAAAAAATCAATATTTTCATCCTTTTTAAAATAAAAAACATACAAATGTTATCTAAATCAAACATTATGTGGCTTATCAATCATGTTAAACCAATAAAAAAATATTGAGAACCACCTATGTGTGAGTGGATCGACCACCCAAAATTTTCTTCAAAATACCCATCAAAACCGATGAGGCACCGATAAATAAGTGGTAATTATATAATTCTTATTATCCATGACAAGGAACCTACTATCAATTTGAAATTAAAACTAATATATTATATTTAAAAAAACCAACAGATAAATCATATCAAAATTACCAAAAACCATTTAACTCAATATAATCATCAATAAAAATATTAAAATCTCTATAAGTCAACGTAAAAAATAAACAAAAATATCAAAAACCTTATAACTAAACCGAAAAAATAAGTAATTATAAAAATAAATGAACCAAAACTTTTCAATTACTACTAATTTTAATGAAGTCAGCCATTCATATGAAAAACCATTGGTTTTCTTTCCACGAAACTAACTCACACTAAATCTCCCCTTTTGAAAATCATATCACCACTATAATTATATTATTTTAATTATGTAGTATAATTCAATTAAAATACCATATTTTAGGCCATGATATTTGATAAATAATAGAGAGTAAGAGAATCCTCTGGCCCCAATCATGATGATGAAGTGGAATCATTCCATAAACCAAAATATCCTTATTCTTTTTATCCTCGTAAAAGACACAACAATGAAATTCAGAAAAATTTAAAGGGTTTCTATATACCATAGGGAAACCACCATTTCAAAAAGACGTGGAATAAAATATAATAAGAAAAAGAAAAGTTGAATTGATGATGACTATCCTTTGATTTGACATCCTAAATGTCCAATTTTAAATGAAGAAGAGTTCATAAGGGAGAGATCCACCAAAATCACCCAAGAAATTGACCTTGGTTATATGGTATATTAGAGAGGGGATAAATGTAGTAGTAATTTTCTAAAACATTAAAAATATATAGTTTTTTGGAAATTTTAAATTGAATGTGTGTCCAACTATCATGATCTCAGTTACCTTATCGGTGACTATATATGTAATATATAATCCAGAATTCATTTTATGTAGTAATCAGATTAGTATATTATATGAAATCCTATATGCCTCACTATATGTTGGAGGATTCCAAATAGTAGTGAGGGTCTAATATGTGACAGTGGGGAGATAATAACCTCATATCATAGTATAAATAAAAATAGAAATAACCAAATGTCATCCATAATAATAAGCTAACATCAAAGTATATGGATTAAATAAATAACAGATTTCATCAAAAATAAAATGGATGTAGTCTTATAGACTACAGAATAACTGGTCTCCCACTATTTTGAACTTATATATACAAGATAATAGAAATAAGTAAAGTAAAATGAGGATCTAGAACACCCTCAAGCCACACCTCATCCTAGAACCAATCCCATCTGAACTATCCTTCTCCATCAAACTAATTAGGAGACTCTCACCAACATGAACACGAGAACAGTGAAGGAAGATTGGGCACCCAAGTTCAATGGTGACTTGAGTAGGTTGTGATTATATAGCATAGTAAGAAACCACCAATATGGTCCCATACATATCTAGTAAATAAAGTGATATTTTCATGTGACACACTCAGTTGAATAAATAAATATATAACTATGGAATGGTAGAATAAATAAATAAATAATCACAATTTATCCACAGGTGAGGTGTGGAACCTAGCGTTGACCATACCAACTTTGGATTGTGTCAGATATATTTGTTAATAGTCTTTCAATCATGTTTTTATAAATATGAGAAAACTAGATCCAAGAACAAAGTCTAAGATCCCCAAAAAACATATAATCATAATGGGAACCCTAGATCAATGGAGTATCATCCAAGGTCCCCTAAACATATAGTAACAGGAATACCAGATCCTTGGAAGCACCTCAAGGTCCCCCATCCATATCATAATAATGGGTACACTTGATCCTTGGAATAATATAATAGTCCCCCAACTATATAATAATAATGGGGAAACTAGGTCCTTAGAAACACATCAAGGTCCAAAAACAATATAATTATAATGAGAACACTGGATCCTTAGAATTATATCAATGTACCCAAAACAATATAACAATAATAGGAACACTGGATCCTTGGAATCATATCATAGTCCCTCAATAATAATAAAAACAACAACCAAAACAACAACAACTAAAATAACAGTAATAGTAGTAGTAGTAGTAGTACTAATAATAATAATAATAATAATGGGCACACCAGATCCTTGGAATCATATCAAGGTCCACTGACTATATAATAATAACAAGCTCCCTAGATCCTTGGAATCAAATATAGTTCCCAGAAAATCAATAATAATAATAATAATAATAATAATCCCATTTACTCAAGTTTATAATTATGAATTCAACAATTAACTCAGGTCTTCGATTTTATGATATGTCCTAATCATCCTCAAAAAAATAAAACAGTTATAACAAAAAATTCTCCCATGAAAACTCCCACTATTATAAGATATACATCACCATGGAAGAACTTAAATATTCAATAACCTCTCCAACAAAGGGGAAATACTCTGGAACCAATCTAGGTCCTCTATGTTCACTCATCTCTAGGTTGTGTCACATATCCCAAAAGATTTATGTCACCTCAAAACCCCATAAGTACAAATTTTCCCAATTATCCCAATTCATAACTCATCCCAACTCAAGGGGTCTACAAAAACATATGAAAACCACTAAGTATTCACAATAATTAATTTATTTCCTTTCTTGGGATCATGAATTGCAAGTTACATGATTAAAATTATGCTCCAAACCATCAGCATTTGGGTTGTCCAACTAGTGCACATGGATCCTCTATGGCCCTTAACACATCATGAGTTCCATATATAGGCACTATATTAAATTTAGAACTAATTAATTTTTAATAAAACATTTCTTCAACTCATGGATCAATTTCTTATAGTGGAGAGATCATATATCACAATTCATATCAAAGGAAAAATTAAATTGTATAATCCAGAGGGTAAGGCATAAGAGATACCGAATTCAAGTGAAACAAGTATTAATTTACAAATATCAACACAAATTTCAAGACTAATGATCCAATGATTCTGGATTATACCCAAATTCATTTGTTTATAGTTTTATTACAATAAAATATGAATAAATAGTGATCTAAGTCATAAACGTGGAAAGAATTACTCATAGGGATAAAACACTATTAATGAAACTCCGAACACCAATGATTTTAAGGAGAGTGTGAGGTCCAAAATTACTAAATAATTATCTCCCCATATATACATATGGATTATAGTTTAAGGATATTGATGGTGTTATGATTTTCCTTATAATAGGATGGACTGAAATCATTGAAAGGGAAGGATGCAAATCAGTTAACTAGTGTGAAAATGAATAAAAAATGCATTTAAACACCTTCCCAAGAATATCATATGAATCATAATTAATGGGCATAACTCCCCTAGAAGACCATGTGGCCCATTTATAATTATAAAAAAATCAAAAACTGTAGGGACCACAGTATAAAGGTATCCACAATGACCATGGTGGCTTCAATCACACCACACCTAGGAGACCAAAACTGATCAAAATACATGTTGTGGAGGAAAAAATGATATTTAATACTTAAATACCTTTCATAATTTAAAATAAATTTTTTAATATTCTCAAAGTCTCATAATAGAATTTAGATTTACAATTATCAAAATGGATTATCCACTAAATTAAAAAATCAAATTCCTTCAATATTTTCTCAATTCTTTTGTACAAGGGGTGTTACAATATCCCTACCATAACACTTCTTGTCCCCAAGAAGTCAAACTGGTTAATCAGGAAAATTTATTGACCTATCTATGTCATTTACTTAACTTCAAAAAGGCATGTTTCATCTGTAAATTCCAAATGCGCTTCTATTTCACCACTCTGAACATGAGGAACTCAGTTTTAAAAAATTAATCTCCCACTCATTACCATTATTGATGAACCGTGATAATTCTTACACACACTCATCAATTATGTAACCCATAATATATTCCTTCAACTCATTGCTAATTTGTTGGAATTCCCCACCATTGTTCTTTGACCATATGACTAATTCTAATCCATGAAATTCTTGATCATTCGAATCACCCATAGAAATAAATTTATATTGTCTAACAACTTTCTTAGATTGATTTCAATCCCAATACATTTAATTCCTCATGAAATATCCAATGGTCTACCCTAAATCATCATTCTGGAAAATTATGATTTTCCCATTTTAAAAAATTATCAAACCTCCCAATCATTATACCATAAAATATATTTGAATCTCATGATTATCCAAACAAATCCAAAACATTCTATAAATGAAACTTTGTATAACTCCTTAGTTAAATTACAAACCAAAAAATATATCATCATTTTGTATTGATAGAACTAAATCACCTCAAATTATAAATACCCTCAGATCATCTATATTTCATCTTGAGCCAGATGAAAAATCTTAAAATCATTCTATCACAACATTTGATTCTAAAATATGATAATTACATAGATACAAATTTTTTAGTTTCACATTCCCACTAATAATAAAAAAGTCATATCGACCATCCATTGACATGTATTATTACTTCAACACCCTTCCAACATGAGAGTTATTATCATACAATCAATATAATAATCTCCATCATAGGATTATATCAATTGTATTCCATCGAATGGAGTTCCAAATAATTATATCCCATCCTCTAACTGCTATTAGAGATAAGGACCACATGTTTCCATCCCTCTCATAACTGAGTAGAAAAATGAAATATTAGTTACTCCTTATTTATAGTTAACAAAAACATCATCATCGTCATCAATATCTGTTAACAATTTTTCTGTAATGGGACTCACAGTCTAAAGTGTCCAATGGATCTCTCCACACCAAATGGTTACCCTTATATAGTTTCTCTAGAGAACACTCATCATTTTTAAACATACATGACTGTGACACTTTCTAATACATTCCCTCTAACTATTAGCTCATGACACCATATCATCCACATTTCCATTATCCTAGAAGAGTCACTCCTCTTTCTTATCAAAGCCCTAATCAGTTCTCAAATACATCCCTTACACTAAGGAAATTTTTTATTTTCATTGATGATCCCATGAGTAATCATGCCCCTAGTGTCTTATAATTTCAAACAATCCCTAACATATACATGATATCTCATCACTTCACATCTAAATTTGTACCATGTGTAAAAAGTTGACCCTATACCAATCTATACTAAATCCAACAGGGGTATGATCTAGCACCACCCTATCGCATCAACTGAATTATGCTACTACGAGTCAAATGTTATTAAAACTATGACCCTCCACCCAATTCATCGAACATGAGGCATGACATGGCAGTGTCATCATGTTCAAATCATTCTAGGAAATAATATTCAAATCCTGGAATTTCACCTATTCCATATCTTTCACACAACAACTCATCAATTTTTGGCCTCTTTTAATAAATGTAAAACATATACTTGTGCTTTTTCCATTCTCCTCAGGGTACATATGAATTATAAATTTCCACGTATCCTACTGATCTTATACTAATATTTTCTTTTTAATTATAAAGTTTGTAGAAATTTAAGTGATCTTTATTAAAAAAATTCTAGGAATCACAATCCTATACTGGTATCACACCAGGTGCACTATTATCATAACTTGAGGAACCTACTCATGCTTCCTGCCAATAAGGCTCTCAAATTTCCAGGCTAAAACCCCTCCTTGGTTAGCATGATATGGAACTTCTCAACAAAAATAAGGGAATAAGTTCATCTTATCCATCATAATCCTTGGATCACAGATTCCATACACTAGCATCAGGGAACTAGTTTATCTCACCTAACCCATGGGTAACAATTCACATAGGCCATAGCTCATGGGTGACTCCTATTTGTTACCATCATTAACACTAAATAAAAAATCATGGTAGAACTAACCACTCTAGGTATTCTTATATCATATTTCATCATTAATTACATACCATGTAATAATATTAAAGACATTTCTAATACCCATCAGGTATCTATATGTGAGACTACCCCTTGTGGTTAACAATATCATTAGTGAGTAAAATTATATAAAAACACCATCGTAGATGAGCCGTGTCAAGTGATAATTATCCATGATTGGGCTATGTAAAAAGTCCTCACCAAGATATATAATAAAAACCTTATATGTCATTAGTAACACTTTAAGTAGTCACACCTATATAGAAACCACCTTGAAGGGGTATATAACTATGGAATAAAATTTTTGTATTGAACTACTGTGGTATCTATGTATCTGTACACCAAGGGACTGAATGGTCCCCATAATTGGTAACATTTGAGTTGTGGGGGAGGAAATTTTAAAAACCCAATAGGGTAGGGGATAGTTCCTTCTAGATGTTTTCTACAAGTTCCAATATTGGGGGGGGATAGGGGCCTTCCATCCATTGAGGTGTTATAAGGGTGTGTCTATCCCTTTTATGGTTTGGGATCAACATTTTTAGGATCATTATAATATATTCATTACAAAAATAAAATTTTCCCTTATTCATAGTATAACTTTATAGTTATGACAATCGTGCAACAGATTGTGCATTACTTATTAACAGACACATTTTAGTTTCCACCATCCACTAGGCACAATACATGGTCCCATAACTATAAACCAGTTAATTCACATATATTGAATCCTAGAAACCCTAAAATATCATAAAAAAATATCTCTAAGAACATCCCTATACTTTCTTAACACTACCAAACATCTAAAAGTAGACCCTGCTAATAATTACCCACCCAAAACCAAATAGTATACTTTCATTCCAAATCCTCATCATTATACAATATCATATATATAAATATCCAATGAAAACTAAAATGTTTTTTGTTTTTATTGGTGGGTAAGTCTATATGATCTTTTATACATGATATCAAGATAGTTGAAAATCATGTTAAGAAGAATCAATACTTATGAATTGCCATCACTTAAGAGTCAAGCATCATTTTTCATCGGTCAGAATTATGTATTTAGGCCACAAGACATATATATATAATTACTATCTTAGTATCATCTGGTTAACATTTTAATTTTGAATTCTATAACCTTTTAATACACGATATATTTTAAGTATTTCACTATATAAGGTACATAAATAAATGATGTTACTATAATGGTAAGAATAAGTCTTGTATACATCATACTATATATATGATATGGAAATAAAAATATATAATCTTGAGTTAACTTTAGTGAACCCACAATAATATAAATTGAGTTCAAGACCATAATATGGTGTACAATATAAATGTTTTGGAAACACCATAAATTGAAGCACTCATTACCTTTTCTCTTTAACTGCAACATTCTAACATACTATAAGAAAGAGAGAAATACTCCATGTCTATTGAGAGATTTCTATAATCAATAGATTACCATAGATAGAAATATTAATAGACTACCTCTTAGTTATCTCTATTAATTTGATATAAGAATACATTGAATTGAATTCCATCATAAAAAAATATACATTTATATTCCATCATATTCAAATTAATGGTATGGACATGTGATAGAATGGGATTTAATGGTTTTTAGGGTATTATGACATGGTTTTTCACAATAAAATATAACACATAATAAATTTTCAAAATTCTTCATTAAGATCCATCATTTTGGATAAATCATTTGGAACACACATTCAACAAGCTTTATCTACAATCTATTTAGTGAGAGACACCCTCTAGACTACTAAAATAGCCATTATCTAAATAACCATAACTAAAAAACATAAGCCACACAACACCCTCTAAACAAGAAATCCAGTTATACAACCTCTATATAAAAAAAATCAAATACAATTCCTTAAACCTGTCCCTTTGGAACCTCTACTATCAGGTTAGCTCTATCCATTAATTTTTAAGAAATTATACTCTAAAATCGAGAGCATAATAAGAAATAGACTGGTGACATAATCTTTTATACTATTTGAAAGATGTTTGCCTTGATATAGTTAGGATAAAAAATTTCATGAATACCCCAAGGAATATATAAAACCTAGAATAACCAAAATGATTAACATTGATAGTTACACCCAATGAACCAATTATATAATCCATAACTTCACAATATTAATTTCAAAAAATTATCTTAAAAAAATCATTGACAATGTACTTTTTAAATAAAATAAATTCAATAGGTAAGATTAGAAAATTTAAAAATGCAATGAATCCTTTTAAACTACCAAGTTCATAAAACTCTATGTATATTAGAAAAAAGGATTCCCATAATATCACCTATCAAATAAAATCTATAAATTTAACTCTACTAAGAATATCAAGACAGAAACTAATGATTTTGTTTATTATTGGGAATCCTTAAGGTACACCCATTCACTATAACTTTCTCCCACTATCCAAATGAATCTTAAAAAATATCAAGACCTGAACAAAAAGGATTAATAAAATAATATATTGAATTTCAAGACCCATAATTTTCAAGATCATATAAAAATACACACATTATTAACCTATTATCTTCATTTAGTATCACATCCATCCACCAAAATGTTTCTATCAATAAAATAAATTCACCAAAAACACACACACATATAAATAGATGGTTTAATCCATAAAAACCTAAATATACTAGATAGTATAATTTTATTTTATACTATACTTTTTCATGTTATAATCTCAAAGGATTGAACAAAAATTTAAAGAATGAATCAAATAATTGATAATGGAACACGAACTTGAATGGAATAAAAAAATAGAAAGACTCTCTCTATGTCTACAACTTTCACTAAGATTCAGTTACCCTACTCCCTCCAAACATCCAATACTAATAGACTTCTCTATGATCAAAACCAAATGAGAATAATTAAACTATACTCCATTTGAATTACCTATATGGATTTCTTATTAAATATTTCTTGTAACCTAGGGAGGAAAAATCTAAGAGTGAGTAATTCAAGTGAAATGACCCCCTAGGATAGTAAATATAGGAAAAGGTATCCCACACTCTTAGGAAAAATTATATTTTCCCACCAAAAAAGAGTTAAGAATCATCAATCTAGTTTCAAGTAATGATTCAAAAAATGAGAAGATCCAAAAGATATCATGGAATTGGGGTTTAGTGAAATAAAAATAAAATTCTTCCCTAGAGGTAAACTATTTTGGTAGTTGTTAAACACATATGGGTGTGTATGGTTATGTAGTTTTAAAGCTATTTGAAAAAATGTAATGTGTTTTTACATTGAAGCTTCTAATAGATTATATGATTAAATAAATACAAATTGGTTTTATAGAAAACAGTTTGATTCATAAGAGAAATTTGGAAAAATGTAATAGTAACTTCTATAATTCACTAGATGTATATAGTAGGGTAAATTTTCTATAGGAAATCAGTCGTTACCACAGTTCAATTGTGGTATATCTTCATATATTGGAAATTTGGGATAACAGGACTACTAGTTATATGGTACTATATATATGGGGTGGGATCATTTCTCAATATATATTATGACTCATATTTTAAAGGTAGTTTAATAATTCTAGTAATTTTTAATTGTGATTTAAAACCATTTTAACTATTGATGGTAATAAAAATGAAATCGATATTCTCCTAAGTATATAAGACTCAGGTTTGAACCACATAAACCCAATGTGTTTTTATCCTTGATTTTGTTTTTAATTTCCACTTGTGGGAATGTTTGTGACAATTTTTTTGGGTGTGTGTGAGTATGTCAATGTGGTGTGGTGGGTAGGTTTTGAATAACTTTTTTATCTTATGATACATCCTGATTAGGGGATTCCTTTTAGTTAAAGATGTTTGGGTCTTTGTTTCACTATACTTGAATGATCAAATAATGATAATTTTTGGGATTAGTGGTCTAGAGGCTTCATAAGAAAATGATTCTAGTAAAGCTCTTGAAATTATAAAAAAATTTGAACTAAGTAGTAAGGACCACAATCCAAAGATAAAGAAATGAAATAAATTCTAATTTAATATTATATTTAAAGGAAAAAATTAATCTATTTTCTATAATGTGGGAAATGATAAAGCTTCCCTTAGATTTTGCAAAGACTTTAGGAAAACTACACTAATACCTCTACATGAATGAATCATAATCTTAATTTTATATTCTAAGAAACTACAAATTAAGATAATTCTTAACTAAACTATATAAAAATATAAAAATAAGTTATAGTATTGATTTTTTCTATAGATAAATTTATTGGACTTTTTAAAATGGTAAAAGGGGGAGGTTAAATTTCTCATTAAAAAAATAAAGTGATAAAATCAAATGGAAAACTAAAAACAAAACAAATTTGATACGAAGAAATGGAAATGAAATAAATTCAATCCATATTAGGAAATTAATTTCAAAGTTAATTGAGTGAGTAATCATAGAATAAAATGGAAGTATAGAATTTATGCAATTATGAGCATCAATATTAGATGATATAATGCGTAAATAGAAAGAGAGAGAAAACACAAATTGATAAAGAAGTTTAATAATAGCTTAGTGTGATACCCTATGTCTCTTCCCCTTAAGAAGAGGTTTTTTTCTTATTCCTCTAATTTATGTAGATATTATGAAACCAACATCCTCCCATTCATTTTTATGTTTGTAGCAAGAAAATAATCTCCCTTACTTCACCGGTATTAAGCACCTATCTCCTTTTTTTCACTGGTTATAATAAGAACTCATTATAGAAGGTAGTATGAGAAGAAAAATGTTTTCTTGGTGAAAACCTATTACAATTTCTCTTCCTTATCTCTCAAGATTAATTGATACAAATTATAGGTGAGATATATAGATATAGAGATGAGATCATTTGAGATACATGACTAATAATTATCTCTTTAAAGGGATCTTTTAAATAACTAGATATTAAATTTTAGGGTTCCTTTGATTCGATCTAAGAATTATTAAACATTATTTTTTTTCATAAAACACACAAAATACCTCTATTTATAGCCTCCAAATATTAAATGTGCATTATGGAATTCATTATGGTCATTAACCCACATAAATGACCATTTCAGAGTAGTGAGACCCATAAAAGTAATACTTTTTTACATTATAGACTGGCCTCAATAGCTAGCGGCTCGATCCCACCAGCTATATGGTTGTCTTACTTAAGCCTACTAACTCTACCTATATGCACTAGATTTACACTTATCCTATATTTTCTAGCTAGAGTATTCCTAGAGAATAGTAGTTATTTTCCACACCACCAGCTAGTTAATGGATTGAAACTAGCTAGCCAGTGGTACTTGTAAATTTGATAAATCTACCATGGTCTTTCAAGCTTCCTTTAATGTATTTGATTTTTTTAAGGAATTATTTCATAGATATCAATTGGTCCATTAAAACTCCAATGATACATTAAAATATCTTGAATGACATCAATTAAATTATCATAGATACATCATTGTCTATTAAATCCATCAACTTCATAATTTTATTTTAGATCCTAGAAACTAGAATCACTTAAATGAAACGATTGGATACATAATTGGGTTTTTGTGATCACGTAAACATCATGATGAATTGATCGGTAAAAAAATCTCTGCTTTTAGATGATAATAAACACTAAACATTAATATAAAAATCAAATATAAATCATGAGTGAAACATGTATTAAATATAATCCCCGATATTAGAGATTAAGATATTCAATAATCTCAAGATAAAAACATAAAATATTGAAATCATAAATAAATAATCCATTTTGAATAACATAAATATATTCTTACAAAACATTAAATTCACCCCCTTAGAAAAATATTTTTACCCCTTTAGAGATAGAAATAATTTTTATAAATTAAACCACCAAAACTTATCACCCTTTGCGGTTTTAAAAAATGAAAACAAGGTGACAAAAAATAAAAATACATGCTTATTTTAAATAGAATATAAAAATTTTAATGTAAAATGTAATATTTAAATAAAATATTTAAAGGAAACTTAATAAGATTTTTAAACATAGGATTTAATTTAAAATAATTGGTAAACTAAATAAAAAAGGGAAAATAAAAATACTTTAATAAATTTATTTGAAATATAATTTCTATAAAGAATTAAGAAATAATTCATGAGAGAGAGAGGATAGATCTAAAAATGAGGATCAAGATAGAAATAGACATAAAAGAGTTTGAAAAACCCATCACCATATAGATCATCCCATCACGTCATCAGTTAGTAACAAATTTGGGGTTAATATGAAATAATGAACAACTTGCTCCCCATGAATAAGGTTGAAAAATTCTAGTTACACTAAATAAAGGTTCCCCTCAATTGGTGTAATTAATGAGGAAGTAGAATAAATTATTTCAAAAAATAATGGATCAATCAATAATATCAAAAAGTAAGAATAATAAATTATTCAATGATTAATAAACGAAATCTCCCACAACATAAAATAGTTATACAAGATAAAAGAAGTAATTTAATGATTAATGGATCATCCACAAAATAGTTTTTAGTTAATTAATCCACTTGATTAGAAGACACCTTACGATATGTCAACAAGGTCTAGTGTCATAGACCTATACAAACTAAAATGTGAATTCCTTTTAATACCCAGAATTTGAGATTAAAATTTTAATCTGGAAGGGATTTAAGAACACAAACATATTTAGTAATATATTATATATGTTTTGTATGAGATTAAAGTTGACTATATTTAGGTTTTATATTTATATAAATTTTTCAATTTCTTTCATAAATAATATACTGAAATTCTGAAATATAAATTTAATTTTTTTAAAATCCATTTAACAAAATAGGGTTTTGAGAAATATTATTTGAATTTGAAAAACTAATTCTGTAATTACTTTTGGTATAATTTTGAGAACCCAAAATCATATTTATATTACATACAACTAATGTGAATGGAAAATGATAATTTCTATGCTCTTTATTTGGGATTTTAAATTCTCAATGTTAGGTTGTTTTATTAATTTCAAAACAAAATCATTGAATACTTTATAAAGTTTATCCTTTTAATAATGAATTTGTGTGTAATTCATTATATTATATTTTTATTTTAAAATTATCCCTTCATACAAATTATTCAGTTTATTTTTTTATTAAAAGATAAAGAAGAAGGTTTTGAATGAGATGAAGAGGATAAATTAGAATAGCAGTGATAAATATGAGAACTAACCACATAACCAACCTTGAGATTTAGTATAAACCATTTAATATTTAAATCACTTGGGAAGGTTGAGTCCATGGAGTCATCACTTAACCACTAGGTTAAGACTTTAAGATGTTTCTAACATTTACACTTTTCTTTCATCTTTATTTTATAAATGGTTCAATCGGGTTTGATATGTACCTTCCTGTTGAATTCGTAACATGTCACTTTTTTATGATTCTTTTTGAATTTTCTGTTTTGAACTTTGGGAAGTTTTTTTTTTCAAAATTTTCAATATGTTAGTCAATATTTTAATCATAGATTAATAACTAGATGGATCTTCATTATTAATGGCTTTGAAAGAATTCATTATTTTTTTCTTTATTTTTATTCCTTGTACTATTTAACTACTTTTTCATATTCAAATTTCATCATGATTTCATATTTCATAATGGATCCAATATGTTTCTTGAAATATATATTTTTTATAGAATTTTATTCTTTTATAGCCATCACTTTTGTTTCCCGTGATCTCCGTATGACCTGTAGAATATTATTTACTAATGTTTTATAGAAAAATAATCATTAAGAGATGTTGGGAAAATTAAAATGATAGTAAATAAAGTAAATACACCAGAAATAGATTCATTTTCATGCATATAAAAACCATCATAGTCCAGTATATAAAAATCAATATTAGTTTCCATGACTTTGTTTGTGTCAACCTAAGTAATTACAAAAAATTCCAAATATCATGATCCCTTTTTCAAGTAGATATATGAATAAATTAATTTTGGTCAAGAACAAAATGGATAGAGTTCGTATAATTACCATCTAATTCAAAATATAAAATTTATTAGGGTGTCCATTTATCTTCTGATTATTTTTTATGGGTATAACCATGCATAACCATTTTTCAAACAGGATATCCAATGCTTCTAAGAAAAAAATGATTTTTGAGTTCTATAAAAATATTAATTTATACCACCAAATAAATGAGAATATATATAATATATAGAGTACATATTTTATTCATAAATTTAAATTTATTATGATTTTTAAAATTAAAACTAATTTTGGAAAAATAGGATTTGAGATAAACATAAAGATTAATAAAAAAATTTGATATCAATATCAATTTTTTTAAAACAATGATCTCTTTTGGTACCATGTGTTTTTTCATAGTAAAATAGAATGAGGGGTGGGGTGGGGGTGAATTTCAATTTGAAGCATTAAAATAATAAAAGGTATGGGAAAATTCAAAATAAGTTTATTTAGATATGATTAAACTATAAAGTGTTAAATTTGATCATAAACAAATTAATATCAAATTTAATTAAGTGAGTAAGAACAATTGTAAATGGGTGTACCAAATTTATATAATTAAGTTTATATATATTTTAGGATGTAGTATATAAATAGAAATAGAAAGAAACCACATATTGAAAATGGAGTTTGATAATAACTTGATGTGATCCCCTTGGCCTCCTCCACTTGAGTTGAGAAGTTTGGCTTATTTCATTGGTTTTAAAGGAGAGAAAGAAACAATAATCCTCCCATTATTTTATATAGTTTAAGAAAGAAAATTTTCTCCCAAACTTTAATGGTATAAGAACCTATATCCATTTTTTACACTAGTTATATCAAGAAATCTATTGAAGAAGTTAGGATGAGAAGACACAATTTTTATTAAAATATACTCGTTATAATGCCACTCCAATATCTCTCAAGATTGATTGATAGAATTTAAAAGAGAGATATAGATATGTTTTGTATTTAGATTTAGAATTTACTATTGATATTGATTTTTAGATCATTATATAATTTTCTTGAGTTAACCTTTGATTTGTTCTATATGTTGTTTCAATTGAGTGTTTTTTCCAAGCCACCATGGTCCTCTATTTATAGACTCTAGATCTTCAAGGAACGTTTTGAAATTATTAATGACAATTAATCCATGTTAATGACTATTTAATATAGGTAGGTGATGCTTATTTAAGACTTTTGACTTAATGGATTGACCGCACTGGCTGGCCGCTCGATTCCGCCAGCTTGTTGATGGGCTTACTAGGGATTCCTAGCTCTACCTGCTTCCATGGGTTGGCTGATTCTCCTCCATTGGCTAACCAGTGGAATCATAGAGGATGATAGGATAATTCTCAATCCCCCTGACTAGCCAGTGGATTTGCATGATGTAACACCCTGATATTTTTATTAAATATATTTTTAATTAATTTGATTTCTTTGATAGCTTGTGTTTCTCGCAATACAAAGTTTAGAAAAACTATGAAATATTATTAAAATATTATATGTAATTTATAACATATAAATTAAATTGGTTGGAATGAATATTAATAAATAATTTATGAAATAAATATAAAGGTCGAACTTAATATGAATTTATTTGGTATGTTCTTTGGAAATGATCAAATATTTTTTAGTAAAGTCACATTATTCTCCAAAATTATCATTTCCTTAGAAATATGTTTTTCTTAATTTTATGAGTGAATATAAAATTATATAAGTCCTAGAAAATTTATTTGAAAAAATTTATTTCATTTTTTAAAAAATCATGTCAAAATTATCTTTATTTTTTTGATAATTTTCTGAAAGGATTCATTTTTTAATGAATAGTGAAAAATACACATTTCTATTAAAAAACTATATTTTTCAACTACTTACCAGGTAAAATTATTTTTATGATTTTTTTTAATTTTAATTAGAACAATTTTATTTAAAAATTTTTAATTATGGTTTTTTGAAATGGATTTTATTTTTAATTTTAGTATAAAAACATTATATATTTAAAAAGGGCATCTTTTTCAAATAACATTTTTTATTGCATTTTTCAATTTGAATTTAAATTTAATTTAAAAATTTTGTGCATTGAATTATGAAAATTTTATTCCATTTTTAGAATCGGTGGGTTCAAATTTAGTAAATAGTTCACTTTCATTTTTTTCAATATTAATAGTAACCTAAATAAATTTTCTTACCAAAATAATGGGTAAAACGGGTTAATATTGATTAAAAATAAGTGGTGAGGTCATAATTTTTCATCCTATTAATTATTAGATGAAGATAATTCTATAATTAACAAAAAATGTTTCAAATTTAATTATTTAATGGATATAGATCCACGAAAATTACTTATATATTATTTAAATCAATAAAAGTCACAAAATGTCACTTTTATTATCTTAAATGTGTCCACATGGGGAGACATGTATTTCATTAAGGAATATAAGTGTACATTTTAAACTAAATAAACTTATTTTCATGATATAAATTTATTGATGACATTTTGGACCACTTGGCCAAGATTATGACCTTTATAGTATTTTATTTAAAGAAAAGTTAAAGATGACACACTCATATTTTAAATAATAATAATAAATTTAATATAGGGTTATATAGAGGTAATATGTATCTATAAAATGTAATTTTAAATTTAAAATATTTATCTTCATCATGGTAATTTATTTTTAATTTTTATTGATTAAATTAGTACCTTAAATTCTAACACAACATTGATGCAACATTAATTCAATTAATAGAAAAATAAAATAAATGATATTAAAAATAATAAAACTAAGATAATTTGAGATATTTAAGGTGATAAAAAATTTAAATAAATGAGATTAAAATGTTATAGATATAATAATTTTTTTAAATTTTAAATGTTGTGTTGAGATTTTTAAAATTCATAGTGTTGAATAGTATCAAAATTGACAATAATGATATTATATGAGATTAAAATTTTATTAAATTATTTTGAAATGATTAAAACATTTAAAAAAATACATTTCTTATGATAGGGTCTAAAATTTTAGTAATTTTCCATTCATGGTCTAACTGAAACTATATAATTAAAAATTACAACCTTTTGATATTAAAAAAATTGTTATTAGAGTTAAAATTGAAATTTGTTAAATAAGGGTTAATCAAAATGATAAGGTTTAAAATAATACAAAAACTTTTATAAAATATATTGGTTTATGGTATTACAAACTAATATTTTCTTACATTCTAATTCATGGAAATTTGGTTGTATTTGGATTGATATTGAATTTAATATAAATTTAACTTTTCAGAAATTCATAAAGTGCCTCTCGCCTTCATTATAAAAGGATGCCTCCTCCCTCAATTCATTTAATCTCTTTGATTCTTCTTGATCAACCATACTCTATAAATTTATCTTATCAACTTCTATATACACATTCTAGAGGTTATGGTATCATCAAAAGATCAACCCTAGATCTCTTTAGAGGAGAACCAAAGGAGAAATTTTGAATATGTGGTAATCACACTAACCAATCACTTTCTTTTACTACTCATCATTAACTACTATAAATATATTATGCTTATCATAAAATAATAAAACTAGTATCCTAAATATGATAAAAATTTTTTATTATTATTATCAAACCACCAATTTAAACCCTCTTTCATATCAAACAAGAAGTGAATGTATCGCCCGTGCGCACACATGGTTTACCGTCACCACATAGCGATACAATTCATTTTTAATCACCATATTTTATGGATAGGTATTATGACCAGTTTAAAAAATATATTTGATATATATATTATAAAATTTTTTATAAAATGTTTAATTATTATTTACCATTTTTTCATTCCATAAATCAAAAAAATGAAAACAACGTTCATGCGTACATACAACCTATCGTCTCCATGAACGGTGTAATTCATTTTTCTATTTATACTTTATGTTAATGAATATAAATTTATATATAACTATTATATAAAATATTTATAACATGATTTTAAATCTCAAATTGATGATACCAATATAAATGTAAAAGGTCTAAGACTACTAAATCTAAGTATGCTTGGAAAGCGAAGCAGTTATCACCGAGAACATTGATTTTAATAACAAATTATTAATATGTGGGTGATAAGATATTATAAATAAATAATAAATGGTATGGTAGACTTAATATTAAGAAATAAACTTCCAAAATATATATATTTATTATATAGTATGTTTGGATATGAACAACAAAATACAAGACTTGAGGTAACATAATTCTTAACTCAATTTCCATTTATTTAATTAAACTACTACTCCATTGATTTTATAAAACAAATATTATGTGTGAAATGAATTTTGATTATATTATTTTGTATTTACAATTTTTTATGTGTATTTACATCTAATACACATAAATGATTCATTCTACTAATTCTCACTTCAATAATATTATTTTTGTAAGGGTTTATTTCATAATCTCATCATTATTCAGGATTGTTTACATTTAAGTATCCATAAGGGAATATTTCTTTTCCATGTACATGTCTTTTATAAATTTTTTCAAAAAAAATTATAATTATTCTATGAATTGTTAAATTCATTTTACACATTTTTTATTTTTAAAAAATCTGTTTGAAAGGAATATATTTTTTTTAAACAAGGTGTTTTGTAACTTTTCCAAAAAAAATAAGGATGGAATGATTTTATATCTTATATGGCATGAGTATATTTTATTTATATCATTACACCTTAATTATTTTAATAATCCTATATAATCTTACAAGGTTATTTTCATATAAAATGTTTTACTTTGTAATTTAAAGGCTTTTAATTTTTTTAAATGGAAAGGATATTTTCTTCAAGAATTATTTCATGTGATCTTTAAAAACAATTTTCCATCTAAGATAACATTATTTGACATTACATAAGCTTTACTAGGGTTATTATTCAAGGATACTATACCATTGATTTATATGGTTGTTTTATGTTTATGATTGAATGATATTTAAGAAACCCATTTCTTTTCTATGGGTTATGTTATAAAGAAATGTTTACGAAACCCATTTCTTTTCATATAATATGATAAGATGAATAATTTATAATACTATGGCACAAATATGTATAGTTTTTATTATGTGATGGGTGCAACCTATATATCCCTTTAATTAATTTTTTAAAGCTTAATGTATCAAGAGATATAAATGGGAAACAAGTCGTTATTCTTGATACACTATAGGAAATAGGTGCATCCTGATCTATTATAGGAAATAGGTGTGTCTTGATCTGCCTTGGGAAATATGTGTGTTTTGATACACTAAGTTTATGGTATTAGTAGTTAACCTTGAGATAAATGTTTTTCATACAGTTATGATGATTCCACACTTTTATGAAATGATATTATGTTTCATGATTGATTTATGAATTTTTCTTACTCTTATGGCCTATGTTTTCTGAAATAATTATGTTTTATGAGAGGACTCATGTTTATAATCAATGTGAGGTTTTTTATGAAATTATTAAGTTATATTCATGATCAAAAACCCTTATTCTCATCTTATTATTTCATATGATCATGGATTGATATATCATATGTTTATCCTTATTGAGTATATGATCTCATCCTTTTCTTTTGTTTCATTTTTTATAGTTTAAGAATAAAGATTTTATTTAAGACTTGTCTACGAAGGGTGTTAAGTGTGAGGAAGCATTGGGGACATGATATATATTTTTATGGGCCTATTGTTTATTTTTTGAAGATATTTAAGTGTTTTATTAATTCCCTAGAACAATAAATTTTAAAGTTCCTTTTTTATGTGAGTGATCTAATATTTTCTCTTGATGTTATAAATTATTCATTGAAAAAATTTCATCACATTTTTAATGTTTATGTCATTAGTAGTGGATTCAGAATCATAGATTATAGGTTATTATCTTAGGTAACAAATTTTGGTTTAGATAATTTTATATATTATTATGTTTTCATAGGAAGTGATATTAATAGTTATAGATACAATCATCGATAAATAATACCATAAGTTCAGAGACTTATACAACCCTTTTTAGGTTTAATGTTTTCAAATTTTAAGGTGACTAATGATATTTTTGGAGAACACATGATTAATGAAGGATTACCCTTAATATGACCATGATTTTTGTATAGTAATGAGATAAAGAGATATTCGTTTGGGATAGAATAAATGGGATAGTATTTTTAACCTTGGAATAGATTAGTAATATGATGACAAGGTGGTTTATGATAACATGGAATGAGTTTATTGAATTTTTATATTCATGGTATGAGGAAAGAGTTAATTTTTGAATGAATGAATATTTTCACATAGTTTTTATGGAAATTCTGGTTATTACCAAGTTTCAAGAGAATATATGATAATGGTCATAAAATGTTTGGTGTGTGATAATTAAGAGGTACATCAATATATTTAGGGGATAAACGATAAGTTGATTTAGTAAATTTATAGACCTTATTTTGAAAGTTTTAAATTTTAATCTTTTTTATGGTTCATAAGGGTAACCATTTATGAAAATTTTTAAGGGGAATTATGGATGAGGGTTTAGAGAATAATTTATGACTTCACCATATGAATATTTGTGCATATTAGATAAAATTTTCTAACCATTTTTTTAGCGATGACTAGATACATAAGGAATGACTTATCATCACATTATGGATCTAATGATCCACACGTACTTCATGCATTACAATTTTATCTTCATTTCATGGATTAAGAGATGAAGAATAAATTGATCAAGGAATGAATAAAGATTGAAAATGTAATTATTAGATGAAATAAAATATGTATATCCTCTAAAAATATTTTGAAATAAAATGGTATCCTATTATCATCATTTCTAATGATATCAATGACCTTTTTGAGACCTATTTGGTTTACGGTGTTGTGGTCATTAACCTAATCTTGATCAAAATCTCTATCACCCTCTTTTAGTTCTTGGGGATTACTTTTACCATCTATATCCATATTTTATCATTTTTTCTTTGTGTAAACCTAGTTATTTGTTACTTCAAGTATCATTTATGTTTATAACTATTCTATTTTGAGGGAAATTTTTCATTTTTAGGATGTAGGTTTCTATGAATGAATTATAAAATGTTTAAACTTTGAGTATGAAGATTAATTTTGCGGTAAAAAAATCACTTTATGGGGGTAGAATTAAACACCTAACAATTTTTTATGAAATGGGTTTTTAACTAATTGTATTTGTTTGATAGATTTTGTTTCAAATAATAACATGTTTAGACGAACCATTAAATATTATTAAAATATAATATATCTATTAAAACCATGTAATTAAATTTGTGGGAATAAATATGAATAAATAATTTATAAAATAAAAATAATGGTCCAACTCAATATTAATATATTGTTGGCTACATAGAAAATGATCACACAAGTTCTATAAATGTTTCTTTATTCTTAAAAAATAGGTTTTCTTCAGAAATATGTTTTTCTTCTTTCAATGAGTGAATATTAATTCATAGAAGTTAGATAATATTTATGTGAGAAAATTAATTTTATCTTTTAATTATTATTTTCAAAACTATCATATTTGTTTTATTTTTTTTTTTGAAAAGTTTTATTTTTTAATGAATACTGAAATATACCATTTTTTATTAAAAAATTATATTTTCATGTATTTACAAGTTCAAATTATGTTTTTTATTTTTTTTTAATTTTTAATTAATTCAATTTTGTTTAAAATATTAAAAATATGGTTTTTAGATTTATTTTATACTTGATTTTATTATAAAAACATTTTATATTTAAAAAAATGACATTTCTTCGAAAAATAGTTTTCCTTTGTGATTTTTCAGATTTTAATTTAAATTAAATTTGAAATATTATATGTATCTAATTTTAAAATATTTATTCCGTATTTAGAATTAGTAGGTCTAAATTAAGTAAATTGGCCACTTTTATCTTTGGTCAATATGAATAGTAACCTAAGTAAATTTTGTTACCCTAGAAAAGGGTAAAACATGTTAATATGGATTAAAAATAAGTGATAAGGCCACAAATTTTCATCCTGTTTTTATTGTATTAATTTTAATATAAACCTAAAACCTGAGGTTCGCAATTAAATTATTTAATGGACATTATTCTATGAAAATGACATATATATTATTTAAATCAATGAACATAACAAAATTTCACTTTGTCTTAACTATCTATTATTTGTCCACATGGGAACAAAAGTAGGTTATAACTAAATATAAGTGTAAAATTTTAACGTAATAAAATTATTTTCATGATATAAATTTATTTATTACTTTTTGACAACTTGGATAAGATTAAGACCTTTATAGTATTTTACTTAAAGAAAAGTGTAAGATGTCACTCATATTTTTAATAACTATATCATTTTTAATATAGGGTTATCTAAAATTTATATTAAAATATAAATAATAATATGAAATATAAAAGATATATATTCATTATTTTAATTTATTTTTATTTTTTAGTGAATAAATATGTACCTTAAATACTTACACAACACGAATATAATAATTATTTAATTAACAAAAATATCAAATAAATGATATTAATAATTTTTAAAGTAAAATAATATGAGATATTTAAAGTGATCCAAGAATTATCTATATTACCTTGACATGTTGTGGATATAATAATTTCTTTTTAAATTTTTTATGTTTTCTTGATATTTATAAAATTCAATGTACTGAATAATATCAAAATTGAAAATAATGATATTTTATGTGATTAATATTTTATTAAATTATTTAAAAATCATAAAAACATTTTAAAAAATATAAATTGTTTATTATATGGTCTAAAATTTCATAAATTTTATATTCATGGTCCAATTAACACCATATAAGTAAAAATTACAACATTTTAGTATTAAAACAATTTTTACCATAATTAAATTTAAAATATGATTACTAAGGGTAAATAAAAATGATAAAGTTTAAAATAATACAAAAAATTGTCTAAAATATGTTGTTTGATTATATTACAACCTTATCTTATCATATCTACTAATCCATTTCTATTTGTATTTACTTTTATTGAGATTTAATTTCTTATAAATTAATCTTTTGTAAAATTTCTAAAGTCTTCCTCACATTCATTATAAAAGGACACCCCTTATTCATTTAATTTCATCAATTTGAGCATTATATCTCAAATATCATGCCAATTTCACTTATAAAAATCCATATAAACATTATTTATGTGATTTTATTCTCAAAATACTAACCCTAGAGCACCTTATAGAATATCCAAAGGAGATGTTTTGAAGAAGAGGTAATCGCTCTAACAGATCACATTATATTTTCTAATCTTCCAAAAGTCATATAAGCCTATGATTATTATCATAAAATAATTACCATAGTTTCCTAAATATTATTTAATGTTACTATTATTATGATAACACCATTATATACCCTCTTTACCATCAAAAAATAAGTTAAAGTATCACTCGTGCATACGTATGAATTACCATCTCCACATAGCGATACAAATCATTTTTCGACACCATCCATTATGGATGGGTATTATTATGGGTTTAATGAATATATATGATATAAAAAATATAATAATTATTATTAAATATGAATTATTATTTACCTTTCTTTCAATCCATAAATCAAAAAATGAAAACATTGTTCATGCGTATGTATGACCCACCGTCTCCATGAACGGTGCAATTAATTTATATGTTTATAATTTATATTAGTGAATATAAATATGTATATAATTATTATATATTATTTCAATACCATTATTAAAAATATTTAAATGATTATACCATGATCAATGTATAAGGACCAATAATTTTGAACCAAAACATGCTTGGAAAATGAAGCAGTTATCACTCAGAACACTGATTTTATCAACAAATTATTAATTAGTGAGTGATAAGATGTTATAAAGAAGTAATACATGGTATGATATAATTAATTTTATGTAAATAAATGTTAACTTAATCCATATTTATTATATATGAGGTTTTAATGTGAATAAATAAAGGAAATAATTGAGGTAAGGGAATTCTGAACTCAATTTCCATTAATTGGGTTAAAATATTATCTCATTGATTTTTTTCGTTATAATATTATGTGTGAAATTAATTTTGGTCATATTATTTTTAATTTAAATTTTTTTAATTGTATTTGAAACTAATAAACATATTCTATTCATTTAATTAATTCTCACTTCAATGATATCATATTTGTAATGGTTTACTTCACAATCTCATCATTATTTGATATTGTTTACATTTAAGATTCCACATGGGAATATTTATCTTCCATGTCACTGTTTTCAAAAAAAAAATTAAAAACATTTTTCAATATTATCATATGAATTTTTAAAGTTATTTTATCCAATTTTTGAATTTTTACAAAATGGTTTTAAGGTAATACTTTTATTATTTTCCAAATAATGTATTTTTCACTTTACTAATAAAAATAAGTGAGGAATGTTTTTTAACATAAACAGTATGAGTTTATTTTCCCGCTATCACGATTCCTTAATTATTTGAAGCTTCCTATAAAATCTTAAAGGGTTTTTTTCAAATAAAATTTTTTCCGTGGTAATTGCGTGATATTTCAAAAAAATTTAAAATAAAAAGGAAATTTTCCCAATGAATTATTTCAGTTGATCTTTCAAAACCATTTTTTATATAAGGTAACATTTTTTTATATAACATATGATTTACTGGGGTTATGATTCAAGGGTGATATCCTTATTCTTTCAATGGTTGATTTATTTTTTGATGGAATGATATTTTTGAAACCTATTTCTTTTCCAATGGTTATGTTATGATGAAATGTTTATAAGACCCATTTATTTTCATGGGTTATTATATGATGAATGATTTATGATCCTATAGAACAAATTAGTAAGGTATTTATTATGTGACAATTGGTAACTATATCTCTCTCCAATTTATTGGGTAAATCTTATCATATCATGAGATAAAAATAGGAAATAATTCGACATCCTTAATCCACTATGAGAAAAAATGTGTCATAATCTATAATGGGAAACAAGTGAATCCTGATCTACTATATAAAATAGGTGTATCCTAATCCACTATGTTTATGGTCTCAGTATCTAACTATGATATTTGATTTTGTTTTCTATCCATTTGATGATTCCAATATTTTATGAAATGAGATTACAGTTCATGATTGATTTATGATATTTTCATTCTCTTATAGACCATGTTCTCTAAAATGATAATATTTTATGAAAATACCCATTTTTATGATATATGATATGTTGGGTATGAACTTATTATTTTATGTTCATGATAAAATACAATTATTATTATCTTATTATTTCATATGATCATGGATTGATATATCATATGTTTACCATTACTGAGCATCTAATATAACCCTTTTTTGGTTCCTTTTTCCCTAGGTTATAAGGATAAGTTTTAAGTAGGATATGTATAAGAATGTTGTTAAGCATGAATAAATTTTGGGGATATGATATAGATTTTTATGGGTGATTTTATTTTTATTTTTATTAGATATTTATGAGTTTTTCTTAATTTTATAGAACACAAAACCTGAAAGGCCCTTAGGTATGTGAGTGATCCAATATTTTCTTTTGATGTTGAAAATTCTTGATGAAAAAATATAGTCACCTTTGTAAAGTTTATATCTTCAGTAGAGGATCTAAAAGTGTAGATTCTGGGATATAATACACCAGATAGCTACTGCTGCTGACAACTTTGAGAACTCCACCATGGTCCTCCAAGATTTTTTTAATGTCTTAAATTGGTTCAAGGACTTATTTACTTGATATAAAAAGTAATATTAGTACATAAAAAATCAAAATATTTTTAATGACTTAAATTTAATTATCAAAGATACATAAAATTATATTAAATAAAAA
This sequence comes from Viscum album, assembly GCA_963277665.1. Taxonomy (NCBI): domain Eukaryota; kingdom Viridiplantae; phylum Streptophyta; class Magnoliopsida; order Santalales; family Viscaceae; genus Viscum; species Viscum album. The sequence goes on along the minus strand of OY728150.1, from coordinate 1,873,808,221 downwards.
AATTCATAATTTGTTTTCACATCATAGAAAATTAAATCACTTAATTTAAACCATTAAATACATAATTTAGTGTTCTTGAACAAGAAAAATTCATGATAGAGAGAGGTACAATAAGATTTTCATCATGACTTCTTTGGAAAAAAGTGTTTTCAATAAATAACATGTTCAAATGATATTTATTTTAGAAAATAAGGATTCTGAATAATAAAATATTCAATATAATTTAAAATTAAAATAGTTTAATATTATAATTAATGTTAAGGAATCATATAAAAACCTCATAACTAATAATCATTCAAGGTCTGATTGTAACATCCTGGTTCCAGAAGCCACCCAGAGGCACCCCGTACTTGGTTGGTCACATGGCCTCAAGCGCATTTCCCCGAACTCCAGAGGCTGCCGACTAGTAGTGAGGGCCTTGAGTGTGATAGTGGGAAAAAATATGGCCTCATTGGAAAAGTACACAGCGAAGGTAAACAAATACATACAATAGCGGAAGAGGTAAATATCCAACAACAGTAAACACACAATACCACGCTCATGGGTATTGATGGAATTTTCACATAATACTCAATGACTTTGAACAGAAAGGCACAAACCACCTACCTTGGCGTTAGAATATTGATATTTGTGAACCTCAAAGATTGATTCACCCTAGAATGCCGAAGATCTACAAAAACGTCCAAAATGTTCAACCAATGATAACTTGATAAAGAAGAGAAATCATGGAATGAGGATCAATGAGAAGATAGAACTCACTGATTCTATTCCAACGCAACTAAAGGTGTCTGATTCGGAGGATGGAAGCACCCTCAGGGGTTCATTGAAGATCTGTGGCCGTACGAAGCTCTCAGTCGAACGGAACCTAAAAGAAGAGAGTTCTGGAGATTAGACATGACCCTGGTGTGTTTAATGAAAAAAATGTACATGGAATGTAATTTTGAAGTACATGGTGTATAATCACCATTTCCATACTCCTCTTTAATAGGCCTCCAAGTCACTCTCACACGGTTGTGTGTGTGGCTACTACACGGCCAATACACGGCCTCCTGTGGCAAAGAAGAACACAATGTGTACTCATAAAGTACATGGTGTGTACTTAAAAATTTCCAAAATTTCCTATTTTTCTCAAAAATGAGCAGAAAAGGAAAAACATACCTGAAAGAAAGATCTGGGTTCTTACAAACTTTCCCCCTTAATGAAATTCAGCCCCGAATTTCACTAGCGCGGTGTAGAAGAAGAAACCCGGAATAGTTTTGGCCACTATGCTCGTACATCATCCTCACTCTACCAAGTCTCATCCTATACTCGCTCGTGCTACCATAGCACTCATACCAGAGGAACAAACCGGCCAAGGAGAACCTTTGAACTGTGATCAATAATACGGATAGGGTGCACCTCGAATGATTCATCCACTTCAAGCTCAAAATCCTTAAGTTGAAAGACATGAGACGGGTCTGAAAAGTAATGTCAGAGTTGAGAAACATGAAAAAAATCATGCATAGCCAGGTACCTCTGAGGTAACAGCAAGCGATAGTCAACCGGACCAACTCTCTCCAATAACTCAAACATCCCGATGTACCTCAGCGAAAGCTTACCATGTCTCCTAATCCTTATGTGTCCTAACCTCGGTGTGACACGTAGGAAAGCCTGATCCCAGACCTTGAACTCTAGAGGTCATCTTCGCTGATCAGCATAAGACTTCTGTCGAGACTTTGCAGTAGCCATCCTCTTCCGAATCATATCTATCTACTCTGTGGTCTCCAAGACAATATGAGTTCCCAATAAAGCCACCTCTCTTGCCTCCAGCCGACATAAGGGTGATCGACATGGCATACCGTACAAAGCCTCAGAAACTACTCCGGAGCCCAGAAAACACTGAAATGAACATTAAAGTTCCAAATTCTGATCTGTGAGGTCCCATACTCCCCACGAATCAAATCTTGGCCTCTTATACATGTTATAACAAGGAAAACAAGGCAATGATCCACCAAATTCCGGTTCATGAGGGTCCATAACACCTCAAGAACCAAATTTTGGCATTCATTCAAACAAAACCTTACACAAACAATAACCTATCAAATAGAAGGTATTTTTATCAAGGAATCTATCACAACAGTATGCATATTTTACACAACATCTATCAAAACAACATGAAATCTCTAATGAATTTTAAATGGCATGGCAAGAATGCATGACATGTGATTTATAACAAGTGACTATATGATGCATGAGATGGAATACCCTCATCTCATCGAGTTTTGACAAAAATAAAACATCAATAACATCAAAAATAACAACACAAATAATGTGAATCACTCAATGTGAAATCAAATCAACTATAATAATTGAAAAACATGAAAAATTTCAATTAAACAAGGTAGATTAGATTCTCCCTGTACACGGGTTAGCGACTTCGGGGCACAACTTATTACCAAGTACCAATTATGTACTATCCCTGGGTATAGGCTCCAAACAGTAATTCAAGAAGAATATAATTCCTCTGATACCACTTTGTAATGTCCCGGTTCCCAAAGCCACCCAGAGGTGCCCCATACCCGGTTGGTCACATGGCCTCAAGCACATTTCCTCGAAGGCCAGAGGCTGCTGACTAGCAAAAAGGGCCTTGGGTGTGATAGTGGGGAAAGTATGACCTCATTGGAAAAGTACACAGTAGAAGTAAACAAATACATACAATAGAGGAAGTAGTAAATATCCAACAATAGTAAAGATGTAATACCCCATTCAAGGGTATTGGTGTAATTTGAACATAATACTCAAATAAAATGAACATAAAGGTACCAACCACCAACTTTGGCATTAGGAGATTGATATATATAAACCTTGAATCTTGATTCACCATAGAATTCCGAATATCGACAAAAACATCCAAAACATTCAACCCACGATAACTTGAGAAAGAAGAGGAATAATGAAACGAGACTCAAGGAGAAGAGAGAAATCACTGATGTGATTCTAACACAACTGATGGTGTTCGATTCGTAGGATGGATGCATGCTCAGGGGTTCATCGAAGATCTACAGCCGTACGGAGCTCTCGGTCGATTGGAACCTAAACGAAGAGTGTTCTGGCGATTAGACGTGACCCTAGTGCATTTAATGAAAAAAAAGTACAGGACGTGTACTTTTGAAGTACACGGCATGTACTTTTGAAGTACACGGCCTGTACTCACCATTTTCATACTCCGCTTTAAGCAGCCTTCAAGTCACTCCCACACGGTCGTGTGTGTGGCTACTACACGGCCAGGACACAACCTCCTACGACAAAGAAGTAAACGACGTGTACTGATAAAGTACAGGGCGTGCACTTAGAAAATTTCCAGAATTTCATGTTTTTCTCAAGAAACGAGCATGAAAGGAAAAACATAACTAAAAGGACGATCCAAGTTTTTACACTGATGGAGTGTAACAAAAATTTAATGAGTTTATTTTTTTTATTTTCTAAATGAGAATAAGTGGGTTATTCAAGAAGTTAACTTAACTTATTCAATAATTTTATTACTTTTTTTAATAAAAATAAAGGCACCTCATGATTTCTAATATCCCCAATGAATGATATTTTTATATGGGGTAAAAAAACTTTTTAGTAGGCCTAATAATTTTTCAGTTATAAAAATGGAATTATTCAATTTTATATACGTTATGTATAAATTATATATATTTTATATCATTTTCAATTTTTTAATTTATGGTAGAGATAATATAAAGGGTAAAACAATGGAAAAGAAACTAAAATATAGTATTTATTAGCTCTTGCTTATTATGGATACAATGAGTTTTTTATAATGTGATTGATACCATAATTTTTATTATAATTAAAGAAGATAAGATATTACATCAAGTAGAATTCACGAAGTAAAACACATTCATATTATGGGAATGTATTTTTTTATACTATTTCTAATATCTTTCAAAAAAGTAACATTATTATTGTAGTGAATTATGTCTTTAAATTGGATAAAGAATAAATATTACTCAATAAAATTAGTTTAAGTGTGGTACACATTTTTATGGAATAAATTTTAAGATGATATAATATTTTTAGGACATAATTTATAATAATTGATTAAATTTTTAAAATCATAAATTAAAATTTAAAATACAGAATTATGGAATTCATCACAGAGATAAGACTTCTTACTACCCAAAAATAAGTACTCAAGTGGAGGTTTTTAATATTAGAATAACTTTAACCTTGTAAGACATGTGTAATGTGGTGATAAATGGTTTTTTGAGAAAGCCACATGATTCCACGTGGGCGTATAGAATAAAATTTAGAACACACATTGGTATGTCTCCTAATTTCATCATTTTTGGTAAATCATGCTATTTACCTATAGAGATCCAATATAAGGAATATTATATAGTTAAATAATATAATTATGATTTTAAAATTTTAAATGAATAAAAATAATTATTTAAATCAATGATCTTGATGAGATTCATTAGAAATATAATAAGAATTCCCAAATATATAAAGATTATCTACATACATATCAGGAACATTTTATATAAACTAGAGAGTTAAAAAATGGTAAAAGGTTTTATTTTTTAATTTCTCATTCTCTCTCTTTCCTAATAAATTAAATTCAAAGGGGTTGAGAATATTTAAAATGACCATGGCTTTTTCACATAAACTGGTGGATTTTTTTGGAATGTGATGATATTAGTCTTAGTAAATGGTCAAATTTTGATGTTATATGTGGATGAGAATCCCCTTAAACATGTTTATATCATTTACTTAAAAATATGGATGGGAAATGTTCTTTATTGTTGAGGATATAAAATTTAGTGCTTATTGTGGTGAAACCCTATCTTAAAAAGGTATTTATTGTTTTTTATACATCTTAAATTATTTCCTTTTAGGTTCCAAACATCCCCTAATTTTATTTATAAATATAATTTTATGATTCAAAATATTTTTTTCCAAATATTAAAATGAGGAACCCAACCATCAAACATAGGTTGTAATTTAGAAATGTTATATGCGGTTATTTTGTTCTTTTATTTTCTGTATTCATGTTTTGTTAATGTGGCTATAAAATCTAGAATTTATAATTTCTCAAATAAATTTCCACTTTAATATTATATAATAAGAGAAAGTTATGATTTCCTTTTTTCATGATGTGACTATTTTTTCCATATTTGAAATTTGACATATTTTTAATAATGAAAAGTAATAGTTTCTTAAAACATGCATTAAAGATTGGGTTATATATGTTTTTTTCATAAAAGTAAATGAGTAAAAATATTATTTATTTATTTAAAGTTCATTATTTTAATTAGTTTAAGTTCATTATTAATAATGATGATTTAAGTGATGAATAAGTGAATTTTTTTATTTTTGGTTAAAACTATGTTTTTTGGAATTCATACAGATATATATTTGGATTTCAGAATAATTTTTAGATGTATTTTTTATATAAAATTTTTGAATTTTCATGTGTCTTTAAAAGGGAAAAAATATATAGATCATGGATTATCAATGATTAGTTTTTATTCCATCTTTGTATATTTATTATAAAAAAATTCATTGAATGTTATTAATGGTGGGGAAAATGATTTCATTAATTTTACTTCCAAGATTTTATTTTATTGACCAAATACTAATATACCCTTCTCTATTATGTATTTCCAATAAAAATAGTCTTTATATTAATTTAATTGTGTTATTATAGGTTGTAGTGGGTTTTAATTTTGTTACATGAAAATGGACTAAAAATATAAAATAAATATTATTATGTGATGTGAGAGTTTGTTTAAAATATATTTCAACCCCTTATATGTGTGTTTGTGTACCCAAATGTGGGAAGGATATGAATTTTAAGGTGGGTTTCCATTATTCAAAATGAAAAATGGGTACTTATTATCAGTTACTTTTGTGTTTATATTTTATAAATATAAAAATTATCCTTGAGTTAACTCTAAAAAAAATATTATGACATGGAGAGTGATATACTTTTATTTAATTATAAATAATATTATTAATCCCCACATGATAATCATTTATATTCATTTGATTCAAAATTTCTATAAACCCTAAATAAAATATCTTCCAACAAATCATTGAGGTTTTTATCAAAGAAAAGAAAAAATTAAAGTGTAGATGAATTGATGTGACAAGATTCTAACAAAATATAATAGTATTTAAATTCTACTTTATACAAAAAATTGACACTCATTTTATTAAATTCCAATATTTAATGTGTTTTGAGAAATTGGGTCAAATTAAGTTATATTGCTAATTTTGTCTTAATTATCACTGGCTTAAAAATTCTATGAGAAAATTTAGTTGATATCTTTAATATATTTTAAATTATATATGTAAATAATTAATCTATTAATTTGATTATATATTTCATGAAAGAATACTGAACTACCGGTCAAATTGTACGTGACTAGTTAATATTATTTGGGCCACAAATATGGTTACACAAGTGATATTAACATGATTCTACAATAATTGGAAATATTATAACAATCCTAACATTATATATAAAATCATAATAAAATTTAATAGATTTTATTTTCATTGAGGGATTGGAACTTCATTTATTCATTTATTCAAGAGAGATCACCCACCCTAACAAAACCATTCATTTGGTGAGAAACTAGGATTTAAATAGAAGGCATGAGGAGGAGGAGGATCACACATAAGGGACAAAACTAATGGCTAGAAGAACAAAAGGGAAAAAAACCCTCACATGAAGAAGGTAATATATCACTATGGATATGCTTTACCATACCCCTATGACTCTATTATATTCCAAATTTCATTGTTTAAATGATCATTCATTTTCCTTGCAATAATTATGATTTTAGAATGAATAGATAAATTGAAAATGGGTAATGGGGTATGCATCATGAAAAATTATTTGTATTGTTGTTTTTAACTTATATTTTTTGTGTTAATTTAAATTTGTTAATGAAATAAATTTTAATAGTTATAAAATACTAGAAATTACCATAGTAATTTTTTTAGGAATAATTATAGAATAAGTCTTTGTGCACCAGGAATAAATATAAAAGCTTTTTTTGGATGGTGGTACCAATAGTGCTTATGAGAACATTAAAATATCAATACCTTAATATAAACTTAATATTCACTTAGTCCAACAGAAAAAATAATATGATTCTAGAAGTTCTAAAATTACCAGAAAAAAAAAATCTTAAAAATTTGGGTGTTATTTTTTAATAAAACAATTCAAATTGTGCCAAAAAGATAATATTGTTAATAATAAATCACCTAAATTCCCATAATTTATAACAAAAATAGTTCATTAGTGTTTTGATACTTTATTCTTATTTAAATATTTATTAATATAATTTAAAATGTAAATCACATTATCCACTTAATATATTTTCATTTGTGGAAAAAATATCATTTTTACAAAAAACATGTCTCCTCACGAGAAGGACAATTAACTACATTTTATTTTTTTAAGGTGTAAGTAATATTTTTGGGTTTTAAGAAATATGAATAATTGAAAATATATTTAATAAAAATATATAAATCTTATATAATTTTTTATTCATATGTATTGAGTGTTATTAGAAATTCTCAAAAAGTGTTATTTTTTTGAAAATACGTATGGAAAATTTATTAAAATACTTATCACTGATGATATATTGTTTTGAAAACAAAGTAGTGTTAGTTCTATTGCTAGAAAAATAATTTCACTTAAAATCCATAATAATTCCACTTATACAAGAAAATTTTATTATAAATATTGAAACTCATATGATGGATCATTTATCATATGTAAAAATATGTATAATCCATCTCTAATAAGAATTATCAAATGGAGTCCTAATTTATTCATCCCAAATTGAGTAAATGGAGTAAAAATATTAAAAAATATATAAGAGTATTAATCATATATCTTATTAATTGAACAAAAATATTAAAAAAATTATAATATATTGGTGTCATTAAAAAAAATTCATTTATTTTAGAGGTACATATTTTTAAGACAACTCCAGAGCACTCTCCCATGATTTTATTGATTGAAATGTCTCTAAATTTATTATAGTACAAGTTTTAGTTTCACTATCTAATAACACAATATTCATAATCCATACTTTTTACTCTTTAATATCGACCCTTTAGAAAAATAATAAATTAATTAATTTAATATCTATTAGTAAAATATTCAATAATCACAAATAATTACTTGAATTATTTTCTTAGTGTAGAATTTTTAATATTGTTTAAATCATGGGACACATTAGCTCATGTGCGTAGGGTATAATACCATATCCCTAAATAAAAATAAAAATTTACAATAAAAAAATATGATTAGAAAAGTATTTAAATTTATAATACTTATATATTGACTATATCTAACAAATATTTTAGGTTATTTGTGTCATTATTGAAAAAAATTGTAGAAGATGGTAACACTTTGTACTTTCATGTTTAAAAGGACCAACATTAAATACTACCAATATAATAATACTAAAATAATTATGATATATTTTATGAATTTAATTAAAATAGAAGAAAATTAAACTTCTACATGAGCAAATAGGAAAAAAAATTAACTTTGAACCTTATTTCGAATATATTACATAAATATTATGCATTTTATTCCACATATTCAAAGGAAATGTCACTCTAAGTTCCAACATGGTATTGAGAGATAAACTAAATCCTATTTATCAAGTAATGTGAGAAAATAAATATGTGTTCTAGGTTTATACAATTTTAAAAAATCATAAAGTAGTCGTTATAAATAAGAATTATGTAATTATGGTAAAATCATGAATTATATATAAATTGAAAAATCTTGTGCCACTCATTTCTTATTTATGAATTCATCTTTACATTCAAGTGTAATATTTTTCTCTTTCAATATCCCATACATATACTGGTTAAGATATAGCATAACCATGCCATTGGTCACTTCACCTTAATACCTCTTTGTATATGAATCAAGTATATTTAAATATATATTTTTTAGTTGAGTAGTGTATATTTGATTGATATTTTTTATCTTTTTTCACGTTATTAATTTTTTATTCATTTTCGTAAAATTAATATATTTTTTGAATTTTTTTGTGTAAAATATTTAATTAAAAAACAGTTACGGTTTTATAAACAATTAATTATTTAAAAAAAATATACCCATGTGTGTGTCTCAATAAAAGTATTAATAGTAATCCATTCCATAAAACATCATACAAAACCTTCTATTGTGATGTTATCTTTCAATCACTTAGAAAAATCATAATACTGGTCCAATTAAATTTGAATATAGCATTATAGATGACCACTAGGTAATGCACCATTATGTGTAGTTTCACTTTGGACATTATACATCCAACCAGAGGCTACCATATGATGAGTAGGGAAACCTGCCTAAAAATTTCTATAGCTTTCACACTAAAAATATTTGATAAATTAATAATAATATTAATAAATTTTAATATTAAATAAATTAAAAATTAAAAATTACATAAAGGATTGGGTAATGGGAATGTTGTTATATAATTCAGTTATCCTTATTATTGAAAATAATGTCATTGGGTACATTCTGATTTCCTTAGACCCTCATCATCTCCTTTACCAAGAGTTTATTCCTTTTTATCTCCTCATCATGTAACAACCTCTACTAAAAAAGCCTAATATTTAACTTTTTCATCTTATTTTTTAAGACAATAAATTTGAAACCATTAACACACCAAAGAGGAATGATAGTTCCTAATATTGAACTTAACACATCGACATCATTAATGAACATTTCATTTTGAAACATCCTCTAATATATACTCTAATAAAATTGATAAAATTATTAATTTATATTTTATAAAAGATAATTAATAATTTAAACATTAAAAAAATAATAAATAAAAACACACGAATTACACATCGATTAATGATCTTTTAAATGTGATAATCGACAATTTTACCCACTTTGTTGGTATAAATATCTATGAATAATATATTTAGGGGTATGGTATTACTCTATATGTAATTCCACTAAATAAAATATCCTTAAGAAAAAATAAATAATTTCAATATTATGGAGTATTTCTTATTAAATAATAGGGATGAATATTTATAAAGTATTCATTAACCAATTACTACTAAAGACCTATGTATCTTAAGAAACGTTTTTTAGGATAAATATTTTTATAAACCAAATTTTAATTATAATGGATAATATTTTATGAAAAAATTATATGTCAATAAATTTATTAATGAAAATATTTCATAAATATTTAATAAAATAATAATTATATTTACCTAAATATTTTTATCATAACATAGGGAAACAAAATATTCCCAATAATTTTGTTAAATGATTGGTTTAATTAACTCAAGTAGCACAAAATTATATTCTTTCCCATTTTCATTATATATAATATCACCATGAAATATCATAAGGAGATTAATTTACACCTAAATATTTTAAGCATATAGTTATTATAACCCGAATAAACCATCAAACGAATACAAAAAAGTGATATAATATACATACTGACAATTTTTAAATATTTTAATGAAATTAATTTTAAAATTAGAAAAATATATTACCTTTACCAGTTCTTACCTAAACTTCTATTTTAGGACATCTACCATATGCTAAAATATATATTCAATAGGAATGTTTCACATAGACACTTTTCCAATGTAATTGATAAATTTTATTTTATTTTGATTCATTAGATAGTCTTTTTTCATCACATGAAAACTAATTAAATTTTTAAATTTAGTATTCTTGGAGTCACTTAGGTTGTAAATAAGTTTAATCTGTTGACTATCTATCCCCAATTCTCCATTTCATAACCATTCAGTATATTATTATAAGTACTAATGTTACTAGTATAAAAAATTTATTGGATACATAAAAATATATTTTATTATAAAAACATAAGGAAACAATGAAATAAATGTAATGGAAAATTGATGTAAGATAAATCTTATATATAATTAAAAAATGTAGGAAATAATGAAATAAAAAATTATTTGCCTTTACATTCAAGATACTAATATTCATTATTGTTTCCCTTGTACTTATTATTCTTATCTTGTGAATTTTTCTCTTGAATTGTTTATTTATTATATTTTTAAAACATTTTTACGAGATAAACCATGTAAGAAGCAACTTGTATTCTTGGAACACAATCAAACCATATCACCTTTTGAAAAAATCATAATTGATCAAAAATTACGATTATATGTAAATTTTTTAAACCAATAAATAAATCATTTGTTTTATTGTTTTTAGTATAACTTTTAAGTATATTGGGTATCTCATTTTTAAGATCTATCATGTGATTATTTTTAACTCTATAGGGTTTATATATATGTTGATCATTTTAATACTCATTTTAAAATTCAATTTCTTCTTTAAAAATTTAAATATAAATGATGAACCCTTGAATATATTTTTTGGAACTAGATTTTAATATATGAGTATAAATCTAAATTGGAAACATACATCTTACAAAAATTAGGACACACATTTATAAATCTTTAGGAAAATTAAATCATTTGGTGATTTGTGATTTCTATGAAAGTGGATAGAAAATATATGTCAATCTAATATACTATTATTATAATTAAAATTTAAAATAATAGTAACTTCATGGGATCAATCACATCAAAATAAATAGTCTTAAATATATAAAATTAAATTATGATCATGTATTACACCCTATCAGGTAAAACCAAATTCATGTATAAAAAATAAAATTATTTTTTAATATATAGAAATCATGAGATTTTATTACCATCAGGTTAAGGTATTTTATTAAAACATGGTTCTTTATGTTAGAAGAGTATCCCTCTAGAATTGTAATTATTCTAAGAAACTCCTAAATATTATTTTATAAAAAGTGTAACATTTTGAATGAAAAAAAATTATACCATTTTTTCTTTTATTCCATTGTCTATTATTCCCATCGAGTTCATTTCTAAACATTTCATGATGTAATACTTGTTTTTTCAATGAATTTGATGTAGTTTACCAAGAACATTATCATATAAATTCTCTTAAATATGCATTATATCATTAGAATATATCATATCTAATTTCTTTAAATATTTATGTTTTATGAAAATATAGCTCATGATCCAACAAAAAATCCCAATTCTATTGACAAAAGTTTTTCTAAATTCAATATTCACTTACAGAAACTTATAAAACAATTTATCACTAGTTAATTGAACATGTTTCCTACATTATTATGAATTCTTATAATAAAATTTTCTTAGATGATAAAAATGGTGATTATTATGAAATGATATATGATATTAAAATATAAATTATTCATACCATGTCACGAACCAACCTGGGTCTGTTGTACCTCTCGTACCCCTCGAGGTTTAATTTTCATGATCACAATCACTCTCTTCTTTATCTAATATTGTTTTAAGTGTTTTTGGATGATAGGCATGATTTCAGGTGGCCAAGGAATTGGGCCAAGAAAGCAAGAAGCCAAAGTGGACTGATTTTCAGTCCACCGGCCAACCGGTGGAAGACCACCGGCCAGCCGATGGAGGCCTGGACAGAAGGCATCCCTCTGTCCAGACCACCGGCCAACCGGTGTCCCACCACCGGCCAGCCGGTGGAGCCCAGACAGAATAGTGACACCTACTGCCTCAGCACCGGCCAACCGGTGGCCTCCTCACCGGCCAGCCGGTGGTTCCTGAGCCCGAGCCCTCTCCCTTTTCCAAAGCACCGGCCAACCGGTGGCCAAGCACCGGTCAGCCGGTGGAGCCAGTCAAACTAGCCGTTGGGCTTTGACCAGGCTTGTCCACTTGACTCCCAACGGCTCCGAAGGCCTCTCCAACGGCTCCAAAGCCTCCCAAAGGCCATTTGAGGGTTCCCCCTCTATAAATAAAGGACTAGGAAGCCCCGGAAATACACGGAAGCCCACGGGAACATTTTTGATCATTTGGCGAACATCCGGCGTATTCCTCCAAGGAACCCCCAATTTCTCCAACACATTTCTACATCCAAGGAGCACCACCATAGAAGATTGGGAGCGCCCTTCATCAACTCCAATCAATCCTTTGGCGCCCAAGGCTTTCCCCATTACGGTTTTTCTTGTTTTATCATTTTGAGCTTTATTTTGGGTTTGTGCCTACAAAACCCTCTTTCTCTCATCCTCTCTTCATTTGGGTTTTCACATCACCTTTAAGGTGTGAAGAGGTTATTCAAGCCTTCCCTTTTAAAAGGCTTGAATCAAAGGTGAGCTAGCCTTCACCTGTAAGAAGGCTAGTGGGTTCTTGCTCAACCATTAAAAGCAAGTGGGTTCTTGCTCAACCAATAAAAGAAAGCTGTAATAGGTTCTATACTAACCTTAAAGTCTAGTGGGTTTCTTGCTAAAACCATTAAAAAGCAAACGTTAGTAAATCTCACAACGGTTGAGTTGGGAGCGGAGACGTAGGCTTTGGTTTAAGCCGAACTCCGTTATCAAGTTTTGTGTCTTGCCTCTTTTATTTCCGCTGCACTTTGATAATTGTTTTAAATTATTAATTATTTTTTAAAAGGAAATTCACCCCCCCTCTTGCCATCACCTCTCCGCCCAACACTTGGTATCAAAGGCAAAATTTGAGTAATACCTTCACCGGTTTCAAATTTAAGATCCATTGTGATGGATTCAACTTCTTTCGCCCCTGAAGGCTATTCTTTGGGTCGTGCTCCATTTTTTGATGGAACCGACTATACCTATTGGAAAACCCGCATGACTACTTTTCTTAGAAGTATTGGATATCCTATTTATAAAACTGTCATGCATGGTTTCACTCTCTCTTCTCCCGATGAATCCAAATGGACTCAAGCCGATATTAAAAATTTCGAGCTTGATGGCAAAGCCATGAACGCTCTTCATTGCGGCCTTGATCGTAATGAATTCAATCGAGTTTCCACATGCACCTCATCACATGAAATCTGGAAACTTTTGGAGGTTACCCATGAGGGGACCAACAAAGTCAAGGATACTCGATTGGACATGTACCGTCAAGATTTTGAGTCTTTTACCATGCATCCATCTGAAAATATTACTGAAATGTTTACACGTTTTACTGATGTTTGAAATGGGAGAAAGTCCCTTGGTGATGATGTGTCTGCAGAAACGATGGTCAAGAAGATCCTTTGGATCTTACCAAGCACATGGGCACCGAAATTCACGGCAATCCAAGAAGCAAAATACATCAAGAACATGCCGGTCGAAGAGCTCATCGGATCCCTCATGACCTACGAAATCACCATGAGGAGGCAAGCTGAAAAGGAAGGCAAACCAATCAAAGTTCCAAAGAACATCGCCTTCAAAGTTCAAAAAGAAGAAAGCTCCTCCTCCTCATCTTCTTACTCTTCAAGCGGCGATTCATAAATGGAGAATCTTGCCCGCAAGATGCACAAATTCATGAAGAAGCACAAGAAGAAGAAATCCCGCAAGGCTCAACTCAACGAAAAATCCGAGCCCGAGGTAACATGTTACGGGTGTGGCAAGAAAGGCCATTACAAGCCCGATTGTCCACTCAACAAGAAAAGGGCCAAGCAAAAGGAAAAGAAGAAGGCATTCAAGTCCACATGGAGTGATAGCTCCACATCCTCCTCCTCCTCCTCCTCAAGTGACAACGGTAACAAATTCCTAATGGCATTTCATGAGGTATCCTCTTTCGACTCCTCATCCTCTTGTTCTTCAAATTCTTTCAATCATTTATCTTATGAGGATCTCCAACATGCGAGAGATCAATTGGAGGAAGGTTTTCACGAACTTTCTTCCAAATTTGTTGCTTTAAAAAATAATTTCAAAAAACATTCTTCCGAAAAAGAACAACTTCTCAAAGAAAAGGAGGAGTTGTCCCTCAAAATCCAAGATATTCCAAATGTTGATTCTTTGAATTCAACCATTAAAGATTTAAGGGAATCTCTTGCCAAGTTCACCCAAGGTGAACAAAATTTGACCAAATTGCTTGGTTCCCAATGCATATCTAGAACCACCGAAGGGCTTGGCTATTCCAAGCAAGCTTCCTCTTCCCATGCTCCAACTATTTTTGTAAGGGGGAGCTCTCAATTTAAATTTTGAAACTATTGTAAAAAACCCAGGCACTTAATTTATGAGTGCGATTGCAAAAATGCCCGGTATGGAAGGCCTAAAACCATTTCCATTAGTGATGAATTTTATAGGAGAAGACCCGCCACTAGACAAGTATGGATTGAAAAATCCCTTTTAGCGAGTCTCACCGGACCAAAATTTGTCTCGGTTTCAAAAACCTCTCCCCGGTGATTTGTTGTTTTTATTTAGGGGGAGTTAGGATTGTTTAAGCTTTTTTGCGTTTTTCAATTCAAAACTTTCAATTCAAAACTTTCAATTCAAAACTTTCAATTCAATTTCAAAAATTTCAATTGGTTTAAAATCTCTATCTTGTTTTTCAACTCATTCCCTCAATCAAGTTTTATGCCCCGTGCTATTTTGATAATCACAAAGGGGGAGAAATTTTTGGTTGATTGGGGGAGAAATCTTTCTCTCATGCTTTGCTTTACTTTCCCATTTATCCTTTAAAGCATTCCTTTCATTTCATTTTTACATTGTTTGTTTTGGTGATTGTGATCATCAAAATAGGGGGAGATTATTGTACCTCTCGTACCCCTCGAGGTTTAATTTTCATGATCACAATCACTCTCTTCTTTATCTAATATTGTTTTAAGTGTTTTTGGATGATATGAATGATTTCAGGTGGCCAAGGAATTGGGCCAAGAAAGCAAGAAGCCAAAGTGGACTGATTTTCAGTCCACTGGCCAACCGGTGGAAGACCACCGGCCAGCCGATGGAGGCCTGGACAGAAGGCATCCCTCTGTCCAGACCACCGGCCAACCGGTGTCCCACCACCGGCCAGCCGATGGAGCCCAGACAGAATAGTGACACCTACTGCCTCAGCGCCGGCCAACCGGTGGCCTCCTCACCGGCCAGCCGGTGGTGCCTGAGCCCGAGCCCTCTCCCTTTTCCAAAGCACCGGCCAACCGGTGGCCAAGCACCGGTCAGCCGGTGGAG
This sequence comes from Viscum album, assembly GCA_963277665.1. Classification (NCBI taxonomy): domain Eukaryota; kingdom Viridiplantae; phylum Streptophyta; class Magnoliopsida; order Santalales; family Viscaceae; genus Viscum; species Viscum album. Next base: position 1,873,792,190 of record OY728150.1, on the reverse strand, counting down.
CCAGTCAAACTAGCCGTTGGGCTTTGACCAAGCTTGTCCACTTGACTCCCAACGGCTCCGAAGGCCTCTCCAACGGCTCCGAAGCCTCCCAAAGGCCATTTGAGGGTTCCTCCTCTATAAATAAAGGACTAGGAAGCCCCGAAAATACACGGAAGCCCACGGGAACATTTTTGATCATTTGGAGAACCTCCGGCGCATTCCTCCAAGGAACCCCCAATTGCTCCAACACATTTCCACATCCAAGGAGCACCACCATAGAAGCTTGGGAGCTCCCTTCATCAACTCCAATCAATCCTTTGGCGCCCAAGGCTTTCCCCATTACGGTTTTTCTTGTTTTATCATTTTGAGCTTTATTTTGGGTTTGTGCCTACAAACCCCTCTTTCTCTCATCCTCTCTTCATTTGGGTTTTCACATCACCTTTAAGGTGTGAAGAGTTTAGTCAAGCCTTCCCTTTTAAAAGGCTTGAATCAAAGGTGAGCTAGCCTTCACCTGTAAGAAGGCTAGTGGGTTCTTGCTCAACCATTAAAAGCAAGTGGGTTCTTGCTCAACCAATAAAAGCAAGCTGTAATAGGTTCTAGAATAACCTTAAAGTCTAGTGGGTTTCTTGCTAAAAACATTAAAAAGAAAGCGGTAGTAAATCTCTCAACGATTGAGTTGGGAGCGGAGACGTAGGCTTTGGTTTAAGCCGAACTCCGTTATCAAGTTTTGTGTCTTGCCTCTTTTATTTCCGTTGCACTTTGATAATTGTTTTAAATTGTTACCCTGAAGCGGTCACCTGAGCCGGTTCGTAACATGGCCCGAGAGGCGTTCCCGATCCTCCCGGGCTCGCGACAAGTGCCAGGGCATCAAAAAAGGTTCTACGAATGATTTAAACCAATACAAATAAATAAATAAGCATAAATATTTTAGAGAAGTGCAGAATAAATAAACCAAATAAAATGACTAAATATGAATAAAAGAAAATAATTCTAACTGAACTCGACGTCTGAACTAACTCTGTGTGACCCCGTGAGTCACTCTCCAACTCAACGATCAAGCGTGTACCAAGGTGAGCACACTCAAGATGTAGCCTACACAAACACTAAAAATAGAAATATCTATAGGCATGATTATAAAAACTCAGTAGGCTAGCATGACAATCTATTCTTAAAGCACTACCTTTAAAATTAAGAAAAACCATTTCATGTTTGAACTACAATTAATAAAATTAAGTTATTTGTGTAAATATTTTACTCAAAATCAATGTACGAACCATTTCCCTTAACCATTTTCAAATCAAGATTCATTTCAGTAGTGTCAATGGGATTTTAGAAATGGAAATTGATGTTTATATATTCAAATTTGTACAAAGAGGATCAAACACTTTCATTTCAAAACCATTTCTAGAAACCTAATCAAAATCATTTTACCACTTTCCAAGAAAAACAATACAAAAAAAATGCAAAAAAGAAATCACACAGCAAGGGAAATATAGGTATACATATAAGCGTCATAATCACTACTGCAAGAAACAAAAACCAAATAGACATGGGTGAACCTGTGAGATCAAGAATAAACTAGAAGACACAAATACTTGAGACCTCATCCTCATTTACGTGTCACATATGATGAAATAAAAACACCCAATATGCTCGAGAATCCTTTCTTAGGTAGGCCGAGGGAAAATACCAAAGTAATAAACCCAATATATCCACCTATTATGGGCCACTGGTCAGTACCATAACCTACTAGTGCAACAATCATTCTCAAAATATTTTCTCAATATGCCAGATTCCTATATCTCAAGTATTTGAAAAGGGGGTGATCCAACCGATGCCATCCAAGCATAAAATCAAATACATATATATATAATAATGCACAATAGGAATGACCCCGAGCCACTCCATGGGACAACCTATTTCCTTTAAACCATTTGAGCACCCGGGAGCCTCTAAGAATGGGCCTCCCAAACAATCAGTTGCAACCAAGTTAAGTGAGTTATCCTAGGATGGTTTTCATCAAAAATATTTCATCATTTTCCCTATGGTTCCAAATGAGCATTAATCACGTTTCACAATCACTACATTAAAAAGAAAAAAATTCCTTTTCTAAAAAGGGGGAAAACCACCACTTGCTCTTTCACAACAATTAAAAAAACCAACTTCCTTATAAGACCAAAACCATTTTGAAACCATATAAGGAGCCCCAAAATACTACATCTGTAACGCCCCGACCCCAGCTACCCAGAGTCGGTGCATTATTACATAACATTGGCATGATCACAAGAAAGATCAAATCTCGAAAGACCGATTGGTTTAGTAGCCTTGGAAACACTAGATATATTCATAAGTTTTACATTACATCATAAAATCAAAAACTACTACAACAACATAATGTTTCCACAGTCCACACTACAATCCCCTCATAATATCCCTGCAGGTCATTCATAACTTACATCTTCACTTCCTGGGAAAAATAAAACATAGAAAAGGGGTGAGCTCAAATGCCCAGTAAGGATAACAATATAGCGGAAACTTTCATCAATAAGAATAAACATTTAAGGCAATGTATAACTAAAACAAAAGCCTTTTAAACATGAACTTTCAACATGGTATGGCATAAATAAAATGAAATAATGCCATTTACTTATTCACATGGATATTCCACTAATCGAATAATCACATGCAAAAATAAATAACCACTTTCATAATGTTGGAATGCATAATGCCAGACTATCATAACCACATAGCCAAGGCCTCGTGCCAAGACTACAAATAAGATTTTGTCAAGGCCTTGTGCCAAGACACTAGTTTGTCTCATGAGACCTACCGATGCATCGAGGATCTATAGCGGGCTCCACCCGTCACTTATTAAGTCCAATGCATTCCCATATGAAAAGGTTTAAACATAACATAAACATTCGTATTAAAACTAGCATACGAAATGTCAATACTTTCACAATAAACTATGAATGGTATAAAAATAGCACATCCACAGTCAAACATATCACAAAACCTTCAATACTATATAGAAGTTTTGTATCATAATAAATCAACTTCAAATAATCTTAAAATCCATCAAAGGATGTTGACATAGATGAAATCAAAATTCTTTTTAAAGAAATATCTCCTTTTTATTTTGAAATCATTTAAGATCCATATAAAATAAAACATTTTCTTTGAAAATATTCTTATAAGCTTGTAAGGAAAGCTTTGAAGATTTTATAACGGCGTAAAATAACCGCACCCGCCGTATAAGTTAAAAAAAACATTCTTACCTCAATTCTGTCGAAAAGGTTAAAAAGGACCTTGTTTTGAAAACGACGGAAAGATTCCTTTATAAACCTCTTATAAAAAGTCAAAAAAAGGTATAAATGACTTTAACCCATATTCTTGTAAATAGTAAAAATGTTTTGAAATACATTTTTAAGAAACATGGATGTGGATGATAAAGAGATCCCAGTAGATTATTACATATAAACAACCTCGGATAATGAAGAGATTGTGAAATAACCCTTACCTTGTACTTTTCCTTGGTTGGGGTAGGTTAACCTCCTGTATAATGGTGAAATAGTTGTTATTAAATTATACAAGAATCATATATATTAATATGATATCATATATGATCTTTTAACATTGATTTGTTAATAATATCTTAGAATTATCGTCGTTTCGGGAGTTAACTTACTCATTTTCTTTTATATGTTTTGTTACATAAGCCATGGTTGTTGTATCTTATTCATATCCAGAATGATATACAGTCCTTAAACATCATTTTTAAATCATCAAATGATAATTATACTTGAATGGATACGATGGAGAATGAATCTCATCGCGTTCGTGGAGACGGTAGTCCGTACGTACGCACGAGCGACAATATCATTCTTTTGATATTAAAATAATATATAAATGGATGGTATATCATATATACAGAATCATTAACATGTTATATTTATTATTTACATGAGTTACACATCATTATTATACCCATCCAAATAATATTATATTGAATAACAATTACACCACGACGTGGAGACGGTAAGCCGTACGTACGCACGTATGGTGACATGTTATTCAAAGGGTGGATAGAATACTGAATATGATTGTACCATATTTATAATAACATCACAGTATATGTGAGATACTGGAGTTATTATTTCAGAATGGTAAGAACAAAGGAAGAAGAAGTGGAAGAAGAAATGAACTTAGAAAAGGGTGGTGAAATCATTACCTCTTCTCCGGGTTCTTCCTTTTGATTTGATCAAAAGGGCTCCTTATGTTGGCTTTCTGATCACACTAAGGCCTCTAGGTTGTATTGAGGGATGTTGGGAGAGTATTTGGGCAGAGTTTGGCCGAACCAAAAGGCTTTAGAGGTGTGAAGAAATGAGAAGGAGGAGTGCCTTTTTATAAGAGGGGTGAGGGGCACCTTTGGAAAAGCTAGAAATATTAATTTATAATAAATTCATATTCGGTTTCTAAAGGCTCCAAAGTTGACTATTCAAAGGATGAGGTGGGGATAGGTCGAAAAAAACTCATCCAATAGAATTTAGACAGGTTTGGGTACTTATATTAACCTTATCTTTAAGTATTAACTCTAAGTTAATTAGTTTCACTTTTACAATGTCTCTTTGTATTTTATATATTATGGTTAATAAACTTACTATATACATCCAAGAGACCCCCAAGTGGTCCATTAATGATTAACCTATCATAATATAAGTCTCTTGGCCGAACCTTAGATTTTTAGGAATTTAATATCAATTAATAATATAATATTTGTTTTAAGAACTCTTTTATGTCAATTTTGACACTATTCAATAGTTGATTTTTGTGAAACTCATAACAGATTGATTACTTCGAACAAAGTCCATTAAATCAATCCTAATATATCATATTAGCCTAGAAAATTAGTTTAATTCATTAAAAGTTTCATATTATATTTATTTGGGTATTTATAATATCAATTATTTTAATTTTTCACTATTATATTAATTACTGCATCATCATTGTGTCATAAATAAAATAACTTATTTAATGTCTAAAAATTATAAATAAAATATCATTATGTAGGAAATCTTTTTATCTTTCTAATGAATATTTATAATCGAAAATCCAACATGTATAACCCTATGTAAAAATTGTTGTTCTAAAAGATATATGCTTGTGTCATTTTTGTATTCATTTTGACTTAATTAAAATAAAGTGTCATTATCACTTACAAGTGGATCCATGGGGTCCCAAAATAGACCCAAAGATGCCCATGGTCGACCATGTATCAACCAATAGGGTTAATACACGTTTTAGGGTAATTTAGTATTATTATAATATTATTTTTTTTTTAACCCTTATTTACCGGATTTACCCTTTAACCATGGTAAATAAAATATTTACCGCAGTAATTATTCAAAATGTGTAAAAATAAAAGTTACCTATTTACACAATTTGAACATCCTAATTCCAAATATGGAATCCATTTTCCTAAATTCAAAACACAGAAGTGGCAGAAATTAATTTAAAATTAATTCCCGCTGTCAAAACAAAAAGCGTGTTTTTAAGAGATAATAACTATCAAAAGATTGACACTTGTTTATGTTCGGTTTAATTGTAAAATTATGTCCAATGATAAACATTAAATTGAATGGTAAAAATATATTCTAAATATACTTTAAAACCACTCAAATTCATAATTTATCACTATTAATTATTTTGATTAAAAAAGTTGTTTTTAATTAAAATTTAGAAATTTTCACTATTCATCAAAATATGAAAGTTATCCGAAATGTACCAAAATTTCACCCTAGGCTAATTTTGATATTCCGAATCCAAAAATGAAGTCCATTTTGAAATATAGAATATATATGATTTCAAAAAGTAGGTATTACTATTCACAACGGCTAGTTTAATTAGTTGTGGTGTGTGTTAGAACTCGAGGTTGCGTACAACACACGCTATCACATTATTCGAAGGGAAACGTACCATAGAAGCTTGGGGTGTTACATTCTCCCCTCCTTCAAATAATTGCGTCCTCGCAATTTCTAGGGTATTACTGCATAAAAAGACTCGGGTGGTTCTTCATCATAAGTTCCTCGGGTTCCCACGTTGCCTCTTCCATCTTATGATTTCTCCACAAAACTTTTACCAGACGCGTCGTCCGGTTTCTCAGTACTTGTTCTCTTGTATCAAGAATCCTGACGGGCTCTTCGCAATAAGACAGATCGGGTTCCAGTTCTAATTCCTCATAGGTGAGTACATGCGTTGGGTCAGGCATGTATTTTCTCAATAGAGATACGTGGAACACATCGTGAACTTTGGAGAGACTTGGCGGCATTGCCAATCGGTAAGCTACAGCCCCAATTCGTTCTAGAATTTCGAAAGGTCCGATGTACCTGGGACTCAATTTACCTTTCTTACCAAAACGTATGACTCCCTTCCACGGAGATACCTTTAGGAAAACATGATCACCGACTTGAAATTCCAAATCCTTCCTTCGATTATCGGCATAGCTCTTCTGCCTACTTTGAGCTGCTTTGATGTGATTTTGGATTACCTTTACCTTTTCCATCGTTTCCTCCACCAGTTCTAGACCTACAAGTTTTCTTTCACCGACGTCATCCCAACAGGTTGGTGTACGACATCTCTTTCCGTATAACGCTTCATATGGTGCCATCTGAATACTCGAATGGAAGCTATTGTTATAGGAAAATTCTACTAGTGGTAAATATTGATCCCACATACCCTGAAAGTCAAGTGATCAAGATCTCAACATGTCTTCTAAGGTTTGAATAGTCCGTTCTGATTGTCCGTCTGTCTGAGGGTGGTAAGCAGTGCTCAAATGAAGTTCAGTATCCAGGGATTTCTGAAGACTTTTCCAAAATCTTGAAGTAAAACGGGGATCACGATCAGAAACAATCGATAGGGGTACTCCATGAAGTCTCACAACTTCATTAATATATAGTATTGCTAGACGTTCCAGGGGTAGATCTTCTCTTATAGCAAGAAAATGTGCTGACTTGGTAAGACGATCAACAATAACCCATATTGCATCGTTCCTTCTAGGAGTCTTTGGTAGCCCCATGACAAAGTCCATTGTAATATTGTCCCATTTCCACTCCGGTATGGGAAGAGGTTGCATGACTCCTCCAGGCTGTTGCCTTCCAGCTTTCACTTGTTGACAAACCATACATCTTGACACAAAATCAGCAATCTCCCTCTTCATGTTGTCCCACCAAAAATGTTCCTTCAAATCTCTATACATTTTGGTGCTCCCAGGGTGTATAGAGAAATTGGAACTATGAGCATCATCCAGTAATTCCCTTTTTAGATCAGGTATATTGGGAACACAAAGTCTCTTCCCGAATTTCAAAATTCCATCTTCATACACAAAGTCTCTCAATCTCCCATCATTCACAGCTTTAATCTTCTTTTGGAATTCGTCATCATCGGTCTGAGAACTCTTAATCCTTTCTAGTAAAGATGGTTTGGCAACCATTTGAAAAAGCATTGATGTTTCACCTTCCCTGGTTATTCCCATGTCCATTTTCACTAGATCCATGAAAATTGGATCCCTTTCAATTCTCATATTGTTCAAAACTCCATGGTCTTTTCTACTCAAAGCATCTGCCACCTTGTTTGCCTTCCCCGGGTGGTAGTGTATCGTACAATCATAATCCTTGAGTAATTCAAGCCATCTCCTTTGCCTCATGTTGAGTTCTTTTTGTGAGAAAATATACTTCAAACTCTTGTGATCAGTATAAATCTCACATTTTTCACCATAGAGGTAGTGCCTCCATATCTTCAAAGCAAAGATCACAGCTGCTAACTCAAGATCATGAGTAGGATAGTTTTGTTCATGAATTTTCAACTGTCGTGATGCATAGGCAATAACTCTATCATTCTGCATAAGGACACAACCAAGTCCTTTCTTTGATGCATCACTATAAATAACGAACCCATCATTCCCCGATGGTAGAGTCAATATAGGAGCATTGACTAATCTTCTCTTCAGTTCTTCGAAACATTCTTCACACTCTTTTGTCCAAACAAATTTAACCCCTTTACGTGTGAGCTTCGTTAATGGGTTAGCCAATCGGGCAAAATTCTGGACGAAACGTCGATAATAACCTGCCAAACCAATAAAACTACGTACCTCAGTTATACTCGTAGGTGCTGGCCATTCTTGGATTGCCTTGGTCTTAGAAGGATCAACATAGATTCCATCTTTAGAGACAATATGGCCAAGAAAAGAAATCTCCTGAAGCCAGAATTCACACTTGCTAAACTTTCCATATAATTCATGCCTCCTCAGAGTCTTCAAGATAATGCGCAAGTGATTTTCATGATCTTTGTAGGTTTTGGAGTATACCAAGATATCATCAATAAATACCACCACAAATTCATCGAGATACTCCTTGAAAACTCTATTCATCAGATCCATGAATACAGAGGGTGCATTAGTCAATCCAAACGGCATTACAGTAAACTCGTAATGCCCGTACCTGGTTCGAAATGCTGTTTTCGGAATGTCTTCCTTCTTTACACACAACTGATGGTATCCAGATCGAAGGTCAATCTTTGAAAAGTATTGAGCTCCATGAAGTTGGTCAAATAAATCATCAATACGAGGTAGGGGATACTTGTTCTTTATCGTTATAGCATTGATCTCCCTGTAGTCGATACATAACCTCATAGATCCATCTTTCTTTTTAACAAAAAGAACAGGGGCTCCCCATGGAGAAACACTAGGGCGAATAAATCCCTTATTACTCAATTCCTCTAGTTGTTTCTTTAGTTCGACTAACTCTACAGTGGCCATTCTATAAGGGGTCTTCGATATAGGCCTTGATCCAGGAATCAAATCAATAGAAAACTCAACTTCTCGTTCTGGAGGATGTCCAGGTAAATCTTCCGGAAATACATCTACAAATTCTTTCACAACAGGTACATCCTCTATTTGAACATTCCTTTCCTCACCGACAGTTATTTCATTCTCTTCCTCCCCAATAATTGAATTAAGTTGAGCTTCTGGGGGTGGGTCTAAATAAGAATTAGGTGGTGACGATTCTGCTCTAAAAATAAGGTGTTCCTTATCATTATCATCAAGAATCGTAACCTCTTTCTTCTTACAATAAATCTTCGCATCATAGTCCGAAAGCCAGTCCATACCGAGGATTATATCAAACTCAATCATAGGTATGACGATGAAATCAGCAGATAAAGAAAATTTATGTGCTCTAATGGGGACTGATTCACAAAACTTTGTTGCAACGATACTTCCCTTAGGAGTTTTAACTGACAACTCCCTTATTAAATCAAATTGGAAATATCTAATTTTCTTAGCAAACTGGGAAGATATGAAACAATGCGATGATCCAGAATCAAATAATGCATTTTCTAAACTTGAGGAAACCATTAAATTACCTGCCACCACGTCTTTCGGAGTTTCTACCTCAGCAGTAGTGATAGCATAAGCCTGGCCTTGATCCCTTGGCCTTTTCTGAGGTAAGTTCTCCTGACGCTTAGGACATGCATTTGCATAATGCCCCATCTCCCTGCAATTGTAGCACTGAACGTTGGTAGCTTCCTTCTTCCCCTTGCAATCATGAGCTTGGTGGCCTTTTTCACCACACTTGTAACAGACTCCCATTCCCTTCAGGCAAGCACCGGGGTGTTTCTTCCCGCACTTACCACAAGATGGATATTCAACCTTTCCCTTCTTCCCCTTATTTCCATTCCCAGATTGATCAGCAGGTCTCTTCTTCTCTTGCTTTGCTTTAAAGTCATAAGACTTAGAGAATTCCTTTTCGGTCTTGATAGCACATGAGACAATGTCTTCGTACGATGAAAAGGATTGTGAGACTAATGCTCGACGGAGAAATGGTTTTAACCCATCAAAGAAACGATCAATCTTACTTCTTGGGTTGCAAATATAATCTTCAGCATACCTCGCTAACCTTGTAAAGTTAGCCTCATACTTTGTGACATTCTCATCCTCCTTTTGTCTCAGACTCAGAAATTGCCTTTCCATATCTGCTCGATGGTCGCGAGGAAAGTATTTTTCTAAAAACAGATCTTTGAACTCCCTCCATTCCATGTTTGATACTTCATCATCTTCCTTCATGTTTTGAATCAATGACCACCATTGATCAGCATCTCCAGTGAGGCGGTAAACTGCCATGGTAACTTTTTCCCTTTCACTACTCCCCAAAGCCTGAAATATTTTCTCTAGGGAAAATATCCATTGCTCAGCTACTAAGGGATTTGTACTTCCATTGAACGTTGGTGGTTGTTGTCTCATGAATCGATCTAACATTGATCCTCCACGCTGCGGATCAGGGTGCTCCATACGGGTAAGGTTATTATTCATAACCTGAGTAAGTTGTCCCAGTACGGTGATTAGCTGATCAGCACCAGTTGCATCACCAGCCCCACTATAATTATCTTGAGCAGGAGGGCAATCCCTACATGGAGTGCGTGCATTGATACGGTTTCCATTTCTTCCACTAGGCGCCATTTCTAAACAATGGCATAAACTAGATCAGTTTATGAATCAAAATACATAATCCCATACTTATAAAACACTTAACATAAATTGAACTATCTATGGATATAATCCATAATCATAAATATGTTTTCTTTGAGGAAGTATATACTCATAAGCCCTTCATAATGATTTGTAAAGAAAGTGAGAGTTATCCTAAGCATATCCCCCGGGAGTGTCGTAACCAAGAGTGCAGCAAGGCCCGTTGTCGTGCACCAGTTCCCGTTCGAGTCTAGCTCAAAGCGGTGTTTTCGGGTTTTACCCCTAGGTACATCTGTGCCAGAGCCGCCTCTACCTGCTCGTATCCAGACAGGGATGTATTGCTCGGAAAACTCACAAAGTCTCTACAATACCAAAATTCTAGGAAGTTCTTCTATACTAATCCTCAAAGTTCATCTTAGGTCTATGTGCTCTAATCAGAGTTTATCTAAATCTAGCTTCCAAGGTTTGTACTAAACTTCCTCTGATACCAACTGTAACGCCCCGACCCCAGCTACCCAGAGTCGGTGCATTATTACATAACATTGGCATGATCACAAGAAAGATCAAATCTCGAAAGACCGATTGGTTTAGTAGCCTTGGAAACACTAGATATATTCATAAGTTTTACATTACATCATAAAATCAAAAACTACTACAACAACATAATGTTTCCACAGTCCACACTACAATCCCCTCATAATATCCCTGCAGGTCATTCATAACTTACATCTTCACTTCCTGGGAAAAATAAAACATAGAAAAGGGGTGAGCTCAAATGCCCAGTAAGGATAACAATATAGCGGAAACTTTCATCAATAAGAATAAACATTTAAGGCAATGTATAACTAAAACAAAAGCCTTTTAAACATGAACTTTCAACATGGTATGGCATAAATAAAATGAAATAATGCCATTTACTTATTCACATGGATATTCCACTAATCGAATAATCACATGCAAAAATAAATAACCACTTTCATAATGTTGGAATGCATAATGCCAGACTATCATAACCACATAGCCAAGGCCTCGTGCCAAGACTACAAATAAGATTTTGTCAAGGCCTTGTGCCAAGACACTAGTTTGTCTCATGAGACCTACCGATGCATCGAGGAGCTATAGCGGGCTCCACCCGTCACTTATTAAGTCCAATGCATTCCCATATGAAAAGGTTTAAACATAACATAAACATTCGTATTAAAACTAGCATACGAAATGTCAATACTTTCACAATAAACTATGAATGGTATAAAAATAGCACATCCACAGTCAAACATATCACAAAACCTTCAATACAATATAGAAGTTTTGTATCATAATAAATCAACTTCAAATAATCTTAAAATCCATCAAAGGATGTTGACATAGATGAAATCAAAATTCTTTTTAAAGAAATATCTCCTTTTATTTTGAAATCATTTAAGATCCATATAAAATAAAACATTTTCTTTGAAAATATTCTTATAAGCTTGTAAGGAAAGCTTTGAAGATTTTATAACGGCGTAAAATAACCGCACCCGCCGTATAAGTTAAAAAAAACATTCTTACCTCAATTCTGTCGAAAAGGTTAAAAAGGACCTTGTTTTGAAAACGACGGAAAGATTCCTTTATAAACCTCTTATAAAAAGTCAAAAAAAGGTATAAATGACTTTAACCCATATTCTTGTAAATAGTAAAAATGTTTTGAAATACATTTTTAAGAAACATGGATGTGGATGATAAAGAGATCCCAGTAGATTATTACGTATAAACAACCTCGGATAATGAAGAGATTGTGAAATAACCCTTACCTTGTACTTTTCCTTGGTTGGGGTAGGTTAACCTCCTGTATAATGGTGAAATAGTTGTTATTAAATTATACAAGAATCATATATATTAATATGATATCATATATGATCTTTTAACATTGATTTGTTAATAATATCTTAGAATTATCGTCGTTTCGGGAGTTAACTTACTCATTTTCTTTTATATGTTTTGTTACATAAGCCATGGTTGTTGTATCTTATTCATATCCAGAATGATATACAGTCCTTAAACATCATTTTTAAATCATCAAATGATAATTATACTTGAATGGATACGATGGAGAATGAATCTCATCGCGTTCGTGGAGACGGTAGTCCGTACGTACGCACGAGCGACAATATCATTCTTTTGATATTAAAATAATATATAAATGGATGGTATATCATATATACAGAATCATTAACATGTTATATTTATTATTTACATGAGTTACACATCATTATTATACCCATCCAAATAATATTATATTGAATAACAATTACACCACGACGTGGAGACGGTAAGCCGTACGTACGCACGTATGGTGACATGTTATTCAAAGGGTTGATAGAATACTGAATATGATTGTACCATATTTATAATAACATCACAGTATATGTGAGATACTGGAGTTATTATTTCAGAATGGTAAGAACAAAGGAAGAAGAAGTGGAAGAAGAAATGAGCTTAGAAAAGGGTGGTGAAATCATTACCTCTTCTTCGGGTTCTTCCTTTTGATTTGATCAAAAGGGCTCCTTATGTTGGCTTTCTGATCACACTAAGGCCTCTAGGTTGTATTGAGGGATGTTGGGAGAGTATTTGGGCAGAGTTTGGCCGAACCAAAAGGCTTTAGAGGTGTGAAGAAATGAGAAGGAGGAGTGCCTTTTTATAAGAGGGGTGAGGGGCACCTTTGGAAAAGCTAGAAATATTAATTTATAATAAATTCATATTCGGTTTCTAAAGGCTCCAAAGTTGACTATTCAAAGGATGAGGTGGGGATAGGTCGAAAACAACTCATCCAATAGAATTTAGACAGGTTTGGGTACTTATATTAACCTTATCTTTAAGTATTAACTCTAAGTTAATTAGTTTCACTTTTACAATGTCTCTTTGTATTTTATATATTATGGTTAATAAACTTACTATATACATCCAAGAGACCCCCAAGTGGTCCATTAATGATTAACCTATCATAATATAAGTCTCTTGGCCGAACCTTAGATTTTTAGGAATTTAATATCAATTAATAATATAATATTTGTTTTAAGAACTCTTTTATGTCAATTTTGACACTATTCAATAGTTGATTTTTGTGAAACTCATAACAGATTGATTACTTCGAACAAAGTCCATTAAATCAATCCTAATATATCATATTAGCCTAGAAAATTAGTTTAATTCATTAAAAGTTTCATATTATATTTATTTGGGTATTTATAATATCAATTATTTTAATTTTTCACTATCATATTAATTACTGCATCATCATTGTGTCATAAATAAAATAACTTATTTAATGTCTAAAAATTATAAATAAAATATCATTATGTAGGAAATCTTTTTATCTTTCTAATGAATATTTATAATCGAAAATCCAACATGTATAACCCTATGTAAAAATTGTTGTTCTAAAAGATATATGCTTGTGTCATTTTTGTATTCATTTTGACTTAATTAAAATAAAGTGTCATTATCACTTACAAGTGGATCCATGGGGTCCCAAAATAGACCCAAAGATGCCCATGGTCGACCATGTATCAACCAATAGGGTTAAGACACGTTTTAGGGTAATTTAGTATTATTATAATATTATTTTTTTTTTAACCCTTATTTACCGGATTTACCCTTTAACCATGGTAAATAAAATATTTACCGCAGTAATTATTCAAAATGTGTAAAAATAAAAGTTACCTATTTACACAATTTGAACATCCTGATTCCAAATATGGAATCCATTTTCCTAAATTCAAAACACAGAAGTGGCAGAAATTAATTTAAAATTAATTCCCGCTGTCAAAACAAAAAGCGTGTTTTTAAGAGATAATAACTATCAAAAGATTGACACTTGTTTATGTTCGGTTTAATTGTAAAATTATGTCCAATGATAAACATTAAATTGAATGGTAAAAATATATTCTAAATATACTTTAAAACCACTCAAATTCATAATTTATCACTATTAATTATTTTGATTAAAAAAGTTGTTTTTAATTAAAATTTAGAAATTTTCACTATTCATCAAAATATGAAAGTTATCCGAAATGTACCAAAATTTCACCCTAGGCTAATTTTGATATTCCGAATCCAAAAATGAAGTCCATTTTGAAATATAGAATATATATGATTTCAAAAAGTAGGTATTACTATTCACAACGGCTAGTTTAATTAGTTGTGGTGTGTGTTAGAACTCGAGGTTGCGTACAACACACGCTATCACATTATTCGAAGGGAAACGTAGCATAGAAGCTTGGGGTGTTACAACATCACAAGTTTCCAATATTTTTTATAAAACCAAAATAAAACATTTTATTTTTTCCAAACAAACTGAAAGAGTCAACCTGGAAATTTATCAGCAATACATGAAACATATAATAAAACTGTTTCCATTTAAGACTCAACTAGGTGAAAACTCCAATTTCATGGTAAAACTTATTTAAATTGATAACCCAGGTGAGAAATTAATAAAACAATTAATTGAACAATTAACATGTGCAAACATAACAAAACTATAGCATTTTTCACACCACTAGAAATGAATAATAAATTTTAATAATAGATGAATTAATCACAAGTTTCACAATAATATTTAGCACATATATATATAGGGTGAAAATAGCAGGAAATAATGCAACTTAAATTTTTAAAGGCAGTGAAATGGGAACCTACCTTGAGATCGAAGCGCGATGACAACTCAACCTCAGAACCAAGGTGTGATGGCAAGGAAACTTCAGAAACAAGGCAAAATGATGACGCTCACTCAGAAATGCCACACGCGGGTCCTAAAATATCAAACCGACCCAAAACAACATTTAATTAACAAAACACCTAATCAAATCATAGTAAAATATATGTATATATATAAATCCAATAGAAATATCAAAAGGAGATTGAAACAAATGGGTATACCATGGTTTACCCATCGGATGGGAATTTCATGCACCGAAGAAAAGGGGGCTGGAGGTTTCGGTCGGCCGGAGAGGCCGCGCTGGAGGTGGGATCACCGGCTGGGGATGCTGCACACCGAGAAGGGAGGTTACGTGTTATTAAGAAGAGCTGGGGGCCGGTTGGAGGAGGTTTGTGCGGCTGGAAGGAGGCTGGCCAGGCCTGCCGCTAGCTAGGAAAAAAGGGGCATCACTGCTACACACCGAGCAGGGTGGGCGAGGTTTGCGATGTTTGACATGCTAGCTCAACTTTAGTACAGCCGGAGCCACCTCAACCACACCAACCAACTAACAGAGAAATGTGGATCAGTTCAAGAATATCACGCAGTGTGTGCAAGGATGTGGCTAGGCGGGCCCGGAAATGCGATGACACGGATGGTGAAGCATGCGGTATCTGATGCGGGTGTTGAACCTGCTGCGCTGGGAGAAGCAGGGGGCCGCGTTGGAGTCCTAGAGCATGATGAAAATGACGCCAAGGAGGGTTCGGCGTTGGTGAGTAGGAGGGCTACGCTGGTTGCTGCGATGATGAAACAGGAGCCATGTCATAGGTCGCGTCCGGGTGCGCTGGAATGGAGTACTGGAAGAGAACCCCTGACGGATGTCGGGAGGCGTGGAGCGATGCACTATGTGAAAGGCAGGATTCGGGCAGGTCGAGGGTTGTAGAGGTTGGCAGCTCGGCTTGCTGCATGAGGTTGATGGGAGCAACGCTGCAGAGGGGGCGCTGGATCATACTGCAAGGGGAAAGGGAAGGGTGCCAACAGTGGGGAAGCCGGAGGGGTGGAGCGCGCATGCAAGGGAGAGGAGGGGGCCGCGAGGAGAAGCACTACGAGGGGGGGGGGGGGGGGGCGAGGGGAAGGGTTCCAAAAACCCTAAAAAACTAATTAAATTGTAAAAGAAATAATAATAATAATAATAATAACAATAATACTAATCCTAATGTTAAAATTAGTTCCAAAAAATTCATTTCATTTATAAAATTTATAAGAACATAAATAATAATCATAACTTTAACAATCTCATTCACAACATTTAATAACAATAATAATAATAATAATTGAAATTCTAATAGCTTAATAATAATATATTTTAACAACCAATAATAATAAAAACTTCTAAATAATAATAACCTTGATAAAAGAAAAATAATAAATGTATTCATATCATTTTAATAATATTAAAATTTTACAATTTTAGTTTTCATTTAAAATAAAAACATTAAAATTCTTAATTTCCATAAATATTTTAAATGACGCAATAAATTAACATTTATTTAACCATTTTAATTCTTCAAAGACGAAAGGGCCACGTAGTTGCCTGAGCAAAGCCATGCGGCGTCGCGCTCTGCTCGTGCGTCCAACGACGTCGAACCCAAACCACACACTTTTTATCAAAACTAAAAAATTTCATTCAGGTCACCCCTAACCCCATAAATATTATTTAAAGGCCCAAAAAATAATTAAAATAAAATAATATCAAAGGTTGTGGTGAGACAATTATCCCCACCATAACGTTTTCCACCCCCAGAAAGCCACCACACTTTCTGGCCGATCGATCAACACCTAAGGATTTCACAAAACATGATCCAACCTCCTAATCCAAGGACATTCCATTGACCACCAATGGGAATCAACCTCATTTCCCGAAACATACCACCAATAGAGGGGAGGCCTGACTGGACTCCCCACAATAAGAATTTAACTATCCTTTGGTGAGGATATAAGAAAAAAACCCAAAGAGACTGTGGGTCACCTCACCATAGGGAACCAACATAAACATGGTCATCAGAAATTAAACCTAGACCTGATCCAGGCCTTACTCAAGCTAAAAGAAGAATAATAAGAACATTCAAACCACTCACTCCCGCCTAAAAGGGATAAGAGCTTAAAGGAAAACTCTTCATGAACCAAAAACCCTAACCCCATGGGCGGGGAGGGAGGGCCCAAGGACTGGATCAATGAAACTATGACAGAAAATTACTCACGACTCACCACTGTAGGATGGACACAAACTAAAGTCATAACTGATTCACATCGGTGGTCCATACAAGGCCACTAATCGGTGACTGACATCCAAAAAGACACAATTTCAGACATTGTGTGAGGAATAAGTCTATCACAGCCCTTTGTGATGAGAGAGAATTTACAACGACAGAGAAAAAAGATCAGAAAAACTAAAATTGTCTCACCACATGATAGAGGCACAACCTTAACCAGACTTTTTAAAATTCCCTAGGGTTTCTGACTACATGTTGGCTTCACTCTGAGGCCTTTTGGCTAGAGCATTGATGGATGAAGCATCTTCTGCCTCGCTGTCAGGTTATGATAATCCCAATAAGAAACATACACCTTTTGATTTGACAAAATAAAAGACAATATTTTAAAATGAAAAACATACTGGCATCGAAGACCTAAGTTCATCAAAATACCCAAGACATCCCATACATGTCAAATCCCAAAACCCTATCAGAACAAATGCAATGATAAAAGATCCATTATACCAAAAGGAAACTTACACACGAAACTTTGGATGAAAACCCAGCAGCACGTTACTTCTGTGAACTTCCTCCACGACGCTTTCTAGCAATGCCCTGGCAGAATCATCGCAAGTGACTTAGGTTTCCACTTGCCTGGTAGGTTTTCAGAGCACTTGGGCACGATATATTCTTGTGACCCAGCTTGCTACACTGATAACACGCGAGGATCTATCACTCCAAAGAGGTTGATGAAAGATTCTGAGGCCTTTTGATTCCACAACCTACTCCATCCACTTTCATTTTTTACTCATCTCCTTTACAGAATCTTCACTACTACTTATAGGGATCAAAGGAGGGAGGACTACTTTGAGCACTCCATCGATCACGACTTTGACATGAAATTCTTTTATCCCCACATCGATAAATGAATTAAGGTTGGACTCTCACACCTTCAGTTATAGATCAGGGTGGATACCCACCTCGAAGCGTCGGGCCTTCATGGGGACATATGTGGCATACCCTAAATCATAAGGGACAAGTTCTACAAAGCACTGGAAATATTCCCACACAGATATGTCACCATGCTACAGACAACACATCTCCATCCCCTTTCTCACCATTTCTTCTTTAGATAAAAACTGACGAATGATCAATGCCTTTAAATACTCCCAAGTAATCCCTTGACGGGGCTTGTTCGAAGACACTGACTTTCACCACATCCATGGTGAACCTTCAAGCAATAAGGTTTCAATCTTGACCTTCAGTGACTCAAGAAACTCAACGAGGTTAAATTCCCATTCAATCATTCGCATCCACTCCTCTGCTATAGAAGTTTCTGCTTGACAATAAAAGAGAGGTGGATCTAGCTTCCAAAACTCAAGTATGAAATCCTTAGGTTGATCAACCATACTACGATCACCCATCAAAGCTTCAAGGGAAAAGCCACTTGACAAAAAGAGTAAAGAACCCAATCAAGGCCAAATCAATAAATAAAAATCCCCAAAAACCAACACTGCATATATGAAAGGCTCTAAACACAAGAAAACGAGCCTTCATAAAATCAAAACATTTCTTTTGAAAAAAGCTTTAATTTAAAACAAGCTTGGTTGGTTAAACCCTCACCATTGGTATTGTTTAGAGTCTCACTCACATGCATGTATCTGTGCCTCCTCGGGCATCCATCCACCATACCAAAAATCCGTACACATATCCAACATACCACTATGCATTTGAGCACCCGTAGGAACACTAATGCCAAAACAAAGAAACCTCAATTTCCAAAAACAAATCATTCATACCACTTCTTTTAAGAAAATCCACAAATTAAACATGCCATTTTAAAAAACCATTTTTTTCTGAATTTTTTTTTTCAAATTCAAACCACTCTCAGAAGTCACAGGAGACCCAAAAAATCTCAAACAAGGAACTAGTGTCGGAGGGCGACTTGACCATATGGTTGGAGGCCATATGTCAATCATGTCACTGACACAGAGAGCCTTCTTGGACCATGCCCCTATCTCCACATGGCTTGTCACGCCATGCGGCTTAAGAATATTAGCCCAACTACTTTTTTCGTATCACAATAACATAATATTCCTTAAAAAACCAAAGAAACTAATTAAACCAGACTTCCCATGGAAACCTGAGGATCAGAACAAGCTAGATTTCATGATGCTCTTCCCGCTCATACCCCTCGAGTCCCAAAAATCCTACTCCATGTACCTTAACATCCCAAATAACAAAAGGTGCTCTGAAAAGCGAGGTCTGCTAAGATCTGACCTCATCTGATACTATTTTGTCATGAACCAACCCAGGTCAACCCTGAACTGGTCACACGAGTCAGTCCGTGACATGGCCTAAGAGGCGTTCCTGATCCTCTTGGGCTGGAGACAAGTGTCAGGGCATCAACAGAGGATATGGGAACAATTTCACCCAATACAAATAAATAAATTAGCAGAAATATTACAGAGCGGTGCAGAATAAATAAACCAAATAAAACGACTAAATAGGAACAAACGAAAATAATGCTAACCAAACTCGACGTCCGAACTAACTCCATGTGACCCTGCGGGTCACTCTACAACTCAACAATCAAATTTCGCCCAAGGCGAGCAGACTAAAGATGTAGCCTTCACAAACACTAAAAATAAAAAGAATTATAGGCATGAGTATTAAAACTCAGTAGGCTAGCCCGATAATCTATTCCCAAAGAACTACCTTTAAAATTAAGAAACACCATTTCAAGTTTGAACTACAATTCATAAATGTAATTTTTTTTCTAAATATTTTACTCAAAATCAAAGTAAGAACCATTTCCCTTAACCATGTTCAAATATATACTCATTTCATTAGTGTCAATGGGATTTTATAAATGGAAAGTGGTGTTTATATTTTCAAATTTTTACAAAGAGGATCAAACACTTTCATTTCAAAACCATTTTTAGAAACCTAATCAAAACCAGTTTACCCCTTTCCAAGGAAAAAAATACAAAAAAAATGCACAAAAGAAATCACACAGCTAGGGAAATATAGGTATACATATAAGCCTCATAATCACTACTACAAGCAACAAAAACCGAATAGACATGGGTGAATCAAGGAGATCAAGAATAAACCAGAAGACACCAATACATGAGACCTCATCCTCGTTGACGTGTCACACACGATGAAATGAAAACTCTCAATACGCTCGACCATCCTTTCTCAGGCAGGCCGAGGGAAAATCTCATAGTAATAAACCCAATATATCCACCTACTATGTTCCACTGGTCATTACCATAACCTTCCAGTGTAGGAATCATTCTCAAAATATTCTCTCAATATTCCAGATTCCCATGTCTCAAGTATTTGAAAAGGGTGTGAGCCAACCGATGCCAGCCAAGCATCCAATCACATACATACATATATATAATAACAATGCACAATAGGCATCACCTCGAGCCACTCCATGGGACAACCTCTCGCCTTTAAACCATTCGAGCACCCATGAGCCTCTAAGCATGGGCCTCCCAAAAAACCAGTCGCAACCAAGGCAAAAGAGTTATCCTAGGAGGGTTTTCATCAAAATAATTTCATCATTTTCCATAAAGTGCTAAACAAGTATTAACACATTTCACAATCACCACTTTAAAAAGAAACAAATTCTTTTTCCAAGAAGGGGAAAAAACCACCACTTTCTATTTCACAACAATTTTAAAAAGCCAACTTCCTTATAAGACCAAAACCAGTTTGAAACCATCTAAGGAGCACAAACATAGTACTTCACAAGTTGGAAATATTTTTATAAAACCAAACCAAACCATTTTATTTTTTCCAAACAAACTAAAGGAGCCAACCGGGCAATTTATTAGCGACACAAGAAACATTTAATAAAACAATTTTCATTTAAGACTCAACCAGGTGAAAACACCAATTTCATGGTGCGAACTTATCTATATTGACAACCCTGGTGAGAAATTAATTAAACAATTAATTGAACAATTAATGTGTGAAAACATAACAAAACGACAACATTTTTCACACCACAAGAAATCAATTATAAATTTTCATAATAGATGAATTAATCACAAGTTGAACAATAATATTTAGCATATATATATAGGGTGCAAATAGCAGGAAATAATGCAACTTAAATTTTAAAAGTCAGTGTAATGGGAACCTAGCTCGAGATCAAAGAATGATGACAATGAAACCTAAGAACCAAGGCACGACGATATGGAACATTTGGAAACAAGGCGCGATGACAACGCTCACTCAGAAACACCACGCGCGAGTCCTAAAATATCAAACCGACCCAAAATAACATTTAAATAATAAAACCCCTAATCAAATCATGTTAAAATATATGTATATATATAAATCAAATTAAAATATCAAAAGAAGCATAAAAAATGGATATACCATGGTTTACACATCAGATGGGAATTTCGTGTGCTAGAGAAAAGGGTGTTAGGGGTTTTGGTCGGCCGGAGAGGTCGTGCTGAAGGTGGGATCACCGGCTGGGGCTTCTGCTCACCGACCAGAGAGGTTACACGTTAGCTGGAAGAGTAGAGGGCCAGTAAGAGGAGTTTCGTGTGGCTATAAGCAGGTTGGTTGGTATACGGCTAGTTGGGAAAAAGGAACAGTGCTGCTACACACCGAGCAGGGGGGATGAGGTCCACGATGCTTGGTCTTCTAGCTCAACTTTAGTATAGCTGGAGCCACCTCAACCGCACCAACCTAATAACAGAGAAATGTGGATCTGGATAAGAATAGCACGCAGTGTGTTCAGGTATGTGGCTAGGCGGGCCAGACAATGTGATGACACAGGCAGTGAAGCATGTTTCATATGATGCGGGTGTCGAACCTTCTATGCTAGGAGAAGCAGGGGGTCATGCTAGGGTCTTGGAGCACACTGTAAGGAGGCCGAGGAGAGTTAGGCATTGGTGAGAAGGAGGGATGCGCTGGTTTCTGTGAAGAGGAAACAGGATCCGCACCAGAGGTCGCGTCCAGGTGCGCTGGAATGGAGTGCTGGAAGAGAACCTAGGGCGGAGGTCGGGAGGCTGGGAGCGATGCACTGGGTGCAAGGGAGGAGACAGCTGGGCCGAGGGCTGAAACAATTAGAGGCTCGGCTTGCTGCGTGAGGTCGTTGGGAGCAATGCTGCGGAGGGGGCACTGGATCACACTGCAAGGGGAAAGGGAAGGGTGCCTGTGGCATGGAATCAGGAGGGGTGGAACAAGCAAGCAAGGGATAGGAGGGGGCCGATGGGAGCAGCGCTGCAGAGAGGGGGTGCACTTCGCGGAAGAAGAACAGAGGCTGCACTAAAAGGGGGAATGGTTTCAGAAACCCTAAAAAACTAATTAAATTGTAAAATAAATAATAATAATAATAATAATCATCATCATCATCACAATGTTAAATTTAGTTCAAAATAATTCATTTCATTTATAATATTTATAATAACATAAATAATAATCATAACTTTAACAATCTCATTCACAACATTTAATAACGATAATAATAATAATAATTGAAATTATTATAACTTAATAATAATATATTTTAATCTCCAATAATAATAACAAAATTCTAAATAATAATTACCTTTTTAAAATAAAAATAATAAATGTATTCATATCATTTTAATAATAATAAAATTTAACAATTTTACTTTTGATTTAAAATAAAAACATAAAAATTATTAATAACTATAAATATTTAAACGATGTAATAAATTGACATTTATTTAACCATTTTAATTATTCAAAGATGAAAGGGCCACACAGTTGCCTAGGCGAAGCCATGCGGTGTCGCGCTCTGCTCATGCTTCCAATGACATCGAACCCAAACCGCACACTTTTTATCAAAACTCAAAAATTTCATTCGAGTCTCACCCTGAACCCCATCAAAAATATTTAAAGGTAGAAAAAATAATTAAAATAAAATAATAGCATAGGTCAGGTTGTGACATACCAAATTAAAAACTATTTACATTTTTGGAATATTTAAATAATGGGAATCCTTTTTCCCTTTGATATTGTAACCTATTTTTTTTTCTTATGGTGGAAAATTACTAATTTGTAAAAAATAATAAATTTCAATAATGAATATTTTCTATGTTATTATCATAAACATAAAATTATTTTTCCTATATTTTCTTCAAAACATCAATTAGTGGATCTAAGTACACATCATTACCATTTTCATGTTTTTTTTAGTATTGAAACTAACGCAAAAAAATCATATATATCTGTTTCATTTATCACCATGGTGAATGTTTATAAATGATTATACTTATAAGGACCTGAACTTGAAAATTACATAATCTTGAGTTAATTCAAGAATTCACATTGAGGATCTTTTTAGTTTTATGGGTTTATTGAATTAGTCCATAACTATTACATAACATTTCAAATATTATAAAGTATACACGTCTACATGTCATCCATTTTATTCCACAATTTAAAAATTTTGGAATAAACCATGAATTGTTTTCCTTGATAAAAATCTTCCTAACATTAATATTGACTTTTTCCTTTCTCTTACCAATCCTTATACCCTATGGATAAAATTTTAAGACATGGGATGAGTACAAAAATCTCAGTAGGGGGTATAAAATATGGAAGAAAACCGTTAGTCCATGAATAATTTAAACTCATGAAAACATTTTCAGAAAATAATTATTTTCACCCATAAAACATAATTTCCTTAATATACCTTAATAAATCATAAGATTCCTAAAAAACCTATTATCAATCATAAATTATTAAGCTAACATTATTGAATTCATATCATACTTACATTGTAGATTTCACAACTACATATGGAGTAACCTTCATGGTTACATTTGGATTACCCATCACAATATATTCCCTAAATATCTATAAAAAACCATATTGTTTAACCTCATCTCATTAACTAATTCATTGGAGAGAAATAATAAGGTCACCAACCCTTGGTTTGTCACCGAACCACTCATATACATAAGCAATTCCCAAGAACCAAAACATAAGAATAAAAATTAAAACAATAATAAAGGGAAAATATAATTTCTATAATATATTTTTTAAGATATTTATATAATCAATCTATTCTCAAAACAAAATTAAAACATTTAAAAATAATATTTTTTAATAAAAGTGTTTCATGCCACCATAAAACTTTTGAAAGGAATTAACATTTTAAAACATTCATGACCATATAAATAAATCCTTAAAAACCATTTTGCAAACATGGACATTAATGAGAAATATTTATAATAATAGTTCTTTAAAACTTTTAAAATGATTTTATAATTCAAGAGTCCACTAAAAATATAATTTTTTTAATAATATATATTGATTATTTGTATTAACTTTAAATACATATAAATCAAGTATAAATACAATATAATATTTCCAAAATACAATTATCACATGAGAGTTGAATGGAATAATCAAGAAGTAGAAATTTAACCCAATTAATGGAAAATGGGTTAAGAAATTCCCTTAAAAAGTTTGTAATAATGACATAAGAATTTATCAATTGGGTGATTATGTGTAGAAAAAATATATCTAGATAAGGAGAAGTGGAAATAAAAAATAAACTAATAAATGGTGATTACATATATAATCTTGGCATAATAAAATCAATGAAGTTGACGTATAACATAATAGATGGAAAATGAGTAGGAAAAACCCCTTACCTTGAGTCCCACTCATCTCATATGTTTCTTATTCTTCCTGAAAAATAAAATTAGGTTAATTTATACATCCTTGAGAACCCTTTTAATTTTATTACTCATTTTATATAAATTCTTACCATGTTATATCAATTATATAACTATTTAATTTTATGTTAGACATTTCGTCGATATTCGGTACTTGAGTCGAAAATGAACTTATTATGATGTCAATAGTCCATGTGGTCATACTTTTATAATCTAAAGAATATAAAACACGATGTAAATATATTATATATTCAATATATAATTATTTATAATTATATTTTAAAAAAAACTAAAAACACCATTCATGGAGATGGTATGTCATACATACGTGTGAACTCTATTTTCTATTTTCATGTCGTATTGAAGGAACGAAATTTAATAAAATGTATATAAATATGTATTAATATATAATATAATTAAAATAAAATTAATATGTTATTTATATCATATAAGTTTACTAAAATAATTTTTAATATATTTTATGTGATGCATGAACGAATCACATCATTTTGAGAAGGCGGTAGTCCACACGTCCCCAAATGAAGTTATAATATAAAAAAATATTGAATGAATGAAGGTTTGTTTAATATAAAATTTACATAAAACTAAATAGGTTATAATATAAATATTTAAATATTATTTAACATGAAAAATTGTTTTAAGACCATCTATGAAGTCGGTAAGTGAAAAAGAACTAAACATTATTCACAGAGGTGAATAACCGACATAACTTGGATAATAATTTCATTTCTTTGAATAAGAGATGGTGAGAAATAGAATGGGTGTGATATATTACATTATAAATATAAAAATATAATACATACATGATTCTATATTTATCATGAATTTATGGATGAAGTAGGTGAGAAGAAAGTATAAAAAGAAAAGTAATTAAGTGAGGTACTTTGAGAAAAATACCTCTTGAATATCCCCTCCTTAAAACACCCTTGATAACCTTGGGTTTGGTCTTTTGCTGAGACCCGTATTAATTGGATGTGGGTATAGTTAGTAGAAAAGGTTTGGAAAGATATTTTAGGATCTAAAAGGCTTTGTGGTTTGAAAATGTAAGGTGGAGAGGTGGTATTTATACTTGAGGAGAGGTGGGTTCAAGTGATTAGTTTATTAATTATCTTATATTAAAAGACACAAAAATTGAGGGGGAAATAAATTCGATGAAATTTTATTTTAATTAATGTTTTATTGGCTGTTCAGGTTTGATCCACACTTCAAACACTCTTAAAATGTTTTATTTTTTAGGTAGGTTAAGCTTTGAACTTTTAATTTTAACCCCTCTCAAAAGTCTACTTTTAATATAGTAATTATTTTTTTACCATGGTAAGTTTATAATACATAAATAGTAAATTGACATTAAAACATAATATAGACCATATTATTACAAATATGGAATCCATTTTACATAATTTAATACAAATAATTGATAAAAATATATTTAAAATTAATTCTGCAGACAAAACTAAAAAGTGGGTTTTTAAAGTAAAACATTAAAATATTGAAATGTTTTAATATATTTTTTCAAATTGAAATTGATTATAATTAACTAAATTTATAAGAACAAGGGTTTTTATAATGGGTTAAATTTTATGACCCTGTTTGAATTTTCTACTTTTCTATAAATTTTTGGCTGATTTTTGAGAAGTCTGGAAAATCATGGAAATTTCTAGAAATTTTCAGACTATATGCCATGTGCTCCCAAGTACACGCCGTGTATCAGCTAGTCATGTGACAAACCATCTGAAACCAAGTACATGTCGTTTGGTTCTTCTATGTAAATTTCTATCTACATCGCGTGTAGTCTTCCTTGACACGCTGTGTACTTTTCGTTCTATGCAATGGCCGAGTCCCTGGCAATGTGTTGGCCGTGTACGCAGTCCAAGCCATGCACTGGACTCTGCTTAAGTCGGAGTATGGAAAGACCATCTACACGGTGTGTAGTCTTGAAATACATGTGGTTTACTTTTTTTTGTGCGAGCGGGAGGTCATCACGTCTTATTTACGAAAACATCTTCTTCTCTCCCAATCGACGAACAGTTCGTCCGAAGAACACCCAAGAACACAATATCTCCTGAATCTTCATCTGTTTTCCATTCTTCGATCCGTGAATAGCTACGGGACCGCATCGGAAAGGCTAACCTCGCTCACCCTTCTTTTTCCATGATTCCTTGCCTATTTCTCTGCAGTTTCCTTCTGATCGGAATTACCATAATTTGACGGAAACACAAATCTACCACAATTTAGACCGATTCTGAGGCTTACATAGGAGGAGTATCATCATACAAGTTAGAGGTGGGTGGTTCATACCTTCTTTTGTGTTTTCTTAGACTTTTGGGGTTTTTGACCTTCGTGCGCGATGTTGGGTATTGAGCAAAACATTGTCTAATTGTTTTTAATTAACTATCTATATTATGGGATTCCTCTAGGTATTCCCTGACCCTGTTGTGATTGAGCATGTCCGAGTTAGGGGTCATTGCTCGTTTGGGGCAATTCGGCTGGGGGTGCTGAAATGCGTATGAATTGGACCATTGTTTAAACAGTTGTGTTTAGACTGCTTACTGAATTTTCTTGAGTTAAACTATTGGGTTAAATGTTAAATTGTGAATGAGTTAGGTTCTGGTATGGGACATCACAAGTTAGTGCAATTTGACTATTTAGTAACTGCCTATTTAAAGTGGTGCCTTTGAGTATATATATATATGTAATGTGTGATTTTCCAGGGTTGAATAGCTTAGTTGTGTTGGGCGTGGCCCGAAAATATTGTGGGTGATGTGGATCACAGGTTGGGGCTTTTCTCGAGTTACTTGGGTGGTTTCTACCATGGGATTGGGCCTCATGGATGTCAGTTGAGGCAGTTGGACTGTCAGGTTGTGCTTGGCCTGAGTTACTTGGATGGTGAGACCATCAGACTTGAGTGACAGGTTTGCAGGGACATGAGGAGTCAGAGGTGTTGTGGCTTGGGAAATTCTTGAGGTGATTACCACTCACCGGGTACTTTTGAGTATTGTGCACATAGATAGACTTCGTGATGAGGTGGTACGTCCACTCGTTGGGTAGAGGCCCCCGATAAAAGCGGTTAGGTGTTATTGGTTTGGGGGTGCTTGCCATAGGAAGCCACGTGGGAGGGGAGGAGCCTCTGAGAAATAGCATTAAGGATGTTAGGGTGGGGGCAGAGGCTCATTGTGATTTGAGGGCAAATATCATTGTTCCTCCTGATATTATTTTAGGGCAGACATCACTGTCCCTCCGGGTATCATTTGAGGACAGGTATCGTTGTTCCTCCGGATGCTGTGCCAAGGGAAGGTTGAGCTTTAGAGCAGGGTTGCGATTATTGGGCATACCTCTGGGACGTCGGTACTTGAGACACATGGTGTCAGGTGGCACGTGGTGCCAGGTTACAGGCCAGAGATTCTGAAGTTGGCCGAAGTAGGTGACTCTTCCTGGTGGCTGCTGAGTGCTAGTGAAGTTTGTGTTTACTTTTGAGCATTTTACTTTTTATTGTTTCCTTATGTAAGAATGTGTTCCTAAACACTTATACTAGGTACACACCTTTGGGTGGTATCCTACTGAGACTCATCTCACACCCTACCTAGGCCCTTCAGGACGCTTGTATATTTTTATAAAATTGCGTACAAGTAGAGGATCAACCTCAGGAGCTGGACCTTAGTGCTATTGGCATGGAGAATTTCATGGACCTTGAGGTCGTGTCTTGTTGGATTTACTTTGTTTAGTTTCTTTTTGTATTAGCATGCTTATTTTACTATATATTAACTGTTGGTTAGCTATTGGTGGCATTATATATTGATATGTATGACTTTCTATGGATGCATGTTTGTTTGTTTAAAGTAGTAGTTGCAGTGATGTTCAGCTTGTTGATCTATTTACTTTCCGATGCTATTGTTTCTATATTACATCCATTTTTTATTTGATATTTGATATTCTTCTGCTCTGGGAGTTTGTTTTGAGTTTGCTGAGTCGTTAAATTTCCACTGCTTATAGATGTTATACTCAGACCAATAACTTTATTTATTCCGTGAGGGTATAGCCTCCCCACTATACCTATTCAGACCCTCGCTGTTAGTCGGAATCCTTTGGAGTTTAGGGGAGGTGCGTCTAAGGTAGTAAAACCCGGCCGGTTTGGCACTGTTCGGGTGGCCGGCCTGGTCCTGGTCGTTACAAAGTGGTATCAGAGGAGTTATTGACATGGATTTAGTAGCAGTGCCTCACTGGCTACTAATTATTTTGAGACTTCTCTTTTATTTTTTTGCTGGTTTAACTATTTGGGATATGGTAGACTGAAGATAGGTTATTGTTGAAACTAGATTTTTAATTCCTGCTTGGGTGCCTGCAGCCTCATGTATGAGGGACAGATTGAGTTTCCATGGGTGGGAATTGTTGTTTGCTTTTTTCTCAGATTATAATTTATATGATTTCCACCTCGGTGGCTCACTTGATGTGTGATGCTATTGATTGTGATATGTGACATTTGACCCCTGTGAGGGAAGGGCAGAGATAGACCTTGTCCTAGTATGGCAAGGCTTGTTTTCTTGGCTTTTGATAAGCACATTTTTTAGGGTATCTCAATTTCCTAATTGCGCGTATTCTTTGTGAAGTGATAATGTCATGTGAATAAAATAATCAATATCTACGATTTTTGTATTTTAGAATTGCATGTTCCGGGATATTTGGGTATGGATCTTGTGAGAGTAGGCATGTATCATGGTTAAGGCAGTGTAACTATTAGGATTGGGCGACTCGGTCATCATGTTTGAGGCAACGTTTGTTGTCAGGATGGGCATGGCCTAAGGTACGATTGATACATGGTTCTGTTGAGGGCGGGTAAGGAGGCCGTCGGGTTGGGATGCCAAGGGCATGGGTTGCGATAAGGGAGAGTAAGGGTAGTTGTTATACACTATTGTTTTACTGATTTCCTTATCTGCGTAGAATATATTGTTATATATATATGGGATGTCTGAACATTTATGGTATTCATCGGGTTCCTATTTTATGACTCGATGGATCGTCAGGAAGGAGAAGATATTGTGCCGCAGAATCAGGATCAGAATTCGGTACAGGCAGAACATGAGCCGCATGTATTGGCTCAGGGACATGATCAGGTTCAAGATCCAGTGCAGGCAGGACAACAACCGGGTTTGGTAGTGTTCGGACCATGTCTTGACGAGCAGCTCCGATCTATACTAGTACGTGTTTTGTAGGGAATTGACAGAGGCACGCAGGGTACAGAGCCTTCTATGGCGTATCTGACGCAGGAGTTCCAGTCGCAGCACCCGCCGCTTTTTCAGGGTGAGGGTGGTCCACAGACGGTTGAGAACTGGATAGAGAGTATGCAGATGATTTTCGAGCAACTCGAGATGCCTCCAGGGTGGAGGTCCAAGATGGAGACATACATGATGAGAGGACCAGTGAAACGTTGGTGATATGAACAGGTACAGGCTCGTAGGCATGAGGGAATGGCTTGGAAGGACTTTGAGGACAAGTTCTTTGAGCACTTTTAACCAGATACACTGAGGTAAGAGAGAGCTTGGGAGTTATTGAGTCTTCAGCAGGGAGACATGTCTGTCATGGACTACGTAGCTACTTTCACAGAGTTGTCTCGCTTTGCACCTAGTATGTTAAGCGGTGACACAGCTAGGGTGAGACGCTTCGAGGATGGCTTACGACACGCCATTCGGGTCCAGGTGAACATCTTCAGGCTGGGTTCCTTCTACGAGGTGGTAAACCAGGCGCTTATAATGGAGGGAAACCATAGGGATAGACCCCAGATTGGTCGGGCGGCAGCTCTAGGTGATGGTTTGGACAGCAGGAAGTGAGGTAGAGATGAGTTCTAGCAGGGAGGGTAGGCCAAGGATTCAGCTAGACCACCTCGTGACAGTTCATCGGTGGTTTTATTTCAGTGTGGACAGCAGTGACTTGTTCGGGCTCAGTGCGATAGGCCTCCGAAGGAGTGTTGAGTGTGTGGACAGGTCGGGCATCTGGAGAGGTTTTGCAGGCATCTTTCTCTGACAGCTAGAAGGCAGGGACCAGGACAGACTGTGATGTCAGGTGTTGGTTCAGGTTCAGTACCAGGAGAGGGTAATCGAGGTTCAGCTATGCATGGAGGACGTGACAAAGATGGTGGGTCCCGGCTGAGGGGTCAGTGGTTGGTGACTGGAGCAACATCGCAGGGAGATCAGGCATCAGGCAATCGTACTTCAGGCCAGGTACATGCTGTGGAGCTTCCAGGGACTGAGCAGGTTGGTGAGCCGATGATAGTGGCAGGTACACCATGGGTGTGGCTGTGATTTTTCTTTTCTTTATTTTGGCATGGTCTCTTGAGGAATGTCCGGTTGAGTGCACGAGTTACACAGGATACTTGTGGACTGACTAGATGCTAGTTAGTGGGATTGGCATTATATCAGATGCATTATATATTTTATCTATATATATTTGAGATGCGTAGAATTAGGAGCATCAAGGATGCAGGTTACATGAGGTGTCGTGGGCATCAACGAATCGTGTATGCGGGTTACTTGAGGTGCAAGGCACCAGGTTTTGATTGAAGCATCTATGAGATATAGGACCTCATAGAGGCAGACACCGATGTGGTGAGGGGTACGTTGGGTGTCAGAAGCGACACGTGAGCACCGAGGAGGTGCAGGGGTGATGATGCATCACAGGAGGACCATGGGTTCGGGGAAATAGGTCATTGGGCCTTGATTGTTTATTTTGGTTGCATTGAGCTTTATTTTGGGTTCAGACCGAGTATGTAATTCCTAAGGTGGGGAGCCCCTTGAAGATTTTAGCTAGGATTTTGAGACCGGGGAAGTCCGGGTTACTTTTAGCGGGGTGGTATGTTCGGTGCCATCTCTAGGTTTCGTTCAGAAGCTCAGGGATGAGCTACGTTATGGTGGGGAGTTTGTAAGAACCTGGGTTTTTATAACTTGTTAAATTTTCCAACCCTGTTTGAATTTTCGGCTTTTCTATAAAATTTTCGCTGATTTTTGAGAAGTCTGGAAAATCTGGGAAATTTCTGGAAATTTCCAAACTACACGCTATGTACTCCCAAGTACACGACGTGTATCAGCTAGGCATGTGGAAACCCATCTGAGACAAAGTACATGTCGTGTCGTTCCCCTATGTAAATTTCCATCTAGATGGCATGTAGTCTTCCTTGACACGTCGTGTACTTTTCATTCCGTGTAATGGCCGAGTCCCTGGCCATGTGTTGGCCGTGTACACAGTCCAAGCCATGCACTGGACTCCGCTTAAGTCGGAGTACGGAAAGTCCATCTACACGATGTGTAGTCTTGAAATACACGTCGTGTACTTTTTTTTGTGTGAGAGGGAGGTCGTCGCGTCTTATTTCGAAAAACTTCTTCTTCTCTCCAAATCGATGAACAGTTCATCCGAAGAACACCCAAGAACACAATATCTCCAGGATCTTCATCTGTTGTCCATTATTCGATCCTTCGGTGGCTATGGGACTGCATCGGAAAGGCTAACCTCACGCACCCTTCTTCTTACTTGATTTCTTACCTATTCTTCCGTAGTTTCCATCCGAGTGGAATTATCGGAATTTGACAGAAACATAGATCTACCGCGATTTAGACTGATTCAGAGGCTGACATCGGAGGAGTAGCATCATACGAGTCAGAGGTGGGTTATGCATACCTTCTTTTGTGTTTTCATAGACTTTTGGGGGTTGTGACCTATGGGCGTGACGTTGGGTATTGAGCGAAACGATGTATAATTGTTTTTAATTAGATATCTGTATTGTGGGATGCCTCTGGGTATTCCCTGACCCTGTTGTGATTGAGCGAGGTCGGGTTAGGGGTCGTTGCTCATTTGGGGCAATTCAGATGGGGGTTTCAAAATGCGTATGAATTGAACCATTGTTTAAACAGTTGTGTTTAGACTGCTTACTGAATTTTTTTGAGTTAAACTGTTTGGTTAATTGTTTAATTATGAATGAGTTAGGTACTGGTATGGCGAATCACAAGTCAGTGAAATTTGACGGTTTATTAATTTTCTGTTTAAAGTGGTTCCTTCGAGTATGTATATATATGAAGTGTGTTATTTTCCTGTGTCGAACTACTTAGTTGTGTTGGGCGTGGCCCAGAAATATTGTGGGTGATGTGGATCACAGGTTGGGGATTTTATCGGGTTACTTGGGTGGTTTCTACAACGGGATGGGGCATCATAGACGTTGGTTGAGGCAGTTGGACTGTGAGGTTGTGCTTGGTCCGAGTTACTTGGATGGAGAGACCATCAGACTTGAGCGACAGGTTCGCAGGGACGTGAGGTGTCAGAGGTGTTTTGTATTGGGATCTTCTTGAGTTGATTACCGCTCACCGGGTACATTTGAGTAGTGTGCACATAGATAGACTCCGTGATGAGGTGGTATGGCCACTCGCTGGGTAGAGGCCCTCGATAGAAGTGGTTAAGTGTTATTTGTTTGGGGGTGCTTGCCATAGGAAGCCACATGGGAGGTGAGGACCCTCCGGGAGACAGCATTGAGGCCGTCAGGTTGGGTGTAGAGGCTCACCATGATTTGAGGGCAGATATCGCTATTCCCCTAGGTATTATTTGAGGGAAGACATTGTTGTCCCTCTGGGTATCATTTTAGGACATGTATCGTTGTTCCTCCAGATGTTGTGCCATGGGAAGGTTGAGCTTTCGAGCAGGGTTACGATTATTGGGCGTACCTTAGGGACGTCGGTGCTTGAGACACATGGTGTCAGGTGGCATGTGGTGCCAGGTTACAGGTTAGAGATTCTGGATTTGGCCGAGGCAGGTGACTCTTCCTGGTGGCTGATGAGCGCCAGTGAAGTTTGTGTTTACTTTTGAGCATTGTACTATTGATTATTTCCTTATATAATCATGTCTGCCTAAACACTTATACAGGGTACACACCTTTGGGTGGTATCCTACTGAGACTCATCTCACACCCTACATGGTCCCTTCATGACGCATGTAGATTTTTATGAAATTGCGTGCAGGTAGAGGATCAGCCTCAGAAGCTAGAGCTTAGTGCTGTTGTCATGAAGACTTGCATGGACCTTGAGGTCATGTCTTGCTGGAGTTACTTTTTTAGTTTCTTTTTGTATCAGTATGCTTATTTTACCATGTAGTAACTGTTGGTTATCCATTGGCATTGTTATATATTGATATGTATGAATTTCTATGGATGCATGTTTGTTTGTTTACAGTAGTAGTTGCAGTGATGTTCAGCATGTTGATCTGTTTACTTTCCGCTGGTATTGTTTCTATATTACTTTCGTCGTTTATTTGATATTTGATATGATTCCGCTCTGCGGGTCGGGTTTAAGTCAGCTGAGTCATTAAATTTTCGCTGCTTATAGATGTTATACTCGGGCCGGTACCTTTATTTCCTTCGTGATGGTATAGCCTCCCCACTATATCTATTCAGACCCTCGCTGCTAGTCGGAAGCCTTTGGCGTTCCGGGGAGGTGCGCTTAAGGTAGTAACACCCGACCCGTTTGGCACTGTTCGGGTGACCGGCTGGGTCCAGGTCGGTACAAAATTGGATTAAATTATAAAAAAATAATCTAATTATTCTTTAAAACCAATTAAATGGAAAATATAACTATATAAACGAATTAGGTGAAAAAGCGGTTTTGAGTTAAAATGCAGGATTTTTCAATATTCATTAAAAAGTGAATATTATCAGAAAAATAACAAAAATTAAACCAATGTACTTTTTTATATCCCTATTCCAATTAAGAAGTTTATTTTTTTCAAATATAACTTATTAAAGTGTGAAAAAAATATTTAAAATTAGTTCCCCATCAAATGGTGACAAAACATTATTTTTTTCAAGAAATAATTTTTTCATCGAAAAAATGATCTTGTTCTTATTTTATACCTATAAAAAATTTCAGAATAATATTAAACATTAAATTGAATATATTAAATGAATATTTAATTAATAAAACCAAAAAATAGTGATTTTATTACTTTATAAACCCACCTATTTTCATTTAAATAGTTTTTTAGAAAAACATTCCCTTTTATTTAAAAAGGTGTTTACATTCATTTATAATCAATTAGGCACAAATGAATTAATTATAAACATGTGAAAAACATTTTTTAACAATTTAGTTAATAATATTAATTACCTCCATTCCAATTAATAGGATATAATAGTAGCATTTAAATTATAATATTTAGTTGTTTTTTAAGCTCGATGTAGCGTATCCTATATGTTATGAAACATAGTGTTTATTTTTAAAAATCAGGATGTTAAATCCTCTCAATTTAATAACATTAATACTATAAATTTTATTTTGGAGTCAGTAACTATGGTATGACTTTTCGAAATACCTTTATTGCAATCCCACATCATAAAAAGGATTAATAAAACTACCACTTTAAAAGAAAGAAAGAGAAGTAAAAAAGATCACCTAATATGACAGATACTGGGGTTCCATGTAGGAAAACGTAGATATTTAAAATATAATTAACCATAATGTACTGATGGAGGGTGATATAAAACATTCTTAGGAGAAATTTAACAATCACAAAACCATAAATTTTTGATTGGTTAAAAGGCCATTTTTTCCCGTTATGTAATGAAATCAGATAATGTTTTTGTTTTCAGATAATTTTCAAAGAATTGACTAATTATTTTACTAATTAGAATAAGAACCTAAAGAAATATACTAATTTGAAAAGTATAGATTCATCCTTTAATCGATTTCCACCATATATTCATCTTTTTCTCTAAATGATTTGTATTCATGATGAATCAACTTCTATAGAATCACATAACCCATAGAAGATTTACTATCTATTTCTCTAGTCATGAAACATTAACCAAAACCAATATGTGTAGGCTAATATAAAATAATTATCTCAAAAATAATAAACCATTTGATGATGAATAACTAATTTTAATCTCCAAAATTCAATTTTAACTCCAAAAGTTCATCATATAACATTCAAAAAATAAATTTTATTAAAATCCCTAAAAAATAATCATAACTAAGATTGAAACCCAAAGATTAGAATAATTTGAATACACAATATTCAAAGATAATTTTTAACATTTATCACAAAATAATATCGATCAGTCTTAATGTATCATACCAAAAATTTAATTTCCAAAATCACCTATTCTCTATAATTGGTTAATCATTTCCATAAATAACCCAAATCACCATAAGTCCATCATAAAAAAATAGATTCTTCTAAAGTAAAATTCAACCATGACCCCTCAAATAAAATCACACAGTATTCTATTTACATTATTCATATAGAGTTCCTAAAATATTGAACATCCTCTAAAAAGGAATTTATCACTTAATACCAAAATCATTTTCCAATACAAAGGGCATCCATTTGATAAAACATAAGTTCCCAAAATCAACTTATTCATATTCCATCAACTGTTTTAATTAAAAAGGAAAAGTCACACTAACCATGGGATTCACGTAGGGTATTGGTAAGTAATAATGCCTTGTCACCCTTCATTTGTGGGTTCAATTCCCGTAGCCTAGTCTGATGTGATAGGTTGTTAGATGGTCTACGTGTTTTCCTTTTTCAAAAATGATTTATTTCTTATAAAACTCCTAAAATGATATAAAATCCTCAAAAATAACCATATCATGTTTTAACATCAAAGGTATTTTGATAACATTCATTTTCATCCCAACTTATTATTACTTCAATATATTAATTAATGAATTCATATATATTGTTAAAATTTTTATTTCATCCCCAAATGATTTAATAAAACCAATCCTAAAATAAAGAACACTGTATCTTGATCAATGTGTCCACCTAGTTTCAACATAATTTTGTTCGTCAAGATTGAAGGTTCATGCATTACAAAATTGATTTAGAGATTCTTCAAAAGAACTTCTTTCCAATATAAAAATACACCTTTTACAAATTGGGTCATATAGGTGTTCACATAAAAATAGTTTTGTAAAATAATCATGTATGACATATTATTTCAAAACAACAGATAAAAAAATATTTTTATAAACCATTTGGCCCAAGATTGACTTCAAGATTTCAATTAATAGTCCTTTCAAAGTACCATAAGTATGTTTTGAATGATTATACTTTAAAATTAAGTGTAAATAGGCTTCATAACGGTCTCCTTATTTAGTATCTTTTTGAAAATCCTAATATGCTTCAAAATATTGTGATAAGGTAAAATCTCTTAAAATGCCTTGATAATATTTACATTTTTTTTAAAATATGATAATATTGAGAAAATAAGATTTGATTAAAAACAACCCATGATCCCCGATGGTAACAAGGTATATAGAAGGTGTTTTATATCTCGTTAAACTATTTTCAAGAGATTTTTACATTTAAAAATGTTTCAAAATCATCCAAACATGACTTTGCAATAATTATTGAAAGAAAGTCATCATGAAAAGATATGAATGTTATTTGAGATCATCTTCCTTCATTTTGTATCCGACTATAATTGTTCTGAAAAAGTTATAGAACAAGGAATTAACAAAAATAATAGACATAAAATGTTACCATTTTTTTTAACCTAAACTACTAATCTATAAATATTTATAAACCATTCCTCTGATACCAACTATAAGGACCCAGCCTTAAACGTCACATAATCTTGAGTTAATTAAAGAATTCACATTAAGGATCTTTTAATGTTTAGAGATTTATATAATTAGTCCATAACTATTACATAAAAATTCAAATATTACAAAGTCGAAAATTCTATATTGCATCCATTTTTTCATAATTTAAAACATTATAAAATAAAACATGAATTTTTTTCCTTGATAAGAATATTAATAACATTCATATTGACTTATTCCATTATCATAACCATACTTATGCCCTATAGAAAACATTTCAAAACTTGTGATGAGCACAAAAAAGATTATTAAGGGGTATAAAATAAGAATGGAAATAGTTAGTCCATGAATAATTTAAACTCATGAAAACATTTTCACAAAATAATACTTTTCACCCATTAAACATAAGTTCTATAACATACCTCCTGAAATAATAAGATTCCTAAAATCTATCTTAGAAAAAAACCATAGAGGCAACACTATTGAATCTATATCATACTTCCATTATAGATTTCATTGGTATATAGGGACTAACCTTCACAGTTACATTTGGAATACCCATCACTGTATATTCCCTAAATATCATAGGAGAAACCCTATCATTTAACTTCATCTCATTACACAATGCATTGAAGAGATGTAATTGGATCACCCTCCCATAGTTTATCATAGAACCACCCATATACATAAGAAATTCCCAAGAAGCAAAACATAATAATAACACCTAAAACAATCATAAAGGAGAAATAACATTTTCATAAGATATCTTTCAAGATATTGATATAATCTGTCCATTCTCAAAACACAATTCAAATATTTGAAAAGAATATTTTTGAATAAAAGTATCCCATACCATCTTGAACTTCTGAAAGGAATTAACATTTTAAAACATTTGTTTCCATAAAAATAAATCCTTAAAATCATTTTGAAAACATTGACATTAATGAGAAAGATTTAGAAGAATAAATATTTAAAACATTTAAAACGATGTTTTAATTAAAGAGTCCATTAAAAGGATTATTTTGTTAATAAAATAGATCAATTATGTATATTCACTATAAATCAACATAAATAAACTATAAATAAAAGATAATATATCCAAAATTAATTTCACAAATAAGATTTTAA
Source organism: Viscum album (assembly GCA_963277665.1). Classification (NCBI taxonomy): domain Eukaryota; kingdom Viridiplantae; phylum Streptophyta; class Magnoliopsida; order Santalales; family Viscaceae; genus Viscum; species Viscum album. The sequence goes on along the minus strand of OY728150.1, from coordinate 1,873,753,359 downwards.
TGAAATAATAAAGAAGTAGAAATTTAACCCAAAGAATCGAAATATAGTTAAGAAATTACCTTACAAAGTTCTTATCAATGAAATAAGAATTTATCAATGCGATGATTATGTGTAGAAATAGTGTATCCAAAAAAATAGAAGTTCAAATCCAACATAAAACAATATAAATTTATTCCTCGCATAATCATTTCATAATAAAATGAACGAAGTAGACGTATAACCCTATGAATGGAAATTGAGTTAGAAAAATCCCTTCCCTCGAGTCCCACTTATCTCGTATATTCCTTGTTATCATTGTATATAAACATAGGTTAATTTATAAATTCTTGAGATAATTTTTAGTTTATAATTAATTTTATATCACTTCTTACCATGTTATTACAATTATATAATTATTTAAGTTTATGTCGGGCATTTTGTCGATATTTGGTACTTGAGTCGAAAATTAATTTGGTATAATTTCATAGTACTTGTGGTCGTAAGTTCATCATCTCTAGAATATAAAACATGATTTAAATATCTTATATATTAATTATATAATTATTTATAATAATCCTTTTAATACAAATTAAAAAAACATTTAATGGAGACGATAGGCCTACGTATGCATGAATGATATTTTCATTTTTCCTATCGTATTGAAGGAGCAGAATTAAATGAAATGTATGTAAATATGTATACATATATAATATAATTAAATTATCAAAAATATGTGATTTATATCATATATTATTTCTTAAAAAAATATTAATACATTCTATGTGATGCGTGGACGAATCACATAATTTTGAGTAGGTGGTGGTCCACACGCACCCAAATGAAGTTATCATATAACAACAATACGTAAAGATAGAAGGTATATTTAATATAACATTTTAAGATTATTAAATAGGTTATAATATAAATATTTAAATATTATTTAACCAGAAAAACAGTTTTATGACCAGTCGTGAAGGTGGTAATAGAATAATAACAAAACATTATTCACAGAGGTGAATAACCGACATAACTTGGATAATAATTTTGTTTCATTGGATAAGGGGTAGTGAAAAATGAAATGGATATGATATATTCTATTATAAACATAAAAATATAGTTTATACATTATTATGGAGTTATAAATCATTTATTGATGAAGGAGGTGAGAATAAAGTAGGAAAAGAATAGAAATCAAGAGAGGCACTTTGAGAAAATTACCTCTTGAATATCCCCTCCATGAAAGACCCTCGAGGACCTTGGGTTTGGTCATATGGTGACATCAGAAATACTTAGATGTGGGGAGAGTGAGTAGAATAGGTTTTGGTATATATTTTAGGATCTACATGGATTATTTTTTCTAAAATGGGATATGGAGAGTTGGTATTGATACTTTGGGAGAGGTGGGTTCAAGAGATTAGTTTATTAATTATCTTATATTAAAAGACAACCATATAAAAGTGGCATGAAAATACACGACTTTTGATTTCAATTAATGTTGTATAGGATGGTTAGGGTTGACCCACACCTCAAACAATCAAAATATTTTGTATTTTTTTAGTTAGATTAAGATTTTAACATTTAATTTTAACCCTTGTCAGAATTTTACTTTTATTACATTAAATAATTTATTTACCATGGTAACATTTTAATTCAAAAAAATGAAATTGACCTTTCAAACTAATTTTTAAATTCTAATTCTAAATTTTGAATACATTTTAACTAATTAAATTAAAATTATTTGGAAAATTATATTTAATATTATTTCTAAAGATAAAACTAAAAAGTGGGTTTTTAAAGTCAAACATTCAAAAGATGGAAATGTTTGTATATATATATATATTCAACTTGAAATTAATTCCAATGACCTAAATTGTATTAAATTATAAAAAATTAATCTAATTATACTTTAAAACCAATTAAAATGACAATATTACTATATAAATAAATTATATGAAAAAACAGTTTTGAGTTAAAATGCAGTATTTTTCACTATTCATTAAAAAATAAAATTATCAAAAAAATTCAAAAAAAATATCCAAAGTAAAATTTTATTTCTATATCAAAAATAAGAAGTTTATTTTGTCAAATATTACTTATAAAAGTTTCAAAAATAATATTTAAAATGGGTTCTCCATCAAAAGGTGATAAAACTTCATTTTGTTTAGAAATACTTCTTTTCTATGAAAAATTGAATTTGTTCTTATGCCATGTTTATAAGATATATAATTTTGATCTTAAACAATAAATTGAATATTTTAAATTTATATTTCATTAATAAAACCAAGAAAAACTGATTTTATTACTTTATAACTCACTTATTTACATTTAAATAGTTTTTTTGAAAAACATTTCCTTTTATTTAAAAAGGCTTTGAAATTCATTTATTACAATTTATGCACCAAATAATTAATTATAAACATGTTTACGTCATTCTTTCATAAATCATTTAATAATATTTATTCCCTCCATTCCAATAGGTATTTTATAATGGTAACATTAAAATAATAATATTTACTTCTTCGTTTAAGCTTGATATAAGGTATCATGTACGCTATCGAAAATAATGTTTTATTTCTTAAAGCTAGGGATGTTACAATTATCATTGTTAATAAAATATGAATATTACATTTAACGCCATATATATTAATCCTATTAGTTTAAATTTAAATGTTTATATTCCTATATTATTTTTCAAATTCAGGTTTTGAAACATCAAAAAAATACTAAAGAGAATAACACAGAAATTCGTGTTTTTAATTTATAAACCTATTTTCTAAATTCCTTTTTAGTTTATTTCATATTCAGCCCAACTATATATGATATTAAATTTTAATACAATATTAAATTACAATTATATATTTTTCACAATTTTCATTCTCTTTATAGAATGACGTGTCACATTTAGTCTAACTGGATAATGATTCATGCCCATTTTTTCATAAAATACAATAATTGGAAAAAAATTATATATAATTTATTTTTATAGGTCCCAAATCGGAAGATGGCCATTGAATAAAATTTTCATTATAATGAAAGCAAATTTACTCATTTTTTTACCATTTGACACATGTTTTTAATATAAATAAAGTGTTTAAATTAAATAAAATACTTCAGATCATTTAGTTATCATAATTTTTTAGATTGATGTATGGTTTGTTTCAAGGGTTTAAAAATCAATCGACAATAATTTAATTAAATTTGTAAGATAATATAAGCATGTTTGTGGTTATTTTATTTTTTAATAAACATTTAAAAATTTAAAAATATTTATAATATGAAAATTATACTTTTATTAATTCATTGAATAACACACATCAAATTGAGTAATTTTAGTTTATAAATGTTAAAAATTAATCAGTGATCATTGCCTTAATTTTTAATATCAATTAATTACCTATTTATCCGTTATTATCATTTCACACACAATTAGAAGTAAAAAAATAGAAATAATATTAAATTTTCACTTTTAAAAATATAAATATGTGTTAATTCCTTATAATTTATCAAACACATCATATTTTATTATGTTCTTGATGATAAATTTAATAGAAGATTTTTTGAATAATTAAACATCATCTAACATGCATAACCACCACTCAATGAATTTATAAAAAAATTTGAAAATGATTTATAGTAGGTATACACATATTATTATAGTTATAGGAGCACATAAATTATTCATAAAAAATTAAAATTAAAATTTAAAATTTAAAAAACCAAAACTTGTCAAAAAATACCTTTTGGTGATGTTACCTTCTTATAGAATATGAAATCTATAAAAAATTTAAAAATATAGTATCCATGGTATCAACAATTTATTTATTATGGATAATACAAAAACATAATTAATTATAAAAAAGTAATAATATTTGATCCAATAATGAAATGTAATTATATATGTTCTCAAAGATATCAATTTTTTGATATCTAATGGAACCTTGATTTTATATTTATAATTAAATAAGTTGATAATATGAAATTGATATATCATACATACATAAATAGGATCTATATAATATATCAATGAAAATACAAGATTTATCAGAATGTTCATCTAGTGTTTTCAACAAAATAACTCAAAAAATAATAATAAATGCTTCTCAAAAATAAAATAATAACAATAGTAATCAATGTATGTAGTTTTAAACATGAATAAAAGATATTAAAAATAATATTACATCGACTTAACATGATTAATAATTTTATTATAATTAAATTTTATTTCATTTCATTATATTATTTATAAAAAATATGGACTTATGATTGAAAAATTAGTAGTCATAATTCTTGATGAATAGTAATTGTAATGTAAATGTCTATAAAAAAATGCATGCTACTAAGTTGTAAAAAAATTAAATCAATAATTAGATATAATAATTATTGAAATATATATACTATATATAGTGAAAATGATGTTTCTTAACTAATTATGGTTAAAAATATCATTTACATCCCAAATATCAATAATATCATGATTCATTATATTGTAAATGACTTATGAAAATTTAGATTCACATATATTATCACAATTAAAAACTGTATTTCCTAGAAATTATAACATAAATTAAGTGTTACATACTTTTTTGGAATAAAATTACGTTCTTGAGTTGGCTTTATTGGGGAAACAAATTATTCCTTAGATAGTCATTTCCTAATTTGTTTATTTCACCTTATATTATCAAATATAATAGTTTAATCCCTTTAACCATTTAAAAAGATAATAAATATAATATATGTTTGAAATATCATACCCTTTTATTATCATATGACTTTAAAATATTTAATGAGGCTAATTTTAATTTTTTAAGTAGCATCTCACATGGTTTCAATACGATCATTTTCCAATAGAATTGGTAGGTTTTCTCTGAGATCATGAGATACCATAATACCAATTCTCACATGTCCAAATATTAATAATGTATTATAAAGGTTATCACCTTGAATTTTGTAACTAAATCTCTTAAAATTATGTTGTGCACTATTATTAATACATATAAATCTCAATCAAATTTACCCTAAAATATTTGAAAATAAGTGAACAACCAGTAAATTTTATCTAAAAAAATATTATTTAATATTAGTAAAAATTATTTCCATTAGTATGTTAAATTTTTTTGGAGTAACTACACTCTATACTTGGGTTATGTATCTTTATGTACTATTTTTTTAATTCATTGCTTTTTTATCAAATTGAATAGTACTTTATAGTAATTCATTTTTGTAACTTATCTATTTGGATAAGTTATTTAATCTACCCTCCATTATCTTCACTTTAGAATTTAATTCATTAACTTACCTATAAAAGGCCTCATTTCTCATGGTTTCACAATATAGTCTCCCAATGAGAATCCAAAATAATCCCTTTTAACACAACTACATTATTGTAGATGTTATACTGACATGGTTAGTAGTGTATATTCACCAGAAAAAACATGCATATCTTTTTTATTAACCAAATAAAAATAATAATATAAAAGAAAATAGTTTATTTTTGTTTAAATATATTAAATAAAAATTCAATAACTTTATATATAAATATATTCTTCCCATTTTTTGTGTATTTTCATTTACTATTTTTCACTTTTTATTAACATGAGCCCCATTCCATAACACATGACATGGAACAGAGTTTTTGATACACTATGGTTGATAAATATATGTATCAATATACAAAAAATAAAACCTTTTTTATATCACATCGAATATTTATTATAAATTCAAATTATAAACAAGTTAACCCTAATGTTTTTCAAGCTTTATCCTAAATATTTGGTATTGATAAGGTGGTTGTGTTTTATGTTTTCAATTATCTAAACTCCATTATAGTTTAAAAAAATATCATTTATAAATTTTAATAATTTAAATAAGTAATGCTAAATAAAATAAAATGGCTTATCATTTTCCTTAATGTTTTCCCCATCATGTTAGATAAAAAAAGCATCTTATGTTTCTTGCATTGTAATTATTGTATATAGAATTAGTACATAAGGATGATGTTAATTTTAGTTTCTATAATACATTTAGTATAAAGAGTCATTAATAATTATCTATGATACTTTCACATAATCATCAATAAAAAATTCATTCTACGGTCTTATTAATCAAATGTATTCTTTAAATAAAAAAATATTTTAATACATTATTAATTAAACGAAAATATAAAAATGAAAATGTAATAATAATTTGACCACAATTTCTTTTCAAATGTCTACCTTTATTATATGATAAACATTTTCCAAATTATTAATGTAAATTGGAACATATATTCTAGTAGTAATTATAATATAATTGAAGAAAACGAATTTTTGGATCAATACGTTTGTCACACATATTCTATCCAACCATAAAATAATTTCCTTTATCCATCGCTTCAATGACCATAGATAATACCATCATAAAACAATTCACCTTTTTACCTCTATATTACCACTTATACGATCACTTTTTAGCTTCATTATCACTATTCTATTGACCCTCAAGGTTGTAAGCTATAGTGGGTGGGAAAAAATATTTTTACTGTTTGTTACAATAATAAATTAAAGTGTGTGGAATATATATCAATCATGGAAACATTAATTGAAAAAAAAAACATATCATGAATCTCAATCATGTTTATTTTACTTTTTTGTTTTAATAAATAGTTAAAGAGTTCCCCTCTCCTATTGATGACTTAAATATTCTCTCTATAGTCACCTCTAATATATAATAAAACATATTTAATGAGACTAACACAACATGTTTTTTATATCTCTTGTAAATAATTATCCTCATTGAAATTATTTCTTAATTATTATATGGTTTTAGTTTCCAAAATAACCATAAAACTAATATTTTTTAAATATATAGAGAATACAATATTTTTATGTTGGTAATGTGATTATGAATATATTATAATGTTATGATATTTTACTAATATTCACATTCAAAAATATGAAATATTTTTATTTAACCACACTCCTATTTTTAACCCATTCACAATGAAAAATAAAAACCTATAATTCTATATAATATAACTACCATATTTTTAAATAGTCCCAAAGTAAGGAAAATTTTTCCCAGTTGGTTTTTTTGATGACACCAGATATTTATACAGCTGAAACTATAAGTGAAAATACACTATTTTATATCATGATTCATCAATCATGGTATTTTATATAGATAAATAATGATTAATTAAGTATCCATTATATGATAATAAATTTAAAATTATTCATTTTTCAAATCATTAAACTCTTTCAATAATTTATTTAGGCTTTGAAAACAATTTTTATAAAATATTGTTTTAAAAAAACTTATAAATGGTGGATTATGTGTGTTTGATATCCAATTTCCATCCCTTATGGAATTAAAATTACAAATAATGTTATTATGAGTTTAAATATATAAATAAACCTACTTAACATTATTAAAAACATACGTATCATATTTATCCTGATCTATGATGGGTTTATAACAATCTGTTTTCATGAAATTCATTCACCTTTGATGTTCCAAATTTAAAATGATCTTGGGATTATAATTTTTCTAAAGTGAAATAGGTATTTTATGCATAATTAAATGAATTAATCAATAATATACCTCTCAATAATTAAAATATTTAGTTAGAATCAATTTTTGACAAACCCTTCTTATATCTCTATATAGTATTCAATGGAATACATCCAACTCAAATGTAAAAATCTAAAAAGTTGGATCTCAATATTAAAAGAAACAATCTAGTGAATAATAAAATCAAATAAATGATGGAAATTATATCAGTTTCCTATAAAATTTCAAACTATTTATTTTTATTAATATGAAATATTTTAGGTCAATAATGAATCATGATAATTATTTTAAAAAAGAAAGTATGATTAGTAATTTTAAATTGAACAATTGATAGAGGGATAAAATATATTTTTATTATCATCAAATATTCCACTATAAAAGAACAATCATGTGATTTTAAAATATTCAATTTAAATTCAATAATGGATATAATATTCATTATAGTTTATAAATAAATCAGTTATATAATTTCACTGTTAAGAATTATTCAAAATGAAAATATCTCTTTCCAAGAAGCATGAGATCTGATAATGTATGAAAAATTAATTTTACATCCATCACTAGTGGGAACTATTACCTTACCCCCATTTCAATAATTTCATAACCAACCTCGATTATACAATTGATACTACATTTTTAATTTGAAAATGTTTAAATACAATACCTTATGAATTTTTCTCTATATATAATATATTTAAATTTTTTGGTATACAAGCACTTAAATAATGTTAATTTAATTAAAATTAATCTATGTGTACAATAAAATTTCATAAGGTTTCTACATAATGGATTACTAAAAGTATTAATAATATACATTAAATTATATAAATTTTAATTCCCTATTAATAGACATGGATATATATATTCTTTATATTTCTCATTGACTATTTCTTATAGTATCAATATCAATGTTGTTGAGTTAATGATTTATAATTTCAAAGAAGCGTGGTATTCATAAAATATTTTAATGTAACTGAATTTTTATATTCATTATATATAGAATAATGCAATATTAATTTAATAATATATTCAAAAACATTAACATATATATTAAATTACATTATCACACCGAAAAACATGAGCCTTATTGTAAAATATTCTTTATTTAGATAATTACATATCATTAAACCATATTCTACATTAATTTAAGATATTTATTTATTTTAAGTAAATAAATTCAATTATCATTACTAGATTTTTTCACCCCTATCAAAATCATAAGAAAATAATAAATTAATTACAAAATATGAATGCTTCATGTTTTGTTTCCAAATCTGGGATACTCATGATCAGATTTATACCATTATAAATAATTTATAGGAAATGAAATGTTTTTATATTGAATTATTTTATTTTAATTCCATTCTAACAAACTTTTAGTCTTTAAAATTCAATAAATTAATCTAAATAATAGAATGATTATAATCTAAAATGAAACATTTGTATGATCTTTACTTATTTATTTATAATAATGTGCATGAAAATTATATAAATTTTCAGAGAATCATACCCATTCTGAATTAGTATGTATTCATTAAGACATGAATCTAGGTTTACATAGATCATAGGCATAGGGAATACCATTTTTAGCTTTATATTATTTATAAGGAACCACATTGTTATTTGGTAACATAACATTTAAGAGAGAACGTAGTTTTATAAAACTAGATTCACACCATATGTTTGTCTTCTCCAAGTTATATAATTTTATTACTCATGATAGTATTTTAATTTTGGATAAAGAATCATATAATATTACATTTTAAAATCTATTTAATATCCCATTTATTTAGGATAAAATAAAACTTTAATTTCAACCAAATTTTCCATTCTATTAGTACAATATATGTCATCATGGGAACTTTTACTATAAAGTGATATGAAACTTTCTTTACCATTTCACTCACTAGATGAAATTAATTATTCCATGTGTGTATTCTAACAATTAAAACTCTAATCTATTCTATAATAAATTATGTTTTGTTCTATTTCATATATACAAATTATCTCCCTATAATTAAATTTTTTATTATCAAGGAAAACAACTTTCAGTGGTTTGGTAGGAAAATGAAATAAATATTTTTTATAAAAACATAATATCATGTGATAAACATTCAGGAATTATAAAATAATAAACAACAATAAAACTTAAAAAATCATTAAAAATATACTCATACCATATTCAATAGCTTTATTGAGAAAATAACATTAGACCAAGCCATCAATTATGTGATGGAAAATCTAGTTTATGATCCCCTTGTTTGATACTTCCATAAACAATAAATGATATCTTATTGTGGATAAAGATAAAAAAAATCATCAATATTGTGGAAAATTACTCTAGAAACCAGAGAATTATCATCAAATGTAAAAAATTTCTTATTCATACCAAAAAAATAAGACATCTAATTAGTTGAAAATCTATTAAATATTTTCACCCAAAAGGAGAAGTGGAGGTTACCCCACATCAATCTTTGAATTCTCTTGTGAAGTGAAATGTAAAAATATTTTTCCTTGAGGACTTTAAATTCCAAACATTTAATATAACACCACAGTAATTTTAAATAATTTAAAATTATATTTTTTAATTAATAACAATACTTATAAATAATTATAATTTTATAGCTTTCAAATTCATTAATTTTCTAAAAAATAAATATTATTTTACAATATTATTTTTTATGAATATATATATTTTATTGTTTTAAAACAAATTATTAATACATTATTTAATTAAATATATATATATATATATTGAATAGTGTAGTTTCTTTTTCTAAATACTAAATTATGATGGGAATATGATCACTACTAATAAGACACCCCAAGATTTTATGGTATTTTTATTCATAAATAATTTAAATTCATTAGATAAATTATATACACAAAACAATGAGTCTGTGAAACAACACTTTTTTATAGTTTTAACCTAGACATGAAACATAATCTTTCCACTTATGTGATTTGAATTTTAAAAAATAAACATACACCGTTATGATTATTATGTTTTTTAGAGTCTAATTGGAGCAACTTTATTTTTTAGTAAATAGTAACTTGACCCTAATAAATAGTAATTTGCCCATATGAAGAGTTATGTTAACCTTATGAAAAGTAACATGACCTATATGAATTTTAACCTCACCCAATAATGTATAAATTAAATTTAGGAACCTTATAACTGAGAGTGAATGTTTTAATAATAAATAATTAAATGTTTGTATTTTGTCAGTAATAAATATTTATTTACAATTTTAAATTAATAAAATTATTCAAAATAAAATTATTTTTTATTAAATGTTTTCCTAAATAAATATTTTTTCCCTATTATTTTAGTATAATTTTATGAGACCTCAGCTAATTTTTGAATGTATTATAAAATCATTTTAAAAATTAAAATCTATATTTTTCAAGTAAATAATGATTTTATTTTAAATTTTAAATTTCACATATTTACATTTTTTCTGAAAAAATGGTATCCATATTTGAATTATACATGTCTATAAATGGTTAGGGTTATTTGTTTTTGTATTTTTCTTAAATACTTGTATTTTTTTGTGAATAGAGAAATTCAATAATTTATGAAATATGATAAATAAATGATTTTTTTTCATCATTATTGAGTCATGGATGATGTAAATGGATATTTTTTAGAACTCAATTCCACTTATTACTATTTCATCCACAATAATAAATACTATTCATAGATATGATCCAAAATAATAAAATAATGATTAAAATAATGGAAAACCCTCCTCTCTTGCAATATAAAAACCACCCCTCACTCCCTCTTCTCTTCATTCCTATAATATTTTAGAAATCCCAAAGTTATTCCCAAATATTCTTCCCTAGTCTCTCCCCATATCTAGGAGACCTTTTTATTTCAAAAATACCAAAACCCCTTCTCCTAAGGAGGTTCTCAAGGAGGATATTCCAAGAGGTAAACCCTCTCCTTTTTTCTTTTAATTTCATTTTCAATTGGTTTTATATTCAAATATTCTCCTCACCATCTCTATCCAAATGATCATGATAACAATAGTATAATATATATACTATAATTATATCATGTTAATAAAAGATACATCATCAATCTCATTATTCTCCCTCTTTTATTTTAAAAACGAAATCATCATCTAGGAGGTGCCAATTTACAACCTCCATGGACGAAGAACCTTTGTTCTTCATTTTCTCCTTCAAGGATGGTCATGAAACTATTTTTATGGTTGAACCAGATTCTGAAATATTTATTATATCTTATGTAATTATTCTTTAACTATCATTTTTACATGATACTAAATAATATAACAAAACGAGTTTGTTGTGATCGAAAAACCTATGTAGAAATCTAAATGATTATCACTAAAAGAATTATCAAATGATTCATCCTCATACCATGTAACAAAATGATATATATAACAATTTATACTTATATATGTTTATTAATAATATATAAATTCAATCTTTAAGAATTATATCCATTCCACATGAACTTTTGTACTTATAATCAAGGGAACTGATCATGAATATCAAGAAATGAATACTATAGAATGACAAAATTAATTATTATAACTTATCAAAAGGCCATAAATGAACTTAATAAACTTATAAGAAATTATTTAAGTGTATAATAGGTTCTTAATTAAATTATTAACGAGTCTAATTTCATATTATAGGTCATTAGGGTCAAGTGGAGAAGACATTTAGACATAAGGTATTGGTTCTCTCATCTCACTTCCATTTTTGGGAGATATTCCTTATTCACCACTATTTCTTATGTATGATGTATATACATAGACCATTGATGAATAATATCATTAATAAACTTATTTTAATGGTATTAAATTTATCAATTAATGATTAATAATTTTTGGGGCATATGATTCGATTGATTACAAGTGGTAAGGAGTTCCACTCGAACCATCATTTTTTCTTTTAGGTTATTCCTTCTCTATCCTTACCCAAATGTAATTATTGTCTATTTTTGTGTAAATAATATATAATATATTTGAATGATACAAAATAATATACTCATATCATTTCATCTTTATTTTATGTGTATTATTTATTTTAAAATAGTTTCCTTTTAAATTTTTTCAAACAATCATGCCTGATTCAAGGGAAATTCTTGAATTCTTACCCATTTTCAAGTGAACTATATAATATATTTTAATCCTTGATATTTTCTTTAAAATCATAAATTTTATCATGAAATACTATCATGGTTTATTTCTGGTTTTATGAAAACAAACACTTTATTCCGCTTTAAAATATCATTAATTTTTCCTTAAACTGCAATAAAATACTTTATTTCTAAAGATTCACTAAAAATTATTTTTAGATGATTTCACTTTAGTGGGAAAAAATTTATTCCTAAAATATAATTTCAATATATTTTCCTTTTCTTTTACTTGGTAAAAAAGTTTACAATTTTATTTTATAACAAATAAAAATGGTTTTCCAAAAGAACTCTTCTTTCCAAAATAAAAGTGTTTTTCTTATTTCACTTTTAATTCTATGGTATTTTGGACTTGTTAACAACTTATTACATGCATGTGGTTGATGTAATTCCTTTTTAAATATAATATCATGAGTCTTATTTTTCTTATGATATTATATGGAATTAAAAATTAAAATTTTCTAAGTGGTATGGGACACTTTTGAATGTTTAATGAACATTTTCCTCAAGAGTTTATCAATGCATTAATTAGAGTATTTTCATCTATGATCATAATTCAAATATTTTAAAGTGTTATGGGATAATTTTATCTGAATATATATTTTATTAAAAATATTAAAAATTAATTATACTTTGGAAGGGATGGTTGGGGCCTGTTATTTCTCCTCGATGCATCAGTAGGTCTCACGAGACAAAACAAAATTCAGTTTTGGCTGAGGTCTTACCCTAGTATTTTCAGATGTCTTGGCCGAGGCCTCAATGATAGGTTCGTGATTTCTATAATATTCATCCCCTAATTAGGATATTATTAATAGATAAATAATTTTATTATTTTATTAGTAGAATATCTATGGTGATGTTTCATGTGATTATTTATATGGAATTATTTATTCAGTTTTTATTTCTGTCATATTATGCTCAAGATTATGTTTTCATGGCATGAGTTATTCTCTTTTTCTTATTGTTTGTGGTATGTTCTATTATATCATTTACCATTAATTGTATTCTGATCTCACACCTTTATTTTTTTCCTTTCCCCATGTTATGAAGAATAAAACATTGAATAAGCCTTCAAGGATACTGTTTATTTAATATTGTATCATGTTTTATTTTATTTTTCCAATGTATTACGGGTATCATGACTTTAATATGGTCTTCCAAGACTGATGAAATGATCAGTCATTTGGGATTTTTTTCCTTTTAATCATGAAAATGTATTAAAATAATGTACTAACTCTGATCTTCTACGGTCATGGCATTATAGTTGGTATCCGATGAAGTTTAGCAATATCCTTGGAAAATATATTTAGATAACATAGGTTATAGAACATTACCATAAGATATACTTCGAGTATAGGAATAGAAGAATATACAAAAATTTTGGTAATGTTTGGATGATATATATCTTCCAAGAAAATACATCCCTATCTAAATACTATATGTGGACGTGGTTCTAGCACAGTTGTACCTAGGGTTAATAACTCTGATAAGGTGTTTAGAGATTGAATTGGGATAACCAAGTGCACAATAATGGGCCTTACTGCGCACCTTGATTGACACTCCTAGGGGATATTCTTAGGATAATTCACATTTCTCTTACATACCATTATGAAGGATTTATACTTCCAAAGTAACCAAAGTATATTGTTCTAGGATTTATGATGCATAAATTTATATTATGTGATATAACATGATTAAATGTTATAGAAAGTTCATAATTTTATTATCTAATATAATTTATGGAATTTTTTAGAAATTGTTTCTATAAGAAGGAATGAGAACTCCACTAATATACACGATGAAAAGTGTAAGAAAGATCATATATTTTGTGGTCTTAAGACAATATTTCAAAGGGAAACAGTTTCCAAGGTATCCTCATCATATGAGGAAATAATATCATGTGTTAACAAGATATATAAATAATTTTATGAGTCCTATGTATTTGAAGGGAATCAAGAGAAGAAAAGTATGTAATATGAAAATATAGATAAAGGGAATAAGGGAATGCTGGGATTTCCCACATTTGATAACTATGGAAAGAATCACCGGAGAAAATGCTTAAAGGTAATGAGAGTTTGTTATAGGTATGGATAAAGGGGACACAAATTTCATGATTTCAAGGGTAAGAAAAAGTTTTTCAATGTACAATACTTAAACCGTGAGGATATGGGACATTGTGCGAATCAATGTGCCATGAATTTGTGAAATATACCCTAAATCATGCTATTGGATAATGATCAAATTATTCTACCACCATAGATGAAGATGAATAATTAGTATATATATTATTGAATTATGTTGTTTGAATATTATATTATAAATGTTATATTTATAAAAATTATAGAATATATGATGATTGAACTGTAGTAATTTTTAATTAAGTATTTGAGGCAATATATTGAATGGTTGCAAGAAATGATTTTCAATAGAAAGTCAAACTTTTTGAAAAACACATGATTGGGGGAAAAACAACCATTAATATATTTGTGATGCTAAGATAATGATGAAAAAATGATTTATTTTGATAATTACTGACTGCGTTGGAACTGATTATTGACTTTTCAATATGTGGTATATTCTATCATTGATGAATATTACAATGAATTTGGTCTTAATGAATACAACCAATGACATGTTTCTTACTTAAGGAATATATAATAATTCCTATTTCCAATAATGTCTTAGAGTAACTTGAGTTATTACTATATTTCAAGAGGATACAAGATGAAGTTATTAACATGTTTGGAATGCAAATATTTTGAGCTACTTCATGGATAAGTTCATATTGGAAATTCAATGACCTCCATTCTAAATTATTGAATAATTATATTTTGGAAATTTTGACCATTTATGAATTGTTTAAGTTGATCATTGCATGAGGGTTTAGAGGTTAATGTGTCACTTCACCACATGAAAAAACCTGTTCTAAGGGATGAAGTAGAGATAGTTCAAGGGGAAATCAAAGTGTAATATTTTGTTTATTAAATAGAAATGTATGTTTATACTCTTATAGAGTTTAATAATTCCTCAACTCAAGGAAAATAGTCTTAAATAAAAGTTAGTTCTATTATCACAATCTTTGATAATATCAATGAATTTTTTACTGTAGTTTATAATTTTGTTGTAATAAACATTCATCTGAACATGTTCTCTAACAATTTCCATTAGAACATAATAGTTTTATTTTTGTTCCATGTCTAGGTTTTTTACTTCCAATTAATGTCACCCCATTCTAAAGCATAATTTTTGAAGTGACCATCTCATTTCCCTTAACCTCTTTTTAAGAGGATATTTTATTAACCCTATTTGCAATTTGGGTTTCCCACAAGGGAATTCTCAAGCATCAACCTTTAACTTTTGAAGTGAAGTTTCGAATTGAGAGGATGCAATTATGTTGAGGGGAAAATTATTTAACACCCAATTAATTTGAAATAATTAAAAATTAAGTTTTTTAATTAATAATCACACTTTTAAATAATTATAATTTATAGTTTTCAAATTAATTAGTTTTTTTAAAAAATAAATACTACTTAACAGTTTTATTTTGTATGAACATATATATTTGATTATTTTTAGAAAATTAAACTTCATCAATTGATTATTTAAATAAATATAATATATATTGACTATTATAATTATTTTTAAAATACTAAATTATGTTACGAATATGTTCACTATTAATATGAAACTCCATGATTTTATGGTATACTTCTTCATAAATAACTTAAATTCATTAGATAGCTTATATTCACACAACACAGAGACTCTATAAAATAACACTTTTTAATAGTTATAACCTAGCCATGAAACATATTTTTTTTCACTTTTGTGATTTGAATATCGAAAAATGGACATACACCATTGTGATCAGTAAGTTTTTTAGATTCTAATAGGATCAACATAAGTTTTTAGTGAAAAGTAACTTGACCCTTATGAATAGTAACTTCACCCATGAAAGTATAAATAATATTTAGGCACCTTATAAATGAGAGTGAATATTTTAAATATAAATAATTAACTGTTGGTATTATTGGGTGTAATAAATATTTATTTACAATTTTAAATCAATAAATTTATTTAAAATAAAATTCATTTTTAATAAAATGTATTTATAAATAAATATTTTATTGTCCTATGATTTTAAGATAATTTTATGAGACCTCAATTAAAATTTTAAAGTATTATAGAATCATTTTTAAAATTAAAATTTTATTTTATAATTAAATAATCATTTTATTTAAAAAATTAAATTTCACATATTTAGAAAATTATTTTTTGAAAATTGAGTCCATTTTTTAATTTTAAACATCTAGAAATTATTAGGGTGAATTTTCTGTATTTTTCAGAAATATGTGAATTTTTTTGTGAATAGTGAAATTTGAAAATTTAAGAAATATGCTAAAAAAACGAATTTCTTCTTCATGCTTGAGTCATGTATGTTTTAAAAAGGCATTGGTTCAAACTCACATGAACTTATTACTATTTTTAGTCACAATAATAAAGACTATTCATATTATTGGGCCAAAATAATAAAATAATGATTAAAATAATGGAAAACCCCTCCTCTCCTGCACAATAAAAACCACCCCTAACTCCCTGTTTTCTTCACTTCTCTAAGACATGAAGATTATTAAATTTCTACCCAAATTTTATTACCTAGTATCTACCCACCTCTAATATCCCTTTGAATTTCCAAAATACCAAAACCCCTTCTCTTAAGGAGGTTCTAAAGGAGGATATTTCAAGAGGTAAACCCTCTCCCTTTTTCATTTAATTTCATTTTAAATTGGTTTTCTATTCTTATCTTATCCTCACCTACTCTATCCAAATGATCATAATAACTACAGTTTCATATATATAATGAAATTATATCATGTTAATGGAATATAAACCATAAATATTCTTACTCTCTCTCATTTATTTTAAAAATGAAATCATCATCCAGGAGGTGCCAATTTACAACCTTTATGGACGACGAACATTCATTCTTCATTTCATCCTTAAAGGCTCCTCATGAATCTAATTTTATGGTTTAAATGAATTATAAAAATTTATTATATCTTATGTAATTATTATGGAACAATCATTTGTACATGATACTAAATAATATAACAAAACTAGTTCATTGTGATCAAAAAATCACCATAAAAATATAAACGATTATCACTAAATGACTTATCTAATTATTCATCCTCATACCATGTAAAAATGATATATATAACCATTTACTCTTATTTATGTTCATTTATAAAACATAAATTTAATCCTATATAATTTTATCCATTCCATGTGAACTTCCATACTTATAATCAAGCGAACCGACCATGAATATAAAAAAAACGAACACTCCAGAATGACAAAATTCAGCATTATAACTTATCAAAAGCCCATAAATGAATTTAATAAAATTACAATAAATTATATATGTGTATAATAGGTAATTAATTAAATTATTAATGGGTATAATTTCTTATTCTTGGGCCTTAAGGTCAAGTGCAGAACACATTGAGACATAAGGTGAGGGTTCTCTCATCTCACTTCCATTTTTGTGATATATTCCTCATTCACCACTATTCCGTATGTATGGTGTATTTATAATTCCCATTGATATATCATATCATGAATCAAATTATAATAATTTAATAAAATGGATCATTTTATGATTATTAATATTGTGTCATATGATTCTATTTATTACAAGTGGTAAAGGGTTCCAACCAAACCTTCATTTTTTCCCTTCGTGTTATTTCTTCATAATTCTTACTCAAATGTAATCTATATTTATTTTTTATGTACATAATCTATATTCTGTTTTTATAATAAAAAATCATTTAATAATATCATTTAATATTTCTTTTATGGGGATTATATGTTTTAAGATATTTCCCTTCTAAATTATTCCAGATAAACAGGCACGATTTAAGTAAACTTCTCAAATTCTTACCCATTTTCAAGTGAAATATATAATCTTCTTTAAGCCATAATTTTTTTTGTAAAATCACACATTTTTTCCTGAAAAACTATCATGGTTCATTTCTGTTTTTATGAAAACAAACATTCCATTACACTTTAAAATCTATTTAATATTTTCCTTAAACCGCACTAAAAAGATTTATTACAAAAGCTTCATTAAAAAATATTTTTACATGATTTCATTTCAGTTGGAAAACATTTATTTCTAAAATATAATTTCAATGAATTTTATTTTTCTTTTTTGGGATAATCATGTTTAATATTTTTTAGGAAAAATAAAAATGGTTTTCCAAAAGAACTCTTCTTACCAAAATAAAAGGGGTTTTATCAACTCACTTTTAATTCTATGAGATTTACGACATGTTCACTATATATTCCTTGCATGTGGTGCATGTAATTTCCTTTGATATATCAAATCATGAGTCTTATTATTCTTATGATATTATATGAAATTAATAATTAAATATTTTAATGTGGTATGAGACACTTTGGAATGATCAATGATCATTTTCATCAAGATTTTATCAATTATTTAATTAGAGTATATTCATTTATGATTATTAATAAAATATTTCAAAGTGGTATGGGAAATTTTGATCTAAAGATATATTTTATTAGACATATGAGGGATGAATTGGTCTTAAACAGTGATGGTTTGGGCCCACTATAGACCATGAATGCATCGGTAGGTCTCATGAGACAAAACAGAATTGGCTTTTGGCTGAGGCCTTAGACTAGTACTTTTAGAAGTCTTGGATGGGGCCTCGATGATATATTTACAATGTTTGGCATATGCATTACCTCATTATGATATTATTAATAGATAAATCATATGATTATTCAACTAGTGTAATATCTATAGTGAAGTGTAATGTGATTCTTTATATATCATTATTTATTCAATTTTTATTCATGCCATATTATGAGCAGGATTATGTTTTAGTGGTATGATTTATTCAATTTTTCTTATTGTTTATGATATCTTCTATTGTATTACATACCCTTACTAAGAATATGAGATCAAACCTTTAATGTGCTTCCTTTACCCAGGTTATGATGAAGAAAACTTTTAATATTATTTCAAGGATGCAGTTTATTTCATATTGTCTCATGTTTTATTTTATTTTTCCGATGTATTATGGGTATCATGACTGTAATCTGATCATCAAATATTGCTAAATTAATCGGTCCTTTAGGATTTCATTCCTTGTAATCATGAAAATGTATTAAATAGATGTAGTGTCTTTGGGATTTTGGGTTCGGGGTGTCACATTTACTAAACTAATTTTAAAATACATTAAAATATTCTAAAAAATTAAAATAGACTAATTAAACATTAACCTGAACATCATGGGGAAATTTCTCCCTTGCATTAATCGGTATAAGATTTTGGCTCTATTATTTTAAATAAAAATGATTAATGGATTTACTATTCTACTTAGGTTCAAAAGACTCCCCATACACAATAATACCTTTTTTGGGCCTTACTTGATAAGTTTTACTCATAATACATATATTGATAATCCTGAATAATTGGTTTACAAAGGTTTGGGAATGAGTATTTAGGCTTGGGAATATTCGAATAGTCTTTTTAGTGTCTTATATTCTTACTATAATTCAATGAGTTCCAACCTTATTTAATTAAAGATTTTAATTTTTTATACCTAATCAAATGTATTTTTCTTCCTTGTTAACTTCAATATTTTTAGATGACATATGAGAGATTTCATTTATCTCCTCCTCATCCTAACTTTTCAGGTTCTTTTTTCTAATAAAATAAAAAATATACATCCCTCATTATTTATATCACTCTCTAGTAATTTTTTAAAGTTTTTCACCATCCCTATACTGGTTTGAGTTTCCAACATTGAATTATTTGTTATAGATCAACCCTAAATAATCCAACTTATTACATTTTTCACTATCGATTATGCAATTAAAATAAGTATCATCATGAAAATCTAGTGAAGTTGATGGTGCTGGGGTAGTATAAATCCCTACGTCCACTAACTAGATACTATTTTTAGTGAATGGAATTAAATACATTGCATCAGTAATGGATATATTCTCATTGTTAAGAATTAGTAGTGGACACTTAACTGGTTCTACTTGAATATTCAGTCTATTCTAATATTCTTCATATGGAGAATTTATGACCTTTATACTGGTTGTGGATCCTCTAAGATATTTCCTAAACCCAGTAAAAATTTTAGATATAACCAAATCATATCTTTGTTCACTTGTTTCCTTTATAACCACTAAGACCCTCTACTCCCTAAACCCCTTCACTATGCCATATTTCGAGTGAGTCTAACAAACAAGACTAGATAAACATGGTTTGAACTTGTCACTGACATTTTTAATGGAATAAAATTATTTTATATATAAAATTTATTATTATATAAACCCATTGGGATTATTTTTAGTTATTAGAACAATGATTTATGAGAAGATATTATAATGTTTCTCAACATTAATAGGATTATCCTAAGCCAACATTCACACTTTGAAAAAATGCCAGGTAATTTGTTCATTAGAGTCATACTAAAAGAGAGGTTTTATTGTGTTAAGTTTATATTGTAGGTTATCCGTAGGGGGTGAATTGTAGTTTAAAAAAAATAGCATATTTTACCAATATATGAAGTCTAATTTGAATATATTTATGAATTACAGATCAATTCAAAAATATCAAAGTAAAATTAGTTCATGTTGTGTAAATATAAACAGTATGAAATATAGTTTTCATAGTAAAAATTTGATCATCAGAAGATTATGGAATTAGGTAAATAATATTCTAGGTAGTGAAAATAGAAAATTTAAATGAGTAGTAATTCATAAATTAATACATTATAAGTTTAAAAATAATTCTTGGAGAAGTTTTTTGTAATCTAAACACTCATTTAAAGGGTATATTCAAACCACACATTCAAACCAAAGTGTAATGTTGATCTTTAAACTAAATCCAATCAATAAATAAATCAAAACTTATTATATGGTATTCCAAATTTTAAAATCTATTATAAGGGTATTGTTCATATCCCTAGAAGCCTTGATAACATCCAAATATTTCATGATATATTTAAAGTTTTCAACAACTTAATTAACATGAAACACCGATTTTTAAATGAATTGGGATGTATTATAAAAATATTAGTATTTAACTATGACTATTATAATATAGCCACTGAATTAGGGAGTATTAATATTACAACCATAATATTAAATATATGTATATTAGTATTAATTAATATAAATGTATTGATTTATTTTTAGTAAATATACACAAAATTTTTAGTGATGTCATTTTACACTTTAGAATTTCATTTTATTCAAAAATTATTTTTATTTCATTTGTTGAGTGAAATTTAAAATTAATTTCTACCAATTTTTTAAATTTTTTTTAAAAAATTAAATTCATTTTTTAAAACTCCATGAAAAATTTTCTTAGAGATATTTTTTGATAATTTTATGAAAGTATTATTTTTCCAATGAATACTAAAAAACAATAATTTTTATTGATATATTTTTGTTGAAAACATTTAAAAAGTTTTATTTTCTTTTAAAAATTCTTTTAAATTAACATTAGTTCATTTTTAATATTAATAACCCAATTTATTTCATTGTAATTAATTTTATGTGGAATTTTGGTTTAAATTTTTTTTTATACATCTAAAAATATTTTCCTAGAAAAATGATTTCAATCACATTTTGTGGGATTAATTTTAACTTAAATTTTACAAATTATTTGAATTAAATCATGATAAATGGATTCCATATCTGTATTAATGAGGTTTAAATTTGGTAAATATTCCCCTTTTATATTAGGTCATTATGAATACTAACCTTGGTAAATATTTTTCTCCTTGGTAATGGTAAAATGGGTAAAATAGGGTTTAAACATTGGGATAAGGATTTAAAATATCTATAATACTTTTCATAGTACTATTGGATTGGTTGATTTCATCCATTTCCAATAAATTGTCAAATATATGTCCACCTGATTTCATTTTTATTTGATTATGACTTTTATATTATTTTAAGAACATAATAACTACAAAATGTCACTCTCCTGAGTTTAATATCTCTAAATTTCATAAAAAAATATAATAAAATTATATATTAATTTGTAAATATTTATTTTAAATGTGAATTAAATTTGTATCACTATAATTTACATTTAATTTTTAGTGATAAAATAATTACCTTAAATTATAACAAAACATCAATATATAATTTATTCAATTAATGGAAAAATAAAATAAATGATATAAAAATATCAAAAGTATTACAATTTTGGTGAATTATTGTTTTACAAAAAAATTATATAAATGTAACATATTATAGATTTTTTAAATGTTTATATTCAAATTCCATTAATGCCATGTTTTTTTAATGATAATTTCATGGAATATTTCTTAAAATGACATTAATATTATTTATGTTTAATATATTTTATTAAATTATTTTAAAATGATAAAAATATTGAAAAATGACATGTATGATTAAAAATTATATGAAATTGCATTTATTGTCCATTTATTATATATTTTTTACATTATATTTAAAATTATAACCCTATAATATTAAAAAAAATCATTATCATGATTAAGATTATAATTGTCTAACTAAGGGGTTAAACCAAAAGTTAGTGTTTAATATGATATATAAACCTATATTAATTTTATTATTTAATTATAATGACACCATATCTTCCTAATAATAAAATCTATATCATTTTGTGAACCATTTTACATGAGTTAGACACATATTATATTATAATATTTCATGTATTTCCAAAAATAACATTAATGATATTTTAAAAATAACATTAATTTATTAATTGATTTAAAATAACAAAAACTATATTAACCAAATTAAATAAGAAAAGGTTGAAAATATCAACCAGGGTCAATT
The DNA here is from genome assembly GCA_963277665.1 of Viscum album. Lineage (NCBI taxonomy): Eukaryota > Viridiplantae > Streptophyta > Magnoliopsida > Santalales > Viscaceae > Viscum > Viscum album. The sequence goes on along the minus strand of OY728150.1, from coordinate 1,873,729,772 downwards.
TACTGGTCACTTTTCCTTTTTTGGTAACTTTTGTGACCCCTAAAGTGTAAACATAACTTTTGTATCACTATAAATTTTAAAAGGATTAATATAGGGTTAAAATTAAGAGATAAGTGTGAAAAAATAACCAAAAAATATAAAAATTTAATTTTATGAGGTTATTTAAGTATATAATTATCACATCATTCAAATTTATCATTTTTTAGCCACTTGATTATAAAATTTAATTTTTATTCATTTATTACTTTATGTAATTCCAAGAGTGCCCCTCTCCTCACTTCTAAAAGGGAACCTCTTCTCATATCTTTATTTTCAATTTAGAGCTTTTTATATTGTCCAATCCCTACCGAAAATGCATTTCTATATTTCTTACCCATGTCTTAGAGCATCTTTTCTTGCAAAAATACCATCCATTCAATGACTATGATGTAAACTGAAGAAGGTTTCTCAATGAGTTGGCATAACTCTTAACCGAGAATGTTCAATTTTATTTCTTGATATAACTACTCTAAATATATGGTATACAAGATACAATAATTAATTTATTGTCTTAAATATATTTAATTTTCATTATGATTATGTAATAGAAATGATCCTCATTCTTCCCATCCATTGGAAAATGATATTGTTACTCATGCGTGCGTTTGGACTATCACCTCAACGAACCAATGTGATTCGTTTTTCACTTAAATTTTCCATAGATGGAAATAAGGATATATTTTATGAATATATATTATATATATATATATTATATAATAAATATTCAGTAAATTAAAATTATTATTTATCATTCTTTTGTTCCATCAACCAAAAAGTGGAAACAATGTTCATGCATACGCACGACCAACTATCTCCATAAATGTTGTAATTAATTTTTCTATCTCTAACTTTTTTATATAATTCTAAATATATATATATAATGAATATATATGATATTTTTATCATGATTTAAATTATTTATATGTTTTAAAAATTATTCAATTGTAAGGATTTGGACCACCGAACCAAAACATGTATGAAAAATAAAGCAGCTATCACTTGGAAAAATAACTTTAATAAATAATTTTCAATAAAATGGTGATAAGATGTTATAAGTAAATAATATATGGTATGATATATAGATTTAAGGTTTTATAATACATTTATAATAAATCCATATTTATTATATAGGTGGTTTGAAAACATACGAAGAAATAAAAGACTTGAGGTAAGGATTTTCTCATCCCACTTTTGTTTCCGTGAAACATATGCCATATTCACCACTTATTTATTTAATATTTTGTATAAATTACAACTTTTATATGTTTTATAATTAATACATTTATATTCATGTTATTTAATGTTTCACATTAATATATATCTTTCATAGGGGTAATGATTCTAAAGGCACCAAAGTGGTAATGGATTTATGTTTTACTCTCAATTTAATAGGGATTGATTTTTCTTGAATTTACATTGAGTCAAATTATATAATAATTTAATGATAAATATATTTTATTTTATTATCGTATTGTTTTCTATTTATAATATATTTTTCCTATCCCCCTCACTTTAACTACTCAAGAGACCGAAATAATGTTTTAAGGGAAAACAAATTTATTTTTCTCTTTTGTTGAGAATAATTGTACTTAAATATTCATTAAAATGTATTCAAGTATTATTGTTTATTATTGTATGATATTTTGAAGCCAATTTTACACATTTATGAATTTTGTATTGAATTTTTTCAAAGGAACCTTCTTTTTGTTTTTCAAACATGGTTTTTTTACTTTTTACCTAAAATGTTAAAGGAATTATTTGACACTACATGAATACGAATTTCCTACCATGATAAATGATAAATGATTTCAAGGTTAGTTTAAAGGTTTATGAGAATATGTTTTTAAATAAATCCTTTAATATATTGGAAATATTTGAAATATGATATTTAAAATTAAAAATGGTATTTTCCTTAAGAAATATTCCACTAATAGTTTCAAGATATTTTTTTATCTATAATAACATCATTTGTTGTTACTTATGATTTATTAGAGATATAATCAAATTATACCATAATTATTCTTTCTTGATAAGGTTTATGATGATGAAATATAGTTGTTCTATACTTCTAATTTAATACAAGTAATTTTTATCATCCCTTTTTGAGAGTAAATTGTATTGGTCATTCAAAATTTGAGAAATTAATTGGACATGGATGCGAAAGGGTGGGTCCCGGTTATAGATAGGATCTTGATGCATCGATATGTTTTATGTGGAAAATGGTTTTTCCATGATGTATAAGATGATGTTATAACATAATGTCATAAAATTTATGAATTTGGTGTATGAATGTGTAGACAATGATAATGTCTTGGTTAAGAGGGATTGATGTAATGATAATGTCTTGGTCAAGATAACATCATAGAATGATAATTATTTGGATGAGAGGCCTTAACATAATGATAATTTATTAGTTGATAATCTCTAATGGTATGATTCATTTTTTCATGTTTGAGAGGCCTTCAACATGAATGCCTAAAAATATAAATTTCCTTTTTTATGAATTTTGTTTTCATTATCCACATGTTTTCTATGTTAATATTATCCAGCGATTCTCATTGAACTCAAATTACTAATTGAATGGGATTAGTCTGGATTATCCACTCTGTTATGTTGATTATTTCTTATTTACTCATGACAGTTGTCACTGTACGTAACCATTATTGAGTATTTGAGCTCACCCATTATATTTTTTCCTTTACTCTAGATATGAAGAAGGATACTATGAATAATAACAAGTTTCACGAACTGAATCGGGTCACCACCAATACCAGCACCAAACCCAAACCATGAAGAGTCCCTAAGGGAATTCCCTATCCCCATGGGCTGGAACAAGTGCATGGGTATCATTTATCATGGTTTGGGAACGATTTACCCGAATATGTATACATAAAACATCAAAAATATTTGATAAAATGAATCTGAAAAAATCATACCAACAAGGTTTATACAAAAATCTAGAACTGAATACATAAGTTCAAATGAAATACAAAAGGTCCAAAGACACAATTAAATATCAACAAAATATCCCCATGGAATCCACATGACACAGGGTCATCACCCTCAAGCCGTCTTCACAACTCCACCCCAAGGATGAGGACTAACACCCTGAACCGCCATCACCCTTAGCCTTTACTTTACCTCAGTCAAGCATAACCAAGTCTACTTAAACTCAAGGGCTGTAATTAGAGTGTGATCCTAATCCAGATAGGATACCACTCAATTATTCCAAAAAGCATTCAATATAATGTGAAAAAGAAAACAGTATTAATACGCAAAGAAAAGTAGTGATAAAATCCAAGAAATGCATCTTTCAATTGAAAACATTTTTCAAGATAAAGTTTTCAGAACCTTCACATGTTTAAATATAAATTTTATATACTTTAATGTAAATCTAAAAACACCCCAATACATGGGAAAATACTACAAACACAATGAGCAACAAAATCGGGAACACCCCTAGGCACTAGATTGTCTCGGGCCCCATGTACCTCATACATCGGTGTAAAGTAACCATAGTAAAATCAATTCTCATTCACGAGACACTAGTAGGGAACATAACCATAACCTAGTGGTCCCCAATCATCATACACATAGTTTAGTTAGAGTTTTTGTTATCCAAATTCTAGGTGAAATAGTGACAAAAACCATCTGGTCCACTAGCTGTACTAGTACACATCCGCCCCACCTTGGTACCCGGGCTTCCCCCTTTGTGCTCAAAAAATTTCAGAATTATAAATATATCTATTTTCATATAAAACCTCACTAATATTCACATAAAATAATTATAGTATCTACGAACATTTTATACCATTTAAAAAACACAACAAAACACTTTGAGTTTTAATAAAACAACTTATCCAAATCTTTCCTTATTTTGCACCCAAAACTCTTTGAAACCCCCACTTGAACACCATATTCATACTCATATTTATCAAAAAAGAATCCAACACACCCTAAAAATTTCTTTAAACTCATTACATGAGTTATAAAACAATCCCATTAAGCATAACATAGAATACCCATGTAAAACACCCAATTCAACACCAAATTTGTACTCAAAAACCATTTTCTTAATAAACATCACCCAAAACCAATTTTTCAACAAAAACCAAAGAATAATAAATTTTAAAAAACCATTTTAATCCCTAATAAAGTTCAATAAGGTCAACTAAATAATTAAAAGGCAGCCGTTAATCAACCAATAAAAGATTTAAATGAAAAAAAACACAAAATATCACATGAAATTGGCCCTTAAAATTCACTTGCATTACAAACACCACTAAAACCAATATTTGTAGCACCAAATAAATGGGTTAAACATTAAAATATAATAAACACAATATCTATGTCACAAGCATTTCATAAAAAATGGAATCACCTACCAAATTAGTAAAAACCGTGAATCAACGTGCGAAAATCAAGTCCCACCACCACCGCACCAAGAGGGACTTAGAACAAACCAAAAACCACAAAATTGGACCAATAAAACCCAAGGTTAAACCCTAGGTTAGAAACCCTAACCACTGGTAATTTGGTAATTCAAGTAAAATGAAAAAACCCCAATCAAATAGAATTAAACCCCAAGCAATTTGAAAGAGGAATGGATGAGACTCACTTACTTGAGGGATCTTGAAGAATCACCCCAAATACACCAGTAGATGAATTTTAAAACAGTAAAAAATTCAAGGGATGTTAGAATAAGGATGATGAGGTCATTTAGGAACTGTAATGGATGAACAAGAGTTATAATTGAGATAGTTATTATGGAAAGAACTTACCTCCTCAAATCTAGACGATTTTAGAAACTCTAATATGTTCTGCACTCAATCGCGATGAAGAAGAGCTCCAAAGAGTGGGGAGAGAGATTGGGAGCATGGATGGGTTAAATGTTCTTATGTGAGACTTGTAATCACTGAAAATTAATTAAAATTAAATAATTTATTATTTAAAAAAATTTGATTTTTAAACCTGGAGTTGGGCTTCTGGGCAGGCCCAATCCCTTAAATAAAAACCCATATACACCTTGGTTATGGATTTACAAAGGATGAAAATTGAAATGGTGGTGTTAACATATAAGGGGAAGCAATTTAGGAATTATAATAGATGAAAAATGTTGAAAAATGAAAATGTTATAAAAGAAACAACATTTATTTTTATGTTTGGAATTGGGCTCACGGTTTGGCCCAATTCATGAAGACTCACCCATTGCTCTATAAAAGCTTGGGAAACCCCAAAATAAAAAGCATGAATGGAAAATAAAATAAAAATAATTTTAAAATATTTCATGTATGTGATAATTATCCCCACCATGAAAACTTTCTGTCTTGGAATGTCAACCTGACGTTTGATCAGAAAACAGGAATGGATACTCTTCCTCAACCCATGACTTCCACTGCCATGTCTCATGTATATCATTACCATGATGCCAACGAACCCGGACCAACGTAATGGACATCCCTTGAAGCACCTTCTCTTGGGAGTCCACTATTTTCACTGGACGCTCAATAATAGACAAGTCAGGCTCTAGCTCCAGTTCATCCCAACTCAGCACATGGGATGGATCCGGGTTGTATTTCTTTAACTGGGAGACATGGAAGTTATTATGGATGGATTTCAACTGAGAAGGTAAATCCAACCTATATAACACCTTTCCAATACGCTCAGTGATCTTAAAAGGGCCCGACATACCACGAAATCAGCTTCCCTTACTTCCCCAATCGACGATGTCCCAGATGAGGGGCCACTTTCAAGAATACCCTATCACCCATAGAAAACTCTAGGTCTCAACACCTTCAGTCATCATAAGATTTATGGAGACTCTGAGCTGTCAATAAACAATGCATAATCAACTTGACCTTCTCAGACGTCTCCTGCACCAGAATCGGCCCCAACAGTGAGGTCTCACCTACCTCAGTCCAACACAGGGGGGACTGACATGGCCGACCATAGAGAGCCTCAAAAGAAGCCATTCAAATGGAGGATTGGTAAATTTTATTATAAGAAAACTCAACCTGCCCCAAATGTCTATCCCAAGAACCTCCAATGTCCAGGACACATGCATGAAGCATGTCCTCCAAAATATGATTTTCCCACTCTATCTGACCATCCGTCTGAGGTTGGTATGTCATGCTCATCTTAATCCGAGATCCCAAGGCCTTCTAAAGGCCTTCCAAAAATCAAGAAGTGAGTCGGGGGTCTCTATCTGAGACAACTGCTGATGGTACACCATTGAGTCTCACCACTTTCTGAAGATACAAATGCCCCAACTCATCCACTTTAGTTGTATCTTTTATCAGAATGAAGTGGGCTGATTTTGTCAGAGGATCAAACACCACCCAAATGGAATTCTTACCCTGAGGTGTATGAGGTAAGACAACAATGAAGTCCATAGTGACCTAATCCCACTTCCAGGTAGGAATGGGTATTGGTTGGAGCAACCGGAGGGCCTTTGGTGCTTTTCTTTCACCTGCTAGCATGTGAAGCCTCTCGACACAAATTTTGATATGTCCTATCTCATTCCAAGCCACCAAAACTACCGAAAGACATCATAATACATCCTAGTGGATCCCGGATGGACAACCCACTGAGACTGGTGGCTATCCTGCATTACCACCTTACGTAGATATAACGAAACTACTGAACGAACCTTGGGGCACAAGATGCCATTGGGAGACGACGACCAATCAGAGGATGTCTCCCTACCATGAAGAAATTGCTTCAACCACTGACAAAGCTCATCAGTGGGCTGTTCCCGCTGAATCAACTCCAACAGAGAATGAGTCAACTAGATGCTCACCAATAATGCCCGTCCACTTTGTTCCTTGGTCTCCACATGCATCTGAGAAAAGAGCCCCATCAAAGTCCAGTCATCACTGGACTTCCTCAAAGGCTGCACTGGAACTCTTCTGCTCAAAGTTCCGGCCACCACATTACCCTTTCCTGGGGTATAGACAATGTCAAAGTCGAACCCCTGCAAGTACTCGATCCAGCGATGCTGCCTCCAGTTGAGGTTCTTCTGTGAGAAGATATTGGCTAAGCTTTTGTGATCATAGTAGACCACAAACTTCTCCCCAAATAGGTAGTGACGCAAAGTCTTCAAATCATGCACCACCACTGCCAACTCCAAGTCATGGTTAGGGTAATTCTTTTCATGTGGTCGGAGTTGGTGAGAGTCATACGCCACCACGTGATCATTATACATAAGCACACACCCAAGACCTATACATGAAGCTTCACAATAGACCACATACCCCTTCCCAGCCTCAGGAAGAATCAGGATGGGGTGGTAGTCAACCGACTCTTCAACTCCTATAATGATGCATAACATTATATACCCCATAAAAACTTCACCCCGTTCCTGGTGAGCGCATTCATTGGTGAAGGAAGCCGAGTGAAATCCCGAATAGATCGCCTATAATAACTAGCCAGGCCAAGGAAATTCCTGATCTTGAACACATTCTTCAGCTACTCACATGAAATAACCTCACTAATCTTCTCATGGTCCTCTGAAACTACCTGCTCAGAGATCACATTCCCCATAAATATCACTTCCCTGATCCAAAAAGTGCACATTGACAACTTTGTATAGTGGTGGTGATCCTGTAATGTACCCAAAATGATCCTCAAGTGATGTTCGTGTTCCACCTCAGAGCCAGAGTATACCATAATTTCATCCATGAACACCAAAATGAAGGAATCTAGATACTAGTGAAAAACCATGTTCATGAGTGCCATAAAGACCGCTGGAGCAATGGTAAATCCGAAGGGCATGACCAAATACTCAAAGTGGTCATACCTACTTTGGAAGGCTGTCTTAGGGATATCTGACTCCTTCTCCCTAAGCTGGTGATAACCTGAATGAAAGTCTATTTTTGAGAACCACTTCTCCCCTTTCAACTGATCGAAAAAATCATCTATTCTAGGAAAATGTTATTTGTTATTAATTATTTCCTTATTCAGATTCTGGTAGTCAATGCACAACCGGAGGAATCCATCAGCCTTTTTCACAAACAACATAGGAGCGGGCCAAGGAGAGATGCTCGGGTGAATGAATCCTTTGGATTCTAGGTCTTCCAACTGTATCTTTAATTCCATCAGCTTGTTGGGGTCCATGCGATAAGAGTAATGATATATCGGCTATGTTCCCGGCGCCAGATCAATCAAAAACTCCACATCCTGCTATGGGGTAAAACCTGAGAAATCATCCGGGAATACCTCCAGAAACTCATTCACTACATGAGGTATTTTACCTCTAGTATAAATACCCTAATCCTCTAGCATGAGAGATGATAACTGGAAGTTAAGACTTCCCAAATCTGGGAGTGGAGGTCCTGCGTGACTAGACTGAGGATCCCATTCTCCCCAAAAAACCTAACGACTCCCATCAGGTGTTGTGAAACTCACTCACCGCCTATAGTAATCGATGTGTTCTTGGAAGTTTACTATAAATCCATTCCAAGTATGAAATAAAAAATATCCATGTCTAAGACCAAGAGGTCTCACTCCATCTCAACTCCTAACACAGAAAGCGCACACGATGGGCACTTGAGACCCTAATCCTTCTTTCCCAACGACGTCACCAACTCCATCACAAAAGACAAAAACTTTGTTGATTAATTCAGCAGGTCCACACAACAGGTAGAAATGAAGGAAACAGAGGTTCCAGTATCAAAAATAGTAGTAGCTATAGAAGATGCGATCAGAACAGTACCTCGAACTGTCAACAGTCCCGCCTCTAATCCTGTTGGTGCCTGATCCACTGCATGCAGATGTCCAGTATCTGCCTGAGGACGACCACTAGTCTGTGGTTGTTCCCTGAACTAGATCTGCCTAGAAAATGACCCATCCCTACCACCACAAATTCCAAATATAGATCCCCTAGTCCTTGACAGCTCAGACTGTGCTGGCACTCCTCTTGAAGCCACTGACCCTACCCCACTCGGAAGTGGACGTGCCACACCACAGAAATGCTACAAATTCCCCATACCTCCACACTGGAAACAAGGATTCAGGGGAAGTGGATGTGCTGGTCAGATGTTCCCAGGATTCCCACAATGGTGGCACATGAACAATCTCGCATAAGAAGCCGCAGACAAAAACTGCCTGAAAGATAGCCCTGAACTGCCACCTCCTTTCTTCACATGATCCTCCCACTTTCTTTTATTCTCTAAGGAGCTTCCACTTCCCATTGCTGATACTGAACCATAGAAACTAGCCCTTACTTTCCTATCAATCTCCACCATACACGCTAGATCAATGACCCTAGCATAGGTCCTTATATTAAACAAGAACACCTGGGAGTATATCTCTGGTCGCAAGCCTTTCTCAAACCTCTGGGCATTCGCCTACTCATTAGAGACAATTTCTAGAGCATACTGAACTAACTCAATGAAAAGGTTGGCGTACTCCATCATAGATAGATTCCTCTAAACAAGTTCCATGAACTCTTTGGACCTAGCATAAGGAAACACCTCAAGGCAGTACTTTTCATTGAATAAAACCTTGAAATCTCCCCAGTGCGTCTTCTCATTCTTCCCAGCTGGAAGCACTAACTCCAACCACTTATGGCTGGGACCCTCCAACAGAAAAGAGGCACACTTCACCCTAAGCTTCTCGGGTGTTTCTAGGAACTCAAACATATGCTCGATCTTCTGGATCCATTCTTCTGCTTCCTGGGGTTCTGTGCTACTTCGGAAGGTATGAGGCTTTTTTTAGAAACTTATGTGCTTTATCTTTTCTAGAACCCACCTCTTCTACCCTAGACGGAATAAGAGTAGGATTTGGCCCATGTCCCAGAGATTTGACATCCTGGACAACATCCTTGACTAGCCTCTGGTCAGTCGGTGTGGGAGAACTCTCTCTAACTTTCTCCCGTGGGTGCGTGGGAGCTTTCCGGGGAGGCATGTTGCTACAAAATGCAACAGTCAAAAAACAATAATCAATACCACAATTATGAATATTTTTAATAAAATAAATCAAGTATAAATAATATAAACACATTCCAGTAATAAAAGAATCAACTACTCCACCTCCGCCTGATGTCCATGTGTGGTCTTCAGCTCACACATCTCACTAGGAAGTGAAGTCAATCCGTAAATTCCAATGTCCCCTAGTGACTCAAGGTCTGCCATGAGAGGTGCGGTCCAAGCACCCTACTCCAAACTAAAACCCTGAGCCCTAATAATCCTATCTCTTGTCTATCCCGACAGATCCCAAAATATAAATATAACCCAAAAACATTAACCCCCTCTAATACCATTTTGTCACAAACTGAATCTAGTCACCACCAATACCGGCACCAAACCAAGCCCGTGTCAAGGCCCGAAGGGCGTTCCATATCCCCACGGGCAAGCACAAGTTCCCAGGTATCATTTATCTTGGTTTGGGAATGATTTACCTGAATATGTATACATAAAACATCAAAAATATTTGATAAAATATATCTGATAAATTCATACCAACAAGGTTTATACAAAAATACAAAACTGAATACATAAGTTCAAATGCAATACAAAATGTCAAAATACACAATGAAACAGAAACAAAATATCCCCATGGACTCCACATGACAAGGGTTCATCACCCCCAAGCTGTCTCCACAACTCTGCCCCAAGGATGGGGACTAACACCCTAAACCGCCATCACCCTTAGCCTTTCCTTTACCTGAGTCAAACATAACCAAGTATACTTACATACAAGGGTTGTAAGTAGGGTGTGAGACTAATCCAATTATGATACCACCCAATTATTCCAAGGATCATGCAATACAATGTGAAAAATCAAGTCGTTTTAATACGCAAAGAAAAGCGGTGATAAAATCCATGAAATGCAACCTTCAATTGAAATTTTTTTTCAAGTTAAAGTTTTCAGAATGTTCACACATTTAAATAGACATGTAATATAATGTAAATTACTTCCAAAAACACCCCAATACATGGTAAAATATCACAAACACAATGATAAACAAAATGGGGAACACCCCTAGGCGCTAGATAGTCTCGGGCCACATGTACCTCAAACCTCGGTGTAAAGTAACCATAGTAAAATATGTTCTCATGCACGAGCCACTAGTAGGGAACATACCCATAACCTAGTGGTCCCCAATCATCATCCACATAGTTTATTTATAGTTGTCTTTATCCAAATTCTAGGTGAAACAGGGACAAAACTCATCTGGTCCACTAGCCGTACTAGTACACATCTGCCCCACCTAGGTACCCGGGCTTCACCCTTTGTGCTCAAACAATTTCTGAATGATAAATATATCCATTGTCATATAAAACCCCACTACTGGTCACTTACAATAAGTATATTAGATACACACATTTTATACCATTTAAAACACACAACAAAAAACTTTGAGTTTCAATAAAACAACTTCTCCAAATCTTTCCTTGTTTTGCACCCAAAACTCATTGAAAACCCCACTTGAACCCATATTCATTCTCATATTTATGAAAACTGAATCCAAAAAACCCTACAAATTTCTTTAAACTCATTACATGAGTTATAAAACAATCTTAATAAGAATTACATATAATACCCATGTAAAACACCCAATTCAACACCAAATTTGTACTCAAAAACAATTTTCTTAACAAATGTCACCCAAAACCAATTTTGTAGCAACAAAAAAAAATAATAACTTTTAAAACATTATTTTTATCCCTAATAAAGTTCAATAATATCAAATAAACAATTAAAAGTCATCCCTTAATCAACCAATAAAATATTTATATGAAAAAAAACACTAATTTCACATGAAATTGGCCCTTAAAATTCACTTGCATTACAAACACCACTAAAACCAATTTTTTCATCACCAAATCAATGGTTTAAACATGAAAATATAATAAACATAGTATCTATGTCACAATTATTTCTTAAAAATTGGAATCACCTACCAAATTAGTAAAAACCTTGAATCAACGTGTGAAAATCAAGTCGCACAACCACCGCACCAAGAGGGACTTAGAACTAACCTAAAATTAGATAATTGGACCAATAAAACCCAAGGTTCGAAACCCTAATCACTGTTCATTTGTTACTTCAAGGAAAATGGAAGAAACCCCAATCAAATAGAATTAAACCCCAAGCAATTTGAAAGAGGAATGGATGAGACTGACTTACTTGAGGGATCTTGAAAAATCTCCCCAAATACACCAGTAGTTGAATTTTAAAATATTAAAAACTTCAAGGGAGGTTCGAAGAAGTATGAGGAGGTAATTTAGGAACTAGAATGGAGGAAAAAGAGTTATAATTGAGAGAGTTATGATGGAAAGAACTTACCTCCTCAAATATGGACTATTCTAGAAACCCTAATATGTTCTGCAATCAATCGTGATGAAAAAGAGATCCAAAGAGGGGAGAGAGGTTGGACACGCGTCCGGGTTCAATGGTCTTGTGTGAGTCTTGGAATCACCAAAAAATCATTAAAATTAAGTATGTTTTTAATTAAACAAATTTGATTTTTAAAACTGACATTGGGCTCCTAAGCATGCCCAATCTCTTAAATAAAAACCCATATACACCTTGGTTATAGATATCTAAAGTCTCCAAATTGCAATGGTGGTTTTAACATGCCCAGGTAGGACATTTAGGAATTGGAATTGATGAAAAATGTTGAAAGATGAAAATTTTATAAAAGAAACAACATTTATTTTTAAATCTAGAATTGGGCTCATGGTTTGGGCCAATTCATGAAAACTCACCCATTCCTTTATAAAATCTTGGGAAACCCCCAAAACAAAGCATGAAGGGAAAATAAAATAAAAATACCAATAAAATATTTCATGTATGTGATATCAGGGATTTAAGAATATTTCTTATGATATGTTTTTATATTTTCAACGTAATATGGTAATCTTGTGTGTATCTAGTTTACCAATAATACTAAGTAATTCGGTCCTTTGGGATGCAATCACTTGTATCTTGTGATAATATAATAGGGTAACCACTGGCTATGGCCTCCTAGGTTTTGGGTCTTTATAATTTACATCATGGTAAGTTTATTGTAATCCTTTGGAACTAGATTTTAAATAAACATAGCTAATATGATAATTATGAAAATCCCTTATCATGATTGAAATTTTTACCATGTTGGGATATTTAATTTATGGATCAATATACATGATGAATATGAGATAACATAGCATATTCGATTGTTCAGTGATGGTGCCTAATTGAATAAAAGAAATCAACACCCATTATCAATATATGGATTTACCTTCTAATAAGTCCAATACATTTGGTGTTGGAATTGAGTAGATCATGGTCATATTAGGGTAGTTGACTCCAATTATGAAAAATAAAACTTTCCCATATGAAATATCTCATAAATATATATCATGATTTAGTTATATTGGTTTACTTCATGCGATATAATCCTCTTTATTTTAATGTAACCACTAATTCATTGGAATCTAAACTTTGGATTATGTCCCTTGAAAAAATATTTCAATATTTGGTAAGAAATGAATGTGAAAAGGTTATTCTAGAAGTTTAGTATCATAAGGGATATGCCGATAAATGGTGGTCATTGATCTAGAAAACTAAAGAGGTTGATGAAATAGAAATAATGGAATGCATAAATTTTAAATTGGTATTCTTTAAGAAATTATTTCCATTTGAGAAATAAGATTACATGGAAAATAAATTCAACAATATTGTAAATAAGGAAGAGGAAAGTGTTATTGATTATAAGGAAAATATTACAAGATTATAAAATCATACTATAGACTACATATTTAATCCAAAAAGTAAGGGAACTATTATCTCAGAAAATTTCACCATATGATGAAATGGTTTCAAGTTCCATTAGGATAGAGAAATAATTCTCTAAGTTATATATTTTCAAAAGAAAACATGTAAAGAAGAGGAAAATTGGGCACTAAGAAAAAATAAATGAGTTGTGGGAAAATAATGTAGCTATAATAATTTTCACATCTGATAACTATAAAAAACACTTGAAATTTATTGAATAGAAATAGAGTTTGTTTTAAGTGTATAGTGAAATTTTATTAGGCATGTGAGTTTGAGATAAATAATATATCCACCAATGTCAATTTTTTTAACTATAAAGAAATGGGGAATAATAGAAATTAATTCCATAAAAATCAAGATAGTTTATCTAATAAAATGATAAGGGAGAAAGGTTAAGACTGTCAAATTATAAGAACTGAAGTGGAAATACCTTTAGTTGTGATAAGTGATACTTTAATCATAACATCACACTTATTTGATTCCAGATATATAAAATAATTTATATAAGTAACTAATAATGAATCATCCATTGAAATTTGGAGGAATGAATTATCAGACAAGACTCCTGGTAAGAATACTATTACAATATATTAAGCGATTTCAGTTATGTTGAAAAAATATTCAATAATTGTAAAAAAAATCATACTCATATTTCTATTTAAAATAATAATTATTTTTTTGGTTTTTGTTTGTTTTAGGATTTAGGATTTATTAAATCATGCATAAAATAATTTAGGAAAATGTTCTTGAAATAAAAATGATTTTCTTTTACCATTAATTTCTAATGAATTTATGGCCATTTCATACATTAATGATTTATGGTTTTGTGGTCATTAACTTTCTCATGATTATATTCTATACCACTCTTCACTGGTCCTTTTATGGAAGATTTTTACTATATGTAAATATTTAAAATTACCAATAGTGTACTCATTATCTAAGAACATAATTCTGCATTATTTCAGTTAAATGATATCATTCCCACTACCTCTTTTTAAAATATTTTTTATTATCCCTCTATATGATGTGGGTTTTCAATAAAGGTATTTTCAAATTTTAAAACTTTGATGACCACTATAAAAATTTTGGGGAATAATTCAATTAAGTGGTAAAATTTAACATCCTAGTATTTTAAAATATAGTTGAATTGTTCAATATCATTCTTAACACACAAGACTAAGATTCAAGAAAATTGAGACGTATTATAAAAATAATATTACTTAAATTTGACCACAATAACCCAACTGATTAATTAGTGATTATAAATATGAATAAAATATTTAGGAAATATATGTATGCTAATATTACTAAAGAAAATTTTATTTTTTATTTCTTAGGAAATAAGAACTAAATTTTTAGAGAAGTCATGTTATGCTTCGAAAAATCATTTTATGTAAATATTAGCATACATATATTTCATAAATATTTTATTCATATTTATAATCACTAATTCATCAGTTGGGTTATTGTGGTCAAATTAAAGTAATATTATTTTTATAATACATCTCAATTTTCCTGAATCTCAGTATAGTGTGTCAAGAAAGATATTGAACAATTCAAATATATTTTAAAATACTAGGATGTTAAATTTTTCCACTTAAATGAATTATTCCCCAAAATTTTTATAGTGGTCATCAAAGTTTTAAAATTTGAAAATACCTTTATTAAAAACCCACAACATACAGAGGGATAATAAAACATCTTTTAAAAATAGGTTGTGGGAATGATAAAGTTTAACTGAAGTAATGCATAATTATGTTCCTATATAATGAGTACACTATTGGTATTTTGAAATATAGATATATAGTAAAAAAAATTGAAATATAGACATATAGTAAAGAAAAATTTATTTTTTATTTCTTAAGAAATAAGCACTAAATTTTTATTGAAGTAATTTTATGCTTCAAAAAATCATTTTATGTAAATATGTTTTCTATTTAATTTTGTATATTAAAATTATAATTAATTTATACCAATTTTAGAAATTTTAATATAAAAATATAATATAATTTTTGAAAACATAAATTCAAAAATATCTTAGATTGTATTGTATATAATTTTTTGAAAAGATTGATTTTTAATGAATAGTTAAAAGTACTGAATTTTATTGAAAAATATCCTTTTGTTTAAAGAATTTATGAGGATCTATTTTATTTTAATATTTTCTTAAAAGTAAAATTATTTGATTTATAATATGAATAATCAAATTAATATCATTCAAATTAATTTTATATTGTATTTTAGTATAAAATCCTTTTTGTACATGAAAAAATATTTTTTTTATGGAAAATAACCTTTCATCAAGTTTTGTGGGTTTAATTTAAAATTAGACAATTTAAAATATATAAACTGAATCATTTAAAATAGATTTCATATTTGGAATCATTAGGATAAATGTTTTTAAATAGACCCCTTTAATTTTTGTTCATAATGAAACGTAACCTTGGTAAGTATTTATCACCTCAGTAAGGACAAGATGAGTAAAATAGGGTTAACACATTGGGTTAAGGATTCAAAAATAACCATTGCATTTATCCTACTATATGGGTTCAGTTATTACATATAAATCCATGTAAATAATTAATGTCCACCTGATTCCATTTTTCTTTGATTATGACCTTTATATTATTTTAAGAAAAGAATAAATATAAAATGTAAATTTCTTGACATTAATATCTCTAAATTTGTTACATAATGACAAAAAGAGTATATATTAATTTAAAAATGTTTATTTTAAATATGAATTATTTTTTTATCATAGTAATTTAGTTTTAATTTTTATTGATTGAATAATTACATTAAATTCTTACGCTACACTGACATAATATTTATTCAATTAATTAATAAATAAGATAAATGATTTTAAAAATGTTCAATGCAATAAAATTTGGTTGAATTATTATTTTCCACAAATTTTTATGGTATAAATGACATATTAAATATATTTTAAATTTTTATATTGAAATTACATTTCTTTAATATTCTTTTCAAAGTCAAATTATTTGAATAGTTCTTGATATGACATTAATATTATTTTATGTTAAATATATTTTATTAATTATTTAAAAAGTAAGAAAATAATGAAAAAGAAAAATTGGATTATAAGTGGTCTAAAATGTCATATATTCTTCATTTATGGGCCAATTTTTACATTATATTTAAATCATAACCCTATAATATTAAAAAATAGTCATTACCACAATTAATATTAAAATTGGTAAACCAACAGATTACACCTAAATATAATTTTTTAAATGATACCTAAAACTGTATAAATTTTATTGGATAATTATAATAAGACAAAATATTATTTATATTTGAATCCATATAAATTTATAACCATTATACAATAGTTTTACAAAAATATATTAAAATATTTCATGTAATTCAAAAAATAACATGAATGATATTTTAGAGTATACAATATTTTATTAAATGATTTAAAATTAATAAATGTCTTATGTTCACCCAAGATAATTAAATATGATTTAAAATATAAATAATGGTCCATTTATGGGTCACATGAATTTTTATAGTGACTTTCTTAACACATAAAGAATAGAAATAATCTGCATCAGAATAATTATCAAAAGGGTTAACAAGTGGTGAAAACTAAAAGATAAGGGTGAAAATCTAACAGAAAATTTAAAAAAAATATTCAGATGAGATTATTTTTATTATCCTCATCATATATTATAAATTATTCATTTTTGATCCACATGATTATAAAAATTATTTTTTATTAATTTAATACTTTATGTAATTCCATGAGTGCCCCTCTCCTCACTTATAAAGGCCACTTATTCTCCCCCACTTTCTCACACCATCTGAGCCTTCTATCTCAGAAAATAACTACCATAAAAAAATCTTATATTATATAAACACAAATTAGAGTGTCTGGTCATTCCAAAACACAATCGTTTCAAGGATTAAGGTGTAACATAAAGAAGGTTTCTCAATGAAGAGGTAAAACTATTAACTGAGCATTTTCAATTTTATTTATTTTTATACCTCCTATAATATATGGAATAAATTATAAAATAATCTATTCAGTATTTTAAATATATTAAATTTTTATTATGATGGTGGAATAACCATGATCCTCCTTCTTCCCATCTGTTGGAAAATGATAGCATCACTAATGCGTATGTGTGGACTACCACCCACACAAAGTGATATGATTAAATTTTTTATTCAATTTTTTATGGATGGTAATAAGAATATATTTTATGAATATATATGATATATAATATATATTAATGATGCTATAAATGTGAATTATTACTTATCTTTATTTCATTATATCATTCAAAAATTGAAAACTGTGTTCATGCATGCGTACGACCTACCATCTCCATGAATAATTCAATTCATTTTTCTATATATAGAATTTATGTATGACTCAAAATATTTATATATATATAATGAATATATATGATATATTTACATCATGATTAAAATTATTGAGATTATGGAACCATGATCAACGTATAAGGACTAGGACTTTCGAACCGAAACATGCATGAAAAACAAAGAATTAGTAATCAAAACAATTATTTTAATAAAGAATTGTTAACAAATGAGTGATAAACGTTTATAGGTAAATCATATATTGTATTATATATTTTCATAAGTTTATATTATCCATGTGTAATAAATATATATTTATTATACCATATGTTTAAACTCATTTTAAGAAAAACAATATATGAGGTAAGGGTTTTCTTGTCTCACTCTTGTTTCCATCAGACAAATTCTATATTCATCACTTATTTATTAAATTTGGTTTATATATTTTTATATTGATATGTTATGTATTTAATACCTTTATATTTAATTTATTTAATCTTTCACTTTGATATATTTTATTCACGGGGGTTATTATTCAAAAGATACAAAAGATTTAATGGAATTATGTTACAATATCATTTTAATCAGGATGGTTTATGATTAAATTTTAATTGAGGGAAATTGTATAAAAATTTCATAATATATTCATTTAATTTTATAATTATCTAGTTATTTTTGTAGAATAGATTATTTTATTTAATTTTCCTCACTTTAAGTACTCAAGATAATGAAAGAATGTTTTTAAAGAAAAATGAATTTATCCCTCTCTTTAGTTAAAAATCATTTTTCTTCCATATCCTTATTTTATTAAAATGTTTTTAAAAATGTTTTACTATTATCTCATGATAGTATAAAGTAATTTTTAACCATTTTTTACTTTTTTATAATATTATTTCAAATTAATCTTCTTATTATTTTTTGAATGACTTACTTTCTACTTTTTACAAAAAAAAATAGAAAGGAATCCTTGTACATAAAATGAATGGAATTTATCACTGTTATAACCAGTTAATTATTTTAAGATTCCCTGAAAGGTTTTCAAGGTTCTTTTAAAAATAAATATTTTCTATAATATCTTGGAAATATTTTAAATATGTTATTTCAAAATAAAAATATTATTTTATAGAAGAAATAATCCAGAAATTCTTTAAATATATTTTCTATCTATGATAACATCCATTGATGTTACTTATGTTTTACTAAGGATATGATCCAATGATACCATAATTATCATTTCTCTAGATAGATTATAAGGATGAAATATTGATGGTATTTTTTCCTAATTCTATATAGATTATTATTGAATTATAAGTAATTTTTCGAATGAATTGTATTGATTATTCAAAATATGAAGAATGGATTGGACATGAAAGTGATGGGTGGAGATAAATTATTCATATCTCCTTGATTCATATATTGGTCTTATTAGAAAGTAATATTTTACAAGATGTATAGTTTTATGTTGTATGATTATGTCATAATAGTTTGGCATTTGGTTTATACCTTCCCATACAATGATAATGCATTGGTTTAGTGTCCTTGATATAATTATAATGCCTTCATGGACATGCCTTAACAGATTAATAATGCCTTGGTTGGGGAGCCCTGATGGAATTATAATTTCATGTTTGAGTGTACTTAATTAAAATACTGACTATGTAATGTGAAGAAGGTATTATCAATAACATTAAGGATAAAACAATGTCTCATATACTATATTCTTGGTTGGGGAGCCCTGATGGAAATTCAAAATTATACATTATTAACCATATATTTTCTTTGAACTCGTGTTATTGATTTATTGTATTGTGTCTTAATTATACACTCTATCATGTCAACTATTTCTTATTTATAAATGATATCTTCCATTATATGTAACACTTACTGATCATCTAAGACCACCCTTTATTTTATTCCTTTCCATAGGATATGAAGAAGGTTATTATTAATAACATTAATGAAAAAACAATGTCTCATATACTATATTTTTATATTTACAATGTAATATGACAATCATGTATGTATCTTGTTTACAAATACTACAATAATGTCCTAACATTGATGCCACTAAACAGTTCCCTGATCTGGTGGGTCGCATGGACTCTAGTGCTCCACCCCATATGCCAAAGGCTCCATACTAGATGTGAGGTCATAGGGTGTGTATATGGGGAGATTATTCACTCTTGATAGGGTAAAACACAACATAATATATTATCAGTGAAATTATAATAGCATTATAGAATCCAAAATATAATATATACATGTAATATAGTAATAAATAAACAATGAAAAAATAAATATTATAAA
The DNA here is from genome assembly GCA_963277665.1 of Viscum album. NCBI lineage: Eukaryota > Viridiplantae > Streptophyta > Magnoliopsida > Santalales > Viscaceae > Viscum > Viscum album. Next base: position 1,873,709,312 of record OY728150.1, on the reverse strand, counting down.
AAAAATGATATTTCATGACATGTCTCTAAAACACTAGAAAATAGGTATACATGAATTCTATAAAATAAAAGTATCAAAATATCAGAAATGTCAAATTTGAACTATCCCAACTAGAATCACAAGTAGAGATCGTTCCTATAATCCCCTTCTCCTAAGAATATAAAAAATAAGGCATCATACTATGGGTGATTTCCTCGGTCACAACCTATGTCCATATAGTATGTTCAGGTACCTAATGCCCGACTGAATATGGTGTGAGATATCACTCAGTAGGCCACCACCAATGGTGTCTATAACAAATACTGACTATTTAGTACAAGTAAAGTAGTGTGAAATGTATATCACATGTATAAATGAAATGAAAACCTATTTTGTAAGAAATATGTGACACAATTAATGTAGAACTATCTTGAAAAACAAGGATCTATGTAAACAGTATTCAAGAACCCATATCATTGGTAGTGGAAAAATATAATCATACAAGTAATTTTTTTCTATAAACCAACTATAAGCTGATACCCATACTATGGGTATCTGTAAAACATGTGAAAAGTTATACCAGGTCCATGCCATACAACCTATTGTAAAGATACTATAATGGTTATTATATATAATCCAGTATATAACATTCATCCTAGCCTTTTTGTATAATGAAGTCACCCACAATGGTCATTCTATGTAATCAAAAGTGTGAGACAAGAAAGGGCTGGATCCAAGGTATAGAAGATCAAGGAATCCATATTGATTCCAAGGAGCATCTCGATGGAAACATGGTAAATAATTGGGTCGGATCCAAGTAGCATGTCCACTGCGAGCCCAAGGAATCCATCTCTAAGGGGTATAAAGGACAAAGGCATCCTAAAAAATCAAGACCCAAAGAAAAAATATTTCCAAGGTATCAACTACTCTAATCAAGATCCATGGTAGAAACATCCATTACATTTAATGGAATTATGATCCAAGGAATATTGACCAAGGAATCCACTATAATTTCATTTCATCATTTCATTTCATTCATAAATTCTTCACATTCACATTCCATGAGTTTAATGAATCCATTTTCACGATTTCTATAAAAGTAATAAGAACAATCAAACAATAAAAAATCATGAAACCAAATGGTAAAGGAGGCATCACAATAACCAAATTTTATTAATCAATTCAATTCAATATATAAAATTGATCCCTCTAGAATTTGAAGGTCCCATACACCCAACTGGTTTGTATAACAAAGAGAAGGTGAAAGGAAACACCCCATGGGTGGCATAGGTTGGGGAAACAACCTTCAACAATATCAAAGGAACTTAAGGTAAACCTACATAGGTTCCAATTCATTTAATCCTGGAATTCAAATCATTATAGGGTAACCACTATAAATTATGTCTTAAAACATAATGACAACTAGATATATAAAACACCAAACCATAGGGAAAGGTATAAACCACATACAATAGGTCTATAGTAGAGAACTAATCTAGAATCAATATCTAATTTGATCCAGATCGAGAGAAAATGAAGTAAGTAAGAACAACCTAGAAATGGGTAATATTAGCATGAACTAAAATAACCTTATCCCTACCATGGAAAATAAATAGTGAAATAATATGGTGGAATAACTTTTCAATGTCAGTCCAATGAGACCGATGATATTCGATTCTAAGTTCGGATGTCAAATCCACACCAAAGACTTTAATTTGGATTACAAGGGAGTTCTAAAGATAAAGGTTCATTCAATCTAAGGAAAAACCCAATAAGTTTTAGGTTTTAAAATATTTTAAGTGATAAATTTCCATTTGCCCTATAATTATTGGGACACATGTTTTGGCCACATGATGGGCCAAAATTTGCACCAAATGTACGCCCTTCACTACTTCAATGGAGACCTCACATGATTTCTGTGCACGGTTTTCCTAAATATCCCCAAACCGTGAATTTAGGCTATGTTAAAAGTCTACAATTTTTCACATGGGTTTTTCCTAGGGTTCAATGGTTTCTCTAAAATATTGCGACCTCCTACACTTCAATGTCAAGAATCGCGTGATTTGGGGTAACTATGTGGCCTACCCTATAAGGTTTATTCTAACCATGAAACCTATCAGTTTTTTCAAAAAGAGGGGCTCCATGCTATGAACATACCTCAGACACCCCTGATACAACCATGATCTTAAAATACTCACATTAGGCCATAAAAAAATCATCTAAACCAAAAACAAGAGATATTTACCTCATAGGAAAACATGATATCTTATAACTCCCCCCTTAAAGAAATTAATCTCTGAATTTCCCTCTCAATGGAAGTAAAGAAACACATGAAAAAAAATTTGGTCACTGAGCATGTACATTGGCCTTCCACTCCAAAGTCTCATCCATTAAACAACCTTTCTTCCATAGCAACACTACAGGGGTGATTGGAATGGAATAATGTACAAATCCTTATAAGGTTCTTTAAGTATAGTCACATAAAAGATATTTTTATAGGAAACATCCACAAGGTATATATGACTCTCTTGAGAGCCCACAAAATCTTGGATGCATTCTATCATCATGTCTTCTAGCACCTAAATCATGCACTATGACATTCCATGAGTCGGAGGGTGGTATGTTATTCTAAGAAGCACCTATGTACCAAACTCCCTCTATAAACTCTACTATAATTTCGACTTAAATTGAATGTACCTGTCTAAAATGATAGTATGAGAGACCCCGTGAATCTACAATATCTCATTGATATAAAACCTCACAATCTCATCAACTGAGAAGGTCTCCATGATTGGTAGGAAATGAGAAGCCTTCTTGAGCTTATTAGCAACAACCCACACAACATCACTATTTCAAGGGGACCTTGGAAAACTTCTCATGAAATACATCACAACATCATCTCATTCCTTTTTAGGAATAGGTAACTGTTGTAAAATTCTAGCTTGTCACTGATGTTCCACCTTCACCTACTAATAGATGGAAAACCTTGTAACAAATCTATCTACCTCACAAGTTATACCCAACCACCAATATTGTAAATGAAAGTCTTGATACATCTTAGTAACAATGATATGTACTTCCCAAACTAAGGAATAAAATTCCTGCATCATCTCCTTGAGTATATCTAATATAACCCAAACATGACTATATATATGCAAGATCTCATCCTCTCTCATAGCCCAAATAAGAGTAGTGTCCTTCCCTATCACACTCTCATGCAGGACTAGGCCCTTAGAATCTAATAGATTTGTTATCCTAACTCTATAAATAAGGGTAGAGTTTATGACTAAGGATGAAATAAAATTATACCCATAACTATCCTGCACCTCTAAGTGCATCTCTAAAAAGAATTCCATAAGCTACCAATCGTTACATGTCTCCTGAACTACCTATATCTGAGTCCTCCTACTCATTTCATTGATAACTGCATTTCCCTTTGAAGGTGTATGGTCATGCTTGAAATCAAAATACAATAGGTACTCAACCCATTTTAACTACCTCAAATTCATATCACATTGTGTAAATTTATACTTGAAGATTTTGTGGCCGGTTTACACCAAAAAATGATCTCCTAGTAAACAATGTATCTAATAGCATAAATCATGAATAACTGTAGCTAACTCAAGATCATGAATTATGTAATTACTCTCATGTAGCCTCAATGATAAGACCCGTACTCCCTGACTCTATCCCCCTACATTGGAACTTCTCATATCTTAATACAAGATGCATAACAACAAACACTTTAGCTCTTTCCTGACTCTAGTAGAATCAGGACCGGTGATGAGGTCATTCTCCCTTTTAGCTAATTAAATGTTATCTCCTAGTTATTCCTCCATAAAAAATTAACACCCTTCTTAGTCAATCTCATTCAAGGTTCTTATAAGCCTGATAAGTCTTGTATAAAACTCTTATAATATCTAGATAGCCATAAGAAACTTCGTATATCAAAGATGTTATTGGGTTCCTCCTAATTAACTACCACTCCCACCTTCTATGGGTCAACTGATACACCAGTATATGAGATAACATGACCCAGGATGTGAATTTTATCCATCCATAAGTGTCACTTTGTTATTTAAGCATATAAATTATGCCCATGAAGTGTATCCAAACTTATATTAAGATGTCTGGTATTGAAATGTTAATTATGAGAATACACTAATATATCATCCATGAAATCCATGAAAATAAATCCAGATAAGAATATAAATCTTGGTCAATTAGTTCTATGAAAACTATTGGAACATTTGTGAGACTGAACGACATAACAAGATACTCATATAGACCATACCATCAATGAAAATATGTATAAGGTATGTATGTAGGTCAAACATACACCTAATGATATCCAGATCTCATATCAATTTTTGAAAAAATCCAATATCTTCAAGGATAAAAAAGGGAATCTATATATCGTAGAGGATATGGGTTATTAACCATCCACTGGTTCAATTTTTGGTAATCCACACATAGCCTGTGGGTACCATATTCCTTTTTCACAAAAAGGACTGGTGAACCCCACTGAAAAGTGTTAAGATATATAAACCCCTTTTCCTCTAAGTCCTATAGCTACCTCTTGATCTTCTGCAACATCATAGTATCCATCACATTAGGAGGAATGTATATTAGTATAAATTCTGGTGCTAGCTCTATAGAGAACTCCACCTATCTCTCAATAGGTGAACAAGAAAACTCATTCGGTAAAATGTCCCTAAAATAATCAAATACTATAGGGAAATAATCCAAATAGGATCCTTGATCATCCAAAAATGAACTAGAAATCTAGGATATCATCCCTCCCATCCAACAATTACGTGTTCCAACTCATCTCCCATAGAAATCACATTCACCATTGTGAATACAAACTCTTCCCTATGGTGATGTGAAAGTCACCCTTTGGTGATAGCAGTCAACATGGTCTCAATAAAAAAATAGCTTGTCTGTCCCATGTATGATGTCAACCCTGATAATCTAAAGGAAAAATATATACCATTTTATGTAATACCCCCCAATTTTAAAGGGAAAATATATAAATTAGTGTATAGGTTCTGTTCTAATCCCTAACAGAGTATTTAAAATCAAAACAATTTCAAATAACTGAAAAAAATTCCCAGTGATTTCCATAACTAAAAATATGAAACAATGTGAAGAACCTATATAAAAATAATAATAAAAAAGTGTATAGGATAATAATATCATACATCTCACTATAGATGGTAGGTTCTATTCTCCTCAAGTGTAGTCTGTATAGAATAAATCTCTTCTGAACTGATGCCCTATGAAACTACATCACTACTCGGAGTTGTTCCACTCTTCTATCTATGTAAAACTAGTTTCTGGTTCCCATGGACATGACCACCACATCATCCAAGAGGACTGGCACTAGTCCAGCTCCCAACCTTATGTAGAACTATGAAACCGAATTATGAACCTTGAGTCATAGCTAACCCCATTCCATTAAATGTAGGAGGGAAGTTCCAAAAAAATGTTGTATGTTTCCCATCCTTCTACAAGATGGGCACTCAACTACGTCTTGATTACACTAAATCCTCATATTCCCCTATCTAATATGCTAATGAAAGTAAATAGATCTACCATCACTAATATCTTGGCTGGTACTCACCTCATATGAAGCCACAAAACGGTGCTTCTTGCCACTAGAAGACAAACCACCAGGTTGAGAGACTGAACTGTCTAACTCTATACCCCCAACTTACCTCAGGTTCCACTCTGTAATTAGTTCTTGATTCCCTATCTCAGTAATAGTCATAAACCTGAACACTTTGACCTGTAATCGAATTACATTCCAGAGGCCTTCCTTGAAGCGTCCTTCCATCGATGCCTCATAAGCAAGAAATATCGGTGCAAAATGATAAAGATTTGTAAGGTGTGTCAAATATTACATAATAGTCATCACTCCTTGCTCCAGATATATAAAGTTACTATCTCACTCTACTCTCAGAGTCTTGGGTAAAATGTTATCATAAAACCAAAATTCTAAATCTCTCCAAACCAAATCTCAAAGCGTATTACCCTGGTTTAAAAAATCCCAGTAGTGCTTAGCTTCTCCCTGAATTAAATAAGTCTTGAGGTTCAATATCCTATTAGATGGTGTATCTCACTGCACTAATACTGAACAATTAGCATTTGACCCAAATCATCATCTTTTGGACCTACATCCCCTAAAAATGTGGTTAGATACTGCTATAGTAATGTAGGATTCACCTCTACCATAGATGAGGAAAGCTACACTGCTCCCCGAAAAGTCTTCTTATAGCATAAAACCCCTTATTGAACTATGCCTCAACACCAATTTCCATTAAAATAATTGGTTCTAAAACTAGAAATATTGGAGGATCCACTGGTACCCCATGGCCCACTGTCTATAGAGTATGGTTTTTCAACCATCTTGGCATATGGCTGGATGTTTTCATGGTGGAATTTCTCTAAAATACCAAACACATCCTTCATAAAAGAATCTATTAGTGAACACATCAGAGTTACAAGAATTGGAATATTCAAATATGTCTTATAAATAGGTTATACCCCTCTATCTACTCCTAAATCCAGAACTGGGTAAAAAATATCATAAACATTACTAGAGACACTGCCTACTGCCCACTCAAAAGCTGAGTATAGGTTATGTCCTATATTTCACCATTCAATTCCATTGAAATTTCACATTTATATCAAAATTTTCAATGAATGGTTGAACCAAATGGGTCACCACTTCTGATACATTATGTCGCATACACCTCATGAACTAACATATGATGTCCACTTAATCCATACCCTAACACATTCCATTATATACAGCTAATATTCTATGACTCAATGTTCCATAGTAGAGTTATTAAAGTGTATTTTATCTTCTATGAATGAATTTTTTTTAAGGTTACGACAAACACTCTCAGCATCAATCATGTTTCTCAATTCCTTACATAAAACTTCTATTAAGAAGATTTCATATCATGCAAATAACATATCACAATGTCATGTAGTCAAGAAATGAACCCTATTTGTCAGGAAATAATTCATAGCATTTGAATTCTAGTAGGTTCCTGAAATGATGAACAAGATGCATACCAGTATGTCATCTGGAAATAGTAAAATAGATCCTCAATCATATCAATGATAACATCAAAATTCAAATACATCACCAAATTTTGGAATCAAATCAATAGTAATAGTGAAAATAGAAAAACCAAAATCTTTATTCTATGAAATTTAGATTTTCCCTATATGTGGGTTAGATACACCCAGGCCCAACTCATTACCAAGTTCCAATACCTTTCTTATCCCTATATATTATATAAAAATATTAAAACTACCAGAAAAGTAAATTCTATGATACCACTTTGTAACATCATGTCCCGAATTCCACAAAATGGTGCCCCGAGCTGGGGATTAGATGGACTCAAGCACGCCTCCCTGTATGCCAGAGGCTTTTGACTAGTAACACGGGCCTATGATGTGTCTATTGGGAGAATATGTCCACTTTTCAGAGTGTAATATAGTGGAAAACCATGTTAGTCAATCATTGAACCAAAATAATAACCTAGATAAAAGATAAACATCTAGGATAGTAATAAATTAACAATACCCAAAGTAATCTCATATAAAAAAATTATATTTCATGTCATGTTTCTATAAAGTTGGAAAATAGGTATACAAGAATCTAGTATAATACATGTACCAAAATATCAAAAATAACAAAAAGGAACTATCCCAGCAAGAATCACGAGCATAGATCAGTCTGGTGCTCCCCTTCTCTTAAGAATAGAACAAATCAAGAATCATACAGTGATAGCTTTCCCCAATCCCTGCCTATAACCATATAGTATATATGGGTTCCCAATAGTTTCCTAAATAGGGTGTGAGACTTAAATCAGTAGTCCACCACCAATGGTGTATATTTCAAATCATGGATGTGCTATATGAGCTGAAGTAATGTCAAATGTTTATCACATGTATAATATAAATTAAAAAACATGTTAAAATAATATGTGACATAAGTAAAGTGGAACTGTCTAACCAAAAAATGCTCCCTGTAAACAACAGTCAGACTACCATATCAAGGGTAGTGGTAAAATATATACAAACATGTAATGTTTTCTAATCTACCAAATGTATGTTGGTACCCATATTAGGGATATTTGTAAAACATGACAAAAAAACACCTTGACCATACCATACTACCAAGTGTAAAACCAAAACCACAACCATGCTATATAATCTAGTATATAAAAATAATCATGGCCTCACCCTATAATAATTCCATCCACAATTTCCTCTCTATGTAATTAAAAGTCTTAGACATGCAGGATCGGATCCAAGGTATATATGACCAAGACAACCACATCAAGTCCCAAGAGCATCTTATCGGAAACTCAAAAAAGATTTGGGTGGAGTCTAAGGAGCATGTCCATTGTGAGCACAAGAATGTTGGATCCAAGGGGTAGAAAGGCCAAAGTATTCCTACAGAATAAAGACCTATGAAGGAAATAGGTCTTAGGAGTCTACTACTGCAATCAAGATCCATGGGAGAAACATCCATAGAATTTAATGGAATCAGAATCTAAGTCAAAACTTCTAAGGCATCCACTCCTGTTTCATTAATCAATTCATAAAACTAAAATTCCATGAGTTTGATCAGCCCTTTTTACAATAACTATAAAATACATATAAAAAATAAACTAAATAGACATCATGAAACCACATGGAATGGGAAGAATCGCCATCTCTTAATTATATTAATAATTTAAAATCAATTTGTAATAGGACTTCCTCAAGAAAGGAATGATAATGTGTAGCCGATGAGGTGGTATAACATATGATAGGTATAAGGGAACACCCCATGGGTGTCATATTTTCTGGTAACAACCCCCAAAAATCTCAAATGTACTCTACGGAAACCTACACAAGTTTCATTTCATTTAATCAGGGAATTAAATTCATTTAAGGAAACCATAAGATATTTTTGTGTGTAGCACAATGTAAACTAGATATATAAAACCCAAAACCTTGAGGGAATGGTATATACCAACAACAACAGGTCCATATTAGATAAATCATATAGTATCGATCTTTGATTTGGTCTAGATTGAGAGAATAATGAAGAATGGATGAAGAACACATAAATAGGGAAGATTAGATTCCACCTAAATAACGTCACTGATGCCAAGAAAAACAGAGAATGAAATAAGACGATTTAAGAAATTATTGGTGTGAATCCAACGAGACCTATGATGTTTGATTATGATTCTGGATGATAATTCCACACCAAATCCTTGAATTTGGCATTCAAGGAAGCTTGAAATCTTAATGTTCTTTCCAGTGGAAGAAAAGAGTAATAGACTTTAGTTTTAAAAAAAATTAAATTTGAAATGATCATTTTCCCTCTAATTTTTGGGTCTCACATTTTGGTTTCATGGTTATTCAACCTGTGAACCAACCATTCACCCTTCACTACTTCAAGGGGGACCTCGCATGGTCTGTGCACATAGTTTGCATAATCATGAAAAAACTATGAGTTTAGGCTCTATTACAAGTCTGTAGTTTTTCACATGGTTATGCATATGAGGTTACATTATTTCTATGAGTCTATGTGGCCTTCTACACCTCACTATCCAGCCTCGCACGGTTATGGTTAAAATTTTAGCCTTCCTTATGAGTTTTTCCTAACTATGCGACCTATTTTTTTAAAGAGTGAGACTTTGAGCTCCGAACAATCCCTGAACACACCTGATACAACCATGAAATCAAAGGGTACTCACATTAGAAAAAATATAATAATTTAAATAAAAAAACCAGAGACCTATACCTCATCGGAAAACCAAGGATCTTACGAGTACTAAACAATTCATTCATTTGAGATGTGATTGCTTGTATCATTGGGAAATGTAATAAAATAACTATCCACTATGAGCTATTAGGGTTGGAATTTTTATAGACTTCAACTAAAACATGTGATTAGTTAAAGTGGTTTATCCTGAAACACTATGTCTTTGAAGCCCTAGAATCCCTCAATCACAGAAGATTGATAAATCAAAAATTAAAAGAGAAGTACTAAGATATTTAAAATATATCCTCATAATATAAAAATGTTAGTAAAAAATGAGAAAAAATAATTACATTGATTAGAATCTCTATTGGAAACAAGAAACTGTATGAATTCATAACAATTAGAAAATTTTATAATGCTTTGATACATTTATGGGTCAAAATTTTCGAATTATAATGGTTGTGTCTAAATTTAGGGACACTTCTATAAATAAAAATTAACAATTGAATTCTAAAAATCATAGAGACCATTGTAAGAACATCTAATTTAACTTTATCATCCTCTATTTATCTTAGAATGTAGTTTTATCAATTGATGGATTTATACTAACACAACTATAGTGATCAAAAATTTGATGAATGTAATCTATTAGGAAGGTTCAAACAACAATATTTTTATATAACTTTACAATTTATATGGTATTTTAGATACCAAATATTCATTATAAACAAAAAAAATAACTAAAATGATAACCAAGTTAATTCATGTTCATATTAAGTTTATTGTTGTTTCCAAAACAAATAAACAAAATTATTCAAAGACTTAACAATCTCCCTCTTTATTGGAAAACATAATCATGAAATAATTTAATGCTTAACTTAACATTAAAAAAATACTTCTTATGAATTTAAAATAAGAATCCCTATTTAAATTTCTCGTTATTTTTTTCAAAAACTCCAGAATAAACTTATTAATAACAAATAATAAATATGAAATATGACTTATATTAATAAATAAATCCCCCTTATTTTTTTAAAAATTTTCAAAAATTTCTCAGCCATTGTTATTTTCAAATAAAAATAAATATGAATGAATTATATACCTAAAAATATTGAAAAATAGATAAAAATAATAAATTAATGTTTTATTTCCCTCAGTAATCTTCTAATCATATTTTGTAGTCTCTTATGCAAATTTTAAAAAAATATATTATGAATTAATTTTTAGATTTAAATTTATAATTTCATCAGACAAAAATAGTGGTTATCATTAGATAAAATTTTAAAAGGAATAGATACACACCCTATAAAAAGTAATTGAAGTAGATTAATGAATATATATGAAATATTACCTTTCATGATTTTAATAATGTTGATATTAAATTTAATAATATGTTTTAGATGTTAATGGAATTATGATATAATATTAACACAAAATTTTCATTAGTTAAAAATGAAAAACTGATGAAATGATAATGTAAAATAGAAAACATGTCCCCTAATCACATTGATGTGTCATGACCCAACCCATTCCCATATAAAGACATAACTACCCCAATCCCACATCCATAGGCCAGGGGCAGGAAAATAGTGCCGAAGGCACAAAAAACTCAATGAGATATTTTCCTAAGAACTTATACACACACATAACTAACTCAATGAAAAAGTGTAGAGGAAAAGGGAAACAAGATAAAAAATTTCTATAAAAAGGAAACCAAACATATATTCATCGACCTATAAATAGTAAAACTATTGGTTTTGTAAAGTAAACTGAAAGGTCATGGAAAAAAAATACACGATAAACTATAAAAGTTCCACAACCCGACAATAGGTGGAAATGTAAAAAATATGGGAGAGTCCCATACTTGAATCCCAATATATGACCACTACACACAGTCCAAGCTCCCATATACAGAAGCTCCTATGAAGTCATGATCAAATTGTACATCGTCTGCAAGGGAACACCAAGTGTGGGAAAATCTCAATCAGGGGTGAGTAAGAAAATACTTTATAGGATGCCCCGAAGGCTTGAGGGAGAAAAAAATGGGTACCCTGAAAAGGGGATGTGTAGATAGAACAAGGAAAATAAATAGAGTATTTCTCAACCCAAAAATAGATTAATGTAATCTAGTCCAAACACAAAGTGATAGAAATGGTGAGAAGATGAACTTATTTTCGAGTCTTCACTACCTATAGTAGGAGAGTAGACTCGTCTAACCATGAGAATCTAGACACAGAAAGCACATGATATACCTCGTGCAACTTTTTCTCTCTTGGAAGAAGAGTATCCAAACAGCAAGACATGGGTAATGGATATAATATATATATATATATACATATTCCATGAAACCAAATAAGAGAGTAAAGGGATCTACATATCATAGATCAGCCCAAGAAATGGAGTATCCAACAGTTCTAAAAGTAACCATCGATGCCTAGAATCCCACACATCTGATCTGAACTGCAAGTCAAAGGGACACAATCACTACATCTTGATACTATATTCTTTGGATGGAACTGTCTCTCCCTCACAGTTTTAGGTCGCATCACAAGGATTCGTCTTGGTGGGAAAATAATCCCTCTTTCTTGAGAGTCCAAAGGTATGTCAACTACATCTCATCATTATGGCACACAACCAAGGTGTAAACCCAAAGTAGAGGATACCCATTCCCTAGTACATTATGGGGATTCCACTCCCATAGTAGTCACATAGGATACTATTTCCCTGATGAATCAGGTGGATTACACTATGATGAAAGTGTAGAGGCTACCTATGACCTGATGTGTCAGAGGGATTCCACTCTGATAGAAGTCATAGAGGTTACCCACACCCTGATGCTTCGGGGGGATTCGACTCTGATAGAAGTCATACAGGCTACCCATAACCTAATGACTTAAAGAGATTTCACCATAATAGAATCCACATTGGCTACCCATGGTCCATCCCTACTATATGGTACCTATTAGAAAATAAACGCCGCTACATTCATTCAGTGCCTCCCTAGATTGGCCTCCTTCCCAGAAAATAACGCATCGTATCTCTAAAGCCACTACGGTAGGAACCATCACATCCCACATGGAAAGTCACCCAGTATAGGTTACTCACATGCAAGAATCTAAGTATAAAATAAAGAGATATGAGATGATAAAATATTTGTAGAGTAGTACATGGTGGATGTGGGGCCCACATGATGTGTGACCCTGCCTCATCGTTCGACCATATACCTAAATATTATCAAGTACTAAACTACGAACAAGTTCCCCTAGGTGTTCTATCTTACTCCCATGGTACTTGACACACCTAGTCAAAATGCAGAAAATCGCACAATGCTCGTTGTTGATTTAGAGGTCCAAAAGCGTAATAATGTTGGAAAACCTCCTTAAATGGATCTAAAACATTTTACTGCATCCCTTTATACATATCCTCCACTCTCACTAGAGTCGAAGATAACCCATGTTGTGGGTTCTCTTCAAACACTTTAGAAGTTACTTCCACCAATATTCCTTTCATTAATGAGATTATAAAAAAGGCTCCTTATGTTCAAATGGATCACACTATTGTGATCTTTGCAAAAAAACACACAATATCAACTATTCATTCTCCTTAAATGGAAATCCGATGGAAAAATACCAAGTCACTACATTTCACTCGAAAGATATCCCATGGATCCCACACCCATATCACGAAATAGTTATAGGGATTGTTCTATTTCAATACTCACGAAAAAACAAATGGAATTGACAACTCATTCATCTAAAATGGATAACCAGTGAAAAAAGTTCATTTCACTGCAACATTTGAAAAATGAACCTCATGGGTCCCACACCTCAAATTTAGTTTAAAAACACAAAAGGGGTCTAGAAAATTCCACCTAAACATCAGGGTCACAATGCCTTTGATGGTGCATCAAATGGAAATTCCATTTATAAGAGGGGTATGATATAAGATCCCCAAATAATAATAAATATTTTATTATTACAAAACATTGGTGTTTTGTGAAACTAAAAAAAGAAACCATGTCCTAAAAGTCCTGGAATGGTCTAAAAATATCCTTCTTGATGATAGGGAAACATGGCTATAGATGACATGTCAAATAGACACACCGTTTGAGAGATACGACCATTTTAAGGTGCTTGGCTCAACTTGGGCTAGTCCGGCCCAAGACAAGATGGACTCCCTTCACCTGGGCTAGCCAGTCCACTGCAGTTGTCTTGCGGCCTAGCTCCACAAGGCCTACCCCATGTGTCCCCCCAGCCTGGTCAGTCAGCTGGTTATCCTGATAACCCACGTCATGTGGGTCACTACTTCTTGTGGTCACACTCCATGACCCATATATCCACTATTCACCCTCGTAACCTGTAGCCACCCACAGATCCACTCCACTGACACCCCACTCGTCGGCTCTTCAACCCATCGATGTTTCATTCCCACCTGCTCTTAGCCTCCATGTTCGGGCTTGCTCAGCCTGGATGCTTCTATTCTCCACTCCACTTTCAGCCGGCCATGCGTGCCCATGACTCCCATGCACCAACCAGTGTTGTAGTCCGGTCAACCCTGCACCGCCGCCTCGCTCATGTTGTGCCACTGTCGTTGGCCACTGCCACTGCTATTTCTACTCCAGTGGCCCCTTTAGCGGTCCACCGTAACCACACTAGATGTCAAATATTAATCAGAGACTGGTTTCAGAATCCTCAGGATGGGATCTTCATAAAGCCATCCTCCTCTCAACGATCTATTGATGTTTCGACATGTCGAATAACATTAACAACGAGCCCCACAGAGAATGAAGAAGAACACCTAGAAATATATAGGATTTGAGCATGGATCGATGGTCATGTTAGTTCATCCATCTATGATGACAATAAAACAATGAAATAAATAGGAAAATAAAACTTTTCAATTTAAAACTTGAATCGGAACTCAAAAGTATAAGAAATCCTACCTCGATTGATCTGTTTATCACTGTCATTGTGTCCATTATGATCTTTCATTGATCTAGCATGGTTCTTATGGAGATCACTCCTCGATTAAATGAAGAACAGATGATGAACTATTGAGAGAGAGAGGGGGGATAAATAGAGGGGGGATTAGGGATAACCCTAATCCTGAATAATTAATATTTTATTTATAGAATCCCCACTCGGCATGGAATCCAAAATTCGAGAGCCCCCTTCTTTTATGTCACACTTAGAAAAAACACCCCATTCCAAAGTCAAAAGTGGTCTTGAATTTCCATTCCAATTCCATGTTTGAAAGTTATTTGATTCAGCGTTTGAGATAAAACAATTAAGTTTAATTATTTTATTTACGATTTTCCATAGGGTAAATTTTCTCATTGAAGTATCACATGAACAAAATTATACACCTCCAAGGGTAAAAACCACATTATGGACTCAAAAATGGACTTATATTTCTAATCCGAGATACCGTTTAAGAGATATCCCATTTCAATCATGTGCATAGAACATAAACACTTATTATTTTTGTATAATTTATTCTGGACACACCGGGTCTTGGAATTGCATGTTGTCTCAACACCTGGCTCTGGCATTATATCTAGAAAAATTCCAATTTTTTATAAGGTGAAAAATGGGTCTCCACATCATTCCCTCATTTAAGATTTTCTTCATCAAAAATTAAAACTAGGTAAAACAACTCAGGATACTGGGCTCACATGTGTATCTCCCATTCCCATGAAAACATGCAAGTTTCCATGCTGGAACAGTCTAAAAACAAAAGGGATGGTACTTCCTCAAAAGGACTTCTTATGTTGATGAAATGCATTGGAACATGCATGTATCTCTTCATTTGTGACACGTGGGAGACTTCATATACCCAATATAGTTATTGGTTTAGGGTAAGGCGGTACACAACCTAGCCATCTCTTTGCAGGGTCTCAAATGGTTTGAAGAAACATGGGGGATAGTTTTCCTCCCCAGTCGAACCTCTATATCCTACATCATGAATGGAATCACTATTTTCCCCTGGAATAGGATATCATGATTCCATCCTTCATAATATCCATCTGGTTAAGCACCCATGGATATCTTTTCACACAATATTTCACCATCGATGTCTCAGAAACAAGACTCCCTTTCACACTCAATAAGTGAAGGCTTCAACACCATCGACTGAATAAAATTATACACTTATTCTCCACCAGGGTTAGTTATTGGGATGTTGACTGCTCTGAAGGTTCCCGTACTAGGTGAGACTGGTACTTCCTCTTATGGGAATGTGCTAAAATGTTTCCCTTTCTTGGAGTATAAAGTATAACAAAGTCTTAGTCCTATAGAATGTTCAACCAGTGTTACCACCTCAGGTTCAAGTCTCTCTGGGTGAATTCACACATGATTATTTGGTGGTCTGAACAAACCAAAAAGTGCCCTCCCAAAATGATAGCATCTCTACATTCTTAGGGAAAAGACTACCACTACCAGCATAAGATAGTGAGAATTTTTGTTCTATTCATGGGGTCTTCATCACCTCAAACTATACATAATAACTATAGTATCTGGACTTGATGTTGAGCATGCAAGGTACCAACGAATTGGTCAGGTGAGTAAACTAATCCAACCACAATAGGACAGACACAGAAAGAATGTGACATAACTCATGTGTCTTTTAACCTCTTGTAAGGATAGTAATCCCCAAAAAATACACTCCACTTCACCCACTAGTGGAATTCCCCAAAAAATAAGTTCAAATAAAAGACTCTATTGGAAATGGAAGGACCTACTTTGACTCTCCACTACACAACCATACCCTAAAAGCACAAGTCAAAGGGACTCATCCACCACACCTCGATAAAATCCAGTTTGGGTGGAATTGACTCTCCTTCTTGGTTTTTGTTCATGTCACAAAAATGAATCTCGATGGGGGAAGCACCCATCATACCCGTGTATTCATAGCTACACTAAACAACACCAACACATGGTTACACTGATGCCTCGTGTCACCCTGGTAAAACCCCAAACAAGGATCCTGGAGAAAAGAGTACTTTACATGGCGTCTAAAAAGTTCTACTATAAAAATTATAAAAGAGACAGGGAATACCTCTTATCATATCATGCTTTGTAGGTTCGTAGACATCCACAGCATGTAGCTGCCCACGGTCCTAGCTGTCAGCTTTCTCATACTAATATGTGCCACCTAGAGGAGGTGGAAATACCCCATAAAAGTGTTCCCCACCACTAGTTCCTCCAACTCCTCTACTGCCACAACATCCATGGGGACCAATCTGATCATGGCACTGTCTCTACCATGGACTTCCACCTGTTTCCTTCATGGTGTTCTCAACATATCTGGTCATGTAGTCTCGTGCCAGGTGACCTCACACATCACAAGCATTACACCATCCCTCCTTAGGCTATCTCCGCACTCTATGCTGCCTTGGCATCATACGATTATGTGCTTAAGACTGATTATAGAGAGGAAAACTTTGTCAAGATCCTGTCAATTGGTGTCTTCTAGATGTGGCATACATCTCAACTCTATTGTGATCACTAAAATAACTAGATATATGGATTCTTCTTAACATAAAGTTCTCTATCATCAATGCCTACTCGAGTACCCCAACATAGGAGCAGATGCACAGGGGTACTAAGATAGCACATACCACTCTGCGGAGTCTTTGCTCAAACATTCATGTTCAGAATTAGTCATTATGGATCATGTCTAGAGAGTAGCGTACATGGTCTGTAAACCAAGTCATGTACTCAGTCACTGTCATCCCTCCCTGCTAAAACTTTAGGAGCTTCTAAAGTCAAATTGTGTGCATGTAGGGGCAGTACTCCTCACAAAATAGCTACTGAAAGTCGTCCCACAAGAGTGTCGACTCATTGTGCATCAGAGTAAATATTCTCCACAAAAGACTAGCTGCTATGTGGAAAAGGTTGGCTGAAAAAGCCACCATTTGATATTTTAGTGTCCTTATATGCCTGAAGAGGGGGACCACTGAATCAAACAAAAACTCTAATTCTTGAGGTTATGTATCACTATGAAACCTCATCGGTCTCTAGTGTTGGATCTCATGGAGTGTGACTGGCCTATGCACATCCTCAGCCCACTCTGCTGGGGCTGTCGGCTGCTCTATAGGTGGAGGTGCTACTACCTACCCACCTGGAGGATTGAGGATTGCATGATGGATCCTGAACGGAGGCCTCATATCTCAAGGAATACTTTTCATGAACCATATCTTGTATCATGGCTATCATTGTGGAACAAACATAAAACATATCAAGAAATACGGTAGTCAAATGATTGTATATATATATATATATATATATATATATATTTCAAAGACAATGGGGAGTTAATTCAATAAGTACAGTCAAAGAATCAATCTTATATGATGCATGTACCAAAGTTCTATGAAATAAGTGTCTCAATATGTCGAGTCAACAAGAGGGAAATCAGGGTCCTGGTGAATGGCTAAGTCAGCCATCGTATCATCACTGGACTCCTTGGCCTAAGATCCTCTCTCGAGACACATTGATATTGTTTCCCTAAAACCCGAACCAATTTCATTTTAGGAAACATTCAAACAACATCTCATGGAACGCATCCCCTATGATTCCACTTTTTCATGACCCAGCCCATGTTGTGCTCGAGCCACAACTACCCCAAGCCTGCCTCCATAGGCCAGGGGTTGGTGAATAGAACTGAAGTAACAAAAAACATAGGGAGGCTTTTTCCTATGAACCAATACACACACATGGAGCCCACTCAATGCAAAAGTGAATAGAAAAAGGGGAACAAGAAACAAAACTGCAACAAAAAGGTAACCAATCATATATTCATTGACCACTAAATAGTACCAATATAGGTGTTGTTAATTAAACTAAAAGGTAAAGGGGAAAAATACATGCCCAATAAGAAAAGTTCCAGAACCCCGAAACAGGTGGAAAAGTAAAACAGTTAGGAGAGTCCCACTCCTGAATCCCAAGCTACAACCACCACACACAGTCCAAGCTTCTGTATCCCTAAGCTCCTCTGAAGTCACGATCAACATTTACATAATCTTCAAGGGTACCCTAAGTGTGGGAAACGCCAAAGAAGGGTGGGTATGAAAATACTCATTAAGATGCCTTGAAGACTCAAGGGAGAAACACAAAGTGGTACACTAAAAAGGGGAGTAGCAGATAGAACAAGGAACAAAAATAGAGTACATCTCAACCCAACAATAGAGTGAAGTAAGCACTTCAAAACACAGGGAGATATAAACTGTGAGAAGATGAACTTATCATAGAGTCTTTAATAAGTATAGATGGAGAGTTGACTCATCTAACCACGAGAAGCTAGACACTGAAAGCATGTGGCATAACCCGTGTGACTTCACCTCTTCTATAAGGAGAGTAACCAAAACCCAAGAAGTGCATACTGGAAATAGAATATATATATATATATATACTCAGTAAAACCATATTAGAGAGTAAGGGGGTCTTTATCTCACAGATCTACCCAAGAAAGGGAGTAACCAATTTTTCTAGAAGTAACCACCCATGCATAGCATCCCACACGTTTGATCTGAACTGCAAGTCAAATGGACACAATTACCACACCATGATACACTACTATTTGGATGGAACTGTCTCACACTCATAGTTTTAAGTCACTTCATAAGGATATATATTTGTGGAAAAAATATCACTCTTTCATGAGAGCCCAAAGGTACGTCAACCACATCTAGTTGCAATGCCTTATAATTGAGGTGTAAAACTAAAGTAGAGGATACCCACACCCTAGTATGTTAGGGGTATTCCACTTTCATAGTAGTTGTAGAGGCTACCCATGCCCGGATGCATGAGGGGTATTCCACTTTGATATAATTCAAAGAGGCTACCCACACCCTGATGCGTTAGGGGCATTTCACTCTGATAGAAGTCACAGAGGGTTCTCAAGCCCGGATGTGTTAGGGGGATTCCTCTCTAATAGAAGTCATAGAGGCTACCCACACCCTGATGCGTTGGGTGGATTCCAATATGATAGAAGTCACATAGGATACCCACTGGCCAACCCTGCTAGATGGTACCTCTCGGTAAAGAAACATCACTGCATATATCAGGTGCCTCCCTAGATAGGCGTCATTCCCAAAACATCTCGCATCACATCTTATAATCCACAATGGTGGGAACCATCACATACCATGCAAAAACACACTCAAGATATGCTACTTGGATTCTAGAATTCGAGTCCAAAATAATGATATACGAGAGGATCAAAGATTCAAAGAGTAGTACACATCGCATGTGGGGCCCACATGACATGTGACCCCACCTAATCGTATGGTCGTGTACCTAACTATTCTCAGGTACTAAAATGTGAACAATAACCCCTAGGCATGCTCACTTAATCCCAAAGTTATTGACACACCTAGTCAAAAGGCCCACGTGTGCATGAAGCTTCTTATTAATTTGGAGGGACATAAGATTAATTACACCGACAGAACTTCTCAAATGACTCTAAAAAATTTGACTGTATCTCTTCATACATCTTCTCAGTTATCACAAGAGTCAAAGATGACCCAAGATATGGGTTCTCTTCAAACACATTAGAAGAAACATCCACTGATATTATTTTCATGTATCCTCATTTAACAAAATCATAAAAAAGGATCAGTATGTTCAAATGGATCACACTTTTGGTATCCTTGTAGAAAAACATGCAAGATCAAATATTCATTCACCCCAAATGGACTTCCGATGGAAAAGGCGCAAGCTGCTACATTTCTCCCAAAAGATGTCATGTGGGGTCCATGCCCCAATCCTAAAATAGTTATTAGATTTCAACCATTGGGATCCTCATGGAAAACACATTAAATGGACTACACATTCTTCCAAAATGGATAACCATTTACAAAGTATATTTCAATGCAACACATGCAAACCAGCCCTCATGGGGCCCGCACCTCAAATATGTATTAAAACCCCAAAAGGGGTCGTGAAAATTCCACCTAAGCATCATAGTCACAATGCCTCTGACGATGCATCAAAGAGACATTGCATTTAGAATATGGATCTGATACAAGATCCCCAAATAATAATAAATATTTTTTTATTATTAAAATTTGGAATTTCATGCAACAAAGCATTGAATCCAAGTCTTAAAAGTCTCAAAACAGTCTAAAAAGATCTGTCTTGATTATAGGTACACATTTCCATAGACGATACATTAAACAGATGTGCTATTTAAGAGATACAACCATTTTAAGGGGCTTGACCCAACATAGGCCTGTTTGGACCAAGACCATCTAGACCACCATCAACTAGACCTACCCACCCCAACCAGCCTGGCCCATTGTAGCTGCCCAATGGCCCACTCCAGGCAGTCTAGCCCGTGTGTCCCCTGACCTAGTCGGTTGCTTGGTCACCATGGTGACCCACATTGTGTGGGTCACTGTTGAATACGATAACACTTCATGACCGCTATGTCCCCCAGTTTCTATCGCGACCCACAACCACCTATAGCTCCGCTCCACTGACACCCCACCCGCCACCTCGTCATCTCACCAATAATTCCATATGCCATCCAACTCCAAATCTCCCTATTCTGGCCTGATCTATCCAGTATGCCACCGTGCTCTGCTCTACTGACAGCAGGCCATGCTGCCTCATAAATCCATTGCAATGACCAGCACCGCCGACCGGTTGACCTTGCACTACCTCATCGATCAAGTTGTGCAGCATCCACTGGGCCATTGTTGGCTATTTCCAACCACTGTTGGTAGTTCTACTCTGTTGGACCCTTCCGTGGGCCAACGCAACCACACCAGATGTTTGAAAATAAATCTAAGACCATTTTTGGAATACTCAAGACAAGATCTTCACAACGCTATCCTCTTCTCGATGATCCGTTGATGTTTTGACACATGGAATAAAATTATTGACGAATGCCATGAAAAACGATGAGGAACACCCAAAAATAAATAGAATTAAAGAATGGATCGATGGCCAAGTTAGTGTAGCCATCGACAATGATAATCAAAGGATAAAACAAATAGGAAATGATGGATTTTCAATTGATAACTTGAACCATAACTCAAAAGTAGAACAAATCCTATGTCGATTGATCCATTTATGACTACTGACATTTCCAATATGACCCTACATCAATCCTCCACGGTTCTAGTGGATATATCTCCTTGATTTGATGAAGAAAGGATGATGAACGAATGTGAGAGATAGAGATATATGATTTGGGATAACCCTAATCCTAAACTCTTAATGTTCTATTTATAGAAGTCTCACACGGGATAGAATTCAAAATTCCCATGAACCCTCCTTTTGTGTTGCGCTTAGGAAAAATACCCCATTACGAACTCAATGGCGGTCTCAAATTTTCAATCCGAGTCCCCATTTGAATGTTATTTGATTCGAGATTCGAGATAAAATAGTTTACTTTAATTTTTTATTTACGATTTTTCCCTGGGTGACATTTCTCACATAAGTCTCACACTAACAAAAATTATACCCCACCTAGAGTAAAAACCATATTCCAGAATCAACCATGGAATTAGATTTCTGATCCAAGAAATAATTTAAGAGATATTCCATTTCCATCTTGTGTCTTATACAAAAACACTTATTTTTATTATAATTTATTCCAGACATGTTGGGCCATAAAATTGTCCGCCGTCTCAATGCATAGCTCTGGAATTATATTTAGAAATATTTCATTGTCTCATAAGGTGAAAAGTAGGCCTTTATATGATGATTTTTCAATGCCAATAGATTTTTTGAACAATAAATCAACTGACGATAACTTTAGATTGATCATTCCTGACTTTTTTTAATGTATTAACATTTATTAAAATTTAATTGTTTTGTAAAAATATCACAAATATGATTTTCAGTTTAGATTAAAGTGATATTTATATCTAATTTTTGTGCATGATCCCTAAGAAAATAGAGTCTTATATCTTCACGTTTTTCTCATGAGTGATATATTGTGTTCCTAGATAAATACATAGAACTAATATTATCATATTGGATTGAAGTCCTATTGAAACAAAATCCAAAATATGTGAGTGTCTGTTGCATCCACAAAACTTGAGCACAAAAACTTATAGTTTTCACATATTTAGCTTCGGTAGTGTAATGCGAAAAAATATATTTATTCTTGATAGGACATAAAAACAAAACTTCTCCTAGAATATTACATCTTTGCAAAGTTCTTTCTCTATATAATATATGGTCTCGAAAGTCATTATTTGTGTAAATTTTTTATAAAAAAATATTTTCCCAATGAATAAAATAAACCATGTTTTGATGTTTATTTAAGGAAACCGAAAATACATTATGTGGATTTTAAATTTAATTTCTTATGATTCTAATGAAATATAACACATAAAAATGGTGAAAAAATAATGTCTAATAGACTTTTTTTTACATATAAAAAACAATAATCATACCACTATAATGTTTTTATCTACCGAGTTATTGGATTCATCAAGATTAAGTTTGATATAAGGTTCTATTGGAGTACTTATACTAGATGCATTGTCAAAAAAAATAGTTAATATTTAATATATATATATATATATTTAGTTATGATATTAACTTATGGTTTTTGAGATATTTGAAAGCCCAAGTAAAAGTTGAGATCACCCATTATGCTCATTCGAAATTAATATTTTATTAGTTTCTAAAAACTATGGTAAAGATATTATTTTATTGAATAATATAAATTCATCAATATAAATTTGATCAATGATGGTTTCATTAAGTACATTCTTAATTAAAGAGATGGATCATAACTTATTTTAATAAAATTACTTTTTAAATAAATATATGGTAAGACTATCGTACTAAGATATTAGGGTGTGTTTGAGTCTATAGTGTTCTTTAAAAAGGTTAAAATCACTTTATAGCCTGAATGGCCTGAAGGCCATCATTTTTGTTGATTTTTTGATAACCCCCCTTTAAAGGGATGAGGGGGAACCCTTACAAGGCCCGTATGCTTAAATATTACAAGGCCTATAGGGTTAGGAGATTACATGACCCCAAGGTCTTAGAAAATTCAACCAGACTAACTACAAGGAACTACCCCTCTCCAGCATCTGTATCTTGATAGTACCTCTCCACCTTTCCATGACCGTCTGGCTAGACTTCCCATGCAAGAATAGGCTGGTACTGATGGCATAGCCAGACCCTCTCATTCTGAAAATCCATTTGGCTCAGCTCTGGTGAGTGCACCTGCTCTAAATCCTTTTCTAGGGCTGCTCTTTTTTTGTAGTGTGTCCGAGGCCTACATTCATGTGGCTCGAAGGCCTTGGGGTGGCCCTAAGGCCTTAAGGTGGCCCGAAGGCCTTGTGAATCATGTGACCCAAAGGCCTTGGGTGTCCCAAAAGCCTTGTAGGACTCGTGGACCAAACTGGTGGCCCAATGGCCCAAATGGATGAATAGTTCCACTTGCTACAGTACCGAACAGTGCTTGCTATAGTACTGCTATAGTACCTGGAAATATGCCTCCACCTGGATTTGATCTCGGGTCTCTTTGATGCACCTAGATAGTCCTCACCAATTGGGCTGAGGCTCTTGTGCCAGAAATTTAGTAACTTCCAAACCGTGAGGTTGTTCAACATAATATTCCTCTTACACATATCCACTAAGAACAAAAATTTTAACATATATTTCTAATAAGTTAAAATTGATATATTATTTAAAGGATGATAAGATTTATATATATTTCAATATTTCTATCAATACAATGATTTCACCATAGTCTATCCCGTTTTCTTGATAATAACATTTAATAATAAGAGTTTATTTATTTCAAAAAATTCTTTCATTTTTGAAAAATTTATTTTCTAAAAACTAATTTTACTCGAATTATGAGAAGATGTTTAGGCCATTTAATGAAGTTATAAAATTGTTTCCTTTCAAATTTATTAAGCTCTTCTTATATTTCTTTTATCTTAATTTAATTACCTATGGAACCATCAATCATTTTGGGTTCAAGTTAAGATTAAAATGCATGATTCTACCCCATATTTCTTATGGAACATCTAGTTTTAACAGGTTGATTTACATCACCAATGATATTCATAGATTGATAATTCTTTAATATTGATCAGTTTTTAGGTAAATTGGTATGTTGATCATCAACTCTCAATCCTATAACTTCTATTGATGTTAATTATTTATATTGGAAATTTTATTATCTTACATTTGGCAGATTTACTATTACTAGTTTCAATGAACTTCCAGTAAATTAGTGGAAATATTTTTAAAAACATCATCTTGAGGATGTACATCGAGATGTTTTGTAATGATTAGAAGATATTATTAATCAAAATATAAATTAACCATATCTACAATAAAAAAATTTCTTCCGTTAAATACATCATAAGCCTTAATATTTTTATAATAACCTATAAAAATTCCTTCATCATCTTTATGAAAAAAAATTATTATGGTAATCATTATTATTTAGGATGAAGAAATTACATCTATACACTCAATAGTAAGAGAAAATTGTATTTTATCTAGTACATAACACATAATGAGTTTTGTTATTATATTTTATCTATAAAACCTGATTTATAATATAAACAAAAGTACTAAACACATTATTCTAGTAATTTATAGAAATATAACAATTAATGAGTATAGATTTAGTAATTTCCTGAAGAATTAAATTCTTCATTCAACTACCCCATTACATTGTAGTTTTATAGATGTTGAAAAATTATATGTAATACCTTTTTTAATATAAAAAGTTAAAAAATATGATTTCACAAACACACCCCCTTGATCACTATGAATAGTAATAAAAGTTAGGTTTTTCTCATTTTTAGTAGTAGCACAAAAAATATTTAAATGATTAAAAGATTATGATTTTTTATATGTGATAAATTAAAACCCAATAAATATAGTGTAATATTAAACCAAGGTATAAACATATTCATTCCCCCAATACATATAGTTTGTGTTAGAAAAAATAAATCCATGTGAACTAACAGTAATGCATAATAATTAGAGACATCACTTTTAGATTTAAATCTAAACTTATGTTTCTCACCAAATTGATAAGGATAAAAAAAATATAATTTAATGGAAATTATATTCTGATAGAACCCTATAGTTTACTTTCCTATAGTTTTTTACTAAATATGGAAATTTATAATGACCTAATATATTGTGTTACAACCAAGATAATTCTTTTTTTACTCAAACAATGCAAATTCCAATGACTTGTGTCTTCTATGTTAAGAGTGTATACATTCTCATTCCTATTGGTAGATATAATAAAAGTACGTTTTGATCATTTAATAGTACATTTATCATTCTTGAATTTCACAAGACAAACCTCATCACATAATCGATTAGTTTTGATATGGTTGTGATCAATACTTATAACGTAAAAAAAATTTCAATTAATGTTTCTATAATAAAAGAAATTTTATTAATTTCAATGATTCGTAATTGTAAATTGACTCTAAATGTAACCCTTTCACCATTCAACATTTTCAAATTCTAGAATTAGGACTTCTCTTCTGTCATGTCTCGATAACAACCACTATATCTGTGAAATTTATTTTGGAAGTTGGTACCCTTAAACTTTTCTTGAAAATAATAAAACTATGTTCTTTATACATAAACATTATTAGGACCATTTACTTTATCCATCAAAATTTTAGGAACGAATATCTTATAAAATATATTATTTTTAACATACAATAGTTATTGATATATAAATTCCTTCTAAAAACCAAAATATTGAACATTTTTTAAAGAAAAATATTAATACCAATGACCTCCTCTTGGACATTTAGTGAAAATAAGTGAACTTTTAGGTAAAAAGAAATTTGATTGGAAGTGATATTTATTAGAAGTAAAACCTATTACATTTTACATTCTATAAGGTCTAATTTTTATTTTATCAAAACATTATTTCCTAGAATTAAAAATTTAATAAATTCTTCTTTATGCTACATACTATAGATTTATGTTAAAAAAAATTATAGTCAATTAAATTCTTACTAGAATTATATTTCTTATATAATTCGATTAATATTTGTTGAAAGTTTAGAGGATAATTTTGATATACCTTTATTAAAATTAATATGTTTTTCTTCAATAAAATCATTTTTATTTTTCATATTATTAATTTATTATTTTATGAGAGTTATATATTTGGCCATTTCATGAAAATTAGTTAAAGCTTCCTCATATTTCAATGTATATAACCATTTATAATATGATATATTTTCCTTTACATATATGAATGAATTATAATAATAATACATAGTATTGCAATAAAAATTATATTCTAGAGTTAATTTCTTCAAAGCATTAGTGGTTACCTTATCTAGGTAGCACTTTTCATTATTTAAAAAGTTTTAATAGAATCAAAGTATTTTCTATTTATAATTACTAATTTATTTTAATAAACTATATATATGTTTGTGTCACCCCCATTTGTATAGAACCCTAATAATTTAAAAGAAGAATATTGTGTTCGATGGCATATATTACATGAAACCCCATACATAAATGACTTAGGATATATATTATTTAAATATGATTGATATAACCTAGCTGTTAAACTTGAAGCTATGAATATGAATAAATAAATTATGAATGAGTATATATTTTACACAAATATAAAATAAATTCATTGATTATTAATCGATAATAAATAAAAATAAAAATCCATTTAAAGTAAATAAAATATTTCAATGAAAAATAGTTTTTATATGAAAAATGAGTTTTTATCTTATATATTAAATTAATCACTATTGGTGAATAATTTTAATGAAATTTATATAATATATATTCAATAAAATGACATATCATTCATCAAATATTTTATCTAATCCTATGATAATAATAAATCCAGTAATATGGTTAATATTGTAATATTCTAAAAATATATTTCTTCAAATTTTATAAGATTATATTAAAATTAAATTATTCCCATATTAGGAAATTTATTTGAAAAAATGAAATTAATTTTTGAAATCATAATTTCAAAAATTATCTTCCATTTAGTTTTTTATAATTTTATAAAAAGATTAATTTTTGGAGGAATCGTAAAAAATACTAGTTTTTATTGAAAAATTCATTTTCGTTTAAAAATTTTTCAAAGTAATATTTTTTTTTAAAATAATCTAAATCATAAAATTATTTCAATTATATTATTTTTAAATCAATTTAGTTCATTTTAATCAATTATATGTTGAGTTTTGATATACAAAATTGTGTACTTAATAATACTTTTTCTTTGGAAAACCACATTTTCATCCTGATTTCTGGTTTAATTTTAAATTAAAATCTACCACTTATATGAATATATTTGGATTAAATTTATTCCACATTTTGAATTAGAATAATTAATATTAGTTAATAATATTAGTGTAATATTATGTCATAAATAATAGTAATGATAATTAAAAATAAACAACCATGGTTAAGGCTAAAATAGGGTTTTGTGATTTAAATGAAGATGCATTAAAATTAACTTTCCCCACCTATATGTTTTTTATAAAAAAATTGGATTTAATATTTATAATAATTGGGTCCAAATTATCAAATTATTTTCATTTATTTTTATTATTAAAATTAACTAGGTAAATAAAAAAAATAACTAATTATCGTAGTGAAAACTAAAATTGTAAAAGTATGTAAAAGTAGAGGATAAGGGAATTACATATTTAGAACATTTTTTGGGAGTTTGGGTTTGAACATAAATTACCCTAAACCCATTATTTATCATTTTTTAGGCATGTGGGATGAGAGTGACTTCCCATTATTGAATAGTTTTTGGGTATTTAAAAAAATCCAATCATCCTCAATTAGAAAATGGAACACATCTACTCACTTATTCAAATCCCTCAAGCCATTTAGGTCAAATAAACCGTACCAAAATATATCCCAATTTTTTTATCCACATTCTAAAGGTTTTGTTCTTCCCAAAATCCAAATCTTAGGGTCCTTAATAAGAGATCCAAAGAATGTTTTTCTAAGAACATTTAATCGTCTTCACTAAGCTCCTTATTTTTTACTTCTTATTTTTTCACCATAAATAAAATCATAAAAATTACAATATAATAAAAATATTAATTCCCACATAATAAAATTTTATTATTTTTCTAATAATATTTATCTGTCTCCTCCTCCATCAAATTTGAAACTAAGCCATCACTCACGTGTACAACAGGCTACTACTTCATGAACTAATGTAATTTGTTTTCAATCACTGAATCAAATTGATAGTAATAGTTATAGATATAATGACTATATATGATACATATAAGCGGATAAAAATTATTTAAAATTAATATATCACCCACTACCATACCCTATCACCATTAGGATAATGTTATTGTCACTTGTTAATACGTATGGCTGGCCGTCTCCACAAAGCGATCCGATTCATATTCTATGTCCAAATTTTAGGAATGGTTACAAAATAGTTAAATAATGAATTTTTTTGATATTTATATCATGAATATTATTCTATATATTATTTATTCATATCCTATTCATAAGAACCCGATCTTTCATGACAAAAAATGCATGAGAAAATGGAGTAGTTATCACCAGATATAATGGTCATAACAATATATTATTAATCAAAGGGTGGTTAGAAAATATAATAAGATCAAATATGATAGTATAAATATAAATATGGTTCTTTTATAAATTATTATCATGATTAAAACAACTATAAATGAGTTTAAATAAATTTTAAATAAAGGGAAACATGAGGTAAGGTATTTGGTCTCAATTTCCTTTCATTGAGGGATATTTTAATGTTAAAAAATAATATATCTTTTTTGGATTATATAATACCCATTTTACATGTAATATCATGATCAATTATTATTTAATGTTATTTTTTATATCAATTTTAATTATTTCTTCCAAGGTTATTGGACATGAAAGTAACCAAGTGGTAAGGAATTTCATTACTCAATTTCTTTTCATTGGGTTATATTTTTTATTCAATGTATTTAATATTATAAGATTATGTGTGTAATTAATTTTTATTATTTTATGTTTATTTTAAAAAAATATTTTAATTTTAATTTAATATAGATAATCTATACATTTATTTATGCTCCCTTAAAATTTATGATCATTGTAAGAGATTTCATCTCAATTTTTACTCTATTGAGACAAAATTTGTATTATGCACCTATTTATTTTTATGAGGTGTATCTACTAAAAATTTTTTATGTTATATAATGAATATATTAATATTAAATTTATTTAATGCTTTTTTTGTCATGTATTTCATGGGGATTATCATTCAAAAGTTATCAAAGAGGTAAGGGTTTATACGCCAATATTATTTTAATCATGATTGTTTATGCTAGAATTTATATTGATGAAGATTACATGATAATTATCTAATAAAACCATTTAATGTTACTCTCCTATAGTTATTCAAAAAAAAATCAAGTCATAGTACAATTTTCCTTTCTTTGATACTTAAAATGATAGAGAAAATGTTTTCAAGAAAATACACCTTTATTTCCCTCTTCGGCCAAAAATTATTTTTCTTCAAGAACCATGTTTTCTAAAAATATTTTCAAGAATACTTTTATTATTATCCATTGATTTGTTAAATAATTTTTTTAACAATGTTTTTTTATTTAATATTTTAACAATAAACATCATATCATTTTCCAAACAATGTGTTTTTTGACTTATCTTTAAATAATGTAAAAGGAAAAATTATTTTAACATAGTGGATAAGAGATAAAATTTCTTTCCATCAAAACCACTCATTTATTTGAAGTTTCATTTACAATATTCTATTATTATTTTTTTAGAAAAAATTTTCTATAATATTCTGAAAATGATTATTTTTAGAATAAATTTTGAAAGTTAAAAGGAAATTCTTTTTGAAGAATTTTTTTAATTATATTTTTTAAGGTATTTCTATTTTTTAGAGACACCAGCCATTTATTTTACATATACTACACTAGGGATATGTTATAATGATACCATTATTATTAATTTAATGGATTATTTATGATTATTTTCAGCAATTAAAGTATTAACATTCACTTTTATGATTAATTTTATTACTATTAAATTTCACTTAAAAATTCATTTTCTTGTTATTATTAAAAATTTCATTTCCAAAAAATATCCATATTCTTTACCATTAAAATTATTATTGATTAAACCACATATTATTTCAAAATATTGTGTTTTCTATGGATTTTATTCTATTAACTATGGAAAATATTGATAAATATGAATTCTTTACTCAACATAAATATTTATAAATAAAGAATATTATTTATTAATTAAATAGATCAATAAATATATGATGAATTCATAGGAAATGAAGTTAAAATTAACGATCAAAATTATATATACCCTTGATTCACCGATAGGTCTCATGATATGAATCGGTAAGCTAGCATTAAATGTTCTATATTTATGGTTTTAAAGTGTCTTGGAAAAAGTTCTTGATAGTATAGGTATCATGATGTATATGATTATGAATTACAATATTAATAATTTAAATCATTGAGAATTCAGTTATTATCATCCATGAGATCACAAAATTTATATTATCCATAAATTAGCTTCATGGTCATGTGATTATTTATTTGAAATTATCTGATCATCATTTATTCCTTTTATATTATTCATCATACAAAATTTATTGATTAAATGTAATGCTTTTTAGTTATATACATTTCCATATTGATTATAAATTACCGATTCATGATAGATTCCATAGTATATAGCCCTAACTAAGAATCTGAGCTCACCCTTATTTGGTTTCCTTTTCTTAGGATATAAATGAGTAATATTTTTATAGGTCCAAGTATATAGAATTATTACTATCACTGTGTCATTTTTTATGTTTTGAAATGTAATGTTATATTAAAGTTTTTATTTAGTTTACCAAGATAAGTAAACTATATGGTTCTTTTGGGATGTGATCATTTGTACCATTTTCCAATTTTTTAAAGTAACCACCAAATTTTGGAAATAGGAGTTGGAGTATTTAGAATTGGCACTCCATGTGTCCACATATTTCAATATCTTTTCCCCTTTTATTTTATATTATATTCATGAATTTATATCATTATTCATTAATTAAGGACAATTTTTTCTAATATCACCTCTATTTTTAAATTCATAACAAATCGCATCTAAACAATACTTCTTATCATATTATCATTTTATTTCAATCAGATTTTTATTCCATAAATTTTTATTATTGACATGTTTAATCATTATTCTTGTAAATTGAACAAGTTCATTGTCAGCGTCATCTGAACTTCTATAACCTTTATTCTCACACTTATTCTTTGATACTTTAGATTTATAATAATTAACTTCAGAAGTAAAAGTTTCAGAAGTAGAATTAATCAATATAGAAGGAAAATCTACTCTATCCCCCTATTGTTTCTAATCATTTATCATTAGTCCTGTTTTGTATTTCATTAATGTATTAATTAATTCATCCAAATGTAACTAAGTCAAGTGTTTATTGTCATCGATGAATTTCCTCTTTTACTCTCAAAAAATTGACATAATTTCCATATTATTTTATATTAGGTGGTATTTTAAAAATTATTTCTCACCCAAAGATCATAAACTATTTACAATAGTGATACATTTTTGATGCATTAGTGCTATTTCACTAACAAGAAAATCAATGGCCTGATAATCTACTCTGAATGTGGATATTTGAGTTTAAAAAACATGATAATTCTAAGTTGATAAGTTTATATCTTCTTATAAATTCCATTATCCATTTTACAATATAATTTCTATCTATATTTGTTCTTGGTCATAGGATGTAACAAGTTATTTTGAAATTTATGATTTACTTGATATTCCATCTTTTCTTCACAAGGAAAATGAATAATATATTTCTTCAGAACATTATAATTTCCAATAATTATGATAATATTTTCATCTATAGTTTCAATAATAAAGGACTTAATATAGACACTGGATTAATCATAATCTACTTCATCAAAATTAAGAGGTATGTTCAGATAATAATTTTTAAGAGCTCGTACCGAAAAACTAGTCATCACATAAACAAAATATTTCCTCTACCAAAAATGTTATTTTAATTGAATTAGATTGAAAATACAATGAAAAAAATTAAAAATATCATATTATCATGTAGATACATCATTTTATACCAAATATAATGTAAGTATCGGTAAAAAATAAAAAAATTCTATAATAATAGTAGAGTTAGGATTTGACACCAAATGTTAGTATTAATAAAATATTAGAATAATAATGAGTTTCAAAACTAGATAGAAACTAGTAATAATACCAAATTTATACCCATGTTTTTAATTTAGGTAATATATAGGGGGTTAATTTTAGTTTAACCAAAACTTACAAATTTTTCCTACACCTAATGTCTTGGTTGATAAAATTTATAAAATAATGATTAATTCAAAAATATCATGGAAACAAAGTTTGTGTTGTGGAACTATAAACTATGTGAAGTACCCTTATAATATTGAAGATAATATTTTCACAAGCTTTTGAATGTCTATAAATAGAAATGTAATAAAAAGAGATAAAAATTTTAAACACCCATTAATTTCAAAATGAATACTTCAAAAGTCAGAAACAAATTTATGGAGTATTGATTTGCAAATAAAATACCCATTTAATGCATATATTGAAACATATATTAAAAAAATTATAAGTTAGATATTTAAATAGAATCCAAGGTATAAAAAAATTAAATTTTTTATAAGGAATAATTTATTTTATACATTTATGAAGGTTAACCTTCCATTCCTCGAAATCCCTTGAATAAAACATATCATTAAGTAAAGTTTTATGTCCCCAAAACACTCTATATTTCTTGATCCAGAACCCATTGATCGTGAAAGATTAAAAAATTATTAATTTTAAGATAAATACTAATATTTTTACAATATATCCTCAAAAGAAATTAATATTAATAAAACCCCTAGAAATAAAATATTCATAATGATTAGAATCTCCATTGGAAAAAAGAAATTATATGAATTCAAAAAAATTATCAATATTTAAAATTCTCTATTACTATTTTATATTTATTATTTCTGATTCTTAAGGATTCAACCGTATTTATATATTAAGTTGTAACAAATATCAACAATAAAATTTCACAAATCAAAGTGTTAGTTGCAACATAATCTATTGATGATCTTATCATATTATTTTATATACCAATGTAGTTAAACCAACACCACTATAATGTTCTAGAATCTAGTGATTTTAATATATTCATTAATTTCGTAAAAATAAATTTCTACAACCCATAAATACTTCTCTAGTATTTTAGTTATTATAAATTCATTCATCAAAAAGACAACATATAAAATGAAAACCAAGTTAAATATTGTTCATATAAAGTGTATTCTAATTTCTTAAACTTAGAAAGAATGAAATTCAATGATTCAACTTACTGAGAATGATCTAAATGATTACATAATGAAAAAATCAAAAAAATATTCAAACCAAACCTATTATATAAAACTGTACACCCTTTAATCTCAATCCAAAAATATTCCACTAGTACTATTGAAAAATTGAATTAAACATACAAAAGTGAAGAAATTGGGTGGAAGAATGAACAAGCCCAAATATCAACTTTTAAGAATAATCCAAATATATTTCTAATCATTCCATGAATCATTGTGTTTTGAGATATATGGTTTATATTGGGGAAGCATACCTAGGTAGCTATGGTAAGAGGATAACTATTCATATGAAAAGTAAAGGACCATCAGAACATTGAGAAAGGAAAACAATTTATAAACCATGAAGGATTAATCCAAGATGATACTAGGTCATCCTTGATCCCAAATAATATCATTATATGATTTGAATCTAGAATACATACAATTTACCTTTCCTACAAACCCTGCGAATCGAAAATAAACATTTAAAATATGTCAACTGAGCGATCAAAATTTATAAATCAAGATAGTAGGGATAGATTCAAGATTTAAAAGGATTAAATGATCTCAAATTGGGATATCAATAGCTTTAGGATTTTGTAATCTCACAAAGAAACCTTAGGTAATAATGTGATTTCAATAATGGTTAAGGGAGGTTCAGGTTGGTGAAGGGAACATATATTTAATTCCAAGATGTTGGAGGTGTAAAGGTGCATCCCCCATTCCCCACTATTGGGGGAGGGATTGTAGTAGTGGTTATGTCACCTTCTCTATCTCATCTGTGTCCTCAAATAATAGAGAGAAAAATATTTAGACCAATTATCCTTATAAAATAACAATATAAATAAGAACATGTAATTTTAGAAGGGTTAATTCTATAGTGGGTTTCAAACATAATGAACTCATTGGAAACATAATCATATTATATAATAAATGATTTTAATTTACCCATTTTTTCTATATTTTATCCTTTATTTTTATAACATAATATACATTCATGTAAAAAATAAAAATTACAAGCTACAATATTTTATATGTAATATAAAAGTTTATCAATATTTTATAACTACCATATCCTTTTATTTAAAATTTTAGTTTAAGTAATAGTTTAGTAAAGGAATAAAATAAAAATATATAATTGTTATTATTATGTGTGTGTGTGGGGGGGGGTGTGATAAATACACATACACAAAAATATAAACATATGTGACAATTACAAAAAACACACACACACACAGATATATATATATATATATATATATCGTTGTGTGTGTGTGCATGGTAATTATTTATGTGCGTGTGTAGAAAACAAAAATCTAGAAAACTGGAGTCAGTATTTATATTAAATTATTGGTGTAGAATACATGAGTTCCCACTAGATCTAACAACTTATTAGTGTTGGAAGACTATATAGATACATACATTACATTTGAAAACATATGATACAGCATAAACACATTGTGAGAACATAATTATCCATTGAATCATATTATTGAAAATTATACATTGTTCTTCTCCAGGTTTCCAAGGGAAATGAAAAAAATAAAGGGTTCAGATTCTCATTTGGAAGTATCATACAATAGAACCTATCATAACATAACATCTCATAAAAAAAATTCTAGTGATAAATAAACAACATAAAGTCTTCATCAACTGAAAAGTATGGAATTTTATATCCTTTCAAATAAATAAAAACATATATAACAATAAACATTAATATCATATTGATAGAATACATAACATTGGAAATCAAAAACATGCTTTCAAATCCTTTTTCCAAAACACTGTACTGATATGGGGAGTGGTATACACCAAATACCAAGGTATTTTATCTCATGAGACCAATTTCTATTCTAATGAAATATATAATTCTGGGAACCAATAATAAATTAATTAAGTTCTACGTATTCAACATAAGATTCAACCAAACAATACATTACATTTTCTAAGGAACATTTTCCTAAATAAAAACATGGTTATCTATATAAGGAAAGACAAAGAAATAAATAATTTTTTATTCAGTATAATAATGTTTTTTTAAAAGAAAATACCTTAAATAACTTATATGTTGTGTGGTATTTTAAAATTAATATAATTTACACTTATAAAAGAAATATAGTGGTTAGGGTACATTCAATGTGATGGGTTATCCATGGAAGATAATAATGGGGTTCAATAGTTTTAATTGGTAGGATACCAACACAATGGTAATAAAAATACATCATCGTGGTTCATAAAGATAATGTGAATATGCAAATGTATATCCCTTAGGAGTGTCTATCCAAATAGACCATATTAGGTCCACTTGTCATACATCAGAGTGATGATTGAGTTAATGAACAACCAACCCTTTTTCTGTAAAATTTATTTAAGGACAACATATCCTATAGTCACATCCATTTTCTAGTATCTAGTAATGGTTTTATTTTTAATGAAACTACACACACATTCAATTTAAAAAAATATAGTGTTATTTTTCCACAATAGAAAATATTGAGTTTTACAATGGCTTTGGTAACTCTTGTATCAGATTAATATGAGTGAAATATGAAAATATAAAATTTCAAATCCCTAAAATTATTTAGTAATAATTTTAAAAGTATTCCATATAAATTTATGCACCACACAAAAGGAAATAAGTGGTGAATATAGAATGAGACCCAAATAATTAAAATTGAGATGAAAAAACTGACTTATATCTTAGATAAAAAATAAATCCTAACCCATTGAAAGATAGATATTCAAATTGATATTCAAATACCTTGACTAAAAGTATTTCATGATATGAAATCTCAAAATTTTTTTATATACACCACATATAGAAAATTAGGTGTATAATACAAAACATTTCTCAAAGAGAGGAATTTGATAGGAAAACCCTAACCACTTGTCATGTCTTCCTTGAAAATAAATTATCCTCCTATATAAAAATGATATTAATCATAATATCTTCTTCCATAACCTTAAATATATCCAATTTCATTTATAATCTTCATA
Organism: Viscum album; assembly: GCA_963277665.1. Classification (NCBI taxonomy): domain Eukaryota; kingdom Viridiplantae; phylum Streptophyta; class Magnoliopsida; order Santalales; family Viscaceae; genus Viscum; species Viscum album. The sequence goes on along the minus strand of OY728150.1, from coordinate 1,873,672,143 downwards.
AATATTCATTCTATATATGAATTCTAAGGATTTTCTACATTAGGTGTTTATAGTTTGGATCATTTATACTGGTTTCATTATAGCGATGTTTTCATTCATTCCTTTTACAAATTTCATCATTAATTTATCATTAAATTAGTTTTTATATATTATTTATTATTATATATGATGTTTTTATTACATTTCAAGAGTTTTTAGTCTTTATGATTGAAGATGAAATCGATAACAAAAATGTTTTAGGGATTATTGATGATCAAAGTGTGTTTTTTAATTAATATAATTATTATTGATATAATATATCAATTATAAAAAATAATTAATTAAAATTTTATATCATGTTATACCATTAATCATTTTCCCCTTTCCATCCATGATATAAATTCATTTTATCATTCATGTGAATTGTTAAACAAACACAAACACGAACATAGCCTTATTTAATGAATGATTATGATGTAGTTTTGTTTTTAAAATCATTTTAATATAATCTAAATGATATTTTTCTATCATTTAATAGTTTGGTATATTAGAATTATAATCTATTTGTATGAATAAGTAATGTATATGAAAATATTAAATATTTTAAATAAATGAATTTCCCCTTTACAAGCTTTTTTTATGATTAAATTAATAATGATCATTTATTGTTCATAACATTAATACGTATAAAATTATAATTTACTTAACATTAATGATTTCATAAACATAAAATTTTCTAAATAAATCCATTCTAACAACCATAAATTATGGGTGGTGATAGAAAATGAATTTTATTTATCATGGTAGTAGTAGTCTGCACGTACGCACGTACATTGATTTTGGTTTTCATAATGGATGTGATAGATGAATAGAAAATTATAATAACCTTAATATAGTAACATTATATTACAAAAACAAGACAAATATTAATATATTAGTTCTTATATATTAAATTTGAATGAAGATAATTATGAATAAAAAATATGAAGTGGATAATATTCATGTCGAGGAATAGAATTTGCCTTGTAATTATCCATATAAAATGAGTTCATTATTCTAAATAATAGTGGATAGAATCTTTTTAATTTCAGATAGAGTTCTATGAGGAGAAAAGAACTGCTGTTTCACGGATAAATTTAATGTTATGGTGAGTTTTCGAGTTAGGGGGTGTTAATCTTCTATAAGTGAAGAGAAAGTTATTTTTGGGAGTAACCCTCACATTTTTATAATGAAATGTTAATATTAATGGTTTAATAGAAAAAATGAAAAATATAGGAGGATAAAATAAATGTGGGTTTAAAATCACATCAACAATCACTTTTAGACAACCTTGAGTTTTTATGGTCTTTTGTTTTAACTTTTTCACTTATAGTTTTACCTTGGTAATTAATTTTTAAAATTAGTAATTAATATTAATGACATAGATTAAGTTTGAACATTTTATATAATTTAATCTGCATGATTCCAAATTTGAAAATAATTTTATAAAATAAACATATGAAGGTGTGAAAAATTAATTTTAAAATAAACACACATAATCATGTAAATTTTTTTATAAAAATTATTTTTGAAATAAATATATTTATATACTAGAGAAAATTATATTTTATAATAATTTTAATTACATAAATTGAAGTATTATAAAGAAATAAATGTTTTGAGTCTTTAAAGGGAATCTAAAATCAAATCTCACATTGAAAATACATGATTCAAATAAAAGATTGAAAAAAGTTTTTATTAATGTAAAATTTGACTTTAGTTATGAAAATGATATCCATATGTTTCCTTAGTTCAAATAATATTTCAAAATATATAATACCATTCCAAAAATTCAAATTTGATTACTTAAATGGTTTTTTAAACATATAGATCATTATTATATAATGATAAAGTTGTACAAATTAAAAGTTTCATGAAAACCATATTATTTAATACAAACCATACATTTCAGAAATAGATAAAAATTCAAAATAAGATAATTTTGATATGATTAATTAAAAAATTAATTTAACATGGTCAATTTAAAATTTTAAAATTTAACTTTTAAATAAATACATGAATAATGGATCTTTAGAGTGTGCATTCTGAAATTGTTAAGGAATATACAATTTATCTACTATAGTAGCATCTCGGGTAATACATTCACCCCATTAAATAATTTCATACTTTAAATTAAGTTATATATAAATTATTTAAAAAATGTGTACATTCATTCCTCATAGCTTCTTCAGTCTCTTAGGTTGCCACTTATAGTTTGTGATTTCTCAAATAGACTTTCCCCAATTGAGTTGTCTAATTACACAACACTTGATCTTTGGTGTCAAGAATCTAGACATCTTAATAATTATAAGAAAATTCAGGGTCCAAATTTATGTTTCATTTGATGTGAGAACATATGTTAGATCTATAATATATTTCTTGGGTAATGAAACAAGGAATAAATCATGTAATTTAGATGGTTTAGTGCCTTAACCAATCAGTAAGCTATAGATCCAATTATTTCTAATATTTTAAATGTCCTAAAGCACCTAGGGATTAACATACCCTTTTAAAAAAATATTATAACTCCCTTCCAAGGTGAAACCATTAAGGATACATGATCCCCAACATTAAATTAATTGTCTTTATTTTTTATCATCTTATCACTTTTTTCTTCCCTAGGATGATTAAATATGATTATAAATAGTAAATAATTTTATATCAATCTTATCTAAATGATTTGAGATAACTATAATTATTTCTCCAACCTCCTCCCAACATGTTGGAGTAAGAGACCTCTTCCCATTAAATTATTTACATAGTTCAATCTCGATTATCGAATAGATGATATTATTGAATGAAAATTCTACCAAAGGTGGATATTGATCCTACATAAATTGAAAGCTATGATAAAATTATCTCATCAATTCATCCAATGTACGGATAGAAAACTAAAACTACTCATCAGTTGGGGGATTATAAGTGGTTATTAATTGTATCTCAGTGTTGATATCCCTTTGAATAATCTTCTATAATTTTAATATTAACTGAGGGTTACAATCAAATAAAATTGATAGCAGTGCCCCATGAAGCCTTATGATTTAACTGATATAGAGATATATATAGTGCTCAATGGGTAGATCTTCTATTTTTTATAATAAATGAGAAGACTTAGTAATATGACCAATGATGACTCATATAACATCATTCTTCTTTGGAGTCTTTGGGATCCACTGACAAAGTCTATAGTAATATTTTCCCACATCCATAGATGTATAGGTAAAGGTTGTTTGAATTTCTTAGGATAGTCTATTTCATCCTTTAACTATTGGAATACTAAGAATCTTGAAAAATACTCTTCAATTTACCTCTTCATACTAACCCAAAAAAAATTCTCTTAAATCCCTATACATCATTATACTTCTAGGGTGTGTGGGGAAATTTCATATAGGTACTTAATCTAGAAGTTCCCTTTTCAAATTTTGTATGGATGGAACACAAAACTTTTCACCAAACTTTAAAAATCATACTAAATCTATCAATTTACCATTATTTACCGATTTAATATTCCATTGTAATTTCTCATAATCATTTTGGGAATTTCCTATATTTTCTAGTGAGGATATTTTAGAAATTTCATGAAAAATGAATTATGGTTCCCCTATTCTAAAAAATACCATATCCATATTTACTATATCTATGATTATAATATAATTTTTAATACTCATTATTTTCAAAAATCCATGGTCCTTCATACTCAATTCATTATCTACCATTTTTTCTTTTTAGGGTGGTGTTTTATCGAGCAATCATAGTCCTAGAGTATTTTTCCACGTTATGATATCCTTTATGGAGAAGACGTACTTTAAACTCTTATGGTCCATATATATATATCGAATCTATCACCATAGAGGTAGTGTCCCCTAATTTACAAATAAAATATTATAGCTTCTATATCAAATTTATGAGTTGGATAGTTTTTTCATGGAATTCAAATTAAATTGATTCATATATCATCCCCCTATGATTTTACACTGGGACACAACCAAGTCCTTTCTTTGATGCGTCACTATATATTACTAATAACTTCTTATTTTATTGTAAATTTAATACTAGTGCATAAATAAGTCTCATATTGATCTCTTAAAAACAATCCTCACACTCAATTTAACATGTTAATTTAACCCCTTTACGTGTCAACTTGGTTAATGGGTTAGCCAACTGAGAACAATATTAAATATACCGCTAATGGTAACCCACTAAACCTAGGAAACGTTAGATCCTGATTATGTTATTTGGTGTAGGGAATTATTTGACTAATGTTTTCTTTGAGGGAGCAATATATATTTTATACATAGAGACTATATGACCAAGAAAAGAAACTTCATTGAAACAAAATACACACTTATTATATTTCCCATACAATTCTTTTTTCTGATGGTTGCTATAATTATTTATAGATAAATATCAATATCTTTATAGATATTAGAGTATATCAAGAAATTTTTAATTAATTATAACAAAAATTTATCAAGATAATACTTGAATTCTGCATTCGTTATATCCATAAAGACAAAAGGTTTATTAGAAAATGAAAAAGTAATTTTCATTAACTCACAATGTCTATACCTAGTTTGAAATGTCATCTTTGGTATATCATCCCTCTAAACCCTTAGATGTTGAAAACTAGAGAGAATATCAATCGTATAAAAGTATTATTACCCTCAAAGTTTATCAAATAAGACATCAATTCATGGTAATGGATACTTATTCTTTATATTGATGGCATTTATCTCCATATAATTGATGCCCAATCTCATGGGACAGTACTTGTTTTTCTTGAATTAAATAAGGGCTCACCATGGTGAAACGCAATGGAATATAACTTCATTATCACATAAAACTTGTTTCAATTTTTTCATCTCTACCATCTACACTACTGTTATTGTATGGGAAGTTTTAGATACATTCCTTTCATTATGAAAGAGTTCAATACAAAACTCAACTTCTATATCTGTTCTTCAAAAAAAATATTAATGAATTTTTATACCATGGGTACATCATATATTTTAAGGATATATTTATTATCCATATATAATTATTGATCTTAAAATATTAAAATAATATAATAATTTAGAGTCACTAGGGGGTTCATACCTTATTTAGTTGATGAATTTTCCATTATAAAGTCAAGATATTTCTCCTCACCATCACAAATAATAATATTCTTCTATTGGAAATAAATATTTTAATTATAATTAAAATGATATCCATATAAAAGAAAAAATATAAGTCCACTGTAGGTATAATAACCAAGTTTAAATATAGGATACTCTCATGCATCATAATTGGAATTTCCTAACACATTTTTATTGCAGTGAGATTTATACTTAGTGTCCCAATTTAAAACTCCCTCACTAGGGTTTTGAGGAAGAATTTGATTTTGTTTTGGAAAACATGGAAGATATAACCGAATGTGAAGATATAGAATAAAATAAAACATTAGATAACATTTATGATATGATTAGAGAACCATACAATAAGTTATTAGAAACTTCGACTTCAGAAGTGGTAACCACATAAACTTGTCCTTAATAACATGGAATTTTCTAAGTTAAATTCCCTTGAAAATTTGGGCGTTGGTTGGTATAATATTCCTTACACTAATAGTTAAAAAATTGAAAATAAATATATTCTATATTTGTTTTCATTCATGATATTGATGTAATTTTCTTCATTATTCTAACATGCTCTAGGTATCTTCCTGTAAGCCCTATATTGTTTCTTTCCACAACAATCACATGTAAATAATCCAACCCTTCTTTTCTACCCATTTGTTATAATATTCATCCCATGATTATTAGTTGGAATCTTCTTATCTTGATTTACATTGAATAAATACATCCTAGAGAATACATTTTTTATCTGAAAGTTAATTGATGATGTATCCTTATAAGAAGAAAATGGTTGAGAGTCCAATTCACTTCAATGTCTGGGTTTTAACCCATAAAAGAATGATCAATCCTATTTTCCATTCTATATACATAGTCTATAATATGTATATATAACCTTTTAAGTTTATTCTGGTACTTAGCAACATCTTACACCTACATTTTTATAAGATTTATTAACTTCCTTTCTATTTATACAAATTTCTCATGGGAAATTATTTTCCATTGAATACATCCTTAAAAGTTCCCCATTACAACCACTTTATCTCATCTTCTAGTTCAATTTTTTTTTGAATTAATGACTGCTATTTATTTTTATCTCTCTTTATATGATATATCATAATAATGAAATTTTCTTTTTCACTATATCCCAATGTGAGAAATATTTTTTATATGGACTCGATACATTTTTTAGTTACTAATATATTAGTTTTACCATAAAATGTTGAAGGTTGTTATCACATTAATCTATCTAATATACTATACCATGTTGTAGATTACTAAGACACTCTATGTAGGACAATTTATTTTTCATAACCTAGATCAACTTCCATAATATGGTTGTGATCATATTACCATCAACTCTACTTCATCGACTTATTTAAGGGAACATTCATTTATTGACTATTAATGTTGATATGGTTCCCAATACTCGTATTAGTATTTATCATTTTACAATCACATATAGATAATTATCTCATAATAATTAATTTTAAAATATAATTCCAATTATTTTATCTAGAGTATTCTCTATAAATATTGAGTGTTATTCATAGTACTTGTGTTGTCTATCTGGGTTCCTTTAAATCTAGTTCCCATGGTTCCTACAAAACTTGATCTAATATGAATTATAATTTCCTAGACTCAAGAAACCCAAAAATATAAGTTATATTAAATTATTGGAATATAATATAAGGGTTCTTATAGGATCCAACAACTTAGTAATATTGGATGACAAGATACACATATATATTACATTTTAAAACATATGATATAGCATGAACACATTATAAGAAAATAATTATCCCTTCCAACATATCCTTGAAAACTAGACATTTTCCCCTATTATTTTCTTAGGGAAAGGGGGAAAATTAGGGTTAGCTTAGATATATAGTGAGGAGTAGCATTCAATAATATCTATTTTTACATAAACATGGAATTAATGATATGGATAGATTAAATAAAAAACATGCAATCATAATAAATTGAAATTGATGTAATTTTATATCCATGACAATAAATTAAAAAAATATAAAATTAATCATTGATCTTATATGGATGGAATTTATAATGTCGGATATCAAAACATAATGTCAAGGACTTGTACCAAGACACTATATTGATATAGGGAAAGGTATAAACCAAAACTCAAGATGGATTTACTCATGATAAATTTTGATTCATTGAGGGGATATATAATTCTGGTCTCCTCCCATCACCAGACTAAGTCTAATTCATTCACTATAAGATTCAATAAGAAGTTATATACCATTTCCAAAATAACCAATGGTTGAATAAAAACATGGATATCCATATAATGAAAAACATGGAAAACACATACTTATCCATTCAATTAAATAATGTATATGTTTAGTAAACATCCCTTAATAAACTTATAAGCTATGGGGTATCATCAAAGTGATGTAAGTACAATTGTTAAAAAAATAGTGGAAAGGGTACTTTAAATGTGTTGGTTTATCCATGGAAGATAGTAATTTGGTTCAATAGTTTTAATTGGAATTATACCTATGAAGTTGAAGGAAAAATTATTCATCATGGTCCATAAATACTATGTGTATATTCTAAATAATATCCCCTAGAGTGTTTATCTAGTTTTGAAATATTAGGATGAATCATCATGCATCATGGGGTGATTGGGACCATAATCAACCAACTTTTTTTGGGGTGATTACAACTAGTTTTATCTATTTCATAGCTTCTTACACATTCTAGTATCTAGATAAGGATGTATGTTCTAGGAAACTACCAAAATGTAGGATTTTTTTTCCACCAAGGAAAATATTTCTTCTAAAATTGTTTTATTAACTCTTGAATAAAATGTATATAAGGAAGGGATAACAATATATATATATATATATATATAATAAAATTATTGAGGAATAAGGTAAAAAATCTTTCTTATAAATATATGAACCAAACAAAAATAAATAAGTTGTGAATATTGGATGTGTCCTATGGAATAAAATTTGAGATGGAAAAACCAACTTATGGATGGGGTATGAATTCCATAAAAAACCTATGTAAATAGAGGGATTAAAATTTATCTTCAAATACCATGAATAAAAGTAATTTCATGACCTAACATTTCAAATAAGGATTATATACAACACATAAAATAAATTCTATAGATAATACAAAACATGACTCAAAGAGATGAATTTGAGATGGAAGACCCAAACCCATTTCAATGACTCCCACGAACTTACTTTAACATTATATATAAATAAAATAGATATATTAAACTCATAATTCATAAAATTAATCATTTATACTCTTCATAAATATAAATTCTTTTTTGGGAAAAATCCCTCAAAGAAACATTATCGTGTTTTTGCATTGATTGTGTTTGTTGACAAAGTGGGTTTCCAAGGTTAGTTTTGGTGTTCCAGAGTGATTGTTGACAAGTTATGTTTAAGAAGGTCTAAGAAAAAAGAATTCTATAGTGAGGGTAAAAAATTTGTGTATACAAGGTGATGTTGTTTCTCAGTGTTTCCAAATTTTTATGTTCAGAATTTGGAGGATGGACAAAGGTATTTTTTTTCCAACGGAAGTATCTCGATATAAATATAAAATGTTGTGCACAAGGGTAAAGATGTTTCATGAAGTTGTGAATAAGTAAATATTAGGGGAAATCATACCAAAATTTGGTAAAAATGAGAATTTTTCACACATTTTAAAAGTTTTCAAAAAATGGTTTTGCACGACACAAGATAGAGAGTTTTGCGTGCCCGTGAAAGAGAGTTACGCCCCAAATAGAACATCAAAATTAGAAGTTCCGTCATAATGTAAAATTTGCATGTATAGAGGAAGGATTGTATTTGTTTTATTTGTAGGTTTGATAAGGTATATAAATAGGTGTTTTCCCATCTCATTTGAGCAGCTCAACCCTTGGAGATAACCAGGGCTCGAAATCGCGTAAGAGTTGTGGAAAAAAAAATCATTGCACGAAACAAAAAATAATTTATTAGTTGAAAAAAATACACGTGTCTATAAAACCAATGGATTTTCATGAAAGGTATATAATTTTCACACAATAGGAAGTTCTGTGACAATCCAAAATGAGGTGTAAAACATATTTAGTTGAGAGTGAAAGTGGTATTATTATAGAGAGTGAAAGTGGAACATAATGATGCACCAAATGAGGTGTAAAACATATTGACTCAAGTGAAAAAAAATTATATTCTTCTAAAGGTGCAATGAGCATGTAACGACACAATATTTTTTTAAAAGGAAATTACTTTCTTTTGAATATGTCATAATCACATTAACTACTAAGTTCTATGAGACCCTTAAAACATAAGTTTTTCACTTCTGGGATGTGAATTTCAAAAATCCGACATACACAGTCGCGATCAGTAAGTTATTTAGAGTCCAATAAGAAAAACTTAATTTTTAGTGAATAGTAACCTACCCTTATGAATAGTAAGATACCTTTTTGAATAGTGATATACCCTAATGAATAGTAACCTTACCTATGATAATATATAAACAATATTCAAGTTGAAAGTATGATATACCTATATTTTAGAATAAGTTAATGAATGTTCTAAAACTGGATCTTGATAATAAATTATGATTTTAATTAAATATTAAATTAATAATATTTAGAAAATTATTTTTGAAAAATGGGGTTCATTTTTGGATTCTACACGTCAAAAAATGGTTGGGGTAAATTTTTGGTATTTTTCTGAAATACTAGATTTTTTTATGAATAGTGACATGCCATAAATTGCAGAATTAGGATAAATGCACTAATTATAGAGTCATGTGTGATGTTACACTGATGTAAGCCCACTTGGTTCGGGACCACATTATAAAATTACTATTAATGGTCATAGAAGACTCACTATTACTTGTCTTAAGGAGAAATAATAAATTAATGAGTTTTATATTAAGAAATCCCCTCTCCTCCACTATAAAAACCCCCTCTCACACCCCATCTTCCAATCACTCCTCTAAAGACTTTTCCTTCTCCAAATTATGTCCAAATACCCTCTAAACCTCATTTCCCACGTCCTGAAATATTTGGTCTCATTAAAAGACCAAAACCTCTCCCTTAAGGAGGCTCTCAAGGAAGTTTAGTTCAAGAGGTAAATTCCTCTTTTCAAATATTTGTCTTTCCTTTCAAGTTCTTTTATTTTCATTTTATATTACCTATATTTATCTAAATTTTGTGATGACTTCAGTACCTTATATTTACTATAATGTTTCCATGATAGTGGAATAAGTTATCATCATCTCCCTCTTTTTACCTTCTTTTATACTAGTAGCAAGAACAACATCAGAGATGTTTCAATTTTACACATTCAAGGATGATGGACTTTCGATTTCTATTATCATTATAAATTCTGGTCATGAAACCATTATTGTTATGGTTAAACCATATTATTATGTATAATATAACCTATTTAATATTCTGTAATTCCTTTTTTCAAATGGTATTAGGTTATACAGAAAAATGAGTTCGGTGTAATCAAAACCCACAAATTAACCGAGACAATTATCATTAAAGTTCTATATGTTAATTCATCCTCATTACATGTAACCAGGTTATATAAATGACCAATAACACCTATTTATGTTCATAAATAATATATAATTTCAATTATGTAGTTTTAAATTCATTCCACTTACTTAAAAATAAGTGAATCGTAGATGAAAATAAAGAAAATGAACACTCTGAAACGACGAAATTCAATACAAAAACATGTCAATAAAGACATAAATGCACTAACCAGAATTATGGTAAACTAAATATATGTCTAATAGGTTCTGAAATATTTTATTAACAAGTATAATTTCATATTCTAGGAGCTTAAGTACAAGAGCGGAACACATTTGGAGTTAAGGTAAGGGTTTCTTCATCTCACTACCATTTTCGTGAGATTTTCCATATTCACTACTAACAATTTTTTATGGTGTATGTATACTGACCATTGATTCAAAATATCATGAATATATTTATCTTCATTTTATTAAATCTATAATAAATATGTTATTTATTTTTGGGGCATACGAATCTTTTTATTACAAAGTGGTAAGGGTTTTCCACCCGAACATCAATTTTCATTCGGGTTACTTTTATTGTCTAATTTCCTCAATTAAATTATTATGTATTGTTATGTACTCATCATATATTATCTGTGAGTATCATATATATGTCTAAAATTCAGAACCCTTTATTATTTTTGTTGTTAGTTACATGTTTTAAAAGGAACTTTCAAAATTGTTTCCAAAATACAAGCCCGATTCAAGGGAAGTTCTCAAATTCTTATCTATTTTCAAGGGCACTATATAACATGTTTTTGGAAACCATTATCTTTATAAAATCACTCATTTGATTATGAAAATAATATCTTACTTCACTTCTAGTTTTATACAAATATTTTCCAAAAGAACTCTTCTTTTCAAAATAAAAGAGTATTTATCTCACGAATTGCTTAATGATTTTATAAGAGTATTCTCGTCAGATTCAACACTATTATTGATTCTTATGTATTGTTGGGATTAATAATATATGATGTCATATACCATATTTTATTGAATGGTTTATGACTAACTTTATTGTGGACGATATATCCTAAAACCATTCACTGTAATACTTAGAATGGTTAGAGTTTTATGTTTATTGATTGGGGAAAGTTAGTTACATTTCATATGATAGTTTCATTATGAATGTATATGTTGTTTATGTTTATACTTGCTCATATTAGAAATGAATTGGACTTATTATGTGACGTTTGGGGCCCTCTATAGCCCCTCGAAGCATCGCTAGGTCTCATGAGACGAATAGACGGGGAATTGGCCGAGGCCTTTCCCAATGTGACATGTATTTTGGCGAGGCCTTAATCATTAGACATCTTGGCCTAGGCCTTGACAAAATGTTTCAAAATTTCTGGCATTATGCATTCCATCATTATGAGTTCTGCTATTGATATTTCATGTGGTTATTCGACTAGTATAATACCCATGATTATGTTTTATTATGGCATTATTTACTCATCCCATATTCCTACCATAATGTGTTCATGTTTATTATTAAAGGAATGTGTTTTCAATTATTCACTATGTCTAATTTTTATACTATATTCCGCTGTATTGATTACTCTTACTTGGAATTTGAGCTCACCCCTTTCTTATGTTTCATTTTCTCAGGACATGAAGAAGTATTTTATGAATGACTTACAAGCATAATCTAGGAGTTGTGATGACTCTAGTGGAATAAATTAGTGTTGTTTTTCCTTTCCTTATGTAACGTTTAACTTATGTATGTATCTTGTTTCCAATAATACTAAAATAATTGGTCCTTAGGGATTCATATTCCTTGTATATATTCCAACATAATCAAATAAGGAACCAACTCCGGGAAACTGGGGTCGGGTCCTTACAGAGCACACTTTAGTTGAGAGTGTAGTGAGATTTGAAATTTTGATTGGTTGTAAAATAGTAGGGACAGTGATTTCAATCCAAATTTTTTAAAGAATGTGCACCTGGGCACAGAAGTGGTCTGGCATGAACCTAATTTTAGTATAAATCCTTAGTAGATTTGGTACATCAAAAAATTTTCATTGTACAATCCCTTAGCGTAGCCCGATGAATGTGAAAAAAGTAAAGTTGTTGTCTCTCATGCAAGATTTAATTTCTATTCATAATATTATATGGGAAAGTTATAAAATGGTGTTATGTTTAACAATGAAATAATACCCAAAGGTGAAATTTTTGTAATCTATCATACACTGATTCTCCCCCCTAAGGGTATTTAACCTAATGGGGAAAACAATTCTATATATGAATTCATCCAATTTTATACATTTTGTGTCTATAGTTTTGATAATTTATATTAGTTTTAAAAAAATTGAAGTCCATGTTCATACCTCTTTGGTGGTGGCATGTTGGTGAAGGAAAGGGGTACTACAATTGCATGTCTTTGGGAGGTGTAGGGTTCAGTTCCTTGGAGTCCTCTCATGGGAGAATTTCTCCTTCCCTTAGGATCCACTTTTCTCTCTAGGTCACCCGGAATCTGATCGGGTGGGTGAAATGAGGTGCTACCCACCCATGCTGACAGATTACTGTGTCAATCCATCACTGATTGGGTCATCATCCTCTGGGATGCTCTACCATATCAAATAAAAATGGATCCTTCCTAGTCTGGGCTCTCTCTATAGTGACCTCTTCAAAGGGAGGGGGTTTCTTCATTCAAAGGGTTTGAAAATGCCACACACCAAGATTCCCTTACGAAAGAGGGAGTTGTGTCCATATTCATTCTCCTTCAAAATTTTATCATCACTAGGCCATTAAAGTGAATATTATGGATTATTTATAATTATTTATTGTGATTAAAATTCCTTTCATGAGTTATTTAGTCTTTATCGTTGAATATGAAGTCAATAACAAGCATGTTTCGATTATTATTGATAATTGAAGGACAATTTCGTAATTAATGAATTAAATATTGATATAACATATCCAAAATAAAAAATCATTACATATAATTTTTTATTATAATATACCTCTAATTATGTTCCCATATTCATTCATGATATAAACTCATATCATTTTTCAAAAAGGTGGTTAAACCAAAAAAACATTAATATACCCCAATTTGGTGAATGATTATCAAGTGGTTTTGTTGTAATATAATTATAATATAGTATAATGATCTTAAAAAGTTTTTATTAGAGTGATATATTAAAATTATAAGGTAAGTGGAGTTAGAAGTAATGGATATGATAGTATTACATAATTTGAATAAATTATTTTACACTTAATGAACTCATTTTTTATGATTGTACTAACGAGGATCATTTATTGATAATATCATTTATATGTTCTCCAATTATCATAAAACAACCTTAGTGGTATCATAGAAATCATATTTCCTAATTAAATCCATTCTAGGAACCATCGATGATGGGTGGGGATGAAAAATAAATCGTGTTTCTTGGGTGGTGGTAGTTTTCTTGTATACACAAACGATGATTACATTTTTCTTAATGGATGTGATATATGAATAGAAAATGATAATAGAAATAATATAGTAAAATTATATTATAATAATTATATTAATATAATTATATTAGTTTTTTTATAAAAAATATGAATGAAGATAATTAAAATGAAAATTTAAGTACTTGAGGATACTCACATCGAGACTTAAATTTTCCTTGGAATTCTCCTTTGAAAATAAAAACCCTATGTTTAATAATGGTGAATATAATATTTTTAATAATGTAAAGAGTTATAGGATGAGAAATATGATTGATATTCAAGGATAAATTCTAATATAATGCGAGTCTTGAAGTGGTCAGGATTTTAATATTTTATAAGTTAAGAGAGGGGTAGTTTTGGGAGTATTAGTTAAAATTCAATAGTGTAAAGTTACTATTCAATAGTAAATGGACATGAAATGGAAAAAATACGGGGATAATGTATGTTTGAGTCAACAATCACCTTAGAAAATTTATTTTGAGACAACATTGAGTGGTTTAGGGCCTTCTATTTTATGTTTCCTAACTTTTACTTTCCCCTAGTAATTAATTTTTATCCTTAGAAATGTATTTTAAAAAATTAATATTAAGATAAAAAATTTATGTAATTTTAATCAATATGATTTCAAATATGAAATTTATTTGATTAAATAAAACTTTTAAATTTTTGAATAGTTAATTTTAAAATAAAAACACTTAATCCCATGGAAATAATTTTGTGAAAAATGAAAATTTTAAGTTCTAAATGTATATATAAAATAAAATTATCTTGGATATTTATTTTAACGATGAAAATGATTTATTATAAAATAAATAAAGTTTATAAGTCTGTAAAGGTAAGAAAAAACTGATTATTACCTTGTAAATACTTAATTCAAAGAGAATACTGAAGATCATTTTTATTAAAGTAACATTTTACTTTTGTTTGGAAAATATTTCCAAGGGAGTTATTGTAAGGACCCAACCTTAAACATTACATAGAAGAGGACCTTTTTACTGGTCTAGGTTCTAGAGAGTTAGATAGTATCTTTCAATTTAACAGAGTTGTAATAAAAAAAAACAAAATCCAAACTTCACTTCTACACACATAAAAACGTTGGTGTCCATCTTTGGACTTCAAAGTGGTCTATGAAAAATAATTTTAAAGCAAGGGGTGAGCATTGGAAACACTCAGTAAGGCATTTAAAAAAAATTAAAATCCTTTTAAGAAAAAACCCTTTAAAATAATTATACATACATTAAAACATTTCCTTAAAAGAAAATAATATTTATTGAAGCATGTCATCATAATTTTTCAAAGGTTACTAAAAATCATTTTTTGGGAAAACTCATTCAAAAGAAACAATATCATAAATCGCCTATTGCATAAAAATGAAATTCATTAAATGACAGATGAATTTTAAAACTTTTGTATTAAAATTATGAAAATAAATGACAATTGTATTTATAAATGATTTGCTAAGTACTTCCATCATTATGCCATGTGCATTTATTACCATATTCATAAGTACAAGATTCTTAACCAATGATGTTATACTAGTAGAATAATCAAATGGTTGGTTAAATACTAAACACATAATGAGGGAATGCATAATACAGGACATCATAAACATTCTGTCAAGACCTCATGTCAAGACCCTACATAACCATTTTGTCAAGGACTCAGGCCAAGACCATTCATAAACATTTTGTCAAGGCCTCGTGTTAAGACCTAGTTTTTATCATGATACCTACTGATTAATTGAGATGCTTTAGTGGGCCTCACCCATCACATAAAAATTCATATACATTCCACATATGTCTAATAAAATTATGTCTCTAAATCAAAGTGTCTCATACCACTTTGGTTTATTTTAATCTCTATCGTAGGTGAAATAAATTCATTAAACAAACCAAAGTGTCCCATACCACTTTGATTTATTTAAATCATTTTCATAGATGAAATAAATTCATTAAACGATCCAAAGTGTCCCATACCACCTTGAAAATTTTAGTTCGTAATCCATATTTTATAATAAAATATTCACCTCATTATTAAATTAAATGAATTTATTTGCATGTCAACAATAATACGAATAAATTTAAATTTATATTAATGAATGCATATATGGTTTTGTCTTCTTAAAATAATCTTTTACAATAAATAAATATGTTCTTCACATTAATTAATAAGTATAATATTTCAGTTCTTGACGAAATCCACATGCTTGATAAAATCTGAAAATTTATTTGAAACCATGAGTTTATTATGAATCAGAGGTGTGTCATTGTTATGCTTGATTCATGACCATGACTATATGAATATGCAACATCCTTTAGTTTAAAATAACCCAACGACATGTTATGCATATATTTTTATAAGATGTAAACTTGAAAATTTTATCCTTATAAACTTGTCATATATATATATATATATTTGGGAAATAAACAATTCATACATATATAAATATATAAATACTAGAGACCTTGATTCCATCATTTTTGAATTAATTTATGTTAAAAGTTCGATAAATGAAAATATTTTCAGAATACATTCTCGTTAAAAATTTGATAAAAGAATATATCCTTTTTAGAGTTAATATGAAACCAAATACAAAACATAAACATATATATGTTTATAAGTGGAATAATGGTTTAGAAAACATACTTGGAGTTAGTGATCGTTGATAAATATTTAGTGGTTTAATGAGAAAACTTGTTATATTAAATTTCAAAAAATATAAACATTCCTTCTTAGAAATGATTAACTCTTTGTTTAAAGATAATACTTGTATATATGTATATATATACGAATTTTTGATGAAAATCTTTAGTGAGGCTTGATATCACCAAAAATTATGTCACTTGGCCTTTTCATAAACACATATATACTTAGTATTTTATTCATTAATTCATGAAATTCATTTTTAAATAAAGTGATAACTTGTATTATTTTAAAACTCAAAATAAGAAATACCAAAGTCTAATTTAATTGATTTTTTGCATGAACTATTTTCATGATGTTTAAATCCTTCACATAACAATAGTAAATTGTTATTTTCTTAAAATAATATATATATAATTTTAAAATAATCACTGTATCATTTTCAAAAGAAACATTCATCTTCACATGTGCACACGAAAAATTATATATATAGATATATTCACACATATATATATATATACACATATACATATATATTTATATCAAAGTATAAGAACTCTCGTGCATAGAATAAGGGGTTTATGTGAAATCCACCAAGATATAATTTTATAAAAAAGAAACTATACATGCATAAATGGTTTCTTCTCACATAAAAATATATAAACTTTAATCATAGAGAACATGAAATTAATTTATATATGCTTAATATTTTTAAATAAAACATTTTTGGAAATCAACCAAACAAATTAACACACAATCATAGTTCCCCTTACAAAATATAAGTTTAAAGAAAAAATTTGAAAACAAAATCCTTAAAGAAAAATAAGTGGACTCAAGAATATAAAACACCATAAACATAAATGACCCCTTACAAAAAACCAAAAACTATAGATTATAACTTCAAAGAAATAAACTAACTCCCTTACACAATTATAATTTGGAAGGAAAAACATTGAAAAAAAAGTATAAGAAATCCCTTAGAATTAAACATTAAAATTAAACTTTAAAGAAGATAAAATATTAAAATAAAATTAAACTATCCCTTACACAATTGAATTCATACATATATATGAATATGTTTCTTTGCACAAAGTATAAATGTTCTCGTTCTTTATTTTGGTTAAATAATTTTTCCAATATAACTATTCCCTTTATAAAAATATGAACATAAAAATAATATGTTTCAAATAAGTAATAATCCCTCATTATAAATGTTTGAAAATAAAAAAATAAATAAATATTTCTTCTTAAAATAATAGACAATCGAATATTTGTATAAATTTCTAACATATTTTTCCAATACTAAAAAAATCACAATTATGAGAAAATAAATAAATATAATATAACCTGCATAAATTGAATGATTTCAATGGAAATTAAAATCACTCCCTTATATAAAACCATATTTTCAAAAAATAAATACAAACATGAAAGATAAAATAAATCCCTTACAATTTATAGTTGAAATGATTATTCCCTTACTAAATAAGTTTTAACATAACAATATATTCATAGGTTTGAAAGTATTTAAATAAAGAAGATCCTAACAAAAACAAGGTTCAAAAAATATTAATTTTCGGATCAAGATATAAATAAATAATTTCAGCGTCATAAAAAATATTATTTCATCAAAGAAATAATTTCCCCTTACTTGAAAAAAAAGTCCCAAAACAAAAAACAAATAATTAATCTATTACTAATTTGAGACTGAAAATAAATTAACACCCTTACGTGAAATGAAGACAGGTTGCTGCTTCAGGAATTCTTTGAGTTTCATTCTATCCAGGCTACAAATAACTTTTTTTTTCTTTTAAGTTTTCATTTTCACAAAGGCCTATATACCCATATATCCTACTATGAAGTGATTAAAGCAAAATTATAAATTGTAGACTAGAACATATCATTGAATATTTTAAAACAAAAACTCACAAGAGATTACAGATCAAGCTGATTTTATGTATACGTAGACAACAAGAAAATTGATCATAACATTTACATAATCATTTAAAAAACAAAGGGAAAAAATAAAATAACCAGATAATAATTTTATTTATAAAAAATGAAAGCAAAAGATAAAATGAAGCATAGATAGATTTGTAGATAGCGATCAGTGGGAGGATGTCAAGACACAGACAAAACAATTTCATGAATAAATTCATGGAAAAAGGGTTATAATAGGATTTGGAATAAGCAGTTCATGATCAATGGAAAAAACAAAACAAAATGATGAACAATGGAGTCAATGAAATTCATACACCCTGAAATCATAACAGACAAACACCCACCGCAAATGTAGATTTAGAAAATCTAAATAGGGGAGGTGATTTAGATTTGAAACCCTAACCGTGACTCAAGTATCCCTCACCAGTTCTAGAAATCAAGACCCTAAATGGCACCTGAACCCTTCGACGTCACTCAAACTAGTCCCACCGATGACCAACCTCCATCAACGACGCAACATAATGCCCCTTCTTGGTCATGAATATCTTGCGTGACTGGAATCTTTGGCTTCAGCTTTACTACACACGACCTCAATCGGACCACAAAACCACGAAGGAGGAACATGAACCCCCTTCCCCTTCAGAACAGTGCACCTCCTACCCCAACTAAAGGGATTCCTATTCCCTCATATGTGATCCGTTTTTTCATTCAATACAATTTTTTTTATTACAAAAAAAAAACACACACATATATATATCTTATAAAATTTATTATATATACATATATATAAATAAATTAAAACTATATAAAATAAAATGTTAAATCTTAATACATTAATAATTTTACAATAAATTATAATTTTCATTGTATTTCATTTAAAAATAATTTAAAAATTTTAATTAGTATTTTAAATAAAATAATTTTCATATATTTAGTTATTTAAATGTTATATTCAAATAAAAATATTATTTTAATAATACCACATTTTTTGAAAACTAATGTCATACATTATAATCTTATTAAAACCATAATTTTATTGCACAAAATATATACATATCTATTGATATTTAGAAATTTTCTCATTTTATAAAATAAGTTTTAAATTATAATTCATTATTCAAATAAATTAATAATAATAATCAAACATTCTTTTAAAGAGAATAATACTTTATTACAGTATTAATTTAAAATGAACTTGAAAGCTGTAAATAATAATTTTATTTAATTTTAAGTATTATTTATAACTAAATTAATTAAAACACATTATTTAAGTCCTTATTATTTTAAGGAAAACTACTTAAAATATTATTAGTTTGTTTTAATTATATATTAATCCATAAATTTTTTTTGTTTATGATAAAAATATGCTTAAAATTGCAGGGCACTTACATTATTCCCCCCTCAAAAGAATTGTGTCATCACAATTAGTTTCATTGGTCTAAAAATAATTCTGAATTTTAATCTTCAGAATTATGAAAACTGGGACCTTTGGAGTGCTAGACACTACTGTAAGACAGCAACCACTAATCTCCAAAGTTGTATAGAATGCTCCTCTAATACCAACTGTAAGGTCCGAGAATTAAACATTACATAGATTAATGACTTTTTACCGGTCTTGGTTTTGGATAGCTAGATACAAGATTACAATTTATCAGAGTTACAATAAAAATAAACAAACAAAAGCCAAAAATCCCTTCTGCGTGCATAAAAATGATGGCATCAAACTTTGGACTTCAAAGTGACATGTGAAAAATAATTTTAAAGCAAGGGGTAAAAATTAGAAATGCTCAGTAAGGTGTTTAAAAATAAACACTAAAATCTTTTTTTTAAAAAAATCCCTTTAAAATAATTATACAATCATAAAAAATTTCTTTAAAAGAAGACAATATTTCTTGTAGAAAGTCATCAACATTTTTCAAAGGTTACTAGAAATCATTTTTCGGGAAAAATCACTCATGAGTAACAATATCATAAATCACTTATCACATAAAAATGAAATTCATGAAATGACATATGAATTTTTTAAATTTTTTATTACAGTTCTGAAAATAAATGCTAAACATTATTTATAAAAAATTTGCTAATAACTTTCATAATTAGGCCATGTGAATTTATTACCATATTCTTAAGTATAAGATTCTTAACTAAGGATATTCAACTAGTCAAATAATCACATGGTTGGTTAAATACTAAACACATAATGATGGAATGCATAATACAGGACATCAAAAACATTCGGTCAATACCTCATTCAAAGAACATACGTAATAATTTTGTTAAGGTATTGTGCCAAAACCATACATAAACATTTTGTTAAGGCATCGTCCCATGACCTGGTTTGTCTCATGAGACCTACCGATGCATCAAGAGGCTATTACAGGCCTCACCCATCACATAAAAAGTAATATGCATTCCTCATATGTCTAATAAAAGTTTATGTTTAAGTCAATGTGTCTCATACCACTTTGATTTGTTATAATCCTTATAGTAGTTTAAATAAATTCATTAAAAAACTAAAGTGATTCACACCAAATTAATTTATTTAAATCTTTTTTATAGATGAAATAAATTCATTAGATGATCCAATGTGTCTCATACCACCATGGAAAGTTTAGTTCTTAATTCATTTATTATCATAATATATTTAGCACATTATTAAATTAATTGAATTTATTTTTATTTCAACAATAAAATAACTAAATACACATTTAAATAAAATAATTCATATATAGTTTTGTCTTCTGAAAATAATATTTTATAATAAATAAATATGTTCCACACATAAATTTATAAGTAAAACATTTCAGTTCTTGAATAATTCCATTTTCTTGATAATCTCGGAAAATTTATTTGAAACCCTGATTTTATTATGAACAAGAGGTGTGTCATTGTTACGTTCGATGCATGACATTGACTATATGCATATGTGACATCCTTTAGTTTAACATAACCCAACAACATGTTATGTGCACTTTTTTATAAGATGTAAACCTAAACATTTTATCCTTATAAACATATCATATATATATATATATGAGAAATAAACATTTCATACTTATATATATACAAGCAACCCTGATTTCATCAGTGTAGAATTAATTCACGTCAAAAATTTTTATAAATGAAAATATTTGGAGAATAAATTCTCGTGAAAACTTCGAAAAACGGAGATATCCATTTGCAAAGTTAATATGAAATAAAATTTAAAACATAAACTTATATATAAGTGGAATAATGGTTTATAAAACATACATGGAGTTAGTGATCCTTGATAAATATTTAGCGGTTTAATGAGACAACCTGTTATATATAATTTCACAAAATATAAATATTCCTGCAATGAAATGGTTAATCCTTGGTTTGAAGATAATTCTTGTGTATACATATATATATATATACGAATTTTTGTTCAATATCTCTAGTGGGTTTTGATATCACTCAAACTCATGTCACTTGGACATTTCATAAAAACACATATAATCAGTACTTTTTTCATTAATTCATGAAATTCATTTTTAATTAAAATTATAACTTTTATTATTTTAAAACTCAAAAGAAGAAATGTCCAAGTATCATTTAGTTGATTATATGCATGAATTAATGTCATGATGTTTAAATCCTTCACATATAAATAGTAAATTGCCATTCTCTTAAACTAATGCATATATAATTTAAAAATAATCATGACCATGAGTTAATTATGTTTCTTAATAAAATCATCATTGTATAATTTTCAAAAAATACATTCATCTTCATGTGCGCACATGCACAAATATATATAGATATATATATATATCCATGTATAAGAACTCTCATACATAGAATAAGGAGTTTATGTGAAATCCACCATGATATAATTTTAGAAAAAGAAACTATACATGCATAAATGGTTTCTTCTCACATAAATATATATAAACATCAATCATAAAGAACATGGAATTAATTTATACATGCATAATATTTTTAAATAATTTTTTTTTGAAAATCATGCAAACAAATTAACACATAAGCATGGTTCCCCTTACAATGTTTATTTTTAAAGACACAATATGAAAACAGAATCCTCACAGAAAATTAAGTAGACTTAAGAACATAAAATTTCGTAATCATAAATGATCCCATACACCAAACCAACAATTAGATATTATAACTTCAACGAAATAAACTAACCCCCTTGCGCAATTATAATTTGGAAGGAAAAATAAATCCAAAAAAATTATAATAAATCCCATAAAATAAATCTTTAAAATTAAACTTTAAATAAGAGATATTTTGAAAATAAAATTAAACTATCCTCTACACAATAAAATTCATACATATATATGCATAATGTTGTTCTTGATGAATATGTGCCTTTGCACAGAGTAAAAATAATCTCTATCTTTAGTTTGGGTAAATAATTAATCAAATATAATTATTACCTTTATATAAATTTGAACATAAAATAATATGTTTTAAATAATTAATAATCCCTCATTATAAATGTTTGAAAAATAAAAAACTAATAAATAATTCTTTTTGAAATAATAGACAATCGAATATTTCAATAAATTTCTAATATATTTTTCCTATACTAAAAATAAAATTTTCAAAATTATGAACAAATAAATAAAAAGAATAAAACATCCATAAAATGAAAGATTTCAATGGAATGTAAAATCAATCCCTTACATAAACCCATATTTAAAAAAATACAAACATGAAAGATAAAAGAAATCCATTACAAGTTATAGTTGAAAATAATTTTCCCCCTTTAAAATAAGTTTGAACATAATGTTAAATTCATGGTTTTGAAAGGTTTTAAAAATCAAGGATCCTAACACAAACAAGGTTAACAAAATATTAATTTAAGGATTAAGATGTAAATAAAAAAATTCATCATCTCAAAACCATTATTTCATCAAAGAAATAATTTCCCCTTGAAACTAAATTTTCCCTAAAAAAACAAATAAATAATTTATAACAAATTTTATTACTGAAAATAAATTAGCACCCATACTTGAAATGAAGACATGATGCTGCTTCAAGCATGTGCCCAATTTCATTCTATCTGGGCCACAAATAGGTTTTTTTTTCTTTCCAGTTTTTCATTTTCACAAAGGTCTTAAGACCATCTCCAAACCAGTGAAAAAATTCCATTTTGAAGTAAAAATGGACTCCAACCCACCGCTATCTGCAGTGTTAAAATGGCGAAATGTTACAGTGGAGCACCATATATGGCCGTAAACTGTAGCTGCACTATCTGATTTTTTTACTTTTCATTATTTTTATGTTTTTAAATAGTTTAATATTATTTTTTGAATAAAAATAATAGTAAAAAATATATATAAAGAGGAATATTCATAGAATATCCCTTTTGATGTGAAAAATGAAGTAAATGGGTTAGAGTGATTTTTACTATTTATACTTCAAAATGAAGTGAATTTTCTTCAAAATAGTGTTTAGGGTTGGAGTTGACCTTATACCCATATAGCCTATTGTAACGTGATTAAAACAAAATTATAAATCGTGGACCAGAACATATCATCATAGATTTTAAAACAATGACAAAACACGAGCTTTCAGAGAGAACTAGTTTTATAGAGATACATACAACAAGAAAATTTATCACAGCATTAACATAATCAATTTAAAAAAAACCAATAAACAAAATAAAATAACCAGATAAGAATTGTAGTTATAAAAAATGGCAGCAAAAGGTAAAACCCAATGGAGAAAGATTTGTAAATAGCGATCAGGGGAAAAAATAAAAGACACGGACAAAACACTTTCATGAATCAATCCATGGAAAAAGGGTGATAATAGGATTTGGCATAAGTAGGTCCTGATGAAAGGAGAAAAACTAAGCAAAACGACGAACATTGGAGTTAAGGAAATTGGTACACCTAGAAATCATTGTAGGAAACACCTACCTCAATGTAGATCTGGAAAATTCAAATAGAGGATGCAATTTCGGTTTGAAATCCTAACCGTGATTAAAGTATCCCTCACCAGCACCTAAAATTGAGACCCTAAACAGCACTTTAACCCTTCGCTGTTGCTCAAACCAGTCCCACCGGAATCTGAACTCCATCGACGGCTCGACTCAGCGCCCCTCCTTGGTCGTGTATCTCCTGTGCAACTGCAAGTAATCAACTTCATCTTGCATACATACGGCCTCACTCAGACCACAATGTTGGGGAGCAGCGGAGGTGCGTGGTACCTCAAACACATAGAACGAAATAAAAATATAGAAACAAAAGAATTTTAACGTGGTTCGGTCAGATAACCTATGTCCACGAGATAAGGAGGCTGCTTCACTATTTCATTTCTCTCTGGTTCTTGTCAGAGGATCACAACACACACACCACACAGATTACACCACATACACCTTATGTTTATAAAGAAAACAGATTCTACAATGTCAAGGGTTGGTGCATCAACCCTTTGAAGTTTCTTCCACCGTCTGCCACTTCAACGAAGGCTGTAATCCATCTCGTCGGCTGCCCACCATGAGAGAAGTCTTCTGCCGACAAAGGAGACTCCCAAAAAGAGAGTGGCCCCCACAAATCTCCCCCTCACGACCAATTTGGGGTAGAAGATTGTCTTGAAGTCTCATTGCAGGTGTTGAAAACTTCATTAGCAAATCAAACACGCTTCTTCATGCCAGATGATGTGGCACTTTCACCATCTTCACTCGATCTTGGTCTGACTACGGTCCCCATCAAATGATACAACCCTTGAGACTCATTCCCAGTAATATTTGCTACATCCCCACATGAGACTTCCAACACTCCACCTGCTATGGAAATCTTGAACCCTCTCACATCGAGCCTACTCAATGATATCAAGTTCCGTCTCATCATTGGAACAAATTTCACGTCAGCCAGTTTATGAACTCCTCTATTGGGCGTCTTCGATGTCACCGTCCCGACTCCTCGAACCTCGCATGTTGACCCATCACCAAGTCGCGCAGAGTCCCGCACCTGCTGAAAAGTATCAAATGTACCTCTCGTCGTACAAATGTGTGTCGTGCTCCCTGAATCCAGAAACCATCCGCCTTCTTTTGGATTTTGAGCTCGCTCTTTCTTCCTCTTTAGAAATCGGAATTCCTGTTTCATGTGCCCATATCTTTTGCAGTAATGACATTGCACTTCTCCTCGTTCAACTTGCTCATCTGAGTGCATGCTTCTCGTTGTCAAGTATATTTCATCATCTATATATAACCTTGTGTTGTTCACATCCTCCTCTTCAACTTTCTTCTTCCCAGCAACGTGCCATTTGCGCTCTCTACATTCACTTTTATAGTGACCCTTCTTCTCGCACAAGAAACACGTGATTTCACTCTGATCATGTCCTCTGGATTTTGGATTCCATTCGTTACCTCCTGACTATCAATGTCGGCTCCTCCCACATTGATCATATCGCATCGCCATGATTTTCTCACCTAAATGCGTCGAAGGTCTTCGGAATGCCTCTAAATCTTGAAGTGACGCCATCACATCGTCCAGCTTCAATGTCTCCTTCCCCGCGAGCAATACAGTCACAAGCCCATCAAATGAGCTTGGTAGTGATGACAAAAGCAGAATCACTTTATCTTCCTCTCCAACCTTCACACCAAGCCCCAATAATTGTGTCAGGATCTTGTTGAATTTGTTGGTGTGATCCAGCAAATTCGTTCCCTCGTCCATGAGCAACTAGTATAGTTTCTTCTTTAAGAACAACTTGTTGGTCAATGACTTCGCCATATACCGCTGCTCGAACTTCTTCAAGATCTCCTTCGGTGATGTATCATCCAACACTGAGTACTTTACCTCATTCGCCTGACATAGCTGAATTGTGATGACGACCCGCATCTCAAGCTCTTCCCAATCATCGGCACTAGTTGTCTCGGGCTTTTCTCTGATCAGCAGTCTGATCATGCCCTGCTGCACCAAAAGATCCTTCACCATGCTTTTCCACAAGCAGAAATTATTTCAACCATCGAACTTCTCTATATCAAATCTTGGTAGTGCTTCGCCACCCGTCATCGTTGCTATCATAAAACGCATTCACCACCATCGATGTCGCACCTCTTAATGGCCACCTGATAGAGTGAAAATTTTCAAAAAACTAACCATATTGATGCGTCTGGAATGGTCAAAATAGTCTAATCGACTACTGGATCGCTGAAATCGGACTCCAATTGACCGAGATATGGTCAAAATGCGTTCAACGGTCCAGATCACCCGCTGATGTGGCACTGACGTGGCACACCGGAGTTCTTGCCGAAAGCTCGCCAGAATTGTTGCCGGTGGCGTGAACAATGTCGTCTTCTCCGGCACAGTGGTACTGTTCACCCGCGGGTTTGACTGAACTTTGATTGATCCTACCGGGCTCGTTTCAACTCCATTTTTATCGCCGCTTGCGCCGTTAGAATCGTCTTGCTTCCCTCTTCACGGATCTGGCCTCAGAAAAATTTTCTGAACACTTTTAATTTTTCGACCACCGGAAAAATCACCTTCGCCGCGCCAGTTCACCTCCGTTCGCTCCAAACTCCCTCTAATACCACTTATTGGGGCACAGTGGAGGTGCGTGGTACCTCAAACACACAGAACGGAATAAAAACAGAGAAACACAAGAATTTTAACATGGTTCGGTCGGATGAACTAAGTCCACGGGATAAGGAGGCTGCTACACTATTTCATTTCTCTCCGGTTCTTGTCGGAGGATCACAACTCACACACCACATAGATTACACCATATACACCTTATGTTTATAAAGAAAACTGATTCTGCAATGTCAAGGGTTGGTGAATCAACCCTTTGAAGTTTCTCCCACCGTCTGCCACTTCAACGAAGGCTACAGTCCATCTCGTCGGCTGCCCACCATGAGAAAAGTCTTCTACTGACAAAGAAGACTCCCAAATAGGGAGTGGCCCCCACACACAAAACCATGAAGGAGGAACCTGATCCCCCTTTCCCCTTCAGAACGGATCACCTCCTACCCTAACTCATGGGATTCGTCTTCCCCCTTATGCGATTCATTTTCTTTTTTTATTTATTACAATGTTTTTTTATTACTAAAACAAACATATATATAAATATATATATCTTATAAAATTCATTTTATACATATAAATACATAAATATATTAAAACTATATAAAATCAAATTATAAATCTTAATAATTTAATAATTTTACAATAAATTATAATTTTCATTGGATTTCATTTAAAAATAAAGTTAAAATATTAATTTAGTATTTTAGGTAAAATAATTTTCATATATTTAGTTATTCAAATGTTATATTCAAATTAAAATATTGTTTTAATAATACCACAATTTTTGAAAAATAATGTGATATGTTATAATTCTATTCAAAACATAATTTTATTATACAAAATATATACATATCTATTGATATTTAAAAAATTTCTCGTTTTATTAAATAACTTTTAAAATAAATTTCATTATCAAAATAATGTAAGAATAATAATCAAACAAACTTGAAAATAATACTTTATTATATTATTACTTTAAAATCAACTTGAAATCCATAGAAAATATTTTTATTTATTTATAAGTATTAACTTATAACTAAATTTATTAAAAAAATATGATTTCAATCATTATTATTTTAAGGAAAGATGACATAGAAATATTATTAGTTATTTTTAATTATATATTAATCCATGAAAATATTTTTTTTATAATAAAAATAATTTTAAAATGTATGGGTTGTTACAGTTATAAGACTACCGAATATTTTAAAATGTGTAATTTTATTCCTTAAATTCATATTTTATTACATAAAAGTTTTTGTGGACTTGTAGTTCATTCTTATACAATGATAAAGTCATCAAAAATTCAATGTTTCATGAAAACCATATTTTTTCACTAAAACCCAACCATTTCAAAAAAGAAACAAAAATTCATAAAAAGGTCATTTTTATCTGAAGAATATAGTAATGAAGTTAATTTTTTCAATTTAAAATTTTAAAATTTAACTAATAAATAAACTCACGAATGAAGGCTTTTTAAAGTGCGCATTACGGAATGGTTTTTGGATGTAGCATTTTATTGTTATAGTAGTGTCTCTAGTATTATAATATATATAAAATTCAAAAATATATTATAAAAATATGTTAGTATATTTACACACACATAATATATATATAAACTATATATATATATATATATATAAACATTGTATATATTTATATGCACACACACAAAAACTGAATTGTGTATATATATAGACTGACTTGTCATATATATGTAAATATATATTTAATCTGAAATATGCACAAACATATACACACACATTCACAGAAATGATATAAAAATAAATATATGAATTTATACGTGCAAAAAATAGTTATTTTTTATCAACATACCATAGGTTTTAGAACCAAATCATTAAAGAAATAACAGACTGGATCTAAAAAATGTAGCAGGTAATAACAAATATAAAGAAAATGAGGATGAGGGGAATCGATCAAAATTCTAATTATATTTTTGATAGCTATGAAAAGTACTCATAATGGGTACCTTTTCTCATTGCAAAAAATGTTATTGTTGACAAATTTCAAATATATTCAAAAAAATAATGGTATTTAGAGATTAGATGGAATTAAATGCACAATGCTCAACCTATAGAGCAATATTCTAACCACTAGACCTTGAGAGCTCATCTAATTATATATGTGATTAATATTTCGATATATATTATTTATATTTATATTTATACTTTTATGAACAAATCATATTTATTTGTATTTGTTATATATAAATAATTACTTTTTAATAAATTCTATTTCTATTTTTATATATACAAATACACCCCCCCAAACATTACGATATATTACTAAATTTCAATTTCAATATTAATTTAAATTTTTTTATTTTAATATAAATTATATATATATATATATATTATATTATTATATTTATATATTCAATTTTTTTCTAAATTTTTACATTCATTTTAAATATCAATTTATCTATATATATAACCAATTTAAATAATCCAATGTATATTTTTACATCTCAACCCTATCAACTTTTTAGAAACTGAATCTTGATCAACATTTAACTAGTAAAAATATGTTGTTTTAACTAATCAATAGTTTATTCATTATGGTATTTTTTCAATGCAACTTTCATCTCTGTTTGGGTTTCCTTTTTTGAGATCCATCGAGAGAATATCTATATACACAAAAACCTCTTTAGAGTAGTAGAATACATATAACTGTGTTCGTTTTCATTGTGCATACGATACTATGGAAATTTTCTCTCATTGTCCCTCAACTATATTACCTTTATGTATAGCAAGACACAAAACCTTAATATATTTGACATTTTTAGGTTCCCATTAAAAAATTAAACCACTTATTCAATAATGTAAAATTAAATAATTTATCCCTTTAATCGACGTCAGTTTTTTACATACATTGGAAATATATTCAAATAAATCTCAAATGTATACATTCATATTAAATAAAATGGTACCCACAATTATTCTTTATTAACTATGTGAAGGATTTGGTTAATCATGATATTTAATAATGTTGTTGGGAAATGCAACCCAATCTCACATAATGTTTACACAATTTGACCTTGAAAGATAGAAACATCATGGGAAAAATCACTTTAATAAAAATAGTACTAAATAAAATAATCTTATAATATTTCATAATAAGTTATCTTGTAAAATAGAACAAATATAGGCCAAAATAAAAACTATACATAAACATATGAAAAAATGATATTATTAACCTTTCACCATAATGTTTTTCATTGAAATAAGGTTCTTTAATATTATAAGAAAATACAACTAGAACCCTAAATACAAATTGAAAACATTAAAAAACATATCCCTTATAAATAATATTTGTGTTATTGGAAAAAAAATTATAATATTGATTTTCCTCTGACGTCGTATCTTCTTAATTTCAAAACGTAATGTTTTTAACATGATATTATTTTCATATTCACATCCTATAATTTTTTAAATTTTCCATTTAATTTGGATGTTTCTATTCTCTACCTTTATCTCTTCCTCTAGTGGATAAAATTGGTGTGTAGGGATGTTGATATTGAAATCGAGAAGAAGGTAGGCTAACACATCCCATAAAGGTTATTTTTATTTAGTTAAATAATTTTTTATAGATTTATGACATAGTTTTGATGTTTTTCGAAATCCATTTTCATCGGGATCATTTAATTACATCACCTTCCACTTGATTAGGGAGAAAACCATTGATTAATCGGTTGAATAATATTCATGAACACAAAATTTTATGAGAAATGAAATCTTTCAATGAACATGGGATAAGAAATATTTGTTACTCTTTTTTATAAAAAAAGAAAATTGTACAATATGATACTCAAATTTATATGGTTGAATTAATGTTTTAAGTCATAAGAAAGAAAATCTTTAATTTAATACCTTATACAAGTGTACTTATTTAGTCTAAATCCATAAATGGTCTCTTTGTGGTTTAAACCCCTAGAAGAAGTATTTGATGGTCTCTGTGGTATTAAAAGTCACCCAAAGACTATGTGGGTCACTTGGATGTATAAAGAAACAAAAAATGTGACCTGGGATAAAAATGACCACAAGTAAATAATGGAGGTTAATTCAGAGTTTAAATTCATATAAGCATTGTAAAGGCCACTTTGGAGTTTAGTTTCATTTAATTATATAATATATGATTTTAGAATACATTAATAAATTACATAGGACATATTAAACATTAAATTCATCTTATAAGGAACTCTATAATTCCAAGATCCATTACAAAATTGTAAATGTTACTTTTAATTTTAAACCTATCAATGAATGAAATTTGGTATCTTTTAGAGAGTATATGAATGTAATGATATAATTAATGGAGAAAAATATAGAGAGTGTGGGAGATGATTATTTTGAAAACTTTAGTGGAGTTATTTTAATATTATAGGATTCTTACAGAATCATGGATTCATTCCATCTAGGTTGGGAGAAGGATATGGTGCATGAGTCATCTAAAGGAGATAAACTAGTTTTAGATACCCCAAATTGGATTTGTGTGAGGGATTCAAATAATATTTTTCAATCAAGAGGAAATGGGATTTACTTTGTGGAATAACCCCATGAATCATATGTCACGACCCGCCCTCGGGGTCCGTGCCGTGACTACCCCAAGCCCGCCTTCCATAGGCCAGGGGCTGGCGACTAGCACCAAGGCGTAGATCCCAGCAAATTGGGAAGGCATTGCCTTTGAAAAGTAAACACACACCACAGAGTAAACAAGCGGAATGTAAACACTAAGCAAGCAGAGTACAACTGAAGTGCGGAAAAGTAAATGGGCCAGAATACAAACCCAAACTGAAAGTAAAGTACAACTCGAAAAGGGAAAAACAGCAACTGAAAAGTAAAGGCCGCTACTCCGTGCTGTCCACTGGAAAATTCCACCTGAAGGGTGGGTACAGATAGCTCCTCTGCTCCACGGGTCCCACCGTCCGCTCCGTGCTCGTCCCGCCCAGTGGTCCACCTCCGGGTACCGTCCCGCTCCGCAAACCTCAGCTAAGGTCAACGCTGTCCGTCGTCTGCAACCAACACAACGTAGTGCGGGCGAAGCCCGTGCAGGGGTGAGTATAAGCTACTCAGTAGGGACCCCGAGACCCCTGAAGATCTCTAAAATCCACAAAGGATAAACCACGAAGAAAAGTACAATCACGAAGTAACAACCGACACTGCTTAGGTATATGCCCATACATATACCTAAGTCATCAATTCAAAAACGCTCCAACCTCCGAGCCCAAGTATAACTCAGTCCACGCAGGAAAGTATACGTATTCCACAAAGGAAAGTAACAGGATTCAGCTCACACAGGTATACTTCTTCAGGGACGATAAAGATGATCACTGATCCATCTAAGTCGTCGGACCCACGAAGGATCGATAGGTAACTAACCCCCGCAAGACCCACACAGGATCGGGCTCACACAGAACCTGTAGGCGCTGGCTCACACAGAACCGCTGAGCGCAAGGACCCACACAGGATCGGGCTCACACAGAACCTGTAGCACTGATCCACGTAGGATCGCTGAGTGCTGTAGTCGTCGTCGTCGAATCCACACAGGATCTCTGTACTGTCGTCGTTGAATCCACACAGGATCTCTGTACTGTCGTCGTCGCAGTCACAGTAGCAGTCGTAGCAGTAGAACAGTCGCAGCCAGCACTAGGGTTCCCGCACACAGCAAGCTCGTACGGAGGGTCCGCTCCACGAGCCGAGAGGCTGATACATCAACTGTCACGAAGACCGAAGTTGATGTATTCAAAAGTTCCGTATCGTCAACAGGAACTCAACGCAACAGACGGCGCGTCGATCGGACGCCCGGTCTGAGAGTTATTGGCATTTTTGTCTCCGGGGCCCGGTTGGTTTTTAAGGCAAAACCAACCCGACCGTACTCCACCTGCGTCCAAACCTCGGGCGGAGTATGCCAAAAGATCCGTCTCACTAAGAGGAACACTACGCGACTGACGGCGCGTCAATCAGACGTCCGTAGCTCAAGATATGAGCGTTTTCGCTCCGAAGGCCCGGTTGGTTTCGTGAACGAACCAACCCGGCCGAACTCAAAGTAAACCGAAACCTTGAGTGCGATATACCGAAACGACCGTCTCGATCCAAGGATCGCGTTGCCGCAGACGGTTCGTCATTCGGAGGTCCGAGGCTCAAGTTATGAGCCAAAAACCGAATCTGGTCCGAGACGGGGGGGTCCGGGTCCGGAACGACCCGGCCCGACCCCCCCCCCTTGGGTGGCGCGGCGGCCGGCGGCGGCGGCCGGCGGCGGCGGACGGCGGCGGCGGGCCACGTGGCGGCGGCGGGCCGCGTGGCGGCGGCGGCCGCGTGGCGCGGCGGCGGCGGCTGGCGGACCGCGTGGCGGCGGCGGCTGGCGGACCGCGTGGCGGCGGCGGCTGGCGGACCGCGTGGCGGCGGCGGCTGGCGGACCGCGTGGCGGCGGCGGCTGGCGGACCGCGTGGCGGCGGCGGCTGGCGGACCGCGCTGGCGGCGGGGTGCCGCGGCGCATGCGGGAGGCACGCGGGGCTAAGCCCCGCGTTTCTAACAAAACGGCACGGCTTAAAGCCGTGCCTTGAAATATAAACGGCCCCCGCAGGTGGGGGCCGGCTGGACAAAAACCGGGGGGCTTTGCCCCCCTCCTTAATTGAACCGCCCCCCCCTCTTTAAGAGGGGGGTTTTGAAGAGCCGGCCGGGGGTTTAAACCCCCGGTTTTTATGATATCCGGCCGGCCTGCTGGCCGGCCGGTTTTTACCAACGGGACCGGAATTTCCGGTCCCGCCCTTGACTTCCGACGCCGGCGGCCCGGCCGCCGGTCTTTCCTTCCGCCGCGGCCCGGAACCGGCCGCGGTCTCCTCGTCTCACCGCGGCCCGGAACCGGCCGCGGTGTTCGTCGTCCGGCGCGGTGCGACGGCACCGCGCCCCTTTCGCCGTGCCAAGAAACCTCCCAACGCGGCGTGTCGGCGTCGCGGTCTTGAAATCTCTCCTCGGCGAAGCGCGACGGTATAGCGGAAATCATAAGCATGCTCATCCGCGTGGTGCGACGGCACCACGCCTTTTGCTTCCACCCGCATGAATCAATATGAACGAAGGAGGGGGTTTCGGCCGTGTTCGTGCGGTCCGACTCCCCTCGCGTTAACAAATAACATAACTAAAAAGTCTCACGTTTAGTCATGCTAAAATCCACGATTCAGGAATGGAATAAAATAATTAATAAAAACATCCCCTACCTCGGGTTTGAGATTCAAGAAATCCTCTACGTTCCGCGGAAGACGGCGTCGCGGAAGTCGGGCGTCGCGGTCGTCGTTCGTCAAATCCGTTGACGAAGAGTTACGTCCGATGCGATACGTTGTTGGCGGATCTTCGTTTGTCGACGAAGAAGGTCCGAAAAGGAAGTAGAGGTCCGAAGATACCGGGTCTCCGAGTCGATGATCCTTGACGAAGTGTTATCGTTCTTCGTTGAGGATGAAGACGTTCTTCGTTCTTCGTCAGAGCTTGAAGATGAGAAAGCTCCCAAAGACAAACTAAGAACCCTCAATAAAATAAGATTACCTCTTATTTTATTAACACAACACAAGGGAATTTCAAAGCTTTGAAATTCAAAAAGGCATAACTCCCATAATTAAACAAGGGTAACTTAAGCCATTAAAAGGGGGGTTAAGAACGTTGAGAGAAAAAGAAAAGAAAAGGGGTTCGTGTGGGCCCCACCACACTTAATCCTCCCAAGGGAGGTTAAGTGGGTGTGGGTCCCACTTTCAACCTCCTCCGATAGGTTTTAAAAGAATAAGTTAAAATAAAAATTGTTTTACACAAATTTTATTCAACTTAACTGAAAAACCCCAAAACGTAACTTTCAACCCGCAACAAACGCAACTCCCGAAAAGGTCTCATTAAGCGAATACCGGCGCTGCGAGTTCATCGGTGCCCTCGGATTTTAATTCCGAGCACCGGATCAAAAGTTAGGAATTCCCGCTCGTCCGTTCACTGAACGTACCCGAGCCAAACTTCGGAAATTAATTCCGGGCACTCCGGGCCTCGGAATCAGGTGCCGTCTGAAATCGCGCTCTTGTAAAAATCCAAAGAAAATTAAGAAAAAAATTTCCCTTGAATTTTACGGTCTTTACATTACTCCCACCTCAGGGCTTTACGTCCCCGTAAAGATACAACAAAAACTAGGGAAACAAATGGGGGTACTGAGCACGCATCTGAGCCTCCCGCTCCCAAGTGCTCTCCTGGAGATTCCCGTGCTGCCATCTGATGCGCACAAGAGGAATCGATCGCCCACGTAGGACCCGCTCCTGTCGATCCTCTATCTCCACCGGGACCTCCGTAAAAGTCGCCCCATCGTCAACGTCAAGCTCCCCATGGTCAATGATGTGCGTCGGGTCGTGCACGTATCTCCTCAGCTGGGATACGTGAAAGACGTCATGTACCCGGTGCAACTGAGGTGGTAGAGCCAGGCGATAAGCCACCTCGCCAATCCTGCTGAGAATCTGAAAAGGTCCGATGAAGCGCGGAGATAACTTGCCGCCTCGGCCAAATCTCCGAATACCACGTCGAGGTGAGACCCGCAAGAAGACGTGGTCGCCATCCTCGAACTCTAGTGGTCTCCGCCTCCTGTCAGCATAAGACTTCTGCCGGCTCTGAGCTGTCCTCATCCGCTCCTGGATGACCTGGACCTTCTCTGTCGTGGCCTGGACCATCTCCGGTCCCACTAGTGCTGACTCCCCTGGGTCTGTCCAGCACAAAGGAGATCTACATGGTCGGCCGTACAACGCCTCGTACGGTGCCATCCCGATGGTGGAGTGGTAGCTGTTGTTGTATGCGAATTCCACCAAAGGTAGGTGGTCCTCCCAGCTACGACCAAAGTCAAGGACACATGCACGGAGCATGTCCTCGAGAGTCTGAATGGTCCTCTCCGTCTGACCATCCGTCTGAGGGTGAAAAGCTGTGCTAAGACGTAGCTGCGTCCCGAACGCCTCCTGCAACCCCTTCCAAAGCCGGGAAGTAAAGCGGGCATCACGATCGGAAACGATAGATGATGGCACGCCGTGGAGCCGTACAATCTCCTGAACGTAGAGACGTCCCAAGCTCTCCACCGAGCCCTGCTCTCTGATGGGTAAGAAGTGTGCCGACTTGGTGAGTCGGTCAACAATCACCCAGATGGAGTCGTGACCTCTGGAAGTGCGTGGCAGTCCAGTCACGAAGTCCATAGATATGCCGTCCCACTTCCACTCCGGAACCTCCAAGGGCTGTACCAAGCCTGCTGGTACCTGATGCTCAGCTTTCACCTGCTGGCAGGTGAGGCATCGAGAAACGAACTCTGCTACTGCCTTCTTCATGCCCGGCCACCAGTGCTGTCGTCTGAGGTCCTGGTACATCTTCGCCACTCCAGGATGTACCGCTAATGGTGAAGTGTGAAACTCCCTCAGCACTTCTTCTCGCAAAGCGACTGGTACCATGGTACGTCCTCTGAAAAGGATGTCGTGCTCTACTCCAAGGGAGAAACCATCAGGTGTCTGTCCCGAGGATATCTGTGCACGTCGTGTCTCACAGTCAGCGTCCCCATGCTGTGCCTCCCTGACTCGCTGCAGTAGTGGAGGAGTGACTGTGAGAGACTGAAGAAAGGCTGCTCCATCTCTATCCACGAAGGATATCTGCAAAGAGGCTAGCTGCTCCGTCGCCTCCTCAAGTAGCTGAATGCCCGTCCTCCTGCTGAGGGCATCGGCTACTACGTTTCCCTTCCCAGGAGTATAGACTATCTCAAAGTCATAGTCCTGGAGGAACTCGAGCCATCGTCGCTGTCTCAGGTTCAGGTCCTTCTGCGAGAAGATATACCTGAGACTCTGATGATCGGAAAAGACTGTAAAGCGCTCGCCCATCAGATAATGTCGCCATGTCTTCAGAGCGAAGACCACTGCTGCTAACTCCAGGTCATGGGTAGCGTAGTTCTGCTCATGCGGTCTCAACTGTCGTGATCCATAGGCGATCACTGCCCGCTCCTGCATCAGAACACATCCGAGTCCGGTCCCCGATGCATCGCAGTAGACCACGTACCCTACTCCCTCCTCAGGCAACCTCAAGATAGGTGCGCTAGTCAATCTCTGCCTCAGCTCCTCGAAGCTCTGCTGACAACTGTCTGACCACACGAAGGGTTTCCCCTTCTTCGTCAACGCTGTGAGTGATGCCGCAACTCTGGAGAAGTTCGGCACAAATCTCCGATAGTAACCAGCTAGTCCCAAGAAACTCCGAACCTCAGTCACGCTCCTGGGTGGCTCCCATGCTAACACAGCCTCAATCTTCGCGGGATCCACTGCAACTCCCGCCTCAGAGATTACGTGTCCCAAAAAGTGGACCTCACGTATCCAGAACTGGCACTTCGAGAGCTTACCATAAAGCTGGTGCTCTCGGAGTGTATCAAGAACAACTCGCAAGTGATAGGCGTGCTCCTCCTCTGTCGTAGAGTAAATCAGAATGTCGTCGATGAAAACCACGACAAACCGATCGAGGTATGGCTGAAAGATCCTGTTCATGAGAGCCATGAACACTGCTGGAGCATTGGTTACACCGAAAGGCATAACCAAGAACTCATAGTGGCCATACCGACATCTGAAGGCCGTCTTCTGCACATCCTCGTCTCTGACTCTGAGCTGATGATAGCCTGACCTGAGGTCTATCTTTGAGAACCACCGTGCTCCCTTGAGCTGATCAAAGAGGTCATCAATCCTCGGTAGCGGATACTTGTTCCTCACTGTCACCTGGTTCAGGCGACGATAGTCAACACAAAGTCGCAAGCTCCCGTCCGCCTTCTTGGCGAACAATATCGGGGAAGCCCAGGGTGAAACACTGGGTCGGATGAATCCCTTGCCCTGCAAGTCCTCCAACTGTACCCGTAGCTCTCGAAGCTCGGCGGGGGCCATCCGATATGCTGGAGTGGATATCGGGGCTGTCCCGGGGTACAAGACAATATAAAAGTCTACCTCTCTGCGAGGAGGTAGCCCTGGAACATCGTCGGGAAAAACGTCCGCATACTGATCCACCACTGCAGGAAAACCAGGACTCCGCACGTCTACTGCTCCAAGGATAAGGCTAGCCAACTGATGAGTGATGGGCTGTCCTCTCCTCCGCGGAAATCCATCCTGTGCTGCTAAGGCTCCCTTCTCGCCGGTGAAGGTGAACCTGCTCCCGTTGGTGCGTACACATCGCACCTTGCGCCTAAAACAGTCAATCTGTGCATGGACCGTAGACAGCCAATCCATGCCCAAGATGACGTCGTAAGGCCTCGACGCTGCTACAAGAAGATCCCAGCCGAAGCTCTCGCCTCCTAGAGTAAGCTCACACTGCCGGCACCAGTGCGTAATCGTCGAGTCTGCTCCCGTAGGAGTCTCTAGCCGTAAGGATCGAGCCAACGGCTCAGTCGGAATCTCCGAGCTCCGAACAAGGGCAGCGGCTATGAAAGAGTGACTCGCTCCTGTGTCTATAAGAACTGCAGCAAGGGTGGAATAGACACAGATAGTACCTCGAATCATCTCGGGTGCGCCGTGGTCGTAGGCCTCTGCTGCCTGGAGCTGAGCCTGTCGCTGCCCGCCAGCTCCCTGTGGTCGGGGTGGACCTCCTGGTGGTGGTGGTGGTAGAGCCTCAAAGCGTCGGCCACCACCAGCTGCTCGTCCAGCTCCTCTACCTCGTCCGCCTCCTCCCTGCGGACCGCCACGGTCGACCCTCTGCCTCTGCCTCGGTGGTCCATCTACTGACTGCTGCTCCTCGGTACGACGGGTCGGGCAGTCACGAGCCATATGGCCCTGTCCGCCGCATGAGTAGCACTGTCTGCCTCTCGGAAGACTGGCTCCGCGCTGTGTGCCCCGCACTGCTGAGCCAGTGCCCTGAGGTCGTCGGCCTGAAGGTCTGGTCTGTCTGGACCCCTGAGTCATCCGTCGACTGCCTGCTGCAGATGACTCTGCCACGTGCCGCCCTGCGGTGGGTCGCTGTGCTGGTGTAGACTCAGCAAGGAAGCTCTCGATCAGAAGAGCCCGCTCCAGTACTCCTGTCTGAGTCGGTATGCTGAGGGAGATCAGCGATGCCCTGATCTCGTGTCTCAAACCCTGCTCGAAGGTCCGGGCCCGGAAGAATGGGTCTCGTACCATGTCGGTCGAGTAGCGCGAGAGATCGGTAAATCTCGCCGAGTACTGGGCGACCGTCATGCTGCCCTGCCGCAGCTGTAGAAGCTCCTGGATGCGTACCGCTCGAAGGGTGGCCGGGACGAACTCAGAGCGGAAGAGGCTCTCGAAGTCCGTCCAGAGTAGAGATGCCTCATCGTGCACCTGGAGCATCAGGCTCCACCATCGTCCTGCTGCTGCGTGTAGTAGGCTCGCAGCGAGGATCACCATGAGGTCTGCTGGTGTCCTCACTAGCCTAAACACTCGAACTACTGCCTCCAGCCAGTCCTCTGCTGCCTGGGGATCCGTCTCCCCGCGAAACCTGGGCGGTCGCTGTCGCTGAAACTCATGTAGTGCGCTGAGGCGACGTGCATCGTCAGCGGCTGCTGCTGGAAGCATCGGGGGCTCGGCGGGTAAAGCTACCGCCGGTGCCACTACTGGAAAAGGGCCCTGCACCGAGGCCTCGTCGCTCGGTGGGCTGTCGTCTCGCTCGACCATCGGAACCCTAGCTGGCTGTCGTCGTGGGGCCATCCTGAAAAGGAGATCAAGAGTGCCATAGTCAGAACAGTATACCTGGTGAGCTGAATTAAGTAATCACAAAGAAAACTTGAGACTTTCATTAAGCAGATCAGTATACCCGGTGAGCTGACACAAGTAATCACAAAGAAAACTTTGAAACACACACGCAATCAATGTTTTCGTGCATTAAGTCGGAAATCAGAAGTCAGGGTCCTGGTGTATGGATACGTCGGCCGCCGCACCAACACTGGACTCCCTGGACTGATAACCACACTCAATACGCTAAACATTATTGCTTCACAAAGAAAAGATCAGAGTTCGCGGTAGAACCGAACTCCTTGGATACCAATTTGTCACGACCCGCCCTCGGGGTCCGTGCCGTGACTACCCCAAGCCCGCCTTCCATAGGCCAGGGGCTGGCGACTAGCACCAAGGCGTAGATCCCAGCAAATTGGGAAGGCATTGCCTTTGAAAAGTAAACACACACCACAGAGTAAACAAGCGGAAAGTAAACACTAAGCAAGCAGAGTACAACTGAAGTGCGGAAAAGTAAATGGGCCAGAATACAAACCCAAACTGAAAGTAAAGTACAACTCGAAAAGGGAAAAACAGCAACTGAAAAGTAAAGGCCGCTACTCCGTGCTGTCCACTGGAAAATCCCACCTGAAGGGTGGGTACAGATAGCTCCTCTGCTCCACGGGTCCCACCGTCCGCTCCGTGCTCGTCCCGCCCAGTGGTCCACCTCCG
Organism: Viscum album; assembly: GCA_963277665.1. NCBI lineage: Eukaryota > Viridiplantae > Streptophyta > Magnoliopsida > Santalales > Viscaceae > Viscum > Viscum album. Next base: position 1,873,631,476 of record OY728150.1, on the reverse strand, counting down.
GGTACCGTCCCGCTCCGCAAACCTCAGCTAAGGTCAACGCTGTCCGTCGTCTGCAACCAACACAACGTAGTGCGGGCGAAGCCCGTGCAGGGGTGAGTATAAGCTACTCAGTAGGGACCCCGAGACCCCTGAAGATCTCTAAAATCCACAAAGGATAAACCACGAAGAAAAGTACAATCACGAAGTAACAACCGACACTGCTTAGGTATATGCCCATACATATACCTAAGTCATCAATTCAAAAACGCTCCAACCTCCGAGCCCAAGTATAACTCAGTCCACGCAGGAAAGTATACGTATTCCACAAAGGAAAGTAACAGGATTCAGCTCACACAGGTATACTTCTTCAGGGACGATAAAGATGATCACTGATCCATCTAAGTCGTCGGACCCACGAAGGATCGATAGGTAACTAACCCCCGCAAGACCCACACAGGATCGGGCTCACACAGAACCTGTAGGCGCTGGCTCACACAGAACCGCTGAGCGCAAGGACCCACACAGGATCGGGCTCACACAGAACCTGTAGCACTGATCCACGTAGGATCGCTGAGTGCTGTAGTCGTCGTCGTCGAATCCACACAGGATCTCTGTACTGTCGTCGTTGAATCCACACAGGATCTCTGTACTGTCGTCGTCGCAGTCACAGTAGCAGTCGTAGCAGTAGAACAGTCGCAGCCAGCACTAGGGTTCCCGCACACAGCAAGCTCGTACGGAGGGTCCGCTCCACGAGCCGAGAGGCTGATACATCAACTGTCACGAAGACCGAAGTTGATGTATTCAAAAGTTCCGTATCGTCAACAGGAACTCAACGCAACAGACGGCGCGTCGATCGGACGCCCGGTCTGAGAGTTATTGGCATTTTTGTCTCCGGGGCCCGGTTGGTTTTTAAGGCAAAACCAACCCGACCGTACTCCACCTGCGTCCAAACCTCGGGCGGAGTATGCCAAAAGATCCGTCTCACTAAGAGGAACACTACGCGACTGACGGCGCGTCAATCAGACGTCCGTAGCTCAAGATATGAGCGTTTTCGCTCCGAAGGCCCGGTTGGTTTCGTGAACGAACCAACCCGGCCGAACTCAAAGTAAACCGAAACCTTGAGTGCGATATACCGAAACGACCGTCTCGATCCAAGGATCGCGTTGCCGCAGACGGTTCGTCATTCGGAGGTCCGAGGCTCAAGTTATGAGCCAAAAACCGAATCTGGTCCGAGACGGGGGGGTCCGGGTCCGGAACGACCCGGCCCGACCCCCCCCCTTGGGTGGCGCGGCGGCCGGCGGCGGCGGCCGGCGGCGGCGGACGGCGGCGGCGGGCCACGTGGCGGCGGCGGGCCGCGTGGCGGCGGCGGCCGCGTGGCGCGGCGGCGGCGGCTGGCGGACCGCGTGGCGGCGGCGGCTGGCGGACCGCGTGGCGGCGGCGGCTGGCGGACCGCGTGGCGGCGGCGGCTGGCGGACCGCGTGGCGGCGGCGGCTGGCGGACCGCGTGGCGGCGGCGGCTGGCGGACCGCGCTGGCGGCGGGGTGCCGCGGCGCATGCGGGAGGCACGCGGGGCTAAGCCCCGCGTTTCTAACAAAACGGCACGGCTTAAAGCCGTGCCTTGAAATATAAACGGCCCCCGCAGGTGGGGGCCGGCTGGACAAAAACCGGGGGGCTTTGCCCCCCTCCTTAATTGAACCGCCCCCCCCTCTTTAAGAGGGGGGTTTTGAAGAGCCGGCCGGGGGTTTAAACCCCCGGTTTTTATGATATCCGGCCGGCCTGCTGGCCGGCCGGTTTTTACCAACGGGACCGGAATTTCCGGTCCCGCCCTTGACTTCCGACGCCGGCGGCCCGGCCGCCGGTCTTTCCTTCCGCCGCGGCCCGGAACCGGCCGCGGTGTTCGTCGTCCGGCGCGGTGCGACGGCACCGCGCCCCTTTCGCCGTGCCAAGAAACCTCCCAACGCGGCGTGTCGGCGTCGCGGTCTTGAAATCTCTCCTCGGCGAAGCGCGACGGTATAGCGGAAATCATAAGCATGCTCATCCGCGTGGTGCGACGGCACCACGCCTTTTGCTTCCACCCGCATGAATCAATATGAACGAAGGAGGGGGTTTCGGCCGTGTTCGTGCGGTCCGACTCCCCTCGCGTTAACAAATAACATAACTAAAAAGTCTCACGTTTAGTCATGCTAAAATCCACGATTCAGGAATGGAATAAAATAATTAATAAAAACATCCCCTACCTCGGGTTTGAGATTCAAGAAATCCTCTACGTTCCGCGGAAGACGGCGTCGCGGAAGTCGGGCGTCGCGGTCGTCGTTCGTCAAATCCGTTGACGAAGAGTTACGTCCGATGCGATACGTTGTTGGCGGATCTTCGTTTGTCGACGAAGAAGGTCCGAAAAGGAAGTAGAGGTCCGAAGATACCGGGTCTCCGAGTCGATGATCCTTGACGAAGTGTTATCGTTCTTCGTTGAGGATGAAGACGTTCTTCGTTCTTCGTCAGAGCTTGAAGATGAGAAAGCTCCCAAAGACAAACTAAGAACCCTCAATAAAATAAGATTACCTCTTATTTTATTAACACAACACAAGGGAATTTCAAAGCTTTGAAATTCAAAAAGGCATAACTCCCATAATTAAACAAGGGTAACTTAAGCCATTAAAAGGGGGGTTAAGAACGTTGAGAGAAAAAGAAAAGAAAAGGGGTTCGTGTGGGCCCCACCACACTTAATCCTCCCAAGGGAGGTTAAGTGGGTGTGGGTCCCACTTTCAACCTCCTCCGATAGGTTTTAAAAGAATAAGTTAAAATAAAAATTGTTTTACACAAATTTTATTCAACTTAACTGAAAAACCCCAAAACGTAACTTTCAACCCGCAACAAACGCAACTCCCGAAAAGGTCTCATTAAGCGAATACCGGCGCTGCGAGTTCATCGGTGCCCTCGGATTTTAATTCCGAGCACCGGATCAAAAGTTAGGAATTCCCGCTCGTCCGTTCACTGAACGTACCCGAGCCAAACTTCGGAAATTAATTCCGGGCACTCCGGGCCTCGGAATCAGGTGCCGTCTGAAATCGCGCTCTTGTAAAAATCCAAAGAAAATTAAGAAAAAAATTTCCCTTGAATTTTACGGTCTTTACATCATATTTCTCAAAGGACGACCTTCCCGAGCCTTATAAGATTATGAAAATAGAAGATGGAGGATTCTCATTGGTGGATAACCCAAAATATATCCACCAAAGGATATATATGTTAAAATTATCTGTCCTTGGACATATCACTTACTCAGAAGGAGACAATCCATATTTTAATTTATATATTTAATATATGATATCAGATTATTGGAGTATCAGTAATTGGAAATTGATTCTGATTGTAAAATGTTTTGTTTTATATTATTATAGGAAGATAATATGATCTAAATTTAGTTTGGAATATTTGGAATCTAAACCAAAAACCAGAAGTTACTCAAATTTTTAAATGGGATTTAAATACTAATTCTTTTAATGAGTGGAAATCCACTACTCAGATTTGGGATAGGCTTCAAGTTTTATTTTGGGAATTCTAGATTCTAAAAATACTCAATGATCTTGGTTCTTATATAGGGATTCTAATGAAATTGGACCCATGTACGTTGAATAGAAATTTAGGCTTCTATTCCTGAATCCTTATAGATGATTTTTTTAGTCAAAACTCTCAGATGTGATCAATCTCAGTTCTAATTATCATAAAACTAAAGTTAAGATAGAGTATTATTACATCCCCATACATCCAAATTCAATTTTTATTTCAAATAGAGAGGACAAAAAACCCCACACTAATGGGGATGAAATAGTGAAAGCACAGGGAATCCCCTCTGACCAAGTTCACACCCTCAGGTTTCGCACAATTAATGGAGATGATACGGGTACTAATGGAACTCTAGTCTTCCAAAGAGGACAATTTATATGCAACCTTGACAGAAAAGGTGTTATATCTCAATGCCTCAGAAGAGGATGCAACCAAAATGATGGGCCAGAACCTTGAAGTGGAGCTGAATGAAGATCAGTATGTTTGGGTTGACAAGCAGGATACGATCCTGGTTGGAGGCTTCAATAAGGGGTTGATCAGTCTCGAGGAGTACATGCAGGTTTGGAATAGACTGACCACTGCCTTCGAAGCCATGATAAGGGGGGATCCTCTTTTGCAGGTCTTTAACTTATCCTAGAAGCTTTTTAGGGACACGGTCTCTGGTAGAATTCAACTTGTTTTCAATGATTCTGTTTATACTCTCACTAACTAATGATTTGTCGAGTTACCACTCTTATTGTGTGTGGAATGTTGGAGGGCCATATCGTCTCGGATGGTCTAGAGCACGCTGATCCTTCCTTGGTAGGTCATTTGGGAGGTGGCTGATCGGAGGGATGGCTTGCAATCGGGAGGGACCATGCTTGCATGGGATCACTTAGTTGTCCTCCCTTGGAGTGAGCGACGCTGTTTTTGCTTGGATGAGGTGATTTCTGGTTTTTTCTTGTTGCTGTTTGGGTTTGTTGAAACTTTTGGTTTCTCACTTTTTCCTCAAAAGTGTCCTTATGAATAAAAAATAATTTTCAGCCAATCACGTAGGAGATTTCCAAGTTCTCTTTCACGCAAATGGTGAGCCCGATGAGCATCACTTTGTCCTCGACCTGAAGTGAGGCACCATTTCCATAGAACAAAGAATAGGCCATAACCACAATTTCCCCGAGACCTTGAACCACACCCCACCTCTCATAGCACCCATAACAGAAGACCCATTCAAATTAAATTTTAAACCTATAAAAGAAGGGTTCCATCAAACCCAATTCCCCTATGGCTTATGAAAATAAGGAAGAGGAGATTGGGTCCTGACCCAAATAAGATGCAAAGAGGGATAAACCTTCCAATCAAAGATGAGAAATACCATATCCACCAGAAGGAAATGAATCCTTGCAATAATGGACCTCACCAAAGTGATTTGACCGTCAAATATGGCATAGTTTATTGCTTTCCATAGACTCCATCACCCGATATTATAGATCACTGCTTGAGCTATCTGTTCCTTACCTAAATACAGTTATCTATTGAACCATATATCTAAGAATGGAGCTTCCCTAAAATCCCTAGAAGAGAGGGTAGTTAGGCCTACAAAGAAAAACCACACTGCCTGTTCCCATTCCCCTTCAGGGAAAAGATAATGAGAACTCTCCTCCTTCCTGTTTCTGCAACAATGTTATCTTGACACCATAATTATTCCAAGCTTCTTAATATTTTTGTCTGTGGATGTGTCTTGGTTCCTAATGGAGTAGGACAAAAAATTACACTTTTCTGGAATATTATTACACCACAACACCTCATTTCATCTCCCATGGATATCCCGAGCAGAAACCATCCTATGGAAGTCCCTGGTAGTGAAAGCACCCGATGGAGAGGGAGTAAACATGCATTTATCTGGCTCAAAATTGAACACGATCGACTCGAGGAGGTCCTGTTTCTCCCCATCCAAAACAAATTTCGTAAAACGTGGATAAAGGCTTTCTTCCCTTAATGAGATCAAAGGCACAAGGCATCCTGAGAATCCATGAACTTAGCCTACCCATTTGTAGCTCCAAAAGGGAATGTCCCCCACACCAACAAACCAAAGAGATCTCTGTTTAAGAGACTAAAACAAAGGATAGATGAGTGACTAGAAAAGAGAGACATGGACATGCACCAGCTCCACATTTCTCCTATAAATGAAGGAAATGGACCTGCCCTAAATAGTTTGTTCCTAAAAAATCTCCCATGCGAGCTTCGCATGCATGCAATAGAGCATACTCTGTAGACTCCTCACATTGATCCCTCCATCGTAAATGAATATTGATAGCCTGTCCCATGAAGCGTATTGCCTATTTCCTTCCAACATAGAATCCCATATGAAATTATAAATAACCTTGTCCACTGTGTTAATAACTCCTCTTGGTACGTAGATGGAAGCCAGAGCTTGTATAGGAATATCGAAAAAATGCTGTTAACCAGAGCAACGCGACCCCCAAATGAGAGGAATATGTTCTTCCAGTTGAGGATGTGTCTTTTTATCTTGTTAAATATATGATTGAAGTCATGAAAATGAAGCCTCCCTAAGGAGATGGGTGTTCCAAGCTACTCATTGGGAAAGGGGCCATGTTGCATGTTGAGACGATTACATATGGAGGAAATTGATCTAGGAGTGCACCTTTGAGAGATGAAAATATTACTTTTTGTATTACTGATAACTTGACCGCTCCAGTGGTAGTAGGCCTCCAGGATGTTCTTGATTCCCCGAATAGAGTCCCTACCTCCTTTCATGAAGATGACCGTGTCGTCCGAAATCATTAGGTGGATTATCGGTGGGAGAATCATCTTCCTTATGTTAGGCTAGATGTCACAAGTAGAGAGGCCATTATTGATAAGATGAATGAGAATGTCCTGCACCAGGATGATGATATTGGGAGAGATCAGGTCTCCCTGCCGAAGGCCCCTCTTTACTTTAAAGAAGCAATGATACATCCCCAAAAAGGAAACCACCAACCACGATGAGGTAAAACTCTTGAAAAGGAGGTCCACAACCTTATCTGAGAACCCCATAGCCACTAAAGCTTTATTGATAAAACTCCATTAGATCAGATCATAAGATTTTTTCATATCCAATTTGGTCACCAAATTCAAGCCATGGGTCTTGACGTTAATGTACCTCATCACCTCCTATGCCAGAGTAATAGCTCCCTGTATGGAGAGGCCCCTAACAAAACCATGTTTCTCAATGAAGATACACTAGGGTAAGAGATTATACAGTCTCTGGTAAATTACACTCTCTAGAATCTTATATGGGAAGTTTCATAAACTCACTGGCCTGTATTGTGACAAAGAAGAAGGGTTCTTTATCTTCAGAATGAGGTACATGATGGAGGAACTTGCAACCCGAGGCAAGCTCACTCTGCAAAAATAGTCTTAAATGGCTGCCGAGATGTCCCCCTTAAGCACACCCCACACCCCTCTGTAAAAAGAGACGGGAAAACTGTCCGGTCCAAGTGCACTCTTATGGTTCAGATTCATCATCAACTTATAAATTTCATCCTCATCATGGATGGCCTCCACACCATCATTATCTAGGTGAGACACCACCATGGAAATATCCTCCCATAAATCTGTATGGTTGTTGGGATAACCATTGGGAATCCTCAGGTTAGGACCAGCTAGAAGGTCCCTAAAAAAACTATGTTCCATGCCCCCAGCAATCTCTCCATCCTTTGTGTACATCCCATCCTCAAGAATAATGTTGGGTTTGTTCTTTTGATGACTTTATTTGATGCATGCATGGAAAAAAGCTGTGTTTTTTTCACCCTCTCGTAGCCATTTCACCCGAGATATCTCTTGAGCCAGACGCTTCTGTTTAAGAATCAACTCCCCCAACAATCTTTCTTACCTGCTAAATATTCGAACTCTGAATCACTCCAAACCTCCTCGAGACTATATTCCATGTTATCAATTCTCTTCTTAATGTTTTCCATATCCTGGTTGAAGGGGGGAAGCCCTCTGGCCCATTATTGAATCCCTTCCTTTAGCCGCCAGAGTTTTTTTATGGAGGGCCACCTAGGTATGCCCGTGAGTAGGCTCTCCCCATAGTTCCCTTACAAGATGATGATACATAGAACTTCAAGATCACTAGTTGCAGAACCTGAAGGACTATGGATAATACTACCCTTGAGAAAAATAAATTAGTAAGGGAGAGTGATCAAATATACCTCGGTCAAGGTAAGTAACCATGGCATTTGGAAATGTTCTTATGCCAGTTGAGTTGTCTAAACAATGATAGAGTCTACTCCAAATTCATCTTCCATGCCCCTGGTTGTTACACCAAGTAAAACGGTCTCCCGAGTACCCCAGATCAAAACGACCCTTACCCTCCATGAAGAGTGAAAACTCCATGCTTGGTTGTTGGGGGAAGTCCCATCCCCCTTTCTTCTCCCCCTCTTCAAGGATTATGTTGAAGTCCCCCACCACAAACCATAGGAGATCCTATGGATCAAATCAGACAAGCTCATTCTACAGCCTTTGTTAAACAACGATGTCACTGCTACTATAAACAAATGAAACATAGAATCTCACTATTCCCATGGATACTTTTGAGGTAATAAATTGGTCACTCACATTAATCATAACCAAAGAAACAACCTTGTTCTAAAAGAGCAATATTTTTCTGTTGATCGAATCTTCCTGCATGGATCCATGCATTTTCACCTTACAACTAAACTCCCTGATCTTCACTGGGTTCTTCTTACGCTTGAGCACAACCACAATAGAAATTTTGTTTTTCTTACCTTCAGAGGAAATGAAATTAGACTTCACTCTTGCACCCAAACCGCGTGCATTCTAGATGAGTAGAGATAACATTAAACAAGGAGGAGCTTGACTTTTCCCTAGGATCGATGGTATTATTGAATTGGGAGAAGCCGGAGGATTTATCCCTGAGATATATCAAATGTGCATGTGTACACACCCCTTGACTCTGAGAGGAGAATACCGGGGCTAAAGGAGTAATGGGAGAGGAATTTTATCTCACCCCTTTCGAAACCCTTGGATTCGAGACAGGAGAACAAGATGATCCATCTGAAGCATCACTAACGAGCTTGCAGGGACCAACCTTCGAACATAAAATTGTAGGGGAAGCAGAGTTGAGCAAACCTTCCAGAGCTTCCGACTCCATAGGCGAAACAGGGAGGATCTATTGAAGAGGGAGGAAGACCCAGAGGTCTAGAGAGGATAGATAATAGGCTAGGTGATTCTCTCGAAACCACCCAGCATCAAGCATCAGAGGGATGAGAAATGAAGTAGATAGAACTAAGACCAACAAGGAGGGAGTCCGTAGGTTGTAGACCTCTGTATCCTTTCTTGGAGAAAGATCCATATCTGGAGAGAGGGAGAGATGAGACCCAAAAACTAGACCAGCCGAGGGGGCTAGGGAATCCCATGGTGCTGGTACCATACCATAGCCGATATTAAATTAAGAGACACCAAGGTTAGGAGGAGCGGGGACACCACCCTAAGGAGCCTTTGGATCCAGATAGGGGCCACCTTTCTACCAGTTTCTGCACAAAGTCCTGGAGTGCCCCTAGAGGCAGCAGGAGGAACAAAATCTAGGAAAGACCCGGAACACAATGGATTTCTCACCAGTCTTACATACCCTACACTGTCAAATAAAACTTTTTCAGAATCTGCAGAGAGAGGCCTAAATCAACCCAAATGTGGGGCACCATTATGTCCTCACAAGAGAGGTTGCAATCATCTACGCATAGAAATCCCCCGAGAGAGTCCCCTACGACCTTCAGAAGAGATTTGTTTTTGGAAGGGTAGGGTTAAACCAGGGATCCCAATCCAAACCGCAGATCGAGATCTTTTATTACCCTTATGACAATCCAATGACCAGGGAGCCAAGATGAACCTCCCCCACCCAAGTGATCTAGGATCTTTTCACCACACATGAATGAAGTCCTCCTCTGACTCCAACACCACAAAAAATGAAGATCGATGAATCACATAGATCCTCACCTAGTCAACCAGACCCCAAGAGACCACAAAATGCTTGAAAACCTGTAGGGAAGGCTTCACCACCCCGAAACAATCCACCAGTGTCCACTTTATACAAGAAACAACCTCCATGAAATACACAAGGGGAACCTCAACCGCAACACAAGAGTCATCCCAGGACACCACCGGAGAGACCGAGCGCACCACCGAGAAACATATCTACTTAGAGCCACTTTAAAAACAACACAAGGCATCATGAAAGGACCTTGTATGCAAGAGAGACCTAGGGAGGGAACCTGGAGGTTCTTGAAGAAAAAGGGGCGCAAAGCCTGAGAATATTCTTGGAGCAAAGGTCGTCTAAGATGGGATCGAAGCCTAAGCACTGCTGACCAGGGAAGCAACGGTCGATAGAATTTGAAAAATGCCAGGCAAGTGAGACGCATTCTTTTGAGATGAGGGATCCATAAGGTATAATAACATGTATGATTACATCCCCCATTTTTTCATTTTTCATCAATTATGGGACACTCAATTGTTAAATATTTCATGGTTTTAAAATAGATCAAAACTACATTTCATGATAACTCATAGAAATAGTTTAATTATAATAAAACATGAAAATGAATAGTCTTGTATAAAGGTGAAACCTCGACGAAAGATGACTATGAGAAGTGGGTTAAAGTCATGAAAACTATTGGCCCTATCCTAAAAGTTACAGCCATGATCTCTTAGGATGAACTTTTTTGATGAATTAGAAAAATAAAAAAACCCCTCCACTCATCCATCTAATAAAAACAGGGATAATGTTCCTTATAGAAGTGACGAGGGAGACAATTCCACTATCTACATTGATAATACCATAATATCCTTTTAAATTGAAAAATACATCACAGATATAGTTGGATCATTATAAATTTATGTACTCATTGAGAACCCTAACTTTTAAAATATTTTTGAAACTAATCATACATATAAAATTTATATATCGAATTCTTTTTATAAAATACAATGTTAAATGTGGTATTTATATATATAAATATTCTATGAAATCTAATAATTTTAATGAGAATGGATATATAGTGATTATAAAGGAATATAATAAGTCTATAGAGTTATTTGTTTATGACGTACAACCATTTAATAATATAGAGTCCTTAAATTCTCATAGACCACTCGTGGTTGATGCTAGTTCCAAAGATATAAGTTATTATCCTTCTTATGAGAAAAACACTGTTACTGATTCTACTCCATCCTTAAAGGATGATGGAAACCTAAGCTATATTCCTATCCCATATTTTTATCATTGACAAATTGATGACATCTTAGTCACTAAAGAAAAAAAGGATAAAGGAATAAGGAATTTTTTTGGGAGAATAAGTTGGGAGGTAAGAAAAATGGGGTCCCCAAAACCAAACACAAATCAAAATGAGGATTTTGTTTATGAACCTTTTGGGTTTGACCATCCTTAAAATATTAATTTTCCCTTGAATATTTATTCAAGAAAATAAACTTGATCTTATTGGGTTTTAAAAACATAAAATGGTATTCTATTTCATGACAGATTCCATTCAAATAATGGGTTACCACATGTCGGACAAAAATTGGTCCTCTACAGAGGCTAAAAGGATTTAAGTTTTTTATCATATTAATATATAAAATCTATATATTATTTAATATACTGATTAAATGGTTACATGTAGTTGAAAATGCACAGGTACTCAAATTTGTTTCTCCTTTATCTATTATTACACTAGATATCATGATATAAGGGACTTATGAAATGAATTTCAATCCTTGAGTGGATCAATCATTAGGTTGTGGACATTACATGATGACTTTAATGTAATTATCAACCCTGGTGAGAGTTTAGGTTTGGATAATAGTTCTAAATATTCTTGGTAATTCAAATATTTTATTAAATATGATATTATATTTTATGTAAATCTTTTGGGTTCTAAGTATACTTGGTACATAAATCACCATAACAACGTGGTTTCCAATAAAATTATTAGGGTTTTTTAAATAGAGAATCCATTGTTGTTTGGACCTAAATGTAATTCTCCACCCTTGAAATAATCAATTATGATTATCTCTTAATCTTATCAACTCTTATTTCAAGAGATGTGAAAATGCCATTCCTATTCAAATTTAATAATCCTTGGGTTCGTCACCTGGAATATAGTAAGCTTTATCATGATACTTAAGGATCTTTTGATTACAGTGATAATTTATTTTAATGTTTTCTCAGGATTAACCTTCTTAATAGAATATTTTATGAATGGGAAAAATTTTAATTCATCACTCCTAATAGGGATATTGGTCATCTGGAGTCCCACTATTAAATCATCCAGGATGATAACACTTGAATCAATTTCTCCAATTGTATTGAGCTCGAATATACAATCTCTAATTAACTAAAAGTCCTTTTAAATATCAAAGAAATAATTCAAAGATAAACCGTTAAAGATAAATGTATTATGTATGGTAACATAAAATCCATTATTTTAACTCTCTTTAATGAGATAGAAAATTTTGCTGACCATTGTCCCTTCTTAGGGATAATGAATGGTTTTTTGATAAAAAAACATGCCTATTCTAATCAGGTTCTCACCTTATTTATAAAAATCATTAACATGACAATTTCATTCTCTAATTTATTACATGGTATCATCCCCATGATGGTTAACCATGATGATATTGACCAAATTACATCAACTGCTTTTTATTTGAAGATCAAAGAAGTTGTATTTAGACTTAATGTGGGAAGCTCTCTTGGGACAAATGGATTCACCAACATCTTTTTTACAAACCATTGAATTGGTCATTAAACATGATGTTTTGAAGGTTTTCATTATTATTTTTATTTCACCTTAATGGGAGTTCCATTCATGACTACCACATCACTGTATCAGAATTTTTCAAACATATTAAGAAAACCCCTAGGGGAAGTAATATTATTTTGAATCTCGATGTCAAAAAATACATTGATATAATGGAATAAGGTTATATTTATAAGATTATAACTATATTTTTATTTGAAGAGACTTACATTATGTGGTTCAAAATCCTCCTCAACTCCTATTATATTTCACTTATTTTTAATGGTTCTCTAGAGAAATAATTTGCATGTTCATGGGGAATCAAAAATGGTGATCCTCTTTCATCCATATATATTCTATATTATAGAGGATTACCAAATAATAATTTTATTAAACGTTGTCGATAATGATAATATGAGGCCCATCAAAGATGATTGGGGTTTATATTCTCCTCCTCGATTATTTTATGATGATGATATAATTATTTTTAATCATGGAGATAAGAAAACATATTAATAACAAAATATATTCCCTTTTATGTTATAAAAGGATCTAAATTTAAGAGATCAAATGGATGAAATCATTTTTATATTTTGTAAATTATATAGCTTCTTCGGGAAAAGTGTCCATAATCAATGAGCTATGAAGATGAGGCTTTTTTTTTCATTTTACTTATATTTGTGTCCCCATGTTTTTTAAAGGCCTCATACATATAATTTCACCCATATATTGGAGAAAATTATAAATAATTATATTTTTTATTGGAAACCCTTCATCATTTCTTGGAAGGGTTTGTCTTTTGAAATTAGTTATTTTTTTTAAAATTTGTTTACTCTTTCAAGGTTTACAAATGGATTGTTTCCTTGATTAAGAGAATAAATATGTGCAAGAAAAACATTTTTTGGAGTGTGATCACCCTTATAAGAAATATCATTACTACCCCATGGAATAAACAATGTCAAATGACTTCTCTTTGTGGTCTTCATATAAAATATCATTGTAATTTCAACCGGTCTAGATAAGAAAATTTAATATAGAGGATTATTTATAATAAATCAAATACACATGGATTTTTATAATCCATAATTCTATAAATTTTTAAGTGTAGAAAAATAAATAATGTGGAATCATATTTTTGGACTGCTCTTAGAGCATCCTTATCCAATATTTCAGTACAATCTCATTGGCTAGTTAATTATAATATTCTATCAAATTTTGATTGGCAAACTAGACATGTAAATACATATGGAACCTATTAAATTATACTTACTATATTTTTTATATTAATTCTATAATCAAAGAGTAAATTTAATTTTCTCTTGCTATTTTCCTTGATGAGACCAGTCTTATGGTAAGAAATTATTACTTTATTAATAGATAATATATGACGATATGTGAACCAATTTATAATAGGTTTCTCACCACTAAATTTTAATATGATAAATCATTATATGGGAATGGTTATAACTATATTATAAGTCTAAATAAATTATAGATTTATCCATCCATATTCACACTTATTTGTAGACTGGTATATTCTTATTTACCCATTGAATCATGCCATAAATCATTAAGAATTTCACTTTTCACCAAATTCCTACCATGTAATCCACAAAGGGGTGACATCATTTACCTTTTCTTGACCTAAGACATTGCCTCCCCATTATGACATGTGATATTTGATCTCATTTAAGTTCATCCTACTCAGATCACCATTATCTAGGAGTATCTCAAATCCTATGTTATGTTTCCACTCTCTATATAGTAATTAAATATTTTTTAGGTCGAAAGTGTTGAATTGAAATGTTTCATATGGTATATCCATAATAAGAGGATACATGAGCACAACCCCTCTAATCTTCAAATATTACTCCTATATATTATGGTTTCTATATAGAATGTGAACTCCCTTGAAACTGGTCATTGTAATAAAACTATAGTGGATTTTTTTTACATTATATGTATTTTAATATAATGTAATTTCATAACCCCTTTGAGAAATTTTTTTGTTATGTAGAATCTCCCATTTCCTAGATGGACCAAATTAAACCAAGATGAGGAATCAAGAGGAAATATTATACCTTTAGGGTTTAGAGTACTCTCATAAAACAATAATTTTGATTTCATTAGATGTATTGATGGACCATGTAGAGTTGTATCATCTCTAGATACTGAAATTATTGGCATAGTCAATGAAGATGAAATGGAAAGGTAAAAAGTTTTGAAAAATCTATGGCGGGAATTCTACTCTACTACCACCGTGCAAGATTTAAAAAATGTGCATATTTGTATTTCATGGAAACGGATTTACAGGTGGATTAGATACTTATAACCACATTACTCCATGAACTACATACTCACACATGGATACCATGAATCCAAATTCTTGGATGATGGACTTTTCAACAAATGGGTGAGTGGTAATGAGTTCATTTTGTCTAATAAATTACCAAATGATTTTTTTTTCTATTTTTTCAAAAACATTGTTGTAAAAGGACTTATTTTAGACTTTTATAATAATTATTTTATCTCAATAAAGGATAATTGTCCTCCTAGACAATATATTATCCTTACTATAAAAAAATATAGGGAGTGACACAAGAATTTAAGGTTATCCTTTAAGGGAATAATTAAGGAAACCCTTTTCATAGAAAGAAGGGATGATACTAGTTTTTTGATTGAGACTAGAAGAGGCTTACTATATATTATAGTTAATGTAATCAAAGCCTATATAGATAAAAGGGTTGTGGGTACATTTTTATCCATATATCATGTAATAAAACTCACCCATAAACAACAAGCCTTGTAGTTTATGCTATATAATGAGGGAGAGAAATAAAGGAACACATTTTAGGTTCATGTGGAAAGAACCATTACCATATATGTTAATGTTATGTGAAAAGTACCATAGATATAGGATTTATTAGGATTTTATTGAAATAGGACTAATAAAAGAGTAGTCTGGTTTAAAAAATAGTTTGTGGACATGGAATTGTATATAACCTTCATAAAAGAAGATTTGGTGAACCACAACCTATATAAAGATGTAATATTTAGGTTAAGTGGTACAGTAGACAACCTTGGTGAAGATGTTAGACTTATATAAAAGCATATTAGAATATTCTTGAACCCATGTAAGATATGCCGATAAATCAGAATGTGGATACATTAGGTTAAATAAAATATCCTCATATCATTGTCATGCACAAGTGCATATAATATATGAAAATCATGAATATGGTGCAATATTAACAATACTTACATGAATAAAAAACATAATAATAATTATAATATTTCATAACAATGGTTAAGAATATATGATTGTTTGAAGTTACATTAATGAGAAGACTTTTATGTATTAGAAATGACTCTAGTGAGTTAACTCTAATTTAAGGGTTTTATGCTAGAGTATTCATGACATAACCCACTTTTAAAATTAAAACCTTAAAGTTTACTTCACATTGGTATTTAAATTTCAATATTTACGAAGGGGTATCTCGAATAATTAAGGGTTCTTGGTTATCTATAAAGATATTATTCACATAATCAACAACCCTTTTATAATAAAATTCAAATCTATGAGTGATATTTCTAATTTATTCACTATATTTTGTGGGTTTTTAATGGGTAAAGAGACATGTTATTCTATATTTATGTTTTATTATATTAAAAATTATTCATTTCAGTATATTGGGATGATCTTCAGGTTTTTACAGTTGAAGTCATGGATTGGAGAAATTTTGAAACAAACATGAATACTACACATTGTGGAATTAATAATAACACATAATGTGCAATTGAAAGAGCCAAAAATTGACCATAAAGGGTACACAACCATGATCTAGACATGATATCACACAACATCTACATTAATTCACACAACAAGTATTCCCAATCTAGAATTTGTTAGTGGGGAATTCACTACTATATTCTATGTATGTTTTTGTAACATACCATGTACTATCACCCATTTATAGATCTCACATGACAATTCAATGGGCAACTTGGTATTACATATACTGATGGAGAAGGAGAGGAAAATAAATTTTAATTAATTAAATGGAATTTACTTTATGTACATGAAGTGTACTCTATTTTCCTACAAATTTAGTGGAAAGCCTCCAAGTTTACTATTTTCAATTCTAGGCGAAGGCATTTCTTCATTTTTAACTCGATCTTCCCTTAAATTTTAGTAATCTTTTTATATTAATATTTTTCTTCACTTTTATTCTCTTATTTATTGTTTTTATCTTATATACATGGTAAGAATTGAGTTTCCATTCAATCCTTGCACCTTAGCAATGGTCATGAGAAAGAGAGTGTGTCCCATTTTGGTGTAATAGAAATTCTATGGGTTTTTGTTTTAATAATTCTTGTTGGTTTATTTTGTTATGACTTTTTTATTATTTACTTAGAGAAGTTTAATTATAAATTTTATGGTTCCTTTTTATTAAACTAAGAACAAAACCACTGGGAAAAAATATTTTTTAGTGGGTAAAACCAAGAACATTGGGATAACTCATTTCCAAACTTTTTAGGGGTCTTCTAAATTTTTTTAAGCAATTAATCACCAATAAAAGGGATTAATTTATAAAATATATAGTTATTAATTATCAAAGTAATAAATAATAACAAATTGAGTCCATTTTTTAATTTAATAGAAAAAATAATTCATAAATATAAGGATTAATTTTTATAATAAACCCTAGTTATATTTTCACCCCAACATGTTCTTTCATTAATTTGTTTCATTATTTCATTTCTTTTTTGTTCTGAATTAATTTGGCTTTCAATTTTTTTTATTTTATATTCCCTTGTGATTTCATCTTTTAGATAACTATCCAAGACTCAATAATTCATGAATACATCACTGAGTTCCCAATGGGTTTGATATATACTTTTTTTTCTACATTGTTAGTTGGTTTAGAGAAGATTTGAAAAAATCTAGTGTCTTTACTAGGGTGTAACATGATAGAATGTGATTTTTGTTCAATGAAATTAATTAATTCTAGTTCTTTTCTTTTCTTTATTTTCATTTTATTAATTTTTCTAAAGCACCTTTACCTCACATTCAATAGAGGATTATTATACATAATATTCATATGGTGAATATAGTGAGGATTTTTATCCATATGATCCAACAAAAATATAATTATATCTAATGGACTACAATATAAATATGGATGAAGAGTTCTAGAATGTGAAATACCTGTGAACATCCTACACCCTGACTCCCTCTTAACCAAAATATATTTTTTCTATTTTTAAAGATAAATTATTATCAACGATGTAAACCTTTACCAATTTATAGTTGGACTAATAAAAATGTTTAGAAAACTATGGAATTTATTGGATAAAAATTATGAGATAATAACTACTATGGATGATCCTCTTGAATTTGATGTTAATCCTTATTATCCTACTCTAATTGAGGAAAAATTTTATGATTAAAACCTTAATAATTATGGACGTATTTAATCTAAAATTAATTTTCGACATAATGAAATTTAAAATACGGATACATTACACTGTTATTGTACTTAAATTGGTCAATTATTCTTCCTTTATTTCTTATTTGATGTTTTAAATACTCTAGAGAATTTTAAAATCTATTTTCATGTATTATTTTTGTGGAGTAAGAAGTTGAATAGGTGGAGGACGTGACAAAACTACCACATATTTCCAAATTTTACACCTTGTACCTTTGGAGTAGAGTTACTAAAATCCACCCCCTCACCCTCCTGAGCATCAAAGAATCCTTTTAGAATACTAAGTCATGAGGTACATGTTTTGGTTTGTAGAATGAAATCCACACACACCCTTCTAATATGGACATGTTTTCTATCCTAGGTCAAGATAAATCCTTTAAATAGTTTCACTAAAAAGGTTGGAACCAAGATTCTCACTTACTGTTCCTCATTTTTCTATTAGTAATAACTATATGATGTGCACTTATAATATTTATGCAATGTGACCATTTTTCATATTACTTTCGTAAATTTACCATACATATGTGATTATAGATTAATTTCAAATTATGTGTCGATGGTACTCATCATGTATATATATAATTATATGTCTATTAAATAACACATTTAAAATATGTAAATAATTATTATGTAAATAAATAGGAATGATGTTTATACTAATGGAAAAGGTCATTTGAAGTTATCTAATTTATCACCATTTCGAATCCCTCCATACCCTCTATTATCATGGGGTTCATTCATCCCCCATGGTTTTGATAAAAATAATGTGATATTTTAATATATATTAAAATAACATAAGAATATTAATAAAATTCATCATGAGGATGGGCTGGTTGGTAATATCACAATATAGAGTTCAACAAAACAAATCTTGAATCCTCTTGGTCGACCACACCATTATTATTTTATTTTAAATAAAAAAAACATTGTGTTATTTAGTATATTTTATATATTATAGCTTTGTGATATTTTTTATAAAAAATAATAATTTATAAAATAAAATATCCATGAATGGGTTGGTTTAGTTGGTAGGGTCACAACCTTGGGTCTAGAAGACCTTAGTCTAAGTCCTTATATCTAACAAAATTCTATCCTTTTTGCTCAAATAAAATAATTCATTAGGTATGTATATATATATCATGTGTTTTTATATTAGAATTTTAAAATATGATACTATGATATAAGAATAAAATTTCTCTTAAAGGTGGGTTTAAGATGGTGGTAATGGTATCTACCTAGGGTCCAACGGACCCAGTTTTCAGTCCTTCAAATCTCTCCAACATCATCCATCCATTAAAAAATAAACCCACAAGAAATTTATAGTTTATTTAAAGTTATTTTGTTTATTTAATTAATATAATATCAATGATATTATAAGTCATCATAAGTACAATAATTAATCTAATAGTTTAAGATGATCAACAAGACTGAGTTGTTTTTGGTTCAAACCCTTCTCCGAGAACCAGGATGAAGCTTATTCTTATCCTTTTCATTTTTTATTACACACTTCATGTATCTACATACACACTAAATATATATATATATATTAACTATTTATTAAATAATTAATTAATTAAGTAAATAAATATTTATGAAGATACAAAAATATCAAAAAACATGTAAATGAAGTGTGACCATGAATATATATCATTTAACTTGGATTTAAAATTCCATAACCACCACTATAAAAGATATGATGTTACCCCCTATTATTATTTTTTCATCATGGGGGATCCATCATCATCCAATATTGAATCGATTATTCAAGGGAGTCTTAAAACCCCCAATATCATTCAATTTGTTATCAAATCCAGGTATGTAGATCTATTATCCTTGTTTCGGTGTTTCCATCAATTATTAAGTTTACTTGGGATTTGGGGGATTTTTATGCCGAAAACTATTTTCACATGGGAATGGATGAAGGAAACATCATGTGTTTTAGTTTAACCCATGTAAGAATTTTTTTTGAAAAACATAGAACATATATGTTCAAACAATGTCATGAATGTTTTCACCTATCCAAAAAGAGAGAGACCATGTACAGTAATGCACTTGTCCTTGGTAGCCATTTGATCACACACAACATGTTTTTTTAGAACATGAAGTGTATACAAGTTTCCACCACATGGGGATCCCAGGAAGGTCTCTAGAGCACATGGGAAATTGCAATGTTCACACTAAAATCTATGTACTCCAATGAGAATGCTATAAAATTCACCAAATCGTATTTCATTCTATTTTCATTTATCTTTATTTTATTTACAATTTATATTTTTTGGTTTATGGATTATGGGGATTTATTACATGGTAATCCCCCTACAATACCATCTTTATAAGAGTCACGAACCCCATTATGAGTTCATATTAAGGTTGTATAGGAGTATAGGGGAGAAGATATAACGACATATAGTGACTTAAATTAGTGATATTACCTCTCATGATTCCATCCATGAAATCATATATAGAACATCACAGTACCACAAAAGAAAACTCTAGTTCCCATTATCACTACTAACACTAATACGATTTAAGACCCTATGATTCTAGACTTTTCCTCTGATGAGTTCGCACGATGACTATTTTTATGACATACATTTTATTATCCGTATCTTTTTTGGGGCTTAATTATGTTTTTTTGAATGTATGTATACTTATTTATCATCAACAATCATAGGTTTAATGCAGGTTTATGAAATAATTTCTTTCTTAAAAAACTTGAGAGCATCGTCTGTCCATCCCCTTTCACCTTTTGTGACTACCACCACCCAAGGGAGTTTATTTTCCAAAATCCCATTATTTTCTTTATTTCCAAATTTAATTCCATTATTATTTCCCAAGTTGTTTTTGTCTTGTTCTATTTCACGTGTCCTTTCTTTTTCTTGGAATTACACATGGTGAACATGTGAAATATCATGTGTGGGTCAGGGTATCTATCCCCAACAATGAGAATTTTCTATCTCTATAATCTAGGAGACGTCATTAATTATAATAAATATTGTATCACATTAGAAATCTTTTTATTAACTAAGAATATAAATATTGAAGACATATTTGTATGTTTTTAGAGTCTCATTCTTAAATAAAACTTTAAGGTATTTTCAAATGATTGCTGATATAATTTTAATTATTTATTTTATTTTTGGAAATTTACATTTAGTAGGATTTTTATTTTACTCATTTCATAACATCATTTTTTGATAGTTTTTTTTCTAATTATCTAGAGGTATTCTAATATTATTTTAATACTCATTATTCTACCCTCTTTCTTGAGAGATTCCTAAGATATGAATTATTATTATAAAATGAAAGTGTTTCTTATTAAAAAAGATAATTTCTAAACACATTAAAATGATTAAGGAATTCATTTGATACTTTCTAACCCATTTACCTTGTGACCTAAAATACATTTAATTTTCTGTAAAACCGAAAGATACCATGAAAAACCTTGATATTAAGACACACAAAAAGAATAATTATCATTCCTACCCTAATTATTTGGAATTATTTCATGATTATTCAGTTTGAAATTTTAACAAGGTCGTTTGGAGAGTCATGTTATATTTTGGTGAGATTACCATAAAATAAGAGTGATGGAGATTTATTTTCCTCATTTTGGGAATAGGTTCAAGATGAATCATTCATTTAAATTATATGTGTCCTATTATGTATATCTATTAAAAAATAATGAATGAAAAATTGATTACTTTCTTTAATTATACTAAAATTTAGATAATGAACCCAAGCGAAAAGAGAAAAAAGTGGGCATGCTATCTTTTGGGGAAAACTGAGAGGAGAGGTATTTTTATATATATTTTTGAATATCATGATTTTCCCTTAACGAAATTTTCATCTTTTTTAAGCCTCTAAGTTTGAATTTTAAAATCATTATCCACCAACCTTCATCTTCATATTAATTCAAACTTATTGAAAATTACTCTTCAGTTTTTGGTTTAATATTTGAATTAGAGATTTAGATTATAGGGAATCCAGTCAATAAAGTGCATACACTTGATATTGGTAATATAGATGATTAAATGAACTTAAGTGATGAGTGAAGGGTTTGATATAAATTTTACCATAATCAATGGGTTTAGAGAGAACAACTAGGATTTTTATTGAGATATATGATGATTAATTTTATCATTGTGCCCTTTCTATTTGTGATACCTTCTTTTTCCCAATTCCTAAGAGTGGGTTGGATATTGAAAAAATGATTTTTTTCATTATTACCTTGTTATGTTTTCAACCTAACTTGAATTTTTGTCTCTTAACTACGAAAATTTATGGTCTGGTAAGTCATACCATGGAAATACTTGAGTTTGAGGTCACATTGTTTTGAAAAAATATGGATTTGGTTTAAATTCAAAAGGCACAGACATAAAATGTGGCTCAATCAGTCCACATGGAAAGGGAAAGAATAATCCCAATGTTAATTGAGGGAAATAAAATCCCAACACCACACATACATCCTCTTTGATGTAGAAAACACAACTTTATGAAAAAAACTATCATATAGGGGAAGGTGGCAGTAAAGTTAGAAAATCAAATAAAATTTTCCAAAGTAAGGTGACATTGAAGTGGAACCTATAAATTTCCTTTAGTTATGATATCCATGCATCCCTATTATCTGAGTAAATTAGAATTAGGCTACACGTAGTTCTAGATGGGGTGCGGTGAATGACTAGAATCAATGAAGAGGGAATCATCTTGTGTGTCAATATAGGTGTTTTACTGTTCTCAACTATGAAATAGGGATTTTACCATGTATTTTAATGTCATATGGTTAGGATAAAAATGGGAATGTTGGTCAGCACAACACCAAAGGTAAATTGAACCCAACAAAAATGGAAGGTTTGAGGGAATCAATACGCTCTCCATTAGGATATGTG
The DNA here is from genome assembly GCA_963277665.1 of Viscum album. Classification (NCBI taxonomy): domain Eukaryota; kingdom Viridiplantae; phylum Streptophyta; class Magnoliopsida; order Santalales; family Viscaceae; genus Viscum; species Viscum album. The sequence goes on along the minus strand of OY728150.1, from coordinate 1,873,608,767 downwards.
ACACCAAGGGGATAAGGGTATAGATTTAAAGTTGTATGAATGGAGAATGGTACTCAGTTTACTATTATGATACATAGATCATGAGGGTTTATTTATGTTTTTGGTTGTGGATTTTGAACAAAAATGGGTGCCCCATAGATCTTTATGTGGCATGAAAGAGAGTATGAACCTAATGTACATAGGTGTCTATGGATTCTTTGCATCACTCAAGAATATTTGGAATGGGATACACACTATTTATGGTCATGATACTTGGACCCATGTGACTTTTTGAGAATGTTGATGGGTTTTGACCATGTTAAAGAGGACCCACCATGGTTTTCTAAGTGTGGAAAATAAAAAGTAGTGTGATGCATAATTTTTTATATAAGAGTCCACGAAAGGATAAAATAGAATACAACATAATAAGGTTATTATAGAATATATTTATTTATTCAACATGCATGGGTGTGCAATAGGGTAACACCAATAATTTTAAAAGTCCACTGGGATAGAGGGAGATGAAAGGAAGTAAATCATGAAATCTTAGATCTAAACCAAAAAAGGCACGATGAGATAATGAGGAGGACTACTAAAAAATTAAAAACAGATACCATAATCACATCATCTATAATTGGGTGAGAAATTTTCCGATAAACCGCTAACTATGTTTGAAACACAACAACCATTCTTTATATCAAGAAGTCCTCTAAGGCATATCCCCTGAAGGGGAGGAAAGCCCATTTTGGACATGTTTTGTCACCATAGGGGAGACCTTCTAGACATAAAGGATAATGATAATTAAAATTCAGGAATTTATAATCTGTGAGGATGATCATAAAGGGATATTCTGGGGGGGTTCAATACCCTAGGTACTATGCTTTCATGCATTTTGTAATAGTGAATGTGTGTTTTTGTGGGTAAGATTTGTGGTTTTTCTCAAGGAAATGAACCAATGTAGGTCAGTAGTTGGGAATAGTTTGAGACATTCCAATGTCTCTATATATCCCATTAAATGGGAATGAAGCCATTATGTAGTTCTAAAGTGCATCATGGTAGGAGACCATCGCCATAAAAAGATATCCTCTCAAACGAGGGATAAAATATCATGTAGTTTTATGTCCTGTGATAGGGATATGGACTATACAGTTTAACATCATACAAAAAATTTTTTTGATGCACATTTTAACTTCATACATTGTGGATTATGTTTCATATTCTTTAACATCTTATGACTAGTAAATTTTACTATAGTTTAAAATCATGAAACCAAGATGATGTCTTATAGGTTAACATATTGTTACTAGAAAAATGCAATAGAATATGAAAAGTACCAATTATGGAACCCATAATTGGTGGTAGGATTTATGTGATCCAAATATAGAGTTATTAATGAGTCTGCTCTATTGGAGTAAAACTAAATGTTGAAAAAAGGGTCCTCCCATTTTGGCAAGATCATTGGAAGATTCTTTTTAGGTATCATTGGCAGCCATAATTGTAATACAATTTCTCCCTAAAAGAATTAGTAGAGGAAAACCATTTTTTTCGAATGCCCATGAACCCCATTTCTAATGTACTTCAATGATATTTGGTTTTTAAAGCCTCTTCTATTTAATATAACCTAATTCATAGAAGAGAAACTCAAATTGATTGTATGGAATTTATTAATCATTAACAATAATTCGGTGATTTTTTTTTAAAAAAGGTTGGGTTCAAATCCTCATCTATTATTAAAGGAAAGAATAGACCTCTTTTTAACTAGGTAGAGAGAGATCCATTACATAGCTCGAAGGCCCGGTGGGAATTTAGCCCTTCAAAATAATTCGGTGAAATGATAACTGAACCCATATGGGTAATACTACCTTTATCACAGAAAATAGAGAGCATGGGGTCTCATAGGTTGAATAAAAAGTTGTTTTTTGATATGTCCATAATCCATTAGAGATATTTTATAGGCATCTATTCTTGTTTTGTCCATCCATATTCTATAGAATGGTAAAGATAAATTTTTTAATATATCAATCTTCTCATTTTACTAAACATAGTATTTGGATGTATGATTGGAATAGAAGTTATACTTTGATTATATCGTATTTATCTTAGTATACTGAATATTGATTCTATTGTCGGTTAGAATTGTGTGAGGAATCAAAAATCAATTGATGAATTATTATTTTAAAATTTTTATCATAGACTGGTTGTTACCCACTTTGAGGGGGATTTATTCTACCCACATTGAGAAGAAGTTTGTTTAAGAAAGGATGAACATGTATTTTCTAGCTATCACTGGTAGATATGGGTCTTACTCATTAAGTCCCCATGTGAAAATGGTTCAAGAGTAAGTGGTGGTATTGAGGATCTCTGGTGGCTGATGCATTAAATTGGCATGGATTTGGCATGCATGAAAATTCTTGGTGAACTCAATGTAGTCCCAAAACATAGTTCACCAAAAGTACTTCAATATTCGAATATGGTGTAAGAGATTCAATAGTACTTGATGGGCCTCACATGACCCAACATGGAATTCTTTTAGGAAGCAGGGAATCTCCTTCCAATGGATGAAATAGAGAAGGTTTCTGTTAAAGAAATGACAATATATAACCTACTATATGTTGGATCCATACAGGAGGGTTAAATTTACTACCTACTGTAGAATTTTCTCATGCTTTGATCAATCTAATAAGTGAGTCACATGTTAGTGGTACTCAACAAATGGAGTCATGAATTCAGGTGACACTTCTGTTATGGGTTAGTTTAGAAATCCGTCTATGGAATTTTTTTAGAAAATCCCGTCCACTTTTCAGACTTCTTCATTATAAGTGATGGGGAAATCACTTTTTGAAATGCCATGTGTGTGATCAAGTCATATCAGTTAGGATCCTTAAGGGATGTGGAAGGTCTTTCTAAAGAATCTAATAGACCATTATAGGAATGGGGAACATGTTATACCTTGAGAATAAAGGGAACTAAGCCATCAGTTAATGAGTAGGACCCAATAAGGGGAGGAGAACTTTTTTTATAACAATGTATTCACCTTTGGATCTCCATTTATATACAGTTGTGGAACCTTGATCTCTGGATCCCACTTGAGTTCAATGATAAGGTCTTGGTACTTGGATTCATTATTTGAACACTCTTTTGAAAAAGGGAATGAGTAATTAAAGAGGTTATATATAGTAGTGATGGATAAAATACCAAGGCCAGCCATATTGAGTTTATGGTTATTCAGTCTTCTCCTGATCAGGCTCTAGGTGGAACCATCAATGTGAATCAGCCTACATGGAATGGCCTAATCGATAGAGAATATAGACTTATCTAGGAAGTTGAAATCTAAGGTATCCCTACATAGGTGTGGTCTGTATCCTATATATATTTCGGTGCTTATCCATTGATATATTTCTGGGGAATTATCCCAACATTGAACTGTTATAGAGTTTCTACTCACCACACTAATTATTCAGTCGATATGGGACTATTGAATATATACTTACATAGATTGAGAATAGATAGCAACCGTACCTTGTGATGCTACTGGTAGTTCATAGTTTGTGAAACATGAAGACCAAGGCAGGGAAACTATTCCCTATAGGATAATATCTCATCTTCCTACTTAAGAATATATGAATAATATAGTATTAATTGTTATCCATCCCTTTATTGTTCATCTAATCCAATAGTTCACCAAGTTATCATTATAGGGTGGCCGCATAAACAATAAGGGTCTTCCCTAGGAATGGTGGTGTCAAGAATATAGGATGTAGCCAATACTACTAATTTCATTGAATTATGCCTAGATCTCCTCATCCTATTGGTAAGTTACACCTTTCTTCATGATCTTCCAAATGGTCCTATATTCCCTATCCACATCAGTGAAAAATTTAAAAAGTTGGCTATGTGGCCCTAGAGACCCCACAACACTACAAGATTTCATAGAGGAGGAATCTTGCTAATGGCCTTTCTCTTACCTAGAATGATAATGATGAATTTATACCTAATAGAAATGTTGAGAAATCTCCCTATGGTATCCTTGAATGAACACTTTATGGGGGTTATATTTAGGTGATGGGAGTAGTGTCAGTCAAAACCTTTCTCAATATCCTATAGATGGTCCTCAGGTTGGTATGATTTGAAAACAAAGTCATCCACATATTATTCCAAAAGATTTCCAAGGAGCTACTTAAATATGAGGTGCATGGTACCCTGATAAGTGTCTTCATCATTATTCAAAGAAAGTTGCATGAACTTATAGAAAAAATTCCCAAATATTCCCTGAAAGATGTGAATACTTAGTATTTTTTTCCGTCTATATTTTATTATACCCAAAATTCACATCTATGATATATAAAGCCTATGTAACACCTTGATCTATTAGAATATATTTTTATTTAAATGAATTTAATTTCTTTTAAATCTTGCATGACATGTAGAACTGAGTTTAAACAAACCACTCTATATTATCAAAATATTATTATTTAAACTTGACCATTATAGGAAATGGTGGGAACTCTAATGTTTGGAACAAGAAGAAGAGGGACACCAATTTTTAAGGTTATGGAATGACTTAGAATGAAATGGATGGATAGGTGAATCTTCCTCCAAAACACAAGAGTAAATACGGGTGTTCCCAATTGAGATCTTTTAATCACATCAAGCATGATTGTATGGAACCACCTAGAGCATAGAATAATTAAAATCATATTGTGCATCTTCAGCACTATTGTCACATTACTCCAAGGTCGGGTCTTTGGGACACATCTCTTGATTTGTAGATTTTTTATGATTCAATTAGATAAGTGCAGCAGAATAATTATCATCAGAAAAACCGAGCTATCTATGGTGATTCCATGAATACCATGACTCCTCAGTAAGAAAGATCTAAACAGGAAAATAAATAACAAAGTGCATAGAATAAGTAGTTATATGAAGTTGAATAATTAATTGTGGATGATTATTCTAGACCATCGATAATGATAGGTATGCTTCTTTTGAATTCTAATGTTATTCAATATTTTTTTGATATGGGGGAATCCCATTAGTTTATTACTTCTCATTATATTTATATTCTAGGTTCAATTGTTGAGATGACATCTTTTATTTTTAAACATCAAAATCATTTTAATCAAATAGAATGTTGATCCTTTATATGTAAATCATGTGTATAAATATTGATGGAGTTGATTTGATATGGTACTTCTCTATTCTTGAGATAGATTCCTATGACTTAATCCTATGTATATATTGGTTGACTATGATCAGAGCTCACATCAACTACTATACCTGAGGGGTAAGTTTTATGACTAATAATGGTGTAGAGAATCTCATTACAGGAGACTGAAATGTAAAGACATGTGAAACGGACATGATGGTACCAACATTTCTAACAATGTCATATCAGTTGGTAGTTTTGAATTTGGAATTGGTGGATGAGATTGAGAAGATTATTTTTCCAATAGTTTTTTATCAGTTTCCAGATATTGTTTCCAGAAAATTCTTTGTATTTTCACCCAAAAGAGAGGTGGATTTTACAATTGATATCCTTATAGGGACCAATCCTATATCACTTCTATCTTGTCAGATGGAACCAATAATACTAAGGGAATTGAAATTATAGTTGTAAGATCTTGAAATATTAGGGTTTATTTGTCCTAGCACATCTTCAAGGGTAGCATCGGTCTTGTTTGTTGAAATGGTGGATAGAAATATTTGATTGTGTGTGGATTATTGTAAACATAACCAAGTCAAAATAAAGAAATGATATCTAATTTCATGCATTGATGAACTATTTGATCAATTTCGGGGATCCCAGTGGTTCTTAAAATTTTACTAGTGACCAGGATATCACCAATTGCGGGTTCAGAAGGAGGATATTCTAAAGAAATCTTACAGTAGTAGATATATCCATAACTAGTATGTGGTTATGTTGTTCAGTATTACAAATGAACCACTAGTATTTATTGAATTGATGAATCAAATATTTCAATTATATCTATACTCTTTTGTGGTGGTGATTATGGATGACATATTAGTATATTCAAGGAGAAGGGTTGAGAAAGAGAAACACTTTGCGACAGTATTGGGAATCTTGAGGGTTCATCATTTTCCAAATTATCAAATTTTGATTATTGGAAAAATATGTACATTTCCTTGTCCATTTATTCTTTGAAAAGTTTGTTTCTATAGATCTAATAAAGATAGTGGTCACTTTCTTTTGGTAACCACCAAAGAATGTATTTGAGTTTTATAGTTTCCTTAGAAATTATGTTTATTACCAACATTTTATTCATTATTTTTCATGAATAGATTCACCTATTATAGATTTTAAATGTAAACTTGTTACATTCCAATGGAATGGGGAATTTCTTAAGTCTATTAAAGAGCTTAAAGTTCACCTTAAATCAAAATTAATCTTACTTCTTCCAGAATCAGGACAAGGGTACATCGTATTCTATGATGCTTCATCATCTAGGTTGGGATGTGTTCTCATTCAGGGAGGTCATTTTGTTTTTTATGTCTCACAATAGTTACAGTTTCTTGAGAATAACTAACCAAAACACGATTTTGTGTTAGTTATTACAGTCCACTCCATGAAAAATTTGTGTTGTACCCTATTTGGTGAGAATTTTACAATTTTTATGGATCCTAAGAGTTTGAAACATATTTTCTCACCAAGGGATTTAAATTTGAGGCAAATAATATGGATGGAGTACCAACAAAATTTTAACATTCATTTGATGTATACATAGGGTAAAGGCAATTCAGTGGCAGATGTATAAATAAGAAATTAATATAGTCAGTTGGAAAAAGAGGCATCATATCAGTGGTAGATGATGTGGGTGGTAGCTGACATGCACATGGAATGTGAAGAATAGTGTAATGTTGTGGTTTTGTTTCTAGTTTCTTTTGTACCTCGTTTTTTAAACAGTCAAATAGGCACATGAAACTGATTTAAAATATGTTTCTATGAGGTTAAAACTCAATAATGGGGAGATCATTGAGGTATGGAATCTTGAAAGGAGTTTAGTGTTTTGGTTTAGATATCGGATGGTTGTCTCTTTTTCTTTTTAGTAAAAAAATAATCATAAATACCACCATTCGAGATGGGTTGTTCAGCCTAGAAAATAAATGATCTATAATAAATTAAATGCATAATTTTGGTGGTTTGGAATGAAAATGAAGGTGGTTGAGTTTGTTTTAAGATAGTTAAAATTTTATCAAGTTAAGGTAGAACACTATCGACCAGAATTCATGTCACTATATTTACCTATTTCTATTTTGAAATGTGAGGAAATATACATGGATTTTGTCAAAGGTCTTCCAATGATGGTTTTGAAATACTATACCATATGGGTAATAGTGGATCAACACACATAGTCAAACCACTTAATCCCTATTCATGAATTTCATACGATAGATTACTTGTCTAATATATATATATATATATAAGAAGTGGTAAAGATGAATAGCATAATAGGTTTGATAGTATCAAACCAAGATCTGAGGTTTGTATCTTATTTCCATAAATCCTTATTACAAGACAATAGAACTCATTTGAACATGAGTATAGTGTATCATCCTATGGTTGATGCAAAATATGAAAGAACGATGCAAACAATGAAAGAAATTATTTGTGCTTATGTAATGGATTTTTGTGGATCATGGGAGGATCACGTACTGTTATTGGAGTTCTATTATAACCAAAGTTCCTTGATACATATCACTCATTTTGAAGCATTGTATGTGATTTATTATTGTTCTATACATTGTTGGATGGAAACATGTGAGACTTCACTGGTTGGGTCAATCCATGTATAAGAGATAATAGAGAAGATTCAATTGATTTGGAAATGGATGGAGATAACCTAGAGTCATAAGAAATCATTTTTGGATCATCATCGATGACCATTGTTGTTTGAGGGGAGTGATCATGTGTTCTTGATAATATCTCCAAGGCTTGGGCATCATCATTTTGGAAACAATTGAAATTTATCACCTCAATACATTATCCATTTGAGATATTTAAATGAGTTGGTTCTATGGAATATATGATCTATTTTCACCGTGGTTCACTGAAATACACAATGTTTTTCATGAGTCTCAGTTGAAAATGTATCCACCAGATCTTGACCATGTGATTATATGGGATCAATTTTACCTAAAGTTGGATTCTTCATTGGTTTATATGCTAGTACAAATTTTGGAGAGGCAATAGAATGTATTGAATAAAAAAATAATCATTCTAATGAAGGTTTTTTGGAATCATGGTCATATTTAGAAAGAAACTTTAGAACCATAAGAGTAAATTATCGAGCAATAGACTATACTCTTTCAATAAAATGGTGGTTTTAACTTTACTATAATAGATAGGCCAATGTTGGTTAGAATTTAGAATCCTTATATTTAATTAATTATCAATTTATTTATTTATTTGAAGTATGAAAAGATTTCGGGTGATGTTTGGTATGGTTTTTAGGACATTTGGAATATTTTTATGGCTTTTCTAGAGGTTCCTAGTTTGAGCATGGTTACAAAACACTATAAAATTCCAATATATAATCATGTAAAATGAAGGAATGGACTCTGGCTAGGTGTAGAATAAGGCAAACAGTTTTGAAAAACTTTATGGAAACATAGGAGTAACTATGATTTTGGGGATAGAGGTATTTGCACAGTTTGTGAATGGTTTTCCTAACCCTGGGCCCTAACCGCACACGACTAAAAATTTGATATTAAAATTATGGATATGATTCTAATTTTCCATGGAACCTATTATTTATTCCTAAGTGGACCCTAACTTGGTTTTCCATCCTTTCAATTGTTGTGTAGACTATTCCTCTTCATTCGAGAGTGATCTATTAGTGTTTCTTGGTGTATTGAAGCCTGATTTACATGGTAAGTCTCTACTCTTCATTGTTTTTCCTTAGTTTATTCATCTTCCCTCTCTTAAATTTATATGTTTACCTCACCTGTTTTGATAATCTCACTCATGTATTTATTTGTGTTGAAAATCCCAATTATGTCTTCATTCTCTATGATATCGTTAAGTATTGTTGATCTATACTTTAATTCTTTTAAATCTATGATCAAACCAATAACACCTTTTTAAAATAAGTCTTTGGAATATGTTAATCATCATTTATCCATGTTCATACAAGTTATAAATTGATTCAAACACAATCAGATGTGTTCTGCATAAAACAGATAAGTAATCTGTCTATAGCTACTGATAAAGAGCTACCGGTAACCAGTCTACCGATAGACTTAGTCTACCGACAGACAGCTACCGATAGACTTAACACAGAGTTACCGATGTACTTATAAATACAGCTACCGATACAAACGTAGAGCTACCGGTGTAAGTATAAATAGCTACCGATGGAATAAGTCACCGATGGACGAAGCTACCGATAGACTCGCAGCCACCGACGCATGGAGCTACCGATGCATGTACCTACCGACGCATGGAGCTACCGATGCATGTACCAACCGACGCATAGAGCCACCGATAGAGTCAAAGCAACTAATGACATTAAGCTACCGATGTTCAAGCCACCGATGTTCAAGCTACCGATGCTGATTACCTACCGATCACTCAACTCACTGTTTGAATTTCTTTATTTCCTATATTTAATCTATCTAACGGTCATATTATGTACATTTTAATGATTTGTCAAATACCTGATAAAGGTTGTCGGATGTCAGGAACCCGTACCTCGTACCTGCTGAAAAGAAATCTCTTCTGTCCCCTGATGGGAGATAAATACGAGAAGACTACATACCAGAAAAAAATGCGAACGTGTGAAGAAAACAAGAAGCGAACCAGAAAAGTGCGGTGCATCCATTATTCCAAAAGCGACACAAGCACAAGAGGAACACAGAGAAGCTCACAGAAAATCAAGCATACTCGAGGAGTGTTCTGTGCTTACAAGAAGAACTTCATCGACTACATTCTCACCACCTGTGAACCTGGAGCATACGATACTCTGTTTCTCAACAGAAACAAGAAGAGGACTCAGACTCACTTCTAATCGAATCCAAAGGAGTCCAGAGCTATACTGAAATCATCAGAACCATCTCTAAACTCTACATCTCTTGTTCTGTGATTTATTACCATTCATTTCGAGCAGTGTGTGTTATCTGCTATATCTAACACACACACTGTCTCCTGTACTCAAACTGAAGGATCTGTAAATCCTTACAAAACTCTTTCATTCTTTCTTTCCCACGAAGAACTGTGGTAGAGGTCGTGTGTGACCTGGACAGCTGGTTGCTGTTGTACCGTTTCCCACGAAGAACAGTGGTAGAGGTCTTGGACCTGGACAGTTGTAAACTGTTGAACCCCGATCCAGGGTGTGGATCATTTTTATATAAACTTTTGAGAGGACTAAGTCTCGGCTTGAGACTGAACCTCTTGGTTACATTGTTGTGCCATCTATTTCAAAGTTTTATTCCGCTGCAAATCACTTTAAAACCAATACTGTTTTTAAAGTTACTTTGATAATTAAATTAGCAAGTGTTTATGTTAAGTGTAGATTAGTAAGTTAGTTTCAAAAGATAATCACACACTCCTGTGTTGATTAACTGGGAATTAATCAATCCCTTGAGAACCTAACAGAATCTCTACATTAATATAAATTCACTACAGTTTAATTTATTATTTTATTTGGGGGTCTTTAAGACACTGCTTTTAAATATAGAAATTTTAATTGGTACTCAATTCACCCCCCTCTTGAGTAAACCACTCCGACCAACACTTGGTATCAGAGGATTGAAAATACTTTCTAAAAGTACTCTGCTTTTGAACTGTGATTTTAGTTGTATTTTAAAGTTCTTAAAATTTCTGTTATTTCTAAATTTTTATCTCTTTAAAATTTTCGCATCATGGACAATAGACTTGAGGGTGCTGCTACTAACCGGCCACCTTACTTCAATGGAACTAATTATGCTCAGTGGAAGCTGAAAATGAAAATCCATCTAGAAAGCATAGGTTTTGATATTTGGACTGCTATTGAATCAGAATACAAAATTCCTAATACTGCTAGATCTACTTGGGATGAACCTACAAAGACTGCCTACAATAACAACTGTAAAGCTATGAATGCCTTATACTGTGCTCTAGGAGATGAAGAGTTTAATAGAATTTCTGCATGTAAAACTGCATATGAAATTTGGGATACCTTAGCTGTTTCTCATGAAGGAACAACTAATGTTAAAGAAATGAGATTGAACACTTATACTATCAAGTATGATAATTTTAAAATGAAGCCTGACGAACCCATTTCTGACATGTATCTCAGGTTCAACGAAATTGTCAATACAATGATCTCGCTGGGAAAGGATGTCTCATCGAAGGAACAAATTATGAGAATTTTGAGATGTCTACCTGATAGATGGAGAGGCACGTCTGTCTCAATCAGAGAATCCTGTGACATAGCTGCTCTACCTGTCAAGGAACTAATTGGCAAGCTGATGATGTATGAAGAAGAGCTTAAAGTGAACAAAGAGGAAGACAATGAACCTGCAAGAAAGTCTGTTGCTTTCAAATCCTCAACCTCAAAGAATAAGGACAAGGAAAAGCTTCAAGCTGTAGTTGAAAGTTCAAGCTGTGAAGACAGTGGAAGTGATTCTGACAGTGATGCTGAGATGGCTCACATTGCTAGAAGATTTAAGAAATTTTATAGGAAAAAGAAGTTCTTCAGAAAAACAAATTATAAGGGTAAGTATGATCACCAAGGCAAATGGAAAAAGGACTGGAAGAAGAATGACAAGTCAGATGATGTTGTCTGCTATGAGTGCAAGAGAAAAGGACACATTAAAGCCGACTGTCCAAAGATGAAATATAAAAAGAAATATGAATATAAGGACAATAAGTTTAAGAAAGCTATGAAGGCTACTTGGAGTGCTTCAGAAGACAGCACAAGTGAAGCTGAATCTTCAGACTCTGAAAGGAATCGAGCCAACATGTGCTTTATGGCAAACACTTCTGAGGTAACTGCTGAAACTCCTGCTTCAAAGTCATATTATTCTGGAGATGATTCTGAAGGTGATAACATGTCTAAATCTGAACTGTTTGAATACTGTGATATGCTGGAAGAGACATGTAATGAACTTAAGGATAAATACAAGTCATTAAAGAAACAGCATGCTCTCACCACTACAGTTAAAACCGAACTTACTATTGAAAGAGAGAAAAATGCTCAACTGTTAAAAGAAAATACAGAACTGAAACTGTCAAATGAGCAACTTAGAAAAGACTTAGAGAAGTTCACCAATGGCAAGAATACTCTAACACAGATGCTAGGAAAGCAAGTAGCACCTAAATACACTACTGGTATAGGATACCAACCTGGACAAAGGAAAATTGCTAAAACTAGATTCATTTCTAAATCTGGACAGAATGAAGGTAATTCTAGAACTTCATATGCTTCAACCAGTTATATACATATCTATGGATCTAATAAAGTTTATCTTTCAAAGCATGTCAATTCTACAAATTATATGAGATCCATTAGACAAATATGGGTACCTAAAGTGTTATTGGCTAACCTGTCTGGACCCAAGAAGATCTGGGTACCAAAATCATCTCCCATCTAAATCTGTTTTGTAGGGAACTTGCTCAAAGAGCTCCTGTAAAGAGACATGGTACTTGGACAGTGGATGTTCAAGACATATGTCAGGAGACTTCTCTTGTTTCAAGAGTTTAATAAAAGTTGATGGAGGCTTTGTCACCTTTGGTGATAACTCAAAAGGGAAAATCATCGGCCTAGGCCAGATTGGTAACACTGATTCAATTTTGATTTCTAAAGTTTTATTTGTTGATGGCCTTAAATACAATTTATTAAGTATTTCTCAGTTATGTGATGATGGTTTTCATGTTAAATTTGAAAATGATTCTTACAAAGTTTTTGATTCTAAGAATGTTTTGGTATTTTCTGCCTTAAGAAATGAAAATGTTTATGCTGTTAATCTGAATTCTTTAGCTAAGCAGAATATTAATTGTTTGAATGCTTTTCATAAAGAATCTTGGCTATGGCACAGAAGATTAGGACATTGCAACATTCACTCACTTAGAAAACTTTCTAGGAAAAACCTAGTTAGAGACCTACCTAAGTTAGAATTCCCAAATGATAGAGTGTGTAACCCCTGTCAAAAGGGAAAACAACACAAAGTTTCTTTTAAATCAAAGAAAGAAGTTTCAACTTCTCAACCACTTGAATTGGTTCACATGGATTTGTTTGGACCATCAAGAGTTTCTAGTTTAAATGGGAAGCACTATGTTTATGTTCTTGTAGATGACTTTTCTAGATATACTTGGGTATATTTTCTAGCTCACAAAAGTGAAGCTTGTTCTTACTTTGTTAAATACTCCAAGTCTGTAGAAAATCGTAGTGGACTCAAGATTAAGACCCTGAGAAGTGATCATGGTCGTGAGTTTGAAAATCAAGATTTTGAATCTTATTGCTCACACAATGGCTATACTCATAACTTCTCTGCCCCTAGAACACCCCAACAGAATGGTGTAGTAGAAAGAAGAAACCGAACTCTTCAAGAAATTGCTAGAACCATGCTCAATGAATATGACCTGCCTATTTATTTTTGGGCTGAAGCTGTAAATACAGCTTGTTATGTTATTAATAGAGTCTTGATTAGACCTGTTCTTAAGAAAACCCCTTATGAATTGTGGAACAATAGAAAGCCTAAGGTTAATTACTTTAAAGTTTTTGGTTGTAAAGTATTTATTCTGAATACTAAAGATAATCTGGATAAGTTTGCTTCCAAAAGTGACGAAGGAATTTTTCTGGGTTACTCTATTTCAAGTAAAGCCTATAGAGTATTCAATAAGAAAACCAAATGTGTGGAAGAATCTGTTCACATCAAGTTTGATGAAACTGATCCACATGAGCCTAAAACCTCTCTTGAAAATCTTGAAGAAGACTTATCTATTCTGGACCTTAATGATAAATCTAAAGAACCTGTTATAAAAGTATCCAGTTCTGGACTTTCTCCAGAATCTGCTTCTGTTGAACCCGAACCTATAGATGAACCTGAAATTTCTAGTCCAACCTTTACTAGATCAACGAGGATTCTAAAGAATCATCCTTTAGAAGCTGTTGTTGGTAATCTGGATAGAGGAACACAAACTAGAGCTTCTCTAAGAAACCAGGTTGAACATCAAGCCTTTCTTTCACAGCTGGAACCCAAAAATATCAATGATGCTATCAATGATGAATTCTGGGTAATAGCTATGCAGGAAGAATTAAATCAGTTTGAAAGAAACAAAGTCTGGGAATTAGTTGACAGACCCAAGGACACTTTGACAATAGGCACAAAATGGGTTTTTAGAAATAAAGTAGATGAATCTGGAAATATAGTTAGAAATAAAGCTAGACTAGTTGCACAAGGATATAGTCAAGAAGAAGGCATAGACTATGAGGAAACTTTTGCACCTGTAGCTAGACTAGAAGCCATTAGGATCTTACTTGCATATGCTGCACATCTGGATTTCAAGTTATATCAAATGGATGTAAAAAGTGCATTTCTAAATGGTTTTATAATTGAAGATGTTTTTGTAGAACAACCACCTGGATTTGCTAACCCCCATTTTCCAAATCAAGTTTTTAAACTTTCTAAAGCTTTGTATGGTTTAAAACAAGAACCAAGAGCTTGGTATGATAGACTTAGCAAATTTCCTTATTTCAAAAGGTTTTACTAAAGGGATTGCTGATCCAACTCTTTTCATTAAAAGAATTTCTAAAGATGTTTTAGTTGTACAAATATATGTTGATGATATTATTTTTGGATCTTCTAAACACTCTTTATGTACTGATTTTTCAAAAAGTATGCAAAATGAATTTGAAATGAGCTTAATGGGAGAGCTTAAGTACTTTCTTGGATTTCAAGTATTTCAAAATGAAAATGGTATTATTTTGAATCAAAGTAAATATACAAAGGATCTTTTAAAACATTTTGGTCTGGATAGTATCAAGGAAAGTGAAACTCCTATGAGTACTACCTGTAAATTGGACACAGATGAAACTGGGAAACCAGTTGATCAAATAAATTACAGAGGTATGATTGGTAGTTTACTTTATCTTACTGCTAGTCGACCTGATATTATGTTTAGTGTGTGTATGTGTGCTAGATTTCAAGCTAACCCAAAAGAATCTCATTTGCTTGCTGTTAAAAGAATTTTTAAATATCTCAAACACACGGTTAACTTAGGTTTGTTTTACCCAAAAGGACAATCCTTTGAGTTAATGAGTTATTCAGATGCTGACTTTGCTGGTTGTAAGCTAGATAGAAAAAGCACATCAGGAACATGTCATTTTCTTGGAAAATCCTTAGTTTCCTGGTGTAGTAAGAAACAGAACTCGGTTGCATTATCTACTGCTGAAGCAGAATATATAGCTGCTGGTAGTTGCTGTGCACAAATTCTGTGGATGAAACACACTCTTTTGGACTATGGATACGTTTTTAAACATGTTTCAATCAACTGTGATAACACCAGTGCAATAAACATCTCTAAGAATCCTGTATCTCACTCTAGAACCAAACACATAGATGTAAGACACCATTTCCTAAGAGATCACTATCAAAAAGGTGATATTTCTCTTGAATTTATTGGCACTGAACATCAATTGGCTGATATTTTCACTAAACCTTTAAGTCCGGATAGGCTAAGTTTCATAAGACATGAACTGGGAATGTTTAATCACAACCGGTGTGAAAATTCTCACTGATGTAAAATTCTCACCGATGTGAAAATCCTCACTGATGTGAAATTCTCACTGATGTGAAAATTCTCACTGATGTAAAATTCTCACCGATGTGAAAATCCTCACTGATGTGAAATTCTCACTGATGTGAAATTCTCACTGATGTGAAAATTCTCACCGATGTAAGTTTCTCACCGATGTAGAAATTCTCACCGGTGTACAACACTCACCGATTTGTTTTTCTCACCGATGATTAACTCACACCGATGCAAAGTTTAAAGCTTCTGTCTGCCGCCAAGAATACGAATCGTTTTATTTTATTTTATTACTCTATTTTAATCGTTTATTTGGAATTCCTAAATGATAAAACTAAGTCTAAGCCACTTCTTACCTCACCGAGCTCAAAATCTCTCACCTTCGAACCTTAGCATCCAAATCGACCAAGAACCCTAAACCCGCGATGGCAAAAACCAAGCTTCCTATCGTCAGAGATGAAAGTGCAGAACCAAATGCCAAGAAGCAGAAGACACAGCATAAAGCCAGTGTTAGTGAAGTCAAAACTAGATCGGGAAGGCGACCAGTGAATCCTCACTTGCAGAATAGAGATATAGTAATCGAGAAGGAACTGTGCGTGGAATGGCTACTGCCTAGCAAATCCTTAGTGCTCGAGATTCTGGAAGACCAGAAATGGGTGGATTGTTTCTCGAATAACAATGGCCCATACTACCCGAAATTGGTAAAGCAGTTCTATGAGTTTGTAACCTTTGAGAAGTCTGAGAATGAGAATCGGGTAAGCTCTTTTGTAAATGGAAAAGAGATGTCTTTTTCTTCAGTAGAGTGGGCTGAGAGTTTAAAAGTACCACATGAAGGTGTCTCTGGGTATGTGTCAAGAGCAATGCCACCTAGTAGTGACATTTTTGATTATGAGACCGCCTTACAAGAGCTGACTGGGAATGGAAATCAAAGGCAAGTGGTAGCTGCTGAAATGGATGGAGAGAATCGACTTCTTTTCAAATTTGTTCAGCATGTGTTGATACCGAGGAGAGGAGATTTTGCAAATCTGAGATATCAAGATATCTATCTTCTTCATTTGCTAAGACATGGTGTAAAAGTCAATCTGTGCAGATTGTTGATGCTTCAAATGGAAGACATGATTAGACCAAAGTCAAAGACCAATGCCTTGTTCTTTGCCAAGCTGATTTCAGTGATGATAAAAGTGAAAGAAATAGCTGAGTCTCAGGATGAGACAGTTGTAGTCAAGAACAATTTCTGCATCACCTCGACTGTTTGCAAGTATATGAAAATTAACTGGAACCCATGGAAGGGAGAATGGGTCAGTGATGATCAGAAAATCTATGATAGGTTTAATCCTGTGGATTATCCCTCAAGACCAAAGGATATGAGAGATCCGAGTCTAAGACCTGATGAAGAGGAACCTGCTTATAGTGATGAGACAGAAGAAGAAGAAGAAGAAGAAACTCCTATGGATGTTGGAGGAGATCCAGACTTGCCCCCAAGTCCTGTTGCAGAACTGGTTTATTCTAGGAAAGGAAAAATAGAGGAAGTTTTGCCTACTTATGAGGAAGACCAGTCTGTACCTCACCAAGAAGAAGAGGAAAAGGAGAATGCAGTTGAATCGCCTGCTTCTGGTAGGTTAAGTATGAGTCCCTTAATTGGAAACTCAGCTATACCTGCTGCTGAAGAAGAAAGAGATAGAGAAGAAGCTGTACCTGTATCAGAAGATCTTCTAAATGCTACACCTGTAGAACTTGTGGTAGAAGATTCTGATGAAGAACGGCCAGCAGAAAAGGCTGTTGTGATACATGAGAATGCACCCATTGAGGGGGAGCATCGGTCTGTGCTTGGGAATGTAACAGTAGCTGTTGAGATTGGAGACTGGGTAGAAGACCCAGGGTTTATAGTCTGTGGATTAGATTATCCAGATTCTGACAATGAGATGTCTGTGGATAGACCAAAGACCAATTATGATCTTGCTGCTGAGTTGTTGCCAGACGATGTGGTCAGATTTCATGATTTGACTAAGCTGAAAGAGGACCTCAAATCCAGTTTTGTTGAAGAAGTGAAGCTAATGGAAACCTCTCTTGCATCCTCAATTAATTCAATAATGACTACTTCTGTAGTTAATTTGGCCTCAGCAAGGGGATCTGCTGCAGTTGTCTCAAGTGATTTTGTCTCCAAATCAGATCTTGAATCCATGAAGGATGAGATAAAAGAATCATTCAGTGCTTCAGTTGCTGAGATGAAGGAAAGCTTTTATGAAGAAATTAAAGTGCTAGAGAGATCCTTCGAGCTATCTCTGGCTTGTAATTTATCTTCCATTATGTCTGAGCTTATGGAAGAAGTGAAAGAATGCCAGACTCAGTCTTCAAGAATCGAAGCTGATCTGGAAGCTCTCGAGACATCAGTGGTTGCTTTGGATTCCTATATGAGCTCCAAGTCTCAAGCTGACAAGGATCTAGCCTATGTGAAGAGTGTAGTTAGCCAGTTTGTCTCAGTGTTTGAAAGTTTCAAAACCTCAGTGAAGGATCATGTTCAATTACAAGACTCTCAAGTTCAAAGCCTAATCAGTGGTTTGTCAAAGAGTTTTAAAGAAACTGTTTCCTTCTCTCTTGGCCCTCTCACATCCAAACCATCAGTTGATATGAACTCAGTTCGAGCAATATTGAAGGAGGATATTGGTTCTATTCCTACCAGTGGCTCTGGGGACTCATCAGAGTTAAGCCGAGTGGTGCTTTCTACAAGGGATTCTGCCAGAGAAATCATGAAGATAGTTCAAGATTTTATGAGAGAAGCCTCTGCCTCTCAAGAAGCCATAAAAAGCAAAGTGGACTACTACTTCTCCAAGATTTTCACCAAGCATCAACTTGAACACCACTTCAAGCTAATGTTGGAGCACATGAAGCTCCCTCCAGTCACCCAAGCTTTCAAAGAACAAGTGAGCAAGCTGAGAGAACTGACTCCTGCCTTAGAGAAATTCATGGAGAACAAAGATGATTTCCTCTCTGTTATGGAAAGAGGAGGAGGAATTATTATGGATTTTAGAAATCTGCTGCTGCCCTTCTTGCATGTTGATGCTAGACCAGTCATCATCCCTCCTGCTTTGCCTGCTCCTGCCTCAGCTGCTCCCTCAGTCCAGCTGACTCCTGCTCAAGCCATTCAAAGCCTCAAACCAATGATTACCCAAAAATCTTCAACTTACAAGCCTGACTCTGTGTCAGTGGCCCAGCCTCCTTTGATCTTTTCTGGCATTCCCAAACCTTCACCTGAATCCTCACCACCCGAGCATCCTTCTGATCCTAAAGGAAAATCTCACATTGCAGATGCGGAGTGAACCAGTGGCCAAGCTTTTTGATAGGAATTCCTTTGTAATCTGTTTTTGTTGTACTTTTTGACTAACTATAATACAGACCACTTTTTACTTCTCTTTGTTTTATTTCTCTCCTCTATATATATCTATATATATGCTTTCCCAATTTTTGATTATCACAAAGGGGGAGAACAATAAGAGAGGGGGAGAAACTTTTTATGCGAGAATAAGGAGGAGAACAAAATGAGAACTATTTTCAATGGAGAAAAATAAGGCATAAGGGGAAACACATTATCCTTTGTTTTATTTCCATTTTTATCTCTGATACCTTATGTCTATATAGTACCTTATTATTTTTTTTACCTCTGATAACTTATGTCTATATCATACTATTTCTATTATCTATGATGCTGTTTTCTCTGAGAAAATTGAATTCAATATTATACTCTTTACTATTATATTTTCACTATGTTAAATGCCAATATCATAAATTGTGATTATCAAAAAGGGGGAGATTGTTGACCTCACCTGTTTTGATAATCTCACTCATGTATTTATTTGTGTTGAAAATCCCAATTATGTCTTCATTCTCTATGATATCGTTAAGTATTGTTGATCTATACTTTAATTCTTTTAAATCTATGATCAAACCAATAACACATTTTTAAAATAAGTCTTTGGAATATGTTAATCATCATTTATCCATGTTCATACAAGTTATAAATTGATTCAAACACAATCAGATGTGTTCTGCATAAAACAAATAAGTAATCTGTCTATAGCTACTGATAAAGAGCTACCGGTAACCAGTCTACCGATAGACTTAGTCTACCGACAGACAGCTACCGATAGACTTAACACAGAGTTACCGATGTACTTATAAATACAGCTACCGATAAAAACGTAGAGCTACCGGTGTAAGTATAAATAGCTACCGATGGAATAAGTCACCGATGGACGAAGCTACCGATAGACTCGCAGCCACCGACGCATGGAGCTACCGATGCATGTACCTACCGACGCATGGAGCTACCGATGCATGTACCAACCGACGC
This sequence comes from Viscum album, assembly GCA_963277665.1. Taxonomy (NCBI): domain Eukaryota; kingdom Viridiplantae; phylum Streptophyta; class Magnoliopsida; order Santalales; family Viscaceae; genus Viscum; species Viscum album. The sequence goes on along the minus strand of OY728150.1, from coordinate 1,873,588,692 downwards.
ATAGAGCCACCGATAGAGTCAAAGCAACTAATGACATTAAGCTACCGATGTTCAAGCCACCGATGTTCAAGCTACCGATGCTGATTACCTACCGATCACTCAACTCACTGTTTGAATTTCTTTATTTCCTATATTTAATCTATCTAACGGTCATATCATGTACATTTTAATGATTTGTCAAATACCTGATAAAGGTTGTCGGATGTCAGGAACCCGTACCTCGTACCTGCTGAAAAGAAATCTCTTCTGTCCCCTGATGGGAGATAAATACGAGAAGACTACATACCAGAAAAAAATGCGAACGTGTGAAGAAAACAAGAAGCGAACCAGAAAAGTGCGGTGCATCCATTATACCAAAAGCGACACAAGCACAAGAGGAACACAGAGAAGCTCACAGAAAATCAAGCATACTCGAGGAGTGTTCTGTGCTTACAAGAAGAACTTCATCGACTACATTCTCACCACCTGTGAACCTGGAGCATACGACACTCTGTTTCTCAACAGAAACAAGAAGAGGACTCAGACTCACTTCTAATCGAATCCAAAGGAGTCCAGAGCTATACTGAAATCATCAGAACCATCTCTAAACTCTACATCTCTTGTTCTGTGATTTATTACCATTCATTTCGAGCAGTGTGTGTTATCTGCTATATCTAACACACACACTGTCTCCTGTACTCAAACTGAAGGATCTGTAAATCCTTACAAAACTCTTTCATTCTTTCTTTCCCACGAAGAACTGTGGTAGAGGTCGTGTGTGACCTGGACAGCTGGTTGCTGTTGTACCGTTTCCCACGAAGAACAGTGGTAGAGGTCTTGGACCTGGACAGTTGTAAACTGTTGAACCCCGATCCAGGGTGTGGATCATTTTTATATAAACTTTTGAGAGGACTAAGTCTCGGCTTGAGACTGAACCTCTTGGTTACATTGTTGTGCCATCTATTTCAAAGTTTTATTCCGCTGCAAATCACTTTAAAACCAATACTGTTTTTAAAGTTACTTTGATAATTAAATTAGCAAGTGTTTATGTTAAGTGTAGATTAGTAAGTTAGTTTCAAAAGATAATCACACACTCCTGTGTTGATTAACTGGGAATTAATCAATCCCTTGAGAACCTAACAGAATCTCTACATTAATATAAATTCACTACAGTTTAATTTATTATTTTATTTGGGGGTCTTTAAGACACTGCTTTTAAATATAGAAATTTTAATTGGTACTCAATTCACCCCCCTCTTGAGTAAACCACTCCGACCAACATTATATATATAGTATGATGAATATATATATATATATATATATATAATTTTATGCCAATAATGGTGATATTTGGTTGTTTTGATGTTAGGGAACGAGATCTGAGGTGGTTTTTTGAGTTTCAATCCTATTTTGTTGAAGAATTCATTTCGTTCTTCATTTTCTCCATAGTTTCTAAGGTTGGTGGATTTTCACTCAAATTATCTTATTATTACAGGAAGGCTATACTTAAAATTGTTTGAATTTCAGGAAATTGATTGTGAAATTGTTGTTCATGTACTGGTAGAAACCTTCTTTAGTGATAGTTTGTGAAATATTGGAATACTTGGGAAAAGTGATCTTTTGAATGGTTTTAAAATGATGATTAAAAAATATTGGTTTGATTTATGGAAAAGTGTTTTGTGTAATGGTTTTAAATAAACAAAATTATTGAAATGTTCTGAAATAATTGGTTTGGAATTATTTTGGCATATGTGGTTCTAATGTTTTCATTTACCTTGATGTGACCATATAAAAGGGGAGTGTGCCATTGGGACACTAGTATATGGTTACCATGTGACATATTGTTAGATAAATGAGAGAGTTCCCATCAGTACAATATTTTCACCATAGCATGCATGTGTGGATGTGTGGGTTGGAATGGGTAATTCCAAAATTGAAAATTTAAATGGTTTAAATGATTGTTTGGTTGTTTTACATGGAAATGGTTTTTGTTTGGAAAATTATAGGTATGATAAATGTTTTTAATATAAATGGTTTGGATTTGATATAATCTATTTTAAAGTGTTTTATAAAAATTATTTTTGATAAATATGCTAACATGTTCTATCCATGTGGCATGACTAGGGATGTATTTTGGGGAAAACCTACTAAGTTTCATTACTCACCCCCTAGTTTGGCACTTTGGTTATTTTGCGAATATTGTTTATCGATACATAGCAAAAGAAAATGTATCAAAATTATTTCGTGATGCTTCATGATAATATGTAATTTATTATGGATTTAGTGCTTGGATCATGTTGGGAGTTTCTATGTTAGGGTCCTTACAGTCTTAGAGCTTTGATGGATTTATCTTCCTCTTGTATTTTTTACATTGGACTTGGTTTCTATTCAATATTTTAATATAGCCTGGTTTGGTTTATTATACTTTGATTTTTTTACTACACTATTTTCATGCATCATATAGTAGTTCTTTTTATTGTATTTTTTGTTTTGGTTTTTTATTTTCAATGGGAAAATCATCCCCCAACATTTATGAAGGCCTTGAAATTTATTTCCGTCATTTGGAATCTTGGGGATTTCACCTAAGGCCAATTAGAAAGTCTATCTCACCTAAAACCAATCATAAGGGGTGTGATGTTACAATGATAGTTTCAAGAGTTAACATTTACTACTAATATGGTTTAGAGATTAAACTAATTCCACTATGACAGTCTTATAAATAAGCTTTGAGTAATAAGTAAATGATTTCATATTCTTACATTTATACCAAAAACATATGTCTTATAACAATGTTATGATCTCAGAGATCATGTTCTTCAATTTCATGATGATTCATGTGTTATGAAATGCCATGATTTATTCCATGACAAGGGATAATGATCTATGAATGAAGGGTATGAATTTCAAATTTTATGATTATATTTTAATACCCTTATTTTCATGTTATCCTCAAGTGATCATTGATATCTCTAGTTTTTACCATTACTATGAATATGAGATCACCCATTCTTATGTTTCCTTTCCTTGTGTTATAAATAAAATTATTTAGTATGATATTTCAAATAATGGTTCTATTTTTGAAGAACATAGTATTAGACAATGTAGATCCTTTATAAATGAGTCTTTTATATGTCCAAGTTTCTAAAGGAACTATAGCTATACGATTATGGAATATATCAATAGATTATTTCATGAATATTAATCTATTAAGTTGTGATATCAATGTATGAAAATTTTGGGTAATTATAGTTGGTATCAGAGTAGGGTTTAGTTAAACTTTGTAAAATATGAAGAGAAACAATTAGGGAGAACCTCGGGGATAAGTCTATGTATAGAATAATATCATAATGTTTTGGTGATGACCCTGGATAACCTAGGTAAAACATATGGTTTCATAGTTTTAAAAGATGGTTTCCTGATTTATAAAACCTATAAATGATTTTTCCTGTTTCCTAACTATGGTTATTGTTTCTCACACTTTTATTTTTAGTTTTAGTCAGAGGATCTAACCAAGATGATTTATGTTAAGACTGATAACCAATGGAAATATTTCCCTTAAAAGTAACCAAATGAAACAAGAACTATAATTTTAAACACTGTGATTATTCCTAATATGGTATCATGATATATTATTAACAAATTGAACCTTAAACAACTCTTAGACTCATAAAATAAGAGAATGGTATAGTTTTATAAGAGTTGGGGTGGTGAGGGATATATTTTTTTCTAATAATTTCAGTGGTTCTTTATCGAAGGAGGTGTGGTTATAGGTGGTTTCTATCACATGATGGTGGTTCTAGTGGAAGGGTTGATAGTCCTTACAATGTCTTAGTTCTCTTTTGAGGCTCTAGGCCGCTTTCTTATCTACTATTGCCTTATGATTCCTCCGCTCCCCTCCAAGTAAGTCATGCATGGTGAACTCCAAGGAGGTTTTGTGTTGTGAGATTCAACCAATCGATGGTGTTCCAGGGACATCCTATGTAGGGTGTTATTCTTTTAATAGATTCCAACAACACTAATCCCTTTGGTGTTTATCTTGTTCCAGTTATGGTGGGTTAGTATTGCTGATGATGAAGTTGAATTTTTTGTCAGTCCTTATATTTTTTTCTTGTTGGTGGATTTCTTGATTAGAGTTCATCTCATTATATTATAATGATGAACCCAAATACTTTCATTGGTTGGAGATGGGGGTTACAATAGTGTTACGAATGATAATGGTGAGTAAGGATTTTCATGTGATGGTAATGGTGGAAACACATAATGATTTTTGGAAAGAGGATACGACATAAAATGAAGTTTGGTTTGTTGGAACAAGTGCATGCCTCATGATTCCAACTAAATAATAGGTTTAGGATCTATATTTATGGCTGGCATCTGAAATTCAAATTTTATTTCCCTTGATGGAATTTTGAATTCTAAAATTGGCTATGTGGTTAGATTTTCTGAACTATGTTTCTTGAAGTCTATTAGGGTTTTTATATTTTTCACTAAACATAGAAGTGGGGTTTTTAATAAAAAAATGATTAGGTATGTATGTGGAAATTATGGGAATATAGTAAGCAATTACTAAGAAAAAATGAAGAGTTAAACGGATAGGAATGAATATCATTCTAAGGTTCCATTTATAGTTGAATGGCTTATTTGTGGGGACTATAGGAATTATTTGAGCCAATTCCTAAATCCAAGGGTTAACTCATATACAAATTAAAGACCATTTATTTGAAAGGATTTAAGTTTATATTCATCATGATTAGATAAATATGTTTTGGAAGAGTTATATCAATGATATTTTGGATATAAGGATCCTAAAACATATAATGACCATTCAATGGTAGAACATGAAAAAAGATGTTTAGTTTGGATAAAGTTATTACTTATATTTGTAGGAATTTATTAGTGATGGTGACATTTATAATTTTATGACAAAGTTATTTAGATCATATTTGATGACGTTTACTGCATTTTTGGATTAATTGAATGTGTTCAATAGTTTATGATTTTATTTTAGGAATTAGTATTATGTAAATTTTTAAAAGAAAACACATATATATATATATATATATATATCATTTTGGTATAACATAAAAGTTATGGTTACCATTATGGTTTTATAATTTTAAGGATTATCATAATTTTAAATGCATCAACACCCCTTTTTTATGTTTTAAGTGATGGTATTTTGAAGTGATTTGAAATTTTTTTGGAACAAGGCTATATTTTGGTTCAAATAAACATTTTGGTTAGTTTATTAATTGATGTTAAGTAAATTATGGTATATTGGATAGTGGGATATAGATACTTTTGATGGTGGAAAAGTTATTCCTTAATAAGGAAATATTTTCATAGATATTTATGGTAAAGTTAAGGATTACCAATTAGTTTAGTATATAAATATGATTCATGATATTTTGGGTTATGTTCACTATATTATAATATTATATAGTGGTTTATCATAATGAAAAATTATATTTTGGTATGTAGGATTATTTATTGAGTTGAAAATTGGATGTTATTATTAAGGCTTTGAAGATTAATGTTATATTTCTTCATATGAATGTTTATGCACTGTGTGAATTATATTAACTTGTGCTAACCATTTTGGATTTTTTTTAAATGCCTAAATTCTGGTGCAATAACATTATATACATTTTTATCTATTAATAGTGGATTTAGTGGTTCATAAATAAAAAATTTCAACTCAAATACTCATCATTTGGAAATAATATATTATATTGTGGTAAAAATTGATTAATGTTTGAAATTATACTTTTTAAGTAAGTATATTCATTATATTCTTAGTATAAATGATAAATATATTCTTTAACTCTATAATAAAGGTTTATGTAACAAAAATTTAGTCTTATTGACTTTATTTCTAATGAATCAGTGGACTTTTAACTCCTCACTGATCAGTGATTTTATAGCTGTTAAATCCATATAAACATGTTCTATATGAATCTCTACCAGTCATTGGGAGTTAGTTTTATCTTCCATATCAATATTTTCAATTCCTAATAATCCGGTCCTATTAATAGATCTTGTTTGATGTTATTCTATATGGAATTCGTATTTCCCATTCTCTAGCATCAAGATGATGTTTTACTAACACTTTTTATGATGTGGGCTTTCAAAAAGGAATTTTCAAATGTCAAAAATCTAGTTACTGAACCCATGTTCAAAATATGAGGTGAAATTTAATAAAAGGGAAGAATGAAACACCCCATGATTTTATTAAATATTTCTTTCAATTATATATATTTTTTGATATCTAGCGTTAAATGCAACATCGAGTATAACAACCCGTAATATAATAACAAAATATTATTATTTAATATGAAAGTTATAAAATAGTCATTAAATTAGTGGGTATGAATATTATTAACTACATTTTAAAATATATATAAATTTATTCAATAATATAAATATATTGATAAATTTTTAATAAATAATCACTCAATTTTTTGTGAAGTCATTTTATTCTTAAAAAATATATTTTTTTAAAAAATAATTCTTAATGATTTTTTGAGAAAATGTTATGATAAATTTATGCAACATTTTTAAATTTAATAAATTGAAAATTATTTTTTAAATAAGCATAATAACGTTATCTTGGGATGAAGTTTTGAGAATTTTCTGAAAATATTGAAAAATACATATTTTTATTGAAAATTTTATTTTTGTTTGAGGGATGTAAAAAAGTTCAATTTTGTTTTAAATTTATTTTAAATTTAAATTAGTTCTCTTATATATTAAAGATATAATTATGTTCACTCGAATCATTTTTATGATTGAATAATGTATAAATACATTTTTATACATAAAAAGGTATTTTCCTGGGAAACTATTTTCTTCTTTGAAATGTGTTTTTATATTAATAAATTAAATTTATAACTATTATTGAATGATTTTAATAAAATTTATTCACTAAATAAAAAGTTTTAACAATATTATATAATTTATAATGGTGTGGGATAAGAATAAATCTAGTTTTATGTTTAAAAACTGTATTTTTATGAAAGTATAATTCATCACATTTTGGCGTACATGCTTTAAAAATAATTTTTGGAACTTATAAGGGTTGAATTTGATAATATGGATTCCATATATGGAATCATGAGGTTATAATTTGGTAAATAGACCCATTTTATTTTTAACTAACATTAATAGTAACCGTGGAAAAATTATCACCTTGGTAATGGGTTATCCAAGATAATCTAGGTAAAAACTACGTGATAAAGCCATAATTTTTCCAAATAATTATTATTGGATGAAGTTAATTTGAAATTTATCACCTATGTCTTGAAATTAGGTTTTTTCTATGGACACTGGTCCTGTAAAATGACCAATATAATATTTAAAGAGAATAGAATTACAAAATATCACTCTCATAGTATTAAATATCTCTTATTTGTCCACGTAGTGAAATTTTTTTATGAATTACTATAAAATTGTATTTTTAGATTAATAATATTGTTTTAATTATATAAATTTATTTATATTTTTTAAAAATTATATAATTACCTTAAATTTGTGTGCAACACTAACACATTATTTATTCAATTAACAAAAAAACTGAATTTAAAAATTCTAAAAGTATTATACTTTGAATTATTTAAAATATACTAAAACATTTATAGATATATATGAAATATTAGGGAGGATATATGGTATTATATTTAAAACTACCCATTTTCTTGATGTATTTAAAATCAAATTAACTTAATAGTTTTAAAAATTACATTAATGATACTTTATAATAACTAATACCTGATTAAATGATATAAAATTCCTAAAAATATTATATTCGGAAAATTGAAATTTATATGGCTTTGAACATAAATATTTGTCTATTTATGTGTATTTATTCATTTTATCATACCATTTAAACCATAAAGGGTAGAAAACATTAATATTAAAATATTTTTCAAAAGGGTTAATAAAGGGTTAAAATAAAACTATAAAGTTAAAAATGTGATCCAACATGTCTAAATTCTATTTTTTGAGATTATTTAGACACATAATCATATTATATTTTAATTTTATCAATTAGAATCCATTTTTACATCAAAATTAATTTATATTAATTTAATATTTTTTGAAATTCCAAGAGTTCCCCTCCCCTAAATTATTCAACTCCACCCCACCTTTCTCTTCTTTACACCAGTTTGAGCATTCTAGATAAACCAAAACCTAAAAAAAATTCATTATAAAATGACTTATACGAATTTTATAGGTTATTTTATTCCCAAAAGGCCAACTCTAAAGTTATTAATAGGATATCTAAAGGAGTTATTTTAAAGAAGTGATAATTGCTTTCACTGTTCACATTCCTTTTAATTTTTATTTTACCTCCTAAAAATATATTATATTATTATTAAAATAATAAAATATTTTCGTAAATATAATTAAATGTAATTATTATAAAACCACCTTTATTAAACCTATTTACATCAAATGGTATGTGAAAATATTGCCCGTACCTACTTACAATTTATCGTCTCCATGTATGGATACAATTCATCCCCCCCCATATTTTGTGGATGGGTTTTGTGATGATTTTAATGTTTATTTTTGATTATTATCTAATAATTATAAATATTTAATTACAATATAATATATAACTTCTTTCCTTCCAAACCATTGGAAAATTATAATATCGGTTGGGCATACCTATGGACTACCACCTCCATGAAGAGATGTGATTCGTTTTTTCATTTAATTTTTACTTGAATGGTAATAAAAATGGATTTAATGAATATAAATTATATATATGATATCATAATTATTATTTAAAGGATATTTATTACTATACATTCTTTCATTACATTCGGAGAAAAATAGAAACATCGTCTATGCATACGTACGACCTACCGTCACCATAAATGATATAATTCATTTTTCTATCTCAATATTTAATGAATGACTATATAAATGTATATAATAAACATATATTATATTAATAACATTATTAAAATTATTTATACAATTTAACCATGATCAAAATACATGTACCAATACTATCGAACTGGAACATACATAAAAAATGAAGCAGATCACCCGGAATAGTGATTTTAATAAAGAAGTTTAAAAAAACAAGTGATAAATGGATATAATAAAATAATATATGATGCTATATATATATTCTTATGATTATATAATATATTTATAATAATATATATTAATTATATATTAGTTTCTAAGATGTATGAAAGAATTAATACCTAAGGTAAGGGATTTTCGTCTCACTTTTATTTATGTGGGACACATGCCTTATACAAAAAGTTTTATTTTATGTGATGTAGATATTACCAATGAATTTATTTCATTATAATTATTATATTTTTTGTTTATTTACATATTTATATATGGTTATTACTTTCATGGTAATTAAGAGTCAAATGTTTCTAAAGCGGTAATGAAGTTTATGTTATAATCTTGATGTTTATAAGGATTACTACTGATTAAGATCTAATATTGAAATATTATGATATAACTCTAAATATAATCATGAATTTTATTTTAATATGGTTATTTATTAAGAATAAAAATTTTCCTCTCATTTACTCACCTTATGTGCTCATGAGACTGAAAATAAATATTTATGGAAGATTATCTTTATTTCTCTCATCGATCAAAGAGAATTTTTAATCTCTAGCATTGTTTTCTAAAAATTTTTAAAGTAAGGTTTTTAATATTATAAAATTAATATTCAAAGTCATTTTTACCTTAATTTTAATTTTTATTGAGATCCTTAAAATTTTTCTTCTTGTCGTTTTAGGAATGAGTTACTTTTTATTTTTTATAAAAAATGAGAAAAGAATGTTTTCATTTAACATATACGAGATGAAAATAATTTCCCACCATCAAGGAAAGTAAAAATCTAGAAATTTTCACTAAATGTTTCCATGTTTATTTCAAAATAAAATGGTTTCCATAATATTTTGGGAATTTTTATATTTTATGAAGTTTTTTTTTGAAAAGTGAATGGTTATCTTCCTCAAAAATATTAAAATGGTACTTTTAATATATTTCCATTCATTAAAAATGATAATTGTTGATGTTTTTTAATATTTACTAAGTTTATGACTAGGTATACTATCCTTATTATTTCCCTAGATGATTTATGTTAATGATCACATGATGTTTATGAAACTGATTCCTTCTACATGGGTTATTCTATGATGAAGTGTTTATGAAAACCATTTCTTTTTCATGTGTTCATATATGATGAATAGTTTTTGATCTTATGGAACACATATATATTATTTCAATTATGTGAAGTTTGTGACCTTTATCTACCTCCAATGCATTGAGTATTGATTTATATGTCATGAGATAAATAAGACTGGAATAGGGAGTAAACCCAGTTTAGTAAGGCACCTTGTCCATTATGATAGTCTTAAGAGTGAAACTTGACTACTATGTTGGTTTTGGTAGTGAACCCATTACACTATGATAGGCTTATAAATGAACCTTTACTAAAATGGAAATTATTTTGTCTTCTTACATGTATTACAAAAACATGTGTCTGATACCAATTTTATTCTCTCATAGATCATGTTCTTTGATTTATTTTTGATTCATGTCTTATGAACTACAAAGCTTTATTACATGACTTGAGATTATGATCTTTGGTATGTATGGTATGGTTATAAAATTTTATGATCATGTTCTCAAACCATTATATTTCTATTAGGATCATGTGATCACTGATATCTCCATTTTTTACACTTACTGAGTATCTAAGATCACCCTTTATTATGTTTCTTTTCCCTGGTTTATGAATAAAAGTGCTAAGTATTAAATATCTAAGAATTGTGATAGTTTGGAATAACTCGGTGAGAGACGATGTAGACATTTTGTGAACTAGTGGTTTATATGTCTAAGTTTCCAAAGGAACTAGACCTATATGATTCTATCATAGACCAATATATTATGTAATTAATATCCACCTATTAATATGGGAGATGTATATATAAAAACATATCTCATTATTATAACCTATACATTTGATTTTTGGGTATGAATAATATTAACAAAATTTTGAAATTTATATAAAAATATTTCCATAAATTTTAATGCATTCATTAATTTTTAAGAAATAATTAGTAAATTTTAATGAAATAATTTGCCGATTAAAAGAATTGTTTTTGAAGAAATGTATTTTTAACATAATAAATTATATTATATCAATTGAAAATTGATTTCAATGAAATATATTTATTATTTCTTGAATAAATGAATATAAATTTAGTTTTGTGCTTAAAAATGATTTTTCCAAAAAATGTAGTTTCATTGCATTTTATTCATTTATTTTGAAACTAATTTATACCAATTATAGAACTTAAATTTAATAAATTTTATTAAATGTTTCTAATAATAAATTTAAATTTTTTTAATGAGGCCTCTTTTTTTCCAAAATGAATAGTAAAAAAGAGTAAAAATTTGTTACCATGGTTAATGTTAATACTGGTTTACCAGGGGTGTGAAACCAAGAGATAAGGGCAATATTTTCCTTCAAAAATATATAATTATTATTTTGTGGATATATTTTGACCCTATATTATACTAAATTATAATAATTTTCCATTTGGAGTCATTATACTTGGGAATGAAATTAATTATATTGGAATATATTAAGTAATTCTATGTCTATACTCTCACACATTTATAAAATGGAACATCCTCTACAACCTTATTCATGAATTTATATCCTTTTATATTATCCAATACCTAAGATAAAATCTTCCTATATTCATTATACACAAGTTTATTTTGTGTTTATAATACCATCCTTTCATGGATTAATGTATAAGACGATGGAGGTTTCAAAATGAAGAGGTGTAACTCTTAATTGAGTACTTTCAGTTTTAATTATTCTTTTACCATCCCTGAATCTTTTGAATAGATAATAATTAAAAGTACCACTCATGTGTATGTGTGGACTACCACCTCTACATAGCGATACGATTAATTTTCCACTAACACATTAAAATGATAGATATAACGATAGATTTCATAAATAAATTTTATATTTATGATATAATTATGATTATTTAATTATAAAATATTATTTATCTTCCTTCCCTTTTTTCATTAGAAAATGAAAACAACATTTATGTGTACGTACAGACTATCATTTCCATTAATGATGTAATTCATTTTTCTATATCTACTTTTTATAGAAGTTTATAAATATGTATATAATGAATATATGTTATATCTATATAATTAATAATATTATATATATGATGGGACCTTTATGAAATCACAAATATCATATCTTCCTAACAAAAAAATTATTTAAAAAATCAAACAATTAACACTTTAAAATAATGAATTTAATAAATAATTATTAATGAATTGGTGTAAAAATAAATGTTTTATGGATCATATATGGAATTATAAGTATTAATATATAATTTAAATTTAGTATATAGGAGGTTATATTGCTTATGAAGCAAGTCAAAATTGATGTAAGATTTTTATCATACAATCTTAGCTTTATAGAGGTTTTTAATGCTTAAAATTTAAATTGATAAAATTATTTGATATAAATCTCAAAAATATAATAAATATTATTAATCACCCAAATATTTTATGGAATGTCTCTTTTAAAAAAAATTAATCTCTTTGATAACATGCATTCCACGCAACAATAAGTTCAAACGAACAATGATCTATTATTATGTGATCGTTATAACCTAACTATTAAATTAACGGGAATAAATAGGACTAAATAAATTTTAAAAAATATATGGTTAATATATTTATTGAATAATTTATTATTTATTTATTATAAATATAAATTTAAAAAAATTAAATGAAGTGTTTTTTTTAAAAAATATTCTTGTGCATGGAATTTATTTATATCATAATATATTGAATTACTCACTATTGGTGAATTTTGTTACTCAACATTATATATGATATACTGTGAAGGACACCAGAACACCCTGAGAGGGGAGGGGTGAATCAGGGAGTCAAATTATTCTTTATAAAGTTGTGGTTCTTTTTCCCATGTTGATAGGAACTTGTTAAATATATTAGTCAAATAAATGAAAGGATATGAAACAACACTTTTACTTGGTTTACAGCAAAGGGCTATGTCCAAGAATCATACGCCGATAGTGTGTCAGTCATACCTAAATCCACTAATCATCTCCAGTTGTAGAGTACAAGAGTTTGGTCGTAGTCACTATGTTCCAGGTACACTTCCATATCAAAAGTTAAGGGATCTCTCACCACTTCCCTTGGACACTTCTGTAAACTCCCCCTAACTCACTACTATGAGAGAAGTCCAACATAGTTTATCGACTTGAAGGTTGCTTCAATAGATTGACATTGAAGTCTTTGTCTCTGTCTAGCAGGAGACACTACCTGCATCAATGACCTAAGTAGATTCTCACAGAAATCCCTGACCACTCAACACTGATACTGAAAAGGGCCCTTCGTAAAGCCCCTTCGAAATGCTCAACCCTTTGCAGATCACACCCCTCACAGAGAACAACCCTTTGGGGAGCTCACTAACTCGCAGTGTAGCCTACTTCATGAAGCTCACTAATCCAATTTATAACACCCCATTTTTGAGAATCTCACATGCCTTAGAATCATTGACATCACTAAAGACATTAAAAGTCTCTTCGCGAATCTCAATCTCATATATAACAATCTGATTCATGGAGCACCCCTTGGTTCATGAATTCAATGTTATATAGGGTTTTCCCTCTCAAAATCGTGTAAAATGAAGACGGTGGACCTCTTATTTATAAGCACATTAGAATGCAGAGCTCTGCTTCTTCAGTGATGAAATCTAGATCAGCCAAAAACGCCTTTTCGTCGCATCTCTCTCTTCGTAAACCTCTACAAAAAACAACCCCTCTTTACAATGCTCGTCATAACCACAGAGCTCTCCATCAAAATCCTTTGTACCGTCGCTAAGCACCACTAAAAATCACCACTCACAAAAAAATATCATAATCGTAGAGTACACTATCACAATATTCATATCGTTGTGAAACACACTTCATGAAGCCCGTCTCTGAAAAACCCAAGCCTCTTCCATATTTTTTATGAGACCTTCAAAAACTACTTACAGCTTGAACTGTATGATCCCTTTCCTGGCAATCTCTTTAATCATCCATGATAGGATTGAAATAAAACACAAACCATGTTCTTTTTTTAGAAAATAATAGACCTTGGTTCTTACATACTAAATAAGTTTTTCAAAATTAATATAATATTGTTATTATGCATGGGATACTAAAAAATCCAATTTTATTCTTCAAAAATGAATTTTCTAAAATGCATTTTTGTAACTTTTTGTGAAATTATTTTAAAATTAATTTATGATACTTATAGGTATTTAATTTTATTAAAAATATTAAATATTTGGAATCAAGAGGCTCTAATTTATTAAATATTTTCCCTTTATTTTTAGACATTATGAATAGTAACCATGGTAATTTTTATTCCTCAGTACAGGGTAAATGATGTAAATCTAGATTAAAAGTAAGTGATACGGCCACAATTTTTCATAATAATAATTATTTAATGAATTTAATTCAACATTTATCACCTTATAATATAAATTTAGTTGTTTAATGGATATTCTTCCATTAAAATGAATTATATAGTATTTAAATCAAAGATAGGTACAAAATGTCACTCTCTTTGTTCTAAATATATCTTATGTGTCCATATATGGACAAAGTCAAGATATGAATGAAACTAAATATATATTTTGATATTAATAAAATTATTTTCATTATAGAAATTTATTTTTCATTTTTATATATTATATAATTACCTTAAATTCTTGTGAAACGTTAATACAATAATAATTTAATTAACAGAAAAATATAATAATATATTTTAAAACTATTAATTTTGATATATTTGAATGCATTAATGTATAAAAAGAATTTTATAGTTATATATCACATATTTTAGAGGTTTTAAATAATTATATTATATTTACACTTTTTTCTTGATGTATTTGATGTCAAATTAAATGAATAGTGTCAGAATTGACAAAAATTATATTTTACCGAAATAATAATTTATTAAATTATTTAAAAATTATAAAATCAATAAATAATATAATGTGGATATTATATAGTATATAATGTCCTAGTTTCTAAATTTATGCGTAAATTATAGTGTTATATGTAAAAAATTACAACTCTTTAATATGGAAATATTTGTTATGATGGTTAAAATTAAAATTGGTTAATTAAGGGTTAATCATAATGATAAGCTTTAAAATGACACCCAAACAACTCTAAATTATATTGGTTTATTATATTACAACCCTATAATACCTTATCTTTAAATAACATACCATTTGATTGAATTTGGATTGAGAATAAATTAATTAAAATTTAATAATTTGATAAATTCCAACAGTACCACTTGCCTAAATTATAAAGTCACTCGTGCGTAGATGTGGACTACCACCTCTAGAAGTGATGTGATTTTTTATTCATTTATATTTTACATGGAAGATAATAAGTATGGATTTGATAAATACATTTTACTTATAATGTAAAATAATTATTTTACAAATGGTAATTACTATTTTCCTTTCTTTCATTCCATCTGTAGAATAATGATAATGGTTTAAATGCGTACGTATGACCTACCATATCCATGAATGTTGTAATAACATTTTCTATATCTACCTTTAATAGATTAATTTAAATACATATATTGTTATTATATATAATATTCATATTATTATTAACATTCTGTAGATGATGGGATCTTGATGAATGTGTAAAGACTGAAATTACTAAACCAAAACATATATGAAAAATGAAACAATTATTACCCAAAATAGTTATTTTTAACAAATAATTATTAATAAATGAGTGATAAAAAATTATAAGTATATCATAAATGGTATGATATATCTTATTATTATAAAACCCAAATATTTTTATTTAATGTATTTTTAAATATTTTGATTTATTTAATAGATTGTGTTATATGCAATAGGAAGTTTAGACAAACCGTGAAGTATTATTAAAATATTATTTTTCTATTATAACCTTGTAGTTAAATTGGATATAATGAATAGGAGTACGTTATTATTTAAATAAATATCATACTCAATATTAATTTATTGGAAGGTTCTTATAAAATCATTACACATTTTTTAGTAAAGTCATTTATTTCTTTAAAACCATGTTTTCTTCAAAAATGGGGTTTTTGTCTTTTTATGAGTGAATATTAATTTCTATAAGTTATTAAAAATTTATTTCCAATGTTAAATTTTATTTTTGAATTCATTATGTCAAAATTATCTTAAAATTATTTTTTTATAATTTTTTAAAAAGTGTTATTTTTTAATAAATAGAGAAAAATAATGTTTTTTATTAAATAATTATATTTTTCAATTTTTTGAAAGGTAAAATTTTGTTTTGGATTATTTTTAAATTTTAATTAGTTTAGTTGAATTTTAATTATTTGAATTATGTTTTTTAAAAATGATTTTATAATTTATTTTAGTATAAAAAATTTTATTTTGAAATAAGGGAATTTTTTTGAATTTTTTTTTCATTGTGTTTTGCCAGTTAAAATTTAAATTAAATTTCAAAACACCTCTGTCATGAATTTTAAAAAATGGATCCCATATTTGGAATCAATGGGTGAATATTCAGTAAATAATTCTCTTTTATTTTTGGTAAATATGAATAATATCCTAAGTGAATTTTGTTACTATAGTAAAGGGTAAAACGGGTTAATTTGAATTAAAAATAAGTGGTAAGGACATAAATTTCCTTCCTATTTATTATTTGATGAAGTTAATTAGTAACATAAAACCTAATTTTTGAAATTTAATTTATTAATATAAACCCTTCCATAAAAATGGCAAATATATTATTTAAATCATAGAAAGTCATAAAATGTCACTTTCTTTCTATTAAATATCTTTTATGAGTCGACACAGGCAAAAAGTTTGTTATGAACGAATATAAGTATCAATTTTTAACTTAATAAAATTATTCTCATTATATAAATATATTTATGAGTTTTTTGACCACTTGGATAATGTTATAACCTATAATATTTTATTTAAAGAAAAGTTATAGATGTTACAATCATATTTTTAATAGCTATAAATTTTTAATATAGGGTTATCTAGAGGTTATTATTAAATATAAATGTAAATTTTCAATATAAAATATTTTTATTCACAATATTAAATTAATTTTAATTTTTAGTGAAAAATAAGTACCTTAAATGCTTACATAACGCCGACACAAGAATTATTCACTGAAAAGAAAAATCAAATAAATGATATTAAAAATAGTAAACGTAAAATAATATGATATATTTAAGGTTATACAAGAATTATCCAGATTAACATGACATGTTATATATATAATAAAATATTTGATTCTAATTTTACATATTTTCATGATATTTTTAAAAGGAAAAGTAGAGGTTAGTATCAGAATTGACAATTATGATATTTTATGGGATTCGTATTTTATAAAATTATTTATAAATAATAAAATCATTAAAAAATATAAATTGGTTGTGATATGGTCTAACATGTCATAAATTGTCCATTTTTATTCCAATTAACAACCTATAAATAAAAATCACAAATATTTAATATTAAAACAATTGTTATAGTAGTTAAAACTAAAATAGGTTAACTAAGGGTTAGTCAAAATGATAAAGTATAAAATAATATAAAATTTTTATAAAATATATTGTTTGAGGATATTAAAAACTTATATCATATTATCTTTCAATACATTGACATTTGGAGGTATTTGGATTTATATTGAATTTATTATATATTAATGTTTTGAAAAATTCCATAAGTACCCCTCACCTCAAATACAAAAGGACACTTCCTCCCTCACTTATTTACACCAATTTGAGCCATATATCTCCAAAATACTCTAAAAAATTATCTTATCCACTTACTTATGTACACTATATAGGTTTCATTCTTCTCAAAAGACTAACCCTAGAGCCCTTTAAAGTATATCCAATAGAGTCATTTCAAAGAAGAGGTAATCGCTTTAACGAATCACTTTATTTTTCTACTCATCCATACATCCTATAAATCGAATATGTTTATCATAAAATGAAAAAATAAGTATCATAAATATTCTGAAATGTTAATTTGATAATGAAAAAATCTTTATATTTTCACTTTCACAGCAAATAAAAATTTAAAGTATTGCTCATGTAAATGTACGGCTTACCGTCTCCACCAAGTGATACAATTAATTTTTCATCACCATATTTTATGGATAGTTATTATTATGGTTTATTTAATATATATTATATATATGATATATTAATTATTTTGGAAATTATAATTATTATTTACATTTATTTCTTCCCATAAATTGAAAAATGAAAACACCATTCTTGCGTACGTACGGCCTACCATCTCCACGAATGGTGCATTTCATTTTTCTATTTCTAATATATATCAATTATTAAATATGATTTTCTATACCATTATTTAAAATATTTAAATGATGATATCTAGATGAAATGTTATGGTTCATGACTACTGAACCTAAACATGCTTTTAAAACAATGCAGTCACCACCCTGAAAAGTGATTTTAATAACAAATTACTAATAAACTGGTGATTATATGTTATAAATAAATAATAAATGGTATTATAGAGTTAAGGTTATGGAATTAATTTATAATAATTCCATATTTATTATGCAGGAGTTTTGAAAGTAAACAACGAAATACAAGACATTGGGTAAGGCAATTCATAACCCAATTTCTAATCTTTGAGTTGAATTTGTACTTCATTGGTCATGGAATGTGAAGATTATGCATGAAATGAATTTTAATTATATTATATTGTATTTAAAATTGTTTTATATAGATTTAAAACTAATATAAATAATATATTCATTTGATTAATTCTCACTTAAATGATATGATATTTTTAAGGTTTTATTTAACAATGTCATCATTATTTGGATTGATTATGTTTAAGTATATATTGGGGGATATTTCTCTTCCATGTATATGTTTTCTAAAAATGTTTCCAAAAATGGTATTACTATTATACTAAAAATTTTGAATTTATTTTTACCCATGTTTTACTATTTAAAAAATGGTTTCAAAATAATATTTCTGTCATTTTCTAAATAATGATTATTGTGACTTTTTTGACAAAAATATACGGAGGGAATGTTTTTTTACTTATATATAATGATATGATTTTCTGGATGTCATATAACCTTAATTTATTTAGGAAGAATTTTTAATTTTATAAGATTATTTCAAATAAAATATTTTCCTTTAAAATTGTGTGTCTTCTTGAATTAAATAATTATTTTAAAACTGTAATGGATATTTAATGCAAGAATTATTTCAATTGATCTTCCAAAACCATTTTTCATCTAAGATAAAATTATTTTATGTTACTTATATATTACTGTGGTTATAATTCAAGTATACTATCTTTATTTTTTCTATTTTTGGTTTATGTTTATGATAGAATGATATTTATGAAACACATTTCGTTTCCTTGTGTTATGTTATGATGAAATATTTATGAAACCCATTTATTATCCAAGGTTATGATATGATGAATAATTTATGTTCATGTGGAACACATATGTATGAATTTAATTATATGTTGGGTGGGACCTATATACCCCTATAATTCATTCAGTAAAACTTAATATCTAATCAGAAAACAATGGAAAAAGTTAATGGTCTTAATCAACAATGGGAAATAGGCATGTCGTAATATATTATGGGAAATAGTTGTGTCATCATCGAATATGTTGAGGGTATTTGATGTTAAGTTAGAAATGTTAAAAAAATTTCTATACTAATGATGATTCAACATTTTTATGACATTATCTTATGATTTGTGACTGATTAATGATGTTTTCTTACTCCTATAGCCCTTATTTTGTGAAGTGATAATGTTTTATGAAAATACTCATGTTTATGATCCACTACTAGAAAAAGGATGTATCCTAAAGGATCTATACCCATGGTTTAGAAAAACAAATGTGGGTATATAGGTGTTTTTTCAAGCTTATGCCAATAGTTTTTAAAAAAACAATTGGTACATGTTGTTCTATAACAATAGTTTTTTGATATTGTTGGTATATGCTTCAAAATATTGGAAGCTCTCTTGGGCTCCTTCTCCCCTCCTCCTCAATAAAACCCTATAGCCCTCATCTAATGTTTCTTCCCATCCCCCATCCCCTTAGGTAACCTCCACCATCCTCCTCCCCCCACTAGTGATTTCAGCGACCCCACAGTCCTCCTCCAGTGACTTCATCCACCCCACTACTTCCCTCAGTTTATTTTGGCTACCCCACTTCCCACTTCACTAAAGTTCTGCTGCCCAGTCTTTTTATAGAATTTTTTTCTTTTTATTTTTGGGAGGTAACATTTTCTTCCCTCCTATTATTTATTCTTGATTAGTTTTTTTATATTTTTCAAGTATTTTACTAAAGGTGATATGATTTGGATGATTTCTATTTTTGTATCCATTTCATTTGATTTTATTTAAGAGTTACAATGTTTCTAGTGTTTTCTAAATTCGTATTTGGCTTAAATATTTTTGGTGTATACTATATATAGGGTCAATTTTCTATTTCATTCATTTATTTTGGTTTTTTCTAATTTGTAAAATGGGTGAAATTTCTTTATTTAAAAGGTATCTTGATAGGAAATGGTTATTTATAAACTCTCTACATTTGATAAAATTATATGGTTTGTTTTCAAAATGAAACACCCATGTTTTTGGTATTATAAGAAAAATTAGGCTTCAAAAGTGGGTTAATTTTTTGTGTTAAAAGAGTTATTTTATGTTTTGATGGTATTTTTGGAATGAAAAAATGAAAGGAGGTGTCACATAAATTTTTTGCTTATAATTTTTGATGAATATCATTCATTTTTTACAAGTGTTTGCATGGCATGTTGTTTTATACCAAAAATTACTATTCTGTACATTGTATGTATAAAAGTGAAGGCCTAGTTGGAACCCTATTATTAGTTGGTCAGTGATGGTTCCCTTTTTGGTCCCCATTTTTTTATGTTTTTATTATCCATGTGATGGATGCATGGTTATGTGATGCATGTTGTTCTTTTGTGTTGTGGGTCACATTAATGGTAGTGTAGAAGATGGTAAAGATTTGATAATATTGTTTGTCATAATGGAATGTTATTATTTTGTGATGATGTTATTGTAAATGGTCTACCTATATTATTATTCTACAAAGAGATCAAGGTTACTAAGTGGATAATAGTTGGAAATTTCTAGGATAGTAAAGTTTGTGCATCGGCTAAACCCCCCTTAAATGAATGTAAAACATTGATTTTTGGTTTTTCATTGAAGAGACTACATAGAGTGATTCAGTGGATAGATGTACGATTGTACCCTATCAAAAACTAGGCCCATGATTTCATGTATTTTTTGGTTAGGTTAGTTATCATTATTTGCCTAATGATATGTATTTATGTTATAGATCATTCATTTATACATTTCCATTTTTATTTTTTATTTCATGGATGGTTTTTCTTTGTGAGTTAACCATTTTTTGGATTAATATTGTTTTTAGTGTTATTTCATCCCTGTATTCATCATGTTTCTTCTTTATTATTTACCATTACTTCCTTGTTTACCTTGAGGTGTGTGTGTGTGTGTGATTTTTTTTAAAAAAGGAAAAATTTATTTTCATAAATACATTAGTATTATCATTATTTTGAAATGTTTTAGACCTTTTTTGTAATTTAAAAATTTTTATATTCAATGAAATTTTTGTCTATTGTATATTTTTTTAAATCAAACCAATTTTGGGGAATGGTATTACAACATGGGGATCATTGATGAAGTCCATATCTTAAAATAAATTCTACCATTAATTTAAAGTTAAAATGAAAACCTAATTTTCCACACCTTATCTTAAAATTTATTTCTGTAATAACACAAATTAATGAGACTCATGTAGGTATCCTACTAGATTTGGCTCACACCAAAAAATTCGGTGGGCCGTCTAGTATAAATATTGTATCCCCATGTTATTAGATTATTGTATTAAACATATATTCTTGTTGTTTACCCTTTTTTTGGTTGACAAAGTGGTTTCTAACTATCTGCTACCATATTATTTTTGTGTGATTTATATATCTATGTTTTAAGAAAGATTTAAAAATTTTCTAAAAGGAAGAAAGAAAAAGTGTAATCATATAGTTATTTTAAAATATTTTTTAAATAACTTTTAATAGGTGTGCTCTTTAAATTTTAAAATGTTGTTTCCAAAATTGTTTTGGAATAACTTTCATAATAAAGCTTGTTTTTTTGTCAATGGAATTATGAGTGTGTGTTGGTTTTAAAAGAATATTTTAGGAATATATTCCATGTTTTAACACACTTTTGATGTGTTTTAATTTTATTTCATAAAATATTATGAAAGATGATTATTTTTTCATTTCAATTCATTTTTTTCACCTATTAATATTACTGGAGATATGTTTGGATAGTGGCCATGATAGTGAATTATTAAATGTAAGGGTTATTCACCTTGGATTATTATTTGTATTAATCACTTGTAGCATCTATGATTTCTCTTATACTTTGTTTTTTTAGCTAATAGTATTCCCTGAATACTTTAATATTGAAATTGGATGAAATAAAGTTTTTAATTATGGTTTACATTGTTGATTAAAAGATAATTTTTTCATTATAATAGAACTGTTATATGCTGGATGAATCATAACAGTCATATTTAAATCTCGTTTCAAAATAATTTGGATTTTTTAGATTTTTCATTTAATAATGCTTTAAATGGAATTTGTATACAGTGTCTATGATATAATTTTATTATAAGACGATGGTTAAGTAATAAAGAAGTTATCTACCATATAATAAAATCTATATTTTTGACAAACTATTCAATTTGGTATCAACATGGAGATATTGGACAATATTCTGTTGTTCATAAATTAAAACAAAGAACTGGTATGGAAAATTTGATATTATATCAGTTTCCATTTGTGCATCATCATGAGAGAGATATTATGCTAGTGGAAGAAGACAATTTTTTCAATACACATGAGGAAAAGAATGAAGTTGATTATGTTAAGAGACTGAAGATTTTAATGAATGATTCCAGAACTCTAGTATATCAAGAATGTACTAAAATGAACAAGTTTAAATTTATAATATGGTTATATAATGGAAAAATCATGTATGGTATTCCTAAAACCTTCAATGATCATATTATTACATTTATGAAGGAATTCATTTCTGATGGAGTAGATATTCCCTCAAATCATTACATGGAATGGAAGTTAATTTAGAAGATTGTATTTGCTATTAATAAAGCTCATTCTTGTCTAAAATAATTTATTTTATTTTGTGAGGAAACATCTAACTTTAATGAAGATAAAGAACATGGTACGTCACAATGGAAGGAAAATATAGATGGAACCCCATCTCATGTTCTGTAGATAGTCATGTGGAAATATCCATTGATTCCCAGACTTCAAAATCTATTCATGTCTATAGAAATCTCAACCAATATCTGATTGCATGATATTGAGAGAATTAAAGGTAATAATGTGTTGGTTCATCTTGAAGATGGATTAGCCTGGAAGGCATTTGATGCACAACATCCTGATTTTTCAGTTGAGGTACATAATATAAAATTGGTTCTAGCCTAGGATGGTTTTAATCCATTTGGATAGATACTTACTACTCATTGCATGTGGATAGTTCTTCTTCGTGTTTATAATATTTCTATATGGATGTGTGTGAAAAAACATTTTAATTTATTGATTATAATGATATATAGATATTTTTATATCGGTAATGATATGATCGTCTACTTATAGCCTTTAATAAGAGAGTTGAAGCAGCTTTGGGATATGAGTGTGTGGCCATTCGATGCTTCTTCAGAAATTATATCTTCGATGCGTGCTTCACTTATATGGAAAATAAATTATTTACCTACTTATGCAATGATGTCTAGTTGGAGAAAGGAGGGAAAACTATCATGTATTACATGTATAAAGAATAAATGATCGAGAAGTATTAAATACCATCATAGTTTTAGTTTCATGGGGAATCAAAGATTATTTTTGATGGATCATCAATACAAGAAGAATTTTCAGAGGTTTGATAATACTATTGAAACTAAAAACCACCTCAACCTATGTAAGGTCATGGTGTGCTTAATGAGTAAAAAGATTTCAATTTATCATTATGGAAATTTCATAAAAAATATAAATAGGGTAATAATGTTTACACTGAATCCACTTAAAATTCAGAAATGAGAAGTATATTTTTTTAATTTCTATATTGGTCAACCAATTTGTTACATAATTGTTGAGAAATAATGAAAATTGAGAAAAATATATGTGAAATTTTCCTTACAATTCTTTTGAATATCAAGGGAAAGACCAGAGATGAATTTTGATCTCATTAGGACTTATTGGATTGGGGTATTTGACCAGAACTACATCCTTTGTGTGTCAGTGAGAAAAATGGAAAGTTCATTATGCTTCTTATTGGATGAAACCATGAGAGAAAGGTCAATTTTTATTAGTATTGGAGAATACCAAAGTTCATAATGATTATTCCAGTAACATATCTAAATGAATCAATAGAAGGGATTTGAACCTAAAATCCCTAAAAACCTATGAATATCACATAATTCTTCCTGAATCGACTCCAATAACAATTAAACATTTTCTATCAAATAATATAAGGTAGAAAGTGATTATATTATGCCATTTTTTAGTGACCTTTGTTCAAAAAGGTTATCTAAGTAATTATTTATAAAAATGAAGTAGTAGGTGCCGTTAATTTTGTGTGAGATGGAAAAAAATTTACAACCTTCCTTTTTCACCTACATTATATATCTTACAGTCCATATTCAAACTAAAACATTTATTGGGGAACCGGTTTATTTTTAGTGGATGTATCTCACTGAATGAAATATGTGCATAGAGAAATCATTTGTCCAAAACAATATTTATTCAGAAGGTTCGATTGTGAGAGGTTATCTTGCTTAAAAATGTATAGATTTTTCTTCGATGTATTTCTCTAATATGATTACTAGATATAACTAGGCAATGAGAAATAAAGATAACTGGTATAAGGAAATTAAGACCTTTTTCTATCTCTTCCCCAAACAGGTGGAATTGTTGGGTCTTATATGTTGGCCACATTTTTCCTTGAATAACATGATATGGAACATTATACAGTCTGGTTTAACTATGGTTTTTTATGACTATATGAAGTAACTAATTTTGATATTTATATGTTATCTTATATTATGACATTTCCAATATACCATATACTTTTATTATCATTTCATGTAGGGAACATAAACAAATTATAAATAGAGTTCACTGATCTTTTCCTTTTAGAATGAGAGAGGCTTTACATAGCCTATTGTTTCATACATGGTTGAAAGCATAGGTGAGGTCATTAATTTATTTAGCTTAAAATATAGATATACATTTAATATTATTATTCATAAATATTTCAGGTCTTGAGTTTATGTATTGGCCGTGTTTCTCATGAATTAAGAGTGTTGGATTTTGTTCCCAATTCTTTGTTCATGAATATAAATCATTAATAATAAATGGGTAAAAATTTGTTACAACTGATCTAACAGACTAAAAGAGAACACAACATGATGGAGTTATGTTAACTTCTACAACAGAATGTTATGCTAGTGCATCTAATAGTAAACCTCAACATAAAGATGTGTATTATTATGGACATCCTGAGAAAATATTTATATTGTATTACTATTCTTAAGACCGAGTCACTATGATAAAATAAAATTGTTTGATTCAATGATGTGATATGGTACATTTATTGATGATTATGTATTCAGAGTTATTGACATGAGTCAATTCCTACATACCTATGTACCATACATTTTGGAACCAATGGAATAACATGTTTTTATGTGAAAGATCAATTGAGACCTGATTATGATGTTATTAATGAATTAATCCGAAGACATATTTGTCATGATGTTGGTGAGAAAATTTCCACCATTGACACCCCCATCGGTGTTGAACAAAATATTTCAGTTGAGGATTAAAATTTTCACATTGTGAGAGATGATGTTGAACCTGAATTAGTGGTGTAAATATATAGAAGAAACCATATACGTTCACTATTCAATAATTTTACATTGAAATGAGTTTCTTAGGTTAGTATTACTTTAATCATTTTAATTTAGTTTTTTTTGGAATGATATTTTGGTTTTTATATTTTTTGTTGTTGTTTCATTTAGTTTTATTTACTTCTATTTAGAAAACTGAATTAAAATGAGTTTTTAGAAAATGTATAACTTCGTTTTCAATTATTTTTACTAAAAGTTGTTATGAAATTAATTATGGATTTTTTGAATTCTAGGCTATATGCATGATTTATAAAAACTATTTCTAAAAAATGTACATTTCAATCTTTTGAAGATTATGAAAAATATATCATAACTTCGAAGGAATCAACTATTTAATCTTGATCTATAGGTACACAAGCATGTGTTTCCTCCTTCGCTTCCATATTTGAGTATAATAATTTTTATATTTTCCTTCTGCATTATATATAATTTCATGTTAATATTTTTTATGATTTTTTAGGGACATTTAGTTCCACCAGAGTTGACTCCCCATCCTGGTAGCATGGTTCTAATTAGGGATTCTCCTAGACCTAGAATGAGAACCCACCATACCCATTCCCACAACAACCCACCTGAAGACACCCCCTCTACCACACCTTTCCATCCACCAATTAAGTCTCTATGTATGTTCTTATCCATTCCTCTATCATCATCACATGTACCCTCTTATTCACATACCATGTCTATGCCACTTATAGGGATGATCCCACTGATTCCTCCATCATCTCATTTAGCCACTTCTTCCCATAACATGACTACACCACCTCCATTGATGTTCTCAACTTTACCATACCCATAATTTATGATGTATCCCCTAGATGTATCTCCCATAATAGAACGGATATTCTTACATGTCTACACCACCTCCAATTCTGAACATCCATCCAAAATATAATGAGTTTGTTCCTTCATATTCCACTCCAGTGCATGAAGACCTCCTAGAGAATTCAGTAGAATAAAGACTTCCTTCAAAGGTTGTTGATCCAAGACATCCCATAGATCCATCGCAGTCTATTGAGAATCCTCCATTAAGTTATTTTTATTATAACTGTGTGGAATTATATCACTTTACTTTTGTCATTTTGTACCGAGACTTAATTATTCTTTTCCCTCTATTTTCTTATTCAGTGGGATATTCTGTTAGGAGATATGGGAACACTCATATGCAGAAATCCTAGAATCACTAGACCCAAATAATAGTGGATTACAATGAAGAAAATAAGATAGTAGGTAAAACTTCAAGGAATTGTAGATGTTTATGGACACTTTACTGAAATACCATAATATCATTTTGGTGGAACCAGTCTCATGTAGACATCACAATAATGACATTAAGGAAAAATAATGGGAGTAGATATGGGTAATGAAATTAAATAAAATTATATCTATATTATTTTTATATTTATATGAAATAACATGTTCATAGTAAAGTCAGTTTAACTTTATTGATAGAGAAGATGCTAATATTGGAAGGTTGATATATGTTGGAGAGTTATGGTGATCATATAATAATGAGTTGTATGTTGGTTGGAAGAATAGAGTTGGTTCTGATTTAGAGGGTGTACCCACATTCCCCGACTATCCAAAAACTCTATATCAAAAAATGATTTCACATTGGAATACTAATGAGGTTAAGTAATTCCCAATAATTAATGGTTCCCATATAATATTTTACTATTATTACTTGTATAAGAAATTTTTTAGGAAGCATAGGGGAAAAATAGGAAGAAAAAAGATTCAACGCCATATGTACAGACATTGTGGAACCTAAAATGCCAGAGCATGAGAAGCACTAGGTACATTAATTTGAATTAAAATAATGTACTTATTTATATTGCCACATAGTTAGATTTTCATGCTGAATTTTAAGTTTTATTATCATTAATACATTTAATAAAACGATGAAAATACCTGTTTCAATTGGCCATTAGGCCTATAGGCCAATTTCCCATTAGGTCTATAGGCTAATTGGCAATTAGGCCAATAGGATAATTGGATATTATTCCATTATTCCTATGTCCAATTGGAATATTATGCATATAGGCCAATCATCCATTAGGCCCATAGGCCAATTAGACATTATACCATTAGGCCTAATTTCCATTAGAAATAATTGCCAATTAGACATTAGATTTATAGGAAAACTGGCCATTATCCTTATAGTACAATTTAACATTATGAAATTAGTTCTATAGGACAATTGGAAATTTTTCCATAAGGCCTAAGGGCTAATTATCCTATAGGCCTACTTGGACAATTTAAAATTAAGCATATTGGCCAATTTGGGCATTATTTCTATATTCCAATTAGCAATTAGGCCTAATAAGACTATAGGCCTACCGGCCAATTGGCCATTGGGCCTATATTCCAATTGGCCATTCAACCTATATGCCAAAAGGAAATTATACCATTATGCCTAATGACTAATTGAACTATGGGCCTAATGCTCAGTTGTCCTATAGGATTAATGGCCAATTGGCCTATTAGCCCTCATGGAATAATCTCCAATTGTCCAATAGACCTAATGGATAATTTCCCATTAGGCCTATAGTCCAATTACGAATTTTATCATTAGGCCTAATTTTTCAATTGTCCATTAGGTCTAATGGAATAAGGTTTAATTGGCCTATAGGTAAAATGTCCAATTGGCCTCTATGCCTATTGTCCAATTGTCCTTTAGTCCATTAGGCCTAATAGAAAATTCACCTTCACACCTAATGGGCAATTGGCCATTAAGGCCGAATGGTAAATTTTCCTATAATCCTAATGGAAAATTGTCCTATAAAAAAATTATCCATTAGGACCAATTGTAAAATTGGATATTGGTCCTATAAGACTAATGGTAAATTGACCAATAGTCCTAGTGGCTAATTATACAAATTTTAATGAATGTTTTTCGCATTAATTTTGAATTTATCATTTATTTAAATTTTTTTCCATTTTATTATTATTAAAGATTATAAAATGTTTACATTATAAATATGTGTATACTAATAAATGTCATTAAAACAATATATATTGGGTATCAAAGGTCGACTACCTGAAGATAAAATATTTTTATGAAGTAGGAAGAAAAAAGATAGAAGTATAGTAAATTCACAAACACAAGAAAATATTGTAAATTTTTTATTTATATATAAAATAATTATATAAAATTCTTCATTATATATCTTATTAATGTTTTCAAAAGAATGCCTGGGAATCCCTTAATAATAAAGAAGATGAAAACCTTTGGATGAACTATAATTCGAGACAGGTTTTAGGTGACGAGCACTAGGGAAGAGTCTGATGTCGATGAGGGAAAAACATCTCCCCCTCTAGGAATTGGTCCTTATCGGGATCCTCTCAAGAAAATCATACCATTGCACTCCAAAGAGCTTGTGCAGATGTAGCTGAAGAAAAAATATCTTTAGAGGAGTGTGAAAGAAGTAAACAAAAATGTGAAATAAGTAATATGATCACCGAACAATTCTTGAAATCTATGTTGATTATCAGTTATTAACTTCTGTCAGAGGATTCTACTACTATTTATTCATATATAGCATCACTTCATTCTTCAAATGATGCCTTGAATGATGAAAATGATGGTCTTAGTAGAAATTGAGATGAAGGTGGTGGAAATGATGTTGTTGATGATATTGCTGCTCCAGATAATCTTGTTAGTGAGGATGTTATTGCTCATGGTGATGATGTTGCTGGTGGTGTGGATGAGGATGTTAGTGATGGGGGAGATATTGATCCCCTTAATTTTTTATATAGAAGGAAGGATACTTGTTCACTTTTATAATAAACTAAATTAGTTTGTTTTATGGATGAATATTTATTTTTTAGTATTTTATATGGTTTGAAATTATTAGAACTTGTTGGTTGGATGATAAATGTATAAAATCTATACTAAATTGAATTTATATTGTCTCGTTTATTCTATTTATAGGTTGATGCATTTAGGGAAGAAGGTGGTGGGGCTACTTCCAATTGTGGGAAACAACCTGTACCCACAGTTTGTAAATCCATGGGTTTTTGTTCTCTCGTGGGAATATATATACCCTTGGTTCATTCAAATTGTGGGTATAAGAAAATACAATCCACATATACCCAGAGTTTCTATAGAAATTGTGGGTATAGATCTATACCGATGCTTTAACTAGTCACGGTTCTCAAAACCATAGGTATAGCCTTTAACCATAGTTTAAAAACATGGGTAAAGATTCCTTTTCCAATAGTGATCTATGAAATCCTAGGAGGAACTTCTTATGTTATGTTCATGATCATAAACCCTTGTTATTATATTATATATTCAGATGATAGTGGATTGATATATATTATATTTAAATTTACATATATTCTAAGACCACCCTTTTCTTATGTCTCATTTTCCCTAATTTATAAAGAAAGATTTTAAGTAGGAAATGTATAAGAAGGGTGTCAAACATGAAGAAATTCTGAGCAGATGATATTGATTTTTATGGGCCAATTGTTTCGTTTTCTATTATACATAATAGATTTTACGAATTATAATAAACTATAAACCTTAAATGTAGTAAATTATGTTAGTTATCCAATATTTACTTTTGAAATTGTAAACTCTTGATGGAAAAAATTGTTTCACATTTGTAGAGTTTATTTCTTTTGTAGTGAATCAAGAAGTACAAATTCTGGGTTGTTATATTTTCTGTTAGTGGTTGATTTAGATAAATTTGGAGATTATGATGTCTTTATATGATGTTATATTAAGATTTATAGACACAATATTTGGTATATAAGACCATACATTCACAATTATTACACACCCATTTTGAGGTTTTATGTTATAAAATTTTAAGGTGACTAATGATATTTTTTTAGGAAACATAATTAAAGGAAGGATAACCATTAATATGTTCATGATGTTGGGATAACAATGAGATAAATATTTTTTTATGATAAAATAATTAGTATAGTATTGATAACTTTGGAATGGATTAGTAATATTATTACAAGGTGTTTTAGGAAATCATGGATTGAGTTTATAACATTTGTGGATTTATGGTATGAGAAAGTGTTAATTTTTGAAATCA
This sequence comes from Viscum album, assembly GCA_963277665.1. NCBI lineage: Eukaryota > Viridiplantae > Streptophyta > Magnoliopsida > Santalales > Viscaceae > Viscum > Viscum album. The sequence continues at coordinate 1,873,557,482 of OY728150.1, read as the reverse complement.
TGCATGTTTTCAATAAGTTTATTTTGGTAATTTATGTTATTACCAAGTTTCAGGAGAATACATGATAATGGTCTTCACATGAATGGTTTTTGACAATTAAGAGCTACATAATGTTTTTTGGGTAATTAATGATTTGTTGATTTTGGAAATTTAGTGACCTTCTTTGGAAAGCTTTAGATATTAATTTTTTGGAAAGTATATAATGGTAACCAATTATGAAATTGTTTATTTGGAAGGCTGGATGAGGTTTATGAGATTAATATATTAATTTACCTTATGAATATTTATGTGTATTGGATAACCTATTCTGACCACTTTGTTTGGAAATAACTCGAGAAAAAAGGAATGACTTATTATCCCATTAACGATCTTATGATCCAGTAGTTCTTCAAGAATTATAATTTCATATTAAATTCTTAGAGTAGGTTATGAAGAATAAATTTATCAAGGAATTATCAAAGAGTGATAATTTACTTATTAAACTAAACCAATTAAGTATATATTCTCAAAGGATTTTGAAATTAAATGTTATCATATCATCATCATTTCTGATGATATCGATGAACTTTTTTAGACCTATTTGTTATATGGTTTTGTATTCATTGACCGTATCTTGACCATGTTATCTCTAACTCTATAATAGTTCTTGTGAATTATTTATCTCATAAAAATCCTTCTTTTATTTTTTTGATAATGTTTTCCCTAAGTGGAAACATAATTATTCATCACTCCAGGTAACCTTTATGTTTCCAATTATCCCTTTTTAAGTGAATTTTTTAATTTTTATGGCCTGGGTTTCCATGAATGAATTATAAAATGTTAAAAATTTGATAACCGAGAATAAATTTTAAGGAGAAATTCATTTTAATGGTGGTATAATGTAACACCATGATAATTTTATTAGATATATTTTTAAATAATTTGATTTCCATGATAGCTTGCATTGCAAGCAATAACAAGTTTAGACGAAATGTGAAATATTATTAAAAACTTATATATATGATATAACCTAACAGTTATATTTGAGGAAATGAGTAGGAATAAATATTTTATTAAATAAATATCCAAATAGATATGAATTTACTAATATGAACTTAAAAAACTATCACACAATGTTTATTGTAAAGTCATGTAATTCTTTAAAAATAGGTTTTCTTCAAAATGAGTTTTTCTTCTTCCAATAGGTGAATATTAATTTCTAGAAGTTAAAGAAGTTTTATTTCAAAAAATTAATTTAATTTCTGAATTTATCATGTCAAAATTATCTAAAAATTGTTTTTTTATAATTTTATAAAAAGATTTATTTTCCATAGAATAAAAAAATACCAATTTATATTAGAAATAAATATCTTCAAGTATTTAGATGGTAAAATTATGTTTGGGATCAGTTTCAAATTTTAATTAGTTAAATTTTATTTAAAATAATCCAATTATAGTTTTTAATTTGATTTTATTCTTGATTTTAGTATAAAAACATTTTATGTTTAAAAAAGGCATTTATTTCAAAAAACTATTTTTCTTTGCACTCTACCTGTTTAAATTCAAATTAAATTTTGAAACATATTTATATAGAATTTTTAGAAATGGATTAAACATTTAGAATTAGTGATTTCATATTTATTAAATAGTTCACCTTTATTTTTTATCAATATGAGTAGTAACATAAGTAAATTTTGTTACCATGGTAACGTGTAAAACCAGTTAATATGGATTAAAAATAAGTGATAAAGTAATAATTTTTCACTATATTTCTAATTAGATGAATTTATTTCAAACCATAACACATAAGGTAGGAAATTTAATTGTTTAATGGAATATTTCAAGGAAAATGACTAATATATTATTTAAATAAAATAAAGTCACAAAATGAAACTTTATTTGTATTAAATAACTTTTATGTTTCCATATTGAGGAAATAGTAGTTTATGAAAGAATATACGTTTACACATTTCACTTAATAATATTATTTTCATGAAATAAATTTATCTATTACTTTTTTGACCTCTTAGATGATATTATGAATTTTATTGTATTTTATTTAAAGAAAATGCAAAGATGCCACACTCAAATTTCTAATAAGTATAATGTTTTTATTATAGGTTTATCTATAAGTCATATTCATCTATAAATTATAATTTTAAATATAAAAGATTTATCATCCACATGTTGATTGGTTTTAATTTTTATTTAATAAATGTGTACCTTAAATTCTTACATAATGTTGATGTAATAATTATTCAATTAATAGAAAAATATAATAATGACATTAAAAAAATTAAAAGTAAGATAATTTGAGATTTTTAAGGTGATAAACAAACTCTATAGATTAACATGACATGGTTTTGATATAATAAATATTTGGTTCAAATTTTACATTTTTTCTTCATATTTTTAAAAGTCAATGTAGAGAATAGTATCAAAATTGACAATAAAGATATTTGATGGGATTAATATTTTATTAAATTTTTTAAAAACCATGAAAATATATAAAAATATAAATGTATTTTGATATGGTCAAAAATGTCAAAAATGGTCTATTTAGTTTTCAATTAACACCATATAAGTAAAAATTATAACCTTTTAATATTTATATACTTGTCACCTTAGTTATAATTAAAATATGTTAACTCTGGGTTAATAAAAATGATATGGTTTAAAATAATACCAAAACGTATCTAAAATATATTTTTTTATGATATAAAAACCTTAAATTACCTTATATTCTTAATACATGTCCATTTGGAATTATTTGGATTGAGATTTAATTTATTATAAATCATTCTTTTCAGAAATTCCAAAAGCGCACCTTAACTCAATTATAAAAGGTAACCTACTCCCTCAATTATTTACACTACATTTAACCTTTTTAACTGACCATACTATACCAAATTCACTTACCCACTTTCTTGTCCACAATATAGAGGTTTTGGTATTCCAAAATCCCAACCCTAGATCCCTTTAGAGAAGATCTAAAGGAGGCGTTCTGAAGAACAGGTAATCGCTTTAACCGATCACTTTTTTTCTAGTCTTTATTACCACCTATAAATATATGATTTTTATCATAAACTTTTAACTTAATTATAATATATATTCTGAAAATTTATAATGATTATCAAAACATGATTATAAACCATCTTTCACCTCAAAAAAGATGTTATAGTATCACTCATGGAGACGTAGGGCTTGTCGTCTCCATAAAGTGAAACAATTCATTTTACAAAATTATTTTTATAGATGGGTATTATGATGTTTTTAATAAATATATGTGATATATATGATATAATAATTATTATTTTAATATGAATTATTATTTACATATCTTTATTTCCATAAATAAAAAATGATAATAACATTTAAGCGTACATATGGCCTACAATCTCCATGAACAATGTAATTGATATTGCCATTTATAATTTATATAAATTATTATATATGATTTTAATAACATTATTAAACATTTAAAAATGATAATACAAATATCAATGTATAAGGACCAAGACCGTCGAACCGAAACATGCTTGTAAAGCAAAGCAGTTATCACCCAGAAAGGTGATTTTAATAACAAAAAATATATAAACAGATGGTAATATATTATAAGTAAATAATAAATTGTATGATAGAATTAATTTTACATAAATAATTTATAATAAATACATATTTATTATATAGGAGGTCTGAAAATGTTCAATTAAATTCAATAATTGAGGTAAGGAATTCTTAATTCAATTTCCATTCTCTAAGTTAAACATATATTTCATTGATTATGTCAAGCTATGATTATGTGTGAAATGAATTATGATTATATTATGATTTATTTCGAATTTTTTTATGAGGATTTATATATAATGAACATAATTTATTCATTTGATTAATTATCACTTCAATGATATGATATTTGTAAGGTTTTATTTCAAGATCTCATCATTATTTGGGATTTTTTAATGTTTAAATATCCATTGGGAAATATTTACATTAAATTCAAATATGCACTAAAAATAATTTCAATAAGGAGTATAATATTCTCCTAAATTTTTTTAAATTTATTTTTACCCAAGTTTCACTTTTTTCCAAATAGTTTGAAAATTAATATAATAATTCATTTTATGAACAAGTCTCTTTGTGACTTTTTTGATAAAAATATACAGAGGGAATGGTTTATTAATTATAAAAAATGAGTGTATTATAATGATCTAATATATCCTTAATATATTGAGGAATACTTTTTAGTTTTACAAGTTTCATTTCAAATAAAAAATTTTCCTTTATAATTCTGTGTAATTTTAAAATAAATTATGATTTCAAAAAGGAAAAGGACATTTTACTCTATAATTATTTCAAATGATCTTAAAGATCCATTTTTTTTATCTAAGATAACATTATTTGGTGTTGATTATTCTTTAATTGGGTTATGATTCATGGTTACCATCCTTATTATTTTTATTGTTTTTTAATGTTTATTGTGGAATTATATTTAAGAAACCCATTTCTTTTCATTGGGTTATATTATGATGAAATGTTTTTTAAACCCATTTATTCTCCTGGGTTATGATTTGATTAATTATTTATGTTCATGTAGAAAAAATATTTTTTGTTTCCATTATGTGATGGTTGGGAAATATATCTCCCTCTAATTCATTAGTTAAAGTTTAATATCTAGTGAGTTAATAATGGGAAACAAGTTAATTTTCATGATCTACAATGGGAAATAGGTGTGTTCAGATCTACTTTGGGATACAGGTATATCTTGATCCACTATGTTGATGGACTTGGAAGTTAAAATTGTCATATGAAATGTTTTTCTATACTTATTATTATTCCACACTTTTATGACATGATCTTTTGGTCCATTATTGATTTATTATATTTTCTTACTAATATGGACCTTGTTTTCTAAAATGATAATGTTTTATGATATGACTCAAGTTTGTGATATATGATTGGTTGGGTATGAACTTCTTAAGTTATGTTCATTATCACATACCCTTATACATATATTATGTTTTCATATGATCATGGATTGATATATCCTATTTTTACCCTGAAAGAGCATCTGACATCACCCTTTTATTATGTTTCATTCTTCCTAGGTTATGAAGAAAAGTTTTATATAGGAAATATCAAAGAAAGGTGTTAATCATGAATATATTTTTGGGGTGATGTTATAGATTTTTATGGTATAGTTGTTTTTTTTTCATTTATATGTATGATTTTTTACCAACTCTCTAAAAATAAAAACCTAAAGGGTCCTTCGGTATGTGACTAAACCAATATTTCCTTTTGACATTGAAAATTATTTGTGGAAATGAGTGGGTAACATTTGTAAAGATTATGGATTGAGAAGAAGATCTGGAAGTGCATATTCTGTGATGTTATAAGTGTGGTTCTTAAATGGAATTATAATACATAAATATTTTTTATACAAGCGGTTTTAACACATAAAATAGATGTTGGACATGAATTAAGGATTTATCTCATAATCACATCAATATTTGAATTTATATATGCATAAGTCTTGGATAGGGAATCTTTTTCTTCCATATCCATGTTTTCTATAAAAATTTTTAAATAATATTTTTAATAATTTCATATGATTTTTAAAGTCATTTTTAATCATTTTTGAGTATTTACAGAATGGTTTGAGAGGAATATTTTTTCCATTTTATGAACAATGTACTTTTATACTTTTCCATCAAAAGTGAGAACATAGTGTTTTTTAACTTATACGACATGAATTTTTTTTCAAAACATCATGAATAATATTTTCATTGATGTTTCATTAACAATTTTACAATGTTATTTTTAAATAAAATTTTTCCCTTCATAATTTTGTAGCTTTTTAAAAATAAGAGTTTTTCAAAGTGAAAATGTTATTTTCTCCAAAAAAGATTTTAAATAAATTTTTATGGTATTTCTATTCATCAATGACAAACCCTTATTTTACTTATTATATACTATGTATATGTTATGATAATACCATCCTTATTATTTCTCAAGATGGTTTATGATATATTTGACTATGAATGTACTATTTTTATACCATTAACCATAATACTATGGATGGTTTATAATAATGTTCATTCAGTAGGAAAATTATTATAATTTTAAAAAATGGTTTCAATATGAATGTTTTTGTTGATTATGTTTCACTTATTTAATATACAGAATGATCTGCACTTAGTAAGTGAAGGGTTGTGCTCACTCTAGCCCCTCGATGCATCAGTATGTCTCATGAGACAAACCTGCTTGGTTATTTAATGAGGTCTTAACCATTTATGAAATATGTCTTGGTTTGAGGCCTCTATGGTATGTTTATAATGTTTAGAATTAGGAATTTATCTCATAATGAGATTATTTATTGATATCTATGGGATTATTTGATTAGTTATGGCATTCATGCATAAGTTTTTAGCTCACGTGATTATAGAATTATTTAATTTTCCTTAATTACTACCTTATTATTCATTCCTTGTTTAACTTTCTCTATATTCACACCCTTACTGAGCATATGAGCTCACCCTTTTTCTTATTTTTTTCACCAAGATTCTAAGAAGTATTTTATTATTGTAATTTAGGGATAATCTAGAAGAATAATGGTGTTCTCAAAGTAAATAATATGTTGTATTTTATGTTTTCAATTGTAATTTAGGATTCAAGTATGTATCTAGTTTTCTAAGAATAATAACTATTCCATCCTTCAGTTTGAACTTATTTGTATTTTTTTATAATGTAACAAAGCAACAACAAAATCTGGGGTACTGAGGTTGGGGTCTTTACAGTTTGTATCAGGGGAAATCTAGTAAGAACATTATGAACTAGATTTAGGAAAATATAGATTAGGTAAATGTAACCATATAATGGACTTTGAGAATATTTATAATGAATCCAAGATTATAATTTTACTATTATTTATACAAAAAAATTAATTATGTTAAGTGTTTCACTAGTTTCAAAATTATACATTATGATTCATAATTAAATCTCATGTATTTAATTATTTAGAAATGTCTCATAGTGTAAGGAATGGAAACCATATCAATTCTCATAATCCAGGTATATATTTCCCTCCTTGGTAAGATAATGATGTTTTAGTTGGATATATAGGTAGATATGAACAAATTATAACTATATTATGATAGATGAATTGGGTTATGAGTAATAACCCTTCCCATATGGAGACACCTGTTGTAATACAATGCAGTGTAACAATGTTAGACCACTTTATGTATCAAAAATTTCCATTATTAAATGGGACTAAAAATCCATTTATAGATGATCAATGGATAAGTTCCATAAATAAGATATTTCATGCTTTGGAAATTAATGAAAGTTAAGCTATTATCATGGAAATTTATCATCTATCAGGAGATATGAATAAATTGTGGCCATTGATTAAAAACACTAAGGATGAGGAGAAAATAAAAATAGGAAATGGAAGGAGTTTAAGGATATTTTCATGGAAAAATATTTTCCTCTTGAACAACGAGTGGATATGGAGAGATAACTCATGATTCTGAGACAAAAGAAGCATGAGAATGTTTCTAATTATAAAGCCAAAATTACAAGGTTATGAATGAATTTTTCATACTACGTATGTAATCCAAAGTGAAATATTAATCATTTCTTTTATGATATTAATACATTTCATTTAATGGAATTAGTCTCCCAAAAATTCTCATCATATGAGGATATAATATTATCTTCTATCATGATAGATAAATTACATTCCATGTCTTATGGACTTCAAGGGAAGCATGATAAGAATGTAGGTGTTGAGTACTCTAGAAAATGAAATAAGGAAAAGGAAAATAGTAGAGGGGTGAAATTTCCAACATGAAATAAATTTAGAAATAATCATCATGGATCATGATTATTGGGAATGTGAGTTTACTATAAGTGTGAAGAAAAAGGTCACCAGGCCTAGGAATAAAAGGGAAATATACAGTCCAACATTGTGAAATCCTTCCATTGTAAGGATATGGGACACTATTAAAATGATTTTCCTTTGAATCCATGGAAATTTCCCTGAAAAATTACAATGTTGGAAGGCCAAGCTTATTTGATCAAAATAGATGAGTTTAAAGATCCTAATTATTTGGTGTCAGGTACTGTAATCAAATCCTAAAATTTAGGAAAGGATTTATTTCATTATGGATCATCGAAATCTTTATATCATCCCATTTTTCAAAAAAATTATACATTTCCCATTCACTTTAATAAGGGAGTTGTAATTTAAAATTCATAATATGAACCTTACTACAATAAATATGGGTTAATCATATCATATTATTACACATAAATGTGAATTATTTTCTTATTTTATTATCATACCTATGGTTTAATTTGAATTAATACTTCGCATGAACAGTATTTCAAAATATAATGAAATCATTTATTGTAAAGAGAAGTAAATTATGATCTGTGATGAAGATATGGAATTCCATATCTTTAGAGAAGAGATTCCATCATCTGATTTATGTCTGGGAAAAAATATGGTGGCTCTTATAGACGATATTATTAGAGAAGAAGAGCATAAAAAACCTAAAGATTAAAAACTTATCCTTCAAATTGAGGATGTATTGATTTTAGAAGAATAAATTGATGTATTTACTAAAGAATTTCCAAGAAATACACTAGAGAAAGAATTTTAGTTTTTCATAGATTTAATCCTTAATGAAATAAAAATATCAAATACTTCATATATAATGGAAACTATGGATTTATTGGAGTTGAAGAAAAAAATAGAGTATTTCAGTGGTAATTAATTTATAGCCCCAATGATTCATCGTGGGAAGCCCGTGTTCTTTTTGTTAAGAATAATGATAAAACATTGAGGTTTTGAATTTATTATAGGGAAATCCAAGCTAATATGGTAAAGAAAAAGTATCCTCTATCTCACATTGATGACTTATTTCACTAACTTCATGGATCTAATTTTTTTTTCAAAGGTCAACCATCATTCAGAATATCATTAATTGCATCTAAGGAAAGAGGATATTCTGAAGACAACATTTTGTATGAGGTACAGACATTACGATTTAATAGTAGAACCATTTGGATTGAATAATTCACCCTTTGTTTTTATGTATCCAATGAATAGAGTATTCGTAGAATATCATTATAATTTAATTTTTCAATTTATTAATGATATATTTGTGTACTCTGAGAATTATGAGGACCATGATAACCACATGTGGATCTTTATTGATACTCTTTGAAGAAAATAGTAATATGGGAAATTTATTATGTGTGAATTTTGGATTATAAAATTTTATTTTCATAGCCATATTTTATCCAAGTATGGAATCTCAATTGATCCTGTGAAAACAAAATCAATCTAGGAATGAACTATACTGATGAACATAATCAAGGTATGTAGTTTAATTAGTTGGTGGTTTACTACCAGAAATTTGTTCAAATAAATTCATGAATAACAATCTTGTTAACCAACATTACTCATAAAGGAGTAAAGTTTATTTTAATAAAGGAATGTGAAGAAGGGTTTTAAAATTTTGAAGAGGATAATGGTGAATGATCCAACCTTTACTCTCCCATTTAGAAATGGTTGATTTGTGATATATATTTATGCATCAAGGTAGGGACTAGGTTGTGTCCTTTTATAAAATGATAAATTTATTGCCTATTCATCAAGGTAGTTAAAAACTCATGATCTAGAATTAATTCTCATAATCTTATCTTCATATATATGGAAAACTATCTCTATGGTGAAAATATGTGATATATATATATATATATATAGATCATAAGAGTGTGAAATAAATATCCTCACAGAAAGGGCCCAACATTAGGAAAAGGAAATGTCTTGATCTACTCAAGGATTATGATTTCTCAACAAACTACCACCTATAGAAGGAAAATAATGTAGCAGATGCGTTGGACAGGAAGGATCATGGAGTTTTGAACAAAATAATGATTGATAGGGAACCGATGTTTATGGATCTAATAAACACGTATATGGTAATTTTTAAGGAAGGGGAAACATCACTACTAATTCAAGTTATTTATAACCTATAATTATTGAAAAAGATAAAATTTTCTTAGTTTGATGATGAGAATTTTCAATAGAAATTTAAATATATGATTGATGGTAAATTGAAAATCAGTTTATATAAAGATGGAGTTCTAAATTTTGGAAATAGGCTTTGTGTTATCTCTATACCCAATCTAAATAGAGAATTGTTATATCATTTTCATAGCTCTAATTTCTCTATAAATAATTCTAACACCCATATATATATGGATTTTATGGAATATTTTTTGTGGGATAATATGTAGAATAAAATTACTAATTATGTGTCAAGATGTTTGATTTTTTGTCAAGTTATGAATGGGATATAACATCTTATAGGATACATTCAATCTTCACTTGTTCTTAAATGTAAATGGGATGACATTAGTATGGACATTTTCCCTTTATTACCAAATAATCCATGAATGAATGATGTGATATAGTTTATTATCGATTGAATTATGAAATATGCACATTTACTCATTATAAGAGAACATTTACAATTGGACTAACATTAATGACTCAATATTAATTATTATTATAGATATCATGGTGCACCTAATTCAATTTTTTCAGATCATAATCCATGATTTTCATATAAATTTTGGAAAATTCTTCATAAGTCTCTTGATATAGAGCTTCATTTGATCACCACTTATCACCCAAAAATTGATAATTATTCAAAAAGGACTATCCAAACTTTATAATAAATGTTGACCTCTAGTTTACTTGAATTTCAAGGTATGTTAGATCAATATTTACATTTGATAGAATTTCCCTATAATAATATCTATTAAAGTATTTAAATGGCATTGTATGAAGTGTTATATGGAAAGAGATGTCCTACATTGATTATTTTGGATGAAGTTGGTTAAAGGAATATTTTAGGCCTAGAACATGTTGAAGAAACAACATCAAAGGTAAATACTATTCAAACCCATATCAAAGTAGCTCAAATTAGGAAAAACAACAATTCTAATAAAAAGATTATTATTTTCAATTTTAAGTGGGATATCAAATTTTCTTTAAGTTATCTCCATGGAAGTGTGTTATAAGATTCAGTATGAAATTAAAATTGAGCCTCATGTACATCATAACTTTTGAAATCATAGATAAAATAAGTGTTGTGGCTTACCATTTGGAAATGACACCCAATCATTCTAAAGTAAATGATCTATTCCAAATTTCCATGTTAAAAAGTACATGCTAGACCCGACATGTTTTATGACTTCTAGAGAAATAAAAGTGGAACCTGATTTATCTAACATTGAAGAGTCTATCTAGATTTTGGATAATAGAGAACAAGTGTTGAAGAGTCAGATGATGAGGCTGTTAAAGTTACTTTGGAAAAGATCCTAAGATAGAAGATGTGACATGGGAACCTGAGGAAATTATGATGAATAACAACCCAAATCTATTTATGAGGGGACTTTACAGAAATTTAAATGATGAAATTATATAAATGATGGAAGAATGTAACACCCATGATTTTATGGTATGGTTCTTCTTAAATAAATTTAATCTCTATGATAGCTTGCATTGCGTGAAACAATATGTTCTAAAGAACAATGATCCATTATTATCTGACCATTATAACCTATAAATTAAATTGAAAGGTATAAACAGGTCTAAATAAATTTTGAGAAATATATGTTTTATATATTCAGAGAATAAATTCATTGGATATAAATTTATTAAAAATAAAAATTTTGAAAATTAAAATAACTATTTTTATTAAAACTATTCTTTGTGCGCACAATATATTTATATCATAATAAATTGAATTAGTCATTTTTGGAGAATTTTCTAAATTATATATTCAATAAAAAATTTAATATTTATATAATATTTTTACTTTGCATGGGATAAGAATAATTCCAGTTTTATTCTTGAAACTGTATTTTCTAAAATGTGGGTTTGTCATATTTTCCAAAATTATTTAAAAATTAATTAATTATACTTATTATAATTTTATTTTATTAAATTTATTCTATATTTTAAATTATGAGTCCTAAATTTATTAAATAGTTTCATTCTATTTTTAGATATTTTGATTAGTATCCATAGTAAATCATATCACCTCAGCAAAGGGTAAATGGGTTTAATCTAGTATAAAACTAAGTGTTAAGGCCATAAATTTTCATTTTAATTTTTATTGTATGAATATATTTTGTCCCTTAAAACCTTAGGCTTAAAATTGTGTTGTTTAATGTACATTTGATCATTATAATGACATATATATTATTTACATCAATGATTGTTACAAAATGTCACTCTCTTTCTTCTTAATATCTCTTATGTGTCCACATAGAAAAAAAGAATGATATTAATGAACTTGAATGACTATTTTGAGATCAATGGAATTATCTTCATTATAGAAATTTTATTTTAATTTTAAAAAATTATAGATTTACCTTAAATTCTTGAGGAAGACTATTATAGTATCTATTTAATTAATAGAGAAATAAAATAAATGATTTTAAAAATTATGATTTTGATCTATTTGAGTGATTGAATGTGTCTAATTAATTTTATAGTTCTATGAAATATTAGATATGTTTTAAATAGTTATCTTTTATTTCCCCTCTTATTATGTATTTGAAGTCAATTTAAATGAACAATATCAAAATTGAAAAAAATGATATTTTATTAAAATAATATTTTATTACACTATTTAGAAATCATAAAATATTTAAATAAGATAATGTGTATATGATGTGGTAGATAACATAATTACAGGGACATTTATGCCTAAATTGTAACCTTATCAGTAAAAATCATAATTCTTAAATATAGAAATTTGGTTAACTATAGTCAGAATTAAATTTGATTAACTTAGGGTTAATTAAAAGGATTAGGTTTAAAATGACACCAAATAATATCTAAATTATATTGTTTGATTTTATTAAAACCCTTAACTAACTTATCTTCAAATATTGATCAATTGGGGTGAATTTTTCTGGACAATTAATTTATTATAATTTAATATTTTTATAAATTCCAAAAGTGCTCCCCATAATTATAAAAGGGTACCTCCTCCATCACTTCTTCACACCACATCGATCAATCTATATTAACCAATACCTACCCATTTCTCCTCTAAACATCCTTATATAGGTTTTTTATATTCTGGTCTCCCAAAAATTCTAACCTTAAGTCCCGAAGAAAAGATCTCAATAAGGTATCTTAATGAAGAGGTAATTGTCTTACCTAAGCTCTTTCAATTTATTTCTTCTTATACATATTATAAATCTGTGGAATTGATCATGAAACATCATTATCCATAATATACTTAAATGTTATTATTTTTCTGAAACCACCATTACACACCCTATTTCCCATCAAATGGTAAGTAAATGTATCGATTGTGCATACATACGACTTACCGTCTCCACGTAGCGATAGAATTAATTTTTTATTAACAAATATTATGGATGGAAATTATGATATTTTTAATATTTATATATAATATTTATAAAATAGTTATAATTATTAATTAATAATTTAATATCTATTATCTTAACTTCTAAATTATTAGTAAACAATATCCTCTCTCATGCGTACGTGTGGACTATCACCTTCACAAAGTGATGTGATTCATTTATCATTACTATTTTACATGGATTGTAATAAGGATGAATTTTATGGATATATATGATGTATATGATATAATAATTATTCTATAAATTATACTTATTATTTAACTTTCTTTCATTCCATCATAAGAATAATTAAAACATCATATATATGTACGTACGACATACTGTGTCCATGAAGGGTATAGTACATTTTTCTATCTATACCATTAATGGATTGTATTAAATACATATATAATGAATATATACGAAATTAATATCATTATTAATTTTTTATAAGATTTAATCTTGATTAAATTATAAATAATAGAACTACTGAACCAAAATGTACATAAAAAAAGAAGTAGTTATTACCCAAAATAGTGATTTTTTACAAAGAATTGTTAAGAAATAGGTTATGAAAGATTATAAGTATGTAATAAATCATATAATATATATTATTATAGTTATATAATAAATATATAATAAATATATATTTATTATATAGGATTTCAGAATACATACGAAGGAATTTGGACTTGAAGTAAGGGTTTATTTAACAATCTCGCCAATATTCGGGATTGTATATGATTAAGTCTCTAATATGGTTTTATTTCTTAAATATACATAATTTCAATTAAATATTTTAAATAATATTTTTAACACTCTCTTGTGATTTTTAAAATTCATTTTACCCGTGTTTGATTTCTTACAAAATGGTTTCAAATTATTATTTTTTTTCATTTTCTGAAGAGGGTACTTTTTGACTTTTCAAAAACAAAGTGTGAAAGGAATGTTTTTTACCATATATATATGAATTTATTTTTCTTATTTCATGAATAATATTTTATTTGAATAATAATTTACTTGTTTACATGGTTCATTTTAAATTAAGTTTCTTCCTTTATAATTGCACAGTCTTTTAAAAATAATCAATTTCGAAATGGAAAATTTTATTTTCCTCAACAATATTTTTAAATACTTTTTATGATATTTTTATTTATCAATGAAAATAAACCTTATTTTATTTATGCTCTAATTGTCATATGTTATGATGGTATCATTCTTATTTTTTATCTAGATGGTTTATAATATGTTTGATTGTTGGTGTATTATTTTTATAGAATTCACCATATTACATTTGATGGATTATGTTTATGTATATTGATTAGGTAATTATTAACATTTTTTATTAAAGTTTCAATATGAATGTTTATGTCCATTATGTTTCATCCCTTTTATATAGGTAATTCATTGGACCTAGTATTTTATGGGAGGGTCCCTCAATATCCCATCGATGCATCGGTAGGTCTTATGAGAAAAAATTTCTAGGGTATTATATAAGGTATAATCCGTTTAGATAATATGTATTAGCATGAGTCCTTGATGGAATGTTTATTATGTCCAAAATTTCCCATTTCCCTCTTTATGATACTAGTTATTTATTTCTATGTGATTTTTGATTAGTTATGATATCCATGGATAAGGTTTTAGCTCATGTGATTATGGAATGATTGGATTTTTATTTATTTACAACCATATTATTCATGCCTTTTTTATATTTCATTGTATTCATACCCTCACTGAGCATCATAGATCATAATTTTTCTCCAAGGATGCCAATAAATATATTATTATTTATATGTAATAATAATCTAGGGGAATGATGGTGTTCTCAAAGGAAATATTATGTTCTATTTTATGTTTTCAATTGTACTGTAAGATTCAATTATGTATCTAGTTTTCCAAGACTACTAATTTATTCGGTCCATTGTGATGTAATTATTTGTATCTAATGACAATGTAATCATGTAACCAACGAATCAAGGCTACTGGGGAATGGTTCTTTACATATTATTGTAACACCCCGACCCCAGAAGCCTAGAGCCAGTGCATTACTTATTACATTGGCATGATTAATGGGAATGAAATCCAGAAGGATCAATTAGTTTAGTATTCTTGAAGATACTAGATACATACATTTAACTCATATTACACTGGGAAAGGTAACAAAATACAATACATAACAAAAAATAATAAATTGCATCCACAAAAACTCAATAAATAGTGTCCTCTTAATAACATGTTAAAGGTAAAAAAATGAAAGGTGTGAGATAAAATGGTCACTAAGGGATAAAAATAGCATAATAATGAATCAAAAATAATTTAATCCTAATAAAATTGGCATTGTCAATATGGCATGGTGAACAAGTGAAAAACACACGTCATTAATAAACTGAGAATGAAACTGAATCTATATATTTTTTCATAGTGAAAACCTCATGGATAGTAATGACTGAAAATGAATAAACATAATGATTGTTAATTAGACTTCATGTATTTTTCACATGATACCACTATACCATTGAAACAGTTCATGTATGTGGATATAAACCCGTCTAATTCTGTTTTGGAAACAAACTTGAAGGGTATGTCACCAACTGATTTGTCTCATGAGACCTGTCGATGCATCGAGGGGCTATAGTGGGCCCCAACAATCACATCAATTCTAAATCATATTTTATACATAGATTTAATACTAGTACAATATTCCTTCTCAATATCTGTATAGAGTATAGAATACATATTCATCAATATTTCCATAGTTAAAACAACATTCCGAAAAAATAAACTATTTGTAAAAGGGTATACGGTTTAAGACAATAATCATGTCCATGAAACTAGAATATAGATATGTAATATATTTAAAATTTCAAATGAAAAATGATCTCAATGGGGTAGTAGGTACAAAAAAAATAATGATCAGGTTCACAATAAGAAGTAAATCATAATGAAATGGAAATCGAAACAAAGTCCCTTACAAAATTTTAATAAATCGAGTTAATAATATTTAAGTGATTCATTGAATATCATGAATATAAATGGCTGTAAAAATACACCACATACAAGAAATAAGTGGCGAATAATGGAAATCTCACAGAAATAAATGTGATATGAGAAACCCCTTGCCTTATGCCCGAATGTCTTCTTCGATTGATCATAAAAACATGAATAATAAAATTTCAATTAATTAATTAATAATTACAAGACCTAATGTACATTTATTTGATTTATTGTAACTTTATTATGTTCATTCATGTCCTTTTTTATGGGTTTAAGAGGGTCAAATTTGTTTTTTTTGGAATCATTTTCTTCCTTGGTTTTCATGATTAGTTTACTTGTATTTATAAATGAGAGTTAATTTTAAATGTGGTTAAACATCTAGAATTATTAATATATATTATTAGTGAAATTAAAGACATATATATTATATTATAATGATTTTGGTTATATAATATGAGGATGACTCATTAGATAAAAGTTAATGATAAACGCTTAGATTAACTTGGTTGTTTTTTTTCCTATTGAACTTATTTTGTATTTTTATTTTATATTATGAGTTTTTAATGATTATAGAGAATTAAATAAGATTAAATACATATATAATGATCTATTTCAACAATAAAAATTATTTCATGACCATAATTTAATATGGTAATAGAAATTTAAAACCTGACGTCCTTGGATGTGATAAATTAACACGTCTCGGACGATGTTTTCATTTTTACAATAAGAGCTTGGGAAAAAAGATGATGATAAAATATTATATTATCATAATAAAATTTCATTCAATTTAGGGTAATGGAATTTTCAAAGAATTTATATGAGGGGGTGAAGAGAGAGATAAAAAATAATTGAACTTGTAAAAGAAGTTGAAAGAAAAAGGGAGAGAGGTTCACCTCTTGAGTACTCCTCCTTGAGAATCTCCGTAATGATTTTTTTTCCTTTTGGAGAGACATAAAGGTCTTGTAAATTAGGGGAGGTCTTGGGAAGTTTATTTGGAAGAAACTAGGTAAGGCATAAATCTTGAGTGGTGTGGGAGGAAGAGGGGGTGAGGGGTGGTTTATATAGTAGAGTGGAGGAGGGTTTTCTTAATATTTTAATCATTAGTTTATTATTTTTACCTAATACAATAAATAGTGATGATTACATCACTAAAAATAGTAATAATTGCATGTGAGTTCTAACCAATTCCCATTTACATCATCTATGACTCAATCATAATCCATAAATTCATTTATTTAGCATATTTCATAAATTAGCAAATTTTACTATTCACCAAAAATTCAAGTATTTTAAAAAAATACCAAAAATTCACCATAACCGTTTTTTGATGTGTAGAATCCAAAAATTAACTCCATTTTTCAAAAATAATTTTATATGTATGAGTAATTTAATTTTTAATTAAAATCATCAATTAAATGAAAAATACCAACACTTAAAATATTCACCTTCATTTATAAGGTGCCTAAATTTTATTAATACCTTCATGAGAAAGGTTACCATTTAAAAGGATAATATTACTATTCATAATGGTAGGATAATATTCATAAGGGTATGTATCGATTTATAAGGGTAAGTTACTATTAACAAAAAATTAAGTTGATTCTATCAGACTCCAAATATCACCCCAATCGCAATTGTGAATATCTACTTTACAAAATTCAAAACACTGAAGTGGAAAATTTATGTTTAATGGATATATTATGACTTTCTACAAAATATACAAGTGTTTTTTCCAAGAGACTCAATTCCTTATGCAATATATGTTATCTAATTAATTGATATTATTTAAGAGAAATGTACCATAAAATGATTGGGTGGTTATATATTTCCCACCTTAAAAAATTTTATCCTCCGAAGTTTTCATGTAAAAATACCTTTATAAAAGATGTGGGTGGTTCTTCTAGGTTTCCATGTTGATTCCTCCATTTTATGGTTTCTCCAAAGAACCTTTACTAGTTTAGTTATCTGATTTCTCAATACCCACTCCCTTATGTTATGAATCTCAATAGGCTCTTCACAATATGAAAAATCAGGTTCCATCTCTATTTCATCATAGGTGAGTACATGCATTGGGTTTGGAATGTATTTCATTAACAACAAGACATGGAACACATTTTTAACTTTGGAAAGACTTGGTGGAATTTCCAAATGGTAATCTACATCTCCAATTCTTTCTAGGATTTCAAATGGTCTGATGTACCTAAGGTTCAATTTCCCTTTCTTACTGATCCTTAAGACACCCTTCCACAAAGATACTTTTATAAAGACATGATCTCCTTCTTGAAATTAAAAACCCTTTCTCCGGTTTTCAGTATAACTCTTTTTCCTTCTTTGGTCTTCTTTAATATAGCCCTGAATTTTCATTACTTTCTTAGTTGTCTCTTCAATAAGTTATGGTCCTATAAGTTTAATCTATTAATCTTCATCCCAAAAAGTTGGAGTTTGACACCTTATACTATATAATACGTCATATGGAACCATTTGAATTCTAGAATGGAAACTATTATTTTAGGAAAATTCCACCAAAGGCATGTACTGATCCCATATACCTTGAAAGTCAAGAGAGCATAATCTCAAAATGACTTCTGGTGTTTGAATAGTCTTTTCAGAATATCTGTCAGTTTGGGGGGTGATAAGCATTACTCATACAAAGCTTTGTATCCAAATCCTTCAGGATAATTTTCTAGAATTTTGATGTATACTGAGAATCTCAATCTGACACAATCGATAGTGGTGCACCATGAAGTCTTATAACTTAATTAATATAAATTCTTGTCAGGTGATTAAGTGGTAAATACTCTCTTATAGCACGAAAATGTGCTAATTTTGTAAGACGATCAATAATTACCCATATTGCATCATTCTTTCTTGGTGTCCTTAGTAGTCATTTGAAAAAATCTATCATAATTTCACCCAACTTTCACATAAGAATAGGTATAGTTTGAATGAACCCTCTAGTATTTTTTCTCTCATCCTTCACTTATTGAAAAACTAGACACCTTGACACATAGTCAACAATTTATCGCTTCATGTTATCCCACCAAAAATATTCCTTCAGATCTCTATACATCATAGTGATACCAAAGAGTATAGAGAAATTTGAGCTATGAGAATCATATAATAGTTCCCTTTTTAGCTTAGGTATTGATGGAAAACATAACCTCATCCGAAACTTTGTAACTCCATCTACATACATAAAGTCTACTAATATTACATCCTTAACAGATTTAATTTTCTCTTGTATATTCTCATCATTAGAATGAGATATTTTTATCTTCTCCAGTAAAGCTGGTTTAAAAATAATTTGAAAGGGGAAACATGTTTCCCCTTCCTTAACAATTTTTATATCCATTTATAGTAGATCCATTAATATAGAATCTCTCTTAAACCTCATTTGGGTCAGAAGTTCATGATATTTCCTACTTAATACATCATCCACCTTATTTTCCTTTCTTGGGTGGTAGTGTATTGAACAATAATAATCTTTGAGTAACTCAATCCATCTCTTTTGCCTCATTTTCAGCTCATTATATATAAAAAAAGTATTTCAAACTCTTTTGATCTATATATATCTCATATATTTCATCATAGAGATAATGTCTCCATATTTTCATAGAAAAGATTATGGATTCTAACTCCAGATCATGATTTGGGTGAATTTTCTCTTGATTCTTCAACTACCTTGATGCATAAGCAATAAATTTATTATTTTTCATAAGGACTCAACCCATTCATTTCTTTGATACATCATTGTATATCACAAATCTATCATTTCCCGATGCAAGAGTCAAAATTGAAGCATTGAACAATCAATCCTCTATTAATTTTTTCAAAAGTATTATGTAAATTCTTTCATCCATAAAAACATAACCCCTTTATGTGTGAGCTTGGTTAGTGAGTCATCCAGTCAGGCAGAATTTTGATCAAAACACAGATAGTAACCTAATAAGACAATAAAACTAAATTCCTTGATTATGTTCATTGGTTTGGGTCATTCTTGGATTGAAATTATATTCATAGGATCAACTAATATTCCATCCTTAGAGAAAATATGGACAAGAAAAGAAACTAATTGAAGCCAAAAATCACATTTCCTCAACTTCCCATATAATTTATTTATTCTAAGAGTTTTCAGAATAATCCACAAGTTATTCTTGTGGTATTTATATCTTTTTTAGTATACCAGGATATCATTGATAAATACCCCAACAAAGTCATGAAGATATTCTTTGAAAACCCTATTCATTATATCCATGAAAAAATAGGGTGAATTAGTTAGTCCAAATGGAATTACTGTAATCCTGTAATCCCCTTACCAAGTTTGAAATAATGTATTTAGAATATATTCCTTCCTCACACATAGATGATGATATCCATATTGAAGGTAAATTTTGAAAAATATTGGGATCCATGAAGTTCATCAAATAAATCATCAATGTGTGGAAGAGGATACTTGTTCTTTATTATAATAGCACTGATTTCCCAATAATAAATGCACAACCTCATGAATCAATATTTGTTATTGACAAAGAGGACATGAGCTCCCCAAGGAGAAACACTAGTTCAAATAAATACTTTATCCCTCAATTCCTCGAGTTGTTTCTTTAGATCCACTAATTCCATAGTGGTCATTTGATATGGAGTCTTTGATATAGGTATTACACCGGGAATTAAATTAATAGAGAACTCAACTTCCCGCTCTAGAGGATGTCCAGGTAAATCCTCTTGAAATACAATAATTTATTCTTGTGCAATAGGCACGTCTTCAATTTGAAGATTTATTTCCTCACCCATAGATATTGCGTTCTCTTCCTCTCCAAGAAATTCATTCAATAGAGCTACTAGGGGTGGATCTAGATACGAATCAGATGGAATGATTTCTGCTCCAAATATAAGGGATTATAAATCATTCCCAAAAATTATAACTTCCTTATTCTTACAATAGATATTCACATAATAATTTGATAGCCAATTCATACTGAGAATTATATCAAATTCAATCATTAGTATGATAATAATATTAGAAAAGAAAGAATGTTTATGTGTCTTGAGGGGCACTCATCGACACATATTTGTTTCAATGATACATCCCTAGTGAGTTTTTACTGAAAACTCCTTTATTAAATTGAATTGGACATGTCTAATTTTCTTGAAAAAATAATAAGATTTAAATGAATGCAATGATCCCCAATAAAATAAATCATTGGCTAAGTTCGAGTAAACAATTAAAGTACCTGCCACAACATCATTAGGAACATTGACTTCTGTAGTTGTAATTGCATATGCTTTCACATTCTCTCATGGATTTTTATAAGGAAAGTTTTAATGGCTCTTAAGACACTCATTTGCAAAGAGTCCCATCTATCTACAATTGTAGCATCGAACATCATTGACTTGTATCTTCCCCTTAAATTCACTATATTGATGACCCTTTTATTCATACTTATAGAAAACTCCCATTCCATTCAAGAATTTATTAGGATGATTCTTTCCATATTTATCTCATAATGAAATTTCTTTATTCCCTTTCTCTTCCTTGCTGCTTCAACTTTTCCATGGTTATTAGAATGCCTCTTATATTCTTCATTTCCCTTGAGCAATCTTGATCTAGAAAATTCCTTCCTATTTTGACGGCACATAATATAATTTAATCATATGATAAAAATCTTTGAAAATACAATGCCCTTAGAAGACTTGGCTTAAGTCCTTTAAAGAAATGATAAATCTTGTCTTTTGATTCACATATAAAATCTATACAATATCTAGCTAATCTTATGAAGGTAGACTCATACTCCACAACACTATCTTCTTCCCTTGGATTTAGTCTATGAAATTTCTTCTTCATTTAAATTTGTTGTTCATGAGGGAAGAATTTTTAGCAGAATATTTCCTTAAAAGTTCCCCTTCTATATCTTCTATTTCTTCTTCCTCCGTGGTATTCTAGATCAAGGACCATCATTGATCAATATCACCCTTGAGGCGATATACTTCTAGCACTACATTTTTATTTTTATTGCATCTTAATTATAGAAATATCTTTTCATGGGCCTTGATCCACTGCTCAGCTACCCCCATATTAGTAGTCCCAATAAAAATGGGTGCTTTTACCACATAAAACAATCCAATACATGTGTTTCATGGTTATTCGACATAACCTGAGTAAGTTGTCCCAATATGGTCATGAACTGATCTACTCCAACACTAACTGTGTTGACCTTCTTAGTGGGGAAATCCCTATATTTTCCACGGGTATTGATTCCCCTTCTCCTATTAGGCACCATCACTAAAAAACTGAATACATTAAATCAGGTCATAATTCATAATTTCTAACTAGAAAATACTTAAGATAATCTGAAAATTTATGCACAACTAATATGATAATCATAAAAATTATTTGTATTTACATTTAAATCTTTCATAAAGGTTTTTAAAAAAAAATTGAATTATCCCAAGAATATCACCTGGGAGTGTCAAACTAGGTGCACAATAAGGCTCTTTGTCGTGTACCAGGATACCCCTGGTCAAGCCCAAAACAACTTATTGGAGTTTTCACTCCTATGCACATTTGTGTCAGAACCATGTACACTTGTAGTATCCATACAGGGATGTATTTGATAGAAATATCCACATAATACCTACTTTACCAATATTCTAGAATGTTCTTTTATGATTATCTTAAAATCATAACTTAGGGTTATGTCCTCTAAACTATGTTTCCAAAATCTAGTTTCCAAGGTTACTACTAAACTTCCTTTGATACCAACTATAACACCCCAAACCCAGATGCATGGAGGCAGTGCCTTACTTATTACATTGGCATGATTAAAAGGAATTAAATCCAGAAGGAACGATCAGTTTAGTGGTCTTGAAGAAACTAGATACATACATGTAATTCATATTACAGCGGGGAAGGTAACAAAATAGAATACATAACAAAAACTAATTAATTGCATCTACAAGAACTCAATAAATGATCTTCTATGCAGAACTTGTTGAAGGTAAAAAAATGAAAGGGGAGAGATCAAATGCTCAGTAAGGATTAAAAATAGAGGAATCTTGACTCAATAATAATTGAATCATAATCAAATTGGCATAGTCAATATGCCATGGTGAACAAATGAAAAACACATGCCATTAATAAACTGTAAATGATGTTGTATCTGTAGATTTTTTCAAAGTAAAAACCTCATGGATAGTAATAAATGAAAATTAATAAAGAGAATACTTATTAATTGGAATTTATGTATCTATAACATGATACCACTATACCATAGAAATGTTTTAGGTCTGTGGGTAGATACTTGTCTGATTCTATATTGGAAACAAACTCGAAGTGTTTGTCTCCAACTGATTTGTCTCATGAGAAATGTCGATGCATTGAGGAGATATAACAGGCCCCACCAATCAATTCAAGTAAAAATCATTATTTATACATATATTTGATACAAGTATAATATTCATTCACAATATCTGTATGGAGTAGAGGATACAGATTAATCAATTTTCCATAGTTAAAACAACTTTCAAAATAAACATTGAATATAAAAGGGTCTACGACTTAAGAAAATACACATATCCATGAAACAAAAATTTGGATATAAAATATATTTAAATATTCAAATGAAAAATTATCTCAATGGGGTAGTAGGTATACCACATAAAATTGATTAGTTGCACAATACCAAGAAAATCATAATGAAATGGAAACTGAAACAAAAGTCCCTTACAACATTGTAATCAATAAAGTTAATAATCATCATGTGAATAATTGGATACCATGAATATAAATATAATCATAATATTATATATCAAATATATGTAAACATACACCACATACAATAAATAAGTGTTGAGCAATGGAAATATCATGGAAATAAAAGTGAGATGAGAAACCCCTTAAGTTATTCCCTAATGTGTTCTTCGATTGATCATAATGACTTGAATAATAAAATTTAGCTTCGTTAATTAATAAGTAAAAGACAACATCTACTTTTAATTGTCTTATTATAAACTTATTAGGTTCATTCATGGCCTTTTGATGGGTTTAAGAGGTTCAATTTTATTATTTTGAAAGCATTTTCTTCCTTGGTTTTCATGATTGGTTTACTTGTATTCACGAATGGAAGTTTGTTTGAAATGTGGTTAAACATATAGAATTGTTAATATATATTATTAGTGACATTAAAAATATATAAATTATCTTATAATAATCTTGTTTATATAATATTATGATGACTCATTAGATAAAAGTTAATGATAAATGCTTAGATTAACATGGTGATTTTGTGCATAATGAACTTGTTCGGTATTTTTATTTTATATTATAAGGGTTTAAGGATTCAAAAACATTGAATAAGATGAAATACTTATATTATTATCTGTTTTGACCATTAAAATGGTTTCATGACTAGAATTTAATATGATAATAGAAATTGAAAATCCATCATCCTTGAATGTGATAAATTAACACATCTCCGACGGTGTTTTCATTTTTAGTATAACAGGAGGGGGAAAAGAGAGATGATGATAACATATTACATTAGCATAATAAAATTATACTACATTTAGGGTAATGTAATTATCATAGCATTATGATCAAGGGAGATGAGGAGAGAGCAACAAAATAATGGACCTTGTAAAAAAGTTGAAAGAAAAAGGAAGAGAGGTTCACCTCTTGAGTACTTCTCCTTGAGAATCCTATTAAGGCCTTTTTTTTGCCTTTAGGTGAGACCAGAAGGTATTAGAGATGGGGGAGGTATTGACAAGTGTATTTGGGAAAAAATAGGCCAGGATCAAAGCTTGAGTGGTATTGGAGGAATAGGGGGTGAGGGGTGGTTTATATGGTGGAGGGGAGGATGGTTTTCTTAATATTTTAATCGCTAGTTTATTATTATTCCCTAAGACTATAAATAGTGATGATTGCATCACCCAAAATAGTAATAAGTGCATTTAATTTTAAACAATGTCCATTTACATCATCCATGACTCAAGCATGATGCAAAAATTCATTTATTTTCCATATTTCATAAATTATCAATTTTTACTATTTACCAAAAAATCAAGTGTTTTAGAAAAATCCCAAAAATTCACCCAAACCATTTTTGGAAATTTAGATTCCAAAAATTAACTACATTTTTCAAAAAAAAATTATAAATATGATAAATTTAATTTTTAAATATAATAATCATTTAATTTTAAAATACCAACACTAAAAATTTTAACCTTCATTTTAAGGTGCCTAAGTATTATTTATACCCTCATGGGTAAGGTTACCATTTGTAAGGGTCATATTACTATTAATAAGGGTAGGTTACTATTCATAAGGGTAAGGTAATATTCATAAGGTTAAGTTACTCTTCATCAAAAATTAATTTGATTCTATCAGACCCCAAATATCACCCTAATCACACCCGGGTATGTCCATTTTTCCAAATTCAAAACACATAAGTGGCAATTTTAAGTTTCATGGCTAGATTATGACTTTCTCCTAAATATCCAAGTGTTGTTTTAGAGAGACTCAGTGATTTATGTAATATAGTATTTCTAATGAATTGAAATTATTTATGACAAACATACCATAAAATGTTTGGGGTGTTATAATTATTATCCACTTATTATTTCTATAAATCCTATGTTTTCCTTTAATTTCCCTCTCTCTAAGTACTCAAAGGCCTAAAATAATGATTTAAATGAAAACTGACATTTTTTCTCTTTGATCGAGAATATGTTTCTTTCATGTACACACTTTCATTAAAGAAATCATAAATTTTTTAAATATTTTACAATGATTTATTAAATATATTTTTACCCATATTCTAATATCTAAATACTATTTAAAAGAAACCAATTTTACTTTTCTGAATGATATAATTTTTTCCAATGGTGTGAATGGAATATTTGATTCTAAGTACACTACTTTATCATCATTTCTCATCATTCTAACTACTCTTTTCTCCGAATCATCACTTAAAATTTTATATGGATATGTTCAAATAACAAAATTTCCTCAATATTTTGGAAATGTTTATTTCAGTTATAACTAATTTCATAGAAGGGGTAATTTCCTCAAAAAAATATTCCAATGTAATTTCAAAGACATTTTTCATCTATAATAAAGTATTTTAATGTAACTTATTCATAACTAGGGATATTATTATACGATACCATCCTTATTTCTTCTCTTTATGGTTTATGAATATTATGATAAAATATTGATGAAACCCACTTTATTTTCCATGGGTTAAGCTATAATGGAATAATAAATATTTTCACGATCCTGTGGCAAAATATTAAGAGGTTATGATTACCTAAATGGTGGTTCCATTATATTCCACAATTTCATTGGGTAAATATTTATGTTGTACGAACTCAACGGGTATATGGGAGGTTATACAAAGTCTAAAAGATGGTACACGATAGGTTATCTATAGCCTGAAGAAGGTACATGGGTGGTTTACCCAAGCCTAACATGTGAAGAATTTATTATTGGCAATATTTGACATATGATTTTTATGATTATGATTATTAACCCCTTTATTCCACTCATATATGGCATGATATTATACCAATGTTATTTTCTCAGGGATCATTCTCTTTGATTTAATTTGGATTCATGTTATATAATATTTAATTGTTTTTTCATAACTTGTGATTAAGACCGAAACATTTTTGAGTATTTTTTTCAAATGTTCATACCATTTTCTTATACCCTCAAGATCATCTTATTATTAAATTATCATTGAAATCTCCCTTGTTTACCATTATTATTCGTCTGAGCTCACGCTTTATTATGTTTCCTTTCACCTAGGATATGAAAAAAAAAATTAAGAATGATATGTTATAAAAGGATGATAGTTGTGAAGAACAAAGTGGTATATGATGTAGATATTTTATATACACGTTTTTTATGTGTCTAAATTTATAAATAAACTATACCTTTATAGTTCTAAAATACATTGTAATGATATGTAAGGAATATTAATCTAATAAGATGTTATATCTATGTATGAAATGTTTGGTTCACATCAGTTGGTATTAGACCAAGGTTTAGTTATTTTAGGAAACAAGGATGAGAACCCTTAGAATAAGCCTATGTATAGAAGAACATTATATGTTATAGTAAATAAATTATTTTGGTTTTACTAGAAAATAAATCCATTTTATGATACTATAAAGTTTAAATAGGTGGGGTACATATTCACCTTGGTGTAACAACTCTGAATGGGGAAAATTTGGTATTAACTCGACTGTCATAAGTGCATGATGAGTGGGCCTCTAAATTCACAACTAGTTATACACTCCTAGGAGATATGCATGGATTAATTCACATTTTATTTATGAACCATTATGAAGGATTTTAACAGATTATGTCCTTGGATAAACATAAAGTGTAAGTATTGAAAAAAAGGTTTCATGACTTAGACATCCTATAAAGGATTTTCAGAAATGTGTGGTTTATCTCTGTTATTATTATCTCTCACACTGTGATTTTTGATTTTATTAAATGAATATAACCTGAAAGATTCATGTTAACACTAAATTTTATATAAAATGAAATGGTTTTCCTCCGGAGAAACCAAATTTTATAGTATTTGGAATGAAAAATATCATTATTATTCTTATTCAAATTTATAAATCCATGAATCATGCTAAGTTTCCAAAAAAACAGGTGGGACCAATGTTTTTTGATTCCTTAATGAGGAAACAACCAACTTCTTTTAGTGTGTCCACTGATACAATGACTTCTAATTAATGTATTAGTTCCACAAAAAAGATATTTTTAATTCTCTAGTTTTCATATCATGAAAATATTATTTTGGTAGTTTATCAAAGAGAAGTAAAAACCTATCACGAGTTTAATCTTATCAAGAACATGAGAAAATTGGAAGAAATTAACCCAATGGAATGGGAATATTTTAAAATAATATTTTTCAACAAGTACATTTCCTGTTTTTTTATAAGATATATATATGGAATTTATTGAGATAAAGTATAATGATGATGAATCCATTAGTACCTATTAAGAAACATTTACAAGACTTATGAGGTAAGATTCTTGTATTATCATCCAACATGAAAGAATGATTGATCGATTCTACAATAGCTTAAATGAAAGTGTCTTAAGGGAGTTATCCATAAGATAATTTTGTAGATTTGAAAAAATCATTTAATGTGATATCAAGGTAGAAATAGAGATCATATTCTCCCACCAATATCATGGTTTTGATAAGAAAGAAAAGATATAATAAAAAATCAAATTATAATAATAAAAACCATAGAGTGGAGAAGATGAGTCTTCCATTATGCTCGAAGTGTGGAAAGAAATATAGAAGAAATTATGATAAGGGACTATTAATTTTTTTTAATTGTATAATGGAAAGTCATCAAGAAATGGAATTTCTTTGTGATACATATAACTTATCTAATTCTTCAAATGGATAGAAACGTCCATATAATTCCCAACTGATAATCTAGTGTTTCGAATTCATGGAGTATGGGAATTATTCTAACCAATGCTCTAATATGAGGGTTAATGATAATGATTGATGCCAGTAACCTCTTAAGCCTAGTGACAAAGGTAAATATTATGTGACAACTACTTTTGATGTGGGGTATGAAAATGAAGTGGTGAAAGGTGCACTTATCATCGACTCTAATACTATTATTGGGTTATTTTATTCTTATTCTACCCAATCTTTTATATCTGAATAATTTTATAATGGAATCACATTACCACCTCAATGATTATATTTTGAAATATTATTGACATCCTCTAATCATATGATGATATCATCTCAAATATATGGCTATTATACAATTATTTTACTTGGTAATATGCATCCTTCAAATATTTTTATTCTTCCACTACTTAAATTTGATATTATTGTGGGTATGGAGTGGATTTATTTATATAAGTCCTATATTAATTACTAAGGAATAAATTAATATTTGATATTATGAGCCAAAATATAATTTTTTATCATTTTGAGGATAAATATGAACTTATAATGGAAATTAAATCTATTTAATGGGTCTATATTCCTATAAAAAGTATTTATTAATCATAGATTATTCGGTAAAAACTCAATATTGAATATTTTACTATTTTATGGGTGCTATACTATATCCTTACATAATATTTTTTATGTATTCATATGAATTGTGAGGTTTAATTATCTATAGAACTCATTCCAGGTGATGCACTTATTTCAAAGACTCCATATATAATGGACCTAACTGAATTTTCTGGAATTCAAGAAGCACCACAAATAGAATCTTGATAAGGGATTAATTCGGCAACATGCATCACTGTGGGGGAACCTATTATTTTTTTAATAATAAAGATGGATCTATGTGACTCTGGATTAATTATTGGGAACCTAAGAAGATAAAAATCACGAATAAGTATCCACTTTCCTGTAATGATTAGATTTTATTTGTCTTTATAAATGTTATTCTTATATATTACAATAGAAAGGAAGAGTAATAAAATCACTTGAGGATTATATTAAAGACCATAAAGAATGAGTTTTTTTATGAAAAAATTACCAAGTGTGAATTTTGAATATAGAAAGTTTCATTTTGGGGTCATATAATCTCAATATATATAATATTAGTGGATCCATCCAAGAATGATGTTATTGAACATTGGACCAAACCAACCATTGTGACTGATATGAGTTGTTCCCCTATGTTGGATATATATTATGGATGATTTTTGAGTAATTTATCATGGATATCTAATCCATTAACCAATATCAATTGTATGAGAGTCATGTTACTTTGTATTGAATAATGTTAATAACATTTCATGGAACTAAAGAGAAGGTTTGTTAGTGTACCTATCCTAAAACTACCTAGTAGTAGAGAAGGGTTTGTGATTAATAGTGATGCATCAAATAAGGTTTTTAGATGTGTTATTAGAAATAATGATATAGTTATATATTATGAACAATATTCATTGATGACTCATGGGAAGAATTTCATAACCGGTGACCTGGAGGAAGAAGTGGTAATATTTACATTAAAGATATTGAGGCATACTTTAGATAATATGTTCTTAGACATATACTGATCAAAGAATTTAAATTATATATTCACATAGAATGATTTGAATATTTTGTATAGAATATAGTTTCATTTGATTATGTATTATAACTACTCGATACATTACCACCATGGGAAAGTGAACAAGGTGTCAAATGATTTGATTCTAAAGGATAATGCATGCTTATTTACGATGAGGGTTAAAAATGATCCAATATTTATATATTTTCAAGGGATGGTCCTTGAAATCTTAAACGAATGGGAGAAATCATATCATTCTCAAATGAGTGTTCAACCATCAATACATAAAAGTATTAAAGAGGCATAGAAGGAAGATGTAGAGCTGTAAAAAAATGTGATAAATATTCATATGTTAAACCCAGATTACAGAGGAAAGTAAGGTATAAGAACAGGGTATGAGTATTATCAATACCAGATGTAAAGTAGTTATTGGAAGAATATCATAGCTCCACATTCCGTATTCATCATGGATTTAGTAATATGTATAACGATCTGAAAGAGTGCTTCTTATGGGACAACATGAATCAATATATTGTAGAGTATGTAGCTTGGTGCTTGGTATGTCAATAATTTAAATTTGAGAGACAAATCTCTTATGGTATTTTACAACCACTACTAATACTAAAATGTAAATAGGAAATAATCTCCATTGATATCATCATTGGATTCCCCAAAACATCTAATGGTCATAATGTTATTTGGGTTGTAATCGATCACCTTATGAAGTTAGAATACCTAATTTCTATATGAGATGATTTATCTCTTGATTAACTTACCAGAATGTATATCAACAAATTGTTAAGGTTTCATGGAGTACCTTATCATGTTTTTTCTCATCAATATATGAGGTTCAACTTGGAAATATGTTGAAGTATTTATCAATCATTAGATAAGAAGTTGTGTTTCAATACTTCCTATCATCCTCATATATATAGTAAGTATAAGAGGAATTTTCAAGACTTGGAGAATATGTTGCGATATTTTTCTCTAGATTTCCAAATACATGGAGAACAACACCTTACCCGTGTTGAATTCTATTATAACAATAACTTTCACTTAACCATTTAGATGGATCTTATAAATCCTTTTATAAAATGAAGTGAAGAACTCCAAATTTCTGGGACAAAGTTGGAGAAATAAAGACATTACAACATAAGCTAGATAATTAAATTTCAAATAATTTTAGGGCCATTTATCATCACATAAAAACATATCAAATTTGATAGAAATGATATCTAATAATCATTAGTGATATGTAAAATTTGACGTTAGTGAGAATAAATTTCTGTAAATTTCTCCATGGAATGAGGATATGATATTCGGAAAGAACATAATGTTTATACCTAGGTATATTGGTTCCTTTTATATTCTTGATTGAGTGGGGAATATATCTTATCCCTTAGTGTTTCCACCAATCCATTATCAAGTTTATCTTTTGTTCCATATATCTTTATTGAGGAAGTACATTCTGGATTCTTTATTTTTACATAACACATAGGTTATACTATTAAAAATTGATATTTCTTTTGAATAAAAATCAATAAAAATCTTTGATTATAGAGATAAAGTGTTTTGGTGCAAGACTACTCACCCAGTTAAAGTTCTATCAAGGAATCAGAAATTTGAGGAAGGTATATGGGAACCCAAAGATGTGATGAAGCAGTGATATCATTATTTTTTTCATATTATAATGATTCAATCTCAAAGTAAAAATTAATTTTAAGGGGGTTATGTTATAACAAACTTATATTTTATATATATTTCCTTTCAAATAAATATAAAGTATCTGATAGCTTAATTTACATACAACCCTGAGTCTAAATGAACCTATGGTATAGTATACGTAAACATCCTTATTATAGGATTGGTGGGTATTAATAGGATTAAACACATAATCAAATATATATCTATATATTGTTTTCTTTAATTTAAAAGTATTAATAGTTCATTATAAATAATCATCAAATTTGTAATGAAATCATTTAATGATTAACATATCAATTTTTCAAAGAAATGTATTTTTATATATGTTATGTATTGTTATCTAAAAAATATATATTGATCCCTACTAAAAACTTATTTCAAACAAATAAATTTATAATTTATATGAATAAATTAATAATGATTCATAAATTTGTTATTTAATGGCAATGAATCAAAATGAAATCATTTAAGGGTAAAAGAAGTTATTTTTCTTAAAAAAAATATACGCATAAAGAATTTATATCACAATAAATTAAATAAATCATTATTTTTAATGTTTTTAATGAAAATTATATATTATATATTCACTCATATATTTTATCATTCATCTAATTGTTTTAACTGTATAAGGAATGGAATCATTTTTCTAAAAATATATTTTCATTGTGTTTTGCAAACTTATTTAATATTAATTTATGATAATTATATCAATTAAATTTTATAAAATGGAATAAATTTTTTGGAATCAATATTACCAAATTTTTTAAGGATTCCAATTTCATTTTTTTATTATGAACCGTACAAAAGAAAATTACCATGGTTAAGGTTAAAATAGGTTTATCAAGGGTTAAACAAAGAGATAAGGGTAATATTTCCACTTATGAATGTATAGTTATTATTAGAAGGATAAATTTAGAAAATATATTATAGTAAATCCAAAATAATATTATTTTTATAATCATTATACTTTAGAAATAAATTAATTATATTTAAAAGTTTTATGTAATTCCAAGTGCATCATCTGCCTCAATTATAATAGTTTACCTCCTCTCCACCATTATTTAGGAATTTTAAGCCTTATATATTAGAAAATTCATTCTATAATACCTTTATAGTTTACTCACCCCTTTCTTATAGGTATTATCCCATCATAATACCATTTATTAAAATATTAAGGTGTAATCCAAAAGGGGTTTCTCATTGAAGAGTAAAAACTCTTAAATAGGTACTTTTGATTTTATAAGTTCCTCCACAATATATAAACCTATTTTATACATCATAAAATAATGAACCTGACATAATAAATATAATGAGATGTTATTATGATAATGGAATAACCTTTTTTTCCACCACATTTCCTTTTATTGTTAAATTCAAGTAATGCTTTTGCCTATGTGTATACTATTGCTTCTATGTAGATACATGATTCATTTTTATTCACTGCCTCAAATTGATGGATTAAATGATAGATCTAATATATATATATATATATATGATATTTATTATAAAATTATGATTATTTATTTATAAAATATTACTTATCTTTGATTCATTCATTTCATTAGAAAATGAAAACATCATTCATGCGTACGTACGAACTATCATCTCTATGAATGATGTAATTCATTTTTATATATATACCTTTTTTATGGTTATAAATATGTATATAATAAATATATATGATATTTATATCATTAATAACATTATTTATACGATATAACCATAATCAAAGTATAAGTACTAGAACTTCCAAACAAAAACACACATGAAAAACAAAACAGTTAACACCTAGAAACGATGATTTTAGTAAATAATTATTAAAAAATGGGTGTTAAAATATTATAAATGGGCCATATATTATATTATAAGTATGAATATTTAATTTATATATAATTATTTTAATTTAAATTTATTATAAATCTGGTTAGATCACTTATGAAGTATGTCAAACGTGAGGTAAGTGTTTTATGTTACAATCTCGTTTTTATCAGGATTATTAATGCTTAAATTTTATGATAATAAAATTATATGATATAAATAGAAAAATTATTATATATTTTGTTATACTCTATTTATTTTTGTAAACCATATGTTTTCCTTTTTTCCTCTCTCTATGTATTCAAAGCTCTGTAATAATGTTTTAATGAATTCCAAACAGGATTTTCTCTTTGGTTGAGAATATTTGACTTTCATGTATATGTATTCTCATAAAATGTTTTGAAGATTTTTTTAATATTTTTGAATGTTTTATTAAATTATTCTTTACCAATTTTTTTCTTTCTATAAAAATGTTTAAAAAACATCTTCTTGTTTTCTGAATGAGGCACTTTTTTGCAAAGTTGTAAAAAACAATTAATATACACAGGCTGAACAGGTTTTCCCACCATTATGAATACTATTTTTTAAGCTTCCATTATAAATTTTACATTCTTATTTAAAAAATAATCCTTAATATTTTTGAAATGTTTTTTATTTGAAATATTTTATTTCAAATTAAAATTTAATTTTCATTAAGAAATATTCTAGTGACCTTTCAAAGCATTTTTTCATCTATGATAACATCCTTTGATGTTACTTATGATTCACTTGGGATATGAATATATGATGATATTGTAGTTATTTTCTAGTTGGTTTACGATTATGTTGATGAAATAATAATGAATATCATTTTTCCACAGGTTAATCTATAATGGAATGCCAAATGTTTTTATGATATTGTGGTATAAATTTGAATGTATTGTGACTATTTTATGGTTTTATCTATTATTTCCTTCTAATTAATTGAATAAATAGTTAAGTTTTATGTGCTCAATGGGTGCACTAGAGGTTTTCTAAATCCCAAAAGAGTATACACGATATGTTTTCTTAATCCCAAAGAAGGTACAATGGTATTTATCTGAATCCTACCATGTAATTATTGTCTTGGTGGGTATAAGTGACCAAATATTTCTATGATTATCATTATACCACACTTTATAACACTCTTTTATAACATTATATTACACCAATTTTATGCTCCTATAGATCATATTCTTTATTCCATTTATGATTAATGTCTTATGAACCACCATGAATTATTCCAAGACTCGTTATTATGATATCTAAATGATTGGGTATGATTATCAAATTCCAATATCATATTACCATACTCTTATTATCATGTTATGATTAAATGATCATTGATATCTCCTTTTTTTTACACTTATTGAGAATCTGAGCTTACCCATTATCATGTTTCATTTTTCTTAGGATAGGAAGAAATGTTTTATGTATGATATATCTCTGAAGGGTGATAGTTATAAATAACTAAGTTAGGGATTATTAATATATTTTATATACAATTTTTTATGTATTAAGGTTTCTATATACACTAATACATTTTTTTGAATATATCATAAGGATAAGAAATGAATGTTCATTTAATAAGATATAATATTTTTGTATGAAATGGTTGGGTCTCCTTATACATTTTGAGTAACCTCCAACAAGAATGTAACAAATTTCAATTTTATTGATCACATCCCCTATATAATTTTTTAATTTTATTGATTCTCTAATCATGATGGTGATTATTCTTATGTTTTTCTCATAGAGTTCCATAAAGAGTGATGATGTTACTCGAAACCTTGGAATTTTTTTCGGGAGTCATAATGTGTGAGCTTCTATAGCCTTCAATGTGGTATTGGATAGGGGAAAGTATATTTTTTTGTATTTTACAAATCCTTATTTATTTGAAAATGTGAATTTTTCTTCAACAATCAGATGAATTTCACATATACCATCAACACACACATATTATAAACATTTTTTTTTGTAAAATATCTAGTCCACTTCCACTAGAATCATAGTATGTTAAACAAACTAATACTACTCGTGTACTTCCTTGAATTATTTGGAATATATTCTATATATAATACATCATCAACTGAGGTGACTAAAGGGGTTTCACATGTTATACAAAAATTTTGGTAAGACCTCCTCATAGTGTAACTCATGAATATAATTCCGATGAGTGGAACATGAAAAGAAATCATGGGTGTTTAGTCCTCAAAAAGTACATCTTATATCTCATCAGGATAATATTAATATTTAATAAAGAGTATATTTGATATTAAGAATATTCCATTTCACACTCAAGATAATTCATAGTAAAGAGAAAATATATCATGGGAGATTTTAGTTTTTTAATCGTTTAATTAACAAATGTATATAAAAAGGAAGTATAGTGACCTATATCATAGTGTTCCAAAAAAAGTAATGTGAACTACAAAAATATAAAGATAAATAGAAAGACAAGAAAACATTAAACATTAAAAGGGACTATTATTAAGAGGGTATCATTTCATCAACTTGTACTTTTGAAGGATCTAAAGTGAAAAACTTTATTTGATTCTTTTTAAAAGACCTATTTAATTTGACTTAGGTAGACACTATCTCTTTGAAGGTGAATTGGATCTAAACTCGTCAAGATTATAAGAATATAGAGTGGAAAATAATGGTATGTATCCCTTATAAATATATTTATCGAGGTCCACAAGGACCATATGTATTTCAATTTTTTGTATCATAAATCCCAGGAAGCATTTTATTTTCTAATGAAAGAAAGGTGCAGGAATTTCAATGACTTTTACTTATCTCTGGATTGATTGGGACACAAATATAGTAAGGGGATATTTATTTTCATAACCACATTGAGGGTGGTCTTATTGGTGAGGTTTTCAATCCATCTAAGATATTTCCAAGATTTGGAGCTCTTCATAGGCGTGGTAAGGATCTTATTAAGGATTGATTAGTGAATCAACAAGAAGAGGACCTCCATAGAGACAAATTTCATATGAATGAGGAAAGCATATTTATTGGTTATTTAATGACTCACAATGTGAATGGATTTTATAATGGTTAATTATTATACATCCAAAGGGAGTACATCCATGATGGTTGTAACATCCCGATTCTGGGTGCCACTCAACGGGTGCCCCGAACCTGGTTCATCACGTGAACTCAAGCGCATTTCCCCAAATGCCAGAGGCTGCTGACCATAAGTGAGGGCCCAGATCTGATAGTGGGGAAACTATGCCCTCATTTATCAAAGTGTAGCGCAACAGAATGAAATAAAACATACAGCAACAATGGAAGTAGTAAACCATACACAACTGAAATAAACAACTGAAGTAGATATAACTAATCAGATATATAGATATGATACAACATGTCTCAAATTCTAAGAAAACATCCAGAACATGTTACATAGCAGTACAATACAATAAAACTGAAGTACAAGTACAGAAAAGAAAAATAGAATAGCCAGTGGCATTGCGAGCCAATGCTTGATCCCATGCTCTTTTACATCCCAGCAGAAATCAAGTACCTGTATAAGGACCCTTTCCCTTATCTACACCTACAGAAACGTAATCTATTCGGGCTGAAAAACATAGACCAAACAGGGTGTGAGAAATATATCTCAGTAGGCACCCACCAAAGGCACGTGCCCAATTGGGTGTAAAAATGCACAAAAGTGTGCAGTAGTGAATGCAATAAACTAAGAAGTACTCAAAATTAACTAACTTAACAGTTATATTTCCATTTAATCATTCATTTAATCCATTTAATATAATAAAACAACACAGTGAATTTCTATGTAAACAGACAACGTCCTAAGAAAAACAAATCTCACCCTCAGGTAATCAGAATTCAACCCGCAGGTATTTCCCTCAGGCATAACAGAAATTGACCTCAGGTGTACGAAGTGTCGCCCTTAGGCACAGAGTCTATCACCCACAGGCACAGAAGAAGTTCCCCTTAGGCTAAGACAACCGCTGCCCTCGGGCTAAGTAAAACAACACCCTCAGGCTAAAGTAACCGGGCCATACCAAACATATCACAAGCAATTCACATAAAATTCCTCTCAAGGAAAAAGTAATGCAGAATATAAAAAAGGCATACCCTCGGGTATCCTGGCCAAACGGCTAAACAGAGGAACGCACCCCCGGGGTGGTCCTAGATCCAAGCAGCGATCCCAAACAACAGTTTTACAACTTTATTTAATCACCTATAAAATTCTAGGTATTTAATATAGTCACGTCCTTAGCCACACGACACCCCATATATGGGTTCGTAGCTAAAAAACACACAAAGTGCACAATAGTTGGAAATAAACACCAAGACACCTACCTTAACCAACAACGAACGATATATGTGAACATAGATTCCAGAAATTCCCAAGAACGGCGTAGATCTGAAGTAGAAGAAACTCCGTTTAAACTTAAATAACTCTCGTTAGGGGAAGAATTGGAAATAACTACTTAAGGAGAGTGGAGGGCTTACCCGTGCGGTTCCAACGAGATCGTCTGAGGCAGAAACGGATTCCCGATGAACACTTGGCGGATCTGCAAAGGTTCAGCCTCCTCTCTCGAGCTCCCTCTTCATGTTATAAGCCTTCCCTGTGAACAGGGGAGGCTAGTGCCCATTTTAAGCGAAAAAAACAAAT
The DNA here is from genome assembly GCA_963277665.1 of Viscum album. Lineage (NCBI taxonomy): Eukaryota > Viridiplantae > Streptophyta > Magnoliopsida > Santalales > Viscaceae > Viscum > Viscum album. The sequence continues at coordinate 1,873,518,775 of OY728150.1, read as the reverse complement.
TACACGGCGTGTACTTCCGAGTATACGACGTGTACTTCCCATTTTTAAACTATTCCTCTAGCGGATTCCCGCCAATGTGGCACTGTTCATCTTCCGACATGACTACACAGCGTGTCTCCTTGAGTACACGGTGTGTTCAGTCACACATCTGGCCACCGCCTTACTACTTGCCTGATGACTAACTACACGGCGTGTAAGGGACCACTACACAGCGTGTAGTTGGTTCCTACACCCTTCATCGCCAACACGGCCACACGCCCTATATACTCATTCCACCCGGCCAAAAGTACACGGCGTGTGGACAAAGTACATGGCGTGTACTTTCCAAATTTTGGGATTTTTCCCCATTTTCCATATTTCCTCAAAAACACTTAAGGAATAGAGAAAATAAGAAGCCCGTACCTCAGAACTAAGAACCGGGTTCTTACAAACTTTCCCCCTCAAAGAAATTCATCCCCGAATTTCCCTCCAAAGGGTGGTGAAGATAAAGCCATGAACAACTCCGGTAACTGAGCATGTACATCAGTATCTTACTCCCAGGTTTCATCTTGTACTCAGCCTTGCTACCATAGCACCTGTACAAGAGGAACTGACCGGCCTCAGAGAACCTTCGTGCTCCTATCAACGATATGAATCAGATGCTCCTTAAAGGACGCATCTAACTCAAGCTCAACCTCCTTAGGATGAAAGACGTGAGATGGCTCTGAATGATAGTGGCGCAACTGAGATACATGGAAGACATCATTCATGGACTGGTACCTCTGAGGTAACTGCAACCGATATGCAACCAGCCCGACTCTCTCCAAAATCTCAAATGGCCCCACATACCTCGGTGAAAGTTTACCCTGTCTCTTGATCCGTCTGTGTCCCAACTTCGGCAAAACATGCAAGAAAACCTAATCCCTAACCACGAACTCCAAAGGTCATCTGCGGTGATTAGCATATGACTTCTGACGAGACTGTGTGGTAGCCATCCGCTTCTGAATCAACTGTACCTGCTCAGAAGTCTCCTGCACGAGACGTGGTCCCAGTAAAGCTGTCTCACCTGCCTCTAGCCAGCACAAAGGTGAATGGAATGGCCTACCATATAAAGCCTCATATGGTACCATCTAAATAGTAACCTAAAAAATATTGTTATAGGCAAACTCGACTAGGGGTATATGCTTTTCCCAAGAGCCCCCAAAAGTCTAGGATGCATGCACACAGCATGTCCTCTAGCACCTGTATCGTACGCTCTGACTGGCCATCTGTCTGAGGTTGGTATAATGTGCTCAGAAGCACCTGTGTACCTAGGGCCCTCTGAAAACTCTTCCAGAAATGAGACTTAAAAGGGGCGTCTCTATCTGAAATGATAAAACGAGGGACCCCATGAAGACGTTCGATCTCTCGGATATATAACCTTCCGAGCTCATCAACACCGAAGATCTCCTTGATCAGCAAAAAGTGAGCTACCTTCATGAGTCTGTCCATAACAACCCACATGGCATCATTGCCTCTAGGTGACCTCGGCAACCTAGTCACCAAATCCATAGCGACATCATCCCATTTCCACTCCGGGATGGGTAACTGTTGTAACTGTCTGGATGGCCTTTGATGCTCCTCCTTCACCTGCTGACAGGTGGAAAACCTAGTAACAAAACCAGCTACATCTCTCTTCATACCTGGCCACCAGTACTGACGTCTCAAGTCATGGTACATCTTGGTAACCCCGGGATGAACTGCCCAAGATGAAGCCTGAAACTCCATCATCAGCTCCTCGTGTATATCCCCTAGAACCCATACTCGACCATGGAAATGTAGAACCTCATCATCACCTATCGTCCACCCAGGAGGAGGGTCCTCACTTGCCACTGACTCCCGTAGAACTAGGCCTTCTGGATCAGATAGTTGTCTCATCCTCACTCTATCCAGGAGGGTAGAATTTACAGCTAAAGAGGAAAGATAAGTTTTCCCATGACTATCATGCACCTCCAAATGCATCTCAGAGAAAAAATTCGTAAGCTACCATTCACCATTGGCCTCCTACACTACATGTATCTGAGTCTTCCTACTCAGTGAATCAGCTACCGCATTACCTTTACCAGGTGTATAAGAAAGCTCAAATTGAAGGAATGAAGGTATTCAACCTACCTTCGCTGTCTCAGATTCAAGTCACGCTGAGTAAAGATATACTTGAGACTTTTGTGGTCAGTGAAAACCACAAAACATTATCCCAACAGATAGTGTCTCCAACAGCGCAATGCATGTACAACTGCAGCCAACTTGAGATCATGTGTTGGGTAATTCCTCTCATGTGGCCTCAACTGTTGAGGCTCGTACACAACTACTCGATCTCCCCACATCAACACAGCTCCCAACCCAATATTTGATGCATCACAGTAAACTGTATAGCTCTTCCCCTACTCTGGGAGTATCAGGATCGGTGCTGATGTCAACCTCCCCTTCAGGTCCTGAAAGCCTGTCTCACAAGCTTCTGTCCAAACGAATTTCACACCATTTTTAGTCAAACCCATCAACGGTGCTAATAAGAGGGATAAGTCCTATATGAAGCGCATGTAGTAACCAGCCATCCCCAAGAAATTTTGTATCTCAAACACGTTCTTAGGCTGCTCCCAAGAAATTACTGCTCTCACCTTCTTTGGGTCTACTGCAACTCTGGCCTCTGAGATAATATGACCTAGGAAGTGAATCTGGTCCATCCAAAAGTAGCATTTTGAGAGCTTAGCATATAGTCGATGCTCTCTCATTGTACTCAATATGATCTCAAGATGGGTGGCATGGTCGTGTCGAGTGTCAGAGTACACCAAAATATCGTCCATGAATACTACCACAAAAGATTTCAGATAAGGATGGAACACACGATTCATCAGATCCATGAAAAATGATGGCGCGTTCGTGAGTCCGATCGGCATAACCGTATACTCGTATAGACCATACCTGCTCTTGAAAGCTGTGGGTGGTATATCAGATGGTCTAACACCCAGCTGATGATATCCGGACCTCATGTCAATCTTCGAGAACAATCATGCTCCATGAAGTTGATCAAAATCCTCATCAATCCTTGGAAAGGGATGTCTGTTGTTAACCGTCAAATGGTTCAGCTACTGATAATCCACACAGAGTCTGAGGGTACCGTCTTCCTTCTTCACAAAAAGGACCGGAGAACCCCACAGAAAAGTACTGGGTCAGATGAAACCCTTTGCCTGTAACTTCTCTAACTGCCTCTTGAGATCCTGCAACTTAGGCGTGGCCATCCTATAAGAAGTAATGGACACCGGTGCTGCTCCTGGAATGAGCTCGATAGATAAATCCACCTCACGCTCCAGAGGTAGACCTGGAAAGTTTTCCGGGAAGACATCCCTGAAACGATCACCCACTGGAGGGAAATCTTTCTGACAAGTTCCCTGATCATCCAGATATAAGATCACAATCTGGGCTATGAATCCACCTCGCTCATGATGCTCTGGTCCAGCTCGACTCACCTGAACATCCCATTCTCCCTTGTATAGAAACTCTTTGCCCTCTTGTGACCTGAAACTCACCCTGCGAAGATAGCAATCTACAAAGGCCCGAAAGGGAACCAACCAGTCCTTCCTAAGAATGATGTCATAAGCTATCATCTCTAAGACATAAAGGTCCCAAAGGAAGTGACACCCAAAAACCTCAAGGGGGAACTCCTTGAACTGACACACACCAGCCGTTCTAGTCCCCAACGAAGTGTCTAGAGTCATTATATCAGAAGAAGTAGAAACACAAATCCCAAGGCTCTCCACAAAGGGTACAGATATGAAACTATGTGTAGAACCTGGATCAAAAAGTACTAAAGATAAAACAGAAGATTCTTGAATAGTACCTCTGACTGTAGAAGGTCCAGGATCCTGCTCATGCCTGGTCTGTTGCACTACATATGTCTACCCAGTGCCGCGGCCCTGCGACACAGCCTGGCTACCCTGAGCTGTCCCCCCCTACTGCCTCTGAGATCCTGGTGTCTGGCTACCACAGCCATGACCACCATCTTTGCCTGCACACCCTAATGTATTCCAATTCCCTGACTATTAAGAAGCCACTGGTCCTGCTCCTGCACACGGGGTCTGCACAGAACCCCTCTCACTAGCCAATGGTGGAAACGCCCTGCAAAAGCACTGTAGATGACCAATCTTGCTTCAAGCTTGACACTCCACTGGGTCTCGTGGACACTGCGGTCTCTTGTGCCCCTCTTTACCACACTAGTAGCACCTGACTGGCCCACCTGAAGAGACTGCTTGGCTGGTACTGCCACCCTGAGAGAATTCCATCTGTCTCTTCCTCTTAACAGTAGAAATAGTACCAGAAACTTGTGTTGAACCACCCTAGCCCACACCACTTGCTTCCTGTAGGTTCCTCTATGTAATCAGCGCCTGGTTTAAAATAGAATGTATGGAAGGAAACCTGAAAACATTCACCAGTGCTCAGATGTCATAACAAAGACCATCCTCAAAGCGTCTGGCTCTCAGCGTCTCATCGCCCACCAGAACGGGTGCAAAACGCTGAAGCTCGATGAAACGAGCAGAATAGTCCATCACTGACACAGCGCCCTGCTATAGATTCATGAACTCTCAAGGTCTATCTTCCTTCAACGTCTCTGGGAAGAATAATTCATAGAAGGATATCTATAAATCTTCCCATGCCATGTCTCTGTGATGCTCTAACTGGGTGGTAACATCCCACCACCTATTAGCAGAATCACGCAGCATATAAGTTGCAAGCTTGACCCTCTGCCCTGGAGGCATCTCTAAGTGGTCGAAAATAGTCTTCATCGATCTGAGCCAAGATTTCACAGCCTGAGGTCCGCCATCCCCTGAAAACGTAGGCGGATGCTACTGCTGGAAGATATATGTCAGCTCTTCCAAAGATGTGGCAGCCGGCGGTGCTCCCTGAAAGGTCCGTATGAACTGTATAAATCCTTCACGGAACTGCACATCTGCTCCTGTGTCTGGTATAATGGCTGGCACTGCATCTGGCTCTGCTGGAGGATCCACTGGTATCCCATGGCCCACAATATTTGAAGTATAGTCGTCACTGCTCTGCTGGTGAAAAACGCTCGGTTGTCTTGGCGGCATGACACTACAAGGTCAAATGCACACCTTAGAACAAGATTAACAACGACCAAAAACGAAGAACCCAAAAGTAAACAGGAGGAATAAGGAATTAAAAATTTGAAAAACAAGTCTAGACGGCGTGTATACTGACTACACGGTGTGTACCTGACTCCTCTTCCCCTGCTCGGGTCCTTCTACACGGCTGAGCCACACAGATTCCGTTTAAACAGAACTACACGGTGTGTATATCAGCTACATGGCGTGTATGGTGTTATTTCCAACTGCCCGTGTCCCTTGTCACACAGCCGACTACTCAGATTGACACTACACGGCGTGTTAAACCCGCACACGGCATGTCAACAACCCCGTTTCCCAGTCACATGGCTAATTCCTCATGGTCTATCCTCGTACAAGACTACACAGCGTGTCCCACAGGTACACAAAGTGTTCAAGGAGAGGTGACACCGACCCGTGTTGTTTGTTACACGGCCGAGTCCCCAGGTCTCACCACACGACGTGTTCATCATTAACACGGCATGTAATCAAGAGGATAACACCGACCTGTGTTGTTAGTTACACGGCCGGGTCCCCATGTCACACTACACGACGTGTTCTTTATTGACATGGCGTGTTCAAGAAATGACTACACCGGCCCATGTTTGTTAGTTACACGGCCAGGTCTCCAGGTTAACACAACACGGCGTGTACATCCGGTACACGGTGTGTTCACCCCAAGCATTTCCCTTCCCCGTGTCATCGCCCACATGGTCTGTGACATGGAAAGAGACTACACGGCTTTTACTCTGGGTACACGTTGTGTACTCAAAAAGTTCATTTTTCTTCCCGAATAAAAGGTTATACACGACATGTCTAATGTACTACACGGTGTGTATACTGGGTTTTTCCAGACAGTATGCCTCAAGAACATCCCAAGAACCCAGAAAACATTGAAAAACAACACCTAACTTCCAAATTCCGATCCGTGAGGGACCATACTCCCCACAAATCAAAGTTTGACATCTTATCTGTGTTATAACAAAATAAAAAGTCAATGATCCACCATATTCTGGTAAATGGGGGCCCATACTCCCCAAAGACGAATGTTTGGCGTCTATTATTTTAACAAGATTATACAATAATACAATATCACATAGCAGGTATTTATCAAGAAGCTATTGCAACAATATGATTTTCTAGCACTACAACTATCACAACAGCATGCAATTTCTAATGCACCTACATGGCATGGAACTATGCATGGCATGTGATTTCAAGCATGATCCTAAATGATGCATGAGATGGAATACCCTCATCTCATCGGGTTGCAACTAAATAGAACCCAAGGATAAAATATAAACATTACAATACTAGTGCGTCACCCTGCGGTGAAAATCAATACAACCGTAAAATTGCAAAATCAGAAAAATTGCAACACGAGGTAAATTGGATTTTCCCTGTACACGGGTTAGCTACGCTCAGACACAGCTTATTACCAACTACCGTTTCTGTCCTATCCCTGACTAAGGCTCCAAATAGTAAGTCAATGAAAAGAACCTCCTCTGATACCACTTTGTAACGTCCCGGTTCCGGGTGCCACTCAACGGGTGCCCCGAATCCGGTTCACTGTGTGACCTCAAGCGCATTTCCCCAAACGCCAGAGGCTACCAACCAGAAAAGTGGGACCAGGTCTGATAGTGGGGAAACTATGCCCTCATTTGTCAAAGTTTAGCGCATCGGAATTAAATAAAACATACAGCAACAATGGAAGCAGTAAACCATACACAACTGAAATAAAAAACTGCATTAGATATAACCAACTAGATATATAGATATGATGCAGCATGTATTAAATTCTAAGAAAATAGCCAGAACATGTTACATAGCAGTAAAATACAATACAACTGAAGTACAAGTATAGAAAAGAAAAACAGAATGGCCAACGGCATAGCGAGCCAATGCTCCATCCCATGCTCTCCTACATCCTTGTAGTAATCAAGTACCTGTATAAGGACCCTTGCCCTTATCTACACCTGCAGAAACGTAATCTGTTTGGGTTGAAAAACATGGCCCAAATAGGGTGTGAGAAATATATCTCAGTAGGCACCCATCAAAGGCTCGTTCCCAACTGGGTGTAAAAATGCACAACAGTGTGCAGTAGTGAATACAATAAACTAATCACTACTCAAAAGTAACTAACTCAATAGTTATATTGCCATTTAATTATTCATTTAATCAATTAAATATAAGAAAACACCATAGTGAATTTCTAAGTAAACAGACAACGTCCACAGACAAACAAATCTCACCCTCATGTAATCAGAATCCAACCCACAGGTATTTCCCTTAGGCGTAATAGAAATTTCCCTCATGCATACGAAGTGTCTCGCTCAGGCACAGAGTCTATCACCCACAGGCATGGAAGAAGTTTCCCTCAAGCTAAGACAACATCTGCCCTTGGGATAAGTAAAACAACACCCTCGGGAAAAAGTAACTGGGCCATGAAAAACATATCACAATCAATTCACATACAATTGTTCTCAAGGAAAATTTAATGCAGAATATAAACAAGGCATACCCTCAGGTATCCTGGCCAAATGGCTAAACAGAGGAATGCACCCCCGGGGTGGTCCTTGATCCAAGCAGCGATCACAAACAACAGTTTTACAACTTTATTTAATCATATATACAATTATAATTATTTAATATAGCCATTGACTCAGCCACACGACACCCCATATAGGGGTTCGTAGCTCAAAAACACACAAAACACACAATAGTTGGAATTAAACATCAAGCCACCTACCTTAACCACTAACAAACGATATACATGAACGTCGATTCCAGAAATTCCCAAGAATGGTGTTGATCTGAAGTAGAAGAAACTCCATTTAAACTTAAATAACTCCCGTTAGGGGAAGAATTGGCAATAACAACTTAAGGAGAGTGGAGGGCTTACCCGTGTGGTTCCAACGAGATTGTCTGTGGCGGAAACAGATTCCCGACAAACACTCGGTGGATCTCCAAAGCTTCGGCCTCCTCTCCCGAGCTCCCTCTTCCTGTTATAAGCCTTTCCCATGAACAGGGGAGGATACTGTCCATTTTAAGTGAAAAAACAAAGTACACGGTGTGTAATTCCGAGTACACGACGTGTAATTCCAATTTTTAAACTATTCCTCTGGCAGCGTCCCGCCAGCGTGGCACTGTTCATCTGCCGACATGACTACATGGCGTGTCTCCTTGAGTACACGGCATGTTCAGTAGCACAGCTGGCTAGTACCTTACTATTCGCTTGCCGACTAACTACACGGCATGTAAGGGACCACTACACGGCGTGTAGTTAGTTCTTACACCCTTCATCGCCGACATGACCACATGCCCTGTGTAATCATTCCACACGGCCAAAAGTACACGTCGTGTGGACAATGTACGTGGCGTGTACATTCCAAATTTTGGAATTTTCCCCTATTTTCTATATTTTTTAAAAAACACTTAAGGAAAAGAGAAAAGAAGAAGCTTGTACCTTAGAACTAAGAACCAGGTTCTTACAATGGTCAATGCTTTCTTCATAGTAGTGAGTCACCTATTCATGGAGACGGAATCTAAAATGGTTAGTTATTTCATCATAGTTAGTACCTTGATGGTGTTGGATACCCTTTCAGGGAAAGGAATCAAATAGATGGGATACTGAATAATTTCTTCTGGGTAGTTAGTGCCTCTACCTAAATGTGACTGTAAAATCTATTTGGGTTATTGTAGGGATGTGGTGATGCATTGGGGTTTAAAATAAAGTGGGGTAAATATCATCATTTTGGATGATATAAGTTATTTTTACATGGTGGTTAATTCTCTTTGGGGCTTGGGTTTCAGTTCCCTAGGGGAAAACATCTTGGGATAGTTCTAGTATCATTTGTATGTCACAATGATGAATATGAATACCATGAAAAGGATACCTTCATATATGAATCCTATATAATATATGGGGTGATATAAACATCTTACTCTTACACTATGTATAGGAGGAATAGTTTTTCATTATTATGGGAAACATAAAATATTTTTTTAGACATTTTTAGGGGGCTGCAATCCCTCTATTGAACCTTTGGTATGTAGCTAACCTTCATGGCCCAAACACCACTAGGTTTTCCCATGTGATATGTGCATCAGGAAGAAAGTTTACTTATCATTCCTATATACCATGATGTTAATCAATCTTCATTAGAATATTTTTGTTGGTGAAAGTAAGAGGTGGAGATTATAAACTTTATAAATAATGATGAAAGTAGCATAGTTATATTAGATTAAAATATATAATATCAAATGAAAAGTAGCAAAATTGAATGTTTTTTTCACTAATAACTATTAATTTTTTTATCGATAATTATAATTTTCATTAACATTTTTTGAAAATTAGATTATATGTGATAATCACTCAAAAAACCATAAATATTAAATTCAATGATAATCCATATAAAATAATTTAGTAATTTTAATCAAAGTAAAGATTCTTCATGATAGGTTTATGATTTCTTATTTCCAAAATATCTACCCCCAAATACATCACTCCCTTAGAAGGATGAAACTATGGTGTATATATATAATAGTTTTAGTTAAAAGGATGGGAGGTCATATTATCCCTCAACACAGCTTGTTCTCTACTTTGGGAATATTTTATAGATTTAAGATATGTTCATTTAAACATTCCCACATCCATTATTTTAAAAAAAATTATGTTACACTGATTTTCCCTTGAGTAAGGAGAAAAAATTCGATTAATCATTCCAATGGATTCTATTAACATAAAATGATTCATGGAATAAAATTTTTATATGCTTATTAAAAAAGGCATATTATTCTTGTAACATATAAAATATTGGTAAGTATTTTTTATTGAAAAACTAGAAGATCTATATGATAAAAATACTTAAAGGGAGGAACTATATAATCTTATATTATGATGAATAAACTCAATAATTTTAATACCTATAGAAAGGAACTTGTGTATTTTAAATCTATGCAGAGGGAACTTTATAGCCTAAAACCACAAATAATGCTTTTGAAGGTCACTATAGTGTTAAAATATATCCAAATACTACAGAGACTACATTATAGTTTAAATCCATACAATAAGGTGTTCTTATATTTATAAACCTAATGATGTTTTTGAAGTTTACATTGGAGTTTAGATATAAAAAATGGATATGAATGTCAATTTAGAGTCTAAAAGCATCTAAGAACATGTTATTTGATTTAAAGACCCATTGTTAAATTATGAAGGTTAGTTATGAGATTAAATCTAAATAAGATGAAAATATATGATTTGAAGATCCATAGGTAGATTATGAACATTAGAATTTAAAGTAATCTAAGAAGTGACTAAGTTGTAACACCCCAGCCCAAATCACTAGGTCTGAGCCAAAGTTCCATATAACTTGATATGTGCCTCCCCATAGACCAAATGATGTCGATTAAGGGAGAGGATCTAAAGTGATGTGGGGAGAATATACCCTTGGTAACCATATCCATGACTATTTAAAAATCAACATAAATATAAGAAAAATAATCAACATAATAAAAGGTAAAATGAATAATTTTCATAATATATGTCATGAAAAGTTATACAGTAATAGTCAAGGGGACCCTCAATGTAGCATGTTAAAAATATAACAATTAAACTACAAATCGTATTAAATATAACTCATTATGTAACCATTTTAATGTCTTCCGTATATCACATATATACCCCAGTTGCAAGAACCTCAAAAACCCAACAAAGGTCCCTTTCCCTTCTTCACATCCTTAATCATGAAATCTACATGTGCATCGAGAGGCCCATATAGGGTGTGAGTATAACCCTATAGTAAACCCTTAATAAATAGTTACTAAAAGTGAAAATGTATATAGAATTTTATAACATATTGGAAAATTCAATTTTTATGCAAGTATAAAAACAACCATCTATCCAGAGAATGAACACTAACAAAGCTAACATGTACCCTAGTCGTGCCTGATTCGGCACCGTGATAGATGTAACTTGAATGATGTAAATATCATGACTTGGTTAAAGTTAAGTAACTTTTTCAACCATCAAGGAAAACTCCATGCCTTCCATTATGGTCATTTTTTACTCATTTCACATGAATACATTCTCTCCTATGATGGTGCACACGCTTAGCATCCCTAAATAATAGTCTCTCTGCCATACGCATGGACACTACCCATCAATAGTTCATAACAAAATATATAGACACTATTCCAATGGTGTATGTAATTCCCATGGGAAAACTCATTCCCAGATCAAGAGTCAACTATCATATACAAGGCCATAACCAATTAGTCATATTTTCTATGCTCCCCCTCTAAGGTTCCATCTATGTCCTTCATGGATAGATGTCAACCTAAATACTAAACATAGATTCCATTGGATATGTACAAATTACATAAGAGTAATATCGTAGCATGGAAAATAATATATCTCATATTCTAATGGTTATAAAATATTACATAAGTAATGAATGGTGTAGCAAGTAAAAAATAACATGTTATAATCAATCAAGGTACCATGAGACACCCTACACACATAAACCACTCATATCTTGTAAGGGTTACTACTATAGGAATACACACAAATAAAAATGACAAACAAACCCATAAAAGGCCCCATATTATATGGACATCCTACCTTTAGCATGAAAAAGATAAATTCCTTGATTCATTGATTAATGATACCTAGACCATGCTTACACACCATTGTTCATAAGAAGAAGACCCAATTGATCATCATGGAGTCTATAAAATTAGAAATACAAGAAGAGATAATTATAAGATATGAAATAAACATTAACATACAAAAAGAAAACCATAATCAATAGTAGATTTTTGATTGATCAAAGTGAGGCTACCAAAATTTTATACCCAACATTGATATATGAATTGAACATGAAATTTACATTATATCTACAAAACATGTTTTAGATCAATGATTATTTATAAATAAAGTTAGAGAATTATCATTTTAATAAATGAATATAATCTCAGTTGACACTAGATATTGATCTGAACATTGAGAAACTAAGAGGTGAGGAAGGGGAGGTTTAGAGTACCAAGCGGAACCACTCTGTGAGATCCTATTCACATTTGGTTCGAAATAAGGTATGGGATAGATTAATAATTTGATTAGAGGAAAAAGAAGAGAACACCATTAATGATACATGAATATGGGAACCACCGGCTAGCCCGTGGGCCTCACTAGTTTGATGATAGACTTCATTCAGCCATTGCATAGACCACTATTCCTCTAAAATATGAAACATTAACTATGAGACCCATTTTTCAAATATAAACACCTCTAATGGGGAAAAATATTAGATGCTCTGTTATTTAAAATAAAAAATACCATGAAAAATCATGGATGTTACAATTATACCCCTCTAATGACTTCTCATCCTAGTGAAGTTCCTCGAATTATATTGACCAAGAAACTTGGTCTACTACACCCAAATATCATCCTCACATTAACATGTATCCTGAAGAATCTGTCTATGATACCATAGAACATTGAAAAGTGGCATCATTTTCCCTAGAAAAACTATATTTCTTTATTCTATGATCCACATAATCAACTATATAAACAATTAATGATACACCAACTTAATATCTCATATTTGATCATATTAGTCAGACCATGAATGTACCATTAATGTTGAGAGACATGAAACACATCATGCATATTGTGGAACTATGAATAAAAAACAAAATTGTAGGACACTATCTAGACATGTTATAGAATCTTGAATGGTATGATGAATATAATTTATAGATTCTATAGTTTATGAAGCCTTTTATTCCCTAGTCAAGAAGTCACTCAAAAGAAAACTTAGTCACCATCAAAGTACATTAAGGATCACCTCTATCGATCAGCATTTGATTATTGCCTAATCTGAGTGGTGAATAAACTCTTTATATTAAACTAAAATCTCTCGGAGGTCTCTAGTATTATACTCAGCCCCAAAACTACTTCCTCACCCACCTCATTCAAACACATCAATAAGAAAAACAACCAACCATAATGTACCTAGAAAGGTTCTATATAAATCAAATTATAGAAGTAATTGTTTTATGAAAATTCAAGCATGTCTATGTGATAATATAAAGATCCATCAACTTCTATAACACATTCCCGCAACATATTCTTTAAAATATAGACTATTATCTCTATATTTATATTAGTCTATGGATGAACCACCATACTCTGTCTCGTCTAGGTTCTTAAAGACTTATATTAACCCTACCAAAACAATGAAATAAAACATGTATATTGGTCATATATGATGCTCCAAGAATATATATGTAGGTGAAGGATCTCCCATATATATATCTTCTCAAACTCATTTACTTAAAGGGTCTCTATAATCATCAGGAAATGAGACACTATCATTAGCTAGTCAACAATAACCCAAATAGTGTCATGGATCCTCTGGGTCCTAGGAAACCCCATCATGAAGTCCAAAGTTACATCGTCCCACTTCCACATGGTCAAAATAAGTAGTTTAAGTATGAAACAAGGATGTTGATGCTCATCCATCACACACTAGCAGGTAGGAAACTGTGAAACAAACTTAGTGTTTCCCCTCCCTACTCCAAGACACCAAAACTGATGTCATATGTCATGGTACATATTCATCAACCCTAGATACACTACACTCTTAGAAACATGAATATATAGTTTATTATCCTCTCTTAAATAAACTAGAACTGTCTAACTTCAATGAATGTTGATCATATCACCATTTTATAAGGACCATATAGAATATAATCTCCCCACCAAGAGTTCCTACATCAATACACACTCGAGAACTAATTCTTGGAAATATTTTACCCAATATACTAATAAATATGTGATAAAAAAAGATACACATGTTAAAACTCCTTTATCCTTTAATTAATCAACTAGACACTTAGTTATCAATCTCATTAGATACCATTCCGCCAAATATTACCACTCCCCAAACATCTTGGTTTCCAAAAGTTTCCATTTAAGAGAATATGTAATGACATTATCCTTCCATGGAACAAAGTTCAAATGAAATCCAAATGTATATAGATACTATACTAAAATTCACCACGTTATATTGTTATCTACTAAGAGAATATATGTCATAGGTTCTTATGGATTGTTTAGATGATAAAATTTACACTAAAGATATAATTATGCCAAATAATCAAGACATAGACCACATATACTAACTATGATTAACGTTCCAGGTAGTTTTGATCATGGGTAGATAGATTACATGACCCATAAGAGACCACTTGATCTTTTAGTACCAAAACAACACTAAAACAAAAATTAATTCATCATATTACACTGCTTATCCAATCCTAGTCTCTAGAAATATTAAAACTAGGGAAATCATCATTCTCCCCTTCATCTAAAGCAATAACTCCTCACACATATCAAAAAATCAAATAGAAACACATATTTTTGTTAGATATATAATTGATACAACCAAATGGGATAAATACTGTATGAGATATTTATATTATCCCATAATACCAAATAAACTCTTAATATTAATAACATTATCAGGTTATTCCCAAGACATCATAACATCTACCATCATTGGGTACACATAAATTCATACCTCGAAAAAAGATATTCCAAAGGAAATAAACATCCAAATTCTATAAGTGCCACTTAGACTTTCTTTTCATACATTTGATGTGCTAAAAGTGTACTAAAAATAATCTCAAGGTGCCTAAATTGAATATATAATTTCTTGGAATATATTAGTACATAATATAAAAATAAAATGCAAAAAGAGAAAATATATAGATGGAAAATTATGTTCATGATATTCATGACCACCACTGGAGAATTTAAAAATATAAAAGGCATGAAAACATACTCATATAGTCCATATCTAATCCTAAACATTATCTTGGGAATATCCACCTCACTATCCTTTAGGTGATGGTATTCTGAACGAATATCAATCTTGAAAAACCATCTGGATATGCATAACTAATCTTACTGATCATTAATTCTATGGAAAGGGTGTATGTTATTCACTATTACATTATTCAACTTTATATAGTGACTACAGTGTATTAGAAATCAATTTTCATTCTTGGAAAATAAGATTTTATAACCCTAACAAGATATTCTCATTTGGATAAAATTGTTCTCCTCTAAATCGTATAACTTCACTTTCAACTCTGTCAAGTCAAATGGTTTCAAACAATAAGGAGGGATGAATATAAGTTTCACCCTTAGAACAAGATCAATATCAAATATAGTTCTCTAAATTGGTGGAAGATCTGAGAAGTCATATTGGGATATATCATGAAAATGATCCACTACTGGAGGAAATAGAGATGGGGTAACTGCAGATTCTACTGTAAGAGTTAATCCTTATACTTGTATCATAAAAGCTCCAATTTGACTCAATTCTAGTATCTACATTCCTACTGTAATATCACAATACCAGTAATCATTAAAATCTATACTCTAGATGTAGTGAAATAAACATGTCAATTCATGCCTTGTATTCAGGCAACTTGGCCTTGGGCCTTCGGGCTATGTAATGAGTCTCCCTCTAACCAGATAAAATGAGGTCTTCACTTTAATAATAAAATGAGGATTTGACCCCAACCTTTAAAATAAAAAAATAAACATGTCACTTATATGAGTTGATATGATCTCAATAACCTGTCTCTAGAGCACGACCCAACTTTTTTGGTTCCTGAGTTTTTTATGTAACAAACATTTATAGTGCTTGTGTCTACACCTAAGGACCCATTCTTGCACATTGACATATGCTCCTTAAATATGATTGTGGAATTTTATAAAAAAATCACTACATATGGACCAAATTTTCAAAGTGGGGACATTTTACGTGGTTTCACACACTATGTAATAAAACTTCCCTTTCATCCATGGTTATAGAACATAGACAGACCTCTTCCCATATAGGGAGTAGATAAGTCCCTAATCTGATACACTTAGATACAACCTTATTATACATCCTTTTCTTTTCTATTCCTACTATAGGAAAATAACTCACCAGAACATTGGAATGTTTGCTAATCTATACACTGTATGACGAAAGAAAATATGCAAGAAAGTCATCCTTTTTACCCTTCTCGATGTTTAGGGCCTTTTCTAGCACCTCAAAATACACTTTCTTGTCAAAAACCCTATCCTAAATTTCATCATTGGATAAATCCCAATCTTGAACATCCTTGACTTTTGCATCTCATTCCTAGCCAGCAGTGATACAAAGATAATAAACTCCATAAAATGATCTAAGTAAGAAGAAATAGACATCATCTCATAAAAAGATCCATAAACTCTTGGGATAAATCTAACATCAGTATTCCATGAAATAAATCCTTGCCGAAAATATCCTTTATAGACTCCCATGTAAGACCATCACACCATCCTAAATGACCCAATACAACCCACCACCTCCTGGCAGTTCTCTAAAGCATAAAGGTCACCCGCTTCATCTTCCTATCCTTGAGAGTATCCACTCAGTAAAATATTACCTTCATGATGTCAATAGAAACATTAGAATCCTAATGAACACCATTACCATGGAGTGATTGAGGATTCTATAGCACAATGTCTCAGGAATAATCAACCATAATCCTTTGTACCCATTTTACTTGAGTAGGCACTATTTGTATGACTTCAGGCTAAGGTGGTATTATTGCTTAATCAACTATAGTGGGTATGAGAGAATTTTCATGTTCATCCTCTTGTATTTCATATATTTGAACAATTGTTTCATCCAAATTAAGAGATATATGATTCATCTAAACAGACATTTTTTTGAAATTCCAAACGAACATTTAGAAACCCTATGACCACATGCTTATGAGAAAAACCAAAGTAGTTACAAGGCACAAATAATAAATTATTATTAAAGGAAATATCCTAAAAGACACCAATAGAAAATTTATAATCCTATCAGTCCTACCCAAGTATTAATCCCAGTCATATGTACATGAACATTAGTTATGAACAGATTTATAAAAATCAAAATAGTTTGTACAAATTTAACTAAATAATCATAAATAAATATATCAAAATAGTAGAGAGCACTGATATATCACAAAACAAATAAGAAATTCACATCATTTAATTAATGAACTACTATTCAAAAAAACATATATATATATATATATATATGATATGTGATCACACATTCTTACCCCAGATGCATGAATACAATCAAATCACTTAAACTGCAACAACAATCCCATCATTGATATCTCAGATGTTCATTACACATGAGCTGATTAGGCACATCGAAACTCCTCGATCTAAATTCCATATAGAATATTTTTTCCTATCATACCCTAAAAAGAAAATAAGAGAAACTATTGTCCTTTAATACCATTTTTTAACCCCTTGACCTAAGTCACTGGGTCCAAGATAAAGTTCTAAATAACCTCACACATGCCTCCCCATATGTATGAGAATACAGACTAGTGGAGAGGGGATAAAGTGTCATTGAGAGACTATAATATCGATAACTAGAGCCATCAAAATTCAAAAATCAATATAAATATAATCCATGTAAACAATGAAATATAATATAACACAAATAATATTTTTGACAGATGTCATTTCAAGTCATACAATAATAATTATGATGATCCCCAATGTGTTGGGACAATTGTATAACAAAATGTAAATGATAATAAATTGAAGAAATTGTAGAAATAATACAGATTCCATCACAGTATTTTTCCATCAACAACTTTGGACTCCTCAACAACATACTATATAACCCTTTCCCTTATCTAAATCCATGATCATGAAATCTGCACGTGCATCGAGACTCCCATGCAGGTTGTTAGTTTAATTTATTAGGAAACCACAAATATATCATCAATATAAGTGAAAATGTATATAAAAGTGTATTAAATGATGTAAAAGTAAATTTTCCTATAGGAATATAAAAAATTATGTTGATTGGTCATGCACTAACCAAGCTGCCGCAAACCTTAGATGTACCTTATTTGATTCAATATAGGATGTATCTCACTTTTTTTAATCGGATGACTTAGTTCAAGATATGTGAATATATCATCCTTTAAGGATAACTCAATGACCACCTTTAAGGGAATTTGTTACTTAATTAACATGAATACCTACTCACCTGCAATGGTACGCACACTTTTAATTCCTAAAAAATGGACTGTCTATCAAACATTCGGGAATTCCCCATCTTTTTGAAAATACCAGAATATATAGACACACTTTCAGTAAGGTATGTAATTCACATGGGTTTACTCATACAAAGTTTAGGAATTAATCATCCTCTATATTCCCACCACCCGTTAGTCATGTTATTCATGATCCCCCTCTAAGGAGTCAACTAGGTCCATCTTGGATACCTATCTACCTGAATAGAGAAAATATATTTCATAGACTATGTAAATACTATATATAATTCATAAAATAACAAGTCAAATAATATATCACAAATTATATATTCTATAAAATAATATGCAATAAATAAATGACAGATAACGGAGAAAATAACATGTTTTAATCAATAAAGGTATTTAGGGCCTCTAAACAAATTCCTAAAATTCATAAAAAAATAATTTGCAGTCACATTAACTTACTAAAAGGAGACCATAATAAAGGGTAGATCTAATACCTATTAATGATAGTCTACCAAAATTCAATATCCAATATTGATCTATGAAAAGGGAATTAAATGTCTATTAAATATAGGTGGGGAACCATAGATCTATCCAAAATAGCTTAAATATGTGATAAATTATAAATAAAAAGGAAAAATTATTCATAGAATGATTAGGTACACCCTATGTTGATTCTCATGATTGATCTACACATCAAGAAACCATGAGTAGGGGAAGGGGGGGTCTCAATTGTCAGGTGGAATCTCTCCAAGATGTCTCATTCACATTTCGGTTTTAATTAGGAGACATCTAGACCAATAATTTTATTAGAGAAGGAAATATGAGAATGCACTTAATGTGGCTTGAATTGAGGAACTACCAGTAAACCGATGTTCCTAAAAGAATTCAAGGTATTCTTCCTTAGCCAGCGGTTGGCCTATTGGATCTTTAGAAATGAATATCACTCTTTCAACACCATCAGCTATCTGTTCATTCCACCTACTAGCTGGTGGCCTTATTTCAGCCACTATGTCACCCAATAAGCCACAAAACATTGAAATATGAATAAAAAGACACATTTTCCCAAGAAAAGTATCTCTAAAGGGGAAAAAAAGAAAGGATACAACATAATTTAAAATTAAAACATACTTTGAAATATTGCAGTTCTTATTTAAGGTATACTTTAATTAGTAATAGAAATGAATACAATCATTTGGGGAGTGTCATGGGAATAGAAGCATATCCTTTGAGGGAGAACTTAGGGATAGAGTAGTGGGATAAACAAGGAGTGGAACCAATATTAGTATTGAACCTCAATGTGGATCCTATATATCCTAGTTAAGGGAATTAAAACCCTTGTAGTTTAAGGAGGCGTATATACAATATAAATTCTTTTAACAAGTCAAAATACTCATATTTTGGAAATGATTCATTAAATTTTAAAGTATAATATAAGGATATAACATGATATTTAATGTTTTATGAATAATTATTAACACACATCCTTGAGAAACGAGTCATATACTTTAAATCCATGCACAAGGACATACCTTGTAGTTTAATAACCAATTAATAGTAAGTGAAAAAGACCTTTAGGGTGGAGTAAAAAATGAAATTATTATATTTTCAATTTTCTTTTGGTGAGGACCATTGAAAAAAAATCAAAACAGATTTGACTATAATAGGACTTATATATCAAGGGAAAGATGTTGGGATCTTTTGATAAACAAGCCAATAGTGTATGACCTTCACAATGAGATGACCTTAAGTAACACAACTTACCAAAATATAGACCATTAAGGTCATGTGTGCTTATATATAAATATTTTAAAGGTGTGGGAAATAATATAAGTATTTTAGAAACTTATTATAACCACACAAGATAATACATTATCATATGGGAGGGACAATAAATGTGTGGAACTTGGGTAAGAGGAAAGATCTTGACATAAAGAATATTCATGAGTGAAAAAAATGGTACCTTCACAAATATAATCTATGTTGTCCAATAATTTCATGAACAATATCTACCACAATAATTTTAGTATTTTCAAACAAATTGAAATATTCCATAATGTTTTGAATTTCTATAAATGGGGAAACATGTATGCATGTATGGTGACTTTGGTGAGATCTATCTATTTTAGTTAGGTTGTGAAATGGTTTTTTTCAAATAATATACTTTTTAAATTTACCATTTTAAATGGAGTTTTTGTATGTTTTGAATTTCAATATATGGGGTGGTGGATATATATTAATTTGGGGTTGTGTGAGCTATAAAAAGCACTTATTTTCATAAGTTTCTTCCCTTTTTATTATAAAATACACCTTTGGTTTTGCACATTCCTTTAATATAATGAAAAGTGTTTATCCATGTATCTCATAAAATATTTGAATTATTTTAAGTTCCAATCAAAAAATATATACAAATTAAAATATTTATATAAAAAATTAACAATGTGTATGTATAAAAACTTTAGTATTAGAATTATATTAATTACCCTAGGGGGGGCTGTGTGATGTTAAGAAACCTATAGACTACTCATGGTAATATGGGTTGGACTTCAATAAAAAAATTCATTAAAGTGGATCTTCCCCAAATTTCTTTCCCCTCCTTTCATCCACGTGTTGAAAACCTTTTTAGTGTTCACACTAATGATACAATCATATAAATTATTTATTATATACATTACTTTAATAAAATTTCACACATACAGTATATGTAAATATAATAGTTTAATAAAGATAAAATTCATTCTCTAATTACTCATCTTAATGTATATTATAATTTTTTTGAAATTCAATATTAAAATCATTAAAAATTTTAAATGTTTTCTGAAAAGTTAAATGAATATTTTTCCCAGGTTCTTCTGAATTCCTATTAAAAGTTTATTTTAATAGATTAATATGATGATATAAATTCATCCATCTATAACCCCCAAATATAATTTATTTACACCATATTCCAAACTACTGGGATATGTACATCCAAGTTTACATTTGATATTATATACCATAAAATTTCATTAAATTAGAAATTCAATGATTTGTATTGAATTATATAACTTTAAAATAAATGTTTCTTTCCATGTTCCTATAATACTCTTGAAATTTTTTTATCGTAGTACCTTTAAATATTTAATTACAGGTATAAAGTATACATCCATTTCATTTCTACATAGTTTTATCCCTAAAATTATAATAATAAACATCAAATATATTTGTTTCATGAATAAACAAATATAAAGCTTATAAATTATAGGAATATTTGGTAATGTAATGTGGCTACTACTTTTAATACAATATATATTCATCACATCTATTAAAAGTGAAAATTATATAATCCAAGATTATTTTACAAATTAAAAGTATTAAAAATGAATATTTTTCCACTAAATAGAATTTTTTGTTGTTGGTTTTTCGATTATTTAATTATATTTTTGATATTACTCAACTAATATTTAGGATATTTGATTCCAGTATACATATGTTTAAATTGAGAAACAATGTTGAGTTAGAATAATGACTTCCTAAAGAAAATTTCATTTTTTATATCAAGATCCATTCACATTTTGGAAAATTTGTTAATGATGGATGTTATTTTATAAATAAATAAAATCATTGGTATAAAAATGTATCATTTCACGACCAAATCGTAGATATTTTTAAAAAAATCAACACCATATTTTTTCATGGATGTGTGTTTTCTGCTGATAGAATTCACTTCATACGTGAAGATGTTCAATGAAAGTTATATCACTCTATCTATTAGTTATATTCAATTTGTACAACATAACATTTATAAAAATTTATTGAAATAAAGAAAATAATTATAAAAATAATTTTACACATCTCTTTTTAAATTTTAATGTATTTTATAATAATATTTATGTTCATTTTCTGACATAATGGGTATCCACTCAAAAAATAAATCTTAGTTCAGGTCATATTGATATTAAATGACAAGTTAAAGTCACCAAACTCATGAATATTGTTGATTATATTTATTATAACCATTTTTTATTTAAACTCATGTATCCTTGATCAATTTAATGATGCACAAAATGGACATATAACTTTGGTATTATAACCCTCTTTAAAAGAACTCATTTTAAACAAAGAAAAAAATGTTATCCCAATTTATTCATGATTTTTCAAAAATTAAATGAATTGTACTACCATAAATAAATATTATAATGTTAATTAATTGATATATATTAATCATTTATCCATTATCCATGTCTATTAATAATTCATGGATATTTTTGTTAAACTCATTATATTAATAAAAATAACAAATATATTATTCTTGTTAAATAGAATGTCAAAATAAATGAAATATAAATTGAATAATATTATGAAGTGATAAAATAGGTAAATTTTTTTAAAATATTAAATATATATTGACATTGATCAATGTATTATGAATATTAAATTTTTTATTTAAATATTATATATTTATAACAAACATAACAAATATTTAAAAAAAGTTTTCATTTTAATTTCCTTCATAACTATAATGAAAATTGAATACATGTTTGTGTCTTGACATAAACACAAGAAAAATAAATATCAAGGGTCTATTTCTAAAAAAATCATTTTCCAAAAAAATTATAAAAAACAATTATTTTCTTTTTCATTTTTTAAAAAACATTTTCTATATAAATAATATTAAATATTCATTAACATATTTTTTAAATATTAAAATTTCTAAATAATAAAAAATAAGAAAAAAAACACAACTACACTTATCCTTAAAAGTGAGACTCGTAATTTTAATTAAACATAAGACATTTATTTAAATGATTGGATTTAAAATTCATTCAAATAGAACATTAATTTCATTTATATGGTTTTATTCAAAATTATTATAGAAAATAAAATTTTTTATGTATTTTTATTGAATGGTAAAATAAAATTTATTTTTAATTTATTATATATTATGTTTTAAAATATACTTTCAGCTTTTTATCTATCATTGGCTTAGGCGTATATATTGGACTATTTTTTTAGTTGCCTATTTTGGCATATCACGTCACCAATACATTGTTATATTTATCTATTTTACTTGGCCTTTATGAAAAAAATTTATTATCTTTTTCCATTGGCTTTGGCTTCCCCTTAATTAGTTTCTTTACTAAGGTATTTTTCTTGGATACCAGTTAATCCATTTTGGAAAAATTCATCCTCTATTGTGTCTCTAATTAGAATCTGCATTCCACCCATCTTGATAATTCTAATATATCATGGTTGATTATTTTTATCATGATATTTCCACCCTTACACAGTGTTGTAATTTTATAGACAGTTATATGACTTATCAATAAAATAGGCGGCTCGTTCAATTCTTCATGGTAAATTCAATTGGTTCTTTAAGTGTAGATTATTTGAGCTCTATTTGGGAGTTATTTTCACTAAAATAAAAAAGGGAGTATAATGGTTATAGTTTATCTATTTATACCAAAATATAAAGAAAGATAAAGTGATAATGACTAATTATCATTGAAATTTGTTCAAACTCATTTTGTTTACTTTTTTCCTAGAGTGTATGAATATGGTACTTAATGTTTGCCTAGAACAAGAGAAATCTCCTACTTTATTTTGTTTAAACATGAAGGTGGGATATGATATTGGACAATATTTGGAAATAAATGATTTGATATCTCTACATAAGGTGACTAGGACTTTCTTAGAGAGATTTATTTAAGAAAGTTTTTTTCATTTATATTTTTATTTTTCCTTATACAAGTTATTGTAATGTTGATAAGTAATTTTTAGGAGTGAATCCCTTTATTTCATAAGTATATATTTAATTTTATGATCTCAGGTTAATTTTAAACCCCTAGAGTGAAAATAACTAAGTTCCCAAATAGTTTGTATGGACTTTCTATGTAACTCATTTTCTCTGTTATTATTCTATTTTATTTTTCCTTTTGAAACATCACAATTATATTATTTATACACATATATAAAATTGGATTAATGTTTTTAAATCACAATTTTTAGTCATATTTAATTGTAGTTTCTAAAACCTTCATATATTGATTTCCTATTATTTTATCGATTATATTAACTTATATTTATGAAATAAATTTATTTATTTTTTTCAGATTAAAACTCATTATACTAAAAAGTTTTGGAATGTTGTTTTTGTTGTATTAAATACTCTTGAAATACTATAATTTTTTTTGTTATTTTCATGCAATAATTTGAATATTTAAATTTAGATTTTTATTTAGAAAATATTCAATAATATAATAGATTTTTTAATTTTTTTCTTGATATTTATATTTTAAATATAAATTTTATTGGGTTATTGACAATCGAATTATATTTATTTTTTTATATAGGGATATTATTTTTAAAAAAATTATGTAAATGATACCATAGTTTTTTATTATTAATTGAAAAATAATTTTCTTTGATTTTTTTATGTTTCTATAATGATAAAATTTATTATCAAATTTTAAACTTTTATATTTATTTTTTTTAGTTTTCATATTCTTTAAATATATATATATGTAATTATCAAATCATTATTAGAGTCATTATTTTCTATGCTATTGAATGTTGATTCTATGTTGTAACAAACAATATCACCAAAAAAAAGGTTTATGAGGTAAAACTTAATATAATAACATCATTAATAAAATTAAAATTTGGAAAGTTAGTTATAGAAATATAGTATGATCAATTTTGTATTGTAATGAAAAAGTTTTTATTCATCTATATCTATTCTACATATTTATGGCCTAAACATTTTTCACCGAGAGAAAATGTTTTTCATCTTATATTTTTCTCCCTATTTGATACCTTAAGATAACATCTAACATATGGAAATGTTCATTTTGATATCTAGAGTATTAAAGTTAATGTATGAATAGGCTAATGTATGTTTAGGTCAGGATGGATAAATATGTGAAAGTAATGATGAAATGAACATATGGTGTTATTCAAAATTATATCTTTTTAGACAAATATAGTATTCCAAGTGGAATAGATTCATAATTCGATCTTGGTTGATTGTTACCAATATATCTTAAGAGTTATTTTATCTCAACAAATGATTATAATTGATACGAGAGTTAATTCTAGATAGTTTATGACCAGCTATTTCATGGGTAAAGGTTTTGTGGTTATAAAACATTATTATTATTATTATTTAAGATAGAGGTTGTTCTATGAAACCAAACATCATACACAAGAAGGAACCATGAAGGGACAAGCATTATCCATCACAAAACAGAGTGAAAATCACACACTAGATCTATTTAATTATAATACATGGCCCAAGGTCCCAAAGGACAAAATTAATATAAAATTGGGTGGCCAAAATTCCCAACAATTCGGAGGCTGATACATGGTTACCCCTAAATGGGATCACATTTAGTGATGCTAGAGAGGTTCCCTGGACTTGTAACTTAACATCAATAGGATTGATATATCAAAAACATTCTTCTTGATTTGATTGATATTATTAGAATCATTGGTGAATTCACATGGTCTTGAGATATGTCCTTGGGGATAAGGCTGTATAGAAATTTTTGTGATATCAGGTTTGATATAGAACATCCAATGGAATATGATATGAAAATCTTGTCCATTTTGGTATAGAGATTATCTGAGTTATACACATAATGGATTAATTTAATTTTGAATAATTCTCAATTTGGATATAACATATCATATTATATGGAAATTATTTTTATATTTTTACCCATTATGAATTCATATGAAATTTATATCACAATTAATGAGGTTTTTGATTTTCTTTATGGGTAGCGAGTTGTCTAATTACTACACCTTATGGATTCATAATGTATTAAATGAAACATGATATGGATTCCGACCAAGTATCAAGTTATTTTTTTTTATTCAAAACCATTTGAATACATTCATTTATTATGTTGTTTTTTATTATTCATTTTATCTCATTGCATATTAATCAATTCTTGATTGAGTTATATTCCATTTATAATTATTATTGATATAATTCAATTTCATTTTGTTTGTGGTTGGATGCTGTTATGTTCTTTTTTATTATTATAGGAATTGGAGACCAAATTATTTGTGCCTTAACAGTGTTGTCATTGTTGGATACTCAAGTACAAGATGGTAAGTTATTAGTTTTTTTTTAATTACACTTAATTAAGATAACTTTATTAGGTATAATTATTATTTTTAATTTTATAATAGTGTGTGCCACAGTGATTTACATTGAGGGAAGTTTAGTTGATATAGTGACTAAGGCCAGATCATTAACTTACATTAGAATTTAGTTAGATTGTTAAAAGTGATCTTCATGATTCAATAGATAGGTGGTTCATGATCATCATTTGGAAAGGTTTATATATTTAATTTAAAGGGTATATATTTTTTAAATTTAAATTCAAGGAAATTATAAGTTAATTGTAATTAAATGTATTTTTATATAATTATTTTTAATATAAAAACGTTTTATGAAATTTGATTGTATTTTAAAATGATGTAAATATAAATTTTTATATTTTATTGATCCATGTTGTTAATATTTATATTATCTAAAAAATTTTTATTTGATAATTTTGTATTTGATTGAATTTGGATTAATTTTAAAATTTTTGGGATTAAAGTTGATGGAGATAGTCTAGGATCATTATAATTTTTGGAATTAAATTGATATAGTGATTTTTTTTTATTTCATAACGTTTTATAATATATATTTAAATATACTTAGAGGATTAGAGAATATCATATGAGGAAAATTCATTGTGATGTGGGATCATTGGGGATGATGGTCCGTAGTAGAATCCCATCAGAAGCCCAGTGAAAACCATCAATGTAAAGTCCCATGTTTTTGAACCGGTATATGAGATTTTTGGATTATTTAAAATAAAGTTTTATTAATAATAATAATATGAAGTTATTATTACTATTATTGTGGTTGTTAATTTTATTGAATGTTAAAGAATTAATTAAATGGAAGTTCATGGTTTTTATGTGGATTTTAGGTTTATCAAAGAACCATTTTATTTAAAGGATGAGTTTCCGAATTATTAAAGGACAATTGTTTATTAAATGGAGGAATGTGCTAATAATAATAATTTCATTATTATTATTACGGAGACATAAATAATTTTGATACTTTGAGATTTTAATTGCATGTTAAAGGAGTTTATCATTTATGAGAATTAAATGTGGCTTTTAAGCTTCTCAAAGAAACTTTTAATTAAATGAGGGTATAATCTCCCTACTGACTATCCTTAGACCCTTACTTCTGGTCGACAGCCTCTGGCATACGAGAAGGTGTGCTTGAGGTAATGTGGAGACCAGTCCGGCCTCCGGTTTAGTGGTGAGCTGGGTCAGGACGTTACAATCAAAGTGGAAATTGTATCATGTTCAACCCATTTAACCTAAATAGTGATGAGACGAGTATATCATTTGACTTTAGGTGCACCTTCCCAAATACTAGAGTTTTATAACCAGAAACTAGGGACTATCATATTATGGGAAAATCATACCCTCTATTAGATAAATGTAAAAATCAAGGGAAGTATATATAATACATCATATATAACTAATAGAATAATATAGTAATTATAGTGATAATATGATCATAAAAACAACACATGAGATAAAAAAATATTTCCCCACTGTAAATTCATGAAATGAATAAAACAATTGTAGGATCTCCAAAAGGACTGATCTTATAAAAAACATGATCCAGATTATACTAAAGAATCGTAACTACAAAAAAAATTATGGTAAAGGCTCTACTAGGCCTCACAAATATGCATCCCAGTCATCCATCGACTTCAAGTTCCTCTATCATAAATGAATTTAATTTCATAAAGTATATGCACTTTTCAAGGTTTGCTAACAATGTGGGGGAAATAATACTCAGTAGGGAACCATCAACTGTGTGACAACCCATGTATTTTTATAACATAATATTTTTTTGGGTTATTGATATTTATGATTATGAATTTATATATATTATTTAAACACATTTATTATTATATAATGTCCCAAATTATATTATATAATCAATTAGATACTAATTATATAATTAAAAAAATTGTGACATAAAATATGATTTATTAAAAGGATAAATATATTTTCTTGACATGATTTTTATATTCATATATTTAAATAATTATTTATTATTTTATAAATTTATATTTATCCTGAATCTCTATATTTATGTGGAATATTATTATAAATAATTTTAACAAGTTAAGAAACTAGAGTTTTATTTTTTCAAATTAAATAATTTTTATTCTATAAAAATTGATTTCCTTTTATTATATAGTTAAATTTTATAGTTAAATTTATAAATTTTACAATTTTAACTTTAAAAAATTATTAAAATTTTTGAATTCATCTGATCAAAATTATCTTTAACTGAATTTTGGGTTTTTTATAATACAATTTATTTTCTGAAGATAATAAAAAAGTAGTTTTATGAATACAATAGATTTTATGACATCGTCATGGTTTAAATATAGGAAACTTATAAAACCTAATTAACATGTAAGAAATTAATATATACCCAAAATATAAATTGAATATATCCAATTAATATGAATTAATTTTTACATCAAGATAAATATGAAAAAAAATATTTGTATTGATAGAGTGATTGTGCAACATTAAAAAAGTCGACATAGTTAACAATAACCTAATATTTTGGATGAAATAAGTTTTTTATCATCCCTAATAGATAATATTGAAAACTTATAAATCTTTTTTACATATATTTATGAATTTTATAATTATGTAATAGATAATTTATCTAGGTAAAATTTAATTACCAAATTAAAGGCTAAAATAAGTATAAGTGTTAAATAAAGTGTATGTAATTAAATATCATAAAAAGCATACCAAAATGGGTGGATAATGGGATTAGAGAAAAAATCTATTATTATATTCATTAATAGTCAATTTTTTATATCCTTGACATGAATATGACATTTCTTTTAAATTAAAAAATTTATATTTTTTAAAAAAAGTTGCCTCTCTCATCTAGCATCTTAAATATGTTTTTATATGAATAAAAATACATTATGTAAGGTTATAAATGATATAATTTATTATGATTACATTAAATTTATTATATTAAATTATTTTTAATTTTTTGATTGTATAGTCTCCATAAACGCTTACACAGTGTCCACACGAAGATTATGAAATATGTACAAAAGTCAATATAAATGGTTACAAAAATATTTAAAGTGGTAAGGTTTAGATTTATTATGGTGTTTACTTATACTTTTTAATAAATATGAAAGTTATTTAATGATTTAATGGTCTAAATATGAACTCTATATTAATATAGTAATTTTTTAATTTTTTTTTGAATATTCTAGAATTTAACTATAAGGATATTTAATATTGGAAAATATTTTATTAATTGATTTAAAAATCATAAAAAACGTATAATAGGATAATTTTAATTTTATATTTTAAAAATTTACTTCCATAGACCTTTTATTATCTATTTTTATTGTATAATTACATTATTTACCTTTAAATACTAAATATTTTTTAAAACACAATTGAATGTTTCATTAAAGTGGTACTTAATCTAACTTTTCAATAGTCACATTTGAGTTTTATTTTCTATCATTACTAAACCTAAATACCTCTATATGTTTCCCATATCATGAATACAATTACCTATTATGACCTTAAATGTAGAAAATCTAGTTTTTTCATATAAGACTTTGGAATATTTCTAAAAACAATTGAAGCTAAGAACTGAGACAACGCATGATTTTGAGGCCCAGTATGCCCAGATTTAGTTTTAATAAAATATTAAATATACTTTTATTGTGTGGTTGCAGTTTTCTTAAAAAGTGGAATATCTCATAAATGGAGTCTCAGACCAGAAATCTAAGACAATGGTTGAATCTAGAATATGAAGTTTTCCTTAACCACGACCAAAAGTGGGTCAACACGAGATGTTTATATAGGGTTGTTGTTGGCCAGTGCATTAGATAAATTAATTAATTTAATTTAATAATTTAATAACCCTAACTAAAATAAATCATAGACAGAGACTCAAAAGAGAAACATGATATCACTATTGAGTTTGGAATGCAACGTTTACCATAGGCATGTCCTAAAAATTGGTCATTGTGGGACGTTCATAAGAGTTTTTTGTTGGTGGGTACGTTGAAATGAAATAAATAAAAAAATAATTTAGGTGTTTTTTTAAATGAAAAAATTAAAAACTATATAAATACCCTCTTATGATGATTTTACAAAGGCTGGTCGCATAACCCATTCTATATCCAAGAGGACAAGGAGATTGTTCTTCATTGGCAAATCAACATCGAATAACAAATAGTGGTTAGATTGAGGTGGATCGATGAGTAGTGATCGCAGTGGATCTTCCTCATCATTGGTGGGTTTATTCTTCAACAAAGATTGATCCATAACCAAGGTAGCACTATTTATATGTGGTTTTCCTCCCCTAAATGATTGATCATGATCAATACCATTATTTTGATCTATATTAATTTGATATTTTTCATGATCCCATGTAATTGAAATCAGTTATTATTTCAATTTATTTCATGTCCATGTCATGTTTCTCACCCCAGTTTCCCCACTATGAAATTATTGGCCAAGAACATTGGGGCACTGATTCTTCTTACCAATATTATTGAATCATCTCCCTTTCCATTCTTCGTATTATTCATTATTAGAAAATAGTGTTATGATTTGACATTATCAGGGTGGGTTCAAGTGCCATCAAACACCCAGATTCATTATGGTGTAAAGGACGACATACAAATCGATGGTTTTGGGATGGATTGATAAACGATTGTTATGGTTTTTGGTGAATGGATCAGTTTGGTACCGCGGATGTGAGTTTTGTGATCGAAGGTGGTTCAAGATCAGATAAGTGATCCCTGTTTTCCAGGTTCACATGTGGCAGCGACGTCCCGTGTGACATGATCGGTTCTGACTGGAGGCCATGTGTTGGGTCCCATAGTGGGGGCTACTCAATGTGAACATGGTGGTGTATGGGATTGGATCTATTATGAGGTGTTCAGACATGTTTAAAATAGTGAAAGTTAATAAATAATAATGGTAATAAAAATAATGATGATGATGATGATGATGATGACGATGATGATGATGATGATGATAGTGATGTGTTGATAAAAAATTAAACAATAATTTATTATTATTATTATTATGTAAAACAATAACAATGAAGATGACATAAAAATTGCTTTTGGATAAAAAAATAAATGGTTTTAATTTTGATTAAAAAAATTAATTTTTTTAATTAAATAAAGAAAAATAGTGTAAATTGATTGGTTTTGATTTATAATGTTTTATTTTAAATAAAATAAAGGGGGATTTAATGGAGACATGTGGCTTGTTTTGTGCACTGTTGAAAAATTGCAAATTTATTTTTTTATAATAATTGATATCATTATTAGTAAAATAAAATGAATAGAACAAAAGGGGAGAAACTAAGGGATGTGTTTCCATGAGTTGTGTATAGAAAAGGGAGGATCCCCTTTTGAGCATGAATCCTTTGAAAAGAATAATTTATTTAAGAAAAAATATACAATTATAATATATTATTATTATTTATTTTGGGTTTTAAACCTAAACCGAGTTCTAAATCCTTTATACGATGTTCGATTGATAAACAATCAGTGATAGTGTAACCCTATAATTGAAATGGTCATTTTAAGACTAATGTTGGATACATTTTTCAGAGTCATTCCTTAGGTCAATGAAACACCCAATAAAAATACAATTATTATTATTATTGAATATTATATCTAACATATATCCCTCATATATTGTCGGAATGTCAAACCGTCTAAAACCTTGGCCCTTGAAATTAAGGCGAACATTTAAAGACTAGTTTTGGGTATTTAATTCAGACTTGTGGATCGGGCCCATGAGAAACAATTTTAGCATGATGCTTTAAAATGTGATTTTTTACATTGTGTCCAATTAAGGGAAGTAAATAGACTATCTTAAGAAATGTTTCATGAGTGTGGAAATAGTATGATAAATTTTTTCATCTATGTATATATGAAGAATAATAATAGTGAAATTATTTTTTTACCTTTGGACTGATGAATATACTTTTACATTTGTCATGCTTTTAAAAAGACATGGTGTGTAGTACTACATGGCCAGTAATCCATGGTTTGTTAAGGACACAACCCTGCAGTAGAGAAGAAACACATTCCATGTGGGTAATTTACCTACAAAGTAATCCTTTAAGAATATTCGACCTCCCATATCTCCTTCGTTTGAACTCATATTTTGGCCCATAAGTATAGTATCCTCAGTTGTTTTCCACTTGGAACATGATGTTACCCTCAATTGTGTATTTATATATATGATGTTTATTGTTATAGGCACTAATATTAGTTAAAAAATACCAATAACTATAGTGATCACACAAGATCATCAGAGACCTTCCGAGTGGTACCCTCTAGTTGATCTAGGAAGTGGGTCCTTGACGCCTTCTGAGTGGTACCCACCAGTAGAACTGGGTAGTGGTTCATCAATTCTTTTTGAGTGGTACCCTCCAGTTGAGATGGGTAGTGGGTCCTTGATTCCTTCGAAGTGGTACCCTTCATTAGAGTTGGGCAGTGGTTCCTTGATGCATTCTGAGTGGTAAACTCTTGTTGACCTGGGCAGAGGGTCCTTCATATCTTCAGAGTGGTACCCTCCAGTAGAGTTGGGTAGTGGGTCTTCAATGCCATAAAAATAGTACCCATTATTATACGAGGTTTTGGGCCCTCGACTTTGAGTTTGTGCCCACTAGGTTGTTCGGCACAGTGATGAGGTGTGGTTAGAATTATACGGTTAATTCGTGGAAGACGTGTGGGATGTTGGCTATTGTTGATGGACTTTTGAAACTATTGGATACTCTTATTAATGGGCTGAGTTGTGAGATAGATTTCCCCTAACTCTCTTGTTTGGGATTCTTTGACTGAGTATATATATCTATACTTATTTTATATCTACACCTTGGATTTGAAAAACCTCCTTCCATGAGAGGCAAAGATGTGTAGGGTATGTGACATGATTTCTATATTTATCTTCTTATAGTTAGATGTGTATACTCTCCTGGTATAGGTGGTGAGGACTTGATGAGTAGTTCATTTACTCACTATTTTTAGCCCCTTGTGTTTGGACGAGGTTACCTTCACTCTGTTTTTAGGTTGATATGTATTATTTCATTGTACCTTGTGCTATCTACTATCTTCCTCTTCTATTGTATCTCTTACTACCACCTTGAGATTTTAGGGAATCCTAATGGTTATGTTTATAGTCACATCTTCATGGGATTGATTCTACTCTCCAACAATAAGAGTTAATGACTCAATTAGTTGTTCATCTACTCATCATGTCGATCCTCTTGTGTTTGGGTGATATTTCCTTCATTCTATATTAGATTTTATCTAGACTATTTCATTGTACCTTATGTTATTTGATATCTATCTCCTCTATTGTTTCTCTTACTACTCCCCCTTCGGCTTTTGGGGCATCCTACATGGTATGTTTATACTCAACCCTGCATGAGATTTTCCTACACATATCATGTCTTATGTATATGACAAACATGTCAACCAGGACTACATAGGATCTTTGTGATATTGGGTACTCGGACCACTTATGGTAGTCAAATATTAGTATTTAGGAGTTCAGATCTCATTTAGGTGTTTAGTTTTCTATTTTTATGTCAATTTGGGACACATTTCTGGTCGTACATGTATATTTACCAATTAATTTCCAATTTACACAGCCGTACTTTTGTACTATCTATAGGTTCATGCATTCTTGGCTTATATTACAGCAGTGTTTCATATTTTATTCTTTCCCTCTTCACTTTTTCATTGAGATGGTTGTGTTTGTGTACAGGTACTTAGGTAAAGGCCTCACAAATTTAGTTATGACTTCTGGGCTTGTCGCCACCCCTGGCCTATGGTGTCAGGCTTGGGGTATTTTCAGCTTAAGCCCCATGTTAGGTCATGTCAGGTCGTGATAATAAACTACTCATCCAAAGGCCTTACACATATTCAAAATGGGGATATCCAAGGGAGATATAATTGTTTTAACCAAGTTATTTCTATTTTCGTTATTCTTTTTTCACATATAAATCATTTATAACCATACTAATATAATTTAATCCATATAATAAGTGTAAGAAAATGTTGTTATATTAATGTAAAACCACTATCAACCTTCTTTCTATTTATTTTGAAAATGAAAATTGTTGTGTTTCATGTGAACTACAACCTCCATGATTGACGTACTTCATGATTCATCTCCACCTCACATGACTAATAGTATATATGTATTTAATAAGTAAATATGATATATGTGAGTTAATAATGATTATATAAATAAAAATAATTATCTAATTTCTTTACATCCAATCCACAAAAAATTAAAATTTTACTCGTGTGTGTGTGTGAAAAAATCTCCTCTATAGATGATGCATTTCATTTTCCATCATTTTAATACATTGTTAGTTCTAAAATGAATTTAATGAATAAATATGATATTTATAACAATATTATGTATACTAAAAGTGATATTATCCTTATAAAACAAGAGGTTCTTACTTGTTCAACCATTATAATGTGCTAATGATTTGGTCAATTTTACAACCAATGTGAACATTTTTATAATGTTAATGTCATAAATGGTTAATGAATGGTTTGTTGGGATAATATTATGTAATAATGATGAATTTATAAGGTTTTAAAAATAATAATTTTAATTTATTTATCAGTGTGTTTTTTATTAACAAAATCCATTCTTTCTTTTAAATAAAAACATTTAAAAATGTAATTTTTATATTTTCCATGTAAATCATTACCATATATTCCATTAAATATCTATGGAACATCATAATCACATATATTAAAAATATTAAATCATCATTAACATTGTTTGGGTGATGAATCCCAGGGAAGCAAGAAAATATTAAAACCTCCAAATTGAATCATGCATGGGATAAAAAATAGTTAACACCTAAACATAGATTGTAATAATGAATTATTAATAAATGGTTAATAATTTTTTTTGTTAAAAAATGCTATATAGTAATTAAAAAATAATTATAGTTATGATATTAGGTAATATTAAATTAAAATATATTATATAGGTAAGTTAGAGTGCGTTAGACTAAGAGGAAGTATGATGTAAGGGGATTCGTAACTCAATATCCATTCATTGGGTTACATCACTTCACATTTGACTATATTATTCCAATATTATCTATATTATCACCTATTAAGTTTTTTGTTGTATTTAAATTTTTTATGTGTATTTATACTTGATTCACATAGTTACTATATTGATTTATTTTAACTTCAATTTTTTTGATCTGTTTAAGGGTTTATCATCTAAAACTTCCTCCTTTGATATATATTTTTAATTATGCATATATTTACATTTATATAGTGTAAATGTTATATATTTTAAATATTATAACAAGATTCAATTTGTATTCATCATATTTAAATTTCCATTTCATGTACTATGAATCATGACGTACTGATTCAAATGTGAGAAAATTAAAGATTATATTTTTGTCTCAATTTCAATTTCTTGAAAAATGTTTCATGTCGTGAACCACGATTTATTTTCTATGGTGTATATTAAAATCCATGAATTTATTTACATATTATTTATTTTTATTAATTATTTTTACATAACCATTCCATTTATATTCTTTTCATTTCTTTTGATCCAAGTATCACTAAATTCATATGGTTTCTTTATGTCAATTCTCTCATCATCAAGATATGTTATATATTCACCAAATTCATTACATTTTGTGGGGTATATACTACCAATGAATATAATTTAAGAAAATTTTGATTAAAATAATTGGGTTTTAAAATCCATATGTGTTTCTCTTTTTTCTGGGGTATTTGAATTTTAGAGTCCAAATAGGATTTATTTAAAATAATTGATTTAAATTTTCTAATTTTTTATACTCAAACTCTTTCTACACCATGTCTATATTATTTATATTATTTCAATAATTTTCAATTCTAAACATAAATAATTTTATACATTTTTACCATGTTCCTTTAATTTATTTTCAATTTTTTTGAAAGGAATATTCTTATTGTTTTCAATACAAGTCACTTTTGACTTTCTTTATAAATATGTAAATATAATGTTTTTCTTATTATTTACTATATGAACACATTTTTCATTTATCATTAATGTTCTTAAATATCATTAATTTTTTTTTAATTTTTTTATTTTTCCACATAAAATTATATTCTTGTATATCTATGACTTCTTATTTTTCATGAAATTAAAAATAAAAAAGTACATTTCTTCTAGATATTCAAAAAATATTTCTAATGATTTCATAAAACTATTTTTCTTATATGAAATAATATTTTAGTGTTTCTTATAATCAAATGGGGGAATTTTCTCATTATACCATCCACATTCTTTCATTGAATATTTTAAGATTGTGTTTTAAGGAAATTTCCATGAAACATGTTTCTTTTCCCTGGGTTAATTTTCTATGATGAAATTCTGAATGTTTTAATATTTTTATATGAAAAAGAGAAATATTGTAAGTTTGTTAAAAATTATGGTCCCTATAAATGTTTTTTATGATATATGGGTCTGATATAACCCTTTAATCCTTTGGAGAATGATATGTTATCTACAGAAATTATTTTGAAATTAACTAGTGATGTTCTTACATTATAGGCGTTATTGTATGGGTGATTATAAGGGAGTTATGAGTACAATTTCCCGAGATTCCCATATGGTTTTTATATACTTTCTATTAGTTTTAACGTTTTCCTTTAAAAAAGGGAAATTTAAAATGGTTCCTGATTATTGGATCACGTGAATTTTTTCTAATATTAAACATTTACACCATGACTCATGATTTATAAAACATGTTTTTTTATGTATCCATTATGTTATTCCCATGAAATATGATCTTGTTCTAATAACCTAATTCCTATTATATGATCACTTATGATATATTAATGTTATTACCTAAGTTTACCCTTACTGAGATATTGATCCCTCTCATCTTTTGTTTCCATTTTACCGGGTTATGTAGAATAATATTTCTTGTTATATTTTGAGAAGCATATCATGTATGGGAAATTTTTGGTAGATATTGATGGATTATTTTTAAATCAAATATTCTATGTATAATTGAAAAATGTCATTTTCCTGAGAAAAATATGAGTTTTATTTGTTAATGGTTTTTCTTAATTCTCTAAAACTATAAGCCTAAATGATCTTGGATATGTGAGAGACTCAATATTTCTTTTTGACATTGTTATTATGGATGGATAATATTGAGTCACATATCTTGGTATAAAATCCAGTATCTAAATATTTTTTTAGCACTAGATCTAGGATTTTGGGTTTGGGCCATTATAAATGGTTCCCTGAAATATCACTTTTAATATATATGGGTATATAAACAATATGATATATTAATAAAATGATCATAAATATAACACCGACCATATAATGTGATAGTTTGAAGACATCCTGATGAACGATCACAGTTTCCTCGACCACTATTGGAGTGGGATGGGTACTCCAAAATGTAATCATAAAATAGGGGATGAACAGTTTATCATCTATATTAATAATGATGATATTGAATGGAGTGTCAACATTAAAAAAATTTATAGGTGAATGTGTATTGACCACTCAACATTTAAACTATTTTAATGGGATATTTGAATAACATATCATAAAACAAAGTGACCAGGTCATCATTATAATATCCCAATAAGGGTGAACAAGTTATCATAATAATACAAAAATAATGACAAATGGGTTAAAAATGATATCGATTATAGGGTCAACATGTGATCACTACAATCACTAATAAGGTGAAGGTGAAATCATCATAATATAAACCATAATGTTTAAGGGATCATCACCATAAAATAAAGAGTATGGGTGAATATTTTATCACTACTCTGATTATAACCGTTGGTGAAGGAGCTATCATCATAAGAATAATTAACAAACATGGGGAATGGGTTATCACCATAACTATAATCAATAACTATAGTGCAGCTGGTTATATTGTAATAATAAAAATATCAAGGTAAAAAGGAAATTACTAATAAAATAAACCTAAATAAAGGTTAATTAATAATCACTAATAAATATAAACAATATATATTGGAACAAAACCCACTAATAAACATAATCAAAAAATAGAATAATCAAAGTTATGGTGAGTGGATTATTAAACAAGGATTTGGCTCAAACCTGACTAAACACACCCAATAGGATACCTATTTCCCCTGAATGTTTACACATAGAAAATATATATCATGCCCTGATCTTCATTAAAATGACTTTATATCACAAATATTCACCCATCTCAAAGGGTTTCACTAAACTAGTTACTCGTTACAAAGAATACCCATTTCTAGGAAAATTCATCAGCAACCAATCTAATATGATAAATTTCCATTTCCAATGAATATTCAAGGACACCTTACATATATCCATAAATCAATTCAAAATCAATTTCATCCCCCATGTGTTCTATAACCAAGGTCACTCATGATTTTCTCAAGGAAACATGTCTCTTAGTGACCATGACTGCAAATTATAAGGTTAAAAGGATATAACACGGGGTATATAGCCTCTATTTATCACTCAAGAATCATAAAAACTCCATTTTTCCCACATTGGGTCGAATTTAAAATCTTAACAATGATAATTTATCAAAAAATCCATTAAAAACATATAAAATGGTGGAGAAAACTATAGACTACTTACCTCATGTTTATAGATTCAAAATCCTCAAATATATTCAATTGATTTGATCTCATCTTAAGAAATGTAAAAACATGACACACACACCCAATTTACAAATTTCTAGTGAAGAATTATAAAATAGAGAGAAACAATAAGAATATATAAGGGTGAGTGGTTTAACAAACCATTATCCATGGACTGAGATAGATGAAGATAGTATAGGATCTTGTAAAATGGATGAAATCCTTTTTAAATAAGGTAGAATAAAAAATAATGGGTAATTTTTGTATGAATTATGAATAAAAGTGTGAAATTTTTTTCATAAAATTTTCAAATAATAAATTAATTAAAACAAAATTAAAAGAACAGACCAGGAGGCCAAGAAAATATAGATCTTATCCACAAGGTACATAGACTCTCTATTATGTACCCACCCAGGGATCTTCATGTGAATACTGCCCCACCTTATCCACCCCCTTATATTCCTTATATACTAGTTAGGAAATAAAAATTTATTGGGTACCCAATGATATTTTTCATATATGTAAAATTCTAAATAATAGGTCTATTTTTTAAAATCCAATCCATATCCTCCGTCTAGCTCTATAATCATCTAAATACACTAAAATACATTTTGATATAGAAATATCTTATTAATATTTTTCTGTCTCATAATGTGGGCTTCATCTTAAATTCCCTATCATACTGCTACTCATACATTACATTTATCACTTAGAATCATTAGATAAAAACCCGACCACTATATCTGCATATCTGGCTACCTCACCCAAGTCTCATCTCGAATACATATATGTTGGAATGCAACATATACCATGGGTAAAATATTACTTAAAAGGATCTTATCACCCTAATATACTATAAAAATCTATCAGTCCTCAACATTAATCCAAGACTAACTCATCCATTCTATATCAAGAATTATACTAGCACAAATCTAAAGAAATTTCAATAAGAACTATTCTATTTGTCTTTATCAAGGATGGTTTAGATTGAATTGGTCATCAATACCCATTTTAGCTCTTAGAATGATCTATTTCAATGAATTGACCACTTCAACTTCTCCCCCTTTATTAAGATTTATCATAAGTACTGCCAAAATAGAAAAGTATAAGATCATTATTATAGTGTATCTAGCCAATCCCAATAAGATTTGAATTTAAAATACATTAATGGTAGGCTTCTAAGAAACCACTAACTCAACATTCTTAGGGTATATTGATATTCCATCCTCAGATATCATGCTACCTAAGAATCATGCATCCAAGATTTATAAATTACACTTTATAAACATGGTATAAACTCTATGCTCTCTTGATTTTATCAAAAATAATTATAGATATCAATAATGATCCTATCTTATATTAGAGTACAAAAAAATTTCATTAATGAACATAGGAACAAATAAATCCAGATATGGATAGAAAATCCTACTTATAATGGTTAATAAATAGTTTCAATGTATTTTTTAGACTAAATAGAAAAAATGAACTTCATACAATTCATACCTTCTCCCATAAGTAGTACATGGAATGTCAGATAATCTAACCCACAACATGTGACATCCCAGCCTCACATCATTATTAGAGAACTATTTAGATTCTATCACCTTATCGAATAATTATTCTATATGAGAAAATGGATATAGGAATGTAGAACCCCAAGTCAGATTGACTAATATAAGGGGTGAATCAATAGTTTAATTTTAATTATTCTATTTTTAACTCAACCTCTCAATCCTATTAAGTTTCTCAATCCACTCAATTATATCTCATAACATCATAATGAACATGGAAATAATAAGATAGAGTATAACACATAGTATTTATATGGTTTAACATAAACTCATACTCTATTCCATTTTATTAAGACCCCCAAATATGGATTCAACACTATAATCACAAGTTTTTATAATATCAGCTGATTAAAAAACCCATATACAATTATCCATCAATACGATATACACCAAAATTGTAATATTATCTTCAGTGAT
Organism: Viscum album; assembly: GCA_963277665.1. Classification (NCBI taxonomy): domain Eukaryota; kingdom Viridiplantae; phylum Streptophyta; class Magnoliopsida; order Santalales; family Viscaceae; genus Viscum; species Viscum album. The sequence goes on along the minus strand of OY728150.1, from coordinate 1,873,477,759 downwards.
AGGTTATATAAAAAATCAAAATATCCTTCTTCACATTGATCGAATGATATAAATATATTGTTCTTCACCAAGTTTCTTTAGCACCTTTAATAAATTGATCTCCCTCTATAAGAATATTGGATAAACAGACCAGGATTGTGTATAATCATAAAAAACATCAATAAAAGCTTCAAAAGGATTATTAGTATCAAACCTTAATCTAAATTCTAGATGATCAAGATATTCTCATCTTACTGAATACATGTATGTGAAATTATACTCCTAAAAATATCTTTCAAATTCAATAACTTCTCTCCCCTATATATTAATGTATAAATTTTCTTTGTATTTTTAAATTCTCAAAAAATATATTATTTATTCAACCATAAGTATTTCATTGAATTCTCAACTATTTGCTTTATAAAGCTTCTTTTTCTAATCAAATATATGATTCTAATATAGTATTTATAAGTAATTTCTTGTAAATCCCATGTTCTTGTTATACACTTGTGTCTCACCTTGTATTATTTATTCAACTACTTAGTGATTCATGTACTGATGCTTCAAAAATATTATTTTTTCTTATCCTTTTACATATAATGGATGCAGTGAAATATTATCTTCATGAAATTGAAGAAACATATAATTTATATATCACTAAAATTGAAAAGTATTATTTCTCCTACATAAAAACACATTAGATGTTTGAAACATATTTTTACAAAATGTCCATTCACATTGCTCAAATGATTCTCTGTATATGAGATATTATACATGAATTGACTCAGCTTGGGAAAAAATACTTTATATCATAATAATATATTCTCTAATAATAATAATAATCACACGTAACATAATAATTACATGGTATTTATAAGTTATATATCAAATGATTAGCGCATCTTATTCTTGAAAAATATAGTTAACCATGCATCTCATGGGATGATAAAAAGGTTTGGCTCTCTTTTATGTATTTCATGGCTATAAGATATCACCACATACAAAGAATTTCATGGTAGATTTAGCATGTATCACATGAATCATAAAAAATTTCCTACATATTGTATTCACATATAATTTTTCAAACTCATCTTATCATTTAATTTTTATTAAAAAACTATTTTTAAAACTCATCTTTATAGGTCATTTTCATTTATAGAAGGATATTTTCATCAAGTATACATTATCTATATCATTTCACATAGAATTATCTCATATAATCTTTGTAACTATGAATAAATAAACATTACCAACCTAAACAACAGGGAGTGTGTGTATGTTCACATATTGTTCTCCCTTTGCAAAGCGGCCTTGCATACTATTGTTCATGGTTCATAGAATTATTTACACAGCCATATCCCATTGTTCCAACACTATTTAGATGATATCACTTAGAGATAATTATAAAATGTGGTCAATTGACATGAAAAACCAAACTCTAAGGTTTAAGATGATATAGGAATTGATCAAACCAGACATATTCATTAGATCAGCTGCTATCATTATTTTATTAACTTTTTCAACACATTAAAAGTTTCTTTATTATAATATATACCACATCTATCTTTATAGTGGATATACTGTACTTTATAAGTGATTCTACATCAGACACTACTTATACATGGAAGAGGGGTTGGCTCCCAGACACACTCACATGCATGACTCATAGGTTACACCTCCTCGTGTTGTCTCTCCAACGCTCATACGTACTTCCTCACCTATGCACACATGCCTACCTATTCACTAACTTTTAATTTTTTGTTACATCCATGTGATATATCTCTCCATGTATCTCTATGTTTGTGGGCTTAAATAGAAATTGACATTATCTTTCCTTCCTTGGTAGGGCCAGATTGAAATGGGCCGATCTTAATTTATTAGACTATTTTTTGTAAAATACAACTCCACATATAGTAAAATAAACAATAAGTGTAAAATCATTATAATACATGTACACTGTATAAAATACCTTCTAAAAAGTATTCTAAATTTTCCTTGATACTTCTTAATGTAAGTTCAACAAAAACTGATTTTTTCACCATTTTTAACAAATCTTCACTAATAAACATTCCATGCTTAATTTTTCCATGTTTTAAACAATTTTATTTTTAAAAAAACCATTAGGACTTGTTCTAATAATTAATACCATATTTTAAAATTTATGAATAAATATTTCCCACTTTTTGTTGATAAAATCCCTTTGGGTTTTTTAAGTTGTAGTCTTATGAAACTTATTATCTTAGATGCATTATAAAAAATGAAATATTATATCAACTCGTAAATCCATAACAGAACTACAAGAATAAAAAAATACTTATTTAAATCAACATTATGTATTGACTTTATGAAACATGGATAACAAATAAAACATTTATTCTTAAACCAATCACTTTGGATATTTAATCTCCCCCGTTGAATTTTTATCAATACTACTTCAATTTATAAATTCAACATTCCTCTTCCCCTTATTGAAAATAAATATAAATTTGTAATATAGTTCTTCTCATATCACTAATATTATTCGCATTACATCATGAAACCCTATTCTCCTATATTTATTTTACAATCATAGCTCAAACAACTTGTGAGAGGTGGATGACATCATGTGATGTTCCTTTTCAACGAGATTTTAGCTAGACAACCGCATTTCTACATGGGAAAAACCATTTTAGAAAAATATATTGTATAACTAATGGGATTTGTTCTTTCTAGAAATTATGTAACATGGGATCCCTACCTCAGATAACTCACTCCTACAATTTTATAGTGGATTAAAAACATAAAATCATGAAATATATCCATCACGCACTAATTTTATCAAATAAATCATAAAGTTAAGGTAAAAATATAAATCTTGCCATTTTTATCATAGTATCAACTCCCCCTAATAATAATAATAAAATCATTCAAATTAGAAATAATATATTGATTTTCATGTCACATATTCCAATTTATATACATTTTTTCAAGAATTTTACATTCACTATATATTGAATATTTAATAGCATCAAATAATCTATTCTACCCTCAACAGATAAATCCATCTCCTTAAATTCCATAAATTTTAGTACAAAGAATATAGATAATAGAAGATTAAGTGACCTATTATATTCCTCAAAAGTATCATTGAGGTTGGGAGTTTTCTCTTAACCTAGACTTCTCTTTTCTTAAAAATTCATCTGTTATTTTTCTATCAATAAACTTAACATGTTGATTTCTAATATTCTCTTATTGAAATACATTCTTGTCTAAATTAATTATCTTTACCTCAGTAATTATGTAAATTTATTTCTTGTTTATTATATCATTATTTCCATACTCTCTTCTTGGGTGCTAGGATTGACATAGAATTCGTCATCCCATGCCCATTTTGTGACACCTAAGATTAAATTATAGTAAGTGAACATTCTATTTTAGTATAATCTATAATAAAATTAAAATTTTAATATTTATTTGTACAAAAACCAAATTTTCTAGGATGAATATTGATCTTGACCGTACTAGGTCAAAATAATCTTAGAATTAGTTTTTTAAATTATCCATTATAAATAAGCTTTTATGAATAATTGAAAATTTAATATTAAACTATTCATAATTTTTTAATAATAATGTGTTATAATAATTAACCTTTCATATATTTTTAATTTGATTAAAATAAAGATATGATTATTTGCAGGTAAAAACATGTATTATTCATAAAACCGTTTTTTAAATGCATACTTTCTTACCATTTTAATTAATTAAAATAATCTATAGTAATGAAGGATTTGAATAATTTTATAGATTATAAATATAACTATATTATTTTAAATAAATATATTTCCTATTAAAATTTATATAGTTAATGTAATACCATCTTATGATTTAAAAAATAATTTCTTCAGAAACCACTTGTTCTCACATTTTAATGGTTTATTTTAAATTAAATTCAACCAGTTAAATTAGTTGAATTTGATGAAATAAATTGCATCATTGGAATCAAAATAATTAATATTAGTTAATAAGTTCGAATTCATTTTTTCATTATGAATAATAATCGTTGTAAATATTTGTCATCTCGGTATGGGTAAATTAGGTACGACGAGGTTAAAACTATGGGTTTAAGTTTTAAAATATATATAACACATGAATTAATCCTATGGGATGAGTTTTATTAAACCAATGGTAATATTATAGATTTAAATAATTTATTTTAATCATTATTTTGAATTTGGGAACCCAAGATTGATTTTTTTGAAATATAAGTTATATTTTATTCAATTAAAAACAATTTTTTAGTCTTTCTCTAACGACTCATCCCCTAGGGCCTGTTCTGTGACTACCCCAAGCCTGCCTTCCATAGGAAAGAGGATCGAGACTAGCACTGAGTGGGAATATCCCTAAAAAGAAAGGCATTTCCTTTAAACCTGTACACATGAAAAAAAATCAAACTGTGTAAAGTAAAAAAAAAAAGTAAACCTCAACTGTCACTGAGACAACTGCTGAGAGTACAAAACAAATTTAAAGTGCAAAGGGGCCAAAATAAAAGCCCAAAACCAAAAATTAATGTAAAAATTCCACATTCCATCTACTCGATATGATACCTGAAGGGTAGGTGAAGGGTAGTTGCATGTAGCTATAGAAGTACGCTTGTCTGTCCCGTCTCACTGTGCACCACCTGGTAATAGACCATCAAGGTCTCTGTCAAAGTTTCAATCACCGGTATGAGACACGACACATGTGGGAAAACCCTGTGTAGGGGAAAGTAACAAAAACACTGTAGGGACCCCAAACCATGAAGGAAATACCACAAATAAATACCACAAAGAAATAAAATAAATCAAAGACAACTCACATCAGGTATAAATCAGTAGATAAAAAGTATGATTATCAGTCGTAAAGATAAATCATATTGTACTACTAAGGACTCATCCCAGATGATCACTAAGGTTCTCTTAGCTACAGGACCATTGAGGTCCACTCAGCTACTGGACCACTAAGGTCTAATGGGCTACTGGACCAATGAAGTCTGCTCCACTATTGGACCACTGAGGTCTTCTTGGCTAGTGGACCATAAAGGGTCCCTTGGCTAATGGACTACCGAGGTCCGCTAAGCTACTAGACCACTAAGGTTTGCTTGTCATATCCTTCACGTCATAGCCAACCATAGGATTCCCACTCTCTAGTGCACTTGATTATGGGAGAATCTACTCCTCAAGCCATCATTTGTATATCAACTATCACGAAAACTCACATAAATTGTACTCAAAGGATTGTCTCGTCGCCTGGGTCCCAACTCCACAGATGGTACATCAATCATACACCCATTCTTAATAATATTAATGTATTAGTAAACAGGGGTTGGTTGCATCCGGACCTAGACTGACTTAGTCAGACCGACATGACCAACCCAACCTGGGGGTCCTGCACAAACCAACCTAGTTCCGCTGACCAGACCCAACCCAGTTTGGTTTTGGGCAACCCATCCTGGTTTGGCATAGTTTCAAGGAAAATTGGGCCTTGCTAGACCCAAACTTGTTCCGTCGTAGGGCAGCCCACCAGGTCGCCCCACAACCCAGTTCTCATCTTGTCTGGTCCAACTTAGTTAGACTGGTTCTGACCTACTAGGTCGCCCATCATCCCAGTTTCCCATCCGACACGGCCCCCAATTTGGCGAGCTGGTTCTTCTCCATCGTGGGTCACCCAACATCCATGTTTACTCCACCGGCCAAACCCACATCTGAGGGTCGGCTTAGGTCTAGCCCATATGTCACACTGGCCTCTTATTCTCATATCCACGCATCCTGTTGAGGTCGGAAGCCTCCCCTCCACACATGTTCCAGTGTGGACCATGTGCCATCACACGCTGCAGACCGCCCCTCTAGCCGCTTAAATCGATGTAGCGCCCAATTGGCATCTCCCCCTACACCACCGCAACCTCTACTACCTAAGGCCTCCACCACCTCGATGCGTCACCAGGGCACTCTACCTCCCACTTGTGGATGCCGCCGCTGTCCATGTCCATATTTACCAGCACTGGTGTAACGCCCCGACCCCAGTTATCCAGAGTCGGTACATTATTACATAACATTGGCATGATCACAAGAAATATTAAGTCTCGAAAGACCGATTCGTTTAGTAGTCTTGGAAACACTAGATACATTCATAAAGTTTACATTACATCATAAATTGAAAATTACAACAACATATTGTCTCCACACTCATATCCACTTATACTATCCCTGTAGGTCATTCATAAAATACATCTTCATATCTTGGGAAAAATAAAACATAGAAAGGGGTGAGCTCAAATTCCCAGTAAGGATAACAATATAGCGTAATCTTATATAAATAATCAAAAACATGTAAGGCAATGTATAACTAAAACAAAAGCCTTTTAAACTTGAACTTCAGCATAATATGGAAAAAATAAATTGAAATAATGGCATTTACGTATTCACATGGATATTCTACTAGTCGAATAATCACATGCAATATCAATATCCACTTTCATAATGATGGAATGCATAATGCCAGATTATCATTACCACATAGCCAAGTCCTCGTGCCAAGACTAAAAATAAGATTTTGTCAAGGCCTTGTGCGAAGACACTTGTTTGTATCATGAGACCTACTGATGCATTGAGGAGCTATAGAAGGCTCCACCCGTCACATATTAAGTCTAATGCATTCCTCATATGAACAAGTTTAAACATAACATAAACATTCGTATTAAAACTAGAATACGAAATGTCAATACTTTCTCCATAAACCATGAATGGTATAAAAAAATACATCCATAGTAAAACATATCACAAAACATTCAATACAATATGGAAGTTTTGTATCATAATAAATAAACATCAAACAATCTTAAAATCCATCAAAGGATGTTGATATAGATGAAATCAAAACTATTTGAGAGAAATATCTCATTTTTGAAAACATTTAAAAGTCACATAATTATAAAATAAAACATTTACTTTGAAAATATCATTATAAGGTTTTGAGGGATTCTTCTAAGATTTTATAATGGTAGAAAATATCCACACCCACCGTATAAGTTAAAAAACATTCTTACCTTAATTCTGTCGAAAAGGTTAAAAAGGACCTTGTTTGGAAAACGACAGAAAGATTCCTTTATAAACTTCTTATAAAAATTCAAACAAGGGTATAAATTACTTTAACCCATATTTTGTAAAATATGAAGAATGTTTTGAAATACATTTTTAATAAACATGGATACAGATGAAAAAGAGGTCCCGGTAGATATATACGTATAAACAACCTCGGATAATGAAGAGATTGTGAAATAAACCCTTACCAATTTGGTAACTTACAAAACATAAATCCTATCAAATAAGTATCATACAATGAATATGTAAATACACATATATTAAAGTTTATTACACAAGGAATACAATTATGGGAAGTACATACACCACACAAAAGTTAATAGTGGCAATATGACATGAATCTCACGGGAATAAAGAGTGTGATAAAACCTCTTACCTTGTACTTTTCCTTGGTTGGGGGTAGGTTTACCTCCTATATAATGGTGAAATAACTTTTATTAAATTATACAAGAATCATATACATTAATATGATATCATATATGATCTTTTAACATTGCTTTGTTAATAATATCTTAGTATTAACGTCGTTTCAGGTGTTAACTTACTCGTATATATTTTGTTACATAAGCCGTGTTTGTTATGGATAGGTTGTATCTTATTCATATCCATAATTATATCATATCCTTAAACATTATTTTTAATCATTAAATGATAATTAGTCTTGAATGGATAAGATGGGGAATGAATCTCAACGCGTTCGTGGAGACGGTAGTCTGTACGTACGCACGAGCGACAATATCATTCTTTTGATATATAATTGGATGTTATATCATATATAAATAATCATTATCATGTTATATTTATTATTTACATGAATTACACATCATTATTATACCCATCCAAATAATAATTTATTGAATAACAATTACACCACGACGTGGAGACGGTAAGTCGTACGTACGCACGTATGGTGACATGTCATTCAAAGGATGGATAGAATACTCAATATAGTTACACCATATTTATAATAAAATCACAGTATATATAAGATACTAGAGTTATTATTTTATAATGGGAATAACAAATAATGAAGAATTTGAAGAAGAAAGGAACTTGAAAGAGGGTGGTGAAAACATTACCTCTTCTTCGGGTTCTTCCTTTTGATTTGATCAAAACGGATTCTTAGGTTGGATTTCTGATCAAAATAAGGCCTCTAGGATGAAGTGAGGGAATTTGAGAGAGTATTTGAGTGGGGTTTGGACGATCCAAAAGGCTTTGAATTTGTGAATTAGTGAGAAGGGTGAGTGCCCTTTTATAAGAGAGGTGAGGGGCACCTTTGGAAAAGATAGAAATATTATTTTATAATAAATTAATATTAGGTTTATAATGGCTCCAAATTAGATTATTTAAAGTTTAGGGTGGGTATGGGTCACAAAAAACTCAACCAATAGAATTTAGACAGGTTTGGGTCATTATATTAACCATATATTTTAGTTTTAACACTTAGTTAATTAGTTTGACACTTACCATGTCACATTGTATTTTTATATTATATAGTTAATAAACATAATATATGCATCCAAGAGACCCCCAAGTAGTCCATTAATGATACACCTATCATGATAAAATTCTTTTGGCCGAACCTAAAATTTTTAGGAATAGAATATAAATTAATAATATAATATTTTTTTTAAAAACTCTTTTATGTCAATTTTGACAATATTGGGTATTTTGTTTTTGATAATTTCAATACAGCATTATTACTTAGAAAAGAATTTATATAACCAATCATAATATGTCAAATTAATCTAGAAAATTTTTGGAATTCATAAAAAGTCTAAAATTACATTTATTTTTATATTTATAATATCAATTATTTTAATATTTTATTAATTAGGTAATTACTGCATCACCATTGTGTCATAGATAAATTAAAGTATTTAATGTCTAAAAATTATAAATAAAATACCATTATGTAGGAAATATTTTTATCTTTCTAATGGACATTTACAATCGAATTTATCATATGTATAATCCTATATTAAAAATGTTTTAGTAAATAAACTTTGATTTTAACTCTTTTAACTCTTCTTTGAATTAAATAATAATAAATGTCCTAATCTAATCCAAGTGGACCTAAATTATAATATTTTATTCCTAATGTTGTTTTTGGTCAAGATACACTTGTATAATAGAATTAATACATGTTTTATGGTAATATTAATATCATTTTTACCCTTAATTACCCTATTTACTTTTAACCGTGGTAAATAAAAGTAAAAAGATACTATTCAACAAAAATTATTTTCATCTCATTGAATCACATTTTACTCCTTTATATTAACTATGTCTCTTGGATTTTCAAAATTCCACTCACAGAAGCGGTAAAATTAGGTTTTATGTGAATTTTCATTTTCTCTTAGGTGGTGGGTAAAAGGAGGTGAAAAAGTTCAATAAAATTTTTATATAACAAAAATTATTCTAAAATAACTCCAATGAATTACATTTAACTTATATAGGTACTATGTATCTATTTTGACATTAATTAAATTTAAATAAAACAAATAATTATTTAAATAACAAATTCGGTTTTAAACTATAACTCGGTGTTTTTTCACTATTCATCAAAAATTGAAAGTTTTCAGAAAAATACCAAAATTTCACCCTTGGATAATTTAGATTTTCTGAATACAAAAATGAAGTCCATTTTGAAAGATAAAATTTATAAAATTTCAAAAATTGGGTATTACTATTCATAACGGCTAGTTTGATTGGTTTTTGTGTGTGTGTTAGAACTCGAAGTTGCGTTCTACACACGCTACGGTATTATTCAAAGGGAAGCGTACCGTGGAAGTTTGGGGTGTTACATTCTCCCCTACTTCAAATAATTTCTTCCCCAAAATTTTCTAGAATACTATCGCATGAAAAGAATCGGGTGGTTCTTCATCATAAGTTCATCAGGTTCCCACGTTGCTTCTTCCATCTTATGGTTTCTCCACAAAACTTTTACCCGAAGACTCGTCCGGTTTCTCAGTACTTGTTCTCCCGTATCAAGAATCTAGACGGGATCTTCACAATAAGACAGATCGAGTACCAGTTATAATTCCTCATAGATGAGTACATGTGTTGGGTCAGGCATGTATTTCCTCAACAGTGATACATTGAACACATCGTGAACTTTCGAGAGACTTGACAGCATTGCCAAACGGTAAACTACAGCCCCAATTCGCTCTAGAATTTTGAAAGTTCTGATGTACCTGGGACTGAATTTACCTTTCTTGCCGAAACGTATAACTCCCTTCCATGGAGATACCATCAAGAAAACATGATCTCCTACCTAAAATTCCAAATCCTTCCATCGGTTGTCAGCATAGCTATTCTGCCTACTTTGAGCTGCTTTGATGTGGTTTTAGATTACCTTTACCTTCTGCATCGTTTTCTCCACCAGTTCTGGGCCTACAAATTTTCATTCACCAACGTCATCCCAACAGGTTGGTGTGCGACATCTCTTTCTGTATAACGCTTCATATGGTGCCATTTGAATACTCATATAGAAGCTATTGTTATAGAAAAATTCTACCCAAGGTAAATATTGATCCCACATACCCTGAAAGTCAAGTGAGTAGGATCTAAATGTGTCTTCTAAGGTTTGAATAGTCTATTCTGATTGTCCATCTGTTTGAGGGTGGTAGGCAGTGCTCAAATGAAGTTCAGTATCCAAGGCCTTATGAAGACTCTTCCAGAATCCTGAAGTAAAACGGGGATCACGATCAGAAATAATCGATAGGGGTACTCCATGAAGTCTCACAACTTCATTAATATATAGTCTTGCTAGACGTTCCAGTGGTAGATCTTCTCTTATAGCAAGAAAATGTGCTGACTTAGTAAGACAATCAACAATAACCCATATTGCATCATTACTTCTAGGAGTCTTTGGTAGTCCCATGACAAAGTCCATCATGATATTATCTAATTTCCACTCTGGTATGGGAAGAGGTTGCATGACTCCTCCAGGCTATTGCCTTCCAGCTTTCACTTTTTGACAAACAATACATTTTGACACAAAATCAACAATCTCCCTCTTCATATTGTCCCACCAAAAAATGTTCCTTCAAGTCTCTATACATTTTGGTGCTCCCAGGGTGTATAGAGAAATTGGAACGATGAGCATCATCAAACAATTCCCTTTTTAGATCAGGTATATTGGGAACACAAAGCCTCTTCCCAAATTTCAAAATTCCATCTTCATACCCAAAGTCATTCAATAACCCATCATTCACAGCTTTATTCTTCTTTTTAAACTCTTCATCACCGGTCTGAGAACTCTTTATCCTTTCTAGTAAAGATGGTTTAGCAACCATTTGATAAATTATTGATGTTTCACCTTCCATGGTAATTCCCATATCAATTTTCACTAGATCCATGAAAATAGGATCCCTTTCAATTCTTATCATGTTCAAAACTCCATGATCTTTTCTACTCAAAGCATCAACCACCCTATTTGCCTTCCTCGGGTGGTAGTGTATCATGCAATCATAATCCTTGAGTAGTTAAATCCATCTCCTTTTCCCCATGTTGAGTTCTTTTTGTTAGAAAATATACTTCAAACTCTTGTGATCAGTATAAATGTCACATTTTTCACCATAGAGGTAGTGCCTCCATATCTTCAAAGAAAATACCACAAGTGAAACTCGAGATCATGAGTAGGATATTTTTTCTCATGAATTTTCAACTATCGTTATACATAGGAAATAACCCTATCATTCTGCATAAGGACACAACCATGTCCTTTCTTCGATGCATCACTATAAATAACGAACCCATCATTCCCCAATGGTAGAGTCAATATAGGATCATTGACTAATATTATATTCAGTTTTTCGAAACATTCTTCACACTCTTTTGTCCAAACAAATTTAACCCCTTTACGTGTGAGCTTTGTTAATGGGTTAGCCAACCGGGAAAAATTCTGGACGAAACGTCGATAATAACCTACTAAACCAATAAAACTGCGTACCTCGGTTATACTCGTTGGTGCTGGACATTCTTTTATTGCTCTTGTCTTTAAAGGATCAACAGAGATTCCATCCTTGGAGACAATATGGCCAAGAAAAGAGATCTCCTGAAGCCATAATTCACACTTGCTAAACTTCCCCTATAATTCATGTCTTCTAAGATTCTTCAGGATAATGCGCAAGTTATTTTCATGATCTTAGTAGCTTTTGTAGTATACCAAGATATTATCAATAAATACCACCACAAAATCATCGATATATTCCTTGAAAACTCTATTCATTAGATCCATGAATATAGAGGGTGCATTAGTCAGCCCAAAATGCATTACCGTAAACTCGTAATGCCCATACCTTGTTCAAAATACTGTTCTCGGAATGTCTTCCTTCTTCACACACAACCGATGGTATCCAGATCGAAGGTCAATCTTTGAAAATATTGAGCTCCATGCAATTGGTCAAATAAATAATCAATGTGAGGTAGGGAATACTTGTTCGTTATTGTTATAGCATTGATATCCCTGTAGTCGATACATAAACTCATAGATCCATCTTTCTTTTTAACAAAAAGAAAACAGGGGATCCCCATGGATAAAAACTAGGGCGAATAAATCCCTTATTACTCAATTCCTCTAGTTGTTTCTTTAGTTCAACTAATTCCACAGTGGCCATTCTATAAGGGGTCTTCGATATAGGCCTTGATCCAGGAATTAAACCAATGGAAAACTCAACTTCTCGTTCTATAGGATGTCCAGGTAAATCTTCCGGAAACACATCTATATATTCTTTCACAATAGGTACATCCTCTATTTGAACATTCCGTTCCTCACCCACAATCATTTCATTCTATTCCTCCAATATAGTTGAATTAAGTTGAGCTATTGGGGGTGGATCTAGATAAGAGTTAGGTGGTGACGATTCTGCTCTAAAGATAAGGTGTTCCTTGTCATTATCATCAAAAATCGTAACCTCCTTCTTCTTACAATAAATCTTCGCATCATGGTCTGAAATCTAATCCATACTGAGGATTATATCAAACTCAATCATGGGTATGACGATGAGATCATCAGATAAAGAACATTTATGTGCTCTAATGGGGGATGATTCACAAAACTTTGTTTAAATGATACTTTCCTTAGGAGTTTTAACTGAAAACTACCTTGTTAAATCAAATTGGAAATATCTAATTTTCTTAGCAAACTGGGATGATATGAAACAATTCTATGATCCAGAATCAAATAATTCATTTTCTAAACTTGAGAAACCATTAAATTACCTGCCACCACATCTTTCGGGGCTTCTACCTCAACAGTAGTGACAGCATAAGCTTGGCCTTGATCCCTTGTCCTTTTCTGAGGTAAGTTCACATGACGCTTAGGACATTAATTTTTATAATGTCCCATCTCCCTACAATTCTAGCATTGGACATCGGTAGCTTCCTTCTTCCCCTTGCAATCCCGAGCTTGGTGGCCTTTTTCACCACACTTGTAACAGACTCCCATTCCTTTTAAGCAAGTACTGGGGTGTTTCTTCCCATATTTACCACAGGATGGATATTCAACCTTTCCCTTCTTCCCCTTATTTCCATTACCAGATTGATCAGCAGATCTCTTCTTCTCTTGCTTTTCTTTAAAGTCATAAGACTTTGAGAATTCCTTTTCTTTCTTTATAGCACATGAGACAATGTCTTCATATGATGAGAAGGATTGTGAGACTAATGCTTGACGGAGAAATAGTTTTAACCCATAAAAGAAACGATCAATATTACTTTTTGGGTTATGTATATAATCTCCAGCAAACCTTGCTAACATTGTAATGTTAGCCTCATACTTTGTGACATTCTCATACTCCTTTTGTCTCAGACTCAGAAATTTCCTTTCCATATCTTCTTGATGGTCATGAGGAATGTATTTTTCTAATAAAATCTCATCGAACTCCCTCCATTCCATATTTTATACTTCATCATCTTCCTTCGTGTTTTGAATCAATGGCCACCATTGATCAGCATCTCCAGTGAGGTGATAAACTACCATGACAACTTTTTCCCTTTCACTACTCCCCAAAGCCTGAAATATTGTCTCTAGGGAACTTATCCATTGCTCAGCTACTAATGGATTTGTACTCCCATTGAATGTTGGTGGTTGCTACCTCATGAAGTGATCTAACATTGATCTTGCATGTTGTGGACCAGGGTGCTCCATACGGGTAAGGTTATTATTCATAACCTGAGTGAGTTGTCCCAGTATGGTGATTAGTTGATCAGCACCAGTTGCATCACCAGCTCCACTATAATTATCTTGAGTAGGAGTGAAATCCCTACATGGAGTGCGTGCATTGATATGGTTTCCATTTATTCCACTAGGATCCATTTCTAAACAATGGCATAAACTAGATCAGTTTATGAATCAAAATACATAATTCCATACTGGTAAAACACTTAACATAAATTTAACTATTTATGGATATAATCTATAATCATAAAAAAAATTCTTTGAGGAAGTATATAATCATAAACCCTTCATAATGATTTGTAAATAAAATGAGAGTTATCCTAAGAATATCCCTCGGGAGTGTTGTAACCAAGAGTGCATCAAGGCCAGTTGTCGTGCACCAATTCCCGTTCGAGTCTAGATCAAAGCTGTGTTTTCAGGTTTTACCCCTAGGTACATCTGTGCCATATCCACCTCTACCTACTCATATCCAGATGGGGATGTATTTCTCAGAAAACATACAAAATCTCTACAATACCAAAATTCTAAGAAGTTATTTTATACTAATCCTCAAATTCCATCTTAGATCTATGTGCTCTAATCAATGTTTATCTAAATCTAGCTTCCAAGGTTTGTACTAAACTTTCTCTGATACCAACTGTAACGCCCCAACCCCAGTTACCTAGAGTCGGTACATTATTACATAACATTAGCATGATCACAAGAAAGATCAAGTCTTGAAAGACTGATTAGTTTAGTAGTCTTGGAATCATTGAATACATTCATAAAGTTTACATTACATCAAAAATTTAAAATTACAACAACATCTTGTCTCCACACTCATATCCACTTATACTATCTCTGAAGGTCATTAATAAAATACTTCTTCACATCCTGGGAAAAATAAAACATAGAAAGGGGTGAGCTCAAATTCCCATGAAGGATAACAATATAGCGAAAACATTTATATATAAGCATAAACATTTAAGGAAATGTATAACTAAAACAAAAGCCTTTTAAACTTTAACTTCAGCATAATATGGCAAAAATAAAATGAAATAATTCCATTTACTTATTCACATGGCTATTCTACTAGTCAAATAATCACATGCAATATCAATAACCACTTTCATAATGATGGAATACATAATGCCAGACTATCAAAACCACATATCCAAGGCCTTGTGCCAAGACTACAAATATGATTTTGTCAAGGCCTTGTTCCAAGACACTAGTTTGTCTCATGAGGCCTACCGATTCATCAAGGAGCTATTTCGGGCTCCACCCGTCACATATTAAATCCAATGCATTCCTTATATGAACAGGTTTAAACATAACATAAACATTCTTATTAAAAATAGCATATGAAATGTCAATAATTTCTCTATAAACCATGAATGGAATAAAAATAATACATCCACAGTCAAACATATCACAAAACCTTCAATACAATATGTATGTTTTGTATCATAATAAATAAACTTCAAATAAGCTTAAAATCCATCAAAGGATGTTGGCATAGATGAAATCAAAACTATTTGAGAGAAATATCTTTTTTTAAATCATTTAAAATTCACATAATTATAAAATAAAACATTTACTTTGAAAATATCCTTATAAGCTTTTAAGGAAAGCTTCTAAGATTTTATAACAGTGGAAAATAGCCTCACCCAACGTATAAGTTAAAAAAACATTCTTACCTTAATTCTGTCGAAAAGGTTTAAAAGGACCTTGTTTGGAAAACGACGAAAATATTCCTTTATAAACTTCTTATGAAAAGTAAAACAAGGGTATAAATGACTTTAACCCGTATTCTAAAAAATATTAATAATGTTTTGAAATACATTGTTATGAAACATGGATGTGGATGATAAAGAGGTCCCAGTAGATATTTATGTATAAACAAACTCGGATAATAAAGAGATTGTGAAATAAACCCTTACCAATTTGGTAACTTATGAAACATACATCCCATCAAAGAAGTATCATACAATGAATATGTAAATACACATATATTAAAGTTTATTACGCATGGAATACAATTACGGGTAGTACATACACCACACAAAAGGTAATACTGGCAATATGACATGAATCTCACGGGAATAAAGAGTGAGATGAAAACTCCGTACCTTGTACTTTTCCTTGGTTGGGGGTAGGTTAAACTCCTGTATAATGGTGAAATAATTGTTATTAAATTATACACGAATCATATACAATAATATGATATCATATATGATCTTTTAATATTGCTTTGTTAATAATATCTTAGTATTATCGTCATTTCGGGTGTTAAATTACTCGTATATGTATTGTTACATAAGCCGTGTTTGTTATGGATAGGTTGTATATTATTCATATCCATAATGATATCAAGCCCTTAAACATTATTTTTAAATCATTAAATGAGAATTATTCTTGAACGGATATGATGTGGAATGAATCTCATCGCGTTCGTGGAGACAGTAGTCCGTACGTACGCACGAGCGACAATATCATTATTTTGATATATAATTGCATGATATATCATATATACAGAATCATTATCATCTTATATTTATTATTTACATGAATTACACATCATTATTATACCCATCCAAATAATAATTTATTGAATAACAATTACACCACGACATGGAGACGGTAATCCGTACGTACGCACGTATGGTGACATGTCATTCAAAGGATGGATAGAATACTGAAATGGTTGTACCATATTTATAATAAAATCACAGTATATATAAGATACTAGAGTTATTATTTTAGAATGTTAATAACAAAGAAATAAGAAGTTGAAGAAGAAAGGAACTTGAAAGAGGGTGGTGAAAACATTACCTCTTCTTCGGGTTCTTCCTTTTGATTTGATCAAAAGGGCTCATTAGGTTGGATTTTTGATCAAACTAAGGCATCTAAGTTGAAGTAAGGGAAGTTGAGAGAGTATTTGGGTAGGGGTTGGTTGAGAAAAAAGGCTTTGAATATGTGAATTAGTGAGAAGGGGGAGTGCCCTTTTATAAGAGGGGTGAGGGTCACCTTTGGAAAAGCTGGAAATATTATTTTATAATAAATTCATATTCGGTTTATAATGTCTACAAAGTGGATTATTTAAAGTTTAAGGTAGGGATGGGTCTAAAACCACTCAATCAATATAATTTAGACAGGTTTGGGTCATTTTATTAACCTTATCTTCTAGTTTTAACTCTTAGTTAATTAGTTTGAAACTTACCATGTCACTTTGTATTTTAATATTATATAGTTAATAAACTTACTATATACATCCAAGAAACCCCCAAGTGGTCCATTAATGATGCACCTATAATGATTCAGGTCTTTTGGCCGAACCATATATTTTTAGGAATATAATATAAATTAATAATATAATATTTGTTTTAAAAACTCTTTTATGTCAATTTTGACACTATTTGGTATTTTGTTTTTGATAATTTTATAACAGCATTATTACTTCGAAAAAAATTTATATAACCAATAATAATATGTCCTATTAACCTAGAAAATTATTGGAATTCATAAAAAGTCTCAAATTCCATTTATTTTGATATTTATAATATCATTTATTTTAATATTTTATTAATTAGGTAATTACTGAATCACCATTGTGTCATAAATGAATTTAATTATTTAATTTCTAAAAATTATAAATAAAATACCATTATGTAGGAAAACTTTGTATCTTTCTAATTAACATTTAAAATTGAATTTATCATATGTATAACCCTATATTAATTTTTTTTTACTAAATAAACATTGATTTTAACTCTTTTAACTCTTCTTTGAATTGAATAATAATAAATGTCCTAATCTAATCCAAGTGAACCTCAATGGTAATATTTTATTACTAAGGTTGTTTTTGGTCGAGATACACTTTTCCAATAGAATTAGGACATGTGTTAGGGTAATATTAATATCATTTTTACCCTTAATTACACTATTTACTTTTAACTGTGGTAAATAAAAGTAAAAATTTACTATTCACCAAGAGTTATTTTCATCTCATTGAACCACATTTTAATCCTTGGTATTAATCGTGTCTCTCGAGTTTTGAAATTCCACTCATAGAAGCGGTAAAATTACGTTTTTTGTGAATTTTCAAATTCTCCTAGGAGGTGGGTAAAAGACGGTAACAAAGTTCAATAAAATTTTTATATATCTAAAATTATTCTAAACTAACTCCAATGAATTACATTGAACTTATATAGGTATTATGTATCTATTTTTACCTTAATTAAATTTAAATAAAATAAATAATTATTTAAATAAAAATTCGGTTTTAAACTATAACTCGGTGTTTCTTCACTATTCATCAAA
Organism: Viscum album; assembly: GCA_963277665.1. NCBI lineage: Eukaryota > Viridiplantae > Streptophyta > Magnoliopsida > Santalales > Viscaceae > Viscum > Viscum album. The sequence goes on along the minus strand of OY728150.1, from coordinate 1,873,459,180 downwards.
AATTGAAAGTTTTCAGAAAAATACCAAAATTTCACCCTAGGCTAATTTCAATATTCTGAATCCGAAAATGAAGTCCATTTTGAAAGAAAAAATTTATAAAATTTAAAAAATTGGGTATTACTATTCATAATGGCTAGTTTGATTGGTTGTTGTGTGTGTGTTAGAACTTGAAGTTGCGTACAACACACGCTACTCTATTATTCAAAGGGAAGCGTACCATGGAAGATTGGGGTATTAAAACTGGTGTGTCGGTGGTCTCCTCTGTGGGCCACCATACTCGCTCCATTTGTCTTTTTTCTAATATTTCTACACTTTCAGGTTTCTCGTGGAACCACTGTCACTACCACATACTGCTTTATATTTTTTCATCGCTTTGGGGGTCCAACTTCAATTGGAATACCCCTGGAAAAGATCAAATGTGACCTCGTGGGTCCATTGATGGAGAATAAGGAGAGAGAGAGTGGGGGGGATCATAGGGAACACCCAAAGAACAAACTGGTCATTATTCGTGTCGGCCAAGAATTGTTCTTATCATCGGGATCACGAATCATAATTCAAATCACCATGATTTAATTCCTGATATCAAACCCACAATAATATTTCCCAATCCTACCAAAATATTTCATCCATGGATCCACTAGTTAGTGATTTGATCTGCATTATTCAATTTGAAGGGAATAACATTGGTAAACCATCACTCAGATTTAAAACCCTACTTGGGAAAAGGATATCGGTTGAGGAATATTACTTGTTTCCATTTTTCGATCTTCGGTTCCAATTCTCCCTCTAAGGGTATCATTGTTTCTTTCTTATTCGCAAGAGTTTGTCATTGGATATGTTTCCTTCATCATTATTTATATGAATTCTAGTGTTTTTCATCAACACTGAATACCTATTTAATTAAAGAAGGAAGACATGTTGCGCATTTCAGCATCACCATGTTGATTCATTAGTGAGGTTCATTAATGGATTCAACCTCTCCTTGTCACTGTAACAAAATTCTAATGAGTTTCTGTGTAATGATGAAGAGAAAACAATAAAATAACTTGTTTTATGTTATTTTAATTTTCTTCTCAAGGCCTCGAAAACTATCTTTTTTAGTCGACCCACTCTGCTCGATGTTTGGCCCTTCCAAGGAGAATCCAGACTCTCTTAGTTTAAAGGTTCCCTCATATTTTTGAACCAATCATCAGTTTAAAAGTTATAAAAACCTGCTCACGTAATTATTTAATGAACTTTACAAATATTTCTAAAATACATTCCGACAACTCTAGGCCTTAGAATCGTGTTCCATCTTAGAGCCTTGTCTCGAAATAATATGATGTAATTTTCAAAGAAATTACATGGAATTCCAAGGTATTACATTACCCCCACATTCCAGGATTTGCAACCTTGTAATCCAAAACAAGTGATAATCAAACAAGTGGTGGTACTAAGCATGAATTTGAGTCTCCCACTCCCATGTTCTCTCCTAGAGATTTTTGTTCTTCCAAAAAAGACACACTAGAGTAATTGACCATCCACAAAGGATCCTCTTCTGTAGGTCCTCTATCTCCACCAGGAACTGTGTGAATGTTACCCCATCATCAATATCCAACTATTCATGGTCGATAACGTGAGAAGGATCATGAAGGTATCTACTCAGCTGGGATACATAGAAGATGTCATGAACCCTCTCTAACTACATTTGCAGAGCCAAGCAGTACACCACCTTGCCAAATCTGATCAGAATCTAGAAAGGGATGATGAATATCAGAGGCAACGTGTCGTCCCATCCAAATCTATGTATCCCTCGCCAAGGAGAGTCTCATAGGAATACATGGTCCTCTCCTTGAACTCCAATGGGTCTCTGTCTCCAATTATCATAGGAATTCGGTCATCTCTGTGCAGTCTTCAACCATTCTTGGATGACCTGTACCTTCTCGGTGGTAGCTTATACCATCTATGGTCCCATGCATATTGATTCACCTAGGTCTATCTAGCATAACAACGACTTGCATGGTTGTATGTACAGTGCTTCGAACGGTGCAATACCGATGGTTGATTGGAAGTTGTTGTTGTATTCAAACTCCACCAGTGGTAGGTGGTCCTCCCAAATATGAAAAAAATCAAGAATTCAAGAACGAAGCATGTCCTCCAAGTTATGTTTGGTCCAGTCCATTAGACCATTCTTCTGTGGGTGAAAGGTTGTTCTCAAGCACAGCTGAGTCCCAAACACCTTCTGCAACCCCTTCCACAATCAATACGTAAAGCGTGCATCATGATCTGAGACTATCATAGATGGGACTCCATGGATTTGAACTATATCCTGTACGTAGAGTCTTCCAAATCTCTCTACTGAACCCTTTTCTTGAATGCTTAGAAAGTGGGAGGACTTGGTGATTCGATCAATAATCACCCAGATGGTATCATGCCGCCTAGATGTACATGGTAATCCCATCACGAAGTCCATTTATATTCCATCACACTTCAACTATAGTACCTGGAGATTTTTTGTCAAACCTATTGGAAGCTGATTCTCAGCCTTCACTTACTGACAAGTGAGGCATCTAGAGACAAACTATGCCACTATCTTCTTCATTATCAACCAATAGTACTGATGTCGGATGTCCTAGTACATCTTCACCACACCTGGATATACCTCCAAAGGGGATGTATGGAACTCCCTCAACACCTCCTCCCACAACTCCACTGGTACTATGATTCATCCTCTGAAAAGGATGATGTAATCCCCACCTTTTGAATATCCATAAGGGGAATGCACTATAGACATCTGGGCATGTGTTGTATCGCATCTAGCATCTACGAGTTGCACCTCCCTAACATGATGTCAGAGTGGAGGGGAAACTACCATCGATGAAATAAAATTTATCCCCTCCATATCCATAAATGATATTTAAAAATAGGACAACATCTCTGAGGCCTTGTTCAGTAGATGTGAACTCAATCTCCTGATGAGACCATCTGCCACTACATTCCCCTTCCCAGAAGTACAAACTATCTTGAAGTCAAAGTCCTGGAAGAACTCTAGCTAATGTCGCTGAATGAGATTCAAATCCTTCTAAGAAAATATATACTTGAGACTCTTGTGGTAAGAGTAGATGATGGATAGTTCACCCATAAGATAGTGTCACCATATCTTCAATACGAAGACTACCGCTGCCAACACAAGGTCATGAGTCCCATAGTTTTGTTCATGATGTCTCAATTTTCATGAACCATAAGAAATCACTGCATGCCGCTGCATCAGGACACAACCAAGCCCAATTAAGGATGTGTTATAGAAAACCACATAGTCGATTCCCTCCTTTGGTGGCCTCAAGATAGAAGCACTTGTCAAGCTTTGCCTCATATGCTGAAAGCCCTACTAGCATCTTTCTTCCTAGTAAGGGTTTTACCTTCTTCGTCAATGCCATCATGGGTGCTGCCACTCTGGATAAGTTGGGTACAATCCTCCGATAGTACCCATCCAATCCAAGGAAACTCCGTACCTCGGAAATTCTATTAGGTGGATCCCAAGAATTCACTTCCTCGATCTTCGCTGGATCAACTGGAAATCAAACCTCAGAGATGAAATATCCTAGGAAGTGGACCTTTTGTATTAAAAACTAACACTTTGAGAGATTTATATAAATCTAGTTCTCTTAGAGTGTTTCTATAATCATCCTCAGTTGTATCGCATGACCCCTCCCCCCCTTAGATGTTATATACACTAATATGCCATCAATGAAGACCACTACATGTCCATCTAAGTACGTTTGGAAGATCTTGTTCATGAATCCCATGAACACTTTTATGGAGTTATTCACTCCCAAAGGAATCACTAAGTACTCGTAGTGGCTGTAATGACATCTGAAAGCCGTCTTTGAGATGTCCTCATCTCGTACTCAGAGCTAGAGATAGCCTGAACTGAGGTCTATATTAGAGAACCATCTCACTCCTTTTAGAATATAGAAGAGGATATAAATCCTCGGTAGAGGATAATTGTTCTTCACGATCACCTGGTTCATGCACCAGAAGTCCACACATAACCTCAAGCATCCCTCTTCCTTCTTGGAAAAAAACACTTGGGCTACCCATGGTGAAATAGTAGGCCTTACGAACCCCTTCCATTGAAATTACACCAACTGTAACATCATCTACCAGAGCTCTATGAGAACCATTTGATATGTAGGCATAGATATTGGGGTCGTCTCAGGGTACAGATCAATGTATAAGTCTACATATTTACAAGGAGGTAGTCCTAGAACATCCTCTAGAAAGACGTCCCCATACTCATCCACCACTGTAAGAAACTGGGGAATCATCTCATCCACTACACTAAGGTTCATTATTTCCAATTGATGAGTTATCAGCTACACCCTCCTATGGGCGAGTCCATCTCACGCTACTCTGTTTTCCTTATCATTGACAATGGAAAACTGGATCCCATCTCTTTGGACACATCGCAATGTGCGTCTAACATAGATGATCTAAGCATGAATTGTTGATAGCTATCTTATACCCTAAATAACATCGTAAGGCCTCAACTCCACTACTAGGAGATCCTAGCCAAATATCTCACCTCTAAGAGTAATCTCACACTATCGGCACCAGTGTGTGATTATTGAATCCCCTCACGCAGGGGTCTATAATCATAAGGATTGAGATAACAGTTCAATCAGAATATCTTGAGCTCCGAAAAAGGTATGCATCAAGGAAAGAGTGATTTGAACCTATTTCTATAAGAACTGTAGCTCAAGTGGATAAGACACAGATCATACCTCGTATCATCTCTGGGACAATGGGGTTATAGGCCTCGATCTTCTGAAGATGAGCTCACCCCTATCCGCATACTCCTAGAACCCATGGTGGACCACCTAGGGATGGTGGTGGTTGTACCTCGTACCTACGTCCACCTCTTCCTTCTCATCCCACTCTTTTTCCATGTCCGCCGCCTAGTGGACCACCCTGTTCCTATATCTTCCACTGACTTGGAGGTCCCTTGACTATCTGTCTTCTCTATGAACAGTGAGTTGGAAAATCCTAATCCATGTGCCCTTACCCACCACATACGTATCAAACTCTACTCCTCTGATGAATTCATCTGCCCTAGGATCATCGTACCCTGACCCTGATTTCTGGGGTCATCCTCTGAATGGTCTATCCTATTTGGGCCTCTGCTTTATCTATCGGCCACCCGCCATAGATGATTGGGCCACCTGTCACCCGGTGGAAGCTCCCACCGTTTGTTCATGCTCAACGAGGAAGATCTCTACTAGTAGTGCTTCCTCCAGCGCCCTAGTCTACGTAGGAATGCTGAGGTAAATCATTGTTCCCGGATCTCTCATTGTATTTCCTACTCAATGGTTCAGGTCCTGAAGAAAGGGTCTCGTACTATATCTGGGGAGTAATGGGAGAGGTCTGTGAACCACACAGATTACTCAGCCAATGTCAGACTACCCTGCTATAGGTGATGTAGCTCATGTATGTGCACTAAGCACATAGTCACCGGGAAGAACTCCTCCCTAAAAATTTTCTTGACGTCAAAATAGGTGAGGGTCGCCTCCTCATGCGTCTGGATCGTCAAACACCACCATCACTATCCGAGATATGTAGAATGATTGCAGATAAAACTTTCATCTGGTCAAGTGGCGTCCTCAATAAGAGGAAGACTCCCATCACTGCCTCCAGCTAATCCTTAGTGACCTGAGGATCTATCTCTCCCCTAAAATTGGGTGATCTCTTTCTCTGGAACTTGTGTAAGGCAATGAGATTATGTGCGTCCTCTACCAGCAGCGCCGTTAGTAACTGTTGACCAATGGGTGTTTGTAAATCCAAGACACTGCCTAAAGGATCCATCTTAGGAAACAGTCCTTGTACCGAATCCTCATCACTCTATAAACCATCCTCTTTGTCAAACACTTCAATCATGGCTGGAAATCTGTATGAAGGCCTCTTGAAAGAGATCAAGATGAAAATATATTAATATATTATACCTCATGGGGTGAATCTGACTCAAAAAGGTCATGAGAATAAATTAGAAGGCATAGGGACATAGTTTTTTTATGTATTAAGTCGAAAAAGTATAATTTAGGATCCCAGTTCATGTATACGTCAGTCACTGCACCAACATTGGACTCCCTAGCCTGAAATCCGAACTCAAAACACTTAATGTTTTTTCCCCATAAAAATTTACAGACTCTTAGTTCTTCTGGTAGAAATGACACCCCTCTGATACCAATCTGTCATGACCCGTCCCATAGGGCTCGTGCTATAACTACCCCAATCATGCCTTCCATAGGCCAGGGTCTCTCTACTAACATCAGGTAGGAATATCCCAAAAAAGGGAAGGCATTTCCTTTAAACATGTACACAAACACAAATCTAAAACTGTGGAAAGTAAACACAAAGTAAACCACAACTATCACTAAGATAACTACTAAGAGTACATTATAAAATGAAAGTACAAAGGGGAAGGAATATAAGAAAAAAAACATAAAGGAAAGTAAAACTACCACGATCCATCCACTCAAGACCCTACCTGAAGGGTAGGTGAAGTGTAGTTGCTAGTAGTCTTAGAGGTATGCCTATCCATCCCATCTCACAGAGAACCACCTTTTCTCAGACCAAAAAGTTATTCGTAGAATTGTTGATCACCTTCATGAGACACGACACAAGTGGGAGAAGCCCATGCAGTAGTGGGTAACATAATACTCAATAGCGACCCCAAACTACAAAGGAAAGACCGTAAAGTGGGACAAAAAAACTAAGATATCTCATGCCAAGTATAAATCAAAGTATAGAAAGTAAGATTATTAGTCATAAATCTGAATCATCTTGTACTGTTGTTGGACTCATCCTTGATAAGTCAATGAGGTTCACTCGGCTACTGAACCACTTAGGTCTTCTCTGCTACAAGACCACTGAAGTCTGCTAGGCTACGGGACCACTGAGATCTGCTTAGCTATAGGACCACTAATGTTTGCTCGGCTAATAGACCATTGAGTTTTGTTCAGCTTCTGGACCAACAAGCTCCGCTCAGCTACTAAACCACTATGGTCCGCTAGTCATATCCTTTATGTCACATCCAACTATAGGATTCCCTCTTTCTAATGGACTTGATTCTAAGAGAATATACTCCTAAAGCCATATTTCATATCTTGAATATCACAAATAATCACTTATAGTATACTCAATGGACTGCCTCATCACAAGGGTCCCAACCCAGTAGACATTGCATCAATCAGACCCCCGGTTGGAAAGATATTGGTATTTTAGTAAATAAGGGTCGGTTGCATCCAGACCCGGTCAAACTTGGTTAGACAGCCCAACCAACCCAGCCTGGGTGTCCCATTTGACCCGAACCAGTTTGGACGACCCATACCGACCCAATTGGGTCTTAGAACCCATATCTCCTGGCCCAATGGCCAAGCTCATTGGACCTTGCTGGACCCGGCCTGATTCGACCATGGGACCAGCCCGCCTGGTTTCCCAGTGACCCATTTCTCATCTGGTCTAGTCTGACTTAGTCAGGATGGTTCTAACCAGTCGATCCACCCAGCAGCATGGTTTCCCATCCATCCACGCCTGCAATTTGCCGGGCTGGTTCTTCTCCAACCTGGGCCACCCAGTGGCCCAGTTTACTCCACCGGACCAACCCACATCAGCAGAATGGATTGGGTCCTTCTCGAATATCGCGCTAGTGTCCGATTCATGTAGCCACACATCTGGATGAGGCCAGCCACCTCCCTTCTGCATGTGATCTAGTGTGAACCACATGCCATCGTATGTTGTGGCCTGCCCCATGAGCCACTCAAACTGACATGATGCCTGACTAGCTCAGCCCCCCTAAATCTCTAAGGCCTCTGAAGCATTGCCTCATAACCGAGGAACAGCTCCGCCTGTCTGTGGCCATCGTCATGGGCCACTGGACATGCTCTAGTGGTCAATTTTTTGATTCTTCTATGATTTCAAGTTTCTTAGGGTTCCACTGTCGCGTACTCCTCTCCATTTTTTCATCACTCTGGGGGTTCTGAAATCCTTTGCAGTCCCACAGACAAAGATTAGACGTGTCCTCGTGATTCTGTCAGTGAAGAACAAGGAGAGAGGGGGGGGATCACAGATAAACCCCAAAGAAAAAACCATCCTTTATTCGTGTCAACCTGAAATTGTTCTTTTCTGGAGGATCACAAAGAAAAATTCAAATCACCAAGATTTAATTTATAATATCAAACCCACAATAATATTTCCTAATCCCACAATAATATTTCTCTATCCCTCAAGAAGAATTCATCTTTAGATCAACTAGTTAGTGATTTTATTCATGTTCTTCGATTAGAAGAGAAGAACAGGGGGAAAACAATCACTCAGATTTAAAACCCTACTTGGGAAAAGGAGACCATTCAAGGAAGATTATCCATCGTTGTTCGTTGATCTGCAGTTCCAATTTTCTCTTTAAGGGTATGATCAATGCTTTCTGATTTGTTGGCATTTTTCATTGGAGATGTTTCCTTCATCATTCATCAGATGAATTCAATGGTTGTTCATCAACCATAAATCCTTGTTTAATTAATGAAGGGAGACATTTTTTGTGTTGTAGTTTCACCATGCTGATCTATTAGTGAACTTCATTAATGGATTCAGTGTCACCTCATCATTGTACCTCAGTACTGAAGAGTTGTTGTGTAATGATGAAGTGAAAATAATAAAATAATTTTTTTATGTTATTTTATTTTTCTTCACAAAGTCCACAAAACTATATTTTTTGGTCAACCCATAGCGGTCAATGTTAGGCCCTTCCTAGGAAAATCTCGATGCTCTCAGTTCAACAGTTCCCTCAGATTTTAGATCTAGGCACCAAATTAAAAGTTATAAAAACCAGATCACAAGATTATTTAATGAACTTTAAAAATTGTTTGAAAATACATTTTGGCCACTCTAGGCCTTAGAATCACATGTCGTCTCAAAACATGGTCTTGAAATAATTAGATATAATTTTCAAAAAAAAAAATATTTAGAATTCTGGGTTATTACACATTCATTGAATGGAATGGAAGAAAGATTGCATTCGATTTTGGATTGACACAAAATTATAAAAAGAATTATCTTTTTATTATTATACTGAAAAAAATTTTGTGATAAAATTTATCACTTTATATCAATATAAAATGATTTTTACTCATAAATCAGGTATTTTCCTAAAAACTATTTTTCATGTGTATTATTCTCTTATATTAAAAGTAATTTATAACACTGATAGAATTTAAATTTGTTAAAATGGATTATAAATTAGGAATATTAAATTAAATCAAATTATAATTCCCATTTTATTTTTGGCTGTATAATTAATTTATCATGGTAAAATGTTAAATTGTCACATTTTATGGTTTAAATGGGTTTAAGGTGGTTTAAATATAAGAAACATTTTAAAATGTATCCATAACTTTTCTAAATGTGATTTTTGGGGTTTATTTAGACTCTAGAACGTCTTATATTTAAAATTTGGGTTCCTTGGTTCTACTTTACCTAATTATGATATATATATTATTTTATATTTTATATAATTCCAAATGTATAATTTCCCTTCGTTATAAAAGGATATCACATCTCCTCTCTTCTCTGTAATTAATCAGTATTCTATAGCAATGTACTTCTATAATACCTTCATTGATTCCTTTCACACATGATAGAACTTCTATTCTTTCTAAAAGATCATAATTTTATGGCTTAAGGTTTATTCCAAATGTCATTTATCTGTGAGAAGGTAATTATCATCACCATGCTCTTCCTTTTATACTTATTTATTTTGTCACCATAAATTATGTCCTAAAATTACAATATAATAACACAATTATATCATATATATTGAGTTATTATTATGTTTATGGGATAATATTTATCCATCCATGTCTCCAATAAAGGGGAAATAAAACAATCACCTTAGTGTACAACAAACTGCCCCCTCATGAACCGATATAATTTTTCTTCCATCACTAACCTGCATGGATAGTCATAATTGTGGAACTAATGAATATATATGAAAATTATGAAATAATATAGATTATTTGAATTTAATATATCATATATTTCTTTACCCTTTCACCCATTAATAAATCACAATGTCACTTGTGCATATGTACAACTTACCATCTCCATGAAGCGAAGTGATTCATTTTCCATGTCCAGATTTAAAAAATAAATATGAAAATTTTATAATGAATAAATATTATATTTATAAAATTAATATTATTCTTAATATTGTGAAACTATATCATATTCACAAGAACTAGAACTTCCCGGACAAAACATGCATGAAAAATGAAGTAGTTTACAACAGAAACAATTGTAATAATAAAATATTATTAAGGAATGGGTGATAAGATATTATAAGACAATCATATATGATATTGTAAATAAAAATATATATATTTTTATAAATTAATAACATGTTCGAAACCATTAAATAGAAGGTTAAATCTCATTCAACTTAGGTGAAGTGTGAGCTAGGAGATTTAATTTCAATTTCCACTCCATTGATACATTTTTGGAATTGTGCACCTATTTTCTTTAATGTAGTGTATATACTTTCCCTATGATTCATTTATAATGAAAATATATTTATTAATTATGATAAATGTTTTGATTCAATTTTACACTTTTAAGGACTTTTAATTTAAAATTTACAAAAGTGGTAATGATTTATTTTAACAATCTCATTTTTTATATTACCAATATTTTTGTTGAACAAAACTTGTAATATACTATTCATAAACTTCATATATTTTCTTATTCTATAGATATTTAGGTTTTTTAATTTTTTTATTCTAACCTTTACTCTCTTTTCACTTGAATAAAGCATGAAATATTTAAAATAAAAGTTGATATTATTTCTATTATTGATCAGGTATATATTTTTCCATGTCCATATTTTAAAAAAATTATACATGTTCATTTAATTTACTTAAATGATTTATTAATAGAATTATATATCGTGCATGGATATTAAAAGGTTTAATAGTAATATTTATAATGTTTCATAAAAGGTTATTTTTTAACATTATTTATAAAAATCTAAAAGGAATGTTTTTATTTTTTAACAAATATTATGTTAATAGACTCTCTCCCCACCATTTCATTTTTATGATATTTTTCTTCATTTAAATGTAATATATGGTTCTAGGAGTAAAATTATTTAATGAAAACTTAATTTAATGTTTCATTTCCATTTTATTTTATTCTTTAAATGACATGAATTTATTTCAAAACCATCATTTCTGATTAATTTATGGTCATCCTATACCTCTTATTTGTTTTGTTGACCTTAACAATCTATTGAGACATTTATTTTTGTGATTATTTTTCATTGAACATTATAATTATTTAAAATATCCAAATTATTTGTATCATGGATATGATTATTTATTAAACCATGTACCATTTGTAAATTAATTGTTTTATTATGAAAGTTATTTGATTGACTATAGAAATATTGATATTCGTTATACATTACACAATATATATGTTTTTAATTGAATATTGTTCATGAATTAAATTTATCATTAAATATAAAAGAAATGTATTGTACATGTAGTGATGAGTGGGGCTTTGAATTATTTATCCCTTTGATGCATCAACAAGTCTCATGAGACAATCTAGTTGGTAAAACTTATTCAATTGGCTTTTTGGTGTATACCTACTCATAGTTTAAACTGTATTGGGGAAAATCCTCGATAATAAAGATATCATGATGTCTAAGATCATGAAAACTAATATTATTCACTTAAATCGTTGAAAATTTATTTATTATTATCCATTATAGTACTAAATTTATATTATCCATTGATTCATCTAATTCTCAAGTAATTGAATAAATTGTATGTGTTATAAATTATCTACCGTAACATATTTATTATGAATTATATTGTAAAAAACCCTCTTGATAGTGATTTTGGGTTGATTTTGTATCTTTAAAAGGTTTTTCATTGTTGACAGTGGATGGTTTTCAAATGATGAATGAAGAGTTGACATGGATTTCTTAAAGGAGTATGTGAAGCGTGAATGTCCTAAAGGATCACATAGAGCATGAATATTCAAACTTATCACGTGAAGTGATTATAAAATTGAATCAAGTACCAAAAAATCACATGAATGGATCACTTGAATACGTGTCTCCAAATGGATCTTGCAATGAGACCATACGAAGAACTTCAAGACATGAAATTAATGTAAATTGATCATGTGGATAGATCATGAGAAGAACATAAATACACCACTTGAATATAAAGGAAACATAGGAAGATATCACATGAATAAAACTAAGGAAATGAGGCTGCAAATAACAAAGATATCTCACCATCACTTGAAATCATGAGACCACATGATTTTCATTGGATATCACGATGGGATCAGACAAAGTTCCCATGATTGTTTTTAAATCTCATGACGGGATCATGTAAAGAGTGTATGATTTTATTTGGAACTCATGATGGGATCATGTTAAGCGCTAGAAGAAAATGTCACTTATCACCACACGATTGCCTTTAGACCTTGCAATGGAGTAATTCGAAGTGCATAATATCAATTACTGAGGAAGTGGAAATGATGGCTAACCATGATTTATGGTGTTAAAAGGGTTGATTTGTTCTTATAAATACCTCATAAACCATCCTTATGAAATGATAGATGTTTTTTTAAATGTTTTGATTCAAATAAAACATATTTCACCTAAGAAAAAAAATATTACTTCAAAATCAAGAAATCCACATAATCATAACTGGTCCTCAAGAAACGATATCATGAAGGAATGTCATGATTGTATCTTGTTATCAGATTTGTGCACTGGGTATAAATTTTTTTTTTTGACAAATTATATATATAACTTGAAAAAGGAATCATTCTATAGTCATGTAACTTTCATGAATAGAATAAAGACTTTCATAGGAGTCTCGTGAAGGCATCTCATGGAGGATTCTTACAAAGAGGTATTATGGATTGGTCTAATAGAGGAGTCTCATAGAGAGGTGTCATGGAGGATTGTCATAAGGAGTATTGTGAAGGGGTCTTGTGAAGGAGTATCATAGAGGGGTCTTGCATAGGGGTCACACGCTATAAGAAGAAAAGTCTGATGAAAATCTATATTTTATATCATTGATAAAATTGGAGCATTAAGACATACGCAAGTATGAATCAACTAAGAAATAACTCTTAAAAGTTTCTACTAGAGGGGAGATACATTCACTTCTACAGAGATAAAGTAGTGAGGTTTCAAATCATGAATGGTTGTAAATTTGGAGGGATAGTTAGTCCATTTAAAAATTTGGAATAGTGTGTCTAGTTTATTTAGTACATCAACACATTTTTTTGTATTCTCTATAGATTTATCCTATTGAAGGTGAACCAAGTAAAATTGATAGGCCATGTTCTTATTTTAATATCTTTTTATTCCTTTTTAAGGGAAGGAGCGATAATAGAGTTTTTCCTAATGATCAAATTATATCCAAAGGGAAATTTGTTTTAATCTTTCATACCCTACTTTATACCCCCATCCTCATGCTATTTTACCTAATTAGAATCAAAATTGGTATTCAAGTAAAGGTTTATAGTTAGTGTTTCTCTCTTAGAATATTAAATTGAAGTCTTTAATCACAAAAGGATTATGATCATAGATGGAAACAATTTTCAACTATGGATGAATTAGATGTACCACTACTTTCATTCTTTATGTATGGATGTCGTTATAGTTGAAATTTAGTTATTTTTCATAGGCTAGATAGTGCATCTTTATGTGAAGTAGATACAAGAGAACTGGATACTGATTTCAGTGGAATCAATTCCTTATGAGAATCATTATATAACACAATCTATATAAAGGTAATGTCATGTAATTCATCACATACCATGTGGGAAAAATTTATTAATGAATATGAAGGTGATTAAATAGTATGAGAAATTAAATCTTAGGTCCTATGAAATAAATATGAGGATTTAAGAATGCACTCCAATGATATTTTAGATTCATTGTTTAACTGAGTGAATATTTTCCTGGAAGACACGTGTAATCTTCTAGAAATTCTTAATGATGTAAAGATTGTTAAGATCTTGAGAATACTTCCACCTATGTTCAATATAAAAGTTTACATACTAAAAGATATGTTTTCAAAGGATCTGAAATTTCATTACCTATACAGCACTCTTATCACTTATGAGATGAGAAATGATGAAAATGAGTTTTTGGAAAAATGGATGTCTAAAGAGGTGGTATTCAAGGCCATAAGGAAGCTCACTATTGAAGATGATCAAGAAGAAGATGTTGTGGATTCAATTATGTCATTTATTTCCTAAACAATAAAAAGGGAAAAATAAATGTTTAAATGGAAAATTCATATTTCATGACTTTACATTTAAAAAATTGGACATATTATAGAATAATGTCTTAAGAAGTTTCAAAATCATGTTAATCATAATAAATAGTTTCTTGAGAAGAATTATTTAGCTAGTGTAAAAGGAGAGAAAAATACTAAGTGAAATTTCTTTAGATAGAAAAATATTATTTCATGTGAAAATGATAGTCTAGAAGAATATGAGGAAAAATAGTTGCAATAATTCAAGGATCATGGAGAAAATTATATTGTGGAAGTTGTAATAAATTACTAAACAAGAGAAGAAAGTGACCACAAAGAAGGAGTAGTCAATGGAACTATTATCCTCAATGTTGAATTGAAAGTTATTATTGAGGAGATACACATTTAGTGAGATAAAAAAAGAAATAAAATAGGTTAGCCTATGATGTCAATCATTATATTCATCAATAGGATGAAGGTAAGTTTGAGATAAATTCTAAAATTGAAAATATCATATAGAAAAATCCAGAAAACTCAGAGCAACTCATTGAGTAAAAACTCAAGTTTCAATAAAAGACTATGTTTATCAATAGTCTAACTAACATAAAAAAATATCATACTAAAAATATTAAAGAACATGACGGATCTGTATTCATACTATGAAGATAGGTAGATGATTAGAAGAAACTAAAAACTCTTAGTATGATATTTGTAAAGTGGAAAATAAATACAAAAAGGAAATTAGAGTTCAGAGGTCTAGAAAAATAGTCAAAGGATTGTCTAGAGAAGAAAATGAAACATCATAATGACACATCTGGTATGAGCATTGATTAAAAATATAAATAATTAATGATTGTTTCTAGACCAAAAGTACCAACTCCAATGATGAACATTGTTTTTTGAATAAATGAGAATAATAATTTTCAAAGATACTAAGGGATAATCTGTATTGTAGTAATGATAAACTAGAATACACCTCATATAAGAGAAATCATGGTTGGAAATTATCAAAATGTATATTCCCTCTCTAAAATTTATATTCCCTAAATTTGGCAATACATTATAATATGTAAGGATGGTAAGTTATCCAATTGTATATTCCCTAGAAAATAGGTATCGATAAGAATATCGGTTAATTTTTTTGGTGCCGAGGATTTGGATGCAGGGATGAAAATTTCTAATCAAAAATGTCGAGGAACATTCTAATTCATACCTAAAGTGGTTGAATGTAGTATCTCAAGGGAATATTAATTCAAATAAGAATGTAATTAAATTTTATGATTTTAAAGATGAGGTTGGACCGTCATACTCTGAGTAAGATCAAGAATATTTCTCAGTGTTATATATCAAGTCAAATTCATGGATTATAAAGAAGAGAGTTGAGTAAGAAATGGTTGTAGATCTTTCCTTCAATTCATCATATCATAGTAGAACATGAATAATTGATAGTGTATACACTTCCCATATAATATAAAATAAGGATTTGGTGAAGGGAATCAAGTATGATAAGGAATGTCTTTTCATATTTGGAAATGATGAAATCCTAAATATTATTGTCTTAGGAAAATCCATGTTTGGGTGAAAAGAAATGTCATGAGATCATGTCTGGGTTGTTGAAAGTCTCTGTCACAACATGTTAAGTGTCAGTAATCTTTGTGACTCAATACACTATATGATTCACCAAGAAGGAGGGTATTATCAAGAGAAATGATAACAGATTATTTTTAGGGAAAGTGCGCTAAGGGGAATCTTTACCTTGTTAGTAGATAAGAAAATAAATGTTTTCAGTCCAAGAAAGAGTAAAATAGGTTGTATCACAACCATATTTTCCATATGATTCTATCAATACTTGGATGATCTGGTGAAATGTATTCCTAATAATGATCTTTATATGTTATCATGTGATCATACCCATACATATGATTCTGTATAAGAAGGTAAGAAATCATTAGATATTTATAGGGAGATTGATCAAATGTCAACAAGAGTGATTGAATTGGTATATATTGAAATTTTTGTAGCTATTTCACCTTGAGATATTTTTGGGATGATATATTTATCCATTTCCATTGATTATTTAAATATAATGGAATAGATTTCAATTACCATCCATATGTCTAAGGTGTTTAGCTGTATAACACATTATTAGAGGGAAGTTGAAAATATGATAGGTCAAAAAATCTTTATTTTTCAAACTGATAGTGGAATGAAGATCATAAAATATCCATGTTGAGTATTATGTCAAGAAACAAGGGAAAAAGAACCATGTTTCCATAGTAATAACTCCAAAGAAAAATAGAGGTATTGAGATAAGAAACTTGATTACCAAAAACATAGACAAAATAATACATAATGAGAGAGACCTTCTAGAGTAGTTTTGGAAAGTATTGATAACATCAATCTATATTTAAAATATAACCTTATTATATATAAAAAATAAAAAAGCTCCATATACGATATTGTATGGAAATAATTCAACCTTAAAGTATTTTAAAGTATTCAGAAGTAAGTGTTTCATTATCAATTTGGATAAAAATAAGAAGTTAGAATGTAATAGACATCAATATATTTTGTTGTATAATTAGGGAAAAGAAAAAGAATATAAATGCTTCAATAAGTGGATGTGAAATTCTTTAGAGGTAAATGATGTCATGGTGGTGGAAATGAGTATAATCTTCATCAAATCCATGAACAACCTCATGGGGATACTAATGAAGATATAAGAAGCTATAGGGGAGATCAATTACATAAAGTAAATTCATAAGAAGTTTAATATGAAAAGATAGATGAACATAGACCTATATCTGAATAGAAACTGATTAGTTGAGCTGAAATTTATAGGTTGAACCTAACTGATAATCAAAAAACACCAATGCAGACAAAGAGGATGAGTACAATTCATTAAAAATCATTTCCATCATAGTTTAAGACAAATGTTTTATGAATAATCCAGAATATATGATATTGGGTTTAGGAAATGAATGAAGAACTTGACCAAAAGAAAAATATTCAAATGTGGGATATCATTTTATAAAAAAATATGATTGTCATCATTTCCAAATTTATTTTCAATAACACATGGAATAAAGATGTTATAATAATTTAAAATAAAATGTGACTTGTGTGCAAGGGATACACTTAGATAGAGGGAATCAATTATGATGAAACATTCTCACCTATTACAAAGCTAGAGACAATTTGATTATTATTTTCATAGTAGTTAAAAGAAAACTTATTTTTTTTCTAGATTCATGTTGTGTCAACATTTTTGAATGGGGCTCTAGAAGAAAAGTTTTATGTTGAACTTCCATATGGTTATCTCATTCATGTTTATGAGAAACAAATTGGTTAAAGAATGCACTGTATGGCTAGAATCAGGTTCTATGAGCAAGGTATTCATGAATAGATTATTATTTAAAGAATTTTGATTTCTAGCGTAATGGAGTTGATTATAATCTCTATGTCAATAATTATATTAATCAAAGGATGATGTTTTTAGGTTATGTCGATGCCAAAATATTTGGTAGTTTTAATGAACCATAGTGAAAACTGAAGAGACCCAAAGCCAAACATACATGGACATTACATTAATTTTGTGGAATACTTAATACATAACAAAAATAAACACACAAGGACCATAATAGTTTAGTGTATTTGGAAACTCGAAACATAATCTTCTAATCGTGGTGAAAGATCTTCAACATCTCCCATAAATATCTTCCCCTTTAGGTTTTCTTACATAAAACCTTTCTTTAAATCCATGGGAAAAGAAAACATATAAAGGGTGAGCTCAAATGATCAGTAAGTGTAATAATGGATAAAATAAAACAAATCATATACATTTTAAATTAAAAACATGAACATAATGTTTAAACAACAAAATATTGGGCAATGTCAAAAAACATGGCAGTACATTAGACATAGAACATAAAGAAACATTAATCATGATAAAATAGCATGGGAATAAAACATGTGATTGTGGAATCCATTAAGCACATAATATGATTTACATTGTAGCCAAGGCATTTCTTCCAAGACCATCTTAGTGGACAAAGTCCCTTTTTGAATCGAGTTCACTCTTCGTTCCAGTCCTGTATTACTGAACCGGATTAACTTACCGTTCCAGCCATGTCTATATCATGAGATATAAATCTTTACCCAATGAATTGGAGGGAGATATATGTCCCACCCATCTCATAATGAAATAATTCTTACTTGTGCCACAACATAAGCATAAATCATTCATCATAACCCAAAGAATAAAAATGGGTTTCATAAACATCATCCCATCATAACATAATCCATATAAAAAATGGATATAATTTCATCATAAGAAAAGTGAAACCATGTAAATCATAGAGATATTATTCTTGAAACATAAACATATGAAATAATGTCATCTTATATGGAAAAATGGTTTTGATAAAACACTTGAAAATAATTTTTGAGGAAAATATCCTTTCTTCTAAAAAATCATTTTCTTTTCACAAAATTCCATGAAATTTTAAAAGAAATGGATTTTGTTGAAAACAGTGGTTAAATATTGTAGAGTAAGCTTCATGAAAATGAGGCATTATGAAACTGTAAAAATCCATTCATGCCGTATAAGTTAAAAATAACATTCTTCTTATACTTTTGTCGAAGAAGTCAAAAAGTACCTCGTATGGTAAACAAAAGACAGATTCATTCAATATGATGTGGTAAAAGTGAAAAAGGGTAAAAATGACTTTAAAAATACATGGAAGAAAATTAAACATTTTATGAAAAAAATTTGAGAACATATAGAAAAGGATAATAAAAATAACCCCAGTAAATACTTACGAATAAACAATCTCGGATAAGAATGAGATTGGAATAATTATCCTTTACCTTTTTTCCGATATGCTTCGTACGTATCTGAACCTCCGGTATAATGATTTAAATAATTTCATTGACTTATTACCGAATCATATTCATTGTTATGATATCATATATGGTTCACTTATGACTTTACATTACTCGTTCTTTGGTAAGTTCCATGTTAAAACAGCGTTTTGGGTAAAATCATTTTATTTATCGTACATGTTTGGACTTGTTGTTCTTGATATTATTATTAATTATATCTTGATTTACTTACTTCCATAAAATAAATCATGATTTATATATCATATATATATTTAGTATATATATATAATAGATATATAAATCAAATGAAATACACCGTTCATGGAGATGGTAGACCGTACGTACACATGAACGCTGTATTCATTTCCTTATTGAATTTAATGAAATTAAGTAAATGAAACATATATGTACATAAATAAAGTATAATTATTATGAAATATATTTAATGATTATTTATTATATATACTTTATAATAATACTTGAATGGTTAATCGTGGAAAATGAATCTCATCACGTTCGTGAAGACGGTAGTCCGTACGTACGCCCGAGCGATGATATCATTCCCATGATCATGGAATTGTATTGAAGTGTATGTATAATATTTCAGAATCAATATCACTTTACAATAATTATATATAGTTATTTATTTACACCATTATACCCATCCAAAAAAGGTGGTGGTGGAAAACAGATTACACCACGGCGTGGAGACGGTATTCCGTATGCACTCACGCGCGGTGATTTCGTTTTCCGTACGATGGATAGAAGGTGAAATAGGGTTGTTTCATATTTATAATAACATACCAGTATATTTTTGATACTGATGTTATTACTTCATAATAAAACAACTAAATAATAGGAAGTAGAAGAAGAAATAAATTTGAAAGAATCGGTAACGGATATTACCTCTTCTTCGACACGCCTCTTTGAAACCTCCTCTTAGGGCACTAAATTTGGTCTTTGAAGAAGACCAGGACCTGTAGAATATTAATGGGTAGGTTGAAAATATAAATTGGTAGGTTTTGGCAGAGATTGAAGGCTCAAAGTGGTGTTATGAGAAGAGAGAGGGTGTTCCCTTTTATAAGGGATGAGAGAGGCACCTTAGGAAAAACATAAAATGTTATTTTATAATAAAGTAATATTCGGTTTCTAATAGCTACAAATTGATTTATTTAGAATCTATGGTGAGTATGGGAATAAATACTCTAAACCAATATGTTTTAGACAAGTTTAGGTAACTATTTTAACCTTATCATTTAGATTTAACTCTAAGTTAAATAATTTAACTTTTACCGTATTTTTTGTTTTCTTACACTATATGGTTAATAAACATACTATAACAAGCCAAAAGAACCCCAAGTGGTTCATTATTAATATATATATCCCTCTCTAAGTCATTTTGACAGACCTTATATTTTTAAGAATAAAATAACAATTAATAATATAATATTTATTTTAAAAACTATTTTATGTCAATTTTGACTCTATTTGGTACTTGATTTTTTTGAAAATCATAACAGAATTATTATTTCGAAAAAATTTAATTCAATCAATAATAACATGTCATATTAACATATATAATTAGTGTAATTTATAAAAAGTCTAAAATTACATTTATTTGGGTATTTATAACATCAATTATATTAATATTTCATTAATAAGGTAATTACTGCATCATCATTGTGTCATAAATAAATTAAATTATTTAATTTATAAAAATTATAAATAAAATACCATTATGTAGGAAATAGTTTTATCTTTCTAATGAATATTTATAGTCGAATTTATCTTATATATAACCCGATATTAAAAATTATTTATTTATTAAACTTTGATTTTAACTATTGTAACCCTTCTTTAAATAAATTAATAATAAATGTCCTAATATAATCCAAGTGGACCTTAATGGTCATATTTTATTCCTAAGGTTGTTTTTGGTCGGATTAAACTTATCCAATAGAATTAGGACATGTTTTAGGGTAATAATAATATCAATTTTCCCTTAATTACCCTATTTACTTTTAACCGTGGTAAATAAAAGTAAAAAGTTACTATTCACCAAAAATTATTTTCATCTCATTAAACCACATTTTATTCCTTGATATTAACCGTGTCTCTCAGATTGTCGAAATTCCACTCACAGAAGCGGTAAAATTATGTTTAATGTGAATTTTCAAATTCTCCTAGGAGGTGGGTAAAAGACGGTGAAAAGATCAATAAAATTTTTATATATCTAAAATTATTATAAAATGACTCCAATGAATTACATTGAACATATATAGGTATTTTGTATCAATTTTTACCTAAAAGAAATTTAAATAAAATAAATAATTATTTAAATAAAAAGTCAGTTTTTAAATAGTAACCCGGTGTTTTCGCTATTCATCAAAAATTGAAAGTTTTCATAAAAATACCAAAAATTCACCCTAAGCTAATTTTGATTTTCCGAATCCAAAAATGAAGTCCATTTTGAAAGATAAAAATTATAAAATTCCAATAAGTGAGTATTACTATTCATAACGGCTAGTTTATATAAAATTTAAATAGCATATCTTTGTTTAGTGAAACTCGGTATTGCGTACAACACATGCTATCGTGGAAGGTCGCGATTGCGTGTAATGTAAGCCAAGTCAGGGTTGCGTATAATGAAAGACTCATTTGTTGTTGCGTATATAACGACCCATACTTTACATACATTGTTAATACTTCAAAATTGAAGCACACTTATTACAACATATGACAAAACCACAAAGGACCGTATAGGTATAGTGTCTTTAGAAACTGGGAAACATAAACAACTGGTTCATAAATCTTCTACAGTGTCTCCCATTTATTTCATCATATCTAGGGTCCCTTTTATCATATTCTACTTAATATCCATCTTCCTGACCTGGGGAAAAGAAAACATAAAAGGGTGAGCTCAAATGCTCAGCAAGGGAAAATAAAGGAAATAAAAATCATATCATATCTTTTTGAAAATCTTAACCTGCAAAAGAGTACATAATATCTTAACATGGAATAAATCATAAAAGTGAAAATGATATCCCCATAATGAAAACTTGAAACTTTGTGGCATGCACACATAATCATGGAAAATCATTTCTTGTTAGTCGTGACTCATTGCCAAGACTATCTTAGCGGACAAAGTCCATTTCTGAACCGAGTTCACTCCTCGTTTCAGTCCTGTATCACTGAACCGAAATAACCTTCCGTTCCAGCCATGTCTATCTCATGAGATATAAATCCTACCCAATGCATTGGAGGGAGATATAGGTCCCACCCATCTTATAATGAATCCTTTCTTATGTGTGCCACATAATCATAAATCATACATCATCGCATAACACATGTAACAAAAATGGGATACTTGAAACATCATGACATCATAAAACAAATCTTATAAGGCAAATGACTTCATAAAAATAATTCCCCCACAACATAATCAAATCAATGTAATTAAAGGGATAAAAACAGAACCCTTTATTATCTTAGATGGAAAATAATTTTGATAAAACACTTGAACTCCATTCTTGAGGAAAATATCATTTCTTCTTCAAAAACACTTTTCTTTTCTTAACATGTCATACAATTATAAACTAAAAGAATTTGATTAAAAATAAACTTGAAAAATTGTAAAGGAAGCTTCTTGGAAATAATGTTTTAAAATCCATTCATGTCGTATAAGTTAAAAAAACATTCTTCGTACTTTTTTCGAAAAAGTCAAAAAGTACCTTGTACGAAAAACGACAAAAGATTCCTTTCATATTCTTTACTAAAAACTCACCGAAGGGTAAAATTGGATTTAAACTATTGTATGTGGATGGAAATAATATTACATATTGAGGGAACATGGATGTGGATGATAAAATACACCCCAGTAAATACCAAAGTATAAACAATCTCGGATAAAAATGAGATTGTGATATTTCCCCTTACCTTAGTTCCGATTTGCTTTGTACGTGTCCGAAGCTCCTGTATAATGGTTTAAATAATGTTATTGACTTATTCCAGAATCATACATATTGATATGATATCATATATGGTCATATTCGTAGCTTCTTGTTAGTAATATTTCATTGTTACTTGTTACTCGGGTCTTTATTGCCTTTTGTTCTTATGCGTGTTTTGCCGAATACATTCTTATTCTTCTTTTAAGGTTATAGATACCTTATATCCAGAATGGTATTAGTGTAACATATATCATATTTATTCATTCAATTCATTTATATAATTACTATGTAATGATGATCATGTAGAACGAGTCGCATCACATCGTGGAGACGGTATTCCGTACGTACGCACGAGTGATGATATCGTTCCTATGATCGTGGAACTGTATTGGAGTATATATATATTATTTCAGTATCAATATTACTTTATAATAATCATAAATAGTTACTCATTACACCATTATACCCATCCTTTTAAAGTGATGGTGGAAAATAGATTACACCACGGCGTGGAGACGGTATTCCGTACGTACGCACGCGCGGTGATTTCATTTTTCCGTAGGATCGATAGAAGGTGAATTAGGGTTTTTTCATATTTATAATAACATATCAGTATGTAAGTAATACTGATTTTATTACTTTATCATGAAATAACTAAAGAAGAAGAAGTTGAAGAAGAAAGAAATTGAAAAGATCGGTAATGGATATTACCTCTTCTTTGGAACGCCTCTTTGAATCCTCCACTTAGGGAACTAAGATTGGTCTTTGAAGGAGACCAGGACCTCTAGGATTATTATAGGGAAGTGGAGATGAGTAAATGGAAGGGGTTGTACGAGCATGAGTGCTCAAATTTGTGTGAGGAGGAGGGGGAGGAGGTGCCCTTTTATAAGGGAGGAGAGGGGCACCTTAGGAATATCTCAAAATATTATTTTATATTAAAGTCAAAATCGGTTTATAATGGTAAAAAAGGGTCTTATTTCGAAGATAAAGTGGGTATGGGTCGAAATCCTATCAACCAATAGGATTTAGACAAGTTTAGGATATTATTTTAACCTTATCAATTAGATTTAACTCTAAGTTAAATAATTTAACTTTTACCGTGTCTTTTTGTTTTCTTTCACTATAAGGTTAATACACTTACTATAACATGCCAAACGATCCCAAAATTGTTTATTATTAATATATATATCCTTATCTAAGTCCTTTGGCCGAGCCTTAGATTTTTAGGAATAAAATAACAATTAATAATATAATATTTGATTTAAAAACTATTTTGTTTCAATTTTGACACTATTTGATATATGATTTTTGTGAAAGTCATAAAAGAATTATATGTTCGAAAAAAGTTGATTAAATCAACACTAATATATCATAGTAACCTATAAAATTAGTGGAATTCATAAAAAGTCTCAAATTACATTTATTTTGGTGTTTATAACATCAATTATGTCAATATTTCATTAATAAGATAATTACTGCATCATCATTGTGTCATAAATAAATTAAATTATTTAATGTCTAAAAATTACAAATAAAATACCATTATGTAGAAAATCTTTTTAGCTTTCTAAGGAATATTTATAGTAGAATTTAGCTTATGTATAACCCCATATTAAAAATGATTTACTTATTAAACATTGATTTTAACTATTTTAACCCTTCTTTAAATAAATTAATAATAAATGTCCTAATCTAATCCAAGTTGGCCTAAATGTTCAAATTTTATTCCTAAGTTTGTTTTTGGTCGAATTACACTTGTCCAATAGAATTAGGACATGTGTTAGGGTAATATTAATATCATATTTACCCTTAGTTACCCTATTTACTATTAACCGCGTTAAAAAAAGTAAAAAGTTACTATTCACCAAAAAATTATTTTTATCTCATTAAACCACATTTTACTTAATGATATCAACCGTGTCTGTCGGATTTTTGAAATTCCATTCACAGAAGTGGTAAAATTAAGTTTTATGCAAAATTCAGTTTTTTTAACCTACCACTTAGTGGTTTCACTATTCATCAAAAATTGAAAGTTTTCAGAAAAATACCAAAATTTCACCCTAGGCTAATTTCGGTATTCAGAATCCAAAAATGAAGTCCATTTTGAAAAATAAAATTTATAAAATTTCAAAAAGTGGTTATTACTATTCATAACGGCTAGTTTTAATAATATTTTAATAGCATATCGTTGTTTAGTGAAACTCGGTATTGCGTACGACGCAAGCTATCGAGGAAGGTCGTGATTGCGTGTAAAGTAAGCCAAGCAAGTGTGTAGTGAAAGATTCCTTTGATGATATAAAAACAAAATATTACTCATAAAAATCTCGGGTGTTACATTCTACCCCCCTTAAAAAGAATTTCGCCCTCGAAATTCGTCACTTCGTAACAAACAGATGAGGATACTTCTCTCTCATCATATCCTCAAGCTCCCATGTAGCTTCTTCAAGTTGGTGGTTCCTCCATAAAACTTTCACCAATCGAGTGGTCTTGTTTCGTAGGAATTTTTCGCTACGATCCAGAATCTCTATCGGCTGTTCTTCATAAGAAAGATCTTGCTCCAGCGGTACAACTTCTGAGTTGAGTACATGTGAAGGATCTGGTATGTACTTTCTCAGGAGAGATACATGGAACACATCATGAACTTGAGAGAGATTCGGTGGAATCGCCAATCGGTAAGCTACCTTTCCAATACGATCCAGTATTTCAAAAGGACCGATATATCTAGGGCTCAACTTCCCCTTCTTTCCAAATCTCAAAACCCTCTTCCAGGGAGATATTCGTAAGAACACTTTATCACCCACTTCAAACTCTAGGTCTTTTCTTCGGTTGTCGGCATAGCTTTTCTGTCGACTCTGAGCTGCTCTTATGTGTTGTTGAATAGATCTGACCTTTTCTTCCATTTCATCAACGAGATCAGGTCCTAATAGCTTTCTTTCCCCAACTTCATCCCAGCAAGTAGGAGTCCTACATTTCTTTCCATAGAGAGCTTCATAAGGAGCCATCTGAATACTGGAGTGAAAGCTATTATTATAAGAAAATTCCACCAAAGGTAGGTGTTGATCCCAACCTCCTTTGAAATCCATAGAGCAAGCTCTCAACATATCTTCTAGGGTTTGAATTGTTCTCTCAGACTGACCATCTGTCTGGGGATGATAAGCAGTGCTGAAACTCAACTCTGTATCTAGAGTATGCTGAAGACTTCGCCAGAACTTCGAGGTAAATCTCAGATCCCGATCAGATATAATAGAAAGTGGTACTCCATGCAATCTTACCACTTCCTTTACATATATCCTGGCAAGCTGATCTATAGAGAAATCCTCTCTAATGGAAATGAAGTGTGCAGACTTTATAAGACGATCAACTATGACCCAAATAGTATTATTGCCTTTTGATGTTTTAGGAAGTCCGGTGAAAAAGTCCATAGTGATGTTTTCCAATTTCCATTCGGGTATGGGTAATGGTTGTAACATCCCCTTAGACTTCTGTCTCTCAGCTTTAACTTGTTGACAAACCAAGCATCGAGAGACATATTCAGCAACATCTCTTTTCATGCCATCCCACCAGAAGTACTCTTTCAGGTCCCTATACATCTTCGTGCATCCAGGATGAATAGAGAATGATGAACTATGAGCCTCATCCAGCAGCTCCTTCTTTAATTCGGGGATGGGAGGAACACAAACCCGATTCCTGAACTTTATTATCCCATCACAATCAAGGTTGAATTTAGGAACATTTCTCACCTTCTTTTGTATCTCGACATCTTCTTTCTGTGCCTCTTTAATCTTCACATGTATAGATGGTTGAACATTCATTTGAGAAAGAAAAGATTTTTCCCCTTCCATTATAATTCTAAGATCCATCCTTTGTAAATCCATAAATATTGGATCTTTTGTGATCCTCATCATGGATAAACTAGCATGTTCTTGTCGACTTAATGCATCTGCCACCTTGTTTGCTTTCCCAGGGTGGTAATGGATTGAGCAGTCATAATCCTTAATCAGCTCTAACCATCTTCTTTGGCGCATATTCAGCTCCTTTTGTGTGAAAATATACTTTAAACTCTTATGATCAGTATAAATGTCACACCTTTCACCATAAAGGTAATGCCTCCAAATCTTTAATGCAATGATATCCGCAGCCAACTCCAAATCATGTGTTGGGTAATTTTGCTCATGGATTTTCAACTGTCGTGAGGCATAAGCTATCACCATATCATTTTGCATAAGAACACACCCCAATCCCTTCTTGGAAGCATCACTGTAGATCACAAACCTTTCTCCACTACAAGGTAGTGTGAGCACAGGTGCACTGGATAACCTTCTTTTCAACTCCTTGAAATTCTCTTCACATTCTTCTGTCCAGACAAACATAACTCCTTTCCGAGTCAACTTGGTGAGTGGATTAGATAATCGTGAAAAATCTTTTACAAAACGTCGATAATATCCAGCCAAACCAAGAAAGATTCGGATCTCAGTTACTGTTGTTGGTCTCGACCATCTTTCGATAACCTCTGTTTTTGCTGGATCCACAGATATCCACTCTTTTGAGATTATGTGACCCAAAAATGCAACTTTTTGAAGCCAAAATTCACACTTGGTAAATTTGGCATAAAGCTTCTCCTTTCTCAGGGTCATAAATATAATTCTCAAGTGATCTTCATGCTCTTCCTTGCTCTTTGAATAGACAAGAATATCGTCTATAAAGATTACCACAAATTGATCAAGATAGTCTCTAAAGACTCTATTCGTTAGATCCATGAAGATAGCAGGGGAATTAGTAAGACCAAATGGCATCACTATAAATTCATAGTGTCCATACCTTGTACGGAAAGCCGTCTTTGGTATATCCTCCCTTTTGACCCTTAATTGATGATACCCTGAACGAAGATCAATCTTGGAAAAGTATTGAGCTCCGCGTAGTTGGTCAAATAAGTCATCAATGCGTGGGAGAGGATATTTGTTCTTGATAGTGATCTTGTTATGTTCTCGATAATCAATGCAGAGTCTCATTGATCCATCTTTCTTCTTAAAAAATAGAACAGGTGCTCCCCAAGGTGATGCACTAGGGCGTATGAATCCCTTATCAAGATTCTCTTGGAGTTTCTTCTTCAATTCCTGCAACTCAATTGGGGCCATTCTATAAGGTGTCTTTGAAATTGGCAAAGCACCCGGTACGAGTTCTATTGAAAACTCAACTTCACGATTTGGTGGAAGACCCGGTAATTCCTCCGGAAAGACATCATCAAACTCCCGTACGATGGGCATATTCTTAATTGTATGTTTCTCACCAACCATTAGAGATAAATAACCTTCATTTAGTGGAATCAAAACCCATAAGATGGAAGGAATTTCCACTGGAAGGTTATATTCATCCTTGCATCGATAGACGGTCATAGATTGATCTAGAATATGAAATGTGACTTCCCTTCTTTGGAAATTGATATGAGCTCCATGTAGAGAAAGCCAATACATGCCAAGAATCACATCAAATTCCACTAAAGGAAGGATCACAAGATTTGCAGGAAGCACTTTCCCACAAACTTCGATCAGAGAAGAATTATAAACTTTTGATGCGACTGTTGTGCCATTAGGTGTTGTCACAGCTAACTCAACATCTAATTGTTGAGGTAATACGGTGATACCCTTAGAAAATTCTTTAGAAATAAAGGAGTGGGTGGATCCAGAATCAAATAAAACATTTGCTACTTTAGAGTGGATGGTAAGTGTACCTTTCACCACTTCGTTATCGTACTCCACATCGCTGATAGAAATTGCATGTGACTTTCCTTTGTCTTTAGCCTTAAGATTTTGTTGATGTCGACCATCATCATCAACCCTTGGATTTGGGCATTGATTGGCATAATGCCCCATCTCCTTTCACTTGAAACATTGAAGTGTAGTAGGTTCATTATGTGTATCCCTTCCTTTGTTTGCGTCATTAGACATCTTCTTCCCATTATCGCGGCATTCAAATGCCCGATGACCTTCCTTTCCACATTTAAAACATTTACTTGTCCCTTTAAGACAACTCCCTTCATGTTTCTTTCCACACTTTGAGCATAAGGGAAAGCTCATCTTCTTTTCAGTGTTCTCTTTAGATTTTCCTTTGAATTCCATCTTCCTCTTCTTATCAAACCCATGTGACTGATGGGTTACTCCAATCTCCATCTCGACTTTGAGAGCACATCGAACGATTTCCTCGTAGCTATTGAAGTCCCTTATGGCTAACGCCCTTCGAAGACTTGGTTTTAAGCCACTAAAGAATCGATCGATCTTACTCTCAGGTTGGATAATAATACCAGAAGCGTACCTTGCAAGTCTTGTAAAATTTTCTTCATAGGTACCAATAGATTCAACATCCCTTTGCTTCAGTTCAAGAAACTCTTTCTCCATCTTTGTTCGGAGAATACGAGGGAAGTACTTATTGAAAAATAAGTTCTTGAACTCGTCCCATTCCATAGACTCAATTTCATCCCTTTGCCTCGTATTCTTAATAAGATTCCACCATTGATCAGCATCTCCTTCCAAACGATACACTGCTAGGATGAATTTATCATGATCAGAACATTGAAGAACTGAAAATATATTTTCCGTAGTACTAATCCATTGTTCAGCAACTAATGGATCAGTAGACCCGCTGAAAGAAGGTGGATGCTGCCTCATGAAGGATTCAACAGAATGTTGCTCCTTCATTTGTTCGTTTGGAAGTCCTGCATGATTCATATCTTGAGAAAGTTGTGTGAGCATGGCTACGAGATTTTGCATTCCAGCTCCCATATCGTTTGGTTGCTCAGGAGGACAATCATTGCATTGCCCATCGCATTCCGCATTAACACGGTTCTTTCGGGTTCCATCCATTGACTAAAACCAAGAATAATAGTGTGAGCAACACTAATTATAATAGGAAACAACATAATTCAAGAATAAAATTTTCATGCTTAAGGTCCTATCCTAGGTTATTCATGTCCATTTCTAAAACACTAAGATTGTGTTCTATTCTTAGACTTATCCTTAGGGTTCTTACTAAGGCTTTCACATCCTAGTTTCCAAAGGTTGACTATACCTTTCCTCTGATACCAACTATAACGACCCATACTTTACATACATTGTTAATACTTCAAAATTGAAGCACACTTATTACAACATATGACAAAACCACAAAGGACCGTATAGGTATAGTGTCTTTAGAAACTGGGAAACATAAACAACTGGTTCATAAATCTTCTACAGTGTCTCCCATTTATTTCATCATATCTGGGGTCCCTTTTAGCATATTCTACTTAATATCCATCTTCCTGACCTGGGGAAAAGAAAACATAAAAGGGTGAGCTCAAATGCTCAGCAAGGGCAAATAAAGGAAATAAAAATCATATCATATCTTTTTGAAAATCTTAACCTGCAAAAGAGATCATAATATCTTAACATGGAATAAATCATAGAAGTGAAAATGATATCCCCATAATCAAAACTTGAAACTTTGTGGCATGCACACATAATCATGGAAAATCATTTCTTGTTAGTCATGACTCATTTCCAAGACTATCTTAGCGGACAAAGTCCATTTCTGAACCGAGTTCACTCCTCGTTTCAGTCCTGTATCACTGAACCGAAATAACCTTCCGTTCTATCCATGTCTATCTCATGAGATATAAATCCTTACCCAATGCATTGGAGGGAGATATAGGTCCCACCCATCTTATAATGAATCCTTTCTTATGTGTACCACATAATCATAAATCATACATCATCGCATAACACATGTAACAAAAATGGGATTCTTGAAACATCATGACATCATAAAAGAAATCTTATAAGGCAAATGACTTCATAAAAATAATTCCCTCACAACATAATCAAATCAATGTAATTAAAGGGATAAAAACAGAACCCTTTATTATCTTAGATGGAAAATAATTTTGATTAAACACTTGAACTCCATTCTTGAGGAAAATATCCTTTCTTCTTCAAAAACACTTTTCTTTTCTTAACATGTCATACAATTATAAACTAAAAGAAGTTGATTAAAGATAAACTTGAAAAATTGTAAAGTAAGCTTCTTGGAAATAATGTTTTAAAAATCCATTCATGCCGTATAAGTTAAAAAAAACATTCTTCGTACTTTTTTCGGAAAAGTAAAATAGTACCTTATACGAAAAACGACAAAATATTCCTTTCATATTATTTACTAAAAACTCACCGAAGGGTAAAATTGGATTTAAACTATTGTAAGTGGATGGAAATAATATTACATATTGAGGGAACATGGATGTGGATGATAAAATACAACCCAGTAAATACCAAAGTATAAACAATCTCGGATAAAAATGAGATTGTGATATTTCCCCTTACCTTAGGTCCGATTTGATTTGTACGTGTCCGAAGCTCCTGTATAATGGTTTAAATAATGTTATTGACTTATTCCAGAATCATACATATTGATATGATATCATATATGGTCATATTCTTAGCTTCTTGTTAGTAATATTTCATTGTTACTTGTTACTCGGGTCTTTATTGCCTTTTGTTCTTATGCGTGTTTTGCCGAATACATTCTTATTCTTATTTTAAGGTTATAGATACCTTATATCCAGAATGGTATTAGTTTAACATATATCATATTTATTCATTCAATTCATTTATATAATTACTATGTAATGATGATCATGTAGAACGAGTCGCATCACATCGTGGAGACGGTATTCCGTACGTACGCACGAGTGATGATATCGTTCCTATGATCGTGGAACTGTATTGGAGTATATATATATTATTTCAGTATCAATATTACTTTATAATAATCATAAATAGTTACTCATTACACCATTATACCCATCCTTGTAAAGTGATGGTGGAAAATAGATTACACCATGGCGTGGAGACGGTATTCCGTACGTATGCACGCGCGGTGATTTCATTTTTCCTTAGGATGGATAGAAGGTGAATTAGGGTTGTTTCATATTTATAATAACATATCAGTATGTAAGTAATACTGATGTTATTACTTTATCATGAAACAACTAAAGAATAAGAAGTTGAAGAAGAAGGAAATTGAAAAGATCGGTAATGGATATTACCTCTTCTTTGGAACGCCTCTTTGAATCCTCCACTTAGGGAACTAAGATTGGTCTTTGAAGGAGACCAGGACCTCTAGGATTTTTCTAGGGAAGTGGAGATGAGAAAATTTCAGGGGTTGGCCGAGCTTGAGTGCTCAAATTGGTGTGAGGAGGAGGGGGAGGAGGTGCCCTTTTATAATGGAGGAGAGGGGCACCTTAGGAATATCTCAAAATATTATTTTATATTAAAGTCAAAATCGGTTTATAATGGTTCCAAAGGGTCTTATTTAGAATCTAAAGTGGGGATGGGTCTAAATCCTATCAACCAATAGGATTTAGACAAGTTTAGGATATTATTTTAACCTTATCAATTAGATTTAACTCTATGTTAAATAATTTAACTTTTACCGTGTCTTTTTGTTTTCTTTCACTATAAGGTTAATACACTTACTATAACATGCCAAAAGAACCCCAAATTGTTTATTATTAATATATATATCTTTATCTAAGTCATTTTGCCGAACCTTAGATTTTTAAAAATAAAATAACAATTAATAATATAATATTTTATTTAAAAACTATTTTGTGTCAATTTTGACACTATTTGATATATGATTTTTGTGAAAGTCATAACAGAGTTATATGTTCGAAAAAAGTTGATTAAATAAACACTAATATATCATAGTAACCTAGAAAATTAGTGTAATTCATAAAAAGGCTCAAATTACATTTATTTTGGTGTTTTGACATCAATTATGTCAATATTTCATTAATAAGATAATTACTGCATCATCATTGTGTCATAAATAAATTAAATTATTTAATGTCTAAAAATTACAAATAAAATACCATTATGTAGGAAATCTTTTTAGATTTCTAATGAATATTTATAGTCGAATTTATCTTATGTATAACCCCATATTAAAAATGATTTACTTATTAAACTTTGATTTTAACTATTTTAACCCTTCTTTAAATAAATTAATAATAAATGTCCTAATCTAATCCAAGTGGGCCTAAATGGTCATATTTTATTTCTAAGTTTTTTTGGGTCGAATTACACTTGTCCAATAGAATCAGGACATGTGTTAGGGTAATATTAATATCATATTTACCCTTAGTTACCCTATTTACTATTAACCGCGGTAAAAAAAGTAAAAAGTTACTATTCACCAAAAAATTATTTTTATCTCATTGAACCAAATTTTACTTACTGATATCAACCGTGTCTGTCGGATTTTCGAAATTCCATTCACAGAAGTGGTAAAATTAATTTTTATGCAAAATTCAGTTTTTTTAACCTAACACTTAGTGGTTTCACTATTCATCAAAAATTGAAAGTTTTCAGAAAAATACCAAAATTTCACCCTAGGCTAATTTCGGTATTCCGAATCCAAAAATGAAGTCCATTTTGAAAAATAAAATTTAT
Organism: Viscum album; assembly: GCA_963277665.1. Taxonomy (NCBI): domain Eukaryota; kingdom Viridiplantae; phylum Streptophyta; class Magnoliopsida; order Santalales; family Viscaceae; genus Viscum; species Viscum album. The sequence goes on along the minus strand of OY728150.1, from coordinate 1,873,425,544 downwards.
AAAATTTCAAAAAGTGGTTATTAATATTCATAACGGCTAGTATTAATAATATTTTAATAGCATATCGTTGTTTAGTGAAACTCGGTATTGCGTACGACGCAAGCTATCGAGGAAGGTCGTGATTGCGTGTAAAGTAAGCCAAGCAAGTGTGTAGTGAAAGATTCCTTTGATGATATAAAAACAAAATATTACTCATAAAAATCTCGGGTGTTACAGCGTATAAAAGAATCCAATCATATTTTATTTATACATTGAATATATATATATACACTCAATGTTGTGTAGAATAACTCCTATCAAACGAACTTAAAATTGTGTGTAACATGATCCAAGAATAGTGTTGCGTATACTGCATGCTAATTCGGTCTTGCGTATAGTACAAGATAAACTTGGTGTAGTGTATAATAGAAGACATCAATGAAATTAAAATAATATTTTTCATAAAATTTCAGGGTGCTACATTCTACCCCCCTTAAAATGAATTTCACCCTTGAAATTCGTCGGGGTTATAAATGGTTTATTACTTGAAAGATTCTTTCATAGGAACCCACATCGTAAAAAGAAATACTAAAACTTCATTTTAAAAAAGGGAAGTTAGAATCATAATAGTCACCCAAAGTAACTCAGCACTGGGTTTCCACATAGGACAACATAGGTGAAAATATGGATTTGGAAGAGAAATATAACCATCAAATTCTGATGAAGATTAGTAGAGGACATGGATATGAAAAATCCAACAATCACAAAGCCATAAATTTTTGATGATCTAAGGTACCATCCGATTCATCAGATATGAGAGCAGTAGGACAACATTTGTTTATTCTCAAGATCATTTCCCTAAAGTTGAAAAATTGTGGAATTAAAAGAAATACTTACTTGATTTTGGTACAATCTAACCGTTTCTCATGCCTCGAACAATTTCCACTTCATCTCTTAAAGAAATGAAGTTGAATTTGTCTTCTGTAAAGTGTTAGCAGATTATGCGACAGAATGATAGGTCATTCCATTTATTTCTATCGCAAAAAGTTTAGCACAATTTATTAAATATACAGAAGTCCATATATGTTGAGATTAATCGTATATGGTTGCTAAAATGGACTTATACTTCAGCTATCATAGCGCTTAATAAAATAAAACTAGTTTCTAATAAATAGGTACTTCTTGTAGGCTAGTGTTAGGCGATAAAGGCATGTCGCACTTTGGTTGTGAGTTTGAGTCCCGCGTCCTTGTCCGACGCGACGGGTTGTCGCCCGTTATGCAGGTTGTCCCTTTTCTTAAACTACACTATTATAACATTCTATCAATAATATCGAAAAAATTTGTAGCCTTAAACAATAATAACTTATGTTCAACATAATCCATTCCAATATTTAGGCTTATACAAAATACTTCTTTCCAAACTCATAGTATAAAGAGAAAGATTACAAAAAAAGGTCATATAACAAGAACGTGAATACCATCATTTATCCCTCATATATCAAAAGATATATCTTGTTAATCGCATTCCAAACATGTGAATACCTTAATCTTGTATTCTCCTGAAAAATGAATACCCATTGAATCTTAGTGAAAACATGAATTTTGTAAAAAGTTAACTCTTTCCACATACTAAAATCCAAAAATTATATATACTCAAAGCATGATATAAATTTTTCCTTATATCAGTCATGAGATCATGAATACTGTCAAACAATTCATTTTCTCCTTATCCCTTCATTATGCGCATATCATCTTCTTTCAGAAAATATCTCAATCACTTTCCATGGTTACCAGTACCATAAAATTATTGAAAACCACAATAGACCAATACATAAATATTCCCATCTTCCACGATACTATATAACACCTTATTTTGGAATCCCATTACATAAACACTTAATCATTCCACCACATCATTGTCATATTCAATATCGCCAATAGTGATCGCATGTGACTTCCCTTTGTCCATTAACTTAAGTGGTTTCTCATGTCGATCATCATTAACCCTTGGATTAGGGCATTGATTATCGTAATGCCTCATTTCATTGCACTTGAAGCATTGAAGTGTTTGTGGAGCATTCTTTGCAGTCTTTTTATTATTCACATCATTAGCAACCCTTTTTCCATTACTTTGACACTCAGCTGCTCGATGACCTTTTTTTCTACACTTAAAACATTTTATAGTCCCTTTAAAACAATCTCCACCATTCTTATTTCCACACATTGAGCATAAAGAAACATTCATCTTCTTTTCACCATTGTTCTGAGATTTCTCCTTGAACTCCATATTTCATTTCTTGTCCAAACCATGAGATGGATATGTAACACAAACTTCCATTTCTACCTTGATAGCACAATGCACAATTTCTTCATAGCTACTAAAGTCTCTTATAGCTAATTCCCTTAGAAGACTTGGTTTTAATCCACTGAAGAATCGATCAACTTCACTTTCAGGTTGGATGACAAAGTCAGATGCATACCTTGAAAGCCTTGTAAAATTCGCTTCGTATATACCAACAAATTCATCATCCTTTTTCGTAAGCTCAAGGAAATCCTTTTCCATATTTGTTCGATGAATACGAGGTATGTACTTATTGAAAAATATGTTCTGGAACTCATCCCATTCCATGGATTCAATTTCAACTTGGGGACTTGTATTCTTAATTAGAGTCCACCATTGATTTTCTTCACCTTCGAAACATTAAATAGCCAGAATGAATTTTTCATGTTCCGAACAGTGAAGTATGGAAAATATCTTTTCAATGGTACTGATCCCTTGTTCAGAAACAAGTGGATCAGAAGACCCACTGAAAGAAGGAGGATGTTACCTCATGAAGGACTCAATAGAATATCGTTCCCTTTTCTACTCATTTGGAAGTTCAGAATGATTCATAACTAGTGTAAGTATAGAAATAAGATTTTTCACTCCATCTCCAATAACATTGGTTTGTTCAGGAGGAAAATCATTGCATTGTCCCTTACATTGATCAACACGGTTCCTTCAGGTTCCATCCATCGTCTAAAACCCAAAAAGAATAGTGTGAGAGGCAAAAATCATGATAGGGAAAACAACATAATAAAGGGGGAGTACCTTCAATATCTAAAATCTTATGTTTAATTCTAAGATCGTTAGCGCAATTCTAGGACTATAACCTATACATATACTTAACCTTAAGGACATCCCTAGACATACCTTAGAAATATTTCTAGGGATCTCACTAAAGTTTTCGCATCCTAGTTTCCAATGTTTAACTAAACCTTTCCTCTGATACCAACTGTAGAGACCCAAAGCCTGACGTACATGGAAATTACATTACCTTTGAAGAATACTTAATACATAAAAAAAACAAACACACAAGGACCGTAATAGTTTAGTGTATTTGGAAACTTGAAACATATTCTTCTAATTGTGGTGAAAGATCTTCAACATCTCCCATAAAGATCTTCCCCTTTTGGTTTTCTTACCTAAAACCTTTCTTTAAATCCTGTTGAAAAGATAACATATAAAGGGTGAGCTGAAATGATTAGTAAGGTTTATCCTGGATAAAATAAAACAAATCATATACATTTGAACTTAAAAACATGAACATAATGTTTAAACATCAAAATCTTGGGCAATGTCATAAAACATGGCAGTACATAAGGCATAGATCATAAAGAAACATTAATCATGATAAAATAGCATGGGAATAAAACATGTGATTGTGGCAGTAATTAAGCACATGATATGATTTCCATAGTAGCCAAGGCATTTCTGCCAAGACCATCTTAGTGGATAAAGTCCCTTTCTGAATCGAGTTCACTCCTCGTTCCAGTCCTGTATTACTGAATTGGATTAACTTACCGTTCCAGCCATGTCTATCTCATGAGATATAAATCTTTACCCAATGTATTGGAGTTAGATATAGGTCTCACACATCTCATAATGAAATCATTCTTACTTGTGCCACAACATAAGCATAAATCATTCATCATAACCCAAAGAATAAAAATGGGTTTCATAAACATCATCCCATCATAACATAATCCATATAAAAAATGGATATCATTTCATCATACGAAAAGTGAAACCATGTAAATCATAGAGATGTTATACTTGAAACATAAACATATGAAATAATGTCATCTTAGATGAAAAATGGTTTTGATAAAACACTTGAAAATAATTCTTGAGGAAAATATACTTTCTTCTGAAAAATCATTTTCTTTTCACAAAATGCCAAGAAATTTTAAAAGAAAAGGATTTTGTTGAAAATAGTCGTTAAATCTTGTATAGTAAGCTTCAGGAAAATGAGGTGTTATGAAACCATAAAGATCCATTCACGCCGTATAAGTTAAAAATAACATTCTTCTCGTACCTTTTTCAGAAAAGTCAAAAAGACCTCATATGGTAAACAAAAGAAAGATTCCTTCCATACGATGTGGTAAAAGTAAAAAAGGGTAAAAATGACTTTAAACATACATGGAAGAAAATTAAATATTTTATGAAAACATTTTGAGAACATATGGACATGGATAACAAACATAACCCCAATAAATACTTATGAATAAACAATCTCGGATAAGAATGAGATTGGAATAATTATCCATTACCTTATGTCTGATATGATTCGTACGTATCCGAACCTCATGTATAATGATTTAAATAATGTCATTTACTTATTACAGAATCATATTCATTGTTATGATATCATATATGGTTCACTTATGACTTTATATTACCCGTTCTTTTGTAAGTTCCATGTTAAAGCAGCGTTTGGGGTAAAATCGTTTAATTTATCGTACGTGTTTGGACTTGTTGTTCTTGACATTATTATTACTTATATGTTGATTTTCTTACTTCTAGAATTTAAATCATGATTTATATATCATATATATATTCATTATATATATATAATAGATATATAAATGAAATGAAATACACCGTTCATGGAGACGTTAGACCGTACGTACGCATGAACGCTGTATTCGTTTCCTTATTGAATTAAATGGAATTAAGTAAATGAAACATATATGTACATAAATCCAGTATAATTATTATGTAACATCTTTCATGATTATTTATTATATATACTTTATAATCATACTTGAATGGTTAATCATGGAAAATGAATCTCATCGTGTTTGTGGAGACGGTAGTCCGTATGTACGCACGAGCGATGATATCATTCCCATGATCGTGGAATTGTATTGAAGTGTATTTATAATATTTCCGAATAAATATCACTTTAAAATAATCAAATATAGTTATTTATTTACACCATTATACCCATCCAAGTAAGGTGGTAGTGGAAAACAGATTACACCACGGCATGGAGACGGTATTCCTTATGTACGCACGCGCGGTGATTTCGTTTTCCATAGGATGGATAGAAGGTGAAATAGGGTTGTTTCATATTTATAATAACATAACAGTGTATTAGTGATACTGATGTTATTAATTAATAATGAAACAACTAAATAAGAGGAAGTAGAAGAAGAAATAAATTTGAAAGAATCGGTAACGGATATTACCACTTCTTTGACACGCCTCTTTGAAACCTCACTTTAGGGCACTAAATTTGGTCTTTGAAGAAGACCAGGACCTCTATAATATTACTAGGGAAGTGGAGAAGAGAAATTAGAAGGGTTTTGCCGAGATTGAAGTCTCAATGTGGTGTGAGGAGAAGAGGAAATAGGTTCCCTTTTATAAGGGAGGAGAGGGGCACCTTAGGAAAAACATAAAATATTATTTTATAATAAAGTCATATTCAGTTTTTAATAGCTCCAAATTGATTTATTTCAAAGATAAGGTGGGGATGTTTCGAAATACTCTCAACCAATAGGTTTTATACAAGTTTATGATACTATTTCAACCTTATCATTTAGATTTAACTCTATATTAAATAATTTAACTTTTACCGTGTCTTTTTGTTTTCTTACACTATATGGTTAATAAACATACTATAACAAGCCAAACGAACCTGAATTAGTTCATTAATAATATATATATTCTTATCTAAGTCATTTGGCTGAACATTATATTTTTATGAATAAAATAACAATTAATAATATAATTTTTATTAAAAACTATTTTATGTATATTTTGACACTATTTGGTACTTGATTTTTGTGAAAATCATAACAGAATGATTAGTTATAAAAAAGTTAATTAAATCAATACTAACATGTCATATTAACTTATAGAATTAGTGAAATTCAAAAAAAGTCTAAAATTACATTTATTTGGGTATTTATAACATCAATTATGTTAATATTTCATTAATAAGGTAATTACTGCATCATCATTGTGTCATAAACAAATTAAATTATTTAATGTCTATAAATTATAAATAAACTACCATTATGTAGAAAATCGTTTTATCTTTCTAATGAATATTTATAATCGAATTTATCTTATGTATAACCCTATATTAAAAATGATTTATTTATTAAACATTGATTTTAACTATTTTAATCGTTCTTTAAATAAATTAATAATAAATTTCCTAATATAATTCATGTTGACCTAAATGGTCATATTTTATTCTTAAGGTTGTTTTTGGTCAAATTACACTTATCCAATAGAATTAGGACATGTGTTAGGTTAATAATAATATCATTTTTTCCCTTAATTGCCCTATTTACTTTTAATCGTGGTAAATAAAAGTAAAAAGTTACTATTCACAAAAAATTATTTTCATCTCATTGAACCATATTTTAGTCCTTGATATTAACCGTGTCTCTCGGATTTTCGAAATTCCATTATGTTTTATGTGAATTTTGAAATTCTCCTAGGAGGTGGGTAAAAGACGGTGAAAAGTTCAATAAATTTTTTATAAATCTAAAATTATTATAAAATGACTCCAATGAATTACATTGAACTTATATAGGTATTATGTATCAATTTTGAACTAAAAAAATTTAAATAAAATAAATATTTATTTAAATAAAAAGTCGGTTTTTAAATAGTAACCCAGTGTTTTTACTATTTATCAAAAATTGAAAGTTCTCAGAAAAATACCGAAAAATCAACCTAAGCTAATTTCGATATTCCGAATCCAAAAATGAAGTCCATTTCGAAAGATAAAATTTATAAAATTACAATAAGTGGGAATTACTATTCATAACAGCTAGTCTATATAATATTTTAATAGCATATCTTTGTTTAGTGAAACTCGGTATTCCGTACAACACACACTATCGTGGAAGGTCGTGATTGCGTGTAATGTAAGCCAAGTCAGGGTTGCGTGTAATGAAATACTCCTTTATTATTGCGTATAATAGAATCCAACCATATTTCATTTATACATTGAATATATATATATATATACACTCAATGTTGCGTAGAATAACTATTATCAAACGAACATAAAATTGCGTGTAACATGATCCAAGAATAGTGTTGCGTATACTGCAAGCTAATACGGTCTTGCATATAGTACAAGATAAACATGGTGTAGTGTATAATAGAAGATATCAATGAAATTAAAAGAATATTTTTCATAAAATCTCGAGGTGTTTCGAAAATAGTTTTCACAATTCATGGAATGAGAGTTTGAAATCTTAATGATTTGTGATCTAACATTTTTCCTTGGTTTACATGAATTGAAATGAAGACATGGAACATTAGTTTCTCAATAAAAATATTCCAAATAGGCTCTGAGAAGATTCGGAATTTAAAATTCTAATGTAATGAAAATTAAAGTATATACACAAATGAAATTTTTTGGGATAATGAAGGAAAACATTCAATATCATAGAATACAAATGGTTCATTGGAAGTCTATTGTACTTAATGGTGACAAAACTAGATATTTTTTTCACCCCATGTTAGGTGTAATGGTATCAAATCAATACCAAATAAATCCCATTAATTGAAGTGAAAATAATAATATATTATATTAAAGGCATGGTGGATTTCATTTTACTGTATAATGAAAAATATTGTCAAGGGTTATTGGGTTTCACATATACTGATTGGGTCAGTTCAGAAGATGATTGAAACATAACAGCAGCTGGTGAATTCTATCTTCGTGGACTATGTATTTCATGGAAAATAAATAAATAATATTTCATTTCATAGAGTACGAAAAATTTTGAATAGATTTTTGCGACTCAACTTTAAATGCAGTTACTATATATCAAGTAGAAATTTCAAGATACGAGAGTTGAAGAGAAGTCTTTGATCAGAATCCATTGTGATTATAAAATTTATATAAATAATAGAAAAAATTAAGTCCATAACTCAAGGATAAAACAAATGAATTCAAATATTACTTCATCAAAAATAAATTGGATCTTGAACTTGTGAATATGAATAATGTTCCTAGTTAAATACAAGATGTTAACATCTTGAGGAATTCATTACACAAAGAAGTGTTTGAATGGCATTGATTGGATCTTGGAGTTTAGTCGACCCCTCATAATTGAATTGTTTGGATTTCTAACCCCCTCTATTAAATGTATGTTGTGTTTTACCCTAAGTATTTATTTGTGTTCTTTACCATTTTGGAAACCAAAAATGACTTTCCTTTGGGTTCATTCACAAAGGGGGAGAAAATTTCATAATCAAGAATAGGGGAGAAGATGATAGGGGGAGTAGCGAAACAGGGTGAGTTTTAAATATAATGATGTTAATTCTAGTATTTTAATGTATAAGAATAATGAAAATGACTTGACATTTAGTTCATGATGTGATCATATGTCATTTTTAGATTAATAAGGGACCTCAAAGGCTGATATAGTTCTATATTTTTATATGAAGAAGGGTTCTAGTGGTAGGTTCTAGAACAAAGTGATTTATTAAGGAACATTTCATGTTACTATTATTTTTTACACCAATCATGAATCATGTGAGTTTAGAGTACATGTTAAGGAAATCCTTAACCAATATCTCGGGATGAAAAACAGAAATGGGTTTTCACGTGCCTGACTTGTCAGAAAGTTGATTCTTGATGTTTTGATGATTTTTCAACAATCAAAAAGGGGGATATTGTTGGAAACAAATTCCAATTTATGGTTCTTTTGTTATTATTAGGCTTCTTAACTTGGTTTTCCGTTTTTTAAAAATTATGGTTGCAAAATTAGGCCTGAAGAGTTGACACAAATGTCTTAAAGGATCACATATAGTGATAATGTACTAAATGATCAAATATAGCATTAATGTTTGAACTAATCATTTGAATGGATTACATGATCACATAAAATGATCTCATGAAGGGATCACATTAATAGACATGTCCAAAATAATCATGTAATAAGAATATGATAATCACTTGAGAACACTGATAGATTGTCAGGGGATCTCACAATGTGAACATAAAAAGTTCTAGAAGACCTTGCATGATTATTAAGGGACCTCATGAATATATTTTGGTAAGTTCTTGAAGAAAAAGAGGATGGGAATGATGAAGATATATCGGGGTCACCCAAAATCACTTGACCACATAATTTTCATTAGATATCATGTTGGTGTCACATGAAGTACCCTTGATTATCTTTGGATATTGTGATGGGATCATGAAAATAACATGTGATTGTATTTGGATATCACAATGAGATCATGTGAGTCATTGTAAGAAAATGTCAATGACTACCACATGATTGTGTCTGGATCTCAGGTTAGGATCATGTGAAGTGCATAATGTCGATTACTGAGGTGGTGTAATAGATGGTTAACTATGATTAGTAGAGTTACGATGGTTGTTTTGTGCCAATAAATACCACCCAACCTATCCTTAATAAATAAAATAAGTTTTCTTACATGTTTTGATCCAAATAAAAATCATTTCTCATTAAAAGAACAAAATCTTGTTCTAGAATCACATGATTCACCTAATCAGAACGTAATCTGATGAAGTGGTCTTGGGGAGGACTCTCATTAAGGTATCTTGTATTGGTATATACCCAATAGGAATAAGAAGACCTATTAGTATCACACAATCTACGTAACCTAAATAATTTCGCACTCTAGATTCACATGATTCATATGAATAAAATATTCCCTTATAGAGAAGTCTCATAAAGGGGTCTCATAGAGGAGTCTCATGGAGAGTTCTTGTGGTGGGGTCTCATTGAGGAGTCTCTTGGAGTGGACTCACAGAGTATTCTCACTGAGGGGAATTTCATAGGAGTCTCACAAAGGGGTCTTGAAAAGTCATCTTATTAAGGGGTCCTAGATAGGGGTCACACATTACAAGTGGAAAAAGTATCATACAAATGTGGTTGTCATCACATTGATGAAACAAGAGAATAAATACACATAAAAGTGTGAATCAACTCAAAACTAATTTTTAAAAGTTTCTATTTGAGGATTAGTGTGTTCACTTCAGTATATATAAAGTAGTGAACATTCAAATTATGAATGGTTGTAAACTAGAAGGGATACTGATTTTGTTATGAACTGTGTAATACTAGTGAACTTTAGTGGATTTGGTATATCATCATATAACCATTTCAAGATCCTTGGGCATAGCCCAAAGAGGGTGAACTAGGTAAAATTTCTATGTAATATTTGAATTTTAATATCAATTTTTTTATGGTATAGACATAGAATATATTTTTTCTAATGATGAAAAAAGATCCAATGTGACAATAGTTTTAATCTTTCATACCCTGATTCACCCCCCATGAGGGAATTTAATGTATTTGGGATAATACCTTACTTAATCATGATAACTTTCAGTATAAGTATCCAAAATGAGCATTTGATCTCACCTTAATTTTTTTTATCTTCCCCAGTATATGAAGAATGAACCCTTTAATTAGTTCTAGGATACTGATTATATACATTAACTATTTTTTATATATTTTATTTCCAATTTAGTATGGTAAAGATGTTTTTATGTGTTTATTCATGAGTACTAAATTGATCAATCCATGGTGATTTGATCCCATGTTTCTTATTTCAATGTAATAAAGTATAAATTGACTCTAGGTTATTATATTTGGGGTTGTTACAATTGGTATGATAACAAGTTTAGTAGAAACCTTGGAAAATAGATTTAGAATATCATAGATTAGAGAACATATCCCTATGAAAGAATTTTTGGATATGTCTAATTATATGAAAATATCATAAAGTTTTTTAAATTTAGTGAATATTTGGTTTTCCTAGAAATATATCACCATCTGGATACTAAAATTGTACATCGATTTGTCAAATATCCATCTAGGGGTGATAACATTGAAAAGAGTTGGTTGACTATATCTGGGTCATCATTCTAGTGCACTATGAGTGGGAACATACACAATACTAGTTTGAAACTACTGGGAGATAATATTGGGTTAATTAACATTTTCCTTACAAACCATTATGAAATATTTGAAAATATTTTTATGATTTAATGATATTCTCCAAGAAACATAGATTATGATTCCGGGATTTACAATGCATAAATTTTCAGTTTATATTAACTGTTACAAAAAAAATTAGAATTATATATTATTATTTAAGATACACAATTTTATGAGCTAATCAAGCATATGTAAATTTTTAGAGATATAACATGTCAATATGAATGGTATTAATACTCATGTCCAATGTATAAATTTCCCTATTGAGCAAGCCAATAAAACTATAATGGAGCCGAGAAGATAATGGCCACATTTGGGAAGCTGGCCTAGGATATTAATAATAACCTTTCACATATGGATAAAAATGATCTTCCATGACATGATACACCTATACTGGATAATTTCATGTGACATAAACTCCATCTATTAGTGGAACTGCTAATCTAGTGGTGTTTGAACAATAGAATAAGTCCCTTAAAATGATTTTTTTTCCTTAAGAGGAAATGAAAGGGAGAAGGTTATACATGAAGTATATGGTCTTATAGGTGATTTAAATCAATAGTGGTAATTTTTGAAAAATACTAGGTGGAATAAGAAATAAAAAAGGTGGAATTTAAAACTTATAAAGTAACATGATTCAACAAATATTTCCCTCACGAGCAATGAAATAAAATAAATTGAATGTTCCTCAGCTTAAAGAAACATGAATAAGAAACTGTTGTGCAGTATGAGGATACCTTTACATGACTTTACAAATATTATGTAGATTATATATGTAATATAGTGATAAAAAATTAAAATTTATTTAATGGTATTGATACAAATTCTTGAAGTGAACTGGTCTCTAAAACATTTTTCTCATATAAGGAAATAGTATTATGTGCCATAAAAATAGCGGAGTAAATTTCTATATGTAATATATTCAAGGTAAATCTTGATAATAATAGGTTGTATATATATAAATACGAGGGTAACTTATAAATAGAGAAGAAATGAATGAATAAATTTCCATCATGCGAAAATTATGGAAGGAAATATCCTAGAAAATTATTGAAGGGAATCATAGTATGTTACAAGTTCATAGATAAGGGCCATATGGAAAATAGATAAAAGGAGAAATGCACTTAAATCATAGCCTCAAATTCATCAAATTATTTATTTGATTTTATATCTTCACTCCCTATTATATCTTCCATTTTTTCCAAGAAAATTAGATATTTCCCTAGAACCATAAAAAAGGAGATATGAGTCAAGAATCCTAATGGAAATATCACTCAGACAAGGATGTGTTTTTCAGTTCCCTTAATGACATATAATCATTCCCCATTTTTAGACTTTATTATGATACCAATGTTTAAATTTGATATAATCATTGGTATGTATTTTATTTAAAATCATAATTCAAACATTTATTTTAAATATAAAGAAATTATAATTAGTGATAAATATATATAATTCCTTGTATTTAGAGGGGAGAATTCATTATTTTTGTCATGTTATTATTTTCCCTTAGTAGCTCTTCTGAATGATTTTCATGGGGAAGAATAAAAAGAATCTACAAATAAATAGGGTAATCATTAAATTTAGGATGTAAATATTTTATAGGAATACATTGATGTATTTATTGAGGAATTTCATCAACATCCAACAGAACATCAAGATGATTTTTTTATAGATTTAATTTTTGATTCAAGACCTATATCAAATATTCCCCCTCTAATGGACACTATGAAATTAGTTTAATTGAATAAATAATAATAATATTTTTGTTAAGTGGGGTTTATAAACCTAGTGTTTCACCTTGGGGTCGCATGTTCCTTTCATTGATTAGATATATGTATCCATGAGTTTGTACATTTATTATAATGAAAAACAATACAATTATTATAAAGAACAAGTATCATCTGCCTCGCATTCATGACTTGTTCGATCGAATCCATAAATATTTTTATTTTTCAAAGTTTAACCTTCATTCTGGGTATTATAAATTATGAGTAAATAAGGATGATATTTCAAAGACAACATTTTATATGAGGTGTGAAAATTATATATTTATATTAATTCATTTTGGTTTAACCAATTCACTCTTAATATTTTGGGGATCTAATGAAAAGAGTGTTCAAATAATATCTTGATAATTTTTTGTGGTATTTAATTATGATATCTTGGTATATTATAAAATCATTGAGGAACATGAGAGTCACTTGTGAATCATTATTAAGACTCCTAGATGAAAATAGTTATATGGGAAATTTAAATAGTGTGAATTATTGCTTCTAAATGTTTCTTATTATGGTTATATTGTCTCCAAGTATGGAATCTTAGTTGATCCATTAATGAAAAAGGTAGTCAAAGAATAGACTATAACAACAAACATGACCTAAGAATATAGTTTCAGTGGTTTGGTAGGTTATTATGTGTGATTTGTTCAAAAATATTTCTAATTTATGAATCTATTAACCAAGATAACATGTAAAGGTGTTATTTTTTTATGAATATAGGAATGTGAAGAATGTTTTGAATAATTAAAGGGGATATTAGATAATGATTCAATTTTGACTCCACCATTAGGAAATAATGGATTTTTAATCTTTAATCATGCATAGAATAAGGGTCTTGGTGGTGTCTTTACGGAGAGTGACAAATTTATTTCTTATGAATCAAGGCAGTTAATGATTCATGAATAAAACATTACGCCCCATGATTTTGAGTTATAAGTCATAATATTTTATTTAAAGATATGGGGAAATTACCTTTATTGTTAAATATATGAGAGATACATAGGTAGTAAGAGTATGAAATAGATATTTTTATTAGAAGAGATCAACATGAGGCAAATTTGATGGCTTGAGACACTCAAGGATTATGATTTATCAATACAATAACACATAGGAATGAAAAATAAGGTAGTGGATTCATTGAGTAGGAAATATCATTGAGCGATAACCAAAATGGGGATTTCCAGGTATATAATGATCATGGATTTAGAAAAGATAAATAAATAAATTATAAACAAAGGGGTAACATCACACCTTATTTAAATGATTTCTAAACTATCTTTAATAGAAAAGACAAAAAAATTAATCCTTATGATGATAATTTTCAGAAGAAAATTAAAGTTGTGAATGATGAAAAATTGGAGGATTTCATATATGAAGAGGGAATTTTGAAACAAGAAAATAGGTTCTCTACCTCATCTATGATAGAGATAAAAATAAAATTATTAGATTATTCTCATAACATGAATTTCTTAATACACCCTAATATGACCATGATGTATAGGGATTTGAAGGAATGTTTTTATTAGGATGATATGAAGTAGGAAATTACTGATTATGTTTCAAGATTATTTGTTTTCCATAGGTGAATCCTAAGAGATATCATCCCGAAGGAGTCATGAAACCAATACCAAATTCAAATATGGAAATGATATGACATTACTATGGATATTTTCACAAGATTACCATACTCCTTAATGAATTATTTAACTTGCGTTGTTCTAGATTTCCTTACCTAATATGCACATTTCCTTACTATATAAGAAGATAAACCTATGGATTTTCATCAATATATCTTTATTAATGACGTTTTAAGACATCATAGTGATCAACTTTCAACTGGGTATGATCTTGATATAGTTTTTACATACAAATTCAAGAAAATTATTTAGATGGTTCTTGAAATTAATCATTATTTGAGCATCGCCTATCATCCCCAAATTGATTGATAGTATTAAAGGACTCTCCAAACATTAGAAGACATGTTAAGATCATGATCACTTTACTTTCAAGTTATATGGGATCAATACATTCCTTTGGTATAATTTTCCTATAATAATTTCTTCTATTAAAGTTTTCAAATGGATTTGTATGAAGATTTATATGGTAAGAGATGTCGTACTCCAACTTTATGGGATAAAGTTTGTAAAAGGAAGCTTGTAGTCCTAGAACATAAGGAGGAGACACCAAAAAAGGTAAATACTAACCAAAATTATTATGTAATCCCAAATCCGAAAAAAGAGTTATAAAAATAATTAATGTAATGATTTGGAATTTCAATTGGGAGATCATGTTTTCTGGAATGTATCTCCATGGATGGGTGTTATAAGGTTCGGTAAGAAAGGGAAAAATTGAGGCTCAAGGTACATCATACCTTTTGAAATTTTGAATGAAATTTGGGCTTTAGTTTACCATTTAGTAGTGCCATAGAGAATTTTTAATGTACATTATGTGTTCTATCTCTTATTGATAATGAAATATATGCTATCACCAATTCATGTGCTCACCTATGAAAAATTATATTTGGAATATAGTATATCATATAGGGAAATTCCTATCTAGATTATTTTGAACTAGAGAAAAGTTGTTTTGAAATCAAATAACTCAACTAGTAAAGGTACTTTTTAAAAACCCAAAAATAAAGGAAGTGATGTGGTAGCCTGAGGATGTTGTGAATAATAACCACCCTCATTTGTTAAGAAAGTAATATCCACGAAAATTTTAATGGTGATGTTTTTGAAGGAGACAAGAAACTGACATCCAAGATTCAATTATAGTAATTAAACATTATATTTTAACAAAAACTATAATAAAATTCACATTTAAATATTTTATTTAACAGATATTTTAATTTAATAGTATGAATATCTATTTTTAACTTACTAGTTCAAAAAATCATAGATTCTATTTTTGAAATTTTCCCTTAGAAAAAAGAATTTATGAATAATTAAAAATGTTTAAATTAACTATTAATACTTTTATTTATATAATTTGATATAATAATAAAACATTTATTGATTATAAATTTTATAGAAATAAAGATAATATCATTCTGTGGTAAGAAGAGATGTTTTTCAAAAAAAATTGTTTCTAAATGCATACGGTCTTTTAATATTAATTAATTAAAAGAATATTTAATAACGAATTATTGAAATGATATATATATATATATATATATATTATATATCTAAATTTTTTAATTTAAATCCATATAATTATTATTAATAGTCACATAGTTAATGTAATATCATATTATTCTAGGAAAATTAATTTCTGAAAAAAATCACATTTTGTGAGTTTATTTTAAATTAAATTATAAAATATCTATGATTTTAATTTAATAAAATATATTCAATATTTGGAATCATCATAAATAATACTAGGTTATGATTTCAACTTAATATTTGGTCATTATGAATTGTAACCATTGTAAATATTAGTCACATCGGTAATGGTAAATGAGGTAAAACTAGCTTAAACAATAGGTTAAAGATTCAAGATATCTCTAACACATAACTTTATACTATTATATGAGTGTTTTCAACCAAAGTGATTATTAAATAGTAAAATATTTTATTTTATTTCATTATTTTGAACTTTGGAACCCAAGATTGACTTTATAAAAAGATATGTTATATTTTCTTTAATTAAAAACTATTTTTGACTATTTACATTTAATGGCATGGTGTAAATATTACATTAATTTTTTTCATGACCTAAATTTATAAAAAAAATTATTATTTTATTTAACCAAAAAGAGTCATAGAAACTAATTAATTACTTTATTCCAAGGTAAAATGATTATTACTCTGAAATATGGTATTTTCCAAAAAATTATTTTTAATGTGTTTTGTGTTCTTATATTAAAAGTCATCTCTACTTACTATAGAAATAAAATATACTGAAATGGATTAAATTTTTGGAATCATAATTTCCTAATTGGTCCATTAAGAACCTTTTTTCATATAAATAAGTTATCATGGTAAAGATTTAAATTATCACTGTCAAGGTGAAAATGGGTTTAAAGCAGTTTAATAAGATTATAAGGCTAACAATGTAACCAAATATTGACCAAATGGGATTTGATGAGTTTATTTATAAAATAATACTTCTTAAATTATAATTTTTAGTGCCCCTATTCCACATAAAATTATTATAATATATATATATACATATATATATATATTATTTAATCTTTTATGTAATTTCTATTATTTTCTTTAAAATCCCTATAAAAGGATAACACCACTCTTCTATTTTCCACACTTAATGATCCTTCTAGATCATAAAATCCCTACTATAATACCTTCCTAGGTTCCATAATAATGTAATATATCTTAATTTATATTCATAAATCAGTCCTTTCAAGACATAATGTGTAAGACAAAAGAGGTTTCACTAAGAGAATGTAATCATCTTCACCAACCTGTTTCTTTTTTATTTCTTTCATTGACCACCATCAACAATGTCATAAAAATTAAAATATAAAAAAATATTATATATTATATACTAATAAGTGATAATTTTTAGGGAGTAATATTTGTTTATATTCATTTCCATCAAAATGGAAATAAAATTATCCAACATGTGCACAACATACTACCACCTTGCGAATTGATGTAATTTTATTTTCATCACCGACTCACATGGACTATCATAATTATGGAAATAATGATTTTTTATGATAATTATTAAATAATATTGTTTCTTTAAATTTTATATATCATTTATGTACTTATCCTTTCACCGTGTAAGCAATGATAACGACGTTCATGCTTACATACGACATGTCGTCACCAAAATGCTATGTAATTCATTTCCCATGTAACAATTTCTGGAATTATTATAAAAATGTATATAATGAATAAATATAATATTTATAACATTATTATAATTATATATGTGATATAACTATATCCTATGCAAAATTACGAGAACTTCCATTAAAAACATGCCTGAGAAAACAAAGTAGTTAACATTAAAAATAATGGTAACAATAAAAGATTGTAAAGGAATATGAGATAAGATGTTATAAGATAACCATATTTGATATTATAAATAATAATATGTTTTTTTATTAAATAATAACTTGTTTAAAAATTTAACATAGGTGGTTTAAACATGTTCATCCAAAGTGAAGCACGAGGTAAATCGTTTCGTCACAATTTCCACTCCATTGATTTGTATTTAGTATTATCAACCTATTTACTTTTATATAGTGTATATGATACACTTTTTTTGTATTTACAATGAATATATATTTATTCATTATTATTAATGTTTCAATTTGAGTTTAAAATTTTATGGGGTTTCAATTTAAAATTTAAAAAAGATGTATGGATTTATTTTAACAATCTCATTTTTGGGATTGCCATTATCTTCATTGAAGAAACCTTATAATCTATCCTTCATTAACTTCATATATATTTTTTATTATATTTATATTTTTGGGGTTTTCATTTTTTTATTCCAAATTTTTATCTATTTTACACTTGAATCAATTAAGAAAAGTTTATAATAAAATCTAATCTTATTTCCCTTTTTGATTGGGTATATTCTTCTTCCATGTCCACATTTTTCAGAAAAATTTAAAAAATTACATTTTATTTATTCAAATTATTTATAAATAACATTTTAAGTTATCTTCTGATTTTTAAAACATTAAAAAGGGTTATTTATAATGTTTTATGAAATTATTATTTTCAACTCTCTTTATAAAACGTCAAAAGGAATGTTTTCTATTTTAACGTATATGGCGTTAACGAACTAACCTAAAACCATAACCATTTTACTTTATTTAGAATATACTATAATTTTTATAATATTTTAATAACAAAATAATTTAATGGTAACTTATTTTAATTTTTTTATTACAATTTATCATATTCACCAGAAGATATTAATTTTTCACAAAACCTGTATTTCTTATGAATTGGGGGATATTTTTATATCCTACAAATTTTGAGGCCATTGACTTTATATCGAAACATTTTATTTATTATGATCAATTTTTCATTGAACTTTACATTTATATTAAATATTCATATTATTTTTCTCAATAATATTATTATTTATTTAACCATATACCATTTCCAAATATGGTGTTTTATTATGAATGTTATTTTATTGACTAGAGGAATCCTGATATTCTGCATCCTTTACTCTATATGAATTTTTTAATAGTGTGTATTGTTTGTGAATTAAAATAATCCTTATATATAAGATGAATTCCTTAGAAATATAGTTATGTGTATGGGCCAAAATTATATACCCCCTTGATGCATCGACATGCCTCATTAGAGAAACCAGCTGGCCAAACTTATTAAATGGGTTTTTTCAGTTTATATCGACCCATAGTTTAAAGTATCTTGGTGAAAGTCCTTAATGGTAAAGAAAATTTGATATATTAGATCATGACGTCCAATATTATTAATTTACTTAATTTTGAATTAATTTATTTTGAACCATGAGATTACTACATGTATATTATCCATGGAGTCATTTCATTCTCAAGTAATTGAATAAATGAAATTTTGTTTGAGTTATATGTCTTTTTATATTAATTATACTTTGTTTACTCATGATATATTCCAATTTACATAACTCTTGAGGATAATTTTAGCTCACCCTTATTTTGTTTCCCTTCCCTATGATGTGAAGAAGGAACCATTGAATAAGTTCAAGGATAAAAAATATTTACATTCACTATGTTTTTTATACTTTATTTCAAATATAATAAGGGTATAATGTTTGAGTTTTGATATTCAAGACTACCAAATTTATCGATCCTCATTGATGTAATCCATTTTTTCTAATGTTAATGTAATAACGTAGACACCGACACTCATTTAATAGAGTTGTGGTTGGTACATAGTTTTTCCACACCCCTCACACAAATTCTATTGAATCTTTAACTCACTACTTATTGAAGATTCCTTAAATAGATTCAGGTCATAATTTTGTATTGATTCTAATGAATTCAATCTTATTCACATGTAAAAACTTTTGTTCCTTTAGTTTTAGAATCCATATCTTCATTCTCCATTCTATTTCCCTTATCCAACTAGTCTGTCTAAACCTATAAAAATCCATTCTTGAACTATACAACTTCTTCGAGATTATAATATGTATTTATAAAAAGCCATAATACATCACGACTCTTCATTTTAATATTTCAAAATTTTATTCCTTTTTTACAGCATAGTGTTCAAACACCAGAGCTTTCACTATATATTTTCCTCAAATTAATATTATGATTGATATCATTCCTCACATGCAACACTGAACTAAAGTTAGACACTATATATTTAGGAAAAACTATTAATAAAATTTCTTAACAACAAACAAATATTTAATAAGAAAATTTGTCCAATTATAAATTCATTCAGAACATGATTAATATCACTTAAGTATTTAAAAAGGAAATTTTCAATGAAAATTAATTTTATATTATATATAGTATTTTAATATAAAAGATAACTTTGTATATTTTAAAATTTTAAATTATTAAAATGAATCTAATTTATTAATTTATCATAACAAATTTAGCGTATGAAGAATTTTTTGTATTTTTTTAATATAAATTATTTTAATGTCAATATTTAACATTATTGTTTTAACCAAAATTTTAAATTATATGAGATTATAAATTAATAAGAAATAGTTAAAAGTATATAAATAATTTAATTGATTAGGTATTTTTAATGAGTAAATATATGTATTATAAAATATCATTTAGAACATTGGAAACCAATTTTCAACATTTAATAACATAAATAACATTTTATTCCAATTTAAAAACTATTTTTAAAATTTTATAATAATTAAAATTTTTATGATGGAATTCATTTTCGGATAGATTTTTAATCCACATTACCCTTATTTGTTTTATAATAAACCAATTTATATCTTTAATTTCAATTGAATAGAACAGTTTATACTACACATAAATTTTAATCTTAAAAACCAACTTTTTTTAATCACGATTCTTATGGGTTATGTGTATTCATATTAAAATTAAATTTTACAACCATTAGAAATTATTAAATGATGTTAATATTTTAAAAAAATTACACTATGTAATGAGTTGAATTACATTTTTATGCATAAAGTTAAGTAACCAAGTTAAATATTAGTTACTTCGGTAAGGCAGTTGTTTTTCAAAGAATGACACTTTTATAAATATTATGTTTTATATTAAATTAAATGGATATAATTTAAATAAAGTCACTTATTTGATTTTTATAAATATATATAACTAAATTTAAAACTCATTTAATTCGTAATAAATGTTAAATATGATAAATAACACCTAATGATTAAAGTTCCATTTTTCTACAAAAACACTTTTTCCACACATTATATGTTTAAAATTAAAAGTAATTTTTCTTATTTTTAGAAATTTATTTAGATTAAATAGAGTACATATTCAGATTTAGAACATTTAAAATGGTTAATAAAGGACTTATTATATTTTTAATGATAAAATAATACCCATGATAAATATTTAATCAAGATTAAAAAATATTAAAATGGATATTTTAATTTGGGTCGAATTTTACAAAGAGAATTTGACCCTTAGAAATACTATAATTAATTTTTATGATTAAGAAGTCATAATTACATGTATCACTAATATTTCCCTACCAAACTCACCAAAATCTCATTGAATTTCATTCTTACCCCTTATCTAACATTTTTTTCCAATGATTTTTTCCTCATTTCACCTATGAAAGCGGTTGACTTCCTCCCACTTCAATTCACACCGCTAATTCAAAATTCATTTGAAAATATACATATTTTAACTCTTATAGATCCTATCTACACATTTTTCATTCACTATCCTCAACAAAGTTCTTGGATTCATTCATTTATAAATGATACTTCAAGAGAAGATCTAAATTGTCGACATAAGGATAACTTACCATATTACTTTATTTCCTATCCTTCCATTACTCCCTCCTACTAACAATTAATACCATATATTTATAATGAAATAAATATGAATAATATATAAAAATATTATTGTATTTATTCTATAACCATTATATATTCATCTCCTATTCAATCAAAAAAATGAAAATGTTTGTTATGCGCTTGTGTGGACACACGTATTCATGAATGAAATGATTCATTTTTTTCATCAATTTTAAAGTTTGATACTAGAAATGAGTTTAGTGGATATATATTCTATTTATTTCTAGAGTTATAATCTGTAAATATAAATTAGGCATTCTATAATTAGTATTATAAATAAGTGATCATTTTAATTCTAACATCTTAAAGAGAAAATACCAAGATGAAAAGTGATTTATTTATAAGTTATAATTAATTTTCCATTTTTGTTTCTCTAATAAATAATCCCAATTATGAATCATAACCCCAATGAAATATAAATAAATACATTATAATTTTTTATAAATATTTTATAATAAAATAATATCTTATGTAGCCATCCCCACACATAGAGTGTAATATGTTATTGTTTGGTCAGTTTAACAAACTACGTGAAAGATATTGTAAATTTATTTATGGTATGTATTTAGAAACATAATATTGTATATTAATTAGTAAATAATTATGTTTCTCTTTCTAGAATGTTAATATAAACATTTAACTCATAGATTAAGAAAACATTATTTTTTCATCATAAATTACCAAAACAAGATCTCCCCTGACTTCTTCATCAAAACAAATAACTAAAATAACTATGAAATTTGATATAAACATTAAAATTAGTAAAACAAGAATCAGTTATTGTACGTTTTATTATATAGGAATGATTAAATTTCATAGATTAAGGAATAACAACACTCTGATTACAAAACTAGTACAAATGATTGATATTACCCACACCCAATATTGAAAATATACAATAATGAACTAATTCATATGTAGATAAAAACTAAAAATTATGTTTATAAAAGGTTATATATATGAAGAAGTTTTTTAAAAAATTTATTAAGATATTTTTTTATATTATACAAGATCCTAGAGAGAATTTGACTAATTGGGTAAACAAGGTAGGGTTTCTTTGTCTCATTATTAACTCCACGGTACATGTATGATACTATGCATTATAATTTTTTTATATGGTGTACTCACTTCCTAATTACTTTAACATATTCAAATATCAAAAATATAATTATATTTAAATTTGAATTTCTAGATATTCTTCTCAATATCCTTTTGATTATTAAAATACCAATTCTGTAAGAGTTTTTTAGACTCAATTTCAGATACATTAGGTCATAATCATTCTTACTATAATATAATTTTCAATATTTAATTGATCCCACCATTATTGTATTTTATATTTTATTTCTTATTTTCAATATATGAATTAATTATTATTTTTAATAAAAAAACTTTTTTATAAAATTTCATATGAAATTAGATAGTATCATTTTTAAGAAAGTATATCATTGTTATGAATGAAAATTTTATTCCATTTCAATAATTTATTTCTGAATAATTATCTCTTACTTTCTAGTGAAGTCTAATTTGGATTACTTTAAATGATTATTTTTACTCCATTTAACCCTTTTCCAAAAGGAAAATATAATATTCTTTTTATGATATGGGTTTTCAAAAATAAGTATCTCGAAATATATAAAATGGTCTTTCAAAATTTAAGAACAAATTACTTATCCTCCCTCACACAATTATTTGGATAAACTTTATGTATTTTCAAGGATCTATTATTTAAGTCACTTTTTCCTATATAAATGTTTTCAAGTTTCTTAATTGACCCTTTTTGAAAATAACTTTTCAATGTGGATCATATCTTTTTATTTTTACTATTATGTTCAAAATATTTTCTAAATACTCTTTTAATGTTTTTATTCTATTTCAACACATATTTTCACTTATTATTTCTTTTTGTAGAATAATTTTCTTCTACAGTTTCATGGTTTCTAAAAAAATCATTTTATCTTAGTTTTTTAAAATATTTTTTTAAAATTATTTGTTAAGTTTCAAGGGAGTTTGGTGATGTTTTTCTATCATTGTATGAGGTTTTAGGTTATTTAATTATAAATAATTTTATATTATTGAATTTGAATTTGAATTTAAGATTTTCACTATGTTAAGAATATTACAAATTGATTTTAAAAAATTTGTACACCGAAATAATCTTACTTATCAGTTATATTTTTTATAAATGGTCTGAAAATATTATACACTTACAAACTATGTTGTTTAACAATTATATTTTCATATATATTATGTTTCATACAAGTAAATTATATTGAACATAAAAAATATATCGTGGTATATATATATATATGTGTGTATAAGATATATACTTATGTTTTAAAATGTTGCAACATGTTCTTTCCATGGAACGTGTATAGAAGTATACATATGTATATTTCTATGTATTAATTTGTTACACATATAAATTTTTTCATCTATATATTTATCTATATTTGATCACATTGAATTGGAAAAAAATGTGTATCCTTAAATATATATATATATATATATATGGAGTTGAAAAATGGTTATTTATATTTTTCTAGAAGTTATGAAATATATAAAGATAATTTGTGAATTTTACATTTTGAAAACTTATGAGATTTAAATGTGTTTTGATTAAATAAGATAGAGAGAAAATTTCAATTAAATGTTATACTCATGAATATTGGGTGTGTGTGAGTTATGACTTTAATGGGAGAAAAATATGTGAATGAAATTATTAGAGGGATAAAATTTTAAAAAATATGAGGGATTATGAAAAAAGGGTAAAAATGAGATAAGGGAAAGGTGTGTAATAATATTTTAAAATTGGGATAAAGGTGGTATTTGAGGGAGAAATTAAATTAGAGTAATCATTTAAATAAAAAATAACATCAAAATAAGAATAAAAAGTGAGTGTGAGTTGTTGAAAAGGGAAAACGTGAGGGAAAATAATGTAAGATATATTAGTGTAAAGGGATAATGTGAGGTTTTAAAAGAATATAAAAAATTATAATTGATAAGTAGGAGGTTCTTGAGGTGATTTGTGTGACAAAAATAATAATAATAATAATAATATAAAAAAATATCATAGTAAAATGCATGAAAAAATAGAAAGAGGCATGCCTTAAACTAATACATGACAGAAGAAATTGAAAAAATAAAAGTTAAAATTAAAAAAGAGTTAGGGATCAGGATAATTATGTGGTTATTCCATTAATATAGTTGGAAAATAAAATAGGGAAATGAACTCCCAATTTCAATGAATGTGACATGAAACAAGACCTCCCTTCCAAATTCAATTATTATTTATGTTTTCATAAATATGAATGATCAAATTCACATCATGAGTTTCATAATTGGAGTATATTTTTTTTATACTTCAGAGTTATTAGATATTTTTAGTGCTTTCCTAGGATATTTCATATATTACGAACATTCAAATTCCCCTTATGTCCTTGTGTAGTGATTCCAAAATTCTATTATTGAGGTAAGGGGTCCTTCATTTCTCAACCAGTTTTGTCATATAAGATGGATTATTCTTTTTTTACCTTTGGTAATAGGGCTTGAATCTAGATTAATTAAGATAATTAACCAGTGTAATTGAAATTTAAGAGGAAGGGTTTTGAATCATATATTTTTATATATTTCTAAAATTATTGCTTTTGAGAGTATTCATGCTTATTATAACACTAAAAATCATATCTGTTAAGAGCCTATGTTTGTGTTGAGTTGACATGTGTTGTGTATCCCTTAATGTGTGATTTTTTATATATCACCTTGAATAAATGGTTAATCAGTTATACTCATCTAAATAATTGGTTACACATAGAAACTATGGATTGTGTGAGAATTACCTAAAACAAATAAGTGGAATTGATGAATCCCGATTACAAAATCTGAAATATTAAAATTTATTCTTTTGTGTATTTTAAATGTGTGGTTGTGGTGTTTGGATGTAATGAGTTTTAGTGTGGCCATATTTTGGGGCAGTGATGTGTAGTTGTAATGTGGGGTAGTTATGTGATGAGTTGTAGTTGTGTTATATAGTGGATGAGACAGGAATGGTTATGATGTGGCTATTTTAATGATGAATTGGATGTCTCTAAGAAATGGTGGTGATTTAGGGATAGTTTAGCAAATTGGATACAAATGGATAATCAATGAATTAAAAAATGGGATGTGTGGTTAAATATAGATAATTTTTACTTTGAAATTAAATGTGATGAATAATAAAATTAAAGGTCTAGATAATGGAATTGATTGCTAATATCAAATTTGAAAAATTGATTAAGCTGATAAGGAAGATGAAATGTGAAATTTGGGATGTTCCATGTTGTATGGTGTGGTTTATTTAGTAGGACGAATGAAAGTAGAAGTATTTTTGGTTTGGGTGATGATGTTTTGAGTTGGTTAGTTCTTTGTTCCAAACTTGTAGATTGGGATTTTGTGACTATATATATATATATATAATGTATGTTCCTTGTTATTTTATATATGCATCCCTCCCACTTCGAGCACAATGTTATGACACCCATATATTTGGGTTAGAGTTTTCCAAACATCCTGATGGTGAGGATGGAAGGTTTGCTACCCTCCCTTTCCCGCAATCTCTTCTAGGTGACAATTACACACAAAATTTTTTATGGGTTGAAGTAAAAAAGTTACTATGGTGATGTTTTATGAGGCGGTGAGGTGAATTATAGTGGGGGTCATGCATGGTAGAAGGAGGACACTAGGTTCATGTAATTGATGTTCAAAATACCCCACTACAATGGTAACTATAGTATATAATATTTGGTGTGATATCCAAGGTGTATTCGAGTGATATGTGATGTGATGGTTCAGGTGTCTACGGGTGATATGTGACGTACATGATAGTTGCATGTGGGATGCTTTGAAATATGTGATTCTCAGAAGAGATGTGACCACCAGGATGTACAATTTTGGGTTATGAGACCCAAAAATTAGTGTGAAAGCAGTGTAGGGTACCCTTTATAAATATGCATCTTATTATATTATAATACCTAAATTTAGTTATTTGATTAACATGACTTGGTGAGGATAGTATTAGAGAGTTTCTTGTTTAGGTTTTGTTAGTTATTTTTTTCACATGGGTGCATTAGAATGCTCTTTTAACATGTGCATGAGAGACTTGGGTATGATCCTACTGAATATACTTGTAAGTTCACCCAACATATATAAAAACTATTTTTAGGTTTTCAGTATGGGATTTGATGTTGTTGTAGAGACCCTGACTTCAGTTTCTAAATTTTAGTTGTTACTTTACTACTTGGCATAAGATACCAGTGATTGCATCCTGAATGACTAAATAGTTTACTTGTCTTGGTATATTAGATACATTCATGAATATCACATTAAATTTGAAAATATAAAATAAAACATATTTAGAGTAATAATTATTCATCCTTGAACTAATACAAAGATTCCTTATACACATCCTAGGGAAAGTGAAAAAATAAGGTTGATCACAGATACTCAGTAAGGATAATGAACAACAGAAGCAATCATAAATCGATAAGGAATAAAAAATATGTCATGATAAATAACTAAAAGAACATTCCAGTTAATCAATAACCTGAGCGTTAATAATAATATATAAACAATAGATAATGATCAAATAATTCCATATAAACAATCACATGATATAGAGGCTAATACATCTATAATACCAATAAAGAAATCTCATGGATAATAACAGATGAATTATCAATGAAGTAAATGATTAATATTTGGCTTCATGATATTATATATCATGGTATTTATTCCATTAGGACCTTTTACAAGATAGTTTAAAACTATGTGAAAAGATCTATTTAATGATATCTTACTAATTTGTCTCATTAGGTATGTCAATGCATCGAGGGGGTATATAATTCTTGGCCCCATTCATTACTTTATGTCCAAATAATTCTTCACATATTGAATGATCGATTTAATTCATGAATAATATACCTAATTAATAAATGTCTATATTGAGTAAAGAATATTGAATATCAATAATTCCCTAGGTAATCAAATAACTTTAATGGTAAGGAATCATATATTGAAATGATATAAGGGTTAATTAATAATAATATTCACGATAAAGAACAAGGATATTTAAGGGAGATTTCACTACAATAAATTTGTTGTTTAGTAGAAGATTACTACAACACCACTAAAAAATTGAAATGATTATGTGGATGTTTTTTTAAAACAGGTGCTAAATATTATGTGTTTATTAAAAAAAGTCACTTCCCCCCATTCCCCATCCTTCTCCCCAAGCTCACCCCCCGACCTCAAACCTTATCACCACCGTGGTTCCCCTCTAATCAGCGTCGGGGTATCTCTTGAGCCCTCCGAGACCCCCACCCCCTCTCCCCCACCCCCTATGTCCTCTCCCAAGCTGTAACCCAAGCTTGAGCCCTCTCCCTTCCCCTAATATGTTGTCTTTTCTTGATCACACATCGAACATGTGATCAAGCCTGAGCCCCCCGATTCGTCACCTTATCATTCTCCCACAAACTATCCCAGCCAACCCCTTCTCCCCATTCTCGGTTGAATCTCCTAGTGGTGAGCCCTCAATTATTGGTATTTTTTTCTTCTTTCATCCCTTTCCCCCTCTATCATTTTTTTACATTTACTAACTCCAAGGAAGCTATAATGATGTGGATTTTGGTTTTCTTGGTAGAGTAGTTTTATTATTAGCTTGATTGTGCAGTCGCCTACTTGTATACATCACCTGGGTCTCAATGTTTATGGATAATATTTATGTTTAAATTTCATATAATTATTTATGTGCCTTAATTATAATAAAAATCTGATATAAAGTGTTTAACAAAGTGAATTCATCATAGTTTTCTCTTAACAGATTTTATATACTGTGAAATTTTCTTTGAGTTGTAGATATTTCATTTATTTCATTTTTAAACTGACTAGATGTTTTAAATAATATTGGTTTTATAATTTTCTCTTGTATATTGGTTTCCTAAAATTATAGGGTGTATTTTAAAATTAATACACTCTTCTCTTTGAGTGAGTTTTATAACTAGTTGGAAAATAAATATGTTTTGTTTTTTCTCTTAGATCTGTTCATTCTTTTTATTTTATTGAAATACTTCATATTATATATTTTTATTGAGTTTTTTAGAATTATTTAAATAATTGAGATGTTCTAAATTGAAATGAACATGATTGATTTATTCTTTTTTTTCTTTCTTATTTACATTTAATGCTTATGAGGAATTTTATGGGTGTTTATCTTCGACTTATATAAGGTAGACCATAAATTTATACTTTTAATCCAATGTTTTCCATGAATTTTGTTTGGGGAGATGTCTACTTTGACCGTTAAATTCTTTATTTAAATATTTCATATCATATAAACTAATGTTCTGAATATTGTTTTTTAGTAGTTTATTAATTCATTAGTTTTAACTATATGTGTTTTTGTTTAAATCATTTAATTAATCTAATCTATAGTCTCTATAGAAAATCATGAGTTACATTAACCACATTTTAAAGTAAATCATTTTTTATATTTCATTGAAAGAATAATGAAATTTATTGATAAACATTGGTATTGTGAAATCATTATTATTTTTATTTGATTAATATTACTTGGGAATGGAAATTTTAAAAAGTTATTTTATGAAACTAAAATTTTGGTTTTGTATGAATTATATATAAATATATATTATTTTAAATTGGTCATATGAAAAGTGTTTGAAAGGTGGTTGGGATAAAGGTATTCCTCTTTATTTGGGCAGAGTATAATCGTTTTGTTGTCCTATGTTGGTCTGATTCCATATTATTTGGTTAAGAGCTATTTTCATATATAATGTAGAAACTATCACACCTATCTTTCATTATTAATTCACTTCCAATTCTATATCTTTACTAATACAAATTATAATTATATAAACATAATATATATGATATTATGTCTTTATAAAATTAATATATAAAATAAATAGAATATATATCTTATATGTGTCTTCATTCAATATTTCCATTCATGTAATGGATTACCACCTAAAGAGATGATCATTATTATATAATTATCACGTTCCATGTGGTTGTTAAAATTCTTGATGGATTTTCTAATGTTAATTACCTATTTAAAGGGGTGTTTGTCACTATTTTTATCTTTAAAATATGTGTTTGTTGTTTTAGAGTCATGTTTTAGGAATTGATGGTAGTTGGACTTGAATCTTTTTTAAATGGTTTTGAGACCATAAGTCTAATGGGGGCTTGAAATATACTACATATACTAAAGACGGGTTCCTTTTCTTCCATCTATTAACATTAAAATACTCCAAGTTCCTTATACCCATCATTACTTTTACATTCCATCCCTCCCAAACCTTTCACCCTTGTAATTCTACTTGTATTATCCTAGGTTTCCCACTCATGAATCCCCTCCCCTCATCCTATAGTTCATGT
Organism: Viscum album; assembly: GCA_963277665.1. NCBI lineage: Eukaryota > Viridiplantae > Streptophyta > Magnoliopsida > Santalales > Viscaceae > Viscum > Viscum album. Next base: position 1,873,395,104 of record OY728150.1, on the reverse strand, counting down.
GCAACACCATCAGTGTCCGGCTTGTGGTTTCACTCCACTACTCTTACGGTTTCTCCTCACGATTCCCCTTCACTCATCCAATAGTTCTTATAGAAAACTTACAGTAAGTTGCTTTCACTAACATCTTTAAATTATTTTGGTAAAATTCCCTCCATTTACACTATTTTCAGATAAAAACCCTCCATTTTCACTAACTCACTCTCAGTTTCCATCCATTCCGCCAAGGGATACTGAAGAAAACCCATAGATTCTTAATCTCAAACTATCCGTTTATTTAATACATCCTCTATTTCAAACCAATCTTATATTTTCCCTTTGAACCCCCTATGGCTCATGATTTTCACTGAATCTTCCAAGGGTACCCCTGTATTTTTACTATTCCATCCAACATATCCTGCAATCCATTCATAAATTTCTTCACCATCAAGCTACTCTGGCATCTACAGTGGCACTCTCTTTCTAAATCTCCATCACCTCCATTCCATTTCACTCCATCCATAAAAATGTTTTCTCCCTCCACTGGACAATTTCTATCTAGTTTACTATTTAAATAATTTTATTTTTCTTCCTTGAACTAGGATACTTTTTAAAACTATAATATTTTTCATTTATGAGTTCTTATTTCTATAATACTACACATAAATTTTATATTTTTATTAATCATTCTAAAATTTATCAGGATACCAGATGATCCATTCCCTTGAAACCCTTGGACCCCTATCTATCCTACATGGTTTCTCACTACATAATAATTTTGAGTTTATAACTTTTACTTTGATTCTTCAATGACAACACATTCACTATGTGAGAATTGGTATTATAATTATGCCCAAGGATACTTGTGATCCCATGAGGGGATGATTTTTATTGATGGATCTTTGTTTGTTTCTTAATGATTGTATACTTTTTCTCTTGATTTTATTTAACATAATAAAATCCATTTTTGAATTCCTTTTCTACTTTGAAATTTTTAGTACTTATATGACTCTTATTATGACTACCTGGGTTTTTTTACTTCTATTTATCTCTTTATCTACTAATTAATACTTATGTTTTTTTATGTTTTTTAAAAAATTGTCGTAAAATTTTAATATATATGGATAAAAGCTAGGTCACGTTATTGAGGAACACCCCTCAATATGATGAGGGTTTGGAGGAGTTTTTGTATTTTGAAATCTTTTTTCAATCAGTTGATGGGATAGTAATATTTCCATGTCCTAAATGTAAATTTAAAATATGTTTGAGGAGTGATTAAGTTTATGAACACTTGATATTGAAGAATTTATCAACTTAATATTTGTGTTGGATTTGACACAGTGAATCAAACGTTAAAAAAATGATTTCGCACTAATTTCAATTGAAAAAATGATCTCCCAACTTTATCAACAATGGAAAATGAAATAAAAAGCCTTATAAATGATGTATTCATCATTTAAATTCAAAAAAATTAATATTAAAACATATCAGAACAACTAGTTGAGGGTGTTACAAATAGAAATGTGAAAAATGATGTTTTGGGACTATAGGACAACCATATCAATATTACAGTATATCATTAGATCCTACTCTTGATTATATTAAGAATATTGTAAGAGAGGACTTTAATGAGTATACAAATGTGTTTTATGGTTTAGTTGATGATTGAAATCATGTTTCATATGGTGGATGTATGAAATATTCAAAACATTATTTTTTTTGTTTAATTTGTGACATATCAAATGCCTCGATGGCATTATAAATAAGGTGATGTACATGATATAGGAATTTTTTCTTGATTCATTCCCAGAAACTAAGAACTTTGATTATTTTTAGGATGTGAAAAAAATAACAAGAATGTTTTGAATTATAAAAAAATAAATACTTTTCCTAATGGTTATATGCTTTGTTAGGGATAGGATTCAAAAAGAGAGGATTAAAAAAATGTTCTTCTTCTATATGGTATTCAATGTGTGATGTTGAAAGACTAAATTGACATATTACTATGAAGAAGAAGAAAAGAACAAACCTGATTTTTTTTCATTACATTCATTTAAATCATCGATTGTAAATATTATTCATGTCATTGAAAACCGTCAAGCATATGAATTGGAATTCTATAGATAATAAAAAAGATGGGTTAATGATACATCCATGAGATTCAAAATCATGGAATACATTTGATTCATAACATATATATTTATCATTTGATCCTAGTAATGTGTGATTGGGATTAGTTGTTGATGGATTCAACCCATATGGTACTTTGAGCACCAGTTATAGAATTTGGTTAGTTATTTTGATCGCCTAAAATCTATCTCTATGGATGTGTACACAAATAAAACATTTTTTCATTTTGATGATTATTCCGAGAAAAAAATTCCTCAAAATTATATTAATGTATACTAGTCAGATCTAAATGAAGAAATATAGAATTTATGAATAAATTAATTTAAGATGTTTGATGTATCTACTAGAACAATGTTTAAAATGAAATATTATCTAATGTAAACCATTAGTGACTTCATTAAACTTGGGAATCTAGCTGGTTGGAATACTTACACAGGTTTGGATTTTCTTATTTGTAATAATGATTTTGATCCGGAAAAAACACTCACAGTAAAAAATTGTTGTTCTTGTGTAATTGAAGATTTCTCAATCCATATCATAGATTTTGGTTGGAAAAGTAAAAACCAAATGGTTCTATTGATCGTAGACCACCAACATTGTTATTGATAGTTTCTGATGTATTGGAACAACTTATAAATGTTGAAACAAAATTTTAGAAGGATAAACATTTGAATTATAGTGTAAAATGAGTTTTATGTGCATCATCAAGTGAAATTAGGATGCAATAATGGAGTAAAAAAGTATATTCTTGAAAATAAGTTTTGGGAATTTAATTTTTTGTAGTATAATGTTGGTGATATGAATTTTGAGAAGAATGTTTGGGACAATTTGATCTTCACATTTATTAATGATTGTGGAAAATTTAAAGACCATCTCAATGCTCGGAAGGACTTACAAACAATGAACATAAATCATGATATCTAGCCAAATGAGAATGGAAAGTATGCTCCGATAAAATTTTCAATGAAAAATTGGGATAAACTTACATTCCGTCAAATTTACAAACATGTGAAGGTATCTAATGTGTATTTGAGTAACACATTAGGGTGTGTTGACTAAAATCAGCATAGTTTACATTGATTGAAAAGTTTTGATTCACATATTTTGTTACATAAGTTACTATTATTGGAATTGGATAAATTATTACCTAAAATGGTTACTGTTTTTGAACTCCAATTTTTTTTTAAAATTTTGATAACTATATGAGAAACTATACAACCATTTGAGGTTGAAAAGATTCATGATATATTTTTATTAACATTTTTTGCAATTCATATGATCTTTCATCCACCATTTTTTACTATCATGGTGTATTTACCTATAAATTTTGTCAAGGAATCAAAATTATGAGGCCCCATATATTATCTATAGATATATATAATTGATTGGTACTTTATTTATATAATTTTCATCTTAAGTAATAAATTCTTGGAACTTTATTAAATACACTATTATATTATTATTATTTTATTTCAAAGATATTTTTGACATTTGAAATCATAAGTGAAAAATAAAGATCAACCTGAAGGCTCTATTTATGAAGGATATTTGGAATAGGAGTGTCTTGAATTTTATTATAGACTCTTGGATGATACTAAGACAAGATTAAATTTATTTTTACATGTTGATGACACATCAACTCAATATCTACTACATGGGAAATCAAAAATCTTTCCAGCTATTGGAGGATAAGTTGGGAGGAGCTAAAATGTTACATTGATAGAAATATAATTATTACAGGAACATTGATATGTGCTTCTGAATAATGAAATTGTAGATCCATTTATTGAATAGATCAAGATACAAATAAATAGACAAATGATAAGAATAACATTAAATGAGAAACATATAACAAAATATTTTAATAAAGAGCTTGTATAAAAGTTTTCAGAATACGTCAGTTCATAAATATTACAATCTATACGAATATTTGGTTGACACATATATTTTGTAAATCTAATAATGAATATTAATTTTTTTAGATCATTAATACTAATACTTGAGTTGAGTTTTTAGAAGATTTGTAGTTTTTGGAATAAGGTCCTCTAGAACATGTTAGAAAGTTCGATGCTTACAATGTCAATGAATTTAAATTTCATATAGTCAATCAGGAATAGGGTTTGAATACACCGAATAGTGGTATATTTATGGTTTTAGAATTGTGATACTATGGAATTTTGAATGATATTATTAAATTAAACTACCACAATCATTTTTTAGTTGTTTTATTCAAATGAAAGTTGGTTGATATTATTAGGTCTGTTAAAAGGCATTCCATTCAATTTAATTTTGTGAACTTCTATCTCTTGATGGATGTTACTGATGGTGAATTACCTAATCTGTATATCTTATCATCACAAGAGAAAATGGTATATTATGTGGAATATTTCATGGAGGAAGGGTGTAGTGTATTGTTCATTTAAAATAAGGATACTTGTATGATATGGGTGATAAAGTAGAATATTTTTCTTTTCACATTGAATACCTTCAATTGTAAGAAGAAAACTTATTCTTCAATAATTATATTGAAAATGTTAGTCCTGCAAGGATCGATGGACAAATGAAGTAATGATAGAGTAGGAAAAAAACATCACTGAAGGGAAAAATTACTATATGTGTAGTCATCCATTCATTTATCAACCACCGATGTTATATTTTTCATTATTTGTTATCATAGATTTATATATATTGTTTTTCAGTATTGTGTATCTATTATCATTTCAATTTTTTTCTAAATGAATTTTTTGAAATATATGTTATAAAGTTAATTTTATTTGATTAAATGATAGGAATGCTAAGGAGGAAATATTTTATTAATCCTAGTTGACTCACATTCAACACTTACTCAACCACATTGATAGATGATGATTCATTGGTCTCCCTCTCTACAGAATTTGAGACACCCTTTGTTGATATTTCATCGATGTCTAGTAGTGAATAGTTGAATTCCACAGCTTCAAAATCATTTAGTACACAAAGTTTTATTGGTCTAAAGTTTAAATTTAAATATACATCACCATTTAATCTTCAATATAATTGTCATATAGGTTCTATTGGTAGGAAGTGAAGACGAAGATAGAGAGGCTGTCAAGAAAATTTCATCAGGTGGTGCTTAGGGTTCACTTAGGATTTATAGATGATGTGAAACTAACCATATGAAAAACTAACACTAATTTGGTGATTGAAAACCCATGTTGTGGTTTTTGGTAGGGATATTTGAATTTACATAATATTTCATAAGTATTTGTATGCTTGGTTATTTTGGAGTCTTTATTGGATGGGTAACCACATTTTTTGTTTCTAGGGTGTGGTTCAGTATATGGTAATATAACTTTATTTTAAAATTTGTAAATATTTTTCTTATAATGTGTCAGTGGTATCCCCTCTCTAAAACTCAATTAATTGCTACATTTATTCTTAACAGGTTATTTCTAGATCCATGTTCTAGTCTTTTCATGTCTTGTGTTGGTAAATAATTCTATAAATATACATAAAATTTAATGATCAATTTAGTTGCGATTCCTTATCAAAAATATCTCAAGGTAATATGTTAGTGGAATTTATGAACATCAGTGATTCCTAGATTAAACCACTTACATTAACTTGGGTCGTATTGGCTAGGATGATGTCATTGTTTTCTTTCATGTGGCCATCATTCATGAATTGAATTTCTAATTTATTTTCACTTGGTTAACACTAACCATGAGGGAATTCCAAAAAACCATATTGACTCACCTTCTGTTTCTATAAGAGTTTTCATGGTTAATGCATGATTTTTCTAACATTATGGGTGAATCATGAAACCTACTCAAGGATGAAAATTTTAGTCATTTCGAGTTTTTTAATTTTGGGTACCCTTCTATATATCCCCCACTTTGAATTATATATCCCATGATCTCCTCCCATCATATTCCCACCCTCTTTACTCTTCTCTTGGTGGTTTTGATGAGATTTGTTAGGGATTTATCATCCAGATCTTAAGGGAATGATTCCTTCTCATTACATCCTCCCTCTTTCTGCTTGTTTATTCCATGTTATTCATTTACCCTCTAACCCTAGTATCCATGGTGGATGGGTATCATGTCTAGGGAAATCTTAATTTGGTGTTCTTGGTTTCAAGGGATTTCAGAGTCCCTGGTGGGACTTATTCATGTGGTATTTATTAAATTTGAAATGATTCCATTGAATAAGGTTAGTTTCTTCCTTCCATTACTTTTATTTGAGAGTTTAGTGGGTGTTTATTACTTTCAAACTTATTTTCTTTTCAATGAAAATATAATATAATTTACTTGTGGTATTTTTATCAAGAATACTAATTTTTTATATTAATTTAATTTTCACATAAAGGTTTAATTTTCTAATTTGAATGTGTTTTGATTTCTTAAATTCATTATATAAATTTATATATTTAAACATGATTTCTTCAGTGCAATTCACTAATTGGTTGGTGAATTATTGTTACATGTCCTATTATATTTGGTATCATTAATTGTAACAACCTTCTTCATTCCAAAATCCAATCACGTGATAGGTGGTTGGGCACTTCTCAAGAGGTTATCAATATAAGTCCCCCTAGGAACCATAATTCCTTTACTTCTTTTAGCTACATCTTCGTACTCATGTTGGTAGAGCTTCTTCACTGTATGTTATCTTCTGTAACATAACTAGAGAGTGTGGCACCCATTTTTTGGTATATGATACAAATTACACTATCAATCCCCCCAAAAATCAGAATCGATGTTTATTTATAAATTTATTCCATTTATTTGTTTGATAAAATATCGATGAGGTGTTTTCTAAAATTTAATTCTTTATACATGGTTTTTTGAAACAAACATGATTTTTGGAGTTTGTTGTTTCGTAGTTTAATAAGTTTCCCAAGTAATATGGGATGTTTTTTATCGATGGGATGGTTTTAAAGAATTCATTACCTAACTTTGATTAAATTTTGATGTTACTTATGTTTAATTTATATATCTTTTGTTTTTAAGGTGGTTTTAAAAATGAATTTTAATGTCTATAATTAATACCATAAGTCAGAGGCCCATTTGGAACGTTATGTATAATGATTTCCAACGTTACGGTTAGAAAATTATTGATCCCCTTGATTATATTTTGTTCATGATCATGTGAATTGTTAAATTATTTGATAATAGATTAATTCTTTTATACTTGAAATGGGATCTTTATTAATCGGTGTTTGAGGTGGGATGGATTAATTTTGTTATGATATATTAGTTTGTATTTTTATTTGGTAGTGCGGGGGATGCAGATACTGATGCTTATTTATTTTTGAAAATTGATATTTTGAAGTAGTTTTCTCATTTTATAGTAGTTTCATTTCCCAAAAAATTTGGAGGATATATCGGTGGTTTAAACTACTGCTATAACCTCGAGATTTTTTTTGGAGAGGAACCACTAATAAAACAAAAAAAATGATGCTAAACAAACATTATACGAAGGTTCATAGAAAACACCACTAAATGGATATAAAATATGTGAGTGGGATGTCGACACAAACTTTAGCATCAGTTTTGGGAAAACACCATAGAAACATTAGGAAATGGTTTAAACCACTGCCAAATCAACAAAACACTGCCGCTAATATACGATTTTATTGTAGTGTGTAAGGTCCAATAATCACAATCAAGTAAATATTTCAAGGAAACCATAATGAGTAAAAAACTATAATAAGTAAGTGTGTAACACCTCTATAAATTACAAAATATTCCTTTTCTAATATATTTAATTTCATCGATAGCTTTTGCTATATATAGCGATGTGTTTAAACGAAACAAAATACTCTATTAAAATATTATTATTTAAATGTGGTCACCATAACCTAGATATTAAGTTAGAGGGTATGAATAGGAATAAATAATTTATAAATATATAAGGTTTAATCATTTTCATTGTTTATCTATTTCTTATAAATAAAAGTAAAATTCATTTGAAAGAAAAAGATTTTTTTTTCTGAAAAACATAATTTTTTTTCTAAAAAGCGGTTTCGTCATGTTTTGTACATCAATTTTAAAATTAATTATTATCACTTTTATAAAATTTATTTAAAAATGAAAATATTTTTTAAATAATCAATTCAAAATTATCTTATGGTGAATTTTGGGTATTTTTCTTAAAAGTTTCATTTTTTGGTGAGTAGTGAAAAAACCTAATTTTTGATAAAAATTGTATTTTTGTTTACAGAGTTTATAAGTATAATTTTTTTATAAAATAGTTTAATAAGAAAAATTAATTAAAATATATTATAATTAATCCAATTTAGGTAATTTGAATCAATTATTAATTTACTTTTCATTTGAAAACTTTTTATACTTTTGAAATTGTTTAATTGGAAAAATCATTCTTTCGACATGTATATATGCATAATTTTAAATAAAATTATGAAACTTCTGTTAATTGAATTTGTAAAAATGGATTCCATATTTTTAATTAAAATAATTTATATTATATAATAAGATCAAATTAATTTTTTACCATGATAAACAATATAAAATAGTAAAAATAAATTATCATGATTAATAGTAATATGGGTTTACTCGGGGTTAAAATAAAATGGTTAGGTTTTAAAATGACTTAAAACATGTCCAACAACCATTTTATGGACATATTTAGACCATATCACTTATAAGGTCAGATAAAATCCCATTTTTTATCCTTCTTTAATATTAAAAACATAGGTATAATTTATTTGTTTTAAATATTTCATGTGTATCATCTCCGCCACTTAGAAAAGGTCACTCCCTCCCTCAAATTATTCAAACCTATAAATCCCTTTGGCTCACCCAACCCTAGAAAAATATTTTCCAAACATTTTTATCCAATTTCTAAAGATTCTAGTCTTCCAAAAATACAAAACCAAGTATCTGTAAGAGGATATCTAAATGAATTTTCTCTAAGAGAAGGTAGTCATATTAATGAAGCTATTTCATATTCTTTCTTCTTTTACCAAATTCTACACATCTCACCCTTGTATTGTTTATTTTATTTGTGATATGAATATTAATTATTTGAATGAGTTCAATTATTCCAAATGTTTTCCATTATAATGCTCTGTATTTTTTTTATTTTCCAATGTAAATTGGGTATCCTTTATGTGTTTTTTTAACAAGAATATTAAACTAATAAGTCCATGAAAATGTGATCCTCTATATATTATTCAAATTTAATAAAGTAAAAAATCAACTTCATATTACTAGAGTTAGGGATGTCATAGTTGGGATTATATGGAGTTTTAGTATAAAAATTTGGAACTGTATTATTGAAAACATTGATTAGGGGACATAACCCTCTGATAAAATTTGAGGATAAGTATAGAATAACTTCTTAATGTTTGGGTAAGATAAATATTATGTGTTTTTTACTAGAAATATATCTCTTTATAGATACTTTAAGTGGATGTGGTTCTCTTATAGCGGTATCGAGGGGTAATATCTCCAAAAAAGTAATGATAGGATTGAATCTAGTGTTACCTAGTACACGACAATGGGCCTTAATGCACACCTTTTTAACACTATTGGAAGATATTATTAGGGTAATTAATATTTTATTTAAAAATATTTATGGAGAATTTGAAAATAATTATATAACCCAATGAAACCAAGTGTGAGATTCTAATATTAAAAATGCATAAATTTTTTAATTTATATTATGTATTTTACCATGTTTAGTATTATACATTATGATTTAAGATTGATAATTTTATGATATTACATAGTGTATGACATTTTTAGATTTTTATCCTAGATGAAAGAGGGGTATTAATGTTAGTGGATAATGTTGATATTTCAATATTGATAAAACTAATACAACTTGTATTGGAACTGAATAGATCATGACTATATTTGGGAATATTAATTATGTTATGAAAAGTAAACTTTCCCAAATGGAGAAAAAAGTTATTAAACATCATTATTATCTTATGTTGGGACACTTAATGTGAAAGAAGCACCCATAATTTAGTGGGACTACTAATCTAATGGTTTCTAAGTAATGGATTAATTATATTTTAACGATATTTCTGTCCTTGGGATGTTATAATAAGGAAAAGGTTATAATGGGAGTATACAATCTCAAGGGAGATGATGATCAATTTTCATGACCCATCCCCCAGGGCCCGTGCCGTGACTACCCCAAGCCCGCCTTCCATAGTCCAGGGGCTGGCAACAAGCACCGGAAAAAAATCCCTAAAACTGGGAAGGCATTACCTTTAAACCTGTAAACACACACAAACCAAGCACACAACAAAAAACAAGAAAAAAGCAAACTATATAGTAAAAAGGGTGTGTGCAGTAAATAAAGGGGACATTATACAAGTCCAACTAAAAAAGTACAAGTAAAAGGGAAAATAGCTTCTGCAAACACCCACCAAGGATCCTACCTGAAGGGTAGGTACAACTCTCAAACTGTCATCTCTATGGATCATCATGTCTAATTTCCACCTCCAAGCAGCCTCTAGACCTGGTACCCTCGACCTCGATAAGAGTTTTCCATCATTTTCACAATACACAACAAGATGTGGGTGTAGCCTATGTAGGGTTGAGTATAACAACACTAAGTAGGGACCCCGAGACCCCCGATGGTCTCCCATAATCCACAAAGGATAAACCACAAAGTAAGATCTCAATCTCAAAGCATGAATCAATATTCATCAACAATACTTAGGTATATTCTTATACATGTACCAAACTTATCAATATATACTCATCTCACAAGTGAGGGAAGAATACCACAAAGGTAACACCATGGAATTTGTAGTACCACACATGTAACACCACGAAGAAAGAAGTACCACATAGGTAACACCACAAAGGTATAAGTACCCCAAACATAAGAACATGAAGATAGAATTACCACACATGTAACACCAAGAAGGTAAGTAATAGAAAGGTAATGCTACACAGATGAATAAAATTAAGGTATCACCACATAGAAGTGTACCACAAAGGTAAAGACTCAACCGACACCAGGTATAACTTAAGTACGGAAGTAAAGATAATTAGTTGTATTGTTAGATCATCTTACTTCATCGAGAATCTCTACTATTGACACACACTGAATCAAAGATGACCCACACAAGATCTAAAAATGACCCACACAGGATCTGGAGATGACCCACATAGGATCGGTATACACTGACCCACACAGGATTGCTGAGCGCTGACTCACACAGGATCTGAAGGTGACCCACACAGGATCTAAAAACTCCTCATGTGAAGTCAGCCACAGGGTTCCCACACTAAGCATGCTTGATTCTGGGAGGTTCCGCTCCTAAAGACATCAGACGATAGTTCAATTACCACAAATTCCCATGAAGAAGTATCACGAAGGTCCATCATTTCATAAGGGACTCAATGCGATAGACGGTGCGTCAATCAGACAACTGGTCTATACGTTATTATCCTTTTAGTCCTTGGGGCCCAGTTGGATTCGGGTTCGATCCAACCCGACCATACTCAAAATATATCCAAAACTTATGTGAATTATACCAAAAGGTCTATCTCAATCCAAGGATCTCAGCGTTGTAGACGGTTCGTCAAACAGACGCTCGGTTCTCAAGATTTGGCCAAAAAGGCGTATTTGGGTCCAGATAGGCCCGGGCCCATTCCGACTCGGTCGGACTTGCCCAGCCCGACCCGCAAAGGTGGTAGCCCACTCAGAGCCACCTGCTCGGTGCGACCTACTCAGATGGGTGCGGTCCACTTGGCTGGGTGCGGTCCGCCGTGGCGGGGCCTACCCTAGCCGCACCGGGGGGAGGTGCCCCCCGGTATTCCAAATGGTCCAATATACTGTTCGGCTTGGCCAACCCCATGGCACCATGTGTTTCCACATGCTAGAACGTGGGACCCGCAGGAGTGGTCTTGCTCAGCATGACGTGGTCGGCCGGTATTTCCAGCCAGCACCCCCCTTTTAGCAGCACGACGACGCCACTGTCATCCCATGGTCGGCCAGTTGCCGGCCACCCTGGTGTGCCACCGTGGCTTGATAGCTGCAACTTCCTCCTCTATCGGCGAAGTGGATGCACACCTCCCAACTTAAATACGTTCATCTAGGTGCTGACTGACCTCCTCCACCACTTCGACCGACGGACCATGGCATCCTTCGATGGCGCGGTTGCGTCGTCGCCGCCATCACGGCCAGCCGGAGTGCCAGCTGCCGCCTTGTGCCCTACCGGCGTCAGTCACCGGTGATGTAGCATCGGCAGGTTTCCACTCGTCCCAGAGTTCACCCATGAAGAATACGTCAAACGATGAAGATTTTGGAGGGATCGGTCCATGTTTGTTTGGAAAACACCCTCCATGCTAGAACTATAGCATGAAACACGAGAATAATGAAGCAATGTAAATTAATGAAGAACAATCTTAAACAAATCCTACTTTGTTTTCTCATTGGAGGTGGTGTGAGGAAGGAGATGAAGATGATGAAGTCATCGACATCCATCGCGCCTGCAAAACGCTCCAAATATGATTCCTCGTTCTTGATCTGGAGGATGTTCTTTGTTGAAGGAGGTTCTTCATTGGAGGATGTTACTCCAATGGCTTTCCCATATTCTCTCCTTTTCCAATGATTTCCCCCATGAGATTTGAGGATCCGACTTAATTAAGTTATGTTTATTAATCAATTCATGTTGGCCCATTAATTGGGAGAATCCTAAGAGTTACCTTATATTAAAAGAAAGGTTTAGGGTCGGGTGGTCCCCACCACTAAGATTCAAATGGTAGGCTTCAATTAAATAAAAATAATAATTAATTGTTTTATTTTTTTAACTCTCCCATGAAAAACCGGAAAACCAAATTCCACCCCTAATCTATTGCAGTTGAGGTGAAGGTTTCCTTAAGTGAATATCGGCGATGTGAGTTCAACAGTGTCCTCAAATTTCAATTATGAGCACCGGTTCAAAAGTTAAAAAATACCACTCACACGTTCACTTAACGTACCAAAAAAAAGTTTAGAAATTCATTTTGGTCACACTGGAACTTAGAATCACACACTGTTAATTTTTGCGGTCTCATAATATTTCCATATAATTTAAAAAAAATTACATGGAAAAATTTGGGTCTTTACATTCTCCCCTCCTTAGGGATTTTCATCCCCAAAAGACACAACACAAACTTGGGAAACAAGTGGACGCTACTGAGCATGAATCTGATCCTCACGCTCCCATGTGATCTCCAGGAGGTTCTCATGCTGCCAACGAATGCACACTAGAGGTATTGAACACCCAAGAAGGACTCTCTCCTATCGATCCTCAATCTCCACTAGAACCTCCGAAAACATCACCTCATCGTTGATGTCCAGCGCTCCCCAGTCAATTATGTGTGAAGGATTATGTACGTATCTTCTCAGCTAGGACACATAGAAAACATCTTGTACCCAGTTTAACTGAGGGGGAAGAGTTAGGCAGTATGCCACCTCTCCAAATCTGCTGAGGACCTGGAAGGGTTCGATGAACCTCGGAGATAACTTTCCACCTTAGCCAAATCTCTTCAAACCTTATCGAGATGGGACCCGTGGAAATACATGGTCACCATCCTCGAACTCCAGAGGTCTATGTCTCCTATCAACATAAGACTTCTCCCTTCTCTGTGCAGTCTTCATCCACTCCTGGATGATCTACACCTTCTCTGTTGTATCCCATACCATCTCTGGTCCCATGAGTGATGACTCCCCTGGGTCGGTCCAACATAGATTTGATCTTCAAGGTTGACCGTACAATGCCTTGAATGGTGCCATATAGATATTGGAGTGATAACTGTTGTTGAATTCGAACTCCACCAAGGTCAAGTGAACCTCCCAACTATGGCCGAAATTAAGGATGCAAGCACAAAACATGTCCTCGAGGGTCTGAATGGTCCGCTCTGTCTGACCATCCATCTGAGGATGGAAGGTGGTTCTCAACTTAAGCTATGTCCATAACACGTCCTGAAACCCCTTCCATAGCCGGGAAGTAAAACGTGCATCACGATTGGAGACAATCGTAGATGGAACCCATGAATCCGCATAATCTCTTGTATGTAGAGGCATCCCAAGACCTCTTCTGGTCCCTGCTCTCTGATAAGTAAGAAGTGGGCCGACTTGGTGAGTTGATCAATGATCACCCAGATAGAATCATGACCCCATGACGTGCGTGGAAGTCTTGTCACGAAGTCCATGGAAATTCCATCTCACTTCCACTCTGGCACCTCTAGTGGATGAACTAAGCATACTAGAACTTGATGCTCTACCTTCACTTGCTGAAAAGTGAGGCACCATGAGACAAACTCTGCCAATTATTTCTTCATTCTTGGCCACCAGTGCTAATGCCTAAGGTCTTGGTACATCTTCACCGCTCATGGATTTACCTCTATAGGAGATGTATAGAACTCCCTTAACACTTCCTCCCTAAGCACCACTGGTACCATAGTACATCTTCTGAAGAGGACAACGTGCTCTCCACCTTAAGAAAATCCATCAAGTGCTTGTCCTGTGGATATCTGAGCACGTCGAGCCTCAAAGTCAGTGTCCCCAAGCTAAGACTCCCTGACTCGCTGAAGGAGTGGGAGAGTGACTATTAGAGACTGAAGATATGTTTCTCCATATAGATCCATATAGGATATCCGCAATGTGGCTAGCTTCTCTATTTCCCCACATAGAAATTGTATACTAGATCTCCTACTTATTTCATCTGCTACTATGTTCCCCTTCTCAAGAGTATAGAGGATCTCGAAGTCATAATCCTGGAAGAACTCAAGCCAATTCCATCGTCTCAGGTTTAGGTCCTTCTGAGAGAAGATATAACTGAGACTCTTGTGATAAGAGTAGACTATAAAATGTTTTCCCATTAAGTAATGTTCCACATCTTCAAGGTGAAGACCACTGGTTCTAGCTCCAGGTCATGGGTAGCATAGTTCTGCTCATGATGTCTCAACTGTCAAGAACCATATCTGATCACTAGTCACTCCTGCATCTGGACACATCCAAGCCTTGTCCCTGATTCATCACTGACGGGCGTCCTTGTCGTGAGGATGGTCAAGTTTACATTTATAAAGACCCAAGATATAGCACAGTGGTTAACCTCGGGGTTTCTCTCAAGGAAGCAGTGTCGACTGACTAAATGGTCATTCCGAAAATCATTTTGTGTTTTGATTAAATATTTTTAAAACAATATAACACTAAACCTAAGAAAACTCTGATCAGTGCTGAAGAGCATTGTCGAGAGAGAGATAGTGATGAAAAAGTACAAAAACATAGAAACACAGGTCAAAACCCGGGAAAGAAAGCCGGAACGGAAAGAACACAAGGCACATAACAAACAAATGACACAGGACAAGACAATATTTAGAGAGACAAAGGCCGGAACAATGTTAATTCACCCTCTACTCTCTTTCCTAGATCAACTTGAACAATTCTCAAATTTTCACAGTGCATGATCGATGTCTCGGATCACACACCAGGCTCTCCTAGAAATTAAACACTCAAGCATCGAATTTCTTCAATACTAAATCGTTCCTCTGAACTGAAAGGCGATTCACTCAGAAAATTCATTCTGGAAAGAAATTCTCACATACCAGAGTGATTCCACTAAGATCATCACATCGTAGAACCAATTTTGATTCTCAGTTCGAGAAATCAAAATAGGAAGGGGAGAAGAAATTAAACCAGAAAGTATCAAATCGTCCTACGCATGATCTTTCTCTCACTAAATCTAACTCGTAGACGTGATCTACCAAGGAGAATAAAAAGAACGCATTCAAGTTAATGTTAATATCTACAGATCGTATTAGGTTTCATAAACTGGATCCAGCCCCACATGTTAGATCTCCATTTCTGGAGATTGAAGATCATGACACGAAGTGAGAAACAAGTAACGACAGAAAAAGTCAAACATGATTAACATCACAATTCAATTAAATAAACATACAACACTACGAGAATATTTACAGACTCAACATAGAACACCAAAACATAACTGTGGGAGGATGGATGAAATGGAGGAGAGGGAACCCGTCTCCAGGTCAAAGACGAGTTCTAGTCCGGTGAAGTGGTATCAAATTGTGTATCAACGGTGGTGGAGTCTCCTCCCCCCTCTGCCATGCTCCAGCCCTTGGCCATCGGCCTTTCCGAAGAGAGGAGTTGAGAATCCCCCTTTTTTAGAGATGAAAAATAGAAAACTAAACTAGCCTGTAGCAGATCCACGTGGCGCGTCTCTGATGTGCGGGTCACCAGCTAATAAGTGAACTCCGTGTAAGTGCAAACAACCCCCTGCAACAATCTCGCGAATATTCTCACACATTTACCGCTAACTGCTTCTTCTTTTTTTTAATCCATGCTTCTATGAGTAGCTCCCCTTGCACGAAACACAAAAAACACATGTGAGTCAAGTTAAAAAATTATTATATGCCATATATTATATAACAACTTAAAATTAATGAAAACACTTATATAGATAATTTATACTATATAATATTTTTATTACTAATATATGATATCATAAGTATTTTATTTAATTAATACATATATTACTATGATATATAAAATCCTATATTCTATTATTATTAAACATATTATTGATAGTATATAATCTATGACATATATATATATATTATAATATATTATTTTATATTATATGTTATTGTATAATAAAATAAAAACTAAAACAGAAAAGAAAATAAAAATGAAAAGAGGGGGCATGGTTCTGTTTGAGCGGAGAGGGAGAGGTAGGGCGGCTTCACAGGGGTTCAGGGAGAGGCGAATGGAACTGCTGGTGGAAGACAAAGGGGGATAGCGGCTTCTGGTTTGAAAGATAGGAAGAGAGGCGCAGCGCAGATCTGTTCGCCGCGGACAGAAACAGAGCGATAGTGTGTGGGCTTCTGACGTGTTCGGGTAGAGGTAGAAGGCGCAATTCCATAGGGGTTCGATGTAGCGATAGAGGAGCAGTGGCTCGGCAGGCTCCACCTATAGGTTTTAGCAGCAAGGGTTTGCGGTGCATAGAGGTAGTGGTGGGTTCTAGTGGAGAAGAAAGGGGCGCGGTGGCTTTGTTGTAGGAATAACCAGAGCAAAGTGCAGGGGGCGATGAAGGTTCGAGGTTCTCACGGCAAGAATGAAGGAGGGGGGCACACTTGGGTCTCAGTGGGAATGAGGGAGCTGGTCGGGTTCAGGAAGGTGGGTCTCGGCTTGGAGGACTTCAACATAGGGTTTCAATGATGGATCTCAACCGAGATTGAGTGATAAACTCAGGTGGTAAGACTCGGTCTGGCGGTGATTTGTGGTGATAATTTCTTATTGATGCTTTGAATCTGCTGTTGTGGGTTTGTGTGCTGGTATGTGGTTGCGGGAATAGGCAGTGAGACAGGAGGTAGAGCCACTGTGAAGCTGCTGTGGGTGAGGAACCATGAGGGAGAGAGGAAGACAAGGGCAGTGCCACCGTGAGGAAAAAGTAGTGGAAGTGGTGGCAGTGACACCGTGAATGAAACGGTGTCACTATAAGTGTGGTTATGGTGAGACAGGCACAGTGAGTGGGGTTCATGGTGAGACAATTTGGCTGGAAATGGTGGCACCGTGAGTGATGCTCACGGTGAGACCGTGAAGAGTAGAAACAATGCCACCGTGAGTACCTGCAAAATAAAAAGAACAGATTAAATAAATTAATAATTTAAATAAAACTAAAAATTTATTAACAAATTAAATTGCATTAAAAACTAAATAAATAAAGCAAAGTTAAATAACAAAATTATTTGTGTTTTATTTAAATGAATGAATTCATTTGTATTAAAAATTATAAAAAAAATTACTTAAAGAAAAAATTAAAATATTTACAGTAGCTTGCTTAAATTATTTAACCAATTAATTAAAGAATTAATTAAATTAAAGAATAAAAATATTAATTGAATAAGATTAATTTTTAAAACTAATTAAATTATTAAAAGACTAAAAACCACAAAGAGTTATTTATTTACAATTTAAATAATAAGTAATTAATTAATTTTAATAAATTGATTAATAAACTAACTAGAATGAAAAATTATAAACATAAAAGAATAAATTAATAAAAGTCTAATTCACAAAAGTAAAATAATATAAGAATTATTTAGAATTAAAATAATGCACATTAAAACACATGTTTTAGACTAAAAATTATTATTCTACACAATAAGTAAAAAAACACAACAATTATCAAATACTTACTAAAATCAATCAGTTTGGTATAAAAAATTCAATAAAAATACAAAAAGGATGTGGCAAAGAGTGTGAAAACAGTGCCACATCAAACTCCCCCACACTGAAAACTTTGTTTTTCCTCAGACAATCACATACCATTAATTTTAAAATAGAAATATGTTTAGTGAGTTTTAGCTCAAAAGGTGCATGGTTAAACTTTAATATTCAGAGGAGCAGGACCAAACAATGAGTCAGGTTTTTCAAAGGTGTTCAAAAATGTTGTCCTGTCTATCTTCAAATACTCACAGAAAGTCAAGAGCATCACAAATTCATACACTATCATGTATGTCAGGATTCCTATGTGTATTCATTAACTATCCTACTTCACCATCAAATTCAAGTTCTAGTTTAAGGAGTGTTGACAGGTTAAATGAAGTGGAACTCAAAACTTAACCAAGTGCACCTTCCATTTTCACCTTCCTCCAGGTTTCAGAAATTAAAGTCCATTAATTTCATCACTTTATTGATTCAACTCAAATGAATATTAACCTAGTCAATTCCTCCCTTCTTCATCTGGGTTCAAAATTCCCCTCACCTTAATGAGTTCATTTTTGACAAGGGCACTTTATTTATTTTTTTCACAGCCATATTCCATGTGCAGAGCACTGTGCATAGAACTTATTAGGATTTAAATTTGTTTTATTTATTCATAGAAACACACACAATGAACCTTGTCTCAGATACTCATCGTGGGATCCCATTTTCCCATTTTACTCCAGTTACAATGCACTTAATTAATAATCATTCGAATTGACTTCCTAAAGTGATTGAATATTATTCTATAAAAATGTGAGTCCCCTGGGTTCTAGTGAGATCTTATGGTTGCAATAAATCGTGATCATCATCCAACAAGACCTATCACGTCACACTCCTATCCTCATTTCCTAAATAGATAGATCCATCGAGACAGTGAACAATTACACTCAGCAATCATTCATACTTAACAATTTCTGACTAAGTTCCGCTCTCAACATCCAGAAAATAGTTATCCACTAAACATGACAAAAATGAATTACCACTGAACCTCCAATAACCATAATGTGATGAAAGAATTTGAAATTTTTTGAAGAAATTATGAACAATTTTTTTGAAAAAAAATTGACCATTTTTTTAAACAAGCTCAGGTTCAAGAAGGGGGAATTTGACATGACACTAGAATGAACCCTTTCCCCCACAATTAAAACCCAAGATTGTCCCCAATGTTGTATTCTAATGTAGAAGACAGTTTATGTTAAAAAATTATGGACATTTCAACTAAAAAAGGATATAGAAGGGTATCAATGAAGTTCAAATATTTTCTTTTCCATACAAAAAGTAAAAGAAAATAAAAACAAAAACAAAAGAACCCAAACCTACCAACCATCACCAGAAATCATGTACATTTCTATTCCTAAACATTTCATGTTTTGAATCATTGTGAGCAGACAAAATATTGTATCAATTTACTTCAAATTGTAGCATGATGAACAGTGACGTGCAACCTCAGAATAATGAAAATAAAAACAATGGGTGTAGCAAGTTTAAAAATGAACCTCAAAATACTTTTTCAACTAAGTAGATATTAGCAATATAACTCCCAAGAAAGAAGTGCAA
The DNA here is from genome assembly GCA_963277665.1 of Viscum album. Lineage (NCBI taxonomy): Eukaryota > Viridiplantae > Streptophyta > Magnoliopsida > Santalales > Viscaceae > Viscum > Viscum album. The sequence continues at coordinate 1,873,375,190 of OY728150.1, read as the reverse complement.
TTTACTTTTCACAAAAAATCCGGGGACCCCCCCCCCCAAATTAATTCAAAGCATCACACAAAATAAATGAGCAGATTGAAACAACTTGTAGACTTAAAACATTAATACCCTGAATGGAAACTTTAATTAATTTTTTCTTTCAATGTATCCCTTTAATTTCCTAGCGCATGAACTCTAGATGATCCAGTTCGGCACCTACATGATGAAACAGTTTAACATTAGTGTTTGAGATTTTAAGTTCAAATAAAAATCAACCAAAGAGTACGAGTTAGGGAGTGTTATCCTTGATCTTCAGTGCACTCTTCTTCTAGGACTTGAATAATAGCCATGTGGAATCTACTACCTGTTTATTTTCCTAAGAAAACAACACTCAAATTAAAATAACATGTAAAAATAAACTAAAGCAGTAAATGAAAAGGGATAATCCTGGGATAACCCCCCAGGGGGTGCTGTATTTGGACTGTCCATAGCTGGACAGTCCTTGGATCAACCCCAGTCTGATGGGGGATTTGGCTTCTTTCTTAGGAACCACCAGGTTTGATTCCTTCTAACATCAGTGATTTTCAATCTTTGGAGTACCCCATGTGCTGATTCAACCAAATTCCCCTCCTGGTTATTGATGTAATTCATGTTGAATAGTATAGGGAAGAACAAGATATAGGGGTACTTCCCTAATTATTCTGCTTGATATTGAGTGTTCACAAGTTGTAATGTTGGAAAACTTGGATGTGAATTGTATGCTGGTCTATTCCAATAAATTATTTTATCTTTAGAGAAACAGTCTTTGTTAACATCCACTTTTAAACTTGTGCACATCTCCAAAAATTCCTTTTAAAAAATAACTCCCAAACTAGAAGTGTTATCCAGAATTGGGAGTTCCTTTAACTCTTCAATCAAAGCAAACTCATTTTCTTCACTCTCCATGAAATCACCAAAGTGAGATGCATCTTCAAAACCTGTATAGGGAGCAACACAATTAAAATTCATGTCGATGTAATATAAGTTTAATAAAAAATAATATTCTTCCATAAAATTGTCAACTCCCTTTATCAGTGATACTTGTTCCTCTTCATGATCAAATAGTGATCCTGGGTGTGGGTCTGGGGAAAGAGCAAGGTAGTCAACCTCCTCCAACCTCTCTTCAAAACACACCACCTCACATGTTGAATCTTCTAAGGAGAATGAGATAATTTCATGTGCTTTCTCCACCTGTTGAAGCATTGAAAAATCATTAGAATAATTATTTCAAGAAAATTCATTAGAATGGAAATCAGAAAAAAAAAATGATCATCAAAGAAACACCCATCATCATTTATCATTGAAAGTTCTATCTCCTGCCAGCCCTTGAAAACATCCTTAGAAATTGGTTCTGGAATTTCCAGCCTTAACTCCAGGGGTAAATCCATATCAAATTTGGGAAACACCAACTTTTTATTTCTTCTGTTTCTTTTCTCTTTCCTTCTCAACATTTTTCCAGAATGTTGGGCTTCAATGGGAGGTGGTGGTAATGCAATGTCTTCTTGGTATCCCTTGACCTTATCCATGGATTGTTGCATCAACTTCATGATCTCATGAGAATAAGTTGTCTCGTCATCAGTAAGGTCTCAATACTGTCTTTCATGCATCCAACATTGAAACTTAGCAACAGCCTCCTCAAACACTTGAAATGGTTCAAATGGTGACACTGTATCAGATTCGTTAGAGTTCATCACTGTGTGTGTGTTGCTTTTTTTGTTGCTTTTTTTCTTTTTTGTGTGTTTTAAAATAAAATAAAAATTGCAAAATCCACTGAGACACTCGTTGCTTCCCCGAAAATGGTGCCAAAATTTGATGGACATCCTTGTCGTGAGGACAGTCAAGTTTACATTTATAAAGACCCAAGATATAGCACAATGGCTAACCTCGGGGTTGCTCTCAAGGAAGCGGAGTCGAGTGACTAAATGGTCGTTCTGAAAATATTTTTGTGTGTTTTTTTTAAATATTTTGAAAACAATAGAACACTAACCCTATGAAAACTCTGATCAATGATGAAGAGCACAATGCAGAGAGAGATAGTGATGAAAAAGTACAAAATCATAGAAACATAGGACAAAACCAGGAAAAGAAAGCAGGTGCGGACAGAACACAAGGCATATAACAATGAAATGAAACAGGACAAGACAATAGTTAGAGAGACAATGGTCATACCTAGGTTAATTCAACCTCTAATCCCTTTCCTAGATTAACTTGAACAATTCTCAAATTCGCACAGTGCATGATCCATGTCTCAGATCACACACCAATCTCACCTAGAAATTAAAATGAAAAGAGGGGGGTGCGGTTCTGTTTAAGTAGAGAGGGAGAGGTAGGGCGGCTTCATAGTGGTTCAGGGAGTGGGTAATGGAATTGATGGTGGAAGACGAAGGGGGATATCAGCTTCTAGTTTGAGGGAGAGGAAGAGAGGCGCAACGTGGATCTGTTCGGCGCGGATAGAAACAAGGCGACCATGTGTGGGATTCCGATGTGTCTGAGTAGAGGACGAAGGCGCAATGGCATAGGGGTTTGATGCAATGATAGAGGAGCAGTGGTTCAGCGGGATCCGGCTGTAGGTTTCAGTGGAAAGGGTTTGCGGTGCGAAGAGGTAGTGGCTGGTTCTAGTGGAGGAGCAAGGGGCGTGGTGGATTCGTCGTAGGAACGACCAGAGCAGAGGGCAGGGGATGACGATGGTTCGAGGGTCTCACGACAAGGATAAAGGAGGGCGGCGCACTTGGGTCTCGGTGGGAACGAGGGAGCTGCTCGAGATCAGGTAGGTGGGTCCCCGCTTGGAGAACTCCAACTTAGGGTTTCAGCGACGGATCTCAACCAAGATTGAATGATAAGCTCAGGCAGTAAGACTTGGTCCAGTGGTGATTTGTGGTGATAATTTCTTATTACTGCATTGAATCTGCTACTATGGGTTTGTGCACTGGTATGTGGTTGTGGGAATAGACAGTGAGACAGTACAGGAGGTAGAGGCATCGTGAAGCTAGTGTGGGAGAGGAACCGTGAGGGAGAGAGGAAGATAGGGGTGGTGCCACCGTGAGGAAAAAGTTGTGGAAGCGTTGGAAGTGGCACCATGAATGAAATGGTGTCACTATAAGTGTGGTTATGGTGGGATGGGCATCGTGAGTGGGGTTCACGGTGAGACAGTTTGGCTGGAAATGGTGGCACCGTGAGTGATGCTCACGGTGAGACCCTGAAGAGAAGAAACAGTGCCACCGTGAGTACCTTCAAAATAAAAAGAACAGATTAAATAAATTAATAATTTAAATAAAACTAAAAATCTATTAACAAATTAAATTGAATTAAAAACTAAATAAATAAATCAAAGTTAAATAACAAAATTAATTTTGTTTTATTTAAAATAATGAATTCATTTGTATTCAAAATTATAAACAAATTACATAAAGAAAAAATAAAAATATTTACAGTAGCTTGCGTAAATAATTTAAACAATTAATTAAAGAATTAATTAAATTAAAGAATAGAAATATTAATTGAATAATATTAAATTGTTACAATTAATTAAATTATTAAAAAACTAAAAACCATAAAGAGTTATTTATCTACAATTTAAAGAATAATGAATTAATTAATTTTAATAAATGAATTAATAAACTAACTAGAATGAAAAATTATAAACATAAAAGAATGAATAAATAAAAGTCTAATTACCAAAACTAAAATAATATAAGAATTATTTAAAATGACACTAATGCACATTAAAACACATGTTTTAGACTAAAAACTGATTATTCTACATAGTAAGTACAAAAACACAACAATTATAAAATACTTACTAAAAACGATCATTTTGGTATAAAAAGTCAATAAAAATACAAAAAGGATGTAGAAAAGAGTGTGAAAACAGTGCCACATCAGTCGTATTAGACTATGTACCCAATTCCCTCCTCTAGTAACCTCAAGATGGGGGCACTCGTCTGTCTTTGCATCAACTTCTGGAAACTCCATTGGAATTTCTCTAACCACATGAAGGATTCTCCTTCGTCAATGCTGATAAGGGTGCTGAAACTCTAGAAAAGTCATGAAAAAACCTCTGGTAGTAACCGACCAAACCCAGGAAACTCCGCACCTCCGTCACACTCTTGGGTGGCTCCCAAGAAAGCACAACCTCAATCTTTAATGGATCCACCGAAACTCTAACCACCGCAACGGCGCCATCGAAATATCCGAGCTTCGAACAAGGGACCTGGAAATAAAACAGTGACTAGAACCTGTGTCTATACGTACTATAGCTAAGGTGAAGTAGACACAGATCGTAAATCGTATCACCTCTGGAGTGTCGTGGTTGTAGGCCTCAGCTTCCTGGAGCTGAGCTCGTCCTTGTCCATCGAATCCCTGTGGTCGGGGTGGACCACCTAGAGGTGGTGAAAGTAGAGCCTCAGATCACTGACCACCACCTGCTACATGGCCAGCTCATCTACCACGTTCTCCTGCCGCCTAAGGACCTCCTCGATCGAATCTTTGCCTCTGCAGAGGCGGTCCTTCGACCGTCTGTTGGTTGTCTATACGGTAGGTCAGGAAATTGTGATCCCTGTGATCCTACCCACTACACGAGTAACACTGTATTCTCCTTGCCTATCCTGCACTGTATAGGTCTGGTCCTTTTGGACCTCTGCGTCATTTGTTTGCTGGCGGCTACTCATGACTCTTCTATGTGACGTCTGGTGGTGGGTCTCACTACCCGTGACAACTTAGTAGGGAAACTCTCCACTAAGAGTGCTTTCTCTAACACCCCCACCTACATCAGGATGCTGAGAGAAATCATCGAAGCTATAATATCCCATCTGAGACCCTGCACAAAGGCTTAGACCCTGAATAACGGGTCTCGCACCATGTTAGTGGAGTAGCACGAGTGGTTGGTGAATATCACTGAATACTAAGCCACGATCATGCTACCCTGTGGCAGGTGGAGAAGTTCCTGTATATGCACTGTGTGTAAGTTCTTGGGAAAAATATACCCTGAAAAGGCTCTCGAAGTCTGCCTAGATGATATTGACATCATCATGAACCTGGAGCATCAAGCTTCACCATCTTCCCACTACTCCCTGAAGAAGGCTGGTAGCAATGATCACGATGAGATCAGCCGGTGTCCCTACGCGTCAAAAAACTCTAACCATGGCCTCTAGCCAGTCTTCAGTCACCTGTAGATCCGTCTCACCCTAGAACCTCAGTGGCATCTAGTGCTGAAACTTGTGAAATGCACTCAAGCGGTGTGCACCCTCTACTCCTGGGGCTAGTGGAATCATCTAATCAATAGGTTGTGGTGCAGCTAGTACCAGTCGATGGTACAACTTCCGTAAGGGAGCCCTATACTGAAGCCTCATCACTCGGTGGGCTATCATCGCATACCCTACCTGGAGCCCTTGTTTGATGTCTGTGTGGAGGTATCCTGAGAAGAATTAGGTGCACCACAGTTAATAAGTTATACCTGGTGAGCTAACTCAAAGAGATCTCGAAGAAAAATTCCAAAAACACACACGCAATCAATGTTTTCATGCACTGAGTAAAAAATCAGAAGTCAGGGTCCTGGTGTATGGATACGTTGGCCGCAGCACCAACACTGAATTCCCCAAACTGAAAACCACACTCATCACACTTAACAGTATTGACAAATCAAAATATCAATGTCCAAGTTATCCAATAGAACTGACTCCTTTGATACCAATTTTTCATGACCCGTCCCCCAAGGCCCGCACCGTTACTACCCCAAGCCCGCTTTCCATAGGCCAGGGACTGGCGACTAGTACCGTAAAGGCTTGTCCCTAAAACCAGGAAGGCATTGCCTTTAAACTTGTAAACTCACACAAACTAAGCACACAACAAGACACAAGTAAAAAAGTAAACTATATAGTAAACAAGGTGTTTACAGTAAGTAAAGGGGCCATAATACAAGACCAACTGAAAAGTACAAGTAAAACTGAAAACAACTCCTGCAAACACCCGCCAAGGATCCTACCTGAAGGGTAGGTACAACTATCGAATGGTCGTCTCTGTGGATCATCTCATCTAAAGTCCACCTCTGATCAGCCTCTAGACCTGGTACCCTCGACCTTGATCAACGTTGTTCATTGTTTTCACAAGACACGGCAAGGTGTGGGCATAACCTGTGTAGGGGTGAGTATAACAATACTCAGTAGGGACCCCAAGACCCCCGAAGGTCTCCTAGAATCCACAAAGTATAAACCCCAAAGTAATATCTCAATCTCAAAGCACGAAGCAATAGTCATCAACACTACTTATGTATATTCCCATACATATACCTAAGTTATCAATATATACTCATATCACAGGTGAAGGAAGAATACCACAAAGGTAACACCATGAAGGTAGTAGTACCACACAGGTAACACCAAGAAGATAGAAGGACCACACATGTAACGCCATGCAGGTAGAAGTACCACACAGGTAACACCACGAAGATAAAAGTAACACATAGGTAACACCATGAAGGTATGTATCATAAAGGTAATGCCACACAAAATAATACCATGATGGTATCACCACAAAGAAGTATACCACAAAGGTAAAGACTCATCTCACACTAGGTATAACTTAAGTACAGAAGTATAGATAATTATCTATGTTGCTAGATCATCTTACTTTGTTGAGAAGTTCTACTGTTGACCCACACATGATTGAATATGACCCACACAAGATCTGAAAATGACCCACATAGGATCTGGAGATGACCCACACAGGATCAGTATACGTTGACCCACATAGGATCACTGAGCGCTGACCGACACAGGATCCAAAGGTGACCCACACATGATCTGAAGACTCCTCAAGTACAATCAGCCATAGGGTTCCCGCACTAAGCATGCTTGATTCTGGGAGGTTTCGCTCTTCAAGCCATCAAGTGATACTTAAAATTCTATGATTTCCCATGAATAAGTATCACGAAGGTTCTTCATGTCATAATGGACCCAATGCGACAGATGGTGCATCAATCGGACGCCCGATTTGTAAGTTATTAGCCTTTTAATCATAAGGGCCTGCTTGAATTCAGGTTCGATCCAACCTGAATGTACTCCAACTTTATCCAAAACTCAAGTTTATTGTACCAAAATGACCATCTCGATCTAAGGATTCTAGTACCATATACGTTTTGTCAAATGGACGCTTGGTTCTCAAGATATGGCCTAAAAGGCGTATATGGGTCCAGATAGGCCCAGGACTGGTCCGACCCAGCCCGACCCTCAAAGGGGGCAGCCCGGCCTGTTGGGTGCGGCCTGCTCAGTGCGGCCTGCTCGGTGTGGCCTGCTCAGCTAGGTGCAGTCTGCCCTACCTCCACGCAGTCTGCCGGGTGTCGGCCGACCTTCTCCACCACTGTGACTGACGGGCCATAGCCTCCTTCGGAGGTGTGGTTTCACCGCCATCACCTTGTTCCCTGCTAGCGTCGGTCACTAGCGATGTGGCACCAATGGGATTTTTCTCATCCTGGAGTTCTCCCATGAAGAACACATCAAATGCCAATGATTGTGGAGGGATCGGGCCGTGTTTGTTTTTCCTGAACCCTCCGTGTTAGACTGAAAAAATGTGGCTCGAGAAGAATGATTCAACATAAATTAATGAAGAACAATCTTAAATAAACCCTAACTCATTTTCTCATTGGAGGTGGTGTGAGGAAGGAGATGAAGATGATGAAGACGCTGACGTCAGTCGCTCCCACAACACGCTCCAAAGACGGTTCCTCGTTCTTGATCCAAAGGATGTTCTTCGTTGAAGGCAGTTCTTTATTCGAGAATGTTTCTCCAATGGATCTCCCAAGTTCTCTTATTTTCCAATGATTTCCCTGAAGAAATGTGAGGATATAACTTAATTAAGTTATATTTATTAATCAATTATTTTTGGCTCATTAATTGGGAGAATCCCAAGAGTTACCTCACATTAAAAGAGAGGTTTAGGGTCAGGTGGTCCCCAACACCAAGATTCAAATGGGGAGTTTTAGTTAAATAAAAATTAAAGTTGATTGTTTTATTTTTAATTTTTTATTAACTCTCCCACAAAAAACCAAAAAACAACTTCCACCCCCGACCCACTATGATCGAGGTGAAGGACTCCTTAAGCGAATGTAGGCACTGCAAGTTCAACGGTGTCCTCGGATTTTAATTCTGAGCACTGGTTAAAAAGTTACAAAACACCGCTCATGTGTTCACTGAACGTGCCCGAATAATGTTCATAAAATCATTCCGGGAACACGGTCCTCGGAATCATGCGCCGTTAATTTTTGCGGTCTCATAATATTTGCATATAATTTAAAAAACATACATGAAAAAATCCAGGTCTTTACATCAATGGTTGTCATTGATCTAGATAAGTACGGTGGAATAAGAAATAGAACAAATGGAATAGATAGATTTTAAGGAAACATTCTTGGAAAAATATTTCCTCATGACCAATAAATTGAAATAAAGAGAAACTTCTTTATCTTATAGAAAAATGAAGAAACAAGTTTTGTGGAGTATGAGTATGCCTTTAAAAGGATATATAAGTATTATATCGATTACATACTCAATACAGAATACATGATCAACCATTTATTTCAAGGACTAAAGACATGTCACTAAAGGGAGATAGTATCTCAAATTTTTTTATCATATGGTGAAATAGGTTTATGTTCCATTAAAATAGAGAAGGTCTTTTCTAGATCCTATATGTTCAAGAAAAATAAATAAAATAATAGGTCAAAATTGAACCAAGAAAAAGGGAATGTCTTAAATAATATGAAGAGAATGAATCAATTCTATATTGTTAATACTATGGAAAATATCATCCTAGGAAATTTGTGAATGGAATGAGAGTTTTTTATAAGTGGGAAGTTAAGGGTCATCTAGCTCATTAATTCATGGGGAAGAAAAAATTTAATGATTTATAGTGCTTGACATATAAATAAATAGGGGTTTATTCAACCAAAGTCCCAATAAACAAGGTAATCTAGCCCCGAAGAGGCCAAGGGGAGAAGATTATACTTATGTGAACACTAAATATTAGGAGGAAGTACCAAATGAAGTGGTGGAAGCTACTTTAATCATATCCTCAAATTTTAATAGTGATTTATTTGATTTTATATCATTGAACTCTTTTATGTATTCCATGTTTTCTAAGAAAATTATATATATCCCTAATTCCATAAAAAAATTATGAGTCAAAAAACCTAGTGGAAGTCTCATTACAATAAGGTTGTGTTAGGAATTCCCCATTATGACACATAAATAGCTTAATTGTAGACTTTATTATCATAGATATGGTTGAATTTTATATAATCCCAAGTATGAACTATATTTCAAAATATTATACAATAATTTTTTACAAGAAGGAAATTATGATTCATTATGAAGATATTTAATTCTTTATCTTTAGAGTGGAGACATCATCATCTAATTCATGTCAATATCCTCTCCCAAAAGAAATTATGGATTATATTCATAGGGAATAATAAGATACCAAATATGTGGATGGAGAAGGTAATATTAAAATTGAATATGTACCTATTATATAGGAATAAAATTCTTTATTATATGAGGAATTACATAGACATACACTAGAGTATGAAGTTGAGTTCTCCAAGGTTTTAATCCCTCATTCAAGAAAAATATCAATGACTCTCTATATAATGGCCACTGTTTAATTAGTGAAGAAAAATAATAAACTAGAAAAGTTATGGGATAATGGATTTATTCACCCTAGTGTTTCAATGTGGGGAACCCGTATTCACATTGTTAAGATGAAATATGGATCTACGAGGTTGTGAATTGAATATAAGGAAATTAAAATTATGATAAATAACAAGAATCGTATTCCTTACAGTAATGACTTATTCAATCAACTTTACAAAGATCAATATTTTTCAAAGATTGAAATTTGTTTTGGGTATCACCTACTGGGAGTAAAGAAGGAAGTCATTATGAATATTGTAATCTGAATGATGTATATACATTACATGTTTACAGTCATTCCATTTAGGTTGAATAATACACCCACTATTTTTATAGACCTAATGAACAGATTATTCATGGAATATCTTGATGATTTTGTTATGGTATTTACTGATGATATGTTGGTGTATTATAATTGCTATTAGGTCCATGATAATCACTTTATTATTATTCTTGAGACACTTACAAGAAATGATTAATATAGGATGTTTAGAAAGTGTTTTTATGCATTTAAGGAGTTTCTTTTTTTCCATATTTCATTCAAGGTTGGATTATCATTTGATCCTTCAAAGACAAAGGTAGTCAAAAAATACACCAATGAGAATAACTGTGGTATTTAGTTTCATTTGTTTGGTATGCTAAAATCGGTGATTCATTCATATTATTTCCCAATTGGAGAAACCATTAACCATGAATACATATAAAGGGGTTAAGTTCATTTGGGAAGAGGAATAAGAATAATGTTTTGATGAACTGAAGAAGAAATTGTTCAACATTCATATTTTAAATCTATCATTAGGAAGTGATGGGTTCATAATATATATTGATGTGTCAAAGAAAGTAATGGGGTTTTTTATGTAAAATGAGAGAGTTATTTTATATAAATCAATGTAGTTGAAGACTCATGAATTGAACTATCCAACCCATGATCTTGAGTTATAAGCTATAATCTTTTCCTTAAAGATATGGAGGCATTATCTATGTTGTCAGAGATGTGAGATATACAAGTACCATAAGACCCTAAAATATATCTTTTTAGAGAAAGCGCTAAACATGAGGAAAAGATGATGGCTTGAGAAACTAAAGGAATAATATTTTTCTATACAATACCAATTGTTGAAGGAAAATAAGGTATCAAATGTATTAAGCATGGATTATCATGGATTTATGACCTATATGAGGATTGAGAGTGATCCCATGTTCACATATCAAGTAAAGATATATATGTGAATTATTAAGGTAAGGGAGATTACACTCCATTTTCAAATTATTGTGGAACCAAATTTATTAAAAAAGATAAAATGTTATTAATATGATGATGAGAATTTTTAAAATAATATTAATGTTGTCAATGATGGGAAGTTGGCAGACTTCATTTATGAGGATTTCATTCTGAAGTTCAGAAAGAAATTATTTCTCCCATCTATACCTAAGCTGAAAAGTGAGATTCAAGATGATGATTACATCTCAAATTTTTATATAAACCTTGGTTTCACTAAGATATATAGGGATTTTGGGGAACTTTTTTGCATAATATAAAGTAGTAAATGTTGATTATGTGTCCAGTTATTTGGTTTGTCAATAAGTGAAACCTAATAGACATCATCTTATAGGATTCCAACAACCTATTCTAATATGGTGTGGAAATAGGATGACATTATTATATACATTTTCGTAGGACTACCATAGATATCGAGAAAGAATTACGAAATATTGGTAATTGTTGATCGCCTAACCAAATGTGCACATTTCCTCGCTATAAAAGAATATTTACCTCTCGAGCACTAGGTAAGGATCTATTTTAAGTCATTTTTAAGACTTTATGGAATACCTATTTCAATTATGTCTGATCATGATCCCCATGTTACATCAAAATTATCAAATAGTCTTCAAAAGTCTCTTGATACTATGCTTCATTTGGGCACCCCCTATCATCCTCATATTGATGGACAGTTTGAAAGGACTATTCAAACATTAGAAGACATGTTGAGGTCATGTTCAATTGACTTTCAAGTTATGTGGGATCCATATTTACATATGGTATAGTTTATCTATAATTATATTCTCCATTAAACTATTAAAATGGTGTCGTATGAAGAATTATATGGAAATATATGTCTAACTCTAAGTTATTCTGATGAAGTTGGTGAAAGGAAACTTGTAGACCCACAACTTATTAAAGGGAAAATAATAAAGATAAAGAATATTGAAGTTCATATAAAAATAACTCAAAGTATTCAAAAATTTTATGCCAGAAATTGGGTGAATCATTTGGAATTCCATGTGGGAGATTATGTTTTATTGAAAGTATCTACATGGAAGGGTGTCATAATGTTTAGTTAGAAGGAAAAGCTGATACCACAATACATCAGACCCTTCAAAATTCTAGAAATGATTGGTTTTGTGAATTAATTATGAAGATAATATTTTTATATATTTTTTAATATAATTAAATGTTTTAAATCCCGCCATAGCATTATTTTATGGGCGATCGCAACAATTTTAGTTTTTAGTGGTATTTTGAGCTCTATTGAAAAAATGCCTAATTTAGGAATTGAATTGTTTTAATTTATTTTTGAATTTCATCCATAACATTTTCTAAAATAATAGAAATTATGAAACTTAATTTTTTAGGATTCAATAGATATTTGGATTCATTTAATTCTTCTGTACTCAAAGCTCAATCCATCATTTTAAGGCCCACATCAACTCACAAATGGATCCTTGAAAACTGTGCACAGATATGGAAACTATTAATGATGGAACCATATCTCCGAAATACAATCCCAAAAAACTGAAATTAAACATGAATATGGAAATTATTTTAATTAAAATCCTTAATAAAATATTACATTCGATATTTGGATTTTTTTTTCATGATATAATGGTATTTTAATTTGGAGTATTAGAATTGGAGAAGTCACCAGGACAGAATAAATGTCCATGAGTAAGTCATCTATAAACCCTTTATTATGTTGGATACCAAGCTAATATATTGTGGAAAAACTTTGGAGACATAATGGAAATACTTTCAAGAAGGATTTGATTCCAAATTCATCAATTTATTGGTTCATCCATGAAAATACTTTAAGAGATCAAATTTGGAGTGAAAAATCTTCAACCCCTTTCCCTATAAATATGGGTCTCATATCCCTTTACAAAGATATCCATTTTAAGGGGGATAAAGTGGTGTTTTTTTGTTATATTATTTATTCATAATATAAATATATATTTTTATATAACTCTTATTTATAACTACTTTATTTTATTTTCATTTTTATGTGTTCTCACATTATATTTCCCTTATCAACTCCACACAAAAATCACGAACTAACATTAATATTTGTTTGAGGGAGGGAATGGAGGTTTGAATGATTTTATTATTATTTAATTATATATATATTCATTCAATTCTTGGAATTTTTGTGGTTTTTAAATTTATTTTGGTGAGAAGTCATCTCATTTTCACTACAATTACATTCTTCTTATTTTTTACCATTTTACTTTCCCTTGACTATTTATTTCATACATAGAGTGGAGCATGGAATATATTTTTATGGTAAATGAAGAGGTATCCAAGATGAATATTGAAATAGAATTACCCTATATGTAGAGGTCTTGGTATGGGGTGATGACATTTCAAATGAGAAGTTGAGTAGTGACATGACTTGATCACCTCGTTGAATTGAGTATTGTGATTCTTTTTGAACAATGGTATGAATCCCTATAACCTCATAAGAAAATTTTCCTTAATTATTTCTTCTAGAAAAATTTTATTTTTCATTTCATTTATATATATATATATATAATTTTTATATTTAATTCATATTTTCAACCCCCCCCCCCCTTATAGTTTAGTTAATTTAGTTTTATATTAGTTGTATTTATAATTGTGATAATTGAAAGATAGTGTACATAAGCAGCCTCCACAAGATCGATCCTAGTTTGTTCCACTATGGTACATTATTTGTTAAATAATAATTTAATTTACCATGTATCCACTAAAAACCCCTTCTCAGAAATTATCTTTTTGAAATTCCACTTAGCCTCTCTAAAGTACATGATGTGCTCCAAATATAATTGTTATGGAAGTACATGCTAGACCCAATGCATATAATCACCTATGAAGCGATATAATTAAAAAATAATATTTATTACTATGAATAATCCTTACAAATTATTAATACTAGAAATAAAGTATTTAGGAATCATATAACTGGATTATTAAAGGTACTTTGGAGAAATCATTAAATAGAGGAAGCAATGTAGGAACTCAAGGATGTTACGAGGAATAAATAACTACATTTTCTTTGAAGTTAATATCCATAAAAATTCTGGATTGAAAATTTTATAGTATGGTATAATTTAAAATCCAAATACTTTACAACATATTTCTCTTAGAATAAATTTAATTTAATAGATAGCTTATGGTATATGCAACACTGAGTTTAAACGAAACAAAATACTGTATTAAAATATTATTATTTAAATGTGACTGTTATAACCTAGTAAATAATTTGGAAGGTATGAATAGTAATAACTAATTTATAAAAATATATGGTTCATATATGATCATTAGTTATCTACACATTATAATTATAAATAAATTTTTTTAAAGAAAAATATTTTTTTTCTGAAAAACTATATTTTTTCAAAATATTAGTTTTGTTGTGTTTTGAACACACATTTTTAAATTAAGTTATAACTATTTCATAAAATTTATTATAAAAATTAAATTAATTATTTAATATTAATGTTAAACTTATTTTAGGTTAATGTTTTTGGATCTTTCTATAAAGTTTCATTTGTGGATGAATAATGAAAATTATGGATTTTTGTTAAAAATTGCCTCTTTCTTTAAATTATTTACCTGTATAATTTTTTTTAAAATCAGAATAAAAATTATATAAATTATATTATAATTGACCAAATTTTGATTTTTAATCAATTATATGATCAATTTTGATATTAAAACCTTTTATGCTTTTGAATTTTTTTCTTTGGAAGACCCATTTTTTGACGCGTCTCTAGGTTTAATTTTAAATTACATTTTACCACTTCTTGGAATTTAATTTGAAAAAATTAATTAAATAATTGTAATTATAAGAATTTCTATTATATAATAAATTTAACTTAATTTTTTACCATTATGAATAGTGAAAACAAAAAAAATTAAATATTGTAATTATTATGAAAATGGGTTTGTGAGGGGATTAAACTAAGAAGTTAAGTGTTAAAAATGAAATAAAACTTATCTAAAACCCAATTTATGAAAATATTTTGAACATATAAACTCTAATTTTTGATAATGGCCGATTTTAGAACCTTACGTAATGAGAAAAATGTGGGTACACTTTATTCTTTCCAAATATTCCATAGGTATCTTCTCCCCCACTTATAAAAGTCCACTCCCACCCTTCACTTATTAACACCTCTTAGGAACTATGGATCAACAAAAAACTAAACAATATACAATAAAAATAATTATCCACATTCTAGATCTTCGAATATCCCAAAAATACCAACCCCAGTGTCCTTATGAGAACCAAAGGAGGTTTCTCTAAGAGAAGGTAATCATTTTAAAAAATCTCTTTCATTTTTATTATACATTTAACACCTTAAATTATGTCTTACAACTTACAATATAATATCCAAAATATCAACCATATACTTATATATTATTATGTTAAATTAATAACCTATATCTATCTGTGATTCTATCAAATGGGAAACAAAATCATCGATCGTGTGTATGGCAGACTACCACTTCGCGAATCGACGTAACTCATTTTCCATATATAATATAAAAATTATAAATAATTATGTATTTAATGTATTTATATAATATTTATGATACTATTATACTTATGGAATGATAATATGACATATACAATCTTACGTGCCATGTTGTTTGAAATATGATAACGTCGCTCGTGTGTATGGCGGACTATCGCCTCATAAAGCGATGTGATTCGTTTTTTATATACTATTTAAATGGAAAAGATAAGGAAAAATTTAATGAATTTATTTGATATATATTACATAATATTTATTCTTGAAATTAATATATCACCCAATTCCTTTCCATTTCACTCGTTAATGGAATGATATCATCACTCAAGTGTATATACGGCCTACCGTCTCTATGAAGCGATAAGATTAATTTTCTAAGTAAATTATTAAATAATTATTCTAAAAATATATTTAAATTTTAAATATTATATTTATAAAATTAATCTCATTTTTTATGATTAATTTATATCTTCTATACATGAACCATAAACTTCATGACAAAACAAGCATGGGGAAACAAGGAAATTAACACCTGACATAATAAAATAATGAAATATTATTAAAAAATTGGTGTTAAAATGTTATAATAAGATCATATATGATGATATAAGTAATAATATGGTTATTTAATAAATTAATAACGTACATAAAACCATTATACAAGAGGTTAAATCACATTCATATAAAAGTAATCATGAGGTAGGTGATTGTGTCTCAATTTCCATTTCATTAAGACATATTTGTTAATATGCACCTATTCAATTTTATATAGTGTACATATATCCCCTATGATGTATTTAAATTGAATACCTTTTTATTCATTTATTAAACCAATATTCCTAATTAATTGATGGTCACCTCTCATTTTTTGATTATTTTTTTTTACTTTTCTTTTGAGATGATCACTTTCATGGGATCATTTTTCATTAGACATTAAATTTAAATTAAAAAATAAATATTCATTATATAATGGATATGATTTTTTACAAAAATATATACCATTTTTACATATATTTTTTACATTTAAAGTTATTTGAATATCCAGTGAAATAATGATAAACTTATTTTCTTTACTCTATACAGATATTTTAAGATAACACATTTTATTCAAGAATTAAATCGATTATTTGATATGTTAGGAATTTTTGGAGAATAATTTATAAGTGGGGATAGGTTATAGATAATACCTTGATATATTGATAGTCTCATGAGTTGGATCCATAAGATAGCATTAAATGGGGTTTACCTATATTTTTAAACTACCATGTGAAAGATCTTTATTGTAGAGGTATCATGATGCCTAAGATCATGACATCCAATAATTAAGAATTTATTTAATTGATAATTTATTTATTATTATTTTATGTGATATTTTTACATTTATATTATCTCTATATTCATTTCATTCTCAAATTTTTATTTTAATGGAATGTGTGTTCAGTTATTTATCTTTTCATATTGATTATGTCTTATTTAATTATGATAATTACGTTATTGATTAAATGGAATGTGTGTTAAGATATTTAACCTTTTATATTAATAATGGATTATTTATTCATGATTTATTACTCCTTATGTAACCCTTACTTAGTAATTGATCTCACCATTATCTATTTTCTTTTCCCAGGATATAAAGATGAATTAATTGAATAAGTTTAAGGATGTCGAATGGTTTCCATTACTATGCTTTGTGTTTCTAATTTCTAAATGTATAATGATTATGATGTATTTATTTGGTTCTAAAATACTACTAAAATTATTGATCATTGGTGGTGTGATCCCTTGTATCTTATTTCAATGTAATAAAGCAGACACCAGCTACGAGTTACTAGAGTGGGGGTCATTATGAAGTCAATTTCAATACATTCCCTGGTAAAACTAATCATAAATCATCTAGATAAAGAATAATAATAGTATCATTACAAAACATCCCTAGATTATTGTAAGTAAAATAAATGTTTGTTATCATTTCCAAATATAAATCTGCTAAAAATATCATTAAAAACATTCTTGGCGAAAATATCATTTTAACTTTGAAAATAATTTTTAAAAACTAAACATAGCCAGAATATTATGAAAAAATTTCTCTTAAAGGGACTTTGTATAATTTTAAATTAATATTCAATGAAATGGTAGTTAATTACTCTCTATAACTCCATTCTTGTTGAGTACATTAAAACAATAATTCATTTCATAGTCCAAAAGTACCATTTTGGAAAGCGATAATAAAGATTCATTCTAAATTTTATTAAAAAATTAAAACATGGGTAAAAATGTTTTTAATATACCATTTATTACTATTAAAAACATTCTTGAAAAAAAATTTATAAAAAAAATATGTGGAATAAATAGGATTTTTGACCAAAGAGAGAAATAAAGTGGGATTTTCTTAAAAAAATTCTCAGTAATTTTAACTACCATATAGAGGAAAATGGTAATATTATATGAAAAATTAATGAATAACTAGAGAATAATAAAATTAAAATGGGTTTATTTTACAATTATCATATAATTTCTTTTAATGTATGTTTAAGAATTAACAACCCCGAATAAAATGAGATTTTTAAATAAACTCTTATCACTTTGGTAACTTTTTAATCCTAACTCTAGAAAAGAAATAAATCAAAATGAAACATTAAATACCATGAATATAAATATATTAATGATATAATATATCAAAGGTTCATTATATTAACCTCATAAAATAATATAGGGGTATATCATAACATATGCCCCAATGAATTCAATTTTAGATGACAATCCCTTACAATGATTATAAAGTCGAAGTGGGAATTAATCAGTGAATCGATTATGAGTATAAAATGTAAATCCACATAATTTTTTTAAATAAAACATTATATAATAATAATTAATTACACTTATAATATTAGAATATCAAATATAATAAAAATGTAATTAAACCCAATGAAAATAATTTGAGTCATAAAATTCCTTACTACATGGTAACTTTCTAGTAAAATACTCTAGTAATAATTAATTCAAATTGAAACTTAAAATACCATGAAATATGATTTATCCATGATATAATATTTAAAAGGGGAATTATATACACTCTATAAAATAAATTGGTGAAAAAAATTAAAATATACCTCAATAAAATAAAATTTAGATGAAATACCTTACCTCATGTTTCCTTTTAGTTGAACATGATTTAGACTCATGTATAATGGATTTGAAAATTTTATTAATTTATAATATTACCATATTCCTATTTATAATTTCATATATGATAATATTATAACATATTATCACCCATTTGTTAATATTATTTATTTATTACCATTGTTTTGAGTGTTAACTGCTTTGTTTCCTAATGCATGTTTTGTTATGTAAGTTCCAGTTATTTTTAATAGAATTTTGATCCATAATATTAAAAGTAATATTAATTTTATAGATATCGTATTTATTCTTTTGATACATTTTTAGAACTATTCTTTTAATTTGAACATGAAAAATGAATCATATATCTTTGTGTTGATGGTAGGTCGTATGTACGCACAAGCGATGATATCATTCCCTTAATGGGTGAAATGGTAAACAATTTGGTCATATATTAATATTAAATTATTAAAATAATGTAATATGTGTCATATATATTCATTATTACCATCATTATGACTATCCACATGAGTCAATGATGGAAAAAATACATCACTTTGGGAGGTGGTTATCTTCCGAACACATGAGTAATGCCTTTGGTTTCCATTTGATAGAGCAGGTGATGGATAAATATAATTACATAAACAAAATAATATTTCAGAAAATAGGAGAAATTGGATTTATTATATTTTATTTTAAAATACTTATTTATATTCAATAAAAGAACAAGTACAAAATAAATTAGCTTAGTGAAGATAATTACCTTCTCTTAGAAGAAATTCATTTTGAAATCTTATTATGAACCATTATATTGGACTTTTGGTAATATTGGCACCTCTAGAATTAATATAAGGATGCTAGGGAGAGATTTAGTCAGGTTTTTTTCTATATAAATGGATTTATAGGTGTAAATAAATGAGGATAGGGGGTTCCCTTTTATAATTCAATAGGAGAGAAATTTTTGTAAATACCCAAAACTATTCAATAATGGGAAGTCACTCTCAAAAAAATTGCCTCCAAAATTGATAAATAATTGATTTTATGGAACCTAAAGTTGATCCACATATCTAACAAAAAATAGGTTTTAAACATGATATTAAATAATACTCTAAGTTTACTTACTTTTTCCATTTTAATTTATACTATGGTAATTAGTTTTTTCTCATTTACTTAGGAAATTTATCCTTTAAGCTTAAAAATTGATAATTATTAAACAAGTTGAACACATTGATTAAAAATAATAAATCCAATTTATTAGATAAAAAATATGTTTGTTTAAAATTAATTTTAACAGTATAGCATGTAATATATAAACCTTAATTTTAACCTTAACCATAGTGATTAAATATTTATTGTATTTACTATTCATTAGGAATATAAATAAAAAAACATTTTACCTAATATTAATTATTTTTATTTAAAATAATGAACCAATTTTATAAAATTTATTTCATATATGTGGAAAATTTTAGTTTAAAATTAAACCTACAAGCACGACAAAAATGCAGTTTTCCAAAGAAAAGGTTTTGTCAAGTAAAAAAGTTTTTTATATAAAAAATCAACATATAATTGATTTAAATGATATATGTTGAATTAATAAGAATATATTTTAACTTGTTTTACTTTTAAAAAAATTTAAAATACATGTTAACTTTGTAAATTTTTAAAATGAAAATGAAGTTTTCAACAAAAATCAGTATATTTTACTATTCATCAAAAAATCAATTTTAAAATAAGCGTGAATAAAAAGATAAACATATTTTTAGGAAAATATTGTTTTTAATTATAATATTTTATTTATTATTATATATTTTTTATCAATGATATTATATTAATGATAAAACACTTTATTGAATATGTAATATATAATACTCATTAAAATCAATCACCAACTGGGATTAATTTAATTCATTAAGATATAAACACACAATGTTAATAAAAATCATTTTTCAAAAAAAATATTTTAATTCAAAAATATTTTTATTTTAATTTCTAATCAATTGATAATAAATTAATTTATTTTATACATATTTAAACCATATACTTTTCATAATTTAGATAGTCATATACAAAGACGCCAATTTAATGGCTTGGTTATAACATTTATATTTAAATAATATATTTCACAGGTCATTGAACCTTTGTGTTTTATGTAGTATATTATATCAAACAAAATATTATTCTTTTAAGAAAATCTCATATTTTTACATTATCCTCACCTTCAATAAATTTAATCCTCACAATTTGAACATGCACTAGGAAATCAATGGTTTGATATTTAAAAATATTTTTTGTTGAAAACCCACATTATAAAAAACATTAATAAAAAATCTTATTGATAAGAGATAAAGAAGAGTATTAAGGTCATCTTAAACAATACATAAGTATGTTTCCAAGTATGAAAAAATTATTGGAAAGTGTAAACATAGACATGGATGAGAAAAATAATACCTAAGGGAATATAGAGAGTGATAGAAGACATGTTAATAAGAAAGTTAAAAACCACAATACCATAAATATATAATTGGTCAATATCCCTTAAATTAAACATAAATAAAGGTAAAGGGATAAAAGTTTTATTTTAATATCATATTCCTAAAGTTGAGGGGTTCTTTTACTATCAGGATAGAGAACACTAGAAAATATACTTACTTCACATATTTTTATATCGTAAGGAAGATTTAATCCTTTGGTTTTGTTCTGATAAATTTTCACTTCATTTACTACTACAATAAATGAATATCCTATATGAATTTTTTATTATTGAAGTACTAAAATTAGCTTTTAATAGATTGTAAGATCTATAAAGAGTGAAAATTCCTTCTTTAATTGTCTAAATAGAGAACACCAAAAAATATACTTACTTCACATATTTCTATTTCTTAAGCATAATTTAATCCTTTTGTTGTGTTTTGATAAATTTTCTATTCAATTTTTACTCTATGAAATGAATATATGATTTTCTGTTTTTATTCTTGAATCACTAATATTTAATTTTAACGTATCATAATATCTATAAAGAGTGTCATGTCCTTCTGTATGTCTCTAAATATTTACCAAAACCAACATGTTTTGAAAAGGTTATCCAAATAAATAATCTATATACCTGAACAAGTTAAACTTAATATTTATAGATCAAATATTTTAATTAAATAATATCATATTAACTTGAATATCATGTAGATATCTGGTAGTCATTTCACCCTTATCACCATTCAATTATGGGTACAAGCCCCACAACCTCACCGGAAGTGATAAGTTGTCACCTAGCATGCGGGTTGTTCATTTTATAAAAAAACTTATTAATATAATTCTTTGAATATTTCCAAAAATATGAATTACATCCTAAATATAACAATAGTCATCAAATCACATTTTAAACACAATGGTTTTATATAAATATTTTTAATTAAAAAAATCTAATGATATTAATTGACTATTATTACTTTAAAAACAATGATTATGTTAACCCTAAAGGTTTTAGATTCTATTAAAATTTTGAAAAGAGTATTCATACTCCAAGAATGTATGATGTTGAACCTAAGTATTATATATACCTAAACACAATAAAAAAAATCCTAAACAATTATTAATAATAAGAAAATCCCATTACATAAAACCTCAAAATGGGTGACTAAAAATTTGAACATATGATTAGAATTAAACTCATAAACCCATGATAGTAAACATAACTGTTGAGTTAATCATAGATGAATAAATGTATGCTTCCAAAAAATCAACAAAAAAAATAGATATTTTGTGATTATTATAACCAAAATACCATTGATAAAAATACTTCTATAAAATAATTCTTAAATCACAATACATAAATGCATCAACCATTTTAATTCAACATTGTTCATTCCTTAGTGGAGGAGATAACATTTAAAAGAGGGAATTGAATCAGATAATACCTAGGTTCCCCACATTAAATTTAAAAAAATATAAATGTACTTATAAGATGGAATTTATTTCTCTTTATTTAAGTAATCACTTTTCCTCGGTAATTTTTTTCTTCATTCCCTTCTTTCCCACACATAAAATATTTTCTTATTCCTTTGATTCATTCTCCTAGGTTTCTATTTACACATTTATAACATGAATGAAATCAATATTTCTTTCCTCCAATGTCTCCACCACTCATGCTCTTACAAAACTACATCTTTATCGTATTTGGTGATTCTGAGAGTTCATTAAGGTATATGTTGTTAATCATATATCAAAAAAACTGATAAGGCATAATAAAAATATATTTCACTCCAGTCATCATCCTATTTGGTTTCTCATAATCACAAAATATTCCATTATATTCAATGTTTACATTATCCATTTAGGTTAAGACCATTAACTAAAATAAAAAATAACAGCGTGAGTAAAAATAATCATATTGTAAACCCCTATAAAATTTTTTTGGATTTTAAATCATGAAACCTTATTTACAATATAATACACCTAATATTTATCCTAGTAATTAATTTTCTTCTTCTATTCAAATTATTTTTTATGGTTCATAATTTGAATGTGAATTAACCCAAGGATATCCCTCAAGAGTTTAAAACTATGTGCATAATAAGCCTTATTTTCACAAACCAAGTGATGATCGAGTCATATACCAATGTACCATTTTCAAGGTTATTACCCATCGGTAAAATTGAAATAAAACAATATCTACTTGTAGTATCTAGACATGGTTATATTTTCAAGAAATTACATATAATCTATTCCTCATTAATAGATTAGGATATTCTTCTATACTTATCCTCAAAGTATATCATATGTTTTTTCTCTAATCTCTGTTATCCTAAATATAGTTATGAAGTTTTGTAGATAAATTGATATGATTCCAAGTATAAAGACCCCGAATTTAGTTTCCTAGAGTCATTGGTTTCTTTAATACTTTAGAATATGATACAGGTGGTTGTATCCTAAAGGAAAAACTTGTTTAATAGTCATGGTTAACTATATATATACTTGAATCTCACATTATATTTGAAAAAAATACAACTTAGTGAGAGAAATAACTCTACATACTTGGACTCATACAAGGATTATTTCTTCATTTTATAGTGAAAGGATAAAAATAAGAGTGAGATCATATACTCTGTAAGAGTTATGTATAGTATAAGAAATAATGAAACAATAAAAAATAAACAATATGGGTAGGTAAATAACTAAAAAAACATTCCATTAAACCAATAATTTTAGAATGAATAAAAATATAGAAGGAATAAATGATGATAAAATAATTCCATATAAATAATGACATGATATTCAACAAAATCCATTGATAATTTCAACAAAGTAATCTCATGGATAATAATAATTTAAATCTCAATTAATGAAATGCTTAATATTAGATGTTATGATCTCCGAAATCATGATATATATATCATCAAGAACTTTCACTGAGACAATATAAAACTATGGAAAAAGACTCATTCAGTGATGTCTTAATTATTTGTCTCATGAGATATTTCAATGTCTCAAGGGGCCATATAATTCATGGGTCCACCCATCACTTCATTTCCCATGAATTCCATATTTCTCAAATGATCAAATTAATTCATGAATAAAGTGCCTTATCAAAAAAATGTTTGTATTGGGTAAAGAATACTAATTATCAATAATTCCCTAATTAATAAAATTACTTTCATTATAAATCACCATTTATAGAAAAATAAATAGTATAATAAATATGTATATCCATTATAAGGAATGTGTCTATTTAAATGATATGTAATGTCTAATGATCAAAAGAAAGATAAAGTTTCAGTGGAAAGTCAATCACTACAAAAATTAATCAAGGAAGTGAATTTCAACACTTACCTTGGTCAATATGATCAAAAAACAACAATATAAAGAATAAAAATGGTATCTTTGCATCATATCCCAATTGGAGTATAAGTAAAATAAAGGGTTTTTTATTATTGATGAATAGAAATACCATAAAAATATCCTCAAAAACATTCTCAAGGAATACTTTTAAAAATGAAAATCACTTTTTAAAACTAAATATTTATAGAATATTAGGAAAAAATTTTCTCTGAAAATAACCTTATAAAATTATAAAGGAAGCTTCAAATAAATTAGGGGTATTGGGGGAGGAAAATTCTATTCATGAAGAGTACATTAAAATAATGATTCCTTTCACATTTTCTGTAAAAATTCAAAAAGTACCTTATTCAAAAAGCAATATGAAGATTCCATTTTAACTATTCTATAAAAGTATAACATAGGAAAAAAATTATTTAATAAATAATTATATAATTTTAAAAACATTTTTGAAAACATTTTTTGAACCCATGGATTTGGAAGAAAATGATTTTTGACTAAAGGTAGAAATAAAATTGGATTTTCATAAAAACATTTTCTCAGTAATTTGAGTTCCAAAGATGTACCGAATAGACTTTAGACACCCTCACAAACTAGTACCCATAAAAATATACCACATAACTGAAAGGAGTTACTGATATAGATGGGAAAGAGACTAGAAACCAAGAATCAACAACAAACAGGGAGAAGAATTTCACCCAAACTGAAGTAGAAGAAATAAAATTTATATATATATATACAGAAGAAATAAATAATGGAATAAAAATTGGAAGAAATATATTCCATATCTTAAAGAATATATTTGAAACAACAAAACTCAAACCAGTTAGAACAAACCCAATGTACAAGTCCATCATCAAAGGAAAACTATAAAAAAAATTATAATCTTCGTGATAATGTGGGAAAGCTCCCCTTATCTCACCATGAGCTACCCAAACATAGTTGATAGAAACCTCACCGGGTCATTATAGTATCTTTCCTTTAATAGCATCAAAAGACATAACCATGTATACACACTACTAAAGGGGTGTACATTGTGTGAGATAAAAAGGATCAGTAGGATCCCACCCAGATATTCAATATCAAGACTCTATACAAAAAATCCCAAATATTTCAGTTAAAGAAAACATAGAATGATAATCAAAAAATAAATTATAATAAATCATGGTAAATATTTCCATTTTTCCCATGATTCAAATCAAGATTGGTAAATTTTTTTGAAAGAATAATTTCTATAATAATTTATCAAAGTCAAATAGTTATATCAAGATAGAATAAAAAATTCAAATAATTGGTAAGTCACACCAAAGATCACAACATATCAAGTTAGTAGACTAATCATACAACAATAAATAACTAGTGCAATCAAGTCCTTAGATTATAAGCCTATGGAGTAGAGGAGCACCCTATAAGTGAAACCCCCTAACAGAGTCCAGAAAATTCCCTAGAAAAATAGCCTAAGGAACAGAGGAATACCCCATGAGTGAACTACCCAATAATTAACATGAATGATATGTCTAAGATACACCTTTCACATATGTACCCAAATATTCTCATGTTCTATATTTATATAATCCATTTCAAAAAGGTTTTTTAAAAATCAATTTTAAATAACTCTTTTCTATTAACAAATATTCTCTAAAACTCAATTTGCTATTTTTTGAAAACAAAATTTTCTTTACCCAAAATCAAGGGTAAACCCATATTTTATTTAAATTCCTTTTATGCATACAAAAAAATTGTTCTAATTTATTAAAAAATAAATTTATAAAACAAGATAAATCATGGTTCATTAAAAAAAGGATGGAGATGGAACCACCTACTTGGGTCGAACACTACCAGCAAGGAGATCCACCAATATAGTAATGAAATTAATGGGAAAAATATAGGACCAAATTTAAGAACATGGATCTTATTCTCAAGTATGTTTTTATTTTTTCAGGTGTTTTTGAGAAAAAGAGGAGTTTCTATAATTTTTTGAAGTACAAGCTATGTACTTATATGTACACGTTGTGTACTCTTTTGTCGCACGTAGTCGTGTGCTGTCCATGTAACAGCGAAGCACACAGCCATGTTTGGTGACCTAGAGACCACCAAATGTGGGGGTCTCTAAGGTCAAGTACATGTCGTGTACTTTTTTTTCATTAAACGTACTGGGGTCGCGTATAATTGGAAAAAGTGTCTTCATATTTGTCTTCGTCGACCGAGAGTGTCCATACGATGCCGATCCTTCCCTGGGCCCCCGATCAAGCATTCGTTCTCTGAATCAAACTTTTTTGGTTGTGTTAGAATCATATCGGTGAGTTCCCTCTTCTTCTTGAACATCGTTTTCTGTTTTATCCTATTTCTCAAGTTATCCTGAGTTGAACATTTCGGATGTTTTTGTAGATCTACCACATTATAGGTTGATCTAAGGGCCGACGCCAGATTATATCGATAATACAACACCAAGGTAGGTGGGTTGTTCCTTTTTGTAGATAGCCTTTGAGTTATATGTGAAAAAATTCCCAATACCCTTGATCAGGTTATTTAGTGTTTACGGTTTTAACCCTATTATTGCCTGTTATGATTTAGATGCTTGAGTAGAGGTCAATTGAAAGTGAACAGGGCTAATTTTTATGCTATGCATGTGTTTCCAATGATTTTATTTTTGATTACCATTTGGTCTAGCTTAACCTGTTAGGCTACTTGCTTTCCATTCCTAGTGCTGATAGGATGGAGTAATATTATTTACCTGACATGATGTTATTCCATAAACTATTTATCCAAAGTAGTTCTTTTGGTATACTTTGGATTTTATATTTTTTTGTTCTCAATTTACTAACATCAGGCTATGAGAACCTTGTGTAGTATACCATAGGTAGAATAGACGTTGAGGGCTTCTCTAGAGTGTCTATTTACTATTACAATGTGATACCATAGGGGGAATGGACGTAAGTGCTTCCTCAGAGTATCTGTAGTTCCTAGATGCAGGCCATAGGGGGAATCGGACATTGAGTGCTTTCCAAGAGCACCTTTTAGTTTCTGATATGAGACTATAGGTAGAATTTATAGTGAGTGCTTTCTCAAAGAGTCTATGCAAAATCTGAACCAGAGGGGCTAGACTATGTGTACTTCCCAGAGGGTTTATTGTGTTTCTTGGGTTGGGCTAGAGGGGTTAGGTTGTGAGTAATTTCTAGAGAGTTCCCTGTTTATGATTATCTACTGACTTGATATTTGATAATTGAATGCATTTGAAACTGTAGTATTGTTTAATTTTGAGTACTTCCTTGTTTACTACTTCATTTTGATTATAGCCTTCCATATATATTCACTGACTGTTAGGCACAAATCTTTAGGTGTTTTCCTACTGGAATTTAGTCTCATACCCTGTTTGGGTCATTATCATTGGCCCAAACATATTATATCATTGCATGTATAGATAAGGGTAAGTTCCCTTCTACTTCAGGTACTTGACTGCTGAGGAGTTGGAGAGCATGGGACCAAGTTGAGGCTTGCGATGCAGAGGATTTCATCTGTTTTCTTTTTTTACTTTGGTTATTATTGTATTCCAGCATTGTGAATTGTTTGGATACTTTCCTTGACATATATATCATGCATCATTTATAGATGTGTGCTCCAGTTCTTTCTTACTTCTGTTGTTTACCTATTGCGTGTTTTACTGCTTCCACGTTTGCTATATGTTTTACTTCTGCTATCTTACTTTGCCAATGAGGGTTTAATTTCCAAACTATAACACCCAAGGACCACACTTCTAGTCGACATCCTCTGGAATTCAAGGAAATACTCTTGAGTCCATGTGACCAACCAGGTATGGGGAACCTCTGGGCAGCTTCCAGAACCAGGACGTTACAAAGTGGTATTAGAGGAATTCTTTTCATCCTGACTTACTGTTTAGAGCCTATATCCAGGGATAAGAAGAAAATAGGTACTTAGTAACAAATTGTTCCTGGGAGTAGCTAACCTATGTACAGGGAAAATCCAATCTACCTCGTTATTGCAATTTTTCTGGTTTTTCAATTTTACAGTTGATTTGATTTCACCATTGGGTGATTCACATGTTTTTTTCTATTACCATTTATATTATTAATGTTCTATTTTTGCTACAACCCGATGAGATGAGGGTATAGCATCTCATTCATCATATAGGTACTTGCTATAGATCACATTCCATGCATTCTTTCCATTCCATCAAGTTTGAAATAGATATTTCATGTTGTTGTGATAGATGTTGTGCTAGATATGCATGTTGTTGTGATAGATTCTTTGATAGAATACCTTATTTTGACAGATTATTTAGTTGTGTTAGGTTTTGTTTAAATGAACATCAATTTTTGGTTCTTGAGGTGTTATGGGACCTAAGGGACTGGAATTTTTTGGATCATTTCTTTATTATGTTTATATATAACATGTATAAAATGCCAAGCTTTAATTTATGGGGGGGGGGTATGGGCCCTCACGGATCATAATTTGAAACTTTAATGTCTGTTTCAGTGTTTCTGAGCTACTAGAGTAGTTTGTGAGGTTTACTGTACCAAAAAACCCAGAATACACAACATGTAAGGATGAATACATTCCATGCTTCTTTTGCTCAGGAAGGAACTATTTTTCTTAAGGACGCATCGTGTATTGCATATACACGTCGTGTAGTCTCTAACTATGTCACTGGTTGTGTGAGCAGGGACAGGGGGTTGGGAAATTGGGGGTGGGAAACGCCGTGTACCATATGTACACGTCATGTTGCATAGACCATGTGTCTACCCATGTGACTAATGGCACAGATGGAGAAAACTTAAGTTATACACGCTGTGTCAAGTTTGAACATGTCGTGTAGTGTAACCATTCTATCTAGTTGTGTAACTAACAACATAGGTCGGTGAGGTTCGTCTAGTACACGTCGTTTCTGGCACTAACATGTTGTGTAGTCTTGTTGTAGGAGAACCATGTAGCTTATCCATATGAAATAACTCAGGTAGGGAAAGACGATTCAAGTACGCGTCGTGTGTTAGGACAACACACTGTGTGTATGGAGTGTTACATGACCTGGGTTGGGAAAAGTACAAACCCATGTAAAGGATTAAGGGAACACGCCGTGTAGTCATTATACATGCCGTGTATTCATGTTTTGAAATACTTGAATTCATTCTTTATCTTATTCCCTTCTCACACTTCTATGTTTCATCCCTTGTTAATCTTGATCTAAGGTGTGCTATTGACCTTGAAGATTCATGCCACTTAGATGTTCTTCGGATATCTTCTAGTTATAGGGTAGGGATCAGACACCAGATACGGCTGACCAGGGACTACCAACAGATCCTCCAATTGTTCCAGTCTTGGAACTAGCCTTTATCTTTGATACAGGTGCCGATGCACTTTTCCGAGAGTGCTTTATGAGTTTTATGCAGACCTTCTGGGGCGTACCGTATCCTGCCCCTTCTGTGGTAGTTTTGACGCGGGTTTTCTAGCAGCAACATCCCCCCACTTTGACATTGGAAGGAGAAACTCAGGTTGCAATGTCATGGTTAGAATCCATGCTTTCTATCTTCGAGAATTTGGAGACGCCTCTAGAGAAGAGGGTGAATCTTGCTACGTATATGCTTCCGGACTCTGCCAAGAGATGGTAGGATGTGATCTCACAGGAAGGACACCTGCAGGTTATGTCGTGGGATGAGTTCCGGCATTCCTTCTATGAATACTTCTACCCAGAGACATTGAGGGCTGATCAAGCCCAATAGTTCATGAGTCTGAAGTAGGGTACTCTTTTTGTTATGGAGTATTCTTCTCGCTTCACAGAGCGGCATCACTTCATTCCAATTCCTGGATGTGATGAGTTATTTCTAGAAAGAAAGTATGAGGATGGTCTCAGGCACAAAATCCGATCATAGGTGAACATCTTTAGGTTGATTTCCATCACTTCTATAGTCTACCAAGTGCTAATCACAGAGCACAACCTAAGGGATTCTGTAGTGGTGAGCCAGGGCAGTTTGACATCCGAGTTTTTATCCCTCCTATTGACAGCATGAAGCACTATAGGGAGTCTACACGTGGGGATACGAGGAGGTGTGAGACTTCTTATGGTAACCAAGGGGTGTGCTATCAGTGTAGAAAGAGCATTCATACGAGGACACATTTCCCAAGATACCCAATGGAGTGCCGATCATTCGGCAATATGGGCCATATTCAGTGTTTCTGTTAGTTTT
This sequence comes from Viscum album, assembly GCA_963277665.1. Taxonomy (NCBI): domain Eukaryota; kingdom Viridiplantae; phylum Streptophyta; class Magnoliopsida; order Santalales; family Viscaceae; genus Viscum; species Viscum album. Next base: position 1,873,344,544 of record OY728150.1, on the reverse strand, counting down.
TATCACGAAAAGTTGGTGACAGGGGTTCTTCTATGAATCCTCGTTCAGGAGATGCACCACCAGTTTCTCACCAATTTGGGAAATAGAGTTCTTCTCACCGTTCAGGTTGAGGTGGAGGTCATGGTCACGGTGTCCAGTCACCAGGATTTCGATGACAACCGGGTTGATCAGTATAGAGTGGTCAGGCAGGGTCATAGGGCCGCAGTGCAGGTAAGACTTTTTCAGTAGAGCAGACATAGCAGGAGTAGGATCCCGGACCCTCTACAGTTCTAGGTATGATCCTAGTAGCCTTAGTTTTAGCTTATTTTCTTTTCGATATAGGGGCTTCCCATAGCTTCATATCTATTTCTGTTATGGAGAGCCTTGGGATCTATATCTTTTCTTCTGCTGATATCTTGACGCTAGACACACCATTGGGGAAAATAATGGCTAGTGTTCGACACTGCAAGGAGTTCCCTCTATAGGTTGGTGGGTTTCAATTCTTATGGGACCTTTATTTCCTAGAGATGACGAGCTATGGTGTCAATCTCGGAATGGACTGGTTAGTTCCCTTCCTGGAAGTTGTCTATTTCTATCATCATAGGGTGAGTTTCACATCACCGGAGGGCAAATCATTTCTTCATAAGGGAAAATTGGTTGTCTAGGAGAGAAGACTAGGACCCAAGCATCATGAGTTGGGAGGAGTTACATCCAAGATTTCTATTCTATATCTGGATGACCATGGGACTTCACAGATGTACTTTCCTCCAGTGGTGGATAATTTTAGGGAAGTCTTTCCAGAGGAATTTGCAGGTTTTCTATCGGAGTGAGAGGTGGACTTTTCTATCGATCTTGTTCCCAGAGTGGTACCGGTTTCCATTCCTCCTTATAGGATGGCTACACCAGAGCTACATGAGCTCAAGGAGAAGTTGGAGGAGTTATAGGAAAAGTGTTTCATCTGACCCAGTACTTCTCCTAGGGGTTCGTCTGTCCTATTTGCAAAGAAGGAAGATGGTACCCTCAGACTTTGTGTGGATTATTGGAAGTTTAACCAGTTGGCAATCAAGAATCGATATCCCTTTCCAAGTATTGATGATCTCTTCGATCAGATTCGAGTAGCCCGGGTGCTCTTTATGATTTACTTGAGGTTCAGATACCATCAGTTGTACATTAGACCATAAGATGTACCTCTTACAGCCTCTCGGAGCAGGTATGGTCTATACGAGTATGTGGTTATACCATTCGGTCTCACAAACTCTTGTGAAGTTTTCATGGAACTGATAAACCAATTCTTCCATCCATACTTGTATTCTTTTGTGGTAGTCTTTATGGAAGATATCTTTGTGTACTCTCACACTCGACACGACCATGCGACACATCTTGAGATCATTTTGAGTACACTGAGAGAGCATCAGTAATATGCTAAGCTCTCAAAATTCCACTTTTGGATGGACCAAATTCACTTCTTGGGTTATATTATCTCAGAGGTAGGAGTTTCAGTAGACCCTGAGAAATTGAGAGTAGTAGTTTCCATGGAGACACCAAAGAATTTCTTTGAGGTATGAAGTTTTTTAGGGTTGGATGGTTACTACATATGTTTTATACATGACTATTCATTCTTATAAGCGCCATTGATGGGCCTGACTAAGAAGGGTGTGAAGTATTTGTGGTCAGATTCTTGTGATTTGTCCTTTCAGGAGTTAAAAGAGAGGTTGACTTCAGCAATAATACTAGTATTTCCAGAGACAAGAAAAATATATGTTGTATATTGTGATGCCTTAGGTATTGGGCTAGGAGTTGTGCTTATGCAGGGAGAAGTAATCATTACGTACGGTTCTCAGAATTTGATGCCACATGAGAGAAACTACCCCATGCATGATCTCGAATGGGTTGTAGTTGTTCACTCCTTACACTATTGGAGACATTATCATCTAGGAGAGAATTTTGTGGTTTTCATTGACCACAAGAGTATCAAGTATATATTCACTCAGAGTGACCTAAATTTGAGATAGTAAAGGTGGGTTGAGTACCTTTAGTCCTTTGACATTGAGCTTTTTTACATGCCTCGGAAAGGCAATGATGTGGATGATGCGTTGAGGAGGAGGAATCAGATATAGGCAGTTCAAGAGGCCAACAGTGAGTGGTATCTTATGGCTCTGTTCTCTAAGATGCATCTCGAGGTGCACGATAGGCAAGGGAAGATTTTTCTTTCTTATGTAGTTGTTACCTCGACTCTACTTGATCAAGTGCGAATGAGGCAGATATCAGATTCTAAAGTCCTAGTCCTACGAGAGAGTATTTCGGGAGGGGACCCTATTCTTGGATGGATAGTAGGAGAGGATGAGATCTTGCATTTTCATGGACAAGTGTGGGTGTTGGAAGACACACATGAGGTTCTGATGTGAGACTTTAATTCCTCAGTTTGGGCAGTTCATCCTGGGGCCACAAAGATGTATCATGATCTACACTGTTAGTATTGGTGTCCAGGTAAGAAGAGATATGTTCCATTTGTCATCTGGTAAAGGTGGAGCATCAACGACTAGTAGGGCTTTTGTAGAAGTTACCCATTCTCGAGTGGAAGTGGAATGATGTCGCAATGGATTTTGTGATCGGTTTACTGAGGTCTCCTCGAGGGATTGATGTAGTATGGGTTGTAATTGACACTCATGAAGGTTTCTCACTTCTTACCGATCAAGGAGACCTTCAGTGTTGATGAGATGGGAAGTCTATACATCTAAGATATTGTGCATTTACATAGAGTTCGGCACTCCACTGTTTCAGAAAGGGATGCACGTTTTAATTCTTGGGGCTGGAAGGGACGTCAGAAGGTTTTGGGTACATAGGTACTTTTGAGTACAACTTTCCATCCCCAGACAGATGTCAAGTCCGAGTATATGCTTCAGTTTCTTGAGTACATGCTTCGAGCATGCATCCTTGATTTTGGAAGTTCTTGGGAGAAGCACATACCTATTGTGAAGTTTTCCTACAACAATAGTTTTCAAGGAACTATTTAGATGGCACCTTATGAGGCTTTGTACGGTAGGCCATGCCGATCATCCTAATCCTGGCTGGAGGCAGCAGAGGCAGCTATGCTGAGACCTCGACATGTCCAAGAGACCACAGAGTAGATAGAGATGATTCAGAAGATGATGGCTACTTTACAGTCTCGACTGATGTCTTATGCTGATCGAGGGAGACAACCTATGGAGTTTGAGGTTGGGGATTAGGTTTTCTTTCATATCACACCGAGGTTGGGACTTAGGAGGATTAAGAGACAAGGTAAGCTTTCACCAAGGTATGTTGGTTCGTTTAAGGTTTTGGAGATTGTTGGGATAGTTGCATATCGGTTGTAGTTACCTCAACGATATCAGGCTATGTACGACATCTTCCACATTTCTCAACTTCAAAATTACTTCTCAGACCCATATCATGTTTTACAACCCGAGGAGGTTGAGCTCGAGTTGGACACCTGATTTGAGGAGCATCTTATCCGTATTGTTGATCAAAGTATGAAAGTTCTATGTCCTCAGTCTGTTCCTCTGGTACAATTGCTATGGAAGCATGAGTGAGTATAGGATGAGACTTGGGAGGGGGAGGTCGATGTACGATCAGAGTGGCAGGATATTTTTGAGTATTCTTCTTCTACGTCGCCTTTCTAGGGAAATTCGGGGATGAATTTATTTAATGGGGAATCTTGCAAGAACTCATATCTTCTTATCAGGTATGTTTTTTTCCTTTTTTATCATTTTTTAGAAAAAGAAGAGTTTTTGGAAATTTTTTAAGAACACGTTGTGTATTTATATGTACACATCGTGTACTCTTTTTCCACACATAGCTGTGTGTTATCCATGTGACAGATGAGCACACAGCCGTGTGTGGTGACATGGAGACCGCCTAATGCGAGGGCCATTAAGGTCAAGTACACACTATGTACTTCTAATGTACACACCATGTAATTTATTTTTTTCATTAAATGGACCAGGGTCACATCTAATTGCTAGAAGTGTCTTCTTCTTCACCTTCATTCACCAAGAGCATCTGTATGGTGTCGATCCTTCCCCAAGCCACCGATCGAGCATCTGTTCTTCGAATAGAACTCTATCGGTTGTGTTGGAATCACATTAGTGAGTTCTCTCTTCTTATGGAACCTCGTTTCCTGTTTTCTCCTCTTTATCATGTTATCCTAGGTTGAACGTTTCAAACATTTTTGTATATGTACCACGTTCTGGGTCAATCCAGGGGCCGACACCGGAGTATATCGATCATACAACACCGAGGTAGGTGTTTTGTGCCTTTCTGTATATAGTCTTTGAGTTATATGTGTAAAATTTTCCAATACCCTTGATCAGGGTATTGAGTGTTTACAGTTTTAACCATGTTATTTCCTATTATGATTTATATTCTTGAGTATAGGTAAATTGAATGTGAATAGGGTTAATCTCTATGATATGGATGTGTTACCCATGCCTGTATCATTTATGACTGTTTGGTCTTTCTTAACCTATTAGGATATTTGCTTTCTATTCCTAGTGATGATAGGTTGAAGTAATATAATTTACCTGACATGTTGTTATGTTGTAACTATTTATCTAAGTAGTTATTGAGTATACTTTGGCCATTATATATCATTGTTCTCGATTGACTTACACAGGGCCGTGAGAACCTAGTTTAGTAGACCATAGAGAGAATGGATGTTGACAGCTTCTCCAGAGTGTCTGTTTACTATTAAGATGTGAGACCATAGGGGGAATAAACGTAAGTTCTTCCTTAGAGTGTATTTAGTTCCTTGATGTAGGACATAGGGGGGATTGGATGTTGAGTGCTTTATTAGAGTTCCTTTTAGTTACAGATATAAGAATATAGGGGGGATTGACGGTGAGTGCTTCCTCAGAGAGTCTGTACAGAATCTGAACCAGATGGGTAAGACTATGTGTACTTCCCCATGGGTTTCTTGTGTTGTTTTGGATAGACCAGATGGGTTAGGTTGTGAGTACTTCTCATAGGGTTCCTTACTTATGATTATTTTCTGACTTGATATCTAATAATTGAATGCATTTGAAACTGTAGGATTTTTTACTTTTAGGTACTTTCTTGTTTACTGATTCATTTTGGTTATAGCATTCCATATATATTCACTAACTGTTAGGCACAGATATTTGGGTGGTTTCCTACTGGGATTTAGTATCACACCCTGTTTGGGTCATGCTCTTGGGCCCAAACAGATTATATCGTTGCAGGTATAGATAATGGAAATCACCTATATACTTTAGGTACTTGACTGCTGAGGATCTGGAAAGCATTGGACCAAGCTGAGGCTTGCGATGCTGAGGAGTTCATCTGTTTTCTTTTGTACTTTGGTTATTACCGTATTCCATCATTGTGACTTGTTTGGCTGCTTTCCTATACATATGTATCATGAATCATTTATATATGTGTGATCTAGTTTTTTTGTACTTTCATTCTTTACCTATTGCTTGTTTTACTAATTTGGATATTGATATCTGTTTTAATTCCATTGTGTTATTCTGCCAATTAGGGCATAGTTTCTCCACTATCACACCCATGTCCCTCGCTGCTATTCAATAGCCTCTGGCATTCAAGGAAATGCACATGATTCCATATGACCAACTGGGTATGGAGAACCTTTGGGCGTCTTTCGGAACTAGGACATAACACCTAACAATGATTGTCAAATCATAGAATCGAAATCCATAACAAGAAAGATCTATAATAGAGGTTAGGTCATGCATACCTCAATAAACACACCCCCACACCACAACCAATATAAGGACCGACCCTTGGAAGAAGAACACACAATGGATATTGAAACGATCAACCAAACATCACCACAATGTCAATAGATCCATAAATTAAACACACCACTTTCTCATGTCTAATGTAAATAAGGAAGTAGATAGGTTTCTTACAAAGAGAGAAACCATGAAAACACCATGGAGATTGAGAGATGAATATAGTGATCTAGAAGGAGCGGAGACACCGAAAAATTCCTTGAAGGAGAACCTATGGTTCGAGGGAGAGACCCATGCATCGCATGAATCTAGTTACATATCAGAACAAGATAAAACCTACTAGGTCAAATGGTTTATGTTGTAAACCAGGGATTAACTTTGTAAAGTCCCCAAAATCCACAAATAATGAAAAATACCTCACCTTGATTTAAAAAAGATCTTAGATGGTATATTTATGACATAAAACAAGGTTTAAGTGCAAATATACTTACTCCAGAAATCATTTTTATGGATTGGGCCCCAAAAACCATTTATTCTCTAAACTACATATTAATGCCATAAATAGGACAGTTGGGTGGAAACTAACACATGTTATACTAAAAACTCCATAAAAATTTATGGATGCCCTCTGAACCCAATTAAAACACTCGAAAGCATATAATAGGGAATACATTTTATCTAGGATATTATAATCTCCCCACTATCATACTTTCTATCCTTGGGATTTCATGTAGAATAAGGATGATCTGGAAAAAAGTGATTCCACTACTCCATCACTGATGATTCATGTTCCCAAGTCTCATGAGAGTATGATTCATTTAATCATAACACTCTAATCAATGGGATAGGATTTCCACAAAAGACTTTCACCTAAGAATGAATGATCTACACTAGTCACTCCACATCTAAAACATCTATCTCTAGTTCAATCTCTTACAAACTCAAAACATGAGAGTGATTAGGATAGTACTTATTGGGCTAATATATGTAGAAAAAAATAATATCTGCCAAAAAATATAGTAATTTCATCCAATATGAAACCTTATGAAGTCACTCTGTGACCTAAAATTGTCCAACATATCTCAGAGCCAAATTTACCTCTTTCCCTTCTAGATAGTGACCCATCCAAGGTGAAAATTTAAATAAAACCTATTCACCTATGGAAAACTCCAAATGACGATGTAGACAATTTTTTTATGATTTCTTTCTAAAATACACTATAAATAGAGGCCAATGTAAATATACAATCCTCTTAAATTTCTCTTGAATGAGACTCGATCCCACAAGAGAGGCCTCCCCCACATCTGCTCAAAAAAAGAGGTGATCTACATGGGAGACCATACGAATCCTTGAAAGGTTCCATTCTAATCAATGATAAATAAATGCTATTTTAATACATCTCAACCAGTCCCAGATGGATATCCCATGATCCACATAAATCCAAGACACATGAATAGATTATATCCTCAAAGATAAAAATATCATACTATGTATAACCGTCTGTTTGTGGGTAATAAGTTGTACTTAACCTAACCTAAGTCCTCATTGCCTCTTGGAGACTCTTCCAAAACCCAAAGGTAAAACTCTGATCCCTTTCCTAGATTATTGTAAATGGAAATCCAATTAATTTAAAAATTTCGTTCACATATAGATTACTTATATCCTCAACTTTAGTGGTGTCCCTCTTTGGAATGAAATGATATGATTTTTCGACCGATCACTCACCTCCCAAATATAATTTATCTTTCTGGGAGTCCTTTTAACTGAAAAACAAAATCCATGGGCACCTCTTCCCATTTATAAACTAGCACCACAAGAGGATAGAGAGAACCTAAAGGTTTTAGATTCTCTTCCATTATCTGTTGTAAGGTGTAATAGTGGGACACATAATTTCAATTTCATGCTTCATGATTGTCCAGTAGAATCATTGTATCATGTAATAATACATATTCATAGTTCCTAGATGATAAACCCATGAAGAACTATGGAATTCATAAAACACTTATCTCCTCATAGATACTAGGATGAAAAACAAATCCCTAAAGTGGACAATATCATTAGAAGGGACAAAACAACCATAAATTATCTCCCCACCATAATGGTTTTATTTGATTTCTCTAAACTAATCATAAGTTTGTTGACTCTGTATAATAGAATCAAAGAGAGAACAAGTTAACATAACATTAGACAACCCAAAACAAAAAAATTCTCATGAGAATATAGATTCAACTGAGTAAATTTTCCCATCATGTTTCACTATTTCTTTAATTTCTTGATATCCCATGACGGAACTTTCCTACTAAGAGAATCCACAATAACATTACCCTTCCACAGGTTGTAGTTGATCTCAGATTTTAACATCTAAATATATTCCCCCCATAACCTCTACTAGATATTCTATTACTTTTGAGAAAAGATATAACTAGGACACTTATGATCATAAAAAACTGTGAAAATCTCCCCAGAAAAATAATTAAACCAACATTTGATCACAAGAGTAACTATGGCAAGAACAAAATCATGTGTGGGGTAATGTTTATGATGTGGATAAAGATGATGACAACCATTGGACACAAATTGATCATCCTGTATCAACACACAACCCAAACCAACACTAGAAGCATCACAATACACCTTATACCCCTTACCGAGATTAGGTAGGATTAGAATATGAGCTGATGTCAGAATATTTTTCAACTCATCAAATGAGTATTGGAAATTTTCAACTCATTTGAACGTCTCCACCTTCCTACTAAGAGTATTCAATGGTGATTACAACTTTGAAAAATATCTGAAGAACTAAAAAAATATCTTTAAATACCAAGGAACCTATATATCCCAAAAACATTATGTGGCCCTTCCATGAAAAGAAAACCTTCAATTTCATAGGATCAAATGATAATCCATGTTCAAAATAACTTATCTCAAGAACATCACTTATTGGATCCATAAACTATATTTCCACATATTTTAATCAAGATGGTGATTCCTCAAGGTTTTCAAAACTAGATTCTGATGGTTCCCATGCTCGTGGTTGGATCTTGAATAAACCAAAATATCATTTATGAACAAAACATAAAAAGGTGTATAGATGATGAGGGATTATTTGATTCATGAGAGCAATAAAAAATGTAGGACCATTAGTCCGACCAAAATTCATCACAAGATATTCATAATGGTCATACCTGTCTCTAAATTCCATTTCTAGAATATCATTCTCCTAAACCCTAAGTTGATGATATCTCAACCAAAGGTTAATTTTTGGAAACAACTTTTCCACAATTAACTAATCAAAAATCATCCATAAGGGGGAAAATTATACTTATTCTTAACCATTAATATGTTCAACTTCCAATAGTATATGCATAATAGAAGTGAAATATCAGCCTTATTTGAAAAGAGAACTGTGGCTTCCCAAAGATAAAAACATAGTAAAATTAAATCCATATTTATTAGATCATCTAATTGAATCATTATATCTTTTAGATCCGCTGATGCCATGAGATATGAGGGTATCAAGATTGACATCATACCTAACACTAGACCAATCATAAAACATACCACTCCCTATAGGTAAAATAAAGAAATAATATGATAAAATTATAGGAAATTCCCAAAAAAATGTGGGAAAATAAACAATAGGAGAAAACACATTGAAATCAAATGCAAACACAAACAAAAAATTCCTACGCTCCAGGTGGGAAGATCTTACAAGACTAGACCTCACATCCCACACTCCCTAAATCATTCTAGATCTCTCATCAGTAGGAAGGAACATGACATGACAATTATAACAATCAATCTCATAAATATGAGAAATTATCCAATCTATCCATACGATGAAATCAAAAAAACCATATAAATAATGTGGAAATACTAGACTAACTCTGCATTAGCTATTGATTGAGAATAAAAAGGTAACCGAAACCCTTTTTCTTTCCACTTTCCAAGAGGTTTCACTAACTCCATAAAAAAGAACATGATATTTGTTGTATGTTTCAAAAAATCAAATAAATGATATGATATAAATTATTGGGATTAACCTCTGTCAAATAAATCACTTTCTTTAGAATATTCAACAATGATAGTATGTCTCACTATCACTAGACCCACATTAACCTCTACCAGAAAATCATGCACTGTGTGAAGGTGATTCTCTCTTGAGGCCTATGGATGGATATCTAAAGAATTTGAGGCTTATGACTATGACATAGTGTCCTTTGAAAGTGATGGTGCCTAAACATAACGATGTGTAGTCATAGCTTGACCGAACTTATATATATGGGAATAATAGCCACAAGCATTACACATTTTTTCAAGGGAGGGAATATAAAATCAAGTGGTCCCAACCTTTCCACACCAGTATAAAGTCAGGGGCTTTATACTGGCTATATTTGATGGTTTAGAAGAGACCTACTACTGAGAACCAACATTTAATACTCCTGATATAATCATGTCACTTCCTCTTCATTCCCCATACACCACTAAATATATGACAAGGTAGAAGATAAAGTTCATAATAACCAAATTTTCCCATAATATCTATATCTAACATCATTTCCCTTTTTATCATCTCATCATAGGTTTAATGTTTTAGAAAAAACATGTGATTTGATATCTGGTTGCAAATACTATAGGTATTTCTGAATATTCAACTGATCATTTTTTTCTACCTATGAATAAAAACCAACCATCTTCATTCAAAATTTTTTGTACTCCGACACTAAAAACTATCCTCTGTATAAAAATAGCAAGTCCAAAGACATATCCATCACCTGAAACAATATAAATAAATACTAGAAGAAGAGTGTCTTAAAACCCTTCCAATCCAAACCCATATGCCTATCAACCTATACAGAAAAACCCACTATCACTTGTTAAGACCCATAATCCTGGACATTGCACACCTCACTTGAATGGTCCCAGGTGTATCCATCAACTCAAAAGTTTTTATTGATCATGTACAACTATTAATATTATTCTTGGGGTTTATTCATACTTTTTAAGTACAAGGTATTCTCACGTGAGAACTCTAATGAATGATCCTTGTCTCCTCCAACTCTTGGTTTTACATCAATAACTATGTTGTGTACTTACCGTACCTTTTTTCCTATGAAAAAACTACTCACATGATAGCCTCAATAAAATTTTCCTCTAATAGTGGATTCTCTTGATGAATATTAATTGCACCATATAAACTATGGAATACATCTTTAAGGAATTCTAATTCACACCTGAAAAAAGAAGAAATGATGAGACTGAATTATAATATCTAACTGAACATAAAAACTAGAAGATGAAACTGATATTAAGATCAAGAATACAAAATATAAGTTACACATACCAACATACCATGGAAACATGAGTCACTTCAAAACAATATCTAGTCAAGCACTTACCACAACCAACCTATTAATTCTCAATAATCATATATATAGTCTAACAAATATCCCAATACATACACACTTGAGTAAAATTAAGCATTAAAAGAAACAATGAATAAAATTTAATGAATAAGCCCTTAAGAACCACTAATTCCACACCAAGTCACTAAAATTATATATCATCCTAAAAAACATTATACTAAAATCTCCTTTCAATTCATTCAATCCAATCTCTCTTTAGTTATCCTTTCATGCACACAAACACTTACCTCAGTGAAATATTTCCTTCATCACACAAATTTTAATTTCATTTAGTAATGTTTTTATCATATATAACATGTTAAATGGTTAATATAATCTTGGTGAGTACCTAAATATCCACCCAATTGGGTTATTGACTTATGTCAATCGTCATTACTTTTTAGGTTTCTCCAAATGATTAGGGATGGTATGTTTCAAATGTCATAAAAGGTATAATAAAGAGTCTTTCCCCTTTTTTAAAAAATAAAGATATTAGTTTTCACTAGGGAATGGTCTTATACATACTCCTCTTTATATTAAATTAGCTCTAAACATATTGAGAACTATAAGAATAGTTCACATATTCAATATTTCAGTATAAAAATTTAATCCCATAAACTTCCTTCAATAGAATTGTATTATTGTTTTTTATTTTTTAAAATTATTCATAGATATTGATAGAGTTTAGGGATTATTGTTTCTTACATTATTTTTGTGACTTCCCATCCATTTTTTAATGATATACTTCTTTTCCAATTTACAAAATTGATTAGTTAAAATTTTTAATAGAAATAATTACTTTGTAGATTAATTTTTTCATTTGATTACAAAAATATTATACTAATGAATATATAATTACAACTATAAAATATCTTAATAGATTTTCTTTCCAACCCAAATCCACCCCAAATGATACATAAAACCATAAAATAAAAAACAAATGCACTTGACTATATCATTCATTTCGATTCTAGAGTGGGTTTAGAAAGAGATTTCATTCTTATAATGTGGATTCTTAATAGGTTGTTTAAAAATTTATATGGTATTATCTGGATAAAATATAATGATATTTCTAAATAAAAGGTTTATTTTGAAAAATGGATATTAAACTTTAAAAAAAATTACAATATTATTCCACAACAATTCCATACAGTCTCATATTTCGATAGTACCAAATCAAATTCTAGTTAAAACAACCATTATCCTATTAAACAAAGAAATGGGTTTAAAATGAAGAATATATAAAAATAATTTTCAAAATCTTATAAACGTGAATGAAAATTTTGAATAGTGATTTGAGGCATGGGATTCAAATTTCAAAAGAATATTAACATACTTCAAAAAATTATTAATCAGAAACAATGTTTATTTAAACACTCATTTAAATAAAATTTCAGGGGTTAAATTATTTTACTCATTGAATTGGGCTTAAAAAATTTAAAATGTATTTAATTTATCTTACATGTTTTAAAAATGAAAAATAAAATAAAATAAAACACATAACATTTTAAAAAACAAAGAAGAATTTTAAAAGATGAAACCCCCCATGAAAACTCAAAAAAAAAATATTCTAAAAATGTATGTTCCTCCCCCACATTTATTTTTTCAATTTCATCATTATAAAAAAATCATATGAGAAATGAGAATAAAATATATTAAAAAAACAAAAAAACAGGTAATAAATAAGGACGCAACCTAGTTTATTTGAGTATAAACCTTGATTAAGTATCCTAGAAACTAAAACCTTAAATGAAAATTATGGTTGAGAATAAACATTAAATTTTATTAAAAAAAATACATAAAAATAAAATGAAGGGATGGAAAGAATATTTTATTTACCCTCATAGTATGTACTACATTTATATTATTCACAAATGAATACTCGTGGTTCTTTATCCTTAGTATAATGAAGGAAATTTTTCATTATTAAAACCCACCAAAGTGAAGTTTATCATGTCTTTTCAACAATAAATTCTTAGAGGATCCATTATATATAGATTCCATCATGCTACATTCGAGGACATTGTGGTTCCCATGGAGTATTGAAGAATGAAATAGAATATAAGGGCACCTCTATCACACTTAATCTACATGAAGCCCATATAGCAGTTAATAGAAAGGTATTAAATAATGAGGTTTATCTTCAATAACATATTGGAATTGGAATTTTTATTTTTAAATCATCTTTGTTCCATCATCCCCATGTAAAATATGCCCAACTCAATTAGATTATACATTTCCTCCATGAATTAGACCATCACATCCATTGAAACGTCTTCTTCATTGGACAAAGCAGTTCATTCTCATGTTGTATAAATAAAAGCATGTGTTATTTTTTGTTCTATCTATTCTTGTGGGAAGAAATATTTTTTAATATAATCATATAATTAGGTTAGTTTATGTGGTTCCACCAAGATTTCTTTAATAGAAATGTGGGAGATACAAGGTTCTCCTATTATTCATCTTCTTTTCAGGTGGATAGTGATTCTAAATCCTTTACAAATGTGGAAAAAAATTTATTTTTTAATCACTACTTAAATAATTAGAACATTTTTTACATCTATTACTTTAACATCTCTTCCTTACATGAATCAAGGAATTTTCTATTTACTAGCCAAACATAAGAGAAATCATTGTAGAAATACTTTTTGATACAAAAAAAAAAGAAACATAGGAAACCTCCCTAATAATGGTGACAATTGATGGAGAGATTTGACTCCAATCATTTAAAAATAAAAAATTTACCCAAGGATTAAAGTTTATCATTCCCAAATATTTTCTTAGGGGATTCTTTCATAATAAGTTCAAAAATATACCTTCTGTAAATATTATTCTTATAAAGGTTAATAAAATTAGGGATTATGATAAGTTTAAACAAAATTAATATAAAAAAAACATATTACAATAATAATAAATTAGGAATTAATATTAGAATTATAAGTATAATTGATTATAAAGGAAGGATTTGAGATAATATCAGTGGGAATAATTTGAACCTTCAAACACTTCATTTTTCCTTGTAAAAAAATATAACCTATTCTAATTGATCAATTCTCACCCATACCATTTAACTGAACACCATATATTTCTTAGAATCCATATAGAGGACTCAATATGTTTATTAATTCCCTTATTAAACTGATTTGATAACCTAAATAACCAAAAAATAGAAATGATTAAAGATATTATGCCCAAAAGTGAGATGTCACTTAAGATGTTTAAACAATAATAAAAACCATTTAGATTTTATATGAACAAAATCAAAAAAAAATTAGAAGAATGTTTAATTAATAAATAAAATGATTGAATTCATTCAAATGTACATCCTCTTAAAAAAATAAAAAGGGTTATAATGAAAGGACAACTCAATATAGAATATTCCTCGGATATCCACTACCCACAACAACTTAGTATTTTATCCTAACATGGATATATTATCTCCATTAAAACACCTCTTCTCTAGACAATACCATTAAGAACATTCTCTCTCCTATGAATCCATAGACTCATCACCTTTATGTTTTTTATGGCTCTTATATGTTTCTTAAAATTGAGGGAAAATATTCTAAAATGGTGAAATCATCCAAATTACACAAGGGTAACTTTTACACACATACAAAAAGTAATTTACATGATTATATAGGTAGAAAAACCAATTCTCACAGACAAAAATCTTTTAAACCCCTTTGATTATCCCATGATCCAATGCATCTTCATCTCCCTTTAAATGTGATCACATATCCAAGATATAGAGTAACTATAATATTTACCATTAAAAATGCATGTTTCTTTTCAGTGAAGTAGTTTAGTGTGAAGTGAGAAGCTTATTCTCCATTATTTCTTGATATTTCATAAATAAAGAAATCTAATTTGAGAGGTGTGTCCAAAGCATTGGACTTTTATTTCATAAGAATTATGAAATCTTATTGAATATGATTTTTTAAGTTCTATGGGAATTCCAAAAATTCATAATAAAATTCTTTTAAATGCCATACATTGTTACAAAAAATGTATTATGGTATTTTAAAAGGAATATGAACTGGAAAAAAAGTCTTATGCTTGGGAAATTTGATAAAAAATATGATTTTTGAAGTCTTATGAACTAGAAAAATTTTAATAGAACTCTCATATTTCATATGAAACCACAAAAGTCATTAAAAATTCAAGTAATATCATAAAAATGTTAAATTCCTCTAGGACTCTTTAAAAGACATGAAAAATCAAAGGATCAGTCATTCAAAATCAAGCTTATCCAAGATTCCTCCCATTTCATGTTCAAAAGTTACTTTTTCTAAACAATTCATATTATCATAATTAAAATCATGGAATGTTCAATTATTTTTAAAAATGATTAAAATACTAAAGACCTCTCAATTGACCCATTTTCATAACAATTATAGAAAATCACCAAAGTTATAAAATTGAAATAATTCCTTTGAAAATTTTAAATTGGTGAGAATTATATTCTATAAATTTAAATAAAAAGTGTGTAAAATATCTACTATATCAATGGAACATCCCAAAACCCTATAAAAATCCTATAACAATGTCTCTGATGTTTTATCAATGGTTATCACCCTCATTAGAAACTCTATGACTAAGACCAAATCCTTAAATAACTAAGTATAATTAAATAAGGGTGCCACACCCATATCAAATAAAAAAAATAAAGGGTGGATTATATTATTATTATACCTTGAATGTTCAAAAACCCCTATATAATATTAGAGGGAGTTTTATTGATCGCATAATGGTACAATAACCTTTAGAACTGACCCTCATCTCCTATCATCTAACTCTCTTATAGTGTACCACCATGCTAACATTTTTTTCAAATTCCTTGGTTATCGTGTACTGTGTTATTCCCCATAGGAATCCTAATTATAAATTGTATGTGATTATATTAACCCAACTCCAAATTCAAAAGTGTGGCCAAAATGATATCCACCAACTGGTTATGTTTTAATCTTAAAAAACCTCTATAGGTGACTCATCATAATACAAGAGACACACTTGTATTGTGGTTTAACACAATACCCCTAATGACTACAGAGAAACTTGAGATGTGTACTCTCATATGTGTTAATAGATAAACATCATCCCAGAGTAACATACCTATTTAAAACCTAGTGATTCCCATAAAATTTCCACTTTCTATTTTGTAGTGACATACTCTAGATCATAGCCAAAGAATTAATTTATCCCAAAATACCACCCAGAGACAAGTCTCTCTCTGATATAAGGGTTTAGTATATAAAATAAATTCAGATAAATTTGTTTTCCTGAATTTGAATCGCACAACTCAAACAATCTTTGAAGAACCTAATTCTTGAATCTACATCCCTTATCAATATACGTCACAATAATAATATCTATAAAAAGATATATGAAATCCTTTAAAAAAATATCTACCTAATCCCTATTTGTAAACATTAATGTTGAAAACCTATTCAATGTTTTATGGACGAAGTTCTTGAAGAATATAGCTGAAAATTCATTTAATTTTATGGCTCTCAGGTTAGTCCACCTAGACCGACACCTCCCACAATTTTTTCACTAGTGAAAAGATTGTATACATAGAAATACCCAATATCCTCCCAAGGTATGGCTCAATCTAATAAAATATAATCTAGTGGTACTAAATCAAGAACTTTACATACTTTAGTCCCTTTCCCAATAATAGGGTTAGTTTTTATAATTAGAACTACCTCATCATGTCAATCATGGGTAGCTTAAATCAGAAAGTTATATGACTCGTAAACTGTTTGATCTATAATAACATATCTATGGGAAGCTCATTTATTGGTGGTACTAGATTAATAAGAGTTTCTATATGACATCTTATGAGGAATTCTTATCCCCACTACCTAGGTTTTCTATTGAATGTCACTATAGTGGATTATAACTAATGATACAAACATATAAATCAAAAAAAATTATACCGTAGTTTTGATATCCTTATTTTGCAAATAAAATAATTGGAAATGCATCCCACCTATCTATATACACCCTATCACATAAGGTTTCATATAATCAAGAATATACTTTCATAACCTTCACACTCCTAGGGTTATCTAAAAAATAAACATAATATACTCATAATCAACCATTAATAAATAATAATAATAATAATAATATAACTAGTAACCATGGTTCAATTAAGTGAACATCCACCAATTATATATATAATAAAACATTATATAACTTATTATTAACACCTTAATTTATCAATAACTTTATAATAACAAATATATCAATAACATACTAGAATAAGAATGTTATGTCAATCCTAAAAACCAAATATTATGCATGAATGCATAATACTTATCCAAATCTAGAAATTGATAAAATAAAAAGCATAAATCACACACCATATTCTGTAAAAAGTTAAAATCAAAACATCCAAAAACCAAGAACAATTATCTTATCTAGTGTAACTTAGAAATTTTGAATACGAGGGTTAGTTATGCCTCATCATAGTTTCCATAAAAAGTTCCAAGAAATCATTTCCAAATACCATGTCTCAAGTATAAAATAATACAATCCAAGTCTTGAATATTACTTTATAATATAATAAACCTAGAAAAATTTAATAATAAAAATTTAGTTATTCCATGAGTCATTAGTCATGCCACCTCATATTATATAGGCTTTCAAATAAAAATACGTTTATATCAATACCATGGGAATAATATACCATTACACCCAATTTTTAATTTCCCTAATTCATTTATTTTTTATTTGTATTTTTTTCCTTGAGTTTCTGAATTGACCCATTAGTTTTTTGAAATTTTAATAAATTAGCATGTTGAATAGTATGTGCATGGATAGTGATAATCATGAGATGATTATGAAAAATATATTTTTAGTTTAAATAGAGACTTTTCATAGTATGAGGCTGATCCCCCTCCCAGGAACCTCCCCACCTTCATTAATCTCTAGTTCTTAGGAGATAATTAAAGTAATTTCATGTTTAAATTGGTCTTTTTGAGGTTATCTATCCTCGGCATCCCCATTACGCTCCCTCTCATTTAATTTTTATTCTCTATATTTACTCACTGACACCTGAATGAACCGTTCGATGGGTTTTAGTTTTTATTTCATCATGGTTCTTGCAGTTAGGTTGTGTGATGGGTTATTTAAGCCTTCATATTACCAATTTTGGGGTATTTGTGTCATCTACGCAAGTCGTTGATAAGGGTTTATATTATTTTGTGTTTACATTATTTTCCATATATTCATGGGTGTTTATAACTGGTTTTTTAAAATTATAAATTCTAATAATTTTCACTTTGATTTGGAAATATATATTTTTTACGGTTTTTTACAGATTTTAATTGATTTCAAAATGGGTTTTTATATATTTTTCCCTACTTTCCATCATCACTTAAAGAATAAATTATATTTTTGGAAGATAAAGTATTTCTAATTGTTTTAATAAAGTAATTGTGTGTCTCAAAAAAATTGATATTGTTTCTGAAATTTTTTTAGTTGATGTGTGAATTAAAGAGGTGAAATGTTTTGAATTCCTCTACTTTAATAATTTAATTATGTTTATTTATTTCATCCTTGTTTGATTGACCTATGATTGAGTTCGGTAAAGTTTTATATTATTTTTGGGTGTATATATATATGTATAAATATACATATACTCATGATAATATGTGAATATGTATATTAAGATATGGATATATATATATAAGTTCATATATGTATAAATATTAAAAAATGGAAGTTCTTTTGAACCTTAAACTATATGTTTGAATAGGGATTTTCAATAAGTTAGAAATGTTATGTTTTTAAATGGTTATTATTTAATTTAAAAATGGGTTTGGCATTATAAAAAGTTTATAAAGTGTCCACAAGGAAAATTATTTGTTTTCAACTAAGGTTTTGGAGTGGTTTTTAAAAGGAGACATGGTTTCAAAGTGTGTTTTGATTTTTGGATATTATTTATGAAGGAATAAATTATTTACATGTGATATTCATTATTTTTCAAATATATGATTCCATAGGTACATGATTAAAAAGATGGATGTGGCTAATTTTAGGCTTGAGGTTCTAGAAACAGGTTGTTCTAGTGTCCTTAGGAGGCCCAAGTTGTATTATTTTTCCGGTCACTTAGTTGACTAGAGTTATTCTATTGATTATGTTACTATTAGAACCTATATTTTATAGCTCTACCAATGTGGATTTGGTTATACCTGTGATTGTAAATAATATTTAGTGTCTACTCTCACATTTATGGATAATTTTTTGATTGTTTCTCTTTGTCCATATTCATTTTTTATGGATTAAATCTTTATAACTTTAGTATTTATTTAGACATCTTAACTTATTTCCTCTATTGAAATTTCATTAATTATTTGAGGATTACTTTTTAGTACCATTTTTAAATTAGTAAAAAGGTAATTTCAAAGGCATGGTTTACATGGATATTTATGGTAAAAATAGTTTTCTAAATTTATATTATCAATAAATAAGTTATAGGATGAGGAAATAATTTTCAACTGATTGGTTTCATTTAAATAAAATGAAATAGATGTTTTAGAAAATGGTTTGTCATGATGTTTGGTTTTCATGAAATCTTCTATGAAATATATTCTTAGAATCTATTTCAATATTGTAAATTCTTGGATTATTTTGGAAAAGATAAGAATATACTCTATAGTGATTACCTATTGGGCTATCAATATCACACCCTACTCACACAATTTGGTGTTTATAGACCAAGTGATTTTGTATGTTCTAGATTTTATTCATATAATGGGATCCAATTTTGGATAAAGTGTGTCCATGGGTCATATGGGATAGTTTTACTAGATATTTTAGCGTTTATTATTAGTGTTTTAGTAGTTTCTACTAAATAGACTTTTCATACTTTTAGTTATGGTTATTGGTGGATTTACTATATCTGTGGAGGTTTTAGTTGAACAAGGGGTTGTTTACCTGGAAGGCCTTAGTGGGTGAGTTTAAGGATTTATTTTTCATTTATTATATCAGTTATTTGTTAAATTTTATTTTTAAATAGATTATTTTATTTTTTGTGGATGCCCGACTTCTGGACAAGTCATTCTAAAATTATGGTTGAATTCCACTTCTGTTAAAATGTTATTTATCTAGTAAACATATACCATAATGATTTATTTTTATTCCTTTCATGCTTTTCATTATCCAAGGGGGAAAGGGAATTCCCCTAGATTCTATGGATATCTGGGTCAGGTTTCGGTTCAGGTGTTAGCCAAGGATAGATTATAAAAAATGGTATCAAATCCTAGGTTTATAAATACAACCTCAGTTTTAAAGTTTATATTCTCATTTGGGTGTTTTGGGTAGATAGAGTAATGATTATTTGGGATCTATAGGTTAAATAAATAAGAGAGTTACAAGATCTTACCAGTTTTAAATTCACCCATGGAAATTTGGTTTCGATTCATGGTTTATGGTTTTGGTGTGTTCTATTTTAATCTTTTGGTATTCATTGTAGAATTAATGTTTTTAAATGAAACAGGAGTTTATATTGTGGTATATTGTGATCTCACTGGAATTGGTAACCCATGTGGAGTTAGTTTATATGGTTTTATTTCACACTCATTTATAGTTTTGGGGTTGTAATATCATCCATCAAGCCATGCATCCAATTCATGTCTGACCACTAGTCACATTTTTATTGGTATTATATTGTGTAATGTTGATCAATTAGATTTTGATTATAGTTTTATAAAAAGTTTTTTTAATTTAAAATATTGTTAAAGTAAACTTTTGAGATTTTAAAACCAATAGATAAAATTTAAAAATTGTTTTTGGGTGAAATTTAATGATTTTAACATAAAAATTTTCATTTTGAAATTATTTTTAAAGGTTTTTTAAAATAAAGTTTTATTTAAAATGGTAAAATCTAGTTTTGAATCTAGTAAAGGGGGTTTGGGACTAGAAAATGTTTTATGGAGGGATTTTTTATACCTTTTGTTTTGTGAATACTTTGTTTTGAGGAAGGATAAATTGGTTTTGAAACTAAAAGAGAGGATTTTGAAGTAAAATAAAAATGATTTTTTTATTTTTATAAATGTTTCTATTAGAAACACAAAATATTTAAAAGGCATTTTTAAAATAAAAAAATGATATAAAAAATATCGATGAGGTTTTGGAAACATTTTAAAACGGTTTATAAAAATTGGAATTTAATATATTAAAATTTTAAACTGTTGTTATGAAAAGATTCAAACGGGATACCTTTGATTAGATTAATGATCTACCTCATTTTAATGGTTTTATTGGTTTATTTTATTGAAATTGGAATTTTTAATTGAGATATGTTTTTGTAATATGGTGATTTTTGTATTCAATATGATTAGATTGGGTATTGTGTTCTTTATGTCATTTCATGATTTCTCCCTAGAATAGTCTTGAGAATTGTCTGGCATTGGTGATCATCTATTTAAGGGTATAGTTGATCTGTTGTTTTAAGTATTTATATTTTCTGGGTTTAACTCCTTGGGTTTTTTCTTGGTTTCTTTTAATAAATGTAATGATTTTTGGTTTCATCATATCTCATTTGATAGGATGAGTTCTTTAGAATTTTATGTGTGGCTAAAGTAAGTGAGGATTGATTTCGATTTCTTGACCAAGGGTTGGAACCCATGTTTTTTCAAGAGGAATATTTTTTTAATGCCTTATTCCTTTTATTCCAATTTTTTTGGGTACCGACGCGAATTTTTTTTTTATTTTTTTGGAGTGTTCTTAATTTTTTGACCTCTTTTAGGAATAGTTTAGTATACCTTTTGAGGTTTTTCCTCCTCCATTCCATTGCCCATCAATAATCAGTGGCTTGTATTGGGGGGTTTTCTTTGTTGTGCATGCTAAGAGAGTGAATAGTTGATTCTATGAATTCTAGAATGTGCCCTTTACTGAGTGGTTGAGTGAGTCTTTTTGGATGAGGATTCTTGCAACAGTCTATTATATTCTTTAATATCACTTTTAATCCTTTGATACACCATGTCAGTTGAATTCTTAAATGGTGGGGAGACTCACTATGGGTCACCCTTTCTTGATTTCTTCATTATTGGTCTGGTGGGAGTTCTTGCACGAGGATTTATAGATTATTGGATATTTTGAAGATTTTTTGGTGTACTGACTTAAATTTGTTTTCATATATCTTGAGGATCATATCATAGTTTTTTCTTCTTTCCCATTTGGGATTCTTATTAGTGTCTCCTCCTCAAGTTTTATGGATTTATGAGAAAAGAAATCATTATGACTGGGAGGATTATGACCACTTGGTTTTTATTTCCCTAATTATTTAATTGTATATTTTTATTTATTTTTTCCCATGAATTTTGGGAAAATACCTTTAATATTTTTGAACTTTTCTAAAATTAGAAAGATTCCCAATTAGTTAAAACCATAACATGACCATGAAATTCAATTATAATGTGTGTCGAGGTGTTTTACATGGTCAACACATGGTTAGTATAACCATGTGAGCCAACTATTTGGGTTCAATATGTTTCTAGTCAAGGGTGAATAGTTTGGGTAAAATGTGTGTAAATTGTGCATTAAACCTATAATTTTTTTTTAAAAAATATAATAAATTATGAAAATAACCCTTCCCCTCTCAATTTACCCTATATCATGCCTCACCCCTATCCTACTCCCTATTATGACCTCCAAATAAGACCCACTCTTAGTAACCTCCCCTATATCACCTAACCCCTATTATTGGGTGATTCTTTATGGAGTTTCAAGTGTAAAATGGCCTAGTTAAGGCTACTTCTCATCCACCACCTTCTTCATCTCCTTCCCTTCTCATTTTTCTTGACCTCCTTGGTTGAAAATTCCATGAACAAACCCTTGGGTGGGTTATGGTTTTGACTTAATCATTTTTATGTTTTTAGAGTCTTTAATGGGTTCTTCCAAAATTCTTTTTTCCATTTTTGAAGGATTTATGTCATATGTACTTCCCCTAGGAAGGTGTTTCCATGATTTTTCATTTCTTTAATTTCCCACATCTTCTTGTGTTTTAAAATTTGTTTTCTTTAAAATTATAAATTCCATAAAAATTTAATAAGATTTGGAATTATATATTTATAAGGTTTTTTAATATATTTTTATTGATTTACAAATAGTTTTTTGTGGATTTGTCCCTTTTCGGTCTTAACTAAGATAATAGATTATATTATTAGCCAAAAAATATTTACGATAGTTTTCAAAAAGGAATTTTTTTATTTTTAAATTATTTAATATTATTTATGAAATTTTCTTAGTTGATTTGTGAGTTAAAGAGGTGAAATTTCTTAATTTCTCTTATTTATTAATTATATTATGTTTATTTGTTTCATCCTTGTGTGATTCACCTCTAATTAACGTTAGTAATGAATTATTTTATTCTTGGGGTTTATAAAAATGTGTGAGGGTGTATATATATATATATATACGTAAATATCAACATGATAATATATAGATATGTTCATTGAGAGAGGGATATATATATAAGCGAATATATACATAAAGATTTGGAAAATGGATTTTATTTTGGAATTTAAACAAGATGTTTGATTTTTTATAATTAATAAGTTTTTAAACTGGGTTTTTAAATGATTTTAATTTTATTTAAAATCAGGTTTGGGTTTACCAAATATTTTTAAAGTGTCATTAGGGAAAAATTTTATTTTTATGTGAGCATTAAAAGGGATTTTTAAAAGGAGGTATGGTTTTAAAGTGTATCTTTATTGTGTGTTGTTACTATTAATTGAAATAATAAAAGCCATGTGGTATGTTTTGTGGTTGGTACATGGGAGACCATAGGTAGCTGGGTAACTAAATAGGTGCAACTCTAATTTGGCTTGAGTTTCTACCTATGAGTTATTTCGATTCATTTTAAACTACTGATATGTATTATTTTCTGCTCACATCACCAGCTAGTGTTATAAGAGTGATTCAGTTACCTTTGGAACCAATAGTTAGAGATCTCCCCCTAGGTCATAGATTTTTCTTCTCATGTTACATTCTATTTGTTTCATACTCTTTCTTTTAAGTATAATTTTTTGATTTTTTCTATTTGAAATTACTTATTTTCACTAATTACTTCTTCAGTAATTTAGTTTTCATTTAGCCTCACTTATTATTTGTTTCCATTGTCATTTTATTTATCATTTATTATTAGCTTTATATTTCCATTTTTTAAAGAAAAATTGTAATTTCAAATGCATGATTTAAATGGATTGGATTATGGTGAAAATGGATTTATAAATATATGTTTTTAATACATTAGTATTAGGTAGAAAAAATTATTTTCAAGTTATTATTTTTATTCAAATGAAATGAAAGGGAAGTTTTATAAAATAGTTGATTGTGATGTTAGGTTTTCAAGAACTCTATTATGAAATGTATTTTGAAAATATATTTTAGACATTTATATTCATGGTATATTTTGAAAAATGAATGTATGGAATATGTGTTGATTACCTACTAGATTTTTGATCTCACATATAACTCACACCACTCTGTGTTTCTATACATTATGGCTTTATAGTTTTTGTCTTCAATTCTAAAAATGGGATATGGTTTTTGATGGAGCATAACCGTTGGTGACAAGGGATTTTTTGACTGGGTATGTCAATGGTTATTTTCATTAATTTAGTATTTTTTTCCAAATAGGCTTTTCTTCTTACAGTTATAGTCATAGTTGGATGCACTGTATTTATAGAGGTTGCAGTCAATAAAGGGAATATTTCTATGATATACATTCGAGGGTGAGATGGGGGATTTATTATTCATCTCTTATATATGTTACATATTTAAATTTGTTTAATTTTTTTAAAAAATTAATATTTTATTTTTCATGGATGTAAAAAAATACATAAATTTCATTCTAAAAATTCATTTAAACTATACAGTTATTTGAGTGTTATTTATCCAGGAAAAATCATTCCCAGTGCTATTTTTCAATACCTATGATTATTTTCCTCATCTTAGATGGATCAAGGATGCTCCTTTTTCCATTGGCTTGTTAGTTTGGGTTCCAGTTTAGGTTTTAGTCTAGCATAGTTCAATACAAATGGTATCAAATTGAAATTCTCTTAAAAGATCCTAGGATTTAATGTATCCTATGTTATTTGGTGTTTCTGGTGGATAGAGTTAAGATTTTTTTGACTTAAGAGGTAGGAGTTTAAAGAGTGTCACAAGATATTACTCATTATAGACCTTGGTTCACTAGGGGGATTTGGGCTTTGATACATGGTTTATGATTTTGTTATGTTATATTTTAAGTTAATTTTATTTTTGGTTTTATTAATGTTTTTGGATGAAATGGGTGTTTAATCGGTGGTACACAATGAGCTCACATGGCTTAATAACCAACTTGGAGCCCGTATATATGGTTCTATGTTACTCTCATTGAAGGTTGTGTGTGGGAACATGGTCCACTGAGGAATGTTCCCAATTAATTGAAGACCATCAGTTTTATTTATCTTGGACTTATATTGTGTGATGTTGACCAATTTGATTCTGATTAGTGTTTAATAAAAGGTTTTTTGAATATAAAAATAAATTTCAAGTAATGGTTTTATATTTCAGAAAAATAGGTATGATATTATAATCATTTTGCAATTATTTTAAAAAAAAATTAAAATAGAACTATACATTTTAAAAAAAATTAAAGGGTTTTGAAAGTAATTTTTTATTTAAAAATGGCGACAATGGGTTTTGAATTTGGTAAATAGGGTTTTTTGGTTGGTAAATGTTTTAGAAGATGAATTTTTTTAGCCTTTGGTACTGGGAAAACATGGTTTTGAAAATGGTAAAATTGGTTTGAAAACTATTAGATAGGTTTTAAAAATGAATTAAAAATGAAATTTGTGTTTTTATATTTTTAAATGTTTTGATAATGAATATGAATGATTAAAAATGGGTTTTTAAATGGATTTTATGATTTATAAATTCAAATTTTAGGTTTTAGAAATCACTAAAATAGATTTTTAAACATAGATTTGATAATTTAAAATTTGAAGTCAGGGATTGGAAATGGGACAAAATGGGTTATTTTGATTACTTTAATGGTGTGTCTCGTTTTTATGGGGTTATTTCTACTTTTCATGAAATTGGTATTTGTAATTGAGATTTGGTTTTATAAGAGGGTAATTGTTTTTGGGATATGATTGGATTGGGTATGATGGTCTTTATTTTATTTAGATTCTTCTCGCTAGAATTGACTTGAGTGTTGTCAGGTTTGAGTGATCATTTGTTTTTGGGGTATACTTGATCCGGTTTCTGAGGTACTTTCTCTTTCAGGTGTGACTACTTGGTTTATTTATTGGATTCTTTAAGTGAACTAAATTCTTATGGGTTTCCTTGTTTCTCATTTCATAGGATAGTTTCCTTGGATTTTTATGTATGGATATGGGTGGTGAGGTTTTATTTTAGTTCCGTGATTATGGGGAGAAGCCTCGGGTGTGCTTTGGGTAACTAGTGAAGTTGTTGAGATTATAAACTAACTATTTTCGTTTTAGTCTTATGGGATCATTGTTGTCGGTATCCCGGGTAAAATTTCCAATATTACCACTTCATTATTCTCAAACCAAGTTTCAAACCCTAGTTATTTAAAGAGGTATATTTTTGGATTATGACATCTTTTTTTTCCTGGTTGGTGGGTCATGAATCAATCCTTCTTTAAAAAAATTTTGGAGTGTTATTAGGTTGTTCCTTTGGGAATGGTTCAATGGAACTTTTGAGGTTTTTATTCCCAAATTCATTTTACCCCAAAGGATTAGTATCTTGAATTTGGGCTTATATCTATTGTACCTTATTGGATATTAAATAATTGAATTTGTGAATCTTAGAATGTGACATTGATTGTGTGGTTGTACAATCCTTTTTTATTATGGATTCAAGTTATACTCCATATTATCCTTTGAGCGTAATTTTATTCTTTTGATCCACCGTGCTACTTGAATTCTGAAATGGTGGGGAGACCCACTATGGGTATTCCTTTCATGGTTTCCCCACCAGTGGTTAAGATAGATTTGTTCTGTACATGAGCCTCATCCCAGTTGGTGAGGAATCTTTAAGTGCATCCAAGAGACCCAGGGTCAAATCCAGGTGGGGGATAATTTATAGACTACTGTAGCAGTACTGTAGCAGGTACAGTAGCGGACTGTAGCAGGAACTGTGTGGCACAGTAGCAGCCAGGAATATGACCCCATTTGGGCCTTCGGGCCACCGATTTGGTCCCTGGGTCCTTTAAGTCCTTCAGGCCACCCAGGCCTTCGGGTCAGTAAGGCCTTCGGGCCACCTCAAGGCCTTTAGGCCACCTTAATGTGAAGATGCAAACCAGAAAACCTGTAAGGAACAAGCTTCAGAAGGAGGAGTAGCAAGGAGATTTCACCATATCAGAATCTAAACGGATTGCAATAATGAGAGGGTATGGCACCTGCCATCGGGACAAGCTTGTGCATGCACGGGAAAGCCTTGCTGAACAACCATGCGAAGGTGGAGAGCTGATTTCACGATGAAGATGCTAGGGAGGAGGAGTTTCAAGTAGTTTGCATGGGTTGAATTTAATGTTTAAAGTCTATGGGAAATAAATTCTTCTAAGGCCTATGGGCCATGTAATGCTTATGCCTACGGGCCTTGTAAGGGTTCCACCTCACCCCGTGAAAGGTGGATTATCAAAAATCAATAAAAAAATGAAGGCCTTCGGGAAATTGGAGGAATATAGAGTTGCTCCATGAGGATTTACCTATTATTTGATATTTTTTGTTATTTTAAGTTTATTGAGTTAAATTTGGTTTTGGGTAGCATAGGGATCATATCTTAGTTTTAAATTCATTCAAATTTAAGATTATTCTTAGAGTGTCTTCCTTGAGTTTAGTGACTTTCTATGGGAAGAGAAAATTATGGGGGGTAGGATTTTGACATGTTGATTTTTCCCCCTAATTCATTATATATTTTTTGATGTTTTTTCATTGAGTTTAGATCTAACCTATTAAATTTTATAAAATTTAATGAAGTTGTTATGTCTTACGGTCACCACATGGTAAGTATTAACCATGCATCAACCATGAAAATTGGTTCTATAATTAAAAAGGTTTATTTTCATGGTTAATGAAATACAATCATATGTGTGCCCTATATACCATATAATTGGTGCATGGTTGGTATATATTTTGGGTAAACAACACAAAAATAGTGTGATACAATAGTATTTTAAAAAATATATAAAAAAAATCAAAGAAATACCACTTCTATTTACTACTAAGCCATGCTCCCCCTACCCCTTTACCTCTCTCAACAACCAGTTAATCCCTCTATCACAGTAACCTACACTCCATTTCATTATGTTTCTTATGATATTCTCTATGCAATTAAAAGTATAAATTTTTCTAGGTAAAGTTCCTTCTCCTCTTCCTCATTCTTCCTCCCCTTCCCCACTTTTTTATTCTACCCCTTCTACATGCATTTGTTAGACAAAACTTATAATGCATTTTATATTTAATTTCACCATGGTTTTTAATTCTAGAATGTTATATGGGATCTTTAGACCTTTTTCTTTTCGTTTTAGGGGGATTTGGGTTATATACACTAGTTATAGGTAGGTGCTTCCATGATTTTGAATTTATTTAATTTTACACATGGTCTTGGGTGTTCCAAATTGGTTTCATTCAAATTATATATTCCATTAAATTTTAATTGGGTTTGGAAATAGATATTTCTAATGTATTTTTATATATTTTTATTAATTTCCCAAATGGTTTTTGAGGATTTTTCCCATATTTCCATCTACACTTAAAAAATAAATTGTATTTTTGGATGATAAAATACTTTTAATGGTCTTAATAATGGAAATGGCTATTTTGAAATTATTTGAGATTTTTTATTAAAATTTATTAGTAGATATGTTAGGTAATTAGTAGATATTTTTTGGATTCATCTACTTTTAAAATTTTATTATGTTTTTTGTTTCATCCCTTTGTAATTTATCATTAATTGACATTGGAAATGATTTTATATAATGTGTGTTGGTTATACAAATTTGTGTGGGGTATATATATCATTACATGTGGATATCCACATGAGAATACATGGATATATACATTGAGATATGGATACATATGTATATATATGTTCATATGTTCATAAAGATTTAAAAATATAATTTCCTTATAAATATAAACTAGATGTTTGAATGTGGATTTAAAATAAGTTTTTAAAGTGGTGTTCTTAAATTGTTTTTTTTAATTTAAAAATAACTTTATTCTTACTAAATTTTTTTAATGTGGTATCAGAAAAATAAATTAATTTTCAAGTGATATTTCAAAGGAATTTTCAAAAGGAGGAATAATTTTAAAGTTCATTTATATTTAGGGTTTTTTTAATGAAATGAATTGTTTGGATGTGATGTGATTTTTTTAGTGTGTGGGAGTCTTTTAGTAAGTAGGTAATTGATTTGGTGCTTCTCTAGTTAGTCATCAGGTACTAACTATGGGTTATTTCATCATACTTTAAATAGCTGAGTTTTTTTATTTGTTAGGTCACATAGTTGGTTAGTGTTCAATTATAGATCTAAAAACCTTTAGAACCTATAGTTTAGGGCTCTCCCCTTATTTAATTGATTCTGATTTTGATTTTATAAGATATTTATTTCCCAAACTCACTTTTATGGATGATGTTGTAATTTTTTATCATTTCCATTAATCATTTTTATTGCCTAATTATTTGGTGATTTAGTTTTTATTTATCCTTATTTAATTATTCATTCTTATTTTTTTAATTTATTATTCTGTGTTTCTTTTTTAGTACCATTTTTAAAATAATAAGAGGGAATTTTAAAGTCATTTTTTACATAGACAGTTTTATAGTAAAAAAATGTTTCTAAATTTATGTTTTTAATAATGGATTCTCAAGACAATCAAATAATTTTTAAGTGATTATATTCATTTAAATGAAATTAAATTGAAGTTTTAGAAAATGGTCGATTGTGATTTTTTATTTTCAATAACACTCTTATGAAAGATATATTTAAAATGTGTTTTAAACTAGAATATTCTTAGTTTATTCTAGAAAAGTAAAGCATTAACTCTATGGTCATTACATACTTAGTGGTTGATCTCAAACTCTACATACACTTCTTGGTGATAGTAAATGGATTGTCTATTTAGTTTCTAGCATTGCTTCTTAGAACAAGATTTAATTTTTTTTCTAGAGTGTGTCTATGATTCTTATGGGATAATTTGACCCACTATATCGGTATTTTTTTAGTTATTTAGTGTTTCATCCAAAAATACCTTTCCTACCCACTATTTTCTTAATTGGTGGATGCACTATATCTACGGTGGTTACAATTGAAAAAAGAGTTATTTATACGGTAAGAGTAGGAGGGTGACCAGAGAGATTTATTTTATATATGTTATATTTGTTTCATGTTTAAGTTGTATAAGTTTTAATTAATACTGATTATTTGATTTGTGGTGGATTTATTACTTATTGATGGGCCATGCTAGTATTTTTGTATAATTTTTCTATTAACTAAATATTATTTATCTAGAAAAAATCATCCACAATGACTAGTTTTGATTCCAATGATTCTTTTCATCTACCTAGGGGGAATAGGGATGCCCCTTAGTTTAGTGGTGAAATGGTTCAAGTGCTGATTCAAGTGAAATCCTTAGTTGATTCTTTATAATATCCTATATTAGATAAAAATAAATAATAGTGGAAGTAAATAAATATAGGCACCCATAATGAAAAATATAATATTTAAATTATTATGATAATATAATAATTATAAAATATCATATAACATAGTTAAATATATTCCAAATATAATGACATACAAGACATATAATAAGTTTATTGCCCCCAATGGTTTGATTAAATATAAAAAATTATCCAAAATATATTATTAAATTGAAATACTATACAAATTAGGTTTTATGGCTCCAATTAATCCTATCTGCCAATCCCATCATGCATCTAACTCATCCATTGTCTTTTAGGGCCTAGAACCAACTAAAATCCTTAATCATGAAGTTTACACACTCACTAAGGAGAATACTTATGGTGGGAACTAATATTCTATAGGATAACCCAAACAATGTCCCAAAATATCTCTAATAATATATATAGGTGAATTAAAAATAATATATCAGTCAAAAAAGTATAAATTTAATACATATAGTATCATGGGATATTAGAAAGCCATCCCGGTGAAGGACCACACCTAATTTGGCTATTGAAAGAGTGTGATAGATTACCCCATATTTTGATCATAATAATGAGGATGAATGGGTTATCAACTATAGAAATAATGATAAAGTTTAAAAATATCACTTATAGTAATTAGTATGGGTTAATGGGTAAACACTACCCATAACATAAACTAAGTGAATAGTTTATAACCAAAACATATCATAAGACATGGTGAATAAGTTATCGATATAATACCATAATAAGGGTGAATAAGCAATCACCATGATATTATAATACAGGTGAAAATGATATCAATGAAATTAATAATAGGGTGAATGATTTATCACCACCATCAATTATAGGGTGAATATTTTATCACCAAAAAATAAACTATAAAGGTGAAAGGTTCACCATTTCAATATAAAGAGTATGGGTGAATATTTTATCACTATATAGATAAAAGAGATTTGTGAACAGGATTTCACCATGCATATAATAGATAAACTTAGAAAATGGGTCATAATCATAAGCATAATCAACAACCATGGTTAATGGGATATATCTATAAGAATAAAAATATCAAGGATAATGGGAAATCACTGATAACATAAACATAACTATGGGAGAATGGATGATCACTAATAAACATAACTAATACAAAGTTGAATAATTAATAATCAATAAGAATACTCATAAAATCATAAATAAAATAATGATAAATTAATTATCACCTTAGGAATTGGACCAACCCCAAACCAATTAACTCTTTAGTATATCAATTCCTTATATATTTTACACCCAGGACATGGATTTCAAGACTGACCAGTCAATGGAATGTATTCAAATTAGAAAAAATCAATCATCTCACTAGGGTTATAATGAAGTGGGAAATCATCACATAGAAGCCCCATTTTTAAGAAAATTCTCCACTATCTAATCTAATAAAATATATTCCCATCAAAAACAAACACTAAAGGATAGCTATAAAGTATCCGAAAGTCAATTCATAATCAATAAAACTTTTCATGGGTTCTATCTCCAAGGTCCCTCGTCACTTTTTCAAGGAAACATGACCAATAGAGACCACGATTTAGGATCATACATTTCATACTCCCTATCACAGGTTAGATTACCATTGTTCATGACTCAAGAATCATAGAAGCCATATTTTGTTCCATTCTGAGTTGATCATACAATACTTTATGCACTTTCATATCATATGGCCCATGTAATATATATATATATATATATATATATATAATGGGGAAAGATATAGATACCATAATCCTTGTACTTGTATATTCCTAACTATCTAATATATTCAATTCATTATCCATTATTCAAGATAAATAAAAAACCTATCATAAACCTTTTTTAGGATTTCTTTTGAAGAATGGTAAAATAATAATAAAAACAATAAATGGACGAGGGAGAGGGGTTACCTTTACCTCTATAAATCCACTAAGAAATATGTGGATTTAATTAGAACTCATACAATAGAGGAACCCCTTATGGAAGAAAAGGTAATAATGGAGATGGGGGCTCATAAGTGTGGACTAAAAATAAAAGGAAAGTTGTATTTTCTATGAAATTATAATGTAATAAATTAATTTTAAATAAAATTAATAAAACATATTACGTGCCCATTGAGTAACTAAACCTCCTCCACGAGGTTCTCATTTCCCATATCGAGTACCCATTAAGGGGCCTCCAATTGGTCGATGGCCCACCTAGGACAACACCTCTTCTATATTGGCCACCAGTTACCTAGTGGAATCTATTATAAATGATAAATTTCTACTAGTGATCTGGTTTTCTAAAATTAAAACCTATGGCCTCCACTAACCACTGAAATTGTCTATATAAACCAAAATACACAAGGAGTGGTAAAATTTAATGAAATTACTACATCAATATATGGGGATCATTATATTGATCGAATTTTAGTAGTGGTTATACCTACCATTAATTGATTTATGTTGGGTATCATGTGTCTATTATCTAATGGGTACTTAAACAAATATTATCAGGTTCCCTATGGTGTATTCTGGAAACTACTTTAAGTAGGGATAGTTCATTTTTTCTATTACCTTTTTAATACCCCTATGGGTTCTTCCATTACATGTCATGTGAAAGGGGGAAGAACTCACTTCCCTTTCTCTCTTTTTTCATCCCTCGCAAACCTTCATTCTAAGAATTATGATGGTGTTCCTGCTCTCCAAAAAAAGGTAAATCTTCCCTTTCTACTCCAGCACAACTTCTTCTTAGTTATTTCCAATTTTATATCAACTAAATTATGGACTTGGAATTGTGATTTTATCAAGTCATGACTAGTTCACTTTTAATAATATGGATTTCCTATTTAAGGTATAGAGGAGGCCATGGATGGTTAATTTCATATCTATCATCATTATTTTGATGAATTATTTTTATTTAGTAAACTGTTTTACAAATTTCTCTAACTATAGATCAAATTGATTAATGTTTTACTTATGGAGTTTTTTGATTTTATGCTTGGTACTGCTAGATTACTGTAAAAAATTATTTATGGTAACACATAATATTTTAGTTTTATTTATTTATGGAGTTCTTTTATTGTTATTTGTATTGATTTAATCACTGAATTTGGAGGAGCTCATTAATGGGTTATAAAGGTATGATGTTTAAACCCCCATTGTGTTTAAACGGGTTATGAATGCAATGTTCCGACTACTTTATTTCCAATCCTCTAATAAAATTTAAAAAATATTTTATGGGAAATAAATATTGGTCCTTAATAAGGTAAGTGATATGTTAGATTAAAAATAATTTTTAATAAAAATTTAAATTAATATGTGAATTTCCTTTGATTTATCTACTATATCTTATTTATTGATAAATATTTCATGAACATTTTAGTTATTTAGATTAACTTATTATTCATTTTCATTGTTTAATAAATATATAAATCATTTATATGATTTTTTTAACTAGGAAAGGAATGTTTCTAAGATATGTTTATGTTTATATGAAAGATTTATTTTGAAACATGGACAATTTCAATGAAAATGTTATATTTATTATTAATTATAAAACAATTTTATAAATTTATCCATTATTAATTAATGAGAAAACCATTACTTCCTCTAGATGACTAGAATATATTATAAGTCACTAGAGAACACTTAACCTTAATTTAAGATCTTGCATTTGTGGTGATATAAATGGATGGGTTTAGTGTATTAGAAAAGGATAATTAATTCTCTTAATATTAATAATATTTCACTTACATTAATAATTGTTGGAAATAAATTAGTTTAATACGTAAACCCTTGTTTTTTATAATGTGAGTATATAGGGAAATAACCTAGGTATGGGTTATTGGCCTAAAATTAATTCAATTTGGTCACCTAGGATAACCCTATAGGATAATAACTCTTTTTATAAGGGGTTATCTATTTAGTTTATTACTCTTCTATTATTCCTTTTATTCTTCACTCTTATATGGTTAATCATGTATTGGAACTGTATAAAGGTATTTATGGGTTATATTAAATTAAAATTATGTCATATGCATTTATGAACTCTAACTCTTTATATGGGTTCTACTTAAGGATTCATATTTTCTAGTTGGTTTTGAACTTATCTTTTAGTTTGAGACATATTAATGTAAGTGTCATTATAGTAGGTTTATTAATTTTATTACCTAGAAAATTATAGTAAATCTGTGCGATTGTAGTGGTGGTTAAAGAGAGGTGAAAACCATTAGTAGTTTAGAGAAGCTAAGAGCTTATTATAATCTATGTAGTGACAAAGGAATCGTTGTGATAATGATTTGGGATGGAAAGTGTGGTATGAAATGACATACTAGATTTTATGTCATAGGAATAGGATATAAATTATTTTTAATTATGTTTTTGACCCATGTGAACTAGTATGGGAAATCTCATTAGTTATTAACGATCATGTGGTTGGTCAAGGTAGATTATAATATGTTTTGGTGTGGATTTATTCATCATTGGTCATGAAAGTGTTCATATTTCATTCCTTAATCTAGATTTTTTTGTTTCCTTATGGGCCATCCATACTTATTTTATCGATGGGATAACATATCAAAAATTGTTTTTTGGAAATTTTATTTATCTTTATTGACTCAAATTATGATGGTTTGACATACCAGGATGTATACTTAATTATTTTTAATATATTTTATGTATTATTTTTTTATATCCACTGTTGGAGTGGCATCCATCTATGATGTTAGTATATTAGTTGGTATTATTATTAAGGTATTATGTAGGCTCCATGATTTAGGGATAATGATAACTAATGCACAATATTGATGAGTCGAGTTTATATATATATATATATTTTCCTCATTAATTATATTGATTTAAATTAAATTTGAGTCTAATTTTTGTGTTTTAATAAATTAATGGAATAAAAGGATTTTTTATGGATTTTTATCATTATTTGATGATTTTTAGGTGAAAATGAGATGAATCCATAAAAACAGTATAGCCTGGAAAATGAAATTAAAAATATTTTAACAAAAATTAAACTATTCCTTAAGAGATAGCTTATTAAAGATCACTCCTCTCACCAATAATCATTGTATTTCAGTACTCAGGAGGAAACAAGAGTGACAAGACTTACATGTGTTAGTGAAGAGATGTGAGGATGAGTGTGTGTGAATAGAGAAAGTACTTGTATGGGTCATCATTGTGCAGGAGGATAATCACGGGGAGGGGTCAGTGTTAATCATCTTTATAGATCACATGACACGTATGGTAATTAAGTGGAGACTTCCCCCACAAACATTTTGATGTTGTACAACCTCAACTGTGTGATGATGTTTACCTTCCAAAACATTTATATCCCTACACACAACCATATTTTATCACTTTGACAATATAATTCGACACATACATCATACCTCTATCATCACCACATACTCATGTGTAACTCCAAGTAATAGTGGACTACTATGGACTCCACTACCATGCACTAGGTCATCTCTATGTTTCCTAAAAACATTATAGAACCATTTTAGAATTCCAAGGAATCTTCAGTGACCCTTAGGGAATCCACTAGAAGCAGATATTGTATTATTTGATTCGTTTTAGTTATGTTACTTTGTGATTTTTTTGTGTCGAGGACTTCTGGATAATGATCGTGGAAGAAGATGTTGAGTTATAGTTAAAATTCTAGGTACATTAGGGGTTCATCACATTAATTATGTGGCACATTGTGAACATGACTTGGGTAGATCTGGTGTAATTATAGGTTTCTAATATTCACATAGTGAATGCTATATTCACTTCATGAATCATTCCAAGGTTTTTCTGATCCATTTGACTTTATTTTTGGTGGATATTATACTCAAATCATTCACATCCTGAAATAAATTATCTCGTCGTAAAGGATATTTTCTAGTCCTAGCATTAAATTTTAGGGACCCTCTAATTTATTTCATTATTGTTTTTTATCTTGGTTCTTATGAAAAAACAAGGTTAATTTGGGAGTTATTCTAACCCCACTTTCACATATTTTATTCTTAGCTTGTATAGATTGATATTTGGTGATCTAAGGGGAATTATCCTCCCTTATCCTTAGTTTATTTCCATATCTACATTGTAAATTCTTATAATTTTTTTGGTTTCATGTTTATGTATGTTGGGATTATATTTTTTTGTGGAATCATTTTGGTTAGGTTTTTTTTTGGTTCCTCTCATGTGATCCAAACCTCATGGTATCCCAATTCTTCTTTTTCTCATCGATTTCAAAGAAATTTCGAAGCACCAATTAAGGTATTGGTTCTTAGGATCTGACTTCTATATTTTTTAATTAATACTATTGGTTTTATTTATATGTTTTTTATTTATTATGATACTATGTTGGGTTTTTTATATAAAAGGGTGGAACCTATGAAAACACACTTTGAATAGAGAATAAAAATTAAATAAATATTATAACTCATTAAATATAGTGTGGAATAGAAGGGGATAAGAAGTTTAATGTGGTTTATGATTTCCATAATATTTACACATGTTAATTATTAAAATTTAATGTGTTTCTTGTTAGTATTTCCTTACTTTTTTATCACCTAAAACCTTTTTACGACCATAAATGGGTAATTATTAAGACCTATTAGGTGCTGGCTAAAATTTGTATAATGGATTGAAAATAATGATAATTATTATTCATTCATAGGGTATTATAGGTTTATTTGTTTTATCATGATTTTTATGATATCGATAGATGGTTTAAAATATATAATTGGAAAATTAAAAATATTCATTGTTAACAAGAAGAATAAATTCATGGGGAAACTAGATATTAGGCTAGAATTAAATATGTGGTTGGTAGTTTAAAATTTGTCAATATCTAAAATGAATAAGCATGGATGAAATAAAAATAAATGAAGAGGGTGGAATGTCTTGGGATAGTTTTTGGGTTGAATGACTTGGTTGGAATGGTTTAATGAAATGAACAATTAATTTAATAAAGTTGGTACAAAAGTAAGTGATATTGTGGGGTTAACATGGATTATTTGAATTATTGATTATGTGGTATTCTTACTTACCAAATGCTAATAGTGTTTTGGGATGATATTATTCCTTATAAAGTGTTTCATTATTTAGGATATTGTTATTATAAAATGTAATTGGTGGTGATGATGTGATACAAAGAAAGTTTAATTGATGGGATAGAAATTCATGGTATGGTGATGATATATTGTGGGGGTCATCTGTGGTAGGTGGAGGGCACAAAGTTGATTTTCTAAATGTTCATAATACTATACTAAAAAGTATAGGTTGTGTTGGTGTGGGGTTTACATATAAAGAGGATGGAACAAGGCTCATATACTTCATGTTTACATTACCCTATCAATGAACGTTCGGAAGGAGACATGTGGTTAGTGTCTATATATTATTGGTATAATTTTTGTTATGATATGTGATATGAGGTTGGTGACATGAGATATAATAAATTATCAGTATAATTATTAGTGTATATGGAATGTGGTGTAATATGAAAGATTCTTTGATGATAATATGTTGTTGGTGATATTTATTACCCATGTCTCTACACTTAGTAAGGAGGTGGTCCTACTAGCTCACTACTAGTTTAATTAGGAGAGCCCTAGAGTTGGTAAGTTAAAGATTAGATGAAAATCATTAGAACTTGGGGAGGTTTATAATTATTTTGGATGATTTTTTTGATGATATTCATGGTTTAGATGTTACAGATGGAAGGATTGGTGTTAATGGAGTTTTGATGATGGTGTTTCTTGTTACCTTCATTCATGTTTTCTTATATTTACATTTTTTCTATTTTCATCACTTAGATAATTTCAATATTTATTATCTGTTCATATTTATTTCACTTGGATTTTGATATGTTTAGGTTGATTATCATAATGAATACTTCAATATTATCAACACACCAAATCTTGTTAGTGTTTTTTAATATAGTCTAATTGCTCTTGTAGATATTTTTTGGGTATCTTGGTGAGCATTGAAGAATTTATGGAGATTTCTTAATTTTACTGGATGTATTTTATGTTTATGTTATGGAATATACATGAAATTTGGGTTTGGGGAATGAAGATTATGGATTTATAATTCATTTTTAATTATATAGAGTTGTATTTTTGGTTGTTTATATATTCTTTATTGGAAATTAAGAGTGTAATTCCTCCCATTTGAGTAGTTTTTACCCTCAGTAATATCCCCAACCCAGGGCCAACTTGAGGTGGCACTCCAAATTTACTCTTTCTCGTTACCATCAGCCTAAGAGGGGTGTCATTAGAGGGGGGTTGTGACAAATAAGGTTTCATGAGAACATATAAGTGATAAATAATTAAATTATAGAGAGTTTAAATCTAGTATTGAGGTACAACATATCCTAGCTTTCTGTTATAATAAAAATAAATAGGAAGGAATTGTTTTTTCATTTAACGTATTATATCTTGTATTGTTTGTCAGGGGCTATTAGGATCTTGTATAGGGGCCATACGATGGGTCTAGTTTGCTTGTACCACAATTCTATATGGTGATAAGAGTAAGATATCAAGAGATGGAAAATATGTCATAATGGAAGATACTACACCCTAGGTTGAGAATCCTAAGTGTTGTGAAGGTATTTTTAGGGGTATTATATGGATTTATAAAGGTGGTATACTATGGATTTTAGTGTAGGGGTTTACACTACAACATCGTGAGAATTTTTTTAATGGTTATTTGTATTATGCATTAAAGAAATATCGAGTATTCATAAGGGTAAAGGTTTAATAGTGATCCTGCATAAAGGTAAAGGTCTGATGGTATTTCTTGAATAAAGGACATTGGCTACATAATGGTTTCTGAAGCTTGACATAAAGATATTATTACATCCACATTGTGTGAGGATCTTCACATAATTGAAATAATTAAGGCTTCAATATTGTAAATTTGGATATATATGGGTGATTCATAAGATTTTCTGTCCTAGGGACTTATCCATGCACCATAGAAAGAGAAGGAAATAGATATTAAAAACAATATAAGTAGATATTATGTGGGAGGTTATATTAACTCTGGAGACATTATTAATGGAACTGTATTGGATTAATTAGATACAAGATGATATTCTATAATAGTTTAGGATACATTATAGCTATTTTTAGTGAGATATATAACGTTTAAAAAAATATGATATATGCAGAAATATGGGAGATATTGTTGTGTGTTTAAGGGGTTTCAAAATGAAAATATTTTTTTGGATATTTTGAGAGTAATGAGTTGAATAAAAGTTGTTTCCCATATTCCATGGTAGTACACTAGAGGGAGTTTTGGGTTGCAAATATAATAAAGTTAAGCTATTTTGCATTTTACTATGCCAAAAGAATAGATAGGTAAGTAGATATTAAAGCATGTAGTTATTACCTTTTAGATGGTTTTAGAGGATTATTTTTTTGGGGGTGATTATTTTGGTTTTGAAGGTGTTTGATTGTTGAATTTTCCAAAAGAAGATTATGGAAGATTAAATAAATAACATGCATCAAAATGAATGATTTTTTCACGTGGAAGCTAGGGGTAGAGAGCAATTTTATCTACCAGAGCATGTTCTTAGAT
Organism: Viscum album; assembly: GCA_963277665.1. Lineage (NCBI taxonomy): Eukaryota > Viridiplantae > Streptophyta > Magnoliopsida > Santalales > Viscaceae > Viscum > Viscum album. Next base: position 1,873,304,128 of record OY728150.1, on the reverse strand, counting down.
AGGTTTTTGTTTTATTTTCAATATTTAATTGTTGGAATATAATATTTAGTTTCATATTTCAATTTATTTAAGCCTTCAATATAAGAAAAATACTTTTATTTTTGTTTCTTAATTTTATTCCCTCTCTAATTATTATTATTTCCTTAATTCTTGATGAAAAATCAACCATGAGGGGATAATCTCATGGGAGGGGGAGTTAATTTAGGGGGTGTTAATTTTATGTTTTTTTCATAGATTGTGACATCTTCTTAGTAATCCTTATTTCATCAATATTAAATATTATTCTATACCCTAGTTTTCTATAAATATTACAAAAAAATAGGGGATAAAACATAGTGTAATATAGGAGAGTGGGGAGCGAGATATGACTTACCTCCACCTTCCACTTTTATATTGACATTAATGAATATATATTATTTATATATTATATTAAGATAGGGATTAGTGGGATTAGGAAGTTATATATTTTTCTGAGAGGAGAATAATATACTCTGGAAATATCATGGTTGTTGACTAGTGTAATTTATCAAGTGAAGGTGAATTATTCCCAATTAATAAAAACAATCATTAAATATTAGTTTCCCTTTATTTTTCCTCCTTGATATATTTGATGTTTATTTATGTTTTTTATTCCTATTTAATTTTTTTTTTATTTTTTTAAATTATTACTTATGTAATTATGGAGAACTAACATTTCAATTGAGGATCATAATTATGCTACCTTATTTTTCATGGGATAAACCCCATACTCTCACTTTACTATGATTTTTTTCATTAGTTATTGTAGGTAAAATTTAAATTCTAAAAAATTTCCCACCTCAGAATAATTACAATAAATTTATTTATGTCTTGTTTTTTTGAACCATTTCCTGGGAATAATGGAAACTAGTTGCAGTAGAAAAACTGATTGCATAGTAAAGTATTTTCTGACCACATTTTTATTTTACTATTTTATTTTAGGATTTTTTTTATGTTTTTATTTTTTTAATTCATTTTTACATGATTTTTTAGTTTTGTTTTTATTTTTATAGTTTTAAATTATGAAATATCATATCCAAAAAGTAACTCAATTGTACCTTTTTTGAAAAACAATAAAGGAGGATATAATATATAAGTTTGGGCCAAATTCACACCATAATGTAAATTCAAACTACAACCCAAGTATCATGGATAAATCCATTTCATTCATCGAGGGTAAATTTAAGGAAAAAGTTTAACTCCAATAATAAGTAAAAAAGTAGTTATCTATGTCAAAGGAGATACATTATTATGAGGATTAATTCAAGGTTGAACTGGGAATTAGAGATGATGGTAACACTAATTTGATATTTTAATCAGTGGATTTTTTAAATGATGTACCTGAAATTAAAATATATATTTGGGAGGATGAGACACAAAAATTTCCTAATCTAAAGAAATATTTAGTTTTGGATTTATAACCCATAGGAAGAAAACAGTAGGGTAGGATTTAGTTCAAAAATTAAAAACATATATAGAATAATATGAAGAAGTTATATTTAATGTTGAATTATAGAATGGGATAAAAAGTATCTCTTTAAATTCAATGAATGTTTTAAAAAATTTAATATAGATTCAAAGGGAATGGAATAAAACACCTCATGCTTTGTTCAAACCAAAATATAACTTAAATGGTGTGAAAAAAAGTTTTGAAGGTGCATGAGTCTTATAAGTCATAAGAGGAATCACCTAAAGTACTTGAAGTTGAAAAAATGTGAACAACTGATTCAATTACAAAGAACATTATAATAATCAATAAAAATGATAATAAAAATAATAATATAGTGTCATAGGGAGAATGGTTTTATCTCATTAAACTATTAAAAAAATATCCCATGATATCCACGAAATTAAAGAGGGCTATTGAAATTCAATGTCTTATCCCAGCATTCAAATAAGACAAGAAGGATACAATAGTGGAACAAGGGTGTTATGAAATCAGATAAACATTAAAAAAATTATTTCTTTTATTCAATTTTTAACAATCAACATTCCACCACTAGTCGGTGTCAAACTATACTTTTTAAACAAAAGGAGTTGATCTGAACTGGATGATCATAAGGTAAGGAAACTCATCAATCTAGATTGTGTATAATTATTTGATAGACCTATTAAAAGACTAATAATGTATAGGTAAAGCTTTAGTACCTTAAAAATGTTATTTTAGGAGGAAACTCATGTTTTTACTACTTTCTGGTGCTTAGTTTTAATTTTAGGATTAATATTTCTTATCGTAATGTTTGAATATCTCAAAAATTTCCAGAACTAATGGAATAGACTTTGTACTTATTGTTTATTTTTTCAGGAACAAAGATGAAATATCCATAAAAAATAAAGAAATAATGATTTTAGGGAAAAATATAAAGAAAACAAATAAAAAAAATGTCAATGTCAATCAACTCATTCTAGGGATCAAGGAAAATAAGTTGCTTTAATAAGGTGGAGTTTTATTCCTCTTATTTATTTTGATACATTATTATACTATATATTATTTAAAATTTTCATGCACCCCCTCACTTTGGTTCAACATTGGTGATAATTTTCACTTAAATTTTGGGGTAGGAATACTTGCATACCCTATATTTGTATTTTTTTTCTTTTTCATCTTACCAAAGAGGCATCATCTTTTCAGAAATATATTTTTTATTATTTAATTATTTTATTTATCCTGATTGGGATTCTTTGAAAATAATTATTTGTATTATTTCCCCTTTATCTAACCATGGAAATATCCTTACATACGAAATATATTTTTAATTGTCACAAAATTCAAATATATCTTGACCATAAATGAAAATGATGTTGGTAGAAATTTTTTAAAGTCATAATATTATTCTATTTTTGAATTTAAAAATTATTGTAGATATAATTTTAATTATTGAATTTGATTCCTAGATTTCTCCATTTATTATAATAATTAATTATTTTTAGGCCAGGATTGACCATTCAATATATGATAATTCCCATTCTTGAGAGGGTTTTGATCCATTTTGAAATTTTATTTCTTATAATCAATTTCTTGAGAGGACATGGTATATGCATAAGTACTAGAACTTTCTCGTACTACTTATCAAAACATAATTATTTTAAATTCCATTAAAATGATTGAGTCCATCAATTTTTTTATTTTTTAGACTATTTTTTCTTGAAACATGTTCACAGTTTGATCCACATTGAAACCCATAGACACCAAGGAACACCTTTATATGAAGCCACACTAAAATCCAATCAATACTTCTTACCATTACTTCATTATGTCTAAATGCATGATTATTTAGTTTATCTTAAAATGGTGAGTTCATTATTTTCATTGAGGTGTTGAAATTCTTGTGCTAAATGAATAATTGGATTTGGTTTTATTTATTAATTGGACATATGGTTCATAAATTTTGGGTGATTGATCTTACATTAAAAAAAATACCAAATAGAGGAAAAAAATTAAGCATGTGTGATACCAAGGATTGAAAAAATATATTAACACCATCCCCATTCTTACACCAACAATTCCAATTAATGTTAACATATGATTGTTGATGGGGATTGAGGTGATATTTGGTTTTACATATAGGGGTGTAGGAGATTTTCTTTATGCGTATTCAACTAAAAATAAAATTTAAAAAATGCAAGGATAAAAAATAGATTATTATAATTGTTTTATATTTTTTGATGTGGAACTTACTAGAAATGAGGAAAAGGAAGTGGAAATTCAATATTTTAGAAGGCAATTTAAGGAGGGTCTCATTTAAATTATCCCTTATCGAATATCAATAATTTAACATTAGTAATTCAATAAATATTTTCCAGCCAATATATTTTATTTTTTACATTACTATCCACACACATTTTGGCTCAGAGACATTTGAACCTAAATGAAATCATCCTTATGTTTTTTGTTCTAAAAATTCTATGTGTATACGTGGAGAACATCCAATATTAAGGATCGATTTCACATATTTGGTATTGATCATAACTCTATTACAAATGACATTAAGTGTTGATTGAAATTAAATTTCGATGAGTTAAATCATAATTGGAATGAATATTAAAAAATTGTCAAATAAAGTGAGTAGAAAAAGGGAAAGGTCTATGGTTTAAAATATTAAGGAAAGGTGTATTTGAAACTTGATTTTGGGTAAAAAAATCTTTTATCAATCTTAAAGTAAAACATTATTTCAGATCATGATAATTGGAAAATTTTCCTTGTAAACCATGAAAATTTTCCTTGTAAACCATGGAGGCTTAATTAGCATTTGATCATGAAGAGTGATTTGTTCCTATACATGTCTTCTAGCATCCCATGAAATTTGGGATTCATTGGGGCTGTATGTTTGGCCCCATCGTCTCATCAGTGGGATGGTGTCCAATCTGCCTTCTCTAGAATTGCTTCCTTTCATCACAAAATATCCCCATCTTCTTCCATGAATTATCCATTGATCCCTAAAAGTAACATGTTTATATTGGAGTGTAGATCAATTTAAAAAAATATCAAATTAAAATATGTATCATCAGATGAATCATTTGTTACTTCAAATGATGTTAAAAAATGTACCGCATAATAGTGCATTTTAAGAAGGTATTACAATCATAATGTGAAATGATGTTCAAAGTGTAAAATGCGCTAAAATGGTGTTTATTAATAATAAATAACATGAATATTATGTATATTAACAATGAATATTAGCCTCATTTAGTGGCTAATCACACTTCCTCTACTGCATTTCTATTATGTCCTCCTACTCGTGAGTCACACTAAATCCCTAGGAACTTCTATACCCACCACTACAATGCACAAGGCCATCTACAAGATGACTAAAATGTCATGAAACCACTATTTAATTTCATGGAAACTCATATGATGCTCAAGGATGTTATTATGAAGAATAAAATGTTCCATGAGTGCATACATGTGAGGAAGAAAAAAATAACATAGGTTTTTAAGATAATAGGGAGAAATGACTATGATTGTTGTTGTGTTAGGAAAAACGTGAAGAGGAAGCGAGTTTCACTACCATATATTGTCTTGAATTGTTAAGTGTGTATAGGGGGGGATGATAGGATATTTCCTGAGGGTCCTATGGCATGGAATTATTTCTTTCATCTTAGTAGTTTAAAGTGAGAAGAATAAGATATCAATAGATAGAGGTTATGTTATTATAGAAGATGAAGTAATATAGAATGAATAGTGTAAATTACATGAAGGGTTATGTAAGGGTAGTATATGGCCTCTTAAAGGTGGATCATGATGGCTGACAACATAGTGGTTTACATTGAAATGTGTTGATAAGTTTTATAAGAAATATTTGTCTTTTCATGAGGGTAATGGAATGATTTATTAAATTTAAATTTATTAACATGAGCCAAAATAAAGTTAAAGGTCCAATGGTGATGCTTTTATAAAGATACTCAACCACATTAGTGTATTTATAGCTTAATTTAAAGATATTAACACAGCCACACTATGTTAGGGTCTTCATGTAATGGTAGTAACTAAGTCTATGTTAAGTTAATTTTGGATATGTAAGGGTTCTTCACAAGAGGTTGTGTTTCAGAGACTTTTCGATGAACCATATATAGATAATGAAGGAGATGGTCAAAATAAGAAAAATCATACATAGTATGAGAGGTGATTTGAACTATGAATATGATATTAATGTCACTAGCTTGAATTCATTTTCTATAGGAGGTTATTCCAAGGTATTTTTAACTAATTCTTATCTAGGTGTATTGAGGAATATAGAGTTCAAGGAAGGTCGGGATTTGTGAGACAATGGGAGATATTTTTGTGTAATTTTTTGGGTTTTAAGATGATATTTTTCTAATATATTATGATCATATATTTTCACCAAAACAAATTTCCTTACACCATTGTAATACCCAAGATTGATTTTTGGGTTTTAAATTTTAGTAAGTTACTTTGTGGTTTTTTTTATTCCACATAAATAGATAGGTTACCAGATATTAAAATATGAAGTTATTGTATTTTAGGGGGATTTTGAAGATAATTCCGAAGAATTATTGGATCGATTTAAAGGGTATTTGATAGAATAATTTTCCTCTAGGAAATAGAGGAATAATAAAAGGAATAACACATATCTAAAGGAACAGATCAATGACTTGGAATTCGGGGAGAAAGTTCTTATATCACTCCACATTTCATTTTTAGATTGAGATTAATGCACTGAGGTTGGTTATATATTATCATGAGAGAGGGATCATTAGGATTAGGTAATTCTATTTTACTCTGATAGGTAGAACTAGTAACCCTTATAAGTCTCATGGATCATTATTTGAGTAATTCCACAAGTTTATTTGAATCAATCCAAATTAATAAAACCATATTTTAAAATTAGTTTCCCTCTCTTAAAACTTCATTAAATAGTTTATGTTCAGTTATGTTTTTTTATAATTAGTTAATTTTATTTTACTACCTGATTAGTGATGACCTAGAAATTAAATTTAAGATCATAATTAGGATTCCATGTTCATTGTCAGATTGAACTCATGATTTTACTTTACTATGCTTCTAAGGTTATTGACTGTAGGGAAAATATAAATTTTAAACTTTTATACCTTGATAATTAACAACTCTATGGGGCCAATCTGATGTATGTGTGTATTTATACCCATATAATTGTGTTTGTGGTTATTTTTACTCATATGAAACAATATAGTATAAATATATATTTTCTATCTTATCAAAGGTTTTAATATATAGATATATTTTCCTTCCTTTGGGGATTTGTAATATATAAATATATTTTACCTCATAATAGATTATTTATTATATTTGTTTTCTCTTATGTTAAAATGACGTATATATTGATAATTTCCCTTGTAAGAGAGAATATGGTATGTGTTATGGGAATTTAACCACTCTTGGTCCATCAGAAGATCATGTTTCACATACCACATCCAGGTATTTTGGATCCATCAAATCAAAACTACCCAATTCCTTATGATTAAAAGTAACTTCAAACTTGAACCTGTAGAAAAAGAAAGATGGATGGGTCTAATAATATATGGAAAACCCATGTCTATTCAATATTTAAAACTTAGAATACTAGGAACCCTAATCACCATATTTATCTTTCCATCACTCTAATTATAGTAACATCATGTTTTTATCATAATCTTCTATAAATAACTAGAAAGAAAAAAAATCAAACAATATGGAAAAATATGGAAAATATGTAGAAATAACATGGTTTTGAGAAAATATGAATAAAAAACATCTTTCATTAAGGTGAGAAACATTATTATAAAGGAACCCTCCTTCAGAAAACCATATCCAAACTGAATTATATGGGAACATGTTCCATAACCCTACCCAAAAATTAAAAACCATTTTAGTAATTCTCTCAATGGTGAACTCTTATTTTAAGAACTCTATGGGGAATTGGTCACCAAATATGGACACTAATATACCCTCTTACAAAATATATCTTGATTGGACTTAGGTTTTAGTCATCAAAAAATAAGCCAACACCAACTCTTTATAGAGTTAGAACAAAGATAACATTATGATACATTGGTTTCATTAACTTCTAAACATTATATACATCCCTCCATTTGAAAAAGGAAACCTGTTGAGCATCACCATCACAAATGAATGTTCTAGTGAATAGTCATGCTCTATATTCTCTATTGAATATCCAACATTCACATGCTAAATTCTGAATACTTTCTCCCACTTATGAACTCTTTTCTAACATCTATATCATCCTTCACTTCAATATTAATCCTATAAAAACTTTAAAAATTAATATAATGAATCATTTTAAATACTATGGCCACTTCTACATAAGATTGGTTTAATATCAAGTATCCGTAATCACTGAAATCAATGTACTATTGACATATTCCACTTCCTATCAATCATCTTTTCCGCATATGAAACTCCTCCTATTGTACTTCTTATAGAAGTGGACACTATTTCTACTACCGTTGGCCAAAACTAGACTTTCCTTGGTGAAGGTGAACTACTTCGTCCGAGTTTCACAAGTGACCTTCTAGAAATAAATGTTCTCAAAGTAAAAACAAATTAATAAAAAAATAATTCTCACACCAAAACCCAATAAACACATGCTTAAATTTATTTCCCATATTAACCCTAAAAATATCTCACTCAAAGAACAATCTTGGGGATTTCACCAAATTTTATCATCCAACTACTGAATAAAACCTTCCATTGTCCTATTATTTATAGTGTATTAATGGTCTTTTAGAATGTTCATGATATTCCAATAATCACTCAGACAAATACTCCTTAATTTTTTTAACTCTAACCACTCATTACATAAATCCATGAAACCATATAAATGATTCTATGGGATTTATCCAAATAAAATAGTCTCGAGAACCATTTAAATTTGTTAATTTATAATAAGAAACCATTATTGTGTATCATATCCACATCTTTTCTCTTTCTAGAATCCTTCATTATAGAAATTTTACCTCCAATATTCTATGATTTAAGATACTATAGTACATATGACTCAAAAAACATCACTAGAAATAACATACATACAAAACTTCTTTTGAAATATATGGAATTATCAAACTATCATACTCCTACTAAAAACCATGAACAAAAGCTCCATTTCTCAATATAAGAATAGAAAGTATGGTCCTTTTATCCCAATAAATAGGATAGATATGAAATATTAAAGTACCCCCCCCCCATTATAAATTTCATTCTAAAACTCTAATAACCCTCCGTATACCTATATCCTAGAGATAAAAACACAAAATTCTTCATTTCCAATCATTTTAAAAAAAATCATTAGACATGGGTTTTGACCTTTTCTAGAATCTATTTGGTCATGTTAAACTTATAAAATACTTTACTAGTGTGATAAAAAACTATCACTTATAGACATGGAGTGTAATAGGAAGATCATTCTCTAAATATAGTTGAAACAACCATGATCCACAAGATAATCAGCATGTCTAATAGGACCTAAATGTCTTGCACTACCATTTTCAAAACAAAATACTGGAAATTTCAATATAAAAATATTCAATTTAATATATATCCATGGATACATCATATACAATTAACCCTATTAATAAAATTCTAAAAATAAAATCTATAATTGAAATTATTGTTTTTCTAGGAACAATTTCCTCAATTTTATAAACAATATACTAGTAGTCTTTCCAAAACTATGAATGCTTAGCCCACAAATCTAGACTTCATGCCTCTCCACTATATTCTAGTATAATTTTCACTAAGTTTATTATTTTAAAAACTATCTAGAACAGTTTATATTTTAACTTGATGAGGATACACCACCACTCACATGTTATATTTTCGATAAAGGTACCAAATATAGTGGCCTTAGGAGAAAAACAAAAACTAAGAAAACTTATGATCCACTAGTTACTCTTCTTCTACAATGATAAAACCTACCACCTTCTCATATCCATGAAATTGAGACACCCATTCCACAGGATCTTGGTTTCATAAGTTTATTTATCTATCTTACATTCTCTTTTTAATTCTTATCAGGATGCAAAACACTATCTTTCAAACATTTATAGAACCATGATCCCCTGTATAAATCCCCTCCAATCTAAAAATATTCATATGTATCAATATATAATTATAAAAAAATATTCCAAAATATAGATATTGTGTCACAACCATGAATCCATGAATTCCTATGTTCTATAAATAAATAGAACCATCACCTTTTCCAAAGATCACAAGCGCTTACCAACTGAATATTTTTTAGAAACTTTCATTCCTTCACAAATATTCTATGATGAACCCAAAATATATTAATCATAAATCAATTAGGCTAAGTAATAATAGGTAATGGAAACATCCATCCCCTCCAAGCTTCAATAATTAAAAAACATCATTAAATTATATTCCAAAAAAGTCCTTTTAGACCAAGAAGTTTCTTACCATCCATTTCATTCCTCAATTCCATATTTGAACCAGGAACCATCCAAATTCCATAAACTCATTATTCTAACTCCTTAATAAAATTATATTTTTCCATTAGTGTTATCCCAAATCACCCATTTCGAGCCGTGCATTATCTATCTTAGATAAACCTTTTGAGACAATTCCATATGTGCATTCCTGTAATGGTTTCCCATTCTTCTGAATACCTCACTTACACCAAATTCTCCATCAATAGAAATTATATATTCTCTATGATTAGAAATAAATATCCTACTGTAAAATCCTAATATTCCAACATGAAGCATTATTATGTACCATAACCATATATCATTTAATCCTCTAGAAAAAATGAGCTCCCACTGAATTTCAAAATCATAATTGATTGAAACTATCTTCTGAAAATCTTTAAAATTATTTCAAACAATTTATAAATACAACCTTAATAATGGAACATGATATAGAAAAAATTCTGGAATTATTTTGGAAAAAGTACACTCACAAGTACTACATCCATATATCTGATGAAATTATTATAGACTCAATAAAATACTCAACTACAAGTAACTAATAGTCTTTTAACTGATCTCAACAGAAAAAAAATCATATTATATTTGAATCATCATGAACTTATCATTATATACTCTATAATGAAGATCTGATACCACTTATTAGGGATATCATCCACTAAAATACCTTTATCACTATGATACAACTTGTTGTGGAAATTTAACCTTTCTATGCCCATACAAATCCCATTTATTCCACAACACATTCTAGGAATTAAAAAGAAAAAATTAGAACCACCTAATACCATGTGATCAAAACATACTTCTATAATTCAACCTAAGGAATGAGGCACATGAAAGGTTCTAAATTGACATGACATACCCCTATGAATTCGAAATTCAAAATAAGGAATACCATGAACCCTATCCACTGTTTTTTCCTCCCTTCACTCAGATTAGGAAAAATTATTGGTCTTTGAAAATAAATTCTATTTACAATAAGAAATCAAGAACACACAAAAATCATGAGTTGAATAATAACAACACCTTAGAATAATGTGGTTCGTATAAAGTCATAATTTATTGGATAATAAACTATGTATTTCATTAAGAATATAAATCATGTTAAAATGGAACCCTCATTTTGTAAATCTTACCCATCCCATGTTTTAAGGGGCCATTTTCTAAAACCCAACTCAAAAAAATAACTCCCATTGAAAATGATATATGGGTATGTTCTCCCATGATAAGGATTCCATTATAGGTTATTCTGAATTATCTCTTGATCGAACCTTGATTTTCACCACTCAAAAAATAATATACCACCATCACTCTATAGAGTTTATTCATATTTGTGAGAAGTTTTTTCTATTTTTTCCACCTTATAATCTTTTTGAACATACCTCTAATAAAATAATGAAACTAAATTTGTGTAATGAAAACAACTGAACCATCATATGAACATCAAAGATTCATATTCTCATCTACTTACCACACATTCGTGTGCTCCCTTTTGAAACATGTCCTTCATCTTTCACATTACATGTTAGAATACAAATAATTCTATGATTCTATATTAATATTTCAAAGCCCTTTGGATTAATATAACTTATATATTAAAATAAAAAAGACAACTGCCACAAGAGATTATTTTAAACTCATGTTTCCTCCATCATAAGAATCAATTAACTATCCACATCCTCAACTTCCATCAAAACATCATGTCCTCATCTAAAACTCCTCTTGAGTCACTTCCACCAATTGAAGATTCTGTATCCATTTTCACTGAAATGGATTCAAACTTTACTTGGTGAAGGTTAACTACTCTACCCTATTTCTATAAGTATATATACAAAAAGATAAGTCCCAAATGTTCCAACAACATCAAAATAAAATATTTCTCACACCCAAACTAATAGTAGGTATGATATTTTTCCTCTTGTTCTATTAAATAAGGATTTATTCTTACATATTGGATTCTAATATTAGTGTCAAAGTAGTTATGGATCCTCCTAATGGTGCAGGAGTTATTGTTTAATGTTACTCCTCCTCATAGTGTAGTAGGAGTCTATTATTATTTTCTGATCTATGATTTTGGAAATATCTAGAAAATTGTTCTTTGTTATCATTTTTAAGTATTAAATTATTATTATTATACATAATCCATAAAAACAAGAATTTGAATTAATTTGATTATCCAAAAGTGGGTTATAAGTCCTCTTGGTGATGCATAATAGGTCTTTATACTCACATTGTATATATGTACCTTATTGTTCATATTGTTTGAAATATAAAAAATCATGTATGACTGGGGATTTGTGGATAGTTTCATAGATGTTCTAGATATTGGTTAGGTGTTTTTATGATAGGGAACTAATCCTTTAGGCTATGGAGCGAGGATTAAATAAAATTAACAGGGGGAGTATTAAACTATATTAACAATAGTTAACCTCTGGAATATCACTAAGTCTATTAATTTATATGCCTTGTATTGATATTTTTTATAACTTAAAATAGTTCAGTAACAACATTCAAATTTAATTAATATATAATAGTTATTTTATCTTGAAATATTGGTATAAAATGCTCATTTACTTTGAAATAGTGGTTGTAGGTTTTTGGGATACCCAATATATAGATAGGTTTTTTCCACATTATTTATTGATTCTAGTAATGATATATTTTATCTTTAGAAAGGTTAAATCATTAAAAAATAATTAGACCCTTGGATTGGGTCACCAACCACATTATTGGGTGAGATATCCCTATACCCATACATCTTGATTTAGTTCTAAACATACATACTTTTAATACATCAAAGGAATTTAAACCAACACCCAAGATCAAAATTTTGGTGTATTTGGGAACTAGGTAGTTAATTCAGTATCAACGAATAAAATCCAATTATAAGATGGTCAAAATCTACTAAACTACTATGATTATCTAGATAAGTAGATAAATAATATAATGGGGTTCACTCAAACACTCAGTAAGGGGTAAAACAAAATCAATGAGAAAGATAACAGATATAGATGAATAATAAATAGGTGAGAAACATGATCAGGGGAAAATTCAAATGTTAACAGTACATGGTCATTAAATCACAAGAACAACATTTATGATAGAAACTTAGATAGATATTTAACCTATGATGTTTTGGTATTAATGACACTATAGATAATTTCTAATTGAAGGTAGTCACTAAGGTGATTTCATCAGTTATGCTTCAGAATGTGTATTGGTAGAGATGGTGTTAGGTTAGGCTCATCATACTTTTTGAGAAGATTCCTTCCTACTATTGAAATATCTTCTAAATTTAAGAAATTTTCATGAATCTATATCAAATATCTATGTGTAACTTATTAAAATTATTCCAATGATCATATCATAGACTTATGGATATGTAAACACCTATATGTATTATATTATTTTCATATTTCTCTAAATATTTCATGATTCATTGGTTTAAATCCAAACAACTGTGCTCTATAGATTTTAACATTTTCCTGGGAGGCTATGGATGTTGTGGAGTTAGCATCAGACCCATGAGATTGACCTATAAATGGAATCAAAACTAGTATAGTTCAGTTCCACTTAATAGGGAACACCATACCTTTTATGGTATTGTGAAAAGAACTTATCCATGCAATTTAATATTACGACATAAATACTACTAGTTGAAGGGTTCCTATAGATGGTGGGTGTTTGACATATTCTTGAGTAGCCCTTTATGGTTCATCTTTTTTATTGGTAACTAAATAAGAGGAGGTATGGATCATCTCTTTATCATCACCAGAGGAATCCCTAGAATATCACTAATGAAGGATGATTCTCTTTACACTAGTTCACATAAGGAGTTCATATGCCTATCACATAGGAGGTAGCTAACTTAAGATGGATCTTTCACCAAATAGTTTGCTCATGTATAGGGATACCAAGAGGTCTCTACTCAAAAAATATTTAGAAACCAAGAAAATAATCTCAACTAATGGTTTATATATGTGGGAAGGATTATCTCGAATCAAGGTAAGACGAATCATCTTATTCTTATCACATTAGATAAAGGGGAGTTTTTGTGAATATTGGGACTAAAAATCAGAGAGGCATCCTATGTATCATATTTAAAAGGCATAAAAAGATTTTTAGTTTGATTGGAACTGTTTAAAGTCATATGGGAGGACTGACCCATGTAATTTAACATCAATTGATAAGGATGTGCGCTTTTCAATTTGAAGTCATACATATCAGAATTAATGGTGATTCCTATTATACATATCAATGTGATAATAAAATTATAAATTAAACTTCTAATACCACGTTAGACATACTCAATGTGATAAATAAAAGAGATAATATTATCCTTATTAAATTAGATCACAAAATAGAGTATTGAATTGGTATTATGAATGAGATGTCATTTGTGGTGCCTAAATTGATAGGTGATACAGGTCAAGGTATGAAGGATAATATCTTACACCTAATAGGGGAGCACATTAGTACACTTATATCACAAAAGGGGATACAATATAAGACTGAGTGAGGCTTACACATGAGTTTATTTATGAGGTAGGGATAGGGCATAAACCTAAGAGTAAGACCATATATGAAACCTGGAGGAATATATCGACTCAAGGTGATTGGGTGGCACATATTCATATACACTTTTCTTAAATTGAAAAAACTATTCAATGGATTGGGTGAATGTATGATTAGGGATCACACTAGATAATAGGACCATGGAAGACTCCTATACTTTAAAAAGGGATCATATTATCGAGATAGTTGGGATTACACATTAGCTACCCTGTGATAACTACCCTAGTAGATGAGCTAGGTGTATGTATGTTTTAGGGATTACACCTATAAAGAGTATCATACGTGATGATTAGGAGAAATATATAGACTCCATGGGAATAAAGAAACCAGGAGGGGTGTACCGACTCAAAGTGAATAATGATAACCAGGAGATGTATATCAACTTGAGGTAATGATAAAATAGAGAGTATATCTACTCAAGGTGAATGTGTGTGGATTACACATAGTTGTTTCCCTGATATACATTACCTAACATATGAGTTAGGTGAAGGTATTTTTTGGGATTATACCTAGGAGGATTCCCATATATAATCCATATATTATAAAAGGAATGGAAACAAGAGGCTAAAAAAGGATTACACAAGATCGTTCCTTTGAGGTAAAGTCAGGGCATACATTTTAGAGGAAGATCATATATGATCTCTATGTCATGAATTAGATGAAAGCAGGAGGCTAACACAGGGTTACTAATAATCTTCCATTTCATATAAATTTGGGGATACCACCTTGGAGGATTTATAAATATAATCTACATTTAATAAAAGTGAAGATAATAGGAGGCTAAGCAGGGCTTTCTCATGAGCTTCCCTTCGACCTAAAGTTGGGGCTTACACCTTATAAGAGTCCCATATATAATCCATGTGTCATAAAAGTCATGAACATGGGAGTTTTAATAGGGCTTATGTATGAGCTACCCTTTGAGGTAATGTTGGGGATTACACCTTGGAGGAGGCCCATATATGATCAGCAGAAGGAGTTTCCCAACAAAATAAATATATGAGAAAACCAATAAGAGTATAACAACATAAGGTATTATAAGAATCCATGAGGATCATCCTAACTAACAAAATTATATAGGATCAAGAATGGGGTCACGTCCCTTGAAACCCAAAATATGCCCAACCCTTCTCAAAAAGTTCATAGTGGGAGTCTTATTTTTTTAGGGGGGTCAATGATGAAAGTAAAGGGGCTTGGATAAGGGCCAATGACTTTATCCCCTAACAAATCTAGACTAAGGATGTGAGTACAAATCCCCCAATATATTTACCAATGTAATAAGGCTAAAAATATAATTTTGCACCATTTTTCAAAGAATCAAAAAATTTATGTGAGTGAGGACATAGTTCTCATAGTGGGGTATGTGAAGGAGGGTTTTATTAGTGCACCCTCATAAGATCCTCACAGAGGGATGGTTTTATAACACTTCATGAAGGAGAGAGATCCCACATGTGAGTCATCATTGGGAATCACGAAGGACATCCACATAGGACTCTTCATAAAGTTCCACCACATAACACACTTTACAAAAGGCTACCACATAGCATTATTTTTGATTGGTCATCACGTACAGTTCTTGGATTCATGAATGTTCTTCATGAAGTAAGTTTCTTCTCCTTTATTTGATCTCAATAATTTACATGAGTTGTTCTTTTAGGAGAGTGATTCTTAACCAATAAATCTATTTTTGAAGTATGATTAGGTATTTATAGACAGTGGTAGGTAACATCCTTCATAAACTAGACGGTCAGGTAACAAATGAATTTTTAAAAAAGAGTAAAATGATATGTGGTGGGTAAGTAATTACCATATATGAGCCACAAATGATGAAGAGTTTGTATAGGGATTGAGGTTTTATGTGAATGGAGAAAAATTATATATGGTGAGAAAAAAAACTATTTCCTTTGAGTGATAAATTAAAAAGGGTTTTAATATGTTTTAAAGTGCTATGAAAATAGAGAAATATTATAATTGAATTTGTGAAGTGTTTTATGGGATGGTTTCTTTATGAATCACTTTAACTACTATGTGGTGGATTTTTCTTTTTTCATTTCTACTATATAAAATTTATTCCTAACTTCAAATGGTCTTAAATATTGATCCTTATGCTCATTTGGGCTCTATGACCAGTCAAATAAATGTATGAAAAGTGAACTACACCACTATCAATAGTGTATACACCCTAGAATAATTTTTTCTAAGAAAAAAAATTATCATAAGATGCTAATAATGGGTTTTAAGGATTAGACACCCATATCATTAGAAACAAATGAAATATATGGATAACTCATAGATAGAGGATCTCAACAACATGTCACTAGATTTAGACAAATTTTTAAGGATCTATATCCCTCAATGTGTTAGCATTCATATGATATATGGAAATCACATTTTCTAATTCTTCAAGTATAGAGATAATTTTCCACTTAAATTGTATATGTTTTTTTTTCTAATTGAGGATATTATCATGTGTTTAATGGAAGTCTATAGAATGAATATTTTGATTCCAAAAAAATACACCATCTCCCTTATAATTACATTCATTTGTAATGAAAAAATATGATTTAAAGGTAAATTTGTAGAATGTTTTTTCAATTCTGAATCATCTGGTGGGATTTGGAGCTATCTCACTAGTGGATGGATACTTTTCAAAATAAGGACCCCATATAAAGGCTTTTTAATGTCACCAAAAGAGACTATCTCAACTCAATGATTTGATATCCTGAATTAGTAAATTTATAAATTCTAGGATAGAATGGGGAATCGGGTGAAAATAAGATTTTTGGATTGTGTATAATTGGATATCAAGATGTCACTACATATCCAATTATAATAGGTATGGGTCCATAAATAGTTCTAATGAAGGTTCCCCCATGTGGATTAAAATATTTCATAACAGGATATTTATTTTTGAAATAGGTTAATAGAGTAAGAAATCTATGATGAGGTATCTTATATAGATCTAGATCATATATAGGTGATAGGTTGTTTTCATTTTACCATTGAATTATAGATAATGATCCAAATGCTAATGGGGATGTTTAATGAATGTGTTTCTTAGGCCAAAAAGGTTAGGACACATAGGGTTAGCCACTATAATAATTTTAAGGTTATACAAGAAGTATTATATGTTGTGTAGTTTAATTTCATGTGATAAGGACTTGGTACCCTCAAACAGTTCATGAGGATAAAATATGTTCTCTAATTTTTTTAGGTTGATGGACCTTGAAAGTATAAATTTATTTTTTCTATGACTAATTAGCGATCCCTAAAAGATTTTTATCTTTTAACTTTTATCCAAAAATTTTACTAAGTTATTAACATAGAAACCTAGAATTCGGGAAATTGTATTTTTCTTAGGATTCCCTTTTTAATATTTCAACCTAACATATTTTATGCATATTAATTTTTTCAAAAGAAAAAGTTTTCCTATGATATGCAAGGTGAATTCCAAGAAAGCATAGAACCACATTTTTCCAAAGTTTCACATTGTGTTTTTTCAACCTGCCAAGTAAAATGACCCTTTCCTTGTGAGGTTTTAGGAATTTCAAGTCAGAAAAATATAGACGATGTTTAAGGTCAGATATATTTGATAAATAAATTAAGGAGTTTTCATGAAAAACAAGAAATGAAAACCCAATGTGAATAAATATCCTAATACTAATAATGTAGATGTCATTTAGGAATAGTAAACATTATTTAAGTTCATGGTAGGAAAACCCAAAGGGTGATGATATTTAAGATCAAACAACATTGACTACATGCTTCTATATTTTAAGGTCAAATTTATTAAACATTAAATGTGTGTGTAATAGTATATATGGAAAGATAAAGATGAAACCCAATTTGAATATAGATCCCAATTATAATAGAAAAACATCTTGGATTTATACACTTAGTTTAAAGTTATAGTGCTCAAACTAGAAAATTTATAGAATTTTATATATAACATCTTCCACCCAATGAGTGGGGAAGTCTATGTAGTGAGGGAGAGAAAAATAATATGATGTTAATGAGAACTAGATGTTATCCTAGACTTCCTTGGAAAAAAAATACGCTTTCAATTTATGTCATGAATATTAGACCATTTTATTAGGAATCTTAAGGTCACATGATAAGAACTGTGTTTTTTTGAATAATTTTCAAGAAAGACAATATCAATTTAAGTCTTTGTGAAACCAAATGGGGTATTTGACTCATGTCTTGGGGTCGCCATGGGAGTGGAACCCAGAAATATGAACATTTATAAGAATATAATTCCATAAAATTATTCTAATAATGGGTATGATGTAAAATTGTTTAACATTAATAGTATTTGAATCCCCTTTAATAGTTACATTATGAAAGGTGTAAATCATAACCTAAAAAACTCTGAATCAACTAGAAATGGAGAATAATGGGAGTAGGTTGACCATTATTAATAGAGGAAACCAGTTCCACACAAAATATATATATATAACACATGGGTTAGGGTGGATTTTTCCTTTAGGACCAAAACAACCTCCAGGGGTTACATCCTAGTCTCAAATGGAAAAAATCGCTGTTAAACCCTAATGGGCCCCTTTAGATCAGTAAATCCATGTTTCTAATATTTCTATGAAATAAGGAACCATTAGGATTAATCATCTCAGGGTTATAAGATGAAAATAGGATTATATTGACTTAGAGCATACTGTTCAATGTTGAATTCAAACTTCAATTATATGAAGTATGTTCATGTATAAAGGGATATTTAAGAAGGTTTTGATAACACTAAATGTTAGACCAACATTTACTGAACACATTCTCAATGGTAAGGAATAAATCATGAGATTATTGAGTACACAATATATTAAATGGAGTGATTATTAAGTACACAATCTATTAAATGGATGGTATACTCAATGTGAATAGGTAGTATTTCTGGAAATGGAAAGGTACATATGGCATATCTTAAGATCAATTTTGAGGGGAATGTAAGTTCTAGCCAAAGATTTTCAATGGTAAGGGGTTCTAGAGAAAATTTCATGACTTTTTATAGGGACATATAGTGTCCCCACAAGTTTTTTCATTTTTCAATTCATGATCTACCTTTTCCTAAACCATGGAAGGGAATATAATATCAATCAGATACTTGAATTTTTTTCTAGTTTTTCTTTATAAGTTTTCAATATGATAGACCTTTGTTTATCTTTTGATTTTCAGTTTAAGGTCTTGTAATTTGGACAATAGTGGATGGATTTTATGGTCGCATAACTTTGACCAAATTGGTGACATAGTCCATCTAGAAAAGGTTATAGATAATACATCAAGAATTGAGGTCAGATTTCTAAAATAGACTACCTCAAGTAGTGGTGCACATAGTTTTAAGATCAATATTATTAGACCAATTTTATGGTTGGGACTAGTATAAGAGATCATAGAGTCACTATCTATCCTAAGAGGATAGGAATAAATTTATATATAGTTATTATAGAGACGATTCCTATATATTTCTATCTTATATATAGGAAAAGGAAATTTTTATATTTTATCACTGTACAAGATCGATACTAGGAAAATCTCCAAATATATTATATGGGATAGGAGGTCAGGATTACCTTTAGAATGGGGGTTTTTATCCATCTCATAGATTAGATGTAAACCATGTTCCAGAAACCCATACACATATTCATCTTGAATATAGGTAATGAGTTGTATAGGTTGTCCTAATCTAAGAAATTTAGGGTTATACAGGATAGATCATATGTCATGCAGTTCAACATCAAGGGACAATGACTCGGATGTTTTCTAGTTTAGGGTGATGTAATGAGGAACTTGTGTTATATTGTTTGACAAAATATATATAGGATTAATTTTGTACATTTTAATATAATATTACTAGGACATTGTGATCCAATGTGAATATTATAAAAATTATATTTTGAAAAACCTTAGATATTTTAAGGGTTTCTAAATATATGGAAAATTTTCATCCTTGGGTGGAATTATGGACCAACAACCATAGGTTTGGGGTCCTAACATAGATCTAAATCATATGTAATGAAGGTCATTATCATGGACTAAACCATTATAATAAGGTTAAGTTCATGCATGGTGGACCAAATCATTATATATTTTATACTCATACAACATGGATCCTCTTTAATGGAATTTATATATTATGAATGAATAAAATATATAAATATTATTAACCCCTTTGAAAATTGGAAAATAGTTAAAGTAAATCACATACTCCTATTTCTGAATTGTGTCTGATGGAATGATTACTAGTAGCCATAGGTTGAATATTATTAATGGAAGAAACCATTGTTTCATCACTAGGTAATAGCTCATGTGGTTAAGGTGGATCTTCCTCCATGAGAAAAAAATTCCGAATAGTTACATCATAAGATAAAAAGGTAAAATATCTTATTCACCATCAAATCCTAGTGGGTTCTTTTAATGCCAATCAATCTTTACTATCAATACTAATATAAAAGAGCTAACCAATAGGATTAATCAACTCAATAATTTTAGATTAAAATAGAAGTATATTGAATCAATTCATTGAGTGATTTAGATATTAAAATGCATGAATTATTTTGGGAGGAATAAGTGGTGTTCAAAAGGTTTTGGAAAATTCCATGACTTCACCATCACATTCAAGATAGGCTCTTTGTGTGGTAATAATAATCCCTTACTAAAAGGAAGAATCGTTTAAACATCACAAATAATGGATCTAGGACTAAAGATGCAATGGGGTATTCTTGGTCATTCCTTAATATCCTCTATGATTTACCTCTACATGTAGTTTATAGTCATATGGGAAATAACTTTCCCCACATAATTTAATGTTCTTATGGTTATGATTGAATTTTTTTTACAATTTAACATCATGTGATAAGGACTTGTAGAATTTGGTTTAACATCATGCGGTGGGGATGAATATTCCATGCAGTTTATAGATATAGGATGAGTAACTGTTCCAAGTAGTTTAAACTCATGTGTATTGGTCTTTTATAAACACCACATGAGTAGAGAAGAGCATGTTTACTAGGTTTAAAATCAAAATGGTTTTGGGATAGGTGTAAAATAATAATTTCAAGAATCAATATATATCCCATGATATAGGTTTCAATCCACACACATTACAAGAAATAGATTTATCTTTCATCAAAATAATTTTTCGTAGGGGTAAAATGGTTTCATTTTAACACTGGTCTATGAAAGGAGGGCCCTAACATGACTAAAGAAGTCAAACGGTATTGGTATTTTTACATCACTCTATGGGGTTGTAGGTAAAACAAAAATTCAACCATGTATCATATATAGATATGGCTCTAATGTTAGGATATTATGCCATGAATAGTAATCCACTCAAAGTTGATTAATTTCTTATAATATGGATCAAAAATGTTTTTTAGTTTATAGTAATACAATAAAGAATTAGGTCTCCCTATTTTGGGTATCATGCAACTAAATCATGCAAATAGAAGTGATCAACCAAAACCTATAATCTCACATGATTCATACTCTACGTGGAAAACAATGAGTGATTTGAAAATTACTATTATTTTTATTGAGATCATAACATGGATTAACATTATCGATGCAGTTTAGTGTAACACATAAATGATTAACATGTTGTGTAGTTTACAGTCATGTAGAAAAGACTTTAGGTCGGTTTTGTGTGGAAATAATTAACACATTAGGCATAAAATATTTTCCTAGTGTTGGGTAAGGAAAAGACCCAATGTTAATGAGATAAGGGTCTTTCACCAAGACAAGGTGGGGGTATTTTTATCATTTTCATTTGGACTCATTTTATGAATTTTATGTGTCACTATGTATCCCATGCTATGGGAATAAAGCCAAAAATTGTTCTTGTAAATTCCCCATATAGATCCAGATCATATGTGGAGAGATTGAATTTTATAATTTTGATAAAGGATCAAAACAAGGGAATAGATTCATTATTCTATATTGAACCATATTTTTAATATGAAACTAAAATTGTTTGTTGGGTTTGGCATAAGAATTCAACACATCAGTATGTTATGTGAACCCTAACATAAGGGATTCCTTGGATGATCATAACCATTATATTTCTAATTAAATTGACTAGGTACCCTATGAAGATTGAGGTCACACAAAGGTGATTTTGGGATTTTAAATGTTTTTTATATAGAATAAACCCCTCTAAATAGTTTTAGGTCATGTAGGAAAGACCAAGGATTTTATTCCATTTTACACCATACCAATAGGATATTAATTCTTATTACTTTAGCATGGAACATCTCAATCACTCTAATCAATACAATCAACCATAACCCCTAAGTTCACATGTTCCAAGTTCGATGTGAAAACTAAGGGGTAGTTAGAGAACTTATCATATGATGCAAGAGTGAAAAACAAGGATGGGTGGGACATGGTTAGAAGGACACATTGACAACTATAAGAGAACCTATAGTATGATTTTATGTATTGACCTAATGTAAGAGATCTGGGTGAAACTATGTATCTATAGAGAAAGAAATAAATCCAAATATAGTTCATATAACATAATCCCGATGAGATCATACTCTTATATATAGATGGGCTCATTTAATTTTCTATATAGATTTGGATCATGTGTATTTAATGTCTAATGAAATGGAAAATACCCCTATATTGAGAATAAAGGAAACTTGATGCGGATGAGGTCTTCATTCTAGTATGTGATGAGATAACTTTTTCTTAGTGTAGGGTTATTATAGAAAACTCAAAATAACATAGTAAACCCATACACTTAAAACCCTATATTCTTATCTAGACCACAAGTAAAATAGATGGATGACATTAAAAAGTTTCCATATGTCGTGTAATTTGTTATCAAATGAAAATAATAATGGTGTTATGTAGTTTATGTTCTTATTGCCTAGAACTATACTATGTTGTTTAACGTCATGCATATGGGACATTATGGACCATCATGAAATTATAAAAAATAATTCCTGATGAGATTTGTCATGAAATTTAATGACTTTTCATGAGTACTATGACTATATAGTTTTATTTCTAGTAGATATTATTGTATGTTATATATTTTAGATTTATCTGGTTGTGAATTCTTGGGTGTCTATGTGGTTTAACTTCATGAAACTAGGATGTTAGGTTATGAATTTTAGTGTCATGCATCCAGGACCATGATTTCATATAGTTTAACATCATGTGATAAATACTTGTATGAATGACATAACATATTAAGTGATAAGATTTTATGTTGGAATGAGAATATATCTTATGTGTACCAAATGGTTCTCAGGATTCTATAACTTTATCAAGGAAAAATTTATCTTCTTTTGGATCCAATATTTAATGACAAATCATTATTGAATTTTATATCCCAAAATTCATTGTTATGTAAAATAGTTTGGATGAGCTTTCATGACCACAAAATAAGGTCTCCTAATATTCAAAATCTTGAGAAGGTTATTTGAAAATGAATATGTGAAGCATGTAGAAATATACTTTTGATTAATGTAATGGAAATATTTGTACATGTAACTGAGATATTAATTTTCTTGATTATTTGATACACTTTTCTTAATCTTCCTATGGTTTTCACATGGCTGAAGATAAGACTTGGGTGCCAATTTCCCCAATATATAATCATCTATCTGCTTATGAATCCAATACTTGAAAAAATGACCTCTTGATTCTATGATATAACATTGACGTTAGGGGAAGTAAATAGAATGGTATCTCAAATATTACCCATAATCTATCATCCCCACTATCCTCAGGAGTGTAACTAAATTATCATCCCTTTCTAAGGAACAATATCTAGGAACTTTCATCGATTTAAATAAGTATACCATGCTTTATTTTCAATAGAGGAATAGATGATAGTGGCTCTTATTCTAAGTACAATATATGCCTTTATCATCATGAGAATGTGGATGAATTTTATTTATTGGAGGATGTTGCACTATCATTATAAATTTTGGGGTAGATGCCAAATATATTATTGAAATTTAATTCACCTAATGAGTTGGTGGAAATAAGAAAGAAACCAACCCTATGGTATGGATTGAGGTGCAATGATGTCCATAATTCACTTGGTTTTTTGGTGAAAATAAGAAAACGATTCTATCCTGGTGGGCAAGGTTACTTAACCGTAAGGATGAAATTTGTAGAAGAATGTTGTTATTTTACAATGGTGAAAATATACCAGAATATGTATAATTACTTTATGGAGATCCTCATTTTACTTCTCCAACTGAGTGATCTTATTTAAACCCAGTCATTTTTATATATATTATTACATGATATCTAATATAAATATCCATTAAATACGAAACAAATATCAAAAACTTCATTTTATTTGGAAGACTTGGAATATTAAACATCAACATGAAAATAAAAATTCTTTATTTTGATCTCCATAATGAGATCATAAATCCATTTGACCTCATGATACTATATGGGATAACCGAAGGGAATACATAGACAAAATGAGGGAGCTAAAAAGCCTAGTATGAGAAAAAATGTGATAAAAAATCTTGACATGTGAGTCAATTGTATAATATAATAAAATAAAACCGAAGGATTACGATTAATTACCTAGGGGAATAACATAAATAACTAGGTATCATAAGATCATGTTAACATAGTAAATGTGGTAGCAACTCAAAATATGACATGAGCATAAGTTAAGGATAATTTCCAAGACAACATCAAAGGGTGGAAAGAGTCCCATTGTGGATTGCGTTTAATTTGAAATGAATTGGATTGCTATATGCATTCACCCATAATATATTCTTCATAATTATTTTTTCCAAAAAATTAAATCAATCAAAAGGCATAATCATAAGAGTAGTAAATTTAAAGAAATGGGTTGCATAATCTTGCCTCATATCATTATCGAAGAAAATATCATAAATATTCCAAAGAGAAGAATGAATTAAATAGTATATATGTTCATATATAAGAACCTAATATTATGTCTCAAAAAAATTAATTTTGGAATAAAAAATTTGAATTGGTGTAATAAAAATGGATTAAGGAATATAAAAGTTTCCCTTAATCAGGTTTGAATTTAAAGAAGTAAATTGATAAATGAATTTATATTATGTATTAACCCATAATATTAAAGTATAATGAGAAATGTATATATTAAAGAGAAATATATAGAAAATTTATAAGTAATACATAACATAAAAGTGAGCAAGAAGGTGATTTAGAGAGAGAGTGGTCATCACCAGGTGAAAAAGGGTTGTTTGGAGAGATATTTTACCATTAGTATCTTCTTTCTTCACATTTGTTAAAAAATTATATATAATAAATATTTATTTATTATAAATTTACTCTTGAACCATAATAATATATAATACTATATATTATTTTCTTATAATATCTTACAACCCTTTCATTGATAATCCTTTATTAAAATCATTGTTTTGTGTGATAACTCCTTGGTTTTTTCATGCATGTTTTGGTTTGGATGTCTCGATATTTTTTCATTGATCATGGTTCATTAATAAAAATAATGTTAAAAATAATATGAATAAAATATTTAATCATTATATACATTCATTCATAAAATGTAGATATAAAAAATGAATGACACTGTTCATGGAGCAGGTAGGTCGTACGTATGCATGAATATAGTTTCCAATTTTGATTGATGGAATGAATGAAAGTTAAATAATAATTTATCTTTACAAAATCATAATAATATCATAAATAATGTATATATTTATTAAATACATCATTATAACCAGTTGTGAGATTCTATGGTTGAAAATGAATTACATCGATTCTCAAGGTGGGAGTCCTCCATACACACAAATGATGATTTTCCCCATTTGAAGGAAGATTATATGGATTTAGGTGATTAAATTAACATTATAAAAACTTATTACGTATAAGATATATGTTTTATTATTTCATAATGTATAAATATGTTTTTGATGAGTTATAAGAAGAAACAAAACTAAAACATTCGTTCAAAAACTATACCTCTTCTTTAGACAAATTCATTTTATTTACACCTTAAACCCTCGAAGGATTTTATTATAAACAAAACATGACCACTAAAACTTGTTTGGGAATGTTAATAATCGTTTTGGGTAGGTATTTTCCAAAATAAAAGGCCTTCTTAGTGTGAATGAAATAGGAGTGGTGGTGCCCTTCTTTAAGTGTGACGATGGGGACTCTTGGAATTACATAAAATATTAAATGAATGTAAATTAATTTTAGTATAAAAAAGGATCCAAAATCAAATAATTAATATATTTTATGATTATGGGTTGAAATAAAATCATCAAATGAAATGAAAGGGAAGTTTTATAAAATAGTTGATTGTGATGATAGGTTTTCAAGAACTCTATTATGAAAGGTATTTTGAAAATATATTTCAGACTTTTATATTCATGGTATATTTTGAAAAATGAAATTATGGAATATATGTTGATTACCTAATAGATTTTTGATCTCACATATAACTCACAGCGCTCTGTGTTTCTATACTTAATGGATTTATAGGTTATGTCTTCAATTCTAAAAATGGGATATGGTTTTTGATAGATCATAACCATTGGTCACATGGGATTTTTCGACTGGGTATGTCAATGTTTATTTTCAATAATTTAGTATTTTTTTTCCAAATAGGCTTTTCTTCTTACAGTTATAGTCATAGGTGGATGCACTGTATTTATGGAGGTTGTAGTCAATAAAGGTAATATTTCTATGATATACATTCGAGTGTGAGATGGGGGATTTATTTTTCATCTCTTAAATATGTCACATATTTAAATTTTTTTAATTTTTTTTAAAATTAATATTTTATTTTTCATGGATGTATAAAATACATAAATTTCATTCTAAAAATTCATTTAAACTCCATTGTTATTTGAGTGTTATTTATCAAGGAAAAATCATCCCCAGTGCTATTTTTCAATACCTATGATTATTTTCATCATCTTAGAAGGATCAGGGATGCTCCTTTTTCCATTGGCGTGTTAGTTTGGATGCCAGTTTAGGTTTTAGTCTAGAATAGTTCAATACAAATGGTATCAAATTGAAATTATCTTAAAATATCCTAATATTTAATGTATCCTATGTTATTTGGTGTTTCTGGTGGATAGTGGTAAGATTTTTTTTTTTGATTTAAGAGGTAGGAGTATGAAGAGTGTCACAAGATCTTACTCATTCTAGACCTTGGGTCCCTAAGGGGATTTGGGCTTTGATACATGGTTTATGATTTTGTTATGTTATATTTTATGTTAATGTTATTTGAGGTTTTATTAATGTTTTTGGATGAAATGGGTGTTTAACCGGTGGTACACAATGAGCTCACATGGCTTAATAACCAATTTGGAGCTCGTATATATGGTTCTATGTTACTCTCATTGAAGGTTGTGTGTGGGAACATGGTCCACTGAGGAATGTTCCCAATTAATTGAAGACCATTAGTTTTATTTATCATGGCCTTATATTGTGTGATGTTGATCAATTTGATTCTAATTAGTGTTTAATAAAAGGTTTTTTGAATAGAAAAATAAATTTCAAGTAATGGTTTTTTATTTCAGAAAAACAGTTATGATATTATAATCATTTTTCATTTATTTTAAAATATTTTAAAATAGAACTATACATTTTAAAATAGTTTTAAAGGGTTTTGAAAGTAATTTTTTATTTAAAAATGGCGACAGTGGGTTTTGATTTTGGTAAATAGGGTTTTTTGGTTAGAAAATGTTTTAGGAGAGGCATTTTGTTACCCTTTTGTACTGGGAAAACATGGTTTTTAATATGGTAAAATTGGTTTGAAAACTATTGGATAGGTTTTAAAAATTAGTTAAAAATGAAATTTGTGTTTTTATATTTTTAAATGTTTTGATAATGAATATGAATGATTAAAAATGGTTTTTTAAATGGATATTATGATTTAGAAATTCAAATTTCAGGTTTTAGAAATCACTAAAATAGATTTTTAAACATAGATTTGATAATTTAAAATTTGAAGTCAGGGATTTGAAATGGGACAAAATGGGTTATTTTGATTACTTTAATGGTGTGTCTCGTTTTTATGGGGTTATTTCTACTTTTCATGAAATTGGTATTTGTAATTGAGATTTGGTTTTATAAGAGGGTAATTGTTTTTGGGATATGATTGGATTGGGTTTGATGGTCTTTATTTTATTTAGATTCTTCTCGGTAGAATAGTCTTGAGTGTTGTCAGGTTTGAGTGATCATTTTTTTTGGGTATACTTGATCCGGTTTCTGAGGTACTTTCGCTTTCAGGTGTGACTACATGGTTTATTTATTGGAATCTTTAAGTGAACTAAATTCTTCTGGTTTTCCTTATTTCTCATTTCATAGGATTGTTTCCTAATATTTTTATGTATGGATATGGGTGGTGAGGTTTTATTTTAGTTCCTTGATTATGGGGAGCAGCCTCAGGTGTGCTTTGGGTAACTAGTGAAGTTGTGAAGTTGTTGAGATTATAAACTAACTATTTTCGTTTTAGTTTTATGGGATCATTGTTGTCGGTATCCCGGGTAAGATGTCTAATATTACCACTTCATTATTCTTAAACCAAGTTTTAAACCCTAGTTATTTGAAGAGGTATAATTTTGGATTATGACATCTTTATTTTTTACCTAGTCGGTGGGTCACGAATCAATCCTTCTTTCACAATTTTTTGGAGTGTTATTAGGTTGTTCATTTGGGAATGGTTCAATGGAAATTTTGAGGTTTTTATTCCCGAATTCCTTTTACCCCGAAGGATTAGTTTCTTGTATTTGGTCTGATATCTATTGTACCTTATTGGATATTAAATAATTGAATTTTTGAATCTCAGAATCTGACATTGATTGTGTGGTTGTACAAGACTTTTTTATTATAGATTCAAGTTAAACTCTATATTATCCTTTAAGCGCAATTTTATTAATTTGATCCACCATGCTAATTTAATTCTGAAATGGTGAGGAGACCCACTATGGGTATTCCTTTCATATTTTCCCCACCAGTGGTTAAGATAGAGTTGTTCCGCACCTGAGCCTCATCCTAGTTGGTGAGGAATCCTTAAGTGCATCCAAGAGACCCAGGATCAAATCGAGGTGGGGGATAATTTACGGTCTACTGTAGCAGTACTGTAGCAGGTACTGTGAAGAACTGTAGCGGGAACTATAGTAAGAACTATTTGGCACTGTAGCATCCAAGAATATGACCCCATTTGGGCCTTCGGGCCACCGATTTGGTCCCCGAGTCCTTTAAGGCCTTCGGGCCACCCAGGCCTTCGGGTCAGTAAGGCCTTCGGGCCACCTCAAGGCCTTCAGTCCACCTTAATGTGCAGATGCAAACGAGACAACCTACAAGGAACAAGCTTCAGAAGGAGGAGTAGCAAGGAGATTTCACCATAGCAGAAGCTAAATGGATTGCAATAATGATAGGGTATGGCACCTGCCATCGGGACAAGCCTGTGCATGCACGGGAAAGCCTAGCTGAACAACCATGTGAAGGTGGAGAGTTGATTTCACGATGAAGATGCTGGGGAGTAACAGTTCCAAGTAGTTATCATGGGTTGTATGTAATGTTTAAAGACTATGGGAAATGAATTCTTCTAAGGCCTATGGGCCATGTAATGCTTACGCCTACGGGCCTTGTAAGGGTTCCACCTCACCCCTTGAAAGGTGGATTATCAAAAAGCAATAAAAAATGAAGGCCTTCGGGCCATTGGAGGAAGATAGAGTTGTTCCATGAGTATTTACCTATTATTTTATATTTTTGGTTATTTTAAGTTTATTGTGTTAAATTTGGTTTTGGGTAGCATAGGGATCATATCTTAGTTTTAAATTCATTCACATTTAAGATTCTTCTTAGAGTATCTTCCTTGAGTTTAGTGACTTTCTATGGGAAGAGAAAATTATGGGGGGTAGGATTTGGAGACATTGATTTTTTCCCCTAATTCATTATATATTTGTTGATTTTTTTTCATTGAGTTTAGAGCTAACCCATTAAATTTTACAAAATTTAATGAAGTTTTTATGTCTTACGGTCACAACATGGTAAGTATTAACCATGCAACAACCATGAAAATTGGTTCTATAATTAAAAAAGTTTATTTTCATAGTCAATGAAATACAATCATATGTGTGCCCTATATACCCTATAATCAGTGCATGGTTGGTATATATTTTGGGTAAACAACACAAAAATAGTACGATACAATAGTATTTTAAAATATATAAAAAAAATCAAAGAAATACCACTTCTATTTACTACTAAGCCATGCTCCCCCTACCCCTTTACCTCTCTCAACAACCAGTTAATCCCTCTATCACAGTAACCTATACTCCATTTCATTATGTTTCTTATGATATTCTCTGTGCAATTAAAAGTATAAATTAGTCCAGGAAAAGTTCCTTCTCCTCTTACTCCTTTTTCCTCACTTTCCCCACTTTTTTTATTCTACCCCTTCTAGATGCAGTTGTTAGACAAAACTTACAATGGATTTTATATTTAATTTCATCATGTTTTTTAATTATAGAATGTGATATGGGATCTTTAAACCTTTCTCTTGTCGTTGTAGGGGGATTTGGGTTATCTACACTAGTTATAGGTAGGTGCTTCCATTATTTTGAATTTTTTTAATTTTACACAAGGTCTTGGGTGTTCCAAATTGGTTTCATTCAAATTATGTATTCTATTAAATTTTAATTGGGTTTGGAAATAGATATTTCTAATGTATTTATATATATTTTTTTTAATTTCCCAAAGGGTGTTAAGGATTTTTCCCATATTTCCATCTACACTTAAAAAATAAATTGTATTTTTGGATGATAAAATATTTTTAATGGTTTTAATAATGGAAATGGCTATTTTGAAATTATTTGAGATTGTTTGTTAAAATTTATTAGTAGATATGTTAGCTAATTATGAGATATTTGTTGGATTCATCTACTTTTGGAATTTTATTATGTTTTTTTTGTTTCATACCTTTGTAATTTATCATTAATTGACATTGGAAATGTTTTTATATAATGTGTGTTGGTTATACACATTTTTGTGGGGTATATATATCATTACATGTGGATATCCACATGAGAATACATGGATATATACATTGAGATATGGATACATATGTATATATAAGTTTATATGTTCATAAAGATTTAAAAATATAATTTCCTTATAAGTATAAACTGGATGTTTAAATGTGGATTGAAAATAAGTTTTTAAAGTGGTGTTCTTAAATGGTTTTGATTTAATTTAAAAATAACTTTATTCTTACTAAATTTTTTTAATGTGGTCTCAGAAAAATAAATTAATTTTCAAGTGAGATTTCAAAGGAATTTTCAAAAGGAGGAATAATTTTAAAGTGCATTTAGATTTAGGGTTGTTTTTTTAATGAAATTAATGGTTTGGATGAGATGTGATTTCTTTAGTGTGCGGGAGTATTTTAGTAAGTAGGTAATTGATTTGGTGCTTCTCTAGTTAGTCATCAGGTACTAACTAGGGGTTATTTCATCATTCTTTAAATAGTTTAGTTTTTTATTTTTTAGGTCACATAGTTGGTTAGTGTCTTATGAGAGATCTAATTACCTTTAGAACCTATATTTTTGGGTTCTCCCCTTATTTAATTGATTATGATTGTGATTTTATAAGCTATTTATTTCCCAAACTCACTTTTATGGATGATGTTATAATTTTTTATCATTTCCATTAATCATTTTTATTGCCTAATTATTTGGTGATTTAGTTTATATTTATCCTTATTTAATTATTGATTCATGTTTTTTTTAATTTATTATTCTTTATTTCTTTTTTAGTACAATTTTTAAAATAAAAAAAGGAGGGAATTTTAAAGTCATTGTTTACATAGACAGTTTTATATAAAAAAAGTTTCTAAATTTATGTTTTTAATAATGGATCTTGAAGACAATGAAATAATTTTTAAGTTATTATATTCATTAAAATGAAATGAAATTGAAGTTTTAGAAAATGGTCGATTGTGATTTTTTATTTTCATTAACACTCTTATGAAAGATATATTTAAAATGTGTTTTAAACTAGAATATTATTTGTTTATTCTGGAAAAGTAAATCATTAACTCTATGGTCATTACATACTTGGTGGTTGATCTCAAACTCTACAAACACTTCTTGGTGATAGTAAATGGATTGTCTTTTTATTTTCTAGCATTGCTTCTTAGAACAAGATTTAATTTTTTTTCTAGAGTGTGTCTATGATTCGTATGGGATAATTTGACCAACTATATCGGTCTTTTTTTAGTTATTTAGTGTTTCATCAAAAAATACCTTTCCTACCCTCTGTTTTCTTAATTTTTGGATGCACTATATCTATGGTGGTTACAATTGAAAAATGAGTTATTTATATGGTAAGATTAGGAGGTTGAGATGAGAGATTTATTTTATATATGTTATATTTGTATCATGTTTAAGTTGTATAAGTTTTAATTAATACTGATTATTTGATTTTAGGTGCATTTATTACTTATGGATGGGCCATGCTAGTATTTTTGTATAATTTTTCTATTAATTAAATATTATTTATCTATAAAAAATAATCCACAATGACTAGTTTTGATTCCAATGATTCTTTTCATCTACCTAGGGGGAATGGGAATGCCCCTTAGTTTAGTGGTGAAATGGTTCAAGTGCTGATTCAAGTGGAATCCCTATTTGATTCTTTATAATATCCTATATTAGATAAAAATAAATAATAGTGGAAGTAAAGAAATATAGGCACCCATAATGAAAAATATAATATTTAAATTATTCTGATAATATAATAATTATAAAATGTCATATAACATAGTTAAATATATTCCAAATATAATGGCATACAAGACATATAATAAGTTTATTACCCCCAATGGTTTGATTAAATATAAAAAACTGTCCAAAATATATTATTAAATTGAAATACTATACAAATCAGGTTTTATGGCTCCAATTAATCCTATCTTCCAATCCCATAATGCATCTAACTCATCCATTGTCTTTTAGGGCCTAGAACCAACTAAAATCCTTAATCATGAAGTTTACACACTCACTAAGGAGCATACTTATGGTGGGAACTAATATTCTATAGGATACCCCAAACAATGTCCCTAAATATCTCTAATAATATATATAGGTGAATTCATAATGATATATCAGTCAAAAAAGTATAAATTTAATACATACAGTATCATGGGATATTAGAAAGCCATCCCGGTGAAGGACCACACCTACTTTGGCTATTTAAAGAGTGTGATAGATTACCATATATTTTGATCATAATAATGAGGATGAATGGGTTATCAACTCTAGAAACAATGATAATGTTGAAAAATATAACTTATAGTAATGAGTATGGGTTAATGGGTAAACACTACCCATAACATAAACTAAGTGAATAGTTTATAACTAAAACATATCATAAGACATGGTGAATAAGTTATCGATATAATACCATAATAAGTGTGAATAAGAAATCACCATGATGTTATAATACAGGTGAAAATGATATCAATGAAATTAATAATAGGGTGAATGATTTATCACCACCATCAATTATAGGATGAAGATTTTATCACCAAAAAATAAACCATAAAGGTGAAAGGTTCACCATTTCAATATAAAGAGTATGGGTGAATATTTTATCACTATATAGATAAAAGCAATTTTTGAACAGGATTTTACCATGCATATAATAGATAAACTTGGAAAATGGGTCATAATAATAAGCATAATCAACAACCATGGTTAATGGGATATATCCATAAGAATAACAATATCAAGGATAATGGGAAATCACTGATAACATAAACATAACTAAGGGAGAATGGATGATCACTAATAAACATAACTAATACAACGTTGAATGATTAATAATCAGTAAGAATACTCATAAAATCATAAATAAAATAATGATAAATGAATTATCACCTTAGGCATTGGACCGACCCCAAACCAATTAACTCTTTAGTGTATCAATTCCCTATATATTTTACACCTAGGACATGGATGTCAAGACTGACCAGTCAATGTAATTTATTCAAATTAGAAAAAATCAATCATCACACTAGGGTTATAATCAAGTGGGAAATCATCACATAGAAGCCCCATTTTTTAGAAAATTCTTCACTATCTAATCTAATAAAACATATTACCATAAAAAAGGAACACTAAAGGATAGCTATAAAGTATCCTAAAATCAATTCATAATCAATAAAACTTTTCATGGGTTCTATCTCCAAGGTCCCTCGTCACTTTTTCAAGGAAACATGGCCAATAGAGACCATGATTTAGGATCATACATTTCATACTCCCTATCACAGGTTAGATTACCATTGTTCATGACTCAAGAATCATAGAAGCCATATTTTGTTCCATTCTGAGTTGATCATACAATCCTCCATGCACTTGCATATCATATGGAACATGTAATATATATATATATATATATATATATAATGGGGAAATATATAGAGACCATAATCCGTGTACTTGTATATTCCTAACTATCTAATATCTTAAATTCATTATCCATTATTCAAGAGAAATAAAAAACCTATCATAATCCTTTTCTTATGATTTCTTTTGAAGAATGGTAAAATAATAATAAAAACAATAAATGGATGAGGGAGAGGGGTTACCTTTACCTCTATAAATTTACTAGAAAATATGTGGATTTAATTGGAACTCATACAATAGAGGAACCCCTCATGGAAGAAAAGGTAATAATGGAGATGGGGGCTCAGAAGTGTGGACTAAAAATAAAAGGAAAGTTGTATTTTCTATGAAATTTTAATGTAGTAAATTAATTTTAAATAAAATTAATAAAACATATTAGTTGCCCATTGAGTAACTAGACCTCCTCCATGAGGTTCTCATTTCCCATATCGAGTACCCATTAAGGGGCCTCCAGTTGGTCGATGGCCCACCTAGGACAACACCTCTTCTATATTGGCCACCAGTTACCTAGTGGAATCTATTATAAATGATAAATTTCTATTAGTGATCTGGTTTTCTAAAATTAAAACCTATGGCCTCCCCTAACCACGGAAATTGTCTATATAAACCAAAATACACAAGGAGTGGTAAAATTTAATGAAATTCCTACATCAATATATGGGGATCAATATATTGATAGAATTTTAATAGTGTTTATACCTACCATTAATTGTTTTATGTTGGGTATCATGGGTCTAGTATCTAACGAGTACTTCAAAAAAGATTATCAGGTTCCCCATGGGGTCTTCTGGACACTACTTCAAGTAGGGATAGTTCATTTTTTCTCTTACCCTTTTAATACCCCTATGGGTTCTTCCATTACATTTCATGTGAAAGGGGTAAGAACTCACTTCCCTTTCTCTATTTTTTCATCCCTCACCAACCTTCATTCCTAGAATTATGATGGTATTCTTGCTCTCCAAATCATGGTAAATCTTCCTTTTCTACTCCAGCACAACTTCTTCTTAGTTATTTCCAATTTTATATCAACTAAATTATGGACTTGGAATTATGATTTTATCAAGGCATGACTAGTTCACTTTTAAGAATATGGATTTCCTACGTAAGGTATAGAGGAGGCCATGGACGGTTAATTTCATATTTCTCATCATTAGTTTGGTGAATTATTTTTATTTATTAAACTGTTTTATAGAATTCAATAACTATAGATCAAATTGATTAATGATTTAGTTATTGAGTTTTTTGATTTTATGGTTAGTACTGCTAGATTACTGTAAAACATTATTTAGGGTACCACTTAATATTTTAGTTTTATTTATTTATGGAGTTTTTTTATTGTTATATGTATTGATTTAATCACTGAATTTGGAGGATCTCGTTAATGGGTTATAAAGGTATGATGTTTAAACCCCCATTGTGTTTAAGCGGGTTATGAATGCAATGTTTCGACTATTTTATTTCCAATCCTCTAATAAAATTTAAAAAATATTTTAATGGAAATAAATAGTGGTCCTTAATAAGGTAAGTGATATGTTAAATTAAAAATAATTTTTAATAAAAATTTAAATGAATATGTGAATATCCTTTGATTTATCTACTATATCTTATTTATTGATAAATATTTCACGAACATTTTAGTTATTTAGATTAACTTATTATTCATTTTTATTGTTCAATAAATATATAAATCATTTATATCATTTTTTTAACCAGGAAAGGAATGT
Source organism: Viscum album (assembly GCA_963277665.1). Lineage (NCBI taxonomy): Eukaryota > Viridiplantae > Streptophyta > Magnoliopsida > Santalales > Viscaceae > Viscum > Viscum album. The sequence goes on along the minus strand of OY728150.1, from coordinate 1,873,267,443 downwards.
TTCCTAGATATGTTTATGTTTATATGAAAGATTTATTTTGATTTATGAAATTTTTATAACATGGTCAATTTCAATGAAAATGTTATATTTATTATTAATTATAAAACTATTTTATAAATTCATCCATTATTAATTAATGAGAAAACCATTACTTCCTCTAGATAACTAGAATATACTATAAGTCACTAGAGAACAGTTAAGTTTAATTTAAGAGCATGCATTAGTGGTGATATAAATGGATGGGTTTAGTGGATTAGAAAAGAATAATTAATTCTATTAATATTAATAATATTTCACTGAAATTATTAATTTTTGGAAATTAATTAGTTTAATATGTAAACCCTTGTTTTTTATAATGTGAGTATATAGGGAAGTAACCTAGGTATGGGTTATTGGCCTAAAATTAATTCAATTTGGTCACCTTGGATAACCCTATAGGATAATAACTCTTTTTATAAGGGGTTATCTATTTAGTTTATTACTCTTCTATTATTCCTTTTATTCCTCACTCTTATATGGTTTATCATGTATTGGAACTGTATAAAGGTATTTATGGGTTATATTTAATTAAAATTATGTCATATGTGTTTATGCACTCTAACTCTTTATACGGGTTCTACTTAAGGATTCATATTTTCTAGTTGGTTTTTCAATTATCTTTTAGTTTGAGACATATTAATGTAAGTGTCATTATAATAGGTTTATTAATTTTATTACCTAGTAAATTATATTAAAACTGTGCGATTGTAGTGGTGGTTAAAGAGAGGTGAAAACCATTAGTAGTTTATAGAAGCTAAGAGAGTAGTATAATCTATGTAGTGACAAAGGAATCGTTTTGATAATGATTTGGGATGGAAAGTGTCGTATGAAATTACATACTAGAGTTTATGTCATATTAATAGGATATAAATTGTTTTTAACTATGTTCTTGACCCATGTTAACTAGTTTGGGAAATCTCATTAGTAATTAAAGATCATGTGGTTGGTCAAGGTAGATTATAATATGTTTTGGTGTGGATTTATTCATCATTGGTCATGAAAGTGTTCATATTGTATCCCTTAATATGGATTTTTTTTGTTTCCTTATGGGCCATCCATACTTATTTTATCGATGGGATAACATATCAAAAATTGTTTTTTGGAAATTTTATCTACCTCCATTGACACAAATTATGATGGTTTGACATACCAGGATGTATACTTAATTATTTTTAATGTATTTTATGTATTATTTTTTTATATCCATTGTTGGAGTGGCATCCATCCATGATGTTAGTATATTAGTTGGTATTATTATTAAGGTCTTATGCAGGCTCCATGATTTAGGGATAATGATAACTAATGCACCATGTTGATGAGTCGAGTTTATATATATATATATATATATATATATATTCCTCATTAATTCTATTGATTTAAATTAAATTTGTGTCTAATTTTTGTGTTTTAATAAATTAATGGAATAAAAGGAGGTTTAATGGATTTTTATCATTATTTGATGATTTTTAGGTGAAAATGAGATGAATCCATAAATACAGTATAGCCTAGAAAATGAAATTAAAAATAGTTTAACAAAAATTAAACTATTCCTTAAGAGATAGCTTATTAAAGATCACTCCTCTCACCAATAATCATTGTATGTCAGTACTCAGGAGGAAACAAGAGTGACAAGACTTACAATGGTTAGTGAAGAGATGTGAGGATGAGTGTGTGTGAATAAAGAAAGTACTTGTATGGGCCATCATTGTGCAGGAGGATCATCACGGGGAGGGGTCAGTGTTAATCATCTTTATAGATCACATGACACGTATGGTAATTAAGTGGAGACTACCCCCACAAACATTTTGATGTGGTACAACCTCAACTGTGTGATGATGTTTACCTTCCAAAACATTTATATCCCTATACACAACCATCTTTTATCACTTTGACAATATAAATCGACACATACATCATATCTCTATCATCACCACATACTCATGTGTAACTCCGAGTAATAGTGGACTACTATTGACTCCACTACCATGCACGAGGTCATCTCTATGTTTCCTAAAAACATTATAGAAACATTTTAGAATTATAAGGAATCTTGAGTGACCCTTAGGGAATCCACTAGAAGCTGATATTGTATTATTTGATTCCTTTTAGTTATGTTACTTTCTGATTTGTTTTGTGTTGAGGACTTCTGGATAATGCTCGTGGAAGAAGATGTTGAGTTATAGCTAAAATTCTAGGTACATGAGGGGTTCATCACATTAATTATTTGGCACACTGTGAACATGACTTGGGTAGATCTGTTGTAATTATAGGTTTCTAATATTCACATAGTGAATGATATATTAATTTCAGGAATCCTTCCAATGTTTCTTAGATCCATTTTTCTTTATTTTTGGCGGATATTATACTGAAATCATTCACATCCTAAAATCCATAATCTTGTCGTAAAGGATATTTTCTAGTCCTATCTTTAAATTTTAGGGACCCTCTAATTTCCTTCATTATTGTTTTTTATCTTGGTTCTTATGAAAAAACAAGGTTAATTTGGGAGTTATTATAACCCCACTTTCACAGATTTGATCCTTAGCTTGTATAGAATGATATTTGGTGATCTAATAGGAATTATCCTCCCTTATCCTTAGTTTATTTCCATATCTACATTTTAAATTATTATAATTGTTTTGGTTTCATGTTTATGTATGTTGGGATTATATTTTTTTGGGAATCATTTTGGTTAGTTTTTTTTTTGGGTTCCTCTCATGTGATCCAAATATCATGGTATCCCTGTTCTTCTTTTTCTCATTGATTTCAAAGCAATTTCGAAGCACCAATTGAGGTATTGGTTCTTGAGATCTGACTTCCATATTTTTTAATTAATATTCTTGGTTTTATTTCTATGTTTTTATTTAGTATGCTACTATGTTGGGTTTTTTATATAAAATGGTGGAACCTATGAAAACACACTTTGAATAGAGAATAAAAATTAAATAAATATTATAACTAATTAAATATAGTGTAAAATAGAAGGGGATAAGAAGTTTCAAGTGATTGATGATTTCTATAATATTTCCATGTGTTGATTATTATAATTTAATGTGTTTCTTGTTAGTATTTTCTTAATTTTTTATCACCTAAAACCTTTTTATGACCATAAATGGGTAATTATTAAGACCTATTAGGTGCTGGATAAAATTTGTATCATGGATTGAAAATAATGATAATTATTATTCATTCATAGGGTATTATAGGTTTATTTGTTTTATCATGATTTTTATGAGATCTATAGATGGTTTAACATATATAATTGGAACATTAAAAATACTCATTGTTAACAAGAAGAATAAATTCATGGGGAAACTAGATATTAGGCTTGAATTAATTATGTGGTTGGTAGTTTAAAAATTGTTAATATCTAAAATGAATAAGCATGGATGAAATAAAAATCAATAAAGAGGGTGGAATGTCTTGGGATAGTTTTTGGGTTGAATGACTTGGTTGGAATGGTTTAATGAAATGCACAATTAATTTAATAAATTTGGTACAAAAGTAAGTGATATTGTGGGGTTAACATGGATTATTTGAATTATTGATTATGTGGTATTCTTACTTACCTAATGCTAATAGTGTTTTGGGATGATATTATTCCTTATAAAGTGTTTCATTCTTGAGGATATTTTTATTATAAAATGTAATTGGTGGTGATGATGTGATACTAAGAAAGTTGAATTGATGGGATAGAAATTCATGGTATGGTGATGATATACTGTGGGGGGTCATGTGTGGTAGGTGGAGGTCACAATGTTGATTTTCTAAATGTTCATAATACTATACTACAAAGTAGATGTTTTGTTGGTGTGGGGTTTACATATAAAGAGGATGGAACAAGGCTCATATACTTCATGTTTACATTACCCTATCAATAAATGTTAGGAAGGAGACATGTGGTTAGTGTCAAGATAGTATTGGTATAATTTTTGTTATGATATGTGATATGAGGTTGGTGACATGAGATGTAATACATTATCAGTATAATTATTAGTGTATATGGAATGTGGTGGAATATGAATGATTCTTTGATGATCATATGTTGTTGGTGATATGTATTACCCATGTCTCTACACTTAGTAAGGAGGTGGTCTTAATAGCTCACTACTGGTTTGATTAGGAGAGCCCTAGAGTTGGTAAGTTGAAGATGAGATGAAATTCATTAGAACTAGGGGAGGTTTATAATTATTTTGGATGATTTTTTTTGATGATATTTTTGGTTCAGATGTTACAGAAGGAAGGATTGGTGTCAATGGAGTTTTGATGATGGTGTTTCTTGTTACCTTCATTCATGTTTTCTTATATTTACATTATTTCTATTTTGATCACTTGTATAATTTCAATATTTATTATCCATTCATATTTATTTCACTGGGATTTTGATATGTTTAGGTTGATTATCATAATGAATACTCCAATATTATCAACCCACAAAAGCTTGTTAGTGTTTTAAATATAGTCTAATTGGGATTGTAGATATTTTTTGGGTATCTTGGTGAGCATTGAAGAATTTATAGAGATTTCTTAATTTTACTATATGTATTTTCTGTTTATGTTATGGAATATACATGAAATTTGGGTTTTGGGAATGAAGATTATGGATTTATAATTCATTTTTAATTATATGGAGTTGGATTTTTGGTTGTTTATATATTCTTTATTAGAAATTAAGAGTGTAATTCCTCCCATTTGAGTTGTTTTTACCCTCAGTAATATTCCCAACCCAGGGCCAACTTGAGGTGTCACTCCAAATTTACTATTTCTCGTTACCATCAGCTAAAGAGGGGTGTCATTAGAGGGGGGTTGTGACAAATAAGGTTTCATGAGAACATATAAGTGATAAATAATTTAATTATCGAGAGTTTGAATCTAGTATTGAGGTACAACATATCCTAGCTTTGTGTTATAATAAAAATAAATAGGAAGGAATTGTTTTGTCATTTAATGTCTTATATCTTGTATTGTTTGTTAGGGAATATTCGGATCTTGTATAGGGGCCATCCGATGGGTCTAGTTTTCTTGTACCACAATTCTGTATGGTGATAGGAGTAAGATATCAAGAGATAGAAAATATGTCATAGTGGAAGATACTACACCCTAGGTTGAGAATCCTAAGTGTTGTAAAGGTATTTTTAGGGGTATTATATGGATTTATAAAGGTGGTCTACTATGGATTTCAGTGTAGGGGTTTACACTACAACATCTTGAGAATTTTTTTAATGGTTATTTGTCTTATGCATTAAATAAATAGCGAGTTTTCATAAGGGTAAAGGTTTAATAGTGATCCTGTATAAAGGTAAAGGTCTGATGGTATTTCTTGCATAAAGGACATTGGCTACATAAGGGTATCTGAAGCTTGACATAAAGATATTATTACATCCATATTGTGTGAGGATCTTCACATAATTGAAATAATTAAGGCTTCAGGATTGTAAATTTGGATATATATGGGTGATTCATAATATTTTCTGTCCTGGGGACTTTTCCATGCACTATAGAAAGAGAAGGAAATAGATATTAAAAACAATATAAGTAGATATGATGTGGGAGGTTATATTCACTCTTGAGACATTATTAATGGAACTGTATTGGATTAATTAGATACAAGATGATATTCTATAATAGTTTAGGATACATTATAGCTATTTTTAGTGAGATATATGGAGTTTAAAAAAATATGAGATATGCAGAAATATGGGAGATATTGTTGTGTGATTTAAGGGGTTTCAAAATGAAGATATTTTTTTGGATATTTTGAGAGTAATGAGTTAAATCAAAGTTGTTTCCCATATTCCAAGGTAGTACCCTAGAGGGAGTTTTGGGTTTCTAATATAATAAAGTTAAGCTATTTTGCATTTTACTATGCCGCAAGAATAGATAGGTAAGTAGATATTAAATCATGTAGTTATTACCTTTTAGATGGTTTTAGAGGATTATTTTTTTGGGGTGATTATTTTGGTTTTGAAGGTGTTTGATTGTTGAATTTTCCAAAAGAAAATTTTGGAAGAATAAATAAATAACATGCATCAAAATGAATGGTTTTTTCACATAAAAGATGGGGGTAGAGAGCAACTTATCTACCAGAGCTTGTTCTTAGATAGGTTTTTGTTTTCTTTTCAATATGTAACTATTGGAATATAATATTTGGTTTCATATTTCAATTTATGTAAGCCTTCAATATAAGAAGAATACTTGTATTTTTGTTTCTTAATTTTATTCCCTCTCTAATTATTATTATTTTCTTAATTCTTGATGAAATATCAACCATGAGGGGATAATCTCATGGGAGGGGGAGTTGATTTAGGGGGTGTTAACTTTATGTTTTTTTTCATAGATTGTGACATCTTCTTAATAATTCTTATTTCATCAATATTAAATATTATTCTATACCTTAGTTTTCTATAAATATTACAAACAAATAGGGGATGAAACATAGTGTAATAGAGGAGAGTGGGGAGCGAGATATGACTTTCCTCCACCTTCCACATTGATATTGACATTAATGAACATATTTTATTTATATATTACGTTAAGATAAGGATTAGTGGGATTAGGAAGTCATAGATTTTTTTGAGAGGAGAATAATTTACTCTCAAAATATCATGGTTGTTGACTAGTGTAATTTATCAAGTGAAGGTGAATTGTTTTCAATTAATAAAAACAATCATTAAATATTAGTTTCCCTTTATTTTTCCTCCTTGATATATTTGATGTTTATTTATGTTTTTTATTCTTATTTAATTTATTTTTTTTATTTTTTTTAATAATTACTTATGTAATTATGGAGAACTAACATTCCGATTAAGGATCATAATTATGCTTCTATATTTATCATGGGATAAACCCCATACTCTCACTTTAATATGATTTTTTTCATTAGTGATTGTAGGTAAAATTTAAATTCTAAAAATTTTCCCACCTCAGAAAAATTATAATAACTTGATTTATGTCTTGTTTTTTGAACCATTTCCTGGGAATAATGGAAACTAGTTGCAGTCAAAAAACTGATTGCATAGTAAAGGATTTTCTAACCTAATTTTTATTTTATTATTTTATTTCAGGATTTTTTTATGTTTTTATTTTTTTTAATTCATTTTTACATGATTTTTTAGTTTTTTTTTATTATTATAGTTTTAAATTATGCAATATCATATCCAAAAAGTAACTCAGTTGTACCTTTTTTGAAAACCAATAAAGGAGGATATAATATAAAAGTTTGGGCCAAATTCACACCACAATGTAAATTCAAACTACAACCCAAGTATCATGGATAAATCCATTTCATTCATGGAGGGTAAATTTAAGGAAAAATTTTAACTCCTATAATAAGAAAAAAAGTTGTTAGCTAAGTCAAAGGAGCTACATTATTATGAGGATTAATTTAAGGTTGAACTGGGAATAAGAGATGATGGTAACACTAATTTGATATTTTAATCAGAGGATTTTTTAAATGATGTTCCTGAAATTAAAATATATCTTTGGGAGGATGAAACACAAAAATTTCCTAATCTAAAGAAATATTTAGTTTTGTATTTATAACCCATAGGAAAAAAATAGTAGGGTAGGATTTAGTTAAAAATTAAAAACATACATAGAAGAACTTGAAGAAGTTATATTTAATGTTGAATTAGAGAATGGGATAAAAAGTATCTCTTTAAATTCAATGAATGTTTTAAAAAATTTAATATTGATTCATAGGGATTGGAATAAAACACCTCATGCTTTGTTCAAACCAAAATATAACTTGAATGGTGTGACAAAAAGTTTTGAAGGTGCATGAGTCTTATAAGTCATAAGAGGAATCACCTAAAGTACTTGAAGTTGAAAAAATGTGAACAACTGATTCAATTACAAAGAACATTATAATAATCAATAAAAATGATAAGAAAAATAATACTATAGTTTCATATAGAGAATGGTTTTATCTCATTAAACTATTAAAAAAATATCCCCTGATATCCACGAAATTAAAGAGGGTTATTGAAATTCAATGTCTTATCCCATCATTCAAATAAGACAAGAAGAATACAATATTGGAACAAGGGTGTTACGAAATCAGCTAAACATTAAAATTTTTATTTCTTTTATTCAATTTTTTCACAATCAACATTCCACCACTAGTCGGTGTCAAACTATACTCTTTAAACAAAAGGAGTTGATCTGCACTGGATGATCATAAGTTAAGGAAACTCATCAATCTAGATTGTGTAGAATTATTTGATAGACCTATTAAAAGACTAATAATTCATAGTTAAATCTTAAGTAACTTAAAAATGTTATTTTAGGAGGAAACTCATGTTTTTACTACTTTCTGGTGCTTAGTTTTAATTTTAGGTTTAGTATTTCTTATCGTAATGTTTGAATATCTCAAAAATTTTCAGAATTAATGGAATAGACTTTGTACTTATTGTTTATTTTTTCAGGAACAAAGATAAAATATCCATAAAAAATAAAGAAATAAAGATTTTATGGGAAAATATCAAGAAACCAAATGAAAAAAATTTCAATGTCAATCAACTCATTCTAGGGATCAAGGAAAATAAGTTTCTTTAATAAGGTGGAGTTTTATTCCTCTTATTTATTTTGATACATTATTATACTATACATTATTTATAATTTTCATGCACCCCATCACTTTGGTTCAACATTGGTGATAATTTTCACTTAAATTATGGGGTAGGAATACTTGGATACCCTATATTTGTATTTTTTCTTTTTTATCTTACCAAATAGGCATCATCTTTTCATTAATATATTTTTTATTATTGAAATTTTTTTATTTATCCTGATTGGTATTCTATTCAAATAATTATTTGTATTTTTTCCCCTTTATCTAACCTTGGAAATATCCTTACATACGAAATATATTTTTAATTGTCACAAAATTAAGATATATCTTGTCCATAAATGAAAATGATGTTGGTGGAAATTTTTTAAAGTCATAATATTATTCTATTTTTTAATTTAAAAATTATTGTAGATATAATTTTAATTATTGAATTTGATTCCTAGATTTCTCCATTTATTATAATAATTAATAGTTTTTAGGCCAGGATTGACTATTCAATATATGATAATTCCCATTCCTGAGAGGGTTTTGTTCCATTTTTAAATTTTATTTCTTATAGTCTATTTCTTGAGAGGACATGGTATATGCATAACTACAATAACTTTCTTGTACTAATTATCAAAACATAATTATTTTAAATTCCATTAAAATGATTGAGTCCATCAATTTTTTATTTTTTAGACTATTTTTTCTTGAAACATGTTCACAGTTTGATCCCCATTGAAACCCATAGACACCAAGGAAAACCTTTATATAAAGCCACAGTACAATCCAATCAATACTTCTTACCATTATTTCATTATGTCTAAATGCATGATTATTTAGTTTATTGTAAAATGGTGAGTTCATTATTTTCATTGGGGTGTTGAAATTCTTGTGCTAAATGAATAATTGGATTTGGTTTTATTGATTAATTGGACATATGGTTCATAAATTTTGGGTGATTGATCTTACATTAAAAAAAATAACAAATAGAGGAAAAAATTAAGCATGTGTGATACCAAGGATTGAAAAAATTTAGTAACACCATCCAAATTCTTACACCAACAATTCCAATTAATGTTAACATATGATTGTTGATGGGGATTGAGGTGATATTTGGTTTTACATATAGGGGTGTATGAGATTTTCTATATGCATATTCAACTAAAAATAAAAGTTGAAAAATACAAGGATAAAAAATGGATTATTATCATTGTTTTATTTTTTTGTTGATGTGGACCTTACTAGAGATGAGGAAAAGGAAGTGTAAGTTCAATATTTTGAAAGGGAATTTAAGGAGGGTCACATTTAAATTATCCCTTATTGAATATCAATCATTTAACATTAGTAATTCAATCAATATTTTCCAGCCAATATATTTTATTTTTTACAGTACTATCCACACACATTTTGGTTCATAGAAATTTGAACCTAAATGAATCATCCTTATGTTTTTTGTTCTAAAATTCTAAGTGTATATGTGGATAACTTCAAAGATTAAGGATCGATTTCACATATTTGGTATTGATTATAACTCTATTAAAAATGACATTGAGTGTTGATTGAAATTAAATTTCGAAGAGTTAAATCATAATTGGAATGAATATTAAAAAATGGTAAAATAAAGTGATTATAATAAGGGAAAGGTCTAGGGTTTAAAATATTAAAGAAAAGTGTATTTGAAACTTGATTTTGGGTAAAAAAAATCTTTTATCAGTCTTAAAGTAAAACATTATATCAGATCATGATAATTGGAAACTTTTCATTGTAAAACTTGGAAAATTTATGAATTTGATGTTGAGGTTTTTATTAAGGATGAAAAAAATTAAATTTTGGGGATTTTGGTGACCCAAATATATATATATATATATATATATATATATATATATATATATTCTTTACTAATTATGATGATTTTAAATCCATTCGTGTCTTATTTTATTTTTTTATTTTTTTTAAATTATAAAAATATTTATAATGGTGTTTTATGGTGAATTTTGTTTCATTAAATTGTGATGAATTTATTAAAAAAATATTTTTGGAAATGTAAATAAAAGAAGATCTTACGAAAAAAATTTAAACCAAACATTGAGATCCATCCCACAAGAGATCAGGTTATCTAGTCAATCATCACCACATGTCATAAACTTGATGGAATTAATTGATGTAGTCCAAGCACAGTTAAATTAAGGGGCTTGAGGATGTGTGTGTGTGTGAAATAAGGAAGGTTGGGTGTGGGTTTCCACTGAGAAGGAGGATCAACATGGTGAGTGGTTAGTGTTGATCATCTAGTTGGATCTCCTCACATTTAGGGTATTGGAGAGGAGGATAACTCATGAACCATTTTATATAGGATATACATACTTAGAGGAATTATTAATTACTTACAATAACTCATTCATCAATGTACACAATTCATATCTATTTCTTTGAAATCACTTTGATTCTCGCTCAAATTTACCCAAGAGAATAATGTAGGACGGTTTTTGTAGTTTAGCTTGTGTTGTCGAATCCTCAGAGACCTAAGAAGTAACCTATAGACACGTAAATTCTATGGAATGTTTTTGGCTATGAAGTGGACAACTTGGGTTGATTTTATATGGTTTTAAAGGAACTCTAATAGACTTAAGTGAATTCAATTTAAAATAATGAGTTGATCCTAGCTTATCACTCGGGGTGGATTGGACGTGTTTCCTTTTTGATGATTTCAATTTCGTATATTTGATATGGGTTCATTTAAGGAGATAAAACAACATCATCACTTACTGGTTTAATTCCTACACCCTTTAATACTAATCACCTATACACTTGAAGGATCAAAGTTTTGATCACTTCAAGGTAAAGGTTCGTATTACCACTTGAAGTGTGTGGCCTTAAATTCAACAAGGACAATGGAGTTTAAAAATCATCAAATAAAAATCTCAATTAACAAAGTTATTATAAATTAATTAGGTGATAAATAACATCCAATCCAGCCCATTTATACTCCCTTTTATCAACCCATTATTGGGTTAGCCCTCCATTGATCCCATGGTTTCAATGGAAGCGAAAAGTAGCCTCATGAGGGAGGCAATGGAGAAGTAAAGAAAACAACAAAAATAAAATGATCACTCCACCATTGTGTGAATAATTTCACAAGGTTTGGTGTGAATAAATTCACACCTTGATCCAAGGGTATCAAAGTGATATGAAGAGCAGTAGAATAAGAGTATAGTAAGAACTTTTATAAAGAAACTAAACTGAATTGAACAACTTACAAGTGAAAGAAAAATTTGAGACAACAAAATTGCAGCATAACATTACAATTGAACAAAGCATCCAAGATTCTCAACTCCTCCTCCACCACTTCCATAAATAGGAATTTTGGAAGCCTTGGGTCGAGACTCCAATATTACAAAGCATCCCACTTGATTATGGTAGGCCTAGGGTGGTAGAAAGCTTGTGGAACTTAGACTTTTCCACATTTGACCCGAGGTGGCCTCCAGCTTTCATCAACCGAACAGACGTGCTTTGATGAACTTTTTTATGGCCGAATAAGAGTGGGCCATAAAAAAATAAAATGGCTCCCCACATGTCTCCTAACCGCCTGTAAACTGTGGGCCCATTTGGAGTTGTATATTCGGAGATATGATCAGATTAGTGGGCTGTTTTTTTAGGCCTCAGAATCTGGCCCAGAATTTTATTGCTAACTTGGGCCGCCTAAATGGACACCATTGAGGCCTAATTAGCATTGTATCAAGAAGGGTTATTTGTTAATATACATGTCTTCTAGAATCCCACGAAATGTGGGACTCATTTGGCATGTATGTTCGGCCCCACCATCTCATCAGTGGGATGGTGTCCAATCTTCCTTCTCTAGAATTGCTTCCTTTCATCACAAAATATCCCCAAATTCTTCCATGAATTCTCCATTGATCCCTGAATGTAACATGTTCATATTTGAGTGCAGATAAATTTCCAAAAATATAAAATTAAAATATGTATAATCAGATGAATAATTGGGTACTTCAAATGATGTTCAAAAATGTACCACATAATAGTACATTTTAAGAAGGTATTACAATCATAATGTGAAATGATGTTCAAAGTGTAAAATGCACTAAAATGGTGTTTATGAATAATAAATAACATGAATATTATGTATATTAACAATTATATTATCCTAATTTAGTGTCTAATCACACTTCCTCTACTTCATTTCTATTATGTCCTCCTACTTGTGTGTCACACCAAATCCCTGGGAACTTCTATACCCACCACTACAATGCACAAGGCCACCTACAGGATGACTAAAATGTCATGAAACCACTATTTAATTTCATGGAAACTCATATTATGCTCAAGGATGTTATTATGAAGAATAAAATGTTCCATGAGTGCATACATGTGAGGAAGAAAAAAATAACATAGAGTTTTAATCTAATAGGGAGAAATGACTATGATTGTTGTTGTGTTAGGACAAAAGTGAAGAGGAAGCCAGTTTCACTACCATATATTGTCTTGAATTGTTTAGTGTGTATAGGGGGGATGATAGGATATTTCCTGAGGGTCCTATGGCATGGAATTGTTTCTTTTATCTTAGTAGTTTAAAGTGAGAAGAATAAGATATCAATAGATAGAGGTTATGTTATTATGGAAGATGAAGTACTATAGAAAGAATAGTGTAAATTACATGAAGGGTTATGTAAGGGTAGTATATGGCTTCTTAAAGGTGGATAATGATGGCTGACAACATAGGGTTTTACATTTAAATGTGTTGATAAGTTGTATAAGAAATATTTTTTCTTTTCATGAGGGTAATAAAATGATTTATTAAATTTATATTTATTATCATGAGCCTAAATAAAGTTAAAGGTCTAATGGTGATTCTTTTATAAAGATACTCAACCACATTAGTGTATTTATAGCTGAATTTAAAGATATTAACACATCCACACTATGTTAGGGTCTTCATGTAATGGTAGTAACTAAGTCTATGTTAAGTTAATTTTGGATACGTAAGGGTTCTTCATAAGAGGTTGTGTTTCAGAGACTTTTCGATGAACCATATAAAGATAATGAAGGAGATGGTCAAAATAAGAAAAATCATACATAGTATGAGAGGTAATTTGAACTATGAATATTCTATTAATGTCACTATCTTGGATTCATTGTCTATAGGAGGTTATTCCAATGTATTTTTAACTAATTATTATCTAGGTGTATTGAGGAATATAGAGTTCAAGGAAGGTCGGGATTTGTGAGACAATGGGAGATATTTTTGTGTAATTTTTTGGGTTTTAAGATAATATTTTTCTAATATATTGTGAGCATAGAGTTTCACCAAAACAATTTTCCTTACACCATTGTAATACCCAAGATTGATTTTTGGGTTTTAAATTTTAGTAAGTTACTTTGTGGTGTTTTTTATTCCACATAAATAGATAGGTTACCTGATATTAAAATATGAAGTTATTGTATTTTAGGGGGATTTTGAAGATATTTCAGTAGAATTATTAGATCAATTTAAATGGTATTTGATAGAATAATTTTCCTCTAGGAAATAGAGGAATAATAAAAGCAATAACACATATCTAAAGGAACAGATCAATGACTTGGAATTTGGGGAGAAAGAGATAATTCATTCACTATAGTTGATACATTCATAGGTTTTTGTTTTATTTTCATTGTATAATCATTGAATTATTATGTATATTATTTTAATTTAATTTAATTATTTTTTTAATCCTTTCATAACACTTTTCTTTTATTTTAGTGTTTCTATTCCCTCCCCTAGTATTAATTGTTTATTTATGGCTGGAAAAAAATAAACCATGAGGGGTTAATCTCATAGGAGAGGGTGAAGTTGATTGAATGGGGTTTTTCTTTATTGTTTTCATTATTCTTATATTGTGATATCTTATTATTAATTTAAATTTTAAATATATTAAATAATATTGTATCCCCTTGTTTTCTAGTATGAGTGATGAAAACTAGGGTATGAAACCTTGTGTAATATATGAGAGTGGGGAGAAAGTTCTTATATCACACCAAATTCCATTTTTAGATTGAGATTAATGCACTAAGGTTGGTTATATATTATCATGAGAGAGGGATCATTAGGATTAGGTAATTCTATTTTACTCTGATAGGTAGAACTATTAACCCTTATAAGTCTCATGGATCATTATTTGAGTAATTCCACAAGTGTATTTGAATCAATCCAAATTAAGAAAACCATATTTTAAAATTGGTTTCCCTCTCTTAAAACTTAATTAAATAGTTTATGTTCAGTTATGTTTTTTTTATAATTAGTAAATTTAGTTAATTTCATTTTACTACCTGATTAGTGATGACCTAGAAATTAAATTTAAGATCATAATTAGGATTCCATGTTCATTGTCAGATTGAACTCATGATTTTACTTTACTACGCTTCTAAGGTTATTGACTATAGGGAAAATATAAATTTTAAACTTTTATACCTTGAGAATTAACAACTCCCTGAGGCCAGTCTGATGTATGTGTGTATTTATACCCATATAATTGTGTTTGTGGTTATTTTTACTCATATTATAGGATATAGTATAAATATATATTTTCTATCTTATCAAAGGTTTTAATATATAGATATATTTTCCTTCCTTTTGGGGTTTGTAATATATAAATATATCTTACCTCATAATGGATTATTTATTATATTTGTTTTCTCTTATGATAAAATGACGTATATATTGATAATTTCCCTCGTAAGAGAGAATATGGTATGTGTTATGGGAATTAAACCACTCTTGTTCCATCAGAAGATCATGTGTCACATACCACATCATGGGAATTTGGAACCATCAAATCAAAACTACCCAATTACTTATTATTAAAAGTAACTTCAAACTTCAACCTGTAGAAAAAGATAGATGGATGGGTCTAGTAATCTATGGAAAAACCATGTGTATTCAATATTTAAAACTAGGAATACTAGGAACCCTAATCGCCATATTTATCTTTCCATCACTCTAATTATAGTAACATCAAGTTTTTATCATAATCTTCTATAAATAACTAGAAAGAAAGAAAAATCAAAAAATATGGAAAAATATGAAAAATATGTATAAATAACATGGTTTTGAGAAAATATGAATAAAAAATATCTTTCATTATGGTGAGAAAAATTATTATAAAGGAACCCTCCTTCAGAAAACCATACCCAAAATGAATTATATGGGAACATGTTCCATAACCCTACCCAAAAATGAAAAACCATTTTAGTTGTTCTCTCAATGGTGAACTCTTATTTTAAGAACTCTATGGGGAAATTGGTCACCAAATATGGACACTAATATACCCTCTTACAAAATATATCTTGATTGGACCTAGGTTTTAGTCATCAAAAAATAATCCAACACCAACTCTTTATAGAGGTAGAACAAAGATAACATTATGATCCACTGGTTTCATTAACTTCTAAACATTATATACATCCCTCCATTTGAAAAAGTTAACCTATTTAGCATCACCATCACAAATGAATGTTCTAGTGAATAGTCATTCTCTACATTCTCTATTGAATCTCCAACATTCACATGCAAAATTCTGAATACTATCTCCCACTTCTGAACTCTTTTCTAACATCTATATCATCCTTCACTTCAATATTAATCCCATAAAAACCTTAAAAATTAATATAATGAATCATTTTAAATAATATGGCCACTTCTACATAAGATTTTTTTAATATCAAGTATCCTTCATCACTAAAATCAATGTACTATTGAAATATTCCACTTCCTATCAAGCATCCTTTCCATATATGAAACTCCTCCTATAGTACTTCTTATAGAAGTGGATACTATTTCTACTACCGTTGGCCAGATCTAGACTTTCCTTGGTAAAGGTGAACAACTTCGTCCTAGTTTCACAAGTGACCTTCTAGAAATAAATGTTCTCGAAGTAAAAACAAATTCATAAGTAAATAATTCTCCCACCAAAACCCAATAAACATATGATTAAATTTATTTCACATATTAACCCTAAAAATATCTCACTCAAAAAACAATCTTGGGGATTTCACCAAATTTTATCATCCAACTACTGAATAAAACCTTCCATTGTCCTACTATTTATAGTGTATTAATGGTCCTTTAGAATGTTCATGATATTCCAATACTCACTCAGACAAATACTCCTTAATGTTTTTAACTCTAACCACTCATTACATAAATCCATGAAACCATTTAAATGAGTCTATGGGATTTATCCAAATAAAATAGTCTCGAGAACCATTTAAATTTGTTAATTTCTAATAAAAAACCATTGTTGTGTATCATATCCACATCCTTTCTCTTTTTAGAATCCTTCATTATAGAAATTTTACCTCCAATATTCTATGATTTAAGATACTATAGTACATATGACTCAAAAAACATCACTAGATATAAAATACATACAAAACTGCTTTTGAAATTTATGGAATTATCGAACTATCATACTCCTACTAAAAAACCATGAACAAGAGCTCTATTTATCAATATAAGAATAGAAAGTATGGTCCTTTTATCCCAATCAATAGGATATATATGAAAAATTAAAGTACCCCTCCCCCCCCCCCAATTATAAATTTCATTCTAAAACTCTAATAACCTTCCGTATACCTCTATCCTAGAGACAGAAACACCAAATTCTTCATTTCCAATCATTTTCAAAAAAAAAAGAATTAGACATGGGTTTTGACCTTTTTCTAGAATCTATGTGGTCATGGTAAACTTATAAAATACTTTACTAGTGTGATAGAAAACTATCACTTATAGACATGGAGTGCAATATGAAGATCCTTATCTAAATATAGTTGAAACAACCATGATCCACAAGATAATCAGCATGTCTAATAGGACCTAAATGTCTTGCACTACCATTTTCAAAACAAAATACTATACATTTCAATATAAAAACATTCAATTTAATATATATCCATGGATACATCATATACAATCAACCCTATGATTAAAATTCTAAAAATAAATTCTATAATTCAAATTATTGTTTTTCTAGGCACAATTTCCTCGATTTTATAAACAATATACTAGTAGTCTTTCCAAAACTATGAATGCTTCGAAACCCATTAGCTCATAGATCTAGACTTCAAGCCTCTCCACTATATTCTAGTATAATTGTCACTAAGTTTATTATTTTAAAAACTCTCTAGAACACTTTAGATTTTAACTTGATGAGGATACACCACCACTCACATGTTATATTTTCGATAAAGGTACCAAATATAGTGGCCTTAGGAGAAAAAAGAAAACTAAGAAAACTTATGATCCACTAGTTACTCTTCTTCTACAATGATAAGACCTACCACCTTCTCATATCGATGCAATTGAGACACCCATTCCACAGGATCTTGGTTTCAAAAGTTTATTTATCTATCTTACATTACCTTTTGAATTCTTATTAGGATGAAAAACACTATCTTTCAAACATTTATAGAACCATGATCCCTTGTATAAATCCCCTACAATCTAAAAATATTCATATTTATCTAGATATAATTATAAAAAAATATTCCAAAATATTGATATTTTGTCACACCCATGAATCCATGAATTCCTATGTTCTATAAATAAATAGAACCATCACCATTTCCAAAGATCACAAGCGCTTACCAATTGAACATTTTTTAGAAAGAAACTTTCATTCCTTCACAAATATTCTATGATGAACCCAAAATATATTAATTATGAATCAATTAGGCTAAGTAATAATAGTTAATGGAAACATCCATCCCCTCCAAGCTTCAATAATTAAAAAACATTATTAAATTATATTCCAAAATAGTCCTTTTAGACCGAGAAGTTTCTTATCATTCATTTCATTCCTCAATTCCATATTAGAACTGGGAACCATCCAAATTCCATAAAGTCATTATTCTAACTCTTTAATAAAATTATATTCTTCCATTAATTTTAGAACAAATCATCCCTTTCGAGCCGTGCATTATCTATCTTAGATAAACCTTTTGAGACAATTCCATATGTGATTTCCTATTATGGTTTCCCATTCTTCTGAATACCTCACTTCCACCTAATTCTCCATCAATAGAAATTATATATTCTCTATGATTAGAAAAAAATATCCTACTCTAAAATCCTAATATTCCAACATGAATCATTAATATGTATCATAACCATATATCATTTTATCCTTTAGAAACAATGAGCTCCCACTGAATATTAAAATCATAATTGATTGAAACTGTCTTCTGAAATCTTTAAAAGTATTTCAACCAATTTATAAATACAACCTTAATAATGGAACATGATATAGAAAAAATTATGGAATTATTTTGGAAAAACTACACTCACAAGTACTACATCCATATATCTGATGGCATTATTATAGACTCAATAAAATACTCAACTAGAAGTAACTAATAGTCTTTTAACTGATCTCAACAGCAAAAAATCATATTATATTTGAATCTTGATGAACTGATCACTATATACTCTATAATAAAGCTCTGATACCACTTATTAGGGATATCATCCACTAAAATACTGTTATCACTATGATACAACTTTTTATGGAAATTTAACCTTTCCATTCCCATACAAATCCCATTTATTACACAACACATTCTAGTAATTAAAAAGAAAAAATTAGAACCACCTAATACTGTGTGATCAAAAATTACTTCTGTAATTCAACCTAAGGAATGAGGCACCTAAAAGGTTCTAAAGTGACATGACACACCCCTATGAATTCAAAATTCATAATAAGGAATACCATGCACCTTATCCACTGTTTTTTTCCTCCCTTCACTTGGATTAGGAAAAATTATTGGTCTTTGAAAATAAATTCTGTAGACAATAAGAAATCAAGAACAAACAAAAATCATGAGTGGAATAATCACAACACCTAGGAATAATGTGGTTTGTATAACGTCATAATTTATTGGATAATAAACTATATATTTCATTAAGAATATAAATCATGTTACAAGGGAACCCTCATTTTGGAAATCCTACCCATCCCAAGTTTTACAGGACCATTTTGCAAAACCCAACTCAAAAAAATAACTCCCTTTGAAAATGATATATGGGTATTTTCTCCCATGATAAAGATTTCATTATAGCTTATTCTGAATTATCTCTTGATCGAACCTTGATTTTCACCACTCAAAAAATAATATACCATCGTCACTCTATAGAGTTTATTCATAGTTGTGAGAATTTTTTTCTATTTTTTCCACCTTATAATCTTTTTGAACATACCTCTAATAAAATAATGAAACTAAATTAGTGTAATGAAAACAACTGAACCATCGAATGAACATCAAAGATTCATATTCTCATCTACTTACCACACATTCATGTGCTACCTTTCGAAACCTGTCCTCTATCTTTCACATTACATGTTAGAATAAAAATAATTCTATGCTTCTATATTAATATTTCAAAGCCCTTTGGATTAATATAACTCATCCGTTAAAATAAAAAAGACAACTTCCACAAGGGATTATTTTAAACTCATGTTTCCTCCATCATAAGAATCAATTAACTATCAACATCCTCAACTTCTATCAAAACATCATGTCCACATCTACAACTCCTCTTGAGTCACTTTCACCAAATGAGGATTCTATATCCATTTTCACTGAAATGGATTCAAACTTTACTTGGTGAAGTTGAACTACTATATCCTATTTCTATAAGTATATATACAGAAAGATAAGTCCCAAATGTTCCAAAAACATCAAAATAAAAGATTTCTCGCACCCAAACTAATAGTAGGTATGATATTTTTCCTCTTATTTTATTAAATAAGGATTTATTCCTACATATTAGATTCTAATATTAGTGTCAAAGTAGTTATGGATACTTCTAATGGTGCAGGAGTTATTTTTTAATGTTACTCCTCATCATAGTGTAGTAGGAGTCTATTATTATTTTCTGATTTATTATTTTGGTAATATCTAGAAAATTGTTCTTTGTTATCATTTTTAAGTATTAAATTATTATTATTATATATAATCCATAAAAACAAGAATGTTAATTAATTTGATTATCCACAAGTGGGTTATAAGTCCTCTTGGTGATGCATAATAGGTATTTATACTCATGTTGTATATATGTACCTTATTGTGCATGTTGTTTGAAATATAAAAAATCATGTATGACTGTGGATTTGTGGATAGTTTCATAGATGTTCTAGATATTGGTTAGGTGTTTTTATGATAGGGAACTAATCCTTTAGGCTATGGAGTGAAGATTAAATAAAATTAATAGGGGGAGTATTAAACCATATTAACAATAGTTAACCTCTGGAATATCACTAAGTCTATTAATTTATATGCCTTGTATTGATATTTTTTATAACTTAAAATAGATCAGTAACACCATTCAAATTTAATTCATATAGAATAGTTATTTTATCTTGAAATATTGGTATAAAATGCTCCTTTCCTTTGAAATAGTGGTTGTAGGTTTCTGGGATACCCAATATATAGATAGGTTTCTTCCACATTATTTATTGATTCTAGTAAGGATATATTTTATCTTTAGAAAGGTTAAATCATTAAAAAATCATTAGACCCTTGGATTGGGTCACCAACCACATTTTTGGGTGAGATATACCTAGACCCATGCATCTTGATTTAGTTCTAAACATACATACTTTTAATACATCAAAGGAATTTAAACCAACACCCAATATCAAAATTTTGGTGTATTTTTGAACTAGGTAGTTAATTCAGTATCAATGAATAAAATCCACTTATAAGATGGTCAAAATCTACTAAACTACTATGATTATCTAGAGAAGTAGAAAAATAATATAATGGGGTGTGCTCAAACACTCAGTAAGGGGTAAAACAAAATCAATGAGAAAGATAATAGATATAGATGAATAATAAAAAGGTGAGAAACATGATCAGGGGAAAATTCAAATGTTAACAGTACATGGTCATTAAATCACAAGGACAACATTTCTGATAGAAACTTAGATATATATTTGACCTATGATGTTTTCGTATTAATGCCACTATAGACATACTTTCTAATCGAAGGTAGTCACTAAGGTGATTTCATCAGTTATGCTTTAGAATGTGTATTGGTAGAGATGGTGGTAGGTTAGGCTCATCACACCTTTTGAGAAGATTCCTTCCTACTATTGAAATATCTAGTAAATTTAAGACATTTTCATGAATCTATATCAAATATCTATGTGTAACTTATTAAAATTATTCCAATGATCATATCATATACTTATGGATATGTAAACACCTCTATGTATTATATTATTTTCATATTTCTCTAAATATTTCATGATTCATTGGTTTAAATCCAAACAACTGTGCTCTATAGATTTTAACATTATCCTGGGAGGCTATGGATGTTGTGGAGTTAGCATCGGACCCATGATATTGACCTATAAATGGAATAAAAACCAGTATAGTTCAGTTCCACTTAATAGGTAACACCATACCTTTTAAGGTATTGTGAAAAGGACTTATCCATGCAATTTAATGTTATGAGATAAATACTACTAGTTGAGGGGATCCTATAGATGGTGGGTGTGTGACATATTATTGAGTATCCCTTTATGGTTCATCTTGTTTATTGGTAACTAAATAGGAGGAGGTATGGATCATCTCTTTATCATCACCAGAGGAATCCCTAGAATATCACTAATAAAGGATGATTATCTTTACACTAGTTCACATAAGGAGGTCTTATGACTATCACATACGAGGTAGCTAACTTAATATGGATCTTTCACCAAATAGTATGCTCATCTATAGGGATACCAAGAGGTATATACTCAAAAAATATTTAGAAACCAAGAAAATAATCTCAACTTATGGTTTATATATGTGGGAAGGAGTATCTCGAATCAATGTAAGACGAATCATCTTATGCTTATCACATTAGATAAAGGGGTTTATTTGTGAATATTGGGACTAAAAATCAGAGAGGCATCCTATGTATCATATTTAAAAGGCATCAAAAGATGTTTAGTTTGAGTGGAACTGTTTAAAGCCATATGGGAGGACTGACCCATGTAATTTAACATCGAGCGATAAGGATGTGCGCAATTCAATTTGAAGTCATACATATCATAATTAATGTTGATTCCAATTATACATCTCAATGTGATAATAAAATTATAAATTAAACTTCTAATCCCACATTAGACATGCTCAATGTGATAAATAAAAGAGTTAATATTATCCTTATTAAATTAGATCACATAAAAGAGTATTGAATTGGGATTATGAATGAGATTCCATTTGTGGTGCCTAATTTGATAAGTGATACAGGTCAAGGTATGAAGGATAAGAGCTTACACCTAATAGGGGAGCACATTAGTACACTTATATCACAAAAGGGGATACAATATGAGACTGAGTGAGGCTTACACATGAGTTTCTTTATGAGGTAGGGCTAGGGCATAAACCTAAGAGTAGGACCATATATGAAACCTGTAGGAATATATCGACACAAGGTGATTGGGTGGCACATATTCATATACACTTTTCTAAAGTGAATAAACTATTCAATGGATTGGGTGAATGTATGATTAGGGATTAAACTAGATAATAGGACCATGGAGGACTCCTATACTTTAAAAATGGATCATATTATAGAGATAGTTGGGATTACACATTAGCTACCCTGTGATAACTACCCTAGTATATGAGCTAGGTGTATGTATGTTTTAGGGATTACACCTATAAAGAGTATCATACGTGATGATTAGGAGGAATATATAGACTCCAGGGGAATAAAGAAAACAAAAGGGGTGGACCGACTCAAAGTGAATAATGATAACCAGGAGAAGTATATCAACATGAGGTAATGATAAAATAGAGAGTATATCTACTCAAGGTGAATGTGTGGGGATTACACATAGTTGTTTCCTTGATATACATTACTTAACATATGAGTTAGGTGAAGTTAATTTTTGGGATTATACCTAGGAGGATTCCCATATATAATCCATATATTATAAAAGGAATGGAAACAAGAGGCTAAAAAAGGATTACACAAGATCGTTCTTTTGAGGTAAAGTTAGGGCATACATTTTAGAAGAATATCATATATGATCTCTATATCATAAACGAGATGAAAGCAGCAGGCTAACACATGCTTACTAATGATCTTCCATTTCATATAAATTTGGGGATACCACCTTGTAGGATTCCTGAATATAATCTACGTTTCATAAAAGTGATGATAATAGGAGGCTAAGCAGGGCTTTCTCATGATCTTCCCTTTGACCTAAAGTTGGGGCTTATACCTTATAAGAGTCCCATATATAATCTATGTGTCATAAAAGTCATGAACATGGGAGTTTTAATAAGGCTTATGTATGAGCTACCCTTTGAGGTAATGTTGGGGATTACACCTTGGAGGAGGCCCATATATGATCAGTAGAAGGAGTGTCCCAACAAAAGAAATATATGAGAAAACCAATAAGAGTATAACAACAAAAGGTATTCTAAGAATCCATGAGGATCATCCTAACTAACAGAATTCTATATGATCGAGAATGGGGTCATGTCCATTGCAACCCAAAATATTCCTAACCCTTCCCAAAAAGTTCATAGCAGGAGTCTTATTTTTTCATGGGGGTCAGTGATTAAAGTAAAGGGGCTTGGATGAGGGGCAATGACTTCATAACCTAACAAATCTAGACTAGGGGTGTGAGTACAAATCCCGCACAATATTTACCAATGTAATAAGGCTAAAAATATAATTTTGTAGTATTTTTCAAAGAATAAAAATATTTATGTGAGTGAGGACATAGTTCTCATAGTGGGGTATGTGAAGGAGGGTTTTCATAGTGCACCCTCATAGGATCCTCACAGAGGGATGGTTTTATAACACTTCATGAAGGAGAGTGATCCCACATGTGAGTCATCATTGGTAATAATGAAGGACATTCACATTGGACTCTTCATAAAGTTCCACCACATAACACACTTTACAAAAGTATACCACAAAGCATTATTTTTGATTGGTCATCACGTACAGTTCTTGGATTCATGAATGTGCTTCATGAAGTAATTATCTTCTCCTTTATTTGATCTCAAGAATTTACATGAGTTGTTCTTTTAGGAGAGTGATTCTTATCCAATAAATCTCTTTTTGAAGTATGATTCGGTATTTATAGACAGTGGTAGGTAACATCCTTCATAAACTAGACGGTCACATAACAACTAAACTGTTAAAAAAGAGTAAAATGATATGTGGTGGGTAAGAAATTACCACATATGAG
The DNA here is from genome assembly GCA_963277665.1 of Viscum album. Lineage (NCBI taxonomy): Eukaryota > Viridiplantae > Streptophyta > Magnoliopsida > Santalales > Viscaceae > Viscum > Viscum album. The sequence continues at coordinate 1,873,242,597 of OY728150.1, read as the reverse complement.
CCACAAATGATGAAGAGTTTGTATAGGGATTGAGGTTTTATGTGAATGGAGAAAAATTATATATGGTGAGAAAAAAACTATTTCCTTTGAGTGATAAATTAAAAAGGGTTTTCATATGTTTTAAAGTGCTATGAAAATAGAGAAAAATTATAATTGAATTTGTGAAGTGTTTCATGGGATGGGTTCTTTATAAATCACTTTATCTACTATGTGGTGGATTTTCCTTTTCTAATTTCTAATATGTAAAATTTATTCCTAACTTCAAATGGTCTTAAATATTTATCCTTATGTGCATTTGGGCTCTATAACCAGTCAAATAAAAGTATGAAAAGTCAATTACACCACTATCAATAGTGTATAAACCCTAGAATAATTTTTTCTAAGAAAAAAAATTTATCATAAGATGATAATAATGGGTTTTAAAGATTAGACACCCATATCATTAGAAACACATGAAATATATGGCTAACTCATAGAGAGAGGATCTCAACAACATGTCACTAGATTTAGACAAGTTTTCAAGGATCTATATCCCTCGATGTGTTAGCATTCATACGATATATGGAAATCCCATTCTCTTATTCTTCAAGTATAGAGATAATTTTCCACTTAAACTCTATATGTTTTTTTTCTAATTGAGGATAATATCATGTGTTTAATTGAAGTGTATAGAATGAATATTTTGATTCCAAAAAAATCCACCATCTCCCTTATAATTATATTCATTTGGAATAAAAAAATATGATTTAAAGGTAAATGTGCAGAACTTTTTTGCAATTCTGAATCATCTGGTGGGATTTGGAGATATCTCACTAGTGGAAGGATACTTTTCAAATTAAGGACCTCATCTAAAGGCTTTTTAATGTCACCAAAAGAGACTATCTCAACTCAATGATTTGATATCCTGAATTAGTAAATTTATAAATTTTACGATAGAATATGGAATGGAGTGAAAATAAGAAATTTGGATTGTCTATAATTGGATATCAAGATGTCACTACATATCCCATTATAATAGGTATGGGTCCAGACATAGTTCTAATTAATGTTCCCCCATGTGGATTAAAATATTTCATAAAGGTATATTTATTTTTGACATATGTTAATAGAGTAAGAACTCTATGATGAGTTATCTTCTATAGATCTAGATCATATATAGGTGATAGGTTGTTTTCATTTTACCATTGAATTATAAATAATGATCCAAGTGCTAATGGGGATGTTTAATAAATATGTTTCTTAGGCCAAAAAGGTTAGGACACATAGGGTTAGCCAATATAATAATTTTAAGGTCATACAAGCAGGATTATATGTTGTGTAGTTTAATTTCATGTGATAAGGACTTGGTACCCTCAAATAGTTCATGAGGGTAAAATATGTTCTCTAATTTTTTTTGGTCGATGGACCTTGAAAGTACAAATTTATTTCTTCAATGACTAAGTAGTGATCACTAAAAGATTTTTATCTTTTAACTTTCATCCAAATATTTTCCTATGATATTAACATGGAAACCTAGAATTCAGGAAATTGTATTTTTCTTAGGATTCCCTTTTTAATATTTCAACCTAACATGTTTTATGCATATTAATTTTTTCAAAAGAAAAAGTTTTCCTATGATATGCAAGGTGAATTCCAAGAAAGCAGAGACCAAAATATTTCCCATGTTTCACATTGTGTTTTTTCAACCTGCCGAGTAAAATGACCCTTTCCTTGTGAGGTTTCTGGAATTTCAAGTCAGACAAATATAGATGATGTTTAAGGTCAGATATCTTTAATAATTAAATGAAGGAGTCTTCATGAAAAACAAGCAATGAAAACCCAATGTGAATAAATATCCTAATACTAATAATGTAGATGTCATTTAGGAATAGTAAACATTGTTTAAGGTCATGGTACGAAGACCCAAAGGGTGTTGATATTTAAGATCAAACAACATTGACTACATGCTTCTGTATTTTATGGTCACATTTATTAAACATAAAATGTGTGTGTAATAGTCTATAGGAAAGAGAAAGATGAAACCCAATTTGAATATAGAGCCCAATTATAGTAGAAAAATATCTTGGATTTATACACTTATTTTAAAGTTATAGTGCTCAAACTAGAAAATTTATAGAATTTTATGTATAACATCTTCCACCCAATGAGTGGGGAAGTCTATGTAGTGAGGGAGAGAAAAATAATATTATGTTAATGAGCACCGGATGTTATCCTAGACTTCCTTGGAAAAAATAGTCTTTCAATTTACGGTCATGAATATTAGACCATTTTATTAGGAATCTTAAGGTCACATGATACGAACTGTGTTTTTTAGAATAATTTTCAAGAAAGACAATATCAATGTAAGTCTTTATGAAACCAAATGGGGTATTTGACTCAAGTCTTGGGGTCTCCATGGGAGTCTAACCCCAAAATATTAACATTTATAAGATTATAATTCCGTAAAATTATTCTAATAATGGGTATAATGTAAAATTGTGTAACATTAATGGTATTTGAATCCCCTTTAATAGTTACATTATGAAAGGTGTAAATCATAACCTAAAAAACTCTAAATCAACTAGAAATGGAGAATAATGGGAGTAGGTTGACCATTATTAATAGAGGAAACCAGTTCCATGCAAAATATATATATATATAACACATGGGTTAGGGTGGACTTTTCCTTTAGGACCAAAACAACCTCTAGGGGTGACATCCTAGTCTCAAATGGAAAAAAAATTCGTTGTTAAACCCTAATGGGCCCCTTTAGATCAATATATCCATGTTTCTAATATTTATATGAAAAAAGGAACCATTAAGATTAATCATCTTAGTGTTATGAGATGAAAATAGGATTATATTGACTTAGAGCATACTGTTCAATGTTGAATTAAAACTTTAATTATATGCAGTATGTTCATGTATAAATGGATATTAAAGAAGGGTTTGATAACAATAAATGTTAGAACAACATTTACTGAACACATTCTCAAAGGTAAGGAATAAAACTTGAGATTATTGAGTACAAAATATATTAAATGGATGGATTATTAAGTACACAATCTATTAAATTGATGGTATACTCAATGTAAAGAGGTAGTATTTTTGGAAATGGAAAGGTACATATGGCATATCTTAAGTTCAATTTTGAAGGGAATGTAAGTTCTAGCCAAAGATTTTCAATGGTAGGGGGTTCTAGGGAGAATTTCATGACTTTTTATGGGGACATATAGTGTCCCCACAAGTTTTTTCATTTTTCAATTCATGATCATCCTTTTCCTAAACCATGGAAGGGAATATAATATCAATCAGATACTTGAATTTTTTTCTGGTTTTTCTTTATAGGTTTTCAATATGATAGACCTTTTTTTATCTTTTGATTTTCAGTTTAAGGTCTTGTAATTTGGACAATAGTGGGATAGATTTTAAGGTCGCATAACTTTGACCAAATTGGTGACATAGTCCATCTAGAAAAGGTTATGGATAATACATCAGGAATTGAGGTCCCATTTCTAAAATAGACTACCTCAATTAGTGGTGCACATAGTTTTAAGATCAATATTTTTAGACCAATTTTATGGTTGGGACTAGGATAAGATATCATAGAGTCACTATCTATCCTAAGAGGATAGGAATAAATTTATATATAGTTCTTATAGAGAAGATTCCCATATATTTCTAGATTATATATAGGAAAGGGAAATTTTTATATTTTATCACGGTACAAGATCGATACTATCAAAATCTCCATATATATTATATGGGATAGGAAGTCATGATTACTTTTAGAATGGGGGTGTTTATCCATATCATAGATTAGATGTAAACCATGTTCCAGAAACCCATACACATATTCATCTTGAATATAGGGAATGGGTAGTATAGGTTGTCCTCATATAAGAAATTTAGGGTTATACAGGATAGATCATATGTCATGCAGTTCAACATCCAGGGACAAGGACTCAGATGTTTTGTAGTTTAGGGTGATGTAATGAGGAACTTGTGTTATATTGTTTGACAAAATATATCTAGGATTAATTTTGTATGGTTTAATATCATATTACTAGGACATTTTGATCCAATGTGAATATTATAAAAATTATATTTTGAAAAACCTTAGATTGTTTAAGGGTTTCTAAATATATGGGAAATTTTCATCCTTGTGTGGAATTATGGACCAACAACCATAGGTTTGGGGTTCTAACATAGATATAAATCATATGTAATGAAGGTCATTATCATGGACTAAACCATTATAAGAAGGTTAAGTTCATGCATGGTGGACCAAATCATTATATATTTTATACTCATACAACATGGATCCTCCTTAATGGAATTTATATATCATGAAGGAATAAAATATATAAATATTATTAACCCCTTTTAAAATTGGAAAATAGTTAAAGTAAATCACATACTCCTATTTCTAAATTGTGTCTGATGGAATGATTACTAGTAGCCATAGGTTGACTATAATTAATGGAAGAAACCATTGTTTCATCATCAGGGAATAGCTCATGTGGTTAAGGTGGAGCTTCCTCCATGGGAAAAAATTCCTAATAGTTACATCATAAGATAAAAGGGTAAAATATCTTATTCACCATCAAATCCTAGTGGGTTCCCTTAATGTCAATAAATCCTTACTACTAGTACTAATATAAAAGATCTAACCAATAGGATTAATCAACTTAATAATTTCAGATTAAAATAGGAGTATATTGACTCAATTCATTGAGTTATTTAGATATAAAAATGCATGAATTATTTTGGGAGGAATAAGGGGTGTTCAAAAGGTTTTGGAAAATTCCATGAATTCACCATCACATTCAAGATAGGCTCTTTGTGTGGTAATAATAATCCCTTACTAAAAGGAAGAATCGTTTAAACATCACAAAGAATGGATCTATGACTAAAGATGCAATAGGGTATTCTTGGTCATTCTTTAATATCCTCTATGATTTACCTCTACATGTAGTTTATAGTCATATGGGATATAACTTTCCCCAATAATTTAATGTTCTTATGGATATGATCGAATTTGTTTTACAATTTAACATCATGTGATAAGGACTTGTGGAATTTGGTTTAACATCATGTGGTGGAGATGAATATTCCATGCAGTTTATAGATATAGGATGAGTAACTGTTTCAAGTAGTTTAAACTCATGTGTATTGGTCTTTTATAAACACCACATGAGTAGAGAAGAGCATGTTTAATAGGTGTAAAATCAAAATAGTTTTGGGCTTGGTCTAAAATAATAATTTCAAGAATCACTATATATCCCATGATATAGGTTTCAATCCACACATATTACAAGAAATAGATTTAACTTTCATCAAAATAATTTTTGGTAGGGGTAAAATGGTTTCATTTTAACACTGGTCTATGAAAGGAGGGTCCTAACATGAATAAGGAAGTCAAAAGGTTTTGGTATTTTGACATCACTCTATGGGGTTGCAGGTAAAACAAAAATTCAACCATGTATCATATATGGATATGGCTCTAATGTTAGGATATTAGGCCATGAATTGTAATCCACTCAAATTTGATTAATTTATTATAATATGGATCAAAAATGTTTTTTATTTTATAGTAATACAATAAAGAATTAGGTCTCCCTATTTTGGGTATCATGCAACTAAATCGTGAAAATAGAAGTGATCAACCAAAACCTATAATATCACATGATTTATACTCAGTGTGGAAAACAATTAGTGATTTGAAAATTACTATTATTTTTATTGAGTTCATAACATGGATTAACATTATCGATGCAGTTTAGTGTAACACATAAATGACTAACATGTTGTGTAGTTTATAGTCATGTAGAAAGGACTTTAGGTCGGTTTTGTGTGGAAATAATTAACACATTAAGCGTAAAATATTTTCCTAGTGTTAGGTAAGGAAAAGACCCAATGTTTATGAGATAAGGGTCTTTCAGAAAGATAGGGTGGGGGTATTTTTATCATTTTCATTTGGACTCATTTTATGAATTTTTTGTGTCACTATGTATCCCATGGTATGGGAATAAAGCCAAAAATTGTTCTTGTAAATTCCCCATATAGATCCAGATCATATGTGGAGAGATTGAATTTTATAATTTTGATAAAGCATCAAAACAACAGAATGGATTAATGATTCTATATTAAACCATATTTTTGATATGAAACAAAAAATCTTTGTTGAGTTTGGCATAAGAATTCAACACATCAGTATGTGATGTAAACTCTAACATAAGGGATTCCTTGGATGATCATAACCATTATATTTATAATTAAATTGACTAGGTACCCTATGCAGATTGAGGTCACACAAAGGGGATTTAGGGATTTTAAATGTTTTTTATATAGAATAAACCCCCTTAAATTGTTTTAGGTCATGTATGAAGGACCAATGATTTTATTCCATTTTACACCATACCAATAAGATATTAATTCTTATTACTTTAGAATGGAACATCTCAATCACTCTAATCGATACAATCAACCATAACCCCTAAGTTCACATGTTCCAAGTTTGATGTGAGAACTAAGGGGTAGTTAGAGAACTTATCATATGATGCAAGAGTGAAAAACAAGGATAAGTGGGACATGGTTAGAAGGTCACATTGACAACTATAAGAGAAACTATAGTATGATTTTATGGATTGACCTATTGTAAGAGATCTGGGTGACACTATGTATCTATATAGAAAGAAATCAATCCAAATATAGTCCATATAACATAGTCCCTATGAGATCATACTCTTACATATAGATGCGCTCATTTCATTTTCTATATAGATTTGGATCATGTGTATTTAATGTCCAATGAAATGGAAAATACCCCTATATTGAGAAGAAAGGAAACTTGATGCGGATGAGGTCTCAGTTCTAGTATGTGATGAGATAACTTTTTCTTAGTGCAGGGTTATTATAGAAAACTAAAAATAACATAGTAAACCTATACACTTACAACCCTCTATTCTTATCTATATCACAAGTAAAATAGATTGATGACATTTAAAAGTGTCTATATGTCGTGAAATTTGTTATCAAATGAAAATAATAATGGTGTTATGTAGTTTATGTTCTTATTACCTAGAACTATACTATGTTGTTTAACGTCATGCATATCGGACATTATGGACCATCATGAAATTATAAAAAATAATTCTTGATGAGATTTGTCATGAAATTTAATGACTTTTCATTAGGACTATGACAATATAGTTTAATTTCTTGAAGATGTTATTGTATGTTATATATTTTAGATTTATCTGGTTGGGACTTCTTGGGTGTCTATGTGGTTTAACTTCATGAATCTAGGATGTTAGGTTATGAATTTTAGAGTCATGCATCCAGTACCATGATTTCATATAGTTTAACATGATGTGATAAATACTTGGATGAATGACATAACATATTAAGAGATAAGATTTTATTTTGGAATGAGAATCGATAATATGTGTACCAATTGGTTCTTAGGATTCTCTAACTCTATCAAGGAAAAATTTATCTTCTTTTGGATCCAATATTTAATGACAAATCATTATTCAATTTTATATCCCAAAATTCATTGGTAAGTAAAATAGTTTGGATGAGCTTTCTTGACCACAAAATAAGGTCTCCTAATATGCAAAATATTGAGAAGGTTATTTGAAAATGAATATGTGAAGCATGTATCAATATACTTTTGATTAATGTAATGGAAATCTTTGTAAATGTAACAGAGATATTAATGTTCTCGATTATTTGATACACTTTTCTTAATCTTCCTTTGGTTTTCACATGGCTGAAGATAATACTTGGGTGTCAATTTCCCCAATATATAATCATCTATCTGCTTATGAATCCAATACTTGAAAAAAATGACCTCTTGATTCTATGACATAACATTGATGTTAGGGGAAGTAAATAGAATGGTATCTCAAATATTACCCATAATCTATCATTCCCACTATCCTCAGGAGTGTAACTAAATTATCATCAATTTCTAAGGAAAAATATCTGGGAACTTTCATCGATTGAAAGAAATATACCATGCTTTATATTCTATAGAGGAATAGATGATAGTGGCTCTTATTCTAAGTACAATATATGCCTTTATCATCATGAGAATGTGGATGAATTTTATTTATTGGAGGATGTTCCTATATCATGATAAATTTTGGGGTATATGTCAAAGATATTATAGAAATTTAATTCACCCAATGAGTTGGTGGAAATAAGAAAAAACCAACCCTATGGTATGGATTGAGGTGCAATGATTTCCATAATTCACTTGGTTTGGTGGTGAAAATAAGAAAACGATTCTATCCTGGTGGGCAAGGTTACTTAACCATAAGGATGAAATTTTTAGAAGAATGTTGTTATTTCACAATGGTGAAAATATACCAGAATATATATAATTACTTTATGGAGATCCTCATTTTACTTCTCCAACTGAGTGATCTTATTTCAACCCAGTCATTTTTATATATATTATTACATGATATCTAATATAAATATCCATTAAATATGAAACAAATATCAAAAACATCATTTTATTTGGAAGACATGGAATATTAAACATCAACATGAAAATAAATATTCTTTATTTTGATCTCCATAATGAGATCATAAATCCATTTGGCCTCATGAAACTATATGGGAGAACCGAGGGAATACATAGACAAAATGGAGGAGCTAAAAAGCCCAGTATGAGAAAAAATGTGATAAAAAATCTTAACATGTGAGACAATTGTATAATATAATAAAATAAAACCGAATTATTACGATTAATTACCTAGGGGAATAACATAAATAACTAGGTATCATAAGATCATGTTAACATAGTAAATGTGGTAGCAACTCAAAATATGACATGAGCATAAGTTAAGGCTAATTTCCAAGACAACATCAAAGGGTGGAAAGAGTCCCATTGTGGATTGGGTTTACTTTTAAATTAATTGGATTGCTATATACATTCACCCATAATATATTCTTCATAATTATTTTTTCCAAAAAATTAAATCAATCAAAATGCATAATCATAAGAGTAGTCAATTTAAATAAATGGGTTGCATAATCTTGACTCATATCATTATAAAATAAAATATCATAAATATTCCAAAGAGAAGAATGAATTAAATATTTTATATGTTAATATATAAGAACCTAATCTTAGGTCTCAAAAAAATTACTTAGGAATAAAATTTTTGAATTGGAGTAATAAAAATGGATTAAGGAATATAAAAGTTTCCCTTAATCATTTTTGAATTTAAAGAAGGAAATTGATAAATGAATTTATATTATTTATTAACCCATAATATTAAAGTATAATTAGAAATGTATATACTAAAGAGAAATATATAAAAAATTTATAAGGAATACATAACATAAAAGTGAGCAAGAAGGTGATTTAGAGAGAGAATGGACATCACCTAGTGAAAAAGGGTTGTTTGGAGATATCTTTTACCATTAGTATCTTCTTTCTTCACATGTGTTAAAAAATTATAGATAATAAATGTTTATTTATTATAAATTTACTCTTGAACCATAATAATATATAATACTATATATTATTTTCTTATAAATTCTTACAACCCTTTCATTGATAATCCTTTATTAAAATCATTATTTTGTGTGATAACTCCTTGGTTTTTTAATGCATGTTTTGGTTTGGATGTCTCGATATTTTTTCATTAATCATGGTTCATTAATAAAAATAATGTTAAAAATAATATGAATATACTATATAATCATTATATATATTCATTCATAAAATGTAGATATAAAAAATGAATTACACCGTTCATGGAGCAGGTAGGTCGTACGTATGCATGAATATAGTTTCCAATTTTTATTGATGGAATGAATGAAAGTTAAATAATAATTTATCTTTCCAAAATCATTATAATATCATAAATAATGTATATATTTATTAAATACATCATTATAACCAGTTGTGAGATTCTATGGTTGAAAATGAATTACATCAATTCTCGAGGTGGGAGTCCTCCATACACACAAATGATGATTTTCCCCATTTGAAGGAATATTATACGGATTTTGGTGATTAAATTAACATTATAAAAACTTATTACCTATAATATATATGTTTTATTATTTCATAATGTTTTAAAATGTTTTTGATGAGTTATAAGAAGAAACAAAACTAAAACATCCGTTCAAAAACTATAACTCTTCTTCAGACAACTTCATTTTATTTACACCTTAAACCCTCTAAGGATTTTATTATAAACAAAACATGACCACTAAAACTTGTTTGGGAATGTTAAGAATCGTTTTGGGTGGGTATTTTCCAAAATAAATGGCCTTCTTAGTGTGAATGAAATAGGAGTGGTGGTGCCCTTCTTTAAGTGTGATGATGGGGACTCTTGGAATTACATAAAATATTAAATGAATGTAAATTAATTTTAGTATAAAAAAGGATTCAAAATAAAATAATTAAGATATTTTATGATTATGGGTTGAAATAATATCGTCAAATAATAGTTTTAAATTTTTATATTACGTTCGTACCCTTATCTGTGTTTTAACCCACATTAATACTTTGGAGAATTATCGTGATAACAAAGTTTAAACTATTTTGGGTAAATATCATAACTATAAAAGAGAAATTGGCCCATTAATGTATCATGGTTGATATTTTAAAAGATATACCAATCACTTTTCTGAATATAAAAATTTTTAGAATTTTAAATCATTTAATAAAATATTATTTCATATAATATAACATTAATGTCATTTTTGGAACTATTCATTTAATTTGACTTTGAAAAAATAGGAAGAAAATATAATTAAAATATAACACTTTAAAACATCTATATTTTGTTATTTTTCCCTAAAAATTTAAAGGAGCACTATAATCCATTCAAATTATATCACTTTTTACATTTTTAATATAATTAATTTTTTTCTATTAATTAAATTAATATCATGTCAGAGTTGCGTAAGAATTTAAGGTAATTATTTCATCCCTAAAAATTAAAAAAAAATTACCATTATATAAAAATAATTTATTATTTAAATAATTAATTAAAATTAAACATATTATTTCTTTATCATTTTCAAAAAAATATTATAGAAATTAAAAGCAAAAAAAGGCATTTTACATTATCTTTTATTAAATTATTATAAAGGTCCAAATAAAATACATATAGAACCAAGTTTCCATATTTTATAATCATGGATGGAAATTATTGAACTAAACTTATCCTATTTAATAAATTAAAGTGTTTTGTTTATTTACTCAAAACCTTAATTACTTGATTTACCCATTACGTGGTGACAATTAATTGCTATGGTGACTATTAATAATGACCAAAAAATAAGGGTCTTATTTAATAAATTCTTAACTTATTATTCCAAATATGGAATACATTTTCAATATTTAATTCATAGAAGTGACAAATATTAATTTAATATAAAAACATAAAACACAACGAAAAATAGTTTTTTCCCAAAAAATGTCTTTTATGTATAAGAATGATTTTATACAAAATTCAACTATAAAATTTGTTCCAAAGATCATAATAGGATTGTGTTTAATAATAATGGACTAATTATATTTTACACTAACCCAAAATAAAATTTTATTATGTAAATACTTAAAAAGAAAATATAATTTCAAATAAAAATATGCACATTTCACTATTTATTGAAAAAGAAATATTTTCTAAAAAAATTACAATAATTCACCCTAAAATAATTTTAATATGAAAATTTCAGAATTTATTATCATTTGAAAAAATACAATTACAAAATATCATAAAATTAATTAAATATTTTCTCCAAAAAATAAATACAACTCATCTTCAATTAAAACTTATTTTTTAAAGCGTAAAATGTTTGTACTAACAAGTTAGTGATTATTTCCTAATAATTATTCAATAATTTTTTATTTTTTTTAAAATTTATATATATCTTTCATAATTTTGTCATTCCTATTCCTACCCACCAATTTAATGGATAGGTTTTAGCTATAATAATATTTCTTGGATCACTAATGCTAAGTGGTGTGTCTTCTATATGTTATTGAACGTAATGTTATTTTAAGATCTCTAGGTGTTATATTATTTCCCCCACCAAATAAATTTCACCCTCATAATTTTATATTACATACTAAGGTGTAAACTTGTGAGGATACATCTACTTCATGTCTTCCTCCATCTCCCATTTTTCCTCCTCATACATATGGTTTCACCATAGTACTTTTACTAGGTGAGTAGTCATATTGTGTAGAAATTTCTCCCTTGAGTACAATTTATTCACTAGATATTCCTTATAATAGATATAATTTTATAGTTATTCCATCTTTTAATTTAGTAAATGTTATGGCTCTGTTATGTACTTATTTTAGAGAGAAATGTGGAATGCATCATGTACTTGAGAAAGGTTTTGTGGGGGGAAAGTTGATAGGACACAGATCTAATGAAATTGAGAATCTCAAAGGGTTTGATGTACCTGGGACTTAGATTTCTCATATTCTCATATCTTAAGACTTTCGTCCATAGATATATATAGAGGAACACTTTATCTCCAACATCAAACTCTATTTATCATCAACAATTATTATAATTTCTATTCTGTTGGCTTTGAGAAGCCTTGACGTATTTCTCAATGGTCTTGAACTTTTCTTACATTTCATTAAATATTTTAGATCCTAACAGCTTACACTAACCAAATTCAACCCAATATGAATGTTTTTTATATCTCTCACTAAAAATGGATTCATAGGGAGCCAATTTAATTCTTGATTGAAATATATTATTGTATGAGAACTCAACTAAAGGAAGATGTTGACAACATCCTTCTTTGAATTTCATTGAGTATTCTATCAACATGTATTCTAGTGTTTGTATAGTCCATTCATATTGGTTATCTATTTGGTGGTTATACGTCATAATGAAGTTAGACATAGTATTTTTAGCATATTAGATACTCTTCTAGAACTTGGAGGTAAATATTGAATCTCATTCAGATATAATCAATAGTGGTGTTTCATATATCCTCACCACCTCTCTGATGTATATCCTTGAAACTTGATCGAGTGATATTCTCTCTAAAATATAAATAAAGTGATCAATCTCTATAATATTTTCCACCACAAACCATTATATCATTATTTACTCTTGATAAATTTAGAAGATGAATAAAAAATTACATGGGGATGTTCTCCCATTTCCATGTAGGTATGGATAATGGTTACATTATCCCCTTATAAATCTTTCTTCCATCCTTTACTTTATAACATACTAAACACTTTTATTTGCATTATATGATCTCTATTTTTATATTTTACCACCAATAGTTCCTTAGAGATCTCAACACATATTCATTATCCTTGGGAGGATGGAGAAGGTTGATCAATGTGTAATATTCAATAGCTTCTTCTTTATCTCAAGAGTTGATGGAACATAGATTCATGAACCAAATAATAAAACACCCTTTTCATCAATTTTAACTCCAAGGATTTTTCTATTTATATCTTCCACCTTCATTGGAATTTCCACATCATCTCTTTGAGTATCCTTATCTTCTATAGAAGGGATGGTTGAGAAATAATTTGATAAATTAATTATGATGTTACATCATTTATGATTCCCATGTCCATTCTCTTCAAGTCTAATAAGATTGGATCCTTCTCAATTCTCATCATTAATAAAGTTTCCAGATCCTTTATACTTATAGAATATAAAAAATTGTGTTAATTCACAGGATGGTGATTCATTGAGTAGTAATAGTCCTTGAACAATTATAACTGTATTCACTAGTGAACATTATCCTTTTTCTTCATGAATATTTATTTGAGGCTCGTATAATCTCTATATATTTCAAAATTATTCCCATATTGATAATAAAACTATATTTTCAATAAAAAGATCATGACTTCTGACTCTATAACATGTTCTTGATAGTTATTCTCAAGAACTTTCAACTACATTAAGGCATAGGCTATTAATTTTTCATTTTACATTAGCACATAGTCCAAAACGTACTTTGAAGCATTATAATATACCATGAAAAGTTCCAAACTTGAGGGTAATGTTAGGACTGGTGTGGTGATAAACCTATTTTTCAACTCCTTAAAGCTCTCTTCACATTCATATGTCTATAAAAACAATATTACGCCATTCTGAGTTAGCTCGGTTAGTAGGTTATAAATTTCTTGGAAGTTTATCACAAATCAAAATTTGTACCTAGATAGTATGAGGACACCACAGATCTCTATTATAGATGTTGGTATGGGTCACTCCTCAATTTCCATTATCATATAAGGGTCCATTGATATCCCTTTTCTAGTTATAAATTTCTCCAGGAATGGTACTTCCTCCATCCTGAACCCACATTTACTATACTTTTCATAAAGATTTTCTTTTTTCAATGTCTTTAGTATAATATTAAAATTTTCCTCATTCTCTTCCTTTATTTTGGAGTATATTCGACTATTATATTTAAATAAAACAAAAAAAATTGATGAGGTACTCTCAAAATAATCCATTAATTAATTCAATAAATATTGTTGGAGCATTAGTGAGTATGAACGGATCACTATGAACTCATAGTGTCAATACCATGTTCAAAAGGTATTTTTGGGAATATCTACCTTATTCACCTTTAATCGGTGGTATCTTGATTGGAGTTCTACCTTAGAGAAATATCAGGCCCCACATATTTCATTTAACAAGTCATCTATACAAGGTAGGGGATACTTTTACTTTATCTTAATTTTTTTAAGTTCATGATAATATATACAAATGCATATTTACCTATCCTTCTTCTTGAAAAACAGGATTGACACACCCCATTGTAACTCCTAGACCCCATAATTCTGGAGCGAGTGCATTACTTTATTACATTAGTATGATTACAAAGAAATAAAATCCCAAAAAACAAAATGTTTAACAGTTTTGGAAAACAATATTTCATACATGATCCCCATTTTACATTTGGAAATAGAACATAAAACATGATACATAATAGAATGAAATGAATAGAATCCTTGAAAACTATTTCAATGATTTCTTCTTCATAGCCCAGGGAAGGGAAAAAAGATAAGTTTGAGATAAAATTCTCAGTAAGGGTAAGTAAAATGGAAGTAATATTTAATCAATGAGAATAATCATCATGGAAAGGTAAATAATTGATCACACATGACATAAAAATATAACGATAAGGCATAATCAATATGGAATGGTAGATAACTAAAACACATGTCATTTAATCAATAATCTGAGAATGAAAATGAATCCAAAGATATATTAAAGAAAAATATCATGGATAATAATTATAGCTAAATTTTCAGTATAGTCGTTTCTTAATTATTAGATTTCATGTTTCCTAGGCACCTGATACCTTTACTGTCATGATTTGTTCTCAAGATAGATTAAACTACTCTGATTTGGCCAAATGATTAGTCTCATGTGACTACAGATGCATTAAGGGGGTTTAATTAACTGGTCTCTAACCCGTATAGTGCAATTCCAACACATTCCTCATATATTGAATAATTGATTTAATTAATGAACAACATTTCTTATCATCAAATATCAATATTGAGTAAAATATACAGATTTATCCATATTTCAAATAATTTTTAAAGTGAACACCATATAAAAAATATTATTTTATTTAGGAAATAATAATATCCATTAAATGATAATATCGATATTTAAAATGTAATTTTCAATAAAAATGATCATAATCAAGTGATTGTTTCAAGAAAAAGATAACAATAACAAAAATAAAGTGATATTAAAAAAAATATCTTTTACCACTTGGTAATTTTCAGGTCAAACCATCTTGGATGAGTTAGTTCAAAGTGAAACATAAAATACCACGAATCATGAGTGAATCATGATATCAAATGAAAAATGTGTATTATATACACCGTATTAAAGTGAATTAGTGTATAATAACAAATAAGTCTCAATGGAATGTAAATTCAGATGAAATATCTTACCTTGCATTTCCTTTTGGGTGAACATAATTTAACATTATGTAAAAGGGTATTAAACTTTTTAATAACTTATAACAGAACCATATTTATATTCTTAATATCATATATTATCTTCTTATAATATTTTATTACATTTTTTACAATCCTTAATTATTTCAAATATTTCGGGTGCTAATTGCCTAGTTTTTTTAATATATTTTGACCTGTTATTTTTGTTCTTATTAATTTTATCCCTATTTAATAATATAAATAATGTAAACCATGATTCAATTATCATATATATATTCATTATATATATATATTTATAAAAATCCATAATGTTTTGAGATAGTAAATAAAATTCTCCGTACACAGAGATTGTAGGTCGTACGTACACTTTAATTCTACGGAATGAAGTTATTGAATTCCCATAAAATTTAAAGCATAATGGTATGTGTTATATAAAAATTAAATAATCATAAATATATCATAAATATCTTATATAACATAAATAATCTATAAATACATTATTTTTTAAACCTTGAAAGGTGGTAATAGAAGAACGAATGACATTAGTTCACGAGGCGGTAGTCTAGTATAGACACGAATGAGGATTGTGTATCATATTTGATGGGATGTGTGTAAATTTATAGGCAAAAATATTAACACAAAAACATATAAGTAAATTTATTATACTAATCTAAGTATAATATCATGATAAAAACTAATTGAATGGCCTAGAATTAAATTAAAAAAAAGAGATCGTTGAAGAATGTTACCTCTTATTCAGGTAACTCCTTTTGGTTTATACCAAAAGACATCCTTGGTTGGATTTATGAATAAATTTAGGATTCTCAGAGTAGTGGAGGGATTTTTTTTATTTTATTTTGGAATGTTTTGGATGATAAAAATAGATTTTTATGTAACGACCTAGGTAATTTCTTAACAATTTTTTTTTTAATTTCAGAATTGAATAGTTAAATTCCTTATAAATGTATAATGAAATAAGTGGAATTTATAGAAATTATATAATTTTAAAAAATATAATATTAACATCACCTAACACAGTATAAATAAAATTTATCCATCTAATAAGTGAAAACATGATATATTTATATCATTTAATAAGTAAATAATTTTTAAAAAGATTCTAAGTGAGTGTTGGTATTTCTATGAGTCGTAAATATTTAATTACACTTTTATAATTATTATAATGATTTAAATGAAAATATATTTTTATAATTTAGATTCATAAATTATTATTTTTTAACTTTTTATTGTAGGATAATTTTATGATATTTTAATTAATTTTTCAAAGTGTTAAAAAATATGTTATAGTTTTAAAACTCTAATTTTTCAAATAAATTATAATTTTAATTAAAAGTTAAATTTATAATATTTTAAAAAAATCGTAAAATAGAGTTAATTTTTAATTATTCACATTGAGAAATTGTTAGGGTGAATTTTTGGTATTTTTCTAAAATATATGAATTTTGTGAATAATTAAATACAATAATTTACGGTATATGTGAATTATAAGTTAATAAATTATTCCTTGAGTTATCACTGACATAAGAACCATAATATCTAACCCACCTTCATTATTTTAAAATATTTAGTCATAATTCTCATACTTATCATATTCTTGAGCTAAAATTATAAACTAATGAATAAAATAATGAGAAAACACCCCTCTCCTCTACTATAAATACCACCCCTCACCACCTCTTCTCCTCACACCTCAATGTCTTGTATCTTGTTTGATTTCTACCCAATTCCCTCCCCAATACTATTACCTACATCCAAGACCTACTAGTCTCACTAAAATTCCAAAACCAAGGGCCTTAATGAGGTTCTTAAGGAGGAGAATTTAAGAGGTAAAATACTCTTTCATTTTCTTGTTTTTTCAATTCCTTTTATTTTCTTATACTCTACTCACCTCCCATTATCCATGTGGCATGAAAACTCAAGTATATTATATATACTATAATTTTATCATTTTATTTAAAAAATTCAACATCAAACTTCTTATTCTCCCCTTTTTATAATAAAAATGATAACATTGTTTGTGATGTATCTATTTACCACCATCATGGATGATACAATTTGATTTTTCATTAGCACCATATAGGATGATCCTAAAACCATTATTATGGTTAAATAATTTTTTATTTTATTAATTATAATTAATTTAATTTTCTAGGACCAATATATAAACATGATATTGAATAAAATGATATAAATTCCTAAAGATCTTAAAAATCACCAAAATAAATTAAATCATTTTCATTAATGTTTTATCTAATGATTTATACTAATATCAGAATAAATTATATATACTATCATTTAATATTTTAGAAACATATTAACACTATTTCATTCCACTTTTTGGGTTTTTCTTCTATTAGACAAGAAAATCCATAATGAACCAACCATGAAATAAATGCACCTGAAACAATGAAAATAACAAAATATTATTAATAACTGGGTTAAAATATGTCAGAATAATATCGTATAATTAATTATAAATTTGAATATGGTTATTTAATATATTAGTAGAACTCTTTAAAACATTATACAGCATGTTTGAAAACGTTTTAAGTAATAAAAACCAATGGTAAGGGAATTCTTAACCCAAATTACATTCTTTGGGTTAACCTTATACTTTATTGATTATGAAATACTAAGATAATTTATGAAATTAAATTTTATTACATTATGTTGTATTATGTTTATTTTCAATTTATACACATATTCTGTTTTTTATCAATCCTCACTTCAAATATTTGATATTTTAAAGGGAATTTTCTTTAAAATCCTCCTTTGATTTATCATTTTGTAAGGAAATATTTTTATGATCCAAGTAATAATTTTTTATTTTTATGATCTGGTTCTTGGGAATTTTTTATAATGATGTTTGGGACCTATATATCCCTCCAATGCATTGGTTATGTTTATGTTGTAGTTCGATTGTATGATTACCACAAGTGTAACTATGATGTTTACACCATAAGTTAGCCACAGGGGTTTCATTATAAGATTTTCATGAGGGTTACATTTTAAGGTAGACATGAGGTTTATAATTCATATGGCAGCTCTGAGGGTTACAATATTAAGTAAGTAATTCCCCAAGTTACCAATATATTTTTCTTTTTGTTTTCTATGTTTTAGTGAAATTTCATGTTTTCACAAAGTATGTATATATTAATTTAAAGGTGATAAGTATATATTGTGAAAATTATTTCATATGACATCTAGCTCTGGGTAAAATATGAAAAACATACTCATTTTTGTTCAAATTTTCAAACTATTGGTCATGTCAAAGATACATTTCATAAAATGTGGTCTTCTCTTATTTCTATACATAAGGGAACAGTGAGACACTTTATAGATATAAATTGATGAGTCAGATATTGTAGAGTAATGTGGAACCTATAGGTGAAAGGAATGATTCTGGGAAGAAACTTGTATCTAGGGATTTAAAGGGGCAGGCTTCTTCCTCGGATATGTCGATTGGTTCTATATGTTTGGGTAGCCCAATTCCTTCCTCAAGATATTTTCACCAAGCGATAGAATTAAAGGAAAGTACTAGTCCTATCTTGGATGGGAATGTGTAGGTGGATTCATATGCTCTCTATGTGAGTAATGTTGTTATTCTGCAGGAAATGGTTATTATAGATTATGGGCTGACATGATAGAGATTTTAGAGGATACCTCTCCTCAGTATCTTTTGGGGAAATGATTCATGCAACTAATGACCTCTGATACTTTATCCCTTTAATATGATTCTCTCAATAAGGATAATCCTCAGTAAAAAGATTATTTTCATTAGGAGATCTAGAAAATCATGAATTCCACTATACATAAATGGGTGAACATCTCTGATGATGAAAGGATGAGTGGTGGCATCCTTCTCAATGCATTAGGCAGTGGTGGGCATCCCTCTTTTAAGGATGCAATCATTTATGGTAAGGAAAAGGTAGTTGATAGCAAGGGTTCACCCCTAACCCTTCAAAAACAAGGCCTTGAAAAGACTACTCTAATGTACCAAGAAATGTGTCTACCAGATCATCTGTTAAGGTTTCAAAGAAGGAAAGTGCATAAATCCTTAATATCCTTAATCTGTGTAAGTCACAATCTGAATGGGTAACTACTGATGATTTTGAATACGGAAATGACATGTTCTATTATGATCTTTAGATATATTTTATGATGGATGAGGGAAAGTTTCTTTGTTTGACCCCATCCCTTTCTTTTATACATTTTATTTATTTTTAATAAATGGTTTGAGGTTATACTTCATGATGGACTGGTCTAGTAATAATGGATACTATTTAAGTTGTATCCACTATGTATGCTTTAGGGTTGATATGTATGAATAATGTCCAAATTTTCTAAAACTCTAAACCTAAAATACCTTTGGGAATATAAGTTAGTGAATTATAATATAATTTATTATATTGTGTAATGTTTAATGTTGGGTCGTTATAGTTGGTATCAAAGAAGGGTTTAGAAAAAATTTGGGTCTAGGATGATGTTAATAGAAAACCATAATTGATTTTTACCTTATGGTTAATTTTAGATGGCATAACATTTTAATATTACCATTTTTTCTTCTAATATATGTTTGTTCTAAATGGTTTTCTATAGAAGAAATAGGGAAGTTATGGTAGGAAGACACAAAGAGGATGATGTATTTCTAAATCTGCAACCTGGAATGGCGGAACTTAGAACAGAATAGTTTGTGAAAGTAATGGCTCAGTTTATGATGGCTATAAACCATGGTGGAATCAATAAAATAGATAAAACAATGCTACTATAAATGAACATGATGTTAGTTTAACATTTTATGAGGCAACACCCTTATACTTTTAGTGAATCTTCTGACCCATTGGTAGCTTAATGGTGGATTAAATCCCTTGAAAATATATTTGATGTCATGGGGTGTTCAGATAATCATTAGGTTAGTATTTTTATTAATCATTTTGAAGGTGAATCCAACCAATAGTGGTCAATGGTTAATAGTATCACGGATAGTGTGGAGATTGATTCCCTTTAATGGGGTGAATGTAAAAATATTTTCTTTGAAAAATATTTTCCTATGGTGGTTTGAATTAGGATAGAAATACAATTCCATGAATTGAAACAAAATGAGGAAGACATAGTGGTTCTATGTGAAGAAAACATCACCCGATTGGAAAGTTATTCTCTAAATATTATTTAATATCATGATAGTAAAATCAGTCATTTTTACTTAGGATTAAAATTAGTATACTGAAGGGCTTTGACATCCCGTGAATATAAAAGTTATGATAAACTTTTCTGATGTGTTGAGAAGGTAGAAATTGAGTTTACTGGTGATCTTGTGTACTTGTAAAAAAAGAAAAATAAAAGTTCCAAATGGAAAAAAAAATTGGTAATGATCAATCAAAATATAAAGGTAATAAAGTCAAGTTTCTTGTTTTAGGGAAGTGTGGTAAAAAGAACCCTAGGGAATCACTTAATAAATACGTGAAGTTTTTCTGATGTAGTATGTTTTAAAATATATCCCAATATTGCAATGAAAAATATCTTAGTGATTGTATTTTTAATTCTAATAAGAGAACTATAAAGTGATTTAAATGTGGTGAGATAGTGAATTATGCAAGAACTTACCCAAAAGAAGATCTAAATGATGGAAAGTAGCCAGATTATAAACAAAAAGTTACAGTCAGATCCTTTGCAACTACGTTAGCAGATGTCAGACCATCCAATGAAGTGGTATCATGTACTTTTTTTGTTTACTTGGATTTTTAAAATGTCTTGTTAGATATGGGGTCTACACATTCCTTAATTTTTGAGAAATGTTGTGGTAAATTAGATATTTCACCTCAATAAATGAGATTGGAACTTATTATTAAAACACTGAGGGAAATATTACAGAAAAAATGAATTATAGGAATCTTCCTAGTGTTTTTTGTGAGAATACATTACCTTAAATCATTGTTTTTTATTCCTTAGTAGAGTTTGATGATATTCTTGGTATGTTTTGGATTTTTGTTTATCATACTGAGATTTATTGTAGAGTAAAAGAGGTTGTTTTTTAGAAAGAGTTTAAATTTTTATATAATAGTAAACCCATACAGTTGATAAAGTATTAGAAAGATGAGAAACTATTAAAAGAGGGAAATCACAGTTATCTTGTTCATATTCCTGAAAATAAGGGAACTTATCAGAGGAATGATGTTTCAGTGGTAAATTAATAACTTGATCTTTTTATTGATTATTTACCTAGTGTTATACCAGATTGAGATGTTTAATTTACTATTGTATTAGTTCTTAATTCTAATCCAAATTGAAAACCCCCCATATCAAATGGCTAAAGTGGAACTTTTAGAATTAAAAAACTAGTTATAGCAGTTTCTATATAAATGTTTCATTCATCCCAGCACTTCACCATAGGGTTCTTCTATTTTATTTGTTAAAAATAAAGATTGTTGCATGAGACTTTGCATTGATTATATAGATTTTAATACTATTACTATTAATAATAAGTAATTATTTCCTCATATCGACGACTTTTTTGATCAGCTCTAGGGAGCTCAGTATTTTTTCCAGATTGAATTGAGATTTGGGTACCTTTATATGATGATGTTGGAGGATGAAATCCCTACAATAGATTTTCAAACTAGATATAGGAATTATGAGTTTGTTTTTATACACTCTGGGTTGAAAAATTCCACTATTGTATTCATGGATCTAATTAATATAATATTCTGTAAATATTTGGATAAGTTTATTATTATTTTTATTGATGTTATTTTAGTATTTCTAGAAATTTATGAGGATCATAAAAAAAATTTAATGACTTCCTTACAAACTCTAAAAGCAAATAAGTTATAGGGAAAATTCATAAAATGTGATTTTTTTTGCAACAGATTTATTTTAATGGGAACATTGTAAATGAGGATGGCGTAATAGTTGATCCCAGCAAAACAAAAGTGGTTGATGAATAGACAAAACCTACAAATGTTATAGAGATTCGTAGTTTTCTTGGATTACTAGGAAATTACTGATGGTTAGTTAAAAACATTTCATGGTTATATTTCCCACTAGATAAGTTAACACAACAAGGGGTTAAATCTTTTAGGAAAGAAGAATGTGATGTTTTTTTGAACTGAAGAAGAGATTGGTGAATTCTCCACATTTGGACATGACATCCAGAAAGGGAGACTTTGTTATCTATATTGATTCTTTTTTGAAATGAATTGGTTTTGTTCGAATTCATAATGATTAGGTAACTGTGTATGCTTCAAGAAAATTGAAATATCATGAAATAAATTGTCCCACACATGATTTGAAATTAGAAATTATGTTTTTGACTTTTAAAAATTAGAGGTATCATTTATACAGAGCCAAATGTGAAATATATACTCACCAAAAAAATTTAAATATATATTTACTCGGAAGGAATTAAACATGAGGCATAGAATATGGATTGAACTGATAAAGGATTATGATCTCATGATCAATTACTATCTTGTAAAAGAAAACAAAGTGGGGGATTCCTTGAGTAGAAAAAATCGTTCTACATTAACCATGTTATGTTCAGAATGTGACCCCTTGATTAATGATTTGCTGAATTTTGGACTGGAATTTGTTTGTCTATGAAATTACTCAATTCTATTTCATGTGTTGCTATAGTCATCTCTATCAGGCATAATTATGCAAGTGAAAAAGGAAGATTGTGTGTTACATAAAAAATTATAATTGGTGAAAAGGGGTAAGTTTCCAGAATTTAGCATTAATATTGAATTTTTTAAATATTTTTGAATAGATTATGTGTGCCCAGGAATTCCCATCAGAATAGATAATTATTGTGTGAAGCTCATAGTTCTCTATTTTCAGTAAATCATGGAATTACTAAGATGTACAGAGACCACTGGAATTATTGCTAGTGGGATGGAATGAAAAGAGATATTGTATATTTTATCGTGAAATGTTTGACACGTCAACATGTTAAAGAAGAGTTAAAACTACCAAAGGTGATTCTTCAAAATTTTCTAGTTCCAGAGTGGAAATGGGAAAATATATCCTTGGACTTCATAGTGTGACTACAAAAGACATCTCGAGGTAAAAATGTGATTTGGGTTACTGTTTGTCAGATGACTAAATCTATACATTTCCTTGGAATAATATGTATTTAGATCAAATTTTTATACCCTCCCTCAAAGATATTGTTATGTTACATGGATTTCTTCTATCCATTGCATCTGATCGAGATCTCTGGTTCACTACTAACTTTTGGAAAGGCCTTTAGAGGTCATTAGAAACTGAATTAAATTTAATCATAGATTTTGATCCCCAATCTGATGTATATATTGAGTGAAAAATTTATACATTGGAAGACATGCTTCAATATTATTCAATATATTATAAAGGAATTTGGGATCAACATAATTCTTTAGTTGAGTTTTCTTATAATAACAGTCTTCATCCAAGTATACATATGGCACCTTTTAAGGTATTATAAGGAAATTGAAGTTGAACACTATAATTTAGAGATGAATTCATGGAAATGAAGTTTATGGGACCATAATTAGTAGATTAAGTAACTGATAAGGTGAATATGATCCAACAATACATGAGATAATATCACAGGAGGCAGAAAGGTTATGCAGATAATAGGAGGAAAGAATTTTATTTTTAGGTTGGTGATCATGTTTTTCTTAGAATCTCATCATGGAAAAGTGTTATATATTTTGGTAAGAAAGTAAAACTAAGTCCATATCTCAATGGACCTTGTGAAATCGTGGATAAAGTTCAACCAGTCACCTACTGAGTAGCTTTTCCTCTGATTTTATCTTAGTTACACAAGGTTTTTCTTGTTTTGATGTTGAAAAAGTATGTTCTAGATTCATCACATATTATGAGCCTAGAATTACTTTATCTAGAAGAGAATATTTCTTATGAAGGGAAACCTATTTAGATTCTTGATCATAGAGAGAAAGTATAGTAAAATAAGTTAATTCACTGAGATAAAGTTTTGTGGAGAAACCACATAGTTGAAAAAGAAACATCGGAATCTAAAAATGTTATGAGGAAAATGAATAATCATTTGTTTAAAAATTAAATAAAAATTATGATGAAATATTTTCCAGAATGTGAGGATAATTTAATGACCTGAGTACTTATATAACAAATTACTTTAATTTTGGAATTAAATAATTAAATTCATTATAAATGTACGATGAAAAAAGTAAATTTATAGAAATTATAGAATTAAAAATGATAGAATAGTAACCTCACCTATGAAATTATAAATAAAATTTCTCTATCTTATAAGTGAAAAGAAGATATATTTATGTTATTAAATAAGTAAATAACTTTTTTGAAAATTATAATTGAGTGTTAGTATTTTTTTGAGTCATAAATATTTAATTAAAATTTTATAATTAATATAATGATTTTAAATAAAATATATTTTAATAAAATAGGTTCATAATTTTTTTTGTCTTATTATTATAAGATAATATTATCAAACTTTAATAAATTTTTTGAAGTGTTACAAAATGAGTTATAGTTTTGAAACAGTTATTTTTCAAATAAACTATGATTTTTATTTAAAATTTAATTTCTCATATTTAAAAAATTGTTTTAATAAATTGGAGTTAATTTTTGAATTCTACATGTCAAAAAATGTTTATGGAGTGTTTTGGGATTTTACTAAAATACATGAATTTTTGGTGAATAGTAGCATATGGTAATTTACATATATATATACATTATATGTTAAATACACTATTCCTTGAGTCATTTCTGATTAAGCACCATAATATAAAATCTTCTTTCATTATTTTAATATATTTTTGGATAATTCTTAAAAAATATTCATTGTATCGAGCCAAAATAATAAACTAATGAATATAATAATGAGAAAACACCCCTCTTCTCCACTATAAATATCACCCATCACCACCTATTCTCCTCACACCTCAAAGCCATGAATATTGTGTAATTTCTTCCCAATTAACTTCCTAAGCCTCTTCCCCACATCCGTGACCTATTGGCCTCACAAAAATACCAAGACCAAGGGCATTAAGTAGGTTCTCAAGGAGGGGAATTTAAGAGGTAACATCCTCTTTCATTTTCTTCTATTTTCTTTTCAATTCATTTTGTTATCTTATAATCAATTAACCTCCCATTATACAAGTAGAATAAAAACTATAGTATCTTATAAATATATTAGTTTTATTTTTTTTGATTCAAAAATTCATTATCCAACTTCTTCTCCTCTCACTTTTATTCTAAAAATGAGAACATTTTCTGTGATGTGTCGATTTACCATCGGCATGTATAATACGTATTCAATTTTCATTAGCACCTTTTATACTAGTCATAAAACCATTATTATGGTTAAATAATATTTTATTATACATATTATAAGATAATTAATGTTCTAGAACCAATATATAAATATTATATTGAATAAAATTATATAAGCTTTGGTGATCGTAAAACTTGCAAAAATAAATTAAATAATTTTCATTAATGATTTATCTAATGATTCATCCTCATATAATAAAAAATGATATATGGTATCATTTAAAATTATATAAACATATTAACACAATTACATTAAATATTATTTTTTATTCCATTCTAAAAAAATTCCATAATAAACCAACCATATAAACCACAAAATAAATGCACCCAAAACAATGAAAATAACAAAATATTATTAGTAAATGGGTGAAAATTGTTTAAAAATATCATATAAGTACTTATAAATATGAATATGGTCATTTAATATATTAATAACACTATTTAAACCATTATACATGAGGTCTTAACACATTTGAAGTTAGATGAACCTGAAGTAAGGGAATTCTTCACCAAATTTCCATTCCTTGGGTTAACATTATAATTTATTGATTATGTGACACTAAGATTATTTTTTAAATTAATTTTGATTATATTATGATGTATTATACGGATTTACAATATATACACATATTACTTTCTTTTTATCAATTCTCACTTAATATAAAATATTTTTAAGGTAATTTTCTTTAAAAATCCTCTTTTAATTTCTATTTTTATAAAATGAATGATTTTTATGTTGTAAGTATTATTGATTTATGATTATGTTATAGTTTTTGGGTATTTTTTATGATAAATGGTGGGACCTATATCTCCCTCTAATACAATGGTTATTTTATATTAGAGTTTGAATGTATGGTTACAAAAATTGTAACTAAGATGGTTACACCATAAGTTATTCACGAGGGCTACACTATAAGGTATAAGTGAGGGTTACATTATAAGGTAGTTGTGAGGGTTACAAATCATATGGTAACCAAGAGGGTTAAAATCTTAAGTATGTAATTCCACAAGTTACCTATATGTTTTTATTTATGTTTTAAATTTTTTATTGAAACCTCATGTATTCACAAAGTAAGTATATTTCACTTTAAGGGTGATAATTATATCTTGTGAAAATGATTTCATATGTTTAACAGTATTCATGGACTAACGATTACTTTTTCTATATCCCTTACTGTGATTTTTATGCCCATCCCTTGTTTATAAAACGTTTTTCATTGGTATTAAGTATGGTTAAGAGAAAAAAAAATAATATCTAAATGTTTTGAAGAATTCATGTTTTATTTAAAATTTTTAAATAATAGAAGAAATTTATGCTATTTTAGTAGTACCCACTTTGTATACTTGTGGGTTGATATGTTCAAATTATATCCTAATTTTATAAAACTCTAAACCAAAAAGATATTTGGGAATATAAGGAAGTGAATTATAAGTTGATTCATTATACTTTGTAATTTTTAAGGCCATGACATCATATTTTAGGTGTGAATAAGCAAGAGGGGTGAGTGAATTTTTATAGTGGAGGAATGACATTCTTTTAAAAAATTTAAAATGTAATTCTTCCCACAATTTTTCTATGTAAATAGGATCCAATAATAAACCAAATTAAATAAAATGGATTATATAAAATGGCTTTTGGATAAGTGTCTAGGTCATTTTTTCCCTTATGTTTAAGGTTTTGTCCCTTGTTAAGCTAATTTTTCTCTAAATCGTGGTAAATAATTTTAATTATTTCACTAATATTTTTTTGTAAAAAACTAACCTGATATTATTAGAAATTTTAAATTATTCTGATTCTAAATATGGAAAATATTTTTCCAAATTCCAATCACATAAGTGATATAAATTAATTTAGATTTAATCCCAAGGATGGGACGACAAAGAGGGTTGTTAAAGTTAAAAATGTTCAAAATTTAGAAATGTTTTTTTATAAAATTTAAACTTGAAATTGATTCTAATGACATAAATTGGATTAATTTATGTATTATTTATACAATTTTACTTTCAAATATAATTTAAAATATAATTTATCTTTATAAATAAATTAGACAAAAATCATTTTTCAATTAAAATTCAGTATTTTTCTCTCTTCACCAAAAAATGAAACATCTCAAAAAAATAATAAAAATTTTCCCTAACCTGATTTTTATGTTTTTATTTCAAAAATTATTTTTTTTCATATTAATTTTATAAAATCGTCAAATTTTGTTTTTAAAATATGTTCTCCATTAAATGGTAGTAAAACTACTTTTATTACAATATTAATTTTTATGTGTTATATTGGGCTTGCTATTATCTTATTCTTATCAAATATATTGGATGAATGTTCAAAATATTTGATTGAATATAATATATATATATATATATATTAAATTAATATCACCCAATAATAGTAATTAATTTAATTTATTAAGATAAAACACCTTAGTGGGTATAAAATAGTTTTTTATAAAAACACATCCTTTATATTCAATTGGGTTATGTATTTATTTCTAACACCAAATAATTATATAAACATATGTAAATAGTATTTTCTAAATTGATTTAATCTTTTTAATACATGTAATTAAAATGTATAGCTGATAATTATCATGTTAAATAATAATATTAATAGTATATTATAGTTTGGTAAAACTCAGGTTGCATGTAATGCAATCTATTGAAGAAAGTATTTGTTGTGTGTAATGCAAGCTAACCCAATATCATGTTCATTGGAAGCTATAAAATATATTCAATTTATTTTAAACTATTAAATACAATATAAAGCCTCAATAGGTTATATTACATTCTAGGTTTGGTGTTGCATGTCATACATGCTATTAAATACAATGTTCTTCCTTTAGAATTTCAGGATATTATATTCTCTCCACCTTAATTAAATTGAGTCATCATAATTTAAACTTGATCTCAGTAATCAAGAGTTTGATATTTTAAAATAATACTATTGAAAACCTCACATTGTAAATAGAGTCAATAACACATATTACTAATAATAAGGAAAAGGAAATTTGAAGGTCACCTCTAAACGATGATTTAAAATGGGAAAATATTAGTGAAAACATGGACATAAAAGAGAAATATAACTATCAAGTTATAATTAACTGTAATAGAGAACACGTTCATGGTAAATTTATTGACCACAAAACCATAAACCAAAGGTGTGAATAAAGGTTATTGATATCATAAAAAATAATAATAATAGGAAAACATTTTTGTTTCGAGACTATTTTTACTAGAGTTGAAAATTATTTCATTCTAAAAAAATATAAGTAAATACATCTACATAATCATTTTATATAAGCACAATATGATCCTTTGGTCATTCCTTAAAGTATTTATAATCTTTTCTTATCACAAGTTATATCATAGGGTGAAGTAATATATCGATCTCTAAAACCACATCCAAAGTTCTACTTAAACCATATGTTAATGTTTAAACTTTCCAAAAGATTATGATTTAACACTTTAGAATAATTTACATGGTATTTTTTAGTATCCAATTTACTTTATCCATATAAATTATCTCTTTATGAAAATATCATTGTCTTAACATCAGGAACATATTAAGGTTTATCTTTCACTTTAACCATGTGTTTTCTAAAAAAATAACTTCCTACTGAATCAATTTTCTTAGTATTATTCAACATGTGATCTAAAATATTTAATAAATAAGTACTTAATTATAATCCTTATATATTTCATAAATAATATGGTGATAAAATCATGAATAAAATACTTTTACAACATATTTCATAAATATAAATACATAAGAACATTAATCATTCCACTTCAATTGTGTTAATAACATATGCTTGACCTTGATCCTTAAGGTTCTTATGAGGTACATTCCCTTTATGCTTGGGGAATTATTTGTATACTTCCAAATATACTTGCAGTTGTAACACTAAATAGTAGAATTTTTCTTCTTCGCCTTGAAATCTTTTTCCCGGTGACACTTTTCTCTAAACTTATAACAATCTCATAATACATTAAATCATTTCGTATGGTGATTCTTTCCACAATTATCACATGATGGAAAATCCTTCTTTTCCTTTTTATTCTTTGAATCATTCCCTGTTTTAGGGTATTTATAAGAACTCTTCCTCTCCTGGATTCCATTGAATATATTGGATCATGAGAAATCCTTCTCTATTTTGATGGCATATAAAACTATCTCTTCATATGATGAAAATTTCTAAAAAACTAGAACACTTCAGTGATTTGGCTTAAGACCTTAAAATAAGTGGTCAATATTTCACTTTATATTTCATATGTAATATGTTTCATACCTAGATAACCTTATAAAGGTATCTTCATAATCTGAAACAATTTCTTATTCATTTTTTTAAGCTAAGAAACTTTCTATTTAAATCGGTTTGTTTCTCGCAATGGAAATATTTTTCAAAAAATGGGTCCATAAACGATTTCTAATCCAGGAGTTCTATGTCCTCTTCCTTCATAGTATTCTAGATCAATGACCATCATTGATCAGTATTTCCATTCAGATAATACACTGTATTTGTAACCTTGTCCTTTTCACCACAACCCAATTCCATAAATATATTCTCCAAATACTTAATCCATTTCTCTACCACTATTGGGTCAGTGGACCACTAAATGATGGGGTCCATTATTGCATAAAGTGAACCATCATCGAATAATTTCATTATGGAAGAGGTGTCTCCATTCGAGCAAGTTTATTTTTCATAACTTCATTAATATGCCCTAATATAGTCTTAGTTTTCTTTATTCCAAAATAAGTTGTATTGAATTCCTCAGCAGAAAAACCTCTACATTTTCCATGAGTATTGATACCATTATTCCTTACAAGATCCATTTCTAAACAATAGAAAATGATGGATTATAATATAACATTATGTAACATAATTTTTAATCCCAAAAATAGTAAAATACATAACATGAATTGAAATTTTTATGTGTATCAATATCATATCATAACCATGGTATCTTTGGGGATATCCTTACTTTTAAACCCTTTATAATGGTTTTTAAAGAAATTTGAATTATCCTAATTGTATCCCAAGTGAATATAAAACTAGGTTCACAATAAGTCTCATTTTTGTCTACCATGTTACACTCAAGTGAGGCCTGATGCATCTCTTCATAGTTTTTACCCCTATGTACATCTATTCCAAAACCATATCCATATGTAGTGTTCAAATAGGGATGTATTTCTATAAAGACCCACATAATATCTACCTTAGAAAAATTCTAGGATTTTATTATATATTTATCATCAATGTTTATCTTATGGTTATGTTCCCTAATATATGTTTTCTAAATCTTTTTTCCAAGGTTTCTACTGAATTTCCACTTATACCAAATTTAATGCCTTGACTGTAGAATCTCAGTGTCTATAAATTAATTTATTACATTGGCATGATTTTAAGGAAATAAAATCCTAAAGGATAAAAATATTAGAAGTTTTGGAAAACCAAATTACATACGTGGTACCCATTTTACAGTGGGAAATAAAAAATAAAACTTGATACATAATAAAATTAAATGAACAAAATCCTTGAAAGATTATTCAAATATTTATCCTTCATAACCTGGGGAAAGGAAACAAAAAAAAGGGTGAGACAAAATTCTCATTATAGGTAATCAAAAAATAAGAAATATTGAATCAATGAGTATAATCATCTTGTAAGGTTGAATAACTTAACGCACATTTTATAGAAATATCTTGATAAGGCATAATCAATATGGCATGGTAGATAACTGAAACACATATTATTTAATCAATAAACTAAGAATATAAAGGCATCCATAGATATTTCAAATGAAAAATCTCAAGGATAATTATAATAATTGAATTATCAAAAGAGTAAATTCTTAATTATTAGATATCATATTTCCAATGCATGTGATACCTTTACTGTAAAGATTTATTCTCAAGATAGTTGAAACTGCTCTGATATGGACAACTTATTCATCTCATGAGACTACTAATGCATAGAGGTGATTTCATTAACTGATACCCATATCGTATAGTGTGTTTTCAAATAAATCCTCATATATATAATAATTTATTTAACTAATGAACAACAAGACTTATCATCAAATATCTGTATTTTGTAAAATATACAAATTTATCAACATTTCAAATAATTGTCAAAGTGAACCCCATATGTAAAAATGGTATATGGTTTATAAAATAATGATATCCATTAAATGGGTACATGGATATTTAAAATAAAATTTAGAATAAAAATGATCATAAGGAATTGATTTTTTCAAGATCAAGTTAACAATCACAAAAGAAAGTGATATAGAAAAGATAACTTTTACCACTTTGTAATTTCTAAGTCAAAACCCCTTGAATAATATAGTTCAAACTGAATCTTAAAATACCATGAAGTATTATTGATACATGATATTAAATGAAATATGGGAATTATATACACCACATTAATGTTAATTGGTTTATAGTGATAAATAAGTCTCAATGGAATGTAAATTCAGAAGAAATCTATTACCTAATGTTTCTTTTTGGGTGAACATCATTTGACCTACTATATAAGGGATTTAAACATGTTAATAACCTATAAAAAACCATAATAATATTCATAATATCACATATTATCTTCTTATAATGTCTCATTACATGTTTGTTAACAATATTTCATTATTTTCACTATTTCGAGTGTTAATTGCCTAGTTTTTCATGTATGTTTTGACTTTTTATTTTTCTTCTTCTTACATAGATCCTAATTTAATCATATCAAGAATGTAAAGAATGATTTAATTATCATATATATTCAGTAAATATTTATTTATAATAATCCATAAATTTTGGATATATGAGATGTAATAAACTACTTATGGAGATAGTAGGTCGTACATATGCATGCACGCTACATCTATTTCCTTGTCATATTAAAAGAAGAAAAACAAATTATTATATATGTATATTATAATTTACATATAATAATTGTATAATATATATATAATATTTTAATTAAATTTATCCATTATACCTTCAATATATATTATGAACGAATCACATCGCTTTGAGGAGGCGGTAGTCCACACATCTGCAAATGAAGTTATTATATTCCCACAAAATGGAAACATTAAATGTATGTGTTATATAAAAATTAAATAAGACTAAATAAATTATAAATATCATATATAACATATAAAATCAATAAATTCATCATTATTCCAACCTTTAAATGTGTTAATTAAAGAAGGAATAGCATCAGTTCACGAGGCGGTAGTCCGTCGTACACATGAATAATGATTGTGTATCCCATTTGATGGATGTGTGTGAAAGTGTCGGTAGAAATATTAGAAAAAAAACTAATTATATTTAAGATAATAAGGATATTATAATTTCATTATATAAAAAATTGAAGGGGTGTATAAGTAAATGAAAGAAAATTAATTGTTGAATAAAGTTACCTCTTATTCGGGTAACTCCTTTTGGTTTATACCAAAATACATTCATGGTAGGATGTATGACCAAATTAGGGATTCTCGAAGTATGGGAGGGATTTTGGGAGCCAATTTGGGTAGGTTTTGGATGAGAAAAATGGATTTAGAGGTCTGAATAAGTGGGAGGGGTGAGTGGGGGAGGAGTGACATTCTTGTAAATTTTAGGAAAGGGAATTCCACCCACATTTTTTTTCATATAAAGTGGCTCCAATAATGTACGAAATTAAATAAAATTTAGTATAGTTTTTAAATATTTCCATCCCATGTATTTTAGAAAATTGTATGTCATTTTTTCCATTAATTTAGGGTTTACACTCTTGTAAAAATAATTTTTCTCTTAATTGTTGTAATTAATTTTAATTACATTCACTAATATATTTTTTCAAAAACTATGTTAACCTTATTATAAATTATAAATTTTTATGATTATAAATATGGAATCCATTTTTAAAAATTCCAATCCCAAAAGTGGAAGAAAATAATTTAAATTTAATCCTACATATGGGGATGACAAAGAGGGATTTTTAAGTAAAAATGTTCAAAAGTTTGAAATCTTTTTATATATAATTTCAATGTGAAATTGATACTAATAACAAAAAATGGATTAATATATTTGAAATTGAAATAATTTGACTTTAAAATAAATTTAAAATATAATTTATCCATATAAATAAATTAGATGAAAAATTAGTTTTCAATAAAAATTTATTATTTTCACTATTCACTAAAAAATGAAACTTCCCAAAAAAATCCAAAAAATTTAACCTAACCTAGTTTTTATGTATTTATTTCAAAAATAAATTTCATTTTTTCATATTAAATTTCTAAATATTCCTAAATTCAGATTTAAAATAGGTACGTCATTAAAAGGTGGTAAAATTGCTTTTATAAAAATATTGATTTTTATGTCTGATATTGGGTTTGTTCTTATCTTATACTTGTCAAATTTAACAGATGAATTTAAAAACAAATTATTGAATATATAATATATATATTAAATTAATATCATCCAATGAGATAAATAAATATAATTTATTAAGATAAAACAACTTGGTGGGTATAAAATAGTTTTTCATGAAAACATGTCCCTTATATTCAATAGGGTTTGATATTCAATTATAAAAACAAATAATTATATAAAAATATGTAAATAATTTTTCAATATTTTTTTAATCATTTTCATACATTCAATTACAATATATAGTTGATAAATATCTTATTAAACAATAATATCAATAGTATAATGTAGTTTTGTAAAACTCGGTCTTGCATGTTATGCAAGCTATAGAAGAAAGTATTTATTGCGTGTAACTCAAACTAATCCAATATCACATAAATTTAAAGATATAAAATATATTGAATTTATGTTAAAATATTAAATACACCATAAATTCTCAATAGGTTATATTCCTTTCTATATTTAGTGTTGCGGGTTGTACACGCTCTTAAATACAATTTTCTTACTTTAGAATTTTAGGGTGTTACACTCATGGTGAAGCACCTAGACATTTAAACCTCTTTTCCAGATTCTCTTATAAATTATTTTTCAGTTCTTCCATCTCAATGGTGGATATTCTTTAAGGAGTCTATTATATGGGTATATATCCCTGTATATATTCAATTGAGAACACAGCATCTCGGTCAGGAGGAAGACCTGTAAACTCTTCAAGGAACACATTAGTATAATACCTCATAATGGTCATGTATTCCCATATGATTATCTCCTTTATATCAATAATTTGAGATAGATATTATTTCTAATTATTCAATAATATTAATTCTTGATCATATGATTCCATAGAATATTCATCCTTCTCCTTACACTTGTACAAAATCGGATGATGACTTGGAATGTGAAGAGAGATCTCCCTCCCCCAACGGTTGATGTTGGATATATATAAGGGAATTAAATAAAAGCCCAAAATAGTATAAAACTTTTCTAAAGGAATTAATATTATATTTTACAAAAGATTCAATCTTCAAACATTAACTGGGGATGATTTATATGCTTCAGATACAAAAAATTGTCCATTTTTTATTCTCACGGATAGCTCAATCCCAATTTTTTAAGCTGGTGTGTGGATATTTTTACTAAACATTCAAGATATAAATGAATTAATAGAACCAAAATCAAAAAGTATATTCTCTACTATTTAATAAATAAATATTGTACCTATCACCACATCATTTTTTGGATCCACAACAGCAGTAGTGATAGCATATTCTCTTATATTCTCTCTAGACCTTGGATGTTATTATCATTGACTATCTCTAAAAACCCATGGATTAGATTATTGTATTTCATAATTATCATTTTCTTTATAGTTAAAAATTGTACTACAGGATGTTTGTTGATCTAAACCATATTTGTTTTTATTTCATTAGTGGTTTTACTCATATCTCTTTAGCATTGATTAGCCTGATTCCATTATTTTCATAACTTAATGTATCTCCTAGCCACCATAAGATAGTTTCTAAGATACTTCTTCCTGTAATTTGAATAAATTATATGTTGGGTTTTATTTCCGCTAAGATATTTATTTTTTGAACCTCCCAAAGAAAACTGCACTTTATACTTTTCACCTCTAAGACTATAAGTCCACTGAGAGTCTCTACTTTCCATATCGACCATAAGGGATCAATGAAAAATATCTTCATAGATATCACAGTCTCAATTCACCAGTTCATTTTGTAGACTTGTATTCAATAAAATAAAGAAGAGGCCCACTTTACTTTCAATATTAAAGATGAATCAGAAGGTGTTGCATGAAATCCTTGGGAAGTTGACCAAATACTCCCTCATAGACTCGTCTTTATTTTTCTTCAGTCCAATATACTACCTCTCCATTTTAAGATGGAGATTTCGAAGAAAATATTTATTGAAAAATATTTTCATCAATGGAATCAATATCCTCTTTTAACATTACTTTCTTTATCAGGGTCTACCAATGATCGACTTACCCCACACATGTGATAAACAACACGCATAACTGTATCTTGTTATAAGCAGTGGGGGATAGAGAATGTATTCTAAATGTAGTTGATCCATTTTTATGTGAGGAGGGTATCAAAATATCCACTAAACTTATGAGTCCTTGGTCACATAAAAGACACGACTGAAACTTGTACTTTATAAAGAGGAGGGAATTATATATTGTTCAAGTTATTATTCATATCATGAATCATCTAAGCCAATACTTCCATAAAGATCTTAGATCCCACACCCATAAGGTTAGCCATATCATTAAGCAAATCATCACATTTCTTATCATGTTAGTTGTTCAATAGTTTTTCTTATTTCTTGTCATTAACTAAAAAATGTAACAAGATGATAATAATTTAACTAATAAACATAAAAAATAGAAACTCATAAACATTTAAGGAATAAATTATAAATTATTATTACATCCTAATTTATGAGACTAAATATTTTAATTAAGTTTATCCATGATAATTTTAATATTATGTTTTCCAACCTAATATGTCATTCATTCTCTTAATAATGGTTCATAAATAGTTCATGAATTTTTCAATGAATATCCCAAAGGAGTGTCAAACTATGTGTGAAACTAGAAATATTTTCCATGCACTAGGTGATGAACTATTTATTACCCAATGTTCCCTTTTTTGATTTATTACTCATTGGTTCAAATATGCTATATCTGCATCCACTTATACTATCTAGATATGGATGTAATTGCTAGGAAGCCACTTGCTCAACAATTTACCAAAATAATAAGAATACCATCCTAGGGTTATTACTAAATTATTATATTATTAATTCCCAAAAATAACAATACCTTCTTATAATGCCAACTATATATACCCAATATATTTTGCAGATATTATTACATGATTTTGAGAATAAAGATCCATTAAATACAAAACAGGGATGAAAATGACTAGTGTCTTCGAAAGACTAGGAACATAAAAAATCAACATGAAAATAAACCATTTTTATTTTAATCTTTATAATGATTTCTAAAACCCTTTAAGATCCAAAAACTACATGGGATAACCTAGGGAATGTACAAATAAAATGGGTGAGATAATATTTTTTAAGTGAATAAACATAATAATGAATCAAAATGTGTGAGTAAAAGGTTTAACATGATATCATAAAAGAGAATCCTTATGAGCAATAAAATGGGATCATAATATAAATAACGTAGTATCATAATATAATGGAAACATATGAAATTTGGAAGTAATCAAAAAACATGACATAAGCATAAGTAAAGGCTGACTGCCAAGGCAAAATCACATGGTGGAACGTGTCCGATCATGGATTAGGTTTACTACCTAATCACATACATAAAATTTCATGAGAAAAAAATAACCAATTATTTATAGTAATATATTGGAACACCCATAATAAATTATTCATGATTATGTGTGCCAAAAAGGAAATTAATCATAACACATAATAATAAGAATTGCATATGGAAAAAATGGTTTGAATAATCTTTCCTCATATCATAATCAAAGGAAAATTCATAAATACCCCAAATAGAAGATATAATTAAATGTTATGGATGTTCATATCGGATTAAATTGTCATATTTATCGAAAAATGGGAATAAAATTTTTAAATTAACGACACACGAAAGGATTAAGGAATAAAAAAGTTCCCCTTAATTATGTTTTATTTTAATGAATGAATTTCATAAATGAATTTATGAAATGTATTACCCCATAAAAATATGGGGAAATGAGATAGGTATATATATAAGATACATATATTAAAATTTTAGAAGCAATATATAACATCAAATAGAGATAGAGTGTGATTTAGAAGGAGAATATTCATAACTTGAAGAAAAATGGTAGCTCCGAGAGAACCCTTACTTTAAGTATCATATTTCTTTGTACACATTAGAAACTTAGATATAATAAACATGGTTTTATTATTCAGGTATTATAGAACCATAATCATATATATAACACCATATATTATTTTTAATATGATACTTTATCACCCATTTATTAAAAATTCTTTATAAAAATCATCATTAAGGGTGATAACTGCTTTGTTTTTCATGCATGTTTTGGTTCATTAGTCTCAGTATTTATACATTATTCATGGTTCCATCATATAAATAATGTTAATAATTATATTAATATCATATATTTTCATTATATAAATTTTTATACTCATCCATAAAGGGTAGATATAAAAAAATGAATTGCACTATTCCTGGAGATGGTAGGTCATACGTACGCATGAATGTTGTATCCGTTTTCAATATATTTAATGAAATAAAGGTTAATAATAATTAACCTTTATATAATCATAATAATATCATAAATGATTTATATATTCATTAAATTCATCACTATAACCAGCTATGAGATGTTGTGGTGGAAAATGAATTACATTGGTTCTCGAGGAGATAGACCTCTGTATACACAAACAATGATTTTTTTCCCACTTGATGGAATAGGAGATGTATTTAGTTGATTAAATTAATATAATAACATCATGGAATATTTTATTTAATTTTATTTATATTTTAGTATGTTTTAATAATATTTGAAGGTGGTAGAAGAATAAATAAAACTAAAACATTTGATTAAATGTTGTTATTACCACATCATCAAGAACATACAAGTGATTGAAGCTAGATTCTGGGTGATTATCAAGGAAATAAAATATGAATTACAACATAGATATAGATTTATTTGGATGTAATATAATTCAAAATTGTCCATGGTAATTTTGAAAGTCCATTCTAGGAATGCATCATAGGGAATGTAGCCTTTAAGGATTGATTGCCTTTAGCTTGTTGATCAACTCAACATTGATGTCACTCATGTCTATAGGGAATCCAATTAGGATATTTATTCTCTTTAAAAGAGGAAAATTATGAAGGATAGCTCTAAATGGTCCTCTACGTCCCCATATTTTTGTTCCAACATTGTTGAGGCGGATGCACGTGGTGACTTGATCAGTCACCTGTGTAACCCCCCCCCCCCCATTGATGAAAATTTCTCAATATTTTTAATAAAATTTTCTTGGAACAAGTTATCATACTTTAAAAACTTTCAATTATATTACATTTAAAAAATTTAAATTCATTTATTTTATTTCTCTGTTAATTAAATCAATATTATATTGGCATTGTGTAAGAATTTAATGTAATTATTGCATCCCTAAAAATTAAAAATAAACTACCATGAGAAAAAATTCATTTATATTTCAAATAATAATATGTAATCAAACACAAGTTTTTTTTATCCTTTCCACAAAATATTATAAAAATTAAAATTTAGAGAGTGAAATTTTTTAATTTTTCTTTTACTTAATTATTATAAATGTAAAGCTCAAAGACATGTGCCATAAATTTTCAATATTTTAAAAAAATTAATAGAAATAACCCAACTAAACTCATAAAATAAATTAAAGGAAATCCTTAGGGTCATTTTTATTCCTTTCGTATTATTTTTAACCTTAATTGATGGATTTACCCTTATCATGTTGATAATTGTTTACTATAGTTACTATTTATAATTAATAAATATAAAAAGGCGGTATTCAAAAAAATCAAACCTTTTTATTCAAAATATGGAATCCATTTTTCAATATATAGTTTATAGGATTAGTATAAACTGAGTTAATAAAAATAAAAAATCACAACGAAAATAGTTGTTTCCAAAAAGTAACTTTTAAGTATAAAAATGCTATTGTACCAAATTAAAGTATAAAATTAATTATAAGTACCATAATTGGATAATTTTTAATAAAAATGAAATGAAAATTTAAAGCTAAAAAAATTGATTTTGACTTTTTAAACACTGGAATAAAAATACAGTTTTAAATAAAAACGGTATTTTTTAATTTTTATTGAAAAATAAATCAATTCATAAAAATACCAAAAATTTACCCTAAGGTAATTTTCATATGTTAATTTCAAAAATTAATTTAATTTTATCAATTTAATTTTCTAAAACTTCCAAAAATTAATTATAATATATTCTCACAACAATAAATAAAATCATTTTTTATGAAATTTTATTTTTGAAGAATATAATGACTTTTCTGAAAATTGAGTTCTTATTTATTTTTAATTAATTGATATATTTTTATTGATTATGACATTTATATATATATATATATATATATCGTAGTTTGGTTAATCCTTTATGTGCCTACTAATTTAATGGAAAGTTTATAACTATAATAATATTTCATGTATTGTTTAAGCATGATGTTGTGTGCTACATATGATTTTGGGCATAATGTTTTTTTAAAAATTTTGATGTTACAGATTGGATATTTTAAAAATATATCCCAGTCGTACTTAGGGGTTTTATTGGATGAATACATGTCAAAACTCTTTCCTTTCCTAGTGTACATATAAGTTAATAGTGATGGGAGTCCCAATGTGGATCCTGGTGACTAGTCATACTATTAATGTTAAGCATAATATTTATCAACTTTTCACTCTCAGGTATCAACAAGGTTGATAATGAATTATTTAAATGTATTTGTTTCATCACTAAGTCCTTATTTACTAATAATGGGAGTGTATAATGGTACAAACTATTGGGGATTAGATGATTAAATAAGTGTTTTATTGTCTCTATCAAGAGTGAACTCATCAAAACCATGTGAAAATTGTACGAACATAGTTGATACCATATTGATGGAAACATAGGTGAATTGTTGTTTCTTGTAAATGGAGTATCTCATTTGGTGGTCACCACTCATTCCCTTATTTTATGGGTCAGATCCTATTCACTATTTTGGTGGTTTGAAACCCATTCATAATTTTGGTGGGCCAATGCACATTCACTCATTTTGTGAGTCGGAACGAATTCATATTCATATTTGAAAGAAAAATTTGGATTTTCTAATGGATTTTAGCCATCTTTGACCAAATTTTGTAGTAAATCTTTAATGAAAATCATTCTTAAATTATTTTTCCCAACATGTGATGGTATGTTTGATAGTTTTGGTAAAACAATTTCCATATTTTATATAGATTCTTGATTTATTGAACCAAAATTAGGTTTTCATCCCGAGAAAAATTGAAGTGCCTTGGAACTAGATCATTATGCAATGAATTAATTTGATTCTTCTAGATTTCAAGGTCATTTCTTCTCGTACATTTTTCTTTGAGGGTGACAGCAATTGTTGTGTTTATCTACAATTTCTATATATTTTTTAGTGGTGATGGATAATATCTTTCCTTAGTTTTTCAGATATCATCCTATACACATTTCTCTATAGCTACAAGCTCTTCTAAACCACCATCATACTTTTGGGGGATGTTTGTATTGGAAACTCATCTTGTATGTTCTCTAGAAATATCATTAGTAATTGTTCTTGGGAAATCTATGTTTCTCAAGAATATGTCAATCCCCTCCATATTGTAATCAAATCCATGAATCTTATATTTTCTGCCAGCATGAAATTGGATACATCATGTATAAGTTTTTCCCTTTTCATAGTGATATTTTACAATAGGAATTGGTGATAGATATATTCTAATCTTGAAATAGACATGGTTGTAAGGTGATTCTACCAAGCATAGAGGGGACCTTCAAATGTCCATAAAAATAATATAATCTTGGATACCACATACTGTTATGGGGTTCCAAACATTAGTCCACACTATAAAGATAAATGATTGAGATGTTATTATTGATCTCTCATTCGATCAAATTTTGACAAGCTGGGTTTCCTGGTGTTTGGGAGAGGAGTTGAATCTATTAGTCTGATTATAGAAAAAAGAAAATAGTGGGTGAGTTTCCTCTTAAAAAAATAATGTGATAAAATAAAAAGAAATTAAAAAAAAAAGATTATGATAAGATAATAAAAATAATAGTGATGAAATCAATTGATTGATAATTGATAAATCTAATTTGAGTTAAATATATATTATTAAATCAGGATAAGAATGGGAATATTCATATCATATTTATTAAATTGTTCATATCAATATTCTAATGACTCAATTTATTAAAATAATGAAAAAATCACTAAATAAATGAAAATGTAGATAGTAAGTAAGGCACACAATTTGGTAAAAGTATTCAGTAATATCCCTAGAAGAGAATCTATGTATACCAAACCAAATTCTTATGGGTATTTATGTATTAGTATATTTTATTTAATGGTATATAAGAGAAAAAAACACCCTTCATTTTATATTTATAGGAAGAAACCAAAAATACAATTGACACTATCTTTTTAATGGGTATAGCTTCAAACCTCAAAGAGAATAGACCCTTTATTTTTAATAGTTATGGAAAGTAAACCTGAGTCGCACATTTTAATGGTATTGAGCACCAATAATAGAATAAATAGATAGAAGAGTGAGTATTTCTTATAATCAATCATGTTTTATCTTATCCTTAATTTAATCAAAATAATATGAACAACACTAAGAGGTAATGAGAAAAAGATGACAGTTAGAATATTTTACAACATGCACACATTCTAGATTGTATAAGAGAGGATTTATAGAAGATATAACATTGAGAGGGAATTGGTGATCAGTAAGATTTCATAGTTACTGCACATGTTTATTATGGATATCCAAGCATCCAATTTCTCTATTTATAACCTTCAAATCCTTCATAAAACTTATAGAATTCACAAGGGAGTGCATCCAAACATTAAATATTATACATAAATCAACATGTCTTTCACTATGACCTATTGAAAACCTATTGGGATTTTTGGCCATTAAAATTCCGAAGACCATGGGTGTGGACATTAGCACTTGGCTGTTTTGGCCCATCATTCCACCTATCCACCACACCTTTAACTACTAAACCCTGGCACTAGGCATCTTGGCCTATTTTGCATACAGAATAAATATTTTCTTTTACACATCCAATCAATGGACTTCTAACATTCTTACAAGAATATTCCAAGGATTCAATACTTCATTTAATACTTCTTAAAGGACCTTTCAAGGTGATAAAAATTTTCATCAAAACTGAATTCCAATTATTTTATTGAAATTTTAAGAAACATCATAGATTTTTCATGATTTTGAAAACACCAAGAGAGAGATAGGTATATAAATATCCCCCTTTTGACGATCAAAAACATTTAACATAAAATAGATATTATAAAATTAAATCACGAGTTAAATATATCTCTCAATAGATTAATAAGAGATATTTAACATGCTTAAAACTTAAATATATGATGTTCAACATGATCTGTGAATAAATAAAATATATTTATCTAGATCAAGGGTTAAATATATTCAACATGATTAAATTTTAAATATCTATCTCCCCATTTTTAAAATAAAGACACTTTTCCAAAATAACTAAAAAAACAAAAAAAATATCCCCCACTTAGAAATTAAAAAATTCCTATAAATAAAACATTTGTTCCCATTTCACCCTAATAAATAAATTTTTAAAAACATGTTATAAAAAATAACCTAAAACATTTCCTAATAACTAAAAAAACTCTCCCCTATTTTCATTATCAAAAAGAAAAAATATAATGGAAAATCAGATATAGGAAGGTCATGTCATGATATAGACATTTAAAATTTTCTTCTACCAAAGGATTTTCAAGATATATTAAGCTTAGAAAATGTTTAAACATTAAGAAAAATATTGTTTAAGGGTGTAAATAAAAATAGATCATTA
The DNA here is from genome assembly GCA_963277665.1 of Viscum album. NCBI lineage: Eukaryota > Viridiplantae > Streptophyta > Magnoliopsida > Santalales > Viscaceae > Viscum > Viscum album. Next base: position 1,873,198,241 of record OY728150.1, on the reverse strand, counting down.
AAACAACAAACCCAATTTAAAGTTAATAGAGAAAAAACCATTAAGGTTTCATATCATCAAAAAAAGGAATTACCTTCATGAAAAATAATAAGATAAAATAAAACATATGAATATAATATTTAAAAATAAGTTTGAGAAAATAAATGAATAGGATAAAGAAAATAATTTTGAAAAATATAACAAAAAATAAGTTTAAAAATAAAAAAAATATTCAAATATAACATTCTCTACCTTTTTTCAGTAATAAAAAAATACACTTGAGAGATAGAGTAAAAATATCTTGATATTAATTTCATGGAATAAATAAAACCTAAAGAGATCAGGAAAACCTCTCTCCCATATAGATCTTGTTTTATATCTAAAATGTATCCAAAAAATAAAAGAGATGGTATCCCCCTCAATTGGAGAGTTTCCAAAGGGGAACAAGATGGTAGAGTTGATCAATTATTTTAAAAGGTCAAAAAATTAATTGATAATCAACCATAATATAGTTAAATGGGTCTTAATGGAAAATTCAAAAAAAAACATCAAATGAAAGCCCCTTTTTGGTATCGTTCATGGTATTTCAATGTCAGCTAATAAATCTTGATATAGTGAAACAATTTTTGGTCTACTAACATTAAATAATAAGGATTTAGAAACACAAAAATGTTTAGAATAATATTTTCTTTATAAATTTGAGATGAAAAAATAATGAATTTTGGTCTTCCAAATCATGGATTTTTACAATTTCATTCATAAATTAAATGACCATATTTTGAAAATAATTACAAACATTATTTTGAGAAACTTATTTTAAAAATGTGTTATTATTCAAATATATTTCATTAATTAAAACAACTAAAATAATGAGTATTTATTTTAACACATTTATAATCAAGTATCATGTTAAGATTTTGTTCATCATAATTGAATTTTGAAAGAGAGATATTTAGATAATTAATTTAAATTTTGAAAACTTCAACATTTTTGTTGATTTTTTTAATTAAAAATAAAATAATCTTTTTAATTTAAAATAATATATTTTTCATCAATATTTGGACTTTTCTCATTAAGAACTTTTTTATATTTCTTTTGAATATTCCCATATTTAGAATAACGCTATTGAAGAAAACTGCCAATTTCATTTTTTTCTAAAAGAAGAGTATGAATAATATGATAAATGATAGAAAGAATATAAATGTGAAGAAGAGTGATAACTAACCTCTTCACCTACCTTGACATGTTCTGTGAATATTTTAGATGTTGATTCACTTGATTCATATGTTGATATTGTATCACTTCTATCACTTCAAGTTGAAACCTTTATAGCCTTCTTACCTTGCTTGTCGGTTTTTCCTAGGGGGGATATGGCTTGATATAAACCTTAGTTTTGTAACTGAAGAAATTAAATTCAATTTTTATAATTATATTTGGATTTTTGGATCATCATTAGGTTTTATTATTTCAATTCAACTTATTCAAATTGTTCAACCTTATTAACAAGCATTCAATTTCATTGTCACAATCGAAGTCACTTTTGAAAAATCATAATCTTTTTTAGATTAAAATATTGGTTATTCTTGGTTTTTGTGGCTTCTATTACTTATTTTACCACTTGTATCTTCATTGTAATTTAGTAAATCATAAGGTAATCGATGAGTTCTTCAATCGGTATATTATTTCGGTCTTTGGATTCCTAGATAACCATCACTTTGGTTGTCTAAGAGCTTGGTAAAACCAATAATATTTTCTTCATGAGTGTTTATGTAGATAATTCCTCCCCAAGAGATTTTCTAACATTGTAAATATTAGTAAATCTAATAAAAATACTTATAAAATATTCATTAGAGCGCATCAAAAAAAAATTAAATTCTTTTTTAAACATATCCAATCAAGTTCCATTAACTTTATTCTTCCAATCATAAGTGACTTCTAAGAGAATCTAGATTTCGTGATCCATTTTTAAAATTTGTATACTCTTAAATTAATTTTGGTCTAAAACAAAATTCAAGACATTCGTAACTTTACTATCTAATTTAAAATATAAAATATCTTAAGGAGAACAGTTATCTTCAAGTTCAATTGTATGGTATAACTATTCATGACCATTTTCCAAACAAGATATCATATTCTTATAAAAAATAGACATGCTAGTTTTCAAATAATAATAATGTAAACCATCAAAGAAATTTTTATTAGTATAAGAGGAATATTTCAATTTAAAATATTACTTTAAATTCAATAAATATTTTAAAAATCAGAAAAAATTAATAATTAATAATTTTGAGATAAACACAATGATATACTTTAATACCAATTTTGTTTGTAGTAAGGAAAAATGGAAAGAGGAGTTTAATATCCTTTTTAAAAATAATTTGATAAAAAAAATGAAAATTTTAAAAATAAATGTGTTCAAGGAGATAAACCAAATAAATAAATGGAACCAATTAAGTAGTAATTTATAAATTTCATATTAATTAAATAGTGAATAACAAAGTAAGTTAAACTTGGAAACAATTTTATAGTATTTATGAAATTATAGTTACTAATATTATAATTAATCAATTTATTAAAATAATAAACAAAATTGATTAATAAATAATATGTTGGAAAGTAAATAAGGTGCACAATTTAATAAGGAATTTTGGAAATATCTATAAAAGAGCCCCTACATCGACCACCCCAATTTCTTAATGATTTAATAACTTGGATTTAATAGTATAAAAGATACAAAAACTCCATTATTTTCTAGGTTGTAGTAATAAACTAGAAATAAAATCAACAAAATCATTTTAACTACTATAGGTAGAAACCTTAAAGATAATATTCCCATTCCTTTTAGCGGTTTTGTAAAGTATAACTAAGTTACTCACTTTAATGGTAGTGAGCACCAAAAATAGAATAAATATGAGAAATATAGAGTATTGATTAGAAGAAATCATGGTTTAAATTATTCTATATTCTATCAAAATAATATAAATAATTAGTATGTGAGAATAATAAAATTAAGAGAGTTAGAATTTATTAAACTTAGTACACACAGTAGATTGGAGAAGAGATGATTTAGATAATAGATCACTTTGAGAAATAATTAGTGATCAATTTGATGAGATAATTTCTGAAAAAGTTTGTTTTGGAGATCCAATAACCTAATTACTTTATTTATAGCCTCAAATCCTTTGAAAAATTATCAAATTCATTAAAGAATAATGAAGTCATTGAAGAACAAAATTAATCATGTTGACCTCACATTAAATGTAGTGTAGCTTTTGACATGGATTCCCCCACACCTTGGTGAAAACATATTGGTCGTTTTGACCATTAAAATGAAAAATACCATGGGTTTGGCCACTATAACTTAGATGTTTTTTCCTTCCATCCCACCTATCCACTATGCCTTCAACTACTATATCATGGCACTAGGTGTTTTTATCTGTTTTTCAGGGAACTTTAAAGCATGGATCCTCTACATCCATCAATGGCCTTATAAGTTTATTTTTATTATATTCCAAGGCTTCAATACTTTTATTAACACTTATTCAAGGATATTTCATGGTTATAACAAGATTATAATAAGATTTCATTAAAACCAAAGTTCAATTACTTAAATTAAACTGTTAATGACATAGGATAGTGTTTGTGGTTATGAAAACACCATGAGAGGGAGAGGTACAATAGAATCCACCCAATAAGGATTTATATTTATCTATAGTTTTACAAGTGAAAACCATCCTTAAAGAAAATTTATTCAAGTATAGTGATCATTCAGTAACTCTTAGGATATCAATTCCTTATTTGTACTTAACCAAATTTACTAAACTAGAATCCAATGTTTTCCTAGTGGTGGGAACTCTTGATAACCAATCATCAACGCAGTCTTGTTGGTTGGTTGATATGATATCAAGTTGATTGACTGATTGAGAATTTTTGGGTCAATAAACATCCTCTTATTGAAGTAGTTCATCTAAAGGAGGCATAGAGGCTTCATCTTAATGACTATACTCAGGGACTTTGTTTACCTTGAAAAAATCAGCTTTGATCTGCCCAAGTTATACTCTTTTGGATTTTAGGTGAGAAATCTTCTCTTATTCTGAGATGAATTCAATATTTTTGGGTGGTGGGTGGGTGGTAATTATAACCCCATATATTTATTCTTTAATCGTATCATTATTTTCAGCATCGGTTGGGCCAATAGTGATGACATTTTCTAATGTGAAACATGCATCCTGAAGTACAATTATTTTTTATTACATGATTATATGTAATCATGGTTTTCTCCTACAAACATGATGACATTAGCGATTAATAAAGTGTAAAAAATAAAAAAAAAAATAGCCCATATTTTTGGAGTGGGGTTCTTCTTTGTATTCCACAGTAAATAAGGCTTGTTTTAATTATGGTTTAATATCATATCTTGTGGTGCTCTATAATTAGTTATGGTCCACTATCTAGATACACCGATGGGCCTCATAGATATTGGCAGTATTAGGACATGAAAAAACCTTGATGTTAAACTAATTGGATACCCCTTGTTGGATCTCCTTTTGGATGTATCAATCTGAATGATTGTGAAATCAATGCTTTCTCTATATCTTCTTGTATAATTAGGAAATCATATCAATGATGATAACCACATTTTTTGGAACCTCATTGTATTAATGCTCACAAATCATACTAATTATGCTTTTAATTTTTTCACTATTTTTATGACAGCTTTTATAATATAAAGAAGTATGAGAAAATTTGACTAAGTTTTGAAAAGATCCACTACTATAAAAGACTTGCTGTTGAAGATTATTCACCACCAAAAAAGGCTCATCATTAAAGATGACACAGTTCCAAGAATGAGTCACTTTCAGACTTGACTCATCACCAAAATTTACTTACCACCAGAAAGAAGTCACCAATAAATATGACATACCATTAGATGATTCATTGTAAAGAATATTCACCATTAAGACGAGTCACCATTGAGATGAGTCACTATTGAGATGAGTCTCCATTAAAATGATTCTCTATTTAGATAATTCACCATTAAACATGAGTCACTACTAAAGTTGAGCTACTATTAGATGACCTACTGCCAGCCAGAATCACTCTCGGCCTAACTCACCACCAGACATGAGTCACCACTAGTCTGACCCACTATAGCTATTCGAGTATTTTTGAATTAATTGTTTCAAATAGATATATTATCAAATTTAATGTTGTGGATTATTTTGATGAATTTTCTTAAACAATTTAAAAGAACATTAATAATTATGTCAGATCTAAGTACGAGGATTCAAAATACCCAAATGATTGTTCCTTGAATGGGTCTCTCCATCTTGTAGAGTTATATATTCAAAGAGGTCACTCTTATGTGCATGATGAATTCATGAATTCTATCCAAGTGAGAAAAAATGATCAAGTGTGTCATTTATTGAAGATCTTTAAACATAGTATTTTTACCTACATGTAACTATGGAAGAGTAGAGAAAATTGAACATATGATTCCTTTAATATAGTTATAACAAAGAGAGCTTATGATGCTCAATTTTACTATGATTTTCAATTAAATGACATGAGTTCTTCCCCAAGGAACATCTGATAAGACTCAATCTTTTAGATCACATCAGATTGATAAAAACCATATTCCCTACTTTTTTGCACTCGCTCTTTCTATTTGCTACATTTAACATCAAGTATTGTGTTTTTCACCCTATTTATTAAACACACACTATCACCTATAGTTTAACTAGAAGATATAAGTTATCTTCATCACTCTCTTTACATTTTTTTACACATGGTAATATGTAAGAGGCCCATGTGTGGCCTGGACAGTGTGGATGTTGTTATATTTAAACTCGAACTAGGTAGTGGATCAATATTATTTTTATATAATCTACTTGGAAGAAGCTGATTTCTAAGTGGAGGGGATTAGGTCTAAGCTTGAGAATGAGCCCCTTATTCTAATTTCTATATGCATATTGTTTTGTTTTGTTTCCAACCTTTAAATTTGATTTATTTTAAAATGTAAACAAAACCAAAAAATTTATTATTAATCTTAACTAGTTTTTATATAATTATTTTATTAGGAAAATATATTTAAATGGATATAATAGTTTTTATATTGTTTTAATTGACCCCTAATCAATCTTTGAGGAATCTTTTAAATGATAAGAACTTATATTGATATGTTTTTTTTGATTAATAGGGTACTTTATTTATTCATTTTTAATATAAATTTATATTGGGAACTCAATCCCCCCTCTTGAGTTACTCACTCCGACAAACATTTTTTATCCAAGATTTCTAAATAATTTAAAATGTGATTTTAATTATATTTTAAATGGCCTAAATTTATATCAATTCTAAATTTAGTTACTTAAATGGATAATAGAAAAAAGGTTATACTGCCAACAGACCATCATTATTTAATGGATATAATTATGCTCAATGGAAAATAAAAATGAAAATTCACATTAAAATTATGGGTTTTGAAATATAGACTCTAATATAGGATATATATATGTGTGTGTGTGTGTGTGTGTGAATTACCTAAAACTGTTAGAGCTACATGGGATGATGCTACTGAATATTCTTATAACAATAATTGTAAAACCATGAATGCTATTTATTTTGATTTAGGATATAAATATTTTAATAGGATATCTACTCATAAATTAGCTTTTGAAATTTGGGACAATTTAGTTATTTCTCACGATGTAACAAATAATGTGAAATTAATGAGCTTGAATACATATAAAAATAAATATGATACATTCAAGATGAAATTGGATGACATTATTTCTGATATATATATTTGGTTTAATAAGATAGTAAATATAAATATCTCCTTGGGAAATACAATTTCAGACAAAGATAAAATCATACTACTATTGGGATATCTTCCTAAAAGATGGAAATTAATATCTTTTTTAATAAGAAAGACATGTGATATCTAAAAACTACCTATCAATGAAATTATTAAGAAGTTAATGAGTTATGAGGAATAGATTAAAGTTAATAATTTATAAGAAGATAAACCAAATAGGATTTATATATATTTCAATACTACTACGTCAAAACAAAAAGTAAAAGTAAAAGATAAAATCCCCAGTGATGAGGAATCACCAGTCGAAAATAAAATGTAAATAGCCCATTTCTCTATAAGGTTTAACAAATTATATAGGAAGAATAAATTATTTTGTAAACCAAGTTAAAATGGAAAGTATAGTAATAGAGTGAATTGGAAGAAAGACTAAAAAGTGATGAAAATTAAAATGAGATTACATGTTATGAGTGTAAAATAAATGAACATATTAAGGTTTATTCTCCCAAGTAAAAAAATAAATATGATGATTAGGATACAAAAATATAATAAGGTCATTAAATCTACCTGGAGTGAATGTAATGATATCTCCAGTGACTCAGACTCAACTCCAGAAGAAAATTCTAATAGATCAAATATGTGCTTGATGAAAAATATATATGAGTTTCTTACTACCTCTCCTATACATAATTCTAATCATTCTAGATATGAACATAATAATGATGATATTTTAAATCAGTAAATGTTTGAATATTTTAATATGCTTGAAGATACCTTCAATGAGCTTAATGATAAATACAGAAGAATAAATAAAAAACATTATTTATCTTCTAGTATTAAATCAGACCATGTAGTAGAGAAAAAAAATAATGTTTAATTTTTGAAAGAAAATACAAAACTAAAGTTGTCTAATGAGATGTTAAAGAAAGACTTAGATAGATTCATTAATGGTATAGAAACTATCAATTAAGTACTAGGAAAAAATTCAACTAAGTATTATTTTACTACGTTATCAACCTAGACATATAAGAATTTTTTAGAGTATTTTTTTTCCAAAATAATGTTTTGGAAATTATACTTCTATTTATTATTCAATTAGACCTAGTAAAGTTTTTATTTAAAATGTTTTAAAATCTAATTATATGAAACCCATCATGAAAATATGGTTTCCTATAGATCTCATTACTAACATTTATAGACTAAAGAAATTTTCAGTACCAAATTCATTTTTGGAATAAATTTTTTTTGTATGGAAATTTATTTCAGAGCATCAATAGAAGTATATGGTAAATAGATAGTGGTTGTTCTAGAAATATGATAGAAGATTACTCAATATTTAAAAACATAACAAAGGTTGATGGTGTACATGTCACCTTTGGTGAAAATGCTACAGGAAAAATAATTGGTCATATCTAAATTAGTAACTCTAAGTTAGATTTAATTTATAATATACTTTTTGTTTATGGATTAAAATACAATATTCTTAGAAATCATAGCTATTTGATGATGGATTTCATTTGAAATATGAAAAAAAATCTTGTAATGTTTTTTCTTCTAAAAATGATTTAGTATTTACTATTTTGAGAAATGAAAATGTTTGTGACGTTAATTAAATTCATTATATTCTCAAAATGTTTCTTGTCTAAGTGATTTATATAAAGAATAATGGATTTGGCATAGGAGACCAGTACACTATAATATTCACTCAGTTAGAAAGGTTATTAGGAAAGGGTTGGCCCGGGATCTTTCCAAACATGAATTCCCAAATAGTAAATTCTGTAATCCCTATAAAAAATGGGAACAACATAAAATATCTTTTAAATTAAAGAAAAATGTTTTAATATCTTAACCTCTTGATTTGGTTCATGTGGACTTGTTTAGACCATCTATAGTATCTAGTTTAAATGGGTAGTATTATGTCTATATACTTGTAGATGATTTCTCTAGGTATACATGGTTATTCTTTTTGAATCACAAAAGTCATGCCTACTCTTTCTTTACAATGTATCCTAGATCTATATAAAACCTAAGTGGACTTAGAATTAAGACCTTAATAAGTGACCATGGTCGTTAGTTAAAAAATCATGACATTGAATCCTTTTGATTACCAAATGGTTATAAACGTATATTCATTAGTCTTAAGACCCCCTAGAATAATGGAGTTACAGAAATAATAGACATAACACGTCAATAGATAGCCCAAAAAATGTTAAAGGTATAAGACTTACCTATCAACTTTTGGGAAGAGGTTGTAAACATAACCTTCTATATAATAAATAGAGTTTTAATTAGACCCATCTTGAAGAAAATACATTATGAACTTTATAAAAATATAAAACCTGCGGTTAACTACTTTATATTTTTTAGTTAAAATTTCTTTATTCTTAACGTTAAGGAAAATCTTGACATGTTTTCCTCCAAGTACGATGAAGGAATTTTCCTTGGTTATTTAACTTCAAGTAAATAAAATAGAGTTTTAACAAAAGAACCAAGACTGTGGTAGAGTATTTACATATCATGTTTGATGAGGAAGATCCAAATGAACCTAAAAATCCATTAGAGAACCTTGATGATGATTTATCCACTCTAAACATCAATTCTGGACCTTATGATAGTTCTATAAAGTAATATGAAAAATCATCTAATTCTGAGGAACTTATAGAACTTGAACCAGAACCTGTTGAAGACCTTAAGGTGACAAGCTCTTATTTTTTAGATATGTTAGGACTCTTAGATACCATAATTTATATGATTTTGATGGATAATTATATAGAGGTACACATACTAAAGCTTCCCTAAGGAATCAGGTTAAATATCAAGATTTATTGTCACAACTTAAACCCAATAACATCATTGATGCAATAAATGATGAATTTTGGGTAATGGATATGCAATAAGAAAATAATAAATTAGAAAGAAATATGGTTTGGGAAATAGTTGATAGTACTAAAGACACCATAACTATAGGCACTAAATGGGTGTTTAGAAACAATGTTGACGAATCTGGAAAAATAGTAAGAAATAAGGCTAGACTTGTTTCACAAGGGTATATTCAGGAGTAGGGTATTGACTATGAGGAAACATCTTCACATGTAGCCAAGCATGAATCACTCGGAATACTTCTTGCCTATCACTACCATAAAATAGGACAAGGGAAGCGCCTCGTTTTATCAGTGCTAAGAAGAAAGAGCTGATAAAGGGGGATCCCTTATCAGCGCTACATAAAAGCCCTGATATATGTATCCTTTATCAGCGCTAAGAATAGCGCTGATAAAAGGTATACCTCTATCGGTGTTTTTTTAATACTGATAAAGGATTCATTTATCAGTGCTATATTTACTGTTGATAAAAGTTTTTAATAGTTTATTTTCAAACATAATGTTTATTTGGATACATTAACAAAAAATGCATATTTATAATTAATATATTTTTTTAATAATTCAAATATATATATATATATATATATATATATAATGTTGTAAAAAATTATTTATAGGATTATAATTATATTTATTTATTTATTTATTTATTTTTTTAAATAATTATATAATTATAATAAATTTCGTTAAATAATAAATATATTTATTTGATTTATTTGATTTATTTGATTTATTTGATTTATTTGATTTATTTGATTTATTTGATTTATGGGATTTATTGGATTTATTGGATTTATTTATTAGATTATTAGATATATTATTTTATTTTATTTATTATATGTTTTATATTTAATATATTTATTTTATATATAATTAATATATATAAATACATTTTAAAAAATATATATTTATATTAATTATTATATATATATTTTTGAATTAATTTGGTCAATAAATATATTGATCATGCATGCATATGTTATGTATCATAATGTTCATTTATAAATTACATCCTTTCTTATTATTCGTGTTTTCTATTGATTGCTACTTTTTTATTATGTATATTTACTTGGTATATGATTAATTCATGTTACCCATATATACTATTATGTTCACAAAAATACTTACAAAATTACATTAAATATATTTAAATAATAAATATGCTTATTATATTTATAATTATTCAATTTTAATTATATATAAATACTTTTAAAAACTATTTATTTGTAATTATATTTACAACTATATATATATATATATATAAATAATTATAAAATTACAATAAATACATATATTATAATTATATAGATATATATTTATAATTATATAAAAATATTTGTTTATACTTATAATTATAACCATAAATAAGTATATATATGTAAATAATTATAAATTATAATAGATATATTTATTATACTACTTATAAAATTATAATATAATTAAATAAAAATATTTATAAATATATATATATATATATATATTTATAAATAAATACAAAAATATTTATAATTATAATTCCTAAATGAATATAGATATATTTAAATAATTAAAAAATTATAATCAATATATTAATTATATATATTATATAAATATTTATAAATAATTACAAATAGTTATAAATATTATTCTAAATAAGTGTAGATATATTTAAATAATTAAAAATTACAATAAATATATTTGTATATATTTGTAAAATTTTAAATATATTTTCTTAATTTTATAATTATTTAAATATATATATATATATAATTACAACTATAAATATATATTGATTTATTATAATTTGTAATTACAAATAAATATATATTTATTTATTAGTTATAAATATAAATAAATATATATTTATTTAAATAATTATTAATTTATAAAATATATATATATAATTTTCATATATAATGTTATATATAATTAAATAAATATATAGTAATATCGACAAATAAATAAAAATATTTATATTTACAGTTATAAAAAAAATACAGATATATTTAAAAAATTATAAAATTATAATAAATATAATAAATATATATATTAATAAAATTGTAAAAATTAGAAATACTAATTTGTTAAAATTTTATAATTATATATATATATAATTATAATTATAAATAAATATATTCACATAAAAAATAAATATATATTCATATAATAAATATATATATTCATATAAATAATTATAAAATTAGAATAAATATAGTTGTATATGCCTATAATCTTATAAATACATATAATTAATATATTTATTATATATATTCTAATATTATAAATACAATAAATATATTTCTTATAATTTTATAATAATTTAAATTATAATTTTATAAATATAAATATATATTTACTTATTTATAATTATAATTATAATAAAATAAATATATATTTACCATATATATAATTTTATAAATATATATATTACTATAAATAAATTATTAACATAATATCTTTAATAGTGATGTTTTAGTGTTGATAAAGGTGAGTTTTATCAGCGCTTTTTATTTTAGTGTTAATAAAACATACCTTTATCAGTACTTTTTAGCTAGCACTGATAAAAGTTTCACCATGTTTTATAAAAAAACCCTAATAGTCTCATTCATTCTTGCGCCCCTCAAGCTCTCACAGAAGCTGACCCCTACGTCATGACTCCACCACCTCCCCCTCCTCCTCCTCCTCCTCTCTCGCTCCCTCTCCTCGACCGTGAACCACACCTCCACCGTGTGTTGTCACCTCCACCACATGGAACACCATTGTGCATCTCTTCTACCATCCGTCATGCATCTCCTCTTCCAGTCATGTAAACCAACTGTCGTGCGCCTCTACTCTGCTGTGTGTTACACCTCCTTCAGGCGCCGCACCTCCATCGTGCGCCTCTCCTATGTCGGTGAGTTTTCTCTTATTTATCTTCTATTACTTCTTGTTCGCATGTAATTATAGATTGATATTGATAGTATACTGTGAATTGTATGGGCTAAACGCCCCACTAAAATTTGTGGTCATTGGTGGTCCTTGTTTGCACACTAAATGAATTGCATGTTGGTTGGTGTTCCACTTTATACTTTTTTCATTGATTTTGTGTGACTTGGTTATTCATTTGAATTGTGATTCCACTAAATCATAGTGTAATTTCTTTTTAATGATGAGGATTTATGTCGTTAGGGGTTGAGTAGTATGTCACTTGACATATTTATGTGTTTTCCATTAATGTCAGTCAGGTTTAGCTTCGATTTTTCTTGGGTGAGGTAGGTGTTTCTTTGGAACTCTTTTTTAATACATGTTATTAATTTCTTGGATGTTTTTAAATGATTTCTTATGAAATTATAATCTTTTATTATGAATTTTTTAGGTATAAATTTGCTTAAAAATGGGTAAAGGGTTGGCATAGATTTATGTCACATGCAAATTGTTTTGTAAAAGGTCTGAGTGGATTTTTTCAAGTAATTTAAATATTTTGAATGTTTGTTCATAAGTTAGTTTTCCCTTTAAAGTGAATATGCAATATTTTAAATTCAGGTTTTAAAAAATAAACAGAATTAAACTTCAACCTATTTAAATGTTTTTGAGACCATTAACTCCTGTTGTGGATTAAGATGTTTTCAAAAGAACATTGAAGTTTAATAAAACCGTTCTTATCATATATTTCCAGAAAAAATAAAATGGTTTATTATTTTAATATTTTTGTATAGAAAATGGTTGGGTTTCCAAATGGGATTTCTAGTGCATTTTGATAAATGGTATTGGGATGAAAATTGAAATGTTGTACTCAAATGGGGTGAAAATGGATTGGATTCTCAAGAACATTTGTAAAATCCTAGATGGTAATTTAAAGGAATTTATTTTATAAATATGAGAGACCCTCAATTAAGCTCCATGCATTTATTTTTCATATTGCGGCTCGTGACCCCATGGGGGATTATTTATATTCTTATTCTTATTCTAAATCTTATAAAACGATGTGAAAGGGGTTGTTTCTTTTGAGGGTGTAGGAGGTGGGGTGAGGTTAAATTTTAAATTATTGAAATTATATTTATGTGATGATCTATTATTTTTCATTTTTTGCTCACTTCCACTTTTGAAATATCATGGGTGTCCTAGGAGACTGGTAGGAATTCAGATAAGTAAAATCTCTAGTGTGAAGGGAACTACCAAGTTTAAGGACCCAGTTAGATTGAGTGAGTTTCTGAGATGTTTTAGTGTCCCTAGAATGTACTGGAAGGGACCACGGTTTCTTCTGTTCTACTAATCATGATAGATCCTAGTGAGTTCTATAGGACTAATTGGATATGAAAAGTTAAATATCATCAACCTAGGTTCCTCATCTCTAGTTCAAGATCCAAATACATGAGTCTTAGTAAGTTTCACAAGATGGTTACAACATTCTTAGGTCACTTAAGAGGATTTATTTTCTTTGATGGATTCTATTCCCCTAGTTTTTTTATTATATGGCACCATCATTTGGTTGATTTTTGAATTATGTTTACTTGTTTCCATAGTACCTATGTATGATAATTTTTTCACTTCGAGTGTGTATTTTATTACTTTCAAATAGGTTTATCTAAATGGTTCAAAAGTTTTATTTAAAAAGGAAAAAATTGGTTATTTTTTAAATGTGTTTTAAGATAATGGATTTTCATTGTGGTTATTTATGAAAAATAATTTTTTTTGAAAATGTTCTAAAATATGTATAAACTATGATTTGACATGTCTTATATGGTTTTAAGACCCTATTTCTATTTTTTGATATTTTTATTTCAATTTTTTCATCCTAGATTTTCTATAAAAAAAAGTGTGGTTGTTTGAAAATAAGTAAGTTTATTGTTTTTACACTTGTTTTATACTTCATGTGAAAATATATTTTATACCATATGTTCAAACTAGAACTTTATAAACTATATTATAAATGGATTCAAAGAGAATTATTTATGAGATCATACAAATAATTTTTAGCTCACACCCTACATATGAACTAGTGGATGGGAGTGCATGATGCTCTTATATCTCCTATTTATAGCCTTATTTTGTTTTTTTCATGATTCTCAGATTGTTCCATGGTTGGACAATGGAATTTGATGAGTTACCCGGGGGCACTACTATTAATGTTGAAGTTATTTGGGTTTTTATTCCTTTTTAACTTTCCTTTTAAGATGTTTTAGTAAGAATGAGTTATGATTTTTTAATGAATCAAGTGATTGGTCTGGAGTGGGTTCTTAATCACTACCCTTTTTAATGATGCTTAAGTTTCCATATGCTATTTATACTCCCAACATTGATGGCCTGGATAAGGCATGGTAGTAGATAGGACTCTATGTGATATGGTGGGGGATTCTAAGATGAGACTTTAATTATATAAGATAGGGATGAACTAATAACTTCAAATTTCCATCTATGGTAATACCATTGAAATAGTCATGGCATTATACGAGACCTGGCCTATGTTGTGTATCTCAATGTGAGTATTTAGATGTTCATGGGTGATTCTTCTAAGATATTAATGGGAGATTGATGAAAACACCAATCTTAACCATAAATGAGTTGGGTAATTAGTATGGCTTATATTGTGATTTATCAGGAGTCAGGATTTGAATTGTTTAAGACAATGTTGTTCATGTGGTTGCTTATGGGTCTAGACAGTTAAGAACACATAAGGGAAACTTCCCAAATCATTTCTAATATTTGTAAATAGTAGTGCTTTCCATGAGTTGTTATGGGAATACAATAAAAAAAGTGTTTGAAAAATGCATTCAACATATATTTTTTCGGTTTTAAATAACATTAAAATTATGTAAACACTTTTCATGGACTTAGGTTGCATGAAAACTATTTCACAACTCAACTTATTAGATTTCATAAAGAGGTGTGAATGTTTTTAAAGTGTATGTAATGATGGATCCATTTTAAAAATGGGTGTGTGAAATTTTAAATGAAAATTTTTAAAATATAGAGGGTTGTTGCTCATTTTAAATGATTAAAATTATTGGTTCATGAAGTTTCCTTGAATTGTTTATAGAAAAGGAATTGGGTTTTTGAGAAAAAGTTTTTTA
This sequence comes from Viscum album, assembly GCA_963277665.1. Classification (NCBI taxonomy): domain Eukaryota; kingdom Viridiplantae; phylum Streptophyta; class Magnoliopsida; order Santalales; family Viscaceae; genus Viscum; species Viscum album. The sequence goes on along the minus strand of OY728150.1, from coordinate 1,873,182,537 downwards.
AACTAATTGGTTTATTTTAAAAAGGGTGTTTTATTTTAAAGCGTAATTTGGGTAAATGGTTGGTTTTTTTAATGGTATTTCAACTGCGATTTTATAAATAGTTCTCGAATGAGACTTAAAGTATATAACTGTTTTTATCCTTGGTTAATTTTTATATCAACATTTGGTCTATTTATTTTGTTAAATATTAATATCACGGAATCAAATAGGATGGATATGAATAAAGATTCGATGGATGCCAATCATTTGACAAGAGAGTATGAAGATTTAGTGAAAGAGTTCATCGATTTGAAAAATATCATGCATATGAACCTTCTCAAATCCTTTGTCCATTTTTACGATGTTGTTATTAAAGACAAGTTAGTTAAGAGGAGTTGGAAGAACACTTGATATTTCAAATAATAGAGTGAAGTTATAAATGTTAGAATAAACATGGGGAAAAGTGAATGTAGCTGGTGGCTGTAACAACAGTGTGTTTTATGGATCATTTGATATGATTAAAATTGTTGTAAATGAAGAAGACCATATCGAGGACATGATTATAGATGTGAATGATGATGAAGTTTGTATTGAATAAATGACAAGGATAGTTGAAGATAAACTTTGTGATTGCCCAAACTTGTTTTATTAGTTAAATAGTTGGGAAAAGACGCCTTTGTATGGTGGTTTCACTAAATATATAGCATTGTTATCCATACTGAAGAAATATAATTTGAAAGAAGGTAGTGAGTGAAGTGATTCCAATTTTACATAATTAATTTCTCTCTTGAATGGCATGCTCCTATAAGATAATGATCTCCTGATCTGAACATACAATGCCAAATGGATTCTATGTTCGATGGGTATGATCCTCTAAATGAATACACACATGTATGAATGACTGTATACTATTTCCCAAGGACCAAAAATCACATAGAGAATTCCCAAAGTGTGGTTCTTATTGATACAATAAATATGAATCCATCCTATGATATTTTTATTGTAATTTCCAATCATTCCAAGGTTTAGTCACCTATATAGAAGTTAGAAGACCACAGGTCCATTGACATGGCACATAGACATAAGAAATAAAGATGGAAAACTACGCCACATGGTAGCTCTCCTCAGTGGAAGAGAATCGATAATGAGTACATGACTAGTTATGTTGGTAAATTATAACTTTCCACTGTGGTTATGCATGAAACGAAAACACATCTTGTTATCTATGATTATATTATAATTTAAACAACTAGGTAATGATATTGATGTTTATTTGGATCCATTGATCAAGGATTTGAAAATATTCTATGATTTAGGTGTTACATTGTTTGATTCTTAGAGAAATGAAGATTTCACACTGAGATCCATGTTGTACGGGATGATAAATGACTTTCATATTTATGGTAATTTTTTAGGATATAGAATTAAAGGAATTTATGGGTGTCCAATTTGAAAACAAGGTACACATTCAATTAGGTTGAAACATTCATCAAAAACTGTGTTTCAAGGACGTTGACTATTTCTACCCTAACAACATAAGTACCGATCTTGGATGACATCATTTGATAGAAGTTTACAAGAATGTATAGAATTGTCTCCACTAACTGGAAATCAACTGTTTAAGAAAGTAAAAGATGTGGACACTACTTTTGGTAAACCATTTTTTGGAAAACCTTACAAAAAACATATGGAAAAAGAGATTGGTTTTTTTAATTTCCATACAGGAATTGTGTGTACGTCAGACACGTTCTTGATATTAAGCTTGTTGAAAAAAATATAGGTGGTAGTGTCATCGGAACATTTCCAAATGTGCCTGATAAAAAAGTATGGAATTAAGGCTAGGTTAGAAATGGTTGACCTGGGAATGCGAGAAGAGTTGGTGCTAGTGAAGGGAGAAAAATTAACTTTTCTTCCTCCAGCTGCTTACACTCTTTCTAGGAAGGAGAGATATCTGTTTTCCAACTTCTTGAATCATGTAAAGGTTCCAGAGGAGTATTCATAGAATATCAAGATCATCATTTTAATGACCGATTTAAAGTTAAAGGGTCTGAAATCACATGACTGCCACATTTTTATGCATGATATACTTCCTATAGCATTATGTTTCATTTTTCCTAAGAATGTTTATTATACGTTAATGAAGCTATATTTATTCTTCAAATATATATGCTAAAAAGTTATGGACCCAGGGAAATTTCCAAATATATAAAGAGAAATTGTCATCATATTATTTGAATTGGAAATATTCTTCCCAATAACATTCTTTGATATGATGGTTCATTTGATGGTTCACTTGGTGAGAGAGATTCGAATATGTGGTCATGTACACTATAGATGGATATACCCCCTTTGAACAGTATATAAAGATTTTGAAAGTGTATATCAAAAATAGAAGTCAGATAGAGGGTTTTATTGTTGAGCGATATATTTTTGAGGAAGTCGTTGAATTCTGTACCGAATACCTGTTCGGTTTTGAAATCATTGGTCAACCGAAATCTCTTCACACTGGGCGTCTTGTGGGGGAAGGAATTTCTAGAAAAGAAGTTGTCACAATCAATATTATAGATCAGAAGTAGGACCATCTTTACATATTTCATAACAATTTGGAGGTTGACCCATATTTCAAAACCCAAAAAGAAATTATCAGTCATTTGAATCTATATAGGGATGAAAAATGGATATCAAATACACATAATCGACAGTTAATAGAATTGTTTCAGGCTCATATATTTAAGGATTCAGATGAAAATTCGGACTCAATTTCAGAATGACTTCGATGGATAGTCGGAGAACCAAATGTGTATGTATTATCTAATAATTCTTATGTAATTAATGGTTATACATTTTATACTAATGAATGTTATGAAGACAATACCATGTAGAATAGTGGATTTACACTTGTGGCTGAAGCGATGCATGTTTTTGGTGCTAAGGACAGAAATCCAATTTATGTGAATATGTCCTACTTTGGCATCATTAATCAAATATGGAGTTTGATTATATGAACTTCCAATTTACAATTTTTTAATGAAAGTGGGTTGATAACATGAGTGCTATTAAAATAGATGAGTTGGTATTTGTAAAAGTTTATTTCGGTAAGGAAGGGTAGAAAGACAAACCATTTATAATGGAAATATAGGCAGTAAATGTATTTTATGTTCTAGATCCCGCAAACTGAAACTGGCCAATTTTTCTATTATCCACCAAAACCACTAAAGGATCAGATGAAAATTCATTGGAGGATGACCATTTCATTGGGATGTCGTGATCATTTCACAGTGGTCCCAATATAGAAAATATTTTTTATGTCATAGAAGACCACAATGAAGGGATTTGGATAGTCGATAGAGGGTTCAAATCCCTTCATCCTTTAAAAAAAGAGTGTTCAATAATCAGGTTAGATTTTTTGTAATATACATCGTGTTACCTTATGTTATTATCTATTTTCTATTGTTTTTATGTAATCTAAATTAAATTTTGAATAACTTCTATAGATAATGACTTCGACATGTGATGATGCTCTTAATCTTGAGGTATAATAGGTCACTCAACCTGTTGTTGCTCGTAGTGTAGAGGACTAGGAGTTTTATCAACCTATTACTGGTGCTTCTCCCAATTCCGAGGTACAACAACCATATACAGATGCTGATGCTAGAACTCCAGAGGAACATATTTATGATGTTGAAAAAAAGGAAAAGGTAGGTACTGAAACACTGGCAACACAGAAAAAATAAGAGCATTGTAGTTTGACGGTGGTATCAAATGTTCTTAAGGAAAACGTGAATGGCATAAAATACGAGGTCATATGGAATAAGTAGGGCCAACGTGTTAACCCCAATATGATTAGTAGTTATATTGGAATTGTTACTCGAAAACACATGCCAATTGATGTACCTTAGTGGCACCATTTTGCAATCAGGATTAAGATGCTAATGGGGGGAGATATTATGGTAACATTATGCTATATCATTTATTTAATTAACTATAAAAATAAAATAATGAAACATTGATTTAAACTTCATCATCCCATGTACAGTGAATTTATAGTGGATTACTCACACAAGGACTATGTATTAAGGGTTTCTGGATGGATTCATAAAGGCTTTCTCATAATTTTAATGAAATGTTATCTTAAAGATGATGAAGGGGAAATAAACCCACACCCACCTATTATTTATGCACACTTGACAACCCAAGGATCGTGGGATGTGATTACTAGTTGTCGTGAGGAGAAGTCTATTTAGGTACATTGTGTTTGGTAATATGTTTTTTGATGATATGTGTATTCATCACTTTGATTGACAGTTTTCTTATAAAATAGCAAATGTGAATAAGGAATGAGCAGCAAAACCAGCATACCCCTACAATAAATCAAGAATGGGGTACGCTTCACTTGAAAAAAATGGTATGTATTTTAAATCTATCCTAATACTTTTATGTGACATAAAAAACACCATAAATATGTTCCTCCTTTTATATGCAGATTGATGAATCAAAATCCAGTGTCACTTCCATCCCACGCCATGTGCTATGAAAGGAGGCACATGTAAATAAATATGGGATACTAATAGATGAAAACAAACAAAAATTATGGTAAACATGAGTAAGTATGACATAATAAATATTCATTTTGCTTTAAATTGATATTACATAATAATGATTACTTACTTAGCTATATTTTATATCTAACATAGTCATAGGAATCAACAACACCAAAAACCAGATGTGGACGTACTTTTAATGTCCTTGAAGCAACTAGAAAAGTATGATCGCATCAAAGGTGCAGGTTTTGGGGTGACACCCCAAACATTTTTTATGAAAAAAAAACAAGAGGAGGATCAAAGTTCTGAAATCAAAATGATGAGAAAAAGAATAGCTATCCTTGAAGAACATATAAAATTACAGATAGAGTTTATGGAAAATATTATGGCGGGGGGGAGAGAAGAAAAAACTCAAGAACAGCCATCACATGAAGATCCCACCCCACCCCCACTACCTTTGAGGTGAGCCGTTCCCCTCGAAAACTTGTCTTAGATAAGGTAATTAATGTTCTAATAGTCGTTTCTGTGAGTTGTGAATCATATAAACACTGATAGCTTTACTGTTCAGATATTTTATAGGGTGAAAATGACTATAATTGAAATTTATCAACACCCACTCATCGCCTTGTTGTGTGGGTTACGGTGATCAATATCCAGAACGTCATGCTAAACAACAAACAACTTCCAATAGGTCATGTCAAAGTGATGATTAAAAAATCCCATGAGCTGATCACCGAGAAACAAGTTCTAATTGATGATGAATATATTCATAAGGTCGAACAAGATCTTAGAACATTCATTACATGGTCGTCACAACTTGTAAAAAACATGTCGATAAAGAGGTAATTATTCCCATTTTTTCAAGACAAACCATTGAAATTTAATTAAAAAAGGTTTGAACTGATGAATGTTATTATAGATGGACACGAGAAAAAGGTTGAAAAGAAATAAAATCTAAAAAACTTCTCAAGGATCACCAAACTGATCAAAACGATATACCGAAAGCACCTTAAACCTTTTCATTCTATACCAGCATTTATTATCATTGCAAAATAATGTGAATATGAAGTTGATAGATGGTGTGGTTCACACAATTCTTTTTTATGAAAATATATACAGCGGGGAAGATCCAGATTTCATTAGTTTTGAAAATGTAAGGGAAATCCTGGAGTATGATTGGTTTTGTAGCTCAGTTGTAAATGTTTACATGAGGTATGTTTTCATGATTTTATTTTCCAAAAGATGATATACTATAATAATTAGAACCAAATACATTTCATATTTTTTGTAGGCGTATATATAAAAAACAATTGAAGGTATTTCCCCATGAACAATAATTTTGAATCGTTATTCCTCGCGTCACCAATATAACACTAACAGATATAAAATACAAGAAAGAGGGAGAAATAGTGTAAATCCTTCTCAAGTCATTTAATAGCAAAATTACGGATGAAAAACCCTTATTAATACAAATTATGCAGGGGTAAAACTATACAATTTAATCATATAGAATATATTTTAATTTCATCCATTACTTATTCCATTTTTTACTTTTCGGTAGCATTGGATGCTCATTGTGGTCAATTTGGATACTCTAAATATTTATTTATTAGATTTAATTCATGGATATCCCATAAACCAACCACAAATGATGGAGTTTTTTAATTTTCAATACACTACATCCAACATTTTAGAACTAAATATCTAGTTATATAATCTATATTATCTTTTAATGACGATTCTACTATGATAGGGCAGTGCGTGACTATAGTCTACATCATAGAATGAAGCTAGAGGAAAAGGACAAGAAACATCACAAGTACAATGACTTGATAAAAGTTAGGTTATATATTATAATATTTCACTATCCAAACACATTAAAATTTTACTTATTTTTCTCAATGTTTCAACAGTGCCCAAAACAAACAACCGAAAAAGACAATGGTTATTATGTTTGTAAATTTATGAAAGAGATCATATTCCATGATCAAACCAGTATCCCCGAATAGGTATTATCTAAGATAATTACTATTTTAATTAAAATACTTATTAATCCTTTGTGTATTTATATTTTTTCAGTACTACTATGATTTTGGGAAAGAATCATATTGACAAGATGAGATATATTTGTTTATAAATGAATGGGCAGCATACCTAATGGAAGAATGTACCGAAATAGCATGAATATATAACTGGTATGACTTGAAGTGTCTTTTTTTATTTAAAATTTTTAGTGTTTTTACTAAATACAACAACTCGCATACTGAAAACTGAGAAAATGCACTAGGATTATTTTGATACTTTAGGAAAACAATACATAATACACTTGTGAGGTGTAGGAATCAACCGCACCTAAATCTAACACATGGTGTGTTCGTTATGACTGTAAGTGTGTATTTTTATAATAAGTTAACAATAAATTTAGCAAAAAGAAAAAGTGACATGCTAAAACCAAGAAAAGTCATACATATTGTTATAATACTTTAGTAAAATTTTCAATCCGTCATTTGTGATCTGTAGGAATAAAACACACCTCAATCTGACAAATAGTGTGATCGATATGACTGAAAGTGTCTGTTATCAGTTTAAAATTGACATTTTAACTCAAAATGTGCCACTCACTGAAAACCATCCAAACTCACTCTGATTTTCTTAAAAAATTTAGACAATGATTCATAAGTTCATTGTGATTTGTATGAAGTAGTCTCATGTGAAATTGATGCACGATGCGACCAGTATGACTCAGAATAGTTTGAAATGATATTCTTGTAAAAACACACAATTGACATACTGAAACCTATAAAGTGCATTCAGATTGATTTGATACTTTAGGAAAACAATCTATAAGTCATTTTTGATGTGTAGGAATCAACTAAAATTTAATCTGATGCATGGTGTGACTATTATGACCCAAAGCGTCTCTTTATATTTAGAATTGACATTAATTTTAGTAAAAAACACAACTAGCATACTGAAAACTGAGAAAACTCATTTGGATTGTTTTAATAATTTAGGAAATTGATCCATGAGTCATTTGTGACATGTAAGAATCAAAAACACCTCAATAAAATGCACGATATGGCTAATATATATCTAAATGTGTGTTTTTATTTAAAATTAAGATTAATTTGAGTAAAAAAATTCCACATTGAAGACCAAGTAAACACATTCAGATTGGTTTTATACTTTAGTACAATGATACATGAGTCATTTTTGATGTGTAGTAATTAACCGCACCTCAATCTGATGCACGGTGTGATCAGTATGTCTAAAAGTGTCTGTTATCATTTTAAAATTTTCATTTTAGCTCAAAATGTGTCACTCACTAAAACCAAGAAAATGATTTCCAATTTTCATCATAATTTAGGAAAGTGATTCTTATGTCCTTTATGATGTGTAATAAGGAGTTTCACATCAAATCTACGCACAATGTGACTGGTATGACTCAAAAAGTGTGTTTCCAATTTGAAATGATATTTTAGTAAAAAACAGAACTGATTTACTGAAAACCGAGAAAATGCTTTTGAATTTTTTTTATTCCTTATAATAATGATCCATGATTCATATGTGAAATCTAAGAATCAACCACACCTCAATCCAATGAACTATGTGACTGGTATAAATCCAAAAATGTTTTTATTTAAAATTGACATAAATTTAAGATAAAAGAACAAGTGACATACTAAAAACGGATCAAACACATTTGGACTATTCTGATACTTTTAGACAACAATCCATGAGTCATTTTTGATGTGTAGTAATCAACCGCACCTCAATCTAATGCACAGTGTGACAAGTATGATTAAAAGTGTGTGTTATCAGTTTAAAATTTACATTTTAGCTGAAAACATCTCACTCACTAAAAACCAAGAAAACGCCCTTCGATTTTATTCATAATTTAAGAGAGAAATTTTTAAGTCCTTTGTGATGTGTATGAAGCAGTCTCGCCTCAAAATGATGCATGATGCAACCAGTATGACTCAAAATGATTGTTTCCAGTGGGATATGACATTTCCGTAAAAATACACAATTTTCATAAATAAAAACCAAGCAAACCCATTTGGAATGTTTTGATACTTTAGAACAATTATGCATGAGTCATTTGAAACGTATAGGAATCAACCAATCTTCAATCCGAAGAACTATTTGACTGGTTTAAATCCAAGTATTTCATTTAAATTTGATATTAATTTTAGTAAAAAAAGGGATGTACTCAAAACCAAGAGAATCCATTCAAATTATTTTGATATTTTAGGACAACGATCCATAACTCATTTGTGATGTGTATGAATCAACCCCACCTCAATAAGATGCATGGTGTGACCCATATAACTCCAAATGTGTCTTTTTTAATAAAAATTGACATTTTATTAAAGTATTTTTTAATATTAATTTTTAATTTATTTCTTTATAGTATTAATAACATAATAATTGTTTTATTATATAGCTGGAACCTTTTTCTTGAGTTGGGATGATTTTTTCGACAACTAATAACATGGGATGGCATTTTTGAGAGGGGATCGCGAATGTCAATGGATGAAATATTAATTTTTTTAACTATTTATTTGATAGTTTTTAATGTAATTATATAAAACATTGTTTTAAATTTATATAGAATTGTTTTCCAAACCCTTGTGTGTGCTTCTTTGTTCTTGTGTGCAATGTGCATGTGTTGTTCGGTGTAGGAGGTGTGTGTGTTGTGCTGGTCCAGGTGCGGCTGGTAGTTGTGCTATTATATAAACAACACATCAAATGTAGCTAGGCCTTTATTAGTGCAATTTTGAGTGCTAATAAAGGCCCCCTTTATCAGTGCTACTCAAAGCGCTGATAAAGGCACCCTTTGTCAGTGATATTTCGAGTGATGATAAAAGCTCCATTTATCATTGCTAATTAAATCATTAATAAAGTTGGATTTTATCAGTGCTCAAAATAAGAATGATAAAAGGGATCATTTATCAGTGCTAAAATAGCACAGATAAATGATGGTATTTATCAGCTTTTTTTATTGTCGATAAAGGATACCCTTTATCAGAACTTTTCTAGAACTTTTAAATGGGACCCCCCCCCCCGATCTTTACTGACATTAACAACGCTTTTCTAACACTATTAAAAGAATTTTCTAGTGATGATAAAAGCATTATCTATAGTAGTGTAGGCTCAAAATCTAGATTTTAAACTATATCAAATGGATGTCAAAGGTTCTTTTTTGGATGGGTATATAGTTTTGGATTTTTGGTTGAACAACCCCCTGTATTTAGAAACCCTCATTTTCCAAATCATGTTTTTAAATTAACCAAATCTTTATATGTTTTAAAAGAATCTCCTAGAGGTTAGTATGATATTATCATATCTTTTCTTATTTCTAAAGGATTTTTAAAAGGTATAGCTAATCCTACCATTTTTATAAAAATAATTCTAAAGGATGTTTTAGTTTTTAAAATCTATATTGATGATATTATCATTGGATCTTATAAAAATTATCTATATATTGAATTTTCATAAATTATGAAAAAATAGTTTGAAATGAGTTTAATGGGTAAACTAAAATTATTTCTTTGTTTTTAGATTTTTCAAAATAAATAACCAATTATTTTAATTCAAAGTAAATATACTAAAGACCTTTTAAAACAATTTGGTTTGGATAACACTAAAATTAGGGACACTCTTATGAGTACCACCTATAAGTTGGAAATTGATGAAACTGGGAAATTAGTGGATCAAACCAGTTACATAGGTGTGATTGGAAGTCTTATATACTTGACAGCTATTCGACCTTACATTATCTTCAGTGTGTGTATGTGTGCTCTTTTTCAAGAAAACACAAAAAGATTCATATACATTTTCTGTTAAATTAATTTTTAAATACCTCAAGTATAAAAAAAATTAGGATCATTCTATCCAAGAGAACAATAATTTGACTTCATTAGTTATTCATATGTAGATTTTGGTGGTTATAAGATAGATAGAAAAAGAACATCTACAACATTTCATCTTTTGGAAAAGTCTCTAGTATTTGGTGTAATAAGAAAAAAAAATTGGTTTTATTGTCTACTACTGAATCTGAATATATAGTTATAGGTAGTTGTTATGCTCAAATTTTATGGATAAAAAACACATTACTAGAATATGGATATCAATTCCAACATGTCCCTATAATTTTTTAAAACAAAAGTTCTATAAAAATATCTAATAATCTTGTGTCTCACTATAAAATAAGACACTTTCATGTAAGACGTCACTTTTTGAGATATCATTTTTCAATGGGTGATATAACTCTTTTATACAATAGTACTAAACATCACCTTGATGATATTTTACTAATACATTGAATTATGAAATAATTAACTACATAAAATATGAATTGGGCATTATTAAATTTGTTTTAACTTTTTTTTGGAACCACCATTGGTTTTTACCCAGTGTTGGAGTTTTTCCAATGTTGATGTTTACCCATTGTTGGTGTTTACCCACCACTGATGTTTACCCACCATTGGTTATTACCCAACATTGGTGCTTACCCATTTTTGGTTTTTACCCACCATTTTTGTTTACCCACCATTGGAGTTTACCCACCTTTGATGTTTACGCACCATTGGTGTTTACCAACTGTTGGAGTTTACACACTATTGGAGAAACCCACCATTGGTAATGACCCATTATTGTAATTTAAGTAATCAATTATAATTTTTATTTTAAGGGTTAAATATTTTATTTCATTTCAGTTTGAATATATTATTGGAATTTTTCATTTCCAAATACCTACATAATATAAATTAGACCCTTAGTACAATTTTTATGTTAACTATTCCTCACACCTGAACCTTCATTATATACCTTTATCTCCAAACTATTAGCATTCCCTCAACCTCGCCCAAACCTTCCACCTTGTTCACAATGTTTATAGTAAATAAAGAAGTAGTTTCATATCCCAATGAGTGTCGTACTTTGAAGAAACATAGTAGAGAATCAAGCTGACCAGCTTTAGAATAGTGTAACTCACAAATCATAAAATGTACTGTGTTATCTTAGAATAAATTAAATGATAATTGGTTTATGTAAACAAGATCATTGGTGATTAGAGTAATTTAAGACTAGGGATGGGTATATTTGTCCTTGAATAATGAAAATTCATTCTATACAAATCTAGTGCACCAGTTTCATCATAAGGTTGTGTTACGCTTTGGAGAAGATAAAGACTGGGTTAGAAGCAGGATAAATAGGCAGAAATTTGTGTTTTATTCAAGTCGATGGGCAAGATTTATTAATTTACATCAGGAAGGAGTCTCAAATTATTATCATGGATCGACTACAAGTGATATTTATTCTTTTAAATATGAGTATTCCTTGGCTGAGCTGACTTAATATTAAACTTTGACAACACCAGCAAAAATAGAGTTAGATGGTGACTTCCATTTTCTTTTCAAGTTTATAAAACACATATTGTGCCTAAGAAGATGATATTTTAGAACAATAAGAAAACAATATATATATATATACTTTACATTATGAAAAGGGGAGACAAAATCAATCAGTGAAGGTATTTGATGGTTCATATGATTAAGATATGTAAGACATATTCCAGGTCAAAATCCATAATTTATCCAAAGTTCGTATTTTTCTTTCTAGAGTCCACAGGATTGGTTGATGGAGAATAAGAAATCAAGTTTAAATATATAGGTTTTTTATAAACCAAAGTAATTATTAAGAGAATGAAGATTAATTGGAACCCATGGAAGAGGCAATGGGTTGATGATGTTTAAAATATCTATGATTATTTTAATCCTGATAATATCTCTACATGGCCGAAGAATCTTGTGGATCATATCTTAGATCTAGATGATCTAGTAGTTTATTCTGATGAGGAGTAAGAATAAGTGGTGTCTTATGCTTCTAGTTATGAGGAATAATTTTCAATTGATGAAGGTAGTGATATTAACTTTCCTAAGAGCCCTTATACTATCACATTCAATCCATCCATCCCTCTTTGATCTCTCCCTATTATAGAGACTCCTTTATGAGAAGGAAGTGAAGAATAAGAAGAAGAAACATAGGTTTCTAAAGAGGAATAGTATAAGAGTTCTTCTATATATTCTAAGGATTTTGTAACTCTTTATGATGATGAAAAAAGAGATGTAAATGGAAGTGATAAATATAATGGGGGAAATAATTATAATGATGAATGAAAAGATGATGAAGAAGAAAATCTTAAAGAAGAAGGAAATGATAAGGAATATCGGTATGGAAAATATGAGGGAAATGATGATGAATATGTGAGTGATAATAGTTTTTTCCATCACCGGCCTAATGATAATGAGATGCCTCAGGAACTTGTTTATTATCCAGGTTTATATTTTGATTATAGGTCTGAGGAGATACTGATTTTAGTTCGAGATGTTAATAGAACTATTAGAGATGAGTTAGGAGTATCTATTGAGAGGGAGGAATCCCAAAACCTTATTTAGAACCCCATTGATCATGTTTATGGTTATCATGTTGAGTTTGTAGTTGATGAGAATATGGTTAATGAGGAGATAGATATTGAGCCTATAGTTTTTGAGCATGATATTACATATTCTGCCAAACAAGGTGTTTCAACTCTTGAAGAGTGGCAAAGATATCTAGGATATGTGAGGCTAGTCCAAGACTACTCTGACTCATATGATGATAGAATTCCACCAAATCATGGTGGAACTATTATCACAGTTCAAATGGAGATTGATCCTAAGGGATACGTGAAATAAAAAATTGATTATACTAGGGAGATAAAGAGATTTGTTTTAGATATTCCATCTAGATATGAGCCTATAGAGGCTACTACTGAGTCACTACAAAAAAACAGTTTAGCAGTGGTTTTTTAGAGGGGGTTCTGCACAACCCCCTCTAAAATTTTTAGCATTACTTTTTTAATATTTGGTTTGATTTTACCGAAGGTTATGTCAAAACCACTACTAATTTAGTAATTAATGATTCAATATATTCTATTGGATTTTAGAGGATCTATATATATATAACATTTGTTTGGATATATATATATTTATTTATTTACTTTTTTTAAAGAAATGGTGGGGGTTCACATCCCCCTATAATTTGAGATATTAGAGGGGGGTTCATGAACCACCACTAATCCCTTAGATTAGAGGGGGTTTTGAACCCCTTCTAATTTAATAAATTAGAGGGGGTTTTGAACCCCCTCTAATTAAAGGCATCAGAATGGGTTTTGAACCCCCTTCAATTGATGAAATTAAAGGGGGTTTTGAAACCCCATTTAATTCATGACATTAGTGGGGGTTGTTAACCCCCTCTAATTCTAGAAATTTGATTATTGTCATGAACTGCCGCTAATCCCTTTGATTAATTTTTATTTACTTTTTAAAATAAATACCATGTAAATTCAAATTTTATAATATATATGTGTGTGTGCACATGTGTGTATATATATTACATAAACACATTATATAAATGTACTTAAATACATTATAAACACACATATATATAAGGACATTATAAAAATATTTTAAATAAATACTTGTACATATAACCAAAAATATATACATATATAAATATTGGTATACATAATATAAATGTAATCATAAGTATATGTATTCAAATTTATAAAATTTATATATGGTTTTATAATTACTATACATTTATATTATACATATATTATATTAAATACATTTTTATTGTATATTTTTGTATAAATCTATATATATATTATATTATGAATACAAATATATATAATATAGATAAAATTAAATATAAATAAGCATATATATTTTATATAATTATATTATAAATATTTAATTATATATAAATTTATATATATTATATAATTATTTTATATATATATATTATAGTATACCATATTAATTTTAAATTAATTTAGTTAACATATCTATATCATTTAATTATATTATATATTTTCAATTATATGAATGTATTTAGTTTTTTCTGTTTATATATATGACATAATATAAATGTATATAATCACATACGTAAATATATAATATAAATGTATTCCATATACTATATGTATAATATAAATCATAAAATATTTAAATATATAGTATTTATAAAACCAACATATAATCTTTATAGTTTAAAAAATGGTTGTAATAATAATAATAATATTATTATTATTATTACACACACATACATATATAAAAATATATAAAAATGATTATATAAAAATATATTATAATTATATTATATCTATAAATATCATATAAATATATAGATACACACACACAAAAATATAAATGTATTTTCAAGTATATATATAAATATATATTTATATGTGTAAATTTAATTATTTACACATATCTTATATATACATAGATATTATATATATATATATATGTATATTATACATAAATATATTATATATTATCTAATATTTATGTATCTAATATATATTATAGACAAATATATACATCATATATTATATAGAAATACATTATATATATATATATTATACAAAAATACATATTTATTATACACCAATATATATATATATATATTATACTCAGATATATATATATATATATATATATATATATTGTATATTATTCACAAATATATATGAAATATAAATAAATTATGTCTAATATTTCAGAATGTAAATAAATATAAATAATTTTGTACAACATTTATAAAAACAGTGCAGCTTGGTGACACAGGCACCAAAGACGGATGTCACTAAACCTGAGTTTGACCCCCAGCAGAAGCATTTTTACTGCCCAGGCCTTGTGTCGGTGGACGAACCGCATTTTGCGCCTGAGGGGTTCAACCATCTAGCTTTTTAGGCCTGTGGGGGGTCCTAGGCCTGCGAACAAATGTTGGGGGAATTAGGCGAGTGGGGTATTTATCTGGGTCAATGGGGGGGTTGTCTGATGGGGTCTGGTGGGGGTCTAGTGGGTGTCGAGGGGGTGTCTTAGGGGGTATACAGGGTGCCTAGGGGGTTTCCTAGGTGTCTAGGGGTGTGGGGTATATAGGGTGGTGATTGGGGTGTCCGGGGGGGCTAGGGCGTATGGGTTTGGGGTGTCTAGGGGATCATTTTAGAAGGTCTAGGGTGTTAGGGGGTCTGGGGGGTTGTCTAGGGTGGTCTAGTGGGGTTGAGATTTTTAAATTTTAAAAAACAAATGGTTTTGGTTTAGGGAATTTATAACCGCCTCTAAATATGGACCCAACTAGAGTCAATTATAAGAAGTTCTAACAACCCCTACTCTGATCTTTAAATTATAGGCAGTTAAAACCATCCCTAATCTATCATTTTATTGAAATTTTTTTGTGAAATTAGAAGGGTTAAATCCCCTTTAATCTAACTGCTACTAAACACAATCATATTTTACCAGCCCTTACCCATAACTCCCCCTAGTCAGAGTAGAAGTCCACTTTAGAAAATGTTATGGGTAACAACCGCTCAATTATCTATAAGGGTTAAAACCCCTTCTAAATGAAAAAAAAAATCTCTTTTAATCACCCTTAAAACCCCTTCTAAATGAAAAAATAACCCCCTGTAATTACCCTATTTTCTTGTAGTGAGTGAGTGCCTACACATTTTTCAGTTGTTTCTTCAATGCCTATTGATGTTATATCTAGATATGACCATGATACTTTTAGGGAAAGGCTTATTTCTAACTGTATGGGATTAAAACCCCATATAAATGAAAAAATAAACCCCTATAATCACCCTATTTTCTTATATTGAGTGATTTTCTTCACCTTCGTTGGATATTTCCTCGATTCCAATTGATGTTGCATCAAGAGATAGCCTGGAGTCTTTTAGGCAAAGGATTCTTTCTGAATGTGATGGGATTCTGAGGAATCAACCTCTTTTGGTCACTTAGCTCAATAAGAGAGATGTTGGATATTTATTTTATCTAGTGATACACCACATCCAACCTAAGATGATGAATCACATTAAGGAATCAAGATAGAAAATAGATGGCTTTCCAATGAGATGGAGTCCTTGAGGACTATACTGGATGAGATGGTATATTCTTTCTTTATTCTCTAGATTATTCTCTAGAGAGGGTGGAGAATATATATTCCATGCCTTTTACTTCCACTGATCCACCTCCCTTGGATTTTTAATTGATCAGATCAGTTTTTAAGGAGGAGCTATGGGAAATTTTAGGATATTTCCCTGATATCCCTCACAAGATTTTGAGGTGGATTAGAATTAATAATGATCATGTGCATAGGATTGTAAGGGAATGTATAAAGGATATTATAAATAACATAGAAACCATAAAAAATGAAATTATTTATTTCTTATCTCAGATCTATATTAAGCATGAGATGAACACTCACTTCATGTATCTAAATTAGATTATTCAATTTCCACATGTTACTAGATATTTCATGGATAAGGTCCCTCATTTGAAATAAGTGACACATGTTCTTTCGTTTTTCATATATGAGAAGAAAGATTTATTCAGTTTTACAAAGAGAGGAGGCCAAATCATCTGGACTTCATTAATTTAATGAAAGATTTTATTCATATGTCTAGGACTGGAGTAGTATCACATGAGGCCATACTAGTGACTTTTTACCTGACTCCTCCAGCCACATCTCCCAATTATTTTAGACCAGATATTGCTCGGGGTCCCAATGCACCTATACTTGATCAGTTTCAAACCATTCACATTCCAAGAATCCACCTAGAAACTCCAAAACTCAAAAAAAAATCAAATCAATAACTCAACCCAAACCTCAACCATAAGAGACAAAGTCATGAAAAGATAAAAATAAAATAATTTACAAGATTGGGGAATAATATTAAAGCATATGTGATTCCTTTAATAGAGATTTGGATCCAACGACTTGTTCCCCCTCAGATACAAAAGGTTTTGATCAACTACTCCTTTTGATCTTTTTAACTTATTCTTATATGATCAAGTAATATGGTTCCTACTATACAAAATTTCCAGTTTCTCTTTTTTATAATATATTTAAAATTTTTGTTCCTTAAAGATAGATAAATCAGTTTTTAGGTTCTTCCTACCAGTAAAGATCATATGATGATCATAAAAAACCCATCAGTGGTATTGTAGTGATTTTATTCATGGTATCATGCATTTAAATTATTTTTTTAAAATAAAATTGAATTATAAAACACTTAGGAAGCTATAAATGATACCCATATATTTACTTCCTAATTCCTTTCATATGTGTGATTTAGATTTACCTTCATGTAGTTAAATATAAAAAAAGGTAAATATGTAATACCTTTACACAAAGGTCATCATGTATTAACTTTTTCATAATAATATGCATGAAGGTAAGATAATTTAACATTAATGTTGATCATTCTATATGAATTTAACTATATATTACCTTTACAAAATGCCTTGATATA
The DNA here is from genome assembly GCA_963277665.1 of Viscum album. Lineage (NCBI taxonomy): Eukaryota > Viridiplantae > Streptophyta > Magnoliopsida > Santalales > Viscaceae > Viscum > Viscum album. The sequence goes on along the minus strand of OY728150.1, from coordinate 1,873,164,654 downwards.
TAATTTTCCATTTTATATAAAGGTACTCTTGAAAAAAATATTTACCTTGATGTAGAGGTTTGCTTCTTGTAGTGGTTTACCTTGATGTAGGAAATGGTTCTAGAATAATGTTAATCAAAATATTAATAAATAAAAAAATAAAAGAAAATTATATTATGAATATTTTTTTATACAAAAAATTATGTGATAAATTTATTCAAATAGATAGAACCATGCATTGCAAGCTGAGTAAGATTTTGATTCCTTTTATATTGAAATTGAATTTTAATTGAGGTTATTATCTTGTATTTGGATTTTGGACATATATTATTAATATTTTGATTTATAATTACCTTAAATTTTATTCACTCTTGAGTAAAGTATCCTCATGGAGGGAGACATTGGGTTTGAAAACTCAGGGGCCTGGTGTCTTATTCATTAATCTAAAAACATGAGGGGTTAGTTTTATTTCATTACAAGATTAATCATATGGAGATTTTAAATATCATAGAGTTCTAAAACATTACATGAAGATTTCATATACCTTGTTCATATGATTAATTCAGAAATATATAATTTTTTAGCATCTCTTTTTGGGTGAGTAACACAAACTAGTGGGTTGTGTAAAAGATTCACATTTATGTGGTGTGAAAATTTTATTTTTGGTGAATGGAATAAGGATTAAAAAATTTAAACCATTATAATAATTCATATAAAAAAACAAATAAAACATAAAAATAAAAATAATAAATAAGATGTAATAGTTATAATTCCATATGCCTATAATGTATATTAAAAAGTTGATATTTTATAAACTATTTAAATATTAAGTGTGATATTCCTTATAAATATGGCCTTTTCAAGACCGACATCATCAAAACATGTAGTTTCATTCCATAGTAGGGTGACATTAGATTATCTTATGTAATGAAAGGAAGTAATGGGTGACACTGGATTGTCAAATTTGGTTGTTTCACTCCATAGTGGGGTGACCCTAGATTCTCTTATGTTAACTCATTTTTTGATGTTTAATTTGGGTTATACTTAGCTTGGAAACCCCATGGATTAATATACCATATTATTATATTTTAATATTATCCATATGATGGATACAATCAAATAGTTTCCACTCAACTATTACATAATGGAAACTATTATTATTATCTTGATAACTTATCTAAATAACAAATTTGACAAGTTTCATGCCATGGTAAGGTTGTTACTTAATGAAACACGGATATTGGATCACTAAATGGAATTGATGTATGGGTTCAAAAAAATTAGTATGATCACCATTCTTAAAATTTATTAAAAAAATATATATATAACATGATTATCACCCATCGATATGTCCTTGTTATAGATTTTGGAATTCTTTATGGAAATCATATTGAGAACATTAATGGGTATAACCTAAAAATAGTTTAAAATTTTAATCTAAGTATGATAAGTTTTCTCAAGGATAATAATTTTTAACCCATAAATTTTAATGTTACATAAATAAATATCCCTAACTCTAACTCATAGTCATTAGATATCAAGTTTGTACAAAATATTTTTTTGACAAACACAGACTTTATGATAAGAAGTAGTTAATGAAAGTTGATATAGATATTTATCAAGATAATGGAACAAGAGTTTATAGATTATAATTTTGAACTTATGATCTTATTTTACCTCATGTAGTAGTCCTAGAATTGTAAAATTATTATCTTCCTACCATAAATAAGAATTTAATTTATGTATCTTGTTTAGACAAGACGGGATTTTCATTCATTTTTAAGAAAATAATTTATTCTATATGTAATAATGAAATGTTTTATTTCATTGGAAATTTAATTAATATTTTATATATTCTAGATATGTATAATCCTATTTATAAAATTCATAATATGAAATTCAAGGTGTATTTGAAACTAACTTACCTTTCATATTGTTGTCTCGGGCATTTAAATGAGAGATGTGTTTGAAGAATCTATAAAGATGGATTTTTGAACTCATTCGATTATGAGTATTTTGACACATTTAAATCTTTTTTATTCGGTAAAAGAGAAAATTTTGTTTTTTGTAGAAAATGTGATTGGGATAGTGGACAATTGGATCTCATACATTATGATGTATGCGGATAGATGAGTACACAAGAAGTTGGTTGCTATAGGTAATTTTTTACCCTTACCAATGACTTTAGTATGTATGGTTATAGGAATTTGATGAAACAAAAGTATCAAAAAATTTAAAAGTTCAAATATTTTTAGAATGAATTACAAAATAAACTGCAAAAGAGTATTAAATTTCTCAGTACATATTAAGGTGGTGAATACATAATCCAAGAATTCATGGATCATCTAAGAGTGTGTGTAATTATTTCACAAATCACTTATCTTGGTAGAAAAAATAGTAATTTTGTTTTAAAGGATTAATCATGACCTATTATATATGGTTTGATCAATGATGAGCATATGTGACGTTTTGATTTCATTCTGGGGTTATTATTTGGAAACTGTATCATTTCTACAAAATTTTATTCCAATTAAAGGAATTATAAATATGTTATATGATAAGTGATGTGGGAAATGTAATAATTTTTATTTAATATGGATTTGGGGTTTTGAAAAACCTTTATGATGATGGGATTTTAAAAAAATAGAAATTAATTTGGTAATTTTTTTATCTCGAAGAGATAAAGGGATATTATTTATATAATCCTACTAAACACGATGTATTTATTGCATGAGATGATCTTTTCCTTGAGAGATAGAACATGGACCGAGTAATCAATGGGTGGAAATTTGAACATAGATAATTTTAAGAAAAAAAGGTAAAAATTATCATAATAGAGGAGGTTGAGCTAGTTCTACAAATATTTTTGGAAGAAGAACCAACTCAAGTTACACAAGAATATCAAAGGTCGAGTGCGATTCATTAAGAACATGAGAGTTATTTTTCATGGAAATATAATGAAGAAAAATTAATATGTGAGGAACCTACTTCCTACCATGAATACATTGATGGTTTTAATTTCATGAAATGGTTAGAATCCATGGAATTTGAGATAGAATCCAAGTAAACTAACTAGGTTTGGAACTTGGTGGATGATTCTCAAGGGATAATACCCATAGTTTGTAAGTGGTTTCTTTGTAAAACAATTTAACTCTATAGTATATTTTCTACCTATAAAATACTCTTGGTGTTTAAAGGATATAAAAAAATCATGGTGTTAACTATAAAGAAAAAATTTCACCTATAGTGATGATAAAGTGAATTCGGACTTTTCTTCATTAACAACTCTATATTATTATAAGATATATAAAATGGATGTAAAACTATTTTTTCATAGTAGTAATTTAGTCAAGTAAAAGAGTATAGAAAACTAAAATTTTTGAAGTTCCAAATGATACTATTAATGTTTTCAGGCTTCAACAGTCCATTTATGGACTAAAGAAATATTTTAAGAGTTTGAATATTGGGTTTGATGGTAAAATCAAATAGTTTAGTTTCATCATTTATGTGAATGATTATTCAGTGTATAATTGGATTAGTGGGATTATTTTAGTTTTTTTGTTTTTTTGTAAATGAAAAACTTATTATCATAAATGATATCCTAATTCATCACATTATAAATATGTTATTGAGTAAATTATTCTTAGTGAAAGATATGATTAAATATGCCTACATATAATTTCTGAATATCTATATAGATAGATATAAAAGGACTCTTATAATCATTTAGTGCACATATATTAACAAATATATCAGTCATTTTATCAAGGATAGCTTTAATAAGGGATATTTTCTAACAATTAATTGGTATGAATATTAGGAAGATTAGGGATCCATCTAATATATCATACAAGATAGTTATAATTCTTTATGAATCTTACATCGGATCTTTCATGTATTCCATTTTGTCTCCTCAAACTAATGTCACTTATTATCTTATAATTACAATTAGATACCAATAAAATCCTGATGAAAGTCATTGGATTATTGTGAATAACATCCTAATGTAATTGGAAAGGACTAAGGATGTGTTCTTGGTGTTTAGATGAGAGGATGAACTTTATATAAATGTTTACATATATTTATTTTTTCAATATGATAAATATGATATAATGTCCTAATCGTGTTTTACATTTTCCCTAAATGGGGGATTTATCACTTGGAAGAGTTCAAAAAAAGCCACCATGGTGGACTCAACAATATACCATTAAAACATCACTACATCAGATTCTATAAAGGAAACTATTTTGATTATAAATTTAATTTCTGGATGTAAATTTGTTCTAAGATTCAAGGGAGAAATCAAGATTTACTATGAAAACAATGGAGTTTTTTATCAATATAAACAACCACAATCTCACCAATAGACCAAAAACATTATTCAAAAATAGTATGTGATATAGTGAATCATTGAGTGGGGTTATATAAAAATTTATTAGGTATCTCTAAATGATAACATATTAGATCCATTAATAAATATATTATCATCGAAATACCAAGAAGGTCGTGTCAGGTATCTAGGTTTTTTATACTTGGGAGATTGATGTAATGGATTTAAATGTGTTATGTGTTTATATTAAAATAAATATTCATTTATCATTAATTCATGCATGCTACAGTTTATTTTACATGAATAGAAAATTTATAAAATCCCCTCAGAGTATAAAAATTTGACTTGTCCATAATCGATGATCATCACCATGTTTTATGTGTTTTGATGATTTGTTACGATTGGCTTGAATAGATTTGTGTGATCATTAAAAGGGGTTATATATGAGATATAACATATATTTTAATGAGTAAATAATTATATATTTATTAATTGGGATGAATCTATTAAGTATATCTCACGGAATAACATAAATTAAAAGATATACTTAGTTGTGTACTCTTATTATCAATCCTTCTTACCTGAAGTTGGATAGATACTTATAATGAGAACCTTTATAATTTTATTCTCTACTTACATGAGTAAGAGTATAAACATATAAAATCTTAAGGTGGTTGGGTATGTTGTTGGTCATGTCATCAACTAGGGTCCGACCATGACATGATTTTTTAACTTATGTTAAAATTTATTACATTTTTCCTTTGATTAATAGACTGATAAAATGCATAGCCATGATTTGTAAGTTAAAATATGATGTGATTAGATATTTAAATGAGGGATATATATTTTGATAATTTGTTATATGTATGACATTTGATGTATTCATTAACCAGTTCAATTTATTTTGGAAAATCTAGAAAATATGACTTAGACTAAACTATATTGATATTCTACATGTCTAGTGGTCGCTCAAAGTTTGGGAAAAAAAAGATTATATAGGTATATATATGATGTATATGATTCACCTTATGGTAGACATGTTAATATAGGGATATTATTATATTTATTGGAGATTATACCAGACCACTTGGTAGCTTTAGTAGCACTAATTCTTTTCTAGCAACCACTATTTTCATAGATTTATGAAATGTGGATTTTGTATATATTTTTCAAATTTGATAAGGACCATAGGTTCACACAGTTAGTCCCTTTAATAAAGATTTTTTTTTTGGAATGTTCTTTATTAAAATAAATATATCTTGAATAAACTATATCCAATAGTTTTTATATGGCTCCACAAAGGCTTGTGATGTTTTGTACAAAGTCCTTATGGATTTCAGTGAAAGTCTTAGACTATTTGATATGTTCCCTAAGATAATAGATTATTTAATACCATATATATATATATATCTAGAATTAAGAGAATATATAAATAATAAATATGATAAATGATTATTACATGAATGTATGCATGTAATTCATGTATATGGTATACATTCATATAATTCATGTATGACCATAATACCTACATAATAAACAATGTCAAAAAAATTTGCATCATGTTTCTCCCTAAAATATTTCATCTATATTAAGAGGATTTTTATGATGCCCATTTAATTATATTAATACACATTAATGAGGAACATATCATCGGTTTTATTGGATAATACCTAGGTATTAGACACCGTTATTCCTTTATGAAATACCAGATATTACCTATAAAAGAAAAATAGATTATCTTAATTTGTGGGTTGATTTATATTATTTTTAACATTATTAATTACCATGGATTTCATGAAAAAATTATATAATCTCATTAATTATTTTAACATCTCAATCATCCTTATAAAAGGAACTAGAACCTCTTTAAGCAAGTGGGAGTTCTCTGATAGAGATTTGGATCTAGTGGTAGGTCTTCCCCCAGAGGTAGTAGGCTTTGATCAACTACTCCTGATGATCTCCCTCAAGAATTATCTTGAAATCATGGAACATGTATGTTCTTGTAAACAAGTTTTAGGTGTATTATTATACTATTTTTTAAGATATATTTATCACTTTGGTTTCTTGAAGATAGATCATCTTGTTTTCAGGTTTATTTCCACTAATAAATATCATATGATTATCATACAAAACCCATAAATAATATGGTATTTCACTTATAGTGTAGTTAAAAAAAATGTTTATTTTATTATTAAATAATCATAATCATGATTTAATTGATTCATTTATACCATAATTATATATGAACATCATATTAAAACCATCCATGGAGGCGGTAATGGAAAATGAAATACATCTTCCATGGAGGCGGTGAACGGACCATGATACGGAATTTGCCTTCATTTCCAGAATAACTGAGAGAGGTAGAATGGAAAATAAATTAATATAATAAAATTTTAGTATATATTTGATACAGATTTCATTATATCATTATGTTTATAATATATATTGTGTTGGTTGAAAAAGAAAAAATTAAAAGGAGTTCGGTTGGGATAATTTTCATCTTCCCTTGGAAGATCTCCTTTGATATGATACTTAGAATTAAATAATAGAATTTACTGAAGAAAAAAACTTATAAAACACATATATTTAATTTTATATGTGATTTTGGTATTTATTTCATAAAATAATATTTTTTAAGTGAAGATAAATAGGTTGGTGAGGTGTGGTATTTATTAGGATAGGAGAGGGTTGTTTTAGAATAAAATATTATTTCTAAAAATAGTGATCAAACAAGTGATTCAATAGTAAGGATATTGTGATTTAATAGTAAAATTTATATAAAAATAATCATCTAACTTCTAGAAACCTCAAAAAAAATTCATATATACTATTACAAAATATGACACTTATAACATATTCTATTATTCACTTATGTATTTTACTTTTATTAAAAAATACCAAAACTTCACCCTTACCAAACTTCAAAGATTTTATTCTAAATATGACATCCATTTTATTGAAAATATTTTCTAAATTCAATAAATTTAATTTTTAAATAGAAGAATGTATTTGTTAAAAAATACTAATTTTTCTCACATGATTCTAGCCCTTAGAGAAATTAATAATTATTGAATAAATTTTTTTTACTTGTATAAGTAATTATTAATTTATAAAACCATTTTATAAAAAAATATTATAATTTATATTTTTATGTTTATTATAAATATGAATTTTATTAAAAAATAATTATGTTTTTTGAAAACTAAAATTATTCTTTCATTATATCAAAAATTATTTTAACATCTTTAACTATTTTATTTATTTTATTTATGATATAAATTTATTATTTATTTATTTCATAAGATATAAAATTGTTATTTCACTATTTTAATGGCATGGTTACTTTTATAATGGTCATATAACCTTTACACATCCTATAATAACCTCTCGTTTCAATCATTCTATATTGACTTAAGTTTCTCGTATTATTATTTATATATCATTTCAAAAATTACAAAATTTTTCTAATATTTAATATTATTTTTACATTTATTCACATGTGTGATAATTCTAGGAGATCATGATGTAACAAAATTTCAAATTATTGTCCACTTATTTTTATTTCATTTCTTATCCCATTGAACTAAATAAAATTTTATGCAATATATTTTTAATTCATATGTAATGTTCTATAGTGATGAGATAAAATAATTATTGTCTCTTTATGTGTTTTATTCTATTTATTTACATTATTCCATTATAAATGAATTAATATTTTATAGACACACATGTATAGAATAATGGTAACTAATTAATTTGTATAAATTTTAAATCCATATCTTCGTAAAAATTATAAAGTAAAGAATTTAACAAATCATATATAATTTTAATGTAATAAATTATAAAAACATATATTGAAAATTTCGGATTTCACATTCTATCCCATTAAATAAACTACATCCACATAGCTTGTAATTTTTTAAAAATACTTATTAATATCAATAACTATTTTTATGAACCACATTAACAATCCCAAATGTTAACATAAAAATTATCAACAGTAATGAGATGTTAGAAACAAATAAATAATTTTAATCCTATATGGTCATAATAGTTATACTAAAATTAGTACTCTATATAAAATGTTTTTCAATATGAGGATATATAGCCTAATTTTACTAATCCTAATTCCAAAAAATAACTGAGATCTACTATGATTCAAAATAAGATTCCCCCAAACCCCTACTTCTTGATCTAGTCTTAAGCATACATACTTTTCAAAGATCACAAAAATTAAAACTAACTCCCAATATCAATATATTAGTATCTTTGGGAACTAGGTATATCTTTCATCATTAACCAATGAAATTTAATCAAATCCTTCATCGATGGATAATTATAAACCAATTAAAATCTCTTCAACATCTACTATCACTTGGGGAAATATAAAAAAAATATAAAGGGGTGATATATAATTCTTAATAAGGGTTAAAACCCAATTAATGAATAAAAAATTATATATTAATGAATCATAAGCTAGTGAGATACATGATCATGGGAGAAATAGAATGATTAAAATGACATTATCATGAAAACATAAGAATTAAAAAAAGAGGCATGATGGCATAATCATACTTTTTTGTACCAAATAATTAACCATCACATAAAATCATAGCATAAGATTTGTGGTTTCATATAATTATAGTTATCATGAGAATCAGGATAATATGGAAAAAACATAAAGTAATTCATAAGTCAAGGATCAATGTTATGATAGCATAACAGAATATAATCAGCTCACTTCATAAGCACCATACATGGTATCTCATTAAATGAAATAATTTCCCAATTAATTGGGAGATATATAATTTTGGTAACTCCTATCACATCAAAATACAACATTAATATATATTCCAAAATAATATGACGGTAATAATAAATCCATAAAAATAATATCATGATTAACACATGTAAATAAAATGGAAATCTAATTAGTTATCTAGGTAAATACCCTTAAACCAAGATAATGATGTATAAGTTATATAAATCATATAAAAATGGTTAAATATTATACTTCATAATTTATCTAATCAATCAAATATATGGGTATTTTAAAAAACACCCTTTAATAAGAAGAATAATGTATTAGTTATTCACAAAGTAATGGAATAGGAATAAATATTATTATTATTGATAATAGATAATATTTCAATACAATATTTGTAATGAATTATTTCTCTAATATATATTTCATTTCCACCATACCACAAATACATAGGATCTTGGATAACAAATAAAAGAATTATTTTTAAATAGTATCAATTTATGGGAAAGAAAATATTCAAGGGAATATAGTATCATAAATGGTCTATTGTGTGGAATATAAAAGAGAATTAGAAAAGATGATGAATATTTCAAAGGAATATAATAAATTCTTAATGTTTTATTACAAACATTACTTAGTTGTTATGAAATTGTAAAATAAGGAAAATATATTCTTTATAGAATGAAATAAATTTATATTTATTTTAAAATTATATTTTTGGATAATTAATATTGAATATAATATAAATAAAGACTTTAAAAAAGAATCATTATTTAAATGGAGATGAAAATATAAGATAAATATTTAAATATTTTTCATTAAATTTGATGGTGTTTTAATAAAACAACTGGAAGAAACATCATTTTAAAATGGTAGTTCAAAGGATTTTTCAAATATTAATTTAATAATTAAACTCCCCAATAATGGAAAAAATTAATTTAAAATTTATGGATGTTAAATTGGAAGATAAGAGAATTTTAAAAGTTAAATATGAAATATCTTAGGGTTTTACTTGAAAATTTGATTGGAAGGGAACCATAAAGACATGAGTATCCCCAAAAAAGAAAGGAAAGGGGAGTGTGAGTAATATCAGAGGATAATATGATAAAGAGAATATGAGGAAGTGAGTGTGATATATTTTAATAGATAAAAAACCATAATAATGAAAAAGAGTGTAGAAGAACCCTTATGAACAATATAAGTCTTGGTCATTGAATATATAGAAAATTTAATAAGAAAAATAGTACTTCAAAATAAATGTAAAATGGTAAGGTATACTTTTAATAAGTTTATAATAAGAAATAGAAGATAGAATAGTAAATAAAGAAACAATACCAGAAAACAAATAGTATTTGGAAGAGAAGACCCCTCACAACAAGGCCTATCTCACTTTACAACCACCTTAACTTCAAGAATAGTTTAATTACATAAGTTAATTACATATTAAAAACATTATTAGTTTTTATTTAATATATTATAATCCATTTATTATTTTATTTTATTAATTTATTATCTTGATATTTCTCGTGTTAACGATTTGGGGTTGTTTAATCCATCGTCCCAAATCCACTTCGATATAATAGTATTAGTGAATCGTATTTTTTCATGTTTTAAAAATATACTTAAGTGTAAATATATTTGTCTTCATGTCATTAAATTGTTTGAGAATATTAATGTTCAATATTTAGTCTAAAATGTTTTCAATTTAAGATACATATCTAAATAATAATATTTTTTAAGATATTAAATTAACTATTACTGTTTATTCTTAATATCAATAATATTATTCCAATTTTATCATTTTAGAATCATAACCACAACATAATTTTGCAATTATTTTTTTATTTATTCATAAAAATTATTTTTTGTAACTATAATTGAAATGTGGTTGAGGTTCCCAAGTCTATTAGGATCACTGATAGGGGGTAAGGTGAGGTGACTTGATAATTCCATACATAAATATCACATCATTTTCAATGAATATTAAATACTTCTCACAATAATACACACCTTAGAACCATAAAGCTTTAGTTAATTTAGATACTAAATAAATAATCAATATATTTCATGAAATATCTTCAACATAACCCCTAAGGTTTTTCTCACATAGTACACTTCTTAAAAATATCATACTTAATACCTTACTTCATAACCAAGGGAAATAAAAACCTAAGAAAGGGTGATCTTAGACCCTTAGTAATGGTAAACATGAGATACATCAATCAGATATTATAAGTGATAATAATATAATAATGAGTGTTTTAAATCTTGATCATAACTTGTGAAATTAATACACAATCATTCATAATCATAAATCATGGTCCATGTCATAAAACATTGTTATAACAAAACAATTATGTCATAAGAGTGTGAAATCATCAACAATCAATCATGAGAAATGAGATAAAATCATAAGCATAATAAATTTTCATAGGAGTGTGGAAAAATTATAATCATAGAAAATAATTAATTAGAAAATAATCACTTCTAATACCATCAAAACAATGTTGAAAGAGTCCCATAGTGGATAGGGTTTGCTCCTTATTCCCTTTTCATTCATGATGGACAGAGTCCCATATTGGATTGGGTTCTTACCCCATTTCATTTCATATTATCTCATGTGATATGAATCATTAAACAATTATTTGGAGCGCTATATAATTCTTATCCCACCCACTAAATAGTGAAATTAATACATATGTGTGCCACAGTATCATAATACCTTTCACTATTTCAACATAATATAACATTTGGAAAATAAATGGGTTTCAAAAATATTTCTCCAATATAAAATAAAAATCCATCTAGATAGAGAACATAGATGGTATAATTATATCATACCCCTATTAAATAATAATATTACTTAAAGTATGTTAATGCAGATGAAAAATAATTTAATAAAATAATCTGAAAGATTCTTTGAAAATAAGAGAAAACATCCTTTTATTTATGCATCTTTTAAAAAATCCCAAAAAATGGAAACAAAATTTTCTTTTCACCCTGGAAACTTTTTAAGGAATATTGATAAAAGAATAATGGTTGTGAATGAGGTAATTTTTTTAATTTAATAAATGTTAAAATAAATATTTTTTCACACTTTTTCAAAAGTAAGATATTAACCGTATGACATACATTATAAAAATTCCTATTTTCTAACTTTTAAAAGAAATTAAAATATGGTTGAAAATGATTTTACACAATTGTTTTAGAATAAAAAATAATATTCTTGAAACATTTAAAAGGATATGGACATGGAATAAAAATATTCCCGACCAAAAATAAGAAATAAGGATAAATTTTCATAAAAATATTCCTTTTGTCCTCTTGAGTATCAAAGAGGGGGGAAATAAAAATAGTTGTTGAAACCCATAGAGAGGAAAAGAAAATAGGTGATTTTTATGGTACGTATATAAAAGTATTTCCCCATAGGAAATTTAAACATGAATAATCCTAATTAAAAATGATATTGTAATATAAACCCTTACCTCAAGTCTTGACTTTCATTTTACAAGCTCTAACCTATAATGTAATAAATTAATATGTATTATAGATATATATAAAAAATAATAAAAAATATATTACCAAATAATATTTATTCATAATTTATAATCACCCATTTATTAATAATTATCCACAAAAATAATTATTTTGAGTGTTGACTATTTTTTTCTTGCATATTTTAATTTGGCGATTTCAGTAATCGCACCTTGGTTATCATTACATAATCACCATAATTTTAACCATATAAAAAATATCATATTTAAATTAATTTAAATAATAATATATCTTTATATAATCATAATTATATTGTAAATATTATATATATTAATTAAAGCCATTATTATACCCATCCAAGTGAGGTGGTGATGAAAAATGAAACACATCACTTCATGGAAATGGTAGTTCATACGCATCAGAAGAGCTTTAAATTTTCATTGGATGGAAAGAAGATATGAAGTGGTTGTAAAATTAACATAATAAAAGTTAATTATAATAAATATACCTATTTAATTTAATTAAAAAAATTGGTACAACCACGAAAGCGACACACGACGCAATGAAGAAAATTACATTTAAATTGCAAGCCCGAGGACTTGACCACGCGATCTGCCCCTCACCCCCCCAAACCCTTACCACCCCACCACCAAGGGTGGGGAATACCTATTTCATTAAATTAATATGGCTATAGAAGATTTAAATGAGTTATTAAAATAATGAAACTTGGAAAGGGATGACAAGAACATATACCTCTTCCACGGATAATCTCTATTGAAAAACACCTTAAGGGTTATTTTATGGGTATTTTTAGAATATAATAACCTATAGTATGTATATAGTATAGTTGTAAAGATATTTGGGTATATCTTTTTTTGAGATAAGGCTCTCAAATGGTGTGGATAATAGAGAAGAGGAGGTGACTTTTATAACTGAGGGAAGTGGCACCATTATAAATATTAAGAACTTTAAAATATTATAAAGTTAGTCCCATAGGAATGTAGATCAAAAACATATAATTTTATAATATAAGTTTATTGAGGATTTAATACACTCTAATAAAAAATTGAGGTATGTTTTATAGATATCTTGAAGTCTTATCCCTTTATACTAACCATTTTTAAGCATATTTACCTTTATCATGGTGACAAACATTTTACCAAGGCAACTTATTTTTATAACCAAAACTAAAACAGACCGTATAGAAAAATATAGAAATTATAATTAAAACTATTGAATCCATTTTATGATATTATATATTAATAATTTTAATAAATTAATTCTAATATTTTTTCATAAAACGTGTAAACACCTTTTTGAAAATTTGAATTTTTCGGAAAACATATTATCATTCGTTTCCTAGTAACAACCATTAGATGAATGTTAATTTATTTTATTTAATATATTATCTAAAAAATTCACTAACATCAATCATATATAGTCAGTAATTTAATTTATTAACATAAAAATACATTTCACACATAAAAATAATTTTCTAAAAAGAAATTATTTTTACATTTAAATGATTTTTTATTCATTTCTAACCATTTTATAAACATTTTATGAATGATTATTAATTTTTATAAATGTATAAAGAATAATTTTCAATAATTTTAATGATAAAAATAAAATAAATTTCATTTAAATAAAACATATATAAAACATTATTTTTAAAAAAGATTTATAATTGGTCAAGAATTACTAGACTATCATTACTTCTCATTTCTCATTTTTTTCATGAACGAAAAATATTTATTTTATTATAGTAATTTTAACAGTTTAATTTAAATATTTAATAATTTATTTAATTTGATATTTTTAATAATCCATTATTCACTTATTTTTAGTGTTCTGTGCGTCACAAACTATCAAACACGTTGAATTTATTAAAGAGAAATATATTATAAAATATTGAGGTGTCACGTTCTTCTCCCATTATATGAATTTTCAATAAAAATAAATTTTTAAAATAGAAAAATATGAGGATAATTATACATAATTACTTCCTTGGGATACCACATAGCTTCCTCAAATTTATGACTTCCCCATAAAACTTTGACAATATGAGTGGTCTTATTTTACATCGATTTACATCTTTAGTCTTGAATCTCCATCGGTTGTTCATAATAATAAATATCATGATCTAGTGTTAAGATATTTCAATTAAGTACATTTGAAGGATTAGATATGTACTTTCTCAAAAGTTAAACATGGAATGCATCCTGAACATGGGATAGGGTCAGTGGAAGTTCTAAATGTCACGACCCGACCCTACCCGGGCTCGAGCCGCAACTACCCCAAGCCCGCCTCCATAGGCCAGGGGCTGGCGACCAGCGCCGAAGGCACAACAACTCGGGGAGGCCTTTGCCTAAGTACCTGTACACACCCACGCAGCAAACTCAATGTAAAAGTGCAGAGTAGAAGAAAGAACAAGCAGAGTAAAAAAGAACAACAGCTATATATATAAACCACAGATGTGCATCGACCTCTAACCAGTACAAAGTACAAGCTGAAAAGAAAAGGGGAAAAACACGCGCCCAACCAAAAGTGCCATAACCCGGCAACAGGTAAACAAAAGAAACAGCTGACGGGTCTCCCACCTGGAACCCGGCCACGACCACCGCACGCGGTCCAAGCTCCCAAGATCCTATGCTCAACTGAAGTCACGCTCCACCTGTCCGTCGTCTGCAAGGGCACACCAAGTGCGGGAAAAGCCCAAGCAGGGGTGAGTATAAAAATACTCAGTAGGATACCTCGAAGGCTCGAGGGAGAAAAAAAGGAGGTACCGAAGGGTGAGTAGTAGAGCGAACAAGGAAAAGTATAGGAGTACAACTGGAAGTGAAGTAAAGAGTCCAGCTCAACCCAACACGAGAAAGGAAGGTAGACTCGTCCAGACACAAGGAGCTGGAAATGGTGAGAAGATGAACTTCTCGTCGAGTCTTCGCTACCTATAGAAGGAGAGTAGACTCATCCAACCACGAGAAGCTAGACACGGAAAGCACATAGCATACCCCGCACATCTTCGCCTCTCCTGGAAGGAGAGTAACCAAACCCAAGAAGTGGGTACCGGAAACAAGGTATATACATATCTGTATGCTCAACCAGAAACTCGAACAACGTCGTAAGGGGATCTCTGTCCCGTAGCTCAGCCCAAAAAAATGAGTCTCCAACAGTCCAAAAAGTAACAACATCATCGATGCCCAGCATCCCGCATGTCTGCCCTGAACCGAAAGCCAAGGGGCTCAATCACCACACCTTGACACTATCCGCTTTGGGTGGCACTGACTCGCCCGCACGGTTTAAGATTACATCACAAGAACGCGTCTCGGTGGGGAAAGTGCCCCTCATACTTGAGAGTTCTAAGGAAAGTCAAACCACACCTTGTCAATGCCATGCAGTCGAGAGGTCTCCTCAACATCAAGCCATTTCATCACCGACCCGTACAATCAAGGGTCACACTCCGGTAACCACGGAGGAAACCCACAGACTAGCCTAGTATAAAGGACTAAGTCTGGAATGCCAACAAGTGTCCCACTGCCCCGCCCCACTGGAGGGTAATTCATAACCAAATATCAGGTGACCCACTGCCCAGCGCTGTTGGAGGGTTATCCCAAATACATCGTCAGGCAACCCACTGCCCAGCCCTACTGGAGGGTAAACCCTAACACATCATCAGGCGACCCACTGCCTAGCCCTGTTGGAGGGTAAACCATAATCAGATATTGGGTGACCCACTGCCCAGTCCTACTGGAGGGTAAACCCTAACACAACAGCAGGCGACCCACTGCCCAGCCCTACTGGATGGTAAACTAAATTACATCATCAGGCGACCCACTGCCCAGCCCCGCTGGAGGGTAAACCAAATTACAACATCAGGCGACCCACTGCCCAGCCCCGCTACAGGGTAGACGTGGAATAAGTCGACAGGCAACCCACTGCCCAGCCTTGCTGGAGGGTAGACCTGGAACTAGACGACGGGCGACCCACTCCCCAGCCCTGCTGGAGGGTAGGCCCTAAGAGGTCGTCGGGTGACCCACTGCCCAGTCTCTGCTGGAGGGTAGACCCTAAAAGTGTCGGGTGACCCACTGCCCAGTCTCTGCTGGAGGGTAGAGCCTAGAAGCCGATGAGTAACCCACTGCCCAGCCCCGCTGGAGGGTAAAACTCAGAACTACTCTGGCCACATCCACTGAAGGGTACAACACTGGCCAACCAAACGCGAAGTGGGTATCGTGAAACCACCCAACTCCAGCACAACTCACCCTGAGGGGTTCAGCGCCTGTTCCAGCACTAAGTGGCTAGCACCGCTACCGGCCAATCCATCGAGAAAGAAACTAGGGGGAGACCACTCAACCCTGCTGGTCAAACAAACACACAGAGGGACCCTCCATGCCGCGAGAGGTCCAAGTATGCAAAGCAGAACCCGGCACACACGTGGGGCCCACACGACGTGTGGCCCCATCTCAACCCCAACTGAGTGCACAAACGTTCTCAGGTACAAACCACACGTACCTTCAAGTGTTCTTGTATACCCCCAGAGTATACCCCGTCTCCAGCCCAAGGCTATCGTGCGCACGGCTCCCAACGTCAACGCGAAGGCGTGACGTAACAAATCCACCTCAAAATCCCAGGCACGGCCAACCACATCTCGTGAACCATTTACATTACTCTCCCAAGAGTGCGTGAACGCACACCAAGGGTCCGCTACAAACAAGGTAGGGCAAACCACCACTGGAGCACCTTCCATGTTCCACATTCAAGAAGATCGCGCAAGAGGCTCCGTACAACCAAACGGATCACACCGTTGAAATCCTTTCACAAAAACACACGAGATAGACTACTTACTCTCCTGAAACGGTCAACTGGTGAAAAAGGTACTATTCACCAAAACCAAACCCGTGTGGAGCCCACCTCAAGATCTCGAAACTGAACCAATGGATCACACCACTACGATCCCCTCAGAAAAACACATGGGATTGAGTACTCAATCGCCCAAAATGGACACCCGGTGAAAAGGGAACTATTCACTGTAGCCGGGTCGGGTGGGACCCACACCACATCCCCGAAAAAGGTCGGGCGAACTGCACCATCGCAAAGCTCTCGGAAAAGCATGTCAAATTGACTGCTTATTTGCGTGGGACGGGTACCCGGAGAAAAAGATGCCTTCCGGCGTACCGCACACGAGCGGTTCCACGTGGGACCCGCAACCTGGTCGCGAAACTCAACGAACGGATCGCACCGTTGTGATCCTCTCGAAAAAGCACACAAGATGGACTACTCGCTTATCCAAAACGGTTGCCCGGTGATACAGATGGAAATCACCGTCAAATCCCAAAACGGCCCTTACGGGGCCCGCACTGTCGTGAGGAATTACAGCGGGCAGACTGCGCCAACACGATGCCCTCGGAAAAACACCCAACATCGACTGCTTGTACGCCCCGAACGAACGACCGAGGAAAAGGTCACTACAAGCTGCACACAGCTCAAAAGACGGGTCGTGGGCCCCTCGCCTCAACTCCGGCTTCAATTCCCGGAACTACCCTGGAAACCTCCACCTCAGTGCCAGGGGCCCAACGCCGATGACGGTGCTCAAAACGGACGTCGGACGCGTCTGCACCGCTCAAAACAAGAGTCTCGGGGATTACGCTCGTCCACTTAAGGACACGTCGCGCCTCCGTGACCCCTCTTTTTGGGAATTAAAATTCCCGAAACCATCTCAAAAAGACCGTCTCGTCAATACAGATCCACTGCCGCAGACGGTACTCAAAACGGACACCCGTAGCAGGAATTACGGGTGTCCGAACACCGAAGGGGCAAGGCCCCTGGGGCTGGACCGGCCTGGACCGGTCGGTCCGCCCGGCCTGGGCTGGCCCGCGGCTTGGCCGCGCGGGCCGGCGGTGGACCCGGTCCACCGCCCGGCCGACCGGCTGTGCCTGGTCTCCACGCGACGACCCACACGACACGGGTCGTGCTTCCTTCGCGGGGTCGCGCGCCGCGACCCCTGTTCCCCGTCGCGCTCCGGCGCTCCCCCACGCCCCCGGCGAGCCCTGCCTCACACCGCCGACAGACGCCGCACCCCGCCGACAGATGTCGCGCCTCGCTGCAGCTGGGTTCCTGCCGCCTGTAAGAGAGGCCGTCGTCGCCAAGGTAATCGCCGCCGCCTCGCCTCAGACCGTCGGAGCACCCAAACCGGCCGGGATCACCTTCAAAACCCCCCAAACTTCGGCGATCGACCCCGGCCTCCTCCGAGCTCGGATTTTGATTTCGAAAAATGCATTGGAGAGATAAAAATGTATACTACCTGTCTATGGGATTTTTTCGAAGATCAAACAACAAATTGAAACATATAATTGAACTTTAAGGGGGGTTAGGAATTTAAAATGCAAAACGCATAAACCTACCTCGTGGCCGTTGCCCGGAGCATCGCCGCCGAACCGTCGCCTTGCCGGAGCTGCCTCGCTGGAGCCGCCTCGCCGGAGGTGGAGGAGGAGAGGGAGAGTAGGGGCTGCCATGGGGAACAACCAAGATGGGGGGAGAAGTGTTTAAAAACAAAACACTTAAACCCCCGCCCGTGGGCCCTGCACCCGAACTCCCGACGGGGTCAGGATTTAACCTCCCCTAGGCTAAGAACCACACTCTGAGCGCAACAGCGGTCTCGGAATTTTATTTCGAGACCCCGTTCAAAAGTTATAAAATTTAACGTCTGAAGCTACTAAATTACGAAAACGCCCCTGGATCCATTTTTCACAAACGGCCCGTGCCCGCGAAACTTATACCCCTCCTAGGGTAAACGGAACACTCCAAACTCAAAGGTGCCATTGGTGTTCCAATCCGAGCCACCGTTTAATAGATACTAGCGTTTCTACATTAAACGAATAAATTAATTAATTAATTTATCTGCTTAACATTCCAGAAGCGGGCGAGGGGTCCAAACGTCTCGCGCCGACAAGTTTTATGTCGTTCCTAGGGTAAAAACCCCATTCCGGACCCATCCGTACACTGGGATCTCTGATCCGGAACTCCGTTTAGGATTTATCCCATTTACTTGGTCTTTCCAGTGTGAACGCACTGAAAATTTAATTCCGGCCACTCCGCGGCTCGGAATCGCACGCCGTCTGAAGGTGCTGCCCTATAATATCATCAAGAATATTCCAAAGTCTTTAATAGCAAAAACTGGGTTCTTACATCATTCCCTCCTTCAAGATTTTCGTCCCCGAAAAGCAAAACTAAGGAGCAACACAGGGTACTAAGCCCACACCTGGCTTTCCCATACCCAGAAGAACCCACGCACAGCTCTGCGTCACCGCACGCAGACCAAAGGATTGATCTATTCATGCGAGTTCGGCCCTTGCCGATGTCGTGCACCCACTCCAGGCCTTGGGGTTAGGGCAAGGTGGTAGGGAACTTTGCCATCCCTTTGCACAGTTTCAAACGGCCCGAAGGCTCTCGAGGGTAGCTCACCTCCCCGGTCAAACCTCTACGTCGCATGCCGCGACTGGAATCACTGCCCGCACCTGAAACAACGTCTGGTGATTCCCTCCTTCAGAATATCCATATGGTGAAACACCCAAGGATATCTGGTCATACAAGATTGCACAGTCAATGCTCTCTTACAGGCTCAAAAGGCGAAGGATTCAACACCATCGACTAAAGGAAAAGGTCTCACGCCTTTCTCCTTACTAACACAGGGTTACACCCGACGCCCTGCGTCACCCTGGTAACACCTCGAACAAGGAGAAGGGAGAAAAGCCTTTCACGCGCAGAGCCTAAAAATTCTACTGCAAGAAGCAGAAGAGTCGCAAGGGGTACCTCTCACCATCCCGTGCTCTGCAGGATCGTAGACATCCAAAGCTCACGGCTACCCGCGGTCACAGCCGTCAGCTCCCGGAGCCTGACGTGGACTGCCTAGTGGTGATGGGGAGATCTCGTAACATCATCCCCCACCTCCAGCTCCTCCCGCTCCTCTGCTGGCACCACCTCTCTGGGCACTACACCGATCACGGCGCTGCCTCTGCCGTGGTGGTGCGCCTGCTGCCTGCCCGAAGCTCCCAGCAACTCGGGTCGGGCAGTCTCGTGCCAAGTGACCTCGCCCGTCACAAGCATAGCACCGACTCTCCCTGGGCGGCACCTGTGCCCTCTGGCGCCACTATGGTATACGACCACAGCCCAGGATCCACTCACGGAAGGGCATCCTCGGCTGAGGCCCTGCGCCTTTTCGCCACAGTTTTATACGACCACGTCTCTGAAACCGGCAGTGGGAAGGCCACCTGCATCGAGGTCCTGTCCTCTGGCGCCTGCTAGCTACGACAGACGTCCCGGCTCCGTCGCTCCCACTGCCACAACCAACCGCAAAACATGACAGGAATCCCTCTGTCACCAACGCCTGCTTTAGCACCCCAGCATATGTGGAAATGCCCAAGGGTACTATGATGGCACAAATCTCTCGAGGAGACCCTGCTCAAACTTTCGCGCTCGGAGGTTGTCGTCATGGACCAAGTCCTGGTAAAAGCGTGCACGGTCTGCAAAACTGGCCACGTACTCGGCCACCGTCATCCCTCCCTGCTGAAACTGCAGGAGCTCCTGAATCTGAACGGAGCCCAAGCAGAAGGGGAAAAACTCCTCACGGAGCAACAATTGGAAGTCTTCCAACGAAAGTGATGACTCGTCAAGAAGCTGAGTCACCAGACTCCACCAACACCAAGCCGATCTACAGAAAAGGCTGGCTGCCAAATCCACTCTCTGATCTGTCGGCGTCTTCACAAGCCTGAAAAGCGAACCACTGTCTCGAGCCAAACCTCTGCTGCCTGAGGGTCTGGCTCACCACTGAACCTCAGCGGTCTCTGCTGCTGGAACTCACGGAGTGCGCTCAACCTGTGCTCAAACTCAGCCTACTGCTCAACAGGTTGGGAGGCTGCTACCGGCCCACCCGGAGAAAGGGCTCTCATGATGGGTTATGGACTGAGGCCTCGTAGCTCACAGGGTCGTCGTCACGTACCCAAAGCTGGTATCCTGGCTGGCTGTCCTCGCGGAGACATCCTAAATATTATCAAGGAGTGTCGCGGTCAGATGAGCATACATGTATATACCAACAACAACAATGATAGGGAGCTGACTGAAGAAGGACAGTCAAAGAATCAATCCTATGTGATACACAATCCAATTTCCCTGCAACAAGTGTCTCAACATGCCAAGTCGACAAGCGGGTTATCAAGGTCCTGGTGAATGGATACGTCGGCCGCCGCACCATCACTGGACTCCCTGGCCTGAGAGCCGCTCTCAAGACACGTTAACACTATTTCCCTAAATCCCAACCAGCTCCATTTATTTTAGGGACGTCCGAACACCGTCCCAAGGAACGAACCTCCCTCTGATACCACTTTGTCATGACCCGACCCTACCTGGGCTCGAGCCGCAACTACCCCAAGCCCGCCTCCATAGGCCAGGGGCTGGCGACCAGCGCTGAAGGCACAACAACTCGGGGAGGCCTTTTCCTAAGTACCTGTACACACCCACGCATCAAACTCGATGCAAAAGTGCAGAGTAAAAGAAAGAACAAGCAGAGTAAAAAGAACAACTGCTATATATATGAACCACAGATGTGCATCGACCTCTAACCAGTACAAAGTACAAGCTGAAAAGAAAAGGGGAAAAACACGCGCCCAAACAAAAGTGCCACAACCCAGAAACAGGTAAACAAAAGAAACAGCTGACGGGTCTCCCACCTGGATCCCGGCCACGACCACCGCACGCGGTCCAAGCTCCCAAGCTCCTGTACTCCACTGAAGTCATGCTCCACCTGTCCATCGTCTGCAAGGGCACACCAAGTGCGGGCAAAGCCCAAGTAGGGGTGAGTATAAAAATACTCAGTAGGATACCCCGAAGGCTCGAGGGAGCAACAAAGTAGGTACCGAAGGGTGAGCAGTAGAGCGAACAAGGAAAAGTAGAGGAGTACAACAGGAAGTGAAGTAAAGAGTCCAGCTCAACCCAACAAGATAAAGGAAGGTAGACTTGTCCAAACACAAGGAGCTGGAAACGGTGAGAAGACAAACTTCCTGTCAAGTCTTCGCTACCTATAGCAGGAGAGTAGACTCGTCCAACCACGAGAAGCTAGACACGGAAAGAACGTGGCATACCTCGCGCGTCTTCGCCTCTCCTGGAAGGAGAGTAACCAAACCCAAGAAGTGGGTACCGGAAACAAGGTATATACATATCTATATGCTCAACCAGAAACTCGAAAAACGTCATAATGGGATCTCTGTCCTATAGCTCAGCCCAAGAAAATGAGTCACCAAAAGTCCAAAAAGTAACACCATTATCGATGCCCAGCATCCCGCACGTCTGCCCTGAACCGCAAGCCAAGGGGCTCAATCACCACACCTTGACACTATCCGCTTTGGGCTGCACTGACTCGCCCGCACGGTTTTAGATCGTGTCACAAGAATGCGTCTTGGTGGGGAAAGCGCCCCTCGTACTTGAGAGTTCTAGGGAAAGTCAAACCACACCTCGTCACTGCCATGCAGTCGAGAGGTCTCCTCAACATCAAGCCATTCCATCACGGACCCGTAAAATCAAGGGTCCCACTCCGGTAACCACGGAGGAAACCCACAGACTAGCCTAGTAGAAAGGACTGAGTCTGGAATTCCAACAAGTGTCCCACTGCCCAGCCCCACTGCAGGGTAATTCATAACCAAATATCAGGTGACCCACTGCCCATCCCTGCTAGTGGGTAAACCCTAATACATCGTCAGGCAACCCACTGCCCAGCCCCGCTGGAGGGTGAACCATAATCAGATATCGGGTGACCCACTGCCCAGCCCTGCTGGAGGGTAAACCCTAACACATCATCAGGCGACCCACTGCCTAGCCCTGCTGGACGGTAAACCATATTCAGATATCGGGTGACCCACTGCCCAGCCCTGCTGGAGGGTAAACCCTAACAAATCATCAGGCGACCCACTGCCCAACCCTGCTGGAAGGTAAACCAAATTACATCATCAGGTGACCCACTGCCCAGCCCCACTGGAGGGTAAACCAAATTACATCATCAGGTGACCCACTGCCCAGCCCCGCTGGAGGGTAGACCTAGAATAAGTCGACAGGTGACCCACTGCCCAGCCTTGCTGGAGGGTAGACCTGGAACTAGACGACGGGCGACCCACTGCCCAGCCCTGCTGGAGGGTAGGCCCTAAGAGGTCGCCGGGTGACCCAATGCTCAGTCTCTGCTCGAGGGTAGACCCTAAAAGTGTCGGGTGACCCACTGCCCAGTCTCTGCTAGAGGGTAGACCCTAGAAGCCGATGAGTAACCCACTGCCCAGCCCCGCTGGAGGGTAAAACTCAGAACTGCTCTGGCCACATCCACTGAAGGGTACAACACTGGCCAACCAAACGCGGAGTGGGTATCGTGCAACCACCCAACTCCAGCACAACTCACCCTGAGGGGTTCAGCGCCTGTTCCAGCACTGGGTGGCTAGCACCACTACCGGCTAATCCATCGAGAACGAAACCAGGGGGAGACCACTCAACCCTGCTGGTCAAACAAACACACAGAGGGACCCTCCATGCCGCAAGAGGTCCTAGTACACAAAGCAGAACCCGGCACACACGTGGGGCCCACACAACGTGTGGCCCCATCTCAACCCCAACTGAGTGCACAAACGTTCTCAGGAACAAACCACACGTACCTCCAAGCGTTCTCATATACCCCTAGAGTATACCCCGTCTCCAGCCTAAAGCTATCGTGCGCACGGCTCCCAACATCAACGCGAAGGCGTGAAGTAACAAATCCACCTCAATGGCCCAGGCACGGCCAACCACATCTCGTGAACCATTTACGTCACTCTCCCATGAGTGCGTGAATGCACGCCAAGGGTCCGCTACAAACAAGGTAGGGCGAACCACCACTGGAGCACCTTCCATGCTCCATATTCAACAAGATCGTGCAAGAGTTTCCGTACAACCAAACGGATCACACCGTTACAATCCTTGCGCAAAAACACGCGAGATAGACTACTTACTCGCCTGAAACGGTCAACCGGTGAAAAAGGTACTATTCACTGAAACCAAACCCATGTGGAGCCCACCTCAAGATCCCAAAACTGAACCAACGGATCACGCCACTGAGATCCCCTCAGAAAAACACACGGGATTGAGTACTCAATCGCCCAAAACGGACACCTGGAGAAAAGGGAAATATTCACCATAGCCGGGTCGGGTGGGACCCACACCACGTCCCCGAAAAAGGTCGGGCGAACTGCACCATCGCAAAGATCTTGGAAAAGCACGTCAAATTGACTGCTTACTTGCGTGGGACGGGTACCCGGAGAAAAAGATTCCTTCTGGCGTACCGCACACGAGTGGTGCCACGTGGGACCCGCAACCCGGTCCCAAAACTCAACGAACGGATTGCACCGTTGCGATCCTCTCAAAAAAGCACACAAGATGGACTACTCACTTGTCCAAAACAGTCGCCCGGTGATAAAGCTGGAAATCACCGTCAAATCCCGAAACGGCCCTCGTGGGGCCCACACTATCGTGCAGAATTACAGCTGGAAGACTGCACCAACACGATACCCTCGTAAAAACACCCAACATCGACTGCTCGCACGCCCTGAACGGACAACCGAGGAAAAAGTCGCTAGAAGCTGCACGCAGCTCAAAAGACGGGTTGTGGGCCCCACGCCTCAACTCCGGCTTCAACGCCCGGAACCACCCTAGAAAACTCCGCCTCAGTGCCAGGGGCCCAACTCCGCTGACGGCGCTCAAAACGGACGTCGGACGCGTCCGCGCCACTCAAAACAAGAGTCTCGAGGATTACGCTTGTCCACTTAAGGACACGTCGCGCCTCCGCGACCCCTCGTTTCAGGAATTAAAATTCCTGAAACCATCTCAAAAAGACCGTCTCGTCAATATAGATCCACTGCCGCAGACGGTACTCAAAACGGACACCCATAGCAGGAATTACGGGTGTCCGAACACCGAAGGGGCAAGGCCCCTGGGGCTGGACCGCCCGACCGACCAGCTGTGTTCGGTCGCCGCACGATGACCCGCACGACGCGGGTCGTGCTTCCTCCGCGGGGTCATGCGCCGCGACCCCGGTTCCCCGTCGCGCTCCGGCGCTCCCCCGTGCCCTGCCTCGCACCGCCGACAGACGCCGCGCCCCGCCGACAGACGTCGCGCCGCGCTGCAGCCGGGTGCCCGCCGCCTGGAAGAGAGGCCGTCGTCGCCAAGGGAACCGCCGCCGCCTCGCCTCGGACCGCCGGAGCACCCAAACCTGCCGGGATCACCATTAAAAACCCGTAAACTTCGGCGATCGACCCCGGCCTCCTCCGAGCTCAGATTTTGATTCTGAAAGATGCGTTGCAGAGATAAAAATGTATACTACCCGTCTATGGGATTTGTTCGAAGATCAAACAACAAATTGAGACAAATAATCAAACTTGAAGGGGGGTTCGGAATTTAAAACGCAAAACGCATAAACCTACATCGTGGGCGTTGCCCGGAGCTTCGCCGTCGAACCGTCGCCTTGCCGGAGCTGCCTCGCCGGAGCCGCCTCGCCGGAGGTGGAGGAGGAGAGGGAGAGGAGGGGCTGCCAGGGGGAACAACCAAGAGGGGGGGAGAAGTGTTTAAAAACAAAACACTTAAACCCCCGCCCATGGGCCCCGCACCCGAACTCCCGTCGGGGTCGGGATTTAACCTCCCCTAGGCTAAGAACCACTCTCTGAGCGCAACGACGGTCTCGGAATTTTATTCCGAGACCCCGTTCAAAAGTTATATAATTTAACGTCTGAAGCCACTAAATTACGAAAACGCCCCTGGAGCCATTTTTCACAAACGGCCCGCGCACGCGAAACTTATACCCCTCCTAGGGTAAACGACACGCTCCGAACTCAACGGTGCCCTAGGTTTTCCAATCCGAGCCACCATTCAATAGATACTAGTGTTTCTCCTTTAAACGAATAAATTAATTAATTAATTTATCCGTTTAACATTCCAGAAGCGGGCGAGGGGTCCAAACGTACCGCGCCGACAAGTTTTATGTCGTTCCTAGGGTAAACACCCCATTCTGGACCCATCCGTACACTCGGATCTCTGATCTGGAACTCTGTTTAGTAGTTATCCCATTTATTTGGCATTTTCAGTGTGAACGCACTGAAAATTTAATTCCAGCCACTTCGGGGCTCGGAATCGCACGCCGTCTGAAGGCACTCCCCTGGAATATCATCAAGAATTTTCCAAAGTCTTTCATAGAAAAAACCGGGTTATTAAACTAAATGATAATATAACATCCCAATATGATCATAAATCTCATAGGAAAAAATATATATAAGGATCTACTTCCATTTATTTAAAAATATCATAACATTATTCCAAATAGATACCTTAAAAATACCTTCTATAAAACATTGAAATCAAGATCTTATCTATGCTTATAAGTGTACCTATTCTATTAACTCTGAGATACCTTAATTTGTTTTTGAAAAGCTCTATGTTTTCCTATTATTTTCTTAGATAGATCACATCCAAATATATTTCATTATATAACTTTTTCCCAATACATTGAAGCTTGAACTTCTTTCCATATTGATCTTCATAAGGATCCATCAAGATGATCAAGTGAAATCTATTTTTGTATGAAATTTTGACTAGAGGAAGTTATTGATCCCAACAACCTTTGAAATACATAGAGCAGTCTCAGAATATTTTCTAGCGTTTGAATATTTCAATTAGTTGTACCATCGATCTAAGAATTATATGTGGAGCTAAAATGAAACTTTTTGTTCAATGATTTTAGAATATTTCAACAAAACCTTGAGGTAAACCTCTGATCTCAATCATATAATATTGAGAGTGGTACTCCATGAAACCTTAACACTTTATTAATATATATCTTGAATGTTGATCAAGTGAGAACTCTTCACTAATAGCAATGAAATTAACTAACTTGATAAGGTGATCGATTGTGACCCAAATAGAATTTTAGACTTTAGATATCTTAGGGATCCCTATGATGAAATCCATGGTGATGTTTTCCTATTTTCGTATAGGTATGGGTAATGGTTTCATTGTCCCCTTAGATGTTTGACATTCTACCTTAACTTTCTGATAGACCAAGCATCAAGATACCTAATCAAAAATATCATTATTCATGTTATATAAAAAAATCTACACGTTGAGACTTATATATATCTTTATTATCTAATGATTTACAAATAATTATGAGTTATATTCTCCATCCAATAGATATTCCATCAAATCTAATATTGATAGTAAACATGATCAGTTCCTAAACTTGATTATTCCATCATTTTCATGGTTAAATTCAGGAATATTTCTTACCATCTTATGTGGCTCTACATCCTCCTTATAAATCTATTTAATCATTATATAAATGTATTGTTAATAATTTATCTATTAAATAAAGGATTTATCCTATCCCATTATGATTTCATGATCTGCCCTTTGTTAATTCATAAATATTAGATCTCTTCCAATCCTCATCAAAGAAAATAAATCAAGGTCCTTCTAACATAAAGCATTAGCCACCATTTTTACCATCCAATTGATATAATGTATTAAGTAATCATAATATTTAATCAACTAAAACCATCTATTTTGATTCATATTCAACTCATTTTATGTGAATATATACATCAAACTTGTATGATATGTGTATATATCACATTTTCACTATAAAGATAATTCCACTATATCTTCAAAGAAAGAATTAATTTTTCTATTTGAAATCATGAGTTCGGTAAATTTTTACTTTAATGACCAAGTGGAATGAGTCTTATGAAACTCTGAGGGAATTATAAATGATAACAAATTCTAGTATTGTATTTGATGCAACCCTGTAGACCAAATACCCCACTCCACTAAAAGGTAGTATGAGAACAAGTGCATTGGAAAATATTTTATTCTATTCCATTAAATTCTCCTCAAATTCATTAGTCCAAATGAGATTGATTCAATGCTATGTAGACTTGGTTAGTTTATTTGATATCCATCATAAATTTCACACAAAGAGGCGAAAATATCCAACTAGTCCAAGAAAACTACTGATCTCAATAAATATGGTTAGTTTGGTTCAAAGTTCAATAACTTAAATATTTTAAGTATCCAATGATATTCCCTCAATTAAATTTATATGACCCAATAATGATTCTTTCTATAGCTATAATTCACACTCCCTAGTTTTTTCATAAAACTTGTTCTCTCTTAAGGAATTCAACTAAAATGATTATCATACCCTTCCTTGAACTTTGAATATATAAGAATGTCATTTATAAAGATTACCAAAAACTAATAAAAGTTATCTCTAAATACTCTATTAATTTGAGCCAAGAAGATAGTGGGGTTATTGTTATTTCTAAATGGAACCACTATAAATTCATAGGGTACATACCTCATATGAAAGGCACTCTTAGGTATGCCCTGTCTTTTAATCATTAGCATATGATATTGAGATTGAACATCAATCGTAGAACAGTATTTATATCTTCATTATTGATCAAACAAATCAATAATATGGGGTATAGGATACTTGTTCTTGATATAGATATTATTAATTTCATGATAATAAATTAAGATAATCGTTGAACGATATGTCTTTTTAAAAAAATAACAGGTGCACCTCATTGTAAATCAGGTGGCTAAGTGAATCCCCACTCAAGATTCTCCTAGTGATTCTTATTCAATTATTACAATTCATTCAAAGTCATTCTAAAAGGATTCTTTGAAATAATCATATAACCATGTATGAGTTCTATTAAATAATCAAATTAATTATTTGTGGGAATACTAGGAAAATATTTAGTAAATATAATTGTATATTCCAAAAAAATGTTATATCTTAAATTTTGAGTTTCTCCCAAACCACTTAATACAAATACAACTAATGAATAGGTAATATGACCCGTATACTAGAAGTAATTTCCACTGTAATTTCATGTTCATCCTCGTACAGATAGAAAATCATATCTTGATTTCAAATATAAAATGTGGCACTCCTTCCTTATAAATTGATATGGAAGATATAGAGAGAGTGATCAAATACATGCCCAAAATCACATAAAATTCAACTATAGGGATAATAAAAATATCTATTAGAACCAAATTCACACAAAATTCTATCTGTGAGGAGTTATATATGTGAGATAAAATCATTGTACCATTATTATTTTTCACCAATAATTAAACATCTAATCATTAAAGTGGTTAAATGAAACTCTTAGAAAATATTTAGATATAAATTATTGGGTAGATCCAGAATAAAATAACACATCTGTAGTTTTAGATTGGGTGGTAAGTTCACCATTAACCACTTTTTTTTGACCCACTTAGATGGTTTAGATTCCATTAACTTACCTTTATCTCTTGTATTAAGATGTTTTTTATGTCAGTTTTCACCATTAACCCTCATATTCATTACCCAGTTAGCATAATGCCTATACTCTTTGCAATGGAATCATTAGAGTGTGGGTGGTGCATTAAATTAATATTTTTTACCATACATTTCATTTATTAGACTCTTTATATCCCTTAAGTAATCATTTTCTCAATGTCCATCTTTTACACACTTAAAAATTTTATCAGTTCTATTAATAAAATTTCCCTCAATCATTTTCCACACCTTTGACATGAAGGAAGGCTAATTTTATTTCCTCCAAGTGTTTTATTATTAGAATTTCTCCAAATTCCATATTTCTCTTATAACCCCAAAAACATGAGAATAATTAGAGTCTTAAATCTTTATTTATACATTAAGTGAACATGAAATAATTTATTTATATCTACTAAATTCCCTTGGGGATAACACCTTTTTGAGACTTGGTTTTAGTCTACTAAAAATCAATCAGGTTTTCTTTCAAGGTAGATGATAAAATATAAATCATAGCTTACAAATATTCACAAATTTTACTCATAAATAATAATGGATTCATCATCCATATGATTTAGCTAATATAATTCCCATTCAATTTACATTTGAAGAGTTTTAGGAAAGTACTTACTAAAAAAGGACTTCTCAAACTCCTCCCATTCGATGGAATTAATTTCTTCATATTTCCTAATATACTTAAAAAAGATCTTATTTTATTCACCTTACAAATGATAAATGGAAAAAAATATTTCATTGATCAAAGGAGAACAAAAAATATCTTTTTAATGGTACTGATCCATTGCATAAGCATTGAAATAAGATTTTTTATTCTGATCGTCGTGTAGTTTGGTTACTCGTGAGGAAAATCATTACATTTCTTACCACATTTGATGTTAATGTGATTCCTACTAGTTTAAAATATTATTTAAAACCAAAAATAATAGTAGCATCAATCATCATTAATCAAAGTGATCAATATGATAAATTATTCCCATGATATACTAAATTATGAATCCTTCTTATCAACTTGTGACACTATAGGTTCATCTTATATCACTTTTAGTTCATCATAGGTTGTTTAAAGTTATTTAATCTCCAAAAATAATTTAACATGACTTTGAAACCAACTGGAGTGACCTGAGTATTCCATACATAAATATTACATCATTTTAGATGAGTATTCCATGCATCTCACAATATTACAAACCTTGGAACTATAAATATTAATTTTCATTTAAGACTAGATACATAATTAAATTATTTCAGGAAATATATTCAACATGTATCATAAGGTTATTATCACATGGTAACCTTCTTAACATATCCTACTTAATATCATTCTTCATAACTTGGGGAAATAGAAACATAATAAAGAGTGAGCTTAGATACCCAATAAGATTAAACATAGGAGACATCAATCAAATAACATAAGTGGGAATAAGCTAACTATAAGAGTACAATATATTGATTATAAATTATAAAATCTGTAAAACCCTAATATTTTATGAGAAGTATATTTTTTATGTGTTATGTTATACTCAAAGGAATCTTTCACTGCACACAACACTAGCTTGGCTTGCGTTACACGCAATCGCGACCTTCCTCGATAGCGTGTGTAGTACGCAATACCAAGTTTCACTAAACAACGATATATTATTATATTATAAACTAGCCTTTATGAATATTATTAACTGAATTTTGAATTTTATAACATTATAATTCATCTTACACATTTTCTAGAATGAGGTATGAAAACAAAATCAGTTTTTTGGATAAAAGAAGTATTTTTCAAAAACATACAGCTTTATCGCCTTTTGATGGCGCACCCATTTTCAATCTAGTTTTTGACATGTTTATAAGTTCAATTTGAAAAAACAAATTATTCTTTGGAATCAGGATATAAAAATTTACTTTTGATAAATTTTTCAAATTATTCTGGTAACTTTCATATTTTGATGAATAAAAAAAACATGCTATATTTTAATTAAAAACAACTTTTTTATCATAATAATTTATAAGGTTAAATTATAATATTTAATGGTTTTAAAGTATAATTATAATATATATTTACCATTTAATATAATTTATGTAATTATCATTAATTTTACATTGAATCCATAGGTAAAAACATTTCAATCTTTGGCAATGTTTTAACTTTTAAAACCTGTTTGCTTAACAACAGGATTAATTTTAAATTAATTACTGCAACTTCTGTGTTTTGAATTTTGAAAAATGGATTCCATATTTTGAATCATTGGGTCTAAATTATTTTAATAGGTTAATTTTATTTTAATTTTTATGAATAGTAACTACGGTAGTTTTTATTTACTACGGTTAAAGGTAAATAGGGTAATTCAAGGTTAAAAGAATATTATAATAATGAAAACTTACCTTGAAACTTGTACTAACCTTATTGTATGAGTATTTTCCAACCATGGGAATCCTTGGGTCGATTTTCGGACCCCATTGAGCCACTTGGTAGTGATAATGACAATTTGGATTAATTAATTTAATGTAAAGACAAAATTGACATTAACAAAAATCTTTTAGTAATTAATTTTTATAAACTGTTATATAAATTATATTTTCGACTATAAAAAGTAATTGGAAAGGTAAAAATATTTCCTACATGATGATATTTTTTTATAATTTTTAGACACCAAATAAATTAAATTATTTATGAAACAATAATGATGAAGTATTTACCTCCTTAATAAATGATTTAAATAAATAAGATTATAATAAATAAAATATTATCCAAAACCTGCCCAATTCCTATTGGAAGATTTTATTTCGAATATGAGTCATCTTATATTCGACATTAATGTGTTTTGGACCTCTTGAAACCGAAGATAGGTTTATAATAAAATAATTTTTTCACACTTTTCAAAGGTACCCCTCTCCTCCCTTATAAAAGGACACCTCCTCCCTCTCCTCCTCACACCACTTTGACCCTTCAATATCGGCAAACCCCTGACCATTTAACTTCCTTAGAAACCTACTAGAGGTACTATTATTCCAAAAAGACCAACTCTGGTGCCCTAAGAGAAAGTTTAAAGGAGGCACTTCGAGAAAAAGGTAATACCTTCTACCGTTTTCTTCAAGTTCCATTCTTCTTCTACTCCCTCTTCTTTAGTTGTTTAATTATAAAGTAATAACATCAGTATCCCTCATATACTGATATGTTATTATAAATATGAAACAATCCTATTTCACCTCTTATCCATCCTACGGTAAAACAAATCGCCGCGCGTGCGTACGTATGGAATACCGTCTCCACGTCGTGGTGTAATATGTTTTCCACCACTACCTTACTTGGATGGGTATAATGGGGTAAATAAATAACTATATATGATTATTGTAAAGTGGTATTGATTCTGAAATATTATACATACACTTCAATAAACTTCCACGATCATGGGAATGATATCATCGCTCGTGCGTACATACGGTCTACCGTCTCCACGATGTGATGCGACTCGTTCTATATGATATTCATTGAATAATGATTATATAAATGAATTTAATGAATTAATATGATATATATTACACTAATAAAATTCTGTAAATGATGCAACTATATCCTATAAAGAGGAATAAGAATTTATTTGACAAAACACGCATAAGAACATAAAGCAATAAATACCCGAATAACAAGTATCAATGAAATATTACTACTAAGAAGATAAAAATATGACCATATATGATATCATAAAAATGGGTATGATTCTGGAATAAGTCAATGACATTATTTAAATCATTATACAGGAGGTTCGGACACGTAAAAATCATATCGTACCTAATGTAAGGGAAAATCTCACAATCTCAATTTTTATTTGAGATTCTTTATAATTCAGAATTTACTGGGGAATATTTATCATCCACATCCATGTTTCCTCAGTATGTAATATTATTTATATCCTAATACAATTTTTTAAATCTAATTTTACCCTTCGGTGAGTTTTTATTAAAATATATGAAAGGAATCTTTTTTGTTTTTTGTACGAGGTACGTTTTGACTTTTCTGGCCAAAGTATGAGAAGAATGTTTTTTTAACTTATACGGCATGAATGGATTTTTGGAACATTATTTACATGAAGCTTCCTTCATGAGTTTTCAAGTTTATTTTTAATAAACTTCTTTTAGTTTAAAATTATATGACATGTTAATAAAAGAAAATGTTTTTGAAGTAGAAAGGATATTTTCCTCAAGAATGGAGTTCAAGTGTTTTATCAAAATTATTTTCCATCTAAGATAATGTAGGGTTATGTTTTTATCCCTATTTTTACATTGTTTTGATTATGTTGTGATGGAATTATTTTTATGATGTCATTTTATCTTATATGGATTGTGTTATGATGGCATGATGATTAAGAATCCCATTTTTATTACATGGGTTATGCTATGATGTATGATTTATGATTTTGAGGCACACATAAGAAAGGTTTCATTATGAGATGGGTGGGACCTATATCTCCCTCAAATTAATTGGGTAAAGATTTATATCTCATGATATAGACATGGCTGGAACAACAAGTTAATCTGGTTCAGTGATACAGGACTGGAACGAGGAGTGAACTCGGTTCGGTAATGGACTTTGTCTTCTATGATGGTCTTGGCAATGAGACTTGACTAATATGAAATGATTTTATATGATTATGTGTGTATGACACAAAGTTTTATGTTTTAAGTTATGATTATTTGGCATTACTTTTCATTACTATGATTTATGCCATGACATGATATTATTAC
Source organism: Viscum album (assembly GCA_963277665.1). Lineage (NCBI taxonomy): Eukaryota > Viridiplantae > Streptophyta > Magnoliopsida > Santalales > Viscaceae > Viscum > Viscum album. Next base: position 1,873,129,953 of record OY728150.1, on the reverse strand, counting down.
CTCTTTTGCAGGTTAAGATTTTCAAAATGTTATGTTCTTATGAATATGATACGACTGATATTTCTTTTGTTTACCCTTACTAAGAATTTGAGCTCACCCTTTTGTATGTTTTCTTTTCCCTAGGCCAGGAAGAAGTATATTAAGTAGGATATGCCAAAAAGGGACTCTAGATATGATGAAATAAACGGGAGACAATGTAGTTGATTTTATGAACTAGTTGTTTATGTTTCCCAGTTTCTAAAGACATTATACCTATATGGTCCTTTCATGGTTTTGTTATATGTTGTAACAAGTGTGCTTCAATTATGAAGTAATAACAATGTATGTAAATTATGGGTTGTTATAGTTGGTATCAGAGGAAAGGTATAGTCAACCTTTGGAAACTAGGATGTGAAAGCCCTAGTAAGAACCCTAAGGATAAGTCGAAGCATAGAACACAATCTTAGTGTTTTAGAAATGGCCATGAAAAACCTATGATAAGACCTTAATATTTAAATTTTATTCTTGATTATGTGGTTTTACTATTATGATTAGTGTTGCTCACACTATGCTTCTTGGTTTTAGTCAATGGATGTAACCCAAAGGAACTATGTTAATGCTGAATGTGACGGGCAATGCAATGATTGTCCCCCTGAGCAACCAAACGTTATGGGAGCTGGAATGAAAAATATTGTAGCCATGCTCACACAACATTCTCAAGCTATGAATCATGCAGGACTTCCAAATGAAAAAAGGAAGGAGCAAAATTCTATTGAATCCTTCATGAGGCAGCGTCCACCTTCATTCAGTGGGTCTTTTGATCCATTAGTATCTGAACAATGGATTAGTACCACTGAAAAGATATTTTCAGTTCTACAATGTTCTTAACATGACAAAGTCTTCTTAGCAGTGTATCGTTTGGAAGGTGATGCTGATCAATGGTGGATTCTTATCAAGAATACGAGGCAAAGAGATGAAATTTAGTCCATGGAATGGGATGAGTTCAAGAACCTATTTTTCAATAAGTACTTACCTCGTATTCTTCGAACAAAGATGGAGAAGGAGTTTCTTGAACTAAATCAAAATGATGATGAATCGGTTGGTACCTACGAATCTAATTTTACAAGACTTGCAAGGTACACTTCCAAAATTATTATCCAACCTGAGATTAAAATCGATTGATTCTTTAGTGGCTTAAAACCAAGTCTTCAAACGGCGTTATACATAAGGGACTTCAATAGCTATGAGGAAATTTTTAGATGTTCTCTCAAGGTTGAGATGGATATTAGAGTAACCCATCAGTCATATGGGTTTGATAAGAAGATGAAAATTGAATTCAAAGGAAAATCTATAGACCACACTGAAAAGAAGATGATTTTTAATTTATGCTCAAATTGTGGAAAGAAACATGGAGGGAATTTTCTTAAAGGGACAAGAAAATGATTTAAGTGTGGAAAAGAAGTTCATCAGGCAGTTGAATGTCGACATAATGGGAAGAAGATGTCTAATGATGAGAACAAAGAAAGGGATACACAGAATTCACGTCCTACACTTCAATGTTTCAAGTGCAAGGAGATGGGGAATTATTCCAATCAATGCCCAAATCCAAGGGTTGTTGATGATACGTCAACAAACTCTTAAGGCCAAAGACAAAGGAAAGTCACATGCAATTACTATCGGCAATGAGGAGTACGATAACGAAGTGGTCAAAGGTACACCTACCATCCACTCTAAAGTAGCAAATATTTTATTTGATTCTGGATCCACCCACTCTTTTATTTTTGAATAATTTTCTAAGGTTATCGCCATATTACCTCAACAATTAGATGTTGAGTTAATTGTGACAACTCCTAATGGCACAACGGTCGCATCAAAAGTTTATAATTCTTCTCTGATTGAAGTTTGTGGGAAAATGCTTCCGGAAAATATTGTGATCCTTCCTATAGTGGAATTTGATGTGATTCTTGGCATGGATTAGCTTTCTTTATACGGAGCTCATATCAATTTCCAAAGAAGGGAAATCACATTTAATATTCCAGATCAATCTATAATTGTCTATCGATGCAAGGATGAATATAACCTTCCAGGCGAAATTTCTTCAATCTTATGGGTCTTGATTCCAATAAATTGAGGTTATTTATCTCAAATGGTTGGAGATAAACTCATGATTAAGAATAAACCCATTGTATGGGAGTTTGATGATGTCTTTCTGGAGGAATTTCCAGATCTTCCACCAAATCGTGAAGTTGAGTTTTCAATAGAACTCGTACCGGGTGATATGCAAATTTCAAAGACACCTTATAGAATGGCCCCAATTGAGTTGTAGAAATTGAATAAGAAACTCCAAGAGAATCTTGATAAAGGATTCATACGCCCTAGTGTGTCACCTTGGGGATCACCTGTTCTATTTGTTAAGAAGAAAGATGGATAAATGAGACTCTGCATTTATTATCGAGAACTTAACAAGATCACTATCAAGAACAAATATCCTCTCCCACGCATTGATGACTTATTTGACCAACTACGCGGAGCTCAATACTTTTCCAAGATTGATCTTCATTCAGGGTATCATCAATTAAGGGTCAAAAGGGAGGATATACCAAAGATGGTGTTCCATACAAGGTATGGACACTATGAATTTATAGTGATGCCATTTGGTCTTACTAATGCCTCTGTTATCTTCATGGATCTAATGAATAGAGCCTTTAGAGAATATCTTGATCAGTTTGTGGTAGTCTTTATAGAAGATATTCTTGTCTATTCAAAAAGCAAGGAAGAACATGAAGATCACTTGAGAATTGTATTGAAGACCATGAGAAAGGAGAATCTTTATGCCAAATTTACCAAGTGTGAATTTTGGATTCAAAAAGTTGCATTTTTGGGTCACATAATCTCAAAAAGGGGATATCTGTGGATCCAGCAAAAACAGAGGTTATCGAAATATGGTCGAGACCAACAAAAATAACTGAGATCTGAAGTTTTCTTGGTTTGGATGGATATTATCGATGTTTTGTAAAATATTTTTCATGATTATCTAATTCACTCACCAGGTTGACTCGAAAAGGAGTTAAGTTCGTGTGGATGAAAGAGTGTGAAGAGAATTTCAAGGAGTTGAAAAGAAGGTTATCCAGTGCACCTGTGCTCACACTGCCTTGTAGTGGAGAAAGGTTTGTGATCTACAGTGATGCATCCAAGAAGGGATTGGGGTGTGTTCTCATGAAAAATGATATGGTGATAGCTTATGCCTCACGATAGTTGAAAATCCATGAGAAAAATTACCCAACTCGTGATTTGGAGTTGGCTGTGGTAATGATTGCATTGAAGATTTGGAGGCATTATCTTTATGGTGAAAGGTGTGATATTTATACTGATCATAAAAGTTTAAAGTATATTTTCACACAAAAGGATCTGAATATGTTCCAAAGAAGATGGTTGGAGATGATTAAGGATTATGACTGCTCAATTCATTATCACCCTGGGAAAGTAAACAAGGTGGAAGATGCATTAAGTTGACAAGACCATGCTAGCTTATCCATGATGAGGATCACAAAATATCCAATATTTATGGATTTACAAAGGATGGATCTTGGAATTATAATTGAAGGGGAAAATATTATCTTTCTAAAATAAATGTTCAACCATCTATACATGTGAAGATTAAAGAGGCACAAAAAGAATATGTAGAGTTACAAAAGAAGGTGAGAAATGTTCCTGAATTAAACCTTGATTGTGATGGGATAATATGGTTCTGGAATCGGGTTTTTGTTCCTCCCATCCCAGAATTAAAGAAGGAGCTATTGGATGAGGCTCATAGTTCTTCATTATCTATTCATCTTGGAAGCACAAAGATGTATAGAGATCTAAAAGAGTACTTCTGGTGGGATGGCATGAAAAGAGATGTTGTTGAATATGTCTCTAGATGCTTGGTTTGAAAGCAAGTTAAAGCTGAGAGATATAAGTCTAAAGGGATGTTAAAACCATTACCCATACCAGAATGGAAATGGGAAAACATCACTATGGACTTTGTCACTGGACTTCCTAAAACATCCAAAAGCAATAATGCTATCTGGGTTATAGTTGATCGTCTTACGAAGTCGGCACACTTCATTGCTATTAGGTAATATTTACCTCTAGATCAGCTTTCCAGGATATATGTAAAGGAAGTGGTAATATTGCATAGAGTACCACTTTCCATTGTATATGATCGGGATCAGAGGTTTACCACAAAGTTCTGGAGAAATCTTCAGCATACTCTAGATACAGAGTTGAGTTTCAGCACTGCTTATCATCCTCAGACATACGGTCAATATGAGAGAACAATTCAAACTCTATAAGATATGTTAAGATCTTGATCTATGTATTTCAAAGGTGGTTGGGATCAATAACTAACTTTGGTGGAATTTTCTTATAATAATAGCTTTCACTCTAGTATTCAGATGGCTCCTTATGAAGCTCTCTATAGAAAGAAATGCATGACTCCAACTTGTTGGGATGAAGTTGGGGAAAGAAAACTATTAGGACCAGATCTTGTTGATGAGATGGCAAAAAAGGTCAGATCTATTCAACAACACATAAGAGCATCTCAGAGTCGACAAAAAAGGCATGCCGACAACCGAAGAAAAGACCTGGACTTTTAAGTGGGTGATAAAGTGTTCTTACGAATACCTCCTTGGAATAGAGTAATGAGATTTGGAAAGAAGGGAAAGAAGATCCCAAGTTATATTGGTCCTTTTGAAATACTGGATCATGTTGGGAAGGTATCTTACCGATTAGCGCTTCCACCGAATCTCTCTCAAGTTCACAATGTGTTCTATGTATCTCTCCTGAGAAAGTACATACCTGATCCTTCACATGTACTCAGCTCAGAAGTCGTACCGCTGGAGCAAGATCTTTCTTATGAAGAACAGCCGATAGAGATTCTAGATCGTAGCGAAAAAGTCCTACAGAACAATACCACTCGCTTGGTGAAAGTTTTATAGAGGAACCACCAATTAGAAGAAGCTACATGGGAGCTTGAGGATATGATGAGCGAGAGGTATCCTCATCTGTTTTTTACGAAGTGACGAATTTCGAGGGAGAAATTCATTTTAATGGGGGTAGAATGTAACCCCATGATATTTTATGAGAATTATATTTTTTTTATGTATTATGTTATACGCAAAGAAATTTTTCACTGCACACAACACTAGCTTGGCTTGCGTTACACGCAATCGCAACCTTCCTCGATTGCGTGTGTAGTACGCAATACCGAGTTTCACTAAACAACGATATATTATTATATTATAAACTATCCTTTATGAATAGTATTAACTGAATTTTGAATTTTATAACATTATAATTCATCTTAAAAATTTTCTAGAATGAGGTATGAAAACAAAATCAGTTTTTCGGATAAAAGAAGTATTTTTCAAAAAATGCAGTTTTACCGCCTTTTGATGGTGCACCCATTTTAAATCTAGTTTTTGACATGTTTATAAGTTCAATTTGAAAAAATAAAATTCTTCTTTGGAATCAGGATATAAAAATTTACTTTGGATAAATTTTTCATATTATTCTGGTAACTTTCATATTTTGATGAATAGTAAAAGTATGCTATATTTTAATTAAAAACAACTTTTTTCATCGCAATAATTTATATGGTTAAATTATAATATTGAACGTTTTTAAAGTATAAATAGAATATATTTTTACCATTTAATATAATGTATCTCATTAACACTTATTTTACATTGAATTCATAGGTAAAAACATTCCAATCTTTGGCAATGCTTTAACTTTTAAAACTCGTTTGCTTAACAACGGGATTAATTTTAAATTAATTACTACAACTTTTGTGTTTTGAATTTTGAAAAATGGATTCCATATTTGGAATCAGTGGGTCCAAATTATGTTAATAGGTTACTTTTATTTTTTTTTTATGAATAGTAACTATGGTAATTTATATTTACTGCGGTTAAAGGTAAATAGGGTAATTCAAGGTTAAAAGAATATTATAATAATTAAAAATTACCTTGAAACTTGTTCTAACCTTATTGGACGAGTATTTTACAACCATGGTCATCCTTGGGTTGATTTTGGGACCCCATTGAGCCACTTGGTACTGATAATGACAATTTGGATTAATTAATTTAATGTAAAGACAAAATTGACATTAACAAAAATCTTTTAGTAATTAATTTTTATAAGGGGTTATATAAATTATATTTTCGACTATAAATATTAATTGGAAAGATAAAACGATTTAATACATGATGATATTTGTTTTATAATTTTTATACTCCAAATAAATTAAATTATTTATGACACAATAATGATGAAGTATTTACCTCATTAATAAATGATTTAAATAAATAAGATTATAATGATTAAAATATTATCCAAACCTGTCCAATTTCTATTGGATGATTTTATTTCTAATATGAGTCATCTTATATTCTATAGTAATGTGTTTTGGACCTCTTTAAATTGAAGATAAGTTTATAATAAAATAATATTTTCACACTTTCAAAGGTGCTCCTCTCCTCCCTTATAAAAGGTCACCTCCTCCCTCTCCTCCTCACACCACTTTGAGCCTTCAAGATCTGCCAAACCCTGACCATTTCACTTACCCACTTCCTTAGAAACCTACTAGAGGTATTGGTATTCTCAAAAGACCAACTCTAGTGCCCTAAGAGAAAGTTTAAAGGAGGCACTTCGAGAAAGAGGTAATACCTTCTACCATTTTCTTCAAGTTCCATTCTTCTTCTACTCTTTCTTATTTAGTTGTTTAATTATGAAGTAATAACATCAGTATCCCTTATATACTGATATGTTATTATAAATATGAAACAACCCTATTTCACCTCTTATCCATCCTACGGTAAACAAAATCACCGCGTGTGCGTACGTACAGAATACCGTCTCCACGCCGTGGTGTAATATGTTTTCCACCACCACCTTACATGGATGGGTATAATGGTGTAAATAAATAACTATATATGATTATTTTAAAGTTTTATTGATTCTTAAATATTATAAATACACTTCAATACAATTCCACGATCATGGGAACGATATCATCGCTCGTACGTACGAACGGCCTACCGTCTCCACGATGTGATGCGACTCGTTCAATATGATTTTCATTGAATAATGATTATATAAATGAATTGAATGAATTAATATGATATATATTACACTAATACCATTCTGTAAATGATGTATCTATATCCTATAAAGAGGAATAAGAATTTATTGGACAAAACACACATAAGAACATAAAGCAACGAACACCCGAATAACAAGTAGCAATGGAATATTACTACTAAGAAGATACAAATATGACCATATATGATATCATAAAAATGAGTATGATTCTGTAATAAGTCAATGAAATTATTTAAATCATTTTATAGGATTTTCGAACACGTACAAATCATATCGGACCTAAGGTAAGGGAAAATCTCGCAAACTCAATTTTTATCCGAGACTGTTTATACTTCGGAATTTACTGGGGAATATTTATCATCCAAATCCATGTTTCCCCAATATTTAATATTATTTATATCCTACTACAATTGTTTAAATCCAATTTTACCCTTCGGGGAGTTTTTAGTAAAATATATGAAAGGAATCTTTTGTCTTTTTTCGTATGAGGTACTTTTTGACTTTTTCGGCCAAAGTATGAGAAGAATGTTTTTTTTAACTTATACGGTATGAATGGATTTTTAGAACATTATTTCCATGAAGCTTACTTCACAAGTTTTGAAGTTTATTTTTAATCAACTTCTTTTAGTTTAAAATTATATGACATGTTTATAAAGGAAAATGTTTTTGAAGTATAAAGGATATTTTCCTCAAGAATGGAGTTAAAGTGTTTTATCAAAATTATTTTCCATCTAAGATAATATAGGGTTCTATTTTTATCCCTATTTTTACATTGTTTTGATTGTTTTATGATGTAATTATTTTGATGATGTCCTTTTATCTTATATGGATTGTGTTATGATGGCATGATGATTAAGAATCCCATTTTTATTACATGGGTTATGCTATGATGTATGATTTATGATATTGTGGCACACATAAGAATGGTTTAATTATGAGATGGGTGAGACCTATATCTCCCTCAAATTCATTGGGTAAATATTTATATCTCATGAGATTGATATGGCTGGAATGGAAAGTTAATCTGGTTCAGTGATATAGGACTGGAATGAGGAGTGAACTTGGTTCAGTAATGGACTTTGTCTACTATAATGGTCTTGGAAATGATCCTTGACTAATATGAAATGATTTTCTATGATTATGTGTGTATGCCACAAAGTTTCATTTTTTAAGTTATGATTATTTGGGATTACTTTTCATTACTATGATTTATCCCATGACATGATATAATTACCTCTTTTGCAGGTTAATATTTTCAAAATGTTATGTTCTTATTAATATGATATGACTGATATTTCTTTTGTTTACCCTTACTGAGCATTTGAGCTCACCCTTTTGTATGTTTTCTTTTCCCCAGGTCAAGAATAAGGATATTAAGTAGTATATGCCAAAAATGGACTCTAGATATGATGAAATAAATGGGAGACAATGTAGTTGACTTTATGAACCGGTTATTTATATTTCCCAGTTTCTAAAGACACTATACCTATATGGTCCTTTCATGGTTTTGTTGTATGTGTTAATAAGTGTGCTTCAATTATGAATTAATAACAATGTATGTAAAGTAAGGGTCTTTATAAAATCCATAACTAATCATTTGTAGTTCATAAATCATTATTCATGGAACAAAATATTTTCATAACAAAAGACATGAATCATGTTAGTGTAGAATCATTAATAATAAATAATGAAACATAATATCATATAATAAGAATGATAATATATCCTAGAATTTTTCAAAATAATATGAATATAAAAACATTTCATTATTCAAGGATCTCTACCAAGACCATCATACCATGTTATAAATATTACTATAGTTTATTGGGATCAACCCTCATTCCATTTTCATTCATGGTGGATAGAGAACCTATATTGGATTGTTTTTTCTCTCCATTCAGTTTAATATTATCTCATGAGGTAACAATAGTTACCCAATTACTTTGATGGATATATAATCCTAGTTACAACCATGATATAATGAAAACCATACATATGTGTGGTACAACATCATAATAACATTTATTAGTTTATCATAGCATAACCCATAGAAAAGAAATGGGCTTCACAAATGGTTCTCTTTCCCAAAATTAAATTAATTATCGAGAAAAAACATGGATAGTATCCTTAGGTAACATGACCATTTATCATAACATTCCATAAAGGATTAAAAAATAGATAAAAAATACATTTATAAAACCATTATAAATTTTATTTGAAAATAAGGTAAAAATTCTTTTTATTTTAGTAGATTTTTAAAAAAAAATCAATGAAAAATTCGAATAAATGTTCTTTGTAAATGCATGGAAAATTATGAAGCAATAATGATAAAAAAATCATAATTGTGGGAAAGGTTATTTGTTTGGTAAAAAATAAAAAAAATCTTTTCACACTTTTATAAAATATATAAATATAACCCATGTGGAAAACATTGTAAAAATTAATTTTTAAATCTTGGAAAAGAAAGAAAAATATTGTTTTAAATGAATTTACACAATGACTAGAAAATTGAAAGGAAAATTTTTGAAACATTTTAATGAATATGTACATGGAAGAAAATTATTATTGACCAATAAAGAGAAATAAGTTTGGGTTTAGTTAAAAACATTTAATTGATATTTTTTTATTACCAAAGAGGGGAAAATGGAAATAATACTTAAAAACCTAATAAATTAATGTAGGAGAATAAAAATTATTTGGTGTCAGAGATAGTAAAATATATATATAATATATGGTTTCCCCATGTAAATTTTAACATGAACAATCTCATTTAAAAATAAGATTACAACATAAACTCATGCCTTAAGTATTGACTGCTTCATGCATGCTATAACTATCTAAAGACCCTTTATTTACATATAAAATCACTAAACCATTAATTTTTTCAAAGGGGAAAGTAGGGTTTTGTGTGGTGTATTTTTAAACCCCACCATAATCTAGGGAATGAATGGGGAATGGGAAAACCATAGTGATCATTATATTTTCTCATGGTTGTTTACCCCTATTTTTTGGGGCGTACTTCAATATTACATCCATAATCCATTTATTTCCACATTTTTTACACTTTATATTTATCTCATAATTATCTATGCACTAAATTGTAAATAATTTTAAATTCAAATAAGTAGAATCAATTCATGGTTCTATCCATATGGTGTTCAATTTTTTTGGATATTAATAACTTTCATAAATTTGAGTACGCTCTATGATTGTGACTATGGTTGATTATACATACTAAAAACATTTTTGAGATCATTACATACCCCGTTATGAAATATAGTAAGTTCTATAATGATATACTTTCTAGATGGAGATGTTATTTGAGATCAAAAAAATCACCATGAATAATTTTCCATTGTGTAAAATAAAGATGCACGTGGTGTTGTGGAAATATAATTTGTTATTGGGGATTAGAGAAATATTTTTGGGTGTGAATAATGATAAATTGAATGATATATATAAGAATTATATTTCAAAAATACATTTGGATTTATAAAATGGAATTATTTTAAGCATTATAGTGAAAAAATGGACAATGAAATTTTGGATACTCTGACGAAGCTATTAAGGTAAAGTCATTACACACAAACATTTTTCTGAAGAGAAAATTATACTCTTTGAATGGTGGAGTATTCATCTATGACTGCCCATATAAATATCTTTAATATAATTTTTCCCTAGTTTACAAGTTTGGGATACAGAATTGGGGATATTGAGTGTGCCAAGATTCTACTCCAGAGTTTTCTAGATTCATATAATCAATTACTCACAAACCTCACCATTAATAGCATGGTGGAATTATTTCCATTAAACAATAATGAATTTAATATTTTTGTATAATAATTTGATGAGAAAATAAATAGGATGGATGGACAACTTCACACTAAGTAGAGGCTCTATCAATGAATATGGGAAGGGTCACGGAGTGTAGTTCTTATTGGATCCAAAATCAGAGCATATCCAAATCAAGGAGAAAGAATAAAAGTTTCACATGTTTCAATTGTAGTAAAATGGTGAATTTCAAGTACTATTTGAATAATAGGTGCAATGTAAATAAATATTAAAGAAATGTGTAACCTATATAAATGGATACAATCTAGTCAGTGAAGTGAAAACAACTACTGAAGATAGAAAATATATCAATAACACATGGTTAATTGACTTAAAAGAGTTATAGGCTATAATTTCACTTGGGGATTGGTTGGATCAGTATGAAATGGTCCTAAAAGTACTTTCTTAAATTGGTAATGATCACAGCATAAATATAATTGGATTTATTACCATCAAAATTAATATGCATGATGGAACAATTTGAAACATCTAAGGGGTATGTCATATAAAGGCCATGAATGAGAACATATTGCATTTTGGACAATTTGATGACATTAGATAAAATAATCACCCCATGTAAGGTGTGATAATTATTGTGAAGAGAGAATTTGTGGTGATAAAGGAAAATAATATCGCAAAGAACCTATATATTATTATGAGAGATATATAAAAGGATGCATATATAATTTCCCCATCAACTACCCTGATAGAAGCATTGACGATGTTATATAGACATAAGATTAGGTAAATGTTTGAATGAGATCTAAAGATTCTTGCTAATTAAACGTTTTTGGCTAGGCTTACTAAGGTTTCCTTAACATTTTTTGACCATTGTGTTTTGTTCAAGAAACACAAGTTTAAGTTTATAAAATCAATAGAAATAAATAAAAAGGTACTATATTTTTTCTATTCTGATATTTGGAAACCAACTTTTATATCCCTTGGAGGATAAATGTTTATTTTTTAATTCATTTATGATAATTATAGGCGATGTTGGATGTACCCAATCAATAGGAAAGCATATTTTTTTGAAGTCTTCAAAGAATTAAAAGCATATATGGAACATTAATATGGAAATAAGATCAATGATTGAGGACTGAAAATAAAGGAGAATATACAAGTGATAAGTTAGATATTTTTTGAAAACTGGAAGGCATCAAGATATGATACACTATGGATTACACTCCTCAATATAATAGAGTGGTATAGTGGATAAAAAAACCCTATTGGACAAAACAAGGGTGATGTTAATGATTGAAAAAATTCTCCAAGAAATTCTAGGAAGAATTAGGGAAGATCACCTGTTATGTGATCAATCTATATCCATCAATAGAGAGTGATAAAAATACATCAATGGAGATATGGACTGGTAAACTTTCTAACTATTCTTAGTTATCTTCTTTTGGAAGTTCTGTATATACAATGTTTAATGACAACAAAATTTCAAAGTTGGGTTCAAGATCCAGGAAATGTATCTTCTTTGGATATAATGATGGTGTAAAGGGGTATGGTTTGTGGGATCCCACTACCCATAGGCTTATTATCACCAAGGATGTCATTTTTTGAAAAATAAAATGTGAAAATTATTATTTATATACATATAGAGAAACTAAATACATAAATGAAAATAATATATCTAGAGGTGAATCCATAGAAGAACTAGTTTTTTATGGAACATTACTATAGTATGATGATCAATTACGGGTTGGGTATAGACCATGGTGGAAAACATGGGAGAAAATAACACTAATATTTCACTCAGACTTTTTCACCGAGACAAATATTATATATTTCTTATTGACATAGAATTAAGATCCATATTATTTTATTGAGGAAACTTAGAATCGAAATGTATCCTGATGGATAGTAGTGATACTGAAATCACATGAATCCCAATACAAGAATAATACTTGGGATCATATTACATTACCTCGTGGAAGGAATGTTATCAGAATTAAACATGAATTTAAGATCAAGTAGGATGTAAAGGACCAGGTGGAAAGATATCATGTGAGACTGGTAGTCCAAGGATATGCTTAAAAAGAAGGTATTGATTTAAATGAAATAATTACTTTTATTGTTATAATGTTGACTATTTGGGTAGTTCTGGTGATGTTTTTTATATAAATTTTACATCTAGAACAGTGAATTGTGAAAATAGATTTTCTCTATGGTGATATTAATGAATAAATTTGTATTCTCCAACTAACAGGTTTTATAGAATAAGAAAATGGAAACTTGTTCTTCAGGTTAAACAAATATATATGGGCTCAATCAAGCTTCTAGGTGTTGGTATGATTGAATTTATTATTATTTTATGGGACTTGGATACAAAAAACATCATTCATATATTTTCTCATATTTAAGGGTTTGGATGGTAATGATTTTATCATTATTATAATGTATGTGGATGACATGTTGTTTGTGGGAATTGATAATGATAAAATTCAAAAGATGACAGAAACAAATTGACTAGGAATTTTGATTAAATTATTTTGGACTAGAAAACAAGATTTTTGGGTTGAAGATTTACCACGACCGAAATAACGAGAATATTTATCTATCACAAAATAATTACTTAGGGAAATACTTGAAATACTTCAACATAAAATATTGTAATCCAGACTCTACCACTCTTCTTGTTAATTTCATGTTATCCTCTATAATGAATCCAAGAATTGAACGATATAGGATAAATATTTCTCATGTAATATAATCATCAGTAGTGGTGAGTCTTAAATTCACTATGGTTTTTACTAGACCATACATTTCACATGTAGTCGGAGTAGTTAGTTGGTTCATGGTGAATCCTGGATGAGGGAATCCGAACATGGTAAATAGGATCCTGTGAAACATGAAGGAGGGCTCATATGCCACATTATGTTATGGGGGATCATGTTATACTCTCCGATATGATAATGTTTTTTATTTTAAAGAAGATTTTGACTTTGGGAAATCCACTACGGGTTATGTGGTTACTTTTTTAAGAGGAACTATGAGATGGATTTCATAGCAACAGTCAGTTTTGGATTTATCAATGCCCAATGAAAATTATAAGGTATTCAAACAAGAATCTAAAGAGTTTATTTAGATATTAAAGTTATTAGAGGACATTAGACATAGATAGGAGCGGATCCTATTATTCTCTAATAGTTATAGTGCCCTGAACATTGGAAGGAAAATATATTTTCATTTAGGGATGAATCACATAAGGGTAATAAAATCATTTTTTTAGATTTTTTGGAGAAAGGATGTGTGGATATTTAAAAAAATCAGACCAAAGAAAATATTTCACCATTCCTAATAAAGGTAATTAACTATAAATGGTTCATATAGTGTATATACTTGAGAAGCCTCATAGAGAAATGAGTAGCATGTTTGATAATTTTAAAGGATGTGTGGATTTGTGATCTCTTCTCAATCAATATAATAACGGGAGATATGTCATAATCACCTTGATTACCACATATAGGCATTGACCTATTTATTCTTTTCAAAGGGGTAGGTAGGGAATGGTGCAGTGGGTCGACAAACCCCACTAACTAACTAGTAGATAAATTGGGGAAGGGGGGATCTCATTGACTATAAAAGGAGGTTCTCACCATTTATTTATTTCATGAACCATCCCAGGTCACCCATAAAACATTTACCCAATTCAGCCCATAAAAATTCTCTAAGCATGTTCATGATCCTCAATATATAGATAAAAGAACACGGGCAATAACAATAATTGATTGGGAAAAATTTCTCTCAAAAATATTAATAAATTAGTAGTAGAATAATTAATCAATAGGGTAACAATCATGAACAAAAATATAATAAATAAATCATCACTAAAACAACTTCCTAAAATATAATTCCATGTGATGATATAATAGACAACAAGGAAAAATAAACAGAACAAGACAATTTCCCAATATTCATGTGAAGATTAATAACTCCACATGTTCCTCCATCAACCCAAATAGAGAGGTCTATGAACATCCATCACATTAATGTATCTAGATAACCTATGGTATATATTCATGAGATTAAAAATTCCAATAGGTTTCTATCCACCTACCCAAATCATAATAATTTAAAATAAATGTCATTTCATGCATGTTTGAAAATAAATATATAAAAATAGGTTTTCTAGAATACCTTATTTAAGAAAATGCATTAAAAAAATTCCTTGAAAACACCCCATTTTCAAAAATCTGGGGATGTTTCTAAATAAAATCAAAATTTATATTATAATTACAAAAACAATTATAAATTATAGTTAAATAAATTTTAAATAAAATCATGAAATAAAGCAGAACATATCGCCAAAATTTTACAAGTAACCATGTTTTGGGAAATACATATGTATATCATTATCATGGAATCCTGGGTGATAAAGGATAAAACTACAATAAATATCTAATATGTTCATCAATAAATCAACTTCCATACACTATAAAACAACTACACAACAATTGATCTATCCCTAACACCAGGTCTTACCCATCTTGGGGTAACCGAGGGGAAACATCCCATATGATGACCTATGTCCTGCCTAAGGAAACTAGATAAAGAATAATTATAAACAAGTGCACATGTGTACCTTGAATTCCCACCTATCCTACTCAATATTCCCAGGATATAAACAAAGGAGGTGAGAATTTCAATGGAAATATCATATAATCATATTAGATAAACAACCATTAATTTATTTATCTCACTCACACCTCCAAACACCCACGTAGGAACATCTATTTTATCCAAGTATACTAATTCAATATAACCACCACTCTAGGGGTATTTATCTAAGGCTTTCCCAAAAAACCATGAGTTTCAATATAATATAATATAACTACCACTATACGGGTAGTTATCACATGGTTTCCAAAATTACCATGAGTTTCCATATTATATAATATAACTACCACTACAGGGTTAGTTATTCCACTACTAGAATTCAAGGTATTTGCGATGGGCCCATCGAAAATAATATTTTTTCTGACGGGAAACTTCACCATTGTAAATGGTTTTCATTTTTATATAATAAATATATTTGCGACGGGTCGTCGCAAATAAGCTATTGCGATGAGACTTTCATTCCCCCGCAAATAGGTAAATAAAAACTTATTTACGACAGGCATGTCGCAAATAAGTTGTTGTGATGGGTCGTTCATACCATCGTAAATAGGACAATAAATAACATATTTGCGACGGGGTCCCATCACAAATAGTTCCGTCGCAAATACTGAAAAAAAAAATAAAAAATATATAAAAGAATTAATATAAACAATATAATATTATATAATATTATATAATATTAATATTAATATTTATAATATAAAAAAATTATATTATTATAATATTAATAATAAAAAAATATATAAAATAAAATTATGAAATATTAATATCAAAAAATAATAATAATATGAATCCTATTAATATAAATAAAATAATATTATATAATAATATTATTAATATTAATAATATGAAAATTTAATATAATAATAATATTATTATTAAAATAAACATACATATTTATGAAAAAATAATATTAAAATTAATAAAATATTAAAATATTAAAATTCTCAATATTCACAAAAAATATAAAATATTAATAAAATATTAATATTACTATTATTAAAATAAACAGACATTAAAAATAATACTAATAAGTAATAAAATATTAAAAATAATAAAAAAATTAAATTAAGCAATATTTGTACCAATATGAAAAAAGAGAAATTGTAAATAGTTAATATTACAATAAGCTATGAACCCAAATGTTTGTTAAATGTAAAAAAATCACTGGGGGTGGATAATCTGGAGGACCTGGAGGATATGGTGGAAGAAACTCCATACCTAAACTACAAGTCAGACTGCGCATGTACTTTATTTGGTTATGATGCCACTCCTCATATCGACACATCTCCTCATCGTGTTGCTGATAATATCGACGCATCTCCTCATCGTGTTTCTCCTTCCTCTACTGCTCCTGCTGACGCATTTGCTCATGCTCCTGGTTTTTACTAATTATTACTAATTTAGCAATACTTAGAAAAACTGCTCATGATTATTACTAAATATTACTCATTTAGCAATACTTAGCAATACTTAGCAAAATGAAAACTGCTTGAATAATGAAAGGAAATTTGGTAATCATCGTTGTGGAGAAGATTACAAATTTTCCCTTCATTATCCAAGATATTTTCACTTACTAGTTATAATTATATCTAATTATTACTAATAAAAAATTATATTTTCAATATTTTTGAAAAAACATTATTAATATTGTTAAAATAATAAAAAATATATAAAATATTAAAATTTTCAATATTCGCAACAGGCTTTGCTCTATTCTTAACATGTTCGAATCTCAAAGGGTCGTCAATTGTCAGGTCATGCGCAATAAAAAGTTTATGTCATCCATGTCCAGTGTAAACTCCATAATTTTCCTTGCATGGTTGATCACCTCGCAAGTAGTGTTGCAATAGGATCACCAAAGTAATGTCATTCTCGTCTCTAAGAATCATCTCGCTCTCTTTACATGTATCATTCTTCCTTAAAAATTTGAGGGGACATCAGTATCTTTCCCTTAAATTTTCAAGGGAAAATGGTCTATGTAAAGGGTCATGTGTGATAAATCTTATAGATGAGAAGGGCACGACTTGGGTTGTCCTATTGTAACGCTACTTGCAAGGTGATCAACCAATCAAGGGAAATTATATCAAATTATATCTAATTATATCTAATTATATCTAATTATATCTAATTATATCTAATTATATCTAATTATATCTAATTATATCTAATTATATCTAATTATTACTAATTATTACTAATAATATCTAATTATTACTAATTATATCTAATTATATCTAATTATATCTAATTATATCTAATTATATCTAATTATATCTAATTATATCTAATTATATCTAATTATAGCTAATTATAGCTAATTATTCCTAATTATAGCTAATTATATCTAATTATAGCTAATTATATCTAATTATAGCTAATTATATCTAATTATAGCTAATTATTACTAATTATATCTAATTATTACTAATTATATCTAATTATTACTAATTATTACTAATTATTACTAATTGTATCCAATTATTATTAATTATTACTAACTATTACTAATTATATCTAATTATATATAATTATATCTAATTATATCTAATTATATCTAATTATTACTAATTATATCTAATTATTAGTAATTATATCTAATTATTAATAATTACTACTAATTATTACTAATTATTATTAATAATTTCTAATAATTACTGATTATTACTGATTATTACTAATTATTACTAATTATATCTAATTATATCTAATTATTACTAATTATTACTAATTATATCTAATTATTACTAGTTATATCTAATTATTATGAATTATATTTAATTTTTACTAATTATATCAAATTCTTACTAATTATATCTAATTATTACTAATTATTACTAATTATTACTAATTATATCTAATTATATCTAATTATTACTAATTATTACTAATTATATCTAATTATTACTAATTATATCTAATTATTACTAATTATTACTAATTATTACTAATTATTACTAATTTTTACTAATTTTTACTAATTATAACTAATTATTACTAATTACTACTAATTATTACTAATTATTACTAATTATATCTAATTATTACAAATTATATCTAATTATTACTAATTATTACTAATTATTACTAATTATTACTAATCATTACTAATTATTACTAATTATTACTAATTATTACAAATTATTACAAATTATTACTAATTATTACTAATTATTACTAATTATATCTAATTATATCTAATTATATCTAATTATTACTAATTATTACTAATTATTACTAATTATATCTAATTATAACTAATTATTACTAATTATTACTAATTATATCTAATTATATCTAATTATTACTATTTATTACTAATTATTACTAATTATTACTAATTATATCTAATTATTACTAATTATATCTAATTATTACTAATTATTACTAATTATTACTAATTATATCAATTTATTACTAATTATATATAATTATATCTAATTATTACTAATTATTACTAACTATTACTAATTATTACTAATTATATCTAATTATATCTAATTATATCTAATTATATCTAATTATTACTAATTATTACTAATTATTACTAATTATTACTAATTATTACTAATTATTACTAATTATTACTAATTATATCTAATTATTACAAATTATATCTAATTATATCTAATTATTACTAATTATATCTAATTGTTACTAAATATATCTAATTATATCTAATTATTGCTAATTATTTCTAATTATATCTAATTATTACTAATTATATCTAATTATTACTAATTATATCTATTTATTACTAATTATTACTATTTATTACTATTTATATCTACTTATTACTAATTATTACTAATTATTACTAATTATTACTAATTATTAGTAATTATATCTAATTATTACAAATGATTACTAATTGCTACTAATTATTACTAATTATTACTAATTATATCTAAGTATTACTAATTATTACTAATTATTACTAATTATATCTAATTATTACTAATTATTAATAATTTAATTACAACTAATCAACAATAAAAAAATTAACATAAAAAAATGAAATAAATAATAAATTAAAAAAAACATAAATACATTTAAGACTGATTTTCTATTGATGCAGACGGCTTCACAACTTCTTCGTGAACAAAAAAATTAACTTAAAAAAATTCTCTCTCTAGAATATGAGTTTAGAGAGAAAAAGGATCTAAAATTTGAGAGGAATGAGAGGAAAACAGATGGGGGTATATATTGGTTAGATTATTTGCGACGGGATACCCGTCGCAAATAGTATCTTTTGTGACGGGACCCGTCGCAATTACCTACACCCGCATTAATTACTTTCGGTGGTTAAAAACATATTTGCGACGGGTCCGTCGCAAATAGTCCCTGCCGACACACCTTTTGCGATGGGACGACATCCCGTCGCAAAAAGCTATAAACTGCCGCTAGTTATTTGCGACGGTGGGATCCCACTGTCGCAAATAACCTTCGTACGGTTTGGCGCGCTATCCACGCAAAACTATTTGCGACGGGAGACGAAATCCTGTCACAAATAGTTGGTTATTTGAAACAGGTCGTTACCCCCGTCGCAAATAACCTCTTGGACGGACCTTTTGCGACGGGATTTATTCCTGTCACAAAAAGCATGTTTTCCCATAGTAACCATACTTTGGGAAATACATATATATATCATTATCATGGAATCCTAGGTGATAAAGGATAATACTATAGTAAATATCTAATATGTTCATCAATAAATCAACATCCATACGCTATAAAACAACTACACAACAATTGATCTATCCCTAACACCAGGTCTTACCCATCTTGGCCTAACTGAGGGGAAACATCCCATATGTTAACCTAAGTCCTGCCTAAGGAAACTAAACAAAGAATAATTATAAACTAGTGCACATGTGTACCTTGAATTCCCGCCTATCCTACTCAATATTCACATGACATATACAAAGGAGTTGAGAATTTCAATGTAAATACCATATAATCATATTATAAAAACAACCATTAATTTATTTATCTCACCCACACCTCCAAATACCCATGTAGGAACATCTATTTTATCCAAGTATACTAATACAATATAACCACCACTCTAGGGGTATTTATCTAAGGCTTTCCCAAAAAACCATGAGTTTCAATATAATATAATAAAATTGCCACTATATGGATAGTTATCACATGGTGTCCAAAATTACCATGAGTTTCCAAATTATATAACAAAACTACCACTACAGGGTTAGTTATTTTATGGAATTTGTTTCCATTATATATAAATGGGAAATTCATATGGCTTTTCAATTTCTAATTAAACCATTAAAAGTTCCAAAATAGGCCTTGGGATCATTCTTTAAAATTTAATTCAATGAAAATTCCTTTGGTAAACCAATTACATATTTTTCTTTTAATCACTTCAACAAATATAAACTTTAAAAGCACTTTAAAAAAGGTTCACCCCCCCCCCATGATCTTCAGAAAAAAAAATTCCCATCATTTTGAAAGTAAAAAAATTTCAAGCAATTATCATTTTCCAATAAGGAAATACAATTTCCAAAAAAAGGCTTATTCTTTAAAATAGATTTAATGATCAATTTGTGTGAAAATTCCCATTTTTCCAATTTTATCAAAATCTTAAAAAACATCATTCTTTGATATAACTAATAAATATTGTAGGAAACAGTAAAATATAATCATTGTTCCATGATTAAAGAACAATAAATTATATATACAAAACCCATAAATCTATCCATAAGAACCCCAATAAATGATTATTTTTCAGAAGCATATAAGAGATATAGAAGAAAAATGAAAAACAATAATGAATAGATCCATACCTTTGATACCCAGAAACCAATGCCTCAAGATCCATCAGAATATCTCTCAAAAAGGGTTTGGATCTCAAAAATATCCAAGAGAAATCCTTTGGGCTGATATACTAAGACTTATGAGAAATAATTAGGTCAACAGGAGGCCAATCATGTTTTAAAATCAATATTCAGATTAATTGATTTATATTGTATGGTATGGTTGAATGGTTTGGTAAACTCTATGCCAATTGTTCACCAAGTTTTATACACAATAGAAGCTGCATCATTTGGTCACAAGGTTTAAATAACAGTGTGTCAGCCATGTGAAACACAACTATTATAAACCATCACAATCTATACATTCTGCTAATAATGTCTTGAAACTTCCCTTAATAGTTTGAAAACCATTAACATGCCTAAAAATCAGAAATTCCAAAAAACCAAACAGAATGGGCGAAAAAGAAACCAAAACAAAAGTAGGAAAAAATAAATAAACACTCATACCAAAAAGAGACCTGAGGTTATGAAAATTCTCCCCACCATATAACTTTATTTCCCAAAAAACTCTCAAGGAAAATGTTTTATCAATATGAAGAATAAATTCACATATCAAGAGGAAGAATAAAACCAAGGATATACTTCCAAACCCAAACACTGATTCAAAAATTAAGAAACTCCAAAAAGTCAACTCTTGTTGTTGGAAACTAAAAGATAAAACTCTTTAATATGACAAGATCAAGAATGGCGGTCCACCAACCATAGTGTAATTCCATTTAATAATTATTCCCTTACAAACTATTAGGCTCTACTGAAGAAACAACAAAATAATAACCCAAAAGAAATGAAAACAATACAAAGAAAATCTATAAACAAGTCTTCCTTTATAATCTGGATGACATATCCTCATCTAATCAATCAAAAATGAACACAACTATCAATATATTGATGAAACCTTAAAATAAATACACATGATAAAACATATACATCAAGTTGTAACAAGAGGTCCAAAAATATTACCACATCAAGAAAATCCACCAAAATGGATCATGTAAGAGAATAATAGAAAAACATTGAAAATTCCCAAAATGAAATCAGGTGTCAAAAGGAACCACATATTCTATACCTAATTCAAGTTAGGGTATCCCAACAACATGATGTTTGGAACACCATATCCTGATAAATCTAGAAATAAATCTGATAACAACTAACACTAGCTCTCGGTTTCCCCAATACCTACCCAAACTTTACCATTTTCAACCATTCAAAGGAAATGTCCCATCACAAGGCCCATGTCAAAGAAAAATAGAAATAAAAAAATCATTAAGACATGTTCATTACAAAAGAAACCAATATTAAATAGAAGATATTCAAGAGAATAAATCAAATATGAATCAACTTAAAGGTTTCAACATCCTAAAAAAAATCACCTCTTTCATGTTCCCAAAGATAATAACAAAACACACATATAATCAATTGAATACATCCTTTCAACATGAAAAACTCATTGATGGGGTTCTCCCCATCATATAATAATTTCTTGATATTAAACCTATTCCAACTCAACTCATAATTTTTGTTGAAATCATGATGATCGAAAGATCACTCATAAATACATGTGAACTGAATCCTAATATCACCAAGATAAAATCCAATAATGACACTATAAATTTGAATGCATTGCCACAAAAATTACAAAACAAACACAATACCAATCTCAAAATCAAAAAAACAAAAGGAAATAGATTACATCAAAATAAAAATTAAATTAACTTTAATCTGATATCCGAATCAGTGAGTTGAATCATAGAATCTTCAGAAAGGGTAGATTTCACTCCACTTTTCAAACGAGAATCTCCTCTATAAAATCATTATAAATGACACAAACTTTTTCAAGCATGAAAAAACTTAGGATTCCTCTCATAAGTAGGTGTATTTTGTTCTATATTTCTAAAATGATAATAAACCAGGGGATTTTTTCTAGAAGAATCTTGTGAGGTTAAACACGATGGCCTTTTGATATTATTATTCACCTCGTCTGACTTGACACACTTTCTTTTCGCCTTACTGGAGCATCCTCCACCACACCTAGTAATAGGATAAGCCACCAACACCATTGGTTATCCTACCAAGTATACTTAAACTCTGATATCTTTCCTTACCACCATTGTATAGGAGTAAAGTCCATTAGAAGACACTTCCAAATATAGGTTGGATCAAATTCCTTCACCAAAACACTAATCCATTAAATATTCCTCCAAATATAGATCAATAATATATGGAATAAACATTATAAAATGATGTGTATAAAGAAACACTATTTTATCTCCTTGAAAGAGGCCATAAAATTCTTTAGCCTTCTACACCGTCACCATATTAAAAAATTATTTTTGCACGAATCATTCATTGAGATCTTCAAAAAGGTATAACTTTTTTGGATTATTCTTGATGACCGACTTACATAACCTCCAACTTGGACCCTCTAGCATGAAGGTTGAAAAATTAAACTTAATAGATTTTTGAATTTTGAGTTGGATGAATATCTCCTCAATCCTAAGTATCTGAACCACCACTTCTTTAGAATCATGTTTCCCAAAAACTATGAGGAGGATATAAGTTTCAAAACTCTTTAATGAAATACTAATGTTAAGGAAAGAGAGTAAGAATGCAAAGTTCAAAGACTAGTCCATGTGGTACAACCATCCCATGAAAATATAGATCAACCAAGGTGTTTGTTTAAATTCAAACTGGTATATACTCTAAAAATAAGAAATATAAACATCATCTTGATAAAATCTATGAGTAAAATCCCATGATAAATTGCATAAACCAATAATAAATATCAAAAACACTATTTAAATAAATTGAAAATCTAACACTAATCAAATTCTAAATAAACAAACACAATTATTTTTTTATTTGAATAAGTGAAGAAAATTAAACATTCCACACCATAAAGGTTTAAAAAACTCATTTTAGAAAGTAGCTCCATTCCTTAAATATTTTTTTTTCTGAAACGATTTTATAAAATGAATTTCAATAAAAAATAACCATCATTCTTTAGGAAACCATTTTAAACATGTTTTCATATTTTGCTAAAAGTATTTTGATACTAAATTAGTCTAAAACCATCCATCTAATAATCACCTCCAACTTAACATATTAATTTTTATATTCAAATTAAAATTTCTTGACATAACATTAAAATCTGAAAAATGATTAAAACTATCCCTTTTTCCCAAGGTTATAATGAAACTTCAAAAACTAGTCATCCTTTTAAACAAAAAATATATTACATTAATTTTCAAAACAATATATCATTTTGAATTCAAAACATTTTAGGAAAATTTTCAAAACAAAATTTCAACTTGGATCCAAAATTTTTTTGAAACACTTACAAAGAATTTTGAAAATATTTCAAAAAAAATCTATAAAACTTGGTCTTTTTTGAAAAAAAAACCAGAACTTTCCATTTAAATTTTTCATATAAATTTAAATCCAAACAATCATAGGATATTGAGTTCTATAATAAACTAACCATAAAGAAAATGTAAATGTCTCAAATCCCACAAAGAAATAAAAAAATTCAAGATCATGGAAACATATAGAAATGTAAGGATTAATTTCACTATCTATCCAACCATACTATATCCATATGAATTCGACTATAAGTCACTTAGGTCACATGTTCTACAGTCTACTTATCAAGCCATATAATAATAATACAAGTCTCTGATCTCCTGTATATTTCCATTAAAACTCACAAATCACCAAAAATTGAAGAAAAAAGTTCTCAAAATAATAAAGAACTAAGATAAATCACACGATTGAAACATCCTAGAAAACCCTAGAAACTTCGATCTCATCAAGAAAGGTAGTGTTCAAGAACCTATACATTATCTACCCCCTGAATTCATAAAATACTAATTCCTATCTACTGAACTTCCCCAAGTAATAAATCATACCTTAACATTTGATTCCAATTTGTTAGGAACTAACAGAGGTTTACCTTGAATTGGGTATCCAGGATTTCCCATGGAAATATCTAAAGGGAATTTTCAATCCCCATGGGATGGAAACAAGTGCTTTCTCATCGATAATAATGCATTGGGAATGATTGTTCCCAACAATAATAAGAAATAAAAAAATAATAAATAAAAAAATAATAATCAAAAACTAAAATATAATAAATAAATCATCACTAATAAAAGATCCTGGAATACATGGTTAGTGGATTATAAAGTATAAAATAAGGAAAAATAAATAGAATAACACCACTAACAAATCTCCATGTGAAAATGAATAAATCCACTTGCACCTCCATGAACCTAAACCAATATTTCCATGAACAGTATCTAAGAGGCCAAATAACCATTACTATATAGGCATAATCCAAATTCCAAGTAGGTCACCACCATCTTCCCCAAATTATAAAAATTTAAAAGAAAATCAATATCATGCATGTTTGGAAAAAAATATATAGAAATAGGTTTTTTATATATCATTAATTAAGAAAGTATCAAATTATATTTCCTTAAAACACCTCTTTTTTCACAAATATGACGTTATTTATAAATAAAAACAAAATTTAAACTATTTTTACAAAAACATTCATAAATTTTAATTAAATAAGTTTTAGATAAAATCATGAAAGAAACAAGAACATGTATCCACAAATTTAAAAGTAACCCAACTTTATAAAATACATATATATATATCATTATCATGGAATCCTAGGTGATTAAGGGAAATAATCTAGTACAGAGTTAATGTGGTCATAAATGAAGAAAATTACACACCTCATAAAACAACTACACATTAATCAACCCCAACCTAACAACTATTCTTAAACTACATATCCTAACCAAGGGGAAACATCCCATAGGTTAACCTAAGTCCCACCTAGATCCACTAGACAAAGTATAATTATGAACTAGTGTGCATGTATACTCATACTTCCCACCTATCCAACTTAGTCTTCCCATGGAATATCAAAAAGATTTTATCATTTTAAATTAATAATAATTCTATATAATAATTTTAGAAAAACAACCATTCATTTATTTATATCACTGACACATCTGAATACACAGACAGGAACATCCCTTTTTTTCAATTACAACAACACAATACAACCACCACTATATAGGTAATTATCCCATGAAATCCAAAACAAACATGAGTTTATATATAATATAATTTAATTACCATAATAGGGGTAGTTATCCCATGACATCCAAAACAACCATGAGTTACCATATAATATAACATAACTACTACTATAGGGGTAGTTATCTCGAGGATTCTAAATGAGGGATGAGTTTCTATTACATATAAAATAATATATCCTATAGTTTTTTATATTCCAATTAAACCATTAAAATTTCAAATTGGGACTTAGGATCATTCTTTAAAAATGAAGGCACTAAAAATATCAATTGTAAACCAACTATATATTCATCATTTAATCACTTTAATAAATAAAAACTTTCAAAGAATTTTAAAAAAGGGCCAACCCATCCAATCATTAGAAAAATAAACTTTTCCACATTATTTTTAGAATAAACTTTATAAAAAATAGAAAACTGATTATTAAAATTTCTAAAACAAAGTCGTATTCCTTTAAAATAGTTTTAAATATCAATTTTTTATGAAAAAATAAATATTTACCAATTTTATTCAAAGATCAATAAAACACAATTCTTTGACGTAGGTACTAGATATAAGAGGAAACAATAAAAGGTAATAAAATTCCCTATATGAGAGAATAAGAAATCATAGATTCAATTTTAAATATTGTTGAATTGGAAAGCTAACTAAAACTCTTGGAATTTGTAAAAATGAACGAGATCCACAATCGGAATAAAAATAGGGATCCTAGGAAGAAATAAATATCCCTAATTCAAGAAACTCAATTTAATAAAAGTAATCATAGTTAAATGGAGAATAGGGGAAATAGCATACCTTATTAATCCTTAAAGATCAACACAAATATAATTATATATTGGGGTTCTTCTTCCTCCAAATTAAATTTATCCATAATAAATCCCATTAGATCAATTTTTAAACCATAAATGCAGTTATAATGTCCCCAAAATATGATTATTTACAAGAATAAGAGATGATATATAGAATAACAATGAAGAATAAAAAATAATAATGAAGAATAAATCCCAACTTTATATTCCTAAGATTAAATTCCTCAGGTTCTTTTATAATAACTCTCTAGAAGGGTTTTGATCTATAAAATATCCCAAAGTTGGACTTAGATTCTAGATCCTGAGATTTTGTATAATTCATCATGTCAATGTCACATAAATAATATTTTGAAATAAATTTTTAGATTAATTAATTTTCCACACATGGCTTGGTTGTACGGTTTGGGAAATCAAGCACCAACTGAGCTTTAAGTTTTTTAAACTAGATAAGCTACATGGTTTGGTCCAATGGTTTTACTAAAAAATTTCCATCTATATGAAACAAAACTTTCCCAAGAAACTATAAGCTTCATGGTTTCCTAGGAATGACACATGGTTCCTTCTAACTATGAGTAAATTGTGCAGGTGCAAAGTAGGCTCTAAAATTTCACAATACCACCCCTAAAGAAAAAAAATAATTCCTGAAAAAAGTTGTACAAAATAATAGAACATTATTACCTTAAATTACCACTATTTTATGATTATTTTGATCATAAATTAACATTATAAAAGAGTTTCCCCCATATTTTGTCATTTGTGCAGTATTTGTGAGCATATTTTACATTATTCAAGAAAAATAAGATTTAGGATATTATCTTTATAATAGTGAGGGAGTGTGTACCAAAATTGTACCCATTGTAATACTTTTATTTTGTCATTATTTTATATCTAGTTTAATTGTAGTTTCTTCTTATTACATCTTATGTCCTTTTATTTCTGTATTTTTTACACTTTTTTTATCTCAAAATTATCATCGTACTGAAGAGTCAATCATTTTTTATCCCTATAAAAACCTCATGTATCATAAATTTAGATTTATTTTAACAATATATCAGAACCATATTAATAATTATCTTAATTTATTTTATTCATTCAAAATTTCCAATCATCTATTTATTAATAAATCTCCTCTAAAATTAGTATTTTGGTTGTTACCTGTTTTATTTTTCAAGCATGTTTCAGTTTGGGGATTCCATTACTAACACCTTTTTCATAGTTTCATCACATATATAATCTTTATAATTTTAGAAATATGATATTTATTCATTATATATAAATTTATAAAAATATATGTAAGATGATGATGAAAAATGGATTATATCACTTTTTGGAGGTGGTAGTCCGCACGTACGCATGGGTGATGCTTTGATTATTCAACGAATGAAAATAAAAAAAAAATAAAAAGGATTATTTATCTTTAAAATATCATAATTATATCAGAAATATCATATATATTCATTAAATAAATCAATATAACCATTCAATTAAGGTGGTGATGAAGAATGAAAAATGTCTCTTCATGGTGACGGTAGTCCATAGGTGGGCACGAGCAACATTTTAATTTTCCATTTGTTATAAAGGATATATAAAATGGTTATACAATTATAATAATAACATTTCAGTATATTAAATATATTTAGGTTATTATATTAACATTTTATAGAATATTTGGAGGAGTTTTAAAAAGG
This sequence comes from Viscum album, assembly GCA_963277665.1. NCBI lineage: Eukaryota > Viridiplantae > Streptophyta > Magnoliopsida > Santalales > Viscaceae > Viscum > Viscum album. The sequence goes on along the minus strand of OY728150.1, from coordinate 1,873,100,931 downwards.
ATAAAACTTATAAATGGTTAGGAATATGTAAATCTTCCTTGCTTAATCTCCTCTAAAAAACACCATAATTCTTATTGGATGGGTCTTATGGGAAGAACAGAACCTACAAAAAATTGGGATAATATTTTTTAAGTTACTTAGGAAGATACCAATTGAGTTAGGGTAATCAAGTGTTGTAGATATGTGAGAATAGTATGTGTCCTTTTATAAGTGAGGGGAGTGGCACCATTGTAAATATTAAGAACATTAAAATATAATAAAGTCACTTTTATGGGAAAATTGATCCAAAAAATCAAATTTTAATATATAAGGTTATGTGGGTAAAATTAAAATCATACAATGAAATTAATTATAAGTTTTAGTGATATGTTAAAATCTTATCCATTTATTTTAACCCTTTTGACACATATTTTTCTTTAGTGGGGTGACAAATATTTAACGAAGGCCACTTATTCTTATGAAAAAATTGAAATTAAACTTAGAAATAAATATTGAAATTTTTATTAACAATATGAAATACATTTTAAAATATTTAATTCTGAGAGGTGTAAGAAATTAATTCTAATATCTATACATAAAATTCATAAAAAACACTTTTATAAAAAATGTATTTTTAAGAATAAATATTATTTTACTCTCATAACTTTATTAGTAAAAATAATTAGATTAATTTTAATTAAATTTATTAAATATAATATATAATTTTGTATTTAAATAATTAATAAATATGGATTAATTTAATTTATTAACAAAAAAATACATTGCTTACAAAAAATAATTCTGAAAAAATATCTCTTTTTTAGCTTAGAATGATTTTCTATTCATTTCTAACCATTTTATATTCAATGTATGAATGATTATTTATTTATATGTGTAAACTATAATTTTCATATGTTTAATACTAAAAATAAAATAAATTAATTTTTAAATAAATCATATAGTAAAAAATAAATCATTTTTAAACTAAATAATTTTATTTATCTAAGAATTACTTGTATAATATTCATTATAATTTATCCAAATATTTCATTAATGTAATTTCTTAATTTTATTAATGAAAAATTATCAATTTAATTTAAAAATATAGTAATGTCTTTAATTTTATATTTTTGATAAGGTATAATTCCCTAAAATTTTGGTGTTTCATTAATCATAATCTATAAAAAATGCCAAATTTATTAAAGATAAATATATTTTATGATCTTAGTGTGTTATATAGGGTGAATTAGTGATCCATTTTTAATTTTTTGAATTGACCATTTTCTTATATATTTGTGGCTTTTTAAATCCACAATACACTCTTCTTATGCATCAAATCTATCATCAGTTTAAGATTTTATGAAGGAAATTTCCAAATAAATTTAACATCTTCGATATTTTGTGTTACATGCAACACCAAGTTTTAACGAAAGGTGATATACTATTAATATTATTTTTTAAACAAGGTCCTTATAACCTAGATTTTAAGATTGGAGGTATGAATAGAAATAAATATATTTTGAAAAAATATATATTAAGGTTTTAGATAAATAAAATATATTGATAAATATGTATGTAATTTTTTTGTAAATCTTTTATATGTTTTGAAAATACATTTTTCTCAAAAAATGATTTTTATATATATTTTAGAAAAAAAAAATATCAATTTTATAAAATTAATTTTCCCAAATTATATTCATTTTTTAATAAACATGTCAAAATTATCTTATGGTAAATTTATCTGTTTTTTCTAAAAAGGTTAATTTTTTAATGAATAGTGAAAAATACTGACCTTTATTGAAAACTAACTTTTGTTTAAATCATTTTAAAATTTATATTATGTTTTAAATTTTTTTAAAATGTAAAATTTGTTCAATTATTTTATTATTTAACCAATTTAATTCATTTTAATCAAATTTATGCTCAATATTTATATGATAACATCTTATACTTACGAAAAAAAATTCTTTGGAAAATCATTTTTTCGTCACGTATGGGTGTTTAAATTTAAATTAAATTATTAAAATTATATTAATTGAATTTGGAAAAATTTATTCCAAGTTTTTAATAATAATAAATAATATTACAAAATAATATAATCTTAATTTTTTGTCGTAATAAATATTAAAATGAGTAAAATCAATTATTGCGATTAATGTAAAATTAGGGTTCTGTGTGTTCCGTTCACTTTTGTTAAAATTAAATTTTTAGACATATAATACTTTTATTTGATAAATTGGATTTAATATTTTAAATCAGTGGGTCCATATTATATAATATGTTTCATTTATTTTTAGGCTGAAATGATAAATTAACTAGGTAAATAAAAAAACAAGTTACTATAGGGAAGACAAAAATGGTAAAAGTAAGTAAACTTAGAGGTTAAGGAAAAATATGCCTAAAATGTGTTTTTAGAGGTTTATATAGAACATATCCTCCTTAAAAAAATTATTTATCAATTTTGGTGTAACTTGGGTTGAGAGTGACTTCCCGTTATGGAATAGTTTTGGGTATTTACAAAAATGACACTCCCCCTCAATTATAAAAGGGAGCCTCCTACCCTCACTTATTCACACCTCATAATCCATTTGTATTGAAAAAAAAGAATATCTCCCCAAAATTTCTATACACATTATATATTTTTATTTTATTCCCAAAATAAAAACCCTGGGTTCCTTAATAAAAGACCTAAAAGAAGTTTTTATAAGCAAAGTTAATTGTCTTCACTAATATCTTTATTTTTTTAAAAAAAATAAAGGACAAAATACCTTAAATTGAAATGAAAGAAAATATGAAAACCAAAATAGAGTATGGGGTTAGACAGAGCATCATTACCCTCATCATAAAGTCAGAGACCAATTTTTTTCCTAATATTATATTTAATCTTTCTCTCTTCCTCACGTATTTCATTCAAATTTCTACCTCAACCATGCCCATGAATATGGCCTCTAGAAATACTTTATTCAAATATTTTTTCTTGTTAGAGGAGGGCTTCAAGGTCAGTTTCATCAAAATCAAAATCAACCATTGGTTGTGAGTCTTCTTTCTTAACACACCAATCTTTATGACATCATCCTCGACCATGACTCTGAGGATTCCAACCCCACTACCATGTTTTGGTATAATTTTAAGTCCCTTCTAGTTCTTCCTTTTTTGAGTCAATGATTCCATTGGATTTGGGATGCATTACCTTATATTTAAGTTCATATTTTATCATTTAGTTTCATTATTTTTTTCCTTGATTTCATGGAAATTATTTCTTTCATCATCACTAACATGAGGAGAAGTTGCATTGTCCTTTATAGTCTGATGAAAATCACTATAAGTTACAACAACATCAACATTAAAGGCATGTTGAGTTATTTACATTTCATTTTCCTCTAAATTAGAAACTAAAAATATATAGATAGAAGTCCCCTACTCTACTGAATCAGGAACTATGTTTTCATGGTGGATAGGACTCATACTTGGTAAAGCCTGTATCAATTTTCTAGATTCAACTGCAATTGAATCCTCATTTTGGTCCGTAGTAGCCATAGCGAAAGGATGCACAGGAGGATCATAAACCTCCCATTTATTGGAATCTGAATTCTTTGAAAGTACCATCTGAAATCCCTCACTATCAACCAACTTGGCCTTGCCTTTTCCTTTTGAATTAACAATGTGTTATTGACTCATCTCCCAATAAACTTATTCTTAGATTCCAACCTCTAGATTAAATAGATTCTCTTCATCCGATGTAATCTCATCCCATGAGGTGGGATCCAAATAAATAGTTCCTTCTATAGCCTTATTCTAATCCACAGCTGACTCATAAAGGATGTTATTATCAGCATCATTCCCACTCGTTTCCCCTCTTCAGTCACCTAATTGACAATATATACAAAATAAACACTTCTAACATTTTTATCCTTAATAGAACTATCCTTACGTTGGTAAACAAGTCTTTATTTCATGGGACCATGTTAATCCCTCATTTGATCCACACCAACAGAATTGAGTCTACAAATAGTAGAAACATGACCATATTTCATACAATTTGTGCATTTTATGTTCTTGTGACAGTGTTCAACGGAATGTCCAATACAAAAACAAAAAACCACAGAAATCTAGTAGCCATTAAAATTGGATTGAGAGTTCCATATTGAAATCCCCAGTAGTCAAAAATATAGTTTCAATGAGATCATGAGGCATATAAATTTCAACTAAAGCTCTAGAGAAGTGGCCATATCTAGCTCTTTTGGTCTCTTTGTCTAATTTTAATGGTTTCCCCACTACCGCAGCAATATCCCTCAAAATTAAAGGGTTTAAGAAGAACCAATTAAAACCTATAATACAAATCCAGGCCTAAGTAGTGGTGTTCTTGGATGAGTGTAGATCCAAAATAGTATTTCAACCTTGTAGGGTAAGAAAACCAGGCTTAAGAGAGATTGGTATGAAGCCCCAAGAAAGAAATTATTTCTATTATGAAGTAAAAAAATGTTGTAGAGACCCATAAAAATTGAAATTAGGAACCAGTCATTGAATCCCCAATGTTTATGCAATCAATTTTTTAAGTCTTCAAGTCACCAGGGAGAAGCCTTCCGAGGAACTAAGACTCAGGCTAGTAGGAAGAAGTGACATTCCTTGAGTGGATATTCAAATAATTTAGGGTTTACTTCAATGATTGAAATAGACACATTTTTTGAAATAATTTTGTTTGAATATGATGACATATCTTGATAATCTAAGAATAACCTATTATATGATATCTTGGGCTTAATAAGATCAGAGAGGCACACCGGGATCTTCTCACTCATCACTTTGGTCTCTAAAGAGGCGTTACACACCTGAGCTTTGTTCTCAACCCTCACCGTAGCCTTTTCAGGAGGATGAAATACCTCTTTAGGATAAAAATCACACTCAAAATTTTACATGTATCATATAAAATAGGTCTCCTTATAAACTTCAAAGAGTCACCCAGCAGTGTACCCCACCACCTTCATCTTCCTTCTAATCCATCACACTAAACTCTTTCTTTTTTAATAATTATCTTACCACATTCATCCATGTCTTAATAATTACAATATAATAACACCAATATATAAAATATAATGATATATTGTTATGTTAATGACATAAACTATATCTGTATCTTCTTCTACCAAATTGGAAACAAAATTGTCGGTTGTGTGTATAGTGTAATATCGCCTTACAAACTGATGTAATTCGTTTATCATAAATGATTATCATATATTGATATAATGATAGATTAAAAGTATATATATATTATATTTATGAAATAAATATATTTATTTAATTATAATATCACATATTACTTATTACATTTCATTCTATGGGAATACGGTAACATCGCTTGTGTGTACAGAAGACTACTGCCTCACGATGTGATGTGATTCATTTTTCACTTACAATTTACATGGAAAGTAATAAGAATAATTTTAATGAAAATATGTGATATATATGACATAATTATTATTCTAAAAATGTGAATTATTATTTTTATTACTTTATTTCTATCCCTCAAGAAATTGAAACAGCATTCATACATATGTACGGCCTACCGTCTATATGGATTGTGTAAATCATTTTCCCATTTATAAATCTAATGGATGGATATAAATATGTATTAAATGAATATATATGATAGGTATACCATTATTATCAGTATTTATATTATTTAGCCATAATTAATTTATAATGACCAAAACTATCGAACCAAAACAAACTTGAAAAATGAAGCAGTTATCACCTGGAATAGTGATTTTAATAAATAAATGTTAATAAACAGGTTTTGAAAGGTAATAATTAAATAATATAACATATTATGTGTATTATTATGGTTATTTAATGGATTTTTAATAAAATTATATTTATTATACAATATTTTAGAACATACATGAAGGATGTCGATACTTAAGGTAAGAGAATTTTGTCTGAAAGAAGCTTTTTTGGCACATATGTTAGGTTATGCACCTATATTCTATTATGAGGTGCATATAAAACCCCTTTTAAATTTTATATAATTTATTTATTTATTCAAATTATATTTAATGTTTCATTTAGTTTTAATATTTCATGGGTATTATGATTCAAAAGCTACTAAAGCATGTAAGGGTTTTTTGTCTCACATTTATTTCTATGGGAAAATTGTCATATTCACTAATTATTTATTTTTTGTGGGGTATATAATTCCCATGAATGTATTTTATGATTATTATTATGAAAATTATAGGTTATACATAACCAACTAATTTTATTTCTTTCATGGGGCTTATGATTCATAATTTACCAAAGTGGTCAGGATTTTATGTTATAATCTCATTATTTATCAGGATTGTTTATGATTATGCTTCCAATGATGAAATATTATTATATAACTCTAAATAACTTCATTATGTTTCATCTAATATTGTTATTTCTATGGAATAAATTTTTTCCTTTCATTTTTTTCTCTTTTTACTCAAGATATCAAAAAAATTAAGGAAAATCGATTGTATTTCCTCTTTGGTCAAAAAAACTTTTTTCTTCCATATCTATGTTCTAAAAAAATGTTTTCAAGAAGGGTTTTTTAATATTATTATATTAATTTTTAAATAAATTTTTACACATTTTTATTTTTTACAAAAAAAAATTAAAAAGTAATCTTCTTTTCGTTTTTTGAACGAGGATCTTTTGACTTTTTTATGAAAAATGAGAAAAGAGTATTTATTTTAACATGTACAGCAAGAATGTTATTTTCCACCATTATGAATATTAAATGATTTAAAGCTTCATTTACATTTTTCTAATTTTATTTTTAAATAAATTTTTTCTTTTTTACTTTAGAAATTTTTATATTTTAAATTAGTGTTTTCAAAATGGAAATATTATTTTCCTCAAGAATATTTTAATAATATTTTTATGGTATTTATATTCATCAATGATAAAATACTTTGGTGTTACATATGTTTTAGAATGGATATGAACTAATTTTAACATCCTTATTCTTTATAAGGATGGTTTATTATTATTATGAATAGATTTTTATGAATCTCATTCCTTTTCTATGGGTTATGCTATAAAGAAGTGATGAAATGTTTATTAAACCCATTTCCTATCTATGGGTTATGTTATGGTAAATATTATATGATCTTGTTTAAAAAATATATGAATTATATAATGAGTGGGACCTATATCTTCCTCTAATTCTTTAGGTAATGTTTTATATCTCATGATATAATTATGGGAAACATGTTGATGTTCTTGCTCTGTTATGGGACACAAGTCGATGTACATTATTCACTATAAGAAAAAAGTAGATGTGCTTGATCCACTATAGAAAATAGGTACTGATGAATAATTTTTAAAAAATGGGAAATTGGTTTTTATGCCTAATTCACTATAATTTTATGGTTTGAGATGTTAACCTTGACATATCAAATAGTTTCTATACTTATAATCATGCCACACTTATATGATAAGAACACTTGATTGATGATTGATTTATGATGACTTATAAACCTTATGGTTCATGTATTTTGAAATTATAATATTTTATTCCATGTCTCATGTTTATGATCCATTATATATTTGGTATGAACTTTTCAATTTAAATCCATAATTTCAAACCCTTATTCTTATCTGTTTCTTTCATACGATCATCGATTGATATTTTCCATGTTGACCCTTATTGAGCATTTGTGCTTACCCTTTATTATGAGCCCTTACCCCAAGTTAGGAATAAATTTTTAAGTAGGTTACATAGATAAATAGTATTAAATGGGAAGATATTTTTGGGAAATGTAGAAGATATTTTATGAAAATAGAATATTTTTTAACAACTATCCAAATATACTAAACCTTTATAATCCACAGGCCTGTATTTGTTAACTTTAATGAATATTCATCTAAAAATATATAATATTTATGTATGAAAATATTAGGTCACTATATATCCTCAACTAAAAAATTAAATAATTTAAAGTCATATAACATAAGGATTTATAGGTTTTGTCCTTGAAATCATAATCCTTTTTAGGTTTGGGTTGTGTTTTGAGACATAGTTTCTATACTATAAATTTGATTTAATATAGATAAAAACTATCTCGCTAAAATTCTATTTGAAAATATCTTAATGTTTATAGTTTCAAGTGGTTGAGTGTATTTCTACTGATGTGTTCCTTATATTGGTTCCCAATAGTTAATGTTATCTCTTTTAAATGTTCTTCATTAACAATCTCCTAACTATTTCTCTATATTATATCCTATAATTTTTAATGTATTCCTACACACTTCTATAAACTAGTCTTAAAATTCCCCTATCTATTATTGCAGGGGTGGATTATCCTTTTTCACCTTCAAGTAAATTAGCCTTGGTTTCGAAAGGATATTTTTTTCCTTTCACTCTAGATATCCTAATTACATAGAGATATCATAGGTGTAAAGAAGTGGTTCTTTCCTCTCACTTCATTCTTATCTTTAACAATACATTAGCAATGTCATACTCATTATTATTTTTCATTACATAGGGATATCATAGATATAGTTGGGTTGTACTTCTTAAAATTCCTCAATAGAACTTAAAGTTCTTTAGGATTCATAGTTACAACACACTCCTCATCAATTTCTCAAGATATGTTTTATTCAGGATAGCACTTCTAATTTTCTTGAGAGACTGGCTCACCTAAACTATACAAGAGGCTCCCTACTTTTTCTCAGCATAAACTTTCATTTTTATAAATCAAAAAATATAATGATCTTAATGTAATAAAACAACTCAAATAAATAGTCCACACAATCTTACCCCTGATCTTGTATCTTTTATTTTTCAATTTTTGTCTCCAGAAAAAGAAAAAAATTACCCTTCACTTGTTTAATTTTTTTAAAACATTAGTTGAATATAACTTTTGGTATTTCCTCCAAAAACCATGGGTTATTCTATATAAAAAATAAAACACAAAAAAATATACAATTCAATATCCAAATATATATATAAAATATAAAACAATATATATTGTAGTGATACACTCTCTCTTTACAATGTTATAGATTCTAATGAAACCCACTACAGCCTTCAACCTAGACCAGTACACTTCAGCTAACAAATCAACCGATTATTTCTTTATCCATAGCTAAAATCACATTTTTTGATGGTTTGAACCATGAGGCAGAAAAAATTCATAAATAAAAAATATTTTCATTATAATATAATATTATATAAAGGCTATTTTTCAGTCATCATGCATATTCCTTCTCATGGCCTTAAAGATCCTCTTCTCACTCAAAACCTTCAATCATAATTAATTTTTTGATATTTTAAAAATTGAAATTTAGATCCAATGATATTTTATTTATTGTTCACTTTTATCACAAAGATAGATTTCAAATATTCTCATTTAAATATATCTTTAAAAAATTGATTTATGATCTCATCAATTCCTTCTACTTAAACTTTTCCTTAAATCATTCTTATATAATTATTTAAGAGATATTTTTAATGTTTTTTTTCTTAAAATTATAGATTTGGAATTATCAAATTTTGGTTTTCTATTCATAATTGTAAATTATAGAAATTATTATAATTTTTTATGAATTTAAAATCAAACAAAAAACCAAATTAAATGTCTTGCATGGAACTTTAGAAATATTATTCCCAGCATAATCCCATTTCATATGACTTGAAATTTATAAAACCTCTAATTCATATACTAGATCAAATTCATATTCCTTACCTCAAAGTATTACATAATGGCTTCAAATAAATACATTTTCAGTAGAGTATTATGAAAAAAATCATACGCTCCAACAAAGTCATACATTATACATGTAAATATTTTTAGATTCTCTATTTCATATGACTTGGAAATTCATATGATTTTCTCGAATTCATATTCTATCCATGAAGTCTTGTGAAAAAATAAATCAAATGAAATCAACCTAAATTCTTACAATGTACTTAAAAATTATGGAAATTTTAAAATGGCTCTATGAATTTTTCAAATCAACTCTAGTCCTTTCCAAAGACTTTAAATCAATTCATAACTTTATCCAAGTGTTTTTTAAAACTTATTTTATAATTCTTAAATCTTATAAATATAAGGACAGTTTTTCTATAGCTTTAAATCTTCAATATTCAATTCAAAAATCTTTAAAATTATTTAATTACATATTCGGAAATTTTTATTTAGAAGATTGAAAGTTATTTCTATACTAAGTTGACAACACTTTAATCTTGAGTGTGTGACTTTGACTTGGGTACTAGATATATCAATCATCTAATGAAAGGATGCTACCTGAATATTCCCAACCAAGTAATCCAAGTAGCATCCAATGGTTCTATTTTTCATTTACAATAGCAGCTCATCATCTACTTCAAGCATAAACAACACATATTGATTGTTTTAATCATAATATAATCCATTCTCATTGACAATAAATGCAATCCAAAACATGGACTCCTCAATATCCCCTTATTTTTTTCATCAATACCACCAAAAAATTATGTCAATATGTGTGAATATTTATTAACCCCTTTATTAACAATAAATTAAAAGGTAATATGGGGAATGGATCTCACTCAAATCATTTTTATTATTCTTGAGAGAAGGATTGTAACACACTCTTCTTATTATTGATCCATTCCTAAGTCAACTCTAAGTCTATGTGGGGAAAAATAATATAAAAAAAACTGTGATTTCACCAAAACATTAATTCTGTATATTTACAATTCCATATTGTTATGCCACTTTAAAATTTCTCTATTAATTTCTTATATAACATATTATCAAGAATAAATTTATCTTACAATCATCTCAAAAAAACATATCAAAATAATCAAAGGGAAATAGAAATTACTCCCACTACTCCAAGTATTCTCATAAAAAAATACTCCCCCATAATAAGTATGATTTATAAATTCAAAATAAGAATGTATATTTTTCTTGACATACATAAAAATATAATTTTAAAGTACTATCTAGAAGTTTTATATTTATAGGAACATGCCTCTGGTAGATTTCTCTTCATATCTTTTCGATTTCAAGGGATGAACTCACTAACACTTCATTATGGTAGTTTGCTTATTCCGTGATGGATTCCTTTCCCTTACCATATATGTTGATTATAGTACTTAAAAGCTCCTTTCAATCATCTCCTTTAATTCCCTATTTGTTATGGAAAATATAAAATATTAATGTAATAAGTTATGAGATTTACTTTCTTATTATTAATAAAAATAAGTTTGAGAGTCATATATCAACCAAGGTATTTTATTCTTTATAAATTCTTTATTTATAGGATTCTCTATTACTTTACTTATAATAGTTTAGTTCTGGTATTCTTGAGGCGGCAAGATTGTTCTCTTCTTTTGGTATGAAAAGTGCAGGGTCGGGCTAATCCTGACCCCCCAAATTTATTAGAAAAAAGAGATGTAGTTGATAAGGTACCAAGCAGACAAGGGAGGGGAGGGGTCAAACGACCCACACCCAAAAACCCTTAACAAACCCAAACCCATAAAATCCCAAAACACAAAAAACACACAAAATCCAGTCAAAGCAGACATCCATAATCATATCCAACAGCATCTCCCAGCCAATCAGCAACCAGAATCTCATAGAACATATTCCATCATCCATCACCTTCAGCATCAGCATCTCCTTCAACAATTTCCAGGGCCAAGGTATTCCTCCCAGCCAAATAGAAAACAATATCCAGAAGCTCAAATTCCAGCATTCAGTTCCACCTAAACAGATGTCTCCCAGCATACTGCTTCTTATATTCCAGCAACCACCATCACCTAACCAAGCATCCAGAGCCTCTGACTAATCATCTTGAGCAGACCAGTCACAACCAATAATCCACACCACCATCGATTCACAACAGATTCATCCACACACCCCAACCAGCACTCGAACAAAGCAACAACACCACCTCTTGTACTGCCTCTTTAAGCAGCAAATGACAACTAGCAGCCTATTATCCAGCATCCCCCACCTTCAACAAAATCAAGACCCATCATCCAGAAATTTCCATCTAGTAGCTCCCAACCAACAACATAGAAAAACACAGAAAACAAAACTTTATAGTGGCACCCCTTTATTTCAAACATAATATATGGATTCAACATTCTGAGAGAAAAAAGCCACCGCAATTGAATCACTCCAGCACCAAGTCATACCATAAGATCGGTACCGGCAATCAAAGAAAAACATCAAGTTGTACCTCATGAAACACCCTGGGAGAAACAACCAAAAAAAGCTATCCGTCACAAGACTAGACCCAAAACTAAATAAATTTACTTGAAAGATGTCTGAATGGTGACATTCGATGAGCTCAAGTAGTGACCGCAGTGGAGACTGCCCGAAAAAATAACAAATCCATAGAGGCCGCCGGTTTGAAGCACCATCCGAGAAGAAATATCGGGGAAGTCACCAACTATAGACCGAGCCTCCATTGCAACCTTCTATGCCGAGGAGGCCCTCAACCCCATTGACCCATCTATGAACACATTAGATCCACAATCTCAACCCCGATCTTTGGTTGATATTCAGCATCGTCACTTTCCAAATCAAACAGAACTGAAGCCATAATAGAATGTGCATACTTTAATGCTGTCGAATCCCGATCACACCAGACTTTTCGAGGAAGTCAAGGCCACCAAAGATAGGAGACCACCACTACCTAGAGACTGAAGAGAGCATCCAGAGAAGACCTTCACAGAGAACCAGAAATAACTGAAGGTCCATAATCGAAGCCAGGAGTAGAATATGGTGGAAACCTTGGAAAAGGCATCGAGCGAGAGAGAGAGCCGGGGGAGTGTGCCTCCATCCTTCTTATCTTCTTTTGGATTTTGACCTTGTGGGGATCTTTTTCTCATTGTGATCCATAAAGTCTCATTCTTCTTTGGATGCCTACTTAGGCTTCCCACAAATATTCTTCTAGTCTTTCTTAGCTCTAATAGTTAATATATATTTTCCATGAAGTAATGTCATGAATAATTCAACATGGTGTCCTTTTGGAACACATCTTCCATAATTTTCTTTTTAATTTTCAACTTTATTTTTATTATAGATACTTTTTTTATAATTATACTTATTTCTCCTTAAAATATTTCTCATCCTCACAGATTTACTTCTCATATGTTTTTAGATAACTTCCAATTGATTCATTACACCTCCATGGGAATGAAATGTAATACCATCTATCAAAGCCTTTGTGTCCAAATTTTTCAAAATACTAGTAGTATCCTCTAATGATTACTCATTAAACATGTTGGTGAGTCTATTTACAAAAAAATTCAGTCTTCCTGATAACTTACAAACCTTATTTTTCCTTCTTTATGGTTTTCCATTTATCAACTCCTAAACCTTTTTCCTTATATAATTATCACTTATATTATGAATTTATTTCACCCAAAAACCCATAGTTTGAGTTTCTATTTCCATATAACAGAATAAAAAATATTTAGTATCACTATATAAAGTAGAATAAGTTTGTACCATTTTCATAGGGATGATTTTATCATCAAATTTATATTATTATACATAAATTTATATAGATATTTCATAATTTATCTCACGGTATTTAGGATGTTTTTATGTTAAAGTCACCTATATTACACTCATGTTTATCTTCATCTTTTACAGCCATCTTAGTATCACAACCTTCCAATTTGTTATCATTTCTATAATTTTAACCATGGAATTTTTGATCCCTTTGATGAGATCACTCCCATTATCAAATTAACTTATTTTATCTTTTTATAGAAACATTAATATCTTAATTATAATAAAATTTCTCTCAAATATGACAACAAGTTCTAATCTTGACATGGATTCATTGTATCCCTCTACTTCTCCTTCCTCTTTAATGTATGAATAAGTATCAAGATTAGTGATATAATTTGTGAAGGTTTTATGATTTTGATATATTCATTAATCGTTTGACTTAATCCATAATTATTATGAGTATTCACATTATTCTTTTCTCATTAAATTTATCCAAATTTTTTTTAATAGATTTTATTTCTTATTGAATCATTTTTTGAACTTTCTAAAATTACCTTAGAAAAGCATTTTTTTTCTCATCATCACTTATGGTATCATCATATTTCTTATTTGGGAATTCAATAGAATAATTGAAAATGACTCTATAATGAAATAATTTAAGAGTAATAATACCTTTGTATTGTCCTTTAGCAATTATAATGTTATTGGAGATAAATCCCATTGATTTTTTATGCTCCATTGCACTTTCATCTTCACTTACAATACCTAAATCACATTCATCATTATTATCCTAATTGTTTTGTTTTGTCATAAATATTAATTTCATCTCCTCATTTTTTTTCTTTTTGAGAATAGGTTCTTTCATCATTTCATAATGAAGGAGAGTGTTGTGCTTCTCATATAGGGAAATTCACCTATCTTCCTAGATATTTTATTTTTATATCAAATATATTTGATAAATTTATCATCATCTAATTTAAAAAAATTAATATCCCAGATTATCTTCAAATCCTATAATGTGACTAAGAATATCACTGACCCTTGTAAAATAGTCATCTACAATTTCACCATTATAAATTTAAATGTATTAAAACATAGCTCTCCAAATATGAATTTTGGTATAATTAATATTCACATTACTATCATACTTATTTTATAGCTTCTCCCACATATCCTTGGAAATTTTAAGTAAACCTCATGATAATATATAGATGATAATATATAATTTCCAAAATTTCCATCCATTTCAATATTCCTCTTATTATTAAAACTCATGGGATTATCTTTTCTAAGTGGAGTAAATCTAATTGTTATAGTATCACTCTACTCAAGACCTTGTGATAAGAAATATAGAAGGATATGGATCTTCTAACCATGAAAATTATTTCCATAAAAAAAGACAACCTCTAGTGTTGAAAAAATTTTGATTCTCTGTTATTTTTATTTGATCTTTTAGAAGAAACCTTGCTCTAATACCAATTAAAGTTCCCAGGTCTAGTAAGATCACTCATAAGGGAGGACTGAATCAGTGAACCCTTTTTATTTTTATGAATTTCTCTATTACATAAACCTTTGTGGCTATTTAAAGCCTCAATAAAATCTTTTTGTGTCTCACAGCATTTCCTAAATAGTTAATTAATTAAAATACATGGAACATAAGTATTTATAAGGTTTGACATTGAAATACTACTCCATTCCTTATTTGGGTTGACTTCTGAGACTTAGTTTCTTCACTATATATTATATTGAGTATAGATAAAAACTATTTCCCTAAAATTCTATTATAAAATATTTTGGAGTGCCTTGTACCAAGTTATTGAGTGGATTACACGTAATGAGTTCTTTAAAATAGCTACCTCTAGTTGAAGATATCTCTAAAATAAATTCTCCTTTAACAATCTTCTGATAGTTTCTTCATAATCACCAGAACATTTATAAATAAAATTCCCATTGTGGATGAAATAGATATCTTATTATGTACTATGGTTATTGAAAACACGTGAAATTTCTTAGTTTTATTATATCCTATATGATTTCAAATAACTTTAATCATCATTACCATTGATAATATAGCTGTTGAGCAATGATTATATGATTAGTATAAATATAGGGTTTTGAAAAATCCAATTGACACAGAAAAGAAGTGATGGAATAAACTAGTAGGATTGAACCTTATGAATCCCAATTATCATATCTTATTAGGGGGATATAGTCACTATAATTTTCTCTTGACCAAGACAAGGATTATATCCAACAACTTAACCACAAGAGAAACCATTTATGGGAGAAGTTCAAGCTCATCAAGATCATGGCCCATACCATGTACACTGAACATTCACATGAAAGTATCACCATCACACACATTATCCTTAGGGTGTAATTTAGTGTAATAAAGAGTTATCTATTAAGAACCTAATAATATGAATATGTGTATTTTATATAATAATGAATATATTTTCATTTATTATTGTTACTTTATAAATTATTTTCTATTTTAATATAATAAAAAAATTACATTTTTTGGTAATATTCAAATTCAATTAAGGTATTTATGAATTAAAATTTTTTTAAATAGATAATATTTTTTAAAAAAAATTATGAATTCAAATGTAATTTTTATAAGGGTTCGAAAAACTATTATTATAAAAAAAACCTACATTTATAAATAAATGTCTATTATTATTTTAAAAGTGAAAATTTACATATTTATAAAATTAATTGGAGATAAAATAAATATTATCTTCGTAATCATAATTTAAAATTTATCCAATGGTGAATTTTTCATAATTTTTTGAGGCAGTCATTTTTTAGGTAAAAATTAAATACTATATAAATATATGGTGTGTATTATGGCATAATAATTACCCAAAAATGTTTTCATAAATACTATAAAGTGTATCCACAACCAAATTTACGTTTAACCTTTAAAATAATGTTATTTTAAGTCTATTTGGTTAATTTTATATAGCCTTTATGAATCCACCAAAACACTTAATATATTTTATGGTTTTAAAATCATTTCTTTAAGGATATAACTCACTTGCACATCACCAAGTGTATTGTTTTAATAAGTTCAGACTTTTCCTTATAAAATAATGAAAAACAAACCTATTTTATAGGGAAAAGGGTCAAAAACTTTGGGATAGTTTTTTATTTTTATTATTTTATTATATAGAGTCGAAAACCTAAGTTTGAGAAATAATATTGAATTCCCCACTAATTTCCTATATAAACCCACCCATTCTTGTATTTATATTCACTCAAAAACCTTGTATAACATGCTTAATCTTCCATCCCTTCTCTAGAGTCCTCCCAAGGTCCCCCCCCCCCTCCAAAATATCTCAAGAAGCTCCTACCAATTATATTGTATCACCCTCTCAAGGTAAGGGATCTCCCATTATCCTCATTTTTATCAAGAACTTTCTTTATGTTATGTCTCTTAATTTACATTTTTTCATATTAGGATTTATTTTTACATATAAGCCTTACTTTAAATTTTATATCTAAATTATGATAATACCCATTTCACTCTCATTAATCCCTCTCATGGACCTTTGTGTTTATGCATTACCATGTTGAAATTTAGTAAGGGGTCATCTCCTTCTCCTCTATTCAAGTTTATTCATTATATTATGTATTTTATCTCCAATTATTAAGGATGAGATATGTTCTTCCATATCCCCCTAACTGTCAATTTTATGTATAAATGATGATATACCCCTTTCACTCGCATTAATCCCTTCCATGAACATTTATACACCCACGTTATGCTACCAAAACTTCACCACAATTTTCATGCCAAATAAGTGTGTAGTGAATACCCATACCCATTTCCTATCAAGTTTGATCCCCTTAATGAATATATAATTATTTTATTTTGGACTTAAATGTATGTATTCCACACTCCTTGATTATATAAAAAAATTTAGGATAAATAATTCCAAGTTTTATTATCAATGTTGCACACTTTAGCATGGGAATACAATAAAAGTCACAGGTGAACCCAGAATAATATAGCACTCCAGTGCATTGGTTAATGTTTTGGTCTCATGAGATGTATTGCAATGGATTATAAAGTTAATCTAATACATCATGGTTCTTTTTCCATCATGATGTATTAGCAGTTATCCTTGACCTCTATTTATGATGTAGTGTTTTAAGTTGTTTTCACATTTCCCATGTTTCCTTTATGTTGTCATGTTATATCATGAATCATTGTTCATGTTCATGATTATCACTCCTTTTTTGTCTCATTGATATGAATATTTCCTAAAATGTAATACTTTTTTCATGGTATTCCATGTTTACTCCCTTACTGGTCTTTATAGATCACCCATTTCTTATGTGTGTCCCCAGGTTATCCCATGCACTTTTAAGAATCAAGGAATATTATGAGAATGTTAAGGAAGTTTTCAATAAAGATGATTTATTCTATATTTTAATTTTTTATGTCATGTAAAAATTCCAAAATACACTATAATTATCTATATAATGGGTTTCATTTTGTAAAATATTATGTAACAAATCATGAATTAATGTGTAATAAAGAGAAGGGTTGTCAAGTTACTTATACTAGCTCCTACTTATTTTCATGTGGCCCTCTAAACTCCGATGAATATGACTTTAAATTCCTCTAAATATTGGTGTAGTGGGGGTTATAATTTTTCTCCTTTAACTCCATAAGTTCTGATATCCAAAATGGTATCTTAGTATTTCTTACTATATATCTGAATGATATAGAGATATCGTAGGTAGAAGAAAGTGGTTCTTGCCTCTCTACACCTTCTCAGCTTCAACACTATGGTAGTAGAATTGGCCACCTCCACCTTATTCTTTAATACATAGAAAATTATTGTATGTAGTTGGGTTTTTTTTCAAATTCCCTAATATCTCTTCTATTTCTCTAGGCTTATCAATTACATCACACTCTTATAATTATTCTCAAGATATATTTTATTTAGGACAACACTTATTATTTTCTCAAGATACACACTCTCTTGAACTATTTAAGAAACAACCTAATTTTTTTCAAAGTCAACCCACATTCCCATAAAATGAATAATCTTAGGATATTCATGCATGAAAATAACACACATCCAGAAGCCACTTAATCTTTCTCACGATCTCATATATTTTATCATTCAACTTTTTTCTCCAATAATAGGATAAAATTTCCACTCCTTTTTTTCTTATTATTTAATATGTCATCTAAATATATCTTTAGGAATTTTCTTCAGTATCCTTAAGTTCTTATGTCTTAAAAAATTCAACTGGAAAATTTTCACTTCAATCTCCATGGTATAATAAAAATATACAATAATATGTCTCTCACAATGGAACACTATCATTGTAGTGTGAGAGATTCTCATGATACCTAGTACTGCCTTAAACTTGGACCTATACACTATAGTTAAAATATCAGCCTATTATTTATTCATCTATATCTCAAAATCATGATTCATGATGTTCATAACCAATATGCATAGTGCATGAATCAATTGGAATTATTTCCCTTAGAATATAATATTATAGAAACACTATTTTTTATTCATCTTTGATCTTACATCGCACAAACTTGAAGGTGATATTCTCACTCAAAATCCTATATCATAATTAATTTTGTAGTATTCTAAACATTTAAATTTAACTCCAGTGATATCATATTTATTTTCCACTTTGATCAACAAGATAGGTTTTAAAATATTATCATTTGAAAATCCTATAAAAATTAGAGCAGTGATCTCATCAATTCCTTCTTCTTTAAATTTTCCTCAAATAATGCATGTATCATGTCTTAAGAGATAATCAGGATTCTTTTAACCTGAAAGTATGTATTCTGCATCATCACGATTTTATCTTCTCTAAAAATTTAGTAAACTCTGCGAATTCTAGGAATTTTGTATGACTTTAAAATCATATGAGACTTCAAATTAAATTCATACATTGGGTTTCATAAGGAATATTCCCAAAAAATACCATTCCATATAACTTTAAATTCATATAGTACCTAAGTATTATGAGGGATAAATGTCATATGCTCTTATTTAAATTCTTACAGAATATATTCAAAGGCATATATTTTTATTAAAATCATATTTGAAAGTCATACACTCTAATAAATTCATACATTGTGTCTATAATTCTTACAATATTATCCATTTAAAATGAATTATAAAATAATATAATTTTATCAATGTCATACACTATCCATTAAGACTTACAAAACTATATGACATAAGAAATATACTTCAAATATTATGATCTACTCAAAAATTACAGTCATTTTTTAGTGACACAAATACTTTTTCAAATCAACTCCAGTCCTTATCAAACACTTTAATTCATTTAAAATATTTATTTAAGTGTTTTTTAACACTTCTTTCCTCAATACTCAAGATTATAAACATAGAGATAGTTTCTCCATAACATTAACTCTACAATATTCCATTCACGTAGATTTGAATTAATGTAATCATAGCTTCAAGAAGTTGAATCCAATAGATATCACTTTTGGGCATTAAAAACTATAAAATACAATAGTTTTAGCTTCAGTACATGTCTTCAACATAAGGAAAAAATCTGTAAATCTTCTAAAATGGAAACTACTTGAATCTATCTAGATAAGTTATCTAAGTAGTATCCAAAATTTCTCATTTATATTTATAGTATCACATCATTTTTTTCAACGCACATCAATAACACATATTTATAGCTTGAATCATTATGGAATATATTCACATTTAGACAAATTCAATCCAACATAGAGTCTCTTCAATGGAAATAAAAAACATTTCTCATTGAGGTGGCTTTTAATTCTTATATTTTTTCACATCATTTATATAATTTAATTGTGTTTTAATTTTCAAAATTGTATTTTTAATATAATAATTTTAAATTATTAATAATATATTTTAAAATTAATAAATTCTTAATTTTTTGTTAAAATATGTATTTCATTGATTCATTTTTTTCTTGTTAATTTATTTTTCAATGATTAATTTTTGTCTACCATTATTTTTTTATTCTTGTTTTAATTTTTTTCTATTATTATTTTTTTGTATTTATTTATTATCTCTAAAAATTATAATTTTAAATGTTTTAACATAATGTTTGAAATTAAGAAATTTATTCTTTTATTTTTTGTATTAATTGTTAATTAATTTTTCTATTTTCTACTTTTAATTTAATTATTCATTTTAAATTTTTTTAATTTATTATTGGATTGTATTATATTTTTATGGTATGGTCAGTTTAGTGATTGCAAGACAAAATATAAAGCACCCATGGTCAATTAAGTTACCATACTAACTTACCAAAAGGAACCCAAGTTATCACATGAAATGAATACAAGTTACCATTCATTAAAATTCCATGCAACCGTGAAAGGGGTCAAGTGGCCTCACACCCAAAATACAACCGAACGCATGAAGTAGAGTCATGGTTACTTAAAAGAATATGTTTTAGGGGAAGATACCTACTGCATGTATTACTTAATATTAATTAAGATACCATTATAGGAAATAAACTTTTTACATGATCCTCCTACCACGAGGAGGATGAAGTTATCGTGATGAGATGCCACAAGATGAATTTGCAGTCAGTATACTGATGAAGATTTTTCACTTAATAAATCGTGAGTGTAAATGGAGATTCACCAATGGAAATCAAATTCAAAGGTCAAAAAATTGTTTTTTTAAGATGAACTATACCAGATTGAAAATTGAAAATAAATTGATCTCATTAGGATAATTTTTCACTAAAAAACCAACCCATGATGTATCCTAGATTGTATTTTAGAAGAATTGAGATAGATAATTGATGAGATGAAAGACTTATCATAGATAGAGACCACTGAAATATTTTTAGCATTGATATATGGAATAAGAAACTTGAAAAACTGCTCTCAAAAGATGAAAACATGAGTGAGGAACTAAGAGCTATAGTTAAACTAAAAGGATTATAGTAGGAAACCCTTGTAGATGACTACAATGCTTTAGAGGACTGAATCTTAAAGAATTGAAGTGAGAAAGATTCATGATTTGACCAGTATGAGTAGATCTGAATGAAGAACATAGATTATAATATGAAATTTTTCATCCAAATATTATTGGGTCTTGATTGG
Organism: Viscum album; assembly: GCA_963277665.1. Classification (NCBI taxonomy): domain Eukaryota; kingdom Viridiplantae; phylum Streptophyta; class Magnoliopsida; order Santalales; family Viscaceae; genus Viscum; species Viscum album. The sequence goes on along the minus strand of OY728150.1, from coordinate 1,873,079,343 downwards.
AGTTCACTATCAAATTAGAAAAAAATGTATTTTTTTTGTTCACAGAGTGTTGTTAATATTTTAGGTTCTATTGGAAGAAAATGAATGGACATCCATTTATTCCGATGTTGTGGATGCAAGAATGAAACCTAATGCATACCAGACTCTTGAATTTTTTCCTCTAAGGAACTGAGATTAATAGTGCATGGTTGGGATGTATGAGTTCATTATTTATTTGAGTTGATATGTATAGTAAGATTATTCAAATTTGTGTGCTATAAGATAATACCCACCATGTTGAGTGGGATGAAGAAAAATAAATGTTACTGTAGGATGTTCTTAGATAAGATGATATATAATGAATTTATGATAAGTTGGTTTATATATTTGTGTCAATAAATTGGTGGTATTAGAAACTTCATGTTGTTGCTACCAAGTTATTGATTTATTTAACACAAGAAGGTACTGAGTTGAAGACTATAAGAATTTATGAAATTAATAATTGGTGAGATTAAATAGATACCCTCCCTATCCCATAAAAGGAAATAAATTCATTAAAAACTTAAAAGGATTCCTAGGGAACCTTATTGAATATTAAGACCACATGTAGGAGAGTATTTAGTTTCAAGAGTTTAGAATGTGTCACGTCTGGAGGATTAAAATAAATTTATTGATGCCATGTGGTAGGTTATGATTGAGAAATGAGATAATTTGGTTGATTTTGATGGTGATATAAGTAAAGTAAATGAAAATAAATAGGAATTTATATGAACTTAAATTGGGATATTTTTACATTCCTTATTTTCAAATAACACACTCTCCAACATTTATAATCCAAACTAATTTCATAGAGGATGCTAACCAAATAATAAAATAGATTCTTGGAGATCTAAAGTGGAGGGAAAGAAATAATATTTCATGCTGAACATTGAGAAAAGATTTAATTTTTGTGAATGAATAGGATAAAAGGAATAAAGATGTGCATCTTTTTTGAGAGATAAGATATTTCATCTCTTTTTATTTTTCCCTCTTCTACTACTTTTTTAATTATCTTCATTTATCACTTCATATTAAAACATGATTTTACTTAATTGATTGAGGGATTTTGATTGTTTTTTGTTTTATATTTTTTTATCCTAATAATTATTCATCAACTGTAATTTAACCTTTTTTATCATGCATCTAAAGGAATAACGTGATTTAAAATGGGAGTAGTTGTAATTCCTGAGGGAGATTATGATACTTTTAGTTAATCAATTTCTTATTGAGAATAATTTATTTTCTTGATAAATCGCATTCCCTTTGCAGTCATAGTAGTTTCCCCTTGAAAAACATAAATTCATCTCTCTTCTCTTTGACATAGTTAGTATTAACATTTCAAACAAATCATTTCTCACTTATTATTTCACACACTACACACTCAATCATTTATCATATACATTCCATGTTTTATTATTTTTATGATTTTAAAAAATCCCTTCAATGTCTCACTCTCCTTCACTTGGGTTTGACCCTTCACTACATTTATAGTATTATTTAAATTAAATTTTTATGGTCATGATGGTGTTCCCATGATATCCACAACATAAATATCAATTTTAAAAAACCTATTAATTCTATTAATGTGAAACTATTGATTTTTTAAAATTATAACAAATAATATTAAATTTGTTTTCTAAATATGAGTAATTATATTAAACTCATGAAGTTATAATGAAAAACATACAATCTAAAACATGGTAATCACATAAAAAGATGAAAAATCAAGAAAAATGTAACTTAAGGTATAAGGAAAGAGACTCTAGAAAATATTAAATTTAGATTAAGGAGGTGATTGGGGTGAAATTCAGAAAAAAAAATATTGAGAAGAATCTAAATCTGATGAAGAATGAAATATGAATATAACCAAATCTTTAGATTAATATAACAATCGTGACAAATTTTTCATGAATATAAAGGGATTTGAGTTAGAAAATTTTGAGAAACAATTCTAAGGAATTGAAAGATCCTATCCTATTTTTTCATAGTTCTTAGTTTTGAAAAGGTTCACTATTTTAGGAGCATTGACAATGTGATTTCATATATTGAAGAGAAGTTTAAGGAATAATATTTTTACATAAAAAGACATCAATTTTTTTTTAAAAAATGGTAAATAAAAAGGAGTGCGTATTAGGGAAATTTTGGGAAGATAGAATTAAATTATGGAATGTTAACTCTTAAATTTTTTAATTAGATTTGGAAACAGTTACTCCCTCTTTTGAACATGTGAACAAAAAAATACAATAATTTCTTCTTGATAAAAAGGTTGATTAATTGAGATCTTTAGAAAAATTAAATCATGACCACTAAATTTTTTTTTATTTTTTTATAATCCCTCTATGTATTTTTTCAATGAAATGGAAAACATTGTTTTTTGATATAGGGGGAAAAGTTTTTAAATTGAATTCACATGAATATATTTTTCATGAAGCAAAAAAAATGAAATCTTCTCCCAAGAATTGAACTAAAGTACACTATTTAGGGTTCCTTGGAAGTTTAAATTTTTTTTGTGAGGTATTATAAATGGTTGATCACACACTGGATGTTCTAAGAAGAAATAAAATTTTAAATGAAGTGGTTGATGATTTTCTATTTTTTGAGGAATATTTTTTATCACAAAGTATTATTTTTGTGAGATATGGAATTATAGATGAACAAATTTTAATTATTATATATTTGTTAATGTCTTCCTAATTAGATTTGATTGATTATTGTTATCTAGTAGTTTAGTATTACATAAAAGACAAAACTCTTATGATTGATAATATTTTTAATTCTTTATTAAACACTATTGATACCCTCTTCCTGATCTTATTTACTAAAAAACAGTACCTTTAACCCATGTTCTACAATATTTTGAGGATTAAAATGAGATAGGAATTTGTTTCTTTAATTCCACACTACTAGGTGTATCTATTTTTTCTCAGTGATTTCATGAGAACTTTATAAAAGTCAAATTAAAATTAAATTGAGAAATGGAAATCCATCCTTCTAAGAGAACTTTTAATGACTTATATTATATTGATTAACATAGGACGATATTATAAGAGGTTGAGGGAGTGATTTCCTTTTCATGTGAGTCTAAAATTATTGAATCCACATATTTGGTAAAATTTTCCGATGGTCATTATGTTTCACTTGGTTACTTCCATGAGAAGTTCCTTGATGTTAATTGGTGTTCCAATTTGAATATTACAATTTTTAAGAGAGTGGGTAGTTTAATTATAATCCATGGTGCCCAAAAATATCAATTACTTATAAAAATTAACTGGGTAAAATACATGTGTGGTTTATGGATAAAAACCCACACCCACCAAGCAACTTTAGTTACTTTCTAAGAGAGTATGGCTGAAGAAAATAAACTTAGTACTACTTGGGAGGTAATCCAAAGTTTAAATTTTATTTTGTTTTTCATTTTTCAGTTCAATAAAAATACCTAATTGTATTGTCTATTGAATTCATTCTTGAAACATTATTCCTATTTCTCCTGTAATTAGTGATGGTATGTTTTTTTATAGTCTTGAAATTTTCAAGACCAGTCACTTTCAATATTACTGGTCTAATATTTTTTATTTTTAATGTGTATAGATTTAATTTTCTTCATTATTTTATTTTAAGTTGTTGTTATTTAGAGAACTAGTTTATCTTATAATGTTAAATGGGAAATCCCTTGGATGATCTTTAAGAAATGAAGTAACAAATTTTAGGGGATTTTTCTCTTCTATTTTTCATGGATATATACTTCTAAAAATTATTTCATGCTTCCCTAAAACATTAATTTTTATTCTATTTTTTAAAAAAACAACTCGTGTATGTATATTAAGTGTCGTTTGATGATTCAAAATTGAATTTTTTTCATTTTCATCTACATTAACTTGTTGTGGTGTTATGCATTCTTGAATCCTTATTGTTGAAAATAATTTTTAACTAACTCTCAAAACCTTGTTTAGAACCCTCTATAATTTTGTTTTATTTGTAAATAAATATTAAAAAAGATATTTATTTAAGATGAAGTGAAATTCATTCTTTTTTTACAAATAAAAAGTATGTAAATTTTAAAAACTATTTTAGATAAATGCCTTGAAAATTATGGAAAGCATCTTGATTGAATTACATTGTAACCCTTAAACATGTTATTGTACTAATAAATTAAAAATATATTTTGATCTTAAAATTATAATTATTTTCTTTCACCTTTGAATTCAACTTTTAGGATAAAGTTGGGTTTTATGTGTGAGTGAGGGGGTCTTCTCAATTGAGATTAACTATCTTCAATGTGAACCCATCAAAATCCCCATAATTTATTTTAAATTTATTTTCTTTCAAGGTTCAATATTCTTAGTTTGTGGATAAAATTTCTCAAAGATTTTAGTTTTTAACTATCACCTTGAGGAAGCTATATTATTATTCTTTTTCATGGACTTAACTGAGTTCATAAATTTCTTACCCTCTTAAAAAATAATTTTTTTAAATATTTTAGGAGTAGGATTTACAATCATCGTTGGTTTTGAACCTTTTCACTAATTTTTAAAACTTTAATCTATGAATGTACATTATCTATAAAAAAAATCATGGTAGAGCCTATATTTCTTCATTATTTCATTTTATATTCTTTAATTTATTGGATGAATTATTTATGCCGCTAGTAATTATTTAATTTTCTCATCTAAATAGAATTATTTAATTACTATATCTTTTTAATTAGGTGTTTTTTCTCCAGTATATAAAAAAATTTGTTTTTAAATAAATGAAACATGAAATTTTTCAAAATCCATTCAATATTTAAAATTTCATTCATTTATTTTAAACCCAAACAAATTTTTATTAAGACACTTGATTCTATTACGCAAATAATTATTTTTCTTATCAAATGATTCTTTGGGGAGGAATATTTTTGAAAAATGAATCTTATTGGTATTTCATTTTTGTTTCAACCTTAATAATTCTTTTCTTGCATTGAATTTTTAAAATTGATTACTTGAGGAAAATAAATGCTTTAAGCATGGGGAATTTGATACGGCTATTAATTCTTATATTTTTTCATGTCATTTCTTTAATTTAATTGTGTTTTAATTTTTGAAATTATGTTTTCAAGTTAATAATTAATAATTTGTTGATTAATTAATAATATCTTAATTTTATGTTAAAATATGTATTTAATTGATTTATTTTTTTTAGTTAATTTATTCTTTAATGAGTAATTATTTTTTACCATTATTTTTTTATTATTGTTTAAATTTTTATCTATCGTTATTTATTTTTATTTATTTATTAATTCAAAAAAAATAATTTTAAATTTTTTAAATTAATTTTTGAAATTAATAAATTTATACTTTTTTTATTTGTTATTAATTATTTTTTCTATTTTCTAATTTTAATTCATTTATTTATTTTTATGTTTGTAATTTAATATTTGATTTTGTTTTATTTCTTATCTAGGGTCGGTTTAGTAACCACATGATAAATTATAAAGCATTCATGTTCACTTAAGTGGACATGCCTACATACCACAAAGAAACAAAGTTACCACATTAAATGAATATAGGTTACCATGCCTTCAATTTCCAAGAATTCGTACGATGGTTAAAGTGACTTCACACCCAAAATACAAATGATCACTTGAAGTAAAGCCATGGTCACTTAAATGAACATGTTTGAGATGAATAAACCAACCTCATGGATCACTCATGGTTACTTAGGTAACCATTAGTAGAACTAAACCTATCACACACTCAACCTACTATGAGGAGGATGAAGTTGTCGCACCAAGCTACGAAAAGAGACATTTTCGGTCAGTATACTCATTAATATTCTGTGCTTAACTAATCATGAGTGTAAATAGAGATTATCCAATAGAAATCAAAGCCGAATGTCTTTGAGGTAATTTTTTTAAGATGACCTATACCAGATTTCAAATTGAAACTCAACCAAGCACATAATGATAAGTTTTTGACCCAACATAAACTCATGAATAATCTTATCTTGTCTTTTGGATGAATTGAGATAAACCCTTAATGTGATGATAGAGTTATGATAGATAGAGACCATTGACATCATTATGGATTTGATATATGAGAGAATAAACTCAACAAATTGAGATCAGAGGATGAAAACCTGAGTGAGGAACTAATAACTACATATTGGATGGAAGCACATTAGTAGGAAAACGTTGTTGATGATAATAGTGTTTAAAAAGATTAAATCATTAGGCATTTAAGTGAGAAATATATGTGATTTGGACAAGTTATGTAGATCTGAATAAAGAATGGGGATTCCTAGTTGAGCTTGTTTATTCAAAGATTTTAGAGTCTCGATTTGAGTTCACCATAAAATATGAAATTATTGGGGTGCTTTAATTATAATCAAAAAATTGGATTGAGTATCGAAATGAAGGTGGCGTGAAGCTTCTTTGAGGATAATTTTGAATTTTAGAAGTGATATTGAGTTTTTGGAATCTTTTTGTTCATTGGGTGTCTTTTATATTTTATATTCGATTTTGAAGAAATGAAATAGAACTCTATTAATTCCAATGTTGAGACTGTAATAATGTAACCAGGTTAAAACTAGGTTCTTGGGTTTTTACCTCTGGATAACTAAGAATGACAGCACTTGATTGGGACTATAGAAGTTTTATCTTGATTTGAGATGAGAAGTTTAGTAAGAGTCTACAAAGTTAGTGTGTTTTAATATGATACCCACTATTCTAGGTGGGCTGAAGATAAATAAATTCTGCTAGAGTTTGAGATTAGACAAGATCATATAGAAGGATTTTATACCAATGTAGTTTAGTTGTTTATTACAAGAAATTGAAGATAGTATAAACTTCACATTTTTAGAGCCAATTTCTTTAGTAATTGAAGATGAGAAGGTTCCAAGCTGAAGACTATCATAAGTTTATGAATTAATATCATGTGAGAAAAAAAACAGACCCTCTAAATCATGTGAAATAAAATATAGGTGGTAAAATATTAAAGGATTCCTTGGAAAGATTATTGAATATTAATACCACATATAGAAGTGTATTCAATTTCAAGAGTTAAATATGTGTTACAAGCAGGGATATTCTGAAATTCATGATTCTAACCCAACACACACTCCAAGTTTGAGACTCTAAATTAAATTCTTATAGGATACAAACTAACTAATAAAAAAACATTTTATTGGAGCACCATAGTAGATGATAAGGCAGAGGATTTCATGTAGAACATGGATAATAGGTTCAAAATTTTTTAATGTAGAGGAATAAATGAGTAAATATGTGAATCTTTTTCAAGAGATTTGATAACTGATATATAATTTTCTTTTCTTCTTCTGTTTCATTATTAATTACATACATGTATCACTACATATTCAAAAATTATTTTACTTAATTGACTGATGGATTTTAACTATTTATTTTTTATTTTTTTCTTGATCTTGATAATTATTCCATTATTTTAATTTAATCTTTTTTATCAGGAATCATAAAGAAGAGCGTGATTTAACACGAGAGTATTTGTAATTATTGAGGGATATTAAAATACTTATAATCAATCAACTATGTGTTGATAAGAATATATTTTATTTATCAACAAAATTCCATTTTCAACCTAAATATTTTCCCCTTGAAAAACATAAATTCATGTATCTTCTTCTTGAAATATTTAATATTAACATTCCTAACACAACATTAATCACCTATTATTTCAAACATTGTACAATCAATTTTCCATCATTTATATTCCATGTTTTAGTAGTTTTTGATATTAAATAATCCCTTTTACATCTCACTATCCTTATCTTGGGTTGGACCCTTCACTACTTTACTAGTTTGTGTTTTAAATTACATGTTGATGGTCATGAAAAACTTCATCCTGATGACACACATATGTGGAATAAACATTCCATGGTGTGAGTGGTGTTTTTAAAATATCTTAAAAATAAATAAAATAAAATAAATATATTTAATATATTCATTAATTATAGGTTTTAAATCATTCTTCATGATTTTTATACTTTTATTTTCCTTATACATCAATTCATTAAGTAATTTTTGGTTTGAAACTATTTGTGTAGATTATTTAACCATGTTTGATTAATAGTTTTTGTTATTATGTTATCCTAGTGGTAAAGGTCCTCATTCTTTATCACATGAGTTTATAAACTCTATTAGATTCATGATATGGATTTTTTAATGTTCCAAAAATTAATGGTTTTTATCATGGATAGGTTTTAGGTATTATATTAAATATGATTTTGTAACTCGTTTGTTTAGGTTGTACAATAGACCATGAGTGTTTATTTGTAAGGTGGTTAAAATAATTATTAATTTATTATTACTAAATCATAAACATGATTTAATAAATTCATTTATAACATAATTATACATTAGCATCATGTTAAAACCATCCATTTAGTTGATAATAAAAAATAAAATTCATCATCTATAGAGGTTCTGAAAAAACCATAATATGGAAAATGCTTTGATTTTTAGAATAAATGAGAGTGAGTAGAAAAATTGAGATTAAATTTATATAATAATTTTTTAATATACCAATGAAAATGATTTTATTATATAATTATTGTCAAAAAAATTAGAGGATATAGAGGAAGAAGAAAACTCAAAATTCTTTGGTTGAGATAGTTTACCTCTTCCTTTGGAAGTTCTCCTTTGATACGCTACTTGGGCTTAAGGAATGGAATTTTCTGAAGAAAAAAAACTAAAAAAACATGGATTGGGAAGTTGGGAAGGTATTTTTATAGGTATTTGGAAAATGAAGTAGTTATAAATTATGATAAATGGTGTATTAATGGGTGTTATTTATAAGAAGATGATAGGGTGTTTTTGAGTGAAATATTATTTCTACAAATAGTGATCAAACATGTGATTCAATAGTAAGGAGATTGTGATTAAACAATAAATGGGACATTAAAATAAGAATCTAAATTTTATAAACCACAAAAAAAATAGTCATATATACTTTTAAAAATTAATTATAACTTTTTAAATATAAGAAATTTACTTTTTGAAAAAAACAATATTTAACAAAAAATACTAATTTTTATGACACGTTCTATTTTCTAACCCTTAGAAAAATTAAGTATAAATTCATAAAAATATTTTTTATATTTTATAAATAATTAGTGTTCAATAAAATTATTTTACCAAAATAATATTCTATTACTTTTTTTAAGTTTATCATAAAAATTAATTTTAATAGAAATAAAACATATATGTTTTACCAAAAATAAAATTATAATTTAATTGTTTCAAAAACTTATTTTTTTCATATTTAAATATTTTATTTAAAATTTTAATTATATAAATTTATTATAATTTTACTTTATAAGATACTTAATTATTATTTCATTATATCATGGGTATGTTATGATTTTAATGGTTATATAACCTTTTCACATTCTATAAATACATAGTATTTCTATCATTATTAATTGATTAATTTTTTCTTTAAATGTTATTCACATTTCATTTCAAAAAATACAACATTGTTCCCAATATTTTGTTTTCTTTTTCTTGTTTTTTTAGCATCTTTGATAATTCTTGGAGATTTTGACGTACCAAAATATAAAATTATAATTCTCTTATTTTCTTATATTTAATGTTTCATTATACTAATTTAAATTTTATAAATTATAGTTATGAATTTTATATAAATTTAAATGATGACGAAAAAAAATTATATTCTCTTTATGTGTTTTATTCCATTTATTTTTAGTATTCCATTATACATGAATTAATATTTTATAGACACATGTATATTTAATAATGGAAACTAGTTAATTTTTATAAATTTTAAGTTCATGTTCCCTTAAAGAAAGTAAAATATATAATTTAAGATTTAAATATATAATTTAAGGTAAAAAAATTGAAACACCTCTGTTTTTTCACTGGAAAACCCATAGAATATTTCTATTAATAATTCCACGTGTAGTCATGGAGTCGGGGCAGAGATCCGGGCATTGTCGATCATGTTATTAGTATATTAAAAGTATTATATTATTTTAATATCATGCACATTCATATTCAAGAATAATGATTTTTATTCAAAGTAGAGTGTCAAATAGGAAAACTATTATCAAAGTTGATGTTGGAACATGGGTTTAACCATTGGAAAGATGTAACTTTCGTTTTCCTTGGGACACATGGCAGTTCATGGTAGCATGAAAAGATAGAATAATAAATTAATTGCCTCAACTAATTTCTTGACCAAATTATTCTTCTATATAAAATTCTTTTAAGAAAATCTATAGGGATTACCATATATCATTAAGAGGTTTGAGAGCAGGAATCATAGGAGAATTCTTTTACAATGGAGATCATGGAAGATCAGAAAATGAAAAATGGTAAGATGAAAATGCCTAAAACATTATTGTGAACATAATATTTACCATTAAAAAACCATTGATGGTGTGGGAAATTTTATTGATGGGTTTTCTCCATCCATTAGATTTTTAAACATGGATTAATTATCTCTATATGAATTACTCTTTTTCACATGGACCTATTAATTTATAAATGTTCTAAATTTGATTTAGATTATTTTTTCATGAGCCTAATTTGTTATTTTCGTTTTTTCATCAGTTCTCACACTAATAATCAAAGGAAAAGTGTGCAACAACCATCTTGATTATTCATTGTTATAATTTATTTATTTTCCTCCATCATTATTCATGTATTATTCATTGTTCTGCATTAGTTCAGTGATTCGACTCTCCACCCAATTCAAATCATGATTAAACCTGGGATTCATTCTTATGTGTTTTAATTTAAAAACAAATGTTATGATGTATGAGATTAACACCAAATAGTAGTAGACTAGAGATTTTGAATGGTTTCAGTTGTTCCCTATGATTGATGCACAGATAACAATCTTTGATAGTTGATCCTGTTTTAGATGATAGATGGATAAAAACTAACTTTTAGAAACCCTCTTACCATGATTGATGCATATAGTAGGGGATTCAAGTTATATTATTAGTTGATTTGGAAAAAATGGAATGAATATTATTGAGAATTAATTTTTCTATAAAATTCCTTGCTAAACTGTGTACAGTTCAGAAGAATACATGTAATGTAGTTTAGGAGATGTGGTGGCTAGGGTTTTAGTCTGATTTAAATATCAATTGTTGTATAATTTACACTTATGTCGTGTATCACTAGATTACTTTGTGGTGTATATAAATATTACATTCCAAATAGTTCATTCACCTCTATATATTGTGTGGTTTTGGACTACATGCCATGTACCATCATTTCACATGACAGGGAGGTTGTGTTACATGATTGGTACCACCCTCAGTCCCAAATTCCACATATATTAACCTACACACCATATATATATATATATCCATTCATATCATGTGGGGATCTAGTACATTTCTAGAATATTGTGTGGGGATATACATCTTTTACCTAATTAAACATGTTTTTTACTTCTTCTTTACCCACTACCAGTCATATCTCCTTCTTTAGACTCACATTTAGACATGCGGATAACTAATTATGAGTGATTTTTCAAATAAATTGAAATTGTGTCCCTATATTTAATATCTAATATGTAGTGTGAGGTGGTGTAATTATTTTTTTCTCTTCTTCATCAGTTATCTGACAAAGGGGTTTGGGCATTATTTTCATTATGTTTTAGGTTCTGTACTCCTCTGACAAGTTCATTTATACTAATGTATAGTCCATCATCTCCTACGTATAGATATTATCTATACTCCCTAAATTACACTAAGGTTGTGTTACTCTATTAGTGGATTCATTTCTCCCTTGACATAGAGCTCAAGTACAATTCAGTCCTCCATCTAGGTTTGGTACTCCCATGGTGTGTCATGCACCCATTATCAATGCACGGGTCCCCAAAATTTTGATATATAGTGATTAGATTAGGATACTAGTTTTGGATGAATCAAATTTATTGATATGCCTATATATTTAACCAATCTCTAGTACTAAAGTGAAATAACTTTTTCTAGTATTATGTTCTTCCCCTTTGATCATGTCATGGTTTTTCTTTACCTTTCCCTCATGTTGGGTGTTTATAATTTTACTGATATTTAATTTCTTTTTGTATTTTTTTTAGGGTTATTACCGAGTTTGTATATACTCACCCATATATGGGTATCTTACCCTTACATGTCATGTATTATGCAGAATACATGAATTTTGGTAGGGATCTTAGTGGGCAAGGTGTTTGTGGAGCTTAGTGGTTCTTATTGGTGGTATTGGTGGGTGGTGTTCAATATTAGGGGTAAGTGCAGGGAATTTATTATTATTAGTTATTAAGTTGGGTTTCTATTTATTTTAGAAGTTTATTTCTTTCACTTTACATTATTGTTTTTGTACTTCTATATGCTTGTGAATCTTAGAGGTTACTATATTCTTTTATCACTTTTCTAAATGGTTTAATTCCTTATTTTCATTATTATATCATGTGAAGAGGTGTGTATTGTGTGCATGTATTATAAGTTTAGGTATATAATTAGAGTGTTTTTTATACTCAGTAATAGTCACTATCCCTTAGCCTACTAGAGGCAGTCTTGGGGTGTCACACTTGGCTTACAACCACCAATGAGGAGTCTTAGTGGGTAAAGTAATGTCAGAGTGGTATCAATGTGGGTTATCCTCTGAGTAGATCTTAAGGGTATATTTTTTGATAGGTTTGGTTTGGGGATTTAATCCAATAGTGTAAAGGTTTATTTAGTTCATCTTTTTAGTCGAGGAACCCATTGATGGTGTCATGACTAACATATCCATTAACTAGGACTCTGATGACCGATTTATTGACTTGGTGCACTGGGACACCAGTTGTGGGGAAACAATGGTGTGTGAATTATATAAGAATTGGTTATTTAATTTTACATTTCCTTCTTGAGTTATCTCTATAGATATTATCTTTTAACTTTGATTCATCCTATTGAATAATAGGATTCCACTATATAGATAGCTATCCAAGATTATAATTCATGGTTTTTCAATGACCAGATATGATATGGGGATTTTATTCATGTTTATGTTCATGAGTTGTTTCCTTAGGGTGGGTAGAAGATGGTTCCACCACCAGATAAGCAATGAGTTGACCCACATTCTATAGTCTAGGTAGACGTTTCTTTTTTATGTTGGGTATCTTATTATTCTAACATCTCTACATGAGGATGTGAAAATCTTATGTTCATTTTGTGAGTTTCAAAGGGAGTGTCCACCTAGGTTCTAGGGAGAGCCTAACCCACAGGAAGCTAAGGAATGGATCAAGTTAGTGGTTCAAGTGTTCTATCTCATTCAAACCCCTCCCAATAAGAATTTTGTGGTTCTAAATATTCTTCTTAAAATCATAGTGATTCTCTAGTGGTATTTGATTACCGAGACTATTGATGATATTACACTTCCTTGGGTTGAGTTTAATAACATCTTTCATGAGGAGTATTTACCAATTACTCTAAGATCCATGTTTATTCAAGAGATTCAAGAGATATCGTAGGGTAGTATGACGGTAGTGTAGTATGCATCAAGATTTACTAATCTCACTCAATACTCCCATGAAAAAATACAAGATTGATTATTATAAGAATGTAAGTTTAATCAGGTTCTCTATAGAAACATATAACTGTATTCCCTCTATGAATTTCTATATATATCGAGTTGTTAGAGTGGGCCTTATTCATAGAGGGATTTTTGGTGGAGGATAAATACATATCAAATACTATCATCAGTCATCTCAAATTAGAGTTTTCATAATTAACCAGTAGTCATTGATCATTAAAGTCTCAACATAATAAGAATTCACACACACAAACCCAAGCCCAAGGATCAACAGCATAGGGGTTATACATGGGATTCAGTCAACCGAGGTGTATATATTATTATTCTTGTAAGGGGTGGGGTCAGTTGGCATGTGATTATTCAACCTATAGTTATTTATAGGGTAGTAAAATAGTAGAAAAACTCCCATGTCAGAGACATTTGTGTGATCAGGTACCTCCCAGGTGTGGTCAATAAAGTCCCCAGGGAGAAAATTTTGATCATGGGGTTGGAAATGCACTGGGAGGAGGAAATATAAGTGGAGGAAGATGTTATGACCCATTTCCACCACCACATTTAGGTGGTCTATACTAGTATCAAAGGGTATTTGTTCATTTTCATGGTCAATTTTATTTAATAGAGGGATCTGAACAAGAAGTTCATGATATGATTTAAGGTATGATATGTGTCTTTTTAACCATAGCATTAGTTCTCATAGACATGGGTGTGATCCATTATTTCATTTATATATCTCTAGTTTGATTGCTTAATGTTTTAATAAATCCATTATCCTTTCTCATTGGGTAGAGTCTCTAAATATAAGAAATACCATAATAACACAAGCCTCTTGAATGTGAAAACTCATGCTCAGTGGAGAGAAGTTATCATGTGATATCTTCATGGATTTTATTAAGCTAAGTGACATCATCCTTGGTATGGACTGTGTATCTAAAATTTTTTACTAGATTTATTTTTTTATCAAATGATGAGGTTCCTTTGATTTGACAAGTTGAGGTTTTTCATCATGGGTGAAATGGATTTTCAATTGATAAAATAAATGCTCGTGTTTAGGAAGTTCTAGGTGATCACTCACTGGTTAATGAGTTTTACCCTTGGTGTAACAAATGATTTAGATTATCAACTTCTAGAAATAGTGTAGGAATATATGGACTTATTCCCTGATGATGTACCAATATTACTATAAGAACCCAATTTCCCGTTCGGGTTGGGATCCTTTCAATTTCCATTTTATGATCAAGTTATGTTCTCTTTTGGCTTAGACACTAAAGCCATGTTGTGGGTCAGTTGTTGTTTTTTTGGAAAATAAGAGGTAAGAGGGGTAATAGTAGGATGTATTCCAATTATATGATGTGTAATTGTATTACACAACATGTATTCATTACATGATGCGTAATTTCCTAGACAAGACCTTTTAAGACATGTAAATGGTTTTTCTAGGGGTAAGACCCCAAGAATTTCATGATGTGTAGAGTATTTAAATGCCATGTTAATTCCTAACTTTGTTTTTTAAAATAGTTGCCAGGGCCTCATTTTTCTTAAACAAAACCCCACCCCTCCCTTTCTCTCATGTTGGAGACCCATTGTGAGCCTAAAGTTAGTCTTTGATCTTGTTTTTCTATCCAGACTCTGATTATATATCTATCTGTCATGTTAGAATCACTCTGGTAAGTGATTCAGTATTTTAGATCCTTTCATCATTCTTCTTCCAATCATGATTCTCTTTTGATGTAGACTCACATACCCTGTTTTTAGGGAGTTGATCCATTCTTCATATTTCTTCAAATCTAGTCCAAACTAAAGGATGATATTGGATGATTAAATTTCTATAGTTTCGAGGTCGGTGGTCTATGACTCATACCTTAATTCTTTTGGTTTTACAAACTATCATCAATGTGAGCATGCCAATTTCATCAGGATTTGACTATTAAATTCATATTACAATCTTATAATCATTATGATCGTGTTCTAGATCCCTTTCTACATTGTATCACCAAATAATTGGAGGTTGAGACCTCAACATTTTTCTCCCCAAGTACAGTGTTTCTTCAATTATGCCTCATAAGCCAATGTGGTTCAACTTTGACACCATTTGGTTGTACTAATTGACCCTACTAATTATAACTACTCTTTAATTTAATGAATTAATAATTGTTAATGACTACTCCTTATGAACTACAAATTGACCCTTTTAAGGTAATTTTTTCAGTATAATAAATTAATCTAAACTTTAAATGGAAAGTACATTATGAATATCACTTTTCCTAGTAATTTATAATTAAATTTCATATGGTTTCCCATCCTTAAACCTTATTTCTATGCTTATGAAAGTTAAAGGAGTGAACTAAATATTTTATTAAGTAATTAAAGTGCTAAATAGCTGCATGTCCTTCATATCCTTTCTAATTTGTATAGAAGGTAATGGAATGAACCTAAAAAATTATTAAAAGGCATGAGTATTACATGGAATAACTAAATAATGATATGTATAAGGTGTCTATTTCATATAGACCTTTTAATATTTATAGTAATGGTCAAACTTGATCCATCCTTGGATTCCTAAGGGAATTCCTGGAGAACTTATAGGGTTCCATTCAGATTCAAGGATTCAGTTTCCAAGGGATATACTCACCTTGTAACATGGCCCTTGTATAATAGAGGATGCATATAATAGGATCGTAGTATCCCATTACTATATTTTAGATATTAGGTTGTCTTGGATGCACTCCTTAGATCCATCTTGACATATTTGGACACATCCCTCCTTGGATACACACCATTGGGTCAGTCTTGATTAGCCCATTTCACCTATGACGAGATCCTTAGACTAAGTTAGAATCATATTACAGTGGAATGACTTGGGCAATACCCCTTGGATTACACTCAGACCCCTTATATCCAGACTACATGTAATATCCCCCAATTTGGAACTCTCTCACATGGCCAGAAAGGATTGGTTATGAGACCTTAAGCACACATCCTCATATTGCAGAGGCTATCGAATAGCTGTGAGGGTGTAAAAATTATAGTGGGGAGACTGTACCCCTAGGTATGAAATGTCATAGTAGTAGAAAAATTCTAATAAAATGGAAACAATCAAAGTAAATATGTATTAGAATACAATTATAAAAGACAACTAAATAGTCCAGCAAATAAATAATGTAATAACGTAATGAGATGATTTAATGTAACTAAATTTCATACTATTAAAATAAAATAAAAAAGACTAGTAGACTCAAATAAAAGACTCAAGCCCTATGTCCTGAACCCCATGCTATTACCATCTCCAAACTTTATCCCAACAATAAATAATCAATCAAAAACATGGTCATTTCCCTTGTCCAAACATGCATCCATGAAATATGCTCTGGTGCCAAATGGTGGCCTAAATAGGGTGAGTATAAATCAGTAGTTCAACGCCACAATGTTTAAACTAAACCAGTCTGATATGAAGTGTATTCAATAAATAGAAAAACAAGTGTATTAATTAAATCAAAAATTAATTAAATACATCCCAAAACTTCTTTAGATCTATTCTGGAATAGATCTAAACATGTCTTATGACTATTCTAACCATAAACATATAACCAAGGTAAAATAGCCTGCTTCCGTACCATGATAGAATATA
The DNA here is from genome assembly GCA_963277665.1 of Viscum album. Classification (NCBI taxonomy): domain Eukaryota; kingdom Viridiplantae; phylum Streptophyta; class Magnoliopsida; order Santalales; family Viscaceae; genus Viscum; species Viscum album. The sequence continues at coordinate 1,873,062,157 of OY728150.1, read as the reverse complement.
TCTAAGCATGTCTTGCGACCATAACAACCAAAACCATATAACCATGGACAAGTCATAACAATATGAGTCAAATCTCTATAAGCATTACAGTATCCAGGGCAAAGTCTTGTAAACATTACAACATGGGACTGGGCATAACCCACTCTCTATATGCTTTACATAATGGGACTGGGCCAATCCCACTCAATATCATCATTACAGCAGATAATTCTGTAAGTCCCAAAATCGAGCCCGATATATAAGCATTACAACATGGAACACATTATCTATCATACAACATGGATATCACAATATCACATCACAATTATCAGTGGTTGATTATGATAATTACCATTTTTATTTCATATTCCACTTTCAATTTAATTCAAAATTGTTTCACAAGTATAACAATAAGCAATAAGACAAAATTTAGGGACTCTATAACAAGAAATATCCTAAGATCATATGTCATGCTAAACATACTTTAAGCCATTATCCAATTCAATTATATTCAAAGGTTCTCTCACCCAATGGGTATCCACAAGACAATTCATAATCCAATTTCAAACAAAGGGCTTCAAGGTATAATATCATTCATTTATTTAATTTATTTGGGTGGACACTGCATTGGCTCTATCACAATATTGCGTAAAATTGATGATAATAAAACCATAAGGTTAAGATTTAGATCCCCTACCTTTAATCAATGATCCAACAATGCTTCTAGTGGCCAACACCCATGAAAAATAAGTTGAAGATAATTTGAAGGAGGTTTCTAGGTCAAAAATTATCAAGATAAAAAACCAATAATTCAATTGGTAAAGGGATTTCAATACAACATTTGGAGAAGGAAGAGAATGAAGAACATGACCAAAACCACATACTGAGGATTTCTCACACAAACAGGATGTTTATAAGGGAAGTTTGCACCACAAAATCACCTATAGGGGCTCTAGGGTCTATAAGAGAGAATCTGTAGTGTATTAGATTGATAATTATCCACAGATCGTGTTTAAACCTATAGGTCGGGCATTTAGACATCGTGTAAATGTTTTTTAATGGAATTTTCTGAAAACTCACCACCTCAGATTTATTTTATTAAAACCCTAAAACAATTACACAATGTCAAATATCTTTAAATGACATTTAAATGTTTTTTAGTTGATTTTCTAGCCCAATTTCCTTCTAAAAAAACAAAATACCTTTAAATCTTCTCAACTTACCAAGAACCCATGAAATAGTTAAACCTTTTATACCGAAACTCTATTAATTCAAACAAGAATACATCCTAGAGCATTAGGTCATTTTTTCCAATAAAGGCTCTCCATATCTAAACAAGACTCGACCACCAAGGTTAAAATGAAAAACTTAGAGAGTGACATTCCTAAAAAATGATGGGATCTTACAACCTCCCCACCATATAACATCTCATCCCCGAGCTGCTCCAAGCATCACTATGAGGTTTCCATGAACAATTCTATCCATTATTTTCGCATATAAGACTCCCCCTACTAGGTCTCCTCTTGAACTCTCTTGTGCTACTAATGCACCCAAACCAACAGTATATTCCTACCCAAATATATTTCTCACTACGATCCACAACCCATGTCGAATGCTCCTCAAAGGACACATTAGTACAAATCTTCACATTTGCTATTTCTATCACATGGGAAGGGTATAGATGATATATATATATATAGTTGTGACATGTGGAACAGGTTGTGGATGGAAATTTAGTGTTATATAAGGGATAAACAGTACACTATAGGACCAACCACTACCATTATTTCAAACGGCCAAACAAACCTGGGTGATAGCTTCCCCTATTTTCAAATATAGTGTTTCCCCATACTAGGTGACACTTGAAGGAAAACATGATGACCAACCTCAAATTCCAGATGTCTTTTATGATGGTTATCATATGATATCTTCCTGCTCTGCATAGTCACCAACCATTTTCTGATCATCTGAACCTGTTTTTATGTCTCCTACATGAGATTATTCCCAATAAGTGTTGACTCACCTAACTCCATCCAAAAAAGAGGTGAATGCAATGGCCTTCCATATAAGGCTTAAAAAGGTTCTATTTCAATTGATTCCGAGAATATATTATTATATTAGTACTCTGTGAGTTCCATATGTTTCTCCCATGAACCACTAAAATCCAAAACATGGACTTGTAACATATTATCTAGAACCTAAATAGTCTACTCAAATTAACCATCTGACTGTAGATGATAGGTTATTCTTAATAGAATTCATCATACCAGAAATTTTTGAAGACCCTTCCAGAAACACGATGTGAAATGAGGATCTCTATTTGAAATGATACTCCATGGAACACCATGTAACTGAACCACCTCATGCACAAAAAGATTTTCTAGATCTTCAAATGTGAAGGTATTCCTAATAGGTAAGAATTTGATTTCCTTAGTTAGTTGATCCAAAATAACCCATAAAGTATCATTATTATGGGTCTTCATGGGTTTTCTTGTCACAAAATCTATTGTTACATCATCCCATTTCCACTATGGAATAGGTAAAGGTTACAAAAGTTTAGTTATCCTCTAATTCTTGGCTTTCACCTGTTGATAATTGAAGCATTTTTCCATGATGTTTTCCACATCCTTGTTCATTATTGACCACCAGTAATATCTAAAAATATCAAGATACATCTTTGTTAAACCAAGATGCACCACCTTATAGAAGCATGAAACTCCCTCGTCAACTCCTCGCACAAGCCTATAGGAACCCTTGCTCAGTTATGAAAAAGAAGATAATTGCCACTACTGAGAGACCATCCTAATGCCATATACCCACCTTGTAATTTTTCTATTATAACTAATCCCTCTATATCAAACAACTAATTAGTCTTAATATGTTCCAAAATCATGGGTATAACTAATATCGAAGTTAGAGCGACTCAGACTAGATATTTCTGAACGTCAAGATGCATGTCTTCAAAGAGGTCCATTATCTTACACTCATCACAAGACTCTCGTACTGCCTCTTTCTATGTATTTTGGATCAAATATTTGGAAACTATGTTTCCCTTTATTGTTGTATATTCCAATTCAAAGTATAAAGGATATAGATACTCAACCAACCTCCTTTACCAAATGTTCAGGTCTCGTTGAGAAAATATGTACGTCCGACTCTTGTGATCCATGTATGACACAAACCTCTCACCCATGACATAGTCTCTGTAACATCTCAAGGAATGTACTACAGTTGCTAACTTTAGATCATGAGTAGGTTAATTCCTCTCATGTAGTCACATATTCCTGGAGCTATAAGAAACCACACGATCCTACTACATTAGAATTGCTCTGTGTCTAACTCTAGATGCATCACAGTACATGGTATATTCTTTACCTAGAATAGATAAAGTGTGTATACGTGTTGAGGTCATCCTACCTTTTATATCTTGAAAATTTATCTCACAAACATCAGACCAAACAAACTTCACCCCTTCCTTATTCATACGAGACATTGGTGCTGCCAAATAGGATAAATCTTGGATAAAATGATAGTAATAACATACTAAACCCATAAATCTATGAATTTTGAATATTTTTTTGGGTTGTTACCAAGATATCACGGTTGTGACTTTCTATGGGTCAACATACAATCCAACCTATGAGATGAAATGGCCCAAGAATTGTACATTATTTATCCAAAAACTGCAATTGGTTATCTTGGCGTAAAGTCGATACTCTCTCAATATACTCAAGATGATGTCAAGATGTTTGGAATGATTGTTTATTGACTATGATTAAATTAATATATCATTGACAAAAACAACCAAAAATTAATCTATAAAAGGATAAAAGAGCTTATTCATTAAGACCATGAATATTGTAGGTGCATTAGTCAACCTAAACAGCATCACTAAGAATTCATATCAGCCATACCTGCTCCAAAAAGATTTCTAGGATATATCTCATGGTCTCACCATTAATTAATGATATCCTAATCTCAATTAAATTATGAAGAAGATATTATCACCTCTCAACTAATAGAAAATAACATCAATGTATGGAAGAGGGTATCAGTTCTTGATTGTCATCTGGTTGAACCTCTGATAATCCACACATAAGCACAAATATCCAACAGTATTTTTGGTAAAGATAACTGGAGAACCCCAATTATATGTACTCGAATGTATGAAGCCTTTAGTTTCTAGATCTTATAAGTGAACTTTAAACTCCCAAATCTTTTTTGGTACCATTTGGTAAGGTGGGATAGAAACTGGATTTTCTCTTAGCATCAACTCGATCATTAACTCGATCTATCATTCAAGAAGTAATCAATAGAACTTGTTAGGGAAAATCATCCTAAAAATGGTCTACCACTAAAGGAAAATAGTCCTACTGCATTGCATGATTATCTAGAAAAAAACTAGCAATTTGAGTCATGATACAATCCAATATGCACTGAATTGGTCCTGCAAAACCATCCTAAAGATTCCACTCACCCTAGTGAGAATAACTACTTACTTATAGAGATAGAAAGGTAACTATCCTCCTATAATAGTTAATGTTATACTAGTATATAACTAACCAATACACACTAACAATAAATTCAAATCTTGTCATTTCCATCATAAACGGTCCCCAAAAGAAACGGTAACCACCAATCTCTAGAAAACACACCTTACAACATTTGATATTGTTTGAATGCACTCCCAAGTGTGTGTCAATGCTTAAAGTTCCATCTAATCTTTCCATATCAAAGACCCAACCATTTTTAAAAAGATCATATATAAAATAATTTGATGCTTCTATATCAAAAAAATTACAAGCTATGTTAGATGATACAAGAATCATACCTCTGATGGTAGACAGTCTTACATCCACATTAGCCAGAGTAGACTATATAGCATGAAACTAACTTGTGCCTATACCCTAGGATCTATTCTGAATATACTTGGATAAATCCCTTTCTTCATATTATTTCCAATGCACTTGGGTATCACACACCCTACCTCAGCCTAAATGGACTGTGGAACTCTAGCTACCGGCCTATTGAGGGGTAGATGAGCCCCTTCTAGATTTGGGTACTTATTCTGATCCTCTTCCACTAGTATATTGTAGAAAGTTCACAAAAAACCTCTAAAGATGTCCCAGTATTCCACAGATAAAATTCTCAAATATGGGGTAAGGAAATTTCCAGCACTTGTGACCAAACATTCCACATTTATAGAACTAGAATGGAACACAATCTTGAGATGGTTTTCCACTTCCATAACTATTATTCCCATTAGTTCTTTATTAGAAACTATCATAGTGGAACTTATTACCACTAAAAGAAGAACAATAAGGTTTCCCTCCTGAAATAGCATGGCCTCTATTTAGGGCCTCTCTTAGATTCCTTTCTATGATGATTCCCTAAATCATCACATCTTCAAAGCTGTTTAAACGAACAATGTTCACATGTGACCTGATCTCATAATGAAGACCATCTTAGAAACGTCTCACCCTGGATATCTTATTAGCTAGAAAAATGGCCCAAAGCATTGTATTTTAGTAAAAATTACATCATATTCCAACAATGAAAAACACTCATGTGTCAGATGCATGAACTCATGATCTTTTTCATCCCTCAAGTTCTTAGGATATAAATGAATCAGGAACTTTGTCTAGGTTTCCTTATAATATAGTTCATCCTACTCACCATCTTTTTCCATAATGTCCCACCAATTCTTGGAAGGTCCACGAATAATATACACAGTAAGATTTACCCTCTTATCTGTGGGTGTCTCAAGATGCTTGAGGATTGTCCTGACTAACTCAATACAGAACTCGGATTCTTAGGGTCCCCCTTCCCTAGTAAACATATATTGATATTTTATCTAAAAATATTTTTTCATCTTAAACATTGAAGGAATGGTATGAACATTATCCCTTTCTATGGATTGCATGAACCTCAAGAAGTTTTTGTGAAGATGAACATCCATATAATACTTAGGAATTGAAGGAAGCTCTGGTTTAGCTATGTAGGGAGCATACTGATTTTCACTCTCCTGATACTCAAGTTGAAGATGATGATGAGGCATTTTATCAATAAGAAAAATCCACACCTTAGAGAACTGGATTGCAACAAGGTCATCCCAAAAGGTGACTGAAATAGTGAACCACTAACTCTTGGTCTTTCTATACATAAATTACAAGTATTTTAGCATGAAAGTAAAACCCCTTTAATTTATCTAGTGAAACAGATATCTCATATAATAGTTCTACACGAATATATATATCACACTCAAAAATAGATATGCCCCTTCCATGAACAATGCATGTCAGTTTATCTCTATGTGCCTATTATGATGAGTTTATTCACATATCATGTCATACTAGGACACGAGTACAAATATCAATAAACAATAACATCATAAAACAATAACCACACACAACATGTGAATCTACCAAGGTGAAATAACATCAATTATAATATGAAAACTATAAAAACAGTTATCTTATCCCTAAGAACTCATATTTTCACCCATAAATGGGTTATATAATCCTATGAAAAATCTCATTAACAAATCCTAACACATCCTAGTATCATTTATAACTTTCCCAAACTGTAATCCAAAAGAAAATAAAATATTCTCCTCTAATACCACTTTGTAACATCCACAATCTGGAACTCTCTCATGTGGTCAGAAAGGGTTGGTTACGAGACCTCAATCACACCTCTCCATATTCCATGGGCTTCCAACTAGCGGTAAGGGTGTAAAAATTATATTGGGGTGACTATAACCCCTAGTATGAAGTGTCATATTAGTAGAAAAATTCTTAATAGAACATAAATAATAAATGTGAAGAAGTAGCAGAAGACAAAAATAAAATCCAACTAAATAATACAGTAAATAAATAAGGAAATAATGTAATGACATTCTAGAATGTAACTAAATTTCATACTAGAACAATACAATAAAAATACTATCATACTCAAATAAAATACTCAAGTCTCGAGTCCCAAACCCCACATTGGTCCCATCTCCAAACTCCATCCCAACAAAAAATAAGCAACCAACAGAAATTTCCATTGCCCTTGTCCAAACCTACATCCATGAAATCTACTCGGGTTCCAAACGGTGACCCAAATAGACTGTGATCATAACTCAGTAGGTCAAAACCATTGTGTATAAACGAAATCACTCTAATATGAAGTGTATGAAATAAAATGATAAACAAGTGTATTAATTAATTCAAAATTAAAAAAACACATCCATAATATACATTAGATCTGTGCTGGAATAGATCTGAGCATGTATTAAAACCATGTCAACCATAACCATATAACCAAGGTAAAATAACCTACTTTGGTTCCATGCCAAAATATCTATTATCATGTCTTATGACCATGCCAACCACAACCATATAACCATCGTAAAGTCACAATAATCTGGGTCAAATCCCTATAAGCATTACAGCATTTGAGATAAATCTCTATAATCATTACATTATGGGATTGGTCATAGCCCACTATCTATAATAATTATAGTATAGGATTGGGTTGAGCCCACTCAATATTAGTATTACAGTATATAAGTGTGGAATTTCCGCGGCAGAGCATGATATATAAGAATTAAATCATGGAACACATTCCCTGTCATACAGCATGGATATCACAGTATCACATCACAATTATCAATGGTTAATTATGTGAATTACCATTCTTATTTCATATGCCACTTTCAATTTAATTCAAAATTGATTAACAATTATATCAATAAGAAATTATATATAATTTAGAGATTCTATAATAATAAATTACCCTAGGTCACATTTCATTCTAAACATACTTTAATCCATTATTTGATTCAATTATATTCAAAGGTTTTCTCACCCAATGGGTATCCATAAGCTAGGTCAAAATCCAATTTTAAAAAAATGGATTCAATGGATAATCTCATTAATTTTTTTAATTGATTTGGGTGAACAATACATTGGTTCTATCAAAATATTGCATTAAATTAACAATAATAAAACTATAGGGATAAGATTTAGACCCCCTACCTTTAACCAATGATCCAAAAACACTTCAAATGGATGACACCCCTGAGGAAGAAGGTGCACATGATTTTAAGGAGTTTCCTAGATCAAAACTAATCAAGATCAAAACCAAAAATGTAATTGGGATAAGGATTTCACAAAAATGGTTGGAGAAGAAGGAAGAGAAGGATGAACAAGAGCAAAACCATATACCAGGTGTTGATCACAAAAATGGGACATCCTAATGGGAATTTGGCACCATAAAATCACCTCAAGGAGGCCCTAGGAATGAAGGTATAGAAGATGTAGTGGATAAGAATGAAATTTATCATCATATCATGTTTAAAAAGGTATTCTGGTCATTTATACATCCTGTAACATGATTATAAATTGTGTAAATTTTTTTAATGGAATTATTCGAAAAAACAGTCACTGAAAATTTATTTTATTAAAACCCACAAACAATTAAATGATGTGAAATCCATTTACACGATGTTTAAATATTCATCAGTTTATTTTTCAACCCAATTTATTTTTAAACAGCCTGAAATCCCTTTAAATATTATCAACTTACCAAAAACCCATGAAACACTTAACAAGTTATACCTAGACTACATTAATTCAAACAAACATACATCCCTAAAATTTAGGTCGTTTTATATAATAAAGGCTCTCTATCTCCAAACAAGTCTTGTCCTCCAAGGCTAAAATGAAAAACTCAGAGAGAAACATACTTGTAAAAATATAGGATCTTATAATATAGATTATTACTGAGTTGTCTTGACCCCTAAGGTCAAGGATTCCTTTTTTATTACCATGGATCCTATTCATTATTATTATCATAATTATAGGATGCCTTGTTACACCTTGGATCCTTTATATATATATTATTCTCAAGATACTTTTCAGTGTTCTTATACATCATGTGACTTACCTATATAAATTGGAATTCAATGAATTAATTAATGAAATGATTACATGTTCAGACACCATCTATGGATGAAGAAAGTACTAGGGTATTTACATTACTATACTGATTTACTTTTATATATATTTTCTTTCACACTATTTTAGTTTATATTTACAGACTGGATTAATATAGAATTCGTAGGTGGTGTCCTGCTAAGATTTATCTCACACCCTATTTGGGATGCCAATGGTACCAAGGAATATTACATGTATGTAGGTGTTGATAAGGGGAAGAATCTTTCTTTGGACACCTGATCTTGATTGATTTCATTCAGATGGAGCTTGGTAGTAGATGATCGGGCCAGTGCTCAGGATGATGATAGTTTTTTGTTTCTTTTTTCTTCTTTTGTATAGCATTTATTGTATGGTTATTTTCCTAATTTATAGATACATGACATAAATTACCATCAACTTTATATGATTTGGTTTCAATTTATGAGTTGATTATTGTTTCTTAGTTATTTATGTCTTCTTATCAAGGATATCCTTCTTCTTCTACAGTGGGTTAATGGTCTAACAGATGTAGTATCCATTTCTTCTATACCATATGTTTATATCATGTTTCCAATATTTATATGTTATTACCTATCCATTGTTCTCCACTCTGGCATGAGGTCATAGTCTCCCCACACACACACCCTAGTCCCTCGCTACTGGTCATAAGCCTCCGGCGTACAGGGATTCATGCTTGAGTCCATGTAACCCACAAACATCAGGGAAGCTCGGAGTGGAACTCAGGTCGGGATGTCACAAATTGTTATTAGAGTGGGTTCCTTTCTTACTTTACTATTTTTAGATAATAGACTGAAGATTAGAAATGATTTGGAACATTATTATAAGACATTCTTGGGAGTAGCTAACCCATGTTTGGGGTAAATACTGAGTTGCCTAAAATGAGGAATCTTGTTCAATATTTTTCTTATTACAGTTTACATCCATTCACTATTGGGTAAAACACATGCTATGTGATGGTTAATATTATTATTATGATTGATAATTACATTTTATGTAATGCCCCGACCCCAGCTACCCAGAGTCGGTGCGTTACTTCGTAACATTGGCATGATCACAAAAGATCAAGTCTCGAAATACTGATTAGTTTAGTAGCCTTGGAAACACTAGATACATTCATAAATGTTACATTACATCACAAAGTGAAAAACTATAATAACATAGTCTCGATAGTCCACACTTCTATCCTCTTCGGACTATCCCTGCAGGTCATTCATAAAATACTTCTTCACATCCTGGAAAATATTAAAATATTGAAAGGGGTGAGCTCGGATGCTCAGTAAGGTTAACAATATAGCAGAAGCTTTCATAAATAAACATTAACATTTAAGGCAATGTATAACTAAAACAAAAGCCTTTTAAACTTGAACTTTAACATAATATGGAAAAAGTAAAATGAGATAATGCCATTCACTTCTTCACATGGATATTCTACTGGTCGAATAATCACATGCAATATCAATAACCACTTTCATAATGATGGAATGCATAATTCCAGACTATCATAACCACGTAGCCAAGGCCTCGTGCCAAGACCACAAATAAGATTTTGTCAAGGCCTTGTGCCAAGACACTAGTTTGTCTCATGAGGCCTACCGATGCATCGAGGAGCTATAGCGGGCTCCACCCGTCACTTATTAAGTCCAATTCATTCCTCATATGAATAGGTTTAAACATTTCATAAACCATAACATAATCGTATCACATAAAACATGCATAAAGGAAACATAACATTTCCAAATTTCAATCACAAGATAACAATACAACACATTGATATAATAAAAACGCTTTCAAAACGATTTTCAATACCAAAATAAAATAAAGTTAAAACATTGTATTTATTTTTCATTAAAAAAAGTGATGGCTTGTAGAGGAAGCCGAAACTCAAATAATGGTCACGGCGGCAGAGAAGTCGTTATCTCCACATATGTATGGAAAGAAAAAAAATTCCCTTTTTGTCGTTTAGTAAAACGCTTCGTATAAAAAAGATTCCTTTTGAATAAACGTAAAAGTCAAAGTGGTTTATACACCGTATAACAGAAATTTGTGTATAAAACCAAATATGCCTCAATGAAGGGAGATTGAGACGAAGTCCTTACAAAGATCATTTTTAAAATAAAATAGATATATTATGTGTATTCACTATAGGTACACATAAATAAAGTAAAAATACAAAATAAGACATAATAAAATCATGACATAATTTGAAAGTAGGAGATTAACCCAAAGAATGGATGTTGGGTTAAGAAGTTCCCTTACCTTGCGTCCTGTCCTGACTCGACCATTCTTTAACCTCCTGAATAATAAAATAGAGTTAATTCTTATTTAAGTAAGAACCTTTTTCATGTTCATTATTCCTTTTATATCCCTTATTACCATGTTATGAACATTAGGTAATTATTTAAGTTAATAACGGTCGTTTTGTCGATCTTTGGTACTTGAGTCAAAAATAAACTTCCTATAATTTCAAGTTGTTCATGTGGTGAAATATCCATTATATCCAGAATTATATTCATGATGTAGATATCATATATATGATATATATCCAGTATATATATTCATTCATAATTTCACGTAACATTTAGAGGTAAGAAATGAAATGCACCGTTCATGGAGACGGTAAGCCGTACGTACGCATGAACGCTACTTTCATTTCTATTTCGTATTTAATGGAACGGAATCATAATGATATAAATTTATAATATAATTACAGTATAATATAGTGTATAATACCATTTAATCCATCCTTTATACATCCCACATATGGCATTAACGATTCAAATCACTTTGAGGGGGCGGTAGTCCGCACTTCCTAAAATGAAATTATCGCCTTTTACCCATAATGGAAGTCATAAAGTATGACATAAATGAGAAATAAAGAAGCATAAGTAAAACATAAACACATTATATATCATATATAAATATAGTGACATCTTAATGGCCACCTTTGAAGGTGTTATATGAGTGTTGAACAATCATCGTTTCGTGAGGCAGAAATTCTCCATCCACAGAAACTATATGTTCTTTAACCATTAGATGTAGGTGTGTGTAAGTGTGGCTCGAATACTTCTTATAAAAACATCCTAGTATATTTAGGATACTGGTTTTGTTACAAAAGAAATGAATAAAAACAGTTTAGGGGGTTGGATAAGAAAAATAAAACAAAACAACATTAGAGAAGACATTACCTCAAAATCGGGTAACTCTTTTTGATTTGATCCAAAGGCTTCCTTGAGAAGAGTTATTCCCAAAGTGAGGTTTCTAGGAGTAAGAGGGGGAAGATGGGAGATTATTTGGGCAGATGTTGGCCGAGCCAAATGGCTTGAAGGTGTGAATAAGGTGGGAGAGGTGGGGGCCTTTTATAAGTGGAGAGGAGGGGCTCTTTTGGAAGGATTGAAATGTTACATTATTACACAATGATTTTCGGATTCTAAAGGTCCAACACATATATAATTCGTGTATAAGGTGATAAGGGTTACAAATCTACCCATCCAATAGTCTTTGGACAAGTGTAATCCTTGGATTTTACATTATCTTTTCATTTTATTAAAATCGTTAAATAATGAGGTCATAGATGCATCATAATTATGTCATATATAATTTAATTTATTTAATTTATAAAAATTATAAAAAAATACTATGATGTAGGAAATATTTTTATCTTTCTAATGAATATTTATAGTCAAAATTTGGACTTGTTTAACCCCACTTAAAAACTGTTTTAGTAAAACAACTCATGTTTGTGTCAATTTAATTTTAACATTAAATAAATATATATTAATGACATTTTCCAACCACAGTGGCTCCATGGGGTCCCAAAGTTGACACATGGGTTGTCTTGGTCTTCCATGACTCATCCAATATGAGTAGGATAAGTGTCAATCTCATATCATATTATTAAAACATTTTTTTTACCTTAAACTACACTAATTACCTCTAATCGCGATTAAGAACTTAAAAGTTACTATTCACAAAAAAATATTTTAATCTCATTGAACCAAATTTTACTTCTTAATTACAACCATGTATGTCAGATTTTTGAAAATGAAATCACAGAAGTGGTAATATTTCATTTAAACGAAAAATCAGTTATTTAACTACCACTTAGTGGTTTCACTATTCATCAAAAATTGATGTTTTTCAGAACAATGCCAAAATTTCACCCTAAGCTATAATTGATATTCCGAATTCAAAAATGATGTCCATTTTAAAAAATTCTAAACATATAAGTTGAATTAATTAATTTTATAATTAATTCCCGCTGTCACAACAAATAGCGTGTTTTAAGAAACAATTTATATCAAAAGATTGACAATTGTTTATGTCCAATTTCAATGTTAAATTAATTCTAATGACCACCATTGGATAAAATGGTAAAAATATATTCTAATTATACTTTAAAACCACTAAATAGTATAATTTATCACTATAAATTATTTTCATTAAAAAATTTGTTTTTAAGTATTTTTCACAATTCATAAAAAATTAGAAGTTCTCAGAAAATACCAAAAATTCAACATAGGCTAATTTCGATATTACGAATACAAAAATGAAGTCCATTTTGAAATATAAAATTTCTATAATTTTAAAAAGTGGTTATTACTATTCATAACGGCAACTTTGATTAGTCACGGTGTTTTAGAACTCGAAGTTGCGTACAATGCAAGCTATTGCATTATTGAATGAGAAGCGTATCGTGGAAGCTCGGGGTGTTACATTCTCCCCTCCTTCAATAAATTGCGTCCTCGCAATTTGAAATTTTTCTTTGAAAATAAAAGGTTGAAAAGAGAAAATACCTTTGAGGAAAACCCACATCGGAAATAAGGTTAATAAATATATAACATTAAAAGAAAGCAAGATAAGTACAAAGGTCACCCGATATAGCCCATTCTAGGATTCTATGAAAATATGGATATGGAGGAGAAACAAACCATCAAGGTCTGATGGAGAGTTATAGAAAATAGGATTAGGAGAAAGTTTAACCACAAGAAAATCACAAACTTGTGATTGGTTAAACGGTCATTGAATCCCCAGTTGGAAAAGTTAACCGACAACATTTTTGTTTTAAGTTACCTTTTATAATGTTGAGGAATTTATTTAGGAGATTTACTAAGAATGTAAGGGAATATACATACTTGTTATGTATACTTTCATTCACTAATAAATTTTTACCACAAACCCAACTTTTACTCCAAATGGTAACGGAACTCAAAAATATTCTATTTATCCTAATTGTATAAGGTTCCAAATGTTAACCCATACCATTTAGATTAGTAAATTTATTTTGTAATAACCAGGGACTTCCTGTAGGCTAGTGGTAGGAAATAAAGGCCTGTCGCACTATGATTGTGGGATCGATTCCTGCAGCTTTGTCCGACGCGACGGGTTATGCCCCACCCTGCAGGTTGTCCTTTTCCTAAAACTATAGTATCATAATATTCCAAAAATAATCTTCATAAATTTTTTAACCTTAAACAATACTATCCAAAGATCAACTTAATCCATTCCAACCTTTATAGTTATCCAAAATACCTCTGTCCAGACTTTCTCTAAAAGGTCTCTTAATTCCAGAATCAATTTATCAGATTCCCCAAAAAAAGTAAAGTTTCTCTTATTGTCACATACTAAAAATATGATTACCTTAATCATATTAAAACCTTAATGAAATCAACATGTACTACAGTAAAATCTGTATATATATCACATTACTTTTATAACCAGAATATAATCCTTGAGTCCAAAAGCACCAATACATTAGTTATTCTGCTTCAACTGTAGTAACAACATAAGATTGTCCTTGTTCCCTTGGCCTTTTCTGAGGTAATTTTCCCTGACTCTTAGGACATTCATTTGCATAATGACCCATTTCTCTACAATTATAGAATTCAACTTTGATAGCCTCTTTCTTTCCCTTGCAATCACGAGCCTGGTGACCCTTTTTCCACATTTATAACAAACTCCCATTCCTTTTAGACAAGTACCAGGGTGATTCTTCCCACAATTATCACATAATGGAAAATCCTTCTTTCCCTTTTTCCCTTTATCTGTCTCTTGTTCCACCGTTCTCTTCTTCTCTTGCTTTACTTTGTTGTCATAAGACTTAGAGAATTCCTTTTCTGTCTTGATAGCACACGAGACAATATCTTCGTATGATAAGAAGGATTGTGATACTAAAGATCGACGGAGAAATGGTTTTAACCCATCAAAGAAACGATCAATCCTACTCCTTCGGTTATGTATATAATCGGCAGCATGCCTTGCTAACCTTGTAAAGTTAGCCTCATACTTTGCGACATTCTCATCCTCCTTCTGCCTCAGACTCAGAAATTGCCTTTCCATATCAGCTCGATGGTCATGAGGAAAGTATTTTTCTAAGAAAATATCTTTGAACTCCCTCCATTACATATTCGATACATCATCATCTTCCTTTGTATTTTGAATAAACGACCACCATTGATCGGCATCTCCAGTGAGGCTGTAAACTGCCATGATAACCTTCTCCCTTTCGCTACTCCCCAAGGCGTGGAATATTTTCTCTAAGGAGTTTGTCCATTGATCAGCTACTAACGTATTTGTACCCCCATTAAATGTTGGTGGTTGTTGCCTCAAGATGCGGTCTAACATTGATCCTCCACGTTGCGGATCAGGGTGCTCCATACGAGTAAGGTTATTATTCATAACCTGAGTGAGTTATCCCAGTATGGTAATAAGTTGATCAGCACCAGTTGTATCTCCAGATCCACAATAATTATCTTGACCAGGAGGGCAATCCCTACATGGAGTGCGTGCATTGATACGGTTTCCATTCCTTCCACTAGGCGCCATTTCTAAACAATGGCATAAACTAGATTAGTTTATGAATTAAAATACATAATTCCATATTTGTAAAACACTTTACATAAATTGAACTATTTATGGATATAATCCATAAAAATGTTTTCTTTGAGGAAGTATATACTCATAACCCTTCATAGTGGTTTATAAAGAAAATGAGAATTATCCAAAGCATATCCCCCGGGAGTGTCGTAACCAAGAGTGCAGCAAGGCCCGTTGTCGTGCACTAGTTCCCGTTCGAGTCTAGCTCAAAGCGGTGTTTTCGGGTTTTACCCCTAGGTACATCTGTGCTAGAGCCGCCTCTACCTGCTCGTATCCAGATAGGGATGTATTGCTCGGAAAACTCCTAACATCTCTATAATACCAAAATTCTAGGAAGTTCTTCTATACTAATCCTCAAAGTCTATCTTCGGGCTATGTGCTCTAATCATAGTTTATCTAAATCTAGCTTCCAAGGTTAGTACTAAACTGCCTCTGATACCAACTGTAACGCCCCGACCCCAGCTACCCAGAGTCGGTGCGTTACTTCGTAACATTGGCATGATCACAAAATATCAAGTCTCGAAAGACCGATTAGTTTAGTAGCCTTGGAAACACTAGATACATTCATAAATGTTACATTACATCACAAAGTGAAAAACTATAATAACATAGTCTCCATAGTCCACACTTCTATCCTCTTCGGACTATCCCTGCAGGTCATTCATAAAATACTTCTTCACATCCTGGAAAATATTAAAACATTGAAAGGGGTGAGCTCGGATGCTCAGTAAGGTTAACAATATAGCGGAAGCTTTCATAAATAAACATTAACATTTAAGGCAATGTATAACTAAAACAAAAGCCTTTTAAACTTGAACTTCAGCATAATATGGAAAAAGTAAAATGAGATAATGTCATTCACTTCTTCACATGGATATTCTACTGGTCTAATAATCACATGCAATATCAATAACCACTTTCATAATGATGGAATGCATAATGCCAGACTATCATAACCACGTAGCCAAGGCCTCGTGCCAAGACCACAAATAAGATTTTTTCAAGGCCTTGTGCCAAGACACTAGTTTGTCTCATGAGACCTACCGATGCATCGAGGAGCTATAGCGGGCTCCACCCATCACTTATTAAGTCCAATGCATTCCTCATATGAATAGGTTTAAACATTTCATAAACCATAACATAATCGTATCACATAAAACATGCATAAAGGAAACATTACATTTCCAAATTTCAATCACAAGATAACAATACAACACATTGATATAATAAAAACGCTTTCAAAACGATTTTCAATACCAAAATAAAATAAAGTTAAAACATTGTATTTATTTTTCATTAAAAAAAGTGATGGCTTGTAGAGGAAGCCGAAACTCAAATAATGGTCACGGCGGCAGAGAAGTCGTTATCACCGCATATGTATGGAAAGAAAAACATTCCCTTTTTGTCGCTTAGTAAAACGCTTCGTATAAAAAATATTCCTTTTGAATAAACGTAAAAGTCAAAGTGGTTTATACACCGTATAACAGAAATTTGTGTATAAAACCAAATATGCCTCAATGAAAGAAGATTGAGACGAAGTCCTTACAAAGATCATTTTTAAAATAAAATAGATATATTATGTGTATTCACTATAGGTACACATAAAGAAATTAAAAATACAAAATAAGACATAATAATATCATGACATAATTTGAAAGTAGGAGATTAACCCAAAGAATGGATGTTGGGTTAAGAAGTTTCCTTACCTTGCGTCCTGTCCTGACTCGACCGTTCTTTAACCTCCTGAATAATAAAATAGAGTTAATTCCTATTTACTTAAGAACCTTTTTCATGTTCATTATTCATTTTATATCCCTTATTACCATGTTATGAACATTATGTAATTATTTAAGTTAATAACGGTCGTTTTTTCGATCTTTGGTACTTGAGTCAAAAATAAACTTCCTATAATTTCAAGTTGTTCATGTGGTGAAATATCCATTATATCCAAAATTATATTAATGATGTAGATATCATATATATTATATATATCCAGTATATACATTCATTCATAATGTCACGTAACATTTAGAGGTAAGAAATGAAATGCACCGTTCATGGAGACGGTAAGTCGTACGTACGCATGAACGATACTTTCATTTCTATTTCGTATTTAATGGAACGGAATCATAATGATATAAATTTATAATATAATTACAGTATAATATAGTGTATAATACCATTTAATCCATCCTTTATACATCCCACATATGGCATTAACGATTCAAATCACTTTGAGGGGGCGGTAGTCCGCACTTCCTAAAATGAAATTATCGCCTTTTACCCATAATGGAAATCATAAAGTATGCCATAAATGATAAATACAGAAGCATAAGTAAAACATAAACAAATTATATATCATATATAAATATAGTGACATCTTAATGTCCACCTTTGAATGTGTTATATGAGTGTTGAACAATCATCGTTTCGTGAGGCAGAAATTCGCCATCCACAGAAACCGTATGTTCTTTAACCATTAGATGTAGGTGTGTGTAATTGTGGCTAGAATACTTCTTATAAAAAAATCCTAGTATATTGAAGATACTGGTGTTGTTACAAAAGAAATGAATAAAAAGAGTTTGGGGGGTTGGAGAAGAAAAATAAAACAAAACAACATTAGAGAAGACATTACCTCAAAATCGGGTAACTCTTTTTGATTTGAGCCAAAGGCTTCATTGAGAAGAGTTCTGACCAAAGAGAGGTTTCTAGGAGTAATAGGGGGAAGATGGGAGAGTATTTGGGCAGAGTTTGGCCGAGCCAAATGGCTTGAAGGTGTGAATAAGGTGGGAGAGGTGAGGGCCTTTTATAAGTGGAGAGGAGGGTCTCTTTTGGAAAGATTGAAATGTTACATTATTACACAATTATTTTCGGATTCTAAAGGTCCCACACTTATATAATTCGTGGCTAAGGTGATAAGGGTTCGAAATATACCCATCCAATAGTCTTTGGACAAGTGTAAGCCTTAGATTTTACATTATCGTTTCATTTTATTAAAATCGTTAAATAATGAGGTCATAGCTGCATCATAATTATGTCATATATAATTTAATTTATTTAATTTCTAAAAATTATAAAACAAATACTATGATGTATGAAATCTTTTTATCTTTCTAATGAATATTTATAGTCAAAATTTGTACTTGTGTAACCCCACTTAAAAACTGTTTTAGTAAAACAACTCATGTTTGTGTCAATTTAATTTTAACATTAAATAAATATATATTAATGTCATTTTCCAACCACAGTGGCTCCATGGGGTCCCCAAGTTGACACATGGGTTTTCTTGGTCGTCCATGACTCATCCAATATGAGTAGGACAAGTTTCAAGCTCATATCATATTATTAAAACATTGTTTTTACCTTAAACTACACTAATTACCTCTAATCGCGATTAAGAACTTAAAAGTTACTATTCACAAAAAAAATTATTTTAATCTCATTGAACCAAATTTTACTTCTTAATTACAACCATGTATGTCGGATTTTTGAAAATCAAATCACAGAAGTGGTAATATTTCATTTAAACGAAAAATCAGTTATTTAACTACCACTTAGTGGTTTCACTATTCATCAAAAATTGATGTTTTTTAGAACAATGCCAAAATTTCACCCTAAGCTATAATTAATATTCCGAATTCAAAAATGATGTCCATTTTACAAAATTCCAAACATATAAGTTGCATTAATTAATTTTATAATTAATTCCCGCTGTCACAACAAATAGCGTGTTTTAAGAAACAATTTATATCAAAAGATTGACAATTGTTTATGTCCAATTTCAATGTTAAATTAATTCTAATGACCACCATTGGATAAAATGGTAAAAATATATTCTAATTATACTTTAAAACCACTAAATAGTATAATTTATCACTATAAATTATTTTGATTAAAAAAGTTTTTTTCAAGTATTTTTCACAATTCATAAAAAATTAGAAGTTCTCAGAAAAATACCAAAAATTCAACATAGACTAATTTCGATATTACGAATACAAAAATGAAGTCCATTTTGAAATATAAAATTTCTATAATTTTAAAAAGTGGTTATTACTATTCATAATTGCTACTTTGATTAGTCACGGTGTTTTAGAACTCGAAGTTGCGTACAATGCAAGCTATTGCATTATTGAATGAGAAGCGTATCGTGGAAGCTCGGGGTGTTACATTCTCCCCTCCTTCAATAAATTGCGTCCTCTCAATTTGGAATTTTTCTTTGAAAATAAAAGGTTGAAAAGAGAAAATACCTTTGAGGAAAACCCAAATCGGAAATAAGGTTAATAAATATATAACATTAAAAGAAAGCAAGATAAGTACAAAAGTCACCGGATATAGCCCATTCTAGGATTCTATGAGAATATGGATATGGAGGAGAAACAAACCATCAAGGTCTGATGGAGAGTTATAGAAAATAGGATTAGGAGAAAGTTTAACCACAAGAAAATCACAAACTTGTGATTGGTTAAACGGTCATTGAATCCCCAGTTGGAAAAGTTAACCGGCAACATTTTTGTTTTAAGTTACCTTTTATAATGTTGAGGAATTTATTTAGGAGATTTACTAAGAACGTAAGGGAATATACATACTTGTTATGTATACTTTCATTCACTAATAAATTTTTACCACAAACCCAACTTTTACTCCAAATGGTAACGGAACTCAAAAATATTCTATTTATCCTAATTGTATAAGGTTTCAAATGTTAACCCATACCATTTAGATTAGTAAAATTATTTTGTAATAACCAGGGACTTCCTGTAGGCTAGTGGTAGGAAATAAAGGCATGTCGCACTATGATTGTGGGTTCGATTCCTGCAGCTTTGTCCGACGCGACGGGTTATGCCCCACCCTGCAGGTTGTCCTTTTCCTAAAACTATAGTATCATAATATTCCAAAAATAATCTTCATAAATTTTTTAACCTTAAACAATACTATCCAAAGATCAACTTAATCCATTCCAACCTTTATAGTTATCCAAAATACCTCTGTCCAGACTTTCTCTAAAAGGTCTCTTAATTCCAAAATCAATTTATCAGATTCCCCAAACAAAGTAAAGTTTCTCTTATTGTCACATACTAAAAATATGATTACCTTAATCATATTAAAACCTTAATGAAATCAACATGTACTACAGTAAAATCCTTATATATATCACATTACTTTTATAAACAGAATATAATCCTTGAGTCCAAAATCACCAATACATAAGTTATTCTGCTTCAACTGTAGTAACAACATAAGATTTTCCTTGATCCCTTGGCCTTTTCTGAGGTAAGTTTCCCTGACGCTTAGGACATTCATTTTCATAATGACCCATTTCTCTACAATTATAGCATTCAACTTTGATAGCCTCTTTCTTTCCCTTGCAATCACGAGCCTGGTGACCCTTTTTCCACATTTATAACAAACTCCCATTCCTTTTAGACAAGTACCAGGGTGATTCTTCCCACAATTATCACATAATGGAAAATTATTCTTTCCATTTTTCCCTTTATCTGTCTCTTGTTCCACCGTTCTCTTCTTCTCTTGCTTTACTTTGTTGTCATAAGACTTAGAGAATTCCTTTTCTATCTTGATAGCACACGAGACAATATCTTCGTATGATAAGAAGGATTGTGATACTAAAGATCGACGGAGAAATGGTTTTAAACCATCAAAGAAACGATCAATCCTACTCCTTGGGTTACGTATATAATCGGCAGCATGCCTTGCTAACCTTGTAAAGTTAGCCTCATACTTTGCGACATTCTCATCCTCCTTCTGCCTCAGACTCAGAAATTGCCTTTCCATATCAGCTCGATGGTCATGAGGAAAGTATTTTTCTAAGAAAATCTCTTTGAACTCCCTCCATTCCATATTCGATACATCATCATCTTCCTTTGTATTTTGAATAAATGACCACCATTGATCGGCATCTCCAGTGAGGCGGTAAACTGCCATGATAACCTTCTCCCTTTCGCTACTCCCCAAGGCGTGGAATATTTTCTCTAAGGAGTTTGTCCATTGATCAGCTACTAATGGATTTGTACCCCCATTAAATGTTGGTGGTTTTTGCCTCAAGATGCGGTCTAACATTGATCCTCCACGTTGCGGATCAGGGTGCTCCATACGAGTAAGGTTATTATTAATAACCTGAGTGAGTTATCCCAGTATGGTAATAAGTTGATCAGCACCAGTTGTATCTCCAGATCCACAATAATTATCTTGACCAGGAGGGCAATCCCTACACGGAGTGCGTGCATTGATACGGTTTCCATTCCTTCCACTAGGCGCCATTTCTAAACAATGGCATAAACTAGATTAGTTTATGAATTAAAATACATAATTCCATATTTGTAAAACACTTTACATAAATTGAACTATTTATGGATATAATCCATAAAAATGTTTTCTTTGAGGAAGTATATACTCATAACCCTTCATAGTGGTTTATAAAGAAAATGAGAATTATCCAAAGCATATCCCATGGGAGTGTCGTAACCAAGAATGCAGCAAGGCCCGTTGTCGTGCACCAGTTCCCGTTCGAGTCTAGCTCAAAGCGGTGTTTTCGGGTTTTACCCCTAGGTACATTTGTGCCAGAGCCGCCTCTACCTGCTCGTATCTAGACAGGGATGTATTGCTCGGAAAACTCATAACATCTCTATAATACCAAAATTCTAGGAAGTTCTTCTATACTAATCCTCAAAGTCTATCTTTGGGCTATGTGCTCTAATCAGATTTTATCTAAATCTATCTTCCAGGGTTAGTACTAAACTGCCTCTGATACCAACTGTAACGCCCCGACCCCAGCTACCCAGAGTCAGTGCGTTACTTCATAACATTGGCATGATCACAAAAGATCAAGTCTCGAAAGACCGATTAGTTTAGTAGCCTTGGAAACACTAGATACATTCATAAATTTTACATTACATCACAAAGTGAAAAACTATAATAACATAGTCTCCATAGTCCACACTTCTATCCTCTTCGGACTATCCCTGCAGGTCATTCATAAAATACTTCTTCACATCCTGGAAAATATTAAAACATTGAAAGGGGTGAGCTCGGATTCTCAGTAAGGTTAACAATATAGCAGAAGCTTTCATAAATAAACATTAACATTTAAGGCAATGTATAACTAAAACAAAAGCCTATTAAACTTGAACTTCAACATAATATGGAAAAAGTAAAATGAGATAATGCCATTCACTTCTTCACATGGATATTCTACTGGTCGAATAATCACATGCAATATCAATAACCACTTTCATAATGATGGAATGCATAATGCCAGACTATCATAACCACGTAGCCAAGGCCTCGTGCCAAGACCACAAATAAGATTTTGTCAAGGCCTTGTGCCAAGACACTAGTTTGTCTCATGAGACCTACCGATGCATCGAGGAGCTATAGCGGGCTCCACCCGTCACTTATTAAGTCCAATGAATTCCTCATATGAATAGGTTTAAACATTTCATAAACCATAACATAATCGTATCACATAAAACATGCATAAAAGAAACATAACATTTCCAAATTTCAATCACAAGATAACAATACAACACATTGATATAATAAAAACGCTTTCAAAACGATTTTCAATACCAAAATAAAATAAAGTTAAAACATTGTATTTATTTTTCATTAAAAAAAGTGATGGCTTGTAGAGGAAGTCGAAACTCAAATAATGGTCACGGCGGCAGAAAAGTCGTTATCGCCGCATATGTATGGAAAGAAAAACATTCCCTTTTTGTCGTTTAGTAAAACGCTTCGTATAAAAAAGATTCATTTTGAATAAACGTAAAAGTCAAAGTGGTTTATACACCGTATAACAGAAATTTGTGTATAAAACCAAATATGCCTCAATGAAGGGAGATTGAGACGAAGTCCTTAAAAAGATCATTTTTAAAATAAAATAGATATATTATGTGTGTTCACTATAGTTACACATAAATAAAGTAAAAATACAAAATAAGACATAATAATATCATGACATAATTTGAAAGTAGGAGATTAACCCAAAGAATGGATGTTGGGTTAAGAAGTTCCCTTACCTTGCGTCCTGTCCTGACTCGACCGTTCTTTAACCTCCTGAATAATAAAATAGAGTTAATTCCTATTTACTTAAGAACCTTTTTCATGTTCATTATTCCTTTTATATCCCTTATTACCATGTTATGAACATTATGTAATTATTTAAGTTAATAACGGTCGTTTTGTCGATCTTTGGTACTTGAGTCAAAAATAAACTTCCTATAATTTCAAGTTGTTCATGTGGTGAAATATCCATTATATCCAGAATTATATTCATGATGTAGATATCATATATATGATATATATCCGGTATATACATTCATTCATAATGTCACGTAACATTTAGAGGTAAGAAATGAAATGCACCGTTCATGGAGACGGTAAGCCGTACGTACGCATGAACGCTACTTTCATTTCTATTTTGTATTTAATGGAACGGAATCATAATGATATAAATTTATAATATAATTAAAGTATAATATAGTGTATAATACCATTTAATCCATCCTTTATACATCCCACATATGGCATTAACGATTCAAATCACTTTGAGGGGGCGGTAGTCCGCACTTCCTAAAATGAAATTATCGCCTTTTACCCATAATGAAAATCATAAAGTATGCCATAAATGAGAAATACAGAAGAATAAGTAAAACATAAACACATTATATATCATATATAAATATAGTGACATCTTAATGGCCACCTTTGAAGGTGTTATATGAGTGTTGAACAATCATCGTTTCGTGAGGCAGAAATTCGTCATCCACAGAAACCGTATGTTCTTTAACCATTAGATGTAGGTGTGTGTAAGTGTGGCTCGAATCCTTCTTATAACAACATCCTAGTATATTGAGGATACTGGTTTTGTTACAAAAGAAATGAATAAAAAGAGTTTAGGGGGTTGGAGAAGAAAAATAAAACAAAACAACATTAGAGAAGACATTACCTCAAAACCGGGTAACTCTTTTTGTTTTGAGACAAAGGCTTCCTTGAGAAGATTTCTGCCCAAAATGAGGCTTCTAGGAGTAATAGGGGGAATCTTGGAGAGTATTTGGGCAGAGTTTGGCCGATCCAAATGGCTTGAAGGTGTGAATAAGGTGGGAGAGGTGGGGGCCTTTTATAAGTGGAGAGGAGGGGCTCTTTTGGAAAGATTGAAATGTTACATTATTACACAATTATTTTCGGATTCTAAAGGTCCCACACTTATATAATTAGTGGATAAGGTGATAAGGGTTCTAAATATACCCATCCAATAGTCTTTGTACAAGTTTAAGCCTTGGATTTTACATTATCTTTTCATTTTATTAAAATCGTTAAATAATGAGGTCATAGCTTCGTCATAATGATGTCATATATAATTTAATTTATTTAATGTCTAATAATTATAAAAAAAATACTATGATGTATGAAATCTTTTTATCTTTCTAATTATTATTTATAGTCAAAATTTGGACTTGTGTAACCCCACTTAAAAACTGTTTTAGTAAAACAACTCATGTTTGTGTCAATTTAATTTTAACATTAAATAAATATATATTAATGTCATTTTCCAACCAAAGTGGCTCCATGGGGTCCCCAAGTTGACCCATTGGTTGTCTTGGTCGTCCATGACTCATCCAATAGGATTAGGACAAGTGTAAAGCTCATATCATATTATTAAAACATTGTTTTTACCTTAAACTACACTAATTACCTCTAATCGCGATTATGAACTTAAAAGTTACTATTCACCAAAAAATTATTTTAATCTCATTGAACCAAATTTTACTTCTTAATTACAACCATGTATGTATTATTTTTTAAAATCAAATCACAGAAGTGGTAATATTTCATTTAAACGAAAAATCAGTTATTTAACTACCACTTAGTGGTTTCACTATTCATCAAAAATTGATGTTTTTCAGAACAATGCCAAAATTTCACCCTAAGCTATAATTGATATTCCGAATTCAAAAATGATGTCCATTTTACAAAATTCCAAACATATAAGTTGCATTAATTAATTTTATAATTAATTCCCGCTGTCACAACAAATAGCGTGTTTTAAGAAACAATTTATATCAAAAGATTGACAATTGTTTATGTCCAATTTCAATGTTAAATTAATTCTAATGACCACCATTGGATAAAATTGTAAAAATATATTCTAATTATACTTTAAAACCACTAAATAGTATAATTTATCACTATAAATTATTTTGATTAAAAAAAATTTAAGTATTTTTCACAATTCATAAAAAATTAGTTCTCAGAAAAATACTAAAAATTCAACATAGGCTAATTTCGATATTACGAATACAAAAATGAAGTCCATTTTGAAATATAAAATTTCTATAATTTTAAAAAGTGGTTATTACTATTCATAACGGCTACTTTGATTAGTCGCGGTGTTTTAGAACTCGAAGTTGCGTACAATGCAAGCTATTGCATTATTGAATGAGAAGCGTATCGTGGAAGCTCGGGGTGTTACATTTTATCATTGGCCTGATGAGATGATGGAAAGAAATCCTCAATCATGCATCATTATATGCACCTAGAATTAATATTTCAAGCATATTCCATGCCATATAGGTGAATTTCACTTCTTCAATTTTCCTATATTGATTGTGATTGTCGAGTGAGCCATGATTGATATATATACTTGTGCTAATAAAATTTTATTATAGGGAATATTATTGGTTATTTAAATATTCAGTGTGAATATAAATAATGTTTTCCTGTATAGGTTGATGGCAGCATCTTAAATAGATGGTCTCTACCCATACTAGCTATGTACCTCTAGTTACATGTGCTTCTCTTTAGCTATGATTGAGTGATTTCCAGTTTCAATTCATGAGGTGTATGGGCCCTTGTGGACTGGAATGGGTAATTCACTAAGTCTAGCCATCGTATATTACCCATTATATTCTAAGACCAAATGTAGATAGGGTTACATAGAATTTAAATGTGTGTCGATTTTAGTTACAAGGTGTATGGTCCCTAATTCTTTGGGAATGACAATCTATTTTAATCAAAGATTGAAATATCTATATAAGAAAATAAAAACTTAAAATGTAAACCTAAATTATAAAATGAAATGGTTTCTATTGAATGAATAGAAAATTAATAGTTGACCCTTAACCTACTAAAACCTATGTAAATTATACTTGAACACTTACCAATATCTATCCTTCTATGGAGGCAGTTTGGGTAGTACCTTGGGTAGTGATACCTTTTTATTATGTTCTTATTCTATTAGTGCTTCTATATAGTGTCAAATTTTGATCTAAAGAGTGTTCTTGGAATTTTTAGATTTATGCCAGCACGATGTCATCATGTTGTGCATTTGGAGGGTGGTGAAAATCATGCTTCAGAGGTGCTGGTCCCTGAGCCACTAGTGATTACTCCAATAGTACCACTTGAGGCACCACCTGTTATAACTGATCTAGGAACTGGTGCTCAGTTTCAAGAGGGTTTTCTATTTTTTTGCAGTCCATGCAGGGTGCTTCATGGCCTGAACCTACTATGGATAATCTAACTCATGAGTTACAATAGAAACATCCTCCCACCTTTTTGAGGGATGGAAATCCATAGGATGATGAGTCTTTTCTAAAGACCACTATTTATATCTTTGAGAATTTATAGACGCCTATAGAGTGGAGGGTCAATATTTACACCTACATGTTGTTTGATTTGAACAAGAACAGGTGGGATGTGATTACTGGTGATGGTCATCATCAAGGCATGGTCTGGGATGACTTCTAGACTGGTTTCTATGATCACTTCTTTCTTTAGACGTTAAGATCTGATCCATCTAGATATTTAAAGCACCTAGAGTAGGGTGTTATTTTCATTATGTATTATTCAATTTATTTTACAATGTCACAGTGCTTTTCACTACTTCAAGTCGGTGACAAGATATCGTGTGTTAAATGATTTGAGGATGATCTTATGTATTCCATCTGTACTTAGGTGAATATATTTCACCTAACTACTTTATTTGAGATTGTCAATCAGGCTCTTATCACTAAGAACAACCTAAGGTATGGTGACAGTTCTGGGTATAGAGGTTTAGCACTGGGAAAGGACAGTTGTTCTTTCAGTAGTAGGAAGTGTACCTTTGAGGTTTCTCTTTAGAGTAATATCGGTCAAAGTAATCACACTGGAAGCTTCATTGTACACTATCAGTGTGAATGGAAGGAGAATCTGAAGCCTCTATGTGATAGAGACCCGATGGAGTTTCATGTTTGTGGCCATATAGAGAATAATCAAAGATCCTATCAGGCATTTTGATCTACTTACAGGGGAATAGGTTCCACACCAGCTCTACCTTTAGGTGTAGGATATTTTACGTCGTGTTAGGAAGGGAGTTGGAGTAGCACTAGTAGGACTGGTCAAGGAGGAGGTCATGGTTGTGGTATCCATTCTTCAGATTATCATTTCCAATAGATCAGGCCCACTTAGGGTAGTCTAGTTATATCAAGAGTGTGTGGATCATGCTCAATGCATGTTTTACAACTGATACCTGAGAATCATAGTGCATGATTGTTTATAGTAAAAGCTATTATTATTAGATTCTATACTATTGTATGTTCTTTATTTGATATAGGTGCTTCATACTCCTTTATCAATTTATCAATCATCGAAATTAGCGGGTTGGTAATTTCATATTATTTTGGTATGATGACCCTAGACACGTCGTTGGGTGTATGGTTTGAGGGTATATGTCAATTTAGGAACTATCCCCTTGATATGGGTAGTTACCCTTTCTTGTAGAACCTCTTAATACTAGAGATGAAAGGATTTGATTTCATTCTTGAAATAGATTGGATGGTTCCATATCTTACCTTTGTAGATTGCTATCACCTTTGGGTTTCGTTTACATAACAAGAAGGTGGCAGTTATCTCCATAGGGGTGAGTGGGATGTCCATCCCAGTAGATTCGAACCAGATCATCATGGGTTGGGTGGAGTAACTGACTAGATTTCTAGTCTTTATATGGAAGATAATGTCTTTAATTAGATTTATTTTCCTCCCACAGTGGATCATTTTAGGGACATATTTCTTATCAATTCTTATGGATTACCTTCTGAGATAGAGGTAGAGTTTACAATTGACCTTATTCCAAGAGCAACTCCATTGTTCATTCCTCCATACAGGATGGCACCTACTGAGCTCCTAGAACTCAAATGATAGTTGGAGGATTTAGAGTCCAAGGGTTTTATCTAAACCAGTACTTCTTCTAAGGGTTCATGAGTGTTTTTTAGCAAGAATTTGGATGGGAACCTTCATCTACGCATGGATTACCAATGGTTCAACCCGCTTATAGTTAAGAATTGGTATCCACCACCTCATATAGATGATCTCTTTGACCAGATCTGAGGAACTAGGGTGTTTTATAAGATCATACTGAGATTAGAATATCATTAAGTGTGATTTATCCCTTCATACATACCTTATACAAATTTTCATAGCAGGTATAGTCTATATGAGTGTATTGGTATGTTGTTTGGTCTTATGAACATGCCTTCCATTTTCTTGGATTTGGTGAATAGGGTTTTCTATCCCTATTTAGATTATTTTTTTGTGTTCTTTTTGGATGACATATTGGTGTATTCTTACACTTTTAGAGACCATGTTAAGCACCTTGAGATCATTTTGAGTACATTGAGAGAGCATCAGCTTTATTCCAAGCTTTCTAATTTCCACTTTTGGATTGAAAATTTTCATTTATTTGGTTATATTATCTTGGAATTAGTAGTATCTATTTACCCAACGAAGGTGAGTGATGTGGTTGTCTTGGAGAATCCCAATAAATTTTTTGATATATGGAGTTTCTTGGAGAAATATGGATTTTACATGAATTTAATCACTGAATTTTTATTCCTTGAATCACCTCTTAAAATTATTACAAAGAAGTTTGTTAGGTTTCTATGGTCAAAAGTGTGTGAGAAGACCTTTTAGAAGCTGAAAGGAAGACTTCTTTTGTCACCTATTCTGATTTTTATAGGGCTAGGAAGAGGCTATGTTGTGTTATGTGATGGATCAAGCATTAGGTTGGGAGTAGTGTTGATGCAATAGGATAGATTCATTGTGTATAGATCTTGGCAGTTGATTCCTCATGAGTGTAACTACCTGATGCATGGCATCTAGCTAGAAGCAGTTCTTTATGCCTTACTTTACTAGTGACATTATCTAATGGGTGAGAAATGTGTGGTGTATACAGACCAGAAGAGACACAAAAATATATATTTATATGGCATGAATTGAATCTTGGATAGTAAATATGGCTCAAATATCTTCAGTACTTCAATTTTTTTCTTGCCTATACACTTGTAAACGGAAATACAGTAACAGATGTGTTAAGTCTGAAAACTTAGGAATAGGCCCTAAAGGAAGAAAGTGATGAATAGAAATTGATGTTCCTATTCTTATAGTTTCATCTAGAGTTTCATGACAGTCACAAGAAGTTTTATCTCATAGAATCGATAGTTATTTCTTCCCTCCTTTATAGGGGGAGTAGAAGGAAGTTTTCATATCATGAAGGCTTGGTTCTTCGAAAGAGTATTTCTGGTGAAGACCCACCTCTAGATGGTTTATAAATGGAGATTAAATCCTACGTATACATGGTCATATCTGGGTTCTTACATATATGAGAGAGGGACTAATGCGAGAGTCCCGTACTTCTTAGTGGGTAGTTCATCCTGGCTTATTCAATATATATTGAGATATGTGACACTAATATTAGTGTCCTAGGATGAAATTTCATATTGCAGACTTTATCACTAGGTGTTCCACCAATCAGCAGGTGAAGTTCGGAGAACCTTCGGGATTATAGCTTGTTATAGTCACATAAAATATCATAATGGAAATGGGAAGATTTTGCTATGGACTTTGTAGTTATCTTCCCAAGGTCTCGCCGAGGTAGTAACTCCGTTTGGGTAGTTGTGGATCAACTGAAAAAAGTATCCCACTTCCCTCCCATCCAGGAGACATTATCAGTTGAAAAGTAGGGAAAAATATATGTCCATGAGATTAAATTTCTATAATGGTCCCCTTTTACTATTGTTTCATATAGGGATTCTTATTTCACTTCACAATTCTAACAGGGGTTTGAAAGAGTTATGGGTACACAGGTGCTTCTGAGTATAGCCTTTCACCCTCATACCAATGGCTAGTTGGAACTGATGATACAGGTGTTAGAGGAAATGATCTAAGAATTCATCCCTGATTTTTTAGGTTATTTGTATAAGCATATACCTCTCATTGTGTTCTCATATAATAATAGATTCAATGTGACAATTCATATGGATCCAATTGAGGCCTTGTACGGAAGACTATGTAGTTCACCCATGTGTTGGTTATAGGCAAGAGAGGAACCACTATTAGGTCCTCATCTCATGTAAGAGACTTCAAAATAGGTCTAAATGATCAGGAATAGTATGTATACTACTTGTTCTAGGGTTGTTTGATATTATAGAAAGAGTTAGTTTTGTTGCCTATCAGTTGATATTACATCATAGGTATTGTTCCATGAATAATTTCTTCCATGTTTCATAGCTTTGTCCTTATCATGCAAACCCATCCCATACTTTTGATCCTGGGGAGGTTGAGTTAGATATTGATTCTTCCTTTGAGGATTATCCTATACGCATCATTTATCAGAGCATGAATGCTCTCTAAGGTCGGTTAATCCCTTTAGTATGGGTGATATGGCCGCAAAACCATGTATAGGATGAAACTTAGGAGCGGGAGGCCGAAGTATGTTCTTAGTGGTCATATTTATTCTTAAATAGTTTTTTTCTGCCCATGGAAGGTAAACATGGGGATGATTTCCTTTAAGTGGAATACTATAAGAACCTTTTTTTCTTTAACTAGGGATCCTTTCAATTTATTCTTTAAGTTATGATTTGTATTAGACCCTAAATTCAACTAGTGGCCCGATTGGTTTGATTTTGTAAAGGAATAGGTAGGAGGGTTGAAGTCAGGATATAAGCCAATTACATAACTTGTAATTGGATTACATGTCATGTAATCAATAAAAAATAGGTTATTTCCTATCCAAGACCTTTCACGATGTGTAAATGGATTTTCTAGGGGAAGAACCCAAGCATTACATTGCGTGTAAAGTATTTACACATTGTGTAAATTCCTAAATTAATTTTTTAAAATAGGTGGTAGGGTATCATTTTTATTGGATAAAACCTCACCCCTCCCTTTCTCTCACATAGGATCCCCCTTTTGATCCAAAAATTACCTTTTTATCTCATTTCTACATCTAGACTCTGATTCCAGATTCATCTATTGTGTTGGAAGCGCACCAGTAAGTGCTTCAGTCTTTTATCTCTTTTTAAATTATTATTCTTATTGGAGACACTATTTTGATATAGGATATTATGCCCTATTTTCAAGGATTTGATCCTTTCTTCATATTTCTTCTTATACAAACCAAACTAAAGGATGTTATTGGACAATGAGAGTATTATAGTCTCATGATAGGTGGTCTATGAATCATCCCTCAAGTCTTGCTATTTTATAAACATCCATCATTGTTCACATACTATTTTCATCAGTAATTACCTATTAAATTCATATTTCATGCTTATAATCATCATGCTCATATTCTAGGGCCCTTTATATATAGTATAATCACATCGTTAGAGGTTGAGACCTCAATGATTTCCACCCCAAGTAGGGTGTTCCTTAAATTATTCCTCGGCGGCCCATGTGGGTTTACCTTTGATGCCATTCGGGTGTGTGGATTGTCCCTAATAATGGTAAGCCCCATTAAATTAAATGAATTCAGAATTTTTAATGAATATTCCACGTATAGTACTACGGGAACCTTCTAGGATAAGTTTTTCAATATAATAAATTAATCTCAATTATAAATTACAAGTATATTATCGATATCACCTGGTTTGGTTATTTATAATTAAATTTCATATGGTTTCACATCCTTATTCTACCTTTTCATCATTATTAAAGGTAAAGGATTGAACCAAATAATTTATTAAGTAATTAATGTACTAAATGGTTTCATTTATTCTTGGCCTTTCCACTTAGTATGGAAGGTAATGGAATAAATCTAATGAATTATTAAAAGGAATTATTATTACTTGGACTAACAAAATAATGATGAGTATAAGCTACCTATTTCATATGACCTTTCATCTTTGTAGGAATGGTCAAACTTGATCCATCCTTGAATTCCTGAGGTAATACCTTCCAATTCAAGGAGTTGGTTTCCAAGGGAGATACCCACTTTAGAACATGTTCCTTGTCTACTAGTGGGAGACCAGCATGACACTGTAGGATCCCTTCACTATCTTCTAGATATTAGGATTCCTTGGTTACACTTCATGGATCCATATTGACATTGTCGGGCATATAGTGCCATGGATACACCCCATTGGGACCAGTATCACTTATCCCATTTTACCTTGGACAAGAACCATAGACTTGGTTGGAATCATATTACAGTGTAATTCCTTGAGTGATTCCCCTTGGATCACATTGAGAGCACTTATATTTAGGCAATAGGTTATTACTAAGTTGGTTAGACCCCTGAGGTAAAGGATTCTTTGGTCATTACCTTTGATCTTATTCATTATTATTATAATCATTATAGTATTCCTTATTACACTTTGGATCCTTTATTAATACTATTATCATGATACTTTTTAGTGTTTTTATACCTTATATAACTTATCTTTATAAGCATAACATTAATGAATTGATAAATGAAATGATTACATGTTCAGAAACCAAATGAGGCTGAAGAAGTTATTGGATTATTCACATTACTATACTTATTTACTTATATATTTTTTTCATGTACATTGTTTCAGTTTATATTCATAGACTAGATTTGTATAGACATCATTGGTGGTGGCTTACTGAGATTTATCACACACCCTATCTAGGCTGCTGATGGTACCCGGGAAGATTATATGTATGAAGGTGTTGATAAGGAGAACCACCCTGACATGGACAGCTGATCTTGATTACTATCATTAGGATGGATTTTAGTAGTAGATGATCGGGCTAGTGCTTGGTATGAGGAATATTTTTTGTTTTCTATTTACTTATTTTGTATATCATGTATTGCCTTCTACTTTCACTACTGGAAAAATACCTTATACCAATGGTTTGGAGAAATGTTTCCAAGTAATCCATGGGTATAGGTTCATACCAACGGTTTTGAAAACCATTGGTATAAGTAATATGAAAATCTATACCAACGGTTCCATAAAACCATTGGTATATGTAATTCAAAAAATAATCATTTGGTTGGTTTGATCCCAGCACCTCCCATTTGTGATTGAACAACCTAAACATTAACCTAACGTACTTTTGTGAACATAATTTTATAAATATATATATGTATTATCACAAGTATTTTAAATTTTGATTTATTTAATGTCCTTTATAAGAAGATTCCATTAAAAATGCATGTACTTATACCAACGGTTCTCAAAATTGTTGGTATAGACATATACCAATGGTTTAGAGAACCGTTGGTATATGTTCTTTGATTTTGGGACCTATACCAACGGTTTGTCTAAAACCATTGGTATAGGTCCATATAAGTGACCTATACCAACAGTTTTGGACAAACCATTGGTATAGGTCCAAATTAGTGAACTATACCAATGGTTTTCCCAAAACCGTTGGTATAGATCATATTTCCAGTAGTGTTTGAATCCATGTTTTCCTATTTTATAGATACATTACATACATTATCATCATCTGTATATGATTCTATTTCTAGTTATGAGTTGATTATTGTTTCTTGGTTATTTATGTCTACAAATAACGGGTCTCCTACTTATTCTATAGAGGGTTACTGGTCAAGTCGATATAGTGTATGCTTCTATTGTTCCATCTATTTATTGTTGGATTTGGTGTCCTAGAACCAAATACTTTGTACTTTATTCATTAATAAAAGCCTAATCAAAACTTTATTGTTCTTCTACGTGACAATGCATGTGAGAATTTCCTAAGGATAGTTGTTGCATTAAAGGGTCATAGCAGATCCCTACTATGATGAGAACCCAAAAGTGCTATAACACTATTTTTTAATATATGTTCTATGTTATAATGATGTTATTTGAGGGACACAAATAATACAGGAGATTAGGGGTGAGGACTCATAAAACTTTGAGGCACCTTCTCATGGTGTGTGCCCTTGGTAATATCCAAGAGGATATTATGAGAACGAGACCCGCCAGTAGGAAATCCACATTTAATAGTGCCATTGGTTGTTCTTATCTGCAGACGTGTGTATTGGTCCTTAGACTTTAATATTATTATTAATGGGTATTATAACTCACGCACTTAGATGTATTGATGAAATCGGTGACGTCACACTGTTCGTAGTGAGGTAGGATACGTTGGGTGTGTCACGAGTAATACTACTTTAATAGATAATGCAAGAAAGGATTTGTCCCTTCTATTCCATAATGGAAGTAGATATCTCAGGCCCTTTGATGGAATTGATATAGCCTAAATAAATCCATGGCCATGGTGAAGAATGAGAAAGTTCAATTCCAGAAATTCAAAGAAAGAATAATCAAGTACATGTGTTGATGACACTAGCATGCAACCCGCTTGATTCGAGATATCATGACAAAGGAATTATATTACACGGTAAGCATTCATATGAGGTGACACATCAATGTAGTGTCAACTTCTTTCTCTTGGGTTCCTTGACACATTGCTAGATAGTAATCTTGGACTTTAGGCAAGCCCACCTAATTCCAACAAGAAAGAGGCCTAGAGGGTCACACACTAAGTGTGTCCATGTATCTCAGTTAAATATTAATTTAACAAGTTAAATAAATATTATTCCTGACTGTGGATTAATAATTATTTAAGTATGTTTGGTCGCATATATTTCGACACTAGTTATTCGAGAGAATATATTGTGGAAGAAACAATATATATTTATTAGCGAGTAATGCAGTTATATTTATTTAAGAAATAAATAGCCATTACTCAAGGACTAATAAATGTGGTGGAGGAAATAAAGAAAAATGGAGGATAAAAGTACACAACGTGTATATTGAATATACACGCCGTGTAGTTTTATGGAAAACAAGTACACACCGTGTATTAATGATTACACAACGTGTAGTTTTTCTAGTCAGGATATTGAGGAAATAATATCGTTTTATTAAATGATATTTATTATAATTAGCGTGGGAGCATGTCAAGGAATTAATCATTCGACATGGGGGGTTTTCAATAAACGTTCATGAAATAAATAAAATTTGTAACGTGTTTATTTATTTTCAAAACTCTATAACCTAAAACTTGATTATAAATATCCTCACAACCCCAACACTTTTTCCCAATCATTGTGCACGAAAATTCTAGATAGTTCTCTCAAGGGTGAAATAACTCTTTCCCCAAAGAATTCTCTCTAGACCGAGAGAGATCCACCACCACCGGATCAAGGCGATCGAAGCCGGACATCACAAGCAAAGGTTATTCCATGCTAGCACCTAGAGATCCTGTCGGCAATGTCTAGAGATACATAGAGAACGTGTGGATCATCGCTAGAGGAATCCTACACTTGGATTCTACAACGCAACGATGGATCACATCGAATCATGACCAGAGACATCAATGAAGAAAGAATTCCATCAAGGAAATTATTATAAATTAATTAAATTAATTATAACCAATATATGATGATCATATCTCTATGGTTCTAGGACCCCCTGTTTTGTTTTTCATTCTTCGTTCTATTCTGAAGATCTGGAATTTTACATCATGATGGATCTCAGATTGATCGTTATTAACGCTAAAATTAAAGTTAGGCGACCCACCAACATGCTTCCACTGCGCCCGGAACCAACAAGTTGTATCAGAGCGGTCATATCTTTGATTATAATTATTTAGTTTTTTTGGTGATTTACGCATTTAATAATTTAGTTGTTTCAATTAAAGGTAATCATTCTTAAAAAAATATGAATTTCAAGATCTGTTCATCCCCTATCGTTTCTCATTCACCTTAAAGAAACAAATTTTTCTTTTAATTTTGATTAAAATAAAATAAAGGAACTCATCTAAAGGTTCCAAATGCTCCTGGTGGTACAACACCAGAATACATGGCGTGTATTTGGAAGTACACGTCGTGTAGTCTGGGTTCAATGCATCGACTGATCTACCAAATCAGGTCATGTATTGGATTTTATCTAAGCCATTTATGACACTGTGTGTTGAACAGGAACAGGTGGCACACGGTTTCCGGATTACACGTTGTGTGGTCCAACTGAACACGGCGTGTAGTCCCTTCGGGTTAGGGTTGGACCGTGTACCCCGTACATGTCTTGACTGGATAGAAACCATATAACGCAGAAACTACATAGCATGTGTCCCACTGAACATGTCGTGTACGCCAAAAATTTCCAAAGTACATCAGCACGCCACGTCCCCATGCATGTACTTCGAATAGACGGTGAACAAAAAGTACATGCCATGTAGTCGAAACTACACACCGTGTACTCATCCAAATTATGCAGATTTATTAAAATTTATTATTATATTATACAAACCCTTGAGACGTGTACCATAGTGCAGGCCTAAAGCTGAGACACAACACGTGATAATGTTTTATATATTTTTTTTTAATTTAACATCTTAGTAATGAATGGAAATTCACTGGGTTTCCTCCAAGGTACAAGTTATGTACAAGGATAATTTTAAATGGATTTATTTTTTTAAAATTATGATGGATGAGAATCTCAAGGAAATTCAGAAAAGGGTTTAAGATAAAAGGATTGATTAATTTAAGATAATTAATTGATTCGATTGTGATTTATCTTAAACAAGAACTATTAAAGAATTTAATGCTAGTTTTATTTATGTGTAAATATTGTTCCATGTATGGATGATCATTAGCTAGACCAAGACCTTTT
Organism: Viscum album; assembly: GCA_963277665.1. Lineage (NCBI taxonomy): Eukaryota > Viridiplantae > Streptophyta > Magnoliopsida > Santalales > Viscaceae > Viscum > Viscum album. Next base: position 1,873,024,398 of record OY728150.1, on the reverse strand, counting down.
TATGTGAATGGTTTCTTCTAATTTATTAGCTTGCGAGCCTTCTCCTCATTAATATGTAGGGAATGCGCACTCAAGGATTCTTTTATGTAAAAACCCCTTTTTTACCCCTCACCTGCGTGTGAGATAAATGCATATGTAATGGATGGAGCTCCCAAGCTAGTGGTGGCAGCTCAAGTCAGGATCCAAGGTGAAACCAATCCAAGGAGATACAAAGGTGGACAGGTGGAAAGCTATAAACACGAACCTGAAAGGTTCAAGGTGTTTCTCCCCTAGGTCTTGGGTTAGTTTACCAACCACTAGATAAACTAACCAATAGAAAAATCTCATGATCATACAATTTATTTTATTTCTTTTGGTTTCATGGTTTATTTATTGTGGGTGTGTTGTCACAATCCCACAATTAATTAATTAAACAAGCATGCAAGATGGAACTAAAATAAGACCGGCTTATGAGTAAATATTATCTTAAACACGGTTAATCATTTAAGTATATCCCATTTAATATTAACAAGCATGTGATTAAATATAATAAAATGAAAATTTACCTATAAGGATAAAATCCCTCAATGAAATATTAAGTCGGTATAGCTTTCCATAATCTTGGTTAGAATCGTAACATAGTTCAAAGTGCTTGACCAAACCTAGTTGGGGTGCTTTCAATTATCAGGGAATTATAATTCAAGGTTTTGGGTTGAATTGACTTGGTTCGCATCAAGGGTTGACTGCCACCATAGGACTTGGTGTGACCAAGAGGTAAAGGTTGAGGAAATCTAAAATAATGGGATTTTAATATTGGAGAGTCCACTCAATGGATCAAGGAGCTGCGAGTTAATACAGTTGGAATTTGGAATTCCTACCTAAAACCCTTCAAGTTTCTTGACCAACCCTAGTTGGGGTAATGTGAAGGGAAATATGGATCCTTTCCACTAGAATATTCAGGAAACAGAATATTCCGAAGTCAATGGTGAGGGCTATTGGATTTCGATAAAATAGTGGGAGACTAATAAGTATTAATTTATTTATTTGTATTAGTTTTTATAATAAATTACGAAACCTTTTCTCATCTTAAATTGTAGAAATGACAAGAAAAATGACTTCAAACATATTGTTGTAAACCATAATCGAGAAGGAAAACATTCTCACTGGCACCAATTTCCAATAGTGGTAGAGGCGTTTAAGCTTCATCCTTCACCACGAAAGGAAATTGTATGTTCTGGAAGACCATGTTCTAGTTGCACCTGGGAAAGAGGCCAGTGATGAGGAAATATCTCTCTATATGAAACATATGTATGATGCCACATATGTCCATCGTTTCATGCTATCATCTATGTTTAATGATCTCTTGAATCAACATGAAAACATGGATGTGTATAGCAAGATGTCTCACCTTAAGGATCTCTACCAAGAGAAGGGGAGACATGAGAGATATGAGATCTCTAAATCTTTGTTTACAACTATGCTTGGAGAGTCTGCGCCAGCTGGGCCTCATGTAGTCAAGCTTATTTGCTACATTTAACACCTGGACATCTTAGGAATTAAGTTCCTAGATGAGTTGCATACAGATCTCATCCTATCATCACTGCCCAAGACCTTCTCTAGCTTTATTGCCAACTACAACATGAGAAACAATGAGAAGATTCTATCAAAACTTCTGAACTTAATTCGCGAGGTAGATAAGGAAATGGGGTGTGACAAACCTGCAATCCTTATGGTGAATAAGAAAATGAAGGACTAGGAAAAGGGGACAAGGACTTATAAATGGTCTGAAGCCCCTGAGAACCATCCCTCCAAGAAAGGGAAGATCCAGAGGCAAGGAAAGGAATGGGAGGCGGTATGTTTTTCATGTGGAAAGCAAGGCCACTGGAAGAGGAATTACACCCAAAATCATGGGGATGATAAAGGTTCATTTTCTATCAAGTGTAATCTTTCCATTTCTACACATTGGGTATTAGATACAGCTTGTGGGGATCACATCTATATTCAAATGCAGGAACCAAGTAGATTTAGAAAGATTGCTAGAGGAGAGGTGGATCTTCGAGCTGCCAATGGTGCAAGGCTGGCTGTGTTGGCTATTGGTGATTACCACCTCTCATTTCCAACTGGGATGATTTTGGTTATACATAACTGTTATTATGTTCCTAGTGTTACCAAGAACATAATTTCTCTATCTTTTTTGGATCTGGATGGATTTATTTTCAATTTTGAAAATAAGGGTTGTCTCTTTTATAAGAACAATGTATGTTATGGTATGGAACATTTAAATAATGGTTTGTATTTATTAAATTACAAAAACCAAGTGTTGGAAATCGATAATTAAATAAACTCACATGACTCGTACATCACCCAGTTGTGGAATCACCATCTCGGTCATGTAAATTAGAAGTGTTTGACAAAACTCTACCAAGATGTCTATTTCGACTCTACTGAGCTAAAAAAACTTGATAGATGTCACATTTTTTTACAAGGTAAAATGAACAAGCCACCTTTCGGTGGACAAGGTGAAAGGGATACAGAGCTTCTAGGATTGGTGCACACAGATGTGTGTGGACCATTTCCAGTAGAAGCTAGAGGTGGATATTCTTACTTCATTACTTTTAGTGATGATTTGAGTAGATTTGGCTATTTCTAATTAATGAGGTATAATTCATAAGCCTTAGATAAATTTAAGGAATTCAAGAATGAAGTAGAGAATCAGCTTGGTAAGAATATAAAGAAACTTCGATTAGATCGAGGTGGAGAATATCTGAATCCAGAGTTCATCAATCTTCTATGGGAGTCTGGGATTCTATCTCAGCTCACTCCTCCTTATACACTATAGTGTAATGGTGTTAGTGAAAGGAGGAACCGCACCTTATTGGACATTGTGAGGTTGATGATGAGTCATGCAAATCTTCCATTATCCTTTTGGGGATATGCATTACAAATTGTAGCATACACATTAAACTGAGTACCAACTAAGGCGGAAAATAGAATTCCATCTGAGTTATGGAATGAAAGGAAACCCACTTTTTCACACACATGTGTATGGGGATGCGAGGCATTTGTTAATTCCTTCTCAGGAAACAAACTAGCACCTCGGGGAACAAAGTGTATCATTATAGGATATCCCAAGGAAACGAAAGGATATTAACTATATAACCCTTCAGACAAGAAAGTGACTATCACCAGATAGGTAATCTTTCTTGAGAGAGAGAACATCCTCAAAAGGATAGTGGGAGCAAGATTGAATTCGATGAATTTGATGCTCAAGATACATACGAGTTGGTACAAGAACAAGTTCCACAGGTCCCTGTGGAAGAGGATCCAGAAACACAAGTATTGCGTAGGAGCTCAAGAGAGGTAAGGAAACCAGAGAGATTTGGTTTCCTAGTCACAGAGTATGGTGAATAATTATTACTGGACAATGATGAACCTCTCTCCTACAAGGAAGTAGTGGAAATCCCAGATGCTATAACATGGCTAGAAGCTATGAATTCTGAAATGGATTCCAGGTATCAGAACCAAGTCTAGGTTCTGGTCGATGAGCCAGTTGATGTAAAGCCTATAGGATACAAATGGGTATTCAAGAGAAAACTGGACATGGAATTTCAAGTTATCACCTATAAATCAAGGATAGTGGCTAAAGGATTCAGACAACTTTAAGGAATTTACTATGATGAAACCTTCTCGCCAGTTTCCATGTTTAAATCCATAAGAATCATACTTTCCATAGCATCTTACCAAGACTACGAGATTCAGAAGATGGATGTCCAAACAGCATTCCTTAATGGGAACCTTCAAGAAGATTCCTATATGACACAACCAGAAGGTCTTGTGACACCAGGTAAAGCCAATCAGGTTTTCAAGTTGTAGAAATCCATTTATGGATTAAATCAAGCATCTAGTTCATGGAACATTTGATTTGATGAAGCCATAAAGGAATTTAATTTCATAAATAATGAATGTGATCCATGTGTTTATAAGTGGTTTAATGGGAAAGCAATCATTATCCTAGTAGTATATTTGGACGACATATTTCTTATTGGAAACGATGTACCAGCCTTACAGTCAGTTAAGGAGTGGCTAAAAAAATGTTTCTCCATGACGGACTTGGGTGAAGCAGCCTACATTCTAGGGATCAAGATCATTCATGATAGATCCAAGAAGCTACTTGGACTAAGTTAGGGTACATACATTGACCAGATACTAAAGATATTTAGTGTGGAAAATTCCAATAGGGGATTTGTTTCAGTGACACATGGCTTACATCTTTCTAAGAAAATGTGTCCCCAGACACAACAGGAGAAAGATATAATGAGTAAGATCCCATACGCTTAGGCTATAGGATCCATCATGTATGCCATTTTATGTATCAGGCTTGATGTTTCATATGCACTAAGCAGGGTAGGAAGATATCAAGAAGATAAAGGAGAACAACATTGGACTACTGTTAAGACTATCCTTAAGTTTCTGAGAAGAAATAAGGATATGTTCCTGGTGTATAGAGGAGATGAGGATCTTTTCATCAGAGGGTATGCTGATGCTAGTTTTTAGACAGATCATAATGATCTTAAGTCACAATCTAAATATGTTTTCTGTCTCAATGGAGGAGTTGTGAGCTAGAAGAGTTCAAAGCATCTAGTTGTCATCGATTCTATAGCGGAGTCTGAATATATAGCAGCTTCTGATGCAGCCAAGGAATCCATCTCGATTCAGAACTTTTTTCAGGAGCTTGATGTGGTGCCTATCAGTAAAGATCCTATCACGTTGTATTGTGATAATACTGAAGTGGTGGATCTTTCAAAATAACCAAGGTCACATAAATTGAAAAAGCACATACTTTGAAAGTATCACCTCTTGAGGGATTTCTATCAAAGGGGTAAAGTTGCAGTGAGCAGAGTGTCCACGGAAGAGAATGTGGCAGACCCCATGACTAAAGGCCTATCTTAGTAGAAGCATGAATATCATGTGAGAGATAGTGGGTTAATGGTTGTTAGCAATTGGCTCTAGTCCAAGTGGGAGTCTGTCGAATTTGGTGGACTAAAACCAAATACTTTTTACTTTATTCATTAATAAAAGCCTTATCACATCTTGATTGTTCTTCTGCGTGACAATGCATGTGATAATTTACTAAGGATACTTGTTTCATTAAAGGTTCTTGGTGGATCCCTACTATGATGAGAACCATGAAGTGCCATAACATTTTTCTTGAATATATGTTCTATGGCCGGATGATGTTATTTGAGGGACACAAATAATACAGGCCATTAAGGGTGAGGACTCATAAAACTTTGAGGCACCTTCTCATGGTGTGCTCCCTTGGTAATATCCAGGATGATATTATGAGAACGAGACCTTCCAGTAATAAATCCACATTTCATAGTGTCATTGTATGTTTCTATCTGCAGACATGTGTATTGGTCCTTAGACTTTAAGATTATTATTAATGGGTATTATAACTCGCGCACTTAGATGTATTGTTGAAAACTGTAACGACACACTATTCGCAGTGAGGTAGGATATGTTGGGTGTGTCACGAGTAATACTACCTTAATAGATAATGTAAGAAAGGATTTGTCCCTTCTGTTCCATAACGAATGTAGATATCTCAGGACCTTTGATGGAATTGAATTAGCCTAAATAAATCCATCTCCATGGTGAGGAATGGGCAAGTTCAATTCCAGAAATTCAAAGAAAGAATAATTGAGCACATGTATTGATGGCACTAGCATGCAACCTGCTAGATTTGATATATCATGACAAAGGGATTATATTACACGGTAATCATTCATATGAGGTGACATGTCAATGCAGCATCAACTGTTGTACCTCTCGAACCCCTCGTGGTTTAATTTTCATGATCACAATCACCCTCTTTTTTATCTAATCATGTTTTAAGTGTTTTTGGATGATAGGCTTAAATTCAGGGTGCCAAGGAATTGGGCCAAGAAGGCCAAGAAGGCAAAAAGCCAAAATGGACTGAAATTCAGTCCACCGGCCAACCGGTGGCTTCAACACCGGCCAGCCGATGGACCCTGGACAGAAGGCTGAGCCACTGCCTCAGCACCGGCCAACCGGTGGCCTCAGCACCGGCCAGCCGGTGGCACCCAGCCCAAACAGTGGAAGCTACTGCCTCATCACCGGCCAACCGGTGGCCTCAGCACCGGTCAGCCGGTGGCACCTGCACAGAAGAGGAAGCTACTGCCTCACCACCAGCCAACCGGTGGCCTAAGCACCGGCCAGCCGGTGGAGCCTGAGCCCGAACCCTCCTCCATTTTGCACACACCGGCCAACCGGTGGCTCTGTACCGGTCAGCCGGTGGAGCCAGTCAAACTAGCCGTTGGGCTTTTGACCAGCCTGTCCACTTGCCTCCCAACGGCTCCGAAAGCCTCTCCAACGGCTCCAAAGGCCTCCAACGGCCATATGAGGGTTCCCCCTCTATAAATAAAGGACCTTGATCCCCCGGAAGCCTAAGGAACAACGTCGGAACAATTGTGAAGCCAACAGACACATTTCTCATCATTTGGCGAACCTCCGGCGGATTGCTCCAAGGGAACCCCAATTGCTCCAACACAATTCCACATCCAAGGAGCATCACCAAAGAAGCTTGGGAGTGCACGTCTTCAACTCCAATCATCCATTGGCGCCCAAGGCTTCTCCAAATACGGTTTTTATTGTTTATTCATTTTGAGCTTAAATTTGGGTTTGTGCCTACAAACCCCAACTCTTTCTCTCATCCTTTCTTTTGGGTTTTCACATCACCTTTAAGGTGTGAAGAGGTTAGTCAAGCCTTACCTTTCAAAAGGCTTTAATCAAAGGTGAGCTAGCCTTCACCTGTAAGAAGGCTTGTGGGTTCTTGGTCAACCATTGAAAGCAAGTGGGTTCTTGCATAACCATTAAAAGCAAGCTGTAATAGGTGAGCTAGCCTTCACCTGTAAAAAGGCTAGTGGGTTTCTTGCTAAAACCATTGAAAAGCAAGCGGTAGAATCTCTCAACGGTTGAGTTGGGAGCGGAGACGTAGGCCGGGTTTTTGGCCGAACTCCGTTATCAATTCTTGTGTCTTGCCTCTTTATTTCCGCTGCACCTTTAACTTTGATTTTAATTTGTTAATATTTTTTTAAAAGGCAATTCACCCCCCCCCCCATCTTTCCATCACTCCCTTTTTCTCCGCCCAACAATTGGTATCAAAGGAAAAATTTGAGTAATACCTTCACCGGTTTCAAATTCAAGATCTTTTTGTGATGGCCTCAACCTCTTTCGCCCCCGAAGGCCTTTCTTTGGGTCGTGCTCCATTTTTTGATGGAACCGACTATAATTATTGGAAAACCCGCATGACTAATTTTCTTAGAAGTATAGGTTATCCTATTTATAAAATTGTCATGCAAGGTTACACTCTCTCTTCCCCCGATGAATCCAAATGGACTCAAGCCGATATTAAAAATTTCGAGCTTGATGGCAAAGCCATGAACGCTCTACATTGCGGCCTTGACCGAAATGAGTTCAATCGAGTTTCCACATGCACTACATCACACGAAATCTGGAAACTTTTGGAGGTTACCCATGAGGGGACCAACAAAGTAAAGGATACTCGATTAGATATGTTTCGTCAAGATTTTGAATCATTCTCCATGAATCCAAATGAATCTATTTCTGAAATGTTTACTCGTTTTACTGATGTTTGCAATGGTAGAAAATCTCTTGGAGATAATATTTCTGCAGAAACAATGGTCAAGAAGATCCTATGGATCCTACCAAGCTCATGGGCTCCAAAGGTAACGGCAATCCAAGAAGCCAAGGACATCAAGAACATGTCGGTCGAAGAACTCATCGGATCCCTCATGACTTATGAGATCACCATGAGGAGGCAAGCTGAAAAGGAAGGCAAACCAATCAAAACTCCAAAGAACATCGCCTTCAAGGTACAAAAATAAGAAAGCTCATCCTCCTCCTCATCTTCTTCCTCTTCAAGCGGCGATTCCGAAATGGAGAACCTTTCCCGCAAGATGCACAAGTTCATGAAGAAGCACAAGAAGAAGAAGGCCCGTAAGGCTCAATCCAATGAAAAATCCGAGCCCAAGGTAAAATGTTACGGGTGTGGCGAGAAAGGACATTACAAGCCCAATTGCCCACTCAACAAGAAAAAGGCCAAGAAAAAGGAGAAGAAGAAGGCTTTCAAGGCCACATGGAGTGATAGCTCCACATCCTCCTCCTCCTCCTCAAGCGACAACGGTAACAAATGCCTAATGGCATTTCATGAGGTAACATCTTCCGAATCCTCTTCCTCTTGTTCTTAAAATTCAAATTCTTTAAATAATTTATCCTATGAGGATCTCCAACACGCAAGAGATCAATTGGAGGAAGGTTTTCATGAACTTTCTTCCAAATTTGTTACTTTAAAAAAGAATTTCAAAAAACTCTCTTCCGAAAAAGAACAACTTCTCAAAGAGAAGGAAGAGTTGACCCTCAAAATCCAAAATCTTCCCGATATTGATTCCATGGAATCAACTATCAAAGATTTAAGGGAATCCCTAGCCAATTTCACCCAAGGGGAACAAAATTTGACCAAACTCCTCGGTTCCCAATGCGTAGCTAGAACCACCGAAGGGCTTGGCTATTCCAAGCAAGCTTCCTCCTCCCATGCACCCACTATTTTTGTAAGGGGGAGCTCTCAAAACAAATTTTGCAATTATTGTAAAAAACCCGGGCACTTAATTTATGAGTGCAATTGTAAAAATGCCCGGTATGGCCGCCCCAAAAGTATTTTCTTTAATGATGAATTTTTTAGGAGAAGACCCGCCACTAGACAAGTATGGATTGAAAAATCCCTCTTAGCGAGTCTCTCCGGGCCAAAATTTGTCTCGGTTTCAAACACCTCTCCCCGGTGATTTGTTGTTTTATTTAGGGGGAGTTAGGTTTGTTTAAGCATTTTTGTTTTATTCAAAATTTTCGATTCAAACTTTCAATTTCAACACTTGGTTTCAAATTTTTTAATTTCAATTTGTTATTCAATTTCTTGATTCAAAACTTTCAATTCAAATTTCAAAAATTTCATTTGGTTTAAAATCTCTATCTTGTTTTCCAAACTTATTCCCTCAATCAAGTTTTATGCCCCGTGCTATTTTGATAATCACAAAGGGGGAGAAATTCTTGGTTGATTGGGGGAGAAATCCTTTAAAGCTTGCTTTTCATTTCATTTTCTACATTGTTTGTTTTGGTGATTGTGATCATCAAAATAGGGGGAGATTGTTGTACCTCTCGAACCCCTCGTGGTTTAATTTTCATGATCACAATCACCCTCTTTTTTATCTAATCATGTTTTAAGTGTTTTTGGATGATAGGCTTAAATTCAGGGTGCCAAGGAATTGGGACAAGAAGGCCAAGAAGGCAAAAAGCCAAAATGGACTGAAATTCAGTCCACCGGCCAACCAGTGGCTTCAGCACCGGCCAGCCGATGGACCCTGGATAGAAGGCTGAGCCACTGCCTCAGCACCGGCCAACCGGTGGCCTCAGCATCGGCCAGCCGGTGGCACCCAGCCCAAACAGTGGAAGCTACTGCCTCATCACCGGCCAACCGGTGGCCTCAGCACCGGTCAGCCGGTGGCACCTGCACAGAAGAGGAAGCTACTGCCTCACCACCGGCCAACCGGTGGCCTAAGCACCGGCCAGCCGGTGGAGCCTGAGCCCGAACCCTCCTCTATTTTTCACACACCGGCCAACCGGTGGCTCTGTACCGGTCAGCCGGTGGAGCCAGTCAAACTAGTCGTTGGGCTTTTGACCAGCCTGTCCACTTGCCTCCCAACGGCTCCGAAAGCCTCTCCAACGGCTCCAAAGGCCCCCAACGGCCATATGAGGGTTCCCCCTCTATAAATAAAGGACCTTGATCCCCCAGAATCCTAAGGAACAACGTCGGAACAATTGTGAAGCCAACGGACACATTTCTCATCATTTGGCGAACCTCCGGCGGATTGCTCCAAGGGAACCCCAATTGCTCCAACACAATTCCACATCCAAGGAGCATCACCAAAGAAGCTTGGGAGTGCACTTCTTCAACTCCAATCATCCATTGGCGCCCAAGGATTCTCCAAATACGGTTTTTATTGTTTATTCATTTTGAGCTTAAATTTGGGTTTGTGCCTACAAACCCCAACTCTTTCTCTCATCCTTTCTTTTGGGTTTTCACATCACCTTTAAGGTGTGAAGAGGTTAGTCAAGCCTTACCTTTCAAAAGTCTTGAATCAAAGGTGAGCTATCCTTCACCTGTAAGAAGGCTAGTGGGTTCTTGCTCAACCATTGAAAGCAAGTGGGTTCTTGAATAACCATTAAAAGCAAGCTGTAATAGGTGAGCTATCCTTCACCTGTAAAAAGGCTAGTGGGTTTCTTGCTAAAACCATTGAAAAGAAAGCGGTAGAATCTCTCAACGGTTGAGTTGGGAGCGGAGACGTAGGCTGGGTTTTTGGCCGAACTCCGTTATCAATTCTTGTGTCTTGCCTCTTTATTTCCGCTGCACCTTTAACTTTGATTTTAATTTGTTAATATTTTTTTAAAAGGCAATTCACCCCCCCATCTTTCCATCACTCCCTTTTTCTCCTCCCAACATCAACTTCTTTCTCTTGGGTGCCTTGACCCGTTGCTAGACAGTAATCTTGTACTTTAGGTAAGCCAGCCTAATGGCAATGATAAAGAGGCCTAGAGGGTCACACACTAAGTGTGTCCATGTATCTGAGTAAAATATTAATTTAACACGTTAAATAAATATTATTACCTACTGTGGGTGAATAATTATTTAAGGATGCAAGATCACATTTATTTCGACACTAGTTATTCAAGGGAATATATTGTGAATGAAACAATATATATTTTTTAGTGAGTAATTTAGTTACATTTATTTAAGAAATAAATATCCATTACTCAAGGACTAATAAATTTTGTGGATTAAATAAAGAAAAATGGAAAATAAAAGTACACACCGTGTATATTGAATATACACATCGTGTAATTTTATAGAAAACGAGTACACGTCGTGTATTAATGATTACACGGTGTGTAGTTTTTCCAGTTGGGATTTTGAAGAAATAATATCGTTTTATTAAATGATATTTATTATAATCAGTATGGGCGCATGTTAAGGAATTAATCATTCGACATGGGGGGTTTTTAATAAGAGTTATTGAAATAAATAAAATGTATAACGCATTTATTTATTGTCATAACTTTATAACCTCAAACCTGATTCTAAATATCCCCACAACCCCAACACTTTTCCCCAATCATTATGCACAACAATTATGGAGATTTCTCTCAAGGCCAAAAGAACTCTTTACTCCATGAATGCTCTCAAGACCGAGAGAGATCCACCACCACCAGATCAAGGCGGTTGGAGGCGGACATCGCAAGTGAAGGTTCTTTTGCGCTAGCACCTAGAGATCCCTTCGGCAATGTCCAGAGATATGCGGAGCACATGTTGATCACTGCTATAGGAATCATATACTTTGATTCTACAACACAATGATAGATCACACCAAATCGTGACCAGAGACATCATCAAAGAAAGAATTCCATCAAGGTAATTCTTGTCAATTAATTAAATTAATTATAACCAATATATGATGATCCTATATCTATGGTTCCAGGACTCCTTCTTTTGTTTTTCATTATTCATTATATTCTGAAGATCCAGCATTTTACATCATGACGGATCTCAGATTGATCGTTGTTAATGCTAAAATTTAAGTTGAGAGACCCACCAACGCGCTTCTGATGCACCCAGAACCTACATTTATATCATGCTTACACTATTTTATTATTATTACTTATCTATTGTTATCCACTCTAACATGAGAGAATAGTCTCCCCATTGAAACACCCTAGGCCCAAACCGTTAGTTAGCGTCCTTTGGAGTATGGGGAGGAATGCTTGAGGACATGTGGCCCACCAGCTTCGGGTAAACTCTGAGTGGAACCCGAGTCAGGACATCATAATTACCCCTCATTATTAGGTCACTTTATTATATTAATCTATGTTCTATGACAGCACCAATATCTTCTACAACTTATCATATATTCCTTGCTAAGCTTTGGGATATGAGGAGGTAGTTAGAGGACCTTCATGAGAAAAGTTTTATCAGGACCAATGTATCCCCATGGGCAATGCCCATGTTCTCAAAGAAGTTATATGGGATCTTGAGGCATTGGGTTGACCATCATTATCTAAACTAAGTGACAGTCAAGTACAAATACCCTCTTTTAATGATCAATGATCTATTATACTTTTTGAAGGGATTAAATTATTTCTTGAAGATTGATCTAAGATATGGATATCATCTATTTTTGGTTCATGATGAGGATATCTTAAAAATGGTGTTCTGGTATCCCTACGAACATTAAAAGTTCTTAGTGATGCCCATTGGTAATACGAATTCACTAGTTTTGTTCACTGGACTCATGAACTGTATCTTTCAGCCCTTCTTAAAATAGTTCATGGTAGTCTTCATCGATGACTTACTTATTTAATTAGTATCATAATTCCAACATGAAAAGTACATAATTATGTTTCTAGACTTACTCTGAGAGTATCAACTATATTTTAAGATCTCAAATCTAAATTCTAGATTAAGGAGGTCCACTTTTGGGGTCATGTTTCTCAAAGGATGGAGCAGCACTGGACCCAATAAAGATTTAGGATTTACTATCTTGGTGTATGCCTGAGATAGAATTTTAGGTGCATGGTTTCCTTAGGATGGTTGGGTATTATTGGTGGTTAATAGTTTACATTTCTAGGATCACATATCCCTTGACTATCTTGGCTCAAAAGGGGTAGACATTCTTTTGGTCCAAGAGAAATCAAATAGCCTTTGAGGAGATGATGTAGAGACAATATAGTGCTTCTATATTGATACTTTTAAAGGATAAAATTGAGTATATGGTGTTATGTGATTCTTATAGAGTTGGGATTGTATGTGTGTTGATGAAAAAGTAGGAGATGATTTCTTATGGGTCAAGGAAACTAATAAAACAAAATCATATTTATGACACCCATGACTTAATGTTGATAGCAGTAGTGTGATTCCTAAAAACTTAGAGGCACTACCTTCTGGGTGTGTGGTTTATAGAATACACATACCACTAAATTCTTAGGTATATATTTACTTAGAGAGATATCAACCTGAGGCATAGGTGATGGATGGAGTTCCTATAGTATTGTGACTTTGATATAGTCTATACTATAAGAAATGGATGTGTGGTGGCATATTCCCTTAGCAAGAAATACCATTATCAAATAATTTGACATCCATTAGAGTATCTAGCCTCCTTTTAGTTATCATTTTTGGATGAGGGAAGAGTGTAATACCTCTGATCAAGGATAGTGAACCATCTACTTCTTCAACAAGTGAGGGTGGATTAGTTTGGATATATTAATTGTGAGATGTTACATGATTGGATATTCTTAGGTGATGCAGTATATGGATTTTATGAATGTGGGGAGAATTTCATACTTCTTTGATAATGGATGGTAGTCCTAGTCATGCTGAGAGAGGTGTTATTAAGGGAGTTCCACATTTCACCCTTGGAAATATATCTTGGAGTGTCATAGATTTACTTGGACCTATGATTCTAGTTTTGGTGGGAAAGAATAATGAAAATTGTTTCCAAAAAAAATTCTATATGCCCCACTTGTTAGCAGGTGAAGCCAAAGCACTAGATCCGAGTGGGTTTGTCACTACCCAATGAGGTTCTATAGTGGATGTGAGATAATATATAAATGGATTTTATAATGATGATTTTTATATCAGTGAGAGTTCATGATGCTATTATAGTGATTATTGATTGAATGATGAATTCATACCACCTCTTTGTTATCTCAGAATATAGTTCATGGGATATTTTGGGGTTCCTATATGTAGAAGAGATAATTAAGATTTAGGGTGTACACTTGATGATCATCTCCATAAAAGAATCTTGACTGATATCCCATTTGTGGAGAGTCTTGAAGTATGTGTTCAAGACCTAGTTAAGGATGATTAAATTGTTCCATATTTAGATATATGTCCAGATAGATCAAACCATTCAGGTTCGTTAGGACATGTTGAGGGATTTGATGTTATACTTGGGTTGAAGCTGTGAAGACCAGTTTACCCTTGTGGATTTCACCTACAAAAACAAATATTACTCAACTATCGACATGGGACCATTTGAGGCTCAGTAAATATAACCTTTTAGGTTACCCATATATAGGATGATGTTGGGAAAGTCATCAATAATGTGTCAAAATCTGGTGCGAGTGATGATAGAGAAGGTTTGGGTGATTCAGGAGCAGATGAATACCACTTATAGTCATCAAAAATCCTACACAAACCATCGGTAGTGGCATTTAGAGTTCATGTAAGGAGTCCATGTATTCCTAAATTATTCACCTCTATGAGGATTGTGAATATTTGGTTGGGGTGGGAAACTACCCTAGAAATTCATCTGTCTGTTCAAAATTATAAATAGAGTGGTCAAGGTTTCATACCATTTTGTGTTTCCCCTGCAATTGGATTGGGTGCATGATGTATTCCATGTGTTTCAACTGAGGTGATACATACATGATTCTTTATACATCATTGACTGGGGAAATCTAGAGATCGATGACGGTGCCACTTTTTTTTAGCACTTGGTGATGATTTTGGATCGATAGAAAAGTACCCTTCATGGATGATAAATTCCACCAGTGTACATCCTTTGAAAAATATGAGAACCACCTGGAGTGATCAGTGGATCATGATATCCTGATTTAGGTTCATTATTCTCACCTATTTGAGTATATTTTTCTTTTTAGGGTGAAAATCCTTAAATATGGGGATGATGTAAAGATTTTGTTTTTTCACATTTGACCCCTTAAAATATTTCTAATAATAATTTTGAGTTTAGTCACGGATCTGTAATTGATATGAAGGTGTTGTGAAGACTGCTATTAGTGTATTAAAAAAAATTATCTCACATGCATACAAATTCATGCATTATTATTTTTATTATAACCAGAGTATTGAATGAGAAAAATAAGAAAATAGTTGAGTTTTCAACATGGGGTTAACCCAAATAATGATATAAGTTCTATTTTTATCAGGTCCTACAGTAGTTCATTATCACGAGCGGAGTTAAAGGAATAAATTAAATAATTAATTAAAATTTTTAATTAATTCTTTGGCCTAATAATTCCTCTATATAAAATTATTTTAAGTAGATATTTGGTATTATATACACAACCCCAAGAGCATTGAGAGGATCATTTATGGTATAATTACCTTGGTGTGTTGATTATGGATAATCTGATGATAATGAGAAATTCGACAAAATTTCTTATGGAATCAGAATCACTTCATTCTTCACTAGTGAAGGAAGAATTGATAAGGTAAGTAATTATTATTTATTAATTGTATCCTTCCTTTATATTTTCAATCATGGATTAATTGTCTCCATCTGCATTCACTACAAAAAAAACAGGCCTTAAATAGTGTTGGAATATGCCTTTATCTATGCTTAAAAAGTGTTGACTACTGCAATGAGTTTAAGAGGCCAAGGATTTTATCAGTGATAGAAAATCACTGATAAATTGGTTCTTTATTAATACTAAAAATCAATGAAAATTCATCCTTTTATCAGTTCTTTAGAAGAACTGATAAAATAAACCATTTATTAAAGCATTTATTTAGCACTGATAAAGGATTCCTTTATCAGCACTAATAAATGTGTTGATAAAGTGACCCTTTACCAGTGCTTCTAAAAGAAATGATAAAAAATTTCTATCAAGAACCAAACTGGTTACCCTAGTAACTTGATAACCAAGTCGGACCTGACATAGCTCGAAGGGTGTTCCCGATTCCCATGGGTCAGTGACAAGCACCTTGCATCATACAATAAGAAAGTGGGAATGAATTATCCACAAATAATAGTTGAAGAAAGACAAGAAAATTAATATTCATACAAAATAAACTCCATTGACAGTAATGTACCAAAATTCAAAAAGGAATTAAATCCAAAATTACTACTACCCAAATACCAAAATAGGGAAAAACAACCCAAGTTCCTAAGCACACAACTTACCAGGTATAAGAAATTCAAGTTTAGAGGGAATGGAGGTTTTCCCAATTTTAATGCCAAAACCAATTCAAATATCCCAATTCACTGAAATTAGGTTTTATCAAATCAATTGAAAGCATGTTTGATCAATTGAATTTAAATAAACAATTGAAATAAATCAAGAAATTCAAGTTTAATCAATTTGGCCAAACAAAATGGAATCACCTACCTTTTTCCTGAAAACCAACACTCGGAACGGAACCCATCAATGAGAACAAAGATATAGAAGACCTAGAAACTTAACCTAGAAAAGAGATCCAATAGTACTGAGTATAGATCCATCAATTTCAAGATGATCCATTTAAATCCTGAGGAGGACAAAGATAGAAAGATAAATAATGAAGAGAACACTTAACTAGGAATCCACACCACAAGAGCAACGAATATCAAACACTGAATGAAGGAACCCAGAAGGATTGGAGGGCTCTAGGATCACTTAGTGAAGGATTTGGGTTGAGAGAAACAAAACTAGAGAGGAGAGGAAAAGAGGATCTCATTCATACTTCCAGTTTAAAAACTGCAGTAGAGGTATTACACAATGTGTAACCCCTATCCACATCATGAAATATTTAATTTTCATAACAGTTGAAAAACACATTGTTTCAAATTAAAAAATAATCATTAATAAGATCACGACATGTAATTACTCATCACATTGTGTAACTTTCATGGTATTAAACATTCATGGTGTGCACCCAGTGACCATTAGACATCATGTATCCTAGTTACATGGTGTGTAACCTTATAGAAGCCTTCACAAAAGGCCAGTTAAAGACGAGAGTCTAAAAAATCTCTCACTTCACCATTATATGTATCCTCTCAATTCATTCTCAACCCTACCCAATAAAAAAAAAGGAAAAAACCATGGAAAGGTTAAATTCATACCTGTCATATTGTAAACAGTATGTTACAACCTCCCCACCATAAAAACTTTTTGTCCCCATAAATCCTATAAAAAATATTTTATGCCAAAAAGATGAGTCCACTGCTCTCTCAGCAGTGCCTCACATTCCCATGTCTCATGATTATCAGAAGCATGCTTCGATAGCACATGAACCAAAGGTATCATCCTCCCACGAAGTACCTTGGTCTCAAAATATACTATCCTAGTTGGCCGCTCAATCAAAGATAAATCAGGTTCAATCTCAAGATCACTCCAGTTCAGAAGCTGAGATGAATCAGAAAGATAATTTCTCATCTATTATACATGGAACACATTATATATCGACGTCAGCTATGGTGGAAGTTCTAAATAGTATGAAACTTTCCCCACCTATTATAAAACCTCAAAAGGTCACACAAAATGAGGAGAAAGTTTACATTGATTCCCAATACATCGATAATCCAACCAGGGTATACTTTTCAAGAATTTCTGGTCACCAACTGAGAATTCCAAAGTTCTATAGTGATGATCAACATAAGACTTATATTTACTTTGTTCCATAAATTTTCTCTGACGAATTAACTGGATATTTGTTATCATCTCATGGACCAACTTGGTCCAACCAAGTAACTTTCACCAATCTCTGACCAACAGAATGGATCTTTACAAGGTTGGACATACAAGGCCACAAAAGGTTTCATTCGGGTCGTAGACTAGTAACTATTGTTATAAGAAAACTCAATCAGTCCCAAGTGATCATCCCAACCCCCCCCCCCCCAATGTTAAGAACACAATCATGAATCATATACTTAAGAATCCATATATATTGCTTTGTCTGGACATTTGACTATGGATGGTAGACCATGATCAAATGGACCTGAGATCCAAGTGCCTCCTGATGGCCTCTCCAAAAGTTAGAAGTGAACCGAAGATCCCTATCAGAGTCTATAGCAGATGGAAATCTGTGAAAATGAACAATCTCTTTCACATAGAGATTTCCCAACTTCTCAAATTAGGTTTTATCAAAAATGGGTATGAAGTGAACTAATTATTTCATCCTATCAATAATAACTCATATTGCATTATTCTTTATCTTAGTACGAGGAAACTCAACCATAAATTCCATATAGATTTCATCCCACTTCCAAGTAGGGATTGAAAGTGGCTAAAGTAAACCCAAAGGTTTTGGATGATTGGCCTTAACCTGTTGGAATGTATAATAGTGGAAAACAAACTCAGTAATGCCTCATCTCATGTCTATACACTAGAACTACCGCTATATATCATAGAACATCTTACTTGTTCCTGGGTGTACTGCCAGTAGGAATTATAAAAATCCCCCATTTTAGACTTTATTGTTTGTAATGGAACAAAAAAATGATCCTAGTAGAATAGAACACCCTCTTTGCAGAACGAACACTGGGAAACTATCTCCCCACCATAAATAGATTCTCTAATTCTACGGAATTCATCATCAAGCTCTTGATCCAGAAGAATCATTTCTAGAAGAGTGGAAGTCAACTGAACGTTGGCTAAAGAAACTTCTTCCCCTTTCAACTGATCAAATAGATCATCAATCCATGAAAATGGATAATTTTTATTCATCAGAACTCTATTTACATTTCATTAATCCACACATAATCAAAGAGAACCATCAGCTTTCATAGTGAAGAGAACGGGCACCACCCAAGGTGACGTACTCTGGTGTATAAAGCCTTTCTTAATAAGATCATCCAATTGGGTTATCAGCTATTTCATTTCTCCTAAATCCTTATGGTAAGTGGGAATATAAGTTTGTTGATTACCAGGCATTAATTCAATGGAAAACACGACCTCCATTACCGGTGTAAAACCAAAAAAATAAGAAGGAAACATATTGGTAAACATGATGAAAACTAGAGGGAGATCACCACTCAAATATTCTTACTCCAAATAAAAAAAACACTAATATTACTTTCCACAACTCTGGATAAGAATGTTTGGCTCTTCTCGACATTGGGACCCATTCTTTTTAGAAGAAAAGAGACACACCATTAGGTGTAGTAAGGTAGACCCACAAAAGATAACAATCAATCCAAAATTTATTGTCAATGAGACAATATGTTATGAAAATAACATCAAGAGGTTTCATATCTAGGAATAGAAAACTTCAATCCAGCTCGACATCTAACATTGATAAGACACAAGCGGAACTACAAATACCTTGCTCTCTCTTTTTTCCAAGGGGTTTAGTAATATACATTACATAAGATAAAATATCTATCAAAAGATTTAGAATATTAACAATAAATGAATGAGATAAGACAGTATCAAATAGAGTAATAAAAAATGATGAAGCTATAGTAATGGTTCCTCTTACAGTTGTTGGTCCCATGTATGATTCCTTTGGAGACTCTTTCACTATGTGAATTAGATTCATTTTGGATGTCTATGGATAGAATCTTTTTATACATGAAGCATCTAATTTCCCCATAGATTTAGGATGATTTGATGATTATATTCCACTAAAAGAAGTACAAAAGATATGGCAGAATCTATATAAGTGTCTTGTATATCTATAAGAGTTATAGTTCTTTGGCACCTCAGTGCAATCCCTCTTAGAATTTCCCATATTTCCACACTAATAGAAAATAAAAGGACTTCCTCCTATCATTGTAAGAAGTCTAGAATAACCCTATCATCGAAAACTAATGTGAGAATCATCATGCATCTGCTTTACCTTGAAGGAACTGGTGATGCCATTGAGAGAAAAAGGAACTCCCATCAACCCTGACTTTCTGGATAGGTCCAACTCAACCATCATCGGCCTATCCAGCGCATCAAAATAAGTGGGATGATTTAGCAAGAAAACCTAATAATGGATATTTGATCAAAGTCCCAAATCAAACTATTCAGCCTTCATAATATAATTAGAAACAATCTCAGGTGAAAACTACACTACCTCAACAAATAGATTTGAATACTTGTTCATGGTTCTCTTGACCTTCTCAAGCTTGAAAAAAATCCACAATAATGGACAACACCATTAACTTTGGATAAAACTGGTTGGTGGAACGAAATTTTATGTCTTTCCATGCTAATCCTTCATGTTTCTTTTTATTAGGTCCACTAGGTTGAATACCCTGAGAGGGGGGGTGAATCAGGGTATGGTAGATTAAAAATTTCTCCCTTTTGGATCTTGTGTTGTTGTTAGAAAAAACTCAATTCTCTCTCCCTCCCATGGTAATATACATACTAATATGAAATCATGCACAGGACACAATTATTTTTACTTGGTTCACCCTCACTGGGATACGTACAAGGAGAATACAACGATAATGTGTGGATGTACCAAATTCACTAAGGCTTACGTCCAATAATGAGTATAATGTTTGGGCTATATCATCTATGCCCAGACTCACTACCTTTATAAGGTTTAGGGTCTACTCAATACATTCCCAAGGGTCACTCCCTATGCCTCTTTCTCAGACTCATTGTCGGTGGAAAGGGTCACCATCTTCCTCTTCCTTCACTCACTACTCTTGGAAAGGAATCCACTCACAATTTATCGACTTGTAGGTCAAACAAAGTTTATGGACATGTAGGTCCCTTCATTTTCATGAATTCCTGCATCCTCAACTATAGGTAGATGCTCTATTGAAGTTCCATTTTCATCCATAGATGAAGTCCACCTTCCTGGGTACTGTTAGGTACTGGAAAATACTTTCGAAAACTAAATTGAATCTTTCGTAAGCATCCTTGTGCAAATCACAAACCACTTTCCTCTCTTGTGTACTGAGTACCAGGTTTGGTACATGAACCACCTACTCCACATACTACAGCCTCTTCTGTGAACCTCCTAGGTTTGTGGAATGCCTCTTCCACGAACCTTCTCTGTCCACAGACTGCCTCTATCGTGAACCTCCTCTGTCAGCGGACTCCCTCTACCTTTTCTATCACATACAACTCCCGCATACCGACTCCACAAACCTCCTCTGTGAAACCCCTCCTATCTATGAACTGTACTCTATTCACAGATTTCCTTTTCTTCCACATAAAAGATTTCATCCTCTATGTATTGGAATTCTTTTGTGGGTTAAGAATTCCCACAAACACCTTCAGAGCGAACCACTTTCGCCTTCGTGAACCTCCCTATAGCCTTCGTGAACCACTTCATCCATCACGAACTTCCTTCAGCATTTTCCGAAATCCCAGAGCAAAATATTTTCTCTAATGAAGTTCAATCTCCACAGTAATCGGTGGGGTTAGTGATTCTTATATAGTAAAAGATACCATCTTAATTTACTGAATAAATATTTACCAAATATTGATTCGATACAGCCCCCACCACGTACCGAACCTTCAGCCACCGCGAACTGCAAGCCATCCACAAACCATTTTCCTTCACGGTCTGTGTACCTTTTTGGCTCCTACATGGCCGATTTACTCTACCGACTTCAGACCATCTGTGTACCACACCGCTATCCACCGTGAACCAATTTCGGTTTCATGAACCGCATCCACGTACTGTTTCCACTGCCTGGTACGTGGTCATGCACCCTTCCCAGACATGGTATGTGATCTATGTCCCAGGTTCCTCAATCCTATTCCTTTGCAGATTTTATTCTCCATTATTCACACAAATTCACGATTTTGAGGCCCAAAAATTTGGAAAACATTGGGAAACTGCACCACCTTAAAAACATATCTTTGGCAAACACCAACCATTCTCATTTTTGGTCATCTGGCTTTGTCAACAAACACAATCACACCCAAAAGATTCCGAGAGGACGCCTTGAGGGATTTTTTCCCAACAATATCCCCCTTTGGGTTTGTTGACAACTCTTCTCATAACAATTCTACGGATTTTGATACCTCATTAATACGCCTTCAATATTAAACCATAATTCTCTTCACGTGATTAAGATATAGATTAAGGATTTACTCAAAACATACTCTAAGCCCACATGAGAAATGCTCGGATTAAGAAAAAAGAGTAAATAAAAAGTTCATAAAATGATCACATCATTTCTGTCACCAATTGTTGATACCAAACTGATACCAATTGCTGAGTGTTGGAAACCTTCTAACACCATTCCACAACTACTCATCTACTTTTATCATGATCCTAAACTTTCATGATATCTATTGTTTGATCAATCACTTCTAGCATCGTCGGATTTAATGCTCCCCCTATGTTATAGCTCCTCTAAATAGCTTCATCTTAGCTTCAACTCCCCCTATCTCGCTGCTCCACTTAGTAGATTCTCCCCGTGTCTTTTCTCCCCCTAGAATAGTTATACTTTCTCCCCCTTTTTCAACGAACCCAAAGGGAACTTCAAGGTTTTCTTCAACAGGGTAAAGAACACATATTAACACATTAGGGAAAGACAAATTATACCTCAGGGAGAGGGGGACCCACATCCATACTTTTTCAAGTGTGGGGATTTGACTGGACTCCCAGAGCCAGTCGATGCCATTAAACGCTTCTTTGGGTAAGGCCTTCGTAATAATATCTACAACTTGTTGTTCTGTTGGAACATACTAAAACAAAACAAGCCCTTCCTCTACCTTCTCCTTGATAAAATGATATTTGATTTCAATGTGATTTGTCCTTGAGTGATGCACTGGATTTTTGCTCAGATTTATAGCACTTGAATTATCACAATGAATTCCAATTGGAGATTTCACTTTAATTCCCATATCTTAAAGTTTTTTCTTTATCTATAATAGATGTGTGCAAGCTTGAGTAGATGCAATGTATTCAGATTTTGATGTGATTAATGAAATGAAATCTTGTTTCTTTCTTAACCAAGAAATACACAACCCTCTAAGATGAAAGGAACCTCCTGATGTTTATTTCTTATTATCTGTTGAACCAGCCCAATCCTCATCTGTATATCTCAATAACTCTGGATGATATTTTTCATTATACATTAGTCCAAGATCCACTGTGCCCTTGATATACCGAAGAATTTTTTTACTATAATCATGGGGCTCTCTTTCGGATTACTTTGATACCTTGCTGATTTACATGTGGAAAACACAATATGAGGCCTTGTCATTGTCAGGTACAACATACTTCCAATGATTTGCCTATATTTTGTGGTATTAACTGCCTTACCTTCATTATCCCGTGATAGTTTCATTTGAGTAGCAACTGGAGTCTTCATCTCTTTGTAATTATCCATTCCAAATATTCTCAAAACCTCCTTGGAATATTTAGATTGAGAAATAAAAGTTTCATTCCTTCCTTGCATCACTTGTAAGCCAAGGATAAATGTCAGCTCACCAATCATTCACATTTCAAACTCGCTTTTCATGAATTCTGAAAACTGTCAACATTGTGCTTCATTTGAACCACCAAATATTATTTCATCGACAAAAACAAGTACAGATATCCTTTGACTATTTCCACTGTTGAAATAATGATTGTAATCAACTCAACCATGCTGGAAACCAAGCTTCTTTAGAAACTAATCAAGCCTTGAATACCATTATATTGGTGCTTGATTCAAACCATATAAATCCTTCTTCAGCCGACAGTCTCTGTTTTCATATACATGAATGAAAAAACCATTATTCTTATCAATGTAAACTTATTCTTCTAAAACCCCATTTAGAAATGATGACTTGAAATTCATCGGAAAAACTTTAAACTTTCATTTCAAAGCTATGGCCAGAAAGAATTTGATTGTCTCCAGCCGTCCAATAGGTACAAATGTTTCATCAACATCAATACCCTCTATTTGAGAGTACCCTTTTCACACCAGGCGTTCTTTGTTTCAAATGAAAACACCATCTTCATTCATTTTATTATAAAAGACCCACTTTTTTCTGATAACATTCTTGTCTCCTGGTCTCGAAATTATTATACACATATGATTCTTCTCGATTTGGTCAAGATCATCATTCATTGATTGAACTCAATTATCATCTACAGCTATTTCATCAAAACATTTAGGCTTCACTTGTGATAAGTATGATCCTTGTTATAGAGACTCCATCCTTCTTATCTGCACTGGTGCTGTGTAGTCACCAATTATGTTCTTCCTATCAATTTCAGCTCTTCTTACTGGTCTTTTAGAAGAAACTGATTTATTCTCATCATTTGAGTCTTCTTCTAAATCAATATCTAGAGCTGGAGCATCTCCTAATCTGCTTATCTCTTCATCGATATCCTCGTGAGTCTGATCATGTATTTTTTGAAGATTCTTTTCATTTTCTACAATAGTCACATCATGACTTTCAACTATCTTTCCCAATCTCTTATTGAAGCATTTATACACTTTTCTTTTCTTTGAGTAGCCTAATAATATCCCTTCATCCCCACAAGATTCAAATTTCCTATGTTTCTACTTATTGAGAATGAAACCTTTACTTTAGAATATTCTAAATTACTTCAATGATGGCTTCTATCCTAACCATAACTCGTATAAAGTCTTCTCCTCTTTTGGACAAAGTAAAGCTCTATTTGAAGTGTATATTGTTGTCATTACTGCTTCTTTCTAGAATTTCTCCGGAAGGTCTTTCTCAATGAGCATTGTTCTGGACATATTTTTGACAATTCGATTTATCCTCTCAATTAATCCATTATGTTGTGGATTTATTTCTACTAAAACTTGATGATTTATCTCATGTTTTTCGAGATAATCCTCTACTTTGTTATTTGTGAACTCTGTTCCATTATCTGTTCGAATCGTTCTAATTTTCTGACCAAGCATCTTTTCACATTCCCTTCGATATCTTATAATGAAACTGAACACTTCAGATTTGTGGGTGATTATTGATACTCATTCCATTCTACTATAGTCATCAATGAAGAGAACATAATATCTCCTCCCATCAATATCCCTCACCGAAATTGACCCACACACATCAATATGTACCATCTCAAACAATATTGATGACTTGTTCTCATTTTGCTTATATGTATTCTGAATGATCTTCCCCCACTGGCAGGCATCGCACGCATGAGTATGATCACATGATAATCTAGAGAGATTTCTAGCTGCATCATATTTCATCAGGTCTTCTAAGGAACCTTGGCTTATGTGGCCAGGACGTTTATGTCGTAACTTATTTTATTCATCCTTGGATAGAAAGCACATATCTTCTTGTCTACTCACAAGGTATATATTCCCTTTCATATGATTTCCTTTCAACACAACAGCACCATATTTTTCCTTGATGATACATAATTTCTTGGAAAAACTTATTGCATGCCCTGAATATCACAATTGAATGACACTAAGCAGGTTGTGACTAGGTCCCTCAACAACCAAGACATTTCATCTTCTCATGTCTTTTCCTCCAAACTTTTCATTTCCTGAACCAATAATTTTTAGACCCTCATCAATACCAAATCTTACAATACCTTCTTTATTGTACCTGATTCTAGTCACTAGATCCTTATTTCCCATCATATGAGAAGTGCATCCACTGTCAATTATCCATATCACTGTGCGATCAGATGCCTTGAAAGTAATTTCTGCAACCATGGACTATTCGTCCCATTTCTTTTTGACCCAAGTCTCTGACTTCATACTCATCATGGAATGATAATCTTCATCTTCCTCAGCATATTATGGACCGGCTTCATCCTGTAGAGTTTCAAATTGATTTTGAATTTTCAGCTCTCTTAAAGATACATTTGGCTGCTTCTTATGAACAAATTCAGTTTGCCTTATTACATTTCTCTACATTTTTGATGTGTAATATCTTTCCATATGCCAGAGACCTTTACACCTGAAACAATGATCGTCAAATAATGACGTGTAATTTTGAACTTTGTACGACCACCTCTGTTTATCTTGTTCCCTATGGTACCTCTTTTCTATGGAACATACATTTTGATAGTGTCCCATTTTGCCTTAACAATAGAATCTTATGTGATGTACATTCCTGTGTGGTAATGATGCACCATTAGTTGTGCCTTGGGTACTCTGAATCTTTTGATTCTACATCATACCCAAATTAGTCTTCAGTCTTAGAGTAGGTGTTTATGTTCTGACTTGAACCATAACTGATTTCTATTTTAGATCAAGCCCTATACTAGCCTTATTATTCATAGTGGATTTGTGCATCGGTTTAGATGGACCACTCTATTTAAATCTCACCTTCTCAGTTGCCTGTTTTATCTTCTTTCCTTGAATTTTCTCCCGATCTTCACCTGTTCGTCGCAGATTGACAACTTCTTCTTCTAGTTTTTCAATATGTTTGATTTGATATTGTACAGTTTTAGTCAAACTATCAATTTCAATTTTCTATTCTTCACTTTTGAGTTTGTACTCAACCACCTTTTTGGAGATTTTTGACATTGAAGACCTTGGCTTTTCAATTTCTTCATTCAGCTCAGAATTCTCTTCTTCTTACAGTTGCATAAAGAGTTTGGCTTCATGAAAAAAATTGTTAGATTTATATGTCTTGGATCTAAAAATATCTATCTTTTCAAGGTCATATTCTAATTTATCCTGAAGATAAAATCTTCCTTCAATTTATCCTTTTTAATGTCACTTTCTTATCTTGTTAAAGAATTTATAGCAACTTCCACCAAAGCATCTAATTTATTATCCATGTAGTCCTACAACTCTTTTACCTCAAATTCTTCTGAACTTTCATCTTTTCTTGAAAGCAGATTATTCTTTTTGAAGAACTTTCTCCTAATACTTCTCCTCCCTTTCTCATTTAACGAATACTTATTTTGGGGAATTTCATAATTTTCTTCATTTTCATAATCAAATTTCTTAAAACACTTTGATGCAAAATGCCCAATCTTTCAGCATCGAAAGCATTCAAATGTAAGTTTACCTTTGAACTTTCTTTTTCCTCTTTGTAGATTAGAGGATCGAAAGACATGACATCATCCATATTGTCTTCCTCTGGACTATCTTCTATGGAGAGATTCTTCATGGCCCCGAATGACACTTCCTTTGACTGACCTTTTACACTGTATCATTGTCATCATTTCTCATTTCATATTCTACAAGAGCACTTTGTAGGTTATCTTGTGTCAGCTCTTTTGGGTATTTGTCTTCCAGCACTGAAACTTTTGGATTGAACCGTGGTAGAAGTTTCCTCAAGATTCTTTTCACAATATTTATATCTGAAATGACTTCTCCAAGACCCTGCATGTATTCCATGACAATATGTATCCTATCAAAGAATGAATCAATAGTCTCATTGGGATTAATTATTTGATCCTCATACATGTTTCATGGAACCTGAGGCTTTTTTTCAGACTTTCATGTCGCCCTCATAAATGTTTAACAATTTTTCCCACATTTCATCAGATGTTTTACAGAAAATCACCTTCATGTAAATTTCATTTGATAGGGCTCCCCCTAAAGCATTGATCCCTTTAGAATCAACATTCAATTCCCTTATTTTAGCTTCCGATAAAGAACCACTATTAATGTCAGCTGATATTCCATGCATAGCTACTATGAAGACATCCATCCCATATTATTAGAAGTAGTGCTGCATTCGATTCTTCCATAGTTGAAAATTATTTCCATCAAAGATCAGAATTCCTTTATGATTGACCACCTCCATTTCTTCTTCTAAGAGAGAACCACTAACTTTCAACCTTTCACTATGATACCAATTGTTAGGTCCACTGGGTCGAATACCCTGAGAGGGGGGTGAATCCGGGTATTGTAGATTAAAACTTTCTCCCTTTTGGATCTTGTTTCATTGTTAGACAAAACTCAATTCTCTCTCCCTCCTATGGCAATATATAGACTGATATGAAATCATGCACAGGACAATGTGATTTTTACTTGGTTCACCCGCACTGGGATACATCCAAGGAGCATACAACGGCAATGTGCCGATGTACCAAATTCACTAAGGCTTACGACCAATAATGAGTATAATGTCCATGCTATATCTTATATGCTCAGGTGCACTGCCTTTACAAGGTTTAGGGTCTTTTCACTGCATTCCCAAGGGTCACTCCCTATGCCTCTTTCTCTGACTCACTATCAGTGGAAAGGGTCACCATCTTCCTATTCCTTCACTCATTGCTCTTAGAAAGAAATCTACTCACAATTTATCGACTTGTAGGTCAAAAATAGTTTATGTACATGTAGGTCCCTTTATTTTCATGAATTCTTGCATCTGAAACTATAGGTAGATGCTCTGTTGAAGTTCCATTTTCACCCGTAGATGAAGTCCACCTTCTAGGGTACTGTTAGGTACCAGAAAATACTTTCAAAAACTGAATTAAAGCTTTTGTAAGCTTCCTTGTGCAAATAATGAACCAATTTCCTCTCCCACGTACTGAGTACCGGGTTTGGTACACGAACCACTTGATCCATGTACTACTGCCTCTTCCACGAACCTCCTATTTCCACAGACTTCCTCTTTTGTGAACCTCCTCTATCCACAGACTGCCTCTTCTTCAAACCTCCTCTGTCTATGGACTGCCTCAGCCTTCGCTATCACGTACAGCTCCCACATACCAACTCTGCAAACCTCCTCTGTGAAACCCCTCTTATCCCTTAACTGTTCTCTGTTCGTAGACTGACTTTGCTTCCATATACCGAAGTTCCTCCTCCATGTATTGGACTTCATTTGAGGATTAAGAATAACAGCAAACACCTTCAGTGCAAACCACTTTCGCCTTCAAGAGCATCCCTTAAGCCTTTATAAACCACTTCATCCTTCACGAACTTCCTTCAGCCTCTGCCAAAATCCCAGAGAAAAGTATTTTATCTAATTAATTTTAATCTCTATAGTAATCAGTGGGGTTAGTGATTCTTATATAGGAAAAGATACCTGCTTAATCTCCTGAATCAAGATTTACCAAATCTTTATTCGATACAGCCCCCACCGCGTACCGAACCTTCAGCCACCGAGAACTGAAAGCCATCCATGAAACATTTTTCTACACACTCCGCGTACCTCCTTTACTCCTACGCAGTCGATTTACTCCACCAACTTCATCCCATCCGCATACCACACCGTCATCCACCACTAACTGATTTCAGTTTCACGAAAAACATCTGCGTATCGTTCCCACTGCCTGGTACATGTCCATGCACCCTTCCTGGACATGGTACGTGATCCATGTCCCAGGCTCCTCAATCCTCTTCATTTTCTGATTTCATTCACCATTATTCAAAAAAATTCCCAATTTTGAGGCCCAAAAATTTGGTAAAACACTGGGAAACTGCTCCACCTTAAAAATTTGTCTTCGGAAAACACCAATCATTTTCATTTGTAGTCTGCTGGCTTTGTCAACAAATACAATCACACCAAAAACATTCTAAGAGGAAACCTTGAGGTATTTTTTTCCAACACTTTTTCATCACCATCATGTACCACCATCTCATTCTCAGTCCTTCCAGTACGAAGGTGTCAAACTTCACCTTCATCTCATTTAATGTCTCCATGAACTCAAATAGATGTTCTATCATGCCCAACCATTCCTCATCATGTTGATGATCAGTTGAGCCTTAAAAAATTGGTGGCTTATGGTGAAGGAAATCATGATAATGATTCTAAATAAATTCCCCCTGAGGATCCACATCTAGATCCTGAACGGGGACTAGAAGTGGTGCTTGTCCCAAAGATTGGATATTGTGCACAATAACCTCAACTAGATTTGGGTGTATATGAGGATTCACTCACCACGATTCAGCAGTATCTTCCTCCTAGATCTGATTTTCATGTCTTCTTGGAGGAATCATGTTACAAAACATCATCATACAACAAAGAAGACATCAAATTAACACTCAAACATAGAAATAAGGGAAATTAATCCTAACAAAAAGAACAAACAAGATTTGAATTTCACTCTATCCAAATCACAATAGGGAAAAGACTAGAACTAATCCACAATATGTATTTCCCTAACCACCCTTGGAAACTTAAGGTTCATTGCAATGAGAACTAGCTCAGAACTCAATCACAACAATCTCTTATGTCCTTATAAGATTTCAAAAATACATACTGACTTCAATACAAAAGCTGAACAACCTACCACCGATACCAATTTGTCAAGAACCATCCTAGGTAGCCTAGTAACCCAATAAATGAGCCGGCCCTAACATATCTTGAAGGGTTTTCTTGATCCCCATGGTCAAAGACTAGAACCTAGCATCATACAACATGAAAGTGGGGATGAATTTGGCACAAAACATAGCAGAAGCAAGACAAGAAAGTCAATGTGCATACAAAAGAAACTCCACTAGGAGTGATGTACTAGAAGTAAAAAAAGGAATTAACGACAAAAGTACTACAAACCAAATAGCAAAATAGGGAAAACAACCCAAGTCCCTAAGGACACAACTCACCACGTCCAAGGCTAAACAGCTAGATCCACCTCCAAAAGATCATTTCCCCTTTCTCAAACTTGGAAGGAGATAATCTAAAAACACTCGAATGCACAAGTAGGGTGTGAACTGAAAAACCCATTAGGGTATCACCAAGGATTCCATATCAGATACTAATAATATATTAACCAATGTAATTCTTTTAATTTTAGAATTAAAAGGTTTTTCATTTTAAATCATATTTAAAAAAATCATGATATACAATTTGAATGATGGAAAATGCTTTAAGCAACAAATTTACAAGTGATGGAGTATTTATAAAAAATTAAATTAAATAAAAATTTTATATAAAAAAGTTTATATAAATATATAATTCATGTAAATTAGTTCAACAACATTGTCATGTTTTTTATATCTAAAATATAATACAATAGAGAAACATCATCATCTTCCAAATATGTATGAAAGTTCTAAGCTATATAACTATTCACTCTCTAATTGATCATGATAATATGTGTATACATACGTCCCTCTAACACTAGTCATAGGTGACTCACCACCAACCCATCGGAGATGTGACCTTCTGCATTTATGTTTTAGAATGTTGTATAATTATAGAGTGTGTCCAAATAACTCACAAACTACCTAATGATTGCATGTGCTCTTACACAATCAGTGATGGGAAATTTATTTCAAGACTTATCAAATTAAATTAAATCTCATTTCCCCATTTCAAATTTAAATTTTCTATTTAGAACCAAAACAAATTTTAATCAAAAACATTCCTTTTAATAAGATAAAACCACTCTGTTTATATCAAAACCTTTTAACCCATTTTCACAAGTTTGAAATCAATTTACAAAAAATCCATAAATTTCACAATTAATTTCCACAGTTAAACTCAAAAATTTAATTGAAATAGCTTCCATAAAATTTATAATTTAAATTAAACAATTTGAATCAACCAAGTTCCACAAACTCTCCCCAATTCAATGGAATTAGGGGTTTTCCCAATTTTAATGCCAAATCCATTTCAAATCATTCAATTCAATGGAATTGGGTTTTCTAAAAAAAATTGAAATAAATATTGATAAATTTAATTTAAATTAAAAATTGAAATAAATTAAGAAAGTCAAGGTTGATCAATTTGGCCAAACAGAATGGAATCACCAACCTTTTTTCTAAAAAACAACACTTATAACGGAACCCGTCAACAAGAACAAAGGTGTATAAGACCTTGAAACTCAACCTAGAAATGAGATCCAACAGTAAGAAGCATAGATCCATAAATTTCAAGCTAATCCATTGAAATCTTATGGATAAGAAATAGAGAAAGATGAAGAACAAAGAGAATGTTCACCCAAGAATCAACACTGCAAGCGCAATGATGATCGAACACTGAATGAAGGAACCTGAAAGAGTTAGAGGGTTATAAGATTTCCTGGGTAAGGATTTGGGTTTAGAAAAATGAAACTAGAGAGTATGGGAAAGGATTATCTCATTCTTTCTTCCTATTTAAAAACTACAATCAGGGTATTACACAGCGTTTAACCCCTTTACACATTGTAAAATAGTTAATTTCTATTACCGCTGAAAAATGTGTCACTTCAAATTAAAAAAATGATCATTAATTAAATCATAATTTGTAATGACTCATCACATTATGTAAATTTCACAGTGTGAAACTTTCATAGTGTGAACCTTTCATAGTATGAACCTTTCACACTATGCACCCACCGACCATTACACATCATGTAACCTAGTTACACAGTTTGTAACCCCACAATAGCCTACACAAAAGGAAAATTAAATCTGAGAGTCCAAAAAATATCTAAATTCACCATTATAGGTATCCTCCTAATTTATTCTTAACCCTATCCAGTCAATAAAAAGGAAAAACCCCATGACAAGGTTAAAGGCATACCTATCAGATTAGTAATGGGATGTTACAATGACTTTATCAGTATATTTAGCAGTGTTGATAAAGGGGAATACTATATTGGGATGTTTGATTAGCCACTAAATGAGTCTAATATTAATTTTTAATATATATAATATTCTTTTTCTTCATTATTAATAAACACTATCTTAGTGCATTTTACACTTTGAACATCATTTCACATCATGATTGTAAGTCCTTTTTAAAATTCACTATTACATGGTACATTTTTTAACACCATATAAAATACCCAGTGATCTTGATTTTATTTTAATATTTAATTTTCAGATTTTTAATTACATAAGTAACAATTAATGCTTTTGGATCACTTTAATATTCACATTGTAAGGAAACCAAAGTGGGCCTTGAACCAACAACATTTTGGGTGAAGTGAACTGGACAACAGCCTAATAAAAGTACTCTACAGGCCAAGATTCAAGTCCAATGATTCTAAAAATATAACTAAAGATAGAGGAAATCATGGGGAACATTTTATCCAATAGTGAAAATAGCTAATTTGAAAGTTTTAATGGCTTTTCAGGCATCCCAAGTTGAAGATGAAATTATAGGCCAGATTTAGCTATCCAGAAAAACATACCACCATTTCAAAAATTTCTCACAAAAAAATCCCATTTGGGATGAAAGTTTATAGGATTTTAGGAGAAATCTAGGGATAAATTTTATTCTTCTATGGACCACTCAAATTACACCATCTAAAAGGTCATTTTGGTGCTTCTGTTCGGTGGATGCAAGCTAGCTTCCACTTCAGGTCAAGGGTGGAAAAGATCAAATTCAACAAACTTTCAACAACCCTAATACTACCATAATCGATTTGGATGACTTGAACTATTTTAGAATCTACCCAAGGCTTTAAAAATTCCTATTTATGGTAGTGTTGGTGGTAGAGTTGATCATCTTTCGTGCTTTGTTTAATTGTAATGTTATGGTGTAATTTTGTTGCCTTGAGTTTTCCTTTCTCATGTAAGTTGTTCAATTCACCTTAGTTTCTTAAT
Source organism: Viscum album (assembly GCA_963277665.1). Classification (NCBI taxonomy): domain Eukaryota; kingdom Viridiplantae; phylum Streptophyta; class Magnoliopsida; order Santalales; family Viscaceae; genus Viscum; species Viscum album. Next base: position 1,872,991,210 of record OY728150.1, on the reverse strand, counting down.
AATAGTTCTTTATATTATTTTATTATATTCTTCTTCATATCATGTGGATACTTTTGTCTCAATGTGTGAATTTATTCACACCAAACCTTGTGAAATTATCACACAATGGTGGAGTGATCATTATTTCATTGTTTTTTTACTCCTTCAATTCCTCCCTCATGAGTCTACTTCCCACTTCCATAGAAACCATAGAATCAATGGAGGGATAACACACTTATGGTTTGATCAAATGGAGTAGAAAGATGTTGTATTGGATGTTATTTCTCACTCCATTAATTTCTAATCACTTCTTTTAATTGAAATTTTTTTTGATGATCTTTAAACTCCTTCGTCCTTGTTGAATTTAAGTCCACAAAATTCAAGTGCTAATAAGAACCTTTACCTTGTAGATCTCAAAAACATTGATCCTACAAGTGTATAGGTGGTTAGTTTTAGGTATTAAACCATTAAGTGATGAAATTGATTGATCTTATTAAATGAACCCATCTCAAATATGAGAAATTGAAATAGTTGAAAAAGGAATGCATCCAATCCACACCAAGTGATAACCTCAGATCAACTCATTATTGTAAATTGAATTCACTTAAGACTCTTAAAATTCACTTAAACCCATATAAAATCAACCCAAGTTGTCCAATTCATATCCAAAAACAATCCATATAATGTATGTATTTTTAGGTTACTTCTTAGGTCTCTGAGGATTCGACAACCCAAGCTAAACTACAAGCGATCACTTAACCCTAAAATTTAGGGTAAGTTTGTGTGAGACCAAATTTTGGCGTTGTTTCTGGGGACCTAAGTAAGTTATATTAGACACTATCATCCTTTTCTCACCCCAAATATCTATTCTCATCCCTGATTTCACTCCTATTGAAATCCCTTTTGAAAAAATGAAAACATGGAGAACCTCTCCCTACATTGACCACCTACACCAATGGTGATGTAAAATGACCATCCTAGTTTCTATTGGTGGGACAATCAATAACCAATTGAGCCACAATGTTTTAACACCTATTCCCCACAAAACATTCCAACCTATAATGAATTCCAATCCCAACAAAGCCAATGTGAACACCCTCCTGTGCAATTCCAACAACTTAATTATCAACTTGGAATAGACCCTTTGTATCAACCCCTTATCCATCCTAATACACATCCATTACTTGAAAAACTATCTCAAAAAATTGAGATAATTAATTTTGAGGTTTCATCATTGATATTAGAACTAAAAAACTTTGATACAGTTATGGAACCCATTCCCACTCATGTTATCCCTTCCTCATCTTTGATAGAAGAATCTTTTCTCCCAAAAACCTCTCATTAATTTATTTAAGAATCATCCTTTATATTTAGGATAGATAAATAGGATAAAGTAATCATTTAAGGGTCTTTAAATCAATAAAAAATTTATTTTTTGGATTCAGAAGAGGATAATTTGACATCATGGATTGAGTCTCATGAATATAACTCTATTGATGATTTTTAAAAAACACCAATCATTGTACAATTAAGAGAAATAAAAAACATTGAGTCCATGCCCATTTGTAACACTGATCATTCCAATTTTTTGTTTTAATATTCTATTCAAAGGGAACCAATTATATTGAGAAATTTTGAAAATAAAATAGAGTTCAATTCAAAGTTCTAAGATTTGTCTAAAAGTGTTAGCCTACTTGAACTTAAACATATGTCCTTTCCATCCTCCCACAATTTTTTATTCATTAGGAATATCCAAAACCTTCAAGTTTTTATTGTTTCTTCTCTTGATACAAATAAAATAGGAATGATCCCTGATGTCTTATTCAAGACTAGAGAAGAAACTAGATGAACCATTTATAATATTCTTTGGATGTACCAACTCATTTTAGAACATAGGTTTGCGAATGAAATAAATTATAAATATAGAATCAATCTCAACCCAGTATAATTGGTGAAAAATGTGGTCCTTAAAATTTTGAAATTTTTTATTGGGTAAGTTGGGGGGTTCAATTCGAGATAACGACTTTAAACTAAGCACTTTCTAGGAGGTAACTCAGCTTTAAAATTGATTTTGTTTTATTTTATTTTGTGTGTTTTTGTAATTTTTTTAGTTAAGGGAACCCCTTGGGGTTTCCACTATGCTCTAATATTTCTTGAGTTTGAGATTTAGAAGCTTAATAATTTTCATGTTTTTAAGGGAACGAAATACCATCAAGAGTTCAAACCTAGTCCTCAATCATCCACAAGGAGCCTGCATGTGACAAGAAGATCAAAAGAGTAATCAGGAGCCGCATAAACTTCAACTTCAAACACCAATTGACTTTGTTCCATGTTTATTATTTCAATTTCATTTTAGAACTCCTCTCCTCTACCTCTAACCACTTCTAAATTTTCTTTTCTTTAAACACTAGGGACAATGTTACTTTAAGTTGGGGGGATATGAAATAAAAAAATATCTTTTGTGTGCAAAAAAATATTTAAAATAATAAAAAGTGTGCCTAAATTGAAGGAAAATTTTCTTTAACCTTGAATATGACAATACACATTGCAAAATTTAAAATTTAATATCAAATAACTTTTCATGCCTTGATTCTGATTTTAATTCATGTTTAAGTTCATGTGCATAAATTTTGGAAAGTGTGGTTGTGTGATGTGATTTTTCACTGTTTATAATTTTATCCATTTAATATCAAAAAAATCACAATGCATGTTCTTTGGATAATGGGGTATTAGTTTTATTTTATGGGGTACCCAAAATAAATATCAAAGTTTTGGTGATCATTTTAGCTTTAATATGAGTATTCAAAAAATCACTAAAAAACAATAAATTTCCGCGTAGAGCAATGAAATGACCTAATGCATGGATTTTGGCACTTGGAGATAGTGAATACATAGTTTTATGGCCCATAGTTAGTAATTTTATCTCTATTTTTGGTAATTTGACTTTTTTTTTGACTGATTTAACTCAAGATGATTCCTAAGTATGTGGGCTTCACTTGGTTCCCTAAGGTATTTGAGCCTAGGAGTCATCGGCAAAGTCTTGCTACAAGGGTTGACTCTATTGAGAGAAATTTCAATTACCATGGAAAAATTGAAATATATATATATATATATAATACTCATATTAATATTGAAGTGTGATTCTTCCTAGCACTTCCATCATTTTCCCCTTGAATAAAGATGAACCCCCATGTCTATTGTGATACACAACACATCATCATGTTTAATTGATAGTGGATGAAATATGGTGATGAATTTGACCAAAGGAATGGTCTTGGGATTGGGATATTCTTATGAAACTATCTTTTATTAAAATATTTTGACAGGTTTCATGATTTTTTGGTATAAGGGTTTTTGGGGATCATTGTGTATTAAACTGTTTTTAGAAAAGGGAATTCGAATTTCATATTTTTGAGATATATTTTGCTCAGGACTAGAAAAACATAAGTTGGGGTGTGTTTATCCACTTAATTATTCTAATATTAATTTTTAATACATATAATATTCATATGATTCATTATTCATAAAACCTATTTTAGTGCATTTTACACTTTGAACATCATTTCACATTATGATTGTATGTCCTTTTTAAAATGAACTATTGCATGGTACATTCTTGAACACCATATAAAATACCCAATGATATTTATTTTATTTTCATATTTAATTTTAAGGTTTTTCATTACATAATTAACAATTAATTCTTTTGGATCACATGAAGATTCACATTGGAAGACCATCAAAGTGGTCCTTGAACCAACAACATTATGGGTGAAGTGAACTAGATAGAATCCCAATAAAAGTACTCTACAGTCCAATATTCAAGTCCAATGATTCTAAAAATTTAAATTAATATAGATGAAATTATTGGGAAAATTTAATGAAACTGTGACAAGAGCTAATTATAAAGTTTTAATGAAGTTTCAGGTGGCCCAAGTTGAAGATGAAATTATGGGCCAGATTCTACCTCCTAGAAAAACATCCCACCATTTCAAATATATATCACAAACAAAAATTCCATTTGGGATGAAATTTTAAAATATGTTAGGGGACATCTGGGGATCCATTTTATTATTATATGACCCACTCAAATTCCGAAATATAGAAGGTCATTTTGGAACTTCTTTTCGGTGGATGCAAGTTGGATGCCACTTTGGGTCAAGGGTGGAAAAAATCAAATTCCACAAACTTTCCACCACCCTAAACCTACCGTAATCAAGTGGGATGACTTGAACTATTTCAGGATATACCCAAGTATTAAAAAATTACTATTTAAGGTAGTTTTGGTGGAGTATTTGATCATATTTGGTGCCTTGTTTAATTGTAATATTATGATGCACTTTTGTTTCCTTGAGTTTGTCTTTCTCATGTAAGTTGTTCAATTCACCTTTGTTTCTTAATAAAAGTTCTTCTTATTCTCTTATTCTATTATTATTCATATCACATTGATACCGTTGTCTCAAGGTGTGAATTTATTCCCACCAAACCTTGTTAAACTATCACACAATGGTGAAGTGATCGTTATTTCATTGTTTTTTTTACTTCTTCAATTCCTCCCTCATGAGTCTACTTCATGCTTCCATTGAAACCATAACATAAATGGAGGGCTAACCCACTTCTGGGTTGATAAAAGGGAGTATAAAGGGGATGGATTTGATTTTATTTCTCACTCCATTAATTTCTAATTACTTATTTTAATTGAGAATTTTATTTGATGATCTTTAAACTCCTTCATCCTTGTTGAATTTAAGGCCACACACTTCAAGTGCTAATACAAACCTTTACCTTGGAGTGATAGAAACCTCGATCATCCCAGTGTATAGGTGGTTAGTATAAAGGTGTGTAGGTATTAAACCATTAAGTGATGATGTTTATTTATCTTCTTAAATGAACTCATCTCAAATATAAGAAATTAAAATAGTTGAAAAAGGAATGCATCCAATCCACTCCAAGTGATAACCTAGGATCAACTCATTCTTTTAAAATGAATTCACTTGAGTAAATTAGAATTAAATTAAACTCATATAAAGTAAACCCAAGTTTTCCACTTCATATCTAAAAACAATCCATAGAATTTACATGTTTTTAGGTTACTTCTTAGGTCTATGAGGATTCGACAACCCAAGTTAAACCACAAGTGACCGCTTAAACCAAAAATCTTGGGTAAATTTGGTAGATACTGATGTTACATCACATTATACACTATATATTATAAAAATTATATTAAAATACGAAATTTAAATGAAAAAAAATCCAACACAAATTCAAGAAAAAAACACTATTATAGAGTAAAAGAACACACCTATATAAATGAACTTGCCACCCCTGCTTAAGAAAAAAGAATGAACATATATAAGAAAACAATTATTATGTTAGTAATAATATAGATAAATAAATTAAATATAAAGTGTTAATTTTAAACTAAACTTTGATTCATACCAGGAATATTGTGTATCGGATTGCGTTGCAGTTCATTTTCACACGTCACATGCCACTTATTGTTCATCTTTAAGCATTATCTCTATGAAAATTAACTAAATAAGAATAAGATTAAAATGATAAATAAATTAATAAAGTAATATAAGATAAAATGATGAGAAAAAAATCTAGGCTTGTTTTATCATTTTTGGTAATGTGATGTTCAATTTGAACTAAAATTAACTTATATATTGAAAAGATGAACATAGAGTACACCACTTCTGTTTTTCACTAAAATGTCATTCTAAACTACAAACATGCACTTTGTGTCTTACAGGTCAAATCATATATGGTTTTTACATGAGACTAATTCTCACACATCAAAAATGAATTATGAATCATTGTCCTAAATTATCAAGATAATCTGAGTGAGTTTTCTTGGTTTTCAGTGAGTGACACTTTTTGTATTAAAATGTCAATTTTAAACTGATAGCAGGAACTTTGAGTCATATAGGGAACATCGTGTATCGAATTGATGTGAGTCTGATTCCTACATGTCACAAATTAATTATAGATCATTTTCCTAAAATAAAAAAACAATCCAAATGTTTTTTCTCAATTTTGAGTATGTCATTTTTCATTTTTACTAAAATTAATATTAATTTTGAATAAAAATTCACACTTGGAGTCATACCGGTCACATCGTGCATCATATTGAGGTTGATTCCAACATGTCCCAAATGAATTATGGATCATTTTCCTAATATATCAAAACAATCATAATGTGTTTCCTTGGTTTTGAGTACGCCACTTGTGTCTTTTACTAAAATGTCATTTTAAATTGGAAACATGCACATTGATTCATATAGGTCATATCGTGTGTGGGTTTTATGTGAGACTAATTAATACACATCAAAAATGAATTATTAATCATTTTCTTAAATTATCAAGATAATACGAGTATATTTTCTTTGTTTTCAATGAGTGAAACTTTTTTTAATAAAATGTAAATTTTAAACTGATTAGAGACACTTTGAGTCATATTAGGAACATCATGTATTGGATTGATGTGTGGATAATACTACACATAAAAAATGACTTATAGATCATTTTCCTAAACTAACAAAATAATCCAAATGCATTTTCTTGGTTTTGATTATATTAGTTGTCTTTTTTACTAAAATTAATGTCAATTTTGAATAAAAAGACACACATGGAGTCATACCAGTCACACTATGAGTCAGATTGAGGTTTTAATGATTCTTACACATCCCAAATTACTTGTGGATAATTTTCATAAAGTTTAAAAATAATTATAATGCATTTACTTATTTTTGAGTATGCCACTTGTGTCTTTTACTAAAATGTCATTTTAAACTTCAAACACGTACTTTGAGTCATACTGGTCACATCATGTGTGGGTTTGATATGAGAATAATTCCTATATGTAAAAAATAACTTATCAATAATTTTCTTAAATTATCAAGTAAATATGAGTTCATTTTATTTATTTCCAATGAATGGAACAATTTTTTATTAAAATGTCAATTTAAAACTAATAACTGACACTTTGAGTCATATCAAGAACATCGTGTATCAGATTGAGGTTATTCTAATTAATACATGTCACAAAAGACTTATGGATTATTTTCCTAAAGTATAAAAACAATCTGGATGTGTTTTCTCAGTTTGGAGTATGTCAGTTGTCTTTTTTACTAAAATTAATGTAAATATTGAATAAAAAGACACACTTTGAGTCATACCGGTAAAATTTTGTGTCAAAAGGAGGTTTGGATGATTACTAGATATCCCAAATGACTTTTAGATAATTTTTATAAAGTATCAAAACAATAAAAATGTGTTTCATCAATTTTGAGTATGCCACTTGTGTTTTTTACTAAAATGCCATTTTAAACTGGAAACATGCACTTTGAGTCATACAGGTTGCATCATGTTTGAGTTTGACATGAGACTGATTTCTACATGTAACAAATAAATTATGAATCATTTTCATAAATTATCATGAAAATCTGAGCACGTTTTCTTGGTTTTTAATTGGTGACACGTTTTTGTATTAAAATGTCAATTTTAAACTCATAATGGACACTTTGAGTCATGCTGGGCACATCATGTATTGGAATGAGGTAAGGGTGATTCTTAGATGTCACAAATGACTTATAGATCATTTTTATATATTTCCAAAACAATCCAAAATCATTTTATCAATTTTGAGTATGTCAGTTATCTTTTTTACTAAAATTAATATCAATTTTGAATAAAAAGTCACACTTAGAGTCATACTAGTCACACTATGTGTCAGATTGAGGTTTTTTTGATTTCTACATGTCCCAAATGAATTTTGGATAATTTTATTAAATTATCAAAATAATTAAAATGTGTTTTCTCAGTTATGATTATGCCACTTGGGTTTTTTACTAAAATGTCATTTTAAATTGGAAACATGCACTTTGAGTCATTCAGGTCACTTCATGTGTGGGTTTGATGTGAGATTTATTCTCACATGTTACAAATTAATTATGAATCATTTTCCTAAGTTTTAATGTAAATTTGAGCACAATTTCCCAATTTTTAGTGAGTGACACTTTTTTGTATTAAAATGTTAATTTTAAACTAATAACAGACACTTTGAGTCATACCAGGAACATCGTGTATCAGATTAAGGTTTGGATGATTCCTACTCATCACAAATTATTCATGGATCATTTTCCTAAAGTACTAAAACAATCAGAATGTGTTTTCTAGATTTTGAATATGCCAGTTGTCTTTTTTCAAAAATTAATGTCAATTTTGAATAAAAAGACACACTTGGAGTCATACCAGTCACACGGCGCATCAGATTGTGGTGTGGATAATTCCTACACTTCCAAAATGACATATAGATCATTTTACAAAAGTATCAAAATAATTATAATGTGTTTACCTAGTTCTGAGTATTCCACTTGTGTTTTTACTAAAATGTCATTTCAAACTAGAAACATGCACTTTGAGTCATATAGGTCACATCATGTATGGGTTTGACATGAGACTGATTCATACACATCATAAATGAATTTCGAATTTTTTTTTCCTAAAAGGTAATATCCCTATTCTCGTATATTTTTTTATTGATAATGATTATGATTTTTTTATTAATGAGTTTGTGAACATGGATACATTTACATAATGAATGTGCACATGCATAATGAGTTTTACTTATATAGATCTCATAATAATTTTTTATATTATATCATGCATTTAATTGATGATTAATTAGAGAAAAATATTCCACCATCCACCAAATTGAAATTTTATCCTATGATAATCTGTTTGAAAAAATAAGTGGTGTTTGTTTTGTTTCTAAAAAAATTAATCTACTAAAATTCCTATATAAAATCATTTAACAAGTGGTGAAAAAAAAGTCAATAATCCACCTGAAACACTTACACAATGGATGTTATCTTAGGTGACAAGTGTTGTGCACATTTTTTAATAATTTTTCTCAAAAATAATCTTGGTATGATTCTAATTCTACTTCATTTCCCTAAAATTTTATTATTTTCAATCAAGTGCTTCATCTCCTCCTCCTCCTTAGTCTCCGCCTCTAACTCCTCATTAACCTCGGACTCCGAATCTGACTCTGACTCTGCCTATGCCTACGTATCTGACTCTACCTCCGCCTCTGCCTTCACCTATTTCATTGACCAACATTTTTATTGTTTATAGGTTAGTTCTTCAAAACAAATTTATTTCATCCATTATACTTCTCTTTGAGAAACAGATAAAAAATAATATATGAGCATTCTAACAATAATAAATTTTTCTCTAGAACTGGCAGGGATAAGGTACTCTTGGAAGATCATTTTGTTTTCTTGGTCGATTCAATAGATTTTTTTGATCTAACCTTCCATTTCCCCACCTCTTTATCCATATATAATATCATACCTCACTTCATACCTTTTATCATCAACTGTTATAGGTTCTTTTTATATGAAAAAAATTGTTAAAGACATGCCTCATTTATATTTATAAGATAATATGACCATACTATAAAAGATCAAATAGAATCTTTGACCATTCTAATATTTGGACCATCAAGTGGAAAAGGAAACTCAAAAGTTGTCTCATAATCTACCTCAATCCCTAATATCATGTGATCTTTTTGGAGGTTCCGATGGTGTAGGTTTTCTCCTAGGATATTATACACTCTTCCCATTTCAACACTTAAGTGTGTGGGTATTTACATATAAAAATCACATACAATTGTACCCTATATAATTTTTGTAATATAAAGTTATTGAAAGTTGTTTGATTCACATTTAAGAGAAAGATTAATGAAAAAATTGATTACCTTGGGTAAGGTATATAGTTTGGGGGAACTACTAGGATCAAATATAGTGGGATAATTTGGTTTATGTGTAGATATTTTCTCCACTGGCAGTTATCTTTGATCCTTTCTCATATATTGGTCATCCAAACCAGATCGGACAATAATATCTTGATGTGAGTCTATTTGTGTCTCCCATCATCTCACCATATTATATGTATATTCATATGGATTTATCTTCTTGAAATATGTTCGAGGAGAGACTCCAAAACCTAACCCTCTAACGTGACCATATTGCTCTGATCACTTAAAAGCTACTAAAAGTGTATTTTCTACTATTATGATCACTACTAATTATTATGTCTAAACCATATAAAAAATATGAACATAAATAGATATTTTTATTTAACACTATTATAATTCATAATAAATTACAATTATTTCATACTCACACATGTTTCCCATACTTTTTTGTGTTTTCATCAACTATTTTACCCTCTTTATTTACATGAGACTCCATCCATAGAACATGTCATGGTATGGAAGTGGATTCATATTTTGATTCATCATCTGCATATAAAAAAGGAACATATGTTGCATCATATCACATAATTAAAATTTAATTTTTTTTAATTAAAATACATACCAATTTCTTCTCTAATGAAGCATACCCCATCCTTGCTTTGAGATAGGGGTGCATTGGTTTTGATACATGTTCTTTATTTTCATCACTCTTTTACTGTTTCATAAATTAACATTTTTGAATCAAGTTGAATAAAATAAATAATTTCAAATAATATATTATCGACTAAAACTCACCTAAAATTATTTATCATTATAAATATTGATGAAATAATTCTGTGTTTCCTTCTTTATAATGTATTCATAACTAAATGGTGGGTGGGGTTTTACTTTTACTTTAGTATCCCTAAGATGTAACTTTGTAATAAGAGTTCGAAAGCCAATATGGGATCTTTCAGCATCCATTAAGAAAAATTTATTATGAAATTATTCTAAAATAAATGAACTCTTCAGGGAATAATCATAATTAAACCAAAGTTTTATTATATAATTTTTTGGTAAAATAGAGGAATTATATCATAACAATACCATTATATCTTTTTAAAGGATTTCCTTCATTATAGGTTGGACATAGTTCCATGATTCAATATCAATTGTAACATTCATCCTCATTGTGTCTCCAAGATAACTAATTAACATTGACTTATTGGGGTCAATAGGTTGGCCACATTGATTCCAACCAACCTCAAATTTTATATCCTAACTTATTTCCTTGATAATTTTATTCAAAACTATGATTTCATTCATGTTTATTTTTTCATCAGAATAATATTGATCCCCTAATAATTATGTAGTATTATGTAGTTTCATCATCAATAATCTATTCTTCCTTGGGATTGGAAACATTATCATGTGAAGAATAATTTTTCCGCATTAGTAGTCAAGCATTTAATTTTACTTAAATAACAACAACATAAATATGGATAAATGATTTTAGAAGGGTTACATGAATTCTCTATTAAAAACTTGATGTACTATTTAACTCCATATTCATACTCTTTTTTCAAATTATTTTTGTACAAACATTTTTAAATAAATGGGTAATTTAATTTAAGAAAATAATTTCCACACTATGGTAGGTGTTATCCTCTGAATTCATCCAAATGTGAAAGTTATAGAAAACTGTCATCCCCATTAGTTTCATATCCCAAAAAATTATAATTGTATTTTTTTTCCTGATACTCATCCCCCATCTCTTGTGGACATTCACTTATGTTTCTTGAACTAATATAACCAAAATTCATCCCATAATAGGTACTCGTGATCATTTTGTATGACTAGTGCTTAGATTAGTTCAAACAACATATAAGTGATGGGGGATGAGTCTCAATCAACAAAATTCAATAATAACTATTTAGGAGATAAAGATGGTGAGGATGATATTTTTATCCTTAAAAAATTACCATATCTTAATTTAAAATTTCAAATCTCATCTCAAAATGTTAAAAGGTTTCTAACACTTACATGAGAACATCAAATCATCCCCACTAAGTTGCACTGACTCTAATCTATGTTACTCATCCTTTTCCATCAAAAATATCTCAAATATAAGAGCTCTATATCCAATAAAGTTTATGTGTATGGTGTGAGTATAAAAATAAAAAATTAAATGCTAATAAAGCCCCTAAAATATACAAGGAATATATTTGAGTATATGTTCAAAGTAGTAACACTCAAAATACACATGTAAGTCAATTCATTGTGTACAAACTAGGACACAATAATAATAAAATGTATAAAAATCATTTCATACCAGTGAATTATACTAATCATACCATAAGTTTATACCAGGTTTATTCCCTGACATTCAAATCATTTCACTAATTGGTTCCCCTAAGAAAAAACCACACAATGGGTACCACAATACATTAGATAAACCTAAATTCTAAAAAATCATAAAGAGAAACAAAAAACAACACAAACGTAACATCACCCACACATTATACCTTAATAAATCACTAATAAGTCTATATTAAATCACATTCTAACATACTATACATATCCCTCGCATAAAACATATTACTTATTATTTTTTTTTAAAAAAATTTATCCAATGTATACTCTAAACCCACTCATAATAAAAAAACTAAATGAAATTTTAATTATGGCTTCTAACATATTACATTTTAAAAATAAAGGAATGGATATTTAAATCCAAATTTGAATAAATTATGATTCCCTTAATATATAAAATTGGATCTTCCCTAATCTATTCATTTTTAAAAAACAATATTTTTTCTCCCTAAACATACCCTAAATTCTAGCTTCTATTAGCCTTTCTGGAAACCCTATTCACTAAAATTGGCATCTTTAGGGGCAAAAGAAATATGATGAAAATGTATTTAGTTTTCTTTTTATCCAAAAAATCCAATTATAGTGAAGATGAATCTAAAATAAGGGTCGGAGATCTTTTCTCATTATGGTATGAATATCTTTGATAGTTCAATTGGATCTCTTTTAAAATTATCAAGGTTTAAGGGAAAGATAATAAAAATGTGATTTTGGTGTTTTTTCACACAAAAAATGTGCAACATTAGTATCTTTAGGAAGTCACCCATCGTAGTAGTATTCTCATCCAATTATTCCTAACTACAGAGTTCGAAAAGGATCCAATGTGACTGCACCCAAATTAAAATTATTTTCTGATGAAGTGTTTTCAAAAGTAACTGAGTGAGTCGCATAAGAAAATGCATATTGAGAATCCAAAAAAATCATTCATTGTGGTTTGATTAATTTTATAGGTGTCATTTTTTTAGTGTTTGTAGGAAGTAGTAAATGATGAGGATGAAAGTATGAAAGAGTTGAAGAATGGGTTGGGATATGCAGTATTCAAAGTTGTGGTAGTGGCTTTGATAAATATTAATGAATACAATCTGATTGGGTGGTATTTAATCAAAGAAATTTGGAACCATAATGATGGTAGGGACACTAGTTTTAAATAGGGAGTAAAATCCATCACTAAGATATAGAAGTAAATCAATCATCTGATAATGGATTAAATAAAGGTAGTGAAGGTTAGTTGTATTGGAGTATTGAATTATTAATAGTGATTATGAATTCTTAATCCATAATCTTAATCAAAGAACAATACCAAACAATACATCACTGTAACGCACGTTGCAAAGGTTGTATAACCTCCATAAAAAATTTAATTCACTTTCCATCACAACATACCACCAACCACAATGTAATCCCAGTGAACACTTTTTCATTTAACCAGCTTTAATTTATCAATTCATTGATGGTAGAAATTACCACAATCATAAATATAACATAATAGTACTAAGAAAAAATAAATTTTATAATATTTCGTACAAATTTAACTTTACACCTTTAATAATTCTTGCATGTGGTATATCATCATCTCGTTATTCAATAATATATTCCTCATGTGAAATTATATTCAGATTTCTATTTAAATTGTGTAAGAACAAAAATAATAATCAAATGAAATAAAATATTTAGGAACCATGATAAAATTATATCATTTTATGAAAAAGTAACCAACTTCATTTATTCATTATACAACATCACCTATGCATCACTAATCATCCAATATTAATTAAGTGAAAATCTGCACAAATCATTCTATGAAATTTTATGAAGATGATTTGCTCAATTTATACAGATATATTCATGATTCTTCTTATTATCTTAATCTTTTTTTCATCTTCATGTTCATGCCATGTTGTGGAAACAAGATTCAAACAATGGTAGTCCACACTATCTAAAAGGTATCAACAAAATATTACAGAAACATCAATAAAATCACCATCAGTTGTAACATCAAATGGAGATGCAGTTTGTAGTGGTCTCGTATGAAGATCAAATGAGTTTATATAGTAGGGTTGGTGTTGTGTAGTAAGTGTGTGTGTGAGAGAGAGAGATGAAATGTAGGGTTCATCATGGTTAAGAATAGCATGAAAATGCAACCTGTGTAACCAAAAAAATCAAACAGTGAGAGAGGAAAAGAAGAAAATCACATACCTTGTATTCTAGCCTTGATTTGTCTGAGATAACGTAGAGTGGTAGCACCGGTGAAAGGGGAGTTCTATGAGAACTTGAGAAACATGACTAAATTAGTCTAGGTAGGGTCCTTTTAAATATATCGGGGACACTTTTTTCAGCACCTTTAAAAAAGCGCTGATAAATAACCCTTTTATCAGCGCTAAATTGATAGGTGTTGATAAAGATGTCTTTTATCAACCCTTTTTAGCAAGGATAATGCTCAATCTTTATCAGTGCTAAAAAATCATTAATAAAAATAAATAATTATAAATAAATAATTATTTATTTATAATTATTTATTTATAATTATTTACTTATAATTATTTATTTATAATTATTTATTTATAATTAGTTATTTATAATTATTTTTTTATAATTATTTTTTTATACTTATTTTTTTATAATTATTTTTTTATAATTATTTTTTTATAATTATTTATTTCTAATTATTTATTTATAATTATAAATATATTTATATCATTATATATATTTATATAATTATATATATTTAATAAATATATATAAATATAAATATTGTAAATATACTCATTATTTAAATATTTTTATTACAATTTTATAATTATAAATATATTTATATCATTATATATATTTATATAATTATATATAATATATATATATATATATAATTATATCGATTATTTGAAAATATTTATTATAATTTTATAATTATTTAAATATATAATTATTTATTTATAAATATATGAATAATACTTTTAAAAAATAATATTTATATATTTATATAATTGTATAATTGTATATATATATATATAGCCCTCAGGGTGCATCTTAGTGGTAGCCGCCCTTGTGTGTCCCAGTGAGATCTCGAGTTTGAGTATCGCTAAGTACATCCATGTATTGTATATTGGATTCTTTTCTTTGTAATGTAGCCTATTTCTCCAATAAACTGAGGCTTTAACCTTAGCTTATATATATATATATATATATTAGAAATATAAATATAGAATATTTAATATTTAATATTCGTTATTTAAATAAACTTTTTATAATTTTATAATTATATAAATATATATAATTATTTATTTATAATTATATAGAATTTTTTTTAAAAACTAATATTTATTTATTTATATTAATTATAAATTTATAAATATAGTAAATATACATTTATAAATATATTTATTTATACAAATATATTTTTTACATTATTAATGAATATATAATCTTAAATACATGCATTTTAAAAATGAGTAAAATTGAATAGTTAAAAATGACTATAATTTAAAAATATTGGAGAAATTAATAAGCTTTATTAAATAAATATAAATTATTAAAAATATGGATATATATATATTGAAGTAAAGATGGATACATGTTGAAAATACCAAAACATGGTAAATAAATATATATAAATAAATAATAGAGAATTATTAAATTGAAAAAACAAATATAAAATATTAAAAATGAATAAATAATACCTAATTGTAATAATGTTAAAATTAAATACATAAAAATGACTGATTAAAAACATAATATATTAAATTTATTATGTTATAATGAAATTATAAAATATTCTAAAAATTGAATAAATTACTTAAATATTATGTGTGTGTGTTTCTATATAATATTTCATAAATTATATAAATATTTGTGTGTGTGTGTTGCAAAAAAAATGAATTAATGATGTATATGTATGTGAAACCAATGTAAAACACATTTAATATATGTTAAATTGAAAAATAAAACAACATAAAAATTGAATAACACATTAATATGTTTTTAATTAGTACACTTTATTCATTTTCTATATATTTATATTTAATATATATTATTAATTACTATTTATAATTAATATATATATTATGCACCCAAAGGAATCGTTAATTCCTCTGGATATGGATCAAATTAGAAATTTATATTATCTTGGACTATACTAACTACAAAGGTGTAGTATAATAGATGTACGGGGCCAAATCCATAGAGAGCGGGGAACACAGCAATGACAACTCTTAAATAAAGGTTAGGTCGCTCCAATTTTAGTTTTTTTAATTAAACTAATGACACAAATTAAATTAAATTAATTAAAATATAGAAATAAAGGGAGGGAATCAGTTTCTAGGGGCGGTTTTGCTAAATCAATTCAAATTTACTTGCAAAAACATTATATGAAATAGCAACACAACAAAATAGTTTAATTGATATAAGAAATGATCATTCCCTATAAAACTACTCTATAATTCCAATTCCTCATGTTCAAATGAATCAAAATAGCTAAAGTTCATTAAGTTTATATTTCCAAAATTTGAAGAATAATTCCATTCAAGGGTCATGAATAAATCATCTCAATCATGTTGGGGTTTTTTCATTATTAAAAACATATGGTCAATGATTAAATGATAAATAGAATAAATGTATAGGTACAACATGATACTATCAGATAAACCCATATTTACAAGCAAACATAAATCATGTTTTACTGTTATGCACCCCCTTTAACCGATTCATCTCTCCCCTATGGGTTTTAGTCAACTATCATCGGGTGATCGCTAGCGAAAATTAAACCCAAATCTATAATAGATATATTAGAAAATAATGAATGAAAATTTAATGATAAAAATAAATATATTAGATTTAAAACTATAAATAATTCAATGATGACATGAATGAAAAAAAAAAGAAAATCATAAAAAAAAAACTTATCTACAATGAAATTTGGGTCGGAACCCTACAGCAGCCTCCTAGTAGTCAATCCTCTCCATTATTTTTGAGATACCTTTCACTTGGTTAGAATCCATCTTTTATAAGACTCGTAGTCATCCCAAGGGTTTTCCCAAGTCAAAGACCACATTGAATGGTCATTTCGAGCTTTCAAGGATATGAAATCCCATCAGAAGATACACTGGAATCAGCATTTTTTGGATCTTATCATGAAAATTCACATCATGTAATGTTTTACATGATGTGTAATGTGTGGGTCTTTTCACATCATGAAATTTTTAAAAAATGTATATCTTTATCTTCTAGCATCAAAACTTCCATTATGTCAAGCTTCTTCAGTTTTGTGCGTTTGGAAGTGCTCCATGATCATCCTCAAAATCTTAAATAAAGGTTAGGTCCCTCCAATTTTAGTTTTATTTAATTAAAATAATGACCCAAATTAAAATAAATAAATTAAAATAGAGAAATATAAGTGAGTGGAATCTGTTTCTAGGGGTGGTTTTGCTAAATTAATTCAACTTTACTTGCAAAACAATTATATCAAATAGTTATGTAACAAAACGGTTTCATCAATAGAAGAAATGGTCATCCCCTATCAAAATACCCTAGAATACCAATTTATCATGGTCAGGTAAATTAGAATAGCTAAAGTGAATTAATTTCACATTACCAAAATCATAAGAATAATTTCATTCAATGGTCATGAACAAATCATCTCAATCATGTTGGGGTTTGTTCATTATTGAAAACATATGGTTAATGATTCAATGATGAATAGAATAAACACACAGGAACAACGTGATACTATTTAATAAAAATATATTTTTGAGCAAAGGAAAATCAATATTTTTTGGTATGTACCCCCTTTAACCAATCCCTCTATCCCCTATGGGTTTTAGCCAACCATCATCGGGTGATCACCGATGAGGATTAAACCCAAATCTAAAGGAGAGAGATTAGAAAATAATAAACAAAAATTTAATGATGAAAAGAAATAGATTGGAATTAAAATTATAAATAATTCAATGATTATATGAAAAAATAAAATAAAAGCATAAACAAAAAAATATCTGTGAAGAAATTTGGGTCAAAACCCTATGGCATCCTCCCGATAGTTGATCCTCTCCACGCTTTGATGGGATGCCTTTATCTTGGCTATAATCCCCCATTTATAAGCCTTATAGTCATTCCAAGGGTTTTCTTAAGTCAAAGACCACATTGAATGGACATTTCAAGCATTCAAGGATATGAAATCCCATCAGAAGATACGCTGGAATCATTGTTTTTTGGATCTACTTTGGAAAATTCATGTCGTGTAATTTTTTACAAAAATTTTAATATTCATGACTTTTCATGTCCTATAATATTTACACGAAGTGTATCTTTATCTTCCAATGTCAGAACCTCCATTTCATCCTGCTTCTTCAGTTTTGTGCCCTTCGAGCTAATCTATGACCATCCTCAAAATCTTAATTAAAGGTTAAGTCACTCCAATTCATGTTTTCTTTAATTATAATAATGACAAAAATTAAAATAAATGAACTAAAATAGAGAAACATAAGAGAGGGGAATCGGTTTTTAGGCGTGGCTTTTCTAAATTAATTCAACTTTACTTGAAAAACAATTATATCAATTGAATGTACAACAAAACAGTTTTATTAATTGAAGAAATGGTCATTCTTTATTAAACAACCATAGAATCCCAATTCATCATGGTTAGATGAATCAAAATAGCTGAAGTGAATTAAGTTCAGTTTACCAAAAATAGAATAATAATTTCATTCAATGTTCATGAACAAATCATCTCAATCATGTTGGAGTTCATTCATTATTGAAAACATGTGGTCAATGATTCAATTATGAATAGAATATAACTATATGTATAACATGATACTATCAAATAAAATCATATTTATGAGCAAATTTCAATCATGCTTTGTTGGTATGCACCCCCTTTAACTGATTCCTCTCTCCCCTTTGGGTTTTATCCAACCATCATTGGGTGATCACCAACGATGATTAAACCCAAATCCATAGGAGATATATTAGAAAATAATGAACAAAAATGGAATTATGAAAAGAAATAGATTAGAATTAAAACAATAAATAATTTAATGATTACACAAATGAAAGAAAAGAAAATCATAAACAAAAACCTATCTACAAATAAATTTGGTTTGTAACCCTACAGTAGCCTCCTCATAGTCGATCCTGTCCAAGATTTGATGGGATGCCTTTCTATTGGTCAGAATCCCCCTTTTATAAGCCTCATAGTCAACCCAAGGGTTTCCCCAAGTCAAAGACCACATTGAATGGTCATTTTAAGCAGACAAAGATATGAAATCCCATCGAAAGATACAACAGAATCAGTATTTTTCAGATCTTCTCGAGAAAATTTATGTCGTGTAATGTTTTACACGACGTGTAATGTTTTACACAACATGCAATGTGAGGGACTTTTAACATCATGTAATATTTACATGATGTGTATCTTCATATTATAGCATGATAACCTCCATTTTTTCATACTTCTTCAGTTCTGTGCCTAAGTGCTCCCTGATCATCCTCAAAATCTTTTGTTCCTCAATTCCTATGTTTTCCTTCATATTTATCCAAACGTCAATCCTGCATAAGATTTCACAAAACATTAATATCAAGCACAAATATTATTTTAAATTAATTAATATCCAATGAATTCATATATAAAAACACATCAAAATATGTATAAAAAATATTTTTTTTTAAAGGTTGGGGCCGAAGCCTCAATTTATTATTTTAAAGCAAAGACCTCTTTATTTATTTATTTAATTTTATTCATTTTACATATCTTCATATTTAATATATACTATCTATTAATTTTTATAATTTGTATATATGTATATTCTTTTTATTCTTTTTTATCAATAATTATTTAATAAATAAAATGTTTAATATTTTTCTTAATTTACTCTTTCAAAGTTTTTATTTATTTATTTAATCTTATTCATTTTACATATATACATATTTAATATATACTATTTATTAATTTTTATAATTTATATATTTTTATATCCAATTTATTGATTTTTATCAAAAATTATTTAATTAATAAAATTGTTAATATATTTTTAAAAAAATTATTAGTTTAATTATTTAATTTTATTCTCGACCTTTATTAGTGCTAAGAAAGCGAACCCTTCATTAGCATGGATAAAGGGTCTATTTTATTAGTGCTACATAAAAGCACTGATAAAGGATTCCATTTAGTGGTGCTAAAATCAAAGTGCTGA
The DNA here is from genome assembly GCA_963277665.1 of Viscum album. Classification (NCBI taxonomy): domain Eukaryota; kingdom Viridiplantae; phylum Streptophyta; class Magnoliopsida; order Santalales; family Viscaceae; genus Viscum; species Viscum album. Next base: position 1,872,970,933 of record OY728150.1, on the reverse strand, counting down.
TAAAGGGAACCTTTTATCAACACTTTTTTAGCGCTTATAAAAGGATCCCTTTATCAATGCTCTTTCTAGCGCTAATAAAGGTCACCTTTATCTGTGATTTTTTCTAGCAATGTTAAAGGATTGTTTTTTAGTTGTGATTTTTATTCTCCTCATGGCCCTATTGGTTTATGAATTTTATAAATTTGATTTATCATCCTTATGATTGATCTAGCTTTGTTCTTCTTTAAATTTTTCTTTAGTTTTCACACCCAGTATCAAGGTCCAAGTTTTCAGTAGCCATTGTGATAATTCACTTTTGAGTTTTTATTGTTTTTGTAACATCCCAGTTTTTTTAAAATAATAAATAGAAATGCATGGAACTTTTTTTTAAATAGATATTTTTAATTAGCCTTTAAAACATAACTTTTCTACTTCTATATTCTGAATTTCAAGAAACTGTCATCTACATTTGTGTTCAGTATGTTATTTGGAGTCTCATAGAACAAACTTGATTTTTGGTGTATAGTAACATACCCTTATGAATAGTAATATGAACAGTAATATGACCCTAATGAATAGTTAATAATATTATTATTTTATTTTCCCAAGGCAAAAGGATAATGGGATCTTAATTAATTTTCCAAGGTCACATAAAACTAATTGCGCTTCAATATTGTCATTTTTAGAATTAATAGTGACCTTATTTAAAAATTAAATTAATAATATTTAGAAAATTAATTTTGAAAAATGGAGTTCATTTTTTAATTCTAAACGTCGAAAAATGGTTGGGGTAAAGTTTTGGTATTTTTCTAAAACTCTTGAATTTTTGGTGAATAGTGAAATGCGATAAAAAACCGTATAATCAATTTATCAGTAAAAATGCACTATTTATGACATCATAAGTGATGCAAGGCCACTTGTTTCTAACTCACATGATATTATCACTATTTAGGGCCACTTTATTTGATATTATTCATAGTCTTGATAAATATATTATAATAATGATTAAAATAATCTAAAATACCTCCCCTCCTCCACTATAAATACCACCCTCACTCCCCTCTTCCTCCCAGACATCTCAAGCCTTGAGAATTGTCTAATTTCTGAAAACTTCCCTCCCTAGTCTTCTTCCCCACGTCCTAGAGCTACTGGTGTTACCAAAAGACCAAAATCGAATCCCTTAAGAAGGATCTCAAGGAGAAGAGATCAAGAGGTAAACATCCTCTTTTATTTTCTTTCTTTTCTTTCATTTTATGTTATTCTCTTCCAATCCCATTGTCTTGTATTGGGATATTTCATTAAATATTCCCCCTTACTGTCCATATTTTGTATGAATTATGAGATATTCCAATCCTCTCATCAATCTTCTTTTTATGAAATTTTAAGAGACGTCGTTAGGCTGCCGAATTTTCGTGAGAAATTTCTCAAGATTTTCTTTTATTTCATGATTCCTTTTTCTTCTTTCCTCACTCCCTATTATCCAAGAAGCATTAAATCTCCAGAATCATGTATATTCATTATGTTCTCATGTTTATGGAAAATTCCTCATCAGTATTCTTCTCCTCTTCCACTTATTTAAAGAATAAAAAACATTGTCCATTTGTGTCGAATTACCGACATCGTGGACGATGTATTTTCAATTTCCATTAATTCTTTCAAGTCTAGTCATGAAACCATTTATATGGTTGAACCAGGTTATAATATATGTTTTATGACTCATATATTGTTTTGGAATTCTTTTGTACTCATGGTTCTAATTTATAAGACTAAATGAGGTTGTTATTATCAAAGAACCACTTAAATTATCTAAACGAACATAATTAATGTTTTAACTTTTGAATCATCATCATATAAATCATAAAAGTGGTAAATGGTATAATTTATGGTACTAGAAATATGTAAATACTACTCCATTCCAATTCTTGAGTTTCACTTCTAATCAACAAGAATGATTCATCATGAACCAATCTTGAAAATCATAAAAGAACTCGCCCAAAATAATGTAAGGAACAAAATACTAACAACTAAGGGGTGAAATGAGGTTATAAATGACTATATAAGATGTTATAAACATGAACATGTTTCTGTAAAATACTAATAACACTCTTTTAACCACTATACAAGAGTTTTAAACAAGTTTTAAGTAATACAAGCCTAAGGTAGGGGAATTCTTAACCCGATTTCCATTCTTTGGGTTAACCTTCTACTTTATTATTTATGTGCTATTTAAATTGTTGTGTGATGGGTTCTATTTATATTATGTTTCATTATGTGTATTTACAGAGTATATACATATTTTATTTACTCTATTAAGTCTCACTTCAAGTATATGATGTTTATAAGGGACATTTCTTCTAAAATCCTCTTTTAAAATTCTGTTTTACAAGATTCAAAAGCAATGTTTTTATGCTATTATTTACGTTGTATGATTATGTTTTGGTTATTCGGAATTGTTTATGATGAAGGGTGGGACCTATATTTCCCTCCAATGTATTGGGTATGAGTAAGTTGGAGGTCGGCCATATGGTTACTCCAAGTGTAATTGCGATGGTTACACAAAGTAAGGTAGCCGTGAGGGTTACAAATTTTAAGGTAGCCAAGATGGTTACAAGATTATGTAAGTAATGCCCCAAGATACCTCTATGATTATATTTATGTTATCATGTTTTTTTGGATATTTTTTAAATTTCATGTTACATGAAGTAAGTATTTATGGGTGAAAATCATGTCTTTTGAAAATGTTTTCATATGTTATGAGTATTCATGGACTAATGTGATTTTTCCTTTTTGTTCATACCTTACTGAGCTTTTGTGATCATCCAAAGTTTTTAAATGATTTTACACAGGTTAATGGATGTGTAATACAAGGAAGAAAGACATGTTAAATGTTGAAGAATTTTCAAGGAGTCTTGTTTTAAGTTTTAATGTTTTATATTTTGAGAAAAATGGAAACTGTTTTTATGGTATCCACTAGGTAACGATGTGTAATGTTATGAATGTATTATGTCCTAATTATCTAAAGATCTAAACTTGAAAATATCCTAAATTTAAAAGGAAGTTTTTTCTTGATTAAATTCAATATTATGTATGTAATAAGGTCGGGTCCTTATAGTTTTCTACCACTATTCTTGGAATATTCATTATTGGCCTATATTATCTCATTAATTTAACTGTTCGTTTGGTTAAAATCTTGATCAAACCTTTCATTCATCCTCAAATCCATTTTTTAAATTATTGAAAAGCCACTTTGAGGTTAAGTGGGAACCATACAAAACATTTCACAGTAGCATCGAGTTACACTGGCACTCTCAAAAACTAATATGCCTCACATATTAAAATTTTCAGAAATATTCAAATGAACCCATCATCCCATGCCATGAAACCACTCAAAATTCAAAAAAGGGGAATTATCATGCCTTGATCCTACATCCTTGTGATGCGCACTCTGAACCACATCATCCAAAATCATATCACCATAATTTTCCATCATTAGAGGAAAACTGCTGCCATCTTTGACGTTGTCTGTCACCATCGGAGCTGATTGTAGAAATAAAAACCTTTCATTCATGATTATAGTTTTTAACTTGATAATAGAATAAGTGGTGCGTGGGAGTAACCATGAAAAGTAGAAAATCATGGACAATTGAGGGTGTGGGGTATTCCCCATGGAGTGATGCACAGATGATAGGCTTCGATGGTGGATTCTATTTATGGATGGTGGTGGTTTTAAACTAACTTGTGTAAACCCTCGTGCCATGATTGATCCATACAATAAGGGATTAGAGTGATATTGGAGGTGGATTTGGTGGAAGCATTGATAAGTTCGGTGAAAACAAAAGTTTCAAGAAAATTCATAAGAACACTCATAATGTACTTCAGGTACTTCAATGTCTAGGCTTTTAGTATAAGTAAAATATCACATGTCATGTAAATATATCACACATCATGTATCCCTAACTGATTGAGTGGCATGTTCTAGGAGTACATGAAATTACCTAGACCTTCACTCTCATATATAGTACTAAAAATACATTATTTAAATATAAACATTTATACCAAGTGAAATTAGCTAAGATAAACATGAATATATTTTATAATAAATACATTATTTGAACATGGCATCTCATAAATACTGGAACAGTCCTAGAAACCATGGTTTTAGTGTATTTAGATATTAGCTATATAAAAATATTATTTCACATAATTACTTTAGCATCTCCCATAAAACATATCTACATAAGATTTCCTTATAAATATAGTCCTGTATATAATTCCCTATGAAAAATAGAAACAAAATTAGGGTGTGATAAAACACTTAGTAAGGGAAAAAATTATCAACATTCCATCAAGGGTCAGATCATAATCATGTGAGTAAACATGATCATGGGAGAAATATTTGACTAAAAATAATATGGAACAATAATAGTGGCTAGTGAGGAATAGTATAAGGACATGTAATCCCAAATTATCAAACATATACTATTTCATATGAGTAAATAATAATGAGATAACAATTATGATCCATGGATTATAATATAGGCATATTACATATAAATGTAACAAAACATGGAAATGTATCATAACAAGGATCTTTGTAATGAACATAATCATAAGAAAACATTACATAGTGGTTTATGATTCAAAATCAAAAGTACCATCATATAGTGGCTCATACATCACTTTATATGACACATTCATGACTCAAGAATCATAACTCGTGTCCCATTAGTGACTTGAGCATCATAACCCATGACCCATTAATGATTGAAGCATTATAACTTTTGGTCCATTACTAACTTGAGCATCATAACTCATGACCCATTTTATCACATGAGATATAGTACGTTAACCAATAAATTGGTGGGTTATATCGAACCCCAACTTTAATATCCCAATATTTTAAATAGAATGACTATGTTTTATATCATTAAAAATATGCAACACTGAGCATAATCGAACCACAAAATATTATTATTTAAATATTACCATTATAACCTAGTCATTAAATTTCTAGGTATAAATTGGTTTATCTAATTTTTGAAATATATATATAAATTTTATATTCAATAAAAATTTATTTATTAATTCTTATGAAATAAGAAATAATTTTTCATTATTTTCATTTTATTCTTTAAAAAAATTTCATCCTCAAAAAAGATTTTTATTGATTTTTTCGAGTGCATTTTATAATAAATTTGTAGAAATATTATAAATTTTATTTTTTGAAAAAATATCATTTTTTAAATCATCATATCAAAATTTTATTTGCGTGAAATTTTGGTATTTTTTTGAAAATATTGATTTTTCAGTGAATAGGGAAAAATAATTATTTTTATTAGAAACTAAATTTTATTTTAAATTATTTACTATGTAAAATTATATTTATGAATAGTTTTAAAATTAAATTAGTTCATTTTGATTTAATATAATAACATTATGTATTTTTAAATGGATTTTATAATTGAATTTAGTATAAAAACATTTTATATTTTAAAAGTCATTATTTTGAAAAATCATTTTTTGTCGCGTTTTTTCAATTATATTTTAAATTAACTTATAAGAATTACTTTTTTTGAATTTTTAAAAATGGAATCCATATTTTTAATCAGTGGGTCAAATTTTTTTAAAATAGGCTCAGTTTATTTTTAGTCAATATAAAATGTAACTGTAGTAATTTTTGTTTCCATAGTAAAAGATAAATCGAATAATTATGGGTTAAAATAATATTATAAGGACAATAAAATAACCCTAAAACTTACCTTTATTTTATTTGATGAGTACATATCATCCATACTCATCCAATATTCTATTATATAGACTTTTTTCCATTTGGGTGTGATCATGACCTTTATAACATTTTAGGTGAAGAAAAGTCAAAAATGTCACTCTTGTTTTTAGTAAATATAATTTTTTTAACATGGGGATAAACAGAAGATATTTTTAGTTATAAATATTAATTATAAATATAAATGATTTATATTCATCATGATAATTTATTTTTAATTTTTTGTGTAGATATAATTACCCTATATGATTACACAAAGCTAATGAAATAATTATTTAATTAATGGTAAAATAAAATAGATGATATTAAAAATATTAAAATAAATAAAATTTGATATAATTTATGAGATACATGAATTTTATAGATTAATAGAATATTTTTTAATGTAATAAAATATTTTTTTTCAATTTCATTTGATTTATTGATGTTATTAAATTCAATGTAATAAATAGTTTAAAAATTGACAATAATGATATTTTATAATAAATAATATTTTATTAAATTATTCAAATTATTAAAAATATTATTTTCTAAAAAAATATTATGATATTGTTTATGATATCAATAATTATCCATTTATGGGCCTTTTGGCCATTTATAGTGACTATAATGGCCCTCAAAGTGTAAAAAACCTTTTTGTCGTGGTAAGTATGAAAAGGGTTTACAAGGAGTTAAAACCAAATAATAAGTGTAAGAAAATAGTCAAAACTTGTAAAAATAAATTTAATGAGAGTATTTAGAATATTATTCATCTTATATTCTAATAATATCATTTTTTATCCATTTGGACATCAAATTTAATTTATATTAATTTAATATTTTATGAAATTCCAAGAGTGTCCATCCACTCTCTTCTAAAAAGGGCATCTCTTCTTATCTTTAATTTACACATTAAAATAATTTATTCATACAATACCTACCCAAATAACTTCCTATAATATATATCCTCATTTTATAGTTTTTTTAGGAATAATACCAACCCTATAGGGTTTAAGGTGTCATTCAGATGACACTTTCCAAATAAGAGGTATAGTTTTAACCATAGGTTTTAGTTTGATTTCTTCTTCCAATTCCTTAAAATTTTATTAAACCATGATAAAATAATAAAATAATTTTCCTACATTTATTTTTATTTTATTATGTTAATTTAATAACCTATACTCATCTCTAACCACCATTAAATGGGAAAGGAATTCATCATTTGTGTGTACAGTGGACTACCGCCTCACAGATCGATGTAATTCATTTTCCATCGCCACCTCTCAATGATGATTATAATGGTGGAATTAATTTTTATATATGATCTTTATAAAATATTTATAATTCTGAAAATATAATATATCTTTTAATTTATTACCTTTCCATTCGTCAAAAAATGATAACGCCATCCGTGTGTATGTGTGGACTACCATCGCCATGAAGCGATGTGATTCATTTTTCATCACCACATCGCATGAATGATATGGATATTTATATTTAAAGAATTAATATTATATTTATGATATTATTATAAATATTTAAAAATAAAATATTACTTATTTCCTTTCCATAATGATCATTGAAAAATGGAAATGTTGCTCATGTGTGCGTATGAGCTACTGCTACCATGATTGTAACATAGTTCATTTTTCATAAAAATATATAATGTTTGGATATAAAAGTATGATTTATATATAAAATTGATAATTATATCATTTTTATTATTCTATAAATGTTTTTCTAAAGACCACTTTTACCATATTCAAAATACTTAAGTGATTTTGGACTTATAAACTGAATATCATCAAAATATCTTACGTGAATTTAATTGATTAAGTAAAAAAAATAGAATGGTATGAGATAAAATAATAGGAATAATAAAAATTAAAAAAATCTTAATAAAGTAAATATTTAACCTAATTTTATTATTTATGAAAATAAAGAACATATGTGATGAGACAGACCCAAGGTAAGATACTTTCTTTTTAAAAATCATCTTTCAAAGTTCCCCTTAAAACTCTCTTTTTCTTACATATACATATTTTTCAAGTAATGTATGTTTTTATATTTAAATAAAATATTTATAAATTTAATTTTATATTTATTTTTAATTTATTTCAAAAGTTTTCAAAAAGAAATTTTTTTATGGAATGTTTTGGATTTCTTTACAAAAAGAAAAAACTGTTCTATTTAAAAATATACGGAGATAATGACTTTTTATGCCACAATAACTATTATTTTATGTTTATAATCCTTTATAATATTTCATTTTTTCTTCAAAGAAAACCCCTATTCCTTTTAGTATGTGAATTTTAGTTTTGAAAATTCGGTTTAAAAGAAAAGGTATATATCAATATATGAAAATGCTTTCTTGGGTGTAAAGAATGTTTTTATGGTGAAAGATTTTATGTGTTATGATTATGTTGTGGTTATTCGAAATTTTTATGATTATGGGTGGTTATTTTATAAACCAAGTGTGGTTTATCCCTTTATAGATCTCTAATTCATTGGGTAAAGTGATGGATTTAACTGATTAGGTTTCTCCTAAGAGATTATGGGAATATATGACGATGAATATTCTAATTGTAAGCATAATGGTTATTTTATTTATAACCATAATGGTTATACTATGTTTCACTATGATGTTTATCTCATTTTTAATACTGATATAAAAATTTTACCCCAATTTTCCTACATTTTTTATCTATTCTTATAATGGGTTTTAAGAGGTTCCTTTGAGAAAAAGGTATGTGCTTTCATATGGAAATGATTTATTTCTCAAGATCAAGGAATAATGTGATAAAGGTAAGAATTTTATGGGTTTTCATGTTTTTCATTGGACTAACTATTTTCTTTTATGACCCTTACTGATCTTTTTGTGTGAATCCTTTGTTTCAAAATGTTTTTCAAAAGGATTAAGTATGGGTAAGGGAAATGAATAACTCAAGTTGGAAGTAGTGAAGAGTTTTCATGAAAAGAATTCATGTTTTATTTGAAAGGTTTTATATTGTGTGGGAAATGGATACTGATTAGAAGTTTCTATTTTATAAAATATGGTTTTTTTGTTTAATATTTATGAATTAATTTACTAAAACTATAAAACTAAAATATCTTTTGGGAATGAAAGAAAGTTAATTATAGTTTAATGAAACTAGATTATGTGATGTTTAATGTCAGGTCCTTACACCACCCATCAACTTCCATACATATTAATTCTATATGAAATCAATCATATATCATATCATGAAAAACCTATATAATGTAAATGGGTTGGTAATATTTTCCAAAGGTATCATATAAAATTACCTCAAGAATTGTATCGATTGATCCCCAAATTCAATCACCTAAAAAGGAGTATTTTACAAGTGAATTTAAAGGGTGATCCATGATACATAAATCTTTTGGGGATAGATCCTTGGGAGATATAGAGTAAAATAGAATCAAAATTGTAAAAATACATTTCATAAAACATTTTACAAACTTATTATAAAAAGACAAAGATATATGTTCCTTTCAAAAGTTTATTTTGAGAAGGTAACATGAAAACTTATTCAAAATATATATTTAAAATAAATCCCAATAATAGATCTTTGAAAGGAAATAATGGTTACGTAAACAAATTTAGATTTGAAGATAATATATGTGATTGTGAAAATAAATTATATTTTAATATTTTAAAATATCTTTATCAAATACCAAATCGTAAAAATGATAATAAAACTTCCTTTTAAAATGGGAAAAGATAAAAAAATATCACATGAGATAATAAATATTTGGGGATCCAAAATAAGAAAGGAATTTTTTTGGTAATAAATAATATGATCATGGAATACAATGTGTTTATTGGATATGATGGCAATTATTCACAACTTGTAATACTTATAAAGGAAATCCGTAAAGGAAGAGGCAATGAATTAAAAATATCATTTTACCCTGAGAGAAAGAGGAATTTCCATATAATAAAATCTATAGGTGGAGAAAACTATACAAGGAAGAATAAAGTTCAAGAAGAAACATTATAACTCAAAGAAAGGATATTTGAGTGAATAAAAACCATTATGGATTTAGTAACTTTACTTTATTGAAAATTATAACAAAATACATTAATAGTGAATTATATACATCACAAAAAAAGAAAAAAATTGTTGAAAATAGAATATGTCTCAAATAAAGGAAGCTGAGTTGAGAAATCCCTTATAAATTTGGAAATAATTAAATCAATGGAACATTAATAATGGATTGGTGGTTCTATTAAATCTCATAGAATGGTTTTTTTGATGGTGTGCTGAGTTTTTTGGGATGTTAGAAATAAATCTAGGGAGGACCAATGATACTCCCACATCATGATTATGGTGTGTTCTAAAGAACTGGTGGATGAACTCATCATGATGGTCATAGGAGGAAGGATTAGGGTTCAATGCAGTGGTATTATTATTAATAGTGATAACACTACTGGAGGTCAGGGCACGATCAAACTAGGCTAGGGTATTAAGTGGGAGCCACCCAGCTCATGTTTTAAACTGAAAATCGACAGTTCTTGTATGAAAGAGAATATTAGAGGTGAAGGTTTGGTTTGTGATGGAAAGGGGTCTATGATTTTAGGCTTTAACTCTTTTTACAGTGTAGAAAACTCCCTGGGATCTGAGATCATAGCACTTCATAGTGGACTTCACTTACATAGGTTGTATAATATCTGTATTTCAATAGAGGAATATGATTTAAGGATTTTGGTTGGTACCCATATAGGTAATGGAAATATTTAGTGGGACATGATATAATTCATTAGTAAGTGCAGGATACTCATGGGTCAAGGCATGAAGGTCATACAAAGTAGGAGGATAGGTAATTTTTTAATATATATTCTCGCTAGCAAGGGAGTCCCAATTGAGAGTCTTATTATTTATCAACATCCCAGTTCTATTCCTTCTGATTGTATCTCTGTCTTGTCTGGTGATGCACTTGGATTACATCATTACTAACCACCATTAATTCAGGTATGAGGGATAAAATAAATAATTTTGAATAAATTATACCATAAAAAAATAATATGTGAATTATATTAAAACATTCCTTAATGAAGAATAATTTAGTTGAAACCCTTATGGGTATAATATTTTTAAAGTAAAAAACATTTGAAAATGATTTTATGAGAAATAGATTCAAATCCCCAAAAATATAATATAAAGTATAATATAATTCAATAATAAGGTATAATTCATTCAAATTATAAGAATAAAGTTCATGAATAACAATTATAACTCAATTAATGGAAATTTAGTTAGAAAAAACCCTTACCTTAACCTACAACTTCCATAAAATCACTTTAATCTCATTGAGGACTTGATTCTTCCTTGAAATACTTCTTATAAATGGAGGAATTAGGACACATTTTTTTAATAAGGGGAAATTGAGTGAGGAAAAGGTATCTAGGGGTGGTAAAGTATGAATAGGTTCAATAAGAATTTTAAGGGTGGGTGTGGACTGAAGTAGGTAGAAGTGAGCTCCTTTTTTAGGTGAAAAGGATGAAATTTTCCTTGTAATTAAAAGTCAGGTGATGCGAAAAGATGGAATCATATGGGAGTTAGGTTAGTTATACTAGGAAAGCTTTTTGAGACATGTGGATATTAATTTAAAACCTATAAAAGGTCTCCTAGAAGGTATAAGTGTCAAGTTAATTCAGTAAAATTCGATCCACTATAAATTACCTATTTTTTCCATTATTATCCTTGATTAAATTGTTTCCATGGTAATTATTCTTTCACTAAAAATATAATATTTCCCTTCTTACCATATTTTTATGTGAATATTATGAATTTAAAATCAATTTAATCTTTTAAATTTATAAATATGAGAAAATTGGATTTTAAATTAAAACATAATATATAGAAAAAAATATTTTATTGAAAAATGTATTTTGTACATTAAGTTTTTTTCATTTCTTAAAAATTATAAATTACATGACTGTTAATTTATTTTTTTTATATTTTTATGTGTCATATTAGAGTCATCATTTAAAATAAATCAATTTAATTTATTTAGTTAAAAATTTCACATTGTTTATAAAAAAATTCTTTCAAAAATAATTGTTTTATCATGGTAACAAATATTTACTTTTGGACCGTATTTTTATTCCAAATAATGAAATTCACTTATTACTAAATTTGAACATGCTGATTCTAAATTTTTTATCCACTCTATTTAATTCAATTTCTATAATTTATAATTTTTAATTTTAATATAAACATACATAACGTATAAAAATTATAAAAAAATATATATTTTTAGCCACAAAATGAAATTATTCTTATTACTTTATTTTTAATAACTATTATATGAATGTTAATTTATTTAATTGTATATATTATCAATAATTTTAAATTAAAATCATCCTTTTTAGTGATTTATTTTATTAAGATAAAAATACACAACACATCAAAAAATGGATATTTGAAAAATATATATTATATTAAATGGGCTTAACCAAATACAAATAAAATTAATTATTTAAATTCTAACCATTTAATTTTATCATTTCATTTAAATTATAACAATTATTTTTATGTTTCCATATCATTATTTAATAATAATCTTTAACATGTAAAAAATATATTTATAATTAATTATTTTAATTAAATAATATAATTTTATTTTTTTTTTATTGTTTATAAAATATATTAGTTTAGAAATAAAAAACTTCATTATAATTATGAGATATGTGTATAGCCAATAACCATATTTTCAATTATCATATTTCCAACTACCGTATTCCCAAGGACCGTATTTCCAAAAAAACATATTTATAAAGGTATAATTTCATTCATATATATATATATATTCTTATTAAAATATTAAATTTCATTATCAATTATTATGCTACACTTTTAATTAATTAATACGTATTTTGTATAATTCCTTCTCCATTCATGATTTTCTATCTGATTATATATTTAGTTCTACCAATGGTGATTCTCAAGGGTGAATATGATCTAAGGGATCTCCTAGTTTTAAAGATATTATTATTTTCTATTTATTTTTAAATTTTAATTTATGCACTTTTATTGGATGTAATCATCCATGGAATTTAATATTCCATGGTATTTAATACATGGTTTTGTGTATATTTTTTGTAATGATCCATTATGAATGAATAATGTTTTATTAGTTTGAATAATATATTGTATGACTCATTTCTTAAACAATTATAATTATTTGGAAAGAATAGAAAAAGAATCTTTAGAATTATAGACATATAATTTTATTAAATATAAAGTTTCCTAAAACTTAGTGTGTTATAGTATACGCTCAGGAGGTCATTTGGCTCTACATTCCAAGTGGGTTAAGACAACATGTCATGTACCTTAATTTCACATGACTCTGGAGGTTTTTCTATATGAAGGGTACAACCCTTAGCCCCACACACCATTTACAGTAAATTAAATCACATATATAAGGATCCTTGAAGGCTATGGGGGTACCAGTACACAGTTAGGCTACTTCTTGTGGTTATACATCATGTACCTTATAGCACATGCTATGAACTTTTTCCCAACCCACTTACTAGGTGTATCTCTTTATTCAAACTCAAATTTAGATTGAGGTTAGTATATTATAAGTGTTTTTTAACAAATAATGTGATTTTGGTATTATCTTTTATATCTCAGGTATAGAGTGAGATGGTGAGATTTAGTTTTTCTTTTTGGTATTGGTTAGCTGGTTATAGGGTTTGGGCATGATTTCATTATCATTTATAGGGTATTTATTCCCCTAACATATTTATCTATGTGAGGAAGTGTTTCGATATTCCCTATATATAGAGAGATTTGTTTCTCCCCTAGACACACCTAGGTTGCAGTAATCTATATGTAAACATAGTTCTCCTGAATATTGGATCTCAAGAGGGGTGTGGTCCTCCACTCGGGGTAGTTCTCCCTTGACTGGTTATTCGCCCATCAGAAAGTCATGGGTCCCCCACTTCATATCTTGAGAGGTTACATTTTTTTACTAGTTTTTTATGAATTAAATATATAGAGCTTCATATAAATTTTATCTATAGTAATTCATGAAGGACAATTACTTTTTTTGTCATGGGTTCTTCCCCTTTGAGAATATATGGGTTTTTATTTATAATTATTTCATTTTTGGTGTTTATGTGCTAACTAATATTTGATGTCTCTTTGTGGATTTTAGATAATCCTATTGGTAATATATATAACCACCCCTATATATTAATATTGTCTATAGGTGTCATTTATTATACAGAAAAATGGAAATTCAGTGAGGATCTTGGTGGAACAGAAGTAGATGGAGCTTAGCAGTATTTGGTGGTGGAAATAGCTAGTGGTGTTTAGACTTGGGAGCTTGAGAAAGTACCTTCCTCATATCATTTATTAGGATGGGTTTATCTTTATTTTGGTTATGTATTTTTTCCATTTAAATTATATTTTATATATTGTTCTACATCTGTGGATCCTAAAGTTTGTTGCATGAATTTATCAAATTTTTTAGATGGTTCAATTATTTATTTTCATTATTTTGAAATTTTTTGAGGTTTTCATTATGTACAATTATTATGGGATAAGGTATAATATTTTATTGTTATGCCTACTCGATGCCATTCACCATCCCCTGGCCTATTTTAGGTATTCCCGCGGTGCCACAGTTGACTTAACACTACTTAGGATAGGTCTCAATGGGTCGGTTCATGTCAAAATTTATATAAAAAAAATTATTGAAATTATGGTATGTTGCATTGGGTAATATGTTCAAGACATGTGGCGGTTCAGATTGGGATGATAGAAAATATTACTTGTGTCTATATATATTATAGGTTTTAAATTATTCTTTGAGATTATATTTTCTACTAATGTTTCTTCACTATCGATAAGTATATATTCTATTAGGATGGGTATGTATGTTGGTCTATCTGTTTAGACATCTATTTGAGCCATTCACTTATCTCATATTATGGATAATCCATCCTCTTTACACAACCTTTTTATCAACCATTGATTATCTTGAACCAGTGACTCTAGTTTCCCATTGGTGTATTTCCTTGAATTTTTATTCTGATAGAAATTTTCATTAAAATTAAAAACATGACATTGTGGTCTTAACCACATCTTGTTTTTGGATGGGTTAAACCATAGTGTTGTGAATGTCACCAGGACATGTTTTCTTTTTCATGTAAAAATACAAATTATACAATAACACATACCAACTATTATTTCTTCATAATAAATACTATCATTATTAGTTAAATATCCTGATAAAATGTTAAATGAGTTTCAAATTAATTATTTATAGTGAAAAATTATTTTAATACAAATATCCAAGAAGATATAAAATTATTTTAACATTTTACATTACTCTCAATCATTTATGAAATGTTTTAATCCCTAGGGAGTGCCCATAGTGTTTATAAAATGGGGTACCAATACCATGTGATGGGTGTAAATTATTCTTTTCATAAAAATTCCAAATATAAAACGCTCTATTTAGATCTCATATTTCTTTAATATTTTATGAGGATCTTTTTTTATGTTTTTTTTTACAAAGTTTTTTATTTTTTGACAAATGATCTTTTTTTTTAAAGAATGTTTTTTTACATCAAGTGAAAGATATGTTTCTAAAAGTTTATAATTTTTTTGTTGAGAAGTTTCTCTAATTTTAGATGAAGAATTTGTTTTATAATATGGAGATCAGACACATAGGATCGGACCCAATTCATTAGAGTGGGTTATTGTAGTAAATTAAAAAGTTTTTAAAATGAAGAAAGTCAGAAGTTACTAAATATGGGATTTAGAAAGTTTGTTATTTTTTGTGTTTGGAAGTTAGAAATTTTGTTTTGAAAGTTGTTTATGGGAAGTTGGAGATATTTCCAAAACAAATTTGACGATGTTTTGTTTCTTATTTCCCTTAAAAGGGAATTCCCCAGTGTAGCCTTTTCGAACCCTCCATAAATTTGACAATGCTTTGTTGTTATTTCAAGAAACTGAAATATCATGAATAATTCATGATAAAAGAACAAGTTAAAAAATGAGTTAAAAAAACCTATACATCGGAAGGATTTTGGTTCCTTTACATTGGATTTTCTTTCTACTAGAAATTCAATTTGACTGGGTAGAGGATAAAAGTCAATCGAACTGAGCTGAGGAAGAAGGTCAAATCTAACTAACTTGAGTAAGAAGTTCAATCAGACTGTGATAAGGAATAAAGTAAAATTTGACTAAGCTAAAGAAGAAAGTCAATCAGACTGAGCTGAGGAGGAATGTCAAATCGAACTGAGTTGAGAAATAAAGTAAAATAGGATTGAGTTGAGGAAGAAATTCAATAAGAGTGAACTAAGGAAGAAATTCAATAAGATTGAGATGAGGAAGAAATTCAATCTTACTGAGTTGAGGAATAAAGTCAATCAGATTGATCTGAGGAAGAAATTCAAATCGGATTAAGAAATTCTAACAGACTCTGTAGTTCTAAAAGACTCAAAAGTTCTATCAAACTATGAAGTTCTAATGGACTGAGTTTTCTAAACTACAGTTTCTAATCATTTATTAATAATTCAAGAAGATATTCTGGAGAATTCAAGGATATGTTCTATATAATTAAAGAAGTTTTGAGAAGACACCAAAAGATATGGGAAGGTTTAAAATGATCAAAGATGAAGTTTAAATAGACATGTAATTTAGGTTTTTGTAATTTGGGTGAGAGAGAAAAACATTTCAATTTCTCGCCTTCACCAATTCTAGAGCGCCTATAAATATAGAGTAAAGTGAATCATACATTGACACTGTTCACATGCATGAAAATGTGTAAGTGATGTAGATTTTATGTTAGAAGTGTTTTCTAGATAGAGATCTTGTCAGGAGATCAGACAACTGAAAAGTTAGTTTATCATACTAAGAAAAATCGGATAGAGGAAGATTGGTCTATGTTTGAGTAGAAGTTTTATAATAGTTGTTATTTTAATTGATAAAAAATATATTTTGGTAATCAGGTTTAGTTTTTGTAAAGGATCATTAGAATAAGTTCATCAAAATCATTCTATCATACATAGGCCATCAAATAGTGGAAATCAGACTCAGGGTCATTAGAACCAGGGACCTTTGTATCCCAGTTTGAATAGATTTTTTATACCTTTTTGTGGCTCATTTTAGTAAGAAAAAATTATAAACTGATAGGAGTCAGTATAATCATTCCTATCAAGATATATAATGTGTCTAATGGTATTTGGAATAATTTGTATTCAATTATTAATTATAATTAATTTTCATAGTCCCATCGGAGTGGCTATGGAAAAGATGTAGGTTCTCACACTAAGGTCGAAACTTGTAAATCATGTGTGATTTTTTTACTTTTCTATACTTTCATGCATTTAAGTTTTCTAAAAAATGATAAATAAACTCTAAAAATATATCGGGGTTAAGTTTACTAAAGTTTGAAATTTTTAAAAAGGAAAAAACTTATTCAGCGCCCCCCCCCCCCCCCATTCTCAGTTGTTCTTCGATCCTTTGGTACTTAAATTGGTATCAAAACTAGATTCCCTTATTGAATCCTTATCATGGATAATCTCAATTCTAATAATAATAGAGGAATTCTTACATTTGATGGAAAAATTATTATGGTTGGAAATATATGATGATTTCATATCTCTAATATCTTGTCCTGGAAGTTGTTTATGCTACTACAATTGTTTTTCCACCTATTGATAAAGATGATCCTATAATGTTTTCTGAAATGAGAAATATTGAAGTTAATGGAAAGGCTAGATATTTTATCCTTATGTCTCGATCATAAAATTTTTATATAATGGTGATAGGTCACAAAAACTTCAAAGAGTATATGGGACAAGCTGGAAATTATTTTCAAAGGGAATACTAATGTAAAAGAACAAAGATACAAATATGGTGTAGTAAGTTTGATGAAATAATAATGAGAGATTAAGAACCTATTTACGAATACTTCACCATAGTAAATGAACTTTTTTTCAACATCATAGGTTTTAGATATTTCTTGGATGATTCTATAATTGGGAAGAAACTCATGAGAAATTTTCTATATATTTTGATTCTAAAATTTCCACTTTAGAAGATAAAGATGAATTATCTCTTGATGAAATACATGACTTTCTTGTTACTTATGAAATGAGAAAATATATAGTGTTTAAAAAGAATATGAAATATGAAATGGATTTTGAAGTAATGAAAAATATTAAAATTCAAGATGTTGAAGATGTTGGTCCTTATGATTTTGAATATAAAGAGGATGATGAGTTGAATGAAAAAATCATGTCTCCTATCTCTAAGATTTATTGAATAGGAAGAGGAAATTATGGAGGAAAACTTACTCTCAAGTGTTTTGAGTGTGGTGGAATCAAGAACTTTCATATGAATTTCCCCAAGAAAAAAGTTGGAGAATATCAATATGGTTTTGATGAAATACCTTAATGGAAGAATTGGAACAAAAGTTATAAAGAATAAATATTATCCAAGAACTATAAGAAAAAGTTTTCTAGAAACAAAAGAAGTATGATAAGTAATAAAGATAAATCAAACTCAATTGAAAACAATTCTTCAGAAGATAAAAGTTTAGAAAAGATCAGAACCTTCATTGAAAAATTTAAGAAAATAAAAGACTCCTCATATAGTGAAGAAGAATGAGGTGAAGAATATTACAGAGTGTGTTAGCTTAGAATAAAACGTGTTTCATGTCTTAAGAATAACATATCTCTCAATAAATAAATAAGAATGATAAATAAAGATAGTTTAAAAGTTTTTGAAGGTGAAAAATATGTTTTCAAGAAATAATAAGAATACATCTAGGAGATATTAAGTTACAAACATAGGATTCATAAATATGAAAATATGGTTGAAGATCTTAGTAATAAGTTGGAAGTTAAGGAAGAGGAATTTAACAAGTCTCAATAAAAAATTATTGAGGCTAAAAGTACTTTAAGAAAGATTAATGAAAACTTAAAAATATTTGGAAGTAAAGGTTGAGACTCAAAATTTGCTAAGAGAACTCAAATAAATAATCTGGGGAAATCCACACCCATAAAAAATAATGTTTCATATGCTTTTTGTAACATTTTAGGTGAGAATAAAAGTGTTGGGAAATAATTGTTTGAGAATGGATTTGAGAAACCTATCACATCTATAAAAGTTAAAATCTCTCTCTTTATGAAAGATGGTCTATGTCCAGAGTATGTTAGAGAAAAAAAAAAGTCATCAATATCAACAAAGGTTCTATAGATAAAGATCATACTTCAATAGAAAATCAAGATTTAAT
Organism: Viscum album; assembly: GCA_963277665.1. NCBI lineage: Eukaryota > Viridiplantae > Streptophyta > Magnoliopsida > Santalales > Viscaceae > Viscum > Viscum album. The sequence goes on along the minus strand of OY728150.1, from coordinate 1,872,951,906 downwards.
GGTTTTTGCTGGTTTTGTGGAATCTATGGGCACATGGCATATAATTTTTTCATAGCTTGTCACTTCTTAGAATAATTTTTGAATAAATTGGAAGAAATGGTAGAAGAATAGTGAGTAATTTTCCTAAAACTCATCAAGTTGAAAATGTAAAAATTCAAGATGTTAAAAAACTACCGATAGAAAACAAATTTGAATGTCTAGAAGAAGTATGTGGAAAATGTGACTAGGCTGGTCATCATGCTGAAAAATGTATAACACTCATTCTATAACAAGTTTCTCATAGTATAATAGAAAAGGAATATGGAAAGAATAAATTTGAGGAAAGCGTATTTGTTGTTGAAACAGCTTTAAAAGAAATTAAGAAGAAAAAACCATGGATACTTGATAGTGTTTGTTTATCACACATGATAGGTGATTTGAAAATATTGAAAGATTTTGAAAATCATGATGGAGGAGCCAATGAGCCCATACCTGAGTGGTAAGGTCTCATGTTTGGCATCCAAGAGACCCAGGTTCAAAACCAGGTGGAGCCGAATTTCGGGGTTACTGTATCAGTACTATAGCAGGAACTGTAGTAGTACTGTAGCAGGCACTGTTTGGTACTGTAGCAGCTAGACTATTCACCTGATTTGGGCTTTCAGGCCACCGGTTTGGGCCTACGGGTCTCAAGGCCTTCGGGTCATCAAATACCTTCGGGCCACAGGGCCTTCGGGACATTGAGGACCATGAAGTAGCCCAGTTCACATAGACCAAGCCCCAGATGAGGATCAGAGTGCCAATAGTAGTCACCAGAAGCATAGCTAACCAGATTGAAAGAATGAGAGGGTATGGAAACCGCCATCAGGACCAGGCACCGTACAACTTTGTACGGGGCAAAGCTAGCCAATCAGCAATGCAGGTGGGGAGCTAAAGGCCATCAATGATGCAGAATCTGGGGATGGGCAGTTCTAATGGGTTGGTCCTACGGGTCATGTATTGAGGATGGTATGCCTCTAGGCCTTAGGGTCATGTATTACGGGTCATGTCGGGACTTGTGCCTTGGGCCTACGGGTCATGTACGGGTTCCCCTTCAACCCTTAAAAGGGGGATTATCTATAATAAAATAAAATAAAGAAAAAAAAGAAGTCATTCAGGCCATTCGGGCATGATGGAGGAGCTTTTACCTTTGGGAGTGATAGTTCCTTAAAAATTATAGGAATTGGAATGATTGAGATTGAAGTAAAAAAGTTGAAATATAAGGAAGTTATATTTATTGATGGGCTAAAACATAACTTACTTAGTGTAAGACAACTTTTTGAGGATGGACAATAAGTGATTTTTAGAAAATATTCTTGTATCATCAGAAATGTGGAAGATGTAAAATTTGTTACAAGAGGAGAAATAACTAGTGGAAATCTCTTTCAAATAGGATAAATTTACAAAACTTGTTACTTGAGTGTTGAATATGAAAAAAAGTGGTAGAACTGGTGACTTTGGAATCTTGGATAGAAAAATATAAACAAAATTTATAAATTTTATGTTGTGGAAAAAATTTCATAATTGAAAAATAATATAAAAAGATGTTTTGTAGCTTGTTAGAAAGGGAAAATGACTAATAAAAGTCACAAGAAAGTTGAGATTCAGCCTATCAGGCCTCTTAAACTTATTCATTCCAATTTATATCGGTCGATGAGACATAAATAAATAAAAGGGTATTTATAATTTATCACTTTCTTTGATGATTTCACTCAAATGACCAACATCGTATTTATGAAGCACAAGTCATAAGTAGCAGAAATGTTCAGAGTTTTCAGAAGAGAGGTTGAGAGATAAATGGGGGTTTATATAAAGTACTTGATAAAAGATAATAGAACAGAATTCACATGAAATACTATTGAATATTATTTGAGAAATAATGGAATCAAAAATTATTATATTTCTCCATACACCCCACAATAAAATTGATTGGTAGAAAGGAAGAATATAACATTAGTGTAAATGGGAAGAAGCATGTTAGTAGAATACAAATTTTCAAAGTTATACCAGAGAAAAGTTGTTAGTACTATTTTATATGCACAAAATCAATGTTTTTTCTTCCAGAATATAACATGGCTTTCCTATGAAATGTTTTATAACAAAAATCTTCATTTAAGTACTTCAAATTTTTTGAATTCCATGTTTAGTAAAAATAAAAAAAATCTGGATCTTGGAAAATTTGATGAGAAACCTGAATAAGTAATATTCATCGGATATACACCCAAAGAAAAAATTTAAAAATGTTGGAATAAGAATTTTAAAAGGTTTGTGGATTCATATGATGTAAAATTTATTAAAAAAATAAAATTTAAAAAAAAATATGTTGAGAAAGTTGAGGAATATAAACTAATTTCTTCCAATAGAAATAAAAGTGATTCAAAATAGAATTATCATGATTCATAAGAATCGTGTGATAATGAAAGTGAAGTAGGAAGAAAAATTGTAAAATTTCTTAATTTAAAAAAAATGTTCATACTGAAAAATATTCTTGGGAATCAAAAGGCTCTGGTTCAGAAAATAAGTAGGATAAGATTAGAAAATCATATATCAATCATTTCAAAAATTGAAACAAAATTAGTTTTAGAAGTTTTCAAATACAAATAATGGGTTGATTTGATGAATGAAGAGATAAATAATATTGAGAGAAAAACACTTGGGAACCTGTTCCATGCCCAACAAATAAAAATTTTATTGGGATAAAATGGGTGTACATAAACAAGTTGAATGAACATGGATATCTGTAAAGAAAAAAAATAAACATTTGATTGTAAAGGATATGCGCAGGTGGAAGGTGTAGATTTTAAAAAAAACATTTTCTCTAGTTACAATAGTTATAACTATTATAATGTTTCTAGTAGTGGCTACACATCAAAATTAAAAAAATTATTATATGGATGTAAATTCAACTTTCATAAATGGTGAAACTAAAGAAGAAGTTTATATTGAGAAACCTTGTGGGTTTATACTTGATGAATATGAAATAAATGTTTGTAAAATAAATAAATCCTTGTATGGGTTGAAACAAACTCTATGTACGTGGTATTCTAAACTTGAAAATTGTTTAAAAATGCTGAATTTTTCTAAAGTAAAGGTTGATAGAAACTCGTATTTAAATGAAGTTAACTCCATCACCCTAATTTTAATTATTTATGTGGATGAAATAATTTTTTTTAGATATTGATAAATAGTTTATAAATAATATTTTGAGGAAATAAAAAATAATTTTCATATTTGAATATTGGAATAATTAACAAGCATCCCTGTCTTACAAGTTCAACAAAAAGAAAAATACATTTTCCTATCTCAAGAAAAGTGTGTCGGGAAATTGTTAAAGAATTTTGGTATGAAAGAATATAAAGAAGTTTCAACTCCTATTTTAGGGAGCAAAAATTTGAGTAAATATGAAGTCATAAAAATTGTGAATTATAAATATTTTAGGAAGATTATAAGAAGTTTTATTTATCTCACAACCTCAAGACTCGATATTTATTATGTTGTGAATTTTTTTTGTAGGATATCAATGTGATCTGAAATAATCTCATATGTTGGAAGAAAATAGAGTTATGAGATATTTTAAAGGAATAAATTCACATATTATATTATACAAAAAGAGTTTTGATATGAACATTCATGGTTATACTAATGTTGATTAGGCTGGAGATTTCAATGACAGAAAATAAACTTTTAGAGGAACCTTTTTCTTGGTGGAATGTTGTGTGAGTTGGCATAGTAAGAAAAAGAGTTTAGAAATTTTGAGAGTAGGATAATCAAAAAAAAATTGTAGCTACCCTAGAATATACTCAAAAAAATTGGATGAAGGTTCAGTTGGAAGATTTGAAAGTTGAATTTTTCAAACCATTGAAGATACTTTGTGATAATTAGATATTAATTGATCATTCTAAAAATCCTTTCCAAAATTCAAGATCAAAACATATTGATATAAAATTTCACCTTATAAAGGAAAAGGTTTTTATTGGAGATGTTGTATTGGAATATTTTTTAAGTATCAAATTTCTAATATCTTCCCCATATAAATACCAAAAGAGAGATTTTTAGAATTGAGGTCCCAACTTCATGTTCAACCTACACCAATGTCTTTCTAAACATGTTAAGGAAGAAACCCCCACCGTGATTTCTATTATTTTGAAAATAGGTTATAATTCATGTAACTTTATCTTATAAAGGATATAGAAGTAATTTTCATCTTAAATGAAGTTGGATCTATTATTATCATAAAATAGAGGAGATAAAAAAGAAAACTGAGAGGAAAAGATAAAAGTGAGGGGGAGATAAAAGTGAGTGGTGGTTTATATTAACATAGACATAAAATTTTCTTATCACTGAGGGGTGTAATTCCTTTAAATACATTACTTTATCTAGTAGTGTGTTGTTATGACACTCTCTTTAGAGAAAGGATGTTTTTTAGTAAAATTTAAAAACAAGAGTTGTGGAAAATTATGAGTGTTTGAAAAATGGTGGGTTGAAAAAGTTGTAAGAAAAAACTTTCAAAATATCCAAAGGGGGAGATTTAATATCCTTTTTGATATTATTATTTTTACAAAATTTTATATTTTTGAAAACTAATATTTTTAAAAAATAATATTTTTGTACGCCGGGTTAATGATGTGTTACTGAATGTTTATAATTTATTTGTTGAGAAGTTGTTGCAATTTCATATGAAGAAGTTGTTTTATAATCTAGAGATCAGACACACAGGATCGAACCCATATTATCATAGTGATTTTTTGTATGAAAATTAGAATTTTTAAAAATAAAGAAATTTATAAGTTACTAAAGATCAGAATCATAATTTTTGTTATTTTTCCGTGTCTGAAAGTTTGAAAAGTTTTTTTGAAATTTGTTAGTGGGAAGTTAGATAAATTTCCAAAAAAAATTAATGTTTCTTTTATATTATTTCAAGTCTCTAAAATATCATAAATAAGTCATGATATAGGAACATGTTAGTAGAAAGAGTTGAAAAAACTAATGCATAGGAAGGATGTTGATTCCTATATATTGGCTTCAGTTTCTATTATAAATTCAATTGGACTGAGATGAGGATGAAAGTAAATTGGACTGATCAAAGGAATAAATTCATAACAAACTGATCTAAGGAAGAAATTAAGTCAGGCTGAGCTGAGGAAGAAAGTAAAATTGGATGGATTTGAGGAATAAATCAATCATACTATGCTGAGGAATAAAGTAAAATCGGACTGAACTGAGGAATAAAGTCAAATCAAATTGATTTGAGAAAGACATTCAATCAAACTAAGATAAGTAATAAATTCAATCAGACTAAGTAGAGGAATAAATTCAATCATATTGAGCTAAAGAAGAAATTCAATCGTACTGATGAAACGCACGGCCGATTGTCGCTTATAGACCGGTCAAGGTTTCGGTGCTCTGCTAATGTGTATAGCAGCACTCGGGTCGAATCCTCGGTGATGATACTTTTTAATAGTCGTTTGTTTTTAGTTTATTGTATTTTGATTGGGGGGTTTGTTTTAAGAGCTTAATTTAAATGAATAATTGATTATGATTGATTTAACAAATTGATAATGATTGGGGTGAGTTCATCATTAGGTTAGTTAAGCTTGTGATATCCTTGAGCTTTGCTTTATATTGCATTTAAATTAACACTCATGTCACAAGTTGATGTTGATTTGAATTCCAAAGTGTTAAGGTTTTAATCCAAGCCTTAACTTAACTTAGGGTTCTAATATTGATCATATATTGTTTATGGTAGTGTATTTATGGTTCCAATAATCTATGGAAACCACACGTTAAACAAAACATGTCATTAATCCATGACATGCTAAGTCTAACATACACAATGTTAATTCAACGAATACTCATCGAGAAAAAGCTCTCAATCGCTTAACATACCTAAATTAAAACTCAACCCAATTAGAGATTTACTCAGCCATTAATATGGTTATTAATCTGGTAATATATTTTTATGGTGATGAATTATAAATAGAATAAAAATAAAGGGACAAGATAAGAGTAGTGCACCGAACACACACACAAACAATGAAGAAATTGTTAAATATAGAATTTAGATTGAATGAAGAAGAAAAATAAGAGAATGGATTTTAACTTGATTTAGGATATTTTAAGAACATTAATATTAAACTACAGAAGGTGGGTGAGAGTAAGAGATATTGAAGAAGAAACATTCATTAAAACAGAATTACAAAACAAACACTTACAAGATTTCAAATGAAGAAGAACACAAAAGTAAATGAAATGAAAGAGAGGAGGAAGGGTATCTCAAGTGAAAACATGAGTTTGGAATGTCCTCCCAAGCCTTTGGAAGAGCCTTGGTCATTCCAATTGATCCTCCTCTATTCTGAAATTTCAATCCTTTTGAAAGGAGAGGAGGGGGTGTATTTATAGCCCAAGATGGTGGACTGTTTGCATTCCAGAATTACCCCTTTACCTGGCTCACCGATTTGGACACTCATACAGCTGAATCATGAAATATTTCCTTCTTAAAAGTTGTAGATATAAAATTCCTCCATCTACTGTGAAAAGTCTGCGTCCATTGGACTTATGTAGCAAAGGTTATAACGGTTTTACTAAACAATTCTGATCTTTCCATTTCAATCCATACTTTTTCAAAGTCCATAATGTAAATTAATTTTGGAATAGGAGGATGACCTCAAATAAAAATAATTTCTTCAAATAGTTTTCCGTCCATATCTTCTCTTTCACAATAAAAAATCTAAGCTCTAATGGATGTCCACATCATGAGAAATGTCAATATTTGTGTGCAGATTTTATTTCTCGACCAGAATGGTGGGCTGGATTTCAGTGCATCATTTGGGCCCATTTTTTGTTATTATTAGGACTTGAATTTTTTATCATGGACTCCTTAAATTTTCCCCTGAACTATGGTGGAGAATAATGTAATTTGGACTTCTGTATTTATCCCATTAAATCAATCTTCATGAATAGTCCAGTTTCTTCACAGATTCTTGGGTCTTGTTTGTGAGGACCATATGACCCTTCAAATGGAAGAATTGACTCATGGTACCTTATAATGAAATGTTTTATATTTAAAGTATAATACTAAAAAACAAGAACCGCATAATTTGGATCAGTATAGTGATAGTTATTATTACAACAGTAAACTGACTCAATTGAACTACTTCTAAAAATGCTCAAAAATTATACGTAATATTAAAACATTAATATTTCACACAAATTATGAAAATTTCATATAAAATCAGTAAAGAGAGTATATAATAAGTCATGAAAATACTAATAACATCAACTCCCCCACACTTAGTTCTGTGCATGTCCTCATGTGCAACAAATATAAAAACATGACAAAATCATTTTCACTCACCAACAAATATTAAAATTTTGTTTTCTCCAATGAGGGGAGGTTTAGACTATTTCTGTAACACCCAAGATTTTTATGAGTAATATTTTGTTTTTATATATCATCAAATGAATCTTTCACTACATACTAGCTTGGCTTACTTTACACGCAATCGCGATCTTCCTTGATAGCTTGCGTTGTACGCAATACCGAGTTTCCTAAACGACGATATGCTATTAAAATATTATTTAAAATAGTCGTTATGAATAGTAATAACCACTTTTTGAAATTTTATCTTTCAAAATGGACTTCATTTTTGGATTTGGAATACCGAAATTAGCCTAGGGTGAAATTTTGGTATTTTTCTGAAAACTTTCAATTTTTGATGAATAGTGAAACCACTAAGTGGTAGGTTAAAAATTGAATTTTGCATAAAACTTAATTTTACCGCTTCTGTGAATGGAATTTCAAAAATCCGACAGACACGGTTGATATCAGTAAGTAAAATTTGGTTCAATGAGATAAAAATAATTTTTTGGTGAATAATAACTTTTTACTTTTTTTTACCGCGGTTAATAGTAAATAGGGTAACTAAGGGTAAATATGATATTACTATTACCCTAACACATGTCCTAATTCTATTGGATAAGTGTAATTCGACCAAAAACAACCTTATGAATATAATATGACCATTTAGGTCCACTTGGATTAGATTATGACATTTAATATTATTTTATTTAATGAATAGTTAAAATAGTTAAAATCAAAGTTTAATAACTAAAACATTTTTAATATGGGTTTATACATAAGATAAATTCGATTATAAATATTCATTAAAATCTAAAAATATTTCCTACATAATGATATTTTATTTATAATTTTTAGACTTTAAATAAATTAATTTATTTATGACACAACGATGATACAGTAATTACCCTTTTAAGGAAATGTTAACATAATTGATGTTATAAATGCCCAAATAAATGTAATTTGAGACTTTTTATGAATTCCACTAATTTATAGGTTACTATGATATATTAGTGTTGATTTAATCAACTTGGTTTGAACATATAATTCTGTTATGACTTTCAAAAAAATCATATATCAAATAGTGTCAAAATTGACACAAAATAGTTTTTAAATCAAATATTATATTATTAATTGTTATTTTATACCTAAAAATCTAAGGTTCGGCCAAATTACTTAGATAAGGATATATATATTAATAAAAAACAACTTGGGGTTCGTTTGTCATGTTATAGTAAGTGTATTAACCATATAGTGTAAGAAAACAAAAGACACGGTAAAAGTTAAATTATTTAACTTAGAGTTAAATCTAATTGATAAGGTTAAAATAATAACCTAAAATTGTCTAAATACTATTGGTTGATAGGATTTAGACCCATCCCCACTTTACCTTCTAAATAAGACCCTTTGGAACCATTATAAACCGATTTTGACTTTAATATAAAATAATATTTTGAGATATTCCTAAGGTGCCCCTCTCCTCCCTTATAAAAGGGCACCTCCTCCCCCTCCTCCTCACACCAATTTGAGCACCCAAGCTCGGAAAACCCCTGCAAAAATCCCTTCTCCACTTCCTTAGAATAATCCTAGAGGTTCTGGTCTTCTTCAAAGACCAATCTTAGTTCCCTAAGTGGAGGATTCAAAGAGGCGTTTAAAAGAAGAGGTAATATCCATTACCGATCTTTTCAATTTCTTTCTTCTTCAACTTCTTCTTATTTAGTTGTTTCATGATAAAGTAATAACATCAGTATTACTTACATACTGATATGTTATTATAAATATGAAACAACCCTAATTCACCTTCTATCCATCCTACGGAAAAATGAAATCACCGCGCGTGCATACGTACGGAATACCGTCTCCACGTCGTGGTGTAATCTATTTTCCACCACCACCTTACTTGGATGGGTATAATGGTGTAAATAATGACTATATATGACTATTAAAAAGTGATATTGATTCTGAAATAGTATACATACACTCCAATACAATTCCACGATCATAGGAACGATATCATCACTCGTGCGTACGTACGGAATACCGTCTCCACGATGTGATGCGACTCGTTCTACATGATCATCATTACATAGTAATTATATAAATGAATTGAATGAATAAATATGATATATGTTACACTAATACCATTCTGGATATAAGGTATCTATAACCTTAAAATAAGAATAAGAATTTATTCGGCAAAACATGCATAAGAACAAAAGGCAATAAAGACCCGAGTAACAAGTAACAATGAAATATTACTAATAAGAAGCTAATAATATGACCATATATGATATCATATAAATATTTATGATTCTGTAATAAGTCAATAACATTATTTAAACCATTATACAGGAGCTTCGGACATGTACAAATCAAATCGGACCTAAGGTAAGGGAAAATATCACAATCTCATTTTTATCCGAGATTGTTTATACTTTGGTATTTACTGGGATGTATTTTATCATCCACATCCATGTTCCCTCAATATGTAATATTTTTTCCATCCACTTACAATAGTTTAAATCCAATTTTACCCTTCGGTGAGTTTTTATTAAAGAATGTGAAAGGAATCTTTTGTCATTTTTTCGTACGAGGTACTTTTTGACTTTTCTGACAAAAGTATGAAGAATGTTTTTTTTTAACTTATACGGCATGAATGGATTTTTAAAAAATTATTTCCAAGAAGCTTACTTTACAAGTTTTCAAGTTTATTTTTAATCAACTTCTTTTAGTTTATAATTGTATGACATGTTAAGAAAAGAAAAGTGTTTTTGAAGAAGAAAGGATATTTTCCTCAAGAATGGAGTTCAAGTGTTTTATCAAAATTATTTTCCATCTAAGATAATAAAGGGTTCTGTTTTCTATCCCTATTATTACATTGATTTGATTATGTTGTGAGGGAATTATTTTTATGAAGTCATTTACCTTATATGATTTGTTTTATGATGTCATGATGTTTCAAGAATCTCATTTTTGTAACATGTGTTATGCGATGATGTATGATTTATGATTATGTAGCACACATAAGAAAGGATTCATTATAAGATGGGTGGGACCTATATCTCCCTCCAATGCATTGGGTAAATATTTATATCTCATGAGATAGACATGGCTGGAACGGAAGGTTATTTTGGTTCAGTGATACAGGACTGAAACGAGGAGTGAACTCGGTTCAGAAATGGACTTTGTCCGCTAAGATAGTCTTGGAAATGAGTCATGACTAACAAGAAATAATTTTCCATGATTATGTGTGCATGCCACAAAGTTTCAAGTTTTATGTTATGTTTATGGGGATCTCATTTTCACTTCTATGATTTATTCCATGTTAGGATATTATGATCTCTTTTGCAGGTTATGATTTTCAAAAAAATATGATATGATTTTTATTTCCTTTATTTGCCCTTGCTGAGAATTTGAGCTCACTCTTTTTTGTATGTTTTATTTTCTCCAGATCAGGAAGATGGATATTAAGTAGAATATGCTAAAAGGGACCCTAGATATGATGAAATAAATGGGAGACACTGTAGAAGATTTATGAATCAGTTGTTTATGTTTCCCAGTTTCTAAAGACACTATACCTATACGGTCCTTTGTGGTTTTGGCATATGTTGTAATAAGTGTGCTTCAATTTTGAAGTATTAACAATGTATGTAAATTATGGGTCGTTATAGTTGGTATCAGAGGAAAGGTATAGTCAACCTTTGGAAACTAGGATGCGAAAGCCTTCATAAGAACCCTAAGGATAATTCTAAGCATAGAACACAATCTTAGTGTTTTAGAAATGGCCATGAATACCCTAGGATAAGACCTTAAGTGTGAAATTTTATTCTTGATTATGTGATTTTCCTATTATAATTAGTGTTGCTCACACTATTCTTCTTGGTTTTAGTCAATGGCTGGAACCCGGAGGAACCGTGTTAATACGGAATGCGACGGGCAATGCAATGATTGTCCCCATGAGCAACCAAACGTTATGGGAGATGGAATGAAAAATCTTTTAGCCATGCTCACACAACTTTCTCAAGCTATGAATCATGGAGGATTTCCAAATGAGCAAAGGAAGGAGCAATATTCTGTTGAATCCTTCATGAGACAGCGTCCACCTTCATTCAGCGGGTCTACTGATCCATTAGTTGCTGAACAATGGATTATTAATACTGAAAAGATATTTTCAGTTCTTCAATGTTCTGAGCATGATAAAGTCATCTTAGCGGTGTATCGTTTGGAAGGTGATGCTGATAAATGGTGGAATCTTATTAAGAATACGAGGCAAAGGGATGAAATTGAGTCCATGGAATGGGACGAGTTCAAGAACTTATTTTTCAATAAGTAATTCCCTCGTATTCTCCGAACAAAGATGGAGAAAGAGTTTCTCGAACTGAAGCAAAAGGATGATTAATATGTTGGTACCTATGAAGCAAATTTTACAAGACTTGGAAGGTACGCTTCTGGTATTATTATCCAACCTGAGAGTAAGATCGATCGATTTTTTAGTGGCTTAAAACCAAGTCTTCGAAGGGCCTTAGCCATAAGGGACTTCAATAGCTATAAGGAAATCGTTCAATGTGCTCTCAAAGTTGATATGGAGATTGGAGTAACCCATCAATCATATGGGTTTGATAAGAAGAGGAAAATGGAATTCAAAGGAAAATCTAAAGAGCACACTAAAAAGAAGATGAGCTTTCCCTTATGCTCAAAGTGTGGAAAGAAACATGGAGGGAGTTGTCTTAAAGGGACAAGTAAATATTTCAAATGTGGAAAGGAAGGTCATAGGGCATTTGAATGCCGTGATAATGGGAAGAAGATGTCTAATGATGCAAACAAAGGAAGGGATACACAGAATGAACCTACTACACTTCAATGTTTCAAGTGCAAGGAGATGTGGCATTATGCCAATCAATGCCCAAATCCAAGGGTTGATGATGATGGTCGACGTCAACAAACTCTTAAGGCTAAAGACAAAGGAAAGTCACATGAAATTTCTATTAGCGATGTGGAGTACAATAACGATGTGGTGAAAGGTACACTTACCATCCACTCTAAAGTAGCAAATGTTTTATTTGATTCTGGATCCACCCACTCTTTTATTTCTGAAAAATTTTCAAAGGGTATCACCGTATTACCTCAACAATTAGATGTTGAGTTAGATGTGACAACACCTAATGGCACAACAGTCGCATCAAAAGTTTATAATTCTTCTCCGATTGAAGTTTGTCAGAAAGTGCTTCCTGCAAATCTTGTGATCCTTCCTATAGTGGAATTTGATGTGATTCTTGGCATGATTGGCTTTCTCTACATGGAGCTCATATCAATTGCCAAAGAAGGCAAGTCACATTTCATATTCCATATCAATCTATGATCGTCTATCGATGCAAGGATGAATATAACCTTCCAGTGGAAATTCCTTCCATATTATGGGTCTTGATTCCACTAAATGAAGGTTATCTATCTCAAATGGTTGGTGAGAAACTCACGATTTAGAATATGCCCATCGTACGGGAGTTTGATGATGTCTTTCTGGAGGAATTATCGGGTCTTCCACCAAATCGTGAAGTTGAGTTTTCAATAGAACTCGTACCGGGTGCTTTTCCTATTTCAAAGACACCTTATAGAATGGCCCCAATTGAGTTGCAGGAATTGAAGAAGCAACTCCAAGAGAATCTTGATAAGGGATTCATACGCCCTAGTGCGTCACCTTGGGGAGCACCTATTCTATTTGTTAAGAAGAAAGATGGATCAATGAGACTCTACATTGATTATCGAGAACTTAACAAGATCACTATCAAGAACAAATATCCTCTCCCACGCATTGATGACTTATTTGACCAACTACGCGGAGCTCAATACTTTTCCAAGATTGATCTTCGTTCAGGGTATCATCAATTAAGGGTCAAAAGGGAGGATATACCAAAGACGGATTTCCGTACAAGGTATGGACACTATGAATTTATAGTGATGCCATTTGGTATTACTAATTCCCCTGCTATCTTCATGGATCTAAAGAATAGAGTCTTTAGAGACTATCTTGATCAATTTGTGATAGTCTTTATGGATGATATTCTTGTCTATTAAAAGATAAAGGAAGAGCATGAAGATCACTTGAGAATTATATTGAAGACCCTCAGAAAGGAGAAGCTTTATACCAAATTTACCAAGTGTGAATTTTGGCTTCAAAAAGTTGCATTTTTTGGTCACATAATCTCAAAAGAGGGGATATCTGTGGATCCAGCAAAAACAGAGGTTATCGAAAGATGGTCGAGACCAACAACAGTAACTGAGATCCGAAGTTTCCTTGGTTTGGATGGATATTATCTACGTTTTGTAAAAGATTTTTCACGATTATCTAATCCACTCACCAAGTTGACTCGGAAAGGAGTTAAGTTTGTTTGGACAGAGGAATGTGAAGAGAATTTCAAGGATTTGAAAAGAAGGTTATCCAGTGCACCTGTGCTCACACTGCCTTGTAGTGGAGAAAGGTTTGTGATCTACAGTGATGCATCCAAGAAGGGATTGGGGTGTGTTCTTATGCAAAATGATATGGTGATAGCTTATGCCTCACGACAGTTGAAAATCCATGAGCAAAATTACCCAACACATGATTTGGAGTTAGCTGCAGTAATCTTTGCATTAAAGATTTGGAGGCATTACCTTTATGGTGAAAGGTGAGATATTTATACTGATCATAAAAGTTTAAAGTATATTTTCACACAAAAGGAGCTGAATATGCGTCAAAGAAGATGGTTGGAGCTGATCAAGGATTATGACTGCTCAATCCATTACCACCCTGGGAAAGCAAACAAGGTGGCAGATGCATTAATTCGACAAGACCATGCTAGTTTATCCATGATGAGGATCACAAAAGATCCAATATTTATTGATTTACAAAGGATGGATCTTGGAATTATAATGGAAGGGGAAAAATCTTATCTTTCTCAAATGAATGTTCAACCATCTATACATGTGAAGATTAAAGAGGCACAGAAAGAAGATGTAGAGTTACAAATGAAGGTGAGAAATGTTCCTGAATTCAACCTTGATTGTGATGGTATAATAAAGTTCAGGAATCGGGTTTGTGTTCCTCCCATCCCCGAATTAAAGAAGGAGCTGCTGGATGAGGCTCATAGTTCTTCATTCTCTATTCATCCTGGAAGCACGAAGATGTATAGGGACCTGAAAGAGTACTTCTGATGGGATGGCTTGAAAGGAGATGTTGCTGAATATGTCTCTCGATGCTTGGTTTGTCAACAAGTTAAAGCTGAGAGACAGAAGTCTAAGGGGATGTTACAACCATTACCCATACCCGAATGGAAATGGGAAAACATCACTATGTACTTTGTCACAGGACTTCCTAAAACATCCAAAGGCAATAATGCTATCTGGGTCATAGTTGATCGTCTTATAAAGTCTGCACACTTCATTGCTATTAGAGAGGACTTATCTCTAGATAAACTTACCAGGATATATGTAAAGGAAGTGGTAAGATTGCATGGAGTACCACTTTCTATTATATCTGATCGGGATCTGAGATTTACCTCGAAGTTCTGGCGAAGTCTTCAGCATACTCGGGATACAGAGTTGAGTTTCAGCACTACTTATCATCCTCAGACAGACGGTCAGTCTGAGAGAAAAATTCAAACCCTAGAAGATATGTTGAGGGCTTGCTCTATGGATTTCAAAGGAGGTTGGGATCAACACCTACCTTTGGTGGAATTTTCTTATAATAATAGCTTTCACTCCAGTATTCAGATGGATCTTTATGAAGCTCTCTATGGAAAGAAATGCAGGACTCCAACTTGCTGGGATGAAGGTGGGGAAGGAAAGCTATTAGGACCTGATCTCGTTGATGAAATGGCAGAAAAGGTCAGATCTATTCAAAAACACATAAGAACAGCTCAGAGTCGACAGAAAAGTTATGCCGACAACCAAAGAAAAGACCTAGAGATTGAAGTGGGTGATAAAGTGTTCTTACGAAAATCTCCCTGGAAGAAGGTTATGATATTTGGAAAGAAGGGGAAGTTGAGCCCTAGATATATTGGTCCTTTCAAAATACTAGATCGTGTTGGAAAGGTAGCTTACCGATTGGCGCTTCCACCGAATCTCTCTCAAGTTCACGATGTGTTCCATGTATCTCTCATGAGAAAGTACATACCTGATCCTTCACATGTACTCAGCTCAGAAGTTGTACCGCTGGAGTAAGATCTTTCTTATGAAGAACAACCGATAGAGATTCTGGATCGTAGCGAAAAAGTCCTACGAAACAAGACCACTCGATTGGTGAAAGTTTTATGGAGGAACCACCAACTTGAAGAAGCTACATGTGATCTTGAGGATATGATGAGGGAGAAGTATCCTCATCTGTTTGTTACAAAGTGACGAATTTCGAGGGCGAAATTCTTTTTAAGGGGGGTAGAATGTAACACCTGAGATTTTTATGAGTAATATTTTGTTTTTATATATCATCAAAGTAATCTTTCACTACATACTAGCTTGGCTTACTTTAAACGCAATCGCGATCTTCCTTGATAGCTTGCGTTGTACGCAATACCGAGTTTCACTAAACGACGATATGCTATTAAAATATTATTTAAAATAGCCGTTATGAATAGTAATAACCACTTTTTGAAATTTTATCTTTCAAAATGGACTTCATTTTTGGATTCGGAATACCGAAATTAGCCTAGGGTAAAATTTTGGTATTTTTCTGAAAACTTTCAATTTTTGATGAATAGTGAAACCACTAAGTGGTAGGTTAAAAACTGAATTTTGCATAAAACTTAATTTTACCACTTCTGTGAATGGAATTTTGAAAATCCGACAGACACGGTTGATATCAGTAAGTAAAATGTGGTTCAATGAGATAAAAATAATTTTTTGGTGAATAGTAAATTTTTACTTTTTTTTACCGCGGTTAATAGTAAATAGGGTAACTAAGGGTAAATATGATATTACTATTACCCTAACACGTGTCCTAATTCTATTGGATAAGTGTAATTCGACCAAAAACAACCTTATGAATATAATATGACCATTTAGGTCCACTTGGATTAGATTATGACATTTAATATTATTTTATTTAATGAATAGTTAAAATAGTTAAAATCAAAGTTTAATAACTAAAACATTTTTAATATGGGTTTATACATAATATAAATTCGATTATAAATATTCATTAGAAAGATAGAAATATTTCCTACATAATGATATTTTATTTATAATTTTTAGACTTTAAATAAATTAATTTATTTATGACACAACGATGATGCAGTAATTACCCTTTTAAGAAAATGTTAACATAATTGATGTTATAAATGCCCAAATAAATGTAATTTGAGACTTTTTATGAATTCAAATAATTTTCTAGGTTACTATGATATATTATTGTTGATTTAATAAACTTTTTTTGAACATATAATTCTGTTATGACTTTCACAAAAATCATATATCAAATAGTGTCAAAATTGACACAAAATAGTTTTTAAATCAAATATTATATTATTAATTGTTATTTTATAACTAAAAATCTAAGGTTTGGCAAAATGACTTAGATAAGGATATATATATTAATAAAAAACAACTTGGGGTTCGTTTGGCATGTTATAGTAAGTGTATTAACCATATAGTGTAAGAAAACAAAAGACACGGTAAAAGTTAAATTATTTAACTTAGAGTTAAATCTAATTGATAAGGTTAAAATAATAACCTAAACTTGTCTAAATCCTATTGTTTGATAGGATTTCGACCCATCCCCACTTTACCTTAGAAATAAGACCCTTTGGAACCATTATAAACCAATTTTGACTTTAATATAAAATAATATTTTGAGATATTCCTAAGGTGCCCCTCTCCTCCCTTATAAAAGGGCACCTCCTCCCCCTCCTCCTCACACCAATTTGAGCACCCAAGCTCGGCAAAACCCTGCCAAAATCCCTTCTCCACTTCCCTAGAATAATCCTAGAGGTCCTGGTCTTCTTCAAAGACCAATCTTAGTTCCCTAAGTGGAGGATTCAAAGAGGCGTTTAAAAGAAGAGGTAATATCCATTACCGATCTTTTAAATTTCTTTCTTCTTCAACTTCTTCTTATTTAGTTGTTTCATGATAAAGTAATAACATCAGTATTACTTACATACTGATATATTATTATAAATATGAAACAACCCTAATTCACCTTCTATACATCCTATGGAAAAATGAAATCACCGCGCGTGCATACGTACGGAATACCGTCTCCACGCCGTGGTGTAATCTATTTTCCACCACCACCTTACTTGGATGGGTATAATGGTGTAAATAATGACTATATATGACTATTAAAAAGTGATATTGATTATTAAATAGTATACATACACTCCAATACAATTCCACGATCATAGGAACGATATCATCACTCGTGCGTACGTACGGAATACCGTCTCCACGATGTGATGCGACTCGTTCTACATGATCATCATTACATAGTAATTATATAAATGAATTGAATGAATAAATATGATATATGTTACACTAATACCATTCTGGATATAAGGTATCTATAACCTTAAAAGAAGAATAAGAATTTATTCGGCAAAACATGCATAAGAACAAAAGGCAATAAAGACCCGAGTAACAAGTAACAATGAAATATTACTAATAAGAAGCTAAGAATATGACCATATATGATATCATATCAGTATGTATGATTCTTTAATAAGTCAATAACATTATTTAAACCGTTATACATGAGCTTCGGACACGTACAAAGCAAATCGGACCTAAGGTAAGGGGAAATATCACAATCTCATTTTTATCCGAGATTGTTTATACTTTGGTATTTACTGGGGTGTATTTTATCATCCACATCCATGTTCCCTCAATATATAATATTGTTTCCATCCACTTACAATAGTTTAAATACAATTTTACCCTTCGGTGAGTTTTTAGTAAAGAATATGAAAGGAATATTTTGTCGTTTTTTCGTAAGAGGTACTTTTTGACTTTTCCGAAAAAAGTACGAAGAATGTTTTTTTTTAACTTATACGGCATGAATGGATTTTTAAAACATTATTTCCAAGAATATTACTTTACAAGTTTTCAAGTTTATTTTTAATCAACTTCTTTTAGTTTATAATTGTATGACATGTTAAGAAAAGAAAAGTGTTTTTGAAGAAGAAAGGATATTTTCCTCAAGAATGGAGTTCAAGTGTTTTATCAAAATTATTTTCCATATAAGATAATAAAGGGTTCTATTTTTATCCCTATTATTAAATTTATTTGATTTTGTTGTGAGGGAATTATTTTTATGAAGTCATTTACCTTATATGATTTGTTTTATGATGTCATGATATTTCAAGAATCCCATTTTTGTTACATGTGTTCTGCGATGATGTATGATTTATGATTATGTGGCACACATAAGAAAGGATTAATTATAAGATGGGTGGGACCTATATCTCCCTCCAATGCATTGGGTAAAGATTTATATCTCAGGAGATAGACATGGCTGGAACGGAAGGTTATTTCGGTTCAGTGATACAGGACTGAAACGAGGAGTGAACTCGGTTCAGAAATGGACTTTGTCCGCTAAGATAGTCTTGGCAATGAGTCATGACTAACAAGAAATGATTTTCCATGATTATGTGTGCATGCCACAAAGTTTCAAGTTTTATGTTATGTTTATGGGGATCTCATTTTCACTTCTATGATTTATTCCATGTTAAGATATTATGATCTCTTTTGCAGGTTATGATTTTCAAAAAAATATGATATGATTTTTATTTCCTTTATTTGCCCTTGCTGAGCATTTGAGCTCACCCTTTTTTGTATGTTTTCTTTTCCCCAGGTCAGGAAGATGGATATTAAGTATAATATGCTAAAAGGGACCCTAGATATGATGAAATAAATGGGAGACACTGTAGAAGATTTATGAATCGGTTGTTTATGTTTCCCAGTTTCTAAAGACACTATACCTATACGGTCCTTTGTGGTTTTGGAATATGTTGTAATAAGTGTGCTTCAATTTTGAAGTATTAACAATGTATGTAAAGTATGGGTCGTTATAATTTCACTCATCCATTTTGAATTCCACCAAAAGTTGTTACAGAAACCATGTTCCAAAACTAATTCATTTTTTTCATTCTCAAATTTAGAGAAGGAAAATGTGGACACTCAAAACTCACACCTCTCAAGATGATAAAATTCATTTGTAGAGGTTCACTCTTTCACCAACCAAAAGTGAAAATATTAGAGTTTGAAAGAGCTCTCAGCTTCCAATTCCTATCCAAAGTGCGCAATAATCAAGACGTATTTTTAAGGGGTTTTTTTGTGGCAATGGGACGGTAGGAATATAATGTCCAAGAGAGAGAAGAAGAGGGTTAAAACACCAACATAGAAAAAGCAATGCACATTTTTTTTTAATAAAACATGGAAGGAAATGAAAACACATATTTACAAGGGAATGATTGTGTGAAGAAAGACACAATATAGGAAGAAAATATGAAGGTAATGAGAAGATGGAATATTTAAAAAACACAAAACTTCTCCCAATAAGAATACAATGCAAGTGTTCTTTTTTTCCTTTTCCTTTTTTTTCTTTGTTTTTTCGAAAGTTGAACTTGGAAAAGATCTCACACTCATATCCCAACCCATGATTGATCTCCTCATGACACTAATTTTAATATTTATAACAAGATCAAAGGTTGAAAATAGTGATTTTTGACCTACCCAAGACACAACCAATTCTTTTTTTCATTTTTTTTCATTTTTTTTTATTTTTTTGATTTTTTTTGAACACTTTGAAAAAATATTTGTAACATATTTTATAAACATACCTACATTCCCAAAACTCACTGAATGACAACCTCTACCTCTCCCCCACACTTAAAATGATGCTTTACCTCAAGCATAAGATAATATAGTGACATCAACAAAGGGTACCCAAAATGAAATCCATTCCCCCCCACACTTAAATTTCAAAAAATTATGCAATGAAAATTCATGTTGATATTGGGTGGGAATATGTATTGGGATTGTAATGTGGCTATCAAAGAAAATTTTTTCATAGGCTCGAAGGGGCTTTCAAAATGAGGATTAATTTAAGGGAAATGGGAGGCTATTTGGATATTGTGATTCTCATGTGGTTCAAAAAAATGCCTCTATCATATTAATGCACATTAAAGTAGGTAATTCAGCTCGAAGGTCCAAAAATTATATACTCACAAACGGGGGTGAAAACACACATTTTGAAAAGATAGCCATAGGTGGCCTTGGCATGAAAGAAAATGTGGTGCCTCACGGTTTGGGAAATCATTTTCTAAATCAAAAATTGAGCATTCAAAATGTGTTGGTTTTGACACAAAATTCTTTATCCAAAGTCATAATGAAAATAAAACAAATTTGAGATGAAAACATTCCTATTGAATCCCTAAAATGGTTGGACAAATTTAGAAAATTGGAAGGTGAGTAATCATGACTCTTGACTTTTCCTTTTTTTATGATTTTTTTGTAGGTTTTTTTAGATTGTTTTTTATAAAGTCACACCCACACAAAAGAGAAAGATTAAATAAAAGGGGCTGATGAAGAAAGAGGTAAATAAATAAAATAAAATAGAGGGGAAGAAGAAGAAATAGATATAGAGAGAGAAAGAAGGAATTAAAGGGAAATAGGTGCCCCTGGTTTGGATTGGGTGGGTTTCCATCTCCATCTAGTGGTGGGTCGACTGTAGAAGTTGGGGATCCAATGGAAGTCGATATTGATCCAGGATTGTTCGTACTCTCATGGTGATTCTATAATCGATGTACATTAACTGTGAATGTCCTTTTGGAAGAGGGGTCTTGGAATTTCACTACACCAAATGGGTAAACATTAGTAATAACAAAAGGACCTTCACAATGAGAATTAAGATTACTTGGGTGAAGCCAAAATCAAGAATTGAAGAGCATTACCTTTTCACCTTCATGAAATATCTTTCTCAGGATGTGTTTATCATGTAGTACCTTGGATTTTTCTTTGTAGATATTAGAATTCTCATAAGAATCAAGTCGAAGATCCTTCAGTTCAGCCAATTGCAACAATATTTCTTCACCAGATTTTTCACAATAAAAATTACATGTTTTCACAGCCCAAAATGACTTATGTTGGATTTCAACTGGTAAGTGACATGCTTTACCAAAAACTAGCCTAAAAGGAGACATCCCAATGGGTGTTTTATAGGCATTTCGATAATCCCAAAGTGCTTCAACAAGTCTTTCAGGCCAATCTTTTCTAGTGGGTTTTACAATTCTCTAAAGCACTCTTTTTACTTCTCTATTAGAAATTTTAGTCATGCCATTTTTTTGGGGGTGATATGCAGTTGAAGTTTTATGTACAACCCCATTCGTTTTCAAAATAGATACCATAGTTTTATTACAAAAATGGGTTCCTAAGTCACTAATCAAGGCACAAGGAGTGCCAAATCTATGGAATATGTGTGTCTTTAGAAAATCACTAACAGTATGTGAATCATCTTTTCTAGTGGGTTTGGCTTCGACCCACCTAGAAACATAATCAACTGAAAGAAGGATGTATGAGAATCCATTGGAAGGGGGAAATGGTCCCATGAAATCGATGCCCCAAACATCAAAGATCTCGTAGAAAATTAATGAATTTTGGGTCATTTCATTTCTCTTGGAAATTGTGCCGAACTTTTGGAAAGTGGGACATGATTGATAGAACACATTTGAGTCCTTGAAGAGTTAAGGCCAGAAGAATCTAGAGTCTGGAACCTTTCAGGAGGTCCTTTGTGGTCCAAAGTGGCCACCACCAGGCATTGAGTGACAGAATTCTAAGATAGAGGAATGTTCATCTTCATCAACACATCTCCTAATTACCATGTTTTCCCTAGTTTTACAAAGTTTATTTTCTTCCCAAAAATAGTGTCTTGAATCGCTTTTCAACTTCATTTTTTGTTCTTTTGAAAAAATTTCAAGAAAAACACCAGAAACCAAGTAATTTACAATTGGGGAATAGCATGGTAACTTTGGAGTGAGAGATGAAAGGTGCTCAGTGGGTAATTCCAGAATGATGATTTCAGAATGAGAAGAATTATAAATTCTACTCAAGTGATCAGCCACAGTGTTTTCTTTTCCTGGTCTATCTTTTATTTCAAGGTCAAACTCTTGGTGCCTTAGGACCCATTTTATTAGCCTCGGTTTGGAATCACTTTTCTTGAGTAATAAATTTATAGCAGAATGGTCTGTGAAGATGATGATTTTGGCACCTAAGAGATAGGGCTGGAATTTATCTAAGGCAAAAACCACTGCTAAAAGTTCCTTTTCAGTAACAGTGTATTGAGATTGAGTTTCATCCAATGTTTTTTAGGCATAATATATGACATGAGGAATATTTTCCATTCTTTGACCAAGAACATCCCCAACAAATCTATCATAAGAATCACACATCAATTCAAAGGGTAAAGACCAATCTGGGGGGTTGGATTATTAGGGCAGATGTAAGAGCAGTTTTGAGTTCAATGAAGGATCTCTTTCAAACCTCATTGAAATGGAAAGTGACATCATTTTGGAGAAAACGAGTGAGTGGGAGGGAAATTTTACTCAAGTTGTGGATGAATCTCCGATAGAAACCAGCATGACCGAGAAATGAACGGATGTCTCAAATAGAAGTGGGCTGAGGAAGTGATTGGATCACTTCAATTTTGGCGGGATCGACTTCAATACCATATCTTGAAACTATGTACCCTAGAACAATCCCATTTGAAACCATGAAGTGACATTTTTCAAAATTTAACACAAGGTTACACTTGACACAATTTTGAAGGAATATAGAGTGTGAATTCAAACAAGATTCAAATGACTCACCATAAATGGTAAAGTAATCCATGAAGACTTCCATGCAGTGTTCAATGAATTCGGAAAAGATACTCATCATACACCTCTGGAATGTTGCAGAAGCATTGAAAAGGCCAAAAGGAATTCTTCTATATGCATATGTTCCAAAGGGGCATGTGAAAGTAGTCTTTTCTTGGTCCTAAGGTGCGATTGGGATTTGGAAGTAGCCAGTGTATCCATCAAGAAAGCAATAGTGTGACTTTACAGCTAATCGTTCCATCATTTGATCAAGGAATTGAAGAGGGTAGTGATATTTTCTTGTTTGAACATTCAATTTCTTATAGTCGATGCACACACGGCATTTGTTCTTCACTCGAGTTGTGACTACCTCTCCATGTTCATTTGTGACAACAGTTATCCCACCCTTTTTAGGTATAACTTGAATTGGACTAACCCATTCACTATCAGAAATTGGGTAGATAATACCAGCTTGAAGAATCTTGGTGATCTCTTCCCGAAATACCTCAAGTATGAGTGGATTGAGTCTTCTTTGTGGTTGTATAATTGGTTTGGATGACTCCTCAAGATGGATGTGATGCATGAAAAGGGTAGAGTTGATTCTTGGAATATCATCTAGGGTCCACCCTAAGGCCTTTTTGTTTTCCTCCAACACTTGAACAAGTTTGGACTCCTCATTTTTGGTAATTGAAGAAGAGATAATGATAGGATAAGAGTGATCATGGAAAAGGAATGTATATTTCAAGTGTCCAAGAAGAGGTTTTATATCAGTCTTATCTTTCATTTTTAGGTTAAACAACTCAGGAATGGAGGAAGGGACTTCAGTTGCATCAGATTCATTTTTCTCAATATTTTCCAAGGTGGAGCAGTAGAGATCAGAGTTGATGTGGGATTCAAGAGAGTTTTCAAGTTTTTTTAGATTGATGGAGTCTATGAATGAGAGGTCCACATCAACTTCACCATTTATGACTTGGTTAATCATGTTGTAGATTTCACAAGATCCTTTGTCATTTGAACATGAAGAACATGATGGAATGGGGTTCAATTGACTCTCAGAAGTATCCTTCGAAGAATGGATTGAGAATGCAGAGTGATCCTCAGATGGGTATCGCATGGCTTGTAAAATGTTGAACTTGACCAGTTGGTCACCAAATTCCATGGATAAGATGCCTGAATGGACATCAATATTGGTTCTCGCAGTCATGAGGAATGGTCTTCCTAGAATTAGTGGAGATCGAGAAGAGTTCATATCACCTTCCATGTCAAGGCCATAGAAATCAACAAGGAAGATAAGATCATTGACTCAGACAAGGACATCCTCAATTATTCCCTTAGTACTGGTTGTGCTTCGATTGTCTAATTGAATGACAACACCCGTTGGATGTAAGGGACCTAGAGCAAGGTTGGAGAATTTGGATTTGGGCATGACATTAATTGAGGATCCTAGGTCTATGAGTGCATCATCAAATTTGGAACTTCCAATTTGGCATGGAACCGTAAAGTTCCCTGGATCTTTTCACTTTATGGGAATAGACTACTGGGAGGAAACATTTTTGAAGGTCCTAAGTTGCCTCTTGTGGGTACACAACTCTTTGAGAAACTTGGCATACTTAGGAATTTGTTTTATGGAAACTAAGAAGGGAATGTTGACTTCAACATGTCTAAACATGTCGAGAATTTCAGGATCAGGTTCAAATGACTTCTTTGGCTTAGAGACAGCTTGTGGAAAAGGAATTGTATTCCTAAGTGTAATGGAAGGAGTTGAGAGAATGGATTCAAATTCCTTTTCAATTTTATTTTTCTTTTCATTTTCTAGATCAACATTCAGAGGAGGCTTATAGGACTTATCTTGAGGCATAGAAATTTGCTTTCCCAATCTAAGTGAAATTTCACTTACATTACCCTTGGGGTTGGGTAAGGGTTGAGCAGGGAGTTGGGAAGAATTGGATGGCTGCTGCTGACTAAGGTGGGATGCAAGTTGACCAATTTGGGTTTCAATGTTCTTGAGGCTTGAACGGGTGAAGGAGGTAAGATCTTCCACTACACTTTCCCATGGTTTCTTAAAAGAAGAGGCTTGTCCCAGATTGTTATTACCTTGATTTTGGTTCTTGGTAAAGTGATTGTATTGATTTTGGAATTGGGAAGGCTCACTAGGATAATGGAATCCATGAGGTGGATTGTTCCTTTGAGTTTGAGGAATAAAAGGATAAGGTTGTTGGAATTTACCAACACCTTGACCATATTGGAATTGTTTTGGGTTTTGAGGAGGGAATTGAGGGGGATGAGATATGGGATTACCATACCTAAGGCCTTGGTTATAAGAAGAAGAGAAGGGATCGGAGTGAGGTTGGTTGAAGTTTCTAACAAACTGACCTGATAGTTGAGGGTTGGTGTTCTAATGATCATATGCTGCATTGAGCTCCATTGGTCCAGATGAATCAGATTGATCCTCTTGAAGTTGTGGAAATGTGTCAGTTGGATGAGATGAAGAGTTGCAGATTCCATAGTTTTTGACAGGTCCAGGAAACATTGATTGTGAAGAATATGAGGTTGAGGATTTGGTAGACACAGCTAGTTGTCGCACAAGACCTGTAAGTTCACTCATCCACTCGATCATCTTGTTCGGCTAAATTGATTGATTATCTTGGGATTTTTTGACTTGATCATGTGCTCGAGTATGGAATTTTTGTGTGTTTGCAGCCATGTTACTTATGAGATCTCTTGCTATTGCAGGAGTTTTATCAACAAGATCACTGCCACTTACGGCATCAATGAGAGTTCTCTCCATAGACAATAACCCCTCATAGATGTATTGGATCAAGATTTGGTCAGGAATTTGGTGATGTGGGCAAGTTGAAACAATCTTTTTGAACCTCTCCCAGTATTCATGGAGTGATTCACTTGGGAACTAACGGATACCACTCATTTCCTTTCGGATAGAAGCAGTACGAGAAGTAGGAAAGAATTTTTCTAAGAAGAGTCACTTCATGTCATTCCATGTGGTTATGGAACCAATAGGTAGGTAGTAAAGCCATGACTTAGCAGTGTTAGCTAGGGAGAATGGGAATTCTCAAAGTTTTATTTGTTCCTCAGAAACCCCTTGAGGCTTCATGGTAGAGCACACCACTTGGAACTCTTTAAGGTGGAGACGTGGATCCTCGCCAGCTAGCCTGTGGAAATGAGGGAGAAGATGAATCAAACCTGATTTGAGTTCGAAGTAAGCCTCTATGTTTGTATATTGAATACCAAGAGGTTGGTAATTCATATTAGGGGTAGCAAGTTCTTTTGGTGTTTTTTCCCAGGGATGGGCCATATCTAATTCAATTGGTTGGACAAGGACTGGTTCTTGAATGAGTTGATTATCTCTTAAGTTCCTCCAAAGTTGGCGAGGAGTTCGCTCAATTTCAGGGTCAAAAAAATCCGAGGGATTTTTTGGGAGGATACAAGGCATTCAGAATTATGTTGTAAGAAAAGGCAAGATGGGTTTTTCTTTGTTTGTTTTCCGTTTATGATTTTTATGAGAAGACTGGCTTTTCTTTGTGTTTTTTTTCAATTTTTTTTCTAAACTTTGTTTTTTTTTTGGTTTTTTTTACAATAAACAGAAACTAATGACTACAAAAAGAACCATCCCCAGAAATGGCGCCATTTGAAATGCATGGAAGATTGTCTCCTATCGACCAATCAAGGTTCCGGTGCTCTGCTAATGTGTATAGCAACACTCGGGTCGAATCCTCGGCGATGATACTTTGTAATAGTCGTTTGTTTTTAGTTGATTGTATTTTGATTGGGGGGTTTGTTTTCAGAGATTAATTGAAATGAATAATTTATTGTGATTTATTTAACAAATTGATAATGATTGGGGTGATTTCATCATTAGGTTAGTTAATCTTGTGATATCCTTGAGCTTTGCTTTATATTGCATTTAAATTAACACTCATGTCACAAGTTGACGTTGATTTGAATTCCCAAGTGTTAAGGCTTGAATCTAAGCCTTAAATTAACTTAGGGTTCTAATATTGATCATATATTGTTTATGGTAGTGTATTTATGGTTCCAATAATCCATTGAAACCACACGTTAAACAAAACAATTCATTAATCCATGACATGCTAAGTCCAACATACACAATGTTAATTCAACAAATACTCATCGAGAAAAAGCTCTCAATCGCTTAACATACCTAAATTAAAACTCAAAACAATGAGATATTTACTCATCCATTAATATGGTTATTAATCTGGTAATATATTTTTATGGTGATGAATTATAAAGAGAAGAAAAAGAAAGGGACAAGATAAGAGTAGTGCGCCGAACACACACACAAACGATGAAAAAATTGTTAAATATAGAATTTAGATTGAATGAGAAAGAAAAATAAGAGAATGTATTTTAACTTGATTTAGGATATTTTAAGAACATTAATATTAAACTACATAAGGTGGGTGAGAGTAAGAGATATTGAAGAAGAAACATTCATTAAAATAGAATTACAAAACAAACACTTACAAGATTTCAAATGAAGAAGAACACAAAAGTAAATGAAATGAAAGAGAGGAGGAAGGGTATCTCAAGTGAAAATTTGAGTTTGGAATTTCCTCCCAGACCTTCGGAAAAGCCTTGGTCGTTCCAATTGATCCTCCTCTATTCTGAAATGCCAACTCTTTTGAAAGGAGGGGAGGGGATGTATTTATAGCCCAAGATGGTGGACTATTTGCATCCCAGAATTACCCCTCCACTTGGCTCGCCGATTTGGACACTCATACGGAAGAATCATGGAATATCTTCTTCTTAAAAGTTTTATATATAAAATTCCTCCATCTACTGTGAAAATTTAGCATCCATTGGACTTATGTAGAAAATTTTATAACGGTTTTACTAAACAATTCTGATCTGTCCATTTCAATCCATACTTTTTCAATGTCCATAATGTGAATGGGTTTTGGAATTTGAAGATGACCTCGAATAAAAATAATTTCTTCAAAAGAGTTGCCTGTCCATATCTCCTCTTTCACACTGAAAAATCTAAGCTCGAATGGATGTCCAAATAAGGAGAAATGTCAATATTTATGTTCTGATTTTATTTCTTGTCCAGAATTGTGGGCTGGATTTCAATGCATCATTTGGGCCCATGTTTTGTTATTATTAGGCCTTGAAATTTTTATCATGGACTCCTTAAATTGTCCCCCGAACTATGGTGGAGAATAATGGAATTTGGACTTCTTTATTTATCCCAGTAAATCAATCTTCATGAATAGTCAAGTTTCTTCATAGATTCTTGGGTCTTGTTTGTAAGGACCATATGACCCTTCAAATGGCATAATTGGATCATGGAACCTTCTAATGAAATGTTTTATATTTAAAGGAGAATCCTAAAAAACTAGAACCACACAATTTGGATCAGTATAGTGATAGTTATTATTACAACAGTAAACTAACTCAATTGAACTACTTCTAAAAATGCTCAAAAATTATATTTAATATTAAAACATTAATATTTCACACAAATTATGCACATTTCATATAAAATCAGTAAAGGGGGTATATAATAATTCATAAAAATATTAATAACATCAACTGATCTAATAAATAAAGGGTATGAGGACATATCTTTCAAAATGGAATCACTAACAATACAATTAGTTTATGCCCATAATTCAACAAACACGAATTGGTAAATTATTTTATTTCCTACTAAACCAACTTCATGGTCAAATTAAAATTTCATTTAGGATAACCCTTTAATTGGGATTTTTAAATCATTTCATAGTGGTCTCAATGTTTTTAGTGTATTGTATGTATAATGGGACCACAAGGAGAGGATTTAGATACTTGATAAAGGGAATAAATCCAAAAAATGATCAATGAACTTGTCAAATTTATCTTGTTAGTTTTTTATATACAATATTCTTCCTTATAATATTATATATCCACTATTGTATTTACTTAATCTAAATTAAATTTTTTTCTTCTTGTGAAAATAATGGGTTCTTCACCCACTAATGCTACCAATATCTAGGAAGAACATATTAGTGATATTGAAATTGAGAAAATTTTAGAATGTTAACAACATATGGTTGAAAAAATATAGGAGGGCATATAATGCCAATGCTATTAAAAATTATTAATTCCTAAATTAAATGCCAAAAATTAGAGGTTGTATGGAATAGATGTGGTAATCCTCCCTAAAAAGTCAAACTTCATTTTTTACATTAGGGTTAATACTCGAATTCATGTATCGTTTGATATACATATATTGCATAATGATGTTTTTTCATTAAAGGAAACAATTTTAAAATATATTTTAGTAACATTGGGATATACTTTCTTAAATTTACTAAAAAATAAAATATTGAAACATTGATTTACTCTTCATTATCCCTTAAAGAATATATTTATATTAGAATATTGTCAGATGAAATCCATACTAATGGTTACTGGAAATGATCATATATAATTTTTAACACTTCTTGTGAAACATAATTTTTGGGATGTTGAGGGGAATGTAAAACCCCATCCACCATCTATATATACCCACATTATAAACCAAGAAACCTGGGATACATTCATTTTTCATCAGGATGTGGAAGCATTTAAGGTACATTGTAATTAGAAATATTTTATTTTTCATTATGTGTTGAATTATTAATTCATGAAACAACAAAGGAGTGTAGGAAATAAAAAACATACATTAAAACCAACATACTCTTATTGAAAATCAAGTATGGGGCATGTAACACCCCAAAATTCTAAAGAACATTGTATTTAATAGCGTGTATGACACACAACACCAAAGATATGAAGAAATATAACCTCAAAAGACATTATGAAGTATTTAATAATTTAAAATAAATTCAATATATTTTATATCTTGAAATTCATGCAATATTGGGTTGGCTTTCCTTACATGAAAAAAAATTCTTCGATAGCTTGTGTTACACGCAAGACTGAGTTTTACCAAACTACAATATACTATTAATATCATTATTTAAATGATAGTTATCAAATAGTCTTTATAATGAAATGTATGAAAATTATTAACTAAATTTTTAAAATATTATTTATATATTTTTATATAATTATTTGGTGTTATAAATCAATATAGAACCCAATTGAATATCAAGGAAATGTTTTAAAAAACTATTTTTATGTGCAGAGGGTGTTTTATCTTAATAAAATTAAATTAATTACTATTATTCAATGGTTTTAATGTTATATATATATTATGCATTAAATAAAATATTTTTTATATTCATATAATAGATTTTATAGACATAATATAATATTAAACCCAATATTATGCATAAAAATATATATTTTTACAAAGGCAGTTTTGCCGCCTTTTAATGGCACACCTATTTCAAATCTAAATTTTGACACTTTTATAAATTTTATATGTAAAAATAAACATAATTTTTGAAATTAGAACCTAAAAATTAGTTTAGGGTGATTTTCTGGTATTTTATGAGAAGTTTTATTTTTTGATGAATAGTGAAAATACTGGACTTTAATTGAAAACTGCATTTTCATCTAGTTTATTTATATATTTAAATTATGTTTTGATTTTATTTTAAAGTCACATTAGATAAATTATACCTAAATTAATCAAATTTATGTCATTTTAATCAAGTTCACATTGAAATTTTATATAAAAACATTTCAAGATTTTAAACATTTTTAGTTTAAAAGCCCGCTTTGTCGTCTTATCAGTGAGATTAATTTTAAATTAATTTCTTACAATTTTGGGATTGGAATTTTAAAAAATGATTTTCATTTTTGGAATCAAAATAATTTCTAATTTCTAATTAGTTCAACTTATTTTTTGACCAAAAATATTAGTGAAATTAATTAAAACTATTTACGATGATTAAGAGACAAATTAGCATAACAGGGGGATAAATCTTAAACTTAAGGGTAATAATGACATTTAAAGTTTTCCAAAATACATTGTATGTCCATAATTAATCCCTATACTCCTTTGTATATTAAGGTCCCGGGCGCAGTGGAAGCTCGTGGGTGGATGTGCCCACTTGGCTTTTTGTCACTTGCAATGATCAATCCAGGATCAATACGACGATAAATGCTAGTCTCCATAGATCAAATCATAGAAATAGGCAAAGAAGAAGAAAAGTTTTGGAACCATGAATGTAACACCCCAAGATTTCATAGTGTGTTATTTCTTCAAAATAATTCAATAACTTGCACTACACGCAACACTGAGTTCAATTGCACCATGACTTACCAAAAAAAAATCCATTAAAAGAGGTCATGAATAGTATTAACTAAATTTTAAACTTTATATAATCCTTATAATTTTAGAATCCATATTATGAGTTTCTTAGTCATAATGCAAGAACAGATTCATTTTCAGTATTGCACTTTTATCAACTTTTGATAGTGAAACCTTTTTAAATACAATATTTTAAACTTTTTGACTAAATGGAGACATCAAAAAATTTAAAATGAAACATCCCAAGCTTCCACGGTACGCTTTCCTTTGAATAAAACAGTAGCGTGTGTTGTACGCAACTTCGAGTTCTAACACACCGTAACCAATCAAACTAGCTGTTATGAATAGTAATACCTACTTTTTGAAGTTATATATATTTTATATTTTAAAATGGACTTCATTTTTGGATTCGGAATATTAAATTTAGCCTAAGGTGAAATTTTGGTACTTTTCGGATAACTTTCATATTTTGATGAATAGTGAAAATTACTAAATTTTTATTAAAAATAACTTTTTTAATCAAAATAATTAATAGTGATAAATTATGAATTTGAGTGGTTTTAAAGTATATTTAGAATATATTTTTACTATTTAATATAATGTTGGTCATTGGACATAATTTTACAATTAAACCGAACATAAACAAGTGTCAATCTTTTGATAGTTATTATCTCTTAAAAACACGCTTTTTGTTTTGACAGCGGGAATTAATCTTAAATTAATTTCTGCCACTTCTGTGTTTTGAATTTAGGAAAATGGATTCCATATTTGGAATCAGGATGTTCAAATTGTGTAAATAGGTAACTTTTATTTTTAGACATTTTGAATAGTTACTGTGGTAAATATTTTATTTACCATGGTTAAAGGGTAAATCCGGTAAATAAGGGTTAAAAAAATAATATTATAATAATACAAAATTACCCTAAAACGTGTCCTAACCTTATTGGTGGACACATACCCGACCATGAGCATCCTTGGGTCAATTTGGGGACCCCTTGGAGCCACTTGTATGTGGTAGGGACACATTATATTAATAAAGTTAAAATAAAAATAAAAATGGAATAAGCTTACATCTTTTAGAAGAACAATTTTTACATAGGGTTATACATGTTGGATTTTCGATTATAAATATTCATTAGAAAGATAAAAATATTTCCTACATGATGATATTTTATTTATAATTTTTAGACATTAAATAGATTATTTTATTTATGACACAATGATGATGCAGTAATTACTATAATAGTGAAAAATTAAAATAATTGATATTATAAATACCCAAAAAAATATAATATGAAACTTTTAATGAATTAAACTAATTTTCTAGGATAATATGATATATTAGGATTGATTTAATCGACTTTGTTCGAAGTAATCAATCTGTTATGAGTTTCACAAAAATCAACTATTGAATAGTGTCAAAATTGACATAAAAGAGTTCTTAAAACAAATATTATATTATTAATTGATATTAAATTCCTAAAAATCTAAGGTTCAGCCAAAAGACTTATATCAGGATAGGTTCATCATTAATGGACCACTTGTGGGTCTCTTGGATGTATATAGTAAGTT
This sequence comes from Viscum album, assembly GCA_963277665.1. Taxonomy (NCBI): domain Eukaryota; kingdom Viridiplantae; phylum Streptophyta; class Magnoliopsida; order Santalales; family Viscaceae; genus Viscum; species Viscum album. The sequence continues at coordinate 1,872,918,920 of OY728150.1, read as the reverse complement.
TATTAACCATATTATATAAAAATACAAAGAGACATTGTAAAAGTGAAACTAATTAACTTAGAGTTAATACTTAAAGATAAGGTTAATATAAGTACCCAAACCTGTCTAAATTCTATTGGTTGAGTTGTTTTCGACCCATCACCACCTTAACCTTTGAATAATCAACTTTAGAGCCATTGGAAACCTAATATGAATTTATTATAAATTAATATCTCTAGCTTTTCCAAAGGTGCCCCTCACCCCTCTTATAAAAGGGCACTCCTCCTTCTCTTTTCCTCACACCTCTCAAGCCACTTGGCTCGTCCAAACTCTGCCCAACTAAGCTCCCCACATCCCTATCCTCCTCCTTGAAGCTTCCCCTTAGGCAGAAAGCATTTCAAGAAGTCCTTTGGTTCCAACCAAAGTGAGTTACCTAAATTAAAGGTAACGATTTCTCTTAAATTATTTTCATTTATTTTGCTTCTTCAACCCCCAAACTCTTTTTATTTCCTTTCTTTTGTAACAACACAAGTATCCTCAATATACTAGGATGTTGTTATAAGAAGTATTAAAACTACACATACACACAACTCCATCTAATGGATGATGAACATAATGTTTCTGTGGATGGCAAACTAACGCCTCACGAAACGATGATTGTTCAAATACATCTTACCGCCTCTCATGGTGGCCATTATGATGGCACTGTAATTAAATATGATATTAATGATATATATTTTATATATAAGCTTTTGTAATTCCATTTTATTTCATACCATTATTCGTTTCATGTTGTATATACATACGATAATTTCATTTGAGGAAGTGCGGACTACCGCCCCCTTAAAATGATATGACTCGTTCATACCACACATGAAACGTATAAAGGATGGTGTTAATGAACTTAAGTAACATATATAAAATATTATATTATTCTGGAATAGTAATATACCTATGTATCATTTGGATTCGATTCTTTTAAAATAAAAAATTAAATGGAAGTAGCGTTCGTGCGTACGTACGGACTACCGTCTCCACGAACGCGATGAGATTCATTCTCCATCGTATCCATTCAAGTATAATTATCACTTAATGATTTAAAAATGATGTTTAAGGACTTGATATCATTCTGGATATGAATAAGATACAACAAACATGACTTATGTAACAAAACATATAAAGAAAATTAGTAAGTTAACACCCGAAACGGCGATAATACTAAGATATTATTATCAAATCAATATTAAAAGATCATATATGATATCATATTAATGTATATGATTCTTGTATAATTTAGTAACAATTATTTCACTATTATACAGGAGGTTAACCTACCCCAACCAAGGAAAAGTACAAGGTAAGGGTTTTCTTATCTCACTTTTAATTCCGTGAGAATTCCATTGATCACCACTTAATTATTGCATGTGGTGTATGTGTACTGCCCATGATCGTATTCATTGTGTAATATACTTTAATTTATGGGTATTTACATCATCATGGTATGATACTTCTTTCATGGGTGTATGTTTCGTAAGTTACCTAATCGATAAGGGAATTTGAGATTTCAATTTCCACTCATTTGGATTTACACATATTTCATTGATTATATTACCCCAAGATTATGTGTGGAATCACTATTCATTTGATTATGTCATAATTTCCACTCCCCTTCCTGTGGATATAAGTTTGATACACATAATCACTCCATTGGTAATTCTCAAGTCATTGATATGAATTTGATAAGAGTAATTTTAACTCATTCTCCATTTGTTGAGTTAAACATCCAATTCGTTGGTATTGTTTTTACAAGAATATGTGTGAATGTCCTTTGATTGTTTTACACTGAATATCCAATCATATTTAGTGTATTTATATTTGTCACACATAATTATGTCATTGATTTATCCTTAACCTAAGGATACAACCTTTATGAGAGATTTCATCTCAATTTACATTCCATTGAGACTTCTTTGATGATATACACCAAATCACTTTTATGTGGTGTATATATAATGTACTTTGACATAGTATATCATGATTCCCTTTATTCTCATGATATTACAAAGTTTTGATCACCCCAATTATTTGTATTCAAGTGTCTCTTTTGGTAAGAATCTCTAACTAAAATACCATTTTTAAATGTTTTAAAGACTTATTCATCTAAACCTTTCTCATTAATGTCCATGTTTTAAAAATGGTTTAAAGGATTTATTTATATGGACATTAAAGTTTTAAAATTAAAACTCCTTTTAAAAGTTTCAAAGTGGTATGGGACACTTTGATTCAAAAATCTATTTTTAAATGGCTTCTTGACAAATAGTGTGACTTTTAAATGTTTTCAAGAAAAGGGGGATATTTATCTCAAATAGTTTTGATGATTATTTTCATCTATGTCAACATCCTTCATTATTCATGATTGAGGTTAATGTGATACAATACAATCTTCCATATTGTATCAAATGAGTTATTTTTGACTGTGGATGTTCTATTTTTATACCATTCATGGTTTGTGGTTAAAGTATTGACATTTCGTATGCTAGTTTTAATACGAATGTTTATTTTATGCTTAAACCTATTCATATGAGGAATGCATTGGACTTAATAAGTGACGGGTGGAGCCCGCTATAGCTCCTCGATGCATCGGTAGGTCTCATGAGACAAACTAGTGTCTTGGCACAAGGCCTTGGCAAAATCTTATTTGTAGTCTTGGCACGAGGCCTTGGCTATGTGGTTATGATAGTCTGGCATTATGCATTCCATCATTATGAAAGTGGTTATTGATATTGCATGTGATCATTCGACTAGTAGAATATCCATGTGAGTAAGTAAATGGCATTATTTCATTTTACCTTTGCCATTTTATGCTGAAGTTCAAGTTTAAAAGGCTTTTGTTTTAGTTATAAATTGCCTTAAGTGTTTATGCTTATTTATGAAAGCTTCTGCTATAATGTTATCCTTACTGAGCATCCGAGCTCACCCCTTTCAATGTTTTATTTTTTTTTCCCCAGGATTATGAAGAAGTAATTTATGAATGACCTGCAGGGATAGTATGAGGGGATATGAAGACAAGATGTTTTTTTTATGATGTAATGTAAAAATTTATGGATGTATCTAGTTATTCCAAGGCTACTAAACTAATCGGTCTTTCGAGACTTGATCTTTCTCATGATCATGACAATGTTATGTAATAATGCACCGACTCTGGGTAACTAGGGTCGGGGCATTACAGTTGGTATCAGAGGAAGTTTAGTACAAACCTTGGTAGCTAGATTTAGATAAACTCTGATTAGAGCACGTAGACCTAAGATGAACTTTGAGGATTAGTATAAAAAAACTTCCTAGAATTTTGATATTGTAAAGATTTTGTGAGTTTTCCGAGAAATACATCCCTGTCTGGATACGAGCAGGTAGAGGCGTCTCTGGCACAGATGTACCTAGGGGTAAAACCCGAAAACACCGCTTTGAGCTAGACTCGAACGGGAACTGGTGCACGACAACGGGCCTTGCTGCACTCTTGGTTACGACACTCCCGGGGGATATGCTTAGGATAATTTACATTTTCTTTACAAACCGATTTAAGTAATATATACATAAGATGAGAGAAAATGACCTTGGTTAATCCTAATATGTTTCAAATTGAGAATATGGTGACATTTTAATCTCTAAATGATTTTACGACTACTATTACTCACACAATGCCTTATGGTTTTAGTCAATGGCTGGATTCCAAGGAAGTCATAGTAACTTTGAGAATGATGTACAAGTTGGGAACAGTGGTGGCAATGAGCAACAAAATGGAATGTTGATAGGCGTAAAAGATATCGTCTTTATGCCAAATCAGTTTTCCAAAAATATGATCAACAACATATATATTAACCAACTCCCAGACTCAACAAGGAAGAGAAAGGTGATAAATGATAAGATCTCCAGCAATGGAGACCATGGAGAAAAGAAACCTCAATTTTCATCATGCAGGAATTGTGGAAAGAGACACCCAGGAAAGTGTCTCAATGGGACAACGAAATGTTTTACGTGCGGGAAGGAAGGACATAAAGTGAAGAATTGCCGAAGAAAAATGAAGAGTACTATGGAAGAAGATAAAAATGGTCCCAAGAGTCCATTTACAGTCATTTGTCGTAAATGTAGGGGACCTGGCCATTACCCGAGTGAATGTCCTATTTTATAGGATATTTTCTTGGTCAAAGAAGAAGCTATGTGGAAATAAATGGCTGGAGAAAAAATTTAAAAAGTATTAGCACTCCTTGTTGATGGGTTTTCTTTGGAATAATTTTCTCTTGTATTTTGTAACCACGCAGTTTGCCATGTGAGAATGATATTTGAGGAAGAATTGTCTCTTCTCTTGTGGATATAGGTATAAATAACCATTTGGTTTATATGATCATTGGGGTTTGAGAAAATGATAAGTTATTATAATTTGGGATGAAAATAAAAAGTATGATATAACATTTGTGGTTAAATTATGTTATTTTGAGGAATTTATCTCATTTTGGTAATATTATAAAATATAGTTTTTGAAAAAGGACAACACGTAGACCGTGTGACAACCCATCGCGTCGGACAAAGCTGTGGGAATCGAACCCACAACCAAAGTGCGATTGGGATTTATCGCCTACCACTGGACTACGTGAAGTCCCTGGTTAGTGTGACTATTTTTTTTTTGTTAAATGATTTTATTGATCAATAATAAGATGATTTGGGTTCTTATGTCTTATCAAATGAATACCCTTGGTATAGGAAAATGATTTGGTGATTAAGTGATAAATGTTATTTTGGAAGATGTTCGTTTTGTTAGGAACACTATATGCCCAAGGAAAATATAATACAATGAGGTTTCATTTGTAGAGTAATGGTGGATTTTTATCTACATTTTTATTGTTGATTTATAGTGATTTGGGTTATTTATGGAAATGATTAACCTATAACATAGAATATGTGATGATTACTTTTAAGTATGTGACTTTAAGAGTATTTGATGTAATTTGGAGATACAATGTAACATGGGAGACTACATAATCAAATTCTTCTATGTTTTGGGTTTCAATATTAGTTTGGATTATATTAAAGGATTTTAAGGACAATTGGTTATTGAATGGTATCTATTTAACTTTGGGGTATTGTTGGTTTAATTATAGAAATTAAAATTAGTGCATATTTATCTCAATGAATATCCTTTTGGGGGATCATTAGAACATTCACTAACCATTTTGGTTTTGATTAATATATGGTTTATCCTGCATGGATCATGTGATTCTATAGAAGTTTATTCTAGCTCTTCCAGTGTGACCAAGTCTTCTTGAATACTCATCGTTTAAAAAAAAATTGAGTTAGTGGTGGAAATTTATTAAAGAATGAAAATCTACTTAAAATTTAAGTATATCTCATAATGTTCTTAGTCAATATCATAAATGAATTCCTCTTCCTTATGTAATGTAACTTTGAAAAAAAATGTTGTCCTAGATGGTACCTTAAATCATCACTAATTTATGGCTTTGGGATTGTTGGCATTTTCATAGCCATGTTCTCTACCACTCTCCATCAGATAATTGATGGTTAGATTTCTCCTCCATATCCATATTTTCCTACATGGAACCCTAGTATGTGTTATTTTCGGTAATCTTCATACTTTCCACTCTTTATTTTAAATAGAGGCCTCATTAATTCATTTTTCGATGTGGGATTTCAACTAAGATATTTTGAAATGTCAAAATGTGTGATCCCAATACCCTATATTTTGTTGAACCGATGGTACTTCAAATCATCATAGATTGATGAGTTTAAGGACCTCAATTTTATACTTGTTTGTGATTGATGACCTCAACCACTACCTATAAATATTTACGTTTTTCCTCCAATTATATGTCTCTAATTTCCACCAATGTTCTCCTAATCGAGATCATAATTTGGTGGTGACCCTTTCATTTCTCTTTTCCTCATATTAAGACTAAATTTTAGTAAACCAATTTACGATGTGGGTTTTCCCACAAATATATTTTCTACTTTCAACCTTTTATTTTTGAAGAACAATTTCAAATTGCGAGGACGCAATTTATTGAAGGAGGGGAGAATGTAACACCCCAAGATTTCATAGTGTGTTATTTCTTCAAAATAATTCAATAACTTGCACTACACGCAACACTGAGTTCAATTGCACCATGACTTACCAAAAAAAAGCCATTAAAAGAGGTCATGAATAGTATTAACTAAATTTTAAACTTTATATAATCCTTATAATTTTAGAATCCATATTATGAGTTTCTTAGTCATAATGCAAAAACAGATTCATTTTCAGTATTGCACTTTTATCAACTTTTGATAGTGAAACCTTTTTAAATACAATATTTTAAACTTTTTGACTAAATGGAGACATCAAAAAATTTAAAATGAAACATCCCAAGCTTCCACGGTACGCTTTCCTTTGAATAAAACAGTAGCGTGTGTTGTACGCAACTTCGAGTTCTAACACACCGTAACCAATCAAACTAGTTGTTATGAATAGTAATACCTACTTTTTGAAGTTATATATATTTTATATTTTAAAATGGACTTCATTTTTGGATTCGGAATATTAAATTTAGCCTAAGGTGAAATTTTGGTACTTTTCGGATAACTTTCATATTTTGATGAATAGTGAAAATTACTAAATTTTTATTAAAAACAACTTTTTTAATCAAAATAATTAATAGTGATAAATTATGAATTTGAGTGGTTTTAAAGTATATTTAGAATATATTTTTACTATTTAATATAATGTTGGTCATTGGACATAATTTTACAATTAAACCGAACATAAACAAGTGTCAATCTTTTGATAGTTATTATCTCTTAAAAACACGCTTTTTGTTTTGACAGCGGGAATTAATCTTAAATTAATTTCTGCCACTTCTGTGTTTTGAATTTAGGAAAATGGATTCCATATTTGGAATCAGGATGTTCAAATTGTGTAAATAGGTAACTTTTATTTTTAGACATTTTGAATAGTTACTGTGGTAAATATTTTATTTACCATGGTTAAAGGGTAAATCCGGTAAATAAGGGTTAAAAAAATAATATTATAATAATACAAAATTACCCTAAAATGTGTCCTAACCTTATTTGTGGACACATACCCGACCATGAGCATCCTTGGGTCAATTTGGGGACCCCTTGGAGCCACTTGTATGTGGTAGGGACACATTATATTAATAAAGTTAAAATAAAAATAAAAATGGAATAAGCTTACATCTTTTAGAAGAACAATTTTTACATAGGGTTATACATGTTGGATTTTCGATTATAAATATTCATTAGAAAGCTAAAAATATTTCCTACATGATGATATTTTATTTATAATTTTTAGACATCAAATATATTATTTTATTTATGACACAATGATGATGCAGTAATTACTATAATAGTGAAAAATTAAAATAATTGATATTATAAATACCCAAAAAAATATAATATGAAACTTTTAATGAATTAAACTAATTTTCTAGGATAATATGATATATTAGTATTGATTTAATTGACTTTGTTCGAAGTAATCAATCTGTTATGAGTTTCACAAAAATCAACTATTGAATAGTGTCAAAATTGACATAAAAGAGTTCTTAAAACAAATATTATATTATTAATTGATATTAAATTCCTAAAAATCTAAGGTTCGGCCAAAAGACTTATATCAGGATAGGTTCATCATTAATGGACCACTTGTGGGTCTCTTGGATGTATATAGTAAGTTTATTAACCATATTATATAAAAATACAAAGAGACATTGTAAAAGTGAAACTAATTAACTTAGAGTTAATACTTAAAGATAAGGTTAATATAAGTACCCAAACCTGTCTAAATTCTATTTGTTGAGTTGTTTTCGACCCATCACCACCTTAACCTTTGAATAATCAACTTTAGAGCCATTGGAAACCGAATATAAATTTATTATAAATTAATATCTCTAGCTTTTCCAAAGGTGCCCCTCACCCCTCTTATAAAAGGGCACTCCTCCTTCTCTTTTCCTCACACCTCTCAAGCCACTTGGCTCATCCAAACTCTGCCCAACTAAGCTCCCCACATCCCTATCCTCCTCCTTTAAGCTTCCCCTTAGGCAGAAAGCATTTCAAGAAGTCCTTTGGTTCCAACCAAAGTGAGTTACCTAAATTAAAGGTAACGATTTATCTTAAATTATTTTCATTTATTTTGCTTCTTCAACCCCAAAACTCTTTTTATTTCCTTTCTTTTGTAACAACACAAGTATCCTCAATATACTAGGATGTTGTTATAAGAAGGATTAAAACTACACATACACACAACTCCATCTAATGGATGATGAACATAATGTTTCTGTGGATGGCAAACTAACGCCTCACGAAACGATGATTGTTCAAATACATCTTACCGCCTCTCATGGTGGCCATTATGATGGAACTGTAATTAAATATGATATTAATGATATATATTTTATATATAAGCTTTTGTAATTCCATTTTATTTCATACCATTATTCGTTTCATGTTGTATATACATACGATAATTTCATTTGAGGAAGTGCGGACTACCGCCCCCTTAAAATGATATGACTCGTTCATACCACACATGAAACGTATAAAGGATGGTGTTAATGAACTTAAGTAACATATATAAAATATTATATTATTCTGGAATAGTAATATACCTATGTATCATTTGGATTCGATTCTTTTAAAATAAAAAATTAAATGGAAGTAGCGTTCGTGCGTACGTACGGACTACCGTCTCCACGAACGCGATGAGATTCATTCTCCATCGTATCCATTCAAGTATAATTATCACTTAATGATTTAAAAATGATGTTTAAGGACTTGATATCATTCTGGATATGAATAAGATACAACAAACATGACTTATGTAACAAAACATATAAAGAAAATTAGTAAGTTAACACCCGAAACGGCGATAATACTAAGATATTATTATCAAATCAATATTAAAAGATCATATATGATATCATATTAATGTATATGATTCTTGTATAATTTAGTAACAATTATTTCACTATTATACAGGAGGTTAACCTACCCCAACCAAGGAAAAGTACAAGGTAAGGGTTTTCTTATCTCACTTTTAATTCCGTGAGAATTCCATTGATCACCACTTAATTATTGCATGTGGTGTATGTGTACTGCCCATGATCGTATTCATTGTGTAATATACTTTAATTTATGGGTATTTACATCATCATGGTATGATACTTCTTTCATGGGTGTATGTTTCGTAAGTTACCTAATCGATAAGGGAATTTGAGATTTCAATTTCCACTCATTTGGATTTACACATATTTCATTGATTATATTACCCCAAGATTATGTGTGGAATCACTATTCATTTGATTATGTCATAATTTCCACTCCCCTTCCTGTGGATATAAGTTTGATACACATAATCACTCCATTGGTAATTCTCAAGTCATTGATATGAATTTGATAAGAGTAATTTTAACTCATTCTCCATTTGTTGAGTTAAACATCCAATTCGTTGGTATTGTTTTTACAAGAATATGTGTGAATGTCCTTTGATTGTTTTACACTGAATATCCAATCATATTTAGTGTATTTATATTTGTCACACATAATTATGTCATTGATTTATCCTTAACCTAAGGATACAACCTTTATGAGAGATTTCATCTCAATTTACATTCCATTGAGACTTCTTTGATGATATACACCAAATCACTTTTATGTGGTGTATATATAATGTACTTTGACATAGTATATCATGATTCCCTTTATTCTCATGATATTACAAAGTTTTGATCACCCCAATTATTTGTATTCAAGTGTCTCTTTTGGTAAGAATCTCTAACTAAAATACCATTTTTAAATGTTTTAAAGACTTATTCATCTAAACCTTTCTCATTAATGTCCATGTTTTAAAAATGGTTTAAAGGATTTATTTATATGGACATTAAAGTTTTAAAATTAAAACTCCTTTTAAAAGTTTCAAAGTGGTATGGGACACTTTGATTCAAAAATCTATTTTTAAATGGCTTCTTGACAAATAGTGTGACTTTTAAATGTTTTCAAGAAAAGGGGGATATTTCTCTCAAATAGTTTTGATGATTATTTTCATCTATGTCAACATCCTTCATTATTCATGATTGAGGTTAATGTGATACAATACAATCTTCCATATTGTATCAAATGAGTTATTTTTGACTGTGGATGTTCTATTTTTATACCATTCATGGTTTGTGGTTAAAGTATTGACATTTCGTATGCTAGTTTTAATACGAATGTTTATTTTATGCTTAAACCTATTCATATGAGGAATGCATTGGACTTAATAAGTGACGGGTGGAGCCCTCTATAGCTCCTCGATGCATCGGTAGGTCTCATGAGACAAACTAGTGTCTTGGCACAAGGCCTTGGCAAAATCTTATTTGTAGTCTTGGCACGAGGCCTTGGCTATGTGGTTATGATAGTCTGGCATTATGCATTCCATCATTATGAAAGTGGTTATTGATATTGCATGTGATCATTCGACTAGTAGAATATCCATGTGAGTAAGTAAATGGCATTATTTCATTTTACCTTTGCCATTTTATGCTGAAGTTCAAGTTTAAAAGGCTTTTGTTTTAGTTATAAATTTCCTTAAGTGTTTATGCTTATTTATGAAAGCTTCTGCTATAATGTTATCCTTACTGAGCATCCGAGCTCACCCCTTTCAATGTTTTATTTTTTTTTCCCCAGGATTATGAAGAAGTAATTTATGAATGACCTACAGGGATAGTATGAGGGGATATGAAGACAAGATGTTTTTTTTATGATGTAATGTAAAAATTTATGGATGTATCTAGTTATTCCAAGGCTACTAAACTAATCGGTCTTTCGAGACTTGATCTTTCTCATGATCATGCCAATGTTATGTAATAATGCACCGACTCTGGGTAACTAGGGTCGGGGCGTTACAATGAAGGAAAGATCATCACAGGTTTATTATAATTAATTTAATTAATTGACAAGAAGTACCTTTTATGGCGTTCTTTCTTCGTTGATATTTCTGATCACGTTCTGATGTGATTCGTCATTGCATCGTAGAAGCCAAGTGTAGACTTCCTATAGCGGTGATCCACACGTGCACCACGTATCTCTGGACGTCAACAAAGGAATCTCCGGGTGCTAGCGTGGAGAATCATTTTCTTGAGTTGTCCGCCTTAGATCGCCTTGATCCGGTTGAGGTGGATCTATCTCGGTCTTGAGAGCGTTCTTGGAGGACGGAGCACTTTCGGTCTTGAGAGAATTCTCCAGAATTGTTGTGCACAACGATTCTTAGGAAAAGAGTTGGGGTTGTGAGGATATTTATAATCGGTTTTGAGGTTATAGATTTATTACAATAAATAAACGCATTACGTGTTTTATTTATTTCATTAACTATTTTGAAAAACCCCATGTTGAATCATTAATTCCTTGACATGCACCCATGCATATTATAATAAATATCATTTAATAAAATGATATTATTTTCTCAAAATCCTGACTGGAAAAACTACATGGCGTGTAATCATAAATACATAGCGTGTACTTTTTTCATTGAAAACTACATGGCGTGTACATTCAATGTACACAGAATGTAAATCTTGTTTTCATTTATTCATTTCCTTTCCAAAATGAAAACTACACGACGTGTACATTCAATAATACACGGCGTGTACTTATTTTCACAATAAAAACTACACGGCGTGTAATCATTAATACATGGGGTGTACTTGTTTTCATTTTATTCTTCCTCTAACATTAAAACGATTTAGGCTTCCTTGAATAATTATTAAACCACGTATGGGAATAATATTTATTCTACTTGAGATACTTGGATACACTTAGTGTGTGACCCTCTAGGCATCTTTCTCATTGGCATTAGGATGGCTTGCCTAAAGTCTAAGATTACTGTCTAGAAACGGGTCAAGGAACCCAAGAGAAATAAGTTGATGCTGCATTTACATGTCACCTCATACGAATTCTTAATGTGTAATTTAATCCCTTTGTCTCAATATCTCATCAAGAAGGTTTCATGGTAGTGTCATAAACCTATATGCTTGATCTGTTATTATTTGACTTCTAGAAGTAAAATCGTCATGACACCATGGCCATGGAATTTTGGTGACAGTTCTATTTCAATCAAAGGGCCCAAGATATTTACTTCCATAAACATGGAAGGGACTAATCCTTACCCGACTTATCCATTAACAACATGTCATTCGTGACACACCCAATGTACCCTACTTCCCGCCAACTGTCTCTGTGAGGGTTTTCATTAGCAAATCTAAGTGCACGAGTCATGACATGAGTTAATGATAATATTATAATATAAGGACCATTACACACACTCGTAGATAGTAATGTCCGATGACACAAAAACATGCGGAATTACTACTGGCAGGTCTATTCTTATAATCTCTGATCTTGGAGATTACCAAGTGAGAACTCCATGAGAGAGAGTCTAGTCTTCTTACGAGTACTCACACATGACGGTCTATATACTATTTATCCTATCATAGTATGTCATCCAACCGTAGAACTTTATTTAAGAATATTGTTATAGCATTTCAAGGTTCTCATCATAGCAGGGATCTTCCATGACCTTATCAGTGCAACAAATATTCCAGGACATTATTATATTAAATTCATGAAGAACAATGAACAATATATAATAAGTGTATATTCATGTAATCAAAGTATAAAACAGGTGGTTCTCAGGACACCAACTCTTACAGGATATAATTTGGTTCATTATTTGAGCCACTTTACATGGAAGAAACAAGGGTGGAATTCCCTTTTCAAAACTTCACAAGAATATCACTCCTCCTCCACCATAAAAAGGCGCTCACCCCTACCACTTATTCACACCTCTAAATACATTTGGATAATCCAAAATCAGACCAAATAATCTTCTAACACCCCTAATCTTATCTTAGAATCCTCTATTTGGGTATAAATCCAAATAAGGAAGCCTTTTGGTATAAACCAAAAAGAGTTACCCGGATAAGAGGTAGCATTCTTCAACAATCAATTTTGTTTCATTTACTTATATAGCCCTTCAAATATTTTTATATCATGATATTATAATAACATCAATATCATCAATATACTAATATTTTTTTTATTATAATATTTCTACCTACACTTTCACACACATCCATCAAATGGGATATGCAATCATCGTTCGGGTGTATGGAGTACTACCGCCTCGCGAACTGATGTCGTCTGTTCTTCCATTAACATCGTTAAAGGTTAGAATAATGATGGATTTATAGATTATATATATTTTATATTATATTAATTATTTATTTATTCTTATTTAATTTTTATATAACACATACCTTTATGCTTTCCATTTTGTGGAAATACGATAACTTCATTTGTGGACGGGTGGACTACCGCCACCTCAAAGCGATGTGATTCATTCACACTATACGTGGAATATATAAAGGATAATTATATTTAAAATATGTGATATATATGCTACCATTATTATACTATAATTATAATACACATATATACTATTTACTTTTCATTATTTTAATATGATAAAGAAATAGAAGTAGCATCCATGCGCATGTATGGGCTACCGTCTCCATGAACAATACATTTCATTTCACATCTAAAAACTTTATGGATTATTATAAATACATATTTTCTGAAGGACCCTAGACCACACTGATAGGGGGTGAATTAGGGTGTCAAATTTTTCTCTTCTTTAATGGATCTTGTTCCCACATTGTTAGGAACCTTTTTAATACCTGTATAATGGATATGTACAATAATTAAAACATTCACATAAAGAAGGAAAACATGGTACTTTTACTTGGTTCACCATTGAGGTCTATGTCCAAGGATCATACGCCGACAGGTTTTCGTTCATGCCAAATTACACTAATCTTCATTGGTTTTGGATTACAAGAGTATATCATAGTCACTCTATTCCAGGTGCACTTCCTTTACAAGGTTTTAGGGATAGCATATTGCATCCCTCAGATCACTTCTGCTGACTCCCCCATGCTCACTGTGTTAGAAGAATCTTCACTCAGTTTAATGACTTGAAGGTCACTTCAATGGTTTGGCATTAATTCATGCATCCTCAACTGTAAATGGGTGCTTTGTTTAAGTCCCATAATCACTCACATATGTAGTTTATCTTCTCGTACACTGATATATTATGGAAATTAAATTTGTAAACTAATTTTTTCGATTTTCAAGTTTTCATTGGTGTTCTGCATATTGCTGCTATTTCCACGTACCGCTGTTGTTTCCACGTACCGTTCAGCTATTTTTGTGTACTGCTGCTATTTACACGTACTGCTACTGTTTCTGCATATTGTCCATCTATTTCTGAGTACCAATGTTGTTTCCATGTATTGTCCAACTATTTACACGTACTGCTGCTATTTCCATGTACCGTCCAGCTGTTTTCATATACCACTACTATTTTCACGTACCGTCTAGCTGTTTCCGCGTACTGATATTCTTTCTGTGTAACGTCTAGCTATTTCTGCATACCAATACTATTTTTGTGTACTGTCCAGCTACTCTGCGAACTTAACTTCTCTGTGTACTCCCCTACACTGAATACTGCTCCACTCCTCTACGTATCATCCTACTCTATGTACTGCCTTTCTCGGCCATATACCGTGAGAGATTCCTGCAATAACCACGCTCTCTTTCACGAACTATTTTCCTAACATATATGATTCTCTCCACATACCGTCTTCTCCTTCGCATATTGCTTCGAACATCACCAAATTTATTCCCAAAAAATTAATATTCAATCTCCTCATATAAAAAAATGGGATTACCACTACTTAAATAGGTACATAACTCCACAAATTTCGGTGATCCGATTTACCCAAAACTTCAATGGAGGACAATTACTGGAAACTGAACCCCATATGCATATTGTTATCCTCCACTGCATACTGAAAACCTCTAAACTGAAAACCTGTATCACGTATTGTTAACTTTATTCATATTGTATGTCTATAAGTTTGTATACTGCATCTCTTCACCACATATCGTCACTACGAACAATTTTCGGCAGCATTTCGATTACCGTACTCCTTCACTACGTACCTTTGCTACGAACTATTTTTAGTTTTGCACACCGTTCCGCGTACCGAATGAGTTTATCACATATTATTGCTACGAATTATTTCAATAGCATTCTGTGTACCATTTTGATAGTATTCTGCATATCGCATACCTTCACCGCGTACTATTCTATGTACTTCATGCCTTCACCGTGTACCTTTCTACATAATCAGCCCCCTATTGACACAAATGCATGTATATTGCAAACCGCACGTCTGATTGATGATCCATTTGTGGCGTTGGTACCCTCTCGATGAGATGGATATTTTGGTATGCTTTTTAGTGACTTTCATGAAAATTTTGATTTGACGAATAGCTTGAGGAGAGGAGATCTTCAATACTGATTTCAATCTCAAATGTATGACCCCATTCTTTGAAAACTCCCTAGTCATCCTTGTGCAGATTATCTAGGGAAAGTACTATAACTTCCCTGTCATCTAGAAACATAAGTCTTTCCAGTCAACACTGAATATGACTTGCATCATCTTCTCAGCTTTGTATTGTCATTCTTAAATCTTCAAATCTCCACATGACCCTTCATGCAATAAGTCATGTCTCTTCAAATAGGATCTTTTATGGTCTCTTTTAACAGTGAGATATTGCATGATCACTTTATAACATGATTCCCTTCATCTCCTTCTTCATTTTGATCTTCATTGACAACTGTTGAAAACAAATACAACCTTATAGACTAAGTGGTCCCAACAATCTCTGCCTTTTTATTTTTTTTTCAATACCATAAAGTCTGCCTCAAATGAATGTATCAATATAAAAATGAGAATTTTCTAACTCCCCTTTTTCTTTTTCTTTATCTCTAAATTTTTGAACCTTCATGTCGCTTTATCTCCCCCATATTGACAAGAAATACAAAGTTTATGAGAAAATGGTATTAGTCCTTTCTTAAGAAATGTTCCATCAATCATTTCACTCTAAGTCTACTTGAGAAATGCTTAGTGTAAAAAAAAGAGGATTTGATTTAGACAATAAGTATGACCATTATTCACTGATCATGATACCTCATGAGATGAGAACTCATGTGATTTGTCTTCAAGGGTTTTCCACTTTCATTCTAGGCCACTGAAATTGAATGTGATAAGGAATAATCTACTTGAACCTCCTGCACTCACTTCAATAAATAGATTAAAAACATTCAACTGCAATTGGCAGGATAAGTGACCTTGGGGATCTTCCATTCTTCTTATGTTACTAATTAATTCATTTACTCCCCCTTTGTAAAATGATATTTATTAGGCGTAACCAAGGATGAGTAATTGAGTAATGACATACCTTTTCCAATGACACTTTCTTCAACCAATTTCCATTGTAATTGAATTTAATACCAATTGAAGATGATATTGATTGAAATAATAATTCTGGAAGCTTCTTCATTTGTATCCCCCTCAAGGGAAACACTACTCATCGTCTTTATCAAAGAATATCCTTCATCATTTTAATCTTTTAATATCAATTAAATAAACTTTTAAGGATGGAAACTTCCTTAGCTTAGCTATTAAGAGTTTAAAACATTCACTACTTCTTAGGTACTCCCCCTGAGAGCATGCTTCACCTTAAATTCCCTATATTATTAGCACAAATAGAATACACAAATGATTAAGGAAATAAGTTGGTTCCTCCTTGCTTCATCAATATGAGCTACATGGTTGAGATTCATTTCTCAAACTAGTTCCTCCATTTACTCTAGTCTTCATTATTGAACATCTGAACGCCTTTTCTAATCTATGTTGATATGGTATGGATCTCTTCACATTTTCTTATTCATTGCGTGGAGAATTGTTCTTCTTCTTAATATCCATCATGGATGAGAAATTCTTACTCCTCTTAAGGATTTCTTCTTGATCTGGTATTAAGGTTAGGAAACCTTTCATAATGTGACCATATTTCATACATGTCTCACATAGAACTTCTTTAACACATGTATTTCTTTTGGTTTTCATTCTCTCATGTACTTTGTCTTCATCACGTGAAAGTGTTCCTTTTCCTTTATCACCAGCTTTGGCTTTTTCATCTTCAATTTTCCTTATTCTTTTCAAATCTTCTAGCCAGATGACCAACGTGTCATTTGGAACTGTTTCAGTAGGTTTGGATCTTCCACACGGGTTCATTTCAGTGTAACCCCTTTTAGTTTCTATTTTGGATGAATTGCCCTTCAATTTCATGGATCTAAAATACAGGGTCTTTTTAGATTCTCTACATGAGATCTTCTTGGGGAAATGTGTGTTCACAATATTCTTCTAATTTCTTCCCAAGGTAGTTGCTTCATACTTAGCTGGTATCGGAGGTTGTCTTTTCTTATCAATAAAGAATGCATGTTGATATGGGCACATACCTACCTTGTGACCACTTCCATTGCATATATCACATATGTTATCAAGCATTCAAAATATGTTTGCAGTAAATAGATACTTCTGGACCTACGGATGTTGCTTCTTTATCTCTGGATTTCTTCCCTTTGATATAGGGTTTATCTGTGCTTTTTAATTTAAGGGATTATACAAAAAATCTAGTGCACAATTCCCAAATCTGTTGCAGTACCAACATTGACCAAAAAAAATCATGTCTTCTTTATATTTTATGTATAAGGTTGTTGGGCCTTCTTCCTAATGTGTTGTGATTTATCTGGGGAACCATATTTTAGATTCTTATTCCTATCCACCCGATCCATAGTATTAGGTTTCTTCTCCTCACCTTTCCTCATCCATACTTATTTAGAATTTTTCTTCCATCCTGTACTTTTTGTACAAACATATTTAAAAATAATAGTACAAGTTGGAATGGATGGTACCTTCACTTTCTCAGCTACTTGTGATAGATCAATGAGTGACGTCATGATCTTCTTATCACATGTTGGAAGTATTTTGATAGTATAATCTTATAGTGAGCATTGAGTAGAAAAATAAACTATTTCTTGATATGGATAATCAAGAGTTGTCATAATATTCTTGTCACGTGTTAGAGGTATTTCAGCTTTAGAATCCTTCAGTGAGCATTGAGTACCAACAAAAACTTTTTCATTCTTTTGTAAAGTATCAATATGTGTCTTATCAATATTGGTCAACTGAGAATCCAATTCTAGACATTTCCTATTGATAACTAACTTCTGATCTTCAATCATATTCATCTTCTCTTCACAATCCTTCTTCATTCTAACAACTTCTTCCTCATGCAACATCATTTTATTCTGAATCAAAGGGTTATTTTCCTTGATCTTCTTGGATATCCCTTATAATTTTAGAAACTTGACATTAGTGTAATTTTTCAATTTACCTTAAAACACATGGATATTTTCTTCAAGATCCTTACTGACTCTCTCTTCCTATTCAACTTCTTTGAACCATTTTGATGTATTTATTTCATGTTTCCTATTTGTTTCTTCAAAGGATTCAATCTATCTTGAGAGCTTATAGAATTCTGATATTTTATTTACCAAGCCTTCCTCCATAGAGTCTTCTTATTTTCTTAGTTGGGTGATTTCCTTCTGTATACTTTGATATATTCTACAAATACCAATGACTCTATCTTTGAAGATATCATGAAGGTATTTTCGTAGTCTATCAATTTCATCTGAGGCTAAATATTGATCAAGGGTGAAAACACATACCTCCCAATCTCCTTTCTCTTTTATTTACAAGCATGAAACATCATCACTTTCTTAATGGAATGGAGAACCAAGTACTACATCTTCTTTAGATAAGAGAGATTTCTTCAACTATCTCTTCTCTTTCTTTTTCCTGTTCGTCATGGTCTTGATGAATATAGACTTCTGATCAGATATAACTGAACTTTAATCAAGACTGCTCTTCATTGTTGACATAGTAAAGAAAACTCAATTCCTATTCTAAATATAATTACTGAAGAGTATCCAATATACGTAAACATTTTCCCTTTGATACCAATTGAAGGACCCTAGACCACCCTGGGAGGGGGGTGAATCAGGGTGTCAAATTTTTCTCTTCTTTACTGGATCTTATTCCCATATTGGTAGGAACCCTTTTTAATACTTGTATGATGGATATGTTCAGTAATTAAAATATTCACATGAATAAGGACAACACAACACTTTGTACTTGGTTCACCACTAAGGGTTACTTCAAAGGAGCATACACCGAAAGGTTTCCGGTCGTACCAAATTCCACTAATCTTCCCTGGTTGTGGATTAAAAGAGTATAGTACATTCACTTTATACCAGGTGCACTACCTTTACAAGGTTTTAGGGATAGAACACAGCATCCCTTGGATCACTTTTACTGACTCCCCCATGCTCACTGCATTGTAAGAATATTCACTCATTTTAATGACTTGAAGGTTGATTAAATGGTTTGGAATTAATTCATGCATCCTCAACTATAAATAGATGCTATGTTGAAGTCTCATAATCACTCACAGATATAGTTTATCTTCCCGTAGACTGATATGTTATGGAAATTAAATTTTCAAACTGATTTGGTAAATTTTTAGGCTTTCGTGGGTGTTCTGCATACTGTTGTTGTTTCCGCGTACCGCTACAGTTTCTATGTACCATTCAGATATTTCCTCATACCGCTACTATTTCTGCATATTGTTGCTGTTTTCACATACCATTCATCTGTTTCTACGTACCATTGTTTTTTTCACATATTGCCCAGCTATTTCTGCGTACTGCTGCTATTTCCGCATACCATCCAACTATTTTCACGTACTGCTGCAATTTTCACGTACCATCCAGCTATTTCCGCATACTGATGTTGTTTCCACATATCGTCCAGCTATTTTTGCGTACCGCTGCTATTTTCGAGTACTATACAGCTGCTCTGTGAACTGTCCTTTTCCGCGTACTCCCCTACACCATGTACTACTCTACTCCTCTGTGTATCGTCCTGCTTCGCATACTTCCTTTCTCGACTGCATACTGTGAGAGCTTCCTGCGTGAACCAACCTCTCTTCCATTATTGTATTCCTTACGCAGATGATTCTCTCTGTGTACCATCTTCTCCTCCACATACTGCTTCGGACTTCAACGAATTTCTTCCTGAAAATTTAATCTTCAATCTCCTCAGCTAACAAAGGGGATTACTACTACTTAAATAGGCACATAACTCCACAAATTTTGATAATCTGATTTACCCAAAACTTCAATGTGGGACAATTATTGGAAACTAAACACTGTTTTCATACTGTTAGCCTCCACCATATACTGCAAACCTAAGAACTGTGAACCTGTATCGTGTACCATTAACCTTCCACATACCATATGTCTTTCGGTCCGTATACTGCATCTCTTCATTGTGTATCATCGTTGTAAACCATTTTCGATAGCATTTCGCTTACCGCACGCCTTTACCGCGTACCGTTGCTACGAACTGTTTTCTATTTTGTGCACTGTTCTGTGTACCGAACTCCTTTACTGTGTAATTCCCTGACCCCAATTACCTAGATTTGATGCATTATTATATAACATTTTCATGATTATAAGGAATCAAGTCTTGAAGGACTGATCAATTTAGCAGTCTTGGAAAATACATTACATACATGAACTTCACATTAAAATTTCAAACATAAAATACAACATAGATAATAATTTTATAATTCCACTATTCTCTTAGCTTAAACCTACATATAATTCATAATACACTTCTTATCATCCTAGGAAAATAAAACATAAGAAAGGGGTGAGCTCAAATGCTCAGTAAGGATAAACAATATAAGGGAAGCTATCATAAATAAGCATAAATATTTAAGGAAATGTATAAGACTAAAACACAAGCCCTTTAAAACTTAAACTTCAGCATAATATGGAAAATATAAATCAAATAATGCCATTTACTTATTCATATGGATATTCTACTAGTCGAATAATCACATGTAACATCAATAACTAATCTCATAATGATGGAATGCATAATGTCGGACATCATAACCACATATTCAAGACCTCATGCCAAGACTACAAATATAAAGTTTGTCAAGGCCTTGTTCTAAGACATTAGTTTTTCTCATGAGACCTACCGATGCATCGAGGAGCTATAGCGGGCTTCACCTGTCACTTACTAAGTCTAATTCATTCCTCTTATTAAAAGGGTAAAACATAACATAAATATTCATATTAAAACTAGCATACGAAATGTCAATAATTTAACCATAAACCATGAATGGTATAAAAATAGCACATCCGCAGTCAAATATATCATAACTCATTCAATATAATATGGAATATTGTATTATAATTAATTAACCTCAATAAATAATAATATCTAGTAAAGGATGTTGACATAGTTGAAAATGATTAGTAAAACTCTTTGAGATAAATATACCTTTTTCATGAAATCATTTAAAAGTCACACAATTTATAAAGGAAGACATTTAAAAGATATTTTTGAATCAAAGTTTCTAATACCACTTTGAAACTTTTGAAAGGAATTAACATTTTCAAACATTAATGTCCATATAAATAAATCCTTAAAACCATTTTGAAAACATGGACATTAATGAGAAAGATTTAGAAGAATAAATATTTAAAACATTTAAAATGATGTTTTAGTTAAAGAGTCCATTAAAAAAGATTCCTTTTGAAAACTCTTTTATGAAACATGTACATGTATAACAATTATGTCATAGTAAATACTTACACATGAACAATCTCGGATAATAATGAGATTGAGGAATTAACCCTTACCTTGTACATTCCTTTAGTCGAGGGTATGTTTAGACTCTTGTATAATGACCATAGTATGTTATTAAACTACAACATAACCATATTAATATTTATGATATCATAATTGATTCACTTATGACTTTATACTACTTATTTAATAATAATTTCCATGTTAAAATAACATTTCTGGTAACTATTGCTTTCTTTATCGTACATGTTTTTACTTGTTATTCTTGATTGTATCACTTATATAATGATTTAATTGATTCTAGAATATAAAAAATTATTTATATATCATATATATTCATAATATAAATATGTATAATACATAGATATATGAGATGGAAAACACCGTTTATGGAGACGGTAGATCGTACGTATGCATAAACGATGTTTCTTTTTTCATATCGTATTGAACAAAAGTAAGTGAATGAGATATATGTAAATACATATATATATATATATATATATATATATATATATATATATCCAGTAGCATTATTATGTCATATATTACATACTTATTAATAATATAAATTTTTATAATCATTGTTGTATAGTGAACATGGAAATGAATGTCATCGCGTCGTGGAGACGGTAAGTCGTACGTATGCACGAGCGACGATATCATTATGTTGATGGTGAAATAGTATGTAATTGGATGCTATATTATATATACATAATCATTAACATTTTATATTTATTATTTACATTAATTATTCTCATTATTATACCCATCCAAATAATGAAGTGTTGAATAAAAAACTGCACCACAACGTGGAGATGGTAAGTCGTATGTATGCACGTATTGTGAATTTTCCATTCATAAGATGGGTAGAATAATAAATATGGTTGTAAAATATTTATAATAAAATCACGTTATGTATAAGGTACTGGAGTTATTATTTTGGTATGGAAACAACAAAGAAATAATAAGTGGAAGAAGAAAAGAACTTTGAAAGAGGTGATGAAATTATTACCTCTTCTTCGGGTTCTTCCTTTTGATTTGAACAAAAGGACTCCTTAGGTTGGCTTTATGATCAAATTAAGGGATATAGGTTGAATTGAGGGTAGTTGGGAGGATATTCAAGTAGGGTTTGGCCAATACAAATGGCTTTGGAGGTGTGAAATTAAGAGAAGGGTAAGTACCCTTTTATAAGAGAGGTGAGGGTCACTTTAGGAAAATCTTAAAATATTAATTTATTATACAATATTATTCAGTTTATAATGCCTCTAAAAGAATTTATTTCAAGTATAATGTGGGTATGGGTCGAAAATCTCTCAACCAATAGGTTTTAGACAAGTTTAGCTCACCATATTAACCTTATCTTTTAGATTTAACTCTTAGTTAAATAGTTTATCTTTTAACATGTCTTCTTGAATTATTATAAAAAATGGTTAATAAACTTAATATAAAAAAGCCAAGATAACCCCAAGGGATTCATTATTGATATATATAACCTTATATAATTCCTTTGGCCAAGACTTATATTTTCAGGAATATTATATCATTTAATAAAATATTATTTTTTAAAACTCATTTATGTCAATTTTGACACTATTTAGTATTTGGTTTTTGTGAAAGTCATAAAATATTTATTACCTAAAAAAATTATTTAATAAACCCTAAAATGTCATATTAACTTATAAAATTAATTTAATGCATCAAAAGTCTCAATTTACATTTATTTCAATATTTAAAATATCAATTATTTTAATCTTCCATTAATAAGCTAATTATTGCATCATCATTGTGTCATAAATAAATTTAATTATTTAATGTATAAAAATTATAAATAAAATACGATTATGTAGGAAATATTTTTATATTTATAATGAATATTTATAGTTGAATTTATCTTATGTATAACCTCATGTAAAAAATATTTTAGTTATTAAAATTTGAATTTAATATTTTTAACTCTTCTTTAAATAAAATATAATAAATGTCCTAATCTAATCAAAGTGGATAAAAATGGATCATAATTTATTCCTAAGGTTTTTTTAGGTTGAAATACACTTATACAATAGAATTACGACATGTGTTATGGTAATTATAATATCATTTTTACCTTTAATTGCCCTATTTACTTTTAAGTGTAGTAAATAAAATTCAAAAGTTAATATTCACCGAAAAAATATTTTCATTCTATTGAACCACACTTTACTTACTGATGTCAACTATGTCTCTCGGATTTTTGAAATTCAATTCATATAAGTGGTAAAATTACATTTTATGAAAATTTTCAAATGTTCCTAGAAGGTGGGTAAAAGACGTTAAAAAAGTTCAATAAAATTTTATATATCTAATCTTATTATAATATGACTCTAATGAATTAAATTGGACTAATATATGTATTATGTATCTATTTTTACTTTAAGATAAATTTTTAATTAAAAATAATTATTTAAATGAAAAAGTCGGTTTTTATCTACAACATAGTGTTTTTCACTATTCATCAAAAATTGAATGTTTTCAGAAAAATACCAAAAATTCACTCAAATATAATTTTTATATTAAAAATTAAAAAATGATGTATATTTTACCAAATTCAAAACATAGAAGTTGCATTAATTAATTTAAAATTAATTCCCATTGTTAAAACCAGAAAGTGGGTTTTTAAGAAGTAAAAACTACCAAAAGTTTGACATGTGTTTATGTCAAATTAAAAAGTGAAATTACTTCCAATGAGAAACATTAGATTAAGTGGTAAAAAAATAATCTAATTATACTTTAAAACCACTCAATTTCATAATTTAACAATTTAAATTATTTCGATTAAAAAAGTTGTTTTCAATTAAAATTTAGTATTTTTTATTATTCATCAAAATATGAAAGTTATCAGAAAAACACCAAAAATTTATCCAAACTTAATTTTTATGTCCTGCTTCTAAAGAAGAAGTTTATTTTTTCAAATTTAATATATAAAAGTTTCAAATATTGGATTTAAAAAGGGTTTTCCATTAAAAGACAATAAAATTTCATTTTTTGAAAAAAATACTTCTTTTATCTGAAAAATTGAATTTGTCCTTATATTATGTCTAATAAATATAAAAGATTAATGTTAAAATTATATAGTATATATATAAAATTTAAAATGTGGTTAATACTATTCATAACCGCTTTTTAAATGACTAGTTTGATAGGTCATGATGCGCTTGAACTCGGTGTTGCCTGTAGCACAAGCTATTGAATTACTTAAAAGAGATAACGAACTATGAAATCTTGAGGTGTTACATTCTCCCCTACTTTAATAAATTTCATCCTCTCAATTTGAAATTTTTCTTCGAAAATAAAAGGTTGAAAATAGAAAATACCTTTGTGGAAAACCTATATAGGAAATAGGGTTAATAAAATTTAGTTTTAATAAGAGAGAAAGGGAAATGAAAAATTTGCCACCAAATTAGGATTTAGAATATGAGAACATTAGAGTCAATTTGAGACACATAATTTTAGGGAAAATTTAAATATTTATATTGAGTGAGTGAGATCATCAATCACAAGTAAGTGAACAATAAATAGAAAATTGAGGGCCTCAAAGCCATAAATCTATAACGAATTAAAATATTATTGGTTCATCAAAACATAAGGTATTAGGATAACACATTTTTTGGATTTTTTCCCTAAAGTTTAATAATTAATTTCTTCATAGAATAAGAAAAAAATACTTAACAAGTAGAGTTCCATCATTTTACTAATTTCTACCACAAACTCATCTTTCACTCTAAAAGATAATAGAACTCAAAAATATTCTATTTATCCTAATAATATAGGGTTTCTAAAAAATGAATTTATAATTCATCTATAATATCATTTAAAAAACTACATTATACAAACCAGGACATCATGTAGGCTAGTTGTAGGTGATTCACCCTTATCGCCCTTCAGTTGCGGGTTCAAGTCTCGCGGCCTTGCCAGACATGACGGGTTGTCACCCAACCTTTAGGTTGACCTTTTTATAAAAAAATCCAAAAATAATCTTAAGAAATATTTTAACCTTAAACCATAGTACCCAATGTCCAACTTAATCCATTCCAACCTTTATACTTTTCCAAAATACTTGTGTCGAAACTCAAAGTCCAAAAATTTATAAGGAAGGTCAACATAACATAATGAAGATCTATTTTTTCCACATAATAACATGTGAGTAACTTCATCATGTATTCTCTTAACACATGGTAACACCCTGAATTACCATAAAACCTTATTAATTACATTCATACTCCCTTATTTCTTATAGAATACTTGATATATTCCTTATATCCAAAAATTTTGAATACTCCAACAATGATGGAATAAACAAACCATTAATCAGTTCTAAGGTAGTCAAGAATATCCAATATCATTTATCCAAATCAACCATCTCTTATTACATAATTGCTACCTCAGTATGAGGACCATATTAAGGTTTATCATTCCTTCAACCATGTATTTTCCAAAAAGTTTAACTTGCTGTTGAGTCACTTTTCTTAGTACCATATAATCTCAAGTTCTTAATGAAATGGTACTGTAGTACAATCCATATCTATTTCCATAATTAATATAAATAGTACGTCGTTGATACAACACTCAAATGACATAATTCATTAATAAAAAAAATAAGAACACTAATTATTCCTCTTTATCTTTGGTAGTATCATAACTTTATTATTATCCAATAGAATCATTTGGGTTATACTTTGATGATTGGGACATTGATTCACGTAGTGTCCCAACTCCTTGCAGATGAATCATTGTACATTTGAAACCTTTTTCTTACCCTTTAAATCATGTACTTTGTGTCATTTTTCTCCACACTTATAAAAAACTCTCATTCCCTTCAAGTATTTACCAAGGTGATTCGTTCCACAGTTATCACATATGGGAAAATCCTTCTTTCCCTTCTTCCCTTTATCCATCTTTCTCTCTACCATCCTTTTCTTCTCTAGCTTCCCTTCAAAGCCATAGTACTTAGAGAATTATTTACTTATCTTATTAACACATGATACTATTTCTACATATGATGAGAATGCGGGGGAGACTATTTCCATTTTAGTGTTGGATTTAGACCATGAAATATATAATCCTTCATAATCTTTAGATCATGCGTATTGTTGGAGTTCTCATTCCTTCTATTGGGAACCATTTATAAACAATGGCATACACTAGGTTAATTTATGAATCGCAATGCATAATTCCAAACTTGTAAAATGTCTAACGTATATTGAAAAGTTTATGTATATAATCCATAATCATAAAAATGTTTTCTTTGAGAAAATTTTTACTCATAAATCATTCATAATGGTTTGTAAAGAAAATGTGAATTATCCTAAGCATATCCCCTAGGAGTGTCAATACCAAGAGTGCAGCAAGTCTTGTTGTCATATACTAGGATACCCTGGGTTAAGCCCAAAACTCCTTGTCAGATTTTTCACTCCTAGGTACATCTATTCCAGAGCCACCTCTACCTGTTTGTATCTGAACAGGGATGTATTTTCTTAGAAAACCCACATAATATTTACACTACCAAAATATTTAGATATTCTTATATACTAATCCTCAAAGTCTATCTTAAGGTAATGTTCTCTAATTAGAGTTTATCTAAATCTATTTTCCAAGGTTTTTACTAAACTTACTCTGATACCAAATGTAATTTCCCGACCCCAGTTACCCAGATTCAATGTATTATTACATAAAATTACCATGATTACAATGAATCAATCCCTGAAAGACATGTCATTTTAGCAGTCTTGGAAAATGGATTACATACATGAACTTCACATTATAATTTCAAACACAAAATACAACATAAATAATCCTTTGATAATTCCATTATTATCCTAGATTAAATCTACATATAAATCATAATACACTTCTTAGAATCTTGGGAAAATAAAATAGAAGAAAGGGGTGAGCTTAGATTCTCAGTAAAGATAAACAATATAACTATTATAAATAAACATAAACGTTTAAGGAAATGTATAAGACTAAAACACAATCCCTTTAAAACTTAAACTTCAGAATAATATGGCAATGATAAATCAAATAATTTCATTTACTTATTCACATGGATATTCTACTTGTCAAATAATCACATGTAACATCAACAACTAATCTCATAATAATGGAATGCATAATGCCAGACATCATAACCACATAGTCAAGGCCTCGTGCCAAGACTAAAAATATAAATTTTGTCAAGGCCTTGTGCCAAGACACTAGTTTATCTCATGAGACCTACCAATGCATCGAGGGGTTATAGTGGGATCCACCTGTCACTTACTAAGTCCAATGCATTACTCATATGAAAAGGGTGAAACATAACATAAAAATTTGTATTAAAACTAGCATACGAAATGTCAATAATTTAACCATAAACCATGAATGGTATAAAAATAGCACATCCAGAGTCAAAAATATCATAACTCATTCAATACAATATGGAATATTTTATTATAATTAATTAACCTTAATCAAGAATAATATCTAGTAAAGGATGTTAACATAGTTGAAAATGGTCAATAAAACTCTTTGAGAGAAATATACCTTTTCCATGAAATCATTTAAAAGTCACACAATTTATAAAGTAATAAATTTAAAAGATATTTTTGAATCAAATTTTCCCATACTAATTTGAAACTTTTGAAAGGAATTAACATTTTAAAACATTAATGTTCATATAAATAAATCCTTAAAACCATTTTGAAAACATGGAAATTAATGATAAATATTTAGAAGAATAAATATTTAAAACATTTAAAATGATGTTTTAGTTTAATAGTACCTTGAAAAAATAATCCTTTTAAAAACTCTTTTATGAAACATGGACATGGATAACAAATATGTCCCAGTAAAAACTTACACATGAACAATCTTGGATAATAATGAGATTGAGTAATTAACCCTTACCTTGTACTTTCTTTTAGTCGAGAGTACGTTTAGCCTCCTGTATAACGAACATAGTATATTATTAAATTATACCAGAACCATATTAATATTTATGATATCATGCTTGATTCATTTATGACTTTATACTACTTATTTAATAATAATTTCTATGTTAAAATAACATTTCGGGTAACTATCGCTTTCTTTATCGTACATGTTTTAACTTGTTATTCTTGATCTTATCACTTATATCAAGATTTAATTGCTTCAATAATATAAAAAATTATTTATGTATTATATATATTCAGAATATAAATATGTATAATAGATAGATATATGATATGTAAAACACCGTTTATGGGAACGGTAGACCGTACGTATGCATAAACGATGTTTCCATTTTCATTACATATTGAATGGAAGTAAGTGAATGAGATATATGTAAATACATACATATATACATATATATATATATATATTCATTAGCATTATTATTTCATATATTAAATACTTATTAATAATATAAATTTTTATAATCATCATTGAATAGTGAACGTGGAAATGAATCTCATCGCGTCGTGGAGACAGTAAGTCGTACATATGCACGAGCGACAATATCATTATATTGATGGTGAAATAGTATTTAATTGGATGAAATATTATATATATAGAATCATTAACATGTTATATTTATTATTTACATCAAATATACTCATTAATATATCCATCCAAATAATGAATTGTTGAATAACAAACTACATGACGACGTGGAGACGGTAAGCCGTACGTATGCACGTTTGGTGAATTTTTCATTCATAGGATGAATAGAATAATAAATATGGTTGTACCATATTTATAATAACATCACAGTATTTAGAAGGTACAAGATTTATTATTTTGGTATGGAAACAACAAATAAAGAATAAGTGGAAGAAGAATAGAACTTTAAAAGAGGTGATGAAATTATTACCTCTTCTCCAGGTGATTCCTTTTGATTTGAACAAAAGGGCTCCTTAGGATGGATTTATGATCAAAGTATGTCCTCTAGGTTTAAGTGAGGGTATTTGGGAGGATATTTGAGCAGGGGTTGGATGATCCAAATGGCTTTGGATTTGTGATATTAAGAGAAGGGGAAGTACCCTTTTATAAGAGAGGTGAGGGTCACTTTAGGAAAATCTTGAAATATTAATTTATTATACAATCATATTGAGTTTATAAAAGATCCAAAAAGATTTATTTAAATTTTAAAGTGGGGTTGGGTCTAAGACATCACAACCAATAGCATTTAGAAAAGTTTATGTCACCATATTAACCTTCTCTTTTAGATTTAACTCTTAGTTAAATAGTTTACCTTTATCATGTCTTCTTGTATTATTATAATAAATGGTTAATAAACTTACTATAAAAATCCAAGAGAACCCCAAGTGGTTAATTATTGATATATCTAACCTTATATAAGTCCTTTTCTAATCTTTAGAGTTTTAGGAATATTATATCATTTAATAAAATAGTATTTGTTTTAAAACCTCGTTTATGTCAATTTTGACACTATTTAGTATTTGGTTTTCTTGAAAGTCATAACAACTTTATTACTTCAAAAAAAATTATTTAATAAACTATAATATGTCATATTAACCTAGAAAATTTTTGGAATGCATCAAATGTATCAATTGACATTTATTGTGATATTTAAAATATCAATTATTTTAGTCATTCATTAATAAGGTAATTACTGCATCATCATTGTGTCATAAATAAATTTAATTATTTAAGGTCTAAAAATTATAAATAAAATACAATTATGTAGGAAATATTTTTATATTTCTAATTAATATTTATATTTGAATTTATCTTATGTATAACTCTATATTAAAAATGTTTTAGTTATTAAAATTTGAATTTAACACTTTTAACTTTTCCTTAAATAAAAAATAATAAATTTCTTAATCTAGTACAAGTAGATTAAAAAGGATAATTTTTATTCCTAAGGTTGATTTAGGTCGAAATACACTTATCCAATAGAATTAGGACATGTGTTATGGTAATTATAATATCATTTTTACCTTTAATTACTCTATTTACTTTTGACCGTGGTAAATAAAATTCAAAAGTTACTATTCACCAAAAATTATTTTCATCCTATTGAACCAGATTTTATTTACTGATGTCAACTATGACTCTTGGAGTTTTGAAATTCAATTCATAGAAGCGGTAAAATTAATTTTTATGAAAATTTGCAAATGTGCCTAGAAGGTGGGTAAAAGACGTTAAAAAAGTTCAATAAAATTTTATATGTCTAATCTTATTATAAAATGACTCCAATGAATTACATTAGACTAATATATTTATTATGTATCTATTTTTAATTTGATAAAAAAATAATTAAAAATAATTATTTAAATGAAAAAGTCGATTTTTATCTACAACGTAGTGTTTTCACTATTCATCAAAAATTGAATGTTTTCAAAAAAATACCAAAAATTCACCCAAAGATAATTTTGATATTCCAAATTCAAAAATGTTGTCTATTTTACCAAATTAAAAACATAGAGGTTTCATTAATTAATTTAAAATTAATTCTCGTTGTCAAAACCATAAATCGGGTTTTTAAGAATTAAAAACTACTAAAAGATTGACATGTGTTTATGTCTAATTAAAAAGTGAAATTACTTTGAATGAAAAAAATTGGATTAAATAGTAAAAATATAATATAATTATACTTTAAAACCACTAAATTTCATAATTTAACAATTTAAATTATTTTTATTAAAAAAATTGTTTTCAATTAAAATTTATTATTTTTCACTATTCATCAAAATATGAAAATTATGAGAAAAACACCAAAAATTTATACACACTAAATTTTTATGTCCCGCTTATAAATAAGAAGTTTATTTTGTAAAATTTAATATATAAAAGTTTAAAATATTGGATTTAAAAGGGGTTCTCCATTAAAATGTGGTAAAATTGCATTTTTTGAAAACAATACTTCTTTTATCTAAAAATTTGAATTTTTCCTTATATTATGTCTAAGAAACACAAAATATTAATGTTAAAATTATATAGGATATATATAAAATTCAAAATGTGGTCAATATTATTCATAACCACTTTTTAAATAGCTAGTTTGATAGGTCGTGATATGCTTGAACTCAGTGTTGCGTGTAGTGCAAGCTATTGAATTACTTAAAAGAGATAGCGTACTATAAAATCTTGGGGTGTTACATACCGTGTAGAGTTGCTGCTAACTATTTATACATCATTCCGCATACCGTTTCAACATCATTCCGCGTACTGCATGCCTTCACTGCATACCGTTCCACGTACCGCATGCCTTCACCACATACCGTTATGCGTAATCGGCCCCCTGTTTATAAAAATGTCTGTATTTTGCAAACCGCATGTCCGATTTATGAGATGTTTGTGGCGTTAAGACCATCTTGATGAGGCGGATCATTTGGTATTCTTTGTGGTAAATTTCATGATATTTTTGATGTGATGAATAGCTTGAGGTGATGTGACCGTCAATACAGCTTTCAGTCTCAAATGTATGACCCCATTCTTTGCAAACTCTCTAGTCATCCATGTGTAGATTATCTAGGGGAAGTACTACAACTTCCCTATCATCTAGAAACATCATTATTTCGATTCAACACTAAATATGATTGGAGTCATCTTCTCAGCTTTGCATTATCACTCTTAAATCATCAAATCTCTACATGATCCCTCATGAAATAAGGCATGTCTCTTCAAGTAGGCTCCTTCATGGTCTCTTTGGATAGTGAGATGTTGCATGATCACTTTATAACATGAATCCCTTCATCTCCTTCTTCATTTTGATCTTCATTGACAACTGTTGAAAACAAATAAAACCTTATACACAAAATGGTCCCAAAATTTTCTGAATGTATATGATAATTAAATCATGGTTTAAATCCTGTAGATTTTGAAATCATGATCTACGTAAGAAGAACAAAAATCAAAAATCAAAACATACTTGAAAAACTAGGCAATTAACACCAAAAATAGTAAATATAATGATATATTGTTAACAAACATGTAATAAGATATTATGAGAAGATAATATGTGATATTATGAATATGAGTATGGTTATTTTATAAGTTGTAACATGTTTAAAACCATTATACAGGAGGTTAAAATATGTTCACTCAAAAAGAAACACAAGGTAAGGGATTTCGTCTCAATTTACAATCTATTGAGACTTATTTGTTATTATACACCAATTCACTTTAAGGTGGTGTATATACTTACCCTTTTTCATTTAATATCATGAATTCATGGTATTTTAAGTTTCACTTTGATCTATCTCGTTCAAGGGGTTTTGACTTGAAAATTACCAAGTGGTAAAAGTTATCTTTATAATATCACTTTCTTTTGAGATTTTTATTCTTATCTTAAAATAATCACTTCCTTATGATAATTTTTATTGTACATTAAATTTTAAATATCCATATTATCATGAAATGTATATCATTATTTCTTAAATGGTATACCATTTTTTTATACAGTGTTCACTTTGAAAATTATTTGAAATGTTGATAAATTCATATCTTTTACTCAATATGAATATTTGATGATAAGGCATGTTTTTCATTAATTAAATCGTTTATTTGATATATGAGGAATTATTTGAACATGCGCTATAAGGGTTATATGATGTTTAATTCAATCCCTTTGATGCATCGGTAGTCTCATGAGATGTATCAATTGTCCAAATCAGAGTAGTTTAAACTATCTTGGGAATAAATATTAACAGTAAAGTAATCATATACCTAGGAAACACGATGTCCAATAATTAAGAATTTTCTTTAATGATAATTAAATTATTATTATTATCCATGAGATTTTTTCTTTAACATATCTATGGATGAATTTTCATTCTCTATTTATTGATTAAATGTCATGTGTTTCAATTATTTATCATGACATATTGATTATTCCTTATCGAGATATTTATATGGAATGTGTGCTCAGTTATTCACCTTTCTATGATGATTGTGCTCATTGATTAAATATTTCTTCTGTTGTACTTACCCTTGTTGAGCATTTAATCTCAACCTTGTTTTTTTTTCTTTCCTCGGGTTATGAATGAGAAATATTTGAATAGAATTTCAAGGATACTATTAATTTCATTTTATTATGTATCATGTTTTATTTTCTATTTCCCAATGTAAAATGGGTATCACGTATGTAATATAGTTTTCCAAAACTATTAAATTTTCAATCCTTTGGGATTTTATTCCTTGTAATCATGAAAATGTAATAAAGTAATGCACCGGCTTTGATCTTCTGGGCTCGGGGCATTATAGGTGGTATTAGATAAAGTTTAATTGAAAACTTGGAAACTGGATTTAGAAAACATGGATTGGGAAACATAAACTTAAGATATAATTTAAGGATAATATTAGAATTACATCCTAGAATTTTGGTAAGTTGGAGACTATGTGGGTCTTCCTATCAATACATCCCCAGTTTTTTATTATAAGTGGATGTGGTTCTCACACATATATACCTAGATGTAACAACTCTAAAAAAGTGTGTCAACCTAACTCCAGTGTAACCCAATACATAACAACAGACCATATTTTTCACCTAGTTTGACACTCCTAGGGGATACACTTAGGATAATTTACATTTCTTTACAAACTATTATGAAGGATTTTAAAGTAAATATATCCCTAAAGAAACCATGTTTATTATTATGAGATTAGATGCACATAAAATTTTCAATTTATGTTATATATTTCAATAGTTTTGGAATTATAAATTATGTTACATAATTTTATGATTAAATCCAGTATATACCATTATTTAGAAATTTTTCTAGAAAAAAATAATGGTATCAATACTCATGGTAAATATAGAGGTTTCCCTACTAAAAAAACTGATAAAGATGGTATTAGAACTAAGAAAGTTATGGGTTTATTAGGGCAGATTAATCGTCTTGACACGTAACCTTTCACAGATAAATCAACCTATTCCATAGTGAGATTCTCTAATGTTGGATAACTTTATGTGACAAAGTCCCCCATCATTTAGTGGGACTACTGACCCAATAGCGGCTGAGTAATGGATTAAGTCTTTAGAGATGGAATTAGGATGTGGTGAAAAGGACACTTATAGTGTATTATCTCAATAGAGATGTTGATAAATAGTGGTGTTTGATCTATAATACTAAAGAGAAATAATAAATATAACTCATGGATTGGAAATCTTTTAAGGACAATTTTTTGGAAAAATACTTCCCTTGCGAGAAATAAACTGAGATGAAGAAAAAAGTTCCTTAGTTTAAAGAAAAAGGATAAAGTATGTGTTACTGAGTATGAATATACCTTTAAAAGGTTATAAAGGTATTATATAAACTTCATAAACAACATGGAATACAATATTTACCATTTCTTTTAAGGTCTTAAGCCATGCCTCTGAAGGGTGCTGGTGTCTGAAACTATTTCTTCATACGATTAAATAGTTTTATGTGTTATCAAGATAGAGAAATAATTCTCCAAGTCCTATGGATACAAAGGGAAGTAAGAGAAGAAGAGGAAGAAAGAGAAAATAATAGATAAAGGTAATAAGGGGAAGAATTATTTTCCCACATGTGATAACAGTGGAAATAATCACCATGGTAAATGTTTGAAAGGATTGGGAGTTTGTTATAAGTGTGGAGAAAAGGGTCACTAGGAAAAAGAATGCAAAGGAAAGAAGGAAAACATTACTATTCAGCGTTAAAAATTTAAGGAGATGAATAAATATGAAAAAAGTCCCAAAAATCTAGGGAATGTACCTCATAAGAATATTAGAGATCAAGTTCAAACATATGTTGTTAACACAACTGAAGTGGAATGATTTATGTGATTCTGTATTTTGATCTAATAAATATTTTTTAAAATTATTTTATTAATGATGTTCTTATCATATGAATTATGAAATATATAAGGATTTTACTACATTACATTTTCATTATATATTTGAGATCATGTGTTGAATGGTACCAAAAAAATTGATTCGGTAACAAGTTAAACTTTTGGGAAAATACGTGGTTGAGAGAAAGATAAGCCTTAATATATTCCTGATATTGAGATAATGACACTTGGATAAATATATGAATGATATGGATAAATTAAATTGGATATTATAGACTGACTTGGAACTTATTTTAATGTTTTTGGATTATAATACTTGGATGGTTCATAAGGTTAACCATTTATGAAATAGTTTAAGTTGAACTTTGGATGAGGTTTTAGAGATTATTGTATTACTTCACCATATGATGGAACTTTTGTTAAGAAAATAAGTGCAAATAGTTCAAGTAATGACCAAAGGATAATATTTTACTCATAGAAACATATCAATAAGTGTATTTACTTATATTCTTAGAGAATGAAAGAATTCCTAAAGTCTAGGAAAATGGTATTGAAACAAAATTTTTGTCCTATTATCATCATTTTTTATGATATCAATGAACTTTATTCACACCTATGGTTTATAGTTTTGTGGTCAAAAACTTTCTTATGAAAATTTTCTCTATCACTCTTCTTCAAAACATGATTTTTATACTTTTCATCCATATCCATGTTTTCACTAATGTTCTCATATTCAAATGCCTAGTTTGGTGGTGACCTTAGCATTTATTTTTCCCTATTATTAATAATATGTGTTATTGACCCTATTGAAGATGTGTGTGTTTCCAAAATAGTATTTTAAAATATCAAACCCTTGATTACTGAGATCAATTTTAAATTGGGAGGATACAATTTAATTGAGGAGGGGAGAATGTAACACCTCAAAATTATAAAGTAAGAACATTGTATTTAATAGCATGTATGAAACGCAACACCAAATATAGAAAGAAATATAACCTATACAGACTTTATGGTGTATATAATATTTTAAAATAAATTAAATATATTTTATATCTTATAATGAATTAAATATTAGGTTAGCTGGCATTACACGCAACAAATACGTTCTTTGATTGTTTGCGTTACATGCAAGATTGAGTTTTACCAAACTACAATATACTGTTAATAATATTAATTAATATGATAGTTATCAAATAGATATTATAATGAAATTTATTAAAAGGATTAAATAAATTTGGAAAATATAATTTACATATTTTTATATAATTATTTGGTTTCATAAATGAATGTAGAACTAAATTGAATAAGAAGATAATGTTTTTATAAAAAAACTATTTTTATGTGCCGAAGGCATTTTATCCTAATAAAATTAAATTAATTAATATTATTGGATTATTTTAATGAAATTTATATATTATAAATTTAATAAATTATTTTTTATAATTATCCAATATATTTGACAGACATAAGATGAGAACAAACCCAATATTATGTATAAAATTCTATATTTTTATAAAGGTGATTTTGTCACCTTTTAATGGTGAACCTATTTTAAATATAAATTTTGAAACTTTTATAAATTTTATATTTAAAAATAAACTAAATTTTTGAAATATTAACACCAAAATTATATCAGAGTGAATTTTTTATATTAATCTGAAAAGTTTCATTTTTGATGAATAGTGAAAAAAACTGGATTTTAATTAAAAATGGTATTTTCATCTCGTTTATTTATATAGTTAAATTATATTTTTATTTTATTTTAAATTAAAATTAGATAAATTATAAATAAATTAATTCATTTTAGGTAATTTGAATCAATTTTACATTGAAATTATATATAAAAACATTTCAAACTTTTGAACATTTTTACTTTAAAAACATTCTTTGTCGTCCCGTCTGTGGGATAAATTTTAAATTAATTTCTAGAAATTATGTAGTTTTAATTTGAAAAAATGGATTCCATATTTTGAATTAGTATAATTTCTAATTTCTAATAAGTTCAAATTTGTGTTTTACCAAAAATATTGATGAAAGTAATTAAAATTAATTACAGGGATTAAGAGAAAAATGAGCTTAACAAGGGACCGAATCTTAAACTTAAGGGCCAAAATGACCTATAAACTTGTTAAAAGTCCATTTTATGTCTATAATTAGAACCTATAATCCATTTTATATAATGTTTTCATTATTGGATCCAATTTACATGGAAAAAACATGGCTGGAATTCCCTTTTCAAAAATTTACAAGAATGTTACACCTCCTCCACAGTAAAAAGGAACTCTCCCATCCCACTTATTAAAACCTCTCAAGTAATTTTTATCATAAAAACCATGACCAAATAATCTCCCAAAATCCATCCCATCCTCATAAAATCCTCAATTTGGTCATAAATCCAACCAAGGAAGTCTTTTGGTATAAACCAAAAGGAGTTACCTGAATAATAGGTGACGTTCTTCAACAATATATTTTGTTTAATTTACTTATTCACCCATTAAATTAATTTTATATAATTATATTATAATAAAATAATTATATTAAATATACTAATATTTTTTTATATTAAAATTTTGATCTATACTTTCACACCCATCCATCAAATGGGATACGCAATCATCTTTTGTGTATACGGAGGACTACCGCCTCACGAACCGATATCGTTTGTTATTCCATTTCCACCTTTAAATGTTAGAATAATGATGTATTTATAGATTATATATGTTATATATGATATTTATGACGTATTTATTATTCTTTAATTTTTATATTACACATACCTTTGTGCTTTCCATTTTGTGGGAATACGATAACTTCGCTTGTGGGCGTGTGGACTACCGCCTCCTCAAAGCAATGTGATTCATTCATTCTATGCATGGAATGTATAAAGGATAATTTTAATTAAAATATATGATAATATGATACAATTATTATACTTTAATTATAATATACATATATACTATTTACTTTTCATTCTTTTAATATGATAAGAAAATTGAAGTAGCGTTCATGCGTACGTATGGCCTACCGTCTCCATGAACAGTGCATTCATTTTCTATCACCAGACTTAATGAACTATTATAAATAAATATATAATGAATATATATGATAATTACATCATGGTTTAAATATTTTAGATTATGAAATCATGACCGATGTAAGTAGAACAAAAATAAAAATTCAAAAAATACTCAAAAAACAAGGCAATTAACACCTGAAATAGTGAAAATAATGAAAGATTGTTAACAAATGGGTAATAAGATATTATAAGAAGATAATATATGATATTATGAATATGATTTTGGTTCTGATATAAGTTATTAACTTGTTTATAACCCTTATACAGAAGTTCAAAAGATGTTCACCCAATAGGAAATGTAAGGTAATGGATTTCATCTCAATTTACATTCCATTGAGGTTTATTTGTTATTATACACCAATTCACTTTAATGTAGCATATATACTTCCCCTTTTTCATTTAATATAATTAATCACTAATAATTCATGGTATTTTAATTTTCACTTTGAACTATCTCATTCAAGGGTTTTTTACTTGAAAATTACCAAGTGGTAAAAGTTATCTTTGCAATATCAGTTTATTTTATGATTGTTAACTTTATCTTGAAACAATCACTTACTTATGATAATTTTTATTATACATTAAATTTTAAATATCCATATTCTTATGTAATTTATATTATTATTTTCTAAACCTAATACCATTTTTACATATGGTGTTCACTTTGACAATTATTTGAAATATTGAAAAATCGGTATCTTTTACTCAATGTAGATATTTTATGATAAGGAATGTTTTTCATTAATTAAATCAATAATTTTATATATTATTAATGATTTTTACATGAACTATATGGTTTGGGGACCGGTTAATGCAATCCCCTTAATGCATTGGTAGTCTCATGAGACGAATCAGTTGGCAAAATTAGAGTAGTTTAAACTGTCTCGAGAATAAATCTTGATGGTAAAGGTATCATGTGCCTATGAAACATGACATCCAATAATTAATCATTTCCTCTATTGAGAATTAATTTAATATTATTATCCATTATATTTTTTCTTTGAAATATCTATGGATGCATTTTCATTGTCATTTTATTGATTAAATGGCATGTGTTTTAGTTATTTACCATTCCATATTGATTATGACTTATCAAGATATTTATATGTAATGTGTGGTTAGCTATTAACCTTTAAATGATTATTATGCTCATTGATTGAATATTTCTTCTATTTTACTGACCCTTACTAAGCATTTGAGCTCACCCTTATTTTTCTTTCCTTTCCCTGGGTTATTAAGAAAAAATATTTGAATAAGTTTTCAAGGATTCTGTTCATTTATCTCTATTATGTATCATGTTTTATTTATAATTTCCCAATATAAAATGGGTATTATGTATATAGTATGGTTTTCCAATATTGATAAACTTTTGGTCCTTCGATATTTGATTCCTTATAACCATTCCAATGTAATAAAGTAATGCCCTAGCTTCGGACTTCTGGGGTCAGGGCATTATAGGGAATGCTTCACTTGAATAAAAAAGGGTATGTATTTTAAATCTATAGTGACATTTTTATGAGATATGAAACAAAAACATAATTATTTTCCTTTTTAATATGAAAATTGACGAATCTTAATCTTAATCAAGTTTTATCACTTGTCGTGTGTTATGGAAGGAGTCTCATTTAAATAGAAAGGGATAAATAGTATATGAAAACACACATAAATTATGTGAATCATTTTTAAGTATGACAGAATAGAAATTTGTTCTGATTAAAAATAGCATTACATAATAATGAAAACTTATTTTCTAATATTTTTTATCTATTTTAGAACCAAGAATCATCATCTATTATACTTGATGAAAAATAAATTTCAGTGGATTTAAAGAATACATAATAATATGGTCATGTTAGAGGTATAGGTTTTTTATTTTCTCTAAGATCATACATTAAGAAATCAAATACATAAGGGGATATAAATGATAGAATGAAAAGGATGCAGGCATAGGTAGATTCTCTAATATAAAAATATAGGGATTAGGATGTTGTTAAAACCCAATTTCATTGAACGAGTAAATGAGAATAATCAACACAAAAACACCCATAACACGAAGAGCCACCCCACCCCCATTTTTGAGGATATCCATTCCCCTTAATGAATTTCCTTACTTGAGGTAATGAATTTTTTCATAATAGTTTCTACTTAAAGTGAATCAATCAATTACTGGTACCTTTCATGTACTAAAATTATATAAGGTAAAATTGATTTTGATTGATATCTATTATCACCTACTCATCACATTTTTATGATAAGTATATTATAAAATATCTAAAGATATCTTATATATAATAAACAATTTCTAAAATATCATGTGTGTGTATGGATTCTTGTATCTCATGAGATGAGCATTGAACAACCTATTCCCCTTGATGATCTTGATGTTCA
The DNA here is from genome assembly GCA_963277665.1 of Viscum album. Taxonomy (NCBI): domain Eukaryota; kingdom Viridiplantae; phylum Streptophyta; class Magnoliopsida; order Santalales; family Viscaceae; genus Viscum; species Viscum album. The sequence continues at coordinate 1,872,877,955 of OY728150.1, read as the reverse complement.
CATGGTTTAACTTGCTATTTTAAATTTCATATCATATCCATTCAACCTTATAAAGATACATGATGATAATAAGGTATGACATTTCAAAGATATAAAGTCCTTTTAAAATTAATGTATCATGGTCTAAACTAATGTATATTATTATAGAAGGAGAAACAAAAGGGGAAATGGATAGTCGAATCAAGTTAATCTAAAGGATCAACTAATAAATCTAAAGGACCTTATGAGGGTACCTATATCCCACAAATTGAACTTCCATATTTATTAACATTACAGGTTCATGAAAATACAACATTATAAGATAAAAATATATCCTACATTGAATATGAAGAACAAATTTATAGATTCCATTATTGGCATGATTAATCTTTAAAATGTAAATGGAATTATCAGTCATAAATGGCTTGGAGCCTTAGTTTTGAATGTATATATGAGGTACATTTTAATAATCTATTTTTACAATAATTTATATACTATGATAATTATAGTTTAAAACATTCATATTTTCTATAGGTGTTTATATCACACAAATATAAAGTGAATACCTTTTGATGAAAATTTTGGATTCATTAGTTTGGACATTACTTCTATAGAATAAACATCAACTATATAAGATTGAATTTTATTAAGACCACACCAAGTATTCATAGTGTTTGAAAAGAAAATAACATGTGATGGGATATTTTTAATACTTACAATGTAGGTGGTAAAACTCTACACTCTAATCATATAAAATATATTTTCATTTTTTCCCATTACTTATTCCTTTTATTTTTTAAGAATCTCTTGATGCTCATTGTAATCAATTTGGTCACTATAAAGATATATTTTCTTAAATCTAATTCATGTATATCAATTAACCGAAAATGATTTCCATTAATAATTTTTAATACACCATATTTAATATTTTACTATTAAACTTAAAATTATACGTTTTATATTATTTTTTAACAAGCATTTTTTTATGATAGGGTGGTTTTTATTTATCATCAAAAACCATGGTTTGAAGATGTTCAATGCATATAATAAACCTATGAATTTATATAACATGATAACTATTAGGGTATATATCATAATATTTCACAAGAAAAACATATTTCAAAACAAATTACTTATTTTTCTCAATGTTTATATAGTGTCTGAAATAAAGTTATAGCATCAATTGGGGTTATTACATTTGTAAATTTATGAAAGATATCATATTATATCCATAAACTAGTATCCCCAAAGAGGTATTTTTGAATGTAATTATAATTACATTTAAAATATTTATTAACTATTTTTAGGAATAATTTTTAGTATTACCAAAACTAGCAACAATCCACATATTTAAATGAGGAAATAGATTTTTTTCAGAATGAATGAAATTTTACATAATGCTAGAATGTGTAAAAACATCATGAATAGGTGATTTCCTATTACATTTACACAACTATTATTAGACCAGCTATTCTATATGGTAGTGAGTATTGGCCTTTGATGGCAAACCGTGAACAAAAAAAAGGGTAGAAAAACTAGAAATTTTAAGATAAACATGTGGGCATACTGAGATGGATAATACTAGAAATGAATGTATTCAAGATAAAATTAAAGTAAATATGATTAATGAAAATATTTCTGGGACTAGATTAAGTGGTTTTGGACATGTTATAAAACTACCTGGTGATACACCTATTACTAGGGTAATCTTAGTGAAAAAATCATGTATTAAAAGGATTAGAGGTGGCCCTAAAAGAACATTTTAGTTAAAAAATCATATCATATAGTCAAAACCAATAAAAACACTTAAATTACCTTGATATGTTAGGATAAAAATATGTGATTCATTTTTTATGTGTATGAATCAACCACATGTTAATACAATACACGATGGGGGTGGGTAGATTGAAAGTGTGTGTTTTAATTTAAAAGTGAAATTTCTATTCACAACATGTGTCCCATACTCAAAATCAAAAAAACTATGATAGCCTTGATACTTTAATAAAATATCAATAATTCGTTTGTGACATTTACAAATTAACCACACAATAATCTAATACATTGTGTGGTCAGTATGGCTGAAAGTGTATGTTTTCAGTTTAAAAGATACACTTTAGTTAAAAATATGTGTTATAAACTCAAAACTAATAAAACACACCCAAATTGTATAGATACATTAGGAAAAATGTATATAATTTCATTATGACATGTAATAATTAACTGCATTTCAATTTGACACATGAGTGGCCAGTATGACTGAAAGTGTGTGTTTTTATTTAAAAGTGACATTTTTGTTCACAACACACATCTAATGCTCAAAAATGAGAAAACATGCCCATATTATCTTGATAATTTAGGATGAATATCATTAATTTGTTTTTTATGTGTAGGAATTAAGATCAAATAAATATGACACATGGTGTGTCCCATAAGACTAATTGTTCAAGTTTTCAATATAAAAAGGACAATTTAGTTAAAAATGAGTGTCACATACTCAAAACCAATAAAAACACTCAGATTGTTTTTATATGTTAAGTAAAATATTGGAAATTCATTTTTTATATGTAGGGATTAACCTCATGTTATTCTAACACATGGTGTGTCTAGTATGACTAAAAATTCATGTGTTTCATTTAAAAGTGGAGTTTTAGTTCACAACTCATGTCACATACTCAAAACTAAGAAAGTATGCTTGAATTTTCCTGATACTTTAAGAAAAAGTTTAATAATTTAGTTTTTTATATGTTATAATTAATATCACATCAATACAACACATGATGTGTTTGATATGACTAAAATTTTCGGTTATTAGTTATAAAGTGACATTTTATTAGAAAATACATGTCACATACTAAAAACCAAGAAAATACACTTGGATTGTCTTGATGCTTTACAAAAAATATCAATAAAAAAATTTATGTGTAGGAATTAACCTTGCATCAATTAGACACATGGTGTTTCCAGTATGAATGAAAATGTGAGTTTTCATATAAGGTGACATTTTAGTTTACAACACATGTCATGTACTCAAAACTAAAAAAACACACTCATTTTTTATTAAAATCATAATAAAAAATATTTATAATTCATTTTTTATGTTTTAGAATTAATCTCACATCAATTTGACACACGATGTGTATAGTATGACTAAAATTGAATGTTTTCAATTTAAAATACATTTTAGTTCAAAATGCATGCCACATACTCAAAACAGAGAAAACATACTAGTATAGTATTTATAATTTTGGAAATAGATCAATAATTCATTTATGATGTGTATAAATTAACTACACGTGAATATAATACACGGTATGGTCAATGTGGATGAAAGTGTGTGTTTTCATTTAAAAGTTTCATTTTAGTTCACAATGTGTTTCATAAACTCAAAACCAAGAAAACATGCTCAGATTGTCTTGATACTTTATAAAAAATATTGATAACTCATTTATGATGTGTAGTAATTAATCTTACATCAATCCCACACGATGTGGTTGATATGACTAAAAGTACATATTTTGAATTTTCAAGTGACATTTTAGTTCAAAATGCATGTCACATACTCAAAATTGAGCACACACTCATATTGTTTTGATAATTTAAAAAAAAAGATCGATAATCTATTTGTGATGTGTATGGATTAATTTCATATCAATCTAACACAAAATGTGACCAATATGATTAAAATTTCATGTTTACATATAAAAGTGACATTTTAGTTCATAACACCCATCACATACTCAAAACCAAGAAAACATGTTGATATTTTATTGATATTATAGTAAAAATATCAATAATTCATTTTTGACATGTAAAAATTAATTTAACATGTAGTGTGGTATGTATGATTGAAAGTGCATGTTTTCAGTTTAAAGTGACACATTAGTACAAAATTGTTATTCCATACTCAAAATCAATAAAAAACAGTTCGGTTGTCTTGATGTTTTAAGAAAAAGATTGATAATTCATTTGCGACATGAAGGAAATGACTGCATGTCAACCTGACACATGGTGTGGTCGGTATGACTGAAAGTGCTTGTTTTTATTTAGAAAATGTCATTTTAATTCAAAATATGCATCACATACTCAAAATCGATAAAATGAACTCTAATTGAATTGATAATTATGAAAAAAGATCAATAATGCATTTTTTTATGAGTACGAATTAACCTCACCCACTACTAGAAATTAGGGAAATTGTGGCCCTTGAAATGGGTTACCACTTTTGGAGGTTGTTGTTGATGAGAAATAGTGAACGCCATCGGCGGTCGCTTCCCCTAAAAAACAAGGGTCTTTCAACCCCCCCCCCCCCCATCCACTCACACACAACCCTCCCCCTCTAAAAACCCTCCCTACAACAAACTATCCATCTCATCGCAAATGAGAGACGTCACTACCCCCTCCTTATCATGAACCATCCCTCCCCATTGTGATTCAAATATACCACCATCATAAACCCTCCCCGTCAAAACTAGTCCTCCAATCATTAACTAGTCCTCACCGTCATGAATCAAAGTCGTCACCGCCACAAACTCCCCTCATCGTGAACTATTCCTCCCTATTTCAAATTAGAGCCTCCATCACTACACCTATAGCCCATGTTTCCCATTACAAACCAGATCTTCCGCCCATCGTAAACCAAATCCTCCATCACGAATGAGATATTCTTCCCTTTTATGTTTCCTAAATTGGTTTTTTATTTTATTCCCTAGAAACTATATTATTTAAGAGGATAACTTTATTCTTTCTGAATTATCTCCCAGTGTTATTTTTTATGATTAATGCACAGGTTTCTCTAAATAGATGAATATTATCATATAGTTTTAGTTAGTATGTCATTTGGTACTCTGTTACATGCAATAATTTCTCTCCATCCTGTTTTTGTTTGAAATTTTATTGTCATTGTCTTCATAAATTTAATGAATCTATTCTTTAGAGGGACTTTGAGTTTTTGTTTCAAGTTACTAATTCCCTAAGTTAATCCTATTATAGATGACATTTTCTTTTGTGTTTCCCAATTGGGTTACCAACTAGTTATTGACCTATCCGGATAGGTCAATATAATAAATTATGACATTATATTATTCATTTCCCAACTGTCTTCCTTCTTTGATTCCTTGTAAACTCTGTTATTTAATTATTTTAGAGGATAAAATAGGATAGTCGTTATGAGATGAATATGGTCATTAAAGTTTTTATTTTCTTTATGATTATAAAAATATGGTGTTTAATTCATCTATTCCATCACATGATATACAAAAAACTCGTGATATTTAACAATTTCATATTTCATATTCCAATATGTGTTTACATTTATAATATTATAACATACTTAATTTTCAATTTATTCTCATAAAATATGTTATGTTATAGTATGTTTTATTTTTTCAATATCTCCTTAATGTTCTTTGATAATATTCAATAGTTTTTAAAGTTTTTTATATTTAAATATATTATGAATGCAACTATGATGCCTTTTACTATATATCTATCACATTAAAATTGAAATTTAATTATCCATTTAATTAACTATGAAAATTATGACAGTAATTAATCTCTCATTATTGTACTAACCATGTCACTGGATTTAGTATAATTTAACTATAAAAAATGTTAACATAACATTACCCGGTTAAATCATGTTTATCATAACCCATGTAATTATAATCAAAACCATTATATACTAATATCCCTTTAAAAACTATTATTTTATTTTTATACAACAACACTATATGTTTATATACTATCACTGTGTTTATTTATTTATTCAGAATTTTGATTTTATTTTTCTTATTTCTTTCTAGAGTCTCTGATTCTTTTTAGTTTTACATGTTTTTAGGACATCAAGCCAAAAAAAATTGAAAATCAAACATTGGATCTCCAATTTTTTATGGAATTGGTGAATTACAATTCTATTTCCTTTTGTATTTTTGTCATTGACATTCAATATCTGATTCTTTATGAATGAGAAAACATATTTACAAATACTTCATTCATCATGTGTTTCTATTTGATCAAGTAATTTCAATTTATTATAAAACCATTACTTTAAACTAATTTTTAACCAACTTATGTATATTATTTACAATAGAACTAAAATTAAATATCCATGAGTTTCATGAGAGTTTCATAGTGAATCATGAGTATCAATGTATCATTCTTCCGGTTTTATGTAGTTTTATATAATTTTATTGTGATATATTCACTGTTAGTGTTCTCTTTTCACTAATATCTGTTTATATTCACTATTATTATGTTGTATTAAATGTATGTGTTTCTAATTTATGTTATTATATTTTCACAAATATTAATATTAAGCTACTATTTGTATTTGGTTTTGCTATTATATGAATATTTTTTAACATTTTTTGTGGCATGTGAAATATTTAACAATCCTGATTTGAACAACTGTATTGGATTGATAAAAAGTAATGATACTCACTTTCCTGTTATCCTTAATTGCTAATCAAGTTCACAATATTTTTTGGTAGTGACAGGTTAGTATTTCTATTCATGGTCAACCAAGTTCACAAGGCCAGTGAGAGGTAACTGCTCTATGTTTTATGGTTTCAACTTCTCATAAATTAACAATATGTCATTGTTATTATTTTTAATTATGTTAAATTACTTCCAATAATTAGAATTTATTTTGTAAAAATTATTGAAAATGAATGTCAGTTGGAAAGATAAGACCTGAAGCATTCACATGTGAGCGAAAGGCAGATGATAAAATTTCACATTATCCCCCTAGATATCATAATTTAAATAAGGATATTTTTAACAAAGGTTAGACTATTTCTCCTTTAATGTTATTTCATGTATGTTGTTTTATGATGCCCAAACCAGAGCTTGCTATTTTCAACCATTAAGATAGTCTCAGTTTGGTATGCTTATGGTTATTTGTTTTTATTATTAATCCATTTGATATTGCATTAGCTACTATCAATTTCAAGTTTATGGTTGTTTGTAGTAATTTTATTTCTACATAAATACCTTCCCTTAATTTTCATTTTTTAATTATTATTGTTTTTTTTTATTTTATCTCTTATCATATTTAATATATATATACTTTTCCACCCACTAATTCTTTCTTTACAAAAAGTTTTTTTCATATACAATCAATTTCAGATATTCTTTTAACTTAATTTTTAAATTCTATTACATTTAACATATATAATTTTTGTACCCTTATCATATAACCATAAAAATATAGCGAAAATAAATGAACTACAAATATATTTTTAAGGAAGACAGATTATAATGTATAATATCAATGTCTCAAACTCAACACTTATACAGGCTAGGATATCAACATCATAAAAATGTCCCACCACCTATACAGGTTTATAAATATTTTTTTGTTATATTGTTAATACATATGTCAATTTATTTTTAGTATTTCATTTAAAACTATATATTAATTAGCTTTGACTTATGTGTTTCGGGTATTTTTAGCTATTTAACCTCACCAAACAATGTACCATACACACTCCAAGTGGATATATATAATATTAAATGGTCATTTATATAATTTGATACATTGAGAAGATACGAATTTTCATACATTTCATTAGAATTATGCATTGGTAATTTTTTATTTTATAGATTATGTAGTTATGCATTGCCATACATTTCACTGCTAAAATTTCATTCCAACCAAAAAATGTTGATATAAATTATAAAAATATGTTTTAATTTTCAAAAGATACTAGAATTTATTAATATTCAATTTATTAATAATATTCTTTTGTTTTTATCTATTTATCATTTTATGTTAAATTTATTTACATTTTCTTTTTAATGTTTAATATATATTTTTTATAGTCTACATGAAATTATCAAGTAACATTATTCCAATTAAAATGTTTCACTTCCTTGGTTAGTATAGATCTGAGTGGTTGCCTACATGAACTTGATTGACAATGAAGGCCAGTGAGCGAGGGACTACCTGAAGTATTAATATACGAGTTAAAGTCAACTTATTCCCTTCGATATCATAATTTAAATGAGAATATTTTTAATATAGGTTAGACTATTTATCCTTTCATGTTATTTCATGTATGTCATTTTATGATTCCCAATTCACTACTTACCATTTTCAACCATTTAGATAGTTTCAGTTTTGTAATCTTATAGCTCTATGTTTTTATTTTACTACCATTTGATATTACATTAATTACTAGAAATTTCAAGTTTAACATTTATAATAATTTTCATTCTATAGAAATATTTTCTATCATGACCCCCTCCCCACAAAGTGTACCCATCTTGGGCCGGCAATGTGAAAAGGGAGATAATGACCCCTGAGTCCCGCCTCCAGTAGGCCCCGGATTGGCGACTAGCACCGAGCGTATAATAAACACACAAATGGGAGGAATTACCCTCTAAGAGAACACATGCGGAAGAGAGAGATAAGATAGACACCAACCAACTCCAACTCAAAAATGAAATATAAAATAAACCCGAGTACATATATGAAATTCCATGAAAAAGTACTACAACTGAAAGGGAAAACTACAAGTACCCAAAGAAAAGTAAAACGGCAGTGACCAGAAGCCCAAATAGCTCCTCCAACCACAAGTTATTAGTAACCATCTTTGTCTCCAACATACTCCAAGTGACCTGAAAAACAGTTTATATATTCGTAGGGTGAGTATAACAGTACTCAGTAGGATCCTCCCTGAAGCCTCTCGTGCAAAGGTAAAGAAAGCATGCTAAAGCACAGTGAACAACAAGTGAAACTAACACGTCACTTAAACAGGTATACTAGGTTCCCAACCTCACCATGGATACTCTCACCAAGTAACGCATACAATAATATAGCATATATAAAAGAATATCAAGGGTACCCCGCTACTACTTCCCCACTGGTTTTCCACTTTGCCCCAACGACATACGTCCTGTGCATCTCTCTCCAAAGGCTTTCCCGAATACACCTAGGCTAAGCTCCACAACCTTCACCACATGCACCACAAAGAATTTCCCACAGACACCTGGGCTAAGCACTGCACCATCCTCACAACCAAAAGTAAACAGGTAGTTTCCGGGAGCCACCACAGCTCACATAATGTGTATCATACGTGAGGTATTATACTTCAAGCCATTACAGCCCATACACCGAGTAAGGATCCTCAATCCATCACAACCTATACACGTTACACCTATAGTAGTCCATAGAATACTATATCCAGAATATACGTGTGTGAATAACCACAATCCATTACATCCATCTACACAAATATATGGGGAAAACTAACCGCTGTGCCTAATGGCACTAGTATCTACCAAGAGAAGAGAGCGGGGTCAAAGGGGGTAGTCATCCATTCACCCTCCCATCAAAATGTTGGGGAAAACACCCCCCAGGGCTCGGAATCCCCGAGGTTCTAGTTTCCCTTACTGACAGGGTGGAGTAGCGTATAGAAACACAAAAATTACATAATATATCATAACTCACAACCACACTATGGGCATAACCTAGTCTTAGACACAACTGAAGCTAACATCTCTCGAAATTTGGGATGCCACTTCTAATACTGGGTATCCTATAAGCACACAACCATAAAAAAAGGGCTTTATTAGATTACTTCATTCACTTTTTATCAATTCCATTGTACGTTAATTAATTCTTCAAAAATTAATTAACCAAGAACAATTCCACATTAAATTCCATTAACATCACATCCCAAAATCCGTTGTCCCTTCAAAAGTTACAACCTCATCATTAAGTTTCAATGACCTCCAACCCCCATGGGTTAACATCATTTATTCAAACATTCATTACAGAAAAACTTTCCCCATATTCCCAGGCATTCTAGAAAAGCATCCTATGCTACTAAACACAAGGGGGATCAACACAGTGAGCAGATGTACTACCCATCGAGTATGTGCCGCCTATAGAAAGAGCGTAGACCCATTCTCCCTGGAGAGGCTAAGCACGGAAAGTACGTGGCATACCCCACGTGTCTTCGCCCCTTTCGGAAGAAGGGTAGGCAAGACCAGCTGCCTTGAGAAGTGGGGAAAAGTAAAGTAGATAAACAACCAAAGAATCCACAAGAATCCAACAACCACATCCAACCCATTCCATCATCCCTGGTGTCCACCCCGACACCCACATGCATAAACTGATGCATCTCGCCACTCTAGGCATCATCCACTACCACAACCACAAGGCCTCCCATCCCCCACATATCACAACACCCTCCGAGGGTCACACCACTGCACAAGCACCAGGAAAACAAACATCACATCAAATTGGTCTCTTGGACCTTTAACAAGGCATCCCACCTTTATACACAAGCACCAACAGATTTTAGATTTACCAACCAACTGAATTAAACACGTACATCGGCATCAATTTGATTAACACCAAGTTGGAACACCATCCACAACAACAACAACCGGATTCATTTATATGACTATTTATCTTTATCCAATTAATTATCAATTAATTCTGGCTTTACGTTCTTTATCAATTTCATCAAGAGCAACATGCTAACAAGCAAGGCATATATATCACACTATCTAGCAAATCAAGAGGCGAACCATTATCATGGCACAAAGCAACAACATACAATCAAAACAATTATTTTAATCCAGTTCAAATATTTAATTAGGTCAACTCCATTGTGATCCAAATACCAAATCATGATAACTCTATGATTTCACATAAACAATTAGAGAAGCCACGAATCCCCTACCTCAACGGTTTTGACAGAAACCACAACGGTCGAAGAACGCCCAAGAAGACCGGGCCGATTCACCAAGGATCCTCCCTAGATCTCTTATCCTAACACAACCAAGACCAAATCTCATCATAATCGACATCCACACACTTAGATCTACCCATAATAGGCATAGATCTAAGATCCCAAGAGAAGAGGAGGTGTAGATCTAGGTAGATCTAAGAAACCAAACAAAAAGAATCACATACCTCGAGAAACCGACTTCGATTCATGAAGAGAAGCCTTTGGATCACCTCCAAAACGCTTGGGAGAGGTTCTTCTACCTCCAAGGGAGAGTAATCCTGAGTTATGTCCACTTAGGGGATTAAACAAGGTGATTAAAGGCAAAACGGGTTAGATCCATAATTTTAGGATCTAACTTTAAGTGCCTGCACGGTTAGTCTGCACGTTTTCCTAAACCGTGCGCTAACCGTGCTCTAGATTCTGCCTATTAAAACACTCCTTGCACGGTTAGTCCGCACGGTTAGACAAACCATGCGCTAACTGTGCGTTAGCCACTGCCTCCAAGACCAGCCTTGCATGGTTTGGCCGCACGGTTTAAGCAAACAGTGCACCAATCGTGCGAAAGCTTTTACCCTTTAGCTTTCCTTAAAAGTCCACCCAAACGCACCCCAAGCCACCTTAACCTTCCAGAACACCTATAACACCAAATTTCCACAAAGGAATGGACCAGAGAGGTCCAGGACATTACATCAGATACCTCTCAAAACATTCTCATCCTTGAGAATTCAAAACCCTCCTAAAGAGAAAACGAAACAGGGTCTGAACAACCACCCCTCGAGATACCTCTCAAAAGAGAGCAAGCCACCAAAGAAACAAAGGAAGCCATCTCATAAACATGAAATTTTCATAACCACACAAGTTATAATGATACATTAAAAGAGTTAAACATCAAACAACTCTGGGTACTGGACACGCATCTGTGACTCACGTTCCCAGGTACTCTCCTCCAAGTCACCGTGTCGCCACAAGACATGAACTAAGGGGATAGAACGCCCGCACAACACCTTCTCCTTGCGATCTTGGATCTCCACAGGTCGCTCCTCAAAGGTTGCATCACCATCAACATTGATCTCTCCCCAATCGATGATGTGAGAGTCATCATGAAGATAACGTCGGAGCTGTGATACATGGAAAACATCATGTATCCGACTCATCTGAGGGGGAAGTGCTACTCGATATTCCACAGCTCCAACACGAGCTGACACCTCGAAATTCCCAACAAAGCAGGGAGAAATCTTACTCTCATGAACAAACCTTCGCTGCCCACAACGGGGAGTCACCTTTAAAAACACATGATCCCCAACATTAAACTCTAAGGGTCTACTCCTTTGATCAGCAAATGATTTCTGACGATCTTGGACTGCCTTCATCCTCTCACAAATCACCTGAACCATCTCTATTTTATTCTGCACAAGTTCTGGTCTGAGAATTGCTGACTCTCCAAACTCAGTCCAGCACAATGGAGAACAGCAAGGTCGTCCATACAAGGCTTCAAACGGCGCCATACTAATGGTGGAGTGGAAACTATTATTGTAGGAAAACTCCCCCAAGGGTAAGTGCCTCATCCATGAACCTCCAAAATCAAGAACACAAGAGCGCAACTTTTCTTCAAGAGTCTGGATGGTTCGCTCTGTCTGACCATCCATTTGAGGATGAAAAGCAGTGCTAAGGAATAGTTGAGAACCGAAAGCATGTTGGAGACCTCTCCACACCCTGGAGTTAAAATGAGGATCTAGATCAGAAATGATCATCCTAGGGACTCCATGAAGTCTCACCACCTCCTTCAGGTACTGCCTTGACAAAACTTCCACTAATCTTGACTCCTTGATTGCTATAAAGTGGAATGATTTCGTTAAACGATCTACTACCACCCAAATAGCATCATAACCTCTCAAAGCATGAGGTAAACCAGTAACAAAGTCCATTGAGATGTCCTCCCACTTCCACTGAGGAATCTCTAATGGCTAGAGAAGACCACCAGGAACACAGTGTTCGGTCTTCACCTTCTGGCAGACTAAACATCGAGACAAAAACTCCGCAACCGCATGCTTTAGCCCAGGACACCAAAATTGAATCCTCAAGGATTGGTACATCTTTGTCACACCAGGATGCACCACTAAAGGAGAACCATGGAACTCTCTAAGGACCATCTCGCACATCTCCAAGGGAACAAAAATCCTTCCATGATACAACACTATGTGTTGTTCATACTCATACCAAACATCAGGGGCCTCACCACAAACAACTCGGTCTCTCTAGACCTCCACCTCAAGATCCCCCAACTGGTACTCTTACACCTTCTGCACTAGGTATGACTACACCGTCATCTAAAAAAGACAACCTCTAACCCCAACTTCTCCCATATCAAGATGTAATGCTGATAGTTCTTCCATTACTCTCCAGGAATCACCGGATTCATGCACAACATCACTACGTGACTTTCAGCTCAACGCATCAGCCACAAGATTCCCTTTTCTAGGTGTATATGATATTTCAAAGTCGTATTCCTGTAAGAACTCTATCCACTGATGTTGTCATAAGTTCAAGTCACACTGGGAGAAAACATACCTCAAACTCTTATGATCAGTGAAAACCACAAAGAATTCACAAATGAGGTAATGTATCTACAAATTCAGATCAAATGACATGGATGTCAGCTCAAGATCATGGGTGGAATAGTTTCATTCATGGGGACGCAACTATTGAGACCCATAAGAAACAACTGACCTCTGCTGCATGAGAATGCAGCCTAACCCTAGATGTGATGCATCACAGAAAACATCAAACTGAACTCCCTCAGCTGGAAGACAAAGGACTGGAGCACTTACCAACTTCTCCTTTAGATACTTGAAAGCTGTGTGACACTGATCAGTCCATATGAAAGCCTGATCTTTCCTGGTCAAAGCTGTTAGAGGAGTCGCAACCCGTGATAAATTGGCTACGAACCTCCTGTAGTAGCCTACGAGACCAAGGAAACTTCACACCTCTGACACTGTCTTGGGAGCTGCCCAAGACACAACTGCTTCAATCTTCAATGCATCCACAGCTACTCCCTGTTGGGACACAACATTCCCTAAGAAACAAACTTCTCAATCCCAAAACTCACACTTTGACAACTTCCCGAACAGCTGATGTCGATGAATAACTCCCAAAACGGCTCGTAGATTCCCTGCATGCTCCTCTTCAGATATGGAGTACACAAGGATGTCGTCGATGAAAACTACCAAGAACTTGTCCAGGAACTCACGGAACACAACATTCATCAACCCCATTAACACAGTTGGAGCATTTATCACACTAAATGGCATTACAATGAACTCATAATGCCCATGAGGACAACAGAAATCAGTCTTTGGGATATCCTCATCCTTCACATGCATCTGATGATATCCTGACCGCAAGTCGATCTTTGAGAACCAACTTGTGCCCTTTAGTTGATCGAATAAATCGTCAATACGCAGAATAGGATAGCGGTTCTTTATTGCCACTTTGTTTAAGCGATGATAATCGACACACAACCGCAAACTGTCGTCGGCCTTTTTCACGAATAGAACTGGTGCACCCCACAATGACACACTTGTCCGAACAAAACTGCACTACAACAGACCATCAAGCTGTATACGCAGCTCTCGTAACTTAGAAGGGGCCATCTGATATGGAAACATAGAGATAAGATATGCTCCTGGATGTAGCTTGATCCCAAACTCGATCTCTCGTCGAGGGGGTAATGCTACAACCTCTTCTGGGAAGACATCAGGGTACTCCTCTATGACCCTAGGAGACGCCAACTGCTGAACCTCTAAAGAACTCAGCATCATCTCATCCTCCATGGATGATAAGGATGGAACACGCCTATAACCCATATGAGGATCTAGATCACCAACAAACACCACTAGCTCTCCATCCGCACCAAATAAAACGACCTTCCTGAAGAAATCCATGATAGCCTACACCGAATACAACCAATCCATGCTAAGGATGGCATCATATGGTTATATCCGTAAACATAGGAAATCTCCCCAAGAGTGGTGTTGCCCCAATACTAGCTCACAGTCTCCACATACTTCAAACAAGTCAGCTTGACCTCCAACTGGCGTAGTCAACGTCAAGGACACTGGAAGTCTCTCTACCTCAAGTCCCAAAGCATGGACAAGGGTAGGTGATATGAAGTAGTGTGTCGCTGCGGGATCAAACAAGGCATACACCAAGGTAGAAAACAATCAAAGGGTACCTCGAACGACATCTGTCTCATCTGGTGCTGGAAATGCTAGAGCATGAAGTTGACCACGACCTCCTCCATGGCCTCTCTGACCCTGATGATGACCACCACCATGGTCGCGATCTACTCTATGAGGACGGGGAGCATCATGGGGCTATCCTCTGTCTGCCCCATCTCCCCTCTGGTGATCTAAAGCTGGTGTAACTAGCTGCTGCTGCCTCAGCTGGAACTGCCTCAAAGGAGGAACCTGGAGCGTAGCGCCCAGTGCACAATGACCGCTCTAAAAGGTCAGGCACTCCCGCTGCTGATGGCCAGGACCACCACAAGAAAAACAAATGCTTGATACCTTGGCATAGGCCTGAGAGTTCCCGCCTCTGGAGAAACGAGATGTGAAGGGCTGGGACCTACCACCGGCTGAACGGAAACTCTTCTGCCCTGAAAACCGGGATCCCCGGACCACAACTCTACTTCATGAGGAATCATGCTGATTCCCCTCTTGTGATGATCCGGTCCTGGGCAAAGTCCTCTCGACAACCTCCGCCCTCTCCAGAACCTTGAGATATGTCTTCAGCATAAATGGGGTGACCTGGCATTGGATCTCTGGATGCAAAGCCTCCTCGAAATTCCTCGCCCTGGCCTCCTCATCTGGTAACAGGTCTGAAGAATATCGTAAAAGGTTCCTGAAACGGATTCCAAACTTCCGAACACTGGAGATTCCCTATCAAAGGGTAAGAAGCTCCTGGTGACTGGACACCTTTGCAGTCGAGGAAAGGAACTCAACTCTGAACTTGTCTCTAAACTCCTCCCATGGGATCGCTGACTCCTCACGATCCCCAAGGAATAAGAACCACCACTACCTTGCTGCTCCACGTAGAATCGTCACAGCTAAGGACACCCAGTGCTCCTTCCGAGTACGGATCGAACTGAAACCTATCTCGACCTCCTCCAACCAGTCTTTCGTGACTGAATCTGAAACGGAGCCCTCATACTTCTGCAGACTCTGGCGCTGAAACTCTCAGAGTGTCTTCCTCCAAGTGTCGTCATTGTCAACCTCTACCCTTCGGCGACCTGCTAGAACAGCCTACTGGACATCTTCTACACAAACCTGATGAGGACATCGACCTAGAGTCATACCTACAAAATAAAAAACACTTAGAGCTCCTAAGCCTGGAATATGGAAGAATCAACATTTATTAATTAATTGTTTTCTTTTTTTTATTCATTTTAGGTTAACTTATCCCAAGGTCTACCCATTCAAACACAGACACAAAGAAGAATGATGCATGATCCTTTCCTAGGTTTCTACCCTACAACTAGTATCACCTTGTTTAGTAGCCATTATAAACTTAAAGGTCCATGCATCAGATCATAGGGGGGCCTAAACGCCTATGTCTTAGCCGGTATCCAGTGTTTACCTCACTTGCTAAACATGAATGACACCGTTGCCCTACCAACCCATGAAACCACACATGCGCCTAACTCCAAACTCCATCCTATCCCTCAACCAGACCTCTGATACCACTCTGTCACGACCCCCTCCCTATAAAGTGTACCCCTCCTGGGCTGGAAATGTGAAAAGGGAGATAATGACCCCCAAGTCCCGCCTCCAGTAGGCCCCGGTTTGGCGACTAGCACTGCATGTATAATAAACACACAAATGGGAGGCATTGCCCTCTAAGAGAACACATGTGGAAGAGAGAGATAAGATAGACACCAACCAACTCCAACTCAGAAATAAAATATTAAATAAACCCTAGTACATATATGAAATGACATGCAAAAGTACTACAACTGAAAGGGAAAACTACAAGTACCCAAAGGAAAGTAAAATGGTAGCGACCACAATCCCGAATAGCTCCTCCAACCATAAGATAGTAGTAACCATCTTGGTCTCCAACCTAATCCAAGTGACCTGAAAATAGCTTATATATACGTAGGGTGAGTATAACAGTACTCAATAGGATCCTCCCTGAAGCCTCTAGTGAAAAAGTAAAGAAAGTATTCTAAAGCACACTGAACAACAAGTGAAACTAACAAGTCACTTAAACAGGTATACTAGGTTCCCAACCTCACCATGGATACTCTAACCAAGTAACGCATACAAGAATATATCATATAGAAAAGAATGTAAAGGGTACCCCGCTACTACTTCCCCATTGGATTGCCGCTTTGCCCCAACGACATGCGTCTTGTGCATATCTCTCCAAAGTCTTGCTCGAATACACCTGGGCTAAGCTCCAAAACCTGCACCACGTGCACCAAAAAGACTTTCCCATAGACACCTAAGCTAAGCACCACACCATCCTCACAACCAAAAGTAATCAGGTAGTTTCTGGGAGCCACCACAGCTCACATAACGTGTATCATACGTCGGGTATTATACTTCAATCCATTACATCCCATACACCGAGTAAGGATCCTCAAGCCATCACAGCCTATACACGTTACACATATAGTAGTCCATAGGATACTATATCCAGAATATATGTGTGTGAATAACCACAATCCATTACATCCCTCTACACACATATATGGGGAAAACTAACTGTTGTGCCTAATGACACTAGTATCTACCAAGAGAAGAGAGTGAGGTCAAAGGGGGTAGTCATCCATTCACCCTCCCATCGGAATGTTGGGGAAAACACCCCCCCCCCCACAGGGCTCAGAATCCCTGAGGTGCCAGTTTCCCTTACTGACAGGGTGGAGTAGCGTATAGAAACACAAAAAGTACAAAATATATCATAACTCACAACCACACTATGGGAATAACCTAGTCTTAGACACAACTGCAGCTAACGTCTCTTGGAATCAGGGCTGCCAATTCTAAGACTAGGTATCCTATAAGCACACAACCATAAAAAAGGGGCTTTATTAGATTACTCCATTCCCTTTTTATCAATTCCACTATACGTTAATTAATTCTTCAAACATTAATTAACCAAGAACAATTCCACATTAAATTCCATTAACATCACATACCAAAATCCATTGTCCCTTCTAAAGTTACAACCTCATCATTAAGTTTCAGCGAACTCCAACCCCCATGGGTTAACATTATTTATTCAAACATTCATTACAGAAAAATTTTCTCCATATTCCCAGGCATTCTAGAAAAGCATCATATGCTATTAAACACAATGGGGCTCAATACGGTGAGTAGATATACTACCCGTCGAGTTTGTGCCGCCTATAGCAAGAGCGTAGACCCATTCTCCCTAGAGAGGCTAAACACGGAAATCACGTGGCATACCCCGCGTGTCTTCTCCCCTTTCAGAAGAAGGGTAGGCAAGACCAGCTGCCTTCAGCAGTGGGGAAAAGCAAAGAAGATAAACAACCAAAGAATCCAAAAGCATCCAACAAACACATCCAACCCATTCCATCATCCCTGGTGTCCTCCCCGACACCCACATGTATAAACCGATGCATCTCACCACTCTAGGCGTCATCCACTACAACAACCACAAGGCCTCCCAGCCCCCACATATCACAACACCCTCCCAAGGTCACATCACCACACAAGCAGCAAGAAAAAAAACACCACATCAAATTGGGCTCTTGGCCCTTTAACAAGGCATCCCGCCTTCATACACAAGAACCAACAAATTTTAGGTTTACCAACCAACTGAATTAAACACGTACATCAGCATCAATTTGATTAACACCAAGTTGGAACAATATCCACAACAACAAAAATCAGATTCATTTACATGCCTCTTTATCTTTAGCCAATTAATTATCAATTAATTCCGGCTTTACTTTATTTATCAATTTCATCAAGAGAAAAATGATAACAATCAAGGCATATATATCACATTATCTAGCAAATCAAGAGTCGAACCGTTATCACGGCACAAAGCAACAACATGCGATCAAACCAATTCTTTTAATCCGGTTCAAGTATTTAATTAGGTCAATTCCATTGTGATCCAAAGGCCAAATCATTATAACTCTACGATTGCACATAAACAATTAGAGAATCCACGAATCCCCTACCTCAACAGTTTTGACAGAAACCACAACGATCGAAGAATGCCCAAGAATACTGGGCCGATTCACCAAGGATCCTCCCTAGATATCTTCTCCTAACACAACCAAGACCAAAGCTCATTATAATCGACATCCACACACTTAGATCTACCCATAATAGGCGTATATCTAAGATCCCAAGAGAAGAGGAGTATATCTAGGTAGATCTAAGAAACCAAACAAAAAGGATCACATGCCTCAAGAAACCGGCTTCGATTCGCGAAGATAAGCCTTCGGATTGCCTCCAAAATGTTTTGGGAGAGATTCTTCTACCTCCAAGGGAGATTAATCCCGATTTATGGCCATTTAGGTGCTTAAACAAGGTGATTAAAGGCAAAACAAGTTAGATCCACAATTTTAGGATCTAACTTTAAGTGTCTTCACGGTTAGTCCGCACGGTTTACTAAATCGTGCACTAACTGTGTGCTATCTTCTGCCTCTTCAAACGCTCCTCGCATGGTTAGTCCGCATGGTTAGACAAACTGTGCACTAACCATGCGTTAGACACTGCCTCCAAGACCCGCCTTGCACGGTTTTGCCACACTGTTTAGGCAAACCGTGCGCCAACCGTGCAAAATCTTTTACCCTTTAGCTTTCCTTAAAAGTCCACCCAAACGCACCCCAATCCACCTTAACCTTCCAGAACACCACTAACACAAAATTTCCACAAAGGAATGGAACGGAGAGGTCCGTTCCATTACATTTTCCCTTAATGTTGTATTTTTTAAGTATTGTTTTTTTAATTTCCTTGCTTCTCATGTTTAATTTATATATTCTTTTTCTTGCCACTTATTATTCACAAAAGTTTTTTCTTAAATAATCAATTTAAACACTTCTTTTATTTTAATTTTTAAACTTTATTACATTTAAAATATATTATTTTATTACCCTTATCATAAATCCAATATATAATCTTTTAGTTTAGTGTTTAAAATTTGTTGATTAATTTATATCATATTCAATATATAATCTTTGAATCATGTGGTTTTTTTCTTTGAAAACAAATCATCTTTCTTGAAATGGATGTTAGATGAAAAGCATGGGGGAATTTGATTAAAATGTTTCATGGTTCATGCATTGTTCTTTGTTTTAATTGAAAGGTAGATACACCAACAGGGTATGAATTGATAATGATATGGGTTTTTTTAGAACATGTCATCATTTTAATAGAATCATAGTGGTTAATTGTTCCCTATATTTATGTCATTTAATATCCTTTTCCTTATTTTTTCTCTTGCATGCATTGGGCTGGTGTCATTACTATTTTATAGATAAATTATGTAATGTTAATACACTTTGAAGGTTACATAGTAGCACATTGATAAATATTTTTTGTTACATAGTCAATAGTTACAAAAAACTAAGAATTATATTCTTTAGTGATTCCACCATATCATTTCTTTAAAATGTCATGAAATTCATAAATTATTGACTATATAGAAGAGTTTCTGATTGGTTTTTTTTATTCTCTCTATTTTTCATTATGTCAATGCACTTATCATTTTGGCATAGTAGTCTTAATGTTTTTATCATGTTTTTATTATGGTGTTTTTATATTGAAATATCAATATAAATTTGTTCATTATATATTCATGATCTTCCTAAATCTATCTAATACTCAATCACTCGTACGAGTACTTTTTTCCTTTCAAAACATATTATTTATAGAAATAACAAATATTATCCTCTTCTTATTTTAATATGGTCAAATAGTTCCTTACTGTTTACATCAAATATATTTTCCTACAATTCAATTTTGTGTATCTTTTCAGTTGTATAGAAGAGAAGAAAATAATCTTTCTTTACAGATTTGGGAAAGGCGCCATCATAATTAACTGGCATGGTTGTTGAGGTTTTTTATTATCCATGGGTTTGATATATAGTTTTTATTCGGTATCAATTTCTATATATCCATTAAATGAGATAAATTTTAGGGTTGTGTTTGTAATTATAAAACATAGGAAACATGTTTATGCTTTTATTTTTCTGTAGGTAAAGTATTTGCATTGAACTATGTTGTCAGTAAGGATGAATATTTTCATCACTCTCAACACTATAAAGATATATTTATTTATTATAGTTTTTTTCTAAATATCTCTAGACTAATGATCTTATCCTTGTTAAATATGAATAATATTATGAAAGTCGGTAGAGAAAAATATGCTCGATCTAAAGGGGGTTACAAATTCACGGTTAGGTTCATTCACTGGTTGAATATTAGAAAATAAAACATAAATTTTAAAAATATATTGTGTCGTGGCTAGTTGACTCTTCCCCAACGATCAATTTTGGTGATTCCCATCAATATCTCCACTGCCAAACAATAGTAATGGCATGCCTAGAAATGGGGGAAAAATCATCTCAAGGAAGGTGATTCATTTCTCTCCACGTATCAATGTTGATTATCTCTTTTGTCATCACCATTAAAAAAAATAGTAGAGAGATTACTCAAATGGGTAAATTTATTTACCACCTCCTTCCCTAAAAGTTTCATGTTCGCACACAATGGTATTTTTCACTTCGAAGGACCCTCTGCTCAAGTTTTTTTTACATTTTCTGAAGAAAAAAAAATTAAATGGAAAAGGTTAAAAAAAATTAAAAATACGCCACAAAGGAGACATCAACGATGCCACCTTCCATCCCATATTCCACCATTGGCCCAGATCGATGACATGGAAAGGGCGGTGGGGGGGATGCTGCCTTTCGCCTCTGGGTAAGGCGAAATGCGGCATCGCCGATGCCACCTTTGGCCTCACGCAAAGGAAAAATGCGGAATCGGTGATGTTGCCTTTTCCTTAGCTCCTAATAAAAGGGCAGCCCCCCTCCCCCCCTCATTATCCTCACTTTATTTTTCCCTCATCTCTCCTAAATCCACTATTTATCTCTCTAAAAAATAATTTTTTGTGTGGTGGAGTCGTTGGTCCAAAACAAGGTAGTTGTTTGCGAAGAATCATTTAGAGGTATTTTTTTATTTAATTTAATGTTTTTTATTTATTTAATTGAATTATTTTTATTTTTAAATATTTCATTTTTTAAGTAGTTTAGTTAGTTCTAAATATATTTTTTATTATATTGTGTAATTAGTTATATACAGTTTGGAATAATTATTATTATTAGTAATGATTAAGTATAGATTAAGTATAGATTAAGTATTGATTAACTTAGGATTAACTTAGGATTAATTATTGTGAACTTTTGGTAGCATAAATATTATGTAGTTATCTAAGTAATCAAATCCATGTCTAGATACAAACAAGTGGATGTGGCTCTGGCACAAATGTACCTAGGAGGTAAAACTCTGACAAGGAGTTTCGAGCTTGACCTAGGGTATCCTGGTACACAACAACGGGCCTTGTTGCACTCCCAATTTGACACTCCAGGGGGATATGCTTAAGATGATTCATATTTTATTTATAAACTAATAAAATATATAAGAAAAGAAAAATGAAATTAGTATATTTATAATCGATAAAAATGATAATTATGATGTTATATAATGAAATAAGAACAAAAGAATTAATGAATGAAAGTTATTATTAGTAATTAAAGATGTTATGTATTGAGAAGTTTAATTAGTTATATATAGTTTAGAAATAATACTTATTATTAGTAATGATTAATTATATATTAATTAATGATAACTTAGGATTAAAAATGAATACATGTGATTAGTTAATTATAATTAACAAATGAATATAATATGATTAATGGTTAAATAATAAATAATTAAAGAATAACTTAATAATAATTAACTAGTGACTCAATAATGATTGATTAGTTAAAAACTGTACTAAGAAAATTAGTTGATAAAATGACAATTATGATTATATAAAATGAAATGGAGAAGAAAATTTTTTAAAATGTTGGTACTGTAAAGATTATATAGTTTATAAATAATAGTTATTATTAGAAATGATTAATTATAAAATAATTAATAAATAACAAAGGATTAAAACATGAATCCATATAATTATTAGCATATTTTAGGGTATAAAAAGGCTTCCTAAAATTTCATTCTAATAAATATTATATGGTCAACCATAATTATTAATATTTTTTACACTATCATAATTTTGATGAAAGGAACATTTTTGACGTAGAGAGTCATGTTTGCCTGTATGTACTGTTATTGGGAGGTTATTCAAACTGAGCAAGGAGCTTCTTACAGTACACAACCAATAACGATGGTTAGCACAGCTGATTGTGTGACCATAAGTGACCTGAAAAATAGAATTTGTGGTTCCTTAAATCTGGGACTCGATCAAGAGATCAAGTTTATGAGCTATAGACATTTTCAATTCTTGGAAACACTATGGAATCTATCTTGTCCATTGGTTACTGATGCGTAGTGGGTCCAAGCAATTGATTTATTTTCTCGACGGTCAGATGGTACCATGATGGAGTTATATGTTGATTTTCTACTATATGACAACAACGTCCAATTGTACAAAGGTGTAGATTTACTAGAGTGTTTGAAGACATTCCTCCCCATGAAATTGATCCTATTCAAAATGATGCAAAAGAGGAAAACCTAAATGATCTCCTGGATATACGTGTCAATCTGACTTTCAATGAGGAGTTTCATAATGACGAATCAGATGGTGACAACAGTATTACTGAGGAGGGACCAGTGGAAGTTAGGGAGGAGGTTTTGAGAAATGCATTAGTTGTACATCAACCTCGACCTACAATGAATAATCCACCACTCCTTGAATATTGGTCAGAAACAATGATACGTGTGCCTAAATTCAAAAATAATATTCTCACACCGGCAACTGAGTTCCCCAGAGTTATACCAGATAGGTTTAGTGAGTTGGACAAAATCTTATATGTTGGAAGGAATTTTCCAAGTAAAGATACATTAAAAATCATGCTAAAGATATTTCACATTGATAGGCACTACAGCTATATAGTTTATGAATCATTCTATAGTAAATATTTCATATGGTGTAATAAGTATGGGGATGATTGTAGATTTTTCTTGAGGGTGATTCTGGATATTGCATTTTGAGGTTGGAGAATCTCAAGGATTGAGACAGCTCATACTTGCGTTCATCCAAGCCTGACACAAGATCACACCTCATTGGATACAGAATTTGTGCCATCTATTGTTGTTGAGATTATTAGGAAATGTCAAGATGTTTCGATATCCCTTGTTCAAGATAGGATACAATAGAAATTCGATTATAATATTTCTTATAATAAGGCATGGATGGTAAAACAAAAGGCAATTGTGAAGGTCTATAGTGATCGGGATGACTCATATAGGTTGTTGTTGTAATTGCTAGCCATATTGAGGCATCATAACCAAGTTGTCTTCTATCTTGATAAAAACAAACATGTGTCTCATGATAACTGACTTGATCCATCTCGTGTTCAATTTCATCGGTTGTTCTGGGCATTCCTCCCCTATATCTCTGCATTTCATTTCAGCAAACCGTTCATTCAGATTGATGGAACGTTTCTATATGGAAAATACAAGGGCATATTGTTGATTGCAGCAACCCAAGATAGAAACTGTTCACCTCTTCCTCTTTCCTTTTCTATTTTATAGAAAGAAAACTATGAATCATGGAGTTAGTTTCTGGAATATATCAGCAACCATTTCACCAATATTTGGGGTGTTTGTTTGATATCTGATCGCTATCGGGCAATTAATGAGGAAATCAATACGAATCCTGATACAGGAGATACTCAAATGCACATCATCGGTTCTGCATTAGAAACATTTCTAGCAATGTGCATAAAAAATTCCATAACGAACCGATGAAGAAGAAAACCATGAGTCTTGGTACGCATTGTATTTGTTATTTTTTTACTATTTAAACATAAAGATAAAATCAAATTATGTGAAATATCATATATTATATATAGAATATGATTCGGATCAACAAACTTTTGAAGAAGGTTTTGAACAAATATGTTAGGATAATCAAGAAGTTTATGATTATATGATGTTAATTCCAAAAGAAAAATGGACATTGGCATATGACGGGGGGAAGAGGTATGGACACATGACCACAAACATTGTGGAGTGCATCAATGGTGTCTTCAAAGGGATTCGAAAGCTACCTATAACCACCCTAGTTCAGGAGACATTATATTGATGTGTGAAGTACTTTGTTGATAGACAAAAACTAGCATCATACAGAATACAACAGGGGCTAAGGTACGGAAGACACTTTCAAAGAGAGATTGAAAAGAATATTGAAGAATATTATGGTTATCATGTTTTCCTTTTTCAATGTGAAGACTCACTATTTGAAGTTCAAGAGCATTCAGACCCCATCACAAATCACATCAGTGAAAAAATGGTGGTATTACTGGAAATGAGGCAATGTCAATGTGGAAACTTTCAGGACTTACAGTTTCCATGCACATTGTCATTGCAACATGTGCCTCTCTGAACATATCATGGGCAGCATATGTTGACCCAATGTACCAGATGGACACCATTGCTAATTGTTATGTTACACCATGGATGCCTATTGGGGAGTTTCTTTATTTCCCAATGCCCGAAGGCCAGCTGATAGTGATACCTGTCATCAATCGGTTGCATCCTCGTGGGAGACCGAAGGCCAGTAGGATGCGTAATGAGATGGATTGGCTTTAAGAATAAGAGCAGAGTTTTAGATTCACTGTATGTTATAAAGAAGGTTATAATAGTAAAGGATGCCCTAATGTTGTTGGGTCGAGTTCACACTCTTAACTAATTGAATAAAATAATAAAGAATAGTGTGACAAAGAATGATCATAGTGGGAGAGAAGATAATCATGGAAAATCATTCATTGGATGTCTAAATCATGAAACCTTCTTCAATGAAACCTTGTGTTTATCCTAGGTCATTAATAATTATTATCAAAACAAGATGATGTTATCCTATACTTAGAATTATTACCATGGTTTTCATAGATGTTAGCACATCCTGGTATCATATGGTTAACTAAACCTTGATCATATAAAAACATTAGTGATAATTAATTTTTGTAAAAAGATATAAATTATAAGTAGAATAATTTTCATTAAATAATAGAATGATATATTCCATAATCATACTGATCTAGTGACTTAGGAAACATAGACACATAAACAACTAGTTTATAAAGGATCTACATAGTTTCAAAAAAATCTTCATATCTACCACCCTTCTTAGACATATCAAACTTCATAACATGGGGAAAAATATAATAAAGGATTAAATTAGATTCTCGATAAGGGTAAAAAAGGGATATATCATTTTTCAATTTTCTCAAAATTAGGCCCATATTTAAGGTCATCTTCCTCAAATAATTTGTTTTAAAAGAGTTTAAAATTTTTACTAAATAACATTTATTGTCCATTGGTGACATTCAACATATTCTCTCAAATCCATTAAGAAATGGTATTACAATACAAACCTTATACAGTACATTAATTTTACAAATATAATTTCATTAATAAAATTATTTCACAACATATTTCTTGGATCAGAATACACAAGAATAGCAATCATTACACTTCAAAAGTATCAATAACATATTCTTTACATTAGTGTCTTGGATTCTTCTAAGATATATTCCCTTAAAGCATGTATCAATGTTTTTACTTCCACAATTATCTTATGTGGTGAAATTATTAAATATTGTTTTACCATTATCTATTTTCTCTTCTTTCCTCTTGTTAAATTTATTTTTTTCAAAACCAAAAGACTTGGATAATTATATATCTTTTGGTAAATATAACTTCATAAAACAATGTGAATAAACATGGCATGTCTTTCATTATACAAGTCATAACATTATGTTGACCATAATGTTATATTTGAATTTTACACTTACAACTCATTTCATTTGTTTATATCCAGATGGATAATACCATACTACTCACTCATCAGCATACCCTTATTTCCCAGGTCAAGTTATAGGGTTGTGTAGATCGATCGATCAGGGTGCGTCGAGCACACCATTTTCATCACAGGGAGCCTCTACATGCCATTAGACCATACTTGCACCGTGTTGGCTTCTATGGCCTTGCCATATCAGATTTCACATTTGTAGATCATCACCTACTTGTTTTCCTAGTTGAGAAATGGAGACCAGAGACACAAACATTCCACCTGCCTGATGGAGAGATGACCATCACCCTCCAGGATGTTGCAGTGCTTCTTAGTCTTCCTATCCATGGGAGACCCGTTATTGGACTCACTTGTGCAGCTTGGCCAGACCTTTCTCAGTGCTTGTTAAGCATTGAAATTTTTTATGACCATAGGGATATAGATGAAGCGTCCATATCTATGCCTTGGTTGGATGCGCAGATTCCACATTTACCCGATGATGCTGATGAGCAGACTGTCATGCGTTATGCTTGTGCATATATATTACAGCTCATTGGCAGGACCATGTGTATTGATCACTCGAGGATGCACGTGCACATGATGTATATACCCCTACTATAGGACTTTGATTGGGTCGGGATGTAAAGTTGGGGATCATCCTGCTTGGCATACATGCACATAGCATTATACAGGCTATCCCACAGGGACCACACAGGTCTTGGGGGATGCGTCATCCTTATTCAAATGTGGGCATGGGAGTGCATCCCCTCATTCCACCCAGAGCTTGTTGGTCCAATGATCGAGATGGAGGTGTTGCATGATGCTCTGCATGGACGCTGGTATGATCAGTCATTTTTATTGGTTTTTTATGCTACTAGGAGTTGTTGACTTTAATTTCTCATTATTTTTCACTATCGATGATGTATTTTATAGGTGGTGTCAGCGACACGATTTCGACGCGGTTTCAAGACACCATTTGGGCGTATATCAGCTCAAGTTGGATTGTCTCTTACCTGATCAGGTATATATATAAAATCTATCACTTTCTAATAAATTTAATAATAGCATCAATTTTATTTTTTAGTTAGGATCTTTTTTGACAAAGTCACATGTCATTTCAGATTTCATAGCTTCCATGCTAGAGTATTATGGACCAGTTTCCAGCATAATGCACTGTTGATCTTGAGGTTGTTATGGTTGTAGTTCCCCTCATTCACTTCTATATTATTGAGTGGCAGCATCCTGACAGATTCATGCACTAGTTTTTCTGTTTTTAGTTGATTCCATTGTTGTCGAGATAGACAGAGGAGCTTCATGGGATGAAGGTGACAGAGAGGCAGGATGAGGACTGGCCCCGAGTACATGCCTTCTTTATCGACTATTGGAACAGACGTGCAGAGTTTTGTATTCAGGATGTACCTACGAATCGATTCTTTCTTTAGGAGTAGGTTGAGTATGAGTCATGGTATAGACTGAAGTCTATACTGTATCTTATCTGACACGACAGAGAGATGCATAGGATGGTAAGTTAATAAATTTCCATTAGTATGTTTATTGAAATATTTTCTAATTCAATATGAATCTCTTTACAGGGAAGTTACACAGATCATCTTGTTCACATGAGTGATGAAGAGGAGGAGGGGGTCTTTAGCCGGGCATCCATCCATGTTGTAGTGCTGGAGGCAAGGGCATCTTTTATGTGCTTTCTAAGAGCATCTTCGAGCGTTCGGCTCGGAGAGAGGAGTTTCCTGCCCCAAAGGAACATCCTGTTATTGCTACTAGTACTGAGGAGCCACAAACACAATGACATAGATAGCATCGTGCTGCATGTGAGGCCTCACCTATTCCATAGGCAGAGGTCGGCCCTCTAGTAGTCTAGGATCAGCTGATTCAGGATGTGCCTCAGGTGGCTTGGGATCTTTCTTTCCTGACAGGATATCCACAGTTATATCCATCTTGGGGTCCAGATCCATCAAAACCTTGGGGTACAGATTCATCATAGACTTGGGGTCTAGATCCATATTAGCCTTGGGATCCAGATCCATCATAGTCTTAGGGTATAGCTCCATCATAGGCTTGGTTCCCCTCTGCGATGATGGCAGGTCCTTCTACTACCCTAGTGGGAGAAGGATCTGAAGGGCAGTATGAGATGAATTTGACATCTCATTCCACTAAAACACAGATAGAGGATGCGATAGTTGACGTTCCATTGCCCAAGGATCATCCCTCTCCAGGTCATCAGACTCCACTACGCACTCGACGTGGACGTCCTATTCACAGACCACCATGTGGGACAGAATATCCTCACCATAGACATAGACATTGATTGTACATGTTCATTTATATGTTTTATTTATAATGAAATAAAAATACTATTATTACTATTATCCCTTCTTATATGTTTATCCAGTATTTCAGTTTTCATTTATATTTTAGGCACAGTTTATATTTGATAGCTTCCAAAGTTGACTACTCAAAACATAGGAATAATTAATAAATTTCAAGTAAATAACTTTAAAAGATTATAAAATTTACAGTATAAAAACAATGTAAATAAAATTTAAAAGATAGCCTAACCATATAAAAAGTGTTTGAAAATAAATAGTTTCATAAATACAATAAATAAATGATAATGAAAGGAATGTAAGAAAAGTAACTCAGAAGTGAGAGCGAAAAGAATGAATGTTGAGGAGGATTCTAAGCAACCTACTTCACTTTGAAATCCTATAAAATATAAACTTTAAGACCCATATAAATAAAAATTAAAAATTCAACTAATTATTATATTTTTAATCAATGTTTAAAATTTCATTCATATCGGTCTTATATTTTATATTACATAAGCTAGCAAAGTCACGTACTTGAAACATTTTTAAGTTTCAAGTAGGTGGATTAGAAAACTTATAAATTATTTTTCATCAGAATTTTTTAAGAAATTATTTTTATTTTCAACTACTTATTATATATTTAATCAATGTTTAAAATTTAATTCATATCGGTCTTATAGTTTATATTATATAAGCTAGAAAAGTCACATACTTGAAGCATTTTTAAGTTTCAAGTAGGTGGATTAGAAAGCTTATAAATTATTTTTCATCAAAAAAATTTAAGAAATTATTTTTATTTTTAACTACTTATTATATTTTTAATAAATAGTTAAAATTTAATTCATATTGGTCTTATAGTTCATATTATATAGGCTAGTAAAGTCACGTACTTGAAACATTTTTAAGTTTCAAGTAGGTGGATTAGAAAGCTTATAAATTATTTTTCATCAACATTTTTTAAGAAATTCTTTTTATTTTCAACTACTTATTATATGTTTAATAAATGTTTAAAATTTGATTCATATCGGTCTTATATTTTATATTATATAAGCTAGAAAAGTCACGTACTTGAAGCATTTTTAAGTTTCAAGTAGTTGGATTAGAAAGATTATAAATTATTTTTCATCAACATTTTTTATGAAATTATTTTTATTTTCAACTAATTATTAAATTTTTAATCAATGTTTAAAATTTCATTCATATCGGTCTTATATTTTATATTTTATAGGCTAGAAAAGTCACATACTTGAAACATTTTTAAGTTTCCACTAGGTGGATTAGAAAGCTTATAAATTATTTTTCATCAACATTTTTTAAGAAATTATTTTTATTTTCTACTACATGTTAAATTTTTAATCAATGTTTAAAAATTTCATTCATATCAGTCTTATATTTTATATTATATAGGCTAGGAAAGGCATGTATTTGAAAAAAATTTATGTTTAAAGTAGGTGGATTTGAAAGCTTATAAATTATTTTTCATCAACATTTTTTAAGAAATTATTTTTATTTTCAACTACTTATTATATGTTTAACCAATATTTAAAATTTCATTCATATCGGTCTTATAGTTTATATTTTATAGGTTACCAAAGTCACATACTTGAATAAAAGATAAATTATGTTGAAACATTAAGTTTTATTTATATATATATATATAACCATAACAACATAATTATAAAACATTAAAATTGTAAATATATAAAAAAAATAATTAAAATAGAAAAAAAAAATATTGTTTTTGGGAAAAGGCGGCATCGCCGATACCACCTTTAAGGTATATGTTTTAAAAAAATTAACCTATGCCATTTTAAAAAAAATCATAAAGCATATAATAAAACTCCCCTATGCTCCAATCCTATGTCGAACACCCTTATCCAGAACCCTTCATTCTGAATTTCTTTCCCAATATATTAATTTCACAGACCCCTTGCTTCTTGAACGCCATTAACAAGTGGACATGATTTGATATTTCCTTCAGCAAGGCCACTCTGACTATTCTAGAAACCTTATAAAGTCCCGTATTGTTCTAAACAAACCCTTCTCTTCACCCACCAAACTCTTGACCTTATTCTGTCTCTCTTTTCCATCAATGGAAATCTTTTAATATTACCAGTGTGTTTTAGGTAATCTTTTCATTTGTTCAGTCATCTTCTGATTGCAACACTTCACATATCATATTAGCTGGAAGTATAGATATCTCAACTTCTTATTCTTCTTCTTCTAATGATGTATCTCATCCCTATGCTCCACTTTTTTTCCACTTACAGTGAATTCAGACCACACTTACCTACTTCTTATTGCAACATCAGTTCATTACATCATATTCTTTTTGCTTCAATAGATTCATATCTTAGTGTTAAGTTACCATTAGTTTCAGTATATGGATTTTTATAGACACTGTATGTATACGCACCATAAAAAAATCATTGCTCGATCAAGTTATCTTTTGGAAATCTTATTTTTCTTGTCTTGTGAACTGGAAATACGGATTGACCCTTACTGTCATAAAACACACTATTTGTCTTGAGGTTCTTCTTTTATGTCTTTATCCATTCATTTTTTCATATATTCATACCCATTGTATGAATTCACATATTTTCTTATGAAATCACTATACCTACTACTGCTACCGATTAACATGGAGTAATTGAGGTCTCCAACCTTGGTTTTTCTAATTCACAGAATTTAAAATAAAGTAACTTCAACTCAAATTATAATGAAGTTTAGGTGGGTACAACTTGCTAGAATATTCTTATTGTTATTATTGATTAATATGGAAGATATACCTTCTATATCTATTCATAAATCATCTCTATTAGAGACTTTAAAATAAGGAAATTCTGAACCAGATAGAGTAACATCTCTATATATTTCTTCTTCTTCAACACAAATTTCTCATAAAGTGGATAAGTATTTCACACAAACTTCCAAGGGTCAAGTGAATAGTCAAGTTTCATCATCAAATTCTTTTTCCAAACTTAAATATATGTAGGACACTGCTGATAAGGATAGGATTTTATCCCCTATAAATGTATTAATGCTGGAATGAACCAATTTTTTTCCATACTGAAAGTTATCACACATAATAATGAAGATCACTTTATAGAAGAGAGTTATGATGGTCAAGGTAAGTCATGAAAACCTTTTAAAAACTAGATCATTGGATTAATATTTCATGGAAGAGGTGTTTAGTGTTCTCTTTATAACATAGGAATTCATTTATAGGTTTAGTAAATCAGATTTGGTCTATGTTGCACCTTCAAAATTCTTCTTCTAACATAAAAAAATGAAACATTCAATTCCATTATCTTTTCACTTTCTTTAGTTCATAGAGACATTTCTTTTGTTTAAAAAAATATTTTTCTAGTTCTATTATTCCATCAAACCTATTTGTTCTATCATGTAAATTACTCCAATAAATCTCCATGAAGGAAATCAATATTTGCATCCATATTTTCCTTGTACTCACATTCTGATGCCACTATTATTAACACTATTTGGATAGTTTCAAGTTTAAATATTGGTGAGAAAATCTCTAAGAAATCAAACCCTTATTATCATTAAAACCCCTATACCACTATCCATGTATTGAACTGCTTATTATCATCAACTTCTTCCATCAAATGATAAGATGAATTTTTACAAAGTGATCATTTCCCTTATTGTATGTCTGTCGAATCCAATGTTTCATTAGACTTTAATGATGTAATTTCACCATTCATTATTGAATCCCATTATTTTGAGTCACTATGTGATGATTCTTATTTTAGGAATTTAGTTTTCCTAGTATCCATTAAAATACGTAAATTAATGTTATCCATGAACCACTGAACTCGTCAATTGATTTTGGTTGATCTCCTCAACAGAATAGGACTCATTATTCTGTATGGATCTTCTATTTATCTTCTAGACCCATAACATCTTGTAGTAATACATGAGATTCATCTATCACTAAACATTCTATAATATCATTCAGTGTCCCTATAATAATATTTGTAGTAATTTCTTCTATGATCTCAAAATATTTATCCCTTCCAGTGTGTTTACTAAGATCAACTTGTACTATGATATTTGACTAATTTCAATTAACATCCTTTTTCCCATGTTCTGATCCTTCTAGAAAACCTCCTCATTATATTGCTAATCTAGACTCTAGATGAATTATCACCTATCATAATCTCATAGGCAAAATTCAAATTTTTTATCTCTATATCTAGTGAGAAAATAAAACTATTATTATTCTTCAAGAATGTCTTGATTCATAGAATCGACATGAATATATTACATGATTCTAAATAAATAATGATGGTTATCATCATGATGTTTACCAAACTATAGCTTATTTAGATGATCCTATTGGGTTTATCGTAAGATTTATTTTCTTGATCAATTTTTAGAGATATGGAAGTTCAATCACCAAAATGTATTGCATGGGGGATAATAGATGGAAACAAAACAAGCCAAACTATATAGGAGATCTGGTGGATAAAGTGACTCCCCCACTCTAGACCTCCAAGTTGATGATCCCCCAAATTGATGTGTGTTTATTATTTTTATTCTTTGAGTGAAAATCCATCCCCATATTATCATTTTCATCATCCTTCCACTACAGCACAATCACTAGACCATGGTAAAGCCTCTTAAAAATTCCTCTTCACTATTTCTACAGTGAAATTGAATCATCTTTGCTGCAAGCCCCCATGCCATCCCTTTCACTAACATCATCTCTCTTCATTAAAGATGCATGAAAACCCCTCACACTAAAAGTGGTACCATTAAAACCTCAAGCACCTCTCCTTTTACCTATAAACACCCTCATAGTTACCTCTATACAGCTTCGTAGTTACCTCTATGCAGCCTCGAAGACCCTCTTTCTGTGTCATAGCCTCCTTTAATTCCATGAAAAGTATATCACATTATGGATTATTATTCATGAAAAATGCTACATCGACACAGATAAAAACCTTACAGTTCAAATGAACTCTCTACATCATATCAATCTTCATACAAAAAACCCTTGTGGTGCAATGCCACCATGAAATGTCCAATTTCAGGTCAGCAGATGTATGTTCACCATAAGAACCTGCAGGGCGAGTTGAACTAATGTTTGACTTGATCATCATAATATCATATCAATAGAAGAACATTGATGGTGTGAGTTCACCAAAATTGGAAATAACAACTACAAGGAATTAATCTAATGGATATAGGATATTAGAAGTGTGAGTGTGGGAGCACATAGGAGAATATTACAATGCATATACTCAGGAAGTATTTTATTTTTTAGAGGATGTCGTGGGGAAATGGAAGGGGAATCTTTAGGTAGATGAATAAAATTATGATGTAGGTGAGGCAATTGTAGAAGTTCATGAGTTCCATGAACTTTGATGATGGGAAGTCGATGAATTTACTAGTGAAAGAGGTAAAGGGAGATTCCCTGAATTCATTTGGAGTGAAATAAATATGACTTGAACTTTTTCGATGAGTGTTTGAAGTTGATGTAAAAAAAATTTAATGATAATCAGATGTTGATCATACCAATAAAGGCTCATCCAGAAATGTATAATGGTGGTGATTAATGGATAACCAACCAAGGACCACTATAAATAGCAGAATTCAATTACCTGTTTAAATTTTAGAAAAACTGTTCATGGAAGAGATTGCAATTATTAAAAAATGAGTATGTGGCTATGGTAGGAGGAACATATGGGTTCATCCAAGTGTTATAGGAATCATCGGCATGTGGATCACATGCCTGAAATGCTCAATATGATCAAAAATGACATTCATCCCTCGAATTTGGAGTTAAGTGACAAATCACATAAAACGGGTCAATATACCAATCAAACACACTTGGATTGACATGACATAGTAGGATAACGATCACTGAGCTATTTTTCATCTGTATGAATCAACGTTGCATCCATCGAATGCTTGTGTCGCCCTATATGATGGAAAGCGACGAGTAACATTGTATTGTGTTATTAAAATATCATCTCTCGTCAGGGGGTTGAAAATGATCAAACAACTTCTGATTGATGTGCGAAGCTAGGATGACATTCTTCGAATCAATATGTGATCTACTGGAATTAATCGCGCGTCAATCTGAAGCATGGATTGGTCGGTACAATTAAAAGTTCATTTTCATATTTATTACAATTTTTTGTAATAATGGCCAAATCATGTGTGTAGGGGTTAAAACCGACCAAATGAGCTCCAATTGAAAAGAACCCATAGGAAAAAGATCTTTAAGTCATTTAAAAACTGTAAGAATCATCAACACGTGGATCGGATACCTGAATTGTTCAGTATGATCAAAAATGGTGTTTGTCACTCAGATTTGGAGTGGAGTGAAAAATCATGTAAAAGGGACTGATACTAAGAAAACACACTTGGATTGACATGAAATTAGGGGAAAACGAACTGTCTTTTATTTATAGAAATCAACGTTGTATCTATCGGAAGCTCGTGTCGCTCGATATGATGGAAAACAATGGGTAACATTGTCTAGTGTTATTAAAATGACATATCTTCCATCAGATGGTCAAAAACGAGCAAATGACTTCTGATTGACATGAAAAACTAGGATAACATTCTTCAAATCACATGTGATCTATTGGAATCAACCACGTGTCAAATTCTTTTGGTCGGTACAATTAAAAGTTATACATGGTAGGTCTGGGGTGGGGAACAAAGGAAAAAAAACTGCAGACGCAGAGGTTCGAAACCAAGACCTCCTCAAATCACCACCACGGGTACAGTAGGGGCGTAACCATTGAACTGCGCCCCATGCAACATCTGTATAATTAAAAGTACATTTTCATATTTATTATCATGTTTGTAATAATGAGAAAATCATGTGTGTATGGGTCAAAATCGACCAAACGAGTTTCGATTGACATGACATCTTAGGACAACGATCTTAAAGTCATGTTAAATCTGTAAGAAGCATCGACACGTGGATCGGATACCGGAATTGATCATCATGATCAAAAGTGATGTTTGTCTATCAAATTTGGAGTTAAGGGACAAATCATGTAAAATGGGTGAGTAACAAGCAAACACATTTGGATTGGCTTGAAATCACGGGAGAACGATCACCGAGTTGTTTTTGATCTATAGAAACCAACGCCACATCCATCGGATGCTCATGTCGCCCGATATGATGGAAAACACTCTGTAATGTTATCTTATGTTATTAAAATGACCCATCAAACGTCATGGGGTTAAAAAACGAGAAAACGACTTCTGGTTGACGTATAAAGCTAAGAGAACATTCCTTGAATCATATGTGATCTATTGGAATGAACCGCACATCAATTTGATGCCCGAATTGATCGGTATGCTGAAAATTCAGCTTTCAACTTTTAATAGTCACTTTAACTGATAAATATTGTAATCAAATATTTCATATTAGCTTTGCTTCATTTATGTGTTTATGATGCTTTCTATACGTAACATTGCAGAAATTGTTTTGATATATATATATATATATATATTAATCGGATAATTTTGAATAATGTTAAATATATTAATTTGTATTTGATTTGATTAATTGTTTTGTGTATATTATCACGTAGGTTGATGAATACCGAAGATTGGAAGGATCTATAGCTATTTGGATTTTTGGTTTTGTATGGATTGATGTTTTTGTTCTTTGGTGGTTTTTTATTTTGATTTTAGTATTTGGTAGCAGTAAAAAATCTAGAATTTTTTTTTAAAAAAAAAATATTGCAGCATAGTGACCGCCTTAGGCGGTCGCTAATATGTACTCTTTTTGGTTGCCTATGGCGTTCGCTAATGCTCTTAATTTCGGGCGATGGCTAATCTTCTTCCCAGCGACGGCCCATGCGGTCGTCTTGTGGAACAGTATAGCGACTGCTAATGGCGGTCGATATTGCCCTTTAGCAATGAGCTAACTACGACCACTAAAAGCGGTCGATAAAGGTCGAATTTCTAGTAGTGACATCAATATGACAAACAATGTTGTGGTATGATTGAAAATGTGTGTTTTGGTTTTAAAGTGACAATTTAGTTCAAAACTCATGTCGCATGCTTAAAACCGAGAAAGCATGGTTGAATCGTTGTGATACTTGAGGATATTTATTTATTTATTTATTAATTTTTGACATGTAGAAATTAACCTCACATAGTTTGACATGTGGTTTGACCTGTATAACTGAAAGTGCATATTTTCAATTTAAAACTTACATTTTAATTCAAAACACACTTAACATAGTCAAAATAGAGAAAACATGTTCTAATTGTTGTGATACTTTAGGACAATAATTGGTTATCCATTTGTGACATGTAGTAATTAATTGCATGTCGATTTGACACACAGTGTCACTAAAAGTGTGTCACATGCTCAAAACAGACCAAATGTGTTCATAGTGTCATACTACTTTTTAACTATGTATTATGTAATCATTTTTATTCAATTATTTTGTTTAAACATTCATGATGCCCTTTTTATTTATTATTTATTTATGCATTATCGTATCATATTTATATTTTATTTATTTCTCTATAGTATTACTAAAATAAACATTATTTTTTTACTACAGGTTTATGCTTCTTTTATTGATGTTGGGGGGTTGTGACTTTGGCAACTTGTAGTGAGATTGGGGAAGTAAAATACTAGGGCACGTGGTCTCCTATGAGTTGGATTGTTTTTGAATTGGTTGGAAATTGTAAATGTTTGTAATGTATATTTATTGTAATGTAAATTTATTTGTCATTCATTTATGTTTTATTAATGTCGGGTTCCGACGTAGGGCTGAGGTGGACGCGGCATTAACTCCCGGTCCCGCAGCGGCGGGGCCCTTGGCAAACATGAATCACGACTCACTTAACGCCATCTCCAGCGCGGGCCAACAATAATCTCGACCCTCCATTTGTTTTCTTCTCCCGACGCACGTGCCCGTCTTTCCACCGCGCGTGCCAACATCATCTGATCATAAATGGTCCCTCCTGCATACCCGATCGTTGGAGGCTGTCGATATCAATCCTTAAGAGTTTTACCATTGTTCCATCACTCATTGTCACAAAGACACAAGTTAATGATCAACAAAACCAATTAATAATAACAATATTCAAAATAAAAACAAGAACCACTTATTTTTTAGCGTAGGTGTTTGGTTTATAAATAAAACAAACACATATTTTTCAAATTGATTATCAAAATTATAATAAAATTTGACAATTATAATAACATTGAGAAAAAAAAAAACAAATACCCCTTATTTTTAAATGAACGTGTTTTTCAAGATTAATGTAGTAAATTGAAGAAAAAATGGGGATAATCGATAGTCGAGCCCCAACATATTTCATGGTACCAGTTACAATGAAAATACTTTACTGATGAAAACCCACACTCACAAAAAATGATGGAAATCAAATTGATGCAAACCAACATTAAATAAAAAACACAGCATTGCTCAACATCATCAATAATTTAATTACCTTGAATTTAGGAATAATGGTTCAATAAAAGAAATACTATAAAGTAGGTTCATGAGAAAAATACATGGGTTTACTGCCAAAAAACAACTCATTTCCCCACTACACGTGATATGATTTAAGTCCACATGTTCCAAATTATCCTTTTTTATAGGATCCCAACAAAACCATAATGATTTTTTGACATCCATACCACATGTCAATTATACAAGGAAACAAACCTACTAATACATTAACGACCAGTAACATTATTAAAGGGGTAATGAAAACACACACAAACAGGTTACATGCTTTCAACAACATTGTTTGTTAGCTTCTCTTCACAACTATACATCTCTTGAGAATAACTGTCAAAGGAGTATATATATACAATCAAAAGAGAATGCGTAAATCCAATGTAAGAAACTAAAAACATGTTTAACCCCATCAATTCAAAAATCGCTTGTATCTAGTCTAGAACATAGAATAGTGACATGGGAAAGAATAAATAATTAATTATAGTAAGAAGTTTAAACATGATTCACATAAGCACCCACACTGCACTCAAAACAAGTAAATTATGAGTTATATGGATAACCATATCATTGATTCAACCCTCATAAATTGTAAGAAAGTGGTTTAATCTAATTTTCCCCAATGTATGTAATGTGATTGAATTTATAAGGTATATCAGTGTCTATACCCATTAATCATTGGGTTTGTACATCTCATCATAACCCACAACACCTTCTTTGTTGTATGAACACACTAATATTTACAATACTTTATTTTCACTATAATTTTTTTTGGAGAAGGTGTGGTGGGTGATGATGCATAAATTTTATAGTTTACTAAACATTTTGGAATATATTATGGTTCCAGAAGTAGTAAAGGCGAGTGTGCATATACAACAAAGAAGATAATATATATAGTGATTAAAGTAGGTGGCTTTATTTGTGTTTCATCTATCATGATAAAAAATTATAGCATGTTTTTTGGGGAACAAAGGGGGTATGTCACAGGCGATGACATCCCATCCCAAAGGTCCTGACATGTTGCAAAGATGCACGTTGAGAAAAAGAAAACAAGATATCATGATCAACACCATTAGTAATCTTAACCCACAGAAGAATCATTGAAGATAATATGGAATGTCATAACCTATGAGTAATTTATCAAATATGACATATATATAACGTCATGTCCAAATGTGATAATGAAATTACCCTTATAGTTCTAAAAAATAGTGGGAATCCCTAAAGTATATGATTTAAAAGTAACCCCAATCCCCACAATAGTGAAACAACCAACACCTTGTATGTGAAATGAAAAATGAAAAGGTTAGGTGTCCAAACATTCCAAAAAAAGACAATTTTTGTATGAAATGGTAAATGAAATTAAAAATTCAAAATAAAGTTCATAATTCAAACCCATGTCTTGACTGTGTGCATATCTTGCTTCTCGTTACCCAACAACTTGAAATTGATTTGGAAAATTTAAAATATCAGCATGTGACATCAATATAATGTTTTCAGTGAGGAGTTTATGTCTATGAAAAGATACAAAATGAAAAGTACAAAGATGAAAAATAATTATAATAAAGAATCTAATAAAAAACCAATTTCATTTCATATACCAAGGTCAATATGAAAAAATGATCTTCAAGGTAAAATTCATCATCTTAGACCCATTAGGACCATCTAATAGTGATTAAGGAAAATTTTAATGCTTTTTTGGACATCAATTTATGAAAACTTCTTATAACACTTATCACATATGTTAAGAAATTTTAAAAAACAAATAAGTAGTGTTTTTTCTATTTCTAAAAAAACAAACACACTTAAGTAGTATTAAGTACGTGTTTTAAAACCAAATCTTAGGTTAGAAATCATGATGTGGAACTCACTTCTATAACCTATTTATGCCCGAATGACCTGAAGACCTCTTTTTATTGGTTTTTGATAACTCCCATTTCAAGGGATGAGGGGGAACCCTTATAAGGTCCGTAAGCTCAAAGATTACAAGGCCCGTAGGCTTAGGAGATTACATGACCCGAAGGTCTTAGGGAATTCAACCAGACTATCTATAAGGAACTGCCCCTCCTCAGCATCTGCATCGTGATTGTAGCTCTCTACTTTCGCATGACTGTCTGGATAGGCTTTTCGTGCAAACACAGGCTGGTCCCGATGACATAGCCATACTCTCTCATTCTGAAAATCCAATTGGATCTACTCTGGTGAGTGCATATTCTCTGAATCCTCTTTTGGGGCTGCTCCTTTTTTGTAGAGTCTGTCCAGGGCAACTGCATGTGGCCCAAAGGCCTTGAGGTGGCCTGAAGGCCTTAAAGGTGGCCCGAAAGCCCTACTGATCTGAAGACCTGGGTGGCCCGAAAGCCTTAAGGACTCCAAGCCCAAACCGATGTCCCAAGGTGAATAGTTCCAGCTGCTATAATACCGAACAGTACCTGCTACAGTACCTGCTACAGTACCGCACAGTGTACAGTCTCTGCTACAGTACCTGCATAGTGTACTGTCTGCTACAGTACCTCCACAGTGTATAGTCTCTACTACAGTATCTGCTACAGTACTGCTACAATACCCCCCAAAATATGCTTCTACCTGGTTTTGAACCTGGGGCTCGTGAATGCACTTAAGGATACCTCACCAACTGGGCTGAGAATCAGTTTAGATATAAATATTACTTATGTAATGAGAATCAATTTAACTTCAGAAATGTTTCACATATCATAACATGCATTGCACCAACTATTCCAGTATGAATAGTAACTATGGAATGGAAATATGTCAACCAAAGAAAATAATTGGGAATACATACAATAGAAAGCTGAAAATGATATGATCGACAACTGCAATTCCAATTCATTAGGAAAAAATTATCAATTTAAAGATTAATTCAATAGTTCAGTTCCAATCCAAGCTCCCCATGATGTATGTGAAAGAAAAAAAAACTCAGTTTAAATTAAATTTTAACACAAAAATATTCCCATTTTGACTACTATATAAAATAGGTAAGGAAATAATTGTTATGAGAAAGGTTAATCAACTAGTCCCAATTGTTGGTCATTTCTGTAACATCCTAGGTAATTATAGAATAAGACATTTTCATATCTATTAATATTTATGAATAATATATTAGTTTTACATTAAATGGGACACTTTATCCGATAGCATACTCGACATGCAACAATGAGTTTCTCCGAAATCTTATGTTGCACACAAGATTGAGTTATACCGAAAAATAATACATTATTAATATTATTATTTTAAATGGTAGTTAACACCTAGCCATTGTATTGGAGAGAATGAATAGAACTAACTATATTATGTTTACACATGTTTGTTAAATGTTTTTACATTTATCAAATAAATTTTAGAGGCTTAAAATGAGAATAAATCAAAATTTAAGCATAAAATACTCTAATATTTTTAAAAGGTAGTTTTACCGCATTTTGATGGTGAACCCTTTTTAAAGATAGTTTTTGACAATTTTATATATTATATTTGAAAAAAATAATCTTCTTCTTTAGAAGCGGGACATCAAAATTTACTTTGGTTGAATTTTGGTATTTTTTCTGATAAAATACATATTTTAATGAATAGTGAAAAATACTACATTTTAATTCAAAACAGTCTTTTTATCTAATTTATTTGTATTGTTAGATTATATTTTGAATTGGTTTTAAAGTATATTTATATTATGTTTTTATCATTTAATCCAATATTGTTTATTGGAGGTAATTTCACATTGAAATTTGATATAAACACATGTCAATCTTTTGATAATTTTTACTTTTAAAAAACATGTTTTCTCATTTTGACAGCGAGAATTAATTTTAAATTAATTACTACAACTTCTATATTTTGAATTTGAAAAAATGGATTCCATATTTAGAATCATAAGGTCCAAATTATGCAAATATTTCCCTTTTATTTTTAGACATGATGAATAGTAACTTTAGTAATTATTATTTTTACCATAGTTAAAGGGTAAATCAGGTAAATACGAGTAAAAATAATATTATAATAATATAAAACTACCATAACAATTGTCCTAATCCTATTGGATGAGATATGAATTACCAAGAAAACACTTGGGATGAAAATTTGTCCTTTGTTAGCCACTTGGGTATGATTATGACACTTATAACTTTTAATATAAAATAAAGGATAATATGTTATAAACATATATCTTCTTACTAATTTTTTTTAATATGGGTTTATATAAGTGATATATTCGACTATAAATAGTAATTAGAAATATAAAAAGATTTAATACATCATTGTATTTTATTTATAACTTTTATAAATTAAATAATTAAATTTAATTATGACACAATGATGATGCAGTGATTGTTTTATTAATGATGGAATCAAATAAATGATATTATAAATATTAAAATAAATATTATTTGACATAATTTATGTCATAAACCATTTTTATAGGTGAGTATTACATGTTAAAATACTATTCAATTCTTTTTTTTGAATTTATCTTTTTGTTTGGATTTTATTTAAATTCAATAAAACGAATAGTGTAAAAATTGACATAATTGATGTTTTATAAAAATAGTAATTTATTAAATTATTTAAAAGTCATAAATATATTTTAAAATAAAAAAGTGACTATTATAAGGTCTAAAAGTTAATTAAGTGTCCAATTATAGAAAATTGACCCTATATAAGTAAAATTAATAGCCTTTAATAATTAAAATGTTGTTACCACAATTAAAATTAAAAGAGAATAATTAAGGTTAAACCGAAAAGATATGGTTTAAAATAAAATCAATACATGTCTAAAAATTATTGGATGAGAGGATTTAGAACTATACTTATCTTATCTTCTATATATCTCAAGTTGGAGCCATTTGAATTTAAAAATTAATTTATATTAATTTAAAAATTTAAGAGTTTCCAAGGGCGCCCCTTCCCTCTCTTATAAAAGGTACCCTCTCTTCTCTAATACTCACACTTCAAGAACCCTTTATTCCAGACATTCACTTCCCAAAACTCTTCTTAGAATCCCTCCCCTCATCCTAGAAGCCTCCCTTAGGATAAAAAGCCTTCCAAGTAAGTATCTTGGTATAAACCAAAAGAAGTTACTTGATTAAGAGGTAACGTCTTCTCTCATACTTTTTAGTTTCATTTCCATTCTCCTTTCCCTGAACTCTTCTTATTCTATTATTACATAAAAAAACCATAATCATAAATATACTATGATGTTTTTATGTTATGTTTTTGATATACACTTACACACACCTTCATTTAATGGGTAACAAACATACTGTTTCTGTGTACGACGAACCACTGCCTCACGAAATGATGATTGTTCAATTTTCCCCTACCACCTCTCATGATGGCCATTATAATGGACACTATTTTTATATATGATATATATTATATATATATTTTATTTATTATTTTGTAATTTTTACTTAGAATATACCTTTATGCTTTCCATGTTGTGTAAATACGATAATTTCGTTTGAAGAAGTGTGGACTACCGCCCCCTCAAAGCGACATGAATCGTTCCTTATATACATGGAATGTATAAAGTATTGTTTTATTAAACCTATGATACATACATGAAATTAATAAAATACTGTTATTATAATATACATTTATATCATTTAATTATTATTCTTTAATATGAAAAAGAAATGAAAGTAGCGTTTATGCGTACGTACGACCTATCGTCTCCATGAATGGTGCATTTCATTCCTTATCTCCAAATATTATGGATTATTATAAATACATATATATTGGGTATATATGATATTTAAATCATGTATACTGTTCTGGAGATGATGTAATTTTGACCACATGTACAATTACATCAAAACAATTTCATTTTTGACTCAAGTACCGAATATCGACAAAATGTCCAATATGAACTTAAAATAATTATGTAATTTTTATAAAATGGTAATTAGTGATATAAAAGGAATAATAAACTTAAAAAAATGTTTTCAAGCAATTATAAATTAACCTAAGTTTATTATTCAGGAAAATAAAGAACGTACGAGACAAGTCGGACTCAAGGTATGGGACTTCGTCTCAATCTCATTTCATTGAGGCATATTTTGATAATATACACCACCTTCTTTTATATGTTATATAATTATCCCCTTTGAAATTTTATTCCATTCAAATATTTTCTAAAGGAATCTTTTTCTACAAATCATTTTTCTAAATGAAAAAAGGAATGTTTTTTTAATGTATGTGGCGACAACGACTTCTCCACCGCCATAACCATTATTTGATATTTGGATTCCTCTATAAGACTTAATGTTTTTAAAATGGAAAAGAAATCTATTATTCCGTTT
Source organism: Viscum album (assembly GCA_963277665.1). NCBI lineage: Eukaryota > Viridiplantae > Streptophyta > Magnoliopsida > Santalales > Viscaceae > Viscum > Viscum album. The sequence goes on along the minus strand of OY728150.1, from coordinate 1,872,833,061 downwards.
TTTTGTGTTTTGGTATTGAAAATGATTTTGAAAGTGGATTTACTATTTTAATATCTTGAAATGATTTCTTGTGATTGAAAATGAAATCTTATGAGTGAAATATTGATAACTGAAATCATTTATGTGTTATGATTATATAATGGTACTTGGACATTTGATGGGTGGTTACATGATAATTCAAAGATGAGTGTTTACATGATAAACCAAAGACATGTGGTTCTGTGATAAACCAAGGATGGGTGGTTATGTTATAACCTACAATGCATTGGGTATGGAAGTCGATCGTATGACTATTCCATTTAGTGATATGTGTGGAAGTATACCATATGATTATTCCATTTAAGTATGTTTATGTCCCAAGTTACCTTTATATGTTGTATGTTACTTTCTATGGGTTTTAAGGTAATATTTTGATTATAAAAAGGGTAAGTAATGAGCTTATATTTAATAATGTGTAATTACTAATTCTTAAAGGTGAAAAGTATTAGTTTATGATAAAGTATTCATGGTTTACATGTTTTACAAAGACTAATAGTTTTTCCTTCTTTGTGTATCCCTTACTGAGTTTTTTATGCTAATCCCAAGTTTTGAATTTTTTTTCATAGGTTTTAAAGGAGAATAGAGTCAAGGATGAGATCAATGAAAAGTTATGACGTTTAAACATGAAATGAAACCATGTTTATTTTTTAAAGTTTTTGTTTTATGAAAACATAGATAGTGAGTAGAAGTGTTTACTTTGTAATACTTAAGTTGATATGTATGAGTTATGGCCTAATTATCTAAATATCTAAACCTGAAAATATCCTCTATGTGAATGAATGTCAAATTATTGACTTAACTCAAAATTATGTAATGTCTAAGGATGGGGCCATATAGTTGGTATCATAGGCGAGTTTAGATAACTTTAAGAGTTAGAATATTGTTAATAGAATATCCATAAATGTTTTTTAATTTAGGGTCAAATTGAAATGATATATAATTTGATGATTACCATGTGACTTTCTCTAATATATGTTTGTTCAGAATGGTTTTCTGTAGAGGAAACATGGCAGTTATTCTGGGAAAAAATACAGAAGAAACAACCCTCTAAATCAACATATTGAGATAGTCAGAATTGGAAATGAACAAATTTTTATAGTCATGGATTAGTTGAATCAAGTGATAAATGGTTGTGTTGTCCATGCACGAGATCAACTAGATCAACCATAGAGGAATATGTCAGTAGTGAAGCATTTCATAAGCCAATATCCCCCATCATTCAGAGGATCATCTGACCCTGTACAAGATGAAGGGTGGATTAAATCATTAGAAAATATTTTTGATGTAATGGGGTGTTTTGATAATAAAAAGGTCAGTATTGTTGTTTATTATTTTAAAGGTGAAGCCGATCAGTGGTGGTAATGGTTAAAAATATCTGAGGAGGTGAATAGATTGACACTATGAAATGAGATGAATTTAAGAACATCTTTCTTGAGAAATATTTTTCTAAGGCTGTTTGACTTAGGATGGAAATGAAATTCTTATAATTGAGACAAAAGGTGGAAGATTCAGTGGCTTCATATGAAGAAAATTTCACCCATTTGTCATGTTACGTCCCAAATTTTATCCAGGATATTGATAGTAAGATAAATTGGTTTTACTTAGGATTGAAGCCAAGATATCGAAGGGAATTAGCTTCCCATGAGTTCAAAAGCTATGAAAAACTTGTTAGATGTGCTGAGAAGTTATAAATTGATTTTTTTGGTGATCATGTGTTCCATTAGAGAAAACAAAAGAAGTGATCCAGTTGACAGGCAATGAGAAAGCATTCATCAAAGAAGTTTGAAGGTAAGAAAAATAAATTTCAAACTTGCGAGAAGTGTGGTAAAAAGCATCCTGGAAAATGTCTCTCAAAGTCCAGGAAGTGCTTCTAATGTGGTAAGACTAATCATATTGCTCGTAACAGTAAGGAATATGATCATACAGGCAATGAAAAACCAAAGTTAATATGTTTTAGTTGCAATGAGTTAGGTAATTATGCCAATATGTATCTAAAGTTGATTACCCAAGGTGGAAACTAGCAAGATCGAAAGCAGAAGGGTGTGGAAAAATATTTTGCTAATACTACAGTTGATGTGGGACCATCAAATGAAGATGTGAAAGGTATGTTTCAGGTTTTTTCAAAGTATTCCAATACACTATTTGACTCTGGATCTTTACATTATTTCATTTCTGAGATCTTTGCAAGTAAATTGGAAATAACACCTCATGAATGTGATATAGAACTTTTGGTAAAAACTACTGGTAGAAGTATTAAAGAAACCAATATTTATAGGAGTCTTTCTGTTATCATTAGTGGGATAGTCTTTCCTAAAAATATTATTGAACTTCCCATAGTGGAATTTGATATCATTGTGGTTATGAATTGGCTTTTAGTTTATCATGCTAAAATAGATTGTAAAGACAAGAAAGTTTTATTCAATGATTTCATACCTTTGATAACATACCAAAAATCCGAGAGATTGATTAAATATTGTAGTGAATGTTATCTAGATCATGTTTTTGAAAATAAGGAAACAATTTTGATTAGTGACATTCCAGTAGTGAATGAATTTACAGATGTTTTTTCTGATGAATTGACTAGTATTATTCCTGACCGGGAGGTTAAATTTACCATTGATTTAGTGCCTTATGCTAAGACTATTTCTAAACCCCGTTATCAAATGGATCAAGCTGAATTGGTGGAATTTAAATAATAGGTTCAAAAATTTCTTGATAAAGGTTTCATTCGACCTAGCACTTCACCATGGGGTGCTCTTGTTTTATTTGTGAAAAATAAAGACGATTCTATGAGAATTTGTATTGATTATAGAGTCTTGAATAACATCACTATTACGAACCAATATCCTTTATCTCATATCAATGATTTTTTTATCATCTTTAGGGAGCTTAGTATTTTTTGAAGATTGATTTGAGGTCCAGGCACCACCAGTTGAAGGTGAAAGAGGATGACATTCCAAAGACAACATTACGAATGAGATATAGGAATTATGAGTTTGTAGTTATGCCCTATCGGTTATCTAATGCACCTGCTATATTTATGAATCTCATGAATGGATTCTCTAATCAGTTTTTGGATCAGTTTATGGTTGTGTTTATAGATGATATTTTGGTATATTCTAAACATCAGGAGGAACATGAAAGTCACTTAAGGATTATTTTGAAAATCTTGAAAGAAAAGAAACTATATGGAAAGTTTAGTAAGAGTGAATTCTGGTTTTAAAAAATTTCATTCCCTAGTCATATTTTTTCTAAAGATTGCATAATTGTAGACCCTTCTAAAATAAAAGTTATTGAAGAGTGTCTAAGACCTACTAATATCACAGAGATTTTTAGTTTTCTTGGATTAGCGGGTTATTACCAAAGTTTTGTTGAAAAATTTTCTAAGTTATCTAGCCCACTAACTAATTTAACATGTAAGGGAGTTAAGTTAATTTGGAAAAAATAATTTCATTATTTTTTTAGGAACTGAAAAGAATATTGGTATATGCTATGGTTTGGCTCTATCTTCCAGGAATAGTGAATTTGTTATATACTGTGATGCTTCATTGAAAGGACTTGGTAGTGTACTAATGAAGAATGATCAAGTAATTGCTTATGCCTCACCTCAGTTGAAACCTCATGAATTAAATTATCCTATACATGATTTGGAATTAGCTGCTATTGTTTTTGCATTAAAAATTTTGTGGCATCATTTTTATAGCGCAAAGTGTGAAATATATACTGATCACAAAAGTTTGAAGTATATATTCACTTAGAAATAATTGAACATTAGGTAGAGGAGATGGCTGTAATTAATCAGGGATTATGATTACATGATTCATTACCATCCAGGAAAATCAAATAAAGTGGATGCCACTTGGATTTGAAAGAGTAATGCTATATTAGCCATGTTATGTTTAGAACGAGATCATTTGGTTAATGATTTGATGAATTTTGGCTTGGAAGATGTTGGTGTAGGAAATTCCTCTATTTTATTTCAGGTGTCAATGAAATTATCTCTATCAGATAGAATTAAGCAAGCATAGAAGGAAAACAGTGAGTTGCAAAAAAAGGTAGAATTGGTTTAGAAGGGTAAGTTACCTCAATTTAACATTGATAATGACTGTATTTTGAGGTTTGGGAAGAGATTATGTGTGCCTTGTGATTCAAAATTGAAGAAATAGTTGTTATGTGAAGCTCATAGTTCTCTATTTTCAGTTCATCTTGGAAGTAATAAGATGTAAAGAGATATTCGAGAGTATTACTGGTGGTATGGAATGAAAAGAGATATTGCTGACTTTACTAAGAAATATTTAACATGTCAACAGGTTAAAGCAGAGCAGAAGTTACTATAGGGGATCCTTCAGCCTTTTCCAGTACCAGAGTGGAAATGAGAAAATATATCCATGAATTTTATAGTGGGATTAGCAAAGACTTATTGAGGAAACAATGTGATCTGGGTTATTGTTGATAGATTGAATAAATCTTTTCATTTTCTTCCTATTCAAGATACTCCATCTCTAGATCAACTTTCTCGATTGTATATTAAAGAGATAGCCAGGTTACATAGATTTACCCTCTCTATTGTATATGATCATGATCCTAGGTTCACTTCTAACTTTTGGAAAGGCTTTCAGAAGTCATTGGGTACTGAATTAAATTTCAATATAGATTTTCATCCTCAATCAGATGGGTAGTCAGAACAAACAATTCAGACCTTGGAAGATATATTATGTGCTTTTTTAATGGATTATTATGGAAGTTGGGATCAACATATTTCTTTGGTTGAGTTTTCTTATAATAATAGTTTTCATTCTAGTATATAGATGACACCATTTGAGGCATTATATGGAAAGCGATGCAAACTCCATCATTTTGGGATGAAGTGGGTGAAAGGAAGTTGATGGGACCATAATTGGTAGAGGAAATGGTAGAAAAAGTTTAGTTGATTTAGAAGAATATGATGGAATATTAGAGAATGAATAAGAGTTATGCGGATAACTGGAGGAAGGACCTTTCATTTGAGGTAGGTGATCATGTATTTATCAAAGTATTTTCACGAAAAAGTGTGATGTATTTTGGTAAGAAGAGGAAGTTGAGTCCACGATTCTTTGGACCCTATAAAATCTTTGAGAAAGTTAGGTTAGTTGCCTACCGAGTGGATTTACCTCCAATTTTATCCTAGGTACACAATGTTTTTCAGGTTTCAATGTTAAGAAAGTATATTCCGGATCCATCTCATGTTTTGAGTCTAGAAGTAGTTTAGTTGGAAGAGAATCTTTCTTATAAGAAACAACCAGTCTAGATTATTGACCGCAAAGAGAAACTGTTGTGGAATATGGTTATTTTTTAGGTTAATGTTTTGTGTAAAAACCATATGGTTGAAGAGGAAACATGGGAATCTGAAAATGCTATGAAGGATAAATACCCCCACATATTTGATAAGTGAATAAAATTGCGGGGGTGCAATTTCCAAAAAGGGGAATGATGTAACATCCTAGGTAATTATAGAATAATACATTTTCATATCTATTAATATTTATGAATAATATATTAATTTTACATTTAGGGGGGTGATTTATTCGATAGCGTACTCAACACGTAATGATGGGTTTCTCCAAAATCTCACGTTGCACACAAGATTGAGTTATACCGAAAAATAATACATAATTAATATTATTATTTTAAATGGTAGTTAATGCTTAGCCCTTGTATTAGTGAGAATGAACATAAATAACTATATTATGTTTAAACATGTTTTTTAAATGTTTTTAAATTCATCAAATAAATTTTAGATTGTTAAAATGAGAATAAATCCAATTTTAAGCATAAAATACTCTAATATTTTTAAAAGTTAGTTTTACCACCTTATGATGGTGAACCCTTTTTAAATATAGTTTTTGAAAATTTTATATATTTTATTTGAAAAAATAAACTTATTATTTAGAATCAGGATATAAAAATTTACTTTGGTTGATTTTTTGTATTTTTTTTGATAAAATTCATATTTTAATGAATAGTGATAAATACTGCATTTTAATTCAAAACTGCCTTTTCGTCTAATTTATTTGTACTATTAGATTATCTTTTGAATTGGTTTTAAATTATATTTAGATTATGTTTTTATCATTTAATACAATTTTGGTCATTTTAGGTAATTTCACATTTAAATTTGATATAAACACATGTCAATATTTTGATGGTTTTTACTTAAAAAAACCAGTTTTCTCGTTTTGACAACGAGAATTAATTTTAAATTAATTACTTTAACTTATTTATTTTTAATTTTTAAAAATGGATTCCATATTTGTAATCATAAGGTCTAAATTATGTAAATAATTTCCTTTTATTTTTGTACATGATGAATGGTAACTTTAGTAATTTTTTTACCACGGTAAAAGGATAAATTAGGTAAATAAAGGTAAAAAATATTAAAATAATATAAAACTACCCTAAAACTTGTCCCAATCCTATTGGATGAGATATATACGACCAAGAAAACCCTTGGGAAGAAAAGTTGGCATTTGGAATTCACTTGGGTGTGATTATGACACTTATAACTTTTAATATAAAGTAAAGGAAAATATGTTATAAACATATATCTTCTTACTAAAATAATTTTAATATGGGTTTATATTAGTTATATATTTAACTATAAATATTTATTATAAAGATAAAAATATTTCATACATCATGGTAATTTATTTATAATTTTTGTAAATTAAGTAATTAAATTTAATTATGACACAATGATGATGTAGTGATTGCTTTATTAATGAAAGAATCAAATAAATGATATTATAAATATTAAAATAAATATTATTTGACATAATTTATATCATCCAAAATTTTTCTAGTTGAATATGACATGTTAAAAGACTATTCAATTCTTTGGTTCAAAATTATCTCTATTTTTGTATTTTATTTAAATTCAATAAAATGAATAGTGTAAAAATTTACATAATTGATGTTTTATAAAAATAACAATTTATCAAATTATTTAAAAATACTAAAAATATTTTAAAATAACAAAGTGACTAGGATAAGGGATAAAATTTCATTAAGTGTCTAGTTTTGGAAAATTTACCCCATATAAGTAAAATTAATAGCCTCTTAATAATTAAAATGTTGTTACCACAATTAAAATTAAAAGATAATAATTAAGGGTAAACCGAAAAGATAAGGTTTAAAATAAAATCAATACATGTCTAAAAATCATTGGATGAGAGGATTTATAACTATCCTCATCTTATCTTTTACATATCTGAAGTTGGATTCATTTTAATTAAAAAATTAATTTATATTAATTTAATAATTTAAGAGTTTCCAAAGGTGTCCCTTACCTCTCTTATAAAAAAGTACCGTCTCTTCTATAATACTCAAATTTCAAGAACCATTTTGGTTCAGAAAGTCCCTACCCAAACCTATTCCTAGAATCCCTCCCATAATCCTAGAAGCCCCCCTTAGGATATAAATCCTCCCAAGGAAGCCTCTTGGTATAAACCAAAATAAGTTACCCGATTAAGAGGTAACACCTTCTCTCATGTTTTTTAGTTTCATTTTCATTCTCCTTTCCATGAAATCTTATTATTCTATGATTACATAAAAACAATATTATCCTAAATATACTAGTATTTTTTTATTATAAGTTTTAAATCTACACTTACACACACCTCCATTTAATGTGTAATGAACATATTGTTTCTGTGTACGACGAACTATTGCCTCACAAAACGATGATTGTTCAATTTTCCCTTACCTCTTCTCATGGATGCCATTATAATGGACACTATTTTTACATATTATATCTATTAAATTTATATTATCTCTATGTTTTGGTAATTTTTACTTAGAACATACCTTTATTGTCATGAACCAAGTCGGGTTGCCATCCGACCCGGTGCCCGACCCAGTCCGCGACATGGCCCAAAGGGAGTTCCTGATCCCCACGAACTGACAACTAGTACCGGGAATCAAGTTGAGATAGTTGGTAATGGTTTTTCTCTTAAACAAAATACATATAACTTAATATAAACTGAACAAAACAAAAACAACACTATCAACAGAAGATAAAATAAAGATAACCAGCTAGACATACCTCAAAGTGATCTCATGAGTCACCACCAAACATAGAACCATGCTCGCCAAAGAGCGATCTAGGAAAAGAACCTAAAATTGAAAATTAAAGTAGGCACGAGCACCGAGATTCTTAGTAGGAAATATAGAGTAAAACAATTCCCTATTCCCTTAACTTTAAAAAGAAACTCAAAATGTGCTAGTTTGAAAATAAGACATAATAAAATAATGTTTTTCATTATTTACCAATTCAAGTAATAAGATTTCATTTTCAAGAAAATCATTTCTCTTCCACTTTTTCTTAAAAATAGGTTCCAATCATGCATTAACATTTAAAAATGAAAGGAGACCAATTTAGATTAAAAATATGGTTTTCAAAAAAGATATAACAAACATGAAACAACTAAATTGAAAATTATATCACAAGCACCATGGGAAATCCCTAAGTAGCTAGTGTTAGTTAGGTACATAGGATCCTCGTACCTCAGTGTAAACATGGAATATGAGCCACAATGATCTACATTCTCATGCACGGGCCACTAGTAGGGAACAAACCCATAACCTAGTGGTCTCTTATCATCACAAGTATTTAGTTAGTGTTGTAACATCAATCTTACTAGATGAAACTGGGACGAACCACTTATGTATCATCTGGCATACTAGTCCTAGTCCGCCCACCTAGGTACCCCAGGGTTTCCCTTGTGATCAAGTTGAATTTCACATGCACACACACCACACCTCCACATTCACACAAAGGCCAAAAATTTCAATGAAAACACCCCTATTTACAAAACACAACCTTTGTCAATTTACACACACCATAAAAAATCCCTTTTTCAAAGCCCTTTTCCATCACTTACAAAGTTCCTAAATTCCTTTTTTTTAAAACATACAAGAATACATTGTAACACCCCGAGATTTTATGAAAAAATATTCTTCTAATTTCATTGATGTCTTGTGTTCTAAGCTACAACAAGATTACCTTACTCTATATGCAACACCGTATGAGCTTGCAGTATACACAACACTATTCTTGGATCATGTTACACACAATTTTGATAGTAGTTATTCTACGAAACATTGAGTGTGTATATATATATATATATTCAATGTATAAATGAAATATGGTTTGATTCTGTTATACGAAACAACGGAAGAGTCTTGCACAACACGCAAACCTGACTTGGCTTGCATTACACACAATCGCGACCTTTCTCGATAGCGTGTGTTATACACAATACCGGGTTTTACTAAACAACGATATATTATTATAATATTATTATAAACTAGCCTTTATGAATAGTATTAACTAAATTTTAAATTTTATAACATTATTATTCATCTTACACATTTTCTAGAACATGGTATAAGAACAAAATAAATTTTTCGGGTAAAATAAGTATTTTTCAAAAAATGCAGTTTTTTCACCTTTTGATGGCGCACCCACTTTAAATATAGTTTTTGACATGTTTATAAGTTCAATTTGAAAAAATAAAATTCTTATTTTGAATAAAGATATAAAAATTTACATTGGATAAAGTTTTGATATTTTTCTGATAACTTTCATATTTTAATGAATAGTAAAAACACGCTATATTTTAATTAAAAACAACTTTTTTCATCATAATAATTTATGTGGTTAAATTATAAAATTGAATGGTTTTAAAGTATAAATAGAATATATTTTTACAATTTAATATAATTTATGTCATTATCATTGATTTTACCTTGAATTCGTAGGTTAAATCAATTCAATCTTTTGCAATGTTTTAAACAAAAACCCGTTTTCTTTCGACAACGAGATTAATTTTAATTTAATTTCTGAAACTTTTGTGTATTGAATTTTGAAAAATGGATTCCATATTTGGAATCAGTGGGTCCAAATTATGTTAATAAACTACTTTTTATTTTTGGGCATTATGAATAGTAACTACGATAATTTTTATTTACTGCGGTTAAAGGAAAATTGGGTAATTCAAGGTTAAAAGAATATTATAATAATTACAAATTACCTTGAAACTTGTCCTAATCTTATTGGATAAGTAGTAGCCGACCATGAGCATCCTTGAGCCGATTTTGGGACCCCAATGAGCCACCTGGTAGTGAAAATGACAATTTGGATTAATTAATTTAATGTAAAGACAAAATTGACTTTAACAAAAACCTTTTTAGTAATTAATTTTTATAAGGGGTTATATAAGTTATATTTTCGACTATAAATATTATTTGGAAAGATAAAAAGATTACCTACATCATGATATTTTGTTTCATAATTTTTGGACGTCAAATGAATTAAATTATTTATGACACAATAATGATGTAGTGTTTATCTCATTAATAAATGATTTAAATAAATAAGATTATAATGATTAAAATATCATCCAAAACCTATTCAATTCCAATTGGATGATTTTATTTAGAATATGAGTCATCTTATCTTCGACATTAATGTGTTTTGGATCTCTTAAAACCGAAGATAGGTTTATAATAAAATAATGTTTTCACACTTTCCTAAAGATCCCCTCCTCTCCCTTATAAAAGGAGACCACTTCTATGAAATTCCTCACACCTCTCAAGCCTTTTGGCTCGTCCAAACTCTACCCAAATAAGCTACCTAAATCCCTCTACTCCCCCTTGAAGCCTTATATTAGGCATAAGACTCTCCAAGAAGCCCTTTTGGTTCAAACCAAAGGAAGTTACCAAAATTAAAGGTAACAGTTTCTCTTAAGTTGTTTTCTTTTATTCTACTTCTCCAACCCCTAAATTCTTTTTAATCCTTTATTTTGTAACAAAAACAATATCCTAAATATACTAGGATGTTTTTATGAGAAGGATTCGAACTACACTTACACACACCTCCATCTAATGGATGAAGAACATAATGTTTCTATGATGGCAAACTAACGCCTCCCGAAACGATGATTGTTCAATTTTCTCCTACCGCCTCTCATGGTGGCCATTATGATGGCACTGTATTTATATATAATATATATTATGTTTATGATTTAATTATTCTTCTTTACTTCCCAATTATATCAAGCCTTTACGGTTTCCATAGTCGGTAAATACGATAATCTCATTTGAGGAAGTGCGGACTACCGCCCCCTTAAAGTGATGTGATTTGTTAATACCTTATGTGGGATGTATAAAGGATGTGGTTAATGATATTATATATGATATTATACTGGAATTATAATATACCTATGTATAATTATGTTTTAATTCCATTAAAATAAGAAATAGAAATGAAAGTAGCGTTCATGCGTACGTACGGCTTACCGTCTCCATGAACGGTGCGTTTCATTTCTTACCTCCATATGTTATGTACTATTATAAATGCTTGTATATTCTGGATATATAATGAATTTATATGATATATAAATCATGATTTACATTTTGGAAGTAAATAAATCATGATATAAGTAATAATAACATCAAGAACAACAAGTCCAAACACGTACGATAAATAAGATGATTTTACCCAAAACGCTACTTTAACATTAATTTACAATAGAATGGGTAATATAACATCATAACTGAACCATATATGATATCATAACAATGAATATGATTCTGTAATAAGTCAATGAAATTATTTAAATCATTATACAGGAGGTTTGGATACGTACAAAGCATATCGGACCTAAGGTAAGGGATAATTTTGCAAATCTCATTTTTATCGGAGATTGCTTATTCGTAAGTATTTACTGGGGTTATTGATATCATCCATGTCCATGTTTTATAAAAGTGTATTCATGTATGTTTAAATTACTTTTTACCCATTCTGACTTTTACCCCATGGTATGGAAGGAATCTTTCTTTTATTTACCCTACAAGGTACTTTTTGACTTTTCCAAAAAAAGTACAAGAAGAATGTTTTTTTAACGTATACAGCATGAAAGGATTTTTACGGTTTTATAAAGCTTTATTTTCATGAAGCTTTCTAAAAAATATTTCATGACTATTTTCAAGAAAATCTATTTCTTTTAAAATTGCATGATGTTTTGTGAAAAGAAATTGATTTTGAAGAAGAAAGGATATTTTCCTCAAGAATTCATTTCAAGTGTTTTATCAAAACCATTTTTCCATCTAAGATGACATTATTTTATATGTGTATTTTTCAAGTATAATGTCCCTATGATTTAAATGGTTTAAATTTTCTTATGTTGATATATCCATTTGTTTTCCATGGATTATGTGATGATGGGATGATGTTTATGAAACCCATTTTATTCTTTGGGTTATGATGAATGTTTCAAGTTTATTTTGTGGCACAAGTAAGAATGATTTCATTATGAGATGGGTGAGACCTATATCTACCTCCAATGAATTGGGTAAATATTTATATCTCATGAGATAGACATGGTTGGAACGTCAAGTTAAACCGGTTCGGTAATACAGGACTGGAACGAGGAGTGAACTCGATTCAGAAGGGGACTTTGTCCATTAAGATGGTCTTGGCAGCAATGCCTTGGATACTATGGAAATCATATCATGTGATTAATGGTTTCCACAATTAAAAGTTTTATTCCCATGATATTTTATCAGGATTAATGTTTCTTTATGATCTATGACTTACGTATTGCCATGTTTTATTTCATTGCTCAAGATCTTGATGTTTAAACATTGTGTTCATGTTTTTATGTTCAAATGTATATGGTTTGTTTTATTTTATCCATGCTTACGCTTACTGAGAATTTGAGCTCACCCCTTTTATATTTTCTTTTCCCCAGGATATAAAGAAAGGTTTTAGGTAAGAAAAAAGGGGAAGATCTTTATTGGGAAATGTTGAAGATCTTTCACCACGATTAGAAGATTTTATTCCAAGTTTCCAAAGACACTAAACTATTACGGTCCTTGTGTGTCTGTTTTTGTTCTATATTAAGTATTCCACAAAATTAATGTAATGTCCATGTACGTCAAGCTTCGGGCCTCTACAGTTGGTATCAGAGGCAAAGGAGGTAGGAATGTATCCGATCCTCGGGAACTCTCACATGTGAGCGTTGGACGAAGCATGGCTCTCCGCCCAAGGGATTCATGAGGAAATGGCTGCCACTGGGGATAGTGGTGTGTCCCGCCCAGGGGGTGTAGCCTCCCATAGAGTGCCCTGATAGGTATCGATTATAGTCCACTGGAAGTAATTCCAGACCGTTATAGTTGGTATCAGAAGAAATGTTTAGTCAACCTTTGGAAACCAGGATGCGAGAACTTTAGTGAGATCCCTAGAGATATTTCCTAAATTTAAGTATACGTATAGGTTATAGTCCTAGAATTGCACTAATGATCTTAGAATTAAACCTAATATGTTAGATATTGAAGGTACTCCCCCTTTATTATGTTGTTTTCGCTAGCATGATTTTTGCCTCTCACAGAATTCTTTTTATGTTTTAGTCAATAGAGGGAACCAGAAGGAATTCGGCTAACATTGAATCCAATGGAAAAATTGGTGACTATGAGAAATGAAATTGCATAATGCCTAGAGAGAAAGATATTGTGATTATGCTGAATCAGTCATCATGATATATGATTAACAAGGTGAAATTTAGTGGTATTCCTAAGTCATCAAATAAGAGGAAGATGGAATTTTATGCATGTTCACATAGTGAGGAGCATAAAGAAAGGAAGATTGATATATCTAAAGAATGGAAGAAGAACCTTGAATAATACCTCAAATGGAGGGACATATGTTATCTACGTGGAGAAAAGGGTCATAAAGTGATAGACTGTTATGAAGTTCAATGTCTTATCTGTGGAGAACATGGGCATCACCCAGATCAATGCCCTGACCTAAGAGGTTACATCTAAATCAAGGAAGGACTTATTCCATGACAATAATTGATGAGGATGGTTTTAAGTGTTTATGTATTGGTATTCAAAAATAATGTTGTTTAGGTACTTTTATAGTATATTGGAATACCTATATATTGGTCCATTGTGGTTTTCCATAAGAATATGGCATCGGTAACCATGGAAAGTGATTGAGATATTTTTGGAAAGAAGATGATATGCGCATAATGAAGGGATAAGAAGAAAATGAAATGTTTGACAGTATTCATGATCTCATGACTGATATAAGGAAATAGTTATATCATGGTTTGATTATATTGTACTTTGGGGTTTTGGTATGTGGAAAGAGTTAACTTTTGACAACACTCATGTTTTCACTAAGAATCAATAGGTATTCATTTTTCAAGAGAATACATGATTAAGGCCTTCGAATGTTTGGAATGTGACCAACAAGACATATCTTATGATATATGGGGACCAACGATGGTATTAACATGCTTGTTATATGAAATATCTGGTAATCGTTTTCACTATAATATGGCAATGGACTGCAATATTATGGATAAGCCTAAAGATTGGAATGGATTATGTTGGACATAAGTTAGTATTGTTTAAGGATAGAACCTCTTTCGATATTATTGATGGGATGTTATAGTAATGTAATTTTAGAAAAAGGACAACCTGCAGGACGGGTGACAGCCCATCACGTCAGACAAGGCTGTGGGAATCGAACCCACAACCGAAGTGCGACGGGCCTTTATCGCCTACCACTGGCCTACAGGAAGTCCCTGTTTAGTGGAAAGCAGTTTTATTTTATTAAGCGGTATGATAAATAAAGTATAATTCCATTTTTGGAACCATATACGATTAATCTCACCATAAGATGGACTTATAACTTTTGCTAACCTTTTTTTTGAAATAGATGGAATGACCCATCATTCCATCACATGATCTACTAATGCTTCACGAATAACAAATTCAACTTTATTTCCTTAAGATATGAAGTGGAAATTGTTCAATTCATGAACAACAGTAAGATTGTACCAAAATAATGTAAGTATTTATTTTAATTCATCAACTTTAGGGAAATGATCTTGAAAACCAAAAATATTGTCCTAGTGCTCTTATATTTGATGAATCAGATGGTACCTTAGATCATCACAAATTTATGGCTTTTTCATAGCCATATTCTCTACCACTCTCCATCAGAACTTGATGGTTAGATTTTTCTTCCATATCCATATTTTCACCTATGTTCTCCTATATGGAAACTCAGTGATGAGTTTCATTGGGTAATTGTTACATTTCATACTTTAGTTTTTAAAATTAAGTTTTATTATTCCTTTTTATGATGTGAGTTTCTATAAATAGTAAACAATTTATAACCCTGACGAATTTCGAGGGCGAAATTCATTTTAAGGGGGGTAGAATGTAACACCCCGAGATTTTATGAAAAAATATTCTTTTAATTTCATTGATGTCTTGTGTTCTAAGCTATAAAAAGATTACCATGCTCTATACACAACACCGTATGAGCTTACAGTATACACAACACTATTCTTGGATCATGTTACACACAATTTTGATAGTAGTTATCCTATGAAACATTGAGTGTGTATATATATATATATTCACTGTATAAATGAAATATGGTTGGATTCTGTTATACGAAACAATGGAAGAGTCTTGCACAACACGCAAACCTGACTTGGCTTGCATTACACGCAATCACGACCTTTCTCGATAGCGTGTGTTGTACGCAATACCGGGTTTTACTAAACAATGATATATTATTATAATATTATTAGGAACTAGCTGTTATGAATAGTATTAACTAAATTTTGAGTTTTATAACATTATTATTCATCTTACACATTTTCTAGAACATGGTATAAGAACAAAATAAATTTTTCGGGTAAAATAATTATTTTTCAAAAAATGCAGTTTTGTCGCCTTTTGATGGCGCACCCACTTTAAATATAGTTTTTGACATGATTATAAGTTCAATTTGACAAAATAAAATTCTTATTTTGAATCAGGATATAAAAATTTACATTGGATAAAGTTTTGATATTTTTCTGATAACTTTCATATTTTAATGAATAGTAAAAACACGCTATATTTTAATTAAAAACAACTTTTTTCATCATAATAATTAATGTGGTTAAATTATAACATTGAATGGTTTTAAAGTATAAATAGAATATATTTTTACCATTTAATATAATTTATTTCATTAGCATTGATTTTACCTTGAATTCGTAGGTTAAATCAATTCAATCTTTTGCAATGTTTTAAACAAAAACCCGTTTTCTTTCGACAACAGGATTAATTTTAATTTAATTTCTGAAACTTTTGTGTATTGAATTTGGAAAAATGGATTCCATATTTGGAATCAGTGGGTCCAAATTATGTTAATAAGCTACTTTTTATTTTTGGGCATTATGAATAGTAACTACGGTAATTTTTATTTACTGCGGTTAAAGGTAAATTGGGTAATTCAAGGTTAAAAGAATATTATAATAAATCCAAATTACCTTGAAACTTGTCCTAACCTTAATGGATGAGTAGTAGCCGACCATGGGCATCTTTGGGCCGATTTTGGGACCCCAATGATCCACTTGGTAGTGAAAATGACAATTTGGATTAATTAATTTAATGTAAAGACAAAATTGACTTTAACAAAAATCTTTTAGTAATTAATTTTTATAGGGGTTATGTAAGTTATATTTTCAACTATAAATATTATTTTGAAAGATAAAAATATACCCTATATCATGGTATTTATTTCATAATTTTTGGACGTCAAATGAATTAAAATATTTATGACACAATAATGATGTAGTGTTTATCTCATTAATAAATGATTTAAATAAATAAGATTATAATGATTAAAATATCATCCAAAACCTATCCAATTCCAATTGGATGATTTTATTTCGAATATGAGTCATCTTATCTTCTACATTAATATGTTTTGGACCTCTTGAAACCGAAGATAAGTTTATAATAAAATAATGTTTTCACACTTTCCTAAAGAGCCCCTCCTCTCCCTTATAAAAGGAGACCACTTCTATGAAATTCCTCACACCTCTCAAGCCTTTTGGCTCGTCCAAACTCTGCCCAAATAATCTCCCTACATCCCTCTCCTCCCCCTTGAAGCCTTACATTAGGCAGAAGACTCTCCAAGAAGTCCTTTTGGTTCAAACCAAAGGAAGTTATCAAAATTAAAGGTAACAGTTTCTCTTAAGTTGTTTTCTTTTATTCTACTTCTCCAACCCCTAAACTCTTTTTAATCCTTTCTTTTGTAACAAAACTAATATCCTAAATATACTAGGATGTTTTTATGAGAAGTATTCAAACTACACTTACACACACCTCCATCTAATGGATGAAGAACATAATGTTTCTGTGATGGCAAACTAACGCCTCACGAAACGATGATTGTTCAATTTTCTCCTACCGCCTCTCATGGTGGCCATTATGATGGAACTGTATTTATATATAATATATATTATGTTTATGATTTCCTTATTCTTCTTTAATTCTCAATTATATCAAGCCTTTACGGTTTCCATAGTCGGTAAATATGATAATCTCATTTGAGGAAGTGTGGACTACCGCCCCCTTAAAGTGATGTGATTCGTTAATACCTTATGTGGGATGTATAAAGGATGTAGTTAATGATATTATATATGATATTATACTGGAATTATAATATAATTATGTATCATTATGTTTTAATTCCATTAAAATAAGAAATAGAAATGAAAGTAGCGTTCATGCGTACGTACGGCTTACCGTCTCCATGAACGGTGCGTTTCATTTTTTACCTCCATATGTTATGTAATATTATAAATGCTTGTATATTCTGGATATATAATTAATATATATGATATATAAATCATGATTTAAATTTTTTAAGTAAGTAAATCATGATATAAGTAATAATAACATCAAGAACAACAAATCCAAACACGTATGATAAATAAGATGATTTTACCCAAAACGCTACTTTAACATTAATTTACAATATAATGGGTAATATAAAGTCATAAGTGAACCATATATGATATCATAACAATGAATATGATTCTTTAATAAGTCAATTACATTATTTAAATCATTATACAGGAGGTTTGGATACGTAAAAAAGCATATCAGACCTAAGGTAAGGAATAATTTTGCAAATCTCATTTTTATCTGAGATTGCTTATTCGTAAGTATTTACTGGGGTTATTACTATCATCCATGTCCATGTTTTATAAAATTTTATTCATGTATGTTTAATTTCCTTTTTACCCATTCTGACTTTTACCCCATGGTATGGAAGGAATCTTTCTTTTATTTACCCTACAAGGCACTTTTTGACTTTTCCGACAAAAGTATGAGAAGAATGTTTTTTTAACGTATACGGCATGAAAGGATTTTTACGGTTTTATAGAGCCTTATTTTCATTAAGCTTACTCCAAAATATTTCATGACTATTTTCAAGAAAATCTCTTTCTTTTAAAATTGCATGACATTTTGTGAAAAGAAATTGATTTTGAAGAAGAAAGGATATTTTTCTCAAGAATTCATTTCAAGTGTTTTATCAAAACCATTTTTCCATATAAGATGAAATTATTTTATATTTGTATGTTTCAAGTATAATGTCCCTATGATTTACATGGTTTCACTTTTCTTATGTTGATATATCCATTTGTTTTCCATGGATTATGTGATGATGAGATGATGTTTATGAAACCCATTTTATTCTTTGGGTTATGATGAATGTTTCAAGTTTATTTTGTGGCACAAGTAAGAATGATTTCATTATGAGATGGGTGGGACCTATATCTCCCTAAAATGAATTAGGTAAAGATTTATATCTCATGATATAGACATGGCTGAACGTTAAGTTAAAATGGTTCAGTAATACAGGACTGGAACAAGGAGTGAACTCGATTCAGAAAGGGACTTTGTCCACTAAGATGGTCTTGGCAGCAATGCCTTGGCTACTATGGAAATAATATCATGTGCTTAATGGTTGACACAATTACAAGTTTTATTCCCATGCTATTTTATTAGGATTAATGTTTCTTTATGATCTATGACTTACGTATTGCCATGTTTTATTTCATTGCTCAAGATATTGATGTTTAAACATTGTGTTCATGTTTTTTATGTTCAAATGTATATGGTTTGTTTTATTTTATCCATGATTACCCTTACTGAGCATTTGAGATCACCCCTTTTATATTTTTTTCCCCAGGATATAAAGAAAGGTTTTAGGTAAGAAAAAAGGGGAAGATCTTTATTGGGAAATGTTGAAGATCTTTCACCACGATTAGAAGATTTTATTCTGAGTTTCCAAAGACACTAATCTATTACGGTCCTTGTGTGTCTATTTTTGTTCTGTATTAAGTATTCCACAAAAGTAATGTAATTTCCATGTACGTCAAGCTTCGGGCCTCTACATACATATTCATTTAAATCAACTTTCATAACTAATATACACACCAACATTTTGAGAAATACCTTCCACACACCCAAAACCATTTTAGAAACCACTTTTAAGCAATTAAAATGTTAAGAATTATAAAACAAGTCTGGGATCATATTTTAATAGAAAATATGCATGTCAACACTTAAAGAGAACCTGAAAAATGAAGGAAATACCAACACCAAGCATCACCATCACTTTTCATAGAATTAATATATTATTTGATATAAATAAAAACTTTTTAAAACACTCAAGAATTTAAGGAATTAAATTTAAAGGTATAGGCATAGGGGACCTACCTCAAGGTGGAACCAAACCATCCAATTCGACTCTTGGCGCTTTCTAACTAAAATATGATTCTCCCCCACTAAGCATATGAACCTTCTCATACAAGAAAGGATACCTATCCCCTATGCATACATTCACATGGCCCATGAACATATGCAAGGGGATCCTTATAGGTATGTTTATACACATATACCAGTCTCCACTCACCTGTGTATGCATTTTTATATATACACATAGGTACACCTAGCCCCAAACATGTACATTCAATTCCATAGATGAATATACACGTAACGGGGGAACCTACATGTATATATTTATTTACCTATGCACATGCAAGAAAATTGCCTTAGACCTGGTGACTCGAAACCACAAAGAAGGGACCACGCACAACACATCTAAGTTAATAAATCAATCAAACACTTAATAAAGCATTTTCAAGATGCCTAACAAGACTTTACCAAAAAAACACATTCAAATTCTTCTCTTTAAAATAAAACGCACACTAAAACCATTTGAAAATACATTTCACACTACTTACATAAATCATTAAACCCATTTGGAAACATTATAAGGAATGAACATAATCAATTTAACTAATTCCAATGGTTATGACCCTTTCAAATCCATACTCACATTAAAACCGTTTTATAATATGCTTCACGTCACTCTCACAATTCAAAAACACATTTAAGGTGCACAACAAAGAATCCAACAAGCAACAAAAACAAATTTCTCTTGAAAAATCAACTTTCAACATAATTTCACCTTTAAATATCTTAGAAAATATTCTTTTCACATTTCACACAAGGCATAAAATATATTTAAGAAATTGAAAAATGAATAACACATGAAACATAAACACTTTTCTTTAGAAAACTCATTTTCATCACATGATCATCACAAAACCTTTCCAAATCATGTTTTGCATCAGATAATTAATCCATAAAACTCATTTAAATAATCAAGAAAGAAATAAAAACTCATCCAATAACATAAAATCATGGAACTACCTACCTATGATGAAGAATATTCTAGAAAAAAGGTGCGAAGTCCCAATCGCACCTTGATCGCGCCACAAGAAACCCTAAGAAGCCAAAATATACCAAAAAACCACAAGATTATACCATAAAAGAACCCCATGAATGCGAAGAAAACCCTAGAACAAATGGAGGTATACCTGGAGGGGTGGATACCAAAAAGAGGAGGTGCAGTAGGGTCCTATGAGGGAGGGGGGGGGGGGGGTTCGCGGTCATTGAAGGAGGAGGTCGGTGGGTTTGCGGTCGTTGTCGGAGGAGGTCATCCAAGAAGAGGGGGGAAACGCCGGAAGGGGAGCTGGCCAGGGGGGGTCAGTGCGACGGGATGGCAGAGGGGGAAAGCAGTGTGACACAAATGGAGGGTGGGCTAGGCAGCGCGCTGTCATGGAGAGGGAGGTAGGAGGCCTGGGGTGCGATGATGTGAAGAGGGAGGGTTGGGGTGCGACCAGGAGAGGGAGGAATAAGGGAATGGAATAAAAAGAGAGAGAAGAAAACCGCAACCAAAAAAGTAATATATATATATATATATATTAAATTCCTAATAATAATAATAATAATATTAATAATAATAACCATAATAATAATAATATTAATAATCATAATAATAATATTATAAATAAAAATAATAATAGTAACTTAATGAAATAATAATAATAATAATAATAATAATAAATAATATTACCATTAATATTATTATAAAACAATTATTATTTTCATCATTATCATTATAATTTTATTTTATTTTCATTTTATTAATCATTTTCATAATTAATTATTATTTTTCTGAATACCAGGCAAGTCACATAGTGACTTGGGCAAAACCACACAGTTTTGACTATGCTTAGCCTATGTGATGGATGTTGACAAGACCAAAACACTCAATTATCAGAAAAAAAAACAATATTATAACTGGGACTTGGCCTGAATCTTGAAAAAGTCATCTGAAACTTCAAACTCGTCACACCCGGTCCCTGAACAAAACAACCGCAACCTGACCCGAACCAGGACCAAGGATAAATTAAAACCCTGGTGTGACAATTCTCTCCACTATAAAGCTTTCCATCCCCAGAAATTCACCCCAATATTGTTTAGAGAACTTAAATGGTACACCCTCTTAGCTCAAAGAGGTTCCCAACAAACAAAAAACAAGAGAGAATCAAGGAAACTATCAATAAGGAGGAATGACCTACCAATTGAACTCAGAGACCCAAAATGAAACCCCCGATAAGTGTCACTCACCCCTAAAAATGAAATAACCTCTAGTTTATCAATCAAAGAAAAGGATACTCTCACCATAAAAAATACAAAACCCTGATACAACCACTTTAAACGTTCACTAGAGCTCATGAAGTCCACCTAAAATGAACAAAAAATCCTAATTGCTGGCACAGGTAGGCCCAAAATACTCCCCACCATAAGAAAAAACCTACCCCCGAGGTGGAACCAAGAAACTAACATGGGGAGGCCTGAACGAACTACCCACCATGAAAACTGGTCAGGTTATTCAAACTCGAGTACTTCTCCGTACGGACCAAGAACCCCCACCACGAGGAGAGGGGTGGGAAGGGGCCTATCCAATGGACCAAAAAGACCACCACCAACACATCCCAACGGTTTATTTCCCCCAAAAGAACACAAACCCAACTACTATCTATTTATAAGCACATTCCACATATGGGACATTAAAAGAAGACCCACACTTGGTGGAACACAACCACTAGGATTCTAAGGAAACAAGACGACTATAACTTCTTATAACCAATGAGAAACTCTTACACCCAAACAGATCATAATGTGAAAACAAGGTCCTCCAACCTCTTTCCACCAAACAAGAACAATTAAAACAATAAATCACATTATGATATGATGATTGAACCATCTATTTCCTTACAGCCAGGCTTCATAAACCCTCTGAAAAAAACTTCTCCTTCTAGTGCTACAAAAGACTATACCACGACCTAAACAACACCATCAGACGCAGCGCACTTCAGCATCCATTTTTTCCACTCAGAACTTCACCGAGATAAAGTCTTAGAATATGTGATGGCATCACCCCTCTTTACTTTGAATAATAAACTTTGAGAGGAAGTACACACAGAACACACCATCCTCTAAAATAGATAATTTTAGTATTTCCCAAAGAAAACATACTCTTATTAGAACTGAGGTTCTCAGAAGGGTGTGAAACCTTCACCTCTATCATCGAGTGAGAACATGACACCGCAAAGTGTCACAAAAAATGACCCTTGAAATCACTAGAGACATTTCAAATAGAGGGACCTTAATATGAGTCCCTAACAGCATACAATTACTGCAAGGGGCCATAAATACCTCTTATAACTAGATTCACCAAATGGGAAGCTTAACGTGATCTCTTAGATGAAACCAACAAAAGACCCAAAGGCCCTTTTAAAATAGTAGTCTGCACTAACAAATCCAGATTGCTTCCACTTTTCCCCACTAAAATTTCTTTCACCGCCTCCAGATAGGACCTACAAACTCAACGATGTCGAACTCTATAGTCAAAAACCCAAGCAACCCAAGAAACCAAAGTTTCTTCCAACTCCTCTTGCATCTGATCTCCCATTGTGATAGGATACACTATACCACAAATAGAGAGGTGGATTCATATTCTGATGTCCTAAAAGAAGAAGGTTCTTACACAGATCAACTGGAGGATCCGCCCATAGATAATCACTCGTGGCTGCACTTAAACCACGCACCAACTCTTTATGGGGGCGTACACTAGCTGACGAGGAGACCCAAGAACCCAAAAAACCGATCCATTGGCCAATAATTACACAAACTATCACTAGAACACACGAAGGGAACCACCACTAAGGCTCCCCAAAACACTCCTCGAAATAGACCGCTAACCAACATCAACAACTTACCAAAGAAACACAAGATAGAAACATTACTCAAACAAGAAATCACTTTCAAATCTTACACATCAATTTCAAAATATTTCATTTCACTCAAAACTGTTTTTAGTAGTTTATAAAATCCAATTTTAAATATATTTCCAAAACCTGATTTAACCTAATTAATACTTTCCCAATAATTAATTTTAAATAAACCACATATTTAAATTATGAAAATCCAATCCCGATAAACTCAACCCCATTTAGCAAAACCATCTTACATTTTCAAAAAATATAGTTCCCACAGTTTTCAAAAAATAGTTTTCAAAATGATTTTCCAAAACCCATAAAGATACCAAACAAATTTAAGGGAAACTAGCGCTAATGGGTGACTCAGACATATGGTTGGTGGCCATGTTTTGGTCACACCACCATCACACAGAGTGTTCTAGGATAATATATCTAGTTCTACATGGCTTTGCAGACCCTGTGAGCTCACTGAGACCATTGGCCTACTCCCATTTCATTTCCCAAATGGAGGACAACCACAAAGACCAAAAGACTCAGATAAAACTCGACTTCCCTTGGTGACTTGGGTCCCGTCACAAGGTGTGATGGCCAGGCACCACACTCGTGACCAGAATGCCAAGTCCTGACAAACCTGGCCCAGTCTACCCAGACTCTTTCCTAAGAAACGAGACCCAAAAGAGAGAACTTCTTTAATACCATTTTTTCACAAACCAAGTTGAGTCTACATCCAACCCAGTGCCCGACCCGGTCCGCGACATGGCCCGAAGGGCGTTCCCGATCCCTATGGGCTGAAAACTAGTACCAGGCATCAAGGTGAGATATTTGGGAACAGTTTGGCCCATAAAAAAAGACATATAACTGAATATAAATTGAACAAAACAAAAAAAACACTAGAAATGGAATATAAAATAAAGATAACCAGCTAGACATACATCCAAGTGACCATATGGGTTACCACCAAACATAGAACCACACTCGTCCAAGAGCGATCCAAGACTAGAACCTAAAACTGAAAAGTAAAGTAGGTGTGAGCAGTAAGAAGCTCAGTAGGAAAGCCAGAGTAAAACAACATGCTATTCTCTTACCTTTAAAAAGAAACCCAAAATGTGCTAGTTTGAAAATAAGACATAATAAAATAATATTTTTCATTATTTTCAAATTTAGGTAATAATATTGCATTTTCAAGAAAATAATTTCTCTTCCACTTAATTTTCAAAATAGGTTCCAAGCATGCATTAAAATTTTAAAATAAAAGGATACCAATTTAGATTAAAAAGATGGTTTTTACAAAAGAGGGAATAAGCAGGAAACAACTGAATTGAAAATCATATCACAAGCACCATAGGGAAATACCTAAGTAGCTAGTGTTAGTTGGGGACCTAGGATCATCATACCTCAATGTAAATGTTTCCTATGAGACAAAATGGTCTCTGTTCTCATGCAAAAGACACTAGTAGGGAACACACCCTTAACCTAGTAGTCTCCAACCATCACAAGTATTTAGTTAGTGTTGTAATGTCAATCCTTCTAGAAGAAACCGGGATGAACCACTTTCGTATCATCTATCGTACTAGTCCTAGTCCACCCACCTAGGTACCATGTGGTTTCTATTGTGATCAAGTTGAAGTTCACATTCACACACACCACACCTCCACATTCAAACAAAGGCCAAAAATTTCAATTTAAACACCCCTCTTTACAAAACAACACCTTTGTCAATTTATGCACACTATAGAAAATCCCTTTTTCAAATACCTTTTCCATCACTTACAAAGTTCCCAAATTCCATTTAAAAAAAACATACCAAAATCCATATTCATTTAAATCAAATTTCACAACTAATATACACACCAAAATTTTTAGAAATAACCTCAATACACCCAAAACCATTTTAGAAACTAATTTTAATCATTTAAAATGTTAAGCATTCTAAAACAATCTTGAGATCATATTTTAATGGAAAATACGCATGTTAACACTTAAAGAAAACCTAAAAAATGAAGGAAAGACCAATACCAAGAATCACTATCACTTTTCATAGCATGTATATATTATTTAATATAAAAAATATACTTTTTAAAACACTCAAGTAATTTAGGAATTCAATTTAAAGGTATAGGCCCAGGGGACCTACCTCAAGGTGGAAACAAGCTGTCCACTTCGACTCTTGACACTTTTTAACTAAAATTTGCTGCTCCCCCACTAAGCATATGCGCCTTGCATACATCAAAGGACACCTATCCCCCATACATACATTCGCATGGCCCATGAAAATGTGCAAGGAGATCCTTACAGGTGTATTTATACACATATATCAGTCTACACTCACCTGCGTATGCATTTGTTTATAAACACATAGGCACACCTAGCCCCATACATGTACATTCAATTCCATGGATGAATATACACGTAATAGGGGAACCTACATGTATATATTTACTTACCTATGCACATGTAGGTGAGTCGCCTTAGACCCAGTAACTCGAAACCATAGGGAAGGGACCACACACTACACATATAAGTTAATAAATCAATGAAACACTTATTAAAATATTTTTAAGATTCCTAACAATACTTTACCCTAAAACACACTCAAATTATTATATTTAAAATAAAACCCACACTAAAACCATTTGAAAATACATTTCACACTACTTACATAACATATAAAACCCATTTAGAAACATTAGAAGAAATTCACATAATCAATTTAACTGATTCCAATGGTCATGCCCCTTTAAAATCCATACTCACATCAAAAAAATTTTATAATATGCTTCACTTCACTTTCACAATTCAAAACACATTTAAGGTGAACAACAAAGAATCCAATAAGAAACAAAAACAAATTTCTCTTGAAAAATACACTTTCAACACAATTGAACCTTTAAATATCTTAGAAAATATGCTTTACACCTTTCACATAAGAAATGGAATATATTTAAGAAACGCCACAACAAATCACACATGAAACATAAACACTTTTCTTTAGAAAAATCATTTTTATCACATGCACATCACAAAACCTTTGCAAATCATGTTTCGCAGTACATAATTAATCACAACCACAAAACAGGGAAAGGGAAGCACTGCCCTTTATCAGTGCTAAATAGAAAGCGATGATAAAGGGGTATGCATTTATCACTGATAGTTAAACGTGCTGATAAATCTAACATTTATCAGCACTTTTTTTAGCACTGATAAAAGGTAACATTTATCAGCACTTATTTTAGTGCTGATAAACGATTTTATTCTTAATTTATATAAAATTATAATATTTATAATAAAAAATAATGTTTTTTGTATAGATTAACAATTATATACCAATATTTATAAAAATATACTCTTTATTGTTATAATTATTAATAAATAGATATATATATTTATCTTATATGCCATTTTAAATAAATATATAAGAATATAAATAAATTATTCCGCTGGAACCTTTATCAGTGCTCGTTTAAAGTGCTGATAAAGGTATGTTTTATCAGCGCTAAAATAAAAGCTCTAATAAAACATAAATTTATCAGCTCTTTTTAGCGCGGATAAAGAAATACCTTTATCAGTGCTAAAAAAGTGCTAATAAATGTCTGTTTTATCAATACTTTTATTTTAGTACTGATAAAACATACCGTTATCAGTGCTTTTAATGAGTGCTGATAAAGGTTCCATCGGTTTTTATTTAATAACCCTAATAGTCCCTCCTCTCTCGCATGCGGTCAAGCTTTCGCGGAAGATAAACCAGGCCCCTCTTCCGCCGCGACCTCTCCTCCTCCTATAATTGAAATAGGATTATGAGCCTGTTTGTTTGTAGGAGTGGGGATATATACCTACTCTTTCCCCTCATCCACTTCCATAAGAAACTGGTAGAATTTATGCATGGGTGTGGAAATATGTGCATTCCCCCTAATTTTTTTCAAGATGTATGGGTAGGCTCATTGAGTTTGAATAGGGATATGATCATACTCACTAGATACCACGTGTTGTGTTGGAAAACTTATTATGGGGAAGTGGGGATACAAACCTTCTCCCTATGATCAATAGATCTTAATTCCTAGAGAGACCTCATAGATTCTTGGATCTAAGAGACTAAGGAAGGGGTCTATATTATAGTGCCCTTAACAGGCTTCTAAGGGTTAGTGGTCACATGATGTTGGTGATAGTGGTGATTATTAAGAGCCCTACTGGGTGACCCCTGAACTGAGTTGAGGTCATAGATGACTTCTTGATATTCCTTCCTAAGATAAGGAATATAATGATTATCATTCTCTAGGGATATAATTATGAGTTAATTAATGGTGATGGTTGGTTCCACTTGCTTTATTATAGTTTCCCTATAATGGGGTAGGTTGTGAGGCTTCAATACGTGAAGACCCTCATATGAAACTCCAAGAGTAGGGACTGTACTGTGTTAGTGGTACCCCCTTACCATCATGTCATCCACCTAGTTTTGAGGTCTCTGAATAGGTGATGTATTCCTTTGGATCATGGGGGTCGTAGATTTGGTAGAAATTAAAGCATGGGAACATCTAGTGGATGAAGAGACCTTCACTTTCGATTTAATGGAGCTCATAAGGGGTACCTATATACAAAAATGACCAAAAAAAGAATAATAATTAGTGAATTATTACAAATAAGTATATTTGATTAATCATTTTAACAAGTAAAGGATTCATGTTATATTAAATTTTTTTGTTTAAGTGGAAAACATGAAACAAAATAGCCTGAAATCCTTGGAACACCATTATATTCTCATTGAAGATTTCAAATTGGGTTCACTATTTTTTTGTATGTGACACGAAAATAAAATGTCCTGACATGTGGGGAACCTAATTTATTTAGTTATTAAATAATTTCATTTTGTTTTTATCATTTTTGTTTCAAATCAAAACAACATATCCCGATTATCGGTTATGAGGGGGACTGAGTATGGTAGTACAATATTTCTGTCAGGTTATGATTCTTTTTCAAACAATTTTTGATGGGTTTATTCATATAACTAGAAACACCTAATGTCTCACACATTCGTAAGTTAGGCAAGGGAAGGATGTGGATGATCTCATGAGGAAGATGGATTCATGAGGATGGGTATTAAATATGAAGATAGGTTTATAATTCAAGATGGAATATTACATATCCTATCGAAATAGGAATCAAATTCCACATAGTTTAAGGGAAATAGTTTAAGGTTGTTTGAAAAGATTGTACCATGAAGTTTAAAGTCATGCGATTAGGATGTATGTGTCGTTAAAGGTGTGATAACAGAGGATTGATCAGGGCTTACTCATTTTGGATATACTACCTAGAATAAACTTAGGGATTATACCTAGTAAGGAGGACCTATTGGTCATGGCTTATCCATTGTATGTTCATCTTTTATATTTTAAAATTCTGTTGAACTCGTTCTATAGAATGTGGGTTCTATAATTTCTTGTTATCTTAAGGTGTGTTTAACCATGGTGTGGGTTGATTTCGGTTTTAGTGGGTTCTTGGGGTTTGTGGGATGTGGTAAATGGTATACTTAGTTTTAGATTATTTTATTCTCATGGGTTTCCCCTATTTTATGTTTTCTTTTCAGTTGGAAATCTCCTCTGCTGTGCCCCTCTCCTCTGCCACGAACGCACCTCTGCCGTGTGCTTAAAGACACCTTCACGGTGAGTTTTCTCCTATTACTTATTGGTTTATTCTTATTCTCATGTTATTAATATTTTATATTGATGGTTATAATGTGAAATGTATGGGCTAAACACCCCGCTAAAAATCGTGGCCTTTGGTGGTCCTTGTTTGTGCACTAAATGAATTGCATGTTGGTTGGTTCCTGTTGAACATTTGAATATAAAAATTGGTAATTTATGTATACTTGACTTATGAATGAACGCCCCAAGATGATAAAACTTCTGTGATAACCCCTGAATTAACAAACAAAATTGAATAAGGGATACTTTGTAAAATAAAAAATTGTGATTGTTTGGTTTGTATGGTGTTGCGATTGTGAGCACGATTGTGTTTTTGTATGGTGTTGTGGTTGTTGGCATGATTGACATGCCATTTTTTTTCCATGTTGTAGTTCTTCCACCATTTAATATCAATCCAAACTATACCCATTTCAATGGCACCACCACTTTGTTACTAGTGCAATTCCATTGAATCCTAGAGAAAACCACTTCTAGAGGACACTATGAGACACTTTATGGTGTGAAGATGATGTTTTTCAGATTCTATATATTTTTAAAATATATGGTATGTAGTCTTTTTAAATGTAACATGCTTCACCATACATGGATTTTATATAGATTTAATGCCACACAACATTTATCTCCAAAATTTACACCACATGACTCATCTTCTAACTCAAACTTGAAATAAGTTTCATTTTAAATTTTACATGTCATGTGAACCTAGGTTACACAAAATTTATCTCCAAGACATATACTTCAACATGAAACCATGAACATGCCATGAAATAATGGTAGAACCATATGATATGTGTTTTACTTCACTCACACCATGTATAGATACCATAGATACTTGATGTGTATAGACTATACACCCCTAGTGGTCATATAAGGACTACACACCGTGTATTCCACAAAAATACGATGCATAGCTGGTGAGGTGACTCATTATGTATCTAAAGTACACTCCTTTAGCTCAAGTTGTTCCATATGTCATGTATTTTCAAAGGCATCATGCAGTCTTTATAAGACTAACTTGGAATTAATTTGATATATGTTAGATTAAATCAGGTATCTTATCCATACACGATGTTCACCCTACTGGACACACCATATATATGGATTTCACATGAGTTTAGAAATGGTAGTATACAACCAACCTTGACTGAGAACCCTACACATTGTGTATCCATTAAACAAATTGTGTGCTATGTTATTTTCATTATTAGTATTTATTTTTCACTTAGATGATAGTATTTCATGTATGAGTAGCCCATTATAAATATCTTCTCATGTAGATCACAATAGTATTATTCCCTCATTCATTGGAAATTGCACACGATGTGGTTTGGATATTTTAATTATCTTCACTCTGCTTGAGAGTTGACAAGTGAAAATTGAGATGTTTGGAGAAAATATGGAGTATGGTACTCCCCCATGTTTCGGTGAAGAGTCCTCCATGTATAGGTTTTAAGTACTCCATGGAGATATACAAAAGATAGGGTATAGTCCCCCGTATATAGATAGAGTTCAAGTAATTTTTCATGTTTTGGGGTAGGTTCCTCTATTTCATTGTAGAGGCATTTGTACCATGATTTTTTTATAAAACCCAAACAATGATACTTGATTAATTAAAACATAATATTAGGAAAGTTTGAGATTGAACCCATAAAGACAATGAACATGAATAAAGAATGGATGAATGCTAATTGGTTGACAAAAGAGTATGAATATGGCGTGAAAGAGTTTATCAAGTTTTCAGAAGATCATGCATGTGACCCTTATCAAATCCTTTGTCTGTGTTTACGCTGTTGTTATTCAAGAAAAATTAGTCCAGAGGAGTTGGAAGAACATTTGATCTGTCATAGAATAGATCAAAGTTATACATGTTGGAATAAACATGGGAAAACAAAGAATGTAGGTAGTGGCTCGGATAACACGACGTTTTATGGATCATCTGATATGATTACAAGTGTGAACAGTGAAGACGATCGTATGAAGGGTGTGATTACAGATGTGAATGATGATGAAGATCGTATTGAGGAAATGATAAGGACAGTTGAAGATGAACTTCGTGATTGCCCAAAATTGTTCGATAAGTTAAAGAGTTGTGAAAAAATTCCATTGTATGCTAGTTGCACTAAATATACAGCATTGTCAACCGTACTGAAGCTGTATAATTTGAAAGCTGGCAACGAGTGGAGTGATGCCAGTTTTACGGAACTACTTTCTCTCCTGAATGACATGCTCCCAGAAGATAATGAACTCCCAAGCTGAACATACGATGCCAAACAAATGCTACGATCGATGAGTATGATCTCTGAAAGAATACATGCCTGCCCGAATGACTGTATATTGTTTCTCAAGGACCAAAAATCACTTAAAGAATGTCCAAAGTGTGGTGCTTATCGATACAAGAAAGATGATTCTAGTCCTATGAAAGTTTTATGGTACTTTCCAATCATTCCAAGGTTTAGGGGCCTATATGGAAGTGAGGATACTGCAGGAAAATTGACACGGCATGCAGATACAAGAATTAAAGATGGGAAACTACGTCACCCAAAAAACTCTCCTCAGTGGAAGAGAATTGATCATGAGTATCCTGAATTTGGAAACGAGCTGAGAAACCTTCGTCTGGAATTATCTATAGATGGGGTGAATCCTTTTGGTCTTCAAAGAAGCAGTCACAGTACATGGACGATTATGTTCGTAAATTATAACTTACCACCATTGTTATGCATGAAACGAAAATACATCATGTTATCTATGCTTATATCAGGACCAAAACAACTGGGTAATGATATTGATGTTTATTTGGCCCAATTGATCGAGGATTTGAAAATATTGTGGGATTCAGGTGTTACGTTGTATGATTCTTACAAAAATGAAGATTTCACTTTGAAAGCCATGTTGTATGGGAAGATAAAAGACTTTTTTGCTTATAGAAATTTTTCAGGATATAGAATTAAAGGAACTCAAGGGTGTCCCGTTTGTAAAAAAGGTACACAGTCAATTAGGTTGAAACATTCATTGAAAACCATGTTTCTATGACATCGCAGATTTCTACCCCGATGGCATAAGTACCGATCTTGGACGACATCATTCGACGGAAGTTTAGAAGAACGTACAACACCCTCTCTACTAACAAGTGATCAATTGTTTGTGAAAGTAAAATATTTGGACACTACTTTTGGTAAACCATTTTCGAAAAACCTTATGAAAACTGGTTGGAAAAATAGATCAGTTTTTTTTGAATTACCATATTGGAATTTTCTATATATCAGAAATTTTCTTGATGTTATGCATGTTGAAAAAAATGTATGTGATAGTATCATCGACACGTTTCTAAATGCACCCAGAAAAACAAAGGATGGAATTAAGGCTAGATTGGACATGGTTGAGATGAGAATATGAGAAGAGTTGGCACCAGTGAAGGGTGAAAAACAAACATTTCTTCCTCCTGCTACTTACACGTTTTCCAAGAAGGAGAGATATCAGGTTTGAAACTTCTTGAATGATGTAAAGGTTATAGAGGTTTATTTATCAAATATCAAGAACATCGTGTCAATGAGCGATTTAAAATTAAAGGGTCTGAAATCACATGACTTCCATGTTTTGATGTAAGATCTAATTCCTATATCTTTACGTTGCATTTTTCCCAAGAATGTCAACCATACATTAACAAATCTCTATTTCTTCTTCAAATCTATATGCAACAAAGTTATAAACCCGGTGAAATTGCTAACTATGGAAAGAGAAATTGATGTCATATTATGTGAATTGGAAAT
This sequence comes from Viscum album, assembly GCA_963277665.1. NCBI lineage: Eukaryota > Viridiplantae > Streptophyta > Magnoliopsida > Santalales > Viscaceae > Viscum > Viscum album. The sequence goes on along the minus strand of OY728150.1, from coordinate 1,872,800,013 downwards.
ATTCTTCTTGCCACAATTTTTTGATATGATGGTTCATTTGATGAGATAGATTCGACTATGTGGTCATGTACATTATAGATGGATGTACCTCATTGAACGGTATATGAAGATTTTGAAAGGGTATGTCAAAAATCGAAGTCGGCCAGAGGGTTGTATTGTGGAGCAATATATTGTTGAGGAAGTTGTTGAATTTTGTACCGAATACCTATCTGGTGTGGAAAACGTTGGCCTACCGAAATCTTGTCACACTGAGCGGCTTGAGGGTGAAGGAATTTCTAGAAGAGAGGTTGTCACAATCAATATTACAGATCAGGAGCAGGCTCACCTTTATATTTCTCATAACAGTTTCGACGTTGACCCATATGTTCAAACCCACAAATAAATTCTTAGGTGTTTGAATACTTCTAGGGCTGAAAAATGGATATTAGATACACATAATTGACAGTTTATAGGATGGTTTCAGGACCATATTTTTAAGTAGTTAGAAAATCCCGACTCAATTTCAGAACGACTTCAATGGCTAGATGGAGGAGCAAGTGTGTATGTATTATCTTACAGTGTTTATGAAGTTAATGGTTATACATTTTATACTAATGAACATGATGAAAACAGTACCATGTAGAATAGTGGGGTTACACTTATGGTTGAGGCGATGCATGTTTTCGATGTTAAGGAAAGAAATCCAATTTATGAAAATATGTCATACTTTGGCATCATCAAACGAATATGGGAGTTGGATTATACGAAATCCAAAGTGCCGATTTTTCAATGAAAGTGGGTTGATAACAGGAGTACTGTTAAAATAGATGAATTAGGATTCGTGAAAGTTTATTTTAGTAAGGAAGGGGAGAAAGGAAAACCATTTATAATGGCATCACAGGCAGTACAAGTATTTTATGTTCCAGACCCCACAAACCGAATTTATCAATTGTTCTGTTATCGACCAAAACAACTGAAGGGTCAGATGAAATTTCAACCGAGGATGACCATTTTATAGGGACTTCACAATCATTTCGCAGCGGTCCCAATGCAGATGGAGTTTTGTATATCAGAGGAGACCATAATGAAAGGATTTACATAGTTGATAGAGGAGTCAAATATCTTCAGCCTTTAAAGAAAAAAAATAGAGTACAATAATCAGGTTATTTGTTTATTGTAATATACATTGTTTTACGTTATGTTATTATCTGTTCGCTGCTGATTTTATGTAATCTAAATTAAATGTTAAACCAATTCTACAGATAATGACTTCTACACATGCTGATGCGCCCAATCCCGAGGCACAAAAGATCTCTCAACCAGTTGCTGGTGGTCCTAGTGCAGAGAAACAATAGTTTTCTCAACCAGCTGCTGGTGGTCCCAGTGCAGAGAAACAACAGGTTTCTCAACCTATTGTTACTGGTCCCAGTGCTGAGGTACAACAGGTTTCTCAACCTATTTCTGCTGGTCCCGGTGCTGATGCTAGCGCTCTGTAGGAACATATCGATGATACTTCTGAGGAAATGGTAGGAAATAAAACCCTAAAAGCACAAAAAAAAACAAGAGCTCCATTTTTTGACAGTGTTATCCAAAATCCTTAAGGCAAAATCAAAAGGCATCAAATTTGAGGTGGAATGGAATAAGCGAGGCCAACATGTTAACCCCAACAAAGCCATATTTAGTAGCTACATTGTAATCATCACTCGAAAACGTGTGCCGAATGATGTATAGTCGTGGCACCATGTTGTCACTAGCCTGAAGACACTAATGTGGTAAGAGATTACGGTAACATTATGATATCATTTTTTTTAATTTATTAAAATAAAATAAAATACCAAAAAAATGACTTACTCTTCATCATCCATTGTAGAGTGTATTTATAGTAGATGACTCACACAAGGAATATGTATTAAGAGTTGTAGGAAGGATTCATGGAGGTTTCCACACAATTTTAATGAAATATCATCTTAAAGATGCTGAATGTAAAATCAAGCCGCACCCACATCCTCTTTATGCACATTTGATATCCCAAGGAGCGTGGGATGCGTTTAGAAACCATTGTGGGGAGCAGAATTTTTAGGTACATTATGTGGGGTAATACGTTGTTTGAAGTTCCTTTTATTCATCACTTTTATTGACAATTTTTTATTTATGAAACAGAAACTGAGTGCTGAAAATAAAAAACGCGCAACAGAACCAGCGTACCCTTACCTTAAAGCAAGGATGGGGTACGCTTCACTTGAGAAAAAATTGGTACGTCTTTTAAATATACCGTACTACTTTTATGTGACATAAAACATCACCATAACCATGTTTCTCTATTTATATACAGATTGATGAATCGAAATCAAAATCCATATCCATCCCATGCCATGTTCTATGAAAGGAGGCTCGTGTAAATAAATAGGGGATACTGATAGATGAAAACACACAAAAAGTGTGGAAAAAACGTGTAAGTATGACATAATATAAATTTGATTTGTTTTAAATCACTATTACAATAAAATGACTACTTATTTTTCTATATTTTCTATCTAACATAGTCACAGGAATCAACAACAACCGCACCAGATGCAAACATACTTTCAGCATCTTTGAAGCAGCCAGAACAGTATGGCCGCGTTAGAGGTGCGGGTTTTGGGGTGACACCCCGGACATATTTTCAAAAACAAAAACAAGCGGAGGATCAAAATGAAAAAAAGGAAAATATGCAAGAAAAATTATCAATTTTTAAAGAATAATTACAATACCAAAGAGAGATGATAGCAACATTGATGGGGGATAGGCAAAGAGAAGAAACAACTCAACAACAACCCGTGCGTGATGATCCCGCCCCACCCCCCACCATCTTTGAGGTGAGTCATTCCCCTAAAAAACCTGACTTATCTGAGGTAATCAATGTTTTAATAATTTTTTATTTGAAATGTGATTCACATAGACACTGATACCTTTCCTGTACTAATATTCTACAGGGTGAAAATGACTGATTTATATCTATCAACTCCCACCTATCGCCTTGTAGCGAGGGCTACAGTGTTCAATACACAAAACGACATGCTACACAACAGACAACTTCCAACAGATCATCTTAGAGTGTCAATTAATGTAGTTAATGAGCTGAGTGCCGAGCTACTAGTTCCAAATGACGATGAAGACATTCATACAGTTGAACAAGCTATTGGAACATTCATCACATGGCCGATAATTCTTGTAAAAAAACATGTTGATAAGGAGGTATCCATTTCCAATTTATTTTTCAAGCTGGACCTTTAACATTTAATGAAAAAAGGTTTGAATCGATGAATGTTATTACAGAACGACAAAGAGAAGGGGGCAAAATGAAATATCAGCTCAAAACTATCCTAAGGATCAACCAACCGATTGAAATGGTCTACTGAGAGCACCTTCATCCCGCCCATTATATATCCATAGTTAATATCATTACAGGCTCATGTGGATACAAAGTTTATAGACGACAATGCTCACACAGTTGATTTTGAAAAAAATATGTATGGAGAAAAAGCATCAGATTTCATTAGTGCTGAAAATGTAAATGAAATCCCCAAGTATGAATGGCTAGGCACCTCAGTTATAAATGTATACATGAGTTATGTTTTCATGATTTGATTTTACAAAAGCTGATATACTCTGATAATTAGGACTAAATACATTTTATATTATTTGCAGGCGTATATATGAAAAACAATTGAAGGGATTTCCCCATGAACAAAAATTTTGACTCATTAGTCATCACACCACCTCTTCAAAAGACGAAATAAATTCTGATAAAGAGGCTACAATAATGTCATCCCTGCTCAAATCATTTGAAAACAAAATTACGAATGACAGACTCTTTTTAATACCAACGATGCAGGGGTAAAACTCTACAATTTAATCATATCAACTATATTTTCATTTCTTTCTTTACTTATTCCTTTTTTTATTTTTAGGTAGCATTGAATGCTGATTGCAGTCAATTTAAATACTCCAAATATTTATTTTCTAGATTCAATGCATGGATATCCAACAAATCGACCACGCATGATGGTGTTTGTTAATTTTTAATACACTAGATCCAAAATTTTAAAACTAAACATATAGTTATATAATTTATGTTATATTTTAATGAGGATTCTGTTATGATAGGGAGGTGCATCAATATCATCTAATGCATGGAATGAATCCAGGGCCTAAGAATAAGAATGCCTACAAGATATACAACTGGAAAAGTATCTTGGTATATATAATAACATTGCACTATCCAAACACATATAAAAAAATTACTTATTGTTGTCGATGTTTCTGCAGTGTCTAAAACAAACAAACAGAAAGGACTATGGTTATTATGTTTGTAAATTTATGAAAGAGATCGTATTTCATCAATAAACTAGCATCCTTGATGAGGTATTTTCGAAAATAATTATGAGTTCATTTAAAATATTTATTATTCCTTTGTGTATTTATATTTTTTTAGTACTACCATGACTATAACAAAAACTCATATTTAGAAAATGATATAGATGTGTTTAGAAACAAATGGGAAACATACTTGATGGAAGATTGTACACAAATAGGATGAAAGTGAATTCCTACTACTTTTTTTATCCATATATGATCATTAATATCTACCTTTTTTACACTTATTGAGCATATATGATCACCCTTTATTATGTTTTATATACCTAGGTTTTAAAGAATGGTTTTAGAAATGATTTGTCTTTCTAGTAAATCATAACTCATTGGACTACACTGGTCGATAGTGTGAAAGTCGACCAATGCATAGTCATTCAGTCCACTCATGAGCATATTAAAAGCTTGATGGGAACAAATATCTTGGATTTTCAATTTTATAATTTTAGTTTCCCTTATATGTGGGTGGGGGGTGTTCAGGAGGGAGGGGGTGTCCAGGAGTGGGGGGGGGGGTGTCCATGAGGGGGTGTGTCTAGGAGGGAGGGGGTGTCCAGGTGTGAGGGTGTCCAGGAGGGGAGGAAGGGGGTGTGTTCAGGGGGGTTCCCATGAGTGGGGTGTCTAGGAGGGGAGGGAGGGGGTGTTTCCAGAAGGGAGGGGTGTCCAGAAAAAGATCCATTTAATTCCATTCAATACTGATAATATAGAATGGGTAGATCACTTATAGAGTACCCTAAAGTGGGTCTGTAGTGAGGCATCAAAAGTTACAACCAACCAAACCAATTCCAAGCCCATGTAAAGGCCCAAGAATTATATTCTAGTTCAATTTGAGGCCCAATATATCTTATTTAATGTCATAAAGACCCAACATATGCATCATTTACCTTTCTCACATTAGATTTATGTGAAATTTCGTTTCTATTCCTCCAATATATTTTTTGTTTGGTGTTTTTCCTTGATTTTTTAAACTGTATCTCTTCAAAATATATATGATTTTATAATTCATATTATTGAATGATGGTGTATGATTAATATTTATTCCATTATCAAATAGATGATGAAAATATAGTTGTATAAAGAAGGTTATTAATGGGTATACACTAAAGAACTAAGAGGGGGGGGGGGGGTGTCCAGGAGGGAGGGGGTGTCCAGGTGGGAGGGTTGGTGGGGGGTGTCCAGGAGGGGAGGAGGGGATATCTAGGAGGGTAGGGGGATATCCAAGGGTGGGAAGGGGGCTGTCTAGGGAAAGGGAGGGGGGTTCTAAGGGGAGGGAGGGGGGTTGTCCAGGAGGAGGGAGGGGGGTTGCAGGTGGAGTGGTGGGAGGGAGGGGGGCTGCAAGGGGAGGGGAGGGGGGGGGGGTGTCCAAGGGTAGAGAGGGGGCTATCTAGGGGGGCTATCTTGGGGAGGGGAGGGAGGGGGTTGTCCAGGAAGGAGGGGGTGTCCAGTAGGGGAGGAGGGGATATCCGGGAGAGGAGGGGGGCTATTCAGCAGGTGGGAAGGCGGCTATCCAGGGAAAGGGAGGGCTGCAAGGGGAGGGAGGGGGGGGGGGGGGTGCCGTCCAGGGGAGGGAGGGGGGTGCTGTCCAAGGAAATATGGACATGTAAAGGTTGTAACAGGTAACAATTGACATTTTATTAAATTATTATTTCATATTAATGTTTAATTTATTTCATTATTGTATTACTAACATAATATTTGTTTTCTTATATAGGTGAAATCTCTTTCCTGAGTTCGAATGATTTGTTCGGAAACAAATACCATGGACGACAATTTTTTAGAGCAGACCATGGATGCAAAAAGGATAAAACATCAATTTTTTTAACTTTTTGTTGGATAATTGTAATTGTAACCAAATTAAACATTGTTTGAAATGTATATAGTAGTGTGTTGTTTTGTATTCATGATTTCAAGTAAATGTATATAGCATTTTTGTTCTTCTGTGCTTTGTGTGTGGGTGTTGTTTGTGCTGTGTGCAGGTGCTATCATATGTGTGCAGGTTCTCTGTAGGCTCTAGGTTTGCACATGTAATTTGGTCTTTATGAGCGTTAATTAAGTGCTGATAAATGGATAATATATCAGCACTCAAAATAGTGCCGATAAAGGTAGTATTTATCAGCACTATTTTCAGTGTTGATATATTATCCATTTATCAGCACTAAAAATAGCACTGATAAATAATACCTTTATTAGCGCTAAGAAAGCACTGATAAAGGCCCACCTTTATTAGTGATTTTTTAGAGCTGATAAAGGGGACCTCCCTTTATCTTTACTGAGATTAGCAACGCTTTTTTAGCACTGTTAAATGTGGTTTTTAGCACTATTATAATCCCTATTTGTATTAGTGAATCCTTATAACTTATTTAAATACTCAAACAAACAATAAAAACTCATTGAATAACATAAAAGAATGGAAATACCTACCTCTCACAAAGAATAGTCTGGAAAAAAGGTGCGAAATCCCAATCATGCCTTGACCGCACCACAAGAAACCCTAGAAAGCCAAAATATACCCAAAAACAACAAGATTAGACCCTAAAAACCCCATATATGTGAAGAAAACCCTAGAAGGGGGTTTACCCAGAGGGGTGGCTATCAGAATGAGGAGGTGCAACGAGGTCACACGAGGGAGGGCGGTGGGTTCGTGGTCACCGAAGGAGGAGGCTGGTGGGTTTTCATTCACCGGAGGAGGGGGTCGGCTGAGAAGAGGGGGGGATGCGTCAGAAAGAGAGCTGGACGAGGGGGTCAGTGTGACGAGATGGTAGAGGGGGAGGGAAACATGATGCGGATGGAGGGTAGGTTGGATAGTATGACGACATGGAGAGGGAGGGAGGAGGGTTAGGGCATGACAATGTGTAGAGGAAGGGTTGGGGTGTGATCAGGAGAGGGAGGAAGAAGGGAAGGGAAGAAGAAAAGAGATAAAAAACCTTAGCCCAAAAAAGTAATTATATATATATATATATATTAAATTCTTGATAATAATAATAATAATAATAACCATAATAATAATAATAATAACCATAATAATAATAATAATAATAATAATAATCATAATAATAATATTAACAATAAGAATAGTAATAGTAACTTAAAAAAATATTAACAATAATAATAATAATAATAATAATAATAATAATATTCAATAATATTACCATTAATATTATTATAGAACAATTCTTAATTTCATTTATTATTATTATTATTATTTTTATTTTCATTTTATTAATCATTTCATTAAATTATTATTTTTTTTCTAAATTTAGGACAGGGCGCACAATGACCTGGGTGAAACCACATAGTTTTTACTATACTCTACCTGTGCACCGGATGCTGGCAAGACCAAAAAACTCATTTATCAGCAAAAAACAATATTCCATCCAGGACTCGGCCCAAATCTTGACAAATTCATCAAAAACTTCAAACCCGTCACACCCAATCCCCGAACAAAACAACTAAGACCTGACCTAGACTGGGAACAAGGCTAAATTGAAACTGAGGTGTGACATTTATGCTTTCCATGTTTTGTAAATATGATAATTTTGTTTGAGGAAGTGTGAACTATCGCCCCCTCAAAGTGATATGACTCGTTCCCACTATACATGAAATGTATAAAGGATGGTTTTATTAAAACTATGATATCTACATGACATTAATATAATACTAGTATTATAATATACATTTATATTATTTAATTATTATTCTTTTAATATGACAAAGAAATGAAAGTAGCGTTAATGAGTACGTACGACCTACCGTCTCCATGAACGGTGAATTTAATTTATTATCTCCAAATATTATGGATTATTATGAATACATATATTCTAGATATATTTTATATTTAAATCATGAATACTATTATGGAGATGATGAACTTTTGACTACTTGGATAATTTACATCAAAACAAGTTCATTTTTGACTCAAGTACCGAATATTGAAAAAACGTCTGATATGAAATTAAACAATTATGTAATTTTTATAACATGGTAATAAGTGATATATAATGAATAATAAACTTAAAAAATGTTCTCAAGCAAGAACAAATTAACCTAAGTTTATTATCCAAGAAAATAAATAATGTACGAGACAAGTCAGACTCAAGGTAAGGGACTTCATCTCAATCTCCTTTCATTGAGGCATATTTTGATAATATACACCACCTTCTTTTATACAATTTATAATTATCCCCTTTGAAATTTAATTTCATTCAAAGGGTTTTTAAAGGAATATTTTTCTATGAAATTTTTTGTTAAACTACAAAAGGAATGTTTTTAACATATATAGCGACAACTTCTCCACCGCCATAACCGTTATTTGATATTTGTATTCCTACGTAAGACTTAATGTTTTTAAAATAGAAAATAAAAACCTTATTTAATTTTTTTTGTGTTTTGTTATTGAAAATTGTTTTTGAAAGTGGACTGACTATTTCAATATCTTAAAATGATTTCTTGTGATTTCAAATGAAATTTTATGAGTGAAATGTTGATAATTGAAATCATTTTTGTGTTATGATTATATAACGGTACTTGAACATTTTAAGGGTGGTTATGTGATAAACCAAATATGGGTGGTTATATGATAAACCAAATATGGGTGGTTCTGTGATAAACCAAAGATGGGTGGTTATGTGATAAACCAATGATGGGTGGTTCTGTGATAAACCAAGGACATGTGGTTTCATTATAACCTCAATTGCATTGGGTATGGAAGTCAACCGTATGACTATTCTCTTTAGTGATATATGTAGAAGTCAATCATATGGTTATTACATTTAAGTATGTTTATGTACCAAGTTACCTTTATATGTTATATGTTACTTTCTATGGGTTTTAAGGCAATCATTTGATTACAAAAAGGGTAAGAAATGAGCTTATATTTATTGAAGTGTAATTACTATTTCTTGAAGTTGAAAAGTATTAATTTATGATAAAGTATTCATGGATTAAATGTTTTCCCAAGACTAATAAATTTTCTTTCTTTTTTTATCCCTTACTGAGTTTTTTATGCTCATCCCAAGTTTTAAAATATTTTTCATAGGTTTTAAAGGAGAATAGAGTCAAGAATGAGATCAAGGAAAATTTATGATGTTTAAACATGAAACGAAACCATGTTTATTTTTTAAATTTTTTGTTTTATGAAAAAAATGGATAGCGAGTAGAAGTGTCTAAATTATAATACTTAAGTTTATATGTATGAGTTATGTCTTAATTCTCTAAAGCTCTAAACCTGAAAAGTTCCTCGATGTGAATGAATGTCAAATTATTGACTTAACTCAAGATTATGTAATGTTTAAGGCTGAGGCATTATAATTTAAACCAACCTAAAGAGGTTTTGATAAGATAGAGTTTCATAACAATGATAATTAATAGTTAAAAAGGGAAGAAAATGGAAAGAATGTGATCCAATCTAAATTTTCATGTGGATAAGTTCATCCAATTTGGTTAGTGTAAAAAAAATAAAACAAATTGAATAATTTATAAAAATATTTTTTTGTATATATATTTTTTAGTCCTGTGAGATAAAATGATGGAATAATATATTAATATTTATTTTATAGAAATTGGAAAAGTGATAGAGTTTACAAAAGAAAAGGTGAAATGTCATAACTTTTATATATTCTATTTTCTTTATTTTATATAAATTTTGTTTTTTATTTATACTTCATTAACAAGGATATACCATATAATTTTTGTAACTATACAATAAATAATGTTCTATATTTTAAGTGAAAAAATAACATCAAAAAATAAATAAAAATGAAAAAACAATAAAATAAAGGAGATTACTACTATTTAGACATGTATACTCAATTCATGTATAAAAATTGATTTAGGAAAATTCCAAAAAAACATTTTAATAATTTATTAAATCAAACTTACTGTAAGTCTCTCATGAAAAGTCTCTATAAGCTAATTGTGGAAAGATGTGGGAAAAAGGGATTATTGTAACTCATGAAGGGAAAGATGAAGAAGAGAATAATAAACAATAAGTTAGTTGAAATAAGTTAATTAGATTTTAAAACAATCAAGTAACAATAATAACTCTTTTCTAAATTATAGTTTAAACCTTGAAATAACAAACAACCCCATGAAGATCCTCAAATGAAAAAAAGATCATTTCCTAGAATTTATGGTAGAGAAAATAAAAATTAAGATGTATTTAAAAAACACATTGATAACATTTTCTACTTCCAATACAAGAAAATAGAAATTTAGATAATATTGATATTTTATTTTCTTAAAATGTAATCCAATTGATTAGAACTTCAAAATTACAATCAACTAAATATTTATTTTTTATAATATTACATTGCATACAAAAAACTCACTAAATATTTTCAGTCATTTCAAACACACAACACATCAGAATGATATACCCTTTTTTCACTAATGTCACAAATTAATATATGGATGTTGTCCTATGATTTCATGTTAATTTGATATCATTTAAAAGTTTTCTACCATATTATTTGTTTTTAACCACCACTTGTTGAGAAATAGACATCCATGGCAGCTAAAAGTGGTTGTGAAAGTGGATTCCATTACATGGGTGACCACTCTGTGACCTCTTTTGGTAGTTGTGGTAAATGAGATCACAAATAACCCTTCTTTATCCACCAATGGGATCCTACATTAATTGGTTAACACCATTAATTAGTTACTGCTCTATTTAGTTTCCATAAGTATTTTTGAAAATACCTCTTTAGTGACTACCAAAGATGACCACCATTTTTTTTCTATTAAATTCTACACATTTATTTATTTATCCATCAATTTTTAAACAACTAATATTATATATATCGGTTCTCAAAAATAATGAAACAACATTTTAAATTATATTATAAACCAACACATATCAATAAAATTAATCACAATATCCAAAACATACATATGATTTTACATAAGTCATAAAACTAGTAGAAAAAAACCATTAACAACCTCAATTCATATATTTAACCAAACAATAACCCCACTCTATACCTTTGAATCAAAATAATTATGATAGATCAACCTTTATAGATTTCATGGTATCTAAACTCAATATAAGGTTAAGGATCCATGCAAAAAGTTTTTAACTTTTACTTCAATGAAAAGATAAAGCATGTATACATAGAAGCAGACACCAAACAAGCTGTATAAGGTTACAAGAAAATAAATCTCATTACCAGAGGTGAAAAAAATGGAGATGTGTATATTATTATATTAAATCAATAAGAAACATATTAATTTATACCCAGTTGGTGTGTTAATCAAAATAAATGAAATTTAAATACATTAATGGGTCAAACTAGGATGTTATTTCATGAACACCACCATGATAATCGTTCTACTTCAAAAAATGAAAATTGAAACAAACCCCACAAAAAGGACTAAAATTATATTCGTAAAAAATATATTTGATTCTATCTTATAAAATCCATTTAAAAAAAACCCAATTTACCATAATGGAACCAAATTATTTCAAAAAAAAGAATATATTTAATTTCCACCCAAACATGCTATTAGAGATCAAAATAGTTTTATTATCTCTTAAATCAATCCAAGAAAATTCTTGCATTCTAAAAATATTTTATTCCATTAAGTGAGTAATTTTAAAATCAAACAAAATTTAATTAATACCTAAAATTATCAAATATGTAATGGTTTTCTTAAAAATCATTACAACTTTGTAACTAAATAACTTTAAAACAAATAAAAAACCATTGTACAGTGAATAAATGGAAATTATAAATCTAATACACTGAAAAATAAAAGAATTAATGTATAATGTATAGATATAAATTTTAAATATAATATAATCCAAAACAATATTCACAAACTTTTAGAATTTTAAAACATAATCAATGTTAGCTCTCCATTGAGAATCTTGAACATTGTATATCCATTGAAATGTTTAAAAATTCCCCTAAAAAAACAAATATCAAAGCCTAATAAAATGAAAAAATAAAAAAAATATTTCAAAGAAAAAATAAAAGTAGATTTTTTGGTCCCAAAATGTGAAAAAATTTAAAAGTTTTACCATTGTTCCATCAATAATTATCATGAAGACACTAGTTAATGAGAAACAAAAAAATCAATTATAACAAGATTCAAAGGAAAAATAAGAACCACATAGTTTTTCAGCACAAGTTTTTTATAAATAAAACAAACACCGTATATTTTTTCAAACTGATTATCAAAATTATAATAACATTTGAAAATTCTGATAACATTGAGAAAAAATACTTCTTATTTTTAAATGAATGTATTTTTCAGGATTAATGTTGTAAAGGGATGTGACAATGGGGATAATCAATAGTCAATCCCTAGCCTATTTCATTGTACTTATTACAATGAAAATAACTTTACATGGATGATGAAAAATGACAATCATAAAAAAAAATATAAATCAAATTGATAAAAACCTACATTAAATTAAAATCAAACCATTTCTCAAAAACATTATAAAAAATGTTGTAACCATTCATTTTGGAAGTGGTTCAATAAAATCAATTCTACAAAGTAGGTTCATGGGGAAAATACATGGGCTTATGACCATAACACAACTAATTTTCCCACTACACGTAATAATATTGAAGTCCACATGTTCCAAATTATCCTTTTTTATAGGATCCCTAAAAAACCATAATGAATTTGAGACATCAACATCACATTTAAATTATAAAAGGAAATAAACCTACTAATAAATTAATGACCACTACATATAGTAAAAGGGTAATGAAAACATACACAAATAGGTTACCTGATTTCAAAAACATTGTTGGTTGGCATCTCTTGACAACTACACTTCCTATTAATTTTTTTTTCAAATGATAAAATATATATACAATAAAAAGTAAATTCATAATTCCCATATAAGAAACTAAAAAACACGTGTAACCTCATTTGTTAAAAAATAATCTATATCTGGTTCATAACCTTGAATAGAGATATGGATGATAATAGATAATTAATTGTAGTAATAAATTTAAAATTTATGCACACAAGCACCCATAATGCACTCAAAATAAGAAATTTGTGATTTATATGGATAATAAACTCAATGATTCAACCCTCATGAACTGTAATAAAGTTGATTAATCTCATTTCCCCACTATATGTAATGTAATTGAAGTTATAAGGTATATTAGTGGATATACCCATTAATTAGTGGGTTTGTACATTTCATTGTCACCCACTACACCTTCTTTGTTTTATGCACATAATAATATTTACAACACTCTATTTTTTACTATAATAATAATGGGGGAGGTGTGGTGCATGATGATGCCTGAATTGTATAGTTTAATGAAAAATTAAGAACATTGTGTTATGATGCATGAATTGTAAAGATTAATGTAAAATTTAGAATATATTGGTTCTATAAGTAGTAAAGGTGAGTGTGCATATACAAAATATAAGCTAATATATATAGTGATTAAAGTAAGTGGCACTTCTTGTGTTTCATCTATCATGAGAGGAAATTTTATCATGTTTTTTTGGAAATAAAGGGGGTATAGAGATGACATCCCATACCAAAGGGCTAAACACACTGTAAATCCACGAGAAGAGAAAAAGAAACCAAGATATCTCAGCCACCTGAACCCATGAATGAATCATTGAAGATGATACAAAATTCCATAACCCATTATTAATTTATCAAAGATGACATATATGTAACCATATTACCAAATGGGATAATTAAATTACCCTTATAGTTCTAAAAATAGTTTTAATACCTGATATAGAAGATTTAAAATAAGCATCAATCCCTACAGTAGTGAAATTAGAAACACCTTGTACGTGAAATGAGAAATATAACATCCAGGTGTCCAAAGTCTTCCAAAAAGGACATTTTTCTTATGGAATGATAAATGAAATTAAAAATTCAAAACAAATTTCATAGCTTAAACCCATGTTTTGAATGTGCGTATACATATTTCTTCTTGTTATCCAATAATTTGACATTGATTTTGAACAAGTGAAATACTATCATGTAACATCAATAAAATGTTTTCAGTGAGGAATTAATGTCTACGACAAGATACAAAATGAAGAGTAAAAATGTGAAAAAAAATTATAATGAAAAATTTAATAAAAACCAAATCTATTAAATATACCAATATCATGATGAAAAAATGACCTTAAAGGTAAAATTCATCATCTTAGACCAACAAATACTATCTAATTGTGATTATAGAAAAAATTTAAGGCCTTTTTGTCATCAATTTATGAATACTTCTTATAAAACTTATCACATATGTTATTAAATTTTTAAAAACAAATAATTAGTTTTTCCATTTCTAAAAAATCACTTATACTTAAGTAGTTTTAATCATATGTTTTCAAATCGAGTCATAGGTTAGAAATCATGATGTTGAACTCACCTCTATAACCTCTTAAACTACAAAATAATCCCTATGAAACAACAAAAATATTTTGCGAGTAATTAGATATAAAAATTAATTATGTAATGAGAATAAATTTATCTATAGAAATGTTCTACATATCATAGTGTACATTTCACTAAGTATTATAGTATAAACAATAACTATGAAATGGAAATATATCATCCAAAAAACAAATTAGGAAGAAGTATAATAGAAAACTGAAAAATGATATGATGGATATCTACAATCCCAATTCATTAGAAAAAAATATCAATTTAAATATTAATTCAATAATTCAATTCTAATCTATTCCTCCCATGATGTATGCAAAAATAAAAAAACTCAATATAAATTAAAATTTTACACAAAAAATATACCCATTTTGAATACTATATAAAATAGATAAGGATAAAATCATTACGAGAAAGGTTAATTAATTAGCCCTAATTTTTGGTCATTTCATCCAAAACTTAGATATCTTATCCAAATAGAGTTCTACAAAAATCATAATTCCTAATTAAAAAGGGAGGAAAATTGAAATAAAATGATATATTCTAAATTTTCATATGGATAAGTTCATCCAATTTTGTTTGTGTAAAAATATAAAACAAATTTAATCATTTCTAAAAATATAGGTTTTTATAAAGATTTTTATTATTATTATATAAAAATATGGAACAATATATCAATTTTTTATTGAGAAAAAATTGGAAAAGGGATACAATTTACAAAAGAAAAGGTGTAATGTCGAAGTTTCCATACCTTCCATTTTTTTATTTTACTTAAATTTTTTTTTCTCTTTATGATTCATTAACAAGAATATCCCATCCACTTTGTGTAACTTTTCAATACATAACATTCTATATTTTAGGTTACAAAATAAAATATAAAAAATTAATAAAAACAAACAAGTAATAAATGAAAGTATATTAATGCAATTCAGGCATGTATGATCAGCTCATGTACAAAAACTGATTTAGAAAAATAGAAAAAAATATTTTTATAAATTTATAGCATCAAACTTACTATAATCCTCTTAAAAAAAGCCTTTAAAAGTTAATTTTAGAAAGATGTGGGAATAATGGATGATTTTATCTCATAAAGGGAAAGATGAAGAAGAGAATAATAAACAATAAGTTAGCTAAAATAAGTAAATTATATTTGAAAACAATAAAGAAACAATAATAACTCTATTAAAATTTATAGTTAAAACCTCAAAAAAATATACAACCCCATAAGTATCCTCAAATGAAAAAAAATCATAATTTCCTAGAATATAATATAGGGAAAATAGAAACTAAAATAGAGTGAAAAAATATACATTGTTAACATTTTCTACTTTGAAGGAGGGGAATTATAAATTTAGATAATATTAATTTTTTATTTACCTTAAATGTGAGAAAATTGATCAGAATTCTCAAATTCTAGCCAATTAAATATTTATTTCTGAGAATATTCCATTGCATACACAAACTAACACACTAAATATTTTCACTCAATGCATAATAGAAAATATTTTCTACTAATGGAAAAGAATCATTATTTTTCATCACAATAATACAATAATTTCTGATGTTCCTATACTACACATGAAAATTTATTTATAGTTTATAATATATATTCCATACAAAAAATAATAATAAAAATGAACCAAAATCTATCAAAAGGATATATTATAAGATATAAAAATAAATTACAAACACTTGATATGAACAAACCTTATTCATGTTCCTACATATGATGTTCAATGTCATCAATATCAAGAGATTACTACAAAAATCCCTTCAACCTTAACTCCTGAAAATATACATATTCAACTGTATCAAATAGAGTGGCAAGCAGGGGGCCATGAATGGGGGAAAATGGGAGATAGAGAGGCACAAGTATAGATCAATAGTGTACCTTGGAGAAGGTGGTAGGAAAAAGGTGTCAGCAAAAGATTATTTTGATGGTTTAGTGGTTACATATTGGGAGGGGGTGACATGGAATTAGGTAACAAACTATAGTGAGTAGAAGGTGGTGGTCACACTATGATTCTCTATTCATTCCTACTATTTTACCACTTTGTTAAACTATTTTTATTTTAAAAAATCCTAATTTAACAATTAGTTGAAATTATCATTTTGTTTAATTAGTTAATGTTAAATTCAGTTAAAAAGTGTAAAATTTACTTGTTTTAATGTTTTCATGGTAGGTGGAGGTGATTTGGAGTGCTATAGATGAAATTGAAGCAAAATTATCCAAAACTGCAAGGAATCCCAAACAAAAATATCCACTGATTTTCACATTTTAAAATATTTATACATCTAATTATGTTGAAATTTTTTGGATAGATATATAAAATTTTGGGATACAACTATTTATAATACATAAAAGTTGAATCCATTCATAAGATGACATGAAATATTTCATCATTAGATGGAATCTTCACTGTTCACTATCATAAAGTCACTTCTATAATTTGGAAATATATCAAGTTATAGACCTCCAAATTCTTCCAAGTTTTTAGTGGAGATAGATGAGAGGTTTTACTAAAAATTTATATATTTTTTGAAAATAAATATTATGCTTTCCTGTAACCAAAATTTGGGTTCCATGTGGAATTTCAAAAATATGGTTCCCAAAAATCACCTTCCACTTTGCCTATAAAATGTTACCTTGGGAACATCATGTGGAGGTTTTATTAGAGAGGATGCATGATTCCATTTTGAATAGTGATTAATTATTTTACATCAATAATATGGTTTCCTTCCCTTCCATGGGGTTCTATACCATTTGTGATTGCCAATGAAGGAACTTGCTGTGTATCCAGAGTTTCAATTATGTAATAAAAATATTATTATTTTAATTTCAGTATGTATGTTGTTTTTTATATCTTCTTATTTTTATTTTTTTTTAGTTTCTTACTGAAATGTCACACTTTCACTCAAATGATCATGTTTGGGGATCCCCACTCAGGTGATTTTCATACATCACCCATCCCCTCTTTCCCCCTTTTCAAGCACATGTTTATGTGGTTCATATTGATAGACTAAACTCAAAATAACACCACCATAGAAACGTACATTTATGCCATGGTATCATAAAAAAATAACACAAAAACTTGAGAGATATAAAAAGTTCATTGTATGTTGTCTTGGTAGCGTGGTTATGACTTTAGGTGGAAGTAATATAATTAGGATATCATTGATGAATTACTTTTAATTTCTAACTAATCCCTAGGAGGTCTCCTAGTTAATATCTTATACATTTCTAGACCCAGGTAGAATAAACCAAGGATTAAAATTATTTAAATCATTTCTAAAAAAAATAAAACATACACATCAATGTAATTACCCAGGTCGATCATGCATGATTCAAGACTTTTTTTTTACATTATTTTCTCACTTTAATTTTTATCAATTTTTTTATTTTAAATAAAACCCATCATTTATATTTTCATTTTAACTAATTATAAAAACATTAAATTTTATCCCTCATTAAGCACTCCTTAAGATATGACCTGGTGTTGTTGCTATATTATAGTTAATCTATGTATAGAGAAGTAAAATAATTTGACACATCACAAAACCATGATCAAATTTTGGCGCCGTGCTCGAGGAGAACTGATGGATATATGAAAAAAAATAATTTTTTGTGTATTTTTTTCAAATATTTCATATATATATTTTTCATTTTTTAAATAATATCTCTAGTACAATTTTATAATTATTTATGGGACTACTGGATGGTAAAGATAAACACCCAAACCAACCAAGAAGCACCTCTTAACACTCACTCCCTCTTTCTTTATTCTTCTCATATTTTCCCCTTTACATTTTATTTTCTCATTATAAATAAACATGGAAAAATCTCAAAACCATTATCAATACTGTAATAAAATAAAAAAATTCCAAACATGCTTATTATTTGAAATTTTATTTAATTTAGAAGATCGATTTACCATCGATGAATCTACCCAACTTATAAAATACAATTCCTCATCTGAGGATGATTCACATGGGTAGACTAATGCGTTCATAGATATATGAATTTATTTTATTCAATCATTAATCTAATACACCTATATTAAGGATATAACTGAGATATCTATCATTTTTTCTACTTTACCCCCATTAAATCATGATCTTGTATTGTTTGACCTTTTATGATATTGTGAAAAATAATTTAATTGGGAACCTGTTTTCGTTCTTGGTATTGGCCAGAATAAATGCATAACATTTTCATTAATTATTGATAAAAAACTAGGGAAGAAAACCTCCCCACTAAAAAAATATGATTGTACATTTTAGTATATAATTAATATAATATATTTATTTGAAATAAATAAATACATGATGTGTAGTGTGTGCATTAGTTTTTATTATTTTAATTGCATGATCTGTGGTATTTTCATAAATATTAAAATATAAAAAAATAAATATAGAACCCATGATAGGTTTGGATCAGCTAGCAAGGTCACAACCTGGGGTCGAAAAGACTTGGGTTTTAGTCCTTACAGGTGACTCAATTCTATACTTTTTCTTAAAAAACCAAACACCGTGTATATTTTTATATATTGTGTGTCATATGCATTTAGTTTTTTCATAAATTATAAAATAATATAAGAATAAATTTACAAATGAAGATGGGATTGAGTTAATGGGAATAATCTTTTTCCAGAGTCTAGGAGACCCGGGTTCGAGTCCTTCAAATCTCCCAAAATTCATCCCTTTTTAAAAATTAAATCCACAAAAAATGTAAATTCTTTCTTGTCATGTTGTGTGTGTTCTTTTTTATAAAAATATACATTAAATACTAAAAAATAATAAAATTTCAAATGAATTTTTTTCATCTATGGTTATGAAGTTATGATCACCGGATTGAACCCCACCACAAGAATCATAGAAAGTTATATTCCTTGATGTTCCATTTAAAAAGTACACACCATATATATATATACTTCACATTATGAATTTTTTTCTTAATATTAATTTTAGGTTTTTATTTTCATGCAGGTAAAAAAAATAAATCAACCTCACATATAAAGGTTGTCTCATTTTTTATTTTTGTCTCATTTCTTGTTTTTATAAATAATAATAATAAATAAATAAATCTATCTATGAGTGAAACCCACCAGGTTATATCCTTCCTTCCCATATTATATTTAATTACAATGAGGACATAATAAATTCTAGGTGTAGGGTGTATACTTTCATGAGTTTATTATAACTTTTTTTCACTTTTTTTTCTTTTTTTATTTCTACACGGTATTCTTAAATTTTCACCCATATTATTCAATTTTCATCTTATTATGTGTGAAAATACTCATTTTAAACACCCATATAATCATGGAGTCTTTTCTTAAAATGTATTTATAATTTCATTATTTTATATTGTTTTAACATTTAATGAAAATATACTTCACGGATGGCATGTTAGTTTGAGTAAAAATTTATCATTAATGGTCAATTTTAGTATAATTGATTATTTTTCAATTATATGATCGATTGTATTTCTATAAAACTATTGAGATGTTGATACCTTCTATGAGGATAGTTTATGGGTTAATTATGTAATTTATTATCTCTATATATCATTGTACTCAACCATGAAGTGTAAATATTTCTTACTCTATTGAAGGTAAATATAAGTTAGATTAATGTTACTCCATTTTACAAAATTATTTTTCTATAAGTTTATTCCTAATACGATCTATTTAATTACAGTGCTATATTGACCTATGTATGTGTATCTGTTATCTGACTATTATACACCTTCAAAAAAACCAAAAAATAACCACAAATAAATAATGATGGTAGTGAAGAAATGTAAAAAATATGGGGATACCCAGGTTAAGAGATTAAGGTTTTACTTTCAAGAATTCTTAAGCGAGTGGGTTTTGAAATTTGATTTCAAAGGGTATATAAAAGGTTCAGTGGAAAGAATCAAGTAATCCATTTTTTTAAATGATCATTATTTACTAAATAAACTATGGGAAGATAAACATGAAATGGTTCCACACACATAAATAGGGATTAAAATAGAATTTTTTACTTATTAATTTCTTTTTATGATTATTATCTTTCATCTCCCTGACCTTTGTTTTGATATAATTTATGAGACTCCCATTTCCATGATTACTGAGATAAAATCTTTAGTGTGGTTCTTTCTTTTATCATATTGCTATTATGAATAAAATTTATATGAATGTTAAATCTTAATGAACTAGGGAATATTTTCATGAATCATTTAATACAATTTTATTTTTCATAGGAGTGAAAATTTCTAGGTGTTGGGGTGTGATCACATTGTGAATCACTATTCTTTTCCACCCATTTACCACTATTTTAAACTATTTTTGTATTAGAAATATAGATTTAATAATCAATTGAAATTATCATTTGGTTTAATTAACTAATTTTAAATAATTATAAATGGATAATTTTATATGTTTTGATGCTTTCATGGTAGGTGGAGGTGATTTGGAGAGCCCCAAATTAAGTGAAAGAAAAACAGACCATAACTACATGGAATCCCAAGAACACATGTTCACTAATTTAATTATTATAAAAAATATTCTCATCCAATTTAGTTTAAATTATGTGGATTGATCCATATATCTATAGCATATAAATCCTTATAATACATTAAATCCAAATTCATCTATATGATGGTCTGAAATGTTGAATCATTGGAGGGAATCTTTACTATTCATAGCCACATGGTTACTTCTAAAATTTGGACATATATCTATTTATAGGCCTCCAAACTCCTCCAATGTTTTAGTAAAGATAGTCATGAGGTAGGGATATAATTTATTAGTTTTTTGAAAAAAAATATAATGATTTTTTCAAGCCCAAATTGATGTTCCAAGTGGTATTTTGAAGAGAGGATTCCCAATACCACCTTCCACATTTCCTATAAAATGATACCCTAGGAACCCCATATGGGGGTATGATAGGATAGTAAAGGTACTATGATTTAAAATAGCGATCAATGATTTTACATATATAATATGGTTTCCTCCCTTTCCATGTAGTTATAAGCTCTATGTGATAGCCCAAAAAAGAAATTTATATGTATCCTGAGTTTCATTTTTGTAATAATTGTACAATTTTTTAATTCTATTATATAGATTATTTTTACCATCTCCTTTTTTTCTTTTATTTTGAGTTGTATACTAAAATTACACACACACACTCAAATTACCATGTTTGTGGATCCCTACTCATGTGATGTTTAATAATTCATTCATCCCTCTATCCCTCATTTCAGGCATGTGTTCATGTGGTTTATATTAATTTATTAAACTGGAAGGAACCCCACCATGTCCATGTCCATATATGTCATGGTATCATAATAAACACATCATACATAACTAATTGACATAGTGAGTTGTTCCTATGTTTCCTTGGTGATTTTGGTTATAACATTAGGTATAAGTCACATCATTAGAAGATCATCAGTGAATTAATATGAATTTACAACTAAACCCTAAGATATATCTTAGTTGAACTCATATAATATGCTTGATCTATGTGGTATAAACCAAGAATTAAAATTATTTAAACCAATTCTATAAAACAATGAAGGATTAACATTAAAGAAATTACCCAGGTAGATCATGCTTGATCAATGACTTTTGATTTCAAATTATTTTCTCAATTTAGTTTTTATCATGTTGTTTATTTTAAAAGAAACCCCTCATTATTATTTTCAGTTTAATCAATTATAAAAACTCTTAATTTTATCCCCCACTAATCGCTCCTTGGGAGAAAACTTAGGGTTTCTTATATACTGAAGTTAGTTTTAGTATAAAAAATAAATTAATTTTACATGTGACAATAACACGATTAGGTAGAGATTGTGGGTGATGGTTAATAGCTAGTGGAAGTTGAGTTGGATCATATAAGGGATTGTGTTGGTGGTTATTGGGTGATACACAAGGGTGGGAGGTTACAAAGGAAAAATAACAGTGGAATGGGTGGGCAGAAAACAAGAGTGGTGGGTTGTGGGTGTAAGGCTATGAGTGACTAATAGAGGCAGTGGAATATGGGTGGGTGAAAAACATGAGTGGTTCATGAAATGTGGAACAATGTGGGAGGTAAAAGAGGGTATACATAAGGTTTGTTATGGGGTAGAGAATATGAATGTTTAAACACAAAACATGAATTTCTTACTGAGACAAAACATGAATTTTAAATTAATAGAATGTACTATAGGTATAAAACAATATAAAAATCAATATGAATTTCTTAAATACACATAAAAGAAAGTATATAATGTATATAACATGATCAAAATAACTATAATATGAATTATGAAAACAAGAATATGAAAAAAAATTATCATATAGAATTTACCTACACCAATCAGACAATGATCTTAAATAAACACAATATACTCTAAATAACTAGAATATGAATTATTAACTGAAAATATATGAATTATAAATTAAATAATATGTATATAAGATAAATTTAAATAATTCACAAAACATCAAGTCTAAAATATACAAGATAGTGGAGAGATGATTTTGTAGTGAGGAGTTAAGATGGGAATGGTAGGTCGAGGTAGCTAAGCTCCTACCAATAGGCCGAGGTGGCTATGGTAGGGTAGAGAAGGTTTTTCAATGGATGTGAAGAGAGAAAATGAGTGTTTTAGGCTATGGATACTAGGAGAGAAGGTTTCTATCTAGGATGATAGAGTTGTGGATAGGAAATTACTAGCTAGGATGATGAAGGTGGCAGAAGTGAGAAAATTAAAAGGTAGTGGAGGTGAGGCGATTCAGGGGGTGGGGGTGGGGGTGTCAAGGGAAGGATGTAGAAGAAAGGTTTAGTGTGTGAAAGAGATAATTAATAAATAAATTATACATGTGATGGATTTTTCTATGTCATATTATATTACTAATGTATATTATATATCATGCCTTATTCCACTAAGTCATAGTGTATGGTTTACCATGTCGTAAGGTGGAACTTCCCATGTAAGTCATAGTGTATAAATTTCCATATCATAAAGATGTCCATTATGTTCAATTTTTTTTGAAACCAAATGATAATTATTATTATTCAATAAAATATTCCACATTGTCTATCATTAATGACCATTTCATGAGATGAAATGGATGGAGTAGTAGAAGGGTTTCCTGAACTTGTTGAGTTATTTAGTCTTATATTATAACACATAAGTAAATTCTTGAACTCTCAAGGAGTGTCCTTTATGGTTTTATAATGATATTTCTTCTATGTGATGGTGGTAATGAAATTCTTCTTGGAACTATTCATTACTCTCTCCACCCAAATATCTCTTCATCGTTCATATTTTACTTAGAGAGAGGTATTTACATACCTTATATGAAAGTATGAACCCACTCATGTGATTTAAGATTTGATTTCAACCCTTGTATACCTCCAAAGGAGGTATTTGTTTTATTACCTCTACTATGATCTTCAAAAAAATGGATGGATATTGTTATTATTGAAATCAATGGTGTAAGGGATGCACCATGATAACTTCATTTATAGTTTATGAATGGTTTTATTTATCTAGAACAATTGATCTTGTATTTGGGTTTCTATATTACTTTTTATCTATTTAACAAGTGTTTTTTAGATCCCTTTGAAAACCTGAAGTGGTTTTAAAGACTTATAATTCATTTAGATTCATAAAATCCTGCTAATAAATTAATATTTTAAATTCTTATGAAATTTCATACTACTAATCAAAAAAATTTATTCAGGTATTTGTTCTTCCTGGTTGAGTCACAACTTACAATATGGTATTCATAAGCAAAAAATTGGTACAAAACTCTTAGTTCTATATTTTTAATAGAATACAACTCTCAAATATCATATCCTACAATATCATTTCACCATGTTTCCAAAAAATAGAGTATCATACCACCTTTATGATATCTCTATAAATCATAAAATACAATCAATAATCATATTCAGTGATTGAATTATCAGCCCTAAAATATGACTATCAGTACATAAAAGTTTTTATATATTGTAGGCCCTCAATCATAGCCTATGATTCCCCCCAAATTTCTAAATATTATTGGTGAATAAAGACTTATTTTTTTAATATTTAATTATATATTGAGTTAAATAATTTATAAATTATTTATAAATTACAATAAAGGGTATTTTGAGAACTTTATTAATTTATAAATATTTCATAATATTAAGTGTTAACATTAAAAATACCTTTTAATTACATGACATGCCTTATGACTAATAAATAAAGTGTTTATTCAGAATTCATAAGGATAATTTATAAAGTGTTTATAAATTGAAAAATAAGGATAAATTTAAAGTGTTTATATTTTAAGATTATGAATTGTTCACAATACCTAATTTTAATTATTTAAATTAAAGGCCTTATTTGGGATATTATTTTGGATACATCAAAATAAGTTTTGATGATTGATTTGATCAATATTTAAATAATGTTAAGTATGTGATATTTATTTTTTTTGCAAATAGTTTCATATATAAATTAAAATGATAAATATTTATATTTCACTTAGTATCATATATTTAATTTTAAATTCTATATAATTCATAATATGAAGGATTTTATATTATGAAATGAATATAAAGTGATTATATTCAAGATTATGAAATGTCCATAATAAATGGATAAATTATAAAGGGTTTTAATTTTTTTATGAATTATTTATAAGTGTTTATCTCATGTTTAACTATGTCAATTGTTAATTTATTTAGAAGTTATTATCTTGTTTATAATTCATTGATATAAATTTGTTTATATTATGAATATTTGTATGATTTAGTTTAAGGTTGTTAAACTGCTTCTAAGATTATCATACATGTATCTAAGGTGTTTCATTATAGGTATGTGATAGAGCAAATATTTTCAATTAATTTATATTGAATATCATTGTTTTAAACCCAAAAAATTGTTCCTCTAAGATGAATTGTTTCATTTTTATGATAATGATGTTATTTTGAGCTGAATAGTAAAAATTGGCCATTTTGGATTTTTAACAGTTTTACATTATTGCGGTAGATTGGCCATAACATTATCTACACTGATCCAAATTGCAAAATTATTTCTTTTTCAGATTCTACACATCCAGGGATTCATTTAATATATTTGGACCAAAATCTGAATCGGCCATATGGAAGCTCAAAAAAATCTCACAAGTTGGCTCAAGAAAACTGTTTTCAGTTCTGCCTAGTTTTGATGTTGGATCCATAACTCATCCACTGTGGGGCCAAAGCTTGTGAAATTCGGTGGGTGGACGCGCAAGGAGTTTTGGAACATCTTTTATGAAGGAATCACCGAGTGAAGTTTCCGTTTATGGTGCCATTAAATCACCCTAATCCGGAGGAGTTCGTTTTGGAGAGTCTGACTGGACAAAATAAATTCTCATAGTAAAACAGCCATAACTCTCGGAATACATTTCCAAATCCGCTGAAATATTTAGGGGACACGGAAAAGGGAATTATGAACAACATTCATGAATGGCTCAACGCGTGAAGATGTCATTTAATGGGACTAAAACGCGTCGACATTCTGGAGAATAATTCTGGCTATAAAAGGAGGAGAGCTCCACCCTCTCAAGGCATCCATTCTCCACCCCATTCCCTCCGTGACACCAAGAAGAAGATATTTTCGGTTTTATTTTTTATTTATTTTCTTTTTCATAGTTTTGTAATGCCTTCTTCTTCCCCATTCAACTCGATTACCCTTACCATGGTGGGGTAAACTTTTGGAGTGATTGGGGAAGGGTTGGTTTTCTACATTGTAATGCTTGAGTTCTTGGACGCAATTGAATAAATTTCTTTCTTCTTCAAAGTTGTTTTCAATTTATTATAGCGGATTTTATTATCAAGTTCGATCGTTCTTGAATATTAATTCCGTTATTTATTTTTGCCTTGGTAAAATAATCAATATCTCCCTCCACTAATTTCTGGTTTATATACGATGGAATAAACCAGGAATTAGTGGTGAAGTACTCGACGATCGTCAGTACGTGTAAAAGGTGTAGTGAATGTTCTTGATTGTTTGGGATAAACAAAAACCGATCGGGAATTGCCCATTTAAATTAAGGATATTCAATACAACTATTTTACACATGGAAGGAGGGTTGACCAAACCGAGATCTTGGTAAGTTTTTCTCTCACAATAACAATTTCACCAAGGAAGTGAGAGGAAACGATTGTGGAAACTCACTTTAATCAACTAAGAAGAAGAGGTTTGAATTAAATTGAACAAGGATAGCATTATAATTAGGAAACCGACCCCGACCTAATCACCCTTTTAATTTCATTGTTTTTCAATCATTTGAATTTCAAATTTCCTTTCACAACATTTTTATCTCCGTTTTAAAGTGACAACCCATTTTGTGTGCACTCCTCTTCGGGAGACATCCTAGGTCAACCACATTACTACATTTTAACTTAGGAAAAAAATTGTTTTGCCACACCCTACGACAGGCGTGCGTCAAACTTGGCGCCGTTGCCGGGGAGGTAGTGCCACAAACTAATTTTTAATATTTGACTTTTTTAATTAAAAAAAAAATCTTTTACCATGTTGTTTTCAAACGATTATTTCTTTAATTCATGGAACAATTACCCACCAGTGCGAGAACCAATTATTGAGTCACCTTGGTCTATAGATTATAAAGTTTCTTTCTTGGCCAGACAAATTCGAGGAGCTCGAATCAAAATCATCATAGAGGAAGAATTCAAGGATCTCATTGAAAACCTTAAGGAGAACCTCGAATACCCAGTGTTGGAGGGTTTGGCAAGAGAATTAATTGAACTACAGGAGTATTTTCCAGATTTTTATCCAGAAATGATCAATGTAAAACACCAAGAAGAAGAAGTTCACAAGGATATTGAATCTCAATTTGAAAGAATTAGTCAAACAGTTCAAAACCTAGAGACCTCAATACAGTGGATAGCGGAACAAGTACATGCATCCCAGGATCCACAACTGGAGCCAGAACAAGAACCAGAACCAGAACCAGAACAATTGATGGAAGAATTATCCTCACAAATCCTTCAAGTTGAAGAACCCATGGAGGCCTTGATGAAATTAAAAGAAGATCCATTGAGCCCATCTCAATCAATGTTGGATAAGATTGATGAATAAGATTTAGCAATTGAAATACATATGGGAGATCAAAAGGATCTGGATAACTTCTGGAATGAGTGTGAGGAACTTCTTGAGCCAACTATTACTCATAATGTAGATGATTCAGCAACATTGAAGGAAGAAACCAACCAAGCAGTTTAATTTGAAGAGAAGATAGAGGAGTCTGACTACCTACCTCTATCTACGGAAATTCAACTCCAAGAGCCACCTCCCATTGAAGAACCAATTGAAGCCAAACAAGATCAGGGAGTTAATCTTTTCATAAACTCATTATCTTTTGATTTTGTTGAAACTAAATTGAGTATTACCTCCCCTTGTTTTAATTTTTTAGATTCATCCAACACTTGTATTTCCATGGAGGGAGAATATGCATCTGAAGAGGAACATCTGGTGCTCCCCAAACCTATTGAACATTTAATGGAGGGAGTACAAGAGAATATCAAAGTGGATTTTCTGGTGGAAAATGAGACACAAGATTCTTACTTTGAAAGGGAAGAATTTGATATTGATTCTTCATGCTTTAATTTTTTTCAAATAGAATTGAACTCTGACATTCCCTTTGATTTTTCCCCAGATGTATCATACCTTCATCAACCACAAGAGAATAAAGATGATGTTGTTCATGCGGAACCCAAGAAGGAGGAGGCTCTGTACTTCATCCTACCCCCACCATGCACGGTGTACCACATTGAGAAGGGGGTGGATCCGGTGTACTCTATCTATGGAGTCCTCCTCAACAAGAACAATGAAATGAAAGCTGGGAGGAGCCACATGTGATGGTTCAAATCAAAGAAACCTCATCCACCATCAGATTGGGGATAACCAATTACAACTGCCCCTCTGGAGGCAGTCAAAACCCAGGGCCCACTTGGGGGATTAAACCAAGTTTTATCCTTCTATTCTCATCCTATTTCTATTTTTATTTCTTTCAATAAATATCTTATGTTTTCTTTTGTTCTTTTATTTATAGGTTTTCAGAGTGCAACACTTGGAAGCTTAACTAAATGTTGCACTACGAATAAATCAGGTTGTACCTCTCTTTCACACTTTCTTGATGTTGTGATTAATTTGAAAATTGGATTACATGTTAAATCCACTTGAATGCATCGAGGACACTGCATCGTTTAAGTGTGGGGGAGGGAACCTTTGTAGTATAAGATTTTTATTTGATGTTTGTTTTCAAAAATAAAAATGTTTGTTTTCAAAAATAAAAAAATTGTGTGTTTTCAAATTTGTGTGTGTTTATTTTTCAATTTTTGGTGTGTTTCTGAAACTTTTGAGCTGAAATGATTATCAATACCATTTTTGAAACCCATGTCAATGAGTGAACCAGTCTATTTCATGAAACTGATGTTAAATGAATGCCGAAATAACTTTGTTTCAAGTTCAAATCTTTTAGAAATTCATGAAAAGTACACTAATTTTTAAATCTCATGCCATATTTCACTGTCTATATCTTTGAAATAACATTCCTGTGAGGCTTCTGAACCATTTTTGTCATATTCTTTTCATTCACCTCATTTCTTGAGAGAACCAGACCATGCTTGCTTTAACCAGAATTTGATTTATTCCTTTCAAAACTTGAGGGTTGGGGTACGTGTGTTTTAAATGATTGAGGCATTTATTTTGTTTGAAGCCCCCTTTTCAAAATAATCTTTTTCATTATGGCCCACCTTTACATTTATCCTTCATTGTAGCCCCTATTAGCCATGAATTTCCTGTTAGGTTAGCCACATTACAAGCCAATTTTCCCTATCATACCTGCTCTTGAAGTAAAATTGCATGATCTAGTTGAACTTAAGTGTGGGGGAAGATGTCTTGCGGTGTACTACCTCATTTGGTTATACTTTGGGTGGAAAATAAATTGTGGAAGAGATGTGTGTGATGCTGAAAAATTATTCTGTTGAAAGCTATGCCTTTTCTGGAGCTTTTATGACAAGAGAAGCTGTGCCTTTCTGGAGCTTCCAAAAGAGAAGTTGTGCCTTTCTGGAGCTTCCAATGTAAAAAGAAAGCTGTGCCTATCTGGAGATTTAAAAAAAATTATGTTTGAAAAGATTGAAATGTTTGCTGCTGAGCTGATTGAATGATGATGGAGCCTATTTTCAACAAAGGGGAAGTGAAGGAGACCATATTTGAGTGAAAACTAGAATCCTGTAATTTTGCTTCAATAAGAGCCAAGCCTTCCTTTTTCAGCCTCAGAACTTTTAACATCTAAATCCTACCAACCGGAAGCCACAGAACAACCCTGAAAAGTCCTCATGAGAAACACATGTCCTTGACTCACATCGGGTGGAGAAGTAGGAATTTATCAAACCTATGGTGACTCTTGTGTGAGTTTGGATGAGAAAAGCCTTGTTCAGCCTTTACATTTGTGAGATGAGAGAAAATTCATGTGAGGTAGGTGTTTTGTGTGCATGAGATAAGAAATGAAGTGGAAATATATTAAAATCTTAAATTGAGAACTTGAAATAACAGTTTTTGTTGAGGCATGATATCTTTTTGTTTCTTGAAATTGATTTGATTGATCTCATTGATATGTGTTTTGATTTTGATTTGATTTGATTTTTACTTGTCCAGGAGTCCAAGTGCTAAGTGTGGGGGAATTGATAGAGCAAATATTTTCAATTAATTTATATTGAATATCATTGTTTTAAACCCACAAAATTGTTCCTCTAAGATGAATTGTTTCATTTTTATGATAATGATGTTATTTTGAGCTGAATAGTAAAAATTGGCCATTTTGGATTTTTAACAGTTTTAAATTATTGCGGTAGATTGGAAATAACATTATCTACACTGATCCAAATTGCAAAATTATTTCTTTTTCAGATTCTACACATCCAGGGCTTCATTTAATATATTTGGACCAAAATCTGAATCGGCCATATGGAAGCTCAAAAAAATCTCACAAGTTGGCTCAAGAAAACTGTTTTCAGTTCTGCCTAGTTTTGATGTTGGATCCATAACTCATCCACTGTGGGGCCAAAGCTTGTGAAATTCGGTGGGTGGACGCGCAAGGAGTTTTGGAGAATCTTTTATGAAGGAATCACCGAGTGAATTTTCCGTTTATGGTGCCATTAAAGCACCCTAATCCGGAGGAGTTCGTTTTGGAGAGTCTGACTGGACAGAATAAATTCTCATAGTAAAACGGCCATAACTCTCGGAATACATTTCCAAATCCGCTGAAATATTTAGGGGACACGGAAAAGGGAATTATGAACAACATTCATGAAGGGCTCAACGCGTGAAGATGTCATGTAATGGGGCTAAAACGCGTCGACATTCTGGAGAATAATTCTGGCTATAAAAGGAGGAGAGCTCCACCCTCTCAAGGCATCCATTCTCCACCCCATTCCCTCCGGGACACCAAGAAGAAGATCTTTTCGGTTTTATTTTTTATTTATTTTCTTTTTCATAGTTTTGTAATGCCTTCTTCTTCCCCATTCAACTCGATTACCCTTACCATGGTGGGGTAAACTTTTGGAGTGATTGGGGAAGGGTTGGTTTTCTACATTGTAATGCTTGAGTTCTTGGACGCAATTGAATAAATTTCTTTCTTCTTCAAAGTTGTTTTCAATTTATTATAGCGGATTTTATTATCAAGTTCGATCGTTCTTGAATATTAATTCCGTTATTTATTTTTGCCTTGGTAAAATAATCAATATCTCCCTCCACTAATTTCTGGTTTATATACGATGGAATAAACCAGGAATTAGTGGTGAAGTACTCGACGATTGTCAGTACGTGTAAAAGGTGTAGTGAATGTTCTTGATTGTTTGGGATAAACAAAACCCGATCGGGAATTGCCCATTTAAATTAAGGATATTCAATACAACTATTTTACACATGGAAGGAGGGTTGACCAAACCGAGATCTTGGTAAGGTTTTCTCTCACAATAACAATTTCACCAAGGAAGTGAGAGGAAACGATTGTGGAAACTCACTTTAATCAACTAAGAAGAAGAGGTTTGAATTAAATTGAACAAGGATAGCATTATAATTAGGAAACCGACCCCGACCTAATCACCCTTTTAATTTTATTGTTTTTCAATCATTTGAATTTCAAATTTCCTTTCACAACATTTTTATCTCCGTTTTAAAGTGACAACCCATTTTGTGTGCACTCCTCTTCGGGAGACATCCTAGGTCAACCACATTACTACATTTTAACTTAGGAAAAAAATTGTTTTGCCAC
Source organism: Viscum album (assembly GCA_963277665.1). NCBI lineage: Eukaryota > Viridiplantae > Streptophyta > Magnoliopsida > Santalales > Viscaceae > Viscum > Viscum album. The sequence goes on along the minus strand of OY728150.1, from coordinate 1,872,767,949 downwards.
ACCCTACGACAGGCGTGCGTCAGTATGATAATGGACTTAATTTTATTCTATATTCACTTCAATATATAATTAAAGTTATGATATTGAATTAATTATCTGATTAATATTTTTACATATTAGGTGTTAGAGTTATAATGGAATTGAGATCTCACTTGAGTAAAGTATCCTTTGGGGATGGACTTTGGGACATACTTCCCATTACCTTAGAGGCATATTCCTAATTATAAAAAGGTAGAGGTTGGATATCTATATCTCTATGATTACTTATGTAGATATTATTAATATCATATAATTATAAAACTTTATATGAAATTTTCATATACCTTATGCATGTGATGCAATTAGATATGTGTAAATATATTTGGCTTCTATTTTTGGGTAATAGAAACTGTTGTTTATGTAAAGAGTTACACATCACTATCATTTGAACATATTGATTTGGTTGAAAGTAAAATGTCTCTAAACTAAATACTTTAGAATCATTCATACATATAAAGGGAATAACATGAGCTAAGATAATGGGATTAAATACCCTATAAAATACTATGTGTTAGATTCCTTCCAAAGAGACACTTTTCATGGCCTCGATCATTCAGTATGGGTGACCATAACCATTTGGTTCCCAAGTATTATCTTATACAAAGAATGAAACACTACTTGAAATTAAAGATATACCTAAACCTATATAACTATGGTTTTTTTCAAATCACTAGTATAGAGGACCATATACCAACAATTTAGATAAAATGTTGGTATATATTTAAAACCAAGATTCTATAATAATATTTTAATAAAACTATTGGCATACGATTAGTTATACCATAAAAAATTTAAAACCATTATTATAGTGTATCCTCAAATGACTCATGCACCCTCCCATCCCCTAATAATACCTAATCCCCACTTAGCCACACAGAGACCTACCCTCGGTTCTCCTTGGAGATAACCTCAAATTTATTAGTTTCATGATTCATTTATTCTTCAACATAAAATAAATGGGTTTTGGGCCCATCATATATTCAACCGAGTATCATTTTCATTTTTATCTAGGTATCAAATAGTAATTGAGGTCTTATTTAGTCATGATTATTTCCGATTCATTGAACTAAGGTTCATTTGGGTTATATTTGTTATAGTAATGTATAATAAATGTGATCATAGTTATTTTTTTTAAATTTAGTTACTCAATTACTACACCTAAATCCAATGTAAAATTAATTTTAATTTAATCTATTTTAGGAGATTATGTAATTATTAATCATGGTAATTTATTATTTTGTTAATTTATTCAGTGGTTGTAAAATTATTTGTTTAATATACTTTTATTTTTATTAATGAATGATTAAAATTTTTGTAGTGTGAAATGTTTGAATAAGTATGTTATGGTTGGTTATTTCAGCTTGAAAATAGTTTTTAGATAGATTTTTATTTTCAATTTTTAGTAATGTATATTTCTCTCCTATGTCTTTATCTTCTTTATATATAAAAATCCCATTCTACATAACTGTACTATCATAATTTTTTTTGTAATTAATTTTTAAGATTATTTGGAACTTGTATATCCACTCCCTTTTAGGTACTAGAATAAATGGTCTAATCGCATCTAGATATTTCTTGATTTTTTCTTAATCTAAGGCTTGTGCTTTGATTGGAATAATAGAAATATATATTAGTTATTTCCCATTGCATATCATATAGTTTTTTTGGGTTTCTCCTAGTATGTATCAATTACAACATATTCTATCTCTTATGATTTGTTTAGAAATCTACTCATACACTTTGATGAATTTTATATTAAAATTGGTACTTGGATTATCTTATTGAATATATTCTATAGAAATGTAATATTTGATTATTTCATGTCAGATTTATGAATGTTTTCCCTGATAAAAACATATGTATCAAATATGATACATTTTTTAGTGTGTGGAACAATTTTCTTGTTTAGTAAATTTTTTCCATGATAAAAACATATATTTTTAACTATGGAATTATTTTATTTTCCTAATATGTACTCAAAAGATTCATGGATTTCATGAGATTTCCATTTATAGTCTACTATATTGATATTAAAAAAACTTATTTTTTTCTAATAGAATGGATATAAGTTTTATGCATGATACTGATCATATCTTAATTGAGTTTCAAAAGTGGTTTTTTAGGTTTTTCATTTAAAAATGCTTCATATAGAGGTATTATATGATTCCCTTGATATAATTTTGTTGTAATACATTGTTTAATTTGGGAATAAATTAAATACTATATAAAAAGTTGGTTTTTAAATAAACTATTATGTTTGGTATCACAATAGAGAAAAAAAGAAATCCTAGAATGTTCATGATCAAAAAGAAAAGAGTATAATGGAGAATTTTATATTGGATTGGTTTTCATTTATTTATCATCATGAGAAAGAATATATTCTAATGTAAGAAGATAAAGGCATGAGTATGTATGATAAACTAATAAAAATGATGATATTGAGAGAGTGAAAAAATTGATAGATGATCTCGAGAGTCCTATATATCTTACATGTGTTAAAAGGAAAAGCTAGATATTTTAATGTGACTATATCATGGGAAAAATGTTTATGGAATTTATAATATTATAATAGATTATATTCTTAAATATTTTAAGGAATTACTTCATAATGATTATATTCCCTCAAATCATTATATTCCATATAACTTAATTTATCTTCTTAAATTTTCAACTAATAAAATTATTTCTTGTTTAAAATATTGCATCTTATTTTGAGAGAAAACCATGAATCCAAGTGATTTTAAAGAATGTAGTACATCTTTATGGAATTGAAATATAGATGGAAAACCATCTTGTTTGACACATAAAATAATATGACAATTTATATTGATTTTGAGGCACTAAAATCCTTTTATGTCTAATGAAATCTTAACAAATATGTGATGGAATGATACTAATAGAGTTATGGATAATGATGAGTTGGTTCATATCAAATATGGATTAGAATGTTATACATTTTATATATGTTTGATTTTATAACTAAGGTGTGTACTATCAAGTTGGGTATATCACGTGACAGTTTTATTTCGTTTGGTTTTATTATTACTTCTCATAAAACCTGTCCTATTTTAATTCACATTAATAATCTTATTAAATTGATGTGTATGAAAAAACCATATACTCTCTTTAGTAGACTCACATATATTCCTTAAAATCCCAATAATGATATTGACATGTAGCTGTAACCTTTAATAAAAAAGTTTAAGAATCTTGGAAATGTGAGTGTACTCATATATGATGCTTCTTAAAAAGACATATATTAGATGCATGTTGTTCTTATATTTATGATAAATGATATATTTCTTATAGAATGATATATGAGTGGAGAAAAAAGGGTAAAATTTTATGTTTAAATTATATGAAGAATATTTTATCCAAAAACCTTAAATATCTTTATAGTTTTAGTTTGACAGTACCATTGAGACCAAGAAAAAACCTCAAGAAATGTTTGGAACTGATATTCATAATAGATTGTAAGATGTTTGTTTTTAATTTGGAAATGGTTAGATGAAATATATAAAGAATAATAATATCTCAACTAAATCCAATTATAATTGGAGGAGGAAAAGTATCTTATTTTATTTTTTCAATTGTTCAACCAATTTATTATCCCATTTTTAGACATAATACACATTGAGAAAAATATATATGAAATGTTTCTTATTTCAAGGGGAAGATCATAGATGATTTATGATCTTGACATGACTTGGTGTATTTGGGTATTATACCAAAACTCTATCTTGAGTGTATTAGTAAAAATAACTAAAAATTATCTATACTTATTATGTGATGATAAAATCATATAAGAAATAATATATAGAAGTACTAGATACTTTCAAGGTTCCTGATGATTATTTAAGTAATATATTGAAACACATCAATATAATAGAGGTGAAACTAGAATATCTGAAAACTCATGACTACCATAACCTTCTTTATAAATTGATTCCAATTAAAACCCATCATTTACTTCCCATTAATGTAAGATTGAATGTTATTTTATTGTTCCATTATTATAAATATTCTTGTGATAAAATCTTGTCTAATAATTCTTGAAAAAAATTTAGGAAGATGGACCATTAATTATATGTGATTTAGAAATTTTTTCCCTTTTATCCTTTTTCACTTACATGTTGTATCTAATAGTACATATTCGAAATAAAATACTTATTTGGGGACCTGTTACTTTTCATTAGATGTATCCAACTGAATGGAATATATACACAATGAATTATTATGTCCAAAATACAAATTATATCTAAGGTTACACTATAAAAGTTTATTTGGATCAAGAATGTATCAATTTTTGTTCAATGTATTTGGGAAATGTGAGAATGATATTTAACCAACCAATAAGAAATTAATATGATAAGTGTGAGAAAATTGAGTCCAATTTTCCATCACTTACTTAAATAGGGAAAATTTATAGATTATATTCATTGGATACATTGATCCTTGGAGAGTGGGATATATCACATCAAATGATATTATTTAACTATGATTTGTTTGATGACTACAAAATATAAGTAATTTTAACATGTATAAGTAGTCTCATACTTCATTTGTTACATATATAAGTGTTACATTTTTTAAATTCACATTAGAATGAAATAGTTTAGTTAGTAGTTTATTAAGTATTGTAATGATATGTTTATGAACTATTATATTTAAATATGTTATACTATAATGTTCCATACTAAAAATTGAAATATTTGAACTACCCAAAATTTTAATAAAATATATTTAAATAGATAAAACATCGCTAAAATATATTTAAATAGTTTTAAAAAAATTTAAAATTTTTTTCTTCTATTTTTATGGTTAGTTATTTCAGTTTGGAAATAATTTTCAGAGATATTTTTATTTTTAATTTCTAGAGAGGTATGTTTCTCTCATATGTGTTCATCTTATTTGGATATCAAAATACCATTAAAAACCTCTTTAATATCACCATTTTCTATCAGAATTAATCTTTTTAAGAGTATTTGGAACTTGTATATCCAATCCTAAGTCCCATTTATGTGTTGTAATAAGTGGTCCAAACTGCTCCAATAATATCATAATTTTTTTCACTTATTCTTAGACTCTTGCATTTGTTATAGGGATATTTATTAAATTCAATTTTTGATTTAGGTGGTTGATCAAATATATAATTACAAGTGATTTTTTTCTATATTATTCTTCAAAATTAGTTTGTATGAAGTCCAAAATTTCAATGGATTTTAAGTCATTTTATTTTCTAATGACACCTTACATTACTTCTTGAATTTCACTATTCAACTTGTTACTCCATTTTTGAAATTTCAAAGCCTTATCCATAATTTTATATATCAAATTAAACATTCTTAAATACTATAATTTTACTATGTTATTTTAAAGAATATATCATATAGGAATTTATATGGTCTAATCAATTAAATACCCTTCCTCCATTAAGGTGATTTCCATAGTGCACTCTATTTTGTAGATGAAATTAAACATAATTGAACATAACAAAACTAAACCAACTAAAAAATTAGATGAAACTAAACATTATAAAACTAAATCAAATAAATGAAACTAACCATAATATAAATGAATATAACAAACTAAATAGAACATAAAAAATCAAACCAAATAAAACAAATCCCACAGAGATGAACTAGATCAAATTGAAAGAGTATAACTAATTTTAACCAAATAAAATCAAATAGAACAAATACAACATAGAGTAACTAAATGAAAAAAATAGAACAAACCCAATAGATATGAACAAAAACAAATAGAGATGAACTAATTTGAACCAAATCAAACTGAATCAAAACCCATTAGTTTATATAAGTTCAAACATAAGATATATAAATCCAATATAAATAGAGATGAAACATATTTAATTGAAACAAAACTAACTATATAGAACCAAAATGACCTAATTTTACCAGATAAAAACTAAATTAATATAAATAAAACCAAGATAAATTAAATAAAATTAAAAATAAGAGAATAATATTGAGTGGAATAAAACTAATCTAAACAGACCTAACCCAAGTAGAATATAATGGAACTGAATCAAAAAAACATGACTTAACCCAACTTGATAAAATCAAATTGAACAAAACTAACTCTAAAAAATAAAACTAGACCATATCAAATACAATTTAATAAATATGAACATATCCAAATCAAATCAATATAAACCAATTCAAGAAAAATATAACCAAACTTGATAGAGCTATGACCAATGGATTTGAAATGATTCGAATAAAATATCACTGAATCAAACTAAACAAAAAAACAAAATAATTTTAATAAAACCTAAAAAAACTAAAACAAAATTAAGAGAATATATTTTCATGGTTCAAAAACATATCTAATGAAACCAAAATAAATTTACCCAAGTAAACCGAACCCAAATTGTATAAAATCAAAATGAATTGAACTTAAGTAAATTAAATTAAATTAAACAATCTCAAAATTAAATGAACTAACTATAAGTGAATAGAAATAAATTGAAAGAAAAAAAATCAAAAAAAACCAAATAAATATAAAAAACTTGACGTGAATAGATATAACCCCACCCAAATGGACTCATAACAACTCAAACTTTTATTAATCTAATTAAACCAATAAAAATAGGATTAAAATGAATCAAACATAAATAAAGTGAAATGAGCCAAATTAAATGAAAAAAATCAACCAAATACAAATAATTTTTAACTAAATTAACCCAAATAGATATAACCCAACCTAAATATAACTAATAAAACCTGAAATTTTATGAATCAAATTGAGAAAAACAAAAAAATAAAAAATAAATTGAACATAGATAATGTGAAATGAGCCAAATTGATCTAACCCAAAAAATGATGTAAGCAAAAAATAAACCAAATTAACTAACCCAAAAGAACCAAAATGAACCGAATTAAAAAATAAACCATATATTGAACATCATAATTTGTATACCTTAATTATGTTAAGATATATTTTATGCCTTATTTGAATTACCAATTTGTATACTCTGGTTCTAGTATGCTACCTATTTTACATTGATTTTCTTGATAATTTTTATTCATTAATTAATTACTACAACATTTTTACCTTATTTATATTTCTAATTTTTATTTGAAATCTAAAAAAACGTAAATTTTATTTATATGCAGAATATAAATGATATTAAAGAAATATTCAAGAAAAGATTTCTCAAGAATGATTAATAGATTCTTGAGATGGGGTGGCCTCCTATGGAATCATTAATGAGTATAGTAATTCTAATACATATCTATTAAAATAAATAAAATATAATTTTCTTATTTATTATTAAATTTATTTTAGGGACAATCATCTAGGAGACAATTATTCTCTATTTAGACAATAGACAGTGGTGAGCAGTGTGTCCAATTAAGTGGTGATGGTACTAGAGGAGTATAGAGCACCATTCATACCTGTTTTCAGACATAAACATTTTTATATATTCTATATAGAACACTTTCTCATCCCATTATCCCACTTGAGGCACCAAGGATGTTACCACCCACATTACTTTTGTTGTTTGTATGGAAAGTCAAACATTCTGTACAACGATTCGTTTTTTTTAAACTTTTAAAGAAAGAATTTTTTTTATAAAACTCTCAAGTCCATATAATTAAATTCATAAAATCATTTTAAAAATATTTAAATGGAATAAAAGGAGAGTTATAATGAAAATTTTAAAAGATGGTTATTTTAAAGAAAAGTCCATTACCACTTTGGAAACATTTGAATCGTAAGTCCCATGAAAAAATAACATTAAAAAAACTTTAAATATCATAATAATAGATAAATTTAATATATAACACGTCAAAGGGTAAAATAATATAGGTGTATAACATAAAAATATGCCTCAGTAAAAGGAAATTGGGACAAAGTCCTATACATTGAATCCAACTCATCAGGTTTTTTATTTATCTTCCTAAATAATAAAATTATGTTAATTATTTAATTTATTAATGAATTTTTTAAAGTTTATTATTCCTTTTATTTTATCTCTTACCATTATATACATAATTAGTTAATCATTTAAGTTCACTTAGGAAGTTCTTGTCAGTATTCAGCTTATGTGTCAAAAATGAATTCGGTTGGTTGACTATAGTCAAATAGGTCATTATTACATCATCTAATGAATAATAATCATGAAATAATAATAATTTTTATACATCATTAAAAACAATCAAGAAATATGGTTATGAAAACTAAACCAATCATGAAGACGATAGGCTCTACGTACGCATGAGCAACGTTTCATTTTTTCAATGATTATTATATAAAGAATATAAGTATAATTTTAAATGTACTGAATGATAATAATTTCATAAAAATAATATTTTAATTAAATATACTTATATATATATATATCATCCTTGATATGAAAAAATAATCACATCACTTCGTGGAGGCGGTAGTCCACACATACACCCAAACAACATTATCATTTCTCAGGGAATGGAAAGGTAAAAGTAAATGATATATATTATATTTTAAGAATGATAAATATGTCTTAAATATAATAATTATTTCATATATATCACATATATTCATTAAATATATCCTTATTACATTTTATGAAAAGTGCAAGTGAAAAACGAATCGTGTCGCTTCTTGAGGTGGTAGTCCACCGTACGCACGAGCGATGTTATTGTATCCCCCACAGAATGGAAAGTAAGAAGATATATGTGATATAATAACCCCAAAAGTATATTTATGTTATATGTATCATATATAAATTTAAATAAATCATTATAATAAGCCATGAGAGGCAAAAAAAATTACATCATTTTGTGACGCGATAGTCCGCCGTACAACCAAATGATAGCTTCATTTTCCATTTGATGGAAGTGGAGATGAATTTAGGTTATTACATGAAAATAATAATATATCAGAATATGGGAGACACTATTGTCATTATATTAGTATAATTTAAGAATATTTAATGTATGTGTAATAACAAATAATATATTTTTTTTGGTTAAGTATGACACCTCTTCTTCTTACAACCTTCTTGGGTTAGCATCAAAAGCCTTCTTTGGATGAATTTTTGATATCAAAAAGGTATATAGGTCATGGGTAGAAAATTATGGAATTTATTTTGGTAGTTAATGGACTAAATAAAGGGTTTAAATGTTTTAATATTAGAGGATAGAGGGCGGCCTTTTATAAGTGAGGTGAGTGACACACTTATAGTTTTTGAAAATAAAAAGAGAGACCCACATCTTTCACATGAAAAAAGGCGCCAAAATGGACCATTATAAATATTTAGACAATATAAAATTTAAATATACCCATAAAATATATTTTAGATAAATTTTTATGTCTTTTAAACCCTTGTATTTTTAGTTTAACCCTCGATAAAACCGTTTTTACCTTAACTATGGTAATTTTTTTTATTGTTTTCACTATTAATTATGAAAAAAATTAAGTTGAAATTATTTAATAATATAAATTATTATGGTTATAAATATGGAATAAATTTTCTAAATTCATTTCACATAAGCGTCAAAATTTAATTTGAAATAAAACTCACAGACACATTGAAAAAGTGGGTTCTCAAGAAATGTATTTTCCAAACATGATATGATTTTATATTAACTTTATGACTATTAATAATCATTGTATGAATTTAAATTTAAATTTATTTATATATAATATATAATTTAAATTTAAATAATTCTTAATTAAGGTATTTTTTAATAAATTAAAATTGATAAACATTATTCACTTTAAAACAGTTTTCAGAAAAAACCTATTTTTAAACCAAAATACAAACTTATAATAAAATCCAATATAAAGATGATTCAAATTTTATTAAGTAAATTAAAAACAAATAAATAATTATTATGTTACTTTAATTCATATTCAAGACACATTGGTACTTCTAAACTAATTAATTTATTGAAAATAAAGGATATTTTTACAAAAAATCTATATTTTTTACTATTCACTGAAAAATCTATATTTTCCAAAAAATCCAAAAAATTTCAATGTAAGTTAATTTTGATATTATTATTTAAAAAATGAAATTAATTTAATTAAATTCAAATTCTATAATTTATAAATTAATCATTTATATAAAAAAGTAAGAAAACAGTTTAGTTAAAACTATTTCCTGTTTGATTTAAAAATTAATTAATATTTTTTATAATTAATATAACTATCTAATTCATATAATAAATATGAAAATGATTTATAATATCATTACCTAGGTATTTAAATTCTTACCCCCTTAGGAAAATTGTGTCCTCACAATTTTATTTACTTATTATATAAGTGTGGATATCTTCCCCTCATGGCATTTTCAGTTTCTCATGTTGATTCTTCAACAATATTATTTTTCCATAAAACCTTAACTTTATGAATTAACTTGTTCCATGAAACTTGTTCAATATGTTCAAGAATATGAAAATCCTATTACTCATAAGAATGGTTATCTTTCAACTAAACCACTTCAGGGCTCAAAATACAAGATTAATATAACACATATTTTCATAAAATTAAAACATGAATTACATTTTTTACCTAGGAAAAACATAGAGAAAAGAATACTTAGTTAGAAAATAATCCAAATTTCTACTAGATTTCATATGGTCCAATTAATAGTGGAATTAACTTCCCCTTTTTACCAAAAATTCTAACACTTTTCATTGTATATGCTTTAAGAAAAACATGACCACCTACCTCAAAAGAAAGATCTTTCCTTTGGTTATCTGTATAACTTTTCTACATACTATGAGCTATAATAATATGTTTCTAAATAAAATACACATTTTCAGTCATTTATTCTACCAACTATAGCCCCATAAAATTCATTTCCACTACTTCATCCCCAAAAGTTGGCGTTCGATACCTCTTTCCATATAATACCACAAAAGTTCCATTTGTATATTTGAATGCAAACTATGGTTATAAGAAAATAAACCAAATAAAGATTTCAATCCCAATACCCATTTAAATCCATTGAATTATAACAAAGCCTAACTTCCATGGTCTGAATCGTTCACTTAGAATTTCCATCAGATTGAAGATAAAAAGTCCCGCTTGAATTTAATTTAGTATCCAATGATTTCTGAAGTCCATTCCAAGATTTGAATTTGGGATCATGGCCTAATACAATGGACAGGGGAAATCTATGTAACTTGACTATCTCCTTGAGATATAGTAAAAAAATCTTATTTGAAGATATCTAATCTCATATGGAAAAGAAATGTGCAAATTTATTTAATCGATCAATAATAACCTAGATCACATTATTACCTTAAGAGGGATATGGAAATACCACCATGAAATCCATTGATATATTTTCCTATTTCCAATTTGAAACTAGAAAACATTGAAGCATTGCCTTTGGTAAATTTTGTTCTACATTAACCCACATACAAGTCAAATATTTTAGGGTAAATTCAACAATATTTCTTTTCATACTATCCCACTAATAATACTCATGAAGGTCTTGATATATATTAGTGGTGATATGATGAATGGAAAATAGATAACTTTGAGTTTCACTCAACAACTCTTTATTCAATTGAAAACCACAAGGTAAGCATAATCTTTTTACAAATATGATAATAATTTCTTTATCAATATTAAACTCTAGAAACTAACCCATCTCAATGGATTCTACCCTTTCCTACAAAGAATGATCCTCCTTATGATATTTATTAACTATTTTTTACAAATTTTACTATAATGAAACCTAAAATAAAATAGAGGATGTCCCTGCATCCACAACTTCTAGGAGAAAAATCAGCAAATCATTAACCAAAGGGTCATTTTCCAATCAGAACATGTTTAATGTGTCATTATTTTAATAACTCAAAGTATTGAAAACTTTTTTTTTTATTTTCTAGGAAGGTAATGAATCATGAAATCATAATCCTTATTAGTTACATCCATCTTCTCTATCACATGTTCATTTTGGACTGAGTATATCTAGATAATTCTTTTTATATGTGATGTTGACATATACCTATGTGAAGTTGACTAGAATTTTCCTTGGTAGTATTTTCCCTGGTTGTATTTACTTCTTGGTATTTCCTTTGTGGTATTTCCTTCGTGGTATTTCCTTTGTGGTTTTGTGGTATCCTGATGAGTATTGTTATACTCACCCCTTCATGGGCTTTGCTCGCATGTGCCGTGTCTTGTGAAGACAATCAACCCTTTTGATGGAGTCCTAAGTGGACCTAGACCAGGCGGTGATTAGTGAGGCCGGATAGACGAGTTGTATTCCAGTGGTTCATAGAGAAGTCCTATTACTTCTTTTCTTACACATTGGACTTGTGGTTATAGACTCTTTTTGGTGGGCTTGCATTCTGGCCCTATCTACTTTCCATTAATTTCACTATTGTACTCTGGTTGTGGGATATAGTGGTTTGCATGTATTTTTTTACTTATTGATTTTACATTTCAACATTTGTGGCTTAGAGATGTGTGTTCATGTACAAGTACTTTATGATAATGTCTCCCATTTTTGGGATATGCCTACTCCGTTCTAGTCACTAGCCCCTGGCCTATTGGAGGCGAGCTTGAGGTAGTCAGGGCACGGGCCCCTTTGAGGTGGGTTGTGACAATTATAAACATCAAAAAATAATTATTGGAATAAACAAACACTTTTACACCCTTAAGAAAAAGAAAAACAAGACTGAAATGTAAAATTTAAATCAAAATCAAAATCTATTAATTCAGTGAGCTTATGTGAATAATGAAAATTTGGTTTCACCTCAACCTATAAATTAAAATACCGAGTCCTTGGATTAGATATTTCCATCTTCTATCCATTTTAAACAATATAGCTTTCATATGGTTATCCCTAGGTTTAAAAATTATGATATGAAGTAATCTTACCTCTTTATGTTACCCTCTTTTAGTGGTAAGACCAAAGAATATTCTCTTTATTTTATTATAGATTTTTATGGTCTAGTATAATAGTTACCTTTGTATGGCTTGAATGAGGAGTCTCTTAGGTCGAAAGTATTTCTATTTTTTTGAAAAGTAATGCTAGGAGATAGATCCAGAACTTAGATGAGGAAATATTTGATACTTTAGACCAACTCTTTAATTTGTTTATTGGGATGTTTTATCCTAGAAACACCATTATGTAAGTGAGGTATAAAATCACTAGTTTTTTTAAGAATGGGGTGAGTTTTTACCCAATAATTGGATCTGATTTAGAGCACCTCTTTAGCAAAGTTGTAACCATCAATTGGCTCCCCATCTGCTGATGGATACTTTCTATAATAGTCTCACTCCTTACAATAAAAATCTCGTGAATCAATCTTATGGTGATGATTTTTTTTCATATAATAGTGGATGAGATCAAACAACTTTTTAATAAACTTTTTCAAAAGTCCCAACAAAAATGCACTAAGAAGAGAGTTATTAATCAAGATAAAACAAATACTCAAGCAATTATTGTTGATGATCGAGTTCTTAAGGAGCATTGCAGTCATTATGGGATTTTTAGTCATTATAAATGATATTCCCCCAACATTGAACTCGCTATCCACCTTGAGGAGATTAATCAGTTTTTGGACTTTAGATCTAGGAATAAAGGGGTTGGTGATCCTTTATCTAATTAGTATAACCCTTGTTATAAAAATCACCTCAATCTTCCTTGGAGAGAACAAGGTGTGTTAAAACCTACTACTTCCCCTAGTTTCCCAAATCAGCCTAGAACTAAATTTCAAAATAATTAATGACCTTCTAATTCCAATTCTCATTTAGAAGGAATGGTTAGGAAACTAATCTCTAAGGTTGATTCACAACAGTCCAACATCAATAATTTGAAAATTTAGTTGGGTCAAATGTCTAGGGATTTAGGTTCAAGAAAAAGTGGAATGATTCCCAGCACAACTAAGCTTAATATGAGGGAAATTGTTATGTATCCAATAACTAGGTTAGGATTTTAAACCCAAGTGAAGGTTAAGGAATAACCAAGGTAGGATGAAACTGATGAAGAATTTGAATCGAAATTTGAGATTCCTAAAAACTCCAAATCAATAAATACGTAAAGAACTATCCAGAATCAAAGAAATATTGAATCATCATATGGTAAATCCCCATAACAAAGGAAAATGAAGTGAGAATTTATTAAGGAGGAAAATAAAAAGGTGAGATTCATAGATGAGGAGTGTAATCAACCTGTTATTAAATATCATGCCTCTTCCATTTCATTTATCGAATGAGTTAAAAATAATGATGAACCTGACTACTATATATTTTTAAAAGTGATTAGAACATTCGGAATTAATATAATTTTTTAAAGGCTTGGATAAAATTCTACCATATTTCAAATTCACCAAGAGGTTTCTAGCTAACAAACATGATTGGAAGAAACCAAATACCATCAACCATAATGAGGAGTGTAGTGTAGTTATTCTAAGAATGTTGCCTCCAATGTTAAAGGTCCCTGGAAGTTTTTTTATTCAATGCTGAATAAGAGGAAGTTGGAAACAAAATTTATTTTTTGATTTGGGAGAAATTATTAATTTGATTCCCTACTCCTTGTTTAAGAAGCTGAGTCTTATGGATTTACAAAAAACTTATGTCTTCCTTCAACTTACTGATAGGTCACTTACTCATTCTTACAAAAGGGTGGATGAATTATTAATCAGTGTAGGGAATCTTAATTTTCCCACTGATTTTCTTATTTTTGATATGAGGTGTGATGAAAAGGTCATAATGATCATAGGTAGTCCATTCCTTTCTATTAGAGGTTCTATCATAGATGTTTCCAAAGGAAGACTTTCCCTATAAGATGTAGATGATGTTGAAGAGATTATGGTCTTTGAAAAGCACAAACATGTGGTTAGTTATAATATGATTGATGTTTATAATAATTAGTTTTATAGAATCAAGGTCATATTTGAGTATGGTTATTTTCCTCTTGAGTTATAGAGATTGTAATTGCCCGACCCATTGAAATTATTACTCAGACAATTGTTCCACTCTCTCATCCATCAGTTGAAGAGGGAATTCCTTACTTAGAGCCTAATATGGATTCAGAATATTCAATCCTTATAATTTTTTTGAGCCTGAGTATGACTATTTTTTCTGAGTTTGAGAGCTTGTAAGTGTCTAAAATTGGAGAATATTATGGTTTGATCCCCTCTAAAAAACTTTATGTTTTTCAAATTGAGCAAGTCTTTTTTCTAGAAAGTTTTACTCCTTTGATTTTTGAAACTGTGTTTGATTCTTACCCACTTATTTTTGAGAAATTCACTTCTTTTGAGTTTTCCATGGACTTTGAAAATTTTATTTTTTATGAAAAATTTAAAACTTGTAGATGGGAGCATCCTAAGTTTTCATTTTCATAAGATGTTTTTCACATTGTTCACCATTGTAGTGAGATGGATATAGTAGGTCTTTCACATTATATTTAGTATTTTTAAGCACAAAGTGTGTG
The DNA here is from genome assembly GCA_963277665.1 of Viscum album. Taxonomy (NCBI): domain Eukaryota; kingdom Viridiplantae; phylum Streptophyta; class Magnoliopsida; order Santalales; family Viscaceae; genus Viscum; species Viscum album. Next base: position 1,872,752,498 of record OY728150.1, on the reverse strand, counting down.
GGAAAACCTTTAGAACACCACTGGTTTACTTGGATAATTTTCTAGGTTGCTGTCTATAATTTTTATCCCTTATTCTAAAAATATAGACATTAAAAAAATGGCAGACAACAACTTTAGTTCTCAATTTTTAATATAAATTATAAAGTCATAATTTGTTGAGGGTGTTTTTAAGGTATTGAAAAGGTGTAGTGAATTATGCTAAGATGATAATGAATTTGAATTCTTTAATTCAACCTATCATCTAAATGATCATGGTTAGACATTTGAAGGAGGAAATCTGGATGGGGACTTTAAACCTAGCACAACATGTGGGGCAACCCATGACTTAATTTCTTTTCTTTTCTTTTGAAATAAATGTTTATGAATTTGTTTCATTCTATCTCTGTAGCTACTCGGCCTCTCTTTCATATAGTCTGAAGATAAGAGTTCACAAACATATCTTTGAATTGATATTCACTTCCATAGAAACTACATACTTGAGTAACCTACTTCAAGCTTCCTTCCATTCATTTATGACTAAAATATTTCTTGAAATTTAAATTTTGATTACTTATGTTATATATTTCAAATATTATAGAACTATATCTTTGTTTCTATATTTTTTGAACATAAAGAAAAGAAGGGAGTCTTTTGAATATTCTATAATGTGAAAAGCTTCTTCATACCAGGAGAGTATTTTATTTAATAGTTTAATTTTAAATTCTTTCACAAATATTGATTGTTGCTTCTATCTTGAGTTTATACATGTCAGAAATTAATTGCTGATGTTTCGTGGTACATGCATAAATTACTATTCAGTCTGTTGGTCATAGGTGTTTTTGTAAACTACTTTGTGTGCTAAAATAGTGTATGTTCATGCAATTATATTTGCTCATTTGAAAATCACTCTTGAATTTAAGTGTGACAACAAGCATCATTTCCTTATATTCTATTATTTGATGAACATATTTGTTGTGTCCAACATAATTCCATATGTATGTTATGTTTTAGTTTCTTGTGTAGAAAAATAACTTTTGAGCTGACTTGTGGACCTCAAACATGAATCATTCAATACTGAATTGGAAATCATTTTGAACTTTAACTATCTTAATTGTTCTTCCAACTTTAATTCAACAATGAGGACATTGTAATATTTTAAGTGTGGGGGAGAGGTCTTTAAATGTGCTTGAATGGGTTTCAATGTGATCCCATAAAAAACCTCCTAAATCTTTCAAAATTGTGAGCTTTTGAGAATTACTTAAGAATTTTCACTTGGTGAAATTTTTTCTCAAATTTAAAAGTTTTAAAGACACTTTGAAGAGGTTAATCTCTATTACCTTATGTATTTTATTGAGTAAATAATTTTTTCTTTTTTTTTGGAAAAAATGCCTCTCGATTAAATCTTGGGATAATGTTATAAAATAACAATTCACTTTGATCTTTTTAATTAGAATTTAACTTATAAGATATGCATCCAAATGTATTTAGAAATAAAAATCCCAATCCAATTTGAACTCATTATTTAATTATCTTTCATTATTTAATATTTAAGCTATTGGATGAGTTATTTAACTCATTTTTAATTGTTAAAATATTTCATCCAAACATAGTGTGTATTTATTATGCCTTCTAATTATGTAAGTATGTTCACATGGAGGTAAAGAGAAGTTTGGACTTTCAGTTAGATGAAAATTTATGTTTTTTATATTCACTTTAAAATATTCAATTTAAATCATTTTTGTAAAACAATAGCTAATTTTTATTGATGAAACTTAATTTGGGGGGGGGATTCATACTTTCAACTTTGAATGAATACATGAGGGGAAATAAATTCTTAATGGCATTTCAATTTTTCCATTTTTAGAATTATTTCCTACCATTGAATGTGACTAAATATTGATTGATGACAAGAAATGTCTTAAGTGTAGGGGAATTTGATATGACTTTTCTTTCACATGTTTTACACATCTATTTTATTGATTAATCTTTGTATTTAATGCAAAGATGTCAATTTTATTAACTAATTATACCGTTGTTGAAAATTGGTTGTTTTAATATTATATTTGTTAATTTTTTATTTAAATGAGTGTTTTATGCTTAAATGATTATTTTTTCTACCTTTGATATTGTTTAATTTAATTTTGATGTTTATTTTAGAATATCACTTTAAATTCAACATCTTTGTTTATTTTTAGTTATGTGTATTAAATTATTTCCATTTTTATTTTTAGTTTTAATATATTAATTAATTAATTGAATTCTAATTTTGAATTTATTTTCATTAAATAATTTAATATTTAGTAACTTTTAATTTTATTTAAATTATTTCTTATTTTTATCTTTTTCTTATTTTCTTAATTAATTAATCTATTATTTTTTTAGAAAAAGAATTTTATTTTTTAATTATGTTGTTAATTAATTTTCAATTGATTTTTTTATTTTGATGAATTTTTATTTCAGTGATTTTTATATTATCTTTAGATACATCATAAACCTAGACAAACATAAAGTGCATAGATGAAATTTACCATTGGGCAGCCACGCAACCAATTTTTCAAATTGGCGGCCATGTAGTCAATTTATTTAGGGGCTTCACGCAGGAGTTTTTCAAATCAGTCACAAATCCAAATAGAGTGAAAGATCTGTTGTGGTCTGTTGATCCCATCGAAATCGATGAAGATGACTGCCAATGCTCACTGGACGTGGACATCGATCGAAGATGACTGCGGCCCAAGATAGCGATTGAAGAGGGTACGAGCTCAAGGTTGACTGTAGTCATCATTCCAGAATTGGACCAAGGAAGATGAGATCATAGGTTGAATATGAGATTACCAGATCTGATGCTTCCGAGTTCGCCGATCAATTATGGTATGACGCTATTGTTGAAGCCCTAGATTCTCCCAAACCGTGCTTAACTGAGACCGATTTCAATCGATAACACTGAAGTTGAAGCAATCATCATACTTCCTGAGTTTGAACCCATTCCCTACCGAGTCCTGAGCTCGAATTTGACTATACCAGTTCCTTGATGTTTGGATTCATGCTTCTGTGAATTTCAGGTGCATGTTTATTGTATATGAACATTCCAGGGGCCTTGTATAATCCCCATTCTTTGCAGGTATGACTTAGAATGGGTACATTAGATGTTCTTGATTTTTTTCCTAAAAAATTTCCATAAAAGTTCTGAAATAATGAGTGTTACATTGATGGTAGTGTGTGAGATCACAATTGGTTGGTCAAGAGTAGACAATAGTTGGTGATAGCTAGATGAGATCACAGGTTGAATCTCAGATTACCATATCCGATGCTGTCGAGTTCGTCGACAAATTTTGGTATGCCTCCATTGTTAAAGCCCTAGATTCTCCCAAACTATTCTTAACCGAGACCGATTTTGATCAACAACACTAAATTTGAAGCAATCATCACACTTCTCGAGTTCCAACCCATTCCCTACCGAGAACTGAGCTTGAATTTGACTATACCAGTTCCTCGATGTTGGGATTCATGCTTCAATGAATTTACATTGCATGTTGATTGTCAATTAACATTTTGGGGGCCTTGTCTGATCCCCATGTTTTGTAGGTATGACTTGGAATGGGTGCACTAGATGTTCTTGATTTGTTACCTAAAAAATTTCCATAAAATTTCTGAAATCATGAGTGTTACATTAATGGTAGTGTGTGAGATGACAATTGGTTGGTCAAGAGTAGACAATAGTTGGTGATAGCTAGATAGTTGATAAATGATTTAGTAAGAAATTGTAGCATGTGGATAGGTGGAGAAACAATAGCCTATGAAGGTGGGTGAGGGTTTTTTTAAGAGTTCTACTAAGGTGAAAACACGACTCAAGGTGTGAGAATTTATTTTATTTGGTGTCTTTTACCTAAAAAATGCAGTGTTTTGGAAGCTGTGACTTTACTGAAAAATAAAGTGAACTCACTGGATTTTTTATAGGGAGGCAGACGTTATGAATAATTTCTAAAGATAGAAGAGGCAGACAGAGGGAGAACATGGATGACAAATAGCGGGAGCTCAAGATGGATATGAAATCAACTCAACTCCAACAGGAAATATTTATCTCTCTTTTCTTGCTTCTTCTATTATTCTATTATTTTAATGTATTTATTGATCAAATTTTTAGTTTCTACTCTGATCATGAGTGTTTAATCATTTTTAGGGATTTTAGATTGTAATTCATTGAAATTTCTTCTACTGTTCTGCCGTTTCGGTCATTTTTATTATGGTGCAATTTTTGCTCAGTGATCTCATCTTCATTCTTAATGAGTTTCATTTTTAAACTAATTTACGTACTGACAGGTGACGATAGTGGATACTTTACCTATATTCATCAACCAAAGTACAAAAAATTAGAGAAGTTTGATAATACTATTCTACACTTAAAAACTATAAATATCCTTAGTATTGATTACGAAGTATTTACTAAAGAGAGTTCCCTGAGTTGTGATTAACACTTAATGATAGTTAGGTTCTCCTCACACTTCCTTTACAAGACTGGAATAAATATTATGACTTGTAGTTAGAGTCAAAAACTATTTTTATTAATACAGTGCATACCGATTCCCTAATCTCATCTCATGTGTCGTTTCTTCCAATTGTTTTCACAATCACCATCAGAACACATAATCCACTGTTTCAGTTCAATTTCTCCTTATTTTTGATTGTTTTAGTTGTACACTTCTTTATCATTCCTTGTGGTTCAATACTCTTACACCCCACTTTACTTGTAGTTTGTAGGTTTTAAATAATTTAATTTGACTTGCGCATTAATGATTGTGCGAGCGGTCAGTCCCGAATAAAATTTGGCACATACCTGGACAATATTGTGATGTTTTCTTCGTAAAAAGCCACAAAATCTTCATATTTTTTTTAATAAATTCCCAAAAAAAATCTCCATCCTTATCCAAACAACCTTAGGGAAATATTTATCAAGAAAAATATTCTTAAATGTGTCCCATTCCATGGAATTAAGATCAATTTTCTCTATGATATTCTTAACCAAAGGCCATTGTTGATTGTGAAAACAACTAGAATCTAAACCTTGATCTGATACTAATTATAATGTCACAACATTAAAAATAAACATTCTACTAACTGTAAACTATAATTCACTTTCTTACATTCCCATAGATCTTTTAGGTTTAGAGTTTTAGAGAGTAAGTTCATTACTCTTTCATAAGAAACCATACTTTACAAGGTGAACACTTCTAATCAGCATCTATTTTTCCCACAATATAAAACTTTTAAAAATACACATTTACTTTTCTAAAAAAAATCCTCATGAATTTAAACGTGACTTCCTTTTTTTTCTTACCAATCCATAAACCCTGTGAAAAACATTTTAAAAAGTGGGGTGTGTAAAAATCCCAGTAAGAGACAAAAAAGAATAAATCTTTTAGTCCAATGAAAATAATGAAAACCCATGTAATATTTAGATTTATTTCCAAAGTTATTTGATAATATGAAATAAAACATTTCCACATGAAAAACACATTTTTTTCTCAAAGAAAACATTTAAAACCCATAACAAGAAAATAAAAACCTTTTATTGGAATCTTAGAGCATCACATTCAGAACCCATTTTAAACCCATGTTTGAAATAATTGAAGCCCAGCTAAATCCATAGGATAATCTGATTGGTAACTCCATCATTCTCTATTGTTAAAATAAGTATCTTTTCTTAATTCATTGGAGTGCTATCTGAGAATATCCGTCGTATAAGCTATATTGTGCTCACCCTAAGCTATCTGGGCATACACATTATATAAGCTATTTTGAGGTCACTTGTGAGATATAATGAGGATCAAACCATCATATAATCTATATCAGGTTCACCCATTTCTCAAGTACAATGTTGAAGTACCATTTCAAGAATAAAATATTTTATTCTTTCACTTTTTCATCATAAAACTCTTGCAAAATACCTTTAAAATCATATGAAAATATCTTTAGGATATTAAATACCCTTTGATTTTAAAAACCCATTTTCAATAAAAATATACCAAGAAATATGTTTTTTAGTTGAATAAAAAATGAAATATTTTAAAGGAACCCAAACTTCAAATAACTGTTATGCTGACAAAAAAAATCATTGTCATCGTCTTCATTAAAATAGAATATTATTTTTATCATATGTAAATAAAGACAAACATTCAATACAAAGACTCTATTTTTGAATTTTTTTAAACAAAAATAATAATTTCCTTTATAAATATCTCATTTACATATAATTACCTTCATAATATCATTTTAATTAAATGATCATGGAAGAAAAAAAGTGTTATAAGAAAAAGAATATTTTTTTGAAGAAAAGTCTCTTGCTACTTTGGAAACATTTGAATCATATGCCCCATGAAAGAATAACATTAAACAAAACTATATATATCATAAGAATAGATAAATTCATTATATAACATGTCAAAGTGTCTTTATATACACCTTATAAAATAATATAGGTTCATAACATCAAAATATGTCTCAATGAAAGGAAATTGAAATGAAGTCTCTTACATTGAGATCGATTCGTCATGTTCGTTCTTTATCTTCCTGAATGATAAATTTATCTTAATTATTTAGTTTCTTAAGAAATTTTTTCATTTTTTTCATTTCTTTTATTTTATATCCTACCATTCTATAGATAATTAATTAATCATGTAAGTTAACTTAGGAATTTTCGGTAGTATCCGGCTTATGTGTCAAAAATGACTTCAGTAGGTTGACTGTGGTCAAAGAGGTCATTATTCCATCATCTCTTCAATAATAAATAGAAAATAATTATTATATTTTTACATAATTTATACTTTTAAAATTTATCATGAAATATTGTTATGAAGAATGAACTATGTTACAATCATGAAGATGGTAGGTGGTACGTATGCATGAGTAATGTTTCCAATTTTCAACGATCATTATGGAAAAGGTAAGTATTATTTTATCTTTTTAGAATGATAATATTATCATAAAAACCATATTATTTAACTAAATATACTAATATATATCATCCATATGATTTTTTCATGAAGTAAGAATCACATTGTTTCGTGGAGGCGGTAGTCTACACGTATACACGAGCAACATTATCATTTCTCAGTGAATGGAAAGGTAAAAGTAAATTATATATATTATATTTTAATAATGATAAACATGTCATGAATATAATTATTATTTCCTATATATCACATATATTAATTAATTTTTTCCTTATTATCTTTGATGAAAATCATTAGTGAAAAACGAATCACATCATTTCGCGAGGCGGTAGTCTGCTGTAAACACGAGCGACATTATCGTATCACCCAAAGAATGTAATGTAAAAAGGTATATATGATATAATAATTCCAAAAGTATATTTATGTTAAAAATATCATATATAACTTTAAATAGATCATTATTAAACTATGTGAGAGGGTATCATGAAAAATTAATTTCATAAGTTTGTGAGGCAGTAGTCCATCGTACACACGAACGATGATTGTATTTTATATTTGATGGAAGATGAGATGAATTTAGGTTTTGTTATTCATATAATAACATCTCAGTATATGGGAGATACTATTGTTATTATATCATCATAATTTAAAAATATTTTAAGGTGGTGGAAGAATAAATAAAATAAAAATGTTCGTTTATGTATGATACCTCGTTTTCGGATGACCTCTTTAGGATAACACCAAAAACCTTCTTAGGATAAATTTTTGATCAAACTAGGGGATCTAGGTCATGGGGAGGTATACAAGTAATTTAACAGGGTAGGTATTGGCTAAAACAAAATGGTTTTAAGGTGTGAATATGAGAGGAGAGAGGGTGACCTTTTATAAGTAAGGTGAGTGACACACTTGTAATTTTTGAAAAGAAAAAGTGATACTCAATTTTTTCACATGAGATAAGGATCCAAAATGGAACATTATTGAGACTTGGAAATGATAAGGTATAAATATGATCATAAAATATATTTTATACATGTTTTAGGTTATTTTAACACTTATATTTTAGTTTAACCCCCAATAAAACCGTTTTTAACTTAACTGCTGTAAAATATTTTTACTGTTTTCAGTATTTATTATGAAAAAAATTAAGTTAAAATGATTTTATAATATAAATTATTAATATTTCAAATAAGAAATCCATTTTAACTAATTAAATTTACAAAAGTTACTAAATTTAATTTAAAATAAATCCCACAAACGTGATGAAAAAATAGTTTTTTGAAGAAATGTATTTTTAAAGCATACAATGATTTTATATTAAATCTATTATTGATTCAGAAGTATTAATTATTATTTTTCTATTCCTTTAGTTTTTGAAATCACAAATATTTTCTTAAAAACATGTTTACTAACTTTTTATGTCTCAATTGTTTTGTTATGTTTTTGTAGAAAACCATATCTGTCACGACCCGACCCTACTCGGGCTCGAGCCGCAACTACCCCAAGCCTGCCTCCATAGGACAGGGGCTGGTGAAAAGCGCAGTAGGATAAAAAACTTGGGTAGGCCTTTTCCTATGTACCTGTACACACACATGCGGCCCACTCAATGCAGAAGTGCATAGTAAAAAGAAAATAAAAGAAAATAAAAGTACCAACTACTATAAAAAACCACAAAAAGGTGCATCAACCTCTAAATAGTACAAAGCAAGTGCTGAAGGTAAATTGGAAAGAAAAAGGAAAAACACATGCCCAACCAGAAAAGTACCACAACCCGGTAATAGGTGAACAAAAGTAAAACAGCTGGGAGAGTCCCACACCTGGAACCCGACTACGACCACCACACGCGGTCCAAGATCCCGAACTCTTATGCTCCTATGACATCATGACGAACCTGTCCGTCGTCTTCAAGGTCACACCAAGTGCGGGCAAAGCCCAAGTAGGGGTGAGTATAAAAATACTCAGTAGGATACCCCAAAGGCTCAAGGGAGTAACAAAGGACGTACTGAAGAGGTGAGAAGTAGATCGAACAGATAAAAGTAAAAGAGTATAACCGAGGGTGTAGCAAAGAGTACGACTCAACAAAAAAAGAGGAAGGAAAAAAAATCGTCCTATAACAAGGAGCTAGAAATAGTGAGAAGATGAACTTCCCGTCGAGTCTTCACTACCTATAGCAGGAGAGTAGACTCATCCAACCATGAGGAGCTAGACACGGAAAGCACGTTGCATACTCCGTGCGTCCTCGCCTCTCCTGTAAGGAGTGTATCCAAAACCCAAGAAGTGGGTACTAGAACAAGGTATACATATATATGCTCTATCAAGAAACCCGAAAAAGATCATAAGGGTATCTTCGTCCCGTAACTCAGCCCAAAAAAGTGAGTAGCCAACTGTCCCAGAAGTAAACACCATCAATGCCCAACTTCCCGTACATCTGCCCTGAGCTGCAAGTCAAGGGGCTCAAATCACCGTACCTTGATACTATCCGCTTTGGGCAGCACTGACTTTCCCTCACTGTTTTAGGTCGCGTCACAAGGACACATCTCGATAGGGAAAGCACCCCTCATCCTTGAGAGTTCAAGGGTAAGTCAAACCACACCACGTCACTGCCAAAGATGTCACATCACTGACCCGTACAACCAAGGGTCCCGCTCCAGAAGTCATAGAGGAAAACCACAGACTAGCCCAGTAGAAAAGACTAAGTCTGAAAGAAGTTGTCGGGAAACCCACTGCCCAGTCTCTGCTGGAGGGTAGACCCTAATAGGTTGTCGGGTGACCCACTGCCCAGTCTCTGCTGGAGGGTAGACCCTAAGAGGTCGACAGATGACCCACTGCCCAGTCTCTGCTGGAGGGTAGACCTGTAAGAAGTCGACAGGAGACCCACTGGCCAGTCTCTGCTGGAGGGTAGACCTGGAAGAAGTTGACAGGTGACCCACTGTCCAGTCTCTTCTGGAGGGTAGACCTGGAAGAAGACGACATGTGACCCACTGCCCAGTCTCTGCTAGAGGGTAGACCTGGAAGAAGATGAAAGACGACCCACTGCCCAGTATCTACTGGAGGGTAGACCTGGAATAAGTCCTCAGGTGACCCACTGCCCAGCCCTGCTGGAGGGTAGACCCTATAGAGTCGTCGGTGAGCAACCCACTGCCCAGTCTCTGCTGGAGGGTAAACCCGAAGAAGTCAATGAGCAACCCACTACCTAGCCCCGCCGGAGGGTAAAACCAGAACCGCTCTGGCCATCCCTACTGGATGGTATAACACTGGCCAACAGAACATGGAGTGGGTTTCGTGCAACCTCCCAAATCCAGAACAAATCACCTAAAAGAGGTTCAACGCCCGGGCTATTACTAAGTGTCACTGGCATCACTATCGTGCGTAGGTTCAGAGTACGTCCAAATAAGCCTCTGACCAACGCCCTTTTCATATTTCAACATTTAATAAGATCACATAAGAGGCTCCGATCATGCGAACAGATTACGCCATTGTAATCCTTGTGAAAAAACACGCGAGATAGACTACTTACTCGCTAGAAATGGGATCCCGATGGAAAAGTTACTCAACCCCACTTTACGCCCACATGACGTCTCGTGGGGCCTGCACCTCGGTCCTGAAAGAGGTCGGGAAAACTGCGCCACAACGATGCTCTTGGAAAAGCACACTGAATCGACTATTCATACGCCCCAAACAGACGCCTAATAAAAAAGTCACAGTATACTACACACAGCTCTAAAGACGGCTCGTGGGGCCCATGCCTCAACTCCGGTTTCAATGCCTGAAACCACCCCGGTCAATTTTGCCTTGATGCCAGGGTCACAATGCCACTGACGGCGCTGAAAACAGACTCCATATGTAGAATCTGCAACTCCCCGTATTATAGGAAAACAGGGCCTTGTGGGGGCACACCTCGATCCCGAAGTTAGGCGGGCGGATTGTTACGTTGCAATCCCCTCAGAAAAACACTCAGAAATGAGTGCTCATTCACCCTAAACGGAAGTCGGTTGAAAAAGTTTCGTTCACCGTAAAACGTGTGAACTAGGCCCTGTGGGGCCCGCACCTTGTCTTCAACCTAAACGCTTTAGAAAGCATCTCAAAAAGACCGCACGAGGATTGGGGTCACGATGCCGCTGACGGCGCGTCAATCGGACATCCCAAGCAGGAGTTAGGTCCGACGAAATAATTAATTAATTTAATAATTAATTAATTATTCATATTTATGCGTTTCGTGCCACAGAGCAACAAAACCGAACTACAAAGGTTCCGAAACAAATTTGGAAGAACTGTCTCAACTCAAGGGCCACCGTGCCTCTGGCGGCACGTCAAACAGACATTCGGCTCGCGAAGTGCATCCGTGGCGAGCTTTAATAATAATTTAATAATATTATTAAATTAAATCTCCTGGGTTACCCGCCATCGGGCGCATAACCGAAAATCCCTGAAACTCACTTTAAAAGGGCCGCCTCGTCGACACGGTCCCAAATCCACAGACGCCGCGTCAAACGGACGCGCCGTTTAAGAGATACGGCCCCCCGAATGCAAGGGGGCCTAACCAGGCCGGTTCACCCCGGCCAGCCCGGTCCGAACGGCCGGCCCGCGGCCCAGCCGCGGGTCCGGCCTGTCACACTGTGGCCTGCTGGACGTGGGCCACCCAACCGTATCGGACCCGAGCAGGTCCAGTTTTCCCCAACCGACCGGCCTTTTGGCCGGTCTCCGTCGCCTAGCAAGATCCGCACTTTGCGAGTCCTCGTTTTTCTTCCGCACCCTCGAGGTCGCCGCCTCAATTTCACCCCGCTGACCGCGACAAGCCGACACCTGCTCCCTCGGCTTCTCCGCCTTACGCAGCATGCCTCTGCGCTACCCCAAGGCCGTCGCGCCTCGCTAGCTCTGGCTCGGACCCTCCGTGCTACCCCGGTCGACGCCGCCTCACACCGCCGGACCCTCTTGAATCCCGACACTCCGCTGCTGCCTTCGACTCACCGCAGGATGCCACTGAGCTCCTCCACTGCCTCCAGCTCACCGCATGATGTCGGCGAGCTTCACCGCCTCTGTCTTGACCTCCAGCCGCTTGACGCACCGCGACCGCCGCGCGCAGCCTCCGACTGCTCGGCCGCACCCACCGGAGCCCGCAACTCCGGCTCCTCCCATCTCGCCGCCGCCGCCTCGTCCGAACCCCCGACCGTACTTGCTGCCCGACGCCCGCCCTCTGGGCACCGCCCATGATAGAGATGGGACTTCCAAAGGTCGTCTCCACCGCTCTGGTGGCCCGATTTCAAAACCGAATGTGGGTTTAGGATCGTCGGGACGAGGCCTTCGCAGCGCTTGCCTCCTATCCTTGATCCGACGAGATTTGGTGCGTTCGAAGTTTTGGACGAAGAACACTCAAGGATGGGTTTTAGAATGGGGCTCAGACGATGGATGTGTTTGTTCGACCATCCCCCCAATTCAAGAATTATAGAAAATAAATAATGTAATTGAAAGAAACACCAGAAATTGATGAAGGTGCAGAAGTTTAGCAGAAATCCTACCTCGAATTCGACGCGGGTCGTAGGCGATGCGTCTGTGAGGCTCCACCTTCAAACCGCCGAGGTTTCGGTGAAGATCGCTCCTCGATCTGGTGAATAACGGGAAAGAACGGCTAGAGGGAGAGGGAGAGAGGGTAAGAGAGAGATAGAGAGAGAGAGAGAGAGAAGAAAATGGGTTCTCCCTTCCAACACTTAGCGAATTTATAGAAATACACTAAAACTCTCCCAACGGGCACAGATTCCAAAACCTCCGCGCCCGCCTATTTTATCTCACACCTAGGCAAAACGCCCCATTTTGAACTCAACTGAAGACTCGGATTTCAATTCCAAGACTTCATTCAAAATTTATTCAAAAAGAACACCAGTGATAAAAAATTACTAAGTGGTCATTTCGAAATGACAACTTTCCCCCTGGGTGATATCTATCACAGAAGGCCCGCGCCCGCAACTTTTACACCCTTCCTAGGGTAAACAGAATGCTCCGGACTCAACTGTGCCCTTAGTTTTTCCATCCGAACTACCATTTAAGAGATAATTGCGTTTAACCATTAAATGAATAAATTAATTATTTTATTTATCCGTCTAATGTTCCGTTAATGGGCGAGGGGTCCCAATGTCCCACGATGACATGTTTTATGTCATTTATGGGGTAAACAACCCATTTCAGACCCATCCATACTCTCATATTTATGATCCAAATTACCATTTAAGAGTTATCCCATTTATTTGAAGTGCCCATTACGAACGCATTGAAAATTTAATTACGGCCACACTAGGGCTCGGAATTTCACACTGTCTGAAGGCATTGCTCCAGAATAACATCAAGAATATTCCAAAGTCTTTTATAGTAAAAACAAAAACCAGGTTCTTATATCATTCCCTCTTTCAAGATTTTTTTCCACAAAAAGTAAAACCAGGGAACAACTCAGGGTACTAAGCCCACACCTGGCTCTCCCGTACCAAGAAGAACTCTTGCACAGTCCCACGTCACCGCACATAAACCAAAGGATTTGAACCCTTCACGTGAGGTCTACCCTCGCTGATGACATGCATAGGAGCATGCAAACTTCTTCTCAGGTGAGTCACATGGGAGACTCTATGCATCCAAACCGGACTTTGGATTTAGGGCATGGCGGTAGGCAACCTCACCATCCATTCGCACGGTCTCAAAAGGACCGAAGGCCCTCGGGGGTAACTCGCCTCCCTGATCAAACCCTTACAATGCACGTCGCGACTGGAATCACCATTTGGACCTTGGACAAATCCCGATGATTCCCTCCTTCAAAATATCCATATGGTGAAACACTCAAGGATATCTGGTCATGCAAGGTTTCACAGTCGATGTCCCATGACCAAGACTCTCTTATACGCTCGAAAGGTGAAGGAGTCACTACCATCGACTAAAGAGAAAGGTTCCATGCCTTCTATTACACTAACACAGGGTTACACCGATGCCCCGTGTCACCCTGGTAACAACTCAAGAAAGGAGTAGGGGGAAAAGCATTTCACACACAGATTATTCTACTGCAAAAAGTAGAAGAGCTGTAGAGCATTCCTATTATCACCTCATGTAATGCAGGATCATAGATATCCAATGATTGCGGTTGTCCGTGGTCCCAACTGTCAGCTCTCGGAGCCTGACGTGGACTACCTGGTGGTGATGGGAATACCTCGAAATGTCGTCCCCCACCTCCAGCTCCTCCCGCTCCTCTGCTAGCACCACCTCTCCGGGCGCTACTCCGATCACGGCACTGCCTCTTCCGCGGTGGTGCACCTGCTAACTGCCCGATATTCTCAGCGTGGATGGTCGGGCGGTCTCATGCCAAGTAACCTCGCTCATTTCAAGCATAACACCAACTCTCTCCGGGCTACACTGGTGCCCTCCAGTGCCACTGTGGTGTACGACCACACCCCTGAGTCCGGTTATCAGAAATCCACCTGTGTCAAGCTTCTGTCAGCCAATGCCCGCTAGCTACGGCTGATGTCTCGACTCTGTCAAGCCTATTGCCACCACCAACTATTGAACACGACAGTAATCTCTCTGTCACCAGTGCCTGCTCTAGCACCTCGTCATAAGTGTAAATGCACAAGGGTACTATGACATCAGGAATCTCTCTGCGGAGACCCTTCTCGAACTTCCACGCTCAGAAGTTGCCGTCATGGACCAAGTTCAGGTAAAAATGTGCACGATCCATGAAACTAGTCACGTACTCAGTCACCATCATCCCTCCCTGCTAAAACTGTAGGAGCTCCTAGATCCGAGCGGAGCGTAAGTAGGAGGGGTAAAACTCCTCATGGAACATCAGCTGAAAGTCGCCCCATGAAAGCGAAGACTCATCAAGTAACTAAGTCACCAAACTCCACCAATGCCCAGCTGCTCCGTGGAAAAGGCTGGATGCCAAAGCCACCCTCTGATCTACCAGTGTCTGTGGAAGCCTGAAGAGGCAAACTACTATCTCGAGCCAAACCTCTGCTGCCAGAGGGTCTGGCTCACCACTGAACCTTAGTGGTCTCTGTCGCTGGAACTCACGGTGCACGCTCAACCTACGCTCAAGCTCCGTCGGCTCTGCTGGAGCTTTCTGCTGCTCACCAGGTGGGGGTGCTGCTATCGGCCCACCTGGAGAAAGGGACTCGCATGATGGGTCCTAGACTGAGGCCTTGTAGCTCACATGGTCGTCGTTACGAACCAAAGCTGGTATCCTAGATGGTTGTCTTCATGGAGACATCCTGAATGTTATCAAGGAGTGCCTCAATCAGATGAGCATATATGTGTATAACAATAACAACAATGGGGAGTTAACTCAAGATGGACAGTCAAGACTCAATCCTATGTGATTCACAAACCAATTTTTCCCTGCAACGAGTGTCTCAGCATGCCGAGTCGAAAAGCGGGTTATCAGGGTCCTGGTGAATGGATACGTCGACCGCCGCACCATCACTGGACTCCCGGGCCTGAGATCCGCTCTCGAGACACGTTGACACTGTTTCCATAGATCCCAAACATTTCCTTTTTAGGGAATTCCATACAACGTCCCAAGGAACAAACCACCTATGATACCACTGTCACGACCCGAACCTACCTGGGGTCGAGCCGCAATTACCCCAAGACCGCCTCCATAGGCTAGGGGCTAGCGACAAGCGCTGAAGGATAAAAAACTCGGGGATGCCTTTGCCTATGTACCTGTACACACACACACAACCCACTCAATGTATAAGTGTAGAGTAAAAAGAAAAGAAAATAAAAGAAAAGTACCAACTGCTATAAATAACCACAAAAAGGTGCATCAACCTCTTAACAGTACAAAGCAAGTGCTGAAGGTAAACTAGAATGAAAAGGGCAAAACACGCGCCCAACCAGAAAAGTGACACAACATGGAAATAGGTGAACAAAAGTAAAATAGCTGGGAGAGTCCCACACCTGGAACCCAACTATGACCACCGCATGCGGTCCAAGCTCCCGAACTCCTACGCTCCTCTGACGTCACGACCAACCTGTCCGTCGTCTGCAAGGGCACACCAAGTGCGGGCAAAGCCCAAACAGGGGTGAGTATAAAAATACTCAGTAGGATGCCCCAAAGGCTCAAGGGATCAACAAAGGAGGTACTGAAGAGGTGAGAAGTAGATCGATCAGGGAAAAGTAAAGGAGTATAACTGAGGGTGCAGTAAAGAGTACAACTCAACCCAAAAAGAGGAAGGTAGAAGTCTCGTCCTATCATAAGGAGCTAGAAACGGTGAGAAGATAAACTTCTCGTCGAGTCTTCACTACCTATAGCAGGAGAGTAGACTTGTCTAACCACGAGAAGCTAGAAACGGAAAGCACGTGGCATACCTCTCAAGTCTTCGCCTCTCCTGGAAGGAGAGTATCCAAAACCCAAGGAGTGGGTACTAGAACAAGGAATACATATATATGATCTATCAAGAAACCCGAACAAGATCTTAAGGGGATCTCCGTCCCGTAACTCAGCCCAAGAAAGTGAGTAGCCAATTGTCCTAGAAGTAAACACCATCGATGCCCAACATCCCGTACGTCTGCCCTGAACTGCAAGTCAAGGGGCTCAAATCACCGCACCTTGATACTATCCGATTTGGGTGACATAGACTCGGCCTCACGGTTTTAGGTCGCGTCACAAGGATGCGTCTCGGTGGGGAAAGAACCCCTCATCCTTGAGAGTTCATGGGTAAGTCAAACCACACCACGTCACTGCCAAAGCTGTCATATCACTGACCCATACAACCAAGGGTCCCACTCCGGAAGTCACGGAGGAAAACCACAGACTAGCCTAGTAGAAAGGACTGAGTCTGAAAGAAGTCACTGGGAAATCCACTGACCAGTCTCTACTAAAGGGAAGACCCCAAGAGGTCATCGGGTGACCCAATGCCCAGTCTCTACTGGAGGGAAGACCCTAAGAGGTTGTCGGGTGACCCACTGCCTAGTCTCTACTAGAGGGTAGACCTAGAAGAAGTCGACAGGAGACCCACTGCCCAGTCTCTGCTGGAGGGTAGACCTGGGAGAAGTCGACAGGTGACCCACTGTCCAGTATATACTGGAGGGTAGACCTGGATGAAGTCAATAGGTGACCCACTGCCCAGTCTCTCATGGAGGGTAGACCTGAAAGAAGACAAAAGGCAACCGACTGCCCAGTCTCTGCTGGAGGGTAGACTTGGAAGAAGACGACATGCGACCCATTGCCCAATATCTGCTGGAGGGTAGACCTGGAATAAGTCTTCAGGTGACCCACTGCCCAGCCCTGCTGGAGGGTAGACCCTAAAGAGTTGTCGGTGAGCAACCCACTGCCCAGTCTCTACTGGAGGTTAAACCTGAAGAAGTCAATGAGAAACCCACTACCCAGCCCTGGTGGAGGGTAAAAATAGAACTGATCTGGTCATCCCTAATGGATGGTACAACACTATCCAATAGAACATAGAGTGGGTTTCGCGCAACCTCCGAACTCCAGAACAATTCACCTAAAAGAGGTTCAGTGCCCGCGCTATTACTATGTGTCACTGGCATCGCTACCATGCGTAGGTTCAGAGTACATCAAAAGAAGCCTCCGACCAACACCCTTTTCATATTTCCACATTTAATAAGATCATGTAAGAGGATCCGCTCATATGAACAGATTACCCCATTGTAATACTCGCGAAAAAACACATGAGATAGACTAATTACTCGCTGGAAACGGGCTCCCGATGGAAAAGTTACTCAATGCCACTTTACACCCACATGACGTCTCGTAGGGCCCACACCTCGATCCCGAAAGAGGTCATGAAACTGCGCCACCACGATGATCTTAGAAAACCACGCTGAATCGACTATTCATACACCCCAAATGAACGCCTAATGAAAAAGTCACAATACGCTACACACAGCTCTAAAGACGGCTTATGGGGCCCACACCTCAACTATGATTTCAACGCCTAAAACCACCCTGGTCAATTTCGCCTCGATGCTAGGGACACAATGCCACTAATGACGCCTAAAACAGACTCTGGATGCAGAAGCTGCAACTCCCCACGTTATACGCAAACGGGGCCCTGTGGGGCCCACACCTCGAGCCCGAAGTTAGGTGGGTGGATTACGCCGTCACAATCCCCTCAGAAAAACACTCAGAAACAAGTGCTAATTCACCCTACACGAAAGTCAGGTGAAAAAGTTGCGTTTCACCGTAAAACGTGCAAACTAGGCCCTGTAGGGCCCACACCTTGTCTCCAACCTGAACGCTTTAGAAAGAATTTTGAAAAGTCCGCACAAGGACTGGGGTCATGCTGCCGCGGACGACACATCAATCGGACATCCCAAGCAGGAGTTAGGTCCAACGCAACAATTAATTAATTAAATAAATAAATAATTATTTTTATTTAAGAGTTTCGTGCCACCGAGAAACAAAACCAAACTGCAAAGGTTCCGAACCAACTTTGGAAGAATCGTCTCAACTCTAGGGCCACCGTGCCTCTGACGACACATCAAACAGACGTCCGTATCGCGAAGTACGTCCACTGCAAGCTTTAATAATAATTTAATATTATTATTAAATTAAAGCTCTCGGGTTACCCGCCTTCGGGTGAATAACCGAAAAACCCCAAAACTTACTTTAAAAGGCCGCCTCATTGACACAGTCCCACAGCCGTAGACGACATGTCAAACGGACGCGCCATTTAGGATATACGACCCCCCGAATGTAAGGGGGCCTAACCGGGCCAATTCACCCCGGCCGGCCCGTAGCCCAGCCGCAGGTCCGGCCTGTCACACTACGGCCCACTAGCCGCGGCCCGCCCAGCAGCACTGGACCTAAGCGGGTCCAGTTTTCCCCAACCGACCGGCCTTTTGGCTGGTCTTCGTCGCCCAACAGGACCCGTACTTTGCGGGTCCTCATTTTTTTCCGCACCCCGAGGTCACCGCCTCGGTTCCACCCTGCTGATCATGACAGGCCGGACCCCACTCCCTCGACTTCTCCGGCTTCCGTAGCGCCCCGCTGCGCTACCCCAAGGCCGTTGCACCCTTCCGGCTTCGGCTCGGACCCGCCGCGCTACCCCGGTCGACACCGGCTCACACCGCCGTCCCCTCTTGAAGCCCGACCCTCCGCTGTTGCCTTCGGCTCACCGCACGATGCCACCAAGCTTCGCCGCTGCCTCCAGCTCACTGCATGACGCCGGCGAGCTCCACCACCTCTGTCTTGACCTCCAGCTGCTCGATGCACCGCGACCACTGCGTGCAGCCTTTGGCCACTCGGCCGCACCCACCGGAGCCTGCAACTCCGGCTCCTCCCGGCTCACCGTCGCCGCCTCATCCAAACCCCCAGCCGTACCCACTGCCCGTCCTCCGACCACCGCCCTTGCCGGAGCCAAGAATTACGACGGTCTTCTTCACCGCTCTGATGGCCCGATTTCAAAACCGAACGTGGGTTCGGGATCATCAGGACGAGGCCTTTGCAGTGCTAGCCTCTGATCGTCGATCCGATGAGATTTGGCACGTCTGAAGTTTTGGACGAAGAACGCTCCAGGGAGGGTTTTAGAACGGGGATCAAACGTTGTTCGTGTTCATTCATCCATCGTCCCAATTCAAGAATTATAGAAAATAAATAATGAAATTGAAAGAAACACCAGAAATTGACGAAGGTGCGGAAATTTAGCTGAAATCCTACCATGAATTCGACACGCGTCGTAGGCGATGCGTCCGTGAGGCTCCACCTTCGAACCGCCGAGGTTTTGGCAAAGATCGCTCCTCGATCCGGTGAAGAACGGCTAGAGAGAGAGTGAGAGAGGGTAATAGAGAGAGAGAGAGAGAGAGAGAGAGAGAGAGAAGAAAATGGGTTCTCCCTTCCAACACTTAGTGAATTTATAGAAATTCACTAAAACTCTCCCAACGGGTGCGGATTCCGAAACCTCCGCGCCCGCCTATTTTATCTCACACCTAGGAAAAAATCCCCATTTCAAACACAATGTAAGTCTCAGATTTCAATTCCGGGACTTCATTCAAAAGTTATTCAAAAGGAATTCCAGTGATAAAAAATCACTAAGTGGTCATTTCGAAATGACCACTTTTCCCCTGGGTGACATCTCTCATAGCAGGCCCGCGCCCGCAACTTTTACACCCCGCCTAGGGTAAACGGAACGCTCTGGACTCAACGGTGCCCTCAGTTTTCCCATACGATCTACCATTTAAGAGATACTTGCGTTTAACCATTAAACGAATAAATTAATTATTTTATTTATCCGTATAATGTTCCGTTAACGGGCGAGGGGTCCCAATGTCCTATGCCGACATGTTTTATGTCGTTTATGGGGTAAACACCCCATTTCAGACCCATCCATACTCTCAGATTTATGATCCGAATTACCGTTTATGAGTTATCCCATTTATTTGGCATGCCCAGTGCGAACGCACTGGAAATTTAATTCCGGCCACACCGGGGCTCAAAATCGCACGCCGTCTGAAGGCACTGCTCCGGAATAACATCAAGAATATTCCAAAGTCTTTTATAGTAAAAAAAAACCGAGTTCTTATAATATATTTTTCCATACATAGAAAAAGTTCTAATGTATTATGAATATAAGCATAATTTTGTTCATTAAGATTATAAGAATGATTTTGTTTCTAATTAGTTAGAATTATCTTTTTTCAAAATAGGAGTTAGAATTTTGTCTTTTCTTTTGTAAGGAAAAAAGTCATGACCATCAGACTGATATTGGTATCTAAACAATCAGACTGAACCTTATGATGATTATCGTATTTAAAATAGATAAGGAATTCCATTGCACTATCCTATGTCTATAATAAGAATATAGAAGACTTAATTATATTATAAGGAATACCATTAACACTGTAATGGTGTTAAATAAAAATGATGTTAGACATTTAGTTATGCCAGAGTATTGTGACCTATCAAGATCCAACTGTTCGAGGTCGTTACAAAAAGCTCAAAAATATAACCGTTGGAATCTTTACCTATAAATAACAGATCAATTGAAGATTTTGGAGAAGATTTCATTTGAAACTCAATTCATCTGAAAAATTATAAGCATGAACATCTCGTTCTTAGTCTTTGTAATTCTTTAGAGATTCGGTAGTTCTAAGGAATTCTTATCAGGGTCATTTCCTTATAAACATTTGATTTTTTAATCACATCCGATCATTATTATGATTGGGGATTCTAGGTATAGGAATACAGACGTCGATATTCATATCGAGGGCTTCCAAGGATAAGAAGACAGAGCTATTCCGATCATTGTATCAAGGGCTTCTGAGGATAGGAAGACATAACAATTTCGATCATTATATTGAGAGATTTCCTAGTAAGGAAAGACATACTTTATAGTAAGTATAATACTATTAATAACTTTAGTCAAGGTTATTGACTACCTTACTCTTAAGGTTTAAAAGGTAAATATTTTAATAATAGCTTGTATTTCATTCTTACTATTACTAGCTATTGTATTACTTGTTTTTATAAGTTCTTATACCGTTGTGCATGTAATAGAAAGTCAGTCATCATACTAAAATTTATATACTCTTATTTTATTGATATAAATCTGATTAAAATAAACATAATTTTGTATTAATCAGATCCCTCGATATTATGATTCTTTTAATCTGATATAATTAGACATTGTCTGGTTTTGATTTCGTAACTTTTATAATCAGACTGAGTTCGAGTCTGATAAATCTTCTTTAAGAGGCTTGTGTGTTAATTAGTTTAAAGTTTTTTTAAAAATTAATTAAACCCCCTATTGTAAGTATATCCTCGCTCAGCATCGGCGTGGTCTGCTGAAGCTCCAGGCTCACGGTTTGGTGTTGGCGTGGTTTGGATCTCGACCCAAAGTGCTCCGGTGGTCTGGATTTCGGCATCGGCTTCCGGCGGCTGGATCTTGGCTTGGCGTCAGCGCGACGAATCTTTGGCTTCGGGATCTTGACTTGGATCTGGCGCGCGTCGACGTGGCTTGGCGACAGCTTCTGGGCTCGGGATCTGGTCTCCGCTGGTTCTCAGATTCAGGTGCATTCCAGTGTGGTATGGCATATGCTACGATGAGATTCGGAGGGGGAGGTTTGGTTTCATTCTGGATTTTTTTTGTGGTGCACGGTTGGTGATTTTCGGCGTTATCGTTTCCATAGGGCCCTGTTCGTCCACTAGTTCCTTCTGCCTCCGGCAGCTCATCTTTTTCGGGTTGTAGTGGATGCTCGAAGGGAGCTTCATGGTCGCGACATAGTTCATGTGGCTTCGGTGCCAGCGGTAATGGCTTCGGGGTGAATGCTTTGGGAGATTTGGTCTGGCTCTACCCTTTAAGTTATTCTATTTTAGTTGTTTCTAATTTTTCCTTGATGTTTCGACATTTGTGGTTTTCTAGAAGTTTTGTTGGTTTGTATCTCAAAAGACCGCTGCTCAAGGGATTCTACAATGTTTTACTTACAAAAAGACGCTTCAGATGAGGTTGAGGGAAAAGAGGTTCCATTGTTTCATGGATTTTCGGTTTCGGAAGATTGAGAGGGTATGGATTTGGCCATCGGTACCATGTCCGTGCTTTGGCACGGGTTTTCTTTCCGTGCTGCGATGAGACTTTGGAAGTTGGATTTTATAGTAATTTGTTACTGGGAGGAGCTTCTCTTTTACAGTGAGCATTATTTTTGATCTTGGGTTTTGTTCTATTGGAGACTGTTGTTTTGTGGTTAAGTCTTGATGTCATGGGTTCTCACTTTCCCCTTAAAAGTGTTTGGAAAATAAAAAAGTAATTTTCAGTCAGATAAGGAAGTTTCTACTTTTACAAATGCTGAGAAGTTGGAATACCAGTTGAACTAAAAAGTTATAAATACCTTATTATGTTCAATGAAAAATGATATCTATATTCATATATGTTCTAGTTAAATTACTAACATTATCTAGAGTATATTGGAAGTTACATATTTTGGTACATCCAAAGTTATAGAAACCAGAAGAGCTATGCTTAGAGACAATTACCAAGATTTTGATTTTATTTCTGGAGATTCATTTTCGAAGATACAACAAATGTTTATGAATATTATAAATAGTTTACAATCTTTTGAAGAAAAAAGGCATGATTATGAAATTATTTTTGAAAATATTATTGATATTATGCCCAATGGGTGAGAATAAAATAGAACAGTTGTGGATGATACAAGGAAATTAACTAATCTTACTCTTGATGATTTGATTGGCACCCTTAAGAATTGTGAGGTAAGTCTTAAAAGAGATGTGGAGAAAGCTAAAAAGAAAAATGGTAGTGTTTCTTTTTCTACAATATCTACTATTCCTTCTAAAGTTCAATCAGTAGAAAAATTGGTAAAATATTTGAGGAAGAAGAAAGTTGTTGTTCAGTCAGATTCTAGTACATCAGAACATTCAGAGAATGCGTTAGATAATATATCTAGAAGAATAAAAAATATTGTTGGAAATAAATGTTTTCCATATTGATATAAGAAAGTTTATAAGGATAAAAGTGATAAGAAATATTATAAATTCACTTGTTATGAATGTAATAAGGCTGTATATATACGACCTCATTGTCCAAAGTTGAAAAAGAAAGATATGAAAGAAATAAATTTTGATGGAAATTCCAAGAAGTTTTATAAGAATAAAGGTAAGAAATTCTTTAAATATTCTGAAACATGTAGTGAAAATATTGTAGAATTTTCTGAAAATTATTCTAAGAATGAAAGTTCTGAATAGAGGAAAATCGAACTTTTTTCTAAAGTACCCATGGTAAATCATTATCTCATGTAAAAGGTACATATAGCCAAATCCCTTACAAATATTTATTTAAATGAAAATTATCCTAATGAGAAAAATTCTTCATCTTCTGATGAGGGATCTTCCTCAGCAGAAGATAACACTTTACCAAGTTTTGATGAATTTTCCTCTTTTGCAAAGCTTTTAAAAAATGAAAATTACAAGATTTATAAAAAACTTGATAATTATAAAGCTAAATTTTCTAAGGAAGGTTTGAGAATAACTATTTTGATAAATAAAATATCATATATTTCTAAATATCTTGATAAAACTATTTCTAAAAAACATATTTTTGGAAAGGTTTCAAAAAAATTATTTGTGAGAAAGATGTTTCTCAAAGAAACCTTAGTTCTAAAACTAATACTGATGAGGATAAAAATTTACTTATCAAACTAAAATCCAAAATCTCTAGTTTTAAGAAACTATTATCAAAGTTTACTACTGTTAAGGAAAACTTTGAAAAAATATATAAACAAATTAGAACTCATGGTAATAGTTCCAGAATCAGTTTTACAAATAAAAAACCTAATTTTAGAACAATTACTTTATTAAAAAAAGTGAACCTTTTTATAATATGTGCCAAAGTGGTGGTCAATGAAAGAAAATTTTTTCTTTAAAAAAATTTCAATATATTTTTTTATGAGGATTATTTTTCTAAACAAATGTGGTTACCCTATATTTTGTTTTTTGAAAATGATGGATCCAAGAAGGTTTGCATTCCAGAAAACTAATCATTCCATTTTCAGAAAAATAAATTGGGTACTAGCAACAAATACATTTAGTACATGGATAGTGTATGTACCAGGCACATGATTGGAAATAAATATTTCTTCAAGAAGATAATCATGATAAAAGTTGGAAAAGTAACTTTTAGAGATAATGCTCAAGGAGAAATCACTGGTATAGGTAAAATTTTTCTTATTAGAAAAGATCTTATTTAAAATGTTTTATTTGTTGTAGGACTTAAAAAAACCTTATAAGTGTAGTTCGATTATGTGATGAAGTTTACCTTGTGAAATTTAGTAATGATAAATGTATAGTACATAGTTCCATGAGTGAATTTATTCTTTCTTACAATCAGTATGAGAATGTTTATACAGTAAAATTAAAACATCTTAAGAGCTAAGACTTACCTCATCTTAGTGCAATGAAAAACCATTCTTGGTTATGGAATAGAAGGTTGAGACATTGTAACCTTAGAAACATATCAAAGTTGACTAATAAAGGACTTGTTAAGGATCTACTAGAACTTATGTTTGATACTTCAAAAGTTTGTGACCCTTTTCAATATGAAAAACAAAATAAGTCAAGTTTTAAATCTATTAGTGAAGTATCAACTTCCGATTATTTATAGCTAGTGCACATGGATTTATTTGGTCCTACAAAAACTGGAAGTATTGGTGGAAAATACTATGTATATGTCTTAATTTATGATTACATGAGATATACCTGTGTTTATTTTCTCACAAAGAAATCTGAAACCTTTAGTTATTTTAAAACTTTTGTAGTCAGAGTTAAAAATTATAAAAACTTCTCCTTGATAACTATTCATAGTGATCATGGTGGAGAATTTGAAAATTATGAATTTGAATATTTATATAGTAATAATGGAATTGGACATAATTTTTTAGCACCTAGAACCCCCAAACAGAATGGAATAGTTGAAAGAAGAAATAGAATTCTTCAAGTGATTACCAGTACCATTCTGAGTGAATACCTAGTTGCTAAATTTTTTTATGTTGAAGTGGTTAGTATCGTATGATATGCTATAAATCAACTTTTAATTAGACATTTTCTTAATAAAACTCTCTATGAGTTGTGGATAGTAAGAAAACAAAAAGTTTCTTATTTCCATGTTTTTGGTTTCAAAGTATTCATGTTGAATACTAAAGATAATTTACACAAATTTGTACCCAAATATGATGAAATAATATTTTTAGGTTACTCAATTACTTCTACGGATTATAGATTTTTCAATAAAAATTCTCATACTATTGAGGAAATGGTGCATATTAGGTTTGATGAAAGTGATCCTTTTGTTTTCAAACAAGCTCAACCTACATCCTCAAATTTTATTTCTAAAACCAATTTTCATCCTTTGTTATAAAGTTACTCTCATAAGAAAATAAAACCAAAACTAGTTACTGAAGTTATTCCTCAAGAATATTTTCTAACTATTGTTGAAGAACAAACTTTTGAAAACCCAAGAAGTTAGTTATTTCTTAGTAATCTTCCTAGTGAAAGTATCATTGGTGATGCAGATCAACCTGTTAGGACTAGAAGCTCCCAACAAAAAATAAAATTGAACATATAGATTTATTATCCCAATTTGAACCTAATAATCTTTATGAGGATTTAGGCGATGAGGATTGGATTAAGTCAATTCAATATAAACTCAATGAGTTTGAAAGGAATAAAGTTTGGACTTTAGTTTAACGAACAATAAAAACTTCTACAATTTGAGTAAAATGATATTTTGGAAATAAATGTAATGAAAATGGAATAATAATTAGAAATAAATCTAGAATTTTTATTAAAAGTTATACTAAAAAAGAGGGAATAAACTATTAAGAAACTTATGAAACAGTAGTAAGAATTTAATCTATTCGAATACTTCTATCCTTTTCAACATTCTTTAATTTCAAACTATTTCAAATGGATGTGAAGTTTACTTTTGTTAACAAATATGTTTAGGAGGATTTTTATGTTGAACAACCACTGGGTTTTAAGCATTAAAAACATCTAGAGCATGTTTATAAACTTACTAAATCACTTTATGGACTTAAATAAT
The DNA here is from genome assembly GCA_963277665.1 of Viscum album. Taxonomy (NCBI): domain Eukaryota; kingdom Viridiplantae; phylum Streptophyta; class Magnoliopsida; order Santalales; family Viscaceae; genus Viscum; species Viscum album. The sequence continues at coordinate 1,872,726,031 of OY728150.1, read as the reverse complement.
CCCCTAGAGTTTGGTATAATAGATTAAATGGTTTTTTGTTACAAAATAAGTTTTTTGAGGGAGCTGCGAATCCAACTCTTTTTATAAAAGAAGTTATAAAAACATTATGATTGTACAAATTTATGTTGATGATATTATATTTGGTTCAACTCAAAAATCTTTGACATATTCCTTTGCAGATCTTATGAAGTCTGAGTTTGAAATGAGTATGATGGGTGAGTTAACATATTTTCTTGGTTTTCAAATTTCACAAAAACCAGAAGGAACTTTTATATCTCAACATAAGTATATAAAATATTTTATTAAGAAATTTGGATATGACAATACTAAAAGTTTTAGTAATCCTATTGGTACATCCAATACTTTCGATTTTGATGAGTCTGGGGAACCATTTGATCAAAAGACTTTTAGAGGTATGATAGGAAGTGACTTTAATTAATAACTATTCATCCATATTTAATGCTTTCAGTGCACTTATGTGAAAGATATCGAGACAATGCAAATGAATCCCATTCAAAATCTGTAAAACAAAATTTTCATTATCTTAAGAGAAATATTGGTTTAGGCATATTCTATTCTTCTAGAAATGTTTTTGAATTAAAAGGTTTTTCGGATACTAAATTTAGTAGATGTAGAATTGATAAAAAAATTACATCAAAAACTTTTCATTTCTTAGGATATTTTTTAGTTTCTTATTCTTATAATAAAAAACACTCAATATCACTTTCCACTATTATGGTCAAGTTTTGTGGATGCAACACACACTCATTGAATATATAATGAGTTTTACTAAAACAAAAATACTTTGTGATAATACAAGTTCTATTTCCTCAAGTAAAAACCATGACTTCATTCACATGCTAAGAACATAGATATAAGATACCATTTCCTTTGGAACCACACACTTAAAGGAGATATAATTATACAATTCATTGGAACGCAATAACAACTTGCTAAACATTTTAATAAACCTCTTAATTCTGATAGATTTGAATATATCAAATAGAATCTAGGAATGATTAATATTAAGTAATAATTCATATATACTTCTTGTTGATCCATATCCTTACATTAATATACTTATTTTCATAAGGGGAGTACATATGTTTTATGTTTTTCAAAACTTTTAGTTTTTATTAAAACTTTTATTTTTCTAAAATATTTTATTTTATAAAATTTAGTTTTCTAAAATTTTATCATAATGAGTTTTCTAGACTCAATATTTTTATAATAATTTTGGAGTCAGAATTCTGAAAAATTCTTTCTGGACTCAGAAATTATTATAAAACTTACAGAATTAGACTTTGTTACAAACTTTTTCATATTAAAAAATTATCCTATTTAGTTTTTTAAATTATAATATTCTGTTTTTATTTTAAAAAAATTATCATAACTATACTTTATTATAAAACTATCGTAATCTATTTATTTTAAAAAAACAAGAAGAACATTTTATTTATACCGACATATCATTCCACTTCGAAAGACACTCTTTTATTATTTTCTTTTTTCTTTCACTATTTTATTACTTTAGTTTATAATAAGAATTGTTATTATTCTTTTAGTTCTTATAAAAACATAGATTTATTTTTTCAAAATCTGAAAAGTTTTCTTAATCGGATTCATTCTCAATCCGATAAAAGTTTTAAAAACTTTGAGAGTTTAAAAAAACTTTTAAAACTTTCTTTGCATAAATATTGGTCATCAAATATGAATGGTTTTTAATCTTGGCCATTAGTTATGTTATGGAAGTTGAACCATCACCCACATTACCTATATAAGGGTGGGTCACCAGAAGTCCCACATCGGTTTTCCAATTACTTTTCACCCGAGTTGCTATGCCCTTCAAAGTCATTAGTCCAATTTTTTTTCTTTTGATCCGATCACCGGTTCCAATTTTAGTACCGATAAAAACCAATGAATATTATTCTAAGTGGTTTGTATTCATAGAAAGACTGATTGATAGGTCTTGGTGTGGAAAATATGATTCCACACTCAAGAAGAACATTTTTATTCAAGGTTTGTAATCAGTATGCATTGAAAATCATGATAAGGATTTTTAGTTGTATTATCTAGAGGCAATATCATAATTTTATGCGTCTATTTAGTTTGTGAAGGAGGATGGTAAATATAAAGTATCATTCAATATGTTTATAAAGAGGTGAAAGTTGTCTTATAAAAGAGCTATAGATCTTGTTGGCATTCCATCAGAAGGTGAAGCTTATTTTCCTTTTCATATATTGCCGAACAATATCAAAACTTTTAACAAGAATAAAACTAAGGATTCTATTTTATATTTTTAGGAAAATGTTTGAAATGATTCTCACTCAACTCCAGATAATAGATTCGTAGATCTATATATGCAAGGGTATATGATTCTGAGGAAGGGTGACCAAGATTCATTAAATGTATCTGATGTGTTAATTTTGGATTATCTTGTGAATATGAGGAAGATCGACTTGGTAAAATCCATTTTCATTATGGTGGAGAACATAAAAATTTCCTCAATAAAGTCAAAGATTATATTTTTTCTTGATTTTATAACCAATATTATTGTAAAGTGTATGGAGATATTCAAAGTTGAGAACAAATGATATCCACTTAAAGAAAATATTTCCTTTATCCACGAGGATAAAATAACCAGAATGAACTTAGTTCTTGATGCCATGTCATGAACCAAGATAGAGTGTCATCTAAACTAACACCCTACCCAGCCCATGGAAAGGCCTGAAGGGCATTACTAATCCCAACATGTTAGAAACAAGTGCATGGGTATCAAAAATATAGTTTTGGGAATGATTTCACGCAAGGTAAACAACAATCAACAATAATGAAACGGAACATCATACTGAGATAAATATCCATAAACAAAAGAGATACAACAATTTCATGTTAAGCATTTTTCAACTTTAACCAAAAACAAAAAATACTAAAATAGGGGGGTAAACCAACTACACAACCCAAAAACCTCCAATAAAAATGAGGTCCATCACCATTAAGACCCCTCCACCGACACCTGCAAGAAAGGACCACTAGCAACTAGATCCACCATCACCACCATGATACATTTTTCCTTTATCTAGGTTAAACATAAGAAATTCTACATACACCCAAGGGTGTATGTAGGGTGTGATCCAAATCCCAGTAAGATGCCACCCAAAAGAGATTGCATTCCATAACATTAAAATACAAATTACCATGAAGGTTTTAGGAAAGAATTGGGAACCATATTTAATAAAAACATCTTAAAGAAAACTTTTTTAAAGAAGCATGCTTTGACAATTAACATAATAGTAAATTCCACCATATCCTGATGATATTCACAACATCACAAGAGAGCACTCCATCACGAGAAATCCCTATAGGCACTAGCACTAGTGGGACCCTAGGAACATCGTAGCTCTGTGAAACACATGTTATAGAAACCATAAACCACAGAGTCCTCATGAACGAGCCATTAGAGGGGAATCTATCCCAAGGTCTAGTGGTCTCTAATCATCATCATAATTTAGTTAGTGTTATAGCATCAATTGTTGGGACCATAAAATGATTGGCCCACCAGTGCAGCGATAATTATGAGAGAAAAATAAAGTGAATAATTCGGAAAAATAAATGACACCATATGTAATGTGGAACCCCCCCCCCCCAAATGAAAGGGGTAAAAAACCATAGGAAAATAGAAGGATCTCAGTAAGGGTAAAAGTGGTTACACAATATCTCACTATTATAAGGAGAAAAACCCTTGTAAAATATCTCTTGAATAAGTGGGGAAAACTACCTCAGAGATACCACTCGAATGATGGTAATGAGAATCAGTGAAATTAATGAGAAAAAACATTGGAAGAGAGCCCCATTTATAGGCTACCACTCCCCCTGCCTCCTCTTCCTATGTGGGTGAGTTTTGTGGAGTTTGGCCACCCACCACCTATCACCACCAACCCCCCTTTGACAAAGGAGATGGGCGACTACCATCCTGAAAATGGAAATCCACCAACACATCTACCACTTAGAGATTTGATTGAGAACCAATCACATCTTCACACATCCTTTCTATATAAAAAACATAGTTCTCAAGTCTCTGCAAGGCCACTCGAGGATCTGCACCATCTGAACTTATCAGAGTTAATCACCTTCATCATAAAACTACCAGATTTTATTTAGTATGATTTTTTACACATCCACACTTACTTCATCCACCACATCTTGGAAAAAGTGATATTGTAACCCAATGTGCTTCATCCTGTAATGAAAATATGGATTCTTTGCAATGTGCAAGGCACTCTGACTGTCACAAAATAATGGAATTTTCTCCTGTCTATGCTTGAGATCCCCCAACAACCTTCTTATCCAAATATCCTCTTTGCAACCCTATGAAACTACCATGTACTCTACCTCTATCTTGGATAAAGCCACAACTGACTGTAACTTTGAAATCTAGCTCACAACTCCTCTTGTAAGCGTAAACACATAACCAGTAGTAGATTTCCTCCAGTCATAATCTTTTGAGAAATCTGAATAAAAACATCCTATGATAGTGAAATATGATCCTCCATAACATAATGCAACATTTGAGGTCTCCTTGATGTATCTCAGGATCCTCTTCACCGTGCTCCAATGCTACCATCCTGGATTCTCCATGTACCGACTAACTCCTCCCACTGTATGTAAAATGTTAGGTATAGTAAAAACCATAACGAACATTAGACTACCCACTACTAGTGTATACAGTACTCAGGACATTTACACCCTCTCTACTTCACTTCTTGGACTCATCGTTGATGATAACTTGAAATTAATGGGAAGAGAGTAAGAGATTAACTTACAGTCTTACATGTTAAAGTGTTTCAAGACTCTCTGTAAGTAATTATTCTATGATAGAGAAATCTTCCCATTATTTTTGTCTCTGTAAATTTTCATCTCAATAATCTTGTTTTCTTGTCCCAAGTCCTTCATATCAAACTTCCTAGCCAATTGTGCCTTCATCTCATGGATCTGATAATTGTTGGGGCCTACAACCTACTTGTCATCCACATACAATAGAAGAATAATGAAATCATTAACATTCAAACCCCTGAAATATGCACAAGGATCTGAATGAAGTCTGTTGTATCTAAGAATCATGATATAGGAATCAAATATCTTGTACCAACACCTCGGTTCTTGCTTAAAATCGTACAGATATTTTTTCAACCTATAAACCATGTTCTCTTTGCCTTCTTTTGAAAAAACGTCTGGTTGAAGCATATAGATATCTTCATGAAGATCACCATGTATAAAATAATTCTTCACATCTGGCTACTATAGATATAATATGTATGTAGCACACATCAACAGAACTATCCAAACAGTCATCAGTCTAACAACAGAAGAAAATATTTCATTGAGATCAATACATTCCTTATGAGCATATCCTTTGACTAACAGTCATGCATGATATCTTTACACATGGTCCTTTCCATCCCGTTTGATCTTAAAGACCCATTTGTTTCCTACATCCTTCCTTCCATGAGGTAACGAAACAAGATCTCAAGTCTTGTTTCTGTGTAGGGCTTCAAGTTCCACCTGCATCACCACCATCCATGAGGATACATCTGGATTCTGGGTTACCTCTACAAAAGAAGAAAGCTCTCCATCCTCTGTCAATAACTAGTATGAAATATTTATCTTAGTGAGATAGTTTGAGTGCCATATTAGTACTATTTTCTCCCGAGTTGACCGTCGTGGTCCAGAATCAACTGGTACTTGACCATCATGCTTTGGTAATTCCTAAGAGGAAACAGATTATTCATTGGATTTTTTCTCTACTTCAACGGTTTTAGTTTCTATATTTTTCTTATTTATGTCTTGATCAGTTGTCATTTGCACCTTATCTCCTGCAAAAATGACATATCTAATGATGATAAATTTTTGGGCAGTGGGGTCGCACAAACGATACCCCTTCACACCATCAGACTACCCCCATAAGATACATTTCATGGATCTCAAATACAACTTCAATCTTTCTTGGTCATTAAAAAATGCATATAAAAGACTTCAAAAAGTATATAAATGTGAATAGCCAGTGGGTTTACCACTCTACATCTCCATTGGTGTCTTCAGATCAATCACCATTGAAGGATATCAGTTGATCACATAATAGGTAGTATTTACTGCTTTTTCCCAAAATGTTTTGTCAATTCCTGCAGTCTTGAGCATCACCCTTGTTCTATCCAACAGGGTTCTGTTCATTCGCTCTGACACTCCATTCTGTTGAGGAGTGTACGCCACCGTGAACTGTCTCTTGATTCCTTTCTATTGAAAAAAAGTATTAAACTCCTCACTTGTATATTCTCTACCATTATTAGTCCCCAGACACATGATATTCTTTCTAGATTCAAGCTCCTTTTTCACTTTTAATGTTTTGAAGACTTCAAAAACAACCTCTTTCCTCTTGATTGGGAACACCCAACATCTTCTGGAATAATCATCAATGAATGATACAATGTACCTTGCTCCTCCCAAGGATATAACCAATGATTTCCAAACATCAGAATGGATCAACTCCAAGATCTCCTGACTTGTCGCTATGGATGTCCTAAATTTTAACTTGTGTTGCTTGCTCAAAACACAATGCTCAAAAAATGGTAAGGATACCTTTTTCATCCTAGGTAACAACTTATGATCCATAATAATCTTCAGACCTCATTCTAACATATGGCCAAGCTTCTGATGACATAACTCCATCAATGCTTCTGTCAAGGTAGTTAATGAAACAAATATCTCCGCCCCCTTGTACGTTTCAACAATAAGAACGTACAAGTTCTTTGAGATATTATCCGCCTTCATTAACACAATATAATCCTTCAAAATTCTCATCACTCCATTCTTGGTGCAAGTCTTGCATCTGATATCATTAAATTGTCTCAAAGACAATATGTTTTTATTTAGGCCTTTCACATGATGTACTCCTTGGATGGTCTGTACTATACCATCATGCGTCTTCAGTTTGATGGTATTGGCTCGAACGATATTCAGAGTGTGATCATTCCCCATGTACAAAAGTCATTCCGGGATGGTTTCATACTAATCAAACCATTACCGTCGAGATTTCATGTGCCATGTAGCTCCTGAGTTGATAATACATGCATCGTTGAGATGCTGTCTGCTTCCAGCAGTTGTCGCCGCTTCACTGACTAATATATCGTCATTTATAGAAGTACTCACCACATTCCCCTAAGAAATATTTTCACTACTCTTCTTATTCCAACAGTCCTTCTTGATGTGCTTCTTCTTGCCATAATTGAAACATGTGACATTCTTCTTCTTACTACTGTATTTGTACCTCCCATGATTTTGGATTCCACTAGAACCATGCTCTATCATCCTTCCTCTCTCCATTGATAGAGCCTCTGACTAGTGCGATGTTATCTGTCTATCCTCTTTGTTCTTAAGCCAACTTTCTTCTTAAAGAATCGCAACTGCAACATCTTTGAATACTAGCATATCTGTTAGGATATTATTGGTGAGGTTGATGATGAGTTGGTCATATGAATCTAGAAAACTCTGGAGCAGCATCTCCGCATGTTCAGTATCCACAATTTTATATCCCAATGCCATGAGATGATAAAAAAAGGTATTGAGGTTGTTAATGTGGTCATTCACTTATGACGACTCCAACATTCAAAGAGTGTTCAATTTTCTCTTCTGGAAAATTTTGTCGTGCAGTGACTTGGCCTCGTATAACTTGGTTAGAGTATCCCGTATTTCTTTTTCCATCCTTTTCTCTGAAATTCTTGATAGGACCATGTCTGCCAAATCCAAATGGATGTTAGAAATAACATTCTCATCCATTTAGTTTCATTTCCCCTCTGTCACACCCTCCATCTTTTCACCAATTTCCAGTAGATAATTATCCTTCCACAACATTGCCTACATCTTCATTTTCCACAACAAAAAATTATTCTCGTTGAATTTATCGATTTTAAATTTCATCGCCATCTGAACACACCGTTAGTCCAGAACCTCCTCTATTTCACAATAGTGTATTTAATAATCTCAATATTTTTTTTGATGTGAAAGATCAACTGGAGTCACAATCACAAAGCATAGTAAAATTTATTATAATTATTAATACTTAAAAATGTGAATAGTACCAGGCTAGAACCTACCCTCTGATACCACTTTTTGGGACTGTAAAATGATTGGGCCACCAGTGTAGTGATAATTACGAGATAAAAATAAAGTGAAAAATGAAGAAAAATAAATGATACCAGATGTAACTTGGAAAAACCCCTAAAATAAAAGGGGTAAAAAACCACGGGCAAATAGAAGGATATCACTAAGGGTAAAAGTGGGTACACAATCTCTCACTATTTCATTGAGAAAAAACCTCCTAAAATCTCTCTTGAATAAGTGGGAAAAAATGACTCACAAATACTGCTTGAATGATAGTAATGAGAATCAGTGAAATGGATGAGGAAAACCATTGGGAGAGATCCCCATTTAAAGGATACCTCTCCCCCTATCTCCTCTTCCTATGTGGGTGAGTTTGGTGGGGTTTGGCCAGCCACCACCTACTACCACCAGTCCCCCTTTGACAAAGGAGGGGGTCAACCACCATCCTGCAAATGGACATTCGCAAAAATCAATCCTTCTAGAAGAAACTGGGCCTCGACCCCACCGATCCAACTAGCATACTAGTCCCATTCTTCCTACATAGATACATAAGATTTAATTTGTGCTCAATTTTCCATTTCGCATGTCACATAGATCTATAGTTTCATAAACACACATCAAGCATCATGAATACACATGACAAAAGTTCAATTTTCATAAGAAAAAACTATTTCAACATCACAAGAATTCCAAACCCATTTTAAAACAGGCTTCACACCACTTTCACAATTCATAAAGCCCATTCAGAAGCACAATAAGAAAAAAAAAACATGAAATCCAACCATTTACATTTGAAAAACCACCTTTCAAACCACACACACATTATAACATTTTAAAAACACATTTTCACCACACACATAATCCATATAACACATTTAAGGAACCAAGAAAGCATACCAAAATCATCAAACAATGCTAAAACATGGAATCACCTACCTCAAGATTAAAAACTTCCAGAATCCAGTGGAAAACCACAACTGCACCACAAATGATGACCTATAAAGGAATGACCAAAACATAAATATTAATATTTTACCCAACATCTCATAATTGAACCCTTATTAGTTCAACCAACCTACTAGAGAAGAGAGAACCCATGAAAGAGGAAAGAAGAACTATAGAGGAAGAAAAAAATAAAAAAAAGATAGACTTACTTGATAATTCTTGAAGATCCAATGCCAAATCTACCCAAAAATTGAAGTTCAAGGGGTCCAATAGGGATATGAGGAAGATCCTAGGACTTTAAATTCCATCTGGTTTGAATTAGGGGTTATTTAGGGTTAAAACAGGGGAAGATAAAAAGATAAATTTCTAATTTTTAATGATATGGACAGGCCACACAGTTTCCCAAACCGTGCAGAAAACTTGTGGTCTCCTCCATTCAAGAGGAAACCGGCCACATAGTTTCCTAGGAGAGGGTGAATTTTTATGTGGAAAGATGTGCTTCTTGGAAAATTCCACTATCTAGGGAACATGATTTCTCCCGGTATGGTGCATAGTTTTCCCTAACTATGAAACAACCGTGTGCCACCTTCTATAGGGTTTAAAAAATCTGTTTTTTTTAGAAAATCCTTGGAAAACAAAGGGATAAATAAAAGAAAAAAAATAGACAAAAGAATACATCAAAATAAAACCACTTATGTAAAAATTCTCCCCACCATGAAAACTTTCTGGCCTTATAAAGTCATTCTAATGCCTAATCAGAGAAAAAATTGGATACTTCTCTTTAACCCAAAAATTCCACTCCCATGTATCATGATTATCATTAATATGTTGAAAAAGAACTCACAAAAATGGTATGGACTCACCCTGAATCACTTTCTCTTGGGAATCCATAATCCATACGAGTCTCTCAAACACAGAAAAATCTATTTCCACTTCTAACTCTTCCCAATTCAGTACATGAGATGAATCTGAATTATAATTTTTCAGCAACGATACATGGAAAATGTCATGAATTGTAGTCCATTAGGATGGAAATGATAACTATTATGCCACATTTCCAACTCTCTTGGTAATCTTAGAAGGTCTGACATACCTTGATGTAAGCTTCCCATTATTACCAAGATGAAAATGACCCAAGTGAGTTTCCACTTTCAGAAACACCCGATCACCCATAGCTAAGGCTCGACGACTCTAATTGACATAAGACTTATAGTGACTTTGAGCTATCAAAAAATAATATCTGATCAAACAGACTTTATTAGATGTTTCTTACACAAGTCTTGGTCCTAACCATGAGGTCTCACCCACCTCTGTCCAGCATAAAGAGGACTGTCATGGATAACCATAAATCACCTTATAAAGTTCCATTCATATTGAGGATTGGTAGATATTGTTGTATGTAAACTTGACCAACCCCAAATGGCTATCCCACAAACCTTTAAAATCTAAAAAACATGCCCAAATAATACCTTCCAAAATATGATTTTCCACTCTATTTGACCATTTTTTTGAGGATGGTATGTCAAGATAAACTTGATCAGTGAGCCCATTGCCTTCTTAAGGCCTTCCAAAAACCTTGAAGTAAAATAGAAGTCCCTATATGAAACAAAAACCGATGAAACACCATGAAGACTCACTATTTTTTTGAAAAAATGACCGACCCAATTCATCCAACTTAGCTAAATCCCTGATCAAAATAAAATAGATTGACCTATTCAGACATTCAATCACTATCAATATGGAATTCCTCTCCCAAGGTGTATGGGGTATTCTAATAAAACAATCCATGGTGAAATCATCCCACTTATATATAGGAATAAGTAATGGATGAAGAAAACCAGAGAGTATCTAGTGCTCTGCTTTAACCTGCTGAAATTTATAACACCAAGATATAAAGTCAGCTATGTCTTGCCTCATGTCTGGCCACCAAAACTGATGACGCACATCATAAAACATATTTGTGGTACCAGGATGAACGACCAATTGAGACTAGTGGATATACCTCATCACCACATTCCATAATGAAAGTGAAACCACAAAATGACCCCTATATCACAAATCTTCCTAAGAAGATGATGAACATTCACATGATACCTCCCCACCATTTAAGAACTACATAGAATACTGGTTCATGTAATCACTCAGCTACTCTTTCCGAATCAACTCTAGAAGGGAATGTGTTAGCTAAACACTTTCTAAGAATACACCTCCACTATGCTCCTTGCTCTCAAGATACATCTGGGAAAAATATCCCCATTAGGGTCTACTCATTAGTAGACTATTTTAGTGCTTTTACTTGCACTTTCCTACTCAAGTCATCTGAAACCACATTACATTTATCTGGGGTGTACATGATATCAAAATTGAACCCCTAAAGATACTCAACCCAATGATGTTGCCTTAAAATTAGATCCTTCTAAGAGAAAATGTAGGCTAAACTCTTATGATCCGAGTATACCAAAAACTTCTACTAGAAGATGAAATAATTCCATATCTTCAGGTCATGCATCACAACCACTAATTCCAAGTGATGGTTTGGGTAATTCCTTTCATGTGGTCAGAATTAGCGGGAACCATACACTACCACATGCTCATCCTGCATTATGACACAACCAAGAACCATACCCGAGGAATCAAAATATACCACATATACCTTCCCTAATTTGAGAAAAATCAATATAAGGGCTATGGTCAACCATCGCTTAAGCTCTTAAAAGGATTCCTGACACTCTGGGATCTACTAAAATTTTACCCATTTCTGGGTAAGCACAGTCATGGGAAAAGAAAGATGAGATAAATCTTGAATAAATCACCCGTAGTACTCTGAAAGGCCTAACAATCCACTGATCTCAAAAAAATTCTTAAATTCTCCCCATTCCATCAATGCACCTATCTTCTCAGGGTCTACTGAAACCCCTCATTCTGAGATCACATGGCCCATAAACTTCACCTCTTGGATCCATAAGGTGCTCATGGAAAACTTCACATAGAGATAATGATCCTGAAGAGTGCCCAACAAAATCCTCAAATGCCGCTCATGATCCTCTTTAGTCCCCGAATAGACTAGGAAGTCATCCAAAAATTCCACGATAAGAGGAAAGATATTGGTGGAACACTCGATTCATAAGTTCCATAAAGACCACTGGAGCATTCATCATCTAGAAGGTCATGACCAAATACTCAAAATGAGCACACCTATTTTAGAAAGCTATTAGAAACATCCTTCTCTCTAATTATGAATTGGTGATTCCCAGAACAAAAGTTGACTTTGAAGACCACCTCAACAACTTGAGATGATTGAAAAGGTCATATATATGTGGAAAATGGTATTTATTCTTGATTTTTACCTTATTCATCTTCTGGTAATAAATACACAACCAGAGAGATCAATCATTCTTCTTAGAAAACAAGACAGGGGCGACCCAAGGTGAGAAGCTTGAGCTAATGAATCCTTTAGATTCAAAATCATACAACTATAACTTTAATTCCCACAACTTGGTAGGTTCCATATGGTATGAGGGAATAGATATAGGATGCGGTCTCGGTGATGGTGAACTCCACATCCCGCTCTGGAGGAAAACTAGAGAAGTCATCAAGAAATATCTCCTGTAACTCCTCCACCACATGAGGTAATCCACCCTTATAAATACCACTATTGTCCTCCAATATGAGAAAAGAGATCTGAAAAACAATTTTTCGCAACTCCATAAGTCAAGGTCCAGTACATCCTGACTGAGGATCCCATTCACCCTAAAAAACCCAGGTATTACCATTAGATGCCACAAAAATCACTCACCACTGATAAAAATAGATGTGTGCCTAGAAGCACACCATCCATTCCATACCGAGGATCAAATAAAATAGGTCCATTTATATAACCAAGAAATACCATTCCAAATCGACCCCTGATACGGTGAGTGCACAAGATAGAAACCTGAAACCCTACTCTCACTTCTTACCAATTGATGTCACCAAATCCATCACATACGACATATGATTAGTTGATAATTTCAACACATACATGATTTGGGAAGAAATGAAATAAATAGATGCAACAATATCAAACAATGAAACAACTAAAGAATATGAAATAAGAATAATAAATTGAATCATCACATGTCCTACATTAGATTCTACGGGTGCTTGATCCAAAGCATGAACATTATTAGTCTATGCCTGAGCTTTTAAAATGACCACTATACTACATGTCTTCCTTGAACTGACTCTATCCAAAAGTGGATCCAACCCTACCACCATAATCGCCAAATTGGGGAAGCCGTTATCCTGGATGGATCTGATTACATTGATATCCCTTTGGAGGCTAAAAATCCTGCACTACCCTGATATGGGTGAGCTACCTTGAAAAATAGTTGCAAGTTCCCTATAGTTACACAATGATAACATGGTCTGGATGGAGATGAACACATAGAACGCACATGCCCAGCCTTCCCACATTGGTGGAACAGAACTGATCCATCTCTCAAAGCCACAAATAAAGGAGGTAAAGAAGGATAGTCTGAACTACCACCTCCCTTATTCTTCTGATCATCCCACTTTATTTTTTTCTCAAAAGAATTTCTACTTCCCTATCCCACTATTTATACTGATCCATAGAAACCAGACTTCCCACTGCAATTGATATCCACCATCAAATCATGATTGACCACCTCAACAAAAGTCTCAAAATTGATCAAGAAGAATTGAGGTTGGATATCTAGCTACATACCATTTGAAATTTTTGAGCCTTCAGCTACTTGTTGGAAACTACCTCAGGTGAGAACTGAACCAACTCAAAAAAATGATTGTCATACTGCATCACAGTTTGATCCCCTTGGTGAGGATAAAAAACTCTTGGGTCTTTGAGAATGCCAAGGTATCAGGGAAATACTTTTCATTTAATACGACCTTGAAATCCTTCTAACCCATCTTTTCATGCTTTATAACATTAATCAATGAGTCCCACCACCTTCAATTGAGACCTTAAAATAAAAACGATGAACATTTCACCTTCATTCCTGCAAGAGTTTCAAGAAACCCAAACATATTATCTATTTTCTCAAGCCACTCCACTGCCTCCTGGGGATCCATGCTATACTAAAATGAAGGAGGATTTTTATAGAGGAACACTTAATATTTTTCATTTCATGGACCTAGTTTGGATTCCATGACACGAGTATGACTAGATCCTGCTCCCTGAACCAAAGCTTGGATATCCCAAACCACTACTTCCAGTAGTCTCTAATCAATTGGTGAGAGAAAACTCTCTCCAAACTCTTCCCGTGGCTGCAAAGGAGGTCTTTGGGGAGGCATCTTTCTACATCAAGAAACAACCACAAGGAAAACCATAATTACACTATTATTAAAATTTTCAGTAACAAAAACATATTCCAATATCTTTGATAATTCAAATAAAAACCATATCTATCAAAATAACAAGTCAAACCAGACCACTTCACCCCCACACAATGTCCATGCACAATCTGCACCCTGCACGTCTAACCCAGAGGAGAAGTCAAACCAAACCCCCAACATCCCATGGCGACTCAAACCCATTACAAGGTGTGTTTTATAGACACCCCACTTGCAACCAAGCCTTAAGACCCAACAATCCTAGATCGGGTCTATCTAGAATCTTCCCAACATGACCCAAATAAATTGAGAAAACCATGATCTGATACCTTTTTCATGAACCAAGACGGCGTGCCATCCAACCCGACACCCAAACTAGCCCATGGAAAGGCCCAAAGGGTGTTCCTAATCCCCATGGACTGGAAACTAGTTCCTGGGTATCGACAATGCACTTTTGGGAACAATTTCCCCCAAGTTAAACAACCATTAATAATACTCAGGTGAAACATCATACCGAGATCAATATCCATAACCAAAAGAGATACAAAAATTTCAAGTTAAAATTTCTACAAATTTAACCCAAAAAAAAACCAAAACAGGGGGGGAACCAACTATACAACCCAAAAACCTCCATGCAATAAGAAGACTATCACCCTCAAGCCACCTCCACCAACACCTTCAAGAAAGAGCCACTAGCAACCAGATCCACCACCACCGCCACGATACATATTTCCTTTACATGGGCCAAACATAACAAAGTCTCATACATCCATGGGTGTATGTATAGTGTGATCCAAATCCTAGTAGGATGCTACCCAAAAGATATTCAATTCCATGACATAAAAATACAAATTACCATGAAAGTTTTAAGAAATAATTTGGAATATCTTTCATGAAAACATCTTAAAGAAAACATTTTCAAAGAATAATTCTTTGCAAATTAACATAATAGTAAAGTACACCGTATTCTAATGGTATGAACAACATCACAAGAGAGCACCATGTTACAAGAAATACATATAGGCACTAGCACTAGTGGGACCCTAAGAACCTTGTATCTTGGAAAAACATGGTATAACAACCATAACCAACAATATCCTTGTGCATGAGCTACAAGAGATGAATCCATCCAAAACTCTAGTAGTATCCAATCATCATAATAGTTTAGTTATTGTTTTATAATCAATACTTCTAGAAGAAATTGGGGCTTGGCCTCACCGATCCAACTAGCATACTAGTCCTAGTCTACCCACCTTGATTCCTAAGATTCTATTTGTGCTCAACTATCCATTTAAAATGTCACATAGATCACCAATTCACATACACACATCAATAATCACAAATACACATGAAAAACCATCAATTTTCAAAAGAAAAACCTCTTTTAACTTCACACTCACACCAAATCCATTTTAAAACATGATTGGCACCACTTTCACAATTCATAAAGCCAATTTGTAAGAACAAAAAGAAAAACACTAATGAAATCCAACCACATCCCTTTGAAAAACTACCTTTCAAACCACACAAACCTTAGAACCTTTTGAAAACACATTTTACACCACAAACATAATCCATAGAATAGATTTAAGGAACCAATCAAGTATACCAAAATCATCCAATAATGATAAAACATGGAATTACATACCTCAAGGTTGAAAATTTTCAGAATCCAGTGGAAAACCGCAACTACACCACAAAGAAACCCTATAAAGGAAATATCGAACCATAATCATCGATATTTTATCCAACATACCATGTTTGAACACTTATTAGGTCAACCAACCTGCTAGAGGAGAGAGAACCCAATAAAGAGGGAGGAAGAACCCTAAAAAAAGGAATAAATCAAGAAAAGAGAGACTTAATTCATGATTTATGAATATCCATGGCCAAATCAACCCAAAATTTGAAGTTAAAGGGGTCCAAGAGGGAGAGGAGGAAGCTTCGCGGGCTATAAATCCCATTTGGTTATAATTAGGGATAATTTGGGGTTATAATGGGGGAGGGAAAATAAGTTAAATTTCAAATATTTAATGACCCAAACAAGCCACATGGTTAGCCCAAATTGTTTTCCAAACCATGTGGCAACCGTATGGTCTCCTTTTTCCAAGAAGAGACCAGTCAAACTGTTTCTTGGGGGAGTGCACATGCCCATGTGACAAGTCGTGCAACCTAGACAATGCCACTATCCAGGGTGTATAGTTTCTATTGGGTTGGTTCATGGTTTTCCCTAACAGTTCCCCACCTACTATAGGGTAAAAAAACTCTATTTTTATCCAAAAATTCTCAGGAAAACCGAGACATAAATACAAGACTGAAAATAAACAAAATAATACCTCAAAATAAAACCATGGATATGACACGCCAATTCAAAGAAGATTGTGGAAAAAGTTGATGATACTATTTTGGAGGCACAACCATGAAGAGAAGCTAAGGAAGAAGGAAAAATAAAAAAGAGAAAGGAAGATACCTCTCCTCCAGTGAAGAAAAAAAAGTAGAAGAAAATGCCTAGTGAGGGTTTTTAAAAAATGATTAAACATAAGGCTCAATAAACTCTAAGGGACCTAGAATTCAAAATTGATCCTACAAAAGTAAATGCTTTGAAAATTCAAGTAGCATAGAGGTTATAAGAAGAAGATAAGAAAAGGAAGAAAAGAAAGAGGTTGTAAGAGGCTTAGATTATAGAAGGTATTCTAAAAGGTGTTGAAAGAGAATATGAGGATCTTATACTTCTAACTTCCCCTACTGATTAGATCAATCTGATTGTAGGTTTAGTTTTTAAATATACTACTATTGTTTATCCTGAGATTCCTTTTGTGGCTGATAAAGGAAATGGTAAGGTACTTGTGGAAGAATTAGTTCCTATTATTCTAGAGAAATAATCAGAACCTATGTTAGCTGGTAAAGGAGATCTTAGAACAACTATACAATTAGAATAAGAGATTAACAAGGAAGTCAATGAATAATTTTGAGGAAAAGAAAAGGAAGTTGAAGAATGAAATGAAGAAGAATATAAAGAAGTAGAAGAAGGAGATGAAGTTGAAGTTGAAGAAGAAGAGGAGGAACAAGGAGAAAAGAAAGGGGATGATGATAAAGAAACTCAGTCAGATAAATAATCATCGGAATCATCCTCATCCTCATTAGATTTACTCTCCAAGACCAATAAGGATGAAAAATCTTCTAGATCTTAAGAGAAATAATCTTCATCAGAATAGGAATCACAATCGTCCTCAAATAAAGAAGAATATGATCAACATTCGAAAACAAAAGTTGATGACAAATCCAAATCCAATAAGAATTTTGGAAATTCTAGAACTATTAGATGATAAGAAAGTTTCTAATAAATATGATAAGGAAGTTTCAAAGATTTATAAAAATCATAGAAAGGAAGTTGACACTGGAACTAGAAAAACCAAACCTACAAAACCATATTCAAGATCATCAGATTAGGAGGAAAAAACTACACAAAAAGGTTTTGATTTTATTTTTCAATCATCGAGGAGGTTAGAAGTAATAATTAATTACCTTACTTTTAGCAAACCATGATTTTCAAACATTAAAATTACATAACTTTTGCATAATACTTAAACAGTATACAAACATACGCAAGAATACCATACTAGTCTAGTGCCTTTCAAAACATGGAATACATAAAAACTGATACATAAGTGAGCTACATTATCTCCCACTTGGTTCTTCTTGACTAGCACCCTTATTAGACACCTCAAACATAATACATATCTTCACAACCTAGGGAAGAAAACATAAAAAGGGGTGATCTAAAATGCTCAGTAAGGGTAAACAAGGGAGACATGTAAGAATAAACATGAGCATAAGGGTATGAGAATGTGATCATGAAAATAGAATATTATACCATGTATATTAGTGATCATATACAAGAATCATGACATAGAGATTGTCAGTTCATAAGACATGAATACAAATGAAGTAAAGGACACAATCCATAAAAGAACAACGTAGGAGTAAAACATGGAATTGTGAAAACACAAAATCATATAATGATTTCCATAGTTTCCAATAAATCGATACAAAGACCATCTTTGTAGTATGAGTTCACTCCCCATACTATCGTAGTAGTCATGGTTCACTCCAATGGCCATCATAATAGCATGAGTTCACTCCTCATACCATCTTAGTAGTCATGGTTCATTTCCATGTCCATCATAGTAGTCAAGGTTTACTCCCAAGAGAATCTTAGTTTATCTCATAATATATAAAACTTTACCCAATGCATTGGAGGGATATATAGGTCCCTCCCATCACATAATGAAATCATACATACATGTGACATAAGATCGTAAATAAACATATCATAACCCATGAAATGAAATGTGTATCATAAAAATGTAAGCATATCATAACATGTTGAAAGATACACGTTTCATAACTATTTCATTATAAACATAACTCGTGAAAAGAAACAGGTTTCAAAAGCATATAACCTGTGAAAGAGAAACAAGTTTCATAAAATCATGTCATCAAAACAAAATACATTCAGAGAAAGAATATGAATGGAAACATTGAATAATTTTCTCATAAATTCATGAGTAATACCAATGGATGTTATCATAGATGATAAATAGTTTTTAAAGATTTTTTAGAAAAAAATCTTGAGGAAAATGTCATTTATTTTTTGAAAAACACTTTTTATAACATAAAATATTTTGAAAACATTTTTCTTTGAAAATAGATTTTAAAGCTTATAAAGTAAGCTTTGAAAATAATAAAACATTTTTAAAATACGTTTTTCTTGAAAATGATCTTCAAGGATCTTTTGAAAACAATTTTGAAAACGTTTTTGAAAACTTTTTGAAAACATGGTTTTTTAATACAATACATTTTTGAACAAAGAGAGAGATAATCCAATTTTACTAAATATAATATCTTGAGTACCAAAGAGTGGAAAAATGATACTAATAAATAAGGATATCTTGAATAAATAGAGTATAAGATAAATCATGAATATTCTTGAGATATGGATCATAATATTTCATCAAGGGAAGCATAAACATAAACAATCTCAGAAAGCGATGAGATTGTCTCAATAAACTATTATAACTCGGTAACTTGGGATTATAATATCCATGTAAGAAAATGAAATTACATGAATCTTAAGATATCATGAAAATAAGGAGGTTCTTGATATAGCATGTAAAATGGAAGTATATACACCTTGAAAGAGAGTTTAAGTGCATAACAAAACCCGAGTCTCAAAGAAGGAAAATTGAGATAAAATTGTTTTACCGATTTGGTAACTTTTGAAAGTTAAAACCCATGAAAGAAGTATAATAGAATGGATATTTTAATACCCATAAATTTAATTAAAATATACATATAATAAAATCTTGGGCAGTACATACACTACACAAAAGGAAAGAGATGCGAACATAGCTTGTATCTCACAGAAATTAAAAGTGAGATGAAATCCCCTTACCTTGTGTCTTTATTCTCTCCATACTTGTAAAATATTCATGTATAATAAATATAAGTTTATTATATATATTTTACAGAATAATATTCTTATATCTATTACCATATATGGTTTTTATGACCTTATATTACCTTCTTGTTAACGATCCTATGTTAAAGTTTCACTTCGAGTAAAATTCACTTTGTTCTTCACATGTGTCTTAATTTATTACATCATTGGTCCTTATAATTATATCTTTATTCCAGAATATATAATTTTATATAAATATCAGGTATATAAATTAATTATGTTATAATAATTTATATGATAAATAATAACGAAATGGAATACACCGTTCATGGAGATGGTAAGCCATACGTATGCATGAACGTTGTTTCTGTTTTTATTATTGTATTGAAAGAAAGTATGTAAATGAAATATATATATATGTATATATATATCATTATTATATTAGAATTACTATATCATATATATCATATAAGTTCATTAAATCCATCCTTAATACATTTCATGTGGTGTGTGAATGAATCACATCTCTTTGATGGGGCAGTAGTCCACACTTCCTCAAACGAGATTATCATATTAATACCAAATATAAAGTAAAGAGATGTGTGTTGTAAAGGGCATAAAGAATATTTAATTTATAGTAAATATAATATATGACATATATAAACATATTTTTCATCATAATATCCACCATGATTGGCAGTAAAGGAGAAATGAACAATCAAAGTTTCGTGAGGTAGTAGTTCTCCGTACACCGAAACAGTATGTTCAACATCCATTAGATGAAGGTGTGACTAAGTGTAGGTTAGAACATTTAAATAAAAAAACCCTAGTATATGTATTATACTTGTGTTATCACACAATAATGGAATAAATAGAGTGTAAGGGGAGAATAAGGGAAATAATGGAAATGAGCTAGAGAGAAGACGTTACCTCTTCATCAGGTAACCCCTTTTGGTTTGTGCCAAAAGGATTTCTTGAGAAGATTTATTCCTAAAGAGAGGATTCAAGTTAAAAGGGACGATTTTTTTTAGGTTTCTTGGTCAGATCATGGACTAACTTAAAAGGTTTTAGAGGTGTGAGGAATGGTTAGAGGTGGTGGAATTTTATATGGAAGGAAAAGGACTCACTTGGAATCTTTAGAAACAAGTTAGGTGCACACATGTTCTTACCTAAATAAAAGTCATAAAAAACCATCAAAACTCAATAATGGAAGGTTTATAGATGAAATATAGACAAAACATTAGCATTGGAAAAGTCCATATTTCATTTTGGCCCTTAATTTTAAGGTTTAATTCCTAATTAAGCTTAATTTGGCCTTAACTTCTCTGATTAATTTTAATCTGTTTTACTAATCATTTTGGTCAAAAATAAATATAGTCTTATTATAATATAAATATTATACTGAATTAAATGTTTTATATTTTATTTTTGAAATTTAATTCATAGAAGTGGAAAAATTAAGATTAGTGTTAATCCCACAAACAGGACGAAATATTGGAGTTTTAAAGTAGGAAAAAGTTCAAAAGTTTGTTAAGATTTTATATTCAGTTTCAAAGTGAAATTGATTATAATTAATTAAATCATATTAATAGATGTAATATTTATCTAATGTGAACTTAAAAAAATATTTATAATCTCATTTAACATGATTAATTAATTTGATAAAAAATTAATTTTTAACTAAAAAGCAGTATTTTTCACTATTCATCAAAAAATGATTTTTTCCAAAAAAATCCTAAAAATTCACCCTAGGATAATTATGACATTATGAATTCAAAAATGAGATTTATTTTATAAAATTAAATTTCTAAATGCGTCTAAAATTACTTTAATTATTAGAAGTGGTTCATTTGAGAAAATAATGTTTTTAAACATAGAAGGATTTTAGCAAAAATCATATCTTTCACTATCAATATCTTTTATTTATATAAAACAATTATAGAAAATATTAATATTCATATAACTATGTTTAATGGCTATATTATTTTTATGTACTTTAAATTACAACAAAAAAAGTTGTTTTTTAGAAACTTAGTGTTGCGTGTATCGTACGCCAAGTCAGTGTTGCATGTAACATATGCCAAGTTAGTGTTACGTGTAATGTATGTAAAGTATGTGTTTCATGTAAAAGGAATATTTGACTTAGTTTATTGAAATATATAAATTAATGTTTAAATTTATTTGAAAAAATAGGTCCATAAAAACTCATGGTGTTACATTCTACCCCCCTTAAAATGATTTTCGCCCTCGAAATTCAGCACTTGGGTAAAAACAAAGGAGGATACTTCTGATTGATCATATCCTCAAGTTCCCATGTAGCTTCCTCTAACTGATGATTTTTCCACGAAACTTTGACCATGTGAGTGGTCTTGTTTCGTAGAAATTTCTTTGATCGATCTAGAATTTCAACAGGTTGTTTCTTGTAAGAAAGAACCTTCTCTAGCGGTATGACCTCTAAGTTTAGTACACGTGAAGGGTTACTTCCTCAAGAGAGATAAATGAAACACATCATGGAATTGAGAGATATTTTTATGAATTTACAAGTGATAGGCTAACATCCTGATATGATCAATAATTTCAAAGGAGTCGATATACATAGGTCTTAGTTTCCCTTTCTTCCCAAATTTCATAAATTTATTCCAGGATGAGATTCATAGAAACAACTTTTCATTAACTACAAATTATAGATCACACCGATGGTTATCAACATAACATTTCTACTGGCCTTGAGCTATCTTGATATGCTACTGAACGGTTCTAATCTTCTCGATGTTTTCTTTAGTGATCTCAGTATCTGATAGATTTATTTCTCCAAATTCATCCCAGCACATTGGAGCTCTACATTTCTTCCCATAAAAGGATTTATACAGTTCTATATGAATGCTTGAGTGAAAGATATTGTTGTAAGAATACTAAACTAGAGAAAGGTGTTGATCCCAACCACCTTTCAAATCCAGGGAACAAGATCTCAATATATCCTCTAGGGTTTGAATTATTATTTCAGATTGAACATCTGTTTGAGGATGATAAGTAGTGCTGAAACTCAATTCTGTATCAAGTGTTTTCTAAAAACTTCACTAGAATTTTGAGGTAAACCTCAGATCCTTATATGATACAATAGAATATGGTAATCCATGCAACCTTAACACTTTCTTAACATATATTCT
This sequence comes from Viscum album, assembly GCA_963277665.1. Classification (NCBI taxonomy): domain Eukaryota; kingdom Viridiplantae; phylum Streptophyta; class Magnoliopsida; order Santalales; family Viscaceae; genus Viscum; species Viscum album. The sequence continues at coordinate 1,872,702,955 of OY728150.1, read as the reverse complement.
ACTAAGACGATCAAGAGAGAAATCTTCTTTGATGACAATGAAGTGTGCTGACTTAGTAAGGAAATCAACTACCACCCATATGGAATTAAACCCTTTATAGGTTTTGGGTATTCCATCAATAAAATCCATAGCGATGTTCTCCCATTTCTATTCTAGTATGGGTAATTGATGCAACATCCCTTTAAACTTTTGTCTTTCATCATTAACTTACTGGTATACCAAACACCGAGATACAAACTCCGTGATATCTCTCTTTATTCCATCCCACCAGAAACATTTTTTTAAGTCCCTATACATCTTCATACATCTAGGAGGAACAAATAATGAAGAACTATGAGATTCTTCTAAAAAATCCTTCTTCAAATTTAGCATGGAAGAAATAGATACATGGTTCCGAAACATTATCATTCTATCCTGATCAAGGTTAAACTCAAGAACATTTCTAACCTTCCCATCATAATTATATATTTTTTATTAAGAATCACTTTTGAGGAAAAAGTGGAAAACCAAAAAAGTACAAAAACATCAAGAAATATCATAATAAATGTCTGAATCTTCAAATTAAAATTTATGTCTTTTAGATCCCTTACCTCTGAGAAGACTCCATTGAGAAGCGGTAGCCCATTTGTACGGTTCATCTTTGAAGATTTCTTCAAAATAGATTGTCATCTTGTCCCAAGATTTAATGAGCTCCTCCACTGTGATATTCTTTCAATTAAATCCATGAGCCAAGATACCACGTTGTTTATTAATCCAGGATTCTTGCTCGGAGGTTAGAGAATGCTCCTCTCAACCAACCTCTCAAAGTCCTCTTGAGAAGAATAGACCTCCATATGATTCTCTAAGAATTATTCATTACCATTAATGATATTTTCCCACTCCTCACATTCCATCAGTTCCATTCCATGCTAGAGGCTAGCAGTATTCACAGACTCATTTTATTCAAGCACCAGATGCTTATCAGAATCTTTGTGTTTACTCAGAGAGAGATTTCCAGATATTTTGGACACCTTCATCAGTTCCTTGCTTTTTCTTGAGGATCTAGTAACATGAGGCTTTGGCATATCGGAATAGTTTTTCCTAGAACGTGACCTCTAGGCGTGCTTAATTAAACTATCAGGGTCAATGATAGTGATTTTACATTTCCTTGAGGAGGATCTAAGGTAGTCCTCCAATATATTCTCTTCCTTGGACACGACATGGGAGTCCGAGGAGGACTTCAAATCATCTTGTGAGGTCTACACTTCATGTCCATCCCCATAAGCTTGGAACTCTATTTCTACCAACACAGTAAACCGATTTTGGGGGTTAAAGGCCATTCCGCCATACTTCACCTTCTCAGCATAGGATTGTTTGACCTTCAAGACCTGAACTGGTTTTTCTGAACCACCTAGCTTCTCGAAAATTCATCCCATATACTGGAATTGAGAGATTGGATCCTCCAATACTGGACCTAGTGGATCCTTACCTATGGGAAAAGCATCAAAAACATCCCCAATGACTACAACTTCATTGGATAGACTGGACAAAGATGGTTTCATTACCTATTCAGAATAAAAACGAGCCACTGCAACCACAAAATCTAGAGGGTTAGCAGCTCCTAGATCACATTTCAATCTATCAAATATGTACAAGACTTTGGGTTCAGGCAATGTGGACTTCAAAGGCTTCTAGACAGCCTGAGCCCCATCTCATGGAAGCACTAGATTAGAGGAGATCTGCTTGGAACCATTCAATTTTTTCCCTTAAATTGTCACAATATTATCTGAATTTAGAGGGAAACCTTGATCAGAGGATACCCCACCAGATAGTAGGATGACACCATCTCGTAGAGCCATCCTCCCACTGGGCCTTCACTACCTCGCCGACATGAATGAGCCAGATTCCCCAGGTGAGAACACTCTGAGCAGAAAAACATCCAAGACTCAAACACTACAGGTTGTTTCCATCAGAATTTCTTGCCTATTAAGATTCAGACCCATTCAACTGGGGGTTTTGAAATGTCAACTTCAACACAAATTCAGGGGGCGATAGGGTGAAAAACGGAACTGGTTCTCGAGTCCGAGCAGAGATACTGGCCGACTAAATTACCTAGCATTCAGATTATAGAGGGGTTCTGAAAAGGGATAGGGATATTGGGAAATATTACCCACAATGTAGTTGATAGAGAATCCCACTTCAAGTGGAGGTCGAAGGACCATTTGACCAGGTGGAAGCGAAGGCCGTTGCAGGAACGAGGAGCTCCAGACCATGCAGAGATCGATCTTCTTGGGATGAAAAGCATATCATAATGTGGCACTTATCAAGAAGGCCAACAGTCGTCCGTTCACAAAGATCCCATGATTTAAAGATAAAACGGTTGAAGGAGTCCACCGATGGCTTCCGAGAAATGAACCGAGCAACCAGATTTCGATTAAAAAGAGACAAAACTTCAGTAAACTTTGAAATCGATAGCGCGAGCTGAGGGAAACCATCTTGGAGGTCCAGGACTTTAGGGAAAAGCACCACACCAGGGAACACTGATAATAAATCAGGGTTGGAGAATGGGGTGAAAGAAACTGTATGCTCTAATGCTGAAGGACGACCCCTCCTCGTTGACAGAGGAGTGTCTCCGATGGCGGTCATCACCGCCTAGGGCATTCTAACCTTATTTTGGAGTTATTCATCTTCCTTTTGTTCCTCCTTAATCTTCACATGGATAGAGGGTTGGACATTATTTTGAGAAAGATAAGATTTTCCCCCTTATTTAAATATTTATAGATCCATCCTTTGAAAATCTAGAAATATTGGATCTTTTGAGATCCTCATCATAGATAATCTTGCATGATCTTTTAGACTCAAATAATTATCCACCTTGTTCTCTTTCCCAGTGTGGTAATGTATTGAGAAGTCATAATCCTTTATCAACTATAACCATCTTCTCTAGCACATGTTCAAATATTTTTATGTGAATATATATTTTATAGTTTTATGATCGGTATATATATCACACGTTTCCCCATAAAGATAATGCCTCTATATCTTTAATGCAAAAAATTACTACTGCTAACTCCAAATCATGATTTGGGTAATTTTTCTCATGAGTCTTCAATAATTGTGAGACATAGGATATAACCATGTTATTTTTCATAAGAAAAAATCTCAATCACTTCTCTTACTACTAAAAAATAAGGCTATAGCCACGGTTCACCCAACCATGGCTGGTATTGGTGTGGCTATAGGGTAAAGCCTATAGCCACTATTCAAACTGTGGAAACAACCCTATAGCCATGGTTTGGAAACTGTGTCATAGTCTAAAGTCACTCATTGTTTATAGCCATTGTTTGAAACCGTGGTTATAGGCCTTAATATTTCCTAAAAAAACTAGCACTGTTCAGTCGGTGCTGGCCCCTTGCATCCTCCCCACCGACCCTAAAAATCCCCCCACTCTCCCCCTTGCACCCCACCTGCACCTTACAAACTCCCCCCCATGCACCCCTCCCCATGAAACCACCCCACTCCCCCTACATCCCCCTTCCCACCTTTTGAAGACCCCCCTAGACAAACCCAACTTAGCCCCCTGGACAGCACCCCACCTCCCTCCTAGAAACCCCCTAGACAGACCCCCCCCAGGACAACCCCCTCCCTCATGGAAACCCCCCTGGACAGACCCCCCACCCCCTGGACAACCCCCCATATGGACAACAGCCCCCCCGGACAGATGCCCCACCTGTTCACACCATACCCCCTTTCCCCCCTTGCACAACCCCCTGTTCCCTTGAACACACCCCTTGCACACCTTCACACCCCTGCTGGACACCCTTTACACCACCCCTACTGGACACCCCCACTGCACCCCCCGGACAGACCCCCCCACCCTGGAAAGACGCCCCCCTGCACAACCCCCCTTACACATCCCTTTAACCCCCTTTACCCCCCTGTTCCCTTGCACACACCCCCTGCACACCCCCTACACACCCCACTGCACGAACCCTACTGGACACCCCTTTTACCACCCCTACTGGATAGCCCCACTGCACACCCCCCTCCTGGACACCCCCTTGCACCCCCCTACACACCCTCACTACACCACCCCTACTAGACACCCCTTGCACCACCCCTACTGGACAGCCCCACTGCACCCCCTGGACAGACCCCCCTGGGCAGACCCCTCCCCCCTAAAAAGACCCCCTTGGACAACAACCCCCCTGGATAGACCCCCCTGGAAAAAAGCCTCCCAACCCCCTGGACAGACCCCCCCACACCCATGCCCCCCTTGCACCCTCCAGACAGACCCCCTCCCCCCGGATAGTAGCCCCCCCCCCTTGACAGACACCCCCACCCCCTGGACAACATCCCCCACTGCTAGACAGACACCCCCACCCCTGGACAACAGCCCCCTAGGATAGACCCCCCTTCATACCCATGCCCCTTGCATCCCTACCCCCCTGCACAAACCCCCTTACACCCTCCTGTCCCCTTGAACACCCCCTACACCCCCTCCTGGACAGACCACCCCCTTGGACAGACACCCCCACCCCCTGGACAACAGCCCTCCCCGGACAGACACCCCCTGCACACCCATGCCCCTTTCACCCCCACCCCCTGCACATCCCCCCTTTCACCCCCTGCCCCCTTGCACACCCCCACTGCACCACCCTTGCTGGACACCCCTTGCACCACCCCTGCTGGACACTCCCACCCCTCCTCCCTAGACATACACCCCCCGCCCCCCTACACAGCCCCCTTGTCCCCTTGACCACCACTACACCACCCCTGCTGGACGCCCCTTTCACCACCCCTACCGAACACCCCCACCCCCACCTCCCCCCTGGACAAACACCCCCACACCCCCACCCCCATACCCCTTGGATAGACACCCCCTGCACACCCATCCCCTTGCACCCCCTGGATAGACCCCCCTCCCCCCCAAATAGCCCCCTCCCCCTGGACAGAAACCCCCATACCCACTCCCTAAACAACCCCCCCCCCCGCACACCCATTCCCCCTTGCACCCCCCTCACACAGCCCCCCTACACACCCCCACTGCACCATAGGTTTTATTCAAATCATTGAAAATCATTGTGAAATGATACCAAGTATTTTGGATATGATCTTCATATAAACACCCTCAAATATTGGGAGAAAACATTGTACAAAAATTGTGAGAAACTGGAAGCCCTCTACGGGTGTTTGGGTGGACATATTAGAGTTATAAAAGATGATAATATATTTTTAGGAGGTGGATGACTAAATAGTGATGTGGCCATGGAGATGGTTATTTTTCTTAATGACTAACTACTCAATGATATGGTGTCAAGAAGAAGGGTATTTCATTGGGAGTGAAGTCCTAAGAAGCACTCGAAATGATATGGAAATTGTGGTTATGTTGTACAACATTGATGATCATATGACTTATAATGTCATATGAAAATGTTATACATAAGTCTTTCCTAAAAATATTCAAATATCTAAAATATGGCTTTGTTTGAATATGTGATCAAAGAAGATATGAAAATATAGTCTCATAAGTGGGATTAACACTACCCCCTGCACCCCTACACACCCCTTGCACACCCCTTGCACCCTCCCCCTGCCCTAACAACATAACCCAGCACACCCCTCCCCCTTCATCCATCACACCCCCTTCCCCCTGTACACCCCTTGCACCCTCCCCCTTCCCCTTTTACCCTCCCCTACCCCTAGAAACATAACCCAACACACCACCTCCCGCTACCCCCAGCACACCCATTGCCCCTACCCCCTCCCCTTCCCCCAGCACACCCCCCTACCCCCTACCCACCAACCCTACACACCCCCTACCCACGCCCCTTCACACCCCCTGCCCGCCCCATGCACCCCTTGCAGTGGAGGTTTTTGGTTATAATTGGACATTTATCACTTTACCTTAAGACATTTAAAAAGTGGAGTGCATGTCACCGATAATAAGCCACTTTATTTATTTCATGACATCCAATTAAACTTTAGAAAAGAGGCATAATCATTACATAATTCACTACATGAGGAAATACTGCTCATGCGCCAAGTTAACCAAGTTCGGTTCCATTTAACTCATTCAATTCATTAAAACATGGAAATTTTATTTATAATATCAAAGCGGGGTCACTTAGTGGTGACTTGTTCATTACACCACTTGAATTCTTGGGAAATTCCATCTTAAAAGTCTAAAAACACTTAAAGGGTGTTTTGGTTCAAACAACCGTTTTAATAAAAAGACGGAAACCCCTTACATGGATATAAAAAGGGTCATGCGCACCCCAATTTCACCCCTCCCCCCTCAACCTACCCCCTGCACACCCTCCCCCCTGCACCCTCCCACCTTCCACCCCACCTGCACCCCTTGCCCCTTCCCCTATAGACCCCCCTGCACCCTCCCCCCTTTCACCCCACCTGCATCCTCCCCCTCCCCTACTGACCCCCACCCTGCACCAGCACCCCCACCCCCTGCACACCCCTGCCCCACTTTCACCCTTTCCCTCCCCCTTTCACCCCTCCCCCTGCCCCATCCCCACTCCCTCCTCTCCCCCACCTCCCCCCTCACCCTGCCCCCTGGACACCCTCCCCTTGCCCCCTGCCCCCTCCAACCTTGCACCCAACCTGCACCCTCCCCCTACCCCTTCCCCCCTCCCCCTACCCCTGTAGACCGCCCTACCCCTAAAGACCCCCCCGCACCCTTCCCTTGCTCCAGGGATATGATTTCTCTAACTTGGAGCAGCTCCAGAGTTCTCTACTATACAATCACCACCTCTTATTGTGCATGAGGAATCACCCTCTATTAGTAATATCTCATAAAGTTATAAAATGTAATATTTTTCCTCTAATATTCTAAATGAGTTTGATAATATTTGAGGAGATTATAATGAGCTAAAACAAGAGTTAAAATATACTAATGATGAGATTAGAGAACATAAGAAGTCCTCCATCCCAAGGTTGATTTTGACAAGTTGGTTGGGTAAACGACTACCCAAACAAATTTGATTAGGAATCTCCAATCATTCACTCCTATTCAAAATGTTGTTTCTGAAATAAGTTTTGATGAGATTAAGGATGTGAATGGTCTAGTTAGATATTTGAAGGATGTTTATACTACCAGGTCTGAGTTCAATGATCTTGGTGTTATGGTTGTATCTCAAAGGTACATGTTCCAAAATCTTTCAATGGTGAAATTAGACATCTCAATATGTTCTTGATGAGGTTAAGTCTTTCAGGACTAAAATTAAGGGAATTCTACACACTTTATAAAGTGTTCTATTAAGCTAGTTTGAGTTCATCAAAAGGTTTCAACCCTATATAACTTCCACCTTATAACCTTCATTTGTTCCAGTTTTTTAGAGTGGAGTTGATCAATTTCTCTCAAAATTGAATTATGTATCCTTATAGATTCAGTCCCAATAGTGTGATATGTTCACACTATTCCTTATTCAATATTTAAAGAGGAATATTATGGGTGAGTTCTATGATACCAGAGAATATGTCATGAAGCTTGGTATTGGAACTAATAGATCCGTAAAATTAAGTAGTGTTCTTTCATGATGAATTTGATGGGAAGTTGAATGAGATCATGAATGTATCTAAGGATGATCAATTTATGGTTTTTATATCTCTTGTTCTAGTATCTAGAAACTACTAGCATTTTTTAACCTATTTGAACAATGTATATAAATAAGTTCAAGGGTTATATTCATATTCTTCCTTGACAAAGATAGTGGTTATTAGAAAACCATTTTTTAAAACTATAAAGCAATTATGGAAACAAGTTTCTAAAAAAATTAGGCAATTATATAATTAAAATTAAAGGTTTAAGAAGAGGGAACCAACCTCAACCTCAAGTAATGTTTCTTTTGATGAATACAACTCAAATCTTCTTTTTTTTCTGCTTGCACACATATGAAACTTCACATATATATAAGGACACCTATCCCCTATGTATATATTTTCATGGCCAAATATGTACAAGAGGATCCTTAGATATATGTTTATACTTGCATATACCCCTTTACACTTACACATGTATTCATTTTTCATATCTATATTTAGGCACACCTAGACCTAATATATATATTCATACCACCATGAGTGAATATATATAAAGGGGGAACTTATATATGTATATGCCTACCTATGCATGCACATGTAAGCCTTCATCAACGTCGACTAGAATCCACCTCAACAAAATCCAAAACACACTGAAAAAATATAAGGAACCCAAAAATCACAAATTCCCTAATTAAAATTGGTTCAAAGAATAAAAATATAATAAAACTTACCCAAATGTGATGTTGAACTCACTATCTTTGATGGTGGTGGATAAAACCAGCCTCATTATAAGAAACCACCTATAAAAAAATAGGTAAAAAAAGAGATATAACGACTTCTTATATATATGTGATCAGTGTGTCAACTGTACATGATAAATGATACATGAATCCATAACCAACAATGAACAAATAAAATTCAGATTGATATGTACATCCCAATACTAAATAACATGATCATTAATAAACCTCTTTATTTTCCAAACATCACCTTCAATTGCCTATTCAAAAATAAAAAATCACCGAAATATGGGAATAAAGTAAACTTCTATCAACACTTAAATGTGTGAAATAGGGATTATACATTGTTCTTAACATATAAAATACATTCCTTGAATGTATAAAATACCTAAAACTCTTCATGCCTATATCCTTCTTGATTTTCTAAATTAAAACCTCATTTTTGGCATGTTTTTATTTTGGAAATCACCTTTATTCTTAGTTTATATAGGTTTATCAATTTTATAAAGTAGAGAATTTTCCTTATTTTATTCTTAATCAATCCTCTTGGATTTTTCAAACTAGTTTTCTAATATGATTAGACAATCTTTTGGTGCATGATCTTTCTTCTTATTGATTGTGTATTCCTTATTTATAGAAACTATTTCTGAACATGTGATAATTGGTTCTTTCCTTTTATCTTTCAACTATTATTATTGTTATGGAATTTTTCATAAATCATTTTAAATAATATCTTTGCAAATTAATCTTATTAAATCACAATGAAACTTACATAACATATATTGCATTTATTCCTTTTCTAATATTTAGTTCAATGAAAATCCTTATATAAACTGGATGAATCTTATGGATTAAAAAATTACTCTTATAAAGAGTCCAATGACTCTTATATATTTCAACATGACTCTCATGGAAAGTTTAAATGGAACTAACACAATATCAATGACTCTTATGACATTTTTAAGCCTTTGATGATTCTATATTTCAGAGCTAAAATGAATATTATGATCCTCATGGGTCTTCATGAATATTAAAAATATCCCCACTAATTAGTATGAAAATGAATATTAGTGAATCAAACTTTGGTAATTTCCATTGATACATAGTTTCTTGAATTAAACCAACAATCTTCAATAATTAAATTGGGTACTTTAGGAGCACATTATACACATTGACTATCATTTGCATACACATGAGTTTCAAGTCTAAAAATTGCTCATTATAATCTATTTATAAGGGATCATGTAGTAAGGGGAAATACAATTCTATGCAATTGAAGTAGATATTCATTTTGATTAGTGAACATTACACATCATTGTGTTCTTATTTTGTGTATGGGTATGGAAAAGGATTCACCATTTATGAATAATAAAAAATAAATTTTCACCTATTCACCACTCTCTAGATGAATACTTATAATGGGGAATCAATATTATTGGTGTTATTTTCATCTATACTAATTCAAGGAGAATTATTATATGATTTATGCACCAATGTTAATGATATTGGGTGATCTATCATAGATTTTATAGATGATCTATAGGATTAAATGATTATAGAGAAGTTGTTTCATATCTTTATAAACAAGTTTGATGCTAAAGTTTCAACTTTTGAAGATCGTGATTTTAATGGGAAGACTTATAATGTGGTTACGGATAAAAGTAAAGATTCATATTTAGATAGAGATGTTGAGGTGTAGTCTGATAATACAATTTCACTTATCATAAGAAGTTCCCAAAAGGGAACAAGTAAATATAATAGTTTATTTACTTTGAAGTGTTTCAGTTATTTAGTAATTAGACAATTTTCTATATATTTTCCAATGTTATAGAAATAGGAGAGTGAATATGAAGATATGTCATCAAATAAGTTCTATCTGATGAAGAATTCATAACTTAGTAATAATATTTAACCTTCTTAGGGAAATGAAAGTAAATTTTTAAAGATTAAGAAGATGTGTTATCTTTCAATGATCTTTGAATAAGATTATGATGACACTAAAATTAAAGATAATTTATTACCATGGGATCATAGTGAGAATTTTGAGATTTCTAAGGTGAATAAAGAAAAGTTCTCTATCAAAGGAGATAAAGAAGAAAAAAATGGAGCTATTTTTGAAATTTAGATGGACTGAATTATTAAAATCTCAACCAGATAAGGATAATAATAAATTGGTTAATATGTTATCAATGATATGGTGTCTATGGGAATGAGAAAATGAATTTCTATATGAATGAATTATATTATATATATATATATATATATCAATTTTAATATATAAATTTAGGTGGTAGATAACCAACTAAAAAAATGTTCAGAAAGTGGTTGAAAATTTTAGAGTTCAAACCACTAATTAGTTTCATGTTTTGAATGAAATATATTGAATATATGATAAACTAGATTCATAGGTTAGAAACCAACTTCCATAAGGGAGGTGTAATCCAAACATGAAGTATTAGTCACCCCCTTTCCCTTGTACTAGCCTCCCCCCCAAAACACCCCCCAAACTAGTCCCCTCTCCCAAAAGCATCCCCTAACCCCCTCCCCCAGCACCAACCCCCCAAACCCCCGCCCTTGTGCCAGTGACCCTAACCCCCATACACCCTAACTCCCCCTGTACTAGCCTCCACCAAAACGAGTCCCCTCCCCCACAACCATCCCCTAACCCCCTCCTCCCTACACCACCCCATCCCCTAGCCTGCACCAGCCCCCCAACCCCCGAGCCTACACCACCCCCCAGCTCCCACCCTGCAACATCCCCCCTAAGCCCCCTAACCCCCATACACCACCCCCACACCTTCCCCTGTACTAGCCTCCCCCCCAAACTAGCCCCCCCAAACCACTCCCCCCTCCCCTAACCCCCTCCCCCTCCACCACCCCCAGCCCCCTAGCATACACCAGCCCCCAACCCCCCTAGCCTGCACCATCCCCCAACCACTCCACCCCTTCACCAGCCCCCTAACCCCCCTGCACCATCCCCCTAACCCCCCTACACCACCCCCACCCTTTCCCTATACTGGCCTCCCCCCAAACAAGCCCCCCCCAAATCGGTCCCCTCCCCAACAACCATCCCCTAACCCCCCTACACCACCCCCAGCTGCCCTAGCCTACACCAGCCCCCCTGAAGCCCTTCCCCCTGTCCTAACCTCCCCCCATACTTGTCCCCTCTCCCACAACCATCCCCTAACCCCCACCCCAACCCCCTATCCTTCACCATCCCCCCTAATTAAAAAGAGTTATAATATTCATCTCTTTTTATCATTATTTATGTAATAATGTATAAATAATTTACCATTAACCTCCCCATCCTTAAAAAGTATATAAATGATGAAGTGAAGAATTTATATAATGTAATCAATAACTAAAGTATAGGTGTGGCCTTAAATTTTCTTCTAAAATTTTCAAAACAGTTCAACACAGGTATTATTCTATAAATAGAAGATAGAATAATGAATACTTGAATAATACCAATCCCAAAATGTATTACAATAAAATTAAATCTATACATATTGATTCAAAAATATAAACTCACAATAATAAGAAATTACAAGGAATAGATTCATGTAAAAATTATAGCAGCTTAACATGCTAAACAGAAACTAAAATAACCATTTTGAATAACACCAAATCAAAAATCATTATTTGTATCAGACAAAAGATAAAATAGAAGTGATCACCAACAACACCAATACATATAAAGTAGTAAATAAATCATAAAAATAACACTGATATTTTTATGTGCTTCACAGAATTGTAAAGAAAGAATCACCATAACCAAGTTTCTCCAAACACAGTAGAAGAAAAATTTTTAACCTCATGGACCCTCAGTGGTGTTGCAATTCCCCTTCTTCACCTCTTTTTCATCATCGATAACTCATCATTTTCCATCAAACCTGGCTTAGGTTTAACAACATATCATCAACTGTTCTTCAATAAATAACCCAATTAGGTGTTACGAAAATAAATCAGGAACACAGTGGGTATTAAACAACAAATATGGGGAGAAACTTGAAAATTACCATCGATTGTATAGGTATGGCCGAACTGTCACTAGAAATGGGTATGAATTACTTGGGAGAGAAGATGTCGGGAAGGAGTAACTAAAACAGTCTTCGTAGAAATTTCAAGGGTCGGCTCACACGGATCCCACTCATAGAAGTTCTCGGTTCGGCTGATGCACCGATTAGAAGAGGAATGCGTGACAAAGGGAGTGGAGGAGATGAACATGTGATGAAGGGGATGAGAGGGATCACGCTAGGGAGAGGTGAACTGGGGGGAGAATTTGGCGAGATCGGCTGAGGGAGAATCGATCCGTCGACGAGAAGGTTTTGTGGGTGGGATATGAGTTGCAATAAGGGAGATGAGTCGCGATGAGGGAGATGTGGGTGGGAGATGAATCTCAATGGAGTGAAGCTGATTGAAGAGTTGTTGCCACATAACAAGGTTAATCCGTTGGGTTATCTGCTCTAAAGCCATGATTTTTAGTTACCTGTGGAAATATTTTAACCTATAGCCACAGACCAATTAAATCATGGCTATAGGTCATTTTTCTAGTAGTGTTGGATGCATCACTATAAATTTAAAACCCTTCTCCACTACAGGGTAATGTAAGCATAAGTGCACTGACCAACCTTCTTTTTAGGTCCTTGAAATTTTTATTACATTCATCTGTCTATAGGAACTTAACAACCTTCCGAGTTAACTTGGTCATAGGATTAAATAGTCATGATAAATTCTCCACAAACCATTGATAATATCTAGTTAAACCAAGAAATGTACGGATCTCAGTCACTGTGGTTGGTCTAGGCCAACTTTCAATAGCCTCCATCTTTGATGTATCTACTACTATACCATATATTGAGATTATGTGACCCAAAAATGAAACCTTTGTAGCCAAAATTCACACTTTGTAAAATTTTCATATAACTTCTCCTTCCTTAGGGTCTTTAGTACAATTCTCAAGCAATTTTTTCGCTCTTCCTTACTCTTTGAATAGATAAAAATATCATCTATAAATATTACCACAAACTGGTCAAGGTAATCTCTAAAGACTCTATTCATTAAATCCATGAAGATAACAGGGGAATTAGTAAGACCAAAAGGCATCACTATATAATCATAGTGACCGTACCTTGTACAAAATGTCGTGTTGGGTATATCCTCCTTCTTGACGCTCAATTGATGATATCTAGAATGGAGATCAATCTTGGAAAAGTATTGATCTGCACGCAGTTGATCAAACAAGTCATCCCTATGGGTAAGAAGATACTTGTTCTTGATTGTGATCTTTTTCAAATCCTGATAATCAATGCAGAATCACATTGATCCATCAATAATTTCACAAAAGAACTAGTGCACCCCAAGGTGATACACTTGGATGAATGAATCCCTTATCATTGTTTTCTTGGAGTTGGTTCTTCAATTCCAGCAACTTGATCGGGGTTATTCTATAAGGAGTCTTTGAAATTGGTGTGGAACTAGGTATAAGTTCTATAAAGAACTCAACTTCATATTTTGGTGGAAGACTTGAAAAATATTTCAGAAATACATCCACAAAATCCTGAACAACAAGCATATCATCGATACTGATCTTATCCCCAACTATTTGATATAAATACCCCTTTTTAATGGGAATTAATACCCATACATTGGATTTAATATCCATAGGAAGTTCAGACTTATCATCACATTGATGTATGATCATAGGATGGTTTGAAATATCAAACGTAACTTCCCTTCCTTGATAATTGATGTGGGATTTATGCAGAGAAAGCCAATCCATGCCCAGGATGATATCAAATTCAACCAAAGGAATAATTAAAAGATTTATAGGAAACACCTTCCCATAAACTTCAACCAGATATGAATCATAGACTTGAGATGAAATCATCATACCATTAGGGGTTTTCACTGCTAATTCCACCTCTAATTGTCCCTTATAAAATTCTTTATATATGAAATAGTGGGTAGATCCAAAATCAAATATGAGGAACCACATAATCATGAAAAATCACTTATAAGATATCTAAATTATGACACCTTCCATAATCTATGACACCTTAGGGTTATCCTAGGTTATTTATAGTCAAATCAGGTTTAAATCCTTCATAATGATTCATGAGGAGTTTGTGAATTCCCAAATCATATCCCCCTGGGAGAATCAAATTAGGTATGTAGGAAAGACCATTTTCATTTACCAGATTACCCCAAATCAATCCCAAAACATCTTGTCAAAGTTGTTACCCATAGGTACATCTATGCTAGTGCCACATCCACTTTTAGTACCCATACATGGATGTATTTCTAGAAAACCACTCACTCTATCCTTCACCAAAATTCTAGGACATTTTCCTATACTTTGACTAAACCATATACTTATCCTTAGACACATCCTTAGTGTTCTCACCAAGGTTTTATTATCCTAGTTCCCAAAGTTCAACTAAAAATTTCCTCTGATACCAACTATAGCAACCCGTGATTTTCAAACATTAACATTACATAACTTTTATAGAATACTTAAAAATTATACAAATAGATGAAAGAAGACTGTACAAGTCTGATACCTTTGGAAACATGGAATATATAAACACTGAGAAATAATGAAGATACATTATCTCCCACTAGGTTCTTCATTAGCACCCTTCTTAGACACCTCAAACATAATACATATATTCAGAACATGGGGAATGGAACATAAAAAGGGGAGAGCTTAAATGCTCAGTAAGGGTAAAAAAGGGAGGCATGTAAACATAATAATGAGCATAAGGGTATGAGAATGTTATCATGAAAATAGAATATCGTACCCTGCATATCAAAGATTATATACATGAATCATGTTATAGAGCTTGACAGTTCATAAGACATGAATAAAAGCGAAGTAAAGGACATAATCTATAAAAGAACAATGTAGGAGTAAAACATGGAATTGTGGAAAACACATAAGAATATAATTATTTCCATAGTATCCAAGTCATCGCTACTAAGACCATCTTAATAGTATGGGTTCACTCCCCATACCATCATAGTAGTCATGGTTCACTCCCATGACCATAATAGTAGCATGAGTTCACTACTCATACCATATTAGTAGTCATTGTTCACTCCCATGACCATCATAGTAGTCAAGGTTTACTCCCAATACAATATTAGTTTATCTCATGAGATATAAAACTTTAACCAATGCATTAGAGGGAGATATAGGTCCCACTCATCATATAATGAAATCATACATGCATGTGTCACAAGATCATAAATAAATATATCATAACCCATGAAATAAAATGGGTATCATAAACATGTAAAATTATCATTACCTATTGAAAGAGATATGTTTCATAATCATTTCATCATAAACATAACCCGTGAAAAGAATCAGGTTTGAAAAGCATATAACCCGTGAAAGATAAATGAGCTTTATAACATCATGCCATAAAAAACCTATTTAGAGATAGAATATGAATAGGAACATTGAATACGTTCCCCATAAAGGCATAAGTAACACCAATTAATGTTATATTAGATGTGAAATAATTTTGAAATATCTTTTATAAACATTTATTTATGAAAATATCATTTCTTTTTTGAAAATGCTTTTTATGAAATAAAACCTTTTGAAAAACTTTTTCTTTGAAAATAGATTTTAAAAATTATAAATGAAGCTTTGAAAACAATAAAACATTTTTAAAATAATTTTACCTTGAAAATTATCCTCAAGGATCATTTGAAAACATTTGTGAAAACGTTTTTGAAAACTTTTTTAAAACATGCCTTTTTTAATACAATAGATTTCTGACCAAAGAGAGAGATGATCAGATTTTACTAAAAACATTATCCCGAGTACCAAAGAGTAGACAAATGGTACTAAAAAATGAAGATATATTGACTAAATAGAGGATAATGGAACTCATGAATATTCTTGAGAGATATACCATAATATTTCATTAAGGAAAGCATAAACATAAACAGTCTCAGAAAGCGATAAGATTGTCTCAATAAACTCTTATAACTTGGTAACTTGGGATCATAATTTACATGTAAGAAAATTAAATTAAATTAAGCTTAATATATCATAAAAATAAGGATATTCATGATATAACATGTAAAATGTAAGTTTATACACCTCAAAAGAGAGTTTATGTGCATAACAAAACATGAGTCTCAAAGAAGGAAAATTGAGACAAAACTATTTTACTGATTTGGTAACTTTTGAAAGTTAAACCCCATGAAAGAAGGATCACAGAATGAATATGTAAATACCCATACATTTAAGTAGAAGATACATAGAATAAAATAACTATCATTACATACACCCCACAAAAGGAAAAAGTGGTAAACATAGCTTGTATCTTAGAGAAATTAAAGGTGAGATGAAACCTCCTTACTTTGTGTCTTGACTCTCTTCATACTCATAAAAGCTTCCTGTATAATAAATATAAGTTTATTATACATTTATTATAGAATATTATTCTTATATCTATTACAATATATGGTTTTATTATGATATTATATTACCCTCTTGTTAATGATCCTATCTCAAAGTTTCACTTCGGGTAAAATTCACTTTGTTCTTCACATGTGTCTTGATTTGTTATATCATTGGTCCTTATAATTATATCATGATTTAAGAATTTTGAACATATCATAAATATAATTTATATAAATTATATGTATATTATAATAATTTATATCATAAATAATAACAAAATATAATACACCGTTCACGGAGATGGTAAGTTATACGTACGCATGAACGCTGTTTCTATTTTTATCATTGTATTAAAAGAAAGTATGTAAATTAGTCATGTATATATATGTATATATAAATATCATTATTCAAATATAATTACTATATTATATATATATATATCATATAAGTTCATTAAGCCCATCCTTAATATATACCATGTGGTGTGTGAACGAATCACATTGCTTTGAGGGGGCGGTAGTCCACAATTCCTCACACGAGATTATCGTTTTAACACCAAATGAAAAGTAAATAGATGTGTGTTTTAAAAGGAATAAAGACGATTAAATAAATATTAAATATAATATATGAAATATATAAATAGAGTTTCTATCATAATGGCCACCATGATTGGTGGTAAAGGAGAAATGAACAATCATCCTTTCATGAGGTAGTACTTCGCCGTACACAGAAACAATATGTTCAACATCCATTAGATGGATGCATGTGTAATTTTAGATCATACCATTTGCATAAAAAAATAATAGTTTATTTAGGATACTTTTGTTCTCACACATTAATGAAATAAAGAGTGTGGAAGGGGTAAATAAGGGAAATTAAGGAAATGAGCTCGAGATAAGATGCTACCTCTTCGTCGGGCAACTCCTTTTGGTTTGTGCCAAGATGTTTCATTAAGAAGATTTATTCTTAAAGGGAGGATTCATGGTCAAAGGGAGGATTGTTGGGAGGATACTTGGGCAGATATTGGACTAAATTAAAAGGTTTGAGAGGTGTGAGGAATGGTTAGAGGTGGTGGCCTTTTATAGGGAATGAAAAGGACTAACTTGGAATTTTTAGAAACAAGTTAGGTGTGAACATATTGTTAACTAAAAAAAGTCATAAAAAACCATCCAAACGCAATAATTAAAGGTTTATAGACGAAATATGAAAAAATAGGTTTTTAACAAGTTTATAGTTCATTTGAGCTCTTAATTTTAAGGTTTAGTCCCTAATTAAGCTTAATTTGGCCTTAACTGCTGTGATTAATTTTAATCACTTTTAATAATTTATGTCAAAAATTAATATGGTATTATTTGAATATAAATATTATACTGAATAAAATGGTGTATTATTAATTTTTGAAATTAAATTTATAGAAACAGTAAAATTAAGATTAGTGCTAATCCCGCAAACAGGATGAAATAACGGGGTTTTAAAGTAGGGAAAAGTTCAAAAGTTTATTAAGATTTTATATTATGTTTCAATATTAAATTGATTATAATGAATTAAATTATATTAATATATGTATTATTTATATAATTTGAACTTAAAACATATTTATAATATCATTTATCATTAATAATTAATTAGAAAAAGGCAGTTTTAAGTAAAAAACAATATTTTTCACTATTCATCTTAAAATGAAGTTTCTCAGAAAAATACCAAAAAATCATCCTAGGGTAATATTTATGTTATGAATTCAAAAATGAACTTTATTTTATAATATTAAATTTCTAAATGTTTCTAAAATTATTTTCATTAATAGAAGTGGTTCATTCGAGAAAACAAATTTTTAAACATATAAGGACTTTACCAAAAATTATATCTTTCATTATCAATATGTTTTATTTATATAAAAAAATTTATACAATATTAATATTCATATAACCTTGTTTAATGGATATTTTATAATTATATCCTTTAAATTATGACAAAAAGAGATGTTACGTAGAAACTCAGTGTTGCGTGTATCATACGCCAAGTCGGTGTTGCATGTAACGTACACCAAGTCGGTGTTTCTGTAACTCTTGCCAAGTTGGTGTTGCATGTAAAAAGAATATTTGACATATTTTATTGCAAGATATATATGAAAATTTAAATTTATTAAAAAAATATGTCCATGAAAACTTGGGGTGTTACATTACTAATCTTGAAGCAAGATGTCATCTCATTCAAAACAATCTTAGTGAAAAATCAGAGTCTATAAAACTTTTAACAGAATTAGTGATTCAAAATGAAGAATATTTAAGGGAATTCCAAGAAAATTCATGAAATCATAAAATATCATGCAACCAAATGGTAAAGTGGTCAAACCAGGTTGATTCTGATATTCGTATACATGATGAAAAGTTTGATGTGATAAAACAACTCTTGTTAGTATCTACTAAATCCGTTAAAAAGTTATCCTCAAATACAGTAGATCAATTTAAGTTTTTTTTAATATTATAGATATTACACTGATGAATAGATTTGGGATGTGAATGGCCTAAAAAAAAATATCTCAGATATGGAGTTGGAGTTGAGAAGCCTCAGATCATGTGAAGATAAAGTAATCATAATGAGGGAATATAATAAAGAGTTATCCGAGGAAGTTAAAAGGCTAAAAACTCAAGACTAGAAGAAATAATAAAGGCTAAAAATGTTGGAAAAAGATCAACATGAGTTTAATAAGATCAAATCCTTTGTTAAGAACATGACAAAGAAAGAATGATTTTCATTTCTTTTGAACTATCTAATGTACTTTGTAAAACATTTGAATGTTTTTTTGAAATGAATTACTTTTCATCCAATCCTTTTTGTTTGAATGTTTTCTAATTAATATTTTTTATATATTATTTTATACATACATGGGTGATTACTTAGTTTGGGATTGTTTTATATGTCATTTTTCTAACATTTCAAGAAACTTCTGAATTTTCCCATTCTTTTTAAAAATCACAAATGGGGAGAAACTCTTTAAAGAGAAAATGTTTTATCAAAAGAAGATATTGTTTTATTAAATGAGATAGATTATTTAAAAGGAAGATACTATCCTAGTGAGGATTATGTTTAAAAAAGGGAGAAGGTTTCCTTTAACAAAGAACTATTCTCATACTCTTCATTGTATTTAAATAAGTTACAAACTCAGGGGGAGTTAAGTTGTAAAAAATAACTTCACAGTTCTTAAGAAAACAAATGGATGTAAGTTTTTAATGTTATCTTTCTATTTTAATTTTTATGGTTTGTGCTTTCCAAAAATGGGGATATTGTTGAGTTATAAGTATTACATATTATTTTTCTATTCCTTTAGTTCTGAAAATAACAAAAACTTTCTTAACAACATTTTTACTATCTTTTTATGACCCAAGTGTGTTAGTATGTTTTTTAGAAAACATTTTATTTTATGACACATAGAAAAAATTATAATGTATTATAAACGTAAACTTAATTTTATTCATTACAGTTATCATAATGAGTATGTGTCTGATTAATCAGACTTACCTTTTATCATACCAGGAGATAGACATTTGTCTTGTATTTAGTATTGAAAAAAGTCATGAAAATCATACTGATACTGGTACCAAAACAATCAGAATGAACCTAATGAGGATTATCATATTATAAATAGACAATTAAGTCCACAAAATAATACTATGTTTAAAATTAGAATATAAAAGACTTAATTCTATCATAAGGAATACCTTTAACATTGTAATGGTGTTAAAAAAATGATGTTGAACATTCAATTATGCCAGAGCATTATAAGATATCAAGATCCCACTCTCCAAGGCCATAAAAAAACTAAAAAATATGACCGTTGGAAGATTAACCTATAAATAGTTATTCATTTGAAGAGTTTGGAGAAGATTTCATTCACAACTCAAGTAGTCTGAAGATTGGTAACCATGAACAGATCATTCTTAGTATTTGTAACCCTTTAGAGTGTTGATGGTTATAAGGAATCCTTGTCAGAGTTTTTTACTTATGAAAATTTTCTTTTGTAATCATGTATGATCATTCTTTTGATTGAGGGATTCTATGGATAAGAATTAGGGGAATCTGATCAGTTAGATCGAGGGATTTCGAGGATAGAAAGACAGATTTCGATCATTATATTGAGGGATTATGATGATAAGAAGACATAGCTATTCCAATCATTATAGCGATGGAATCTAAGGATAAGAAGACAGATTTATTCTGATCATTGTACCAAGGGATTTCTTGGTAAGAAAATACATACTTTATAGTAAGTATAAAACTGTGGATACATTTATCCACGGTTATTGACTACCTTACTCTTTAGGATAAAAGAGTTAAATCTTTTAATAGTATCTTGTAAGTCATTATTAATATTACTAGAAATGTTTTTACTTGTTTTTACAAGTTTTTATTATATAGTTCATGTAATATAAAGTTAGTCATCATAATCAAATTCTATACTATTTGTTTTATCAGTATAGCTCTGATTATGATAAACACATTTTGATATTAATCAGATATATGGTGATTAAAATTCTTTTAATATTATATAATCAGATATTTTCTAGTTCTAATTTTGTAACTCTAAAAATTATATTGAGTCTTAGTCTAATAAATTTAATTTAATAGGCTTGTGTGTTAATTAGTTTAAAGGTTTTTTAAACTACAGTTCACCCACTCTTGTGATTATATTTATTTAAGCTAATCCTACAATCATACTTCTATGAATAGTAATAATTAGTGTATGAATTTTAATTTATATCTATTGATGTATAACATATAAATTTAATTTAAATAATTCCACATTAGGGTTTTTTAGTAAATTAAAATGGATAAACATTATGCAATTTAAAAATTTTTTCAGAAAAAAACCCGTTTTTTAAAACCAAAACTAAAATTATTCTAAAATCCAATATAAAGATGAATCAAATATAATTAAGTGGATTAAATATAACTAAATAATAATTATGTTACATTTAATCACATTTAAAACATAATGAGACATCTAAATTACTTAATTTATTCAAAGGAAATGACATTTAAAAAAATGGTATTTTTCACTATTCGCTGGAAAATCAATATTTTCTAAAAAATCCTAAAATTTCACAGTAAATTAATTTTGATATGATTATTTTGAAAATTATATTCATTTTATAAAATTAAAATTATTTAATTTATAAATTAATAATTCATATAAAAAACTTATAAGAAAAGAGTTTAGTTAAAACCATTTCCTTTTTTATTTAAAAATTACTTCATATTTTAATAATTAATATTACTATCTAATTCATATTAAAAAATAAGGAAATTATTTAATCTATCAATACCAAGGTTTCTAAAAAAATGGAAAAGATATAAGAATGGTAAAATACTGATGTAACTGGTGAACCGAGTGAGAGAGAAAACCATAACATAAAAATTACATTGAAGTTCCTGAGTCAGAGAAAGAATTAAATTAAAATGAAGACACCCACCCTAGATTTAGTGTTACCATTATATTTTTAAATATGTACTATAAGTGATCCTTGTTTCATGACTTTTTGTAATCCTTATCTTGAAGTTGTGTACAAAGATTCAGGAAGAGGAAGTGTTCCTAGGATTGGTGGCATGACTTTCCAAAATCTTTATAATAACTATTCCAAGTAGTATTACCTCCTAATATATTAACACAAAATTAGCATGTGTTTCTTAGATATTATCTTAGAGATGAACCAAGTAAAAATCACATTTATTGGCATTTATTTTCCTATATGTGTATATTGTGTGTGCGTATGAAGAGTAATATATTTATGTTTCTATCGCTAAAATGGGTGTAAGGCCACATAAAGTAAAAATTTAATTCACACCTAAATTTAACCACACTCTTAAGGTCTATTGGTTTGATGAACCAACCCAGATCACTAGTTTTAGGCCAAAGGGACATGTGGCTTCATGTACGCCTCTACATATGTAAGAGGATGATGACAAGTAGCGAAGGTCTAAACAACACCATGGAGAGACTATGAATATAATGACCTGAACCCCTAGGGCCCGCCTAGCCATTTGAAGGCTGGGCCGCCACAACTCCCAGCCTGCCTATAGTAGTCTAGGGGATGTAAACATACACCGATAGAGAATATTATACATGGGATTCCTTTTCCTGGTTTACCTGTATGTACGCACCAAATAATATATATGCAACATTGCATAGAAATAATAAAAAGGGCTACAAAAAATAGAGTAAAACCATGAATGCAATATTCTATTGGGAAACATCAGAGTATAGAAAAATAAAACCAAATATTAAATGGGAGAAATACACACCCAAACATAAATGAAGTCCCAACTATAAAACAATGAGAATAAAGGAAAGATGAGAGATCCTAGATCCTGATTTCCAAGCCTTACCACCATATATGGTCTATGCACCCCTGTAACACTTTTCTCCACTAAAATCATGGTTGATCTATTTTTTGTCTACATAAGATAGGATACATGTGGGAAAATCCCATTCAAAGGTGAGTATAAACATACCCAGTAGGATGCCCCAAAAAACGAAGGGGGAGAAATGGAAGATACAATAAAATAACTCATCTGAACCTAAAGTAAGATGGATGAAAAACCCAACAATATCTATATATTCTCATAAAGAAAACCAGATTAGAGAGAAAGGGGATCCCCATATCATAGCCCAACCTTGGACGATTAGTTTTCCTATAGATACGAAGGTCCATCATTGAAGCCTAACATCTCACGTGTCTGTTTGAAGAAGTCATGAGGAGGACTCACACATCACTATTTCTCTACAGAAGAGGAATTATATTTAATAGAGTAACCTCAACCTAGAACAATAGAGTGACTCCACTCAGTAGATTTCTATAAGACCCACACACTAGTGTGACTAGGGTATTCCACTTAGTAGATAGATAGAGGAACCACTCCCTAGTGCATTAGGGGGTTCCACTTAGTATGTTTTAACAGAGGACTGAAGCCTTGAACCCTAGTACCATGGGGGGTACTAATCAAAACATGTAAGGAGTATGGGGGACATGCACTATGATCGAAACATTTCAGATCATATCTCAAAAGAAATCATGAAGGCCATCATGATTTTCTGTATAGAAAAATGATCAGGATAAGCTACTCATGGGCCAAAATCCAAGTCCATACGAAGGAGATACACAAGGTATAAGTTTCTCATTGGGGTACATGATTTGAATGGGGTCCACATGATACATAGTCCCACTCTGCTACCTAGCAGTGTTCTCCTATGAACATGGATCGAAGGCCATGTCACCATACATGGTGTGTAAAGGGGCCCATAAAAGTTGTCTCATCCACTCAAAGCCTACCCCTGTTCTCCTATCCATTCCCATGTTAGTCAAGTCATGCCTATGTACCTATACATTACCAGGTACTAGCATGTGCCCATGTACTCCTAGAGTACACATCATGCCCTCCTACATGGGTTTCAGGCTATGTATACCCGACACATGGATTAACCACCCAAGGAGAGTTACATGGCGTGTAGGGTCATCCACATGGTGTGTGATTCTTTTATTCCCCAAATCACAAACCACAATAGCTAGGTGGGGCTACAAGATGTGTGTTCTTAGACTACATTCCATGTAGTCAAGTTTTTTTGCAAAAACTCATGTTCTCTATGTTTTTATGAAGATCTTGAATATATGGAATGATTTATACTCATTGACTACACGAAATCCACTGAAATTGAAGGAAATGGTGCTGACCATTGTTTTCCCAGCCTCTGGTGGCCTCCGACCACCCGCACAATTCCTGTGACACTACCTAAATCTCCTCCAGTCGCATGTCACATGATCACATCACCCCTCCAGATCGTAGATCTACAGAGTACCACCTGTATCCCATGTTGTTCCTCAATCTGTCTAGAAACCACAAATATCTATATTAATTTTACCACTTCAATGAATATAGGGGTTCAATTATGATGGAAATCACATCAACAATATCAAACCACAACCTCATGGGCCAACGATGATGAACACGATGAATGAAGAGGGAAAGTGCACCAGAAAAAAAGTAAATCTTTCATTTTCCAAGCATTATTGTCTAATGATTACATAATGGGAATACACATGGGCGATATCATGACATAACAAAAATAAATTTATTAAAAAATTAGATTATCCAAACAGGTTTATGTGAAAGGTGTAAAAACATAGACCAAAGATAAAGCAGATTAATAATCCATGATAAAACATTTAATCAAGGCCATAAACCATAATTTATGAGACCTTCCTTAATTATGGATCAATCATTGGTGAATAATGTCTTCTTCCGTAATGAAGAAAACCCACTGCATTCTCTAGATCTCGGTCCACTTTGATCTGATCACTGTTTATCATCCAATATTGATATTCCAATGAAGAAAACTCACCTCCTCCTCTCAAATCTAGTAAATATTTTTTTAATAATCCTTGGAAAATTTCCATAATAATATATTTATAGAGGGAGAGTTAGGTTAGGTTTATTAAATAAATTAAAAAAATCATTTAACACACCTACCAACGGCTGCCTCTGTCGAACGTCTGATACCGACTAACCTTAGGTCATGCCTAGATTAAACAACATGTTCCAGAATCAATTGTGATTTCATATTTTTGATATGAGACTCTGTTTTTGATATATTCCATTTTTTATGAAAAACCATGCACATTTGATATTAATATATTTAATATTTTTATAATATCAATTACGGGCTCACCAGGTCTAGGAATCTCATTCTATCTCAGCACCTGACTCTAAAAGTATTTCATAATATATTTCAAATTATTACAAGGAAAGGAATGAGTCACCAAATTATTCCTCCCTTCAAGTATTTTCATCACCAAAAATCACAAGATAAAAAAGGTGGGGATACTGAGCCTGCGTTAGGCTCTCATGCTCCTAGGAGGTCTCCTATATACTCTCTTGTTGCCACAACACATGTACTAAGGAAATGTTCCATCCTAAAAAGATCCCATCCTATTAATCCTTGATCTTCCTTGGGTGATTTGTGAAGGTGTTTCCATCCTCAATTTCTAGCTCTCTCTATTCAATTATGTGCATAGGATCATGTATCTAGCTCTTCAGCAGTGATACATGGAAGACTTCATCTACCCAATCCAACTATGGGGGTATTTCTAGGTGGTAAGAAACCAATAAAACCATCCATAATATTTAAAACAACATGATGAACCATGAGGATTAAGTTCCTACCCAAACAAACCTCCATAATCCTCATCATTGAGAGTATCTTAATAAAATATGGTCTCCATGATCAAACTCCAAGGGCCTATGACATCGATCTGCATAAGATTTATGTTAGCTATAGGATATCCTCATCTACTCATGGATCACCTAGACCTTATCCATCATTTCCTACACCATCTCTATCCTGACAAGAGATATCTCAGTAATTTTTTTCCAACATAAGGGAAACCTACAAGGTCTCCTATACATGGCCTCAAAAGGTGCGATTCTAATTGTAAAGTGGTAGATATTATTATAAGAAAAATATACCAATAGTAAGTGATCCTCCTAGATCCAACTGAAGTCTAAAACACAAGAACTCAACATATCCTCCAATAGCTAGATAGTAAGCTCAGTCTAACCATTCTTCTAGACCTGGAATTCCATACTCATTCTCAACTGGGTTCCAAATGCCGCCTATAGGTCTCTCCACAAACATGACATGAACCTCACATCATGATCAATGATGATAGTTGAGGTAACACCCTAATGTTGGATGATCCCCCACATATACAATTGTCTTAGGATCTCCACCAAAGTTTATTCCCTAATGGAAAGGCAGTGTGCCAACTTTGTGAGTCAGTCAAATATCACCGTGATAGCATCATGGACTCTCACTTACCATGGAATAACTGTCACAAATTCCATGGATATTCCAACCCATTTCAACTCCAGGATCTCAAGAGGTTGTGTCAAACTTTTCAGAACCTGGTGCTCAACCTTCACCTATTGACATGTGAGACACTAAGAGATGAAATCAGCGACACTCTACCTCATTCCATCTTGCTAAAACTTCCCCTAAAGGCCATTGTACATATTTTACACTTTGAGATGTAAAACCAAAATATAAGTGTAAAACTCCCTCATCACCTCCTCTCGCATCATGAATGGAACCACCATCCTTCCATGGAAAAGTATGATGTGTTCCTCTCCTTCAAAAAATCCTTATGGTGAATCTCTTTAAGATATTCAATCATTAAGAACCTCATAGTCGATGTCTTAAAATTGATACTCACTCACAAAATAGAGAAGTGGAGGGGTCAACAACATCGACTAAATATAAGCTTCACCCCTCTCCTCCACCACATTCATCTTTAAAGAAGAAAACTACTCATACAGATCCTACACCAAACGAGAACAAGACTTTCTACTAATGAAATGTGTCACCATGTTTCCTTTCCTAGGAGTATAGAATATCCTAAAGTCGTAGTCCTATAGGAACTCTAACCTGCACCTCTATCTTAGGTTAATATCTATTTATGTAAAGATATACCTGAGACTTTGATGGTATTGGTAAACAACAAAGTGCTCTCCTAGAAGTTTGTGCCTCTACATCTTCAGTGCGAATACTGCTGCTGCCCACTCTAGGTCACGAGTCATGTAGTTTTTCTCATGGGGTCTCAGTTTCCCTAATCCATATGCAATCATTACCTGCCTCATCAACAACACACTTTAGAGCCTAGCACTAGAGGTATCTCAATACACTATTTACTCTACACCCTCCTCTGGTAGTCTCAACATAGTAGCATTGGTCAACCTTGACATCAACTAATCCGAGTCTCTCTGACACTACTCAGTTCTAGTAAAAGAATTCCATTTCTATGTAAGGGTGGAAAAAGAAATGCAATAGTAGAGAAGTCTTATATGATCCTCCTATAGTGCCCCGCAAAGCTAAGAAAACTCCGCACCTATGACATGATATTGGTTGGATCTCAAGAAAGCAATGCATTAATAATCACAATATGCATAGCTAATCCATGATAAAAAATGACATGTCCCAAATAGTGAACCTCAATAATCCAGAACTGGAAATCTAAGAGCTTACTATAAAGATGGTTCTCCCGAAGTAAGTCTATGACCATCCTCATATGTTCTTCATGATTATCCTCTGATGAAGAGTAAACTAGTGTTTCATTAAGGAATATAACTACAAATCAGTTCAAGTATGGATGAAATATTTGGTTCATAAAATTCATAAACATGGTGGGGGAATTCATTACATTGAAAGGAATCAACAAGAACTCATAATTCCTATAGGGACATCTGAAATCTATCTTCAAAATATCATCCTTGATAACCCTCAAATGGTGGTAGATGGTTGAGAGATCGATCTTTAAGAACAAACTCACACCTCAAAACTGATCGAAGAGGTCATAAATCCTTGGTAAAGATTACTTTTTTTTTCATTACCTAATTTAGGTGATAAGAATTTACAAAAAGAGGCAATCTACCATCCTTCCTTTTGATGAATAGAATCAGAGCTACTTAGAGGTATACACTGCGTCTGATAAAAAACCTTCTCTTGAAGGTCCTCCAATAGAAGACTCAGCTCCTGGAGCTTAGTAGGGGCTATATGATATTCCTAGAAAACTGAAGAGGGAGAAATAGAAGATAAGATAAAATTTTCCAGATTAACTGAAGAAAGAGGGAAACAAAACCCAAAAATATCTATATGATTATAAAGAGACCAAGATGATAGGGAAAAAGGATCTCCATATCACATCCCAACCCAAGATAATGGGTCTACCTACATCCCCAAAGGTCCATCATTGATGCCCAATATCTCGCATTTCTGTCCAAAGAAGTCATGAGGAGGACCTACATCACACCACTACTCCGCATCCTTAGGGGACACAATCTCCAATAGAGGAACCACACCCAAGTATGATAGGGGTATTCCACCCAGTAGATAGGTATAGGACCCACAAATTAGTGTGACTGGGGGATTCCACTCAGTAGATGGATAGAGGAACCACACCCTAGTGCATTAGGGGGGTAAACTCAGTAGGTATCAATAGAAGAACCATAGACTAATGCTTCAGGGTTTCTACTCAGTAGATATCGATAGAGGAACCACACACTAGTGCATTAAGTGGTATCACTCAATAGATGTTGATAGAGGAACCATGACCTTGTGCGTTAGAGGGGTGACACTCAATAGGTAGAGTACCCATGCCCTAATACCATTGGGGGTTCCACCTAACTAGTGTAAGGAGTATGGGGGACCCACAACCTGGTATGAAAGGGGTGTTTCCAACCCCAACCTATCTAACTAATTTTCTAACCTAATCAATTCCATCATAAAGCATTTCTTAAAGAAGAATCACACTAGTAAAATTCTATTTAGTATCTCAAAAACCACTAATAAGGATACCGTCAAGTTCTATATAGAAAACCGATCTGGATAGGCTAGTCATGGGCCAAAATCTTAGTCTAGATGAATGAGACATGAAAGGTGGAAGTTTCTCATAGGGGTACATAGAATGTATAGGGTCCACATGAAGCATGCTCCTAATACACTTCTTAATATATAATGGTTCCCACAAGGTGTGTCTTATCCACCCAAGGCCTTCCCATGTGCTCTATTCTATGCCTGTATTTGTCTGGTTGTGCCCATGTACTTGGCCGTGTACCTGGTCATGCTCGGGGTACTAGCCCATGATCGTGTTCACCCAAAGTACATGACCTTCCTTCCTGTATGGGGTCTTGGACATGTTTAGCTATCACATGACTTAGCCACCTAGGGAGGGTCACAGGACACATTGAACCAACCACATGATGTGTTCTCCTTATCTTATTTGAAACCATACTCGCTGTATTTGGGTCTGGATACACGACGTGTGTTCTTAGACTACACACCATATAGTCGAGTTTTCTAAAAAAACTCATATTCTCCATAATCAGACTCTCTACCTTGATATCCACCCATTTACTAATCAAAACCACCAAAATTGAAGGTAATAATGCTGAATGTTGATTTCTCAGCCTTTGGTGGCTAGAAATTGGAATTCAACCACACGCACGATACCCATAGACCCGCCCAATGTGCCAACAGTCCCAAAAAACATGACACCTTTTCCCTTCTAGATACTAGATATAAGAAGTATCAACCATATATCTCATCGCTCCTCGATCTATCCAAAAATTATTGATTCATGTGTCATTTGTGTTACTGTAATGAATATGTGGTTTTAATCACTATCGAACTCATCCTAGCAATGTCAAACCATGAAATTGTTGACCAATAGATAAGAAAATGATGAATAAAGAGGGGAATTAGACATGAACAAAGTAAATCATCGAATTTTCAAGTTTTCTTAGGATATAATTACATAATGGGGATGTACATGGGAGATATCATGGAATAAAAAAAATTGATTCAACAATTCGATTATCTAGACGAGCTCATAAAAAAGGTGTTAAACATAGATCAATGATAAAGAGGATCAATAATTCATGCTAAACATTTTAATCAAGGATAGAAACTATATTCAATGATCCCTACCATGATTATAGATCAATCATTGGTGAAGCATGTGTTCTCCAACGATAGAGAAGACCCATTGCATTCATTTCCTCTTAATCTACCTTGATCTGATCACCGTTCATCATCCAATGTACATCTTCTAATGAATAGAGTTCTCATCCTCCTCCTATATCTAGAAAGGGTTATGTGGATAACCCTTGAAAAATATTTATAATGATATATTTGTAGAGGGAGGTTTAGTTTTGGTTTATTAAAAGAATTAATTATTTCACTTAACGCACCCACCAATGGCTATCTCAGCTGAATGTCTAACACTAACCAACTTCAGGTCATGCCTAGGGTAAAACCCAAATTTTGGAATCAACTGTGGTCTCATATTTCTGATTTGAGACTTCATTTGGGAGATATTCCATTTTTTTAAAAAACTATGTGCATGTGATATTAATATATTTAATATTTTTTATAATATCAATTCCGAGCTCACCGAGCCTCAGGATACTATACTATCTCAGCTCCTAGATCAAAAAATATTTCTTAATATATTTCAAATCTTACATGAAAAAAATAGGGGCACAAAAATTTTCTCCATGTCAGGTAACAATCAAAGTAACATAATAATGGAAGAAATGATAACAAAGGTAAGAAATAAGAAGTCATAATGGAATAAATAAAAATATCATCTCATGCAACATCAAGATGACATAAAATATCCTCTATATCAAGTCAAAATAGGATCCCAACATGTGGTTGGTCAGTATATATAAATTGAACAAAATAAAAATAAAAATAAACAAGGAATCTATATAAAAGATTCCCGAGCATGTTTTAGTGTCACCACAATCCCCATCCGCCAAAATTTACTCAGTATTATGTCATAGGGCCCTTCCCATTTGCTGGATCTCTAAAAATAAAGTTTGTGCACACATTAAGATGCCCCAACATGGTGTGATCACAAACCTAGTAGGACACCACCAAAACCCCTTATCATAAGTGTAATATATATATAAAGGTGTATTCATTTAAAAAAACTAACTAGCTAAATAAAAGCAATAACCATTGGGTCATTGTGAGATAACCAGGCCACCAAAAACTACCAACCATACATGATTTGGCCCCATTCTATAAGGGAGTGTCTATTATGATCTATATGAAATTTAAATAACACACAACTTGTTCCTTATAAAAAAAGGCATGACCTCATCATACACACCCGACCCATACCTTCTCACTCAAGGGAGGTTAATTCATACTCACTCGACCCATCCCCTCTCACCCAAGGGAGGTCACATCACATCCCAATCCACAACTTAACACTAAATATGGACCCATAAAACAATAAGAACATGGTAGAAAATAAGGAATAACACTCATTAAAACCAACACAAGTAAGGGGAATCATCACCCAACCCCATTTACCACTTTACTAGGATATTCTACCAATAATTAAGTCCAAAATGCTTCCATGAAGATCATTTCTCTACGAATAAAACCTAAGTGTCACCCATGTAACAAGATGGGATTAAGAATTAGCAAATACATCAACCCATTTACCCCTATAAAGAAAACAAATATATCTACAAACCTCCTTAGTAACTTTGATATGACAAGAAATGTTCTCATAAGGCTGTACATGCACCTACATGCAATTCAAGACATACAACCTTATTTAGAAGTTATAAGATTATAATGAATTCCTACCTAAAATGTGATGACTATAAATCACCATGGAATTCCTACCAATTTAATATTGACACACCAAAACCTAAAATCACCCTCATAATTCTCATACTGGGGTTCCAGGAAAAGAAAACAAGAGAAAGAGGACGAAGAAGTCATATAGTTCATTAAGGGGCATAGTCTCACTGAGATAAACATTCTTCAATGAGAATAACTTCAAAGAATCAATAGAGGAGAAAGGAGGATCCAAAATCGCCATGAAGAATCACCCAATACGACTTAGGTTTCATGAAGGTTGGGGGATAAGAGAAGAGAAGGGAAAAGGGGTTTTAAGTAAAATTATATGGTTTCCCATTAAAAAAATTACCAAGGTGATATTCATGGAATTATTATGTTGGTCAAAATAGAACTGATTACTGACATATGGCCCCCTGTATATTAATACCATCATGAAATGACTTATAGGTTTCATGAAACAACTGACACCTGCAACAAAATTTCTACTATAGGGCTGGTTTGGTTCTCCCAAGATCAATCTAGATCTATCCAAAATACCCAAAACCACAAAGAATCATAAAGATGCAATATTATAAATGAAACATAAATATAACACACCATGAAATTGAAATTCTATTAAAAACTCCCCTTATAATGATATTTTTTCCTTTAGTAGTGTCTCTAGCGGTCTTTGACGAATAAATTCGACCATTATACCCAAACATATAACTCATACTCCCATGTTTTATCATGGATATACCCATTATTATAGAGAAATCATAAAAGAGGAACTATCTTTCCACATATTACCTTTTACATTCAGTCTATGATCCATGGAAGACACTTGTTTACCAAATCATCTATCTTATACTCATCATCATTATCATCGATTATGTGTGTAGGGGGAACTGAATCCCAGTGGGCCGATCCCACTCTGGTAGGATGGAACCTCACCTAACGGGATGAACCCATACTGGTAGGCTGGACCCACACCCTTCAGGCCGGACCAGACTAGATTGGGCCACCGGGTGATCCGACGGGCTAAACCCTCGACCAAATCAAGCCAGGGCTGGCGAGGCCTATTAGGCCTGGCCTACTGGCCAGGATGGACCAGACCAACCACGACCAGAACTAGGTTAGGTCGAGTTATTCTAAACGAACTTGGGTATGTGGGAACCCTGAGAAGGGTTGTTCGAGTCGGTCCGACCGGGTCGGACCAGGACCCGTCACAATCGGTCCCCTGTTTACTAAAACACCAATATCTGGAAAACCGCGGGTCCGATTGATGATCTGTTTGTAGCGTTGGTCCCCTATTGATGAGGTGGATCTTTTGGAATGATTTGTGGTGACTTTAATGGATTTCGAGATGAGACTAATGGATTGAGGATAGGTTTTACCAAGAATGATATGTACAGAACCCTGTGGTTGGCTGAGACCTGAAGACTGCTCGATGACATCCTAGTGGGAAGCGGTTATATGTGGCCTAGTAGGCCCTCGGTGGGGAGTGTCTCTATGTGACCTGGTAGACCCATGATACTCGACAAGAGGAGTACCTTAGTTCGACCAAGGTTGGAAGCGACTCTGTGTGACCCGACAGACCCATGGTGGGGAGTGACTCTGTGTGACCCAGCATACCCCCGATACTCATCAGGGATGAGTACCATAGTAGTCCAAGGTTAGTGGGAAGAGACTCTGTGTGACCCGATAGGCCCACTGTACTTGACAGAGGAAGATTTCTCTAGTAGTTGAGGAGTTTAATGATATGACTAATGATGATAGTATCACTACCCTAAATGTACACCTGGTGTGAGTTGTGTTGTGCTTCGTGCTTTACTTTGAGGATTATTGTGTGGTATTTCCTTTTTTTGGGGTCCCTACTGAGTTTTATGTTAATCACCCATGCCTGGGACCCAACCATGCTTGTCGTGTCCTATGAAGACAATTAAAGATTTGATAGAGACCTTGATGGATCAGGACCTAGTGGAGCCTAATGAGACAGGACCGATTGATTCTTAGATGGTGGGCATGGTGGCCTATGATCAGGTGGAGGCCCAATAGAACTAGGAAGACATGAAATACTACTTCAGATTATAGTAGCTTCACAACTCTTATGATCAGGTGGGGTTTTTTGTGTATGACCATCAGAGTTCTGTTTTTTACTTTGATATTTTAGTTCTTTTTGTTGGGTTTGTATTTTAGCCCACTTGTTTTCAGCTGCAATTTGTACTCTGTATTGTTTTAGTATACTTGTTTTTTCCCTTTCAATGTGTTGGGACGTGGTTGGGACTGTGTGTGCATACAAGTACTTAGGAAAATTCATCCCACTTGCAGGTTGACGCCTTCAACGCTAGTTTCCAACCCCTGGCATTTGGGAGGTGGGCTTGGGGTAGTCACGGCATGAGCCCCGTGGGACGGGTTGCGACAAAGTTGGATTTTAAAGTTATGGCACATGGAATACATTTTTAATATCATGAGGTCATAAAGGAATCACCAATTAATAAGTTACCATCCCAGTTTTTTCTAAAATCATAAATAGAACAAAAAATTATGGCATGATCGTTCTCTGCTTCCTCAAACACTAATTCCCCATTTGAGGTGATTCCTATAAAACACTCGATCACCCATAACGAACTTCATGGGTTTCCACCTCCAACCATCATATAAACAATGAATGATTTGAGAGTCAAACATATGATTCCTTATCTAAAATATATGTTCAATGGTTTCCTATACCTACCTCAGTCTGATCATTGCTGACTAACACACCTATGACAAATATAATGGAAATACGTAAGGCCTATCATAAAGATCAATGAAAGGGTCCGTTCGAATCAAATAATAAAATCTATTATTATATAAAAAATATTCCATTACTAGATGATCATCCAAATATCTTATAAAATCAATAATTCATGCCCTAATAATATCCTATAGTGTAAAAATCATCCTTTATGACTGTCCATTAATCTATGGGTGATATTATGTGCTCATATTTGTCTAGGACCCTATGGCCTTTTTCATGCCCTGCCCAGAATCTCTATGTGAATAAAATATCTCTATTCAACAATATTCTTGTAGAACCACCTTGAAACTACACCATTTACTTCATATGAAACTTCCCTAACCCATATATTGATTGAGTCTCCCAAATAGGAATGAAATTTATGACCTTCATCAGTTGATCAACTATTAATCATATTGTATCACAATCCCTTGGGGTATTTGGTAGTCTCATGATGAATTCCATAGTTACCTTATTCAATTTTCATAGAAAAACTAGAAGGGGGTTGAATTAAGCCACCTAGTAACTGATTATTTTCTTTTATCCTCTGATAGTTAAGTAATCGAGTGAAAAAACCCCCTATATCCTTTCCCATACCCAGTCACCAGAAACACCACCTGATATCCCTACACATATTAGTGAAGGCTGGGTGTATCACCCATCAATAGTTTTGAGAGGCTTTCATAATATATTCTCTCATATAAGTAGGCACCATAACCATAAAATGGATGTATAACACATAAAATCTATCTAAATTCCAACCTGGGATAAGATCATCCTCCACGATCCATTTCCATATCACAAAGCTATCCGAATCAGATTTCTGGTTGGACTTTGCTCGATCTACTAGTAAAGAAGTAGCAGTCAAGAGAATATAATCCACTACCTCTCAGTCCTCTAACACACCCATCCTCCATTCCATAAGTAAGCCCATTTTCATTCACTCCTCTTAAAAAGTTTAAACTCTCAATTATTGGGTCTTCCAGTTCAAAGCATCTACAACGACATTACCCTTTCATAGGGAATATTCTATATTGAAATTGAATATATGAAGATGACCTACTGAAAATATATTCCATAAATTAATGTATTTTTTGGAGAATATGAACCACAAGATCATATTTTATATATAGATCAAAAACCTCTCACTAAAGAGATAATAGTGCCAACACTTCAGAGCATGGACCACACCTTCTAGCTCCATATCATAGGTATGCTAGTTACACTCATGGGGTTAGATATGTTGAGACCTATAAGAAACCAAATGATCTCTATTCATTATAATTGCTCCCAGTATGAATTTTAAGGCATCACAATAGATCGTATAATGAATCCCAGATTCTTGAAGAATTAAAATTAGAGTATATGTAAAAATATTCTTTAATTCGTATATTTCCTCCTCACACCAACTAGTCCACTAGAACACTAACCATTTCTTATTCATCCTAGTCATAGTTGATTCCAAGTGAGATAATTCCTAAATGAACCACCATTAATAACCTACCAAATCAAGGAAATAATAGATCTCGAACACATTCTGGGGCTGAGTCCAAGACATACCCCTTACACTTTCTATGGATCAACTAAAATACCTACCTTTGAGATTACATATCTAATAAATCAGATCTCTTGAATAAAAAGAAACACTTCATGTACTTATCTTAAAGATTATATGATAAAATCTTACTCAATATAGTCTTAGGGTGCTCATTATGTGATACTAGGGTCCATGAGTACACCAAGATGTCAGTAACAAGAACTATAATGAAGGAGTCCAAATAGGGGTGAAAAATCTAGTTCTTGATATCTATGAACACCACTGGAACATTTGTTAGACTGTATAACATCAAAATATACTCATACAACCCATTCTTGATCATGAACACTATCTTTGGTACATCCTTAGCCTTGACCCACAACTGATGATAAAATGATAATAGATCGATCTTGTAATATCATTGAGATCCCTTAAACTAGCCAAACAAATCATCAATTCTTATCAATGGATATCAGTTCTTTACCATGGTATAGTTTAGACTTTGGTAGTCTATACATAGTTTAAATCCACCATCTACCTTTTTGAAAAATAGAACAAGATCACCCCAATGAGAGGTACTCATATGAATAAATTCTATTACCTCAAGATCCTTGAGATGTTCCCTTAAATTCCTCAAATTATTCGATTCCATATGATAAGGGGGAATGGATATGACCTCTACACCCAACACAAGGTTTATTGAAAAATATATCACCCTCTTTAGAGGAATCCTTAACAAATAATCTATAAAGACATCCAAGAAGCATTCCAAAACCAGATGAAAAGTGGCCTGAATCATCACTTGATCCTCAAAAAGAACTATTATCACACCACAAAGTCACTTTAAAGAAAAAATACCCATTTTTTGACCATATTTAATTTTACACCATTCTGGGTGATTTTTAGGAGATTTCAGTGTTATGGTCTTGTGCACAGTTTTTTACGGTTTAGGGAAACAATAAGGCATTCCTAAGAAATTGTGTGGCTTTTAGTGCTTTGGAATAGTGGTGGTTCACATGGTTAATGAATGGTTGGTAAAAAAATGCAATCAAACCATGTGAATTTTGAAGCATATATAACCAATAATATGATTGGTATACAATTTACAAAACTGTGTGGCCAAACTATACGATGAAAATTTATTAATCCTAAAATTGATTTTGAACCTGATATGCCTCCTATTGTGCTCATTATTTCTTCTATGTCTTAGTACCTTACATGATTGGTATACAATTTACAAAACCGCATGACCAAACTATACGATGAAAATTTATTAATCCTAAAAATGATTTTGAACATGATATGCCTTCTATTGTGCTCATTATTTCTTCTATGTCTTAGCACCTCACCCTTAAGGCTTAATTTTAGATATTTTGGAGATCCAAACCCATCTAGATAGTGATTATGATAGATCTTGAGGTGTTAGATTTTGTAAATCAAAGGTACATATCTATTATTCATTATTCTTAATTTTTATTCTAAATATTCTCTCTCTTTATTGAAAGGAATCTTAGACCAGGGATGTTATGGATATATCTAAGGGTTGTGTCATGATCTAATGATATTTATATTAGATTAGCTTTTGGGATATGAATAATATATCAGATCCATATTGATTGTTGCATGAACCTTTGAAGATATTCATATTAGGTATTTCCTCTTGTCTTTCCTTGTTCTAGATATTATTTAATATGAGTTTATTAATATGGGTTTCATGTTTTAGGGTCTTATATTGGTATCTAAGACACCTATTTATCTTTTTCTTATAATTTCCATCTAATTGCAGAAAATTCCAAGTGTTTTTGGTAAGTGGTTTCATAATAAATATTTTTATGAACTTGCATGATTACTCATCATAAATTATTTCTAAATTATCTTGAGGCATGATTTATGATTTATTAAAATGCAGTTGTCTTGGATAATTTTATGAAATGGATTTCCATTTTTTGCGTTATTGATGAAAATGGATTACAAAGCATGTTTTATTTAACTTTAAGGGTTTATTGAATTATTTATGTGTCAAATTAGATTTAAATGATTAAATACATGAAAATAAAAGACTCAGAGAGTAAACTATTGGTGAAATTGGAAGCCTACAAAGGTTGGCTATGAAACATGGGAAGCTAGGGTTTTTTAGGGGGATATATTTGGGAAAATCACACTAGTATTATTTATGGCTACCTAGAATGGATTTATTCTAAAACTCTAACTAAACATGGTTATGAAAGGGGTTCACTTATCATGGTTTTTATCTAATCCCTTGTACCATGTTCTTGGGATATGTGAACACATAGTCTTTGGATCATAGAGGTGTGCAGATCCTATCTAACCCATACTTAATATAACCTATGACTAGTTTCTGTGGTGATCATTTTGGAATTAGTTATTTATAAATTCTTTGAGACATGTTTTGATAAAAAATCCTTTGGAAATAAAATAGTTTATATATTTATCTATGATTTATTAAACTACACTAAATAGGGTGGGTTTCCATGTTTTATTGAAAATGGTGTGAAGATATATTTTATTCCTTGGTTATATTTAAATGACCATAATGGGTTTATTTGGAAAAGGTTTCTTATCAAACACTTAGTGGGATATTACTGGGCTTGTTTTTCTCACACCATACACATACCTTTGGGTATGTATAGAACTTATTTTATCTAATACATGTAAATTCAAAGTTCCTCATAGAGGCAGTGGGTATAAATGTAAGAATGGTGTAGGAGTTTGGTGGTGATATGGTGGGATATCAGCCCTCATATCATATAGATATGTGTTGTTGTTGGTTTTAGCTACTTTGGTTTACTAGTTTTGTATTGGAACTTGTATTGCCTTATGCTATTTGAAATTGTATCAGAATGTTGTTTTTAATTTATATATTCCAAATATTGATTGTTTGGTTAACTATGGGTGA
This sequence comes from Viscum album, assembly GCA_963277665.1. Taxonomy (NCBI): domain Eukaryota; kingdom Viridiplantae; phylum Streptophyta; class Magnoliopsida; order Santalales; family Viscaceae; genus Viscum; species Viscum album. The sequence continues at coordinate 1,872,663,828 of OY728150.1, read as the reverse complement.
AATCATTCCCAAAGGTGGTTATTGATACCCAAGTCAGTCCATGGGGATAAGGAATGGACTTCGAGACTTTCTACTTGCTAAATTGGATTTCCGGTTCATGGATTACCTAGGCCAAGCCATGAAAAAGTGTTATCAAAAGTGGTTTCATGTTCATTGACTTATTATATTTTGAAGTTTTGGTAGATTAGAGATAGGATCGTCAAGACTTAAGGGGCCGGTGAGGAGTGAGTTACTGGATATCTCTCATCATAACAAGCCTTAAGTGACCTTGGGGTGTTTGAAAACATGTCCCTTATGTTGATTTTTGATCTAATCTTAGTATTTTTATTATTTTATCTTGATTAAAACTGAGATTGACTATTCTATAAGTAAACCCTCCCATCAATCAGAATATTTTTGAAGTGGTAGTTCTAGTGATATATGCCATAAACTAGGGTGTTTTTCCTACCTCGGTTCAAGATAGGGAAGTGTAATTAGGGACTAAAAGACATAAATACTGAGCACACGAGTTTTTCCACTAGAAATCACCATCCTTCCATGGGATGAATGATCCCTATAAAGTGGAGTACTGGTTATGAAATATTGAATGGATTTTGAACTTTATTGAAAATATAGATTCCGTTAAGGTGAAATTACAACCTTCAAGATTGATGGTCATTTAATAAAATGGTGGGAAAATAGTGGTTTAAGTGAAAAATCATAAAAGTTTATACTGGAAAGTCTTTAATAAAATATTTTTTCTAGTAGCACTTCCTTGAGTCATTAACTTTTTTGAAATACATGGAGTTTCTCACCATCCAATAATGCAGTTTGATAGTGATAGAGTATGACGACCATTTTTATGAGTTGGACTATTTTTCTTTTGAGGTTGTATATAATGATAATCTAAAGGCTAATATTATAAAAATGGGCTTACAAATAGATATATGTTCTTTTGTTTTCATGTTGAAGCTTATATCTTATTCTAAAGTAGTTGACAGAGCCTTGATGGTAGATATTGACCATGTAGTGAAGTCTGGGTTGGTCAGAATTCCTATTCCACCTAGTGGTAGTTTTAGTGGAACCATGGAAAGAAGAAGAAGTGTAAAAAGGATCATAAAGGAGTTTGTGGTGGATAAAAATAGTGGAATTATAGTATATGTTTAGTAGTGAATAGTAGTGGTCATCTGACTTTATACCAGTGTGAATAGATTGGGCACACAATACGTACATTCCTAGAACCTTAGAAGATTTGTTAATCATGTGGACACTGATTTCATCTATATAAGTTATATTAGTATCTATCTATTTCATGTTATGTATTAGTTTTTTCATCCCCTAAATAATCCACAATGCTGTCTAATTATTCAAGTACAATAGGGTTCTAGCCTCAGGCTTCTAGAAAGAAGCAGTTGCACATAATAGAAGAGTATCCAGTGGATGTTGATACATGTACTTTGACACTAAAAGGTAATATATTTATTTATTTTTCTTTAATAACTAATTTATTTTATATTTGTTCCTCTAATTCTTTTATATAAACCATTTTCATGAATATTTTTAAACTTTTAATCGAACTCATTTCTTTTTCCATGGAGTTGAGGACACCTCTTATAAATAAAATGGACCAGGGTTTCTAATTCCCATCATGTTAATTATCTATATTTCAAACTAAAAATGATTTATATTTTCTATTTATTGACTTATATAAGTTTGATTTCATTATAGAGACAAATTGGTTAGTATCCCATAAAACTAAAATTGATTTCTATCATTGTTTGGTGTCCTTTTTTTGCCTTCGATTGAAGATCCCCTATGTTTTACGGAGAATGGGATCTAGGATCTTGTGGAATATGACCTAATTTACCAAAATTTGGGGTATTTATATCTTATTTTATAGTTTAACATTAGTAATAACTGTTGATTGGTGAGTTTCTACCTAAGGTTATAGAAATTTATGAGGTGTTTGTAATTGATTTTTTTGGTATGCCACCCGATAAATAAGTGGAATTTTTGATTGATTTATCCCTGAGAACTCACCTGATATCTATGCATTTTTATTATATAGAATTGATTGATTTTAATGATCTAAATTAATATTTGGATGAATTTAAAGACAAAGGATTCATTTCCCCAAGTGTTCTCCCTTGGACAAACCCATTTATTTTTCTAAGAATGATGATGAAAATATATATTTATGTATTGATTAACAAAATATCAACCAGTTAATGATTAATAATAAGTATCCCTTTCCCTAAATCAATGATTTTTTTGATAAATAAAAGAGATAAAATTGGTGATCAAAAATTGACATTTAGTTTGGATATCAATAACTCAAAGTTAAGGAGTTGGATATTCCAATGTTTGCCTTCAGGAGTGACTATGGCCACTTTGAATTTCTTATTATGCATTTTGGATGGACTAATGGTCCTACTATTTTATTGCCCTCTATGAATTATATTTTCCAATAGTATCTTGATTCCTTTATAATGGTATTCATAGATGAAATTATTATTTACTTGATATGAGAAGAAGAGCATGATTATGGTGACTTACCTTTTTAATACATTATTTTTAACATAATTTCTTATCAAAGTAATACAATAATATTATCAAAGGATATTTTGAGGTTAGTGTCTTGGAAACTAGGTGAATAATACATTAATTATATAAGTAAAGTATAAAAATAAAATTTATTTAATATTATTTAAAGACTCCTTTATTAATCCATCCTAGGTCAATTCACATCAAGTGATTTCCTGGGGACATACATAAATAAAAAAGGGTGAGAATAAAGCCCAGTAAGGGATAAGAAAAGGAAATGGAACATGAGAGATCATCAAGGATAAAACACAAGGCATAACATGAGTGTATAATCACAAGTATATGACACATAATATAGAGGTGTGTATATAACATAAAAATGGTACATTCATGAGCACATCATCAATGTTTATCATGAAGGTATTGTAAAACATATTACCAAGGTTATTCACCAATATATCATAAAAATATTATCTCTAGAGATTAATTATTTACCTAATTTCTTAGATAAATATCAGGGTACACCCTTCATATGTCTTAATTAATGCGAGGCATATTGATCATAATAAATAATTTCATCAATAACCCAAAAATAAGGAAGAATTCATTTCATATAAAATTATTTAGTATATTAATGATTAAATTTAGTAATATTGAACCATTTTAACCCATTTAAAGGGAATTTAGGTTTCATATATATAAATATCCAATCATTAATATATTTTTACATATAGGTTAATACCAAGGGATATGTAAGGTTTTTGTGTATTCATAATGTAAGAATATTTAATGTAAAAGAGGGAAATTCAAGAAATGAATTCGGCAACATAATAGGTATACAATGTGGATTAAGGATAGGGAATAATGAGAGGGAACTAATTTATCCTATTGGTAAAACACTATTATGGATGTAATGGGATAATAAATAGTGTACTAAAAGAAATAAATTAAAATTTTAGAATACATACCACAAAAGTGGTACTTGAATAGAAAAGAAAAAGAGGAGAGTTCCCTTACCTTGAAGAGTTGCTTCTTAAAACATGAGTATGACACCTTAATAACTTAAGGTCACTTTTTAGGGACTATTTGGGAGGTAAAATGACCAAAAATTCTTGGTTAAAGGATTTGGAGTGGATAGGAAAGGGGGTATGGGTTGGTATTTATAGTTAAATAGGATGAATTTTTTAATAATTTCTCTATAGAGACCTTAGAATTATAGGTTATGGAAAATGAAAAACCATCAGTTTACCAAGGGTTTTTGTTTATAGTTTTACACATTTAATTTAGGTTTTATAACATTTTATTGAATTATAAATGAAATCATTTTTTAATATTCCTTTGTAAATGGAAATGTAAATTTCCCAAAAAAATATAGTTTTAAAATTCTTAATTTCAATTTTAGACTTAAGTCATTTATAGGTTTAAAAATTGATTTAAATCAAGTAAAATATATAATTTTATTAAAATTTCTTATTTTTGGTTGGTAAATACTTTAACTTAATAATTAAATCATATTTATGTATTTATTATTTCAAAATACTTATTGTACATTATACCATATTTTATATTTTTCAAAAAAATTTGACTGGATTTTTTTTGAGAAATTCACAGTTGGACAATTTTGAAGTGTTGGTTTAAAAAATATAATAAATTTTATTCGAAAAATTGTATAAATTTTAGAAATTTAATTTTTTAATATAAAATAATTGTTAATTTAAACCACAAATCTTTATTATATAATCAAAATTTCATCCATTAGATAAACTATACATAATTCCATAAAAATACTTTATAAATAAATGTTTTTGTTTACAACCTTTTATAATGTTTTTTAAAAAAAGTGAATTTTAATGTAAATTTAATATGTATACTTGGTATAAAAATGAAACCATGGCTTCTTTGCATAAAAAATATATTTTATCTTATTATCTAATAATATGAATTTTATATATGTGTGTAACAATAAATAACAATGAAGAATCAATAAATTTTTTAATTAATTTCTAATATAATTACACCTTAATACTACACAACCTAGATATATTCCCACTTATTATAGAGCCATTGGGTTTAAGGTTTTGGCGTGCGATGGTCGTAGTTTCATGGGGTGGCTCAACTTACATTAACCTAGCGGTGATCTTTACTAACTTGATCTTATCCCTTAGTCGATTCTTCTTGAGCCTTAATTACTGATGATATTTTTGGGATTGATCAAGAACAAACCCCAATGATGATACCTCCATTCAAAGCTCTGATAAATAAGCTTCATAAGGCATTATTATACTAGTTGAGGCCATTGTTTATTCCTTCTAATTAAATTAACTATTATTATTAAACTTAATATACTCTGACCTTAATAGCTACTTCATAACAACTACATTACTAATGGTCATAATGTGCAATAGTCATAATGCCCAATGATCATATTTCCCAACGATCATAATGATCGATAGTGTAATGCCCAACAAACATAATTCTTAATGATCATATTGACCAAAAATCATATAATATTAATGTTACAATCATATCCTAATGGTAACATTTTTGATTACACCCTATATGTATATATATACCATTATACATCAACATTTTCTACTTCATTCCCAATGGTTTTTACAATTCCTTTGATAATGCCTATAATATTTCAAATATTTATTTTTTTCCTTTAAACATTTTTTATTAAAGGTGAGATCTTCCTAGAAGAGTTTGATCCTATGGATGTGGTCATTATTCTTTAGTTTTTATATCCATGTACTAGTCTTAGTTGTAGTAATAAATATTATTACTTGACATGTAACATTATTTTTTATAACAGTCTTTCTATATACTTTTATTGTGTAATATATTGAAATAGTCATTATGATAAAATAAAATTTTTAATTAAATAATGGGTTTTCAGGCCATTAAATCCCCCCTTAATAAATTTCATCCTCAAATTTTTTTCCCACTTCAAAAAATGGGGGTATTTTTCCTTCATTTTTTTCAAGTTCCTAAGTTTTTTGATAGAAAATTAACTTTTTTATTTAAAATAAAAGAAAATTACCAAAACCAAAGGGGGAATAAATGGTAAGTATAAGGGACTCTTCCCTAAAAATGATATTATAATTCTATAGAAAATAATCCCTATAAAAATATAGAATGATAGTCTCTAGAGTGACACCTTTTTTAGACAGATCATCAACAAAAAAATTGCCTTCTATCCATGTGTAGCCAATCTCAATACCCAGATCAATGACCATCCAGAACTTCCTGTTGGAGTAATCCAACTCCCAAGGTGGTATATCCTTCCCACGAACAATTCAAACTTGTACTTTGGAATTTGATTCAACCTCCATAATGATAATGTTATCAGGTCTTTACACCAGGAGACCACTTACTATCACCCTCACCTATGCTCTAATAGAGTTTCCTAAACCGTAGAAAGCGCTGAAGCCAAAGAAAGCTGACCCTCTACTATCCCGAACAAGACCACTTCCTCTCATTGCATTGGATAGATAGGATCCATCAACATTAATTTTATACCCCATATCTAGAGGGTTATAGTTAATCCATGACCCCTTAATTATCCACTCTACACCTTTATAATTAAAAACTAGCCTTGTAATGAATCTCCAAAGTGAAGGAGAGGTTCCACCACCAGATCAAAGAGCTCCAAGATTTTTAGGTAAATATTTCACTCAATCCTAGATTAACTAGTGTGAGTATTGTCTTCCGTACCTCACCTTATTTATTGACTCCCAATAACCCAATACATTACAAAAAAATTCATGCTATGAGCATTAATCTCCTCACTGTTTTGTCCAGCACCCTCAAACAGGGACTTAAATAACTTCGAGAGATATTCCCACACCTTGCTGCACCCATGCAGATACCAAGAAGACTTGAAACACCACATTCCAAATCCCCTCTAAAAAGTAGGTGCCAAAAAAATTCTTGCCTTGGAGAGTCACAACACCACCGGCGTGATGCCAAAGGAATTATATTATTCTGAATATTACCATATAAAGATAAGGGTTGGGTTCCCAAACACCATACCAATAAGTTCATCTTTAGTGGGATCTTATTACACCAAATATTTAGTTCCCACTCATTGTTACCATTACCTAAATGCACTATCTCATGAAAGTCCTGGCCATTAAAACACCTCGAGGTCCATTCAGAAAAACACACCTATCTAGATCATCGATCAGAATGATGTTATCAAAAGTGATCCCTTTTTGTTGATTTAGAGTTGTGTTGAAAAAATACAGGAATAAAAACTATTCCCTAAATGATATCTCCAAAAATGGATAACCTATAAAGAACATAGGTATTCTTACCTAGTTTCCCTTATTGTAGTTGATATCTCAATAGCCCACCACCGACTGAACTGTTCCTTCCAATGTGTCTAGAAGTTCAAACATTCTCTAAGCCAGGAATGACAATCCCCCAATATAATCTAGCCACTCTTGCTATCCATCACCATACCTGTTTCTCATAATCCTCACCCATAAAATTTTCCCTTAAGTAATATCCCATACCATTTTATCCTTTATGATTTGAATGTCTTCCAAAATTCACATCGATTAATTCCTCCTTCAACAATAGGCCTTTCCATTCTCCTTCTGGATACCCAATGAAATATTTCATTTTATTTTTCATCCTATATGAATCTTGACATGGATTTTTCAAAATGTTCAAGGGTCCCTTTAAGTGAATTAATGATCGAAAAAACATGTATCAAAATAGAGGCTAGGACACTATTAACTAATGTGACTCGGTATTCAAAAAATAGAAACCAATTTTTCATGTTACAAATATGGCCAATGATTCTATTTAAAATTTATTTGAAAATGACCTTCTTGATTCTTCCATTTGAAATGGGATCACCCAAGTACATCATTAGAACATAGAAATTTTAATGCCTAATATATTTTGGATAATACTTTTACATATATCCAAGCATAATCTAGAAATATAGACACTACGCTTCCCTTGATTGATCCTTTTTCTACTAAGATTTATATAATCATCCATGATTTTTTTCATCCAGTTAATGGACCTCTACCTTCCAATTATAAATAAAAGTATATCATCTGTAAACATTATATGACTATTCAGGATCCAATTGTACACCATTAATACCAAGTATATGTGTTGTTCTAGGAATAAATTTTCTCAATAGAGACACATGGTAGATATTATGAACATTGGAAAGATTTAGCGATAATGTTGATCGATAAGAAACTACTCTAATATGATCTAGAATATAAAATGATCTAATGTACCTTTTACTGTATTTACTCTTCTTTATAAATCTCATAACTTCTTTCCATGGTTATATCTTGAGAAATAACTAATCCCCAAAATTAAATTCTATTTCCTTCAATTTTCAACATAACGTTTATATCGACTTTCAGCAGCATTGATGAGTTTATTAATAACTTTTATCTTTTATATATTCTCATTCACAATGTATGGTTAAAATAGTTTCCCTTCTTGAATTTTATCCCAATATTTTAGAGTTATATACATTTTTCATAGGAAAATTCAAAAGGATACATTTTAATACTTGAGTAGAAAAATCTATTATAGGAGAATGTAATAAGTGTAGGATGTTGCTATGAAATACATTGAAAATCATCTGAGATTTATCTTATCATGTCTTCTAATGTTTTAATTTTTCCCTCTAACTACCCATAAGTTTGAGGATGATACATTATTTTCATGTTTACTTTTTTATTCATAGATTATTGAAGGCTCCTAGAGAACATAGAAGTAAATATTAGATCGTAGTCAGAAATAATTAAGAATGGTACTTCATGGAGTCTCACGACTTCTTGAATATAGAGTCGAGCTTACCACTCTAGGGAGAGATCCTACCTTATAGAAGTGAAATGGGCATATTATTTTAACCAATTAATGATTACCCATATAGCATTATTTCCCTAGTATGTCTTAGGTAGAGTAGTGAAAAATTACATTGTGATGATGTCCCACTTACATATAGAAATGGGTAGGGGTTACAATAACAATTTGGGAAATTTTCACACTTCCTTCATTCATTAACACACCAAGAACCTTGAAAATGTCATCACCAATCTCCATTTTCATATTATCCCACCAATAATGATCATGAAGGTCTCTATACATTTTAATGCTTCCCAGATATGAAGAGAATATATTTCTATGATATTCATCCATCAACTCCTTTTTTATCACTGGAATCGATGGGATATATATACTTGTACCAAATTTTAGTGAACCTTATTAATTAATACTGAATCTAGCATACTTCCTTTTTTCATATCCTCTATCTTATATTGCATCAAAGCATCATCTCTTTGAGATTTCTTTATCTTATATAGTAATGATGGTTGAGATATCATTTGGGGTAATATTTATGATATCCCTTCCCTTATGATTAAAAATTATTACCATAATATGTCCTTACTCAATGTATCTCATTCAATCAACATCATTGTAAGAAAACCAATATCATTCCTAATCAGTGTATTAATAACTTTACTCTCTCTTATGGGGTGATAAAGAATTGAAAAATCATAATTTTTAATAACATTTAACCATATCCTTTGTCACATGTTCAATTCCTTCCGTGTGAATATATACTTAAAACTTTAGGGGTTTGTATATGTATCACTTTCCCACATAAATATAGTGTATTTATATCTTTAGAGAAAAAGTGACTACAGATAAATCCAAGTCATGAGTGGGATAATTCTTATCATGAAGCTTTTACTTTCGAGAAGCATAGGTGACCACCTTTTCATTTTTATTGAGGTCACATACAAAAACTTTCAAATATGCATAATTGTAGATAATAAATCCTTCTCCAATTAGGGTAAAGTTAGAATAGGTGCACTAAACAACCTCTTATTCAATTATTGGAATATTTCTGTAGGATTCAACTATTTTGATAATCCCAAATCATGTTTAATTCCATAATGGGTTAGTTGTTTGACAATCTATTTCAATCTATTTTTTATATCATGACTTTGCTAAAATCAGTTTACAGTATAAAAAGTTTCTACATCAAGGTCAGTGTTAAAAGTTATTGGTAAGAGGTCACTGTTGAAAAGATCACCAATGAAGACCTTACTGATGAAGGTTACCTTTATAAAAGTATACCGTTATAGAGTTATTATTGGAAGTCACCAGTACAAGGTCACTGTTGCAAATCCTACCATTGGAAAAAGTCTACCATTGGATAATGTATACCGTTGGAAAAAGCCTACCATTGGACAAAGCATACCATTGGAAAAACTCTACTGTTGGACAAAGGGTATTGTTGGACAAAGCCTACTGTTGGACAAAGCCTACCGTTGGAAAAAGTCTACCATTGGACAAAGCCTACCATTGGGCAAAGCCTACTGTTGGAAAAAGTCTACCGTTGGAAAAAGTCTACCATTGGACAAAGCCTACTGTCGGACAAAGCCTACCATTGGACAAAGCCTACCGTTGGACAAGCCTATCACTGGTGAAGCCTACCACTGGATACACCTACTAATAGAAGTCTTCTACTGAGTGAGCTTGCCGTTGAAGATGCTACTGATTGATAGACTACTGTTACTAATATTCTAATAACATATTCTATACTTTATCCATTTTCTTGATATTATCATAATGGTCATATTTGATTGATTAAATTCATCTGATATTAATTAATTTTGTTTGTAGACATATAAAGAGACCATAGCTTGACAATACGAGGTACCAGAAAGATTACACATGATGTCCTCACTCCTTTTTATCAGATCTCAAATATGAAAGAGAAAAAGACCGACTATGAAAGATATATTTAGAGGCACAGAGAAAAAAACAAGTGAGTTAGGTATCGAGAAGATGAATACGTTACCAAAGAACAAGAAGAAGAACACTCCAGTGCATATACTGAAAATTGAAGAGCTTCACAAAGATCTTTTTGAAGAACATATTCAAGGCTATCCTGCTGTGCTTAATCAACTCTCTTGTACCAAGAAGTTGAACATCTCAGTACCTAGAATCTAGTACCTGGAAGTTGCGACACTCTGTTTTTGGAGACAACTTGCAGTGAAGAACAAAAATTTCATTTCCTCAACTGCAAGAAGTCCAGAGATGATCTTAAAACACATAGATCATTATAAACTCCATCATAATTTATATGGATCTACTATGTTCCTTATTTTACATTTTTGAGTAGTGTGTGTTTGTTAAACACACACTGTCTCCTGTGCTTTAACTGGGGGATACTGAAAATATCCACTCAAAACTCTCTCACCCTTGTTTCCCACGTATAACTGTGGAAGAAGCCTTGTGTGGCTTGGTTGCTTGTTTTCCCATGCAGAACTGTGGTAGAGGTTGTAGAGCCTGGATAGTGTAAAAACTATTGTAAAACCTGATACAGGTTGTGTATCAATTTTATTTATACAAACTCTTGGTGGCAGGGGATCATAAAGTGGAGAGGATTAGGTATCTTCTTGAGACTGAACCTATTGTTTACATTGTTGTGCTAATCCTCATATACTCTGTTTTATTTTATCCACTGCTTATATTTTTCAAAGATATAAAACTATTTTTTCTTTCACTCTAATAGTTAGTTTTGGTTAGTGTGTATATATTCTTAATTCAATAAACCCGTTTCAAAAGTTTAATTAGTGATTACATTGATTCAACTGAGGAATAATCAACCTTAGAGAAACATGTTGAGAAATTAATCATTTATATCTCTAATGCCTTAATTGACTTGGCTATTCTGAATTGGGGGATTTTTATCATAAAGTTTTTAACAGAAATTTTAATTCAAACTCAATTCAACCCTCTTGAGTATCCACTTTGACCAACATTTTGTTTCAGAGGAGATTTTATTTTTAAGTTTTCAAATTATTTTCAACTGTAATTTTAGTTTTATCGTAAAGATCTTAAAATTTCCATCATATCTAAATTTTCAGTTCTTTAGATTCTAAGTAACTATGAAAACTAGAGTTGAGGGTGCTGCTACTAACAGGACACCTTTCTTTAATAGTAATAACTATGATCAATGGAAATTAAAAATGAAAATGTATCTAGAGAGCATGGGACCTGAAATATGGGACACAATTGAAGAACAACATGTATTTCCTGCTACTGCTAGGGGCACATGGTCTCAGTTGACTAAAGCTACATATAATAATAACTGTAAAGCAATGAATTCCTTGTACTACTCTCTAGGTGATGAGGAATTCAATAGAATATTTGCCTGTAAAATTGCATATGAAATTTGGGATACTTTAGCTATTTCTCGTGAGGGAACAACTAATGTTAAAGAAATGAGACTAAATACATACACTATTAAATATGATAATTCTAAAATGAAGCCTGATAAACCTATCTCTGAAATGTATCTCAGGTTCAATGAAATAGTGAACACCATGAGTCTTCTTGGGAAACCAGTGGAAAGAAAGGACCAAATCATGAGACCGCTTTGATGCCTACGTAACAGATGGATAGGAACTTCTGTTTCTATTCAAGAATCTTGTGACATAGGCAAACTTCCAGAGAAAGAGCTAATTGGTAAACTTATGATGTATGGAGAAGAGATTAAAGTGAATCAAGAAGTAGATGAGGAACCAAGGAAGAAGTCAGTAGCTTTCAAGACTTCACCTCAAAGAACAAAGATAAAGAAAAAGTTCAAGCTCCTGTAGACAGTTCCACTAGTGAAGAGTTAGATTCGGACAGTGATGAGGATATGGCTCATCTTGCAAGAAGGTTAAAAAAGTTTTACCAAAGGAATAAATTCTTTAGGAAGTCAAACTATAAGGGAAATTATGATATTAAAGGATAATTGAATAAAGACAGAAAATGGAATGACAACTAAAATGAAATAATATGCTATGAGTGCAAACGAAAAGGTTATGTGATGGTAGAATTCCCCAAGCTAAAATTTAAGAAAAAATATAAAGATAAGGGAAAGGGTTATAAAAAGGCTATGAAAGCTACTTACATTGCTTCAGAAGACAACTTCAGTAGATCTGATTCTTTTGATAGTGAACAGAACAATCATGCCAACTTATGTTTCATGACAGAAACATATGAGGTGACACTTAACTCTCCTATACATAATGCCTATTATTCTGAGAATAAGAGTGAGTCAGATAATGATGAATATATGAACAGGAGTGAACTATTTGAATACTGTGAAGTGCTTGAGGATACCTTTAATGAGCTCAAGGAAAAACATAAATCATTAAAAAGACAACATGCTTTAAATGAAAATTATAAGTCAAATCTGGATATTGAAAAAGATAAATTCTCCCAACTTTTAAAAGAAAACACTAAACTTAAATTATCGAATGAACAATTAAGAAGATATATTGAGAAGTTTACTACCGATAGAGATAAATATACTTATTTTCTTAGAAAATAGATTTCCTTAAAATATAAAACTGGTTTAGGGTATTAACCAAGACCGAGAAGGATCATTAAAACTAAATTTATTTGTAAATCTAGACAATTCATAGCTAGTTCAATTTCTAGACCATTTATTGAAGAAAAATTCTCTAAAGGACCAAAAAAAGAGTTTATGTCTCAAAATATATTTGATGATTATAGGAAATATGTGAGAAAAGTATGAGTTCCCAAAGTTTTACTTGCTAACCTCTCAGGACCCAAGAAAATATGGGTACAAAAGTTACCACATGCCTAATCTATTTTGCAGGGATGTTGCCTAAAGAGTTTATATAAGACTCTGTGGTACTTGGAAAGTGGATGTTCAAGAAATATGACATGATATTATTCTATCTTCAAGAGCCTAATCAAAGTTGATGGTGGACACGTAACTTTTGGTGACAATGAAAAGGGAAAAATCGTTAGCTTAGGTCAGATTGGTAACCCTAATACAATATTAATTTCCAAAGTACTTTTTGTTGATGGATTAAACTATAATTTACATAGTATCTCTCAGTTATGTGATGATGGATTCAATGTTAAATTTGAAAATGATGCATGTAATGTTTTTAATTCAAAAAATGTGAATGTATATGCTTTTGATTTAGATTCTTTATCCAAGCAAAATGTTTCTTGCTTAAATGATTTTCATAAGGAATCCTGGCAGTGGCACCAAAGATTAGGACACTGAAATGTGCACTCACTTAGAAAAATTACTAGGAAAGGTTTAGTTAGAGACTTACCTAAATTATAATTCCATCTTAACAAAGTGTGTAGTCCTTGTCAAAAGGGAAATCAACACAAAGTTTCTTTCAAAACGAAGAAAGAAGTTTCTACTTATCAACTGCTTGAATTGGTTCACATGGATTTGTTTGGACCATTAAGAGTTTCAAGTTTAAATTGGAAGCACTATGTTTATGTTCTTGTAGATTATTTTTCTAGGTACAATTGGGTATAATTTATGGCTCACAACTTATTTTGTCAAATACTCCAAGTCTGTAGAAAATCATAGTGGACATAAAATTAAGACCTTGAGAAGTGATCATGGCCGTGAGTTTGAAAATTAGAAGTTTTAATTCTATTGCTCACACAATGGATATTGTCCAAATTTCTCTACTCCTAGAACACCTCTACAAAATGGAGTCATGGAAAGAAGAAATAAGACCCCTCAAGAAATTTCTAGGACAATTATCAATGAGTATGATTTGACAATTTATTTTTGGGCTGAAGCTGTAAATACAACTTGTAATACCATCAATAGAGTCTTAATTAGACATGTTATTAAGAAGAACCCTTATGAAATTTGGAACAATAGGAATCCTAAGGTTAATTACTTTAGAGTTTTTGGCTGCAAAGTCTTTATCCTTAATGCTAAGGACAATCTTGACAAGTTTTCCTCGAAAAGGGATGAAAGAATTTTCCTAAAATACTCAATCTCAGGTAAAGCCTATAGAGTATTCAATAAGAAATCCAAATGTGTGGAAGAGTCAGTTCATATCAAATTTTATGAGACTAATCCACATGAACCCAAAACCTCTCTTGAACACCTTGAGGAAGATATGTCAATTCTGGACCTCAATGATAATGATAGTGAATCCCCTGTAAAAGTAAACAATTCTAGGAATATTCCAACGACTGTTGAGTCTAAACCAATAGAAAATCATGAGGAGTATAGTTCAACTCTTTCTAAAGGTATTATAACTCTCAAGAATCATCCTTTAGATGCTGCAGTAGGTGATTTAAATCGAGGGACACAAACTAGAGATTCTTTGGGAAACCAAGTTGAACATCAAGATTTTCTTTCACAGCTTGAACCCAAAAATATTAATGATGTTAACAATGATGAATTTTGGGTGATGGATATGCAAGAAGAATTAAATCAATTTGAAAGAAACAAAGTTTGGGAATTAGTTAAAAGACCTAAGGACACTTTGACAATAGACACTAAATGGGTTTTTAGGAAAAAAGTTGATGAGTCTGGAAATACAGTTAGAAACAAAGCTAGGTTAGTTGCACAAGGTTATAGTTAAGAGGAAGGAATAGACTATGAGGATACCTTTTCACCTATATCTAGGTTAGAGGCCATTAGGATACTACTTGATTATGCAACTCATCTGAATTTTTAACATTATCAAATGGATGTTAAAAGTGATTTTCTAAATGGGTATATAGTTGAGGATGTGTTTTTTGAACAACCCCTGTTTTTACAAATTTCCATTTTACAAATCATGTTTCTAAACTTTCTAAATCTTTATATGGTTTAAAGAAATATCTAAGAGCTTGGTATGATAGGATCAACTCTTTTATTATTTTGAAAGGTTTTACCAAGGGAGTAGCTAATCCTTCTCTCTTCATTAAAAGAATTTCCAAAGAAGTTTTGATAGTACAAATTTATGTAGATGATATAATTTTTGGATATTCTAAAAATTATTTATGTACTTATTTTTCAAAATAAATTCAAAATAAATTTGAAATGAGTTTAATGGGAGAACTTAAAATTTTCCTTGGATTTCAAATTTTTCAAAATAAAGATTGTATTGTTTTAAATAAAATTAAATATATTAAGGATCTTTTAAAATGTTTTTGTCTGAATGGTAATAAAGGTAATGATACCCCTGTGAGTACCACTTGTAAGTTGGATGCATATGAAGTTGGAGAACTAGTGGATCAAACCAACTATAGAGTTATGATAGGGAATTTCCTCTACCTTAAAACTAGCAGACCTGACATTATGTTCAGTGTATGCATGTGTGATCGCTTTCAATATAATCCCAAAGAATCTCATTTAAATGATGTCAAAAGGATTTTCAAATATCTCAAATATACTCCTAACTTAGTACTATTTTATCCAAAAAGACAATCATTTGATATGATAAGTTATTCTAATGCTGAATTTGCTGGTTACAAGTTAGATAGAAAAAACACCTCTGGAACATGTCACCCGTTAGGCAAGTCACTACTATCATGGTGTAGTAAGAAATAGAATTATGTTGTATTATCTACTGTCAAAGATGAATATATAGTGGTTGGTAGTTGTTGTGCTCAAATTATGTGGATGAAACACACTTTACTAGACTATGGATATCAATTCAAACATGTCTCTATAAACTATGACAACACAAGTGCTATTAACATTTCTAAAAATACAGTATCTCAAGCTAGGACAAAGCATATTGATGCGAGACATCACTTCTTAAGAGATCATTATCAAAGAGGTGATGTCACTCTTGAATTCATTATCACTGAACATCAATTAGATGATGTATTCACAAAGCCTTTAAATTTAGAGAGGTTAAACTATATCAAAATGAATTAGGGATGATTAATTTCAACTGTTAGAATCTCACTGTTAGCACCTCACCATTGAACCTCATTTTTAGCACCTCACCATTGAACCTCACTATTAGCACCTCATCGTTGAATCTCACTATTAGCACCTCACTGTTAACACCTCAACATTGAACCTCACTATTAGCACCTCACCGTTGAACCTCACTGTTAGCACCTCACTATTAGAACATCACTGTTATCACCTCAACGTTGAACCTCATTATTAGCATCTAACCATTGAACCTAACTATTAGAACCTCACCGTTAAACCTCACTGTTAGCACCTCAATGTTAGAATCTCACTATTGGGTACCTCACAGTTGGACCTTACCGTTACTTCATATTTTATGTGGGAATCTGAACCATTTTATTAGTATTATTTTTCCCGATTTGTTTTTGTTTAAATCCCTAAATGATAAAATTAGATTACAAACACATTTAGATCCACTCTTTTCCTCACTCTCAAACCCCTACTCTCAAAATCCATAAACCTTAACTTTTTGATGAACTCTCAAACCTCTTAGAACCTCAATGGCAAGGGTCAAGCGACCTTCAGCTAGTGATGGAGATGCGCCAAGTCCTAAGAGACCGTGATCCGAGTCCAGTGGTGGCAGTAATATATCAACAAAGCCTGTTAACCCGCATCTGTCAAAGAGGACCATTGTAGCTGAAAATAAGTTAAGCGAAGATTGGTTACTCTCGAGAAAATCTTTAGTGCTGGAGGTACTAGAGGATCAAGGCTGGGCGGAGTGCTTTTCCAACAATAATGGACTATACTACCTAAGGATAGTTAAATAATTCTACGAATATTTGAAATTTGAAAAATCAGATGATGAGAACCGAATGGTGTTAAGAGTAAATGGAACCGAGGTAACCTTTTCATCTTATTAATGCAATGAATGTATAAGGGTACCTTATGAGGGTATTTGTGACTACTATTTTAGAGTTATTTTTATAGACAGTGAGATTTTTGGATATAATAATTCATTGGAAGAGCTGACAGGAAATGGGACCTCAAGGAAGGTGATTGCTGCTGAAATGAATAGAGAGGATAGACTTTTGTTTAAGTTTATCCAACATGTGATAAGTCCCAAGAAAGGGGACTTCGCTGTGTTGAAGTATCAAGACATATTCCTACTGTATTTTCTAAAGCATGGACATATGGTCAACCTGTGTAGGTTGCTGATGGATCAGTTGGAAGACATGACTAAGAAAAGTTCTAAATCAAATGCTTGATTTCATGCCAAACTGATTTTTGTGATGCTGAAGGTTAAGGGCATTTCTGGAGATATGGAGGAAACAATTGTATCCAAGAACAATTTTTTTAACTCTAAGATTTTCTGAAAGTTTATGAAGATCAGTTGGAATCCCTGGAGAAGAGTATGGGTAAATGATGAAGGGAAGCTTTTTGAGAAGTTTGACCTTGAAAATAATCCTTCTAGGCCAAAGGATAAGGGGGATCCAGGTCTAAAGCCTGTTGAGGAAGAACCTGTATATTCTGAAGAAGAAGTAGAGGAGCCTATGGAACTTGAGATAGAGGGTACTCTTATAGATGATAAGAGTGATCATGATCTACCTACCAGTCCTCTAGCTAGAATGATAGCTTCTGGAGAGCCCATTATTCCAAGAGAGTTACCGAGAAGAGAATATGTCTTAAGGGACAATGAAGTTGAAGAAACCAGTGAAGAAGAATATGATGAGGCTCATATCACTATTAGAGATACCACTAAAGAAGAATAAGTTGCTGAATCTGGTCATTACTTCCATGAGGAACATGAGGCTGCTTCTAATTAGGATAGTGAAGGAGAAGAACTCAATTTGAGTCCTCTTATAGGAGTCACTAAAAAATAAGTGAATGAATAGGCAGAATAAGTTGTGTCTACTACCCTTGATATGGAGATTGTGTATGAATCAGTCAAGGCAGTATCTCATTCTTCTCGTGAGATAGTTGATCAAGAAGCAACAGTTGCTGAAGTTTCAAGGCTGGAAGAATCTGAAATAGTTGTCCAAGGGATAACTCCAAGTGAGGGGGAGCATCCTGCTACAGAGGGATCAGTATCGGTTATGCATGAAATTTAAGGATGGACTAAGGACCCTGGGTTTCTTGTTTTGGGACTAGAGTATGATGACTCCGAAGAATAAAGGCCCAACAGAAGACCTTCAGTGCCAAATATCATTTTCGTACCTCCAGAAAACTCTTTCCCTCAAGAATATGTCAAAAGGTCAGACCTTGTATCCTTGAAATCTGACCTGCAAAGAATGTCTAAGGATAAGTCCTCTGAGATGGAAAAATCTGTTGCTCTTATTCAAGATAATTAAACATCTGATTTAGCCAAAATACACTTCAGTATTCACTCTGACCTGCTTCAGGAAGTAAGGAAGTGTCAAAGTCAAATGAATGAGTTGTTAGAATCTGTGGAGCTTCTAACACAATCAGTGGTGAGCTTGAATTCTCTTCTAACCTCTAGAGTTTAGGTGGAAAAGGATATTCAATATGTAAAAAGTTTAGTGCAGTAGTTAGTAACTGTGTTTGAGGATTTTAATAAGTCCATGGAAACACATGTGAAAGGTCAAGATGTTGACGTGAAGAGGTTGATCAGTGGCTTAAATAAATCCTTTAAGGAGATAATAGATTTCTCTCTGTAACCTCTAGGTGTATCTTCTTCCACCTCAACCTCTACTATAGTTGACATTGAGGCTTTCAGATCTATTGCTAGAGAAAAAGTGGAAAAGATCTCTAGTGCTAGTACTTCAAACTCTCAGGTCATCTCTATTACCAAAAAGATTCATACCCTTGTGGGAAATTATTTGAGGGAAGATGCTCAAGATCAGAAGGCCATCAAGGAACAAGTTGATTTTATTACAAAAGGGTCTACACTAAGCATCAAATGTATTTCCACTTCAAGATGTTGTTAGAGAACTTGAAGATTCCACCTGTCTCTCAGGAATTTAAAGATCAAGTAATCAAGCTTCGAGAGCTGACTCCTACCTTAGAGAAATTTATGGAAAATAAGGATGATTTTATCGCATCCATGTAGAGAGGAGGCAGTATCATCATGGACTTCAGGAATATTCTGTTACCATTTCTCCATGTGGACTGCACACCCATCATTATCCCTTCAGCCTTGCCCTCTACCTTCGGTGCCTTAGGATATGCCCGTGCTCCACCTATGATGAATCCTACTCAAGCCATCAGAAGTTTGACCCTAATGATTCCTCAGATATATCCTCACTACAAGTCTACTGATGCTTTTGTTGCAGCTCCTCCTACCCCGATAACTACCATCCCTCGACCAATCCCTCCACCTTCAGATCCTGCATCCTCAGCTTCCAAAGCCAAAGCTCCAATAGGCATTTCTGATGTGGATTGAGTGTGGTTGTATCTTTTTATATGGATTTTGTACTTCTCTTTGAAACATGTAATGATATTTATTTAATATAAATATTATCTTTTGTCTCTTATTGTATTTATTTTTTCTAATCAAAAAGGGGGAGAAAATGCACCACAAGTAAAACAAAAGTGATTCAATATCTGTATCACATTAATCCCTGCTACTATGTGTGTGATAGGCTTATATATAACACCTATTAATTCTATTAAATTATCTATGATTTTAATTCTCTATGATAATATTATAAATGTTATAAAGTTTAATGGTATGATTTGTGATTATCAAAAAGGGGGAGATTATTGGATTCACCTATTTTGATAATCCCAAATCATGTTTAATTCTATAATGGGTTAGTTGTTTGACAATCTATTTCAATCTATTTTTTATATAATGACTTTTCTAAAATCAATTTACAGTATAAAAAGTTTCTACATAAAGTTCACTATTCAAAGTTACTGGTAAGAGGTCACTGGTGAAAAGATCACTGATGAAGACCTTACTGATAAAGGTTACAGTTATAAAAGTATACAGTTAAAGAGTTACTATTGGAAGTCACTAGTATATGGACACTATTTCAAAGCCTACTTTTGGACAAATTCTTCCATTGGACAAAGCCTACCGTTGGACAAAGGCTACCATTGGATAAAGTCTACCGTTGGACAAAGCCTACCGTTGGATAAAGCCTACTATTGGACAATGTCTACTATTTGACAAAATCTACCTTTGGACAAAGCCTACCATTGGAAAAAGCCTAACATTGGACAAAGCCTACTGTTGGACAAGCCTACCATTGGCGAAGCCTACTCCTGGATACACCTACTGATATAAGTCTAATGCTGAGTGAGCTTTTCGTTGAAGATGCTATCGATTGACATGCTACTATTACCAATCTACTGATAACATATTATATACATTATCCATTTTCTTGATATTATCATAACAGTCATATTTGATTGATTAAATGCATATCACATTAATTAATTTTTTTTGTAGACATATCAGGAGACCATATCTTGACAGTACGAGGTACGAGAAAGATTGCACATGATTTCCTCACTCCTTTTTGTCGAACCTCAAATATGAAAGAGAAAAAGACCGACGATGAATGATATAGGTTTTGTATCAAGTTTATTTATAAAAACTACTTGGTGGAAGGTGATCACCAAGTGGAGAGGATTAGGTCTCATCTTGAGACTGAACCTCTTGTTTACATTGTTATGATAATCCTTATATACTTTGTTTTATTTTATCCATTGGTTATATTTTTCAAAAGCAGAAAATTGTTTTTAATTTCACTCTGATAGTTAGTTTTGGTTAGTGTGTATATATGCTTAATTCAGTAAACCTGTTTCAAAAGTTGAATTAGTGATTTCATTGATTCAATTGAGAAATAATCAACCTTAGAGAAACTTGTTGAGAAATTAAACATTTATATCTCTACTGCCTTAATTGACTGGGCTATTCTGAATTGGTGCATTTTTATCATAAAGTTTTTAACAAAAATTTTAATTGGAACTCAATTCACCCCCTCTTGAGTATCCACTCTGACCAACACTTTCTTCACACTCATTTTTCTAGAAAAACTCAACTACTTTTTGAGTTTACTTGGTTAGTGGATTAGAAAGGAATGAATTCTATTTTCACAAAAACTCCTTTAATATTCCTATAAACCAAGGAGACTATGATTCTTAGTTACTATTATAACATGTGGCCAATACTCTATGACCATTTTCTTTGTTGGATCCCTTTATATTCTTTCACTCATCATAATGTGGCCCAAGAATGAAACTTTTTATAACAAGAACTCACATGTTCTAAATTTACCAAAAAGTTTATCCTTCCTCAAAGTTTGTAATGCAACCTTTATATGATCCTCATGATTCTCAAAACATTTGGAATATATCAGAATATCTTTAATAAATATAACCACAAATTTATCAAGGTAGTCCTTAAAAATTATATTCATCAGGTCCATAAATATATTAGGAGAATTAAATAAGCCAAATGTCATAACAAAAAACTCCTAATACCCATATACTGTTTGAAAGATATCCTTTAGGATTTATACTCTACTCACCCTCAAATGATGATACCCTGATCAGAGGTAAATATGGGAGAAGAATTTAACCCCTCAAAGTTGGTAGAATAGATCATCATTCCTTGGAAGTGGATATTTTTTCTCTTTGATCCTATTAAGTTATTCATAATAAATTCATAGTTGTATTGATCCATCCTTCTTCTTTATAGTGAGAACATGTTCTCCCCACAAAGATACTCTCAGATGAATAAAACCCTTCTCCAAAAGATCTTGAATTTTTCAATTTAATTCATATAACTCCACATATTCCATTATATATGGGGACTTTGATATTTTCTTGAATCCAAGTATGATTTGAATGGATAACTCCAACACAATTTTAGGGGAGGTCCATGCAATTCTTCTAGAGATAATTCACTGTATTCCTTAAAAAAATGTTTGAATTTTCTACATTTACACTTTCATTTTATTCTTATTCTTCCCCAATAATCTCCCTAAAATAGGCTATAAGAGTTACTTATAGAGAAAGCATAATTTTAGATATCTCTCATTCGAAAATAACTCACACTTTTCCATTCAATACCACTAAAATTTTCATTCTTGTACTGTTTATCTTAGAATTATTATTTAATATCCAATATATCCCAAATATAGTGTTGGATTCAATCATTGGAATAACTACTATATTTTTGATGATAATATACTCATAAAAGTTAATACTAGAGTTTCTATACACCTTTGATTCTTGGATAATGCCTCTAGGAGTCTTAACTAATAACTCTACTTACTAGAAGTTTAGGCTTTGATTCTATATTCATTGTAAACTTGGATGAAATAATGGAATGAATATAAATAGAGTCAAATAATGCACTTGCTATCTTTGAGATAAAAATGAGTGTGCCTACCACCACATTGCTTAGTGCCTCTAATTTGGCCATTTTTATTTACAAAGAACGATCTTGCTCACATGGACTATGTTGAGGTTGATAGTGGTTACCCACCATTATCATTTGATTTTCGCATTGATTTTCCAAGCGATCAAGTTTTCCACTATTGAACCTTTGAACATCAGGCTATGCTATCACCGTCTTCCCTTTTTCATTTGCCTTGACATATGGAGGCTTCACCTCACCATGATAGTTCTGAGCTATATGGACATCTCATTCATGCTATTATCACTTTACACTCCCATACAAGTAGTTCCCTGAATGTTTCTACCCACATGTGTTCCAAATGGGTAGTTATAGTTTTTTTCCCTCTCTTCCATGATCAAAATTACTCCCTATGTTTGGATCTTTTTCTATCTACTTTTATTGTAGCCTATGAGATCCCTATGTCTATCAAAACTCTATTTCAACCATGATATTACCACACATTATGTACTCATAGCTTTTATAGTCTTGATTTGAAAGATTTTTCCATAGATGGGGTCTTAGTCTTCCAAAGAACCTATAAAACATTCCCTTAGGATCCATAACAAAGATAGAGGTGTATCAAGAAAGTTTTGTAAAGTTCATTTAATATATTCCCATTGAATAATTTTACTTATGCTTTAGTTATATGAATTTATTCTCCATTATTGTTTCTATAAAATAGAGAATATACTTATTAAAAAATTATCTCTTGAAATCTTACAATTCCATAGAGTTAATCTCTCCTCTTGACTTCATGTTCCGAATTAGTGTCCACCACTGATTAGCTTCTCCTACTAAGCAATATACTACCAAAGTGACTTTTTATAGCTCTAAAAAATGAAGAACATAAAATATATTTTCTATAGAGGTAATATATTGTTCTTTAATTATTGGGGTAAAAAAATGCACTAAAATAAGTTGTTCATTGATGCTTGAAGAACTCAATCAAAATTTCTTCCCTTGGAGGTGAATCTAATACCTTGACACGATTTAGGTTATTATTCATAACCTAAGATAGTTGATTCATCATCCTCATGAAAATTTTCATTCCATACTCCATCATGTTATGAATTCCATCAGTGCATAATCCATTGTACTCCTCATTTATAAACTTTATCCTATTTACCATTATATTTCTAAAAGAAGAAACCCCAAATGAGAAATATGTTAATTGTTGGGACCATGATGTTTGGAGGTGCTTTTGAAGATGATGAATACTTCTATGAAAGGTGTTATGAAAGTTTTTTCTTTTTTTAGTCAAACATAAATCATAAAAGTTTGTTAAGATATCAAAAAATTAGTGAACATATAAAATATCTTTAAAAAGTTCATTATACAAACTATTTCGGATGAAGATTCCTTGTTTTATGAAATACACTAATTATCTATCATTTTTATTACAAAATCAACAAATAAAGATTTCAGTGATAATAAAATCTGAAGATGATTTAAATTTCTCAATGCTTCCAACACTATGAGTTACAAAAAATATCATGATATAATCATTTATTATAAATAGGGAGAAATTTTTTCGGATGTATAAAGTTCCTTCTATGAATATTTTTGGCAGTTCTTCAGATATAAGAAAATAGATAGAGGTTTTAATGATAAAAGTTTATGTTCGAATTTTGGAAGATATGGGAGTAAAAAGTTTGTGTTGGATGTTTGATAATTTTTCTGGATAGAATAATGTTATTGAAGTACAAAGGGAGATACTAAATAATGTAATTTGGTGAAATCCAATTGGAAAAAGTCTAATA
The DNA here is from genome assembly GCA_963277665.1 of Viscum album. NCBI lineage: Eukaryota > Viridiplantae > Streptophyta > Magnoliopsida > Santalales > Viscaceae > Viscum > Viscum album. The sequence goes on along the minus strand of OY728150.1, from coordinate 1,872,639,470 downwards.
TGATGAAATCTTTGGACAATGGACATCATATAAACTATTGTACATAGTCTATCAGATAGATATTTATAAAGTTGTGAAGATAAAGTTTGTTAAGGATGATTAGATGAATGTTTTGTATAAAAATATTTGGATAGATGTTGGAGAATGAAGACAACAATTTTTTAATGCAAGTCATCAGATGAAGGAACCATTTGGGAAAGAATACTAAAACGTTTCTATGAAGTTTGTAAATGAAAAATTAGAGGGATATTCTTATTGATCATATATTTTTTTAAATTTCCCTACTAAAACAAATTTAAATGGTTTATTGTCTATCGGTTTGAAGTTCATTTTGATTTTTTTGTAAAGATATCAAAATAGATGATATTGTTCTAATCATTTAAAGTTCCAAATATATTGGGAGGAAGATCCATGATTATTTCCAAGTTTAAAGGAAGGATGTGAATGTTTATGAAATATACTGAGTGGGAGATTTGAAATTCAAGTTTTCATTGAGTGGAAAATAAAATTAGAAGTCCCACATTTTTATCCTCTCACACATCTATAAATAATAGTCATGTACAATACATAGGTGTATAACCTTCACATTTGAAAAATATGAAGTGATGAAGAATTAGTTTTAGATAGAGTCACGAGATGAATTTATGAAGTATAAATTTGAGCATGGAAGTTTCCAATTAAAGAATCTCTTGGTTGAAGAAGAAGTAGTTAGTAATGAGAAAAGATTTTGTGATCAGAATAAGAATATATAAGTCACTATAAAAAGTTTTATATCTGGTGAAATTGGATGAACAAAGTTGAAGAAAAGTTGCATTAATTATCAAAAGGCACCAGATAATCTTTTCAGATGAAATTTTTGGATGGAATTATCAGAAAAAAAAATCAGAAAGATAAATCATACGAATAGTGAAAAAAATAGAAGTTTTATAGTATAGACCAACAAGAAAGTTATTTAATGCTGCAGGGTAATAATGTTAAGAAGAAATGTTATTCTTGAAGAGAAATCATAAATAAAGTTTAAATAACATTGCAAAAATATTCTAAGCATATTTGTGAAAGTTTATATTAGTGGTTAAAAAATATTTGTGACATAATATTTGTGCAGAAATCACATGAACTATTTTTTTTGACAATAGTGTAATGAAAATATATGGATATTTCCCTCTTTTTGAGACCACAAAAAATGATTTTTTAGTGGATGGTATGTTGTTGGATTATTTCCCAACCCTGAAATGGGCTTGCTACTCTTACTGAGTAGTGAACCATATAAATTATTGTGTTCCTTTGGAATGTGATTGTATACTTATTTTCATTAAAGTTATAACTTTTTATGAGGAGGAAAAAGTTTTTTCATAAGAAAGAAATTTTAGAAAGAAAATATCACTGATTCACCTCTCCCCCTCTTAGTAACCACAAAGTTCTTATTGGGTCCTTTTAAGTGATATCTGAGGTAATGTCCCCTTTGTTGATTCTATAATGAAGTTTAAAGAAAAGAGAAGTTGCAATGGATATTCAAAATTGTTTGAATAGTAAGGGGTTCCTGATATTTTATAGAATGAACTATCATATCTGGAATGATAGAATGTTACCTTATCTTATGTCCCTTGGTTATTATGTTCTTGATGTTTCTATAGATGTATTAACTCCTTGTTCTAAGAATGTTCCCCTTACTGATGCTGATAAGAAAAATTGGTAAAATGACGTGTGATTCAGAAATTATTTACTTTCCATTATCATTAAAAGTTATTTTCTTACATTTAAAATAGTTGGAAAAGTTAAGGGTGTCTGGTACTAGATGAAGAACATATTGTAAGGAAAATATGAAGGTGAATAAGGTAAAGATACAAATCTTGAGGTTGAAGTATGAAGATCTTAAGATGGGGATTATGAATCTATTAGTGATTTTTTAACAAGGATGAATGAAATTTTTAGCACCACACTATAAGAAAACGATGTTTTAGCGGCGGTTTTTTCACAGCGGATTTCAAAAATGCTGCTAAATGTTTCATCGAAAAAAATTTAGTGGTGGTTTGGAAAACTACCATAAAGAAACCACAGCTAAATGTTTTTAAAATATTTTTTATAATTTTTTTTAAAAATTATTCAAAAAAAAATTTACAATTTTTTAGTAGTGGTTTTTTCAAAACAGAAACAAAATTGAAGAAAGAAATGTAAAAAATTATTTATTTATTTATTAATTATTATTAATTTATTATTTACAATCAAATATATTTTATTATTTAAAATTTAAATTATTTATAATGTGTCAATTAGTAAATATTTATACTTATTAGTTAGTAATATTTTTAAACTGATAAAAAATCTTCAATAATTTGAAAAACAGACATCAGCATCAAATGACCGTAACTTTTGATCCGAGAGTCCATTTCAAATAGTTATAACATTCACTCTAGGTGTCTGTTCGGCATGTACCACATATCATATTGAAGCTCATTTTATGATCTTTGATATGACTAGTTGTGGTAAAGAAAAAGGAGTCCCAGATCAGATTTTATGGTCATTTCAGTGTTTTTTGGGTTTTCAAAGGTTCGTAACATTTTATGATTTATATAATTAATTATTTTTATTTATTCATTTATTATTAATTAATTAATTAATTAATTATTATTTATTTATCTATTATCTATTATTTTTTATTTTTTATTTATTTATCAATTTATTCATCGATAAATTTATTTATTTAATATTTAATATGTATTTATTTACTTATTTATTATTTAGTTATTATGTATGTATTAATTATTAATTTATTTTTAATTAATTAATTAATTAATTATTATTAGTTTACTACTCATTTATTATTTATTTATTTATTTATTCTTTATTATTTATTTATTTAATTATTAATTATTAATTATTAATTATTAATTATTAATTATTAATTTATTATTTATTATTTATTAATTATTTATTAAATTTTAAATTTTAAATATTAAATTTTAAATGTTAATTATTAAACTTTAATTATTAATCAATAATTATTAATTATTAATTATCATTTATCATTTATTATTTGTTATTAATAATTAATAATTATTATTTAATTATTAATTAATTAATTAATTGATCTTTATTTTTTATTCTTTATTCTTTATTCATTACTATTTACTATTTACTATTTACTATTTACTATTTATTATTTATTATTTACTCTTTACTATTTATTTATTTATCTATTATTTATTAATTTATTATTTATTTGTTTTTTATTTATCATGTATTAAATTATTTTTTAATTAATTTATTATTTATACATTACTAATATATTATATGTTATATATTATATATTATATATTATATACTATATATTATATATTATATATTATATACTATATATTATATATTATATATTATATATTATGTATTATGTATTGTATATTATATATTATATATTATGTATTATGAATTGTATATTATATATTATATGTTATATATTATATATTATGAATTATGCATTATATATTATATTATATAATATATATTAAATATATTATATATTATGAATTATATATTATATATTATATATTATGTATTATATATTATGTATAATATATTATATATTATTTAGTATTTAGTATTTAGTATTTAATATATACAGGTTACTATTTACTATTTTCTATTTTCTATTTACTATTTATTATTTATCATTTATTTTCATATTATTTATTTATTTATTTATTATTGAATTATAAGCTATTTAATGATTATTAATTATTAATTATTAATTATTAATTATTAATTATTGATTATTGATTAATCATTATTGATTAATAATTATTGATTAATAATTATTGATTAATAATTATTTAGTGTGTATCTACTTGGTATGTTTTATTTATTTTTCCAACATATATATATAAGTATATTAAATTTGATTTACTGACCCCATGAAGTGGTTGCTGTAGTGATAAAGTCTTTGTAGAATAAACAAGAGGTAAGGAGTTCAAATCTCACCCAACGTAGAATTTCTATATATTGCATGCGCATATACATTGACATAGACTTGTGCATGGGGATGTGAATGAGTATGGTAACAATAAACAATTAATAATTAATAATAAATAATAAATAATAAATAATAAATAATAAATAATAAATAATAAATAATAAATAATAAATAATAAATAATAAATAATAAATAATAAATAATAAATAATAAATAATAAATAATAAATAATAAATAATAAATAATAAATAATAAATAATAAATAAATTACAAAAATAAATAAATAAATAAACAAATAAATAAAAAAAATAAAAAAATAAAAAAATAAAATAAATAAAAAAATAAAAAAATAAATAAATTAATAAATAAAAAAAATAAACAAACAAATAAATAAAAAAAAAAAAAAATAAATAAATAAATAAACAAATAAACAAATAAATACAAAAAGAAACAAACAAAAAAACAAAAAAACAAAAAAGCAAACAAATAAATTAAGAGAAAAAACAAACAAACAAACAAACAAACAAACAAACAAACAAATAAATAAATTATGAAAATAAAAAAAATAAAAAAAATAAAAAAAATTAATTTTTTTTAAAAAATTTAAAACGATTTAGCGACAGTTTAAACCGCTGCTAAACAACTACAGCTAAATCTTTTTACAACGTTTTTAAAAAACCGCCGCTAATTATTTCCTGACACACGATTTAGCAAAGGTTTTCCAAAACCGCCGCAGAATGATTTAGCGGTGGTTTAAACTGCCTCTAAATGAAAAAAACCACCGTTGAATACAAATTTTGGCGCAGTGTCATAACATGTCTTAGTGAGAAGTTGGAAGATTTAACCATTGTTAAAAAGATCATACCAATTATTCATGATAAATTTGATGTAAAAGTTTTATAGTTAGAGGATATAGATCCTGAAACTCTATCTCTGGATGATCTATATAAAACTTTCATAACAAATGAAATACGAAGAGAGATAGTTAAAAATAATAAAGAAAATATTGATCACGAAATTTTCTTAAAAAGATTATAAGTACGAGAAATCTAAGAATGTCCTCAAATATTAATAAGTCTATAAATCTGACACCAAATATTTCGTTAGTACAAATTTTTATATATTTTTTCTTTGCTTTCTAAAAATGTTAAAAGTTGAAAAATAAAGTACAAAGGGAAGTTATCGCTAATCTTTTTTGGTTACAATGTTATTGATAACTTTATTACAATTTTACTTAATGAAAGGAGGAAGAAAAATGTAATGAAGATGACATAAATTCAAGAATATCCTTTTATAATAAGGATGGAAAATAATTGTCCAATATTAAGGGAAAATATAAAAATTTTTATAAATAAAATTGGGTAATATATTTGTTTATGTGTGATGAAGATTATGAAAGTGAAGAAGAAGCTGAAAAATTTAGTGATGACTTTGTTGAAAAAATCTTTTTTAAAAAAGTGAATGGTGAAAAGTTCAGCAGTGATGATATCAATGGTTTTGAATTTAAAGAAACTCAAATGGAGTTTATAAAAAAGATAGTTGAAATAATGTCTTGTAAAAATCATAATAATTGAAGGGGAGATCATTATGTTTAAAAAGTTTAATCTTATAGTAAAAAATAAAATAAAAATTCTTAAAGAAAATGAAAATTTAGAAAATATATTGATATTGTAAAGATGTTAATTGATGAAAGTAATAACCTCAATATCAATCATGAAGAAAAGTTATAGGTAAAAAGGAATATTTTTAACTTGTTCAATAAAAACTTGTTAAAGCTAAGAAACAAGTTATAAACATCTAAAGCTTAGTTGTAAAAGTTCGAAAATGTTCTAAGAAATGTAAACCTAATATGCATTAGAAAAAGTTACCCCAAAATGATGATGAGAAAAATTGGGGTTCTCATAAGGAAAAAGAAGTTAAGAAAACTATGTATATAACTAAAACAAGGAGAGGTAAACAACTAGAATATTTCAATGTTATAAAGTTTGAACTAAAACTTGATACTACATGTTATTTTTCTAAGGATAAGATTAAATCTATGTTGAAGAAGAAAATATCAGGAGTTAACCAATATTTTTGTAATGAAATATTGATTTAGAATGTTGGAAAGTTGATGAAAATAAAAAACACAACTCCAAAAAATATAAAAGTTATAGAGGGAGATATAATTTATATGATTATTTATGGAATTATTGTGGATTTGGGAATACAACATATATGTGTTGGTTTAATAATCAATATTACAGAGATTCCAGAAGAAGCTAGTGTAAATGTTTGAGGGGGATTCAACACACTCGAAAGGGAAAAATTGGGAAAATTAATTTGAAGATTGAAAATAGATTCAGACCATTAGAAACTATTTTTGAATGATGTGAAAAAAATGAACATCGTTAAAAGGGATGTCATCTTATGATACCAGCATAATTTTTTTTACAATAAATATCAAAATCCATGTTAGAATAAATAGAAAGGAAATGAAAAAAGCCTCAGTTATTGAAACTTCTCTCAAAGATACAAAAAGGTAATGACCTTGGATCTTGGATAGTCGTTTTTCTTCATATATAATAGGACACTTGAAGTTTTTATGGAATGAAAATGATTTTAAATATGGTATTGTGAATTTTTTCAAAGATTATTCACTCATAATCAAAGTATTAGGATCTTTTATCATTAGGGAATAAATGTTAAAATCTAAACAAGCCTTGTTTGTTGAAGGGATATATATTTTTTAAATGTTCTATAACTCTGTGAAGAAAGTAAATTTTTTTCATAAATTTTTTTTTATTGTGAAAAGTATAAAATATGATAAATTTGTAACTAAAGGCCAATGAAAAAGGGAAACTTGTTTCATGTTGGTGATTCAAAACGTTCATGCTATATGATTATAATGAAAGAAAACCAGTTATGTCATAAAAGGAAGAGGCATATGCGTTAGAGGAATATGAGAAAGTTAAAAAGGATAGAAATTATTTGTGATATTCATAGTATAACAAAAAAAGATTTTTGTTTCTCCATTTTTTAGAAAGGTATAATTACTGGCTCAATTAAGAAGAATATGAAGATATATTCAACCAGTCCCTTAAAACTGATACATTTTAATATTTATAATACAATGAGAAAATAGTCAATATATAAATATAATCACTGTATATATTTTATTTATGACTTGAATCACATTACATGTATTGTGTTTTTGAAATATAAATCAATGGATCTAAAAATGTTTTAGATTTCAAGGAGAAGTGCAGAAAAAGAATGTGGATATATTGTGAAGAAGATTCAAAGTGATAATAGTGGTGAATATACAAGTGGAAAGTTTAAATACTTTCTTTAAAAAATGGCATTCATTATCATTTTAATGAACTATACACACCCTAAAGAAATTGTGTTTCTGAAAGAAGAAATATAAGTTTGGTAAAGATGGCATGGTTAATGTTGATCAAACACGATACTTCTTATTTGTTTTGGTGGAAATCTATCAGAGTAGTATTTTATGTTCATAATTGATATTTCTATGAACCAAACTCTAATATCACTTTATATGAGATGTATTATAAAGAAACCATAGGTTTGAAGAAACTAAGAGTGTTCGATAGTCCCTTCATTGTAAAAGTCAAGGGTGAAAATCTTGAGAAATTTGATTGGAGTGGTGTTGATGGAATCTATTTTGGTTACCCTTCTTATGGTAGAGAATAAAGATTTTATAATAAATAAATAATAAATATGATAAATTCATATGATGATAATGTTATTGAACTATCTAATAATAAAGTATCCTGAATAGTTTTATATATGAAATAATGGTATGATGTTGTGGTTGTAGTAAAAAAACATGAAAAATTACTAATGACAGTAACAATGTTGAAGCTTCTAAAGAATGAGATTCTAACTCAGCTATCTCAAGTGATGAGGAATAATCATTTTTATCTCATTCTAGGTTGAGGAAACAAGTATAAATTCATAACATCATTGGATCAATGAAAACAGGTTGAAACATGAAGTGATTCAAAGTTAGTATCACATACTTCCTTATATTCACAAGTTGATCCAAAAGATATTGATGAAACCTTAGAGCTTCATGAGTGGATTGATTCTATAAATTAAGAGTTGGATCAGATTGAAAAGAGTGATACCTGAAAACTTGTACCCAAACTAAACAATAAAAATGTAATTAGTACAAATTGGTTGTTATAAAACATGTATAATGATAAAGGTGAAGGGATAAGAAACATGGAAAAACTGGTTTTTAAATGTTACTCACAAATTAAAGGCATTGATTTTAAGGAGAAATTTGGTTTGATAGAAAGATAAAAACTGCTATAATATTTCTTGATATAGTTTCAGAATGAAAATATAAAATTTTATAAATAGATTTCAAGTAAGATTTTGTTAAAGGAGATATCAATGAATAAGTTTATTTTGAACAAACATGTGTATTTGTGATCGGTAAAGATGAATGATTTGTCTATATCCTGAAAAAGGCTTTATATGTGATGGAGAAAGCTCCATGATCTTAGTATTTTAAATTATATACTTTCTTAAGGATGTTAAAATACAAGAAATAAAATTTTAATAGTAACATATACACTAAAGAAAATAAAAAGGTTTCCCTCATTGTGATTGTTAATATTTATGACATCATATTCATTGGGAATGATAAAGAAACTCATGAAAAGTTTTTTGTGGGGATGAATAATTTTTTTGAGATAACCATGTTGGTAGAAATGAAATAATCTCTTATCTTACAAAGATATCAAAATAATAAATATATTTTTCCATATTAGGAGAATAGTGCTAAGGATATTCTAAATATGTTTTCCACAAAATATTCAAAACTAGTTTCCACATCAATCTTTGTGGGAATAATGTTATTAAAATATGGTTATGGAAATGAGGCTGATTCTGAAGTATTTATAATTTTGGTTTGAAGTTTATTATATCTAGTGGATTCAAGGATAGATATAGTGTATGTTGTTAAATTTTTTTATAGTTACCAAAGTGAACCTAAAGAATATCATCTCAAGGATAGAAAACAAATTCTCTGATATATCATAGCACAACTTTATTTCAATATAAATATAACAGCATAAGAAAGATTGATTTGTTTAGCTATACAGATTAAGACTATATCGGAATTGTAGTTGACTTAAAATCCATATCTGGTAAAGTTTTTTTATTGGGAGAAATATGTGTTAAATAAAATATAGAGAAACATAATTTAGTAACTCTCAGTACAATAGAAGCTAAGTATGTTGCTGTCACTCAAACATAAAAACAACTTATGTGGATGAAGACATAGTTGAAATACTTTCTTATTGATATGAAGTATCCTCTTTTATTGGGTTGTGATAATTATAGTTCTATAAATCACACTAAAAATATAGTAAAAAATTCTCATTCCAAGAACATTGATATAAAACATCACTTCATAAAACAACATGTTGAGAAAAATATACTGAAGTTAGAGTTTTTTTCCTATAATGGATCAAGTTGTTAATATTTTAAAAAGACTATTGTTTAATGAAATATTTCATAACATGAGGTTGAAAATGGGTTAACCTACCTCTATTAAAGGATAAGGTAATTCATATACATCCTCTATCTATATTTTCTTTTGATAGTGTTATCAAGACGATAAAAATATGCATTACATAAATATATCCATCACAACTGCTTATCCTTTTAAAAGAAGCATTTATTTTGGTGGAGTTTTAAAAGGGGTAAAATGTGGTTTCAGCATGTGTTAATTATTTTAATAGTTTTTTAATTGGATTTAAGAATGATGATATTTCTGGAAAAATTGGTTTTTATTATGATAATTTCAAGTGGATAAAGAGGTGTGAGGAAACATATACTTAGTTACCTATTTATGAAAAAATGGTATTATTGTTCAATGGTTCTTATTCCATACACTAATTTCACTCATATAGGATTAAAATTTATGAAACAATTATCTATTTCATGAGTTAAAAAGTTTTATATATTTATGATCCTTTGTTTAAAACAAAAAACAAAGGGGGATATTTGTGGGAAAAAGATGTATAGATGTGTTTTTGAAGATGTTGAAAGTCTATATGAAAGGTGTTAAGAAAGTTTTTTCTTTTTTTTTTTAAAAATATAAATAATTAAATTTTACTTAGATTTTAAAAAAAATTTAATGTAAAAACTTTCTATAAACATTTCATCAGATGAAGTATTCTAGAAGAATATTCCTTGGCTTAAGAAATGAGCTGATTGTCTATCCTTTGTTTACAAAATCATAAAACAAAGTTATAATTGGAAAGAAAATTTGGTGATTCTTTTCTATTCTAAAAGTTTAAAATATCATGAGTTATAAAAAATATCAAGATCCAAGAATTTAGTATAAATTTGGTTAAACTTGTTTAGATGTTCAAAATTCCTTCTATTAAGATATGTGAGAGTTAATTGGAGAGATGAAGTAGAATATTGGTTTGGCTGAGGAGTGTTCTTATTTAATGTTAAGAAGCTGTGAGAGCACAAATTTTGTGATGTATGTTTGATAATTTTAGTATATATAAGAAAATTAGTAATTAAAAAAGGGAGTTACTAATTATTGTCATCATACCAAATCCATTCAAACAAATTCCAATAAGACAATGTCTTCGAACAATTTTCATTGAAAAAATTATAGTATAATGTATATAAGTAAAAACATATGATGTTTTGAAGATGAAGTTTCTCAAGTACAATCAGAAAAATGTTTTCTATAAAAATAATTATTCAGAGTTGAGAAAAAGAAGTAAAACAATTATGATGCAATTCATAGAATAAAGGATGAGTTTGGGAAAGACTTATGAGAAGTTCCTTTGATGTTTTTAAATCAGATAAAGATTTTCTTCAAACAAAACTTTTGTTACAAAGTTTCATACAAAAAAAACTTTCAATGGTTTAATTTTTTATTGGTTAAAAGTTATTTATGATGTTTTTATAATGATATAAAATGAGATGATTTTGTGTTTATTGCTATAAGTTCCAAATATCATAGGAGGAATATCCATAATTTTCACCATGTTTGAAGGAAGGTTTTGAATGTTTACAAAATTTACTATGAGATAGATTTAAATTCATGGTTTCATTGAGAAAGAATTCAAATTAGAAATCCCTAACTTTCTTCCTCTCATAAATCTATATACAATATGTGAGAATATTGTTGAGGTGTATACTATTACCACTTGAAAAATATGAAATACTGAAGAATTGGTTTCATCCAAAGACACAAGACAAAATTTTAAAAGAAAAGGTTTACTAGGGAAGATTCCAACCAATGAGTCTCTCGGTTAAAGAAGAAGGATTTGTTAATGAGATGATATTTTTTAATCATTTGAAACAGATAAAAGTCATTGGAAAAAGTTTTATATCAGGTGAAATCAGATAAAAAAAGTGGAATAAATATTGTGTTAATTATCAGAAAGAACCAAATGAACTTCCTGGAAGAACTAATCAAATGGGGAAATATGAAATAGAAATTGAATAAACAATGAATGGATTATAGATTTGTAATAATTTATAAAAATAATGTTCATTCCCACTTCTGGTCAAGAAATTGAATAAGATTTTTTTTTTCTTGAAGAGTAAAAGTGAATAAAGGATAATAAGAACAATGAAAACATTATGTTCCTATTGGTGAAGGTTTTTATAATTTCTAAAAAAATATTTATTACAACTATTTTTGAGGAAATAAAATGGACTATAGTTTTGATAATAGTGAAAATAAAGTACAATTATATTCCCTAAATGATAATAGTGTAACTATTTTTGTTTTCTAGTGTATTGTGTGGTACTGTATTACTTCCAAACTATGATAGGGATTGGATACTCATATTGAGTAGTGAATGTTATTAATTCTTATATTCCTATGGAATGTGTTTGTAAGCTTGTTTTTTGAGAAGTTATAAAAATTTAACGGGTGTTTAATGTTGTTTTATAAGAAATAAATAGTAAAAAAGAAAATATCACTTATTCACCTCCTCCCCTATAAGAGATCACACAGATCTAGTTTGGTCAATTCATTAATTATATGAATCTTTTAATTATAAAGTTATTTTAAATCTTAAATATATATATTTAAAAAAACATGCTTTAAATGCGTTATTATTTAATATCTTATAATAACCTTTACATTTTTTATATATAATTCATTATAGTTCATAAAAATCAAGTAATTGAATTGATCCTATCCCCTAAGAGTTCCAAACTTTGTCTGCAATAAGGCCTCTTTTTCGTACACCAGGTGACAATTGAGTTAATACCCAATCCAACCTTTTAAATGTTATAAACCATAAGTATAAATATTTTAGAGACACATCCACTTGTAGTATTTATATAGAGATTTTATTTCTTATAAAACAATCTCATTTACTTCATGAAAAATATAAGGTTGTTTTCCTATATTATGAAGTATCCATAGGGTTCTTACTAATTTTTTGTAGTTATATTTTCCACAAATAACTATATCTTTTTTTGATACAGACTATGGAGACTCTCCTTTTTAATACATGTTTTCAACATATTTCCTTAACAAAGTAATACATCAATAACTTCAATGGATCTTTTGTGGTTTAATGTCTTGGAAACCAAGTATATATTGCATGAATTATACAGGGTAAGAATAAATGTAATATTTATTATATAATCTTGAAATAATACTTTATTATTCTATACTAGGTCACTTCACTACACGTGATTTCTTGGGGAGATTCATAAATAGAAATGGGTGAGTATAAATCCTAGCAAGGGATAAGAAAAGGAAATGCAACATGATACACCATCAAGGATAAAACATGTGACATAACATGTGGTAATAATCATAAGTACATGAAACATAATATGGAAATGTGGATACAACATGAAAATGATACATTAATAAGCTTATCATGAAGTTTTATTGCCAAGGTATCGTAAAACATATTACCCAGGGCATTTACCAAGGCATCATAAACATGTCATATCTAGAGATTAATTCTCTACCCAATGCATTGGAACACTATCAGGGAAAAAACATTATATTTATTAATTCATGTGAGAAACATCAATCATAATAAATAATTTCATTAATAAATTGTAGAGAATAAATAATGTATTTCTTATAAAATCATTTAGTACATAAATGCTTAAATAATTGAATATCTCATCATTTTGAACCCTTGATAAGGGAATGAAAGTTTCATACATGAAAATACCCAATCAATAAACTATGTTCACATCTATGTGAATAACCATGGATAAGGAAGGGGTTTGGTTATTCAAAATATAAGAATATTTCATGTAAAGGAGAAAAATTCAAGAAATGATTTCATAGCATGACCAGTATACAATGAAAATTAAGGATATGAAATAATGAGAGGGAATAAAGGTATCTAATTTATAAATTTTTTTGGTAGTAATAGGGTCAAGGAAACTTTATGAAAATAAATCAATTAAAAATTTATATGACGTACAAAAAATGAGGTACTTTAATTGAAAAAAAGAACATGAGTGTTCCCTTACCTTGAAGTGTTACTTCCTAAAACTTGAGGATGGATCCTTAAGAACATAATGACACCCTAGAGAGATTATTTTTGAGATAAAATGACTATAAATACATGTCTAAAAGATTCATAGTGGATATTAATGGGAGGATGGGTGGGTATTTATGGTAAAAGTTGAGGATTTTTTAATAATATTGAAATATAGACCTTGGAATTATAGGTAGTGGAAGATGCAAAAACATTGGCTCACCCTTAGTTTTTGATCATGGGTTTAAAAATAAAAGTCATGTTTTATAATATTTTAATGAATTAGAACCAAAATCCATTTCTTAATATCACTTTGTCCAAGGAAAACTAAATTTTCCACAATATATAGTTTCATAAATCTTAATATCTTTTTATAGTTTGGAAAGACATTTATAGGTTTCAAAATTGAATTAAATAAATTAAAATGCATAATATTAATAAAATAATATATTTTTGGTTGAGAAAGACTTTAAATTAATTATTACACCACTTTTATGTATTTTGGATGTTATAAAACTCATAGTATATTATAACATATTTTACATTTTACACAAAAAATTGATTATCAAATAAAATTAAGAAAAAATCACTATTTTCTAATTTTGACAAGTTGGTTTCAAAAATATCATCCATTTTGTTATTTTTTTTATAAATATGGTAAATTTAATTTTTAATTATAAAATACTTTTTTCTTGAAACCACCAATTTTTAATATACCGTCAAATTTCTATCCATTATAAAAACACTATATAATTAGATAAAAATATTACATAAATAATTTTTTTTTGTTTTCAACATTTTGTAAATCTACTCTTTTTTTTGTAAAAAATTTATTTTAATTGAAATAAAATATATATACTTTCCAAAAAAATGAAGCCATAATTTCTTTTTATAAAAAATATATTTTATCATTTTCTCTAATAATATTAATTTTATATAAGGGTGTAATAATAAATAAGAATTAAGAATTAATAAATATATTAATTCTTTAACAAAAAAAATACACCTTAATAATAATAGGGCCTTGATATATAACCCCTTATTGCAGTGCCCTCTAAGGGTGAGGTGTGAGATGGTTGTAGTTTCTTGGGGTGGCTCATCTTGAATTGACCAAGGAGTGATCTCTCCTAACTTGAAATTCTATCTTAGTTGATTTTAATCGATCCTTACTTGTTGAAGCTATACCTTTTCTTGATCAAGAGAAAAATCCAATGATGCTACCTCCTTCCCCAGTTTTGAAAAATGTGCTTCATAAGACATGATTCTATTGGTTATGACCATAATTTATTCTTTATATATTAAATTAACTCTTATCATTAACCTTAATGTACACTAAACTTAACAGTCACTTTAGAACAAATATATTACAAATGGTCATAATGCCGAACAACCATATCAACCAATCATAATGTTTTAGTAATGTAATAGTTATATCCTAACTATCACATTTTAGATTATATTTTATATATACCCCTAAACATCAACATTTACTACTTAATTTCTAAAGGTATTTACAATTCCTTTGATAATGTGTATCATATGCCTAAAATTTATTTTTCTTTTAACATCATTCACGATAGGTGTAATCTTCCAGGAAGAGTTCAATAATATGGAGTAAACAATTTTGTGGTCATTATTCTTGAGTTTGTATATCCTTATACTAGTATTAAATGTAATAATCTGTATTATTACTTGAAATTTAATATTTTTCTACAACAGTATTTCTATATACTTCCACTATGAAATATAATAAAATAGTCATTATGAAAAACAAGTTCTTTTATTAATCAGAGAAGGAATTTTCTAGCCATTACAATGAGCTCCACCTAAAGTCTTTTTTAAAAATATTGATGAATTAATGACTTCATTCTATGTTATCAAAATTTCATTTCTATATTTGAAAAGCTATGTTCCTAGGAAATATGGCTTTAGGGAATAGAATTTCAGTTGATTATGAAAAGGTTAAAGATGTATTGTCATGGTAGGATCCACAAAATATCTTTGAGATTTTAATCTTCTTGGGGTTTTTAGCATATTATCAGAAGTTAATAAAGGAATTATTGATGAATTCCTCACTATTGACTGATATTACCATAAAATAGTTAAAATTTTTATGGGATTCTAGTTTTTAGACTTCTTTTTTTTTAATTGAAGTGGTTTATAAACATAAAACCTATTCTGATTTTTTTCCAAAATTAGGAAAGGGATATGTGGTGTATTTTGATTCTTTAGGCGCTGGATTAGGACGTGTTCTTATGAAATAAGATCATGTAGAGGAGTATGAATATTTTCATCTATTTCCACATGATAATAATTAATCAACCCATGATTTAGAACTCAAAACAATCATTAATTATCTATGAAATGGGAACATTGTTTATACCACTATGTGTAGAATTATTCCTTCTCATGATGTGATGGAATTTAAAAAAGAATGAAATTTCTTGGAATATTTTCTTGGATGCACTTGGCACTACTACAAATCCTACTTTTAACAGCACTGGTATTTTTCAGCATTAGAAAAAAAAATGATAAATGACATATTTATCATCACTAAGGAAAGCACCGATAAATTTAACCTTTTATCAGTGCTTTGTTTTTAGCGCTGATAAAGGGTATCCTTTATCAGTACTTTATTTTTAGCACTGATAAAGGGTAACATTTATCAGTGCTTTATTTTTAGCATTGATGAATATTTATTTCATTAGCACCGATATAGGCCCGAATAAATAAAATTAAATAATTAAATAAAATAAAAATAAAATTTGAGTTTGTTAAAAAAATATCAAACTTTTTATCAATTAAATATTTATTGATAAAAATTAATAAATTGATTATACATTATTAAATGTTAAACATTTTATTAATTAGATAATTATGATAATTAATGTTATTAAATTTTATATATTAAATATATTGATATATATTAATGTATATAAATATGATTTATATATTACAATATATTTAATTGATTTACATTAAATAGTCATATATTTATTGAATAATCGTTTATAATTAAAAATTAATATGAATTAAAAATATTGACTAATTTCATAGTACTTGACATGTAATTGAATGTCATTTTATTTTTCAATTTAACATATATCAAATCTGTGTTATATTGATTCCACATATACATAATTATAAATAAATAGTTATAAAATTATAATAAATATATTTAAAAAGGAATATATTTACTATATTTATATTTATATATATTTAGGAAGTATATATAAATATTTAATTTTTTATTTATAATTATAATTATAAATCCTGTATCAGTGCTTAAGTAATAAGTGCTGATAAAAACATATTTATCAGCGCTACAAAGAGCACTGAAAAATTAATATTTATTAGTAGAATTATTATAGAACTGATAAATATTGATTTTTTTCTGTGCTTTTTTAGTGCTGATAAAGACCTACCTTTATCATTTCTAAAAAAGTGCTGATAAGGAGTCCATTTATCATTGCTTAAGTAATAAGCACTGATAAAAGGACTCGTTATCAACGCTTATTTATAAGTATTGATAAAAGTGTCATTATCTAATTAAAAAACCCTAACCATCTGCGAACCCATTGTGACATCAAAATATTTCCATGGAAGCCACCCAATACCAGTGCTCCTCCTCGATGAATTGAACCTCGAATCACACTACTCGACTGCCTATCAAACATCTAGTTCGACATCCGGTGTTTGATTGAAGTTTGAGTTTCTAAAGAGGGTTTCATATTTTCTTCAACCTAGTAAGGCATGACTTTAAATTTTCTTTGTGTATTTTTGGTTTTTTTTTAATTTCTTCTTTGAAGATGTCATTATTTGGGGCCAGTGATTGTATACTAGCGAGGTAGGCCTTCCGATTTTCCCAGTTTCTAATTTTGATTCAACTCTTGATCACTCATAGAGAGTTTATTCTTTCTAGACTTTATGGTGACACATGGAGTAACATGGAGTTTAGTTAGTTGTTTTATTTAGTTTACATTTCCCAAATTGACCATCAAAATCTATCATACATATTTCTCATTATTTATTTTATCAATGGTATTCCATACATGTAAAATTTTAGAAATTGAAACTGGGGATTTTGATTGTGAGTTAGTTTAAGGTAGGTTAATGGATTTATTTTATATGACACTTTTTCATATATTTTTTATATTTACATGGGTTGGTGTGGGAATATAATGTATGGATGCATCATGACATTTTTTATTTAAATTTTCTTTTTACTAGTTTTATTTATTTTTTGGGAGAAATCATTCCCATTGTGTTGTTTTTCATGCCTGGGTGCTTGTTTCCAGCCCAAGGGTGATCGAGAATGTCCCTTGGACACTATCATGGACCAAATTAGGTGTTTGATATATGGTTGTCTTGGTTTTTTAGAAACTATATCCATTGTTAAATGAGTTGTACCTTTTCTCAATAATCAAAATTCCCATGTTTGTACACATTTAAAAAAATATATTTTCTTTTTCACACTCTTTATATTAATCCAACATTATTTATAAATCCTTTTAATAATAATATATTAAATATTATACCTTGATGCTATGTACTATTTTCCAAAAACATTATAATTTCTCATCATCATCCTACTCTCCCCCTCTCAATAATATTTAAAAAAAATATCCTTTTGAGACTATCCCTTTCTAGTTATACCAATTTTTTTGAGACTAATATACCATTATAAGGCATTGTAATTTCTTGCTCGAAAATGTACATTTTCAATAGTTTATCCCCCTTTTTGAGTATTTATTTAACTAATAACTAGTGTATTTACATGGAATCACTTTGTTACCTAGCTGTATTACATGTAGAAAAATAGCGTGTCAAACCTTTTTACTATCAGAAAATTTAGCATAGAATGAATCTCCCACACTCCATGACATATATTGACATTCCATCCATAATATTTGAAACTTTTACTCAATTTTTAATGGGTGTCAACATGGGTTCTCAATATTACTTTTTAAATCTATAAAAAACTTCCCTCACATACATGGATTGGAAAAAAAATATCCCATGAATTCCTTGAGCTGCCTATAAACTAAGGAAAATGTAAACTCAGTAATCATAGACATTTAAACATTGGTCATTGTTAATATAGAAAATTATTATCATCATTCATCTCTTGAAACTTTAAATATTATGTCATTCACATTGATAAACACTTTCCATCTATCCAAAAAATTATTTTTTATGTAAGGATTATGATCAATTCTTCATTTTTTAAATTAAAATTTCTTTGATAATTTATCTAACCTTCAATACCAAGATCTTAATTCTTCTTTAAATTTTTACATCACCATTGTCATTTTAGAATCATTATTATCATATTAAAGAATGAGAAAACTATCTTTCTATTTGATATAAACTTCGTATTCATGTAATCCATTAGTAAATGGTAATTTTACATCCAGTTAGAGTATCTTGAATTTCCTTGGGATGGGTCGGTGTGGTGATATGACATCCCCAGTGTCTTGGGATGTTTTAAAATATTGATATACCATTAATTCTAAATATGATAATTTTTTAGGTTGTTACATCACTTGTTCAAATACAATTTTATATCTTCTAGTTAATTGAATGAGAGTTTCTTATTCTTGTTTATCATATTTGAGTTTTTTATTACTCATTAGTTTCATATATTATATTTTCATTTTTTAAGGGATTTAAGAAAGATTTTATGTGGAGTAATTATTTTCTTAAATTCAATTACTAATTTTCTTCAACATACTGAAATTATTTTAAGCAATCAAATGTTGAGTTTCCATTATTAGAATTGTATATAACTTTCAATTCTGATAATGAATATATTATGTGTATTTATTTATATACTATATAAAATTAATATTTTATGAACCCAATAGGATGGATATGAACCAAAAATGGATTCATGCTAATCATTTGACAAACTAATATAAATATGGAGTTAAATAGTTCATTAAGTTTGTAGGAGAAAATGCAGACGACCCTTCTAAAATCCTCTGTCCATGTTTACATTGTTGTTATTCAAGAAAAATTAGTCCAGAAGATTTGGATTAACATTTTATTTTTCATAGAATAGATAAAATCTACAAATTTTGGACTAAACATGAGGAAAAACTGAATGTGAAAATATATTGGGATGATACTAAGATTTATGAATCATTTTACATGAATACCTTTGTAAAATATGATGGAGATTTCCTGGTAGAAATGAAAATTGAAATTGAATATGAACTTAGTGATTGTACAAATTTTTTTAAAGAGTTACATAAATCTTCCAAGAAACCATTGTATACTGGTTGTATTAAATACACAATATTCTCAGTTGTATTAAAGTTATATAATTTGAGAGCTAGAAAAAGATGGAGTGACACCAGCTTAACATAACTACTTGGTATTCTAAAATATACACTGCCAGAATAAAATAAACTACCATGATGAACATATGATGATAAAATAATGTTACATTAAATGGAAATGATATCTAAAAAAATTCAAACTTTTCCAAATGATTTCTTTTGTTTTACAAGGACTATGAATCACTCATAAAATGCCTTAAGTGTGGCGCAAATTGATATACGAAAAATTAATCAAGTCCTTAGAAATTTATATGGTACTTTTCTACCATTCCATGGTTTATAAGACTATATGGATGATAGGAAACCACAATAAAATTAACATGGCATGAAAGTAAAATAATTAAATATGAGAACCTACATCATATATCAGATTCTCTTTAGTGAAATAAAATTGATTAAGAGTTTCCTAAATTTGGAGGTGATATAAGATACTTTCGTCTTGCATTATCTATATATGGAATAAATCCTTTTGGTGTATAGAGTAGTGCTCACATTACATAGTCCGTCATGTTGGTAAATTACAAATTTCCACCATAGTTATTCATGAATCAGAAATACCTTATGTTGTCTATGCTTATATCTGGACCAAAGTAACCTGGTAAAGGTATTAATGTCTATTTGGATACATTGATCAAAGATATGAAATTGATGTGGGATACAAGTATTACAATGTATGATACTCATAGAAGTGAATAATTCAAATTGAGGGCCATGTTGTATGAAATGATAAATGACTTCTCCACTTATGGAAATTTATCTGGCTGTAACATTAAAGGAATTTTGGGGTGTCCCATTTGAGAAAAATGTACATATTCAGTTCGGTTGAAACATTACTCAAAGCCTATGTTTTTAAGACATCAAATTGTTTTACCTCAATGACATAAATACCAATCCTGAGGACAACATTTGATGGGAATATCAAACAAGGTACAACCTCATCTCCATCAATGGGATATCCACTATACAAAAAAGTAAAAAAGATTGACACTTTTTTCAATAAACAATTGTTGAAAAACCTTACTAAATCAGGTTTGAAGAAGAGATCAATTTTCATTAAATTACCATATTAGAATTTTTTTATGTCATACATTTTCATGATTTTATAGACATAGAAAAAATGTATTTGATAGTGTTATTGGAACATTACTAAATGTTTTAGAAAAAATCAATGACGGAATCAATGCTAGGTTGGACTTGATTGAAATGGGGATAGGGGAAAAGTTGGCACCAGTGAAGGGTAAAACGAAGTCTTGTCTTCCTCCAGCTACTTACACACTATCTAGATAGAAAAAATTACAAATTTTCCTTTTCTTTACTAGTGTAAAAGTTCCATAGGGGTTGTAACGCCCCGACCCTAGTTACCCAGAGTCAGTGCATTATTACATAACATTGGCATGATCACAAGAAAGATCAAATCTCGAAAGACCGATTGGTTTAGTAGACTTGGAAACACTAGATATATTCATAAGTTTTACATTACATCATAAAATGAAAAACTACAACAACAACATAATTTCTCCATAATTCACACTCATATCCCCACATAATATCCCTGCAGGTCATTCATAATTTACTTCTTCACTTCCTGGGAAAAATAAAACATAGAAAAGGGGTGAGCTCAAATGCCCAGTAAGGATAACAATATAGTGGAAACTTTCATAAATAAGAATAAACATTTAAGGAAATGTATAAATAAAACAGAAGCCTTTCAAACTTGAACTTTCAACTTTGTATGGCATAAATAAAATGAAATAATGCCATTTACTCATTCACATGGATATTCTACTAATCAAATAATCACATGCAAAATCACTAACCACTTTCATAATGATGGAATTCATAATGCCAGACTATCATAACCACATAGCCAATGCCTCGTGCCAAGACTACAAATAAGATTTTGCCAAGGCCTTGTGCCAAGACACTAGTTTGTCTCATGAGACCTACCGATGCATCGAGGATCTATAGCGGGCTCCACCCATCACATATTAAGTCCAATGCATTCCCATATGAAAAGGTTTAAACATAACATAAACATTCGTATTAAAACTAGCATACGAAATGTCAATAATTTCACCATAAACTATGAATGGTATAAAAATAGCACATCCACAGTCAAACATATCACAAAACCTTCAATATAATATAGAAGTTTTGTATCATAATAAATCAACTTCAAATAAGCGTAAAATCCATCAAAGGATGTTGACATTGATGAAATCAAAAAACTTTTTAGAGAAATATCTCTTTCTATTTTTGAAATCATTTAAGAGCCATATAAAATAAAAAATTTTCTTGAAAATATTCTTATAAGATTGTAAGGAAAACTTTGAAGATTTTATAACGGCAGAAAATAACTGCACTCGCCGTATAAGTTAAAAAAAACATTCTTACCTTAATTCTGTCGAAAAGGTTAAAAGGACCTTGTTTTGAAAATGACGGAAAGATTCCTCTTATAAAAAGTCATACAAGGGTATAAATGACTTTAACCCATATTCTTGTAAATAATAAAAATGTTTTGAAATACATTTTGAAGAAACATGGATGTGGATGATAAAGAGATCCCAGTAGATTATTACATATAAACAACCTCAGATAATGAAGAGATTGTGAAATAACCCTTACCTTGTACTTTTCCTTTTTTGGGGTAGGTTAACCTCCATTATAATGGTGAAATAATTTTTATTAAATTATACAATAATCATATACATTAATATGATATCATATATGATCTTTTAATATTGATTTGATAATAATATCTTAGTATTATCGTTGTTTCGGGTGTTAACTTACTTGTTTTCCTTCATATGTTTTGTTACATAAGACATGTTTGTAAAGGATAGGTTGTATATTATTCATATCTATAATGATATCAAGTCCTTAAAAATCATTTTTAAATCATCAAATGATAATTATACTTTAATGGTTACGATGGATAATGAATCTCATCGCGTTCGTGGAGACGGTAGTCCGTACGTACGCACGAGCGACAATATCATTCTTTTGATATTAAAATAATATATAAATGGATGGTATATAATATATACAGAATCATTAACATGTTATATTTATTATTTACATGAGTTACACATCATTATTATACCCATCCAAATAATATTAAATTGAATAACAATTACACCACGACGTGGAGACGGTAAGCCGTACGTACACACGTATGGTGACATGTTATTCAAAGGGTGGATAGAATACTGAATATGGTTGTACCATATTTATAATAACATCACAGTATATATATGATACTGGAGTTATTATTTTACAATGGTAACAACAAAGGAAGAAGAAGTGGAAGAAGAAATGAACTTGAAAAGGGGTGGTGAAAACATTACCTCTTCTTCGGGTTCTTCCTTTTGATGTGATCAAAAGGGCCCCTTAGGTTGGATTCCTGATCAAACTAAGGCCTCTAGGTTGTAGTGAGGGGAGTTGGGAGAGTATTTGGGCAGATTTTGGCCGAACCAAAAGGCTTTGAGGGTGTGAAGAAATGATAAGGAGGAGTGCCCTTTTATAAGAGGGGTGAGGGGCACCTTTGGAAAAGCTAGAAATATTAATTTATAATAAATTCATATTCGGTTTCCAATGGCTCCAAAGTTGACTATTAAAAGTTTAATGTGGGGATGGGTCGAAAACAACTCATACAATAGAATTTAGACAGGTTTGGGTACCTATATTAACCTTATCTTTAAGTATTAACTCTAAGTTAATTAGTTTCACTTTTACAATGTCTCTTTGTATTTTTATATAATATGGTTAATAAACTTACTATATACATCCAAGCGACCCCAAAGTGGTCCATTAATGATGGACCTATAATTATATAAGTCTCTTGGCCGAACCTTAGATTTTTAGGAATTTAATATCAATTAATAATATAATATTTGTTTTAAGAACTCTTTTATGTCAATTTTGACACTATTCAATAGTTGATTTTTGTGAAACTCATAACAGATTGATTACTTAAAAAAAAGTCAATTAAATCAATAATAACATATCATATTATCCTAGAAAATTAGTTTAATTCATTAAAAGTTTCATATTATATTTATTTGGGTATTTATAATATCAATTATTTTAATTTTTCACTATTATAGTAATTACTTCATCATCATTGTGTCATAAATAAAATAAATTATTTAATGTCTAAAAATTATAAATAAAATATCATTATGTAGGAAATCGTTTTATATTTCTAATTAATATTTATAATCTAAAATCCAACATATATAACCCTATGTAACAATTGTTTTTCTAAAAGATATATGCTTGTGTCATTTTTGTATTCATTTTAACTTAATTAAAATAAAGTGTCATTATCACTTACAAGTGGATCCATGGGGTCCCAAAATCGACCCAAAGATGCCCATGGTCGACCATGTATCAACCAATTGGGTTAAGACACGTTTTAGGGTAATTTAGTATTATTATAATATTATTTTTTAACCCTTATTTACCGGATTTACCCTTAACCAAGGTAAATAAAATATTTACCGCAGTAATTATTCAAAATGTCTAAAAATAAAAGTTACCTATTTACACAATTTGAACATCCTGATTCCAAATATGGAATCCATTTTTCTAAATTCAAAACACAGAAGTGGCATAAATTAATTTAAAATTAATTCCCGCTGTCAAAACAAAAAGCGTGTTTTTAAGAGATAATAACTATCAAAAGATTGACACTTGTTTATGTTCGGTTTAATTGTAAAATTATGTCCAATGACCAACATTATATTAAATGGTAAAAATATATTCTAAATATACTTTAAAACCACTCAAATTCACAATTTATCACTATTAATTATTTTGATTAAAAAAGTTGTTCTTAATTAAAATTTAGTAATTTTCACTATTCATCAAAATATGAAAGTTATCCGAAAAGTACCAAAATTTCACCTTAGGCTAAATTCGATATTCTGAATCCAAAAATTAAGTCCATTTTAAAATATAAAATATATATAATTTTAAAATTTAGGTATTACTATTCATAACGGCTAGTTTGATTGGTTATGGTGTGTTAGAACTCGGTGTTGTGTACAACACACGCTATCACATTATTCAATGAGAAGCGTACCGTAGAAGCTTGGGGTGTTACATTATCCCCTCCTTCAAATAATTTCGTCCTCGAAATTTCTAGAATACTACTGCATGAAAAGACTCGGGTGCTTCTTCATCATAAGTTCCTCGGGTTCCCACGTTGCCTCTTCCATCTTATGGTTTCTCCACAAAACTTTTACCAGACGCGTCGTCCGGTTTCTCAGCACTTGTTCTCTTGTATCAAGAATCTTGACGGGCTCTTCGCAATAAGACAGATCGGGTTCCAGTTCTAATTCTTCATAGGTGAGTACATGCGTTGGGTCAGGCATGTATTTTCTCAACAGAGATACGTGGAACACATCGTGAACTTTGGAGAGACTTGGAGGCATTGCCAATCGGTAAGCTACAGCCCCAATTCATTCTAGAATTTCGAAAGGTCCGATGTAACTGGGACTCAATTTACCTTTCTTACCAAAACGTATGACTCCCTTCCACGGAGATACCTTCAGGAAAACATGATCACCGACTTGAAATTCCAAATCCTTCCTTCGATTATTGGCATAGCTCTTCTGCCTACTTTGAGCTGCTTTGATGTGATTTTGGATTACTTTCACCTTTTCCACCGTTTCCTCCACCAGTTCTGGGCCTACAAGTTTTCTTTCACCAACGTCATCCCAACAGGTTGGTGTACGACATCTCTTTTCTTATAACGCTTCATATGGTGTCATCTGAATACTCGAATGGAAGCTATTGTTATAGGAAAATTCTACCAGTGGTAAATATTGATCCCACATACCCTGAAAATCAAGTGTGAAAGATCTCAACATGTCTTCTAAGGTCTGAATAGTCCGTTCTGATTGTCCGTCTGTCTGAGGGTGGTAAGCAGTGCTCAAATGAAGTTCAGTATCCAGGGATTTCTGAAGACTTTTCCAAAACCTTGAAGTAAAACGGGGATCACGATCAGAAACAATCAATAAGGGTACTCCATGAAGTCTCACAACTTCATTAATATATAGTCTTGCTAGACGTTCCAGGGGTAGATCTTCTCTTATAGCAAGAAAATGTGCTGACTTGGTAAGACGATCAACAATAACCCATATTGCATCGTTCCTTCTAGGAGTCTTTTGTAGCCCCATGACAAAGTCCATCGTAATATTTTCCCATTTCCACTCCGGTATGGGAAGAGGTTGCATGACTCCTCCAGGCTGTTGCCTTCCAGCTTTCACTTGTTGACAAACAATACATCTTGACACAAAATCAGCAATCTCCCTCTTCATGTTGTCCCACAAAAAATGTTCCTTGAAATCTATATACATTTTGGTGCTCCCAGGGTGTATAGAGAAATTGGAACTATGAGCATCATCCAGCAATTCCCTTTTTAGATCAGGTAAATCGGGAACACAAAGTCTCTTCCCGAATTTCAAAATTCCATCTTCATACACAAAGTCTCTCAATCTCCCATCATTCACAACTTTAATCTTCTTCTGAAATTCTTCATCATCGGTCTGATAACTCTTAATCCTTTCTAGTAAAGATGGTTTGGCAACCATTTAAAAAAGCATTGATGTTTCACCTTCCCTGGTTATTCCCATGTCCATCTTCACTAGATCCATGAAAATTGGATCCCTTTCAATTCTCATCATGTTCAAAACTCCATGGTCTTTTATGCTCAAAGCATCTACCACCTTGTTTGCTTTCCCCGGGTGGTAGTGTATCGTGCAATCATAATACTTGAGTAATTCAAGACATCTCCTTTGCCTCATGTTGAGTTCTTTTTGTGAGAAAATATACTTCAAACTCTTGTGATCAGTATAAATCTCACATTTTTCACCATAGAGGTAGTGCCTCCATATCTTCAAAGCAAAGATCACAACTGCTAACTCAAGATCATGAGTAGGATAGTTTTGTTCATGAATTTTCAACTGTCGTGATGCATAGGCAATAACTCTATCATTCTGCATAAGGACACAGCCAAGTCCTTTCTTTGATGCATCACTATAAAAAACGAACCCATCATTCCCCGATGGTAGAGTCAATATATGAGAATTGACTAATATTCTCTTCAGTTCTTCGAAACATTCTTCACACTCTTTTGTCCAAACAAATTTACCCCCTTTACGTGTGAGATTCGTTAATGGGTTATCCAATCGGGCAAAATTCTGGAGGAAACGTCGATAATAACCTGCCAAACCAATAAAACTACGTACCTCAGTTATACTCGTAGGTGCTGGCCATTCTTGGATTGCCTTGGTCTTAGAAGGATCAACAGAGATTCCATCTTTAGAGACAATATGGCCAAGAAAAGAAATCTCCTGAAGCCAGAATTCACACTTGCTAAACTTCCCATATAATTCATGCCTCCTCAGAGTCTTTAAGATAATGTGTAAGTGATTTTCATGATCTTCGTATGTTTTGGAGTATACCAAGATATCATCAATAAATACCACCACAAATTCATCGAGATACTCCTTGAAAACTCTATTCATCAGATCCATGAATACAGAGGGTGCATTAGTCAATCCAAACGGCATTACAGTAAACTCGTAATGCCCATACCTGGTTCGAAATGCTGTTTTTGGAATGTCTTCCTTCTTCACACACAACTGATGGTATCCAGATCGAAGGTCAATCTTTGAAAAGTATTGAGCTCCATGTAGTTGGTCAAATAAATCATCAATACGAGGTAGGGGATACTTGTTCTTTATCGTTATAGCATTGATCTCCCTGTAGTCGATACATAACCTCATAGATCTATCTTTCTTTTTAACAAAAAGAACAGGGGCTCCCCATGTAGAAACACTAGGGAAAATAAACCCCTTATTACTCAATTCCTCTAGTTGTTTCTTTAGTTCGACTAATTCTACAATGGCCATTCTATAAGGGGTCTTCGATATAGGCCTTGATCCAAGAATCAAATCAATGGAAAACTCAACTTCTCGTTCTGGAGGATGTCCAGGTAAATCTTCCGGAAATACATCTACAAATTCTTTCACAACAGGTACATCCTCAATTTGAACATTCCTTTCCTCACCGACAGTTATTTCATTCTCTTCCTCCCCAATAATTGAATTAAGTTGAGCTACTGGGGGTGGATCTAAATAAGAATTAGGTGGTGATGATTCTGCTCTAAAAATAAGGTGTTCCTTATCATTATCATCAAGAATCGTAACCTTTTTCTTCTTACAATAAATTTTCGCATCATAGTCTGAAAGCCAATCCATACCAAGGATTATATCAAACTCAATCATAGGTATGACGATGAGATCAGCAGATAACGAACATTTATGTGCTCTAATGGGGACTGATTCACAAAACTTTGTTGCAATGATACTTCCCTTAGGAGTTTTAACTGAAAACTCCCTTATTAAATCAAATTGGAAATATCTAATTTTCTTAGAAAACTGGGAATATATGAAACAATGCGATGATCCAGAATCAAATAATGCATTTGCTAAACTTGAGGAAACCATTAAATTACCTGCCACCACGTCTTTCAGAGCTTCTACCTCAGCAGTAGTGATAGCATAAGCCTGGCCTTGATCCCTTGGCCTTTTCTGATGTAAGTTCTCCTGATGCTTAGGACATGCATTTGCATAATGCCCCATCTCCCTACAGTTGTTGCACTGAACTTTGGTAGCTTCCTTCTTCCCCTTGCAATCACGATCTTGGTGGCCTTTTTCACCACACTTGTAACAGACTCCCATTCCCTTCAAGCATGTACCAGGATGTTTCTTCCCGCATTGACCACAAGATGGATATTCAACCTTTCCCTTCTTCCCCTTATTTCCATACCCAGATTGATCAGCAGGTCTCTTCTTCTCTTGCTTTGCTTTAAATTCATAGGACTTAGAGAATTCCTTTTCGGTCTTGATAGCACATGAGACATTGTCTTCGTACGATGAAAAGGATTGTGAGACTAATGCTCGATGGAGAAATGGTTTTAACCCATCAAAGAAACGATCAATCTTACTTCTTTGGTTTCGTATATAATCACCAGAATACCTTGCTAACCTTGTAAAGTTAGCCTCATACTTTGTGACATTCTCATCCTCCTTCTGTCTCAAACATAGAAATTTCCTTTCCGTATCTGCTCGATGGTCGCGAGGAAAGTATTTTTCTAAAAACAGATCTTTGAACTCCCTCCATTCCATATTTGATACTTCATCATCTTCCTTAATGTTTTGAATCAATGACCACCATTGATCAACATCTCCAGTGAGGCGGTAAACTGCCATGATAACTTTTTCCCTTTCACTGCTCCCCGAAGCCTGAAATATTTTCTCTAGGGAATTTATCCACTGCTCAGCTACTAAGGGATTTGTACTCCCATTGAACGTTGGTGGTTGTTGACTCATGAATCGGTCTAACATTGATCCTCCACGATGTGGATCAGGGTGCTCCATACGGGTAAGGTTATTATTCATAACCTGAGTAAGTTGTCCCAGTATGGTGATTAGCTGATCGGCACCAATTGCATCACCAGACCCACTA
Organism: Viscum album; assembly: GCA_963277665.1. Classification (NCBI taxonomy): domain Eukaryota; kingdom Viridiplantae; phylum Streptophyta; class Magnoliopsida; order Santalales; family Viscaceae; genus Viscum; species Viscum album. The sequence continues at coordinate 1,872,610,104 of OY728150.1, read as the reverse complement.
TAATTATCTTGAGAAGGAGGGAAATCCCTACATGGAGTGCGTGCATTGATACGGTTTCCATTTCTTCCACTAGGCGCCGTTTCTAAACAATGGAATAAACTAGATCAGTTTATGTATCAAAATACATAATCCCATACTTATAAAACACTTAACATAAATTGAACTATTTATGGATATAATCCATAATCATAAAAATGTTTTCTTTGAGGAATTATATACTCATAAACCCTTAATAATGATTTATAAAGAAAATGAGAGTTATCCTAAGCATATCCCCAGGGAGTGTCGTAACCAAGAGTGCAGTAAGGCCCGTTGTCATGCACCAGTTCCCGTTCGAGTCTAGCTCAAAGCGGTGTTTTCGGGTTTTACCCCTAGGTACATCAGTTCCAGAGCCGCCTCTACCTGCTCGTATCCAGACAGGGATGTATTGCTCGGAAAACTCACAAAATCTCTACAATACCAAAATTCTAGGAAGTTCTTCTATACTAATCCTCAAAGTTCATCTTAGGTCTACGTGCTCTAATCAGAGTTTATCTAAATCTAGTTTTCAAGGTTTGTACTAAACTTTCTCTGATACCAACTGTAACGCCCCGACCCTAGTTACCCAGAGTCGGTGCATTATTACATAACATTGGCATGATCACAAGAAAGATCAAATCTCTAAAGGCCGATTGGTTTAGTAGCCTTGGAAACACTAGATATATTCCTAAGTTTTACATTACATCATAAAATGAAAAACTACTACAACAACATAATGTCTCCATAATTCACACTCATATCCCCACATAATATCCCTGCAGGTCATTCATAATTTACTTCTTCACTTCCTGGGAAAAATAAAACATAGAAAAGGGGTGAGCTCAAATGCCCAGTAAGGATAACAATATAGTGGAAACTTTCATAAATAAGAATAAACATTTAATGAACTGTATAAATAAAACAAAAGCCTTTCAAACTTGAACTTTCAACTTTGTATGGAATAAATAAAATGAAATAATGCCATTTACTCATTCACATGGATATTCTACTAATCGAATAATCACATGCAAAATCACTAACCACTTTCATAATTATGGAATGCATAATGCCAGACTATCATAACCACATAGCCAAGGCCTCGTGCCAAGACTACAAATAAGATTTTGCCAAGGCCTTGTGCCAAGACACTAGTTTGTCTCATGAGACCTACCGATGCATCGAGGAGCTATAGCGGGCTCCACCCTTCACATATTAAGTCCAATGTATTCCCATATGAAAAGGTTTAAACATAACATAAACATTCGTATTAAAACTAGCATACGAAATGTCAATAATTTCACCATAAACTATGAATGGTATAAAAATAGCACATCCACAGTCAAACATATTACAAAACCTTCAATACAATATAGAAGTTTTGTATCATAATAAATCAACTTCAAATAAGCGTAAAATCCATCAAAGGATGTTGACATAGATGAAATAAAAACACTTTTTAGAGAAATATCTCTTTCTATTTTTGAAATAATTTAAGAGCCATATAAAATAAAACATTTTCTTGAAAATATTCTTATAAGCTTGTAAGGAAAACTTTGAAGATTTTATAACGGCAGAAAATAACCGCACTCGCCGTATAAGTTAAAAAAACATTCTTACCTTAATTCTGTCGAAAAGGTTAAAAGGACCTTGTTTTGAAAACGACGGAAAGATTACTCTTATAAAAAGTTAAACAAGGGTATAAATGACTTTAACCCATATTCTTGTAAATAATAAAAATGTTTTGAAATACATTTTTAAGAAACATGGATGTGGATGATAAAGAGATCCCAGTAGATTATTACATATAAACAACCTCAGATAATGAAGAGATTGTGAAATAACCCTTAACTTGTACTTTTCCTTTGTTGGGGTAGGTTAACCTCTTGTATAATGGTGAAATAATTGTTATTAAATTATACAAGAATCATATACATTTATATGATATTATATATGATCTTTTAATATTGATTTGATAATAATATCTTAGTATTATCGTTGTTTTGGGTGTTAACTTACTTGTTTTCTTTCATATGTTTTGTTACGTAAGACATGTTTGTAAAGGATAGGTTGTATATTATTCATATCCAGAATGATATCAAGTCCTTAAAAATCATTTTTAAATCATCAAATGATAATTATACTTTAAAGGTTACGATGGAGAATGAATCTCATCGCGTTCGTGGAGACGGTAGTCCGTACGTACGCACGAGCGACAATATCATTATTTTGATATTAAAATAATATATAAATGGATGGTATATAATATATACAGAATCATTAACATTTTATATTTATTATTTACATGAGTTACACATCATTATTATACCCATCCAAATAATATTAAATTGAATAACAATTACACCACGACGTGGAGACGGTAAGCCGTACGTACGCACGTATGATGACATGTTATTCAAAGGGTGGATAGAATACTGAATATGGTTGTACCATATTTATAATAACATCACAGTATATATATGATACTGGAGTTATTATTTTACAATTTTAACAACAAAGGAAGAAGAAGTGGAAGAAGAAATGAACTTGAAAAGGGGTGGTGAAAACATTACCTCTTCTTCGGGTTCTTCCTTTTGATGTGATCAAAATGGCTCCTTAGGTTGGATTCCTGATCAAACTAAGGCCTCTAGGTTATAGTGAGGGGATTTGGGAGAGTATTTGGGCAGAGTTTGGCCGAACCAAAAGGCTTTGAGGGTGTGAAGAAATGAGAAGGAGGAGTGCCCTTTTATAAGAGGGGTGAGGGGCACCATTGGAAAAGCTAGAAATATTAATTTATAATAAATTCATATTCGGTTTACAATGGCTCCAAAGTTGACTATTCAAAGGTTAAGGTGTGGATGGGTCTAAGAAAACTCATACAATAGAATTTAGACAGGTTTGGGTACTTATATTAACCTTATCTTTAAGTATTAACTCTAAGTTAATTAGTTTCACTTTTACAATGTCTCTTTGTATTTTTATATAATATGGTTAATAAACTTACTATATACATCCAAGAGACTCCCAAGTGGTCCATTAATGATGAAACTATCATGATATAAGTCTTTTGGCCGAACCTTAGATTTTTAGGAATTTAATATCAATTAATAATATAATATTTGTTTTAAGAACTCTTTTATGTCAATTTTGACACTATTCAATAGTTGATTTTTGTGAAACTCATAACAGATTGATTACTTCGAAAAAAGTCAATTACATCAATAATAATATATCATATTATCCTAGAAATTAGTTTAATTCGTTAAAAGTTTCATATTATATTTATTTGGGTATTTATAATATCAATTATTTTAATTTTTCACTATTATAGAAATTACTGCATCATCATTGTGTCATAAACAAAATAAATTATTTAATGTCTAAAAATTATAAATAAAATATCTTTATGTAGGAAATATTTTTATCTTTCTAATGAATATTTATAATCTAAAATCCAACATATATAACCCTATGTAACAATTGTTTTTCTAAAAGATATATGCTTGTGTCATTTTTGTATTCATTTTAACTTAATTAAAATAAAGTGTCATTATCACTTACAAGTGGATCCATGGGGTCCCAAAATCGACCCAAAGATTCCCATGGTCGAACATGTATCAACCAATAGGGTTAAGACACGTTTTAGGGTAATTTAGTATTATTATAATATAATTTTTTAACCCTTATTTACCGGATTTACCCTTAACCATGGTAAATAAAATATTTACCGCAGTAATTATTCAAAATGTCTAAAAATAAAAGTTACCTATTTACACAATTTGAACATCCTGATTCCAAATATGGAATCCATTTTTCTAAATTCAAAACGCAGAAGTGGCAGAAATTAATTTAAAATTAATTCCCGCTGTCAAAACAAAAAGCGTGTTTTTAAGAGATAATAACTATCAAAAGATTGACACTTGTTTATGTTCGGTTTAATTGTAAAATTATGTCCAATGACCAAAATTATATTAAATGGTAAAAATATATTCTAAATATACTTTAAAACCACTCAAATTCACAATTTATCACTATTAATTATTTTGATTAAAAAAGTTGTTTTTAATTAAAATTTAGTAATTTTCACTATTCATCAAAATATGAAAGTTATCCGAAAAGTACCAAAATTTCACCTTAGGCTAAATTCGATATTCTGAATCCAAAAATGAAGTCCATTTTAAAATATAAAATATATATAATTTCAAAATTTAGGTTTTACTATTCATAACGGCTAGTTTGATTGGTTATGGTGTGTTAGAACTCGGTGTTGCGTACAACACACGCTATCACATTATTCAATGAGAAGCGTACCGTAGAATCTTGGGGTGTTATAGGGGTATTTATCAAATATCAAGAATGTTGTGTCAATGACTATTTTGAAGTTACAAGGACTAAAATCACATCAATTTCATGTTTTATTAAAATATGTAATGCCTATTTCTTTCTATTTCATTCTACCTCAAAATTTATGAAATGAATTAACCAAAATCTACTTCTTTTTAAAATCCATATGCAGTAAAGTTGTATACCTGGTGAAGTTTCCCATCACGAATAAAAATATTTTAGTAATTTTATGTGAATTAGAGATGTTATTCCCACCATAATTATTTGATATAATGTTCCACCTGATGGTTCACTTAGTTAGAGAGGTTCAACTATGTGGTCTCTTCCATTATAGATGGATGAACTTCATTGAATGGTATATGGATATTTTGAAAGGGTATGTTAAGAATTGAATTTGGCAAGAAGGTTTTATTACAGAACGATATATTGTGGAGGAATATATTGAATTCTATACTTATTACCAATCAGATTTTGAAATCGTCGATCTCAAAGTCTCGTCACAACGAACACCTTATGGGAAAAGGGATTTTTAGAAGAAATTTTTTTACAATTACCTTGATAGAGCAGGAGCATAGAAACCTTTACATATTACATAATATTGAAGTTTTTGATCCATACATTGAATACAAAAAAGAAATTAATAGAGATTTGAATCTATCAAATAATGAAGGATGAATATCAAATACAAATAATAAATAATTTATAGGATGGTTTAGAGATCAAATTTATAAATAGTTATATAAAAATCTAGATACAGTTTCTGAACAACTTTAATGGGTAGCCAAAGGACTGAATTAAAATGTTATATCTTACATTAGTTTTGTAATCATTGGTTATATGTTCTATAAAAAAGAACATGATGAATTTAGTGTGATTCAAAACAATGGTGTTACACTTGTGGCTGAAGCGTTGCACATATCTAGTTCCAAGGATAGAAATCCAATTTATAAAAATATGTCATATTTTGGAATTATTGAACAGATATATGAGTTGTATTATACAAAATTTCAAGTGTTACCTTTCCATTGAAAAAGGATTAACAATATAAATAGAGTGAATGTTAATGAAATGGGATTTGTGAAGGTCAATTTCAGTTTGTAAGGGGAAAAGGATGATTCGTTCCTAATGGAATCACAAGAAGAGAAAGTATTTTATGTCTCTGATCTAATAAAAAGAATTGGTTGATTATCATACTGGAGACTAAAACAAATGCCGAGTCAGATGAAAATTAAATTAAGGATGTCCCTTTAATTGGGACATCACAATCAGTTAATGTCAATTCCAATGTAGACAATGTTTTGTATGTTATAGGGGACCACAGATAGGGGATTTTGATTCTTGACAGAGGAACCAAATCCTTGAAACCTTTAAAAAAATAAAGAGGGTTAAATGAGAATGTAAAAGTGTATTTTAATATATTATGTTTTTCTTGATAATATTATATGTTCTCTATTGCATTAACATATTCTAAATTAAATGTTTGATTACTCATGCAGACAATGTCTTCTTCATATGATGGAAGAACAAACTATAATGATGGAAACCCTTTGGGAAGATGTAAAGGTAATGTTATGATATAAATTATCCATTTTACCGAAAAATTATATAATGAAACATTGATTTAATTTTCATTATTATTTATTGACATCATTTATTTTAGAATATTTCTCTTCATGTGTTATGCCTTTGTAGGAAGAGAAATGATGCTCTCCCTACTCAATCACAGAGGTAATCTTTATATTTTCATATTAAAATCATTGTCTATAGAATTAATATATTATTTCATATTTATCTTTATTTTATTTGTTTTTAGTATTACTCACATAATAAATGTATTCTTATATAGGTGGATTCTTTTGTTTGATTTGGGGTTCTCTACCTAAATTTCATGCTTCTTCCCCCTTATTTTTTTTACCACTATAGTGGTGAATTTGTCACTTTCTTTCAATTTACCTACACTTCCTTTGTAAGAAGAGAAACAACTCTATCTATGCTAAACCACATAGGTAATCTTATTGTTTTCAAAGTAAAATAATTATCTATATAATTAATGTATTGTTTCATATTTATGTTTAATTTATTTCTTTTTAGTATTAGTCACATAATAAATGTTTTATTATATAGGGGGATTCTTTTGTTCAAGTTGGGGTGCTCTATCCAACTTTCATTCTTTTTTCTATTAAAAAGTTTTCACCCATATAGTGGTGCATTTATCACTTTCTTTCAGGTTACCTTCACTGTATTTGCAGGAAGAGAAAACATGATACCTCTGCTCAATTACAGTTGTAATCTTAATGTTTTCACAGTAAAATAATTATTCATAGAATTAATATATATTTTTATATTTATATTTAATTTAATTATTTTTAGTATTACTCACACAATAATTTTTTTCTTTTATATATGTATTTTTTTGTTTGAGTTGGGGTGCTCTAGCCAACTTTCTTACTTATTCTCACTTAAAACTTTTTCACCCCTATAGGGGTGTATTTATCATTTTCTTTCAAGTTACCTCCACTGCCTTTATAGGAAGAGAAACAATGCTTTATCTGCTTAATTATAGATTTAATAATGATGTTTTCATAGTAAAATCATTTTTCATATAATTAATTTATTATTTCATATTTATGTTTAATTTATTCCTTTTTAGTATTACTCAAATAATAATTGTTTTCTTATACAGGTGGATTTTTTTTGAGTTGGGGTTCTCTATTAAACTTTCATGATTCTTCTCCCTTAAAAATGTTTGACTCATACAGTAGTGAATTTATCACTTTCTTTCAAGTTAATTCCACTACCTTTTCAGGAAGAGAAATGATGCTTCCATTGCTTAATTAAAAAGGTAATCTTGATGTTTGCACAGTAAAATCATTATACTTATAATTAATATATTATTTCATATTTATGTTTAATATATTTATTTTTAGTATTACTCACATAATAATTGTTTTCTTATATAGTTGGATTATTTTTTTTGAGTTGATGTGGTTTGTTCGAAGATGCTCATATAGTGTTGGAAGTTCGATAAATAAAGTTAATGGAAATCATGGTAACATTGACATTTAATATTTTTTGTGACTTTTGGATATGTAGGAATCATCCACACCTTAATCTAACACACCATGTGACTGGTATGACTCCACGTACTTATTTCTATTTTAAATTGACATTAATTTTAGTAAAAAAGAAAACTGACTCAATGTGTTCATTGTGAGTTTAGAATCAACATTTGAATTGAAATATTTTCATTGAAAATTGAGAAAACGTGCTTAGATTTTCTTGATAATTTAGGGAATCGATTCATAAATCATTTGTTATGTGTAGGAAGTGGTCTCACATTAAAATGAAACATGATGTGATCCTTATGAGTAAAAGTGTATGTTTCATGTTTAAAATGAAATTTTAGTAAAAAATACAAGTGATGTACTGAAAACCAAGAAAACACATTGATATTGTTTTTTTAATTTATAAAAACAATAAATAAGTGATTTGGAATGTGTAGGAATAAGAATCACCTCAATCCAACATACGGTGTGATAGATATGATTGAAAGTTAATGTTTTTATTTAAAAGTGACATCAATTTTAGTAAAAAGGACAACTGACCTTCTCAAAACTGAAAAAAATCATTCAAATTATTTAAATACTTTAGGATAATGATCCATCCGTCAAATTTTTTATGTAAGATTCAACACCTCAATTCGATGTAGTGTATGACTGGTATGACTCCAAGTGTATCTTTTTATTTAAAATTTACATCAATTTTAGTAAAATTTTCACTTTCTGTTAATTTATTTCTTTATATTGTTTATAACATAAGAAGCTTTTTCTCATAAAGGTGCATTATTTTTCTCAAGCAGGGGTGGTTTGTTCAACAATAACATGTGTCAGGTTAGGATTAAAATGAACATTGATGTTTTTGAGTGTATGTAATAATTTTTATTTATTTAATTATATCAAAAAATGTTTGAAATTTATATAATAATTAGTTTTTTCTTGTGTTTGTGTTGTAAATTTCATTTCATTTAAATTATACATAGGGACTTGTTTTTGTTGGTATCTGGTGTGTTTCTGGTGCTGCGGTGTGCTGTTAGAGCATGGTGCAGTGGTGATATAGTGTGTTTTTATAACAAACTACAGTATGGACCTATATCAATGCTTTTAAAAGCGCTTATAAAAGCACTGATAAAAGTATATTTTATCATCATTTTTATAAGCGCAGATAAATGGTTCCTTTAGTGGTGTTAAAATAAATCACTAATAAAGGTCCCGTTTATCAATATTTTTTATCACCGATAAAGGACCTCTTTATCAGTGCCTTTTCAACATTGATGAATGACCATGTCTTTTAAAATCGCTCATGTAGTAAGTGCTTTTCTAGAACTGATAAAGGCCATTTCTAACGTTGTAAAAGGCCAAATTTGTAGTTGTGTGGACGCAATGGAGGGAGAGAATATTATGGTTCTAGTTGGTTCTCAATTGATGTTGTCTCTTATAGATTTGGTTTTTTAGGATAAACAATTAGATGAAGAGTTTAGGAGTATTATGAAATCTTTATAGGGTGGGAAGACCATTCCTGAGTGTTTTCTATCCCTAAAAGGCAATCTTTGTTTTAGAAATAGATATTTCATTCATTTATCTATGAAAAAGGATGTGGTGAAAGGATATCATTACTATCGGTTGTTTTTTTATCCTGGTATAATAGATATTTACATGGACACAATGAGTTATTTTTGGTGGCCATTTTTGAAACATAACATTGCTTTTATTATGTCTTATTGTTATACCTTTCAATAAATTAAGGTTGAACACCCAAATACATTTGGTTTATGTCATCCTTTCTCAATGACCATCTATAAATGGGATGAGGTGTCTATGGATTTAATCATAAATTTATCATTGAATCCCAAAGGGAAGAACTCTGTATGGATTGTGATTGATCGAATAACCAAGTTGGTCCATTTAATTCCGAATCAAGACACCACAAAGGTCGTATATTTTGGAAAGATATATGCCCAGGATATTGTGATGTTATATGAGGTTCCCTCTGCTATTATTTTGGATTTGTAACCCTGGTTTACCTCTTAGTTATGGAAATACCTCTAGGAATTATTGGGTTCTCAAGTTAAATTGAGCATGTCTTACCACCCTCATAGAGAAAAGCTAACATAACAAGTAATTAATATCTTCTTGGATATGATATATTCTTGAATCATGTACTTTAGAGGCTCTTTGGATAACTATTTGGGACTGGTTGAGTTTTCTTATAATAATTTTTTAAGTTATCAACTAGAATGGATCCCTTTGAGGCTTTTTATATTTGACTATGTAAATCACATATTTATTAGTCTGAGGTGGGGGAGGTTTCTATTTTAGGACAAATAATTTTATATAAGACATTGATAAATATTGATATTTTTCATTAATGACTAGATATGACTCTATTTTAACATAAATATTATGTGTATTGTTGGTTTTGTAAACTAGAAATTATAATAGGTTAATGGGTGTTCTTGAAAGTTTCATCTTGGTTGGATCAATATTGGCTTAGGAATCATGGGAAATTAACTACGAGATATATGGAAACATTTGAGACCACTGAGTAGATTGGAAAGGTGTATTAATATTTATATTTTCCATCTTATTTTACTCATTTACACGATATTTTCCATGTGTCTTAGTTTAATAAGTATAATCATAATCCCTCTCATGTTTTAAGCTTGGAATAACTTGTTTTGAAATTGGATATGTCATTAATTGAATAACTAGTTTAGATTGATGATTATCAGGAAGGGAGTTTTCATGGGGAATAAATTCTTTTTTGTTTGAGGATTTTTGTTGTATATAAAACATTCTCATGAGACGTGGGAATGAGAATCAACGATGAGTGTGAAATGACCTCATCTTCTCTTTTATCAACTTTCTTCGACCTAAATTTTTTAGGGTAGAAATTTATATAGTTGTGGGATTTATCACATCTTTATGAAACATTCAGTTAAATGTAATCATTTATTTAGAAAATAATTCCTTTTAGACCATTCTTGGGATATTTTGTGAAGTTTTTAGGATATTTTAGAATTTTCAAGGTATGTGTATAGAGTTTACATGGCCCAAAGAATCTTTATAGCATTCCCACTAAACTATTCAGTTTATGGTGGTTTGTGATGATTATTTTCACACAAATGGTGCATGGTTAGTAAAAAAATGAGACCGAAATGTGTATCTATTATGATTTATAGAACATGGAACACTGTTGGAATATATTTTACCAAAATGTGCATCCAAAACATGTGACAAAAATTAATTAATACAAGAATTTATTTTTGAAATCGAAACACCTCCCATTACCCTCATTCTTTATCCTACGACATATGATCTCCTCCTTATGACTTACACTTGTAGATCCATTCTAATGGGTCTTGAGGATTTATATCTTATAAATTAAATGTACATATGTTTTATTCACTTTTCTTCCTCATTCTTCTAGATATTCTCTATATATCTTGAAAGAAACCTTAGATTAGGGATGTTATGTCTAGATATAGGGTTTGTGTCATGATGTAATGTGATTATTTATTATATTGGTTTTTGGGAGAGTAAGAATATATTAGATCCATTTTGATTATTGTGTAAACCTTTAATTACTTTCATATTATGTTTTCCATCTTTTATTTCTTTGGCCTCGAGATTGTATAATCCAAATTTCTTAATATGGGTTTTATAGATTAGGGTCTTTTATTGATATCTAGGAGACCTATTTCTATTTGGTTATGGATCTCATTTAATTGTTTTGAATTCTATGTGTTTGTGGTATGTGGTTTCATAAAAAGTCCTTATTTTATAAACCTACTTTCTTCCTCATCATATGTCAATTGCATAATTATCATGAAAAATGATTTATGATTTATTAAAATGTAGTTATATTGGGTAATTTTATGAAATGGATTTCCTTTTTTTGGTGGTATTGATGAGAAAAGATTTCAAATTATGTTTTATTTAGTTTTTAGGTATTCTTGATTATTTATGTGTAAAATACACATTTAAATGATTAAAGACTTGAAAATAAAAGCCTACATATGTGGACTGTTGTTCAAATTTAAATCCTCTATGTATGGGCTATGGAACATGAGAACCTAGGGTTATTAAGAGGGGGATATATTCGGGACAAGCACACTAGGATGGTTTGTATCTACCTGGTTTGTATTTATGCTAGAACTCGAACTAAACTTGGTTATGAAAGAGGGTTCACTTATCAGGGTGTTTCCCTAATCCCTATGCCCTTTTTCTAGGGATATGTGTGCACGTATACATTTGATCACTAAGGTTTTAGGATCTTAGACAACAATGACCTAATCTACCCTTACACTAGTTTGTATGGTGCTCATTTTGGAATATATTTTCATAAATACCTTGAGAAACATTTTGATCGAACATGATTTGAAAATAAAATTGTTTCTTTATTTATAAATGATTTATTAAAGTATACTAAATAGGGTGGGTTTCCATGTTTTATTGAAAAATATGTGAAGTTGTTTCTCATGCCATATTTTTTATTAAATGGTAATAATTGTATTATTTTACAAATACTTTTTATAAAACACTTCATGGGATACTATGGGAATTGATTTTATTAAAACCTATACATACCTTTGGGTGATTGTAGCTCTTTATTTATCTAATATAGGTAAATCCAAGGTGACTCATAGAGGTAGTGGGTATCTGTGTTAGTAGGGTGTGGGAGTTTAGTGGTGATATGGTGGGATGTTGACCCTTATATCACATGTATATGGGTTTTTTTGGTCTCAGATAATTTGGTTTAACTATTTTGGATCAAAATATTCATTACCTGGTAATATTTATCTTCTTCTATCATAATTTTTATTGGAATGTTTTATTTCTATCATATATGCCATTTTTTTATTTTTTACTTTACTATGGATGAGAAATTTCCCAAAGGTAGTTCTTAATGCCTAGGTGATTGTCTCTAGCCCATGGGGATTGGGAATTACCTTTGAGCCTGTCCAAATTCCAACTTGGGTGTCCGGTTTAGTGATAACCTAGGTTGATTCTTGACAACTATACCCATTACCTATGAAATAATGGTTCCTACTCTACTTAGATAAGGTACATCTCCACCTACCTCGATTTCCCACTCTCTATCTAGAACATTCTCCATTACCTAAATGATGTCAGAGACACCTACCTCAGCTAGAAGTCAATGCGATATAAAAAGAACATATGCTAATCCAATCCAAAAATAATGTTGAAACTCATAATATCCAAGACTATAAAATCCCAAAAATACACACATCCCCAAACCACTATCAAACTTGCGATAAAATTTTGAACATGATCTAAAATCTTCCCAAAAGGTGTATCAAACATTAAAAACCTGAGGGAAAACTCTATAGTCAACCCAAAAATAGACACAAATTTGTAAGAAATAAGGTAATGTGAATAATTAGTATCAAACAAAGCTATCGAATGAATTAAAGAAATATAAACCATACCTCTCACAGTCAAAGGACCAGTGAATCTGTTTGATAGATACCGGTCCGAAGAGTAATCATGGCCTACCTTAGATAGGCTGCCCTACCCTCATGATACTTGAATCACTCATAGGATTGGACCCCAATGAATCTTTTATATTAGCTACTTAGACCCTTGATATCTCCCCAGGATGATCATATAAATTTTCCCTACTATATGTCTATGGTCTACCTAACCAAGACCTCAAGTGCTATGTATATCCTACACCTCAACCCATACCTGACTAGTATATCCTCAAACAAAATCATTTAAGATGTACCATTCTACTACATGAATGATAATCTCTATATTTTCTTGAACACATATTATGGTAATTCCCACACTACCCACATAGAAAACACATAGTTGGGATCCCACCTAGAGTTGGAAAAAGAAAATTCCTACCCTACCTTGATTGCCTATCACCACCCTAATATGTCACCTTAGACCACATATTTCTTCCACTATAATAGGAACCTACAATATCATTAAGAACACTACCACTTGGTCTAATGAAGAAAGTAGGAGTACCTATTATGTTGTCCTATGATTAGGCTTTATCAATGATGAGATCCTTATGAACCACATTTGAGTATGAGGCCAAGTTAAATTTCCAGAAGTCACACCTAAAATCTGGATGAAGGCTGATATTAATATAACGACCCATACTTTACATACATTGATATTACATCATAATTGAAGCATAATTATTACAACATATAACAAAACCATGAAAGGACCATATAGGTATAGTGTTTTTAGAAACTGGGAAACATAAACAACTGGTTTATAAAGCATCTACATTGTCTCCCATTTATTTCATCATATCTAGAGTCCCTTTTGGAATATCCTACTTAATAAAATTATTCCTGACCTGGGGAATGAAAACATACAAAAGGGTGATCTCAAATGCTCAGTAAGGGTAAACAAAGGAAATATCAAACACATAATATTCATAAGAGCATAACATTTTGGAAATCTAAACCTGTAAAAGAGATCATAATTTCATAACATGGGATAAATCATAGTAGTGAAATGTAATCCCAATAATCATAACTTGAAACTTTATGGAATACACACATAATAATATAGAATCATTTCTTAGTATTCAAGACTCATTTCCAAGACTATCTTAGCGGACAAAGTCCATTTTGGAACCGAGTTCACTCCTCGTTTCAGTCATGTTTCACTGAATCGGTTTAACCTGCCATTCCATCCATGTCTATCTGATGAGATATAAATCTTTACCCAATGAATTGGAGGGAGATATAGGTCCCACCCATCTCATAATGATACCATTTTATGTGTTCCACAGGATCATAAATCATACATCATAGCATAACCCATGTAATAAAAATGGGATTCTTAAACATCATGATCATCATAAGATAAAAGGACATCATAAAAATAATTCCATCATAACATAATCAATTCAATTTAAAAATAGGGATAGAAACAGAACCCTATATTATCTTAGATGGAAAATAATTTTGATAAAATACTTGAACTCCATTCTTGAGGAAAATATCCTTTCCACTTCAAATTTTTTTCCTTTCTTAAAATGTCATACAATTTTAAACTAAAAGAAGTTGATTAAAAATAAAATTGAAAACTTGTAAAGGAATCTTCATGAAAATAATGCTCTAAAATTACATTCAGGCCATATAAGTTAAAAAAAACATTATTCTCGTACTTTGGCCGGAAAATTCAAAAAGTACCTCGTACTAAAAACGACAAAAGATTCCTTTCATATATTTTACTAAAAACTCACCAATGGGTAAAATCAGATTTAAACAATTTTAGGTGGATGGAAATAATATTACATATTTAGGAAACATGGATGTGGATGATAAATATTCCCCAATAAATTCTGAAGTATAAACAATCTCGGATAAAAATGAGATTGTGATATTTTCCCTTACCTTAGATCCGATTTTCTTCGTACGTGTCCGAACCTCCTGTATAATGATTTAAATAATGTTATTGACTTATTCCATAATCGTAATCATTGTTATGATATCATAAATGGTCATATTCTTAGCTTCTTAATAGTAATATTTCATTGTTACTTGTTATTCAGGTGTTTATTGTTTTTTTGTTCTTATGCGTGTTTTGTCAAATAAATTCTTATTATTATTTTAGGTTATAGATACCTCATTTACAGAATGGTATTAGTGTAATATATATCATACTTATTCATTCAATTCATTTATATAATCATTAAGCATTGTATATTATGTAAAACGAGTTGCATCACATCGTGGAGACGGTAGGCCGTACGTACGCACGAGCGATGATATCATTCCCATGATCGTGGAATTGTATTGAAGTGTATGTATACTATTGAAGAATTAATATCAATTTACAATAATCATATATAGTTATTATTTACACCATTATTCCCATCCAAGTATGGTGGTGGTGGAAAACAGATTACACCACGGCATGGAGATGGTATTCCGTATGTACGCACGCGCAGTTATTTCGTTTTAGGTAGGATGGATAGAAGGTTAAAAAGGGTTGTTTCATATTTATAATAATATATCAGTATATGAGTGAAACTTATGTTATTACTTAATAATGAAACAACTAAAGAAGAAGAAGTAGAAGAAGAAATAAAGTTGAAAGAATCAGTAACAGATATTACCTCTTCTTCGATACGCCTCTTTAAAACCTCCTCTTAGGGCACTAAACTTTGTCTCCGAAGAATACAAGGACCTCTAGGATGTTTCTATGGAAGTTTAGAAGAGAAATTGTTAGGGTTTGGGTGAGATTTAAGGCTCAAAGTGGTGTGAGGAGGAGAAGAAGGAGGTGCCCTTTTATAAGGGAGGAGAGGGGCACCTTAGGAAAACTTAAAATATTATTTTATTATTAAGTCATATTCGATTTTAAATAGTTCCAAATTGATTTATTTCTAATCTAAGATGGGTATGGGTCGAAATAATATCAACCAATTCGTTTTAGACAAGTTTAGGGTACTATTTTGACCTTATCATTTAGATTTAACTCTAAGTTAAATAATTTAACTTTTACCGTGTCTTCTTGTTTTCTTACACTATAAGGTTAATAAACATACTATAACAAGCCAAAAGAACCCCAAGTTGTTAAATATTAATATATATAACCTTGTCTAAGTCATTAGCCCGAACCTTAGAATTTTAGGAATAAAATAACAATTAATTATATAATATTTGTTTTAAAAACTATTTTATGTCAATTTTGACACTATTTGGTACTTGATTTTTGTGAAAATCATAACAGAATGATTAGTTTGATAAAAGTTAATTTAATAAATAATAAAATGTCATATTATCCTATAAAATTAGTGTAATTCATAAAAAGTCTAAAATTACATTTATTTTTGTATTTATAATATCAATTATGTTAATATTTCCTTAATAAGCTAATTACTGCATCATCATTGTGTCATAAATAAATTAAATTATTTAAAGCCTAAAAACTATAAATAAAATATAATTATTTAGTAAATACTTTTATATTTATAATGAATATTTATAGTCGAATTTATCTTATTTATAACCCTATATTAAAAATGATGTAGTTATTTAAACTTTGATTTTAACTATTTTAACCCTTCTTTAAATAAATTAATAATAAATGTCCTAATCTAATCCAAGTGGTCCTAAATGGTCATATTTTATTCCTAAGGTTGTGTTTGGTCGAATTAAACTTACAAAATAGAATTAGGACATGTGTTAGGGTAATAATAATATCATTTTTACCCTTAATTACCCTATTTACTTTTAACCGTGGTAAATAAAAGTAAAAAGTTACTATTAACCAAAAATTATTTTCATCTCATTGAACCATATTTTAGTCCTTGATATTAACCTTGCCTCTCGGATTTTCAAAATTCCACTCACAGAAGCGTTAAAATGAAGTTTTATGTAAATTTTCAAACTCTCCTAGGAGGTGGGTAAAAGACGGTGAAAAGTTCAATAAAATTTTTATATGTCTAAAATTATTATAAAATGACTCCAATGAATTACATTAAACTTATATAGGTATTATATATCAATAATCACATAAATTTAAATAAAATAAATAATTATTTAAATAAAAAGTCAGTTTTTTAATAGTAACACAATGTTTTCACTATTCATCAAAAATTGAATGTTTTCAGAAAAATTACAAAAATTCATCCTAGGATAATTTCGATATTCTGAATCCAAAAATAACATCCATTTTGAAAGATAAAATTTATAAAATTTCAAAAAGTGGGTATTACTATTCATAACAACTAGTTTTAATAATATTTTAATAGCATATCGTTGTTTAGTGAAACTTGGTATTGCGTACAACACAAGGTATCGAGGAAGGTCGCAATTGCGTGTAAAGCAAGCCAAACTAGTGTTATAGTGAAAGATTCCTTTGATGATTTATATAACATAAAAACAAAAAATTTCTCATAAATATCTCAGGTGTTACAATTAAACCTCCTTGAATTTTGAGCCTCATTCCAAGATAAAAATAGAGAAAAGAAAATTAGATTTCCAATATGGGTCATGTAGTCATCCATAGACATCACCCCTACTGGATATCCATAAACTTCTAAGCTTATCTATACTTAATGTCTTTGGAAAGAACTACTTTAAAAATACGTCCATAAAATATTCCCAAAATATTCCTTCATGTTTCCAATCCTGAATCATAAATCCCTACCACCTCCTGGTTGGTACTTGTTTCATATAAGCTACTAGCTTCACCTGATGGTCATAAAATATCACCACAAGCTCAAATAACACTGCAATAATATCAATCTAGTTCAAAGAATCCCAAATAGAATCCATCCTATAGAAATTTGGAGTGTTCTTATGATGCAAGTATGAGGTAAAATCCACTATAATAGGCCCTCCCCAATGGGAACCTCCACCTCCCACTAACATGATATGTAAAACACTTGGTTGAAGAAGCTCCACTGCTTAGACTATAAGTGCACCATCTGAATAATGCCCAACTTAATCCTCCTAAACATCTGGATGTAAAATTGACACATTCCTCACTTTGGGAGTGTCCTCACCTAGATCCATTGATGGCACCAAATGATTTCAATGAGGTGGAATTATCTAATATTCCAAATTAATACTCCTAAATTCCCTAAAAATATGGAATTTTATAAAGTACATGATCAAATAATAACTATACATACACATAATGATAATAAGAAACACACTCTAGATAAATTAATCAAATGTCACCAATAATTTATTTAGGAAAACACTGAATACATTATTACTATAATTTAATTAATTTAGAACTAACTAAACCACAATTAATTATGAACATGATATGAGAACCTACATGCCTGTATATATGTTTCATGAACTCACCCGCTCATACAAAAATGGATAATATAAAATACGATAAACTATAATAGCACAACAATACTAAAGAAACAACATGAAACTATAACAACAAAAACAGTAAAATAATATTAGTACCATGGTTTTAATAACCTCAACCCCAGTATCCCAATGTTGGTGGTTACTTTATTACATTATCATAAGATATAAGGACTCAAATCCTAAAGGACTGAATAGTATAGTAGTTTTGGAAAACCAGGTTCATATTATAATCTTACATTATAATTTAAAATATAAAATATAACATGGTGAATCCTTTGAGTACACCATTATTATCCTAAATTAATCCTGAATATCAACCATGATAAAATTATTGGAATCTTGGGGAAAATTAAAACATAAGAAAGGGATGATCTTAAATTCTCAGTAAGGGTTAAGTACAAAAGATTCTATCTTAAATAAAAAAACAATTACGGCAAGGAAAAAA
The DNA here is from genome assembly GCA_963277665.1 of Viscum album. Taxonomy (NCBI): domain Eukaryota; kingdom Viridiplantae; phylum Streptophyta; class Magnoliopsida; order Santalales; family Viscaceae; genus Viscum; species Viscum album. Next base: position 1,872,591,406 of record OY728150.1, on the reverse strand, counting down.
ACTGAAACTCATGCCATTAAATCAATAACTTGATCATAATATGGACGAAATATAATATGGTTAAATAATTCCATATAAATTATCACATGAGATATATATCTTAACCATGGATAATCCATTAATCAAATAATCACATGGAAATAAATAATTAATCTCATAATGATGGAATGCATAATGGCGGTCATATGAAACTTATTGTCGAGGCCTTGACCAAGAAATTTGAAAATAAATGGGTAAGGCATCAGACATAATCCAATGTTGTTTGTATTATGAGGCCTATTAATGTATCTAATAGATATAGAAGTTCCCACCATTCACTTAATAAGTCCCATTAATTACTCACCTAAATAAGTAATACAGCTGGACAAATTAGTAACTATCCATATTGGAAGAACTAGTCATATGAAATATCAATACTTCCCTAATAAAATTGATCATAAAACATCCTAGTAAATTTGATGTTTTTTGTAATTAGAGTAAATAATTAACATAATATTGAACAAATAATTTTAACGTTGATGAAAATACTTTAAATATGCTATTTGAATATTTCTTGAGGAAAATACCCTTTTTTACTTTGAAAGTCACTTATTTTTAAAAAACCGCACAATTAAAAAAGAAAAAAATTTCTTTGAAAATAACATTTTAAACTTGTAAATTATTCTTTAAATAATTAATGTGTCATGGTAACATGAAAATTATCTCATTTTTTATAAGTTAAACAAATAATCCTTCCATATTTTTTTTAGAAAAATCACAAAGAACCTTGTTTAAAAAATAAAATAAATATACATTTCAAACAATTTTCCAAATGGTAAAAATGAGTAAAAATGACTTTAAAAAACAATTGGAGGATAGTAAAAATATTTTTTTAAACAATTATTGAAGACATATACATGTAAGAAAAATATAGTTTTAAGGGAAAATTTTAAAAAATATTTTTTTAAAGAAAGTTCCCTATAAATATTACATTATTGAAGTGGGAATTAATTAAATGAATGGAATATGGAAAAAATACGAGGTAGACAGGCTTTTCCCTGTACACGGTTAGCTATGCCCGAGCATAGCTTATTACCAACTACCGTTCGTCCTATCCCTGACTACAACTCCAAATAGTAAGTCAAAGAAAAAAACTCCCTTTGATACCACTTTGTAACGTCTCGGACCCGGGTGCCACGCAACGGGTGCCCCGAGCCCGGTTCACCATGTGACCTCAACCACATTTTCCCGAATGCCAGAGGCTGCCGAATAGTAGCGAGGGCCCATGTCTGATAGAGGGGAAACTATGCCCTCATTTTTCAAAGTGTAGCGCAGCGGAATACATAATAAACATACAACAACACCAAAAACAGTAAATCATACACAACTGAAATAACCTACAACAGTGGATGTAACCAACAATATATAAATGATGATGCTACATGTTTCAAGTTCTAAGAAAACAACCTGAACATGTTATACATCAATGTATTACAACAAAATCAGAGTACAAAAAAATCAAAACAAACAGCTGGCAGTGGCATCGCGAGCCTAGGCTTGGTCCCATGCCTCATACTCCACAACAACAGTCAAGTACCTATATAAGGACTCTTGCCCCTATCCACACCTGCAGAAATGTAATATGTTTGGGCCGAAAAGCGTGACCCAAACAGGGTGTGAGAAATATATCCCAGTAGGCGCCCACCAAAGGCCCGTGCCCAAGTGCGTGTAATCATGCAACAACAATGTGAAATAGTAAAATGCAATAAAGTAAGAATTAATAAAAAGTAACTAACTTAACAATTAAATTGCCATTTTATTATTCATTTAATTTATTGATATACTAGAAATCACCATAGTGCATTTCTAAACAAACAGTACACGTCCTCAGACAAGAAAAACCTTACCCTCAGGTAAGCAGAATCCAACCCGCAGGTATTGCCCTTAGGCGTAACAGAAATTGCCCTCAGGCGTAACAAAAATTGCCCTCAGGCATAGGAAGTGTCGCCCTCAGGCAGAGAAGTCAAGCCCTCAGGCCCAAAAGGTTTCCCTCAGGCAAAATACTACATCCCTCGGGCTAAATAGTGCAGTGCCCTCAGGCTAATCACAACAACTCCCTCATTCTAAATACAACAATTCTTTCAGGCTAAACAGGTAACCGGGCCATGCCCAACATGTAAAAAAGTAGTAACAAGCAATTCCTCTCAAGGAAATTCTATAATTACTAATTTGAAGGCATACCCTTGGGTATCCTGGCAAAATGGCTAAATAGTGGAACACACCCCTGGGGTGGTTCCGAATCCAAGAAATGATCCCAACAAGCATTTTATTATCATAATTTAATCACCTATGCAATTCTAGGAATTAAATATGGAAATTGCCTCAGCCACACGACACCCCATCATGGGTTCGTGGAACGAAAACGCAAAAAAAATGCACGACAGTTGTAAAATAAACACAAAGCCACCTACCTTATATGCCAACGAGCATTATACACGAACGCCGACTCCCGAAACGCCCAAGAATGACATAGATCTGACGAAGAACAAAATCCAAACAAACATAAATAACTTCCCCTCAGGAAATAATTGGTAAGAACGGTACTAGGAGAGGAGAGGGCTTACCCGTGCGGTTCCAACGGGATCATCCGAGGCGGAAACCGATTCTAGACGAACCCCCAGCAGATCTTCAAATGTCCGACCGTTCTCCTTGGCTCCAAAATGGCTCAAACTGCTCCTCTGCCAAATGAGGAGGCTACTGCCTGTTTTAAGCCAAAAAAACAAAGTACACAGCATGTACTTATGAGTACACGGCGTGTACTTCTTTCATTTACCTGTTCATTTGTTGGCACCACCACACTGTTCATCCGTCGACCTGAGTACACGACATGTACTCCTGAGTACATGGCGTGTACTGTCACCCAGCTGGTGGCGACTCCACCGCCTTACTATTTAAGCCTGCCGACTGACTACACAGCGTGTAAGGTACCACTACACGACATGTAGTCGGTTCCTACACCCCTCATCGCCGACATGGCTACACGCCCCGTGTACTCATCCCAACACAGCCAAAAGTACACGATGTGTGGAAAAAGTACATGGCGTGTAGTTCCAAAATTTAGGATTTTTCCCCATTTTCCATATTTTCTCAAAAAACACTTAAGGAAAATGAAAAATAAGAATCCCGTACCTCAAAAATAAGAACCAGGTTCTTACAACTACTTCCACCCTATCAAGCACTGATAGTAAATCAAAAGAAAAAGGGTCCCTATAACATTTTTTGATGACCTGACCCAGATCAATAGGTTTGATTTGGAGGGACACATAGCCTCATGCGCTCCTCCCTTTATACAAGAGACTTTTGACCAACAATGAGGGCCTTCATGACTCCATGGTTAGACTATACTCTCTATATCAAGTTATAATCAGATTAACTCAAAACCAATAGCAATGATAATAAAATAATTTAATAAGAACTAATAAAATAAAAGTTAATAACATCATATTATGTAATATCAATATAGAATACAATAATTAGTACATCATATTAAAAACGGATCCCCACATGTGTTAGATCAATGTATATAAGATTAACAAGATAATAAAATAATAAACATGTCATCAATGCAATATATCACAGAGTGTGTCCAAATATTTCATTAATCCCATTCCACCAACATATACACTATAATATATCAAAGGGCCCTTACCACATAAATTTGGATCCATTGAAATAAATAAATAAATAAAAGGAATACTTATAGAGTCATCATACACTAACCAATTGGCCAAAATCTTTCAATTGTACCTACTTCGACCCCATAATGGAAGAGAGTGTCTATCGTGATCTCAATGAAAACAAAAAAAAAAATGAAAAAACCATTCCTTATCACTCACGACATGACCTCATCTTACACACCTTAACTATCCCTTATCACTAGTGGGAGGTCAATCCATACTCACCAAACCCTCCCTTCTCAGTCAATAGACGTCACATCATATCTCAAGACACACCAAATCACTGTACGTGGGCCCATACCTTAGAAATAACATAGTTGTAAACAAGAAACAATACTCATAAAACCCACCAGAAGCAAGGGGTATCATAACCTAAACACTTTCACCATGTTTCCAGATCATTCTATCCATAAATAAGACCAATAAACTCCCTAGATATTTTTTTATCTAGGAAGATATCCCTATCATTTCCCATAACGAAATATGGGTTTAAACCTCCACCAATCAAAAAACCAGTCGCTACCCATATAAAGGATTAACCACATCACTATGGAAACACCTAGTCACCTTGAAATGAAAATAAGTATCTTAATATATCTAAAAATTTACCCACATACAATTTGAGGCATACAACATTATAGAAAATCTATAAAATGGTAAATAATTCCTACCTCAAGTGTGGAGAATATCAACTTTCATGGAATTACACTTGATTAAATCCCGATGAAACAAAACACTAAAAGTATCCACAACTTTATCACATTAGGAATCTATGATGGGAAAAAAACAAATAGAAGAATAAGGATTCATATAGGTTATAAACAGCCATAGATTCCTTGAGAGAAACTTTTTGGAATGTGTAACATTTAAAATAATCATGGGAGTATAAGGGAGGATCCAAAATTTTCCAAGATAATCTCCCAAGGCCACCTATGTCATTAAAAGGTTGGGGGGAAATAGAAGAGAATGAAATAGTTTGTTTCAGATAATATTACAAGGTTGACCCTTAAAAAATCCATTTTCAAGTGTTTTTCATTGTGTGAGCATGTTGGAAATGGAATGATCAATTATAGACATAGGGTTTTCCCATATATTAAGACCATCATGATATGACTTATAGGTTTTGTATAGAGACTGAATCCTACAACATAATTTCAATGGTAGGGTTGGTCTGGTTCTCCCAAGACAACTACTGAGCCTTCCCAAACACTAAAAACTACCAATAATAATAAAAATGAATTAGAATAAATGAAATTTAAATTTAATGGACTTTGGATTTAAAGGTTAATTACAATTAAAATGTGGGTGTAACAATTGGTATGAGAGAAAAAACTTTCATTTGATGAATCTATCATCAAAGGTATCCAACCATGAAAAAAATTGAATTTTAATGGAGTTATATTATTTTATGGGTGTAACTATTAGATCTAGAATTATATAATGATATATTACCTACCATCTCTAGGGATTAATTTTTAATCTACTACCATACATGAATACATTTAAGTGACGTTTCAGAGCTATTGATAAATGAAGTAGATAGAAAATTACTCGATACAGATGGAAAAGATCAAAAGTTTTTATCTAGAGAGTTAGAAAAAAATATCTATATAGTGGTATTGAGTTGCACCAATTCCAAGTCCGTTTGTGATAAATTGGAAAATATATATAAAGGTAATATCAAGGTGTAAGAAGCAAGATTTAGGTTCTTAATTACAAGTTTGATAATTTTAAGATATATCTTGATGAGAATGTTGATGGATTATTTAATCATTTATTTGAAGTTATTAGCGATACATGGGTTTTTGGTGAAGATATAATGGATTTTGATGTGGAAAAGAAGATATTGTGATGGATTCCACTTCCTTATAACCCAAAATTTATATTTCTAGAAAAGAGAAATCTGGAAAAACTTTCATTGGATAATCTTAACACCAATTTGGTTTCCTATGAAATATGTGTTAATCAAGAAGGATACCCAAGTCTCTCAATTAAGAAGATGGAATTTAAATCCATATTGAATATTGAAATTACTAAATAAAGAGAAGAGGGTGAATATGTCAGTGATGGATTCTTATAACTTTAAAAAAGAAAATTTAAGAGATTTAAGGGCATGTTTGGAGGAAATCTTTCACCGGAATGATATCAATGTTGAAAAGTGGGAAACATCACACAAAGGTTTCCAAAAAATATTTAATGTTAAAGGATAATAATTAACTATTTATAATCAATATATAAAATTTCCCCTTAAAAGTGATTTCATATCAGTACGTCTATCCAACGATTATTTTCAATGAAAGAGACTAGTGATAAATGAAGATGAATATGATAAATATTATTTAGAGGATGAAGAAACTAAATTAAAGTTAGATAAATAATATTCCATAATAGAAACTATTGAAAAATAAAAATATAAATAGGATAATTAAAGAAACATGATGTTATTATTGACCTCAAGGTGGAACATGAAGAGGTTCTCAGGTCACCTAATATTCCAATAAAGAAAAAATAAAATATTGGTGATATATCAGAATAATATTCTAACTACATAGATAATATTGAATCTAATATTGATCTGTTGGGAAATAAAGTTGAAGAATAATCATCTAATCATGGGAGTTCATATGATAAATTATATTTCAAACTAAAAAAGGAATAGAATGAAAAATTTTTTAAGACCATAGTTCTCATTTATAAAAGAGATCCAACAGGTTTGAATCACTTGAAGAAGAAGTGGCTACCTTAAGAAGTAAATATGAATCTAAAATAATTTCAAGTTAACTAAAGTTAATACTTCATTTTCAATTTTTTGGATATAAAACTATTGGAAATGGAATATTAAGGAACTAAAGGTGTTGAATTTTTTTAATGATTAAAGACCTAGGAATATGAATAAAATTGGGGTTAGTTTTTATTTCAAGATATTTAAAATTATAACATTAGAAATTTAACAAAATGGGTAGAAAAATATTTGAGGAATAATCAATAAAAAATATGTTTCTCAAAATATAGATACATAAGAAGGGGTTAAGGTGGAAATATATTTGACCTTATAAAGTATCATTTTTATAGCTACAGAAGTCATAATATGTCCTTATGTAAAAGGAATAAGAGTTATTTAAAGTTATAATTACATAGAAAAAATAAAAATCAGAATGACTACATATCATTTAATATAGAGAATAAATAACTTCTAAGGATATTGTTTCAAATGTTCTAACATCAGAAATAAGGTTATCGATTCTAGATAAGGAATAAGTAGATATCATAATACTAGAAGTAATGGACTGATGTATACTATACAACCCAATGAAATTAAATTATGAAATAGGTTTTATCCACAAAAAATATGAGAATGATTATACTACCTATTCTAGAGAAATATTGTAGGTGACACCAAATACATCAAATTATTTCATCATCTATTGGATGTAAAAGAAGAATAGAGAAAAGAAACCTAGAAAAAATTATAATTAAATATATAAATAAAAATAATGAATAGATCCTTGATTGTGGGTATTCCTCACACATGAATGGGAATAAGAATCTGTTGAAGAATATGAATGGAAGGGTTGATGAAACTTTTTGTTTTTGAAATTATGGAGCTCTACAAAAAAAGGAAGCAATAAGACTCATTTTGATGATGATTGACTAAAGGATTAAAAATTTATTTACATGAATGATCTTAAACATAATATCTTATGTGTTAGTCATCTCTAAATATTGAAACACTAGGTTAAATTTAATTAAAAGGAATTCTTGATTAGAGGAACAATGAAAGACTCACTTTTGAGAGGCTAAATTGTAAATGGTAATCACTAATAGATGATATTAAGTAGAACACATTAATTATTACAGTGAAAGTGGAAAATAAATTACTTAAATAGAGTATATGACACATTAACCAAAAAAACATAGAAGATCAATCTATTTTAGGAGATGTAGTAGACATCTTAAATATGTGGTGTGATCGAGAAAATATGTGTGATGCAAAAATGTAAGGAAAAATGGTTTATAACCCTTACCAATAAAAGAAGAAAAGTCCATCCATCCTTCTCAACTTGATTTATACCGACACATGTGGTATAATTTATAAACTAGGAACATATAGAGAAAGTTACTCCATCCACTGCATAAATGATCATAGTTTAATTTATTTTATTATTTTCATTCCAAGTATGTGAGACATTATTAATTTAATTAAAAGGTATTGAAGAATATTTTATAATAATAATTGATTCTATATTAACATACTATGATCTGAAAATTGAATAGAGTAAACACACGTTGAAAAAAAAATTATCATGAGAAACATGACATTAAAAATTTAGTGTCGTAGGTAAGGGCCTCACAACAGAATTGGGTTGTGTAATGATGAAACTGAAGGGTGAATAATATTTCCAAAACACTACTTATTGAGTTTGTAGTCTCTCATAATTTTTAAAATTAGGTACCATGAGTTTTTGTTTATACTCAAAATCAGAAATTTTAAAACCACATAGTGGAAATAACACCATGTGATATGTGTCATAGAAGGAATCCATTACTAAAACACTTCTGTGTTTTTGAAAAATGATGTTATATTTAGAATAAGGAAATAAATATAAATATAGAGATAAAAAATATGGATATTTTTTGGCAGATTAATGGAGTAAAGATAATAAATTATTCAATAAAAATATGAACAAGATTTTGGAGAGTAACTATGTTAATATTATCAAGGAAATAGAAGGGAGGAAATATTATAGTATAAATCTAGATGTATTATGTGGAAAATATGAGGAATAAAATCAAAATTTAAAGGCTATATAATGTTATTAAAATGATAAATGATAAGAAGCTAAGAGAGAATAATAAATAAGTACTAAAGGAGATCAACCTACACCCAATATGATAAATAAAAGAATAGATATTTACCCCTCCATTATAATTGGAGGTAAAACTACACTAGCTCAAACATGAAGAATAAGGGTCATATAACATGCTGATCTCTTATCAATAATAGTTCTATTATCATTTTAAGAAGATATTAATGATAATTAATGTGATAGAGCTACATATGAGGATTTGGATTATATTGAGAAGAACCAAACCTAAGATCTTATATAAATTTTAAAACATCACAAAGTGATGGTAACCAAGTGTGTCTTTAATAATATACTTAATATGAATATTAGTGAAATTCAAAATAAAGGATGGATGGTGTGTAAATGAAAATAGATTTAAGGAATATATATTAAATTAAATGTTTCACCAATGGCCTGACTTCTATCAATCAGACTCTTACTTGTAGTGGAAATAAAAATTGGGTTCATGATTTTCTAGATGTATATTAAAAGTTCATTTTTGAATGATGTAGTCATGGTGGAATTTTATATTGAAAAAATATTAGGTTTCATAATCATAAATGAATAAAAAGGTTGTGTAGATAGGGGATGTAATTGTATAGCCTGAAACATGTGTCATGTGCATGGTATATTCTACATGAAACATATTTGAAAAAGATTTAATTTGAAAGAGGTAGTGTCAATTGAAACCTTTATTTAGTGGAATTAAATTGATTTTTTTATATATGGAGGATATAATATTTAGTGGAAGAAAACTAAAATTATATTTTAATCTTATGAGGTCAGAATTTAAGATATCTAAGATAAGAAAACTTACGTATTTCATAAGGCTGAAAGTGATTCATTGAGAAGGGTGCACTTTCATCCCTCTAGTAATGTAAGCTCATAAACTATTGAAAAAGTTTGAAATGAATGATTCAAAACCAATTACAATTATGATTGAAGTTGGAACCGAGATCGAGAATAATGATTATAGTAGGTTTTACATCCCACTTTATATATATAAATTAGTTGACTTTTTTTACTCGACAAAACCTGGATAAATATCACTTATGAAACTTTCTTAGTAGATCAATTATATAGTAGTATAAAGGATTAATATTTAACAATAATTAAATTAATTATGATGTATGTATAAGTAGCTCTAATTTTAATATTGTTCTTTGAAGTAAGAAACAAATATAAATTATTGTCTTTTTTATGCTGATTGCCTGGTGATGTGTTGGACTAAAAACCCACAAGTAATAGTGAAATTTTAATTAGAGATAAGAGTTAGATCTAGATGAGTAATAAGTAATAATGTATATACCACAACAACAAAAACGAAAAATATATTTCATAAATCAATGTATGCACTTGAATATTATGGATGAAGTAGCTATTGGAGGATATTATTGAAAAATATGCACAAACAATGGTGATATTTTGTGATGAAATAGTGTTATTAAAATCACTAAAAATATTATGAATCACTCATGTACGATACATATTGAAATAATATATCACTTCATGTAGTAAAAGGTGCACAAAGGAGTGATTAAATTGGAGTTTTATGGTGCTTATGAACAAGTGGTAGGAATCATGACGTAACCATTGTCCATTCTAGCATTTGAGAAGCATCGGTTGAATATTTTTATTCAAACACCTATTTAAATATAATTAGATTCAAATTATCCCCTATCTACATTGGTTATAGTGTTTTTATTTGTTTTTTGTGTGTTTTTTTTCTAAAGGTGGTTATATCATGTTTGGAGTAATTAAAAAGGGGGGACTTAATCCATGAAGACTTGAGAATAGTATGAAGAATAATTTAAATACAGGGGAAACATTTTAGAAATTTAATATAAATATCCTTAACTAATGAATTATTAGAAACTTTGTTAAATGAAAATTTCTTGGAATTTGGATCAATAGTTGTTTTAGAGGCATATTTAAGATCAGTTCTGAAATACAGAACCCTGTTAAATTTTGTTGTGAATGGGTGGGAATAAAGGCTTGAGGATCTGTGAAAGGATCAAAAATAAAATCAAAAGGTTTAAAATGTTGGGAACATAGATTATATTATTATATTTATTATTAATTGGGTTGATTAAGATTATTATGGAATTCATAGAGATATCTATGTATAAGAGTTTCCTTGAACGAGTAAGAGTCACTTGATGAAGATCAGACTTTCAATTTGACAAAAGAAGAACTCTTACTATACTCTTAAGGGTCTCCTAGAATAAATACCTAAATAATTAACAAATTCCTAGAGGTTTTATTGATATATTAATAGTCACTCTCAAAGTGTTTAAGAGTCATCAGGAAGTATACTAATTCTTTATATGGGTAATTATAAAAAACATAAGGGTTACTAAGGTTTTTTTTATAAGGGTAGCCTAATTCATAAGAGAAACACAAAGAAAATATAAGGGTCATTGGATTTTTTTAAGGGTGACCATGATTCATAAAGGTAAACTAGAGAAGACATTAGGTTATCTTGAGAATTCATAAGGTCCATTATTCCAGATATAATAAATTTATAAGGCTCATTTTGTCCAATATACGAGTAAATTTTTATTGAGTAGTGGAAAAATATAAAAGGGATAAAAATTGTAAGGATCATTCAAGGAATCAAAATAGTTTCCAGTACAGTGCATAAGGAAAAACACTTAGTTATTTTTGGTGTAATCCCAACCAAAATATAGTGAATAGCTTAGTAAATTACAAATCATATTTCTAATGATCATGATATTATGGAGGGGATCATGATGAGATTAATGGTAAATCATGATATAGTATTTTTCTTGATTTAAAATGAATGATTTGTGAAAATATAATTATATTTAGATATCCTTTCATGAATATTTTTTTTCTACATGCATGGATGGATTATAAATCATAGAATATAATTGACAATTTAGTGATGTGAGAATAAGGAAACTCATAGATTTTGTATAAGTGTAAAGACCATGATATAAGAGGGGGATCCTGAGTATAATGGATAATTAAATGGGAAAACATATACTTGAATTTTAATAGAGTAAAAACCATGATTTTGTTAAATTCTTTTATAATATTTATATAAAAAACAATATAATGAAAAAAAATTAGCAAAAGGATAAGAAGAATGGGATACCACTGTTATAATTGGTGAACCAAGTGAGAGTGGAAACTCGTGGACAATAACTACATTAAATATTTGGTGTTAGAGATGGAACATAAGGAAAATGAATAAACCCTCACTATATTTAGTGTTACCATTCTATTTTTAAATAAAAATTATAAGCGATCCGTGTTTATTATCTTTTGTTAATACTTGGATTAAAGTAGTGCACAAAGGTACAAGAAGATTAAGTGTTCCTAGGATTGATAGTACACCTTTCCTAAATCATTGTATTAATTTTTATGAGTAGTATTACCTCTTGGAATTTCAACCCTATATTGGTGTATTCTCATTGGATTCTCCCTTAGTGGATAAACTTTTAAAAACCATATGTTTTCATATTAATTTTTCTATATTTGGATATTGTGTGTGTGTATAAAGATTAAAAGATTCATGTTACTCCTGTTAATGGGAGGGAAATATCCCAAAAAGAAAAAAAATCAATTCATAGAATAATTCACGCCCTCTTAGGGTGTGATGGTTAATGGTTTTAACAAATATATGCAACCTATAAGAATAAATGTGTGTATTTTTTTCGTAACAATTGGAAAAAAATATAACACATAGTTTAAGGTTATAGAGTTTGGCCCAAAAGTGCAGTTATATATATATAAGTGATGGTAATATTGTCTCGATGTGGATAGTGAGATCAATTTCAGTATAAGTAACCTTTATAGGAGTGATTCCAAAAAAATGAAGGTTTTGAGAACAAAAAGTATTTTAATATCATTGATTAAGGGATAATGGGTAATAGAGATTATAGGTTGAGATATTGGAATTTGGAAAATGTGAGATGATAACGATCTTATTAGGGTAGCCTCCAACCATATAAAAATGATGGGTATACTATTATACCACTAAGTAAAAATATTTTGGTTCATCATTAATGAAATTTAAATGAAAGGTTACACTATTCTTCAATTGGTGGCATATAAGGTTTGAGGATATTTACAATGGGATAGAGATATTCTCTTGGTTATTTATAGGCAGACTGAATATATATTGTATATACCATCCCCATAGTAAAGGGTACTCATTACTATTAACCATGGATGGTTTAAAATAATTCAAATAATAAAAAAACAATGTTTAGTATATAAAAATTGAATGTTCAATGTTATTTGGAATATCTTGACTTAAAGTTGATCATATCATATTTTCGTGATGTTTTAAGGGTGTATAAATAAATAAGAATTTATGTCTGGGCTCAGGACATGTGATATAGATGTTACTAAGTAATATTTGAAAATAATATCTATGCCATAAATAGTTCTATGTTATGGAGTTTCTACACATACATGAATAATTTTAAGAGAGGATAAGTTATCCAAGAATAGTTTTATGTAAAAAATATTTACATGAATCAAGCGCCCACATACTAGTATAGTGGGAAAGATTTTTTTGAATTGGTTTAATATAAGGGAACATAACATCACTATACATCCCATGTGAATTGAAATATTTCCACACATAGTTTAAGGATATGCATGTTATCTATTGAGATATAGATCATTCATAGAAGAAAATAATATGTTATAATGGGACACCATAATGAAAGTGGATAGAATCTGAACATGAATGAAGTGGAGTCTAAGCACTATGGTGAAATAAATTGCGGTGTTAAGGTGAAAGATTATTGTGGGGTCTATTATATGTAATTAAGACATCACTAAAAACCCTATTGAAATAAGAATCAAGATACATGCAGTTATGAGAAATGAGTCTCCACATAGATCAGAATCATTCATGAGGGAAGGGTGGATTAATGGTGGAAAAATGTTTTGGTGATAGGAAAAGAGGATCAATATCCAACATGAATTGGTAAGAGTCCCACCACTAAGGTAAAATGGGGAATGATTTGAAAATTAATGATTTATTCTGGGTTTGATATTTGTGATTTAGACATCATTATATATCCTATACAAACTAAATTCAAGCTGCACATAGTTCTATGGGAAAGGGAATCATGTGATTTCCAAGTGTTTTTTCAATTATGAATACCAAACATGAATTGGTAGGATATAGGATATATATTATTATATATATCTGGTTCTTAAGTAAGTGAATCATGTTATATAGACGTGGTCGGTACATGTAGTTTATGGTCATATAGGTCGGAAAAGTATACCACATAGTTTTGAGGTCATATGGTAAGGAACTTGATGTCATGAAGTTTAATATATTATAGAAAGGAACTTAATTAATATAGTTTATAGTCTTTTTATAAGTAATTTTTTCATCATGTTTCTTAAAATCATGAAAGAAATACTTTTAAACCCCTCGTAAATTTTTATAAATCATTTTATAAGAAATATTGCACCAGTGAGAGGTGTAATAAACTCTCTATCATGGGTAATGAGGGGATATTTTCCATTAGAGTAGGCCTTATGTATGATTTAAGGACCTTACAATTTAGGATCTAGATTTTGAGGTTTCTTGTCACGTATCATTGGTGTCTTTGACTCTAATACTAAATCTCCTTAGATGAATTCTTACGGAAAACCCATTTTGTTAAAATCTCCTGCTACCTGATTCTAATAAACTAAAAGGTTACAGAATACATATAAAATTTCTCAATCAAGTTATTTTAATTAATAAAAAAGATATGATATTGTTCATCATCAATAATACATTCAAAAATATAAATTTAGAGTAAAGGTATTTGTACTTTATGGGTAAAAACTATATGTTTCTTATACATTAGTGAGTATGGGGTTGCATATGTGTATTACGAGTAGTGGTGTGATTATACCACAAAGCATGAAAGAACATGTCATAAAAAGAACTTACATACTTTAATTCCATTAACTAAATTTGTTTCTACAGAATCTTATTAAATGCTTCGAAATATCTATTTTCCATTTGAATATAACAAGATGAGTTATTAGCTTGGATGTTATACTTCAAATATTTCTTATTTAAATCAAATGAAAAAATAGTACAATTTTACATAAGTATTATGTGAGGCACAACATATATGGTGATGATGTTAGAATTTATGAAGTTGATTGTAGACTTTGTTCAAACCTCAATTAGGGGTAATTCTTTAACATATTTGGAGAAGAAGTCAATAAAAATAAATATGAACTCAAACATCCCGATAGTGGTTAGAGGGTTTAGACGCAAGAAATATATCCCCCATATATAAAAAGTCAAAATATATTTAATAGTGCGGAATAACCCTAGGGTTTGATGGATAATGAAAACATGTTTCTTGAATGTATGATACCTTTTTTTGAATTCCATTTAACTATGCATCATTGATAGAAAGAAATATCCAATCCTATTAATTGGGTGAAAGTGATTGATTCCTAATTTATGTGTGTAAATAGCTCTGGAATAGAATTCATATGTAATAGTATGGTTCTATTCTTCATAAATATATCTTAGAAGGACCCCATCAAATCCTAATTTTTAGAGAATTTATTTTTAAGAAATTAGGTTATAATAAAATATAAAATTTTCTACCCATATATGAATCTTCTAATTCTTGGATAGATCTTATAAAAGAGTGCCATTATAGAGATAATATATTATAAAATACATCTAATGTGTGGTGAACTTGTGAAGGGATTCTGATATAATTTAGAAATATATAAAACACTTGATATTTAGTATAGGAAGATAACCTCTAAGATCATTATCTCAAGGAGTATTTGGTTTATTCAAATTAACCTCTCTTTTTATTATATATTAATTTTTTAGAAAATTAATTATTATTTTTATTTTAATAAGTTTTAAAAATGAGGGGTAATAAGGTTAGTAGTGACCATTAAATAATAAAGAATAAAAAATGAAAGGGAACAATGTGGTGGAGACTCTATGGAGGGAAGGAAAGAAATTAGTAGGAAAAATTCAAGACTAAATAATATTTAATTAAATTTGGGTTGTCATAGTTTTAGATTGATGATTGATCTCAAACAAGAACATACATTATAGTGAAAGAAGTATGACAAAAATTGACTAAAATAAATCTTAAAATTGTTCCTATTACTTAATATAAGGTAATATAATTCTAAATAGACCCTTCCAACTTGTGCCATGGAGTCTTCTTGATACCTTGGAGAAATCCACAACACTTATCCACTCACAATTCACTATGTTGAGATGAACTATATTTGAAGGGAAGTAAAGAATTAAAATGAAGAATAAGTATGAAATAATTCTAATTCAAGGGATATCACCTCAGGATATAACTATAAATCGATGTCTTATAATCAATAAGCATGAGAAACAAAAAAAAAAAAAATCAAACTCAAAACCATAGTCTATATTTCTCCTAATGCCTAATAAAAGATGGTTAACCCTCAAATAATTGAGGTTTTTGATCACATTGAAATAGGTAAAATAGAGAATAAAATACATGAAAAAATAGAATATCATAAAACAAACAAAAAATATAATCATAATGAAATAAGGGTATAAAAAGACACACAAAACCTAATAGTAGTTACCATTAGAATTAACATGGAAATAAAATAATAAAAAGAAAATTAATATTGAAAAGTAATCCACCAAATGGAATTTTATTCATTTTTAGAATATATAAAAATATAGCCTTCAATTTGTAACAACGCAATATTTTAGAATATAATTCTCATTTAATAAATTGTAAGCATTTTATAGCTTTTTTGACATGCAACTCCGAGTTTAAAATGAACCACAATATATTATTATTTAAATATAACAATTATAACATAGAAATTAAATTTATATATATGAATATGAATAAATAAATTATTATATATATATATATATTGGCTCAAATCAAAATAAAATTATTATTAAATTATAGGAAATAATGCTCAATTTTTTGTAATGACATTATAGGCTTTAAAATTATGTTTTCTTAAAAAAGAGTTTTTATTTTTGTGGGAAACTATTATAATTAATTTATTACAAATTTTTAAAATGTATTTGAAAAATAATTTATCATTTTTGAAAGCAACATATCAAAATTTGGTTTGGATGAAAATTTGGGATTTTTCTTCAAAGATGGATTTTCCTGTGAATAGTGAAAATATCATTTTTTTTGTAAAAATTTCATTTTTTATTGAAAATTCCCATTATTATTTGAATTATATCTTCAATTAATATCAGTTTTTTTTAAATAATATATTTAATTACATAGTAATGAGATTTATACCTTATTTGGGTATATGATTATTTTTAGGCTTAAAAACATATTAAAAAAACTCATTTTCCATGTGTTTTACGGATTTATATTAAAATTAATTTATGTTAAATTTAGGTATTTAATTATATTAAATAGATTTAGTTTTTTTTGAAAATTTAAACTTATCCTAGTATAAATTTTTTATTTTTTTTCTGATGAAGTTAGTTTTTTAGTGAGTAGTGAAAAATATAATTGTTATAAAATACAATATCTTTTATGATATCACCAAGAAATAAATATGATATAAAAATAATTAAAATTATTGAATAAATAATTTTTGATAATATACTAAAAATATCATATAAAATTAATTCAAAACATATAAAATTAAATTTTATTTTATGATAAACATGAAAATCATTTTTAGTACCTGTTCAATGCTTGCACAAGGCTAGATAAGTCAAAATAACATATTAAATATGTTTCCATGACATATATTTTTGTAAATATTTATATTTAATGAATATTTAATTTTTATATTTAAATAAATTCTTTTATTTTTATAATGGGTGTTTATTTTTAATTCTTAGTGATTATATAATTACCTTAAATTCTTACGCAATGCTGACAAAGTGCTTGTGAAAGCAGTAGAACAAACATGTAAATGATTTAAAAAAACGATAAAATTAATATTTTTTTGTTTAGTTATAGTTTTCCTGAATTTTATGGATAAATATACTATATTAAAGATATTTTAAAGCTTTATATTCTAATTCCATAACTATATTGATAACCTTAAAGTAAAAGTAAATGAATATTGTCGAAATGAAATTTATGATATTTTATGATAAATAATATTTTTTTGATTTAGTTCAAAAAACATAAAGACATTGAAATATTAAAATAATGTAGATAAATTTTCTATAATTTCATTACCTGTACATTTATGAGGCAATTTTTCCTTATAAGTTAAATTATTACCCTTTAAGATTAAGAAAGTTATTACTGTATTTAAGGTTAAAATTGTTAAACGAAGGGGTTAAAAAAATAGATAATGTTTAAAATAGTATAAAAACCTATATAAATTTAATTATATGATTATTTTTCTACCATAACCTATTTTTATTTTAATTCATGGCTATTTGGATGAATTATAATTGAGAAATTAATTAATTATATTTAAATATTGCAAGTAATTCCAAGTGTGTCCTTTTGCATATGGGGTAGTTCCTAAGTGGTAATCCTTATAATCCTAAATCTAAAAGACCATGGTTAGAATATTGGTAGTACCCTTGGGGATTTATGTTATGGTTTGGGATGTAAGTTGTGACGCAGAAATAACGCTGACATGACACATACCTGGTGATGTAGGTATGATGTTGTACTGGGACTTCGATTCATGTCAATGGGACACTTGGCCTTGGAACTATGAGTTATTTAATGGTTCTACCTATACCCATATTTAAAGTGGTCTTTGATTTCTTAATAAAAAGGAGGCTTCAACCCCAACTTAAAAAATTGTGCTCTTTTCCTCCCATATAAAAAACCCCTTCTATTGTTTCTTTACACCTCATTGAGCAAAATATCTCAAAAGTACCCTAAATATTTCTATTCTAAACTCCCATATACATGAATTAGAGTTTCTTGTATTCTTAGAAAACAATTCTAGGGTTTATAAATAAGATATATAAATGAGGCATACCGAAGAAGATGAAATCATCTTACCCAACCTCTTTCAGGTAATTACTTCTTCCGTCTACTATAAATCTATATAATTCATCATAAAATAGTAAATTTAGTATTATAAATATAATTAAATGTTATTATTATTTTTATAGAACCCCCATTATCCACCACCAATTCAATCAAATTGGAAGTGACAATATTTCTTATGTGTATATGTGAACTACCACCTTCACATAACAATACAACTCATTTTTCTTCACTATATATCATGGATGGTTAAAATCATTGGATTATTGTTTATATATTATATTTATGATATAATTATACTTATGGAATTATAATACCATACCTAAATTCTTACCTTTAAATCTATTATAAAATGATAACATTAATATGTGTACTTGTGGACTACCACTTCCACAAAATGATGTGATTCATTTTTCATTTATGCTTTACATAGATAGAAATAAGGATATATTTGATGAATATATATGATATATATATGATATAACAATTAATTAATAAATATAAGTTATTATTTACCTTTTTTTCCATCTATGAAAAAATAAACACAACGTTCATGTGTATGTATGACATACCATCTCCATGGATGATGTAATTCATTTTTCTGTCTCTACATTTAATAGATGAATATAAATATGCATATAATGAATATATATGATATTTATATAATTATTTATATTTTATAGATGATGTAACCACGATCAAAGTACAAGTATTGGGACTTTTGAATGAAAACATGCAGGACAAATGAAGCAGGTATCACACAAAGTATTTATTTTAATAAAGGATTGTTAAGAAATGGATGATAAGATATTATAATAAATTAACATATAAAATAATATATATGAGTGTAGTTCTAAAATAAATTTATAAAAAATCAAAATTTACTATATAGGTGGTTCAAACATATATTAATAAATATGAGACTTAAGGTAAGGGATTTATGTTTCAATCACATTTTAATCAGGATTATTTATGCTTGAATTTCAACTAAGGAAACTTTATAATCCTTATATGATAAATAAATTTTATTTTATTATCTTCTAGTTATTTATGTATTTTTTTGTGTGTAATAGTATCATTTTCTACTCTGTGGTACTTAAAACGGCCAATAAAACATTTTTTTTAGAAAAACACACTTTATTTCCTTTTTGGTCATAAATCTTTTTCTTCCATGACCATATTTTATTGAAAATGTTTTAAAGTTTTTTTTCTGTTCTTCTATGAATGTGTAAATAATTTTTTAGCCTTGTTTTGATTTTTTATAAAAGGGTTTCAAAGGAATCTTTGTTTCATTTTCAGAATGAGGAACTTTAATTATTACCAAAAACATGAAATGAATATTTGGTTTAACAAACCTGACATGAATGAATTCCCCACTATCATGAAAAATCAAAGGTTTAAATATATGATTTCAAGTTTATATGGTTATTTTCAAAGAATTTTTTTCCAATTTTTTTAGAAATATTTATATCTTAAATAAGTGATTTCCGGTTGAAAATGTTATTTTCCTCAAGAATTATTCTAGTTATCTTTTTAATGGAATTTTCATATATGATAAACTCCATTATTTTTAATTATTATTTATTTGTGATATGTTATAATGAAACCATACATATCATTTACATGGATGGTTTATGATTATGATGATGATATTTTTATGAAACAAGTTTATTTTCCATGGTTTATACTACGATAAAGTGATGAAATGTTTATTAAACTTGTTTCCTTTTCATAAGTTATGTTATAATGATATATTGAATGTTTTATTATTTTTTATCACACATATATATGTATTTAATTATGGAAATGGTGGTCCTGGAATTATATATCCCTCAAAATCATTGGGTAAAGCTTTATATCTGATGATATAGTTATGAGAAATAGTTTGATGTTATGCATACACTATTTAAAACATAGAGGGATGAAATATTACTTGTGAGGAATAGGTAGTGATTTCTAATTCATTATGATTTTGGAATTTAGTTTTGATTTTTAATCCTCTATGATTTTATGGTCTTGATAGAGAACCTTGATATATGAAATGGTTTTATACCTCCGATGGTTCCACACTTTTATGACATTATTTTATAATTATTATATTAATTATGGTTCCTAATTGATTTGTAATTATTTCTCACTCTTATGGTTCATGTATTTTGAAATGAAAAAATTTTACACCATGAATCATGTTTATGATCTATGATAGATTGGGTATATGATTTTTAAGTTAAGGTCCTAATCTCATACCCTTATTATTATCTTATTCTTTCATATGATTATTGATTGATATCTCCCATTTTCACCCTTACTGATCATATGAGCTCACCCTTTCTTATGTTTAATTTCCCCATTAGAAATGTTTTAAGTAGGGTATGTCAACAAGGATAAAAATGAGAAGAGAATTATGAAATATTATGAACAATATAACTAAATAAGATATTTATGTTTCTATTCTCCAATTACACTAAAAATTCACGGTTCTAGTGTGGATCATAATGTTATTAGTTTAGTATTCATCTATTGAGATATAATATCTATTTATGAATTTCTTGGGTCACCATAGTTGGTATAAAATTAGGGTTTAGTCAATATTTGGAGATTAAAATTAGAGATCTCTAGAGAAAACCCTAGGAATAAGTATAAGTATAGGAAAACATACTAAAGTTTTGATAAAGTTAATATTGTGTGGTTTTCCTAGAAAATATATCCCTATTTGGATACAGATATGTAGATATGGATATGAAATAGATTCATCTAGGGGTAAGAACTATGAAAGTGTCAAATTGAGTATTAAATCAGTCTCCATTGGTGAATGATGAGGGGACCTGAGACTACACACCTTGATAAAAACTCCCAAGTTATATGATTGGGTTAATTCACATTTTATTTATAACCATTATAAAGGATTTGAATTGAAAATGACCATATATAACTTAGGTGAAACCTGAGGTTTCATAGAGTTAAAATATGGTCTCATGATTTATACATCCTATGAATAATTTTTCCCGTTTAATTGATTGATTACATTGATTATTGTTTATCATAATTTGATTTTGGGTTTTATTTAATCATTGAAAACTAGAATAATCATGTTAATGTGGAATGTGATAGACAATGGAATTATTTCCCTCATAAGCAACCATGTGAAATGAGATATGGAATGAAAAACATTATGATTATGCCTAATAAACTATCTCAAAATATGATTAACAACTTGAAAATAGGCGAGTTTCTAGAATAACCAAGTAATAATTATTTTTTCATGATGACCATTAGGAAAGAATGTTTATCTTCTTACATGTCAGTAATATAGGAAGAAGCACTTGGGGGAATGTCTCAAAGGAATTGGAAGATATTTCAAATGTTGAAAATAATAAAATAAAGAAATTAATTAATAGAAAAATGAAAAGTTTTGTTAACACAATGGATGATAAATTTTTTTTCTCTATGGTATGGTCAATTCTTGAATATTTTAAATATGGAAGGTATGAGCATTATGAAAATTGATGTCTTAGAGGGAAATATTGGGAGGATAATTAGTAGGCTTGTATGAGTAATGGTTTTAATAATGACTGTGAAGAGATTAAAAAAGAAATATTAAAGGAATTAGGTATTAAGTAATAATATTATGATTCATTGTTAATGGTATAACACTCAATGGTTTTAGAAAAAGAACTATGTTCGATAGCATGTTCGACACACAACACTGAGCTTAAACAACACAAGAAATTTCTAACCGTTATAACCTTGCCATTAATTTTTTCAAGTATGAATAATATTAAATACTTTTATGAAATATATATATATATATATCCTAATCAATACAAATTATTCATAAATTATTAGTAAAAAATCAATCAATTTCTAGTAAAGTAATTTTATTTTTCAAAAATAGGTTTTCTTCAAAAAAAGATTTTTTTTTTCATTTTTTGAGGAAATATTATAATTAATTTTTAGCTCATTTATAAAATTTAATGAATATAATTAAAATTATACTTTAAGTAATAATATAAAAATTAATATAGTGTTAAATTTTGGGATATTTCAGAATATATTTATTTTTCAGTGAATAATAAAAATACTGATTTTTCTAACAATGTCATTTCTTCTCAATAAATTATGTAATTTAAAATTAGATGTATTTTTAATATTATTTAAAGTAAAATAATTTTAATTTAGTTATATTTAACCCACTTAATTAATTTTTAATCAAATCTATAATTTGTTTTTCTATAAGTTTGTTTTTGGGTTAAAAAATAAGATTTTTAGGAAAATTTTTTTTACATGAATAATGTTCCTAAATTTTAATAAATTTAAATAATACATAGTTTCGAATGATTTAAATTAAATTTATTAATTATATATAATTAAATATTAATTTATTTCCATAAAATGGTTATTATTAGTCACATAGTTAATATAAAATCTTTTTTGATAAAAAAATACACTTATTAGAAACTTTCCTTTTCATCACGCCTGTCAGTATTATTTTAAATTAAAATTTTCTAATTACATGAATTAAATTTGGTAAAATGAATTAAATATTTGGAAAAAAATTTATATTATCTAGTAAGATCAACTTAGTTTTTTTACCATAGTGAATAGTTAAAATAGTAAGAATTAACTACTATGGTCAAGGTAAAAATTGATTTACTGGTGGGATGAACTAAAATGATAAGAGTCAAAATGAATTCCAAACCTGTATAAAATCTATTTTCTGGAAATATTTTGACCTTATGATGTCCATGTATTAATAAGTTTTTATTTTTTATCCTTGTTTTACATGAAAAATGTGGGTATATGGTTTTCTTTTTAAAAATTATAAGTGTTCCACTCAGCTCACATATAAAATCCCATCCACTCGCCTCTCATATTCAAAACATCAAAGAACTTTTTCTCATAAAATAACTTGAAAAATATTTTCCTTACTCCCCCCAAAAAAATCCTATATGCCTTGTTGTTTTCTTAATACTATCCTAAGAAGGCCTTGGGTGCTTACCTAAGGAGGTTGTCAGAAGAAGATGTGTCATGCTTAACTGAGCGTCTTTATTTTATTTCTTCTTCCAAATCCTATAAAGACTATTAATTTAAAATTTATATAATAAAACAGCAATATAATATATAATTATATTTTATTATGTTAATGTAATAACCTAAATTCATCTCCTCTTCCATCAAATGGGATACTAAACTATCATTCATGTGTACATTGGATAACCATCAGGTGAACTAATGTCATTTGTTTTCTATCATTAACTCTCACGACTTGATATAATGATGGATTTAAAGTATATATATTTTATTTTTTAAATAATTATTATTATGAAGTTATTGTATCACATATACCTAATTTATTTTCATTCGATGAGGGATATAGTAACATCGCTCATGTGTACGACAGACTAGCACCTGGCGAAATGATGTGATTCTTTTTTCACTAACAATTTAAATAAAAGGTAATAAAACCAAATTTAATGAATATATGTGATATAAATGAAATAATAATTATATTAATTAAATATTTTTCATTCTTAAAAGATAATATATCATTTTATTTAATACAATTATAAATGATAATTCCGTTCATGTATGTGTATACTACACCTTCCAAAAAGAGATGTGATCTTTTTTTTCATCACTAAAACACATGGATGATATATAAAGGTATATGTAATAAAATAATTCCTTTTTTATTATATTATGATCAGTTTGAAAGGATATAATATTAATTACCATATTTCCATGCCGATCATTGAAAAATGGAAATGTTACTCATTTGTACTTATGACCTACCATTTATATGATTGTAACATAGTTAATTTTTCATAACCATATTTCATGTTTGGTTTTAAAAATTATAATTTATGTATAAATATGATAATTATTTAATGATTATTATTCTTAATATTTTGAATAATTACTTATTTAACCAATAGACATTCTACTGACGTAATTTTTGACACATAATACAAATATCATCGAAACACCTAACATAAACATAATTGATTAAGTAATTGTATATAATATAGTAATAAGTGAAATAAAATGAATAATAAACTTAAAAAATTTTCTTAAAAAAGAGAATAATTAACACAATTTTATTATTCATAAAGATAAATAATGTACGTGATAATACAAACTCAATGTAAGGAACTTCATCTCAATTTCCTTTTGTTGAGGCATATTTTGATGATATGAACTAATATTATTTTATAAGGTGTATATACAACCCCTTTGTCATGTTATATCATGAATTTATCTTTTATAATGACATTTAATATTTTTAATGTTATTCTTGCATAGGGATTACAATTCAAGTATTTATCAAGTGATAAGTGTATTTTCTTTTAAATAATAATCTTTTAAAGTTCTCCTTGAACTATATCTCTTCAGTGTACATGTTTTTATAATAATTTTATGAATATTTTTATATGGAAATAAATAATTTATAAATTAAATTTCATGTATCTTTTTTCCCTAATTTAAAAGGTTTTCAAGAGGAATATTTTTTATGTGTTTTGTACCGAACATATTTATAAAGGGAAAAACAAAATGTTTTATTTTAACATATATAATGACAATGAATTTTCCACCACCATAACCATTATTTGAAGTTTTGGGTCCTTTATAGGATTTTATATTTTATTCAAAGAAGAACCATTTTCCTTTTTTAGTGTATTTTATTATTAGAAATGGTTTTTTCAGAAGAATATTTTATTTTAGTAGTAAAAATGGGGTTTCAAAATAAAATGGAATTTTTGTATTGAAAGCGGGTTTCCAAAAGAAAATGGAAATTTGGTATTGAAATTTGGTTTAAAAAAGTGTATTTTTATTTTGAAATGAAATTTTATTATGAGTTTAAAAGAGTTTTTCAAAATTTTTATGATGGAAAAGTTCCATAATAGTTTTTTTATTAATGATATGGTACTTAAGAATCATTAAAATGAAATGAGTTCACCCAGATAGCACCGAGTGAGCCCATTATATCTTATATGATTGGTGTTCCCAAATAGAATTGGGTGAGTCTGATATAGCTTATATAATGGATGTGCCTAGATAGTGTGTTGATGAATTTTGTAATGTTCTTCATCTTAACAAGTAAGGATGGAGTTACCAAAGGGCATTCTCCTATGGATTTAACTAGGCTCTAGTAACTTCTGACATAAGTTTAAAACATGTTAAGAATATTGTGATCTATGTTTCCAAAAAGAGGTTTTAATTTATTTTTCTGGATTTTTGATTTTTTTTGTTTTTTTCATGTGAAAGTAATTTATTCTATTCAGTCATATAACATTTACATAAAGGTAAAATATTTCATGGGTTTTTATTTTTTTCACTGTACTATTGGTTTTCTTTATTTTTTTGTCCCTTACTATGATTTTTGTGATTATACCACATTTGAAAATGTTTTTAATTTATTTTTAAGGATGGGTAATGGAAAGGAATAAGTCATGTTTACTTTTATAAATATTTTAAATGAAATTAAATCATTCTTTAATTTTAAAGTTTTATATTATTGGAAAATGGATAGTAATTAGAAGTGTCCACTTTGTATTAAATGGTTTTGTTATGTATGCATTATAACCCAATTTTCTAAAAATAGAAAACTAAAAATATACTAAAATGTAATAGAATGAAATCTTATCTTAAAACTCAAGATTCTGTAATGTTTAATTTTGAGTACTTATAGATGGTTTAAGAAGGAAGTTGAATGATTGAAGTGTTTATGTATTGTTATTTTATAATTCTGTTATAGAAGTGTTTTATCAATTATTTTATACTTATAATATCCATTAAAAATATATTTAACTTTATATAGAATCATTTCATTAAGGATTTTCAACTATATGTTGAATGATAATGATAACCTAGAAATTTTATTTATTTTTAAGGTTATATTTTATGGAAAACACATGATTGAGGGAAATATAACCTTTAGTATATGAATTATGTTGCGATAATAATTTTTAGTTAAGATAAATAGATGAATGAAATTTATAAATTAAAAAAGGATAGTGTTTGTGACATTGAAATTGGTTAGTGATTTGAAAAAAAGTGATTTAGGTCGTTTTTGATGAATTTTATTACTTTTTTGGATTTATTGAATACATTCAATAGTTTATTATTTTATTTAAGGAATAAGGGTAGTGTTAATTTTTTAATCATATATGTTTTCATTGAGGTTTAATGATGATTGAAGTTATTAGTATGTTTTAATTGAATCAATCTATTCAAATGTTTGGTATGTTAAATTAATATATACTACATTTTTTCTATGGATAAATGTTAAAGTTGATATTGGAAAAAAATATGTGATCAAATATTTTGTTTTTTGGGTTTTCAATTGGGATATAAATATTTTGGAGGAGTCTTAGTTTAACTATTTATGTAATGGATTATATTGGACTTTGGGTGTTAATATTAATGTTTTAGATATTAATGAATTGTATTTATCCATATTGTATGACTTATGCTAACTGTTTTGGGTTTTTTAAATATTTAAATAATGAAGAAATGAATTATGGATTTAATTATTCATTAAAAGTTAATTTATTCTCTTTAGTAATGAAAAATCCATCTAGAATATATATTTCTTGGAGTTAGAGATGTGGCATAAGTGGAATTGATCGAAGCATAACCATAGGATAAAATAATATTTATGAATTGAAAATAAAAAAAGTAAGTATATTTCCTCACATACTCTATCTTGATAATATGTAAACTTTAGGAAAAGGATCATGAATTAAAATCTCATCTTTTTATATTCTTTTCTGATGAGTTAATGGTATTTTAACCCCTCGTTGATTTATAGTTATGTGCTCATTAACCTTATCATGACCATGTTATATATCACTCTTTATTATTCCTTGGATGTTAGTTTTTTTCTCCATGTATACATTTTTACATTCCAACAATGTTCTCATTATTTGAGAAACCAATTATGGGTTATTTTATCTAAACTTTACATTTACCACTTTACATTTTTAAAGGATGTTTTATTATCCCTTTGTATGATGTGGGTTTTTAAAAATGGTATTTTAGAATTTTGAACCATTGTTTATTGGGATAAAAATAATGAGGGTGAAATTTAATTAATATGTAGAATATAACAAATCAATATCTATGAATATATTTCTCATTAATATTTTTTTAAGTGTTTGATAGCTTTCTAAACATGTAACACTGAGCTTAATATAAACTAAATATATTTTTATTTAAATATGACCATTAAAAAATTGTTGTTAAATTAATAGATATGAGTAAGAATAATAGAATTATAATATATATATATATATATATATATAGTGTTTCCACTCAATACAAATTTATTGATTAATTCCTAAGAAATAACAGTTCAATATTTAGTAAATTAATTTTATGCTTCAAAAATATAGTTTATTCAAAAATTATTTTTATTATATTTTGAGAGAAAATATTATAATTAATTTATTCCACCATTAGAAATCTTATCTGACATAGAGGATATAGTTTTTCAAATAATCATATGAAAATTAGTTTAGGTTGGATTTTTTGGATTTTTCTGAAAAGATTGATTTTCTTGGGAATTTTGAAAACTATTTATTTTGGAAAACTATCATTTATTTTCACTGATAAGTCCCATTATGGTTTTAATTTTATATTAGATTGAGATAATTCTACCTTAGTTAGAGATAATACAATTAATTACCTTGAAATTATATTTATACTTTATTTTTATATATATTAATTTTTGGGATTAAAATCATATCTTTATAAAAAAAAATTTTCCTTGAATTTTACGCATTTATATTAAAATTAATTTATATTACTTATAAGAATTAAATTTTATGAAATGGAATTAATTATTGGATACAAAATTCAAATTTATCATATTATGGGTTTTGAGATTTTTTCGAAGATGATAAATTTTTTGTGAAAAGAAAAAAATAAAGTTTTTACAAAATATGGTATCTTTTATGATATCACCAAGATATAAATATGATATAAAAATTTATTAAACTTATGAAATGAATCATGTACAATAATAAAATAAAAAAATTATAAAGAAATTCAAGATCCTATACTTTTCTGGAGTTGACTCGGGCTTGTTTTCATGTACTATTTTTTCCTTATTTGAGTATTTATTATTTGGGTTATGACTTGGGGTGTGTTTGGATGAATTTTGAGAAAAATTGTAGGAAATAGGGCTATGCATGGTTGTTCTCAGTTAGAGAAAATCATGCACCCTATCCCAGCAAACTCTAGAACCCTAGAAAGTGAGGGCTCTCATCGATAGTGCACAGTTTGTCAAACTGTATGCCCTAAAAGGAGGAACCGTACAACCATAAAATAATAGGTGCATAGTTCTTGCATGGTTAGATCAAACGGTGTTCCCCTACCTAAGTAACCATGCATGATTTTTAATGTGTCATGAACTTTAGTTTTTAGTTACCCCAAACCACAAAAACTCACACATTTAATCCAAAACACAGTGCCTTATGATTTTGGATGATTTTAGAGATTTCTGGGGGGATCCAAGGCTGTCCAACCTCCATTCTTTGTGATTCGAAGCATAGATTGAATATCTTCTCCTCTCCCGATAAGTGGATCATGTTCCATTGTTTTCTCCTTCATCCTTCTTACTTATCTCATTCTTTTGGTGGGAATTAATATTATATTATTCTAGATCTGGATCTTAATTTGGGGGATCTAGATCTAGAATTTTGGATATAGATTTATAATTAAAGAGATCTGGATTTTTTTATCTTTATTTAGGGCTTTGAGATTCAGATTTAGATCTATATCATTATGCCACTCAATTTTAGGGATTTCCATTGGGAAATCGTTCATCAATGAATCAAGGTAGGTGATATAATATTCAATTCCCATAGTCACGATTTTGATAAATGTATGCAATTTTAAGGATTTATAGAGTTATTTTTTAATTCTAATTCCAATATTGTGTTAGTTAATGTATCTGATTGATTAACTAGATTATTATTGAAATTGATGATTAATTTTGGAGTTAATTATGAGAGTAAGGGATTTTTTATTTAGATAATTAATCAGGAAACTAATTATAAGATTTAAGGGATATACATTTAGATAAATAATTGTATGATTAATTGTGACAATTAGGGATTTGTGATTTATATAATTAAAAGGTGGATTAATTATGAGATTTCGATATAATTGGTTTGAGATAATTAATTGATGAATTAATTATGAGATATAAAGATATATAATTTGATATAATTAATGGTAAATTAATTACAAGATATTAATGTCTTGAGATGAGATAATTAATTTTATATTAGTTTAGAGATATCAAAAATTGTGAGTATGATTAATTAATTGATGATTTAATTAATGGTTTTTGAGATATGTGTAACATAGTGATGCTATTTATTTTGTGTTATTAAATGGTAAATAGTAACATGAACATTTGGCTAAGTATTATTAATGATAAAAATCTCATTCAATTTTTTATTATTAAATGGTAAATGGTAACATGGGAATTTGGACAATTATTATGAATGGTGACATGCTCATTCAATTCTGTGCTATTAAATGGTAAATGGTAACATGGACATTTGTTCATGTATTATGAATGGTAACACGATCATTCAATTATGTATTATTAAATGGTGAATGGTAAATTTTAAATTCAGAAACGTATTATGAATTGTAACATGTACATTCAGATGTGATATCCCTTGGTGGTGGATTAGACTCTGACTTGGGTTGAAGCCAATATTGTGGTTCAGGTGTCCTCTGGAACCCAAGGGTTTATGCGGTTAAATAGATAATATTTAGTATTGTGATAAAATGTTTATTTATGCATTATATAATTTATTTATATAACTACATACACTAATATTTATTGGATTTGTTTTTAGACACCGTTGGTGGTGGCCTACTATGTCTTACTCACACCCTACTCGGGCTGCCTGATCGATACCAAAATAAAATTTATTATTAAAGGAAAAGTTAAAAGAAAAGGCCCTGAGTTAGATGTCCAATTTGGGGATGGAGATTGGATGAGTGAACCATACATGGTTTTGGACCCCCTTGGGAGTTGTTGGTGTCTTTATTTTTACTTTTCATTTTAGATACTTGACAATTTCATTAACATATCTTATTTTCTACTTTAGTTCGATATTGTATTTCCTACTTTGATTATCTGGAGATATTGTTATTATTTATGGTTTTATATGACTAAATTATTGTTTATAATTTCCAATAGTGTATTAATATAATAAAATAGGGTATAATCTCTCTATTAATGACTTTTCTGACCCTCTCTACTAGTCAGAAGCCTATGGAAAATGAGGAATCACACTTGAAGTTATGTGTCTGAATGGCTCGAAGAACCGGTGTGTGGCACCTGGTTCAGGACGTTACAAATTGGTATCAGATCTCTAGTTTTATTTTCTTTTTTTTATATTACTATTTAGGAATGATATATATGAGACTAGGGAAGAGTCTGGGCTTGGTTATGAGGTCGTTCATGGGAGTTGCGAAACCATGTATGTGGGAAAACCCATGTTCCTAGGGTGGGATTTTTTTATTACTGTTTGTTGTTATAATTGAATATTATTTCACCTTTGGTGACACACTTGTTATGTGATGTGGAAATTGTTGTTGAAATTTTCTAATAATTGACTTGTGACCTAGAATGGAAGGAGAACTGATTATTCTTGCATCATTCTGGGCACTCAGGATTATTTTTTTGACATGCACCACTTTAGGCACACACAAGAAAATGGGGTTTGGGTA
This sequence comes from Viscum album, assembly GCA_963277665.1. NCBI lineage: Eukaryota > Viridiplantae > Streptophyta > Magnoliopsida > Santalales > Viscaceae > Viscum > Viscum album. The sequence goes on along the minus strand of OY728150.1, from coordinate 1,872,560,107 downwards.
TGTTTTTGAACATAGAATGTTTTTTCATGCTTGAGAATTTTAAATGATAATGGTAAATGATGTGAAATGAGAATAAATGGGTGTATAATTGAGAAACTTGATATGAGATGTGTGTATCCATTGATAATTAGGACCTAAGTGTTTAATGGTTAAGGGTAGTGATAGCTCCTCAGTTTTGACTACATGGAGAGGTTTAGGGAAAATTATTATTGTGATTTGTTGTGTTTTCCTCTAACAGAAATGTGTTAATTTTATGAATCATTATACTAAGGTGTGTGTTTTGGAATTGTAGAGAACATGCCTCTATGATGACACTTATTGAGAGGACGACCTAAGGACATGGCTAGGAATGATCTTCTAGTGATGGAACCTAAGACATTAACTGTTCCAGTTGAGTAAGTAGAGGAGAAGTTCCAAGATAAATTGACCCACTTCATGCCATTAATAAAAAGATACCCATGGAAGGTTGTGAAGAGTATGTCTGAACTGATAAGGAAATTTCAATTATAGCACCCTCTAACTTTTACTAGAGAGGGTGGACATGTAGGAGTTGAGTTCTGGGTTGAGTCTATTCATATGATACTTGACCATTTGGGGACTCCTGTTGAGAAGAGGTTCAAGATAGACACTAATATGATACAAGGATCAACAGAGCACTGGTGGGACATTCATGTGTAGACTAGATTGGATGATGGAATGCTATGGAAGGACTTCATGGATTGGATTTTGGAGCACTTATATCTAGATAAACTGAGGTATGAGAGAGTAGAGAAGTTTATGTGGATGAATTAGGGGATAATATACATGATGGACTATGTTTGATGCTTTACAGACCTATATTGCTTTACTCCATCTTTGGAAGAATATGAGACAACTATAGTGAGATGCTCTTATTATGGAATTAAGAGTTATATTAAGTCCCATGTTAACCTATTTTGGTTAAATAAGTTTGATGAGGTGGTGTATCAGGCTCTCATATCTAAGGGGAACCTAAAAGAGGCTTCTGGTGCTGGACATATAGTTAATATCGGATGATCAGGAGGTGTGACATCCATGATCAATAATTACTATTATAACAATGTTAGTATGATCAGTGGGAACCAAAGTACTCAGATAGAGGGATCAGTTGCATAGAACCTTACTAGAGTGTCCTGTAACTTGTGTGGTTGGCTGAGAAATTATCATAGGAACTATTCCCAAATTCCCCCCAGAGTACTAGCTTTTATTAATATGAGGAATATATGGAGGTTATGTAGGAAAAAACAAAATATAGTTAGTGATGGTGGAGCTAGATAGAACCAGGGTGCTAAAAATTACTTTTTTTATTTCAACAACACTTTTTAAAGGAAATGTGAGAAACCGTGGAACAAAATACAACCATCGGACACCAAAATAAAAAACAAGTGCAGAACAAACCACCAAGTCAGTGCCACCCTAGAAAATAAATCCTGACCCCAAGCCTTCACCAAAACACGACCCTTCAGCAAACAGTCCCATGCATAATTGCACGGGCATAGAACCGATGGAAAAGCCATACCCTCTCAAGCATCCATATCCAAAAGGCCAATGTTGGTGAAGGCTCCGTGATCTGATCCCCATCCGGAGCTAGCCCAAGTAGAATGATGGAAAACAAACAACACATCCAAACAAACAACACGAAGATCCAAATGCAGCAAGGAATTACCAAACATTCCTTTAATCCAACCACCCTACCACCAACTTAAACAAAGTGATTGAGAGTAAACTGGACCATACCTGATACAGTATCCCTGAATAATTTACATGATAAGGATGAAACCTACAGATTGGGTACCTCCCTCAACATCCTCTCAAACCCATATGACAGCTGATCCCAGACCTGAATATATTCCTCAATGCCGAGCTTCCCTTTGTTGAAACCTCTATCCAGGATTAGGTCCTGTTTGTCGATCCATGCATATTGCTCCTCATTGTGCGATAAGGGGATCCTCTATAACATCACTAAGGAAGTTTGAGTTCTAACGGTTGAGGCGGTAGAGTTAGTATACATGGTGACTATATGAAAGAGCACCCACATCAGTAGAGTGGTGTAACTCAGGGTAGTTAGACAGAATCACAAGGAAGAGGGGAAGGACAGTTGTGTGTAGTGCAACCTAGAATTGTGGATAGCGAGGCTGAACCTTTGAAAATGGGAAGTACTATTCTTTTAGATTCCATATAATCTAGTGCCTTATTTGACACTAGTTCCACTCATTCTTTTATATCTGCAAAACATCTTAATGGTTTGAGCCCGGTGATGGAGTTGGTGTGCTAGAAAATGTTAATGAATACACTATTGGGAGTATGGTCTAAAGACATCTATTTGTGTAGAGGATATTCAGTTAAGATCAAGGAGTATCATTTTATCTAGGATCTATTTATTCACGATATGTTAGGATACAACCTAATTATGGGTGTGGATTGGATAGTCACATTCTGAGCCCACATTGATTTTTCTATTGTAGAGTAATGTTTACGTATCCTAAGCGTGAAAATTACATTCACCGTGGAGAGTAGGATATCCAGGAAGGCTAAGTAGGGAAAATTACTCAGAAACTAGGATATCTCAAAGAATAGGTTATTATTTTATTGTTGGATTAAAGAGGAGTAAATAAAGATATATTTCCAATAGTGGTGGAATAGTTTTAGGATGTTTTTCTTGAATACTTCTCTGGGATTCCACCTGAGAGAGATATGGAATTCAATATTGAGATCTTTCTGGGGGCTGATCCAGTTTCTATTCTACCATACAGAATGGCTCTAAAAGATCTTAAAGAACTCAAGATATAGTTGGTGGAGTTATAGGATAAGGTATTTTTCCATATGTGTATGTTTCCTTTAGGTTCTATAGTGATGTTCGCTAAGATGACTGATGCAAATCTATGTTTTTGTATTGATTACCAGAAGTTAAACTGGATAATTGTGAAGAAATAGTATCTTATTACTCATATCAATCATCTATTTGACTATTTGAGAAGAGGTTGTGGGATCTTGAAGATTGAATTATGGTCAGGGTATCATAAGATGAGAGTTTGGACTTCTGATATATAGAGGACTTATTTAAGAAGAATATATGGTCTATATTAGTTTGTTGTAATGTTGTTTGGGTTTAAGAACACACCAGAATTTTTTTTATCCTTGATTAAAATAATCATCCACCCATACTTGGATTATTTTGTTGCATTATTTGTGAATGATATCTTGGTGTACTCCAAGACTCATGACAATCACGCCCAACATCTTGAAATCATTCGGAGAACATTGAGAGTGCATCAACTATACGCTAAGTTATTTAAGTTATAGTTTTGGATTAATCAGGTTCTGTTCTTGTGACACATCATCTCAGAGGATGGTGTGTTAGTAGAATATGATAATGTTTAGGCAGTGTTTTTTTAAAGAATACTAAGAACATATTCGATATTCGTAGCTTTCTGGGGTTAGCTGGATATTATTTATGATTCATCTAGGGATTTTCCAATTTGGTAGTTCCACTTTCGGGCTTGACCAAAAAGGGGATACAATTTTATAGGTCAGAATCATGTGATAATTCATTCTAGAAGTTAAAGAATCATTTTTTATCGATATCTATCTTGATCCAACCCGAGCTGGGTGAGGAGTACACAGTGTATTGTGGCACTTTTGGGAAAGGAATCAGAACTTTGTTGATGTAGGGACATCGAGTTATGGTGTATGAGTCTCAGTAGTTGAGGTATCAGGAACCAAACTAAACTATACATAACCTCAATTTGGAAACTATTGTTTATAATTTGATATTTGGTCAATATTATCTATTGGTTGATAAGTTTACGGTGTATACTAATCATAAGACCATAAATTATATCTTCTCTAAATGATATTTGAACCTCTGAAAGAGGATATGGGTTGAGTATATGTAGTAATTTGATTTTGATCTAGCAAAAAAACGTAATAAAGGAAAAAGTGTGAAAGACACTTTGACAAAGAGAACATATGATCAGATAGTTCAAGAGTCTAGTGATTTGTGGAATATGATGACTTTGCTGGGTAAAATGTATCTGGAGGTTAAATAGAGTCAATAAAAGATGACTCTCATATTGGTTTAAGTAGAGTCAACTCTTTTGATCTAGATTAGGGACAAGAAGTATGAGGATCCATAGTGTTTTTCCTTGAGGTAAATCCTTGAAGGTGGGGATTCACCTTCATATTGGATCATATATGATGATGAGATCATCTATGTTAGGAATCGGGCTATTGTGCCTACAAGCATACGAGAAGAGTTCATCCAGAGATTTCCTGCCTCAATGTGGGGGGTATATCTAGGTGTGACCAAAATTTATTGGGACTTATGATGATATTTTTGGTTTCCAAGCATGAAGAATGAGATAAAATGTTTTATGAAATGATGCTACACCTTCCAATAGGTGAAGGCAGAACATCAATGACCTAGAGATTTGCTGTAGCCATTTCCCATTCTAGAATAGAAGTGGGATGCTGTTACCATGTAATTTTTATTTGGTATTCCAAATATTACAACAAAGAATGGTGCTATCTAGGTTATTGTGGATCCAATGATGAAAGTAGTGCATTTATTGACTATATGGGAAAATTTTAATTAGGGCAGTTGGGAGAACTATATATTCAAGTGATAGTCCACATACATAGGGTTCCACAGACTATAGTTTAATATCACGACTTATGATTCACTTCATGCTTCTGGTAGGGATTTCATAAGGCACTCAGTACATAGGTATTATTTAGTATGACTTTACACCCATAGTCAGATGGGAAATCAGAACATACTATACAGGTACTTGAGGATATGTTACAGGCATGTGTTCTTGACTTCGACAGGTCTTAAGAGAACCACTTTGCTTTAGTGTAGTTTTTTTTGTCACAATAGTTATCGAGAAACTATATAGATATAACCTTATGAGGTAACTTATGATAGTCTATGTAGATCACCTCTATCCTGGATGGAAGCTAGTGAGTCAGATTTATTGGGACCGTGTCTCATGCAGGTGACATCTGAACAGGTTCAGGTAATTTTGAAGCATATGGATATGGATCAGAGTAGAAATAAGTCGTATAATGATAGATGTTGATGAAACCAAGTGTTTATAGAGGGTGATCAAGTATTCCTTTCGGTTTCACCTCGGTTGGGCCACAGAAAGATATAGAGACCTGGAAATTTGGTGCCTAGGTCTGTTGGACCATTTGAGGATGTGGATAGAGTTGGACTGATGGTGTACCGATTAGATCTTCCACGAAAATACAGCACTATGAATGATGTTTTCCATATATCACAACTTCAGAAGTATCATCCAGACTATTATCATGTGATCATTATGGATGATGTTGATCTAGAGGTAGATACATCCTTTGAGGAGCATCTGAAACATGTTTTGGATCGTACAGAGAAAGTGTTTCCGGGTAAGATAATGCCAATTGTTCATATATTATGGAAACATGGTAATGTGATGGAGGAAATATGTTAAAGGGAATCAGATATGCGGGCTCAATGTCCTGATATGTTTTCCTCAAAATCTTAGAGATGCTTGGGAGTGCAGCTCGTGGATAAACTGTTATAAGGTGGTGAGATTTTATGATATCAAACTTTTTTGGAGTTAAATCAGGATTATTTTCTAGTACTCTTTTTTAATAATTTGAGTAAATTTTGTTTGGGTTATAAATTGGGGTGTTTTTGGGTGAATTTTGAGAAATATTAAAGGATAGATGGTTCTACATGGTTGGTGCATGCTTAGAGCAAACCATGCAACCCTGGATAGTGGGGGTTTTCATGTCTAGCGCACGGTTTGTCAGACCATGCTGCCAATAAAGAGAAACCATACAACCCTAAAATAATAGGCGCTGATTTGGTGCATGGTTAGAGAAAACTATGTTACCCTTCCCAGGAAACCATGCATACTTTTTAGAGCGGCCTAAAAATTAGTTTTAAATTCCCTCAAACCTCTGAAACTCACCCATTTTGACCCAAAATCATACCCTTATGATTTTTAATGATTTTAGATCTTTATAAAGGGATTACAAGGCCATCCAGCCTCTTTTATTCATGATTCGAAGCCCAGATCGATGAAATTCTTCTCTCACAATAATTGGATCTTATCCCATTGTTTCTTCGTACATCTTCCTTTCTTCTATCATTCTTTTGGTGGGAAGTAATCTTCTATTTTTCTAGATCTAGATCTAGATTTGGTTAATCTAGGTCTATTGTTATGGATCTAGATTTATAATTAAAGGGATCTTGATTTTTTGATCTTCATTTATGGTTTTGTGATTCAGATATAGATCTTTGTCATTTTGCCGCTCAATTTTGGGGATTTCCATTCAGAGATCGTTCATCATCAAATTGAGGTAGGTGGTCTAATATTGAATTCTCATAGTCATGATTTTGATACTTCTAGGAATTTTTTTGGATTTCTATAATTCTTTAGCAATTTGAATTGTTAAATTGGGTTAGTTAATTTGTCCATTTGGTTAATTACATTATTCTTGTAATTGATGATTAATTTGGGTGTTAATTATGAGAGTAAGGGGCTATCTATTTAGATAATTAATTGGGGAATTAATTATGATATTTAGGGGATATCTATTTAGATAATCAATTGGAGGATTAATTATTTGATTTATGGATTTGTGATTTAGATAATTAATCAGGGGATTAATTATGAGATATTGAAATAATTAGGTTGAGATAATTAATTTATGAATTAATTATGAGATATCAAGATATATGAGTTGAGATAATTAATGGTAGATTAATTATATGATATTTATGTCATGAGTTGAGAAAATTAATGGTGGATTAATTATGAGTTATAGAAATTGTTATTATGATTAATTAATTAATGAATCAATTAATAGTTTTTGAGATATGTGTAATATTGTGATGTTGTTTTTTATGTGTTATTAAATGGTAAATGGTAACATGGAAAATTTTAAAAGTACTATGAATGGTAACATGCTCATTCTATTATGTATTATTAAATGGTAAATAGAAACATGGACATTTGACCAAGTATTATGAATGGTTACATGCTCATTCAATTATGTGTTTTTTAAAGGTAAATGGTAACATAGAAATTTGGCCAAGTATTATGAATGGTAACATGATCATTCAATTATGAATTATTAAATGGTGAATAGTAATATGGAAATTCTGCAATGTGTTAGGAATAGTAACATGGAAATTCAAATGTGATATCCCTTGGGGATGTATCAGGCTATGGCATGGGTTGAAGCAGGTATTGAGGTTTGGGTGTCCTTGAGAACCTAAGGATTTATGTGGTAAAATGAAGAATATTTAATAAAATGATAAACTATTTATTTATGCATTATATTTATTTCTTTATATAACTACATACACTATTGTTGACAAGATTTGTTTTAAAACCCATTAGTGGTGGCCTACTGAGTCATACTCACACCCTACTAGGGCTTCCTGATCAGTAACTAAATAGACTTTATTATTGTAGGATAGTTTAAGAGAAAAGGTCCTAAGGTTGATGGATGATTTGGGGATAGATCTTTTATGGGGGAACCAACATGGTTTATGACCCTCTTGAGAGTTTTCATTGTCTTTATTTTTCGTTTGCAATTTAGACACTTGGTACTTACATTAGCATGACATGTTTTCTGTTTTAGTTGGATATCATATTTCTATCTTTGATTATGTTTATATATTGGTATTTTTTATGGTTATATATGCTTATGCTATTGTTTATTATTTCCACTGCTGTATTACTATGATCAAATAACATATTGTCTCCTTATGAATTATTTATCAGTCCCCCACTACTAGTTGACAACCTCTGTCATACAGAGAGGTACGCTTGAGGTCATGTGACTAGATGTCTCAGAGCACAAGTGTGTGACACCTAGGTTGGGAAATTATAATCAAATAATCAAAACTTATAAATAAGAATTTATTTCATCATAATTATGAAAATCTTGTTTATTACCAATGTAATACTTTCACAACACTGGAAAAGTCAAATTAGGTGTCTTAAAGATAATATTTTAAGATGGGAGAATTATTTTCATAACTTGGTTAAAAAATATAAATTATTATTGGTTATTTTTATAGATATGTATTAATTTTTTAGTTATATAACAAGTTACTTATACAAATGCTTATGAAATGCTTAGTCATGGACATAAAAGTCAAAATAACATGTTAAATAAGTTATCATGACATATATGTAAGTAAATATACATATTGAATGAATATAAAGTTTTATACTTAACTTAATTAATTTATTTTTATGATGTTATTTTTTTTAATTTTTAGCGATGATATAATTACATTAATTGCTTACACACCAAAGTGCTTGTGCAAGTTGTAGAAAAAAACTATAAATGTAATATTTTTGGGTGAGTTATAGTTCACCATCAATTTTATAGATAAATATGATATATAAAGTATTTTTTTAAAGTTTTATATTTGAATTCCATAACAATATCAATGAAATTAAATACAAAGTAAATGAATAGTTTCAAAAACGATATTAATGATATTTTATGAAAACAATATTTTATTAAATTAATTAAAAATAAAAAAAATATTGAAATAGGAAAATAATGATCAGAAATGGTCTAAATTTTTAAAAATTGTCAATTTATAATAACATTTTTAACTTAGTAAATTTATAACCCTTTAATATTAAAAAAATCTATACCATAAGCAAGGTTAAAATTTGCTAATAAAGGGGTTAAATCAAAAGGTAAGATTTAAAATGATACCATAACCTATAAAAATATAATTGGTTATTGATATTAATTCCATATAATATATCTATATTAATTCATGATTATTTTAAATCATTATACTTTAGAAAGAAATTATTTATATTTAAATCTTTTAAGTAATTCCAATTGTGTTGTTTCCCTCCCTTATAAAAATACACCCTTTACTCTTTTATTTACACATCCACAAGCCATATATCTTAACTAAAAACTAAAAATTTATCTTCTAAACTCCAATATCAATTAATTTTAGTTGATTTCGCTCTTAAAATACTGTTACAAGGGTCCTTAATAAGATATTTAAATAAGTCATACTAAAGAAGAGGTGATTGTCTCACCCGACCTCTTTCAAATTATTTATTATTATACCTCCCCTAGATACTTATTATTGATAATAAAATAGTAATTTAAGTATACTAAATAAAACTAAATTTAATTTTTAGTATTAAACTACCATTATAATCCCTCTTTTCAATCAAATGTTAAGTGAAAGTATTGGTCATGCATATGTGTGGACTACCGCCTCCATGTAGCGATATAATTCATTTTCTATCATCATCTTTAGTTTATGATTGTTATAATATTTTTAGTGTTTATGTATGATGTTTATGAAATAATTATTCTTATATAATTATAATATCATATCTAACATTTTACCTTCTAATCCATTGGAAAATGGTAACATCGGGCGTGGGTATGGGTGCACTACCACATCCATGAAGTGATGTGATTCGTTTTCCTAAATCTATTTAAATGGAAGGTAATAAGGATTGAATTAATGAATATTATATATATAAATATTATATATAATAATTAATCTATAAATTTTAATTTTTATTCAACTTTGTTTCATTCAATCTGTAGAAAATCTAAAACATAATCCATGCATACATACGACCAACCCTCTCCATGAACAGTGTAATTCATTTTTTATAAATATAGATTTTATGGATGATGATAAATATTTATATAATAAGTATATATGATATTTATATAATTATTAATATTATTTATATGACATAACCATGATCAAAGTACAAGTACTAGGACTATCAAACCAAAACATGCGTGAAAAACAAAGTAGTTATCACCCAAAATAGTGATTTTAATAAGAAATTGTTAACAAATAGGTGATTAGATGTTATAAGAAAATCATATTTAGTATGATAAATATGATTATGGTTTTTTTAATACACGCATGATAAATATATTTTTATTATTATATAAAAGGCTCAATTTTTTCGAAGAAAGATAAAACATGAGGTATGAAATTTATGTTTCAATCCCATTTTAATCAGGATTTTTTATACATGAATTTTCATTGACGAAATTTTATGATCCTTATATAATAAATCACTTTAGTTTTATTATACTATAGTTATTCATTTATTTTTCAAGTCATAGTACCATTTTCCTCTCCATGGTCAATGGTCATAAAAATGTTTTTGGGATAAATGCACCTTATTTCCTATTTGGTTGGAAATATTCTACTCCCATGTACATGTTTTCTTTAAAATGTATTAAATAATGTCTTTATGCTTTCTAATGAAAGTTTAGATTCATTTTTACCAATGTTTGTATTTTTATAAAATTTTTCCAAATGAATATTCTTTCTATTTTATGATTGAGTTACTTTTGACTTGTTACAAAAAACCTGAAAGGAATCATTATTTTAATGTACATGATATGAACAGAATTTCCCATAATAACAACCAATAAATATTATAATGATTAAATTAAATGTTTCCATTATTATTTGAAAATAAAATTATTTTTATAATATTTTTGACATTTTTATATTTTAAAGATGTGATTTCAAAAGGAAAAGTGGATTTCTCTTTAGATATATTCTAGTAAACTTTAAAAGGAATTTTCATCTACAATAACATCATTTGATGCTAATTATGATTTATTAGGGATATAATCCAATGAAACCATCCATATTATTTATGTTTATGGTTTATGATTATGATTATGATATTTTTATAAAATCCATTTATATTCCATAAGTTATGCTTTGATGAAATAATGCAATGTTTATGAGACTTGTTTCCATTTTATGGGTAATGTTATGATGAAATGATGAATATCATATGATATTGTGGAAAAAATTTATTTATTTTTAATTTTGTGATGGGTGGGCCCAGAATAATATATCCCTCCAATGCATTGGGTAAATCTTTATATCTCATGAGATAATTATGGGAAATGCATTGATGTACTCAATCCACTTTGTAAAATAGGTAGGGATTTCTGATCCACGATGGAAAACATGTGGGGATTCCTAATCTATTATGATATGGGAAATAAGTATTGATTCCTAATCCATTGTGATTTTATGGTCTTGGTAGTTTACCTATATATATTAAATATATTCAATGTTCATGATGGTCGCACACTTTTATGACATGTTTTTATGATTATGGTATAAACTTATGGTTCATGATTTATTTATAATGATTTATCACTATTATAATTTAGGTATTTAGAAATAATAATATTTTATTACATGAATTGTATTTATATTCCTGATATATTGGGTATGAGATTTTTATGTTATGGTCATGATATTATACCCTTATACTTATATTATGCTTTTATATGATCATTGATTGATATCTCCCATGCTTACCCTTACTTTTAATTTGATATCACCCTTTCTTATATTTAATTTCCTTTGGTTATGAAGAATGTTTTTAAGTAGTGTATGTAAATAAGGTTACCAAGTGAGAAGAACATTATGAGAGATGATAAAGATTATACCAAAATAATATATTTATGTATCTAGAATCCTAAGATGATAAACCTTTAGAGTTCTAGCATGGATCATAATGTTATGTTTTGAATATCCATCTATTAAGATGTAACATCTATGTATGAAAATATTAGGTTTCCGTACAAGAACTCCTCTATATAAGTGGAATCAATAGTATCATTCTATATAAACCCCTTAAAAATAAAATAATCTGATCATGTTGTAATCTCATAATATTCCGGTAAATAAAAGAAAATAATATATTTTTTTATTAAGGTTTAATCTTCTCTTTCCCTTAAACATATCTATCTCAATTGATTCAAGTGAATAATTGAAAAAACTCCCCTAAAAATGCATTTAAATCTTTATAATGAAATATTATCTCCACATGGATGATATCTTGTTCTTCTTGATATAGAATCAGTTCTAATCGATTAAATTCATGGAGAGGAACTAATAAAGTGGTTGAGTTGTGGGATAAATGGGAATGATTTTGAATTTGGTTGGGCTTGGGTTAAATGTGGATGAGGTAAGGTCAATTGTTTTTTAATCATCTACAAAATTGGTATAGTAGAATTTTAGCATCCATAAAAAATATATTCATTGACTGTATCACTGTCAACACCCAATTCAAACTATAGAAAAAATTTAGAATAATAGAAAGAAATTATTGGTTGAATGATTTAGAAAAAAACTATATAGAATAATTTCATTAATCTCTTGATGTGTATGTAAAATTTGTTTGAAACTATAGAAGTAGGAGATAAACTAAGTCACAAAAATCAAACATGAAAATAAGAAAAAAACAAGAAAAAATGAAATTTTAATTCCTAACATTATATTAGGTTTTGAAGATTTAACAAAGATTTCTTTCAATTCTATTAGTCCTGATCATTAATAATGAAAAATCCCAATTTAGGTTTTCAAAACATATCTCACTATTGTCAATCTACTCAATATCTAGTTTATTAATATGATCTAAGATTCTCTTTAGTGTATGGAAAAAATCTTTGAACTCAAGATCCTTGAATCTTCCTTAAGCTTTATTCAACACTCAACATCAAGAAGGAATCCTCACATATTCAATTGAACTTCCTAAATCAGCTCATACATGCTTTTTAACTAACATCAACTATGAATTATTAGCTCAACTGAATTACCATATATTCAAGCTTTAATTTCCCCATTATAAGAACCTCTATTTTGTAATATGTGATGTTTTATCCATTCTATTATCATGTGAAAAGTGATTTAATATCATACAATATGTCAAATTAATCTTATGAAGGTGGGGAACTGAGTGATTTAATCACATTAAACCACATAAAAATTCTACTTGGTGATTAATATTTTCATACATATCTCTTATATCTTGATTTAATGTGATGTGATCTGAGATATAGTAACAGATAATGTCATGTGAGCCACCTACTTCCATAATTAATATCATGTAGTTCTATTTTCTTGATTATTTTGATATAACCCCAAATTCACTTAATATTATGAATATCCCTTATCCTATGTAAGACTAACTTTTTGATCGAAAAAAATAGAATTTTTATTGAAAGGATAGTTCATATTAATTTTAGAATAGAATAATAATTAAAATCGATTGAAATTTTAATTAAATCCTAGTTCTAAATTAATTATAAAGTTACACATGAAATTAAATAATTGAACATCAAAAATATATTTAAAATGAAAATTAATAATTCTAATATGTTCTTCTATAATAAAATAATAATAAAATACTTATTAAAAAAATCATAAGTAAAGTAATAACATATAAAATTTAATTTTCATAGGTTTTTAAAATGAATTTAAGGGAGAAGTTACAAAGAAATTCAAATAAAATTGTTGATGAATTTTTTTTATCACTCATTCACACCTAATTTTTACACCCCCAAAAGATCTTAACATCCCAACAAAAAATGAAGGAACCACCAATGATTAAAAAAAATACATCATGTTTGTTTTATATGATAAATTCACCTCTTCTTATCTACTCTCACACCCAAATTAACTCAAAATCAAGAATCCATCCTAGATCACAATGAAATTAACATGAGATGAATTTTGTTCCACTCTTATACCATGTTAAGATAATATGTAATGTTATAATCATCTAAATATTATTCATTCTTAACCATATGTGTGATAAAATTCTCACTTTTCCATAAGACAGTCGAAGGAGGTTCACAAATCATGAGAATGGGGAGATACGGTTTTGAATATTAAATAATTTTAATGATTATTTATTAATGTTTAATTATTTTCACTCACTCAATTCATCCTTTCAAATGGTAATCCATCATAATACCCATTAATTTTTTATAAATGGGTTATGAATTTAAAAATGAATCCCAATTAATGATATTTTAATATTAATCTATTTTTTTATTCACATTTGTTTTTCTATTTTTGGTATTTTCATTTGTTTAAAGTTACAAGGTTGTAAATGTGATGTAATGAGTGTATTAATATTCCCATTTAGTTTTAAGGTGGTAAAAATTATGGAATTACCCTTAAAGTCTCCTAAAAATGTAATTCCTCTTGAAGAAATCACATGATAGGCATTGCCCCCAATATTATCATTGAAATAACTATGATAAGTATGTAGTGTAAAGGTTAAGTAAGGATGTAATGATATTTAAATGTGGATTTAACTTTTAGAGTCTTGGTGGATCCTACATGTATTTCTTGGATCGATGTAAAGTTGGGTCTCTGGTGGAGATAACGACTTTCCAAAAACGTGCTTCAATCATGTTAATAGATCTCTTCATGCTAAAAAGTATTTGATGGAGACAATAATTAAGTTCTATTTGACACAACATGATGTGATTTAAATCAAGTAAAGGGGTAATACGAATAATATATTGAAATTTTTAAGTACATCATGAGATGATGAAAAATAATTAGGACACCACTAATGAAAATAAATTTCAAAAAATGGTCAGACTCGAATGAGAATTTGAAATTCAAAGTTAAGGGAAAGGTATCATATAAATATCCAATTAGACCCCTTTTTTTTATAAAATAATTAATATACCTTATATAAAATCAAGTGTAAAAAATTATAAAGAATTTTATTTCATCTTGAGATGAAAAAATTAATTTTATAAATAAATAAAAAGACTCAAATACACTAACCTAACACACAATGGTCATATCGTCAAAACCTTGTCAATGAATTACCCATGTTGAAAGTTGTTGAAATAATTTTTAGATCATATTTAAATAATTTTATAATAATAATAATGTATATATTAGATAAATACAACTAGATTTTTTGGGAAGAAGCTTCAAACAATTTATTTTCTGAGTGTTTTTTGGTGAACAATCACTTCCTACTTCATATTCTTGTAAAGAAGTACGAATAAAACATATGGGGTTTTATTTTACAAATAAAAAATAGATTGTTTTCAACTTCTATGGAATGGAAAAAAATTTCCCAGCCACAATTCCTATAAAAAGCCTGTAAAATAATTACAAAACAATACAAAACAAAAGAAATCAATGGAAGGAGATAATATAACACCCTAAAGATATACAAATCAATTTAATGTATAATGTAATGCACAAAACAATGATCCTCTATGAAATTTTTTATTATTATAATTATTTAAACAATACAGTTATAACCTATCTATAAAACTTAATTTTTCTTCTTCTGTGATTTAAATTTTAAAAAATAGACAAACATGGTTGCGATCAGTAAGACATTTAGAGTTTGATCAAATCAACTTAATTTTTTAGTGAATAGTAACTTAAACCTTTTGAATAGAAATATACCATTATGAATAATAATATGACCCTTATGAATAGTAATTTTACCCATGAAAGTATAAATAAAATTTAGTCACCTTATAAATGAAAGTATGGTATAATGGTTTAAGTAAGTGAATATTTTAAAAAATCAACAATAAAGTTTTAGTATTTTTTTGAGTAATAAATATTTAATTAAAATTGTATAAATAAAATTCATTTTAAAAACATTTATTCATAAATCAATAATTTTCTATCCTATTATTTTAGGATAATTTAATTTGACCTTAGTTAAAATTTTAGGGTGTTATAAAATCCGTTTTAATTTAAAAAAATAGTATTTTTCAAGTAAATTATGATTTTAATTAAAAATTAAATTTCTCATATTTAAAAAATTATCTTCCTAAAATGAAGTTTATTTTTTAATTATATAAGTATAATAATTTTTAGGGTTAATTGTTTCTATTTTTCTAAAGTACATGAATTTTTGGTGAATAGTAAAATATGATAATTTATGATAAATGCTATATACATGAATTATAGAGTTATGAATGATGTTTGGAAGATGTAATAACCATTGGTTCTAACTCATATAAAATAATTACTATATTTAGTCACAATAATCAATACTATTTCTTGTCATCCAAAAAATAATAAAATAATGAATAAAATAATGAGAAATCACCCCTCTCCTCCACTATAAAAACCACCCTCACCCCCTCTTATCCTCCCACCTATAAGCCTTGAATATTATCTAAATTATAATAAAATCCTCTTACATGGTTTATCACCCACGCCCCAAATCTCCTTTTCTTTCCAAAATACCCAAACCCCTTTCCATTGGGAGGTTCTCAAGGAGGATAATTCAAGAGGTAAACCCTCTTTTTTTCCTTTTAATTTGATTTCAATTTATTTTATTTTCCTATCCTCTCCTCAAATACTCTCCCCAAATGATCCTGACAACTCTAGTATAATATATATACTATAATTATATCATACTAATGGAAGATCCATCATCAATATTCTTACTCTCTCTCTCTTTTTCTTTAAAAATGAAATCATCATTCATGAGGTGCCGATTTACAACATTCGTGGATGAAAAACTTTTGTTCTTTAAATTCTCCTTAAAGGATAGTCATGAAACAATTTTTATGGTTGAAAATGTTTATAAATATGTATTATAATTTACATAAGGTTCTAGAAACATTGTATATATACAATAATAAAAAATAGAACAAAACTAGTTCATTATGATTGAAAAACCGCTAAAATGAAGCTAAACGATTATCTTTAATGATTAACCATCATATATGAAAAAATAATACATAATAATAGTTAAAATTATGGTTGTTAATTATTATTATATAAATTCAATTCTAGATAATTATATCCATTCCACATGAACTTCCATACTCATATACAAGTATACCGATTGAGAAAACCAAGGAAATGAATTCTCCAGAGCGATAAAATTATATATTATAACTCATCAAAAAATTCATAAATGAACTTAATAAAATTAAATAAAATAAAATAAATGTAAATACGGTTATTAATTAATTAATTAATTGATTTAATTTTACCATCCATGATGTTATGGTCAAGTTCTAAATACATTCAAACATAAGGTAAGAGTTTCTACCCGAACCACCATTTTTTTCGGGTTACTCTTTTTTCTCTTTTACCCCAATAAAATTATTAATTATTATTATTAAATACTCCTAAATTATATTTTAATGTTTAATATATATGTACCAATTATAATCTTTCTTTATTTTATAGGGAGTTACATGCTTTAAATGGATCTTTCTCAAGTTCTTCCCGATAAACAAGATTGATTTAAGGGAAATTTTAAAATTCTTATATATTTTTAAGTTCACTATATAATATATTTTAATACACCATTATTTTTCTAAAATAAATCATTTTATTATAGAAAAAATATCTAAGTAAATTTCTAGTTTTATGAAAATATTTTTCCAAAACAACTCTTCTTTTCAAAGTAAAAAGTGTATTTCTCTCAAGAATCCCTTGACGACTTTATTATAGTTTTTTCATATATTTTCAACACCCTTATTGATTCTTATGTTTAATTGGGATTAATATTCTATGATATAATCTACCATGTTTTCTTTAATGGTTTATCATTAGTTTGACTATGGATGTGCTATCTTGGTACCTTTCACCACATTACTCTCAATGGTTAGTAACTATGTTTACTGATTAGGGAAAGTTATTTTCATTCCATATGTTAGTTTCAATATGAATGTGCATGTTTTTTATTTTTATCCTTGATTATAAGAGGAAGTCATTGTACTTATTAAGTGATAGGTGTGGCCAACTATATCCCCTCGATGCATCGGTAGATCTCATGAGACAAACTAGTATATGTTTTTACCCTTTATGTATGGTGTCTTGAATGAGGTTTTGACAGTATTATTATGATGTCTAATATTATGCATTCCATCATTATGAAACTATTAATTTATTGTCTATGTTATTATTTGACTAGTATAATATCCATAATTATGTTCTATTATCGAATTATTTAATCAGCTTTTAATTTCTTCCATTTTATGATCAAGATTATGTTTTAATGGAATGTGTAATTTTAGTTATTCAAAATTATTTATAATTATGCTTCCACTATATTAATTACCCTTAGCGAGAATATGATCTCACCCCTTTATTATTTTTATTTTTCCACTAGCTGAGAAGATGTATGTTATGAATGACTTACAAGGATAATCATGAAGTTTATGGGTGTCTCCAAAATAGTTAATATGTTCTAATTAATTTCAAATTTTAATGTTGAACTTATGTATATATCTTGTTTTCCAATGATAATAAACTATTTTTTCCTTCAGGATGCATCTTCCTTGTTTATATTCCAATGTAATGAAGTTAGGCACTGACTCTGGGCAACTCGGGTTGGGGTGTTTATAGTTGGTATCAAAGGAATTTTTGTAGAAACTATGGAAACTAGATTTAAAAAACATAGATCAGGGAACATATCCCAAAGATAGACTTTGAGGATAAGCATAGAAGAAGATCCTAAAATTTTGGTAAATTAGAGATTATGTAGATATTCCTAGAAATACATCTCTGTCTAGATACTACAAGTGGACGTGGGTTATGAACATATATACCTAGGGGTAACAACTATAACAAGGTGTCCCAAGCTTAACTCAATGTGACCTGGTACACTACAATGTGCCTTACTAGGCACCTGATTTGACACTCCAAAGGGATATTCTTAAGATAAGTCAAATTATATTTACAAACCATTATGAAGGATTTAAAAGTAAATATATCCCCAAAGAAACCATGTTTATGATATTGAGATTGAATATTCATAAAACTTCTATTTATGTTATGTTTTTTCTAGTTCTATATTATAGATTATGGTTAATTACCTAATTTAGTGTAAGAAGTTATTGAGAAATGACCCCAAGTGGAAGGAATGGAAACTGCATGAACGTTCATATCCCATATTGGGATTTGCCCCCAATGTAAGATAATTATGTCAGTATTGAAGTTGTGACTGATGCTGAGAAACTTATAACTATACCAAGACAACTGACTCATGTTGTGAACAATAACCTTACCCATATAGATAATTCTGATCCCTAATGTGGAGGATTAATGTTAGACTACTTTTATCAACCACAACCTACATCATTGAATGTGCATATAAACCCATTTATAGTGGGCCAATAGGCAAGTTCCTTAGAGATAATATTTCTCACTTTGGGAAGTAATAAAATGGATAAGGTTATCATGTCATTTTACCATCTCTCGGGATATGTAGATCAAAGGTGGCTAGTAATTCAAAACAAAAAGGAGGAGGATTAAATATAAAATATGGAGTGCAATGATTTTATAGAAATTTTCTTAGAAAAATAATTTCCTCCTGAAAAACGAGCAGATATAGAGAGGAAATTATTAAGTCCAAGACAAAAAGAGAATAAATTTTTTCACAAGTATGAATCCAACATTAGAATATTGGAAAGTCATGTTGTGGAATACATATATAATCCAAGTATCAAGTTTTATTGATTCCTTTACGGTTTAAAACCATTCCTCTAAAGGGAACTTATCTCCCAAAATTTCTCATCATATGAAGATATAATAACATGTGATATCAATATAGAAAAAGAAATATCTATGTCTTATAACATTAAATTAATGAAAGATAATAAGATGGATTCTGAAAACCCTAGAAAATAAAATAAAAAAAAGTGGAATAAGGGAAGAATTTATTTTCCATCATAATATAATTGTGGGAAGAAACACCTAGATACTTTCCTGAAGGGTATTGGTTTTTGTTACAAGTGTGGACGAAAAGGCCACCAAACCCATGATTTTAAGGAAAATAAAGAAGCTACCAATTCCAATGCTACAATTTATAAGATATGGTAAATTATTCAAATGATTTTCCTAAACGTCAAGGAAAAATTCCCCAAATAAGGCCAATGGAGCAAGGATAAGATTATGAAGTCATAACTGTTGAGGTTGAAGTTTCTAATGATGTGGTGGAAGGTACTTTAATCATTTACATAGACTTAGAAAATGATTTATTTGATTATTTATCATCACATTATTTTATATCTCCCTATTTTTCAAAAAAATTACACATTTTTTTTCATTTAATAAAGTATTTATTAGTAAAAACTCTAAAGGGAAGTGTCATTGCACTAAAGATGTGTCGATTTTCCCCCTTTATGACAAAAAATGTGATTTTTTGCTGACCTTATCATTATACCCATGATTTATTTTTATATAATAATCATTATGGTCTGGTTTTGAAATTTTGATGTGAAAATCTATTGCAATGATAAGGAAGTTAAAATTTTTGAGAACAATATAGAATCCCTTCAATTTAGAGCAGAAACCTCACCATCTAATTCTTATCTAGATCCACCCCTAGTATCTCTACTTAATGAAATTGTTGGGCTGGATGAGAACATAATATCTATGGGTGACGAAAGAGATCTTCAAATTTAGGATGCACCTATTGTGCAATAATATATTGATATATGATCAGAGGATTTACCTAGACATCCTCTAGAGTAGAAAATTGAGTTCTCGATTGATTTAATTCATAGTTCAAGCCCTATATGCAAGAATCATTATATAATGGACACTGAGGAATTAATATAACTGAATAAACAAATAGAGGAATTGATTAATAAATTATTTATTTGCTCTAGTGTTTCTCCATGGGGAGCCCCTATTCTCTTTGTCCAGAAGAAGGATAGATCTATGAGGCGGTGCATTTATTTTTGAGAAATAAATTCTATTTCCATAAAGAACAAGTATCCCTTATCTCGTATTGACGATTTATTTGATCAACTCCCTGGATCTCAATAATTTTCAAATATTGACCTTTGATATGGATATCATCTGTTGTGTGTGAGGAAGGAAGATTTTCCAAAGACAACATTTTAATAAAGGTATGGGCATTAGGAGTTAACAGTAATGCCTTTTTGACTGACTAATCCTCCATCTGTTTTTATAGATCTAACGAATATGTTTTTCTAGGAATATCATGAAGAATTTGTTTTGGTATTTATTGATGATATCTTTGTATACTTCATAAGCTATAAAGATTACGAGAATCACTTGTGCATTGTAATGAAGACTCTTAGAATAAAAAAGTTTTATGGAAAGTTTAGTATGTAAAAACCTGACCACAATTGCTCAGAGCTGATGCCTTATTTAATTCTATTGGCATGATTACAAGAAATTCGTTTCCTAAAGGAATGAATAGTTTAGAGGTTTTAGAAAACCATATACATACATAAGTTCAACATTATAACTTGAAAGGAAATAATATATATATATATATATATATATATAAATATTCCATTAGAAACATCCATGAATCCTAGATTATCCCTGTAGGTCATTAATAATTTACTTCTTCATATCTCGGGAAAATAAAATATAATAAAGGGATGAGCTTAGATTCTCATTAAGGGTGATAAATACAATGGAAGATATCATAAACATAAACATTGGGCATGGTGAATAACTAAAAAAACATGCCTTTAAAAATAAACATGAACACAATATGGTAATAATAAGAGTTGAATGATTAATTCCACAATGAAACATAATATGGGTATTCTACTAGTTGAATAACCACATAAACTATCAATTAATATCACCATAATGGGGGAATTCATAATACTGGACATCATAACCATACTGTCAAGGCCTCGTGCCAAGACCATAAATAACCATAATGTCAAGGCCCTGTGCTGAGACTCTAGTTTGTCTCATGATACATACTAATGCATCGACGAGATATAGCAGGCCCCAAATATCACTTACTAAGTCCAATTCATTACTCATAAAAATGTGGATAAACATAAACAACACATACATTAATATTGAAACTAATATACGAAATGTAAATAACTTTCCCCAAACATTAAACATAAACACTAACCTTTCGAAGTAATATGGTGAATGGTATCAGGGTAGAACATCCACTGTTAAACTATTCATAAACCATTAAATATAATATTGTGGATAATATCATAAAACATTAACCCCATTTAAACTTAATAATCATCTAGGGTGTTGAAAAAGGTGAAAATACTCTTATAAAAGCATTGAGTAATTCATGAGATAAATACTCTTTTACTTTGAAAAGAAGAGTTATTTTAGAATAATATTTGTATAAAATCAGAAGTTAATTAAGGTATATTTTCATAATTAATTTAGTGATTTATAAAAATAATTTTTTCTAGAAACAGATTATAGAGTGCCCTTGAAAATATGTAATAATTTGAGAAATCCCCTTGAAACGGGCTTGTTTACCGGGAAGAATTATTGAAATATCCTTTTAAAACATGTATCTACCCATAAAATAAAGAAAGATTCTGATTGGTACACATCTTTAGAAAATTCACACAGTATTTATTAGGAGTACATAAGTATAAATAATAATTTCATTGAGGTAAGTATAGAATAAGAGTAACCCGAAAGAAAAATGGATGTTCGGGTAGAAAACCCTTACCTTATGTCCAAATATGTTCCATTCTTGAACTTAAGGTCCTGGAATATGAAATTATACTTATTATTAACTTAATTCAGAACTTATTAGATACGTATTTAGTTTATCATAATTTTATTAAGTTCATTAATGTTCTTATTGATAGGTTATAGGATTGTATTCTGTCATTTCGAAGTGTTCATTTCCTTGGTTTTCACGATCAGTATACTTGTATATGAGTATGGATGTTCATGTGGAATGGATATAATTCCATATAATTTAATTTATATATTATTTATGAACATATATATATGTTAATGGTAATATATATCATTTGGTTACATGTTATGAGGATGAATCATTAGTTGAAATATTAATGACAATCACTTAGATTATTTTGGCGATATTTTGATTATTACGAACTATTTTTGTCATATGAATTATTCTTATGTATATATACAGGTTTCTGAATATTAAATAGGTTATAATACATATTTTATAGTATGTTAAAAACATAAAAATGGTTTCATGACCAGTATTGAAAGAGAAATTGATGAATGCGACTTCATCATCCAGGAATGTTGTAAATTGGCACCTCACAGATGATGATTTCATTTGTAAAATAAAAGAGAGTGTAACTCTCTGACCCTAGTTACCCAGCTCTGGTGCATTATTTTAAGAAATTGGCATGATTACAAGGAATCAAGTCCTAAAGGTCCAATCGGTTTAGCAGTCTTGGAAAATAGATTACATACAAGAACTTAACATTAAAATTTATAACATAAAATACAACATAGATAATACTTTTAGAATGCCATTATCCCCTCAGATTAACCGTGAATATCAATCATAATACACTTCTTGTAATCCTTGGAAAATAATACATAACAAATGGGTGAGATCGGATGCTTATTAAGGGTAAATAATTCAGTGGAATCTATAAACATTTAAGGAAAGATATATAATAAAAGCATTGACCTTTTAAACAACAAACTTGAACATAATATGGAAAAAATAAATCAAACATTACCATATAAACATGCACACGGATATTCTACTAATCTAATAATCACATGTAATAACTAATTTCATAATCAAGGAATGCATAATACCATACATAAAAACTACTACGTCAAGGCCTTGTGCCAAGACCATTCACAAATATTCTATCAAGGCCTTTTTCTAAGACACTATTTTGTCTCATGAGACATACCGATACATCAAGGTGATATATCAGGCCCCTCCCATCACTTACTAAGTCCAATTAATTCCCCATTTTAAAAGGGTGAAACATAACTTAAACATTCACATTAAAACTGACGTACAAAATGTCAATACTTTAACCATAAACCATAAGTGGTATTAAAATAGCACATCCACAGTCAAACATATCATAACTCATTCAATAAAATATGTAAGATTGTATTATAAAAAATCAACCCCAATAAATAATAATATACAATAAAATATATTGATATAGTTGAAAATAATCAGTAAAACTCTTTGAGAGAAATATCCATTTTTCATGAAATTATTTAAAAGTTGCACAAATTATAAAGGAAGTCATTTAAAATAGGTTTTTGAATCAAAGTGTCCCATTCCAATTTTAAATTTTTGAAAGGAATTAACTTTTTAAAACAATCATGTCTGTATTATATGATTTATATATCATATATATTAATAATAAAAATATATATAATAGATAGATATATAAAATGGAATACACCGTTCATGGAGACGGTAGACCGTACGTATGCATGAACGTTGTTTCCATTTTCTTATCTTATTGAATGGAAGTAAGTGAGTCACATATATGTACAAATATATATATATATATGTATCATTCCAGTGGACTTATTATGTCATATATTTCATAATTATTAATAATTTGTTTTTTTATAATCATTATTTTATGGTTAAAGTGGAGAATGAATCTCATCACATGGTGAAGACGGTAAGATGTACGTATGCACAAGCCAAAATATCATTATATTGATGGTGAAATCATATGTAATTGGACGGTATATTATATATACAGAATAATTAACATCTTATATTTATTATTTACATCAATTATACTCATTATTATATGCATCCAAATAATTAAGTGGTGAATAACAAACTACACCATGACATGGAGACGGTAAGCCGTACGCACGCACGTTTGATGACTTTGTCATTAATAGGATGGATATGATAATGAATATGGTTATAAAATATTTATAATAACATATTAGTATGTATAAGGTGCTGGAGTTATTATTTTATTATCGAAACAACAGAGAAAGAGGAAGTGGAAGAAGAAAAAAACATTGAAAGAGGTGATGAAATAATTACTTCTTCTTCAGGTGATTCCTTTTGATTTGAACAAAAGGCCTCATTAGGTTGGCTTTATAATAAAATAAAGTCATATATATTGATTTGAGGGTAGTTTGTAGGAGGTTTGGGTAGGGTTTTTCTGAGCCAAATGACTTTGGAGGTGTGAATTTAAGAGAAGGGGAAGTACCTTTTTATAAGAGAGGTGAGGGGTAATTTAAGAAAATCATGAAATATTAATTTATTTGAAAATTATTTTTAATTTTAAATAGATACAAATGTATTTATTTAGATGCTAAGGTAGGGATGGTTCTAAATCCTCTCAACAAATAGTTTTTTGGATAAGTTTAGAACACCATATTAACCTTATCTTTTAGATTTAACTCTAAGTTAAATAGTTTAACTTCTACCATGTCTTCTTGTAGTTTTATACTACATGGTTAATATAGTTACTATAAAATTATAAGAGAAACCCAAGTGGTTAATTAATTACATATATAACATTATATATCTCCTTTTGAAGAATTTTAGATTTTTATGAATATTATATCATTTAATAAAATAGTATTTTTTTTAAAATTCATTTATGTCAATTTCGAAACTATTTAGTAATTGATTTTTGTTAAAGTCATAAAATTTTTATTGCTTATATAAAATGCAATAAAGCATCACTAATATTTCAATGGAATCCATATAATTATTTTATGGGAAAAAATTCAAATTACATTTATTTTAATAGTTATAAATTCATTTATTTGAATCTTTCATTAATGAGGTAATCACTGCATCATAATTGTGTCATAAATAAATATATTTATCTAATGTATAAAAATTATAAATAAAGTACCATTATGTAGGAAATATTTTTATATTTTTAATGACTATTTATTGTCGAATAAATAAATTATGTAATCTCATATAAAATGTTTTTTATTAAAAGATACATGCTTAGGGTATATTTTCCTTAACTTTAAATTAAAAGTAATTAAATGTCATTTTCACACAAAAGTGGCACCATGGGGTCAAAACATATATCCAAGGATTTCCATAGTCGGAAATATCTCATAAAATAGTTTTAGTACATGCGTTAGGGTAGTTTAATATTATTATAATATTATTTTTTACCCTTATTTACCAGATTTACCCTTTAACCATGGTAAATAAAATATTTACTAAAGTTAATATTCGTCATGTCTAAAAATAAAAGGTACCTATTTATACAATTTTGACCTCATGATTCCGAATATAGAATCTATTTTTCCAAATTCAAAACACATAAGTTACAATAATTAATTTAAAATTATTTCCCATTGTCAAACCAAAAAGCGGGTTTTCAAGAAGTAATAATAGTCAAAAGATTGACATGTGATTATGTCTGATTTAAGGGTGAAATTAATTCCAATGAACAAAATATGATTAAGTGATAAAAATATAATCCAATTATACTTTATGACCAATTAAAATGAAAATTTAACTATATAAATAAATTAGATTAAAAGGTAGTTTTGAATTAAAATGCAGTATTTTTCACTATTCATTAAAAAAAGAATGTTATCAGGAAAGTACCAAACATTTATCCAAAGTAATTTTTTAACAGATTATAAATAAGAATTTAATTTAATAAAATTGAATATATAAAAGTTTCAAATATTTTATTTAAAAAAGGGTTCTCCATTAAAAGGCATAAAAACTGCATTTTTGAAAAATAATTATTTTATCTGAAAATTGAATTTTTCATTATATTATGACTAAGAAACACAAAATATGAATGTTAAAAGTATATGGGATATATATAAAATTCAATATATTTTAATAATATTTATAACATCTTTTTAAATATCTAGTTTGATAGGTTGTGGTGCGCTTGAACTCGAAGTTGTGTACATCACACACTATTGAATTATTTAAAAATGAAGGGCACTATGGATGCTTGGGGTGTTACAGAGAGAGAGACAGAGAGAGTAAGAATATTGATAATGGTTATTATGTTAACATGATATAATTGTCGTATATATATGATACTATAGTTATCAAGATTATTTAAATAATGGAGTAGAGTATAGGATTACAAAATAAAGGAACTTGAAATGAAATTAAAAGGAAGAATATGGGGATTTACCTCTTGAATACACCTCCTTGAGAATCTACTTAAGGGATGGGGTTTTGGTCTTTTGGAAAGAAAAAGATCTCCTGGACGTGGGGAGGGACTAGGTAAGAGTATTTGGGTTGAACTCTTAGGAGCTTCAAGGCTCAGAGGAGTTAAGAGAAGAGGGAGTGAGGGTGGTTTCTATAGTGAAGGAGAGGAGTGATTTTTGAATATCTTATTCATTATTTTAATATTTTTTCAAGAAAAACAAGAGTGATTATTCTTGTATCAAAAAATAGTAATAAGTTCAGGTGGTTTCAATCCAAGTGTATAGACATAATCCTTACATCACATATGACTCAATAAATCACGTATTTAGCATTTATTGTAAATTATCGTATTTTACTATTCAGAAAAATAAAATTATTTTAGAAAAATACAAAAAATTAACCATAATAATTTTTTAGTGTGTAGAATTAAAATATTGGCTCCATTTTATAAATATAATTTTCAAAATATGTGAAAAATATTTTTTAAATAAAATTATCATTTACTCTAAAAATACATTTTTAAAACAAAAACTAATTTTATAATACCCTGAAAAATTAACTAAGGTCTTATTAAATTATCCTAAAATTATAAAACAACAAAATATTTATTTAGGATTACATTTTATGAATAAATTTATTAATTTTAAATTGTTAGTAAATATTTATTACTCACAAAAAATACCAACACTTAATTATTAATTTCCATAACACTCTATTTCATTTATAAAGTGTCTAAATTTATTTATACTTTCATAGGAAATGTTACTATTAATTAGGATCATATTACTATTCATAAAGGTACCTTACTATAAGGGTCAAGTTATTATTCAAAAAAAATGTATGTTTATCCTATCAAACTCTAAATATATTACTGAACACAACTGTGTATGTCAGTTTTTTGATATTCAAGTCATAGAAGTAGAAAAATTATGTTTAATAGACTAGTTATAACAAAATTGTGTTTTTAATAGACTCATTGTTTCTAGAATTCAATATTAAATTTCTTTTATAAAATATTGGGGTGTTACATTTCCCCCCTTACAAAAGTCTTATACTAAAAATTCTAGAATGTTACCTCATAAAATGATTTAGGTAGTTCTCGATCATAAGTTCCTCATGCTCCTATGTTCCCTCTTCACTTTTATGTTTTTCTTCCAAAGTACCTTTAACAGTCAAGTCATCTGATTCATCAACACCCTTTCCTTAGTGTCTATAATCTATATATACTCTTCACTATAAGATAAGTCAGGTTCCAATTATATACCTTCAGAAGTGAGGACATGCGTTGTGTTTGGCATGTAATTTCTCAACAATGAGACATGGAACACATAGTGTACATTAGAAAGGATAGGTGGAATTTACAAATGATAATCCATAGCTTCAATTCTATCCATAATTTCAAAAGGTCCAGTTTACCTGGGTCTCAGATTCTCTTTCTTCCCAAATCGTATAACACCCTTCCATGGAGATAATTTTAAGAAAAAAAATCTCCCACTTGAAATTTAAAATCCTTCATTCGACTATCAGCATAAATATTTTTCCTGATTTGAGATGCTTTGATATGGTTTTGAATAGTCTTTACCTTCTATATTGTTTCTTCCTAAAGCTTTAGACCCATAATTTTTCTTTCACTGACTTCATCCCAACATGTTGGTGTGTGACATCTCTTTCCATATAATGCTTCATATGGTGCAATTGGAATGCTATAATTGAAACTATTATTGTAGGAAAACTCCAAAAAAGGTAAATAAAAATCCCACATACCTTTAAAATCAAGTGATAATCATCTCAACATATATTCTAAAGTTTTTTATCATCCTTTCTGATTGCCCATCAGTTTGAGGGTGATAATTAGTACTCAATCGAAGCTCAGTATCCAGGAATTTTTGAATACTTTTCCATAATTTCAATATAAATCATGGATCATGGTCAGAAAAAATTAAGAGAGGTTCTTCTTGAGGTCTTACAAATTCATTAATATAGACCCATACTAGGCGCTCTAGGGGGAAATTATCATTTATAGTGAGGAAGTGTGTATATTTGGTAAGTCGATCAACAATTAACCATATTGCATCATTCTTTCTTGGAGTTTTGGGTAATCCAGTGAAAAAATTCATGGTTATGTCATCCCATTTCTATGTAGTAATAGGTAGGGGTAGCGTGATTCCTCTAGGATGTTGTCATTCGACCTTCACTTATTGACAGACTGAACATCTTAATATATAATCTATGATTTCCCACTTCATGTTATACCACCAGAAATGTTTCTATAAATATCTATACATCATAGTGCTACTAGGATGCATAGAGAAATTAGAACTATTGGAATCATCCAATAAATCTCTTTTTAGCTTGTGCATTGCTGGAAAAAAATCCTCTTCCCAAATTTCAGAATTCTATACTCATATATGAAGTCTTGCAACTTCCAATCATTCATAACATTAATTTTGTTTCGAAGATTCTCTTAATTAGGATGATAATTTTTAATTATTTCTTATAAATATGGCTAGGCAACCAATTAAAAATGTAACGATGTTTCACCTTCTTTGATAATTCCCATTTCCATCCTTACTAGATCCATGAATACCTGATCCCTTTAGATCCTCATTTTGTTTAAAACTCTATGATCCTTCCTACTCAATACATTATCTACATTATTTGTCTTTCTTGGGTGGTAGTGTATGGAATAATGATAATCCTTGACTAGTTTAAACCATCTTCTTGGCCTCGTGTTGAGTTTTTTCTGGAAGAATATATATTTCAGACTCTAATGATCTGTATATAGATAATATCATTCACCATAGAGATAGTGTCTCCATATTTTTAGAGAAAAGATCACATCAGCTAACTCACGATCATGAGTAGAATATTTTTGTTCATGAATTTTTAATTTCCTTGATACATAGGCAATAAATCTATAATTCTATATAAGGACACAATAAAGTCCATTTTTGATGCATCACTATAGATCACAAATCCATCATTACTTGATGGTAGAGTAAGGATCAGATCATTAACTAATCACCTATATAATTCTTCAAAAAATTCCTCACATTCTTTTCTCCATACGAACTCAATCCCTTTAAGAGTAATCCTGGTTAATAGGTTGGATAATCGGGTGAAGGTTTAAAAAAACGCCTATAATAACCTACTAAACCAATAAAACTATGTACCTCGATTATGTTCATTAGTACATGTCATTCTTGAACAAAATTTTTCTTTATAGGATGAATAGATATTCCATACTTAGAGAAAATATGGAAAAGAAAAGAAACTGATTGAACCCAAAATTCACACTTTCTAAAAATCCCATATAATTCAATTCTTCTAAGAGTATTAAAAATAATGCACATGTGATTTTTATGATCTTTGTAAATTTTAGAGTATACGAATATATCATCAATAAATACCACAAAAAATTCATCAAAATATTCCTTGAAAACCATATTAATTAGATCCATGAAGACAAAGGGTGCATTAGTCGGACCAAAAGGCATTACTCTAAACTCATAATACCCATAGCTGGTTTCAAATGTTGTATTTAAAATATCTTCCTTCATCACATGAAATTGATGATATCCAGATCTAATTTCAATCTTAGAAAAATATTTGGATCCATGAAGTTGATCAAATAAATAATCAATGTTAGGTAGTGGATACTTTTATTTATTAGTATAACATTGATCTTCCTGTAGTCAACGCACAACCTCATTGATCCATCTTTATTTTTAACGAAAATAACATGGGATACCCATGGAGAAACACTAGGGTGAATACATACTTTATCACTAAATTCCTCTAGTTGTTTCTTAAATTCTACTAATTCCATAGTGTACATTCTTTAAGGAGTCTTTGATATAGGTTTCGAACTAGGAATTGAATCAATTGGGAACTCAACTTCATGCTCTGGAGGATGTATAGGTAAATACTCTATAAAAACATCAATATATTTTTGCCCAATAGGTACATACTTTATTTGAGTATTTCTTTCCTCACTCATAGATATGAAGTTCTAATTCTCCCTAAGAATTGAATTTAGTAGAGCTACTCGGGGGGGATCTAGATGAGAATCAAATAGTGACGTTTCTTCCCTAAAGATAAGGGATTCTATATCATTATCAAAAATTGTAATTTCATTCTTATTACAATATATTTTATCATAATAATTTTAAATACAATCCATACTAAGGATTATATCATTGTCAATCATGGGTATGATTATAAAATTTGTAGATAAAGCTCCTTTATATTCCATAATGGGAACTACCTGAAATATATTTGTTGCAATGATACTTCCCTTAATATTTTTGACTGATAAATCCTTTCTTAAATAAAATTGAAAATATATAATTTTCTTGGAAAATT
The DNA here is from genome assembly GCA_963277665.1 of Viscum album. Lineage (NCBI taxonomy): Eukaryota > Viridiplantae > Streptophyta > Magnoliopsida > Santalales > Viscaceae > Viscum > Viscum album. The sequence continues at coordinate 1,872,529,004 of OY728150.1, read as the reverse complement.
GGGAAGATATAAAATAATACAATGATATAGAATCAAAAAAATCAATGGCTAAGTTTTAGGAGATGATTAATGTACCTTCCACCACATCATTATGAACTTTAACCTCAGTAGTTGGGACAACACATTCTTGGCCTTGATCCCTTGGCCTTCTTTGGGTAAAATTTCCATGGCTCTTAGTACAATCACTTGAATAATGTCCTATATCCTTGTAATTGTTTCATTGAATATTGGTATCTTTTTTGATCCCCTTAAAAATCACAATAGTGGTGAACTTTTTCTTCACACTCGTAACAAACACCCATACCCCTCAATAAAGTACCGGGGTGATTCTTCCCATAATTAGCATAGGGTGAAAAGTCAAATATTCCCTTCTTCCCCATTTAATGTTTTCCTTTTATAGTGTTTTTAGCAGCCCTATTATTCTCTTTAATTCCTTTAAATTCATAAGACATAGATAATTTCTTTTCTGTCTTGATAACACATGAGATTATATCTTTTTATGATGATAAACATTGAGAGACTTGTTCCCTTTAGAGAAAAGTTTTTAAACCATCAAAGAATCAATCAATATTATTCCTCGGATTATATTTGTAGTCCCAGACATGTCTTGAAGACCTTGTTAAGTTAGCTTGATACTTTTCAACTTTCTCATCCTATTTTTCCTTATTCTCAGAAACTATCTTTCCATATCTTATCACTGTTCATGAGGGAAGTATTTTTCAAATAATATTTCGTTAAAATCCCTCCATTCCATTTCTTCTATTTCTTACTCCTCCTTTGTTTTTTGAATTAAATACCACCACTGATTCACATCTATTGATAGATGATAAACTTCCATGAAAACCTTCTCTCTTTTATTACATCCCAAAGAGAGAAATATCATCTCTAAATTATTTATCCAATACTCCTCTATGAATGGGTTTGTAGTCCAATTGAATGGTGGATGATGTTTTTTCATAAATAGCTCTAATATAGATCATCCACATTGTGGATCTAAATGATCTATATGATTAGGGTTATTGTTCATAACCCGAGTCAACTGTCCTAGTAAAGTTATAAGTTGCTCAACACTAGTTGCAACACCATATCTAACATCAGCATCTTGCATCAGATAGAAATCCCTATATGGGATAAACACATTCATGAGTTTTAAATTCCTTCTACTAGGCAATATTTCTAAATAATTGCATATACTAGATTTGATTATGTGTAATATCAACTTGTAAAAATACTTAGCATAAATTGAAATCCAATTCATAGCTAATCTCATAATCGTAAACATGGTTTCTTTGAGCCAAAATTTAAATTTAATTCTTTCATAATGGTTTGTAAGGAAAATGCGTATTATCCTAAGAATATCCCACGAGAGTGTCAAACCAGGTGTGTAGTAAGGCCTGTTGTCATATATCAGGATACCCCAAGTCATGCCTAAAAATCCTTGTCAAAGTTGTTACTCATAGGTACATTTGTTCTAGAACCACATCCACTTGTAGTATCCAGTCAAGGATGAATTTTCTAGAAATATTCACAGAATATATTCCTTACCAAAATTCCAAGATGTCATCACATGTTTATCCTCAAAGACTATATTAGGGTTTTTAGCTAATCTATGTTTTCTAAATCTAGTTTCCAAGTTTTCTACTAAACTTTCTTGGATACCAACTGTAAAGACCTGACTCAAATTTCCTAGAGTAGGTGCCTTATTTCGTTACATTGGCTTGATTAACAGAAAGTCATATCCTAAAGGAATGAATATTTTAGTAGTTTTTGGAAATATAGATATATATATAATTTCAAAATTACCACTTGAAAGAAAAATACAATATATATATTCCATTAGAAATATCCATGACTCCTAGATTAACCCTGAAAGTAATTTATAATTTTCTTATTCATATCCTAGGAAAATAAAACATAAGATAGGGATGAGCTCATATGATAAGTAATGGTAATAAATACAACATAATATATCATAAACATAGACATACAAATTAGGCATTGTGAATAAATAAAAACACATGCCTTTAAAAAATAAACATGAACACAAGATGGTAGGAACAAGAGATGAATAAATAATTCCACAATAAAACATAGTCATGGGTATTATATAAGTTGAATAACCAAATGAAATTTAAATTACTATCTTCATAAAGAGGGAATGCATAATTCCAAAAATCATAACCACACTATCAAGGTCTCGTGCCAAGACCATAAATAACCATACTGTGAAGGCCTTATGCCAAGACTCTAGTTTGCCTCATGAGACCTACCGATGCATAGAGGGGATATAGTGGGCCCCTAACATCACTTAATAATTCAAATTCATTCATAATATAAATGTGGATAACCATAAACAACATATACATTTATATTTAAACTAACATATGACATATAAAAAACTTTCCCCAAACATTAAACATAAACACTATCCATTCAAAGTAATATGGTCAATGGTATCAAGGTTGCACATCCACCATCAAACTATTCATAAAAAATTAAATAAAATATGGTGAATGATTTTCTAAAACACTAACCCTATTTAAACTTAATAATCAATAGGGGTGTTGAAATAGGTGAAAATACTCTTATAAAATTATCAAGTAATTCATGAGATAAATACCGTTTTACTTTGAAAAGAAGAGTTCTTATGGAAAAATATATGTATAAAACCAGAACTGAATTAAGGTAAATTTTCATAATAAAATGCGTGATTTTATAAAAATAATATTATCTAAAAATATATTATATATTTCCCTTAAAATAGGTAAGAATTTGAGAAATCCCCTTGAAACAGGCTTGTTTATCGGTAAGAATTTTTGAAAGATACTTTTAAAACATGTAACTCCCCATAAAATAAAGAAAAATCATGATTGGTTCACAGATATATATAATTAACACAATATTTACTAGGAGTACAGAATTATAAATAAAAATTTAATTGAGGAAAGTAAAGAATAAGGGTACCCCAAAAGAAAAATTGAAGTTCAGGTAGAAAACCCTTACCTTATGTCCGTATATGTTTCACTATTGAACTTAAGGTCATGGAATATGAAATTAGAATTATTAAAAACTTAATTAAGAACCTATTAAACATGATTTTAGTTTATCATAATTTGATTAAGTTAATTTATGTCCTTATGGATTGGTTATAAGATTGAATTCTGTCATTCTAGAGTGTTTATTTCCTTGGTTTTCACGATGGGAAGACTTGTATATGAGTATGGATGTTCATGTGGAATAGATATAACTCTAAAAAATTGAATTTATATATTATTTATAGAAATAAGGAAGTTTTAGTGGTTATATATGTCATTTTTTACATGGTATTTGGATGAATCATTAGATGAAATATTAATGACAATCACTTAGATTATTTTGGTGGTATTTTGATTATTACGAACTAGTTTTATCGTTTTAATTATTATTATGTAGATATAATGGTTCTTGAATATTAAATAAGTTATAATTAATATTTTATAGTCTGTTACAACCATAAAAATGGTTCTATGACTAGTATTGAAGGATAAATTGAAGAAAAAGACTTCGTCATCCATGAAGGTTGTAAATTGGCACCTCACAGACGATGATTTCGTTTATAAAATATGAGAGAGAGAGAGAGAGTAAGAAGATTGATAATGGTTATTACTATATCATGATATAATTATAGTATATAGATTATTCTGGAGTTATCATGGTCATTTTAATATAGGAGGTGAGTAGAGGATAATAAAAGAAATGAACCTGAAATGAAATTAAAAGAAAGAATATGTGGATTTACCTCTTGAATACACCTCCTTGAGAATCTTATTAAGGAAAGTGGTTTTGTTCTTTTTGAAAGACCAAGAGCTCCTAGACGTAGGGGGGGACTAGGTAAGAGTATTTGGTCAGAACATTGAGAATCTTCAATGATTAGAGAAGTGAATAGAAGAGGGACTGAGGGGTGGTTTTTTTAGTGGAGGAGAGGAGAGATTTTTGAATATCTTATTCATTATTTTAATATTTTTCTCAAGACAAAAATAGTGTTGATTATTGTGAAAAAATAGTAATAAATGCATGTGGGTTTGAACCAAATGTTCTTAAAACATCCTTACATCACCCATGACTTAATAAATCATGCATTTATAATTTATCTTAAATTACATTATTTTACTATTCACAATAAAATCAGTTTATAAAAATACCAAAAATCTACACTAAATATTTTTTAATGTGTAAAATTAAAATATGGACTCAATTTTATCAAAATAAGTTTCTAAATATGTGAAATTAAATTTTTACATAAAATAATCATTTACTCGTAAAATACATTTTTAAAACTAAAACTAATTTTGTAATACCCTAAAAAATTAATTAAAGTCTTATTAAATTATCCTAAAATTATAGGAAAACAAAATATTTATTTAGGAATAAATTTTATGAATAAATTTATTAATTTAAAATTGTAATTAAATATTTAATACTCACAAAAATACCAACACTTAATTATTAATTTCTAAAATACTCTATTTAATTTGTAAGGTGTTTACATTTTATTTGTACTTTAAGGAGTGAGGTTACTATTAATAAGGATCATATTACTATTCATAAGGGCAAATTAATATTCTTAAGGGTAAAGTTACTATTCATCGAAAATGTATCTTGATCCTATCAGACTCTAAATATCTTACTGAACATGACTATTTATGTAAGTTGTTCAATATTCAAATCACAGAGGCGCAAAAATTATGTTTACTGGCTAGGTTATAACCAAGTGGTGTTTTATAGAGCCTCATTGTTTCATTAATTCAATATTAAATTTATTTATAAAACTTAGGGGTTTTACAAAGTAAGTTTTAATTCTAGACTTAAACATTTTTTCTTGGCCATATTGTCTCTAAGGATAGAATCTTAGTTGATCTTGGGAAGACAAAGGCAGTTTAGGAATGGCCTACATCAACATACATAACCGAGGTATGTAGTTTTATTGGTTTTACAGGTTATTATCAGCGTTTCATTCAGAACTTCACCCGATTATCTAACCTATTAACCAGCACTTACTCATAAAGAGTTTAAGTATATATGGAAAAAAAATGGGAAGAATGTTTTGAAGAATTGAATAAGAGGTTAGTGAATGCTTCAATATTGACTCAATTATTAAGAAATGGTGGATTTGTGAATTATAGTGATGAATCTAAAAATGACTTGGTTGTGTCATTATTTATAATGATAGATTTATTACCCACGCATCAAGGTAGTTAAAAACTCATAAAGAGAACTATCCAACTCATGATCTTGAGTTAGCAGCTGTAATATTTGTTATAAAGATATGGAGACATTATATCTATGGTGAAAGATGTGAGATATATAAAGACCACAAGTGCTTGAAATATATATTATCATAGAAAGAACTCAACATGAGGAAAATGTGATGGATCGAGTTTCTTAAGGATTTTGATTTCTCAATGCACTATCACCTGGGGAAGGAAAATAAGGTTGTTGATACATTGAGAAGGAAGGATCATGGAGTTCTAAACAAAATGATAATTGAAAAGGATCCTATATATATTTATCTATCAAGGATGGATATGGAAATTATCAAATAGGTTGAAGTATAACTACTTTTTCAATTGATTTCCCAACCATCATTATTAGAAAGGATTAAATTTTTTCAGCGTGATGAAGAGAGTATTAAAAAGAAAACTAAATTTGTGAATGATGGGAACTTTTTAGACTTCTTGTATGAAGATGGAATTGTGAAATTTTGGAGGAGGCTACGTGTTCCCTATATCCTTGAGCTAAAAAGGGAGTTATTTTATAATGCCCATAGATCAAATTTCTATATACACCATGGTTGCACTAAGATTTATAGTGATCTGAAGGAACATTTCGTATGGGATATTATGAAATAGCAAATTGCAAATTATGTATCAAGATGTTTAGTTTGTTAATAGGTGAAGGCTGAAAGACAATATCCTATAGGACTCTTATAACCTCTTCCTATTCCTACATGGAAATGGGATGATATCACTATGAATTTTATCACTAGATTACCCAAAACTCTAAGAAAGAATGATGTAATATGGGTAATTTCTGATCACCATACCAAATCTACACTATTCCTCACTATAAGGCAATATTTTCTAGTATAGTTCCTAACATGATTCTATATAAATAAAGTTGTAAGACATCACGAAGAACCTCTCTCAATTGCGTCTGATCGTGATCCATGATTTACATCGAAATTATAGAAAAGTCTTTTGTAATATTTGGATACTGAGCTTCATTTGAATAAAGCTTATCCCCCTCAAATTTACGGGGAATCAGAAAGAACTATCCAAACATTAGAAGACATGTTTAGATCATAATCACTTGATTTTCAAGGTATGTGGGATCATTATTTACCTTTTTTAGAGTTTTCCTACCACAATAGTTTCCATTCTATCTTTCAAATGGAACCATATGAAGCATTGTATAAAAATAGATTTCGTACACCAACATGTTGGGATGAAATTAGTGAAAGGAAGCTTGTAGCCCCATAACTAATGGAGGAAAAAAAAATTGTAAATACTATTCAAACCCATATAAAAGCAGTTCAAAGAAGGAAAACAAGATATGGCGATAATAAAAGGGAGGATTTTTAATTTAAAGTGGGAGATCATGTTTTCTTGAAAGTATATCCATGGAAGGGTATTATAATATTTTGGAATTAAGGGAAACTGATCCCTAGGTACATTGGTCCTTTTGAAATTTTGGAGAGAGTTGGAGCTGTGTCTTATCATTTGACTATGCATCCTAGCCTTTATAAAGTAAAAAAATGTGTTCCCTGTCTCATTGTTAAGAAATGATGTGCAAAACCATCATATTTTCTCACTTTTTAAGGATTAGATCTGGAACCCAATTTATGTTACTATGAAGAGACTATCACAATTTTGGACACTAAAGAACAGGTGTTGAGGAATCAGATGACTCAGCTCATAAAGGTACTTTAGAAAAATCATAAAATTGAAGGGGCGATGTGAGGCCCTAAGGAAATTATGATTAAGAACTATGAAAATATTTTTATGAGGTAACATTCTAGAATTTTGAGGATGAAATTTTTAATGGAGGGGAGAACATAACACCCCAAGGATTTACAAATAAATTTAATATAGAATGTAATGCACACAATATTGAGTCTCCATGAAACAACACTTTATTATTATAATTATTTAAACAATATATTAACAACCTAGAAATAAAAAATAATTTTGCCTCTTAAATGATTTTAATTTCAAAAAATGAACATACATGGTTGCGATGAGTAAGAAATTTAGAGGCTGATAGGATCAACATAATTTATTAGTGAATACTAACTTCACCCTTTTGAATAGTAATGTTCCCATAATGAATAGTAATATGACCCTTATTAATAGCATCATCACCCATGAAATTATAAATAATATTTAGGATCCTTATATATGAAATTATGGCAGAATGGTATAAGTTAAGGAATATTTTAAAAAATTAATAATTAAGTGTTGGTATTTTTGTTAGTAATAAATATTTAATTAAAATTATATAAAGAAAATTAATTTTTATAATATATATTCATAAATAAATATTTTTCTATCTTATTATTTTATTATAATTTAATTAGGCCTTAGTTAATTTTTTAGGGTGTTATAAAATCAGTTTTAATTTTAAAAAACTGTATTTTTTGAGTAAATGATGATTTGAAGTAAAAAATAAATTTATCATATTTAGAAAATTATTTTCATAAAATGGAGTTCATTTTTGAATTATAAAATTTAAAAAATGGTTAGGGTGAATTTTTGATATTTTTCTAAAACACTTTCATTTTTAGTGAATAGTAAAATACGATAATTTATGGTAAATTTTAAACAAATGAATTATTGAGTCATTGATGATGTTTTGATTATTTGAGCACCATTGGTTCGAAATCACATGTACTAATCACTATATTTAGTCACAATAATCAATACTGTTGATTTTCTTGAGCAAAAGAATAAAATAATGAATAAAATAAAGAGAAATCACCCCTCTCCTCCACTATAAAAACCACCCTCACCCCCTATTCTCCTCACACCTCGATGTCTTGAATCTTGTCTAACTTCTTCCAAAATACTCATCCCTAGTCCCTCAACCACGTCCAAGACCTCTTTTTCATTCCAAAATACTAAAACCCCTTTCCCGAAGGAGGTTCTCAAGGTGGATAATTCAAGTGGTAAACCCTCTTCCTTTTTTCTTTTAATTCTATTTCAATTTATTTTTTTTCTATACTTTTATCTCCTACTCTATACAAATGATAATGATATCTCTATTATCATATATATACTATAATTATATCATGGTAATGGAAGATCCATCATCATTATCCTTACTCTATCTCTTTTATTTTAAAAACGAAATCATTATCTCGGAGGTTCCGATTTACAACCTTTGTGGACGAAGAACTTTGATTATTTAAATTATCCTTAAAGGTTGGTCATGAAACCATTTTTATGGTTGAAAAAGATTATAATATATATATTATATCTTATGTAAGGTTATAGAACCATTTTATATATATGATATTATATAATAGAAAAATCTTGTTCATTGTGATCGAAAAACCACCAAAATTATGCTAATGTATAATCATTAATGATTCATCCTCATATATGAAAAAAATAATACAAAATTAAAATTAATTTTTTTTTCACTTATATCATATAATATCAATTCTATAAAATTTTAACCATTCCAAAAGAACTTCCTCACTCATATACAAGTATACCAATTCTGAAAACCCTGGAAACGAAAGCTCCTGAGTGATAAAATTGTATCTTATAACTCATCAAAAAGTCCATAAATTAACTTAATAAAATTATAAAAAATCAAATAAATGTATATATTATTTTTGACTAATTAATTAATGTATTTAGTTTGATTATCCATGATGTTTAGTTCAAGTGCAGAATACATTCAGACATAAGGTAAGAGTTTCTACCCATACCTCCATTTTCTTTTGGGTTACTCTTTTTTATCTGTTTACCCCAATGAATTTATTAATTATTATTATTTAATACTCATAAATTACATTAAAATTTTCTATATATATGTAAAAATTATAATTATTCTTTATTTTACGGGGATTTACATGTTTTAAATGGATCTTTGTCAAGTTCTTCTTGATAAACAAGCTTGATTCAGGGGAACCTCTCAAATTCTTATATACTATCAATTGAAATCTATAATATGTTATTATCCACTATTATTTTTCTAAAATATCTAATTTTATTATGTAAAACTATCTTAGTTTATTTCTTGTTTTATACAAATATTTTTCCAAAATAACTCTTCTTTTCAAAGTAAAAAGAGTATTTCTATCAAGAATTCCTCGACGATTTTATGAGCGTTTTTTCATATATTTTTAACACCACTATTTATTATTATGGTTAATTGGGATTAATATTTTATAATATCATCTAAAATTTTTTATTTAATGTTTTATTATTAGTTTAACTGTGGATGTTCTATATTGGTACCATTTACCATATTTTAGAATAATGTATTCAATATTGACTTTTATAAAGTATAAATACTCACAGATTATCAAAAAACTATTATTTAGGGGAGTGGGGAAAACAAAAATACATTAACATACCACTTTTCAAACCATATGAATCAATATTAATCTGTAAAAAACATATTGGATAAAAAAATCACGTTTTCCTCTATATTTTCTTAACTGTAAGTTATACATAGATGAATATCGATCCATATGGATGGACTGGTGATAGGTTTGAGTATATTTCTTATTATTTTCTAAAAAATAATAGATATAGAAAATTAATTTTATTCTTGACTCTATCAGATATAAACAAGTAAATATTGACAACATTATCCCATAATTTATATATTCAATGATTCCATAAAGATTATCAACTTTTTTGTTGAATAGAAATTATTCAGATATATTAATAAGAGACTTCATGGAATATTCCCAAATTATAAATATAGTAAAATGAATATTAATTACATAAGTTATATAGTGTCTCATGTCACTGGGTGTTAATAGAACTCGGAAATTCTTGATTCCATTGGATTTAAATGAAGGTAAAAATTATATTTTTGGAAATAAAAACAGGGGAAAGAGGTAATGTAAATTTTAAGAGTATTTATGTGAAGTCTTTAGAGATGAAAATATAGGATTGAAAAACATAGAATTAAATATTAGATGTTCCATAATTAAAAGGTATTATGATATAGCTTTAGGTTTCTAATGAGTACCATGTGTTGTTTCACTTGGTAACTAGTATCCTACCATTGATTATGCACCATCATTTTTTCCATCAGGAGTACAATGACCATCACCAGATCCTCGGTGAGCCACATGGTTTCTTATGGAGGACCACCACGTACCAATTTTTCCTTAGGTTCATTTTTAAGGGGTTATGGTAAACTGTATGTTTTAAAAATAAAACTCCCCAATCATAGTTTTCATCTTCTTTTAGTTTAGAATAAGAGTATGCTAATCCCCTCTCTATTTATTCTCCTCTATTATTCTTTTATTCATATGTGTAATTTGAGATGGATTGAATTCAGTGATTTGAGGTAATACCTTACCTAGGCCAGATAGACCATTGAGAGGGGAGAGGGGGTAAATCATTGATATTATTTTATTTATTATTCTCCAATTAAATAAAACCTATAGAAGTGGTTAATGTTGTTGATCCACTTAAGAATATTTCTCACAACCCTACCACATGTACAATAATAAATAGAAAAAACAACACAAAAGTATTTACAAGGTTTGAAAAAAAATCCTACTCCTCAATACAACAGGTTATTCCCATTGGTTAAAAATTCATCACTATATACAAGTGGTTACATCCAGGTAAAGTATCATTCCCATCAACATAGAGTCCCACAATTATCTGAATCTAGAGTCCCTATAGAGAACACAACATCCCACCTACATAAGTTTTCAATATAAAACCACACTATGTCTTATTTTACTATAAAGTCCCATTTTATTCTACTAATTATCTTTAAATATGATCTAGTATATAAGACCAGCCTTTCCAATGTACTTACTCAAGAACTCCAGTAACAATATGGGTCTCGATACTCCTTAGAGATATAGTGTGATATGGATTCTTCTTAGTCTCTTTGAGTACTCAGGCATGTCTCCTCTGAGGGGATCCTATATTTGGACTACCTTATCCAACTTGATACTATATATATTAGACTCTCTTATAATTCTCAAATTAAGAACAAGAGTTCTCTATATTATCTCAATATTCTATTCTTCGATACCTTCACCATATATTTATATTTACAAAATAATATTTAATTTTATTCTCAAAATATCAAAGTAAGTATTCCTATATTTTAATTTTTGAAACTCGATGATATTAATATTTATGATCATCATGTTAAATTCAGTTAAATTATTCCAAATTTATCTCTCATTTAAACACATTTGAATTCCCATTTCAATCTTAATTTAAATCCCCTGAATACTTGATCTTCAATATTACACATGATATATTAATATATATAATCTAAAAAACTTCATCCAATATCACTTATTAAAAAATATCTAAAAAATCTATGTCTTTACATAATTATAAATGTCACAATGATTATCTATTTCTCAATCAACTACATAATTCTTATCGACTACATAGAAATTGGATATGTCTCTCACTTTGACTACATCATTATTTCTAAAATGATTATGTAGAATACTTTTTTATGTTATTTTTCTATATGGATCTACACTATGATACATTGAATATTTGTATACATAGGATAATCATCCATGTGAATCATTCAACTATGTAGATTTGGCTACATGCTCAAAACACTTATCTCAATCTTGGATATTCCAAATTTTCCTCAGATTAACTTATAACCTATTCAATTGTCTTATAACCTTCATTAATAACTTTAAAAATCCACAAAAATGTTGTAGATAGTTTTCCTTCATCTAAAAATATGTGTCTTAACTTGATTTTAATATCATCTTAGTAATCATCAAAAATAACATTCCCACATTATCATAAAGTAATCCACATGAGTTCTTCAATCTATGACCTCATATTTATTTTTCCATAGAACATGGATGTAGCTTAATAATATTATAACATTAAATGGATAATACCCATTTACTTATCATTAATCCATAAAAATCCTCTAAGAATCATCATTAACTTCACTAACCACATATTTCATAATTGACAAAAAATGAAACTCTTCCTTGTGCACAATAATATCCCCCTTTTAATTTATTGGCAATTTCAATCCTCAAAAACAATATGTGTTCTTGGATGGATTTTCTATTTATCACGTAATTGATGATCAAATGAAAATTTCAATGAAATAGTATTTAAATATCTTTCTATTCCTATAGAGGAACTCTCATTCTCTTCCCCCATTTCCCGATAGAAGGTGATACAAAATGGTTATATTAGAAAAGAGCCTTTAATTAGTATTCACTAAGTTTATGTGGGAAAACCCAATGCAGAAAATAATAGGGACAAAACCAAAGTTGTCTATGCTATTAATATACAACCATGAATTTGATAGCATGCTCAATAATTATTATTTATCAAATAAGGGTTTCATAAAATAAATTTTAGAAATCCATTTTACTCACACATATCTGAAAAAACCATGAAAAAGATTCATGTATAAGTAATAATACCCCACCTATTTCTCATGATTTCCTAACCAACACCCACTTAATAAGTGTGTTTAATAAAATCATATCAGATATTTTTAAGTGTGATTTTCATGCCCTTTCCTTCAAGATTTAAATCTATCCATAATTTCCATATTTATAGGAATTATGTATAATGATAGTTTTTTTGAAATTTTCTTCCCCTTAAAAGATGAAATATTCTTCTTCCATTTTATAGAAGTTAGTAGAGTCAATAAAGGAAAATATATTCATACTTATCATTAGTCATATAATCAATATTTGTCATTTAATCCCTAATAAGTTATTTCCAAACACATAAAATAATCGAGAAAAAGGAGACACCTCTTGATATCTCAAAAAAAAAACCTTCCTGTTGAGATATTCCTACCAACCTGGACCACTCTTTCCTTGCCATATCAGCCATTACTTCATGTTAAATCTTCATTTATATTATATTCATTAAGGAACATGAAATATCAGGTGATTTTACTATATTCATGAATAGTTCTATATAGATAATAATTCATATCAAAAAATTGTTGGCTATATTTCATGGCTTCTTAAACCTTTCACACAAGTCACTATCCACCTTTAAGTTACCATTGATTGGTTCCTTTACTTATTTTTTGACTTATTGGTAGTTTTTTGTTCAAAAACTTTTGTTTTCTTATTCATCAAGGCATACTCATGTTTATATTATTTCTTCTAAATTTTCTTAGTATGTTCTAATTTCTATTAACCTTTTCACCCAATGCTTGTGGAATTTAATTATTTTTATCAATTGAAATTTTATTTCAATACAATAAATATTATTTGTGAGAAGTTATAGTAGAACCAAAAATATCCAATGAATCTTGTTCTCTTCTTTTCTAATATATTATCTATAAATTTCACCGGTTATGAACCTCACTATTTTTGAGTGAAACCACCACTATGTTGGACAATTATTAGATAATAAATCTTCATATGCAATTTTTAATCCTCTATAGATGTGGTGTGATTATTAGTGTTTTTCAACATACATAATTTCGCAAAACTTTTCTAATAGATATACTGGAAATTGAAGCAACATTAGTACAAAATAGAGTTTTTAGGTTTTGGGACTCCTATTTCAGGATGCTTCCATTTCGTTTGAGGATGATCTCATTCTCTAATTTCTACAATACAAGTCTTACTAGATTCTCAACTGTCAATAAAAAATTGAGTTTGAATTTCTATTTTTCTAATAACTTGGGAAGTTATATATTTTGGTGATTATTGAATCTTTAATCTCAAATAAAATTCAAAATAAATCATGTTGTGGGAGTTCTTTTCATCCTCAACAAATATCAACATATCTTCCCAATAATCCTTCATATTATTTATTTTTTATTCATGAATTTATCTTTATTATTAAAAATAATTTTCAATATCCTTTATTTTTTTATTTCAATTTGAGAATCATTGAAATCCATAGAGAATTGATGCAATTTTTCAAGGGCACAAAAATCTACCAAAAAACAAAATCATAAGAAACTTTCTCACTATAATACCTTTGCAATTATTCTTTAGTATGAATGATAGGGTTATCCCTTTCTTCCATGTGGAGTGATTCACTTTATGAAATTATTAAATTTTAAATCCTTTAGTTCTTGAAACTTCTTCTTTTAGCTATTCTTTATGAGAATAAATTCCCTTAATAGTAAAAATTTTTCACTTAACATGTAACACCCCGAGCTTCCACGATACGCCTCTCTTTCAATAATGCAATATCTTGCATTGTACGCAAGTTCGAGTTCTAAAACCCCGCGACTAATCAAAGTAGCCGTTATGAATAGTAATAACCACATTTTAAAATTATAGAAATATTATATTTTAAAATGGACTTCATTTTTTTATTCGTAATATCGAAATTATATTAAGTTGAATTTTTTGTAATTTTCTGAGAACTTCCAATTTTTTATGAATAGTGAAAAATACTTAAAAACAACTTTTTTAATCAAAATAATTTATAGTGATAAATTATACTATTGAGTGGTTTTAAAGTACAATTAGAATATATTTTTACCATTTTATCCAATGGTGTTCATTATAATTAATTTCACTTTGAAATTAGACATAAACAATACTCAATATTTTGATATATATTGTTTCTTAAAAACACGCTATTTGTTATGACAGCGGGAATTAATTATAAAATTAATTAATGAAACTTATTTGTTTGGAATTATTTAAAATAGAGATAATTTTTGAATTCAGAATATCAATTATAGCTTAGGGTGAAATTTTGGCATTGTTCTGAAAAACTTCAATTTTTGATGAATAGTGAAACCACTAAGTGGTAGTTAAATAACTTCTTTTTCATTTAAATGAAATATTACCACTTCTGTGATTTTATTTTCAAAAATCCGACATACATGGTTTTCATTAGGAAGTAAAATGTGGTTCAATGGGATTAAAATAATTTTTTTGGTGAATAGTAACTTTTAAGTTTAATTAATCGCGATTAAAGGTAATTAGTGAAATTTAAGGTAAAAATGATATTATAAAAATATTAAATGACCTTTACACTTGTCCTAAACCTATTGGATAAGTCATGGCAGACCAATACAATACATGGGTCAACTTGGGGACCCCATGGAGCCACTTTGGTAGGAAAATGACATAAATAACTATTATTTAAAATGAAAATAAAAATGTCACAAACATAAGTTGTTTTAATAAAACAATTTTTAAATGGGGTTATACAAGTCATATTTTTGACTATAAATATTCATTAGAAAGATAAAAATATTTCCTGCATCATTATAATTGTTTTATAATTTTTAGAAATTATATAAATTAAATTATTTAAGACACCATGATGATGCCGCGATTACCTCATTAATTAACGATTTAAATTAAATGAAAGGATAATGTAAAATCTGAGGCTTAAACTTGTCAAAAACATATTGGATGAGGATATTTATAACCCTTATCACCTTAGACTCTAAATATATCATTGTGGAAGCTTTAGAATCTGAAAAGAATTTCTTAATAAAGTAACATTTCATGACATTCCAAGAGTGCCCCTCCTCTCCACTTATAAAAGGCCCCCACCACTACCACCTTAATCACACTTTCAAAGACTTTTGGCTCGGCCAACCTATGCCCAAATACTCTCCCAACTTCCCTAACTTACTCCTAGAAGCCTCACTTTGTGCAGAATTCTTCCCAAGGAAGCCTTTGGCACAAATCAAAAGAGTTACCTGATTTTAAGGTAATGTCTTCTCAAATGTTGTTTTGTTTTATTTTGATTCTCCAACCCATTAAACTCTTTTTATTCCTTTCTATTGTAAAAAAACTTATATCTAAAATATACTAAGACTTTTTTATTACAAGTATTTGGTTTACACTTACACACACATTCATCTAATGGTTAAAGAACATACTGTTTCTGTGGGTGGCGAAATACTGCCTCACGAAACGATGATTGTTCAATATTCATTTAACACCTCTAATGGTGGACATTTTAATGACACTATTTTCATATATGATATATATATTATGTTTATGTTTTCCTTATGCTTCTTTATTTTTCATTTATGCCATTACTTTATTGTTTCCATTATGGGTAAACGCGATATTTTCATTTTAGGAAGTGCGGACTACCGCCCCCTCAAAGTGATTTGAATCGTTAATGCCATATGTGGGATGTATAAAGGATGGAGTAAATGATATTATATATGATATTATGCTGGAATTATAATACAATTTTATAATATTATTATTTCATTCCATTAAATACGAAATAGAAATGAAAGTAGCATTCATACGTACGTACGGCTTACCGTCTCCATGAACGGTGCATTTCATTTCTTACCTCTAAATGTTATGTTATATTATAAATGAATGTATATACTGGATATATATGATATATATGATATCTACATCATGAATATAATTCTGGATATAATGGATATATCACCACATGAACAACTTGTAATTATAAGAAGTTTATTTTTTCACTCAAGTACCAAAGATCGACAAAACGACCGTTATTAACTTAAATAATTACATAATGTTCATAACATGGTAATAAGTGATATAAAAGGAATAAAAAACTTGAAAAAAGTTATTAAGAAATTATAAATTAACTCTAGTTTATTATTCAGGACGTTAAAGAACGGTCGAGTCAAGACAGGACGCAAGGTAAGGGAACTTCTTAACCCAATTTCTATTCTTTGGGTTAATCTCCTAATTTCAAATTATGTCATGATATTATTATCTCCTATCTTTTATTTGTACTTTCTTTATGTGTACTTATATTGAATACACATAATAGATATATTTTATTTAAAAAAATGATCTTGTAAGGGACTTCATCTCAATCTCTTTTCATTGAGGCATATTTCGTTTTATACAAAAATATCTTTTATACGGTGTATAAACCCCTTTGAATTTTATGTTTATTAAAAAGGAATGTTTTCTTGCCGTACATATGCGGCGACAACGACTTATCTGCCGCCGTGACCATTATTTGAGTTTCGGCTTCCTCTACAAGCCATAACTTTTTTAAATGAAAAATAAATACAAAGTTTTAATTTTCTTTAATTTTGGTATTGAAAATGGTTTCGAAAGTGTTTTAATTATATCAATGTGTTGTATTGATATCTTGTGATTGAAATGTGGAAATGTTATGTTTCCTTTATGCATGTTTTATGTGATACGATTATGTTATGGTTTATGATATGTTTAAACCTGTTCATACGAGGAATGCATTGGACTTAATAAGTGACGGGTGGAGCCCGCTATAGCTCCTCGATGCATCGATAGGTCTCATGAGACAGACTAGTGTCTTAGAACGAGGCCTTGACAAAATCTTATTTGTGGTCTTGGCATGAGGCCTTGGCTACGTGGTTGTGATAGTCTGGCATTATGCGTTCCATTATTATGAAAGTGGTTATTGATATTGCATGTGATTATTTGACCAGTAGAATATCCATGTGAATAAGTAAATGGAATTATCTCATTTTAATTTTTCAATATTATGTTTAAGTTCAAGTTTAAAATGCTTTTGTTTTAGTCGTACATTGCCTTAAAAGTTTATGTTTATTTATGAAAGGTTCTGCAATATTGTTATCCTTACTGAGCATCTGAGATCACCCCTTTCCATGTTTTAATATTTTCCAGGATGTGAAGAAGTATTTTATGAATGACCTGTAGGGATAGGTCAAATGAGGGTATGAGTGTGGAATATGATGACTTTGTTATTAGTTTTTCACTTTATGATGTAATGTAACATTTATGAATGTATCTAGTGTTTCCAAGGCTACTAAACTAATTGGTCTTTCGAGACTTGATCTTTTGTGATCATGCCAATGCTTCGCAAAAATGCACCGACTCTGGGTAACTGGGGTTGGGGCGTTACAGTTGGTATCAGAGGCAGTTTAGTACTAACCTTGGAAGCTAGATTTAGATAAACTCTGATTAGAGCACATAGCCCGAAGATAGACTTTGAGTATTAGTATAGAAGAACTTCCTAGAATTTTGGTGTTATAGATATTTTGTGAGTTTTCCGAGCAATACATCCCTGTCTGGATAGAAGCAGGTAGAGGCGGCTCTGGCACATATGTACCTAGGGGTAAAACCTAAAAACACCGCTTTGAGCTAGACTCGAACGAGAACTGGTGCACGACAACGGGCCTTGCTGCACTCTTGGTTACGACACACCCGGGGGATATGCTTAGGATAACTCTCATTTTCTTTACAAACCACTATGAAGGGTTATGAGTATATACATCCTCAAAGATTTTTTTTTTATGATTATGGATTATATCCATAAATAGTTTAATTTATGTTAAGTATTTTATAAATATGGAATTATGTATTTTGATTCATAAACTAATATATTTTATGACTTTGTTTAGAAATGGCGCCTAGTGGAAGGAATGGAAACCGTATCAATGTACGCACTCCATGTAGGGATTGCCCTCCTGCTCAAGATAATTATTATGGAGCTGGAGATACAACTGGTGCTGATCAACTTATTACCATACTGGGATAACTCACTCTGGTTATGAATAATAACCTTACTCATATGGATCAACCTGATCCGCAATGTGGAGGATCAATGTTAGACCGCTTCATGAGGAAACAACCACCAACATTTAATGGGGGTACAAATCCATTAGTAGCTGAACAATGGATAAAATCCTTAGAGAAAATATTCCACACCGTGGAGAGTAGCGAAAGGGAGAAGGTTGTCATAGCAGTCTACCATCTCACTGGAGATGCCGATCAATGGTGGTAGCTGATTCAAAATACAAAGGAAGATGAAGAATTATCAAGTATGGAATGGAGAGAGTTCAAAGATCTTTTCTTAGAAAAATACTTTCCACATGACCATCGAGAAGATATGGAAAGACAATTTCTGAGTCTGAGACAAAAGGAGGATGAGAATGTCGCAAAGTCTGAGGCTAACTTTACAAGGTTAGCGAGTCATGCAGCAGATTATATACATAACCCAATAAGTAAGATTGATCATTTCTTTGATGGGTTAAAACCATTTCTCCGTTGAGCTTTAGTATCACAATCTTTCTCAACATACGAAGATATAGTCTCATGTGCTATCAAGATAGAAAAGGAATTCTCTAAGTCTTATGATAATAAAGTAAAGCAAGAGAAGAAGAGAACGGTGGAACAAGAGATGGATAAAGGGAAAAAGGGAAAGAAGGATTTTCCATTATGTGATAATTGTGGGAAGAATCACCCTGGTACTTGCCTAAAAGGAATGGGAGTTTGTTATAAATGTGGAGAAAAAGGTCACCAGCTGCGCGATTGCAAGGGAGAGAAAGAGGCTATCAATGTTGAATGCTAAAATTGTAGAGAAATGGGGCATTATGCAAATGAATGTCCTAAGCGTCAGGGAAACTTACCTCAGAAAAGGCCAAGGGATCAAGGCCAATCTTATGCTGTGACTACAGTTGAAGTGGAATAATTAATGTATTGGTGCTTTTGGACTCATGGATTATATTCTGGTTATTAGAATAATGTGAGATATATATAAGGATTGTACTGCAGTACATGTTGATTTCATTAATGTTTTAATATGATTAAGATAATCATATTTTTGTATTTTACAATAAGAGAAACTTTACCTTGTCTGAGGAATCTGACGATTTTGGAATTGAGAGACCTTTTAGAGAAAGTCTGGACAGAAGTATTTTGGATAACTATAAAGGTTGGAATGGATTAAGTTGAACCTTGGATAGTATTTTTTAAGGTTTAAACATTTCTGAAGATTACTTTTGGAATATTATAATACTATATTTTTAGGAAAAGGACAATTGCAGGTCAGGGGATAACCCGTCATGTCGGACAAAGCTGCAGGAATCGAACCCACAACCATAGTGCGACATGCCTTTATTACCTACCACTAGCCTACAGGAAGTCCCTAGTTATTAAAAAATATTTTTCCTAATCTAAATGGTATGTGGTAATATTTATAACCTTATACAATTAAGATAAATAGAATATTTTTGAGTTCTGTTACCATTTGGAGTGAAATATGGGTTTGTGGTAAAAATTTATTAAAGAATGAAAGTATACATAACAAGTATGTATACTTCCTTACGTTCTTAGTAAATATCCTAAATAAATTCCTCAACTTTATAAAATGTAACTTAAAACAAAAACATTGCCGGTTAACTTTTCCAACTGGGGATTCAATGACCGTTTAACCAATCACAAGTCTGTGATTTTCTTATGGTCAACTTTCTCCTAATACAGTTTTCTACAACTCTCCATCAGACCTTGATGGTTTGTTTTTCTTCCATATCCATATTTTCATAGAATCCTAGTATGGGCTATCTCGGGTGACCTTTGTACTTCTCTTTCTTTCTTTTAATGTTATATTCTTATTAACCCTATTTTCAATGTGGGTTTTCCACAAAGGTATTTTCTATTTTTAACCATTTATTTTCAAAGAAAAATTTCAAATTGTGAGGACGCAATTTATTGAAGGAGGGGAGAATGTAACACCCTGAGCTTCCACGATACGCCTCTCTTTCAATAATGCAATAGCTTGCATTGTACGCAAGTTCGAGTTCTAAAACCCCGCGACTAATCAATGTAGCCGTTATGAATAGTAATAACTACTTTTTAAAATTATAGAAATTTTATATTTCAAAATAGAATTCATTTTTGTATTCGTAATATCGAGATTATCCTAAGTTGAATTTTTTGTAATTTTCTGAGAACTTCCATTTTTTTATGAATAGTGAAAAATAATTAAAAAAAACTTTTTAATCAAAATATTTTATAGTGATAAATTATACTATAGAGTGGTTATAAAGTAAAATTAGAATATATTTTTACCATTTTATAAAATGGTGTTAATTATAATTAATTTCACTTTGAAATTAGACATAAACAATTGTCAATCTTTTGATATATATTGTTTCTTAAAAACATGCTATTTGTTGTGGCAGCAGGAATTAATTATAAAATTAATTAATGAAACTTATATGTTTGTAATTTTGTAAAATATACATAATTTTTGAATTCGGAATATCAATTATAGCTTAGGGTGAAATTTTGGCATTGTTCTGAAAAACTTCAATTTTTGATGAATAGTGAAACCACTAAGTGGTAGTTAAATAACTGCTTTTTCATTTAAATGAAATATTACCACTTATGTGATTTGATTTTCAAAAATCCGACATACATGGTTGTAATTAAGAAGTAAAATGTTGTTCAATGGGATTAAAATAATTTTTTTTGGTGAATAGTAACTTATAAGTTTAATTAATCGCGATTAAAGGTAATTAGTGAAATTTAAGGTAAAAATGATATTATAAAAATATGAAATGACCTTTACACTTGTCCTAAACCTATTGGATGAGTCATGGCCAACCAAGACAATACATGGGTCAACTTGGGGACCCCATGGAGCCACTTTGGTAGGAAAATGACATAAATAACTTTTATTTAAAGTTAAAATAAAAATGTCACAAACATAAGTTGTTTTACTAATACAATTTTTAAATGGGGTTATACAAGTAATATTTTTGACTATAAATATTCATTAGAAAGATAAAAAGATTTCCTACATCATGATAATTTTTTTATAATTGTTAGAAATTAAATAAATTAAATTATTTATGACACCATGATGATGCCGTAGTTACCTCATTAATTAATGATTTAAATAAAATGAAAGGATAATGTAAATACTAAGGCTTAAACTTGTCAAAAACCTATTGGATGAGGATATTTAGAACCCTTATCACCTTATACTGGAAATATATCATTGTGGGACCTTTAGAATCCGAAAAACATTTCTTAATAAAGTAACATTTCATGACATTCCAAGAGTGCCCCTCCTGTCCACTTATAAAAGGCCCCCACCACTACCACCTTACTCACACTTTCAAAGACTTTTGGCTCGGCCAAACTCTGCCCAAATACTCTCTAAACTTTCCTCCCTTACTCCTAGAAGCCTCAATTTGGGCAGAAGTCTTCCCAAGGAAGCCTTTGGCTCAAATCAAAAGAGTTACCCGATTTTAAGGTAATGTCTTCTCTAATGTTGTTTTGTTTTATTTTCCTTCTCCAACCCCTTAAACTCTTTTTATTACTTTATTTTGTAAAAAAACCAGTATCTAAAATATACTAGGATGTTTTTATGATAAGGATTTGGTTTAAACTTACACACACCTTTGTCTAATGGTTAAAGAACATATTGTTTCTATGGGTGGCGAAATACTGCCTCACGAAACGATGATTGTTCAATATTCAGTTAACACCTCTAATGGTGGCCATTTTGATGACACTATTTTCATATATGATATATATATTATGTTTATGATTTCCTTATGCTTCTGTATTTCTCATTTATGGAATACCTTTATTGTTTCCATTATGGGTAAATGCGATATTTTCATTTTAGGAAGTGCGGACTACCGCCCCCTCAAAGTGATTTGAATCGTTAATGCCATATGTGGGATGTATAAAGGATGGAGTAAATGATATTATATATGGTATTATACTGGAATTATAATACAACTTTATACTCTTATGATTTCATTCCATTAAATATGAAATAGAAATGAAAGTAGCGTTCATGCGTACGTACGACTTACCGTCTCCATGAACGGTGCATCTCATTTCTTACCTCTAAATGTTATGTAATATTATAAATGAATGTATATACTGGATATATATGATATATATGATATATAAATCATGAATATAATTCTGGATATAATGGATATATCACCACATGAACAACTTTTAATTATAAGAAGTTTATTTTTTTACTCAAGTACCAAAGATCGACAAAACGACCGTTATTAACTTAAATAATTACATAATGTTCATAACATGGTAATAAGTGATATAAAAGGAATAAAAAACTTGAAAAAGGTTCTTAAGAAATTATAAATTAACTCTAGTTTATTATTCATGAGGTTAAAGAACGTTCGAGTCAAGACAGGATGCAAGGTAAGGGAACTTCTTAACCCAATTTCTATTCTTTGGGTTAATCTCCTAATTTCAAATTATGTCCTGATATTATTATGTCCTATCTTGTATTTTCACTTTATTTATGTGTACTTATATTGAATACACATAATATATCTATTTTATTTAAAAAAATGATATTGTAAGGGACTTCGTCTCAATCTCCTTTCATTGAGGCATATTTCGTTTTATACACAACTATCTTTTATACGGTGTATAAACCCCTTTTAATTTTACGTTTATTCAAAAGGAATCTTTTTTATACGAAGAATTTTACTAAACGACAAAAAGTAATGTTTTCTTGCCGTACATATGCGGCGACAACGACTTCTCTGCCGCCGTGACCATTATTTGAATTTTGGCTTCCTCTACAAGCCATAACTTTTTTTAAATGAAAGATAAATACAATGTTTTAATTTTATTTAATTTTGGTATTGAAAATGGTTTTGAAAGTGTTTTTATTATATAAATGTGTTGTATTGATATCTTGTGATTGAAATGTGGAAATGTTATGTTTCCTTTATCCATGTTTTATGTGATACGATTATGTTGTGGTTTATGATATGTTTAAACCTGTTCATATGAGGAATGCATTGTACTTAATAAGTGACGGGTGGAGCCCGCAATAGCTCCTCGATGCATCGGTAGGTCTCATGAGACAAACTAGTGTCTTGGCACGAGGCCTTGACAAAATCTTATTTGTGGTCTTGGCATGAGGCCTGGGCTACGTGGTTATGATAGTTTGGCATTATGCATTCCATCATTATGAAAGTGGTTATTAATATTGCATGTGATTATTCGACCAGTAGAATATCCATGTGAATAAGTACATGGCATTATCTCATTTTACTTTTGCCATATTATGTTGAAGTTCAAGTTTAAAAGGATTTTGTTTTAGTCGTACATTGTATTAAATGTTTATGTTTATTTATGAAAGCTTCTGCAATATTGTTATACTTACTGAGCATCTGAGCTCACCCCTTTCAATGTTTTAATATTTTCTAGGATGTGAAGAAGTATTTTATGAATGACCTGCAGGGATAGGTCAGAAGAGGATATGAGTGTGGACTATGAAGACTTTGTTATTAGTTTTTCGCTTTATGATGTAATGTAAATTTTTTGAATGTATCTAGTGTTTCCAAGGCTACTAAACTAATCGGTCTTTCGAGACTTGATCTTTTGTGATCTTGCCAATGCTACGCAATAATGCACCGACTCTGGGTAACTAGGGTCGGGGTGTTACATAAAAAATTCATTGGGAAATTTCTTCAAACTTTATTTGAATTAAAAATTAAAATCACTAAGTGATACATCATCATCACATATGGAACAGGATAAATTAGAATAATAATAATCAAACGAATAATTAGTACTTGTACCACTATAATTATATTTAATTTGTGGTGTTTATCCGTTTAATTTTGGATCCTTCTTCAAACTTATTTCCTATTTTTCAAATTATTTTTCTGATTATTCATATAAATATCCAGATTTTTGTCTACATGAGTGACTTAAATTTTCCCCATCGTAATAAAATTAAAAACTTCCTAAAATCTATTGTTTATAAAATCTTAAAAGACACTTCCGTAAAAACTTTGGATCTCAAATTTGTCTCAGAAAAGGTTTAGAGGATTTTAAATATATGGTGTATGTATCGAATAAGAGAATTTAGTGGGAATTGAGATATCTTGTGTTTAATTTTAGAATTATGATAGATTATGATATATATCATACTAAGGAGAAGAATGTGAAACAAATATTGGAGTATCTTGAAGTAGACGTACCTGAGTATTTGAAGAGATTAAAGATAATCCATATATCACAAAAAATCACTTAGATCCTCAATATTAGACTTTTATCCCTTCTCAATTACTTAAAAAATTATCAAAAACGTTTTATGGAGTGATACATTATCTAAAAACATGTTTCATGACTTCATTTGAAGACCATCTCATTAATTTTCACAAATTACTTTTCCATATTTTCTTTAACTTCTCCACAAGAGTTAATTAGGATATAGAATCATGTTTATATTTCTATAGAATATGGAAGATACTCAATAATAATATGGAATAACATGGAATTCATCCAATTTCTTCTCATAAAACCATACAAATCCTTTAAGAATCATTATCAACTCCATTAAACACAAATTGATCCTTCAAAAAAAAAATGAAATACTTGGGAACAACATCATGTAGTTGTTAAAATAGTATTGGATGGAAGGAAATTACATCGTTGGATGTTTTTTAGTGAAGTTATGTTTCCAGATAATTATTTATTAATTTATTATCAAATTATATATAGAATTAGGTAATAAATCACAATAATAAATTATATATTTTGATTATAGAGGGGTTCAAGTGTCTTCTATTATAATCTTATGTTTTGTTACATGGGAATTGGTATATATGGAACTACATGGGGACCATGGAATGGAGGATAACTATGTGAGAATGTATTTAACTTTGATATGTCATATAAGTTTAATAGGCATTTTTTCCCTTGTTATATGTGTTTACATATATTGTTTGAAATAATAGTTGGGTATGTGTGTGTGATAGACCTAAGGGGAAACTGATAAAGTTTGAACAAATGTGATGAAATAGGTATGACTTATTTGGGATATATTAGTTACTTTATACATGTTACCTTGAGTTATATAGTTACTTTGTGACTCCTTTGAGGCCATTAAACCATCTAGAATTGAGTGGAATACCCATAGAGGGTGTTCAATTATGCGTAACGAAGTGACCAAGTGAGGTTTATTTTGAAGATTTAAAAGGATCCAAATATAGTTTTTCTACTTATGGGGTCTAAGAAATAGTTCATGGGTTTTCTTAGATTTTAAAATTCTCATAAACAGTATAAGGAACCCATTTAAATAGATATTTATCATTATTGAATCAATATAAAATAAGAACAACCTAAAATAGCAATGCATACCTCAAGTATAGTGTGCTATATCTCAATGGTCTATACATGATAAATATAATTAAGAAATAACATATAGACTCTTTCCTCCAAAGATAATATACAAGCCACTATAATACATGTACACTATATGATAACCTCTTAATCACAAAATGGTGTGCAAACACCATATCTGAAACAATAAATGATGAACATGGAACAATATAGACATGACTAGGATTTGAATCTTAACTACTCCCAAATAGGAAGGATCACATCCTTTATATAGAGTTTATTTATTCAATAAAGAAGATAAATCACTAATTTCAATATTTTGAATCCTTTATACATTAATTTTAATATATATATATATATTCATTTATTGTTTATGATCATTGAATGTTTCAATGATCATATTAAATTTATCAAGGTGTAAATAAATCAAACTAATGATTTATTCCCAAATATTAACCATTTGGATAACATGTAATCACATTATGTAACTAGATATCTCATATCATAAGTCATGTGTTCTTTCATTTTATTTTATATAGATGTCTCATGGACATTATAACATATGATCCATCCTCATATCATTACTTGTGGTTTAAATGATATTCAAATTTTGGGTTATGATATGATTTTGAGTCATACCATTCAATTCACAAATTTTATTGTGTATCTATAAATATCCATCTTGTACTAAAACCCATTAAGTACTTTTTTTTGATACATCATTACTCCTTGTGAATCCATCCAAACTTCATTTGATATAGTTTTTCAAAATATTTTATTTAAGTAAAAACACATTGTCTAAAATTTAATCCTTATTCTAGTGAATAGCTATGTGTCCCTATGGTTATTTTTAACATTGATAGAAAATAAAAATTCTCTAATTCATATATGTAAGAAAAGTGCTACCTCTAAAAAATTTAATTTCAACTCAAGCTATAATTGGTTTTAACATGATATAAATAAACCATGATCATATTTCTAAATGAATATATCCATAATATATATATATATATAATACAACATATATACTTATATAACACAGTTTTCTATGTCCTTGGGTGTACACTAAGGAACATGTCGATCTAGTATAGCCAAACACATAGATTTTTTATTTCATGAGTTTGTTGATTATAAAAGTGATTACATCACATGTAAATAATTTTAATGGATAATCACATCACATGTCACCCAATTATTAATGAGAATGAATTTAATTAATAATTGAATCAAATTACTATATTTCCTTCTTATCATACAAGTAAACAAACCCCGTCATGGTTAAACTCAACTGATGACATGATTAGAAATATACCTAACCACCACTAATTATCTCATCCTCTATATTGGTATAATAAAGGCATCAAAGTATGAAGGTTCACATAATAAATGTCTTTTCAACCTTAGGTAATAGAGGATTGTGTTATGATTACTCCCATAATTATATCCTAGATTGTATAATATTACATGTTATATACTTTTACAATCTTGTATAAATAATTAGAATTTACTTATTATCTCAAAAATCTAATTTGTATCATATATGATACTTTTACTCATGTTAACATTAAAATATCATCGTAATCCATAATAATTTTTGTGGATCCAAGGTTAGGGATAAATCAAAGTCATAAATTATGTTTAAAATATGACACCAACATAATGGAATATTAAATATAGGTTTTCTTTATTATAAAATAATGAAATATTTTAAAACCGTTATATATAATAATTCATCAATATAATTCAAAAAATTTAAATAAGACCTTCAAATTTATTCGATGGTAATGGTTTTATCAATTGATTTGATACACGTTTATATATGTCCAAACAATATATTGTTTACATCATTCTTCTTAATGGTTTCTAGAATGATATGGTATTTTCAAATCAAGTGTTAGGTATTTTGGTGAGGCCAAGGATCCTTGTATAGAGAAATAACTCCATTTTTGTTATAGTAAAGGTAAATTTCTCTCCCAATTCTAGGAACCACCTAATGTTTAGTAAGGAATTTTTTGACTTAGATATCTTCTTTCATAGTATCTGATGTGATGATATAACTTTCCTCTACTTTCGATTATTACATGCTGTATTTTTTTGGAAATATTTCAAAAAATATCACCACATTTTTAGAAACAGAAGAAAATAGATTAAGATAATATACTATATTTATCAATTTTGAAACCACTATTAGTTTAATACATTACAATGAGATCCATATCCCCTATAAAGACTAAGATCGTATCCTTACTTCTTCTGAATTACTTAAGGATATCCTTTAAAAAAATCAATAAATATCACTGTGATTAGATATGTGAAACAGACTAACATATATTTTCCCCAAAACTAATCCAGCATTCCACTTAATGGAGCATGCATGAGTTTAGTGGAAAGTTGGACTGGGCCTGGGGAAAGATTTTCCATAATTCCCACTCATATACAAATTTAATTTCCATTGACAAATAATATAACCAAAAACCATCCATGTATACATATATATAATGTTAATATACATAACAAAAATAAATCCATTGAATACAATTTAAAATAAAAAAAAAACAAAATATATCCATGGACTAAATCACCAACATCCTCCTTGAACAACTGTTGACCCATCTTTGTTATCGATATGGGAAAACTTTCTCCCCAATAAAAAA
Organism: Viscum album; assembly: GCA_963277665.1. Taxonomy (NCBI): domain Eukaryota; kingdom Viridiplantae; phylum Streptophyta; class Magnoliopsida; order Santalales; family Viscaceae; genus Viscum; species Viscum album. The sequence continues at coordinate 1,872,500,273 of OY728150.1, read as the reverse complement.
ATACCTTACATGATACTCTTTCATTACTTGAAATAAAAAACAATTAGATATAACTGCATATGTACCAGAGCACACATGCCGGGGGGAGTATACACATACCCCATAGAAATTTCCCCAAAGGGTTCTATTATTTCTATATATAAGGATAAATCAATCATGATAGTTTAATTTAATAATAAAAAATTATCTTCTATCATAATTTATTAAATAAACTAACTTATAAAAGGGGTCTTAAAATCTTCATTCAAAATTTCACAAGTTAGTCATGTAATTAAAAAATATTAAAAACAATAAAAATATACAAGTATTAAACATAAAGCATAAAGTGAAATAATATCAAAGTATCACGGGATAATATGAATGGGATTAATATAGAGAAAAATAGGATCCTTGTATGATATCCAATCTATATCCATATACATATCAATATTTTCACCGGATATTAATCAGCGAGGAATAAAAAACTAGTGGTAACACCAATAATATAACTAGATATAGAAGAATAATAAACTAGTCTATGTTAATTAGTTAATAATAATAATGCATTCTTTGAAAAACTTTCCGGAGTGGAATATTTACCTAAAAATACAACTATCCAAGAATCCCTCCCACGTTCCCTGGGTATTAACATGTAGTTATCATAATCAAATAGTTATAATTAATTTAAAATTTAATTTAAAAAACAAATAGTTAATCAAATTTTAAGAATCATTTATAATAATTATATATATATATATGAATTTAAAAAATAAAAGAGATGGAAATATCACCAAAGAAAGAAACAAAAACAAAAAAACATTAACCGGGAAAAATATTCTTTTTTTCATGTATATATCTTATTAAAAATATTAACAATTATTTATAAATCATATAATTTAAATCCTAGGAAATACTTCCTTCAGTTTTATTTCAATACCATACATGACATTTATAGGTACATTGTATATCATTTAAACAAGAACATGTTAATACATTTTAGATCATTCCATCACCAACTAAATTATCAAACAAGTGAAATAAATCAAAAAAAAAACTTCAAAACTTTAAAAAATATATTATTTATAATTTTTACTTCATTGAAAATATAATTTATAACTAAAAATGATTAATGATTTATCAATTTATAAAAAGGTATAAAACCCATACCTTTTATAATTTTAGTGAAAAAATGATCAGAAAATCACTTTTAAAAATTTATTAAACAAACCTAATAAATCATAATAAATCATAATTATTTTTTATTAAATGAAATAAAAATTATTTTATAATCTTCAAGCATTGAATACTCACTTTTTAGTTAAAAGACACTAAAACATAAGGTAATGGCGTGAGGATATACTATAAGGTCATATTCTATCCACCACACATCAAATCCCTAATTAAACATGAAGAAACCAAACCCAAAAAATTCTGTAGTCCAAAAAAAATTAAAACTATTATTGGTGAGCGATGTAATGAATAAACCATCATTAATTGTGTGTGATTATATAATAGAAATAGTTTATCGTTTTACAATGATAAATCTGCAAAGAAAAATAACGGCTTCAATGTTCCATAGTGAAACCCCAACATAAAATCCCTAATGAAAATTAAAATCAACATAAGGGAGAATGAATAAGAGAGGAGAAATAAGTAAATGAGACGAATGATCATAAATAGCTTCTAGTATAAGATTTTCATGAATAATAAAGGATTAGAATATTGAAGGGGGATTGGGGGGGGGGGGGAACCACTTAGTTGTATATAAATGTTTCTCAAAGAAAAATAGAACATGGATTTTCTTTCTTATAATAAAATAATTAATAGTAGTAGTAGCAGTGGTGGTAGTAGTATTAGTGATAGTATTAGTAGTATTAGTAATAGTAGTAATAGTACTAATAGTAATATGTTATAAGATAATACAATATATAAAAATGATAACATCGTAATTAAATTATCATATTTTATATCATTTATAGAATTTTCTCACCACACACACTAAACAAAATAATAAGAATAATGAAATAATAATAATAATAATGATAAGAATAATAGAAGTGAATGTCAATAATCTATTCAAAGAAACACAGTACCAATTTTACTAAATTCATTTCATCCATAAATTCAAGTATGTTTTTAATAAATTAAATATCCAAAAAAAAATTCATTTTAAGTGAATTTGAAAAATAAACTGAAACACTTGTAATGATGACACACCATTTAGTTTAATTTATAATAAATTTTAAAATACAATTGAAATTAAATAATAATAAAAGTATAAAAATTGTAAAATAAAAATTTAATGTTTGATACATATTTATTTAAAATACCATTACAATATTTTGTTTCAAAAACTATTAATAAAATATTATATAATTATCCCCACAATAAAAACTTTTCTCCACTAGGAAGTAATGGGAAATTAGAAACAAAACAAGTTTCATAGATTTATAGGTTGAAACCAATATAATTTTTTTAAAACTAGATCATCCAAAACCTTTAAAAAACTTCTTTATAGTTTTAGATTATATTTTAGAATCCTTACTTAAATATAGATAATCCCATATATTATAAATAAACTTATAGAGTGAAGACCCATGTAAAAATTTAAAACCAATAATTTAATGACTTTACTAAACTCCTTTAAATTTTAAAACCCCTTTCAAATAACATTATATAAATAAGTTATATTACACAAGAATAATCACTTATAATAATAGGCATGGGAGATACCTATACCATAAATATATCTCATATAATCTAAAAATAAATATTTTGGTCATCCAACTCTAAATGCAGCCCCCACCAAGATTAATCCCCATTAACACTAAGATTAAATCATGATCATCCTCCATGTTTTACCCATGAATATTACCATAGGAAGCATCCAATGATAGTATAGATGAGTTCTAAGAAATAATATAATATTTAATACAATAATGTGTTATTTTACACTATAAACAAATAAAAAAATATAAAACATCATACAAAATACTTATCAAAAACAAGAAAAAATATAAAATAAACTATCAAAAAACATAACAAGGTCTAATTAAAACCTTATAATATAATGAGAACAGCAAATAAAACTCACAAAATGAAATAATTTAATGAAAATAATTAAAAAAAATACATCAAACATAATCTAAAATAAGAGTATATTACAATAAAATAAAACACTGTTATCCATTTTATGAATACCTCAAAATCACTACTCTAAAGATATCCTTAAATTCATCCACAATAACTACCATATTTTAAGATCTTAATTAAAACATTTGAACCACATAAAATTTCCAATGAAATTTAATAAAATCCAAATAAAATCATAATAATTCTTATCTCAAACTAATAAATAAATTATAAGGACTCATACCTTAATCCACCCGAAATTACGAGTTTAACAACAAGGATTGAATCTTCTTATATTCTCATGATCTTTTAAGTTTAGATTTTTAAATAATTATGAAAAAAATACACATAAAACCTTTACATTATAATGTGGAGACTTCCAATTAATGTACGTTTTCCATAAAATAGGGTCCTTAAAATTTTAAACTACTATTTCACACTTCTTTCAAGTCGAATCCCCCTAGAAGAAAGACAAACCTTGGTAAAATACCTATTCATCCTCAATCCCTGTGAAAAATATTTGAAAATGTGGGATGAAAAAAACTAAGCTCATTAAGTGATATAAAAATAATAGAAACCCATTAGTATAGTGAAGACATGAAAACCAATGATTTTTTTTCATTTTTCATAATAATACTTTGGAACATAAATAAAACATATCGACATTATAAAATAAACGAATTCTTAAAGAAATTTTCTTAAATCCATTAAAATAATAATAAAACCATAAGGTAATCATGAGGAACATGATAACTCATGAAAATATTTATTTTATAAAAAAACCATCACCATTAAAATTTTAAAATGTTTATAAACTTTAATTACCACATAAAATTAAAATAATTATATAAAATTCCTTTTTTTTCAAGCATAAAATATATATTGGAGAATCATAGTAATAATCCATTTTCACTCATGTTTTACCAATATAAAAAATAATAAAGGCCTAATTAATTCTATTGGGGAATCCTACCTAGTTATCTCCCTCATTTTTCACCATTGAAAACTAATCATTACCCAAAACATTAAATATCTATATTGGGCCCACTAGTAGTCATGAGCTATATCAGGCTCACCCATCAACATCTATAATTCCTAAGTACTATAGCATAATTAAAATATTTATATGATTTCAATTTTTCCATAAAACCATTAAAATGTAATTTTAGAGTATAATAAAATGAAATTTCCATTTTAATATAAAAATATATAGAAATGTCCATTCCTTTTGAATATATTTAAAATTAAAAAATTCCCCCAAAAAATGACATATTGAATTTAGTTTAGAAAAATATATATTTTTTACAGTAATATTAATAATAATTAAAGGACATGATGATAAGAAAATCCATTCATTTTGTATACATTAAAAAAACATTCTTTTAAACTTTTTTAAAAATATCCAAAATTTACCCATACAGAAAATTTTAAAAACATAAATTTTTAAACATTTGTAAAAAAAAAAGTTATTGAAAATGAAATTTAATAGCCATTTATGTATAAATAAGAACATTATTGAAACATTTAAAATAAAATTTTCATAGAGGAAAAATCATTTTAAATCTTTATATATATTTTTTAAAAACCCATTATTCCTTTGATAACTTATAAACCAACATAATTTTATAAGAGAAAAAATGATATGGACTTAAAAAACACAAGAATATTAGTAATTAATGATAAACGAAATCCAATTGAAAGTTCACACACCACATATTATAAAACGTGAGGTGAAAAGTTTATATTTCTAAAATAGAGGAAATTGAGACAAGAAATAATTTTCCCTAAGTTTGACAGGTCAATTACATTATTTAACTGATCCTATTTAGAAAACCTCCTTAGGATTACTCCTCAGTTCTACTAGGTTGGTCTCCTTTGGATTAATCTTTAGTCCTTCTTGGTTGGTATTTTCTTGAGACCATAACATCTATGGCATGTGTATGATGTTTTAGAAGTGATTTTTGTATATACTTGTTGAGATAAATGACTCAACATGTGTTATGAAGCTAAAAGAGGAGTTTCCCTTAAATAAGTGAGGTGAGTGAAAATATTTTAAATATAAGAAATATTAATATATAATATGTGTCTAACTCATCTGAAATCGCTCTAAAGTGAAATATATTCAAATATAAGGAAGATAAGTTTGATATAAATTCCACGAATATAATTTAAACAAGTTTTAGTTTCATTTTGATAGTCATCTTTTAGTTTAACCCCTTTATTAACTATATTTATCCTTAACCATTGTAAAAAGGATTTCAATAATTAAAGGCCATAAATATAATTTCAAAAATTACTAGTTGTAAATAAATGAACAATTCATGATAGGATTTAAAATTTCACATCATTCTGAGTTAATATATATAGATTTTTAGTTTTTGTTGATTTAAAAATAAATTTTAAACACTAAATGCCATTTAAATTAATTTTTATGACTATCCACATATCTTGAATTTAAGGGAATAAAAATTAGAATGGAATTTGAATATAAATAATTTAAAAATAATTTTTAAATTTTAATTATCTATTCAATTCATGGAATAACATAATTTATCCACAAAATGTTACTTTTTATATATTTTTTAAAACTATTTACTTTATTTTTCTGCTACTTTCACATTTGCGAGATCGACTTTACATAACTGTTCAATTAAAATATACCATTAAAAATAATTAAAAATATATTAATATCATTAAAATATTTTATTAATGTTAAAAATATATATTTAGAACTATTTATAACTTTATTTTATCCCTATGAAAACATATTAAAGAAATTTAAATTAAGGGGCATTTTGTAATTATCCATTACCTAAAACAATATAAATGTTATAATCAGTGGAAAGTGGAACCAAAATGGCATATTTTTTAAGATAAGATTATTATTTCCAAAATAAATTCATCCAATGAAATAAATTCACGTTATGGATTTAATTTTTAGACCTTATCCAATAGTTTTAACCTTTTTTTACCCATTTTTCCATTTACTAGATTGATTAAATTTTATCATGGTTACTATTCATTATTACAAAAAATAAAATTAACTTTATTAATAATTTTAAAACTTCTAATTAAAAATATGTAATAAATTTTTAAAGATTCAATTTCATGAAGTTTTATAAATTACTTTTATAATAAGTTCACAAAATAGAATGAAAAATTGTTTTCATAAAAATACCCATTTCTAGCATAAAAATGATTTTATACCAAAATTATATAAAATATTTATTTCTATAGAATTAGTTGAATTATGTTATACTAAGTAAATATTTTGTGACTTTAAAAAAAATACAAAAATAAATGGAACATTGAAATCACTTTGTTCAAAAGGTAATAAATAAAATTTTCTTTCAAAATCTATATTTTTCACTATTCACAAAAAAATCATTCTTTTTTGAAAAAACTAAAAGAATTATCATAGGATTATTTTTACATGGTTATTAAAAAAAGTAATATTCATTTTATCAAGTTAAAGTTTTAAATGTTTCAAAAATTAATCATAATATCCATGCGTAAAATGTAATAAAAACCATTGTTGAATAAAATACATTTTTGAAGTATAAAATGAATTTATACTCATTACATATATAGTAACTACTTATTAGATGAAATTTAATTTATTTTTTGAAATATATAATCCTTAAATTTTATTAAAATAATTAATCTATAGTGATTAACTTAATTTACATTGAAAAAATGCTTTACATATATAAAATAGTTCTCTAAAAAATACCTCATTTAATCTTTTATGATCTTTTTAAAAGAAAATTGATGCCTTTTTTATGGGAACTAATCAATATATTTTTATTGAAGAAAATATTTATACATATATTTCCTAATTTTTTAACTCATGTTCATACCTGCTAAACTAATAACTAGGTTATAAGAGCATAATGTAATAATAATATTTTAGTTGAATATCCACTACTACAAAATTCACTTAATCTAACACATTTTTCACAAAAATTATAGATAACTGACGTGAAAAATAATTTTATAAATTAGTTATTAAAAAACAGATGTGATGAATAAAAAAATCATATCAGTTATTAAATAACCAACGAGGTAAATTGTTCTTCTACAATGGTTATTTAATAAATGATGCCAAAAAATTTGAAATTTTAATCAAACATTGGGACCAATAATTTTTGTTTCATTATTTCAAATATAGAATTTATTTTTCTATCATGAAGTAAACCATTAACCTTCTATCTTTGATTTGGTGGCCTCAAATATCTTTATTTATCAATCAATTTTCCATGAATCACATTCAGTTGGCATCAAGAACCATCTTTTATCATCACCCATTTTTGACCACCAATTTTAGTCTCCCCATTCCTTCTTAACATTAGTGTTGAATTCTAAATCACCCCCCTTAAAATTTCATTTTAGGGGCTGTGTTTATATTTTCATTTTTTCTTAAATCCAAGTTATTTTTATTTTTATTTTCTATTCTAGTTTCCATTAATGTCATATTATCTTAACCCTTTGTTTTTTTAGGTCCTTCTATGACTTTAAACCATTGCTGTATACTTCTAAAATGCCCCTTATGATATTAATTTTTGTTTTGTATTTATTATTTTGATTTTACTTACCTCCAAGGAATTTTAATTTTTATTTTAAATTTCAATTTTCTATTGATGTCTCCTTATATTATCTCATTCAATTTTCAGTTCTGATTATTCATACATATAAGAAGTTTTTAATTTATGAATGATTATTTTTAGACTATGTTTTGATTAATTGATAATTTTATGAATTGGTGTTATACATAATGTTAGTTTATTTATTAATGTGTATAAGTTATTTTTGTCATCATTACGAATGGGTGCTTAGATGATCATGTTGATTACATGAGAATTTTTGATATTTTTATTATAGAATTATTATTAAATATTTTCTAAGTGATAAGTTTTTTTATCAAATATCTTTTATTTATTTAATTTTTAAAATATTTTATTTATTTATTTATGTTTATTTATAAAAGTTAATTTTAAATTATATTCTGAAATATAATAAATTATTTTCAATTATTGATATCCTTTTTAAGAAATAATGAGTCTGAGTGGGATTACTGCACTATAAATAATTGATGAGTATGAAGAAGGTGTTGATACTTTTTATTAATTTTCTAAATAAAATGTTCCAAAAAATGACCTATTTTTTGTCCATGCTTGAAATGTTCAAATATGAAGAAGTTTAAAATAATTTAAATAAAGGATAATTTAATTATTCATAGTTATAATCCTAGTTATAGATCTTGTATATGGCATGGTGATACTAGGAATAACTGAAGATCTATTGATGATGATTATTTTCAAGATGATATGTCTGATCAAATTAAACAAATTATTCTTGATATTGAAGTAGAAGTAATAGGAAAGAACCAATAATTTAGAATTTATTTGGTGGTGATGAAAAAATATTTTATATAGGTTCTATGGAATTTACAGGTTTATCAATGATGTAAAAATTGAATATCTTAAAGGAAAAAATGGATCGAGTGTCAAAAAATTTATGAAGTTGCTAAAAATATTTATAGACATACTTCAATAAGATAAAGATATTCTAGTTTCACTTTATAATGCAAGTAAAATATTATTCCCATTGGGTTTTGGGTATAATAAGATACATGCTTTCATGAATGACTATGCAATATATAATAAGGAATATTATTTTGTATTAGATTGGAAACAATTTGGGACATCACAATATATGTTGAATGAAAAATCACAGGCTGATTTAGTAGTTATATATACTATTTCCAAGGAAATTTTGTTTCTTCCTATAATTCCATATTCAGGATATTTATTTTCAAATTAAAATGTTATAAAAAAGGTTAAGATGGTATGTAAATGATAAGACATCTAATATAAAATTATTCCATCGAGTTGTTTGTATATGGTGAAAGAATATTGATAAAAAAAATCACATTCTAAAATGAAGTTATAAATATCATACTCAGACAGTGCACATATGGAATGAATCCAAATTAGAGGATTATTATAAAACACAGTTCATGGCCTATTTTATTAGTAATTTATAGATTATCTCCAAAATGTTTTATAAATATAAAATATATCATGTTGAGTTTAAGGATTTTTGGACCAAATCATCCTAAAAATGATATTGATATTTATTTATCTCCATAAATTGATGACTTGAAACATTTATGGATTATAGGTATTAGTGTGTATGGTTCTTACAAAATGGAATATTTTCAAAAAAATGGAATAATTGTGTTCACAACAAATTACTTCCCAGCATATAAATTTTTTTCTATATACAAATGTTAAGGGGAATAAATCTTGTCTAATTTTTGAACAATAGACTTCATATTATCAACTATAACATGCGAGAAAAACTATGTACATGAGTCATCAAATGTTTTTGACTATGGATCACTCTTATTGAAAATTTTAAATGCCATTCAATGGATTTAAATAATTTGATCTTTCTATAAATTTTTTTATACTGATTAGTATTTTTAGAGGATAAAAAACATTGATGTCACATTCAATAAGACACAAAAATCTGGTAATGAAAGAAATATTTAGAATAAACTATAAATATTTTATGTGATTCCATATTGTAGATATCATGATGTTAAAAATTACATTGGTTTTATACATGTGAAGAATAATATCTATGAAAATTTTATTGGAACATCATTAGATATTAAAGGAAATACTAAATATGGATTAAATGAAATATTAGACATACTCTCATGGGAATAGGTTTGGATTTAGCACCTACTACTAAAATAGATGAACTTACTTGCATCTATCTTATCATACATTAACTAAGAAATAGAAAATTATATTTTTTCAGTTTCTCCATAGTATCTAAGTTCCATGGGGTTATTCTTAAAATATTAATATTTTTTAAAAAATATTGGAAGTTGATAGGCATGAAATCCCATGATTTTCATATAATGATCAATATCTTCTACAATTTTCATTGTATAGAATACTTATCATCTATATCAGAAAGGATATTATAAAGGTGTGTTTGATATTTAATTCAATTTTTAAAAAATTATATTATTTTAATTCATTTAACAATTTGGATAATGATATAGTTTATATACATTGTGAGCTTGAAATTTATTTTCCTCAATTATTTTTTGATATTATTGTTAATTTAATTGTTCATTTTGTGTGATAAATAATGATTTTTTTCCATTATATCAATGTTGGATGTATTATTTTGAATGTTATATGAAGATATTAAATAGATATGTTAAGAATCATTATCGACCAGAAGCCTCTATTATAGAGAAGTATATTTTTGAGTAGGTTGAAAATATTTGTGCAAGTTACTTGTTTTTAATGGAGCACGTTGGTTTTCCTATATTTTTCTATAAATGAGTTAATTTGGGGGGATAGGTAATCCATGGATTAAGAGTAATGAAATTGAAAGGTACATAGATTAAGATTTTATATTTATACATAATTAATATTATATATTATGCTCATCCCTAATATACTTTTGATATTAATATTTTAAAATAATGTTATCTAATGAAGAAATATATACAGATTTTTAATTATCATAAAAAATAGTTTTTTTATCATGGTTTAAAGAGAACTTGCATGTTATATCTGATGAATTTGAACATTGATATGGTTGTGGGTGGCCCCAATTTAAATTCTATTTCATGTTCTTGGTATGAACTTAATGTTTATTAAGGTCACATGAAAGACACGGACAAAAAATTTCACTTTAGAATAGTAGTTTACTCATGTTAATAGATGAAATACATTTTGAAGTGTAAAATACCAAAACCCAATATTATCATCAAGTTCATATCATGGAACCATTGAAAAAACATAGATGGTTTATTATATTAAATTTTGAGTTCTACTATTTAAGTGAAAATGGGTTATCGGTAACAACAGTTTTAGACGTGATGAATTTTCCATGAAAATAGTTAATATGAATATATTGTAAAATATAGATGATCCTTTTATCATGAAAACAAATGAAAAAAATTTCATATATTCTTGATGCACCAAATACATAGTGCTCTATCATCTTATAAGTAAAGAAACAGTATGTTAGCGATGAAAAATTTGAAAATGATGATGATTTATGTTGGATCCCTACTTCCATGGAATCATTAACAGAGAATATTGATGAGAAGGTTGTATACATCATTTGTGATATATAAAATAATTATGATGAAGGAATATGTGAAAAACATCCGTCAGTGATCCCCTAATATTATAGTTAACATCCTGTTTTTAATTTTTAAATTTTAGAAAATGTATGATATATTAGTTTTGTTTTTTTACTTAAAACACATTATAACTAATATATTAAATTTTCTATTTATATAGGTTTAGTTTTTTTGTTTCATTGCTAATTGTTCAACTTTATATATAATTGATTGGTTTTTATTAATTTTTACTTATTCTTTTTTCATTTTTTATTATTGTTTTTTGATTATATATTTTTATAATTATTATTCAAATTTTTATGTAACAGTTAATTTTTTTCATCCATTTATCTTCTTTCCCCAACCTATCACTGTTATTGTTAGAATTTTACTTAACTAATTTTAAAAATATGAATAATTTTTTTTAGTTTAGTTTAGATTTTTTAGATTATTTTACTATTTTTGTTTAAATTTATATTTAATAATTGAATTTGTTTCTCAGATTCTAGGGAGGACCATACAAATACTTTTTAGGAGCCTCCTCATTTTTCTACACAAGAATCATAAAATTCTATAGGAGTAGAAAATACTTATAGGGTTGTGAAACATGGATGCCCATGTTTACAAAAATTATCATTTTCCAGTAGCCAAGATAAGAGGATATCAGTTGAATTTGAAGATAATGATAATCCTAGGGGTACAAATTCAAAAACACAGGTCTTTTATTTCATTGAAATCTTAGTCCAATGTTAGTATTTCGATTTGTGATTTGAAAAGTGTTAACGATGTAAAAATATCTCAATTATGGGATATAATTTTTGTGAGCTCATTTTTTATTATTTTACTTATTATGAAAGTTTTTATTAATATAGGTTTTTTCACTTATTATCAGATAACAAATGATATACCTAAAAATAGACAAGTCAGGAAGAAATATATAGCGTTGGATGCTAGGAAATTGATGGATTTTAAATCAAACCTCAAAAGAGGTTTTATTTTTGGGGAAAATCAAAATCAAAATACATGTGATATATATCCTTATGTAGATGAAGATACATGAAAGAGGTTTGTTGCATGTAGACTATAAGAATAAACTTTGGTAAGTACAATGTTATCTTTTCAAATCATATTTTATATTAATTATTTTTATTCTTAATTTAAAACTATTGTGGTGTTATTATCTATAGATCCAATCAAAAAACATATAACCTCATAATTTATCTGATGGAGGGTATATGTTATTGGAAGATAAAATGATTCTGAAAAATTTCAAAAACTGAGAGCCGAGTCTTTAGGCTCAATTGAGGCAGGCCCTCCTCCCCCCAACTAGACATGAAAAATGGATGACTACTAGAATGATAAAAAAGTTCAATATCTTATTCCATAGTAAATATATGTAGCCGAGAGGATTTTAAGTTATTTTATTTATTTATGTTGTTAATGTTAATTCAAATTTTGATATATTGTGATTCACTAATGAACTTTTCAAATATTCTATACAAGAATCCCTTGAGGATAAGAACACAGAGGGGGCCATCATGCATGAGGGTAGGAAGGATATATTAGCTACTATATTGGGAAATCTCAAACACCCAGGTCAGGTACAAGGATACACAACAAGTGTATCAATAGAAAAAGTGTTTGGTCATTCTAGATAATCTTTAAAGGTAGATGTATATAAAACAAAAATAAAATATTTGGAATATAAAGTAAACGATATAGTTGATATAGTGGAGGAGAGGATTAGATGTTTGTTACAATTGATGTTTGAATAGATACAGAAATTCTGTGAGGATACATATTACACTCATACACCTTATCCTGCATATCCCACTCATCTACCTTTTCCTGCATATCCCCTCCTCTACCACCTACTTATCCAAATCCTACACCTCATCCTCCACAAATTCTCATTTATCATGAGTTATATGTTGAGGATCCCCAATATTATATCATTACATATGGGATTTTATATTATGGTGGGGATACCATTCATCAACAATAGATAGAGATAGAGACTCTTAGTGTCACATTATAAGATATTATTAATATATTGGAAATAATAAAATTTACTACATATGAGGTCACTGTATTTGGAGAAATTATAGACCATTTTTTATTTTTTCTATCTAGATATTTATAAAAATTTGGAACTGAGGTGTGTATATATTTTATACTTTATTTAATAGTGGTTTTAATTTTTTTAACATTTAAAAATTTATCAAATTTTTATAAGATTAATTTAAATGTAAAGACATAATATATAGACAACAACAAGTACACGCTTCTTCAACTTTAGATAATGATTCTTATTCCCTTGATATATTATAAACACATTTATCTTTATTTTTGAATGTTTATGATATTCCAATGGATTATAAAATTTGTGGGAGACAAATAAATGTGATGATTTTAATGAAAGATATCATGGAGCATGTTATGATAAATTATGTTGGAATCTACACAATGAATACCTTCTCCATGTATGTTGATTATCATATATCTTCCAGTAATTTTAATTTATTGAAATTTAATAATTATGTTTATTTTTATTAGGTATATTTATACACTTTTTACTAACTATGATTCTATATTAGTATACGGATTTTTGGACCCACAATGTTTTTCACTAATAGAAATGAACATGACCGATGAATAAAAAACATATATTGTTGAAAGATTCAAAAATAATGAAATTGAGTGTGGAATGATTCCTTATATTTAAGAGTGTGAAAAATGTATTTCTTAACGTTTTACTAAATATCCACTCATATTATATATATATTTTATACTAGAGGCCAATGAAGGTTAGGTGTTTTTTCTCAAGAGATATGATAACTTAATGGTTATGTTTTATATATGATGACGTGTAAAAAATTAGCAACTTTTTAAACATGTGTGTATGATTATTTTAATAATTGTATATAATAATGACTTTAGTTTTATTTCATACATAAAAGTTTTATATAGGTATGGGATTATTTTTGAGATAAAATGGTAATTATGAGAACAATGATCAAATATGTCAAGGAAAAGGTGAATTTTCATTTATAATTACTACATTTTGGGTGAATTTTTTTACAATGTTATTTTTAATTGAATAAATATTTTAAAATAGAATTTTATTCTACAAGTAGAAAAAAAAGAAACGTGGATACTATGTATTAATATTTATGTTTGAAATAATTTCAACTGGAACAATTACAAAATATTATAATGGTAGATCTTATTATAAACTTTCATTTAATTTATCTTATAATTATATTTAGACAACATGATAAGTGATTATTTTTAATTTTCAGCCTAATGTTCCTCTCCCTTAAAATGTACAAGAGATGAATCAATTATAAAATTAATGGGAAGAACATTTAACAGGTTTGATTGGGGTTTAGTTTATTTTTAATATATTGAAATTGTAATGTTAAAATGATTTGATCATATGACTATTTTCTAGCTTTTTTTTTTCAATATTTTTGTTCCCAGTTATGATATTATACTACTAGGTTCCACTTAATTAATTATTTTTTTTGAATTTTTTTTTCTCATTTTATATTTAATTACTAATAGGAGAATTTTCCTAAATATTTTTTTAATGTTGTTTATACCAATAACCAATGTGAGAAACCAAGATAATAATATAGATATAGGGTATTTGGTACAATAGTTTTCTAAAAACTAATGTTAAAAAGTATTTATTATATCAATTTTAATTTACATACATGAAAAACATATTTAATATATTTCCTACAACAATTTCATGAGCTAACTAATGATAAAAACCTAAAAAAGTGACATAAAAACCATTTTATTCACTAGTGATCACGGTTCAATTTAATCTCTATGTTGCTTATGGAAAAAACTGTTAGACATAGAATTATTTTTAAACTAAAATATGAGGGAGTTTAAAAAACCCCACCCCAAACTCAAAAATAATAATAATACCCTCTTCAATTAAGAAAAAACATTTGAAAATATTTTAAAATTCGATTAACCTAACTCGAAACCTAGTTTTGGAGGACTTTCATACCACTTTTGACCACGAAAAAACTCACAATGGTGATACTATTATAGTAGATGTCCTAGATCATTTTTCAATATTTTATTTGATATATCTAGTATCTAGAATGAACAAATAAATAAAATATTATGTACATTTGACATTTAACTTCAATTTTCATATTCTCTTGCCATATCCAAGGACTATGAATAGAATTTTTGGAAGGTTTAAAAGTAAAAATGGGTTATTTTTTACTATGCATGGTTATTATGAAAAATTCCCTCATTTTTCATCAAATTGTTCATTCTTTAATGCCTCTTGAAACATCATTCAAGGTTTGTAAGAATAGTCTAAGAAACTGTGATTCAAAAAATATATTTTGTTCTGTATGTATACAATATACTATGTTCATTAGGTTTGGGGACAATTTTCCCCATCCGAGATTGAAATATAAATACGAACCTTTCAACATCAATATAAATCCAAAAATTATGATTTTCAATTATTGAAACTACAAAATGGTTTATATATATACACTCTTTGAAAACCACACTTTCCCATAACAACCAACCAAACCAAACAAATTTGATTACCATATCTATTTTACACACTAAGTATATCAAATAACATCTAAATAATATATTAAAGGATACATACCCATGAATTAAACCTCAATTACCACAATTAATTAAAATTTTAAAATATTCCAAACTCTCCACTAGTAAACTAAGAAATTCTCCATTTATACATAATTATTATAAAAAAGGGCCAAAATCTAATATATATACTAAATAAAAAATAACATCTAACCAACTATACTAAAATAATTTATCCACAATGTTTTTAACCAGAATATAAAATTCTATAAATAACACGAACAACATTAATACTAAAATTACACATAACCAAAATTCCATTTAAATCTGATCTAAAAAATCCCCAAGGGGAATATAAACCACAAACTAGAAACACATAGTGTTCAAAAAAATTGGGCGACTATACAAACAAACATCAATTCATGTAATCTATTTGAAAGGATGTGCAAGAAAAAGTGTGGTTTACACTGTTGGATCTGAATCTACAGATTATACACAAGAGGGTGGGGGGGGGTGAATTGTGTCTTTTGGAATTTTTCGACAACTCTTTTCTTGAACGAGTTCTGTACTTTATACTTTATCTGATTTGATCGTACAGCGGAATAAGTAAAAACAAGAACAAAAAGATGAATAGTGGTTCGGGGAACAGAAGGCCCCTAGTCCACTCCACCAACGCTCAACTCTACGGGCTTGGTGATTTTCACTATCTGGTCCTCTTTTCCATAAACCGGTTCACAACTGAGTACAAGAAGTTGAAACCTTTACAATCCAAGGAAAAACAAAGCCTTCTGGTTCAAACACGAACCTACACAACTTAGAATGAGAAGCTAGTTACTCAAGAATAAAAATAATTTCAGAAAGAAATTTCCAGTTGATCTTCACAATTGCAACAGAATTTAATTGACAGAAGATGAATCGAAGTCTCTCAAAATATTGATCTTCAAGACGAATCAGTTCTTAGTTGATCCAGTTGTAGTAGATATAGAGATATAGTTCACAACTTCAGAAATAGTAGATCCATAGTAGATATTCGATGTAGAACAGGTGAATCTTCTATCAAGTTCCTTCTTCTTGAACAAACAGAGCTTTGACGCTCCTTTTTTAATCAGCAGATCAATCGTGAATAGTTGCAATCTCGGTTTTCCACCTTTTTAAACAATAGATCGATCACATCCTTATATACCTGGTGTTTCAGAGAGAACATATATAATAAAGATGAGCATATCTCCTGCACATTTAGATCCATAAAAGTCTACTTCTGATTCGCGATATTTAAAAATTTGAATTTACAGAGAGGTCGTAACTTCCCATAAGACTCGGCATAAAAAGATCCTTTTAATTCGGTCTTAAATCCATTAATAAAACGGCTTTGAATTAGTCGAATTCATTCTTTAAAAACGACTTTTATATCTGGATTAAAATCTGCCCAGAAATCAGCTTACTGATCGTTTCACATAAATATCTTCTGTCAAAATTTACGATGCCAAACGTAAGGTTAATGACGTGGCCTCCAAACGTAGGGTTAATAACATAGTCTTCAAACATAGGGTTAACACTGTATGGTTGAAAAAATATGTAGGGTTGAAAATGTAAGGTTGAATACAAACGTAGGGTTGATCATCCATACTTTTTCTTCAACACTCAAACGTACGGTAAAAGATCCATACTTTTACTTGATCCATACTTTTCCAAGAACGGATGGTTGTTTACAAAAGTAAGGTTGATGAACCATACTTTTTAGAAACAAATGTAACTTTTAGAATTTACATACGGTTCTCCTTCTATACTTTGCTGATAACCAAAACTTAAGGTTCCTTCCTAACTTAAGGTTCTTCTTCCATACTTTTATGAAAACGTATGGTTGTTTCTCCATACTTTTCTCTTATCTCAAAAAGTATACATGATTTTCATCCTTACGCTACATTTATCCACGTAGGGTATGAACAATGATTCTAGAATGCGCTAAAGAAGATTCGGTGCTATATTCATCTACGTAAGATGTGAACAGTGATTCCAGAACGCGCTAGAGTAGATTCTGCGCTAAGTAATAAATTCTAGTTTTTTCTAGAGTAAAATAAATTAACAAATTTCTACAAAATACTAAATAAAATCATTATAAAATAACTAAGGGTTTCTGTGAGCATCAAAATTATTATAAAGAGACAAAGTATTATTTTCAATAATCTCCCCCTTTAAATAACATTAACATGTATTATTGAAAAAAATACTTTGCTCAATAATCTCCCCCTTTTTTATGATCACAAAACCCATAAAATAATTAAAATTAATTAAACAAAAATTAACTTTCAAAATTAGTTATAATGTTTTAAATAAAAACTTCTCCACCAAAAACATAATTATAAATCCAAATTTCTCATTTAATTTTCTCCCCCAATAAAATGAATTCTCCCCCTAAATAAAATGTAGGTTTTGATGTTGTATTTATCCAAATTCTCCCCCTTTTGGTGATATAAAAAAGAATGAAAAATCATGGATTTTAACACGTTTAATATTGCACTGAACTATTAGTAAATGCTATTATCAACAGTTTATCAATAATTAAATCTGGAGTTCTGGCATATTAAAAATAAATTCAGTAAAAAAAATAAAAAAAGAAACAAATAAACAATGAAGAAAATTTTTTATTCAAAAATAGAAGTATATACATGACAATGATATACACAGGAATCAAGGTTTGGGTAAGATAGGAAATAAGGTCTATCTCTTCTGGATTGCAGAATTGATTTCTGTAAACTGTTCCCGAAGTCTCTTCATCATCCCATATCCAAGATTGATTATGAAATCCCTGTTCTCTTGAGTTTTATGAATATTCTCAATTAAATTGACTCTAAAAAACTCATGCATCCTTTCCTCTTTTTCAACAAATACTGAGAGCTTCTCTGATAACTGATGTAATAGAATTCTGATCGATGGATCACTAGATGTCAGTTGATCTACTAAGAACTTCTGATTGTCAAGAAAAACTGACAAAGGAGCACTGTTACATTAAAGATCTTGTATCCTGTCATTCATATTTCTCAACGTAGCTGTGATAGCCTAAAACCTTCTGATTAAATCAGGTGAAGTACCTGATCTACTAACAGAATTATTTGCAACTGATGCAAATTGACTCTCCATAAAAAACATCAGATCTGATAAATCTGGCTTCATAACCATTTCAGATTTCAATTGTGTCGTAGCAGTCAACATATCCTCTTTAAACATTTCAACTTCTTACCTTGAAACTGTACACTCCTTCTGTTTTTGAAACTTTAAATGTTCTAAGTCTAAGGCATTTCTCCGAGAAACATTCTAAGATTCCAACTGAGACACCTTTCTATATAGTTCTTAAACTTCTTATTTTCTTGAATCAGATACACCCTATGCTTGATTCACATTCTCAAGTTGATACAGCAGTACCAAAGGCAATGATTCAACATCAGATTTCTCTTTTTCTCTATCTTGAGAAGGTTGGTCCACATATTTTTCCTTAGTGTTTTCAAAATCCTCCAAAGAAAAATCCTCTTGAAGTACCTCTGTTTGACCTTCAGAAGCATGATCATCACATTCATTTGCATCTTTTTCTTCCATTGGGTTTTCAAGAACAATATCTTCCCTTACAAAAGAATAAGAAATTAAAGCTTCTGTGGTTTTTTCCAAAGCAGGGGAAGTGATTTCCTCATTTACTGGACTCTTTATTTTTTATTGAAGTCCCTCCTGACTTCTGTCTTCCTCATCATCTTCCACTAAAAAAAATCCTTCTTGCTACATTACTGACTCTGGATTCAGCTTGTCCTGCTTTGGACTTAGCAGGTTGAGCCTGATCACTCTCTGAGTCTTCCACAGCTCCTACTGGTAAATGTTTTCCTTTAAGTGTGCTCCATAAATATCCAACTTTACTCAAAGTTCCAGCATTAAAAGTATTACTGTGAGACAGTTAACTCTAGTATCCACTAATCTCACCATGTTTTTCTTAAACAACAGTTTAGAAATAAATCTACCAAAGGGTAGAAATTCATCCTGGCCTTGCTTTGACAGCAGTAACTGAGATACCTTATCATGTATCTTGGAAAGTTTAACTTAATATCACTTAACATAAGAAACATTATATACATATCTAGGTACAAAATCTTTTCCATTTCTGCCATCCGTGGAGCTATTCCAATCTGAATAAATTTGACCAAAATCTTCTGATCAGGCTCCAAATCCTTGAAAAACATTTTCTATATTTTCTTGGTACCAAAAAAGAAAAGACATGATGTGTTCGGATTTATGCACAAAATCTACAATATTCGTCATGTCGAAATGAAAAAATCCTTTATGAGGGAAGTTGAGAATCTGACTAATATCTACTGATGAGATTGAGAAATCCCTATCCTCTATTTTAGCCATCATACTGTCCTTGGTATATCCTAGAAAAAATTGTATAGATTTGAAAAATTATCTAAGTTATAATTCATACAGAAATTCCATATTTTCACTGTTGAACATCTATTCAAGATTCTAAAACGACAGCACCTGCTTCAATAATAGATTTGTCTGAAATAATCAGTCAAAATCGATTACCTCGCCCTGTAATATTTTTCTTTCCTCGGTGCATTGTCTCTTGGAATTTCTTGGACCAGCTTCACTAGCTCTTTTAGTCCTTACAATTTCTGCGAGAGTCTCTGAAGGTTTGAAGGTTAGGGTTTTAGAGGTTCGAAGGTTAGTGTTTCAGAAGAGGAAGGGAAAAGGTTTAGAAGTCAAAAAGGCTCTGACAACCTTGATTCTCGTGTAATCACTAATCATTAAATATATTTAAAACAAATAAAGTTTGCATACGGAAAAAGAAAGAAAATCAAAAACAGTATTCAACAAAATTTACATAAATAAATAAAAGTAAATAAAAATAAAAATTATTTAAAATTAAATAAACCTAGCTCCCCTTTAATAAAATCAAACCTTGCAGTGGGAAGTTGTTTAGTAAAAATATCTGCTAATTGAATTTTAGTATTTATAAATTCTAAAAATATATCTTTTTTAATAACATGATCTCTTAAAAAGTGATGCCTTATATCAATGTGCTTAGTTCTAGAATGACTACTAGGATTTTTTGAAATATTAATTGCACTCGTATTATCACATAAAATAGGTGTATTATTAAAATTAAATCCAAAGTCCATAAGAGTGTTTTTCATCCACAACACTTGTGCACAACAACTGCCAGCAGAAACATATTCTGCCTCAGCTGTTGACAGGGAAACTGAATATTGTTTCTTACTAGACCATGATATTAAGGACTTTCCTAAAAAGTGACATGTACCTGATGTAATTTTTCTATCTAATCTACTTCCAAAGATAGAATCTGAATATGAAATCAAATTAGAATCAGAAGTTTTAGGATAAAGAAGAGATTGAAAAACAATTCATTTTAAATATCTAAAAATTCTTTTAAGAGCAGTTAGATGGGATTCTTTAGGATTTTATTGAAATCTAGCACAAAGACATACTGAATACATTATATCTGGTCTGTTAGCAGTAAGATATAACAAGCTACCAATCATACCTCTATATAACTTATTGTTAACTGATTTCCCATTTTCATCCAAATCAAGTTTTCTATTAGTACACATAGGAGTTGTAAATGGATTACTATTTTCAAGACCAAATTTCTTAAGTAAATCATTAATGTATTTTATTTAATTTGAAACATTTCCAAAATATTTTTGAAATATTTGAAGACCCAAAAAGAAATTTAATTCTCCCATCATACTCATTTCAAATTCTTCTTGCATTAATTTTGAAAATTCATGACAAAGAGTTTTATTAGTTGATCCAAATATTACATCATCAACATAAATTTGAACTAATAAAACATTATTTTTCACAGTTTTCTTAAAGCGGGTTGGGTCTGCCATTCCAACAGTAAAATCAATTTTCAAAATAAAAGAACTTAATCTTTCATACCAAGCTCTAGGTGCTTGTTTAAGGCCATAAAGAGCTTTAGTAAGATTAAAAATAGAATCAGGTTTTTGAGAGTTTTCAAAACCAGGAGGTTTCTCAACATAAAATTCCTCCATTAAATAATAATTTAAAAAGGCAGATTTAACATCCATCTGAAATAATTTAAAATTCATATAAGATGCATAGGATAAAAGGATTCTAATGGATTCTAACCTAGCTACAGGTGAAAAAGTCTCATCATTATCTATTTCCTCTTCTTGATTATATCCTTTAGCTACTAATCTTGCTTTATTTCTAGTTATTGTGGCTTGGTCATCCTGTTTATTTCTAAAGACCCATTTGGTTCCTATTACAGGATAATTCTTAGGTCTTTCCACTAAATCACAAACTTCATTTCTTTTAAACTGGTTTAATTCATCTTGCATTCCTATTACCCAGCTTTCATCATTTAATGCTTCTTTTATAGTCTTGGGTTCTTGTTGAGATAGGAAGGAGGAGAATTCCACTAGGTTTCCTAAGTTTCTTCTAGTTTGAACACCAGTTTCTAGGTTACCTATTACAGTTTCTAAATGATGATTCTTTAGGGTTCTAGACTGTCTAGGTAATGTATTTAAAGGTTCTACAGTATCATGTTCCTCTTAACTAGACTAAATTTATTTTATATCATTTTCAAAATCATTCTTTAAATTCTCAAGTCTCATGTTATCATTAGAGTCAAGTTCATCCATTTTTTCTGTCCTTTTCTCAAAGGGATCAGATTCATAAAATTTCACATAAACTGATTCTTCAACAATCCTTGACTTCTTATTATAAACTCTATAAGATTTGGAGGTAGGAGAATATCCTAATAAAATACCTTTATTAGATTTTTGATCGAACTTACCAAGATTATCCTTGGTTTTTAAGATATATATAAACCTTGCATCCAAAAACTTTAAAGCAATTTACTTTAGTTTTTTTGTTATTCCATAGTTCATAGGGTGTATTTTTCAAAATAGGTCTAATTAAAACTATATTTATTATATAACAAGCTGTATTCACAGCTTCTGCCTAGAAATATATAGGTTGGCTATATTCATTTAACATAGTTCTATCCATTTTTTGAATAGTTCTATTTCTTCTTTCTACAATCCCATTTTGTTGAGGTGTTCTTGGTGTAGAGAAGGTGTGTTTAATACCCATATTTGAGAAAAAGGAATTAAATTCCAGATTCTCAAATTATCCACCATGATCACTTTTCAATGAGATTATATTGAACCCTTTTTCATTTTGAACAGATTTTCAGAAACTTTCAAATATAGTAAAAGATTAATTTTTAAATTTCTAGAAGAAAATGCATGTAAATCTTGAATAGTCATAAACTAAAACATATACATATAATTTACCAGCTAATATTTCTACTATTAAAGGTCCAAACAAATCCATATGAATAAGTTATAGAGGTTTAAATGTAGTAACCTTATTCACAGATTTGAAGGATGATTTATGTTTCCTACCAAGTTGACATGCATCACAAAATATGTCACTTTAAAATTTGAGACTAGGTAAATAAGAAACTAAATGTTTCTTAGATAACTTATGTAAAACATATACATTTCAATAACCAATTATTCTATTCTAGATCCTGGATTCACTTACTTTAGTAGTCAAGCAGTTTACTTGTTGTTTACACAAGGAATTTAAATCCAAATTATAGACATTTTCAGTTCTTGGTGCTTTAAATTTAAACAGTTTATATTTAGAAATAGTACAACAATTGTTAGTAAAATAAACAGTATATCCATCATCACAAAGTTGAGAGATACATATCAGATTGTGTCTTAGTCCTTGTACATAAAGTACTTTGTTGATTGAGACTGTTTTTGGATCTCCAACAGTTCCAATGCCCATGATTTTTCCTTTGGCATTGTCACAAAATGTAACAAGTCCTCCTTCATTTTGGGTGAGTGAAGAAAAATTCAATGAGTTTCCAATCATATGTCTTAAGCAGCCACAGTCCATTTACCATATATCTTTTCTTCTCTAGTGACCTGCTACCTACAAAGACATTCAAACAAATTGCTTTGGTACCCATATTTTGTTGGGTCCAGGGGTGTTAGCGAGCAATGATCTGGGTATCCAGATTTGCTTCTTTCTTTTAAAATTTTCTGAATCATAAAAGTCTTTTGAAACATAGGATTTCTTAATACCAAAAATTTGAGGTTGTCTTAAGAAACAACTTTTAGCTATATGTCCCTTTGTCCCACAAAAATTACAATTAACCTTTTTAGAGCTAGGAAAAAAATAATTTTTATATAGATTTGGTTTTTATCCTTTACTGCCAATTCCAAATCTCACCTTTTTAATGATAGTTTTTTTTAAGAATTTTATTTAATGAATTCTCTCCTTTTGTAAAAACCAATGCAGCCTGTTTGTAAGATTCTACTTCATCCTGCAGTGTTTTTATTCTTGATTCAAAATTAATATAGATCATGTTAATCAAATTGTATTTATCAGTTAATTCCTTATGTTGTTTCATCATTTTATCTCTTTCATCTGAAATAGCTTTATGTATATTTTTTAGTGACTTATGTCTCGTAAATAGTGAGTCATATCTTTCTTCAAGAATATTGTAGTAAGCTGCAAGTTTTTCATTTGTGTAGCTTGATTCAGAATTTGATTCAGAGGAGTAATATGAGTGTACCTCATCATTTTATACCATAAAGCACATGTTTTCTTTTAGATTGACTTCTTCATTCTATGATCTTGATTTAGAAGAGCTACTAGAGTCTTCAGATACACTCCAAGTTTCTTTCATAGCTTTCTTGTCTTTCTGCTCAAAGTCATTTCTTTTGAAGAATTTCTTCTTCTTTGCATCCTTCAATTTTGGGAAATCTGCTCTGATATGTCCCATCTTTTTTCATTCATAACATCTTACTTCCTTATTATCTCCCTTAAAGGATTTTTTGAAGCCTCTTTTCTTTCTGTAGAATTTTCTAAATTTTCTGGCTAGTTTAGCCAGTTCTTCATCTGAGTTGGATGAGTCAGAGCTTTCTGATTTAGCTTTGACTTCTTTGCTCTTCATATTTCTATTCTTTTGTTGTGAAGTTACCTTCAAGGTATAATCTTCTATTTTGATAAGTACTTTATGTTCATTAGCCTCATCATGCATTTCAGCTTCATACATCATCAGTGTACCAACCAGCTCTCTCATAGTTAGATCTTTGACAGGTGTTTATTGTCTGATTGCAGTAGAAATACCATTCCATCAAGTAGGAAGTACTCTCAGTACTTTTAATTCTTGATCATCCTGCTTGATAGGTTCTCTTAGAGCTATTATGTCATTGACAATTTCTGTCAATCTCCCATTCATTTGGGTAATTCTCTCACCTTCAACCATTCTGAAGGTATCAAATTTTAGTTTTGCAGTTGCATATCTCATTTTCCTCACATTGTCTGTTCCTTCATATTCCACAGCTATCATTTTCCACATCTCATATGCGGTCGAGCACTGAGATACTCTGTTAAATTCATCTTTTCCTAGACCACATATAATTACATTCATAGCCTTCGAGTTCATATCGTACTCTGCCTCTATTACAGCACTCCATGTCTCAGGATTTTTAGGAATTTGATAAGGAGTCAGAATCTTTTAATAGACTCTATATCCGAGGTTTTTCAGATATATTATCATGCGTGATTTCTAGAAACCATAGTTGTCTCCATTAAAATATGGTGCTCTGACCATCGACATCCCTTCTCTTGTATCAGTCACGATGCTCAGTTGTATAATATTTAAATTATTCTAGATTTCTAAGGCTCTATCAGAAACTCCTCCTTTGATACCAATTATTGGATATGAATCTACAGATTATACACAAGAGGGGGGGTGAATTGTGTCTTTTTCAATTTTTCGACAACTCTTTTCTTGAACGAGTTCTGTCCTTTATACTTTATCAGATTTGATCATGTAGCGGAATAAGTAAAAATAAGAACACAAAGATGTATAGTGGTTTGGGAAACAGAAGGCCCCTAGTCCACTCCACCAACGCTCAACTCCACGAGCTTGGTGATTTTCACTATCTGGTCCTCTTTTCTACAGACCGGTTCAAAAATGAGTACAGGAAGTTGACACCTTTACAATCCAAGGTAAAACAAAGCCTTCTGGTTCAAACATGATCCTACACAGCTTAAAACGAGAAGCTGGTTACTCAAGAATAAAAATAATTTCAGAAAGAAATTTCTAGTTGATCTTCACAATTGCAACAAAATGCAATTGACATAAGATGGATCGAAGTCTCTAGAAATATTGATCTTCAATACGAAGCAGTTCTGAGTTGATCCAGTTGCAGTAGATATAGAGATATAGTTCACAACTTTAGTAGTCGTAGATCCATTGTAGATATTCTATGTAGAACATGTGAATCTTCTATCAAGTTCCTTCTTCCTGAACAAACAGAGCTTTGATGCTCCTTTTTTAATCAGAAGATCAAGTTGTAATCTCTGTTTTCCACCTTTTTCAACAATAGATCGATCACATCCTTATGTACCTGGTGTTTTAGAGAGAACATATATAATAAAGCTGAGCATATCTCCTGCACATTTAAATCCATAAAAGTCGCCTTCTGATTCGCAATATTAAAAAATTTGAATTTACAGAGAGGTCGTAACTTCCCTTAAGACTCGGCATAAAAATCTCCTTTTAATTCGATCATAAATCCATTAATAAAACAGCTTTTAATCAGTCAAAGTTGTACATTAAAAACGACTTTAAATGCAGCTTGAAATCCACCCAGAAATCAGCTTACTGATCATTGCACATAAATATCATCTGTCAAAATTTCCGACGCCAAACGTAAGGTTGATGACGTGGCCTCAAAATGTAGGGTTAATAACATAGTCTTCAAACATAGGGTTAACACTGTAAGGTTGACAACAAATGTAGGGTTGACAACGTAAGGTTGAATATAAACGTAGGGTTTATCATCCATACTTTTTCTTCAACACTCAAACGTACGGTAAAAATCCATACTTTTACTTGATCCATACTTTTCCAAGAACGTATGGTTGTTTACAAAAGTAAGGTTGATGAACCATACTTTTGAGAAACAAACGTAACGTTTAGAATTTACATACTGTTCTCCTTCCATACTTTGCAGATAACCAAAACGTAAGGTTCCTTCCTAACGTAAGGTTCTTCTTCCATACTTTTCTGAAGACGTATGGTTGTTTAACCATACTTTTATCTTATCTCAAAAAGTATACATTCTTTTCATCCTTATGCTATGTTTATCCACGTAGGGTATGAATAGTGATTCTAGAACGTGCTAAAGCAGATTCTGCGCTGTATTCATCTACGTAAGATGTGAACTGTGATTCAAGAATGCGCTAAAGCAGATTCCGCGCTAATTAATAAATTCCCATTTTTTCAAGAGTAAAATAAATTAATAAATTCCCTCAAAATAATAAATAAAATCATTAGAAAATAACTAAGGGTATTTGTGAGCATCAAAATTATCATGAAGAGACAGAGTATTATTTTCAATAATCTCCTCCTTTAAATAACATTAAAATATATTATTGAAAACAATAATTTTCCCAATATACACAAATTAATCATATCTATAAAATAGCACTAGCATAACCAAATAATCTTTTTATAACATAAATAAATGATTTATTAAAAGATAAAGTAATGTAAATGATATTTTATTATATTAAATCCAGGATTCTTCAAATCAAAATATATGTTTGAATTCGAAATTTCATAAATGGACCCCCTTTTTTTAATACCAAATTTTAACATTAGAAAAATACAATTTAATTTCGACCAAATGGGTCAAAAAAACTATCAGAAATCATTTTTTATGAAAAATAAAATGATGTTATCACATTAACCATGGATTTAAACAATCGCAAATCCAAACACAACCTTAAAACAAAGAACATTTTCATATTACACAAACCTAACTTCAACCAACCAAATCAAATAAGATTTTTAAAATAAATAAACCAAACCTATATAAATTAAACTAAATAAACCAAAAACTATTAACTCAAAATTCATAATAATAAATTATGTGTACTAGTCTTTGAAATAAATGATATATAATATATTAAATTTTAATTAATAAATTATTTTAATTATAGATACTACCAAAATATAGACACATTCATTGAAACTTATACATGTCATTATAGAAACAAAATATTTAATTAGAAAAATCTCGATACTTGAAAACCTTACTCATATGTATTTATATTAAAAATAATAATTTTAGAGAACTCATAAACTAAAATCATTTATTTTTCATTATCCAATTCTAAAAATTTTAGTTTAACATATGTTTCCAAAATAATACCTTTTAAAGAATCATTTTATCACTTTTAAATATCCAAAGACCTCATATATACTAAAATAATTTACAAAATTTTAAATAAAGGTCCCCTAATAAATTATTAATCTTATAAAACACATTTTTATAAGGAAACATGAAATTCACATTTTCTAAATGTGAAAAAATGTTCAAACACTTTTTAAAAACAATAATTCTTATAATCAAATAGGTTTAACAAAAATAAATTTTATTTGTTATAAATATAACATTTTTTGAATTAACCCCATACCAATATGAAAAAATATGTTTCTCAACGTGTTATTCATTTAAAACATAACTAGACCATTTTAAATTTCATGACTAACTTTGAATGAAATTATAATTTTTATTTAGAAAAATTTTAAAGGTGTATACAATAAAACATTTGAATTGAAACCCCATTTTAAATCTTTTTAATCACACATTATAAACAATAAATCCTCAAATAAACTTTAATTTTATAATATGGAAATAATTTTAATCGCCCACAATCAATTTCCATAATAGAACCTTAAATAATAACATTTATCACTCAAAACACAACCATGTTAAATTAATTTTTTTTAAATTAAATAAGATTTATTTATACATTTATTTCCAAAAAAAGTTTCTAGAATTTTTTAAAAATAAATTCACAAAAAAATAATGAATAAAGAATGCATTTTAAGTATCACACTACCCAGAAATTTGATAGATTGCCCTCATTCAAATTTTCACCATTGCGATAAACCATTTAACCAAGGATATGTGGTTGTTAAATGACTATTGAAGTTATTAGAGAACCATCCCATTGTAATAAATTCTAATGAAATTTATTGATAAATAGTATAATTAATACTATAACATCATTTCAAAATGAACTTGAATCTCAGAGAACAAAACACAAGGAACACAACATAAAGAACAATTACAAAAAATCATAATTATTCATACACAGATCTATTATCCCTATATGCCTACATGGTTCATGGGATGAAGAATTCATATATTTTCCTCCATGTGGGTTAATAAACCTCACCTTTTTCCCAAAAAATATATGCAAAATAAAAACACTTCAAAGGTGTCTTGTAAATACCCTCACTCAAACATCCCCTGGCAACTTAAGGACTCTTATTAAACAAGTTATAGAAAAATGTTTAATAGTATACCTCTCAAGTATCTAAGTTCCTATCTCTTCCCCTACCACTGACTCAACCACCTATAACCACTCTAATATCATTTGTAAAGAACCATCCTTGATTAACCTCAAACAAGATATGAATCTTCACTGACCTCATACATTCCCCTTGATAACTAGAGGCTACTGGAAGGTAATGAGGAATGATATTTCATGATGGGGAAATAATTTCCCTCTAGTATTTGTCATCCATAATATGTATTTTCATGGATATGTAAGATAAACAAAATTCTGCATGTATATATATATATATATAATAATTTTAATCTACAAAAAAATTAAATCCCTATAAGAGGTTTTACCCCTATGAAAAAATATAAACAAAATATACACATAACCAAAATGGGTGATATTATCCACGGACAGCCATTGGCCCATATTTGAGATATATGTGAAAAAATCTTCCCAATAACAACCAAAAATATGTTTGACACGATTATATTACCTAAAATTGAAAATAAGAAGCAAAATTTACATTTTAACAAAAGTGAATATGTTGGGTGTGAGTGTACATATACCTCGTACGAATTTCCATAAAGGGTTCTAAAATAGTTCCATATAAGGGAAAACCAACCATGAAAGTTTTATGTACCAATAATAATGTTACTTTATCATATTTTATGAAAACAGGTAACATTGGAAAGGGTGGTTTAAATATTACATTCTAAATTTTTAAGTTTGACATGCAAGTGTAAAATATACAACTATATAACTGAAAGAATAAGTGGATATTATATAATAGAATCATGAGAGAACACCTATAGGATTGAAATAATGAGACCAAAGATCTTTACACTAATTACAATCCATATCCATATCCATTTCCATTTTTATGTCAGCCACTAGTCAAAGTGAAATCCTAAACTAGTGGTAAGTCCCATAATTGAACAGACTATAGGAAAAACAAAACTATTTGATGCTATCTTGAGAGGAATACTAATTTAGAGTAGAAAAAATCAGGTAGGACATAATCATTCCCTAAAAATATACTTGTCCTTAATACCCTCATATATATATATATATATATATTGGGTATTATTATGAATCTAAGAGGTTTAAGTTATCTAAAATCCATTAAAAAATTATCCCCTTAATAAAAACCGAATATCTATTTGTAACAATTATATATATCTATTTCAGAAATAAAAGAGATGGAAATATCACCAAAGACAGTAACCCATGTAATAAACACTTATAACAAATCAAAAAATTTATTTTTAGAATATATTTTAATAAAAATATCTTAATAATTATTTATAAATGATATTAATTAAATTCATGAAAAAATATCGATAAATTTCATTTCAAAACAATTCATGGTATTTTAATTAAAATATTATGGGCATCATTTAAACAAAATAGAGTTTATAATTTTTTAACCATTATATCTATTAGTAATATATCAAATAAGAGAAACTATTCATAAATAAACCATATGAATTTTTTTAAAGATAATATATATACCTTTTATTTCATTGAAAACATAATTTAAAGAAACAAAGAACTAAAGGTTTATCAATTTATAGAAAAATTATTAAACCACCTTGTAATTACCCAGGTTCCTAAAGGATTTCCTTTTTGATTTCCAAAATCTTGTAAGAGTCTTTTGGGAGTTCAAGGAATTTTCTCCTTTGAAATTTCAATGATTTCTCACACATCAAATTGACTGACTGTATGGTCTCTTTTTTCTTCTTTTGGTCAAATCATTCCTTTATATAGTCTCTTGGGATGGTCATGCTATCAGTTGGTTTCTCCGTGCAATCATTTGTTTTTTTCAAGTGGTTAGTTATTTTCTTTATATAGTTAATTTGTTTTTTTAATGAAATAAATTGGTCTATTCTTACAGTTAGTTGATTTGTTCATGTGTTTAGTTGGTTTCTTCTTGTGGTCAGTTGGTTATTTCATGTAGTTAGTTGGTTTCTTTTTATATTCACTTTTTTATTAATGAATTTATTTTCTTGGAACTATGTGTTTGATCTATTCTCATGGTATGTTCATCATTATTCCAAATTTTCATTTTTTAAAATACCCAAATTTTCTAGAATGATGCTGAATTTTTTTAATGAAAAATAATAAATTTAATACCTAAATAAATTTTTTTTCTATTAAGTGGGGATTTGAATATTTTTTAATGCCTTTACCTTTGGGGGTTTAAGGATAATTCTATATGTTTTAAATAAAACTAAATTAAACAACAATTTAAAATGATATTTTATCATGTTAATCTATAGAGTTATTATAGAATCTATATCTTGAACCATAATGTATGAGATTTACTCCATTAAATTCTTTTATTTATTCATTTGAGTTTGAAAAAACTGATATATTTTTATTTATCCTTGGTGTCATTTACATTTTACTTAAAGCTTTCCTGTTCAAGATTCCAGTAATGTTCAACATCTTTGTTCCCTATCTATTTTCTACATCAGTGTTTCATTTTTGAGATTGGTGTTTGTTTCTCTTTCATATTCCCACCTCATCTTCAAGTGTAATATTATTGACCAATCCCTCATATATTCAATATCCAAGAGGCAAAATCATCTTCTTTACCCCTAGTTTTTTGTGAATCATGTTTCAAAACATATTTTCTAGGTAGGAGATCCTTATTCTCTCTTCTCTTTTGATCATTTGTTCAAATAGAATGCTTTTGTTTTCTAGAAGGTGGGTTCTATAGATTAACTAATAAAGGCAATTAACTAGATTAAATTTAATTGGAAGGGAATGGGAAAAATCATATATTTGTTCATATTTATTTATTATTATCTATTTACTTTTCTTGAAACATACAACCTTTTGTAAATTAATTGTGGTAAAAATGTAGTTTGGAAATCCTATGTTGTTTGTGTTTAATATGTTTTTTGTTAGAAGTGTGGTTGTGTGGTCTTTATGGGGTTTTTAAAAATATGGTGGTGATTGGATTATATGAAGGATTTGTTTTGGGTAGTGGAAGTATGGTAGTAGATATGTGGTTTCTATAGTAATATGATGAGTTAATTTGTGATTCCTTATTATAGTAGCTTGGTAGTGATGGAATATGAGGTTGTAAATGATGAAAGGGAAATAGTGTGGGATGGAATTTTGAAGTAGTAACTTTTTTTAATAAATTGAATAATTATAAAATAGAAAAACATAATTTTTAAGTAAATGAAATGATTGGATATAGTTTTTATCATAAAATTTAATTCTAAACATCTTAATTAATGATTAGCAGCTATAATGAAATAATCAGAAAAAATGTGAAAAATGTGATTGAAAGAAAGGAAATTATGGGTTGAGTGTGGTTGTTTTGTGTAGTAGGTTTTATAAATTTGGTGATAGTATTTGGTAATGTTAATATGGTGTTGATAATAAAGAGAAGTCTATGAATTATCAATATGAAACCTTTAGATATACTTGTGTGTTTTCTATGTATGTATATATATTATTGTATTTTCATGTTGATTTTATATGAACCTACTCATGTTGATTACTATGTGCAGACACCGATATGTTTTGGGGAGTGTTTTCACCAATATCCAAATAGTGAGGAATAAACAGATGATTGCACCCTCTTCCCTGCTATTCCATATGCAGAAGTATATGGAAGGGATACGTTTTTGGGTACAAGTACTAATTGATGATGGCATAGTTGGTGTAGATTCTTTATAAAGAGAGTATGTGATATGTAGTGGGGGTGGGGGGGGTGGGGGGGGGGGGGGTTCATGGTAGGAAGAGGGAATGGGGTGTATGTCCTTCATGTTCATGATACTATAATTCTCTAGATATGTAGTTGTGTAATGATGTGGATAATGACACTACAATATAATGAGAGATATGCATCATGAATTTTGTTTTGATATAAGATGTTGGGCCCCAAAGGAGTCTGGGGATAGGTTGGGTTGTGACTCGACCAACATTAGAGATGGATAGATATGTGGTGATTAGATGTAATTGAAAGGATGGGAGCACATGATGTTTGAAACTGGGGTGTAAGAGTGGAAACTCATTGGGGAAGAGGATGAGGGGGTGAATTTATCAATGATTTCATAATATTATCTTATTTCTCACTTGCATTATTTTTTGAGTGGGCCATTTTGAGGTTGGGTTGGATAGATGACCTGTCTAGGTGCATGTTGGTTTAGTTGTTTGTTCACTGGTGTATTAGTATTCTCTTTTAAAAATTTCATGGGAGACCATATGTATAATCCCACTGAGTATTTTTTTATTATCCCTATACATATAAATAAATATATTTTTAGGTTTCTAGGAGGGTTATAGAGAGATATGAGTATTACTAGCTTCATAGATCATAGTTGATAAGTACATTCTATAGTTTTCTTTATATATTTACTTTATAGACATTATTTTTATTTATTTACATGCATGGATGGATGGTTTGGTTTCTATTATATTTTGTAATAGAATTTTTTGGTGTCCTTTTATCTTATCTCTTGATCCTTTTCATAGATTGAGGGTAATGCCTTCTATTTGAGTGTTTTACACCCTTGATGCTAGTCGCTAATTGGGGGCCTACTAGAGGTAGTACTCTAGGGAAATTATTTCTCTTCACTACCAAACCAGGAGGGGTACCATTGGAGGTAGTGGGATGGGTGGTTTATGACAGAGTGACATCAAAGATTTTATTTGAGAGAGATGATCATTATGGAGTTAGGCACTTGTGAGGTTTTCATGGGAATGGTTGGGAAATTTCATTAGTCAAATATAGTGTGTCATTTAATAATGGAGAATGATTAGGAAAAATTAATCTAGTGAAACCTATGATATGATAAAAGTTCCTTAAAATTATTGAATACATGTTAAGATAATTTTTATTTTTGGTTATAGACATAGTGGAGTTACATGCTTCATTATTGTTTGAATTTATGGTTGAATACGGTGTTTTTGGGAATTAAAATGAATTTAACTTAATTAATATAAATAAATTTCATGATACTAGGATAAGGACTCATTATATTTTGATTCTCTATAGATGGATCCTAGTCATCATCTATATATAGTTTAGGGTATTGAGGTTTTTTAGGTTGATCTATTTGATAATTGAAGTATTGGTCCTATAATGGAGGATGAGACATATAAGAGGTCGTTGCATGATTTCCAGTATCACAGTATAAAGAAGAATAATGCGTGAGTCTCCAATCTAGAGATATATCATTTTATTGGGGAGACTAACTTTTCCTTTAGTTTTATTTATGCTCTATATGAGTAATGGGTACCTTTGGCAGTCAGTCAGATGTTTTGTGCAATATACTATTGGTGGATACTGTATCATGGAGATTTGAAATAGATAAATGTTTATTGGAAATAATTTTATATGGAGTTCTATCTAGAGTTATATTTATCGATGATAAAGGTTAAAATAGTAAAGATAAATTATACCTTTTATTGTGGATCCTAAGCGTGTGAGTGTTCAGGATTAAGTTGAAGGATATCCTGTATTTGACTCATGATCTCATGCTAGATTAGGAGTCTTGAGAACGATGTCTTGAGGATGTGTTTCATATAACCATCAGATATAAAATCATATTTTTTCACTTTTAACAAATCTATAGGCGTAGAAGAAAGTGGAATTTATCAAACATATACACTTGTAGGGAGGAGTACCTCAAAATAATGTTTAGTAGAGTTTCTCGAGGAGTAGAGCTTCAGGTGGAGGATCACAGATGTCAAGGCAATAGAGGTTCCAATAAAGTGGGATTCAATTGTAGTAGTGTGATTTATAATTTTATATGTTCATTGTTTCCGGAGAATCTATCAAGCGATTATCATTTTCATTCTATGCCTATGGTGGTTATGGTCTCTATCAGGGATAGTTCCTGAATGCTCAGGGAGTGTTAGGTCTACTTGGTGAAATACCCTGAGAGGCTGGGGGTGAATTAGATTATGACAGATTAAGACAATTACCCCTTCAAATATTTTTCATTATAAAAAATCTCTTCTAACCCTTTCCTATAACAATTCATGAACATAAATGAAATCATGCACGAGACATGGCTATTTTACATGGTTCACCCTTAATGGACTACATCCAAGGAGAACATAACAAAAATGTTCCAATATAAAAAATTTACTAAGGATCATTACCAATTAAAGGTTAAAAATAGATCACTTCTATGCCCAGTCTCACTACTTTTACAAGGTGTAGCATCCCCGAATAAATTATCCACCCTAACTGTCATATCGGTCCAAGTTCCACTAGCCTTAGGTGCGCCTCCCCATACACCAAAGGCTCCGGACTAGCAGTGATGGTGTAAGGGAGTAATATTGGGGAGACTATAACCTCATGGAAAGATATAATAATGGTATGATTAAATATATATACTAGTAGGTGGAATAAAGGACTCATCATATTTTAACCAGACCCACCAATGGTGGAAGCACAATCAATACCACAAAATAATGAAAACAATAATAAATAAAAGCCTCAGAAATAAGTAAAAAATCAACATGCCACTTGGATATATTAAAGCAGAGAATTCCTAAA
Source organism: Viscum album (assembly GCA_963277665.1). NCBI lineage: Eukaryota > Viridiplantae > Streptophyta > Magnoliopsida > Santalales > Viscaceae > Viscum > Viscum album. The sequence goes on along the minus strand of OY728150.1, from coordinate 1,872,464,451 downwards.
AAATAATATTCTGAAAGGAGGTCTTCAATGGTTGACCAAAGTATAAATATATATCTAGGATAAAAAAGAAACATAAAAATAAGACCAAAATTCTAGATGAGGCATGAACATCAAGGTACCCTACCATATATCCATGCCAACTCATCTAGGAACTAAATCCAGACCCTGAACCCTTAGATGGATATAAAATTATAAAGTCTACATGCATCCCGAAGGGTCCGTGTAGGGTATGATAACAAGTATTAGTAGGATACTACCCACATGTGCATAACCAACATAGGTGTTTAAGAATGTGTACATAAATTAAATAAAGTCCACAACTCAAGAAACTTAAATAAACATATACTTCCCTAGTGCTCAAAAACCACTAAGAAGTTGTCATGTACTTAGGCCAATACCAGAATCCCTAAAGAGGATTGGATCCTTTCATCATCACCCATGGTATCCACTAATGTGAAATAGACCAGGTGAACTGTCAGGTTCCACCTATAAATAAGTTACTCAACACATCATGACAACCGACACCTCATGTCCCAATAAAGTAACTGATGTTCTGAAGGCATACCCAAGAAAATTGAACCATGGTCCCTAGAATACATGCTTGAAATCACCATTCAACTCGAATCCTAAGGTTCTAAATCATAACTATATCTATCCTCAAATAAAAATCACTATAAACTCATAGAATGATGTTACAAGGAACTGTGACCTCCATCCTCCCAAAATAGTTTAGGCCCAACATCCTCAATATGGTGAGCCTCATACCCTAACCGATTGCCTTAATGTATTCATCCAAAGGCTCTACAACTTACTCATAGATTTCTTTATAAATCACCCCCAAACCAAATACCTAATCCATGACACCAGGGGCCTCTACCCACATGATTGGTCAAAAGCACCACATTACTGAGTCAAGCTATGTGCGCACAACTCTAATGGGAAATTTTTCCATCACAGATGACCAAGAATCACCAATTTATTACCTAATACACATTAACTATGACACCTCATGCCCCTCGAACCATTTCACCCACATCTGTTGGCCATTTCATCTAATATCACGAGCTATTCCCTTAAGCTGACATCCTCTCTTCATCAACTTACATCCATGATTCCCAAACTGTGATCGCATCACCCAAGTAACCAAGACTAAGACCATACTGATGACCAATGTTGCCTAAATCCTAATGACCATGCCACCTCAATCCCTCATGATAATACCATCACGATCCCATGGATATTAGAAGTATATCACTGTAAATTCATTTACACAATTCAATTTAATTAAAATAAAAAATACAATTGAATAAAAGAAACACACCCGTACTAACTACCTAGGTGGTTTATGTCCACTAACCCAACCTCGCATGAGAGAATAAGTTATAGGCATTCCCAATGAAATCCCATTTGGTCATACAACTAATTAAACATCAATATTTAATTTTTATTATGGTCTCTCTCATCTACCCAATAGCATGCTAAAATCCCCACCCACAAAATTCCCATGAAAACTCAAAGAAAGGTATAAAACACCAAACTTGTAGTTTATATGTAGGCACATTGGTATTAGCCTCTAAGTCCAACTGGTTTGGAGGAAATTAGAGTTTCCACAAAAATCCATGGAAATAAAGAAAAAAACTCTCACATATTTAGTGGAACATGAGGTGGTAGAAATGGAAAAGATAAGAATGGGTGAGGAGAGCCTAAATAAGAAAAATCTAATGAAACTGATGATAGAATAATTGGGGCTCATACGAAGGAGATACCTCACACCCTAGACAGAAGAAAAAAATGGAGAGGGATCCCTACTATGTGCGACCCATGAAGTGAGGAGGAGAAAATATGGAGGATTATAATAAATAAATATAGAAGAAAATAAAATTTTTAAAATTTTTTATGGTCGTACGGTTCTCTTTCATGGTAGCCAAACCGTGTGGCAACAATGCAAGAAATGGTGTTGAGGAACTGCCTAAGTGGAACTACCCATGCAACTTGAACACATTTTTCCAAACCGTGTGAAAACTATGAGGAAGCCCTCTAAAAAAACTAAATAGATTCACAAATGAATGTGTACCCCATCCCACATGGTATGCCAAAATATGTTGTAGTTTAAAAATTGGGTTACACAGTTTGTTGGGAGAGGCCACACGGTTTACCTAAACCATATGCCTTGACCTGAAACTTCTAAAATAGGTCTTCGATACCCTGACACACCTGAAACCCTTCAAAAAACTATAGTCACTCTCCAAACCTATAAACCCATAAAAATGATATTGGGTTGATGAGAAACATGTAATTATGTTGAGATGACCGAATAAGAAATTATCATACACACCAATTCCAAAAAATCCAAAATGAGTGAGGATTTAAGCCCAATCTAAAGACATAAGATGTTACAATATCCCAAAATTAATGTAGATCATCCCTGAGATATAAAAAACACACAAAACTATGATACCAAACATACCCATCTCTTTTAAAATAACTTGGACTACCCCACTCTAATGGGAACAGGTCAAATACCAAAGGGGAATACCCACATTAGGAATGACCTAGCTCAGTCACATCCTGACCCAAAACTCAAATCAAACATATAGACCATCAACCAATTCCAATACTCAAATTACCTCCCATGATGCATCATCACGCCTTCACCTCATCAGGTTCTCCCATGTCATACCATACACCCATCAGAATCCCACACTGAGTTGGTGCTGGCCTTGTGCCCATTCCACACATGAAACTATCGATGTCATGTATATCAATAGATTCTCAATTCAGTTATAGTGCCTCACACCTCAATCAAGTCCCACATATAATGATTCCTAGATACCAATGCACCCCATGTAACCCACATCTACTAAATGCCTACACACCTAGCATGATGCATGACTACTTGAATCTTTACCTCCCTGTGGGGATGCACTAGCGACCAGCCACTGAACCCACTACTGTGTCCCACTAACTTTGTCAAGACCTCCACTTGTAGCTGAATCTTAGATACCATCCTTTGGTATAGCTCCTGGACCAATCTCAGAACCCCGAGTATGCCTGGGTCCATGATTATCGACTATCTTAGAAGGCTTCCTATAGAACCTATCGAGATACCAGACCTATCCACATACTCATAACTCCTTTGCAAGCCACTCATAGCGAGTCTGGACATGTCATGGTTTCCCACACTAGAATAAAACCGTTGACGGCCCGCTCCAAAGTGGTCTGGCTAATTACTTATCCCGAATGACCTATTGGAACTCATCTTGTCTTAACTTCCTACCATATGATGCATCTCTACTGAAATCACCTAAATCCATTGGTCGGATCAAGTATGAACTGTCCGTCAAATTACCCTAGGCTATGAGTTCCTGATTCAACGCCTATGAGAATGATGCCATCCAAAATATGTTTACCATCACCCAAATGGAATTATTTAAACCATCCTCAAAGTTCCACACCCTCGAGGTATAATTTCTCAATATTTCAGGTGAAAAAAAAAGACAATTTGGTGAATATTGTTTCATAGTCCATAACAGAAATGTCAAATTGATGAAGGCTTAAGAACTCATTATCAATCTATACCCCCAGTGTGTTTAGGAAAACGTTCTTGAAGAACCTAGCATTGAATTCTTTCCAGACAAGTCCCTCATGCGTTCATGCCGACACCTTCATGCCCCTCAAGTTCTTATCTGGTCATCTGAGCATATAGGTTTCATGTTTCACCCTCTACCTTGGAGGCCTCTCTAACTTCTCAAAGATCATCTGCACAACCTCAATCTAATTTTCAGCCACCTATGGACCAAACTCACCCTAGAAAAGTTGTAGGTACTGAAACTAGAACTCCCACGGTCAATACACCATTGAATGATCTCCCTTTTCAATACCCTGGATCACACGTAACAGACACTCTTTGAGCTACTTGTCCAGTCACAAACCAAAGTCTGTCAAATTTGGAAGCCACCCTCTATGAACTGGAACTTTCACCTGAGCCTATACATTTGTCTCATGGTCTTCCTGGCCCTCATGGGCCTCAACATATACATACTCTTATGGAACTAAACCATATCCCACTGACACTCCAATCAAGACATCTAGGTGGAAACTCATTGAATACCATAAACATAGCAAGACAACCCAATAACACATGTATATAAACATAGGCATTGAAATTAGTAACAAAAAGTGTCAACTCACTACCCTTACCCTTCCCCATAAAAACCAAGACACATGACATCCTAAACTCATGGAATCATTAATGTACCTTATCAGATCCAATAATCAAATATTATCTCTGCCATGCCCATGTTTACGAACCACTTCACCTCATACTGACGACCACATCGCCCAACCTGGTGATCAACATCACCCCATATAATCGTATCTGCATGTTCATATAAGATCTAGTCCCAAGCATTTGTATATATGTAACAAATCACAAACAAATCCCACTGGGTTCACTATTCTAGGCTAGTTAAGTAAGATGCCACCATGAAGAATCTAGACAAGGAAACACCACTTAGTTCCCTTTGTTGGCTCTTTAGATAACCAAACCCTTGTTAGCAAAATCCAGGTTCCCAATAAAATCACATGCATTTTATAACATAGGCACATGTATATATAATTTAAAAATTCTATTACATGCCTAAAAATCATAAACATCTATATCAAATAGTAAAAACACCAATTTCCATATTGGGCCAAGGATCTAAATCTCTTTCCTTGCCATACTAGGCTAAGGATCACAAGTCATAACAATAACCATAAGATTTAAAGTGTATCAATCAAGGTGGAAATCATATAAACTATAAAATCAGAAAAAGTAAAACAATATTTCCCACCCCTAGTAGCTAAGTCCATCCCCCATGCATGGATCTATAGGTACCCAAGCATGAATTCTAAACCCAACTTTGATAATATCCTAGTCTCTATTATTTCATAACCCAAATGGTAAAACCAAAAGAAAATTAAAAAAGTTTTGATAACATTAGTATCCATCTGAACTCCACTACTAATTAATAGTAAAAAAATGCTCTAATACCACTTGTAGCTTCCCCGACCAGATTATCCACCTGAACATTGCAATTGAGTTGGGTGACCTAAGCCTTAGAAGTGCCTCCATGTATGCCAAATGTAACAGCCCGAGATTTTATGAAAAAATATTCTTTTTATTTTACTAATGTCTTGTGTTATACGCTACACCAAAAGGAGCTTGCACAACACGCATCCTTGACTTGCCTTGCATTACACGCAATCGCAACCTTCCTCGATAGCGTGTGTAATACGCAATACCGAGTTTCACTAAACAACGATATGCTATTAAAATATTATTAAAACTACCCGTTATGAATAGTAATAACCACTTTTTAAAATTCTTTAAATCTTATATTTCAAAATGAACTTCATTTTTGGATTCGGAGTATCGAATTTATCGTAAGGTGAAATTTTGGTACATTTCGGATAACTTTCATATTCTGATGAATAGTGAAAATTACTAAATTATAATTAAAAAACAACTTTTTTAATCGAAATAATTAATAGTGATAAATTATTAATTTGAGTAGTTTTAAAGTATATTTAGAATATATTTTTACAATTTAATACAATGTTGGTCATTGGACGTAATTTCACATTTAAACCAGACATAAACAAGTGTCAATCTTTTGATAGATATTGTTTCGTAAAAACACGCTATTTGTTTTAATAGCGGGATTTAATTATAAAATTAATTAATTCAACTTTTATGTTATGAATTTGGTAAAATAGACTTCATTTTTGAATTCGGAATATGAAATATAGCTTGGGATGAAATTTTGGCATTGTTCTGAAAAACATCAATTTTTTATGAATACTGAAACTACTAAGTGGTAGGTTAAAAACTGAATTTTGCATAAAACTTAATTTTACCACTTCTGTGAATGGAATTTCGAAAATCCGAGAGACACGGTTAATATCAAGGACTAAAATGTGGTTCAATGAGATGAAAATAATTTTTTGGTGAATAGTAACTTTTTACTTTTTTTTTACCACGGTTAATAGTAAATAGGGTAACTAAGGGTAAATATGATATTAGTATTACCCTAACACATGTCCTAATTCTATTGGACAAGTGTAATTCGACCAAAAACAAACTTAGGAATAAAATATGACCATTTAGGCCCACTTGGATTAGATTTGGACATTTATTATTAATTTATTTAAAGAAGGGTTAAAATAGTTAAAATCAAAGTTTAATAAGTAAATCATTTTTAATATGGGGTTATACATAAGATAAATTCGACTATAAATATTCATTAGAAAGCTAAAAAGATTTCCTACATGATGGTATTTTATTTGTAATTTTTAGACATCAAATAATATAATTTATTTATGACACAAATATGATGCAGTAATTATCTTATTAATGAAATATTGACATAATTGATAATATAAATACCAAAATAAATGTAATTTAAGACTTTTTATGAATTCCACTAATTTTCTAGGTTACTATGATATATTAGTGTTGATTTAATCAACTTGGTTCGAACATATAATTCTGTTATGACTTTCAAAAAAATCATATATCAAATAGTGTCAAAATTGACACAAAATAGTTTTTAAATCAAATATTATATTATTAATTGTTATTTTATTCCTAAAAATCTAAGGTTCGGCCAAATGACTTAGATAAGGATATATGTATTAATAATATACAATTTGGGGTTCGTTTGGCATGTTATAGTAAGTTTATTAACCATATAGTGAAAGAAAACAAAAAGACACGGTAAAAGTTAAATTATTTAACTTAGAGTTAAATCTAATTGATAAGGTTAAACATAATACCCTAAACTTGTCTAAATCCTATTGGTTGATAGGATTTCGACCCATCCCCACTTTAGCTTCAAAATAAGACCCTTTGTAACCATTATAAACCGATTTTGACTTTAATATAAAATAATATTTTGAGATATTCCTAAGGTGCCCCTCTCCTCCCCTATAAAAGGACACCTCCTCCCCCTCCTCCTCACACCAATTTGAGCACTCAAGCTCGGCCAACCCCTGCCAATTTCTCCTCTCCACTTCCCTAGAAACATCCTAGAGGTTCTGGTCTTCCTCCAAGACCAATTTTAGTGCCCTAAGAGGAGGTCTCAAAGAGGCACTTCAAAGAAGAGGTAATTACCGTTACCAATTCTTTCATCTTTATTTCTTCTTCCACTTCTTCTTCTTAGGTTGTTTAATTATGAAGTAATAACATCAGTATCACTCATATACTGATATTTTATTATAAGTATGAAACAAACCTATTTCACCATCTATCCATCCTACGTAAAAAGAAATCACCGCGCGTGCGTACGTACGGAATACCGTCTCCACGCCATGGTGTAATCTATTTTCCACCACCACCTTACATGGATGGGTATAATGGTGTAAATAATAACTATACATAGTTATTACAACATCATATTGATTCTGATATATTGTATAATCCACTCCAATTCAATTCAATATTTATAGAAATGATATCATCGCTCGTGCGTACGTACGGAATACCGTCTCCACGACGCGATGAGATTCATTCTCCATGTTAACCATTTAAGAATGATTATAATGTATATATAAGAAATAATAATGAAATATATGACATTATAAAGCTACTGGATTTATGTATATATATACATATGTATGTCATCTACTTACTTCCATTTCAAGACAATAAGGAAAGGAAAACAGCGTTCATGCGTACGTACGGACTATCGTCTCCATGAACGGTGTTTTTCATTTTATTTATCTACCTATTATATATATATATATACTGAATATATATGATATATAAATCATATTTAATATTCTGGAAGTAAGTAAATCATGATATATGTAATAATGATGTCAAGAACAACAAGTCAAAACACCTACGATAAATGAAACGATTTTACCCAAAACGCTTCTTTAACATGGAATTTACAAAAAACGGGTAATATAATGTCATAAGTGAACCATATATGATATCATAACAATGAATATGATTCTGTAATAAGTCAATAACATGATTTAAATCATTATACAGGAGGTTCGGACAGTTACAAAGCAAGTCGGACCTAAGGTAAGGGAAATATCACAATCTCATTTTTATCCGAGATTGTTTATTCGTAAGTATTTACTGGGGTGCATTTTATCATCCACATCCATGTTTTATCAATATGTAATATTATTTCCATCCACCTAAAATTGTTTAAATCCATTTTTACCCTTCGGTGAGTTTTTAGTAATACGTATGAAAGGAATCTTTTGTCGTTTTTCGTACAAGGTACTTTTTGACTTTTCCGACAAAAGTACGAAGAATGTTTTTTTTAACTTATACGGCACGAACGGATTTCTACTGTTTTATAAAGCCTTATTTTCATGAAGCTTCCTCTAAAATATTTCATGACTATTTTCAATAAAATCTCTTTCTTTTAAAATTTCATGATGTTTTGTGAAAAGAAATTGATTTTGAAGAAGAAAGGATATTTTCCTCAAGAATTCAATTCAAGTGTTTTATCAAAATTATTTTACATCTAAGATAATAAAGAGTTCTGTTTCTATCCATATTTTTACATTGATTTGACTATGTTGTGATGGAATTATGTTTATGAATTCCTTTATCTTATATGAATTGATTTATGATGTCATGATGTTTCAAGAATCCCATTTTTGTTACATGTGTTATGCGATGATGTATGTTTTATGATTATGTGGCACACATAAGAAAGGATTCATTATAAGATGGGTGGGACCTATATCTCCCTCCAATGCATTGGGTAAAGATTTTATATCTCATGAGATAGACATGGCTGGAACGGAAGGTTATTTCGGTTCAGTGATACAGGACTGAAACGAGGAGTGAACTCGGTTCAGAAAGGGACTTTGTCCACTAAGATAGTCTTGGCAATGAGTCATGACTAACAAGAAATGATTTTCCATGATTATGTGTGCATGCCACAAAGTTCAAGTTTTAAGTTATAATTATTGGGATCTCATTTTCAATTCTATGATTTATCCCATGTTATGATATTATGAGCTCTTTTGCAGGTCAAGATTTCCAAAAGCTACGTTCTTATGTATATGATGTGATTGATATTTCTTTTGTTTACCCTTACTGAGCATTTGAGCTCACCCTTTTTTTTGTTTTTCTTTCCCCAGGATATAAAGAAAGGTTTTAGGTAAAAAAAAGGGGAAGATCATTATGGGAGATATTGAAGATCTTTCACCACGTTTAGAAGATTACGTTCCGAGTTTCCAAAGACACTAAACTATTACAATCCTTGTGTGTGTGTTTTTGTTATGTACTAAGTATTCCGCAAAAGTAATGTAATGTCCATGTACGATAAGCTTCGGGTCATTATAGTTGGTATCAGAGGAAAGGTTTAGTCAACCTTTGGAAACTAGGATGCGAGAACTTTAGTGAGATCCCTAGAGATATTTCTAAGGTATGTCTAGGGATGTCCCTAGGGATAAGTATACGTATAGGTTATAGTAATAGAATTACGCTAACGATCATAGAATTAAACCTAAGATGTTGGATATTGAAGGTACTCCCCCTTTATTATGTTGTTTTCCCTAGCATGATTTTTGCCTCTCACACTATTCTTTTTGGGTTTTAGACGATGGCTGGAACCCGAAGGAACCGTGTTGATCAATGCAATGGACAATGCAATGATTGCCCTCCTGAACAAACAAATGTTATGGGAGATGGAGTGAAAAATCTTATTGCTATACTTACACAAGCTATGAATCATTCTGGACTTCCAAATGAGCAGAGAAGGGAACAATATTCTATTGAGTCCTTCATGAGGCAACGTCCACCTTCTTTCAGTGGGTCTACTGATCCATTAGTTGCTGAACAATGGATTAGTACTACTGAAAAGATATTTTCAGTTCTTCAATGTTCTGAACATGATAAAGTCATCTTAGCAGTATATCGTTTGGAAGGTGAAGCTGATCAATGGTGGAATCTTATCAAGAATACGAGGCCAAGAGATGAAATTGAGTCCATGGAATGGGACGAGTTCAAGAACTTGTTTTTCAGTAAGTACTTCCCTCGTATTCTTCGGACAAAGATGGAGAAAGAGTTTCTTGAACTGAAGCAAAGGGACGATGAATCTGTTGGTACCTATGAAGCAAATTTTACAAGACTTGCAAGGTATGCTTCTGGAATTATCATCCAACCTGAAAGTAAAGTTGATCGATTTTTCAGTGGCTTAAAACCAAGTCTTCGAAGGGCATTATCTATAAGAGACTTCAGTAGCTATGAAGAAATTGTGCGTTGTGCTATCAAGGTAGAAATGGAAGTTGGTGTTACATATCCATCTCATGGTTTTGACAAGAAACGAAAGATGGAGTTCAAGGAGAAATCTCAGAATAATGATGAAAAGAAGATGAATGTTTCCTTATGCACAAAGTGTGGGAAGAAGCATGGTGGAGATTGTCTTAAAGGGACTAGAAAATGTTTTAAGTGTGGAAAAGAAGGTCATCGAGCAGCTGAGTGTCGAAGTAATGGAAAAAGGGTTTCTAATGATGTGAATAAAGCAAACACTGCAGAGAACGCACCGCCAACACTTCAATGCTTCAAGTGCAAGGAAATGGGGCATTATGCTAATAATTGCCCTAATCCAAGGGTTAGTGATGATCAACATGAGCAACCACTGAAGGCAAAGGACAAAGGGAAATCACATGCGATCACTATTGGCAATGTTGAATATGACAACGATGTGGTGGAATGATTAAGTGTTTATGTAATGGGATTCCAAAATAATGTTGTATCATTGAGTATTGCAATATTTATTCAAAGTGATTGAGATATTTTGTTTGGAAATAAGATGATATGCGCATAATGAAGACGAGAAAATGAAATGTTTAATAGTATTCATGAGCTCATGATTGATATAAGGACTAAGTGATATCATGGTTTGAGTATATAGAATTTTGAGGATTTTGGTATGTGGAAAGTGTTAACTTTTAACTGCACTCATGTTTTCACTAAGGTATTCAAGAGAATACACGATTAAGGACTTTGAATGTTTGGAATGTGACCAACAAGACATATCTTATGATATGTGGGGATCAACGACAGTATTAAATCTCTGGTACTCGTTGTCACTATATTATGAGAGTGGACTGCAGTATTATGTATAAGCCTAAAGATTAGACTGGATTATGTTGGACATAAGTTAGTATTGTTTAAGGATAGAAGATTTTCGATATTATTGATGGGATGTTATAGTAACGTAGTTTTAGAAAAAGGACAACCTGCAGGACAGGCGACAGCCCATCGCTTCGGACAAGGCTGTAGGAATCGAACCCACAACCGAAGTGCGACGGGCCATTATCGCCTACCACTGACCTACAGGAAGTCCCTGTTTAGTAGAAACTAGTGTTATTATATTAAGCAGTATGATATATGAAGTATAAGTCCATTTTAGGAACCATATGTGATTAATCTCACTATAGAATGACTTATGTATATTTAATAACTTTTTCTAACCTTTTGTTTGAGACAGATGGAATGACCCATCATTCTATCACATAATCTACTAACACTTCACAAATAACAAATTCAACTTCATTTATTTAAGAGATGAAGTAGAAATTGTTCAAGGCACGAACAAAAGTGAGATTGTACCAAAATAAAGTAAGTATTTATTTTAAGCAAATTTTCAACTTTAGGGAAATGATCTTGAAAACCAAAAATGTTGTCCTAGTGATCTTATACCTGATGAATCAGATGGTACCTTATATCATCACAAATATATGGATTTGTGATTACTGGATTTTCCATAGCCATGTTCACTACCACTCTCCATCAGAACATGATGGTTAGATTTCTCTTCCATATCCATATTTTCACCTATGTGGAAACCCAGTGATTAGTTTATTTGGGTAATCGTTACATTTCATACTTTAGTTTTTAAAAGCCAAGTTTTGGTATTCCCTTTTACGATGTGGGTTTCTATTAAAGAAACTTTCAAATAGTAAACCATTTATAACCCCGACGAATTTCGAGGGCGAAATTCATTTTAAGGGGGGTAGAATGTAACAGCCCGAGATTTTATGAAAAAATATTCTTTTTATTTTACTAATGTCTTGTGTTATACGCTACACCAAAAGGAGCTTGCACAACACGCATCCTTGACTTGCCTTGCATTACACGCAATCGCAACCTTCCTCGATAGCGTGTGTAATACGCAATACCGAGTTTCACTAAACAACGATATGCTATTAAAATATTATTAAAACTACCCGTTATGAATAGTAATAACCACTTTTTAAAATTCTTTAAATCTTATATTTCAAAATGAACTTCATTTTTGGATTCGGAGTATCGAATTTATCCTAAGGTGAAATTTTGGTACATTTCGGATAACTTTCATATTCTGATGAATAGTGAAAATTACTAAATTATAATTAAAAAACAAATTTTTTAATCGAAATAATTAATAGTGATAAATTATTAATTTGAGTAGTTTTAAAGTATATTTAGAATATATTTTTACAATTTAATACAATGTTGGTCATTGGACGTAATTTCACATTTAAACCAGACATAAACAAGTGTCAATCTTTTGATAGATATTGTTTCGTAAAAACACGCTATTTGTTTTAATAGCGGGATTTAATTATAAAATTAATTAATTCAACTTTTATGTTATGAATTTGGTAAAATAGACTTCATTTTTGAATTCGGAATATGAAATATAGCTTGGGATGAAATTTTGGCATTGTTCTGAAAAACATCAATTTTTTATGAATAGTGAAACTACTAAGTGGTAGGTTAAAAACTGAATTTTGCATAAAACTTAATTTTACCACTTCTGTGAATGGAATTTCGAAAATCCGAGAGACACGGTTAATATCAAGGACTAAAATGTGGTTCAATGAGATGAAAATAATTTTTTGGTGAATAGTAACTTTTTACTTTTTTTTTACCACGGTTAATAGTAAATAGGGTAACTAAGGGTAAATATGATATTAGTATTACCCTAACACATGTCCTAATTCTATTGGACAAGTGTAATTCGACCAAAAACAAACTTAGGAATAAAATATGACCATTTAGGCCCACTTGGATTAGATTTGGACATTTATTATTAATTTATTTAAAGAAGGGTTAAAATAGTTAAAATCAAAGTTTAATAAGTAAATCATTTTTAATATGGGGTTATACATAAGATAAATTCGACTATAAATATTCATTAGAAAGCTAAAAAGATTTCCTACATGATGGTATTTTATTTGTAATTTTTAGACATGAAATAATATAATTTATTTATGACACAAAGATGATGCAGTAATTATCTTATTAATGAAATATTGACATAATTGATAATATAAATACCAAAATAAATGTAATTTAAGACTTTTTATGAATTCCACTAATTTTCTAGGTTACTATGATATATTAGTGTTTATTTAATCAACTTGGTTCGAACATATAATTCTGTTATGACTTTCACAAAAATCATATATCAAATAGTGTCAAAATTGACACAAAATAGTTTTTAAATCAAATATTATATTATTAATTGTTATTTTATTCCTAAAAATCTAAGGTTCGGCCAAATGACTTAGATAAGGATATATGTATTAATAATATACAATTTGGGGTTCGTTTGGCATGTTATAGTAAGTTTATTAACCATATAGTGAAAGAAAACAAAAAGACACGGTAAAAGTTAAATTATTTAACTTAGAGTTAAATCTAATTGATAAGGTTAAACATAATACCCTAAACTTGTCTAAATCCTATTGGTTGATAGGATTTCGACCCATCCCCACTTTAGCTTCGAAATAAGACCCTTTGTAACCATTATAAACCGATTTTGACTTTAATATAAAATAATATTTTGAGATATTCCTAAGGTGCCCCTCTCCTCCCCTATAAAAGGACACCTCCTCCCCCTCCTCCTCACACCAATTTGAGCACTCAAGCTCGGCCAACCCCTGCCAATTTCTCCTCTCCACTTCCCTAGAAACATCCTAGAGGTTCTGGTCTTCCTCCAAGACCAATTTTAGTGCCCTAAGAGGAGGTCTCAAAGAGGCACTTCAAAGAAGAGGTAATTACCGTTACCAATTCTTTCATCTTTATTTCTTCTTCCACTTCTTCTTCTTAGGTTGTTTCATTATGAAGTAATAACATCAGTATCACTCATATACTGATATTTTATTATAAGTATGAAACAAACCTATTTCACCATCTATCCATCCTACGTAAAAAGAAATCACCGCGCGTGCGTACGTACGGAATACCGTCTCCACGCCGTGGTGTAATCTATTTTCCACCACCACCTTACATGGATGGGTATAATGGTGTAAATAATAACTATACATAGTTATTACAACATCATATTGATTCTGATATATTGTATAATCCACTCCAATTCAATTCAATATTTATAGAAATGATATCATCGCTCGTGCGTACGTACGGAATACCGTCTCCACGACGCGATGAGATTCATTCTCCATGTTAACCATTTAAGAATGATTATAATGTATATATAAGAAATAATAATGAAATATATGAAATTATAAAGCTACTGGATTTATGTATATATATACATATGTATGTCATCTACTTACTTCCATTTCAAGACAATAAGGAAAGGAAAACAGCGTTCATGCGTACGTACGGACTATCGTCTCCATGAACGGTGTTTTTCATTTTATTTATCTACCTATTATATATATATATATACTGAATATATATGATATATAAATCATATTTTATATTCTGGAAGTAAGTAAATCATGATATATGTAATAATGATGTCAAGAACAACAAGTCAAAACACCTACGATAAATGAAACGATTTTACCCAAAACGCTTCTTTAACATGGAATTTACAAAAAACGGGTAATATAATGTCATAAGTGAACCATATATGATATCATAACAATGAATATGATTCTGTAATAAGTCAATAACATGATTTAAATCATTATACAGGAGGTTCGGACAGTTACAAAGCAAGTCGGACCTAAGTTAAGGGAAATATCACAATCTCATTTTTATCCGAGATTGTTTATTCGTAAGTATTTACTGGGGTGCATTTTATCATCCACATCCATGTTTTATCAATATGTAATATTATTTCCATCCACCTAAAATTGTTTAAATCCATTTTTACCCTTCGGTGAGTTTTTAGTAATACGTATGAAAGGAATCTTTTGTCGTTTTTCGTACAAGGTACTTTTTGACTTTTCCGACAAAAGTACGAAGAATGTTTTTTAACTTATACGGCACGAACGGATTTCTACTGTTTTATAAAGCCTTATTTTCATGAAGCTTCCTCTAAAATATTTCATGACTATTTTCAATAAAATCTCTTTCTTTTAAAATTGCATGATGTTTTGTGAAAAGAAATTGATTTTGAAGAAGAAAGGATATTTTCCTCAAGAATTCAATTCAAGTGTTTTATCAAAATTATTTTCCATCTAAGATAATAAAGAGTTCTGTTTCTATCCATATTTTTACATTGATTTGACTATGTTGTGATGGAATTATGTTTATGAATTCCTTTATCTTATATGAATTGATTTATGATGTCATGATGTTTCAAGAATCCCATTTTTGTTACATGTGTTATGCGATGATGTATGTTTTATGATTATGTGGCACACATAAGAAAGGATTCATTATAAGATGGGTGGGACCTATATCTCCCTCCAATGCATTGGGTAAAGATTTTATATCTCATGAGATAGACATGGCTGGAACGGAAGGTTATTTCGGTTCAGTGATACAGGACTGAAACGAGGAGTGAACTCGGTTCAGAAAGGGACTTTGTCCACTAAGATAGTCTTGGCAATGAGTCATGACTAACAAGAAATGATTTTCCATGATTATGTGTGCATGCCACAAAGTTCAAGTTTTAAGTTATAATTATTGGGATCTCATTTTCAATTCTATGATTTATCCCATGTTATGATATTATGAGCTCTTTTGCAGGTCAAGATTTCCAAAAGCTACGTTCTTATGTATATGATGTGATTGATATTTCTTTTGTTTACCCTTACTGAGCATTTGAGCTCACCCTTTTTTTTGTTTTTCTTTCCCCAGGATATAAAGAAAGGTTTTAGGTAAAAAAAAGGGGAAGATCATTATGGGAGATATTGAAGATCTTTCACCACGTTTAGAAGATTACGTTCCGAGTTTCCAAAGACACTAAACTATTACGATCCTTGTGTGTGTGTTTTTGTTATGTACTAAGTATTCCGCAAAAGTAATGTAATGTCCATGTACGATAAGCTTCGGGTCATTATACCAAAGGCTTCTGACTAGCATAGAGGATTTACAAGATTAATATTGGGGAGACTCTTCCCTTAGGTAAATATGTAATAATGTTTTGAGAAAATATATATAATTGGAAATGGAAGAAAAGAATCAACTGATTAGAAGGAGACTCAACAATTGAAGAATCACAGTTAATTACATGTAATAGTAGAATAAATAATAAAAAATAATTGGAAATAACCAAAAAAACTGACATTCCACTTATCGATACTAAAATAGAGCATTCATCCAATAAAAGTAATATAATAAAATATCTAGAAAGGGGGTCACCAATGGATGACCATAATATGTATATATAGGAATGCTGAAACAGAAATGGAGAAACAAGAAAAAATCCAGCTTAAAAAGGAACCTCAATGTCCCCTACCATCCATCTATGCCAACCGAACTATGATCCAGCTGCAGAGCCTGAAACCTTACCCAAATGTAAAAGAATAAAGTCTACATGTGTTATGAAGGGACTGTGTAGGGTGTGAGAATGAGTCTTAATAGGATACCACCCATGTGTGCATACCCAACATAAGTGTTTAAGTAGGCGTTTATAAAATAAAATAAAATAAAGGCCACAACTCATGTAATTTAAAAAAATACAGACTTCACTGGTTCTCAAGAGCCACCCGAAAGTTGTTAACTACTTTGGCCAATAGTATAATCACTGAAGATTAGTGGATACTTGCCCCATGTCTAAAGGTATCCCCTAATGTCAAATAGGATAGGTGAACCATTAGGTTCCTCTACCAAATAAGTAACCTAATACTTCGTACTAACTGAAACATCATTTCATAATCAATTCCTCGATGTCCCAAAGGCACAGACAAGAAAATAGAACCCTGGTCCCTTAGAATGCTGCTCAAAAGCACCTATTAGCTTGAAGCCCAAAGTCTGGATGCAAAAAAATATTTGTCCTAAAATAAAAATCATTTTAATCTTACAAGACAATGTCCCAAGGAACCAAGATCTCTACCCTCCTAAATTTTTTCTGTCCGAAGGGCCCCAATACAATAATCCTCATCCCCCAAACGATAGCCTCAACACTATCATTTGATGGATCCTAACATTCCCTATGGCTTTCTATAGTTATAAACCAAAACCAAATACCTCAGTTTCACTACCAGGGGCATCTACCCACATGACTAGTCAAAACCAACTCACCACTGAGTCAATGTGTGTGCACATGACTCGAATCGGTGCTTTCGCCATCACATGTGAGTTAAAATAACTAATTTAGTACCCAATCCACATCAACTCCGACACCTTGTGCCCCTACAACCAGGTCACTTAAATCTGATGGCCTTACCATTCAATATCACAGTCCATGCCCTCAAACTAATAACATAAAATCCTTAACTGACATTCATGACGCCCAATCGATGATCACATCACCCAAGTTACTTGGTCCATGCCCATTCTAATGAAATAAATCAACTAAATAACGATTTCTATGACACCTAAATCCTTGGGATCAAGCATGTAATGATCCCATGGATCTTAGTAGTATATCACAAGAAATTCATTTATATAATTCAAATCCATTTAAATAAATAATTAAACTCAATAAAATAAACACACCTCAGCCTAACTACCTAGGTGGTCGATGGCCTCTAAGATATCCTTAAATAAGAGAATAGGGTTTTGGAATTCCCAATATCATCCCATAAGAACATACAATTAATTAATCATCAAGCATTTAATTTTATTAGGGTCTCTGTCATCTACCCAACACAACGATAAAAAATACACCCCCCCAAAAAGACCATAAAAACATAAATAAATGTATAAAAAACATACCTTAGAGTCATATACATATGCATGTCTAGTATTAGCATCTAATTCTGACTAGTTTAGAGGAAAATAGAGATTCAATTAAATGACCTAAAAATAGGTTAAAATAACCCTCATGAATTTAGTAGATTGTGAGGTGAGATCATAGGAAAAAAGAATAATGGGTGAGGAGAGCCTTTTTGAGATGAATCAAATGCAACCAACTATGGATGAATAAGATCTCAGATGAATGATATACATCACACCCAAGCTGGAAGAAGAATAGGGAGAGGTCCCCCTACTGTGTACAACCCAAAGAGAAATAAGGATGAGAAAAGAGGGAGGAAAATAAGAAATAAAGATCGGGGAAAAAAATAATTTTCATACTTTTTTAATGTTGTATGCTAATCTCACAAAGTTATCTGAACCATGTGGAAACCATGGAGGCTATAATAATGAGGTACTACCTTTGTGGAAATACCTGTGAGACTTGAGCATAGTTTTCCAAACTGTATGAAAAGCATATGAAAGATATCCATAAAAACTATAGAACTTCATGAATAGATATACACCACAAACCACATGGTATTCCAAACCATGAAGTAGTTCAAAATTGGGTTACATATTTAGCTGGGATAGACCACACAGTTTACCTAAACCACATACCTTAACCTACAACTTCTAAAAAATGCATTTTTGCCTCCAATGCACCTGAAACCCTTTCAAACACCCGAGGCACTATAATATCCTCTAAAACCATATGAAAAAATGATATTGGGTTAACAAAAAATTCATAATTTGTTTTCAATGATGAAAAAAGTTATTGGTATACTCAGCAATTCAAAAAAATCAAAATGGACGATGATATCAACCTGATCTAAAAACATAGGACATTACACAAGGTTTAGAGATATCTCGCTACCTTTCCAAGGGTTACTCCATGATTCTATTTCAATGGATCATTATTGGTGTAAAGGATCACCTTCTTTCTCTTACTTTTCTCATTTCTTTGGAAGGGATTTATTTATAGTTTATGGACATATAGGTCTCTTTATTAGAAATAATGAATGCATCCTCAACTATAGGTAGATGCCCTATTGAAGTTATTCTTTCACGCACTTGATGAATATTTTTTACCACATATTCACTGGTTAATCCATTCTGAACACGTTCGCGGTGCTCACTACCATTGAAACTCTCACACAGCCTTCGTGAAATTACTAAATTCTTCACAAGAATATACTAACCTCACGAGCCCCACAACTTTCACGAATCTCACCTCTTTCACGAAGCTCAACCAACCTTCATGAAGAAACCTCTATTCACAAATCTCAAATGCATTAAAAAATCTCACTTAGACTTAATAAAGCTGACAAAATTTGGTCAACTTTTTATAGCCTTTGTGAAATTATATACTTTTACAAATTTACAACTTTAGGCTGGCTTTCATAGCCTTCATGAATTTATTTTCTTCATGAACTTTTTTTCAAGATCAACCTTCACGAATCATGTTCCCAAATTAAGATCCTAATAATCTTCATTAAGTATTTCCCTCTTTTCTAGGGGGGGGGGGTAGAGGCCTATTTATATGTGATTCCTCAAATTCTTGAAGCTTTCATCAACATCATAATCTTTTCTTGAACCTTCGCATCATTGTTCATGAAGCTCTCTATTTAGAAAAGCTATAAGGAAATTTCATTGTTCACAAAGCATCTCATAGTCACATTAATTACCTTAAACTATTCATGCATTCATAATGCTCCACTACTCATTATTATAGTGATGGCCTTTTTTCATCATTTCTTCACGATATTCTACACCTTCGTGAAACTCAGCCTTCACGACACTGAATGCTTTTGCAAAGATCCTTACCTAAGAAAAACATCAATCTTTGTGGAACTCATGACTTTGATATATTTTTATGAGTAATTCATCATAATATAACATTCACAATGATTAATCCATCCTAAAAATTTTGGACACCAAAAATTTGGCAAACACTAAGAAATGGTGTTCCCATGTATACATGGTTTTCTATACCACCTCCAGGGAATCCGTTCATATATCTTAGATATTTGCCAATATAACCTGTCAAAAATATCATTGGAACTCTATAAATGGCCATGAAAGCCTTCTTTTTTACACAAGTACAATCAACCTAAAATCACTACAATGTTAGGGGATTTTTTCCCAAAAATCTCCCCCTTTGGGTTTGTGGTAAACTCTTAACATTTTGATACCTCATTAAATATTTTTATATGTTCTTCAAAAACTCACTTTTACTGATTTAGATAGTGATCAAGGATTTACTCAATAAACACTATAATACCACATGATCTATGATCAACATGAAGAAAAATATTAGTTTGAAAATTTAATCATTAAATAACTTCATTACAAAACCACGAAACAACATTCAACATGAACTCCATTTGTCCTGATATATAAACTTTTATTGACCAACTTAGAATTGTTAGATTTAAAACGCACCCTACTTCACGAAACTCACTATTAGCTTCTCCCCTATCTTGATCAAGATATTTTATCCCCTTTTAGATCATCAATTTTACCCCCTTTATCAATGAACATGAAGATCAATTCATTGTGGTCTGCAATAGCGTAAATAACACAAAATAGAATATTAAGGAAAAAAATTAAAGAATGGAGAGATGGGGGTCCCACATCCACACATTTTCAAGTGTGTAGAGTCGAATAAACTCCAAGATCCAGTCCATGATGTTCAAAGGCTTCTTTGGGTGAGGTAATTATCATAATTTCTGTTACCTATAGTTTTGTATAAAGATACTCTAACATCATAAGCCCTTACTCCACCTTCTACTTGATAAAATGATACCTGATTTGAATGTTTTTTCATTGAGTTATGGATTGTATTTTTTTTAAGATTTATTGAACTTTAATTATTTTTATTGATTTAGATCAATGACTTCACTTTAACTTCCATATCATCAAGCTACTACTTCATCCACAATAACTACATACACACTTGATTAGCAACAATATATTCATATTCTGTGGTGCTCAATGAAATTAAATCTTAATTCTTTATTATCCAAGAAATATATAACCCAACAAGATAGAATTCACCACCTAACGTTGATTTTATATATTTTGATGATCCAGTCCAATCTTAATATGTATAGGCCAATAACTCTTACTAAGATTTGTCATTGTACAACAAACCGAAATACACTATCCCATTTTTATACCATAGTATTATTTTTTTACTTAAATTTAGTGGGTTTCTTTGGAATTTCATTGATATCTTGATTCTTAAAATATGGAAAAACAATATCATTTATTATCATTGTCATGTAAAATAGATCGTCAATGATTTTTCTATAATATGTAATAGTTTCATCTAGATAGACAATAGAGTAATCATATCGTTGGAATTATCCATTTCAAATATTCTTAAAACCTCATTTGAATATTTATATTGAGAAATGAATGTTCCATTATTTCCTTGAGTCATCTATAAACTATAGAAAATATTAGTTCACCAATCATTGACATTTCGAATTCACTATTAATGAATTTTGTGAACTATTTTCACTGTGCTTCATATGATTTAAAAAATATTATGTCATTGACATATACCAACACCATTATCATTTGATTAATTTTATTTTTGAAATATATATTATAATAAACTACTCCACACTAAAAACTGAGATTCTTTAAAAACCAATATGTTCATGAATATTATGCTCTTGGTGTTTGCTTCAACCCATTTAGCACCTTCTTTAGTAGAAAAACTCTGTTCTCATCTTCATGAGTGTGAAAAAATTTAGGATGCTCAATATAAACTTCTTCTTATAAAACCCCACTCAGAAATGTTGACTTGACGTCCATATGGAAAATTTGAACCTTCATTTCACTACTATGGATAAGAATAATATTATTGTCACTATCATCAAAATGGATAAAAATGTTTCATCAAAATAAATATTCTCAATGTGGATGTACCCTTTTCACACTAATCATTATTATTTTTGAATCACTGTGCCATCTTCATTAATCTTGTTGTGAAATACCCACTTGGCCTCAATGAAATTTTTAACTATTGGTCTCAAAAAAATCTATCATGTATAATTCTTCTAAATTTGGTCAAGATCTTCCCTAATATCCTAAACCTAATTCTCATCTCCAATTGTTTTATAAAAACTATTAGGCTCTACCTAAGATAGAAAATATGCATGCGGTAACAACATCATTATTCTTGTTTGAAATGGTGCTTTATGATCACCAATTATGTTCTTTCAATAAATTTCAACTTGCCCTTTTGGATTTCATGAAGTTATAGATTTTAGTTCCTCTTTTTCATCAATAGTATCTTCTTAAAAGTCATCATTTTCGACTTCAACTCCCCCTGTGGTGCTTACCTCATCATAAATTCTATTAGAAAAAATGGTCACTATTTTGTTGAAGATTATGTTCATTATTTACTATAGTGACATCATTTCTTTCAAATACCTTCCAAGACTCTTGTTGAAACATTTTTATGCGTTGATGTTACCTAAATATAAAAGAAATATCCCCTCATCATCTCATGATTCAAATTTCATATGTTTCTCCCTATTAAGAATAAAACATTTACTTACAAAGATTCAAAAGTATTTAAATGTTGGATTATTCTAATTCCTCATATCATATGGAGTATTTTCTTCCTTAGGACATAATAAATCCCTGTTAGATACATATACTGATGCTAAAACTCCTTCCATATAGAATTTCTCAAGTAAGTCCTTTTCAATAAGCATTATTCCGGCCATGTTGTTTATGATCTAATTTCTCTTCTGAACCACTCTATTTTGTTGAGGAGTTCTCACTGCTAAAACTTGATTCCTTATCCCATGTTTCTTAAGATATATATTATTAAACACGAATGTTTGTGAATTTTGTACCACTATCAGTATGAAAGTTCAGAGTCTTATATCTATGATTCCTTTCAGATTCCCTTCGATACTTTTTTACGAAACTAAACACATCAGACTTGTGGTAAATGAAAAATACCTTAATCATCCTATTGAAATAAACAATGAAAATAATTTAATACCTCTTCCTGTCAATGTATCTTAGTGAGATATCTCCGCATACATCTATAAGTACCAATTCAAAAACTTTGGTTGAAATTTTCCCATTTTTCTTGTGTTTATTTCTGATGAACTTATCTTGTTTAAAAGCATCATACATATGAGTATGATCATGTGATAGCTTAGGGAGATCTAGAGTTGCATCAAATTTGACCATATCTTCCAGGGATTGTTGGAATAGATGGAAAATTATTTTATGCCACATCCTATTTTATTCACATCTCAATAAAAAATAGCCTTATTATTCTCTAAACAAGGTATATATTCCCCTACATTTTTTTCCTATGTAAAAGAACATCACCGTCTATTCCTTTGATGATACACATATTCTTAGTAAAGCTTAAAGCATTCCTGGAGTCCCATAGTTGACTGAAATAAAGAAATTGCTTACTGAGATCATTAAAAATTAAGTCATTATCAAATCTCAATTCTTTTCCCATGAATTTTGTTTTTCTTGAGCCAATAATTTTCTGACCTTTAGCATTTCCAAATTTGAAAACACATTCCTTATCATATTTTATGAATATGAAAATATTCTAATTAGCCATTATATAGGATGTGAATCCAATATTAAGTATCCATACACTAGAAGGATCTGATGCTTTTTGGGAAATGTTTACAACCACTATATGCTCAACACTTTTTTTGATAAATATTGTTAACTTCATACTATATATGGATTGATAATTATGATTTTCATTAGGGTATATGGACCAACTTCATCTTAAAGAGTTGAAAATTAATTTTTCATTTTCAACACATTTTATGATAAATTGAGATTCTTCTTATGACCAAATGTATTCTACCTTAGAGAATTTATTTTCATTTTTAATAAACAATAACATTACATGTGCCTAAATCCTCCACTACCAAAATAGTGACCGTCAAATGAAGTCCTGGAAAATTGATTTATGTAGGGATACCTTTTTTGGTTTTTTCCCTTTAGTACCTATTGGTTATGGAGCATACATTTTTTGGGTGTCCCGTCTTTCCACAATGATAACATTTAATGTGAGGTGAATTATTATGTATCACTACTACAAAACTAGTTTTTCATTAGGTTCTCTAATTCTTCATGTTTTGATCTATGCCCAAATTAATCTTCAGTCCTTGAGCGAGCACTTATGGTCTGACTTCAACCGTTTGTGATTTTTATTTTTTATCAATCCCTATACCATCTTTATCATCCATATTTATCATTTTATTCAACTAATATTCCTTTTTCTATTTCACTAGAACTTTAAACTCTACTTTTTTTAATTTTATGATTCCTTTGTGACCTACTTTTTGGAGTCAATAATTTGTCATGATATTTTACTTTTTTTCATATACTACTAAATTCCTCTTCAACTTCATTGAAGTGTTTTATTTTTTCATTTTCAATTTTATTCAAACTATCAATTTCTATTTTTGGTTCTTTAATTTTGAGTTTGTACTCAGTATCCTTTTTTGAGTTCTCAAGAATTGAAGACTTAAGTTTTTCAATTTATTCCTTAAGCTTAGAATTCTCTTATTACTTTTACTGTATATAAATTTTGGAATTATGAAAAAATTTGTTGTATTTCTTCATTTAGTATCTCCAAACATCTATCTTATCAAGAGAAGCTTCTAATTCATCCTATATATCAAGTCTTCCTTTGACATATTCTTCATTATTGTCCTTTTCATCCCTTTATATGTGCTACCTATAGCTACCACAATAGAATTTTTTCCATGATATTTGTAGTCCTCTATCTCTTCAACCTCGTATTCTTCTGAACATTCATTTTTTGTGAATAAATATTATTCATTTTGAAGAAATTTCTCTTGAAAATTTTCTTACCATTCATATAGGCTGAATTATTCTTCATGGGAATTTATAATACATCCTCATCATTTTCCTGAAACTTATTGGGGGAACCTTACTATAAGATGTCCAATGATTCCACATTGAAAGAAATTAAGTGGATGTTTCCCTTTGAACTTTCATTTTCCCATTATAAATTTGATGAAAGGAATGACATGAATTTATTTATCTCTTCTTCTTCATTGCCATCTTCAATAGTGAGCTTCTTCATGGCCTTGAATTCCACTTCTTTAGAATTCCATTTTTTCACAGACTCATCGTCCTCATTTCTCATCTTATATAAAATAAGAGTATTATAAAAGCAATCCAGAGTCATATACTTTGGATATTTATCTTATAATACAAAAACTTTCATGTTGAATCGAGGAGGAATTATTCCCAATATGTTCTTAACAATATTTATATGTTACATAATTTCTCCGAGACCATAAATATCTTCCACAATAGAATTTACCCAATCATATCATGCATCAACAAACTCGTTAGGGTGAATTCTGAGATCCTCATTCTTGTTCCATAGAACATGTAGATTCTCTTCTTTGAATTTTGAGTTTCCCTAATAAATATTTAACATCTTTTCCCACATATCATGTGATTTTTACATGAAATTATCTCTGTAAAGATTTCCTTGGGTAGGTCTCCCCCAAATGCATTGATTCCTTTGGAATCAGCATCCAATTCTCTATATTCATATTCTGATAAAAGTCCAATATCCATAGTCGCTGAAAAACCATACATTGAAACTCTAAACACATCCGTACCTAATGATCAATAGAAGTACAGAATCTGATTCTTCCATTGTTGAAAATTGTTTCCATCAAAGATCAAAATCCCTTTATGGTTGATAGAAACCATTGAAGCACCTTAGAGGGAGACAATAAATTTAACCATTGTATTTGATACCAATTTTTAGCCAAAATAAGTTCAATACTCTAGGAGGGGGTCGAATCAGGGTATTAAAGATTAAACAGCTACCCATTCAGATCATGTTTTTCTACTAAAAAAACAGTATTCTCTCCCTTTTACATAGAAATGTATGAATGAAAATGAAATCATGAACATGACACAACAATTTTTCTTTTTTCGCCATTATTAGTCAATGTCCAAGGACCGTATAAAGAAATGTATGATGTACCAAATTTACTAAGGCTCATTTCTAGTTCATGTTTTGGGAAATACCACTTCTATGTCAGGGCTTACGACCTTTATAAAGTTTAGAAATAACTCACTGCCTTCCCAATGGTCACTCCCTGAGTCTCTTTCTATGGCACACTACCGGTGAAAATGATCAACTTATTCCTCTTTTTTTTCTCCATACTAAAAAAAGGATTCACACAAAGTTTATAAAGATATAGGTCCCTTCATTTGAAACAACGAATGCATCCTTAACTGTATGTGGATGCTCTATTGAAGTTCTACTTTCTTCTACTTGATGAATGTCACTTTACCACAAATTCACTGGGAAATCTCTTCTGAACACTTTCTCGATGTTCACTGCCATCACTAAGCTAACATAGAATTCAAAAAACCAATCAATTATTCACAAGCATATACTACCTTCATGGACCCCAAAACTTTTTCCATGCTCACAACTTTGGCGAAACTAAACTATCCTTCGCAAGGCAACCTACTTTCACAAATCTCAAACTGTAACGACCCAAAATTATATCAATTATTTTTTTACTTTTAATTATTTCATACAGTTTAAATCACATAATATTACATAGAAAAATACAAAACATTATTAATTAATAATTACTGAAAAAATAAGTATTTATAAAAATTATGGAACCAAAACCAATGGAATAGTAACATGACCTTTAGAATAGTAATGTGACTACTAAGAGTAGTAAAGTGGCCAAAAGAATAGTAACCTCACATATTGAAGTATAAATAAAATTTATGTATCTTATAAGCAAAAATATGATAAAATTATATCATAGTATATGTAAATATTTTTTTTGAAATTGATAAATTAAGTGGTGGTATTTTTATAAAAATAAGTGTTTATTTTCAATTTGATAATTCATATAATGATTTAGAAGTAAATTTAATTTCATAAAATAGATTCATAAATTAATATTTTGTGGTCTTATAATTATAAGATAATTTTATGTGACTTTAATTAATTTTTCAATGTGTTATACAATCTGTTGTAATTTTAAAATCAACATTTTTCAAGTAAATAAAGATTTTAATTAAAAACTAAATTTCTCATATATAGAAAATTATTTTCATAAAATGGAGTTTTTTTATTAATTATAAACTTGTAAAAATTGTTAGGGTGATTTTTTGGTATTTTTCTAAAATAGTTGAATTTTTTATGAATAGTGAAATATTGTAATTTACGGTATATAACATTAGAAACTAAAATGAACTATTTATTTTTTTCGTGGATGATGTAAGAAAAAAAGTCTATAAATACCCTTTTTATTTAATATATTTAGTTATAATGTTTAAAGTATTCATATTCTTGAGATAAAATAATAAAAAACACCCCTCTCCTCCATTATAAATACCACCCCTCACCACCAATTTTACTCACACCAATAAAGCCTTGAAGCTTCTAAAAATTCTAACATTTATCTTCCAAAGTGTATGCCCCACATCTAGGATCCCCTTTTCTCAATAAAATACCAAAATCAAGTGCCTCATGGAGGTTCTCAAAGAGAAGGAATTCAAGAGGTAGAATCCTCTATCCTTTTCATTTATTCTCCTTTCATTTTATTTTAATTTATTTCCCTCACATCCACTTATTGATGTGACATGATAACTCTAGAATATTTTATATACTATAATATTATTCTGTAAAAGGTACAAACCATCATAAATTCTCTCCCCCTTGTTCTAAAAATGAAAACATCGCTCTTGATATGTTGATTTACCGCATTCAAGGATGATGAGTTTTCGATTTCAATTACTACCTTCAAGGATGATCATAGAACCAATTTTATGGTTAAAATAGATTATAATATATGCATTAAATTATATTTAATTTTTTATAACTATTAGATATATATAATATTATTTAATGAAACCAAACTAATTCGCGATGATCGAAAAAACAAAAAAATAATCTAAGGGTTATCATTAACCTTCTATCTAATTAATCATCCTCAAATCTAAAAAAATATATAAAAATTTAATAATATATAAGTTAATTAATTACATATAATTTCAATTATATAAAACTATTCTCATTTTAAACAATTTTCCATACATGTATACAAGTAAACCAATCATGAAGACCAAGGAAATGAAAACTCCTAAAATGATAAGATTGAATATCATAACTCATAAAAAAGGCCATAGATGAACTTAATAAAATTATAATAAATAAATTACATATATGAAATGTTCTGAATTAATTAATTAATTTATTTAATTTGATTATGTAGGACATTAATTTCAAATTCAGAACACTTTCAGACATAAGGTAAGAGATTCTCCCTGAACCTCAATTTTTCTTTCAGGTTACACCTTCCATCTCTTTACCCAAATTTAATTCTTATTTTTATATATAATTATTATAAATTATGTTTATATGTTCCCAAATCATGTTTCTATATCAATTATTCTTTATTTTATGAGGAAATTCATGTTTTAAAATGGGTTCCTTCATAATTTTTCCAGATAATATTTCCCGATTAATGGGAACATACTGATGTCTTACCCATTTATTTGTGCACTCTAATATATGTTTAAAGGCACCATTATTTTTCTAAAATCACTAAATTTATCATTAAAATCTATATTGGTTCATTTTTTTTATAAAAAAATATTATTTTTCGATTTTAAAGAATCTTTTAAATTTTCTCTTAAACCACACTAAAGTGGTTTTTTTCTAATGTTTCTTAAACACGTTTTTACATTTTTTTCAGTTAATTTTGACATAAGATATCATGATATAAGACTATTTCACCTTATTTATGTCTATGTATAATTTAAATCCATTTTTTCATGGACACCAGAATGATATTCCTTTTTATTATGCTTTTTGATAAGATTATGATAAGCAATTTATTCCTTGGGTAACCCATTTTCTTATATTTGTTTCCTTATGTATGATTATTAATGTGGAAAACATATTCATGAAAATGTTATTATAGGTACCCATATATATAATTCTAAATCATTGGGTAGTGTTTAGTCTCGTGAGATGTTATGTGCATTTGTTTTGGTGGTTATCCTTAACTCATGCTCATATATGTGCAGTGGTATTAGCCGTTAGCCTTGACTCGTGATCCTCTATGTGAAATGGTCTTGGTGGTTAGCCTTGAATCATGCTTATGTCATGTTTTATGTTTTTTTTCTATATTTCTATTATTTCATGATACCATGTTCTATACATTATTCTTCTATATATTTATTCATGTTCCATGCTATTTTATTTCAACTTGTTTTTCCTTCTAACATACATGTTTTGATTTATTCATATTCTAATTACCTTACTGAGTTTTTTAGATTATCCTTCTATTCTTGTGTCCTCGAGGTTATCTTAAGTATATGTAAGGGCTCAAAGAAATCTAGGAGATTATTATGAATATTAAATAATTTTTTTATTTTAGTTTTAGGTTGTTTAATTATGTACCTAATCCTCCAAAGACACTAGAATTTACTATAATTGGTTTGTATTTTTAAGGAATGTTATGATTAAGATCATGTAACAATATGTGTAATATTCTAAGGTCCTTATATTTATTGTTAGATCAAGGTCTAGTTATTTTTGGAAATTCAGACAAGATAACTTTAGTAAGAACCCTAGGGATAATTATATCGTAATGGATAACCTATATTGAAACATAGGGAATCACAAGTTATGATATGATTCCCCTTTACATGTTTATAATTCTATACTAAAAGTTTCATTTCTATATGATTATTAGAAAAGTATTCAAGAGTCCCTAATTTGGATTTATTTTTCTTAGTTAATGTATGGAATTAGGATAACTCATGCCAATAGTCAATAAGATAAGAAAAGTGACGATTTCCATAATGAAAGGCCAAATCTGATGAAAACAGATGGTAAAAAATTCATGACAATACATTCTCAGCCATCTCAAGTTATAAATAACAACCTGAATCATATGGAACACCCTCCTTATCCTAAGAGAGAGTAAGTTGTGGTAAAATACTTCACACGTCAAATTCTTCCTATATTTAGTGGGTCTTCTAATCCCCTCCTCACAAGAAATGGATTTACTCCATTTAAAATATATTCTCTATCATTCTATGCTCATAAGAACTGGATTATGTGCTGGTGATCTACCATTTTGATGGGGAAGCTGATAAGTGGTGAAAGCTGATCAAGAAAATGAATTCTAAGAAGGAAATTTATTCTATGGATTTGGAGGCATTCAAGATTTTTGTTTTCAATAAATATTATCTTCGAATGCTCTATCTCTAGTTGGAGAAGGAGTTCCTTAGACAGAAGTAGAAGGAATATAAGTCTATCAGGACGTACAAGGAAAACATCACAATGCTTTCATGATACACCTTCGATATTTTCATGAACATTGAAATCAATTTGGATCACTCCTTTAATGGACTAAATATTAATCTAAAAAAATAATTGGTGATTCGATACTTTGATAGATTTTAGGATATTTTTCTTTGTTTCATTATGTTCGAAATGATGAGAAGTTAATATTAGTGGTCGCATGGGTGTGGAGATAAAAATCAGAAAATTGAGTTTAATATGGGAGGATCAATATATAAATCCCACGATGGAAAGAAAACCCAACATCACACATGTTAGAATTGTGGGAAGAAGCATCCCGGGAATTGTATAAAGGGAAAAAGGAGATGCTTTAAATGTAGAGGAATGGGGAATCTGGCTAATAACTTCTGAAGGGATATGAATAATTCCATAAATATGGAAGAATAAAGTAAAGTTAAGATCAATATTAATCCTATAATACAGTGATTCAATTATAAAGAACATGAGAATTATTCAAACGATTTCCCAATGCCAAGGGTTTTTGAAGGAAATCAACAACAAAAAACCACCAAGGAAACGAGGAAGGGAATATTATATCACTACTTCTAAGGTGGATCTTGAAAATGATGTGGTGATAGGTGAACTAGTTAATAATTCAAGAATAGCGAACATACTATTTGATTATAGTTCTATGAATTCCTTCATATCATGAATGTTTAGTATAACTATTCAATAACGGCCTACAAATATGGAGGTTGAAATATCTATGAGAACAGAAAATGGGGCAATTATTGCATCCAAAGAATATAACTCTTCCATAGTTAATGTTTGTGGACTGAACCTCCCAAAAAATATTTTCTAATTTCTTTTAGTAGAATTTGATGATATATTGGGGATGTATTGGATATATTTATACTAAGAAAACATCAATTTTTGGGAAAGGGAGATCACTCTTCACTTGTCACGGCTTCCACCAATTTTGTACAAGTTTAAGGCGGGGTCGAATATCCTTCAGAATCATTGTCCCACTTGTGGATATTATTTCCTTATGAGAAATCATATTTGGATCAAATGATTGAGACAAATGAGAGAATAATGCTTGTAGACATTCCCATAGTTTGGGATTACACTGATGTGTTCCCTTAAGAGTTGCCTGGTCTTTTTCTTGATTGAGAAGTTGAGATATTAATTGAACATACACTTGGATCTCTCCCTATATCAATGAAACCGTATAGAAAAGACACTGTTGAGATGGAAGAACTGAAGAAGTTGTTATAGGAGAATCTAGACAAGGGTTTTATATACTCGAGTGCTTCACCATGGGCTGCTCCAGCCTTATTCATCAAGAAGCACAGTGGATCAATTTTCCAATTAATTGATTATCATGAGCTCAAAAATATCACATTAAAGAACAAGTTTCCCTTTCCATAGATAGATGAATTGTTCATTCAACTACGTGGGGCCAAGTATTTCTCTAAAGTGGACATTCAGTCAGGATATCTCCAATTAAATGCGAGGAAGGAATATATTCCCAAGACAACCTTTTAAATGTGGTATGAACACTATGAGTTCATAGTGACTCCAATTGAACTCACCAATTCTAAATAAAGTTTCATGGAATTTATGAATAGAGCCTTTAGAGATTACCTCAAATTTTTTTTCCTACATTTATTGATGATATTATAATATACTCCAAGAGCAAGGAGGAACGTGTGGATAATTTGAATACTATGGTAATGTATTTGTGAAGGGAGAAATTATATGAAAACTACAATAAATGTGAGTTATTGATGGATAAAGTATCATTCTTGGGGCATGTTATCAGTAGGAAAGGAATATTTTTGGACCCTTTAATGAAAAAGGAAATTGAAGAGTAGATAAGGAAAATATCTATAATAGAGATCCATAATTTCCATGGTCTAGATGAGTATTATCGAAAATTTGTAAAGAACATCTCATGATTTCCAAACACATTAACCAA
Source organism: Viscum album (assembly GCA_963277665.1). Taxonomy (NCBI): domain Eukaryota; kingdom Viridiplantae; phylum Streptophyta; class Magnoliopsida; order Santalales; family Viscaceae; genus Viscum; species Viscum album. The sequence goes on along the minus strand of OY728150.1, from coordinate 1,872,432,003 downwards.
TCTGACTCAGAAGTGAGTAAAGTTTATTGGGGCTAGTGAAAGTTAATACTTCTTCAAAGAGTTGAAAGGGAGGCTTATCACTACACTGGTCCTCACACTTACAATAATTTTGGAACTCATTGTGGTGTACATCTATGCCTCAATTAAGGTATTAGTCTATTTATTGATGGAAAAAATGATAACGTAATATCCTACGTGTCAATACGGTTGAAAATTTATGAGAAAAACTATCCCATGTATGATATAGAGTTGGATTTTGTGATCGTTGTGTAGAAAAGTTAGTGGAATTATCTCTATGGGGAGAAGTATGAGATATATTCTGATCATAAGAGCATTAAATATAAATTAAAATATAATAAGATTAATATATTCCAGTTAATATGGTTATATATCTTTAGGTATTATGATTGATCAATCCAATACCATCATGGTAAAGCAAATAAGGTGGTAGATTTTCTAAGTATAAAGGATCTTGCATCTTTATAAATTCTGATAATTTTGAAGGAACCAATACTCTAAGGCCTTCAAAGGATGGACATGGGAATCTTTAAGTAGGTAACATCATCAATCATTTCTCAAATGATTTCTTAGCCATCCCTTATAGAGAAAATATCTGCTCTCAAAGTAATGATGAGAAAATTCAAAAAAATGTGGAAGCTATTAGAAATGGAAAATCCTCAGAGTTCATAATAGATGAGGAATGAGTCATAAGATTTGGGTCATGACTATGTATACCATCCAATCTATAGATAACAAATCTTCTTTTGAATAATACACATAGCTTAACTTTCTCTGTTCACCTAGGAAGCATAAATATGTATCAAAATCTCTGAGAGCACTATTGGTGTGAAAATAGGAAGAAGGACATCACTAAGTATAAATCATAGTGTCTGGTATGTCAGAAAGTGAAGGATAAAAGTAAAAACTATAAGGGGATTATGAAACCATTACCCATACCAACATAGAAATGGGAGAACATCATCGTGGTCTTTGTTATTGGACTTCCAAATACATCCAGAAGGAATAATTATATATGGGTTGTTGTGGATAATCTTTAAAATATAGACCACTTTATCACAATTGTATAGGACTTCTCACTCAATAAAATTTTACATATATACATTAAAGAAGTAGTCAGGATGAATGGAGTACCACTATTTATTGTATTATATTGAGATCCAAGATTTACCTACAAGTTCAAGAAAAGTCTACAATATTCTCTAAACATTGAGTTGCACTTCAGTACAACTAATCATCCTCAAACTGATGGAAAATATGAGTGGACTATTCACACACTGGAAGACATGTTGAGAGGGTGTTATATGGGATTAAAGGGAGGATGGAACCAAGATCTACCTCTGGTTGAGTTCTTTTACAACAATAATTTCCACTCGAGCATCCAAATTGATCTATATGAATCCCTTTATGGGAAAAGTTGCAGAACACCGACATGCTAGGATGAAGTTAGTGAATGTAAGCTACTAGGACCTGAAATGGTCGATAAATTGGTAGAAAAGGTGAAAACCATTCAGAAACACATCAAGGTAACCCAAATTCGATAGAAGAGCTATGTAGACAATCATCGCTGAGACCTAGAATTTAATATTAGAGACATGGTATTCATCTAAATATCTCCATGGAAGAGGATCATGACATTTGAGAAGAAAGGAAAGCTAAGTCCCAAGTACATTAGCCCCTCCATGATGCTTGATACTGATAAATTTGTGGATAATCGAATAAAACATCCAACTACCATGTCTCAAGTACATGATTTATTTTATGTATCCCTCTTAAATAAGTACATAACATATCCCTCACTTCTACTGAATTCAAAGGTTATATTGCTAGAAAATGATATCTCTTACAAGGAATAGCCAGTGAAGATCTTGGACCATAGAGATAAATTTATACACAATAAGGCCACTTACCAGATCAAAATACTATGGTGGAACCGTATGTATTAAGAGGAATCAAGGGAATCAAAGCAAAAAATAAAGGAGAAACACCCACACTAGTTTTCACCTTAGCATGTTAAACAAAATTCTGGGGGCCAAGTTTCATAAGGGAGAAGAATTTAATGAACCAAAATTCTATTAATGAAATTGTATCTTCATATAATTATTTCATATAGTTTTAATCACATAAAATCTCATAGATAAAATAATACAATCTTTTCAAATTAAGAATGGATGAAATATTTTTTTTATAAAAATTTAAGAATCTAAACCAATCGAATAGTAACAAGACCTTTGGAAGTGTAATGTGACTATTATGAATCTTAAACCTACCAAAAGAATAATAACCTCACCTATGTAAGTATATATAAAATTTATGTATCTTATAAATGAAGATATGATATAATTATTTCATCGTATGAATAAATAAATGTTTTGAAAATAAAAACTTAAGTGTTGGTATTTTATAAAACATAAATATTTATTTAAAATTTTATAATTAATATAATTATTTATAAGAAAATTTAATTTTCCAAAATAGATTCATAAATTAATATTTTTTTCTTATGAGTTTAAGATAATTTTATGAGAAGTTAATTAATTTTTCAAAGTGTTATAAAATCAGTTATAATTTTAAAATCAGTATTTTTCGAGTAAATGATGATTTTAATTAAAAATTAAATATATAATAATTAGAAAAATAGTTTCATAAAATGGATTTCATTTATGAATTCTACATATTGAAAAATGGTTAGGGTGATTTTTTGGGATTTTCCTAAAATAGTTGAATTTTTGGTGAATAGTGAAATACAATAATTTACGATATATGACATTATAAATTAAAGTGCTCTATTCCTTGAGTCATGGATTATGTAAGCCAAATACTATAAAATTAACTTCTTATTTAATAATTTTTTTGATAAGGGTAAAACTATTCATATTATTGGGCAAAAATAATAAACAAATGAATAAAATAAGAAAAACACCCCTCTCCTCAATTATAAATACTACCCCTCACCACCTATTTTACTCACACCTATAAATCCTTAAATATTTTAAAAATTATGCCTAATACTCTTCCAAAGTATCTCCTTCATATCCAAGATCCCTTAGTGTTAATAAAATACCAAACTGAAGTGCCTCAAGGAGGTTCTCAAGGAGAAAGAATTCAAGAGGTAAAATCTTCTTTTGTTTTCATTTATTCTCTTTTCATTTAATTTTCATCTCCTATCCTCACCTCCCCTTATCCAAGTGACATGATAACTCTGATATATTTTATATTTTATATTTTTATTTTTTTTAATGTAACAACCCATAATCAATTTTCTTCCCCTCTCATTTTCTTCTAAAAACTAAATCATCATTCGTGATGTGTTGATTTATCGCATTCAAGGATGATGAGTTTTCAATTTCCATTACCTCCATAAAGGATGGTCATACAAATATTTTTATTGTTAAAAAAGATTATAATATATGTATTACATTTTATTTTATATTCTATAAAGAATATATAAACATAATATTAATTAATAAAACAAAACAAGTTCACGATGATAGAGATGCCAAAATAATCTAACAGTTATCATTAACGTTCTACCTAAGGAATCATCATCAAATATGAGAAAAAATAATATATAAAACCATTTAATATTTTTATGTTCATTTATTACATATAATTTTAATTCTAAACAGCTATTTTAATTTTACATGATTTTCCATACAGGTATACAAGTAAACCAATCATCAAAACCAAGGAAACGAACACTCTCTGAACGATAAGATTGAATCAGATAACTCAACCAAAATGCCACGAATGAACTTAATAAAATTATATAAAACAAAATAAATTTATAAAAGGTTGTTAATTAATTAATTAATTAATTTTAACCTATTATTTCATACATTATGTTCAAGCACAAAACACTTTCGGACATAAGGTAAAAGATTCTCTCTGAACCTCTATTTTTCTTCTGGGTTACACTTTCTCTCTCTTTACCTAAATATAATTTATATTTATTTTTATATATTTTTTCTAAATTATTTTTATATGTTTAAAAATTATGTATCTAGATCATTTTGTCTTTATTTTATGGGTAAATACTTTTTTTAAAGTAGTTTCCTCCTCAATTCTTCCTAATAAGCAAGCCCAATTAAAGGGAACTTCTCGATTTCATAACCATTTTCAAGTGCACTCCATAATATTTTTAATCCACCATTATTTTTAAAAAATTAGTAATTTAATTATGAAAAATATCTTGGTTAATTTTGTTTTTTACAAAAAAATTACGCCTTTTCCGTTTTAAATAATCTTTAAAATGTTCCCTTAAACCAGAATAAAATATTTGATTTCTAATGTTTCTAAAAGATGATTTCTACAAGTTTTCACTTCTGTTTGACATCCTTTATCACGATATTTTTATATTTTCTATTATGAATGTTCATGTATGATTTAAATCCATCCCTTCATGGACACGATTATGATATTCCATTTTTTATGCCTTTTGACATGATTATGACACCCAATTATTTCTATGGTACCATTATGTATATGTTTGATTCATAACGTATTATTATTTATGTGGAACAAAAATTCATTAACATGTTTTAATGGATGAGACCATATAGTTCTCCAATGTATTGAGAAATTTTTAGTATCATGAGACGTCATTAGTGATGGTCTTATTGGTTATCCTTGACTCATGCTTCTCCATTTGCAATGGTATTGGTGGTTATCCGTGACCCATTCTCATCCATGTGAAATGGTATTGGAGTTCATCCTTGACTCATGGTTATTTCATGTTTTATTTTGATTCAACATTTCTATGATTTCATTATTAAATGATACCATGTTTTATATGTTATTATTCCATATTTTTATTCATGTTCCATGAATTATTTTGTCATCTTATTATGCCTTCTAACCCATGTGATTGGATTTTTTCATATGCTTATTTCCTTGCTAGACTTTTTAGCTCATCCATTTGTTCATGTATTCCCCAGGTTATCCTATGCTGATGTAAGGTCTCATATTAAATTATGAGCTTATTATGAAGATTAAATAAAATATGTTTTTATTTTAGACTCATGTTGTTTAATTATGTGCATAATCCTATAAAGACACTGTACTTTACGGTCCTTGGTTTGTATTTTGAAGGTTATTATGCTTAAAATCATGTAATAATATGTGTAAAAGTCCAGGTTCATCATAAAAACACATTCATGAAGCTTAATTATCCTTTTCTAAGATCATGACATTTGGTTGGATCTTTATATCCTTTGTGAACATCAATACTTTCATGAAGCTTAAAAATTATGGTTGGATTTCATAGGCTTGAGAAAGTTCCATTCCTTGTGAACCTTTTTCACAAAAACCACATTTATGAATCAACTTGATCAATTTAGAGCATTAAAATCTTCGTAAAGTGTTTATATATTTTCTGAGGGGGTAGAGGCCAATTTATTGGCGATGCCTCCCGTTCCCGAAGCTTTCATCCACGTCATCACCTTTTCAAAAAGATCTCCATCTTTGTTCGCAAAGCTCCCTATTTCATGAATCTCTAGGGAAATTTTATCATTCAAAAATCTTCTCCTAGTCATGGTGATTACCCTAAAATCTTATCTCATTCACGATTTTACACTTCTTGTAGTCATGGAGATGGCTGTTTTTCATCGCTCTTCCTTGATGCTCCACACCTTCACGAAATGACGCCACCTTGTATACAAAATTTTTGGATGACCTATGGGGAATCCATTTCACTGTATTGGATCATTGTCAACATAAATTGTTAAAAATATATCTTTACCTTCAAAAATGACCATGGAAACAAGGTTTTTAAATAAGCACAATAAATCCAAATATACTATAATGTAACCTTTGGGGATTTTTTCAAACAAGAAGGTTGGTTTGGTTTGGGTGATCATGAATTAGTCTATTGACAGTAGTAGTAGTGGATACCAAATTTTTTTTGCATCCAAGAGGAGATGGTTTAAGTATAGGTTAGACTTGTGATATTCCACATCATTAGGGTCCCGGACTAGAGCGCATCCACAGAGGTCTTCATTAATGAGGCTGAGGACCTGGATATGTGATGGTGCCTGTTATAGAGGTGCCAACACTAGAGGGATCAGTGTCTATTAGATGTGATAAACTATGTGATAGAAATAAACTAATTTTATAATTTATATGTATTAATAATCATCATAGTTTAATAATAATATTTAAAGAAATTTTCAGTCGAAAAAGGAAATTTTTTTATTTAACTAAAATATTTTCCAATGAACTAAATAGTTTATTTGAAAGATAAATTTATAAATATTAGTAATTAAATTTAATAAAATGGAATTAATTTTTGATAGCAGAATATTTTTTTCTTAATGAGAATTTTACATATTTTTCTAAAATTGCTGATTTTTGGGTGAATAGTGAAAATACATTTCTTTTCAAAACTATTATCACTTTTATGATTTCAATATGATGTATGAATGGAATATTAAATTTTAAAACCTTTCTATCAAAAAAATATTTGTTCCATGATTTAAATAATGTTTTTTAAAATGTTATTTTAAATTTGGTAACCAAATATTGATTTTTGTGGACATAAGTTATATTTTATTCAAATTAAAAACTATTTATGAGTGTTTTCATTTAATGGTTTGGTGGGAAGGTTCCATTTTTTTCTTGATCTAAAATCCTAAAACAATCATTTTTTATTAAATTAGTAATAAAATTAATGGAAATCAAAAAATTTACATGATTTTCATGTAAAATGATTTTTAGAATCAATATGTGAAAATTTTTATAGAATTCCCCTGTTAGTTGTTTACATAAACAAAGTTTCATGGTAAAAATTTCAGTTCTGAAGTTTAGGTTAAATTGGGATTAAATGGGTTTAACTAAGAGATAAGGATTAAAATATTTTCAAAACTTGTATTAATATGATTCATTGACAGTGTTTCAACCCTATAAAATATTATCTATTAATTTACAGTTCCTCTATTAAACTTGACCATGAATGAGTCCTTTTAATATTTTCAAACATTGAATAATTACAAGATTGCCACTCACCTCACTTATAAAAGGTCACCAGTTGTACTATATTATTAACAACTATTGAGATACTTATATTGAAAAATCCCTAACCAAATCCATTCCAAACCTTCCTAACCATAACTTAGAGTCTCTAGTTACATAAAAAGATCAATCTAGAAGGCTTATATTTTAAGATTTACATGGTTTTCAGAAGAAGGGGAATAATTCTTAGCCGAGTATTTTTATTTTATTTCTTATTATAACTTCTTAAAATATTAGTTTACTAAATTAAAAAAATATATATCATCATCCTTAATATGCTAATGTTTTATTAAGATTATGGTACACCGCATTTTATCTCATTTTTTATCCTATAGAAATGAAAAAATTGCACATGCGTATGTGTGGACTACCACCACCACGAAGTGATGTGTTTGGTTTCTATTTATTGGATTTTATGGATAGATAAAATTATGCATAGAATTAATATATATGATAAATATGACATAATTATCTTTCTTTAATTATATTATATTAAATACCTTCTTAACCTTTAGGTATGTTGGAAATTAATAACAATGCTCTTGCCTATGTGTGGAATACCACTTCACATGGATGGTCATAAGGATAAAAATAATGAATCAATATATATTTTATAACATATTTATGATTCTTAAAAAGTAAAATATTATCTAATTTCTTTATTTTACATCCTATAAAAAATGAAAATTGTGATCATGCATATGTACAAACTACAATATCCATGAAACATAATCGTTTATTTTTCATGAACTATTTACATTTTTGGTTTTAAAAGTGTATATAAGTAATAAATATGATAATTTTAACATGTTTAAGGTTACAGATTTATTGAAACTATAAAATCTTTTTCCATGGTGAACGCACTAATGTTATTTTTTGGTTATAAATCGAATTATCAAAAAACATCCAACGCAAACTTAACCATTGTATTAAATAAATAAAATATGGTAAAAAATAAATAAAGATAATAATGATATTAGAATTAACATAAATAAGGATCTGAAGAATGTATAAAATTAATGTAATTTTACTATTCCAGAATTATAGAATGTATGAAGTTATACGAGACATAAGGTAATTTATTTTCTATTAAAATTTTGTTATAAACGTTTTAAACTATTTCTCATCCATATATATGTTATTTTAATTATTTCAATAATATTATTATTTAGGATTAAATAGTTTTTAAAGTAATTTTTTTCTATATTTTGTTTTATTTACAATGTTTTAAACTGTAATATTTTTAATTTTCAACGTATGGTGATTTTGTTACAAAAGTGAAAAAATGTTTTTTAACGTATATGAATTGACCACAATATTTAGACTTCATAGTCATTATTTTTTTATTATGATTCCTTATGATCTAAATTTTTTTCAAAGAAAAATACTTTCCTTAATATTTTGAAAATTTTTAGTTGTAAAATGTTTTTCTATAGAAAGAAAACTTTTTTCATTTTATATGATTACTGGAATTGTTTTTCCTTATGGGTTCAAATGATTTTTTAAGGGATTTATGATGAAAAATTGGAGTCTTATAAATTATTTGTTTATGATACAATACTTGAGTCATATAGATGATGATAGTTGAGCATGATATAGCTCATGATGATGGATTATCTTGATATAACTATCTAATGCATTGCGTTTTGATTTAGTCTTCGAATGAAACAATGAGAGAGATAACCAGGTAGGTTAATCCTGTATAATTAACTGGGATTTGGTTATTTTAACATGGTTTAAAAACAATTAAACATGGTTTATTGATATGATTATCTAAGATAAAAATATTATTCATGCAAGAAAAGAATTTTTGGAAATATTTTTCTTTCATGTGGTAAGAAAAGATAAAATTTGAAAGGATTTTTTCAAAGGAATGTTTTCTTGAGTTCTCACATACCTTCAAATAGATTAATGGTTTGTCCTATTCTTTCTAATAAGTTTCAAATTTTTTATTAGATAAATTATTGATTCTCACTAAAGGTAATTCTTTATTTATATTCCCATAGGTTTAGGAAAAAGGTAGTCATATTTTTGGCTTTTCTTGTTTTTTATTATATTTATGTAATTCTTTTATTTTTATATACCTTACTAATATTTGTTGTTATCATATTATGTTTTCATAAAAAAATCATAAGATCTATGGATAAGTATAAATTTTAGTAATGTCAAAATTTTGGATATGGTTAATTTACTTAAATGAAGCTAAAGTGTCATTAATGAAACATGGGTGCCAAATTAGTACTCAATTTTTATGAAAAAATGCAAACTTTTTGTAACTTTACACATTAATATTTATTTTTCCCATAATTATTTAAAACTATAAACCTAAAAGATCATGATAATGTAAAAATGAGACATTATATCCACTAATATCATATTTATGGGTTGTTAATATCAAGGGTTGTTATAGTTGGTATCATCGCATGGTTTAGATACCTTTTTAGGTTAAAAGATTGTCAAAAGACAGGTCAAAGAGTCACTAATTTATGGTTATATTATCATGAGATATATTTTTATGATTTCCATGTTTCTTTATCTAATATGCGATAATTCATAATAGTTTTATATAGAGGAAATATGGTAGCTGGGTTAAAAAGGAAACAAGAGTACGATAACCATATGAATCAGTAACTTTGAATGGTTGTAACACAATACATTGTGGTAGTGTTAATTCTATTAATTTAGGATAATAATGGTGATATCCATGATATAGAGTGACTTGATTCTATACAGAGGAACATGTCTATACTGCATCATATCATGAAACAGTGCCCTCCTGTATTCATTAGATCTTTCGAACTACTGAAATATAGAGGATGGATAGATGCATTGGAGAATATATTCCAAATTTTGGTATATATGAAACATCAAAAGGAAACTCTTTCTATCAGTTATTATGAAGGTGAAGAAGCTCAATGATGGTTTACAATTAATAATACTATAGAGAAAGATGATATATATTCTATATAGTGGATGACATTTAAATATATTTTTCTTGAGAAGAATATTCCTAATGTTATTTATATTGGAATGGAAAGAGAAATTTTGGAGTTGAAGTAATAGGAAGAAGACTCACTAGATGCCTATAAGGTTAATTTTACCATACTGGGAAGGTATTTAATGAATTTCATATTAGTCAATGAGAGATAAATTGGTAGATTTAATATATATGTCTAAAATAATGTTTAAAAATTGCATTGGCCTCTTTTGAATTTATAATTTATGAGGATGATTTTTATTGTGCTATGACAATTTATAAGAAGTTTTTTGACACTTATAAATATTATGATAATAAGAGTAAGAATCGGTCATGGTTGAAACAAATATAGAAGAAATCAACCAATAATAATAGAGGAAATCCCCCTATATGATCCAAATATATAAAAATAATTTAAAAAAATTTAGTAGGATTAGAAAATTGTTGTTGATGTATAAGAATCCGTCATTTGACTCTTGAATATAAAGAAAAGAGTTTTGATCAAACTTGTAATAGGAAATAGTTATTCAGTAATAGATGAGAGGTTTTAGTTACAATAAATCGGGCGATTATGCTAATGTATTCCCTGATTTAGTTACTTAATGAGGGAGGAATCAATACCAAAATCAGAAAGGTTTGGAAAATTATTTTTCTACTAGTATGTTAGATTTTGGATTATCAAATGAATTATTGTCAATTTCATTTATTATTTATTCAGATTATGATAATTTATTGTTTGATTTGGGATCCACCCAATCTTTGATATCTTGGATATTTGAAAGTAAAATGAATATACCATATGAAGAAAGGAAGTTAAAATTTTTGGTAAAAACACTTGGGGGTAGTTTAAAGGAAGAAATAATTTATATAAATCTTCCTATTATCATATTCAAAATGGTTTTCCCTATAAGCCTTGTTGTCTCTTCCATTGTATAGTTTGATATCATTTTGGGTATCAATTGGATATTATTTTATCCATATAATATTGATTGAATAACTAGAGAATTCATATTAAATTTTTAGATTGAGTTTCAATTCGTATATAAGAATGATTTTATACATATAATAACATATCAAGAAGCAGAGAAACTGAGAAACGTATTTATTTTAATGTTTTATTATACATATTATTAAAAATAAAATAAATTTTTTACTTAGTAATCTTTTAGTGATAAATAAATATATGGATTTACTTTTTGATGATTTTTCTAGTGTTATTCAAGATCAGGAGGGTGAATTTATTTTTTACTTAGTTTCTGATGTGAATAAAATTTCAAAATACCCTTATTGAATGGCTTTAGTTGAGTTATTGGAATTGAAAAATTTGTTACATGAGTTTCTCGATAAGGGTTTCATCATCCTTAGAACTTCACCTTGGTGTGCTTCTGTTTTGTTTTATAAAAGGAAGTATGGTTCCATGAGACTTTTCATTTATTATAGGGAACTGAATAACATCACTATTAAGAACAAGTATTTATTTCTACATATTGATTATTTGTTTTATTATCTCCACAAAGATCAATATTTTTCAGTGGCTGATATCTGGGTCAGTTATCATTAGTTAAGGTGAAATTGGAGGTCATTTTTAAGATATATTTTTTGTCCTAGGTACATTAATTATGATTTTGTGGTTATTCATTCTAGGTTAACAAACTCAACCATTGTATTTATGGATCTAATGAATAGAGTGTTCCATGGGTATATGGAGAGATTCTTGGTTTTGTTTATTGATGATATTCTACATTATTCTAAATGTTATGAGGAACATGAGAAATATAAATGTATTGTTTTGGAAACATTAAAATAAATGTAATTGAATAGAAAATTATGTTTATGTAAATTTTGGTTAAAAAATCAATCTTTTGGAATATTATCTCTAAATATGGCATATATATTGATACTTATAAAACTAAAGTAGTGGAAGAGTGTATAAGGCATGAAAATTTCACTAATATTCATAGTTTTTCTTGGATTAGAAGATTATTGCTGATGGTTTTTTGAAATTTTTTATCTATTATCAAGCTCATTAACCAAGTTAACTCAAAAAGGAGTAAAATTTATATATACATATGGATATGATAAATGTATCCAAGAATAGAAAATGAAAGTAGTTAGTGCTCTAGAGTTATCATTTTAAACAAAAAATGGTTAATTTGTTGTTTGTTATTATTCTTCACTGAAGGGACTTGGTTGTGTTGTGATATAGAATGATCAAGTTGCCAAGTGTGCTAGTTATCAACTATAACCCCATAACAAAAAAAGTATCCAACACATGAAATTGATATGGATACATTAGTTTTTAATTTTAAAAATTGGAGGTATCATATATATAAAGAAAAATGTAAAATACATATTCATCATAAAAAAAAATTAAAATATATATTCACTCAAAAAGAGTTGAACATTAGGTAGCGAAGGTGTCTAGAATTGATTAAGGAACATTATTGAACAATTCATTGTCAACCAGAAAAAGAAAACAAGGTACCTAATTTCTTGAGTCAAAATGAAAATAAATCATTAAATATTGTAAATATAGAAAATGAACCTTTAGTTAATGATTTAATGAATTTTAGACTAAAAATTGTGTAGGAAAAAAAATATTTTGTTTTGGATTAGGTATCAGTGAAATCATCTTTGTCATATATAATTATGTAGTCTCATAAAGAACATCATAGTTTTAAAGAAAGGGCAGGGTTAATCAAGAAGGGTAAGTTTCTTAAGTTTAATTTTGATAGAGAATGTTTTATCAGATCTTGATAGTGTTTACATGTTCTGATTGATTCCTAGTTAGAGAAAGAATTACTATGTGAACCTCACAACTCCATGTTTTATTTTCATCCTCAATGTACTAAGATTTATATACATATTTAGGCATATTATTGAAAGATGTTATGAAGAAATGTATTACTGATTTTAATAAGAAATTTCTAAATCTTCAATATGTTAAATCTTATTCTAAACTATCTAAGTAGATAATTCATCCTTTTCCAGTGTTTGAATGTAAATGAGAGAATATATCCTTGTATTTTGTCATGGTATTACCAAATAACTCTCAATGTAATACTGTTATTTGTTTTATTGTTAATTATTTAACTAAACTAGTGAATTTTATTTATATTCATGACATAATGCCTTGGGATTGATTTTCTTAATTTTATATTAAATTGATAACCATATTATATGTGGTCCATCTCTATAATTTATTTGATAATGATCCAAGATTTACCTCAAATTTTTATAAAGGAATCAAAAATTTATAGGTTACTAAATTAAATTTAAGTACAACATTTCATCTTCAATATGACGGATTTTTTGAATTAAAAATTATGACTTCAGAAGATATAATTTGTTATTGGTCAATTTTTTATAATGTAATTTGGGATAAATATATTTTATTTTAGGAATTTATTATAATAACATTTTTTATTCTAGTATATATATTACACCTTTTGAGGAATTATATGGAAGGTGGTGTTGAAATCTAGCATGGTAGGATAAAGTAAGTTAAAATAATTTTTCTGAATTTGGATTTTGTAGAAGAGATGGTTGAGATGGTAAAGATGATTCATCACCATATGGTAGAAGTTCAGAGTAGACAGAAGGGTTATGCAGGCAATAATAGGAAAAACCTTTATTTTGAGGTAGGTGATCATGTTTTTCTTAATGTATATACTTCGAAATGTTTTATAAATTTTTGGAAAAAGGGAAATTTAAGTCAATGGTTCATTAGACCCAATGAAATTTTGAAGAAATTGGGGTCAGTTGCTTATCGAGAAGCCTTACCTCTGAGTTTATCACATGTACATGATTCGCTTCATGTTTCTTTTTTATGAAAGTACATACCAGATGCATCTCATGTTTTGAGACTTGAGATGGTACAAATAGAAGAGAATATTTCCTATGAAGAAAATATTTTTCCGATTTTTTATCACAGAGAGAAGGTATTAATAAATCTGGTGATTCACTAGGTAAAGGTTTTATGGAAGAATCACATGATTGATGAAGCAACATGGGAATAAAAAAAATACAATGATGAATATAAGCCCCCACTTTTTTATGTAATGAGTAAATTCTAGAGGGAAAAATTTATAAATGGTAGAATAATGTGACCAATGAGTTAATTATATTAATTAATCAATCTTAAGATTTATATGTATTCATAATCATCAAAGTTTTATAAAATTTTCTTTGAAAATTTTCAGTTGAAAAAGGAATAGTTTTATTTAACTGTATCATTGTTTCCTGAACTATAATGTTTTTATTAAAAGATAAATTTATAAATTTTAGAAATTAAATTTTATAAAAGTGTATTTTTTTTATATCAAGATATCATATTTTCCTTTAGTTCATTTTTTGATATTTTATTTAAAAAATTTATTTTTGGGTAAATGGTGAAAATACCGATTTTTCCAAAAAACTACTACCTTTATGAAATTGTTATGATGGAAGCATAACTTAATAAATTTTAAAATAGTTATATTGAAAAAATATGTGTTTAAGTATTTTAAAAATTCTTTCAAAAAAATATTTTGAATTTTTTAACCCAAGATTGTCTTTTGTGAACATAAGTTATATTTTATTCAAATTAAAAACTATTTATAGTTTTTTGCATTTAATGGTATAGTTGAAAGGTTACAATATATTTTGTATTGATACAAATGTCTAAAAAACGTTATTTTTAATTAAATAACCTAAAAATTCATGTAAATAAACGTTTTAATTATATTTAAATGTAAAATGATTTTTACACTTAAATCAGGCATTTTCCTGCAAACTGTTTTTCCTGAATTTTGTGTTCTTATATAAAAAGTAAATTTTTCTATCTAAATAATATGAATATTATAAAATGGGTTACATATTTGGAATCATAATATCCATATTTAGTTATAATTCTACTTTAATTTTGGTTACATAAATAATTTATCATGGAAAAAATTTAACTTATCACAGTTAAGGTTAAATTGGGTTTAAAGGGGTCTAAATAAGAGATTGGGCTCAAAATTTCTTAAAAAATTATCTAACTTTGATTGGTTGATTTTTTTAAACCCTATAAAATATTTTTTTTTCTTTTTTTACCTTTTTCTAATTTAAGTTGAATGTTACCTTTTTGTATTTTAAAGCCTTCAATAACTGTAAGAGTTCTACTTCCCTAAATTATAAATGGGAATCATTTATGTTATATTATTCACACATCTTGATCCAATTAGTTTTGAACAATTAATAACCAAATCACATCCCAAATTTCCTCCCCACTACATAGATTCTTTTTTATCACCAAAATTTTAAATTATAAGGCTTAAGGTGTAAGATAAATGCGACTTTCTAAAGTGGTGGTATAATTCTTAATAGAGTATTTTAATTTTACTTCTTATTACACCTCAATTAAATCTTATTTATCCATGATGATATAATAATATATGTGTATTAAATATATTTAAATTTTTTTATTATTATGTTATAACTCTTTCTCATCTCAATTTCAATTATATGGAAATGAAAACATCGCTCGTGTGTACGTGAAGATTACCACCTTCACAAAGCAATGTGTTTTGTTTGACATCACCAGATTATATGAATGGTTAAATTGATTACTAAAATGAATATATATGATATTTTTTACATAATTATGATTCTTTAAAGACAATATATTACTTTCCTTCATAACCTTTCCTTAATTAGAAATTGATAACGCCGCTCGCGTGTACGTATGGACTTCCTTCTTCATGAAACGATGTGGCCCATTTTTCATGACTGCATTACATAGTTGGTTTTTAAAGTGTTTTTATTGTATAAATACGATAATTATAAAATTCATAAGATTATAGAGTTATTTAAACTATAAACGCTTTGACCACGGTCAATGCACCATCATTATTTTGAGGTTTTAAACTGAACTACCCAAACACATCCAACGTGAACATAACCATTTTGGAAACTAAATATAACATGGTAATTAATAAAATGAATAGAATAATGATTGTGGAATGAAATTGAGAAATGTTCTTATGAACATAGAAAACTAGAATATTTTTATTATTAATAGTTTAGAGAATGTATAAGTCTAGAAACGACTTAATGTAAAGAATTTTCTTTTAAAACATTGTTTCAGTTGTTTTAAACTCTTTATACTCCATATTTGTGGTTATTTAAATATTACAAGGGTATAATTATTTATGATTAAAATGTTCTTAAAGTAATTTTTGAACTAAATTTTACTTTCCTTACAATGTTTTAAAAAGAAATAATTTCTAGTTTTCCAAATGGGTTATTTTAAACTTTTTAAACAAGAGGCCAAAAATAATCTTTTCAACATATAAATTTTGAACATTTTTTACCACCATAATACCCATTACTAATTTTAATGATTCCATTATAATTAATTATGGTTATTTTCAATGAAAATATTTTTTTAATACTTATAAATTTTTTAGTTTTATAATTTTTTCTATGGAAACAGAGAATTTTTATCCCCATTATGAGATAATTGGATGTGTTTTTCTTATGGGTTCAAACGTTTTTAATGGTTTTATGATGAAAAAGTGAAATCTTACAATTTATTTATTCACAATATGGCACTATAGATTTATATATTATGATGTGTTCTCCTGATATAGCTCACAATGATAGGTGAGACTGATATAATTCTCTAATACATTGGGTAATGATTTTGTATTCGAAGGTGAAAATGAGTGAGATAAACAGGTAGGATAATTCTACAGAATTAAATGGTATTCTGATATTCTAAAACTAGTTAAAGATGAATGAAAATAGGTTATGAATATGATTCTCTAGGATACCTATATTATTCTTATTATAAAAGGGTTTTAATTGGAATATATTGATATGATGATCTATGTAAACTTTAATGGTGAATGTTTTGTCTTTCAAAGAAATGTTTTCATGAGTTCCTACATTCCTCATGACACCATCATGTGTTTTACAATTATTTATAATGATTTTCTTATGTTTTCTCTGAGAAAATATTTGTTTTTCATTGTGTAAATTTTTTATTTATGTGCTTAATGTTTTATAATGAAAAAGATAGTCATTTTCATGGGTTTTCATATTTTTCACTAGATTAAGAGGACACATTTATTTTTATATCCCATAATAAGATTTTTTCCTCATCCTAGGTTTTAACATTTTTTTCATAGTATATAAGGATTAGTGTAAAGTTTATAATGGTTAATATTTCCACAATGGAGACTCATATTAAATGAAGCTAATGTGTCCAGAATGAACCAAGTGTGAAAAATCAATGCCCCATTTTTGTAAAAAAATGTACACTGTGTGGAAGTGTACACTTTTTAGTCTAATAATTTCATCTATTTCTATAAAACTCTAAACCTAAAATATCATGGGAATATAAAAAATTTAATTTCTTACTACTAAAGTCATATTTTTGTGTTTTTAATATAATTGTTTTATATTATAGGTATGATCAATTTATCATATAGCTTAGTTACTTATTTGTTTGATTTTGGATCTTCACAATCCTTTTTTTCACCTACTCTGGTCTGCATATTTGGACTAGAGGCGGAGAGGCTTCCAATTCCACAAGAGTTATCCACACCAGTTAAAGGTCAAAATTATTTTTTGATGTGTTATAGGGATGTAGATTAATGATGGGGTAACCTTAGTCAGTGGGGAGTTTATTCTTATTGATAGTTCTACCATATGTTGTCATCCTTGGAATGGATTGTGTGAATTTTGTGTGTGTATTCATTGATTTTTTTGGAGGTTATTCATTTTTTTACATGGAGGGATAAAGAGTTGTTTCAATTTGGAATATGTGTTGTTGGATGGGTGACATGAATGAAGAGACACTTTTATCTCAGTTGGTGGAGATTTATATGGAGACCCAAGTAGTGGAGGCCCCCTGAGTTATTGAGGTGTGCATAAATGTTTTCTCAGATTAGGATGTGAAAAAATCCCCTAAATGAAATGTTTAGTTTTGTATATAGTTATAACTTGGGACTCTTCAATTTATATAGATCGTTATCATATGAAACCCATTGAGCTACATGAACATAGACTCTAGATCGATAATTTTTAGAAGAATAGATTCATTCAACTCAGTCTAGCACCTTGGTGTGGCCTAGTTATTTTCACCATGAAGGAGAACTGTATTATGAGGCTATGAATAAACTACTAGAAGTTGTTTTAGTTGATGCTAAAGTAACATTACCCTATTAATATAATATATGATCTCTTTGACCAACTAAATAGGGAAAGTTGGTTCACAAGGATCAATCAATGGTCTAGATGTCACTAAATGAGGTTGAAGGAGGAAGAAATTACAATTACTACTTTCTAATATAGGTATGGACACTTTGAGTTTGTGGACATTTCATTTTGTGTCATGAACACATAAAATATTTCCACAAGTCTCATGAACTCTGCATTCCATGAGTTCCAAGAATTTGTCATAGGTTTATAGATCCCTTGGCCTAACGATATATTATTTATGGTTTGTGACTAAATTTGATTAGATTGTATCCCTGATTTCAACCATGACCAGGAAAGTAAAGTCTTTCATCTAGAGTAATCAGTGTCAGACATATTTTTACTAACTGAAGGAGAGATTGATCAGTGCCTATATTCCCATGTTTTCGGAGGAAGGGGTGATGTATGAGGTTTTTTATGATTCTTTATGTCTAGGATCAGGATGCATCTTGATGTAGAAAATGGAAATGATATCTTATGAGTCTAAGAAATTGTGTCCCAATGAGTGTAACTATACCACTCACGATCTAAAGTTACCAATAGAAGTTTTTCTCTAAATTGATGGTGACATTAAATTTTTAGTTAATAGATTCTAGTCTTTACTGGCCAAAATATTCTATGGTATTTCTTATATTATCAGTATTTGAACTTGAATTAGCGTAGGTGGATAAATTATCTACATGATTAAAATTTTGAGGTCTCATAGACCCTAGGAAATTGAAATGTAGTCACTGATGTGCTAAGACAGAAGTCACTAGAAGATGTTGTTTATGTGTTTGGGGATGTTTCGAAAGGGATGAAAGATATTCTAGTGATACATCTCAATGTGGATGAATTCAGTGTCATAGGTTTCTTCTATTAGATGAAAGTGGGATAGTATCTTTTGTATATGGTGTAAGAGTCTTGGTGGGGAGAATCAGAGGTGAAGTGATGCATGACCATGTCAGTCAAGCTGATGCTTCAAAGGGGTAGTTTGAGGATGTTAATAATCTGAGGTTTTGTTTAGGGATACTATTTATTCCATTGGCCTTCTGTGAGGTAGTTATCTAAGAGTCTCAATAATCCAACATAGAAGTGCATCTATGTATATCCTAGATGTTGAAGTTTCTAAGGATCAGTTAGGTACCACTGAGAGGGGGTTGAATCAATGGTACACTCTTTTAAAAATTCTTTCTTTTTAATCTAACCTCGGTGGCTGATTCAAGTATCAATAAATCATAATTTAATCTTTTACTCTCCCAAAAAGAAAAAATAAAAATAAATAACAACATAGAGGTATTTTTTAAAAGGTTCGGTACTAATACCTATGTTCTTATTGTAATCAGTTATACTCCCTAGTTTTATATTCTTTACTATATGTACATGGTTGCAACATGGGAAAGTTCCATTCCCATCAATACTAAGTCCCAAAATGTTTCAATCTAGAGTTCCACTAGGGTTTACAAGTACCTAACTACACTAGTGACTCCTAATTCCTATAGGAGGATCTTTATAATGCATCCCATAGTATTTCCAGCATCCCACCAGCCAACTCTAGAGTTCCACTGGATACTTATTCTACTTCAAAGTCCCACTGAAGGCTTTCACAATTTTGAGTCAGAAAAGATAAGATACTCTAATAGAATATCTATTTAAAATTTATAATATTTCAAATCTAAATTGATATGATTTAGTTCTCTAGAAAAAATTTTTTCACCTGGCCTTATTAGAAAAAATAATCAAGAATTTCAGAAAATGATAAAAAACTATATGATCTTTTTCACTATCCACTAATCTTAAAATGATTTAAACTTCACTCAATTCAAAAAAAAACTCAAGAATATGTCTGCTGAATTATTTACAAGATTTATTCTCAAAAATCACTACTTACTATATACATGCAATTTATTTTGCATGTGAATTCTCTATCACCATTCATGTATAATAAAATTTATGATCTTCTAAACATTTCCTTCTTCACTACCACTTAAAATGTATACTACCTAAGAAAATATATAGTCTTTTAAAAAATTCATCATGTAATTACCTCATATGAAAAACACAACTCTTCACTCTTAATTTGCATAATTATATTTCACCAACCACCGTGTCTTTGTGAAAAATAGAATGCACACACTATTCATAATATATTTTGTTCAAGCTTCTCACCCTGTCTTCTTTAAAAACTGAATACAAACCCACTATTAAATTATTGTTGGGAAATATGATAGATTAAATTCATGAGAATATATAATATTATTCCATTTTTACTTCTCATAAGTGCTTCTTCATGTAACACACTTTTCATTAATAATCCTTCCTAGTTTCTTTACAGAACACCCGCAAAGCCACTGTTTCTTCATTCAACTTAAAAAAGTAACCACAAGAACTTCACATGAGAAACACCTTATGCATGAATATTATTTGATTCATAGATTTTATTACAGATAATGTATCATAATTTACATTTTTCATGTTCTTATTTGCATAGAATTTTACAAAATTCTTCTATCTTCTTCACAAATTAGGTTCATGGAAACTCAAACAAACATCATTTGACCATGTATGTGGAACATGAATGCATGAAAATTTCTTTGAAAATATATAACACATGATCTACTCTATTCTATCATAATAAATTATTGAATTTGTGAGAAAACTCAACACAAAAATTGAGTACCAGGAGGTATTTATATGAAAAAAACTCCAACTAAGAGATCAAATTTTTTTGAGAGTCATCCATTGCAGTAGCTCACTTCCTTTGCATTGTTTAAAACAAAATAACATTGTCTTCAAAAAAAATATCAATACACTAAATATCAATGTTTTTATCTTCATTAAAACATGAAAAAATAGTGTCATGTGATTTAAATCTCATTGGAATCATCAGAACACTTAAATGAGGCTTAGAATCTTTGATTTGATTGAAAATCAATATTGTATATAGATCTAGACACACTATATTATTGGATGAAGGTAAGAGAAAGAAAATGATCCCAGTTAGGTGATCGAATGGTTGGGATAAAATCATCAGATGACATATATTACTTCCACGCTTTTAAAATTGTATGAACAATGACTATGAAAATCAATCCTACATAGAATCAAGAATCAGTTGAGCACCACTTTATATTATAAACTATGGAGTGGACTTGATAGAAATGGTTACCAAATTCTCACTACTCCTACTAGCACTTCCCCATGCCCACGCCCTTCTCTATCATCATGTTTCCCCATATAGTGGTCGTTGCTGCCCCCATGCACCTCTATGTAGGCATATTATGAATGTATTCTCCTGCCACCATGTTGGACCTGTTAGTGGTAGACTTCCAATCTAATAAGTGGACACATTCCCCAAATATGTCTTGTATGTTGTTCAATTTTTGGTTATACTATCCCATTGAGAAAAATTTTCCATATTCAATAAAAATTCTCAATACAACATAAAATCTCAATTTCCTTCTAAATCATTTTAATTCTTATTTATTACATGTTGAGATCAATGTGACGCTATCAATAACACTTACACATGTCTTAAAAACTAATACTAGCTTTACAAACATCACATTTATGTTTGATAATATATTCATAACCATCTTCATCATTAATTTAGTAAAGATGACATATTGATATCAACTCCATATCAAATCCAATCATCATTATTGACAAAAAATGCAATTCATATCAATGGACACATTAATCTTCCCCTTTTAATTTTTTGTCATCACTACCAAACAATGGTAAGCTCGATATTTTATTAAAAAACACCCCATAATCCTTTTCATCAAAAATAATTTCAAATATTTTTGGGTTAAGTATTTGAAAACAGGGAAGAGTGGTTTTCAAATTATGTTCAAGGATTTCAGAATCACTAATTTTCAATTTATTGTACACTTCCAACCTATTCTAAATTTCAAGATTAGCTTCAGGATTTAAAATCTCCAATAATATGGGTGAATGGT
The DNA here is from genome assembly GCA_963277665.1 of Viscum album. Lineage (NCBI taxonomy): Eukaryota > Viridiplantae > Streptophyta > Magnoliopsida > Santalales > Viscaceae > Viscum > Viscum album. The sequence continues at coordinate 1,872,409,833 of OY728150.1, read as the reverse complement.
TTTTGACATTTGATTTTTCATTTTATATCTTCTCCTCAACTTGAGAAATCACATTCTGAAAGCTCCTATAATAGTGAAACTATTCAAAGCTAGAAACCACGTACAAAATGGGGAATTCCTCTTCAATCTAATTTAGTTATTTATCAAAATTTTCTAACTCAAATATATTTTTGTTTTTGACATATACTAATATTGATCATTTCTTCATTCAAGGACCTGGTTATTTCCACATTTTATTCTTTATCAATTTTAGATTCTGCAAAAATACTAGATTGTTCTTCCATAATCTTAACCACACTATCCACTGTACATTTATCACCAGAAGTTCGAAAATTTTAATAAAAAATCCACTATAAACTATGTACAAAGAATTTATTTTATATTTTCTTTTAAAAATATGAAAAATGATTATGAGACAATGATTTTATTAATCTGAATGAAATAAGTAATGTGTTGATTAAACAAAGACAACATAAAAATTGTTCAAGAAGAAGCACCAGAAAAATCATCAAGATATGTACCCAAGAAATGATAATAATAATGGTTGAATGTATTTCCTATTCACTAAGTGCTAATTAAATTTTTTTACCGTGAAAAATTATTGGATTAATCTTCTCTTCTAGAAGATTGAACACACAGTAGAAAGAAACATGAAGTTTTCCACTTCAAGAATCGTCATACAATAAGAGAATTTGAAGAATGTCAAATAGAAATACTCTTGCCAAAAATTTATTATGTTTTTGTAATTAATGTTTTAATAATTTCATCCTTGATCAATCTAGTCGAAAGATCATAGAGTTTTGAAACAAAAAACCAATGGTGCGAAACAATTTTAGTTTTAAGAATCAGAATCAACCTCACTATTCAAATATGATTCTTTGGTGAAATAATTTAGCAAAGAAGGTAAAAAATAATAACCAAAAAAATTAAATATCCTGATCACAATAATATAACACACAAAACATATCAAGATTAATTCAAGAAAAATACCCAATTAAAATACAATCTAGAAAGAATTTTAAAAATAATGAATAATAATTATCTCTTGGGAAAATGGTCATGGTGATGAAAGGGTGTTTCTCTACTCCTAGTTTGATTTTCTACCTCTCATCTCCATCCTGTCGAATCAAGAATGTGATATTATATCTTCTATCAAATACTTCTTAATTTAAGTACTATGTTGTCCACCAGCTGGTCACCAGCATCACACACCGTCTTCAGTCGGTCATGTTTAAATCACCAGACAAGTGACCGATACTTGTGCTCCTCCCATCAAATTAGAAAAGCTATTCTATCTAGAAATGATCAATAGTTGCAATCTGGTTGCCTTCCTTCTTGATTGTGCAAATTAAAATAGAGTATATTAAATTTTTAATTAGTCGTTTATAACTTTTATAAAAAATAAGTATAATATTACAATTATATAAAAAATAATAAAAAATAAACTTATAATAATTTTTATAAAAGTAACATTAATATTTATAATAGAAATTATTAATACAAATAAACATTAACAAATAAATTTATATAAAATTTTAATTATATAATTTATACATATAAAAAGACAAATATATGATTAATTTTTCTTAATTATAATTTTTAGTTTTAAATATAAAATAATTACGTTGAGATATTAACATTTTAATATTTAATTTACTATAATATTATAATATTTATTTATTATTATATTGCTGTAAATATAAATAAAAATATATAAAAATAATCAATTCTATTATTCTTAAAATAAATTTATATTATCAGATAAAAATAAAAATATTATATTATATTATTATGTTTATGAAATTATATTTAATTAAATTTGTTTATAATTTTTATTAATTTTATTTTTTATTTTTATCCTTACTCTCTTTCTTCCTCCAAAAGGAGTGTACTTAGCTTCATCCCTCTCATTCATGGAAAGAAATCCACTTCACTTGTTGGAAACTCCCCTTCAAGCATCCACGATGGAGGATCCTAGCGGCTTTATATTTCTTTAGACAAATTCGATACTCAGATGATGACACCCTTCTGACGGCGGAGTCAGGATTTTCCAGATCTACATCCTTGGAAGCTGGAGCTCTGAAAAGAATATGACTCTACATCTATAGTGATAATTCATCTGGAGGTAGATAGATCACAGAGGTTAGAAGTTTGGTGGTGATATATTGAAATCAGGTATGGGATTCTCTAATGTATGGTCTCAGCTTCTTTATCTCTGGGGATGCATAAGACTTCTCCATATCTAAGGAGCAGGTTGGACTCGTTCTTCAATAAGGTAATCATATATGGTTTGATATTTAAAAATCTAGACCAGATCGGTGGTGAGACATATGTGGGAGGCTTGTTTGGATTTGTCAGAGTCACCGGTCGAGCAATGATGGGTCTCGATTTGATGGCGGTGAGGAGGTTCAGTGGTGGCTGACATTGGTCGACGGTGGGTACTCTGCCAATGGTGGGTAGCATCAGTAGTGATTCACCCCAATGGTGGGTTGCAAGGTAATGATAGGTGCGAGTGATGTTGGGTAAGTAGGGGAGAAGGAAATTGTGGGTAAAGGGTTGCTGTCGGCGGAGAGTAATTATGGCGGGGGGAAAACATGGGAGAAGCCAACAATGGGGTGATTTAAAGATAGGGTTTTTTAATGGGTTTAGGGTGAATATATTTAGGGAAATAGGTTTATTAAGCACCACTCCAAGTGGCTCTTTGGTATAAAACCCCAAAGTGCCACTTGAAGTGGCGCTTTAGTTTTTTTCCACCTGATTACCCATTATATATGTTTATAATAAATGTATAATTATAATATAATTATAAATATAAATATATTTACATATAAATAATAAATAAATTTATATTTATAAATCTGTATTTAGGATTATATTTTTAAATACATATATATATATATACAATAATAATTAACTATATATAATATGATTATATTTAAATATAAATAAATCTAAGGAATTGTAATTATGTATTTATAAATATAATTTTAAATATATAATTATAAATATGGATCTACTTATTTAAATATATATTTACAAATATAAATACAATAGTATAAACATTTATAATTAATAAATATAATTATGTATATATATAATTAAAATATATATTTATAAATATATTTATATTTATATAAATATTTATAAATAAAAAATATATATACAATTATAAATACTTATAAATACTTATATATTTATTAATAAATAAACACTTATAATTATATATTTATTTATAAATTATTAATAAATAAATACGTCTATAATTATAATTAACACTTATTAATTATTTATAGTTATTAATTATTTATACTTATTAATTATAGATACATATTAATTATACTTATTAATTAAAAAACTTATTAATTATACTTATTAATAAGTATAAATAATTAATAAGTATAAAATAACAAAGCGCCACTTCAAGTGGTGTTATGTGTTTGTGTTTTTTTGGACAATTTTGTGTATGTTTTATTTATATATTTAAATATAAAATATATTTGTAATTATATAGTTATAAACCTATATTTATAGATAAATATTTATAATTATAAAATTATAAATATATTTACAAATATATAATTTTGAAAATATTTGTTACATATATATTTAAAATTTATTTATAAATATATTTTATGACAACCCAGCTTTTTATTACAACTTAAGCATGATTTATTACATAAAACTTCACTTGATACAACAAAGAAGATCGAGAGGTTTAGTGTATTTGGGGCTTAGGATCATTACATAAAAACTTTAAACTTGAAATAAAACATCTTTATTGAAAACTTCCTTCACATGACCACTAAATTCCTTCGTACTTAGCATTGCATGGGATAACCTGAGGACATGCATAAGAAAAGGGTGAGCTATAAAGCCCAGTAAGGGAGTACACAATGAATAACATGAGGAGTACAATACATGTTAGGAAATAGGAATGTCAATAGAGCATTAGAGTAACATGAACATAAAGGCATGATAAAACATGATTACCATAACATGGAAATGTGGCAACAACACTTAACATTGAATTAGCATGAGCCAAGGCTCATTGCACATGGATCATGCGTAACCCCTCATTGCACTTGAAGCACGAGTAAACCCTCGTTGCACTTGAATTAGCATGAGTAAACACTCATTGCACATGACGTATCATGATACTATAATTTACCCAATGCATTGGAGCTCTATAAAGGGCGCACCCTTCTTAAACATTTCATTTCATGCATAAGTGTGCCACATGGATCATAAAACATGGATTCATAAAACATAATCATTTATTCCACGACAAAGGAATGTGGAATTCATACATGAAACATTATAATCAATAAGTAAATGTGCAATAAGGTGAATACCCTTGATGGAGAAATGGACATGGTATTCACTACACAATGATATTGGCTTAGAAAATCGGTGTGATTTCGGCAGCGTAACGGCGTGACATAAGAAATCATAAAAAGGTTGATGAGAGAGAAAGGGGTTCCTCATCATATTTACATGTAATGGACAGTAAGGAGGTCATATAGATACATGTCCCAACAATTGAAAAGGAATTTAGATTCATGATACAAAAGTATTGCTTGAATATAAAAGAGGAGAAAAAGGTTTCTTTGGGAATTTCGGCATAGTAACAGGTGTACATTGGAGGATTTTATTGAGAGAGAAAGGGGTCTCCCATCATTCAAACAATAATAGGGAAGTATGGGAGAGGTGTGAAACCATACCCCAACCTTCATAATTTAAATTAAAAGGGCAATACAACTTAAAGAAAATTGACAAAAATGAGAAAGGAAGAAAAAACCCTTACTTGGAAGTGTGCTTCCAAAGGCTAGAGAGAGGCTTGTGAGAGGATTCCTGGGAGATTGGGGAACCTTGAGAGGATTCTAGAGAGAGTAGGGCAGAGGTTGGACGAACTTCAAGGGCTTTGAGTGAGGAGGAAGTGGGAGCTTGTGTGGGTTTATATAGGAAAGGTGAGAGAATTCTTTATTATTTAGGTTTGGGACCCCTTATATTAAAATAATCCAAACCACAAACCATCCCATGGTAGTTGCCCATGGTTTCTCGAAAAGGAAAGAGGAAAAAAATATTTTACATGGCCAAGGTCCGAACTTATTAAAAAATTAGGGTTGCTTATGTGGAGGTGAGTCACACTCCCATGGAAATTAATTTAAAAAGGCAAAGTGCTGAATAAGTCTTGAGGGCTCCATTAATGCTTTGAAAAGTTAGTCAAACAAACCCAAAACCTCATTATTTTAATGATAAAACACATTTTGGCCGAACATAAGGATTATGGTATTTTATTACATCAGCATTGGGTCATTATGATGTCATAAAACACATTATATATTTAAATGGTATTTAATTTTTACCCAAAATTTTGACTGTCTCAGAAAATTATAACAATTTCATCGTTGGATAATTTCGACGTTCTGATTCCAAAAATAATATTTAGTTTATCTAAATAATTTTCTAAATATGTGAATTTTCACTTTTAAAATAAAAACCGACATTTATCAAAAATTCACGGGGTTTGACAGAAATGGCTTTCAAACCTTAATAAAAATTTTAATTGCATTCATAAAATTATAAGATCATTATATTTAATAAAAATTAATTTAATATTAATAATAATATTTTATTAAAATATTATTTAACTCAAAAAAATCCTTTAATTTAATAAAATATAATTATAAATAAATAATAACTAAAAACACCATTTGTACTTTAAAAACTAATTATAATGTATCAAAAATGGCTAGAAATTATATTCATTATTATATAAAAAAATAATGCACATGAACATATAACTACATATTTGTTACATAACCCCTTAAAATAGACGCATAAGACCTAAGGGTAAGGTGTGCGATGGTGACAGACTCTTGGGGCGGCTCGGACAACATCGCTCGAGTGGTAATTTCAATCAACTTCCATTTTTCCTGTAGACGATCACGTTCGAGCTTGATTTGATGAAGCTCAGCTTGGGCTTGGTCAAGGGAAAAGCCCAAAGACGCCACCTCTTTTCCGAGCTCTGACAAATGGGCTTCGTAAGGGGAAATTCTACTGGATGAGGCCATCGCTTCGTTTGCCTGAGTAGAAATGGGTTCGTTAAAGCCTTATATTTATACTACTCAGATGATCACTGTTCAACGACTATAAAAGTAACGGTCACAAATCTTAATGTAAAACTAATGAAGTTGTCATCTTATAAAAACATTTTTCATAAGGAAACATTTAAATGGATCAAGAGGGATTTTCTATTAATGAAACTTTGGGTCGTTACAATATTCCCCCCTTAAGAAATTTCGCCCTCGAAATTTTCCTTTTCCCACACTAAAACAAATGTGGGTAACTCAGCTTCATCATATCCTCCGACTCCCATGTTTCTTCTTCAAACTTGTGGTTTCTCCACAACACCTTGATGAGGGGCATTGTCTTATTTCGTAGAACTTTTTCTCTATGATCTAAGATCTTCACTGGTTGCTCCTCATAAGAAAGATCATCTTCCAATTGTACCACCTCGGAAGAGAGTACATGTGAAGGGTCCGGTATGTACTTCCTTAAGAGGGATACATGAAATACATCATTCACCTTGTCCATAGTAGGTGGAAGTGCTAGTCGATAGGCCACAACCCCAACACGATAAAGAATCTCGAAGGGGCCGATGTACCTTGGACTTAACTTCCCTTTCTTTCCAAACCTCATGACCTTCTTCCACGGAGATATGCGTAAAAAAAACATGTCTCCGACATTAAACTCAAGGTGTCATCGACGATTATCTGCATAACTCTTCTGTCGACTTTGGGATGCCTTGATATGCTGATGAATGGTTTTCACCTTCTCCACCATTTCTTATACCATTTCTTGTCCAAGCAGCTTACGTTCACCGACCTCATCCCAACATGCTGGTGTTCTACACCTTTTCCCATACAGGGCTTCATATGGTGCCATTTGGATGCTCGAGTGGAAACTATTATTATAAGAGAACTCAACCAGAGGAAGATGTTGATCCCATCCTCCTTTAAAGTCCATTGAGAACGCTCTCAACATATCCTCAAGTGTTTGGATAGTCCGCTCGGATTGGCTATCAGTTTGAGGATGATAGGCCATACGGAAGTTCAGTTCAGTATTCAGAGCATGTTGAAGACTCTTCCAAAACTTAGAGGTAAATCTTGGATCTCGGTCAGACACAATAGATAGTGGTACTCCATGCAACCGTACCACTTCCCTGATATATATCTGTGCCAGTTGATCCAAAGAGAAATCCTCTCGAATAGCAATGAAGTGTGCAGTCTTTGTAAGAAGATCCACAACAACCCAGATTGCATTGTTGCCTTTGGATGTCCTTGGAAGTCAAGTGAAAAAGTCTATGGTGATGTTCTCCCATTTCCATTCTGGTATGGGCAATGTTTGCATCATCCCCTTAGACTTCTGCCTCTCTGCCTTCACTTGCTGACACACCAGGCACTTTGATGTATATTCAGCGATCTCCTTCTTCATATTATCCCACCAAAAGTTTTCTCGGAGATCTCGATACATCTTTGTGCACCCTAGGTGAATAGAGAAATTTGAACTATGTGCATCATCCAAAAGTTCCTTCTTCAGCTCCGAACATTATGGAACACATAGTCTTTTCCCAAACCACACAATTCCTTCTTCATTAACATTAAACTCTGAGGATTTTCCCTTTTTGATAGCTTCCACTTTTTCTTAGATTCCCGCATCATCCTTTTGAGCATCCTTTAACCTTTCCAAAAGAGATGGTTGAGCAATCATTTGTGAAAGGATTGATGATGTTCCCTTCTTTATGATTCCCACATCCATCTTCATCAAGTCTAAGAAGATTGGATCCTTTTCAATTCTCATCATTGATAGAATCGTTGGATCCTTTCTACTTAGGGCATCCGCCACCTTGTTCGCCTTCCCAGGGTGGTAATTTATTGAACAGTCATAATCCTTAATGAGCTCTATCCATATTCTCTGGCGCATATTAATCTCTTTCTATGTGAATATATATTTAAGACTCTTGTGGTCAGTATATATCTCACATTTCTCTCCATAGAGATAATGCCGCCAGATTTTCAAGGCAAAGATCACCGCCGCCAACTCCAGATCATGCGTTAGATAGTTTCGCTCATGGATTTTCAACTGTCTTGAGGCATAGGATATCACTTTATCATTCTGCATCAGCACACATCCTAAGCCCTTCTTCGAAGCATCACTGAATACCACAAAAAGCTCCCCACTTGTGGGTAAAGTGAGCACGGGTGCAGTGATAAGCCTCCTTTTCAACTCCTTGAAGCTTTCTTCACATTAATCACTCCAAGAAAACTTTACTCCCTTTCGAGTTAGCTTGGTAAGAGGGTTGGACAATCGTGAGAAATTTCTCACAAATCGTCGATAATATCCATCTAACCCCAAGAAGCTACGGATATCAGTTACCGATGTTGGCCTCGTCCATCCCTCAATTGCATCTGTTTTGGAGGGGTCCACAGTTATCCCATTGCTTGTGATGATATGGCCCAAGAATGAGACTTCCTTCAACCAAAACTCACACTTGCTGTACTTTGCATAGAGCTTCTCCTTGCGCAAAGTCTCTAGTACAGTTTTTAAATGCTCCTCATGGTGCTCCTTGGTTTTGGAGTATATTAGAATATCATCTATAAAGACTACCACAAATTTGTCAAGGTAATCTCTAAAGACTCTATTCATCAAGTCCATGAATATTTCTGGATCATTGTTGAGTCCAAAAGGCATTACTATGAATTCATAGTGCCCGTACCTTGTACGAAAAGTAGTCTTGGGGATATCTTCCTTCTTCACCCTTACTTGATAATATCCCGACCGCAAGTCCACCTTGGAGAAGTATTGTGCTCCACACAGCTGATCAAACAAGTCATTGATTTTTGGGAGAGGATACATGTTCTTTATCGTTATTTTTTGAAGTTCACGATAATCGATTCAATGCCGCATTGACCCATCCTTCTTCTTGACGAAGAGGACTGGTGCACCCCATGGTGATGCACTTGGCCGTATAAACCCTTTATCCAGATTCTCCTGTAGTTGTTTCTTCAGCTCTTCAAGCTCAACAACAGCCATTCTATATGGAGTCTTGGATATTGGTAGCGCCCCAGGTATAAGTTCAATTGAGAACTCAACATCTCTTCTTGGAGGAAGACCAGGAAGTTCCTCGGGAAATACTTCAACGAATTCCCTCACAATAGGCATTTCTTCAAGGGTGGCTTCTTCCTTGGACTCAATCATCTGAGCCAGATATGTGTGCTCATAATGCAGTAATATCCATGCTTGAGATGATGGAGCTAAAGGAGATTCATCTTCCTCCTGACACTTGTAAAGAATCGGGGGTCGATTCTCCATATGGAATGTGATTTCCCTCTCCTGACAATTTATGTTGGCTCTATATAAGGAAAGTCAATCCATGCCAAGAATTGCATCAAATTCCACCAAAGGGAGTATGACGAGGTTCGCTGGGAAATTCAATCCACAGATTATAACAGGGGAGGACTTATATTCATGGGATTCAATGATTGCACCACCGACATCATTACTTACAGGATTTGTGGTGGTGCTGGGATTGTTCTACTAAACATTCGAGATATAAAGGAATGCGTAGAACCTGAATCAGAAAGTACATTCGCTATTCTTGAATGAATAACTAGCATACCTGTCACCACTTCGTTGTCGAGGTTCACTTCGGTAGAAGTGATGGAAAATGCTCTTCCTTGCTATCTTGGAGGTTGTTGGTTGCCTCCGATAACCCTTGGATTAGGGCACTGATTCGCAAAATGACCCGGTTCTTTGCATTTGTAGCATTGAACAACGCGTTGAGGTTCGAACGGAGCATTCCTCTCCTCCATTGCAGCCTCGGGTCCTTCTTGCCGACAGTTAATAGCTAGGTGCCCTTCTCTTCCACACCTAAAGCATTTTCTCGTCCCCCTAAGGCAATTTCCAGGGTGCTTCTTTCCACACTTTTGGCAAGTGGGGTGCTGGAACTTCTTAGCACCATTGGATTTATCAATCAGACCACCAGCATTGAAGTACACCTTCCGCTTCTTGTCCCCATGATACCCCTATGATTCTCCGATCACCATTTCAACCTTGAGGGCACATCGGACAATTTCCTCATAGTTGTCGAAGTCACGGATCGCTAATTCTTTCCGCAAGCTAGGCTTCAGCCCACCAAAGAAGCCGTCAACCATGCATTCGGGGGTAACGACAAAGCCGGAAGCGTATCGTGCAAGCCTTGTGAAGTTTTCCTTGTACGCTCCCACAGATTCTTCATCTTTCTGCTTGAGGGAAAGGAAGTCCCTTTCCATATTAAGACGGAGGGTGCGCGGAAAATATTTATCGAAAAACATCTTCCAGAATTCCTTCCATTCCAAAGCCTCGATCTCCTCCTCAGGCTTCGTATTTTTGATCAACGTCCACCATTGATCAGCTTCACCCTCCATACGATAAGCTGCCAGGAGAACCTTCTCTTGTTCAGAACATTGAAGGATAGAGAATATCTTTTCAATGGAGTTGATCCATTGCTCAGCGATCATGGGATCAGATGATCCACTAAAAGTAGGAGGCCTTTGTCTCATGAAGCTCTCGATAGCGACTTGTTCTTTCTTAGGGGGGGTTGAACGTTCCTCTTGACCTGTGTTTCTATTCAAAACTTGAGTTAGCTGAGAGAGAAGCGTGACAAAGTTCGCGATTCCCGCTCCCATTGGATTGGCCATCTCATTAGTACAGTCATCACACTGATCTTCACAATGGTTATTAGCCCGAGTTCTCATATTACCGGCCATTGGCTGGAATAAAAGTAAATTTAGGGGTAACACATAAAGGGTAATCCAATGACAAAAGTTGATGACTTATAAATAAACTTTAATCTCTTTAACTCATGAGTCTATAGGATTCAATCCAGGCTTTTCATGATATTCCTTCTAACATATATTCTTAGGGGCATTTTTACCTTAATAAGGGTTCATACTAAGATTGTGAATTTATCAAAACATATCCCCTGGGAGTGTCGTAACCAAGAGTGCAACAAGGCCCGTTTTCGTGCACTAGTTCTCATTCGAGTCTAGCTGAAAGCGGTATTTTCGGGTTTTACCCCTAGGATACATCTGTGCCAGAGCCGCCTCTACCTGATCGTATCCAAACAGGGATGTATTTGTTTTATAAACCACTTACTTAGTATTTACCAAAACTTAGGGATGTTTTTATTATGCTCAATCTTTTATCTAAGGCTTTACTAGGGTTTCCTAATCCAAAAAATAACTAAACCTATCCTCTGATACCAACTATGCCAACCCATCTTTTTATTACAACTTAAGCATGCTTTATTACATAAAACTTCACTTGATACAACAAAGAAGATCGAGAGGTTTAGTGTCTTTGGGGCTTAGGATCATTACATAAAAACTTTAAACTTGAAATAAAACATCTTTATTGAAAACTTCCTTTACATGACCACTACATTCCTTCGTACTTAGCATTGCATGGGATAACCTGAGGACATGCATAAGAAAATGGTGAGCTATAAAGCCCAGTAAGGGAGTACACAATGAATAACATGAGGAGTACAATACATGTTAGGAAATAGGAACGTCAATAGAGCATTAGAGTAACATGAACATAAAGGAATGATAAAGCATGATAACCATAACATGGAAATGTGGCAACAACACTTAACATTGAATTAGCATGAGACAAGGCTCATTGCACATGGAGCTTGAGTAAACCATCATTGCACTTGAAGCACGAATAAACCCTCATTGTACTTGAATTAGCATGAGTAAAAACTCATTGCACATGACATATCATGATACTATACTTTACCCAATGCATTGGAGCGCTATAAAGGGCGCACCCTTCTTAAACATTTCATTTCATGCATAAGTCTGCCACATGGATTATAAAACATGGATTCATAAAACATAATCATTTATTCTACGATAAAGGAATGTGGAATTAATACATGAAACATTATAATCAATAAGTAAATGTGCATAAAGGTGAATACCCTTGATGGAGAAATGGGCATGGTATTCACTACACAATGATATTGGCTTAGAAAATCGGTGTGATTTCGGCAGCGTAACGACGTGACATAAGAAATCATAAAAAGGATGATGAGAGAGAAAGGGGTTCCTCATCATATTTACATGTAATGGACAGTAAGGAGGTCATATAGATACATCTCCCAACAATTGAAAAGGAATTTAGATTCATGATACAAAAGTATTGCTTGAATATAAAAGAGGAGAAAAAGGCTTCTTTCAGAATTTCGGCATAGTAACAGGTGTACATGGGAGGCTTTTAATGAGAGAGAAAGTGGTCTCCCATCATTCAAACAATAAGAGGGAAGTATGGGAGAGGTTCTAAACCATACACCAACATTCATAATTGAAATTAAAAGGGCAATACAACTTAAAGAAAATTGACAAAAATGAGAAAGGAAGAAAAAACCCTTACTTGGAAGTGTGCTTCCAAAGGCTAGAGAGAGGCTTGTGAGAGGCTTCTTGGGAGCTTGGGGCACCTTGAGAGGATTCTAGAGAGAGTATAGCAGAGGTTGGATGAACTTCAAGGGATTTTAGTGAGGAGGAAGTGGGAGCTTGGGTGGGTTTATATAGGAAAGGTGAGAGAATTCTTTATTATTTAGGTTTGGGACCCCTTATATTAAAATAATCCAAACCACAAACCATCCCATGGTATTTTCCCATGGTTTCTGGAAAAGGAAAGAGGAAAACAATATTTTACAAGGCCAAGGTCTGAAATTATTAAAAAATTGGGGTTGATTATGTGGAGGTGAGTCACACTCCCATGGAAATTAATTTAAAAAGGCAAAGTGTTGAATAAGTCTTGAGGGCTCCATTAATGCTTTAAAAAGTAAGTCAAACAAACCCAAAACCTCATTATTTTAATGATAAAACACATATTGGCCGAACATAAATATTATGGTATTTTATTACATCGCCATTGGGTCATTATGATGTCATAAAACACATTATATATTTAAATGGTATTTAATTTTTACCCAAAATTTTGACTGTCTCAGAAAATTATAAAAATTTCACCGTTGGATAATTTCAACATTCTGATTCCAAAAATAATATTTATTTTATCTAAATAATTTTCTAAATATGTGAATTTTCACTTTTAAAATAAAAACTGACATTTATAAAAAATTCACAGGTTTTGACAGAAATGGCTTTCAAACCTTAGTAAAAATTTTAATTGCATTCATAAAATTATAAGATCATTATATTTAATAAAAATTAATTTAATATTAATAATAATATTTTATTAAAATATTATTTAATTCAAAAAAAACCTTTAATTTAATAAAATATAATTCTTAATTAAATAATAACTAAAAACACCATTTGTACTTTAAAAACAAATTATAATGTATCAAAAATGACTAGAAATTATATTAATTATTATATACAAAAATAATGCACATGAACATATCACTACTTAGTTGTTACATAACCCCTTAAAATAGCCGCATAAGACCTAAGGGTAAGGTGTGCGATGGTGACAGACTCTTGGGGAGGCTCGGACAACATCGCTCGAGTGGTAATTTCAATCAACTTCCACTTTTCCCATAGACGATCACGTTCGAGCTTGACTTGATGAAGCTCAGCTTGGGCTTGGTCAAGGTCAAAGCCCAAAGATTCCACCTCTTTTCCGAGCTCTGACAAATGGGCTTCGTAAGGGGCAATTCTACTGGATGAGGCCATCGCTTCCTTTGTCTGAGTAGAAATGGGTTCGTTAAAGACTTATATTTATACTACTCAGATGATCACTGTTCAACAGCTATAAAAGTAACGGTCACAAATCTTAACGTAAAACTAAAGAATTTGTCATCTTATAAAAACATTTTTCATAAGGAAACATTTAACTGGATCAAGAGGGATTTTCTATTAATGAAACTTTGGGTCGTTACATATTTAATATTCATATGTATATATATATATATGTATAATTATATTTATAATTATATTTAGAATTATATTGTAATTATATTTATACTTATATATTTATAATTATATATAATTACATATATATGTAATTTTAAATCTATAATTACTAATCAATATTTATATAGTTATAATTATTTATTTATAAATATATTTGAAATATTGTTAAACATATAATAAATTGTAAATAACAACAGTATTATTTGAAAGCTTATAAATTTGAAATAATGTAAAATATATAATAAATAGATGAAAATAAAATGAATTTCACAAAAAATGATGACTAAAAATAATTTATAATCTTTCAAATCCACCTACTTGAAACATAAAAAAGTTTCAACTAAGTTGTTATGGAAGACTATAAAATATAAGATCAATATAAATGAAACATAAAACATGAATTAAACATATAAGAAATAGTTGAAAATAAAAACAATTTCGTAAAAAATTTTGATAAAAACAATTATAAGCTTTCAAAGACACCTACTTATAAATTAAAAATGTTTGAAGAATTTGACTTTGAAATCCTATAAAATATAAAATATATGACCAATATAAATGAAACTTAAAACATGGATGAAAAATACAATAAATTATTGACAATGAAAAGAATTCTGTAAACAATTTTCATCAAAAATAATTTATAAACTTTCAAATCCACCTATTTGGAACTTAAAAACGTTTCAATTACGTGACATTGAAAGAATATAAAATATAAACTATAAGACGAATATAAATGAAACATAAAATATGGATTAAACATAAAATAAATAGTTTACAATAAAAATAAATTCGTAAACAATGTTGCTCAAAAATAATTTATAAAATTTCAAATCCACCTACTTGAAGGATAAAAATGTTTCAAGAACATGACTTTGAAAGACTATAAATTATTAAATTAATATAAACGAAACGTAAAATATTGAATAAACATATACGAAACATTTAATAATTAATTAGTTAATTACTAATATATTTATTAATTATATAATTTTTTTTAATAAATAATATGTTAATTATTAATATAATTTTTAATTATACAATATTTAATTAGTTAATTAGTAATATAATTATTAATAATTATTAATTATTATAATTATTAATTATTTATGGTTAATTATTAATTATTTAATTTCTAATTAGTAATTGACATTTATAAATGTTTTTACAAATATATAATTATAAATGTAATGTTTTTAAATATTTAAGTTGTCATGTAAACTATTTTTTATTTACTATATGTTTATTTTTCATTTCATTTTTCAATAAATTATTATATGTTTAGTCTGTGTGAAAAATTTTGTTTATATTATACTTGTATATAATAATTTATACGCTTCTAAAGTCACATTCATGAAGCATAATAATGTTACAATTATGAGACTTTGAAAATATATAAATTATTAATCGTTAATTTAAATTAGTTTGTATTTACTATATTTGTTATTTTCTTTTGATTTTTCTTAAATAATAATTACTTATCATAGTAAATACATTTTTTAATATATACAAAATGACATCTAAAACATCAACGACGATGCCCCCCAATACCACAACGCGGTGTCTGAATCTCATGTCCTCTCTGCATACGACATCCAGGTCACTTTCGTGTCCTAGCTGCGGGTTATTCCTCTTCTGTTGCATCTGATGCCTCCCCATGATGCTGTATAGAGGATTGACCAAAACCATTTGATGGGGACGACCCAAAATCAAATGGGGCACCATATGGATCTGAAGCTTCTATAAATGGTAGAAATGGGGCACTAAAGAAGGCCTTGTCAGGAGAGGGGGCCACCATAAGCTATGTGACAACACTCAAATTGATGTCCATAGTAATATGTGGAGATGACATATGTGGTATATAAGAATATCTCTGCTGTGCAATATCATCAGTCGGCTGGGCTGAATCCTCTCTCTATGGTGCATCGGCATCTGTAGGAGCCGCTCTCGGATGTCGATGTCGTCGCCTCTTCCCCTCATGTTGTTCCAATCTTTGTCATCCAATTGGCGGTGGTGGTGGCGGTGCATTGTCCTCAATAGGCATAGCAAGGACATATTCATCCTTAGGAGCTCCAGCTAGAGGAAATGTATCGAGATATTCCTGTGGCTCCTCATAAAAAAATTGTCACATATCAACCGGAGATGATTGAGGAGAGAAAACACATCCCACTGAACTATATCCCACCTAATATATGAATCCTTTTGATTCTATGAGGTATGTGAAATATGACCAATGGTATTAGCCTGTAAATTAAATAAAATTCAAATTAATACCAAAAATGAGTTGAACAAAAATAAGATCTCTTAGTAAACACACCAACTGCTGAATGCCAATCCCCAGACATGTAAAGTGCATGATGGTGTGACGTCAATACCAATATGAATAATCCCCCTAAGCAGATAACTGACTATGTTCTGCGGTATGTCGAAATGGAATGATACTAAATCTTGTATGCTGTTCTCACAACTCGATATAAGATGCGTGAAATCACCGCCAGTTTTTCATTTGCCATCCTGTAAGCACAATCGAATGTAAATCGGCAGGCTATCCTGGTGGCATGGGGATATGCTATATGAAACTGAATTGGCACATGACCCGTTTTGGATGGTGCCACTCAATGATGTAGAAGTGGATTAGTGGCACCACTACAGCACGATCTTCAACTCTAGCTGTGCAGTAAGGTAGAAGTGATGCGTAGACATGACCGGTATACGAACTCTATGAAACCTGAAATGTTAACTCAAAAAAATAAATCATATATTAGCATAAAAATGTTATTGAGATTATATTGAAATAAATTAAAATAGTGATAAAAAACAAATTTGACTATAAAAAAGTTTTTTTAACTTACATCAGCTGGCACTGTGGCGTCGAATATCTATTGGAAGATGTGCACACTCTGTCTCTGAGTATGTGTATACTTCTGAGACTGACTCCACCTGATTAAAAAAGATTAATATATGGTAAGTTTATAAACAAAAACAAAAAAAGTACTCAATAACTTGAAAGTAATGACATAGACATACCATCGTCCCCAAGGACAGTCCTAAAATAGCTCTGGTGCAAGTGGTGCGATGGCTCGTGGAGCGATGCATGGAAAAGGCTCTCAAGCTCGCATCTATAATAACACCATACAACCTGCAATTTTATGTTAATATTTCTGGAAAGTAGTGCAGATTTATCTTTACAGATGTGCTAGTACAGTAGACCCCCTACTGTATGTAGCTGTCTGATCTTGATCCTCAAGTAATGGAAGGTACATCATGTGTACCAAAGTGGTAGAGTAGTCGACATAGAAGACGCCTCTAAGAAGCCGCAAAATGTATTCACATATGTGCTGAAGAAGCATATCATCATCTGCATCATCATGAATGACATCAAAATGATGATGAAGATACCACATGTGCAAGCGCGAACCTTGGAGGACACCTCGTGCACCGACGACGTCAATGCCTAGTAGCCTCTATATGATTGCAACCCAGTCACTAATACTATTACCCATAACTTCATGTCCATGTATGGGTAAACCAAGCATGTAGTCAATGTCCTCTAAATTTATGGTCATCTCCCCCTATGGGATTGGAAATGTGTTTGTCTTTGGCTGCCATCTCTCAACTAATGCAGTAATCAAATAGTGATCAATAGTCTTGAAGTCTCACAAAGCGACTCTATAAAATTCCTCACGTATAAGGTATGGAAAAATAGCTGCTAGGGGTGCCTTATGATTGAAATGATGTGCTCTCTAAATAGAAATATGTCTGACAAGTTGTCACACCATCAAATCGCGTGACACATGCATCTCCTGGGTAGATAATGTGGCTGCTCCATCTGAATTTACAAACAGTAAAATATTAATTTCATGTAAGATATGACATTTATCATGTAAGGTATGAAATTTATCATATAATGATTGAAAGAAGCATAAACACATTATGTAACTTATGTTGTCTCCCATGTTGAGGTGTTGGGGTGGATACGTTCATAGTTTCCTCATTTTTGTTTTGCGGCCATTGTAAGATCATCTTTCATTATAAAAGTCTGATAACATTTTCAATTCATAGTTCAAATGATTTTGTTTTTTTGAACGTGAACTGTTAAATGGTAGCACTACATGAGTAGCTTTAAACAAACAACACCATATGAAAAAAAGGAATCTACCTTTATAGGAAAACATTTCAGTGTTGAAATGATTTATTATACAGGTAGATTCCTTTTTTTGATTTGGAGTTGTTTGTTTAAAGATACTCATGATTTGTTGAAATTTCAACAAAGAATGTTAATTGAAATCATGTTAACATTGAAAGTTTGTATTTTTTTAATGTATATAATAATTTGTATTTATGTAATTCTATTAACCAATCTTTTAAATGTTTATAATATATAAGTACATTTTCTAAAAGATACCCTATATACAAATAAGACAAATATGATTATAAATGGTATTAATGATAAAAATGATTATATGTGAAAACTTTTACAGCAACTAATAGATTACATGATTCATTTTAACCATTAGATGATTTCCATATGTGTCTAAGGCAACGTGTCTTCATATGACCTTCCTGGCAGCATATGCTGATCCTTTGTCCAGCTGGCTATTCACTAGGTCAATCCATCTCATTCCGAATACGAGTATACTTTGGCCTCCCTTTAGGTTGAAGTCTAGTGTTGTTTGGTAGAAGCATGGGTGCACCATCAGAATACCAGAAATTCTGATATTCCCTAATTGGCATCCACAGAGTACTGTAGAAAGAGTTGATTCTCTCGAGCTGATAAGCTAGATCAACAAACTGCTCCCAAGATACATGTACTTAAGCACATGCTATAATCACATGTCCGCAAGGATATATCAGTGCCTGAAACTTTCCACATTCATAGTAATGCTTCTTCAGTAAATCAACTCACACATGACCATTTCTACAGGCCACAACATCACCAGACTCAGTGACCTCAAATCATTGCTCTAGACGATTAAATGCAATTACCCGGTAAGTTACAACCTCCTGAAGAACCGTTTCTAGCTCGTGATGGAAATGGTGTCCATAGCGCATCCCTCTATTCAAGCCCTATTAAGCATACTTTACTCATTCCATAAAGTACTTTACACTATGATACACGGTCTCTTTTACCAAACCTATAATTTATATTTACAATATTAGACTAATATGAAATTATAATTGTATCCCTTCTAAGTAACATATAATCAAATATCCATATTTACCTGTGATAGGTAATTTTCGAACACCATTGAAAACTCCATTTATACATTCTATAATGTTGTTAATCATATGACCATATATTCTCCCATCATCATATTCCAATTACCATTTCTACTTTGGAATTAACATCATGTAATCGTACACTTCCTAATTCACTCTGTGAATATCTTGAAGACACTCCTCCATCCTTTGTTGTTGAGGCTCATGTTCTATTAAACAAGAACTCATCTAAACAAAAATGAAAATTACTATGACAGAAAATTTTAAAAACAAAAAGGATGTTCATACCAATTTTTAATATTTCCTTCTTCATTGACTCATTTTTGAACTTCATTCACAAATTGCTGGAAATGTGTAGAATATAGTATCGATGATGGGCATAGGGTGGTCTCCACAAAAGACCCTCAGACTATATCACTTCCTTGATTTCATGGTGTCAATCTGAAATAAGAAAAATCCCTTCGGAATCTCTAACAAACACTCAAAGACATGCTAAAAACCCTCTCCATGATGAGAAGATATCTTTATCCACAATTGCAAATTCCAAAGGTAGAGGGGCTCAATTTCCATCTTGTGTGGCAATAATAAATAATGTTCTTGTATACTTTACATACAGAAATGTGCCATAAATCTGTATAAACTACTGGAAATGTCTAAAAGCCTACACACATGGTAAAAATGTCCAAAATAATCTATAAAACACAACCATTAAACGATCAACTTGGTTGTGTTGGTTAACATATTCAGCTGTATGTAACTGACAGGCCACTTGATTATTGTGACGTAAAATCTCTAAAAGTTGTGGTAAAACTCAATAAAATTCATCCCAATCACCGTACACTTTCACAATAGCCTTTTGTCATGCTGTCCATGCCTTTGAGTAGGAGATTTGATACCCAAAAAGTTGTTTGAATTGCTCCATCACCAGAACCACAGGAACATATTGACATGCTCTAATCATTTCAAAAATAATAGTTGAAACAAACTCAACATATAATGAAGAGTGTTCTTATGAGAAGCTTGGGTTCAAACAAGTGTGTGGAGTAAATCTAGTGATGCACTAGCTGTTAAAAGTGTTATCAATTCTAGCTCCCAGACACCTTTGATAGTTCTATTCATATTTTTTACAACTAATCAAATAGTATGACCTCTATGAATCTTCGACAACATAAGATTAATGTCTTTCAATGTGATATTGTTTTATCACATTTTTCATTGCTTCTTTTCTATCAAATTCTCTTCCAATATACAGAACACAGTCATTTGACACTTTATTTGTGCCACTAATGATTCCTGGTAATTTTGAACTGGGGGTAATAACTGACCAATCAAATTATAGAAAGTGCTTTATGCCTTATGTCGATTATGAATCCAATAGTGGAGGATGGTTCAATGGTTGGATGAACCTCACATGAGTGGGCACTGACTGTTCTTCTGCATGCTCTTCTTCTTCTTCAACTTCCTTTTCATCTTCTTCTTCGAAATTGTCATCATCCTCAAAATCATCGACCAATGCATCTAATGTATGTGGAGGACTATCCATTGAAACTATGGATGAGGGAAATTATGGAACAACTACTGATGTTGATGGAAAATATTGATGTGTAGGAGCATATGATAGAGTCTCATTACACTGATATGGTCCAACTTCCAATCTCGATGGAACCTCCATTTTAGCAATAGATACATACAAATCCATCATTTGATTCTCATGTAGATACTTAACCAATGAAAGTACATATTCACAATCTTCATTACCATTTATCGGATTGGCCACATGCCAAAACCTATCTATATATTGAAGATTTTTTAATGTGATGGACTCTATCACTTGATTCCTCCCCAATTTTAACTTTCAATGAATTTTCCTTTGCAAAGCATCAAAAGTAGTATATCCTCCAAGCATCACCATACCTTCTGGATGTATACTATAACTACATCCTTGTTCTGTCTCCACTATTTGACTATTGAAATAAATATAGGCAGTCATCTTTTTTATCTAAAATAAGCTATCGTTATAAATTAAATCTGATTAGAGAATCAAATTATGTATGCATGCTTCTAGTAATTGAAGTTGGAATCCTAATCCCTCCACCAAATCAATATGTTCAAACCATATTGATGTGTCGCTTTTTACACAACCCAAAAGTTTGCGTTACTTACCCAAAAATAGAAGTCAAAAATATTCATACATATCCACATGCATTATATGCATGAGGTACACAATCAAGTCATGTAAAAGAAAAAACTTATATGAAATTGAAAAAATCAACATGAGTAAGCCTAGAGCAATAGATAACCAACCCCATTCACTTTCCTAGACAAGGCATGCCTCCAGGAAAGTATGTGGTCTGCCCAAAGCCCCTCTACCTAGGGATACTTTACCCAAGAGAGCATTCATTTCATGAAAACTCTAATACTTAATAGGAAAAAAATATATTCAACAACTAAATTCAAGTTCATAACTTCAATTACAAATTAAGGTCAAGAAATATGGAAAACTAAATTCATTATCATACCTAGAATGTAATGCAAGGGTATATTCTAGAAGTAATCTATAACTACTTTGAAAATTAATATAACTAATTCACTAACTAATATAACTATTTCGCTAATTAATATGACTACATCACTAATTAATTTGACTACTTCGCTCATTAATATTACTACTTCACAAATTAATATAACTACTTCACTAATTAATTAAGTGCATATTGATAATTAATTAAGTGCTTAACGCTAATTAACTAATTTCTTAATGATAATTATATAATTGCTTAATGATAATTAGATTTAAGTAATTGCCTAATTAGAATTATGTAATTCACTAATTAGAATTAATTAATTCCCTAACTAGAATTAATTAATTCCCTAATCACATTTAATTAATTTTTTAATCACATTTAATTAAATTAATTCCCTAATCACATTTAATTAATTATCTAATCACCTTTAATTAATTTCCTAATCACATGTAATTAATTCCCTAATCACATGTAATTAATTCCATAATCACATTTAATTAAGTGCCTAATCACATTTAGTTAAGTGACTAATCACAATTAATTTGTTTCCTAATCAATGTTAATTAAGTACCTAATCACATTTAATTAAGTGACTAATCATATTTAATTATGTTCCCAATCACAGTTAATTAAGTGCCAAATCACACTTAATTAAGTCCCTAATCACAGTTAATTAAGTGCCTAATCACAATTAAGTAGCTGCCTAATCACATTTAATTAGCTGCCTAATCACATTTAATTAGTTACCTAATGTTAATTAATTAAGTTCCTAATGATAATTAATTAAGTTCTTAACGATAATTAATTAATTTCTTAATGATAAATAATTAATTGCTTAATGATAATTAATTAATTGCTTCACGATAAATAATTAATTGCTTATAAATAATTAATTACTTATAATTAATTAATTTCTTATAATTTATTAATTACTTATATTTAATTAATTACCTACTTATAATTAATTAATTACCTACTTATAATTAATTAATTTCATACTTATAATTAACTAATTACCTACTTATAATTAATTAATTTCAATATTATAATTAATTACTTACCTAATGTTAACTAATTAAGTGCCTAATCACATTTAATTAGTTTCCTGATCACATTTAATTATTTCCCTAATGATAATTAATTAAGTTCCTAATGATAATTAATTAAGTTCTTAATGATAATTAATTAATTTCTTAATGATAATTAATTAATTGTTTAATGATGATTAATTAATTTCTTAATGATAATTAATTAATCGCTTAACGATAATTAATTAATTGCTTAACGGCAATTAATTAATTTCTTATAATTAATTAATTGATTATAATTAATTAATTGATTATAATTAATTAATTACATACTTATAATTAATTAATTACCTACTTATAATTAATTAATTACCTACTAATAATTAATTAATTACCATCTTATAATTAATTACTTGCCTAATGATAATTAATTAAGTGCCTAATCACATTCAATTAGTTTCCTAATGATAATTAATTAAGTTCCTAATGATAATTAATTAAGTACATAATGATAATTAATTAAGTTCTTAATGATAATTAATTAACTGCTTAACGATAATTAATTAATTATTTAACGCTAATTAATTAATTACTTAACTATAATTAATTAATTACTTAACGATACTTAATTAATTGCTTAATGATATTTAATTCATTGCTTAACGATAATTAATTAATTGCTTATAATTAATTAATTTGCTACTTATAATTATTTAATTACCTACTTATAAATAATTAATTACCTTCTTTTAATTTATTAATTACTTTCTTATAATTAATTACTTACTTACTTATAATTAATTAATTAGATACTTATAATTAATTAATTACCAACTTATAATAAATTAATTACCTACTTATAATTAATTAATTACTTAACTACATTTTAAAAGAACGATTACTATTTCTAAATATAATAAAATAATTATAAACTAATTATATAAATTAAACAAATATCTAAATAAATCAAAATTTTAAACAAATTTAAAACAAGGATTACCTCAAATTTTTAGAGAGGTGGCTATATGAGTAGATCAACCGAAGTAGAGAGAGAGATCCGATGTAGAGAGAGAGAGTGAGGAAGGAAGGGGATGAGAAGTGCGGGGAGCTGATTTTATAGGCTT
This sequence comes from Viscum album, assembly GCA_963277665.1. Lineage (NCBI taxonomy): Eukaryota > Viridiplantae > Streptophyta > Magnoliopsida > Santalales > Viscaceae > Viscum > Viscum album. The sequence continues at coordinate 1,872,385,942 of OY728150.1, read as the reverse complement.
CTTGAATCCTCAGGGCCACTTGAAGTGGCACCAGGAGGCTAACCCAAAAGGGATCAGGGCCACTTCAAGTGGTGCTGATCATGTCTACTGTACACTATCAGTGCCACTTGAAGTGGTTTTATGCTCCCGAAATCAGTCAAGCACCACTTGAAGTGGCGCTTTGACCCATTTCCCTAATTATTTCTACCCCACACCCATTTTAGTAATAAAAAAACCCATACACCTAAAAAGTCTACAAACAGCGGGTTCTCCACTAGCGGTAGGTTGAGAGGTAGTGATAGGTGAAGTCCCCTATTCTGGCGGTAGGTTAGTGCAAAGGTGAGTCAGGCCTAGTGATGAGTGATTTTTCTTGCGGTGGTTCATGAACTATGTGATTAAAACATTAAAAGTAAAAAAGTATGATTATTAAAATTTTTAAAACAATAAAATGAAAAGTATAAAATTAAAAAACTAATTAAATTAATTATCAAATTGGTATTTAAATTTAAATTTTAATTAATAAAAAAGTTTAAAACTAAAGAACAATTAATTTAATTCAAAATTAGAATAAAAAAGTTGATTTTTTTTAAATTAAAACTAACTAAAGATATAAAGTAGAGAAATTAAATAATTTGATACTCAATTTATAAATTTAAATAAAACATAAAATTTAAAATACTTTAATTAATTATTCAATCACATTGAATATTAAAATTGATTAATTAAAGGTCAATAATATTAATAAAATACAAAAATTAAATTAACATTTTAGATAATTAAAAATATATAAAAAGATAAAATATTTAATTAAATGTATGAAATAATAAAAACACAAATTAAAATTAATTTATTATAATATATGTAGAAATATAATATAAATAAAAATTAGATAAGCTGATTTAAGAAATTAAATGTAATAATACAGTTTTAAACAAAAAATTGATAAAATAATAAATTCAACTACAAAAATAAAAAATTCCAATTATTTAATAATAAAGACACAATTAATTAATTAAAATATTAAAAAATTAATAAAAAGTTGTGGAAAATAAATATATTTAGAGGCCACATCAAATTCTCATATACTTAAGCATTTATTGTCCTCAAGAAATTGATAATCAAATTTAGTGGTGGAAAATGAATCTTAAGGTTGAAATATTTCTATGCCACAAAGAATTGATTAATGTAAAATTTTCCCCCAAGAATAATTTTGAGTACAATGTGTAAATTCTATCTTAAAAGAAAATAGAATTGATGTAATATTAATGATTATGATATTAAAATTATTTCATTTCAATTTTTTTAATTGAATGAAATTAACCTAAACTTGAATTTAACAAATAATTACACACTTATCTTTAACTTTGGGTGATTAGAAACAAATAATCACCACTAAAATAAAATAGACACTACTGAAAATATGAGTGGGCTTAATAAATACAAATATAATTATTAAACTCATCGAACAATTTTAGCTTAAAGAAAAAATAATGAAAGAATGAAGAAAATAATATCAATCCATATTATGATTTTAATTTCAAAGATCTTGTAAATTCATGCATTATATGTTTGATTCAGTTCAAAAAAAATCAATTCAATTATAGTTATATAACAACACTTCAAAAATATTGACATGAACATATGATTTCAAGAGGTCAAGAATATTGATTTACTCAATTAAAATCATAGGGGTAATTAAGATGTAACCTTTCCGAAGTGGATTCATAAAATTAAAAATTAAGAAGACTTTTGACACACTAAAATTGAATATAAAATATTGAAAAATAACCAATTATTTTTAAAAAAAATTAAAGGGATTTTATGGGATCGTTTCACAACACAGATTATCCCATATAAAGAAGACCCTATCCCCCACATTTAAAACATAAATTTTTCCCCAAAGTTGAATTCAATGTTTGAGGAAAAATGATTTGAATTTCAATGTTGATTTTTTTTTTGAACTTTTAATATATTAATGACCTATTTAAAGATCAAAATGAAGATCAAAAAATTATATTTTTTACCATAAAAAAGTATTTTACAATAGAATCACAAGCATTATCATTAAATTCAATAAAAATAATTTTTCAATTAAGTATAAAAAGTAGCATGTGAAAAATTTAATACACTATTAATTGGGTTTCATCAAGTTATGAAATTTTGTTTCTATTAGATTTATAGTTTATAAGTAAAATTTATTCTAAATATAAAAAATAAAAAACATATATATTTAAAGATATAAATCAAGGGGTAATACCCCCCCCCCCCGCACTTAATTCCAAACTTTGAAAAGATTTAAATGATACGAATCATAGTTTATAGCAGAAACCTGGTAGCCAAGCAGTAATACAAAAGAGAAGAGACATCTACTAGAACTAAAAGCTCCATGTTTTAATGAATATTTCTCATTTGAGTGATGCACCAGCATGAAGTTTCACGTTGGTTGGAAAATCATGGGAACTCCACTCCTATGTTAACACGTATCCAACTACCATCCTTATGAACAATGACCAAGAACACCATTTTCATAAAACTAGTATAATGAATACAAAAAGATACATAGAAAGCATGATTTTATTATTATGAAAGAAAAAGGGAAAACCCTGGAAAGAGCATGGGTTGAATCACATGAAGCACTAAATTTTAAGTATTTAGTTAGACTGTAATGGAAATGATCCTAGGACTTCCAAAGAACAAGCACATGATGAGATAACTTTATTTTGAGATTTTAAGAAATCAAAATAAGAATAATTGTTTTGATAAAACATTAATTATTTTATTGAAATCAATAAAATCATGGGTTTCCTCCCTTGAAACGCTTGTTTTCAAGTACCAAGTCAAACTCTCCTAAAAATATATCCACGGTCATTAGGTGGATGTGGTTTTAAAAGTAGGAACAACCACATGTGTTTTACCAATTATTTTTAATTTTAATTAGAGTTCTATGTGTAGAAAGACTTATAAAACCACTCCTCACTCTCTTAGAGGTCGAAATATTCCATAGAAAACACATTACATCAATAAGTTACTTCTTAAAAGATTATTTAAGCGGAGTAGTAAATTCATCACCTAAGCTCACTTTCTTAATGGTTAAAAGACATTTATAATCAGGTGAAAAAGAATAAACTCCCTCAAGATCTTCTAATAAGATTTTAATCTCATAAACAAAAAAAATGAATCACAAGGGTATCTCTTGGAATGTGTGCTGTAAAATTCTTAAATAAACTCAGATTTAACCAATTAAGAATTTTCTTAAAGGGAAAATAGTGATCTAGGTGATTCTAAAAGTGTTTCAGTATATCCACAAGCATGGATGAAGGTTATATGGAAATCTATCTCATTTAACTCATATCATGAATGGTTCATTGATGAAGGTAAACCACTCACTATTAGAACAGCACTGAGGTCATTGGAACTAATTGGTGTTAACAACTACCATTACATGTTTACTTCCATCATGACAAGTAGAGGAGTTGGAACAACCATTTACTGCCAATGTTGACTGCTCTTGGTAGGATATTTTGGAAGATCTATGAGTGGTAAGATGAAAAAAACTTTTATCACTCACTGATGGTATGACTAAGGAGTTGTGTATTCCAACAACCGGTTTTGGGTCACATGTCATCACATAGACACATTATTAGGCTTTCTCTTCCTTACTTTACTTAAGCAATTTGGGGTAGTGGTTGGAACAACTCAAATACCAAATCAAGTCTAACCATATTAGATGGCCACAGTGGTCCAATGGGAATTTTATGAATCTATGATATTAGTGTTTGTGTGAATGACTTCTAACACAAATCTATTCAATACTAGAAGAAATAAATATCCAGATATTGAATGTATGATACACTCTAACATCCATGTGGGCACTAATTGACTCCTTTTGTGCTTCTTTTTTTTGGTACCCCTTCTCTCGCCATTTATCCTAACCCATGCCTTGTCGTGTATTGATTGGTTGTTTGATTCCCCGCAATGAAGAAATTTCTAGCCATAACAACAGTTCCAGAGTGGTTCGATTATATTCATCCCTCGATTGGAATTTCACTTCGTACCATATTCTGAGATGTGGGTCACCTCAAGACCACAATTCCAATTAACCCCCCCCCCAATTCATACACAAAACAACCTCCATTCTAATTTGATGAAAGACGCTCTAAAATCGGATGGTATTGCTCATTTCTTCAGGTTCATGACACTACAGTATCAATAGGACATGGGGAATGGGGGTGGTATGGTATACAGGAAACGACTGGGAATGCCATCACTAAACACCAATGTGACTATGGGAGTGGGGGTGAATACCCATTGGTATTGATAAATGGGGGAAGTGATCAATAGTCTAGTTTAATGTGGAATTATTGCCTCATCTAGTATGCAGAATGGAAAGGAGGGTAGCACAAGTTAACTCCCTAAGAAACTATCCAAGAAAGAGCAATTGAAACTTAATGAACATATATTATAATCCAATCAATTCTTCCAATCTCTCATTCAACTAGAAAAATTATATCCCATTTTTCCAACCCACTATATATAAATGCTCTATTTGAATGGAATTGACCATGCTATCTACTACATATATTATATCGACAATACCATAACTATTTCGTTTTGGGTTTATCCTTGGAAAAACTAGTACCCCCTTCCTTCATTGCCTTATATCTCTCAAAGACACTAGTATTTTGCACTCAATAATTGTGATTCTACCACTAATCACCACTAAATTCCATTTTGATCACTGTAATTCACAATACCCATCAACTCCCATCAGAGATAGTAGAATCAACACAAAGACCCCATATGAAATGACAATGTGGCTATGTTACTAACCATTCATGCTGTCAGTGTGAGATGAAGGTCATGAAGGTGTGTCTTAGTACTCAACATAAATAGTGTTCCACCATCCACTCAATGTCCAATGGGAGTAGGAAGCAAATATTAACCCCATGACATTCCAGAACACAATTGGAAGTAGGATCTTACTTGGATATTTTCACTCCTATGACATCAGTGGTGTGCCACAAGGGTTGATATGGGGGAAGAGGTGGTTGATATCTGATAATTGTAGTACTAGCTATCACATATTCCAGAAAGAGTGGATTGATAATCCATAAATGACCTCTATATTTGGATCCTATAGTGGGAGTAATAAGGCCATATCAATTCACAAGAGTGCAAAGATTGATCCCACATTGAATCAGAAAGTAGTTGATCAGTCATTTTCATTAAACATTGAGACTAGAATTGGCAGAAATGGTTACCAATTTATCACTACTCCCACTAGTACTGCCCCATGTCGGTGCCCTGCTCTGCTGCCATGCCACCCTGCATGGTGGTCATCACTGCTTCCATGTGACTTTATGATGGCATGCTATGCATTATTCTCCCGCCGCCATACTGGCCCAACTAGTGGATGAATTCCCACATAATAAGTGGCTATATTCCCCATGTATGGTTGGTATATATATCAATTTCTTATATATAATCCCACTAAAAAACATAGTCGTATTCAATATAAATTCTAAATATAACATAAAATCTTGACCTCCTTTTAAATAATTCTTCTTATTATTTCTTACATGTTTAGATCAATGTGCCACTCTCATTAACACTAGCACATGTATTCAAAATTAAGACTAGATCTACAATCATAAAATTTAAGGATGAAGATATATTTATAACCATCCTCATCATTGCATTAGTAAAACTAACATATTCATATCAAATCTATATCAAATCCAATCATCATTTTGGAAAACAAATGTAATTCATCTCAAAGGCCACTTCAATACCCCCTCTGAATATTATTTCAATACCAAAAACAATTATAAGCTCCATATGCATGTTTTAATTTCTCTCACTCATTGAAAATGAATAAAAGGATCATATAGAGGCCATCATTTATCATCAAACATCTTCTTCTCAGAATAAAATGATACCAAATATTTTCTTTTACGATGAGACATTTTCCAAAAAACTCTACATATTGGATCTTCTTAGAAAAAAATTCATGAAAGAATATTTATCCCATACGCATATAAAAAAACACATCATAAATTTCAAGTGAAAAAAAGACATATAGATCCTCCTTTTGAGATTAATAAAATCAACTATTCTACCCCTCAAGGGATTCATCCATCTGCTTAAATAACATTCATGTTAGTACAAAAAGACTTATATAAGTTAATAAGGAGGAATATATTTGTTTTTTAGAAATAACACTTAGGATGAGACTTTGATCTCAACCCAGAATTTCCCTTCTTCCTTTTGATCTCAGATTTTGAAGAGTTCACCTTCTCGTAAATTTTATCTTCAGATGGAGATATTTTTTCCACCTTTGTAAATAAAGAATCATTGATTAATTTTGATTGTATAGAGTTATTTATTTCATATCCAACTTGTTGAAACTAATTCTTTTTATTCTTAATATAATCACAATTGGATGATGACTTCTTTTGATATTCAATATCGTATTCTAAAATAACCTACGTAACCTCAATAATAACATCAATTTGTGTTTTCTCTATTTGTTTGGCCAATTTCATTGGATCTTTACAAATTGTCAAATATTAATTCTTTGTATGTTTAGCCTTTTGGGTGTCTCACATCGATTCTCTAATGTACATGATTTAATCTCTTTTTCCTTTTATATTTTATTCTTATTCAAATCATAATGAACTTATATAGTTAATTTAGTCATGCATGTTACATCTCTATGAAATTCTAATACACATCTACCACAATTTTTTTAATCATTCATATCTATTTTTTATTAGAAACATTAATTGATTTATTTGATAATTTATTCTCATTATTTTATTTTAACTCCATCTGGAATCATTATTGATTCCTACCAACAAAATTTTGTACCAACAAAAGTAGGATTTATGTATATTTTCTCCACAACAACAGAAAGAACCTTTGAAAAATGATATTCTATTCTATTGATAAACATGTTCTTGAAATTCATATTTTTTTCTTATTGTAAACATGATTTCTTTTCATAGGGGGAAATAATCTTCCAAGTATATTCCTTTTTAAATTTGATGTGTCCAAATGAACTTTTCTTGACTTCATGGTCCTCACAGATTCACCTAAACTTTTAGTAATATAATATCTATTTTGAAAACATGTAGGAACAAATGTTCCTTGTCTATTGGAACCTTTTATCTCACCAGTTTGATATTAATAAACTTTTAACTCATGATAATTATTTAATTATTATCCGATCTTCTTCAATTCATGTTATACTGTAAGATACATTGATTGTGTCTTACAATAGTTTTCCTCCTTGTGATCCAATTTATCTTCAAGATTTCTCAACATATTATTTAGCTAATATTCCTCCAATATATATTTATTTCTTTCATCAACAAGAGATATTTCACTTATATCATACTCTTCCTTTTCAACAGATATTTTTTTAATTCCTTTTTCAATATTCATCTTTTATTTATTGAGTTGAGTGTTTTTCTCAAGATTCTAACTCTACATTCAACCTCAATTCCAGATAATTATAAAATAAATATCGTCATCACTACTAGGAGAATTTTATTTGTTGTCAAGATGAAAAAAGAAATAAATTTCATCATCTCAAGAAAAACTAGTTGATTTTTTTGTGTATGTTTTCTTATCAAATTCTACTTTTTTAATTGGAATAGTTATTCTTATTATTATCCTTTTTCTATTTATAAGTTTTATCACTCTCTTCATTAAATTTTAATTTACCCATTTTCATTGGGAAATTTATCGAAAAATTTCCAATTCCCTCACATATGAATCACTTGACTAGTTTCTTGACTTTTCCTTTACATTTTTCCTTTTTAAAACATCATGTAAAAAAAGAAAAAGTTTCACTAAGGTAATCATAAAATTTATCATCATCTTCTTCTACTTCCACTTCTATGAAGTTGAATTTTATTATATACTCAAATTCTATTTCTTATTTTACCTTCTTTTTGAAAGTTGGAGCCTTTCTCATGTCATTGGATCTAAACATATTATGTAAATTATCAAATGTAATGTTTTCCCTATCTTCCATGGTTCAAATCTTAGCCTCAAATATTTCAAGAAAATTTCTCATTAGCTTTTTCACATTTGTTGAATCTTCCATCTTACCACCAAATCCACATATATTACTTAATATATCATAGACTCTGATGAAATATCCAACAATTATTTAATCATATTTCATTTTAATATCCCCAAACTTTCTTCTACATATTTTCATCTTATTGTCCTTGACATTAATATTTCCTTTATAATTGGTTATCAGTTTATCAAAGTTATCCTTGGTAGTTTGGAGACCCATCACTTTGGTGTATAATTTTTCCGAAAAATCTATCTTGATTTTATTTTAAGACTTTCCAACAATTTATAGATTTATTTTTTCTTCTTGAGTCATAACAACATTATCAGAAATAGGTGGGAAGCCCACTATTGTTTCATATATCACTTCTAGGCCAAGAGATTGAAGGAAATGAAGAATATTGTTCCTCTAGTTCTGGTAGTTATTTCCATAAAAATTTTGTATTCTTTGACTATTCAGTGAATTCATATTTTCCATTTCTCATAATATTCTAGGATATTCAAAGGGGACCCTATATCTGATACCAATTATAGTTTCCAAGGATCAATTAGGTACCACTAAGAGGGGGGTGAATCAGTGGTACACTATTTTATAATTTTTTTAATCCAACTTTTGTGACTGATTAATGTATTGACCAGTCATTTTTAAATATCTATCTCCCCCTAAAAGAAATAATAAAATTCCATAACAACAATTACAGATTTCTAACAAGGTTTGGTACTAACATCTACATCCTTACTATAACCAACTATACTACCCAGTTTTAGATTCTCTACTTATATAGATGGTTACAACTAGAGAAAGTATTATTCCCATCAACATTGAGTCCCAGAGTGTTCCACTCTAGAGTCGCACTAGAGTTTACACATTACCACCTACACTACCGAATTTTGAGTCCCATAAGAGGATATTTATACTTCATCTCATAGTGCTACCGACATTCAACCGACCTTCTCTGAAGTCCCACTCGAGACTTATTCTACTTCAGAGTCCCACTAATGACTTTCACAATCTTCATTCACAAAAGATATGATCCTCTGATAGAAATGCCTTTATTGGATTTAGAATTCATCCAAAATGCCTCAAGATAATATTTTTTTCTCACAAACAAACTAGGTCACCTGATCTTCTTATGTACAATATTCAAGAACTTCAACAATAGATAAAAATTGTATGATCTTGATCACTGTCTACTGATATTTAAATGATATGAACATGACTCAATTCACTGACAACTTAGGAATATGCCTTTTGAATTAATGTCTGACTTAATTTTCCAAAATCACTAATCATTATATACATGAAAAGAGTTTTTATGTGCATTCTAAATAATCATGCATATATAGTACAATGTATGATCTTCTCAACATTTCCTTCTTTAATACCTCGTAAAATATATAATACCTAAGAAAATATGTGGACTTCCAAAAAATCAACATTTAATTATATAATTTGAAAAATTATATCTCTTAATTGTTCCATTTCACAAGTATATTGCACCAAACACCGTGTCTTTGTCCAAAACAGAATGAACACACTATTCACAATATAATTCATGTGGCCTTCTTGACCTTCCTTCATGAAAAACTGAATACACACTCACTATTAATTTATTATGTGAAAATATGAAAAATTCTCTTTATATAAATATGTCATGTGATTCTATTTTTTATTTGCATGGGAGATTCTTCACACAATACACCCCTTATTAATATACCTTCCCAGTTCTTTCTCACACCACTCGTGAAGCCACTGTTTCTTCATTCAACTTAAACAAGTAAACACAAGTACTTCATGGAAATCACACTTCAAGCATGAATATTATTTCAATATTGATTTAATTCTCCATCATGTAATAGAATATTCAATAATTTCCTTCTTCTTCACATAATAGTTTATGAAGGAATTTTATCTCCACCACAAAATGGGTTCACAGAAACTAAAACAAACATAAATGGATTGGTTATGTGGAAATTGAAAACATGCAACATCCTTCTCAAATAAAAAATGTGTTATCTTAACTGTTTATATCTTAAGAAACTATCATATGTGTGATAAAATTCCATAGAGAAAATGATCTTATGAAGGTATTTATAGGAAAACACTCTCACTAAGTGCTCCATAAAAATACATAGATCCATCCATTTCAACAGACCGCTATCTCAAGTTTATGCATCATGAGATAACACCATATTTGGGAAAAAAATTCAATACCATGGATCTCATAGAGATGATCTTGAGTAAAACATAAAAATATAGTTTCATGTGATTTTGATTTCATTGGAATCATCAGAATACTTAAATGAATCTCAGAAACTTTGACTTGATCAACTATTGACGTTTCATGGAGATCTCAACACACTGTACTCTTGGAAAAAGGAAGGAGGAAGAAGATGATCATGGCTGGGTGATTGAACAATTGGGATAAACTCATCGGATGACGTTTGAACATTCTACATTTTTAAAAGCGTATGAATAGAGAAAATGTGAATTTATCCCACATTTAATCGGAAAGCCGTTTGTTAATCCATTATATTGAAAACTGCATCATAGAATCAGTAGAAATGGTTACTGAACTCTCACTACTCCCATTGGAACCTCCCCATTCCGACACCCTACCCCATCCTCATGCTTCCCTGCATGGTGTTTGTTTCTTCTCCCATACTCTTCTATGTAGGTGTGTTATACATGCATTCTCCCACCACCATGTTGTCCTATGTAGGGGTCAACTTCCCACCTGAGCAGTGGCTGCAGTTGCCTTGGCTGGCTCTTAAGAATGTTTATTTCTTCATATAGGGTCCAATTGAAAAAACTTGTAACATACATGACATATTTTAAAGTTATGTTTCATTTAATTTACATCCTTTATTTGTTTCGGGGGTTTTCCATGCATTTTTGAAGGAAATGGTGGGTTTTCAGAATTTGGGCCAACCCGAGAGCCCATTTCTAGTTTTGAAAGTAAATTTTGTTTCTTTAATAACTCCTTCATTTTTAAACTTTTTTCACACATTAAACTTCCATAATGACCTTCATTTAACTATTCAAACCACAAAATAAATTTTTCCCCTTAAAAATTCATTAGCATCTTGGATTTGGGTGATCAAATTAGGTATTGGGCCAACCTGAAATCCCCTCTCCAGTTTTAAAATTGTTTTTAATTATTTCATAAAATATTAATTTTTCATCATTTTTCTCTGATTTTACCTCTCACCTTCTCCCAATGTACCTATACAAACCCCCATATTCGTTTCCCACTCTTTGCAGATTGTATCAGTCAGAAAGTATGGCTGAACTTCTCAGGTTTCTAAAATCATCCAGACTTCTCATGTAAGTGACTATCCTTCTAAGTCCCTTCTTTTTCCTTAAGATTTCTCCCTTTTTTCTTGAATCCCCAAATGTACAGAATATAGAGATTCATACCTAGGGATTTATTTTTAGTTTTTTGGTCAAATAATCTTGTTTTAGGTTTGATCACACTCCCTTGTGGTGCGGTGGTGGTGCGGTTGAAGTTCCGCACTAGGATTTGTGGTTCTTGACTCTTTTGGTAGGTGATTTTTATTGTGAATGAAATTTTGGTGAATTATCTTACTGTGTTCATGGTATTTTCATATTTATTTCATTTTAATGTTTATGCAAAAAAATGTTTTTCGTTTCATTTATAAAGAAAATGATTTTTTGAGTTCCAATTTTTGGTGAAATTGGGCGGTTTTCAAACAAATATTTTATTCGTTAATTTTGGGATGATCAATAATTACTTAGTTTAGGAATGGAAATCATGTTTTTAATGTTTATTATTTTTGTTTTTTGCTGTGAAAGTTTGTTTAAATGGGTTTTGGGAAGCAAATGGTCTTTAAGTGCCATGTTTGTTTGAAAATGGGGGTTTTAAAAAGATATAACTTCTTGGTTCACATGGGGATACCCCAAAACTAAATTTCTGGTTTAATTAAATGTGATTGAACTGCAAATTTTATTTTGGTGACTTTAAAGTGTGTACATAGTGTACAAAGTTGATATTTCAAAGAGCTTTGGGTGCAAAACAATGTGATATTTTGAGAGGTTGTTTTATTGAAAATCAAAATGTTTTGTTGTGTGTTTTAAATGGTATAAAGTATGTATAGATAATGTATTGTTTGTTTGTGACTAGTAGTGTTTTTTTATATGCTAAAGGATGTGTGTTCTTTCCTGAAATTGTTTGAGCACAAAAAGGGGAAATCCTGGGTACTTAGGTGGGCGGATATGTACTAGTACGACAAGTGAACCAGATGGGTTGTGTCCCTGTTTCATTGAGAAAATGGATAATGAAAACTCTAACTAAACTATGTGAATGATATTTTGGGGCCAATAGGTTATGATAATGTTCCCTTCAAGTGGATTGTGCACGGGAAAGGATTGTGGATTGGATACTTTACACCGGTACATAGGGCCCGAGACTCTCTAGTTGCCTAGGGGTGTTCCCAATTTTTGTGATCATTGGATTTGTGGTATTTACCCTTGTATTGGGGTGTTTTTGGTAGTAATTTACAGTAGTTCACATGTCTATTTAAATGTGTAAACATTCTGAAAATTTTATCTTGAAAACTATTATCAATTGAAAGTTGCATTTCTTGGATTTTATCACTACATTTCTTTGCGTATTAAAACTACTTGCCTTTTCACATTGTATTTAATTCTATTTGGAATCATTGGGTGGTATCCTATTGGGCTCAGGTTCACACCCTACTTACACCCCTTGGGTGTAAGTATACTTGGTTATGTTTGACTCAGTTAATGGAAAGGCTAAGGGTGATGATGGTTCAGGGTGTTAGTCCCCATCCATGGGACATAGTTGTGGAGATGGCTTGGGGGTGATGACCCCTTGTCATGTGGAGACCATGGGGATGTTTTGTTTCTATTTAACTGTGTCTTTGGACCTTTTTTACTTTATTTGATCTTATGTATTCAGTTCTGTATTTTTGTATAAACCTTGCTGGTATGAATTTTTCAGATTCATTTTATCAAATAGTTCTGATGTTTTATATATACATATTTTGGTAAATCATTCCCAAAAAAAGATAAATGATACCCGAGTACTTGTGCCATCTCGTGGAGATAGGGAACGCCCTTTGGGCCTTGCAATGGGCCGGGGTTGGTGCCGTTAATAGTGGCGACCAGATTTGCTTTGTGACAAAATGGTATAAGAGGCAAGTTAAAGTTTTTGGGTTATATTTCTATTTTGGGATGATTCGGGATATAAAGGATCTTGGACTATCGGGGCACATGGTTTTGGTTGTGAGTAGGGTGCTTTTACCACACCTCTCATGGCAGACCTTGAGTCACCAGGGGATGTTGGAATTTACGGATTGACTTCACTTCCATGTGAGACGTGTGGGATGCAGACCACATGTGGACATCAGGTGGATGTGGAGTAGTTGTTTCTTTTATTATTGAAATGTTTTTAGTCTATTTATATTTTATGTATTTGATTACAATTTTTAGAATTGTGGTATTGACTATTATTTTGTGACTGTTGCATTTTGTAGCAATATGCCTCCCCGGAAAGCTCACACCTGCCCATAGGAGGAAGCTGGAGAGAGTTCTACCACACTGATTAATCAGACGCTCATGGAGGCTGTGGTTTCGACAATCCAAGCTTTGGGACAGAGACCATCTACTGATCCTATTCCTGTTAGGACATAAGAGACTAGTCCTATAAAAGATAAATCACAAGAGTTTCTAAAAAACAAGCCTCCTACCTTTTGAGGTAGCTCAGAACCCCAGGAAGCAGAATAATGGCTCGAGAAGATCGAGCGTATGTTTGCATTCCTAGAAACACCCGAGGATCTCAGGGTGAAGTGTCCCTCCTTTCTGTTGGAGGGTCCTAGCCGTAAGTAGTGGGAGTCAGTGCTTCCATCTTGGAAGAATGAGCAGATGCACTTGGGAGATTTCAAGGCTATCTTCAATGAGCAGTACTGACCAGAGGTGTTGGCTTATGCTAGGTATAGGGAGTTCATAGAACTTGTTGAGAGGAATCTATCTGTGATGAAGTATTCCAACCGTTTCACTGAGTTGGTTCTTTATGCTCTAGAAACTGTCTCTAATGAGCAAGCGAAGGCCCATAGGGTTGAGAAAGGCTTGCGACCAGAGATATACCCCCAAGTGTTCTTGTTTAAGATGAGGACCTATACTAAGGTCGTTGATTGAGTGTGCATGGTGGAGATTGATAAGAAAGACAGGGATGGTTTCTATGGTTCAATATCAACAGTGGGAAGTGGTAGCTCCTCAGAGATGAAAAGGAAGCGGGATGATCTTGTGAAGAAAGGAGGTGGCAGTTCAGGCCACTCTTCCAGACAGTTTTTTTCTATGACTTCTAATGCGAGATCGGTCATGTGCCACTAGTTTGGGAAGCCCAGGCACATCCGACCAACATGTACACTTCCTCCGAAGCCTTGTTACAAGTGTGGAGGTATGGGGCATTTGCAGCATTTTTGTGGTGTGGCACATCCAATTCCGAGTGGGGCTGGGTCAATGGCTTCAAGAGGAGTGCAAGCACAGTCTGAGCCTTTGAAGACAGGGGGATATCGATTTGGAAGCCGTGGTGGTAGGGTTGGGTCATCTTCTGGGTAGAGCCAGTTTAGGGCACAGCCACAGACTAGAAGTCGTCTTCAGGCAGAGACCGGACATCTCCATGCGGTGGATCAGGCACCAGCAGGATCAGAGGTGGGACCGTCGACTGTTCGAGGTACCATTTTGATCACTTCTTCTATAGGTGATACAATTTTTGATATTGGTGCATTTTTTTCATTCATTTATGCCCATTTTGTGGTCATTCTGAATTTTCCAACTGATTTGATGTCTTTCACGATGGAGTTGGTGACACCGCTGGGAAAGAAGGAGCATTGTCTCTAGTGCCCATCGTGTGCATTTTCTGTGTCAGGGGTCGAGATGGAGTGGGACCTCTTGGTCTTAGAGATGGACCTTTTTGATGTCATTCTTGGGTTGGATTGGCTAGTACACTTCCAGGAACACATCTATTGTTACAGACGGCGTGTGAGTTTCACAGCACCTAATGGGAGTCATCAGGTTTTTCATGGAGAATGGGATCCTCGGTCAGGTCGTGCATGGCCTCCACTCCTAGAGTTGGGAAGTGTTATCTTCCAATTATCTTTGATCATGTTAGAGGATGGTCTTTCCCCTGAAGGTTCACTACCTCATTTAGTGAATGAGTTTCTGGAGGTATTCCTGGATTATTTTTTCAGGTTTTCCCCCAGAGCGGGATATGGAGTTTTCGATTGATCTGGCACCAGGAACACAACCGATATCTCTTCCCTCTTATCGAATGGCCCCCACAGAGCTGAGGGAAATAAAGATACAGCTGGATGATCTATAGTCTAAAGGATTCATTCGCCCGAGCATCTCTCCTTGGGTCGCTCCTGTGTTGTTCGCGAAAAAAGCTGATGGATCCCTCAAGTTTTGCATTGACTACCTGAAGCTGAATAAGGTAAGAATTAAGAATAAATACCCTTTTCCCAGAATAGATTATTTGTTCAATCAGTTGAAGGGTGAAAAGTGGTTCTCAAGGATAGAAATGCATTCGAGGTATCATCCACTTTGGGTGAAGGAGTCAGATATCCCAAAGACAACCTTTTGAAGCAGGTACGACCACTTTGAGTATTTGGTCATGCCCTTCCGATTGACCAATGCTCCAGTGGTCTTTATTGCACTCATGAATAGGGTGTTTCATAAGTATCTTGATTCCTTTGTTGTGGTGTTCGTTGATGACATTCTAGTATACTCTAGATCAGAGGAGGAACCTGAACATCACTTGAGGATCGTTTTGGGTACATTACGGGATCACCACCTCTATGCAAAGTTGTAAAAGTGAACTTTTTATATCAGCAAGGTGAGATTTCTAGGGAATGTGATCTCAGAGCATAGAGTTTCAATGGACCCTGAGAAAATTAGTGTGGTCATGTCATGGGAGTAACTGGAGAATGTGTTTGAGATCCGGATTTTTCTTGGCTTGGCTGGTTATTACAGGCGATTCGTTAGGGATTTCTCTCAGATTGCTTCACCGATGTCTGCCCTCACCTAGAAAGGGGTTAATTTTGTATGGACTCCAGAATGCCAGGAATTGTTCGAGGTGATAAAGAGGAGGTTGACTACCACCCCATGCTAATTTTTCCATAGGATGGAAAGGGATATGTGGTCTATTGTGATGCTTCAGGTATGGGTCTTGGCTGCGTTCTTATGCAAGATGATCACATGGTCGCGTATGGCTCCCACTAACTTCGACCACACGAATAGAACTACCCAACCCATGACTTGGAGTTGGCAGCAGTGATGCATGATTTTAATACATGGCGTCACTACCTATTTGGGGAGAATTTTGTGGTCTACTCTGATCACAAAAGCTTGTCTTATATCTTCTCACAAAAGGACCTCAACTTGAGGCAGCGTTGCTGGATCGAGTACATACAGGGGTTTGACTTTGACATTGTCTATATACAAGGAAAGGGTAATGTAGTGGACAACACCTTGAGTAGAAGGGTTCCAGTTCAGACTTTGAGGAAGTCCAGTGATGAGTGGACATTGATGGGGCTCTTTTCTCAGATGCATGTGGGGACCAGGGAACATAGTGGAGGGGCATTCTTGGCGAGCATCCAGTTGACTCATTCTCTATTGGAGTTGATCCAGTGCGAACATCCCAGTGATGATCTTTGTCAGTGGTCGAAGCAATTTCTTCATTTTGGGGATACATCCTCCGATTGGTTGTCATCTCCTGAGGGTATCTTGTGATTCAAGGGACATTCAGTAGTGCCGTTATCTATAAAGAAGGTGGTGATGCTGGATAGCCACCAATCTCAGTGGGTTGTCCATCTGGGTGCCACTAAGATGTATTGTGATGTTCGTCGGCAGTTTTGGTGGCCTAGTATGAGACGGGACATAGCAGACTTTGTTTCGAGATGCTACACATGCTATAAGGTGAATGCAGAGCACCAAAGGCCTTCCGGTTTGCTCCAACAACTACCCATTCCTACCTGGAAGTGGGATGAGGTCTCCATGGACTTTATTTTGGGATTACCTCATACAAATCAGGGTAAGAATTCCATTTGGGTTGTGATTGATCGTCTGACCAAATCATCCCACTTCATTTCGATAAAAGATACAACTAAAGTGTATGAGTTGGGCCATTTGTATATTTAGAAAGTTTTTAGACTCCATGGTGTACCATCGTAATTTGTATCAGATAGAGACCCTCGCTTCACTTCTCAATTTTGGGAAGGCATTTACAAGGCCTTGGGGTCTCAGATTAAGATGAACACAACATACCACCCTCAGACATATGGTCAGACAGAGCGGGCGAATTAGATTTTGGAGGACATGCTTTGTGCATGTGTCATGGAATTTGGAGGTTATTAGGATAGCCATTTGGTATTGGTTGAGTTTTATTATAATAACAGTTACCAATCCTAGATTTGAATTACCCCTTTTGAGGCGCTCTATGGTCGGCTATGTCGGTCCCCCCTATGTTGGGCTGAGGTAGGAGAGACTTCACTTTTTGGGCCGAGCCTTGTGCAGGATACTTCTGAGAAGTTTAAGTTGATCAGGTAATGTTTATTGACAGTTCAGAGTCATCATAAATCTTATGCTTACTGGAGGAGTCGAGACCTATAGTTTTCTGTGGGTGATAGGGTATTCTTGAAAGTGGCCCCTCGTCTGGGTCATCGTCGATTGGGGAAGCAATGTAAGCTGATGCCACGATATGTCAGGCCCTTTGAGATCAACAAGCATATTAGAAAGGTGGAATACCAGTTGTCCTTACCTTCTCAGTTGACGTCCATCCATGATGTCTTCCACGTCTCTCAGTTGAAGAAATACAACCCGGATCCGTCCCATGTGTTGAGTTGGGAAGAACTGGAGATAGAGCCTTATTTTTCTGTTGTTGAGAGGCCAGTGAAAATAATGGAATCCCAAGTGAAGATACTTCGAGGGACATATATTCCATTAGTCTGGGTTCTATGGAAGCATGGGAATGATACACATGAGACATGGGAGCGAAAGTCATGGGTCGAGGAAGAGTACCCGTTCTTGTTTTCCAATCAAACTTCATGTTGAATTTCCATGGTGAAAAGTCCTTCATGGTGGAAATAATTGTCACATAAATGACATATTTTATTAGTATGTTTCATTTAATTTAAATCCTTGCTTTGTTTTGGGGTTTTTCCATGAATTTTTGAAGGAAATGGTGGGTTTCCAGAATTTGGGCCAACCCGAGAGCCCATTTCCAGTTTTGAAAGTAAATTTTGTTTCTTTAATAAATCTTTCGTTTTTAAATATTTTTCACACATTAAAATTTAATAATGACATTCATTTAACTATTCAGACCACAAAAAAATTTGGTCCCCTTATAAATTCAATAGAATCTTGTCTTTGGCTGATCAAATTAGGTTTTGGGCCAACCCAAAATCCTATTTCCAGGTTTAAATGTTTTTTAATTCTTTTATAAAATATTCATTGTTTATCCTTTTTCTGTGATTCAAACTCTCACCTTCTCCCAATGTACCTATACGCACCCCCATCTTCATTTCACCCTCTTTGGAGATCGTATCTATTGGGAATTAGGGACGAACTTCTCAGGTTTCTAAAATCATCCAGATTTCTCAAGTAAGTGACTATCCTTCTAAGATCCTCCCTTTTCCTCAAGATTTCTACCTTTTTTCATGAATCCCCAAATGTCCAGAAGCTAGGGATTTGTACCTAGGGTTTAATTATGAGTTTTTTGGTCCAATACTCTGGTTTTAGATTTGATCTCACTCCCTTGTGGTGTGGTGGTGGTGCGGTTGAAGTTCCACACTAGGATTTGCGGTTCTTGAATATTTTGGTAGGTGATTCCATTGTGAAAGAACTTTTTGTGAATTATATTGTTGTGTTCAGGATAATTTAATATTTATTTCATTTTAATGTTTCTACAAAAATTTGTTTTAGTTTCATTTATAAAAAAAAATGAATTTTTATGTTCCAATTTTTGGTTAAATTGGGCGGTTTTCATACAAATATTTTATTGGTTAATTTGGGGATGACCAATAATTACTTAGTTTATTTTATTGAATTATATTAGGACTGTAAATAATTTTTTGAATGTTTATTCTTTTTTTTTGTTTCTGCAAAAGTTTGTTTAAATGGGGTTTGGGAAGCAAATGGGCTTTAAGTGCCATGTTTGTGTTAAAATGGGGGTTTTTTAAAAGATATAACTTCTTGGTTCACACGGGGCTTCCCCAAAACAGAATTTTTGGTTTAATTAAAGGTTATTGAACTTCCATTTTTGTTTTGGTGACTTAAAAGTGTGCACATAGTGTGAAAAGTTGATATTTCTAAGAGCTTTGGGTGCAGAACAATGTGATATTTTGAGAGGTTGTTTTATTGAAAATCAAAATGTTTTGTTGTGTGTTTTAAATGGTATAAAGTATGGATAGCTATTGTATTGTTTGTTTGTGACCAGTAGTGGTGTATTATATGCTAAATGATGTGTGTTGTTTGCAGAAATTGTTTGAGCACAACAAGGGGAATCCCTGTTACTTAGGTGGGCGGATATGTACTAGTACGACTAGTGAACCGGATGGGTTGTGTCCCTGTTTCACTGAGAAAATGGATAAATATAACTCTAACTAAACTATGTGAATGATATTTGGGGACAATTAGGTTATGTTTATGTTCCTTATTGGTGGATTGTTCATGGTAATGGATTGTGACTTGGGTACATTACACCGAGGTACGAGGTACATAGGGCCCGAAACTCTCTAGTTTCCTAGGGGTGTTCCTAGTTTTTCTGATCATTGAATTTGTGGTATTTAAACTTGTATTGGGGTGTTTTTGGCAGTACTTTACAGTAGATCACATGACATTTTAAATGTGTGAACATTTTGAAAATGTGATCTTGAAAACTGTTATCAATTGAAAGTTGCATTTCTTGGATTTTATCACTACTTTTCTTTGCGTATTAAAACTGCTTGCTTTTTTCACATTGCATTGTATTCTATTTGGAATAATTAGGTGGTATCCTATTGGGATTTGGATCACACCCTACTTACACCGCTTGGGTGTATGTATACTTGGTTATGTTTGAATCAGGTAAATGAAAAGCTAAGGGTGATGGTCGTTCAGGGTGTTAGTCCCCATCCTAGGGACGGAGTTGTAGAGACGGCTTGGGGGTGATGACCCCCTATCATGTGGAGTCCATGGGGCTGTTTTTTTGCTGTTTCATTGTGCCTTTAGAACTTTGGCACTTTATTTGAACTTATGTATTCAGTTATGGATTTTTGAATAAACCTTGCTGGTATGAATTTTTCAGATTCATTTTATCAAATATTTTTGATGTTTTATGTATACATATTCGGGTAAATAGTTCCCAATCCAAGATAAATTATTCCCAGGCACTTGTGCCAGCCAATGAGGATAGGGAATTCCCTTCGAGACTTGCCATGGGATGGGTTTTGTGCTATTAACGGTGGCAAACAGATTCGGTTTGTGACAAAACTTATCCATATTCAATACAATTTCTAAATCTAAGATAAAATACCAACATCCTTCTAAATAATTATTCTTCTTATTTCATAAATTTTTTAGATCAATGTGCCACTCTCAATAACACTGAAACATGTCTTAAAAATTAATACTATCTCTTTAACCATCACATTTAAGGTTGAGAATATATTCATAAGCATCCTCATCATCACTTCAGTAAAATTTAAAGATAAATATCAACTCCATATCAAATAAAATCATCATTATTGATAAAAAATTCAATTCATCTCAAAGGACACATTATATATATCATGGTTTGAGGATGAATATTTTATGTCTTAGGATGAAGAGTTCAGTGGTGGAATTTATAGGAAAATGTCTGGTTTTTTAACAGGTAAAAGTAGAGAACCATGTTACCAGAGGTTTTTTGCATCCCTTATATGCCCCTAGATAGATGTGGGGGGAAATCATGATGGAATTAATCACCACATCACACTAATATTAGGGTATTTTTTATTCTATCTGGAAAATCGTAGACTAACTGATGAATTTGGCACATTTTATGGTGATTAAGAATTTGAGTGTTTTCGATACTCTATAAAAGAGGTACATAGATGAGGTTGGGAGACTCTATGGGATATCGAAGGGAATTGTATTCTACTGGGATTATTGTTTTAACAAAAGAATATATATAGGATAGACACATTATTTTGGATCTCAATTAAAACTTAACACTACTTTCTATCCCCAAATATATGGGAATATAGAGAGGAGAATATAGACACAATATGACATGTTTCAAGATTTCATATTGGACTTTGACAGATCATTAGTGACCCAATTACCATTTGTTGAGTTTTTCTAGAATATTATTTTTCAAATTTCCATCAATATGGCCCCATTTGAGGTGTTTTATGGTCATTCATGTCATTCTCCATTTTGATGGTCCAAGTTTGGGGAGCCAGTAGTCTTCAGTCTTGATGTTGTTTATATCACTATATAGAAGATCCATGTGGTTAGAGAGTGGATAAAGGTGGATTAGGGCCAAAAAAAGAACCATAAATAACACAGGTAGAGGACCTTGGATCTTGAGGTTGGAGAATATAACGACCCTCACTTTACATATATCTATAGTACAAAAAAATCAAAATACTAAAAAACATTACACAAATAGATTCCCAAAGACTGTATTAGTTTTGTATCTTTAGAAAAATGGAAACACAATCATTGGTACATGTTTGATCTACATGATCCCCCTATAGGTTCTTCATGACTATCATCTTTCTTAGACACATCATACTTAATACAGATCATCATATCTGGGGTAAGGAAACCTATAAAAAGGGGTGAGCATATATGCTAGGTAAGGGTAAAAAATGGATACATGTAAGCATAAACATGAGAATAGGTATATGAGAACGTGATAATAACATTAAAAGATCATACCTTGTATATTAAAGATCATGAACATGAATCATGAAATAAATCTTGCTTGTTCATAAGATATTAATCATAAAGAAATAAAGAACATGAACTATGAATTCATAACTTAGGCATAAAACATGGAATTATGTCAAACACATAATCATATAATATTATTTCCATAGTAATCGAGGAATTTCTTCCAAGTCCATCTTAGTTGTATGGGTTCACTCCCCATACCATATTGGTTGTCATTATTCACTCCCATGGCCATCTTAGAAGCATGATTTCACTCCTAATACCATCGTGGAAGTCATGGTTAACTCCCTTGGCCATCTTAGTTGCCTGAGTTCACTCCTCATACAATCTTAGTATTTATGGTTCACTCCCATAGACATCTTAGTAGAATGATTTTACTCATTCTATCTTAGTAGTCATGGTTAACTCCCATGGACATATTAGTAGTCAAGGTTTACTCCTAAGACCATATTAGTTTATCTCATGAGATATAAATATTTACCCAATGAATTATAGAGAGATACAGGTCCCACCAATATCATAAAAAAATCATACATACATGTACCACTTGATCAGAAACAATCATAACATAACCAATGAAAGGAAATGGGTATCATAAACAAGTAATCATATAATAAACTATAGAAAAAATATAGGTTTTATAATAATTTAATTCAATCATAGCCCCAAAAAAGAAGGAGGTTTCATAAATATCATGAAATCATACATAAACCATTCAGAGAAATAATATAAATGGAAGCATTGAATTATTTCCCCAAAAAGCCATGATTAACACCAACCGATGTCATCTTAGATGGAAAATAATTTTGAAAGGTCTTTTAAAAACAATTATTGAGAAAAATATTCTTTATTATTTGAAAAATGACTTTTAAAACATAAAATTGTTTGAAAACAATGTTTTTTATAAGTAACCTTGGAAAAATCATAAAATAAGCTTGAATTTTTTTTAAACCCTTTTTCATTCAAAACATATAAAATAATCAGGAAAAAATTTTGAACACATTTTCCTTGTGAATTAGTTTGAAAAATTATAAAAGAAGCTTTGAAATCACTGAAATCCTTTTCTTTGTACACAACCATTTGAAAAATCTTTTCTCTGAAAATAAACTTCAAAACTTATACATAAGGATCGAAAGAATTTTGAAAACTAATTATTTGAAAACGCCATGAAAACTTATAAATAAATATTGAAAACATTTTAAAACCACTTATTTGAAAATACTATGAAAAATTATTATTAATTCTTTATAACATTTTTAAAAAGTTTTTATAAAATATGGTTTTTAATGAACAAGGATTTCCAACCGAAGAGGTAAATAAAGTGAGATTTTATTTAAATCACTTTATAAATTATCTAAAGTAAAAAAGAGTAAAAAATTGTACCAATATATAAATATATCATGAATATATAGCAAATTATAATATTCATGAATTATCTTGAGGGATGGATCATAATATTTCATCAATGAAAGCGTAATCATAAACAATCTCGATAAACTGTGAGATTGTTTCGACTAACTCTTACCAATTGGTAACATTGAATTATACTCCCCATGTAAGAAAATAAAATTAAATGTATCTTAAAATATCATTAAAATGATAATTTTATGATATAACATTTAAAATGTATTATATACACCTTATAGACAATTATAGGTGCATAACATGGCATGTGACTCAAAGAAGGAAAATTGAGATGAAATTACTTTACAGATTTTGTGACTTTTAAAGCAAAAACCCCATGAATTAAAGATCATAAAATATATATTTAAATAACTATAAATTTAATTTTAATATTCATTTAATTAATTCATTGGTAGTATATATAGTAGATTAAAGAAATGAGTGGTGTGTTGGGCATGTATCTCACGAAAATAAAAATTGAGATGAAATTCCCTCACATTGTGTCTTGAATCTCATCATACCCAAAAAAACATCCAATATAATAAATATATTATTATTATAAATATATAATTGATACATATTCTTATATATAATACCATATATGAATTTATTATGACTTTATATTACCTTCTTGTTAACAACTTCATGTTAAGGTTACTCTTCGGATAATATTCGCTTTGTTTTTCGCATGTGTATTAATTTGTAATATATGTTTTCCATAAAATTATATCATGATTTAAATAATGTAAAAAATTATATTAATATTAATTATATTAATTATATTTTCAGTATAATAATCCATTGAATATATATAAGTATAAAATATAATGTATCGTTCTTAGAGATGGTAGGTCGCACACATGCATAAACACTGTTTCTATTTTATTGTTGAATTAAAAGAAAGAATGAAAATGACATATATGAAAAAATATATATAATATCATTAAAATAGAATTATTATTCCATATATATCATATATGTTCACTAAACATATCCTTAATACATTCCATGAAGTGTTTGAATAAATCATATTGCTTTGAGAGGGCGGTAATCCACACTTCCTGAAATGAAATTATCATATTAAAAAAAAGAATGTATAAGGATATGTGTGGTAAAAGAGTTATATAAGCTTAAATACATAATATTTATGATATATATAATATATAAATAGTGTTTTCATCATAATTCCCAACCATGAAAGGTGGTAAAGAAAAATTATCAATCATCGTTTCGTGCGGCGGTAGTTCACCGTAAACATAAACAGTATATTCATTTTCCATTAGATGGAAGTGTACATATATGTATGTATAATAAATAAAAAAAAATATATTATTATTTTTATATTAGTTTTTTTCTTATATAATCAAGGAATAAGGATAATGGAGGGGGTGGAGAATGAAATAAGATAAAAGAGTTTAAGGGAGGATGTTACCTCTTCTTTGGTTAACTCTTTTTAGTTTTCATCAAATAGATTCATTAGTTTGATTTATACCCAATTTATTGATTCAAGGTGTATGTTAAAGATTATGTGGAGTGTATTTTTCATATATTTTCCATACCTATGTCATTTTATAGTGGATGTGGGGAGTTTATTTTTCATATATGTGAAAAAGTGGGAAAGTGCTTGCCTTCTTATAGTGGATGTGGTATGAAACTCTGGTATATACAAAATAGTATTCATTAATGGGAGTTATACCATACCTAATGTGCCTAAAAACATAAAAATAAATTATTAAAGGGTAATAACGTTCTATAAGAACCTCCACCACAAAACAATATGTGCATTTTAATAATTTGTTTCTTTAATTTATATGTTTCCCAAATTTTATCATTCTAGTTTTTATTAAAGATAATAGTTGTCTAACCTATGTAGTTTAACCATTAAGAAAATATTAAAATTATATTATATTTGAAAATATAGATAAAATTAATTATAAATAGTATAAATATTTTTTAAAATAAAAAACTCTTGTTTTTTTGGAAATTAACTTTAAAGAAATCGCATGTGATGCGCAAAAACACTACTTAAACCCGAACTGTGCTCAAAATGTTTTTACAATCTATGGGTCAATATGTTAATTATAAAAGATTAATTGGTCCATTAATAGACTACATGTAATATTTTTTAATACTTAAAATCACTTTTGAAAATATATGATTTTTATTAATTCTAAATCATTTAATAAAATATCATTTATTGGAAAGTAACATTAATGTCAATTTTGATGTTATTTATTTAATTTTTATTTTAAAATATCAAAACTATATTGTAATTAAAATATATTAAGTAAAAATCTATGTAACATGATTTTTAATATAAAAAATAATTATATATAAAAATTAAATCAATTCAGTTCACTTTTGATATTTATAGTATCATTTATTTTAGTAAATTATTAACCAAATAATCACTTCATTGGAATTTATTAAGCCTTTTAATTAACAATATCATATCTAATAGTTATTTATAAATTAAAATAAAAAAATATCCCATTTTTAAATAAAAATTATATATATGACATAAAATATGTTGTTTTTTACATATCTGAATGTTTTATAAATGTTAAAGGCATGGAGAGTTCTTTTTTTTCTTTTTTTTACTTACTTAACCTTATATAGAGAACTTCCTTTTAATAATAACATTAAATACCATAAAACATTAACCAAGAGGGTATATGGTCTTATTATTTTTATCTAATGTCATTTGGACAAGTTTCTAGGTCATTTTGGTCTTTAATATTACGTTTTATCCCCTTATTAAGCTTAATTTTATCATAATCACCATAATTAATTTAAATTAATTTCACTAATATTTTTGGTCAAAAATTAAGTTGATCTTATTTTACCTTGAATATTATAATGATTACCACAATTTATTTCCATTTTTCAAAATTCAAATAATTTTTTTTTTCAATATTATGTTTAACACTAATCCCACAGATGTGGCAAGAAAGCAGGATTTTAAAGTAAAAACATTCAAAAGTTCAATAAGTGTTTATATTTTATTTCAATAAAAAAATGATTCTAGTGAAATTAATTTTATTAATATATATATAATTGTTCTATTTTTTACTTTAAAACCTAATTTAAAATATAATTTTACATTAATAATTAAATAAGTGAACATACATTTTTTAACTAAAATATAGTATTTTTTACTCTTCATCAAAAAATGAAGAATCTTAGAAAAACCCAAAAAATCACCCTAAGATAATTTAGAAAATATAAATTCAAATATTAGATTTATTTTTACAAATAAAACTCATAAAATTTTCAAAATTTATTTTAAAAAAAATAGGTGCACCATTAAAATGTGGTAAAACTCGGTCTTGTGTGTATCACAAGCTAACTCAGTGTTGTGTGTACCTCTATCTAATATAAGTGTTTCATGTAAAAAAATCATAATATGGTGATTTACATTATTCAATAAAAAATAATTTTAGTGTTTCATGAAAAGAAAAAAATATAAAAGATATTAAATTAATTCGAAAAATAATTCACAAATTAGAGGGGTGTTACGTTCAACCCCCCTAAAAATGAATTTCGCCCTCAAAATTCATCTTGAATATCGAAGGTTTAATACTTTTAATCCATTTTAATATAAAAAACATCATAAACAATTAACACTAAAAATTACATTTAAAACAAAGTTATATCCATAAAAGTTATACATAGTAACACATATCTAGGTTTCAATGTAGGAGAGCATAAGTGGAAGTGAAAAAAAGGATTTGGAAGTGAAATATAACTATCAATTTATAGAGGAGAGTGATCGAGAACTTGTTCTGGAGAAATGTAACATTTAAAAAGACATAATTCTATGATTATCAAAGAGACCATTTGGTTGATCAGAAAATATGTTACTAGGATGACCTTCTTAGTTTCAAGATCCTTTCCCTATAGATGAATAATTTTCATGAGAAGTTATATTTACTTGATTTAATTTCCTTTCATAAGTAAAATCTATCCTTTTGGTCATGTCTTGAACAATTATGAATTCACCTCTTTCATTAAAAAGTAAGATGTATTTTATTATTATTAATGCACTAATAGATCATGAGATCCACGATACGTCATCCCATCTCTCTTCAGTTACCTCCAACTCAATGTTATTAGAGTAGGTAAGACAATATACATAAATTATCTTATGGTGAGATAATACTTTATTCTCCAAAACATCATCCAAAGTTTAAATTAGAAATTTCATAAGTTGTTAATCTTATAACCCTTTTGAATGATGAATTTCATCTTAACATTTGTTCGCCATATATCATAAAGTATCTCTTGGTTGTCGCATTCCAAACATGTGAATATCTTTCTCATGTATTCTCTTAAAATATGTAAATGACCTAAATTACCATAAATACTTCTATAAAACATGCATGCTTATTTATTCCAAAGGTTACTGAATATATTCCTTAAATCCAAAAAGTTATAAAATTCATCCATGATGACATATACCAATTTATCAACAAATAAATAATTATATCTTTGGTAATTAGTTCTATACACTTTAATTTATTCAAATCAATCATATGTTTATTCAAGTTCAAGAAAATTTTATCATCATCTTGATTGCATTAAGGGTTACCTTTCCATAATCAAAATACTAATTTTCTATCTATTTATCACTATTCAACCTACCAATTCTGATTATTAATGAAAACTTATAATAAAAATACTTACATATTTCCAGATTTATATAACATAATATTTAAATTTCATAACGTATATACATTATTCATCCAACTTTATTATTAATCCATTACTCAGGATTCATCAACTTATTCTTTAATACCTCTTTCATATAATATGAAATATGAATCGTGTCTTAATTTTACTCAACCTCAATATTAATCTTGCATCTTATGTTTAATGTAAAAAATATCATAAGAACATCACATACCTTTCACATGTCGTCTGTAGTCTATTTATCTTCATAAGCATAACAAATACTCATACCACCTTCCTTATTCCCTTTATGATATTTACACTTAGAAAATATATTTTCATAATCCCTATAATTTCCACATCCAAAACATTCAGTGATAACCATGTTTCTTCTAGTTATTTATATTTACTAAAACCAAAAAGAACATGGTGAGAAACACATATCCTAGAAGAAAACCAAATAAAAATGAAAAATTACATATAGGATGTCTAAATCATGAAACCTTCTTTAATATATGACACCCTAGGTTTATCCAAGGTTATTCATAGGAAAATTAAATTTAAATTTATGGTGATGGTTTGTGAAGAGTTTGTGAATTTTCAAATAATATCCCTCGGAAGTGTCAAATTAGGTGCAAAGTATGTCACATTTTCTTGTAACAGGTTATGCAGAGTCAGGACCGACTCACATTGTCAGAGTTATTACTCTTAGGTACATCTATGTTAGAACCATATCCACTTGTAGTATCTAGAAAATGATTTATTTATAGGAAAATAATTACTTTATCCCTTACAAAAATTATAGGATATTTTACTAAACGTTAACTCATATTTATACTTATTTTTGGAGACAATTGAAGACATATCCTTATAAATATACCTAGGTATCTCAATAATGGTTTCTCATCCTATTTTCCAAAGGTTGACTGGACCTTTACTCAAATTCCAACTATAGAAACCTTAGATTTACTTATATAAACCTTAAATAACTACTATGGATTACTCAAAACCCTAAAAAAATAGACACCCAAAGACCATATTAGTTTAGTGCCTTTGGAATCATGAAAAAATAAACATAGGTACATGAGTGAGATACATTATCTCTCACTAGGTTCTTCATGACAAAAGCCCTTCTTAGACAAATCATATTTAATACATATCTTCATAACCTGGGGATGGAAACATAAAAAGGGCTGAGCTCATATTCTCAATAAGGGTAAACAAGGGATACATGTAAGCATACATATGAGTATAGGTGTATTAGAACATGATCATAACATTAGAGTATCATACCCTGCATATCAATGATCATAAACATGAATCCGGGCATAAATATTGGTTGTTCATAATACATGAATCCTTATTAAATAAAGAAAATAATACATTAATGCATAAAATCCGTATAAAACATGGAATTATGGAAAACACATAAGAATATAATATAATTTCCATAGTAGTCGAGGAATTTCTACCAATTCCACTTTTGTATCATGGGTTCACTCCCCATACCATCTTGAAAGTAATGGTTCTCTCACATGGCCATCATAGTAGCATGAGTTCACTCCTCATACTATATTGGTAGTCATGATTCACTCCCATGTCCATCTTATTAGTATTAGTTCACTCCTCATACCATATTGGTAGACATGGTTCACTCCCATGGCCATCTTAGTAGCATGGGTTCACTCTCAAGACGATACTAGTAAATATAATGAGATATAAATCTTTATCCAATGCATTACTGGGAGATATAGTTCTGACCCATCTCATAATGAAATCATACATACATGTTTCACATGATTAGAAACAATCATAACATAACCCATGAAATGAAATAGGTATTATAAACATGTAATCATATCATAACCTTTGGAAAAGAGATAGGTTTCATAATCATTCCATAAAATCATAACCTATAAAAATAATCAGGGTTTAAAAACAGCGTACCATCAACATAAAACCATTCAGATATATAATATTAATGGAAACATTTAATCATTTCCCTATAAAGTCATTATTGACACCAAAATATGTCATCTTAAATGGGAAATAATTTTGAATTCTTTTAAAAACATTTCTTAAGGAAAATATCCTTTATTTTTTAACAGATTCTTTTTAAAACCTAAAACATTTTTAAAAAAATTTTATTTAGAATTAACATTTAAAAATCATATAATTATCTTTAAAATTTTTTGAAAACCTTTTACCTTAATATAGATTTGAAAACCTATAAATATATATTGAAATCATTTTGAAAACATTTTTCCTTGAATACTTATAAAAGATGATTAAATTTTTTTTGAAAACCTTTTCCTTGTAAAATATTTTGAAAACATATTAAACAATCTTTAAAATCATTTAAATTATTTTCTTTTAAAACAACCTTTTGAAAATAATTTTCTATAAAAATAAAATTTAAATCATATAAATAAGGATTGAAAACTTTTTGAAAAATACTTCTTTGAAAACACCTTGAACACATATAAAAAAATATTGAAAATGTTTTGAAAACCATTTATTTTAAAATAATTTTAGTATTTATAATGAAATATTTAAAAAAATTTGAAAAACATTTTAGTAAAAATGGTTTTTAATTAACATATATTTTTGGCCGAAGAGGGAAATAAAGTCATATTTTCTTAAATTCACAATTAAACTTATCTTAAGTAAAAAAAAGTCAAAAAATGGTACAAATATATGAATATATTAAGAATATATAGATTTTAATAATATTCATGTGTTTTAGTAAGATATGGATTACAATATTTCATCAATTAAAGCATAATCATAAACAATCTCGATAAATAGTGATATTGTTTCAATTAACTCTTACCACTTTATAACTTTGAATTATACTACCCATATATAAAAATGAAATTACATAAAGCTTAAAATAGCATGAAAAAAATAATTTTCAATATATAACACGTAAAAGGTAGTATATACACCTCATATAAAAATATAAGTTCATAACATGTCATGTTTCTCAAAAAAGAAAAATTGAGATAAAATTACTTTACTGATTTCGTAAATTTTGAAACATAATACCCATGAGAGAAAGGTCATAAAATGAATATTTAAATACCCATAAATTTTAGTGTAATATTCATATAATACATTAAAAATCAGTATATATTCCACAAAACATAAATTAGTGGTGTATAGGGCATGTATCTCATGGAAATATAAAGTGAGATGAAATTCTCTTACATTGTGTCTTGACTCTCATCGTACTTGTACAAAATTCATGTAATATAAATATAAGTTAATTATAAATATATCACATAACTATATTATAATCAATAATACCATGTATGGTTTGATTATGATTTTATATTACTTTCTTGTTAACAACTTAATGTTAAGCTTACGCTTCGGGTAATATTCACTTTGTTTTTCGCATGTGTCTTAATTTGTTATATATTTTGTCCTTATACTTATATCATGATTTTAGTAATGTAAACCATTATATAAATATAAATTATATTCATTATATTTTTAGTATAATAATACATATAATTTAGAAATATATAATGGAATACACCATTCATGGAGATGGTAGGCCATACGTATTCATGTATTGTGTGAATGAATCACATCACTTTGAGGGGGCGGTAGTCCACACTTCCTCAAGGAAAGTAAAAATATTTAAAAAAAATGGATATTATAAGGATATGTTTGGTAAAATAATTACATAGGTATAAAGACATAATATTCATTCTATATATAATATATAAATTGTGTTTCAATCATAATGACCAACCATGAAGTGTGGTAAATGAAAATAAACATTCATCATTACGTGAGGCGGTAGTTGGCCATACACATAAACATTATGTTCATTACCAATTAGATGGTAGTGTGTATATGGGTTTGTTGGAACCTTTGAATAAAAAAATATCAATATATTTAGGATTATTTTTTATTTTATAAGCATGGAATAAATATAGCGGTGGGAGTGGAGAATGAAAATACAATAATGGAGCATGAGGGAGGATGTTACATCTTCTTTGGGTGGCTCATTTTGGTTTTCACCAAAGGGCCTCCTTGGATTGAGTTATGAAAAGATGGTGGATTTAAGGAGTAAGTTAGATATTTTTTGGAGTTAATTAGGAAGATATTGGACAAACCTAATATGTTTGAGAGGTGTGAGGAAGTGGGAGAGTGCTTGTCTTTTTATAGTGGAAGGGTAGTGACACTCTTGTAAATACCAAAAGGTATTCATTAATGGGAGGTATAAATTACCCTATGTGCCTCCAAAACAGAAAAATAATGATGTTAATGGTAATAATTTTATATAAAAACTTCCACCACACAAAAATATGTGTATTTTTACAATTTTTTTTCCTTAACTTCTATGTTTCCCCAATTTTATCATTTTGGTTTTTACTAAAGACACTAGTTTTCTAACCTATGTAGTCTAACCATTAAGACAAGAATGAAGGGATATTTTTTAGAAAATATGGATCTACTTAATTATAAATATGATATATAATTTACAAAATAAAAATCTCATGTTTTTTGGATATTAATTTTAAAACAAGAACATGTGACGTGCAAAAGATACTGCTTAAACCCAGACCGTGTTAAAAATGCTTTTACAATCTATGGGTCAATATGTTTATTATAAAAGATAAATTGGTCCATTAAAAGAAAAAAATATTTATAAATACTTAAAAATCAATTTGAATAATATATATTTTTCATTAATTTTAAAACAGTTAATAAAAAAATCATTTAATTTAAAATACCATTAATATCAATTTTGAAATTATTTATTTAATTTTAATTTTAAAATATTAAAAAAATATTGGAATTAAAATATATTAATCCACAGCTATGTAACATGATATATTAATATAAAAATAATAATTATGGAAAAAAAATCAATCAATTTACTTCACTTTTAATATTTATATTATAATTTATTTTAGTTAATTATTAACAAAATAATCACTATGTTAGCACTTCATAAGAATTTTAAGTAACTAAATCATCTATACAAAATTAATGATAAATTATTATGATAAAAATAACCCATTTATCTTTCAGAAGTATATGTATAACCTAAAATATTATTTTTTAAAAATATCTCAATGTTTTATAAATGTTAAAGGTAAGGAAAGTTCACATTCTATCTTTTTCTTTACTTAATCTTTTATGTAGGTCACGTCGATTTAATAATACCAAAATTACCCATAAAATTCAATCTAATAGGGGATATTGTAGAATTATTGGCAAAAATTTCCTTTAGTCAAGTGTCTAGGTCATTATGGTCCTTAATATTATGTTTTATTCTCTAATTAAGCTTAATTCTACCTTAATCACCGTAATTAATTTTAATCACTTTCACTAATATTTTTGGTAAAAAATTTAGCTTATATTATTAGACAATAACAATTAAATTTATTAAAAATGTGTATGTATATTTTATAAAATTTAAATAAAAAAAGTTAGAAAATCAAGGTCAACGATATCCCCAAAAATGTGGCAAGAAAGCAGGTTTTTAATGTAAAAAGTTCAAAATGTCAATAATTTTTTATACCTAATTTAATTATAAAAATGATTCTATTGACCAAAATTGGATTAATATATTAATAACTGATCTATTACATCTTTAGAAACAAATTTAAAATATAATTTATCATCAATAATTATTTAAAAGAAGAGATGATTTTTAATTAAAATATACTATTTTTCACTATTCATCAAAAAAATAAAGTTTCTTAGAAAAATACCAAAAATTCACCGTAAGATAATTTTGACATTATGAATTAAAAAATTATGTTTTTTATAAAAAACATTCATAAAAGTGTATTAGTTTGTTTTTAAAAAATTGGTGTGCCATTAAAAGGCATTAAACATGGTCTTGTATGTATCGTAAGTTAACTAAGTGTTTCGTGTACCACTAGCTAATCAAAGTGTTACATGTAGAACAATCATGAATTTGTGTTTAACATAACACAAGAAAAACAAAATTTAATATTTCATGAAAAAAATATCAAAAATATTAAATTAATTTGAAAAAAAATCACAAAACCTCGAGGTGTTACGGAGAACATATATTCTCAAATATTTCCCCTCCTCAGAGGAATGATAGGTTTGGATGATGGAGTAAGATTTCTCTAAAGTAAACTTGGAATTTAAATTTGTTAGAGTTTATTAATTAGGTAGCATATCGGTTAACACTCCCATCATGGCATGATAGATTTCATGACATCTTACTCATGTCGTATCTTCATTGTTATCTTCATGGTAGCTCTTATTTCATTGATTGGGGAGAGTTAGACATGATAATGGAAAGAAATTTGTGGTTATACTAGTTTATATCCATGATATTTAGGATGAGGTATCATTTGGGAGGGTCATCTCCTCAATTGATGTGCAATGGAGGCATGGTGTCATGGAGGAGTGTACTTGGGAATGAGAGTCATATATAATTTCCCAATGCACCTATTTGTTCAATAGCTGATCATTATGGACATGTTTTTTTCACTTGTTTCCATTTTTTGAGATGTTCATACTCTTTATATGAGGTTAAATAATCCTCATTTTTCATAATGTCCCCTGTTTATGTTTTTTTCTATGATATGTAGTTGTGTGCTTGTAATAGTGAGATAATTGAGAGGTATCTCCTAGGTTATTGTTTCAGCCCCCTTTCACCCTTCCATTTTTATTTTTATAATGATTCTAAATGAATAATTTTTTTAGATGTATCTGATGCAATTACCCATGTTCCAAAAATATTTCCTTTGTGATTTCCCAAGGCCTCAAAGTGTTAGGAGGGAGTTCATAGACTTTTCTCCTTTTTAAATTTCTATGTTTTTCCAAAAATTCACTTAACAAACCATGTAGTTTATTCATCAACATTTAGGTTAGATAGTACTATTTTGAAAATTATGGGGTTTTTCTTTATTTATATAGTTTTTCCTTATGGTTAGTGTGTTTTTTCATGTGATCAGTTGGTTTCTCCATAGGGTTGGTTGGTCTGTTTATATGGTCATTTGGTATTCTCTCAGTTTAGATCTCCTCATTACCACTTTTATTTTGGATAAACTCTAATTCAAATGTATTAACCAAATTTTTGTTATTCCTTCATAGTTAGTGTGTGTGATCGGTCGCTTGGGTCACATTCATGTATTTTTGGGAATCCATCATCTAATGTCATGTGTTTTAGATTGTTTCATCTCACCTAAAATCAATATGAGGCATGTGTTTCTTTGTAACACCCTTTTAATTCATTTTATATATTTTATGTGAGATTTTAAAAGTCTCTTTATGAATTTAAAAACTTATTACACGTTATAGTATGCTTGAAGTGATTTTGAAATGGATTTTTCAATTTTCATGAGCCTAGGTCACATAATAAATGCTTATGAAATTTCTCTTAGGGATCTTTAAAAATTTTCTAGTATTTTAAAGAATTTTCCTTGTCTTTGAATTCATTTGGAAACACTCATTGTTTCAGTTAACATTTAATATGGTTTAAATACATGAAAACTTAATTTTTATGCCAAGTGTTGTCTAAATTTAATCCTAGATTTGAAAAAGGGGGTTTAAATGATTAAAAATAGGTTTTATGTTAGCTACATTTCTGAAAAGGCTATGTTTTAAAAGACTTTTTTTTATAAAAGTGTGTAGTTTCTCTCTTTTGAAATGATGTAAAGATAGTGGGTCTCATGGTGTTTTCAAATCGCCTTTAAAAAGAAATTTTAGGAATTATGAAATGGTTTCTTCGCACCTTTAGGTTTATTTTTAAATGATTACTTTATTCAAAAAATGTTGTGTTGTAAAATAAAGTGATTTTAATAGATATATTTGGATTTCCATGTTGTATTTAAAAGTGTGTTCTAGTTTTTAAAGGATGTTTGAAATATGGTTTTCAAATGGTGAGAAAATGTCTTGGCCTTCCAAGTTCTTTTATGAAAGCTTCATTGACACTTTATGAAAAATGGATTCATAAATGTGTAAGGTAATTATTGAACCGCATGAATCTATGTTGTTATTATAGATTATGTCCCCATTGGGGGATGATTGTATTAATATACATATAGTGTTACTTATTCTTGGGAATGTGATTGGTTATTCTACATGAGATGGTGTAGAAGGTGAGGTGTAATTTGTTTTAAAGTAATTTATATTTGATTCTTGTGATTATGAATTGATCACCTCATCATTTGACTTTTCATTAGAGTCCCCAGAATATAGTAAGTGACTTGTTTTGGAAAAAACCCTTTCTTATAGAATGTTCTACAAAATAGCGAGTATTTTACTAGCTACACTGAGATGACTTTACCAAATGGGGTAGTAATACCTTTTGTGGACCGTGCTCTAGGTATCATCCCAAGGAGGTTTATTTTCAGATAGTTTGACTGGACTACCAAGTATGTGGATTTTTTCATTAGTTTTAGACTTGTTTCCTAGTCAATGTTATATGTGTTCTATTTCTAGATCCTAGGGAAGTTTCCCATCATGATTAGGTCCTTCATAGGACACTTTATGGGATTCCATTGTATGTTTCAATTGTATTCCCCATGTTCATTAGACTAATGGGACCATTTTTTGGTTTCTTATATGGGTTTATCTTTATTTGATACCTTGGTTTCATTTTGTATTTATTGCATTGCCTTATGTTTCGTAGTCCAATTTTAAATTGATTGTTTAATAATGGTTTGAATTTATGATTTGTAAAATGAATGCGTCTTGGTTATTTCTTTAAGGGTATTGAAGAAATGGGTTTTCCATGAGATTGTTTATGAATATTTGATTTTAATAAGATGTTTAGTAAGAGGTAAAATATGTCATGGTTTTCTTTCATTAGTTCAAAAACATTATTTCCATTGTTAAAAAGTTTTATTTAAAAATATTATTCGTACTTGTTTTTAATTTATAAAATGGATGGCTCTTTGAAAAATTTTGTGTGACATCATGCTTGTCTTTGTTTTATAATGAATATAAAAACATACATTATACCTTACGTTCAAACTAGCTCTTTATAAACTATTTTACTAAGGTATTTAAATAGTTCTAGTGTGTGGTTACCTACTGGGAATGTTTATGCTCACACCTATCTATTATTCATGGATTTGGTTTTGATTCATCCTATTACCACTCTTTTGATTGATCTATAGATTGAGCTTAGTCATTTATTTTATCATTTCAGCCATGTAATCCATTTTATTGCTTTCTAATGATAGAAAGTTGTGATATCTACTTCTAGTAGAAGTAAAGACATCTAGTGGGTTGGTTTTAATCTTTTCATATGTAGGGGATGGAGATTGGGGTGAGCGGAGGGATTAATTGTTTACTTTACTTTACATCTTTATTTAATTCTATTTCATATTTTTTTCCATTGATATATTTTACACAAAGGATTCATGTAACATTTTTCTTATATTTATTCTATAGATTTTCTTATGATTATTAAGAGAAACCTTTCCTATGTGCATTCATGTGATACCCCAGAACTATTTTACATCCCATGGGGATTAGGGACACTATTTGGGCTAGTGTGAGAAATGTATAGGCATTTAGTAGATGAAAGGCCGTGTATATTTTGTTACAAATAATATTAAAGTAGGAAATTTTCTTTTTAAATAAGAATATGGACTCCTTTTCTTGTATCCATCTTTTATTTTTTTTATTTTGGTCATATCATGTAAGATCCACTGTTGGGACTGTGGAGGTTGATCTTGAGTGGGTCTGTGATCACCACCTTTCATGAGGATGTTTAAGTTTCCCTGGGAAGTGGTATTTGAATTTTGAATTCATAATTTTATTCTATTTGGTGTTGATTATGTATTGATATTCAGTGGTATTGATTGAGTTCCCTTGATGGTCAGGTTGTATTTCAGGATGAAATTTGAGAATGTATCTTTGGTGTAATGTTTGTTTGTACGAAAGGAAAAATCAATAAGTGAAAAAATGTTGGATCTTGAGATTTCTTAGGAATTGTTTCATACCTATCATATGGTCCAAAAAACCATATACCCGAATCATAAATAAAATTCACCCCACATGAATTTTTTTGGACTACTCTTGAGAGATCCATAATAGAGAGGGATGAGCCAAGATGGGAATTCTTATATGTTTATGATTTTAATTTCGATTTTATTGTCACATAGTGTGCCTCTTTTTAGGTTTGATTATTGTGTGAAATGAGTTTTTTCTAAAAATTATGATTTTATAGAAAATTCTTTTGGTTTGGAAGGAATCCATAGGGTTTAAAATACGTTTTTTTTAATTTTTTAAAGATATTTTATTTGAGAATAAATCCATGGGGTTTTATTGAAAATTAAAATGGGTTTTTTAGAAAAAATGGCTTTAAATACCATTGGTTGTAAATTTTTTACAGGAATTTGAATCATATGGGGGTGATTTTGAAAATAGTATTTTTTTAATTTAATAAAAATGAATTGATAAATGTTTTGGAAATGTTTTAAGGAATGATTCTTGAGAATATTAGGTGGTTTTATTATTTTATAAACGAATTAGTGTTTTTATAAACAATGTAATTTTTTTTGAATTGCCTTTGGTAATTTGGGGTTTTAATGGATATAAGATGTTTTCCATGTGTTTGCATGATTTTAATATCTTGTGTGTTTTGAAAAATAAATTTTTATTCTTTTAAGAATGTGGTGGTTTTAAAGGAACCTAGATTTTGGCATGTGGGTTCCATTCTTTCTTTGTGTTTTTGGACATTATCCCTTTTTGTTGATTGTGACCATTTAATATTATTTTATAAAAAAGTCTCAATTGGGTCAATATATTTTTTATATAAATACTCCTCCTAAAAAGGTATTAGTAAAGAATTTATGTTTATGTTTGGGGGGCATCTTTCACACTTTTTGGCTTATTGTTAGACTATATGTTTAGGTGAAAGTGTTTTACACATTTTATTTATGTGGAAGAATGTTAGATACCCGTTTTCCTTAGAGTAGTATTCTAGGAGATCCTTGGATAGTCAGTGGGGTTTAATTTATGAGGATCCATCCACTTGATATTTTAGGTTAAAAGTTTGTCCTGATGATTCATGCTCTCTGGGTTTTGAGCATGTACCCTTGTGGTGGCTTTTGTCTGGGTCACTCCTTATAAGTAATTATGGATTATTTAATAGTGGGTATTCTATAGGATTTTTTAGGTAATTGTTTTTTGTGTTTGTTCACTCCTATTTCTTTTTATGGATTTAATATAAATTTTTAATAATGTTTGCTTTATAGTGAGGTCCTTTTATGAGATTAAATTTGTTTTTTGGGCATGGGATGACTGTTTTTGAGTTATTCATGTGGCTGTAACCGATATGGAGTCGCTTGAGGTTATTAACTTACTCGTTTCAATTTGGATTTGGTTTGGTTCACCATGAGAGTGTATCCAAGGTTTGAGATCCTAGTTTATCCCATTTTATCATGATTATCATTCATGGTTAGAGACAATTTATTTTATTTTATCAAGTAATGTGTTTAATAATTGTTTTATTTGGGTGTACTAGATATGTTTTTGTTTTATTAACCTAACCTTGATACCTTTTGTTGGTCTTTATGTCTTGGGGTCCTCTAATTGTCTCTTAGTAGATGATTCCTTTATGAAGATGAGTTAGTTTGAGGATGTCTGTGGTTAGTGAAATATTTTTATTCCACTTAATTTTTTGAGAAATCATAGTTATCATAGTGATGTTACAATTATAGGAGTGTTCATTTTTGGCTTCACAACTTAGATCAATTCAAAATGGCAAAGAGACCTCTGTTTAGTCTCCCTCGATATAGAGTTTCTTGTTGGATTCTCATGGTTGAATGTTTTTTTAATATTTTTATCCTTGTTTGAGTACATTTCAGTTGTTCCTTAGTGGATGGAATTGTTTTGGGTTCTTTGTGATCTTAGGATATTTTGAGTAGTCTATGAGCCTTTACACTTGTTATGAAGGATTAATAAGTCTTTCTATTTGTCTATTACTTATACCTTGACTATGAAGTTTTTGGGGGATGAAAGTGGCATGGTGGGGATGATTTGTCACTTTAATATTACTTTAATCTTTTATTCAATATTAATTTAATTTAATTTGGGAAAATAAAATTTTTTAGATTACATGGATTAATATTTTAAAATTTTAAGCATTTTTTTCTGTGAATGTTTTGTGGACAGTTAGGAGTATCAGAGTAATAACCATGCATGGGGTTATATCAAGAGGACAATGCCATTGACATGGTTATCTAAACCATGACATGTACTTGAGGAAAAATTGTTGTATATTTAGGGTTTTAATATAGGGGTATCATGGTTATCAAATGGTTTGGTAAACTATGCACATAAACCATGCATTTTTCCCTAAGGCCTAAAATTTTATTTTTTCTTCCCAAAATTATCTTATATTTTCTAAAGGTAACAAGACAAATTTCAAATCCCACTCTCCTTAAACAAAAAAAAAAACCTCTTTTAGGGAGGTTATCTTATGAACAAAACCTCCTATATCTTGTCCACTTCTTTTGGACTCAACTTTTATCAATATTGTGTGTGATCTCCCTAGGTAACGGTTTCTCCCCCTCTATTACCCTATTTACCTCATTTTTTATCTCACTATTTCCCTTATATGTTTTGCTGAACCATAGGTCAAGTGGTTTGACCATTTTTTTTGTTATTAAATCATAGTTATGGTGTGTTATGTGTCTCTTTGAGTTCTTTATTGTGTGTTTGGGAATCCCACCACCAATGGTGATGCATTTCAGATCGCTTTTACTATAAGAACCTCGATTTAAGGTAGGTTTTTCTTTTGAACTCCCATGAAATTCATTTTATAAGTTCCTTGTGTTATTTTAAATGTCTTTTTATAACTATAAAATATTATTATATGTCTTTGTATTCTTAAATTGATTTAAAAAATATATTTTTCGCATTTCATGGGCCTAGGATGCATGAAATGTGATAGTGAAATTTCTATTGGGGCTATTTGAAAATGTTTCTAGAATTTCAAATAAATTTTCCATGGATTTCAATTGGGGTGGAAACCCTATATGGTTTTAATTTACATTTAATGTGGTTTAAATACTTGGCATAAACTTAATTCTAATCCCTAGTTTTGGTTTAAATTCATACCCTTCTTTGAAAAAAGGGGTTTAAATGATTTAAAATATATTCGTTACTGGATCCATTTTTGAAATGGGATTGTTTATTTTTAATGTAATGTTTTATAAAAATGTTATTCGGAATTATTTTGAATTGATTTTGTGATTGTGGTTCTCATAGTGTTTTGAAACAACCTTTAAAATGGAATTTTAGGTTTTATAAAATGGGTGTTTGGCACCGTTTGGTTTCTTTTGAAATGGTTATATTATTTAAAAAGGGGTGTATTTATTTTTAGATTTATTTTAATTGAAATATTTGGATTTTCCAATTTTAATTTTGAACTATGGATTGGGTTTGAAAGGTTGTTTGAAATAGGGTTTTCAAATGGCGTTACAATGGATTTTCCTCCTAAGAAATTTGGCAAAATCACAATAAATTATTTATATAAAATGGATTTTTTAATGTACATGACCCTCTTTGTTCGCAATGTATTTTTTTTCAATTGTGTCTTGTAACCCCATGTGGGAAGATACTTATATTGATATGCATATAGTGATGTGTATGCTTGTACATGTGATTGGGGTGCCACTTGTGAGGGTGTATGAGATGTGGTGTGAGTTTTTTTCAAATTATTTATATTTGATGCATGTGATTCCTAGTTACCCATCTTCTGGTTTTACATATCATGGGATTCTAAGGAATACAGTAAGTGAACTCCTTATAACAACCCAATCTTTAATAAATGGAATTTCTCCCTTCTTATAATAATTTCATATAGTATAAATCACATAAAATCACTTATAGACCGTAATAAAGGATTTAAAAATTAAAGATTAATTAAAAAATTACTCCTAGAAGTTAAAGAACCTATACTGATGAAATAGTAACTTGAATTTAGAGGAAACCATATGAGATATATTGGGTTTCCTAGTAAGGGTGGCACAGTTAGTGTATAGTTTGGTAAACTGTGTGCATAAACCATTTAATTTACCAGGGTTCTAAAATTTCTATTCTTTATTCAATAAATGCACTTAAATATTTTATGGTGTTCTAATCTACATTTCATCTAACCATCTCCTTAAAATTGTTCCCTTCTGAGAGGATCCTTCACTTGCATGGCCTCCCTCCTCTACATTACCTATGACCTCTATTCCTCTTGGTCTAGTGTGTGATATCCATAGGAAAGTGTTTTTCCACCTCACTTACCCTCTTTTCCATTATTTTTCATCTTCTCATCACCACTTTTAATTTGTATGAACCCCAATTCAAAGGGATTGACCAATTGTTTTTATTCCTTCCGAGTTAGGGTGTGTAATGGGTCTCTTGGATCATATTCTTGATTTGTTTTGGAATCTATCATTTAAGGCCATGCATTTCAAATTGTTTTAGATCACCCGACATCAATATGAGGATGATGTTTATTTGGAACACCCTTTTAATTCATCTTATAATGTCTATGTGAGCTTTAAGAATTATTATTATGAATTTAAAAACTTTTTAATGTCATAGTATGCTTGAAGTGATTTTGAAATGTATTTTTCACTTTTCATGGGCCTATGTTAGATGCTTAATTTTTTTGAAATTTTTCATGGGGCTATTTAAAAATGTTTCTAGTATTTTGAAGAATTTTTCATTGTGTTTGAATGTGTTTTGTAAAACTCATTGGTTTAGTTAAATTTAAATACGGTTTAAATACATGGCATTGACTTATGTCGCATGCCAAGTGTTGATTTAAATTCCGTCTTGGATATGAAAAGGGGGATTTAAATGATTAAAAATAGGTTTTATGTCAGGTACATTTTTGAAATGGGTGTCTTTGTTCTAAAAGGCATGTTTTTTTAAAAGTGGGTAGTTTCTCTCTTTTTAAATGATTTTGAGACATTGGTTCTTATGTTTTTTTTCAAATATCCTTGAAAAAGAAATTTTAGGTATTATGAAATGGTTTTTGGGCACCTTTTGGTTTATTTGTAAATGATTAATTTATTCAAAAATGTTTTTATTGTCATGAAAAGTGATTTTAATAGAAATATTTGGATTAACATGTTGGATGTAAATGTGTGTTTGGTTTTTTAATTGATGATTGAAATTTGGTTTTCAAATGGTGTGAAAATGTCTTGGCCTCCCATGCTCTTTTATGAAAGCTCGATTGACAATTTATGAAAAATGGATTTATAAATTTTTAAGGCCTTCATAAGGCCCCGTGAATTTATGTCATCATTGATAATTATGACCCCATTGGGAGGATGCTTGTATTGATATGAATACAATGTTTATTATGCTTGGGAATGTGATTAGGGATTCTAATTTTGATTGTGAAGAAGGTGAGGTGTAAGTTGTTTTAAAATAATTTATATTTGATGCAAGTGATTCCAAATTGATCACCTACTCATTTGAATTGTCATTGATGTATTAGGAATATCGTAAGTGACTTGTCTGAGTAAAAACCCTTTATTATATCATGTTATACAAAATAGAGAGTATTTTCCTAGAAACACTGAGATGACTTGACCAAATGGGGTAGTGGTACCTTTTTCGACTCATAGTTCAGGTATCCTCCTTAGGAGGTGTATTTTCAGATAGTTTGATATGACTACCAAGTATGTGGGTATGTTTATTATTTTTTGACTTTTATAATAATTGAGAGTTCATGTGTTCTATTTATGGAGCCTAGGTATGTTTACCATCATGATTAGGTCCTTCTTATGAAACTTTTTGGGATTCAATTGTATGTCTCATTTTTATTCCCCATGTTCATTTTACTAAGGAGACCATTTTTGGATTTTTTACTTGGGTTTCACTTTCCTTGATACCTCGGTTCCATTTTTTATTTATTTCACTGACTTGTGTTTGATGGTTCACATTAAAATGGACTGTTTAATAATGGTTTCAATGTATTATTTGGTAAATGGAAGTGTCATAGTTATTTCATTAAGCGTATTAAAGAAATTGGTTTTCTTTGAGATTGTTTATGAAAATTATATTTTA
The DNA here is from genome assembly GCA_963277665.1 of Viscum album. Lineage (NCBI taxonomy): Eukaryota > Viridiplantae > Streptophyta > Magnoliopsida > Santalales > Viscaceae > Viscum > Viscum album. The sequence goes on along the minus strand of OY728150.1, from coordinate 1,872,341,796 downwards.
ATGAGATGTTTAGTAAGGGGGAAAATGTGTCTTATTTTTTCATCAATTTAAATACCTTATTTCCATAGTTCAAAAGTTCCATTTAAATGGTTTAATCATCCCTGTTTTTATTTTATAAAATGGGTGGTTGTTTGAAATTTTTTGTGCGACATCTTGCCTGTATTTATTTTAGAATGAATGCCAAAACATACATTATAACTTATGTTGAAACTAGAGATTTATAAACTATATTACTAAGGTATTTCTATTGTTCTAGTAGGTGGTGACCCATTAGGAAGGTTTATGCTCACACCTATCTATTATTCAAGTTTTAGGTTCTGATTCAGCTTATTACCACTCTTTGGATTGATCTAGGGATTGAGGTTAGTTATTTATTTTACCATTTTATCCATGTAAGACCTTTTACTACCTTTTAAATTTAGAGAGTAGTGATATATATTTGTGGTAAAAGTAAATTCATCTGGTGGAAGGTTTTTTCTTATTTTTACATGCATGGGATAATGATTGGTGTGAGTGGAGGGATTACTTGTTTACTTTCCTTTACTAATTTTTTAAATTTTCTCTATATTTGGTTTTCCATAGAACTTTTATAAAAAAAGAGTCATGTGGTATTTTTGTTGGATTCCTTCTATATATTTTATTTTTATTCTTTATAGAAACCATTCTTAAGTGAATTCATGTGATACCCTAGAACAAGTTTCTCACCCATGGGGATCAGGAACACTATTTGGGCCAATGTAAGGCTGGTTCAGGAATTTGTTAGATTGAAGGACAAGGATTTTTTGTTTAAAATACAATCAAAGAAGTAATTTTTTTCCAATAATAATATGTAATATTTTTCTAGTAGAAATCTATTTTTTGGGTAAGATCGAGTAATATTCGTTGTTTGGACTCATGAGGTTGATCATGAGTGGGTGTATGATCACCAGCCATCATGGAGACAGATAATTTTCCATGGTATGTGGTACTTGAATTTCAAATTCATAATTTTATTTTTTTTATTGTTGATTATGTATTGATAATCATTTCAAAGGATTGAGTTTCCTTGGGGTTCAGGATGGATTTTGGGATGATATTTGGGAATTGATCATTGAGGTAATGTATGTTTGTAAGGAAGGATAAATCAAACAGTGACCAAACGTTCAATATTATGATGTATTAGGAACTGTGGCGTGCCTATCCAATTGCCCAAAAAACCATATAACCGAGTCATAAAAAAAATTCAACCCATTCAAATTGTTTTTTGGACTGCTCTTGAGAGATCCCCAATGGAGAGGGATTAGTTAATATGGGTCTTGTTATATGTTGATGATTTCAATTTTGGGTTTATGGTCATGTAGTGTGACTCATTTTTGGTTTTATTGTTGTATGAAATGATTTTTTTTTCTGAAAAATTAGGATTTTATAGAAAACTATTTTAATTTGGAATGAATCCATAGGGTTTATAATTGTTTTTAATTTTTTTTGAATAACTCCGGTTTGAGAATTAATCCATGGGATTTCTTTTCAAAATGAAAAGGAAATTTCTTAGAAAACACTAGTTTTAAAACCCATTGGTTGTTAAATTTTATAGTAATTTAAAATATGTGGGGTGATTTTGAAAATGTAATTTATTTTATTTTATTGAAAATTAATTGCTAATTGTTTTTGAAATGTTTTAAGGAATGATCTCTAAGAATATAAAGTGGTTTCATTGTTTTATAAAAAAATTATTGTTTATGAAAACAACGAGAAATTGTTTTTGGAATTACCTTTGGTAATTTTGTTTTTTTAAGTATATAATATGTTTTCCAAGAGGTTGAGTGATTTTAAAATCTTGTGTGATTTTAAAAATTTATTTTTATTCCTTCAAGTATGTGGTGGTTTTTTAAAAGGAGTGGTTTTGGCATGTGGATTGCCTTATTTTATGGGTGTTTTTTGAACTTTTTTCTTTGTGAGGATTGGGACCATTTAATATGATTTGATAAAAAAATTATGGTGGGTCTAGGTATTATTTATATATAAATATTTCTCTAAGATATGTATCCATAAAGGTTTAGTTTTTATGTTTAGGGGTAGTCTGTCCCTCTTTTTTGTCTTATTCTTATACTCCATGTTTAGGGGAATGTGTTGTTTTATCTTTTTAGGGATGTGGTAGAATGTTAGATACTATTTTTCCTTACAGGACTATTCTAGGTGAGCCTTGGATAGTCATTTGGGTTTAATCGATGAGGATACATCCCCTTGATCTATTTGGTTAATGGTTTGTCATGATGATCCATGCTCGTTGGGTTTGGAGCCTTATACCCTTGAGGTGGGTTTTCTCTTAGTTACTCTTTATAATGAGTTATGGATTATTCATCAGTGTTTTTTATATGTTATTTTTTTAGTTAGTTGTTTTTTTTGGTTTATTCATGCCTCTTTCTCTTTATGGATTGCATGTAATTTTTTAATAATGTTAGACTTATGGTGAGGGATTGTATGAGTTTCAATTTTTTGTTTGGGAATAGGATGACCATGGTTGAGTGATATAGGTGGCTTGGACCGATACATACCCCGTTAATTTTAGCCACTTACTTCTTTCAATTTGGATTTGGTTGGGTTATTTATGAGAGTGTATCCCATGTTTGAGATCCTAGTTTATCCCATTTCTCTTAGTTTTTATTCAATGTTATAGACCATGTATTTTATCTGATTGAGGAATGTGTTTAATCATTGTTTTGTTTGGGTGTATTAGAGATGTGGTGGTTTTTGTAACCTAACATTAATACCTTTTTTGGTTTTTTATGTTTTGGGGTCCTCTAATTTTATCTTAGTGGATGATTATTTTCTGTAGATGAGCTAGTTTGAGGATGTTTGTGGTTAGTGAAATCTTATTATTACTCTTACAGTTTTTAGGAATCATAGTTATCTTGGTGATGCAAAAATTATAGGAGTTATCATTTTTGGCTTCACAATTTAGATCAATTCTAAATGGTAAATATACCTCCATTTAGTCTCCCTTGATATAGAGTTTCCTATTTGATGCTCTTGGTTGAATATTTTTTAATATTTTTACCCTTGTTTGAGTATTTTTTAGTGGTTCCTTGGAAGATTGAATTATTTTGTATTTTTTATAATATTAGGATATCTTGAGTGGTCTATGATCCTTTACACTTCTTGTGAAGGAGTGATGCGTCTTTCAATTGATCTATTATATATACCTTGACTATAACGATTTTAGGGGAAGAAAGAGGCTTGGTGGGGAGAATTGTGTCACGTTCCTGTCACTGTACTCTTTTATTAAACAATAAGTTAATTTAATTTGGGCAGATAAAAAAATTTTCAATTCGAGGGCTTAATATTTTAAAATTTTGAGCATTTTTTTTCTGTGATTTTTTTCTCCACATTTAAGAGTATCAATGAAGTAACCATGCATGGGGGTCTATCAAGAGGAAAGTTTCATTCATCATGGTTAGTGCATGTTTAGATAAACTATGTCATTTACTTGAAGAAAAAGTGATATATATATTGGGTATCCAAATAGTGGTAGCCTCGTTAGCGCATGGTTTGGTAAACTTTTCATATAAACCGTGCATTTTACCCAAGAACTTAAATTTATTTTTTCTTCGAAAAATTATCTTATCCTTTTTAAAGGTGACACACCATATTTCATACCCCCCTTCCTAAAACGATTGACCACACTCTTCTAGGTAGGTTATCTCATGCAGACAACCTCGCTTATCCTCTCCACTTCATATGGAATCCGTTCCTCTCAATCTTGTGTGTGATCTCACTAGGTAAGGGTTTATCTCCCTCCATTGACTTAGTTTCCCTCTTTTTACCTCTCACTGTGTCCCTAAGTAGTTTGAATGAACCCCAGGTCAAGTGGTTTCACCCATTTTTTTATTCGTTCATATTTATAGTGTGTTATTGGTCTCTTGGGTTTACTAATTGTGTGTTTGGGAATCCCACCACTAAAGGTGATGCATTTCAGACCACTTTCACTATACGAACCTCGATTTGAGGTAGGTGTTTCTTCGAAACTCCCATGAAATTTATTTTACAGGCTGATCATATTATTTTAAATGTATTATTATAAAGTTATAATATTTTTATATGTCTTAGTATTCAAAAATTTATTTTTAAACTATATTTTTCATTAGTAATGGTCCTAAGATGCATGAAATGTGCTTGTAAAATTTTCATTGGGGATATTTGAAAATATTTCTAGTATTATAAAGAAAATTTCAATGGGTTTAAATTTTTATTAAAACACGATATGGTTTTAATTGACATTGAATGTGGTTTAATAACTAGGCATTGACTTAATTTTTATGTCATATTTTGGTTTAAATTCCTACCTATCTTTGAAAAATGGGTTTTAAATGATTAAAAAATATATTTGATATTGGTTCTATTTTTGAAATGGGAGTGTTTATTTCTAAAGGAATGTTTTATACAAGATATTATTTGGAACCCTTGGAATGATTTTGTGATTTTTGTTCACATGATGTTTTGAAGTAGCATTTAAAAAGGAATTTGAGGTTTTTTGAAATGGGTGTTTTGAACCATTTGGTTTATTTTAAAATTTTTACTTTATTAAAAAAGGGGTGTATTTATTTAGAAAGATATTCTATTTGAAATATTTGGATTTTCCAAATTATATTTAAAACGTTGTATTGGTTTTCAAAGAATTTTGGAAATAGGGTATTAAAATGGTATGAAAGTGGAATTTCCTCGTGAGAAATTTTGTAACATCCTAGTAAAAGATTTATGTAAAATCGATTAACGAATGTGAAAGAATCTCTTCGATCCCCTTGTATTTATGTTACCATTGAGTCTTGTAACCCCATGTGAGGGGATGGTTATATTGATATGCATATAGTGATTCTTAATTTGATACATGTGATTGGGGGTGCTACTTGTGAGGGTGTAGGAACTGTGGTGTGAACTATTTTCAAATTATTTATATTTGATGCATGTGATTTTTGGTTATTCATCTCCTCATTTTAATTGCCATAGTATTCCTAGGAATATAGTAAGTGAACTCTATGCAATGACATAAACTTTTATCCAGGGAATTTACCCATTATTATAGTAATTTCATATAGTGTAAGTCATATAAAATCACTTATAAACCATAATAAAGGCCTTATAAATGAAGAATTAATGAAAAAAAGTGCTTCTAAAAGTTACAGACGCTACACTGATGAAATAGTAACTTGACCATAATAATAGTTAAATAACCCTTATGAATAGTAAACCAGAAAATGGAATAAAATTCTCACTCATGAAAGTATACATAAATTTTTGGCATCTTATAAGTCAAAATATGATAAAATTATATCATAGTGTAAGTAAGTAAATATTTTAAAACATTATTAATCAAGTGTCAGAATTTTTTTAAGTCATAAATATTTAATTAAAATTTTATGATTTATTTAAAAATTTAAAAGAAAATATATTTTCATAAAATTTATTCATAAATAAATATTTTAATTTCTTATGATTTTAAGATAATTTTATGAGATCTTAAGTAATTTTTGCGAGTGTTATAAAATTAGTTTTAATTTAAAAATCTATATTTTCCAAGTAAATAATTATTTAAATTAAAAATTAAATTAATAATATTTAGAAAATTATATTCATAAAAGGGAGTTTTTTTTATTCTATATGTTGAAAAATTAATTGGGTGAATTTTTGGGATTTTTTAAAATACATGAATTTTTTTATGAATAGTAAAATACGATAATACACAACAAAAAATCAATAAAAAAATTATGGAGTCATAAATGATGTAAGTATGATGATAGCCCACAATATATAACTATACACAATTAGTTTAATATATGTTTAGATAATTCAAAAACTATTCATAGTCTTGATCCAAAATAATAATCTAATGAATATTATATTGAGAAAACAACCCTCTTCTCCACCATAAATACCAGCCTCACCCATCTTCTCATCACACCTTTAAATATTTCATACTTGAATAAATTCTACCCAATACACTTACCTAGTACATCACTATTTGTAGGAGCTCTTGGTCTCATAAAAAACCAATCCTAGGTTCCTTGAGGAGGATCTCAAGAGGAGAATTCAATAGGTAAATCCACTCTCTTTTTATTTTAATTTCTTTTCAATATCATTTATTTTCATATTATCTTATCACATACCTTTATCCAATTGTAATGGAAACTCCATTATGTTTTATATAATATAATTATATCATTTTAATTAATTATTTATCATTAAACTCCTCTCAATCTCTCTTTTATTCCAAAAATAAAACGGTTCCCCTTGATGTGTGAATTTACCGACATCATGGGCAATGAACTTTCATTTTCATTTAACGCCATCAAGGATATTAATAAAACCATTATAATGGTTTAAAAATATTTTAAAGTGTAAGTTACAACCCTCTTTATGTTTTTGGAACTATCATATATACGTAATACTAAATGATAAAACAAAATGAGTTCGTTGTGATAAAAAAACTGCCAAAATTAACCTAAAAAAATAATCATTAAATTTTATATAACAATTCATGCACATAAAATATAAAAAAATTATTTACAAGATCATTTAATATTAAATAATATAATTAATAATATATAATATAAATTCTTGATATTTATCCACATTTTACTCAACCTTACATTTATGTGTATAAGTGAACCGATCATGAAAACTAAGAAAACAAACACTCCCGAACGATATAATTAAATTATATAACTCATATGAAATTATGTAAATTAATATATTAAAACCATAATGAATTAAATTAATGTAAAAAGGTTATTTATTTGTTAATAAATGAATATAATGTGATTATATGGGATATTAATGTGAAGGATGATTTTAGACACAAGGTAAGGGGAATTCTCGAATCCAACTCTATTTCTTTGGGTTTTCCCTCTTCCACCCCATTTTTAGTATATATATTTATTAATTATCATTTATTCATAATTATCTTAACTTTTAGGGGGATATAAATGTTTTTTAATTTATTTTATGATAAACATAATGTTTTCTAAATGAACTCTTCTTTCTAAAAAGAACACCTTTTACTTCTCGATATAGTTTCTTCTTTACTCAAGGTTGATGATTCTTATATCAAGTATGTTATTACCTATTTAATTTGGGAAACCAATGTTTATGAATTTATTATTTATTAAATTAAACCCATTCCTTTCTATGATTTATTTTATGTCGAATATTGATATACGTTCAATGTGGCATTCATGATAATGGAAATGTTATGATATGACATGGCCCCCAAAAATTATATATTGCATTCTAAATGTTATGATGTGACGGGTGCACCTGAAATTATATAGGGATCCAATGCATTGGTTAATGTGATGAATCTTATTAGAAATATTGAAATATGTTTGAACATGATGATAAATTTGTTCACAACTATATGTGGTATTCAACCACTAAGATATGATGTTTCATTTTTTTGCATTACCACATTCCAAGAATTTTCTAAATGCTTCCTATTATGATTATGATCCTATTCTTGTGTTATGATGATGATGATTACGTTCACACCATGTAATATTTATTTTTTCTCTATCTATGCTCTTACTGAGATATTAGCTTGCAACTTTGTTATGTATATCCTCAAGTGATTACTTGTACTAAGGAGAATGAGAAGGCCACTAAGAATCTAGAGAAGAATGAATTAAATAAACATTTATGTTTTATTTTTGTAAAAGTTATGTATGATCCTAGTTTTCCAAATATTTTAAACATTTGGATCCTTGTGGTGTAACTCTTTTATGTTATTTATATTTAAAATTATTTAATAATCATGAAAGAAAATCACGGTTTCTATAGTTGGTATCAGAGTCACAGTTTAATTAATTTGGGAATTTGGATTCAATATCCTTCGAGAAAACCATTAGTATGAAACTAACTATAATTATCCACTCAATAATATTTGTTTTAGACAATTATAAACATAGGTATACCACAATACATTCTTTTAGAATTAATTTCACAAAGGAATAAATTATTTATTCAATACCTATTGACTTATGTTTTGTTCAAACAGTTTTTTTAGAAAATGGTGAGAACCAGGAGAAACCAGGACAAAAACCTGTGTGAGGTAGAATTTCGTGATTTCCCAAATGAAATCCTCAATGCATTGGGAGGTGGAGTTCAAAATTTCATGGAAATGCTTACCCAGGTATCTTGGGTTATGAACAACAACCTTAATAATGTGGAACATCTACCTTCACCTAGGAGGAAGAAACTGGCTATTGAGTGTCTTATGTGGCAACAACCACCGAAGTTTAGTGGATCAACTAATCCACTAGTTGAGGAATAGTGGTTCATCTTGATGGAGATGATATTTTATGTTATTCATTGTTCTGATATAGATAAGGTGACTATAGTTCTTTATTGTTTCGTTGGAGAGGCTGATCAATAGTGGGCATTGATTAAGAACACTAAATTGAGGGAAAAAATTTAAGATATGGATTGGGAAGAATTTAAGATAATTTTTATTGATAAATACTTTCCTCAAAATATTCATTCAAAGATATAGATAGAATTCAATGATCAGAAGTAAAAGGAAGTTGAATCTGTCATGGAATATGAATCAAATTTCACATGGACTAAAAGGTATTCTTAGGTTTTTTAATCAACAATGATAACAAAATTAGTAGATTATTTATTGGTTTAAAACCCCATCTTCGAAAGGATCTTGAAATTAGATAATTTTGTAGTTAAGGAGAATTTGTTCGATATGCTCTCAAAGTGGATATGGAATGGTCCCATGAGTATTGTGATAAGAAATTAAAGGTGGAGTTTCAAGATGGGGAGTCTAACGAGAAAGGTGGAATGAAAACAAATCGCCCACATGTCAATAATTTGGGAAGATACATCCTGTAAACTACCTTAAAGGAACACCAAAATGATTCAAGTGTTGGAGAGAAGGCCAAAATTCTCATGAATGTTGAAAATACCCAAGGATGTAAGAAACTGTGGTGGAGGAAAAGAGAGAAAAACCCATGGTCCAATGCTACAACTAAAGAGAGCAAGGGAACTTTGCAAGCCAGTGCACTAAAACTCTAGTTCTTAAGGGTAATAAACGTCATCATCCACAAAATTCAATTGATCAAGAGAAGGATTATGTTATCACTACTGTTTATGTGGAGAAAGAAAACAAGGTTGAATAAGGTACACTTTTTATTCACTCATGAATGGAAACAATTCTTATTTGATTTTGGTTCTACACGTTCCTTTATATATTAAGAAGTTTTCTAGAACTATTGAATCGAATCCCTGAACCCTTGAAGTAGAAATATCTATAAAAACACTAAGTGGTGAATTCATTGCAACCCATGTGTTAGAATATTCTTTTATTTTCATATGTGGGAAGATTCTCCAAGAAAATTTCATGATACTTCCGTTGGTGGAATTTGATTCTATAATGGGTACAGATTGCCTCTTATTATATAGAGCACATACAAACTTTTTTGAAAAGGAAATATCTTTTTATATTATCACCCATTCCATACTCCTTTACAAATTCACGTAAGATCATGAATCTCCTTTGGAAAATCCTTCAATGGTGTAGGTATTGAGTCCATATAATGAAGCATACCTCGCTCAAATGGTTTAGTCAAAGGAAGGTATCAACCATGGGTAAATTCCTATTGTGAGGGAATACAATGATGTATTTCTTTCTGAGTTGCCTGGACTTCCCCCAAATAATGAGTTAGAGATCTCAATATAACTCATACCCAAAGCTACTCCTATATCAAAATGTCCCTATATGATGGACCCTATCGAACTAGAGGAGCTAAATTAGTAACTACAAGAGAATTTGGATGATGGTTTCATACACCATAGTGCATCACCTTAGGGTGATATATTTATCTTTTTCAAGAAGAAGAATGGATCAATGTTGCAGTGTGTCAATTACAAAAACACAACATGATCACCATAAATAACAAGTATCCTCTTCCAAGGATTAATGAATTGTTTGATCAGTTGTGAGGAGATCAGTAGTTCTAAAAGGTGGATATCCATTCTGGATTCATTAGGAAAAGGTGATGAAGAAAAATATTTATAAAATTCCTTCTGTATAAGGTATGGGCACTACAAGTTTTTGGTGATTCCCTTTAGACATACTAATTACCCTTCAATATTCACGGATTTGATGAATATAGTCGTTAGAAATTACGTCAATTTTTTTTGGTAATTTTTATTAATGATATTATCATTTAATCTGAAGGAAATAAGGAACATGAAGAACATTTAAGGCTTGTGTTGGAAACATTAAATAAGGATAAGTTGTACACAAAGTTCTGAATGTGTGACTTTTGGATACAAAAAGTCACATTCTTGGGACATGTGGTCAAAAGTGAGGTAATTTTGGTGGACCATTCAGAAACAAAGGAAATTGAAGAATGGCCTAGACCCTGTAGTGTCACATAAATATGCAGTTTTCTTGGCATAGTTTGGTACTACCGATGTTTTGTTCGAAATATATCATGATTTTCTATCCCTCTAACTAAGTTAACAAGGAAAGGGGTAAATTATGGGTAGGTGGAAGAATGTGAGGAAAGCATCAAGGAGATGGTTAAATAAGATGTTATCACAATTTTCTATCCCTCTTCCATCCATACATAAGTGTGACATATATACCGATCACAAGAGAATAAAGTATATATTCACACAAAAGGATCTCTATAATCATCCAAGGAGATGGTTATATCTAATCAAAGACTATTATTTCTCGATTCACTATCATCCCTACAAGGTGAATGAGGTAGCTGATGCTCTAAATAGAAAAGGACCTACTACTCTATCAATATTGGGGATTGAATATTTCTCTATCTTCTTGGATATTAAAATGATAGATTTAGAAATAATAACAGGTGAGAATATATTCTACCTTTAACAAATTATTTCTTGGTCATCTATCCAATATAAGATTAAGGAGGCAAAAATGAATGACCCAGAGTTAAAAAAGAAGGTGAATACAGTAAAGGAACAGAACATACCATATTTCCATATCGAAGATGATGGTGTGATTTGGTTTAGAATGAGGATATGTGTGCCTAAATAACCTAGGATAAAAAAGGATCTATTGAAAAATTCAAACTTAACTTTCCATATCCATCTCGGGAGTACATAGATGTACCGTGATCTCTGAGAACACTTCTGGTGGGACAACATGAAGAAGGATATTGTTGAGTATGTGTCATGGTGTTTAATATGTCATCAAGTTAAATATGAGAAACATAAGTCCAAAGGGATGATGTAACTATTTCTTATACCCATGTGTAAATGGGATAATGTCACTATACAATTTGTCATAGGTCTCCTGAATATATAAAAAAGAAATAATGAGATATGGTTTGTGGTGGACCAACTAACCAAGACTTCCCACTTTATCACTATTCTGAAAGATATCTAGTTTAAACAATATGAAAAGATATTTGTGAAGGAAGTGGTGATACTATATGGAGTTCTAATCTTGATTATATCTGATCATGATCCTAGGTTTAAATTTAAATTATAGAGTAGTATTAAACATGCTTAGGGTGATAAATTAAACTTCATCATGGGCTATCAACCCCAAATTGAAGGCCATTCTAAAATGACTATTTAGACACTCAAAGATATACTAAGATACCTCAGTTTTGAATTAAAAGGTTAATGAGATCAATATTTCTCATTGGTTGAGTTCTCATACAACAATAGATTCCACTTGAGTATTTATATGGCTCTATATGAAGCTCTGAATGGAAATTGGTGTATAAATCCAACTTATTGGGATGAATTTCGAGAAAGAAAGCTACTTTAACCTGATCTTGTGAAAGAGATGATAGAGAAGGTTCAAGCCATCCAATAACATATCAAATCTGCTCATATTCAGAAAAAGAGATATGCTAACAACCATAAAATGGACTTGGAGTTCGATATTAGAGATAAAGTCTTCCCTAAAATATCATCATGGAAGAGATTCATGTGGTTTAGAAGGAAAGGGAAGTTAAGCCCAAAGTATATTTCCCATTTTAGATCATTGATTGAATCACAGTTGTGGCCTATCATCTTGAACTACCACTGAATATGGCTCAAGTTCATGATGTGTTCCACGTATCACTATTAAAGATGTAAATACTAGATCCCCCCATGTACTGAAATCAGAGGTGGTACAGTTGAAAGATGATCTATCATCTAAAGAAAAACCAATAAAGATTTTTGACCAGAGAGATCAAGTTCTACACAAAAAACAATCCACCTTTTAAAATTGTTTTTGAGGAAGCATAATTATAAAGAAGAAACTTGGGAACTAGAGGTGGTGATGAAGGAGAAGTACCTCGACTTGTTTATGTAAAAAAATAGATGGTGAAATTTCTAAAGGAGGGAAGAATGTGTTGACCCAAACTTGTATCAAAAAACTTTCTCCCTAATTATAGTAATTTTAGATAGTATAAATCAAATAAAATCACTTATAGACTATAATAAAGACATTATAAATTAATAATTAATGAAAAAAAGTATTTCTAGAAGTTAAGGAACATATACCAATGAAATAGTAACTTGACCTTAGGAATAAAAAAATGAACATTATGAATAGTAATCTAGAAAAATGAATTGTAGCCTCACACATGGATAGTAATTTCAAAATCTGTATTTTTTAAGTAAATGATAATTTAAATTAAAAATTAAATTACTCATATTTATAAAATTATTTTCATAAAATGGAGTTCATTTTTGGATTATACATGTCTAATATGGTTAGGGTGATTTTTTGGGATTTTTCTAAAATACTTGAATTTTTTATGAATAGTAAAATACGATAATTTAAAATAAAAGCTAAATACATGAATTATGGATTCATAGATGATGTGAGATTGATGTAAGTATAAAATATATAAATATCATTAATTTTTTATATATTTAGAGACAATTCTCAAACTATTCATATTATTGTGACATGATAATAAACTAATGAATATAATAATGAGAAAACACCCCTCTCCTCCACTGTAAATACCACCCCTCAGCCCCTCTTCTCCTCACACCTCTACGAATTTGATACATCCCTGAATTCTACCCAATAACATTCCCTAGTCCCTCCCCCTCATCCATGACCACTTAGTATCATAAAAAACAATGCCTAGGTGGCTTGAGGAGGATCCCAAGAGGAGAGTTCAAGAGGTAAATCCTCTCTCTTTTTCTTTTAATTTCCATTCATTTTCATTTATTTTCTTATTCTCTCCTCACATAACATTATCCAGATTGAATTAAAACTATATTATGTTTGATATAATATAATTATATCATGTTAATGGACTATTCATCATTAAAATCATCCCTCTCTCTATTTTATTCTAAAAATGAAATTATCGCCCGTGATGTGTCAATTTACTGACATCATGGGCGATGCACTTTCATTTTCATTTAACACCTTAAATGATGTTAAAAAACCATTATAATTGTTGAAAAATATTGTAAATTGTATTTTATAACCTTCTTTATGTTCTGTAACTAAAATATATACATAATACTAATTGATAAAACAAAACAAGATCATCGTGATTAAAAAACTGCCAAAATTAACCTAAAAGGATCATCATTAAATTTTATCTAATGATTCATACTCATAACATATAACCAAATTCTTTATAAGATAATTTAAAATTCTATAATTTCATTAATAATATATAATAACATTTCTGAATATTTATCCCCATTTTATTCGAACTTCTATTCATGTATATAAGTGAACCGATCGTGAAAACTAAGAAAATGAACACTCCTGAATGATGTAATTAAATTATATAACTCATATAAAAGGCCGTAAATGAAAATAATAAAACCACAATAAATAAAATTAATGTATAAAAGGTTATTGATTTGTTAATTAATTAATCTAATGTTATTATAGAGGATATTAATATGAAGGAAGATTTCAGACACAAGGTAATGGGAATTCTTGAACCAAACTCTCTTTCTTTGGGTTTCCCCTATTTCCCCACATTTCAAGTATGAATATTTATTAATTATAATTTATTCATCATTATATTACCTTTTATAGGATATAGATTTTTTTAGTTGAGTTTATGAAAAACATAAAGTTTTCCAAAAGAACTCTTCTTTCAAAAAACACACCTTTTTCTTCTTGAGATTGTTTCTTATTCCCTCAAGTTTGATGACTCTTATAGCAAGTATTTTATTCCCTATTTAATTTGGGAACCCAATTATTATTAATGTATGATTTATTAAATGAAACCCATTCATTTCCATGGTTTATTTTATGACTGATATTGATTTATGTTCTACGAGGCATGAATGATAATGTAAATGTTATGATGTAACAGGTGTGATGGAAATTATATAGCACAATGTAAACATAATGACGTTACAAGTGCATCCAAAATTATAACTCTCTCTAATGCATAGAATAATGTGATTAATCTCATGATTAAGAGATAAATATGTGTAAACATGATGTTATCCTTTCTCACAACTATGTGTGGTAGTTAACCACTGAGACATGATGTTTTATTTCCATAATGGCTATATTCCATGGCTTTTCTAAATTCTTAGTCTCATGATCATGATCTTGTACTTTTGTTATGATGATGAATATTATGCTCACCCAATGTTATATTGATTTATTTTCTTATCCATCCTATCACCGAGCTTTTATCTTACCCCTTTTGTATATATATACTTAGTTGATTACATGTACTAAAAAGAATTTGAGGTCCACTAAGAACCTAGAGAAGAAGGAACTAAATAAACTTTAATGTTTTTTTTGTAAAATATACGCATGGTCTTATTTTTTCCATGATTATAACCTTTGGATTATAGTGGTGTAACTCTTTTATGTTTTTTATCTTTAAAATGATGTAAAAACCGTGTAAGAAAAATAGGGGCACTATAATCTATTAGTGAAAACCTTTTCTTTGATTTTGTCCAAATGGCAAGGGAGTATTTTCCATGGTACACTGAGAAGAATAGAGAAATAGGGGTAATGAGATATTTTGTTTATCATGGTTGAGTTATCCTAATAAATATGTTTATTTTTGGACAGTTTGACAGGAATATCCGGGAAATAGACAAGTTCATTAGCAACAAATTAGGTTCATTATCTCCAGTTTTGGAATCATATTACTAGATCCTTTGTATGATTACCAGGGATCTTAGGTCCTTCTTAGGATGCTTCTAGGGATTTCCTCTTATGACTAATTTGAATTAACCTATTCCTTTTGACCATTGGTTCCATTATTTGGTTGTTTACTTGGGCTATACCTTCATTAATACCATGTTTCCATTATGTGTTTATTTTATCACCTTATGTGTGATGGTTAAATTTTAAATGGACGCTTTTATAATAGTTAGAAATTATTATTTGGAAAAATTAAATGGTTCAGTTATTTCTTCAAGAGTTTTAAGGAAATGGTTTTTCATTGATATTATATATGAAAACGGGACCCTCATGAGATGTTGGGGAAATTTATTTTGTTTTTTTATTCATAGTTTCAAGAAATTCTATCCCTAGTTCAAAATATTAATTGAAAAGTATTAATGATCATTGTTTTTATTTTATAAAAAGGGATGATTGTTATAAAATGTGTGTGTGGCATCTTTCTTGGATTTTATTTATAAATCATGTGAAAACATACTTCATAAATCGTGTTTAAACTAGAAAATTTTAAACTATTTTAATATGGTATTTTCATATTTTTAGTGGGTGGTGACCTAATGGAAATGTTTATTATTAGACCCATATATTATTATAGTTTTAGTTTTTGATTCATCTTCCTACCACAATTTAAGCATTAAATGATCTAGGGATTGATGTAACCCCTTTGTTTTATTGCTTTAACCAAGTATGGAATCTTAATACTTTCTACAGATGGACGGTAGTGATATATTCTAGTGGATAAATCATAGGCATATGGTGGAGGACTTTTTCCAATTTTTATATGTAGGGGAGGGAAATGTGGGTGAGAAAATGAATTAATTGTTTACTTTCAATTGTTACTTTATTTACTACATTTTAATATTTCATTTTTCAAGGAAGTTCGATATAAATAGGGGTCACTGTATATTTTTCTTAGATTCTTTCTACTGATTTTTGTCAAATTATTGGGAAAAATCATTCTCAAGTGTTTTCCTTTGATGACCATACACTAGTTTCCAGTCCATGGAGATCTAAACTTTTCTTTGGGATAGTGTCATGCCAGTTTTGGTATTTATTGAATGAAAATTTTTATCATGTTTGTCATATTCTTGGATCAATGTAGTGGATCTCTTCTCATAAACGATTCAATGGTTTTCCAAATTTTGAGATTTTCCACAATACCCAGATTTTCCCAAATGAGGTGAAAAATGTTTTTAATGTAAAATTAAAAATTTATGGCCAAAATAATTTTTCCCTATTAAGTATGGATTTAAATGGATATATGAATTCCTTAACCACATGATCATTATACGGGTTTTTCATCATGTTTATAATGAAATAGAGTTAAATAAAAAATTTAAAGTAATGTTTTACTTGTTAATATATTGAGTTAATATAGGATCTATATCCATCACATTAATGTATTTTATTTCCTCTATTAGAGTATTTTCTTGTTTTATTTGTGTTCCAACAAACCAAAATCTTGATATTTGGCCTAGGAGTCATCAATCATTAACTTGATACCTTCCTTCTTCTGATTCGAGGCGTGTTCAATATCTTATCTCCCTCTCTATTTACAAAAAAAGTGTTTTTCATTTGAGGTTGGTGATTGTTTCCCTTTCCAATTAGTCCCTTATTTGTAAGTCTTGTGTTTTTTATTGTGCTACCACCTTTACAATATCGAGGGGGACACACCATCTTCTTTCCCCCAATTTTTGGTGTAGCATGTATTGAAAATTATTTTCCACATAAGGGATCCTTGTTCTAAATTATTTTGTAAATATATGAAATTTGAATATTTTTTTATTGGTTCTGTGTTATTTATTAACTAATGGGGACAATGAACCAAATTAAATGGAATTGGAAGGAAAGGTGAGTAAATAACAGGTGTTTATATATTTCCATATTATTACTGATTATTTCCTAATGATACATATAACCTGTTGGGATGTGAATGTTGTAGTTATTTTGATTTGTAAACCCCAATTATCGATGGATAACCCCTTATTGAATTATTTTTTAAAGGAAGCATTCAATGGAGTCTTGATACATATATTCAACTAAGAATTTTTTTCCCATGTAAATATGATTGTGTGTGAAAATAATTACCCATGAGAAGAGGATTTATTGTGAAATCTCTTGAAAAACGAATATTTGTAAAATAATTTCTTTATAAATATACTTTCATGTAATTATTGTATTTTTTAGCCTTGGGGTTGTGTGGAAATTGTGGGGTTTTCACAATGATTGTGGTGATAAGTTCTGATGCAACATGGATTACGATTGGTGGAAGTGTGGTGTAGATATATGGTTTTTATGGTAATAATATGGAGTTTTTTGTGATGAATTTATGTAGTATCCTAGTAGATGTGGAATATGTGGTTGGTAATGATAACAAGGAAATGGTATGGGATAGTATTTAATAAAATTGAAAAGGAATTTATATTTCGTACTAATTTAATGAAGTGAATAACTATCAATAGGTCAGACATAAATGGGAAGTAAATATAATGTGTTTCTAAAATGGTTTAGCATCAAATTTAAAGTTAAATGACTTAATTAATGAACAATGTTTGTAATGAAATAATATGGAAAGATTTTCATAATTATAATTTATTGAAATAAAATTAGGGGTGGTATGTGGTTGTTATGTGTTCTAGGTTTCATTTAGTTGGTGGTAGTGTTTAGTAATGTTAGTATGGTGTTGATGATAAGGTAAAAGTGATGACGTATCAATGTAAAAAATTTATCATGACTTGTATGATGTGTGTGTGTCTATACATAAGCTTTTAATTTCGTGTTACATTTATACACACCCCACCCACATTGAGTACTATGTACTGACACCGAAATGTTTTTTTGGGGGGTGTTTTCCCCAATATCCAGATGATGAGGAATAGGTGGATGCTTACCCCATTTTCCCCAGTCTACCTTTGATAGCATTATGTGATGGAAGTAATAAGTTGGTGGAAAGTATTGACCGATGATTACCAATTTGGTGGTGATTTTTGACCACAAGAGTATGTGATATGTTGTGGAGGTCATTCATGATAAGAAGATGGAATGATGTTGATATCCTTCATGTTCACAATACAAGACTTCTCTGGATGTGGTGGTTTAATGATGAAAATTATTATTTGATAGTGTCATGAGATATGTTCATGATGAAGTTGATGCCAGATCAGGATGTTGGACCCTGTGAGAGGATGGGGTGGGTCGGGGTGAAGATGAAACCACATCAAAGACGAATGGATACATGTAGACTATATGGAAAGGAATGGATGGGAGCACATGATATTTGATGCTATGGAATGTGAGTGGAAACAAAATGGGTAAGTATACGTGACACACCTTTATCGATGCTTTATTGATATTATCTTACTTCTTGGTTGCATTATTTTTTGGATGAGCCATGATTATCTTATAGTGGATAGATGACATGTCTATGTGCCTTTTTATTTTCTTTCTATTCACTGGTGCATTAGTATTCTTTTTTCACTTTGGTGTGGGAGACCTTGGGTAAGATCCTTAACCACATCATTATTGATAATTTTATGAATTAAATAAATTATAAACCTACTAACAACTAATAAAGTGGTGGGATGGTGTTGAACCACAAAGAAAGAAAGAATATATGCATGACCAAAATAAGATACTAAAAAAGAAAGAAATAAAAAAAATTAAAGGGATTTGATGATTGTGAAAGTAATATTAAAAAAGTGGAAGTGAATAGTGAGAGAAGTTAAAATCCTAAGAGAGGAAATATTGAGCTAGATATGATATAGGAAATAAATCTACACTACATTTACTAAAGTTATTTTCTACTATAACTACAAGCTATTATATCTACATTTGTGATATAAAGAAGGTTTTTTGAGCACCAAAATATTGTTAATTTTAAGCATAGCCCATCTCACTCTCCATGGTAATGATTTGTCCATAAAAAATGATGATATGATTAGTTCTTTAAAGGATAAGTTTATCATCTAATATTTAAAATTTTTGATACTTGAAATAATGAACGGAGGTAAAGTATCCACAACCATCACCAGTTGGTACATAAAGTAGTGTAAAAATGATACTCATCAAGAACAAATATGATATATCTAAATAAATATTTAACTAATATAAAAGTGAAGAAAATAGAAGTGAAGAAGAAAATATTCAATGCATTACAATCCTATTTCCCTAAAAATGATTAGTTTCTCATGATTTGATAAAAAACATAAAATCTATTCAATAAAAAACATCCCAATAATTGAGGAGTATAAGAAATAAGAAAAAGTGAGAAATATTCCATTAAAAGATTATTTCTCATCTGCCCCAAGATTTTTATGATTCATCTTTTATGTTCTACTCCAATTCCATACCTCTTTTCTCAAAGAAACTATGGGTACCCACTTTGAATTATCATAATTAATATTTATATTTTTTTTAAAATCACAGCCAAAATGCACCATTTTAATCTGTCACAGTCAAATATAAGTTTTGACTTCCTACACTTTATTCACAGTCACTATGACATAATATATACATATATATTTCCAATAGATTATAACATTTAATAATCCATCAAAATGTCCATCTGATACACATTAAAATTCTTAGAAAAAATATTTAAAACATCATGGATCAAAAATTATTTTTTAATGAAACTCAAATAGACATAAAAAATAACTACCATACACAAAAATTATCCCCAGTTACTATTTAAAAAATAAAGTACAAGATTAGATAATTATAGAGAATAATTTTCATATAAACACATTGAATTCTAAAAAGTAATCATTAAAGTGATAAAATTAGCATGCAAGAAAAAAAATCCGAATTAAATGATTTTAAATTAGTTGTGATGAACAACAGATGATAACTGAAAATGTCACCATTATAAAGAAATTAAATATGATCTCTACAATCCTTTATTATACCACATTCAGCAACTATCGTTTAAAGTTTCAGTATAACAATATGTATAGAATTTGAATTTTAACTCCCTTGGAATAGAGCTTCAACACTTAAATTTCAATAAAATAAACTTCATAGTTATTCACTTTTAGTAAGTCCCTCTAACAGTCCCAAATTATGCTCCTAAAAATATATAATATTCTCATTAATTTCCATTATTTAAATTTTTAACCAAATGAAAATAGATAGAAGAGTTAGAGAAGTGTTATCCAATTTTTTCAAAAGTAGATCCTTGATCATTATTTCACACTCAGAATCATTCAAGGACGTACCAAAAAGAAAATAAAATATATCATTAAGTACACCCTTGAAAAGTTTTAAAATAAGGCCAAGAAAAAATTTTGAGTTTGGTGATAATATAGACAGTGAAAAAACAACTGAGTAACAGAAATTTATTCAAACACAATAGAAAAATTAACAGGTTAATAAAATCATGTATTTACACTCATTAAGTGCTAGACATAAATTATTCAACCAGAAATTAACCACTAATGTGTTCTATATGTGATCATTGAATGGGTATGAATTATTCTTAATTGAATCCTTCATATTGTGTTTTTGAATTTTAGAAATTTCACTCAATACTTTATGAAATATAGTACACTAAAACTTTCTCCATAAAGAATCCAGTGTTATAGCACTATTACACCCTCTACCACTTACTTCAAGAACCAATTTTTTATTCACATAACTAAGGAAAATAGAAAAATTCTTTATACTGTGCCCAAAATGACCAACATCCCAACTTAATTTCTCCCTCACACTCATCCCCACACTTGAGTCATTCAATAATTTATAATTAGATGTAGAATTTTCTACAAATTACTCACTATGAATATCTAGTTAAATAACAATAAAAACTCCCTTTGTTTTGGTAGTATAAGAGTCTTTGAGCTGATCTATGTACTTTTCAAAGTAATGAATTTAAAATTCATCATCTAGATAATTCTAAGAAGTCTGGAGAGACAAACTGTCCACATTAGAAAAAATGTCAAAAAACTATTTTGATTCACTCTTGACAGAATGGGGAGCCTCATATTCCACCCCAAGTTGAAAAACACTAACTATTGACTCAAACTCAACTACAGAACTCTCATTTTCAATTGAATATACACTATTAAAAGACCCACAATTTTCAAGTTCTAAACGATAGAAAGTAGAAATAGAATTTTGAATAAGGGTGGGTAGTGAACTTTGAACATCGTCATGAGAAACACTTTCAACATAAAGGATTGTGATTGAATATACCACTTCATAGCGCTAAGAAATGTATTTCATAAATGTTTTCTTAATTATAACCAGTCATTACATCTCTCTAGTAGATTCATATTCAATATAATTAACTTGAAAATGATCATCAACTGATTCATTGATGAAATAATTATATGGGTAATGAGTTTCATTTCCTAATTTTATCTCTAAATTCTTCCTCAATCACATTAATCATCATACATCCCACCACAAGATGTGACACTTTAATGAAACTGAATTCCCCTTAATCATTACCGAGATGAAGGTAAAATGTTTCCTTATAAACATTGATAACATCCCCATTTATCAGTAAAAATAGTCTACCCAATATTATATAGACCTTGTTATCACACTCCATTTCAAGTATTAAGTATTTTTTGGGAGAGGAAAAATTTTCAACATCAACTAATAGGTCATCCACCCTCCCATAAGGATAGGAAAGTGACATATCATGTGTCCTTAGAAAATTAGATGTCCGTTTCTGAACATTAAGGCCTAAATTTTTGATTTAAGAGTAGGGAATAGGATTAATGCTTGAACCTAAGTCATAAAATCTCCTAATATCCTTATTCTTATCAATTATGCAAGAGATGACAAAGGATCAGGGGTCTATCAAATTGGGAGGAATATTATTTTGAACAATGACACTTCACTCATTAAGATTTATCAATGATGTCTCAACCCAATATATATTATTAGCTGAAAATATTTTTATGAATTTTACATATGATAAGATATTTATTAAGGCTTCTACAAAAGGCATATTATCATTAAAGATCCTGAATATCTGAAGGAACTTCATGTAATCTGGTTTATTTTTCTTCTTAAAAATTTTTGGAAAGGAATAGAAGGAGAATAATTCATATCGAATGGTTGATTACTCTTCTCATTCTCAAACCTCACATTTTTCTTTCCTTATTTAAGAAGTTACCACTTCATTTTCTTTTACTCTTTGGATTTCTCAATGAATGATTCACCATTTTTTTCATTTTGGGAATTGATGTCCATAATTCCATATTGAGTATTTTCTAAGCCTTTAGTCTCTATAACTTCAAAAACATCATGTTTAACATGTTTAGGATATTCACTAAACTTTTCTTGAGTTTTTAGAACATATACAGTAGTAATATCCGTTACATTCTCTCTATGATTTTTCTCAGTAGTGATGGGAAATTTAACTTTTTCTCTCACCCCTAAGTCTCTATCCATTTCTCCTATTTGAACTTGAAAATTGTTGATTATAGATTATTTAGAATCAATAATCAGATTCTTAACCATACCCTCTAGTTCAAAATTTGAATTTTTTAGGTTCAAAAGTATATTGAAATTGATTTGTTCACTAAAAAGGGTAACTAGAACTTGTAATAGGTTTAAACACACCTTTTTCTCTCCATGTTAGATTTGTGTTATTTTTGTATCCAAAATTGATGTTATTTGAAAAAAATTTATTGGTATCTTGGTTTCTAGCCATAGAAAAACAAATTACTCTATTCTTATTGAGTGGGTAAATCAATGTTTAGAAAACATCTCCCACTATGCCCAAACATACCATAGTGTAGAAATTTCTCAATAAATGTGTTATCATATACAACTACAACCTAATATATTTTTTTTACTTCAATAGATGGCTGATTATTTCCCTAGATATTTTATATTGAGATTTTTGATTCATTTTATGAAATATTTCCTTTAACTCATTGGGTGTTTGATCCAAAAAATCATCATAAGAAAACTTCTCAACAACATTCTGGTGGTATTGTGAGGCCATTATAGTAAAATTTCATTAAAATATGGGTAGTGAGATGATGTGTCATAGAATAAAAAATCCCAAAAAAACGAGTTGATTAAATGGTCCATGTCCTTAATAGTTCTTCTTCTATGTTTTGGAATAAAATTTTAACCTTACCCCTTATATAAAAAATAAAAGCCTCTCAACCTAAGTTCTACCTCACTAATCCTATGTAGAGATAGTTGTTGAATTGTGCTATAAAATTCCCTAGCTAACTTTAAGGAATCCACATTAGGATATCAATTAAAGGAAGGTAACAGTCAGAGGTATGCTTATTTCATTTTATAACTCTTATCCCATTTGGATAACCATATATTCGAAGATATTCTTGGAACTATGGGTATTTGGAAGTCTCTAATTCAAGGTCACTTAAAAATTTGATTCTTATGTTGAGGATTGATAATATTTTTGATTATCCATAGAAGCTATCAAAAGTTTTAGATTTATAATTAGATTTTTATTATCCATTTAATCTATGGACTTATTTTTAAGGTTTGAATAATTAATATTAATTTCCTAAATTTATGGTTTAAGTTAAAAATTACCCATTTCTATAGTGTTTATACAAATTTTGGTTCAAACAGTTTTGAAACAAACATCTCCAAAAGTGAAGTAAGAAAGCAATTATCAGCATAAAGTTTTTGATTTATTTTTTATAGAGAGTTTTAATTTTTTTGAGCATAATTTTTTTGTATTTTAATATGTTGTTTTTATGTTTATTCCCTATATATGGTGCAAAAATATTACCATGTCATTATTGAGAATGTGAAAATTTTCATTATTTCTAATTTACTAAAAAAAATACAATGGTGAATGGGGATTGAACCATAGAGAGGGTAAGAATATATGTTTGACCAAAAAAAAGAAAAATAAATTAAAAACAAAAAAATTATATGGGGGTGATGATTGTTAAAGTGATATGAAAATAGTGGAAGTGAATGGTGAAATGAGATTGAAGGAGAGAGGAAAGATTGATCAAGAGATGATCTAGATAATTCAACTCCATTGCATTTATTAAAGATATTTTATACTATAACTATAAGTTATGAAATCGATATTAGTGCGGTAAAAAAGGTGTGTAGAGAATATATATATGATTAAGTGTCTAGAATTGCCCTAAAAACACTCCTTGGTAAATATTTGTCAATAAAAATTGAGGATATGATTAGTTCTATAATGGAGAAGAGTATCATCTACCTTTTTCAATTTTTTGTTATTTGGTTGATGAAAATAGGTAAAATATCTACTACAGTCACCTATAGGTATGAAAATTAGTGTACAAATGATACTCATTACGAAAAAAGATGAAATCACTAAACAAAAATCGCATTGATATAAAAGTATCAAAAAGAGAAGAGTAAAAGAAAATATTTAATCATTACAATCCAATTATGCTAAAAATGTTTAGTTACTCATGATCTAAGCATCAACTTCCAATTTATTAAAAAAAAAACCTCAAGAATTAAATAAAATTAGTAGCAAGATAAATAGATAGAAGTATTATTATCAAAGATGATTACTCTTATGTCCTGAGATTTAGATGATTCACTATTGATATTCTCCTTCGCTGATCTATATTCGTTCTCCAGAAAATTGTATGTGCCTCCTCCTTATAATTATAAAAATTTATTATTTGTATCTTTTCTCAAAATCATAGCCAACATATATTGACCTTAATATGACATATTCAACTGAAATTTATTACTTTTTTCCCTTTAGTCACAGTCACCGGGACTTAAGAAATCTTTCTCTCTCTCCAACAGACACTACACAAGCCATCAAAAGCTCCACCAAAAACTCATTTAAATTTTCCTAAAAATATTTAAAACCTTCCAACTTTGGCCTTGGTCTTCAAAATTTGTCAAATATCTATCATTGAAAAACATTTCAGCAATATATTCATTGATCAACTATATAAACCATATCCACCATGTTCAACCCTAAATAATGGTTGAAATTGATTAAAAAGAAATAAAAAAAACATTTAAAAGTGCATAAATATTATTATTTGGGTGAAAACTCATATAGAGATCACTGAATACTCACACTAAAGATGAATGGTGGCTTAAATACTTAACCTCAATCTATATGAGCACTTTTACCAAGCACCTAGAGTGTATCCATATGTGAAAACATAGGCACAACAATTAGAAACAAAGAGCCTCATAGTCTGCAAATCATTTTCCTCCAAATAGAGAATAGTGAAAAAATAGTGTAATTTTCTTTGTCAAGATCAAAATTTCATCATTTCACTAAGAATTAAGAGATTATTCTTTCATCAATGACTTTTAATCAACTTCATCTCATGATAATTTAATAAATCAAACCAATGACCATTGTTCTTCTTCAATAGGTATTGACCTCGAATGGTCTTCATAGAATTTACTTCAAACATAAAATCATAAATACCATCATAAACACCATCCCCATTTGGATTGACTTGCAGGAATAAATCCAAATATTAGTGAAGCTTTAATTTGTCTTTAAAAATTTCTCATTGACATGAACTAGTTCAATGTCTTTATTGGAAATAGTTAAAATCCATAGATCAAAATATAAGGTTGATATCTATACAAAAATATTTCATGAACATGGAAAGATTAGCATGAAGAATTATTCTTCAAAACACATGTACATAAATGTTTTTTAACTAATAATTACCTGATTTTATCCTCATTCTTTATCTATCATTGATTGGAGTCATCTTCAACATCGATGATTCTCAAGATCAGATCGGGTTCGTCCCAGATGATATCTTATTTCATCATCAATAGGAATCAATTGAGATTATTTGAAAAGCATTGGTAGATACAAATAGTGTGAAGGAGGCTATATGTACTAGACAGTAGAAGAATAAAAATTCCAAATCAAGATCTATTGATTTCTTTCCAAAATAATGTGGCAGATACAAACTAGTATTAATATAATTCAAGGAAGTGAAAATAAATAATAATAACACAAGATTTACATGATTTGGTCCAATGGGTACTTATGTTCATATAAATAACACCACCCACACACACTTTTTTTATTAATTCTCAAAGAAATTGGCCCTATATTTCAAAATACTGGAAAATGAGACTAATAGAATAAATAAAATATAGAAGCAAGTAGAAAAATATAGAATAAATCGACAAGGAATGAAGGATTTAGAAATTGAAAGAAAAAATTAAAATAAAATAGGTTGAAAAACATATAAAACACTATTTTCAATGGAAATGGGTCTTTATCAAGGAAACAGAATGATCTGATAGAGACTGGTCAGTACATCCCATTTATATTATGAAGGAGATGCCATAGTTATTTGTTTCTGATGGACTTCCGCTCCCTATGATAGTTTTCTATTTCCAAATGGTTTCCAATGGGGTTTTTCATGGAACTAGAAACACCCAATGATTTTGTATCCATGGGGACCTAATTTCCCAAGGTAGGTGATCATTAGGTGATTTGAACTACGATGATTAAGAACATGTTTTGGTCAAGAGGATGAGAGTTAAGGCTCATCACACCATTTTGGGTGGAGTTAGGAATCCTTCATCAATTCCCAATCATGATGTAGGCTATCCCAATATTAGCAATCAATTATTATCATGTGTGGAATTTAGAATATTTTTCATGTATTTGAGGTTCTTCATCAATGGAGATATCTATATGTATCTGATATTATCCATTAATGGTATCCTGTTATATACTACTTAGATATTCTTTGGTCATTATTAAGATGATGCTGATTTTCTAGCCACATAGTGAGGCACTCTAGAGTTTATGGTTATCCAGGTAGATGAAGGAAACCCTAGAGTTTATCATTATCTAGGTAAATGAAGGTCACTTTATAGTTTATCTTCATCCAGGGATATGTGAATTGTTTGATGTTGGGATCAAACACATTAATGGGATTCCTATGAATACAAGTGAAAGGAATTAGAAACCACATAGTTCATCACCTCTTAATGGGGAACATCATATATTTTAAGGTCATGTAATGAGGACCCAACCATATAGTTTAACATTATGTGGAAGGGAATTTTAGGCATAATGTGCTTAGTCAAAGTTTAATGTGGGGCATATGCTGAAACAACCTAAGGGTCCTGGATGGGATAAAAGTTTCCAAATTTAATTAGACCTTGCTAGGGATATGGCCCAAAAAATAATATTATTGATTTAGGAGTTGGGTTTGAACCTCATGGAGGCTTCCTACATATCCCATTTGGATGGAAATCAAAGCCCACATAGTTTGGTGGTGAGGACCCATGCGTATGGAGACCCTCAAGTTTACCTCTCACAGGGGAGTATGACCCTTTGAGATGATAGGTTGGGGATTAATCTTTATAAGAATACCACATGTGAAGGGAGCATGAGTGATGTTTTAACTGATGGTGATTTGGGGGCTTAATGTGGGGTTTACTCTTGAAGAGGATACCTAGATTAAGGGAATTTTGATTGGGGATTATTCCTAAGGAGGATTCCCATTGAGCTCAATCCCAATGTGGGTTTCCTATGTATCCTAGCTAATAAAGATAAGAGTTCTCGTATTTCAATACTTCCGGTGGATTATATTGATTTCATGATCATCAACAACCTCTAATCCCATGTGTGTCATGCTCGGTGTGAGAAAAAATAAAAAGAAAGAAATTTGACAAACCACACACATTTCCACCTTAACTAGTGGAAGAGGCCATGGCTAAGGTGGAAGAGGACAGGGCTACGGTGGAAGAGGATTGGGCTATGAAGGAAGAGGTTTGGGCTCTGACACTTCCCTCTATTCACTTTATATTAGATGATAGTCCACGGTAAGGAAGGAATGAAGGTTAATAATGTAGTGGTGGAGAGGAGCATGATTTCAACCTATTATAAGAATGGCTAGGGGATTACACTAGGATGGATTCCCTAAAATATTTTCCACAGTAGGATGTGAATATAATACTATGTTGAATGCAAAATAAAGTGTGATACTTACTCTCCCTATTGGGAAATAGAGGATCCAAACTTAGAGAGGACAAGGGACGTACATGGTCCTATCACCAGAATTTGAGACTGAGAACTCCTCAACACTTTCCATGGGGTAAGGCTCCTCATGACCATAGATATACAAATATAAAGATTCCTTTAGGATCCTAAACCTATGGTAGGAAAAGTGCAAAAACCAATGACAGTAGAAATACAAATCCAAATGGGATACACTCTAGTGTGCCTTTACCCATGGGTTTTTAAGTCAGGAGGTCTTGGTAGAGGCTTTGATTTGATCCCTCTCAGAAAAGGGATCCCAAGGAGGAGATGGCCTGACATGGATGGATTTGAAAAAGGATCGATGAATGTCATGAACATGCTATAATGTAAGGAAAACCAAAAGGCTCACACAGGAGTACTATGTACATGTAGACCTGGGCGAACTGATAGCACCTTTGGCAACAAAACACATAGGAGACTACACTTTTACGAAACATTTCTCTATCCATCAAGGGTATCCAAATGTGTTCCTAGAGGTAATTATTGTAAGTATATAGTTAAATAAGGGTTACTCCCTCTAGTATTCATTGATTAAGGGTTGAAAAATTCCTCACATAGGTGTCGGTTACTTAAAAATCTGGGAGGATTTAAGTTCCATTATTCTATATAATTCCCTCTTCTATAGATGTTATAGAACAACCTAGAAGGTTTTGTAGGAATTGAGAAAATCACTAGAGTGATTAGAGTAGTAATCGACCTTCAGGAAAATATTTCTGAACAAATAAATACCAAAGGGTCCTATTTTTATGCTAATATATGACCCCATGAGAAGGATCCAGTTCATGCAATTAGGCCACACATAGGTAGGTCATGCAAAGTTCTCGCCTGCTAACGATGCCTGGGGGTACCTTGGGATAACTTCCCTTATGGGGACTTGAAATCATTGGATTTATTCATCTACTTTATCCTCCTTTTTATAGGGAATTTCCCTATGTGTATTTTCATCCATGTGATAGAACAGAGTGTTAAAGAAATCCCCCCTCAGGATTGGATCTGATCGAAGAAAGAGGTTCTAATACTGAGGTAAAAGGATGAAAAATGATATATGAGTCACACAAGCTTCCACGATTGGTTGTTCTCAAGTTTTTCTCATAGGTAGGCTTCCTCTCCTATAAATATATCTCTAATTTTAGAAAATATATCTCATGAATCATAGTTTTAGGTCCCCTCTAGCTAGTCTTTCACACAATGCCTCCTCCCAAGTAATTTTTCTAAAGAAAAAGTTCACACAGACACGATATGTATTCGGCTACGCGATGTGTAGGCTTCTGTGACAGCCTTGCATAGGGGGTATCAATTATATTCTTAGAAAATGAATATACTATAAAATGAATCTTTATATTTCTTTTCAGGTTTTATAGATGCTAAGACTTCATTTTTTATGAACTTTCTACTGAACGAATTGAGGAGATGATGAAAATCATAAGGCACAATTATTATGATATCTGTGATACCACCCTTCCAAACACAGTGGGGTTTCTGAATAAGTGTCGTCAAGATTTTCCAAAGAGTGATTATCATATACTTTATAGTTATGGTCGTCTACATAAATTTCTCACATATTCTCCAAATAACTACATCCTAACCTCTTGGTTTCAAGACCATAAGAACTTCCCATCTGCCAATATTTCTAGAACATGTACATATATTAATGTTGGGATGGTATCCACAACCTATTTTATGCTTCAAATCCCGTTTGATTTAGATCTGAAACCACAGAAAATTGAACTAAAGTCATACTACTATTCATTCATTTTTTGAGATTCACATACATATCAATCAAGGGGGTGAAAGAAAGGGTGGGATTTCCACCTATGAGGGTGTGTTATACGCACATGGATGTGGGCATACTGGGTGTTCCAAACATATGTTGTGTTCAAAATAAATATATAAGGTGTTGGAATTTATGTGGCCCTGCGTGTAGAGAAAACCTATGTATATAGAAACAAAGAGTTTGTGCTGGATCTATTGAGCCGGTGGAGTGAAAAAATTAATTCTTTTAATTTGATTCATAGAGAAGTAGGTATCAGTTTGGGGGATTTTTATAATATCTTTGGGGATCCTATCCTCCAAGATATGTATCACGAATTCATCCCTCTGAGGGAAACATGTAATGATACTGATAGGATTCTAGTTTTAGTGTGTGATCTACTAAAAAAAGCTCATGATATTAAGAAGGTGGATCCCCATATAAAAGGTTATATTCATCTTGATACATGGATGGATATTTTTTTGAGGAAGAAGGGGAAATTCCTCACTTGTAAGCATCTAAAAAGAAATCCCAAGGTGGTGAAGAGAAGTGTACTTGGTACCTTCAGGACGATATTGGAAAAGGGATAATTTGATAAGTGGGAATATGAATTCAAGCCCAAAGTTCCTTATAAGACACCTATTTCATTTTTTATGGCCATGTGATTCAGTATCAAACTACTTCCTTTTTGTGATTCCAAAGGCAGCATAAGGCCATGAACATTTGTTATAGCAGCCAAGATGGTGCAGAAGAAGTTATTGGGGTTGGCCAACCCAGTTTTAGAAACAATTTATAGGATTATACAACATATTCCTGAAGTAAAAGATCATTTTATGATTGTGGTACTATTAAAAGTTCTATGGGGATGTATCATGACACATTTTAGAAATTATTCTCTGCAAAGAATTATCAAGGTCCTTAGGAGCAATTTTCGACAATATGTCCAAGTTATATATGGTATTCCACCCCTGTCTTTGAAACCCAATGAAATTAAAACGAGGTTGAGTTTATTTAATGAGTTCAACTTATTTCCCTATGGGGATCCACCCATAATGGGATTTATTGATGATGAGAAGGTCAACATTGAGTTAAGGTCATATATGATAGCCTTCAAAGATGATGTGTTTTTGAATGGGATCGATGGTGAGGTCATATGCGAGGATTATGATCATTATCAATTTGCATTACAGTTCAGGTATCTAAAAAAAATTATCGTATCCCCCACGGTGAACATCATATTGGAAAAGCATCCAATGACAGCTTGACAACTATGGATTATAACAGCCATGGAGTTGACGGAGGTGTTGATCAACCTGCATCCAAATGATATGACTAGAAGATTGAAAATCTAATATTTTGTAGCTTTTATTTCATCATACCTTAAAGGGGAACTAAACAAGGTTGTTCCTCGGGTTGGGGTAAAGATATGGAGAAAGAAAGATCCTTCTTGTTTGGAAGGCGATTAATCTCTTTTAGAGGCTGTGTTGTCTGAGTCGGAGAGTGAGGATGATTATGTTCCCAGTTCATAGAAATGAATTTATTCCAGATAAAATCCCCCCACTAAAATCCATAAAGTGACACCAAATTCATCAATTAAAGCTACACCATGGTGGTATAGTCACCATCACCAAGGGGAGTCTTGGGTTCCATTTTCACATCCAACTTCTACGGCAGAAAGGGTTGGGATTCCTATGAAATATAAGGTTTCGAGATCGTCCTCATAGAAGGGAATAATATATTATTAATACATATGATGAGAGGTAGTCAAAACATCATAGGATTGGTCTTATGAATCTAAAATTATGTGGTCACTCCTACATATAGTATTTAACATTCCAGGGATAGGAGATGTCTGATCCTCACTTGGTATTCTATTTGAGGATAATCTTGCTAAATTAAAAACTCATGTCCATGAGTTTTAGATGATCATCTATTAAACTGAAAATAGAGTTCCTACTAAAAGGTGAGTGAAAGATATGATAGAATGTGGCACTGTTAAAGGGATCAATCCTTCGCCTTCTAATGAATGGAGTGACTTTGTCGATCCAAAAGACATAAGTTCTTTTATTATCAAACACTTTTTTATTGGCCGTTATATTTCAATCAAGGAATCATTGATAAAGGGGAATACCATCATAATTTCTAGTGGGGTGAGGGAAAATCAAATAATGTTCCATCGCCAAGGTATAACCCTGGTGGTACTTTGATCAGGGTTATTGAGTCACCCCCTGAATTAAGAGAGGTATCTCCAAACCGACAGGCTATGGAGGACGATATGGTGGGATAATTACCACCTATTATACCTATTTTTGGGGAGGTTTATGTTATCTATACTTTGAAGAAGATGAATATTATGGAACACCAAAGGGTGAAATTCGTGGCTAAATATCCTGCTAGTAGTGGTAAGTCATCATGGTTTCATTCATCTCTACCACATACAAATGTCTAAAATTTCTTGGATTGTAGGAACTCCTTCCATTTCCTCTCTTAAGGGACATACAAATGAGCCTCTGAGAGTTGAGGATGGCACTTCTAAATAAGTGTAAATTCCTAATAGTGTAAGGGATCCCTCTACTAAAGCATCAGTGTGGGTTGAGGGTGCATCATCTTCTCTTATCATTTTTCCTATTGCTATAGAGAGGGGAGAGGAATCTGGTATGTAAGAGGTGTTTTATTGGATATCTCATGCTAATGATTGATTTCCACTAAAATAATATTTTCAATTCATCTCATGCACTAGATAATCCTTCTACGACTGATGTGACCCTGCAGTTATCAACAAAGAGGTTGTTCGGGTTCTCAAGTCATTGGGAGAGGGTCATGAACTAACCACTCCAAGTATTCCCACATGTGAGATTAACATAGGGCTTGGGATGCCAATAAAATCTAAGATAAATCTTGGCATTCCTTTTGATGAAATACTAGAATATGTTAATATTCCTTTCAATTTAAAAGACTTTGAGGAAATATATAAAGAATCAAATGGACACGAGTCTTTAATTCACATCAAATCAACTTTTTATGCTTGATCCCCTAATCACAACTGGTTTGAATGTGTAGCTCTATTGATAGAAACAGTTATAGTGATGGTCCAAGGAGATGGTGTTGAAATCAATCTCAATTCTACTATTGAGGGGGATCCAACTTTAGTGGATCTTGAAATGGGAAGTCTTCCTGAGCCTCATCTAGTAGATCCTGGGTAGACCCAGGGGAGTGCCTCTCATTAAGAGTTTCCAACCTAGATCATTGAAGCTGGGAATACTATGGAGGAATCCTCCTAGGAACCTGATTTGTTATTGTGTAAGGATCACCAACTATTGTGATTGTACCCAATTCGTACTATTATTTTGAAGTTAATAATGATTCAAATTCATTATTTAGAATTATCATCTTTTGTGGCTAGATCTGGGGCATTGCTTCTTCATCAAATCGGTCAGCACTGGAAGGCGAGGAAACCACTATTTAAGATGGAGCAGAGTTGGGAAATTTTTGGAGTGCACTGATCCTATAATACGTCTCTCTTTTTGACAGTGATTCTAAATCAGATATGGAGTTACAAAATTCTCTCCGCATCACAAATTGTAAGGCCTGATGGGATATATGGAAGATAATATCTAAGACACCCATTGAGGACTTTCCATTGTGAATCCAATGGATTTCAATTCTATTTGGCATGTTGGGACTTGGTGGGTTTGATTACCATCTAATATATGATTTTTGTGAAGGATAATATTCATAGGTAGAAGTGAGAGTATAAGCTTCAACAAGATCACATAAATGAAAAATTGCTTTCCAACAATGATGACTTCCAAGATGTGTTATCACAAATGGAGGCTGATAAAAAAAATGGTGGAAGTCATGAAAAAAGTCAAGGGGAAGACTTTTTATGTGTCGTGCCTTCACTAATAATTAAATTCTACTCAAGGAGGACTTGAATGTCTCCACCATTCATCAGGGGAAGTCCAAAAGAAGGTTTGACTAACATTGCAGCTATAATAGAAGCACTTCTTCAAGATGAGGAGACTGAATTCAATCAACTGAATGAGCTTTAATAAGTAGCTGATGGGGCTCAGGAGGTAGTTCAATAGATAAATAGTTATATTGAAGGCATATTGTAGTATGTGAATGAGAGACTCCAATTTGTTGATATTCCTTTGGGGGATTTTTTTCTTTTAAATGATTTTTTTTCTTCCATCCATCTATGTCTTCATCTCTGCCTTTTTTTAATAATATAATTGAATCTTATTTTTCATAGCAAGACATCTTCATACCAGATACTCGTAATTATACTGATAGGGATGAGGGGTGTACTATTTTCTAAGACAAGAGGCCAAGTGAGTGTAGTTTGACCACTTTTAGGGTCATATGGAAAACCCTAAAAGCTTTGTGTCTTTTGTGTCATTGCCCTTTTTTCTAAGATCATTATGAAAGAGACATAGTAGTCAAGACTTGGATTTTACATAGGCCACATGTTTTTTGGTTTTTATATTAACAACATTTTTTCATTTTAACTTTTAATTACTCTATATTTTCTAAACCATACAGAGCATTGGTTTATCAATATGAGACTCAAAAATTGTCTAGGGTTACTTTTGCAGGTTTTCAACATGGTGAGTACTATGTATCTTTTTACGGGAATTTTAATGTCATGCATGTTTGACTAAAAGGTTTAGTGTTTTAAGTAGAACAACTTTGACCAAGAATTTTGAGATGATAACCCAGTTAAGGTTTGACAACTAGGAATCTTCCAATATTCTTTATACATTTATGAGGGGAATCTTGAGCCATGATTACATGGTTCCTGAATCTAATACACGATATTCGAGAATAGGGGAGGTATCTACTATGAATGAAGTTCCCACTAGTTGACAAACACATTATTTGGGTTTTTGTATGAAAGAAAAATTAGGGAACATACTTTATGAATAATTAGCGGTATCCTTAGGCCAACAGGCCTGTTATGGGGGTGAATTATGAAAGTCCAACATGGGGACGTACTGCATATTCAGGTAAATGAGTTATTAGGAAATTTAACATTCTATAGATCTTGGGTGAAGGAAGTTTAGGAAGGTTAGGATTTCTCAAGAACACTGGGGGTGGTTTTTCCAAGGTAAGATAAATGAAGGGAATATCTGTGTGGGAACATTCCATGAATGAGAAACCACTCCTACGACAATTTTATGTGTGAAGGATGGTAAATTATATTATATAACCAATGTTAGGGGTAGAAGTTCCCTTTCTGACAAAGGATGACGGTATCTTGTAGTTTAATGTCATTTAGTAAGAACATTATGCGGTGTAGTTTTAAAGTTATACATTATTCTATGTGCTTTAAACACTTGTATAAAGGACATTATGTGGTACAATTTTAATGTCATATAGTAAGGACATTATGTTATGTAGTTTAAAGTCATGAAACAAGGCCATTATGAGGTATTTCATTTGAGGTCTTTATCTTTTATTGAAGGTTTGATGATTCTAAAACTCTTGGTAATCTTTTTAGAAATGTGTTACTATATTTAGGCATGGAGGGAGAAAGTTGTAAGTTGTGATTTGTGATTTGGGGATTCCTGGATCTGAAGGGTGGTATGGTAAAAAAGGATTATAAAGTTATAGGAGGTCTCGCCCAAGAACAAAGTTACCACAGGTTGGGAAACTCGTTATGAGGGTTGTTTTATGTAAGGCTAACTGGGGAACAAACTTCATGGTCAAGTACTAACATCCTTAGGCTGACAAGCCCATTATAAGGGTGAATTATGCAAGGCTAGTATGGATGCATACTGAAAATTGAGGTAAAGGATCTATTAATAATTCTAATATATCGTTAAAGGATAATGAAATTTTATGGAGATTAGGATCTTCCCAAGCATAGAGTTTTTATTACATATAAAGCAAATGAATAAGGAAGGGCTATTTCAAGTTATAATTTCCAATGAATTAGAGGAAAGGATTCCCTACACAGGTCTAACCCAAGCATAGGAAGCACGATGCCTATAGTTTTAGGTCATATGACAAGGACCCTAATATTATAGAAATGATGGATGATAGATGATCAGATGGATCAGGATTATTCCAGTATGCTTTGAACATATGATGGGGGGAAATTTAAAACAAAACCTTGTATACTTTCAGGTCACGAGAAAGGATTTGTGATAAATATGAAGAAAATGATTGTTGATTTTATATTTCAGGTCCTAATATACTGTCATCAAAATCTTAAAGGGATATAGGAGGATTCTTCTAAGAAAGAAATTACTATTATTTGAAAAAACTATTATGGGGGCTGCTTAATATAAGGCCAACTGGGGCACATATTTCATTGCCAAATAGGGGCAGACTTTGTCTGAGAGACCCATTATGGGGGAAACCTATGCATGGAAAATTGGGGTGCATACTGAATGGTTAGGTAAAGGAGATCTCAGGTATCAGCTATTCTATCACCAAATGCTGAGGAATGATTATGAAGATCTAAAATTATTTATGATTAGGGGTGTGACATGAAAAAATTTGAATTATTAAATGCACAAAGGAATCACTGGACTGATATTGGCCATGATTTTGGAGTCCTACACATATTTGAATCATATGTTGAAGGGAAACATCTCTTGTTTCCTTGGTCAGTTCTCTATAGAGATGACCCCAAATAAAATATCATTCATATATTTTTGATTATATACAATAGAGGGGGAATTTTATTTTTCCCTATTGATGGGGATAGGGATTATGTCCTCTAATTCACTATGTATGTAAATGGGATGATAATCAAGACATACATAGTTAAAGAGGTATCATGCAGTTAGAAGTCATGCAGAGAGGATGTTGGTCATGTAGTTTAACATCATATAGAAATAATGTGGTGATTATAACATGAAAATGAATATTCTGGTTGGGGTAGGGTGTAGATCCCAAGTGTCACTACATATCTTGTCAGAGCATGAATCATGTCACATGCAGTTCTAACAGATATGTGGTCATGCGTAAAACAAAAACTTGTATTGGATCTACACATTTAGATTTGACTCGTATACATGGGAGTATAGGATTTTCCATATTGTGCTACGGTTGATCCCAATATTGTTGATTTGGGCCTCAATACATATCTCATATGGATAAGAATCAAGACACACATAGTTCTTGAAGGACCGTGCAGTTTACCATCATTCGGTAAGGATATTTGGTGTGCCTTGAAACTAGGACCATAATATCCTCAATGTGAATAGATACACCTTACATATGTAGAGAAATCATTTACCGAATCCTAATCCCACATTAGGTGTGCTCGATGTGAGAAAAAAGGAGTGGTAAAAGGATCTTCTACAATGAAAGGTAATAAAAGTGAAGGATATGGGCATTTCAATGATGTGGTGGTTGATCGAGGAGATTAGATCCATGAATCACTATATATCTCATTAGGATGATAATAAATTCATATGTAGTTCTTGATATTTCCTATAGTTTAACATCATACAGTAAGGATGGATGTGAGCCGACATGAATTGATGGGAACATTGTGGATGGACCCAAGATAGTAGATATGGGTGTCACTACGTATCTCATGAAAATGAGATTCATACCATATATAGTTTTGTATAAGATTCCCTGTGCATGACTGATCCGTACATAAGGAGTGGGGTATTTTAAATTGTGGCTGAACAGAGGTATATAACCTAAAAATTGATATGTTTCTCATTGAAATAGAATCAAACCACATGTGGTCTTTGATAGGCTCCGTGTGCAGATCTAATTCATGCATAGGGAGTAAAGGGGATTTATGATTTAATCACGATTGAACCTAATATTGGAGATCTGGGCATCACTATACATCTCAATAGGACGAGAATAAAGCCACATGTAGTTCTTGAAAATTTCTCCCCCACCGATCAGACTTTGACGTAGGGAAATGGACTATTCATAACTTTTAGACTAATGGTTGGGACTAAAGAATGAATTCTAGGCATCACCATGCATCCCATTGTAATGAGAATCAAGTCACAACTCCTGTAAAGTTTCCCTGTACAGATCTGATTCATGCACGAGGAAATGGAAGGGGGATTTTATTTTCCAAAATCAAAGGTGAACCTAGGATTGGTGATCCATGTGTCACTACATACCTTATTAGAATGAGAATCAATCCACATATAGTTCCTAAAAATTATCCACAGGTAGTTTTTATTCACGCATACAGGTAGTGAAGGGGGTTTGAGACATTGTGGCTAGACCTGAGATACAAGATCTGGGTGTCACTATGTATTTTACTAGTGAAAGAATCAAGACACATGTAGTTCTTAGAGGTGGTTCCCCACAACAAAAAACTACGAAATTGGGAAAATTTCATCAAATCTTTTCAAGGATAATGTTTTTTCCCAAAACATGAGGCTAGGAATTACCATGTATCTATTAGTAACAATAATAAAACTATACATCCATGAAAAGTTTCCTTTGCAGAAGTGATTCATATACAAGTAAATAAGACATTTTCTATATGATTGTGGGTGGACCCTAGATTGAAGATTCATGTATTACTACATATATCACTGGAATTAGAATCAATCCCCATGTAGTTCTTTAAAAATTATCTCTATGTAGGTCTATTCCAAACACTGGGGAACATGGGGCTTGAGTGCCACTATGGAGTGACAATGATGTGAGTGATGCTTATGTCGGAATGCTACCAATTTTTTATGGAACAAAAGGAATAGATAATCATGATATTTTGGTGGATTTATTAACATAAAATGAGGGAGAAATTAACTATTTAGTTTAATGTCACATGATGAGGGAAAATGGTGTTTTGTAGTTTTAGGTCTGAAGGACCCCAGAACACCCTGAGAGGGGAGGGGTGAATATGAGTGTCAACATTTTCTTTTAAACTGATGGATCTTGTTCCCATGTTGGTAGGATCCTATTAAACATAATTTATGAGAAATAACAGAAAAAAACAATCACATGCACTACAAAGAAACAACAATTTTACTTAGTTCACCACTAAGAGCTACATCCAAGGAGCATACACCAATAGGTTGTTGGTCGTACAAAAATCCACTAATATTCACTAGTTTTGGGATAAAAAAGTATAGCATAGTTACTATACGCCAAACATACTACCTTTACATGGTTTTAGGGATAACACACCGTGTCCCTTGAATCACTCATGTTGACTCCCCCTTGATCACTGGATTGGGAAGAATCTAAACTCAGTTTATCAACTCTAAGGTCACTTTGATGGTTTAGCATTAAATCATGCACCCTAAACTATAGATAGATGCTCTATTGAAGTCCATATTTTCCCCTACTTATGTAATATAATGTTTTGAGTAATGCTCATTTGTGAACTTGTCCTCTACGAACAAGAATTCTTCCTCCACGTACAACACTACACCGTGTACCGCAAGTGATCCATGTACTGACTCTGCAAACTGGACTTCTTCCTCCAAATATTACCCAGCTCCGCCTCGTACTTCCCAACTCTACGTACTACTTTATTTCTCTTTGAACTGCCCTACTTCATGTACTAAAAGATATTCCTTTTTGTATTGTCTCTACTTACTCTCCACACTGTGCAGAAGATATGTAGACTAGGTTCTTCCTCCACAAGCTGGGTCTCACACACAGACATGTCATCCTGCAAACCACATCACACTTCACCCACTTCCTCCAAATATCTAATTAGATCCTCATTCTCATGGTTGTATTCTTGAGAACCACTCTAAACTGAACCGAAATCCTCCCATATTTTTAATCACAGTATTGTATTCTAATGAAGGGATTAGTTCTCCTTATACAAGCAAATAGATCTGAAAAATCCACTAAAATAAGATTTTCCAAATCATCATCATGAAAGCACCTTCAACACGTAACCCACATCTCTAATGAAACATATCCCCTACAGAGTCAGTGTACTTCCATTCTCCCTACACGATGGCAAAAATCAAAGCCTTGTTTCCATAAATGACACTCTTCGAGATTTCTTTAAACTCTGCCTTGTTTTTTTAACGACACCCCATCCCGCGAACCGTTTTCCTTCCACGAACCACATGCCTTCCCACGAACCTTCTTCACTTTGTGAAACATCACTCCTATGAATATAGTATACTGTTCCTGCATTATGGTTCATGGTTTTCTATTCCGCATACCAAATTTTGTGATCTGTGAACTGTTCCCAGAACATGGTTCACAGATTATGTCCTGTGCTATGCGGTTCCCTTCCTTTTACAATTTCCTTCTCCATTCTGCATTTCGGTCACTCCTATTCATAAATCCTTCCTTCTCAAAAAAAAATCCCGATTATAAACCCCAAAAAATTGGAAAATACTAGGAAATTGCACCACCTTTAATACTGTTTTCAGCCTCAATTGCAGGACCACATTCTTTGAAAACTCTTTAATCAACCCAAAGAGGATTGACAAAAAACACAATCCATACCCCATTTCTAATAAAGAACAGTCTCGGTTCCAACAATATCTCTCTTTGGGTTTGATGGAAATTTGCAGATAAATTCAATGAAGCACCTACTACTACCAAAACATGATATGTGAGAGAAAAATCATCCAACAATCTATGTATATGTGATAAAATCTTAGTGTATAAAAAAAAGGAGGATCATGAATTCAGTTCTCATGTCTTGAAACTCATCATTATCCTCCATTGTAACATTTTTTGAATTTATCTATTCTATATCTTCCTACAACCAACCAGAAAAACATTAAATTTCTTTATTCTCCCCCATTGGTAAAAAACCCAAAGAATCAAATTTTGACTTGTGAAGATTTAAGCACCCTCCCCTGGATCATATCTCCCCCAAATACATAAATACATTAGAAAATAGATTAAAATAGTTAGTACAACTACGGAGAGGGGTCTTCATAATATCCTCATGCACAAGGAAGTTGTTGAACACCGAGGTTCAACTGATGCTTCTTGAACACATGTTCTGACAGTGGTTTGGCCAGTATGTGGGCCACTTGATCATCAGTTCCAACATGATCCATTTTAATTATTTCTTGTTCCACCTTTTACTTGATGAAGTGATATCAGATTACATTGTTTTTTGTATGATAATGATTAATTGGATTCATCGTATGATCAATTTCACTATCGTTATCATAGTAAATCACCATTGGTTGTTTCACCGAATTACAAATATCAGTTAGTTGTTGCTTAATCCAAATTAGTTGAGTGCAAGACTTTGTAGCAGAGATATATACAGCTTCAGTAGTACTGAGAGAAGTGACTTCTTGTATATTACTCAGACAT
This sequence comes from Viscum album, assembly GCA_963277665.1. Classification (NCBI taxonomy): domain Eukaryota; kingdom Viridiplantae; phylum Streptophyta; class Magnoliopsida; order Santalales; family Viscaceae; genus Viscum; species Viscum album. Next base: position 1,872,300,651 of record OY728150.1, on the reverse strand, counting down.
CCCATGCATTTCTTTCCAACAAATAATGATCCACCGCCTTTCTATTTTCTATCAACCGCATCTCCATCCCAGCTAGCATCAGAAAATGATGAAAGTTCATTATTTTTCTCTATATAAATGTATAATCCATAATTGTGAGTACCTTGAATGTACCTCATTATTCTTCTTACTGCTTCCATATGTTCTTCTCTCCGATTACATTGAAAGAGGGCCTATAAGAATGTTGCAAAGATAATATCTCGTCATGTCGTAATCAAGTACAATAAGATTCCAATGATTCTCCTATACATTGTGGGATCTACAGATGTCCAATTTTCATGTTTTCCCAATTTATTCTCAACTTAAATTGGAGTTGACATTAGTTTGGAATCATGCATATTGAATTTCTTTAGAAACTCTCTTGCATACTTTTCCTAAGAAATAAAAGTGTAGTGTTTTCTCTAAAACACCTACAGGCCCAAGAAGTGTATGAGTTCACCAATCATAGACATTTGAAATTATGATTTCATGTGATTGGAAAATTCAACCATTGATCCCTGCTTGTTTCCTCCAAATATAATAGCATATATTTACACCAGAACCATGAACCGATCTTTCTAAAAATTATTCACATAGATATTGTGATCTACTCATCCTATTTTAAATTTGAGATTTCTTAGATAAGAATCCAACTGAGAGTACCATACCCATAATGCCTATTTCAGACTATATAGAGCCTTATTTAATCATCAAACCATCATTTCATCATTTCCAAGAAGAAACCCCATCGGTTCTTCAATATATACTGGTTAATCAAGAATTCCATTTAAGAAATATAAATTAACATCCATTTGTTACACTTTGTATCTTATTTGATTTTCTATGAAAAGAAACATTCTAATTGACTCTATTCTATCCATCGTATAAAATGTTTCTTTAACATCAAGATATTCAATCTGTGAATAGACATTACACACCAATTGTGCCTCGTTTCTGATCACGCTTCCATGGACATCAAATTTATTTTTGAAAATCCAATTTGTACCAATCAAATTGTGGGTTTATGGTCTCTTAACTAGATCCCATGTTTGGTTGTTATTAATTATATCCAACTATTCATTCATAGATTTAACCCATGATTCATCATTTGTAGCTTATTCAAATGAGGATAGTTCAACAATTGATAGGAATGCAGATTGTGCATTATTACTCATTATCTTTGTCTTCATGGGAGATGTCCAATCCTCAATAATGTTGGATTGATCAATTTATTCTCTTTGATTTCTCATATGAGGTTCAGATAAATTTTCTCTAGCCATGGTTTCATCTTCTGATTCACCATCTGAGTCAACATCACGACGTGATTCCTGATTGTTTTACATGCCTTCCTCTACTTCTGTATTTGAATCTGTTCCATATCTACATTATTCCTTATCTTATATCACATCATAAGATGAATTTATTGAGGTAGTAGTGGTTTTATCTTCTATGATCTTCACATAACTGATTTCCACATTGTTTTCAAGACATTTATTGAACATTTTTAGGCTTTTCTACTTATTGAATCTCCGAGGAATATTACTTCATTGGAAACATCACCATACCTTCCTTGATTTCCTTATTTGTTTTTGGATAAAGAAATTTACTTCTGAAAACATGAAAATAATTAAAAGAGGGATTCATTCCATGTCATAACTCATAGGGTGTCTTGGTTTCGCCTTATTAAGCTCCATTCAGTTTTGGATATAAACTGAATCTTGAAAAACCTCTTTCTAATAATGGGGAGAGATAAGACTCTCAATCAGCATAGTCCAGGCCATATTATTCACCTGTCAATTTTAGTAATCAATAAATCCATTTTTCTATGGAGTTCTCATAGAATCGAACTCATGTTGTATTATATGCTTTTCCAGGTAATTTTCAAACTCAATAGATGTGTATTCCACTCCATTATCAGACCACAAAACATTTATTATCTGTCTAGTATCATTCTCCAAAATTCAACGATAAGTTTTCATTCACTCAAGAACTTGTTGTTTCCTATGTAAAACCATCACAGAATCCATTCTACTATAATCATAAATTAAAAGGAAAAAATATATTTCTCCATATTCTCCAACAACATTAATCGGACCACATACATATTTTTGAGTGAGATTAATAAGATTTTATGCTCTTTTCTTCATTAGATGATATAAACTACACACCAACTTTCCTTGTATGAAATCATCACAAGTCTTCTCTCAATAATTATTTAGATTTGGAATATCTATGACAATATTCTATTTAGAAATCTTTTCCATAACTTTTTGATTGATGTGTCCCAAACTCTGGTGCCATAAGTTGTTCTCTTCTTCAAATATCATGTAAAAAATGTTCTCTCTTCTATCAACCTGATATAAGTTTTCATCTATTATACATCCTTTCATGAGATAATTCACTATCTTTCCTTTAATAGTACAACCATTTTGATTGAATGTTATTCTTGAGTCACATAGTTGAATCACACTCATGATATTGTGGTTAAATCTATCAACATAAAGAGCTTTAGTATTCTTCAGCTCACCATTATCCATTTCAATAATTCCAATGCCTTTGATCCTTAGACCAAATTCATTGTTGAACCTCACTATTCCATTGAACTTTTTATTAATATTTGTTAATACATATTCATTTCCCATCATATTGGAAAAGAATACATTATCAAGAATCCAAGACTTCTATTCTTGGTAGCCTTATGAGTTACTTCTACAAAGTTGTATTTTTCAAAAATTTTCTTTTACATCCAAGAAATATTAGTTTGAGTGAAGGATAAAGATGGTTTTTCAAATCTCTTTTCCATGTTCACTGGTTCTTCAGACTCATACTCTTCTACCAGAGGATAAAATATATTTGAAATAATAACACCATTTAGTTGAAGAGTATTGAATTGTCTCAGAGTTCTATATAAATTGTTGATATCATTCCTCCGCATGAAATCAATAGCTTTATGGACAAAGATGGAACACTAAAAACAATATCCATAGAAATAGTTTCTTCTATAAGAATTAGGATTTGAATTCATTATCCTTTGTTGACATTCTAGATCTTCCCCATTCAAGTATCTGTGTGCCTTTTCATAGTATGACATGGTATTTAATAGATAGTCAAAGAATTGACATTTTATAAGTGGGGATGTCTTTTAACTTATATTGATTCTCATGCAAAATTTTCTTTAGAAGATTAGTTTCAATACCTATCAAATCGGGATTTCTGAGAATAGTTTTCAGTTATCCTTTTATTTTGAATTGAGGGTTTCTTCTACAACACTTTAGGTGACTTTTTAACCTATTCAACTTTCATATTGCCTTTATTTTGACTCATTTTATTTTCAGTATTCGATTTTTTGGCATCACAACTGATTCCACTGTTACCCATACAGACAATTCTTTTTTCATTAAAAATATTTTCAACTCCATCAGAACCATTCTTAGCTCTCTCCAGTAACTCAACATCTGAGAATTTTCAAAATTGTATTTTTTCAATTATTTATTTTGACATTGATTCACCTTAGGGTTTAGTCCAAAGAGTAACAACTTCTTCCTCTAGAACATGAACAATCGTGGAATTCTCTTCTTGTCTGAAGGTAATGTCACTAATGAACTTCCCCTATTCTTCAATTTTGAGTTTTTGTTCCACTACATTTTCTAATCTTTCAATGCTTGATGACTATACTTTCCCAATTTCTTCCAGTCATTAAATTTTAGCTTCAAACTGATCAATATATTCTGATGATTTTTATACAATTATTCTCCACTAATTACATCTCTTACATTGATTCTCGAGCTTACGAAAATCATCTTTAAATTGAAAATTAGGATCAAAATTAGTGGTAAACCGATTATCTCTAGATTTATATTTTTATTGTTCAATTTTTTCAATTATAGCCATCATGGAATCATATATTCTAGACTCAAATTATACTTATTCTTCCTCAAACAATTCATTTTCATCTCTTCTTATTCACATAAGAAACTCTTTCATTGTAATTTCTTTCCATATTTGAAGTATCTATTTTTGTAAAAACGTTTTTGAGGATTTTTAATGTCTCTAGTTTCTCTTTCTTCATCATCAAACATTCAGGGACATTGAGAGGTAATTTCTGAACTCTTCCACAATGAAAGAAAGTCAGAGGTAGCTTGCCTTCAAATTTCTCTATTCCATTCTAGCATTTCTTGGAAATGATACAAATAATTTCTTTTTCCGCATTATCTTCATCAACACTATCTCTGGAAATTTCCAATTTCTCCATGTCTTTGAATTCCATTTCTTTGCTTACATGAGTCGTTGCATCTTTAGGTTTGACTCTCATTTCATAAGCCACCAGACTACTCAACAGATCATCCAAAGAATGTTCAGAGAGATACCTTTACTCAATGGATAAAACCTTTTCATTTTAAATATGTGGAATTCTTCTCAGGATTTTATTTATAATATCAATATCTTTGATTTCTTCAAAAAGTCTTTGCATTTCTCCAACAACTTCAATAAGTCGATTAAAAAATTCATTTCCATTTTCATGTGGATATATTTTTAGATCATCAAACATATTGTGAAAAACATGGAGTTTCATGTAAAGACCTGATATTTCCATGTAAATTTTATTTTAAATTAATGATAATTTTATGAGTCTGTGAAAAATTAACGGTGCGTGATTCCGAGGCCCGGAGTGCCTGGAATGAATTTCTTAACTTTTGTTCGGGTACGTTCAGTAAACGTGCGAGCAGGGTTTTATAACTTTTAAACTGGTGCACAGAATTGAAATCTGAGGGCACCATTGAACTCACTACACCGGTATTCACTTATGTATACTTTCAACCTGACGACAGTTGGTCAAGGGTGAAAGTTTGTTTTTGGGTTTCTCTTGAAGGAATAAAAAAAATAAAACTATGCAAATATTTTATTTTTATTTGTAACACCCACATGTTTGTTAGGAGGTGGGGTCTATCGAAACTAAACCTCCATCTGAATGTTGAGAAGTGGGGACCACCCGAACGTAAATTCCCATGAGAGGTTATGGTGGTGGGGACCACCCATGGCCTAAACCTCTTGAACTACCCTCATTATGGAGAAAAACTTCTCAACCCCCTCATTAATGTGGAGGAGCCTCTTGAATTCCTCCACATTAATTGTGCTAATGCACATACCTTTAATATTTCAACCTAGTTAATTGATTAGGCTAATTTTAATTTGTTCCAATGAACTAAATAGTGAACATAATCTATTATCCTTGGCATATTTGGTGGAATTGGGAGGAAGGAGCTCTTGGGAGAAATATCTTCAACGAAGAACGCATTCTTCCACAAAGAACGCTCCACCGATAAAGAATGTACTGCCAACGAAGAATGCTGACACCCTTCGACCTTCTTCCTCAGGACTTCTTCTAATGTGGTAAATCCTCATCTACGAAGAATCGATGACCGTACTACCTTCTTGCACCAAATTCATCAGGAGAATGAGGTAAGGGTTTATTGATTATCATTTCCTATGTTCTCCCCATCTAATTCTTTTGCGGGATTTGGGAATAGAGATTAACAAGGGTTGGGGGAAATGATGTTTTAAAATTATTCCATACACATTCATGATTAGTTCTTTTTGAACCACTTGCTATCACTCTAAATGCGGAGGGAGCAGTACAAAAAAACATGGCCTGACCCCTCTGCCGTTCTTCTTTGGTGTACTCTTCGAAATTGAGGAAGGCGACGAAGGCGATGAAGGTGACGAAGGCAATGGCGCCACCACCCGCGGCCTCCACAACCAGCTCCGACCTCCTGCCCAAACAAGTCGTGTGCCCTGGCTCCGTGCTCCGGCTGTGCCGCCCCGCGGCGCTCCAGTATCCCAACTAAACCATCCCCGCGCCCCGGCCGAACCACTGCCCGCCGGCCCTCAGGACCGCCCCAGCTCGTGCCACCCTTATTGCGGCCCTCCGAGATGCCCTGGCTCATGGCGCTCGCCCGCCCTCTGAGTCGCCTCAGCTCGCATGGCCCTATGGCCCTCCGAGCCGCCTCAGCTCGCGCCGCCCTCCGACCCTCTAAGATGCCCCAGCCCGCGTCACCTGCCGGTCCTCCGAGCCGCCCGTGCCCGTGCTGCCCGCCAGCCCTCCGCACCGCCCCGGCCGAGCCGCCCTGCGGCATCGTGCCCTCGTGGAAACTTCTGGATGAGCCGCTCTAGGGACCCACGTCCTCACAACTATCCACAGCCCTCCGCGGCCTTTCGCGGCCAATGGGGTAGGCCCATGCTGGGTCGGGCCAGGACAGACCAGTCCCAGGCCCACTACAACCTAGTTACTTTCTTTTGGAATTAACATTGGCCTCGGACGTCCGTTGGACAAAATGTCAGAGACACTGGAAATATTGGAGCGAGATGGTCCCTTTTAGTGATACCCCACTATGATTGGGATTGATATGGGGAACAATCAGGTTGGATGAAGCACGAATTCAACCGGGCCCCTTGGACTAAAAGGCTAGTAACTCACAGACCGGGCGTCCGATTGACATGCTGTCTATTACATTGAGACCCCTATAATGTGAAATACCATTTTGACACTTCTTTGTGGGACTTCATGGAAGTTGGAGTATCGACTAGTAGCTTGTGGAGAAGATCCTTTTGGAGATGAGTGAGTATAGTGCATGAACCCATTGGATAGATGAGACTTGACGACTGTTGACCGTTTCGACTCGGAGTGACTCTAATGGACCAGTAGGGAGCACCTTGGTGACACGGAAGACCCATGGTGGGAAGATCCTTGGTGTCACGGTAGACCCCCGGTACATGATAGAAGGATAACCTCAGTAGTCCACGAGGGGGAGCGCTATGGTGACGTGGAAGACCCACATTGGGGAGCGTCTTGGTGATGCGACAGACCCACGGTACTCGATATGAGTACCTTAGAAGTCCATGTTAGAGGTAAGCGCCTCTTTGTAACACGACAGACCCACTGTACTCGATAAAGGAAGAGTTATCCAGCAGCCGAGGTGCTCGATGTTGTGACTGGGAATGTTACTTAACACTACCCCTAGAATTAATCCTGGTGTGAGCTGAATCAGAACCTTTGTGTTTTCTTCATGATTTAGTTGGATTACATGATAACTTAGGTATATGTATGGGCATATACTTAAGTAAGGTTATCTATTGATTTCATACTTTTTGTTTTATCCGTGTTAGATTTTGTGAGACCTAGAGGGTCTTGGGGTCCCTACTAAGTATCGTTATACTCACCCCTACATGGGATGTGCCTGCACCTTCTTGTGTTGGATGTAGACGACGGACAACACTGACTGAGGATAAGAGTACCTGGACAAGATGGTATCCTGAGGTAGACCTTACGATGAGTCGGTACATGGAGGAGACCGATGAACGAGGAGTGCTGAGGAGGCAATCTGTACCTACCCTTCAGGTAGGAACCTTGGACAATAACCCAGTTGTTTTTTTCTTTTTTTCTTCTGTTGTACTTCTACTTTCTGTTCTTGTACTTTACTATTGGGATTTTTTTTTCGGCCCCCTTTTTACTTTTAGCACTCTTTTGTTATAAAATTATACTTGATGTTTCATATCCAGTTGTGTGCTTGCATGAGTGTGTGTTTACAGATTAAAAAGGAAATGTCTTCCCAATTTTTAGATATTACGCCTTTGGTTCTAGTCGCCAGCCCCTAGCCTATGGAAGGCAGGCTTGGGGTAGTCACAACACGGGCCCTGGGGGAAGAGTTTTGACATTTCACCTCCTTCAATTTGTTGTCTCCTTCATAAATGTTCTCTAGTTTTTTTCACATAAGCTTTGTTGGTGTAAAGATCATCACTTTTTGATATATCATATCAGAAAGAGCTACAATGAGGGTATTCTGTGCTTTGGAATCTTCATAAAGAATTTTCTCATATGTATCAATCATAGACATCCTATTTGGATTAGTGATCTATATTCCGTGTGTAGGGGAAAATTAGGCTTCTATTCTAAGAAGTCTTAGATGAGATATCATCCTATTCTTCCCTGATCAGGATGTTACTTCCATAAAAGAGCGGTTATCCCTAGACATATTCTATATTATTCATTGTATAACTGAAGGGAATATTTAACACCAGAAACATTTAACCTATGATACCACTTGAAGGACCTTGAAACAACTTGGTAGGGGAGGGGTGAATCAGGGTGTCATATTTTTCTTTTAAACTGATGGATCTTATTCCCACATTAGTAGAAACCAATTAAATATATTTGATGAGAAATAGTAGAAAACATAGAGTCACATGAAAAGTAAAGACACATCAACTTTACTTGGTTCACCACTAATGGATACATACAAATAGTATACATCGACATGTTTTCAGTCATTTTAAAATCCACTAATCTTCAATAGTTGTGGTTTACAAAATTCTAGCACAATCACTCTATGTAATGTGAACAACCATTAAATGGTTTTATGGATAGTATAATACATCCATTTGATAACTTCTATTGACTCCCCCTTTCTCACTACAATAGGAAGAATCTGAAATTAGTTTATTGACCTAAAGATCTCTTCTTTGGGTTAGCATTAAATCATTCATCCTTTATTGTAGATAGATGCTCTATTGAAGTCCTTCTTTTCCCCTACAGATGTAATCTACTGTTCTGTGTATTGATTCATTGTTAACTTGTCCTCTGTGAACTAGAAATCTTTCTCTACGTACAGTACTGCATCATATACCTTGAGTGCTTTTGCAGAAAGACTCTATGAACTGGCCTTCTTCCTCTATGTACTTCTCAGCTCCACCTTGTACTACTATTCTCCGTATACTACTTTCTTTATCTACAAAATTCCCAGCTTCTCGTACTGTAAAATATTCCTCTTCTTGCAATCTCTGCTTACTCTTTGTGTACTATAGGATATCTATAGACCGAGTTATTCTTTCATGTACTGGTTCTACTACATGGACATATCTCCCAACAAACAACATCATACATCACTAACATACTTTGAATTTCTAATCAGAGCCTCCTTTACGAGGTTGTATTCCCACAATCCGCTCTTCACTCCACTAAAATCATCCTAGATTTTTAATCCTAGTCTTTTATTCTAATGAAGTAATTAGTTCTCCTTATATAAGCAAATAGATTCAAAAAATCCACTAAAATGTAATTTACCAAATCTTCATAGTGGAACCGCATTCACAGTGTACCACACATATCCCACAAACAATATCCCCTATGTTGTATGCCTACTGCCATTCTCCCTATGCGACAGTGCAAATCACTGCATCATTTCCACAAATGACACACTTTGTGGTTTCTCAAAACTCCACCCTGTTTTTGAGAATGATGCCCCATCCCATGAACCATTTGCATTTTGAATACCATAGGCCTTCCCATGAAGATCCTTTTCTTCGAAAACCATTCCTCTTATGTGGTCCGCATACCAATATCACTTCATGGTTCGTGATTCATCATTCTGCATGCAAAATTTCATGCTCCATGAACTGTTCCTGAAACATGGTTCATAGTTTATGTCCTGTGTTATGCAGTTCCCTTACTTTACTGACTTCATCCACCATTCTGCATCTCATTCACTCCTATTCATAAATCCTTCATTTTATAGAAACAAATATTCGATTTTGAGGCCCAAAAATTTAGAAAACATTGGGAAACTACACCTCCTTTTATACTACTTTCAGCCTCAAATTTAAGACCAGATTCCTTGAAAATTCGTTGATCAACTCAATGAGGATTGACAATAAACACAAACCATACTCTATTTATAACAAAAAAACATCCTTGTTTCCAAAAAGTTCATGAAACATGGACCTCATATTTTTTAGTTTATCTTATTGTGACTAGGACAATGATACTACACAGTTTAACATCATGAAACATGAGTACATAAGGTGTTATGGAGTTTAACGTCTTGCAGCTAAGATAAACTCTATGTGATCAATCAAATTACTTCAAGAATATTTCATTGGTTGGAGTTGTAGTGAGTTCTCTATCCATTAATATTAAGGAATAAGCTCTATTAGAGTGGACCTTATGCATGAAATAAGGTCCTTCCCATTTTCGATCAAGTTTGGGAGGATTCTTTATAGGTATCATTGCAGTCCTAAAGAAACAATACCAATTCTCCTTGGAGGAATGAATAGAGGAAGACTTTCTTATTAATGACCTGTGATATCTAGTTTTGATATACCTTCAATTTCTGCAAGGTAGGAAATCCCTTTTAATTCATTCACTTCAATTTGTCCATTCATCTCTAATACTGTTCAACTATAGATAGATGTTCAAAAATAGAAGTATAGAGTGATGGAAATTGAACTTTAATGGGAAATACTATTTTTGTCCTAAAAACCATCAAGTATGAGGTTTCTCGTGTTGCAGTAAGAGTTGTAGTCTGATAATCCCATAAGACATGAAATAGATTTTCCGGATAATATTTCTTATCTTCATTCACCATTATCTAGAGTATGTTTGATAAGGTCTTCTTGGAAGACTCTATCTATCCATTGACTGCTGCATGATAGCAAGATGGATGGTTGAATTTGAAACTGTATTCCTGATATAAATTTTCTACCACATCAAAAAATAAATTGGTGTCATTGTCTATCAATATGGTACGAGAGACACCAAATCAGGTAATGATATTAGTTTTTTCAAAGCTAAAAATGATTTAGGCTCTGAATTATTTGAATGGTATTGTCTCAACCCATTTGGAGAAGAAATCGGTAGCAGCAAGGATGTATTTGAACTGCTTAGCCATAGCTAGAGGATATGGTCCAAGAAAACTCATTCCCCATGTGGAAAATGGTTATAACTATTTAGCTTAATGTAGAAACTATGAGGGTTTATGGATGAAATTGGAATGCACATAGCATGGATGACACTTATTAGTGAATTCTATGCAATCTTACATTATTGAAGGCCATAAGTAACCAAGCCTTCATATTTGATTAGAAATCCTATACCCTGGATGGTGGGAACCATAGGCTGTTGCATGTATATATACCATAACAACCACAATCACGTCTCCATCAACACATATGAGAAGGGATCCATTAAATCATCACTTGTAGATGAATTCCTTATTATTTTTAAATAATAAAGAGTGAAACTAGCCACTTTTCCCCTAACCATATCTCTTCTAACTCTTTCTAGTGGAAGTAATCCATCTTGAAGGTAGTCCGTGATGGGTGACTTCCATTCCGTGGTTGTACCATATGGCTTAGAAATGGTGTACATTTCATTAATTTACGTTGTTCTAACATGGAAAAAAGATGAAAATATTCAATGATGGGAAATAATAATGACTGTTTCATCCTGATTTTGATCTACGAAAGATATAGATTCATTTGAAAACACATCTTTATGGGAATTCTATGATTGCAGAGTGTGATTCAATGTTGTCTCTGAGGGGAATTCCACCATTATTCCTCAAACATAATCACACAGGGGTATTAACTCCTCTTTTTAAATGGAATAATCCCTATTGATCTGCCTGATTATTAATTCTAAATCATCATTCACCACTAGGTGGTTCACTGTTACAAGGAGTGTGAATTCCAGACCTTCAATGAGAGCCTAATATTCTCCTTCATTATTGGTACCTCCTTATGATAACAAGAAGGTGTATGAAAACACTACTTTCTTTGGGAATATTAGCACAATTTCTAACCCATATTTGTTGAGCTTAGGGTCTTCCATTATCTTCCTCGATGGAATCCTGGAAGTACCATAAAAATATATTTCCAATGTTTGGGGGATTTCCTAAATAGAGAAGAATTATTCATCAGGAAATTTAGTATTTAATGACATCGCTTATATAGGTGGGTTTTGGGAAAGGATGTCTTCCTAGGCTTGACCTTTTACTAATTTCACTACTGGAATGTGGGTTTTTCCCCACACTTCCATACGAATGGTTTCATGAAACCGTTGGTAAAGGATGGTTTATGAAATCTTTTACCAACAGTTCCCTAGAACCGTTGGTATAGATGTTTTTGTGGAAGTTTTTACCAACAGTTTTATTAAACTGTTTGTATAGATGTAGTTTACGGGAGTATTACCAATGGTTCTCATTGATCCATTGGTATAGTTGTGGTTGGGGGAAGTTATTTCCAATGGTTCTAAAGAACTGTTGGTATAGTTTTGGCTTGATGTTATATACCAATGGTTTTTAAAAACCGTTGGCACAACTTTCCTCCAAATTACCAGCAGCTCATCCTCTCACCCATTCGCGATACAGAACCCTAAACGGGAGCAGGCGATCTTGGATCTCCTTCGGCCGGAGCAGTTTGGTGATATTGGAGCTCCTTCAGCTTCCTCTTCCTCCATCCCATCCAAGGTGTTGAATCTACTTCGGAATCTTATAAGACCCATCCTAAATTAGGTATTTTATTAACTGGTACCTTAATTTTATTGAAATTTATCTAATATTTCAGTTTTTTTTATTTTATTTTGATGTGTTTATGTTTTTGTTTCTGTTTTGATTTAACCTATATTTTTTTGATTTAGACCCATCCTATATGTTTTTGTTTCTGTGTTTTTGATTTTGATGTGTTTATGTTTTTGTTTCTGTTTTGATGTGCTTAAGGTACCTTATTAACTGGTACCTTATTTTTTAATGAAATTTATCTAATTATGTTTTTGATTTAGACCCATCCTATATGTTTTTGTTTCTGTTTTGATGTGTTTATGTGATGAGATTGTATCGTCATTAAGATGTGTCCAATGGTTCTTTGATCATTTTTTTCTGGAGAATGAATGGTTTAGGACCAAAATTAGAAGTAGCTTCCAGTGAGACCATTTTAGTATAAGGAAAAACAAGATTATGATCTACAAGGGAGTGTTTGAGTTGGTAGAGACCAAACATAGTTTGTTCCTTGTGTTCAAGAACCATAAATAGAGTGTTCCAATTAGGTGGTCATTAGTAAAGACATAGGTAAGATTTCCAGGTCCTGTTTCATGAAGTTAAATATGTGGTGCTATAGTGGTTTTGGATTGTTTGAGGTACTCTTAGTGTATTGTAAACCCTCATTTACTCCATATTCATTTAAATTGATTTAATATCATTTTTTTTCACACACACCATTATATAATCTCATACTATATTTAGAGTTTATTTTTATTCTTATTGTGTTAAATATTTTAGTAAATGTCCATACTAGCTTCTTTTATGTGTTCTAGGGGTTTAGACTGATGACAGGGCTACATGATTACTGTGGGGGTATTCTTTTCATATAAATATACCTATACTATGTCATCAAATGAATCAACCATGGACAGCCCGACCACCCCCCATGGACAGCCCCCCACCCCCTGGAAAGCCCCCCCACCCCCTTGACACCCTCGACCCCACTGGACAGCGTTGCCACCCCCGTGGACAGCCCGACCACCCCCTGGGGACAGCCCGCCCACCCCCCTGGATAGCCCTCCCACCCCCCTGGACAGCCCCGCCACCCCCATGGGCTGCCCGACCACCCCCTGGACACCCCGTACCCCCCAGGGGCAGCCCACCCACCCCCTGGACACCTCGTACCCCCCCGGACAGCCCCACCCACCCCTAGGACACCCCGCTCACCTCCTTGGACAACCGGCCCACCCCCTGAACTCCCCCTACCCCATTGGACACCTTGACCACCCCTGCAGACAGCCCGCCCACCTGGACACCCCGACCCCTAGACAGCCCCCGACCCCCCGGACGACCCCACCACCCCCTAGACACCCCTCACCCCCTTGGACACCCATCACCCCCCTTGGACAACCCCACCACTCCCCATTATCCTTATCCTACTCCTTATCCTGATCTCCCTGTAGAAGTTAAAGTATAAAACTGATTTACTCCCAACAAGATCCTTAAGGATTATGTATTCCTTGATCCACTTCCAATATCTTACTGGGCAATCCTTTAATATAGGCATTAGAAATTCTGTATCTTATTTTCTTATATACATTGTGTTTTTTTATTTCTTAATATGATTCTCATATAGAGTAATGTGTCAGTTATGATTTTATATAAAGTAAACAATTTTCATTTACCTAAATATTTTTTTGTTTAAACTTCAATATTATTGAATTTCTTTGAAATGAATTATTGCAATTTTTTTACAGAATGAACAGAAGTTGGATGTACGAAACTGATCGGATTTCAACTGATTTTCAAATTAATTTGAACAGCTTCCTAGATTTTGCATTTGACAAGGCTTCAGATAGTGGTCACATACACTACCCATGTTTTAATTGCGTTGAAAGACCTTGGTTGAGTCATGAAGCAGTTAGCTATCATATAACCAAATATTATTTCCAAACAAACTATTATGTGTGGTATCACAATGGAGAGAAAATGGAATCTCAGAATGTTGATGATCCAAATGATAGGACTGAATTGGAGAGTTTGATATATGATCGGTTTCCATTTATTCAGCATCATGAGAAGGAAAGGATGTCCAGCTAACAAGATTTCGATACAAGCACACATGATGCGTCCAATGAAAATGATGATGTTGATAGGGTGAAAAAATTAAATGATGCTGCGATGACTCCAGTATATTGGCAATGTGGTAAAATGAAAAAGTTAGAATTTTTAATCCGGTTGTTTCATGGGAAAACTATGTATGGGATTTCAAATACTGCAATTGATTAAATTCTTACCTTCTTGAAGGACTTACTTCTAGATGATGCAGATATTCCCTCAAACCACTATATGGCATGGAAGTTAGTTGATGAACTTGGATTCTCAAAAAAAATTCATGCTTGCTCAAATGATTGCAACTTATTTTGGGAGGAAACTGCTGAAAGAAATGATTTTATCAAATGTGGAACCACCCGATGGAAGCCAAAAGATGATGGAACACCATCTCGTGTGCCACAAAAAGTAATGTGGCACTTTCCACTGATACCCCGATTATAGAACCTTTTCATGTCTGATGAAATATACGTAAAAATGCGATGGCATGACACCGAGAGAAAAAAAGAATAATGAAGAGTTGGTTCACCCTACAGATGGATTTTCATGGTAGATATTTGATGCTCGATATCCTGAATTTGCAGCCGACACTCGTAATGTGAGACTGGGTCTTTCATGTGATGGTTTTAATCCATTTGGGCAGATGCTTACTTCGCACAGCCCATGGCCTTTTTTCATATATATTTATAACCTTCCCCCTTGGTTGTGTATGAAAAAGCCTTACACTTTCTTGAGTATACTGATATCCGGCCCTTCTGACCCCAGTAATGATATAGATTTATATATACAAACTTTAATAAAAGAGTTGAAACTTCAGTGGGATGTGGGTGTGCCCACATACGATGCATGTTTGAAAGACATATTTTAGATGCGTTCTGCGCTTATGTGGATGATCAATGATTTTCATGCTTATGCAATGATGTCTGGATGGATCACTAAAGGAAAAAAGTCATGTCCTGTTTGTATGAAGAATACTCGATCGAGAAGACTAAAATATTGTCGTAGTTTTAGTTTTATGGGACATCGGCGATTCATTCCAATGAACCATCCATATAGAAACAATCATGGAAGATTTGACAATACCAGGGAGAATGACGATCCACCACAGCGTATGTCTGGAACTGATGTTCTTAATGAATTGAAAGATTTCAGTTATTCATTTGGGAAGGGTGTAATGAAATCTAGAAAGAGGAAAAATGTTTCCAATGATACCTGTTACAATTGGAAGAAGAAGAGTATATTCTTTGAGTTGCCGTATTGGTCAACCAACTTGTTACATCATTGCTTAGACGTAATACACATTGAAAAGAACATATGTAAAATGTTGCTTTCGATTCTACTAAATGACAAGGGGAAGACAAAATATGATTTACGATCTTGGCGTGACTTGGTAGATTGGGGGATCAGACCAGAATTGCATCCTATCTGTATCAATGAAAATAAATGGAATGTTCCATGTGCTTCTTATGTTATGACACCTGCTGAAAAAAATCAATTTCTGGAAGTTCTATAGACTATTAAAGTTCATGATGGCTATTCAAGAAATATATCAAAACGGGTCAACAGAAAAGAGTTGAAGCTGAAATCTTTGAAGACTCATGATTATCACGTCCTTTTGCATGAGCTGATTCCAATAGCAGTCCGTCATCTCTTATCCAATAATGTTAGAGTCTCAGTTATTCGGTTGTGCTATTTGTTTAGAGATATTTATGATAAGAGGCTATCCAAATCCTTCTGGAAAAAACTGTTGACAGAGACACCATTAATTTTGTGTGAGTTAGAGAAAATATTCCCTCCATCATTTTTTACATGAAGGTTGCATCTGACTGTCCATATTCTAACCGAAATACTTCTTGGAGGACCCGTTGCTTTCCATTGGATGTATCCAACTGAAAGAAACATGTGCACATTGAAATCATATGTTCAGAATAGGAATTATCCCGAAGGTTTTATTGTGAACAGTTACTTGGCTCAAGAATGTATGGATTTCTGTGCAATGTATTTGTCTGATCTTACTACGAGAATAAATAGACCAATGAAAAATGAAGAAGAACAGTATGGGAAAATTGAACCCAGTTTTCCATCACTTCCTCAGACATGAGGAATTCCGGGATCATATACATTGATGACATTAACCCTTGAAGAGAGAGAGATGGCACATCGCACAATGTTGTTTAATTGTGATTTGTTCGATGAGTATATCAAGTAAGTAAATTGTACATGTATATCTTATCTTATCTCTTGTAATTTTAAATATTTGTTAAACTATTATTATTTTAATCTACAGGGAACATAAAGAATTGATATAGAGAAAGAATCGTTCTTTATCTTTGAGAAGGAAAGAGACTTTGCATTGAAAAGGGTTTTCTGCTTGGTTGAAATTGAAGGTAAAAATATTTCTGTAATAACTAAATAAAAATAATATTTAATTAAGTTTACTATTTGTTTATATTTCAGGTATTGAGTTTTCCTGCAGACTCTGTTTCTGAGGAAACAAGAGCTTTGGATTTTTGTCCTAATACCATGGTTCGTGCTTGTAAATCACTTTTGATCAATGGATACAAATTTATTATCACTGAACGAGCAAGAAACATGAGAACACAACATAATGGTGTTATGCTAACTGCCACAACAGACTATTATGTCAGTTGATCGGATACTATACCTTGTTCTGAAAATGTTTCTTATTATGGAGTCTTAGAGAAAATAATAATTTTGGATTATTACTCACATGGTCGAGTCACGATGATGAAATGTCAATGGTTTGATTCAATGACAAGGCAAGGTACCTTTATTGATGATTTTGGATTTCGAGTTATTGACATGACTCGCACTCTTGCCACTGATGAACCATATGTATTGGCATTAATGGTGAAACAAGTTTTTTATATCAAAGATCATCGTCATCCTAAATTCGGTGTAATTATTGAAGTAAATCCCAGACATGTTTTTGATGATGGTGATGATGAAGTTGACACTATCCCTATTGAAATTGGAAGCAATATGTTTATTACTTATGATGACACCAATAGCTCAATTGTCAATGTTGATTGTGAACCCGAAGTTGTGGTGGGAAATATATATAATCATACAGTTGTGTTCTCACCTACATGTTTCACCTACATCATTCAGAGTGTGTATCCTAGTACTTACCTTCAAAGCACCATAAATCTTCTTTTACTTTATGTTTTTTTATCAGAATGGTTTTTCTATATTTTTTTGGGTTACACATTAGTTATCTATTCTTAATTACTTCCATATTTTTTTCATTGCAATAAATTACACCCATTGAAGAGAGGCGATGGAAGAAGATGACAGATAATAATCGTCGCATGATACAAATGGGTGTTCCTCCACTCATCCTTGTTGTGAGTATTTTATTTCAAATATAAATATTTCAATAACTTAAAATATCATGTGTTTACTTATGTGTTAATATTTTTTTCAGGATCGAACCCCTAGACGAGAGATATCTGACGAGGAGCCTGATATTGCTCCCAGTAGAGAGGATAGTGGTAGGAGGGGGTGGTGTCAGAGATGGACGATCATCTAGTGGGCCCGGTACTGAGGCCGGTGGTACGAGGGCTCGTGGGGAGAGAGTTAGACTATCCATCGCTATAGACGTATCTTCTTCACCCCATTTTGATCCTGGGGTGTCTCCAGGGACACAAGGGATATTTAGACCTCCGATGTTTATACTACCAGTTGGCCAGACATCTATTCCATCATCTTTTTCTTCTGCTTCATTATCTCCGAGCTGTTATATTCCACCTTCTTCTACTCCTGATGTGACACAGTATACGGCTGAGGAGTGTACACCGAGGGACACTCCACCTGTACATGATATTACTTCAGCTTCTTCACATCCAGTGATTCCCATTGATCCGACTACAACAGGTATATTTATCTGACTCTATCAAATTTTTATACCAAAATTTATTTTATTATAACTTGTACTGATATTATTTTTCTTTAATAATAGATTCATCTTCAGATAAGAGGTGGGGGAGGGGGCGTACTTGCTTCCGTGTGGTATGGAACCACCAGAAACAGTTGATGGTTAAATATAATGTTGATGGAAAATGATTGAGAAATCTGGGAAGGAATGTCAGGGGTTTTTGGCGAAGCTAGCCAAATACTCCTATATCATTCCAATCAGCCCTCTCTCTTGGAGACAACTGCCACACGAAGTAAAAGATAATGTGTGGGCACAAATATGGGTAGAAAATATATTGGATTTAATGTAGTATTTTTTTTGTATTTATATGAACTAATCTATTGGGTTTCAGCTTCGGTTTAACTTCCCTGATGGTGAAGGTGCACGACCAGCGCATTTAAAAGAGTTGGGAGAGATTTGGAGAGCTTATAAGCATGACCTATATGCTGGCTGGTGTGATAGAGTGGGCACGGATTTAGAGACATTACCTATCGTGGATGACAGCCTGATAGAGAAATATCACCAAATGATTACCCATTGAGCGACTGCCAAATTTAAGGTATTAATCTCATTTGAGGTATTTAAATCAGAGTTTTCATATTTTGAATTAATATAATATTATTTATTATTAATCATTATTTAAGAATCTTCAGAAAAAAAACATTGATTCAAAGTAATACCTCCACACTTTGGGGCGCACAACTATGTCAGATCCTGAGAGGCAGCTGGTATGATATAGTTGTTTATAATTTTTCATTAGAACCTTCCCTTTTTATTATTTCCTACTTAAATTATGTGATTTATTGAATATTGAATATATGATTATACTTGCACTTTATATTTTTTCAATTTCATTACAGAAGCACAAATTGAATATTGAAGGACGTATCCCTCAATAATTTTTTTTGCTCGAGTAGAATAAAAAAAGATGGAACTGCGGTAAATGAATCAACCCAAGAAAAGATTGTAAGTTTTAATTTGTTTATTTCAAATTTTAATATCTATTTTGAAATTTATTAATCTATTAATATTTTTAACAGGCTTCTTTAGAGGCTCTTGATACCCAAGATCCTGACAATTTTGGGCCAGACAATCATTTATATTAGGTTTTGGGAGAGGAGCACTCTGGTCGAGTACGATGCCGACTTGGTAAGAATATAGTCCTGACAAGGTATTGGTCCTCTCCAGGTATCCATTCTAGTACCACCGAGTTGGAACAAGTCAAGGAGCATGCAAGACAGTCTAATAAATGGGTCACTTAGTTGGAAGTACAAGTTCAAACGGGGGACAAAGAATTTATGAAACTGATGAAAGCTTTATCTTCATCACTTCCACCAGAGGCTAGCGCGGCTTATCAGACATTTATGTCGTCGATGGGTGCATTATCCAATGCACCAGGTGACAACTCTAGTGGCGATCGAGATCATGAAGTTCTTGGTGATGACGAGGATGCTGAATAGGACACAGTCGAGGATGAGGATGAGGACGAGGGCGAGGATGGGCCCGAGGCTGAGGATGGGGCTGAGGGTGAGGATGGGGCCGAGGACGAGGATGAGGCCGACGATGAGCATGGGGACGATGACGAGGACGACGACGAGGACAGAGATGGTGGCGAGGATGAGGCCGATGATGATAGTGGTGATAGTGATGGTGATCAGGGGCAGATTGATCCATTTAATTTTTGAATTCTATATAACTCTTTATTTTTGAACCTGGTTTTCCACTCCGGGGTTTTCCTCTGCTTCATAGGGATGTTGTTATCAGATCTCTTTTTTACACTTGATTCTTATTGTATGATTATTCTACTACCTAGACCTTTAGTATTCCTTGGTACTATGATTCCCTGTATGATATCTAGTTTGATAAGTTAATATGGTCATATTAATATTCAAAAATAATCACTCGAAATTAGGGGTGTCAATGGGTCGGGTCGGGTCGGGTCAGGGGTGTTCTAGGGCCCGACCCTACACCGGCGGGTCGGGTCGGGTCTCATACTTCACGGGTAGGTGACCCGACCCAACCCAAACCACTGGGGGTCGGGCTACTCGACTCATGGTCGAATGAACCAACCCAACCCAACCCTCTGCGGGTCGGGTCAGTTTGGGTCGGGTTACTTTAGTGAACCCGACCCAACCCGACCCAACCCGAGACAACCCGAGCCAGCCCGAGCCATCCCGAGCCAGCCCCCCAGACCCAGCCCCTCCCTCCCCCCAGACCCGAACCCTACACTACCCATACTCGACCCCTCCCTCCGCCCTGTGTGAAGCTAGACCCCCCCCCCCTGTGCAGCTAGACCCGCCCCCCCTGTGCAGCCAGCCCACCAGACCCAGCCCCCCCATGCACCCAGCTCCCCAGACCAAGCGCCTCCGCCCACACAGACCCATGTCTAGCCCCCCAGAACTTGCCCCCCTAGCCCTCGGTCCAGCCCCCATCCCCCCCCTGTGCAGCCAGCCCCCAGACCCATCCCCCTCCCCCCTTGTGCGGCTAGCCCCCCAAAGCCAGCCCCCACCCCCTGTGCACCCGACCCCCCAACCCCCAGCCCCTGTGCACCCAGCACCCCAACCCAGCCAATGTGCACCCATCCCCCCAGACCCATCCCCTGTGCACCCAGCCCCCCAAACCCAGACACCCCCCAGACCCCCGGTCCAGCCCCCATCCCCCCCCTATGCAGCCAGCACCCAGATCCAGCCCCCTTCCCCCCCTGTGCGGCGAGCCCCCCCAGACCTAGCCCCCACCCCCTGTGCACCCAGCCCCCAAGCCCCCACCCCCTGTGCACCTAGCCCCCCAACCCCCCAGCCCCTGTGCACCCAGCCCCCAGACCCCGCCCCTGTGCACCCAGCCCCCCAGACCCAGACACCCACCCCAGACCCCCCTGTCCATCCCCCTAGACCTAGCCCCTCCCATGTCCTCCAGCCCCTCCCATGTATAGTGTCCAACCCAACCAGACCCAACCCCTCCCCCCCAGACCCCTACCAAGCCCCTCCCCTGTCCAGCCCCCCAGACCCAGCCCCTCCTTCCCCCAGACCCAGCCCTTCCCCCAGACCCAGCCCCTCCCCTGTCTAGTGTCCAGCCCCACCAGACCCAGTAGCCCCTCCCCCCCAGACCCCTGTCCATCCCCTCCCCTGTCCAGCCCCTCCCCTATCCAGCACTTCGGACCTAGCCCCTCCCTCCCCCAGACCCAACCCCTCCCTTTTCCATCCCCTCCCCTATCCAGTGTCTAGCCCCTCCCCTGTCCGGCCCTCCAGACCCTGTAAAAATCTATGAATCTACACAATTATTTTATTGAAAAGATTATTTAGATTTATTCAACTTTAGAGGGAGAATAATGTATGAAAATAGATTTAGAGAAAAAATGTATCTTGATCTAACTATTTAAGTATAATGCATCCATAAGTAAGATTTAAGGCCTAAGGACATGACATGAAAAATTATGTGTTTTAGATCCATGTGTAATATTGGGGGTTCATTTTAAAAATAATAAAATGAGGGTTTTTGAGGTGGAAAATGATTTATTAGGTGATGAATTCCCTTGGTTAAAAAATATAAATAAGTTTGTATCTTTTTGATTTTGATAAAGGGATTTTAATGATAATGAAATATATGGTTAATTTCTTTGGTTAAAAAATTTAGTTTTAACATTTTTATTCACTATTTTATATATTTTCTTTGATTGGGAATATAATTTACAAACAAAAAATATCCAATTAGTTATAGTATATATATGTATTAAATTGAGTAATTTTGAGAAATATTTATATTGTATTATGTGAAAATTTGGCATATATAATATGAAAAATATGAAGAGTTTATATTTCACCCTTAATATCAATTATTGACAGCACTTTTAGTTTATGGTTGGTGGATTAGAGTGCACTAAAAATGGATTATGAAGGAGAGGGTAGGTCAAGGACATTTATTTAATCTTTTTGGTTATATTTAATTTTAATGTTAGTATTGTACTTGAGTTGGATTAGTTATATTTAATTTATTTTGAATGACTCACTAATATGGTTGATTTATTTATTTTTAACAGGTGTTGTGTGCATTCATTCAT
Source organism: Viscum album (assembly GCA_963277665.1). NCBI lineage: Eukaryota > Viridiplantae > Streptophyta > Magnoliopsida > Santalales > Viscaceae > Viscum > Viscum album. The sequence continues at coordinate 1,872,278,222 of OY728150.1, read as the reverse complement.
GGTGGTCTATAGTGTAAATCTGGTTCTGTTTCATGATTTTATATATGGTGAAATGTAAAATATATGGACAACTACCGGCATACGGAAAACCAACCAAAAGCATTCGTATTCTGTTGAAACCTTAGGAAAATGATCCATGGGTCATTTGTGACGTGTACGAGTCAACCCTGCCTCAATCTGATGGCTGGTGTGGCCAGTACCACTAAAATTGTCTTTGTTTTGTTTAAAATGGATGCGCTTTTAATTAAAATAAAAGACATACAAAAAATTGACTAAACGCATTTGGATTGTGTTGAAACTTTAGGAGAATGATCCATGGGTCATCTATGATGTGTACGAGTCAACCCCACCTCAATCTAAGGCACAGTGTGGCCAGCACCACTCAAAGTGTCTCACTTTTCTTTGAAATGGACAACAGTTTAAGTAAAAACAACAAATGACATACGGAAAATGGACCAAACGCATTCGGATTCTGTTGATAATTTAGGAAAAGTATCCATGGGTCATTTGTGTCATGTACGAGTTAACCCCGCCTCAATATGAGGCACGGTGTGGCCGGTACCACTCAAACTGTCTCACTTTTATTTGAAATGGACCGGATTTTAAGTGAAAACAACTACCGACATACGTAAAACTGACCAAACGCATTCATATTCTATTTAAACTTTAGGAAAACGATCCATGGGTCATTTGTGACGTGTATGAGTCAACCCCACCTCAATCAAAGGGCCAGTGTGGCCGGTACCACTAAAAGTGTCTTTCTTTTGTTTAAAATGGATGCACTTTTAATTGAAATAAATGACATACGGAAAACTGACCAAAGCATTAGAATTGTGTGGATACTTTAGGAAAAAAATCCATGGGTCATTTATGATGTGTACGAGCCTACCCCTTCTCAATTGGAGGCACGGTGTGGCCGACACCACTCAAAGCGGCTCACTTTTCTTTGAAATGGACAACAGTTTAAGTAAAAACAACAACTAACATACGAAAAACAGACCAAACACATTCATATTATGTTGAAACATTAGGAAAAGTATCAATGGGTCATTTGTAATGTGTATGAGTCAAACCCGCTTCAATCTGAGGCACGGTGTGGCCAGTACCACTCAAACTGTCTCACTTTTATTTGAAATGGACAAGATTTTAAGTGAAAACAACAACCGGTATACGGAAAACTGACCAAACTCATTCGGATTCTGTTGATACTTTAGGAAAAGTTTACATGGGTCATTTGTGACATGTACGAGTAAACTATGCCTCAATACGATGCATAGTGTGGACGACACCACTGAAAATTTCTTTCTTTTGTTTAGAATGGATGCGCTTTTAATTAAAATTAACGACATACGGAAAACTAACCAAACGCAGTCGTATTGTGTTGATACTTTAGGAAAATGATCCATGGGTCATTTGTGACATGTAAGAGTCAAACCCGCCTCAATCTGAGGTATGGTGTGGCCTACACCACTCAAAGTGTCTCAATTTTCTTTAAAATGGAAAACAATTTAAGTAAAAACAACAACTAACATACGGAAAATGGACCAAACACATTCAGATTCTGTTGATACTTTAGGAAAAGTATTCATGGGTCATTTTTGACATGTATGAGTCAACCCCGCCTCAATCTGAGGCATGGTGTGGCCGGTACAACTCAAACTGTCTCACTTTTATTTGAAATGGACAAGATTTTAAGTGAAAACAACAACCGACATATGGAAAACCGACCAAACTCATTCAGATTCTGTTGATACTTTAGGAAAAGTTTCCATGGGTCATTTGTGATGTGTATGAGTCAACCCCGCCTCAATCCGAGGCGCGGTGTGGACGGCACCACTCAACGACTCTCTTTTGTTTGAAAAGGACATCATTTTAAGTGAATACAACTAAAATTTACACTTATCAATGATAGTCACAAACTCTTTTTCATGAGTTGGGTAGTTTCACTCATCAGTTCTTAAGTGATGAGACTCCTAATAAAATACCTTTTCACCATATATTATAAAAAATACATGTTCAATGAAAAATTCATCACAAATCATTACATACCCAAATCTAGGATCAGAAAAAAATGGGATATGAGCAAATTTCAAACTCTTATTCAACTCTAATAGGTATTTCTCATACTATTCTGTCTATTAGAATTTTATGGGGAGGTGGTGGCTATGCTTGTTGGGGGGTTGTGCAGGGGTGAGGTGAATTACTACCAGATGATTGTTGTCTTATGAAGATTGAAATAGGGAATTGTAGAACATGACATGGTTGGAAGAGTTTGATGATTTTATGTGTTTTTTATGTCCTATTCTAAATGTTTTTAATACTATTTTAAGTCTGTATGTGGTTTTTGTGATATTTTTTATGAAGGTGTATAGTGGAGGGGCTACTAGAGGGAGGGTGGCTGCTAGACTGCAGTTCTGGAAAAACTCAATACCAACGGTTTAGAACCGTTGGTATAAGGGTGCTGTAATTCTGGAAAAACACTATACAAATGGTTCTAAACCATTGGTATAGGTGTTATGGATTTCTGGAAAAAATAATACCAACAGTTAATGAACCGTTGGTATAGGTGGTCTAGATTTCTGGAAAAACCAATATGAACGGTTTATAACTGTTGGTATAGGTGTTGCTGAAAAACACAATACCAATGGTTCTAAAACGTTGGTATAGGTTTTCTGGAAAACCACATTACCAACGGTTTTAAACCATTGGTATAATAGTTCCAAAAATGTAGTACCAATGGTTTAAAACCGTTGGTATACATTGGGAGATATTTATAAAACCAATATACCAGTGGTTTAGATCAAACCGTTGGTATAAGGCTTTCCTTACAGCTTACTAGCCAACGGTTTGGAAAATCGTTGGTATAGCCTATACCAACGGTTTTCCAGCCTATACCAATGGTTTATAACCGTTGGTATAACCTTCTTTTCCAGTAGTGTTTCTAAGGAACAAGTTTTATATCAAATTGTTATAGGATAACTTCCCACCATGACAATAATCCTATCAATGTATAATGAATGAGGATAAACTTGTGGGGGATATTGTGAGAAACTATGTGAATCTTGGGGTGATATTAGTAATTCCTCAACTTTTGATAAAAAAATATTAATGTCAGTCATCTCTTCATGATATATTAAAATAGTTTCTAAGAATCATGCATGGTTCCACTGAGGTAATAAAATCTATTTTCATTCCCAACATCATTCATTTGCACAATGAAAGAACCCATTGATTGTTCTAAGGATATCATGTACAGAATGAGCAGTTTTCCTTGAATAGTTGGCATCAATACTTGTGGGATAAAGAGATATTTCTTGAAGGAATCAAATACTTCTTAACATTCATTGGTCCATTGATATGTGACCCCTTTATTCATCAATTTGGTGAAGGGTAAAAACCTCTCTGTGAGGTTCGGTATGAAGCACCAATTTTAGGTCAAATGTCCTTAAAGTACTCTTAACTCTTTCAAGTTTCGAGGAGGTGACATGATAAGGATAGCTTTAGTATTTGGGGGATCAACATTGATGCCACAATGAAGTACAAAAAAGGAAGGAAATTTTACTAAGGTTACCCTGAATGAAAATTTCAAGGGGTTTATCTTTAGATTATGCTATAAAATCTTGATGAAGATGGTTTTTAGATCATCTAGGTGGTTAGAATGTTGTCGAGATTTTAACCCTTGTTCATTAATGTATAATTAAATAAACTTCCCTAAGAAGGGTACGAAAATGTTATTCATGGATCATAGGTACATGAAACTATCATTCTTTATGCCAAATAGGCATTACCCTATAGTATAATACCCCGTAAGGGGATCATGATTCTATGTATTCTTCATCTCATGGGACCATTCAGATTTGTTTGTACCCAGAATATCCATATATGAAGGAGAGGGCTTGATAACCGGTCTTTACATAAATTAGGAGTTATGTAATTAGAACCATGAAATTAGCTTTGGGACAATTCCTATTGAGATCTTTGAAATTGATATAAACGCATGTTTTCCCATTATTCTATTTCACGAGGACAATGTTGGGTAGAAACATAGGGAACTTTACCTATTAGATAAAATCAATCATGATGAGTTTTTCCACTTCATCCTCAATCTTGGAAGCATGGGTTGGGTGCACATGAGCGTTAGCCCAGTTGGTAAGGACTCCGAAAGTGCATCCAAGCAACCAGAAATCAAATCCAGATGGAGGCAGAATTTCCAAGGCAATGTAGTGGGAACTGTGCAAGTACTGTAGCAGGTACTGTAGCGGGCACTATTTGGAACTATACCATCTGAGAATATTTCCCCATTTGGGCCTTCGGGCCTCTGATTTGGTCCCTGAGTCCTATAAGGCCTTCGAGTTAGTAAGGCCATTGGGCCACCTCAAGGCCTTTGGGCCACCTTAGTACAGATGCAAACCAGACAACCTACAAGGAACAAGCTCTTCAAGGAGGATGAGCAAGGAGCTTCCACCACAGTAGAAGATAAACAGATTGCAAGAATGAGAGGGTATGAAACCTGCCATCGGGACAATCCTATGCATGCATGGGAATGCTGAGCCGAACATCCATGCGAAGGTGGAGAGCTAACTTCACGATGAAGATGGTGGGGAGGAGCAGTTCTAAGTAGTTAGTCTGGGTTGTATGTAATGTTTGAATCCTACGTGCAATGAATTCCTCTAAGGCCTATGGGCCATATAATACTTACACCTACGGGCCTTGTAAGGGTTCCACCTCACCCCTTGAAATGTGGATTATCAAAAATCAATAAAAATGAAGGCCTTCGGGCCATTGGAGGAAGCATGGGTTGGGTGCATTCTCGTGTCTACTTACTTGTATCCCCAATGATCTTTTGGAAAAACCAAGTAATGGATGTACACCTTGGGGTCAAGTCCTTGAATCTATATGTAATTCTAGGAAAAAATATTTCAATGTTGTCTTAGGAAGGATCCGTATACCTCCTATTATTTGGGATTCATGGCTTCACTAATTAGAGTGGGGCTTGGATCTTCTTTTTTACCTAGATTTATTTCTCTTAGTTCATCCACGATGGTGGAGAAACCTTCCTCGAATGTTATAGGGGCGTCCTTGAGATCATATTATTCTTCCTATTCCTCATGATATACTTCTTGTGCTTCTTCACAGGGAGTAGATGATAATACAATCTCCTCATAGGGAATATGAGAGTTTCCATTTGGACATCCAGAGGATGAGGTAATCACTTCAGACTCACTTGCTAGATTGAATACTTCTTGGATTCTGGAAGGGGAAACAAGGGATTAAGAATGAGTCTCTTCACTTTCTTATATTTTCACAAAAAATTATTCCATCATGAATGATGTAACTGATATTTGTTGAACCTTAGGGAATTGAATGAATACATTTTCATTAATGATTTCATTATCATTTAAGGATTTGATAACTTATTTTGCACCATCAAGCTCAACTATCATTATTGACATTATAGAAGTTTCTTAATGAGTTAATGAATTTTGGACCTCCCATTCAATTTTATTTATAGGTAGTACATAATCTGGATTGATCTTCTTTAAAGGGTTAGCTGATATCATCTCTAATACATTTGAGGCATTTATTTGGGAATTATCATTAGCCATTGATTTTTTTTATCCATTATGATAAAATAATGCATCAATGCATTGTGTTTTGAAGGATTTGAACAGGGCCTCATCACCATACAATGTCCAAACATGATCACTAATATAATATTCGATACATTGGTGATATGATGGAAGAATGGATGCATGATGATGAAGCCATGGTATTCCCAACGGAAAATTGAAAGTTATGTCCTACTGAACTACCGTGAACCTTGAGTTAGATATGAGATATCTAAATTGATTTTTGAGTGTAATCTCACCAAGGGTCTCTTTCTCATTTTCTTCATAACCTTGTAACATAATAATGTAGGGAGACATGTGAGATTCATTGAGGCCAAGTTTACTAAGTGTCCGGAGCAAGATGAGGTTGACTCCTGATCCATTTTTAATGAAGGATCGTTGGATATCAATGTCATTTAAACTTCTAGATATATACAAGGGGATTACATGTCCTTTTATGAAAACATCCTCATCATGATTAGTGAAGGAGATGACTACATGACATTCAATAGGATCATTCTTCACACGATATAATTCAGCAGTTGTGGCCTCAAATTCAAATTTCTAAGGGCTTGAAAATGCCTCAATGAGTACTTCCTCGAGGTATTTTGATAGACTCATAGAATGTAGGATTTATTAATTAGTCATCACTTGAAATAATTACATCAACAAATCATACTTTTTCGTCTAAAGGCATGTCCTTTCTAGAATGAAGATTCTGTTTTGTTGGAACTTTAGGAGATGATGTTCCTAATGTGGATGGGATTTCCCTTTGGATAAGAATAGGAAGTGTTCCTCTTCTTGGTGGATTAGGCCGATTGGGTCGGCCTAATCATCGAGGAGTTTGTCCTGTATGATCTAACTAGTCTTCCAATACAATCATGTCAGGGTAGACCCCATCATGTTTGGAGGAATAGACCCCTTTTCCTTCTGAGCTCGCAATAGAGACTTCCCACAAGTTCCACCTGTGTGAATAGTTTGAGCATGGGTTTGATTGATGTGGTGACTCCAAGAATGACCATGTATTCTCCTATATCATCGACCTTGATGACATCTTCCTATATTTCCCCAATCAACTGGGAAGAAATTAGGTTTATATTCAGAATCATTATTTCAGAAGGGATCTGTTAAGTGAATAACATTAATATAACCAAAGATAAACTCCTCATCTGATGATAATTCTACTTGGTGGTCAACTCTTGTTTTACCATTTGGTGTGGTGGTTCCCATGCTTCTAGGATGGTTGGAATGAAGTCCTCTAATGTCAAGGAAACATTTTTCCTTGACAAGAGGTCATATTCTTTTTATTTTTGCTTATCCTTCTATCCAAATCATTTTTTTAAGGATTGGACTTTAGAGGATTGGGATTTGGATGAATCCAGGTTTTCTATAGTGGAAGGGGATGAGGGAAAATTGGCTGTTTCAAATATTCTTTGAAAATAACATTATTCCGATTGATTGTTTTAATAACCATCAAGTCACCAATCTTATGTGTAATATTACTCTTAACTTATTTCAATTCATCTTCCTTTTCAGGATTGGTAGAAGAAACCAATGCTACCTGGGCTGGAGAAGTTTTTAGTTTTATTTTACCAGTGTCCACCATCGTTTTTAGGTGTTATTGGAAGAAAAAACACTCCTAGGTGGGGTTCCCCAACATTTTATGGAAGGTAAAATAGTTTGGGAGAACTTTATCAGCTTCTTTTTCAAACTTATTGGACTTTGGTATCTAAACTAACTTGTTTTACAGTGTAGAGATGAAGTAACCATGAACATGGTCATTTATAAAGGAATTGGCCTTGTTTTCAATCTCCTAAAACTATCTCTTCCTCTAATCACTTTGATCAGCTTGGTGAGGTGGTCATTGCTGCTGACACTCCGGAGGTGGAGCCTTATGGTATAGTGTCTTCTTTGAGGTAGGAGCGGGTACAAGGGTCATATTAAGTGTAACTATAGAGGAATATTATTTTTATGTTCTCTTTTATCGAGTTGATGGTTTTACCTGGGACTAGGATTGTTCTCTATGATTGAGTTTTTCAACTATTGAGTAACTGAGGCCTGATCCCTAAACACTACTGTGTATTTCACATGGATTAATTTTGTGCACAAATCATCATGGAAATTTGATACATAGACAAGAAATTGATCTTGTTAAAGGATTGGTATATTAAAGGAGTATGTTAATCCTTTCCATCAAGAAATAAAGTATGAGACCCTTTCATTCTCCCTTTGTTTTTAGTTTGTGAGATTGAAGATTGTTGTCTTCTATAATGTTGAGCTGAACTGGAAGAGGAATTTATGATGGAGGTCTTCCCATCCTATCATCGATTAGGACTTAAAACTGGTGTACCATACAAGGTCTAACCCCTGTAATGATGGAACTAAGCTTTATCATTTCACTTCTTCCTATTTTTGAAGGGCCCCCATCATGTGATCACAGTGAGATATTAAATGCATTAATTGTTGCAAAAAATCTCCCAAGTTGTTGAAAATTGATAATGTAGGATTCCCAAAGATTGGTAGAAGAGGGGTAGGATCCTCCCATTCAGGTTAAGCCTCATTTTCTGGCTGTATTAGTGCACAAAATCTTTCCATGGCTTCTAATCAAGTCATTAATGACTCAATGGTGTTCATAAGAATTCTAATAATGTACTGTTGAGATGAGACCTGAATAAGTGTGGTGGTTGGATCCTAAATGGATATGGTGACTGGTAGGACCACTTATGGAGGCACTTCTATTATCTACCATGGGTAACCAATTGGGGAACACCTATAAGAATGTGCCTAACCATGTTTTTTCTATGTACCAAATGGAGGTAATCCTTGATATTCTATTGCAGGATCGAAATATATTGGTGGTTAATGTCCCACATTGAGAGGATGTTCCCTATCTTCTTTAGTTGTTGAGGCAAAACTTATCTGTTGAGGTGTTCCAACTGGAAGTGTGAGATGAGGGTCTTCTTGAGAATCATATCTGGAAGGAAGTATTCCTAAGAGTAACTCTAAATTGAGTTTTCTTAACTCCCCCATTTCCTCCTCTTGATAAGAAAATCATTACTCAAGCTAAATGGATTGGCCATCTCTAGGGGGAAGGTGAGACATAGTCTGACAGTTACCCATTATCATATTGGGTTCTTTTTGAGGAGGTAAATGGGTATTGTTCGAGGGATTTCCTAGATTTAGGTCATGTATTTGGTTTCATGAACCCAGAGCTCATTCATTTATTTCAATGTAGACCATATTCTGGACCGAAACTTCCCCTTCTGATTCTTCAAATTTGGCCTTAAATTCTAGAGGGTCTTCAATGATAGTGTTGATGAAATTCATAGATGCGTAATGCATCATAGGAATTATTTTGGAATCTCTGCGAGATCACCTTCTTCTACTCCCTCCATGAGACCTCTTCCTCTACTTTTTCGGTTCCATGGGATCTGTTTAGTGTATAGTAATTTGAAGGGAATCTCCATTGAATTTAGTCGTACATGTTCCAAGTGAATGTACCAGATCATGGGATGTAGAAAATTGAGAGGACCAACTCTAAAGAGTCTTCCCTAATCAAGATAAGACTGATTCCCACATATGAGGGGATTGTTGAGGTGAAAAAGTCTATAAATATAAGGGATGGTTTTGTTTCTGTTCTACCTTCAAAACCCTTTAGACCTAGTTGGATAATCCTAAGGGTTAGGTTAAAAAAGTCTCCCTATCCTATGGGATAGGGTTGTTCTTGAACTACTGTGGATGATATTACTATATCTTCTCTTCTAATTTAATGGATTCTGGTCCGAATGTGGGCTGGGTGAATTTTTCATCACTCACATAAATCTTTCATTTCATAAGACCATTGTGATATTTTTGAAATTCATACAATCTTATGGATGAAATCCTTTAAGCGAGATTTCTGCTTAATGTTCCTAGATTATTGATGAAAAATTATCTCAAATGTTTTCCCTCTTCTGGACTAATGTCAGTGAAAGTTGGTCATGACATGTTCTTGTTGAGTATATCTTCTGTCATGAACATATTTTTTATGTTGTATCTGGATAGGGGTAAGGAAATTTCATGATTCCACCTTTGGAAGAATTTTTTAGATTTAGAGCGTAGTGAAATGCAATGCTCAATGTACACCCCATCCTGTGATGAAAACACCAGATGGGGTATATGTGATTAGCTTTCACAACCTCATTAATGCATTGAGGCATGCATGTTGAAGGGATCCTTACTATTTCTCGATCATTGGATGTCAGGAAGCTAGGAGAGAAGCCAATTCAATTTGGCACTGTAACCCTTTTATTATATTGAATTGATTTTGATACTCATCATATGGTAATACCTTTTTTAAGGTGATAAAGATTTTTCCATATGTTAATATGGATTTCATGCATACAATATTCCACCAACACCTCTATAATTCTATATTGATAGGTGTCTAATACCCATAAAAAGACTGGTATATCATCTTTAGCCAGTTGTTTCCTCACATTTAGAAGACATTCTTCATCTTTCACAAGAGTTTACTTGACCTGGTTTGGACAGAGTAGTTACTTCCCTATTGTTTTACCACATGAAATAGGATTGGTTGGGATTTACTCTACTATATTGCAAGGTGAATGAAGTAAAGGTGGTTTGAAGAAAGACCATCGCCTTGGGCTGTCTTCCAGTTGACAAGGGATTTCCCCATATAGAGACAAGAAATCAGACATAACTGGCCTTGTATTTTCAAGAACCTTATCATTAGAGGACTTTCTCATCAATACATTGTCAATTGGTGAATTATTTTGACAATGAAAATCACTAATACAGATATAACTTTCACAGATATTTTCATCATGGAGTGGATCATCATGGTGGATTATATCAAGGGGAAGAAAATATTTCTTCTTATTATTTTGACCACACGAAGGGTTTTCAGGGATCTCATCCAGGGATAGGCTCTCGAGATCGACTGAATTATTTCCATAAAGTAAGCCTTCATTGTGGAGTGTCCGATGAGGGATGTCAGAATAATTACTAATTCTTCTATAATTTAGTAAGGGGAGGGTAGGATCTGAAGCTATTCCAGATGAATGTCTGAGGGCCTCAAGAACTCTAGTGTCAAGAGAATATTTTTTATAGACCATATCTTGATTTTCCAATCATGTTTGATGAGTTTTATTTATAGATACTTTCTTATGAGTGATTGAGACACTGCCAGGAGAAGTGGTCATCACAAGCAGTTGTTTGTGTCTGCCTTAGAGTGGTCCCTGTAATAGGTTGATTACTCCAATTGGAGTAGGTGTATGTTCTTAATCCTATTGTCTATATAATATGGGGGAGTTTTCCCCCATGACCTTCTTTCATGAGAGTAGAGGTGTGTGTTTACTCTGGGGTGTTATACTGACGAGCCACCCCATTTGTGGGGAAAGAGTTATATGTTTGTCTCTTGGAAAGTATTTTTGTCACCCTGATGATGTGATGGAAATTATGTAGGATGTGGGCATGAATTGTAGTTCACCATTTCACCATTTTCAAGATATGATTGGTGACTCTAGTGATTGGAATGAGGATATACATTTATTCCATAACTGAAGTAGTTGTATGTTCTTACACAAATACTCACTTTCCTATTCGTGGATACTGATATTAATCATGTGTGGAGGCAGTGAGGTGAGTCTACCCCTATTTTTCATTGGGACATTCCGACTGACGTCTCTGTGTGCTTCCAGACGAGGTTTCTAACAGGCTTGATGGATGCTGTAAGGTGTGTGTGCCTACTCATTGTTTGCTACAAAATATGGCTGATGGACTCCTTTGAGCTCTTCCAGATGATTTTTTTGGCGGGATTAAGGGTTGAAAGTAGGTGTATGTTCTCAATTGTAGGTTTGTACCATATTTAGTATATGGGATTCTATGAATGTCACTTGGAAAATTTATTGGATGGATGAATGGAAGAGAATAGGTGTATGTTCCATCTCACTGTTTTCCACAAAAATAGGTTGGTAGGATTATCCAGACAATGAAAATGTGTGAACATCCTCTCTATTGGACGACGTTTGTCCCTGATGGGTCGTCTTGCATGCTGAAGTTTTAAGAACCTAGGCTGGTCAGTTGAGGATAACACCCTCATCATGTTATGGGTTAACTATCATGTGGCGTTGGTAGTGGAGATTGCTGGCAGGATCCCTTGAGAAGGTCCCCTCTATCTCCTAGATGAGCCCATAGGTGGCCTCTTGATCCACCTCCAAAAAATATAGGAGAGACTAGTTGTTGTCATCCAAGGATAAGCTCTCGAAATGGATGAAGATGACAGTTAGCGTCCTCTACTTCATGAGCACTGGTCATCGTAGACAGGATAATTGGTGGTGCTAGTAAAGCTGGAGATCCTGTCAGGTAGCCTCCAAGGTCAGGATCATACCATTGTGATGGTACTCTCAGACCAGTGATTTTGAGACCCAACATTTAAGATGTTGAGTTGGTGATGAAATCCTTTACACGGATGAAGATCCGGTATGAATAGTATCCAAGTAATTCAATAGTGAAAACTTAAATGAGGCCATTGGATCGAAGTGAGTTCTTGGAATGAAGTGCATGTATATACAAAAAACACAAATATTGAACTTTAGAAAAGTAACATATTGCTTCAGTGAACACATGCAGGATTGATTTCTCTATCTGACCCTCATTTCCTTTGAGAATTGGAGGGCCCTAATAGGTATGTTATGATATCATCTTGGATAAGGATTCACGTTGGGTTTACCATTTTTTGTTTCCAATAGAAATGGGGCTTCATTAGGGGAACAAAATTGTCTGACGGAGAATGGTCAGTACATCCCTTTTATATTGTGAAGGAGACAAAATAGTTATTTTTTCCAACATATTTCCACTCCCTATAATAGTTTTCTATTTATAAATATTTTTAATGGGTTTTTTTCGTGAAACTGGAAACCCCAATGGCTCTATATCCATGGGGACCTGATTTCCAAAGGCTGGTTTCCATTAGATGTTTTGACCTATGATGCTTAAGAACTCTCATTAGTCGAGAGAATGGGTAGTCAGGCTCATCACACCCATTTGGGTGAAGTTATTTCATACTTTGAGACTCTTATAGATTTAAGATATGTTCATGAATACTTTATTAATTCTTATGTTTGATGTGGGTCATCCTATGATTAGAAATCAATTATTATAAAGTTTGGAATTTAAAATAAATTGTATGTATCAAAGGTTCTTCATCAATGGAGATATTTTTATGTATATGAGGTTCTCCATTGATGGTATCCTCTTATATAGTACTTAGAGATCCTTTGATCTTTATTATGAAAATGCTATTTTTCTAGTAATATAGTGAGGCACGCAAGAGTTTATTGTCATCCACATAGAAGAAGGTCACTGTAGAGTTTATCAAAATCCAGGTAGACAAAGGCCACTCTAGGTTTTATCATCATTTAGAGTGATGTGAATTGTTTTATATTGATATTGAACCCATAGATAAGATTCCTATGTATCAAAGTGAATGGAATAAGAACCTACGTAGTCTGATGCTGCTAAATAGTGCACATTATACCTTTTATGTTCGTGGGATGATGACCCAAACATATAGTTTAACATCATGTGGCAATTAAATCTATGTGTAAGGTGTCTAGTCAAATTTTAGCATGGGACTTATTCCAAAAAAGCCCAATGAACATGGAAGGGATGTGAGTTTCCAAGTTGAATGAAACCCTACTGGGGATATGACCCAAAAACGAATATGGTTGAATTATGAGTTGGTTTTGAACTGTAGGGATGCTTCTTATGTATCCCATTTGGATGGAAATCAAATATTATGTGGTTTGGTGTCAAGGACCCACACCTATGGTTTTCCTCAAGGTTATGTATCAAAGAGAAGTATAGAACTTTAAGATGATCGGTTGGGGATTACTCCAGAGAAGAATACGCCTTATGAAGGGACCATGAGGTATGTCATAACTCATGGAGATTTGGGGGCTTAACTTGAGGTTTACTCTTGAGGAGGATACCCTGATTAAGGGAATTACAATTGAGGATTATTCCTAAAGAGGATATCCATTACCTTGGTCCCTAAGTGGGGTTCCTATCTATCTTGGTTAATAGAAATAAAAGTTCTCATAGTTCAATATTTCAGGTGTATTTAATGATCATCACTAACCTCTAAGCCCATGTTAGTCCTGCTCGGTGTGAGAGACAAGAGGAAGTGAAATATTTGACAAACCACACACTTTTCCTCTTTCACTAGTGGAAGAGGTCAAGGATATAACAGAAGAGTTCAGGGCTATGGTGGAAGAAGTCTAGGACATAGGAGAAGAGGTCAAGGCTATATAACTTCTCCATATTAACTTTACATAGGATGAGAGTCCAATATAAGAAAGGAATTAAGGTTAAGAATGTGGTGGTGCAAGGTAACAACACTGCAACATCCTACAAGAAAGGCTAGAAGATTACACTAGGATGTCTGCCTTGTAATATATTCCATAGTGGGATGAGGATAAAATTCCATGTTTAATGGAAAATAAAGGGTGATCCTTAACCCCTTCAATAAACTGGAGGCTCTGGGTCTCTGAGATGAGAAGGGATAGATATGTTCCTATCTTCTAAATCCAAGATTGGGAACTCCTCAATAATGTCCCTGAGGTAAGGGTTCTTGTGATCATAGATAAGAAAATCTATAAATGCCCTGAGGATTCATACCCTCTTGTAGGAAATGTGAAGGAAACCTCTTACCATTGAAATTTAAATCCAAATGGGAGAAACTCTGGGGTTCCCTTACCCATGGTTTCTTAAGTCAGCAGGTCTTGGTGTAGACTTTGATTTGATCCCTCTCAAACAATGGATACAAAGAAGGAGATGACCTACCATGGATGGAATTTAATAAGGAAGGATGAATGGATTATGTAGTCTAGAAGGTAGGATGAACCATTGAGGCTCGTACATGGGTTCTCTGTGTAGTAAGGCCTAGGTGAACTGATAACTCCTTGGGTGATGAAACGCCTAGGTGACTACACAGGGGTGAGACATTGGTCAAGGAATCAAGGGTCTCCATGAGTGTTCTCAGAGGTAATTCACACAAGTTGTTAGTTAAATAAGGGGACCTTGTGCTTGTCTTCATTGATTAAGTGTTTATAGAATTCTTTATGCAGGTATTGTTTTCTTTAAACCCTAGGAAGACTTAGGTTCTGCTATTTCCTTTTAATTCCTTCTTCTATAACTGTTAGAGAACTACCGAGAAGGTTTCAGAGGACTTGATAGAAGAACTAGGGAGACCGGATCAATAATTTTCCTTTAAGAAAGTCCATCCATACAAAAGAAGACCCGAGGGGCCTATTTATAGGAAAATATGGGACCCTAGATGAAGGTGTTAGTTCACAAAAGTAGGTCACATGTAGGTAGGTCACATAGAGACCCTACACGCAGATGGTTCCTGGGGTACCTTGGGAGAACTACTCTTATGGGGCCTTTTGATCTTTGCCTTTATTTATTTACTTTCTCCTCATTTCTCTAGGGTATTTCCATCTGTTTCTTTTTCATCCATGTGATAAAATAGTGTCAACAAATACTGTAGAAGGGTCCCACCATCTGTATCACTTAATGTGATGATAACACTGATCCTATTACTTCTACTGAAATTGACATAGGAGGATCTTTCTAGATCTAGAGTTTTAGTGTTTTGATTTGAATGGTAACTGCACGTCTTCACAAGGAAGGATTCCATTGAATTACACCAATAAGAACTGTGTGGTAGTGGTGTCCATGGAGTTTGGTAGGCTAAAGAATCTAGTCCTCCAATGTAGAAAAAACACTAGTGAGAGTAAAAATAGAGTTGGAATGAGTAGTTGATTTGTAACAACAAGAAGGAGGTGACTTTCTTAATCTCCCTGAATGATCCCACCATTGGTGGCCTTAAATTCCCCTTCCATACCCCTGTGAGAATAACAACACTACCATAGAGATAATTCCATGAATCAAAAACTGAAACGGACTATCCAGTGGTGTTCAAAATAGCTCAGATTAAGTGGGTTAAAGGGATCAAATTGTTGGTGGCCAAGATGAAAGACTAATAATCAAAACCGATACAAATAGGATTTCAAACATGGAAACCGAAAGATAGAGCAGGCTAAAATAACCAGTCCAAATAAAAAAGCCTAGATAATTGAGTAGTCCAAGTAAAATCACACATATCTAGTATATAAATGAGGAAAATAATTAAAATAATAAATTTCATTCTAATATTGAAATTAAAATGTGAAAGGTAATAAAAATATCATATCAAATTTCAATATGAAAATAGAACTTTTAACACCCAAATTTCACAAATCTCCAATATTTTTATAACGTCTTGTAACCGGATGTCACTCAATGGTGCCCCATACCCAGGTGACCACATGGCCTTAAAAGAATCTCCTTAATGTCAGAGGCCTCCAACTAGCAGTGAGGGCCTAGAAGTGAAAGTGGGGAGACCATGCCCTCATTGGAAGAGTATCACATAGAAGAATAAAATAACAACCAATAATAGAAGTAGTAATACCATACGACAAAATTAAACATTGGAAGACTGATAATTTAAATTACCAGATGTCATATCATACAAAAGATGATGATTCATATTACATGTTCTAGGAAAATAGCCAGGACAGGTTATACTGCAATAATACATGATATATGTTCCAAAAGTAGAAAAAGGAAAAAAAGGAAATCATAAGCATCAAAATACCTGGCTTGGTCTCATTCTCTCCTTCTCCTAAAAAACTTATCATGTACCCATAGAAGAGAGATTTAATTTATCTATACCTGCAACCATATAATCTTTTTGTTCCCAAAAACATGACCAAAAATAGGTTGTGAGACTAAATCCTAGTAGGAAACCACCTATGGCCTATGCCAATCTATAAATGAATATATATAATAGGAAGTGTGCAATAAAAAAATTGTAATCTTGAAAGTACTCAAAAGTAAAGAGTTCTAAAAGCACTAGTTTCTATTTATATTAATTTTATGTTCATTAACAATTCAATTTAATTAAATTATTTATGTCTCGAGATCCTTCATAAGCCTAACATCCCCTGTATAAAAGTAAAAAAAAGAAAAGTATCTTAAAACTATAAAAAAAATAAAAGACAAAATCCAAGCTTGTGATTCAGCTTGGAAAATGTGTCATAAAACATTCCATTTCAATATCCAATCTATAACCTAAGGCCATCCTTGAAATTCCTAAGTTGGAATTCAAGTATCACTCCAGGTGAAATTCCACCAACATCCTATGAGCCAATTCTGGTAAACCTCTCATGAACCCGGTATCACACTAGGTGTTGTATAAATACATGTCAACGGAGCCCATCCTTGGCGGTCCTATAGGGATACCCAAGTATCACTCATTAAATATAATTCAAATGACTCTCTAGCCTATCCATGGTTCACTCAAGGCTTAACATTTAACAAACCCCTTGAGTCCTTCCAAGGCATTCCAATAATCAAAGGTTCACCTAAGGGACCTGGGTACAATAGACATAAAAACTTGTCCATGGAATTCTAAATAGAATCCATGATTCACCCAAATCCATTATCCATTCATCCACAATAGGTTTAAATTAGCAATTCATTTTCCACACTAGGGTCAACACCAATAGCATCTAATACAACTCAATAAAGGACCATCATGAGGCTTGTGTATTCAATTACCCACATGGGCACAATTCTCATAAAAAGAAACACATGTAAATTAAATTATTAAATGGATTTAACATTAATAAACTCCTGTAGGTAGGTTTATAGTTGAAGAAGAACATTCCAAATATGCTCAAGAAAACATAGGCTTTCATGGTTCAAAGGGAAAGAAGACCATCCCCATATTTTTAACCAATTCAATTACAATTTATCAATATTGTAATTCTATTATAATATCAATTCAATTTCAACAACCCAAGAAGGGAAAACAATTCATGCCTCATAGGAATCCTAGGAAAAATGGCCATAAATGGTTATTCAAGGAAAATTGCTCCTGGGGTGTCCCTTGAATGAGGTATACAACCTAAAACTTGCTTTAAATTTCTTATGAAATTACCAAATCATAAAAATGAAACAACGCTGAAAAATTTTAAATCAGGAAGACACCCAAAAAATGGGTGCATGAAACTCCAACACATATAAACAGTTTGACAATTACCGAAAGGCACGTGAAAACCTACCTCGTACTAAAACGAATCTCCTCATCCAGTTCCATCCTCTAATTCATCCTAGAATGAAGTATATCTGAAAAACAGACATAAACTTAGAAACCCTGATAATTAAGTTGAGGGGATAAGAGACAAAGAACTGATCAAGAGGAACCAATAACTCACATAAGGGGTTCCAATGTTACCAATTACAATCGAAACAGAATTTGGATAATGATTGAAGATCCAACCCTTACCTCAGGTTGTCTTGCACTAATGTTCACTAACAAAGGGAGGTGAGGTCTTTCTGTCTAAAAATAATGAGGACACTGTTCATTTTGTGAAAAAAACAAAATACATGGATTGTACTAGAAAATAAATGCTATGTATATGCCTATTCCATATTTTTCTGCTGACATGCCTTACATGTCATAAATGGGTCTTGGCCAGACCATTACATGGCGTGTACTACAATTACACAACGTGTAACCCCAAATCATGTCATATAACAAGCCTTTAGCCTAGTCTTTACCCTATTTTCCTCCTCTTTCATAAGCACAACTCGAATGGAAAAGATCTGTTCCTCAAAGGAAGAACTAGGTTCTTACAAACTTCCCCTTAAATCAATTAATCCCCGAATTTCCATTCCAAGGGTGGTGAAGAAATATCTGAGAACGACTCCGGCCACTGCGATCATATAGTAGAATCCCCCTCCCAAGTCTCATCATGCACCTAACTATGCTACCATAACACCTATACTAAAGGAATAAACCAAACACGGAGAAACTTCATGCTATGATCCACAATTCATATACAATGATCCTCAAAGGATGAATCTACCTATAACTGAACATCCTTTGGCTGAAAAGTGTGAGATGAGTCTGAAAAGTAATGTCACAACTGAGAAACATGGAAGATGTTGTGCATAGACTGGTAGCTCTAATGTAACTGAAACTAATAGGCAACCGGCTCAACAATCTCTTGAATCTCAAATGGCACGACATATCTCAGAGAAATCATACCTTGTCTTCGGATCCTCTTGTGTCCCAAACTTAGTGCAACATGTAAGAAAACCCGATCCCCGACCTCGGACTCCAAAGGTCATCTGCAGCGATCATTATTTGATTTATGATGAGATTACACAGTATCCATCTGCTTCTGAATCAATTGTACCAGCTTGGTGGTCTTCTAAACAAGCTCAGTTCCCAGCATAACTATCTCTCCTACCTCTATCCATCATAGGGGTGATCGGCATGAAATACCGTATGAAGCCACATATGGAACCATAAAAATAGTATTCAGAAAGATATTATTATAGGCGAACTCAACTAGGGGTATGTATCTCTCCCAAGAACCCTCAAAATCTAGGAAGCATGCATGTAATATGTCCTCCAACACTCGAATCGTGCACTCTAACTGGATATATGTCTGGGGGTGGTAAGTTGTGCTCAAAAGAACCTATGTACCAATTTACCTCTATTTCCCTTTCCAAAAATGATAAGTAAATCAGGTATCCCTATCTTAAATGATAAAATGCAGGAACCTGTGTAGGAATACAATCTCATGGATGTAGAACCTCACAAACTCATCAACATTGATGGTTTCCTTGATCGATATGAAATGCGAAACCTTTAAGAGACTTTCAACAACAACCCATAAAACATCATTACTTCAAGGTGAACTTGGTAATGTCATCTTGAAATACATCAAAACATTATTCCATTTACACTCAATAATAAGTATTTTTTGTAAAAGTATGTCTTGTTGTTGGTGTTCCACCTTCACCTGATGACAGGTGGAGCACCTCATGACAAAACTAGGTACATCTATTTTCATACCCAGCCACCAATACTGATGAAATATGTCCTAATAAATCTTGGTGACATTGTGATTCACTTCCCATGTAGAGGCATACAAATCCCACATCATCTTCTAATGAATTTCTACTGAAATCCACATGTGACCATGTAAACCAAAGAACTTCATCCCCACCTATTGTCCAACCAGGAGGAGGGTCCTCACCTACCAAACTATCCCCTAGAACTAGGGATTCGGAATCTAATAGGTGGATCATCCTCACTCGATTTAGTAGGGTGAACACAATAGGTAATGAAGAAAGAAACATCTATCCCCTGCTGTCGTGCACCTCCAAATGCATCTTAGAGAACAATGACATAAGATGTCACTCGTTGCTGGCCTACTTTACTACTTGCATCTAATTCCTCCTGATCAAATCATTATCCACTGCATTACCTTTACTAGGCATGTAGGAAGGCTCGAAGTCGAAATATTGAAGGTATTCCACCTAGCATCACTGCCTCAGATTTAGATCACACTAAGTAAATATGTACTTGATGATTTTTTGGTCTGTAACACCAAAAAAATGTTCTCCTAGTAAGTAATGTATCCAAAATCGTAAAGCATGATCCACCATAGATAACTTGAGATCATGCATTGGGTAATTAATCTCATGTTGCCTCAACTACCGAGACCCGTATGCAATAAGTCGATCCCCTTTCGTAATCTCTAATCCTAGATCAATACCTAATGCATCATAGTACATAGTTTAACTCCTGCCTAGCTATGAAAAATCAGTATCGGTGCTGAAGTCAATCTCTCTTTCATCTCCTGAAAGGTCATGTCATAGGAATCTGACCAAACATACTTCACCCCTTCTTATTCAGGCCTGTTAGAGGCACCACTATGCATGATAAGTTCTGTATAAAACTCCTTTGGTAACTGGACAACCCTAATAAACTCCATACCTCAAATACATTCTTGGGATACTCCCAAGAAACTAATATTCTAACCTTCTCTGGGTCCACTGATACTCTTGTCTCTGAGATGATGTGACCCTGGAAGTGAATATGATCCATCCATAAGTGGTACTTTTGGAGCATAACATATAACTGATTCTCTCTCAGTTTACTCAAAATGATATCAAGATGCGGGGCATGGTCATGTCGATTATGAGAATACACCAAGATATCATAAATGAAACAAAAACAAATAAATCAATATAAGGATGAAATACTCAGTTCATTTGTTCCATAAAAACTATCGGCACATTAATAAGTCTGAACAACAAAACCAAATACTCGTACAAACCATACCATCTCTGAAAGGTTGTGAGAGGTTTGTCTGATGATCTAACATGCACCTGAAGGTAACCAGATCTCAAATAATTTTTTTAGAAAAACCGATCTCCTTGAAGTTGGTCAAATAAATCATTTATCCTAGGAAGAGGATACCAATTATTAATTATCAATGAGTTCAATTTCCAATAATCCAAACATAGCCTGAGGGTACAATATACTTTTTTCACAAAAAGGACCGAAGAACCCCACAGAGAGGTACTAGGTCGGATGAAACCCTTAACATCTAAATCCTCTAGTAACCTCTTGAGATCTTGAAACTCCTTTATAGCCATTCATTGAGGAGGAATGGATACTGGTACAGCTCCTAGATCAATATTGATAGAGGAATATACTTCTATCACTAGACATAAACCTGAAAATTCATTTGGGAAGACATATCTGAAATGATCAACCACTAGAGGGAAATCCATATGAAGTTTTTCCTAGCCATCTAGATACAAAATAGTAGTCTAGGATGTCATTCTGACTAATCCACAATGCTCAGGTCTAACTCGGATCACCTGGACATCTCATTCACCATTGTGTATAAATAATCCACCCACTGTTGATGTAAAAATAACCCTGAGATGATATCAATCAATAACGTCCTAAAAGAAAACCAACAATTACATCTTGAAAATGATGTCAAACCCTATCATCTCGATGATGTAGAGGTCCCTATATGAAGTGACACCTGCCAACCACAAAGGGGTACTCCTCAAACTGATGAAAATCTACAGTTATAATCCTTAACAATGTTTCCAGTGTAATAACATCATTAGAAGTAAAAACACAAATCCAAAAGCTCTCGACAATGGGCATAGATATGAAGCTAAGTGAATCCCCTATGTCACAAAGTGCATAAACTAAAAAGAGGCTACTCGAATAGTGCATTTGATAGTATAGGGTCCCATATCTTGCACCTGTTTGGACTATTGTACTACATATGTATGACCTATACCATATCCCTATGACACTACCTGGCCACCTTGAGCAAATACACTATGTTGTCACTAAGAAACTGGGGTTTGACTACCATGGCCACAAACACCAACTCGTCTTGAACAACTTAATAAATTCCAATTTCTTTACCTGTGAGAAGCTATAGATCCCGCTCCTGAATGAGTAGATGGTGCATACCCATTCTCACTAGCTTCTAAGGGAAATGTCCTATAGAAGAGCTGAATGTGGACCATCTTGCTGTAAGATCAGAATTCGACTAGATCCTGAAGACACTATGGCATAATATTCCCTGGCCTAACATGGTAGTAGCACCACACGTAGCTACCTAAAGTTTATTCTAACTGCTAACATTAAGATAGGGAAGCTCCAGACGACACTTACTACTTTCATTCTAGACATTACAAGATCTAGGTGTCGAACCACCCAAGGTCCAACCTAAATATTCCCTCAGATTATGTTGGGTAATCAACACCTAATTTAATATTGAAGATATGGTGTAAACATGAAAAGATTCATCTGCGATCATAATTCGTACCTCAGACCTTCCTCAAATTCCCTAGCCTTCGGTAAATTTTCACCCATCAGAATAGGTGTGAACCACTGGAGCTCAGCAAAACGAGTCGAGTAGTCCTTCAGTGACAAAGCACCCTAATCTAGATGTATAAACTCTTAGGATATATCAGTCCTCAGTGTCACAGGATAGTAATAGTGGTAGAAGAATATCTAAATGTATCCCCACACCTTATCCCAATGATGGTCCACCTAAGTGATAAAATCCAACAATATCTTGGTGGAATCACGCAATATATATGTCATAAGATTTACTATCATCCCAGGAGGCATCTCAAAGTGATCATTGATCGAAAACATGGATTCTAGAAATGACTCTGCAGCCTATGGTCCACCATCCACTAAAAACGAGAGTAGATAATGCTACTGGAACACTCACGTTAGCTCTTCCATAGACATGGTAGGGTTTGGTGCTCCTAGAAAGGCTATCATGAACTCATAAAGACTTCACAGAAATTTTCATCAGCACCTTTGTTCGATATAATAGCTGGTGTCACAACTGGCATGAATGGAGGATGCACTGGTAGCCCATGGTCTACCACCCCTGGGGTATGATTGTCACTACCCACCAGGTGTATAACTAGAGGAATTTGTGGGTGTATAACTCTACAAGGTATATCATAGACATCAGTTCAAGTTCATTATCAAGGTTTACATTTCAAAAATTCAAAAAAAGGGAAGAACCTCAAAGGGTACCAGAAGAAGAGTACACTGCGTATAGACACCATACCCGTTGTGTACCCTCATTCTTTCACATGGGTGTAGACATCCACCATCTTGGGAATATAAACACCCTAGGTACAAGACATGTATGATTGGTACACTCAATATACCCAACACAGGGTACATTCCCTTGTCCGTCAACTAACTTGGCCATTTGACTAGTAAATCCATGTATTTCTACATGACGTTCTACCTACACATGGTCTGGCTTTGTACTCTACATAGCTATGTACCTTTATACGGGTAGACATGCTCGGGAACTTGGCTACATTTCCATGTTCTACTACACGACAGGTATACCCTCTACACAACATGTACCCCCATAAAATTCATCCTCCCTAAATGGGAGGAACACGCGGCATGTTCCCCTACACCACATGCAGTGAGTAATACTCCTAAGTGGCATGGAAAAAATGTATGGAATGCGATTCTTAGCAAGTTCCTATATGATTCATGATATGGAATACCCTCATCTCATCGAGTTGAAAAAAATATAACCACACTGATATGAATAATAATAGCATAATACAATTGAATCACCCAACGGTGAAATATAAGCAATTATAAAAGCTCAAAATACCCAAAACACAATTCAATTTGAGGAAATATGGATTTAACCTATACACGGGGTAGATACTCCCAGTAAAAACTCATTAGAAAATCCCATTTCATTCTTATATATTCCAGTCATCGCCAAAAAATAATGTAAAATAGAAAAGAATGTTCTGATATCACTTTGTAATGGCCCAATCCAGCCCATGATTATGATACTGTCTACTTTGGGCCTATCTCGCACGAGTTTTCATTCCATAGGCTATGGCCTTCAGGCATACCCCAGGAAAAGACCTCATGATGGGAGTGGTATCCGCACCACCTTATAAAGGGGTATTTCTTTCTCCTCTTTCGATAAGATATTTCCATAATCCTCCCTCCAAGAAGGGCCCAACTTCCCCACCAGCACATTGAATGGACACTGGCTCTGATACAATTTTTTAACATACCATATCTGTATTCCACTCAGAAGTTCCCCATACCCGGTTGGACATGTGGCCTCAAGAGAATCTCCCCAAATCCTAGAGGCTTCCGACTAGAACCGAGGGTCTTCGAGTGATAGTGGGGAGACTATGCCCTCATTGGTAGAGTATCACACAACGAAATACAATAACAACCAATAGAGGAAGTAGTAATAAAATAAAATAGAAGTAAACAATGTAAGATTGGTAATATAAATAACCAAATGTCATATCATATAGAAAATGATAAAACATGTTACATGTTCTAGGAAAACAACCAAAACAGGTTACACTACAATAATACATGATATAAGGATCAGAAGTACAAAAAGGGAAAAAGAAACTCAGAAGCATTGCACGCCTCGACTTGGTCCCATGATCTCCTACTCCAAAATGACATATCATGTATTGTAGAAGCGTGATTTTACTTATTGACACCTCCTACCATATAATCTATTTGGGCCCAAAAATGTGACCCAAACAGGGCGTGAGAATAAATCCCAGTAGGAAACCACCCAAGATATGTGCCAATCTATTAGTGAATATATATAACAGGCAGTGTACAACAAAGAAACACTAAGCTAGAAAGTACTCAAAAGTAAATAGTCCTACATGCATTAGTTTCTATTTACATTCATTTTATGTCCATTAAAAATTCAATTTCATTGAATTATATATTTCTCAAGATCATACATAAGTCCGACATCCCTTGTATAAAAGTAACCAGAAAAAAGGTCTCAGAAGACCATCTAAACAAACAAAAGTGAAGACTTAATCCAGGCTTGTGATTTGGCTTGGAAAATGTGTCATAAGACATTCCATTTCAATATTAAATCTATAACTGGAGCCTGTCCCTGACATTCCTAAGTTGGAATTCAAGTATCACATGAGGTGCAATTCCACCAACATCCTACGACCCCATTCTAGCGAACCTCTCACGAACCCAGTATCACTCTTGGTGTGGTATAAATCCATGTCAAAGAAGCCCATACATAGTGGTCCTGTAGGGAGCCCCAAGTATCACTCATGACATATAAGTCAAATGCCTCTCGAGACCATCCATGGTGTCCATGGTTCACTTGTTGCTTAACATTTGACAGACCCATTATGTCCATCCAATGAATTCCAGGAATCTAATGTTTACCCAAGGGACTGAGGTACAATAGACATATAATCCCATCCATGGCATTCTAAAAGAATCCATTATTCAACCAAATCCATTTACTATTCAACTAGAACATGTTTAAATTAACAATTCATTAACCACGTTAGTGTCAACACCGAAAGCATCTCATAAAACTCAAGAAAGGACTAACCTCATGAGGCTTCGACTTTAAATTACTCACATGGGCACAATTCTCATAACAAGAAACACATGTAAATTAAACTATTACATGGCTTTAATGTTAATAAACTTATGCGGGTAGGTTCACAGTTGGAGAATAAAATTCCAATCATGCTCAAACAAACATAGACATACAAGATTTAAAGGGCAAGCCAACCATCATAGTATGCTTAACCTATTCAATTACAATTTATCAATCTTGTAATTTTATTATAATCTAAATTCATTTTTATTCACCAAAGAAGGGAAAACATGGCATGAATCATAGGCATCCTAAGACAAATGGACATCAATGTTCATCCATGGAAACTCACTCATGGGGTGGACCATAAGAAAGTTACACTACCTAAAACATTATTTAAATCTCTTATTCATTTACCTGAACATCAACAAGAAAAAACAACGATAAATTTTAAATCAAGGCAACACCCCAAAAATGGCTGTGCAGCACTCCAAAACATATAAACAGCTTGAAAATTAGCGAAATTCATGAGACCTCCTACCTCGTACTCGTACAACTCTCCTCATCCATCATTACCCTCTAATTCTACCTAGAATGTAGTAGATCTGAAAAATGAGAATAAATGACAAAACCTCAATAATTTGGTTATGAGGAGAAGAGAAGAAGAATGGATCAAGAGGAATTGAGAACAAATTAAGGGGTTCCAACACAACTAATGGTGATTGAAATAGAGTTTGTATGAGGAATCAGGTGCCACCCCTTACATCGGGTCATCTTGTACTACAGTTCACAAACCAGGGGAGGTGAGGTCTATTTTTCTAAAAAAGTGGGGATACTACCCATTTTGGGAAAAAAACAAAATGCACGGTGTAATTCCCCGACCCTGGTTACCCAGAGTTGGTGCATTATTACATACCATTAGCATGATCACAAAAGATCATGTCTCGGAAGAACGATTAGTTTAGTAGCCTTGAAAGTACTACACACATTCATAAGGTTTACATTACATCATTAAATGGAAAACTACAACAAAATTGTTTCCATAGAAAACACTGAGATCCCATAGACTATCCTTGAAGGTCATTCATAATATACTTCTTTGCATCATGGGAAAGATAAAACATAAAAAGGGGTGAGCTCAAATGCTCAGTAAGGATAACAATATAACAGAAGCTTTCATAAATAAGCATAAACATTTAAGGCAATGTATAGAACTAAAAAAAGCCTTTTCAGCATAAACTTCATCATAATATGGCAAATATAAATAAAAATTATTCTATTTAATTACTCACATGGATATTCTACTAGTCGAATAATCACATGAGATATCAATATCCACTTTTATAATGATGTAATGCATAATGTCAGACTTTCAAATCCACATAGTCAAGGCTTTGTGCCAAGACTACAAATAAGATTTTGTCAAGGCCTTATTCCAATACACTATTTTGTTTCATGAGACCTACCGATGCATCGAGTTGATATAGCCGGCTCCACCTGTCACTTACTAAGTCCAATGCATTCCTCATATGAAAAGGTTTAAACATAACATAATCATCCTTATTAAAACTAGCATAAAAAATTTCAATACTTTATCCATAAACCATAAATGGCATAAAAATAACACATCCATATTCAAACATATCAAAAAACCTTCAATACAATATGGAAGTTTTGTATCACAACAAATCAACTTCAAATAAGCTTAAAATCCATCAAAAGATGTTGACATAGATGCAATCATAACATTTTTTAGATAAAAATATCTTTCTATTTTGATATTACGTAATTATAAAAAAAAATTATTTTGAAAATATTTTATAAGCTTTTAAGGGAATCTTATATGATGTTATAATGGTGGAAAATATCGTCACCCACCGTATAAGTTAAAAAAACAATCTTACCTTAATTTTGTCAAAAAGGTCATAAAGTACCTTGTTTGAAAAACGATGGAAAGATTCCTTTCAAACCATTTTATAAAAAGTCAAAGAAGGGAATAAATTAATTTTACACATATTCTAGTAAATAGTAAAAAAATTTTGAAATAAATTTTTAAGAAACATGGATGTGGATGATAAAGAGGTCTCAGTAGATACTTACGTAAAAACAACCTCAGATAATAAAGAGTTTGTGAAATTAACCCTTACCTTGTAATTTCCCTTGGTTGAGGGAAGTTTAACCGCATGTATAATGTTGGAATAATTTATATTAAATTATAAAGTAGTCATAAAAATTAATATGATATCATATATGATCTTTTAACATTTCTTTGTTAATAATATCTTAGTATTATCGTCATTTCGGTTATTAACTGATTCATTTTACATTATATGATATGTTATGTAAGTAATGGTTGTTATAGATAGGATGAATCTTATTCATATTCAGAATCATAATAAGTTTTTAATAATTATTTTTAATCATCTAATTAAAATTAGTCTTGAATGGATACGATGGGGAATGAATCTCATTGCGTTTGTGGAGACGGTAATCCGTACATACGCACGAGTGACAATATCATTCTTTAGATATTAAAATAATATATAATTGGATGGTATATCATTTATAAATAATCATTATCATGTTATATTTATTATTTAAATCAATTACACATCATTATTATACCCATCCAAATAATACTCTATTGAATAATAATTACACCACGACGTGGAGGTAGTAAGCCTTACGTATGCACGTATGGTGACATGTCATTAAAATGATAGATTGAATAATGAATATGGTTGTACAATATTTATAATAACATCAAATTATATAGAATATACTGGAGTTATTATTTTATAATGGAAACAACAAAGAAAGAGAAAGTGGAAGAAGAAAGGAACTTGAAAGAGGTGATGAAATATTTACCTCTTCTTCGTGTTCTTCTTTTTGATTTGATCAAATGGGATCATTAGGATAGCTTTATGACCAATGGAAGGCCTCTAGGATGAATGGAATATAGTTTATAGGGTATTTGAGTAGGGGTTGTCCAAGACAAATGGCTTTGGAGGTGTAAATATGGGTGAAGAGGCAGTTCCCTTTTATAAGTGGGGTGAGGGGAATCTTAGGAAAAGCTAGAAATATTATTTTATAATAATATCATTTTCGGTTTATAAGGTCTAAAAAGTGGATTATTTAGAGGCTGAGGTGGGGATGGGTCGAAAAACACTCAACCAATAGTTTTTAGACAGGTTTTGGTCACTATATTAACTTTATCTTTTAGATTTAACTCTTAGTTAAATAGTTTGACATTTACTATGTCTCTTTGTATTTTTATATTATATGGTAAATGGAATTACTATATACTTCCAAAAGAACCCCAAGTTATTCATTAATAATAAAAATATTATTATATATGTTTTTTGGATGAACATTAAATTTTTAGGAATATAATATTAATTAATAATATAATATTTGTTTTAAAAAGTCTTTAATGTCAATTTTGACACTATTTGGTACTTTGTTTTTTCTAAATTCATAACAGCATTATTACTTAGAAAAAAATTTATCTAACTAACCTTAATATGTCATAATAACCTATAAAATTAGTGTAATTTATAAATAGTCTAAAATTACATTTATTTTTATATTCATAATATCAATTATTTAAATATTTCATTAATTAGGTAATTAATGCATCATCATTCTGTCATAAATAAATTTAATTATTTAATGTTTAAAAATTATAAATAAAATACCATTATGTAGGAAATAAATTTATATTTGTAATTATTATTTATAATCTAATTTATCTTATGTGTAACCCTATATTAAAAATGGTTTTGTTATTAAACTTTGAATTTAACACTTTTAACTCATCTTTGAATTAAATAATAATAAATGTCCTAATCTAATCCAAGTGGACCTAAATGATCATATTTTATTCCTAAGGTTGGTTTTTGTCTAATTAACCTTATCAAATAGAATTAGGACATGTGTTAAGGTAATAATAATATCATTTTTACCCTTAATTACCCTATTTACTTTTAACCATGGTAAATAAAAGTAAAAAGTTTCTATTCCCCAAAAAATATTTTCATCTTACTAAACCACATTTTACTTACTAATATCAACTGTGTCTGTTGGATTTTTTAAATTCAACTCACAGAAATGGTAAAAGTATGTTTTATGTAAATTTTCAAATGCTCATAAGAGGTGGGTAAAAGACGGTAAAAAGTTCAATAATATTTTTATATATCTAAAATTGTTATAAACTGACTCCAATGAATTATATTGAACTTATATAGGTATTATGTATATATTTTGACCTAAAATAAATTCAAATAAAATAAATAATTATTAAAAAAAATTGGTTTTAAATTATAACTTAGTGTTTTTCACTATTCATCAAAATTGAAATTTTCAAAAAAATACCATAAATTCACCATATGCTAATTTTGATATTCTGAATCCAAAAATGGAGTCCATTTTTAAAGATAAAATTTATAATATTTCAAAAAGTGTGTATTACTATTCATAATGTCTAGTTTGATTGGTTGTGGTGTGTTAAAACTCGAAGTTACGTACAACACACGCTATTGTATTATTCAAAGAGAAGTGTACTGCGGAAGCTTGGGGTGTTACATTCTCCCCTCCTTCAAATAATTTAATCCTTGAAATTTCTAGTGTATTACTCCATAAAAAGACTTTGGTGGTTCTTCATCATAAGTTCCTTGGGTTTCCATGTTGCCTCTTCCATCTTATTGTTTCTCCATAGAACTTTTACCAGATGAGTCCTCCAGTTTCTTAGCACTTGTTCTTTTGTATCAAGAATCATGACAGACTCTTCGTAATAAGATAAATCGGGTTCCAGTTATAATTAATCATAGGTGAGTACATGTGTTGGGTCAGGCATGTATTTTCTCAACAGTGATATGTGGAATACATTGTGAACTTTGGAAAGACTTGGCGGCATTGCAAAATGGTATGCTACAGCACCAATTCGTTCCAGAATTTCAAAAGGTCCGATGTACCTAGGACTCAATTTTCCCTTCTTACTGAAACGTATAACACTATTCCATGGAGATACCTTTACGAAAACATGATCTCTTACCTGAAATTCCAAATCCTTCATTCAGTTATCTACATAGCTCTTCTGTCTACTTTGAGATACTTTGATGTGGTTTTGGATTACCTTCACATTTTCCATCATTTCCTCCACATGTTCTGGGCCTACAAGTTTTCTTTCGCCAATATCATCCCAACAGGTTGGTGTGCGAGATCTCTATCCATATAAGGCTTCATAAGGTTCCATCTGAAAAATTGAATGGAAGCTATTGTTATAGGAAAATTCTACCCGAGGTAAGTATTGATCCCACATACCTTGAAAGTCAAGTGGGCATGATCTCAACATGTCTTCTAAGGTTTGAATATTTCGTTCTGATTATCCATCAGTTTGGGGGTGGTAGGTAGTGCTCAAATGAAGTTCAGTATCCTGGGATTTCTGAATACTTTTCCAGAATCTTGTTGTAAAACATGGATCACGATCATAAACAATCGATAGTGGTACTCCATGAAGTCTTACAGCTTCATTAATATATATTCTTTCTAAACGTTCAAGTTTTAAATCATCCCTTATAGCAAGAAAATGTGATGACTTGGTAAGACGATCTACAATGACCCATATTTCATCGTTCCTTCTAGGAGTGTTTGGTAGTCCCATGACAAATTTCATCGTAATATTATCCCATTTACACTCTAGTATGGGAAGAGGTTGCATGACTCCTCCAGGTTGTTGCCTTCTAGATTTCACTTTTTGACAAACCATACATATTGACACAAAATCAGCAATATCCCTCTTCATGTTGTCCCACAAAAAATTTTCCTTCAAATCTCTATACATTTTTGTGATCCCAGGGTGTATAGAGAAATTGGAGCTATGATCATCATCCAACAATTCTCTTTTTAGATCAGGTATATCGAGAACAAAAAGTCTCTTCCTAAATTTCAAAATTCCATCTTCATATACGAAGTCACTCAATCTCCCATTATTCATATATTTAATCTTCTTTTAAAACTCCTCATTATCAGCCTGAGAAATATTTATCCTTTCTAATAAAGATTGTTTGGAAAATATTTGAAAAAACATTGATGTTTCACCTTCCATGGTTATTCCCATATCCATCTTTACTAGATCCATGTATATGGGATCCCTTTCAACTCTCATCTTGTTCAAAAGTCCATGATATTTTCTACTCAAAGCATCTTCCACCTTATTTTCCTTCCTTGGGTGGTAGTGTATCATGAAATCATAATCCTTGAGTAGTTCAAGCCATCGTCTTTGCCTCATGTTGAGTTCTTTTTGTCAGAAAATAGACATCAATCTCTTGTGATCAGTATAAATCTCACATTTTCACCAAAGAGATAATGTCTCCATATCTTGAAAGCAAAGATTATAGGTGAAAACTCAGGATCATGAGTAGGATATTTTTTCTCATGAATTTTTAGCTGTCGTGATACATAGGCAATAACTCTATCATTCTGCATAAGGACACAACCAAGTCCTTTCGTTGAAGCATCACTATAAATAACAAACCCATCATTACCTAATGGTAGAGTAAAGATAGGAGCATTGACTAATCTTATCTTAAATTATTTTTCACACTCTTTCTTCCAAACAAATTTAACCTCTTTTCCTGTGAGCTTTGTTGATGGGTTAGCCAACCTAGAAAAATTCTAGTCGAAACGTTGATAATAACCTGCTAAACCAATAAAACTGCGTACCTCAGTTATACATGTTGGGGCTGGCCATTCTTGTATTTCTCTTGTCTTAGAAGGATAAAAAGAGATTCCATGCTTGGAGAAAATATGGCCAAGAAAAGAAATCTCTTGAATCCAGAATTCACACTTGCTAAACTTCCCATATAATTCGCGTCTTCTAAGAGTCTTTAGGATAATGCGCAAGTGATTTTCCTGATCTTCATATATTTTGGAGTATACCAAGATATCGTCAACAAATACAACTACAAAGTCATCAAGATATTCCTTGAAAACTCTATTCATTAGATCCATGAAGACAGATGGTGCATTAGTCAATCCAAAAGGCATTATTGTTAACTCGTAATGCCTGTACCTAGTTCAAAATGTTGTTTTTCGGAATGTCCTTATTCTTCACACAAAATTGATAATATCCTGATCAAAGGTCAATATATGATAAGTATTGAGCTCCATGAAGTTGGTCAAATAAATCATCAATGTGAGGCAGGGGAAAATTTTTCTTTATTGTTATAGCATTGATCTCCATGTAGTCAATGCACAACCTTATAGATCCATCTTTCTTCTTAACAAAAAGGATAGGGGCTACCCATGGAGAAAAACTAGGGAGAATAAATCCCTTATTACTCAATTCCTCTAGTTGTTTCTTTAGTTCCAATAATTCTACAGTGGCCATTCTATAAGGTGTCTTCGATATGGGCCTTGATCCAAGAATTAAATCAATGGAAAACTCAATTTCCCGTTCTGGAGGATGTTCAGGTAATTCTTTTAGAAACACATCAACATATTCTTTCATAATAGGTACATCCTCTATTTGAACTTTCCTTTACTCACCCAAATTTATTTCCTTCTATTCCTCCCCAATAATTGAATTTATTTGAGCTACTGGGGGTGGATCTTGATAAGAATTAGGTGGTGACGATTCTTCTCTAAAGATAAGGTGTTCTTTATCATCATCATAAAAAGTAGTAACCTTCTTCTTCTTACAATAAATTTTTTCATCATGGTCCGATAGAAAATCCATACCAAGGATTATATCAAATTCAGTCATGGGTATGATGATGAGACCAGAAGATAAAGAATATTTATATGCCCTAATGGGAACTGATTCACAAAACGTTGTAGCAATGATACTTCCCTTAGGAGTTTGGACTGAAAAATCCCCTGTTAAATCAAATTTGAAATATATAATTTTCTTAGAAAACTGGGAAGATATGAAATAATGCAATGATCCAGAATCAAAAATAGCATTGGATAAACTTGAGGAAACCATTAAATTACCTTCCACTACATCTTTTGAAGCTTCAACCTCAGTAGTAGTGATATCATAAGCTTGGCCTTGGTCCCTTGGCCTCTTCTGAGGTAAGTTCCCCTAATGCTTAGGACATTCATCTTCATAATTCCCCCTTTCTATACAATTTTAGCATTAAACATCAGTAGCCTCTTTCTTCCCCTTGCAATCACAAGCTTTGTGGTCTTCTTCACCACACTTGTAACAGACTCTCATTCCCTTCAGGGAAGTACAAGGGGGTTTCTTCCCACATTTACTACAGGATGGATATTCAAATTTTCCCTTCTTCCCCTTATTTCCATTTCTAGAGTGTTCAACAGATCTATTCTTATCTTTATTGTCTTTAAAGTCATAAGACTTAGATAATTATTTTTCCATCTTGATAGCACATGAGACAATAACTTTGTACGATGAGAAGGATTAGGAGACTAATGATCGATGGAGAAATGGTTTAACCCATAAAATAAACGATCAATCTTACTTCTTGGGTTATGTATATAATCTACAGCATGTCTCACTAACCTTGTAAAGTTATCTTCATACTTTGCAACATTATCATCCTCCTTTTGCCTCAGACTAGGAAATTTTATTTCCATATCCACTCTATGGTCATTAGGAAAGTGTTTTTCTAAGAAAAAATCTTTAAACATAGTAAATTCTATATTTGATACTTCATAATCTTCCTTTGGGTTTTGAATCACTGACCACCATTGATTAGCATCTCCAGTGATATGGTAAAATGCAATAAAAACGTTTTCCCTTTCGCTACTTCCCAAGGCGTGGAATATTTTCTCTAAGGAATTTATCCATTTCTTAGATACTATTGGATTTGTACCCCCATTGAATGTTGGTGGTTGTTTCTTCATGAAGCGATCTAACATTGATCCTCCACGCTACGAATCAGGGTGCTCCATACGGGTAAGGTTATTATTCATATCCTGAGTGAGTCGTCCCAGTATGGTGATTAGCTGATCAGCACCAGTTGCAACACCAGCTCCACTATAATTATCTTGAGTAGTAGGGAGATCCCTATATAGAGCACGTGCATTGATACAATTTCCATTCTTTCCACTAGGCGCCATTTCTAAAAAATGACATTAACTAGATTAGTTTATGAACCGAAATACATAATTCCAAACTTATAAAATACTTAACATAAATTGAAAATTTTATGGATATAATCCATAATCATAAAAAAGATGTTTTCCTTGAGAATGTATATACTCATAAACCCTTCATACTTTTTTGTAAAGAAAATGAGAATTATCCTAAGTATATCTCCCGGGAGTGTCGTAACCCAGAGTGCAGCAAGTCCTGTTGTCGTGCCCCAGTTCCCGTTCGTGTCTAGCTCAAAGCGGTGGTTTTGGGTTTTACCCCTAGGTATATTTGTGACAGAGATGCCTCTACCTTCTCGTATCTAGACATAGATGTATTTCTTAAAAAACTCACAAAATCTCTACAATACCGAAATTATAGTAAGTTCTTCTATACGAATCCTCGAAGTCTATCTTAGGGCTATGTGCTCTAATCAGAGTTTATCTAAATTTTGTTTCCAAGGTTTGTACTGAACTTCCTCTGATACCAACTGTAATTCCCCGTCCCTAGTTACCCTGAGTCGGTGCATTATTACATAACATTTTCATGATCACAAAAGATCATGTATCAAAATACCGATTAGTTTATTAGCCTTGGAAGTACTAGATATATTCATAAGGTTTACATTACATCATAAAATGAAAAAATTCAACAATATTGTTTCCATAGACAACACTGAGATCCCATAGACTATCCCTGTAGGTCAGTCATAATACTCTTCTTCGCATCATGGGAAATATGAAACATAAAAAGGGGGAGCTCAGATCCTTAGTAAGGATACCAATATAGTAGAAACATTCATAAATAATCATAAACATTTAAGGAAATGTATATAACTAAAAAAAGCCTTTTCAACATAAAATTAATCATAATATAGAAAATATAAATCAAACTAATTCCATTTAATTACTCACATAGATATTCTACAGGTCTAATAATCACATACAATATCAATAGCCACTTTCATAACGATGGAATGCATAATGCTAGACTTTCATAACCACATAGTCAAGGCCTTGTGCCAAGACTACAAATAATATTTTGTCAAGGCCTTATGCCAAGACACTAGTTTGTCTCATGATACCTACCGATGCATTGAGGAGTAATAGCGGGATCCACCCATCACTTACTAAGTTCAATGCATTCCTCATATGAAAAGGTTTAAACATAACATACACATTTGTATTAAAACTAGCATACGAAATATCAATAATTTATCCATAAACCATGAATGGTATAAAAAAAACACATCTAGATTCAAACATATCACAAAACCTACCATACTATATAGAAATTTTGTATCATAATAAATCAACTTCAAATAAACTTAAAATCCATCAAAGGATATTGACATAGATGAAATCAAAACCAATTTTAAAGAAATATATTTTTCTATTTTGAAATTACATAATTATAAAGAAATAATTTATTTTGAAAATATTTTTTATGCTTTTAAGGGAAGATTCTAGGATGTTATAATGGTTGAAAATATCCACACTCGTCGTATAAGTTAAAAAAACAATCTTAACTTAATTTTGTCGAAAAGGTCATAAAGTACCTTATTTGGAAAATGACGGAAAGAATCCTTTAAATTTTTTTAATAAAAAGTAAAATAATGGTATAAATGACTTTAACCCATAGTATAGTAAAAATAAAAAATTCTTTGAAATACATTTTTATGAAACATGGATGTGGATGATAAAGATGTCGCAGTAAATACTTACGTAAAAACTACCTTAGATAATAAAGGGATTGTGAAATTAACCTTACCTTGTAATTTTCCTTGGACGAGGGTAGGTTAACCATATGTATAATGGTTAAATAATTGTTATTAAATTATAAAAGAATCATATATATTAATATGATATCATATATGATCTATTACCATTACTTTGTTAATAATATCTTAGTGTTATCATTGTTTTGGGTGTTAACTAATTCCTTTTCCATTATATGTTTTGTTACGTAAGTAATGTTTGTTATGGCTAGGATGGTACTTATTCATATTAATAATCATATTAATTCTTTAAAAAATAGTTTTAATCATCTAATGAAAATTAGTTTTTAATGGATATGATGGGGATTGAATCTCATCGCATTCGTGGAGACGGTAATCCGTACGTACGCACAGGAGACAATATCATTATTTTGATATTAAAATGACATATAATTGGATGGTATATCATATATACAGAATCATTATCATGTTATATTTATTATTAACATCAATTACACATCATTATTATACCAATCCAAATAATAATGCACTGAATAACAATTACACCACGACGTGGAGACGGTAAGCCGTACGTACGCACATATGGTGACATGTCATTCAAAGGATAGAGAGAATAATGAATATGGTTGTACCATATTTATAATAACATCACAACATATAGAATATACTGGAGTTATTATTTTAGAATAAAAACAACAATGAAAGAGGAAGTGGAAGAAGAAAGGAACTTGAAAGAGGTGATGGAATATTTATCTCTTCATTGGGTTATTACTTTTGATTTGATCAAAAGGGATACCTAGGTTGGATTTATGACCAAAGGAAGGCCTATAGAATGAATTTAGGACAACTGAGAGGGTATTTGGGCAGGTTTTGGCCGAGTCAAATGTCTTTGGAGGTGTGAATTGTAGAGAAGGGGGAGCACCCATTTATAAGAGGGGTGAGGGGCACCTTAGGAAAAGTTAGAAATATTATTTTGTAATAAAATAATTTTCGGTTTTTAATGGATCCAAAGTGAATTATTTAAATTATAAGGTGGGGATGGTTCGAAAACAATTCAACCAATATTTTTTAGACAAGTTTGGGTCACTATATTAACCTTACCTTTTAGATTTAACTCTTAGTTAAATAGTTTGACATTTACCATGTCTCTTTGTATTTTTATATTATATGGTAAATAAACATACTATATACTTCCAAGAGAACCCCAAGTGGTTAATTAATGATAAAAATATAATTATATAAGTCTGTAGCCCGAAACATATATTTTTAGCAAAATAAGATCAAGTAATAATATAATATTTTTTTAAAAACTCTTTTATGTCAATTTTGACACTATTTGGTATTTTATTTTTTCTAAATTCATAACAACATTATTACTTTGAGAAAAATTCATCTAACCAACCCTAATATGTCATATTATGCTATAAAATTACTGTAATTTATAAAATGTTTCAAATTAAATTTATTTGGATATTTATAATATCAATTATTTTAATATTTCATTAATTAGGTAATTACTGCGTCATCATTGTGTCATAAATAAATTTTATTATTTAATATCTAAAAATTATAAATAAAATACCATCTGGTAGTAAATAGTTTTATATTTCTATAGAATATTTATAGTTGAATTTATCTTATGTGTATCCCTATATTAAAAATGATTTAATTATTAAACATTGAATTTTACACTTTTAACTCTTCTTTGAATTAAATAATAATAAATATCCTAATCTAATCCAAGTGGACCTAAAGGATCATATTTTATTCCTAAGGTTGTTTTTGGTCGAATTAAACTTATACAATAGAATTAGGACATGTATTAAGGTAATAATAATATCATTTTTACCCTTAATTACCCTATTTACTTTTAACCGTGGAAAATAAAAGTAAAAAGTTACGATTCATGAAAAATTATTTTCATCTTATTGAAACACATTTTACTTACTAATATTAACTTTGTATCTTGGATTTTTAAAATTCAACTCACAAAAGTGGTAAAATTATGTTTTATGTAAATTTGCAAATGCTCTTAGGAGGTGGGTAAAAGACGGTAAAAAGTTCAATAACATTTTCATATATCAAAAATTATTATAAACTGAATCCAATGAATTAAATTGATCTTATATAGGTATTATATATCTATTTTTACCTAAAATAAATTTAAATAAAATAAATACTTATTTAAAAAAAAATTTGGTTTTAAACTATAACTCAGTGTTTTTCACTATTCATCAAAAATTGAAAGTTTTCAGAAAAATACCAAAAATTCACCCTAAGATAATTTTGATATTTCAAATCCAAAAATGAAGTCCATTTTGAAAGATAAAATTTATAAAATTTCAAAAAGTGGGTATTACTATTCATAATGGCTAGTTTGATTGGTTGTGGTGTGTCAGAACTCGAAGTTGTGTACAACACATGCTATTGTATTATTCAAAGAGAAGAATACCGTGGAAGTTTGGGGTGTTACACATGGTGTGTAACGAAAAATAAACACCATGTATATTCATATTCCCCCATTTTCTATCGACATGCATTACAAGTCATAAACAGGTCCTAGTCAGACCATTACACGACGTGTACTTGGATTAGAAAACTTATAACCCCCAGTCATGTCATGTAACAAGAATGCGGTCATACCCTCAACCTCTTTTCCCTCCTCTTTATTAAGTAAAAATCAAAAAGAAATGATCCAAACCTAAAAGGAATAACCAGGTTCGAACAATTTTCAATTGAAATTGGACATGTTCTTACACCTATGGTTATATAATAGGAACCAAGTTCATCCTATCTAAACAAAATTTGAACTTGGATAAAGAAATGAATTTTTTAAAACTATCAGCTGAGTTTTTAGCAGTGTTTACCTTATTGAAACACATGGTTCTTGATTCTATAATATCTATAATGATTTTTAGTTTAATGTCTATGTGCTTTTACTTACCATGTAAAACTAAATTTTTGGATAAATGAAGTACTGCTTGACTAAAAGAACATACATTAATAACAAAATTAGAAATTTTATGTTCATAAGGAAACCCTTTAAGCCATAAGTCTTCCTTTACTACCACAGTAAGGGTAATATACTCAGACTCCATGGTTGATAGGGAAACCACAAACTACATATTACAATTCCAAGAGATAGGTCCGCTATAGGTAGTGAACACATATCCAATCAATGTTTTTTTGGTGAAAATATTACCTGTATAATCAGTATCTGTAGACCCAACCATAATTTTAGAATCATAAATATTTTTACCATAACACAAAGATAAACTAGAACTACATGATAGATACTGAAGGAGGCAGTTAAGGGAATGCCAATGTGGCTTCCCAAGTGTGACCATAAAACTTCTTAAGGTAAATATTGCAAAAGAAATGCGATGTCTGGTGAAAATCATAGAGTACATTATACTACCAACAATATTTGCATAATGTATTTTAGATATAAATTGAAAATCATCTTTAGCAATGTGTTCTTGTTTCAAATAAATTTTAAAGTGTTTTCCAAGAGATACATTGATGGGTTTTATAGATTCAAACATATATCTCTTTATAATCTTTAAAATGTAAGCATACTGAGATAAGTCAAGAAATTTATTATTTCTATATCTAATGATTTCAACACCTAATATCTTCTCACTTTCACCCAAGTCTTTCATTTCAAATTTTCTTATTAATTAAGATTTAATAGTTGTGATTAAACTCATATCATTACATATGATTAGCATTTCATCAACATAAATCACCAGTAAAATCATGCAATTTTGAGTTGATTTAAAGTAGACGTATGCATCATATTGGCTCCTGGTAAATTGGTTATCTATCATAAAGGAATAAAATTTCATATACCATTTACTAGTGTATTGATTTAAACCACATAATGATTTATTTAATTGGCAGACTTTTTTTGATGTAAATTCCTCAGAATAACCATCAGGAGGCTTCATATAGAGTTTTTAATTCAAATATTTATATAATAAGGATGTTTTCACATATAATTGTTTGATGTGCAGATCAGGATAGGAAAAAAAGTCCATAAAAAGTCCAACAGAAGAGTGCTTGACCATAGGGGGAAATTTACAAAGTAATAAATCCCTTCTCT
Organism: Viscum album; assembly: GCA_963277665.1. Classification (NCBI taxonomy): domain Eukaryota; kingdom Viridiplantae; phylum Streptophyta; class Magnoliopsida; order Santalales; family Viscaceae; genus Viscum; species Viscum album. Next base: position 1,872,237,817 of record OY728150.1, on the reverse strand, counting down.
TTAATGGAATCCCTTGAAAACTAACCTTTATTTATATTTAATTTTTTTTCCATAGTGTTTTATTACTTAATTTTATAAATCCACTTGGACCTAATAAACATAGAATTAGGTGGCTTGTTGAAAATGGTCTATGTGTTATTTTTTCTTAAATATTTCATCTCTTCGTTCATAGATAAGATCCAATGTTTTGAATATTTTTTATTTAAATCCTACCTATAATATTTTATGATCTTCATCAATGAGATCATGGGCCACATGAAAGGCATATAAGGACATATAATACTAAATAAACTAAGCAGGAGGTATTGAGACTCTTCTTTCTCTGTCTGTAGTTAATTGATAATCCCTATTATTTGGTGAAGGTCCATACTCAGAATATTACCCAGATCTAGACTCGAAAGAAGCCGCATTAGTGGACTGAGGAGCAAGAGGAGTGGGCTGAACATCAGCCTCAATGTGAGATAGAGTCTCATCTTCATTTGCCTTGTCAAGGTCTATATCCCAACTACTAGATGTTCCATCCTTGTTTTTAGGATAAGATGATTTGTGGAAAACTACATCCCGACTTATGATTCACTTATGGTAACCTAGTTTTTCAACCCATAGTTTATATCCCTTTAATCACTTAGGATAACCAACGAATATGAATTTTAGAGCTCTTGGTTCTAGCTTATCAGTTTTTATTTGAGAATAAGTTGTGAAACCAAAGACTCTCAAGTAGGTGTAAGATGATGTATTACCATTATATAGCTCTTCAAGTGTTTTGAATTGATTTGAGGATGTGGAAAACCTATTAATAAGTTATATAGAAGTGCTAAAAACCTCTTCCTAAAAGATTTTAGGAATACCTGAGCATGTTATCATGCCTCAAACTCTTTCTAAAATATTTTTTTTCATCCCTTATGCTAGGCCATTTTATTTGGGAGGGTCCCTAACAATAATATTCCAATTAATTCCTTCACAATCACAAAATTGAATGAAATATTTAGATAGATATTCAATCCCATTATCAGTTATCATGGTTTTCATTTTCTTTCCAGTTTTATTTTCAATTGATGCTTTCCTGGTTTTAAAGGTTCGGTAAACATCAAACATACTTTTTGATATTTAAGTCCAAAATTTCCTAGAGATGTCATCTATGAAGGTGATGAAATAATATCCTACACTATGAGAGGTGGTCCTATCTGGACCTGAAAAACTGAATGGATGTATTTAAGGGGGCTGGGAGCTTTGAAGGATAACATACAGAAACTGACCCTTGTAGAATTACCCATAACACAATCTTCATATAATGGAATATTAGTAGGTGTAGTATCACTCAACAACTCTTTCTTGTTGAGTTCTTCTAAGCCCTTAGAGCTAGCATTCCCCAATATCTTATGTCATAGCACAATATTTTTAGTATTGGTATTAAAGACACTATCGAATTTCCTTGAATGAGTCTTTCCATTCAAGAAATATAAATGTATCTCATTGGTAAGGGATCCCTTAATGATGGTTTTTGATCCTTTATCGATCTTGAGAAAACATGTTTTTGATATAAATTTGAATACATTTTGATCGAAGACCCATAAAGAGTTTAAATTCCTTTAAAGGTTGGGGACCCACCTTATATCATGTAAGGTGATGATGGGATTATCATCAAGCTCTATAAGAATAGACCCTCTGCCCTCAACCTTGAACTTCTTATTATTTCCTAAGAGGACATACACTTCTACACTTTCAACCAGTTCTATAAATGACTCTCTATAGGGACACATGTGAAAATAATATCTAGAGTCAAGGATCCAATTTTGATTGTGTGTATGGCTGGACACATTCAATACTTCAATAATGTCATAGCCTGAGTCAACCGGAAGAGAGTGGTTATAAGGAACCGACCTTATTACATACATAATATTGAATTTAGTCAAGAAAAATATTCCTTTTACATTGAATATTTTTTCATGTTTATAGCTTTAGAGTATTAGTACAATACATTCATAACATTACACATTATTACAGAGTGAATACCATAAAAATAGTATCCATTTTTTTTCAAAATATAAAACATTAAAACTTAAAAGAAGACTCATTGACAATTATTCAACATTTATCATGGTTTCCTTCCTTGTATTACACATCCATTAACCTGTTAAAATCATTTAAAAACTTTGGATGAGCACAAAAGCTCAATAAGGGATGAAAAAGAAAGAAATATCACATTAGTCCATGAATACTCGTAACGTATGAAAACATTTCCAAAAGACATTATTGTCACCCATATATACTTACTTTGTGTAGCATGAGATTTAAAAAATATCCACAAAAAACATGAGAACATAAATATAATCATAGAGGTATCTTGGGTCATTACTTAAATAATCTTGTAACCATTCTTGGCTACCTTATAATTTGTAACCCTCACGGCTACCTTACTTTGTGTAACCATCACAGTTACACTTGGAGTAACCATACGGCCGACCTCAAAATTACTCATACCCAATGAATTTTATGGAGATATAGGTCCCACCCTTCATCATAAATAATTCACAAGAACCAAAACATAATCATACAACATGAATAATCCCATAAAAACATAACTTTGGAATTTTGTAAAACTGAATTTAAAAAAGGGATTTTTAATAAAAATCACCTTATAAATATCAAAATATTGAAGAGAGAGCTAATAGAGTGGATGAAGCATGTATATATACTATAAAAACACATAATAAAACATAATATAAACCGAAACCATCACACAAACAATTTAAATATCACATAAAGAATGAATTATAAGGTTAACCCAAAGACTGGAAATCGGGTTAAGAGTTCCCTTACCTCGGGTTTTTCTTATTTCAAACTTGTCTAAACCTCTAGTATAATGGTTAAAAGTGTTTTATTAATATTTTAAAGAAATATTTTCATGTTTATAACACATTATATGATCATTTCATAACATCATTTCACCCTTTAATTTTTAGTATTTTTCCCTTTGCACAGTTTTTGGGGGAGTTATTTACATGATTTCCAAGATTGGTTCATGATGGATGTTCTAGTTGATTGGAATTGAAAATCTATAATTGGAATGTAAATGTATTTACATATTTACAGTACCATAATTTATATCATTTATCATTTTTATGTTTAATGAGAGGATGATTCATAAGATAAAACATTAATGATGTTCGTTTAGATCATTTTAGTGGTTCTTGGATAATAACAACCTAATTTTGTCCTATTAATTAGAACCATGAGTAAAAAAGAATTACAGAACCATGGGTGAGTCATAACACATATATTACAACCTGGTTCAACCATAGAAATGGTTTCATGACCATACTTGAAATAATTAATGGAAATTGAAATCACATCGTCCATGATGTCGGTAATTCGACACATCACAGAAAATGTTTTTAATTCTTTGAATAAGTTGGAGAGGAGAAGAACGATGATGATAAATTTTACATGAACATGAGAAAATCCAGAATAAAAATGATTCTGGAGATTTTATTACTCTTAGATTAAGAATAGATGAATAAATAATGAGAAGGGAACTCAAAATAAAAGAATAATTGAGAAATCCCTAAGAAAAATTTGGCAGCCTAACGACTACACAACAGGGTTTTAGAAAATATTAAAAATAGAGGGGACAGGGGTCACCCATCCATAAATGAATCATGATATATATTAGATCAATAATAATAAGGAAATAAGAAAATGGTATGGAAACTTTAATGTTATACCACATAAAAGAGAACATGAATAGAAAAAGAAGAAAATTGAGAATTCTCCTACTTTGTAGAGTAACCCTTAGAACATGAAGGTTAGGACCTTGGGGGCTTGATGAATCCTTGGGAGGACTAAAATGAACGTAAGGAGGCCATAGATTCGTTGAGGGGGAATTGGTAATGAAGTTAATGGAGGAATGGATTGGTATTTATAGGGAAAGTAAGGGAATATTTTAACAATTTTCAAGGGACACCTCATGAATGGTATTTGCTCATGGTATAATCCACTTGGGAAACCTCAAATATTATTTAACTATACACAAGTAGAACATATTTATGACATCATTATTATATCATTAATGATGTCATTAACACACCGAAACTAAAAATTGTATTTTTTACTATTCACCAAAAAATCAACTGTATCAGAAAAATTCCCAAAATTCACCCTAACCATTTATCGAGGTGTAGGTTTCAAAAATGAGTTAAATTTGTTGAAAATAGGTTTTTAAATATTATTAATTTAATTTTTAAATAAAATCATACTTAATTCAAAAATTAACAATTCTAATTCTATAACTACTTCTATATCAGGATTAAAAATTAAACAAGATGTTATTATCTTAAAGCCTTAAAAAATAAAATAATAATAAAATTTACTATTAATTAGGGTCGTATTACTATTAATATTACTATTCATAAGGTATGTTACTGTTCACCAAAAAACATGTTGGTTCCAATAGAATCCAAATAACATAATGAACATAATTGTAGATGACCATTTCCTGAAATTCAAAACATAGAAGTGGAAAAATTATGTTTAATGGCTAGTTTTAAATATCAACTAAAACAATGTTCCATGCATTTCTATTTATTCGTAAAAAAACTTGGGGTGTTACATTATCCCCACCTACTAGAAATTGCATCCTCACAATTTTATTTACTTATTAAACAACTAAGGGTACTTTTCCCTCATAGAATTTTTAGACTCCCATGTTGCTTCTTCAACCATGTGGTTTCTCCACAAAACCATTACCTGGTGGATTACCTTATTCCACAATACTTGTTCCCTTCGATCAAGAATCTGAACTGGTTTATCTTCATAAGAAAGGTTCTCTTCCAGCTAAACTACTTCTAGGCTCAAGACATGTGATGAATCCGGCACATACTTTTTCAATATCGAAACATAAAAAACATTGTTTACCTGAAACAAACTTGAAGGAAAAGCTACGTGGTATTCCACTGTTCCAACTTTCTCCAAGATTTCAAAAGGACCGATGAACCGTGGACTTATCTTCCCTTTCTTACCGAAACGTATCACACTTTTCCAAGGAGAGATTTTAAGAAAACATGGTCACCTACCTCGAAAGAGAAGTCTTTCCTTCTGTTATCTACATAACTTTTCAGCCTGCTCAGAGCTATCATCATGTGTTGTTGGATCATCTTCACTTTCTCAACCACTTCTTCTACTAATTATGGACCCATCAACTTTATTTCACCGAATTCAACCCAAAAAACTAGAGTCTGATACCGCTTCCCATACAAGGCCTCAAAAGGTGCCATATGAACACTTGAATTAAAACCGTTATTATAAGAAAACTCAACTAAAGAAATATTTTGATCCCAAATTCTCTGATAGTCTATTGAAAAAGCTCAAAGCATATCCTCCAAAGTTTGAATCGTTTGTTCTAACTACCCATATGACTGAGAATGAAAATCTATACCGAAATTTATCTCTGTGCCCAACGACTTCTGAAGTCCCTTCCAAAAGTTAGTAGTGAACCTAGGATCTTGGTCAGGTACAATAGAAAGAGTAACTCCATGTATCATGACAATCTCCTTGAGGTACAATCGAGAAAGTTGATCCAAAGTCATTGTATCTTGAATAGAAAGAAAATGTGAAGACTTTGTTAGCCGATCAAAAACAACCCAAATCGCATTATTACATCGATAAGTCTTTGGTAGTCCCACTTCAAATTCAATGGATACAATCTCCCATTTCCACTCTGGCAATGGAAAAGGCTGAAGCATCCCCTTGGGTAACTGCCGATCTGCTTTAACTTGTTGACACGTAAAACATTTCATGGTAAAATTAGCAATATCTTTTTTCATACCATCCTACTAATAATACTCCCTAAGGTCTCTGTACATCTTAGTATTGCCAGGATGAACAGAAAATGGAGAACTATGAGCTTTGTACAACAAATTTTTCTTCAACTAAGAATCACAAGGAACATACAACCTTTATCCAAATCTTAAAACACATTCTTTGTTAAGGTTAAATTCTGGAAACTTACCCATTTTAACCAATTATACATTTTTTTGTAACTGATGATCTTCATTCTTCACTTTCTTAATTCTGTCTGATAACAAATACTGCACTGAATCCTAAAACAAAATTGAGGTATTCCCTGAACCAATAAATTCTAAGCCAAAATGCATAAAATCATTAATCAAGGGATCATGTTCCAAATGTAGCGTGGTTAATGATTCATGATGTTTCTGACTTAAGGAATACACCACTTCGTTTGCTTTCCTAGGATGGTAATTGATCATGCAGTCATAATTCTTTATCAGTTATGGTCATCTTCTCTGCCTCATGTTTAATTCCTTCTGAGTGAATATATAATTTAGTCTTTTATGGTCAGTATACATTTGTCATATGGTTCCGTATAGATTATGTCTCTATATTTTCCAAGTAAAAACCACAGCATCCAATTCCAAATCATGTGTTAGATAATTTAGCTCATGCGGTTTAAGTTTTCTCGAAGCACAGGAAATTACCTGATCATTCTGCATAAAAACATAACCAATTCCCTTCAATGAAGTCTCACTGTAGATGAAAAACTCACCATTTCGGTAAGGTGAGGTAAAAACTGTATCATTCACCAATCTCTTCTTTATTTCCTGAAAACAAACATCACATTCCTTTGTCCACAAAAATTTAACTCTTTTCCGTGTTAACTTAGTTATCGGGCAAGATAACCCTGAAATGTTCTTAACAAACCGTCTGTAATAACCTTCTAACCCAAGAAAACTATGAATCTCTGTAACATTTGTGGGTCTTGGCCATTCATCAACTACTTTTGTTTTGGCAGGGTCAACTGTTATTCCATCCTTATTTAAAATGTTCCCAAGAAAAGAAATCTGTTGCAAAAAAAATCACACTTGCTAAATTTTTCATACAATTTCTTTTCTTTTAACATTTTCAAAACAACCCTTAGATGTTTTTCATGCTCCTCTTTATTTTTATAAAATAACATAATGTAATCAATAAATAAAACCACAAACTTATCCAAGAACTCATGAAATACTCTATTCATAAGATTCAAGAATACAACAGGTTCATTAGTTAATCTAAATAACATATCAACAAATTCATAATGCCCATATCTACTACGAAAGGCTTTTTCAGGATTTCATCCCCCTCCACCTTCATCTGATGGTATCTAGATCTCAAGTCAATCTTGGAAAAGTACTGAGATCCCTAGAGATGATTAAACAAGTCATCGATATGAGGAAAATGATACTTCTTTTTAACAGTGATGTTATTCAAAGCTCTATAATCAACAAAAATTCTCATGGAACCATCTTACTTTTTAACAAAAAAAATAGGGGCTCCCCATGGTGAAGTTTTAGGATGAATGAAGCCTTTGTCAAGAAAATCATGCAACTGATTTTTCAAATCAAGAAGTTCTATTGGAGCCATATGATATAAGGATTTTGAAATTGGATTAACATTAGGAACTAAGTCAAATGTGAATTAGACTTCTCGTTTAGGTATGACACCGGGAAACTCATCAGGAAAAACATCAACGTATTCAATTACCACTAGCACATCATTAATTTTAATAGTTACATTGTTTTCAACAATATGAGAAAGATAACATTCATTTCTATCTTTAAATAGTTTCTCAACTTCCTGATATGTTATCCATTGTATGGGTTAATTCTTGTATACAAACTGAAACTCTTTCTGAAAAAAATCTTCTCTAGCTCTACAGTTAATCTTAGCATGATAATAAGAAAGCCAATCCATCCCTAGAATAACATCAAACTCGAATAAGGGTAAAACAAAAAGGTTTGCAGGTAAAGTTTTTCCACAGACCACAATAGAAAAATTATTATAATTCCTCTTTTCTATAACATTTACCCATGGTGTTTTAACAACAAGTTTAGGGCTCATTTGTTGAGGTGATATTTCCAATTTACCAGAAAATTTCTCAGAGATGAAGGAATGTGTAGACCCATTATCAGACAAAACTTTATAGAAATCTGAGTGAATGAACAATTTACCTTATGCAACTTCATTGGATGGACTGACATCTGCTAACATAGTCTCAAAGGGTCTCACTACACCTTTCTGCTTGTATTCCAGCTTTTTTTCATCATTCTGGTCTCTCTTTGGGCAGGAATTTGTTTAATGACCCATCCCACCAAATTTAAAACACATTACAATCTTTTTTTCAAGATTAGTCTTAGGATCATTTTCATTACAATCTCGGGCCATATGTCCAAACTTACCACATTTAAAACACTTCCTATTTTTTTTAAGACATTCCCCAGGGTGTTTCATGCCACACTTTTCACAAACTGGAAATTGGATTTTCTTACCATTAGATTTATTTAGTTGATTCTTACTGGTTGCTTTCCAACTGGACCTCTTCTTCTCTTTGTTTCCAAAATGCACATGATCATCATAAAACTCCATATCTACCCTCTCATCATATCAGAAGAGCTTCTCATAAATTTTGAATTCACGGGAGTCGAAACCCTTCGATACCATTGCGTTAATCCTGAGTAAAAGTGGTTGATTTTCCAATCATGATCTAGAATAAGATTTGGAGCTTACCTCACCAGATGGGTGAAGTTCACTTCATACATGGAAACTGAATATTCTTCCTTTTCTTTCAATTCATGGAATTTCTTCTCTATCCTAAGTCGCACCACCTTAGGAAAATATTTTTCAAAGAAAAGACTTTTAAATTTAAACCACTCCAAGGCATCAAAATCTTCTCTACCCCTGATAGTCCTTACCATTGACCACCACTGATTAGCTTACCCTTCAAAATGATAAATGGAAAGACTTAACTTTTGATTGTTTGTATATCCATAACATCAAATATCTTTTCAAGGGATTTGATCCATCCTTCAGCTGCTACTCGGTGAAAAGATCCATTGAATACAGGAAACTATTGTCTCATAAAATGTTCCACTACTACCATGTTCTGTTGTGGTACTACTATTGGTTCTCTTGCATGGATTCCACCATCATTTATTTCCTGCGTTATATGAACCATTACTGTCACAAACTGCTCGATTCTAATCCCTACCATTCTGGGATTTATTTCCAGAAGGATGTCATTCTGTCAGTGCCTCTCCTCTTCAACTTCCCTATTCCTTTTGCAAATAACCATTATGAACAAAAATGTTTTAGATGAAGAAACATGTTAATCCTTAAATGCTAAAAAATTTCAAATTAAACATAGAGTGAAAATCATTTATGGTATTCTATTAACATCACCCTAACCCCTAAAGTTATCTAAACCATCCTCTGATACCTACTATAAAAACCCGGCCTTATTACATACATAATAATGAATTTAGTTGAGAAAACACTTCCTTTTACATTGAATATCTTTTCAAGTTTATAGCTTCAGAGGATTAGGAAAATACATTCATAACATTACACATTATTACAGAGTGGATACCATAAAAATAGTTTCTTTTTTTTCAAAATATAAAACATTAAAACATAAAACAAGACTCCTTGAAAATTATTGAACATTTATCATTGATTACTTACTTGTCTTACACATTAATTAACATGTGAAAATCATTTAAAAAATTTGGATGAGCACTAAAGCTCCGTAAGGGATGAAAAATAAGTAAAGAGCACATTAGTCAATGAATACTCGTAACGTATGAAAACATTTTCAAAATACATTATTGTAACCCATATATATTTAATTTGTGTAACATGAGATTTAAAAAATATCCACACAAAACATGAGAACATAAATATAATCATATAGGTATCTTGGGTCATTACTTACATAATCTTGTAACCATTATTGGCTACCATATAATTTGTAACCCTCACTGCTACCTTACTTTGTGTAACCATCGCAGTTACACTTGGAGTAACCATATGGCCGACCTCCAAATTACTCATACCCAATGAATTGGAGGGATATATAGGTCCCACCCTTCATCATAAATAATTTACAAGAACCAAGACATAATCATACAACATGAATAATCCTATAAAAGCATTGCCTTGGAATTTTGAAAAACTAAATATAAAAAAAAACTTTTTAGTGAAAACCCCTTATAAATATCATAAAATTGAAGATAGACTTAATAGAGTGGATGGAGTATTTATATACACTTTAAAAACACATAATAAAACATAATATAAATATAACCCATCACACAAACAATTTTAATAGCACGTAAATAATGAAGTAGAAGGTCAAACCAAAGAATGAAAATTGGGTGAAGAAATCCCTTACCTCGGGTTTGTATTACTTCCAACTTGTTTAAAACTCCTGTATAATGGTGAAAAAAATTTATTAATATTTTACAGAATAATTTTTATGTTTATAACATCTTATATGATCATTTCATAACATCATTTCACCCTTAAATTTTTAGTATTTTTCTCCTCGTACTGTTTTTGGGTGAGTTCTTTACATGATTTCAAATATTGGTTCATGAATGATGTTATGGTTGATTGGAAGTGAAAATTCATAATTAAAATGGACAGGTATTTACATATTTCAAGTACCATAATTTATACCATTTTTTATTTTGATTTCTAATATGAGGATGATTCATAAGTTAAAACATTAATGATGTTTGTTTAGATCATTTTAGTGGTTCTTTGATAATAACAACCTCATTTTTCCTATAAATTCGAACCATGAGTACAAAAGAATTACAGAACCATGGGTGAGTAATAAAATATATATTATAACCTGGTTCAACCATATAAATGGTTTCATGACCACACATGAAAGAATTAATGGAAATTGAAATAACATCGTCCATGATGTCGCTAATTCGACATATCACGAACAATGTTTTTAATTCTTTGAATAAGTGAGAGAGGAGAAGACCAATGATGATGAATTTTATATCAACATGAGAAAAACTAGAATACAAATGATTCTGAATATTTCATGGCTCTTGGATTAATAATATATGAATAAATAATGAGAAGGGAACTCAAAATAAAAGAATAATTGAGAAATCCCTTAGAAAAATACGGCAGCCTAACGGCAACACAACACGGTTTTAGAAAATATTAAATATAGAGGGGATAAGGGTCACCCATACAGAAATGAATCATGATATAGATTAGATCAAGAATAATAAATAAATAAGAACATGGTATAGAAACTTGAATGTTATACCACATAAAAGCGAACTTGAATAGAAAAAGAAGAAAATTGAGAATTTTCTTACCTTGTAGAGTTACCCTTAGAACATGAATGTTGGGACCTTGGGGGCTTGAAGAAACCATGGGAGGACTAATATAAAGGTAAAGAGCCCAGATATTCATTTAGGAGGAATCGAGAATGAAGTTAATTGAGGAATGGGTTGGTATTTATAGGGAAAGTAAGGGAATATTTTAATAATTTTCAAGGGACACCTCATGAGTGGTATTTGCAAAACCATGGGCTTTCCCACGGTATTTTCTCAGGGTATAAGCCACTTGAGACACATCACATATTATTTAACTATAAACAATTCGACCATCTTTATGACATCATTATTATATCATTAATGATGTCATTAACAAATCGAAAATTAAAACCTGTATTTTTTACTATTCACCGAAAAATAAATTGTTTCAGAAAAATTCCTAAAACTCACCCTAACCATTTATCGACATATATATTTCAAAAATAAATTCAATTTTTTGAAAATAATTTTCTAAATATTATTAATTTAATTTTTAAATAAAATCAAACTTAATTTAAAAATTAACAATTCTAATTCTATAACTGATTCTATATCACGATGAAAAATTTACAAATATGTTATTATATTAAAGACTTAATAAAATAAAATAATAATAAAATTTACTATTCATTTGGGTCATATTACTATTCATATTACTATTCATAAGTGTATATTACTATTCACCAAAAAAACAAGTTGGTTTCAATAGACTCAAAATAAAATACTCAACACAATTGTAGATGATAGTTTCTTGAAATTAAAAACAAAGAAGTGGAAAAATTATGTTCAAAGGCTAGTTATAAATATCTACTTATACAAAGTTCCATGAATTTCTATTTATTTTTAGAAAAACTTGGGGTGCTATAGTGGTCAATGGGCTATTTGGATTCTAACTCACATTTGAGTTTCCTACACTCAGTCTTAGTATGCCCTGGTTTTCCATAATGGAAACAAGTGAGTTTTCCTTACCTAGAGTAATCTTTGGGTTTAGGGAGTTTATTGTCCTTATCTTTACCCTTAGTAACTTTTTTCTTTTTTTCTTTTCTTTGAGGTTTAGCCCTAGTGAATAGGCTCTCTGCCTTACCTTTAACTTTCAGTTTGGAGTGTAGTTATATAGATAAGAGGGCTGACATATCCTCTTAGAGGGATTGTTAGTATCTTCCATACATCATAGTTTTTACTAAATAACTGCAATTTTTTTCAAGGTAAATTAAAATGATCATTGCTTGATCTTCATCAAAAACTGTTCCATTAATGTGGGCAAGATCTAACATGACTTTGTAAAATTCAACAAGATGAGATTTAATGGAACTACCATGTTTCATTTTAAAAGTGAACATGTGATGTTTTTTATTGAGTTTTCCAACTATTGAAGTAGTCATGTTCAATTTCACTAACTTTAAGAAAATGTTGGTGACAATATACTCAAATTCAACCTATCTCCTGAATTTATCTCATAAAGACAATAAAAGAGAGATATGTGTTTTTACTAGCACATCAGAGGGGATATTTACATATTCAGTAGTGGTTAGACTAGTCTTGGTTACAATGATAATTGGTTTCTTGGTCCCACAAAGTGAATTAACTAGAAATGTTTCTTAAAGAAGGGCTCTCATATTAATTCTCCATAGGTTAAAGTCATTTTTTATGTAGTTTTTTTTGATTTCATACCTGATCATGGACATGTTTACCCACAAAGTAGATGTCGAGTTCTACCTGACAAAACCAAGCATACACCCTCAACAACCAACCAATACCTTGGGTGAATGATGCTTTGTTGAATGGATATGAAATGAAAAGAAAAAATAATGGGATAAGGGCTTTAATGTAATGCAATTAATAACACTTTGATGATTTAAGAGTGAATTTACAATTCAAAAATAACCAAATGTGCAGAATTGTAAAATAGAGATAGAAGAATTGAAAAATAGGGATATTAAATTAAAATTTAGGGAAAAAGAAAATCAAGAAGGCTCTAATAGAACATGTGAAGGGAACTATGTGTACTGGACAACAACAGAACAATAATGCAGAACCAAGATCTATTGATTATTAGCCAACAGAATGTAGCCGATATAAACTAGTATGAATACAATTAAAGGAATTGAAAGTAGAGAATAATAAAACAAGATTTACCTATTTCGGTCTCATGGGGACCTATATTCACTGCAAAAAAAACCACCCACACACACTTTGTTTAATGCTCAAACAAAATGGAACCAGATTACAAAATACAGGAATGCATGACTAATAGAAAGAAGAAAATACATAAGAAAGAAGCAAAATACTGAACAAATCTACTAGGAATGAAGGATTTAGAAAATGAAATCCAATAATCAAATAAAATGGGGTTAGAGAAACACTTAAAACACCATACAATGGTCTGACCATTCAAATCTCTTCAAGTGATGATAACATCGATCCTAATGCTTCAATTGAACTTGTTGTAGGAGGATATCGCCAGATCTGGATTTGCGGTGTTCATATTAAAATAGTGACCACACGTCTTCCTAAGGAAGGAATCCGATGAATAAGTCCACTAAGAACTATGTGGTAGGGGTGTGTATAGAGCTTGGAAATCCCAAGAATTAAGTCCTCTGATGAGGAAAAACCACCATATAGAGTAAACCCAGAGCCGAAGTGAGTAGTAGATTCGCAATGACAGGAGAGAAAAAAATTTCTTAATCACAAAAAAATGGACCTTCCAGAGGACTTCATCGTCCCCCCCACCATGACCCTTTGAGTGTAAAAACATAGCCACTTAGAGAACACCATGAAGAAGAACCCAAAATATACTTTCCATCAGTTTTCAAAACTGCACAAATTAAGATGATGGTAGAGATTAAATGGGAAGTGACCAAGATGAATGAACAGTAATCAAAGTTGAGATAACAGGTTTAGGCCCACTGGAAACTGACAGATGGATCGTGCTATAACAATCGATCCAAAGACAAAATCCCATTCAAAAGAGTAGACCCAGTTAAAAATACGCATATCCAGTATAAAAAATGAGAACATTAATGATAATAATAAACTTCATTCATGCATTAAAAATAAAATTAGAATGTAAAGAATAATATGAGATAAAATTTCAAAATGAAAAAAGAATATTTAACACACAAATTTTAAAAACAGCATAACAATTGGTTCCGATCACGATTATAATCAAGCCACATTGCCAAAAAAACAACACCATGGTCGTATTCTTCTTTTAAAACAGTGGAATTGGAGTTTAAAATCATATTCAACCTTTGTATTTGGGTTTCATTTTTTTTATAAATTGATGATAAAAATGTTCAAAGAACTTATTTTTCATGCCGGTTTTATTAAAACCGATGGGAAAAATAAAAAATATTTTATTTTCGGCATCAGTGTTATATAAAACTAGTGACCAAAATAAAAATAAAAATTATTTTAATGTCGGTTTTATTAAAAACTAATGTTAAAAAGCTTTTTAAAAACACCCAACCATGGAACCCTTACTTTGTATGTCACTCATTCTTTCTTTCTATCAACCTAAAACGATCCGATGGTTACCATAACCCTTGAGAGAGAGTTTGTGATTGTGTTTTATCTCGTTGAATTATATTTTTATGATTCCTGATCATCAATCATTAATCTTTCACAATTCAGATTTATATTTCATCTCTATAACCCCTAAACGATCGATTGGAACTTGAATCATATGTTTTTACATTCTTTTATATTTTTCATTGTTTTTTAAATTTTATAATTGATCTTTTGAGTGTTTTTCTTTCCAACATCAAGATACATATATTACAGTCAACCCGCACCCAAATCAGTGGTTTTTTGTTGTTTATTCTTGTTCATTTTTTTGAAAATGTTTTAAATTTATGTTTTAGTGTTCTTTATGACATCAAATTCAAAGGATGATATCTATATTGATGATCCATATTTAAGTGTACAACATTGAAATTTGTAAGTGGTTTGTAAATGTATTTAGGATAAATTTTTTTAGTTATATATTTTATTGACTCATTCTCTTGTTTGTATGTATTTCACTTTTAATTATAATTTTTTGTTAAATTATGATCCATTATATAATTTTTTTATTTAGTGGTATTATCAAATGGATTTGTTCTATTTTATAACTAAGAGGAATATTGATTTCTCTTCTAATGAATCTAGGTAGAACGCAGTGATGTTGTTTGATAGCTGTTTAAAATAATCTATGTAAACTTGACAAAAATATCATTATTCTTTACCATGGTCATCAAGAAATGTTTATAATTAGTTATTTTTAAAAAATCTACCTAGCATAATTTATTTTTTATTTTATTTCAAATAATCATTGATCTCTCACCAGATCAAAAAAATTGTCATTAATTTTTTGTTTAAAATCTATCTTTATATATATATATTTTTAAATGTTTATATGTTATATATATATATATATATATTTGTATATATGTGTATATATATTAGTTGAAATTAGTTATATTTTTATTTTTTATTCTTAACAAATCATCTACTTTTGTATTAGTGACACGTCACACAAAATAAATACCTAAAGTAAATTGGTATTTATTTTATTCTTAATAATCGCTAATATTTCATGTATGAGTACTATTCATTTTTATTGTATGTTTTTAGGATTAAAATTTATCTGTATACATATATATATATATATATAAATGTTTATATGTTTTAATATATTGACTAAATTTATTATTATCTCAGGTATTGAATAGATTGAAATTGGATAAATTTACGATGAACCAGTAATGAATATGAAAAAGGCATTGATGATTTGTTGGAATTTACTAAAACAAATATTCAAAATACAGATATGATTTTTTCCATGTGTGAAGTGTTTGAATATGAAAAAGTTAAATTCTAGACAAATCAAGGATCATTTCATTTGCAATGGTTTAACCTTAATTATACATGTTGGATCTGGTATGGTAAAATCACCATAAATTCAACATCTAATGTTGATGAGAATATTAATGATGACACATAGGATCAGATTGAAGAATTAATTCATGATTTAGGTGTTGAAACCATTGAAGAAATAGAAAATTTTGAATGATTGTATGAAGATTATGGGAAACCATTATTCCCAGGTTGTAAATATATAGTGTTATCTGCAGTTTTGAGATTGGTTAACTTGAAAGAAAAAAATGGTTGGAGTGATAAATGATTCTCTAACATTCATGAGCTTTTAAAATAGGTAATTATAAAAGGCAACGAGCTTCCATATTCCAATTATGAGGTGATGAAAATATTATGCCCAATTGGATTGGGGATAAAAAGATACATGATTTCCCCAATGATTGTGTGTTCTATAGGAAAAAATATTAATTTTTATGAAATCATCCTACATTTGGAACATCATGCATTAAGATAGATGAAAAAGTCAATTCAAATTCATTCTCTGGTACTACCATCTAACCTCATGATAAATAAAATAGTTCCTCCCAATAACCCATTTGTATAATTCTAATAAATTAACTATAATTTATTATCAGACACCACAATCAAAGCTCCAGTTTAAGAAATTTGGTACCTTCCAATATTTCCACATTTGAAGCATTTATTTTCAAATTAAATTGATGCAAAAAGGTTAAGATGACAATCAAATTAACACATATCTAATGGTAAATTACATCACCCTATTGACTCATCATAATGTAAGAGATTTGAAAACCAATTTCTTGATTTTGGAAGTGAATTTAGAAATCTCAGAAGGCGAGTGAGTGGGTATAGATATAATGAAACCATATGAGAGCCAAAGTTGCTACCATAGTTTATGGCCTATTTTTTGGCATTTTATGACTTATCCCCATATATATGTATGAACAAAAAATATTTCATGATTTTCATGATGATTTCTGGTCCAAAATAGCGAGGAAACAATATTGTTGTTTATCTTTTACCATTTATTTTTGATTTGAAACATATATGGGAGGCAAGTGTTAATGTTTTTTATGCATACAAGAAAGAGTATTTTATTTTATGTGCTATGATAATTTTCAGTATAAATGAAATTACAATATATGGAAACTTATCTATATATAGTGTTTAGGAACATTATGAATGTCCATTTTATGAAGAAGAGACTTCATATTATCAATTATAGAATGGAATAAGGACAATGTACATGAGACATGAAAGATTTTTGTGAATTGATCATCCTTATCATAGATTGAAAAATTCCTTTAACGGTTTATAGGAATACAATATTCCACCACAACCATTTTTAGTTGAAGAATATTAAAAAAGGGTGGAAAATATTGATTCGAAATTTTGAAAGAAAAGTAGTTATTGGTTTTCAACAAAATATCTGGTGAAACATTCTATTTTTTTGAACTACCTTATTAGTGATTTTTAGAGATAAAAAAACACAGATGTTATGCATGTTGAGAATAATATATGTGACAATAATTTTGAAGCTTTATTGGACATAAAAGGAAAGACACAAGATGGATTGAATTCTATATTGGACTTGATAGCAAGGAGAATAAGTTTGGAGTTAGCTCCCACTATAAAAGGAAACCGAACATATTTAACTTTGGCCTATCACACATTAAGAAATAATGAGAATTTGAATTTTTGTTAGTGTCTATATGGTATAAAAGTACCCAGTGGATATTCCCCAAATGTGAATAATTTTTTCTCAGTGAATGATTGAAAATTAATTGGTATGAAATCTCATGACTCACATGTATTGATGCAACAACTGCTACCAGTCGCACTGCATGGTATATTGTCGTCAGTTGTCAGAAAGTCTATCATCAGGTTATGCAAGTTTTTCAAATCCATTTTTATCAAAGTTATCAGTCCAGATTTTTTAGATGATTTGGATAATGAAGCTTCTATTATACTTTATCAACCTGAAATTTATTTTCTACATATATTTTTTGATATAATGGTTAATCTGGTGATTCATCTAGTTCATGAGATAAGAATATGATGGCCTTCTTATTTATGTTGCATGTATCCTTTTAAATGGTATATAAAAATTTTAAAGAAAAATGTTAAAAAAATTTAACAACCAAAGGCATCTATTCTTTAAAAATATATATTGGAAGAGGTGATTGAGTTTTTTTACTAATTATTTGTATGAAGTGGACAATATTAGTCTCTCTATATATCGACATTTGATTGTTGACAGTGAAGGTATATGGATTCAAGTAATAAAGATAAAGTTCATTCCACATGATGAGTGATGAAGACACAATTATATATTTTGAACAACACAGATGATATCCCATCATATATATAATCACATATTTTTGAATTAAAGAGACGATATCCAAAAAGAAATGAAAAGTGGTTGATGATTGAGAATAAAAAGACATTTGTTTCATGGTATAAAGAGGAAGTGATAAAAGATATATCGACATTAGAAATGTTGAAATGGTTAGTAGGGGGACCATAAATTAATGTGATAACATGGACTAGTTTTGATATTAATGGGTACACATTTTACAAAAAAAATATGGATGAAAAGAGTACCTTTCAAAATAATAGTGTGATGGTTATCGCTGAAGCTGTACATTTTCCAAGTGAAAAAAATAAAAACCCAATTTTTCCTTTATTGACATATTTTGGAGTTTGTAAGATATATGGGAAATTGATAATAAAAAATTTTGAATCACTGTATTTAATTGTAATTGGGTTGATAGCAATAGTGGTGTGAAACATGATGATTGTGGATTTACAATGGTTGATTTGAAATGATTTAATTATAATGAAGAACCATTTATCATGGAGACGCATTAAATGAATATATTTTATCTCATTCATCCATCAAATGAACAGTGGTCCATCATTTTTTATGGAAAATGATACCATTTGGGTGATGAGAGTGATACAGATTATGTTATTGATTTACATGAGTCTTATTCATCTATTATGCGATATATGGAAGATTACAGTTACTACAAGGAAAATATAGTGCATGAAAAATGTAATGAACATGATGAAGGAATACAAAAAAACACTAAATTAGTCACCTATTTTTTGGTAATTATTTATATTTTATTTCGTTTTTTTGAAACATACAAATGTGTGCCTCTTCTTTTAATTATCTTTGTCGTCCTTGTTTCTATTTTTTCATATTGTTAAATATTCAGTAATATACTTATATAATGAAAGAAAATTTTTAATTTTTAATTTTCTTGTAGGACTACTGATGC
Organism: Viscum album; assembly: GCA_963277665.1. Lineage (NCBI taxonomy): Eukaryota > Viridiplantae > Streptophyta > Magnoliopsida > Santalales > Viscaceae > Viscum > Viscum album. Next base: position 1,872,218,472 of record OY728150.1, on the reverse strand, counting down.
ATCCTTAGTGGAGGAGACTTCTTCTGTTACTAAAGAGAAATCAAGTTCGCAAGTTGGTAAATATGGTATTACAGAGTTACCAAAAATGTCACATTCTCATGGAGATGAGAGATTTTATATTATTTTTGATGATATTAATAATGTAATGGTACACAATGGAGTTAAGTTTATCAGTTATATATCATTGTAGAGCCATTTTAGGATTAATATGTTATATCACGATGGGAGGTCTGTGGATAGGATGGAAAAACAATATCTTTGGTAGTCCATGAAGGTAAAATATCTTAATTGATTTTTTTTATCTAATTTTATGAATATTATATATTTTAAATGACATATATAATTTATTAAATTACAGATAAAATTCAATTTTGAGGAAACAAAATAAATTATGAAAAATAGATTTTTTAGTGGTGGTTTGATGGAGAGATTTTACAACAAAACTGACAAGAAATTATGTTTTTTAAAAGAAAAAGTTTGAAAACTATGCCTTAAGTATCAGTTTATAGATGCTGATACATGAACGAAATTTATTAATAACTGCCATTTAAAAAAAAATTAGGTATGATAATTATTTTATAGTGTAATTTTTTTTATATATTTATATAATTATTTATTAGTTTATTTTTATATAACATGCCTCTAAGATATCTCATCAAGATATATAGCATAAAAATATATACCCTCATACTTTATCGTGTGGGGGGTGTCTGTTATTGGATCAGAAAATGATTTAAGAAAAATTTGATGCATTAAGAGATCGATCCAGTAGTGGTTCAGAATAGGTCCAGTTTGGTCCTTTATCTCCCCCCCACTAACCATGAAAAATGGAAACAAGTGAGAAGAAGTAAAAATGAAAGTATCTTATAAGGGAATCTAAAGAAGTACCTAATAAAATTTTAAGTAAATATTATTTATTTTTCATGAATTTTTCTATTTTATAAATTATAAACATTAATATAACTTATTCATTTTTCATTTTAGGATGAACTTCAAGAGAAAGTGTCACAAGGTTCTTTTATCCCTGAGGGTTGGAGGGACATCCTAGCCACTGGTTTTGTGAAGGTAGAACACCATAACCATGTTAGAGGTTATCAGGAAGGTGTTAGTATTTTTTATGTTTTTATTTGGAGTAAGAAATCAAGAGACCTAGAAATATAATCCTAAAAAGCCGTGTTGAACGATATGAAAGAGTCTATAGGTGATCAAATTCAAGTAGTTGTGTAGAAGGATTTATTAGATCAGTTGAAAAGATATTCATAGTCTTCACATCCTTCCTAGCCTTCCCAGCCTACTCATTCGGTTGTGTAGCCTCTATTTCCATCCCAATCGGACTACCTTTCCCATTATGCCTACTTTGATCCTCCACCTCGTCGCTCGGACTAAGATGTATACTGGGTGTTTTTTTCTAGAGATCCTTATATAAATATTATTGCGTTAGGACTTGTGAAGTTTTTGGGGGATTCCGTACATCACCAGCCAATGCATATGGGTCAGGTTAGAGTATCAGTACTTGATATTATTTATCCTTATTCTCTAATACCATTTCATACAGAAGAGATTACCCAGTTAGGGGATTGTCTAGGTCATTTTTTACTTTTCCCAAATAGTCTTCTTAATTATATTTCAAATTAGGTATGTATTTTTTTGAAATATTAATTACACATTATTGAAAATTACTTGTTAGGATTTCTAAATTTTAAATTGTATTGGATTATTTGAAAGCAAAATAAATTGCACAATTGAAACAAAACATTCAAGAACAATCGACTGTATATACTTCTAATATTTCTAATGGGATACATAGAATATCTGAGGCTTCTTATTCCTTAAATAATATCTATGATTTTATGATAACATCTAATATATATAGAATATATTATCCATTGAAATTACACAAAGATGCTATCATGGATCTAGTTGATTTTTAAGAGCTCGACCTGAATGTGTTGCAGTTTTTTTCCATTTAAGTAAATTGATGTTTGATTTTTTATTTCTTTAATAAAATATGGTTTAAATTTAGTAACTATATTTTCTTTCTAAATTAGGTATCTACACATTCTTCTTATACAAAATGACAGCACAAGAATTTACAGTTTTATAGATCCAAAATACATTTCCATGGAAGTGAAATATGTGAAGAATCCAAATATAGTTGTATATATATGTGTGATATTATCACATACGGAGATGGGATGCTGGTTTTTGATATTTCTTGATAAGTGTGAACATAAACATAATTATGAACTAATGATTATTGTAATGTCATTAATTGTTATATTTTTTTGTATTTTTGGGGGCATTGAATGTTAGGCGTATTTTTCACAAGTGAATGCACCTTATATTGGGTTTTCTATTTATTAGAGAGTGTTGTAATAGATTTTCCACCTTATTAGATAGGAAAGTATTTTTTTATAATCTCATTATGTTTAATTATAATTGATTATTCATGTATTATTAATTCTTATATATGAAAATTAAATTCATTGGAAACAATTTATCAAAGAACACATGTCGATTAAGAAACCAAATGTTATCCAATATGTGGAAGTAAAGGTAGTTATTTTATATATTAGGTATTTTTATAATTATTTGATATATATATATATATATATTTTTTATTGTCAAGTTAATATTTTATAACCATAGTGTCATCCTCAACAAGGACATGTTGAATGTGGTTATTATAATATAAGATTTATGTACGAGATAATCACAACTAGGATAACTACTAATTTGATAAGGTTAGTTATATTAATTTTTTTATATTTTCTATCATAGTATTAAATTTTTTAATCTCATATCAATAAGTGTTATTGTAGAAATTCAATGATGACAATTATTATACCGAAACTGAACTTACCAATCTTTATTTTTTTTTGCGATCTATTTGTTAAGTCAAATTATGAGTTGAGGAATTTATATTCTAATGTTTATGAATAATATTAGATTTTTATGACAACATGTGTCCAAAAAAATAATTCTTTTATTAGGTTTTTTAATATAATGATATCAAATGAATTATTCAACAATAACCAACAATAATCATGTTGTAAATTTATGGTATGAATATTTTAATTCTACTTTATAATAAAAATGAATGGATAGTTTTTTTTTGTTAAATAGAAAATAGTATTTAAGTTTTTATAGATTTTTAGTATGTGATAATTTTTGATTGATTTCTATAAACTGTGTTTTTATTATAGGGATTCTGATTATTTTGGAAGTGTAATATTCTGATTTTTTTTTAAAAAATTAACTTTAAATGTCAGTTTTCATAAAAACGGATATCAAAACATTTTAAAAAAATGCCTTATTTTTGGAATCAGTTTTAATGAAAATAAATTCCAAAAAAAAATTTGTCTGTGGTTTTTTGCATCAGTTAATAAAAAACTGACGCAGAAAACAAGCCTTTGGTCAATTTTCCGCGTCCATTTTGATTCTAACCGATGAGAAACATTGGTCTTCGTCGTCAATTTATTTGTAAACCTGACAATGAAAACAAAGTCCAACAACAATTTTTTTATCAGTTTTTAAAAAAATATGTTGAAAAGATTATTTCTTACATCTCCTTTATAGACATCAGTTAAAACCCAATGTCAAAAATGAAAAACAGCCAACATTAAATCCTACTTTTACACTATTTTATGGAACAACCTGATACAAATACAAAACCGGATTCATCAGTGTTAGAAATTAGAATAATTTATGATATTACTCACACTAATGTTCCATTCATCTTAATTTTTCATTTAAAATCTTCAGCTTTTGTGCCATTGTTTCATCTCATTTAGATCCAAGTTCTTCCTAGGTCATTTCTGGATTCATTGTGCATAAATAAACAATAGGTTTGGAAATAGCAGACACCCCCTCGACATCGTGCTTCCTCCCTTTTTAAATAAGGATATTGAGCTACGTGTTTTCTATATACTAAAAATTTTCACAAGTAATTCATTTATGTAATAAAATTCAACAAATCCCTTTGTTAGATTTTGTTTAAAACTGGGTATGTGAATGGATTTTAGAAATTGATATATGATAACAACTTAAAATTCACATATAAAAGAAGCACTTCAAATAAAATATAATTAAATAAAATAAATATTTTGTAAAAACAATAAAAAATTAAAAAATTAAAAACAAACTACATAAAATAAATAAATAAATAAGTGATTAACATAATTTAGAAATGATAAAAATTTATAAAAGAAATTAATTATAATTAAATTATATCATCTATTAAATTTTTTAATGAATACAATTATATGTTAAACTTCAATTAATTAATTAATTTATTTACACTAAAGACTAAAAATGTGAAATAATTTAAACACATTGGAAAATGTTTTTTATCAAAATAAAAAAAATTTATTTCATTAAAATGAAGAAAAAATTAATTCAATAAATGACTGAATATTGAAAAACTGAAATATTATACAAGTAAACAGTCTTAATTTTTGATAAATTTTATTGATTTACAAGATTCACTATAAACTGACCATAAAAAATAATCATAAATTGACTTATTTTGACATTGAATTTCAAAAAATAGTATAAGAAACAATGTGAGAAAACCCAATAAATAATTTACACATCAATACAATTAAGTATATATTTTATGGTCACCATTCATATAAATAACCTTTTTTGGTTTCTAGTTGGGTTATGGGGATTAATATGGAAAATATTAGATTGAAGATTAGAGTTATAGTGGATTCAGTGCCCCAGTTTTCTTTTGAGTATTTAATTTGGTGACTTTATTTATACTGACTGACATGCAAGGAAAAATAGTACCATTAATTTTATATTATATGATAGAGTTTTTTGGTGGTTGTTGGTCTTCTCTATTGGTCATTTTCATATATTGAGGTAAAGGCCTCCCTTTTGAGTGTCTTACACCCTCAATTGTAATCTCCATCTTAGAGGCCTACTATATGCGGGACTCAGGGGTAAATCCAATTCAATGCGGTCCTCAGAGTGGTAATAGTGGAGGTGGTGGTGATGGGGGGTGTTGGTGACACTCCAACATTTTAGCGTCACCATAATCAAATAATAATAAAAATTATTTAAATATAATTTATCAAAGTCAGCTATCAAACTATATATAATAATTATAATTTATCAAAAGAAATCAAGTAATTCCATTAACTTCTTACTGGGGAGTCGATGGATTCTCAAAGCGGTGATGAGACGTGTGGTGATGATGAGAAATGATAAGGTGGATTTTGATGAAAGTTGTCTTCCCGGATGGTTTCGGGGGGGGGGGGGTGATAGTGGCTTATGAAAGTAGGTGACGTGTATGGATGAAATGTGTGCGGTGGGTGAAGTGTTGGACAAGTTCAGAGGAACATATGGACCCATGGGCCTCTTGTATTGAGATAAAAAAATCTACTAGGGCTTCATTGGTCATGTAATGAGATACCCCTATGGGAAATAACACTACTACAAAATGCAGCTTTAATACCGCCAATATTTATTAGAGGTATAAAAATGCATTGAGAAAGTCTATCTTTATTAGTGTTTTTTATTTAGCACTGATAAAATGTCACCTTTATCAACACTTTATTTTTGTGCTGATAAAAGTTACCCTTTATCAGTGCTTTATTTTTTGTGCAGATAAAAAGTACCTTTTATGAGCACTAAAAATTAAGCACTGATAAATGGAAACCTTTATTAATGCTTTATTAGGGCCGATAAAGGTCCATAATAAAATTTAATAATTAGACAAATAAAATTGAATTTTTTTATAGATTTATTAATTAAATAATTATTATTAAAAATGAATAAATTAAATATACAGATATATAAATTTTAAAAATTAATAAATATTATATAATAAATATATAGATATGTAAAATTAATAAAATTAAATAATCAAACAAATAAAAATTTAAAGTGAGTAAATTAAGAAAAAATTTAAATATTTTATTAATTAAATAATTATTTTTAAAAATGAATAAATTTAATATAAATATATATAGATTATAAAAATTTATAAATAATATATATGAAATGAAGATATATAAAATAATATATAATTAAACAAAAAAATTAAAAATGAATAAATTACAAAATTATTTAAATATTTATTAATGAGACAATTATTAATAAAAATGAATACGTATGATATATATATATATATATATATTAATTATAAATAGTAACAAATAATATATATTAAATATATATATATATAATAAATAAAGTGTTAATTAAAAACATATTATTGTCTTATAAATTTTTAATGTTATTTGATTTTTTAATTTAACATATATCAAATGTCATGTGTTACATTGATTTCATATATATATATATATATATATATGTGTGTGTGTGTGTGTGTGTGTAATTAATGTAGTTTCATATTGAAACACACACACAAATATATTTACACAATATATTAAAATACATACACCTAATATTTATGCAATTTAATCAAATTTTATTATATTTTAAAATTTCATTATTACATGATATATTTAATATATTATGTTTTTAATATGTAAATTTTATTTATTTATTTTTAATACTATTACATTTAGGGCATTCATTTTTAGTATTTTTTTTTATTTATTTTATTCTTTAATTTGATCATTTTCTATTATTTATTTATATTTATTTATTTACTATGTTTTAGTATTTTCAATAAGTATTCATCCTGGTTCAATATATATATATATATACATTTTTAAAAATATATTTTGAATTAATAAAACTTATCCATTTTTTCAATATTTTTAAAGTGTACTCATTTTGAATTATTCAATTTCACTCATTTTTAAAATGCATATATTTAATATTATATATCCACTAATAATGCTAAAAATATATTTGTCCATAAATATTTATAAAAAATATATTTATAAATTTATATTTATTATATCTATAATGTTATAAATTAATAGTTATTATAAAAAAGTAATTATTATTTTTTAAATTATTATTAATATAATTTTAAATACATAATTATATATATTTAGCAATTATAAAATTATAATAAACTTATTTAAATACATCCTTTATCAGTGAAAAAAAATTGTTAAAATAATATTTACCGGTGGTAAAATATCAATGCTGGTAAAGTTGTTTTTTATTAGTGCTTTTTAGCACTGATAAAAGGTATATTTTTCAATGATTTTCTAAAAGCACTGTTAAAAGTGTTCCTGATCTATTTAGAAAAACCCTAACTTGTACTCAGTCAGTCATGATTCTCAATCTCTCAGGGAACTCCTCTACTTTCAGTGTGACACCTCTACGTTCCCTCAGACGAATCAAGGCTAGAATCTAATGTATGTTATTTTCTACTTTTCCTATTTCTTTTTTTGATCTTTTTGGTTCCATTTTTTTTGTTTTGAATTTTGTGTTGTCCTTAACCATGAAGAACCCTATATCTCTTAACACTTCCATTATCGACACCAATCCTCTAGGTTCATGTAACGATCATAAAGATGTACCATGATATTAGTCACTAGTTTTTGTGGCCTGTAATGATGAAATGAATCATATTATTCATCCCTAAATTGTTTAAATATAATATAGTAAAGTAAAAATACAAAAAATAGTATTTTAATACATTCATTTCTTATTAATAAATTGGATGAAATCATGGTGAATTTTTTGACCAGTTTTTCAAGACCAACTAAATAGAAAGACAAAGTGTGGGGGATATTGGATCACCTAACAAAGATAAAAAACTTATGCCATATTGAATAGGCTTCATTAGTTGATGAAATCAATTAATTATATGTCAAAGAGATAATAATGCTTCCAGGTGTCCCATCTAGTGTTGTATTTGATTGGGATATGATGTTTTCATCTGTGTAATAACAAGGAAATTAATTTTCATTAATGTTATGGGTGAAATTTTGTACTTCCATTATTCCAAAGACTAATAGTCATTCTAATCAGACTATCTTGATATTTAAAGATATTATTTGAGCCTTAATTCATCACATCAATGGCTCTTGGAAGGATTAACTTTCCTTGTTAAAATTATCTTATAAAAAAAGTTATCAATTTTTTATCCATATGGATCCATTTGAAGAATTATATTAAATACATTTTCACTCTCCTTTATGTTGGATAAAGATAAAATAATCTCTTAAGAATATCCCTAGTATTTTCCAAGAAATAATACACCCAGTTATGTTAATTCAATTTTTTTTTGAAATTACTCAATGTCAACCAATGTCCAATAGTAACCATTAGAGGTGACCCATTTAATTTAATGTTAACGGACATGTGATTATTTATGTTTCCTTGAGATTGGGTCACGATTGTATTAGAAACAAGAGGAAATTGACCATGAAATACACCAAACATTTTAAAACTTTTGGAAAAGTCAATGAAATTTCTTAACAGCTATCCTTACACATATGAAAAACAATAGTTGAATCTATTCACTCAAGAATCTGGTTAAATATTACTAAGTATAAAATTCTTGAGGCTATGGAGGTTTTAAATTCCCCATGTGATCTAACCATGTAATCCACTTTTTTTAGTATCTTAGTCTCACATTAGGTGTATTTTCTGTTAATGTGGAGTTAAAAGAGGGGTTCAAGAATTTTATTGGAGAGAGTGGTGAAGATATTGAGGTACCCTTGAATGGTAGGCACTGAGTTTCTAATGGAATGGAACCAGGTACATATTGAAAGGAAAGTGTAAGTAGGGCCACTATTTACACAACCAAGAACCCAGTGGCCTAATATTATATATATGGTGGTAATTTTGATATCTAATTAGTATTGGGGGTTTTGGATCTTTTTAATCATAATAAAATTTTATATGAAGTAAAATATGGCTCAATAACATGTTTTCAGGTTAAAAATGGCTACTAGTTTTTCATTCCGGTAGTTTATCTTGAATTATGTCTTGTTTTGGTTTGAGTTTTTGTGAATAACCATTTAAAATTAAATTTTTTTTGAAAATAAAAATGATTTCATTCAAATAGACTCGAATTAGAAAAAAATGAGTTTTAAAAGAAATTTTTTTGGATTGAAAATTTGGTATATTATTGGGTTTGGTGATAAAGTGGTAGGTGTAACCCTCAGTATTTCTTATGATCATTTTCATATATGTTTCTACGTGTGTAATTGATTCTAAACTTGATTTTATGATTTATGTGTTATTTAGAATACGCCACCCAGATTGGTCCCCAAATATTCTAGTGTGTCTTTCACTATTTATAGTTCTCTTTAGTTGATGCCCATATTAAATGGAAATCGAGGTTTTTTAGAGGTAGGGAAGTGTCTTGAGGAAGTTGAGCATATCTTCAGAGTTTCGAGAACCCCCAGAGCAATTAGAGTTCATACTATTCTGGGTGTGCTTCGGGGTCCACCATTGGAGTAATGGGAGTCTTCCCCCCACCAATGATGCATGTTGGGATGCAGTTGGAAGTTTTTAAGTTTATATTTTTCTGATTGTTTATACCAAAGGTGGTGAAGATAAAGAAATTTTAATAACTCATGAGTGTATGAAAAGGTCAGCAGACAGTGAAGGCTTATGTTGAACACTTCGAAGAGTAGGTTTCCTTTTCTCTGATGGTTTGTCTTAGGGTCTGTTGAAAGATTATCTTTTCATTGGGGGTCTTTATCCAGTGATAAAGGAGTGTGTCCTATTATCCAAGGATATCCATTTTGAGAATTTTTTTGAGGAAGTTTCTTGGGATGATTTTTTGTGAAAAAAGCATACTACACATTGTCTCAATTATTGTCTTTCTTGTTAGGGTAAAGACATTCAATGTTTTCTCAGTTTTGTGTGTGTCTATAGTATGTTCTTATTTCATTATAAAAGTACGATGAAATAATCCTATCATAGTTCAAATGTTTTTTTGTGAATGTGAACCTTTAATTGAAGAAATAGGTCGATAGATACATGTAATTTTTCACACATAGGAAAATGTTCCAAATGTCATTTGAGAAGTGTAGAAATAAATCTCACATCAATCCGATGTATAGTGTGACCACTATGAATCAATGTGTCATGCCTTTTTAATAATTGGACACACATCAAAAAAAACATAGTCATATTATTTTGAAACTTTAGTAAAATGATCTATAAGTGATTTGAGACATGAATGAATCAGTCACAACTTAATTTGACGCATGGTGTGACTGATATGACTCCAAATGAGTGTTTTTATTAAAAATTGACAATAATATTAGTAAAAGGCCAACTAACCTACTCCAAACTAATAAAATGCATTAAAATTGTTTAAATACTTTAAGAAAATGGTCAATAATTCATTTTTGATGTGTAGGAATCAACCACACCTCAATCTGATACACAATGTGATCAGTATGTGTCCAAGTGCATGGTTCAATTTTAAAATGATATTTTAGTAAAAAAGACAAGTGACTTAATCAAAACTAAGAAAAAACATTCATATTGATTTTATACTTTAGGAAAATTATCCATATGTCATTTTAGATGTGTAATATTTAGCTACACCTTAACCTGACACATGGTCTGACCGGTATGACTCAAAGTGCATTTTTTTATTTAAAATTGTACTCAATTTGAGTCAAATGGACAACTATCCCAGTCAAAACTAAGAAAAAACAATTGTATTGTTTTGATAATTTTTAAAAACGACCCAAAAGTCATTTTTTATGTGATGGAATCATCCACCCCTCAATCCGATACACGATGTGCCTAGTATGACTCAATGTGTATGTTATTTGTTTAAAATTGTCATTTTAGTTCAAAAAGTGACACTCAATAAAACCAATCAAACACCCTCATATATTCATGATATTTTATAAAAATGATTATTAATTCATTTATGATGTTTATGAATCTATTTCACATCAGTTAGATACCCGATGTGACCAAAATGAATCAAAAGTGTGTGTTTCTAGTTTAAAATTACATTTTAGTAAAAAAGACAACTAACATACTCAAAACTGATAAAACACATTTCGATCATTTTTATACTTTAGTATAGGGATCCATGATCCATTTTAGTGGTTTTGGAATCAATCATACCTAAACATGATGCATGGTGTGATCGATATTACTCAATGTGTGTCTTTTTTATTAAAATTCACATCAATTTTAATAAAATTAAGACTTTCTGTTAATTTATTTCTATATATTATTACTAAAAGAAGAATCTTTTCCATATATAGGTGTATTATTTTTCTCAAGTAGGTGTGTTTTTTTCGGCAATATCATGAGTCGGGTCCATATTAAAAGATAAAGGAACATTGATTTTTTTGAATGTATGTAATAATTTGTATTTATGTAATTGTATAAACCAATCTTTGAAATGTCTATAATATAGTATTTTTTCTTGTGTTTTGTTGTAAAATTCATTTAATTTAAATCGTGTATTGGGACTTGTTTTTTTTATATCTGGTGTGTTTCTGGTGCTATGGTGTGCCGTTACAACACATTGTAGTGGTGCCCTTTATCAGCACTTTTATAAGCGCTGATAAATAGTTCCTTTAGCGGTGCTAAATCATAGTGATGATATATTGTTTCTTTATCAATACATCTAAAAGTAATCATAAAGGTCCTATTTATCAAGGATTTTTTAGCACTGATAAAGAACACCTTTATCAATGCTGATAAATACTAGAGCTTTTAACCTCACTCATGTATTCATCACTTTTTTAGCGCTGAAAAAAAATCCATTTCTAGCACTATTAAGGGCCTATTTTGTAGTATTGTAATAAAGGGATTCTTTTGTTTCAATAATAAAGTGTGGGAACTTCCCCTACCTATTTATACAATCCATGAGATAAGGTAGAAGAGAGGAGGAAGAAGGAAATGAGAAAAAGTATGATTACCGAGCATTCAACTTGCGATCTCCACGAAGAATGAAGGTGAAGAAGAACATTGAAGGAGGGAGGATGGAATACCATATTTAATGGGTGTTCAACCATAATAGAAAAAAAATTGGTCTTTATTCTTATTTAAGAACTATTTAATGATAAAAATTTTAGGGGATAGATAAATATGACTATAAAATAATAACATTATGATATTACACCACATAACAATGATAATATCATAATTAAATTATGGTAACTGATATAGATTAATAAATGTTACAAAAAACACATAGTAATAATAATAATAAAAATAAAATTTTAAAAATAATTACAAATAGGATAAAAATAATTATCTATAATCTATCTAAGGAAACACAATTCTCAAAAATATAAAATATACTTCATCCATCAACAAAAGTATAATTTTAATGAATTAATTTCAAAAAAAATTCTATGTTAAATAAATTTAGAAAATAGATTAAATCAATTATTATGATTACTCACTACTTAGAGTAATTTAAAATGATAATTTAAATCTATTTTTAAGTTGTATAATCATAAAAATATAGATACTGATGAATGAAAAATTAAATTTCTACCAATATTTATTGGAATTAACATTAAAATATTTTATTAAAATAATTATTAAAATGTTGGTTTAATAAAAATATACTTTTATGCTCATTGAATAAGTATCAATGGGTTGGATATATAAAACTACATATATGATAGAACATATGGATGATGCATGAGGAATCATATCCATCCATTCTAAAAATTTAGAAAGATAATGAATCCTCTTTATATTTATTCCATGAAACACTTGGAAATATACCTTATTGGAGTTATCTATGTAAAAGTTTTTAACAGTTTACCAATAGATATGTTCTAACTTGACCAATGAATCCTTTTTCATTTATCTCTATAGATCTTCATTCCCAGGTTACTTCACCCATATCTTTCATTGGGAAGAATTTTCCCAGCCAAATATTTATAGAATGTAAATTTGGAAATAATTTCCAACGAAGAGTATGAAACTCTCATAAAATACCAACAATTTCAAAAAAATCCATGTAACCCACATGTATACATAATAATCATACAAATTCATAATGAAGCAAAACTCTTGGACTGCATCATCTAACCAGATGCTCCAACTCCATGAATCTTTCTTCAATATATAAATGGATAATTTTGAATTTTAGCCCTTATCATGCTCATTAATCACTTCAAAACCATGAGTTATATCATATACATTTACTTTAAAAAATTCTCATCAGGGAAAGAAATTTCGAAATCTATTTGAAATATAAGATAATCATAATGAGATACTATAAAAATAAATATCCAAATAAAATTTACCATCACAATTGGATAAAAGGTATTTTTATAGTTAATACCATGAATTTATGTATAATCGTTTATCACCAAGTGTTCTTTTTAAGTAGAAACTCTACCATATGTGTCAATTTTTAGGTGGGAATCCCAATTTCACCCTATGGGTTACACTCCTTTAGGTTTATCAATAAAGTTTTAAAATAAGTTAGTATACATAGTATTTTTCTCATCATTTGTGGTAATTAACCATTTTTATAAATAATAACTCAGAACAAACTATCTTTATGTAGTAGTTTAATCATATATGAAAATTACATTATCATAATTTTCTATATTAAAAAATATAAAACTTACAATATTGATGAATCTTTCCTGACATTAATGGTTCTTATGTAACCGGAATTGATTTTATTTCCAACATAAACTTTGAAGTCACTGATACTGCAATTTATATATTCCCTTTCAAGGAATATATAAAATTGACCACACACACTTTTTTCATAGTATAATTATAGAAGTAATATCATATAGTTTAGTTAGGGTAACTAATAAATAATGATTTTCAAATTTTTAGGTCAGGTTTATTAGAATCCAAACATCGTATGTCTGCTCCAAAATCCCACATCCTAATAAAATAAAAATTGGTATATTTCTAAGTTCATATCTCATATGGTGTCTTTAGGACTACATTAAGTGGATCTTGGTTATTTATAAATGAAAGCATTTTCATAGAATGTTCCCATAATGATATATGATGGTCAAAATTAATCATTATCAATCTAACCAAGTAAAAAAATTTATGATTCCTTCTCCAATACATCTCATTCCCCTATGGTGTTCTAGGAGAAGTGAGTTGTGAAAAATATCCTATATACCCTCAGTTGATCAATAAATTTCTAGATCACGTATTAACTACACAAATCTGACAGAAAAATGTTAATCCTTTTTCTTAGTTGACTTTTTTACTTCACTTTTTAATGCAATGAATTTTTAAAGTTTTCAAACATAAGTTCTATTGAAATTAAATAACTATATAGAATAAATTATTCAATGAAAGTTATAAAGTTCCTACAACAACCTCTTTATTTATTACTCATTCATTTATATACAACACTCAATATAAGATCCAATAGTCTACTAGCCTTCTCATGCATTCCATTAAAAGATTATTTATTTATTTTTCATAATAAAAAGATTCACTATTCTAAAATGATTCTTAATCAAGTGAGTTAAATAATCCTTATTTATGGATAATTTGAATTTTCATTCTTATTTATATGCCCATGGTGATAATTCTAAGGATATGTAGTGTTATATTCAATCTTGACCTTCTTATCTTGGTCATTATAGACAATATTATACATTCCCAAATAACATAAAACATTACATATATCCATAGTAATATAAATTATTTCCTTCATTTACATATAATAACTCTTATTCTTAATAATAAATGAAAATATTTTCTTATCCAAAGATGATATAGAATTTAATTTTATATTTATAGTTACAACATAGTAGTAGTTTTATAGATCTATAATTAATCAACTATGTGTTCTTAAATTATAAGTGTTGACTTACAATAAAGGAACTCTTACCCCATTTCCAACCAACATATCCACTTCACCATTAATTAGTTATCTTCTATTCATGAGTATTTATTTGTTAATATAAATTCATGGTCCACATCTAGTATCTAGTCACATAGAGTTCGGATTATTGAATTGATTTTTATCACAATCACGTTCAAATTCTTATAATTATTTACTTTGAGAACACTTCCAAAATTTACATAGCAATTTAAAAATTTATTATAGGCCATACCTATAAAATATCTCAAAATTATTCTCATGATGCATGCCTTTATCTACAAAGAAGACATATTTGTAGGCCATAATCATTCTTTATATCTTTTTATTATGGGAATTTAATGGAAATACTGCCACTAAAATTATAATAGGGCTCAAAGGTCTCTGGATATATTTATTTTCAAATATTCATGTTTTCAAGAATTTTATCAATGTAATTAAATAAAAGGTAATTTATTAGGTTATGGATGAATTATCCACCCAAAGGAAATGATAAATATGATGTTTATTATGAAAAATTTGGTTGGATGACTTCAATGGGAAAAAAGAAATAAAATGAATGGTGAGCTAATCCTAAATTCAAATAAAAGTATTGAAGGCGGATAAGTATTATCTATAATAGTTTTGAAGAAGTTGATAACATTAGAAGATAAGATGACCACTGAACCCTACTAGACATCTTGTAAAGTTATAACAAAAATAGATAAATAGGTTAAATTTCTGATGGAATAGACAGCTGAAATACAAGATTCTATATGTATAGTTTATAATATATTATTTTTTGTCTTATGTATTTAACCACTCATGGATGATAGTTTGTGAGGGAATAAGTAGATATGAAGATAAGATAGTCAAGGAGTTCTTAGAAATACACTATTTTGAGTATTTAATATGTTGTAAGATCATTAGAACGTGACTAAAGGGATTCAAATTATTTTTAATTACTACCATTTCTATTTTCACTGGTTTTGAAGTGATTTGAGGTTATTGGGAAGGCCCATAGTATATTTTAAAAATTTTATAATTCATTTGAATATATTCTATAATTTATGTACTCTAGAAGGAAATATAAAAATTGGAAAAGGGAATTATCCTATACGTATGTGATTTGAGCCTCACATAGGTAATTATAGCCCATGTAAGCTTATTTGACCCATCCCTTAAGATGAAAAATTTGAAAAGGAAATTAACCAATGTGTCCAACATGATAGATATTTCGTCTATGTGGAATATATTTTATATCACAAAATAAAATTCACCTTTCTAGATGAGATTTTTCCTCAGGTACGAATTTTGAGTTGGTTGAAAATATGAAAAAAGAAAAATTCATTTGGTGAATAAAAGTTCCACTACCAATAAGGTAATTTTTTCCCACATAGGATATTTGTCCAACACATTATTAAATTATTCTATATGTATGAGATTTGAGTTAGTGTATGAGATTTGATATTGATTCACTTCGAAAAATATTGAGTTGATAGGAAATTGTTTTAATCCCATATGATATTTCAATACACAAATGATATTTGACATAGAGAACTTTTAGGAATTTAGTTGAAAAGGAAAATATAATATGGTGTATAATATTTGGCAGGTAAATAATTTTGAAAACCTCCATACAAGAAAAATTATACTTCTAGAATTATGATATTCTAAAGAATGATAAATCTATTGATGATACTTTTTTATTAAATATTAAAAGCATCATGAAGCTTTGTATAGCCATGATATAATCTTTAGAAACTGATATTCAGTATTTTTATGTTAAATATCAATGTGAGGAATATATTAAACATATTTAGTTGATTTGAAATGAATTTACAAGAATTTTTATAATAATGAAGATGAATTGACATCCAATATCAATTTTTTTGTCAAATCATAATTCATTTATCATGTGAGCTATTTGAGATGAAGGAATAAAAAATAGTGTAGAGTTCTTACTAATATGTAGAAACTCTAGATAAGTTCTATAAATATATTCATGTGAAGATCTAGTATTACAAGGGATATAGTTTACACAGAAAGCTATGTGTTATATGAACTTCATAAAGTGATATAGGTTGAAGTGAGGATTTTATGAGTGATATATTTTGAGTAGCATGAATCCAAGCCTGTTGAAGGATAAATGGAAAAATATAATCACCCATGTGAGTTGTATTAAATTATAATATTCTTGGATTACACTTTGAGTTTAATAAGAATTCAAAGGAAGATAATGGGAATCTACAAATGGTTATTTTATAATAACACATTTGGGTAGAGACTTCTCTTGTTAACAAGAATACAATTTTTTCTATTTTAAATGAAAGAATAAATTAAATGTTTCTACATATGCATGTGAGAAAGTGATAAGATAAATGAGGAAGAAATATATAATGGACCAGATGCTACTAATTTGTAATAAGAGACTAAGGTCACTCAGAGATTTAAAAAAATGTTCAAAAAACTAGAGCTCTCAAAAAAAAGAATAAGAAGAATTGCTGCATGTTATAGAAAAGAATGAAATCGATTCTATCTAAGTTAGAAATGATCATATAGGTATTGAAGAAGAAAATAATGATAGAAACAAACAAGATACAAATTTTTCTGTGCTAAAGAAGATGGAGTAAAATGACGATCAAACCAACCAGATTATGTTGGTCAAAGTAGTGAGAAAGAGCAGAACCACATCTTCCAAAGTTCATCACCAAGAAAGAATCAGATGTTTTAGTTCATTTTATAAAATCTTGGTAATAAGTACTTTGGATTATATAATTTCAAAGTGAGTGTATGAATCCAATGAATAGATATGGGAGAACTAGGAAATTTTCATATTACTAAAGACCAAGACACATGTGAATTTGTTGATGTCTTTTAGGAAGTTAAAGTTTCACTATTATGAGAGAAAATCATACTTTAAGAGTTATATAAAATCCTTGAGTAGTACAGTCGATCTATATCATAAGGATATAAGAATGATGAATACCAATAGGGGCTGGAGATTGTGGGATGCATTATAATGATCCATTCACTTGTATAATATTGTGGGGACTCTTCACTTGGGTGATATTTTTATCAAACATGTGTAGTATTATATGAAATTGGTTTTAGGATAATACTTATCCAATCAATTCTACTAGATATTAAAATATTTTTAGAGAATCTATGTATCCATAGGTTTTTTACATGGAAATGAATAAGTTTCCCACATTCAGGTCAATCCTTGTAAAAAAAATATTCTGTATTTACTTTTAGTATTTTTATTACATATCAGATTATGGTAGGGTTATCAAAAAGAGATAAATTTACAACCTAATAAGTTATATAAAATAGAATCAAATGAGGGTTTAATTTAATTACAGAAGAATTTGTTTTTTAAGAAAATATTTTATAACACCTTACTCTCCACCCCCTCTCATGTGTGCCTTTAATAATCCAATGGGCACAAAAAGTTGCATCACAACCTAAGTTACCTATGAAGGGGTTTGTATTTCATATCAAAACTAAAATCAAAAGTACAATGTCCCCTCTCATAAGTTTTAATTTTTTCACAGTTTTATTTACTTAGATATATGAAGTATAGATTTTAGATTAGTTCAGAAGAGCCTCAATTATAACTTTTTTATCCATCCTTATTAAGACCGGTCTGGACGTCTCAATAGTATCCTTGAAAATAATAAAAAAACAAGATATAATATAAAAGTGTTAAATAATAAGGATGAGATATCATTAGCTAAATGTAATTACAATAGTGATCATCTATTAATTAAATCTGTTGAAGATTTTTCATCTAGTGAATATTTCTCATGTTGTAATGATAGTAGTATTGAATCTAATAAAGAACTATATCTTGATGTTAATGATATTTTGAATTTTTCACTGTTAAAATGGTTACATATATATTAAATTAATTAGAGGACTTAATGATGAAAATTCAAAGCTATAAGAATTCACTGATACAATGTGATAAGCATTGGAAAATAAGATGAGTTCTATTAACACTCTCACAATGGTTATAAAAGATAAGAAAGAAACATCCAAAATTTGAAATGAAAGTGTATATTTATTTTCACAATGAATTAAAAAATAGTTATTTTTGGGAAATATTTATTATAGAATGTTATTAAAGATGTGTTTGATGAATTAGATATAGTTCATAATGTATCAATGGATGTCAAGTTTTCCCATCTATAAGTCAAATTAAAATAGGTTAAAGAGTTAGATAAATATTTAATAGTGAAAAGAAAAATGAATGAGGATAAAATAAAAAAGGAGAGGAATATTTGGGAAGATTTCTTGATATCAGTTAGGAATGATAAGTATTCTCTCAACATTAAATGTATATTGATATAAGTGAAACTAATTTTTTTAAGAGGAATAACTTAGAAATTACCAATATCCTGAAAAGGGAACACCAACAAAAAATATATAAAAGGATTATTGATTCAAATAATACTAGGGATGGTGAAAAAATGACATTGAGATTATCTAGAGAACACTTAACCTCATGTTCATGGAAAAAATTATTTCATTATCACAAAAAATATGTTTAATCCATATTTTTTCAAATGTATGGGAGAATGTTTATATTCAATATAATGCAGTAAAGGGAGAAATATTTCAAACACAACCAATATTTCAGGGTAATAAGTTATAATATGCAATAAAGTACCCATATTCCCAATCCATTCCCAAAATAGTGGTGTTTTAGCATAACATGAGAAAGTGTTTGAAACTGGATATACTGTACCCAAAGAGAAATTAATAAGGATCATTAGAATACATAGGTGTATATAGAGATTTAGGTATAATTCTATTGATTTCATGAATAATACATCAATAAGTGTAAATAATAAAATCCATAAAAGGAGAAAAGATAGAACAAAGAAAAAATCCATCGAACATCATTTACAGAATAGAAGAAATCTATCAAGGAGAAATGGATTTGAGAATTTTAAGAAATTTTGTGGGGTTTGAAACATTATTGGTCACAACTATGATTAATGTTGGTACAAACTGTCTAGATGTCATACATTGACTGAATAATTTAATGAACCACCATAGACTGAGAATAAGGAAACATAATAAAGTGTTTATTCCTTGGGAGATAAATATATGAAGATTGTAGTTTAAAATACATTCCAAATAATTAAATATAGAAAGTTTATCAAGCTATCAATCTCATAGGGAATAGGTACTTCTATTAGGTCAAGAGAGGTCGTGCCATTGAAAATTTCAATATGGCCATGAATTTGAAAATAAAAGGTAGAAAAATAGAGTAATGAAAAGAGTTAATCCCCGTGAGATACAATAAGATTAGCATGGTGGTTGAAAATACTTATAAATAAGATCATGGGAATCCTAGAAAGAGAAATATAAAGGTTTATAATGATATATGAAGAAGTTCATACAAGGTAGCATAAGTATTGTGACCCTGCTTTTTCTTATATAACTTATTACATCATTTTATAGACAAACAACATAAAAGAATTACACAACCAGGATCCAAAGGTTTAGAATCATGGAAAAATTAGGACCATACATAACATTTACAAAATAAAACATAAAATATTATTTAATTCCCTTTTCTCAAGATTTTTATTGGCCCTTGAATTGTCCTTAGTACATGAGGTCACCTGAGGATATACATCAAAGAAAGGGTTGAGCTGAAAGCCTAGTAAAAGGATAGATAAGAACAAAACATAATATATCAGAGGGTGAGCATAATAATTATCATCATAACATAGGCATAAGATAATAATCATGAGAAGGAACATTATGAAAAGTCATGGAATGTGGCAATTCATAAAAATAAAACATCATGTCTTAGTGGTTATCTACCACGCATAGTTGTGAAGAAAGCTTGCATTATGTTCATGCATATTTCACTTTTTATAATTAGATACATCACATTAACCAATGCATAGCAGTGATATATAATTCCAGGAAAACCCATCCCATCATAAAATTTATATTGTACTATATAATTCTGTTTACACCTGTTACATCATAACATTTACATTATCATGCTTGCCACATAGAACGTATATCAAAATTGGATTTAAAAATAACCCATGGAATGGAATGTGTATAATTTCATAAAGAATATGTTTGTAAAAATTTTAGTTCCCAATATAAAAAGGGAATAATATTCTTGGTATTAATCATGATTTAAGAAGAAATAATAACATGAGAAGTAAAAGATTTATTTTTTTGAAAGAAATGTTCTTTTGGAAAAATATTTTCATTTTACATAAAACCATATTGGTAAAATTTATATCCTAAAAAATAAATATAATTATAAATAGATAATATATAAGTAATAATAAAGTAATATCCCTACTTAAATTGGGATGAAAGATATAAAACTCAAATAAAGAGAGTTGGACTCAAGAATTCCCCTTACCTTATGTATGAATGCTTTCTTCACTTTAATATCATGTATAATCAGATTAGATTCATTAAATAAAAAATACAGAACATTTTATAAATTAATATGATTCATTATAGTTTTATTGTGTTAATTAATGGGCTTTTATATGAGTTATAAGGTTTAATTTCATCATTCGGAAGTGTTCATTTTCTTATTTTTCATGATCGATTCACTTATATACATTAATGAAAGTTCATGTAAATGAGTATAAATATATATAATTGTTATTATATGTTATTAAATATATTATAAAATTTGTAAACGATTATATAATGAATTAATTATATGTTATGAGGATAAACCATTAGATAAATGTCAATGATGGTTGTTTAAGTTAATTTTGGTAGTTTTTGGATCACAACATACTCTTTTTTTTCATTTAGTATTATATATATATGTCAGTTCCAGAACATAAATGTTGGTCATAGTAGAGTACTAATGAGGTTGGGGGAGGGGGTGAATTGAGTATCTATATAAACTTCTATTTAAATAGAATTCTTAAAAAGGTTCATCAATAAATTTAAATATAACCCAGTTAATCAAAGTAATACAGATATGTATGTTTGATTGATTATATAACTTCTTAGAATATTGATTATTTCTCAATAATCTTAATATTAGTTATTAAGATTTATTTTTAAGCTATTTGAATAAGGAAAAGTAGTAATAACTTAATTCCAAGATTAACTATCAATAAAAATTTAGTGATTTCTGAATTATAGAACACAAAAAAGATCAACTAAATTAAGTAACACAACGGATATAAAACAAGTTGATCAGTGTAAAGATGAGACCTAATCCACTACACTTGGGGATCACCTTCCACCAAGAAGTTTATATTAATAAACCTGATCCACACCCTGGATCGAGGTTGACAATAAAAGACAGGACTGTCCAGGTCACAGGACCTCTTCCATAGTTCGTCGTGGGTACAAACTACCAGGTCACACAAGGACCTCTTGTACACTTATTTGTGGGTATACACAAGTGTAAAAAGATCTTTGAGAAATTATATCTTGTATATTTTTGTTTAATGTAGGAGACAGTGTGTGTTTTTTACAGACACACACACACACTGCTCGAAAGCTAAAAAGTGTGCACTACAGAGAAGAAATATTGAGATAAGGTTAGAAGTGCTCTGAGTGTTAGTCTATGTAGCTCTGGACTTCTGGGATGAAGCAGATGCAGGAATCAAGTCCTTGTTTGGAAAACAGAGAATTGCAAGTTAGCTGAATCTGGCTTGTGTTCTTCGTGGTGTTGACAATGAAAAGATGTTCTTAACTCTGGGATTTGAGTATGATTCATGTTTTTTTCAATAGTGTTTATTTTAATGTGTCTATTATCTGCCCAAGAATTCTCTAAGTGTTTCTTCATTATCGTTCTCACACTATATTACTTCTCTTTTTTGTTTATCAGCTACACTTATCTTTTATTTTGGAGTGCATGTGTTGGAGCCGACATGATGCATGTATTCTACACCTCGTACCTTATACTATCAGCAGACTTGTCTACAAAAAAACATTAATTATGTTAGTTCATTTAGAATCTTTAAATATGACCATTTGAGATTAAATTGAAAAATGAAATAACAAATTAAGAAATAGTGTCGTAGTTTGTTAAGAAATAATGTCTCCATGAAACGATGTCTTCTTGAAACGGTGTCTCCTTCTTTGTCTTTGAGTGGTGAGACAGTCATGATAGCCTAGTCGTATATGAATCGAGAACTGGTAGAATAGATTCATTATTTGATCACAATGTCTGGTTATGGTTCCTAGATGGTCATGGTGTCTTGATGATCATGGTGTCTGGATGGTCACAATGTCTTGATTGTCACAGTGCTTGGATGGCCATGGTGTATGGATGGTCACAATGTCTGGATGGTCACGATGTCTGGATTCTCACAGCGTGTGGATGGTCACGGTGTCTCGATGGACATGGTGTCTTGATGGTCAAGGTGTCTGGATCGTCATGGTGTTTGGATAGTCACGGTGTCTGGATGGTCACGATGTCTGGATCCTTTGCTAGAAAAACACAACTGGTGGCTAACTCACAGTGTATCAGGCTTATCCAAATATATGTATTCAGAATTAAACAGTGATATTCATATAATATATTATACTTAATCATTCATCAAATAAATCATTATAAATTAAATTATATATAGTGCACAAGTTTTATTCAATGCATAAAGTTAATAATCATCTATACACATGATGTGAGATAATTTTCACAGGACTAACAAGTTTTACAGAATGAATAGGATTTGTGATCATTAAAACATGATTAACACCTGAGGAGTCCAACAATATCCCCCTTTTTGATGATCACAATTCTTTTTAGTGAGAGATCTTTTGTTATACATTAATGTGTATATTTCTCCCCCTTTTGGGTTTATCAAAAAGAGTGAATAAGAAATAGAAAATAAAAGTGCACAATGCATTAGATAAAGAAGAGTGTCATTAAAAATATTATACATTAAAACAAATGAAACAAGATCCCCATCAAAAGATAGTTTTCACTTTTATTTATCATTGGATGGTCCTTTATTTTCCCTTGGTAGCAGTGTAACACTCCAAAATTTCGTAGTACATTATCTCTCCAAAGAAAATCAATAACTTACGCTACATGGAACACTGAGTTCGAGCACACCCGACTTACCAAACTAGATGTTAATAAGTGGTTATAAATAATATTTTATTAATTTTGAATTTAATATACTCTATATAATTTTATAATCCATATTACGTGTTTCTTAGACATAATATAGGAACAAATTCATTTTTTCAGATAAAAGGAGTATTTTTTCAAAAATGGAAATTTTACCGCATTTAAATGGAGAACCATTTTTAAAACCAATATTTGACACTTTTATATATTCAATTTAATTAAATTAAATTCTTCTTTAAAATTGGGATATAAAAATTTAACTTGGATAAATTTTTGGTACTTTCCGGATAACTTTCATATTTTTACGAATAGTGAAAAATACTATATTTTAATTGAAAACAATTTTTTTTAATAGAAATAATTTATAGTGTTAAATTATGTATTTGAATGGTTTTAAAGTATAATTAGATTATATTTTTATCATTTAATAGAATTTAAGTCATTATACATAATTTCACATTTAAATTTGACATAAACACATGTCAATCTTTTGATAGTTTTTACATTTCAATAACCAACTTTTTTGTTTTGACAGCAGGAATTAATTTTAATTTAATTAATCAAATTTCTATGTTTTTAATTTTCTATAATGGTATTAATTTTTGTATTCATAATATCAAAATTATATTAGGTTGAATTTTTGGTATTTTTTTTGAAAACATACAATTTTTGATGATTAGTGAAAAACACTGCATTATTGTTTAAAATAGAATTTTTATTTAAATAATTTGTTATTTTATTTTAATTTAATTTAGGTCAAAATTGATACATAATACATATATATTTTGAATGAAATTCATTGGAGTCATTTTATAATAAGTTTTTATATGTAAAATTTTATTGAACTTTTTACCATCTTTTACCCACCTCCTAGGAGCATTTGAAAATTTTCACCAAATATGATTTTTCCACTTCTATGAGTCAAATTTAAAAAATATAAAAGACCCAGTTAATATAAGTAATTAAAATATTTTTCAATAAAATGAAAATATTTTTTTGGTGAATAATAACTTTGGACTTTTATTTACCACGGTAAAAAGTTAATATGGTAATTAAGGGTAAAAATGATATCATAATTACCCTATAAAATGTTCTAATTCTATTGGATAAGTATAATTAGACCAAATACAACCTTAGGAATAAAATATGATCATATTGGTCCAGTTGGATTAGATTAGGTCATTTATTATTATTTTATTAAAGAAGAGTTAAAAGTGTTAAATTCAATGTTTAATAACTAAACCATTTTTAATATAGGGTTATAAATAAGATAAATTTGTCTATAAATATTAATTATAAATATAAAAAGATTTTATATATCATGGTACTTTATTTGTAATTTTTAGATATTAAATAATTAAAATTTTTATGACACAATGATGATGAAGAAATTACCTTATTAATGAAAGATTAAAATAATTGATATTATAAATATCCATATAAATATAATTTGAGACTTTTGATAAATTAAATTAATTTTATAGGTTAATATGACATTTTAGGGATGATTAAATAACATTTTTCGAAGTAATAATGCCGTTATAATTTTCAAAAAAACCAAATACTAAATAGTGTCAAAATTGACATATTTGAGTTTTTAAAACAAATATTATATTATTAATTGATATAATATTTCTAAAAATCTAAGGTTTGGCCAAAGGACTTAGATAATGTTATATATATTAATAATGAACTAATTGGGGTTCTATTTACTTGTTATAGTATGTTTATTAACCATATAATTTAAAAATACAAAGAGACATGGTAAATGTAAAACTATTTAACTAAGAGTTAATTCTAAAAGATAAGGTTAACATGATGACCTAAACCTCTCTAAAATCAATTGGTGTATATGTTTTTGACCCATCCCCACTGTATCCTATAAAAAATTTATTTTTGAGAAATTCGAAACCAAAAATGTTTTTATTATAAAATAATATTTCAAGCTTTTCCTAAAGTGACCCTCACCACTATTATAAAAGAGAACTTCCCCTTTACTTAATTTCACACCTCCAAAGCCATTTGGCTTGGCAAAAACCTACCCAAATATCCTCCCAACTTCCATCACATAAACCTAGAGTCCTTACTTTGATAAAAATAAAACCTAAGGATCCCTTTTGATCAACTCAAAAGGAAACACCCGAAAAAGAGGTAATAATTTCACCACCCTCTTTCAAGTTATTTTCTTCTTCCACTTCCTCTTTATTTGTTGTTTCAATAAAAAAATAATGATTATAATACCTCATAAATACTGTGATATTACTTTAAATATTATGAAACATATTCTTTATTATATCCATCATATAAATGATAAAGTCACCATACGTGTGTTTGTACGGCTTACCGTCTCCACATCATGGTGTAGTTTTTTATTCAAACACTTCATTATTTGGATGGGTATAATAATGAGTATGAATAATGTAAATAATAAATACGAAATTTTGATGATTTTTTATATATGATATACCATTTAATTACATATGATTTCACCATCTATATATTGATAGTGTCGCTCGTACGTACATACAGATTACCATCTCCACGACGCGATCAGATTCATTCCCACATTCACCATTCAACGATGATAATAAAAACATATATTATTAATTAGTATGTAATATATGATATAATAATGATACTGTAGATATATATATATATATATATATATGTATTTACATATATCTTATTCACTTACTTCCGTTCAATACGATATGAAAACAGAAATAACATTTATGCATACGTACGACCTACCGTCTCCATAAACGGTGCCTTCCATTTAATATATCTATCTGTTATAAATATTTATATTCTAAATATATATGATATATAAATAAAATTTTATATTTTTGAAGTAATTAAATCATGATCTAAATGATATGATCAAGAATAACAAGTTAAAACACATACGATAAATAAAGTGATTATTACCCAAAATGTTAATTTAACATGGAAATCATTATTAAATGGGTAGAATGAAGTCATTAATTAATCATGTATGATATAATAAATATGAATATAGTTTTGGTATAATTTAGTAACAAAATATGGTCATTTTATAGGAGGTTAAATGTACTCTCAACCAAAGGAAAGTCCAAGGTAAGGGTTAATTTTACAATCTCTTCACTATATGTGGTTGTTTTCACATGAGTATCTATTAGGAACTCTTTATCATACACATCTATGTTTCACAATAATATTTTCAAAAATAATATTTTAATGTTTTATGTAAGGGTCTCTATAACTAGATCATCATTTTAAATAGTTTAAATATTTATTCTACTAAATCATTATCATTAATGTGCATGTTTTCAAAATATTTTTTAAGGATTTATTTATACGGAAATGAATGTTTTTAAAATGTTAATTCCATTGAGAAGTTTCAAAGTTGTATGGGATACTTTTATTCAAAAATTTCTTTAAATGTATTCCTTTCTAAATTTTATGACCTTTAAATGTTTTTATGAAAAAGGGATGTTTATCTCAAAGATTTTTACAACTCATTTTCATATATGTCAACATCCTTTGACATATATAAAACTAGTTTGATGTTGATTTATTATGATACAAATATTCCATATTGTATTGAAGGTTTGTGATATGTTTTATTGTGAATGTGTTATTTTTATACCATTCATGTTTTATAGATAAATTATTGACATTTCTTATACTAGTTTTAATAAGAATTTTTATGTTATGTTTAAAACTCTTCATATGAGGAATTCATTGGACATAGTAAGTAACAGGTTGAGCCCACTATAGCTCCTTGATGCATCGGTAGGTCTCATGAGACAAACTAGTGTCTTAACATAAGGCCTTGACAAAATATTATTTGTAGTCTTGGCATAAGGCCGTTACTATGTGGTTATGAAGTCCGACATTATGTATTCCAACATTATGAAATTGGATATTGGTATTACATGTTATTATTAGACTAACAGAATATCCATGTGAAAAAGTAAATAGAATTATTTGATTTATATTTTCTATATTATGATGAAGTTTATGTTTAAAAGGATTTTGTTTTAGTTTTATACATTGCCATAAATGTTTATGTTTATTTATGAAAGATTCCCCTATATTGTTATCCTTACTGAGCATCTGAGCTGACCCCTTTCTATGTTTTATTTTTCTCAATAATCCAAGAAGTGTATTCTGATTGATAAGTAGGGTTAGGCTATGGGATTAATGGTGATCTAGAAGGATAATTTATGTTGTATTTTATTTTCTAATGTGTAATTTAATGTTCATGTATTTAATCTATTTTCCAAGACTGATAAAATGATCAGTCTTTTGAGACTTGATTCCTTATAATCATCCCAATTTTATTTAATAATGCTGCGACTCTGGGTAACTGGGGTTGGGGAGTTATAGTTGTTAATAGAGGAAGTTTTAAAACGCCATTGTAAGTAGATTTATAAAAACTACGATAAGAGAAAATTACCCTTAGATAGATTTTGAGGATTAGTATATAAGAACTTCATAGAATTTTGGTAACATAGAGACTTTGTGAATTTTCCTATAAATACATCCCTATCTGGATACGAGCAGGTAGAGGAATCTCTAGAAAAGATTTACCTAGGAGTGAAAACACCCACAAGGAGTTTTGGTCTTGACCCGAGGTATCCCGGTACATGACAACGTTCCTTGCTGCACTCTTGGTTACGACACTCCTAGGGGATATGCTTTGGATAATTTACATTTTCATTACAAGCCATTATGAAAGATTTAGAAGTAAATACTTCCTCAAAGAAAACATTTTACGACTATAGATTATATGCATAATCATTTCAATTTACATTAATTATTTTACTAGTTTGGAATTATGCATTGTGATTCCAATACTAACCTAGTGTATGCCATTGTTTATAAATGACGCCTAGTTGAAGGAATGAGAATTCCAGCAATACGCATGATCTAAATATTAATAAGGATAATATCTTACATGGTATTAAGCCAAAATTTAAAAATAAAATATTCTATCACATATTCTAATCATATATAGAAATATTATCACGTGTTAATATGATATGTAAAGAATTCTATGAGTTCTATGGCTTTGAAGGGAAGATAGAGATGAAAAGGATGGTAGAGGGAAATATGGATAAAGGGAAGATGGGAAAGAATGTTTTTCTCATATGTGATAATTGTGGAAAGAATCACCTTGGTAAATGCTTGTAGGGAATGAGAGTTTGTTATAAGTGTTGAGAAAATGGACACTGAGTAAATGATTGCATGGGTAAGAAAAAGGTTTCAAATGTACAATGCTTAATCTCCAAGGAGTTGAGACACTACGCGAATCAATATCCCAATTATCAGAGTATACTGCAAATGATGATGTTGGATAATAATCAAGTTATGATACTACTGCAGATGAAGTGGAATTACAAGTGTTCTTATGTTGATATTAAAGAATTATGTCATTTGAGTGTTTTATTAATGATGTAAATGTTATAATAATTATAGAGTATATAAGGATTGTACTACAGTACTATTTCATTAAGGATTTGAGATTGCAAAAGTAACAAGAAAAGTGAATCAATAGAAAGTTAAACTTTTTGGAAAATATATGGTTGAAGGAATGATAAACTTTAATATGGTCCTGAAACTGAGGTATTGATTTTGGAATAAGCGATGATTGACTTGGGTAAATTATATTGGATATTATTGACTACTTTGGAACTGATTAATTTTTTGCTTATTCCATCATTGTTGGAGGTTAAAACATTTTTTGATATAAGGAGTATATATAGTATTCTATAAGGAATAAGGGATCATGAATGTAATCAATAAGGTTTTATGATAATTCAAGGTGTCACCATGTTTTAAAAGAATACATGATGAAGGTATTCACATGTTGTTAGTTGGAAAAAGTAATCTTCATTGTGTTTAGCTTCTTTATATATTTCATACTGTACATTTGGACGGAAGTATTTTGGATAAGTATAAAGGTTGGAATCGATTAATTTTGACATTGGATACTATTATTAAGTTTTAAGAATTTCTTAAGATTATTTTTTGATTTTTATAAAAAGGACAACCCGGAGGTCGGGCAACAACCCATCGCGTCCTTCAAGGCCATGAGACTTGAACCCGGAACTGAAGGGCAATAAGGGTGGATCACCTACCACTGGAATATGTGATGTCTTGGTTTGTATAATATAGTTTTTTTAAATAGTATGAAAAATTAATTATAAAATCATTATTTTTGGAACCCTATATGATTAGGATAAAAAGAATATTTTTGAATTCTATTATCTTTTGGAGTGGAAGACATATTTGTGGTTGGAATTAGTTGAAGGATGAAACTCTACTTGTCAAGTATATTTTTTCCTATTTTTCTATGAATAAATTAATTCTTAATCTTAGGGAAGGGATCTTAAAAGAAAAAATGTGTTATCCCAATACCTTATGTTTTGTTTGACCAATGATATTTTAAATCATCATAGATTGACGGCTTTGAGGCCCTCAATTTTACACTTATTTGTGATGGATAACCACAACAACTCCCTATAAATATTTACATTTTTCCTCCAATTATGTGTCTCTAATTTAAACAAATGTTCTCCTAATCGAGATAACAATTTGGGGGTGACTTTTTCATTTCCCTTTCCCTCTTATTAAGACTAAATTTTATTAACCAAATTTCTGATGTGGTTTTTCTCTAAACGTATTTTTCTATTTTTAACAATTTATTTTAGAAGAAAATTTTTAAATTGTGAGGATGAAATTTATTTATGGAGGGGAGAATGTAACACCCCAATATTTCATAGTAAATTATCTCTTCAAATAAATTCAATAACTTGCGCTACACACAACACCAAGTTCGAGCGCACCATGACTTACCAAACTAGACATTCAAAAAGAGGTTATAAATAGTATTAACTGAATTTTGAATTTTATATACTACATATAATTTTATAATCCATATTATGTGTTTATTAGACACAATATAAGAACTAATTCATTTTTCAGATAAAATAAGTATTTTTAAAAAAATGCAATTTTACCACCTTTTAATGGTGAACTCTTTTTAAAACCATTATTTGACACTTTTATATATTCAATTTAATGAAATTAAATTCTTATTTATAAGAGGGACATAAAAATTTAGTCTGGATAATTTTTTCGTACTTTTCAGATATCTTTCATATTTTGACGAATAGTCCAAAATACTATGTTTTAATTGAAAGCAACTTTTTTAATCGAAATAATTTATAGCGATAAATTTTGAATTTGAATGGTTTTTAAGTATAATTAGATTATATTTTTCTCATTTATTACCATGTAGGTCATTATAAATAATTTCACATTTAAATTTTACATTAACATATTTCAATCTTTTAATAGTTTTTTCTTTCTAAAAACCCGTTTTTTTGTTTTGACAATGGGAATTAATTTTAAATTAATTAGTTAAACTTCTATGTTTTGAATTTGGTAAAATAGAATTCATTTTTTCTATTCAGAATATCAGAATTATATTAAGGTAAATTTTTGGTATTTTTCTAAAAACATTAAATTTTTGATGATTAGTGAAAAACACTACAATATTGGTTAAAGTCAACTTTTTATTTAAATAATTAGTTATTTTATTTTAATTTATTTTAGGTCAAACTAGATACATAATAACTATATATGTTCAATGAAATTCATTTAAGTCGTTTTATAAAATTTTTAGAAATATAAAATTTTATTGAACTTTTTACCGTCTTTTACCCACCTCCTAGGAGCATTTGCAAATTTGCATAAAACATAATTTTACCACTTCTGTGAGTCAAATTTCAAAAATTCAAGATACACAGTTAATATCAGTAATTAAAATATGGTTCAATAAAATGAAAATATTTTTTGGTTAATAGTCACTTTGGACTTTTATTTACCACGGAAAAAATTTAATATAAAAATTAACGGTAAAAATGATATCATAATTACCCTATAACATGTAATAATTATATTGGATAAGTATAATTGGACCCAAAATAACTTAGGAATAAAATATGATCCTCTTGGTATACTTGGATTAGATTAGGACATTTATTATTATTTTATTTAAAGAAGTGTTAAAAGTGTCAAATTCAATGTTTAATAACGTAACCATTTTTTATATAGGGTTATACATAAGATAATTTCAACTATAAATATTCATTAGAAAGATAAAAATATTTCATAAATCATGGTATTTTATTTATAATTTTGAGACATTAAATAATTTACTTTATTTATGACACAATGATGATGCAGTAATTACCTTATTAATGAATGATTAAAATAATTGATATTATAAATATCCAAATAAATGTAATTTGAGACTTTTAATGGATTAAAATAATTTTATAGGTTAATATGAAATTATAGGGTTGGTTAAATAATTTGTTTTTGAAGTAATCATGCTGTTATGATTTTGAAAAAAACTAAAAACTAAATAGTGTCAAAATTCACATAATTGAGTTTAAAAAAGAATACTATATTATTAATTGATATAATATTCCTAAAAATCTAAGGTTCAGTCTAATAAATTATATAAGGTTATATATATTAATAATTAACCACTTGGGGTTCTCTTTCCTTGTTATAGTAAGTATATTAACCATATAATATAAAAATACAAAGAGACATGGTAAATGTCAAACTGTTTAACTAAGAGTTAAATCTAAAATATAAGGTTAATATGATTAAATAAACCTATGTAAAACCTATTGTTTGAGAGAATTTAGACCAATTCCCACCTTATCCTATAAATAATTCATTTAGGAGCCATTATAAATAGAAAATTATTTTATTATAAAATAAAAATTAAATCTTTTCCTAAAGTAACCCTCATCCCTCATATAAAAGGGCACTTTCTCTTCTCTTAATTTCACACCTCCAAAGCCATTTGGATAGGCCAAACCCTACCCAAATAGCCTCTCAACATCAATCAAATCTACCTAGAGTCATTACTTTTATCCAAAAGCCAACATAAGGATCCCTTTTGATCAACTCAAAAGGAAACACACGAAAAAGAGGTAATAATTTCACCACCCACTTTCATGTTCTTTTATTCTTCCACTTCCCCTTTCTTTGTTATTTCCATACCAAAATAATAACTCCAGTACCTCCTATATACTTTTATATTATTATAAATATTTTACAACCATATTATTTATTCTATCCATCATATAAATGACAAAGTCACCATATGTGCGTACGTACGGCTTACTGTCTCCACATCAGGGTGTAGTTTGTTATTCAAACTCTTCATTATTTGGATGGGTATAATAATGAGTATAACAAATGTAAATAATAAATATAACATGTTAATGATACTGCATATATTATATACCATCTAATTACATATTATTTCACCATAAATATAATGACTTTTCCGCTCGTAAGTACGTACAGATTACCGTCTCCACGACGCGATGAGATTCATTCCCACATTCACCATTCAACAATGATTATAAAAATATATATTATTCATAAGTATGTAATATATAAAATAATAATTATACTGTAGATATATATATATATAAATATATATATATACTTACATATATCTTATTCACTTACTTCTGTTCAATACGACATGAAAACAGAAACAACGTTTATGCGTACGTACGACCTACTGTCTCTATAAACAGTGCATTACATTTCATATATCTATCTATTATAAATATTTATATTCTAAATATATATGATATATAAATCAATTTTTATATTTTGGAAGTATTTAAATCATGATCTAAATGTTATGATCAAGAATAACAAGTTAAAACACGTACGATAAAGAACACAATTATTACCCGAAATGTAAATTTAACATGGAAATCATTTTTAAATGGGAAGTATAAAGTCATAAATTAATAATTTATTATAAAATAAATATTAATATTGT
Source organism: Viscum album (assembly GCA_963277665.1). Classification (NCBI taxonomy): domain Eukaryota; kingdom Viridiplantae; phylum Streptophyta; class Magnoliopsida; order Santalales; family Viscaceae; genus Viscum; species Viscum album. The sequence goes on along the minus strand of OY728150.1, from coordinate 1,872,184,812 downwards.
TCTGGTATATTTTAATAACATACTATGGTCATTATATAGGTGGTTAAACATACACTCGACCAAAAGAAAATGCATGGTAAATGTTAAATCTATAATCTCTTCATTATCTGAGGTTGTTTTTACGTGAGTATATACTGGGACCTCTTTATCATCCACATCATTGTTTAAGAAAATTATTTTCAAAAGGAATATTTTATGGTTTTATGAAAGGTTATCATTAACTAGATCATAATTTTAAATGGTTTAAATATTTATTATTATAAATCATTCTCAATAATATCCTTGTTTTAAAAATGGTTTTTAAGGATTTAATTATATTGACATGAATGTTTTTAAAATGTTATTTCTTTTCAAAAGTTTCAAAGTTTTATGGGACAATTTGATGAAAAAATTTATTTAAATATATTTCTTTCTAAATTGTGTGACTATTAAATATTTTTATGAAAAAGGTCTGTTTCTCTCAAAGAGTTTTAAAAATCATTTTTATCTATGTCAACATCTTTTGATGAATTTTAAAATTTTTTGAAGTTGATTTATTATGATACAAATCTTCCATATTGTATTGATGGTTTTGTGATATGTTTTACTGTGGATGTGTTATTTTTATACCATTCATGGTTTATAGATAAAGTATTAACATTTGGTATGCCAGTTTTAATTCGAATGTTTATGTTATGAATAAACCTTTTCGTATGAGGAATGCATTGGACTTATTAAGTGATGGGTGGAGCCCGATATAGCTTCTCGATGCATTGGTAGGCCTCATGAAACAAACTAGTGTCCTGGCATAAGGCCTGGACAAAATCATATTTGTAGTATTGGGAAAATGCCTTGACTTTGGGGTTATGATATCTGGCATTATGCATCCAGCATTATGAAATTTGGATATTGATATTACATGTGATTATTAGACTCGTAGAATATCCACGTGAATAATTAAATGGTATTATTTTATTTATCTTTTCCATTTTATACTGAAGCTTATGTTTAAATGGATTTTGTTTTAGTCTTATACACTGCCTTAAACAATTAAGTTTATTTATGAAATTTTTGGATATATTGTTATCCTTACTAAGCATATGAGCTCACCTCTTTCTATGTTTTATTATTCCCAGGATTCCAAGAAGTTTGTTTAGATTGATAAGCAGGGTTAAGCTATGGGATTAATGGAATTATCAAATAATCATTTATGTTGTGTTTTTTTCTAATGTGTAATGTAATGTTCATGTATATAATCTATTTTCCAACACTACTAAACTGATCGGTCTATCAGGAATTGATTCCTTGTTATCATGACAATGTTATGTAATAATGCACCAACATTGGTAACTGGGGTCAGGGAATTATAAGAAGCATCAGAAGATGAATCCATAGGAGAAAAGGTAGGAGTGGAATAATGGAGTGAACCAGTTGATAGAGAAGGTAAAGGAAGACCTTCAAAGATAGAAGGGTCCAAGGTAGGGGTAGTAGAAGACTGAGGCAACTGTTGATCAAGGATAACAGGTCTGATCTGATTCAGAGCTTGAGAGACATAAATTGATATAGAGTCAAGGGTAGCAAAGGAAAAGGTAGGAAAACCATATCTTAGGGGTGAAGCAGTAGGAGCCACCATGGCAGTACTCTGTACATGAAGATAATTCCTTAAAAGCTTCACGAAGTTAGCAATGATCTCTCCACCATACTGTGTGGCTTTCTCAAATTCATCCTTGTTCTCCATAAACTTGTCCAACAGAGGAGTGAAATCTTTGAGCTTTTGGACATGAGTTTTGAAGGTTTGACTAATAAGAGGGATTCTCAGATTCTCAACAAAGTACTTGAAGTGGTTGGTCTTGTCATTCTTAGATAAGATCCAATTGATGTAGAAATCCACCTTTTTAGAAATTTATTTTTGATCATCATTGTCAATCATGGAATGGATTCTCACCAAATCAATAATTCTGTCACTATTTTTGATAACTTCAGATTGAGATTCTTTATCAAAGCCACTATACACAACCTAATGTTTTTCATTGACAACTGTTCTTAGAAAATCACTGTCTAAAGTAGGTTGAGATGATTTTCCATAGGTATGAGAAGCTGTAACAGCCAAGGTAATGTATTTCAATTGATTTATCACTTTCTAAAGACAACCTTTATACTCATCAGTTAGCCTTTTAAGACCTACAACAAGCTCATGCATCTCTTGATAAATTTCCTTGTTTATTTCCGCCACCTTTTCAGATAATGTAGTCAAATTTTGTTGAATTAGAGAGGCTAATTTCTGTGGAATTTGACTACCAATATCTTCAACAGGATGACAATTAAGTTCTGGTCTCAATTTCAGCACTTTTTTCATATCTTCAACCATACCTCTTGTTGTCTTTACTTCATCCCTAAGCTATTTATTCTTAATTATTGTTTCTTAAATCTCATAGAGCATCTTTGGATGAATCTTCCATATAATATTTTACAAAAATAGGACAACATCTATTTCAATCAAATTTGTTACAGGATTAGGTTGATTATTCATGTGTTTTTCAATCCCATCCAATAGGGTATCTCCAAATTCTTTCAGATCATATTTATTTATCATGTTTGAAGGTTCTTGTGAAGGCTCAGAGATAGAAGTTGAGACAGACTCAGGTTCTTTGGAAGATATAGCTTCAGGAGAAGATTTCATTTTCAACTAAAACATAGTAGACATATCAAGACCTTCTACTGAGACTTCATATGAGCCATTCACATCGAAATAACTATGAAATTTATACCATGTAACCACTAAACATTGATCAAGCGGTTTAGGCACTTCAACAGATTCCAGAGTAGGGGGATACTCCCCCTCAACATGTGCATCTTCCTCAGGATTGAGATATTTATATCCCTGATCTATTTCTATGATTTCATCCCTAATTTCCTCATCTATTTTTTATCTACACAATAGAAATGCTAGCTCCATTCTCTCTTCAGCAGAAGGAATAACTTCATGAGTAGTTTGTTCCTCTACAGGTTACTCACCAGTAGCTTGTTTCACAAGAGACATATCTTCTTCTATATTATCTTCTACACCTTCCTTTTCTTTTTCAACAGAAAAAAAATCTTTCTTTGAATAAGTTTGTTCTTCCAAATCAACAACCTTTTCAAGAAGACGTACTTCTTTCTTAGATAATTCTTGAAGAACAGGTTCACTGTCCACTTCATTCTGGACAGTTTCTTTTATAGTTGCAATAACCTCCTTTTCTACTTCTTCTTCTTCTTCAAAACAATCAACAAATTCATCTGGTTTTAAAAAAGGATCAAAGATATCTTTAGGTTATGAAGAGTGTTCCACTGGATTGAAATTTTCTTAAATCATATCATTGTCTTCCACCCATACTTTTTTCCATGGATTCAACTGATTTTCATCCTCTTTACTATAACTTTTGAGAGAGAAATCTCATAATCCTTGATAAATTCTACATTCTATCCCACTAAACCTTTAGCATGAAGTATAGATGAGATAATCCTCTAATTGAACAATGAGGATTGCTTGGAGGTGGTATTGATCAATTCACACATATGGCATTTGATATATTTCCATAGATTGATCTTATGTCCATTTTTCATTAGATATATCAAAAATACATATTGATACTTGATTAAAGTGAAATAAACTTTTCTGGGGCTAATCAGATTTTGAAAAAATTTAAAAATAAGTTTGGTTTCTCTATCTAACTCAGCAGCTATAGCTCTCCTCTTAGTTTTATTTCCAATTTAGCTTACCAAGGAATCTTCTAAAACAAAATTATCACATGGAGGTGGAGGACCTCTTTGGTATCCCTCACAAATGTCCTCAGGAGGTATCCAAAGGAATGAATCCCATAACTTCAAAGAAAAAATGCATCTATGGCCATTTATCTAGCTTCTCACAACATATCCATCATCCTTATCAAAAGAAAATTGAACATACTGGTAAAACTGTGAAACTAATTTCATGTAAATAGGTCAATCCTCTCTTGTAAACCAATCTAGTCATCCTTTATCTTTTAATAATTTCAATACCAGAGACTTACTTGAAATAAGACACTTGGGGAAAATCTTCTTATCAGGCACCACTATTCTATCTACTAGAGTTAGATTTAAAGGACCTTCGGGTGATATCTACGGTGTGATTTTATTCTTCTTCTTTGAACTGTGTTTCTTACGAGTTGATGATGATGGGTGTTTCATCCTAGTAATTCACTGAGGGTTTGATAGAGAGAGAGAGAGAACTGAACGACTAGGAGAAGGGATACAGTTTTAGTAAGAGAGATCAAGTGAAAAAAATTGAAACTTCTTTTGTTTTTATCATTTAGGAATACCAATCATCACAAAAACAAAAGTGCGGGAAAGAAGAAGGGTAAAATAAGTAATTACCGTGATAAAGGTTCAAATTTATAAATGAAATAATAAGTAGTCTTTACGGTGATATAGTAACTAACTGTCACACTGAGACAGTAACAGAAACTCACGGTTAGACAATAATTGGCATTCATGGTGAGACCGTAACAGTGGGATTTCTAAACGGTGTAACTGTATTGTTTGAGACAGTAAGTGTCAGATAGTAACTGAGAGATAGTAACCGTGAGACCGTAAATATGAAATATTAAGTCTTAGGATAGTAAAACAAACTATTATAGTAAAAAAATTATCTCAAGATAGTGACTTGTGAAACTGTAAACTGTGAAAAAATAATTTGTGAAATAGTATGATCACTACTTAAGGTTTATCATTCCCAATTCATGTATTATGTAGTTTATTCTTTCATAATTTAATGGTTTGGTGAATATATCAGTGAGATAATATATAGTACCAATGAATTCCAATGTTCTATCACCTTTTTGATAATGATCTCTCAAAAAGTGATGTCTTACATCATTATGATTTGTCCTAGAGTGTGAAACAAGATTTTCCGTGATATTAATAGCACTTGTGTTGTCACAATTTATAGGTACATGTCTCAATTGATATCTATAATCTAGTAATGTGTGTTTCATCCGAAAAATTTGTGCACAACAACTACTAGAAGGTATGTATTCATCTTCTGCAGTAGATAATGCAACAGAATTTTGTTTCTTACTACATCTTGACACTTGTGACTTGCCTAAAAAGTGAGATGTTCTAGAAGTGATTTTTCTATCTAACCTACAACCACTGAAGTCAGCATCAGAGTAACTAACTAATTCAAATGATTGTCCTTTGCGATAGAATAATCCTAGATTGGGTGTATGCTTAAGGTATTAGAAAATCATCTTAACAACATTTAAATGAGATTCCTTATGATTTTATTAAAAACGAGTACACATACACACACTAAACATAATGTCAGGTTGGCTAGTAGTTATGTAGAGTAAGCTTCCAATAATTCCTCATTAAGTGGTTTGATCAACAGATTTTCCATATTCATCAAGATCCAACTTACAAGTGGTACTCATTGGTGTGTCATTACCTTTGTTTTGATCCAAACAGAAAACATTTTAGATGATCTCGGGTATATTTTCTTTGATTTAAAATAATACCATCACTGTTTTGAAATATTTTAAATCCAAGAAAGAAATTTAGTTCACCCATTAAACTCATTTCAAATTCATTTTTCATCATTTTTGAAAAGTCAATATAAAACTAATTTCTTGAAGATCCAAAGATAATATCATCAACATAAATTTGAACTACTAAAACATCATTGAAAATTCATTTTATAAAAAGGGTATGATCAAAAATTCCTTTTGTAGAACCTTTGGAAATAAGAAAGGTACTCAGTCTATAATATAAAGCTCATAGATATTATTTTAAACCTTATAAATATTTGGATAATTTAAAAATATGTTTTGGAAAATGAGGATTTGTAAAACTAGGGGGTTGATCAACAAAGACATCCTCACCTATATACCCATTTAGTAATTCACTCATAACATCCATTTGATATAGTTTGAAATTCATATGTGCAGCATAAGAAAGCCGAATTCTGATAGCTTCAAGTATAGATACAGGTGAAAAGGTTTCCTCATAGTAAATTTACTATTCATGACTATAGCCTTGTGCAACCAATATAGCCTTGTTTGTAATTATATTACCAGATTTATCTACCTTATTTAAAAACAACCATTTAGTGCCTATGATGAATGTGTATTTAGGTCTGTCAACAAGTTTTCAAACTTTTTACCTTTCATACTTATTATGTTTTTCTTGAATATCCATCACCAAAAATTCATCACTGATAACATCATTAATGTTTTTAGGTTCAAGTTGTGACAAGAAGACTTGATATTCAAATTGATTTATAAGAGAAGCTCTAGTTTGAGTTCCTTTATCTATGTCTCCTACAATAACTTCTATAAGATGGTTCTTAAGAGTTATAACAGATCTAGAAAAGGAAGGACAAGTGATTTCAGGTTCATCCACTGGTACCGGCTCATTGTTAATTGAGTCTAATGAATTTCCAGAACATGAACTTTTCACAGATTCTTTCACAGGATGGTCAAAGGATTTTGAATTAATGTCCATATTTGATACATCAACCTACCAGTTTTCTAGAATGGTATAAGGCTCTTGTGGATCTGTTTCATCGAATTCAATATGCACATATTATTCCACACATTTTTCTATATTATTAAACACACTATAGGATTTACTAGAGATGGAATATCCTTAAAATATTATTTCAACTGTCTTGGATGCAAATTTTTCGAGATTATCCTTAGTATTAAGGATATAGACATTGCAACCAAAAACTTTTAAGTAACTATCTTTAGGTTTTCAATTCTTCCATAACTCATAAGGTTTTATTTTATATTTAGGTATAATCGACACTCTATTTATTATATAGCATGTTGTATTTACAACTTCAGCCAAAAAACAAATAGGCAGATCATACTCACTAAGCATTGTTCTAACAATCACTTGTGGGGTTCTATTTCATATTTCTAGAAATCAATTTTGTAGAGGTGTTGTAGGCGCAGAGAAATTACGACTATAGCCATTTTTTGAGCAAAAGGATTCAAACTCTTGATTTTTAAACTCACGAACATGATGAATTTTTAAGGATTTAATTTTATGTTCACTAAGATTTTCTACAGTTTTGGAATATTTTGTAAAATTAGAGGAGGATTCACTTTTGTGAGCCAAAAATAAAGTCCAAGTATATCTAGAAAAGTCAACTAAAAGAACATAAATGTAGTGACCAAAAGCTTGACGCACATAGACATTACATTAATTTTGAGAAATACTTAATACATTACAAAAACAGACACCAAATGACCGTAATAGTTTAGTGTCTTTCTAAACTCGGAATGTAATATTCTAATCAAGGTGAAAGATCTTCAACATCTCCCATAATTTTCTTCCCCTTTTTAGTTTTCTTACCTAAAACCTTTCTTTAAATCCTGGGGAAATGAAAACATATAAAGAGTGAGCTCAAATTCTTAGTAAGGGTAAGCATGGATAAAATAAAACAAATCATATACATTTGATCTTAAAAACATGAACATAATGTTTAAACGTCAAAATCTTGGGCAATGACATAAAACATGGCAGTACATAAGGGATAGATCATAAAGAAACATTAATCCTAATAAAATAGCATGGGAATAAAATATGTGATAGTGGAAACCATTAAGCACATGATATGATTTCCATAGTAGCCAAGGCATTGCTGCCAAGACCATATTATTGGACAAAGTCCCTTTTTGAATCGAGTCCACTCCTCATTCCAGTCCTATATTACAGAACTGGATTAACTTACCATTCCAGCCATGTCTATCTCATGAGATATAAATCTTTACCCAAGGCATTGGAGGGAGATATAGTTCCCACCCATCTCATAATGAAATCATTCTTTCGTGTGCCACAAAATCATGAATTATACATAATAGCATAACCCATGTTATAGAATGGGATTCTTAAACATCATTCCATCATAACATAATCCATAAAAAATTGACATCATTTAATCATAAGAAGAATCAAACCATGTAAATAATGGAGACATTATACTTGAAACATAAACATATTAAATAATGTCATTTTAGATGGAAAATAGGTTTGATAAAACACTTGAAATGAATTCTTGAGGAAAATATCCTTTCTTCTTCAAAATAATTTTATTTTCACAAAATTCCATGCAATTTTAAAAGAAAAGGGTTTTGTTGAAAATAATCATGAAATCTTGTAGAGGAAGCTTCATGAAAATGATGCGTTATGAAATGGTAAAAATCTGTTCGCGCCGTATAAGTTAAAAATAACATTCTCCTCATACTTTTGTCAGAAAGGTCAAAAAGTACCTTATATTTTAAAAAACGATTCCTTATATAGCATGTAGTAAAAGTCAAAAATGGTTAAAAAGGACTTTAAACATACATGAAACCATTTTTAGGAAATATCTACATGGATGATAATAATAACCCCAATAAATAATTGCGAATAAACAATCTCGGATAAGAATGAGATTGGAATAGTTATCCCTTATAAAGAACATTTTGAAAATAAAATAGATCACTTATGTGTATTAAATATAAGTTAACGTAATGAAATTATAATTACATGATAAGATATAAAAATTTATTTCTAACATAATCAAAGAATGACATAAACAAAAAAGAGAAAATCAACCCAAAGAACAAAAATTGGGTTAAAAGTTCCCTTACCTTGTGTCTGACTTGACTCGATCGTTCTTTAATATCCTGAATAATAAACCGAAGTAAATTTATACTTGGATAAGAACCTTTTTCAAGTTTATTATTCCTTTTATATCACTTATTAAAATTTTATAAACATTATGTAACCATTTAAGTTAATAACATTCGTTTTGTCGATATTTGGTACTTGAGTCAAAAATGGACTTCTTATAATTACATGTTGTTCAGGTGGTAAAAGTTTCATTATATCCAGAATGATATTCATGATTTATATATCATATATATCATATATATCCAAAATATACATGTATTTATAATAGTACATAACCTATGGAGGTAAGAAATGAAATGCACCATTCATGGAGACAGTAAGCCGTACGTACGCATGAACGCTACTTTCATTTCTATTTCTTATTTTAATGGAATTAAAACATAATGATAAATAGGTATACTATAATTCCAGTATAATATCATATATAATATCATTAAATCTATCCTTTATACATCCCACATAAGGCATTAATGAATCACATCACATTGAGGGGGCGGTAGTCCTCACTTCCCCAAATGAGATTATCGTATTTACCCACTATGGAAACCATAAAGGATTGATATAAATGGGGAAGTACAGAAGCATAAGGATATCATAAAAATAATATATATCATATATAAATAAAGTTTCACCATAATGGCCACCATGAGAGGTGGTAAGATGTAATTGAACAATCATCTTTTCCTGAGGTGTTAGTTTGTCATCCACAGAAACATTATGTTCTTCATCCATTAGATGGAGTTGTGTGTAAGTTTAGTTCGAATATTTCTCATAACAACATCCTAGTATATTGAGGATACTTTTGTTGTTACAAAAGAAAGTAAATAAAAATATTTTAGAGGTTGGAGAAGTAAAATAAAAGAAAACAATTTAAGAGAAACTGTTACCTTTAATTTGGGTAACTTCTTTTGGTTTGAACCATAAGGACTTCTTAAAGTGCCTTATACCTAAGTTTAGGCTTCTAGGGGTAGGATAGGTATGTAGGGAGAGTAATTGGGCAGAGTTTGGATGAGCCAAATGGCTTGAGAGGTTTGAGGAATTGGATAGAAGTGGTCTCCTTTTATAAGGGGGAGGAGGGGCTCTTTTGGAAAGTGTGAAAATATTATTTTATAATAAACTTATCTTCATTTTTAAAAGGACCCAATATCATTAAAGATTAAGATAAGATGACTCATGGTCGAAGTAAAATTATCCAATCATAATTGGACATGTTTTGGATAATATTTTAATCATTATAATCTTACTTATTTTAATCATTTATTAATATGGTAAATACTGCATCATTATTGTGTCATAAATAATTTAAGTTATTTGATGTCTAAAAATTATAAAAAAAATAACACCATGTGGGAAATATTTTTATATTTTGAATGAATATTTATAGTCTAAAAGATAATTTATATAACCCCTTATAAAAATTAATTACTAAAAGATTTTTGTTAATGTCAATTTTGTCATTACATTAAATTAATTAATCCAAATTGTCATTATCACTACCAAGTGGCTCAATGAGGTCCCAAAATCGACCCAAGGATTCCCACGGTCTACCACTACTCATCCAATAAGGTTTGGACAAGTGGTAAGGTAATTTTGAATTATTATAATATTCTTTTAACCTTGAATTACCCTATTTACCTTTAACTGTGGTAAATTAAAGTCAAAAGTTACTATTCACCAAAAATTATTTTCATCTTATTGAACCACATTTTACTTCTTGATAACAACCATATATGTCGGATTTTTAAAATTCAATTCACAAAAGTGGTTAAATTTCATTTAAATGAAAGAGTCGGTTTTTTAACTACCACTATGTGGTTTCACTATTCATCAAAAATTGAAATTTTTCTAGAAAAATACCAAAAATTCAGCCTAAGATATATGTAATATTCCGAATTCAAAAATTATGGCTTTTTTTCAAAATTCAAAACATAGAAGTGGCATTAATTAATTTTAAAAGTAATTCCCGTTAACAAAACAAATAGCGTGTTTTTAATAAACAAAAACTATCAAAAGATCGACACTAGTTTATGTCCAATTTCAAAGTGAAATGAAGTACAATGACCAACATTGGATTAAATGTTAAAAATATATTTTAATTACACTTTAAAACCAATTAAAAAAATAATTTAACCATGTAAATTATTGCGATGAAAAAAGTTGTTTTTAATTAAGATATAGCGTGTTTTTACTATTCATTAAAATATTAAAGTTATCAGAATAATATGAAACTTTTATCCAATGTAAATTTTTATATCCTGATTCCAAAGAATATTTTTAGTTTTCCTAATTGAACTTAAAGACATGTCAAAAATAAGATTTAAAGTGGGTGCGCCATCCAATGGTGGGAAAACTGCAATTTTTGGAAAATACATATTTTACACGAAAAATTTATTTTGTTCTCATACCATAATCTAGAAAATCTGTAAGATGAATAATAATGTTATAAAATTAAAAATGTATTTAATACTATTCATAACTGCTAGTCCATAATAATATTATAACAATATATCGTTGATTTAGTGAAACCCAGTATTACGTACTACACACGCTATCGAGGAAGGTCGCGATTGCGTGTAATGCAAGCCAAGTCAGGGTTGCGTGTTTTGAAAGACTCATTCATTGTTTTGTATAATACAATCCAACCATATTTCATTTATACATTGAATATATATATATACACTCAATGTTGCATTGAATGACTACTATCAAACGAACTTGAAATTTTGGGTAACACAATCCAGGAATAGTGTTGCGTATACTGCAAGCTAATACGGTGTTGCGTGTAGCGCAAGATAATCTTGGTGTAGCGTACAACACAAGACATCATTGAAATTAAGAGGAATAATTTCATTAATTCTCGGGTTGTTACATTCTACCCCCTTTAAAATGAATTTCGCCCTCAAAATTCATCGGGGTTATAAATAGTTTGCTACATGAAAGTTTCTTTCATAGAAACCCACATCGTAAAAAGGAATACTAAAAATTCATTTTAAAAAGGGAAGTTAGAATCATAACGGTCATACAAAGTAACTCAGCATTGGGTTTCCACATAGGACAACAAAGGTTAAAATATGGATTTGGAAGAGAAATCTAACCATCAAGTTCTAATGGAGAGTGGTAGAGAACATGGCTATGAAAAAGCCATCCATCACAGAGCCATAAATTTGTGAATATCTAAGGTACCATCTAATTCATCGGATATGAGGACATAAGGAAAACATTTGTGGTTTTCAAGATCATTCCACTAAATTTAAAGAATAATTAAAAGAAATACTTACTTGATTTTGGTACAATCTCACTGTTGTTTGTGCCTTGAACAATTTCCACATCATCACTTAAAGATATGAAGTTGAATTTGTCTTCTGTGAAGTGTTAGCATAACATGCGATAGAATGATGGGTCATTCCATCTGTCTCAAAAAAAAGGGTTATCAAAAGTTATCAAATATACATAAGTCCATATATGGTGATGCTAATCGTATATGATTCCAAAAATAGAATTATACTTCATCTAGCATACCACATAATATAATAAAACTAGTTTCTAATAACCAGGGACTTCCTGTTGGCTAGTGGTAGGCGATAACGGCCTGTCACACTTTGGTTGTGGGTTCGATTCCCACAGCCTTGTCCGACGTGACGGGTTGTCACCCATCCTGCAGGTTGTCCTTTTTCTAAAAATACATTATTTTAACATCCCATCAGTAATATCGAAAAAAGTTCTATCCTTAAACAATACTAACTTATGTCCAACATCATACATTCCAATATTTAGGTTTATCTAAAAGACTTCTATCCAAGATCATAGTATAAAGAAAACAATTACTAGAAATTTCATCTACTGAGTCTGTGAATACCTTCATTTATCCCCTATATATCATACAATATATCTTGTTGGTCACATTCCAAACATGTGAATACCTTTACCATGTATTCTATTGCATCATGAATTACCATAGAACCATAGTTGAAAACATGAATGCTGTCAAAAGTTGTCTCTTTCCACATTCCAAAATCCCAAAAATTCTTTATACTCAAACCATGATATCACTTTGTCCTTATATTAGTCATGAGCTCATGAATACTATCAAACATATTATTTTCTCTTTATCCCTTCGTTATGCGCATATCATCTTCTTTACAAAAATATTTCAATCACTTTTCATGGTTATCGATGCTATATTCTTCTGGAAAACCACAATGGACCAATATATAGGTATTTCAATATACCATAAAAGTACCTGAACAACATTATTCTTGAATACCAATACATAAACACTTCAAACCATCCTCTTCAATGATTGTCATGGAATAAGTCCTTCCTTGATTTAGAAGTAACCTTTTAGGTCAGGGCATTGCGTTTGGTAATGAACATGTTCTCCACAGATAAGACATTGAACGCCATAATAGTCTGTCACTCTATGACCCTTCTCTCCACACAGATAACATCTTCCCCTCCATTTGATGTATTCATCAAGGATATTCTTTCCTTCTTCAAAAATCTCAATCTTCCTTTCTCTATTCTCCTCAACAGGCAAACATGCATAAATGTCCATATTCCTCTTATTTGATGAATTGAGAATACCACTAAAGTTCACCTTGTTAATCATATATCATGATGACTGGTCAGGAAAAATCACATAATCTTTCTTTCTAGGCATTACACAATTTCTTTTCTCATAGTCACCAACTTGTCCATTGGATTCAATGTTGACCCAATTTCTTATGGTTCCCTCCATTGACAAAAACCAAATACCATGGTGTAAGAAACAATTTAAATAATGAGGAACCACATAATAATAAAAAGTTACTTATTGGATGTCTAACATATCACACATTCTTTAATCCATGAAACCTTAGGTTCAACCAAGGTTATTCATGATCGTCAACATAATTATAGTAGTGTAACATATAGTTATACTAATCCTTTGAGACATCCAAAGACATAACATAGAAATATCTCTAGGGATCTCACTAAAGTTCTCGCATCCTAGTTTCCAAAGGTTGAATAAACCTTTCCTGTAATACCAACTGTAGAGACCCAAAGCTTGATGTACATAGACATTACATTACTTTTGGGGAATACTTAGTACATAAAAAAAACAGACACCAAAGGACTGTAATAGTTTAGTGTCTTTGGAAACTCAGAATGTAATCTTCTAATCATGGTGAATGATCTTCAACATCTCCCATAAATATCTTCCCCTTTTTGGTTTTCTTACCTAAAACCTTTCTTTAAATCCTGGGGAAAATAAAACATATAGAGGGTGAGATCAAATGCTCAGTAAGGGTAAACATGGATAAAATAAAACTAATCATATACATTTGAACTTAAAAACATAAAAATAATGTTTAAACATCAAAATCTTGGGAAATGACATAAAACATGGAAGTACATAAGGGATAGATCATAAAGAAACATTAATCATGATAAAATAGGATGAGAATAAATCATGTGATTGTGTCAACCATTAATCACATGATATTATTTCCATAGTAGCCAAGGCATTGCTGCCAATACCTTCATAGTGGACAATGTCCCTTTCTGAATCGAGTTCACTCCTCCTTCCAGTCTTGTATTTCTAAACCGGATTAACTTATCATTCCAGCCATGTCTATATCATGAGATATAAATCTTTACCCAATGCATTGTAGGGATATATAGGTCCCATCCATCTCATAATGAAATCATTCTTTTGTGTGCCACAAAATCATGAATCATATATCATAGCATAACACATGTAATAGAATGAGATTCTTAATAATCATTATATCATATCATAATCCATAAAAAATGGATATCATTTAATCATAAGAAGAATGAAACCATGTAAATAATGGAGACAATATACTTGAAACCTAAACATATTAAATAATGTCATTTTAGATGGAAAATAGTTTTGATAAAACACTTGAAATGAATCCTTGAGGAAAATATCCTTTCTTCTTCAAAATAATTTTCTTTTCACAAAATGCCATGAAATTTTAAAAGAAAAGCGTTTTTTTGAAAATAATCAAGAAATATTGTAGAGTAATCTTTATGAAAATGAGGCGTTATGAAATAGTAAAAATCTGTTCACGCCGTATAAGTTAAAAATAACACTCTCTTCAAACTTTTTTCAGAAAGGTCAAAAAGTACCTCGTATGGTAAAAAAAGGTTCCTTACATACCATGTATTAAACGCCAAAATGGTTAAAAAGGACTTTAAACATACATGAAACCATTTTTAGGAAACATGGACATGGATGATAACAATAACCCCAGTAAATACTTACGAATAAACAATCTCGAATAAGAACGAGATTGGAATAGTTATCCCTTACAAAGATCTTTTTGTAAATAAAATAGTTCATTTATGTGTATTCACTATAAGGTCACTTAAAGAAAGTATAAATATATGATAATATATAAAAATTCATTTCTAACATAATCAAATAATGATATAAACAAGAAAGAGAAGATCAACCTAAAGAAAAGAAATTGGGTTAAGAAGTTCCCTTACCTTGTGTCTGACTTGACTCGATCATTCTTTAATCTCTTGAATAATAAACCAAAGATAATTTATACTTTCTTAAGAACCTTTTTCAAGTTTATTATTCCTTTTATATCACTTATTACCGTGTTATAAAAATTATGTAACCATTTAAGTTAATACCGTTCGTTTTGTCGATATTTGGTACTTGATTCAAAAATGGACTTCTTATAATTAAATGTTGTTCATGTGGTCAATGGTTCATTATATCCAAAACGATATTCATTATTTATATATCATATATATCATATATATTCAGCATATACATGTATTTATAATAGTACATAACATAAGGAGGTAACAAATGAAATGCACCGTTCATGGAGACGGTTAACCGTACGTACGCATGAACGCTACTTTCATTTCTATTTATTATTTTAATGGAATTAAAACATAATGATACATAGGTATATTATAATCCAGTATAATATCATATATAATATCATTAACTCTATCCTTTATACATCCCACATAAGGCATTAACGAATCACATCACTTTGAGGGGCGGTACTCCGCATTTCCTCAAATGAGATTATCGTATTTACCGACTATGGAAACCATAAAGGCTTGATATAAATGGGGAAGTACAGAAGCATAAGGAAATCATAAAAATAATTTATATCATATATAATAAAGTTCCATCATAATGGCCACCATGAGAGGCGGTAAGATGTAATTGAACAATCATCGTTTTGTGAGGCATTAGTTTGCCATCCACAGAAACATTATGTTCTTCATCCATTAGATGGAGTTGTGTGTAAGTGTAGTTATAATCTCTCTCATAACAAAATCCTAGTATATTGAGGATACTGGTGTTGTTACAAAATAAAGTAAATAAAAATATTTTAGGGTATGGAGAAGTAAAATAAAAGAAAACAATTTAAGAGAAACTGTTACCTTTAATTTGGGCAACTTCCTTTGGATTGAAACAAAATGACTTCTTGGAGTGCCTTATGCCTAAGGTAAGGCTTCTAGGTGGAGGATAGGGATGTCGGGAGATTAATTGGGCATAGTTTGGATGAGCCAAATGGCTTTAGAGTTTTGAAGAATTGGATAGAAGTTATCTCCTTTTATAAGGGGGAGGAGGGGCTCTTTTGGAAAGTGTGAAAATATTATTCTATTATAAATTTATCTTCGGTTTCAAAAGGTCCCAAAATAATTAAATATTAAGATAAGATGACTCATGGTAGAAATAAAATCATCCAATAAAAATTGGACATGTTTTGGATAGTATTTTAATCATTATAATCTTATTTATTTAAATCGTTTATTAATGAGGTAAATACTGTATCATTATTGTGTCATAAATAATTTAATTTAATTGATATCTAAAAATTATAAAAAAAATATCACCATGTAGGAAATATTTTTATATTTCCAATTAATATTTATAGTCGAAAAGATAATTTATATAACCCCGTATAGTAATTAATTACTAAAAGATTTTTGTTAATGTCAATTTTGTCTTTACATTAAATTAATTAATCCAAATGTCATTAGCACTACCAAGTGGCTCAATGGGGTCCCAAAATCTACCCAAGGATGACCATGGTCGGAAAATACTCATCCAATAAGGCTAGGACAAGTTTTGAGGTAATTTTAAATTATTATAATATTCTTTTAACCTTGAATTACCCTATTTACCTTTAACCATGGTAAAAAAAAGTCAAAAGTTACTATTCACCAAAAAATATTTTCATCTTATTGAACCAAACATTACTTCTTGATAACAACCATGTATGTAGTATTTTTGATAATCAATTTAAAAAAGTGATAAAATTTCATTTAAATGAATGAGTTAGTTTTTTAACTACCACTAAGTGGTTTCACTATTCATCAAAAAATTGAAATTTTTTAGAAAAATACCAAAAATTCAGCCTAAGATATATTTGATATTCCAAATTCAAAAATTATATATATTTTTTCAAATTAAAAACATAGAAGTGTCATTAATTAATTTTAAAAGTAATTCCCGTTATCAACACAAATAGCGTGTTTTTAAGAAACAATAACTATCAAAAGATCAACACGTGTTTATGTCCAATTTCAAAGTGAAATTAAGTCCAATGACCAAAATTAGATTAAATGATAAAAATATAATCTTATTAAACTTTAAAACCAATTGAAAATATAATTTAACCATATAAATTATTACGATGAAAAAATTTGTTTTTAATTAAAATATAGAGTGTTTTTACTATTCATTAAAATATGAAAGTTAACAGAATAATATGAAAAATTTATCCAAAGTAAATTTTTATATCCTGATTCCAAAGAAGAATGTTATTCTTCCAAATTTAACTTATAGACCTGTCAACAAAAACATTTAAAGTGGGTGTGCCATCAAAAGGTGGGAAAACTACAATTTTTGAAAAATACATATTTTACATGAAAAGTTTACTTTATTCTCATACCATATTCTAGAAAATGTGTAAGATGAATAATAATGTTACAAAATTCAAAATGTAGTTAACACTATTCATAACGGCTAGTCCATAATAGTATAATAACAATATATCGTTGTTTAGTGAAACCCGGTATTGCATACTACACATGCTATCGAGGAAGGTCACGATTGCGCGTAACGCAAGCCAAGTCAGTGTTGCGTGTTGTGAAAGAATCCTTCATTGTTTTTTATAACAGAATCCAACCATATTTAATTTATACATTGAATATATATATATATACACTCAATGTTGCGTAGAATTACTACTATTAAACAAACTTGAAATTGTGTGTAACACAATCAAAGAATAGTGTTGCCTATACTGCAAGCTAATACGGTGTTGCGTATAGCACACGATAATCTTGGTGTAGCATACAACACAAGACATCAATGAAATTAAAAAGGATAATTATCATAAAATCTCGGGTTTTTACAATAAACATAGTGCATTCCATTTAAACTAGAAACTCTAGATGGTCCAAACAAATCCATCTGAACCAGTTTGAGAGGTTGAGAAGTTGACACTTGTTTATTTGGTTTGAAAGAAAATTTTGTGTTACTTTACCTTTTGATAAGGATTACACACTTTATCATTTGGAAATTAAATTTTGGGTATGTCTTTGAGTAAACTTTTTCATGTTAGCTTTCTAAGAGAGTGAACATTACAGTTTCTTAGTCTCTTGTGCCAAAGCCCAGACTCTTTATGAAATACACTTAAACATGTAGCATTTTGAGAAACTAAAGAATCTATGTTAACATAGTATACATTTTCATTTCTCACTGCAGGAAACACTAATTCATTTATTGAATTAAAAACATTTCAAGCATCATTTTAAAATTTAACATGAAATCCATCATCACATAATTGTGATATACTAAGTAGATTATATTATAATCAATCAAAAAAAGTACTTTGGAAATTATAAATGAGTTAGATATACCGATTTGACTAAGGCCTATAATATTTCCTCTAGTATTGTCACCAAAGATGACATGTCCTCCATCAGTCATTATTAAATTCATGAAGCATGAGTAGTCTTCTGTCATGTGTCTTGAACACCCACTGTCCAAGTACAAAAAGCTTTTACAAAACCTCTTTAGGTAACATTCCTACGATATGGTTAAATAAAAACAGATTTTTGTACCCATATTTTTTTGGGACCAGTAATATTAGTGACTAGTTATTTAGGAACCATATCTGCCTCATAGGTTTCCAATAAGTATTATGTAAGTACATGAAAAATAAATACTATTTGGTCAAAAAAACATAAAATAGTAGAGACTGTATCATTACATGAACTAGATGAATTGTTTTTAGAACTGGGAATAAAGATGTATGTCATAAAATTAGAAACAAAGTTAGTTCTTCCAAAATTTCTTTGCCCAGGTTGATATCCAATGCCAATAGTATATTTAAGAGAAATTGTTTTACCTAGAATTTGAGTAAGGGTATTTTCCCATTGGTAAAATTTTCTAAGTCTTTCTTCTATTTCTCATTATAAATTTTAATTCATTATTCTCCTTGAGCAGTTGAGCATTTTTCTCTTTTTCAATTGTAAGTTCAGATTTGGCAGTCACAATAAGAGGATTCTCTTTCTTCAAAGATTTATATTTTTCTTTTAGTTAATTGCGTGTTTCTTTAAGAATATTATAGTATTCAAACATTTCTTCATTAGAAATATTTTTAAGGTCACTCTCGTATTCATAATAGTATGAATTATGTACAGAAGAGTCCAATGTTACCTTAGATGTGTTTGTTATAAAACACATATTGTATTTGTTTGCCTGTTCATCTTGTAAAGATTTTGAGTCATTTGAATTATCCTCAAAAGCACTCCAGGTTGCATTCATTTCCTTTTAATACTTTCTTTCATTTTCCCCATATTTCATTTTTTACTTGATCTTGGGAACGTCATCCTTGATATGTCCCTTGTGCTTACATTTATAGAAGACTATCTCATAAGACTTGTCACTTCTTTTCCAATCTTTTATCCAGTTTTCTTTTTTATCATATTTTTCCTTGATGATAGGCTTTCTGAAAAAAATTCGTTTTCTTGTAAAATATCTAGAATCTTATAGAAAATTGAGCCATCTCCTCATCATTGTTAGTGGATGATTTTCACTGCTTGAACTCTCTACAGAGGCTTCCAACTTTTCTCTTTCTTTCTGCATATTGGTGGTGGGTTTGAATGCAACATATTTTCTTTTGTGTTAATCCCTCTCTCCCTTTTTGACTTTATGATCCTCTTTATATATCATTGGTTTCTCAATGAGTTCTTTTATAGGTAGCTTGATGATATCACATGATTATATAATATTGACAGAGGTTCATCTCCATCTGTTAGGTAGGCATTTGATAATTCTCATGATCTATTCCTTAGTAGTGACTTCTCTTCTAAGAGAAATAACTGTGTTTACAATTTCATTAAACATGAGATACATGTCCGAAATAGGCTCATCAGGTTTCATTTTAAAGTTATCATATTTAATATTATAAGTATTAAGTATCATTTCTATCACACTAGAAGTTCCTTCATGTGAAACAGACAAGCTATCCCAAATCTCATGTGTAGTTTTACAAGATGAATTTTTTTTAAATTTATCATCTCCTAAAGAAAAATATAAAGCCTTCATGGCTTTAAAATTATTATTGTAGGAAATGTTTGTAGGTTCATCCCATGTGATTCTATCCATAGCAGGAATTTTTTATTCATATATAATTTAATACTAGATTTCAAAAACTATACATTATTAATGTATTTTCATTTTGATTTTCCATTAAGAATAATTGGTTCCATTAATGAATGGTGGTCTGTTTGTTGCAACACCTTTGAATATATTATCCATACTAAATAAATACTTTTAATGAGCTTGAAATTTAGAATTGATAGAAACTTACAGATCATTAAAGGACAACTACAATCACAGTTGAATGGGGTCAAAAATAGAGTCTTAACAAACAATCCTCTAATACCAAATGTTGGTCGGAGTGGAGTACTCAAGATGGGGGGGGGGTGAATTTAGTATCTATAAAAATTTATGTTTAAAAAGTATTCTTAAAAAGGTTTACCAATAAATTTAAATAAAACATATTTAATCAAAGTAATATGGTTATGAAAGTTTGACTGTTTAAATAACTTCTTATAAGATTGATTAATTCTCAGTAATCTTAATATTAGTTATTAACATTACTTTTGAAGAAATTATCATAAGGAAAAGTAGTTATAACTTCCTTCCAAGACTAATTATCAAAGTAAATTTAATTATTTCTAAATTATACAGTAAAACAAAGAACAAATAAATTAAGTTACACAACAGATATAAAAAAATTGGTTCAATCTCAATCCAAGACCTAATACACTCCACTTGGTGATCACCAGCCACCAAGCAGTTTATATTAATAAACTTGATCCACACCCTGGATCTAGGTTAACAATAGAACATAAGACTTTCCATGTCATAGGACCTCTTCCACAGTTCTTCTTGGGTACAAACGACCGGGTCACACATGGACCTCTTCCACACTTATCTGTGCGTATACACAAGTGTAAAACTATGTTTGAGAAAGGATATATTATATCCTTCAGTTTAATGCAGGAGTCAGTGTTTGTTTTTATAAAGACACACACACACACCGTTCGAAAGATAAAAATAGTACACAATAAAGCGTAAATATTGAGATAAGGTTAGAAGTGCTCTGAGTGTTAGTCTATGCAGGTCTAGACTTGTAGGATGAAGCAGATGTAGGAATCGAGTCCTCATGTGGAAAACATCATATCACAAGTCAGCTAGATCTAGCTTGTGTTCTTTGTGTTGTTGACAGTGCGAATATGTCCTTGACTCTAGGATTTGAGAATGCTTCGTGTGTTTTTTAGCAGTGTCAAGTTTCATGTGTCGATTCTCTTATAAAGAATGATATATGTGTTTCTTCATTATCATTCTCTCACCATCTTTCTTCTCTTTTTTATTTCTCACTGCAATTCTCTTTTATTTTGGAGTGCATGTGTTGGAGATGATAGGATGCATGTATTCTACAAATCGCACGTCATAATATCAGGTGAAATGTCTACAAAGAAACATTAATTATGTCAGTGCATTTAAAATCTTCAAATATGACCATTGGAGAATAAATTGAAAAATGACAAAACAGATTAAGAGACAGTGTCACAGTCTTTCAGGAAACAGTGTCTCCATGGAACTATCTCTTCTTGAAATGAAATCTCCTTCTTTTCCTTTGAGTGTTGAGACAGTCATGATGGCACCATTGTATATGAATCAGGAACCGCTAGCACAAATGTGGTGTTTGATCACAGTGTCTGGTTATAGTGTCTAGATGGTCACAGTGTTTGGATGGTCACGGTGTCGGGATGGTCACGGTGTCTGGATGGTCACTGTGTCTGGATGGTCACGCTGTCTAGATGTTACGGTGTCTAGATGGCCATGGTGTCTGGATGGTCACGATGTTTTCTTGGTCATGGTGTTTGGATCCTTTACCAAAAAAACACAACTAGTGGAAGACTCATGGTGTATCAGACTTTGCCAAATATCAGTATTAAGACTTAAACAATGATATTAATAGAATTTATTAGATAGAACCATTCATCAAATAAATCATTATAATGTAAATTAAATATAGTTCACAAGGTTTATTCAAATCATAAATATACTAATAATTTGTACACATGATTTTAGATAAATTACATAGTATTAACATGTTTTATAGAATGAACATGATTTATGATCATTAAAACCTGATTAAAAAATGAGGATTCCAAAAATAAAGATGGTTGTAAATTAAATTTTACAATATTTTCAACCATTATAATGGTTTTATCAACTTCCATGAAGATGTTAATGGAAAATGAAAGTGCATCGACCATGATGCCAGTAAACTAATACATCACTAGAGAGGATTTCATTTTTTGAATAAAAAAGAGAGAAGGGGGAGTTTAATGATTGATTTTACATTAATATGATACAATTAAAATATATTTAAGATACTAGAGTTGTAATTACATTTTTACGAGGGGAGGTGAGGAGAAAATAAAAAGAAAATGAGTTGAAAAGAAATTAAAAGAAAAGAAATAGGAATTTACCTCTTGAATTTCTCCTCCTTGAGAACCTCCATAGGGAAAAGTTTGTGGTCTTTTTATGAGAGCACAAGAACCTAGATGTGGGTATTGGGCTAGGGAAATGTATTGGGAAGAATTTTGGCAAGGCTCAAAGTTTTAGAGGTGTTATGAGAATTAGGGTTGAGGGGTGGTAATTATAGTGGGTGGGAGGGTTCTTTTCTCATTATTATATTCATTACTTTCTTATTTTGGTTCAAGAATATGAATAGTTAAAGAAATATATATAAATATATCAAAATAATTAAGGTTAGTTTTATATTTTAGGATTAAATCAACTTTACATCATCTATGATCCCATAATTAATGTATTGATATTTTATTGTAAATTATCATATTTTACTATTCATCAGAAATTCAACTATTTTAGAAAAATCCAAAAAAATTAACCCTAATCAATTTTTTGTGTAGAATAAAAAAACAGACTCCATTTTATGAAAATAAATTTTCAAATATGATGAATTTAATTTTTAATTAAAATCATCATGTACTGGGAAAATAAAGATTTTAAAATTATAACTAAATTTATAACACATTAAAAAACTAATTATTGTATCATAAAATAATCATAAAATCACAATAAATAAAAATATTAATTTATGAAAACATTTTATGAAAAAACATTTTCTTTTAAATTATTAAATTTAACATAAAATTGTAATTAAATATTTATGAATTACAAAAATTCTAACACTTGATTAATAATTTTTAAAACATTTATTTACTTAGGATATGATATAATTATTCCATACATTCTTTTATAGGATGGATAAATTTTATTTATAATTTAATAAATGATGATACTAATCATTTGTATGGTTTACTATTCACAAGGGTCATATTTCTATTCTTAAGGCCATGTCACTATTTCAGTGGTATAAATTTCATAGCTTATTGAAATACTTATTATTTCATTAATTACACATTTATAAAGTTTTTATTATTCTTTATAGGTGATTTTATCTGATTTATACTATATTAAATAACATTATAAGGGATAAATTTCATTGATAAAAGTTTGGGTCGTTACATTCTACCACCCCTTTGAAATTTCACCCTCAAAATTTTATTTTACATAAATAGGTGAGGGTACATATCTTTCATCGCATCTTCCAGTTCCCAAGTTGGTTCTTCATATTTATGGTTCTCCAAAACACTTTGACAAGGTGGGTTGTCTTGTTATGTATAACCATATCTCTCCAATCTAGAATCTTTAATAGATGCTCATTGTAATATAGATCATCGTCTAACTGTACCACTTATGAGGTCAGTACATATAAGGGATATGATATGTACTTCATTAGGAGTGATACATGGAAAACAACATGAACTCCATCCATATTTGGTGGAAGTTCAAGATAATAGTCCATGACTCCTTTGCGATCAAGGATCTCAACAGGGCCAATGTAACATGGTCTTATCTTCCTTTTCTTTACAACCTATATGAATCTCTTCCATGTTGATATTTGAAGGAAAAATTTATCTACAATGTTGAAGTCCAAGTCATTTCGGTAGTTGTTAACATAGCTTTTTTTACTTTGAGTAGCTTTGATATGTTGCTAAATGAATTGAAACTTCTCTAAAATCTCTTGCACAAGATTAAGTACAAGTATCTTTATTTCGGTAACTTCTTCCCAATAAATTGGAGTTATACATCACTTTCTATAATTTTCTTCATTTAAATCAATCTGAATACTCAAGTGGAATATATTATTGTGTGATTACTCAATCAATGGGAGATGATGATCCCATCCACATTTGAATTCCAGTGAGTAGTCTATGAGTATATCTTCAAGTGTCTAAATAATTCTTTTAGTTTGGCCATCAGTTTGGTGGTGATAGGCCATGCTGAAATTTAATTCAATAATAAAATCATGTTGAAGACTCTTCCAAAATTTAGATGATAACCTGGGATCATGACGATAGACAATTGAGAGTGGAACTCCATGCAGTATCACCACTTCATTCAAAAATATCTTATCATTTTTTTCAAATGAGAGATCTTCCTGAATAGTGATAATGTGATAAGTGTTGCTAAGTCAGACCACCATAACCCATATACCATTATTTCATTGGGATGTCTTCGGGAGACCAGTGGAAAACTCCACAGTGACATTATCCCATTTCCACATGGATATAGGCAATGGTTTCATCATCCCTTTGGACTTATGTCACTCTTCTTTAACTTTCTGACATATCAAGCACCTCGAGATATACTCCACAATATATTTGTTCATGTTTTCCCTCTAGAAGTGTTCTTGGAAATCATGGTATATCTTTTTACTCTTGGTTTGGATAGAGAAAGTAGATCTATGTGAGTTTTCCAATAGTTCATTTTTATCTTAGGTGATGTAGGGACATAAAGCCTCATTCCAAATGGAATCACACCATCATCATCGATATGGAACTCTTGCAGTTTCCCTTCCTTTACTGAATTCACCTTCTTTTGTAACTCTGGATCATCCCTTTTCATATCTTTATTATTCTCTTGGATAGATGGTTGGGAAATAATTTGGGAAATGTAGTATCTAATACATTCCGTTATGATTTCCAAATCCATCATTTTCATGTCCAAGAGTATAGGGTCTTTCTCTATCCACAACATGGATAGAGTAAAATGTAACTTTCTACTAAGGGCATCAGCTACCTTATTTTTCATTGTGAAGATGATTGTGAATAGATAAACCATAGTCTTTCATTATCTCTAACCATCTACTTTGATGCATGTTGAGATCCTTTTGTGTGAATATATACTTTAGGATCTTATGATCAGTATATATGTCTTACTTCTCACTATAGTGGTAGTGCCACTAGATTTTCAAGGAAAATATCATAGATACTAACTCCATATCATGCATCAGATAGTTCTTCTCATGGATCTTCAATTTTCACGAGGCGTAGGCTATCAAATTATCAATTTTCAAAAGAACCCACCCCAAGCCTTTCTTTGAAGAATCACCATATATCAAAAAACATTCTAAACTTTTTGGTAATGTGAGTACTGGTCTAGTAATCATTCAGTTCTTTAGCTCCTTAATGCTTTCCTCACATTCTTTAATCGAGATATACATTAACCCTTCCCTTGTTTTCTTAGTTTGAGGGCTTTACAATCATGAGAAATTTCTCAAAAAATGTCAATAATACCCATTTAATCCAAGAAATCAGTGTATTTTTGTGACAATATAGGGTCTTGGATATTTCTCAAATGCCTTTTTTAAGGGTCCATGGAAATTCCCTCATTTGTGATCACATATCCCAATTTTGTGAATTTCTGTATCCAAAAGTCACACTTTCTGAACATGTCATACAATTTTTCCTTTCTTGATGTCACCAACACAAAACTAATATGCTATTCATCTTCCTCATTTCTCTAGAATTATATGAGAATATCATTGATAAAAATAAGAAAAAATTTGTTTAGGTAATGTATAAAGACCCTATTTATCATATCCATAAAGATTGTAGGATAATTATTAAGTTTTAAGGGAATCAACAGAAACTCATAGTGCCCATAACTTATACGGAAGACATTCTTCTGAATATATTCTTGCTTCAACATTAACTGATGATATCTATAATTTAGATCCACCATTGAGAAGTATTGAGCTCCCCTTAACCACTCGATCAAGTCATCTATCCTTTAAATCATATACTTCTTCTGTATGGTGATCTTGTTGAGTTCCTGATAATCGATACACCGCCACATTTATACATCCTTCTTCTTGACAAAGATCACTGGCACACCCCATGGTGATTCACTAGGGATTATGAACCCTTTGTCAAAATTCTCTTGAAACTACTTCTTTAACTCCTCAAGTTCGATAGGATCCATCCTATAGGAGAACTTTGAGATATGAGTAGCTCCAGGTATGAGTTGTATTGAGAACTCTACCTCACGATCCAGGGGAAGTATGAGTAATTCATGAGGAAATACATCACAATATTACCTCATAATGGGAATTTCTAATAGGTTAGTACATTCCTTTAACTCAATCATTTGAGTGAGGTATGCTTCTTCATAGTAAATCAACACTCACACCGTTGAAGGATTTTCCAAAGTAGATACATGATCTTCCTTGAATTTGTAGAGGAATGTGGGATGGTTAGGAATATGAAAAGATATTTCCTTCTTCTGATAGTTTATATAAACTCTATATGACAAGATCCAATCCATTCCCATTACAGAATTAAATTCCCCCTAGGGAAGTATCATGAGTTGAAATAGAAGATAATTCCTACATACACCAACATGAGACATGTCCATCACTTGGGTTACAATTATTTCACCACTTGGAGTTTTTAATGATATATCTACTTCAAGGTTTTATGTATTTGATTCAAAAGTTCAAGTAATATTTCATGATATAAAGGAATGCATAGTACCAAAATCAAATAATACTTTGGCCATTATTTAGTGAACATGATGTGTACCTTGTAAGAATTCATTTTCTTAATCCAATTTAACAATAGTGATAGCATAATCCTTTTCTTGATCTGTTGGCTTTGGTGGAAACTAATAGTGATTATCCTTGAGAACTCTAGGTTTAGTGGACTAGCTTTCATAGCACCGTTTCTACTTACATTTGTCGAATTGGACTATGCTGGTGCTCTCCTTTCCTCCACCACATTGTCTTTCTTTCTCATGTCTTTTCGATATTCATGACTGTGTTGGCCTTCTCTCCCACACTTGACACATTTCCCCTTCCCTTTAAGATAGTTCCTGTGATTCTTCTTCCAACATTTTTGACGTGTGGGTGGTTGAGTTTTCCTTCCACCATTATCATTAGATCCACCATATTGAAATTCCATCTCTCATTTCTTATCACCATATCCATGTAACAATTCTCCAAATTCCATGTCTACTTTGAGAGCACATTGAACAAATTCTTCATAACTCCCAAATTCTCGAATTTATAGAGACTTTAGAAGGTGTGTTTTTAATCCACTAAATAATCTAACAATTTTTCTATCATTATTGATAATAAAACCTGAATCTTACCTTGAAATCCTTGTGAAAGTTTCTTCATTATCCATGAATTATTCTTCATCATTTTTCATCAGCTCTATGAATTATCTCTCCATATTGTTTCGAAGAGTTTTAGGGAAGTACTTATTACAAAACATTATCTTAATGTCTTCCCATTCCAAATCTTCAATTTATTCCTTTGTCTTGGTGTTCATAATCAAATACCACTATTGATAGGCCTCTCCATCTAAATAGTAAATAGAAAGAGTCACATTATCTATCTTATAACATTGAAGCATAGAAAATATCTTATCCATTTAGTTGACCCACTATTTCATGACTAGTGAGTTAGAAGATCAAAAAAACGTTGGTGGTTGTTTCCGCATAAAACACTATATAACAATTTTCTCCCTCTTAAGTGAAGGTAGACGTTCCACATTATTCAGTTTATTATTTATAACATGAGACAGTTGGGTAAGCATCACTATGAAATTTTGAACTCCACATCCCAAAGAATTGGGGATTTCATTTAGGTAATTGCTGCATTGTACCTCACACAGGTTGTTTGACTAGTTTCTCTTGGTTCCCGCAATTTTATAAAATATAAATAGTTATAACAAAACATATGTCATCAAGTCATCAATAATTTATCTATTTTTGAAATTAACTCTAAAGGAATATCTTATGGGATCCTTATATTTGTAAAAGATTATTGTGTTCTTACATATACTTAGTATAATACTATGGGTTTTCACTATGGTTCTCTAATAACAGTTCCAAAATTAACTAATATGTGCTCTGATTCCATCTATAGAGGCCCTGCCTTTTTTTACAAAACATATTACATCATTTTACAAAAAAAACAACACCAAAGAATTAAACAACTAGGATCCAAAGGATTAGTTTTTGGAAAAATTAGGACCATAAATAACATTTTAAAAATAAAACATAAACATTTATTTAATTACTTATTCTCTAGCTTCTTGTTGGCCCTTGAATTCTCCTTAGTATATTTAGTCACCCAAGGATATACATCAAAGATATGGGTGAGATAAAAGCCTATTAAGAGGATATATAAGAACATGAAGAAATATATCATGGGGTGAGAACAATAATTGGAATCATAACATAGTAATATTATCATAATCACAAGACTAAACATTAAGAAAAGTCTTGGAATGTGGAAATGTGTAGAAATCAAACATCAAGTCTTAGTGGTCAACTAACACACATAGTTATGAACAAATCTGACATAATGTACAGGTATAGTTCACTAATTCTTATGAGATGCATCACATTACCCCATGCATTTGAGTGATATATAATTCCAAGAACACACACAACATTATAACATTTACATTACACTATATAATTTCAGGTGCACCCATCACATCATAACATTTACATTATCATACATTCTACATAGAACATATATCAACCTTGGAAGTAAAAAAATAAATGTAATGTAATGGGATTTATTTCATAAATAATATGTCCCAAGATAAAAAGGGTATAAGATCATTTTTATCAATGTTGATTTAATAAGAAACAATCACATAAGAAGTAAAAGATGTATTTTTTTGATAGAAGAGTTCTTTGGGAGAAATCATTGAATTTTTCATAAAACTAGATTAGCGACATTTATATTTTATAAAGGTAATATAATGGTTAATAAATTATATATAAAGAGAAACAAAGTAATATCCATACTGAAGTTGGGTTGAAAGAGGGAAAACCCAAAGAAAGAGAGTTGGGTTTAAGAATTCCCCTTACATTATGTTGGAATGCTTTCTTCACTTTATTATCATGTATAATCACATTATATTAATTAATTAGAAAATAAATGAACTTTTATAAATGAATATTATACATTATGGTTATATTAATATAATTAATGGGATTTTATATGAGTTATAGAGTTTAATTTCATCATTCAGGACTTTTCGTTTTCCTAGTTTTAATGAATCATTCACTTGTATAAATGAGTGGAAGTTCATGTAAAATGAAGATAAATATAGAGAATAGTTATTATATGTTATTAATGATATTACAGAAGTTTAAATGATCTTATAAAGAATTTTTTAATATGGTATGAGGAAGAATCATTAGATAAAAGTTACTGATAATTGTTTTAGGTTAATTTTGGCAGTTTTTCGATCACAACGAAATAGTTTTGTTTTATCATTTAGTATTATGTATATATGTTAATTATAGAAAATAAAAAGGTTTTTAACATTATTTTTTTAATATTTTTCAACCATTATAATGGTTTTATTAACATTCTTTATTGTTTTAAAGGAAAATGAAAGTGCATCGCCCCTGATGTCGGTAAATTGACACATCACGAGCAACAATTTCATTTTTTGAATAAAAGAGAGAGAAGGAAGAGTATAATGATTTATCTTCCATTAAAATGATATAATTATAGTATATTTATGTCACTAAAGTTATAATTACAATTTGATGAGGGGTGGTTAGGAGAGAATAAAAATAATAGAACTTGAAAAGAAATTAAAAGAAAGGAAATAAGAATTTACCTCTTGAATTTCTCCCTCTTGAGAACCTCCTTAGGAAAAGGTTTTGGTATTTTGATGAGACCAAGAGCTATTGGAATTGGGTAAGGGGATAAGTTAGATTATTGGGTAGAATTTTAGAAAGGATCAATTCTTGAGAGGTGTGAGGAGATGAGGGGGTTATGGGTGGTATTTATAGTGGATGAGAGGGGTTCTTTCTCATTATTATATTTATTAGTTTATTATTTTGGATCAAGAATATGAATTGTTTGACAATTATCTATAATTATATTAAAATAATGAAGTATATTTCTAGGTTTTTGGATTATATAAACCTTAAATCATCCATGACTCAATAATTCATGTATTTAGCTTTTGTTGTAAATTATCGTATTTTAATATTTATTAAACATTCAAGTATTTTAGAAAAATCCAAAAAAATAAACTTAACCATGTTTAAATGTGTATAATTAAAAAATGAACTCAATTTTATTAAAATAATTTTACAAACATGAGTAATTTAATTTTTTATTAAAATAATCATTTACATGGAAAATATAGATTTTAAAATTATAAAAAATTTTATAACACATTGAAAATTTACTTAAAGTATCATAAAATTACCTTAAAATCATAATACATCAAAAAATTAATTTATGAAAAAATATTATGAAAATAGATTTTCTTTTAAATTATTATATTAATCATAAAATTGTAATTAAATATTTATGATTTAAAGAAATGACAACACTTAATTAATAATTTTCAAAACACTTATTTACATAGGAAATGATATAATTATACCATAATTTCTCTTATGGGATGCCTCAATTTTATTTATAATATCATGGGTGAGGATACTATTCATTTGGCCAGTTTACTATTCATAAGGATCATATTACTATTACTAAGGTCAAGTTACTATTTAATTAGTATTGGTTCCTTATCTTTTAGAAATACATCTCATTTCACTAATTCATCATTTATAATGTTCATATTTTGGTCTATAAGTGATTTTATGTGACTTATACTATATGATATTACTATAAGAAGGGAGAAATTCCCTTGATAAATGTATAGGTCGTTAAAATATGAGGATATCATATTCATATCAGTTATTACTAGGAAAATGATAAATAATAACAAAACAACAATGAATTATTCTTTCAAGAATAATATTATGAAATGGGATTTAACACATAGAAGGAAATATGGCCATGTGAATAGTGAGTGTCTAACCATATGTCTATATTAGATATTAAAGTAAAGAAAGATAGAGTAATCTAAAAAGGGTTTAACATCTCTAATTTATAAAGCTGCGAATCCTATTTTAGCAATTAATAAATGGTAAATCAATATAAAATCATTTCTAAGCAAACTATAATATATTTGGAGAATCATGGGTGATACTATCATGAAGGGTTCTTAGAGTCTTGAAACTTCAAAAATGTAGTCTCATGGGTTGAGAAATAAGTCTCAAACCCAGTCATCCTACTGAGAAGATTAAGAAGACCCACCTTATTCCAAAATTACATTATAATTAGTTATTTAATGCGATGATGGTTTGAGAAACATTACTTGAGTGGGTAGCTCTCAAAATGTATGATGCTTCCAGAGTTTAAAAAATTCTTCTGGAATGTAGAAATATGGAAAATCCAATCAACATTGAAGGTTGAAAAATGATTATTACTCATCTATTACTATTTTAAATCATATATATTGTGTTTATTAAGAGGCATTGATTCTTTAAAAATTATGGAAGGACCTTACATTAGACATATTTTAATTTTTTTGTTCCTATTAGTGTAAATTATTGAAAATTATTGAAAATATATTTGAGAAACTCCTAAATAGTAAAAGTTTGGTTTTGTGACACATTGAAGTTATAATATGGATAAAATTTTTATATAATTAATCTCTATTGTTTTATACACTTGGATTTACCGATTAGACTTTAAGTTGGTTGGTTGATGGCACCTTTCTAAGAAAATCATGGAACATCCCTTCTCTAATGGAAATATTCAAGAACCTCATAAAGTTAAAGGAAATCATATGGAGAAAATATATGTTTCTTAAAATTATAAGAGTTTGTTTGAAAAGCGATGACCCTTCTATATATAAATTAGAGGAAGAATAAAAAGTCTTTATCCTACCATAATGTGTAAATTAAGAAGATAATTCAATTCCAATTTCCATTTATTTGTAATTAGGGGGAGAATATTTACATCTACAAATGAGATTTATTTTTAATTAACAATAAAAAGGGGAGATTGAAATTAAAAAGGTATTTGGTTGTATTTTCTTTCATTTAGGCTTGCTTTCAAGGATATTTTCAATGTAATTAATGAAAATGTACTATCTTGGGTAATGGATAGAGAATGCACCCAATGGAAATGAAGAAGTGGATGTTTCCATTGAAGAACTTAGCTGGTATGATTTAATCTAATACCATAAAATAAGATTATTATTGAGGTGATCCTAATTTAAAAGAAAAGTGATTTATATAGAGAAGTATTTTTTATAATTTTTTACAAGAATTTGAGAATATTATGAGAGAATATTGATACTTAAACCTATTGTAAAACTTGTAAATCTATAATTAAAATAGTTAAAAATGATTGAATGTTTGAAGGAAGAGGTAGGTGAAATAGAAAAATCCATTCTTAGAGTTTATAATATATCTATTTTTATGTTAAATATTTAAACACTATGGGATGGTGGTTTTTCAGTGCTAAAGTGGATAAAAAGATGATAGAGTCCAGTAGTTCTTGTAAATGCACTATTTTGAGTATTTAATATGATACAAGTTCTTTGGAACATGTGTAACTGGATTTTGAACTATTTTATTAGTTGACAAAAAAATATTCTAGATGTTTTAAAGTTATTTAAGGTGATTGGGAAGGCTTAGATAATATTTGAATATGATGAAAATTCATTTGAATATATTCAATAATTTCTAATCTAGAAATGGATATATGGAAATCAAAAAAAGGAACTATCTTATGCATAGGGTATTTGAGCCTCATATAGCTAATTTTTGATATGTATAAAAATTTAATGAAGCACCCCAAGCTTCCACGGTACTCTTTCCTTTGAATACTACAGTGGCATGTGTTGTATACAACTTCGAGTTTTGACACACACCACAACCAATCAACCTAGTCGTTATGAATAGTAATACCCACTTTTTAAATATTTATAAATTTTATCTTTCAAAATGGACTTCATATTTGGATTTTGAATATCATAATTATCCTAGGGTGAATTTTTGGTATTTTTCTGAAAACTTTAAATTTTTGATGAATAGTGGAAAAACAATGAGTTGTAGTTTAAAAACGAATTTTATTTAAATAATTATTTATTTTATTTAAATTTAATTAAGGTCAAAATAGATACATAATACCTATATAAGTTCAATGTAATTCATTGGGGTTAGTTTAAAATAATTTTAGATATATAAAAATCTTATTGAACTTTTCACCGTCATTTACCCACCTCCTAGGAGAATTTGGAAATTCACGTAAAACATAATTTTATCACTTCTTTGAGTAGAATTTCAAAAATATGAGAGACATGGTTAATATAAAGGAGAAAAATTTGGTTCAATAAGATTAAAATAATTTTTAGGGAATAGTAACTTTTACTTTTATTTACCACGGTTAAAAGTAAATAGGGTAATTAAGGGTAAAAATATTATTAATATTACCCTAACACATGCCCTAATTCTATTGGAAAAGTGTATCTAGACCAAATAAAACCTTAGGAATAAAATATTATCATTTAGGTCCACTTGAATTAGATTAGGACATTTATTACTATTTAATTCAAAGAAGAGTTAAAAGAGTTAAAATCAATGTTCAATAACTAATTTTTTTTAATATAGGGTTATAAAAAAGATAGATTCGATTATAAATATTAATTAGGAAGATAAAAATATTTCATACATAATGTTATTTTATTTATAATTTTTAGACATTAAAAAATTTAATTTATTTATGACATAATGGTGATGTAGTAATTATCTAATTAATTAAATATTAAAATAATTGATATTATAAATATCCAAAAAAAATTAATTTGAGACTTTTAGGAATTAAATTAATTTTATAGGTTAATATGACTTATTATGATTGGTTATATGAATTTTTTTCGAAGTAACAATGCTGTTATGAATTTATGAAAAACAAAATACCCAATAGTGTCAAAATTGACATAATAGAGTTTTTAAAACAAATATTATATTATTAGTTGATATTCAATTACTAAAAATCTAAGGATTGGAAAAAAGACGTATATAATGGTATGTGTATTATTAATGGACCACTTGGGGTCACTTGGGTGTATATATTAAGTTTATTAACTATATAATATAAAAATACAAAGTGACATAGTAAGTGTCAAACTAATTAACTAAGAGTTAAAACTAAATGATACGGTTAATATAATGACCCAAACCAGTCTAAAATATATTGGTTTGGGGGATTTAGACCCATACCAACCATAGACTTTGAATAATCTACTTTGGATCCATTAGAAACTGAATAATAATTTATTATAAAATAATACTTTATGTTTTTCCTAAAGAGCCCCTCCCCCTTATAAAAGGACACCACTTCTAACAAATTATTCACACCATCAAAGCCTTTTGTCTTGGCAAACCCCAGACCAAATACTTTATAAACTTCCCTAAATTCATTCTAGAGGCCTTAGTTTGATCATAAATCAAACATAATGAGCCCTTTTGGTCAAATCAAAAGGAATAACCCGAAGAAGAGGTAATATTTTCACCACCCTCTTTCAAGTTTTTCTCTTCTTCAACATCTTCTTTCTTTGTTATTTCAATTATAAAATAATAAATCCAGTATCTAATATATACAGTGATGTTATTATAAATATGGTACAAACATATTCAGTATTCTACCTATCCGTTTAATGACATGTCACCATATGTGCGTACGTATGACTAACCGTCTCCACATCGTGGTGTAATTTTTATTCAATACTTTATTATTCGGATGGTTATGATAATGATGTATAATTAATGTAAATAATAAATATAACACAATAATGATTATTTATATATGATATACCATCCAATTATATATTATTTTAATATCAAAAGAATGATATTGTCGCTCGTGCGTACGTACGGACTACCGTCTCTACGAACGCGATGAGATTCATTCCACATCGTATCCATTCAAGACTAAATTTCATTTGATGATTAAAAATAATTTTTAAAGACTTAATATAATTTTGGACATGAATATGATACAACCTATCCATAACAAACACAGCTTATGTAACAAAACATATAAAATAAAACGAGTAAGTTTACACCCGAAACAACGATAATACTAAGATATTATTTACAAAGCAATGTTAAAAGATCATATATGATATCATATTAATGTATTTGATTATTTTATAATTTAATAACAATTATTTCACCATTATAGAGGAGGTTAAACTACCCTCAACCGAGGAAAAGTACAAGGTAAGGGTTTATTTCACAATCTCATTATTATTTGAGGTTGTTTATACATAATTATCTACTGGGACGTCTTTATCATCCACATCCATGTTTCTTAAAAATGTATTTCAAAAAATTCTTACTATTTTACATAATATGGGTTAAATTCATTTTTACCCTTTTTTGACTTTTTATAAGAATTTTATAGAGGAATCTTTCTATCATTTTTCAAACAAGGTCCTTTTTAACCTTTTCGACAAAATAATGGTAAGCATGTATGTTTTTAACTTATATGGTGGGTGCAGCTATTTTCCACCGTTATAAAATCGTCGAAGATTACCTTTCAAGATTATAAGAATATTTTCAATGTAAATTCATTCTTTTTTTATTATGTGACTTTTAAATGATTTCAATAAAAGAGATATTTCACTGAAATAGTTTTGATTTCATCTATGTCAACATCCTTTGATGGATTTTAAGTTTTTTTAAAGTTGATTTATTATGATTCAAAACTCTTATATTGTATTGAAGGTTTTGTGATTTGTTTGACTGTGGATGTTTTATTTTTATAACATTCATGGTTTATGGAGAAAGAATTGATATTTCGTATGCTGGTTTTAATACGAATGTTTATGTTATGTTTAAACCATTACATATGGGGAACGCATTGGACTTAATAAGTGACGGGTGGAGCCCGCTATAGCTCCTCGATGCATCAATAGGTCCCCTGAGACAAACTAGTATCTTGGCACAAGGCCTTGACAAAATATTATTTGTATTCTTAGCATGAAGCCTTGACTATGTGGTTATGATAGTCTGGCATTATGCATTCCTTCATTATGAAAGTTGTTATTGATATTGCATGTGATTATTTGACTAGTAGAATATCCATGTGAATAAGTAAATGGAATTATTTCATTTTAGCTTTTCAATATTATGTTGAATTTCAAATTTAAAAGGATTTGGTTTTAGTTATACATTGCCTTAAATGTTTATGTTTATGTTTCTGCTATATTTTTATCCTTACTGAGCATCTAAGCTCACCCCTTTCAATGTTTTAAGTTTTTCCCAGGATGTGAAGAAATAATATATGAATGACCTACAGGGAATGTGTGAGGGGATATGAAGACAAGATTTTTTTTGTAGTTCCTTTCAATTTATGATGTAATGAAAGACTTATGAATATATCTAGTGATTCCAAGTCTACTAAACTAATCGTTCTTTCGAGACTTGATCTTTTGTGATCGTGCCAATGTTATGAAATAATGCACTAACTATGGGTAACTGGGTTTGGGGCATTACAGTTGGTATCAGAGGATGTTTAGTAAAAAACTAGGAAGTTATATTTAGATAAACTATGATTAGAGCACATATACCTAAGATATACTTTGAGGATTAGTATAGAAAAACTTTCAAGAATTTTGGTATTGTAGATATTTTGTGAGTTCTCCAAGAAATACATCCCTGTCTGGATACGAGTAGGTAGAGGCGGCTCTTGCACAGATGTACCTAGGGGTAAAACCCAAAAACATGGCTTCGAGCTATACTTGAACGGGAACTGGTGCACGACAATGGGCCTTGCTGCACTCTTGGTCACGACACTCCCGAGGGATATGCATAGGATAATTATCATTTTCTTTACCAACCATTAGGAAGGGTTTATGAGTATATAATTCCTCAAAGAAAACATTTTTTTATGATTATGGATTATATCCATAAATAGTTCAATTTATGTTAAGTGTTTTACAAGTTCGATTTAAGTATTGTGATTCATAAACTGATATAGTTTATGCCATTGTTTAGAAATGGTTCCTAGTATAAGGAATGGAAACCATATCAATGCCCACACTATATGTAGGGATTTCCCTCCCACTCAAGATAATTATAGTGTTGCTGGTGGTGCAACTGGAGATGATCAAATAATCACCATATTGGGACAACTCACTAAGGTTATGAATTATAACCTTACCCGTATGGAGCACCCTGATCCGCAGCGTAGAGGATCAATGTTAGATCACATCGTGAGGTAGAAACCACCAACATTCAATGGGAGTACAAATCCATTAGTAGCTGAGTAATTTATAAGTTCCCTAGAGAAAATATTTCATGCCTTGGGGAGTAGTGAAAGGGAAAAAGTTATCATTACAGTTTACCGCCTCACTGGAGATACTGATCAATGGTGGTCATTGATTCAAAACATCAAGGAAGATGATGAAGTATCAAATATGGAATGGAGGGATTTCAAAGATCTTTTCTTAGAAAAATACTTTCCTTTTGACCATCGAGCAAATATGGAAAGGCAATTTTTGAGTCTGAGACAAAAGGAGGATGAGAATTTCGAAAAGTATGAGGCTACTTTACAAGGTTATCAAGGTATACTGGAGAGTATATATGTAACCGAAGAAGTAAGATTGATCGTTTCTTTGATGGGTTAAAATAATTTCTTTGTTGAGCATTAGTCTCACAATCCTTCTCGTCATACGAAGACATTGTCTCATGTGCTATGAAGATAGAAAATAAATTCTCTAAGTATTATAAATTTAAAGAAAAGAAAGTGAAGAAGAGATCTGCTGATCAATCTAGAAATGGAAATAAGGGTAAGAAGGGAAATGATGAATATCCATCCTACATTAAATTTTTGATGAAACACCCCGGTACTTGCTTAAAAGGAATGGGAGTCTATTACAAGTGTGGTGAAAAAGGCCACCCAGCTCGTGATTTTAAGGGGAAGAAGGAAGCTACTGATGTTCAATGCTACAAATGTAGGGAGAAGGGACATTATGCAAATGAATATCCTATGTGTCAGGGTAAATTACCTCATAAAAGGCTAAGGGATCAAGGCCAATCATATGCTATCACTACTGCTAAGGTAGAAGCTCCGAAAGACGTGGTGGCAGGTAATTTAATGGTTTCCTTGAGTTTAGAAAATGAATTATTTGATTCTGGATCATCACATTGTTTCATATATTCCTAGTTTTCTAAGAAAATTAGATATTTCCAATTTTATTTTACAAGGGAGTTGCCAGTAAAAACTCTTAAGGGAAGTATCATTGCTACAAAGTTCTATGAACCAGTTCCCATTAGAGCACATAAATGTTCATTATCTGCTAATCTCATCGTCATACCTATGATTGAGTTTGATATAATCCTCGGTATGGATTGGATTTCGGACCATGATGCAAAGAATTATTGTAAGAAGAAGGAGGTTATGATTTTTTATGATGATGATAAGGAACACCTTATCTTTAGACCAGAATCGTCACCACCTAATTCTTATATAGATCCACCCCCAATAGCTCAACTAAATTAAATTATCGGGGAGGATGAGAATGAAATAACTCTATTTGAGGAAAATAATGTTCAAATATAGGATGTACCTATTATTAGATATTATGTTGATGCATTTCTAGATTATTTACCTGGACATCCTCTAGAATGAGAAATTGAGTTTTCCATTGATTTAATTTCTGGATCAAGGCCCATATCGAAGACCCCTTATAGAATGGCCACTGTGGAATTGGTGGAATTATAGAAACAACTAGAGGAGTTGAGTAATAAGGTATTTATTTTCCCTATTGTTTCTCCATGGGGTGCCCCTGTCCTTTTTGTTAAGAAGAAAGATGGATCCATGAGGTTATGTATCGACTACAGGGAGATCAATTCTATAACAATAAATAACAAGTATCCCCTACCTCGCATTGATGATTTATTCAACCAACTTCATGGAGCACAATACTTTTCAAAGATTGAACTTTGATCTGGATACAATCATTTGTGTGTGAAGAAGGAAGACATTCTGAAGACAACATTTCGAACAAGGTATGAGAATTACAAGTTTACAGTAATGCCTTTTGAGCTGACTAATGCACCCTCTGTTTTCATGGATCTAATGAATAGAGTTTTCTAGGAATGTATTGATGAATTTGTAGTGGTATTTGTTGATGATAACTTGGAATAATCCAAAATCTATGAAGACAATGAAAATCACCTACGCATTATCCAGAAGACTTTTAGAAGGCATGAATTATATGGGAAGTTTAGAAAGTGTGAATTCAGGCTTCAAGAGATTTCTTTTCTTGGCCATATCATCTCTAAGGATGGAATCTCTGTTGATCCTTATATGACCAAGGAAATCCATGAATTGATAGCCCCAATGAGTATAACTGAGGTATGCAGTTTTATTGGTTTAGTAGGTTATTATCATCATTTTGTCAAGAATTATGTCCGATTGGCTAACCCATTAACAAAGATCACATGAAATGGGGTTAAATTTTTTTTGGACAAAAGAGTGTGAAGAATATTTTGAAGATATGAAGATAATATTATTCAATGCTCCTATATTGACTCTACCATCGAGGAATGATGGGTTCATTATTTATAGTGTTGCATTGAAGAAATGACTTGGTTGTGTCCTTATGTAGAATGATAGGGTTATTGCCTATGAATCACGACAGTTGAAAATTCCATGACCAAAACAATCCTACTCATGATCTTGAGTTTGCAGTTGTGATCTTTGCTTTGAAGATATGGAGACACTACCTATATGGTGAAAAATGTGAGATTTATACTGATCACAAGAGTTTGAAATATATTTTCTAACAAAAAGAACTCAACATTAAGCAAAGAAGATGGCTTGAATTACTCATGGATTATGATTTCATGATACACTACCACTTGGGGAAGGAAAATAAGGTGGCAGATGCTTTGAGAAGAAAAGATCATGGAGTTTTGAACAATATGAGAATTGAAAGGGATCCTGTTTTCATGGATCTAAAAAAGATGGATATGGTAATAACCATGGAAGATGAAACATCAATGATTTTTCAAATGGTTGCCAAACCATCTTTACTAGAAAGGAAAAAGAGTTCCTAGACCGATGATGAAGAGTTTCAAAAGAATATTAAAGCTGTGAATGATGGGAGATTGAGTGACTTTGTATGTGAGGACGGAATTTTGAAATTTGGGAAGAGACTTTGTGTTCCCGATATACCAGATCTAAAAATGGAATTGTTGGATGATACTCATAGTACCAATTACTCTATACACCCTGGGAGCACCAAAATGTATAGAGATTTGAAGGAAAAGTTTTTGTGGGACAACATGAAGAGAGAGATTTCTGATTTTGTGTCACGATGTATGGTGTGTCAACAAGTGAAAGCTGGAAGGAAATAGCCTGGAGGAGTCATGCAACCTCTTCCCATACTTGAGTGTAAATGGGATAATATCACGATGGACTTTGTCATGGTACTACCAAAGAATCATAGAAGGAACGATGAAATATGGGTCATTGTTGATCATCTTACCAAATCAGCACATTTTCTTGCTATAAGAGAAGATCTACCACTTGAACGTCTAGCAATGCTATATATTAATGAAGTTGCGAGACTTCATTTAGTACCCCTATCGATTGTATCTGATCGTGATCCCCGTTTTACTTCAAGATTCTAGAAAAGTCTTTAGAAAGCCCTGGATACTGATCTTCGTTTGAGCACTTCCTACCACCCTCAAATAGATGGACAATCAGAACAGACTATTCAAAACTTAGAAGACATGTTGAGATCTTGCTCACATGACTTTCAGGGTATGTGGGATCAATATTTACCTCTTGTAGAATTTTCCTATAATAATAGCTTCCATTAAAGTATTCGAATGGCACCATATGAAGCATTATACAGAAAGAGATGTCACACACCAACCTGTTGGGATGACGTTGGTGAAAGAAAACTTGTAGGCCTAGAACTGGTGGAGGAAATGATGGAAAAGGTAAAGGTAATCCAAAACCACATCATAGCATATCAAAGTAGGAAGAAGAGCTGTGCTGATAACCGAAGGAAGGATTTGGAATTTCAGGTAGGAGATCATGTTTTCTTGAAGGTATCTCCACGGAATGGAGTTATACGTTTCGGTAAGAAAGGTAAATTGAGTCTCAGGTACATCGGAACTTTCAAAATTCTAGAACGAATTGTGGCTGTAGCTTACCGGTTGGCAATGCCGCCATGTCTCTCCAATGTTCACGATGTGTTCCACATATCACTTTTGAGAAAATACATGTCTAACCCAACGCATGTACTCACTTACGAAAAATTAGAACTGGAACCTGATCTGTCTTATTGCGAAGAGCCCGTTAGGATTCTTGATACAAGAGAACATTTGCTGAGAAACCGGACGACTCGTCTCGTAAAAGTTCTATGGAGAAACCATAAGATGGAAGAGGCAACGTGGGAACCCGAGGAACTTATGATGAAGAATCACTCGAGTATTTTCGTGCGGTAGTATTATAGAAATTTTGAGGACAAAATTATTTGAAGGAGGGGAGAATGTAACACCCCAAGCTTTCACGTTACGCTTCCCTTTGAATAATATAGTAGCGTGTTTTGTACGCAACTTAGAGTTCTAACACACACCACAACCAATCAAACTAGCCCTTATGAATAGTAATAACCACTTTTTGAAATTTTATAAATTTTATCATTCAAAATGGACTTGATATTTGGATTTGGAATATCGAAATTAGCCTAGGGTGAATTTTTTGGTATTTTTCTGAAAACATTCAATTTTTGATGAATAGTGAAAAAACACTGAGTTATAGTTTAAAAATGAATTTTTATTTAAATAATTATTTATTTTATTTAAATATAATTAAGGTCAAAATAGATACATAATACTTATATAAGTTCAATGTAATTCATTGGGGTTAGTTTAGAACAATTTTAGATATATGAAAATCTTTTTGAACTTTCACCGACTTTTACCCACCTCCTAGGAGAATTTGGAACGTCACGTAAAACTTAATTTTTCCATTTCTGTGAGTGGAATATTGACAATCTGAGAGACACGCTTAATATCAAGGATTAAAATCTGGTTCAATAAGATGAAAATAATTTGTGGTGAATAGTAACGTTTTACTTTAATTTACGACGGTTAAAAGTAAATAGGGTAATTAAGGGTAAAAATATTATTAATATTACCCTAACACATGTCCTAATTCTATTGGACAAGTGTATCTAGAGCAAAAACAACCTTAGGAATAAAATATTATCATTTAGGTCCACTTGGATTAGATTAGGACATTTATTATTATTTAATTCAAAGAAGAGTTAAACGAGTTAAAATCAAAGTTTAATTACAAAATCATTTTTAATATAGGGTTATACATAAGACAAATTCGATTATAAATATTAATTATAAAGATAAAAATATTTCCTACATAATGGTATTTTATTTATAATTTTTTATATTAAATAATTTAATTTATTTATGACACAATGGTGATTCAGTAATTACCCAATTAATGAAATATTAAAATAACTGATATTATAAATATCAAATTAAATGTAATTTGTGACAATTTATGAATTAAATTATCCTTATAGGTTAATATGACATATTAAATTGGTTATACGAATTTTTTTCGAAGTAATAATGCTGTTATGAATTTATCAAAAACAAAATACCCAATAGTGTCAAAATTGTCATAATAGAGTTTTAACAAAAATTATATTGTTAATTGATATTAAATTACATTAAAATATTATGTTTGTCCAATAGACTTATATAATGGTAGGTGTATTATTAATAGACAACTTTGGGGTTTCCTGGATGTATATAGTATGTTTATTAACTATATAATATAAAAATACTAAGTGACATGGTAAGTGTCAAACTAATTAACTAAGAGTTAAAACTAAAAGATATGGTTAATATAATGACCCAAACCTGTCTAAAATCTATTGTTTGAATGGATTTCGACCCATCCCCACCTTATACTTTAAATAATCCACTTTTTAGCCATTATAAACCGAATATGAATTTATTATAAAATAATAATTTAAGTTTTTCCTAAAGAGCCCCTCCTCCCCCTTATAAAAGGACACCACTTCTAACCAATTCTTCACACCTTCAAAGCCTTTTGTCTCGGCCAAACCCTGACCAAATATTCTCTCAACTTCCCTAAATTCATCCTAGAGGCCTTAGTTTGATCAAAAATCCAACCTAAGGAGCCCTTTTGATCAAATCAAAAGGAAGATCCTGAAGAAGAGGTAATATTTTCACCACCCTCTTTCAAGTTCCTTTCTTCTTCAACTTATTCTTTCTTTGTTATTTCAATTCTAAAATAATAACTCCAGTATCTCCTATATATTGTTATGTTATTATAAATATGGTACATCCATATTCAGTATTCTACCCATCTTTTAATGA
Source organism: Viscum album (assembly GCA_963277665.1). Lineage (NCBI taxonomy): Eukaryota > Viridiplantae > Streptophyta > Magnoliopsida > Santalales > Viscaceae > Viscum > Viscum album. Next base: position 1,872,140,876 of record OY728150.1, on the reverse strand, counting down.
CATGTCACCATATGTGCGTACGTACGGCTTACCGTCTCCACTTCGTGGTGTAATTGTTATTCAATACATTATTATTTGGATGGGTATGATAATGATGTATAATTAATGTAAATAATAAATATAACATGATAATGATTCTGAATATATGATATAACATCCAATTATATTTTATTTTAATATCAAAATAATGATATTGTGGCTCGTGCTACGTATGGACTGCCGTCTCCACGAACGCGATTAGATTCAGTCCCCATCCTATCCATTTAAGACTAAATTTCATTTGATGATTAAAAATAATTTTTAAAGAATTAATATCATTCTGGACATGAATAAGATAAAATCTATCCATAACAAACACGGCTTGTGTAACAAAACATATAAATGAAAACGAGTAAGTTAACACCCAAAACGACGATAATACTAAGATATTATTAACAAATCAATGTTAAAAGATCTTATATGATATCATATTAATGTATATGATTCTTGTATAATTTAATAACAATTATTTCTCCATTATACTAGAGTTCAAACTACCCTCAACCAAGGAAAAGTACAAGGTAAGGGTTTATTTCACAATCTCTTAATTATCCGAGTTTGTTTATACATAATTATCCACTGGGACCTCTTTATCATCCATATACATGTTTCTTAAAAATGAATTTTAAAACATTCTTATTATTTTACAGAATATGGGTTAAAGTCATTTATAACCTTATTTGAATTTTCATAAGAATTTTATAAAGGAATATTTCTGTCATTTTCCAAATGAGGTCCTTTTTAACCTTTTTGACAAAATTAAGGTAAGAATGTCTTTTTCTAACTTATACGGTGGGTGCGGCTATTTTCGTCCGTTATAAAATCTTCGAAGCTTCCCTTACAAGCTTATATGAATATTTTCAAAGTAAATGTTTTATTTTATAGTAATGTGACTTTTAAATGATTTCAAAAAAAGAGATATTTCGCTCCAATAGTTTTGATTTCATCTATATCAACATCATTTGATGGATTTTAAGTTTATTTGAAGTTGATTTATTATGATACAAAACTTTTCTATTGAATTGATGGTTTTGTGATATGTCTGACTATGGATGTGTTATTTTTATACCATTCATGGTTTATGGAGAAAGTATTGACATTTCTTATTCTAGTTTTAATACGAATGTTTATTTTATTTTTAAAACTGTTCATATGAGGAATGCATTAGACTTAATAAGTGACGGGTGGAGCCCACTATAGCTCCTCGATGTATTGGTAGGTCTCTTGAGACAAACTAGTGTCTTGTCACGAGGCCTTGAAAAAATCTTATTTATAGTCTTGGAACGAGGCCTTGATTATGTGGTTATGATAGTCTAGAATTATGTATTCCTTCATTATGAATGTGGTTATTGATATTGCATGTGATTATTTGACTAGTAGAATAACCATGTGAATAAGTAAATGGAATTTTTTCATTTTATCTTTTCCATATTATGTCAAGGTTCAGGTTTAAAAGGCTTTGGTTTCAGTTATACACTGCCTTAAATGTTTATGTTTATTTATGAATGTTTCTGCTATATTGTTATCCTTACTGAGCCTCTGAGCTCAGCCCTTTCAATGTTTTAAATTTTTCCTAGGATGTGATAAAGTAATTTATGAATGACCTGCAGGGAATGTGTGAGGGGATATGAAGACAAGATGTTGTTTATTTCTTTTCACCTTATGATGTAATGAAAGACTTATGAATATATCTAGTGATTCCAAGGCTACTAAACTAATTGGTCATTCGAGACTTGGTCTTTTGTAATCGTGCCAATGTTATCTAATAATGCACCGACTATGGGTAACTGGGGTCGGGGCGTTGCATTTAAGCTATGCATTGAGACAAGGATAATGGAAATGGAAATTTTACTATGAGTCCAACATGTAATAAAATCCATCTACATGGAATATATTTCTCATCATGTAAGTGAGTTAACCTAATTGGATGAGATTTATCCTTACATTGGAAATTTGATTTTGGTGAAAATTGAAAAAGGAAAAAGTCATAAAATGTATTAAATGTTAGCTTACCATAAGAGAATTGGGACACTGGTATGAGATTTATAAAACACATAAGTAAATTCATGTACAAAGATGATATTTGATCTTGTATATGATATTTGAGATTGCTACATTTTAGAGAAGGATGAGTTTGTATGGAATATTGTGAATACCAAACGATATTTTACTTGGTAATAGAAATTAAATTCTATGAAATTTAAAAATGAGAATTCTAGAATTATAAGATTTTGAATAATGATAAATATGATTATTCTTAAGCTATTATTATATATTGAAAACATTATAATTATTTTCAAATCCATGATATGAGACTCAAGAATATATCTTTATGACTGTGAAGGGGATGATCTAAGTGAGGAGGAAAATATCCATATTTAATTGTGTCAAAATATTTATTATGTTTCCAAGAATACTATAGAGGAATTCACATCGATGGCTAAATTATTCATTAAAGTTATGCTATTTTTTAAGTGAATTATTTGAGAATGAAGAAGAATCCAAATTTTTGAGATGTTAATGATGTGTATAGAAACAAGGTGATTTCAGTATCGGATATCATATGAAGATCTCTTGTTATAAGAGATGGAGTTCATGTAACAAGTTCTGTGTTGTATTACTTTCATACAACTAGAGTGATTGAAGTATGTATTTTAACTGTGGTATATTTTTATGATGGTGAAGTAGAGACCAATAGAGAATAAAATAAAAAATATTATTGACCATGTGAGTTGAATTAAATGTGGGTTTTGTTAGAATATACTTTTAGTTGAAAAGGTAGCACAAATAAAAACATGGGAATCGAAAATGGTTATTCTATAATTATAGTTTTGGGATAGTAGATTCTTATGTCAACAAGCATACCATTTTTTAATGAAAAAAATGAAAGAATAAATTTACAATCACCATCTATGCATATGAGAACATGAGAATATTGAAGTGGAATAAATAAAAAAAATTAATAGGTGATGCTTAGTAAAAAAGGGACTATGACAACTAAGAGCTTGGAAAAATAATGTAGACAACAAGAGCCATTGAATAAGAATAAGAAGAGGAACCTACTACACATTGTATATATGAAATAAGATGATAATATTAGATACAAGAAATATCATTTTAATGTATAAGAAGAAAATAAATAGATAACCATACATGATAACAAAGTAGAAGAAATAAAAGGAAGATAAGCTAACTAGGCTGAGTTGGTCTAAGTAGTGAGAAAGAGAATCCATATTTGTTTTATAGTACATCACCGGGAAATATTATGAGGATTTGGTTAAGTATATAAAATATAGGTAAAATATATCCTTTGATATATTTTGGAGAATAATGTCTGAGAATCCAACGAACAGATTTGGAAGAATTGGAAATTGATTAAAAAACCACAGACCGAGTTACATGCTCATTTTTAAATAATTTAAGTAAAATTTAATATGTTATAAGGAATGATATCATACATTTAGGGTCAATTTACATCCTTAAGATACATTATGGATCTACTTTGGAAGGAAGGAAGCTGAATACCAGTAGGAGATGAAGTTTATGGTATGTTGTATAATTATACATTCACTTGTGTGATATAGTGTATAAGTGACATGTGTGTAATAAAGTAATCAACAATGTGTTAGATTGTCTGAACATTGTTTTAAGATAATCTCTTTACAAGAACTTATATTTTGTTATTCATATATTAGTATAGAATCCATGTCTCAATAAGAGTTGAACACAAAATAGAAAACACTCACTCTATGTTTACTTTCAACATCTACATTAAATATATGTGTATTGAAGGGTAAAAAATAAGTGATCTATTTACATCCTAATAATATATAAGGGCTAAAAACCAAAGGGTTTTTTTATTTAATTAAATAAGAATTGATTTTTTGGAAAAATATTTGGTCACGCCTGATTCACCTCCCCCTCTAAGGTTTGTATACACCAATCCACTAGAAAAAATAATCATAACACCATAAGTAATTACTGTTAGTTGGAAAATATCCACAATTCATAAGTAACAAGTCGTTTTGGGAATCCATATCACTTCTTGTTGTATTATTCAAAACATCTTGTTAATTACATCACATAAGATTCTTTGATAGTTGAGCAGACATCACTTTGTCCAAATCCTTCATATAAAAAAACTCAACTATATTCCTCCGGTTTCCTATCTCATAGGGTATTCCAGGTAAGTGTAAGTCAAATCTCACAATGGTATTTGGTTATATAACTCTTATGGTTATCCATTTACACCATGACTTGCAAATGATAATCCATGGGGACACTTCTTTAGAAAGAACCAACCAATTTTAATGATTAAGATATTAACATGTGTTTACCAGGGAAGGATGCACACACATAACATTTAAGGTGTTTTTCTTACTTTAACCATTTTAAAATATTTCATATATATATATATATATATTAAATTTATATAAATTATTTAATGTTTTATTCCAATATTTATGAATGCTTCTAATGATTTAGTTTATAATCCTTATTCGTTAAAAGATTAATTTATTTATGGTATATGAATGAGAAACATTTTAACCCACTCATAGTTTGCATTTATTACAAAAAAAAGACGAAAAATACATATATACATGTCGTAATGTATCTAATGCATAAGGTACATGAAACCATTTCATGTAAAGGGTTGAGACTAAAAATCTAACAAGGGAAATAATAGTGCATTTGGTAGCCAAACCCCACTTTTTTTAGACAAGGAGTATGTCCCTAGATGAGTTAGAATTTTGAACCAAAGTATCACAACACATAGTTAGATACTCAATAGATTCTTTAATTCTATCATAATTCGAACACATGATATGTATAAATTATAAATAACCTCTAATTTCTAGTTTATAACTCAATAATAAACTGAAGTCATCATAGAATTAAACTAAATCTTATACTATCATACATAGTATGTAGTTCATTATATGATAATTTTATAAGAATCATGTTATCATATAAATTAAATCATATATAATATTTGAATCAAATAATAAATTTATATATAAGGATATTAATAGAGTAATAAAATAAATAAATTAACTTTTCACTTATTTACCAAACATGAGACACTAAGATAAATATTTAATTTTCCATTTGGGTATAAAAATATTGTATTAATATTTCTAAACACTTATCATTTATATATAATTTATAAATTATATGAATTTTATATAAAATATTAAAATTTATCTTTTTTATATTGTAACATATTTTATAATATATACCTTACAATATATTACGATTCAAGTAACTATATATCAAAACCATTGTCATTTGAATTATATCATATTTAATGATATGCTTACCAATATATGTTGTTTAGAGTTTGACATATATCACATAAATTGATATCATGTATTGCTCTTACAACATGGCTCTCTATTTTGTAAATGTTGCACCATACATTAGAACTGATGATTCAACTTATCATAGAATAAGATATAGTGTAAAACAATGGTTTCATGTGAATCATAATACATGATTCACCATGTTTTACCCAATGATATAGAAAAAACTATGTTATACCGTATGATATACTATATCATATTTCACAACATAGTGATTTGACAACAAATACATTGCTACATCATATTGTAGTTAACGATACAACAAACTTTGTCTTAGGATATACATTTACATCATAATAATAGTTTGAAAACTTCTTAATTTTATGATGAAGATGGCTCAGATACCAATATGGATCTTGTTATAAGTTCACATGCTTATAAATTGTAGAATGATACTATTTATATATGGATATACCATCATAGAATCACTATATAATATGAAGAGCATAAAACAACCATCACTACTTCAAAATAGGTGTTGAGTGGTGGTTTAAACCGCCGCTAAATTGTGCGTCAACATTTATTTAGCGTATTTTTTTCTAAATCACCACAGAATGATTTAGCGGTGGTTTTTTAAAATCAGGGGAATCATTTAGCTGCGGTTTAAACTACCGTAAAATCATTTCGTTGCGTTATTTTTTTATTCTTTCGCAATTAATTTCTTCTAATATTTTATTGTATTATAATTCTCATAATTTATTATTATTTATTATTATCATAATTAATTTCATTATTATTTTATTATTTTATTATTTTATTATTTTTGTTATTTTTTAAATATTGGTAATTAATTTAATTTTTTTCTTAGTATTTATTACTATGCACATGCATAAGCATGCAAATATCATATATAAAAATTTTGCATAGGGTGAGATTTAAACCCCATACCTCTTGCTTATTTTCCAAAGACATTACCACTCTAGCAGGCACATCATGTAGTGAATAAATAGAATTTAATATATATATATATATATATATATATTGATTGAAAAAATAAATAATAACAAACAGATAGATACAAACTTAATAATTAAAAATTAATAAGTAATCAATTTATAATAAATATGTAACTAATAATAAATTAATAATAAAATAAAAAAATAATAATAATATAAATAAAAATAAAAAATTTAAAATAAATACAAAATTGATGTCTAAACAATAAATAAACAATAAATAAATAAATAAATAATAAACAAATAAATAAGAAATAAACAATGAAATAATAATAAAAAATAAAAAAACAATAAAAAGACAATAAATAAATAATTAATAAATAATATATAAAATATAAGACTTTAATAATAAATTAATAATAAAATAATAGTAAATTAATAATAAAATTATAAAAAAATTAAAAAATTAAAAATCAATGTTTATACAATAACTAAATAATAAATAAATAATAAATAATAAAATATATATAAATAATATAAAATATATAAATAATAAAATAATAATAATAAATAAATAAAAAAATATAAAATAGCTACTATAATAAATAATAAATAATAAATAATAAATTAATAACAAGTAATAATAAAATAACAAATAAAAAAATAAATAGATAAATAATTAATTAAATAATTACATAAATAAATAAATAAATAATAAATAAATTAATTTAAAATAAATAAATAAATAAATAAATAAATAAAAAAATAAAAAAATAATTAAAAAATAAATAAGTAAATAATAAATGAGTAAATAAATAAGTAATAAATAAATAGAAAATAAATAATAAATAATAAATACTTAATAAATAAATAATAAATAATGAATAAATAAATAAATAATAACTAAATAAAAAATAAATGAATTATAAATGAATAATAAGGAAATAAATAATAAATAATAAATAATAAATAAATAAATAATAAAAAATAAAAAATAAAAAATAAAAAATAAAAAATAATAAATTAAAATTAAATATATTTTTATCATAATTTTAATAATGAAAATAAATCAATAAATAAAGAATGAATAATAAATAATAAATAAATATTAAATAGTTGTTTATTAGTAATTTTATAATGAAAATAAATCAAAAAAATTATAAATCAATAATAATTAATTATTAAAATAATAATGAATAACTAATAAATAACAAAAAATAAATAAGAAATAATAATTGAAAAAATAAAAAATAAAAAATAATAATTTGTAAAAAATAAAATAATAAATGGATATAAATATCTATAAATATATATTCATACAACAAAATTTACAGAGATGTATAAAACACACATTTATCTTACATAATTTTATATAATCACAGTCATATATATATATATATGCGTGTATATTAATATATATATATATATAAACATAAGTAAATATAAATATAAATATATATATATATACACAAATATGATATAATAATATATGAACATAAATATGTATAATTATTTACAAAAGTATATAAATATACACAAATATTAATAAATTCATTTAAATAGATATATATAATTGATAATAAATTACTAAAAGATGGGAAACCATAATAGTTGAAACATAATCAAATCAATAAGAATGTAAATTAATGGAATAAAATCATAAACAATATAAAATGCATATGAATACACTCTTAATTTAAGATGAAATGTCATCGAATGTGTATGATATATATACTTAAATTTATTTAAAAATATTATATATTATTTTTTATTTACATATATTAGAATATGAATATAAATATATATCTATTTATCAATACACACACATATGTATATATTAATATTATTTACATATGTATATATATATATATTCATATAGTTTTATAGTAAATTAATTTGTATACTATATTTAATGATAATGATATATTTATATAAAAAAACATTTATATATGATGCATACACACAATATTATTGAAACATAACTATATATTCAAATTTCTCAAATACACACAAATATTTTCACACACACACAAATATATATATATATATATATGTATATATATATACAGATATTAGAATATAAAATTAAATATATATTTATTTATTGACACACACATGTTTATATATGAACATTACCTGTATAGGTATATATAGAGAAATTAATGAATGTTTATAATGTAAAAAATAGATAATTATTTATTTTAAATGAAATAAATAAAAAATATTTATTTCCATATGGTTTATTTGTTTTTAAATATATTTCTATGTAGATATGTATTTATACAAGTTATTTATTATAATTTAATATAAGGAAATATCCGTATATATAATTATATATAAAACCGCATTTTGTATTTTTTTTCAAAAACATAATATCAATATGAATTTACATCCTTGGAATTAAATCATTCCCCATAAAAAAAGTCCCCCATAAATGAGGCTGAAATTCCATAGAATGTTAAAAAATTGGGATACCCCAACTAAAGACATAGTTTTAGAGTCCTTCTAGGCTTTTTTTCCTTGAAAAATGTGACTGGGGTTCCCTTGATTATTAGGGCTTATAACTTGTTGTAGGCTTCTATTTGATATATGTTAGAGCCCAAATGGACACCCGGATCAAAATTTATGGTTGTTTAAAGATCAAGTTTGAATTCCTACTTTTCTTGAAACTATTGTAAATTTCATTCTTGTTAATATTATAAAATTTAGATCTAATTTTATTTTAGGTAATTTCATAAGCATTGATTTTACTATTTGTAGACATAAAACGGACTCCCAGATCAATATTTATGGTCATTTAAAGTCGAACTCTGATATTCAACTTAATGAAGATATGTTTCAAGTAACAAATTATTATTAACAATTAATTATACATATTTATTAATTAACCCCTAATATTTATTTAAAATCATTAATAATAAAATATATATGATAGTAAATAATAAATAATAAATAATAATTAAATAATTTATTATTTTAATTTTTTCCCTTTCATTTAGCGGCCGTTTTTTTAAAACCACCACTAATTTTTTATAAGGCTTTCGAAAAATACCTTTATTTCTTGATGGTTCTTAAAAAAACCACCACTAAAAATAAATTTAATTTTTTTTTGAAAAAAAATAAAAAAATAAGAAAAATATTTAAAAAACATTTAGTGTCAGTTTTTAAAACCGTTGCTAAAAATTTTCCCTAAAAAGATTTAGGGACGATTTTTAAAACCATTGCAAAATATCCACTACAAAATTAGTTATTCCATATAGTGCATGTGTACTTTTGATTGTCCTAGGTGAGTGTAGAAATCCACTAAGAGAGTGGGGTTGAGTTAGTAGTTATCGAAACAGTAGATCTCAAAGTCATTTTCCCTTAACCAATTAATTTCATTGGATATTGAATTAAATAATTAAATGAAATGTGTTATAATGAGATAGAGAAAACACAAAATTAGTGTTTTTACAAAGTTAACTAATATTATTTATTAAGTGGATAATTATTTTTGAATTATGTTTGCAACAATTTTCACAATTTCTTATCATGTTATCAACAAGAACAAGGAATATAACATGAAAATGTTCCTAAACTCAAAGAATGAGTAAAAATAAAAAGCGTCAACCGTTTGATCAATCTATGAATCTTGATCTCAAATTCCACTAGAATTTTGAATTGTTCACCCATTTACTTCCCCAGAATTCCTAAAAAATATCATTGGAATGGTCTATAGAATGGTTATCTAGCAGTAATATCTCAGGCCTAGTTCACAGATAAGTAATTGAACTTGTAGTGGACATGTCCTCAAGCACGCCTCCCCATACGCTAGAGGCTGCCAACTATCAGTGAGGATATATGGTGGTATGGTTGGGAGACTATATATCATTGTTAGAGTATATCATAATGGTAAATAATTTATAAATAAACAAAATTAGTACAATGGTGAAATCATAATTATATCAATTATATAAAAACTATATAAAAAACACTGAACAATATCATATATAAATATTGATGATTTCATGTCTATAAAAAAATTATGAGTAGGAATAAAAAAATAAATTCTATAAAAAAGTGAATGAATACTAAAAATATAAATTCTAATAGATTCCCAAGTACTAGTTTAGTCCTTGGCCCTAAAACACTAACCTAGTATAGAAATCAAGAGTCCATAGCTAGACACTTCCCTTTATCCCTACATATATCCATAATGTCAGTCTACTTACCAAACAGTGGACTGAACATTGTGTGAGTAAAAATGAGTAGGATACAACCAATGATACCTAATACTACCCATTATATGACTATAAAATAAAAAATTTACATGTATAATAATTGTAAAAGAAACATTGTAAATAAACCATGTAGGGATTGGGATCCAAATGGGATAACCGGCGAACTATAACTGCTTCAACATAAGCCAAAATGTCTATGGGAATTTTAATTTGTATAAATATACTAGGACCCAAGTAATATGACCAGGAAGTACATGTATACAGATAATCATATGGGATTCCACAAGATCTATATAATTTAATAATTATTAATTGAGGGAAATCCAAAGGGGCGTACCCTTGGAATTTCACCCAAAGGGCTTCTACCCATGCCCTAAGAAAATTTCTTATGTAGCCTTAGTTATATACTTGATTAGTTCACTATGATATAATATAATTTATTCTATAATAATGAATCCAAATAAAAGGATATTATCCAATTAAATATTTTTATTTTTAAAAAATAAGTGAACAATTGGTGTTACACAGTGGCATTATGGTTTAAAAGTCATTGACCAAACCGTACTTTGGTATTTTACTTAAAGGTTGCATTAATTAATCGGTTGGATCCTTATGATTATATTCAAGACACTTTATATCATAATTCTAAGTATTTCACAAGTATGTACACACATTTAAAGTGATCCAGGTCTATAACCAGAGACAAGCATAATATAATCCCATTTATTCTTTAATAATGCCAAAGAAATTCTTATCCAAAAAACCAGATATCACCTAAGGAATTATATAATAATTGATCATTTTCAGGTGAATTTTATTCAATATGTCTACTAAGACCATCCAAGTAATTCTATTTTGAATCCCATTATTACTCAAGGAATCCTATAATAAATGATCAAATATAATTGATTCATCCAAAACATTTATAATTCATTTAAATCCATTTTGTCATTTTATTCTAAAGGGATAACCTAATATATTTTTAACATGAATGAAAGGGTTCAATTAACATTGTATTACAATACACACTTCATTTAAGGTAATTCCATTTAATCATTTAATTAGCAAGATGAAAAACCACAGACCTCCAAATTTGGTTTGAATACAACTAAAGAATTGTATTCAAATAACATTAAATCAATCCCCCACAAAGGGTGTGATTCAAGTTGATTCCATTATCCTCCAACCATGTAAAATAGTCTCATAGAACTTCTAGGCTAATCAATTGTAAAAAAATTGAATTGATATTAATTTTATAGATAATTCATGGAAAGTTCAACATGTGGAAAAACGACGCACGATATAAACAACTAGATCATTTGGGAAAATTACAAAACCACCAATATTAGAATGTAATAAAATTACACATCTTATATCAACTTGTAATTTAGATGTATTAACGGAGATAATAGGAACTAGAAAAATGACATGAAAATAGTGCATATAAGCTCTCATGGAAATTGATGTCATGATGGTGAAGTAAACTGAGAAAAGTAGCAAGTGGATTGAGGGACTAACTGAGGGTGATCAAATGTGACCAATGGAGTTCGATTCAGAGTTTAGATGAAGAAGATATCTCAAGTCATTGGTGGAAAAAATTATTCATCTCAGCTACGTGGGATATGTTGTGTAAAATGAGAGAGTGGAAGGGAAGAGAAAGGTTAAAGCATGGAAGGGAAAATGGAAATTTTCCACTTATTAAATGAGAATACAGATTTTTCGCATAGATTTTCAAACCATGCATCCAAAGTGTAGCTCATACTTCTTAAATTCCACACCTCACATGGTTTATGAACATGGATAGACAAATTGTTCACCAACCATTCTTTCAGTATTCTCTCACACCCAACATCCGTCACGGGCTTGTCACACAGTTAGAACTAACCATGGAGACACCCTGTGTGTTTATCCTAAAATATATTTTAGGTTTTCATGGATGTGTTCACCATATTTAATGGTTATAAAAACTTTATGTCACCCCCTGTGGACCAAAGGGTCGTGTTTCATGGTTAGAACTATCCATGTGGTAATCATGTTCCACATCCAATTCATTAAAAAATGGGACTCCAATCCCTAGGTTGAGCAAAAACACTCCAAAAAACCTCTATTAACCCTTTAGAAACATCTATTTGGAGAAAAATAATTGTTTAGTATGTATATAATAGGATATTTATCTCAAAAAAACCAGGACCTTACAACCTCTATTACTTAAAACAACTCATCCCCAAGTTTCAATGAGGGTGGTTAATCTCCATCCAAGAATAACTCGAGCCATTAAAGATGAATATCAAAATATCACTCTCAGGTATCATCCTATAAAAAGTCATTCTTACATATCACATAAGATATACTAACTTACCAACCTAAAAGTGACTTCATGTTTTGATAAATGATATGAACTAGATACACCTTAAAAGAATCATCAATCTCTAACTCAACTTCCTCAGGATCAAAAGTGTGAGGCGAGTAATAATGATAATGATGGTGCTGAGAAACCTGAAATACATAATTCATATCCCTATAACATTGAGTAATAGAGATATGATATGTTAAATCTCTCAAAAATATCAAAATCTTAGATGAAGCTAAGAGATAAATTCCCTAACCTTTGAATTCATTGATAACCCAATCTAAGTGAAACACAGACAAAAAATTTGATCTCCCACCTCAAACTCCTATGGTCAGGGATTATGATCAGTGTAAGACTTCTTTCTAGAATGATCCATATCTGTATGCTTCCAAATCATCTATAACTAATCTGATGTATCCTAAATGATATGTGGCCCCAGTAACACTACCTCTCCTACCTCTAACCATTGGATAGGTGATTGACATGATCAACCATATAGGCCCTCATGAGAAGCTATATGTATACTCACTTGGAAACTATTATTATTAGTGAACATATAAAGTGGTAAACGTATTTACAAATAAAAAACAAAACCAATACCATAAAACATAAGCATATCCTGCAATACCAGTATAGTACACTAAGACTGACCATTGGTCTGAGGGTGATATGTTGTACTAAGAACTACTTGTGATCCAAGAGCCCTCTACAACCCATTCCATAATCAAAAAGTGAACTAATAGTCTCAATATCATATGATGGTAGATGAAATATAATTAGTCATATAATCTCATGGATTTAAATTATTCCAAGTTCTTTTACTAAGAAGGTCTCCCGAATTGGTTGAAAATGGGAATTGTTTGTTAGTATTTCCACGATTATCCATATTATGTCACTTCCTTGAGAAAACTTTATCAATTTAATCATGAAATACATAGTTAAATCCTAAAATATTTACTCTAGAGTTGGTATAGGTTGTAAAAGACTAGTAGGTCGCTGGTGTTTTTCCTTTACCTTCTAACAAGCGGAAGACCGTGAAATAAAACATGTTATCTTATTCTTCATCCCAATATAAGAATAATGGTGATGTAAGTTATAGTAAATATTTGTTATCCCGATATGTACTACCAATTTGGAAGTATGATATTATCTCATATTAGTTTTCCCGATATGTACTACCAATTTGGAAGTATGATATTATCTCATCAACTCCTCTCACATGTTTGCAGGTGCCAAAACATGTTCATCGATATGCATGTTCACATCCATATATAACACAACCAGATGGTGGTTCCTCTCCTAAATGACTTTCCCACTGGACTAACCATTCAAGATCAGATAGTTTCTCTATCTATCGTCATAATCTATATGTGAAGAGTTCACTACTAGGGTTACTAGTATAGTCAATACATAATGCTCTTGAACACCATGATGCATCTCAAAAACAAGAGTAATCAACTTCCATACACTACTAGCTTCTTAAACAACTTGTTCCTGAGGATTTTGGATTATAAAATCATACAATTAATTTACATTCCCTCTAGTATAAGAAATATAAAAAATCAATGTTATTCAACCCATATTCACTATTTTAGATTCAAGTGAAACTGAGTGGATTTTCACTTGATTATTTTATGGTCTATATACACCACAAACTCCTCTCTTAGTAGATAATATCTCCAGAAATGCAAGGCATGAACTAGAAATACCAATGGGAGATTGTGTATCATGTAATTCTACCAGTGTGGCCTCAATTGAAGTGAATTATACACTATGAATCGTTTCCTTTTATCAAAATAGCTACAATCCTGACTTCTAATGCCTCACAATAAATAGTGTATCCTCTTCCTAGCTCTAGGATAATTAAGATAATTACTGAGATTAACAATCCCATTAACTTTTGAAAGGAATTCTCATGATTTTTGGACCTTGGGAACTTATCAACCTTATTAGTCAAGTATGTAAGTGGAGATTCATGGAATTTTAAATCCTATATAGAATTACAATAGTAACCTTCTAGCTCTAAGAAAATATGAATATCAAAAAGATTCATAGGATTATCCTAGGAAACTATATCTCTTATCTTATCTAGATCCATAGATACCCTTGATTATGATATAATGTGACCGAGAAAGTTAACATTTTCAATACAAAAGTGGTGTTTTGTGAGCTTTGAATATATCCTATTCTCACTCAACATACTAAAAAATGTTACAAGGTGTTTGGAATGATCATGTTGAGTTTGAGAATACACTAATTTATCACCCACAAAAAATACCAAAAAGGAGTCCATGTATATTTCAAAAACATGATTCATAAAATACATAAATATATCTATTGAATATTCAGACCAAGCAACATTACCGGGTCTTCATATAGGCCATAACTTCTTCTGAAATATTTACATTATTTATCTGAGGGAAGAACACTTACATGATGATAAACTGATCTCAAATAAAATTTCGAGAACACCATTGAACCTTAGATTTTTTCCAGGTGATTGACTATACAAGTAATTAAGAACTATTTCTTAATTTTAATCTAATTTAATCTCTAGTAATCCACACATATTCTGTGGGTCCCATTCACCTTCTTAGAGAAAAGAACCAGAGAATACCAAGGAAAAATAATTGGCCATATAAACCACTTGGATTCCAGGTCCTATAACTATCTATTCATCTCTTAAATATTAGTAGGACCCATCCTATATATATGAATATACGTTGGTTCAAATCCTGGAACAAGATCTATGGTTAACACTTCCTATCTCTCAAGAGGAAGCCCAGAAAATTCATTAGAAAAAAATCCCTAAATTGATCCACCACTAGAGAAAAAATAGTGAGTTGGACTCCATGATCATTCAAAAAGAGTATAGAAATATAGGTTGATAGTAATCCTAGGCTATGATTCTTAGGCCCTGCTTGAATATACTAGACATCCTATTCACCCTTGTAAATATAGTTACTACCCTTGGGTGATGATAAAGGCACCCTCTGATGATAATAATTGATACGGGGATGTTGAATAAACTAAATTTAAATACCAATAATAATTTTGACTCCTGAAATCTCTTAGAAAATAATATTCCATAAGAAATGGTAACCTCTAATATTAAGGGCCACTCCTTAAATTTGCGTAAAATCTTGGATCATAATCCATTTTGAGTATCAACTGTTATCACTCTAAAAAAGTACTTAATCTTGATCCATAGGAATTTTCATGATAACAACATATATAGACAAGTGTGTAGCTCCCTTATCAAATAATTTAGAAATTAAAGTTGAGGATACTAAAATCTTACCACTCAAAATAGATGGTTTGACACTCTTATTCATGGTTATAGGTTATACTACATGTAATTGGTCTCATACATAGCTCTGAGCTAAAACATGACCTCTTGGAGTAGGTCTATTCCGATGGTTCTATATATCCTATGTCAACCTTTATTGACCCCATCAACCTCATTGGCTTATATGGATAGTGGTACTAGAGATTCCATCTTGGTGTGGAGCTACTGATACTTCTCCAGAAGGGGGAGTTGTTGTAGATCTTATCCCATTGGGAATAAGTAGGAAATACCATTAGATTATCTAAATATATTCTGCTCTTTTATTGGCATGAAACTCAATTAGGAAATTTTCATGCTAAGTCTATGTGTGACCAATCCTTCCACATTGGTAGAATAATACATAACTTTATATGAACATAATATGACTATGACTATCTTGGGGAGAACCCTCAATGTAAAACTTCTTACCAATGGATGTACCACTTCTTTATCTTGATAATGAAACACCATTCCATGTACCTTCACTTTCTCTTAGATTTCACCTGTAGATTGGGGTCTACTTCAAAATCTTAAAAATGATAGCCAGTCGATAGACATTCAACTATGATCGGATGGAATACCTGATCCCATCATCAAAACATCCCACCCCGGATAGCTCATCACCGATAAACGTAGGTGAAAAATTATGAACCTCATTGAAGTGAGTTGAATAGTACAAATAGAAATAATACCTTAAACTAGGTTCTTAAATTCTTTAGCTCGATCAACTCTTATGATTTTTTCAATTATGTAATCATAGAAGGAAGTCTAAAAGTCCATCCAGACCATGTCCTGATGCTAATCTACTTGATATATATCATCCCACCAGTGGTTTTCGGATCCATAAACCATATAAACTATGATTTTAACCCCCTTTATGGAGGAACATTTAGATGATTTATGATAAATAGAATATACTCTATCCATGAATCTGTATATTGCTAAAATAAAGTCGGTTGATACTGTATCTGGAACTGTTGTATCAACTCTAATATAGTGAGTAAAAATTGGGTATCCCCCTCTATAGAAAACACTAATCGTAAGAAACCATCTATATATTGAGTGTTAGAGCCCATTCCAATTATAATAGGTGGTACTAATTGAGGTTATTCAAGAGGAACTACATGCTGTTAAGATCTCACCGATTCAGGACCATGCTCATCATTGTCTTCCAAGAATTAAATCCAAGGATATTATGGAATAATATATCTACAATTCCCAGCACATGACTCAGAACAAAGTACTAGGAATAAAGGATTACTGATAAAAAATATGAGAAGTAAAAATTCTAACTATCACATTGAAACACTAACCCACACTACTACGTCCAAGTAAAGGTTGACATTCAGTTTTAACTATAATGTTTCTGTTATATAGAGTTTCAATTAAATGTTATAGAGGAAAATAATCTTTAATTTGAAATTAGTATCACCATTTAATGGAAACCATTTCCTTCAAAATGTATAATTTATAATGTTTATATATAATGGTTCAGTTAGATATATAGCCATTGCAAAGCTATAATTACCTAGGATCATAAGTTACAATTGGAATTCATGAAACTGTAATAAGACCCTTACAACTGGTCTCAAGATGTAAAAACTCAATATATAATTACTATATTATATGGATCACCATTAGCAAATCAAATGGGAAAAACTTTATAAATAACAATTTCAATCCATCTAATCATTATCAATTAATATTTTATCTTTTATAACCATAATTACATAGCTCAAACATGTGATTATTGGTTAGTTAAGTTTCCACCATCCAGCTATCAGGGTAAACACTTGTTAGGTTGATACATGCACTTTAAGTAACCAATTATTTCCTCAATTCTCAAACCCAAAATTTTAGTAAAATGAGTAGTATAATAATAAAGGAACTTATATAATGCTACAAGTAATGAACATAGTAAAATAATCATGTCATGGAATATGCATGACATATAAATCCTTGTGTACCTATAATGATGCATGAAAAATTCATCCTTACTATACCGGGAAAAGGATAAAAATCCATAATCATATGAAATGTGAAAAATCACGTGTGTCACCTAATGGTGAAAATAAATACAACTATAATAGGTGAAACTAGAACAGAAAGTCCCATTTTGGTAAATATGAAATTTTCCCCTATGTGGATTAACTACTCCCAGGCACAGGCTCATTACCAATTTTTGACACATCTTAATTTCATATCTAATAACCCGAAGTAGAATGAAATATAAAATAGAGCCTTTGATGACACTTTATAATGTCCCAATAATGGTTCACTGATAAGTAACAAAACATAAGGGCTAAATAGACTCAAGAATGGATCCTCGTATGTCATAGGATGAAAACTAGTAGCAAGGGTATGTGGTGGTATGGTGGGGACACTATTCCATCTTTATTAATGTAAAGTATAGTTATAAATAATATGTAATTTTTTAGAAGCCGTATATTGAAGAAAAATGAAGTAAATAATCTAGAAAAATATATATAAATAAAACTAAATAATAAGAAATAAAAAAATGATGATATCATGTATATGAAAAAATGGGGAGCAAGCATACAATAATACCCACTATAAATAAGTGAACAAAAGACTAAAAGTATAAAATCTAATAGATACAAATCACTTGATCAGCCTTCTTCTCCCACAATCTAATCTAGAATAGAAACCAGGTGTCTCTATCTAGGTGATTCCCTTTATCCCTACTTGCATCCATGAAGTATATCTGGGTACCAAACGATGACATGAATATAGTGTAAGTAAAGGTCACTAGGGAACCAATTTTTTTTTAATACCATATAGCTTTTGATTATAAAATAAATAGTGTGCATGTATAATAAATGTAAAACAAAATTTTAAATAAACTATGACAGTCTCAAGCTCCTCATGAGACACATGGCCAACCATACATGCTTCAGCCTAAGTCATAATGTCTCTGAGCATTTTACATTATATAAATAATCCTAGGGCCTGAGGTATATAACCACAGAATCAATGTACAATGATAATCATATCGGGTTCCACTGGTTCTATGTCATTTAAGACTTAGTAACAAAATGAAATCCAAAGGGGTGTACCTTTTGAATTTTAACATAAGGGGTTCTACCCAATACTTGGGAATAAGTTCTATGTATTCTTAGTGCTAGAGTTGATTGGATCCCAAGGAGATAATCCAAGGTGTTCCTTAATCATTAAGAAGAATCCGAGGAGATTAACCAAGGTATTTTATATATTTATAGAAAATAAGTGAACCGCCTGTGCTACACTATGAAATTCACAAATATAATACATTGACTGAGCCCAAGTGTTGTATTTAACATAGGAGTCACACCAATGAATGGGATGGATCCCTACGACCTCATCCAAGTCATTTCATATAAAAATCCAAGTATATCCCAATGAATTCCACCCCATAAAAGTAATCCAGGTCCATAACCATACTAAATCATAATATAATTATATTTTTCCATTACGATTATCCAAATAAATCCAAATATAAATCCAAGTATCTCCCATGGTATAATAAAATAAATGATCTTGGTTATCAGAATTTAATTTAATATTCTCTATGATCCCTTCCAAGTTATTCTTGTTAGAACCCATTTATTTATCAAAGAATGATATAACTAACGATCAAATCTAAGTGAGTAAGCCACAACACTTATAATTAATTTAAATATAATTAGTGATTTAATTTAAAAGGGCTAAACCAATATAATTCTAATACTAATTACAGTAGAATAGTATAATGGTATTACCATTTACATTTTTTTAAAATAATTTCATTTAGTAAAATGAAAGGCCACACACCTTAAAATGTAGTATAAATAAAAGGAAAGAATGGTAGTTGGAAATAATTCATTTGAACCCACCCAATGGGGGAGGTTCAAGATAACATAATTGTCCTCAAACATGTAACAAGGTCTCATAGCACATATCTGTTGATTTTTATTTAAGAAATTGAAGAGATGTTAATTTTATAGGGAGCACATAGAAATTATGATGTGCAACAAAACAGTGAATGATATAAAGAACTAGAACACTAGGGAAAAGTAAAATACCACCTAACTTAAGTGGGTATAAAAATTTTCAAAAAATAATTCTCCTCTGATTTTGGATGGATTGAGAGAAATTGGAGGAACTAGTAAAATGAAATGAAAATTGGGAATATGAGAATTCATGGAAATAACATCCAATATGACGAAATAAATTGAGAAAAGAAGAAGGAGGATTGAGAGACTGAACTAATGTTATAGAATGTGGCTGATGACGTTCGATTAAGAGTTTATATTAAAGAGGGATCTCAAATCTGAGGAGTATAATATAAGGGATCTCATGTGTGGGGAAGAATTTGTGCGAAATGAGGAAGAATAATGGAAGATAAATGGTAAATGATGGATGAGAAAAATATTAATTTTCTATTTTTAAGGGGGAGTGTAGTTTGGATGCACAGTTGGCCAAAACCTGCACCAACCATGAAGATCAAAATTCCTGTGAGCGTCACCTTGAATGGATCATGCACATAGTTAGAAAAACTATACCCCAACTATTTCTCTCACACTATCACACACCCCACACCCTGAACATGATATGCACAAAATTACTAATAATCGTACACAAACCATACATGGTGAGCCTAAAATTAATTGAATGTTTTTCATATTCAAATATCTCATCATTCTTGATTATACAAAACCATGTGTCACCCCCTCTGACCCACATAGTTGAGGTTCACTATTATCACTTAACTTGAACTACCCATGTGCCTCACCACTTTCTTTGAAAACAAGGACTATGGGCCCCATACCAAAACCTAAGACTCCCTAAAAATCCATAAACTATTTACATAATTCTATTCAGATAATAAGAAAATTTTAGAATTAATTTTAATGGATTATCACTATAAAAAAATCTATAATCATACACAAACTATCTCAATGCATCGCCCACATTGATAAAATACACTTATCATTTATTCTGGCATATAGGTGTTAACTATGTAAAAGTTTGGTCATTATTGGATAGATTCAAATTACATGGCCATATATTCTCTATATATTTTCATTTCCATAATCCATTTTACTCTTAAAATATATCTTCATTCATGGACCATGGCATGAAAATAATTTCAATGACATATATCATTCCATCTTGACCAAAAGATGAATTCTGAAATTCCTACTCTCTCCTTGAGAATGGTCCATAGAAATTTATTCCCTACACTATTGGATACATTATTTATAATTTTGTGGTCATGTTCTATTCTATTACATTTCCCTCAAATGTGTTTTTTATTTCATGTTTTTTTGATTACATTGATTATAATTACTCACATTCTTTAATTCATTTAAATCCTTGTATTCTTCATCTTATTAATTTATTTTGTAATATATATCACATGTGCTTGATTATAACTTTATAACACACATTCCATTACATGTTTTAATTTTATTAATGTGTCATATTTAATGTGATTAAATTATATTTTAAAATTACATGTGTATTATTTCAATTTTAAATAACTTGTATGAGTTAATTATTTCTCATGTTTTATTATTTATTTTTTATATATCAAAAATGTAATTTTTTATAATGTTTATTTTTTTAATTTATATTTTTATATCTTTAATTTCATTATTTTTATATGTATGCACTCTTCGTCCCTCTTTCACTATATCTTCATACGTGATTCATCTTTTCTTTCCGTTGAAGATAAGGTGGAGTTTTTTCATGATCCCCAACACTAAAGGCAACCCTCCAAGGCCAACAATTAGAGAAGGCGTATAATGATACCAAGATCACACCTCCAATAGGCCATGGGTTGGTGACAAGCACCGATGGTATATCATACACACATATAAGAGGAATTTCCCTCTATGTTATGAGAAACAGGAGAGATAAGACAAAATATCCACTATATAAGTCCTTATAAAAAAATAGAATAACAAATCCAAATATATGATATGAATGTAATGACATACATATTAAAAAACTAAGAAACATAAAAAAAGATTATCGATAGTGACCCTGAAGCCCAAAAATTTCCAAAACAAATCTTTAAATAAGTAAAGTCCAGATTAATCACCGATTAGATCTTGTAGAAATGTGATATAGTTTAGATATATACAGGATGAGAATTATATGTATCCCTAATATGATCATCCACAAAAACCATCATGAAATATGTGAAAGTGAAATAAAAAATTCCCAGTGAGTAAAAAAATGAAACAGACTCATCACTTAAACATGTTTACTATATTTTTTCCATCCTCACCATCTCTCACTCTACAATTATAGAATATAGGTAATCATATAATATCCCATATAATATCAAAATAGGGTATGCCACTATCACTTCCCCACTTGTTTTTTTCTATACCCCAATGTCCCATGTTTAGATCTATATCTATTTAAAAGGCAGCTCGAAGAAACCCAGGTTAAACTAGGCCACCCCAAAGACACAGAGGATAATATATCACATACCCAATGCATCACATCATATCGTAATCACAAAAAAATGTATATATAGTAACCAAGTAGTTTCTTAGATCCACCGTGTTACATTTTTCATGTGTTATACCTCAACCCATCACAACCCATACAAAACATACATATAATAAAAATTAGGATACTATATCTAGATATACATGTGTGTGAAAGAACTACAAGCCATTGCATACCTCTCCAAACATATATGGTAAAAGATAAGCATCATGCATACTGGCATATAATACTACCTGGAGAAGTTACTGGGGCTAGAGGGAGTAGTCTCCCATATGTTCCTCACTAACCATGATATTTGGGGAAACACCACTCTAGAGTTCACTGGGTGTTAGTATCCCTAGAAAAATGTGTTGTCGTAGGATATGAAATAATAAAAAATAAATGATATATATAAGGATCACAACCATACTATGGTAAAATTCCCAAACATAGACTTATCTACTATTAACATTATATGGGGATCCTAACTGCAAATTCTAATAACTAGGTATCAAAAGAATACAAGAATTAAGATCAACAGTAATTAATTAATTATACATTAATTAATATGACTCCTTTACTTTTAAAATATTAACATTTTGATCTTCTGAATTAAGTTTCAGTGTAACTATTAATTCATTTATTTTATTCTCAAGTATGACATCATCATAAGAAATAATCAATAACTAACTTTTTTATTTCATCAATTTATTTATCATTTCATCAACTTACAAGTACTCGAGGACTCATCACAATATATCACATAAAATATGTACTTTCAGTGCACAACATCAAACTATTTTCCATAATTAGAAACTAAAAATACAAAAAACTCTTACCACTGGTACATTAAACCAGAAGATTCATTATCAAGAAATGATTTTAAATTTCATAACAAAAATAATTAGCATGATTAGATTTAACAAATTTTATCAGTCCAAATGCCATCCCTAAAACCACTGCATATAATAGTACATATAACATTCCATTATTAAAACTTCATTATCATAAAATAAATCCTATTCCACCAGCATTATCATTACTGAAACCCCATGCTACCATCATAGCCTCAACAATCCCCTCCCATATCATCACTATAACAAGCACCCAATGATACCATCATAGCCTTGATCATCTCTGCCCATTATTCCAACCACACATGATTATTATTCAATTATATCAAGGACTTAAATATATATATCATAAATAAATATTTAATTTATAATTTTACATATAATTTCAAAGGAAAATATATATAAAACAAAGAATGCATTCTTTCCTTTATTGAAAAACGTTGAGCTCACTCATCCCCAAGGAAACGATTTAAGAAATCATTAAATTCTCATTACCTTATTTAATTATATGATTTATAATGAATAAATTTTTTCATCATTATCCATTAAAATTAGTGAGGATAAATATTATTGATTTAACTTTTTATTCTTCCTTAATATACCTATTTATTTATGAAAAAACTCAATGGTAATTATTTGATGATTCCTCTTTTGTCATAAAAAAGTCATTACCATCTTAAAGATGTTATTTTATATTAAACATTATGAACCATTCATAACAAATATAAAAATTGATAACACACTATATATTAAATATCATATGAAAAAATTTATTTAAAAGCATGCGATCACACATCCTAGATATCTCAAAACTTAATAGTAATATTTCCACATGCAAAAATATTTCTGTTTCAAGAAATTATTTCAATAATGTTATATTAATATCTAATAATTATTAAAGTTAAATTCATTCTATAATATTATTTTTCCATATAATTACAATAATATACCATGTGATAATCTCCATTTTATTTTACTAATATACATAATTATTGAAAAATTCTAAACAAATCTTTGTAAGAAATTTAACATCACAAAATGATATGATTTTGATTTTATCAAATATTGATTAGAGAAAGACATGAAATTATCACTTTATCTCTCTTCGATAATATCTAGAATAATTATCATTATTCTACAATATAAAATTTTTTATATCAATTTCTTCCAATAATCTTATAGATTATAAATTATGTTTATTTACTATGAGTAATAGATAATAAATTTCTATTTTTGAAATTATTATAAACAATATTTACCATACATACATTTCAATATTGAAATTTATAAATTCTAAGATTAATTTATTTATCTATGATGTCAAATATTATTTCTAAATATATTCTGGAAATTAAACAATAATAACTCTATCATTTTCTATATGAAGTAAAATTATATTTTATTAGTTAAAATAATATTATAACTTTAAATATAATGCTTTAAATTTCTGTATTATTAGAGGAAAAAATTATTCTTTATAAATTAAGGATCCATTTAAAAACCCAAAATAAATATTATTTCATTATAATCATCAGAATTAAGCAACATGCATTTTATCTTTCTCTTTTTAGACTTTTATATATTCATTCTTCATGTGATTATTCAGTATATTTTAATCCGATTTTGGTTAATAAATCTATTTAAAACAATGAATCTAATTCATGGTTATTTCAAATTTATAGATAATATAAAGGGTAAGACATTGATCCCATACCACGTGGAAGATTTTCATGATGGAACATCAAACATATGAGGGAGTAAGAAGGTATGTGCATAGATTGGAAGCAAAAGAAGACTAAGAAAATTTGAAGAATACATCACAAATCTTGAACTTTTGGATTTTAGGTCACTAGAACTTGATAGAAAAAGGAGTAACTCAAATTATATAAATAATCCAAATTTTAACATTCATAGATATCCCTACTTGGTTACTCCATCAAATTTTAATTTATTCAACCTTTAATTTTTCCAAACCATTTTCTATAAAGATTGGAATATTATTTTAATTGAACCAACTCTTCCAAATATGAGTTATAAAGAATTAAATGAGTTTAAAGAAATTAATTCTTTGATTTTGGTCTTTAAAATTTTTAGAAATTCATTTTAATGGTTGAAGAAGAAGAAAGTTTGAAATAATAAGAAGAAACGGATACACATATGCAACTCATATACAGTACTTAATAGTAACAATGTTTTAACCTTATGCATCTTGTTACCTTTATGTTGTCTTTGTAAAACCTTTTTTACATTTATGTGAGACTTAGATGACCCTTACATAACTCAACCCTCATACAAACAGGTACCCTTACACAATCCTTGAGCTAGTCATATGCGAGGTTCAAAATTCCATTATGTGAGCTTTATAACTTTTGGGCGACCCTTACTCAACTATAAAGGGACATTTTCAATACACTTGGGATCAAAATATTACCCTTTTATAACTCCAAAAAAACAAAACATTCCCTTACATAGGTTTTATAATACCTTTACACGATCTTAAGGAATCTCGACATACCTTTACAAGAGAAAGGAATCATACAAGTTACTGTTATAAATCTAGTAATAAAACTTTCTTAACTTTATGTAAGGAACAACATACCTTAATATAGTGCAAGAGAGATCTAGATTAACCTTATGAAACCTATAAAAACACCTTTATAAATATATTTAATCCATTGAAACAATGACCAACCCTTGATCAAATATGGATGTAACTTTATGTAGTACTTGGGATTAGAGGATTTACCTTTTATAACCTATAAAAAATAGTCGATAGCCTGATGAAACAGAATTTTTTTTTCATATACTAGAGCACAAATCAATAAAAATACGCATTACCGTTATGCATATGTGTGTTCATTAATAAGGGTAAGAACAACCTTAAAAATATAAAATTATTCTTTTAAAAAACATAGAAATAATTATGAAATTCTTTATCATCACATCCAAAGTCCTAAAAGTATATTGAATCAATTCAAAAAAGTACAAAATAAATTTCAAATAAACTTTTAAAATTTTAAATTTACTTCCATAATTTTCAAAAACATTTTAAATCCATTAAATAATTTAAAAATTATTTTTAAAACGTATTTTAAATTTATGAAATTACTCTGGCACCACTAGACACCGTAGAACAAAAAAGGAAGTGCTTGGTAAAATAAATTCCCTTACATTAGATACCTCTCAAAAAAATTTCATACTCTATATTAAAAAAACAAAAGGGAGAGTGAAGATATAGATACAAAATCTACCACCCCATTAGATATCTCTCAATGTTATTTCTATATTTAGAACACAATATCCAATATAAGAACAAAGTGTATAGATACAGAACAATTTATAATAGTTCAAAATAATCTCCCATGGGAGATACCTATTAAAAAAGAACAAGGCCATTAATAAAACATTACATTATGGGATGAAGACCATCTTATATATCAATTTTATATCAAATAATTCATCCAAACAAATCAAGTATCAAACAAATTTGAGTTTTTGAGCACATGTCTATGACTCTTATTCCCAAGTAAGATCAAATAAATGTATTAAGGGGAAACATATAAACCAAAAAAATATATAATGTAATTAATTTAAAAAACCATCATAAACATGTTTTATAAAATATTTCTTTCTTACTAGAAACGAATCTAAACCAAATAGTCATTGAGAAAAAGAACAATCAATTCATTTTTAAAACAGTTTAAAAATAAATTAATGTTTCATGGAATAATTATATTTATTTATTAAATAAAACTCTTTGACACCAAAATACATTTTTTCAATAGGGTCTCATTGAACATTATTATACAACATGAATAAAAAATCAAAGGATTAAATTATTTAATTAAATTATACTTTTCTAAAAACATTTCATATTTAACAAGAGTTTTGTGATAACTCACGTCCATATGCAGGTAACATGATTTCATGAAATTAATTTTTATCAAACTAACATATCTCTAACATGATATTTTGGAAATTAATATTAAAAAAAACATCATATACATGAAAACCCAAATTTAAAATATGACATGATATATAGACAAATCATAAGGATTAAAAAACCTACTTTATCCACATTTAAATTTTTTCAATGTTTGTTATCAAAACATTATTTATTAGGAGCACACTAATGAAAATCTACAAAGGATACAATGTCCCAATTAACATTTACCATTTACCATTTACCATAGGATCATTCCATTAATTCCAGCAGTTTCAAATTAACATCACATTACATTCCCCATTCATCATAAGCACTTATATCATCTTAATAGAGATGATACAAGCATACAAATTAAAAGAAACTACCCACCATACTATGATATTATTATCTATTGGGGACATTGAATCACATGAACGATTTAAAACTTTTTATAAAATAACACATCATGATGAGTCAAGTATCCCCTCTATTCATATGATCAAGTACATAACACACACATTACAAATACAAAGGAAATCCCTTTTGGGGATTTAAAGACACAAGGCCACAACCATATCATACACAAGGTCTCATTCACAACCCAAATCATATAAATATTTGACTTAAAATAGTAGATTAATTAATCCAACACTAGAAAAAAAATTCAGCTTACTATTTTTTTCTCCAAAACTAGGTCCCATGTCACCTGTAAAGAGTGATCAGTTTATTGATCTAAACATGTAAGAAATACATGAACTCCTTCCCCTAGTACAAATCTCCACCAAATTGGGCCCATAAGAAGAGTAAAGGATTCACACGATGATTGAAACCCCTCCCCATATACCAAAAAAGGGGCCAAAGAGAGAGTAATATAATGAAATTAACATTTTTAGATAAAATCCACTTATAAACCATACCTATATCTCAATACCAATCCCTAAGAATGAATTATGCTTACCGTATTGAAAGGATAATATGCGTGTGAAGGAATATAAATGTTTAAGGGATGAAAAATATCATGTACTATGGATTTATTAGTTTTATGTTAGTCAAGTGAATGAGGAGGTTTCCCTACAATAAATTTTAATGGCATGAAATTAAGGAATGATGATAAATTTAGTCCATAACATATAGGGGATAATAATCAAAGGATTTTATGCTCAATATGACAATTACAATGTCTTAACACACATCAAAAATAGATTTTGAAAATTTATAATAGTGGGAAAACATCATTGATTGAGAAGATTCCCCCTTGTAGTCAAAAAAAGAAACTCGAACTAAAAATTTATCAGAGAACATCCCCCATAAAATAGCCAAATCCTCAAAAACCAAAATGAATAAGAACCAAAAATGTTGAGATGATTGATACGACAACATCAAAGCTAACGAAGCTTGATTATCTCTCCATTCATGATTCATAAAAAGGATATCACTACGTCCTCCAACCAAATCGTTGTCCTATGATCCAAAATGGATTACTTATAATCCTATAGAAACTAGTGCTGAAACGCTGAAACTATCCTCCTCTGATAATTTCTATCACTATGGTCTATTATGTGGTGATTTTATGACACATATTTCCAAATTTCATTGAATAAAAACTGAAGTGGTTTTTAATTTACAGACACTTTTATTAAAGAACAAGCAGTGGGGACTCCAAAACCAAGGGAAAATTTGTTTAATTCTAATTAATTCATTCATTTTAACATTTTCCAATTTTCTACCCCATTCAATCACAGGCGCATGAAAGCATGATGCTCGAACCTTTCTTAGGTATCTAGTAAAAAAGATGCACCCCTTTCTTTAGAATATCTAGAAAACTTGAATATCCATATATTGCATCATAGAGGAACCTAAAATCTTATGTTCTAGATGGTAGTTATTTGTTACAACATGTACTTGGCCCAAATAACACTATTTCTATACCAATTAATCCATCCTCACTAATGCCATAATCTAAAATGCATCATATCTCTCAACCTTCACCTTTGATACCACTCTATCATGAACCCTCCCCTCAAAGCCACCCCTCATGGTCCGACAATTAGATATGGGAAATAATGATTCCCAAATGCCACCTCTAATAGTCCATGGGTTGGAAATAATCATAGAGGGTTCATCATACACATAGATGGATGGACGTAACCTATATGATATGAGAAACGAGAGAGATAATATATAAAAAACCAAAAAAAATCTCCCAAACATAAAAAAAGTAGAATCCATCTTTATACATGATTTTAATATAATAATATAGAGTTGATAAAATTATAAACACTAAAATATATTCATTTAAGTGACAATAATGATCTAACAACTTTTGAAAAAAATCCTCAAACTATAAAAGTGCTACTCGATCACCAAATAACTACCATTGATCTTTAAAAAAGTATATATACACATTGGGTTAACATAAAATGGTACACAATTAAATCCTTCCTACAACATCTCATGAAATAAGTTAAAGAATAAAAAAATCCCAATGTGTAGACAAATGAAACTAACTTCTCACCTAAAAATGTTTAATATTATTTTTCCATCCTCACAATGGATAAATTACCAATTATCTCATATAGGTAATCATATAACATCAAACATAATATCTAAATAGGTAACCACACTACTAATTCACCATTGCTTTTCTACTCAACCCCAACATCAAACTTCTTGATCCATATATCTCTAAAATCTAGCATAAAGACACTTGGTCTAAAGTAAGAAAACCCAAGGAAACCTGAGTTAGTATATCATATATCATATACATTCTATATTATCATTATTCTATACACATATACATATAGTAACCAATATGTTTTTTTAGCCACCAAAACCTGTACGTCATGTATTATAAATCAATACATCACACCCTAGACATAATGTAACAACAATAACCATTAGTATACTATATCAGGGGATAGATGTGTGTTAAATAACCTAAAGAAATTACCACCCTATATAAACATATATGAGAAATTATAACAACCAAGCATATCAACACATAATACTACCTTAAAAATATACTAGGGATAAAGGGTGTAGTCATCATCCTTTCCTTGCAAAACTGAATGTTGTAGAAAATACCCTCCTAGAATCCACTGGGTGTCAATGTCCATACCATCATGGGTGGAGTAACATATGAAATCACAAAACATACATGATATATATAAATATCACAATAACAAATGGAAACTACCTAACCATAGACTCATCTTCAAATAACATCATACTAGAATCCCGACTACCACTACTAAGGCCTATTTATCAAAATCATACAAACATACAATTATCATGACTAAACATTATTTATTTAATATAAAATCACACCTAACACTTCTATTTAATTTATAAAAACCTCTAAGATAATTATTTCTACATTAAAATTTTGTTATAAAAAATCATTACTAAATTTAAGAAATTATTTAACATCCAAGCATATAAACCATGATGAAAAATTATAATAATATATACCACACTATCTAGTAAAAATCAAAGGATACAAATATATTTCAAAATCATGTGATCACACATCCCGAATATATCAAAAAATGAATTGTAATATTTATGCATGTGATAATATATGCATTTCATTAATTTATTTACATCATGAAATAATCACATCTTACCGTTATCAAAGTTATATGAATGAAATACCATATCTTTACCAATGAAATAATAATAATAGTCTATGTGATAATCTTCATTTTAATTTCCTAATAAATAGAATTATTGAATAATTCCTATCAATATTATTTAATCATTTTAACATCAAGGAATACCATTATTTTTATTTTATGAAATATTTATCAGAAGAAATCATGAAATTATCTTTTTCTCTCTCTTGGATAAAGTTATGTATGAAACATGTATTGTTATTTTGAAATTAATTCTATGAATTAAATGATAACAAGTCAAAAAATTTATTCAAGTAATAAAATTTTATTTAATTACTTATAATAATATTAAGAAATTTAATCATATTCCTAAAATTATAGTACTATTAGATTAAAAAATTATACTTCATAGACTATTATTACATTTAAAATTTTAGAATTATTAATATATCATTCTTATTAAAATAATTAGGCATCACAAATTTTATCCTCCTCCTTCTCAATTATTATATATTTATTCTTTATTCAATTATATCCAATATTTTCATTTTATTATGGTTAATTGAATCCATTTAAATAAAGAAGATAAATCATGATTAATTTGTAATTAGAAATAATATACTAGAGAATAAATTTATCCTATATCTCATGGAAGCCTCTCATTCTACAACATCAATCATAGGGGAGTGGAAGATTGTATGCACAAAAACTATATATAAGAGGAGATATGAAAAATATGTAGAAGACTTCAGAAAATGTTAATTTTAGGTTTTTGGGTCCCCAAATCTCATTAGAAACATGAGGGAATACAAATGAAAGAAATACACTTGATTTTAACATTAATATATATATATATATATATATATATATCCCTTGATGAATACTCCATCAAATTTCCATTCATTTCCCATTTATTTTATCCCAATGATTTTAAAGGTCATAACTTAATTTCATATTGAACATGATATTCTAAAATGGATTTTCAAAGTATTTAACAATTAAAAAGTAATTAATTCAATGATTTTATTCTTTTACAGCTTTGAAAATGTGTTTCACATGTTTAAGATGAAGACATTCTGAAATTTTTTGGAAAACTGATACCCATATAGAACTCATATATGGTTCATCAGTGTAACAAGGTTTTAAAATTTCATAGTTAGTTACCTTTAAACATGATTTTTAAAATCAATGGTATCCTTACATGATACTCAGATAAAACTTACACAACTCCGCCATCACGCGAGCCGGTTCCCTTATGCAAGTCACGAGATATGCTTAGGCGAGGTTCAGAATACCATTATGTGAACTTTAGTACTCATGGATCACCCTTACAAAACAATGGAGGTACCTTTATATAGAACTTGGGATCAAAATCTTACCCTTACAAAACTCCGGAAAAAAATATTTACCCTTATAGAGGTATTAGAATACCATTGCATGGGATTAAGGAATCTCAGCTTAATATTTCATGATAATGGAAACATACAAGATACCCTTACACATATATAAATACAATTAGATTACCCTTAGGAAAAGTATAACCTATATTCAAGTAGTTTATGGGAGATCCTAGTTACCCTTATCTAACCAATAGAAACTCTTAATTACATTTATTAAAGCCTTTGAAATATGGGTTGAACCTTACAAAACTATTAAGGTACCATTATGTAACACTTTTGATCAATGAAATACCCTTACATAACCTATATAAATATATTTTACCCTTAGTTGACACAAAAATGAAATATTTTAACCTTACACAACCTTTTAATAATATGTTATGTCATTACAAAGAAGCTTTATCCAGGACAAGTGTATGAATAACCTTAAAAATACTAAATTTTCATTTTATAAAAAAATGAGCAATTAATAAAAATCTTTATCATCACTTCTAAAACCCCAAAAACACTTATATTAATTTTAAAAACATATAAATAAATTTTAAAAACATAGAATTATCTTTCATAATTCTCAACACCATTTTAAACCATCTATAAAATTTTAAATATTAATTGTATAAAACATTTAAATTTATAAAATTTCCCCAAACTACCAGAAACCTTAGAAAAATAAAGGAATTAAGAAAATATAGACCATTAAAAGTTAAAAATCTTTTTAGCTGATAATAATGCATATAATCCCTTATAGAATCCACCCTTCCCCTATGACTGTCCTATGATCCTTTACTATGTACAACCACAACCACATATCCATTGTCTTCTTTAGAGGAGAACTTTAGTATGCTATATTATACATTACAAATTATTTTTTGACCTTATTCATGGTTCCTCTTCTCTACATAAGTACTATACTTGTACATTTTACTCTATCTCTCCACATGACAACAAAATAGTTTGATTGTGCACTTAAAATATCATGCACTAAAATTATTTGAAGATAACATGTTGACTTCACGGTAGCATGAATCATATGACACCCAGAGTTGGGATTTAGTAAAAAAAAAAATCGACCTAAACTATCATTAAAATGGTCCAACCTATGATAACTAACACAATAAATAAAACATATAAATGAGGACTATACAAGACTCTAGAAGTATTTCTTAACTCCTAAAGGAACATCAAGTTTTCGATGGAAGTGATTATGGTTACTAGAAAAGAAGAATTGAATATTATTTAATGTAAATAAACATTGATCATAATTTTATAAACAAACTTACAAATTTCCTACTTATGATCTTGATACACATATAGGTAATGAATCCTCTAAATATGTTTTGAATTATAATAATATGAATATTTAATACTATCCTATTAACATATCTGATTTTTCTCATGTATATTCTTATAATTAAACTCATGATATTTGGAGGATTTTAAAAGTAACACATCTTGGATATGAAAATATAATTAGAACCAAACATGTAATGAATCGATCCATGTACCATGATTTTAGAATTGGTAAAGATGAGAAATTTAACCAGTTTTTCCATTACGTCACTAGCATAGTGAATGGAATGGCTGTAGTTAAAGAATATTTTGAGAAACAAAAAGTTTTTGAATGAAAGAGACATATGAGAACAACCAATAAAGTGGAACACAAAGATTTTTTCTATATATTAAATTAATAACACAAAATAGAACACACTGGATGAACTCGCCATAACACTACTATAATAAAAACACGAGTTAATGAATATTTTAGAAGATGAGACTTCAATGAAGCAAGGTATTCATTTCAAATCCAATATAATTTTTTCTTATAACTCTTCTGAATATAAGGAATAAAAAATTGAAAATGTAGAAATAGTTCATATAACCAATGTAATTTATATAATGATGAATAAATAGAGAAAGTATAAGGAGATACCCTTTAAAGACCAAAATAATGATAAAAAAATAAGGCTACCACATATGTTACATAAGTAACTTATTATGAATGCATAAATAAGGGACATTTTAAACCTGATTATCCACAGTTAAAAAAATGAAAGGATAGATAAAAATTTAAGAAGTAAATTAAATTTTCTTATCATGTTGGATGGAGCTTCATTGAATAATTTGATTTTAGTAAATAATATAAAAGTGAAAAGGAAACTAGAAACCTGGACATGATTGAGAATTTCTCAAGGAATAGATATTTTTGAGGAAATGATAAAACCATTTAATGTTTTTTATGGACAAACATTAAAATGAGGATAATGATGGTTCATGTTAAAATTTTTATTTTGATTGTAATAGTTATAATTTGGATGAATTATATGAATAAAATGAGAATCTTTAAAATGATGTTTTAAGAGTTACTGAGTTGTATAAATAATTGAAGGATAATAATAATAGTTTGAATAAGAAAAATATAAAATATAATAAAGATAATGATATTCTGAATGATGAAATCGAAAATTTATTTTTTTGAAAATGAACGTTTTACAAATACTATCTTTGATATTGATAATGAAAATGTGAAAACAAATATAATATAGAATATTATATATAAGATTACAAAAGAGAATCACAGTTTAAGAAATTATAATTTATCAAAAAAAGAATAATACTATGGTGATATTGTGTTTTTTAGAACAAGATTGATAACCTAAAACTAGATATTGACTATTTGAAATAAACACTATCGACCTTTATTTAAGGAAAAGAGTAAAATAATAAGGCAGTATTTGTGATGAATCCAAATAGAGATTATATTTGTTTTGTTTTTAATAATCAAATTACTAATATGTAAAAGACTTAATTTTTTAAGAGTTCTATATATAATGTTTCAACTAAAACTTGTTTCCAATATTGGTTTCAATAATACTATGCTGATGAATATTCTCTCAGGTTCCCTTAATCTCCCAGTACCACTAGATTTTCAATCTATAAAAATTATATTCTAATATACCATATAAGAAATTTTCTAAACTTTATTTAATAATGGAAAATTATATTACTAACCCAATTGGATCCAAAATAGTACAAATAAAAAGAAGTAGTTTTTAAGGGTTTTTATAGGATTCTACTCTATGAATTTCAAAAAGTATATCAAGTAGTGGATTCTTAAAAAAAGTTATATTTAATAGAGTTATAATAATTCAATATAGAAAGTATTTAATTTTTTTATATTAACTTACTATTTTTATAGGTGGATATCATGTTTGAAATAAAATTATAACTTCAACAAGAGATCTTCTTATGTGTAATATTTTTATATTTTTTGGAGGGGGATTACATTTTCAATTTCATTTTTGCATGAACTTAACAGTTTTATCATTGAATATTTCCCAGTGATTTTGGTTTTCTTATTAAATGTTTTTATCTACTTAAACTGAAAAAATGTGTCAATTAGTAAGTATGTTATGTTGTTTTTAGATTAATTTTATATGTTATATTTTTTTTACTTACAATAAGGGGGATAAAACGTATTGTTTACTTGTCCAATTTTGTAATTAGGAAAAGTGGGGGAGATTATTGGGTTAATGATATGTATGTTTAAATTTACCTTACACATTTTTTTGTCTCATTAATAGTTTGATTAAATTGATTATATTTTGACTAGATTGATTTTAATTCCTCACATGATTTTAGTCTTTTAATTCCTTAAATTCTTTAGCTGTTTAATTTATTTTGTTTTTTTACAAAATGTGTTTGATTAAAGATACATACCACACATTCCCTTACATGTTTTGATTACTTTAATGTACTATATTTAATGTGACAATATTATATTTTTAAATTACATGTGTCGTGTATTATTTTTAAATAACCTGTGTGAGTTAATTGATTCTCTTGTTTATGTATTTATTGAATTTATTTCATAAATATAAATTCTTTTTTTTATCATTTTAATATGTTTTAATTTATAGTTTTTAAAATATTTAATATAAATATACATATGCACTCATTTTCTATCCCGAATTATATCTTGGAATATGATTCATTTTTTCTCTTAGTCGCTGACAGGGTGGATTAAAATATTTTTCTAGGTGATACTGATGGAAGATCATCTCTTATAGAAACAACCATTCCCCTTAGACCATTCCCATCTCTTATACCATGTACAACTTTGGTAGCATATCCATTGTGTCCTTCATAAGATATCCTCAGAGTAAATTCTCTGACCATGTACATGTTTTTTCAACCATGAACCTTTTTCATACCCTCTATGGAATCACTCTCCATCAACTGGGCATGCCATATTTCTACATAACTTCACAATGATTCAGTAGTGCACTTGAAATCTCATGCAGCATAAAAATTTCATGGAATCATGAAAACTTCATATTAGAAAACCACTTACGATACCAAGTTTTTCATATTAGGAGAAATAATAATAGTTCTAAACTATCCTTAAATAGGTCCAACACCTTATAACTAACACTACAAATAAAACATAAAAATGATGACTAGATAAGAATCTTGAAGAATTTATAAATTTTAATAGGAACCTTATCTATTAAATGGTAATGACTATGGTTACTAAAAAACCTAAATGGAAACTTTTATAAATAAATTAAGCATTGATTATGGGATTACAATGATAAAACCATTCAAACTTTTTAATGATTATCTTGAAAAAAATATGAAATAACGATTCTAAATATGCTTTGAATAATAATAATATTCATATTTTAATTTTTTATATTAACATAAGTGTTTTTATCCCGAAATCTTCTTTTAATACATATCATGAGATATGGATGATTTTACAAGTAACATATCATGGATATGACTAGCTGATTAGAACCAATCCCGAAATGTATTGAGAAAAGCACAACAATTTCAAAATAGGAAAGGATGATATAATAAACCAGTTGTTCCATAGGTTCACTAGCATAATGAATGGAATGACTGAAGTTTCAGAATGTATATGAACCGTGTACTTATTTATAGATTTCTATGAGAACAACTAAATATGGTACACACAAATAAGGTTAAGATCAATTAATGTAATAACTTCTAATTGAACACACTGGATAAATCATCGGATCTGTAATCCAACACGAACATGAGCTAAAGAATATTTTAGATGATGAAAATTCAATGAATAAAGGTATTTATTCTAAATCATAGAATTTTTTTTTTAAAAATATTTTGAATCAAAGTAATAGGAAATTGATAATAGAGAAAGAGAGAATATAACTAAATGAATTTATAAAATAAATACAATAAAGATAAATTATAATAAGTGACCTAGTAAATATCAAAATATTAATAAAAATCAAAATAATGGTACCACCTATAATCTAGATGTATCCATTTATGAATGAATAAACAAGGGAGATATAAATTCAGAATTTAAAATGTTGAAACAAGATGGGATACATAATAAAAAAATGATGTAAATAAAATTTCATTATCATGTTTGATGAAGTTACATGAAATAATTTTATTCTAGTAAATAATCAAAAGTAAAAAAAGAAAACTGGTAACATAACCCTAAATGAAACATTTCCTTAGGTAACAAATTTTTTTAATGATTCAATAAACCCTTATAATGTTTGTTTTATAGGAAAAAATTTAAATGAGGTTAGTGAAGGTGTTTGATCTAATTCTTATTCTGATAGTAATTTTCATTCTTTTGATAAATTATATAAAGAAAATGAGAAGCCGCAAATGAATATTTTAACAGTTATTGAGATATATAAAGTATTGGAGGATGAGAATAAGATGGTGATATATAAAATAAATAAATTTAATATATAGAATGATATTGTAAGGACCCGACCATAAACATTACATAATCTTGAATTATTTTAATAACTCAAATTGAGGATCTTTTCAGGTATAGAATATTATATAATTATGTATAACATATACATATCATCTAAAATAATACATGTAGACAGTTCTACTTAGTATCCATTTTTTTCATAAACTAAAAAATCATTTAAAAAAAAGAGTCATGTTTATTTCCATGTTTTAGACAACATGACTTTTCCTTAATCCCATAATTGACCCTATTACACTTTATGTATAGTGAAAAAACATTTCAAAAACATGGGATAACAATAAAAATCATACCAAGGGATACACAAAGAAGGAAAATTGTTAGTATTTCAAAACAAAAAGTAAAAGATGAATACCATATTGTAAGTAATAATTTTAACCTTCATGAAGTAGTAAATATTCTTCACTAAATAAAAGATAAATGATTTCCCATTTTTAACCAAAATATTACCTTGAAACACATAGAATGAACACATAACATATATAGGTAACTCGGGACATAAATGTACATAAATGGAATAACCGTACTGTCAAATTCCACATATATCACTAAACTGAATAGCCATGTGGCTGACTTCGATACCCAATGAATTGGTGGTCATTATGTAACCACCCATCATATTTTATCACGACCCCACCTGCTATTTGGTTTATCATGTAACCACCCATCAAATGTCCATGTACCATAATCATAACAATTTAAATATTGAAAATATAAAAATTTCACTAATAAAATTTCATTTTAAATCAGAAGAAATCATTTCATGATATTGAAATACTCAATCCATATCACAAATCATTTTCAATACCAAAACACCCAAAAAAAGAATAAAGGGATTCCTTTTTCATTAAAAAACATTGAGGCTTATACAAGAACCCAAATCACGATTACGGCGGCAGAAAGGTCATTGTCACCAAAAATGTTAAAAACCTTCATTTTTTGGTTTAGTA
This sequence comes from Viscum album, assembly GCA_963277665.1. Classification (NCBI taxonomy): domain Eukaryota; kingdom Viridiplantae; phylum Streptophyta; class Magnoliopsida; order Santalales; family Viscaceae; genus Viscum; species Viscum album. The sequence continues at coordinate 1,872,101,672 of OY728150.1, read as the reverse complement.
AAACACTTTGTAGAAAAGAATATTCCCTTTGAATGAAATTAAAATTCAATGGAATTTATACGCTTTATAAAAGAAAGTCATGTATAAATCAAAATATGCCTCAATGAACAGAGATTGAGATGAAGTCCCTTAACTTGTGTCTGACTTGACTTGTTCGTTCTTTAATATCCTGAATAATAAACTAATGTTAATTTCTACTTTCTTCAAAACCATTTTCATGTTTATTATTCATTTTATATCACTTATGACAACATTATAAACATCACAATATTATTTAAGTTAATAACGGTCGTTTTTCTCGACAGTTTGTACTTGAGTAAAAAATGAACTTCTTATAATTACATATTGTCCATGTGATATAAAGTAAAATATCTCCAAAATGATATTAATGATTTTGATATCATATATATCATATATATACAGTATATATTTGTATTTATAACAGTACATAACATTTGGAGATAAGAAATGAAATGCACTGTTCATGGAGACGGTAAGCCGTACGTTCTCATGAATGCTACTTTCAATTCTATTTCGTATCTTAATGGAATGAAAACATAATGATACATAGGTATATAATAATTCCAATATAAAATAATATATAATTTTATGAACTCCATCCTTTATACATTCTACATATGGCATGAATGAGTCATATCACTTTGAGGGGATGGTAGTCCGCACTACCTCAAATGAAATTATAACGTTTACCCATTATGGAAACCATAAAAGTATGATATAAAAGAAAAATACATAAGCATAATGGAAATATAAACATAATATATATCATATATAAATACAGTTCCATAATAATGGCCACCATGAGAGGCGGTTGGAGATATTTGAACAATCATCATTTCGTGAGGCAGTAGTTCGTCGTCCACAGAAGCAGTATGTTATTTACCCATTAGACGGAAGAGTGCATAATTTTAGATCTAATACTTATCATAACAACAACCTAGTATATTTAGAATACTGTTGTTGTTATAAAATAAAGTAATAAAAATATTTTAGGGGGTTGGAAAAGTAAAATGAAAGGAAAGAACTTAAGAGAAGACATAACCTAAAAATCGGGTAACTCCATTTTGTTTGAACGAAAAGGATCTCTTAAAGTGCCTTCTTCTTAAAGTAAGAAATTTAGGTGAAAGAGAGTGATATTGAGATATTATTTTGGAATGAGGTTTTAATTTTTATAATCTTATTTATTCAAATCATTCATTAATGAGGTAAACACTTCATCTTTATTGTGTCGTAAATAATTTTATTTATTTGATGTCTAAGAATTATAAAAAAATAAAATGATTTAGGAAATATTTTTATCTTTCAAATTAATATTTATATTCAAAGAGATAACTTATATAACACCATGTTAAAATTGTTTTATCCAAACAATACATATTTATGATATTTTTATTTTTCATTAAATTAAAGTAATTAATATCATTATCTTACCCAAGTTGCTTTCAAAGTCCAAAAGTATCTCCCAATGATTTTCTTGGTCTCCCATGACTCATCAAATAAGGTTATGGAAGTTGTTAAGGTAAATTTATAGTATTATAATATTATTTTTACATTAAATTACCATATTTACTTTTAGCTACGGTAAATAAAAGTCAAAAGTTATGATTCACCAAATATAATTTTCATCTTATTGAACCACATTTTACTTAATAATAACAAACATTTTTTTGTATTTTTTAAATTAAATTCATAGAAGTGGTAAAATTTAATTTAAATGGAATTTCAGTTTTTAACTACTACTTAATGTTTTCACTATTCATCAAAAATTGAAGGTTTTCAGAAAAATTCAAAAAATTCACCCTAAGAAATATTTGATATTCTAATTTCCAAAATAATGTCTATTTTAACAAATTAAAAACACATAAGTTTAAGTAATTAACTTAATATTAATTATCCTTGTCAATACAAAAAGCATGTTTTTAAGAAATAATCACTTTCAAAAGATTAACACTCATTTATGTCCAATTTCAAAGTAAAATTACTTCCAATGACCAACATTAGATTAAATGGTAAAAATATAATCTAATTACACTTTAAAACAAATTTATAATATAATCAATGCATATAAATAAATTATATTAAAAGTAAAGTTTAAATCAAAATATAGTATATTGAGTATTCATTAAAAAATTAATTTTATCAGAAAAATACCAAAACATTAACCAATGTAAATTTTAATGTCCTGATTCCAGAGAAGAATTTTTTTTTTCAAATATAACATATAAAATTGAACAAAACTAGATTTAATGAGGGTTCTCATTCAAATGGCAGTGAATCGACCTTTTAAAAAATATTATAGTATTTATGCTTAAAATTAGATTTATCCACATTTTAACCCTCTAAATTTTATTGGATAAATGTAAAAACATTTAACAAACATGTATTATAATATTGTAGTTAGTTATGTTCATTACTATTATTTCAACAGATTGTCATTAAATACCATTTAAAATAAAATTATATTATTATTTTTCAGAATGACCCAATGTTGTGTGCAACGTATGATTTCAAAGGAACCCGTTGTTGCATATCGAGTATTCAATTGAACATAGCATCCCTTTTAAATTAAAATTTATACTTAAATAAAAAATATTAATAAATATTAAAATTTATTATTATTTATTTACTTGGGATGTTACATCCTTACCCCTTTTAGAAATTGCATCCTCATAATTTTTATTCACTTATCAAATAAGTGGGGGTATTTATCCCTTATAGAATTATATGATTCCCATGTTGCCTATTTTACCATATGGTTTTTCACAAAACCTTTACCTAATAAATTACTTTATTTCACAACACTTTCCATCTTCAGTCAAGAATATGGACTGGTTGGTCCTCCTAAGAGAGATTCTCTTCCAACTGAACTACCTCTGTGCTCAAAACATGAGATGGATCTGGCATATACTTTCTCAACATTGAATCATAAAAAATATTGTGTACCTGTGATAAACATGGAGGTAAAGACACTTTGTAGGAAACTGATCCAACTTTATCTTAGATTTCATAGGGTCCAATGAACCTCAGATTCAGCTTTAACTTCTTAACAAAACACATCACACTTTTCCATGGAGAAACATTGAGAAAGACATGATCACCTACCTCGAAAGAAAGATCCTTCCTCCGGTTATCTACATAACTTTTCTGCCTGCTCTGAGCAGTTCTCATGAACTTCTGAAGTAACTAAACTTTTTCTGACATCTCCTCTACCAATTCTGGTCCCACATGATTCATTTTACATACTTCATCCCCAAAATCTGGAGTTTGATAATGCCTTCCATATAATTCCTTAAATGTAGCCTTTTGTATACTGGAATTAATTATGTTATTATAATAAAATTCAACCAAAGAAATATTTTGGTCCCAACTTCCATAGTAATCCATTTAGTAAGCACATAACATATCTTCAAATTTCTAAATTTTAGTTTGGACTACCCATCTTATTGAGTATGAAAAGTTGTAGTAAAATTTAATTCAGTACCCAAAAAATTCTAAAGGCCTTTCCAAAAGATAAAAGTAAACCTGGGATCACAATTAGATATAATGGAGAGGGTAACTCTATGTAACCTAACTATATATTTAACATACGACTGAGAGAGTTGATATAGAGATAGAGTATCTAGAATAGGAAGGAAATGAGAAGATTTAGTCAATCAATCAACAATAACCCATATTGCATTATTACCTCGAGATGTCTTTGGTAATCCCACAATAAAGTCTGTTGATATATTTTCCCATTTCCACTCTGGCAGCGGTAAAGGCTGAAGCATCCCTTTCGGTAACTTTTGCTCTACTTTAACCTATCTACAAGTAAAATTCTTCACAGTAATGTTAGAAATATCTCTATTCATTCTATCCCACCAGTAATACTCACGTAGATCTATGTACATCTTAGTACTTCCAGGATGAACTGAAAATGCAGAACTATGAGATTCACATAATAACTCTTTCTTTAACTGTGAATCACAAGGCACACATAATATCTTACCAAATCTCCGAATACAATCATTATCAATGTTAAAATAAGGAAACTTACCCTTCTAAACCAACTCTACCTTTTTATGCAACTCACTATATTCCTTCTGCACTTGATTAATTCTATCTGATAGAGATGATTTCACAGACACTTGAAACAAAATAGAGAAATTTTCAGCACTGAAAACATATTTTTCAAATTTCATCAAATCAAAAACCAAATAATCTCATTCCAAACGTAGCATGGTTAATGAAGCATTAGTTTTTCGACTCAAGACATCAGCAACTTTATTTGATTTTCCCGAATGGTAATGAATTGTACAATCATAATCCTTGATTATTTCTAGTCATCTCCTCTATCTCATGTTCAATAATTTCTGAGTGAATATATACTTCAAACTTTTTTGGTCAATATATATATCACATTTTACTCCATAAAAATGATGCCTCCAAATTTTTAAAGAAAAAACAATAGGAGTTAATTCCAAATAATGTGTAGGTTAATTTAAATCATGAGATTTAAATTGATTTAAAGTATAAGCAATTACCTAATAATTCTTCATAAGAACACAACCAAGTCCATTCAATGAAGCATCACTGTAGGAAACAAATTTACCATATCTGGAAGGTAATTCCAAAACAAGAGCATTCACCAATCTTCTTTTCAATTCCTGAAAACAATCATGACATTATTTTTTCCAGATGAACTTAACACATTTTCATGTTAACTTAGTCATTTGAGAAGATAACCGTGAAAAATTCTCAACAAACCTCTGGTAATTACCTTCCAAATCAAAGAAAACTATAGATCATGGTTGTATTTGTGGGTCTTGGCCACTCATCAACAATATTTATTTTATAAGGATCAAGAATTATGTTATTTTTTGAAACAATGTGACCAAAGAATGAAATTTTTTGTAACCAAAACTCACACTTCATGAATTTCCCCAATATTTTCCTTTCTTTTAAGGCTTGCAAGACAACCCTTAAATGACCTTCTTATTCCTCTTTACTTTTATAATAAACCAAAATATCATCAATGAACACAACAAAAAACACATCCAAGAACTCACAGAAACTTATACTCATAAGATCCATGAATACAACAGGTTCATTGGACAAACCAAAATGCATAACTACAAATTCATAATGGCCATATCTAGTATGAAACATGGTCTATAGAATGTCTGCTTCCTTTACTTTCAACTGATGGTACCACAACCTCAATTCAATCTTATAAAAATAATAAGCTCTAGGTATTTGATCAAACAAATCATCGATATTAGGCAAAGGATACTTGTTCTTAATAGTGATGTTATTCAATGATCTATAATCAATGAAAAGGCTCATTAAACTATCCTTATTTTTAAAAAGCAAGACATGAGAACCCCATGGTGATGTACTAGTGTGAATGAAACGTTTATCTAATAACTCCTGTAATTGCTTCTTTAACTCTAAAAGTTCAATTTGAGCCATTCAATAAGGGGGTTTTGAAATTGTCTTAGCATCATGAACTAAGTCAATAGTAAATTCAACTTTCTGATTAGGTATAATACCAGGAAACTCATCAGAAAAAATATCAAGGTACTCATTTACCACCAGAACATTGTTAATATGAATAGTTCCTTTTTTTTCAACAACATTTGCAAGGTAACATTCATTTCCATATTTTACTAGTTTCTCAGCTTCCTGGTATGTTATAAAAAACAAGGGTTCATTCTTGTACACAAACTGAAATTATTTCTAAAAAGATACCTATTTAGATTTGGAGTCAATCTTATAATGAGAAATGGAAAGATAATCAAGGCCCAAAATAACATCAAAATCTACTAGAGGAAAAACAATATGGTTTGAAGGTAGATTCTTTCTTCACACAAGGACATGAAGGTTCTTATAATTTCTTTTAGTCTCAACATTTCCTCCCTGTGTTTTTACCATAAGTTTAGGATTCATATATTGAGATGGAATTCCCAATTTACTAGAAAACTTATCAGAAATGAAATAATGTGTAGAACCTAAATCAAACAACACATTGGCATAATCTAAAAAAACAACGTACCTCATACTACTTTATTCTATGAACCAACATCTACTTAATTAGATGAAATGGATTTCACCACCCCTTTTTTCTTGTAGTCAGGATGCTTTCCCTCAGTTGAGATCTTTGTTAGAATCTAATTTTCATAATGACCCATTTCATTAAACATAAAACATCTTACCATTGGCTTTTCATTGTCTTCTTGACCATATTATTTACAGTTACGAGCAATATGACCAAACTTACCACACTAGAAGCACCTTCTAGACATTGATAAACATTCTCCAGGATTATTTTTACCACACTTCTTGTAAGATGGATATTTAATTTTCTTACATCCAGTCTTCTTCAATGGATTCATTCCCTTTGCATTCCAATTGGACCTATTCCATGGTTTACTCTCATGGAACACTTGATCCTCAGAAAACTCCATTTTTACCTTCTTGGCACATCTGACAAGTTCTTCATAGCTTTTGAATTCCTGAGAGGCTAATTATCTTTGATATCACGACTTCTATCTTGAGTAAAATTGATTTATCTTATTATCAAGATCTCAATTGAAATTTGGAGCATACCTTTCTAGTCGAGTGAATTTTGCTTCATAAGCAGCCACCAAGTCATCCTCCAACCTTAATTCTAAGAATTTTTTTTCTATCCTAAGATGAACCACCTTAAGAAATAATTTATCAAGGAAAATTCCTTTGAATTTATCTCAGTCAATAGAATCAATCCCCTCACTATCCCAAATATTTTTCACCATCAACCACCACTGATCAACCTCACCTTCAAAACGGTGAACAGTGAGACTGACATTTTGATGTTATGAACACCCCATGACATCAAAAATATTCTCCAGTGATTTAATCCACCCTTTAGATAGCACATGGTAAGATGATCATCTAAATGATGGGGGACGTTGCCTCATGAAATTATCCACTGCTGACTTGTTACTCTATGGTTGATCTAGATAATCTCATGCATAGATACCACCACCATTTATAGTCTGATCTAAATATTCCATTACTCCAACAAGCAGTTTAATTCTGATTCTGATGATTTCAGGTTACAAATTTGGAAGGTTTTCTTCATTTTGATATAATCCCATTATAACTTCCCTGATTTCTCTATGGAAAACCATTTTGAACATAGAAATATCTTAGGCGAAACAACATGGTAATCTTTAAATTCTATATCATTTCAATCTTACCATAAATTAATTTATGTACATTAATTTAACAGTATTCTAACTCCTAAAGTTGTCTAAACCGACCTCTGATACCAACTATAAGGATCCGACCATAAAAATTACATAATCCTGAATTAAGATAATAATTCACACAGAGGACCTTTTCAGGTTTAGAGATTTAGAGAATTAGGTCATAAAATATACATAACAACTTGAATATTACATGTAGACACTTATACTCAGTATCCATTTTTTTCCTAAAACAAAAACTCATTGAAAAAAAGTGTCATGTCTAGTTCCATGTTTTAGACATAATAACTTTTCATTGATCCCATCCTTGATCCTATTCCACATTATGTTCAGTGAAAAACATTTCAAATACATGGGAAGAGCATAAAAATCACATTAAGGGATACACAAAGAAGGAAAACTGTTAGTATTTCAAAACAACAAGTAAGACATGAATACCTTATCATTAGTTATAATTTTCACCTTTATGAAGTAGTAAATACTCTTCACTAAATAAAAGATCATTACTTACCCATTTGTAACCAAAAGATTACCATAAAACCTATAGAAAGCACACATAACATATATAGGTAACTAGGGACACAAACATACATAAATGGAATAAACATACGGTCGACTTCCACACATGTCACTAAATGGAAAAGCCATACGGCTGAATTCCATAACCAATGAATTTGAGGTCCTAATGTAACCAACCATATTGGTTTATCATGGAACCACATATAATTTGTTTTATCACATAACCACCTGTCAAATGTCCTCATACCAAAAATCATAATACATAAAACATTAAAAATATAAACATTTCACTAATAATATTTAATTTCCAATCACAAGAAATAATTTCATTATTTTGAAATAATCAATCCATTTCAAAAATTATTTTTAATACCAGAATACCCAAAAACAGAATAAGGGGTTTCCTTTTTCATTAAAATGACATTGAGGCATATAGTTGAATCCAAATAACGATTACAGCGGTGGAGTGCTCATTATCACCGAAAACATTAAAATATTCCTTTTCTCACATAGTAAAGAGATTCATAGAAAAAAAGATTCCCTTTTAATGAAATGAAAATTCAAAGGATTTCATACACCATATAAAAGAAAGTCGTGTATAAATCGATATATGCCTCAATGAATGGAGATTGAGATAAAGTCCCTTACCTCGTGTCCGACTTGACTTGTTCGTTCTTTAATCTTCGGAATATAAACTAATGTTAATTTCTTCATGCTTCATAAAACATTTCAAATTTATTAGTCCTTTTATGTCACATATTACAATGTTACAAACATTACAAAATTATTTAAGTAAATAACGGTCGGTTTTTCGATATTTGGTACTTGAGTCAAAAATGAACTTCTTATAATTACATGTTGTCCATGTGGTCAAAAGTAAATTATCTAAATAATGATATTAATTATTAAGATATCATATATATCATATATATCCAGTATATATATTAATTTATAATAGTACATAACATTTGGAGATAAGAAATGAAATGCACCTTTCATGGAGACGGTAAGTCGTACGTTCGCATTAACGATACTTTCATTTCTATTTCAAATTTAAATGGAATGAAAACATAATGATACATAGGTATTTCATAATTCACATATATAATCATATATAATTTTATTAACTCTATCCATTATACATTCCACATATGGCAAGAACGAGTCATATCACTTTGAGGGGGCGGTAGTCCGCACTTTCTCAAATGAAATTATTACATTTACCCATTATGGAAACCATAAAGGAATGATAGAAAAGAAAAATACAAAAGAATAAAGAAGACATAAACATAATATATATCAAATTTAAACACTGTTACATCATAATGGCCACTATTAGAGGTGGTTGGAGATATTTGAATAATCATCGTTTCATGAGGTAGTAGTCCACCGTCCACAGAAACAATATGTTCATTACCCATTAGACGGAGGTGTGTGTAAGTGTAGTTAGAATACTTCTCATAACAAAAACATTTTATGTTTAGGATACTTGTTTTGTTATAAAATAAATGAATAAAAAGATTTTAGGGGGTTGGAGAAGTAAAATATAAGATAAGAAATTAAGAGAAGACGTTACCTTAAAATCGGGCAACTCCCTTTGCTTTGAACCAAAAAGATTTCTTGAAGTACCTTATGCCTAAGTTAAGGCTACAAGGTGGAAGATGGGGATCATGAGAGATTAGTTGGGAATAGGTAGGATGAGTAAAGGGGCTTGAGAGGTGTGACTAATGGGTTTGAGGTTATGGCTTTTTATTCGGGGGCTCTTTAGGAATGTTTGAAAATATTATTTTATTATATAATTATTTTCAGTTTCTAAAGGTCCAAAACACATTAAAGTTGAATATAAGATGACTCATGTTCTAAATAAAATCATAAAATACAAATTGGATAGGTTTTGGATATTTTCATTAATTTTTATAATCTTATTTATTTAAATTATTAATTAATGAGGTAAACGCAACATCATTATTGTGACATTTATAAATTTATTTATTTGATGTCTAAAAATTATAAAACAAATAACATAATGTAGGAAATTATTTCATCTTTAAAATGAATATTTATAGTTTAATAGATAACTTTTATAACCCCATGTTAAATTTTTTTAGTAAAACAATACATGTTTATGATATTTTTATTTTTATTTAAATAAATGTTATTAATATCATTATCTTACCAACGTTGCTTTGAAAGGCTAAAAGCCCCAGACAAGGATTTTTTTGGTCATCCATGAATCTTCCAATTAGGTTAGGGAAAATGTTAAGGTATATTTATGTTATTATAATATTATTTTTTCCTTGAATTACCCTATTTACCTTTAACCATGGTAAATAAAAGTCAAAATTTACTATTTTCCAAAAATTATTTTCATCTTATTGAACCAAATTTTACCCAATAATGACAACCATGTATGTCAAATTTTTGAAATTATATTCATAGATGAGTTAAAATTTTAATCAAATGAAGAAGTTGGTATTTTAACTACTACTGAGTGTTTTCACTATTTATCAAAAATTGAAGGTTTTCCGAAAAATCCAAAAAATTCATCCAAATATATATTTGATATTATGAATTAAAAAATGATGTCTATTTTAACAAATTCAAAACATAGAAGTTGAATTAATTAATTTAAAATTAATTCCCGTTGACAAAAAAAGCGTGTTTTTAAGAAATAATAACTATGAAATGATTGACACTCGTTTATGCCCAATTTCAAAGTGAAATTACTTTCAATGACCAACATTGTATTAAATGGTAAAACTATAATATAATTACACTTTAAAACCAATTAAAAAGAAAATATAACCATAAAATTAAATTATATTAAAAGACAAATTGGAATTAAAATAAAATATTTTTACTATTCATTAAAAAATTAATTTTATCAGAAAAATACAAAAAAATTACCCAAAGTAAATTTTTATGTCCTGACTCTAAATAATAATTTTATTCTATAAAATAAATCATATAAAAGTGAATAAAGTAGATTTAAATAGGGTTCTACATCAAAAAGAATTTTATCGATCTTTTAATGAATATTAGAGTATTTAGGCTTAAAATTAGATTTATTCTCATTTTAAGACTCAAAATTTTATAGGATATATGTAAAAACATTTAAAAAAATGTATAATCATATTTTAATTAGTTATTTTCATTCCCGCTATTAAAACGGCTAGGCATTAACAACCATTTAAAATTATATTTTATTATTATTCTTCAGTATGACCCAACGTTGTGTGCAACGTAAGATTTTAAAGGAACCTGTTGTTGCGTATTGGGTACACTATAGAACATAGCATCACTTTTAAATTAAAATTAATTTTTTAATCACAAATATTAACAATTATGAAAATTTCCTTTTCTTTATTTAGCTGGGATGTTACAGATATTATCAATTATTAAACTAAAAACTTTTTTATAAAATGATTGTTTGAAGAACACTATATTTGAGTTTTATAAAGAAAATGAGGTAATTTATATTATAGAGATTAATATATCTCATCTCCAAATAGAGAATCCCTATATTATAAATTAAACATTAATTGGTGGTTTTAATGAAATTTATGGATTATATATTCAATATAAAAATTTTACTTTCTTTTGATGATTTTTAAATGGTAATGGTTGAATGTAAATAATTTTTTATTATTAAAATTTGATTATTTAAACAAGGGATCTCATTATGGTTTGCATATTTAATAAAAATTATACTATAAAAAATATAGAAATTAAATACGATAAAATTAATAAAATACTATTAATAATAATAATTAATAAAAAAATAATAATGTTAACTTAATATTTTTTATCATTGATCTTTAAAAACAAAAAAAAATTGATACCACGATTAAAGATAAAGCAATTTAACTGGGGGGACATACCATAAGACATGGGTAGAATTTCCACCAAAAAATATAAAATAATTATTTTTTTAGGAAATTTCAACATTATATTATACTTACTTTTAATCCCTATAAATTTGGAGTTAATGTTTTGTGATAGTGACCTTAAATAATTGAAATACTTTAAGAAATTCCATGTATGTCCCTCCCCTCACATATAAAAGGAAACCTCTCCCATATTATTTAAAAAATTTAATATTATATCTCATCCAATTCATACTAAAAAATTGTTCTATAATCCTTCTCTTCATCCTATTTCTTATAGAAATCTCTAAAGACTATTCATTTAATACTTAATAAGTAAGCCAAATGAGGCCACTCCAAAAAGAGGTATAGAGCTTATGCCAGTTCTTTCAATTTTATTTCTTAATTTTTCTTCCAATAAACTCATTTTATCGATAAAAACATGATAAATATCATATCATGGACATAATTTTGTGTTATTATGATTATTTCACAACTATTTTTCACCTCTCCTCAATCAAATGGGAGATGAATGTATCACTCGTGCATATATATGGACTAATCACCTTCATGTCGTGATATGATTTATTTTCCCACACCACCATTAATGGCCAGTTATTATTCTATATTTAATGTTTATAAATGATATTTATGTTGTAATAAATGGTTTTTAAAGAAACATGAATATTTGAATTTCTTTATTTCCATCCATTAAAAATAGAAACATCACTTGTGCGTACGTACTGACTGTCCTCTCCACATAGTGATGTAATTAAATTTGTATAAAAAACTTTATATGAATGTGGATGGATATGAATTAAATGAATACATATGATACTTAAATCATGATTAAATTTTTTTATATCAAGTAATCATTATGAAACTACAAAGACCATTACACATGAACTAAAACATACATGAAAAAAGAAGCAGTTAATACCCGAAATGATGACAATAATGAATGATTGTTAATGAACAGGTGATAAGATGTTATAATTAAACCATGTATGTTATTATAGAAATTATTATGGTACCAATACATATTTTTAATAAATAAATCTTTATTATAAATGAAGTCTAATAACTTACATAGAAGGACCGACATAAGGTAACATTTTCGTCTCAATTTATTTTCATTGGGAAGTGTTTTAATTTTATAAACCAAATTATTATTTATATTTTTAATGTAATACCCAAAAAATATATATTTATATGCTATATGATTTAATTCGATATATTTAAAAAACCTTATGACTTTTAATCTTCTAATAAATTTTTTTCAAGAATTTCTAATTTCGTAAGAGGTTCTTTGTCTCAAATTAGAATTCATCAAGACATGTTTTTGTTATAGACAATGTTTTATTTTGAATGGTAAAAATAAAACCCCATTATAAATTTTTCTCATGATTCCCTTATATTACGTTATTTTCAATGATTTATTCTATGATCATTCTCTCATTTCATTTTGACTCAAAGATTATAATTGTTATAAGGGGTTATCATCTCAAATTGTCTTCTTTTGGACTTATGTTATATTAGACATCAATTTTATTTAATGAGATGTATCTACTAAAAATTTTATTTGTTTTATCCTAAATATTATAATGTTCACGGTATTTAATGTTTAATTTTTTATTATCTCTTCTGTGGGGGCCATGAATCAAAAGATACTAAAGTGGTAACAATTTTTTTGTTAGAATCTCATTTTAAATGGGATTGACTGTGATTAAAATTTACAATGATGACATTATAAGATCTATATATCCCAATTTTTATTTATTTTATTCTCCTCTAATTATTTCTATAGATTTCATATTTTTATTATTTTTCCTCTCTTTTAGTACTAAAGTGATTGAAATGACGTTTTAAAGAAAAACTAACCATGAATTTCAATATGAACGGGAATATTTTCTCTTATGTACGTACTTTATTTAATTTTTTTTCAATATTTTATTTTCAATTATCCTTAAATTTATTAATTTCATTTTTTTCCCATGTTTTAATTTCAATAAAAAAAATTTAAAAAATTTTATTATTATTTTCTAAAAAACTTGCTTCTGACTTTTTGCCAACAATGCGAAAGAAATTTTTATTTTAATGTACATAGAATTAATGGAATTATATGACATAATGAATAATATTTTATTTGATTCTTCAAGTATAATTTTTATTGGATCTTTTAAAATAAATGTTTCCATTACTATTTTCAAAATTTTGAGATTTTAAATAAGTGATTTATAATAATAATTTTATTTTCCTCAAGAAATTTTCTTGGGGTATTTTAATGTAATTTTTATCTATAATAAAATCCTTTGATTTTTACTATTATATAATAGCGGTGTTACCCAATTTCACAATTTCTATTATTTCTATGAATGGTTTATGATTATAATCATGAAATATTTATAAAACGTATATCCTTTCTACAGGTTATGATTTAATGATACTGTAACACCCAAATATTTTAGAATATTAACATCATATTCAATATAATTTATGACTCAAAACACAAATATTATAAGATAATATAACATCCCAATACTTTAATCTATATTTCTTTTTAAATAAATTCAATATCTTTAATAGTTTGTAATACATGAAACATCAAGTTTAAACGAAACATGATAATCTATTAAAATGACCAGTATAACCTAGACATTATATTTTATGGTATAAATAGTACTAAATAAATTAAAAAAATTCTTATTATATATTTATTATACATATAACAATAATCATTTAAGAGAAAAACAATTGTTTTTTGAGAAGTTGTATTTTTCTAAAAGACGGTTTAGTCGTATTTTGTGCACATAATTTAATATGAATTTTTACCACATTTCAAAAACTTATTTTAAAAAAAACATAATTATTTAAATCATAATATATAAATTATCTTAGGATGATGTTTTTGTATTTTTTTTAATTGTTTCATTCTTTAATGAGTAATGAAATATAGTGAATTTTAATTGAAAGATGCATTTTCATATAAATTATTTATAATGTACAATTGTATTTCGAAATGGTTTTAAAGTAAAATTATTTCACATACATATATTAATACAATTTAGTCCATTTGAATCAATTTATATTAAATTTATATATAAAAACATTGCAATCTTTTAAACAATTTCTCTATGAAAACCTACTTTCTTGTCATGTATGTGGGATTAATTTTAAATCAAAATTTTACAGTTTTGTTTTTAAAATTTATAAAAATGGATTAAATGTTTGGGATCATAATAATTTATATTATCTAATTAGTTAAAATTAATTTTTTTTACCAAAATTTACAGTTAAAATAGAATTTTTTTTACCTTGGTTAAGGTAAAAACAGATTTATCGGGTGTTAAAATAAAAAGATAATTATTAAAATAACCTAAAAACATGTATTATTATTTTTTCCTAGCCTTATTTGGACCTTATCAGGTATGAGTCTCGATAATACTCCATTATGTTCCCTTCTGGAATATAAAAAACATGGTCACACCATTTTCTTTTCAAAAATAACAAGTATGCTACTCACCTCACTTATAAAAGTCCACCCACCATCCTCTCTTTTTCAAACCACAAAAAACTTTTGGTTAAGATAATATCATCATAAATAAATTCAAAAATTTCATAAACTCATCTTAAAATCATTATTTTGGTAATAAACCCAACCAATGAAGGCTTTTGGTGAAAACCTAAGGAGGTTACCTAAAAAGATATAACATTCTTCATTTAGAGATTTTATTTTATTCTTTCCTCCACCTCCATTGATTATAAATAAACCATTATGATATAATAAAATCTATATATTCAATATACATATTTTTTTTAATTTTATGACAATTTTCAACAAAAAACCCCAATTGTATTAAATGTGTTACAAAATCATCATTTCTTTGTAAGACAGACTACCGTCTCACGAACTGATGTCACTCGTTGTTTCATTTCCACCTATCACAGCTTGTTATGATGATGGAAATAAAGTATTTATATTTTATTTATATCATAATAATACATATATAGACATTATATCAAATATACCTTTTTTACATCCCATTTTGTAGAGGATATGATAACATTGCTCGTGTGTATGACAGACTACCGCATCACGAAGTAATGTGATTCGTTTTCAGTAGTGCTCTATATATGAGGTGATATGGATATATTTAATGATTATATGTGATATAAATGAAATTATTTATTATTTTAATGTCTGATTTATCATTATTAAATTATAATATATCAATTTAGTTTTTACCTCTTCACTCACAAAAAGATGATAATATCATTCGTGTATCTGTGGACTACCACCATCATAAATCTATGTGAATCCATTTTCATCACCAAACCATATGGATAATATATATATATGTGTGTGTGTTTTTAAAGGAATAATATGGTTTTCATGACATTATTATCATTATTCAATGATAAAATTTCACTTAACACATTTGAAAAATAATCAATGAGAATTGAAACGTTACACATGCGTACATAAGACCCACTGTCTCCATGATTGTCACATCTTCCATTTTCCATAACCATATTTCATTATTTATTTTAAAATTATAATTTTTGTATAAGTATTGTAATTATTTCATGATTATTATTCTGGATATTTCTAAATAATGACCCCTCTGACCCTAGTCAACCTACCAAAGACTATTTTGACACATAAACCAAATATCATCGAAGAATCCGAAATGATATTAATTGATTATGTAATCATATATGAAATGGTAATAAGTGATATAAATGGAATAATAAAATTTATAATTTTTATTTAGAAAATAAATAATTAATATATGTTTATTATTTAGGAAGATAAACAATATATGTGACAAGTGGGACTCAAGTTAATGGTTCCTCATCTCACTTTTAATTCTATGAAACATACTTCATATTTAACAATTATTTATATTGTGTGGTGTATATACATACATTTTTTTATGTTATATCATAAATTGAATTATATTCACTGTATTTAATGTTTCATTTAATGTTATCTATTTTATGGTTCTTATAAGGACCCATACATTACATACATTGTTCATATGTCAAAATTGAATCACACTTATTACAACATATAACAAAACCATGAAAGTACTGTATAGGTATAGTGTCTTTAGAAATTGGGAAACATAAACAACTGGTTCATAAAGCATCTAAATTGTCCCCCATTTATTTCATAATATTTAGAGCCCCTTTTGGCATATCGTACTTAATTACCATCTTCCTGACCTGGGGAAAGAAAACATAAAAAAGGGGGAGCTCAAATGCTCAGTAAGGGTAAACAAAAGAAATATCATATTCATAAGAACATAGAATTTTGAAAATCATAACCTGCAAAAGAAATCATAATATCATATCATGGGATAAAACATAGTAGTGAAATGTAATCCCAATAATCATAACACAAAACATGAAACTTTGTGGAATACACACATAATCAAAGAGAATCATTTCTTAGTAGTCAAAACTGATTGAGAAGACTATCTTAGTGGAGAAAGTCCATTTCTAAACCGAGTTCACTCCTCCTTTCGGTCCTGTTTCACTGAACCAGATTAACCTGCCGTTGCAGCCATGTCTATCTCATGAGATATAAATCGTTACCCAATGCATTGGAGGGAGATATAGGTCCCACCCATCTCATAATGAAACCATTCTTATGTGTGCCACAAAATCATAAATCATACATCATAGCATAACCCATTAAATAAAAATGGGATTCTTAAACATCCGGCCATCATAACATAATCCATATAAGATAAAAGGACATCATAAAAATAATTCCATCATAACATAATAAAATCAATGTAAAAATAGGGATAGAAACAAAACCCTATATTATCTTATATAGAAAATAATCTTGATAAAACACTTGAACTCCATTCTTGAGGAAAATAACCTTTCTACTTCAAAAACATTTTACTTTCTTAAAATGTCATGTAATATTAAACAAAAATAAGTTGATTAAAAAGAAAATTGAAAACTTGTAGAGGAAGCTTCCTAGAAATAATGTTCTAAAAATCCATTCATGTCGTATAAGTAAAAAGAACATTCTTCTCGTACTTTGGCCAAAAAAGTCAAAAAGTACCTCGTACGAAAAACAACAAAAGATTCCTTTCATATATTTTACTAAAAAATCACCGAAGGGTAAAACTAGATTTAAATAATTGTATGAGGATATAAATAATATTAAATACTGAGGAAACCTGGATTTTGAAGATAAATATTCCCTAGTAAATTCTGAAGTATAAACAATCTCGGATAAAAATGAGATTGTGAGATTTTACCTTACCTTAGGTCCAATTTTCTTCGTATGTGTCTGAACCTCCTTTATAATGATTTCAATAATGTTATTTACTTATTCCTGAATTTTAATCATTGTTATGATATTTTATATGGTCATATTCTTATATTCCTATTAGTAATATTTCATTGTTACTCGTTATTCGGGTGTTTATTGCCTTTTGTTCTTATGCGTGTTTTTCTGAATAAATTCTTATTATTATTTTTAGGTTATAGATACCTCATTTACAGAATAGTATTATTGTAATATATATCATATTTATTCATTCAATTCATTTATATAATCATTATGCAATGAAGATCATGTAGAACGAGTCGCATCACATCGTGGAGACGGTAGGCCATACATACGCACGAGTGATGATATCATTCCCATGATCGTGGAATTGTATTGAAGTGTATTTATACTATTTCAGAATAAATATCACTTTAAATTTATCATATATAGTTATTATTTACACAATTATACCTATCCATATAAGGTGGTGGTGGAAAACAGATTACAACACGGCGTGGAGACGGTATTCAGTACGTACACACGCACTGTGGTTTGGTTTTCCGTATGATTGATAGAAGATGAAATAGGGTTGTTTCATATTTATAATAACATATCATTATATAAGTGATAATGATGTTATTAATTCATAATGAAACAACTAAATAAGAATAAGTAGAAGAATAAATAAAGATGAAAGAATCGGTAACATACATTACCTCTTCTTTGAAGCGCCTCTTCTTAACCTCCTCTTAGGGAACTAAATATGGTCTTTGAAGAATACCATGACCTCTAGGATGTTTCTATGGAAGTGGAAGAAGATACATTTTCATGGTTTGGCCGAGCATGAAGGCTCAAATTGGTGTGAGGAGGAGAGGGTGGAGGTGCCTTTTTATAAGGGAGGAGAGGGACACCTTAGGAGAACTTAAAATATTATTTTATAATAAAGTCATATTATGTTTTTAATAGCTCAAAATTGATTTATTTATAAACTCAGGTGGGGATTTTTTGAAATACTCTCCAAAAATAGGTTTTAGACAAGTTTAGGTTACTATTTTATCCTTATCATTTAGATTTAACTCTATGTTAAATAATTTAACCTTTACCGTGTCTTTTTGTTTTCTTACACTATATGGTTAATAAACTTACTATAACAAGTTAAAAGAATCCCAAGTGGTTAATTATTACTATATATATCTTTATCTAAGTCATTTGGACGAACCTTAGATTTTTATGAATAAGATAACACTTAATAATATAATTTTTGTTTTAAAAACTATTTTATGTCAATTTTGACACTATTTGGTACTTGATTTTTGTGAAAATCATAACAGCATTATTAGTTCAAAAAAAGTAAATTAAATCAATAATAACATGTCATATTGACCTACAAAATTATTTTAATTCATAAAAAGTCTAAAATTACATTTATTTTGGTATTTATAACATCAATTATGTTAATATTTCCTTAATAAGGTAATTACTGCATCATCGTTGTGTCATAAATAAATTAAATTATATAAAGTCTAAAAATAATAAAAAAATACCATTATCTAGTAAATCTTTTTTTATTTCTAATTAATATTTATAGTAGAATTTATCTTATTTATAACCCTATATTAAAAATGTTTTAGTTATTAAACATTGATTTTAACTATTTTAACTCTTCATTAAATAAAATAATATTAAATGTCCTAATCTAATCCATGTGGACCTAAAGGGTAATATTTTATTCCTAAGTATTTTTTTGTGTAATTAAACTTATCCAATAGAATTAGTCCATGTTTTAGGGTAATAATAATATCATTTATACCCTTAATTACCCTATTTACTTTTAACCGTGGTAAAAAAAAGTAAAAGGTTTCTATTCACCAAAAAATATCTTTATCTTATTGAACCACATTTTACTCCTTGATATTAACTGTGTTTCAAGGATTTTCGAAATTCCACTCACAGAAGTGGTAAAATTAAGTTTTATGTAAATTTGTAAATTCTCCTAGGAGGTGGGTAAAAGACAATGAAAAGTTCAATAATTTTTTTATATATCTAAAATTATTATAAAATGACTCCAATGAATTACATTGAACTTATATAGGTATTATGTATCAATTTTTTCCTAAAATAAATTTAAATAAAATAAATAATTATTTAAATAAAAAGTCGGTTTTTAAATAGTAACCCAGTGTTTTCACTAATCATCAAAAATTGAAAGTTATCAGAAAAATACCAAAATTTCACCCTAGGCTAATTTTGATCTTCTGAATCCAAAAATGAAGTCCATTTTGAATGATAAAATTTATAAAATTTGAAAAAGTGGTTATTAATATTCATAAATGCTGGTTTTAATAATATTTTAATAGCATATCGTTGTTTAGTGAAACTCGGTATTGCGTACAACGCAAGCTATCGAGGAAGGACGTCATTGCATGTAAAGCAAGAAATGATAGTGTTGTGTGTATTGAAAGATTCCTTTGATGATTTATATAACATAAAAACAAAATATTTCTCATAAAAATCTCGGGTGTTACATTCTACCCGCATTAAAATGAATTTTGCCCTTGAAATTCGTTACTTTATAACAAATAGATGAGGATACCTCTCCCTCATCATATCCTTAAGCTCCCATGTAGCCTCTTATAATTGGTGGTTCCTCCATAAAACATTCACCAAGTGAGTGGTCTTGTTCCGTAGAACTTTTTCGCTACGATCCAGAATCTCTATCGGCTGTTCTTCATAAGAAAGATCTTGCTCCAACAGTACAACTTCTGAGCTTAGTACATGTGAAGGATCGGGTATGTACTTTTTCAGGAGAGATACATGGAACACATCGTGAACTTGAGAGAGATTTGGTGGAAGAGCCAATCGATAATATACCTTCCTAACATGATCCAGTATTTCAAAAGGACCGATATATCTAGGGCTCAACTTTCCGTTCTTTACAAATCTCATTACTCTCTTCCAAGGAGATATTCATAAGAACACTTTATCACCCACTTCATACTCTAGGTCTTTTCTTCGGTTGTTGGCATAACTTTTTTATTGACTCTGAGCTGCTCTTATATGTTGTTGAATAGATCTGACCTTTTCTGCCATCTCATCAACAAGATTAGGTCCTAATAGCTTTTTTTTCCCAACTTCATCCCAACAAGTTTGAGTCCTGCATTTCTTTCCATAGAGAGCTTCATAAGGAGCCATCTAAATACTAGAGTGAAAGATAATATTATAAGAAAATTCCACCAAAGTTATGTGTTGATCCTAACCAACTTTTAAATCCATAGAGAAAGCTCTTAACATTTCTTCTAGAGTTTGAATTGTTCTCTCAGACTGACCATCTGTCTGAGGATGATAAGCAGTGCTGAAACTCAACTATGTATCCAGAGTATGCTGAAGACTTTGCCAAAACATTGAGGTTAACCTCGGATCCTGATCAGATATAATGGAAAATGGTACTCCATGAAATCTTACCACTTATTTAACATATATCCTGGAAAGCTGATCCATAGATAAATCTTCTCAAATAGGAATGAAGTGTGCTGACTTCATAAGACGATCAACTATGACCCAGATAGCATTATTGCCTTTGGATGTTTTTTGTAAGTACAGTGAAAAAGTCTATAGTGATGTTTTTCCATTTCCATTCGGGGATGGTTAATGGTTATAACATCCCCTTAGACTTTTGTCTCTCAGCTTTAACTTGCTGACAAACCATGCATCGAGAGACATATTCAGCAACATCTCTTTTCATTCCATCCAACCAGAAGTACTCTTTCAGGTCCCTATACATCTTTGTGCTTCTAGGATGAATAGAGAATGAATAATTATAAGCCTCATCCAACGGATCCTTCTTTAATTCTGGGATGGTAGGAACACAAACCCAATTCCTGAACCTTATTACCCCATCAGAATCACGGTTGAATTCATGAACATTTCTCACCTTCTTTTGTAACTCTATATCTCCTTTCTGTGCCTCTTTAATCTTCACAAGTATAGATGGTTGAAAATTCATTTCAAAAAGATAATATTTTTCCCCTTCCATTATAATTCCAAGATCCATCCTTTGTAAATCCATAAATATTGGATCTTTTGTGATCCTCATCATTGATAAGCTAGCATGGTCTTGTCGACTTAATGCATCTTCCACTATGTTTTCTTTCCCAGGGTGATAATGAATTGAGTAGTCGTAATCCTTAATCAGATCCAACCATCTTCTTTGGCGCATATTCAGCTCCTTTTTTGTGAGAATATACTTTAAACTTTTATGATCAGTATAAATATCACACCTTTCACCATAAAGATAATGCCTCCATATTTTTAATGTAAATATTACCGCATCTAACTCCAAATCATTTGTTGGGTAATTTTTCTCATGGAATTTCAACTTTCATGAGGAATAAGCCATCACTATATCATTTTTCATGAGAAAACACCCCAATACCTTCTTTGATGAATCACTATAGATCACAAACCTTTTTCCACTATAAGGCAGTGTGAGCACAGGTATACTGGATAACCTTCTTTTTAACTCCTTGAAATTATCTTCACACTCCTCTGTCCAAGCGAACTTAACTCCTTTTCGAGTCAATCTGGTGAGTGGATTAGATAATCATGAATATCATTCACGAAACGTCGATAATATCCAGCCAAACCAAGAATACTTCAAATCATAGTTACTGTTGTTGGTCTTGACCATCTTTCTATAACCTCTATTTTTGCTGGATCTACAGATATCCCCTCTTTTGAGAATATGCGCCCCAAAAATGAAACTTTTTGAATCCAAAATTCACACTTGGTAAATTTTTCATAAAGCTTCTCCTTTCTCAGGGTCATCAATATAATTCTCAAGTGATCTTCGTGTTCTTCCTTTCTCCTTGAATAGAAAAGAATATCGTCTATAAAGACTACCACAGACTGATCAAGATATTCTCTAAAGACTCTATTCATTAGATCTATGAAGATAGTAAGGGCATTAGTAAGACCAAATGGCATAACTATAAATTCATAGTGTCCATACCTTTTACGGAAATCCATCTTTGGTATATCCTCCCTTTTGACCCTTAATTGATGATACCCTGAACGTAGATCAATCTTGGAAAAGTATTGAGCTCCGCGTAGTTGGTCAAGTAAGTCATTAATGCGTGGAAGAGGATATTTGTTCTTGATAGTGATCTTGTTAAGTTCTCGATAATCAATGTAGAGTCTCATTGATCCATCTTTCTTCTTAAAAAACAGAACATGTGCTCTCCAAGGTGACGCACTAGGGTGTATGAATCCATTGTCAAGATTCTCTTGGAGTTTATTCTTCAATTCTGGCAACTCAATTGGGGCCATTCAATAAGGTGTCTTTAAAATAGGCAAGGCACCCAGTACGAGTTCTATTGAAAACTCAACTTCACGATTTGGTGGAAGACCCAGCAATTCCTCTGGAAAGACATCATAAACTCCCATATAATGGGCATATTCTTAATCATGATTTTCTCTCCAACCATTTGAGATAAATAACCTTCATTTAGTTGAATGAAGACCCATAGGATGGATGAAATTTCCATTTGAAGGTTATGTTAATCCTTGCATTGATAGACGATCATAGATTGATCTGGATTATGAAATGTGACTTCCTTTCTTTGGAAATTGATATGAGATCCATATAGAGAAAGTAAATCCATGCCAAGAATCACATTAAATTCCACTATAGGAAGGATCACAAGATTTGAAGGAAGCACTTTCCTACAAAGTTCAATCGGAGAATAATTGTAAACTTTTTTTGTGACTGTTGTGCCATTAGGTGTTGTCACAGCTAACTCAACATCTAATTACTGAGGTAATACGATTATACCCTTAGAAAATTCTTCAGAAATAAAAGATTGGGTGGATCTAGAATCAAAGAAAACATTTTATACTTTAGAGTGAATGGTAAGTGTACCTTTCACCACTTCATTATCGTACTCCACGTCGCTTATAGAAATTTCATGTGACTTTCCATTGTCTTTATCTTTAAGAGTTTTTTGACATCGATCATCATCAACAACCCTTGGATTAGGGCATTGATTAGCATAATGGCCCACTTCCTTTTACTTGTAACATTAAAGTGTAGGAGGTGCACTCTCTGTAGCCTTTTCTTTGTTCACATCACTAGACAACTTCTTCCCATCATTTCAGCATTCAAATTCCTGATGACCTTCCTTTCCACATTTGAAACATTTACTTGTACCCTTAAGAAAACTACCTCCATGTTTATTTCCACACTTTGAGGACAAGGGAAACTCATCTTCTTTTTAGTATCCCCTTTAGATTTTCCTTTTAATTCCATTTTCATCTTCTTATCAAATGCATATGACTGATGGGTTACTCCAATCTCCATCTCAACCTTGAGAGCACATCGAATGATTTCCTTGTAGCTATTGAAGTCCCTTATGGATGACACCCTTCAAAGAATTCATTTTAATCCACTAAATAATCAATCGATCTTACTCTCAGGTCGGATAATAATACCAGAAGCATACCTTGCAAGTCTTGTAAAATTTGATTCGTAGGTACCAACAAATTCATGATCCTTTTTCTTTATTTCAAGAAACTCCTTCTCCATCATTGTTCGAAGATTACGAGGGAAGTACTTATTGAAAAATAAGTTCTTGAACTTGTCCCATTCCATGGACTCAATTTCATCTCTTGGACTCGTATTCTTGATTATATTCCACCATTGATCAGCTTCACCTTCCAAACGATAAACTGCTAATATGAATTTATCATGTTCAGAACATTGAAGAACTGAAAATATATTTTCAGTGGTACTGATCCATTGTTCAACCACTAATGGGTCAGTAGACCTACTGAATGAGGGTGGATTCTCCCTCATAAAGGACTCAACAAATTGTTTCTCCTTCCTTTGCTCGTTTGGAAGCCCTGCATGATTCATAGATTGAGAAAGTTGTGTGAGCATGGCTACAAGATTTTTCATTCCAACTCCCATAACGTTTGTTTGCTTAGGGGGACAATCATTGCATTTCCCGTCGCATTCAGCATTAACACAGTTCTTTCGGGTTCCATCCATTGACTAAAACCAAGAAGCATAGTGTGAGCAACACTAATTATAATAGGAAAACCACATAATCAAGAATAAAATTTCACACTTAAGGTCGTATCATAGGTTGTTCATGGCCATTTCTAAAACACTAAGATTGTTTTCTATGCTTAGACTTATCCTTAGGGTTCTTACCAAGGCTTTCACATCCTAGTTTTCAATGGTGGACTATACCTTTCCTCTGATACAAACTATAACACCCCATACATTACATACATTGTTCATACATCAAAATTGAAGCACAGTTATTACAACATATAACAAAACCATGAAAAGAATGTATAGGTATAGTGTCTTTAGAAACTGGGAAACATAAAAAACTTGTTCATAAAGCATCTACATTATCTCCCATTTATTTAATCATATATAGAGTCCCTTTTGGCTTATCCAACATAACAACCTTCTTCCTAACCTGGTGAAAGAAAACATACAAAAGGGTGAGCTCAAATTCTCAGTAAGGGTAAACAAAGGAAATATCATATTCATAAGAACATAGCATTTCGAAAATCATGACCTGCAAAAGAGATCATAATATCATATCATGGGATAAATCATAATAGTGAAATGTAATCCGAATAATCATAACACAAAACATGAAACTTTGTGGCATACACACATAATCATAGAGAATCATTTCTTAGTAGTCAAGACACATTTCCAAGACTGTCTTAGTGGACAATGTCCATTTCTAAACTGAGTTCCCTCCTCATTTCGGTCCTATTTCACTGAACCGGATTAACCTTCTATTCCAGCCATGTCTATCTCATGAGATATAAATATTTACCCAATTCATTGAAGGGAGATATATATCCCACCCATCTCATAATTAAACCATTCTTATGTGTGACACAAAATCATAAATCATACATGATAGCATATCCCATGTAACAAAAATTGGATTCTCAAACATCGTGCCATCATAACATAATCCATATAAGATAAAAGGACTTCATAAAAATAATTCCATCATAACATAATCAAATAAATGTAAAAAGAGGGATAGAAACATAACCCTATATTATCATAGATGGAAAATAATTTTGATAAAATGCTTGAACTCCATTATTGAGGAAAATATCCTTTCTACTTCAAAAACATTTTCCTTTCTTAAAATTTCATATAATATTAAACTAAAAGAAGTTGATTAAAAATAAACTTGAAAACTCGTAAAATAAGCTTCATGGAAATAATATTCTAAAAATACATTCATCCTGTATATGTTTAAAAAACATTCTTCTCGTACTTTGGCCGAAAAAGTCAAAAAGTACCTCGTACAAAAAACGACAAAAGATTCCTTTCATATCTTTTACTAAAAACTCAATGAAGGGTAAAATTGGATTTAAAAAATTGTAGGAGGATATAAATAATATTACATATTGAGGAAACATGTATGTGGATGATAAATATTCCCTAGTAAATTTTGAGGTATAAACAATCTCGAATAAAAATGAGATTGTGAGATTTTCCGTTACCTTATGTCCGATTTTCTTCATACGTGTCCGAACCTCTTGTATAATGATTTAAATAATGTAGTTGACTTGTTCCAGAATCTTACTCGTTGTTATGATATCATATATGGTCATATTCTTAGCTTCTTATTAGTAATATTTCATTGTTACTCGTTATTGAGGTGTTTATTGCTTTTTATTCTTATGCGTGTTTTGCCGAATAAATTCTTATTATTCTTTTTATGTTATAGATACCTCATTTAAATAATGGTATTAGTGTAATATATATAATATTTATTCATTCAATTAATTTATATAATCATTATGCAATTAAGATCATGTAGATCGAGTCGCATCACATCGTGGAGACAGTAGGCTGTACGTACGCACGAGCGATGATATCATTCCCATGATCGTGGAATTGTATTGAAGTGTATGTATACAATTTCAGAATCAAAATAACATTACAATAATCATATATAGTTATTCATTACACCATTATACCCATCCAAGTAAGGCGGTGGTGGAAAACAGATTACACCACAACGTGGAGACGGTATTCCATATGTACACACACACGGTGATTTCGTTTTTCGTAGGATGGATAGAAGGTGAAATAGGGTTGTTTCATATTTACAATAACATATCAGTATATGAGTGATACTGATGTTATTACTTCATAATTAAAAAACTAATGAAGAATAAGTAGAAGAAGAAATAAAGTTGAAAGAATCGGTAACAGCCATTACCTCTTCTTTGAAGCGCCTCTTCTTAACCTACTCTTGGGACACTAAAGATGTTCTTTAAAGAAGACCAGGACCTCTAGGATATTTCTTGGGATGTGTAGAAGAGAAAAATTCAGGGTTCGACTGAGCATGAAGGCTCAAAGTGGTGTGAGGAGGAGAGGGGGGAGGTGCCCTTTTATAAGGGAGGAGAGGGACACCTTAGGAAAACTTAAAATATTATTTTATAATAAAGTCATATTCGGTTTTTAATAGCTTAAAATTGATTGATTTATAAGATAAGGTGGGTATGGGTCAAAATCCTCTCAACCAATAGGTTTTAGACAAGTTTAGGTTACTATTTTATCTCTATCATTTTGATTTAACTATATGTTAAATAATTTAACTTTTACCGTGTCTTTTTGATTTATTACACTATATGGTTAATAAACTTACTATAACAAGCCAAAAAGGAACCCCAAGTGGTTAATTATTAATATATATATCCTTAACTAATTCATTTGGCCGAACCTTATATTTTTAGGAATAAAATAACAATTAATAATATAATATTTGTTTTAAAAAATATTTTATGTCAATTTTGAGACTATTTGGTACTTGATTTTTGTGAAAATCATAAAATCATGATTAGTTAGAAAAAAGTGAATTAAATCAATACTAACATGTAATATTGACCTCAAAAATTAGTGGAATTCATAAAATATCTAGAATTACATTTATTTTGGTATTTATAACATCAATTATGTTAATATTTCCTTAATAAGGTAATTACTACATCATCATTGAGTCATAAATAAATTAAATTATTTAAAGTCTAAAAATCATAAACAAAATAACATTATGTAGGTAATATTTCTGTATTTCTAATGAAGATTTAAAGTATAATTTATCTAATTTATAACCCTATATTAAAAATGTTTTAGTTATTAAACTTTGATTTTAACTATTTTAACTCTTCATAAAATAAAATAATATTAAATGTTCTAATCTAATACAAGTGGACCTAAAGGGTATTATTTTATTCCTAAGGTTGTTTTTGGTCGAATTAAACTTATCCAATAGAATTAGGACATGTGTTAGGGTAATAATAATATCCTTTTTACCCTTAATTACACTATTTACTTTTAACCATGGTAAAAAAAGTAAAAAGTTACTATTAACCAAAAATTATTTTTATCTTATTGAACAAAATTTTACTCCTTGATATTATCCATGTCTCTAGGATTTTCTAAATTCCACTCACAGAAGTGGTAAAATTTTGTTTTATGTAAATTTGAAAATTCTCATAGGAGGTGGGTAAAAGACGGTGAAAAGTTCAATAAAATTTTTATATATCTAAAATTATTATAAAATGACTCAAATTAATTACATTGAACATATATAGGTATTATGTATCAATTTTGACCTAAAATAAATTTAAATAAAATAAATAATTATTTAAATGAAATTTTGGTTTTTAAATAGTAACCCAGTGTTTTCACTATTCATCAAAAATTGAATGTTTTCAGAAAAATACCAAAATTTCACCCTAAGCTAATTTTGATATCCTAAATCAAAAAATGAAGTCCATTTTAAAATATAAAATTTATAAAATTAAAAAAGGTGTGTATTACTATTCATAACAGCTAGTTTTAATAATATTTTAATAGCATATCGTTGTTTAGTGAAACTCGGTATTGCGTACAACGTAAGCTCTCGAGGAAGGTCACGATTGCGTGTAAAGAAAGCCATGCTAATGTTGTGTGTAGGGAAAGATTCCATTGATGATTTATATAACATAAAAACAAAATATTTCTCATAAAAATCTCGGGTGTTACAGTTCTAGTGATTAAAATGTTATAATAATGGAAAGGGTTTATTTAACAATCCCATCATTATTGGGGAATGTTTTTTTGTTTAATTATTTGTTGGAAGAATTATTTGACATTTGTATCTTAAAATAAATCCATTTTATTATCCTATGGCTATTCATGAACTTTTTCAAGTAATAGTTCCATTTTTACTTTCTTTGATACTTAAAATGATTATGATTTTTATGAAAATTCAACTTTACTTATCTATTTGGACGAAAATATTTTTTCTTCCAAAACCATGCTTTATTGAAATGTTTCATAAAACGTTTTATGATTATTTAAACTATTTTTTAAATAAAGTTTTATAGAAGTTTTTCATTTTCCAAAATATTTTGAATGGAATTATTCTTTTCATTTTCTTATTGAGACACATTTCTATCATTTTAACATTGTAAAAGGAATTTTATTTTTAACCCATATGACATGTACAAAATTACCCAACATAAGAAATATAATTTCCTTAAAGAATAATTTGTAAATTTTCATTTTTATTTTAAAAAATTTTCTTCCTTATATTTTAGAGAATCTTTGTTTTTAAAAATTGATTTTCAATGAAATGGATTTTGACAATATTTTATGAATTTTACAATTTTACAATAAAAAGTGTGATTTTCAATGAAAGGTTATTTCCCTCAAAAAATGTTATAAGTGATATTTAAAAATAATATTGCATATATGAAGACATTACTTTATGTTACTTATTTTTTGGCGATATACTTCAATAATACCATCATTATTATTCATCCAAATGGTTTATGATCAATTTGATTGGGGATGTAATACGTTGATACCATGAATCTTACCATGGATTGTTCATAACAATTTTTATTAATGGTGGAATGTATTTCCATTTCAAATGATAGTTTAAATAAAAATATTTATGTTTATTATGTATCAACCCTTTCACACGAGGAACACAATGAACTTTCTAAATGATGGAAACAACCCACAATAGTCACTTGATGCATAATTAAGTATCATGAGGCAAAATTGATTTGGTTTTAGCTAAGTACATACCCATTTATATAGATGTATTGGAACAAGGACTCGATGATATTATATTTCTCGGAATATGACCTTGATGGTTTGTTTTAGATGTCCAACATTATGCATTCTATCATCATGAATTTAGTTATTTATATTCCATGTTATTATTTGATTAGTAATAATATCCATAGTAAAGTTTCATACTAATGTGATTATTTATAAGGAATTATTTGATCATCATTTATCACTACCATATTATGCTCATGTTATTGAATAAATGGTTTGGGTTTCAGTTATTTACCTTTCCATATTGACTATTTATTATTTATTCATAGCTTCAGTTGTACACTTTACCTTTATGAGAATCTATGGTCACCCATTTCTTATGTTTTATTTTTCCTAGGATATAGGGATGTGTTTTTTGATTGATATATGGGGTAATTCTATGGGTAATAATAGTGTTCTCAAATAAAATACTTTTTTTTATTTAATGATTTCAATTGTAATATGAATTTCAAGTATGTATCTAGTTTGAAAAGATAACTAAAACATTAGGTCCTTAAAGATGTGATTACTTATATATTATTCCAATATAATAAATTAGACAATGACTACAGTCTATTTGGGTTATGGGAACTACAGTTATGATTAATATTTTACGATATTGTGTCACACATATGTGTAGATTTTATTATGTGATGTTTGGGCTTTGGAATATATATCCCTTTGATAAATTTGGTAAATAAGGATATCTAATGAGATAATAAGGACTAGAATGTAGCGTGAACCTGGTTTAGTAGAGGAATGTTTCTAATAAGATAGTCTTGAGAGTTAATAATTACTAAGGGAATGATGGAATGAAGAGAAAACTCAATCCACTCTTATAGTCTTAGCAGTGATTATTGACGTAAGAAACAATTTTCTATTCTTATGTGAATTATAAACACATATATCTTATTATTATGATTTGTTTTCCTGGATTATTATTTATTATTTATGATTCCAAACCCTCATGACTTATGTTAATTCATTTAAAAAAACCTTATTCCTAATTTCATGACTAATGATCTTTGACTGATTGTGGAAGAAAATTGCAAATCGTGATTTTGTTATCACACCCTTATGATTATCTTATACTCAACTATGATTATTGATTGATAGCTTCTATGTGTATCCTTACTAAGCATCTGATATAACACTTCTTTAGGTTTATCTTCCATAGGTTATAAAAAACAGTTTTATGTATGATATTTCTAAGAAGAGTTCCATTTGTAAAGAACGTAATTGGAAATGATGTAGATATTTTATGTTTCAGTTTTGTACATATCCATGTTTCCAAAGGCACCAAACTTATACGGTTATCATACATGTATTATTTTTAAATAAAATTAATATTTATCTAAAATTATATAATATTTAAGTATGAAAAGTATGATTCACTGTATTACTCATATTTAATTACTCTGATGTTGTAGTGAGACACCTTTTGGACATGTGCCTAGGTTGATCACACCTCCCATAAGTTTACTAATGAGAATTTTAAAAAATTATGAAAATTTATCTTCTGTTTTAAATGTTGTATCAATTATCCTCATTAAAAATTACTTTTACACCCCCCAATTCATGAAAACATTTATATTAATAAAGTGAAATATTTAACTAGTAAACATAGGCTTCATGTAAATAGACTTTGAAACACCAATATCATCCTTCAAAGAGAAATCTCCATAGTTCAAATAATATTCATTAAAATTGAATAATTAAAATTCATTCCAATTCAAATTTCTCTACGTACTTACAATATCCTCATTATTAGAATAATCATCTACATTTTATTTACCTATAGTATTAGACTTACTATTCTTATTCTTCCTCACCTAATTATTTTTTGGGATTTCTAGCAGCACTACATATATTTAAATTGGTCTTTATATACATATAAGGTGAAGTGATCACCTTTTAACCATTATTGTCATTTCTTAAACAATTTTTAATTAATGATCAAGAGTATAACCAAAAATATTTATAAAAACTATATCTAAAATTATAAGTTTCTTTTTAGAATCATTAATTTTCATAGATAATTTAAAATTATCTCTAATTTCATAAATAGAAATTTAAAAACCAATGTGTGAATTGTTCAAAGAATACATAGAATCAAAAATATTTATCATAATATCATTTACATACTCATTATTATAAATAAAATAAACATTTTAAATCTCTATCATATCACCTCTTTATTTATATATTGTATTAAGATAACCCATCATCCTTGTGAACTTTGTTTCCATCTCAAAAATTTCTATGGATTTTGATTAATTGTGTATTTCTTTAATTAATCATTCTAATTCTTCATAACCTTATTTTATTTCATTGTTTTCTATATTTCCTTAAAACATACCAAAATATAAATCCTTATTTGTAATTTTTCTTGTATTCTTATCATCATTATCCTTATCAATAATACCCGCTTCCCTTATTCGTTCTTCTTCACTAGATGTTACCTTATAATGATTTCATTTGACTATGAATACATTCCTTGAATCCTCATCAGAATATTCTTCTTCATTTTCACTTTCCTCATCACAAAATATGTCATTATGTTTTAATAGAAAGTTCTTTTTTAATTATTTAGTTTCCTTTCTCTCTAATTTAAATAACATTCCTATATTGAATCCTTTTTCCTCATTTCTTCTTCTTAATGGTCATTAAGATTGATCATTAATTTATTCTATATTATTTCTATTTAGGATGGTATCTGAAAAATATCTAAAATTACTACAAGTAAAACACTATAAATTATTTTTAAACTTGTATATAACTTTTCTTTAATGAATTAATTTTTAAAATAATAGTATAAGTTCATTGACATTCATGGATTAATCTTTGAGATGTGTTTCTCCCAATTGGTCTTCCTAGGATAAATATATTACAGAATTTATATTTTTTAAAAATATATCTCATTCACATATTTTTGTTTCACCAGATGGTTTTCCCTCCCCTAATCCCATTGTAAATCAAGATGATGTTGAGTTTAAAAATGGTCCCCTCATCTATGTCTTGGTTCTATAAGGAAGAAATACTTTTTTCCAATTTATTTGGGAGAATCCTCATTAATTTTGTGGGAATTATAGACTCTTAAATAATTTATCCATATCATTTAATAAATAAAAAAATAACAATTCATACATCAATTCATCTTATCTTACTATAAAATCCTTAAGTTAATCCCAACATTTTTCTAATAATGAATAAATTACTTTCATTTATCCCTCATAGATATAATGGTCTTTCCACAAAATACAAATAACTATTATCACCCTCATAACTCAATTCAATGGATAATTTGATAGAGATAATTGTAAAAAAAATAGAAAACTCTCTTATAAGATTTAATATTTTTATTATTCATAAAATCATAGGTTGTACTAATTATAGAAATATTTAAAATATTAATAGAGATATAACAAACATCCAAACATGATAAATAAGACATAGAACCATCCTATCCTTCTAAAGATGGGATCTATTTTCAGGAAAAATTGCAACTCCTTTATTATTGGTTGTTTTCATATTTTATGTAGATCTCATCAATCAATATGATCTTAAAAATAAATAATAAACAAATATCCTCTAGAAAATACTGGGAACCACTTCAAGAATGATTTGATACTAAATTATAATCCTATTGGGAATGAAGAAGCACTTTGTTTGTTTCACTGAATAAACTTGACCAGAATAATGTACACCAAAAAACATTCATCTAATCCCCTCAACCAACACAACAGAAAGCTCCAAAATGCTACCATAGAGAGTTTTTTTTCGACAACTTTTCCACATTTTTTAATAGACAATAAAATGAGATAACCCTTAATCACCACAAAAAATCACAAACACACATTACTCATTAACATCAACAAAAATTAGACAAAAAATATTTTTTGTGGTTTGGAAAAATATCATACATCCATGGGAGAACACAGAAAAAATTAATTATAAGATGTGAAAGATAATGAAAAACTCTTCACTCACTTCATCTCTATTGAAACATCTTAAAAAATTAATTCAGAATCGATCTTCTTATCACCACAAGAATGAAATTGGAAACATTTAAGATCTGTACCATCTGATCTAGAACACAACCTCAATTTATAGATTTATTTATATAGAGAAAAGTTTGTACCATCCTTTTATATTCACATCCATCCTCCCATTGACCTAATAAACCCTTGATACACTATTGATCAAACTAATGAAACTGGAAACAATCGATCACCATGTACACAACTGATGCATTGAGTCCCCACCCTCTATGAACACCAACTATGAGAACATCTTATAATGAACATGTATAATCATCTATGTCTAATGAGATCAAAGACTCATCACATGATTTATTTATCTGATCATATCTATATAATGACCTCATATAGTTGACTCTATCTGATGGAATTTTATTCAGGGAATCCTTTCTACCTTGAAAACACTCAAACTATATATAATGAAAGAATTTTTCTACTGATCTCCATAAAAAATCATCATATAGAAAACACTGTCTGATAAAACTAAATATTCTCAATAAAACCAAAAAATCTTAAACTTGTAAATTTATTTATGATTCCATATTTTTATAACCATCCTCCTAATCTTATCCTTTGTCTCATGTATTCCATGCTCTCCACTCCTTCTAATCAGTCAATTCCAACAGAGGCACAATGTTACCAAAGAATTTATTTAACTATCACATTTATAACCATATTAGTATGGTTTTAGATCCTAAATATATTCTATATCTCCAACACTCTATCTTTTGTTATAATTCATATAAATTTATATTTTAGTTTAATGTGTTTTGTTATTTTATTAAACATTAGATCACGATCAAGTTGAATGGAACTCTATCTATCAAAAAATTATATTCCTAGGTTTAATACCATTATAATTTATTTTAGAAAGTTCCTAAACCATATCAAATCTTTCCCTTATTTAGTATTATAAACATACTCTATTTCCATTTTTGATAAATTAACAACTATTTGTTCCCTTTCCATGTATCTTATAAAATATACATAAAAAAAATTTAACTAATCAACATCAGTAAAACATGAAGTTATATCCTATGATCCCTTAAAAAACTTCTTTATCCTTTTATTTTTCTTGTTCTTTATAAATTTTGAAACATTTGGTGATGGGGCATGAGATTGGCTAAGAGGTAATTGTTTTGAATATTTTTTTGAACTTTCAAATATATTCTTTCTAGGATAAAACAAAATGTCCAACTATTTTATGCCTCTAGATTATCATCCCGAAGATCTTCTTACCTTGTCCACAGAAATTTATCTAAAACCTTCTTGAAATCTTCCTCTTCTGTTATGAAATATGATAGAACTTTAGACTAGAAATCAATATATCATCAACATACAACAATCATATGATATATGTTACATCTTTCTATTGGATTTTGTAACAAAAATCATCAGAATGACATTGATTGATCCTTATAAAATCAATAAATTTTCAAACTAATGATTACACTATATAAGATAATGTTTCAAACAATAAAGACTTCATATTAATTTGAAAAGAAAATCAAAATTCTAATGAAATTCATATTCATTGGGTTGAACTAGGAAAACTTATTCCTACAAATCCCCCATAAAGAAAATCTATCTTTACATCCATCTTCTACATGTGTATATCAATAGGCAGAACAATGATAATCACTCCATGAATGGTTGTGTGCTGCCCCACTGTTGAGAAAATTTTAGAGAATTCAATCCTTCCATATTATTGAAATACCTTCCCCACAACAATTTATTTATACCTATTACTTCTATTATCTTCCTTGTAAAAAAAAATACTATTCTTATAAAGTATTATTTATATTAGATAGTTCCTAAAAATTTCACGTACTGCTGAGACTTAAAGATTTAATTTGCTGTTACAAGGATAAATTCCACTATTTGTATTCTATGAGAGTAGCTACCTCATCAAGACATAATGTTTTTCTAGCATCTATTATAAGTATGAATTTTATATCAACTAAAAAACATTGAAATAGTTATCTAAAATGAGTGGATATCTTTAGAATAACATCAGGTTTATTCATTGGAACCTCCCTACATAATAGTTTTCCATATGATCTTTCTTTTTCAAGTAGATATCTTCCTAAAAATTCTTATTCCGATAGCCAAACTATCAATGATCCAGCCTCTAATGTTTTCCTAGAGTTTCTAGGCTGACATTCCATTTATAATCCTTTGTCTAATTACCTTTAAATTCAATTGTTTATATGTCCTCAACAGCTTTCTTAGTCACGTTTTGATCTTTCCATATAATTTATTCATTAGAAACATCTTATCGGCTTCAGATGATTTTTCTCTTTTCCTCATCCCAGAAGCGATATCCAAAATTATCATCACCATATTTGATAAGAAAAAAATCATAGATTTTTCTTCCAACGAATCTATATCACTGTCATCATTATGATCATTTTTGATACTTATAAAGACATTGATTTGTTTATCCTTTGGGAACTTATTGGACTGAAGTTATTCTTGTACATATTATCCCATATCTAAAGTTAGAATTTTATTCACCAAAGACACTGTTTTATTTATTTATCCTGTCAAGATACCCTTAGGAATTACAAAGTGAAGCCTCATAATATGAGTTTTCTCTCATAGATTCTGATTTATCCTATCAACTAGTACTATTTTTATGGAGTTCTTAGTACAACCCTATCTTGAACGATTACCTTCATTGAATAAATGTTATGAAAGTTGTGTTTGTTTTATTATCTATTATTTTATATATAGGGTCATTTAAACATAAAATCACACTCTTGATTATCCAAATTATTCCACGGGATAAATTAATGAAACAAACTAGAATTATTCTTCAGGAAGTAAACCCAATTTTTTTGATTTGCATCATTAATTAAGGTAATAATGTAAAATGATACTATATTATAATAAATAGGGGTTTTCCCAAAGAATGAAAATGAAAAAATTATATTTTAAATTATTTGTCTCTCTATAATACAAGTAGAAGGGAACTTAGTTTATAATACTAATCTTGTAAATTACATGTTTCAGATGATCAAGTTTAGTTATATCCTTCAGTGCTAAAATATTATAATTATTTTAACTGAGCAGTGTAAGCCAATCATGCCTTATTTTTACACTATTTGATGATATGATTTTTATCAATTCAACATAATACTTTCATCTATTAAAGATAATGGTTCCATTTTTTCAATCTGTGAGAAATCACTATGGACCCTTTTTTGATCTTCTTATAATATTAGGTTTTTTAGTGACTTGGAATACATCAAAAAATAAATTTCATAAAAATTCCATTTTTCATTTGCATATTATCATTACCTTTCCAAAATATATTTATATCTTCATTTTCACTAAATATGAATGTTTCTCAAGCTTCATGATATATAACCAACCATTCAACCACGCTCACCAGTTGAATGAAAATATACCCCCTATTGAATAACCCATGACACTTCTTGAATGATCATAATAAGAATTAAAATAGAGCTTCTATTTTTTGTACTTACTGAGTTCAAATTTCTGGAAGTTGATTCCCCAATCCAATTCCTACAATCTTTCTTGATATTTCCCATATTCCAATAAAGAGAACATATATGAATTGGACCAGTGAATTTTTATCAATTTATTCTCAATGAATTACCATATGAATATTTTCTCTTTTAATAGTGATTTTGTTGAGGTGATCATCCTTATCTAGTAGTATTGAGAGAACTTCCAAGTGAAGTTTAAACCTCAGTACTCATCATCTATTCATTCAAGATCATGTTTGAAATTTCATTAAAAACAATATATGCCTTCTCACTAGAGTTTCCCATGAATTTCACCATGGTATGAAAACACTATGTATGTGGGGAAATAAGAAGTGATGAACAAAAATCTATATGAAATAGTACCTTCAATAATTAGAGAGTCCATAATGTCATATTGAAATCATTCACATGATCAGTTGCTAGATATCCATCCCATAACCTCAATATGAAAAATATTCACATCGTAAAAACATTATTATGATCTATTAGCTTCTCATCAATTTCATCATTTTATTTTATAATATCTAAATTAGTTTTCTTCTATCAATACTGAAGGAAACATTCTAGTAAAGTGAAATATTAATCAAGGCTAAAGACTTCATATCCAGCCACTCTCATTCTGTCTTGTCCTTATTTTTATTGAATTTAATAGATGAAGTGGCATCAAAATATTTTTATATTAAAGGAACCTCCAATTTCATTTTTCATAATTAAAAGTCCATTACATCAAACTTATCAATATATAACTTCCATTAATCTGAATTAATTTTTATGATAATATTAAAACTAATAAAAATCAAGTAACTTACAAACATATTAGAGGATAAAACCTATATTTTGTGAGTGTAGTATAACTAAACCCTTTGATACAAATTGTTTGTAATGAGGAATCACATCATATATTTCATAGGATGTACTTGAAAATAAAAATATACACAGGATGAAAATTTGTCTGGTCACCTCATCTAGCACAATAGAAGGATCCAAAATTTTATCAGATAAAGGTTTCTCTGATAGCTGTAACCTCTTTGTTTTTGCATTAGAACTAGTTTGAGATCTCACATTTTCACCACAAAAAAATTACAAACACACTTCTCAAAAAGAAAAAAAATGGAAAAAATATTTATGTGGTTCGGAAAAATGTCTTATAACCAGGGTGAACATTATAAATATTTCATTATAGGAGAAGAAATAAAATAAAATACACATCGCTGACTTCCCTTACTTATAAATTCACAAACAATTAAGTTAGAAACGCCCTTTTATTCTTCATAGGAAACATAATCGAATCATATAACAATTATACCCATTTGACTTGGGGTACCAACCCTATTTATAGAGGTATTCATGTAGTCAACGTTTTGTACTGATCATTGAGATTCAAAATCAACCTACCATTGACCTAGAAAACCTCTGATACAGTATTGAACCAACTGATTAAACCTCTAAAAGATGGTCACTATACACACATCCCATGAATCGATTCACCACCATAAGATAATTCCATATTTGGGAAATTTATCTAATGAATATCCTAGATCCTCTTTATCTAATACCACCAAATCCATAGTAAATGATTTTTCTATCTGATCATATTTTTCTATTGATCTCATTCAGTAGACTCTGTCTGATGGATTTCAGTCCACTAAAACATTTTTACACTAAATAATCTAATACTAAATTATAGGAAAACATAAATATGGTTATCTATATTACATGATATTTTTATAAAAGATCTATCAAATAAAACTGATGATTTTCCACAAAACCCAACCAAGATCGGGTAATAATTAACCACCACAAGGAGGGGTGAATTAGTAGTCATCAAAATAGAAGATCTCAATTTTTCTCCTTTCCTCTTTTATGAAATTGTATCTCTAATGAAATGATTAAATGAAAATAGAAATAGTGAGAAAGAATACACATGAAATAAGGGTTTTTACAATTCTCTCTCACTCTTTTAATCGAGTGACTAATCCGTAGTGAACAACAATTTTAATCTGAATGCATATATTCTCATATTACTTTAAATAATACAATAGAATAGTGTAGGGTGATGGTATTGAACTCCAAGAAAATAGATTAAATACATGAATCAATAAGTTGATAAGTCTATGATTC
The DNA here is from genome assembly GCA_963277665.1 of Viscum album. Taxonomy (NCBI): domain Eukaryota; kingdom Viridiplantae; phylum Streptophyta; class Magnoliopsida; order Santalales; family Viscaceae; genus Viscum; species Viscum album. The sequence goes on along the minus strand of OY728150.1, from coordinate 1,872,061,912 downwards.
TTGACCTCACATTAATCTAAAAATTAGATCACATGTGTTCCCTTATTATTCTCCTCAATAACATCCGAAATCCCTATGAAATGATCCTTGGAATGAATGATTGGTCACCTAAAATTCACTTTATACAATGAAAAGTGACCCTAATAATTGATTTATAGATACCATTCCACTATGAGATGGATGTTTGAACCATGATCTGGTCTTGTTTATCTTGAATAGACTGAAATTCTAGAACCATAACCCCTTTGTATCAATCCATTTCCTCAATTCATTTCACCATTGAAAATATATATCAATTCAAACACCATTCCATATTGAAAATTACCTCGATATAGAGTTTTCTATATTGAAATGAAAATGGTGATCAAAATTCCCACTTTATCCTTGGGTGTGTGTTACTAAAAATTGATCACTGTATAATTAAATCTACTATGCCCACTTTGAATTGAGCTCCCCATTGTCCATATCTTTCCACATGCCTCAATATCCCAAAACCATGCCTATAATCATTATGGTTCATCCCTTATTTTATCAAGTGAAAAAAAATCCTCAATTCTAACTTGAAACACGAAGATCCTATGGTTATTTCCCTTCAAAAGAATGTTACATAGAGTTTTCTCTTCCTAAAGTGATATAACCAATTACCATTCTTCCTAATGTACATCATATGTAGAGACCAAAACCTTATAAACTAAAATAACCATTTCACATATAATTCTTCTTTAACTCTTTTTAGTAGATCACCATTCCATTTTCTAGAGATCAATATAGCATAGACTTGGATATTTCATAATTTATTCAATACTTTTCATCAACCACAATAGTATATATTCTCTCAATCAACCATGAGTATGTTTTCAATACATATAACATGAAAACACATTCAAAAATTAAGAATGAATTATATCAAGAAATAATTCCTATTATTCTTCCAATATTATGTTTATATAATCTCCACATCATAGGATTAAATTAATGTTTTATTATTCTATAAATCCTTAGTTTAAATACCAAACCTATATTTAATGTGTCTAAATTGATATAAAATCACAACCTCCCATCAATTGGAATCGTAAGGGTTATTTAATATCTTACTCAATTACCCAGTCAACAAGGGACCTTTAACATCATTTGCATTTTGATCCATATTAATGGAGTGTTCTTGATGAATATAAATAAAAAATAACAGTCAAAATCTTTCCTCCGAAGTTACAACATCAGCCACTAGAGTATGTGAAAAATATGTTAAGATCCCTCAATCTCTATAAGGAGTGTTGAGAATATATTCTTGAATATTAATAAAAAATAGTTTCCATGAGAGTCTTAATTAAGCTTGGTATCTTGAACACTCCCAAAAGAAAAGGATATCATCCTTTATATAGTGCTTCTTTATTCAATAAAGAATCTCACGCATTATTTCCTATATTTAGAAGCTACCATACATTACTCATAAAGTATACCTATTTAAATTTTATGATGCTGGAACATTTTAATGATCATATAAATTTTAACAAGTCATAATGAAAATAATTTCGATGATTTATAACCAAAGAAAAACTATTTATAAGATAAGGTATCATCATATGAACAATAATATCATATACTATAATTCATAGTTTTTATTATATGCTATAATAAATTCATGTATTTCCTATCATATTATATGGTAAAACACCTAAAATTTCCTACAATACACATCACATGAATATCACAAGTTATGACATAACGTTGAATGATGCTATATTATTCACATATTTTAGTTAAAATCCATTAGTAGTTTCTCTTGGGAGTTATTTAATTAATAATTTTCAGAAATAATAGATTTGTGAGGTTTGATGAAGATTATCATGACAGGTATTATGAAGATGAATTAGAAACAAAAGATGCATTCTATTATGGGTGGAGTAATTGGTATGCTTTTAGGTGATTTTTTTGTGGGGGTTCACGTAAGAGAATATCCAATGATGAGCCTCAAAGGCTGAATCATAACGAGAATTGTATTGTGAGAACAATATAGGCCAAGGATATAAAACAATGGTGGTCACATATAACTATTCCAGATGATTGGTAGAGGTTAGAGAATTGACTTTACTATTAGGATATTGGTATATGTAGCACCTTGATAATTTAAAATAAGAACAATATGTTCAATAATATAGACAACATGCAACACCAAGTCTTAACGAACCCTAATGTAATATTAAAATATTACTATATAATGTAACAATTATCACCTAACCATTGAATTCTTAGGTATAAATAATAATAAATTAATTATGAAATATATATAGAATAAAATCAAAATAAAAATTCATTGATTAATTTTCACTACTGGAAAAATACCCTTTACCAACAGTTTGGAACCGTTGGTATATGCCTCCAAACCATGGGTATAGCCTATACCAACAGTTTGGAGAACCGTGGGGAAGTAAGCAATTAAGATAGGTCTATACCAACAGTTTTGAAAAAAATGTTGCTAGAGACCTATAACAACGGTTTTGAAAACCATTAGTATAAGTAAGATGAAAATCTATACCAACGGTTCCATAAAACCATTGGTTTATGTATTTCAAAAAAACACCTTCAGTTGGATTTGATCCGAGGACCTCTAGTTTATCTTTCAAAGACCTTACCACTAACCTAACATGAATTTTATAAACATAATTTCATAAATATATATATATATATATATATATATATATATTATCATAATTATTTTAAATTTTTATTTATATAACATTCTCGGTAAGAATATTCGATAAAAAATCAAAGGACCTATACCAACGGTTGTCTAAACTGTTGGTATGGACCTATACCAATGGTTTTCCAAACTGTTGGTATAGGTCCTTTGAGTTTTGGAGGAATACTGATATATGGGGGACTTTTCCCAACGGTTTGGCCAAACCGTTGTGAAAGCCATACCCTTTCCCAACTTTTTGGCCAAACCATTGGGAAAAGTGCCCACAAAGTGGGATTTCCCAATGGTTTGGCCAAACCGTTGGGAAATATCCATACCCTTTCCCAACGGTTTGGCCAAACCGTTGGGAAAAGGGACCTATACCAACGATTTTTACAAACCGATAGTATAGAATCATTGGTAAAGGTGATATTTCCAGTAGTGTCTTAGTAAATTAATAAAAAAAATTAGTAAGGTTAATTTATGCTTCAAAAATAAGTTTTCTTCAAAAATTATTTTTTATTGCTTTTGTTGAGAAAATATTATATATAATTTCATGAAATTATATAAAATTAATTTCATAAAAATAATAAAAAAATTAAAATCATAAAATCAATATTTTATTGGGGTGAAATTTTCATATTTTTATGAAAAAATTCATTTTCTGGTTAATAGTGGAAAATATCAATTTTATTGAAAACTGTATTTTGGTTTAAAACAATTTAATAATTAAAATTTATTTTAAAATAATTTAAATTTAAATTATTATTATTATATTATGGAAAATACTATTAACTGTTTGAGTTAGTAGCCTAGAACCATCTACTTTGTACTTTATTCATTAATAAATACCTTATCACATCTCTGTTGTTCTTCTGCGTGACAATGCATGTGATAATATCCTAAGGATTACTATTGCATTAAAGTGTCATAGAGGATCCCTTCTATGATGAGAACCTAGAAGTGCCATAACACTGTTCTTGAATATATGTTTTATGGCCGGATGACATTATTTGACGGAAACAAATAATACATGCCATTAGAGGTGAGGACTCATAAAACATTGAGGCACCTTCTCATGGTGTGCACTCTTGGTAATATCTAGGAGGATATTATGAGAACGAGACCCACCAGTAGGAAATCCACATTTTATAGTGTCATTGGATGTTCCTATCTGCAGACATGTGTATTGGTCCTTGGACTTTATGATCTTTAGTTATAGGCCTTACAACTCGCACACTTAGATGTATTGACGAAAACTATAATGACACACTATTCGCAGCGAGGTAAGATACATTGGTTGCGTCACATGTGATACTGCATTAATAGATAACGAGAGAAATGATTTGTCTTTTCTATTCCATAATGGAAGTAGATATCTTATGCCCTTTGATAAAATTGATATATCCTAAATAAATCCATTGCCATGGTAAGGTATGGGCGAGTTCAATTCCAAGAAATCAATGAAAGAATAATTGAGAACATGGGTTGATGGCACTAGCATTCAATCTACTTTATTATAGATATCAAAACAAAGAGATTAAATTACACGGTAAGTGTTCGTATGAGGTGACACGTCAATGCAACATTAACATCTTTCTCTTGGGTACGTTGACCCATTTCTAGATAGTAATTTGGGACTTTTGGCAAGCCCGCCTAATGACAATGATAAAGAGGCCAAGAGGGTCACACACTATGTGTATCCAAGTATCTCAAGTAGAATAAAGATTATTCATGTATGTGGTTAAATAATTATTCAAGGAATCCTAAATAATATTAATGTGTGTGGAAGAATAAACTGTAAAACAAGATATACAAGCCTTGTACATTTAATGTGCATGCCATGTAGTTTTCATTTTGGAAAGGAAATTAAAAATAAGTACACTCCGTGTATTAATGATTACATGCTGTGTAGTTTTTTCAGTCAGGATTTTGAGGAAATAATATTGTTTTATTAAATTATATTGATTATAATCAGTGTGGGATCATGTCAAGGAATTAATGATTATATAAGGGGGTTTTCAATAAGAGTTAATGAAATAAATAAAATGCGTAACGTGTTTATTTATTGTCATAACTCTATAACCTCAAACCCGATAATAAATATCCTCACAACCCCAACACTTTTTGTTGAATCTTTGTGCCCAAAAATTCTAGAAAACTCTCTCAAGGATGAGAGAACTCCTTCCTCTAAGAACGCTCTCATGACCGAGAGAGATCCTCCTCCATTAGATCATGGTGATCTAATGTGGACAATGTAAGCAAAGGCTTCTCCACGCTATCACACAAATATTCCTTTGGCGACATCCAGAGATACGTGGTGCATGTGTAGATCACTGCTAGAGGACATCTAAACTTGGCTTCTATGACACAATGGTGAGTCACATCAAAAACCGAGCAGAAAACATCAATGAAGAAAGAATTCCATCAAGGTAATTGTTTTTAATAAATTAAATTAATTATTACCAACATATGATGATCCTCATTTGTGGTTCCGAGACTATTCTTCTTATTTGTCTATTTCTATGATTAGATCCGTGGATTGTGGTTTTTATCATCATATTGATCCCGAAATGATCATTGGTAATGAAAAAAAGCCAAGTGGGAACATCCACCCACGAGCTTCCGCTACGCCCGGAACCTACAAGTGGTATCAACGGGATTCATATCGTTGATTATATTTATTTAGTTTTTTGTTGGTGATTTACGCATTTAATAATTTAGTTGTTTCAATTCAAGTTAATCATTATTTAAATATGAATCTCGAGATCTGTTCCTCCTCTCTCATTTCTCGTTCACCTTACAAAAAACTTTTTTCTTTTAATTTTGATTAAAATAAAATAGAGGATCTCATCTAGAGGTGCCAAAAGTTCATGGACGTATAACACCAGAATACATGGCCTGTATTCAGAAGTACATGTCGTGTTGTCTAGGTTCAATGCATTGGACTGATCCGCCAAATCAGGCCGTGTAAATGGATCCCACCTAATTCATAAATGACACCGGGTGTTGACCTTGAATAGTTGGCACATGGTTTCCATATTACACGCTGTGTGGTCTAATGAAGACGGAGTGTAGTCCCATCATGTTAGGTTTGGACCGTGTACCCCGTACACGGCTTTCCCGACCAGTAACTCTGTAATGCAGACACTACTTGGTGTGTGTCCCACTGAACATGCCGTGTACTCCAAAAATTTCTAAATTAAAAAAACACGGCATGTCCCTGGGCGTGTACTTTTGATGGACCATGAACAAAAGTACACGATGTGTAGTCAGAACTACACGCCCTGTACTCATCCAAATTATGCATATTTTTTAAAATTTATTATTATATTATACAAACCCTTGAGACATGTACCATAGTGCAGCCGTAAAGCTAAGGCACAACACGTGATATGTGTTATATATATATATATATGTGATTAATTTAACATCATTGTAATGAATGGTAATTCATCAGGTTGCCTCCAAGGTAAAAGTTACGTACAAAGATAAATTTAAATGAATTTATTTGTTTAAAATTATGATGGATGAAAATCTCAAGGAAATTCGGAAAAGGGTTTAAGATAAAAGGATTGATTAATTAAAGATAATTAATTGATTCAAGTGATTTATCATTATCAAGAATGATCAAAAAATCGAATTCTAGTTTTATTTACACGTAAATATCATTTTATGTATGGATGATCATGAGTTAGACAAAGACCTTTGAATGGATTCTTTTAATTAATTTATTTAAATTAAATTTGTTGGCCTACAAGCCTTCTCTTAATTAATATGTAGGGACTGCGCGGCCAATGATTCTGTTATGTAAAAAGCCCTTTTACCCCTCACCTTCATGTGAGATAAATTCATATGTAATGGATGGAGCTCCCAAGATAGTGGAGGCAGCTCAAGTCAGGTGCTAAGGTGAAACCAATCCATGGAGATACAAAGGTGGATAGGTGGAAAGTTGTAAAAATGAACCCGAATGGTTCAAGGTGTTCCTCTCCTAGGTATTGGGTTAATTTATCGGCCACTAGATAAACTAACCGACAGAACAAGCTCATTATCATACCATTTATTATATTTCTTTCAGTTTCATGGTTTATTTATTGTGGGTGTGTTGTCACGATCACACAATTAATGAATTAAAAAAGCATGCAATTCAGAACTAAAATAAGACTGACTTATGAGTAAATATTATATTAGACATGGTTAATCACTTAAGTATAACCCACATAATATTAACAAGCATGAAATCGGAGATAATAAAATGGAAATTAATGTATAAAGGATAAGATACCTGAAAGAAATATTAAGTCAGTATAGCCTCCAATAATCTTGGTTAGAATCCAACCATAGTTAAAAGTGCTTGAACAACCCTAGTTGGAGAGCTTTCAATTATTAGAGAATTCTAATTCAACGTTTTGGGTTGACTTGACTTGGTTCACATTAAGGGTTGAATGCCACATCAGGACATGGTGTGACCAAGAAGCAAAGGTTGAGGAAATAAAAAATAAAAGGATTTCATTATTGGGGAGTCCACTCAGCGGATGAAGGAGCTGCGAGTTAATGTAATTGGCATTTGTAATGCCTACCTAAAACCCTTAATGTTACTTGACCAACCCTGGTTGGGGTAATTCAAAGGGTAATATGGATCCTTTCCACTAGAATATTTAGGCAACCGAATATTCTGAAGTCAATGATGAGGGCTATTGGATTTCGATAAAATAGTGGGAGACTAATAAGTATTAATTTATTTATTTGTCTCAGTTTTATAAAGTACTAAAATCTTTTCTCATATTTATTTGTAGAAATGACAAGAAAAATGACTTCAAACGTATCATTTTGAACCATACTCGAGAAGGAAAACATTCTCACTTGAACCAATTTCCAAGAGTGGCTGAGGCGTTTACACGTCATCCTTCACCATAGGAAAAAATTGTATTTGCTGGAAGAGCCTGTTACATTTTCTCATGGTAAAGAGGCCAGTGATGAGGAAATATCTTTTTATGAAAAACATATGGATGATGCCTGATATTTCTAGTGTTTCATGCTATCGGTCATGTCTAATGTGATCTTGAAGTAACATGAAAACATGGACGTGTATAGCATGATGTATCACTTTAAGGATCTGTACCAAGAGAAGGCGAGACAAGAGAGATATGAGATATCCAATGCATTGTTTACAACTAAGAATATAGAGTTTTCGCCAGCTGGGCCTCATTTATTCGTGATTATTGGCTACATTGAACGTCTGGACATCTTAAGGATTAAATTCCTGGATGAGTTGCATATAGATCTAATCCTATCATCACTGCCCAGGACCTTCTCTAGCTTCATTGTCAATTATAACATGAGAAACAATGAGAAGATTCTATCAAAACTATTGACCATAATTCGCCAGGTAGATAAGGACATGGTGTGTGACAAACCCACAATCCTTATGGTGAATAAGAAAAGAAAAGACAAGGAAAAGGGGTCAAAGTTTTATAAACGGTCTGAAGCCCCCAAGCACAGTCCCTCCAAGAAGGGGAAGATCCAAAGGCATGGCAAGGAATGAAGGTCAGTATGTTTTCTAGGTGGCAAGCAAGGACACTAGAAGAGCAACTACACTCAGAAGCATGGGGATGCTAATGGTGTGTTCGTTATCGAGTGTAATCTTTACATTTCTACACATTGGGTATTAGATACATATTGCGGGGATCACATCTATATTCAAATACAGGAACCAAGTAGATTTAGAAAGATTTCTAGAGGAGAGGTGGATCTTCGAGCTGTCAATGGCGCAAGGCTAGCTACGTTGGATATTGGCGATTGCCACCTCTCATTTCCAACTAGGATGATTTTGGTTTTACATAACTGTTATTATGTTCCTAGTGTTACCAAGAACATAATTTTTGTATCTTGTTTGGGTATGGATGGATTTATTTTAAATTTTTGGAATAAGGGTTGTCTCTTTTATAAGAACAATGTATGTTATGGTATGACACATTGAAATAATGGTTTGTATGTATGAAATTACAAAAACCAAGTGTTAGCAATCGACAATGAAACGAACTCACATGACTCATACATCACCCAGTTGTGGCATCACTGTCTTGGTCATGTAAATGAGAAGCGCTTGACAAAGCTCTGCCAAGATGGTTATTTGGACTCTATTGAGCTTAAACCTCTTGATAGATGTCATGCTTGTTTATAAGAAAAATTGACAAAGCCGCCCTTCAGTGGACATGGTGAAAGGGCCACATAGCTTCTAGGATTGGTGCACACGAATTTGTGTGGACCATTTCTAGTAGAAGCTAGAGGTGGATATTATTACTTTATTACTTTTAATAATGATTTTAGTAGATATGGTTATGTATACATAATGATGTATAAGTCAGAAGCCTTAGAGAAGTTTAAGGAATTCAATAATGAAGTAGAGAATCAGCTTGGGAAGAAGATAAAGAAACATGGATTGGATTGAGGTAGAGAATATCTGAACCAAGAGTTCATCGATCTTCAATGGGATTCTGAGATTCTATCTCTGCTCACTCATCCTTATACACCACATTGGAATGGTGTTAGTGAAAGGAGGAACCACACCTTTTTGGACATGGTGAGGTCGATGATGAGTCATGCAGATATTCCTTTATCCTTTTGGGGATATGCATTACAAACAGCAGCATACACATTAAACCGAGTACCAACTAAGGTGGAAAATGGAATTCCATCCAAGTTATGGAATGTAAAGAAACCCTTTTTTTCACATACAGGTGTATAGGTATGCGAGGCATTTATTAAGACCTTCTCAGGCAACAAACTAGCACCCTGGGGAATGAGGTGTATCTTTATAGGATATCCCTGAAGGACCTCGGGACACCCTCAGAGGGGAGGGGTGAATCAGGGTGAAAACTTTTTATTTTAATATGATGGATCTTGTTCCCACGTTGGTAGGAACATGTTGAACTTGTATGATGATTATGATTAGAAATAAAACATTCACATGCACAGATAAGACACAACACTTTTTACTTGGTTCACCACTAAGGGCTACGTCCAAGGAGAATACGTTGACATGTTGTCCGTCGTACCCTATTCCACTAATCTTCACTAGCTGTGGATTACAAAGGTTTGGGCACAGACACTGTCCCAGTCTCACTGCCCTTACAAATGTTCAGGGATAGCTCACTGCTTCCCTCGGGTCACTCCTGTTGACTCCCCCTGGCTCAATGCCGTTGGTGAAGTCACACTCAGTTTATAGACATGAAGGTCTCTTCATCATTGCATAAGAATGCATCCTATGTTGTATGTAGATGCTCTATTGAAGACCAATTTTCACCAAAAGATGAATATCAATTTTCCCCGAATGTATCGGGTAATCTCCGAGCTTTCGTGCATCTCCAAACAGACTGGGGGGCTTCAGCAATACATTGCGTGCTTCACCAAGCTAGGCGCGCAAGTCCCAATAGGGCGCGCAAGTCCAAACTGGCGTGAAAGTGTAACCAAAGCACCTATGTGATGCTTCTTTCCCCAACTAAAAACTTGCGCGGTCCACTTCCTTTCTCTCCCAAACTGCCTTGGGCGCGCAGCCAACAACCGGCGTACAACCTCTACTTGCACGACCCAACTACCACTTGCGCGTCTCAACCACCTGCATGACGAGAGCTCGAACAATCACTAACTCTTGAACTCTGTATGAAATGAGGAGGGGTCGTCATTTATTTATAGGAAAACTGGACCCCCTGCGCGGAGGCACGCAAGTCCCTCATTGGCGCGCAAGTCTCATCTCCCGTAACCTCTGTCGCGCAAATCACTTGTGCGAACCAACCAATACTTGCACGACCTTATTTCCTTAGCCAAATTTTGAAGTTCTGTTCATGGAAAACAATAGGCGCACAAGACCGATTCCTTCTAGGTACCAGCGTGAAAGTTCTTTCATGGCGCGCAAGTCCACTTGCGCGACCTAACCATCACTTGCGTGACCCTTATCCCTTTTCCATATTTTGATGTTCTGATCCTTAAAAACATGGGGCGCGCAAGTTTCCTATCCTCCAAGACCTCGGCGCGCAAGTCCCTCTGCCAAAAACACTTTTCTTTATTTGTCGATTTTCAGGCCCAAAAATTTGGCAAACACTGGGAAACGGCGCAACCTTCACTACTGTTGTCTGCTTGAACGGTAAGATCTCTTTGCTGGTACACATTCTAAACTTCCACAGAGGATTGAAAACAAACACAAACCGTATGCCAAATCATGCTTAGAAGACCCTGGTTCCAACAATCTCCCCCTTTGGGTTTGTTGGCAATCAAAAAATAAATTCAATAGATCTCCATCCATGCGGAATTCAAAAACGCAAGAATCAACTCAGCCAACACTCTAAGTCTACATGAGCAATGCTTGGTGTAGAAAACAAGAGAGGAAGCTTTAATTGGGTTCTAGTGTTTTTGGAATTCTCCATGACGCCAGATGTTTTCCTTCTTATACTTCTCATCACAGAAGCATTACTTGCCTTAAATTTATTCCGTTCTCCCCCATTGACAATAAATCCAAAGACCGAGAGGTTGTTCAACGTTTAGCTCAAACCATACTCCCCCTGGATAGTATCTCCCCCATAAACCTGCATCACATCCATAAACAGATAAAAACAGTTATAACAAATGGGGAGAGGGGTTTTTCGGAGCATCCTTATGCAGTAGGAGGTGGTTGAACACCGAGGTTCTACCGATGCTTCTCAAACACATCCGCGGATAGTGGCTTGGTCAAAATATCAGCCGCTTGCTCATTAGTTCCAACATGGTCCATTCTATTCACGCCTTGTTCAACCTTTTCGTAGATAAAATGATATCGTATTTCAAAATTCTTTGTATGAGAATATTGAACCGGATTCTTCATAAGATCAATTGTGCTTTTGTTATTACAGTAAATCACCATTGGTTACTACACCTTATCACCAATATCTGTTAGTTGCTGCTTCATCCAAAGTAGTTGAGTGCATGCCTTTGTGGAGGAGATATACTCAGATTCAGTAGTACTAAGAGAAGTACTTTCTTGTTTCTTGCTCAACCAGCCAACACATTTCTGCCAAATATAGAAAGATCCACCGCTGGTGGACTTTCTGTCTACTACATCACTGGCCCAGTCAGCATCAGAAAACACTGATAATTCACTCTCCCTACCTACAGGAAAATGTAACCCAAGGTTGTGTGTACCTTGAATGTACCACATGATTCTTTTGACTACCATCATATGTTCCTCCTTTGGACTACTCTGAAAGAGGGCTGCAAGACATGTCGCAAAGACAACATCTGGCCGTGTCGCTGTCAGGTACAGTAGGCTCCCAATGATTCTTCTGTACATGGTGGGATCTACATATGTCCCTTCCTCATGCTTTCCATGTTTGGATCCAACTGTAATCAGAGTAGACATTGGTTTGGAGTCTTGCATATTAAAATTCTTTAGCAGCTCTCTGGCAAACTTTTCCTAAGAGATAAAAGTGAATTCTTTCCTTTGAGTCACTTGTACTCCCAAGAAATATGTGAGCTCCCCAATCATTGACATTTCAAATTCTGATTTCATATGATTGGAAAATTCATCCACTGATTTCTGCATGCTTCCACCAAATATAATGTCATCGACGTAAACTATAACCATGAACTGATCTTTCGAATAATTCTTTACATAGAGATTGTGATCTACTCCTCTTTTGAATTCCAGCTTCTTGAGGTAAGAATCCAGTTTGGAGTACCAGACCTGTGGTGCCTGTTTCAGGCCATAAAGTGATTTCTTTAGCTTTCAGACTTTTTATTAATCAGCACCAAGAAGAAAAACCATGGGTTATTCAATGCAGACTTCTTCTTCGAGTGCACCATTTAAGAATGTTGTCTTGACATCCATTTGATATACTTTATATCCTCTTTGGAGATCCATGGTAAGAAATAGCCTGATTGACTCCGGTCTAGCCACTGGAGCAAAGGTCTCTTCAACATCAACACCTTCTATCTGATAATACCCTTTACATACAAGTCAAGCCTTGTTTCTGATAACATTTCCATGCTCATCAAACTTGTTCTTGAATATCCATTTTGTTCCAATAACATTGTGACCTTTTGGTCTCTGGAAAAGATCCCATGTTTGATTCTTGTTAATCTGATCTAACTCTTCATTCATGACTTTCACCCAAGATTCATCCTTTGCAGCTTCTTCAAATGAGGATGGCTCCAAAACTAACAGAAATGTAGAAGGTGTGTTATTCCTCATCCTCCTTGTTTGTGTGGGTGCATTCTTGTCTCCAATTATGTTAGATGGATCAATCTCGGCTCTTCAATTTCTCCTGTGAGGTTCAGTCGCATTCACACCATCCAAGATTTCCTCTTCAGATTCTTCGTCTGAGTCAACATCATGATGTGACTGATGTGTGTTTTGAACAACTTCCTCTATTTCTGCATTTGTATTTTCTTCCCATTCACTTTCTTCCTGACATTCTATCACATCAGCATATGACATCCTTGAAGCATTTTTACTTTTCTCTTCAATTATCTTAACATCACTGCTTTCCACAATTCTTCCTAAACACTTGTTGAAACACTTGTAGGCTTTGCTATTCATTGAGTAACTGAGGAAAATTCCTTCATCTGCATTGTTTCCATATTTCCCTTGATTTACTTCTTTGTTCCTAATGAAGCATTTACTTCCAACGACACGAAAGTATTTTAAAGAAGGCTTCCATCCATGCCCCAATTCATATGGTGTCTTCGTCTCACCTATATAAAGTTCCGTTCGATTCTGAATGTACACTGTATCTTGAACAACCTCATTCCAATAATGTCGTGGAATAAGACTCTCAATCAGCATAGTTCGTGCCATGTTGTTCACCTGTCGATTCCTACGTTCAACAACTCCATTTTTTGTGGAGTTCTCATAGCAGCTACCTCATGCTGTATCCCATGCTTCTCCAGATAATTTTCAAATTCAATGGATGTGTATTCTCCTCCATTTTCAGATCGCAACGCGATTCGCCGATATGTTTTCATGCAGTCAAGGACTTGTCGTTTCTTGTGAATGACCATCACACAAGCCATTATACTGTAATCATCTATGAAAAGGACAAAGTACCTTTCTCCATGAGTTCTGGAAACATTTATTGTCCCACAAACATCTGTATGAATCAGATTAAGAAGGTGAGATGCCCTTTTCTTCTTTGGGCGATATGAACTGTAGACCAGCTTCCCATGAATACAAGCATCACAAGTTTTTTCACACTCACGCTTCAGGTTGGGAATGTCCACGAAATTATCAATTTTGATATTTTCTCCATGTCTTGTTGATTGATGTGTCCCAGTCTCCAACGCCACAAATTGTTTTCTTCTTCAACAGTCATGTAACATACATTTTCTTCACTGTCAACCTGATACAAGTTGCCTTCAGTTCTACATCCCTTAATGAGTGAATTTCCAGTCTTTCCCTTAATAGTACAGCCTTTCTGATTAAATGTTACTATAAGTCCTGAGTCATAGAGTTGACTCACGCTGAGGAGATTATGACGTAGGACATCTACGTAAAGGACTTCAGTCTTCTTTAGTTATCCATTAGCTAGTTCGGCACTTCCACTCCCTTTGATTTTCAGAGCCCCATCATTACCAAATATTACTGTACCACCAACCTTCCATATGATATTCGTTAGTAGGCCAGCATTACCTATTATATGAGATGAACAACCGCTATCCAGAATCCAGGTACTGTTGTTCTTTGTAGCTTTGAGGGCCACCTCGGCAAGATTGGATTTCTCAATCTTCTTCTTTTCCTTCAATGATACATTAGATTGATTATATAGAACTGATGGCCTTTCAATTATCTCTTCTGCATACCCAGGTTCTTCATAGTCAAAGTCTTCCTTGAGAGGTGAAAACCTGTTTGAAATAGCAACATTGTCTTGCTGACAAGACTTGACTTTTCTTGAACTTCAGTATGAGGTGTCCATGTCCCTTCTCTGCCTGCAATTAGTGGAATTATGACCAAAGTTAGAACAAAGAAAACAATATCCATAGAAATTATTTCTTCTATAAGAATTAGTATATGAAATTGTTCCTCTTTGTTGAGCTTCTATATCTTCTCCATTCAGATAGCTTCTTACCTCTTCACAATAAGACATGGTATGGCCCAGATAGCCACAAAACTGACACTTCATGAGAGGAAATGTCTTCTCACTTGAATTTCTCCTCATACCTTCTTCCTTGGGTGAATAGTAAGACTTTATATCATTTATGAATGTTTGAGGATAATTTTCAGGTCTCCTCTTTGTTTGGATTGAGGGTTCATTTTTCGGAACTGTATGTAACGTTTCAACATGTTCAACATTCATCATATATTTCTTTTGGATCTTTTCACTTCCAGCAGTTGCTGTCTCAGCCTCACAGCCAATTCCACTCTTTCCCATGCAAGAGGGTCTTTGATCACTCAAGATTTTTCAAACCCCATCTGAACCACACTTGGATCTTGCTAGTAATTCTGCATCTGAGAATCTTCCAAACTGTATTTTCTTCCTTGATTCATTTGGAACTGATTTAGTCTCCAGTTTACTCCTTAGAGTAACAACTTCCTCCTCAAGACCCTCAGCAGTCTTGGATTCTTCATCTAGTCTGGAGGTCAGGTCATTGATGACCTTTGCCTGCTCTTCAATTCTCTGCTTCAGATCTACTACATCATCATTTCTTTCAATTATTTTAGATTGTACCTTCACAAATTCTTTCAGTCGTTCAATTTCAGCTTCAAGTTGTTCAACGTATTCAGTTGATTCTTCTACAATTAATTTCCACTTACTTCAGCTCTTACATTAAATCTTAAGCATACTAACCGCATCCTTAGGTTGCATCTCAGGATCTACACAAGTTATCAATTGTTTTTCTCCATCAGTATCTTCTGACTTTTCAACAGTGGCCATCATAGAAGCATGGTTCCCAGTTTTGAATTCTGGTTCTTCTTTATCACATAATTCATTATCATATTCTTCCTCTTCAAAGATAAAACTCTTCCTTTGCATTTTCTTACCAGATTTTAAGTCTCCCTTTTTGAAGAACCTTCTCTGAGGCTTCTCAAAGTTTTCATCATCACTATCTTCATCAGTGAACTTTCTTAATCACTAAGAGTCAATGTGCCTAACTTTTCCCCAACGGAAACATGCGAGAGGTAACTTCCCTTTGAATTTCCCTTTCCCCTTCTGGAACTTCTTTTCAATGAGAGAAAGAATTTATTTTTCTTCTTCATCTTCACCACTACTATCCTTTGAGATTTTCAGTTTATCCATGGCCTTGAATGCCATTTCCTTGCTCACCCGAGTCGTAGAATCTTCCGGTTTGACTCTCATTTCATATGCTACCAAGCTGCTCATTAGATCATCCAGAGAAAGTTTGAAAAGATCTCTTTCCTCAAGGGCTGACACCTTGGAATTATAAAGAGGTGGAAGTCTTCTTAATATTTTCTTTACAATATCAATGTATTTGATTTCTTCTCCTAGACCCCTAATTGCTCCAACCACTTCAGTAATTCAATTGAAGAAAGAGTCTGCATTCTCATCTGGATGCATCTTCAAATCATAAAACCGATTGTGCAGCACTCTTAGTTTTTCCTCCTTCACTTTGCTATCTCCTTCATAAGTATTCTCAATTTTATACCACATGTATTTTTATGAAGTGAAATTCATCAACTTTAGGTAGATATGATCAGAAAGGGCTGTAGTGAGTGCATTCTATGCTTTAGCATCTGCATCAAGAAGTTTCCTGTCTGTTTCAGTCATAGCTAGGCCTTTTGGATCAGTGACTTGTATTCCTTGCACAGTAGAAAAGAGAACTTCCATTACAAGATATCTTAGATGAGATCTCATTCTGTTCTTCCAGATCTGGAAATTGCTTCCATCGAAGTGAGGGACTCCCCTGACATTGACCGTGTTTTCCGTGACCAAAAAAGGCCAGATTCAACACCAGCAACCTGGCTCTGATAACACTTGATGGAACCCGGGACACCCTGAGAGGGGAGGGGGGAATCAGGGTGACAAATGTTTCTTTTAATATGATGGATCTTGTTCCCACGTTGGTAGGATCTTGTTGAACCCGTATGATGATTATGATTAGAAAGCAAACATTCACATGCACAGAGAAGACACATCACTTTTTACTTGGTTCACCACTAAGGGCTACGTCCAAGGAGTATACGCCCACAAGTTGTCGGTCATACCGAATTCCACTAATCATCACTAGCTATGGATTACAAATGTTTGGGCACAGAAACTCTCTCCCAGGCTCACTGACCTTACAAAGGTTCAGGGATAGCTCACTGCTTCCCTCAGGTCACTCCCGTTAACTCCCCCTAGCTCACTGCCGTTGGTGAAGTCACATGCAGTTTATAGATGTGAAGCTCTCTTCATCATTGCATAAGAATGCATCCTCTGTTGTATGTAGATGCTCTATTGAAGTCCAATTTTCACAGGATGATGAATATCAGTTTTCCCCGAATGTATTAGGTAATCTCCCGGATTTCGTCCAACTACAAACAGACCGGCAGGCTTCAGCAATACATGGAGTGCTTCACCAAGCCAGGTGCGCAAGTCCCAATAGGGCGCACATGTCCAAACTGGCGTGCCATTGTAACCAAAGCACCTACGCGACGTTCCTTCCCCAACTACAAACTTGCATGGTCCACTTCCTTTCTCTCCCAAACTGCCTTGGGCACGCAGCCAACAATCGGCGCACAACCTCTACTTGCGCGACCCAACTACCACTTGCGCGTCTCAAACACCTGCATGACAAGAGCTCGAACAATCACTAAGTCTTGAAATCAATAATAAATGAGGAGGGGTCGACCTGTATTTATAGGCAAACTGGACCCCCTGCGCAGAGGCGTGTAAGTCCCTCATTGGCATGCAAGTCTCGTCTCCCATAACCTATGTCGCGCAACTCACTTGCGCAACCCAACCAATACTTGCACGACCTTCTTTCCTTATAAAAATTTTTAAGTTTTGTTCATGTAAAACAATAGGCCCACAAGACCAATTCCTTCTAGGTACCATCGCACAAGTTCTTTCACGGCGCGCAAGTCCACTTGCACGACCTAACCAACACTTGCTCGACCCTTATCCCTTTGCCATATTTTTATGTTCTGATCCTCAAAAACATGTGGCACACAAGTTTCCTATCCTCCAAGACCTCGTCGCGCAAGTCCCTTTGCTACCTTCACTACTTTTTTATGCTTGAATGGTAAGATCTCTTTGCTGGTAGACATTCTGAACTTCCACTAAGGATTTAAAACAAACACAAACCGTACGCCAAATCATGCTTAGAAGACCCTAGTTCCAACAATTCCAAGGAAACAAAAGGATATTACCTATATAAACCTGAAGAAAAGAAATTGATTGTCTCCAGACAAGATGTATTTCTTGAGGTGGAGAACATCTTCAAAAGGTATTGTAGGAGAAAGATTGACTTCGGAAATGTTGATTCTCAAGATACACAAGAGTTGGTACAGGAAAAAGTTCCACAGGTCCCCTTGGAAGAGGTTCCAAAAACACAAGTACTTCGTAGGAGATCAAGAGAGGTAAGGGAACTAGAGAGATTTGTTTTCCTAGTCACCAAGGATGGTGAATCATTATTGTTGGACAATGATGAACCTGTCTCTTACCAGGAAGCAGTAGAAATCTCAGAAGATGCAAGATGGCTAGCAGCTATGAATTCTGAGATGGATTCCATGTATCAGAACTAAGTCTGGGTTCTGGTCGATGATCCATTTGATGTAAATCCTGTTGGATTCAAATGGGTATTCAAGAGAAAACTGGATATGGAAGGTCAAGTTAGCACCTACAAATCAAGGCTAGTGGATAAATGATTTAGAAAACGCCAAGGAATTGACTATGATGAAACCTTTTCTCCAGTTTCCATGTTTAAAAACATAAGAATCATACTTTCCATAGCAGCTTCCCATAACTACGAGATTTTGAAAATGGATGTCAAAACAACATTCCTTAATGGGAACATTCAGGTTGATGTCTATATGACCCAACCAGAAGGTTTTGTGACACCAGGTGAAGACAAACGGGTTTGTAAGTTGTAGAAATACATTTATGGATAAAAGAAAGCATCTAGGTCGTGGAAAATTCGATTTAATGAAGCCATAAAGGAATTTTGTTTCATTAAGAACGAATGTGAGACATGTGTTTATAACCGGTTTAATGGGAATGCAATCGTTATCCTAGTAGTATTTGTTGATGACATATTGCTTATTGGAAACGATGTACCAGTCTTACAGTCAGTTAAGGACTAGTTGAACAAGTGTTTCTCCATGAAGGACTTGGGTGAACCTGAAGTGCCCAGATCAGTGTGAATCACTGAGAGGGGGAGGGGGTGAATCAGTGATCCCTTAAAACTTTTTACTAATTGATTCTTAATCAATTAAACCTCTATGGCTGGTTAAAGCCTCGATCCACTCTTCTTGTATCTCTCAACCTTTCCCGGATAATGCAGTAATGAAAAGGCACAGGACACAAGGATTTACAAGGTTCGGCACCAAAGGCCTACATCCTTGCCATGCTCTCTCAGCATGGATTCTCCATTATAACCTGTTAGAATTACAATGGTCGATACAGAGTCCTACTGTATCTCTCCTGAGTCCCACAGGAGGGTCTTTATACTGCTTCACACAGTGTTACCAGAGTCCCACTGGCCTGCTCCAGAATCCCACTGAAGACTTCTTCTCCCTGAGTCCCACAGGGTCTTCTCCTGGCTCCTCGAGTCACACGAGTAGCTCTTCTTCACTTTAAGTTCTTCAAGTATCCTCAACAGCCTGGGATAAAGGCTGCTGGCCTTGCTCTTCTTCTGATCACTTGTGGTGAACAGGTCTTCTCGTCTTGCTCAGGATTTATCTCCTTCTTCTCAGGATGACCTGGCCTCTCTTCAATTACTGAATACTCAGACAAATGATATCTTTAACTTTAGTCTGGTCCAGTCTCAGTTCAAAACAACTTCATGCACTGAGTGCATTGCATCTCTGTCTCTTCATGCAATGATTGCATGGCCTTCTCAATTCTTCAAGAACCTCCTAGTCTTGGACAACTCAAATTGCACACAAGCTGATTCAGACTTGTTCACGTGTGCATGTGCATGCATGCAAGCATGGACTTCCCTTCTTCTCCTCTTGGTGCAATAAACCCACAAAGGGTGTAGTCAACTATAACACACACCTTCTTCACAATCTTCACACACTTAATTCAATTTGCTTACACACTTAGAGTGTGTTCCACTTTAGTGTGAGTCCTCCCTTTTCTTCTTCTATGTGTATACACACTTCTTAGTGCACACACTAGGTTCGGCCTTCACTTGTCACTTGTTAAGAACACACAAATTATTCATTTTGCACACACTTGATCTTGGCCTACTCCTCTATTCTTGCACACACTTGGGCCGTAGGTGGTTCTTCAAGTTTGCACACACACACAAATGTGTGGTCTTCACTTCACCCACTTGCACACACAAGGCATGCCTCGGCCTCCTCTTGCACACACCCGAATACCAACACAAGGGCTACGGCCTACTTCACTTGCACACACAAAGTATGTTCTTCAATTGTTCATTCACACAAAGTGTGCCCTCGGCCTTGCTTTCTCACTTCCACAAACAACCAAGCCTCGGGTTCTTCCTCACTTAGCACACAACCCGTAGGTATGTAATGCACTCCATCTTCATATTGCACTAAGCACACACATGAGACTTGGGCTATTCTCCTTCTCTTCTTGCACACACACGGCTTCTTCTTCAATTGCACACACACAGTGTATGTCTCGGACAAGGTGTGTTCAACCCGAACACAAACAAGGCGCGCAAGGGTCTGCTTGAGCCGCGACCAACTTCTTCTCCAACAGCTGCACAAGGTATGAACCACGGCCTCACTTCCTCAACACTGCCGCGCAAGCCTCACACCACACGGGCCGCGCAAGCCACGGGTGCAAGGCACCTCGGGCTAAAACCGTGGGCGCACAAGATGTTGCGGCCACGGGTCTTCCTGTCGCGCAAGGGAGGCGCGCATGGGACCTCTCAATTCTTCTTTTGTGCAAGAGGTGCGTAAAAGGAACCTCTAGGAGCAAGGAATGCTCCGGGCTTCACTGCCGCACAAGTGTGCGCGCAGGGCTGTTCTTCGTGAGGCAGAGCTCTCACGGGAGTCGGATTTTCAAGAATACTTCAGCGCATCAGCAACATTCTTTGGAGCCTCGGCCTCGTTTATATAGGCGAGGAGAGCCTCTGCCTTCCGCGTGGGATAAATCTTGAATCCCCAAAATCTTCGGATCTTCAAAGATATTTTCAAATCGTGATTTTTATCCTCTGTTTCACGCGGGATATTTTATTTTCTCTTCTCCTCGTGCATGCGATTTATAACGCATGCACGGCCTTCGCCTCTTCTATCCCATGCATGCAAAGCCTCTGTTTAAACCCAATCCATGCATGCATAAACACCCCAAAGCCTCGGCAGATTCTCTTGCCTCGGCCTTCTTCGAATTCTTCCAAACATAGCATGCAAGCTAATTTTTAGGCATGGATCTGTTCAGTGTGGCCAGACGAGCCAAATGGAGGTCTCGGTTTCGAAAATGGTGGACGGGAACTCGAATTTTGTCTTCGGGTTGCTCCTGGTTCGACGGAGGCTCGCGGGGAGGCTTAGGCATGGCTCGAGGTTGAGGACGAAGCCACGGCCGTTGGATGCGGTGATGGAGATACATCGGGTGGCCTGGATCTAATCGCCTCGCCGCGGATCAGTTGTGCGGCCGAGATCTGGCGCGCGATTGATCGTGCGGCCAGGATTACTCCCGCGGAAAAAAATCCGCGTCCCACATCGAATCCTCGCGCGGTTTTTCCGCGGCTTATAACCCAGCCGCTCCCTTGAACGGCCAGTTGAAACTCCTCCCTCCACGGTGCCGCCCCGCACCGTGTTCTCCCTGCGGGCGCGCTCTGCGCCCACTCTCTGCTCCTGCGGGCGCACTCCTAGCGCCCACTATGCTCCTCCGGCGCGCGGGTTTCACCACCGCGTGCCCTCGGGGGCTTATACACGGCCCCCTGCGCTCCTCCGGGCGTGCCCCAGGCGCCCATGCGGTGTCCTTGGGGTGCGCCCCTGCCTCAAGGATGCTGCCCTGGCCTTGAGGGTTCCCCATGGGCGTGGTGACCTTGAGTCCCACATGTGCCTTGGGTGATGACCCTCGGCTGGCCTCCTTGGTGGCCCAATTTTTTTGGCAAAGTAAATATAGGGTACTTTGTATAAAAACAAAGTAACCACATATATAATGTGAAATGCCAAATGCCTCCTCCTCTTCTTCTAAGCCATTCGTCCTATTCTCTTCTTCTTCTTCTTAGAATTCCTCCATACTTCTTAAACAAATATTCATCACTTAGGAATGGAAATTCTTGAAGGTTCTTCATCTTCAACCGAGCTCCTTAATCACATAAATTCTTCAATGTGCTTCTTTGATCTAATCAGAGATCAATTGGATCAACTTCAAATTCACATGCACTAAGTGTTAGTGCATGGACTTCTTCAGCTCACTTCATCCACTTAGGAGGTGTGGATGGATCTCCTTTCATCTCCTCATGCATTGTCAATACAATGCATGGTCTTCTATCATTGTTGTGACTTTGTATCATTAGGATACAAGTTCTATGAACTTAAAGATCAGTTCAACAATCGTCTGATGTGCTTAGAGAATGTTTCAACCATCATCTCCTATGTCACTTAGTGAATCTCCTAAGTGACATGCATCTGTGTACCATGGCCATTCTCCTTCATCACCATCACCATCACATCCTTTGACATTCACATCTTGACTCCTTGACATCCATTCATTCCAAGACAACTTCATGCCTTATTGACAACAAATGCAACACAATGCACTTCAATCTCCCCCTTTGTATTTGTTGTTAATACACTCCTTCAGCACATATGAATGGGTCAATATGTGTGCCAATATTTTCTCCCCCTTATTGGCAATCAAATGCAAAGGTGTGGTGTGGTTCACTTTCACAAATATCTTCCTCCCTTTGAATAGCATCTTCTTGAAAAACACTAAGAGAGGGATGATGCCACATGTTCTTCTTTAGCAAAGAACCTTTAGTAAATCAACTCTAAGTCTACTTGGGCTAACCCGGTGTAGAAAACAAGAGTGATATGACCAAGGAATTCAAAGCTGTCCATATTTCTCTACACATGTGAGATCATGCTTAGGGGTTTGAAATTTTTTAGATATAACAATGAATTGCTAAATCCTGCACATACTTCACCAAACACATTAGAAAGTTCAGTGCAAAGATAAAGCTCCCCCTTTCATCCAATTGTCTTCAATCCATACTCCCCCTTAATTGACAAGATTAACTCAATTAAGAAACAGGGGATGAAAGTATGATTGGAATACCTTCACTTTTCTCAAGATGGTATTAATCTCAGAATCCCATCTTCTTCAGATTGGCTCCCCCTCAAGGGGTGCACTCCATTTTGTTCAAACCATCCTCCAGCTGAGAATGATCATCATCTTCAATTCCCTGTAATGTCAGCACATGTAAATACCAATAGTATAAGGGAATAAGATGGAACCTCCTTGGTTCATCAATGTGAACAACAAGTTTGAGAAGATTCTCTCAACCAAGATGTCCCATTTTCACCATTCTTCACACTTGCACATTTGATCTTCAATGATGTTGGTGCTGGTGTGGATCTCAAAACATCTTCATGTGAAATCTTTTTCTTCCCTTTTGCTTTAGCAAATGCCAGAGCTTCATCTTCAGCTCTTTGTAGTTCTCTGGCAAGTTGCAACTGATGTGGCCATATGACAAGTAAATCATTTGGAAGAGTGGCCTCAGTTTTGGAAGTTCCACATGGTTCTTTGGATGCTGCTAAGCTACCTCTCTTAGGCAACTTATTTTCAATCAATCCCTTCTGCTTCTTCTGGATTGATTGTCTGTTTGAGTCCAGTTGGCTTCTATTGAATTTCATGGCTCCTTTACAAAGATCCATGGTATGACCATTCCTTCCACAGTAGAAGCACTTCTTCTTGGTGGTCCTTCTGGATGACTCACCCTTCTTGGTTTTAGAATCCAAGGACTTCTCTTCCTTTTTCAAACTCTTCTTGGGAGCATCTTCCACTTTCTTCTGCTTGCTTCCCAAGGATTCCTTCTTATCCAGGTTCAGTGATCTTTTCTTCTTTTGAGCTCTGGATACAGTTGGAGATTGACATGTATCTTTTTGACCACTTTTGCAATCATCCCAGATGTTGTCAAGTAATCCAAATCTGTTAGCAGTAAACAGATGTCTCTGGACCTGTGGATGTTGCTTCTTTTCCTCTGGCTTGCTCCCCCTTGGCATGGGCTTCCTCTGTGCTTTGGCATTCAGTGGATTGTACCAACAATCCTTTGCACAATGCCCATACTTGTTACAACACCAACATTGACCCACAAATCTTGACTTCTTCAGTCCTTCTGATTGTTGGGTACTTTTCTTGATTTGTTGTGTTGTTTCAGGAGAGCTCTGCTTCTTTACTGTCTTCATCCATATTTGTTTGGATTCATTCTTCCATCCTGCACTTTTTGTGGAAACACATTTAGAAACATGAGTACAAGATGGTATGGATGGTACCTTCTTGTTAGAAGTTGTTGCACTTTCACTAGAGGATGTCTTTCCTTTAGAATCATCCTTCTCAAGGCATACTTGAGTAGCAACATGTCTTCTTCCAGTTGACTGGGAGGCTTTGGCTTTGGGTGATTGCTGATTTGTCAATATCACCTCCAATTCTAAGCATTTCATGTTAAGGGAGTTCTTCTCATCCTCAACAGTTCTTAGCCTTCCTTCCCAATTCTCCACCAGTTGTTTCATCTGGTCTTCATGCACCTTCTTCAATTCTTGCAATGAATTTTCCAGATCCTTCACCCTTTTGACTTTGTCTTCTAGTTGAGCATCTTTGACAACCATTGACACTTTGTGCCTCTTTTCCAGTGCATGGAAAACTTCTTTGATAATTACTTTAAAGATTTCTTTCTCAGAAAGGCTTCTTTGCAATTCTTCAGTAGTGTCTTCATATCTTTCATTGCAAAGAGATACTGTTTCATCTTTGGCATTTACCAGCTTTCTGAGAGTGTTGGTTATGCCAACCCTTTTAGCCAGCTGATCTTCCATAGCATTGGCTTCTTCTTCTAACTGTGATTTTTCTTCTTGAAGATCATGGATGCCTGTAGCTATACACTTTGCCACTTCCATGGGAACTGTCTTCTGAAGATATTTGAGTGCACTCTGAAGATCATTCATTGTTTCAACTTCATCACAGCTAGGACAGGCTTCATCAGAAGAATAATAAAAGGAATTGTCATCTGATGTGACTTTCACATTTCTTTCCATAGAAGGAGTTTCTCTGATTGCAGCAACCTTCTTCTTCATCTTCTTGGCCTGTTTCTTCTTTCTATTTTTCTGAGTCTTGGCAGATATCTCCATTTGAGGCTGGTCGCTCGTTTCCTCAAATCTGCACTTCATAAAGACTCTCTTGGATCTTTTAGAGGCAACCTCCCTCTGATACCAATTGAAGTGCCCAGATCAGTGTGAATCACTGAGAGGGGGAGGGGGTGAATCAGTGATCCCTTAAAACTTTTTACTAATTGATTCTTAATCAATTAAACCTCTATGGCGGGTTAAAGCCTCGATCCACTCTTCTTGTATCTCTCAACCTTTCCCGGATAATGCAGTAATGAAAAGGCACAGGACACAAGGATTTACAAGGTTCGGCACCAAAGGCCTACATCCTTGCCATGCTCTCTCAGCATGGATTCTCCATTATAACCAGTTAGAATTACAATGGTCGATACAGAGTCCTACTGTATCTCTCCTGAGTCCCACAGGAGGGTCTTTATACTGCTTCACACAGTGTTACCAGAGTCCCACTGGCCAGCTCCAGAATCCCACTGAAGACTTCTTCTCCCTGAGTCCCACAGGGTCTTCTCCTGGCTCCTCGAGTCACACGAGTAGCTCTTCTTCACTTTAAGTTCTTCAAGTATCCTCAACAACCTGGGATAAAGGCTGCTGGCCTTGCTCTTCTTCTGATCACTTGTGGTGAACAGGTCTTCTCGTCTTGCTCAGGATTTATCTCCTTCTTCTCAGGATGACCTGGCCTCTCTTCAATTACTGAATACTCAGACAAATGATATCTTTAACTTTAGTCTGGTCCAGTCTCAGTTCAAAAAAACTTCATGCACTGAGTGCATGGCATCTCTGTCTCTTCATGCAATGATTGCATGGCCTTCTCAATTCTTCAAGAACCTCCTAGTCTTGGACAACTCAAATTGCACACAAGCTGATTCAGACTTGTTCACGTGTGCATGTGCATGCATGCAAGCATGCACTTCCCTTCTTCTCCTCTTGGTGCAATAAACCCACAAAGGGTGTAGTCAACTATAGCACACACCTTCTTCACAATCTTCACACACTTAATTCAATTTGCTTACACACTTAGAGTGTGTTCCACTTTAGTGTGAGTCCTCCCTTTTCTTCTTCTATGTGTATACACACTTCTTAGTGCACACACTAGGTTCGGCCTTCACTTGTCACTTGTTAAGCACACATAAATTCTTCATTTTGCACACACTTGATCTTGGCCTACTCCTCTATTCTTGCACACACTTGGGCCGTAGGTGGTTCTTCAAGTTTGCACACACACACAAATGTGTGGTCTTCACTTCACCCGCTTGCACACACAAGGCATGCCTCGGCCTCCTCTTGCACACACCCGAATACCAACACAAGGGCTACGGCCTACTTCACTTGCACACACAAAGTATGTTCTTCAATTGTTCATTCACACAAAGTGTGCCCTCGGCCTTGCTTTCTCACTTCCACAAACAACCAAGCCTCGGGTTCTTCCTCACTTAGCACACAACCCGTATGTATGTAATGCACTCCATCTTCATATTGCACTAAGCACACACAGGAGACTTGGGCTATTCTCCTTCTCTTCTTGCACACACACGGCTTCTTCTTCAATTGCACACACACAGTGTATGTCTCGGACAAGGTGTGTTCAACCCGAACACAAACAAGGCGCGCAAGGGTCTGCTTGAGCCGCGGCCAACTTCTTCTCCAACAGCTGCACAAGGTATGAACCACGGCCTCACTTCCTCAACACTACCGCGCAAGCCTCACACCACACGGGCCGCGCAAGCCACGGGTGCAAGGCACCTCGGGCTACAACCGTGGGCGCACAAGATGTTGCGGCCACGGGTCTTCCTGTCGCGCAAGGGAGGCACGCAGGGGACCTCTCAATTCTTCTTTTGCGCAAGAGGTGCGTAAAAGGAACCTCTAGGAGCAAGGAATGCTCCGGGCTTCACTGCCGCGCAAGTGTGCGCGCAGGGCTGTTCTTCGCGAGGCAGAGCTCTCACGGGAGTCGGATTTTCAAGAATACTTCAGCGCATCAGCAACATTCTTTGGAGCCTCGGCCTCGTTTATATAGGCGAGGAGAGCCTCTGCCTTCCGCGTGGGATAAATCTTGAATCCCCGAAATCTTCGGATCTTCAAAGATATTTTCAAATCGTGATTTTTATCCTCTGTTTCACGCGGGATCTTTTATTTTCTCTTCTCCTCGTGCATGCGATTTATAACGCATGCACGGCCTTCGCCTCTTCTATCCCATGCATGCAAAGCCTCTGTTTAAACCCAATCCATGCATGCATAAACACCCCAAAGCCTCGGCAGATTCTCTTGCCTCGGCCTTCTTCGAATTCTTCCAAACATAGCATGCAAGCCAATTTTTAGGCATGGATCTGTTCAGTGTGGCCAGACGAGCCGAATGGAGGTCTCGGTTTCGAAAATGGTGGCCGGGAACTCGAATTTTGTCTTCGGGTTGCTCCTGGTTCAACGGAGGCTCGCGGGGAGGCTTCGGCATGGCTCGAGGTTGAGGACGAAGCCACGGCCGTTGGATGCGGCGATGGAGATACATCGGGTGGCCTGGATCTAATCGCCTCGCCGCGGATCAGTTGTGCGGCCGAGATCTGGCGCGCGATTGATCGTGCGGCCAGGATTACTCCCGCGGAAAAAAATCCGCGTCCCACATCGAATCCTCGCACGGTTTTTCCGCGGCTTATAACCTAGCCGCTCCCTTGAACGGCCAGTTGAAACTCCTCCCTCCACCGTGCCGCCCCGCACCGTGTTCTCCCTGCGGGCGCGCTCTGCGCCCACTCTCTGCTCCTGCGGGCGCGCTCCTAGCGCCCACTATGCTCCTCCGGCGCGCGGGTTTCACCACCGCGTGCCCTCGGGGGCTTATACACGGCCCCCTGCGCTCCTCCGGGCGTGCCCCAGGCGCCCATGCGGTGTCCTTGGGGTGCGCCCCTGCCTCAAGGATGCTGCCCTGGCCTTGAGGGTTCCCCATGGGCGTGGTGACCTTGAGTCCCACATGTGCCTTGGGTGATGACCCTCGGCTGGCCTCCTTGGTGGCCCAATTTTTTTGGCAAAGTAAATATAGGGTACTTTGTATAAAAACAAAGTAACCACATACATAATGTGAAATGCCAAATGCCTCCTCCTCTTCTTCTAAGCCATTCGTCCTCTTGTCTTCTTCTTCTTCTTAGAATTCCTCCATACTTCTTAAACAAATATTCATCACTTAGGAATGGAAATTCTTGAAGGTTCTTCATCTTCAACCGAGCTCCTTAATCACATAAATTCTTCAATGTGCTTCTTTGATCTAATCAGAGATCAATTGGATCAACTTCAAATTCACATGCACTAAGTGTTAGTGCATGGACTTCTTCAGCTCACTTCATCCACTTAGGAGGTGTGGATGGATCTCCTTTCATCTCCTCATGCATTGTCAATACAATGCATGGTCTTCTATCATTGTTGTGACTTTGTATCATTAGGATACAAGTTCTATGAACTTAAAGATCAGTTCAACAATCGTCTGATGTGCTTAGAGAATGTTTCAACCATCATCTCCTATGTCACTTAGTGAATCTCCTAAGTGACATGCATCTGTGTACCATGGCCATTCTCCTTCATCACCATCACCATCACATCCTTTGACATTCACATCTTGACTCCTTGACATCCATTCATTCCAAGACAACTTCATGCCTTATTGACAACAAATGCAACACAATGCACTTCAGAACCATCCTACATTCTAGGGATCAAGATCATTCATGATTGATCCAAGAGGCTGCTTGGAATAAGTCAGGGTTCTTACATTGACCAGATACTAAAGAGATTTAGTATGGAATAATCCAAGAGGGTATTGGTTCCAGTGTCACATGACCTACATCTTTATAAAAAAAATGTGTCCTCAGACAAAAGAAGATAAAGATAGAATGAGTTAGATACCATACGATTAAGCTATAAGATCCATCATGTATGCCATGTTATGTACCAGGCTTGATGTTGCCTATGCACTGAGCATGGTAGGAAGATATCAAGCAGATCCATGAGAGCAAAATTGTACTACTATTAAGACTATCCTTATGTATCTAAAAGGAACTAAGGATATGTTTCTAGTGGATGGAGGAGATGAAGAACTTGTCATTAAAGGGTATTTTGATGCTAGTTTTCAGAAAGATCCCAACAATCTGAAGTCGCAATCTGGATACCTTTTCAGTCTCAATGGAGGTGCAGTGAGCTAGAAGAGTTCAAAGTAGCCAGTTTCACCGATTCTATAGCAGAGTCCGAATATATTGAAACTTCTAATGCAGCCATGGAAGCCGTCTGGATTCGAAACTTTTTCCTGGAGCTTGATGTGGTGTCGAGCAATAAAAATCATATCACGTTGTATTGTGATAATACTACAGCAGTGGCTCTTGCAAAAGAACCAAGGTCACATCAATGGAAAAATCACATACTTCAGAAGTATCACCTCTTTAGGTATTTCTATCAAAGGGTGAGTTTTCAGTGAGCAGAGTATCCACTAAGGAGAATGTAGATGACCCCATGACTAAAGTCCTATCTCAATAGAAGCATGAATATCATGTGAAAGCTAGCGGGTTAAAGGTTTTTAGCAGTTGTCTCTAGTCCAAGTGGGAGTCTATTGATGTTGGTGGCCTAGAAACTAGTACTTTGTACTGTATTCATTAATAAATACCTTATCACATCTTGATTGTTCTCCTACGAGACAATTCATGTGATAATGTCATAAGGACAACTGTTTCATTTAAGGGTCATAGAAGATCCCTGATATGATGAGAAACCGAAAGTCCCATAACATTATTCTTGAATATATGTTCTATGTCCAGATGATTTTATTTTAGAGACACAAATAAAATAGGCCATTATGGGTGAAGACTCATAAAACATTGAGGCACCTTCTCATGGTGTGCGACCTTGGTAATATCTTGGATGATATTATGAGAACGAGACCCGGTTATAGGAAATCCACATTTGATTGTGTCAATGGATGATCCTATATGCGGACGTGTGTATTGGTACTTAGACTTTAATATTATTATTAACGGTTATTGAAACTCATGCACTTAGATGTATTAAAGAAAACTGTGACGACATACTATTCGCAGCGAGGTAGGATACATTGGGTGCGTCACATGTGATACTGCATTAACAGAAAATGCGAGAAATGATTTGTACCTTATGTTCCATAATGGAAGTAGATATATAAGGCCCTTTGATGGAATTGTTATAGCCTAAATAAATCCATGGCCATGGTATGGTATGGGCGAGTGCAATTCTGGGAAGTCAAAGAAAGAATAATCGAGAACATGGGTTGATGACACTAGCATGCAACCCGCTTTATTTGAGATATCGATACAAGGGGATTAAATTACACGGCAATCATTCGTATGAGATGACACATCAATGTGGCGTCAACTTCTTTATCTTGGGTGCCTCGACCCGTTTTTAGACCGTAATGTTGGACTTTAGGCATGTTTGCCTAATGCCAATGGGAAAGAGGCCTAGAAGGTCACACACTATGTGTATCCAAGTATCTCAAGTTGAATAAAGATTATTCCCGTATGTGGTTTAATAATTATTCAAGGAAACTTAAATCCTTTTAATGTTGGAGGAAGAATAAAATAAAAAACAAGATATATCAGCCATGTACATTGAATTTGCACGCTTTGTAGTTTTCATTTTTGAAAGAAAATAAAAAAAAAAGTTAACGATGTGTATTAATGATTACATTCTGTGTAGTTTTTCTAGTCATGATTTTGAGGAAATAATTTTGTTTTATTAAATGATATTAATTATAATCAGCATGGGCACATGTCAATGAATTAATGATTCAACATGGGGGTTTTCAATAAAAGTTAATGAAATAAATAAAACACTTAACACATTTATTTATTGTCATAACTGTATAACATCATGCCTGATTATAAATATCCTCCCAACCCCAACACTTTTCGATGAATCCTTGTGCACAAAAAATCGGGAAAATTCTCTTAAGGCCAAGACATATCCTTCTTCCAAGAATGCTCTCAAGACTGAGATAGATCCTCATCCATCAGATCAACGCGATCTAAGGTGGACAACGCAATCAAAGGCTTCTTCGTGCTTGAACTTAGAGATTCCTTTAGCGACGTCCAGAGATACGTGGTGTACAAGTGGATCACCGCTAGAGGAAGTCTACACTTGTCTTCTGCGACACAATGACGAATCACATCGAAACGTGACCGGAAAACATTAAAGAAGAAATAATTCCATCAAGGTAATTCTTGTCAGTTAATTAAATTAATTATAACCAACATATGATGATCATCATTTGTGGTTCTGGGACTATTCTTCTTCTTTGTCTACTTCCGTGATTCGATCCGTGGAGTCTGGCATTTATCTTCGTATTGATCCCGGATTGATCATTGCTAATAAAAAATAGTCATGTGGGCACATCCATCCATGAGCTTCCGCTACGCCTGGAACCTACATATATTTCACTGTAATCAATTATATGTTTAAATTTGGTAAAATACATTTTTATACATAAAATGACATATTTTTGAAAAATTGTTCTTATCCGTACAACATGTTTTTATCTTAATAAATGACATGTATCCCTATTTATGTATGATTTTAATGAAGTTTATATATTTTATATTCATTAAAATATTTTAAAATTCATATAATAATTTTACTATGATTGGGATAAGAATAAATCTAGCTTATGCTTAAAAGCTATATTATTCTAAAAAGTGATTACTATCACATCCTACACACTTATTTTAAAATTCAATTATGAAAAATATTGGTATTTAATTTCTTAAAATAGAATCTATATTCAGAATCATGAGTCCATAGTATGGTAAATATATCCCTTTTATTTTTTTCAATAGGAATAGTAATTGTGGTAAAATTTATCAGCTCGCTAAAGGGAAAATTCGGTTAATCTAGGTTAAAAATAAGTGATAAGGCCAAAAGTTTTCATATTAATTCATATTTGAGGAATATAATTCTACAATAGACATTATAGGAAGTAAATATATATGTTTAATGTACATTTTTTCAAAAATATGATCATTGTAAAATTTAAATCAAACAAAGTAAAAAAATGCCACTCTCTTAGTTTTAAATATCTATTATGTGTCCACATAAGAAAAAATCAAGATATGAATTAAATTAAATGTTTATTTTGATATAAAATAAATTATGTTCTTGATATAAATATATATCTATTTTTTAATAATATATAATTAACTTAAATGATTGTCCGATACTAATATATTATTTATGTAATTAACCAAAAAATAAAATAAAAGATTGTAAAAATTCTTAAATTGATATAATTTGAATGATATAATATGTTCCACAAATTTTATAGATATATATGTTATATTTGAATAGTTTTAAAGGAATATATTCTAATTAATATTGTTAATGATGTATTTATTTTCAAATCAAATGAATAATTTCTAAATTGACATTAATAATATTTTATAAAAGCAATATATAATTAAATTATTTAAATTTCATAAAAAATTATTTGTCCATGTGGATGGAATATAGTTTAGTAAATCATATATGGTCCATTTACAAGTCATTTTCCATTTATAGTGACATTATTAACCCATTATGATTAAAATAGTGTTTACCATGGTCAATGTCAAAAATGATTAACTAAGGGGTTAATAAAATAATAATGATTAAAATGACATAAAAACCTATCTAAATTTAATTGAACATTTTTATTTAAAACATAGAAAAATTTTATTCTAATTTACGAAAACTGGGAAACATTAGAATTTATAATAGACTTTTTATATTATATTTTTCTTATTAAATTCTAATAGTACCCCTCACCTAAATTATAAAAAGGCATCCACTCCATCAATTATTTACACCACTTTGAGCCTTCTAGATCGACCATAACCAACAAAAATATCTTCTTAAATTCTTTATCATCATTATAGTGGTTATGGTATCCTCAAAATACCAACTCTAGGGTCATTTTGAGGATATCCAAAAATATTATTACAAAGAAGAGGTAATCGCCTTCACCCACCACTTTCTTTTTTTCCTCCTTCGTCTTATACCTATTCTAAATTTATGGCTGTTTTAGACTAAAAAACATATTATGGTTTCAACCAATGGTTGATTTTGGGGGTTTACTGTCTGTACAATCATTCATGTTGGGTTTACTAATTTCAACATTAACAGAAACTCCCAATGGCCCCCACACCCATATTCTATTATGGAACTACTTTCCAAAGGCAGTAGATCATTCTGGGTTTTAGACCCAATGATTCTTAAGAAGCTGAAATTATTCAAGAGGTTGGGATGAATGGATCATCCCACCCTTTTTGAGGAATTATTGCATACTTCAGGACTCTCTTATAGATTTATGATGTGTTCTCGAATATCTTTTTAATCCCGATATATGACCATTTACCCAAACAAGATGATCAAATATTTAATTCATCAACGTGTAAAATGGGGTTATATTAACGATTACATATTTATATGTCTAAGGTTCTTCATCCATTCCCTGTTATTTTTTAGTAACGAGTAGTTGATTAAATTTTGAAATTTTATAACTTGTAAATCTGGGGGTTACTGCAATCAAGGGAGGTGATTTATAGTTCAAGGATGGGATTGAACCATTATGAGGTATCCTATGTGTCCTATTTAGAATAGGAATGAATCCCCACATAGTTCTTTTAAGGGGTAATGTTTTATATCATGTGGAAATGAAATATATGATGGCAATTAGGAACTGAGTATTGATATCAATCCTCAATGAGTAATCCTACATATTCTATTAATAAAATAAATCAGAGTAACTATTGTCCGATCACACTTTCAGGGATTACCCTGAGGTGGTTGCTCTTATATAGGAGTAGTCATATCAAACCATCAATTGAGGTTCACACACTAAGGATTCCATATTTGGGTAAGATACATGATGAAAATAATAAGGTCATTTCAATTCTCTATGACCTTGTGATCTATGATTGGTGTGAGATACATGGTATTACAAGTGAACAATATCATCGCATCTGGATTGGGGACTTATGTACTGTAGATTCCCTTATAGGATGTTTTATTTGGAGCTCAGGCCTTATGAAGGCATACTTCATTTATTACATAGACATGAATTAGATTTCTGATAGTTTAGCTGGCTTCTCAATCTGTCAATGGATGAGGAGTAATGGTAAGCCCATGTGAGGGATTGGGTCACATGTTTTTGAATTTTTGAGATATTGAGGGCCTTAAATTGAGGTTAATGTCTATTAGAGAATGGTATTTAAGAAGGAATACTACATATTATACTTATATTAGGTATCAGTGTTCTCATATTTAATTTTGGGGATATGCTGGAATATTTCCACTAGACATGGTTATCTTATAGTGGGATGTCTACCTGACATGTCCCGATTGTTTTCATCACTTGCCTAAATTATCAACCTGTCATGTCTGAGGTGTCTTTATGAAATTCTGGAGGATTTATGTGTGAAATATATAATGATATTTGTACATGTACTATTTTCCATGATGATATGCCTAAGAGAAATATCGTGGTCCAGTGGACTTGTCTGGAGAAACACCGATGATTTGAATGACATGTATAGTAGACTGTCACTTGATCTTTATAACATATATAGAGGATATCACATGTATATAGGATGTTTCATGACCTAGTTGATATGTATGGTGGTGTCTAAAGACATAGAGGACCTACTTGGGGGTGTCGAATAACCTGGATGATATGCATGGGGGTGTCAAATTGCATTGCTGATATGCTTAGGGGGTGTCGCAAGACATGGATGACATGCTTGGAGGGCTGTTGATGCTCCTTTTTCGTCACAGAGTCCAATGTAATGTAAAGGGAAATTAATTAGCACAAATTGATCCATCCTTTGAAAAAAATATCAAAAATCGATAAAGGCATGAACAAGGGATCAAAAGCACATGTGTCGTGCAAGTTCTATCACTGTCACGCAAGTCCACTTGCGTGACGCCTAGTGGTCGCGCAAGTGACTTGTGTGACCTAAGTTGTAATCACCCAGGGTCTTCTCCTTCCTATAAATAGACCATGTGGGCCCCCCATTCGGAGAGTATTTTTTCCAGAAACTCAGATTTGAGCTCTCGGCGCCCTAGTCTCTTCTCAAAGCTTCCAAAACACTTCTAAGGTAATTTCTTAAATAGAACGGAAGATATAAAGAGGGGGAGGAAGGCCTAAGTGTTGAAACTCATCAACACTTGCGCGCCTGAGTGGACAACCCTTAAGGGAAAAGGGACACACTTGCGCGCTGCCTTACTCCTTCAATAGATCTTGTGTGCCCTTCTTCTAGAAGAACCTCAAGAGGATTCTAAAGGCTTTAATCAAGAGTCGCTCAAGTATTACCCTGCTGGTTAACCATCGTGCAAGTACCCCATATGTCGCGCAGGCATACCTGCGCGACCAAGACTTTTGCGCCCATGCAGTACCTGCGCGCCTGCCAGGACTTGCACGCCCCTACCTTTTTGGATGCCCTTCTTGCCCATTTCACCCCTCTTAAGCCATTCCACCTTTCCTATTCAAGATTCAGTCTTCAAGACACTCTTCAAATCCATTTATGGCATGATTTCTTGATTTCAATTCCTCATCTGAAAGGAATTCAGTGGAATATCTCTCAAAACCTAGTGATTTACATATCTTTATGTCACTAAAGATTGATATTTCATTCATTCAACCTCATCATTTAAGATGAGAGAATCCTTAACCTGGGTCTCCTTTTCAGGAATAATCCCCAGTCATAAGTCCTCTAATATGGGCATCCTCTTTAGGAGTAATCCCCAAGTCATCTAATATGGGAATCATCCTTAGGAGTAAGCCCCAACCATAATTATATTATCCTGGGTGTCCTTTTCAGGAGTAAGCCCCAGTCTCAAATATGGTCATCCTCCTTAGGAGTAAGCCCCATGTCCCTTAATATTTAAAATCTCTTAACCTGGGCCTCCTTTTGAGGAGTATGTCCCAGTCATAATTCTTAACTTGGGTATCCTCCTTAGGAGTAAGCCCTAATTCTTAAAGTTCCCAAATCTGGGCATCCTCTTTAGGAGTAAGCCCTAGTTCCCTAATTTGGGCATCCTCCCCAGGAGTAAGCCCCGAACATTAATTCCCTTAACCTAGGCCTCCTTTTCAGGAATAAGCCCCAGTCATAATCCTTAACCTAGGCCTCCGTTTCAGGAGTAAGCCCCAGTCTTAATTTCTCTTAACCAGTCCTAATTTACCTTTGATTTGGGATTCCTTTTCAGGAGTAAAATCTAATAATAAGTACTCTTTTAATTTGGGCCTCCTTTTCAGGAGTAAGCCCCAAGTTAGAGTATTAAAATCTCCATGAAGCACATATACCTTTATGGACCCTATTCCTGGATTTCTTCCCTGATGTAAATCCTAATCTTCATTTATCTGGGTAGTCATACATACATAAGTCCCACATTATTTCTTATTATTGCATCTTTCATGGCACAATTGTCTAATTTTTACCAATACCTCTTGTTTCTCACACCGAGCATGACTCATGTGAGCTTAGAGTGTAAAAGTAATTGTGACATCCTCCTTTGAGCCATCAATCATAAACATCATACTCCCTTACTCGAACTACGTGGGTTCTGATTACTTTTCTAAAAACAAATGATATGTAGGTAGCCCATCTGCGGGTACGATCCCAACTATGAAATAATATATGTCCTTTTTAATTATAATAAACTTCAAGTTCCTCACTGAGTAGCTTAAAACAAGTATGGTTATCATAATTACTAAGAGATTTCTATATAATGGGTCGAAAGATACCATTGACCAAGAATCTCTAACAAATATAGATGATTCTATATCGATGAAGAACCTCAAATACATATAAAAGATTCTCTAAAACTCATAAATATTAATCATTGATTTTGAAATCTGAAGGAAAGATCATTTTATACTTGGTAATGTAATAAGGATTCACGAACATAACTTAAATCTATAAAAAGAGTCCCGGAGTAGACAATAATTTCCCTCAAAAAGGTGTGATGAGTCCGACCTCCCATCCTCTCGACCAATGCAAATTCCTAAGCCTCATCATTCCACAAACTAATGAGCGCTTACCTTTGGAATGTAGGTCCAAATGGATGTGGAATCATTGGATGTTTCCGGTTCTATGAACAAACCCGTTAGAAACTGATCGGAATGTTTGAACCTCCCAACATGGCATTCATCCCCATATTCAGAGAGAAACAATAATGGTGAACCCGACTTCATTCCTTAACCAAGTTAAAATGATGTTTTACCTATTTTATTAGGCCCCTATTTAAAACTCAATGAGAGGGCCAACAAAAACAATCATTGACATATATGCTCATCCAAAAGATGTAGTGGCTGAATTTATCTTGATTACATCTATTATATCAAACAGGAAATCTTTTAAAAGATCTTCTGCATTTCTAGAATGGCTGCTCTGAAGTTCACACCTGTGAATACTGCTACTGCAAATGACACTGCTGCTACTCCTGCTGGATCGTCGTCTTCTCTAAGGAAGATATCACCTACTCAGTGTCTTCAATGCTGGGTATCAAACGCACTAGTTAAGGAGTACCGTCAACATGGTACCATCCCAACTCTGGAGGCTGCCCAACAAGCCCTCCAAGTAAACAACTCACATCGGTCGTCCGAACAACGACGACCAGTGATCAAGAAGCAGGCGGTGCTGACTACCGTCTCCAACCGTTTCAGGTGGTTATCCCCAGAATGCAATCACCATTCGCTCCCTTATTCTGGGGAGGTGAATGAATAGGTCCCTCAGGGCCTTAATTCAAACAGGCAGGAGTCTTTCCTGAGGGCTCCCACCAACAATCACCGCCAGACTAGTGTGGCAGTGCGCCCTCAACATGATGAGGGTACCGACTCGAGGCGTTCGGCTCAGGTTCCTCGAACCCGAGCAAGAAAGACGAACCACCAGAGGCGGAATCCGGTCAATAGTGAGCAGGTTCTCATCTCTGCCATCTTTGGAGAAGTACACTAACCTAACATGGTGGCAAGCAACAAGCGGGTACATACACCTGCCCGTTTTAATTCCACTGTCTAGCAGACTCGTCTGGCAGTATCACGCCAATCCCGCCAGGCAATTCCGGTGGAGTACTATAGGCAGGAACATATACCTATTTATACATCATCAGCTAGTCAGCAGGCTCGTCTGACTACATATGATGGATCTCGTCAACCACATTTGGCGAAGTGAAATCAGCAGGCATATAAACCTGCTAGTATTTATCAATCCTACCAACAGTCTCGCTTGGTAGCATTCGGAGAAGTCGGTCGGAAAGCCCCGGTGACAAACAGGAGGCAGACTCAACTCTCTGCCCCCACACTTGAGTACTGTCAGGATTCACTAACAAGAAAAGGAGGACAAGAGCAGGCACATACTCTTGCTCCAAGCTCGTAATGGATGTATATTATTGTTCCGGCAGCTGAATTCACCAAGCATATTCTATCAATGGTCAAAGAGCAGAAGAAAATCCCTGCTCATATTTTGGATGCCTTCCAGGATATTATAACAACTTCAGCGGCATCTCAGGGAAAGACACATAAATCTATCCCTACCAGTGGAGTGACACATCAACAATTCACTCTGTAACGGACACACAAATATGTTCCAGTCTAAGAGGGTTGTGGGGCATACTCCTCCATATCATATGGATAACCAAGTCAGGAACATACACCTAATTTGAGTAGAGATCGTCAGCCTAACCTGGCCATCTTTCCTAATCAGGCATATAAACCTGCTCAGAGCAGCCACTTTCACCAACAAGTGGTTTCCAAGGTGAGTAAGAAGGCGTCTAAGAAAAAGACCCACCCATCACAGTCAGGAGATCAAGATCCAATCTGTAACAAGGCCTTTCTCGATGCTGGAGTTCTTGAAGCCCTCAGACAATTATCTGTTGAAATTCAAGATTCTACTCCCTCATTTCCCAATAGTGGGAACTTTAATTCTGAAGGTCTTCAATAGACACTTCTTCATGGAGCCTTGCTTCATGACAATTCGGTCGATCTTGAAGTTTCATCTTCAGATGAGAGCCACAGGAACCTTATGTGGGGTCAAAAGACCAAGGAGCAAGAGATCTCGTCTTTTTCTATAACCCATTATGGTGGTCCTCCCCATGATGATGAATTTCACTGTGAAAGTCCTCTCCGTAATAGTGATGCACATTGCCCGGTAAATCCTCCAGTGGACAATGTAGTGCCGAGAAAGCCCTCTTATCTTAAGGCACTTGCAAATGCAAAACTAGTCATGTCTAAAGCTTCATCGCTAGCAGGTGAAATACTTTCTCAATCAGAAGATAGCCTAGGGTGTAGGCCATTCTCCGAACCACCCCTAAGTCATGCATCTTCTAGTTTGATCAATGATTTCTCTACCAATCCTGTTGAATCCAATGAAGAAACCAAGAAAACACCGAATCTGTTCAAATTATGTAGAAGAATCTTCATCAAATGATAAGGAGGAAATGCTGAACATGGAAAACAACTGGCGAAAGGTGATGTGCAAGTCATGTTTTGGCCTCTGGCTGACTCTCAGTATAATATTCCAGAAACATTGACGGAAGATGAAATTCATGATATTCGTCTCAACATATGGAAAAATATTTTTCAGTTAAAAAAGAAAGTATTATCTTATGATGAATATGAAAATCATCTTATGATAATAGAAGGGTCTGAACGTCAGATTGATTTGGCGTCTCTATCAGTCTCTCGATATCCGAAGGCTGAAAACCAATAGAGAGCCCTTCAACCTTAATGCCTGGGCACACTAAGAAGAGTGTGTCAGCTAATTGCCAATGCCCCATCTGGTATTCATGTCGGAGGATGGTGTGTTCATGGAGAACTGCATTTCACGGTGCTCTCCAGTCAGCAAAGCCCGCCGAAAATGGTCTCATGCAATGTTATTTCCCATGGCTGGCCATAGTCAATGGGCTTTGTTTGTAATCAAAAGCATGCCCAAGAATAGGCTTCAACTAGTTCCTCTCAAAATCAAGAATACAAAGAACAAGTTGTTGAATTACTCTTGCATCAAGGAAACGAGAATATTAAACATGCCTCTCATTTAAAGCAAGCATGTCACCATGTGACAGAAGTTTCATAAATCATCCAATGGTCTTTTGAACCGGTTGATAAAAGCAGATACAGGTTAATGCATCCACCTAATTTCCGGACTAAGGTTCGCAAGATCAAGAGGACTTTCAAGAAAGTCTCAGACAAAGCATGTCAAGAACCACCCCAGCTCGCCAGACTGGGGACTCTTTTAAACCAACCCTCGGAATCAACAAAAAGGATTCAGGGAGTTGAGAGAGAACAGTAGGAATAGCCCTAGTCCACTAGACTGGGGAATTTTTCAAATCATAAATCCCATCCTTAGAGAAAGCTGGTCTTTTCTCAATTGGAAAAGAAACCTCAAGAGGAACGAAGAGCCAAATTATCAGGAGATTCCCTCCAAATTACGGTTCGTCAAGAAGTTCCTGAGGGATAGAATCAATAAAAGGGAATGTCTCATCAAAGGCATTGAGGAAGAAAATATCATAGAAATGCTGATAGAAGGGATGTGATGAGTTATGCATCAATCAATTTCATCAATGCTGTTGTTGCTGATCCACCAGATGAGGCTCACTCAGGGGATTCAGATGAAGAAGTTTCTGCTCAAGAAGATGTATGCACCGACACAAATGAAGAAGGTGTGCGTACAGGAAGTCAAAAGAATACTCAAAACCTAGGTAATCCTTCGAGTAACCCACTTCCCCCTCTCCGAAAAGGATCCCACAAAGGTAAGGGAAAGAACCAGGTTACATATCCTTCTTCTAGAGAAGGTCAATCACTCTCACTAGAGCAAAGGTTTTCACAACAAGAAGAAGAAATGAAGGAGTTAAGAAGGTTGAATGCAAAACTACTTCAGATTAGTCTTCTTATTAAGCATGATAGAGTCAGTCAGCCAAAGGAATTTTTTGTAGCTACTGAGATGGATCAAGAATATCCTCCTCTAACAGTACACCCTCACAGGTCTAATTCTATGGGTCAAGTGCAACAAAAGTTGGCAGTGCTACCATCAGTTACAGCACCAATCGCCACATCTGTCCAAGCTCCAGTCATTCACTACTAGAAAAACAGTTATTTGCGACGGGATCCTGTCGCAAATGGCTTTTTGTGACGGGGGCCCGTCGCAAATGGCCCGTTGCTGAAAACGGTGTCGCAACAAAAATTATTTGCGACGGGCCCGTTGCTAAAGCCTTTTTTTTGTGACGGGGATTCTCCCCGTCGCAAATAATACTCCGTATATTTGGAAAAAACTTTTCAAATAGTAATTGCAACGGGCCCCGTCGCAAATACCTGTTGCGACGGGCCCGCCGCAAATAGTTTTTGTGACGGGACCCGTCACAAAAACTATTTTAAAAAAAAAAACTATTAATAAATTTTTTTAATGCATATAATAATAATACTATTTGCGACGGACATAGTATCATATCGCAAATACTAAAAAAAATAAAAATAAATATTAATATATTATTTTAATTAATATAATAATAATCCAATTATAATTCAAAAATAAAAAATAATAAAATATTAATAAATGATTTTAATTAATATAATAATAGAATTATAATTCACAAATAAAAAGAATAAATTATTAATAAATTATTTTAATTAATATAATAATAATAGAATTATAATTCAAAAATAAAAAATGATAGAATATTAATAAATGATTTAATTAATATAATAATATTAGAATTATAATTCATAAATAAAAAAAATATTAATAAGTTATTTTAATTAATATAAAAATAATAGAATTATTTTATATTCAAATATTAAAATAATTCAAGTATTACAGAAAAATATAATTAAATTATAATATTATAAAATTTTAATATATATATAAAATTTAATATTATAAAATATAAATAATATTATTATTCATATTAATATTGTTATTTCAAAATATAATATTATTAATATTTTATAATGAGACAGAAACTACGAATAGAAAAAAATCGTATTTTGATTTCATAAATTTTATAACATAAAAACAAACTCTAATCGGAAGGAGGGGGTGGGGGGGATCTGCAGATGGTGGTAGAGGAAACTCCATCCCTAAAGCATGAGTGAGTCGGCGCATGTACTCCATCTGCTCCTGATGCTGCTGCTGCCACCGACTCATCTGCTCCTTGTATAGCTGCTGCTGGCGTCGACGCTACTCCTCATGCTGCTGACGCATCTGCTACTGCTCCTGTCGGAGACTCTCTATCAGTGCAGTCTGAGATTGCAACTGATTCTCATACTGTATAGAAGAAGAAGATGCACGAGCTCCTCTCGAGCTGGACGTCGACATTGCAGCACTGCCATAATAATCTCCGGGAGTCAGTCGAGAGATGATACCAACTACCCGGCCCTTCTCGAAGGCATACTGGGTGGCCTGCATCCATGCCACCTCTTCAAACTGACGGCCAGTGGTCTGATCTGATGACTCGGCCTGACTATCAGGCCGGGTCTGTGATGCTGCGGCCTCATATGACTCCTGTAGTTGCAATTTAAAATTAAAATTGTGAATATATTATATGCAGTTAATTTTTAAACTTGAAAACAAATAATACTGACCACGATGTGATGCTGACGATCATCTCTGAGCTCCCCAATAGCAGGATCACTATACATCCTCCGATATACATCGTACTCCGTAATATCGGGGTGCTTGACAGCCTATAAGAATAAAAAATAATCTTCTAATATTTATAGTTATATAAAATATTTATAAATAATGTACGTACCAGATGCTGTCTATGAGTACTGAAAGAATGACTCCCAGCTCGATGAGTCACCTCCTGTCTCCCCTAATTCTGCCTCCCCACCGACGATCTCCTCTGAAAGGCACCACTCAACTAGTGCGCACATAATCCATCCCATATATGGGATGAAATGTACTCTGGTCGGTGTGCTCTACATGACTCGTCGAAATCTGACACTCCTACTCTCTT
Organism: Viscum album; assembly: GCA_963277665.1. NCBI lineage: Eukaryota > Viridiplantae > Streptophyta > Magnoliopsida > Santalales > Viscaceae > Viscum > Viscum album. The sequence goes on along the minus strand of OY728150.1, from coordinate 1,872,018,809 downwards.
CATGGCAGCTTTTCTTAAATTGGGCAAAAACTGACGAAAGCGATCACGCATGGACACCTCCCATGCCTCGTGGATGGCGTCATGCATGGTATCCTCGATCGGATACCATAAACTCTACAAATAAATCAAAATATCAAGTTAGAAATGAAATAATTTTCAAAATAAAAATTATTTATTTACGTACGTACCAACCAATGGCCGAACATGGCCTGCTGCACATCAATGGGAATCTGCTCCCATGTGCTCCACAACTGAGAGAAATAGTTGCGCAAAATAGCGCTTCCCTGTCTGACTCCTATATGCGGAAAACTGTAAAAATAATAAACATTTATTATGTGATTATATTAATGAAATCTTAGTCAAATCCACATGTTATCAAACAGGTTATCACACCTCCGTGTGCGTGGATCAAACCCAAGACGTGGACATCGCTCGGGGATGGGGTCAGGAATCCTCAATCGTGCAAGACCGCGCCCCTTCCGCATACTCCCTGGAGCACCTGCAGGCTGAGGGTCATCTTCCAGCAACTCATCTGCATCGAATGGCCGGTCAGCATCCGCCAACTCACGAAATGTGGCGTCGTCCATCTGAAACAGAAAATGTTAATGTTGTTATCAAATAATTGATAATTACTATTATATATACATATATAAATATTATGATTGTATATAAATACCATGGAATTCTATCAGTGTTCATCTTCATCATCATTTTCATATATGTCAATGTCATCTTCATATTCCTCCTTAACATCATCGATATCCATTCGAGTTACAGTTGCTTCATCTCTTACCATTTCAAATTCATATGTGACATCATTAACATCATCGTCATCACAGACTCTTAAATGTGGTGTGTTGTCATCGATACTCATGTCTCTATGTAAAAAAGATTGATTTTGAGTACTCTCTTGAAAAACTTAAATTCTTTTCACATCAGTGAAAGCACATTCACTTTGACTAAACTGATTGTCTCGAATTTTGATTTTTATTACACTCCACCAATTAGTCAAGTCTCTTGATGTAGCACAATACTTTGCGTAATAAACTTGATGTGCCTGTTGAGCCAATAAGAATGGTTCATTTACTGCGAGAACACTTTTACATTTAATATCGATGATTCCATGAGTCAGATGAACACACACACCTCTCTCTGTATCCAACCACCGACATTTGAACATGGATATGTAATGTTGTCCAAGATAACAGAGTTTAATGATTTCATCATGTATGCCATAAAAGTCAACTTCATTTTCTCAATGATGAGATCCTCTCAAGATAACTCCACTGTTCATTGTTTTTTTGATTCCCCATATGCATGTGTGTGAAATCGAAATCCATTCACCACATATGCATTATAAGTTTTAACAAGTTTGGAAGGTGGGTTACTCAATACACACAACCGTTTGTCAATTTTATCAGCATGTCGAGACACCTGAAAATTTGTGAAATAATTATCAATATAGTAAACTATACATTGAATGAGTTTCTAAAAGATAAAGAATTTATGTTACCAGTTTTTGAAACCACTGAGAGAAATTTTTTAGTCGACGTTCTTCGAGAGCAGCTGCTGTAATTTGTGGAATTTGTTTCTTGATATGATTATCATATAACCTATAAAAACCAAAGTTATTTACTGTAACATAAATGATAGAATAAGTGATATAAACACTTATAGTACAACTGATGTCATCTCTTCACAGTTGAGCAGAACATACGTATGAGCTCTATGATGTTCATCATCTGAAAGCCATCGTTCATAAACTCCACCAAAACCAAGATCTGGCTGGTTGAAAACAGATAATTGATTGTCGATTTCATCAATATTCCTCTTGTTCCGTCCCATTCGGTTGTGTTTTGAAGGATACTCACATTCAAAATAATGGGAGCAGAAAAAAGATATTTCCTCTTGCAAATAAGCTTCTGCAATAGATCCTTCAATATATGCTTTGTTACGTACTTTTCTTTTCAATTTTTTCATGCATCATTCAAATGGGTACATCCATTGAAACTGTACTGGACCTCCACATTTGGCTTCATATGGAAAATGTAACATCAAATGTTCCATTGAGTCGAAGAAAGACGATGGAAATATTTTTTCCAGTTTACATATAATTACAACAACATCTCTTCAAGTTTTCCTAGAGCATCATAATCTGCTGTAGCCGCACAAATTTCCTGAAAAAAATGAGACATGTCTGTTATGGAATCCCAAATCACAGAATTCAACAGACCTCTTAATCAAATGGGTAGAAGTCTTTCCATTAAAACATGAAAATCATGATTTTTTAATCCAGTAATATGACCATTCTTTACACATCTACCCAAATTAGAAGCACAAACATCTGGAAGTCTCAAATCTGCAATCCACTGACAAAATAATAAACGGTTTTCTTTAGACAGTGTATAAGCTGCTTTTGGTTTCAGTAACCTTTCTGTTCTGACATTCTCAAACAGTTCCAATTCTGGATGCCTACAAATTTGGGCAAGATCTAAACGTGCATTTACATTGTCTTTGCTCTTTCCTGGCGTATCCAAAACTGTATGAAACAAATTATCAAAACAGTTCTTCTCAATATGCATGACATCTAACATGTGTCGGACCAACAAATAAGACCAATATGGAAAATCCCAAAATATGCTACGTTTAATCCAATTGTGTTCTTTCCCAAAACAAGAAATTTTCTGTTGGTTTATTGTGGGACCAAAAGTGATGGGAGGTAATGAAAATACAACTGATTTTAACTCCAAACCTGATAGCATTTTTGGAGGTCCATCCCTTTCAAATGTTCCTTTTCTGAAATGAGATCTGTTTCTGCGAAAAGGATGATCAGCTGGAAGAAATCTGTGATGACAGTCAAAATAACAAGGTTTCTTTCCATGAATGAGCATAAATGCTTTGTTCTCTCCCATACAGTAAGGACATGATTTCTGACCATGTGTACTCCAGCCAGATAACATCCCATAAGCCGGGAAGTCACTAATTGTCCACATCAATGCTACTCTCAGTATGAAATTCTGTTTCATTGCAACATCATATGTACTGACACCAGTACTCCACAATAAATTTAATTCATCAATCAATGGTTTCAAATAAAAATCAATATTTTTCTTCAGATGTCCTGGAATTAGTAAAGTCAAAAAGATATATGGCTCCTTCATCAACAACCATGGAGGTAAATTGTACGGAGTTACAAAAACAGGCCAACAAAAATATTGACTACCATAAGATCCGAACGGACAGAAACCATCAGTGGAAAGGCCCAATCGAACATTTCTAGCATCTAAAGAAAAGGATGGATGCACTCTATCAAAATGTTTCCATGAATCACCATCGGCTGGATGATTCAAGCTTTTATCGGTTGAAATATTCTCTTTATTCCATGACATCATTGTTGTTGTATTCTTAGACATTAATAAACGCTGAAGTCTGGATGTAAGTGGAAAATATCTCAACTGTTTTACAGGAATCATACAAGACTTCCCATGTTGTCCTTTTTTATATCTCAGTTTCCCACATGTGGGACAACTATCCAACGACTCATTTTCCCCAGAATATAAAATGTAGTCATTTGAACATGCATGAATCTTCTGAAAAGTAAGTCCCAAATTTTGAACCAGCCTCTTACTCTCATAGTAATTTGCAGGCAAAACATTTCCTTTGGGTAACAGTGTTTTAAGCAAAGAAAATATATGGTCAAAACAGGTGTTTGACATTCCGTTATCTGATTTGATAGCCATAAATTTTGCAACTGCTTCTAATTTTCTCATCTTGCAGCTAGGATATAATGCATCTTTAGCAGACCTCAACAACTCATAAAATTCAGACGATGCCAACTCAGGATTTGAAGAAATATCAGCCAGAGTTTCTATATGTTGAACAGATGAACCTGCAACATCATGTACTAAATCTTGAAATCGGGATGGATCCGGAATCAGGTTGGTATCACCTTCTCTGGAACTGCGTTAACCGTGTTGATACCAAAAAACATAATCTGGTTGAAAACCAAAACGCAAGAGATGTCCCCCCACTTTGTCAAACGTGTCAAACATTCTCAATGCACATTTTCTGCAAGGGAATTTTATTTTTCCTTCTGAAACAAATTCTGGATTTGATGCCGCAAATGATAAAAGAGTCTCCACACCCTCTACATATATTGTATTTAAACCAGAACTATTTGGATTTCTACGTTGATTTATCCATATGTGGTCACCTAATAATGATTTTTGACGACCTTGTTGTTCCATATTTTTCTATAAAATTTAAAAGCATTACTGGTTTTGAATAATTTGATAGAAAAAACACTCAAGCAATGATAATTATAGAGTTTACATCATACACAACGGACGCAAACTTTTTATTGAGATAGACCTAAAAATTGACCCTTTAAGAATTGAAAATGTTGAGAATAAAGCAAAACCTGTTACAAATATTGATAATTTTAATATTATATAAATTTTTTATTATTTTCATAGTACTAATATTATTGGTAATTATTCCTAATTATTGGTAATTATTCATAATTATGGGTAATTATTCCCTATTTTCAATGGATCAGGCGATCCTGAACAACATTTGACGCATTACGTGTCTTGTTGCGATCCTATGATGGGAACTCCGGAGCAGCAAGAAGCAGTGAAACTCAGATGCTTCGTGCAAAACTTTCAAGGACCAGCTCTTGTTTTGTATACAACCTTGCAATCCTGGTCAATTACTGGATGGGATGACCTATACATAAAATTCCTCCTTCAGTTCAGCTCAACTTTTCCAAAGACAACAGTTTTCAATCTTATAAACTGTAAGCAAAGGGAGAATGAAAGGGTCTCTGATTTCATTTCGTGATGGAATGGATTAACATATTCCTTGAGTTTAGCACTCCCTCAAGAAAAATGGTGGCCAATCTGTGTGGAAAATCTGCATGACGAATTACGCACGCCGTTAATCCCTGTGAAATACACAGGAAGGTTTCGAGACCTTACTTCAATTGCTCAGCCAATTGAAGATTCCCTTATACAGGCTAAGGCTAAATCTCATGTAATTCTATTAGCTCCAGGAAGGAGAATGGGTAAATCAGAAACTGCTACAGTTATGCTTAAACAAGCACCTGTACCTATTTCTACCTCAAAACCTTCATCTTCTCAAAGGTCTCCACCTTCTGAGCTCCAAAAACAAAGGCATTTTGTCTAGACGATCAAAAAGATCAAAGACGAAAACTATTTGAAGATCTAAAGAGAAAAACATACTCTTTCCGAAATGAACAAGTTCCTGGTTATTTCATTTCAGTTATGTAAAACAATTTGGTTCAATTACCAATGCCCAAGAGGCCAACCAAGAAAGGAGATGAAGACCGTCCTAATTATTTCCCTTTTTATCCAATGTTGGGGCATCCCATCCAGGAGTGTTTTTTCTTCAAAGACCTCTTGCAAAAGATGGTCGACTCGGGACAAGTCACATTGAAAGGCTCCTCAACCCAGGTAGCATGTGTCACTTCTACAGTTCCAGAGTAGGAAGGTGAATGGAAAGAATTCAAAAGCAAAAATGCACAGAAGTATGATGATTGGATGGTCAGAAAGACAATCAATCAAAATAATGCTATTTTGTGAGCATAATTAAAGAAACCAATTGTGTCTTCTGCCATGAATGTTGCAAAAAAACCCTCTTCGTCAAAGGGAAAGTCCTCAAAGAAATGGCACGATTCAACGAAATCAAAAGAATCAGAAGAAGATGAGTATATGGAGAAGCATAAGTTATCTTTGACTTTGGAAAACTTCATGCAATCTACTTGAAATCCACGGGCACTGCCCCACCAAACAACACATCCTAAATAGGCTAATCAGGCAGAGTCTTAATCAGACGAAGAGTTAATATTTGGTTCTGTTAATATGATTCAATTAACATATCCATATGCTAGTCAAAGTTTCAATTTCAATGAGCCTGAATTCCCTGTATCAAACAGAGGAATCAGAGGAAGTTCCTGGGGCTCAGGATACAGGGGAAGATGTGGATCTTTCAGAAGCCACTATTCCAATTATACCCCATCTAGAACAGTGTACGTTGCAGAAACTTGTGGTAGATCCCTTCAGTAAGATCATCATGAACAAGAGAGTTCTTCTACCAATAGATAATTCAGTCCTGGCACAGTTATTTTGGAAGACCGGTTGAAGGTTCCATCTTCTTCCTCTCAGCAAGTAAATGGATCTAATCGGTCTAATCTTCCAAAACCAGGAATATTTCCAACTCCTATCCCAATACAAGATGCATCAACTTCCAAAGCATCTGCTTCCAAGGTACCTGCTAAACCACATATTCCTATTGGGAAACGCAGACCTCTAGATCAAGAGTATGATATATTGAAACACTTTCCCCATGTACCAGCCAAGTTATCAATTCTGGATGCTCTGAATTTGTCAAAAGATCTTCAGGAAGCACTCATCGAGGATTTGTCAAGTCCCCAAGAGTTTGAAACTAAAATAGTTTCAGCTGAAGTCTATCACATAGAGAATAATCCTGCAGAATTCCATGCAATATTATCCTTTACTGATGAAGATGAAGATGATGTTGTGCGTGGACATATTAGACCATTTTACTTGTCTGGAAAGGTCAATGGCGTGGATTTTAGAAGATCTTTAATTGACAATGGTTCAGGAGTCAACCTCATGCACATTCATACACTTCGTCGATTGGGCCTCACGGAATCTGGTTTATCTCTTTCCACCATGATGCTACAGGGATATGATAAAAATGAACAAGAACCACTGGGTGAAGTTACACTCAGAACTTAGTTTGGAGATCTTGTATCCAATTCATATTTCATGGTTGTTGATCAAGACCAAACCTTCAACATCAACATGCGTCTATCCCTTCATCATACCATCAATGTCTCAAATATTGTTTCGATGGTCATGTTGGGACATTGTATGGTGATAAGGCCCCGTTCAAGACATGTGAGTCTCAATAAATTGAGGTGGAATTCTATCACATGAAGAAAAGGGAGAAATCCATAACAAAAGAGATTACCAAAGTTAATGCTCCATATAGTTTGGAAAAAATTCCAGTAAATCCATTTACACATGTGAGTACAGATTATGTGTTGCCTATCAGTCAAATTGACAAGATAGACGCAAATCAAAATACTCTTATGGAAAGATCCATAATGTCAATTACGGAAATCGAGCCAGACAACATGGGAGAAATTGGAAATCTAGTTAGCAGTGATGAAAGCACAAATGGTGAGGTCTTCATTTCATCTGCTAAAATCCAACAAGTCTATGCTTCACCAATTAGGCCAGAAGAAGTTATAGCAACATCAGAGGTGAATAATGATGTCGATTCTCAATCCATATTCTCCTATTTATTACCCAAAGAAGACCCTTCATCATTAATTAGGTCAGAAATGGAAGCTTCTTCTTCAAGATATGGAAATTTTGACATCTCCTCAGATCTTGAGAATTCTAATTTATCACATACTATGAAAGTAGAAATGGAAGAAATGACACATGGTGATGAAAAAGAAGATGATCTCAGAGATGCTCCTCCATTATTTGAAGAGGGTATCTCTACCACTGTGGATGAACTCAGAGAAATAAATCTGGGTACAAAAGAAGATCCACGCCCCACTTCAATCAGTGCGCCCATAAATCTTGAAGAGCAAGAGATGTATATTTATTTTCTGAAGAAAAATAGAGATATATTTTCCTGGAACTATACAGAAATGCCCGGGCTTGATCCTGATGTTGCTACTCATCATTTGGGTTTACCAGAAGAACATCGAGGATTTAACCATGCCGTGAGAAGAAAACACCCAACTTATGATTCCAAAATTGAAGCTGAAGTGGATAATCTTATCAAATCTAACTTCGTTAGAGAAGTTCAATATCCCAAATGGTTGGCTAATATTGTCCTTGTAAAGAAAAAGAATGGACAAATTAGTGTTTGCATCGATTTCAGAGATCTTAATTGGCATTGTCCTAAGGATGATTTCCCAGTTCCGATTACAGAACTTCTAATTGATGAAACAGATGGATATGAAGCACTTTCCTTCATGGATGGATATTCTGAATATAATCAGATCCAAATATCCCCAGAAGACGAGGAATATACAGCCTTCAGAGCCCCTCAGGGTGTGTTTTGCTACCAGGTAATTCCCTTTGGCTTAAAGAATGCAGGTGGAACTTATCAGAGTGTCATGAATCATATCTCCATACCCTTCTTAGGGATGTTTGTTCAATTATATGTAGACAATTTTGTAGTTAAACCCAAACAACGTTCTAATCACTTGGCTGAGTTGGAAGTCATATTCTGCAAGCTTCGACAACATAACTTGGAAGATGAACCCCTTAAAATGTGCTTTTGGGGTAACCATAGGAAAATTTCTTGGCATTGTTGTATGAAATCATGGTATTGAAGTCGATACTGAGAAGACCAAGTCAATCCATGGTATGTAACCTCCTCAAAATTTGAAAGAATTAAGAGGAGTTCAAGGAAATTAGCCTATATTCGGTGTTTCATCGCCAATTTCGCAGGAAAAAGTTTACCCTTCCCCAAATTGATGAAGAAGGGAGTCACTTACCAGTGGACTAAAGAATGTCAAGAAGAATTCGATATTCTCAAGAAATACCTCTGGAGTCCACCGATACTCATGCCACCTATTGAAGGAAGACCACTTATCCTCTTTGTGATAGTTCTAGAGCGATCATCAGATGCCTTTCTTGCTCAAAAGAATGATACTGGGAATGAAAACCGTCTCTACTATCTCATTCAAACCATGGTTGAAACAGAAACCCAGTATTAAAGTATTGAGAAGTGCTTCCTGGCATTAATCTTTACAGTTCAGAAGTTGAGATACTACCTGCAACATCACGAGGTCCAATTTGTTTCTCGCAATAACCCGCTCAAATTTATCCTAAGTCGTCCAATGCTTACAGGACATCTGGTAAGGTGGGCAGTTATTTTGCAGCAATTCGACATTCAGTATGTTTCTCAAAAGACGATAAAGGGCCAAGCTCTGGCTAATTTCCTAGATGAACACCCTTCAGTGAAAGACACATCTTCAGAAATTGAACTCCCTGATGAGGAAGTCTTCTCTATTCAAGAAAGTCCTCGGGCATGGGAAATGTATTTTGATGGTGCTTTAGGAGTCCAACAGGGAGGAAAATGGAAAATCCTAAATTCAAAAAAGTTGGCTTATGAATTGTGCTCATTTCTCCAGAAAAGGCATTGTTTCCTTATTCCTTCTTATTGTGGGAAGGTGGTACCAATAATGAAGCAGAATACCAAGATCTCATCGAAGGTTTGGAATTATCACATCAAGCATAAGTGAATCACTTAAAGGTGAAAGGTGCTTCAGACCTAGTAATCAAACAAGTCAATGTGGATTATGCCATCAGAAAAGTAGAACTAATCCCTTTTTATGATTATGTCAGAGAGTTAATGGAAGAATTCCCTTTGGAACCGACATTTTCTTATGTCCCAAGATCACAAAATTCTCAAGTTGATGCATTGGCTAATATAGCCATAGCTCTGGAAGATCTAAATCGGGACGAGACATCCATCAGCATTTCCCACCGTCGTGCAATTTCAACTTATGTTTGAATCAGAACAGAGGAAATTAATGAAATTTGTCCCATTTTTGAACCGTATGGTCATACTACTGGATGGATGTCACCTATCAGGGAATACCTTCAAAATAGAACACTTCCACCTAATAGATCTGAGAAAGGACAAATCCGGTGATGTGTGGTTAATTTTACTCTATATGATAGCACAGATCACCTAGAGAGAATTATCTACAAACATGGTTTTGATGGAGTTCTCCTCAGATGCATTGATGGTGAAGAGCCAATGGCTGTCATGAAAGAAGTGCATGCAGGAGTCTGTGGTGCCCACAAGTCTGGACATAGACTGTCTGATCAGATTCGAAGGCTTGGATACTTCTGGCCTTCAATGATACAAGATTGTGTTCATTTCACAAAGAAGTGTCATTCAGGCCAAGTACATGCCAACTTCATTCATCAACCTCTAGAGTTGCTTCATACAGCTAAATAATCATGGCCATTTCCCACATGGGGAATGGATGTGGTGGGACCTTACCCTTCGGCTACGGCCAAGAAGTTTAAGTACATTCTTACATATATTGACTTCTTTTCCAAATGGGCAGAGGCAATACCTCTCAAGGAAGTCAGTTCTAAATGAGTTGTTAGCTTCATCAAGTCTAACATCATTACCATATTTCGTGTCCCTCATACCATATTGACGGACAATGGCACCAATTTCTGTTCGTACGAGGTGAAGATGTTGTATCAAGAACACAACATCAAATCCAATCATTCATCTCGGTATCATGAGGTGGCCAACGGCCAGATAGAAGCCTTTAACAAGACTCTATCAAATATACTGCAAAAGATGGTAGATACAGAAAAGAGGTCATGTCCTGATAAACACTTTCATACTTTATGGGCTTATCGGACTACCACCCGCATTGCAACTCAGTCAACTCTATATTCATTGGTATATGGAACGGAAGCCGTCTTGCCCATTGAAGTTCAACTACCCTCACTCAGAGTTTCCATTTTTGATCAATCATCTACAGATGAACAATCTCAAAAGCGATTGAATGAATTGGAATGGTTAGATGAGAAAATATTTTGCACTTCGCACCACTTGGAAGTCTATCAGAATCGAATAGCACAAGCTTTTAACAAAAAAGTTCATCTTCATTCATTCACTCAGGGAGAATTGGTATTAGTTCTTAGAAATCCAATGATACCAGGAATGAAACCTCCCAAGCTTGAGCCAAAATGGGAAGGACCTTATTCAATACATTGGGTCTACTCCAATGGAGCTTATTAATTAATCTCAATGGATGGAGAACTCATCACTACTCCAACCAATGCCATATTTTTGATGAAGTATTTTGTATAAACTGCAAAGTACCTTTCTCGTCCTTACTATATGACGTTAATCTATACAGCAACGGTCCATACATATGACCTTAAACTATTTTTACTTTCATCCCACACGACGTTAAACTGTGAAAAAGTTCTCTAAATGGTCCTGTATAATCTTAAACTACATCAATGGTCCAGTATGACCTTAAACTACATCATCAACGGTCCATGCATATGACCCTAAACTATTTGTGAGTTCCTTACATCCAATAAGACGTTAAACTCTGATGTCCTAACTACATTACACTAAACTGTATAGAAGTCCCTTACGTCCGGAAAGATATTAAACTACATAATCATCAAAGGTCCTGTATGACCTTAAACTACACTTTTGTCAAGCATGACATTAAACTGCACCATCCACGATCCATGCATATAACCTTAAACTATTCACACTTTCGTATAACATGACGCTAAACTGTGGAAAAAATCCCCAATGCATCCAATATGATGTTAAATGGTGTACTCTTTTGTCCTCACTGCATGACATTAAAATGAACAGTCCCCCTTTCATCCAAAATGACCTTAAACTCTATTTTCCCCATCGTCCTAACTGCATGACGCTAAACTGTATAGAAATTCCATGATACATCCCACATTACATTAAACTGTATTTTGTCCCTGCTACATGACACTAAATTGTGCAGCACCAATAGTCCTAACTGCAAGACTTTGAACTGCATAGTCCCTTTATATTTCCTACATGACATTAAACTATGCATCGTTAAGGTTGTTGTTACCTCTTGTTTCTCACACTGAGTATGACTCACGTGAGCTTAGAGAAAACCTCAACCATAACACTCTTTCTAGGCTGCTAACCATGTGTACGTCCCAACATCATTTTTAGGTCGTTGTCCCTAAGAACAACTTGATCATTAATTCATTATTTAATTAAACTACACAGACTTTGATCCTTGCCTTATAGGATGGGTATATAGGCAACCTCTGAAGGTTCAATCCCAAAACCAATCTCTTCACATCGGTTCATCTCCATCTCATATGATGTTAATTCGTGAAACCAACCTTAGAATCAATATCTTTACATTGGTTCACTTTCTTCCTTGTTATATGACGTTAAACTATACAACACTTATGTCCCGTATGATAATAAACTACAAATTTCATTGACACACTCACCTAAGAGGGAACCATTATTTTCATTGATTTTTCAATCATGTTTCATTTCAAAGACTACGTGCATACATGGCAACGCCCAAACCTTTTATCTTGAGATAAACCATCATTGTACTAAAGTCCCCTTTCACCCTTCACATGTACGAACCAAATTTGTACAAAGTGTAATTCTAGAACTACGTGGGCTTGATTCCCATCTTTATTGGATAAATAGGAATGTTTGAGTGCCCCTCGAATCCAGCCCCAAGTCTTTGGGCCTAACCCCAAATTCCATTTTCAGTCCCTTGGCTAAAAAGTCCCCATGAAAACACACACTGTGTATTTCTTACAATGGTCTACGCTCTATGACCCTAAACTTTGATCTCTAATCCTTTTGTCCCACAAGACGTTAAACTATAGAATAAGAACTACGTATGGCTTGATTCTCATCCTTATATGATACATAGTGAAGTCCAACATTTCAATTCAGGACCCAACCACAACATGATTATGGTTAGCATTGATCTATGTATCTATGTATACATTGAACAATACCCATCTTCATGTGTCATAATCCTAACCTTAAATATTTTCAGATCCTCATAACCCTTTTCATGACTCCTAGTCACAAAAATGTCAAACTTCTGAGAGTTATTTTGCCTGACAATGCAGCACGTGCCCATAGGCGGCCTTGCATAAACAGTCTACATAATAGACTTGTTATCCAAAAGATACTATTATTTGACTATGCAGCCAATGCCCTTAGGTGGCCCTGCATAATTCAACCCCATAATGGGTTTTTCGGATAGTGGTAACTTCATTCATGGGAAGAATGCCTCTTTTGTCATTATTTTTCTCAAATGACAGTATGTAGGGATTCGCAAAAATAGCCATCCTTAACATATTTGTCCCATATCCTTTTTGATGATCTGAAAGTATTCATGTCTATGGTTTATATTCTCATTCCCTACGTTTGGGCCAGACCTTCTTAGGAGTGATATTAATCTAGTTATTCGATAAATTTTTTTGGAAATATCTTTTCCATGTTCAATTACCTCTTTCCATATAGCAAACTCTATACTTTGGAAGATTTGAATCTCCATAAACATTCAGTAGCTTTTATCACTAGGAATGTAAATTTCTGAGAGTACTTTTTCCTGACTATGCAGCACGTGCCCATAGGCGGCCTTATATAAACAGTCTACATAACATAATTGTTAGCCAAAAGATACTATTTTATTTAACTATGCAGCCAATGCCATTAGGTGGCCCGGCATAATTCCACCCCCTAACGGGTTTGTTAAATAATGGTAACTTCATTCTTGGAAACTACTTCTTCTAATTCCTTTTAGCTTTTTTCATATCATTTCTCAGATTCAAATATTCTTAAGTCATAGTTTACATATTTTCCCTCATACATGAGTGTGGTAATATGTCTTTAGATGAATTTTCAAGGAATTGAGTCAATTCTAATCCATTTCGGTCAAAGCTATTTCGACCATAAACATTAGCCTTTTTTGTCTGACGTGCATGACTTTAAACTGCCCACAAAAGACAGGGGAACTCTGAATAAAAGTCAAGTTCCCATCTCACTAAACATATATTTTGTATGATTTAGGTAACATTGAGAAATTAAAAGGTTTGAAATCTGGAAATCTGGATGCTTTGTACGGAAGTGAGGCCCTCTATTTATAGACGCGGCCAGAACCCTACGTGACGTACCCCTGCGTGCCAGGCCCTGCGCGATGTGCACTTGCGCGCCGCCCTCTACGCCATCAAGACTTGTGCACCACCTTTCCTTAGGTTTTCTTCTTTTCCTCAAATTCACATCCTCATTTCTTTCGGATCCAACTCTGAGGGGGGGGGGGGGACTTTTGTTGATGCTCATTTTTTGTCACAGAGTCCAAAGGAATGTAACGGGAAATGACTTAGCAGAAATTGATCCATCCTTTGAAGAAAATGTCAAAAATTGACAAAGGCATGAACAAGGGATCAAAAGCGCATGTGCTGCGTAAGTTCTATCACTCTCATGCAAGCCCACTTGCGCGACGCCTAGTGGTCGCACAAGTGACTTACGCGACCTAAGTGGTAACCACATGGGGTCTTCTCCTGCCTATAAATAAACCCTGTGGGCCCCCCATTCAGAGAGGATTTTTTTTCCAGAAACTCAGATTTGAGCTCCTGACGCCCTAGTCTCTTCTCAAAGATTCTGAAACACTTCTAAGGTAATTTCTTACCTAGAATGGAAGATCTAAAGAGGGGAAGGAAGGCCTAAGTGTTGAAACTCATAAACACATGTGCGCCTGAGTGGCCAGCCCTTAAGGGAAAAGGTCCACACTTGCGCGCCGCCTTACTCCTTCAATAGATCTTGCGTGCCCTTCTTCTGGAAGAACCTCAAGAGGATTCTAGAGGATTTACTCAAGAGTTTCTCAAGTATTACTCTACTGGTTAACCATCGCGCAAGTACCCCATATGTCACGCAGGAATACCTGCGCGACCAGGACTTGTGTGCCCATGCAGTACCTGCGCGCCTGCCAGGACTTGCGCGCCCCAACCTTTTTGGGTGCCCTTCTTTCCCATTTCACGCCTCTTAAGACATTCCACCTTTCCTATTCAAGATTCAGTCTTCAAGACACTCTTCAAAGCCATTTACGGCATGATTTCTTGATTTCACATCCTTATCTGAAAGGAATTCTGTGGAATATCTCTCAAAACCTAGTTATTTACACATCTTTATGTCACTAAAGATTGAGATTTCATTCATTCAACCTCATCCTTTAAGATGAGATAATCCTTAACCTGGGTCTCCTTTTCAGGAATAATCCCCAATCATAAGTCCTCTAATATGGGCATCCTCTTTATGAGTAAGCCCCAAGTCCTCTAATATGGTCATCCTCCATAGGAGTAAGCCCCAACCATAATTCTCTTAACCTGGGTCTCATTTTCAGGAGTAAGCCCCAATCTCAAATATGGTCATCCTCCTTAGGAGTAAGCCCCAAGTCCCTTAATTTTTCAAATCTCTTAACCTAGGTCTCCTTTTAAAGAGTAATTCCCAGTCATAATTCTTAACTTGGGAATCCTCCTTAGGAGTAAGCCCCAATTCTTAATGTCCCCAAATCTGGGAATCCTCCTTAAGAGTAAGCCCCAATCCCATAATTTGGGCATCCTCCTTAGGAGTAAGCCCCAAACCATAATTCCCTTAACCTGGGCCTCCTATTAAAGAATATTCCCCAGTCATAATCCTTAACCTGGGCCTCTTTTTTCAGGAGTAATCCCCAGTCTTAATTTCTCTTAATCAGTCCTAATTTACCTTTGATCTAGGATTGCTTTTCAGGAGTAAAACCCAATCATAAGTACTCTCATAATTTTTACCTCCTTTTCTGGAGTAAGCCCCAAGTTAGAGTATTCAAATCTCCAAGAAGCACATATACCTTTAAGGACCCTGTTCCTGGATTTCTTCCCTAAAATAAATCGTAATCTTCATTTATCTGGGAAGTCATACATACATAAGTACCACATTATTTCTTATGATTGCATCTTTCATGGAACAATTGTCTAATTTTTACCAACACCTCTTGTTTCTCACACGAAGCATGACTCACGTGAGCTTAGAGTGTAAAAGTAATTGTGACATCCTCCTTTGAGCCATCAATCATAAACATCATACTCCCTTACTCGAACTACGTGGGTTCTGATTCCTTTTATAAAAACAAAGGATACGTAGGTAGCCCATCTGCGGGTACGATCCCAACTCTGAAATAATATATGTCCTTCTGAATGACAATAAACTTCAAGTTCCTCACTGAATGGCGTAAAACTAGTATGGTTATCATAATAACCAATAGATTTCTATATAATGTGTCGAAGGATACCATTGACCAAGAATCTCTAACAAATACAGATGATTGTTTATCGATGAAGAACCTCGAATACATATAAAAGATTCTCTAAAACTCATTCATATTAATCATTGATTGTCAAATCTGAAGGAAACTCATTTTATAGTTGGTAATGTAATAAGGATTCACAAACATAACATAAATCTATAAAGAGAGTCCCAGAGTAGACAATAATTCCCCTCAAAAAGGTTTGATGAGTCCGACCTCCCATCCTCTCGACCAATGCCAATTCCTAAACCACATCAGTCCACAAACTAATGAGCAACTACCTCTGGAAAGTAGGTCCGAATGGATGTCGAATGATTGGATGTTTCCGGTTCTACGAACAAACCCGTTAGAAACCGATCAGAATGTTTGAACCTCCCATCAAGGCAGTTATCCCTGGATTCCGAGAGAAACAAGGGAATGCGAGGAATTGGGTGACATACCATGGTAACAACACCTATCATTGGAAACATTTTTGGAGGACATCAAAAGATTTATCTATGAATCTCATAGGACTACTCCAATCTTGGGTGTTATATCCGGAGGTTGTCACATGACTTATTGGACATGTCCATGGTACATCACATGATCCAAATGGCATGTTGGGGGGGGGGGGGTCCTGAATCGGGAGGCCTACCCTCGTGTATTCACATGATTTGGGTAGGTTATGAAAAGCACATAAATATTATTTTATCTGTCTCTCCATAATCCTTCTTTCATTTTTAGTATTCTTCTATCCTTTATTACATATGTTACTCAAGGTTTGCCGAGCGTTATCTTATTTTAGGTTTCTCATGATCCCATAGACATGTGGGGACTCTTTTTCATAATATGGATAACATTATTAAAGTCCATTTCATGATATATAGAGTGACCATATAAATCACATATTATTTCTTGGTGATCCCTTAGGTCATTACCTAGATTTTACTAGGAAGAAGACATTTACGATCCTATGACTTACTGCTATGAGAATCATTTTCTCATGCTCCCATGTAGTAGCCACTACTATGTGAATTTTTTATGGGGGAGGGGTTATTTATATGCCTCAATGAAGAGTTTAAAAACAACCTTTCACAATTTTCATCTCACAAATATGAGCTGGTGTCGGTGGATGAATTTATGTATCATGTAATTCATATTATCATACCATGGGTGATCAATTATGTTGCATGATAAAAATGACCACAAGATTGTTATTCCATCTCCATATTTATTGGAACCCATATAATAAAAGATATTTATCCTAAATATGATAACATGTATAATATCTTTCACATCGTCAGGTGACAGGTCTAGAAGACATTGCAAGATCAGGATTCTTGTGGGAAGGCTCTCATGTGATAAAAGATAACTTTTCTGGTTTCATTCATGAGACAAAGTTGAATTGTCAAGGGGGACTCCACAAGATCAGGTTGACATGATTAGGGGTCTTTACATGATCAAGGGTGATTGCTGGGTTGTATAAACCATTAAACATTAAGATCAACATACCTTTCCTTTGCGATAAGATTCTGCATTTTCCCTTTTTATTTGCTCCCTTATTTTATAAAGAAAAGAGATCTTATGACATTGTGAAAGAATTTTTGGGGAAAATAAAAATCCTTCTCTATAATTAATTACATGATCAATGATAAATCATGTGATTATGCACATGTTTTTTCATATAAAACCCCTCTGCTTGTCTGTGGAGCACCACAGAATCCTATTCTTGAAATGATGTTTCTGAGGTCCATCACATGATTAAGGTGACATAAAACATGATTTTATGAAATAAGGCCGACATATATATGGGGGATTTATGAGGTCTTGCAGATCATATGATCACATCACATAGAGATCAATGTAATTCTCCTTTGCATGAGGCTTCTTACTTTATCCACCTGTATTTTATAAGGTGTATTGGATGGTTTCTAGGAATTCGTTGATTGATATGTTGAATGATTCAAAAGAACTTACCTGGAAGCCTCCATATGATCATCAGTGTTTTCCAGGATGCCTTCTTATGAATAGAAGAGATTTCCAAGGGGGATTCATGTCATTGTAATTAGATCATACACTGAGCATGATCAATTTACATGACCTTCCAAAGTTCATGTGATCGTGAGTACTTCTGAAGGTTACATGATCCATGGAATTCATCCACCTTACCTTCCTTTGTTTTATGTAGAAAATAATACCCATGATTTAGGTATTTATTCCATTATATAATATCAATGATCATTTGGTCGATGTCAAAAATTCCCCCCCCCCTCAGGAGTGTCATCCTCAAGGATATAGACTTAGTTCTAAGGAGAGTAGACACCCGCCTTAAACTTGGAGGCTTCCGTGAACCAGTGTCTCAGGTGAAATTTGGACCTTCAAGTAACCTTTGTAATTAAACATAGCATCCTAAAAATAGGGTGGAAAGTACAAAATCATTTCATTGGTGACATCAAATCTATATATCTCTTGTGATTTCTTCCATAACTCAAGTCTTTAGTTCCATGGTTGTTTTGCATGCTTTGTAGGATCTGCTTGCTTGGTCCCATGATCACTCAATCATTATGTTGTTCATGTGACCATATCATAGTCATATGATGGAATGTTTCATAAAACAATATGATATCACAAGATATTATTTTCCTAGATAATTTCTATCCAAACACTCATGTGTGGGGTGAATTGTGTTTCTAAAAATTTTCATTACAAAAAGCCTCCCTCTTCTTGTACTATAATTCAAATATTTCTCATTAATAATGATAGGTAGTAGAAATTAAAACAAAAAGTAAATAAGATCAAATATAGGATATTTATTTTCATTAGGGGAACAAAAATAACCTCATACACTCCACTAACATTCTATTCCATGAGTTTTGTGATTTTCATTATAACAACCCTTTTACTGGGAGATCCCGGCTGAGTACAAGCAACTTTCACTTAGTAAAAATATAAAAAATATTACAAACAACATCTCCCTTTATAAGAACTATCCTTGGTATCAACACAAACTCTTTAAATGAGTGTAAAAAAATAATGAATAAACATTTTAAGATATAGTTGCAACATACATCTTTAAGTAGAAACTGATAGTAGCTTAAGATTTTTCCTGAGAGTAAAATAGTCTTAATGGTATAACTCAGGATCGTCATTAGTAAAATTGATAGAACATGTTAGAACAACACAAGTGTTAATTATTGATCTTTTATATATATAATAATTCAGATTATTTGTATAAATGTATGTATGTGTATCTATGTATGTATAACTCTCTTCTTCTTCTTATTCTTCATGCATTGACCAACTATTCTTTTATATATCATTTTAAAATTACGTGTTAGATAATCCTAATGGTCAGATCATCCATGCACTGCAAGGATGATTAGATAGGAAATTCAGGATGTTCACATATTTCTTCTAAATATGGAAATTAATTTTTTTAGAATTTTTAGAAATCTTCCCATTCTCCAAATCTGTCCATTCATAGAAAAGCATCATAATGTGAAAATTGATTTTTCCTTTAATGGAAAATCCATTTTATCACACTCTATAAAATAATTAAATGAAATATCAAGATATTGGTAGGTTAATCTTGAAATTATTCAAATAGATAATTCTTTGTAAGATATTCTACTTGAAGTATTGTTCATCATAAGAAAAATTTATGAGATACTCCGTAAGATAAAATTTTTCTACGAGATAAACCGTTTATAAGATAAACTAACTTCCTTATTGTGTAAGATAATTCTTTATCATATGTTAAATACATTGTTATGACACAACACTTATCTTCTTTAACATATTTTGGAATCCTTAAGATAATATTTTATGAATATCCTTTTTTAAGATAATTTATTCAAATATTTTCATTATAACTATATAATTTGATTTAGGAATTAAGAAACTCAACTATTCTTTTCTTAAGATAAGGTCATACATAGAAAGATAAAATTAAAACACATTCTGATTCTAATTATATAAAAGTTAATATTTGATCTTTAGAAAATAAAACACTATTTCATTGATATAATACTTCACTCAATGTAAGATAAACCTATTAAGAATATTATCTAAAACACTTAAGATAATGTTGTCAATATAAAAGAAGGATTTTTTAAATCATAAAAGCACATAAAAAAATATATGTTAGAGAGACACAATATGTACAAAAATACACTATGGTTGATGAGATTTTTGATTCATATGTGAGTAATATGGTTAATGAGACCTGTATTAGGTCATGCGATCTCGAATCCCTTCACGGTTCATGTGATTCACATTATGCTGTCAGATTCATGCACCTATTATGATGGGACTTTCTTATTGACTCATATATACTTATTCCTTCTATACCAATGCTTTCTATCTCCAGTATATCGTTCACTATAGTTATCTAGTGGGACATGATTTCTAAAAATTGTAATGCAGACCCTTGATATCACATGTACTCAAAAAACAAGGATTTAAAGAGTCTTCTTCCATGTTTACTTGAGAAGTATCCTTTTTGATACCAACTTCCAATGTATTGATTTATTCTATTGTACACTGTTGTAATTCCCTCACCTAACTACAACCTTAAGTCATGCTATTTGTTATATTCCTTGGATTGTGTTCAAGTGACAATTTCCAAAGGTAGTCAATTAAGAATGGTATTATACTAGGGGTTTTCCTATACATTAGAGAGCTCCCACTAGGGTCTGTAAATTTGACATTTTTTTACCATCCCATTTCAAAAAGTTGTTTGAACATGTTTTCCACCTCAATTAATAATCTGAGAAGTGGATGGATCTTTAAATCAGACCTTTGACATAGGTGAATTTTTTTTGATGATTGGTCATTTCCATTTTGTGTTAGACAGAGCTTCTCATAATTTTCCAAATAGATACACACTCTTTCCCTTTATGAGTTCATATGTATTTCATTGTTCATCATCAATCATTAACTATAACAGTTTATAGAACTAAATAACCATTGGTTCCCTTGAACTAATTCCATTCATCTACAACATAGTTAGGTAAGGATCACCATTTGTGATATTTACTCACTAAGAGGTATATCATCACCTGGGGAGATGTCTGATGAGTTCCTTCCTTCCGTAGTTGTCTAGAATGTCCCCATAAAAAACTATAGTCCTTGAAAAAGACATTATTATCATTATGAAAGTGAAGTTATGGGTGGATATTAATATATCATCACACATTTAATTTAAGGAATATATAAAAATCATTCTTTTCCATATAGAAGATCATCCTACCACTAAACGCCCTCACCATTTCCCTTCTAAAAGGATTACAATAGTGCATGATCCTATTGTGCAGTCATTGAGGAAGTAGATTATACCACATGGGGATACTAGGTGATACTGAATATATCCCCAATATATAGGCTAGTGGGTTTCTTATCCATGTTCTGAATGAATGGATTTTCCTAGCTAGGGATGCTTTCTTTGAAATTTGAGTGAAAAATATTATGATGAAATATCCATTAGCAGAGTGGTAGCTCCTTAATTTATCCATATGAAATCCTACTCACCTATACAATCTCTTGGGCCGAAATAAATAATGAAATTTTCCTTACATAATCAATGCCAATTTTTAGCTTTTATTTGGTGAGATATGAGATCATTTATGCTTATACAAATACCATAATAAATCTGACATCTTTTATGCCTCATTATGTTCATGGTTATTGAATATTTTAGGGGTTGTGCTGAGGTATCTATGCCATAAAAAGGATAATAACATGCTCAGTCAACAAAACTATTTCATCATCATGCCCTATTCCACACTGGTTGGGATAATTGTGGATAATGGCAGTGGCTCTCTTGATGAGTGTTCATATAAAATTGCTCTTCTGGATGTGTTTCTTTTGGTCCATGTAGTCGATTTGGTTATTTTCAAACCATATATACCCTATCAGTTTTCTCTCTAATTTTATTACATCCAAAGGGTTTCTCCTCTCTATTCATCTAGCATATAGGGAGAACAACATATCAAGATTATTTACCAATTTTAGATTATATTGGAATGAAAATACTCAAACACTGAGATTATCATGATTCCTATTAATGCTACATATTATTATCTTATGATTATGTATTGTGTTGTGTGGAAGCCTACTTGGGTGGTCTGTGGAATAGATTGGTCTATCAGGTTGAAAAACCATGTCCTTCACCAACCACCTTTTCTATAGCAATAATGGAGTTTATTAAAGATCCAAGAGTGATTTTCTAGAAGAATTATCATCCTAGAAATGAACATCTAGTTATTTTGGTAGAATTTGATAAGGAGTATATTCCTTCAATACAATTTATGGACAATGCATCTTTTGAGAGAAAAGAACACAAGAATTCCTCTATCTCTGAATAATAAACTCATCCTATAATTATTCTGTTTGATGTACCTAACCCAGTAATTTTAGAGGACCATAATTAATGAAATCTAATATAGAATAAGATTTACAATCTTATCACCATTACTACCTTGTAAATGTTTTGTGACCAAGAGAAATAGCTTTTCTAGCTCCTTCATAATTGGGGTGCGAGCAGAGTTTTCGGTCAGCCATTACATGATATCATGATGCAATTCATCATGATATAACAAGTGAGAATGGATTAAACATTTTTAGTGACGAAGTTTCTCTACCCCAGTCATTAAGGGAAGTGTTAGAGGTACTTTTGTAGAGTCATCACACACCATCTAAATTATTATCCAAAAGGACTATTAATTATGGAAATAAAAGAGTATAAAGCACACAATGTTTCTTTTTGATACAATATTTTGAAATCATTATCTTTATTAGAGAATAGTAAAAATGTATATGAATAGTTATATTCTTTTATCTTGACTCTTCCTCCTAAGGTGGATGAAGAGAAGGAAGGGTGAGGATCACTTTAGACTACCATTGATAATTCTTTCCAGACTCCGGATGATTTGGAAAATTCAGCTAATTTAATATTACTAGAGTATGATCACCAATTTTTTTATTATGGAATCCTAAGAGAGGCTCCAAAATATATATATTACACATTTTCATGTTATCAATGTACAAATATTCCTAACATTATATGTTATTTTATACTTTTTAATTATTCAAGTTGTGCAAGACTTTTCCTTAATCTGATGTTGCACATATCATCAACGATACAAATTATTTGTATGACATTAAGTAAATGTCAATGCCTAGATATTAATTTTCAAATCATAATATATTTTTCTCATTAAATGATCAAGAATTACCACCGATATAATACTTATCACTGATGAATCTACTAAATCACATAGTGACATTTTAAATTAATTATTTTAATTAATTTAATTATTTTTAGTATTTTTTTTTGATCATCGGTAGCTGGTGGTTTGAATCATAAATTTTTTGGAATCATGTTTATGGTTTTATGGTAGGCATCACAGTTGGGGGTAACCATGTGGTAAATATGCAGTGCCCGTGCGGGTGCCCTTGTGCATCTGTGTTGGGGAACATGACTTACACACAGTTTATTAAACCATGCGACAAGTGTAAAACTCTGCTATGTATGTGTGAAGTCTCAAGTGGTGTAGTTTTAGCACTACTTTCTAAACTGTACATCAGACCACAGGTAACCAGAAGTAACCCCTCCATTTACTAGTTGTTAAAATCAATAAATAAAATTAAATAATAATAATAATGCAAAGTGGGTGAAAAATAAAATAAAAAGGGGAATGACATAATAATAATAATAATAATAATATTTTTTTATTAAGAATATTATTATTATTATTATTATTATTATTATTATGAAAATTAAAATTGTTATTATTATTAGTAATTTATTTTAAAAGGTTGTTTTATTAAACCCTAATTCCCCGCTCTTTCTTTCATTCCCTTCCAGATACCCTCTTCTTCCCCCTCATATGCACAATGTGCCACACTATGTGCACACCGCCCCAACCAGTGCTACCCTCATCTACCCAGCATTCTCTCCAGCGCAACCCCCTCCAACGCCCTTTCTATCTCTGACACGACCCCCCTATAGTGCCCTCCTCCTCTCTGGCATGAAACCCCCCCTGCAGCGCCTCTCTCCCTCATGTGCGACCCCCATTGGTCGAGGGCATTCTCTACCACTCCACCCTCCCGTTTGATGAACTCATCTCCTTCCATCATGGTGTATGAGTTCCTCCGATAAGTCTTTATCCAATTTCCCTCAATTTCTAGGGTCTTCCATGTGGGCTTTCTCATTGGAGAAAACCTATTTTTTAGGGTTAATGTGAGAATCATTTTTCTTTGGTGTTAGGGTGTACATTTCTTTTTTTGGAATATTTAATTCTTTCCATTGTAGTTTTGTTATATTCACATTCCTTTAAGGTAGGCATTTCCATCCTTTTTCTTTCCAATGAAAACCAGTGGTGCTTGAATATCTTCAATTAATTTTTAAATGTGTTGAGCGCCTTGATAATACTCAAATTTAGTTTATTTTGATACTTTCCTATTGGTAGAAATTGATAAAAATTGGTTTTGAATTTATTATTCTATTTAAACCAATATTTTTCCCCCAATTGATGTGGAAATATTTTTATAAATTTCCAAACATGTTTCTCACCCCCATGGTTCCTTTGTTTAACCATCATTAGTGTTTTGGTGTTGTTAAGAATTGTTAAAATTGATTTTTATGATGATTATTAAATTTTCCAATGTGTTTATGCCTTTAATGTGTTTGTTTAATGCCCAATTTTGCCTCATTAAATTTTTATATATGGTCCACACCGTGATATTTTTTACGGTTAGCCTATTTTGGTGTCCTCATGGTAGTTGGATTCATTAGAAATTTCTTTTTAAATGACTTTCTGATTTGGCCTATGTATTTGTGCAACCATTTAGATTGATGAAAAGTCATGTGTTTTTTTAAAATATAATAGGGTGATTTTTGAAATGTTTAACCTTATTATGATTTGATAAAATTGTTGTTTTTTGAGTTGGAAGTATGAGTTTGTTTTGGTAATATTATAGATTGGTGGTTTTGGTAAATATTTTTAGAAAGGCTAGCATGGTTTTTAAAAAATGGTGTTGTGTATGCTTTTGCAACTAAATGTGATGGTTGGGATGTTTTGGAAATCAAGTAGTTTTTTTTAATTTTTTTTCAAAAAGAGGTTCTTTGTTACCTTGAGTGGGGAAATTGTATGTTGGCACATCCATGTGTGCACTACGTGCACACATCGATGTGGTCTAAAATGAAGATAGAACTTTAAAGTGGTGTTTTTATTTAAGCCTTGGTCCCTTAAATGGATCTTTGATATCTAAATAATTTTGGTTCTCTTGGATTATTCGTCAAGGTTTTTTTAAATGAAATATCAAATGGTATACCATTTTTGAACCTTCTAATTTTAGGATATACTATACCAAGTGTTTTGGAAATGGTTTGTAAATGTATTTGGATATGGAAACCCTTAGGTACCATTTTAAATTTCAAGGATAAAAGGGGTGTTTGGCATTGTATACAAGAATAATTGTTTTTAAATAGTTTAGATGCCTGGTAGAAAATTCAAAGTGTTTTATAAAATGGTGATGCTAATAATATGATATGATGGCCCGGTAGGCACTTTCGATGATGTGATGTATATATGCATATGTATATAGTGGGCATGACTATCTAGGATTTACCTTTATGGGTTATCGTATAGGTGATGTCCATGTTTGGGGTATCCAAGTGCAATGGCGGCATGTAAGGTGAGTCACACATGCGAGGTCCTCCAACTTACATAGATTACTGTTACCATGGGTTCCTGGGTGTGGTTTTGGGGATTGGGTGATAGTTTCTTACCATCCCCAATTAGATGTGTTGGTACCCCTTGGATCATAGATACGATATGTGGGATTTTCCATTGGAATGGTCAATCTATGGAGGCCAGTGGATGTTGACTAAGGGGAATCACCGTACGCCAATAGGTGGTTCCGAACCGAGTATATCTATGGGTCTTTTAGGGATGTTTAGGAAAGGCCATGGTTACTCTATTGTTTCGGGTTGTTTAATTTATGTAGCATTTAGTTTTTATCCTGCACTGTTTATTTATTTACAACACAACCAATTTTTCAAAATTTAGGTTTTGTGTTGGGATTTGGTTCTAAAAAGGTATAATTGTTTTGAAAATAATAGTGTGGCACGTAGTGGTTTAGAAAAAAGAGAAAATTTTTATTTATTTCTTAAAATGTGAAAAACATATTTTTATTACTATGTTTCAAACTAGTATTAATGGAATTTTATCAAAAATGAAAACTAAATAGAATTCCATGGTTTATCTTTGACATTCGTATTGATAATTTCAGTGCTCATGCCTTCTTTACCTTTCAGTTTCAGGTTATAGTTAGGGATTTCATTTATAGCGAGTGTGGTTCTGAGTTTTGTGGTGACCTATGAGGTCACACAAAGGTATGTACAATTTTATTTTCATTCTGCTATGAGTTTTAAATTTTATCTTTAGTCATTATTTATTTTTTATCTTTTTTGTCATGTTCCAGATCATTCCCAATGGTTTATCTTGATGCATGTCTCTAGTTTCCAACCCGTGGGGATTAGGAACGTCCATCGGTACATTCCATGGACCGGGTCAGGTGTCTGGTCAGTAGACATCCCAGGATGGTTCATGAAAAAATTGTATCAAAGGAGGCCCTTGTTATTTCAAGTGTCTATTAGTTGGAGATTAGGACTGTCGGGACTAGGGAGGTATGTACGAGAAGTGCACCATGAACACTTTCTCGTTCTAATCCTCGAGTTACAAGGTGTTGTCTAGGAATTGATTCTTCTGCCATTATTTTTTAATAAGGGATGACAACAGAGGTGAGATGCTGTGATGATGTGATTTGACATGGAGTGGTGACCCATGTGGAATCCACATTTATGGTTTAAGTCCCTCTTGGTGTTATGACATACTTAGGGCATGGCCCACAAACATGTCCCTGAGTTAGGCAAAGACTAAAGTCCCTCCTTCTGTTAGTTTGGTGTAGGCTATGCATTGTCTTGGATTTGGTTGGTTTAAGTGAATTTTTGATGATGAAAATGGTATTGAAATGGAAATTCATCTTTCTAATGGGTTTAAATTGGTAAAGTGGGTTTTAAAATTGAAAATGATATGCTTTGAAAATTTAGTTCTTATTTGGAATTGGTGAGTAAATGGATTGGTGAGACCCATGGTGTTCTTTATGAACAGTTTAACATGTGGGGGTATGTGTATAAAATGTGTTTGTTGGAATGTGTGGTTGGAAATAGACGGACATGCATGTGATGGTTCATAGGATTCCATGGGTGAGTTTTTGAATTTTAATGGTTTTAAAAAATTGGTTTCTCTTTGAGGAGTGGATTTCTCTGGTGAAAATTGGGTTTTGTTTGGAAACCATCATTAATTCAAGGTGAAATTGAAAAGGGAATTGATTTTTTAAATTGAAATTAGGTTTTAAAAGGGGTTTTTGGTATTTAAAAAAATGTCCCTAGAAGAAGGATGTTTTGAGATTTAAAAGAAAAGGGTGGATTTTGAAAGGAGATGTGTTGGTTATGTTTGTATGTATTTGGATTATCATTCTATTACTTTGGATGGGTATATTCTTCCCAATTATATTTCATATTGATGTTGGATTTGGTTTTATGTTTCTTATGTTGTTCAGAAAATGCAACCGATAATGGTTTCCAAGATTATTAAAGAGTCACACCCAGTTTTTGGTTCTTCTCAAAATGTTGTCTGTCCTTTATGGTGATCGTGCCCTATTAGAGGTAGCGGAGTTACTTTTAGTGGTAGATATTATCTTTAGGGTATTGGGAACTCCCAAATATATCATAGTGTGTGATGTTTTGGGTCTGTTCGAAGGTCCATCTCTAGATGACTGGGAGTTGTTCACCCCACCATCATTTCATGTCAGGATAATGTGGGATGTTTTTAACTCTCTATTCACCCGTGGTTCATACATTAAGAGGTGAAGATGAAGAAATGGGAAGAGATCAGGGTTATTCAACAAAGCCAACAATTGGTTATGGACAACATTGAAAACTTTAAGGAACTGATTTCATTTTCTCTTGATGAAGCATCACAAGATTTCATAAATACTTCTCTCTTCATTAGGGATCTTTATACAAAGATCTAGGAGAGAGTCCTCTCTTATAAGGACCATCATTTTGAGAAGTTGGTATATGAATCATTCATAGATTAGTTGGTCTGTGTCGCATTTGAGGATGGTAATATGGTTCCCTTTTCTACTCATGAAGGTTCCGCATCTAGAGAGAAGTATAATCTGAACAAACTTACTTCTAAGGATTCTCCTTTAATGGTTTTAGTTTATGGTTCGTCAGATTATCCCAATGTGTGGCACCAATGTGGCCGGTTTGGGCACTCAAATCCGTCATGTCACATCCCTCAGAATACATGTCATCTATTCAGCTGTTAGCGTCATCAATATATGTTTTTTCGGAATCATCTCTTGAAAATGATGTATTAACTAGAGGATTCTAAATCCTGACTATAAGGCAGAATATGCTTCGGCCATCAAATCCCCAATCAATGGTATCAGGTTGAAGCTCTCCTCGAGTGATGAGTTTCCCAGGTGTGTGAAGCCTCGGTCCGGGATTTGTGTTCTATTTTCAGATTTGAACATTTAAAGTATTTTCATTTTTTTCAGCTGTTAATGTTCTTACATCCTTATAAGTTCATAATTTCATTTTGAACATATGATGGACTTGTTCTATTTCAATCTAAGTAGTTACATCCATTTGTGTTTTACTTTTTTAATCGTTTATTTTTCTTTTAGTGTTTTTACACCTTATATAGATTGGTTTTTTGTTGGGAGTTCCCATGTTTGTCCCCCTCTATGGGGTGGTATGTTTGGGTTTTAATTTTCATACTATAAGAATCCTCATTTTTGGGATAACCCTCTCATTTTATCCACTTTTTTGGGTTATGGTTTCTTCTGGGTTGGTTGGGAGTGACTTGTGGAGTAAAAGGTGACCCTGAGGTTCTTAGTTTCTCTTGGTTCTTTCTAGGCATGCATTTGAGTTTTGGTAATCTTTGGTCCTGGTGACTTGCTAGGGGAAGAAAGTGTTTGGGGTGGGGAGAATTATCCCACCCCAACCATTAAAATTAATAATTTAAATTATTTTTAGTCTTCAATTTGAGCTTCAGTAGCTGCTGGGTCGAATCATAAAATATTTTGGATGTCTTTTTATGGTCACAAGGCTAGCCTATATGGTTGGGCGTAATTGTGTGGTGCCCGTGTGGGTGCCTAGGTGGGTCTGATTTGGGGAACTCAACATGAACATGGTTTATTAAACCGTGCGATAGGTGTGTGAGTCGGCTCTGTAAGTGGGAAGTGCTGAGTGGCGCAATTTGAGCACAACTTGTTCAACCGTGTGTCAGGATGTAGGTAACCATTTTTGGACCATGATGTTTCCTAGTTTTTGAAATGAATATATTAAATTAAATGAAAAAATAATAATAAATCAAAATGATAGAAAAGTGAAATAATAAGGGAAATTCTTTAATAATAATAATAATAATATTATTATTTTAGTTATTAAGAAAATTATTAAGAAAATTATTATTATTATTAAAAAAATTAAAATTAATATTATTTTTATTATTATTATTAATTTTATTAGTAATTTATTTTAGTAGGATTTTTATGAATCTCTAACTTCCTCCTAGCTATCCTTCTCCCTTCCCTTCCATGCACCCTCTTCCCCCCTCACCGATGTAGTGTGCCCCACCTTGTGCACACTACCCATTGCCGGTGCCACCCAACTATGGCCGACGTTCTCTCTAGCGTGACCTCACTTTGGCACCATCTGCTTCTCTAGTGTGACCTCTCTACGTAATGCCTCTCTCGCTCATGTGTGACTCCCACTAGCCAAGGGCCTTCGCCGCCACTTCTCCCTTCACTCTGGTGGCCTTTTCTCATTCTGTCATGGTGCACGATTTCCTCCAGTAAGTCTCCAAGATTCTCCATGGATTTATAGGGTTTTCTATGTGGGGTTTTACATTGGATGAACCCTAGATGTTAGGGTTGATGTATGAGTTGTTTTTCTTGGGTGTTTGGGTGTGTACATCCTTCTTTGAAGTGTATTTTTCCTACCGTTGAAGTTTTATCGCGTTCGAATGCCTTTGAGGTGTGTGTTTACATCATTTTTATTTCTAGTGCAAAATAGTGGTGCTTAAATATGTTTAATTAATGTTTAAATGTGCTGCGCAGCTTGATTATACTCATTGTTAGTTTATTTTGGTACTTTATTGTTGGTAGAAATTTTTAAAAATTGGTTTTGAAGTCATTAATCTATTCATACTATGTTTTTGCACACCAAATTATGTTGATAATTTTTTTATAAAATCTTGAACATGTTTCACACCCCCATGGCGCCTTTTTATTAACTTGTTGGAGTGTTTTAGTGTTTTTAAAAATTTTAAACCTAGTTTTTAGGGAGATTCTTCAATTTTTCACATGTATTGGTAAATTTAAAGTGTTTTATTAATTCAAACTTTTATCTGAAAAAAATTTTATATATGTTTTTAACATTGCTAATGCATATGGTTATACTATTGTGGTGTTTTCATGGTATTTGGATTTATTAAAAATTTCATTCAAAATAAATTTTTGATTTTGAATATGTATTTGTGCACCAATTGAGTTGGATGAAGTGTCAAGTGTTCTTTAAGAAAAGAATTGGGTAATTTTTGAAATTTTTAACCTTATTGTGTTTCGACAAATTTTTTGGTTTTTGATTAGGCAGTATGTGTGTGTTTTGGTAATTTTTTATCTCAGTGGTTGTGGTAAAGTATTTTGGAAAGGCCCAAATGGTTTTTAGAAAACGTGTTTTTATGCTTTTGAAACTAAATGGAATGGTTGAGTTGTTTTATAAAGAAATTAGTGTTTTTTAAAATAATTTCAAAAAGGGTTTCTTGGTTACCTATAGTGGAGAAATTGGATATTGGCACATGCATGGGTGCACTAGCTGCAGAGATGGACGTTTCCGCAAATGAAGATAGAACTTTAAAGTGGTCTTTTTCCATAATGCTTGGTAACCCTAACGGCTCTTTTATTTTTAAATAATATTGGTTTTGTTGGATGATTTATAAAAGTGGTTTTAAATGAAATCTCAAATGGTTTTCCCATTTGTACCCTTCAATGTTTAGGATATTCTTGACCCTGGGTTTTAGAAATGGTTCATAAATGTATTTGGATTCGGAAACTCTGAGGACCCATTTGCAATTTCAAGCATAAAAGGGGTGTTTGGAATTTTATAAAAGAAAATTGGTTTTTAAATAGTTTGAATGCCCGATTGGAAATTCAAAGTGTTTTATAAAATGGTTTTGATATTTATATGATATGCTAACATGGTTTTCTCTTTCGATGGAGTGATTCATATATTTATATATATATATATATATATATAGTGTACACCCCTATCTAAGATTTCCCTTTATGGGTTATTGTATAGGTGATGCCCGTGTTTGGGGTAGGCAAGTATAGTGGCGGCAGGTAAGGTGAGTCGTGCCTGTGAGGGCCTCCCACTTACATAGTTCACTATTACAATGAGTTCTTGAGCGTCTTTTAGGGGATTGAGTGATAGTTGCTGACCAACCCCGAATAGATGGGTTGGTACCCACTGGATTATAGTTTGGCTAGTTGGTATGTGCCATTGGATTGGTCAGTTTTGGGTGGTAAGTGGTTATTGACTGAGGGGCTTCACTATACACTGACAGGTGATTTCGAACCGAGTATATGCAAGGGTCTTCTAGGGATGTTTAGGAATGCCCAATGATACTCTATTGTTTGTTTTTGTTTAATTTATATTTCATTTAGTTTTTATCCTTCACTATTTATTTATTTAAAACATTACATGTTTTTGACTATTTTGGTTTTCGTTAGGAGATGGTTTTGAAAAGTTAGACTTGTTTTTAAAATAAAGTTGTTTTGTGTAGTGTTTTAGAAAAAAGGGAAAAGTGTATTTGTTTATTAAATTGTGAAAACCATATTTTTATAATTTTATTTCAAACTAGTGTTAATGGAATGTTTTTTGAAAATGAAAATACATGGAATTCCATGGTTTATCTTTTTCATTCCTACTAAGAATTTTGGTGCTCATGCCTGCATTATCTTTTAATTTCATGTTTTAGTTTTGGAACTCTCTTGCAGTGAGTGTGGTTTCTAGTTTGGTGGTGACCTATGAGGTGACACGATGGTATGTATAGTTTTATTTTCTTTCCGCTATAAGTTTTAAATTTTATTGTCAGTCTTTATTTAATTGTTTATCTTTTTTGAATGGGCCAAATCATTCTGAAAAGCTTAATATTGATCCCCAGAAATAGTTACCAGACCGTGGGGATCAAAAAATCCCTTCGGTCTATCCCAAAGACCGGTTTGGGTGTGGGGTCAGCTGACATCCCATTTTGGTTCATGAAATACTATAGTTATCTTGGGATCACCTGATTTAAATGGATAATTAGGGGAAAATATATGTCTCATAGGAAGAATGCTCTATCTTTGGATGAAGTTAGTATGCTTTGGAAGCATAGATTTATTTCTTCTAGAAACAAATTATGATCCCTAAAGTTTTATATTTTATTATTTTATATTTCTGTAATTATTTCCTAATATCTATACAGGATAAGGCCAAGAGAGCATCGAATCGTATTTTTATCATGCCTCCCTCTTATGGGTTTCTATCCAGATAGGTTTTATGACTTTTATATTTTATGTGTGATTAATATAGCCAAGATAATTCAATGTGCATGCCTAGAAAGCAGAGAATTAAATTATTCATAGGAATCCCTTTTTAGGTTTTCAACCTTGTGAGCATTGTGTGCCATTCAATTGGCTATTTTAAGTTCATGGAAACTAGACAATCTATGTGTTGTAGTTTAGGGACTAATAGATCTGACCATATTCTATTGGTAGTTTAGAGTATTCTAGATCATACATTCTATTATAATTGTTTAGAAATTTCTATATTAGAATCTCTATTACTGGTAATATACAATTCATGGAGTAATATTCTCAATTCATTTTTTTGTAATTCATTATGAAAAAATGTGAATAATTTTAACATCATGGAGTATGCCGTGTAGTTAAACGTCCTGCAATAATTCCATAAATATTTTATGTAGTTAAAAATCATTCTACTAAGACAAAAGTATTCTATGCAATTTAAAGTCTTTTTTCTAGGAAAAAAGTATGGTCTTCAATTTAAGTTTTTACTACTAGGACATGACTGATGAATATATATAACGGAGTAGACATTCCCGGGATAACCCAAAAGACCCTAAGGTTTTGACATATTTCATGGTCTTTCCAAGGACCAATATGATTGGAGTTTCTATCTTACATAGAGTATGTTCCTCTGGTTAGTAGGTCAAAGCCCTTATGGATCAATAACATGGTCAAACATTGGATTCCCCAATAATTTCCACAGGCCATGAAATTTTTTGTGATGGTATTGGTGTATGAAACAATATTATGGAATCTGGGTCCTCCTAGATAATTTTAAAATGGGTTGATTCCAAAATTTTGAGTCAATGAATATAGAATGTAAGAGAGATACGAGGTATAACCTGAAACACCCTAATGTGTTCAGTTCTACCTTGGGTTTTATAGTTTTCATGAGTATTAGAGTTCCATTCCAATAATGAGGAGATTCCTCTAGTTGGTTGGTCAAAGACCATATGAATCAATAGAATGGTCAAATAGAGGTTTCCCCACTCCATCCAAAGGGTAATAAAATACATGTTAAGGTTTTTAAGAAAATGATATTGGGTGTGGATCAATTAACCATCTAGTAATGGTTCTAGAATGTTAGGTAAGTTTATTGTTTTGGATCAGATGATTGGATCCTACACCATGTGGTCTCGAGTAACATGGTTTGGACCATTGAAATATTTATGAATGGATTGTCTCATTCCTCATTTGTGAAATTGTATGAAACATAGTGATGTAACATTGAGTATGTCGAATCTACCTGAATAGTTTGGTTATAGAAATTTTAAATCATTGTCCAAAGTTATTGGGATATGAGGGTGGTATGGGTAAATCATGCCATGGATGGACTATAACACCCATAAGGTGTTGGGTTCTTCTATGACGATGTCCATATCATAAGGATTATAAATTCATTCATTCAGGGCCATGATGCTTCTAGTTGGTAGTTCAGATCCCTTATGTGTTGATATCATGGTCAAACAGAGAGTTCTATTTTCATTAACAAGGGGATTGGAAGATTGAAAAAACTTGAGGTGATCAAAAAATTAATTATTAATTATAGAAATCCTAATATAACATAAGGGTTTAAACACTCTAAAAGTCGTGTCACCTCCTTTTGAAAACGTTATCATAGTGAGGAGATGTAAAAAATTATTATTTTAAGTTTTTTCTATTCCAAGGGGTCAATTGAGCATGAATTGGATTCTAATAGGGTTATAAAGTGGGACCTGTACGATTTACGCCTTATACATTTATGCTCTATCTTTTTCCTAAAATCTGGAGATAAAGAGTTTAGTGAGAAGAGACACAACTTTTAATCTGAACACCATTAACTAGTTCTAAACCCTAAAGGTTTTGTGTCCCTTTTACTAGAATTTTAGAGTATTTATATTTGGATCATGAATAGATAAAGTTAATGGATGTACAACTTTGACCAATGTGAACACAATTTAAATTCATGCTATACATGGACCTGGTAGGCAAAGAATGTTACACAGTAACCTAATTTGGATACCCAATGTCTAGATTACTTGAATAACCTTTTGATAAAAAGATGAAAATGTTTTAAGTTGTGTCTCAAGGTTCTTAGGCCATAATTAATGATATGGTACAATAATTCTGAAGATATCCCAAACCACCCTTAGGTGCTAAGTCCTTCCATGGTGACTTTAGGATCACAAGGATTAGAAAAAAATTCATATAAGGATGAAATTTATCTGGTTAGTAGTTTAAATAATTTATGAATCACTAATAAGGTAAAATAGAGAGATATGTTTTCTATTCCGAGGTTCAGGAATGGTTTTTAGTAACACAAGGTACAGAATACATGAATTGTGATTTATGGGCTGAGGGGATTCAAAGATAATGGAAGCACCCCCAACATCAATTTACTAGTTCAAGGATATTCTAGTTCTTTGATAAGGAAAGATGATAGGTCATAGCCAATACATATTATCATCATATAGTAGAGACATATCTATCATGTAGTTTAACATCACATGACAAGGATATTTTACTTATAGTTTAACATCTTGTAGTAAGGATTTTTTTTACTTTCCTTATATTTTAATGTTATATGGTAAGGATATGGGAACCAATGGGAAAATTATGGAAGATATCCTTGGGGACACTTTGCACTGGTCAAGGAATTTAGATGAAGGGAGTGTCTTTTATCAATGTAGAGGATTATTAGTGGGTACCCATATTCTAGATACCTTCTTGTACAAATTTATTATGTGTGCAATCAATCCATATGTTGAACTGAATTGTTCATAAGAGGAATGAGCATATATGAATCATCGCTCTATAGAAATTAGTATATGATACTTTTATAGTATATCTAATGTGAGGAAATATTATCATGCAGTTTAACATATTATGACCAGGACATGGTTACCAACCTAAGGTTCATCTTAGTTGAATTAGCCAAAGTAAATTTCAAGGTTCCAAAATATCATGCGAGACATGATTTATGTGAGAAATAAGTAAAAAATGGGATGTCAACTTAGCCACGCAAGAGTGGTTATCAGATTTTTCACATCATAGGTCCATCCCATATGTAGTTAGTAGTGAATTTTTATTTTTCTTATATATTATAGATGAATCTATGATTAGAGATCCAGGTGTCACTTTGTATCCTACAATAATAAGAATAAAATCACACAAAATTATTGAAGGGGAAACTCTCCATATTGTCCTAACCCAAATAGAGAGCGTGGAATTTTTCTCATTGATTAGTGTAGATGGACCAGAAATTGGATATCCGAGCATCACTATGTATCTTGTAATGACATGAATCATTACATAAATAGTTCTTTAATGGGAAACTCTCTATACAGGTTTCACACCTACACAAAAAGGGTATTTTTACAATTTATTTTTTTAGATAGACCCATGATTAGATATCCAGGAATTACTATGTATCCTATGATTAGAAAAATCAATCCACAAATAGTTCTTAAATTATGGTGCATTAGGATATCAACACTGAGGATAGTGGTCATCTTTAGTGAGGTCGACAGTAATGGGTAGTTTTATGTCATGCTAGGGACATCAACCATGAAGTTTAATGTCATGTAGAAAGGACTCATGTGATTCTTTTTAAGGTCTCACACATTTGATCATTCTGAACCTATCATGAACTTAAATTTAATGTTCCTGAAAGAATCCCTTAAAAATTACTAATCCCACACAAGCTATGACATGTGTGATAAACATGGAATGAAAAAGGTTTCTCTCACCACATAGAGGAAATCATAGGAAATGACATGGTCATTATGTATCATGTGGTGGTTAGTCCAAGATATGGGATCTAGGTATCCCTATGTATCTCATTTGAGTGAGAATAAAGCCGTACATATTCCTTGAAAATATTTCAGTTTAATGTCATGTAGAAAGGGCATTAACAATGCAGGTAAACATCATGGAGTAAGGAAACATGTTACCCTACATGAAACTAAAATCATGAACATTTTCGCACAGTTTGA
The DNA here is from genome assembly GCA_963277665.1 of Viscum album. Taxonomy (NCBI): domain Eukaryota; kingdom Viridiplantae; phylum Streptophyta; class Magnoliopsida; order Santalales; family Viscaceae; genus Viscum; species Viscum album. The sequence continues at coordinate 1,871,982,197 of OY728150.1, read as the reverse complement.
TATCTTGTGACTGTGATATATATATTATGATTGGACCCAGAATTTGGGATATGGGAATCAATACATATATTGTTATTATAGGAATCATGCCACACATAGTTCATGTATATAAATATTCCCTATTCAGAATTGACTCTCACACAGGAATGTGGTAATTAATATTTCATTGTCATAGATCAATCTCATGTGTAGAGAATCATTGGTGCGATGGTTATTATCATATAGTTTAATTCCATGTGGGAAGGATGAATTATGTGCAATTTATCTTTATATGGTAAGTTCATATCATGTAGTTTGACATCATGCGACTAGGATGAAATACACTGTGTAGTTTAATGTCTTCATACTAGGACCTATTTTATAAAGTTTGACATCATGTGGTCCATAAGCCTTCTATATATTTAATTTTTTATATCCAGGATGTGTTTTTTTTCTGTTTAACATCACTTGGGTAAGATGAATACTATATAGTTTAACATCAAGTGGTTTGGATGTTCTCCTTACAATTTAACATCATGTGGTCAAGACATATTCTGTACAGTTTAACATATTGTTGTCAGGATGTATCTTGTACAATTTAAAGTCATATGCTCAAGATGCCTTCCAAACAGTTTAACATGACGTGTTTATAATGTGATCCATATAGTTTAAAATCATGTGATTAGAACATTTTCCCTAAATTTTAACATTATGTGGTTTGGATGTGTTTTGTATAGTTTAACATCATGTGGTGTGGGTGTCTTCTGTTTAACATCTTGTGTCCAGGACATGTTCTGTACAGGTTAATTCAATGTGTTTAGGACATCATCCATATATTTAAACATAATTTGGTTAGGATATATTCCATATAGTTCAACATCATGTTGTTAGGACATATTAAGAAAAATCACATTATTGGGGGATGCGAAATGTTCCCAATCCATTGAGGCTAGTGAGTAAGATCCATTACAACAAACCTTATTTATGATATAAGGATCTTCCCATTTTGGTTCCATCATTGGATGCTTCTTTTCGTATATCATGTGGATTATATGATCCAATTCGAGTTCTTCTTTAATGAAAAAGTGGAGGAAAACTTTTTCATAAGGAGCATCTGATCTGATTTTTATGGGATTAAACATTGTGCTGTGTACACAACCTTTTCTAATCGAGCTGTTATAATTCATCTGGACGCTTTTACAACTAATAATCATCTAAGATATGTCCATAGATATCTATTAGAAGCAAGGGTAACCAGAATTCTATAGAAACCACCTCCTCAGTTCTATACACTAATGAATATGGATTTGCGTGTGTATCAATGCGTGTGGTGGTATGGTAGGCTGATTAAGCATGGGGTATCTATTGTAGAAGAGACTTATTGTCCATATTCAATATCATATGGAATATATTTTATAGATACTTATTGATGGACTCTATTTTTCGACTTACCTCTGCATGATACAAGGATGAATGGTTGGATTCGATGTTGTCTTCTTTGTATAATTTCATAAACTCAGTATAACAGAAGTTGGTGTCTTTGTTTATAAGTATTGTGTGAGGGACTGCTAATTTATTTGATGATACTGGACTTCATGAAGATAATGATATTCTTCAACATAACATCGTTGAGAGGAATTTCCTCATCCTATTTTGAAATGATGTTGGTATTAGTAATGATGTACTAAAACTACATAGCTATAGATGGGGATGTATCCCCATAACATTTTTTCCCCACACAAAAAACATTCAGTAATATTTAACTACACGTAGAAATTCTAGGGGTTAATAAAGTGAAGTTTTTAGGAATATAGCTTTCATGATATTTCTTGGTTAATTCCAAAAAATCCTATATCATTGTTTTCTAGAAGTGACCAAGGTTCTTTATTTGGTGGGAGAGCTTGGTCCTAGACGGATGAGCAACACATAAGCCTATATGGACTTATTCCATCATGGAAGGAATCTCTCTTTTTTTCTATGAATACGAGGATCATTCAATAAAATACTCTCTTATAGAGTCATTTTGTTCTCATTTGACTCATCATGAATAGTTATGTTCAATACTCAGCACAAAATCTATTCCCTTCAACCTCGGTATAAATGGAGGATCCCATTTTGGTGATAATAAAATATGGGCACCATCAATCCTAGTTTGGATATTAGTTCCCCACAATCTCAAGAAGTGTTGATATAATTGATCTCATCCATGTCACAAAAAATGATCAATGAGACCATCCTTTAGTGTGTGATGCAGAAGACCACCTCTTCCTAATCATTGTTGTCTAGAACTATGGCTGCATTATCCATTTAATTGGCACAACCATTTTGTGATCGAGGGACATGATTCAATGTGAATTCCAAAGGGAACACTGAGATGAGTCCTTTGACATAGCTAATGAGAAGGGCCAATTCCTTCTTTTTTATGGAATATTCTCAATTGTTCTAATTTTTCACCAGCTTTTAACCCCATTTGATGTTCAATTAGACTCTCTATCTATAGGTCTAGTTACAAGTTTGTAATGAGGGCTTGGTATTCGACCTCATTATTCATACAACCATCAAACAATGAGAAAGAGTAGGGAAAATTTTCATTATATAGGGAAACAAAATATAATCCCTAACCTAACCCGAGTGAGCTTTGGGTTTTCCATCCATTTTTAGGTATTACTCTAGGAGGTACTATAAAAATACATCTCTTAGGTTCTAGGACGTCATGGGTACAAAAAATCTCCTCGTATGGATGTTTGGTGTCCACTATTGTACTTTCGAGGGCGGGGTGTTTTACAAGGAAATCAGTTAGGGCCGGATTTTTCAATAAATTCTATGACACGTAGTGGATTTTATATTTTAGGATAATAACTACCAATAAGAACAAACACCCAGTCAACATAGGATAGCCAATGGTGTTCTTTAGTGGGATGATATGAGATACCAAATGGACTGTGTGGTTCTTCAAGTAATGCCTCATGTTTTTCATAGTAAAAATTTGTGCTAGTCAGTTCTTCTCAACATCACAATATCTATTTTCAGATCGTATCATCATTCAACTGATTTAATAGAGATTTTCACATTCCTGGATCTATTTTTAATTTGAATAAATCACTGAGGGATTGTTCCATGGAATCCACATTTACTTTGAGTGGCTTTCACTCCACCAGTGGAATTAAGGTTGATGGGTACAATAGGTACTTCTTGAGACTCTCAAAGGATTCTTATCACTCCATATCCCATCATTGGGTGACTCTATTCTTCATTAAATTGGTGAAGGGGATATATTCTTCATCCAGGTTATATATAAAATTATGAATGAAAGTGATGTTTCCTTAGAGTGCCCTCAGTTCTTTTAAATTATTTGGGGGTGAAATTTATATAATTTCACTATCCTTTTTAGGTTTAACCTCAACTCCACAGTGAAAAACCATAAATCCATGTAACTTCCCAAATGTTACCCCGATATCATACTTTAAGAGATTTTTCTTCATACCATGTTTTCAGAAATTATTGAAGACTATTTGATAGTTGGTGAAGTGATCACATCATTGTCAAGACTTTACCACCAATTCATCTACATAACACTCCACTGTAAAATATAATTAGGGATAAATAAATTATTCATAGAACATTGATAAGTATCACAATAATTCTTTAACAGAAAGGGCACGACCTGATATAAAAAGATCTCATGGGGTGATATAAAGGTAGTGGATTCCTCATATTTTGGGGCCATATTTATTTGATTGTACCTTGAATACCTATCCATAAAGGTGAGGACTTGTAGGACATTAGTTTCATCCATCAAGAGATCTGTGATTGGAAATGGGAAGTTATCCTTTGTTAAGTGTCAATTAACGTCTCTGAATTCAATGTAGACCCTGACCTTTCCATTATTTTTTCTTGACAGAGATGATGTTGAGAATCCATCTTAGGTATTTAAATTCCTTGAAAATGTTTTCTTTGATAAATTTGTCAATTTATTACTATAAATTTGTAGAATGAGTGGGGTATATCCTTCTAGATGCCGACTTGAATCCTCGATGGTCATCTGGTAAGCCCAGATGGTGCGTAGCCAAATTGAGGTTCAATCCAGAAATTTCTATACAATTCCAAGAGAACACATACCAGTTTTTCTTTATAAATTCAATATACATATCCTACTCCTTGATGTTCATAGAGATACTAATTAATGTAGTCCATTATTTTTTTTGTTTCCCATATTCACCTGCCCGACATCATCGATGGTGGAGGAGACACACTCCTCAAATGTGAATTGAAGGATATTGGAAATATGAGATGTAGCCTATTGCCTAAATTGGATCTTTGGGTATCACATAATAATTGTCTACCATAATATAGGAATTCATAGGGTTGGTCCCCAATCCATTGGGGGGGGGGGGTTGAAACTAATATATTATCATCTAACATCAATTATTTTCCCTCCCTTTTATAGAAAACAACCTCAGCATACATGTCTTCGCAATAATTGAAGGGGGAATTATCACCAAGGATTATGCCAACCATTCCATCAATCAGTTATTTCAAGCATTGATGAAATGTAGAAGGTAGTGCCATGTGGTTTTGGAGCTGGGGACATTCAAGAAAGACAGTATATGTACTTTATTATTGGATAACCATGAACTCAAAATTATATGTGAGATACCCCAAACAATTTTATGATCTTGATTGTCCCAAGAGTCCTTTTATTTCTGTTATCATACCATTGAATTGTTTGTGTTGTTGGAGATAAATCACCATTACTATATCCCAAACTTCAAAGGACCTGAATCAGGATGAGGTTGATCCTAGAACCATTTTCAATAAGGACCTTCATATGTATGCAATATCAATATTCACTAAAACATATAGGGGTATTATGTGTCCCAAGATAACCTCTTCTTAATCCTTCTTTGTGAACAAGATAGAGAAATTGAATTTGGATGGCATTTTCCCCACTCAATAAACCTTAGATACTGTGAATTTTTTATAAAACTCTTTTGAAATCTATATGGATTTTAAGTGTGACTCCCTGAGTTCTTTTGAAATATTGAGAGCATCCATGATTGAGATTTTGGCTAGAATGACTTCCAACTATTTCCAAATGTCATACTTTTGGACAAGAGGTCGGTGGTTCACATTGAAGGGTTTCACTTTTTTATGTAGCTTAAGAGCTGATGAATTTGATATATAATGGACTAGTGCTTGTGAAAATCTTGACGGAGCATCTTATTTTAGTTAAATAGGTCATGCTGACCTTCCTTGTTGTTTGTGATTATTAGAAAATTGCATACCTAATAGATGGTCATGTAAGATGTCTAGGATTTGAAAACAACTTGAGGGATTTGGGACACCTTCGTTTTTCTTTTGGGCTTGTTCCAGTGATTTATTATAGGTATAGGATTCACATATTCCCTCTATAGGGATGTGACTAAAATATTGGGTCTAACCACACCCTTGATTTCCCTTGTATCCTCATCTCCTGCACCTTCATCATCCTGATGCCTAGTCGGGTATGATGAACTCATAAATAGAGGAATATTCGTCATCAGTGAAGGGTGTAACCAAAGGTGTTACATTAATAGAACCAAATATGAGATCTTTGTCTGATGAGGGCTCTATTTCGTGGGTAGGTGCCTGTGATTCAGATGTTGTAGGAAGAAAGTCCTCATGACTCAGACCTTATGTAGTAGCTAAATATGAATGTTCATCTTTTTTATCTTCTGGTATTTGATGGTTATGTCTTCCTATGGGAGTTGTATTTGATTCAAATCCATGGGTGAATGAAACATTATTGGTTTGAAAATATCTTCCCTCAGGGTGGAATGATCTCGATTGACAATATTTCAAGACTTCTAGTTGTCTAAATTCTATCCAGGCCTGACCAGAACATTCCAATCACCCTCTTCTTTTGATTGGGTGACAGCCAAACTAATCACATGTTCCTAGGAGTTCTCCAAAATCACCTTTTTGGAATCATAAATGATTTTGTGGATGTATTTGAAGATAAAGAAATCTTGGATAGTGTGACCTAGCCTTCTTTGGAAAGGGAATTAGTTGAGATGATTAGTGAGGTTGACCGCATTGGGTTCCTTGGATGAAGCATCTTGAGTAGGTCTTTTCCAATGGCTATAATAAAATAAATGGGGACTTTCTCATTTAGGAAGGAGTGTACTTTATTCATCCATTATTCAAATCCTAGGTGACTTTAACCTCCATTCTCTCTAGGGAGTGGGTGATTTTTCTATTTCGATCACTTGACAAGTGGAACTAGATGATTCAGAGCATACCAATTTTTTTTACTGTGCAGTACTACTAGTTTTGGAGAAAAGGGGAATTTTATGCATTATCAAGCCTTTTCCCCTTTACCAAAGTCGTGGGATGATATTTAGCTTAGGATTAAAGAATGGAATTATAAAAATTTTTGTTCCATTTTTTAAAATTCATTAAATATTCCTTGAAATTCCATAGTGGTCAGGGTTGTCTATAGCCCATCTTGGATATTTTCAGCGTAGATTTCTTGGGATTTCTTATATAATATAGAAATAATTAGTAAATATGTTAAAACATTCCATCTATATATGAAGTCAAACAACCACTCATTTTAATGTTTCATGTAATTTTAAATGTTGAAAATTTTCATTTTCATCAGAGTAGAGATGAACTAGTAATGGAATTGATTATGAAAGTCATCCCATCTAGCAACAAATCATTCTGAAAATTTTTTGTACCAAAATGCTTGGCCTATTAGTGTCTATTCAAAACACCTTATCATGGTCATCTCCTACTGATCTCGGGGAACCTTCAATGGAGAGCGTTGAAACAAAAGTTTGTCAGATACTATTATGTATCTCCCGCTCCATCAATGGAGGATAAGGAAGGACTTATGAAATCAGTAGGGGGTAAATTTTCATCCAACCATTCAGGTTATGGATTCTTTTTATGCTGTATATATGTTCTTTACTCTTGCATGGCTTCTATTCGAGTATAAACTAACTCAATGGTGCCGAGCAGTTCTAGAGGCAATGTTTTCCGGGTGGCCTCCCACCTATAGGGTGTGATATAGGCTTGATGAGGTGGCCCATTGTTCATATCCCATTGATTATAGATCTGTTCTAAGACTGAGTGATCACCCTGGTGGGGGATATGTTATCACTGTAATGGAGGGAAGTCATGATCTTCAGTGATATCCCCATTTATTTAGATCAACTACCTAGATCTGGAGGCAATCTAATGCTCAGATGCCACACATGAAGGTATATTAAATCCTTCATCACGTAAGGGAGGAGAAATATTCATCTCAACCTGATGATGACACCCAATGGGAATGTTTCCCCTAAGTAGATTCTCATTGATTTGTCTGGGATTTTATATCTCATTATCAAATTATTACATATGCTCCTCCAAGGAAGGAATTTTGGATCTTCTGAGTGATGATTGAAATATGGATACTTATTTACCATTATTTGTAGCTATGTTTTTTCATTGATGTGTTAACTCAAATTCTAGAGGTTATAGGTTCTGGATACTCCTATGGTTTCACATGCATGAAACCACAGTTTGTGTATTTAGATCACCCACCTCTTGAGGTATACTTTCCATATTTCATACCTTTAAAATTATATCTTGATTTGAATCATCTATTGTGTTGATGGTGATAGAATTTAGTATGTTTTATTGGGAAATGATTGTTTTACAATTACTCTCAATGCAGTTGGGAGATTCTTCACTTCTTTCATTAGGGTCGTTTTTCTGACCCATGTACATATTAGACATTTTGTTATATGCCCTTATGGTGTTTGATTACATTTTATAATAAATACTCCCGTATTGGTCAATAAATAGTTACCTTGATGGAGTTTTTTGTCTTTTTTTCTAAATGGTTCTTGAATAGAAAAGGTTTATCTTGCAGAAGGAGGAAACGATGGGATGCTGAACATCAATATTTTCCTCCCATCATAGAGATGACCGATTCCCTCCTAGAAATGAATATAATGATGATAATTCCCCCAAAACTATGGGATGGGGACAATACAGGGCCATAATTGGAATTTATTAATCCCTTTGTTGACGATTTGATGATTCTATTCAAGGATTTGATGAATTCGGGAACATACATTGAGATATAAATGCCCCCATACATGGGGGTCTTGGAGTGATCTAGAATCACTGCTGATTATTCCAGGACTGTCTTGGGGTGTGATGAAATATGTGATGGTAATTCACTATAAAAACCCAATAGTTACCAATAGTTTATTTATGTATGATTATTAGAACCATCATGGAATAAATAAAGTTTAATAAAAATAATATAGTGGATGATTTGTCAAACCACTACTATTTTTTACATTTTCAATTACTGGTGGTTTCAATTAAGCCACTACTAAACCTTTCAAAACAACCATAATCCCTCCCACTCCCCTCCCCCACTCCCTCAATGACCCATACCCCTTCCCATGAACTCTCGTCTGACCCTGACCTCCGTGACCCTCGCCTCCGACCCCGACCCCCGTGACTGTCCCCCGTCCATCCTTTTTTCTAGCTGGCTCATCGGTGACATGAACCCTCACCCCAATATCCCCTTTTCTTCTTGGTGAACCCTCGACACTCCCTCCCCCATAAATCCCTCTCCCATAGATATACTCTATAGACATCTCCCCAATGACAAATACCCTATATTACCTCCTATCTAGATAGATCTTGGGCGATCCGAACCACCTCCAAACTCCTCTCTAACCAGCTCACTGGTGAAGCGACCCCCACCCCCACCTCCCATATCCCTCTATGTGATCCCACAACATAGATCCCTAATACCCCCCTCTGACCAAGAACCTCTCGACCCTATCCCCATCTGACCTCCTCTTTGAATGGCATGCTAATGACGTGAACCCCCTTCTGACATCCCTCATCTCGGCTCGGTTTGTTGAGTCAATAAATTTTTCCTTATGACTTTTCCATTCCTTCTTGTTTTGGAAATCACAAACACCATATACTTAAGAAAATCTATATTTTACTTCTATAAGGAAAATTTCCTTCCCAAATGAATTTACTCCTACCATATTTTCAGTGCTCATATCAATATTTTTCTTAAGTGTAAAAATCGGATTCATACCTAAAACCTCAGAATCATATAATACATAGATATGAAGCATTATGTTTTAGGATCCTAATTTAGGATACGAACTCTAATGAAGTTCACTCCGAATTCTAGATACGAACTCTAATGAATTTCAACTTCGAATTCTGGATACAAACTCTAATGAAGTTCAACTCCGAATTCTGGATACGAACTCTCATGAAGTTATGCTCCAAATTGTGGTTACAAACTCTCATAATGTTCCACTCTGAATTATGGACTCCAAACTTTTATGAGTTGGACTCTGAAATTCTTTGGGTTCAACTCTGATCTTCTATGAGTTCGACTCCAAACTCCTATCAGTTTGACTCCGAACACGGATGAGTTCGACTCCGAACTTCTATGAGTTCGACTCCGAACTCATATGAGGTTAACTCTGAACTTCTATGAGTTCAACATCGAACTTCTATAAGTTCAAATCCAATCTCTATATGTTTAGGCTCTGAATTCTAGTCAAACCAGACTCCGATTTTCCTTAGAAATTCAGACTTTTGATTTCTACAGAATTCAGGTTCTGAATTCCTACAAAATAGAATCCGAATATTTTTTATTATAGACTCCAAATTTCATTTTTGTTAGACTCCGAACATTTATTTTCTTACATTCCGAACATCAGTTTTACTTATACTTACACTCTTTTCATTACAAAACTATGTCATGATTTTAGTTATTGACTAACCATTGGTTGAGTGACACGTGTACAGGTCCCTCCGAAATTCAAGGAGAAATATGACCGTTAGAGGAGGGAGCCGACAGTTGGAGATTCTCCTATAAATAGGATCTCATTTGAAAGTCTCCAATAACATTTATAGAACATTGAAATTTGTGCTTACATGATGTTGAAGTGATTTCTAGAGAGAGGGGCTCTTATAAACTCTCAATCTTCGTGTAGAAATTTTTAAAGTCTTGTTCAAACTTTGCATTGTGGAGACTTTTGTCGTGCGACTCTAATTGTTGATTATTAAAATCAAGGGATTTCATAGATAGGAAGACAGAGGTTCCAACACCTTGAAGTTGAGGGTTTCCTTGCTGAGGAAGACAGAGGTGCCGACTACCTTATAGTTGAGGGATTGCAGGGATATCAAGACAGACTCTGATCTTTGTATTGAGGGCTTAACCTGGTGTGGGTAAGACCGAATTTATTAAAAGTATAAATCAAGGGACCTTTATCCAAGGTTGTTGGATAACATTCTCTTTGGGTTAAAAGAGTTATTGTTTGTTACTTGTAGTGTAACTAATTTGTATTCCACTATGCATTTTGTTTTGTTGAGGAACATATACTTTCTTATACTTCCTCATCCCAGTACTCTAATATAGTAAGATTCTATATGCTTTAAGGTAGAATATTAATCTTTGTAACTTTTGTTATGTTCCTTTTTTGAAATCACTTTTCCGGAATCTAGTAATTCCTTATTACTCATATAGGTCATGTAAATTATCTTGTTTAACCTTGTTTAACATAACCATCCAAAAAATTTCCTAAGGAAATTTTTAAAAGGGACAATTCACCCCCCTCTTGTATCTGAGAATCTCATTCTTATTTCGATCCTATGTTTGGTATTACAAAGTATATAATACTTAGAGTCATACCATCTTAACAATTGGTATCAGAGGATTTGGTTCAATCTGAATTAATCTCATGATTAGATTTAGAAGAGAATTCATGGAATTTCTTTTTTGGATTCACATTTCTGGATTCACATTTCTGGATTCATATTTTTCAGAATCGGTTTTTTAGACTCATATAGTTCGGATTCACTTTTTCTTAGAGATACAATTTTTCTTGATTAGAATACTTTCTCTTGTTTACAAACTTTTACTTCTAACAAGTTTGTGTGCCAATGTTTTTCTTAAAGATGGAAGGTTTAACTGATGGTTCTATCGACAACCTAAATCCAACTAGACCACCAATCTTTGATGGTAATGATTACGAATATTGGAGAGATCATATGAAGACTTTTTTAATAAATACTAGGGTAGATAACTTTTTCATGCATACCGGAGGATACGAAATTCCTTAAAGGAAGTTAATTCTTTTACTAATAAAGAAAAGCATGAATACCAACTCAACTATAAGGTATGAAATAATTTACTTTGTTCAATAATTAGGAACATACATATCCAAATTTCTTCTTGTGAAACAGCTAACTGTATATGGAAGAAACTTGATGTTACACATTTTGGTACATCTAAAGTGATTGAGACTAGAAGAGCCATGCTTAGAGCTGAGTATTATCGTTTTCATTTTCCTTATGGAGAACCAATTTGTAAGGTGCAATAGATATTCATGACTATCAAAAATATCTTACAATATATGGGATAGAATGTTTTAGATGATGACGCCCTTGTTGACAAGATCATAGTTATCATTCCATATGAGTGGGAATCAAAGAGAACTGCTATCGATGAAAACAGAAAGGTTACTCAAATTTCTCTTGATGAACTATTTGGAACTCTTATTTAACAAGAGACTAGAATGAAGAGAGATGCTCATAACATAAAGAAGAATAATGAGAATGGTAGTGTTTCTTTTACTACAACTTCAAATAATATGAAAGCCATGACTCTTGAGAGAGTTACTCGTTCCAAATCTAAGAAGGTTATTATCCAATCAGAATATAGTGAGAGTGAAGTCTCAGAAAATGATTTAGCTAATCTTGCTCGAAGGATGAACAATATAGCTGGACAAAGAAATTTCCAATCCATGTATAAGAAGAAGGAAAGGAAAGATAAGAAATATTCAGAGGTCACATGCTATGAATGCAAGAGATCTAGACACATAAGACCTGAATTCCCTATGCTTAAAAGAAAAGAAATAAAAGAGAGGAATTCTGAAAGGAACAGAAAGAAGTATTACAATTCCAAAGATAAGAACGTTCTGAAAGCTAATGATACATGGAGTGCCAGTGGTGGTGACTCTTCAGATGAATCTTCTGATTATGAATCTTCTAGACAGAATAATCTTGGCCTTATAGCCAAGATACCTATTGAAAATCATTTATTTATGTCTAAGGTACACAATGCTGAATCCTAGACCAATGTTTTATTAAATTATAATGATAGTAAATATTATAACTCTTCATATTAGGAATCTTCTTCTGATGAAGATAATACTTTACCTACCTATGAATAAGTTTCTAGTTTTTCTGAACTTCTTGAGATTGAGAACTCAAAACTCTTGAAAAATCTTGATAAGGTAAAATCTAGGAATACTCTTCTTACTAAAGAAATATCAGATCTTTCTAAAGATCTTGATAAGAAAAATGCTGATTTTTAATGTATTTCAAAAAATATTGAGGAAGTAAGTTCTGAGAAGAATAATCTTTCAAAAGATCTAGAAAACATAATTTCTAAGAAAAATGTTTTCGAGCCTAGATCTAGTTTAAATGTTTTTGAATATAAGAACTTAGTCATCAAACTCAAATCCGAAATATTTTTTTTGAGGAAGTGTTTATCAAAATTTACACATGGTAAGAAAATTTTTGATAAAATTTATTCACAAATCTGACCTCAAAGGAATACTTCTGGTTTTGGTTACACTATTTCTAAACTGATTTTTAGTAACAACTACTTTCTTCCTCAAAGTGCCTCATTTTACACATAATGTCAATGTGGTGCTCACTGGGAAAAGAATTGTTTTTTAAACAAAACCCAATATTTAGGATTTCAGAAGGCATATTTTCCTATGAAGATGTGGGTACCCAAAATTTTACTTTCTGAAATATCCGGTTCCCAGCAAGTCTGGATTCCGAAAACCTAAATTTTTCTTATTTTAAGTAAAATAGGGAAAGTTACAACAGAAATACATGGTACATGGATAGTGGATGTTCCTGACATATGAATGGTAAGAAAATCTATTTCGAAAAGATTATCATGATGGAAAAAAGGAAAAGTAACATTCAGAGATAATGCTCAAGGAGAAATTATTGGTATAGGTAACATTGTTCTTCTTGGAAAAACATTAATATCAAATGTTTTGTTTGCTAAAGGTACAAAGCACAACCTCATTAACATAAGTCAATTATGTGATGAAGGCTACCTTGTGAATTTTAGCAATGATAAGTGCTTAGTACACAATTCCAAGGAAGAGTTAATTCTTTCTGCCCAAAGGCAAGAGAATGTTTATACACTAAATATAGAAGACCTTAAGAGCAAAGACATACCTTGCCTTAGTAAAATGGGAGATCATTCTTGGTTATGGCATAGAAGGTTAGGATACTGTAATCTTAGGAACTTATTAAAACTTTCGAATACAGGTTTAGTTGAGGACCTACCGATGTTTAGATTTGATTCTTCAAAAGTCTATGAACTTTTTCAATATGGCATGCAACATAAATCATGTTTTAAATAAATTGGTGAACTCTCAACAACTGATGAACTATAGTTGGTGCACATGGATCTTTTTGGTCTAACACAAACTGGAAGCATTGGGGTCAAGTATTATGTATTTTTCTTAGTTAATGATTACACTAGATTTATATGGGTCCATTTTTTAGCAAAGATGTGTGAAGCTTTTTCTTATTTCAAAAGTTGTAGAGCCCATGTAAAAAATGAAAAAAAACCTTCCATTGAAAACATTTCATAGTGATCATGGAGGAGATTTTCAAAATTCCAATATTTAAACGTTTTGTAGTAGAAAAGGTAGTACTCTAAACTTTTCATCACCCAGAACACCTCAAAAAAATGGTGTTGTTGAATTAAGAAATAGAATTTTTCCAGAAATAACTAGAACCATGTTGAGTGAGTATTCTATACCCAAACATTTTTGGGCTAAAGCTGTAAGTACTTCTTTTTACACTATAAATAGTGTTTTAATTAGACCTTTTCTTAATAAAACTTATTATGAGTTATAGAATGGTAAAAAACCTAGACTTTCCTACTTTAAGGTTTTTGGTTACAATGTATTCATTCTAAATACTAAATATAATTTACAAAAATTTGCACAAAAATATGATGAAGGAATTTTCTTAGGCTACTCCACAAATTCTAAGGGTTATAGATTTTTTAACAAAAACACTTGCACTGTTGAAGAAACAGTACATGTCAAATTTGATGAATCAAATCCTTGTGTTTTCAATCAACCCCAACCTACATCCTCGGATGTGTTTTCAAAAACTGATTATCAATCTTTGATAGAAGATCCTTCTGATAAGTAAACTGTTCAAGAAAATACATCTGAAACATTTACCCCAAAAGATTTCATACCCTATGTTGATGAACAAGTTTTAAAAAACCAAAACCAGTTGTTTCTAAAGAATCATCTCAGTGATAGTATCATTGATCATGTCAATCAACCTATAAGTACTAGATGTTCATTAAGAAATAAAGTAGAAAATCTAGCATTCCTTTCCCAATTAGAACCAAAAAGCATTGATGAAGCTTTAGGTGATGAATATTGGATTAAATCCATGCAATATGAACTAAATGAATTCGAAATGAATAGTGTCTGGACCTTGGTTGAAAGACCTAAGGAAACCTCTGCTATTAGAGTAAAATGGGTCTTCAGAAATAAGTGTGATGAAAATTGAATCATCGTATGAAATAAATATATATTAGTTGCTAAAGGCTATAATCAAAAAGAAGTAATAGACTATGAAGAAATGCATGCTCCATTAGCTATACTCGAATATATTAGTATTCTACTTGCCTTTGAAACATTCTTCAATTTTAAACCTTTTCAAATGGATTTGAAATGTGCTTTCCTTAATGGTTATGTTCAAGAGGACATTTTTGTTGAAAAACCTCCTGGATTTGAAGATACAAAACATCCTGATCATGTTTTTAGACTTACCAAAGCTTTGTATGTCCTTAAACATGCCCCACGAGCTTGGTATGATAGACTTACATGATTTTTTCTTCAAAATAACTTTGTTAGGGGAAATGCAGATCCAACACTTTTTATAAAGAAAGACAAGAAAAATGTTTTGATTGTTCAAATTTATGTTGATGACATTATATTTGGTTCAACTCAGCAATCTTTAACTGATTCAATTGCGGATCTTATGAAATCTGAGTTTGAAATGAGTATGATGTGTGAGTTAACATTTTTCCTTGGTTTTCAAATTTCTCAAAAACTAGAAGGAATCTACATTTCCCAACATACGTATATTAAATATCTTCATAAAAGGTATGGTTATGACAACACTAAGAGTATAAGTACTCCTATTGGTACCTAAAACACACTAGGTCTGGGTCATGCAAGAAGCAACATTCTATAGCACTATCCACTGCTGAAGCTGAATATGTAGCAGCTGGAAGTTTTTGTGCTCAAGTGTTGTGGATGAAACAGACACTCACAGACTATGGCTTGAGCTTTACTAAGACTCAAATTTTGTGTGATAACACAAGTGCCATTTCCCTTATTAAAAACCCTGCACATCACTCTTGTGAAAAATACATAGATATTTGGGATCACTTCTTTAGGCATCACACACTAAAAGAAGATATCATTCTTTAATTTATCGAAACGCAAGATCAACTTAGTGAAATTTTCACGAAATATTTACCCTACAATAGATTTGAATACATTAAACAGAAGATTGGAATGATAACTGTGAGGTAATCTTCCTTTATTAACATCTTGTTGAACCATTCTCCTTACAGTAATAAACTCATTTTCATAGGGGGAGTACTTTTGTTTTTTAGTATTTTAAAATATTCTTAATGAATTTTTCGTATTGGAAATTTGCGTAATGAATTTTTCCTACTGGAAATTTTTTTAATGGTGTTTTCATACTGGAAATTTTCTTAATGAAGTTTTTATTACATAAAATTTTCGTAATGAAATTTTCGTAGTAGAAATTTTCGTAATGATCTTTTCATAATTAGAATTTTCGTGATGAGAATTTTTATAATGAGTATTTTCGTAATAAGAATTTTCATAATGGGAATTCTCGTACTCATACTTTTCATACAAGAGTTTTGATACTCAAAGCTTTTGCAATAAAATATTTTCGTAGTAAGTTTTTCATAGTGTGTTTTTTCTTAGTCAAACATTATTCACGAAAAATATCACCTATTACGAATAAACTTCATAGCCAATCCGAATGGAATGATTTCCTTACTTAAGTTTTCTTAGTCACTTTTACTTGCTGGTAGTTTCCTGTGTTTTTGAACTTTCCCGGATTCATGTCTTCTTAAATCTGAATGTTTTTATTAAAACCTCAAAAGATCGGATTGAAGATTTCCTTACGGGCATGTTTTCAACCGTCAGATCAGATCAGAGAGTTCTTCAACCATTAGATTGTTTATGGAAGTTGAAAGTTCACATCCATCACTTATATAAAGAGGACCCCCAATGGTGTCCCACATCGATTTAAAATCTCTCACGTGTTAAAATTATACCTCAGTTCTTAAAGCCCATTCCGAATCATTCAGTGATGCTCCATTCAGAATCTCTGTAGAAGCCACTTCCCAAGATATGTCTTCTATGAAGCCAATCTCAAAATGGATAGTCTACTGGGAAAGGTTGGTCCATCGAAACATTTTCAGTGAGTATGATTCTATAATTTCTATGAATATCAAACTCAGTGGATGGGAAGATTTTTGTGTATCAAAACCAGGGGATCAAGATGTTTTTTATCGAGATTTTCTTGTATATTTCTATGAGTATGTTTCCTTATATGGAGTAGATGGAAGAGACAAATTTTCCTTTAAGAACTGTGGTAAGACATACATGCTTTCATACACCAAGGCTGCAAGCTTGGTGGGCTTATCATATGATGGTGAAGCATAATTTTGTTCATATAAGTTACCGGATGTGGAAGGAAGTTTTAGGAAAGTGAAGGAAATGGAATGCCTTGGGCTTAAAGATGATAAAACAAAAAAGATTTCTCATCTCTCCACAAAAAACTGGATTCTGCAGTTGTGTGTACAAGGATTTTTCATTTCTATAAGGGGAGATAAGGATAACCTAAAGAAGAGTGATATATACAACTTAGATTTCTTGGTAAATCTAAGAAATACCAATATGATGAGGCATGTTCTTATTACAATTCATAACATCAAAAAGGGTTATCTGAAAGATCAAATTATTATGTATCCTACTCTTATCTCCAAGCTTATTATTTGGTGTCTTGATTCATTCAAGGTTTCTTGCACATCCAAGACGAGAATATGTAAGATGATGTTGATAAGTTATGACACTTTAAAGAGGATGAAAGCCGGTTTTTCAAAAGAGTCAGGTGAGTTTTACAATATAACAAAGGGGGAGGCAGAAGTCATTCCTGAAAATGTAGAGAAAGTAGAACCATCTATGAAGATAGGGAAAAATAAGAATTTGAAACAATTGGTAGTTGAAGGCAAGACCCCTAAAGCTATGGAAACCCAATTCACACCTCTGAAGCTAAATAAATAGAAAGCATATCCAAGTGAGGTGGCAGATAAATGGAGGGAAGATAAGGAGAAAAGGAAAGAAGGGGACCCTCAGTTCGGATTTAACCCTGTTGAAGCTAAATCCTTAAGGGATAAAACCACTGAATTTATTGATAAGGAATAAAAAGAGAAGAAGATGAAGAAGAAGATGTCTGAAGTTGATGTTGTTCAATCTCTTTTGAGAGACAGAGAAGTATATTCTGAGAAGATTCTTGTTCCAGAATCATTTTTTGTTCATCCATTACCAGAGACCCCTGGAAAGAACTAATTCACTCTAGAAAAACATAGTGAGAAAGAAGTTGTTGAAAGAGTTGAAAAAGAGGAGGAAGTAAAAGAATAAGAAGAAGAAGAAGAAGAAGAAGACAGTGATGATCTAGATGACTTGATTAAAAAAATTTAGGATTATCAAGAGAAGGCAAGCATATCAGAAAAACTTCTACTCCGAACATCTGAGGCCGAGTCCTCAAAGCTTGTCACTCTGGGAAAGGGAGATGAGAAAGATGATAAGAGAGATGATGACAAGGAAGAAGATAAAGAAAATCAGTTATGTGAGGAGGAAATCTATGATAAACACTATATTGAAGAAGGAGAAAAGAAGGAGAAACATGATGATGATAAGATAGTTCAACTATCTGAATGTGAGGACGAATCTCTTGATGAAGAACCCATTTCGAAAGTTGATAAAGTTAACTAAGTGCTTATGGACAACTTGACAAAAGATTTTATAAGGAAAAAGGATGTTGGTGGCTCGTAAAGATGAAAGTTGGTGGAAATAAAAGAAGAACAATCCCCAAGAAAGGTTTCTAATTCGGAATCATCAGCACTAGGTCACAATTTTGTTGTTGAGTCTTTGAAGAAGTTGGTGGATACAATTCCGATATTTCCCACCATAGACTCCAGATCCCAAATGCTTCAACACAACCTAAATCAGATATTAGAATCTGTATCCATGGTAATGGATAAGTGTGTGAATATTGAGGCTGATCATAGAAATTTTCTCATCAATTATGATGTCCAGAGAAAGTCATGCAGCAAAATCACTCTATGGTCAAAGAACATTGATGATGACTTGGATGAGTTTGATATTTTTCAGAGTGATGTAACAGATGATTTTGTCACCGAGGATGCCAAAATAATTAATCTTCAAAAAAATATGACCCTTGAGAAAAACACTCAGAATCAACAGGTGATGGATCTGAATGGGAAGCTTAACTCGGTTGCTCAAAACTGGAAAGGGGAAAGAGATCTCCGGATTGAGATTGAGGAGAATCTTGTGAAGCAGGCTGAAATTCTTAAGGCACAGTCTGAGGCTCTAAATGCTCAAGATGAAAGGATTAAAGACTTAGAAAAACAAGCTGAGGAGGACCATAAAGACTTGAAGAACCTGAAAACCCTATTGAAGAAGTTAATCCCCAAGTAAAAGGAAGACAAATAGACAAATCCGTTTTTTTGTAATGTTTTTGTTTTTGAAAAAATTCATTCAACTCTAATGAAATCTTTGGTTTCTTGTGTTTTTTTTATGCCTGTACTAAAGTTTCAGGTACTTTATTTGTTTTCCTTTCCCTTAAATTATTTTTGAAAATCACAAAGGGGGAGAAGGAGAAAGAACTAATCAAAGGGGGAGAAGGAAAAATCAAAAAGGGAGAAGAAAAATTTCTAACTCAAGAACTATCCTTAAGTAAGGGGGAGTTTCTCATTACGAAGTTTTTCATTTCAATGATAATGAAAACTCTATTTCGGAAATCCAGAATAGAATCCTTAGAGTTTGAAAGCCTAAGGGGAAGTTAGTTGTATTCACTATCATCTATGAACAAAGGGAGATAAATTTTAATTTCAATGTAAAAAGAATTTTTTTTCTAAGTCATTATATTCTTTTTAGAAAGGTTGTCTATGCTTTCCAAAAAGGGGGAGATTGTTGATTCAATAAGGTTTTCCTTATGACATTGCCATTCCTTCTTGTTTTGAAAATCACAAACACCGTATAGTTAAGAAAATCTATATTTTACATCTATAAGGAAAATTTCCTTCCCAATGGAATTTAATCGTACCATATTTTCATTTCTCATATCCATATTTTTATTAATTGTAAAAATCAGATTCAAACCTAAAACCTCAGAATCATTTAATACTTAGATATGAGGCATTATGTTTTAGGATCTGAATTCTGGATATGAACTCTAATGAAGTTCACTCTGAATTCTGGATACAAACTCTAATGAAGTTCAACTCCGAATTCTGGATACGAACTCTAATGATGTTCAACTCCGAATTCTGGATACGAACTCTCATGAAGTTCCACTCATAATTCTGGATACGAACTCTTATAAAGTTCCACTTAGAATTATGGAATCCAAACTTTTATGAGTTCAACTTCGAACATCTATGAGTTCGACTCTGAACTTCTATGAGTTCGACTCCGAACTCCTATGAGTTCGACTCCGAACTCCTATGAGTTAGTCTCCAAACTATTATGAGTTATACTCTGAACTCCTATGACTTCGACTATGAACTTCTATGATTTCGACTCCAAACTCCTATGAGTTCAACTCCAAAATTCTATGAGTTTGACTCCGAACTTCTATAAGTTCAACTTCAAACGCTGTAAGTTCATGTTCTGAATTCTAGTCAAACCATACTCCGAATATCCTTAGAAATTCAGATATCATATTTCTACAGAATTCAGGCTCCGAATTCCTACAAAAAAAAATCTGAATATCTGTTTATTATAGACTCCAAATTTCATTTTGTTTAGGCTCTGATATTTTATTTTATTAAATTTAGAACTTCATTTTTACTTATACTTACACTCGTTTCATTACAAAATGATATCATGCTTTTAGTTATTGACTAACCGTTGGTTGAGTGACACGTGTACAGGTCCTTCCGAAATTCAAGGAGAAATATGACCATTAGAGGAGGGAGCCATTCGTTGGAGCTTCTCCTATAAATAGGAGCTCAAATGAATGTCTAAAATATCTTTGAAAGAACTTTGAAATATGTGATTACATATTATTGAAGTGATTTTTAGAGAGAGAGGCTCTTATAAACTCTCAAGCTTTGTGCAGAATGTTTAAAGGGCTTGTTCAAAGTTTGCCTTGTAAAGACTTGCTTAGTGCGACTCCAATTGTTTCTGATTACAATCGAGGGCTTCTAGGGATAAGAAGACAGAGGTTACAACACCATAAAGTTGAGGTATTTCTTGCCGAGGAAGACATAGGTTCCTACTACGTCATAGTTGAGGGCTTGTGGGGATAGCAAGACATACTCTGATCTTTGTATCAAGGTCTTACCCTGGTGCAGGTAAGACAGAATTTCTTGAAAGTATAAATCAAGGGACCTTTATCCAAGGTTGTTGGATACCCTTCTCTTTGGGTTAAAAGAGTTATTGTTTGTTACTTTTAGTGTAACTACTTTGTTTTCTGCTCTTAATTTTGTTTTGTTTAGGAAAGTATACTTTCTTATACTTCCTCATCCTTGTACTCTAATATAGTTAGATTCTATACACTTTAAGGTAGAATCTTAATCTTTGTAACTTTTGTTAAGTTCCTTTTTCAGAATCACTTTTCCGGAATCTATCAAGTCTTTAGTACTCATAGAGGTCTTGTGAATTATCTTCTTTAACCTTGTTAAACATAACCATCCTAAAAATTTCCGAAGATAATTTTTAAAAAGGACAATTCACCCCCCTCTTCTATCTGAGAATCTCATTATTATTTTGATCATATGCTTGGTTTTAAAGAGTATATCATACTAAGAGTCATACCATCCTAACACTGTTCCCCTCTTCGGTAGTAATGCGGACCCCCTCCGAGATCCCTCTACCTAACTCGGGTCCCCTCTTCAGTGGAAACGCTAACCCCCCTTAATGGTTGCATTATTCTCATCTTAAATATTTTATTTAGTAACATCATATGAGAATAATGTGTGAAAAAAATATTATAACATTTGTTTTTTATTCATTATACAATAATTATATACATTGTTTTGGTTTAAAATGTGTTATTTTTAATTTTCATTATAATCAATTACGTGTCATGGTAATTGGAACAACCATCATAGTTTAAGTGATTTTATTTTATCTAACACGTTTTTTAATAGAACTAATTGTCGTATGTAATTTAATTTTTATTGAGTCATATGACGAATTTTATATCATTTAATTTGAAAATCACAATAGAAATTATTCAAATATATGTTAACATAATGTTTTTTTATTGAGGTCAAAGTGAAGGAACATCCAATTTGATGTTATGTGAACATAGTTGATTTATATAATTCATGGAACAACATGAAGTCATACAAAACTAGTTAAATTTAATATAGACATATAGAGTTGAATATTTTGGGTATGCATGACATATCATGATAAAAAAATAAAGTATATATTGCATTTATATTTTTAAAGGGGTTCTCCTTGTCTTTGTTATATCATGAGAAATTGTTTGGACATTTATCAACATAGCTCATTTTTTATTGAAATGAACCCTTCTAATTTATAACACCAGGGTAGTATAAACCTTTATCTTTTATTTGATTCATCCCATTCATATATGTTTGAGAGAAATAATAATTTATTTTATTCATGTTTCTATATTAGATGTTTAGTTATAAAAATTTAATTATTTGAATCATATCATTTTTTAAAAAATTCTTTTGGGTTTTTTAATTACAATATATGTAATATACCTTAACCATTTTAAATGCAGGAATGCCGAGAATAAAAAAAATGAATCCTAGTCGATTAGCATCTCAGAGAACACCACCACTACTATCATCTTCCGCAGATCAAAGTGATTTTTTTATACTTGAGACTACTAGAGGTCTAGTTGTTTCCCCACATGTCGTTGGTAGCACACCACCTAATTCCCCTCCTATGATGGAGTACATTGTCACCCTTCAATATAGGGGTTATTGGCGTGTTACCATTACTAGTATTTATGTCATTTATGACAAAAAAACATTATATTTTGTTAAATGTTTAATGTATTTGTTAAAAAGATAGATAAAACACTATAAATGATACAAATATGTATAGGGCAGATGTATGAGACCTTAAATACTTCAAGATTATCATTCTATTTGAAGATTTTGGGGGTTTCTATTGGTGATGATACCGAAACATATGGCAGATTCTTAGGAATCTTTCTTTCATGACAATGAACTTTCATATTAATTATAAATATTGGACTCATATTCCTATAAATATAAAAAATGATATTTTTTATACTCAAGTAAAGATAATATTAATTTAATATTCTTTGATAACTAATTTAAAAATACTAAACAAACTTTTGAAATGTACTTATAAAGAGTTGTTTTTTTTATATTTTTTTTTCATTTTGATGTCTCTAAATTCATTTGGAATTTAAAAATTTTGAGCAAGAAATGGGGATATTTTAAATGTATTTTATGGAATGAATTTAATGACACTTCTTTGAGCTCACAACAGATTTATGAGAAAGTGCCTAAAGGCATTTCTCGTGAGCAATTTAATCTAATTATCAATATCAATGGAGATGTATCTTATGAGATAATTGAATATTTTACAGTACCATAATAACATAAACACAATAAAATTATAATTTTTTTTATTAATTTAACTATATTTTGGAGGAATTATGTAAAATAAATACCGTGAATCATCTAAAAAAAGTCATTCCTTACATCATTTAGAGTTAATGTTTTTTTGGAGAAAAAAGAATAATTTTCGTTTGTATTTTATTCATTATGGTTTATATAATTTTATTATAATTCAATGTTTTTTTATTATTTTTTTATATATTTTTAAAAAGGCTAATGAATTACACCACTCCATTGGATGAATTGATATATGATTAAATGTGCATAGAAAACCTAATAGTAGTATTGTAAATGACCATACCAAAGATATTGGAGTATGTAATTATCATTTCCAATGAAGTTCTTATATTTTTAAAAATCTTTGTTAATATATTTGTATTAACTGATTAAAAATAAATAATTAAATGATGTGAACCCTTACCAATCATCACTAGTTTACCAGAATTATGTAGTCGGAATTTTTTAAGGAATGGAGCATACCCAATGCGTATGAAGGATGGGTTCTAGGCCTAATCCTTAATTTGTCTTTGTAAGGGTGGCATCATCAATTA
This sequence comes from Viscum album, assembly GCA_963277665.1. Classification (NCBI taxonomy): domain Eukaryota; kingdom Viridiplantae; phylum Streptophyta; class Magnoliopsida; order Santalales; family Viscaceae; genus Viscum; species Viscum album. Next base: position 1,871,958,587 of record OY728150.1, on the reverse strand, counting down.
AATCTAAACCTAATATAGGTTTAAGTAGTTTTTTTAATTTGGAATCCTAAAGATAAATTGTTACATTTCATGGAAAATTTCAAGAACAAGGCTCTTATAAAAAAAGATCAGTGGAAATCGAAAAAGGAAAATGCATTAGTTTATTATTTTCAATGGATGACCAAAAGGATCCCCAAGGAAATTTCCCGCCTTATAGATCATCATAGAGAGGTAATTTCTAAGTTCAATAGATCATTCACGCATTTTCAAATAACACATACCACATCTATAGAAAAATTAAATTAAACTAATATAGGAAACTTACATTTTTAGTTATACTGGCCACATCTTAGGCCTAGTTGACATGTGGTTGATTCCTACACATAAAAATTGATTTATAGATCATTATCCATATTCTTGAAATTATTATGATCTTTTTCTCTCAGTTTCAACTTGTTAAATACTTTTTAAAGGTACAATGTCCTTAAAAAACAAGTGTTGTGGGGTAAAAACTAGGAAAATGATGTCTGATTACCTTGAAATCAAGAGAAAATGATTGTAGATTTAGTTTTAAAATGTAAGAACTAACGAAACATCATTATGAGTGAATATTTTCATATTATAGTCATAAAAGTGTTTTTAGTGTTATAAAGCACTAAAACAAGTGTTGTGGGGGGGGGGGGGGGTAAAAACTAGGAAAATAATGTCAGATTGTCCTCAAATTAGGCTACAACCACCTTATATTTAATTTTAAAATTTAAGAAGTAACATAACTTCCTTATGAATAAATGTTTGTCCATTATAGGTATAAAGACATTTTTATTTCTTTAAAATACTAAAACGTTCATGGAATGGTAAAAAATAGGAAAATGAAATCACATTACTCTATAATCCATTTACCATCACCATATATTTAATTGTGAAATTTATGAAATAATGAAACATCATTCCAAATAATGTATTTCCCATTGTGGTAATAAATGTGTTTTTTTTGTTTAAAAACACTAAAACCTGCATGGAACGGTAAAAACAAGAAAATATCATCAAATTTCTCTAGAATCAAGGTAAAATGACCATATATTTAATTGTAAAATATATGATCCAATGGAGTATCATTATAAATGATGGTTTTCCTGTTTTGGTTGTAAACACATTTTAGTGTTTTAAATAAGTAAAACGTGCATATAATGTTTAAAACCTAGAAAACAGGTAAGGATTTCCATAAAATCATGGAAAAACCACCATAGATCTAATTATGAATTGTAGGAACTGGAATCATGTCATTAAGAATTATTTTTTCCTGTTATTACCCTAAATTCTTTTTTAGAATTTTATAACACTAAAATCAATGTGGAACTTTCAAAACTAGATAACTGACATCAAATATCCCTAAAATTAGAGAAAAAATACAGTAGATTTAATTTTAAAATATATGAATTGATAAAACATCATTTTGTATCACGGTTTTCCCATTAAGTATATAAACACATTTTTAGTGTTTTAAAACACTAATATGTTATTGCAATGGTCAAAACATGGAAAAAGATTTCAAATTTCACAAAAATTAGGGGACAATGACTATAGATTTAATTTTTAAATATGAGAACCAATATCATTTCATTGTGGATGATGGTTTTTAGGTTATAGTTGTAAATGCATTTTTAGAGTTTTAAAACACTAAAAAACACGTAGAGGGTAAAAACTAAGAAAAAAACGTTAGATTTTCTAAAAATATGGGACAACCATTGGGTAGTTAATTTTGATATTTAGGAACTGAAGACACATCATTTTGAGTGATTGTTTTACTGTTATGGCTATAAATGTGTTTTTATTATTTTGAAACACTAAAACTATCATGGAACGGTCAAAAATAAAAAAAATACAATGGATCAATCAATAATTAGGGGAAAACATTGTATATTTAATTGATAAATGCAGGAACAGATGAAATTTCATTCCGAATGACTTTTTTAATATTATGGATGTTAATGTGTTTTTAGTGTTTTAAAACAGTAAAACGTTCGAGGAATAGTAAAAACCAAGAAAATGATTTTGGATTGTCTTGAAATAAATAGAAAAGCACCATGGATTTAATTGTTAAATGAAGTAACTAAAGGTGCATCATTCCGAATGGAAATTATCCTGTTATGGTTGTAAATGCATTTTTAGTGTTTTAAAACACTAAAAATTGCATGGAACAGTCAAAGCTAGAAAAACAATATCAGATTGACCTAAAATCATATAAAAAATACCATGTATTTAATTGTAAAATTTTGGAATTAACATCACATCATTTTTAATGATGTTTTTTCCATTATGACCGTAAATGCATTTTTAGTGTCTTAAAACACTAAAATGTATGTGCAATTATCAAAACCATAAAATTGATGTCATAATAATTTTGAATTATGGGAAAATTACCATATATTAGGTTTTCAAATTTAGAAATTGATAAAACATCATTTTGAATGATAGTTTTCTAATTATTATCGTAAATATGTTTTTTTTATTTTTAAACACTAAAACATGCATGGAATGGTAAAAAACATAAAAATGATTTCTTATTGATCTAGAATTAGGGGAAAATTACTTTAGTTTTAATTTCAAAATTTAAGATCGAAAAATATGTCATTTTGAATGAGAGTTTTCCAGTTATGACGTTTAATGCATTTTTAGTGTTTTAAAACACTAAGAAAAGTGTCGAGGGGTCAAAATAGGGAAAAAATGTTAGATTGTTTTGAAATCTGAGGGAAACCACTGTATATTTAATTTTGAAATGTATGAACCTACAGAACATCATTCTTAATTACTATATTCCAATTATGGACATAAACATATTGTTAGTGTTTTAAAACACTGAAACATGTGTCAAATGGCCAAAACTAGGAAAATGATGCAAGATTAGCCAAGAATCATGGAACGATGAATCTTTATTTAATTGTTAAGTGTAGGAATCAGTGGCACATCATTCCAAATGATGGTTTTCTTATAATCACCATAAACACATTATATTGTTTTAAGATACTAAACGTACATGGAACGGTCCAAACCATAGAAAATGACCCCATATTGACGTACGATCATTACAAAACCAATGATTTATTGTCTTTAAAATACATGACATGTTGTGATGTCAAAGTATTTAAAACTTGTTTATTAAATATATTTCAAACACAACACACATTGCTTTAATAATAAATTATAATATTTACTTAAACCTTTTCAGTTCAGGTGTTGAAACTTCTCTCAAATAAGTATTCTTATATTTCAAAAGTGTTTTGCATTATATATTATTTTTTTATGTTAATATAACCTATTTTTGATTAAAAAAAAAATTATGTGTGCAAAATTCTAAATGTATTATTTTCTTTTTCTCTTTCGCATTTATTTTCCAATTTTTTTGGTTTTCATTATAGGCGGAATATGCCGGAAGTAGGAATGAGGTTGGTTGTTCTGATCCATGGAATTCATCAGAAGGTAGTCGTGAAGGTTATTAGTTTCTATGGTATGTAAAATTTTTATCAATTATTATACTATATTTTATATTTTTCATGTTATGTTTTAATTTTTGTTTCATTTTTTGTTATATGTGATGAGGTGATTTGATTATTATTAGTTTATTAGATATGGAGGTAGATAGAAACAGTTGAGGTAGTGACATGGATGTAAGTTGGGCATGGTTTGATGTTGTAAATTATATATATATTTATAGTGACGATGTATTAGTTGATGTATGGGGTGAATCAGACTTAGTTTATTCTGACCGTGGTTGTATGTATATGACAATTGTTGTGTGAAGTATGAATGATGGGATTTTCCTATATTTATGTTTTAGTTTATACCTTGTTAGTTTTTTGGTTTTTATAGGTTTTTGTTAATTTTTTTAAAAAAAAATTAGCAGCAGTATGTAGTAACCACAACTAAAAATATAATTTTGAATGTACTTTGTGGTGGTTACGAGGAACCACCATTAAAAATAACCACCACTACCATTTTAGTCGTGATTAAATTTATATTATTTATATTCATAGTGAAAATTAATGAACAACTAATAATTAAAAAGAAAAAAACTCTAAATAATACAAAAATCACACTAAAAAAACAGCTATTACATAACAAAAGATGACACTGAATAACTAGCGACCATGCAATATGCGACAGTTTTAGAAACCATTGTGAAATTATTAGGCATCTGTTTAAACTACCACTAGACCACCAGAAAACCACCGTGAATAAACCATTTTTATATTGATTGAGATAAAAAATCCCTTGGACCAGTGGGATCAGATTTATTTTTAGATGCTGTCAATTCATCCTTGATTTTCATGGGGATTATTAACCTGAGGGGTGGAGGCGGTGGAAAATACTCTCTCAGCCTGGTGGATTGGGTTCTCTCTATTATGGTTATCTTGGCAGCTACAATTACTAACAATTTTATTTGAAAAAACTATTATCATGTATTATTTAAGTAAAATGGAAGCCCATGATGAGAGTTATTATTTACGTGTTGTTTCAGAGTTGAGCGTTACTTCAATTTTCCTGTCTGAACTGATTTTTTCATTATTTTGAGGGGAATAGTTTAAAGATCTGTTGGTCGTTCTCTCCCTTCAATTGTGATGTTTTGGAATATTTAATATATTTTAATTCCATTGTAGTGACCAATTTTATTGTTTGTTACCTAGTCGCCCGATCACTCCAGAGGTCATGACATTACAAGACACTATATCTAGGGTGTCATGTAATTCTAGGGGTGTAGTTAAGTGAAACATTCCATACTTTCCACATCTTTAAAAATTGATACATGATAAGGCTTTGATTATCAATCATTGAATAGTATTGATTCAAATATGAGAATAGTGTTTTATATTTGTGTAGTCCTTCTTTAGTTTTAGGTCCTGGGCTGTGGTGATAGCATCTAGGTCTATCTAACAATAATGTATGTTTATGGTATGAAGGCGACCCTCATACCCTGTATATGGGAGGTGTCTAGTCTTCAATAAGTGACGAGTTTCCCACATATTTTGGAATACATAATGAATACACACCCTCTATAGCTCATATAAGATATCTTATTCAAAATTTTAAAGGGGAAGGAATTTGGTCGGGAGGTTATTTCTAGAAAACTCTCTATATATGTCAATGTTGCATCTACTTCATCAGACTTACATGCCTCCACCAAGTCAGAACACATAAGTTGCTTCTCAATGTCTCCTACTGAACATCGTAGAGGGTTACTAGTAGTTGAAAAGGAACTATATATGGATGACCCAAGTTTTTATAAAACCCCTCTATATGAAGACATCAAAGTTTTGAGAACAACTCTATATAGAAGTGTCTGGACAAGGATATAATTTCCTTATCCGGGGGAGATATTGTAACACCCCAAGATTTTGTGAATTAATTTAATGTTTTTGATATTTTTTTCTTTTCATGAAACACTAAATTTAGTTTTTCTTGATTTATGCAAAACAACATGTTAATCTTTTGCTAAATTAAACACTTATATTGGCTAACAGTACATGTAATAGTGAGTTATCTTACGACATTTGAAAAACTGAGTTTACCACCTTTTAATAGAACACCATTATTTTAAAACTAATTTTTGAAACTTTTATGAATATTATTTGAAGATTATACATCATTTTTAAATTCATAATTCTTAAATTATCTTAGGTTGAATTGTCTGTATTTTTCTAAGAAACTTCATTTTTTGATAATAGTGAAAAATATAGTAGTTTAGTTAAAAAAAACCTATTCACTTAAATAATTATAAATGTTAAATTATATTTTAAATTGGATTATAAAGTTACAATAGATCAATTATACATATATTAATCCAATTTAGTTCATTATATTCCATTTTTATATTGTAATTATATATTAAAACATGTTGAACTTTAGAAAGTTTTTACATTAAAAATCCTCTTTCTCGCCACATCTATGAGATTAGTGTTAACCTTAATTTTACCACTTCTATGATTTTAATTTTGAAAAATGGACCTACAAAGTTGAAATAAGTATATTATTTTTGGTCTAACATGATCAAATTAATTTTTGACCAAAAATATTTGTGAAAGTCATTAAAATTAATTACGGTGATTAAGGTAAAATTTAGCTTAATAAGGGACTAAAACATAATATTATGGACCAAAATGACCTAGAAACTTTTCCAAAGAAAATTTGTTTCCAATAATTAGACCATATACCGTCTTGGTTCTAATTTTATGGGTTATTTTGATATTATTAAATGGAAATTCCCTATATAAAAAGGTAATTAAGGAAAAATACAAAAAAGGAACCTTCCTTACACTTAACATTTATAAAACATTGATATATGCAAAAACATCATTTTTTGGTTATAAATATTCTTTTGAATTATAAATTTGTTTTTATCATAATAATTTATGATTAATTTTTAGTGTTGATTTATTTAAATTAAATTATTATGAAATGCTAACACATTGATTATTCAGTTAATAGATAACTAAAATAAATGATACTATAAATGTTAATTGTGGAGTAAATTGATTGATTTTTTGACATTAATTATTTTTCAAGATGAATATATCATTATAAAAATATTTTAACTTAATATAATTTAATTAACATATAGTTTTGATATTCTAAAATGAAAAATATATAAATAATGTCAAAATTGATTTTAATTTTATTTTACAATAAATGATATTTTATTAATTGGTTTAAAATTAAAAAAATACTATAATATTCCAAGTGATTTGAAAGTGATAATATATATCAAATATGATCTATTAATGGACAAATTTATCTTTTATAATTAACATATTGACCAATATATTGTAAAAATGTTTTTAGAATGGTCTAGGTTTTGTGGTGTTTTGGCCCATCACAAGCGCTTGTTTTATAATTAATTTCCAAAAGAAATGAGATTTTAATTTTTTAAATTATGTATCATGATTATAATTAATTGGATATATATTTTTAATAAAATAATGCTTTAATATAGTCTTAATGGTATAAATATATAGGTTAGAAACCTAGTGTCTTTAATAAAAACCAAAATGATAAAATTTACGAAACGTATAAGTTAAGGAAACAAATTATTTAAATAAACATATTTTTAGGTGGTTGGGGATTTTTTCAGTCATTATTCCCCTTTAATACCTTAATTATTCAATTTTTAGTAACATTAGGTAATGTATACCTCCCATTAACAAATACCTTTTGGTTTTTTTAAGAGTTCCACTCCCCTTCCACTATAAAAAAGAATGTACTTTCCCACTTCCTCACACTATCAAACCACGTAGGTTATTACCAAATATTAATAATACACTCTCCAACATCCATACCTTCATAATTTAAAACTCAATTTTGGTAGAAAGAGATCCATTTAATCCCTTTGGTGAAAATGAAAAAGAGTTACCTATAGAATAGGAAGTTTGTACCAGTACAACGAGAGTTAAAACACAAGGTAAGGGAATTTCATCTCACTTTTTATTTCTGTGAGATAAATTACCTATACACCACTAATTTATTTTTTATGGAATATATAATTACCATGAATTTATTATAATAATATTACCCTTAAATTTACTGTTATTTATATACCTATTTTATGACCTTCCTCTCATGGGGATTATGTTTCAAAATCTACCAAATCCATAAAGTAATTTCATCTCAATTTTCCTTATTAGATATAAATTAAATCTTATGCACATATATTTCTATATTGGGTGTATATAATTCCTTTAACATGTCATATTATGAATCTATTTCTTTTCATGATATTTTAATCTTCATGTAATTTAATTTTCTTCTATGGGGAGTATAATTCAAAGATACCAAGTTGAAAGAGTTTATTGATAAAATCTTTCTTTTTATCGCGCTTGTTTATGATTATGATTTAATTGATGAAATATTATGATAAATATTTCAGGATAACTCATAAATATTATTATCCTTTGTATATTCATGATATCTTCATGTATTTATTCTATTTTCTACTCTTTAGTACTTAATATAATTTAGAAACTTATTTGAAGAAAAAAAATCTTTATTTCTCTATTCGGTCAAAAAAATGTGTTCATCCAAAACCTGTTTTATAAGAAGTTTTTAAAAAAGATATAAATAATTCCTTATATCTTTGAAATTATTTTCAAAGAAATGGGTTTCAAATTTTTTTCATGATTTCTTTGTATGTTTTCAAATTATTTTCAAAGAGATGGTTTTCAAAACAATTTCAAGACTTCATTATAAGTTTTCATGGTGTTTTCAATGAAGTGGTTTTCAAAACATTTTCAAGAATTATTTACAATTATTTATGTTTATTTTCATAGAAAATGGTTTTAAAAATGTTTTCTTTAAATAAAATGATTTCAATGATTTTGAATATACATTTATAAAAGTTGAAACTATTTTCCAATGAAATTTTTTTCAAATGATTTTAAGAATCATTTATAATCGTTCAAGGAAAAAGGTTTTCAAAATTATTTCAAGATTTATTTATAAATTTTCAAAGCTAAATGTTTTCAAGATTATTTTATCATTATTTAAATGTTACTATTAAGGAAAATGGTTTTCATAAGGTCAAATATTTTATAAATCATTTTATAAGAATAAAGGATATTTTACATAAGAAATGTTTTTAAAAGACCTTTAATAATTATTTCCTATATAATATGACATTTTTTGGTGTTAATCATTCCTTTTTTGTGAAATGATTCAATATTTTCATTTTTATTATTTATTTTAATGGTTTATGCTTGGTGGTATGATGTTTATGAAACACCCTTCTTTTTCGGAGTTAAGATTGAATGAAATTATTAGGAAACCTATCTCTTTTCAACATGTTATTATATGATTACATGTTTATTATAACAATTTAATTCCATGGGTAATCTTATTATTTTTTATAATCTTGTGGAACATGCATGTATTATTTCATTGTGAGATTGGTGAGATCTATATCTCCCTCCAATGCATTGGGAAAAGATTTATATTTCACGAGATAGACTATGATGGTCTTGAGAATGATCCTTGACTACTAAGATTTCAATGGGAGTGAACCATGACTACCAAGATGATATGATGAGTGAAATCATGCTATTAAGATGACAGTGGTTTTAAACCATGACTACTAAGATGGTATGAAGAGTGAACTCATGCTACATAGATAACCATGGGAGTGAACCATGACTACCAAGATGGTATGAGGAGTGAAATCATGCTACTAAAATGGAAATGGTAGTGAACCATGACTACATAGATGGTATGTAGAGTGAACCCATTTTGTTAATATGTCCTTGGAAGCAATGACATGAATTGTATGGAAATCATATTATATTCTTTTGTGTTTTTGATAATTCTATTTTTTTCCTATGTTATGCATTCATGGATTATGTTATTTATTTATTAACGATTAATGTCCTATGAACTTCCAAGATTTATCTCATGATTCATGTTTATGATTATTGATACGTGGGGTATGGTCTTATAATGTTATGATCATGTTTTCATACCCCTATGATCATGTTTATGCTTACAGGTATCCCTTTTTTACCCTTACTAAGCATTTAATCTCACCAATTTATTATGATTCCTTCCCCATGTAACGATGATTTGTATTAAGTATGATGTGTCTAATAAGGGTGATAGTCATGATGAACCAAGTGGGAGATAATGTAGTTCACTCATATACTAGTGCTTATGTTTCCTTGCTTCCAGATGCACTAATCTAATATGGTCTTTGGGCATATGTTTGTGTAATGATTTAAGTATTCTAAAAAAGTTTTATTATGTCTATATATGTGATGATATGGTCACTATAGTTGGTATCAAAGAAAATTTTTAGTCAACCTTTGAAAACTAAGATGATAATACTTTATTGATATCCCTAGGTATATTTATATGGATATTCCTTGGGTAGTCTTTAAGGATAAGTATAAAGATGAGTTAATGTTTAGGAAAATAACTAAGAATTATGGTAAAGGATAGAGTGAGTGGTTTCTGAGGAATAAATATCAATCAAGACACTATAAAGGGGACGTGGCTCTAGAACAAATGTACATTGGAGTAACAACTCTGATATGGTGTATTGGACCTCACTTGGCATAATTTTCTATATGACAATGGAACTTACTGAGCACCTGGTTTGACATTCCTGAGAGATATGATTTTTAAATTCACAAACTCTTCACGAACCATCATGAAGGATTCAAATTGACGATTCCTACTAATAACCTTGAATAAGCCTATGGTTTCATAGGTTAAGGTGGGTGTTATTATTTAGACATCCTATAAGTAATTTTTTCTGATTATGTGTTTTTCATATATGATATGTGTTTCCCACCCTATGCTTTCTAGTTTTAGTCAATAGAGAGAACTATAAGGAACATGGTTACCATTTAATGTTTAAAATTTGGAATGTATAGAAATTATAAAAATATATTTTCCATGTGGAAATATCATAAAGAGAATTTGGAAGGTGGTAGAAGTATTGGTTATGCTTATAAAGATAAAGATACCACAAAAAACTTGTGAATGTTATGTGATATTCTTCCAGTATTATTTAAATATAACATAAGATTCATAAAAATATTGAGTTTGAGTAACCTTAATAGATAATACATCTTTCACATTAGAGGAAATAAGTATTAAGGAATAAATTGATGAATCCTAAGTAATGGTTTAAGAATAAATTTGGATCAATGAAGTATTTATGTTTTGAAATTCAAAGATCATGTTATATAAATCATGAAATATATAAGTTTTTTTAGTTTAAGTTTTCATTATGGAAAAAAGAGGTTTGTTGAATAGTGATGGGGACTTCGAAAAGTGATATTTTAATTATGGGAAGGTAACAATTAATGTGATCATGATGTTGAGAAAATTGTGTTTAACATGGATAAAAATATGATTCATTTGGATAAATTAAAGTGCATAACACTAAATACTGTGTATTTAGTTATTGATTTGTTATTAAAGTGGACTATGTCATCAAGGATGAAGTTTAAAACTTCTTTAATTTAACAAATAAATATAGTTACCTTCAAAATAAAGAAGCATTATTTTTTTACAAAAGTATTTATGGTAATTCAGGTAATTTCAATATTTCAAGAGAATACTTGATAAAGGTATTCACAAGTTTGGAATGTAACAACCAAAAGACACTTTATTATACATGGAGGATCAATTTTAAGATGCTTTTCATATTTTTAAAGGGTTATAAGGTTATCCATTTATAGAATTATTAGTTTAAACTTTATATGATTTTCATGATATTTATGTAAAATCTAACCACATGGGGATTTACTTATATTGGATAACCTGATCTAATAACATTATTTTGATGGAAACTGAATAGAGAAGTGATGACTTATCATGGATATCATGTTCCGTTTGTGCTTCATGAATGAAAAATTGACATTTCTTTTTGGAGAAAGAGGTAAAGTGTAAATTATTTAAGACATGTCCAAATGATGAGATTTTAATTATAAAAGTAAATGAAATCACATAAGTATAACTTATCATGAAAATCATTGAACTATAGGGAAAGTATCTTGAAACCAAAAAGTTTATCCTAGTATCTTTGTTTCTGATGGATCAAATGGTCCCTTAGATAATACTAGATTTAGGAATTGATGGCTGTTAACTTTAACTTTACTGAATTCTCTATCACTCTCCTCTAGAACATTATAGTTATATTTCTCTTCCATGTGAATGTTTTCACTTTCCACTTATGTTATCCTATGTGGAAACCAACTATTTGTTACTCTAGGTAACCATTATGGTTTCAAATTTCATTTTAAATGAATGTTTTACTATTCATTTTTTATGATTCTATAATATCTTAAAATAACATAAAATTATTTAACATTAGATAACTCTAATGAATTTCGAGTGTAAAATTAATTTTAGGGGTTAGAATGTAACACCTGAAGATTTTTTGAATTATTGGTCGAATTAATTTAATCTTTTTGATATTTTTTTCTTTTCATGAAACATTAAATTTATTTTTTATTGAATTATGAGAAACACTACGTTAAGATTATGCTACACAAAATACTTAAATTAACTAACAGTACACGCAACACTGAGTTATCTTGTGTTACATGTAAGACCGAGTTTTACCGCCTTTTAACAGAGCACCTATTATTTTAAAACTAATTTTTTAGAATTTTATAAATATTTTTTTTAAAAATAAACATAAATTTTTTAATTTATAATTTCGAAATTAGATCAGGGTTAATGATTGAGATTTTTCTAAAAAACATCATTTTTTGATGAATAGTAAAAAATACTGTATTTTAGTTAAAAACTGCCTCATTAATTAAATATTTATTAATGATAAATTATATTATAAATTGGTTTCTAATGTATCTGGGTAAAAGGTGAACCATTACATAGCCCGAAGTCCCAGTGGGCATTTAGCCCATTACATGGCCTGTAGGCCCAATTTTTTGGCCTAAGGGATATTCTGTGAATAATACTCCTATAATACCCTCCTACTATAGTACCACACAGTACCCGCTGCTGCTATAGTACCCTACCAATGCTATAGTGACCTGCCACTGCTACAGTACCCACCATTGCTACAGTTCTTCCACTCCTACATTATGCTACATTACTGCTACAGAACCTGCACCCAATGGGTTTTGAATGCCCATTTTTTCATGTAGGATTAAAGGGTGTTTACCACTAAGCCAAAACAGATCAATTATGCATATATTAATTCAATTCTGGTCATTAGAATAATTTTTATATTGAAATTATATATAAATACTTATTTTATTTTTGAACATTTTTACTTTTATATCCAGATTTCTCGCCAAATCTGTGGGACTAGCATTAAACATATTTTCCCCTATTTTGTGATTTGAATTTTGGAAAATGGACATACATGGTTATAATCATAGTAATGATTTTCTTTTAATAAGATCAACATAATTTTTGACAGAAAATACTTGTGGAAGTACTATGGTTATTAATGTAAAATTAAACATAATAAGGGACTGAAGATTAACATTAATGAAAAAAATGACCTTTAAAAATTTGCAAAGGTAATTGGTTACCAATAATTAGATAATATTTTATCTTGGCTCTAATTTTATAGTTTATTGTTTTATTATTAAATGGAAATTTACTATATAAAAGTGTAAGTAAAGAATAAGTTGAAAAGGGAACATTCCTTACCTTTAACATTTATAAAGCTTAGATATATTAAAAAACATTATATTTGTTGTTATAAATATCATTTTAAAATATGAACGGGTTATTGTTATCATAATAGTTTATCATGAATTTTTATAGTGAATTTTGTTACTTCAAATTCTTAAGAAACACTAATGTGGTGACTATTTAGTTACTAATTAACTAAAATAAATGATACTATAAATATTTAAAGTGAAGTAAATTGATTGAATTTTTGTCTATAATTATTTATGTAGATGAATATACCACTTTATGTAGATTTAAAATTAATATATTTTAATTGAAATATTTTTTTTGATATTTTTAAATTAAAATTAATTAAATAATGCCAAAGTGGACATTATTGTTATATTAAAATAAATGATATTTTATTAAATGATTTAAAATTAATAAAAATACTATATTATTTCAAGTAATTTTAAGTGTTAATAAATATTAAACATGATCTATTGATGAAAAAATTTATCATTTACAATTAAAATATTTACCCATATATTGTAAGAACATTTTTAGCACTATTTGGGTTTATGTATTGTTTTTACACGTCACATGCCATTATTTTAAAATTAATTTCTAGAACACTTGATATTTTTATTTTGTAAAATATGTATCAAATTAATAATTAATGGATTTTATATTTTCAAAAAAATATGACTTTAATATAGTGTTAATTGTAAAACTACATTGGTTATAAAACTAGTGTGTTCAATAAAATCCAAAATGATAAAATTGGAGAAACATAGAAGTTAAGGAACCAAATTATTAAAATTATCATATTATGGTGCAGTGGAAGTTTATATAAACTATGATTAACCTTTAATACATTATTATTCAATTTTTTAGGAATATTAGGTTATTTATACCTCCCATTAATGAATACCATTTAGTATTTACAAGAGTATCACTCCCCTTCTGCTATAAAAAAGAAAGCACTCTCTCACTACCTCAAACCTCTAAAACAACTTAGATTCAACGATGATCTTCCCAATCCACTCCCAAGCATTCCCAATTTACTTTATTAATCCTAACTTAGTGAATGAATCAATACAATTAATTCTGTTTATGAAAACCAAAAGTATTTAGACAAGTAAGAGGATGTTTGGACGAGTACAACGAGAGTCAAGACACAATTTAAGGGAATTTCATCTCACATTTAATTTCTATGAGATACATTCCTTCTACATGACTAATTTATTTTATGTTGTATATAGACTACCCATGATTGTATTATATTTATATTATACTTAAATTTACAGGTATTTAGATTCCATTTTATGATCTTTCTCTTATTGGGTTTATGATAAAAGTTACCAAATTAGTAGAGTGATTTCATCACAATTTTCCTTCTTTAAGAAACATGCCACGTTATTCTGCTGTATTTTTTTATGAGGTCAATATATTGAAATTGAAATGTTAGGTCATGAAAATACTTATTTTCATGATATTTTAAGAATCATTTAATTTTATTTTCTTACATGGGGATTATAATTCAATGTAACCAAGTGGTAAAAGTTCATTTAAACAATATCACCATTCATCAAGATTGTTCATGATTATGATTTGATTGGTGAAATCGAATGATCCTTCTCACAATAGAAATAATAAATATTATTATTCTTTTTATATTCATGATATCTTCATATATTGGTACCATTTTCCACTCATTCATACTTAAGACAATTCAGAGTGTGATTTTAAGAAAATTAGACTTTATTTCCATCTTTGGCAAAAAAACTGTGTTGATTCAAAACTAAGCATTATAAAAATGTTTTATGTTTTTTAAATAATTACTTATAATTTTCAAATTATTTTTTAAAAAGGTGTATCAAAACCTTTTCAATCATTATTTATTATTTTTTAATGTATTTTCAGTGAAATGATTTTAAAAACATTTTCCTGATTTTTTTATAAGTTTTTACAGTGTTTTCAAAGTAGAGAATTTAAAAATGATATCAAGCCTTATTCATATGTTTTCGAATTTATTTTTAGTGAAAAGGTTTTTCAAAATTTTGTTTCAAATTAAAAGTATTTCAATGATTTTGAAGCTTATTTTTTAAATTTTCAAAGTATTTTACAAGAAAAAGGTTTTCAAAATTTGTTTAAGTTTATTTTAAATGTTTTCAAGGAAAAAGTATCTCAAAATGATTTCAAGATTATTTATATGTTTTCATAGTTATTTTATGGGTAAAGGTTTTCAAAATATTTTCATTATTATTTTATGATTTTTTCATGGTTACTTTAAAAAAATATTATTTTCAAAAGGATTTATGTTTTAAAAATAATTTGTTAAAGAGGAAAGATATTTTTTTTCAAGAAAAGTTTTTAAAGTCATTTCAAAATAATCATCCATATAAGATGACTTATTTTGGATTTAATCAAGCCTTTCTGGGGAAATGATTCAATTTTGCGATTCATATTATTTCCTTGAATGGTTTATGTTTGATGGCATGATGTTTTTGAAACCTGCTTCTTTTCACAGGATATGATTGAATGAAATGATTATGAAACCTGTCTATTTTCCACATGTTATGATATAATTACATGTTTATGATACCCGTTTAATCAAGTGGGTTATTTTATGATTTTTTGTGATCTCAAGTCACATGTAATTATTATTTTATTATGATATGTGTGGGACCAATATATTCCTCCAATGCATTGTGTAAATATTTATATCTCATAATATAGACTAAGATAGTCTTGGGAGTGACCCATGGATACTAATATAAAAATAGGAGTGATCGATAACAAACAAGATGGTATGATATGTGAACTCTTGCTAGTAATATGGCCATGTGAGTGAACCATGACTACAAATATGGTAGGAAGAGTGAACACATGCTACCAATTTAGCCATGGGAGTTAACCATGACTACAAAGATAATATGAGGAGCGAACTCATGCAAAAAAAATTACTATATAAGTGATCCATGACTACCAAGATGGTATGGAGAGTGAACCTATGCTATTAAAATGTATTTGGTAGCAATTCCTTCACTACTATAGAAATCATATTACATGCTTATGTTTTTTCCACAATTCTATGTTTTATTCCTATGTTATGAATTCGTGGATTATTTTTTTTATTTCATTACGATTCATGTTTTATGAAATTCTATGATTTATGCCATGATACATGTTTTTCATATTTGATATGTAGGGTATGGTCTTATAATGTTAAGTTCACAATCTCATACGCCCATGCTCATGTTTTTTCTTACATGTCTCCCTTGTTTACCCTTAATAAGAATCTAAGATCACCATTTTTTATGTTTCCTTCCCTTGGTTATGATGATACATATTAAGTATGATGTGTCTAAGACGGTTTCTATTAATTAAGAACATAGTGGGAGATAAAATTAATCACTCATGTACTGGTGTTTATGATTACATGTTTCTAAAGGAAATAAACTAATACGGTCTTTGGGCGTATGTATATTTAATTCTTTAAGTATTACAAAATATTTATTTAATGACTGTATATGTAATTCAAAGGTCACTATAAATATCACCATGTGCAGGTTTACCACGGTGTATTTCAAGAGTAGAGTATCAAGGATTGATATACACACTTCGATGAGGAGGTCTATCATAGTAATTATCGACTTATGCCTTAGATGAAGATTCGATGGACCATTGAGGTGTTTCATGTAACACCCTGAGATTTTATGAAATAGACTCTCTTTAATTTCTTTGATTTATTGTGTTATACACTACACCAAGATAATCTTTCATTATATGAAACAATGTATTAGATTGTAGTATGTCCAATACTATTATTTTCTTGTGTGACACAAAATTTCATGTTATTTTGATAGAATTAATTTTATCCATGACTAAGCATATGTGGTAACTAGATATTATAAACTAGTCATTATAATGGCTTCATTATATTTTTTTAATGAAAATAAGTGAGTCTATAAAATAATAAAATTTTTTGGATTTTAATTGTGAAATATATATGTAATATATACATTGTAATGTTTAAAATTCATATTATATATTTTCTAGACATTATATATGAAAAAATTCTATTTTATGAATAAAATGAGTGTTTTTCTAAAAATGTAGTTTTACGGCCAATTGATGGAGAACCCAATTTAAATCTTGGTTTTTAAACTTTTATAATTAATTTTTTAAAAAATTAGATTCTTCTTTGGATGGAATTAAAAATAAAATTATTAGATTTTTTTGTTATTTTTCTGATAATAGTCATTTTTTAATAAGTAGTGAAAAATAATACATTTTAATTTAAAACTGCCTTTTAATATGATTTATTTATACATAAAGGTTATTATTATAATTTTTTTATAGTATAATTATAGTATTATTTTAATATTTAATCCAATTTTGGTCATTGGAATTAATTTGACATTGAAATTAGATATAAGTGCACACCACTCTTTGGATGATTTTTACTTAAAACCCCAGTTTTTTCATTTTGACGATGAGAATTAATTTTAAATTAATTTCTACAACTTCTAAAATTTTAATTTTGAAAAATATATCCCATATTTGAAATCATTTGGTACAAATTATTTTAATTGGATATTTTATTTTTTTAGATATTACGAATAATAAATATTGTAATTTTTATTTACCCCATTTAAAGGTAAATAAGATTGTATTTGGGTAACAAACAATATGATAAAGATAATAAAATACTCTACCACCTGCCAAAAATCTACTGGATGAATGAAATTTGGCCAGTATCACATAAGGGTCAGAATTGATTCATTTAATGAACTTTTGTCTATCAAAGTGATGTAAATATAATTAAAACAAAATAAAGTGACAACATGTCACTCTCTTATCTCATATAAGTATGATAATTTTAATGTAGTGATAAACTTGATAAGACTTAGAACATAAATAGTCTCCAAAAATCTAATGAAATTATCTAAATCATATTTATTTATTTATAATTTTAAGATATTAAATAATTATCATAAATATTGACAAAATAGTGATACAACAATTACTTTATTAAGAGAAATATCTAATAAATGATATTATAAGTAGTAAAATAAATATTATTTGAAATAATTTATGTCATCGAAGATTTTTTTTGGTGAACATGACATGTTATAATACAATTTAATGATTTTTTGGGGGGGTTATATATCAATATTGATTTTATTTATATTCAATGAAATGAATGACATTAAAAATTACACTATTGATATATTATTAAAATAATATTTTATTAATATATTTAAATATCATAAAAGAAATTAAAATTGAAAATTTTATTTTATATGGTATAAAATCTAATTAATTGTCCAATTATGAGAAATCAATTCCATATATGTAAGCTTAATAGCCTCTTAATAATTAAAATTTTATTACCTCAATTAATCCTAAAAGATAGTAATTAAAGGTAAAATGAAAAGAGATAGTTTCAAATAAAAAAAAATACATGTCAAGAAATTATTGGATGATATTATTTAAAACAATCCTCATTTATCTTATAAATATATCACTTTAGAGCTATTATAACTCTAAAATAAATTTATAATAAAATAATATTACAAGACTTCCCTAAAGCGCCCCTCTTCCATCGTTTAAAAGTCCATCACATATACCCACTTACTCACACTTCTCAAAACCCTTGGTTCATCGAAATTATGATAAAATAATCTCCCAAAATCCTTCCCATACTCGTAGAGGCCACACTTTGGGAATAAAGGCTTCCTAAAGAGACCTTTTGTGAAAATAAAAATGTGATACTTAGAAAAGAGGTAATTGTTTTATAACCACTTTCAAAATAATTTTTTTCTGTAATAATTATTATTATATTTTTTCCATAATAAAGTAATAAATCAATTTTCTTATACCATATGAGATGTTATTATAAATATGTGAAACCTTATACCTCCTTTTATCCATCCAATTAATAAAAATATCCCCATGTGTGCGTACGTACGGATTAACGTCTCCACGTCGTTGTGTAATTTTTTATTCAAAAATAATTAATTTGTATGGGAACAATGATGAGTGTAATGGATGTAAATAATGAATATATCATGTTAAATATTCTATATAAAAAATATACCATCCAATTCTATACCATTTAACCATTAAGTGAATGATTTCGTTGCTCATGTGTACATAAGGCCTACTGTCTCCACAATGGGATGCAATTAATTCTACACAATCTTCAATAAACCAAAGTTATATTCAAGAATGGAATGAATAAATATGATATATATTATTTTAATATCACTCTTTAATTGATATAACTATAACCTAATAAGTTGAACATGAACTTATCTCGCATAAGAACAAAATAAAATTAATATCTGAATAACGAGTGACAATGAAATGTTACTAAAAAAAGATGATAATATAATCATATATGATATCATAAAAAATTATTATGATTCTAGAATAATTCAATTAAATTATTTAAATCATTATACATGATTTTCAAATACATATGAAGGATATAAAAGCAAAGGTAAGGGATTATTTTGTGTCACTTTTATTTCTCTGGGACATATATCGTATACACCACCAATTATTTTTGTGTTTTTTTATGCTTACCATGAATATTTTATTATTCTTATTATAAAGGTTATGATATTTACATATTCATATAATTTTATTTATTTTATGAAGCATAATATTTGGCAGATTATAATTAGTAAGGGATAATTTCAAAATCTCATTATTATTCGAGGTTGTTTATACATAATTATTTATTGGGGTATATTTATCATCAATGTCCACATATTCAAAAAACGTTTTCATAAAATATTTACAATTATCCTATGAATATTTAATAACATTTTTATGCATTTTTAACTTTTAATATATCATTTGGAAGGTTTCTTTCTTTCATTTTCCATACGAGGCACTTTTTGACTTTTTCGAAAAAATTATAAGGAGAATGTTTTTTTTAAATTATATGGAATGAATGTAATTTTACCCATTGATAAAAAAATTTTCCATGAATATTACCTTAAAATATTTCATGGTTATTTTCAACAAATTATTTTCATTTAAAATTGTGCGGTATCTTAAGAAATGAAAATATTTTTAAGACGAAAATACATTTTCCTCAAGAATTAATTTCAAGTGTTTTATAAAAAAATATTTTACAACTAAGATTAAGGATATTATATCAAGTATAATATCCATATTATTCTTATGGTTGATTTATTTTATTATGAAATGCTATTTATGAAATCCATTTGTTTTACATGGATTATGTTATGATGAAATGATGTTTAAGAAACCCATTTTATTCTTTGGGATATGTTATGATGAATGATTTATGTTTTTATGGAACACATATGTATGGTTTTCAGTATGTGATGGTTGGGACCTATATCTCCTTTCAATTCATTAGTTAAAGATTTATATCTCATGAGATATACATAATTGGAATGATAAGTAAATAAGGTTCAATAATACAGGGCTGGAACGACATGTAAAGCTGATTCAATAATGGACTTCATCCACTATAATGGTTTTGGCTATGGGCCTTGACTAATATGGACATGGTTTCATTACATATGTGTTTTCCATGAGAACATGTTTTGTGCCAATGATATGTTATCATGGTTTTGTTGGAACCACTTGGTGTATAGGTTTGTATTTGTTGTCAATAGTTGTCAATGGAATATAAAAATGAAAGAGATCAAGAAGTACTCAAATAAAATGGAGGAATGGAAGCTCATAATGAAGTAGATCATGAAGTACTCCGATGAAGTAGAGGAGTAGTGATTCAGACGATTGTTGTGCAGATCGTAATTCCAAAGAACATGTGTCAAAGATGATACATTGTTTACAACAATGAAGAATGTGAGGAGTAATCCATCCAAGGATGATTAAAGGAGGATGGTGTTTTTGGATGAAGACCGTGCAATTCCTCCTTATTGCATAAGAACCATGGGCTTTGATGAAGACCATGCAATTCCTCATTATTGCATGAGAACAATGGGTTTTGATGAGGACCATGCAATTACTCATGATTGGGTGAGAACCATGCTAGAGACTTCTTGAAGAATAAGATCACATGTTTTGCATGAAGTATATCATGACGGTTGATGAAGAAGACAATGTGCAATGATTTGAATTCTGAGATAGTCATGCACATCACATTTTCATAGAAGATGATGGTAGTAAAGCTGTTCCTTCAAATAATACATATCATAATAGTGGAGTTTGTGATAAAAGCAAAAGAGTTGCTGAAGGATATAGATCAGCAAGAAGAAGTGTTGTTGAGGTGATCGTGCTTGTCGACAAAGCAAACAAACTACATACGAATTTGTTGACAAAGGAGATTCCATGGCGACATGTCGAGTTCAAGATTTGTGGTCAACGATCTATGTTTGATTCAAGAACATCAACAGGGGAATGGATGATCTGGAGGCGGTACAAAAAAGAGCAGATAAAAGGTGGCTCCGTTTTCCAGTGTTTGCCAAATTTCAGGGCCTCAAAATCAACAAATGAAGAAGAGTGATTTTGGAAAAGGGACTTCTGCACCATACACTTGGAGGATAGGAAACTTGCCTGCCATATGTTTTTGAAGATCAGAGCATCAAAATATGGCAAAGGGATAAGGGTCGCGCAAGTTTTGATGAGGTCGCACAAGTGAATTATGTGCTGGGAAGAGACTTGCGCGCCGATGCCTTGAATGCATTATAACTTGCGCGCCTATGGTTTTTCGAGATCCGGAGATCCAAAATTGGAAAAGGAAAGATGTTCGCGCAAGTTTGGATGTTGATCGCGCAAGTGCTTAGCAGGGGCCGAGACTTGCGAGCCGATGGATGACTTGCGCGCCGCCGCACAGGGGGTCCAGTTTGCCTATAAATACTGGACCACCCCTCCTCAATTCTTACGGAGCTCAAGGCTTTGAGATTGTTCGAGCTCTCGTCGCGCAGGTGGTTGAACCGTGCAAGTGGTAGTTGGGTCGTGCGAGTAGATGTTGCGTGCCGACTGATGGTTGAGCGCCCCTGGTGATTTGGGCAAGGAAGGAAGTGAGTCACGCAGGTTTTAAGTTCAAGAAGGCAGAGTCGCGCAGGTGCTTTGGAGACACTTGCGCGTCAGGTTATACTTGCGCACCTAAGACTTGCGTGCCGGATGGAGACTTGCGCGCCGAGCTTGAAAAGGAGATCCAAATATTGTTGAAGCACGCCTGCCTTTCTGGAGCTGCAAAAGAGCTCTTGATTTCCTGATACTTTCGGTGCAAAGCGAGATTGAAGAAGAAATCTAAATGATACATGCATGATCTCATGCATACATTGAGAACTGATTCTGACAATTCCGAGTAAGCTGAGCTTCATTAAGTAAGCAATCACATCAGTGATTGTGATTCCGGCAAACGAATATAAGGGGATCTAGTGCATTCAGTCATTGCACTAAATAAGAAGGATTGAACTAAAAGGAGCATCAAATATGAACCCTGATGCAAGCAATGTCTCATGCAGAACAGGAGACGAAGAACTTCAATGCACACCTATTGAAGATACCTTCACGTCTATAAACTGAGTGGACCAACAGCAGTGAGCTAGGGGGAGTCAACGGGAGTGACCCGAGGGACGCAGTGAGCTATCCCTGAACAATTGTAAAGGCAGTGAGCCTGGGATAGAGTGTCTGTACACGAATATTTGTAATCCACAGCTAGTGAAGCATAGTGGATTTAGGTACAACCGACAACCTGTCAGCGTATGCTCCTTGGACGTAGCCCTTAGTGGTGAACCAAGTAAAAATAGTCGTGTCATGTCTCTGCATGTGAATGTTTAATTGCTGTTCATATCCATCATGCAGGTTTAAGTAGTTCCTACCAACGTGGGAACAAGATCCACAACTTTAAGAAGAAAAAGTTGCCAACCTGATTCACCCCTCCCCTCTCAGGGTGTCCCGGGTTCCTACAAGTGGTATCAGAGGGAGGTTAACATATGTTGGATATTCTCCAGTAATTCTATTGAGAAGAGGATTTGAGTTTCTTTCATAAAGTCAACAATGAAGAGCAGTCTTGATGAAGTTTCTGAGCAGACGTCTACATCTAGCAAGACCATGACAAACAGGAAAAAGAAAGAGAAGATGCAGCAGAAGAAGTCCCCCATATCCAAAGAAGATGCAGTGTCTTGTTCTCCATGCCATTCCAAAAATGAAGAAACATCAGGCATGGAAAGTACCGAGCAGGTGACTCGTAATTCTTCTAGAGGAAAGGATGACACCCCCAATTCACGCTTTCAAGAAAAGCTCAAAACATATCTGCATGATATTCCTGAAGAAAGGGCTGCTATTATTTGTAGCCTATTTCATTCTATGCAGGTTGAGATCACTTGACTTGAAAGGGAAACTGACAATATGGAAGAGGGGTTGGAAAGAAATGTTATGGAAAGTATGAAGCTCACCAAATAGGTTAAAGTCTTTGAAGAAAACGAGACAGTCAATAAGACTCTAAAAGAAAGGATCCATGCACTTGAAGCTGAGCTGAAGAAGAGAAATGAAGCCAAGAATTTTTGTTTGGAAGAAACTTCCATTAAATTCAGGGAACTTGACTCTTTGTTAAAAAACAAAGTTAAGATGCATGAAGATGAGGTTGAAAGGTTGAAGAAGACTTGTGAAGAGAAGATGATCACGATTGAAGATCAGAAGATCCTCCTCAATATTGTGGGTCAAAAATTGGAAGCTCAATTGACCAAGATTGAGAACACACATATTGAGACTTCACAAAAGAATTAAATGAGTGATGCTTGCACCCAATGTTCGTTGGAGGAGTCTAAAGCTGAAATTCCTCCAACATGTGATAAGAAGATTATGACAACTCTTGATTATCCACATCAAGAATCAGTTGCTGCTGGTACTCAATGCTCACTGGAGGATTCTACTGTCAAAAGACCTCCAACATGTGATAAGAAGATCATGACTTCACTCTTTGATCTATCACATGCAACTGAGAAAGTGAAGGTACCATCCAAACCATCTTGTACTCATATTTCTAAATACACTCCTACAATCAGTGCAGGTGGGAAGAAAAGTTCTAAACAAGTATGGATGAGGAAAGGTGAAAAGAAGAAACCTAACACCATGGCTAGGGTGGATGGGAAGAGAAAGGAGGAAGTGGGTTCCTCAAATAGATCACAAAAGTTTAAGCAGATGTCCCAACAACTTAATACAGAAGACACAAAGAAGAAAAGATTTGTGGGTCAATGTTGGTGCTGCAACAGATTTGGGCACTGTGCACTGGATTTTCTTTATAATCCATTACATGGAAAAGCACAGAGAATGCCTATATCAAAGAGAAGGAAGCCAGAGAAAATGAAGCAACATCAGCAGGTCCAGAAGCATCTGTTTACTGCAAACAGATTTGGAATTCTTGATAACATCTGTGATGTATGCAACGACAGCGGTCACAATGCAGGCACATGTCCATATCAACATGCTTTCACTATTGAAAAGAAAAGAATACCTCGGATGCCGTCAAAGAATGAAGTAGCTACCTTGGGGAGAAATCAGAAGAATGTTGTGAACACAAATTTCCCCAAGAAGATCTCAAGTAGGGAAGCTGAGAAGACCCAGGATTTTAAATCCATGAAATTGTAGGGGCATTCATCCAAAAGAAACACTAAGTGGGATGAATCTTGGATGAACCAATGTAGAAGAACTAAACCAGATGCAAAAGTTCCAAATGACATATTGGTCATCTGGCCAGAAGATTTGAAAAGAATAAGGAAACTTGAAGATGATAAGTCCAAGGCTGGTGACAAAGGAAAAGGAAAACTTTCACATGATGAAGACACAGTGCAAGAGAGATTGCAAACAAAGAGAAATACATGTGTCAAAGAAGTTCTGTGTGAGAGATTCAAGAAGTCTGGTCACATTGCAAAAAGTTTCCTAACCTTAATACCAGAGCAAGAAGCAGTCCTTAAGAGCAGTAAGAATGTATCATTCATGATGGCTGCTAAGTAGAACAATTCTTCACACAAAGCAGAAGAGAATGTGAACGGAGCCATGCCACACCAACAGATGTTGGAACATATGTTTAAGTGTGTAGGCATGAAGACTGGAGCGAACAAAGGAACATGGTTGAGAAAAGAACCTCAACCATGCAGGTCTTGCTGATGAATCAAGGATGATCCACCTTATTCCCGTAATCATTTATGTATTGTATTTGTGCTAATAACGCAGGGAATTGAAGGTGAAGCATGCTCTTAAGGGGAGAACCTGAGAAGTAGTGAATACTGTCAACTCTTGATAGCCAATCTGAAGAAGTTTCCATCCTTAGTAGATTCTTCAATTGATATTCAAAGATTATGATGATGAAGTTTCACTCTTGATGAAGATGATGAGGAGTGTTTCCCATGAGGGGGAGGAGAATGAAGAAGCTTATATAATCACTGTTTCAATCAATATCAACTCCAACTGGACTCAAAAGCAGTTACTCTGTGAATTTCTAGGAGAACACGCCAATGGAGAAGGTATGTCATTTCTCAATCACTATCCATTGGTTACTCAGATCAAAGATTATTTTACAAAGGGGGAGTAACTAAATTTATCAGTGACATAAAGAGAATGGAAGTGCCCCAAGGTCACTTATCCTGCCGATTGCACTTGAATGTTTTTGATCTATTTGCTGATGTGAGTGCAGGAGTTTCATGTTGATTATTCTCTATCATATTTGATCTTCTTCTACCTGGAATTAAAGTGGTAAACCCTTGAAGACAAGATATATGAGTTATTATCTCATGTTGGTATCATGATCTGTGGATAATGGACAACCTTGTTGACTTAATCAAATCCTCTTGTTTTCTACATCGAGCATTGCTCAAGTAGACTTAGAGTGAAATGATTAATGAAACATTGCTTAAGTGTGGATTGATACCCTCCCTACCACGTGCTTTGTATTTCTTGTCAATACGGGGGAGAGAAAGTGAAATGAACATTTGAAAAGAAAAGTTGATTGAATAGAAGATTCTCATTTTGACATTGACAAATTCATTTCAGATGATGTATAAGGTATTGACAACAAAATACAAAGGGGGAGATTTTTGGAACCACTTTGTGTATAGGTTTGTATTTGTTGTCAATAGTTGTCAATGGAAAATCAAAATGAAAGAGATCAAGAAGTACTCCAATAAAATGGAGGAATGGAAGCTCATAATGAAGTAGATCATGAAGTACTCTGATGAAGCAGAGGAGTAGTGATTTAGACGATTGTTGTGCTGATCGTAAGTCTAAAGAACATGTGTCAAAGATGATACTTTGTTTACAACAATGAAGAATGTGAGGAGTAATCCATCCAAGGATGATTAAAGCAGGATGGTGTTTTTGGATGAAGACCATGCAATTCCTCCTTATTCCATAAGAACCATGGGCTTTGATGAAGACCATGAAATTCCACATTATTTCATGAGAACAATGGGTTTTGATGAAGACCATGCAATTACTCATGATTGCATGAGAAACATGCTAGAGACTTCTTGAAGAATAAGATCACATGTTTTGCATGATGTATATCATGACGGTTGATGAAGAAGACAATGTGCAATGATTGGAATTCTGAGATAGTCATGCACATCACATTGTCATAGAAGATGATGGTACCAAAGCTGTTCCTTCAAAGAATACATATCATAATAGTGGAGTTTGTGATAAAATCAAAAGAGTTGCTGAAGGATACAGATCACCAAGAAGAAGTGTTGTTGATGTGATCGTGCTTGCCGACAAAGCAAACAAACTACTTAAGAATTCGTTGACAAAGGAGATTCCATGGTGACATGTCGAGTTCAAGATTTGTGGTCAACGATCTATGTTTGATTCAAGAACATCGACAGAGGAATGGATGATCTGGAGGCGGTACAAAAAAGAGCAGATACAAGGTGGCACCATTTTCCAGTGTTTGCCAAATTTCAGGGCCTCAAAATCAATAAATGAAGAAGAGTGATTTTGGCAAAGGGTCTTGCGCACCATACACTTGGAGGATAGGAAACATGCGCGCCATATGTTTTTGAAGATCAGAGAATCAAAATATGGAAAAGGGATAAGGGTCGCGCAAGGTTTGATGAGGTCGCGCAGGTGAATTATGTGCCTGGAAGAGACTTGCGCGCCGATGCCTTGAATGCATTATAACTTGCGCACCTATGGTTTTTCAAGATCAGGAGATCCAAAATTGGCAAAGGAAAGATGTTCGCGCAAGTTTGGATGTTGATCGCGTAAGTGCCTAGCAGGGGCTGAGACTTGCGCGCCGATGGTTGACATGTGCGCCGCCGCGCAAGGGGTCTAGTTTGCCTATAAATACTGGACCACCCCACCTCATTTCTTATGGATCTCAAGGCTTTGAGATTGTTCGATCTCTCGTCGCACAGGTGGTTGAACCGCGCAAGTGGTAGTTGGGTCGTGCAAGTAGAGG
Source organism: Viscum album (assembly GCA_963277665.1). Classification (NCBI taxonomy): domain Eukaryota; kingdom Viridiplantae; phylum Streptophyta; class Magnoliopsida; order Santalales; family Viscaceae; genus Viscum; species Viscum album. The sequence goes on along the minus strand of OY728150.1, from coordinate 1,871,931,052 downwards.
TTGCGCACCGACTGATGGTTGAGCGCCCCTGGTGATTTGGGCAAGGAAGGAAGTGAGTCGTGCAAGTTTGAAGTTCAAGAAGGCAGAGTCGCACAGGTGGTTTGGAGACACTTGCGTGTCAGGTTATACTTGCGCACCTAAGACTTGCGCGCCAGATGGGGACTTGCACGCCGGGCTTGAAAAGGAGATCCAAATATTGTTGAAGCACGCCCGCTTTTCTGGAGCTGCAAAAGAGCTATTGATTGCCTGATACTTTCGGTGCAAAGCGAGATTGAAGAAGAAATCTAAACGATACTTGCATGATCTCATGAATACATGGAGAATTGATTCTGACAACGCCGAGTAAGCTAAGCTTCATTAAGTAAGAAATCACATCAGTGATTGTGATTCCTGAAAACGAAGACAAGGGGATCTAGTGCATCCAGTCATTGCACTAAAGAAGAAGGATTGAACTAAAAGGAGCATCAAATCTGAACCCTGATGTAAGAAATTTCTCATGCAGAACAGTAGACGAAGAACTTCAATGCACAACTATTGAAGAGACCTTCACGTCTATAAACTGAGTGGGACTTCCCCAACGGCAGTGAGCCAGGGGGAGTCAACGGGAGTGACCCGAGGGACGCAGTGAGCTATCCCTGAACAATTGTAAAGGCGGTGAGCCTGGGACAGAGTGTCTGTACCTGAACATTTGTAATCCGCAGCTAGTGAAGCATAGTGGATTTAGGTATGACCGACAACTTGTCGGCGTATGCTCCTTGGACGTAGCCCTTAGTGGTGAACCAAGTAAAAATAGCTGTGTCATCTCTCTACATGTGAATGTTTAATTGATGTTCATATCCATCATACAGGTTTAAGTAGTTCCTACCAACGTGGGAACAAGATCCAAAACATTAAGAAGAAAAAGTTTCCACCCTGATTCACCCCTCCCCTCTCAGGGTGTCCCGGGGTCCTACAGGTTTATGATCCTTTAGCATTTATTCTTTACGAGCTGCTAAAAATTATTTCAGTACTCAAGATTTTGATATTCAAAAGTTATGTTAATTTTTTTTACATTTATATGTTCATCTATTGTTTTCTTATCCTTACTGAGAATATAATATCACCATTTCATATGTTTCCATTCCTCATTTTATAAATACATCATTTAAGTCGGATTTTTATAGGGGAATATATTTATAGGAGATGTTAATGATCTTTCACAAGTTAGAAGAATGTATTACAAGTTTCAAAAGGCAATAAATTATTATAGTGCACAGTTGTGAATTTGTAAAAGGTAATGAATATTCATAAAAAAAGATGTAATATTCATATATGTCATACTTGGTTTGTTATAGTTGGTATTAGAGGAAAGGTTAATTCAACCTCCAGAAACTAAGATGCAAAAACTTTTGTGAGATCCCAAGAGATATTTTCAATGTATATCTGAAGGATATGTATAGTTTTAGGATAATATCATAGAATTATGGTAATTATAATGAATAAACATGGATTAAACCTATGATTTTAGATATTTAAAATATACCACCTTTATTAGGATGTTTTCCTAGTATGTTTTTTTCCTCTGACACTGTTCTTTTTGGGTTTTAGACAATGGTTAGAACCTGAAGAAACTATATTAATGATCAATGCAATGAGTAATGCAATGTTTACCCTCCCAAACAAAAAATTTTTATGGGATATAGAATGAAAAATCTTATCATTATACTTCCACATACTATGAATCATTCTGGGCATCCAATGAGTAGGGAAGTGAACAAAATTCTGTTAAGTCTTTCATGAGGGAACATCCACCTTCTTATAGTGGGTTTTCTGATCCAATTTTTGATGAATAATGGATTAGTAACATTGAAAAGATATTTTCTATCCTTCACTATTCTTAACATGAAAAAGTCATTTGGGATGATTATTTTTTAGACATTGAAACGGACCAGTGGTGGACTCTAATTAGGAATACGAGGAAACAAGATGAAATTTATTCCTTGGAATGGGATGAGTTCAAGAAACTTATTTTTCAATAATTAAATTCCCCGTATTCTTCAAATGAAAATGGAAAAGGATTTCCATGATCTTAATAAAAAGGATGATGAATCATTTGGTACATATGAAGAAAATTTTACGAGACATTCAAGGTATGCTTTGGGCTTTATCATCCAACCTGAAAGTAATGTTGATCGATTTTTTAGTGGCTTAAAACCAAGTCTTTTAAGGGAATTAGATATAAGAGACATTTGTTTCTATGAAGAGATTTTTTTTCATTATAAATGTTGAAATGGATGTTAGTGTTACATATCAATCTCATGGGTTTGAAAAGAAAAAAAAGATAGATTTCAAAGGAAAATCTCAAAACAATGGTGAAATGAATATGAGAGTTCCCATATTCTCAATGTTTGGAAAGAAGTATGGTGGAGACTATCTTAATGGGACTATCAAATGTTTTAACTATGTAAAAGAATGACATTGGGAAATTGACTGTTCAAATAATGAGAAAAAGGTAGCTAGTAACTTTAATAAAGAAATGGATATAGAGAACAAACTGCCCACAGTTCAATGATACAAGTGAAAGGAAATGTGGCATTATGATAACCAAAGACCAAATCCAAGGGTGATCAATGATGATCAACGTCAAAAACCTCTTAAGGCCCAAGAAAAAAGCAAATCATATTTGATCACTATTGGTGATGGTGAGTGTGAATATAAAGTGGTGGAATGATTGTGTGTTTATGTAATGGGGTTATAGAATAATTTTGTAGAATAACATTTATGGTATTATGGAATAATGAAATTTCTATGTAGTTATCCAATGTATTTTTTCACATGTATTTGAATGTTTATGATGAGTGGTACTGGTAACCATGAAAATTGATTGAGATTATAAAGTTATGTTTTTGGGAAACACATGATTTAGGGAAGGACGAGCCTTAATATGAACGTGATGTTGAGATAATTATATTTGAAAAAATGTATGTTAGATAGGAATAAGTAAATTGGATGATATTAGTTACCTTGGAACTAGTTCAAGATTTTATTTGACATGTGGGTTATGCTATCTTGGATGAAGATTACAACTTTTTAGAAAAACGAATAAGAAAACATGTATGTATTCCATAAGGATATCAGATAGTTCAGGATGTTACCGTGACTCAAGAAAATACATGGTTATGGTATTCACATGTTTGGAATGTGTCAACCAATAAATTTATAATGAGATATGAGAGATAACTATTAAACCGATTTAGTTCACCTCTATCTAATGTTTTGGATTTTCAACTTTTAGAAGGATAGTAAGGTATCCAATTTTGGGAGAGCATAAGTTAATATCTGGTTGATGTTTGTTAGATTAATGTATTATCTCACTATAGGTAGACTTACGCATATTTGATAACATGTGTTAAAAATTTTGTTGTGATAGATCGAAGGACCTATCATTCTATTTATGGGTCGCATGATCTACTAATACTTCAAGAATGACAAATTCACATTCCTTTATTTAAATAATAGATAATGTAAAAAAATTTCAAGGCATGACCAACAGTGAGACGGTACCAAAATCAAGAATGTATTTCTTGATATACAAAATTATTCAACTTTAGGAAAATAATCTTGGTACAATAAATTTTATCCTAGTACCTTCTTATCCAATGAATCAGATGGTTCCTTAAATCATCGTAGATTTATGGATTTATGGTTGTTAACTTTTTCCAAACCTTGTTATCTATCACTATCCATTAAAGAATTATGGTTATATTTTTCTTCCATATCCATGTTTTCACTTCTCAAATATGTTTTTCTATATGGATACCTAGTGATGAGTTCCTTTCAGTTACTGTTTTGTTTCTAACTTTCCTTTTTAATTTGAAGTTTTAATATTCCTTTTTACAGTGTGGGTTTTTATAAAAGAAACATTCATTTAGTAAACCTTTTATAACCCCAATAAATTTTGAGGGGAAAATTAATTTTAATGGAGGTATAATGTAACACCCCAACATTTTATGAGATAAAATCATTTTAATTTCATTGATTTCTTGTGTTGTACGCTACACAAAGATTAGCTTGCGCTATATGCAACATCGTATTATCATGCAGCATATGCAACACCATTCTTTGATTGTGTTCAAAAAATATTATGTTATGTTTATGGAATTAAATTTTCTCAAGACTTTGTATAAGTGATAACTAAATATTATAATCATGTCATTATAATGGATTCCTTCTAAAAAAACTATTTAAATCAAAATAAGCGAGTCCGTAAAAAAATTATAATTACTATTTTTGGATTTTATTAGTGAAATATATATTTAATATATTCATTGTAATGTTTCAGGCTCATATTATATGTTTTATAGACAAGATATAAGAACAAATTCATTTTTATAGATAGACTGAGTGTTTTTCTAAAAATACAGTTTTAACGACTTTCGATGGAGAACCCATTTTTAATATAGTTTTTTACACTTTTATAAGTTCTTTTTGACAAAATAAAATTATTCTTTATAATAAATAAGTAAAAATTTATTTTTGTCGAATTTTTGGAATTTTTTTGATAATATTCTTTCTTAATGAATAGTGAATAATACAACATTTTAATTTATAACCGCTTTTCAGCTTATTTATTTATATATAAAGGTTATACTTTTAATTTGTTTCATAGTATAATAATACTATGTGTTTATCATTTAATCCAATTTTGGTCATCAAAAGTAATTTCACATTTAAATTAGATATAAACACACATCAATCTTTTGATGGTTTTTACTTAAAAAACGCTCATTTTCTCGCTTTGTCAACGAGAATTATTTTTAAATTAATTATTGAAAATTTTGAGTTTTTAAATTTGAAAAATAGATTCCATATTTGGAATTAATGGGTCCAAATTATGTTAATTTGTCATTTTAATTTTTTAGATATAATGAATAGGGACTACGATAATTATTATTTACCACAGTTAAAGGTAAATTAGGTAAATTAGGGTAAAAAAAATATGATAATGACAATAAAATTACCCTGACACCTTCCAAAATACTATTTAATGAATGAATGTTGACCAAAATCACCTATGAGTTTGAATTTATTCATTTAATGGACTTATTTCAATGTAAGTTATGTAATTATAATTAAACCAAAAGAAATTGACATCATGTCTCTCTCTTATCTCTTTTGTCTATAATAATTTTAATGTAGTGATAAGCCCAATAAAACATATAAAATAAATAGTCTCCATAAATATATGAATATTGTCTACATCGTTTGATGTTATTTAGATTTGTTAGATATTAATTAGTTACCATAAATTTTTACACAATAGTGATACAATTAATATTTTATTAAGATAAATATCAAATAAATGATAGTATAAATAGAATAATAAATATTAATAGAAATAATTCATGTCATCCACAATTTTTATTGGTTAATATGACATTTTATAAGACTATTTATGTCTTTTTTAGAAGTTATATCGCTTTTTTTATTTTAATTAAATTCACTGAAATGAAAAGTGTTAAAATTAACACTATTGATATTTTATTAAAATAATAATTTTTTAATTTATTTAAAAATAATAGAAATATTTGAAAATTACAAATTTGATTTTATAAGGTCTAAAGGTTAATTAATTTTAAAATTATGGGATGTTTAAACAATATAAATAAAATTAATATCCTATTAATAATTAAAATGTTATTAAATAAATTAAATTTAAAAGGGAGTAATTAAGGGTAAACTGAAATGATAAGGGTTAAAATAAAGTAAATACAAGTCTAAAAATTATTAAAAGAGGTTATTTATAACTTCAATCATTGTATACTCGAATTATATAACTTTTGAGCTATTATAATTCTATTATCAATTTATAATAAAATTATATTTCATGACTTTCCTAAAGTTCCCCGCCGCTCTCTTATAAGAGGTTACCACATATACCAACATACTCAACCCTATCAATCCCCTTGGATAATCCAAATTCCACTCAAATATGCTCCAATAATTCCTACCTTCCATATAGAGGCCAAAATTTGGGAATAAATTTCTCCTAAGGATACCTTTTGTACAAATCCAAAGGAGATACTCAAAAAAAGGTAATTGTTTTGTCACATATTTCAAAATTATTTTATTCTTCTACATCCTCTTATTATGTTTCTCCATTATAAAGTAACAAATACATTATCTTATACAAGATGATATATTATTATAATTAAGGGACAACCTTATACCTCCTTTTAGCCATCCTACAAATAACAATATCACCATGTTTGCATACTTAGGGCTTACTGACTCCACATTGTGGTGCAATTTGTTATTCAAAAATACTTAATTTGGATGGGTATAATGATGATATAATGGATGTAAATAATGAATATAAAATGATAATTATTATTTATAATTAATATACCATCCTATTCAATACCATTTGACCATTAAGTGAATGAAATTATCTCTCCTGCATAAGTACGACCGACCGTCTCCACGATGCGATGTGATTAATTCTACATGATCTTCATTAAAACATGATTATATACATGAATGGAATGAATCAATGTGATATTTATTTTACTAATATCATTTTGTAAATTATATAATAATAACCTAAGAAGTTGAACATGAAATAATCTGACAAAACATGCATAAGAACATCAAGTAGTTAATATCTTAATAACAAGTGACAATGAAATGTTACTAAAAATGGATGATAATATAATCATATATGATACAATGAATATGATTACGATTCTGTAATAATTTAATAACATTATTTTAATCATTATATAGGAGGTTCTAATAGATACAAAGGATATCGAACCTAAGGTAAGATATTATTTTCTCTCACTTTTATTTCTGTGGGACATATGCTTCATACACCACCAATTACTTTTGTGTGGTGTTTATGCTTCCCATGAATGTTTTATTATTCTTATTATGAAGGTTATGATATTTAATTATGCATATAATTTTATTTTTTTTATGATGCCTATTATTTGACTAATTAAAATTGGTAAAGGATAATTTCACAATATAATTATTATCTGAGATTGTTTATACATAAATTTTTATTAGGGTCTATTTACCATCCATGTCAATGTTTTCAGAAAAAAATTTAATTTTTTTTTCTATTCTCCTATGTATTTATAAATTAATTTTTACCCATTTTGATAGTTACTAAATTGTTTGTAAGGAATATTTATTTCATCTTCCATACGAGGTTCTTTTTGACTTTTCCTAAATTTTTTTGGGGAGAATGCTATTTTAACTTATACAGTATGAATGGAAGTTTACGATTTCATAACGCCTTGTTTCAAAGAAAATTAAGTTACTTGTTTTCAAGGTTATATTCAAATAAATTGTTTTAATTTAAAAATGTATATGTTTTTTAAGAAAATAAAACTTTCTCGGAGAAGAAATTATATTTTCCTCAAGAATTAATTTAATATATTTTATCAAAATTATTTTCCCTCTATGATTAAGGATATATTTTAAAGTGTATTATCCATATTATTTTTATGGATGATTATGTTTATGATGGAATTATATTTATGAAATCCATTTATTTTATATGGGTTATATTATGATTTAATGATGTTTAATAAACCCATTTTTTTCTTTGGCTTATGTTATGATGAATGATTTATGTTTTTGTGGAACACATATGTATGGTTTTCATTATGTGATGGGTGGTACCTATATCTATCTCCAATTAATTGGGTGAATTTTTATATGTCATTATATAGAAATCACTGTAATGATAATTAAATCTGGTTAGGTAATATAGGGCTTGAACGATAAGTAAACACAGTTCAGTAAATAGATTTTTTTTCTCTATGATGGCCTTATATATGAGGCTTGGATAATATAGAAAATGATTTTATATAATTATGTTTTTTCCATTAGTTCATGTTATATGACAATTATATGTTATCATGGTTAATGTTCCTTTATTATTTATTCCATACGAAGAACTAAGATCTATTTCATGACTCATGATTTTGATATTCAAATGTTATGTTCATGTATTTACATTTATATGTTGATATATTATTTTCTTACCCTCACTGAGCATCTAATATCACTCTTTCTTATGTTTCAAATTTTTTGGATATAATGAAATCATTTGATTTGGAGTACTAAAGGGGAATGTCTTTATGAGAGATGTTGAAGATCTTTCACAAGTTAGAAGAATTCATACCATGTTTTCAAAGGCTCTAAACTATTATTGTCTTCAGGCGTGAATTTATAAAATGTAATGAGTATTCATATAAAAATAATTAATATCCATATATTTCATTCTTGGGTTGTTATATTGTATAAAATAATTGAACATCCTCAAGGACCCTAGAGTTTAGCTGTTTAGGGATATGATCCACATTCTATATTATGGCCAGAATATTTTGAGTTTTGTTTTGGTGTTGAGAAGATATACAAGCCTACTCTATGATGCATATGAGAACTTATTGATAATAATCTATTTTTTGGTACTATGAGCATGCTAAAAATGATCTACAAAAGTATTGAAATGATCATCGTATTTTTTGTAATGAATATTATCCTACATGTAGGTGGTTTCCATAATATTTTGGTTAACCCAAGATGAAGTTGGAATATGATCCCCATCTAAATAATCATTACTTAGTGAAATAATCCAACATACCTCTAGAATGAGAGAAGTGATATGAGTCTACTCCCATTCAGCTTATGAAGGATGGTGCAATAATTTATTATTGTATATAGGTATATGATCTTAGATTTTGTGAGCTATTTGAATATGCCATCTAGCTTAACTAATAAAAATATGAGTCTTTCTAGAGGCATGTTCCACTCTCACTTGGTGAGCCCCAGTTGGAGTGGGGATATGAGCCCGATAATATGCCTTTAGACTATACTGCCAGCATTTTTTGATTGAAATGTATTCCTATATTGTGGAATGTTCCACTCTCACGTGGTGATACCGGGTTGGAGTGGGGATATGAGCCCATCATTTTCCTTTGGAGTATTCCAACCATATTTTTCGATACAAATATGATCCTATCCCAAGGAATGTGCCTCTCTCACCCGGTGATCCCTAGTTAGAATAGGTAAATGAGCCCAATATGGTTCCTTTATAGCAAGACACAAGTATTTTTCTATAGGGATATGATCCCATCCTAAGGAATGTTTCGATCTCAATTTTTTATCCTCAGTTGTAACGGGAATATGATCCCCATAATATGGCTCATCCTTTCCAAAAATATTTCAATAGTCATCATTGATGAGATAAATAATGTTCTCTTGTTCAAGAGTGGCAACATTTTCACAATGATCAGATTGTTATGATTACCTAAAAATTGGGATAAGAATACGTGCCTATCCTTATATATTCACCAATTACCAAATATGCCGACATAGTTCATTAGTTATTGCAAGAATGTAGTGTCACTTTAGAAATGAATGTGAGATATTGCTTGTCTGTACATTTTTAGTCTCCAATATGTACTAAAATATGTCTTCAATTAAAATTGGGATATAATACCACTTCATTCCACATTATTTAATTAGAATATACTGATATTCTTCATGTGTGGGAGCAGAGATATTTTCCTCCCCATGCTTTCTACAAAAACCTGACCACATGCATTATTTAGGTTAATAGGAATACGAGCATGAATTTTGGGGAATTACAGAAAGTAATAATGGTCTTTTTTGGTCAAATTATGGATATGATCCCATTCATAGTTCTCCAAATAATTTCTTGTCTGATGACACTTCTTTGGTTCTTGTGCATGAGCGTACAGGGTGGAAATGTGTTTGGTGGTTCCCTTAGCAGGCGACTGCGGGGAATTGGAGGGATGACGCTAGTGATGGAAACTAACATGATCCCTCCTCAGTGGTGCCTAAATCAAAATAGATTTGTAGATGAATCCTTGATTTACATTCATTTGATACTAAAGATGGTGATTTTTGTTCTCTGGGGATAATATTTCGAAGTGTTTGATGGTGGAAATAAGCACCACTGGTTTCACTGAATCTTTTGATAAATGATGTGTACCAATTAGATTCCAAATATGGAGACATTTTTGCGAAAACTAGAGGGTCGGGATTGTACTGTTTCAATGTCATTTATTAAACACTATGTCATTCACCTGATTCTAAAGTTGTTGGGTGGGTAAATTTGTTTTGCATCTCACAGGGGTTTCAGTCTTAGTTGATTTTACCGAAAATTTTCGGAATTAAGACATGATATCAATTTAGGGTGCTTTTTGTGTGGATAGTTTCATAAGTCTCAAATAAAACAAGGAAAAAGTTCACCAACTAGTTCATAATTCTAGACATGGTATCTGATTAATCATATATGCAAAGGTATCATAATTGTCTTCTTTCTATTTCCTATTTCCCCACACAAAATTTTCATGTAGAGAAAGGTTTGTTTTATGAGAACCTCAATTACATAGGATTCGTCACTAGGAATGAAATTTACATTTTCATTGTATGTACAAAATTAAATGGACCAATTTATGATCAAAATATCATTTTTACTATTTAAGTTATTCATGACGGGTACACCTTTTTTGTTTTCTTTGAAAAACTCATGTGTGGTTTCACCCGATGGTCGACTATGGGGTGTATCATGACTATAAAATTATTGATTACAGTTTTACCATTTTCATCCTTAATAAAAACTCCAAATGGATTCCACGTCCATAACTGTGTTCTGACCTTTTTTCAAATGGTAGATGGTCTATTAAGATTTCAAAGACACTGATGCTTAGGAACTCACATTAATCAAGAGGATGGGAGGTTGGTCTCATCACAATATTTTGGGGGAATTGATTCCTACCTTTTGAATCTCTTATAGATTTAAGATATTTTCTACGAATTTCATACTAATCCCAATACGAGGCCAATTACCCTAAAAAATGATTAAATGTTGAATCCTTTCTTATGTAAAGGGGATCTATTAATGATTCCATCTATATTTATATGAGGTTCTTCATTTATTCCTCATTATTTCTTAGTAATGGGTTGCTACTATAATTTTGAAGAAATATAACCGAGAACTATAGATTTTACTACCATCCAAGGAGGCGATTGATATTTTAAGGGTTCAGTTGAACCTTTATGAGGAGTCCTACTTATCTTGTTCATTTCATGAATCATAACCCACACAGTTTTTCTCAACCATGAATTTTATCATCATGAAGAAAAGATATATATTAGGGTGATTTGGAATTATGTATTCTGCTCGATCCTCATGGAAGCATCCTATGTATCCTATTTCTAACAAGAATCATAGTCATTGTTGTTCAATCATGAACTCATGTCTTTACCCATGGTGGATAGCCTTGAATGGGGGTAGACATAAAATGTCACTAATCATGGATTACACACTAATACTTCCCTAGCTGGGAATGATTCGTGATGCAGATGAAATGATCATTGCAATTACCTTGGCCCACATGAGCCATGCTTAGTGGGAGAAACAAGGGATAAAAAGTGACTAGTATCATCACATATGGATTCAATACTTATGCATTAGGGAAATTGTTATAGGTTTATTGATATAGAGATCAGGACTTATGAAGGTGTCCTACAAATTCTATTTAGATATGAATCAGAGTTCACATAGTATAGTTGGATTCTTAGTCGGTAGATGGATGAGTAGGAATGATTGGCCCATGAGATAGATTAGGTACCAAGGGGTAGAGTGTTTGAGATATGGATGAGCATAAATTGAGTTTGATTACCATTAGAGATAATGATATAAAAAGGTATCCCACATATCCTTATTATAGTATAAATCCAAGTTCATTTAGTTTGGTTTGGGGGTATGCCTAAATATGTCAATGGGATGATGTCATTTTGTCTCATGATGTTTTCATGAAATGACCTAATTTTTTACCTAACATGCATATTCATTCATCCTATGATGTCTGAGGTGTCTGTATTAAATTCTTGAGGTTTTCTATATGATATGTTTGAGGATTTATCGACATGACTTGGTTTTCAAGGGGACATTCCTAAAGACAATCGCATGATCAATTTATCTTTTTTTGAGATCGTCACATGATATGGATGACATGTCTAGGAGGCTTTAGAATGAACTAGATGACTTATCTATAAAATATTTCATGAAATAGATGATATTTTAGGAGGCTTTCACAAGAACTAGATGATATGCCAAGGGGGTGTTGCATGACCTGGATAATATTCTTGGAGGATGTTTCATGAAATGGATGGAATGAATGAGTGGTGGTGCATGACCAGTATGATATGCCTAGTGGTGTTTTATGAAATGGTTTACATTCTTGGATGGAATTTTAATACTTTGGAGAAATTCCCTTGTTCCACTGCCTAACTGAGCTGACATTTCTAGAGGACATCCCAAGATTTGGATGGTAAACCTAGAGGAATTCACATGACATGGGTGGAATTCTCATAGGGGATCATATAATTTTCATGAAATGGACAAGGGACATCTCATGATCCAATTGGAATGTCTGGGGGGTGTAGAATTTCTTGGGAGTCATTACCTAGGGCTGTCACATGATCTGGGTATGTCATGAGAAACACATGAAATTAGAATATTGGTCTTCACATAATCCATTCATTTTTAGTCTTATTCCAACCTTTATCACATATGTGGCTCAAGGTTTGTCAAAAGTTAGCTTATTTTAGGTTTAATGTGACCAATTTGACATTACGGTGTCTCCTTCCCATAAGTTGGCTAGCATTCCATAAGTCCATCAAGTGATCTACATTATGATCACATGAAGAATATATTCATACCACATGATCCATTAGATTTTTATTGAGATTTTACCTATCATAAGACCTTTTAGATTGTATGACCTGCCCCTCTAAAAATATTTTTCATGTGTTCCCTTGTAGCAGTCACCATCTTGTGTTTTTTACTTCTATAGTTTTTTTGTGTGTATTATCTAGATTTTATGAAATTTTATCATTTTCATTTTCAAGTAATTTAAAAAACCTAGATACTTATTCATAACTAGGTAAATTATTATCCTCTTCATTTGAGGAATTTTAATCATCATATGTTATAGAGTTTTTATCATCATTATTATCAGGTTAAATTGAATTTAGAAAAATGTTTGTAAGGGATTCACCATTAGTTACCTTAACCACGATACATTTATTCATCTTTTGTATTCATACATATAAACCAACGATTATTTGTATGGATAAATCATTTTATGAATGACTTTAAAAATAAATACTTACACCAATTGAACTCTAACTATATGAATCTTTAAAAATCTTATTACTATTGTTCTTATAATAACTCTTAGAATTTGTTTCATAATTAATATCTTTATTATTCTCTAATTTAACATAAAGGCAATCCAATCTTATATGTACTGACTTATTACATTCATAACATATATCTTCCATAGAATCTTTCGTATCACGCTTATCCACATGAAGATATTTATATATTTACTAAAAGTCATTATTTCAAATAAATTTGTTTATCCTTATAAAATGATTATCCAATTATTTTCTAGTCTATTCAAAAGAACTATAATCTGATTCAATTATCTCATTATTCTTCTTAGGTGATTTCCTAGCTTACTCAGTAGATTGATCTTTCACAGGAAAAATAGATGTAGTTTAAAAAAAACTCCACCATTTTTATTTTTCATATTTTTAGTGTTTTTTTTTCAGTCTACCTTTATATTTCATTAGGTTACCAATGAGATCATCTATAGTAAGATTTTTAATCATTATAGTTGTGTCCAAAGTTGGTCTATTATATTCTTGTTCATTAGGAATAATTTCAATAAACTTTTTTAAAAATATTCAATCCATTAAATATCTCTCTCTAAGTGAATTTAAGCAATAAAAAATTGTTATAAATCATTTGTGAATCTTAGATATTTATTATCTAGGTAATAATTCAAAAACTTGATAGCCATCTCTCGACATAGCTCATCTAGTTTCAATAAATTTGAATGTTCTAGAGTGAGTAACCGATAACATTTCTCATATACTCTTATTTTATTCACATGAAGAAATTTTACTATAGAAACATTTTATCATAGTACAATGTAGAGTACTACTTTATAATTAAATAGATATTATTTCATTTTTTGATTCATAAAAGTAGTGACTTTTTGATTTGGAATTTTATAATATCTATTTAATATGAAAATGTTATCCATATAAGTATTGATACAAAAATTCATTATTATGTCTCTCTAGTATTCATAATCATTCCCATAAAAAATAGATGTTCAATAAGGATTAAAATTTCAAAGTCTACAAACATTAAAACCAGAAATCTTGCCAAATAGAAATTATTTTCTACCAACACTCATTATTTTAAGAATAGTTTATAAACCAGTAGTTTATATCAAAACAAGAAAACATTTATTATGAAACAAAAATAAAAAATTATCAAGTACAATAGTATAACTTCTTTGATTCAAATTATTAGATCATAAGATAATATGATGGATACAAAAGGGGTTAATTCTAGTATAAAAATAATAAAATATTACAAAACAGAAAACCTCTTAAGTCAAAATGATCAAACTCAGTATTCATATAATGATTAGAGTATACAAATTTTAACAAGAAAACATCTGATATATCATAGTAGTTATTAGTCTCATGTAATGTTTTGTAAAACTACTATATGAAAGATAAGTAAAAACTAACAATTAAAAGTATATTCATAGAGGAAATTAGAACTTTTATAAACAAGAAAAAAATATAATAATAATAATAATCACTTATAATATTAATAAATGAATTTACACTCTAACCATAAGAATTAAAGATGTCTGAAATCATAACTTAAGATATACATAATTTCAAAACCTATAATAAAGGTATTTCTTTCCTCACCATGAAATCCATTGTTGTGATGATGGGAATGTCTCTATATTCAAATACAACAAAATCTGTCGATATGATGATATGTGCAAATATATATTCCAAGCCTTAGAATCTATTGATCTAATGGATTAGATTCACCAATTTTATTATACCTAGAATCCCTCGATATAACTCCGATCAAACAATGTGAATAAAAAAGAAAAAGTGTTCTTAGCAAGTTCCAATCCTAGAAAATATTCCTTAAAACTTCAAAACTATTAGAAAAAATAATGTTTTTAGAATGAGTTGTTCACGAATAGAAAAAACTTAGGCATGTTGAGTTTTGATTGCATCATATCCCAACACTTTAAAAGAAGTCCTATTGACAGGAAATCCAACAACAGTCATCTTTTTGATTTGGTTTCAATAGATTAAGATATATTTCATTTTGATATCTCATAATGATTTTGATCTTGATAGCTAAGCAGGAGCTGTATTTCATTATCCTACATCGTTTTGTTTAGAACCATTAAAATTCTAAAAAGATTTTCTTCTGATAGATATAGTTCTAACTGCTCTGATTACAAACACTAGTCGGTCTGATGGACTATACTAATGATTATCAATATGATAATTTGAACAAAGTTTAATCTGATGTATCAGTACTATTTTTATCCTGATAGGCATGGATTTTGTAAATTTGATAATGATTACACAATTCTAACAATTGGTTAGTATAGTAGTTGGTCTGATATGATAAACGCACCATTAGTCTGATGGTTCAGATTGAAAAATAAAATTTTATATTTTTTTCCTCTATAATCATTTGTATTTTTAGTATAATCTTTTTACAAAATTATTTTAAAACACATATGATATATAAAGTTCATAAAATAGAGCTATAAGAAAATGTTTCTGATTTTAAAAACTACGGAAAGGAAATTTATAAATTACAACTCTCAATTCAAAACATACCCAAAAAAATTTAACTTCTATACTTCCTTAGTCACAGTCTAGAGGTGTTGTTCTCTTTAAATCTCTAACTCTATGGTCCTTAAGAGGTGCTATAAATGAGTTCTTACAAATAAGTGGTAATCACAATAACATATCACTTTATTTTTAGATATTCTTATACCTCTTATAAATCTAGAGAAATTTTAATAAAATGAAGAAAATCAATATCTTAAATATACTAAAATTTTATCAGGATTATGAAACAACCATTATCCATCCCCATTCTAATCAAATGAGAATTGAAATTATTGCTCATGTGTTGATATGACTTACAATATCTGTGTAGAGATACAAGTCTTATTTTGTAAATATATTTTACGGATATGAATTATGATGGGTTAAATGTGTATATATGATATCTATTACATAATTATATTTCTATGATTATTATCTCAAATCTACCTTCATAACTTCTATACTATTGGGAAATGATAACATCGCCCATGTATATGAGTGGACAACCACCTCCACGAAGTGATGTGTTTAGGTTTTAATTATTATTTTAATTGTATCATAATGTTTTTGGATATGCTAAATATATATGATTCAAAATATATAATAATTATTATATCAATGTGAACAATCATCTACCTTTCTTTCCTTCCATCTGTCTAAAAGCTAATAAAATGTTCATGCGTTTTTATAAACTACAATCTCGATGAAATGTTTAATTTATTTTTCAATATTGGGATTTTATGGATGAATATAATATTTTTATATTGAATAAATATGATATTTATATCAATAATAACATTCTATAGATTATGGAACCATTAAAATTACACAATGATTGAGATTATTGAATCAAAACACACTTGAAAAACAAAGTAGTTAACACTAGTTAAAATGATAATAATAAAATATAATTAATAAAATGGTGATAAAATGTTATAAATAGGTCATATATGATTTAATAATTATTAATATCGTTATTTTATCTAATTATAATGAAATTAATCATATTATATACGGGTTTAGATCACCTATGAGGAAAGCTGATTATAAAGAGAGGGATTTCATCTTAATAAACACTCCATTGAGACATATTAGGTATTATACACCTATTTAACTTTATGTGGTACTATATTGGGGATTTCATCTTTGTTGAGGTAATTAAATTTCATATATATTTTTTCATTATGATTATAGTTCATTTCATGTTTTCTCTCATAATGTTTTTCTATATTTTCTTCCAACTTTCATCCCTTGGGTAAATGAATCTGAAAAAATAAGTGATTAAAAGAAATACCTACATTATTTATATTTTAGGCAGATATATTTTTGATCAATATCTATATTTAATATTTTTTTCAACAAAAAAATTACACTTATGTAGTGAATTATCAGGAGATATTTTTACCCATGTTTGATGTTTTATAAAACTATTTCAAAAGAATCATTTTATTGTTTTCCAAACTATGTAATTTTTGACTTTTCCATAAATGGTATGGAAGGAATGTTTTTTAAACTTATAAATCAGGAGAATATTTTACCACCTTTCATGACTAATATTTTCATTGAATATTACTCTACATGTTTACAGGTTTTATTTTCAAATAAAATGTTTCACTTTATTATTACGAAGTGTTTTTTAAAGAAGTGATTTAAATAAAATTGAAATTTTATTTTCTTCAATAATGTTTAAATGATATTTTAGTTGAATTTATATTCATAAATGAAAAAAACCCATTATTTAACTTATTCAATAATATGATTATGTTTTAATGACAAAATCCTTAAAAAATTCAACTTATATTTCATCATTCGATGTAACATATCTGTATTCCTTTTTATCATTAATATGATTATTTCTCAAGCCATATATAATTTCTACATACGATGTTATACATTCAAATAATTTTATTTACTAGGTAATTATTGATAAATATGTATTATTTAATCAATATGGATATTTAATGATTAGTAATACTGTTAATGAATTAAATTGATCATTAGATACATAAGTAATTAATTTTACATTTAGTGATGGGTGGAACTTAGAATTATATATCCACATAATGTGTTGAAAGGTCTCATGAGGAAAATAATAAAGCTATCATCAAATGGGGTTTTTGGTGTATACCTACACATTATTTTAAAATACCTTAGTAGAAGGCTTTGATGGTATAAATACCATGATTTCTGAGATCATGGAATTCAATATTAAGAATTTCCTTCCTTAAGAATTCATAAATTATTATCATTCTTGAGAATACTACAATGATATTATCCATGGATGAATTTTTTGATCAATTTATTTTTTAAAATGAAATTTTCTTTTAGTTATTTAACTTTAAATAATTATTATTCCCTATTTACTCAAAATATATTATTTTTTTCGTAACCGTTGATGAGAATTTGAGCTCACAATTATTTGTAATCTTTCTCATGTTTATTAAGAAAAAATATTTCAATGAGTTTCAGTAATGAAAAATGATTACTTTTGTTATGCTTTATTCTCAATGTATAATGGGTATAATGTATATATCTAGTTCTCAAAGACTACTAAGCTGATTGATCCCATTGGATCTTTTTTATATGCTTATGTAATAAATTAACCACCGACTCTGGGCTGTTGTAGTTAGGATTGTCATAATACATTCAATGAAATTAGATCTTAATATTGATGATTCATGGACTAAGGTCCCACTATTCAATAGATAGACAATGAAATTTATATACTTTTTCTAGGATTGGAGAGCACTATAATGAGGATATAAAATAATCAATGATTTTGGTGAAATGTTTGACATTATCTAAGAGATAGAAAACTAGTATGTCAAAAAATGTAGCACAAAATCACAAAACCTATCCTACTGAAACCCCATTAGGGTTGGCTGTAAGAAGAGTATTCCACCCATAGGCTGCCTGAAATAGGTTAAGTGTTGGATACTTTTACTAAGATGGATAATTTTACATGGGAAGGATTGAATAATAAAAAAATGTAATAACAATGAAACACTAGTACATAGTAATATCTAACAACACTAGTACATATTAATATATAAGCAACTGAACTTTATGAAAACACAAGCATGAGACAATAACAATCCATTACAATGCCATAAAGGATAAATCTAAAAAGTGAAATAAAGAATTAGAAAAACAACTATGTTTTAATGAATCTAAGATTAGGATGAAACATCACTACTATATGGTCACATAGATAAACTTCATCAACAAATGTCTCACATCATGCACTAACATTAACCACTATGAAAAAACTCGTGTAATGAAACTATCTCCACCTTTACCAAGTTCATGTACAAACTGTGAAATATCAATACATACACAACACATGTTAATTCAAGCCCTATGTATAATTTAGAATTCATATAATTAGTAGGATTACACAAAAAGGAAATCATAAATTAAATAACAAGTCGTCTGAAACCCAAACTGGGGGAAACATGATTAATTTGAAGGTATGTGAAATACTCTAAAATTATAGAAACAAGGATGAGGGTAAATCATTAAGTCATACAGTTTACTACCATGAAGGATTATCTATTTCATATAGCTAAAGATACTCATAGAATCATAAAATTGTGTAGGTATTAAAAATAACATCTCATCAGTAAGCCATATCAAAACATAAATTGAGTATTCGAAGATTAACATTTATTGCATAGCCTCACCGATAATCCAGGAAAAAATAGAGCCTATTAAACTATAATAATACTTGTAGACCTATAATTAACTCACATATATCAGACCCACATTATCCCACTTTAATAGTGTTAATGGGGTCACATGCCTCGTAAGGAAATTCCTTAATGAAAGGGATTATAAATACCTTTGAAGGACCTACACCTGACTGTTTATAATTTTCATTAATCTAAAAGGTTTCCTATATCATGGGTGTAGGTACCATGCCACATAATATTTTGGAAGATAACAAATGCACCAAATATATATAGAACCTACCCATTAGTGATTGTTTTTAAAAAATTAGGGTTTGATTTCATGGATTCTCTATAACCTCCTCCCCACAATCATCATCATATATATAAATAATTCAACTCCAACTACTTGAAAAATATAAATACAAAACCATAAATTATGAATATATACATGCCATATCTAATTACATGAGAATATCTAAGAAAATACAACTTGTATGTCCAAAATTGGAACCATAGTGGAATGATACATTGACTAATAGAAACACCCTAGTACAAAGTATTCCCCTTTATGGTACATGGGGTTTTGGTCACTCCGGTAATTTATTCAGGTATTGTAACAACCTCGATCCATGTGAAGTAAATTTACATGGAATATCCCATGGGATCACACACCATAAAAGGATACTTTGGATGGATACTGTGTATTTTGCGTATACACTAACTTTTCTCAATAGTTTTATATATTGTGATATTGTTACTGTACTGGCCAGATGCCCCGCAACAAATTTATGTCATTGGTGTAGTTTTTTTACATTCAATGATATTTTCTTGGTTTCTATGTCTATTTTTAATATTTTTATATCAACCTAAAATCGAATTTTTTTAACAACATTTATTTGGATAATGAAATAGATTCCAAAGGTTTATGGTTTTGGTGATAAAACCTTATAATAAATTGAAATGTGATAAAATCCCCTTCTTTAAATTTGAAATAATGTTCTTTGATGTAATTTTAATTTTTTATATTCTTTTTGGTTGGTGGGGTGGTTTTCATATGGCCATGCTTTGGGGGTAAGGATGTGGTTGTTGTTTGGTCGTGATTTTGGGGCCGTGTGGTGGTGGTTGTATGGCTATGATTTTGGGGAGGTGGTTGTTATTTGGCCATGATTTTGGAGTGATGAGGCAGTGGTGTGATAGAGATGATGGGTTTCATGTGATTTATGGTTGAGTTGTGCTAAATTCTGAGTAAGTGATAAAATAAATAATTATTTAATAATGATGTAAATGGATGGTATTTGGTATGGTTAATGGGATAGAAATGATTAATGAAAAAATAAATTATGGAATGTTTGTTTAACTACAAATTAAGCTTAATAACATAACAAATAAGATGGATAATGGAATTGTTTTTAAACGTAGGATGTGCCTTAAGGTTATGTGTTGTTATGCATTTAGAGGTGATAGAGAAAGTGGGGATACTTTCAGTTGGTTAGTTTATTTGTATAAACCCATAGGTTGGGATTATTGGTGGCTATATGTATGTACTTTTATATTCCTCATGTTTTCTATACACACCTGACCTGCATCGAGAACTATGTTGAGACACTTTTATATTTACAAGAGGGTGTTTTCCCAACATTCTGTGATGAGGATTAATGAATGGACACCTAATCTTTCCCTCTCACTCTTCTGGGGGAGTAGATATTGTAACCCCATATGGATTTGAAAATAAATTGAAATGTGTGAAACACTAAGACTCTATAAAACAATACTTTTTTATGGATATAGTTATAAAAAATTCATTAAACATAATTTTTTTCGCTTCTATGATTTGAATTTCAAAAAATGGATATGTAGAGTTACGATCAGTAAGTTATTTGGAGTCGAATATAACTAACTTCTTTTTTTGGTTAATAGTTACATACCTTTATGAATAGTAATATAAATAGTTATATGACATGTGAGAATAGTAAATAATAGTATAATTTTATTTTATTAATTTTATAAGATAAACTGATCTTGATTAATTTTGCAAGGTGATATAAAATCATTTATAGTTTTAAAATTATTATTTTTAAAATAAAATATAATTATATTAAAAAATAATTTTTCTCATATTTAGAAAATTATTTTCAAAAAAGGTGTTCATTTTTAGAATTATAAATGTCAAAAAATTATTAGGATAATTATTTTGTAGTTTTATGAAATTTTTGAATTTTTTATGAATATTAAAATACAGTAATATTCCATATATATACATTATTAGTTAAATTAAATATTCTTAACATCATGGATTATGTAAGAACCCTTGATTCAAACTCAAATGATTTAATAATTTTTTTGTGGTAACATGAATGAAGACTCATCATATTCTTGAGAAACAATATTAAACTAGTAATTAAAATAATGGAAAACACCTCCTCTCTTATACTATAAATACCACCCTCACCACTCTACCTATCACACCTCTCATGCATTTAAAAATGTCTAAATTATGCCCAATACCCTTCACAAGGTACTTCCCCATATCCAATACCTCATGGACGCACCAAAAGGGTAAAACTTAGGTACTTAAGGAGGATGTAAAGGGGAATAAATCTGGAGGTAAAAATCTTCATTCATTTTCTGGTGTTTTCCTTTCAATTATTTTCTTTTCTCATACTATCTTATCCAAACCTTTTCCAAGAGTCATAGAATATATATTATTATAATTTTTCTGTATTTTTATCATGTTTATATAAAAATTCCTCATCATTTTTTCTCTTCTCTTCCTTTTATTCTAAAAATAAAAAACATTTCCAGTGATGTGTCGATTTACCGTCATCGTCAATGGTTTGTCTTCAATTTCATTTTATTCCTTCAAAGATGATTATAAAATAATTTTACTGGTTAAAAAAGTTTGTAAATTTTATGATATTTCCTCTCGTATGTTCCATAATTAAATTATACAAAAATATAAATGGTATATAATGAAACAAGTTCGTGATTATCAAAGAACCGCCAAAATGATATAAAAAATATCACTAATGATATATCTAATGATTAATCCTCATAGCATATAAAAAAATAATTTATGAAATAATTTAACATTCTTGAAACATATTAATACCATTTCATTTCACTTATGGTGTTTCTCTTCCATTTGATAAGAAAATCCATTACGAATCGACCATGGAAATCATGTGAAACACGCACCCAAATCAATGGAAATAACAAAATATTTTAAAAAAATGGCTCGGATGATGTTATAAAATAATCTTATAAGGTTTTATAAAAATAATTATTGTTATATAAAATATAAATAACACTATTTTAACCTTTTTACATGAGGTTTAAAAAATTTTTAAGTAAGAAAAACCTGAGGTATGAGAATTCTTAACCTAATTTCCATTCATTGGGTTAACATTCTACGTTATTCATTATGTTGTAATAAGATTATTTATGTGATGAGTTTCTGTTTATATTAAGTTTTATTACATTTAGTTACAGTGTATACACAAAATTATTTCATTATATTATTTCTCATATCTATTATATGATCTTTGTAATGAACTTTCCATAAAAAATGCACTTTTAAAATTCTTTTTTAAGAAATTCAAAATCAATGTTTTTATGAAATTATCCATGTTTTAGGATTATGCTTTGATTATTTGGAATTTTCTATAATGAAGTGTGATAAATTTATCTACCTTCAATTAATTAGGTATTTATAAGTTAGAGGTCAACTGTATGGTTACTCCAAGTGTAACTACGATGGTTACACAATAAGGTACCTATGAGGGTTAATTTATAATGTAGTTTTGAGGGTAAAAACTAATACTATGGAAATGAGGGTTAAAAAATTATGTAATTAATTCCCTAAGATATATTTTTGTTATATTTGTGTTTTTATGTTTATGTAAATCTCAAGTCTCATAAATATGTATATGTTACTTTATGGGTAAGAAGTATGTCATTGTGAAAATAATTACACATGATTATAAGTATAAATGGATTAAATATTTCCCTCCTTATTTTTAAATACATTAATGATATTTTGTTACCATACCATTTTTTAATTTTTTCCACAGGTTTTAAGGATTTTTAAGATAAGGAAGGAATTCATGTTAAATGTTATGATTATTTTTCATAGAAACCTTGTTGTTGTTTTATTTTAGTAGTTTTATGTTTTGGAATAATTGAATACTATTATAGTGGTACCCACATTGGTTTCTTGTTGGTTAACTTGTATGGATCATGTTCAAAATTTCTAAAATTATTAACCAAAAAGAGTTTTGGTAAAGTTATAAGCAAATTATAGTTAAATTAACTAGAATATATAATGTTTAAGGTCAGGTCCTTATAGTTGATATCAGAGCATGGTTTAGATAACTTTAGGAGTTAGTATAATGTTAATAGAATACAATAAATAATATTTAACTTATAATTATGATGAAATGATAATAAATTTAAAGATTTCCATGTTTTTTCATTTAATATTTGTCTGTTCAGAATAGTTTTCCATAGAAGAAATAGGAAGATGAAGTTGGAAGAAACTGAGAGGTTTATATCATTCCAAATCCATAACCATGAATGGTGGGAATTGGAAATAATTAGTTTTTGATAGTAATAGCTCAGCTAACGTAGAAAATAAATAGTGGTGTCATCCATGCAATGGAACAACCAAATCTACCACAAATAAACATGACAACAGTGGAACATTTTATGTGGAAACACCATCCTAGTTTCAGTTGATCGTACGACCTAGTATTGGATGGAGGATTAATTAAAGATCTTGAAAATATATTTTATGTAACGGTATATTAAGATAATCAAAATTTTAGTGTTTTAATTTATCATTTTGAAGTTGAAGATGATTAGTGGTGGTCAATGGTAAAGAATATTAAGGATATAGATTAGATATAAGCCTTAGAGTGGGATGGATTTAAAATTATTTTCCTTAAAAAATCATTTCCCAAAGTGGTTAGATATAGGATGGAGATAAAATTTCTTGTATTAAGGAAAAAGGAGGAAGATTCAGTGGATGTATATGAATAAAACATCACCTGACTGGAAAGGTACGCTCCAAATCATATTTGGGATATTGATGGGAAAACCAACTGTTTTTACTTAGGATTAAAGAAGACATATTGACAAGAATTGGATTCCCATGATTTCATGTATTATGAGAAACTTTTTGTATGTTATGAGATGGTAGAAATGGTGTTTTCTAATGACCAAATGTATATTAAAAAAATTAGAGGAAGAGGTCCATATGGAAAGAGATGGACAAATATCAATCAAAGAAATATGATTGTAAGAATGTTCAGTTTTCATTTTGTGAAAAGTTTGGTAAAAGGAACCCTATGGAATACCTTAACAAAACTGGGAAGTGTTTTGGATGTGGTAAGTTTAAACATATATCCCGAGATTGTAATGAAAATGATCTTAAGGTCAATTTTGATAATAAAAACTTTAAAGTGTTTAAAATGTGGTGAGAAGGGTCATATTGCAAATGCCTGGCCAAAGAAAGATCCATGTGATGGAAATGATCCAAAACATAAGAAGAAATGTGCAGTGAGGTCCTTTATGACTACTACAGTAGATATTGGGTCATACAAATAAGTTTTATCAGTTACTTTTTTTATATTCTTAAATTTTTCTACGGTCTTTTTTGATATGGGGTATACAGTTTCCTTTATTTATGAGAATATTTCTTCTAAATTGGTAGTATCCCCTCAACAAATGAGATCAAAACTTATTGTTAAAACACAAAGGGGAAGTGTTACATCAAAAAAGAATTTTAGAAATCTTTATATTGATACCTATGGAAAGACATTACCTAACAAAATGGTGTTTTTTAATAGTAGAGTTTGATGTCATTAGGGGTATAGACTAGCTTTTTGTTTATCATGCCAAGATGGATTGTAGAGATAAAGAAGTTGTTTTTAAGAAAATGTTTCAGTTTTTATATAAGAAATAACCCATACAATTGATAACATATCAGTATGATGATAAATTTTTGAAATAAATATGGTTCTAGGAGGCTTTTCATTGATTATAGGGCTTTAAATAACATTACTATAATGAATAATTATCCTCTCCCTCACCTCGATGACTTGTTGGATCATCTACAAGGAGTATAGTATTTTTCTTACATTTACATGAGATCTGGGTACCATTTTCTAATTGTGAAGGAGGATAACATTCCAAAAATAGATTTTCAAACTATTTATGGTCATTATGAAATTGTTGTTATGTCATTTGGGTTAAATAATGAATCTATTGTATTCATGGATCTTATGAATAGAGTATTTCATGAGCATTAGGATAAGTCTATGATTGTGTTTGTGGATGAAATTCTGATATATTATATAAGTAAATAGAATCCTGAAAAGCTTCTATGGGTTTTTTTTCAACCTTAAAAGAAAAGAAACTATATGGAAAATTCAGTAAGTGTGAATTTCAGTTTCATAAAATTCACTTCCTTCATCACATTATTTCTAAATATAGCCTAAATGTGTATCCTGCTAAAATTGATATTGTTGAATAATTTCCATGACCCCCAAATATAACTAAGATTTATAGTTTTCTTGGTTTGGTAGGATATTACAAGAGGTTTGTGGAAAGATTTTCATGGTTATATAGTCCACCGACTAAGTTAACTCGAAAAGGAGTTAAATTCATATGTAAAAAATAATGTGATGGTCATTTTTATGAATTGAAAATAAGATTAAAGAATGATCCATTTTGAATCCACTTTCTAGAAATGGTGAGTTTTTCATCCATAGTGATGCTTCATTAATGAAACATGGTTGTGTTCTGATGGAGAATGATTAGGTAATTTCTTATTCATTAAGAAAAACAAAACCTCATGAGAAAAATTATCCCACACATGATTTAAAATTAGCAGCTACAGTTTTTTATTTGAATATATGGAGGTATCATTTATATGAATCCAAATTTGAAATTTAAATTGACAATAAAATTATGAAGTATATATTCACTCAAAAGGAATTGTATATGTGGAATAGAGGATGGATTTAATTGATAAATGATTATGATTGGAAGATCAATTCCCATCCTAGAAAAGAAAAAAAGGTGGAAGATTCCCTGAGTCAAAAACATCATACGTAATTAATAATGTTACAGCTAGAAAAATACCCTTTGATTAATGATTTGATGAAATTTAGCTTGGAAGATATTGGTGTAGAAAATTGTTATATTTTGTTTCAGGTTTCAGTACTGTCATCTTTGTCAGATAGAATTAAGAAAGCACAGATGGAAGATGGGGAGCTACATAAAAAGATAGAAAAGGTTAAAATTTGTATGTTTCTGGAATTAAACATTGATAAATATGTTTTTTGATATTTTGAAAAATATTTTTTGTGCCTTGTGATTTTAAAATGAAGAAATTGTTGTTTTGAGAGGATCATAGTTCACCATTTTTAGTTCATCCTAACAGCATAATGATGCACATAGACCTTCGAGAGTATTACTGGTGGGGTGGAATGAAAGGAGATATTACAGATATTACCATGAAATGTTTGACATGTCATCATGTTAATGCAGAGTAGCAATTATCGAAGGGGATTCTTAACCCTTTACTAGTGCCATAGTGGAAATGGGAAAATATATCCATGGAATTCATTGTGGGACTACCAAAAAATTATTGAGGTAATAATATAATCCACGTTATTGTATATTGAGTGACAAAATCTTCTCATTTTCTACATATTTTAGATTATATGTCTTTAGATAATCATTCTCTACTATACGTCAAAGAGATTGTAAAGTTACATAGAGTTACTTTTTCCATTGTATCTGACCATGATCCCAAGATTGCTTGTAATTTTTGGAAAGACCTTCATATGTAATTGAAAAAAAAATGAAATTTTAGTAATTATTTTAATCCTCAATTAGATGGGAAGACAGAATGAATAATTTAGAATTTGGAGGATATGCTTCGAGCTTGTTCAATTGATTACAAGGGATGTTAGGATCAACATATTTTTTTAGTTGAATTTTATTATAATAATTTTTTTCATTCTAGAATATAGATGACACATTGTGAAGAATTATATTTGGAGAGATGTCGAACTCCAAAATTTTGAGATGAAGTCAGAGAAAGAAGGTTGATGGGACCAGAATTAGTAGAGGAAGTGACTTAGAAAGTGAAGATAATCCATAAACAGATGAGAAAGTTTCAAAGAAGGAAGAAAATTTATGCATATAACAAGAGGAAATATTTTTATTTCAAGGTATGTAATAATGTTTTACTTATAATCTCACCATGGAAATGTGTTATGCGTTTTAGTAAGAAAGAAAATATAAGTACATGGTTCATTGGAACTTATGAAATCATGGACATAGTTGGACCAGTCACCTAAAAAGTAGATTTTCCTCTAAGTTTATCTTATATTCATTTTTTTCATGTTTCAATGTTTAGAAAGTATGTTCCAGATTCATCTCATGTTTTGACCCCATAAGAAGTTCAATTGAAAGAGAACCTTTATTTTAATGAGAATCATGTTCATATTCTTGATCGAAGAGAACAAGTATTGTGGAATATGGTAATCCACAGGGTTATGTTTTTGTGGAGAAACCACATGGTTAAAGAAGAAACATGAGAATTTTAAAATTCTATGAGGGAAAGGAACCTTTACTTGTTTAATATATATATTTATAAAATTTTGAAGATGCAATTTCTAGAAGATGGGAAGAATGTTTCACCCCCAAGGTTTGAAAAATAAATAAAAATTCACAAAACACTAAGACTCTATGGAACAACACTTTATTTCATATAGATAGTTATAAAATAGAAATTAAACATATTTTTGTCACTTCTATGATTTGAATTTTGAGAAATAGATATCTATAGTAGCGATCAGTAAGCTATTTAGACTCTTATAGAACCAACTTAATTTTTTTGGTGAATAGTAACATTCCCTTATGAATAGTAATATGAATAGTAATATGAACCTTAGGAGAAGTAAGTAATATTATAATTTAATTTTTGTAACGTTATAAGATAATTAGGTCTTGATTAATTTTTCAATGGGATATAATATCAGTTATAGTTTTAAAATTGTTATTTTTGAAATGAATGTGATTTTATTTAAAAATTAAATTTATCATATTAAGAAACTTAGTTTCAAATAAAGGAGTTCATTTTTTTAATTATTAACATCAAAAAATGGTTAGGGTGTGTTTTTGGGATTTTTATGAAATTCTTGAATTTTTGATGAATAGTAAAATACAGAAATATACAATATATATACATTTTCAGTAAAATTCACTATTACTAGAATCATTGCTAATGTAAGCACCCTCAGATCAAACTCCCATTCAATAATTACTATTCGTGTGACATTATTCAAGACTATTCATAGTTTTGAGCAATAATATTATACAAATGATTAAAATAATGGAAAACTCCTCTCCTCCACTAAAAATACCACCCTCACCCCATCTTCCTCTCACACCTCTCCGGATTTGATAATTTTCTAAATTATTTCAATACCATTCCCATTGTTCTTACCTATATCCAAGACCTTTTGTTCCCACCAATAGTCTAAAACCAATGGTCTTAAATATGACTTCAAGGAGAAGAGTAAAAGAGGTAAATATCCTCTTTCATTTTCTTGTGTTTTTTTCAATTATTTTTCTTTTTTATACTCTCTTATCCTCCCCTTATCCAAGAGGAAATAATTATATATTTTTATATATATTCTATTTTATTAACATGTTTAAGAAAAAATTCATCATCATTTTTCCTCTTCTCTTCCACTTATTCTAAAAATATAAACATCGTCCGTGATGTGTCAATTTACCGACATCAAAGATGATGTGTCTTCAATTTTATTTACATTCTTCAAAGCTGGATATAAAAACATTTAATGGTTAATTTTTTTAAATCATGCGATATGAAATCTATTATGTTTTGTAATTAATTTATACACATTAAATTAATGGTATATGATGAAAAAAGTTCATGATTATCGAAGAACCACCAAAATGATCTAAATAAAAACTAATAATGAATTATTTAATGATTAATACTCATAACATATAACCAAAATGACTTATGGAATCTTTTAATATTCTAGAATAATATTCATACAATTCCATTCCACTTTTATAGGTTTTCATTCTTTCAATAAGAAAATCATTTACAAACCATCCATAGAAATCATGTGAAGCATGCACCCAAAACAAAGAAAATAAACAAATATTAATAATAAATTGGTTGAATGGTGTTATAAAATTATCATATAAGGTGTTATAAACATGATTATTCTTCTATAGAATATTAATAACACACTTTTAACCTTTATAGAGGATCGTTAAAGAAGTTTTATGTAAGGCAAAGCTAAGGTGAGGAAATTCATAACCAAATTTATGTTATTTGGGTTAACCTTCTACATTATTCATTATGTGGTAATAAGATTATATGTGTGATTATTTTTTTATATTATGTTTTATTATGTTTATTTATAGTTTGTACACATAATAATTTCATTATATATTTTTTCACTTCAATTATATGATATTTGTAAGGGACTTTCCTTTAAAAATTATCTTTTAAAATTCTATTTTATGATATTCAAAGAAATGTTTTTATATAATTATTTATGTTTTATAATTATGTTCTAGTTCTTGGTTATTGTTTATAATGAATTTTGGGTCCTTTATATCCATCAAATTCATCAGGTATGTGTATGTTAGAGGTCATCCATATAGATACTCCAAGTGTAATTGCAATGGTTGCACCATAAGGTAGCAGTGAGGGTTACATTGTAAGGTATCCATGTGGGTTACAACTCATAAGGTAGCCATGAGGGTTACAAAATAATGTATTTAATACCCCAATATACCTTTATATTCTATTTATGTTATCTATGTTTATGGAAGTCTCATGTTTTACAAATTAAGTATATGTTACTTTATGAGTAAGATGTATGACTTTGTGAAAATAATTTCAAATGTTTATAAGTATACATAGTCTAATGATTTATCTCCTTATTTCTATATCCCTTATTGATATTTTTTTCACATCCCATGTTTTTAAATGTTTTCCATAGGTTTTAATGATTTTTATGATAAATAAGGAAGTCAATTTAAATGTTATTTGTATTTGTCAATGAAATCATGTTGTTGTTTGGTTTTAAATGTTTTAGGTTTTGGAAGAATCTAATACAGTTTTAGTGGTACCCACTTTGTATGCTTATAGGATGATTATTATGAGTCATGTCCTAACTTTCTAAAACTCTAAACCAAAATGATATTTTGTAATTTAATAATCAATATATATTTGAAGTAACAACAATATATAATGTTTATGGCAGAGTCCTTATAGATACAGAATGGCTTTGATGGATTCAGCTCAGTTAGTAGACTAGGTGATGGCCTATGTATTTTTGGGACATATTGGACAACGATGCCATGGGGTAACAGACAAGGATATTTTATGAGAGATGTGATATATCCTTGTTGTGGGTAGCTTATGGTGGGGGTCATGTGTGGTTGGAGGAGGGAGTAAGGTTGATGTACTTCATATTCATGAGACCCTACTACTCTGGTTATGGTTGTGTTGTGACGACCTATATGTTTTTTTTTTGGTGATTTGTAATGTGGCTGTGAAATGGAGTGGTGGACCATGAGTTTTTGTGCATGATGTGAAGTGACCGTGCTGTAGGGGAGTGACCCAGGTATTTCTTGGTGATATGTGATATTTCTTTCCTACAAGGAAGCTTATGGTGGGGGTTATTCATGGAAGGAGGAGAGAATGAGGTTGGTTTCCTTAATGTTCAAGATACCCTACTACTCTGGTTATGGTTGTGATGTGATGAACTATGTGTTTATGGAAATGTTGTCATGTGACTGTGTTGTGGGGTGGTGGACAAGGTTTTATTTGGAATGATGTGATCTGGAAATACTATTGGGTCATTGTATATATTACTCAAAATGCATGATAGTTCCCAGATGTATGATGTTAGGCTTTAAGAGCGGAAAATCAGTGGGAAATCAGTGAAGGTATGGCAATCCTATTCTTTATTATACATTAATTCGTGATATTTTATATAAGATTACACATAATATATGATCAAAGATAAATAAGCCTAGTTTCCTTGAGAACTAGGAATGTTACATAAAAAAATAATATAAAATAATCATCTTTATTGAAAACTTCCATAACATGCTCACATTATTCCTTCATACTTAAAACTGCATCTGATAACCTAGAGACGTATATAAGAATTATGTGAGAAATAAATTTATGAAAGAGAATAATAATGGAATAAAATGAAAAAAATATTACATGTTATAAAAAAGTCATATCAATGGTTCATAAAATGAGTTATAATCATAAACATGGACAATAAGGCATGATATAATACGACAACATAAAGTCAACATGTGAAATGTGGAAATAACTCAAAATACAGAATCATAAACACAGGTTAAGGATAACTATCAAGATATCATGATGGAAAAAAATACCATGATAGATTAAGTTCACTCCCTAATTCCATGCATGACATCTCACGAGACTAAAACATTAGCCAAAGTATTGGAGAACTATATAATTCGGATCTCACCCATCACATTTATTTCATTCTCACGCTTATGTAATCCACATAAATCATATAAAATAGACTCCTTAATAAGTATATTTTATTACATTATCAAGGAGTGTAGAATAAATACATTTAATTATATAATCATAGAGGTACATGTTCATAATGGTGAACACCCTTGAAAGAAAATTGGTATGGGTATTCACTACATATTTTCTTGGCATGGAAATAATGGTGAAATTTTGAAAACATAAAGACATCACTTAAATATTAATAAATTGGTTGATGAGAGATAAAAAAGTCTCTAATTTTTTTACATATATTCTAATGTTATAGGGGAATGGAAAAATATATCCCAGCTATAGGAATTAGAAATAAAAGGTACAAGATGATGAAGAAACTTTAATAAATAGGAATAGAAATAGAACCCTTACTAAATTTTGGCATGTATATAGGTGTACATAAAGTTTCATGTGAGGGATTTATGAGATTGAAAGCGGTATCTCATCATTTAAAAATAAAATGGAACGTAATGGGAAAATAGAAGATTATATCCCAAAATAAAGAAATTGAAATTAAGGGTAATGACATAAAAGAGTTTCTTGAATAAAAATTAGAGTGAGAGATCCATTACTAAATTTTAGCATAGTAATGGGATTACATAAAGGTTCATGGGTGAGATTAGTGATATTGAAATATGTCTCTCATAATTTATAAATAAAATTTACATTATTCGGGATATGTAATAACATATAGAAATATGAACAAAAAGAAATTAAGAGGTATAACATAAAAGACGTGCATGAATGTAAATGAGAAGAGATAAATCTCTTACTAAATTTCAAAATAGAAACAGCTTAGGTAATGGTAAAAATGATAGAGTATAATTTCTATATAATTCAAATAAAATTAATTTTATAGTTATGAAATGTTCATAAATTAATGAAAATATAACCAATTGAAATTAAAAAGACTCAATTCAACGATAGTTGTTCGATTGAAAGGAGGAGAGGAAGGCCCCTTGCATTGAGAGTCTAATTCCAAATGTTTGGGAGGAGCTTCTTGAGATATTTGGGGCACCTTGGGAGTAATCTAGAGAGAGGAGGTCATAGAAATAACATGATACACGTTTTTTAATTATGATAAATGGTATCTTGGGTAGGTTTATATAGGAAATGAGTGTGGAATTATTTATAATTTTTCAAACATATGTTTTGGACTCTATATATTAAAATAACCAAATCTAAAAGAATTACCATAGTTTATTCACATTATTTTTATTACTTAGGGGTGGTTATAATTATTTTACAAGTCTAAGGGTTGAACATGTTAAAATAATATCCAATCTCATCTGTAAGAGAGTTATAAATTTAATGAAATGTTTTTAAAACCTTAAAACATATTATAGGTTTGGGAGGATTCATAAAATCTTTATGAAATTAATAAAATAAAATTAAAATAACATTATTTTAAAGGGAAAACATATATTTTGTCATTTATACCAATTATAGTATTTTTTATATCATTTTCGGGTCATTATGATGTCATAATACACACCGTATATTTATACAATATTTAATTTTTACCCGATAATTTTACTATCACAAAAAATTATGAAAAAATTACCATTGGATAATTTTTATATTGTGATTACAAAAAAAATTAATAATTTTCTAAAAATTATTTTCTAAATATATGTGTTTTATCTTCTTAATTAGAATGTACATTTATTGAGAAATGCTGGGTCTTTTTGACAATAACAGTTTTTGATCCCTCAAAAAAGTGCATTTGACATCATAAAAAATATATAATAATTTATATTTATAAAAATTTATTTAATTATAATAATTTATTAAAGAATCACGTATTTTAAAAATAAATTAATTCATTAAAAAGAATGTGTTAATTGAAATTTTATAGAACATAAAAAATACAATTTTTGTTTTATCGTATCAAAATATAATATTTATCAAATTGGTTACATAATCATTTGTAGAGTTAAAAAACTGAAGAATAAATGAAATCATAATTTTAATTAAAATTAAATATAAATATTCATAATTTAGGCGTTAATTTCTTTCTAGTCTTTGTTAAATTATTTTTACCTTTAAGTAACCATTTTTTACGGTGGCAATTAATATTTACTGAAGTTTTTATTCATATTGTTCAAATATAAAGTTTACATTATTACCTAATCATAATTACAGAGATCCCAAATATGTAAACTATTTTATAACAACTAATTCATAGAGTTTGAATAATATTTCTTAATATAAAACCGGTAAATGTAATGGAAAGTCGTTTTTCTCTGAAGAAATATATTTTTAGTTACTGGATGACTTTAAATAAATTATATAATTAGTAATATTAATTATATGAATTTAAATAAAGTAGTATATATATATCATATAAAACATTAATTTAAATAATTTATCATTAGGGGTTATTTTAAATAATTCTGATAAAAAAATCATTTTTGAAGCATTAAAATAAACATAAAATAAAATTTGGAATAAAGATGATTTAAATGCAATTTGTTGAATTAAATATAACTAAATAATACTTATATTGTCTGGAAATAAAATTTAAATAACAATTATACATTTAAATTAATTAATTTATCAAAAAATGAAAATTTCATATAAAAATGTTATTTTTCACAATTTGCCGAATAATTTATATTTTCCAAAAATTATATAATTTTTATCCATAGATAATTATGATATAATGATACAAAAAACTATTTTGTTTTATAAAATACATTTTTTAAATATTCTAAAAAATAATAATTATTGTTTTCATAAAAATAACCAATTTTTTTTGAAGAAAACATATTTTTAAGAACAAAAAGACCTTAACAAAAATTTATTTATTATTTAGTAAGATTTTATAAATATATTTTGGATATATATATATGTATATTTCACAAATTAGTTTATCCTACACATATTTTCAAATTTAATGGAATGTTTAAATCAATCATATTTTAATAGTCATTGTTTGTTTCTGTTTGGTGTTGCGTATCACATATGTTATCAAACATAGTTTTCTATTTTGATGACTCAGTGCATTACATTCTTCCATCCTTTAAAAAATTAATCCTTACAATCTAAAATTTATCTCAAAATTAAATTTTATGAAATTTGAATACATATTTATTAAAAAAACCCCAAAATAAGAATGGTTAATAAAAAAAGCCTCTTTAATAGAGAGAAAGGGAATTATTAAGGCCATAATATAACATGGTTTCCAAGTAAGAGAACATTAGGGGGAATGAATACATGGACATGGAAAATAAACTAACACCAAATAACTGAATGAGAGTGATATTGAACATAATCAAGAGTAAGTCAATGACTATAAAACCTCAAATATTTAATGGATAAAATGAACATCAAATTATCAGAAAATATTGTAATATGAGAATATTTGGGTTTTGAGATTCAATTATTATTGTTAAATCATTACTTTTCCATCTATACTAGGGACATAAAAAAAATACTTTCTTAAAATGTATAATTTCATACTTTGATAAATTTACACTATAGTATCATCTAATCCCCAAATGATGGGAACTCAAAAAAATTATTACTAAATAACTAGAATAAACTTCTAAATGATAACATAATATAACTAATAATTAAAGTAATTTCTATAGTATTTAATATGTCCAAAATGGTCATTATTAAGTATGATGATAAATAAAATTAATAAACCTTAATAAATTAATCTCAAAAAAATCCTCAAATAATTATAGATTTTTAACATAAATCACCCCTTAAATTAATACCAATATATAACACTAATAAACTAAAAATTAATGAATTTTTATCTAAAATGTTGTATTATACCCACCATCTTACAAAACCAAAAACATAATAAAATCCCTTTCAAATAATCATAATTGGAATATATACATTAACCAAATAAAATGTCTCCCTAAATATCATTAACCACCTCAAAATCAGAAATATTTGATCCTGTAATATGCTTCTAGAAATATCATTCTAAACATTCATAATATAAATGTTTTATCATAGATTTTAAACAAAATTTTAGACTTAGAAATATCATCCCAAAAATATTCAGGGTTTTCCCAACATTAATCCTCTATTAAGGGGTATCAATCACTCAATAATGTGATTTACAAAATATCACTTTATCTCTAAATCATTTTTAACGGTTATCTGTACCATTCAAAATAAATTTCAAGTCCTTAAAAAATCATAATATGGGAGAATACAATAATGTTTCATGATTCTTATATACAAAATTTCATTGATATACTTCATTTACAACATAATTTTGAAATACCTATAAATAAACATATTGATACATATGCTTCCAAACTTTCCACACCATAGGTCATTCCTTAGTCCAAAACTTTTGAGACAGATACACATTCTTGTAGTGTAAAAATATCAATAATAAATAATATTCATACTCATACGTGTAATTTTATTACATCTAAGGGTGATTTCTAGTATGGATTGTGAATTCTTTCTACTAGTAGTTAATAATGTCTTTATAAGGGGAAAACCATTCCCTAATTAGAATAACATCAAATTACACAGATTGAATACTAATAATATTTTCAATAAGAACATTTCCCAAAACATAATCATGTTATACAGAGTCATTGATGTTTTTTAGGATGTAAAATCATTTTTGGTGGTGACCCGATGTTCATAAAAAACTTACAAGAATACTAATAGGGAATCAATTTAAATTCAAAAAGACATACTCTACTCTAAGGTTTATGATAAATGTACATTAGTTATCTTGATCCATCATAACATTTTATATTCCTTTTTCCATTATTCGTAGAGATTCTTGATACACATTATCCATTTTAACCCTTGGAATAGATAATTGTCATAGATAATGCCCAACTTCTCCACATTTACGAAAAATAATTATATAAGGAAAATTATATTAATCATTGTTTCCATCAATCACATTATCCATTTTCCATGTCAATTGTATACTTTATGTCCCATCATATAACACTTAAAACATCTATCATTCCCTTTTTGAAATTTCCCTTGGTGCCTCTTTCCACACATACTTCATAAAGTAAATTGGGACTTCTTTTTCATATTAGATATTTCTTATAAAAATCCTTGAGTTGTATTATTCCTCTTTATCAACTTCATTTGGAATTTAGCAAAGTGACCATTTTGTATTGTGATTTTTGATTACTAGTTTGGAGTAATCACAATATGTCCTATATGGTCACCCATATGATCGTTTGACTCATTTAGGCAGCCATCAGATTGTCCTTCACATTGGTTGTTTAATTATTTTCTTTTATTTATTTCCATTGGATAAAATAAATGGAAAAATTAATGATGAGTATTTTTAAATGCATAAAAAGGAATCTAATGAATTTAAATTCATAACTTATAATTAAAATTTATCATATTAATTTATGAATTTATACTCTTTAATATATGTTATCCATGATCTATTTTCTATCATTGACACTTTTGAGAATTTTCATTCCATAAATAATTAGTAATAACGAGCCTACGGATTTTACAATGTATATCCTCCAAGAGTTTCGAAACAGGGGTAGATAATGTCACGTTGTCATGAATCAGTTCCTGGGAGAGTCTAGCCTAATGCAATTCTTTTGGGTTTTACCCATAGGTACATATTTTCCAAACCCACATCTACTTATTGTATATTTAAAGGGATATATTTTATTTGAAACCAATTAATCGATAATTTACCAAAATTTAGGGATATATTTTTATGTTTATAAATATCCCTAAAGCTTTCACTTGAATTTTCTAATCCTAATCCCAAAAATAACTAATATTTTCCTTTAATGACAACTATGACAACCCTTCTCTTTATTGCACATTAATTTATGATATATAACATGATATTACATATAATATAACCCATAAGATTGATAAGTCCATTGCCTTTGGGAAATAGGTCCATCACATAACAAATTTAAATAATAAATATATCATATTTATTTAAAACATCCATAACATGCTCATATTATTCCTTCATACTTAAAACTCCATGCGATAACATGGGGAGATACATAATAAAGAGGCAAGATATGAATCCCATTAAGGGAGTAATAATGGAATAAAATGGATAAAATATTATATGTAAGACAATAAGCATATCAATGGTGCATAAATTGAGTGAGAATTATAAACATGGAAAATGAGTCATGATATGAAAAGATAACATAAAGGAAACATAGGAAATTTGGCAACAACTTAAGATATTACATTATAAACATTGGTCAAGGATAACTACAAATAAATAATGATGGAGGAAGTCCCATTATGGAATATGTTCTCTCCCAAAAGTATTTCATAATGTCTCATGAGATAAAAACATTTCCTAATGAATTGGATAACTATATAATTTTGGGCGCACCCATCAAATTCATTTCATTCTCATTCTTAAGTGATCCACATTGATCACACAACATGGAGTCATTTATCACAATATTTTATTGCACTATTACGGAATATTGAATACATATATTTAATTATCTAATCAAATAGGTACAACTTCCTAATTTTGAACACCAATGATAGAAAATGGGTATGGGTATTCACTACACAATTGATGGGCATAGAAAATCATAGTGAAATTTAGACCGCATAATGACATCAAAGATTCATAAAATTGGTGGATGAGAGAATAATGAATCTCTAATCATTTTGAAATAAAATTTAAATTAATAGGGACATGGGAAAGCATATATAAAATGTATTAATTGGAAATAAAAGGCATAAAAAATTAATAAACATGAATAAAGAGGAGAAGGAAAAGAAACGTTTGTAATTTTTGGCATGGTAACACGTGTGCATAAAGGTTCATGGGAGGTTTTAATGAGAGTGAAAGAGGTGTCTAATTATTTATACATAAAAGGTATAGTAAGATTCAAATGGCGTAATATATAACAACATGAACAAATGTAAATTAAGATCCCTTACTAAATTTTGACATGATAACGGCTGTATATAAAGGATAATGGGTGTAATTAATGAGAGTGAAATATTGTTCTCATAATTTATAAATAAATTATATTTATGTATATATTGAATATAATATACCAACATGAAAAAAAATCAATTAAGAGGCATATCATAGAAGAGGTTCTTGAATTGAAATGAGAAGATAGAAATCCCTTAACAAACATTAGTATAGTAACGACTTAGATAAGGGTCAAAATGAGAAAATATAATTGAAATATCATTTAAATAACATAAATTGTATAGTTTGGTAATGTTTATAAATTAATTACAATATTAGAAATTGAAATTAAAGTGACTAATTTCCTAGAAGGTTCTTTAATTAAAAGGAGGAGGAGAAGGTCCCTTACATTGAGAGTGTGATTCCAAATTCTTGGGAAAAGATTATTTAAAGCTTGGGGGAACCATGGGAGGAATATATAAAGTAAGGGGTTGATTCAGGAAGTTATAAATAGTTTTTAGTGAATATAAATGTGATCTTTGGTAGTTTTATAATGTAAATGAGTGTAGAATTCATTATAATTTCTAAAACAAAGGTTTTGGACTCTATAATAAAATAACCAAAAATAAAAAAATTAACATGGTTTCTAGAAATATTTTCATCTAAATT
Source organism: Viscum album (assembly GCA_963277665.1). Classification (NCBI taxonomy): domain Eukaryota; kingdom Viridiplantae; phylum Streptophyta; class Magnoliopsida; order Santalales; family Viscaceae; genus Viscum; species Viscum album. The sequence continues at coordinate 1,871,891,427 of OY728150.1, read as the reverse complement.
AGAGTATTTTTAATTATTTTATAATTGAATTTTCTTAACTTATTAAAAAAATAACCATAATGATGTGGAAGTGAGTCATATCCATAATGAAATGATTTTAAAACCTTAAAATATATTATATGTTTTGGGTGATTCATAAAGGTATTATAAAATTAATAAAATAAACATAAAATCACTTTATTTTTAATGGAAAAAATATATTTGGATGTGGATAACCATTATAGTATTTATTACATAATTTTCAATCATTATGATTCCATAATACACACTCTATATTTATACTGTATTTAAAATTTACCTGAAAATGGAACTATCTACGAAAATTATGAAAACAAAACTTTTGGATAATTTCGAAGTTATGATTCCAAAAATAATATTAATTTTTTCAAAATAATTTTCTAAATATAAGAATTTTTTCTTTTATAAATTAATCAATATTTATTGAGAAATGTTTGGTTTTTGTGAAATTAACAATTTTTTAACCCTTAAAAAAATTACATTCGAATTCATAAAAATAATATTATAATTTGTATTTAATAAAAATTAATTAATAATAATATTTTATAAAATTATACTTTGTTTAAAAAATCTATTAATTCATCAAAAGAAATTCCTTAATTTAAATTTCATATAACATAAAAAATACAATTTGTGTTTTATCATATCAAAATATATTCTTTTTATCAAACTCATTACTTAATCATTTATAAAGTTAAAAGAATAAAAAGTAAATATAATAACAATTTTTATGAGAGTAAAAAAAAATATTTATACTATTAAGGTTTCTTTTTTTAGACATTGATATATTATTTTTAACCTTAATTAACTTTTTTGTCTTATTATTGTGTTAATTAATATTTACTATAATTACTATTCATATTGTTCAAAAATTAAATTGACTTAGTTTCATAATATTAATTAATATGATAAAAAATATAGAATAAATTTTATCAAAATCAATTTTATAGTGGTGGAATAATTTAATTTAATAAAAAATCTGCAAGTATTATGAAATGATGGTTTTATAGAAAAAATGAAATTTTAATTAAAGAATCATTTGACCTTAAATATAGAAATAATAATCTTCATTACATGAATTTCAATAAATAAGGATATATATATATATAATATAAAAGTTTCATTTAAATAATTTTTCATTATAGATTATTTTAACTTATTTTTATGGAGAAACATTATGCAATTTAAAACATTTTTTAGAAAAAATGTGTTTTGAAGTCTAAAAATAAAAATATAATAAAATCATGTAAAAAGAAAATTCAAATTTAATTAAATGAATTAAATATAACAAAATAATACAAATTTTTCCTTGAAATAAAATTAAAATAATAATTTTTAATTTTTAATTAATTAATTTTTCATAATAAATGATAATTTAACATAAAAATGGTATTTTCACTATTCACTGAAAAATCTATATTTTCCAAAAAACCAAAATTTCACCCTAAGTTAATTTTTATTTGATGAAATCAAAAATATAGTTTTTTTATCCAAAATATTATCTAAATGATCAACAAAATAATTATAATATTTACTTTTTCATAAAAAGAAATTAAAATCATTTTTAAAGAAAACATATTTCGAAGATCAGAAAGATATCTCCAAAAATTGATTGATTATTTATTGATAATGTATCAATATATTTAGGAAATATTATTATTTCATAATTTATTTAATCATAATTATATCCATAAATTTACTGGAATGTTTGAAAAAATAATATTTAAATAATCAATATTTGTTTGGGTTTACTGTTTTGTATCGTATATGATATCGATCACAGTTTTGCCTTTTGAAAACATGATGCATTATAAGGAGGTAACCTTTATCAATATTAATATTTTTAGGTTATCTTACTTGGATTTCTTTATGTTGTGAGTGCGACTTAGTGAGGTTTAGATGGATAATTGACCTCTTTAGGTGCTTTTGATTCTGTTATTTTCTGATGAGTGCATTAGAACGCTTCTTTCTAATGTGCATGAGAGACAGTTTTCTTTAAAATGAGTATACATATATTATTAACCTACATATATAATATTCTTTTCAGGTTTCTAGGAAGACTACATGGACCATGCTGGAAATTACTAGCCCCAACCTTTGGATAGACACTATGTCAGTGCTTTATCTTTACTCTTGGGTATTTTATTATGGATACTTTTATCTATATAAATTTTTTATTCATGAATTATGTGATGGTTTTATTTTATTTATATAAAACTTCATAGAGTTATATATGGATGAATCATATTATTTTCTAATTCTATACCATTATAGAGGGTAATGCCTCTTATTTTATGATATTTTTAAATCCTCGGTGCCAGTCATAAACCCAACGTCTACTGAAGGCAGGATTCAGGGTCATTTTTGGAGTGAACTATATTTAATATAAATAGATATTAAATAATTTTTATGAACATTAATTACATTACATAAAAACATACTTGATTAAAGTTATAGATTAGTGTATTTTGAAAATTATAAACATAAACACTGGTCTATAAGTGAGATAAATAATCTCCCACTATGAAATTCACAACTAGAACCATTCTTAGACATACCATATAAAATACATTTATTTATAACATTGGGAAGGGAAACATAATAATGGGTTATCATAGATACCTAGTAAGGGTAAAAAGTGTAAATAAGTGAGCATTACTTGATCATAAGTGTATGAGAACACAAACATAACATTTTGAAATCCTACCCTACATATGAAAGATCACAATTGAGAATCATAGAATAATGATTGGTTGTTCATAAGACATGAATATTAATGAAATCAAAGAACACGAGTCATGATAGTTTGACACTATCACAAGCCATGGAATTTTTGGCATATACATGACCATAGAAAATCATTTCAATATTGGTCAAGGCTCACTACAAAGGCCATCATTATAGTTAAAGTCTTTTAAAGTATTATTTTCACTAATATATTATGCCCTATAATACTATACTGGGATCACTCCCAATTCTAGCCATATCTATCTATAATGAGCACACTCCATGCCCGATCAATGTATATACAACAAGATATATAAATATTTACCCAATGCATTGGATTCTGATATATGTCCAGCCCATATCATAATGAAAACCATTATTATATGTGACACAATATCATAAAAATTCATTATATTATAACCCATTAAATGAAATTAAAATCATGAACATTTCAGTGTAACATAACAGGCAGAAACGATATAGTTTTCACAATCAATTCAACATATAATTACCCATGTAATTATGTGGGTTTCATAATAATTCTTCCCTAGAATAACCTATGAAAGAGAAATGGATTTCATTACCATCATTACATAAAAAAAATATACCATTAATATAAATAATCAAAATGGAATCATTGGATTACATCCCCAGTAAATCATAGGTAACACTAAAATATATCATCACATTTAGAAAATAATTTTGAGATCTCATTTAAAACCACTCTTGAGAAAAATATCATTTCCACTTTTAAAAAAAAGTTTTTAAGACATAAAAATTTTTGAAAACCATTTTATTTGAATATAAACATGAAAAATTATAATGTAATATTTAAATCAATGATTGGTCATGATGTTATAAAATTCCATTCATGTCGTACATGTTAAGACAATTATTCAATTTACATTTTCTGTAAATGCCAAATGAGAATTGTTTTGAAAAACAATATGAATATTACATACAAAACAGTTCATTAAAATCCAAACATGGGTAAAAATTCCCTTGAAAATCATATTGGGGTAATAATTTTTTTTTGTTTTTTTGAATACCTAGTTTTTATGGAAAACATATTTCTGACCGAAGAGAAAAATAATGACATATTTTCATAAAAATGTTTTCTTAATTTTTTAAGTAACAAATAGTGAAAAAATAGTACTATTACATAAATATATCTTGAATAACCATAGAAGAACAAAATTAATGATAATTATTGATTCGTTGATCATGAGGTTTCAACATTAGATACTTGTTCATAAAAAATCATAATGAATGATGATATTGTAAATAAAATATTTAACACTTTGGTAATATTAAATCACACACCCCACAATGGAATAAGATAAAATGAAATCTGAAAAATCAATATTTTGAAAAAATTAATTATATTAAATTTATAATTTCCTTTATATACACCTCATAAAATAATATAGTTTCATACATAATGTACGTCTCAAAGAGGAAAATTTGAGATAAGAATTCCTAATAGATTTTTTTAACTTTTGAACCATAAATACAATGAAACAGAGGTTATAAAATAGATATGTAAACCCAAATATTCTTCATGAAAATAATCATAACATAAATTCATGGGAAGCATATACACCAATTAAAATAAATATATGGTGATTATGACATGTTTCTCACAGAAGTAAAAAGTGAGACAAAAATCCATTACCTTAAGTATTGACTTCCCTCATACTTGTCCAAACATCATGTATTAAAAATTTAGGTTTATTATAAATGTATTAAATAACCTATTCATATATACCATACCATATATGTTTTTCTTGTGACCTTTTATGAACCATTTATTAACTATACTATGTTTAAGTAATGTTTCAGTTTATAACTGCTCTATTTTTCATATATGTTTCGATTTGTTATATTTTTTCTCCTATTAAATTAATCATTTTTAATAAAATCTATAATTATAAAAACTAAATAAATATCATAAATAATAATTATATATTTATTTATAATAATCTATACTAGATATAAATCAAAAATTAAATATATTGTTCTTGGAGATGATAAATCGTACATATGTATTGTTGTATTGAAAGAAAGAAAATTATTGGATATGTTATCATTAATGAATAATTTCTATATCATATATATCATGTATTTTTATTAAACACATCCTTAATGCATTTTATGTGATGCCTTAATGAATCACATCACGTCACGAGGTGGTGGTCTTCCATACAAACAAACAATTTTATCATATTCCAAAAAAATGAAATGTATGGAAGTATTTGTAAAATAAAAATTATAAAATAATAATAAAATCAAAGATATTATATATATATATAATATATAAATAATAAATCAAACATTATTACTAACCTTGATTAGTGGTAATGAAAAATTTAATGATATCTATTCGTGAGGTGGTAGTCCGATGTACACACAAATGCTAATTTTGTAACAAATTGGATTGAAGTTGAGATGATATTAGGTCAAAAACATATCATAAAAACATATAATTATATGAAATAAACTTATTTTATTACATAATAATGAAATAGATATATTTATGTGGTTTGTAATGAAATAAAACAAAAACACTCATTGATGAATGTTAGCTCATCTTAATCTATCCTCCTTAGTTTTTCACTAAATTCCTTCCTTAGATGGATTTATTCCAAAACTAAGGAACCTATGATGAGGGATGTTGTTTTTAAGTGATTTTGGTAGTATTTGTTTTGTCAAAAATGGAATGAGTTTCTTGATGAAGGGTGTGGGGGAGTTCCCTTTTATAATCGAGGAGGAGTGACATTCTTGTAAATACCCAAAAGCATTCACTCTTAGGTGGTATCCCTTACCTCATTTTCCCAAAACATTTGACTATAATTGATGGTATTCATTAATTGGTCGATAGGTATCTCCAAAATACCATATAAATACATTTTTTAAATTTATTTTTTAATCTTTATTTTATCTCAATTTTTTCTTTATTGTTTTTACTAAGGTAACCTGTGTATTTTTATTTACCAAAGTAATTTATCCTTGAACAATATAATTAAAAGATATTTGTTAAATAATTTATACCAAATAATTTTAAATATTAATATGAATTAACTAAAATAATATCATATGTGAGTTTAAAATTAATTTTTATACATATGCATGTACTGCGCAAAACCCCATTTTATGATTAATAACATTAATTAATGTCAAGAGGATTCACTAATAATTATTGTAAAAAGTATGTTTAACTTTTTATGTAATATAATTTATTCTTATTCCAAATATGGAATCCATTTTTCAAAATTTCATTCACAAAAGGTTCATATTTCAGTTTAAAATTAATCGCACAGATGGAACGAGAAAGCATATTTTTAAAGAGAAAAAGATCAAAAGTTTACAATGTATTTATATCCAATTTTGAATTTTAATTGATTCAAATGACATAAATTTGACTAATATATGTGTAATTTAACTAATTATACATTGAAAACAATTGAAAATAAAATTTACCTTTAAAAAAAATTAAACGAAATGGCAGTTTTCAATTAAAATTATGTATTGTTCACTATTCACCAAAAAATGAAACTCTTTAGAAATATCCCAAAAATTCACCCTAAGGTAGTTTTATAGTATTAGTTAAAAAATTAACTTTATTTTATCTAATTTATTTTCTAATAGTGTTGAGATTAATTTTTAATAGTGATCACAAAAAGGCATAACAAGCTGTTTTGCTTGAGAAAATATTATTTTCTAAACATATATAGAATTTACTAAAAAATATTTATTTTATTGTCAAAATTTTTTATTTATATAAAACCATTATAATTAATATATTAAAATTATTTAATAATATATATATCTATATGTTTAATGACTACGTTATAACAGTAGCCTTTAAATAACTAAATTAATAATATATCATGGTTTTGTTAAAACATTGTGTTTCATGTCACACAAGCTAAGTCAGTGTTGCGTGTAGAACAAGATTAACATGGTGTTACATATACAAAAAATTTAAATTTATATTTCATATCACATAAGACATCAACTAATTTAAATTTATTTTAGAAAAAAATTAATTAATAAAAACTTGGGGTCTTACCATTGCCAGTTTCCCTTCGTTATGGTATATTTGGTGGTAGTGGGTCATGACCAAGTGATATCATAGGCTGATGGATAATATATAGGATGGATTTTGGATTTAGGAACACTGAATATCACATGGGTTTTTGTGGAAGCAGTTCCAGTTTTTCTTGGTATGTTACCAACTATGACCTGAGATTTTTGGGCCCCTCACGATTAATGCATTAACTCCAAACTTATTTAATGAACAAGTGAGGTGGGAATGTTTAGAGGGTAGAGAAATAGGAGAGGTATATGAATCATTATATCTTATGTTATTAATTTATGTTTTTTGTTTTTGGAATGATAAAATGAATAAGAGGAATTAAAATGAATCTAAATAAAATTCCACACTATCGGGATTAAGAAATTCAAGGTTTTTTTAAAAAAAATGGGTTCTAATGATATAATAAATGTGAATCATGAAGTTGAGGGTTAGTAGAATTATCTAGTTGATCACTTAAGTGTTGATATAGTTATGGAGGAAGATACTTGATATAGTGTGTTTTGTGCTTTCCAGTAGATGGATTTTGAGAAGTATGAAGACTATGTTTCATATGTGGATACAGAGAGCTACTTGGAGGATAATGACATCCATTTTAGTTTGATCCAGAACCCAGTGAATATTTTTGTCCATTTAGTATTTATTTAGATGCAGGGAGCTATATGTTAGTTATTGATGTTGTATTTGGGTGACTAGAAGGAGGAAAATATTTCATGGTACAACTTTTAGAACGAGTTCTGGGTAGAGTTCCTTTCATCGGCCATTACTGTAGTAAAGAGGCTGCAGATTCTTTCTCTTCAGTAGAGGCTGCGTCAGAGTAAGTGTTTGGAATCATGTTCAAGGAATATCTATATTTTCCACATATATTTTTTCAAGATTAGGAGTCGTGTGAGAGACAACTTGAGGAGGCGCCCCATCCTTCTATATAGTATATATTTACTTTTTTTACATTTGCAATGTATCATGATGTTTAAAAGAAGGTAGAGGTGATTACATGAATTAAATAAAGAAGATTATTATCCTAATATAGGAAACAATAGGGTTTCTCAAGGAGAGGATTTTTCAATAGAAGGTATCAGTCACTGGACACTTCGATGTTTTAAACAACGAGGAGTCAACTTCAGTTGTTTACCTTTATACCTTCTAGGGTCAGTTGTTTCTATTCATTTTTTATAGATATCAGGCCGGTATATTTTTGTTGTGGGGTTCATAGTAATCACCAAAACAAGTTCCAAATGGTTCCCTAAGCTCAGTTTTTTAGAGGTTGATAGGTTTCATTCTAGCCTCAAGAGTAGTTTCTAGTGAGACTGTTTCAGCAGCAGGGGAAGCAGTATTATCCTCTTCCAAGAGGAGATGGAGTGGGAAGATTCTATCATCATGATGTCCCTCATGTTCATGGAACTTGATCCAGGCATAGTCATGGTGGTCATTTTAAACACAGAGGTAGAGGAGATGGATTTTCTAGATGTACACAATAGAGATGGTAGTTCCAAAGGGTCTAAAGATCATCATAGGTACTATTGGATTTTTTAGTACCCTAATTTACTACCTATTTTTTTAGGATCTTCACACACATTTTATTCACCAACTCTAGTTTGTTCTCTAGGACTATACGTAAAGAGGCTTCCCTTTCCCTTGGAATTTACTATGTTATTCAGATCTTTGACTAGATTTTGTGATGTTTTTTGGGGGAGTAGAATAATGATGGGTCCACATCAATCTTGTGGGGATATTTTCATTCTATAGAAATAGTGGAATTATTTTATCATTAGCATAAACTTTTTGTATTTATTTTGTGTTGTTATTGATAACTTTTGTAGTATTGTCATTTTCTCAAATGTGGAAAGCTAGTGTGTGGTTTTATTGGTGAGAAGGGTTTTCAGGATTGATTCTTGGATGTGGATACACTTTATTCTTGATGGATATGTTTTCAGTTGAATCATTAAACTTTAAGATAGTTGAGGTACCCAGGGTCGTGTAGGATTTCCTAAATGTTTTCCAAAATGAAGTTTTAATGCTTCCCCACAACATGATTTAGAGTTCACGATAGAATTTCTGTCAGGTGATTCTATGATTTCTATGGATCCATATTTGATTTCACCTTTTAGGTTGTAGGAGTTGGGGATTAAGATTGATGATCTGATAAAAAAGAGTTTTATTTGTCTTAGTGTTTCCCTGTGGGGTGATCTAGTGTTGTTCACCAAGAAGGCAGATGGTAGTCTGAGGTTGTGTATAGACGATCAGAGGTTAAATCAGTTGACGGTCAAGAATTGATACACTCTTCTAAGGATAGATGATCTTTCTGACCAAATAATATGAGTGAGTATGTTTTCAAAGATTGATCATTGGTCTGGATATCACCAGTAGATGGTGAATGTTAAAGATGTTCATAAGACTGGCTTCTGATTCTAGTATGGGAACTTCATGTTTTCAGTCTTGGCATTCAGTGTTACAAATGCACTAGCCATGTTCATGGGTATTATGAACTCAAAGTTCAATGAGTTATTAGACTTTTTCAACATCATATTCATTAATTATATCCTTGTACAGTCAAAGTCATAGGAGGTGAATTCTGATAATCACAGTGCTATATTGAATGTTCTTTGACACCACCAGATCAATGGAAAGTTATCCAAGTGTCAATTTTGTACATTAGAGGACAATTTTTTGAGAAATTTAGTGTCTCAAAAGGGTGCGATAGTGGACCAATTGAAGGTCTAGATAGTTTTTTCTTGGGAATCACTGAAGAACATGGTAGAGTTTTGTTTTTTCTCTTGTTCATACATGAAACTTTCATAGGTTTGTTTTTGATTTATCTCTATTTTCATTCCTTTTACCAACATTCACCAATAAGGACCAAGATTTTTTGTAGAAAAATCATTTCGAGGAAGTGTTTGGTTTCCTAAAGGGGAAGCTGGTAAGTGCTCTAGTGCTTTAGTTACATGAGGAGTGTGTGATATTCGCAGTTTTTTGTGAACTATCCCTTCTAGGATTAGGATGTGTGTTGATGTAGCATAGGGTAGTTATATATAATGGGTCATGGTATAAAAATCCATATGAATATAAATATTCCACCCATGATCTAGATCTAGAATTGAGTGTGTTTTCACTGGAGTTGTGGAACCATTATTTTATTGGTGATTTCTTTGTGATCTTCACATATCCAAATTTCTTGAGGTATATCTTTTCTCAGTATGATCTTAATTTACGACATCATAGATAGATTGAGTTTCTTTAGGATTATGATTTTAGATGTCATAAACCAAGGGAAAAGGCAATTTCATGGATAATGATTTGAGTAATATTTCTGGGAAAGATGTAATTATAGAGTATATGGATTCTTGGAGATAAATATAAAATTTTGAGACATTTCACATAGATTCAAGGGTGGATGAAGGTAGATGATGTTTTTAGATTATTTCGAATTATTATTTGATGTGCAATAAAGATGAGAAATAGTGCGGAGGATTAGAAGTTGAGGTTATGTACAATCGTGTTGGACATAGTGATGCTCTAGAGGGATGGTCGTAAGATATTTAGAACTGGGGTTTATTTCAAGAGATGATTTTTGTTTTGGTAGTGATGGATGGGGGAGTCTTTCCTGAGTTTCATAGATCCCATTTGGAGTTACACCTAGGAATATTCAAGATTTAATATGGTTTGAGTATTTATATTTGGTGTCTAGAGATAAAATGGGTGGTGGAATAGTTTGTGGTGAAGTGATTGATTTTATAGTAGGAAAAGTACAAGAATAATGCTCTTGATTGTTTGATGTCGCCTTTAGATATTCTTGTGTAAAAATGGGATGTCATATTTATAGATTTCATTATAGTTATATCCTAAGACCAAGGAGGTTATGATGCTATCAAGGTGATTATGAATCAATTGATAAAAGAAAACAACTTCTTAGTGATCAAGGAGTTGGTCACATTATATTCTTTGGCTAAGAGGTATGTCGAGGAGTTGTTATAGTTTCATGTAGTTATGAGGTCCAATTACTCAAATCGAGAAGCATGTTTGACATTATGATTCTAGAGGGTATTTCAGGATGGTTCTGGAACTCACTTATGCCTCAACACTTCTTTCCACCCTCAGATAGATTGGAATATGGAGAAGACCATCCGAATATTATATTATATGGTTTGGGATTTTGTCTTTGAATTTAGTTGATATTGGGTAGGACTCTGAATTTTGCTGAGTTTGTGTACAACAACAACAATCACTATTCTATTTATATGTCTTCGTTTTCAGAATTATATGGGAGACCATGTCATTCAACTGTATATTGGATGGAGGTTGGGGGTGTAGTAGTTCGTGGACCTGATGTGGTGAAGGGGATGATAGAGAATGTTGAACTTGTTTGTGAGAGGAAAAAAGCATTACAACACCTAAATAAGTATTATGAAGATTCAAAGGAGGAGGCCCTTAGAGTTCAAGGTTCAATACCCTAAGTTCTTGAATGATTTATTTTGATGTGGGTAGTGGAGGTGTTGAATAGGGAGTAATATTTCTCCCAAGTTTGTGGGTCCTCTGAGGTGTTGGGTTAATTTGGAAAGGTTTCATATTAGTTGGAATTTCCACCATTCCTGGAGAGGATCCACAACATATTCCACATATCACATAGCCATCAGTATGTTCACGATGACTCCCATGTCATTGAATGAGGATATTTTGATATCAATGACAAAAAAACACTAATGGAGGTGTCATTATAGATCTATGATCACAAAAAGAAAAAACTATGTGGGTAAAAAATTCCTTCGGTTAATGTTTGGTTGTAGTAAGGTGTCCTGGAGGAGAGTACTTGGGAGTAATAGGCAAAGATTAATGACCAATACCTAGAGTTTTTTTTTGAGTTTTTTCTTTTCTATTTTTCATTTGATGTAATGTTTAGGTGTTGATATTTTATGAGATGTGTTGTTTCCTTTATGTATGATGTGTGATAATGTTTCAACAAATGAAAATGAGAGGACCTAATTCACAATTGAGATACATTATACAACGATTTGAGTAAACCCATGTGGGTGATTCAGTTTCACATAGAGTAGATAATATCTATATAAGGAGTATGGGATTCCCTAATTTATATTCTTTGGGGAATGCATATTATTGGTTGCAAGAATTTTGGGATTGGGATGTAAGGATGTTGAGATGGTTGTGTGGCACTGTGGTTGGGTGATAAAAGGCGGTTTTTGGAAATTTGGTGACTAGGTTATGTGATATTTTTTGTGGATATTTGGGTTTTTGTGTTTGGATGGTAGTGGAAGTGAGGATTAATGAGATCATTGAGAGGTATCTCACAAGGTAAATTTTGAAAACCATTTTCTTTTGGGATTGGATTTTGATCCTCAATGGAATGGATCATTTGAGTGATATCTAATGTAATATTCCATGCCAACATGACCCATTACAATTTTAGTTTTGTAGTTGGTGGTGTTCAGAAGAGGTTCTAAGAGTTTTCTTTGGAGACTAGAGCTACAACAGAGCTGTTATAGGAGGATCACACTGGGTATTTCTTTTACATGATGTGTAAAGGTGATTCATGACTTGTGCAACTAGTGAATTCAAAAATTGTACATGGAATAAGGGTAGCTTGAAAGATGTATTACAAATCATGTAAGTGTAATTCATGGTGTGATTAAAATAAATGGCAAAGGAAACGTAAATTTCAGTGAATGTTGGATTTTTTGGAAACCCATGGATTATAGGTCATTTAATTTTTACATGATGAGAAAATGTCGGATTCCAAGTTATTTCAAAACTATTTTGATCAATTTTAATTTTTTCATCTACACCATATACTTGTCAATGTAGATAAACATTAGGAATCATGATTTGGATTTCTAGACTTATTGTCCTCGTATTGGTCTGTTTGTTTTGGTGGTTCTTATTTAGGGATCTGTGGTGAGTATATTCCCTTTCCCCGTGGTTTTCTGATTTTATTTTCATAGAGATTCTCGGTGGATATTTTTTTTTCTGGGATGTGATTTGGGATTTTTTTATGATTCTTCGATGCATTGTGGGTTGATCCATGATCTCATGGTGTGGTTATGGGTTATTAGTATTTCCTCTTCATTTGAGGTGCACAATGAGTTAGAAAATATTTTATAAGGTAGGAAATCCCTTGTTTATAATTATTGTGTATCCTAATGAAGGGTTGACACTTGTTTATCTATAGGTGATGGTTATGGGGGATTGATCAATGAAAAAGAGTTGTCTAATTAGATTTTATTATGGAATAGAAGAATGATTCAAATGTTTATGCTGATTTGGTATTATTGGGATACTGTGACTGCATGGTCTTGATTCTCTTTTAAAAATTGTGTTCATTGGGGCATTTTTTAATTGGATGATAGATTATATGACTAATGGGTTTGTAGTGATTATTGTTATATCACCCTAAAATGGAAATTGGACAATGACATATATGTGGATAATGAAATGGTTTCTCTCAGATTATGGATTGTGTGATGACACCCCTAAAATAATGTGAAATATGAAAAAACAAACATTGTTAATTCTATTACATGATATTTTATGTGTTGTGATGTTTAACCATCCTTTTGGTGTGGTGATCTAGTTGTTGTTTGACCATGATTTTGGGGAGACTAGGTGGTGGTTGTTTGGTAGTTATTTTGGGGTGGTGAGGTGGTGGTTTTTTGGAAATTATTTTAGGGGAGTGAGGTAGTGGTGTGATAGAGATGATGATTTTATTGTGATGTATGGATGTGTTGGTCTAGACTTCTAGGTAGTGATAGAATAAATAATTATTTAATAATGATTGAAATGTACGGGGAATGGTTTGGTTAATGGTACGAAAATTATAAATATAAAAATAAAGGATGGGATATTTGGTTAAATGTGGATTATTTTTAATAAATAAATTAATTGGATATATAATGGGATTGTTTGGGAATGTTTGATGTGTCTTATGGTTGTGTTTTTTTATGTATTTAGAGGAGGTAGTGAATGTGGGGATATTATGAGTTGTCTAGTGACTTTTTTTTAACCCATAGGTTGGTCTTGTGTGTGGATATACGTATACACATGTATATTCATTATGATATCTATATTCACCCCACCTAAATTAAGAACTATTTTTTGACACCCTATTATTCAGATGGGGGTGTTTCTCCCAACACCCCGATGATGAGGATGGATAGATGGCTACTCGATCTTTCACACTCTCTCTTTTAGAAGAGTATATATGAATAAAAAATGTTGGATGTATATATATTATTGAATTAGTTATTTAAACAAGTGTTTTAGAGTTAGTTATTATGACCATGTTGTGGGGCGTTGACCTAGGTGTTTCCAGGCAAGATGTGATGACCATGCTACGGGGGAGTGACCCATGTGTTTTCGGGTGAGATGTGATATGTCCGAGTTATGGGGAAGCCTATGGTGGGGGTCATGCATGGTAGGTGGAGGGAAAAATGTTGGTGTCCTTTATGTTCATGATATGCTACTACTCTATCTATGCTTGTGATGTTATGACCCATGTGTTTTTAGGTGAGTTGTTATGTGACTATTTTATATGGTTATGGATTAAGTGGTTTTGAGCATGAGTTGATGTGACCATGTTGTGGGGAAGTGTTATAAGTTATTCATAAGATATGGGAGTTATAGGACGTATGATGTTGGGATGTGAGAGTATAAATCCATGGGAAAGCAGTGTGAGGAAACCTTTATCGATATTCATTTTATTATCTGATTTTACTTGGATTGCATTATTTGGTGAGAATGCCTTGGTAAGGATGGGATGGATAGTCGACATGTTTTTGTGTTATTGTTTATTTTATTTTCTAATGGGTGAATTATTATGATTCTTTCACATGTTCATGGGAGTCATTATTTTTATTATAAATTGTACTTGTATTATTACAAGAAGTATATAAATTGGTTTTAAAATTTATAAGTGGGATGCATTGACCATGCTAAAAATTAATATCTTGAAATTTTGGAATGTAGTTGTGTCACTAAATTAAATTTACATTTGGGTATTTTATATTGGGTAATTTATCTGTATCAGTTTTATTTATACATGCATTGTGGAATGGTTATGGTTTCTTTTTATATTATGTCATAGATCCTCTTGTGGATGATTCATATAATCTTCTGGTTGGATATCATTATAGAGGGTAATGATTCTCATTTCATGATATTTTTAAACCCTTAGAGTTTTTTTCCAACCTGAGGCCTATTTAAGGTAGGACTCGAGGGTTCATTATATATCTCCCTTCATTGTGTTATCTTTTATGGAAGGGGGTCATGAGATAATTTTCCAATAATGGTATATAATTAATATTAATTATTTCAATCATGGAATAATTTCCCATTTTTATACATGATAAAATAACATGATTAAATTACTAAAAAATATTTTTTAATTATTAGGAATTAATATATTTATTAAATTTTACTCAAATCATCACCTTAGAAATTTGGGTGATTTGATGATGATGAAAATATGGTCACCTAACATGAAACTAAATGGAACAAATAAAATGAAAATTGACCAACCATAATGGAGTATTTTCATTACTTCAGAATTTAGTTATCATTAACACATGTGGTTTGATTTACATCATTCGAGGTTTTATTTTTTAGCAATATTTTTATATTTCATCATGGAATTGATGAATTATTTCCATGAACATTCCTTCCCATTAGAATAAAAAAAGAGAGTGGAGAGGAAATATTCTTACTCAGAAAAAAACCCAAGGAGATTCTTTGGTGTTATAGGTATTGTTCTCTATTTTTTCTATAATTTATTCTATATAAATATTTATCATAATTCCACCATTAATCCGACCATGATTTCCCCTCATAAATACGTGTATTAATTTCCCTCATATATTCCATGATATCTAATTAATAAAAATTCATTCTAAAATCAATATAACCCCCAATGTCATCTCCACCCCTCAAACCTCACAACCCATCACCATAAAAATAATATTTTATTTTTAAAAGAAAATTATGGGATTGATAAATGTCTTAAATGAAAAAATGAACAATCTTGGTTAGGGGCTTGACACCTAAGCCCAATTCATATACCTCCCCTATAAAAAATACCACATCCCCAAAAAACAATAATATTAAAATTTCCATAAATGACTATATTTAGAAGTTATTAATTTTCGTTCTTATGGGATAAATATTTATTAATTTAATAAAAATAACTATCTCTTAAAATCCAAATATATTTGAATTTTAGTAAAATTCCTCCCAAGTGTAAAAAAATCCTTTTGAGTTATATAAATCCATTATATTTTTTGGAGTTTTGATACTATTATTAATTTACCATTTTTTCTTTAATAATGGACCTCGCCTTCAAAGATGAAAAACAAATTATGTCCTATTTATCAATAATTTGGGTTCAAATGTACTCCCAACCATTATATATTTTCATATAAAAAATGGAAACAACCTAATTTGTTTAAAATAGAAAAAAGATAAGAAATATCATGTGGAATAAAACTAATCCTCATGCATATTCAATTCACATTATGAGTTCGAGGCCCGAGATGGACCCATGGATCAACAACTCTATAAAACATCCTTATATTATTCATAGAAATTATCCATATTAATAACATAATAGAAGATAATTATAAATTTTTGTAATATTGTGTTACACAACTCCTTCCAAGATTATATATCTAAGCCCTTTCGAACCATAGGTCACCCAGATGTATAGCATGATAAATTTAATAGAAACGAATGCATAGACACAGGAAAACCTTTTAATTACATACAAGCTTACTTCTTCTACTAAAGCCCATTCATTTGGGTTCTAGTTCCTTTTTTCCAATGTTATTGGAGACCACACCAAGACACAATAACAACTTACTCAAACAAATATGTAACAAACAAAAACCATTTCCTTGATTCATTTCAATATAATTCAAATTAGATAGTCATTACCAATAGATAAATCACCTCTATCATCATCTAACCATTAGATAACACCTGATAAATCATTGAAATTAAAACTAAAACCTGTATAACAAAATCATTTATTTAATAGATAAAATCTCCATATATGAACACCAATCATTCACTAAAATTACACCACCATGGTTTCAAAACCATAGTGAATCCTTAGTTAAAATTTCTTATAGAAATTTATAAAGAGATTCTTATAAAAATACCACTTATAATACCAATGAATGATGATGAACATTACACCTTTAAGGGTATGTATTAGGTGAACTATCTAAAATAATTGATCACAAATGATCTCAAAATGAAATATTTTATAAAAAATCTCTCAAATTTATATATATATTAGAGTTCCTTCCAATAGTAAACACATAAACCATCTTCTATAAAAACCAAAGAAACTAAGGATAGTATTATATATATCAGTAATAACCATATAGTATTATAATCTTCACTAGGGGTTATATCTACCAAGGAAACATTGTCCAACTATGACTACAAAAGTCATTAATGCTTCATGATTAACATTTTCAAGTCACTATACCACCATTCAAAAATAATCTATGAATGGATAAATTTATGAAAACTAGAACCCATACCTAAATAATTTCCCACATTATTTTTATTTTGAAAGTAAATAATAAAAATACTCATAAGTTATGATATGGTCCCCCTATGTTTTAATTCAAATTATGGTTTCATAAATGAATGCTACCAAAAATCTTCCATGGGTCACATAATCTCAACATGATTTTTGTTACTCCTAACAATATAATTAATATTTTTGATGTGTCCCCCATGATGCCATAACACTGCATAAAAAGAATTGTTCTAAAAAAATTCAAGATATTACCATCTAGACCTAAGGATAACCACCAGGAACCTTTTCTCAATGAGGTCACACTAATAAAAATAAAACCACTTCTCTAATATTGAAAAAATTACACATCATCTCCCTGATGTTTTTAATGTTATCTAATAAATTTTAATAGATATCAAAACAAACCATGAGACAAACCAGCTTTAAGTAAATCCTTCAATGAGAGAAACCCTACTCATATACATATTATTTACAAAGATCATAGAGCATCACATCCACTATAAATATGGTAACAATGTGTCTCATACTCATACTATATAATCCTGTAAAATATATTCCTCAATTTTGAAAAACATACACATTAAATATTTATGTGTAATAGATGATTATAATTTTTAGAGTCTCTAGTTACAAAGTTATGTTTAGTAACATTAATTTAATCTCTAATTCTCGAACAATGTCATAAAATGGAAAATATATCTCTCATTGAGGTTAATTGAAATTATTTTCCAATAGTAAGTCATAAATCACACACTAAATATCACTTGATACTGTCTACATGGAGTCATACATTAAACTAAACCACTTAGGACATGATTTTAGGCACTCTATGCATGATAAATATTTCATGAAGATGATGGAAAAGATTATTTAAAGCTTCATCCATCTCTAGATACTAATTCTAAACTAACTCTCCAATTAACACTACCTTCTATAAGGATATAAAGCCTACAAATGGTAAGTGTGTCATCTCAAGGATGAATTTATTATGGAGATCTATCCACAACACTGATATGGATTCCTAGAGTAAGTTAGTCTCTTATTACAAAAACCAAGGTGTATCAAATATTAGAAAATATCAACTATTAAAACTCATATGTAGGTCATTGTAAAAGTTGAGGATATCAAAAAGTATCAATAGTAAACTCCAAACTCACGTTATAGGCCCTACTTAAACTCCTAAACTTATAATAATAAATTTTTAGTTAGGTGTTGAAAGTTCCCTATCCATAAAAATTAGCACAGTAATAATCAAGCTTCCATGAAAAGTGATCTAAAATATAATGAACTTAATCCATATATATATCAAATAAAAAAAATTCCACAAGTAAATGATTTAATATTAATCGCAGTAAGATAATACCTTTATGAATTTAAATAATAATCAGGAAACAATTTAATGCACTATGAAGGGAGAATCAAATGAAAAGATATATTTCTGATTAGTGGTTGTTTGAATGATATAGGTAGTATAAATATTTGGCTTCAAATAATCCTATAACACTTGAAGATTTAGATATTCCTATAATAGTATGAGGTATCTATCTGTAGATCACTCATAAATTATTGCTTATAATTTATTCTATATATCCCAGTAAGAAAATGTCTTTACTATATAAAGGAATTTTCATTGGTCATATATTGGTAGGGATCATCCCTTTACTCATGGGGTAGGGATACCTAACAATTGGACTATAAATTGAGGATTTATTTCTCAAATAATCAATGGTGAGGGGCTATAGTATAGGTAAGTGAATTTTATGACCCCACCTCTAAATAAAATATAGTTATTTGGTGGAAATATCATTTATCTAGAGAAATGGGCCCATAGTTTTTATAGAATATCTAGTTCAGCTAACTAATGAATGGAATAAAATATCATGAGTGGACACTATATATTTCATATAACAGCTTACATGTATGCAAAAAACATGGAATTTGTCTTCATATTTAGCTAACCTAGTTCAGAGTCCTTATAAAAGAATACAATTTCCATAACACCTATTTTTTTCTACTTTGAATAACAAAAATCCAAAACCTGTTAGCATAATTTCCAAAATTAAAAAACAAATAATCATAAAAAAATAACTCCAAACTAAATCCCTAACACTATAATTACTTTGATAGAATTATAACACAACCTAACCCAACAAGACCATACCTAGGCTAATATTTATTTTAGTTTTCGACTATAATCCCATCTCTAAGAGGATATAGGTTGATGCATAGATCTTAAGAGAAATAAACATACATTGGAGGCCTTAGAATATAATTTAATGTTAAAATAATGAACCACCAATACATAATAATTGTTAGAAACAATATATATATATATATAAACAACTAAATAGTATAATAATTCTTCTGTGGTACAATAACAAAATAGTAAAATATCATAAAGGATAAATCGTAAATGAGATAGATAAATACAAAATATAAAAACCACAATGATCCACCGACTCTAGGAATGGGTTAGATATTTTGGGATATGTGGTCTCCTAGATGAACACTTTCAATAACTATCTACTACGATGCACCACCATCAACAACTATGAAATAGTAATATGAACATCATTATCTCCAACTGCATCAAGACAATGTATAGACAATTCATCATATTCATATACACAACACATGTGGGAGAAATTTATATGATGTAATGTGTGTAAATATACCCAGTAGAATACCCCTTATACCCCAATAAATAAAGAAACGATAAGTCATATCAATAACAAATCAAGGGAAACATGATTAAGTCCAATGATACAATATTTTCTCTAATATTAAGACAATAAACAATGAGGGGGATGAACCAAGGATCACAATTCAACTCCCTAAATGATTTTATCTCATATGTTTCCAAATATAACAATAAAATAAAAAAATTCAATTAATATAAAAAAATAACCACCCAGATTTTAGTATTACTAAAAATACATCCACGGATAGGAGGGATCTCATCCATTTTTCAACCTCATTGAATAGTCACAATAATGGAGAATCTAATAAAATTTCATTAGTCCTATATCACTTGACCTATATCAAATCATTCACATACAAATAATCCCTTAGTCAAAATAGTAATGGGTGACCTGTGCCTTGTTAGAAAAAACCTCAGTAAAGAGGGTTACTGATTCTTATAAATGATGAATACACAATATGGTGTAATATGAATCATTCAAGAATGTCAATTGCTCCATGAGTGGAGGACCCAAGTGATATAGTAATATGATGGTTACTTACTCCACTAAAAACTTCAAGGATATCTTCACTGGGGATAGTAAACTAAAAAAAGGGTTCGAACTCTTGGGCTATGATATAATTTGCTACCCACACATATCAGGTTCTCTACAAATATTTGAAAATATAATTTGTAAAACACTATAAATAAAAACCCTAGATTATTATGATATATAAACTATCATTTTCTAAGTGGGTAAACCACATATAATGGGAAACGTTTTTGTGCAAAACTTGGAAAAATATAAAAAAATATACAAAG
Organism: Viscum album; assembly: GCA_963277665.1. Classification (NCBI taxonomy): domain Eukaryota; kingdom Viridiplantae; phylum Streptophyta; class Magnoliopsida; order Santalales; family Viscaceae; genus Viscum; species Viscum album. The sequence continues at coordinate 1,871,870,535 of OY728150.1, read as the reverse complement.
TATACTAGAACTGCCTAGTATAAAACATGTACCTATATGTCACATAGTGTATTTGGTGACTGTAATTTTCTTGGTCATGCATTATTTCTACCTCAATCTAAGTGAAAGTGATTCACATGGAATGTACATTGAGAGAATAAGTAATTTATTATTACTTTGGATGAATTGTATTTATTATAGATACATGGTGAGTCATCTCTAAAGATATTCATGATTGATAATGAGTATATATTGGTTTCAAACTCTTTGCCTATCTTCTAAAATTAACATAATGTTTCATTTATAAAATAAAATGTGGGTTTTTCATGGTAAAATAGCATGTACTCAGAGTATAATTCATGGAACATGGTATCAAGATACAAGACATGTGATCTTGAGTCACACAAGGAGTGATATTAATTGCTTATTAAAAAACCTACACCATGTGTTTTTCAAAGATAAAAAGTGATTATATCTAAAATATATTAAATATAGTAATAATGATAATGATTAATTAAAATATGGTGACATAAAAATAATTTTAATGGGTAAATACATGTTATCTTTTTAGAAAATATATAAAACACCAAAATCGTTCATTTTTCATGGTGAACACCATCGTTGCATCGACCTATAGCCACACCTCTACTGAAAACTTAACTCTACACCCCCACAACATTATGTGGAACAATGATTTTCTCTAATAACCATTATTTCACCATCAAATAGATATTTAGTCATAGTACATTTATGGGGGAAATAATGTTGAGAATCTTGGTCATTGGGATATCTAACCTCCCTAAATGGATTTCTAAACCTATCCAACAAAGAATAAAGAACACTTGGAGGGGAAGAAAATTTATTCTTTTTTACAAAATAAAATTAATCATTCCTCAACTGATAAAATAATCTATAAATATAGGATACATTTAATCTACATGATCAAACATCATTAGGAAAATCACATAAGGAAGATTCTTTAAACAAAATCTTAGATAAACATAAAGACTCCATTTCCATGTTCATATTATATTATAATTAACTACATATAAACAATCCAGCTTCCCATGATAGAAATGTAAAAGTTAATATTTTAAATCAATTTTTATATCATATAAAATTGGACTAAAAAATTAAATCATTCAAATATTTAGTTTTCTATTAATATTCAAGTTATTAAAAATATAATATATATTCCATAAATGACTTATAATTATTATAATTATTATAATTTATAAATATCAAGGAATAATATCCCATTAATTTGTCATGAAAAAAATTGATTAAATTACTATAAAAAAATCATTATTTATTAGTAATTAAAATATTTTCAATATTTTATTCGTACAATTTCCATAATAATATAGCTGATATCACTATTAGAGAAAGTGGTCTGGATAACATGAGACAAAATAAGATGAAATTAAGGTAATGTTTCCTACCATTACATAGAATTTTTATCACTTAAACATTTGATTGTGCTTCACATGTATGGTTCGATCACTGTTATTTAGAGTTTCATTTCAACCTTGATAATTCCTCTATTATGTAATTAAATTGAAGAATTATTTCTAAGAAACATCACCTATACTATAATAAAATATAGTGTATGAGAATTTAGGAGAGATTCTCTACTAAAAAATCACCAAGGAAACCCTTTGGTGGATCGGTAATTACCCTCCCCTTTTCCCCGAATTCCTCCCCTCCAATGATTAGTAAAAATTATTCCCTTAATCCAAGAATTATTTCCCTTCATAAATCTATTAATTAATTACACTCATAAATTTCATTTTAATCCATTAAAAAATTATATTACAAAAACCTTATAACTCATCACATCATTACCAGCTGTCAAAACCTACATCACATCAACATAAAAATAATATTCTATTATTATGATATGTGTTTGGGATTAATTATTGGTTTTAAAAAAGTATTAAAAATTATCGGTCTATGGATTTCCAAATAATAAAATGACATATACCATATCTATTAAAAAACACATTCTGAACACAACTTGCAGCACCATAATTTCCATAAAATTCTTCAAATGGATGTTATTATGGTTAATGCCCACGAGATAAAAAATTATTATTTAATAAATATTAAATACCCCTTAAGATCCGACAAGAATGGAATTTCAGTAATATTAAAACTAAGTTTAAAAACCACATTATATGTTCAATGGAACAATATAAAAAATTTCATTGGAAAATTGGTTAGGTAAAATAACCAATTTACCCTTTCTAAAATACAAGAACTTCGAAACTCAAAAAAAGTCATTATTTAGAAAAAATCCAAGTAATTTTAAATGAGGTGTGATGTTTCTTTTATCCACAGTATTTGATGATGGGATGTGTAATTCTATATGGGTTCATGATGATTATTCGAGATTTTTATTTTCTTTTCATGGTGATCCATATTCTTCTATGTGAGTGACCGATACATCTTTATCACACCTACTATTTCTAGGAATGCGTCATGGAAAAGCCTAAGCCTACCACATTGATCTAATTTGTGCATTGTGGCACCCCATAATAGGTTAATATTGGTTTAACCCAATATTATTATATTTATATTGTTACTATCTCTATACAATTAGAAATATGTTGATAAAGGAAGAACTTGATCAAAAAATATTCACTCTTATTATTATATTTGATGCACTTATCAGTAGTTTAACCGAGGCTATACTTAATTATATTATCCTATATTTTATTGGTATGTCCTATCATATCATCTATATTTTCATAGAGGCAAACCTATTCTTACCCTATTCACTTAGATTAGCATGTCCTTATAGATTTCTATAGGTTGAAAGAGTCTAGACCCGAGAATAATTTATTTTCTTAGAGGGGTTTTCAATATAATATGAGTTTATAAAAAAACAAATTCTACAACTTCTAACATTATAGTATGAACCTGTAGTAAAATATATTTACAATCATAATTATTTTCATTATTTAAATATAGTTAATTAAATCAGTAGGTACATGTGTGAGGACCTGATAATATGACTTTTGTGTTACATGTAGTGTTTTACAATTCAATTTTATACTATGAATTCATACACATATACAGTAGATTATATTCAAGATATGATGGTGGGGTCCTACTAAGTCATACAATAAAACACTTCTTGTACACATTAGAGGATGTGTATATCATTTAATAACTTTAATGTTAAGTTAATGGCTTTATTATATATGATTTAGATGGATTTGGATTGATGGGGATGTGAAGATAGTAACAATGTCTTAATACTAGTGTATCCCATTTATTTATTTATTTCCTTTTTTCTATTCCATTTGTATAATCATCTTAATGGGTGATCCCATTCATGGTGTATGACTTTTCTGGTATGATGTGAGGTCATTTTGTTATATTAAGGTGTATTTTATTTATTTTTCTTATCATTCGACTATTATTTCAAAAATTAATGATTTGTATATATATTTTTGTAGTTATTTATTTATTATTATTATTATTTTTATGATATTGGTGGTTTAGTCTTCCTATATAAGTTATTCAACATTTCTACGGGCAAATGGACTATGTGTAATTTCCTAGAACCTCCTCATCCATTACATTTCCAATTTCTGGTGTTTGGGGTGCCCAGGACCCCATTATTATGCCCAAAGGGTGGCGATGTCGGTGGTAGGATGTCCCTGTGGTGTCACCCATCGGTGAAACCAATCAGTGAATCCCCGATTAGTGTGTCACTGTTCTGTGTGTCACCCATTAGTGTGTCCTCGATCAGTGAGTCACCCATCGATGCCATGCCCAATCGGTACCACGAGGGGGGGGGGGTGGTTGTTAGGGTTCATTTCCCCAGTTTCCTATAATTCCACTTTTATGTCTTTTAACCTTTTTAATTTTTAGCCCCATAAATAATTTTTAAATACCCTAAGAGTGGGGTGTCCCACAAAGGACCCATATTAATATCTTTAAATGAAATCATTTTACAAAAAGCTATTATGGAAACCTCTCTGAAGAGAATTGTAAAATAACAATTAATTCTATTTTGTGTAACTGTCCAACCACATGGTGAAACTACGATCCGCCTTTAAAGCTGTTCAAAATTCATATCCCATAACTCCAAGATATTTCCTTTTATCATGATAGAATTCTTTCTTCTTCTTGGATAGTCTCTTTTTCTTTCTGTGGTGCATTTTGAGCCCCCCCTTCCAAGGATAGTGGTGTGCCTCTGTTGAAGCCTTTCATACTCACTCTTGGAGTCCCCAGAGTTCCTCCCCTGGAAGTCACACATCCCCAGTTCCTGGAATATGGAGAAATACTTCTATCATTGATCATCCAAGTTGGGTTTTTTTCTTCTTCTCTCTTACTGTGTATCACTTGAAGTGGGTATGAAAATATTTCCATCAGAGATTGATGAAAAAAACCTTAATAAAGATAATAAATGGTTTTTAAATGATGAAGGGGTGTGTTTGATGATGTTGATGTACTCTGTTACCCTTACTTTTATGTTTTGAATTTTATGGTCTTATGTCCACTAAAAATCATGTTCGTTGGTGGTCTTTTCTTGCGCACAAATAAACCAATGTTTTTTGGATAATTCTGTGATGATTAAATTGATGAAACCTGAAAATTAGTTAATCACGTAAACATGATTGATTAAATGGATGTTCAGTGAACAAGAATCCCCGTGTGATCACCCCGGTTAACCAAATGTAAATAAATAACTTAATGAATGGTGTGTTTGAATCTGAAACTCCCTTGCTCTATCTTGGTGACATGTGTGGTGGTTCTAATTCATGCTTCTGGGGTGGCGTGGAAGGGGATGGGATCCCCTGTTGTGGTGAAGTTGTTTGTTTTTGGATCATAGGCCATGTGGGGCTGTATGTTGGATCTTGGTTTGTTTACAATACGTCGAGGGATCTCACGGATTCCTTTTGTTTTTGCGACTTTATTAGACATTCGAGTGTGAATTCTTAAATTAGTGCTTGCCTTTTTTTCTTTCCTTGTCTTGTGGCTATGCCTGTTAGTTGCCTGGTAGTGAAGAATTATTTAAGTGGAATTACTTGAATATGATAACAAGAATGAGTTTAATGGGGAATTGATTTCTTGGAATGAGTTGTGCCTTGGTAGTGGGTGTTGTGCTTTTTTGAATGAATAATAATGATGGTGTTTATGTATAGGATGATTTTGGAACCCCTATTTTGGAATGATTTCTTCTTTACCTATATGTATAATTTAGTTCTTATGTTTCTTATTTCCACCCACCTAAGTTGATTACTTCATGTCTAAAACCCCCTTTCATGGGGGAGCGTGTTTTTTCCAACACTCATATGAATGGATGGTTATTAACTACATTTTTTCTCCCTTTCCTGAGTATACGAAGACTTTTCGGGCAGGGTGTGACAACCTGAAGTCTATAATAGCCCAATATTATTTGGGAAAGGTACGTTGTGGTGATTGGAACAGATGTGTGTGGGGAAGTTGTTTCCCAAGTGCCTTCAAGATGAGGCCTAGGTGTCTTCGGTTGTGGAAGTAGTTGTTCGGGCCCAGGTGTCTTTGGGAATGGAAGTAGTTGTTCTGGCCCAGGTGTGTTCAAGCGTGGTTACATGTGGTTTCTATGGACCAGGTTTTTGCAGGCGGGATGTGTGGTTGTGGTAGCCCAGGTCTATGTGGCAGGGGTATGGTAGTGGGACTCCAACGAGAATGGTGGGGGAGGTCTAATACATAGGATATCTTCAATAAAAAATGGGAAAGTGGTACGGGGTACCCAAACATTGAAGTGTTATTACTACTACTTTACTTGACTTCTATTCTTTGTGGAGTGTGCATTGGTGATGTTTGGGTGGATAGTTTCCTTGATAGGCACTTGGGTTATCTCCTCTTATCATGGGCCATTAGTACGACTCCCCACTTCTGCATGAGATTTTTTGGCTTTTCCCTACTATGTATACCTGTATACACAACCTACGTATATAAAATTGTTTTCAGGTCTCCAAGAGGACATTGGGGTCCATGTCAGACCCTATTAGCTCGGATGCCTGGACCATCGACATTTCATTTATTTTCTATTGGTACTCTCTTCAAGAGTTTTATGTATTGTTTTGTAGCACTTATTATTGGAACATGCATATGGGAATGGATTGTTTTGGATTTACTTTTACTTCTTGTTTGGTGTTGTTTGGGATTAACTATCTTATCTCCTGATCCTACTAAATAAAAATGGAAATTCCTTCCATTATTCATGTGATTCTATACCCTTGGTTCTGGTCACCACTCTAGGGCCTATTGGAGGTGGGACTCGGGGGTCTTTATCTCTCCTTCAAATTGAGGAAGGGTTTGGCAGTTTTCTGTCCCTTCCCTCATCCCGGTGAAGGCAGGTCATGATAGAATGGTATCAGAGGGAGGTTGAGAGATAGGATGGATTTAGTAATTAGGCTTAGTGAGGATTTTATGGGATGTTAGGGAAATATTATTGGGTAGTCTTGACACACAAAATAGGTCAGGGAAGACTGGCTATGACGTGAGATTTTAGCCCCCCCCCCCCCTGTGATCTGATGCAAGAAATCTGGACCTACCGAACGACCAAGTGAGGCTATTATGATTGTAGGGTAGAGACCCTAAGAATAGTACATGCATCATAATGAAATGTGTTACTATGTGTCTTGGGTATTTTGTGAATTTAAAATAAATAAAATATCTTTGGAGAAATTTAGAAGAAATCATTAACACTACTCAGGCTTAGGCAATCCTGGTTTACTTTGCAGCTATGGAACCCAGTCGGTGACCCCGGGTTGTGCGAGAAATCAAGGCCATGTGGGATGATTTGGCTGATCAGAAGAGGGATGAATAAGAGGAAGAGGATGACCAGTTGCATAGGACGCTTCACTCCTTTATGTGGCAGACCTCGTGAAGTACGAGGGAAGTGTCTCAGGCATAGAGAAAGTGGGCTGGCTCGAGGAGCTGGTGATATCTTTCAACTGGATCTAGGAAATGACAGATTACTGGGTTCTTCTAGGTGTAATCCAGATAAGGGGTGCGGCGCATCAGTGGTGGATGCTCTACCTTGGGGAGAATAGAGAGGTTAAAGATTCATGGACTAACTTCGAGAGGGATGTCCAGGTGTAATTTCTCTCTTCCACGATGAAGGCAGAGAAAAGGTAGGAGATACTCTCCCTTCCACAAGGGATCTTATCAGTGAGGTAGTTGGGGATCAAGTTCAAGGACATCTTTCTCTTTTCTCTGGGCCTCTTTCTAGATGAGGAGTCTCGGGTGAGATGTTTAAAGGAGGAACTCCGACCTTCTCTTCAGTATGAATTTACTCCCTTCACTATACCAACATACATGGAGGTCTAGATGAAGGATAACGTGGTAGAGAGGATGCAGAGGGTTGTAGGAGTTCCATGAGTGGGGATCAAGTTGGGTTCGTCAAAGGGGAATGTATTTAGCAGAAGGCCTCCAACGTAAGGGCCTTCCAGGTTTTGACTAGTGGGGAGGAAGCCCCAGCAGTTCTAGTTTTCATCTCCCTGTCCTTGAACCTTATTTTCGGGTCTGAGAGTGAGATGATTCATCTGTGGTAGTCATGGGCACCTTCATAATCAGTTGTTAGAGTGAGTGTATTATAGTGGGGGTGGTCAGGTATAGCGCTAACCTGAGCAACAACAGTTTCCATCCATGCCCTTTCAGCAATAACAACAGGGATAGGGAGCTCCCGCTCCTTAGAGAGCATATGTTGCAGGAGGAGGCCAACCACAGGGTGCTCTTCATGGACCTCAAACAGGGTTTGGTTGGGGAGGCGGCTGATAGCCGAGGCGCATAGAAGCTGGGTGTGGGTAGTTTCAGGCCATGGTGGTAGCAATTCCAGCCGGGCCAGAAGTCGTTCAAGGTACGATTAACTTGTTTATCACTCTTTCATGCACCTTGTGTGATTCTGGAGCTTCTCAATCCTTTGATTCACCCAGTCTAGCCTATGATTTGGGTCTAGTTGCATAGAGACTTCCCATACCCCTGTTTATGAGTATGCCATTCGAAGGTCAGACCAGCTTGTCTCGTATTTGCCGAGGATGTAGACTGATGTTGATACCACATAAGTCCAATAGGGACCTTATTTTGCTGAAGATATAGCTGTATGATGTCATTTTATACATTGAATGGTTGTTCCCTATATGTGTCGTTATCGACTACTTCCGAAGAAAGATCATGTTTTCAGATATGGGTGGCCAGCGTGTAGCTTTCGTTGGAGAACAGGGTTGCTAGGAGAGCAGCTAGCGAGTATACCCTCTCTTTTAATTTTAGCCAAGTTGTCAATGGAGTAAACATACTCAGATATGGTTGAAGTCTCCTGAATTTTCAGTGAATTTATGTACGTCTTCCCTGAAGAGGTGGTGACTCTACCCCCTCGATGCGATGTTAGGATCGGGATAGACTTGTAACCCAGTGCTCATCCAACTTAGATGGTTCCCAATCCGATGGTGCTTTTGGAGTTGCGGGAGTTACAAATTCTAATTTACAATCTGATGAAGAAGGGTTTTGTCTGACCAAGTGCTTCACCATGGGGTACTCTGGTCTTGTTCACGAAGAAGGAAGATGGTATTCTCAGGATGTTTATAGACTACCAGATAATGAATCATGTAACAGTCAAGAACCATTACCCTCTCCTAAGGATAGACAACCTTTTTGACCAACTGAGGGGGTAGGATGGTTCTCCAAGATTGACCTGCGGTCATTATATCACTAGTTGAGGGCAAAAGAGGGTGGCATCTCGAAGACTACCTTCAGGTGTAGATATTGGCACTTTGAGTTCATTGCCATGCCTCTCGGCATTACGAATGCACCAGTCATGTTCATTGGACTCATGAAGTCTGTCTTCCAGGAATATCTGGGCCGGTTCGTAGTCATGATTATTGATGACATCCTGATCTACTCAAGATCACAGGAGGACCACACCGAGCATCTGAAAATGGTTTTAGGGGTCCTTTGACAGCACCAGCTCTACGAGAAGTTATCCAGGTGCTTGCTCAAGAAACAAGAGGTCCATTTCCTTGGAGATGTGGTGTCTGAGCAGGGAATAGTGGTTGATATGTCAAAGGATGAAGGAGATGTGTTTTGGGAGGCTCCCAAGAATGTGACAGAGGTTTGTAGTTTCCTAGGTCTGCCAGGATATCATCAGTGGTTCATGCCTAACTTCTCTCGAGTTACATATCCTTTGATAGCTTTGACTAGAAAGGAGCAGGCCTTCATGTGGAGTGAGTAGCGTGAGGCAGAATTCAGTTTTCTAAAGGTGATTTTGGTTAGTGCCCAATTTCTAAGGTTTCAAAAATAATGGGTGATGTCTGAGGTGTTATGTGATTCTTCCGGCCAAGGTTTGGGGTGTGTGCTGATGAAAAGGAAATGGTGATCTCTTATGGGTCAAGGAAGTTACGTCCCCATGAGCATAAATATTCCACCCATGACTTGGATCTCACATCGGTTGTGTTTTAACAAACGTTGTGGCGACACTACCTCATCGAGGAGTACTTTGTGGTCTTCATGGATCACAAGATCATGAGGTATATATTTTCTCAGTGAGATTTGAAATTGTGGCAATGGATGTGGGTATTGTTTTTTCAGGACTATGACTTTGAAATTTCATACATCTCATGAAATGGGAACATGGTGGTTGATTCCTTGAGCAGTAAGACAGATAAGGATATGGTTCGAGAATCGGAAGAATTTTAGAAGGTGATGGAGGAGTTAGATTCCCTACACCCAGATGCACAGGAGGAGGATGGTAGAGGCTGTCTTTTTTTGATGACTGTGTAGTCCTCTCTGTTGAGTGGGAGGAGGAGTCTCAGTGGGGGGATATAGAGTTGAAGTGATGTGTGATCTTGTTAGCTGATGTGATGCTACAAGAGGATGGTTGGAAGACGGGAAGAATCCGATGTTATTTCATAGAATGTTGTTCGTCCTCTTGGGAACGCACGAGAGAGTTCTTTGTGAGTTCCACAAATCACCCATAGCAGCACACCCATGAGTCTATAATATGTATCGTGGTTTGTGGAGTTAGTTTTGGTGGCCCAGGGTGAAGCATGCAGTGGCAGAGTTTTTGGTGAAGTGCCTCATGTGTCAGCATATGAAGGCTGAACACCACGTCCCAGGATGTCTATTACAACATTTATATCTCCTTGAGTGGATTTGGGAAGACAGATTTATTGATTTAGTCATGGGAATACCAAGAGTTCAAGGGGGTTACAATGCTATCTGGATAGTGGTAGAATGGATGATGAAGTCAGATCACTTTTTGGTAATCATGGAGTCGAGTGCAGTAGAATCCCTAGCACAAAGGTACGTGGACGAGGTGGTTCTATTTCACGGAGTTCTGTGGTCCATAGTCTCTGATCGGGATACCTGGTTTACCTCACAGTTCTAAAGAGGATTGAAACATACTTTTGGAACCCATCTATGCCTCAAAACTGCTTTATATATCCATACAGAAGGATAGATAGAGCGCACCATCCATACGTTGGAGGACATGGTATAGGAATGTGTTTTGGACTTTGGGGGATTGTGGGTACGAGAATTTCCTCTGGTAGAGTTTCTTACAACAATAGATATCACTATACCATTGTCATGGCTCCATTCGATGCTTTTTATGGGAGGTCATTTCACACACCTGTGTGCTGGGAATAGGTCAGGGAAGTAGGTTTTTGTGGCCCAGAGTTTGTGCAGAGAACGATGGAGAAGGTTCAACTTATACGGGAGAGGTTGAAGGTAGATCAGGAATGACAGAAGTCATATAACGATCCTAGGAGGAGACCATTGGAGTTCGAGGTCATGGACCACATGTTCTTGAAGGTCTCCCCTTGGTGTGGGAAACAGAGGTTTGGCAAGGGGGTAAGCTTTCTCCCAGGTTTATCGGACTCTAAGAGGTGTTACGATGGGTCGATGAAGTGGCTTATCAGCTGGCGCTACAAGTCCCGCTACTGAGGGTGCATGACATTTTCGACATCTATTAGTTTCATTGATATCTACACTATGATTATCACATCCTCAATTGGGGAAGATGGATATCAAGGATGACACGACATTCTTAGAGCGACCAGTGAGGATAGAGGATCATGAGGGGAAGGTGCTTCATGGAAGAACCATTCCCTTGGTTCGTGTGTTGTGGAGGAATGATGGCTATGAGGAGAGTACCTGGGAATATAAGGAACATATGTTTGCCCAGAACCCAAGGCTGTTTTGAGTTTTGATCAGTTTTGTTTCATACATGTTTGTGATGTAGTGGTTGATCTTGTAATCTTTGAGAATGATTTCTTCCCTTTACCCCTGAATGTGTGTGAAGGGTCCTGAATATGGGGAGGGGATGACCAGAACCCTAATCAAGATGAATTAAAGCGGATGTGGTTAAACCGGTGCGGGAGAGTCAGTGCCACTCAAAGCTGATAGTAGCTTGACATGGGGGAAGGGACTTCCTATTCTATATGACTGGACGGTATGACCTTTACATGCTTCTGTGGGGACATGGTGGAGAGGAGAGGTAGTGTATCAGAGTTTGTTCAGAAGATAGATGAGGTAAAGGTGTTCATAGATGTTAAGGATGTTTCCTCCTGAGAGGTATCTTCGACATGGTTGTTTGGACCTCTATCTTTATATTGGGTTTAGTTTTTATTCTCGAGGATGAGAATAGTTGAGATATATCTAATTTAATAGATTAGAACATCTTGGTCTATTACATTTCCAATTACTGGTGTTTGCGATACCCTGAACCCCATCAGTAAGCCCAAAGGGTGGAAATGTTAGTGGCATGATGTCGTCATGGTGTCACCCATCTGTGACACTGATCGGTCTCACCAATCGGTGTGTCACCCAATGATGTGTCCCCATCTAGTGAGTCACTGATTGAAGCCATCCACGATCATTTGGGGGGGGGGGGTTGTCAGGGTTCCTTTACCCTATTTTTTGTAATGTCACTTTTATGTAGTTTAACACTTTAATGTGGTTCAAGGATATTTTTAGCCCCATAAAAATGTTTTAAATACCGTAAGAGTGGGGAGACCCTCAAAAGATATGTTTTTCTCTCTTTATATGAAATTCATATTGTACAGTCGTTTTGGACACCTCTCCTATGATAAGTATTAAATAAAAATTAATTCCATCATTTGTAACCGTCCAATCGTGTGGTGAAACAATGATATTCATTTAATTCCATTCAAAATTCATATCTCGTAACTCCAGGATCTCTCCTTTTATAACACAGAAAATATTAATTCATCTTGGCTGGTCTCTTTTTCATTCCTTGATGTGTTTCGAGTCCCCCTTCCCAAGGATAGTGGTGCACCTATGCTGGAGCCTTTCCTACTCACTCTTTGAGTACCCGGAGTTATTCCCCTTCAAGTCACGCATTCCCAGTTCTTGTCCCATGGAGAAAAACTTCAATCGTTTATTATCCATGTATGGTTTTTCCTTCATCTCTCTTATTGTGTATCATGCGGGGTAGGTATGAAATTTTTTTCTTTCAGGGATGGATTAAACTAAACCATAACAAAGATAAGAAATGGGTTTTAATGAATGAAGTTGGGTGTTTGATGATGTTGTTATACTCTTTTACCGTTTCTTATATGTTCTTAATTGTATTGGCTTATGTACACTAAAAATTGGGGCCATTAGTAGTATTTTCTTTCACACTAATTAACCTCTATTTTTTGGATAATTATATGATGATTAAATGGATGTAACATGGAAATTAGTTAGTCACATAAACCAGGTTGATTAAATGTATGTTCAGTGAAAAATAATCTACGTGTGATCCCCCCCAGTTAACCAAACAAAAAATAAGGAACTTAATTAATGGTGTGTTTGAATCTAAAAATCCCTTGCTCTGTCTTGATGACATGTGTTGTTGTTATGCTTGATGCTTTTGGGGTGACATAGATGGGAATGAGATCCATTGTTGTGGTGTAGTTGTTGGTTTGTGAATCTGAGGCTATGTGGGGCCATTTGTTGGAGCTTGGTTTGGTTACAGTGCTTCACGGTATCTCATGGATCCCTTTTGTTGTTGTGACTTTACAAGAAAACCGAGTGTAAATGCTTAAATTTTTTTTTGGTTGTTTTTTTCTTGACTTGTGGTTATGCCTATTAGTTTCCTAAGAGTGAAGAATTATTTAAATGGAATCACTTGAATATGATAACAAAAAATGGGTTCAATGTGGAATTGTTTTCCAGGAATGAGTTATGCCTTTGTTGTGGGTGTTGTTCTTTTTATGAATGAATAGTCACAAGGGTGTTTGTGTATGGTATCATTTTGGATCCCCTAGGTTGGGATGAGTGCTTGTTTACCTATATATATAATTTAGTTCTTAGGATTATTATTCGCACCCCACCCATGTTGATCACTTCATGTTGAACACCCCCATATCATGGGGGAGGGTGTTTTTCCAACACTACTATGAGTGTTTGGTTATTAGCTCATTTTTTCTCACTTTCCCGAGTATCCTAAGACACTTTGGGTAGGCTGTGATAGCCTGAGGTCCATTATAGCCCAAGATTAATTGGGCAGTGTATGTTGTGGTGATTGGCACAGGTGTGTGCGGGTGGGTTGTTTCCCATGTGTCTTCGGGATGAGGCCCACGTGTCTTTAGGCATGGCAGTATTTGTTCAAGACCAGGTGTCTTCGGGCATCGTGGTAATTATTCCAGACTAGGTGTATGCGGGCATGGTTACTTGTGGTTTTTATGGCCCAGGTGTTTGTGGGCAGGAGGTGTGGTTATGGTAGCCCTGGTGTGTGGGGTCGGGGTATGGTTGTGGGATTACGGCAAGAGTGGAGGGGAAGGCATGATGGGTAGGATGTCTTCAATAACAAGTGGGAAAGTTGTGTCGGGTACCTAATCATCGATGTTTTATTTCTACCTCTTTACTTTAATTATGTTATTTTGGGAGTGTGCCTTGGTGAAGTTTGGGTGGATAGTTTTCATTGCTAGGTTCTTTGGTTATCTCAATTTATCATGGGGCATTAGAATACCTTCCCAATTTTGCATGAGAGATTTTGGTTTTTCACTACTGAGTATAACTATATACTCACCCAATGTATATAAAACGACTTTCGGGTTTGCAGGAAGACTTCGAGGGCCATGCCGGACTCTATTATCTAGGATTCTAGGACCTTCGACATTTCTTTTCTTTTCATTTGGTACTTCCATTTGGAGTTTTTTGTATTTTTTTGGAGCACTTATTTTTTGGAACGTGCATACAAGAATGGATTGTTTTTTCTTTACTCTGACTTCCAGTTATGGTGTTGTTTGGGATTTACTATCTTTTATCCTGATCCTACTAAATATAAAGAATAATACCTTCTATTTTACGTGTGATTCGATACCCTAGTTGGTAGTCACCACTCTAGGGCCCATTTAAGGCCAGACTCAAGGGGCATTATATCTCTTTCAACTTGAAGAAGGAAGGGTTTGATAGTTTACTATCCCTTCCCACATCTCGGTGAAGGCGGGAAGTGACACAATGTCATATGTGAATATACACCTAAGGCCACATAATTCTACATCATATGTCTATTGATGGGTAACCTCGTCAGGGATGGTATTGATTTATTTTTGAGCCCCTTTATTTTAATTTTATTATGTATTTTGGGGTTTGGTATATAGAAATAATATTGTTATAACATGGGATAATGTCCATAATTGTGTCTTTATAATAATATTATCAGTAGAAATCTAGGTTACGTGGTTGTTTTGATTATGGTTTTTTTATTCGATTAATTGGATAAGGTTTTTTTGATAAATTGGGGTGTTTATTTCAATGTTTCATTGTTTTAATCTTATCCTAGGGTTTCAAGAGGAGTGAATACATAAATTATAATTGAAACATCGATTTATATGACATATTAATGGTTATATGTTATTAAAAAATCATTTTCTTAAAAGTAATTTGGTAAAATTATATTGAAAACAATAATTTTATCCATTATTTTGTGAAATAAATTTTCACAGGGGCATTAATTAAATGAGTTTGATATTGAGGACTTTTATGACTACGATTTATTGACAAAAATGAGGTAGTGATATTCATATGGGTAGAATAAGTATGTATACACTCGATAAGAAGGAGAATCCTAGGATGGTGGTAATGATAGGGGATTCCTTGATTCATGTGAGAAGAAATCAAGGACCTTTCTTCATGAGCTATGACTTATAAGGGATAGATTTTCAATAATTTTATTTGGAGAGCATTTTGATTATTCGGTATGACTTAGGATAGGTGAGTTGATTATGGTTTAAAAGCTTCCAATAAATTTTCATATTTTTCATCAGAATATATTGAAACATAATTTTTTTACAATAATATTATTTTATATGTTAGGATAACCTAATAGAGGGGTTAGTCTAGGTATGTATATTCCTAGATTTGATTTGAGCTTAGATAGATTCTTCAAATATTAAGAATGATATATGAGTGATGAGTGGTTGAGAAAAAGTTCTATGAATTTTAATCACATCAAGTATGGATGATAATGAAAGTATAAATACTACTTCCTGGTAAATATTATCAAACTTTCATGGGATTCATATACAACTGATTAAGTTTGTGAGCCTTAGGTTGATGGGGTATTGCTCATGAAAACATGATTTGGGTTGGGTAGAAATTTATTATGAGAGCATATTCCTACATGGTTATATAATTCAAATAATATTATTGATGGTTAATAATTATTTAGAGAGTGATTCTTTAGATATTATCTTCGCATGGGGTAAAATAGAGTGAGGTTTTATAGAATATCTGGGTTTTTTGGATAATGTGATTTAATATTTCCCTTGCAATGGTTATCCAAATGATCAATATTTTGAATGGTCCATCTTGGATAGAATTTTAGCCATTACAATTAGATTATATAATGAATGAATATTTGGGGAGGGAAATTATGAACAAGATTATAAATATTTAATTCCCTAACTAACTAGAATTAAGTCATGAGGTCCATTGAGAATCATTCAATGATAACACTTGAATTATGATTGGCCTATATGATGACAGATGTATTGGTGTGAATCATGATATAAAAATAATTTTGGGATATAAATATATAATGATTAATCATGTTTCAGTTAGATTAGAATATATGCTAGGAATAGTCATATATAGACTGATAATTGAGGACTGGTGGAATCTGGTATGACTGATATGAGAGATAATGACTTTTGGGTATTTCTAATAAATGGTTAATGGGTCAGTTTGGTCATAGTTAAGTTGAACTAGTATTTTAATGATGAAAAAATGTAAAGTCAAATATATTAATATACTGAGAGGGATAAGATTATATAATTAGAATAATATTTTATGTGAATTAAGTGAATGTGTGTTTAAATATTTCTAGATTTTTACATTATAAAATTTTTATAACTTATCGTAATGTGGTTTTCATTCTCTACATGTTTTGAACATCAGAGTCTCTTGGCAGTAACAATTGTCATTAATTTAATGGTGTTTTCATTGGTATTTTAATAATGTTGTGATGGATAATTTTTAATATTTATACTATGTTAGAATATAAAACCCTAAAATCTTTAGAGAATGGATAGAATATCATGTATTGGGGTTATCGTGCTCTGATGACCATGTCTCTTGAGTGTTAGTATTTTTGTAATTATGGAGTCTGAGAAGGTTATTTCTAATAATTAACTATAAAAGAAACCATCTGTTGGGGTGTACACCCTCATTTTCTTGATATTTTATCCCTTATTCTGAGTAAATTTTGTTGAAAATCAAGAGTGATGTGTGTGGTGAACCTAGACTAGTGGTGGTTGAGTTATTTTCCTTAGTTATTGAATTTCAATGGGTAAGGTACAATTTGTTGATGGATAATATACATATTAGTGTATAAATTTATTAAAATTTGGGGAAGCTATACTTCTTAGTAACTGGATGATGTATGATTCAAGGAACTAGTTAGTGAAGTGATCAAGACCAAATAATTTAAGTGATCACAAGGTGGGAGTATCAAAACATGTAAAACATAGGGAAACATTAAGTGACATATAAATACATAGGATAGAGATTATAAATTAAATGTGTAAATAATAAATATAGGATAAATTATAACTAAAATTTGTTAACAAGCTAGAGAAGAACAATTAAATCAGCCATAAGGTTTGACATTATAAATTGGGATGTTTATGAATGTCTCTAATATTAAGAAAACATGGGAAAGGATGTATAACTGGTTAGTATTATAGTTCCTCATTCATTGAGTACATGAAAGAATTTGGTATAAAAATTTATTGACTGTTAAATTTCATGACCAATTGAATTGGTGGAATGGAATTTAAGTTAATTTTAGAGTTTAAGGAGTAAACATAGGAAATTAAATAATCAAGAGAATTACATTCAGTGAAATTAAAAATCCTTGAGTTTCGGTGCGGTGGTTGTGACGAACCTGTCCGAGTCAACCCTGAACCGATCACCCAGGCCAGCCTACAACAAGTCCCGAGAGGCGTTCTCAATCATCTCGGGATGGAAACAAGCACCCAGGTAATCAACATAGTATAGAAGGGGACGATTTCTCTAATATATAAACAATCAAACAAATAATGGAATGAAATGGACAGCCCAAAATAAATTTATATAAAAATTGAACTAAACATTATTTGTATAAGAAACTGAAAGTACAACAAATAAAAAAACTCAAATGGCCAAAATTGATAAAAAGATAACTCCATGTGACCCCTCTGGTCACTCTCCAACAAAATGATCACACATTTCCCAAGGTAATCGAACTCACGTTGAAACCTGCACAAGGGCTAAAAATAGAAGAAGACTATAGGTGTGAGTATTAAAACTCAGTAGGTTAGTGTAACACCCCGAGATTTTATGAAGAATATTATTTTAATTTCATTGATGTATTGTGTTGTACGCTACACCAAAGAGATATTGCACTACATGAAACCCTGACCTGGCTTTCATTACATGCAATCGCGACCTTCCTCGATAGCATGTGTTGTATGCAATACCGAGTTTCTCTAAAAACGATATGTTATTTAAACTAGACGTTATGAATAGTAATAACCACTTTATGAAATTTTATAAATTTTATCCTTCAAAATGGACTTCATTTTTGGATTTGGAATATCGAAATTAGCCTAGGGTGAAATTTTGGTATTTTTCTGAAAACATTGAATTTTTTATGAACAGTGAAAACACTGGGTTACTATTCAAAAACCGACTTTTTCTTTAAATAATTATTTACTTTATTTAAATTTATTTTAGGTCAAAATTGAAACATAATACCTATATAAGCTCAATTTATGTCATTGGAGTCATTTTATAATAATTATATATATATAAAAATTTTATTGAGCTTTTCAAGGTCTTTTACCCACCTCCTACGAGAATTTACAAATTCACATAAAACATAATTTTACCACTTCTGTTAGAGGAATTTCGAAAATCTGAGAGACACGGTTAATATCACAGACTAAAATGTGGTTCAATGAGATGAAATTTTTTTTGGTGATTAATAACTTTTTACTTTTTTTTACCACGGTTAAAAGTAAATAGGGTAATTAAGGGTAAAAATGATATTATTATTACCCTAAAACATGTCCTAATTCTATTGGATAAGTTTGATTCGACCAAAAAAAACCTTAGTAATAAAATATGACCATTTAGGCCCACATGTATTAGATTAGGACATTTATTATTAATTTATTTAAAGAAGGGTTAAAATAGTTAAAATCAAAGTTTAATAAATAAATAATTTTTAATATAGGGTTATACATAAGATAAATTCGACTATAAATATTAATTAGACAGGTAAAAAGATATCCTACATAATGGTATTTTATTTTTAATTCTTAGACATTAAATAATTTAATTTATTTATGACACAATGATGATGCAGTAATTATCTTATTAACAAAATATTAAAAAAATTGATGTTATAAATACCCAAATAAATTTAATTTGATACTTTTTATGAATTACACTAATTTTATAGGTTAATATGACATGTTAGTATTTATTTAGTTAACTTTTTTAGAACTAATCATTCGGTTATGATTTTCACAAAAAATCAATTACCAAATAGTGTCGAAATTGACATAAAATAGTTTTTAAAACAAATATTATATTATTAATTGTTATTATATTCCTAAAAATCTAAGGTTCGGCCAAGATACATATATAATGATATTTGTATCATTAATGGACCACTTGGGGGTCGCTTGGAAGTATATGGTATGTTTATTTACTATATAATATAAAAATACAAAGTGATATGGTAAATGTCAATCTAATTAACTAAGTGTTAAAACTAATAGATAAGGTTAATATAATGACCTAAACATTTCTAAATTCTATTCTATGAGAGTATTTAGACCCCTAACCGCCTTAGATTATTAATATATCAATTTGGAGCTAATAAAAACCGAATATGACTTTATAATAAAATAATATTTTTAGTTATTCTAAAGGTTCCGCTCTACCCCATTATAAAAGCGCACCTCCTCCCTCTCTTCCTCACACCACTATGAGCCTTCAAGATCAGCCAATACCTGCCAAATTCTCTTCTCCACTTCCCTAGAAACATCCTATAGGTCCTGGTCTTCTTCAAAGACCACGTTTATTTCCCTAAGAGGAGGTCTCAAAGAGGCGCTTCAAAAAAGAGGTAATGTCTGTTACCGATTCTTTCACCTTTATTTATTCTTCCACTTCTTCTTCTTAGGTTTTTTCATTATGAAATAATAACATCAGTATAAATCATATACTGATATGTTATTATAAGTATGAAAAAAATCCTATTTCATCATCTATCCATCCTACCGAAAATGAAATCACCGCGTGTGCGTACGCACAGAATACTGTCTCCACGCCGTGGTGTAATCTATTTTCCGTAACCACCTTACATGGATGGGTATAATGGTGTAAATAAATAACTATATATTGTTATTGTAAAGTGATATTGATTTTGTAATATTATACATACACTTCAATACAATTCCACTATCATGGGAATGATATCATCGCTCATGCGTACGTACGGACTACCGTCTCCACGAATGCGATGAGATTCATTTTCCATGATTAACCATTCAAGAATGATTATAAAGTATATATAATGAATAATAATGAAATATATGACATAATGAAGCTAATGGATTTATTTATACATATATATAAATATATATATATATATATATATATATATATATATATTTCATCTACTTAATTCCATTCAATTCAATAAGGAAACGAAAACAGCGTTCATGCGTACGTACGGATTACCGTCTCCATGAATGGTGTATTTCATTCCTTTTATCGATCTATAATATATATGTATATGATGAATATATATTATATATAAATCTTGTTTTACATTCTGGAATTATGTAAATCATGATATAAGTAATAATATCAAGAATGACAAGTCGAAACACGTACGATAAATGAAATGATTTTACCCAAAATGCTGCTTTAACATGGAATTTACAAAAGAATGTGTAATATAAAGTCATAAGTGAAACATATATGATATAATAACAATTAATATGATTATTTAATAAGTCAATGGCATTATTTAAATCTATATATAAGAGGTTCGGATCCATATGAAGCATATCATACCTATGGTAAGGGATAAATATTCCAATCTCGATCTTAACCGAGATTGTTTATTCGTAAGTATTTACTGGGGTTATTGTCATCATCTATTTCCATGTTTTCTAAAAGTGTTTCTATGTATGTTTAATTTCCTTTTCACCCATTTTGAATTTTACTACATGGTATGTAAGGAATCTTTCTTTTGTTTACGTTACGAGGTACTTTTTTGACTTTTTTGGCAAAATTATGAGAAGAATGTTTTTTAAACTTATACATAATGAGAGGATTTTTACTGTTTTATAAAGCCTTATTTTCATGAAGCTTCCTCCAAAATATTTCATGACTATTTTTAAAAAATTCATTTTCTTTTAAAATTGCATGAAATTTTGTGAAAAGAGAATGATTTGAAGAATAAAGGATATTTTCCTCAAGAATTCATTTCAAGTGTTTTATCAAAACCATTTACATCTAAGATGAAATTATTTCAAATGTGTATGTTTCAAGTATCATGTCTCTATGATTTACATGGTTTCACTTTTCTAATGATGAAATGATATCCAATTTATATTTTTATGGATTACGTTATGATGGAATGATGTTTATGAAACCCATTTTATTCATGAGTTATGATGAATTATTTATGTTTATATTGTGGCACATGAAATAATGATTTCAATATGAGATGGGTGGGACCTATATCTCCCTCCAATGCATTGTGTAAAGATTTATATCTCTTGAGATAGACATGGATGGAATGGAAAGTTAAACCGGTTCAGTAATATTGGATTTGAACGAGGAGTGAACTTGATTCAGAAAGGGACTTTGTCCACTAAGATGGTCTTGGTAGCAATGCCTTGGCTACTATGGAAATCATATCATGTGCTTAATGGTTTACACAATTACATGTTTTATTCCCATGATAGTTTATCATGATTAATGTTCCTTTATGATCTATGATTTAGGTACTTCCATGATTTAGGTCTTTGCTCCAGATTTTGATGTTTAGATTTTATATTCATGTTTTTTCATTCAAATGTTTATGGATTATTTTATGTCCTCTATGCTTACCATTACTGAGAATTTGAGCTCACCCTTTATATTTTTTCTTTCCCCATGATTTAAAGAATGTTTTTAGTTACAAAAAAAGCGGAAGATCTTTATCGGAGATGTTGAAGATCTTTCACCACGATTAGTAGATTATATTCCGAGTTTCCAAAGACACTAAACTATTACGGTCCTTGTGAGTCTATTTTTGGTATGTATTAATTATTATGAAAAAGTAATGTAATGTCCATGTACATCAGGCTCTGGGTCACTACAGTTGGTATCAGAGGAAAGGTTTAGCTAACCTTTGGAAAATAGGATGCGGAAACATTAGTGAAATCCCTACAGATATTTCTACAATATGTCTAGGGATGTCCCTAAGGTTAAGTATACATATAGGTTATAGTCCTAGAATTGCGCTAACAATCATAGAATTAAAACTAAGATGTTATAGATTGATGTTACTCCCCCTTTATTATGTTGTTTTCCCTAGCATGGTATTTTCCTCTCACACTATTATTTTTGGGTTTTAGACGATTGCTGGAACCCAAAAGAACCGTGTTGATCAATGAAATGGACAATGAAATGATTGTCCTCCTGATCAAACAAATGTTATGGGGGATGGAGTGTAAAATCTTATTTCTATACTTACACAAGCTATGAATCATTCTGGACTTCCAAATGAGCAGAGAAGGGAACAATATTCTATTGAGTCCTTCATGAGGCAATGTCCACATTATTTCAGTGGGTGTTCTGATTCACTTGTTGCTGAACAATGAATCAGTACCACTGAAAAGATATTTTCAGTTCTTCAATTTTTTGAACATGATAAAGTCATCTTAGCAGTATATCGTTTGGAAGGTGAAGCTGATCAATGGTGGAATATTATCAAGAATACAAGGCCAAGAGATGAAATTGATCCATGGAATGGGACGAGTTCAAGAACTCATTTTTCAATAAGTAATTACCTCGTATTCTTCGAACAAATATGGAGAAAAAGTTTCTTGAACTAAAGCAAAAGGATGATGAATCTTTTAGTGTATACGAAGAGAATTTTACAAGGCTTGCAAGGTATGCATCTGGCTTTATCATCCATCCTGAAAGTAAAGTTGATCTATTCTTCAGTGGCTTAAAACAAAATCTTCGAAGGGAATTAGCTATAAGAGACTTCAGTAGCTATGAAGAAATTGTGTGTTATGCTATCAATATAGAAATGGAAGTTGGTGTTACTTATCCATCTCCTAGTTTTGACAAGAAACGAAAGATGGAGTTCAATGAGAAATCTCAGAATAATGGTGAAAAGAAGATGAATGTTTCCTTATGCTCAAAGTGTGGAAATAAGCATGGTGGAGATTGTCTTAAAGGGACTAGAAAATGTTATAAGTGTGGAAAAGAAGGTCATTGAGAAGCTTAGTGTTGAATTAATGGAAAAAGGGTTGGTAATGATGTGAATAAAGAAAAGACTGTAGAGAATGCACCACCAACACTTCAATGCATCAAGTGAAAGGAAATGGGGAATTATGCTAATAAATGCCCTAATCCAAGGGTTAGTGATGATCGAAATGAGCAACCACTTAAGGAAAAGGACAAAGGGAAGTCACATGCGATCACTATTGGAAATGTTGAGTATGACAACAATTTGGTGGAATGATTAAGTGTTTATGTAATGGGATTCCAAAATAATGTTCTATATAGTATTGTGGAATATTGAAATATTTATGTATTGGTATACTGTGGTTTTCAATAATTTTATGGTACCGGTAACCATGGAAATTTATTGGGATATTTTTAGAAAAAGATGATATGCGCATAATGAAGGGATAAAGAGAAAATGAAATGTTTGATAGTATTCATGAGCTCATGACTGATATAAGGAAATAGTTATATGATGGTTTGAGTATATAGAATTTTTGGGTTTTTCTATGTGGAATGAGGTAACTTTTGACAAGCACTCATGTTTTCACTATTATTCAATTGGTATTAATTTTTCAATAGAATTCATGATTAAGGACTTAGAATGTTTGGAATGTGACCAGCAAGACATATCTTATGATATATGGGGATCAACGATTGTATTAACAAGCTTGTTATATGAAATCTCTGGTAATCGTTTTCATTATAATATGAGAATGGACTGCAATATTATGGATAAGCCTAAAGATTGAAATGGATTATGTTGAACATAAGTTAGTTTAAGGCTAGAACTGTTTTTGATATTATCGATGGAATGTCATAATGATGTAATTTTAGAAAAAGGACAACCTGCAGGATGGGCGACAACCCGTCGCGTCAGACAAGGCTGTGGGAATTGAACCCACAACCGAATTGTGACTGGCCTTTATCGCATACCACTGGCCTACAGGAAGTCCCTGTTTAGTAGAAACTAGTTTTATTTTATTAAGAGGAATGATATATGAAGTATAAGTTCATTTTAAGAACCATATATGATTAATCTCACTGTAGATGGACTTATGTATTTTTTGATAACTTTTCTAACCTATTGTTTGAGACAAATGGAATGACCCATAATTCTATCACATGATCTGTTAACACTTCACGAATAACAAATTCAACTTCATTTCTTTAAGAGATGAAGTGGAAATTGTTCAATGCACGAACAACAGTGAGATTGTACCCAAATCAAGTAAGTATTTCTTCTAATTTAAAATTTTTAACTTTACGGAAATGATATTGAAACCCAAAAATGTTGTCCTAGTGCTCTTTTATCTGATGAATTAGATGGTACCCTAGATCATCACAGATTTTTGGCTTTGTGATTTTTGGCTTTTTCATAGCTATGTTCTCTACCACTCTCCATCAGAACATGATGGTTAGATTTATCTTCCATATCCATATTTTCACCTATGTTCTCCTATATGGAAACCCAGTGATGAGTTACATTGGGTAATTGTTACATTTCATACTTTAGTTTTTTAAAATTATGTTTTAGTAATCCTTTTTACGACTTGGGTTTCTATGAATAGTAAACGATTTATAACCCCGACGAATTTCGAGGACGAAATTCATTTTAAGGGGGGTAGAATGTAACACCCCAAGATTTTATGAAGAATATTATTTTAATTTCATTGATGTATTGTGTTGTAAGCTACACCAAAGAGATATTTCACTACATGCAACCCTGACCTGGCTTGCATTACACGCAATCACGACCTTCCTCGATAGCATGTGTTGTACGCAATACCGAGTTTCTCTAAACAACGATATGTTATATAAACTAGTCGTTATGAATAGTAATACACACTTTTTGAAATTTTTAAAATTTTATCTTTCAAAATGGACTTCATTTTTGGATTCGGAATATCGAAATTATCCTAGGGTAAAATTTTGGTATTTTTCTGAAATCTTTGAATTTTTGATGAATAGTGAAAACACTAGGTTACTATTCAAAAACCGAATTTTTATTTAAATAATTCTTTATTTTATTTAAATTTGTTTTAGGTCAAAATTTATACATAATACCTATATAAGCTCACTTTAAGTCATTGGAGTCATTTTATAATAATTTTAGATATATAAAAGTTTTATTGAAGTTTTCACGGTCTTTTACCCACCTCCTAGAGTAATTTGAAAATTCACATAAAACTTAATTTTAACGCTTCTGTGAGTGGAATTTAGAAAATCCGAGAGACATGGTTAATATCAAGGACTAAAATGTGGTTCAATGAGATAAAAATAATTTTTTGTGAATAGTAACTTTTTAATTTTTTTACCACGGTTAAAAGTAAATAAGGTAATTAAGGGTAAAAATGATATTATTATTACCCTAACACATGTCCTAATTTTATCGATATGTTTAATTCGACCAAAAACAACCTTAGGAATAACATATGACCATTTAGGCCCACATGGATTAGATTAGGATATTTATTATTAATTTATTTAAAGAAGGGTTAAATAGTTAAAATCAAAGTTTAATAACTAAATAATTTTTAATATAGGGTTATACATAAGATAAATTCGACTATAAATATTAATTAGAAAGATAAAAATATTTCCAACATAATGGTATTTTATTTGTAATTCTTAGACATTAAATAATTTAATTTATTTATGACACCATGATGATGTAGTAATTATCTTATTAATGAAATATTGACATAATTGATGTTATAAATACCCAAATAAATGTAATTTGAGAATTTTTATCAATTAAACTAATTTTAATGGTTAATATGACATGTTAGTATTGATTTAGTTAACTTTTTTTTAACTAATCATTGGCTTATGATTTTCACAAAATTCAATTACCAAATAGTGTCAAAATTGACATAAAATTGTTTTTAAAACAAATATAATATTATTAATTGTTATTATATTCCTAAAAATCTAAGGTTTTGCCAAGATACTTATATCATGATAGGTGTATCATTAATGGACTACTTGGGGGTCTCTTGGATGTATATGGTATTTTTTTTAACTATATAATATAAAAATACAAAGTGTCATGGTAAATGTCAATCTAGTTAACTAAGAGTTAAAACTAAAAGATAAGGTTAATATAATGACCTAAACTTGTCTAAATTATATTGTATGAGCGTATTTCGACCCATCCCCACCTTAGATTCGAAATATATCAAAATTGAGCTATTAAAAACCGAATATGACTTTATAATAAAATAATATTTTTTGTTATCCCAAAGGTGCTCCTCTCCTCCCTTATAAAAGGGAACCTCCTCCCTCTCTTCCTCACACCACATTGAGCCTTCAAGCTCGGCCAATAATTGACAAATTATCTTCTCCACTTCCCTAGAAACATCCTAGAGGTCCTGGTCTTCTTCAAAGACCAATTTTAGTGCCCTAAGAGGAGGTCTCAAAGAGGCACTTCAAAGAAGAGGTAATGTCTGTTACCGATTCTTTCAACTTTATTTCTTCTTCCACTTCTTCTTCTTAGGTTTTTTCATTATGAAGTAATAACATAAGTATCACTCATATACTGATATTTTATTATAAGTATGAAACAACCATATTTCACCATCTATCCATCCTAAGGTAAACGAAATCACTGTGCGTGCGTACGTACGGAATACCGTCTCCACGCTGTGGTGTAATCTATTTTCCACCACCACTTTACATGGATGGGTATAATGGTGTAAATAAATAACTATATATGGTTATTGTAAAGTGATATTGATTCTGTAATATTATACATACACTTCAATACAATTACACGATCATGGGAATGATATCATTGCTCTTGCGTACGTATGGACTACCGTCTCCATGAATGCGATGAGATTCATTTTCCATGATTAACCATTCAAGAATGATTATAAAGTATATATAATGAATAATAATGAAATATATGACATAATGAAGCTACTGGATTTATGTATATATATATATATTTCATCTACTTAATTCCATTCAATTCAATAAGGAAATGAAAATAGCGTTCATGCGTACGTATGGACTACCGTCTCCATGAACAGTGTATTTCATTCCTTTTATCGATCTATAATATATATGTATATGATGAATATATATTATATATAAATCATGTTTTACATTCTGGAATTACGTAAATTAGGATATACGTAATAATATCAAGAACAACAAGTCGAAACACATACGATAAATGAAATTATTTTACCCAAAACGCTGCTTTAACATGGAACTTACAAAAGAACAGGTAATATAAATTCATAAGTGAAACATATATGATATCATAAAAATGAATATGATTATTTAATAAGTAAATTACATTATTTAAATAAATATATAGGAGCTTCGAATCCATATGAAGCATATCGGACCTAAGGAACGGGATAACTATTCCAATCTCGTTCTTATCCGAGATTGTCTATTCGTATGTATTTACTAGGGTTATGGTTATCATCCATGTCTATGTTTTATAAAAGTGTTTTTATGTATGTTTAATTTCCTTTTTACCCATTTTGACTTTTACTACATGGTATGTAAGGAATATTTCTTTTGTTTACGTTACGAGGTACTTTTTTTGACTTTTCTGGAAAAAGTACGGGAAGAATGTTTTTTAACATATACGGCATGAAAGGATTTTTACAGTTTTATAAATAATTATTTTCATGAAGCTTCCTCCAAAATATTTCATGACTATTTTCAACAAAATCCTTTTGTTTTAAAATTGCATGAAATTTTGTGAAAAGAGAACGATTTGAAGAAGAAAGGATATTTTCCTCAAGAAATCATTTCAAGTGTTTTATCAAAAACAGTTTCATCTAAGATGACATTATTTTACATGTGTATGTTTAAAGTATCATGTCTCTATGATTTACATGGTATCACCTTTATAATGATGAAATGATATCCAATTTTTCTTTGTATGGATTACATTATTATGGAATGATGTTTATGAAACCCATTTTATTCTGGAGTTATAATGAATGATTTATGTTTATATTGTGGCACAAGAAAGAATGATTTCAACATGAGATGGGTGTGTAACACCCGAGACTTTTATGTTATATAAACCATCAAAGGAATTTTTTTTCTACACAACACTTGCTTGGCTTGCTTTACACGCAATCGCGACCTTCCTCGATAGCTTGCGTCGTACGCAATACCGAGTTTCACTAAACAACAATATGCTATTAAAACTAGCCGTTATGAATATTAATAACCACTTTTTGAAATTTTATAAATTTTATTTTTCAAAATGGACTTCATTTTTGGACTCAGAATATCGAAATTAGCCTAGGGTGAAATTTTGGTATTTTTCTGAAAACTTTCAATTTTTGATGAATAGTGAAACCACTAAGTGGTAGGTTAAAAACTGAATTTTGCATAAAACTTAATTTTACCGCTTCTGTGAATGGAATTTCAAAAATCCGACAGACACGGTTGATGTCAGTAAGTAAAATGTGGTTCAATGAGATAAAAATAATTTTTTGGTGAATAGTAACTTTTTACTATTTTTACCGCGGTTAATAGTAAATAGGGTAACTAAGGGTAAATATGATATGAATATTACCCTAACACATGTCCTAATTCTATTGGACAAGTGTAATTCGACCAAAAACAAACTTAGGAATAAAATATGACCATTTAGGCCCACTTGGATTAGATTAGGACATTTATTATTAATTTATTTAAAGAAGGGTTAAAATAGTTAAAATCAAAGTTTAATAAGTAAATAATTTTTAATATGGGGTTATACATAAGATAAATTCGATTTTAAATATTCATTAGAAAGATAAAAAAATTTCCTACATGATGGTATTTTATTTGTAATTTTTAGACATCAAATAATTTAATTTATTTATGACACAAAGATGATGCAGTAATTATCTTATTAATGAAATATTGACAAAATTGATAATATAAATACCAAAATAAATGTAATTTAAGAATTTTTATGAATTCCACTAATTTTCTAGGTTACTATGATATATTAATGTTGATTTAATCAACATGGTTCGAACATATAATTCTGTTATGACATTCACAAAAATCATATATCAAATAGTGTCAAAATTGACACAAAATAGTTTCAAAATAAAATATTATATTATTAATTGTTATTTTATTCCTAAAAATCTAAGGTTCGGCCAAATGACTTAGCTAAGGATATATATATTAATAATAAACAATTTGGGGTTCGTTTGGCATGTTATAGTAAGTGTATTAACCATATAGTGAAAGAAAACAAAAAGACACGGTAAAAGTTAAATTAATTAACTTAGAGTTAAAATCTAATTGATAAGGTTAAAATAATACCCTAAACTTGTCTAAATCCTATTGGTTGATAGGTTTTCGACCCATCCCCACTTTAGCTTCAAAATAAGACCCTTTGGAACCATTATAAACCGATTTTAACTTTAATATAAAATAATATTTTGAGATATTCCTAAGGTGCCCCTCTCCTCCCTTATAAAAGGGCACCTCCTCCCCCTCCTCCTCACACCAATTTGAGCACTCAATCTCGGCCAACCCCTGCCATTTTCTCCTCTCCACTTCCCTAGAATAATCCTAGAGGTCCTGGTCTTCTCCAAAGACCAATCTTAGTTCCTTAAGTGGAGGATTCAAAGAGGCGTTCCAAAGAAGAGGTAATATCCATTACCGATCTTTTCAATTTCTTTCTTCTTCAACTTCTTCTTCTTTAGTTGTTTCATGATAAAGTAATAACATCAGTATTAATTACATACTGATATGTTATTATAAATATGAAACAACCCTAATTCACCTTCTATCCATCCTACGGAAAAATGAAATCACCGCGCGTGCGTACGTACGGAATACCGTCTCCACGCCGTGGTGTAATCTATTTTCCACCATCACCTTACAAGGATGGGTATAATGGTGTAATGAGAAACTATATATGATTAATATTAAGTAATATTGATACTGAAATAATATATATATATACTCCAATACAATTCCACGATCATAGGAACGATATCATCACTCGTGCGTACGTACGGAATACCGTCTCCACGATGTGATGCGACTCGTTCTACATGATCTTCATTTCATAATGATTATATAAATGAATTGAATGAATGAATATGGTATATACTACACTAATACCATTCTGGAAATGAATTATCTATAACCTAAAGATAAGAATAAGAATTTATTCAACAAAACACGCATAAGAACAAAAAGTTATAAAGACCCGAGTAACAAGTAACAATGAAATATTACTAACAAGAAGCAAATAATATGACCATATATGATATCATATCAATATGTATGATTCTGTAATAAGTCAATAACATTATTTAAACCATTATACAGGAGCTTCGGACACGAACAAAGCAAATCGGACCTAAGGTAAGGGAAATATCACAATCTCATTTTTATCCGAGATTGTTTATTCGTAAGAATTTACTGGGGTGTATTTTATCATCCACATCCATGTTTACTCAATATGTAAAATTATTTCCATCCACCCAAAATTGTTTAAATCCATTTTTACCCTTCGGTGAGTTTTTAGTAATACGTATGAAAGGAATCTTTTGTCGTTTTTCGTACGAGGTGCTTTTTGACTTTTCCGAAAAAAGTACGAAGAATGTTTTTTTTAACTTATACGGCTCGAACGGATTTCTACTGTTTTATAAAGCCATATTTTCATGAAGCTTCCTCTAAAATATTTCATGACTATTTTCAATAAAATCTCTTTCTTTTAAAATTGCATGATGTTTTGTGAAAAGAAATTGATTTTGAAGAAGAAAGGATATTTTCCTCAAGAATTCAATTCAAGTGTTTTATCAAAATTATTTTCCATCTAAGATAATAAAGGGTTCTGTTTCTATCCATATTTTTACATTGATTTGACTATGTTGTGATGGAATTATGTTTATGAATTCCTTTATCTTATATGAATTGATTTATGATGTCATGATGTTTCAAGAATCCCATTTTTGTTACATGTGTTATGCGATGATGTATGTTTTATGATTATGTGGCACACATAAGAAAGGATTCATTATAAGATGGGTGGGACCTATATCTCCCTCCAATGCATTGGGTAATGATTTTATATCTCATGAGATAGACATGGCTGGAACGGAAGGTTATTTCGGTTCAGTGATACAGGACTGAAACGAGGAGTGAACTCGGTTCAGAAAGGGACTTTGTCCACTAAGATAGTCTTGGCAATGAGTCATGACTAACAAGAAATGATTTTCCATGATTATGTGTGCATGCCAAAAAGTTTCAAGTTTTATGTTATGATTATGGGGATCTCATTTTCACTCCTATGATTTATTCCATGTTAAGATATTATGATCTCTTTTGCAGGTTTTGATTTTCATAAAGATATGATATGATTTTTATTTCCTTTATTTTCCCTTGCTGAGCATTTGAGCTCACCCTTTTATGTTTTCTTTTCCCCAGGTCAGGAAGATGGATATTAAGTAGAATATGCTAAAACGGACCCTAGATATGATGAAATAAATGGGAGACACTGTAGAAGATTTATGAACCAGTTGTTTATGTTTCCCAGTTTCTAAAGACACTATACCTATACGGTCCTTTGTGGTTTTGTGATATGTTGTAATAAGTGTGCTTCAATTTCGAAGTATTAACAATGTATGTAAAGTATGGGTCGTTATAGTTGGTATCAGAGGAAAGGTATAGTCAACCTTTGGAAACTAGGATGTGAAAGCCTTAGTAAGAACCCTAAGGATAAGTCTAAGCATAGAACACAATCTTAGAAATGGCCATGAATAACCTAGGATAAGACCATAAGCATGAAATTTTTTTTCTTGAATTATGTGGTTTCCTATTATAATCAGTGTTGCTCACACTATTCTTCTTGGTTTTAGTCAATGGCTAGAACCCGAAGGAACCGTGTTAATGCGGAATGCGATGGGCAATGCAATGATTGTCCCCCTGAGCAACCAAACGATATGGGAGCTGGAATGAAAAATCTTGTAGCCATGATCACACAACTTTCTCAAGCTATGAATCATGCAGGATTTCCAAACGAACAAAGGAGGGAGAAACATTCTGTTGAATCCTTCATGAGGCAGCGACCACCATCTTTCAGCGGGTCTACTGATCCATTAGTTGCTGAACAATGGATTAGTACTACTGAAAAGATATTTTCAGTTCTTCAATGTTCTGAGCATGATAAAGTCATCTTAGCAGTATATCGTTTGGAAGGTGAAGCTGATCAATGGTGGAATCTTATCAAGAATACGAGGCAAAGGGATGAAATTGAGTCTATGGAATGGGACGAGTTCAAGAACTTATTTTTCAATAAGTACTTCCCTCGTATTCTCCGAACAAAGATGGAGAAAGAGTTCCTTGAACTGAAGCAAAGGGATGATGAATCTGTTGGTACCTATGAAGCAAATTTTACCAGACTTGCAAGGTACGCTTCTGGTATTATTATCCAACCTGAGAGTAAGATCGATCGATTCTTTAGTGGCTTAAAACCAAGTCTTCGAAGGGCGTTAGCCATAAGGGACTTCAATAGCTACGAGGAAATCGTTCGATGTGCTCTCAAAGTCGAGATGGAGATTGGAGTAACCCATCAGTCACATGGGTTTGATAAGAAGAGGAAGATGGAATTCAAAGAAAAATATAAAGAGCACACGGAAAAGAAGATGAGCTTTTCCTTATGCTCAAAGTGTGGAAAGAAACATGGAGGGAGTTGTCTTAAAGGGACAAGTAAATGTTTTAAATGTGGAAAAGAAGGTCATCGGGCATTTGAATGCCGTGATAATGGGAAGAAGGTGTCTAATGACGCAAACAAAGGAAGGGATACACAGAATGAACCTACTACACTTCAATGTTTCAAGTGCAAGGAGATGGGGAATTATGCCAATCAATGCCCAAATCCAAGGGTTGATGATGATGGTCGACGTCAACAAACTCTTAAGGCTAAAGACAAAGGAAAGTCACATGCAATTTCTATCAGCGATGTGGAGTACGATAACGATGTGGTGAAAGGTACACTTACCATCCACTCTAAAGTAGCAAATGTTTTATTTGATTCTGGATCCACCCACTCTTTTATTTCTGAAAAATTTTCTAAGGGTATCACCGTATTACCTCAACAATTAGATGTTGATTTAGCTGTGACAACACCTAATGGCACATCAATCGCATCAAAAGTTTATAATTCTTCTCCGATCGAAGTTTGTGGGAAAGTGCTTCCTGCAAATCTTGTGATCCTTCCTTTAGTGAAATTTGATGTGATTCTTGGCATGGATTGGCTTTCTCTACATGGAGCTCATATCAATTTCCAAAGAAGGGAAGTCACATTTCATATTCCAGATCAATCTACGATCGTATACCAATGCAAGGATGAACATAACCTTCCAGTGGAAATTTCTTCCATCTTATGGGTATTGATTCCACTAAATGAAGGTTATTTATCTCAAATGGTTGGTGAGAAACTCACGATTAAGAATATGCCCATTGTATGGGAGTTTGATGATGTCTTTCCAGAGGAATTACCGGGTCTTCCACCAAATCGTGAAGTTGAGTTTTCAATAGAACTCGTACCGGGTGCTTTGCCTATTTCAAAGACACCTTATAGAATGGCCCCAATTGAGTTGCAGGAATTGAAGAAGCAACTCCAAGAGAATCTTGATAAGGGATTCATACGCCCTAGTGCGTCACCTTGGGGAGCACCTGTTCTATTTGTTAAGAAGAAAGATGGATCAATGAGACTCTGCATTGATTATCGAGAACTTAACAAGATCACTATCAAGAACAAATATCCTCTCCCACGCATTGATGACTTATTTGACCAACTACGCGGAGCTCAATACTTTTCCAAGATTGATCTTCATTCAGGGTATCATCAATTAAGGGTCAAAAGGGAGGATATACCAAAGACGGCTTTCCGTACAAGGTATGGACACTATGAATTTATAGTGATGCCATTTGGTCTTACTAATGCCCCTGCTATCTTCATGGATCTAGTGAATAGAGTCTTTAGAGACTATCTTGATCAATTTGTGGTAGTCTTTATAGACGATATTCTTGTCTATTCAAAGAGCAAGGAAGAGCACGAAGATCACTTGAGAATTATATTGAAGACCCTGAGAAAGGAGAAGCTTTATGCCAAATTTACCAAGTGTGAATTTTGGCTTCAAAAAGTTGCATTTTTGGGTCACATAATCTCAAAAGAGGGGATATCTGTGGATCCAGCAAAAATAGAGGTTATCGAAAGATGGTCAAGACCAACAACAGTAACTGAGATCCGAAGTTTTCTTGGTTTGGCTGGATATTATCGACGTTTTGTAAAAGATTTTTCACGATTATCTAATCCACTCACCAAGTTGACTCGGAAAGGAGTTAAGTTTGTCTGGACAGAGGAATGTGAAGAGAATTTCAAGGAGTTGAAAAGAAGGTTATCCAGTGCACCTGTGCTCACACTGCCTTGTAGTGGAGAAAGGTTTGTGATCTACAGTGATGCATCCAAGAAGGGATTGGGGTGTTTTCTTATGCAAAATGATATGGTGATAGCTTATGCCTCACGACAGTTGAAAATCCATGAGCAAAATTACCCAACACATGATTTGGAGTTGGCTGCGGTAATATTTGCATTAAAGATTTGGAGGCATTACCTTTATGGTGAAAGGTGTGATATTTATACTGATCATAAAAGTTTAAAGTATATTTTCACACAAAAGGAGTTGAATATGCGTCAAAGAAGATGGTTGGAGCTGATTAAGGATTATGACTGCTCAATCCATTACCACCCTGGGAAAGCAAACAAGGTGGCAGATGCATTAAGTCGACAAGACCATGCTAGTTTATCCATGATGAGGATCACAAAAGATCCAATATTTATGGATTTACAAAGGATGGATCTTGGAATTATAATGGAATGGGAAAAATCATATCTTTCTCAAATGAATGTTCAACCATCTATACATGTGAAGATTAAAGAGGCACAGAAAGAAGATGTCGAGTTACAAAAGAAGGTGAAAAATGTTCCTGAATTCAACCTTGATTGTGATGGGATAATAAAGTTCAGGAATCGGGTTTGTGTTCCTCCCATCCCGGAATTAAAGAAAGAGCTGCTGGATGAGGCTCATAGTTCTTCATTCTCTATTCATCCTGGAAGCACGAAGATGTATAGGGACCTGAAAGAGTACTTCTGGTGGGATGGCATGAAAAGAGATGTTGCTGAATATGTCTCTCGATGCTTGGTTTGTCAACAAGTTCAAGCTGAGAGACAGAAGTCTAAGGGGATGTTACAACCATTACCCATACCCGAATGGAAATGGGAAAACATCACTATGGACTTTGTCACAAGACTTCCTAAAACATCCAAAGGCAATAATGCTATCTGGGTCATAGTTGATCGTCTTACAAAGTCTGCACACTTCATTGCTATTAGAGAGGATTTCTCTCTAGATCAGCTTGCCAGGATATATGTAAAGGAAGTGGTAAGATTGGATGGAGTACCACTTTCTATTATATCTGATCGAGATCCGAGATTTACCTCGAAGTTCTGGCGAAGTCTTCAGCATACTCTGGATACAGAGTTGAGTTTCAGCACTGCTTATCATCCCCAGACAGACGGTCAGTCTGAGAGAACAATTCAAACCCTAGAAGATATGTTGAGAGCTTGCTCTATGGATTTCAAAGGAGGTTGGGATCAACACCTACCTTTGGTGGAATTTTCTTATAATAATAGCTTTCACTCCAGTATTCAGATGGCTCCTTATGAAGCTCTCTATGGAAAGAAATGCAGGACTCCAACTTGCTGGGATGAAGTTGGGGAAAGAAAGCTATTAGGACCTGATCTCGTTGATGAAATGGCAGAAAAGGTTAGATCTATTCAACAACACATAAGAGCAGCTCAGAGTCGACAGAGAAGTTATGCCGACAACCGAAGAAAAGACCTAGAGTTTGAAGTGGGCGATAAAGTGTTCTTACAAATATCTCCCTGGAAGAGGGTTATGAGATTTGGAAAGAAGGGGAAGTTGAGCCCTAGATATATCGGTCCTTTTGAAATACTGGATCGTGTTGGGAAGGTAGCTTACCGATTGGCGCTTCCACTGAATCTCTCTCAAGTTCACAATGTGTTCCACGTATCTCTCCTGAGAACGTACATACCAGATCCTTCACATGTACTCAACTCAGAAGTTGTACTGCTGGAGCAAGATCTTTCTTATGAAGAACAGCCGATAGAGATTCTGGATCGTAGCGAAAAAGTCCTATGAAACAAGACCACTCACTTGGTGAAAGTTTTATGGAGGAACCACCAACTTGAAGAAGCTACATGGGAGCTTGAGGATATGATGAGGGAGAAGTATCCTCATTCGTTTGTTACAAAGTGACGAATTTCGAGGGCAAAATTATTTTTAAGGGGGGTAGAATGTAACACCCGAGACTTTTATGTTATATAAACCATCAAAGGAATTTTTTTTCTACACAACACTTGCTTGGCTTGCTTTACACGCAATCGCGACCTTCCTCGATAGCTTGCGTCGTACGCAATACCGAGTTTCACTAAACAACAATATGCTATTAAAACTAGCCGTTATGAATAGTAATAACCACTTTTTGAAATTTTATAAATTTTATTTTTCAAAATGGACTTCATTTTTGGACTCAGAATATCGAAATTAGCCTAGGGTGAAATTTTGGTATTTTTCTGAAAACTTTCAATTTTTGATGAATAGTGAAACCACTAAGTGGTAGGTTAAAAACTGAATTTTGCATAAAACTTAATTTTACCGCTTCTGTGAATGGAATTTCAAAAATCCGACAGACACGGTTGATGTCAGTAAGTAAAATTTGGTTCAATGAGATAAAAATAATTTTTTGGTGAATAGTAACTTTTTACTATTTTTACCGCGGTTAATAGTAAATAGGGTAACTAAGGGTAAATATGATATGAATATTACCCTAACACATGTCCTAATTCTATTGGACAAGTGTAATTCGACCAAAAACAAACTTAGGAATAAAATATGACCATTTAGGCCCACATGGATTAGATTAGGACATTTATTATTAATTTATTTAAAGAAGGGTTAAAATAGTTAAAATCAAAGTTTAATAAGTAAATCATTTTTAATATGGGGTTATAAATAAGATAAATTCGATTGTAAATATTACTTAGAAATCTAAAAAGATTTCCTACATGATGGTATTTTATTTGTAATTTTTAGACATCAAATAATTTAATTTATTTATGACACAAAGATGATGCAGTAATTATCTTATTAATGAAATATTGACAAAATTGATAATATAAATACCAAAATAAATGTAATTTAAGACTTTTTAGGACTTCCAATAATTTTCTAGTTTACTATTATATATTAATGTTGATTTAATCAACTTGGTTCGAACATATAATTCTGTTATGACTTTCACAAAAATCATATATCAAATAGTGTCAAAATTGACACAAAATAGTTTTTAAATCAAATATTATATTATTAATTGTTATT
Source organism: Viscum album (assembly GCA_963277665.1). Classification (NCBI taxonomy): domain Eukaryota; kingdom Viridiplantae; phylum Streptophyta; class Magnoliopsida; order Santalales; family Viscaceae; genus Viscum; species Viscum album. Next base: position 1,871,833,081 of record OY728150.1, on the reverse strand, counting down.
TTATTCCTAAAAATCTAAGGTTCGGCCAAATGACTTAGGTAAGGATATATATATTAATAATAAACAATTTAGGGTTCGTTTGGCATGTTATAGTAAGTGTATTAACCATATAGTGAAAGAAAACAAAAAGACACGGTAAAAGTTAAATTAATTAACTTAGAGTTAAAATCTAATTAATAAGGTTAAAATAATTCCCTAAACTTGTCTAAATCCTATTGGTTGATAGGCTTTCGACCCATCCCCACTTTAGCTTCGAAATAAGACCCTTTGGAACCATTATAAACCGATTTTGACTTTAATATAAAATAATATTTTGAGATATTCCTAAGGTGCCCCTCTCCTCCCTTATAAAAGGGCACCTCCTCCCCCTCCTCCTCACACCAATTTGAGCACTCAAGCTCGGCCAAACCCTGCCATTTTCTCCTCTCCACTTCCCTAGAATAATCCTAGAGGTCCTGGTCTTCTCCAAAGACCAATCATAGTTCCTTAAGTGGAGGATTCAAAGAGGCGTTCCAAAGAAGAGGTAATATCCACTACCGATCTTTTCAATTTCTTTCTTCTTCAACTTCTTCTTCTTTAGTTGTTTCATGATAAAGTAATAACATCAGTATTACTTACATACTGATATGTTATTATAAATATGAAACAACCCTAATTCACCTTCTATCCATCCTACGGAAAAATGAAATCACCGCGCGTGCGTACGTACGGAATACCGTCTCCACGCCGTGATGTAATCTATTTTCCACCATCACCTTACAAGGATGGGTATAATGGTGTAATGAGTAACTATATATGATTATTATTAAGTAATATTGATACTGAAATAATATATATATATACTCCAATACAATTCCACGATCATAGGAACGATATCATCACTCGTGCGTACGTACGGAATACCGTCTCCACGATGTGATGCGACTCGTTCTACATGATCTTCATTTCATAATGATTATATAAATGAATTGAATGAATGAATATGGTATATACTACACCAATACCATTCTGGAAATGAATTATCTATAACCTAAAGATAAGAATAAGAATTTATTCAACAAAACACGCATAAGAACAAAAAGTTATAAAGACCCGAGTAACAAGTAACAATGAAATATTACTAACAAGAAGCTAATAATATGACCATATATGATATCATATCAATATTTATGATTATGTAATAAGTAAATAACATTATTTAAACCATTATACAGGAGCTTCGGACACGAACAAAGCAAATCGGACCTAAGGTAAGGGAAATATCACAATCTCATTTTTATCCGAGATTGTTTATTCGTAAGTATTTACTGGGGTGTATTTTATCCTCCACATCCATGTTTACTAAATATGTAATATTATTTCCATCCACCTAAAATTGTTTAAATCCATTTTTACCCTTCGGTGAGTTTTTAGTAATACGTATGAAAGGAATCTTTTGTCGTTTTTCGTACGATGTGCTTTTTGACTTTTCTGACAAAAGTACGAAGAATGTTTTTTTTAACTTATACGGCTCGAACGGATTTCTACTGTTTTATAAAGCCTTATTTTCATGAAGCTTCGTCTAAAAGATTTCATGACTATTTTCAATAAAATCTCTTTCTTTTAAAATTGCATGATGTTTTGTGAAAAGAAATTGATTTTGAAGAAGAAAGGATATTTTCCTCAAGAATTCAATTCAAGTGTTTTATCAAAATTATTTTCCATCTAAGATAATAAAGGGTTCTGTTTCTATCCATATTTTTACATTGATTTCACTATGTTGTGATGGAATTATGTTTATGAATTCCTTTATCTTATATGAATTGATTTATGATGTCATGATGTTTCAAGAATCCCATTTTTGTTACATGTGTTATGCGATGATGTATGTTTTATGATTATGTGGCACACATAAGAAAGGATTCATTATAAGATGGGTGGGACCTATATCTCCCTCCAATGCATTGGGTAATGATTTTATATCTCATGAGATAGACATGGCTGGAACGGAAGGTTATTTCGGTTCAGTGATACAGGACTGAAACGAGGAGTGAACTCGGTTCAGAAAGGGACTTTGTCCACTAAGATAGTCTTGGCAATGAGTCATGACTAACAAGAAATGATTTTCCATGATTATGTGTGCATGCCAAAAAGTTTCAAGTTTTATGTTATGATTATGGGGATCTCATTTTCACTCCTATGATTTATTCCATGTTAAGATATTATGATCTCTTTTGCAGGTTTTGATTTTCATAAAGATATGATATGATTTTTATTTCCTTTATTTTCCCTTGCTGAGCATTTGAGCTCACCCTTTTATGTTTTCTTTTCCCCAGGTCAGGAAGATGGATATTAAGTAGAATATGCTAAAAGGGACCCTAGATATGATGAAATAAATGGGAGACACTGTAGAATATTTATGAACCAGTTGTTTATGTTTCCCAGTTTCTAAAGACACTATACCTATACGGTCCTTTGTGGTTTTGTGATATGTTGTAATAAGTGTGCTTCAATTTCGAATTATTAACAATGTATGTAAAGTATGGGTCGTTATAGGGTGGGACCTATATCTCCCTCCAATGAATTGGGTAAAGATTTATATCTCATGATATATACATGGCTGGAACGACAAGTTAAACCGGTTCAGTAATTCAGGACTCGAAAGGGGAGTGAACTTGATTCAGAAAGGGACATTGTCCACTGAGATGGTCTTACCAGAAATTCCTTGGCCACTATGGAAATCATATCATGTGCTTAATGGTTTCCACAATTATATGTTTTATTCCCATGCTAGTTTATCATGATTAATGTTCCTTTATGATCTATGCATTATGTACTTCTATGATTTATGTCTTTGCTCAAGATTTTGATGTTTAGATTTTATGTTCATGTTTTTGCATTCAAATGTTTATGGATTATTTTATGTTCTCTATGCTTACCCTTACTGAGTATTTGAGATCACCCTTTATATGTTTTCTTTTCCCCAGGATTTAAAGAAAGTTTATAGTTCAGAAAAAAAGGGGAAGATCTTTATGGGAGATGTTGAATATCTTTCACCACGATTAGAAGATTATATTCTGAGTTTCCAAAGACACTAAACTATTACGGTCCTTGTGTGTCTGTTTTTGTTATGTATTAATTATTCCGCAAAAGTAATGTAATGTCTATGTACATCAAGATCTGGGACTCTACAGTTAGCCCAATATTCTATTCCCAATGCACATTCTGTTAAAATAAAAGAAGCTTCAATTTATAGTTTTAAATTCAAGATATGAAAGTATGGTTTTCAAATGAGGTTCCCTACTAAAAAAATTACCAGACGAAGACATCCATGTTTTATAAACAAGAATGCAAGTAACAACTTTCAAAGTGGTGCAACTTCAAAATTAAAATGGCTTTCAAGAGGGCTGTTTTAAATAATTTTAACTTTTAAATAAATCACACACACTACTGAATTTACCAACCAAACACACTGTATGACGATGGTGAGTACAAAATATCTAATGAGAACAAGTCACGGGAACACCCTAGGCACTAGTCAGTTGTGGGCCCCAGGTACCTCGTATCTCGGTGAAAGTGACCATAATAAATATCTGATCTCGTGCACATGAGACACTATTAGGGAGCATAACACAACCTATTGGTCCCCCAATATCATCATCATCATCATAGTTTAGTTAGTGTTGTCATCGTCAAACTTGCTACATGAAACAGGGGCCAAACCCCACTGGATCACTAGAATACTAGTACACGTCCGCCAACCTAGATATCCAGGATTCCATTTAGTGCTCAATCTAGATACACATATTATCAAATACACATTTCAAATAAAAATCCCATTCCCAAACCATATACACACAAACATACCACAAACATTATTCACATTTCTTTCACGAATCAACAAACCATTAAATATTTTCGTAAAACAATTTCAAGGAGTGTATTGAGGCTTTGCACATAAAAATCATTAAAAAACACTCTTTCAAATACAAAAACACGTCAAAACCTTACCAAACCACATTTGGAAGCCCTAAAAACATTTAATAAAATCATCTCATGGACCATAAAACAATCCCAATTGCACAACTTGGCATATACAAGTAAGACACTCATTCTTCATTTTTAGGAAAGGCCAAACGTGCCTTTTAAATTTTCTCAAAAATAACATTTGACAAAGTTATGAATTTCAATTTTATTAAGGTGGTGTATAAACACCATTTACAGAATCAAACCACATTCATAAATCCCATAAAACTCTCAGGTTACATATTCAAAATACAATCATTTTCATAAGAATGTCAAACATGCAATTTTCCGAAAACTCGGGCCAAAAGATGTTGTAAACAAAAACCCATTTATTTGTAAAAACAAATACAAATTTTAAATACATAAAAGGATCCAAAAATATTTTTCTACATTCTTAAAATGTATTTATAAATCCAAACAAATCATTTTAAATTGCACTAGACACATAAAATCCAACCAGGCAATTTACTGATCACATGGCATGAACTCTAAAAAACAACTTATGTTAAGAACTTATAAAGGTATAAAACACCATTTTCATGCCATAAAGTTATTAAATATACTTATACATATTAAAAATACCATAAACCAAGTGTGAAATATCATGGAATAATTTATCATACTAGAGGAGTTCACATTTATACCAAAACAACTATATTTTTAACAAAATAAGTCATAAAACATAATTTTCACACAAAACATTAGAACCAAAGTTGCAAAGAATCACATATCATATCAATAAGGTTATATTAGAATTAAAATGATGAAACTTAAATGATAATGGTTTTTCCATGGGATATCCTACCTCAAATCCTTGGCGTAACGAAAACGCAAGACTGAAATCACCTGTCGCGGGTTTATAAATCCTAAAACTATGAAGAACAAGCCTAAATAAATATAAATTCTGTCAAAAATTATGGTATAATAGAACTATATGTCTATAATTACTAGGGGAGTATATAAAAAAAGAAAAATTGAAAGGAGGAGGAAGATGGATGATAAAGGAGATGGAATCTCACCTTCACCTCTAGAAAACTCTTCGTATTCCCTTAGCTCTGCATCCCTATAGAAAAGGGAATGGGATGAAACTTCTTGGAGAGTCTCCTACTATCTGGGAGAAGCAGGGAAAGAAGATGTTTTTGAAAAATATCATGAATTGAATGAGTTATGTATAAAACTATTTACCTTATCAATTCTGGGCGATTTAGGGTATCCTGAGAACTTTCTCCCTACTACGCCACCCATATGAGCATAATATAGGGTAAATAGATTATGAGGGTGAGTATAGGGTTATTGGATTATAGGAAGATGTGGAACCACCGAAAAATATTAAAAAAAATAAAATGATATAAAAGAAAAGAATTATTTTAAAAAAACACGAAATGGGACCATGGGCTGGCCCAATACATAAATAAGTAACCCCAATTCACCATGCTTATGAATTTATATGGGGTACAAAGGATAAGAAAGTTTTAATATATAAGTATAGGACAATTTGGAAGTTGAATGGATGAAATAGGATGAAAAAAAATGAGTTATAAAAGAAACAAATTCGGTTTTTAAAACTGGAAATGGGCTCACGGTTGGCCCAAATCATGAAGTAACCACCCTTTCTTCAAAAACTCCTAAACAACCAATGTGGAACCCAATTTAAAGTTATTATACATATATGAAACTTAAAAACTCAAAATGTATCTTACCAAATACCGATGAAAATGATCAGGATTTCCAATGGACCGAATCCCAACAAAGATAAAAAAACAGGTGTGACAATTCTCCCCACCATTAAAGCTTTCCACCCCCAGAAAGCCATAACACTTTCCAGCTGAAAAATCAACACATAATGATTACCTATCAACATGATTCATCCTCTCAATAAAATTAAATATCATTAAAAATCAATGGATTTTAAGCCTCTAGCTCAAAAAAAACACACTACTCATAACCACTTTTGGAAAATCATTGGAAATATCAAGCCACCGCCTCCACAACCAAGCCAAGAACCAGATTGTTGGGCCTTCTCCCAATGAACCCAACCATCACCCAAACCAAAGAGCACCAAAAAGAAACCAAATATTACAGGGGAGTTTATAATGGTCTGTCCACCATTAGGAAACAACTAGCACTAGAAAGTTTGTTAGGATGAAAATCCATGAGACCCATGGTGGGTCTCCCCACAATTAGAAACCAACTAGCAACGAACAGATAGAAATTCTACATGATCTAGAATTGGGACTCACTCACACAAGCCCAAAAAACACTCCTATAAAAACCTAAAAAACCATGTAAATAGGGTTACAACATGAACATCTAAACCACCCACTCCCGAACGGAGGGGACATGAACTGGGCCAAGACTTTCAGCACGGATATGGACCCCCACCACTTAGGGATGGGAGGGAAGGGGACCCACTAATTTGGCCACTGAAACCACAAAATAAATAAAGAAACTACCCCAAACTCTCCACCTATGAATTGGTAACACCAATACTGCACCTAATTTTCACAAGCGGTCCACACAGGGAAATTGATTGAAAACCCACATCCATGAAGGCATAACCATAGACACTGTGTGAGGGGTAATTCCACCACATTTATTGAAAAAAAAGGAAATTAACATAAATGAGGAACCAGAAAATTGACATAGAAACTAACTTACCAAGACAGAGGAGTCAAGATCCTAATCGAGCACTCCACACCTCTGTTGATTTCCCAACTACGTGAAAAGCTTCACTCTGAGGCCTATAGCCGGAGCCCTTATTCTTGAAGCATCTGATGCACCAAATTTAGGTGATAAGGATCACACCACTCAAAAAACATCACATGATCACAAAAAAAACATTCATCCAAATAGGAACTGATAGATACATATCAAAATTCTTTCTCATTCCAAACATGGGGCAGAATGGATAAGGAATATGGAAAAACACATCAACATCACCGAACACAACTACTATGTCCGAAAGAATTATAATGACCTAAAAGCACTTTTAATCGATCCCAACTAGCTCTCTATTCCAAAAAATAGGTTGAGGAATCATCCAAAGAGGTGGATTGAACATTTTAAATGAATCCTTAGGCTGATCAGCAGAAAAGATTTCCAACGGAGAACTATGCATGGCCATATCACAACATCAAACACATCTTTAGGAACCCAATGAACATTACTCAAAAACCGAGCGACCAACAATATCTCATCCCAAGATACAACAAGAGTAAAACTTCTAGATCAAAAATAAGCTTACTGAATAAAAAAGTATTCTTAGAAATAGAAAAATCAAGACACAAAACCATTGGTTTTAAAAAAAGGACACAATTTTTCATCTCAAAACACTTTTGAAAAACAGACTATCTTGGTCGGTTTCCATATTCACCAATGGTGTTTCATCAAGTCTCACCCATATGAACATTTACATTCCACCCCAGGCACCCAAACACAATGCCATATAGGCCATCCTTCCAGATATAAATAAAACCATGCATGTGAGAACCCATGAAAACACCAGAGGCTAAAACAAAAAAACATCATTCCAAAAAAAAATACCTTCAAAAGGAACACCAACCACCAAGTCAAAAACCCTTTTCATATTTCCCAAAAAAACAATTCATTAATGAACCATTTTCTTAAAAACATACCGCTTTTCATTTTTAAAAACTTTTAAAATAACCTAGCCACTCCAAACAACCCCTTCCCATTTTTTTAAAAATTCATCAATGTATATTTTCATAATCCGAGTTCCATTGAGACCAATACCCTTTCTAGGAAAACACCAACCGATCAAAACAAATTTCCAAAACTAATTTATCTAATTCAAAAACATTTTAACATCCGAAAATACCCCATTTAAAACAAATATCTAGAATCACCTTAAAATCATTCACAATTTCAAAACATTTTATTCCAACAAACCACAAGTTTAGATTATGGATAATCAAATCCCGTTAAATCATTTCCACTTCCCTCCATTTTTTTCACAAAACACAACCTTCCAAAACCATTCTTATATTTAATTTTTGAAGACCCCCTTTTTGGATTTTCAAAATATAATTATTACTTTAAAACTCATTTCCACAATTCTCACACAAGGATTTTAAAAACAAAAATTCAGAATTCATGAAAGGTTCAAGAGACCCAAAAAAGGGAACTAGTGTCGGTGAGTGACTTGACCATATTGTTGGAGGCCATATGTAAAACAAAACTCCAACACAGAGAGACTTATTAGGACCATTCCCCAACTCCACATGGTGTTCTAGGCCCTACGAGCTCACGGAGGCCATTAGTCAGACTCCCCTTGTCATATCCCAACACCAAACAATCAACAAGAACAAAGGACACAAATAAAACCAGACATCCCATGGAAACTCGAGGATTAGAACGAGAAATAGTTCGCGACGCTCTTCTTTCCCTTACCCCTCACGTCCCAAAAATCCTACTCCATCTACCTTGACATCCCAAAAATAACAAGGGCACTCTTAAAAGAATGTCCTGTTAAGAGCCGACCTCCTCTGTTACCATTTTGTCACGAACTAGTCCGAGTTAGCCTGAACCGGTCACCCGATCCAGCCCACGACATGTCCCTAAAGGCGTTCCTGATCCTCCTGGGATGGAGAAAAGCACCAAGAGATTCAATAGAGTGCACAAGGGAATGATTTTTCCCATATATGAACAATCAAACAAATAGCAGAAAGAAATGGACAACCCAAAATAAATTTATATAAAAATTGGACTGAACATTATTTTTACAAGAAACAGAAATTACAACTACGAAAACAAATCAAATGACCAAACTTGATAACAAAATAACTCCATGTGACCCCTCTGGTAACTCTCCAACAAAATGATTACACATCGCCCAAGGTAATAGAACTCAAGTTGAAACCTGTACAAGGGATAAAAACAGAAGAAGACTATAGGTGTGAGTATTAAAACTCAGTAGGTTAGCCCGATATTCTAATCCCAATGCACATTTCATTAAAATAAAAGAAACATCAATTTATAGTTTAAAATTCATGATATGAATGTATGGTTTTCAAATGAGGTTCCAAGCTAAAAAAATTTCCAGATGAAAACATGAATGTTTTATAAACAAGACTACAAGTAACAACTTTCAAAGTGGTGCAACTTCAAAATGAAAATTGCTTTCAAGAGGGCTGCATTAGAGAATTTTAACTTTTAAATAAATCACACACACTACTTAATTTACCAACCAAACACACCATATTCCGATGGTGAGTACAAAATATTCAATGAGCATAAGTCACGGGAACACCCCTTGGCACTAGTCAGTTGTGAGCCCCAGGTACCTTGTATCTCGGTGATAGTGACCATAATATATATCCATTATCGTGAACACGAGCCACTACTAGGGAGAATACCCATAAACTAGTGGTCCCCAAACATTATCCTCATCATAGTTTAGTTAGTTTTTTCATAATCAAACTTGCTACGTGAAACAGGGGCCAAACCCCACAGGATCACTAGCATACTAGTACACGTCCTCCCACCTAGATACCCGAGATTCCCTTTAGTGCTCAATCTAGTTACACATATTTTCAAATAAAAATTTCACATAACAAATCCATTCCAAAACCATAAACCCACAAATATCCCACAAACTTTCTTCTGATTTCTTTCATGAATCAACAAACCACTAAATATTTTCGTAAAACAATTTCAAAGAGTGTATTGAGGATTTGTACATAAAACTCATTAAAAAACTCTTTCAGTTATAAACACACTTCAAAAACATACAAAACTATATTTAGCAGACCTAAAGAAAATTATTAAAATAATTTCATGGACTATAAAACAATCCCAATTGCACAACTTGGTATATACAAGTAAAACACTCATTCTTGATTTTTTCGAATGGCCAAACAGGACTTTTAAATTTTCTCAAAACTAACATTTGAAAAAGTTATGAATTTCAATTTTATTAAGGAGTTTAATAAACTCTATTTACAGAATAAAACCACATTCATAAATCCCATAAAACCCTCAGGATACATATTCAAAATACAATCATTTTCATAACAATGTCAAACATGCCATTTTTCGAAAACTCAGGCCAAAACATGTTGTAAACAAAAACCAATTTATTTTTAAAACCAAATATAAATTTTAAATCCATAAAAGGATCCCAAAATATTTTTATACATTCTTCCAATGTATTTATAAATCCAAAAAAATAATTTTAAACTGCACTAGAAACATAAAAGCCAACCAGGCAATTTACTGATCACATGACATGCACTCTAAAAAAACAACTCATGTTAAGCTCCTAAAAAGGTATAAAACACCATTTTCATGCCATAAAGTAATTCAAGATACTGAGACATATTAAAAATACCATAAACCAAGTGCAAAATCTCATGGAATAATTTATCAAACTAGAGGAGTTCACATTTATACCAAAACAACTATATTTTTTACAAAATAAGTCATAAAACATAATTTGCACAAAAAACCATTAGAACCAAAGTCTCACAGCAGCACATATTATATAAATAAGGTTATAACAGAATTAAAATGATGAAACTTAAATGATAAATGTTTTTTCAAGGGATATCCTACCTCAAATCCTTGGCGTAATAGAAACGCACACCCGAAATCACCCGTCGCGGGTTTATAAACCCTAAAACTATGAAGGGAAGACCTAAATGAATATAAATTCCATCAAAAACCATGGTATAACAGAACCCTAGGTCTATCAATACTCAGGGAGATTATAAAACCATGAAAAATTGAAAGGAGGAAGAACAAGGAGGATAAAGGAGATGGAATCTCACCTTCACCACTAGAAAACATTTTGTATTCCATTAGATCTTCACCCCTAGAGAAAAGGGAATGGGAATAAACATCTTGGAGAGTCTCCTATGGTGTGTAAGAACCAGGTAAAGAAGAGTTTTTTTTAGAAAGATCACTAATTTAATGAGTTATGTATAAAACTATTTACCTTATCAATTCTGGGTTATTTGAGGTATCCAGAGAACTTTCTCCCTAATACGCGACCCATATGAGCTGCAAAGAGGGTAAATCGATTCTGAGGGTGAAGATAGTGTTATTGGTGTCTAGGATGAGGTGTAATCACCGAAAAATATTAAAAAACATAAAATATATAAAAGAAACGAATTATTTTTTTAAAAAATAGGAAATGGGCACCTGGGCTGGCCCAATACCGAAATTAGTAACCCCAATTCACCATGATTATGAATTTCTATGGGGTAAAAAAGGATAAGGAAGTTTTAATATATCATTATAAGACAATTGGGAAGTTTAATGGGTGAAAAAAGAAAAAAAGAGTTATAAAAGAAACAAATTCGGTTTTTAAAACTAGAAATGGGCTCACGGTTGGCTTGAATCATGAAGTAACCACCCTTTCTTCAAAAAATCCTAAACAACCAAGGGGGAACCCAAATTAGGGTGATTAGATATATATGAAACTTAAAAACTAAAGATTTATCTTACCAAATACCCATGAAAATGATCGAGATTTTCAATGGACCAAATCCAAACAATGAAAAAAAAAACGGCTGTGACAGTGGTGGTATACTTGTAACAAGTAATTTTATTAGATGATAAGAATTTAATAAGACAAAATTTATGAAATGATTTATTATATATGATTGGTTATTCCTCTTGGGTAATATAATCCCACTAATGGTGAGTTTGTAACACCCACATTGTTGGGTTTAGGTAGAACCGACCAATGTTATTTTCTAATAGAGTGGAATTGAGAATAAAAAATAATTTTTATAATTATAATTTGTAGAAATAGGTTTTATGAATTTTATAATTTTTTATAAATTTTTTTAGAGATTAAAATATAGGTATAAACACATGAAAAAAAATCTTGAGTGTTTTAAAATTAAAATGATTTTTGATCTAGAAATATGAAACCATTACACTCATTGTGCAGTACCACTGGGTATATAGGGTCCAAAAAATGGCGATGAACTTATTTTTTAAATTCTAGTGGATATTTTACCTATTATAAATCATTATTGGGATATAAAGTGGTTGTTAGAGGTCCATTGGGAACTATATGGTTCTCATGTTCTATTTTTAAGGGGGGAGTGTAATTACATGTTTAAGAAAATCCCAATATATGTTTATTTAAATTAATCAAATAATTATATTTTAAGTAGTTGAGACTAAAAATTTAAATTGATGAAGTTACTATAGGTTGTAGTTTTCATCTAGATATGAATGTTGAGAGCATGTTGGAGTGTATATTATTATTGTGTGGTGTTTATTTGTCAACACATAAATCATGTTCAAACCCAATGTGATGATTTTATATATATTTTAAAAGGAAATCAATTTCATTAATTTATGAATATAGTTACATTATCTATAACATAGTTGGATGTTTTTTTGAGTTGTTTGAAAAAGGATGAACTTGGGTGGATGAGGATATAGTTTGAAATAAATTATGTTCTGAAATTCCAAACCAAAAAAATACATGGTCACTTGGCTACTTCTTCGTATATTGGGTTGTTCATGTGGTTAATCCTTATGTATATTTAGAATGATAGGAATATTCGATTGGTTTTTCGGGACTTTGTTTCTCATGTTTAGGTGGACAAGAAAAAATGATTATATTTTTCATGCGGTTGGTCTTTAATTTGTTCACAAGGTCTATTATCACAAAACAAATGGGCATGGTCGATTGTGTTGTTCCTGATGTCTATACTCATGGTCAGCGAAACATGCACAATCATTCATGTGGTTGATACATAAGGTTTATTTACTAAATATTTTTTCAACCATGTGGTTAGTTTATAGTACATGAGGTGAGTTGATTATTCATATAGTCGATCTATATAGTAATAATTGTTTTCATGTGGTCACTTGTATGATTGCTTTGGTCGATCCATTAATATTTGGTTTACAAATTCAATCATGTAGATAGAGAATTTATGTTAGGAATCTTCATAAAAAATAGGACTTCTAAAAATATTAATAATTGAAGAGAAGATTAAGGATATTATTTCTATAATGTATTCAATTTATGATGTACTAAAAAATTTAGTGTGATACACTATTTTAATTATTTAGGGATGATATTTATCTATAGAAATCAGAGATGAAAATAAATATCAAGATATGTTTCAATGAATTATACATTCTAAAGAATGGGTTTATCCTGATAATTCTATAATATGTTCTGTAATGAAAACAATTATCCTGATAGTTCTTATAGTTATTTGGGAAGAAATTTTTAAGGAAAAATAATGAGATCTTATTGGAACCCATGATTTTTATACATATACATCACACCATATTTATAGAATATACAATATGTTACACAAATACACACCCAAGGACTATATTCATTTAATGGCTCTGAAAAAACAGAAACAAATACAATAGTCCACAAGTGTACTACATCATCTCCCACAACGTTTTTCATAACTATTACCCTTCTTAGATACAACATTCATAATGCATATCTTCATAACCTGGTGAAAGGAAACATAGAAAAGGGTGAGCTCAGATTATCAGTGAGGTTAAACAAGGTACATAAATAAGAATAATAATGAGAATAAGGGTATGAGAACATCAACATAACAATACAAATCATATCATGCATATGAAAGATCACAATCATGAGTCATGGAATACATATTTAATATTCATAAGACATGAATCATAAGATAATCAAATATCATGTTCTATAAGAGAATAACATAATCATAAATCATGTATTTTTTGAAAAAAAATAAATATATAAAATGATTTCCATAGTTGTCAAGGATCACTTCCAATTATATCTTAGTGGAATGAGTTCACTCTCCAAACCATGTTAGTAGTCACGGTTCGCTCCTAAGACCATATTAGTGGAAAACTGCTTTACTGAACTTAGTTCCCTCCCCATTCCAGCAATGCATATCTCATGAGATATAAATCATTACCCAATGCATTGGAGGGTGATACAAGTAATACCAATCACATAATAAAATAATACATATGTGTTCTATAAGACCATAAAAATTCATCATATCATAATCCATGAAATGAAATTAGTATCATAAAGTTTTTATCATATTTTAACTTATGAAAAAGAAACTGGTTTCATAATAATTTCATTATAGTATAATCCATGAAGAGTTATGGGTTTCATAAGAATATAACTCATAGAAGAGAAAAATGTTCTATAAACATCATTCCATCAAAATATAAACCATTCAGAGAAAGAATGTGAATGGTACCCTTGGATAATATCCCTAGTAATGCATTAGTAACACCAATAGATGTCATCATAGATGGAAAATATTTTTGAAATATCATTCAAAACATTTCTCGAGGAAAATATTCTTTATAATGAGAAAAAATTTAATGTATAATTTTTTTTGAAAAACATTATCTTTTAAAATAAATTTGAAAATATCATAAGGAATATTTTAATTAATTATTGGTCCTAACATTATAAAAAACTATTTGTGTTGTACATTAAAAAAAGATGCTTCCTTTTATATTTTTTAAAAAATAAAAATGTGGGAATTATTTTAGGAAAAAACTCAAAGTTTCATTTCAAAATATTTTTAAAAGTAAAACATGGGTAATAATGCCTTTAAAAAATATAATATAATAATTTTATTTATTTATTTAGAAAACATGTTTTTGATGGAAAATAGATTTCTGACCGAATTGAGAAATAAAGTCGAATTTTCATAAAAACATTTTTCTAATAATCTTAAGTAAAAAGAGGGAAAATTGGAACTATTAAATGAAGGTGTCATGAATAACCATAGGGGAAGATATTTTTTTGATAATTCATAATATATTTCATATTTAGAATCATAATCATAATCAATCTCGATAAATAATGAGATTGTAGCAATAAAATATTACCACTTCGATAACATTGAATCATAATACCAATGAAAAAATAATATTAAATGATGATTATATTATCACTAAAACAATTAGATTCAGGATATAACATGTAAAAGGGGAATTGAAGACACCACATCAATTAATATATGTGCATAAAATAACAAGTTTCTCAATGAAAGAAAATTGAGACAAATTCCTTTAATGATTTTGTAAGTTTTGAACAGTAAACACCATGAAAGTGGGATCCAAAAATGAATATAAAAATCCCAAAAAATATCAATATAAGATTAAAAACATACATTAATGGGAATTATTAACACCACATAATAGAAATAAGTGACAAACATGGTTTGTGTTCTTGAAAAATAAAAGTGAGATGGAAATCTCTTACATTAAGTATTTTCATTTGTTATACACATTAATTTAAAAATTATAACAAAACATAAATTTTTTATACATATATTACATATACATATTCATTAATATCATACCATATCTGATCATATTATGTCCTTTATTACACATTTATAAAAAAATCAATCTTATATTTACGATTGGAGTAATAACCGCTTTGTTTTTCATATATGTTTTGAATTATTTTATTTTTGGTCATATTAAATTAATAAAAATTTAATTGTCTCAAAAAATAAAAATATTATATTAATATCATATTTATATATATATTCTATATATTTTTATTTATAATAATCTATAAAAGATAACAATAGAAATCGAAATACGACATTCATTGAGATGGTTCACATGCACTCTATTTCCATTTTCATGTCGGATTTATAGAAAGATAAGTATATGAGATATTATCATTATAGAATATTTTTTAATTCATATATTTCAAATATATTTATTAATACTATATTTAATAAAATCTATGTAAAGTGTGAATGAATCACAGCACTTCATGAGGCAGTAGTCTGTCGTACACATGAACGATGTTTTCATAGTCACACAAAATGGAAAGAATGAAGGTATGTTAGGTATAACATTTACAGAATCCTCAAAACATCATAAAAATTATAAATATCAAATATAAACAAGAAATAATTTATTATTATCACCCTTTAATGTTTGTAATAGAATAACGAACAACATCGGGTCACGAGCCACTAGTTCGCTGTACACACGAATGATGATTTAATATTCCATTTAATGGAAGTGTGTGAAGTATTTGGTATTAAAAATAATGTAAAACAATGGCAATATACATAATATTCTGAGAATATGATATAATAATTACATAAAAATAATTAAATTGGTGTGAGGAAGAAATAAAAACCTGTTTATTAACAAACATTAACTATTCTTCTCGTATGTCCTTTTGGTTGGTACCAAAGGACTCCATTGGTTGGATTTATGCTCAAATATAGTCATCTATGTTGAATTTAGAGAAGTTTAGAAGAGATTTATATAGTTATTGGACGAGAAACTTGGCTTCATAGATGTCAAGGTAGGGGGAGAGGTAGTGACCTTTTATAAGGGAGGTGAGTGGAAAACTTGTAAAGGCCATGAATTAAACACTATTAAGATGTCTCCCTTACCTAATATTCCTAAAATAAGAAAAAAAATAAAATAAAAGTGGCTATATGGTTTAAATAAGACCACAAAATAGGTTTTGGAATGTTTCAAATTAATGTTAACATTATGCTTAATGTGCAGTCCCTCGACAAATTCATTTTTCTGTTAATCACCATGAATAGTTATAAATGTATTCACTAATAAATTTTGTGAAAAATTATTTTGGAGTAATTAAAAATTAAAAATTATTCTTATTAACAATATTTAATCCATTTTTCAAAATTCAACCCATATATGATGTACATGATAATTTAATATTTATCCCATAGATGAGATTAAGAAACGAGTTTTCAAAGTTAAAATATTAAAAAGTTGGAAAAGTTTCTATATCTAATTTAAATGTATAATATGACATATATTTTATTTATTGATTTATAATTTAACTAATTTTAATTTAAAACTACTTTGAGATATAATTTGACTATATAAAAAAATTATAAGAGAAGGATGTGTTCAATTAGAATTCACTATTTGCCCTTATTCCTCAAAAAATGAAATATTTCATAAAAAATATAAAAATTGACCCTCTGATTGTTTAGACATTATAAACTCAAAAATAAAGATTATTTTATCAAATAATATTTCTTTAAGTGTGAAAATTTAATTTTATTAATATTTACTGAAATAGATAAAAAGTAGTTCCTTTGAAAATATAATAATTTTAAAACACATATAGAACTTTTTAAAAATTAAAATTTCATTATAAAAAAGTTTTATTTATATAAAACAATTATAAATCACATTTAAAATTATGTTATACCAATTAATATTAAAAAAATTTAATTTCTTGGTTATAACTATCTTATTTAAATGATTATATCAAAAAAATATTGTTTCGTAGAAACCCGGTGTTGCATGTAATTCATGTTAAACCTATTGTTGGGTGTAGCACAAAATTAACATGGTTTATTTTGAAATTAAATACATAAAATAAATTTAAATGATTTTTTCTATAAAAAATGGGGTGATTCATTCTACACCAATAAAAATAAATTCATCTCTCGAAAATTTTTACTCTGATACAAGAAATTAGGTTTCATCTAACTCATCATATCCTCTTATTCCAATGTTTTTTTATATGACTGGTGGTTTCACCACACAACTTTTCTAATGTCTGTGGTCTTGTTTCATAGATATTTCTCTATATTATCCATAATATCGACTATTTTTTCATCATAATAATGAAATTTGTTTAGTGATATGACCTCTATGTTCAGTATATATGAAGGGTTGTGTATGTACTTCCTTAAGAAAAATACATGAAACACATCACGAAATTAAGATAAATTTTTTGGAAAAACCAAGTAATAATAAATCTTCCTTATATGATCAAAAATATTTAATGGGACAATATATTTAAGGCACAACTTCCCTTTTTATTTGAATCTCATAACCTTCTTCTAGGGAGAGATTCGTTGAAACACATTCTCACTAACGTCAAATTCTGGATCATACTGGAGATTATTAGCATAAATTTTCATCCTATATTGTGCTACCATGATGCATTGTTAAATAGATGAAACCTTATATTTCATTTCCTTAGACATCTCAGTAACGAAAAGATTTATTTCACCAACTTCATTCCAACATGTTAGATCATTACATTTTTTCAAAGAGAGGGCTTTATAAGGATCCATCTGAATTCTCGAGTGGAAGCTATTGTTGTATGAAAACTCTAATAGAGGAAGGTGTTAATCCCTACCAACTTTGAAATAAAAAACATGATATCAAACCATCATCTAGGGTTTTAATTTTTCTTTCATCCTAACTATATATTTGAGTATGATATAAAGTGTTGAAACACAACTTTTTATCAATATCATTATGAAGACTTCACTAGAACATTGAGGTAATCCTCATATCCTGGTTAGATACAATTGAATTTGGTAATCCATTCAACCTTAACACTTCCTTAATTTTTATCCTACAATTCTATTCCATGTTGAATAATTCTTTTTTTGTGATAAATTTCGAAAATTTAGTATGGTGATAAACTACCACCCATATAAAATTAAACCCTTTAGGTGTTATAGGGGGTAATAAAAAAACATACAGGATGGTTTTTTCTTTTTCATTTTTGGTATGGGTAATTATTGTAACATCCCATTAGAATATTTTATTTCAAAAATAACTTACTATAATACCAAGAACCGATATTCAAACTCTACGATATCTCTCTTAATACCATCACACTAGAATTATTCTTTCAAATGTATAAATATATTCATACGTCCAAGATGAATAGAGAATGTAGAACTGTGAGATTTTTCTAATAGTTTCCTCTTTAAATCTGGTATAGATGGAATACATACACAGTTCTTTAGTCTTATCATTCCATTGTGATCATGGTTAGACTCAGGTACATTACTAACCTCATTTTGGAACAATATATCTTTATTCTAAAATTATCTGATCTTCCCATATATAGATGATTGAACATTCAATTGATCAACATAATATTTTCCCCTTCTATTTGGATTTATAGATTGTCTTTTGAAAATCCCTTAATATTTCCTATTTTTTTATCCTCATCATAGATAATCTAGTATGTCCCTTTTGAATCGAAGCACCATCCACCTTGTTCACTTTCCATGGGATGTAATGTTTTGGGAAGACATAATAATTTATCAGATCCAAGCATCTTCTTTATTTCATGTTGAAATAATTCTGTGGGGATATATAATTTAATTTTTTTTATTAGTATATATATCAAACTTTTCTCTATAAATGTAGTGCCTCCATATCTATAATGAAAAAATTAACACTGCAAACTCTAAATCTTGATATGGGTAATGTTTCTCATGAGTCTTCAATTATCACAATGAATAAGCTATAACCATGTTATTCTAAACATAAAAACTTCCTAATACCTTCTTGGATGAATCATAATCTATTATATACACTTCTCTACTAAAGGTTATTTTAATCACATGTACACTGGATAACCTTGTTTTTAGTTCCTTTAATCTTTCATCACATTCATCTTCCCAACGGAACATGTCTCCCTTCTAAGTTAACATGTATAAAATTAGATAGTCATGAAACAAATATCCAAAATCCATTGATAATATCCAGATAAACCAAGAAAACAACATATCTCAATCACCATGGTTCATTTACGTCAACATTAAATAACCTCCTTCATTGATGGGTTTATAGATATAACCTCGTTTTGAGATTAAATGACCCAAGAATGAAACCCTTTGTATAAATAATTCTCACATTGTAATTTTTTGTATCCAATTTCTCCTTTTATAAGTACTTTAGTTCAATTATCAAGTTATCTTATTGCTCTTACTATCCCAATGTGTAGATAAGAATATCATTAGTAAATAACAAGACAAAATAATCAATGTAATATCTAAATACTATTCATTAAATCCATAATGATAATAGAGTAATTAGAAATACCAAAAGGCATCAATATAAATTCATATCTTCCATACCTTTTATGGATTTCCATCATGGCTATATCATCCTTTTAACATTCATTTGATGAAATCCAGAATGAATTTAAATCTTGGAAAAGTATTGTGATCCATTCACTTGATCAAACTAGTCATCAATAGAGGAAAAATAATACATTTTCTTTCTTATGATATTGTTAAACTCAAAATAATAAATGCAGAGTCTCATTGATCCATATTTATTCTTAATAAATAGAAAAACTGACCCCATGGTAACACACTTGGATGAATGATTCATTTTCATGATTGTCCTAGTGTTTTTTTTATAATTCCTACACTCAATCAATACCATTCTATAGGGAGTTTTGAAATTGGTGTGGTATTAGGTATGAGTCCTATGGACAAAAAACTTAATGTTTTGGTGGAAGAATAAGAAATTATTATATAAAGACTTCCATAAACTCTCTAATAATAGTAATATCATCGATATCATGTTTTTCAAAAAAAATTATGATAAAAACCTATTCTGAATGGGAATTAAGACCCATACCCTGGATTTAATCACCACCATAATTTCAAAATTATCAACACACTGATAGATGATCATATAATGGTTTATAATTTCAATTTTAACTTATTTTACTTGATATTTGAAGTGGTATTTTTGAGTAGAAAAATAACAAATTCCTAGAATGAAATCAAATTCAACTAAATAAAAAATGAAAATATTCCAAGAAGTATATTCCCACAAACACAAATATAAGAAGAATCATAAACATGAGATTCAATAATTATACCATTTTGGGCTTTCATTTCTAATTCTACATCTAATCATTTTAGTGGAATCTTGATACCAATAGAAAATTTATTAGATATCAAATAATGGGTAGAACTAAATTCACATAAGACATTATCAGTTATAGAGTGAATTGTATGATTAACTTTCACTTAATGGTGATCACTATCCTCATCATAAATAGTGTTCACATGAGATTTCCACCTGTCACTTAGCATAAGAGGTTATTGGTATCGATAACCATCATAGAACCTCATGTTTTTGAATTGGATAGCATAATGAACAGTATCCTTATACCTTAATAACCATTGTGCGGGGGGTTCATTTAGTGAATCATTCTCACAATTTTCATCATTAGATAACTTCTTTCTACCACTACGGAAGTAAATTTCCCAATGACAATTCTTACAACAATTAAAAAATTTTATAATCCCATTAATAAAATATAGTCCATGATTTATTCCACACATTTACCATAATTTAAAACGCATGTTATTCTCCTGATGGTTCATACATTTCCCTTTGACACCCCTTTCATTTTCATTCGAAAAACATTAGATTGATATGTAACTCTATCCTCAATTTCCACCTTAATAGAATCTAAAAAAATTTCTTCATAGATAATATAGTATAATATAAATAACACGAATCAGGTAATTGGATTTAAGAAACTAAATAATAGATCAACCATAATTTCATGTTAGGTGATAATTTAATATGTGTATATCACATATCTTGTAAAATTATCCTCATAAGTACCAACATATTCATTATCCCTTTTCCTTAACACAAATATCTCCTTATCTGTATTCATATAAATAAAACAAATAAAGTAATTAATGGATAATATTTTTTTTAAATTATACTAATCCATGGAGTCGATTTCATCTTGCTTCCCTATATTCTTCATTAGATTCCACTACGGTTCCACTTTACCTTCTAAGCAATAATAATCCAGAATGAATTTCTAATGTTATGAACACTAGAGAATGGAAAATATATTTCCATGGATGCTAATAAATTTTTGATAAACTATTGTATATTAATACCCTCCAAAAAAGGTGTTCATTATACCATGATTGACTCAATATAACATTTACCTTCATTTTATCCTTTTTAAGCTCTTCATAATTCATATCTTCAGAATGATTAGTGAGCATAGTGATGAGAATTTTTATTCAACCTCCCATAAAATATTTATTCATAGAAGTAAAATCATTTCATTTTCCATTTCACTCATCATTAATGTGGTTCCTTTGGGTTCCAACCGTTGAATAAAACAAAAATAATAGTATAAGAAACAATAATCATAGTGGTGAACCACATTATTATGAAACATTACTTATATGCTATCTAAATTCTAAAACTATATTCCTTAATATATTCCACCTTAGGTTTATCCGAGGCCATTTATAGTCATAATCAATTTAGTATGTTTTGATGGTTTATAAAAACTTTTTGAATTCCCAAATCACATCACCTAGAAGTTTTAAACTAGGTGTGTAGAAATTCCGATTGTCGTGCACCATTTCTAAATCGATTCTATCTTAATATGTGGTTTTTGGGGATGTTAACCCTCTGTACATCTATTCCATAGCTACATCCAATTGTAGAATCCATCTGGGGATGAAATTTCCTAGAAATAACTCACTATATCCTTCACCACAATTCAAAGATACGTTCCTTTATTTTAATAAATATCTTTAGATTTATCCATACACATTCCCTTAAGTATCTAACTATGGTTTTCTCGCATCCTAGTTTCAAAATGTTAAGTAATTTTTTTCTCAAATACCAACTATAGAGACTCACACTTTTCATACATATACATGAAATAATATCTATAAGATATTCAATACATTACAAAAACATACACCCAAATATTATATTAGTTTAGTGCCTTTAGAAACATGTAAACACACATATTGGTCCATAAGTGAACTACATCATTCCACACTAAGTCCTTTCTAACTATCACCTTTATTAGAAACATATTACATAATACATATCTTCATATCTTAGGTAAAAGAAACATAATAAAGGGTGAGCTAAGATGCTCATTAAGGGTAAAAAAGAGAGATACATATGCATAATCATGAGTATAATGGTATGTGAACATGAGAATATCTTTCGAAGATCACATGCCACAAATAAAAGATCATAATTAAGAGTAGTGTCATATATATTGGTAGTTTATAAGACATGTATCATACTATAATTAAATATCATGTGCCTTAAGATCATAATATAAGAATAATGGATGGATTTGTGTAAAAAATATAAACGTATAAAATTATTTCCATGGTAGTAAATGCCCACTTTCAAGGCTATTTTAGTGTAATGAGTTCACTTCCCAAATCATCTTAGTAGTCAAGGGACACTCCCAATACCATCATAGAGTACAAAACCCTCTAAAAAATAAGATTCACTCCCCATTACATTCATTTCTATCTCAGGGGATATAAATGTTTACACAATGCATTAGAGAGAGATATAGGTCCCGAATGACATATAATGATATCCTATATATGTGATCCACAAAATATTTACAATTAATCAAATCAAAAACCCTTTAATGAAATGGGCATCCTAAAACTTTCATCATATCTTAACCTGTGAAATATTTAAAGGTTTCATAATCATTTCATAATAGTATAATCTTTGAAAAGAAGTGGATAACATTAGTATATTACACATGAAAAAATGGGTTTTATAAAAATCATTCCAGAGAATGATAAACCATTCATAGAAAGAGTATGAATTGTACCTTTGGATAATATCCCTAGAAAGGCATTATTAACACCAATATATGTCATCTTAGATAGAAAATACATTTAAAATATCATTTGAAACATTTTTTTGGGAAATATCCTTTCTGGTTTGAAAAAAAAAGTAATACATATTTTTTTTGAAATCATGTTTCATTAAATATAAATTTGAAAAATTAATAAGGAAACTGAGTATTAATCAACGTACATGATATTATTTTTTTTTTAATTCTGAATATACATAAATAATGGTTCATTAAAAAAATTCAGTAAATCCATATTATCATTGTTTTGGAAAAGGATACAAATATTCCATTCAATTTTTTTAAAAAAAATTAAAAAATGTGCAATAATTTATTTTAAAAAACAAAAATATATTAATAAAAAGTTTTTAAAAATATTTTTAGTAAACATGGTTTTTAAATAAAAAACATTTTCGACTGAAAATAGAAATAAATCATATTTTAAAAAAAACTTATTAATATTTGTAAGTTAAATAGTGAGAAATATGGTTAAATTAATTAATGATATAATGAATAACTATATTAAAATAAAATTTATTATAATTTTTGAGATATTTCATCAATATAATAATAATTATAAACAATCTCGATAAATGATAAGATTGTAGCAATACACTCTTACAACTTTGGTAACTTTTATCATAATCCCCATCAAATAATAACATTAAAAGAATCATAAATTATCATGAAAATAATTAAATTCATTATAAAACATTTTAAAGGGTTTGAACATACACATTGTAAAATAATATAGGAGCATAACATAACATTTTTCAGAAAGAAGGCAAATTGAGGAAAAATTATCTTACTAATTTGGTAACTTTTGAACCATAAAACCCATGAAATAGAGATCCTTAAATGAATATTTATATACCACTAATTATAAGTATAAGTATCAAAAAAAATATTTATTTTCAGTATAAACACCCCATACTATAAATAGGTGATGAACATGGATTGTGATTAATTTAAAATAAATGTGAAAAAAAATCCATTACCTTAAGTCTTGACTTCTGTTGTACTCATTAAATTCCCAGGTATAATAAATATAATTTTTTATACATATATTAGACAACAATATTCATTTATATCATACCACATGTTATTTTATTATTACCTTTAATTAACTATTTATTAACAATTCCATGTTAAAGTTATGTTTCAGGTAATAACCGCTTTGTTTTTCATATATGTTTTGATTTTTTATATCTTTGATCCTATTACATTAATAACGATTTATTTATATAAATAATTATAAAAATTATAAAAATATAATATATATAAGAAATATCTATGTATTTATAATAATCTATAAAAGATAGAAGTAGAAAATGAAATAGACCGTTTATGGAGATAGCAGGTCGTACACATGCATGCATGATATTACCATTTTATTATCAGATTGAAGGAAAGAAAATTACATGATATTTTATCATTAATTATTTATTTATAATTTAATATATATCAAATAATTTAATTAAACATATCATTATTAAATTCCATATAAAGTATGAATGAATCACATCACTTTTCATGGCTGTAGTCTGGCGTACACAAGAACGATGTTATTGCATTCCAAAAAATTGAATTCATAACAAGATGTGTGATATAAAAATAAAAGAATCATAATAAAATCATAAAAATATTAAATATCATATATAACCTATAAATAAACCTTTATTAATGACCTTTAATGGAGGTAATGGAAGAACTGTCAATGTCAGTTCATAAGGCGATTGTCTGGCGCACACACGAACGATGACTGGGTATCATATTTGATTGAAGTGTGAAACTTTTTAGGTTATAAATTTTACAAAGAAAAATTTAAACATATTTAAGATAATTTTGTTATTATATAATCATTATATAATTATAAATAATTATGTTTTATAAAGTGATAAAATAAAAATCTTAATTGATGAATGTTACATATTCATCAGGTATCACCTTTGGTTTGTACCAAAGAAATCCATCAGTTAGATTTCAACCCAATTTTATGAATATAGTAGGAGGCGATGGAATTTGAAAATATATTTGAATAGGTATTGGATGATACAAAGGGATTAATAAGTGTAATGATATGTGGAGAGGTGGTGATCTTTTATAAGGGATGTCAGTAGAAAACATGCAAATACCAAAGAGTAATCATTATTGGGAGGTAACCCTTTTCTAAAAATGTGATTAAAATAATGAACCAAATTAGAAAAAATATAATATATGGTAGAAATATTTCTATCCAATATGTTTTGTACAAGATTATAGGACATTTTTCCTTAAGGTTTACTGATTTTTGCTTAGTCATTATGATTAGTTTTAATGTGGTTTACTAATAACTTTGGTAAAAATTTATTTTGTCCATATTATAAATTATATATTTTTTTTATTCAAAATAAAGAATATATTTTTCAAAATTAAACCCATATAATTTGTAGAAATTATGTTAAAACTAGTCCTACAGACAGGATGAAATAATGAGTTTTTAATGTTAAAATTATCAAATGATTCAAATGTTTTAATATCTAATTTCAATGTGAAATTGATTCCAATTACCTAAATTACATTTATGGATGTATAATTGAATTAATTATACTTTAGAAAAAATTTAAAAAATATTTTATCTATATAAATAAATTAAATGAAAATAAGTTTTCAATTAAAATTCAATATTTTTAACAATTCATCTAAAAAATAAATATTTCACAAAAAAAAATAATCATTCTAAGATAATTTGAAAATTACTAATTAAAAATGATATTAATTCTATGAAAATAAATTTCTAAAAGTATTAATGTATAATATTAGTAGGGTTCACAAAATTAAATAAATGGTAGCTATTTCGGGAAAATAGTTTATTTGAAACATATAAAGATTATACCAAAAATTTTATATTTCATTATAAAATTTCATATTTATATAAAAACATTATAAATAATATTTAAAAATTATTTATTACTATTTATATTAAAATTTTTAACGACTAGGTAATAGCTATTTTGTTTAAATAATTATAATAATAAAATGTTGTTTTGTAGATACTTAGAGTTGTGGGTAATGCATGTTAAACCTGATGTTGCGTGTAATTCAGAAATAACATAGTGTAGTTTGGAATAAAATAATTCAAATAAATTTAACAGTTAATAAAACCCTATGTCTTACAAATATTTTGAGGATATTTATTCCACAAAATAATGAAGGCACGACTGTAGTTGGTTCATGTATGTATTAATATATTTATACAAATATGGAATGTATGTGATTTATTATAGAGGTAAGAGGATGAAATAAATGATTAAATAAAAAATGACTCAAGAGGTATGTATCATTTATTTTGAAGAAACATATTTATATAAAACTAAAAATATAATCCATGCATGAACTAATTTAAATACATGCATCATGGAGGAAATATATGTTCAATATTTTAATGACGTAAAATTCAATGATTATTTGGAAGTTATTACATATATTTATTAAATTTTTTATGAACAGAATCAATAGGATTTATGCAATACAAGATCTTGAGTCTATAATAGAATTCAAATTTGAATACCTGTAACTCTATTTTATAGTTGGCAGATCAGAATATAAATTGGGCACGTTAGAATATTATTTTATATGATATCTCATGAAAATAAATATTTATCTAAGAAGAAAAATTTGGTTTTCTCACATTCTATGAAAAATAGTTATAGCGAGAAGGATATGAATTTCATAGTAGAGTTTGAGTAAGAATAAGTCACTGCTACTATTTATATAATTCTATTAACTTTTTCACAATAGAGAGGTATGAAGCCACTGAAGTTGTTTCATTCTATGATAAAATTCTAAATTAAAGATAACTATTTATTCTTCAGAATAATAGAAGATATATAAGATCTCATCCCTCATAAAATATAATAGAGGAATTTTTTGGAGGACTCTATAGTTGTATTACCATTTAATTTTATTTTAATTTGTTTATGATACAGGAGTTATACATGATGCACACAAATAGTTAGGATACTTGTAAATAGAGATCTATATATTTTTTATTATCATAATTTTTTATAAAGTTTTTCTATTTGATCATGTGAAAATGGGTATTTTCATATCATTATAAGGACTATCTACTCACATTATAACGTCCCAGCCTTAAACATTACTTAATCTTGAGTTATTACAAGATTACACCTTGAGGATCTTTTCAGGTTTAGAGTTTTAGATAATTAGATCATAAAACATGCATTAAATTCCACATTTATACAAAGTGGTTACATAAAAGATAGTATTCATTTTTCAATTCAATGGAAACATATTTAAAATAAAACATGGATTCTTTCTTGACACTTCCTTAACACTATCATAATATCATGTACCTTTCCCTTGACCTATGAAAAACATTTCAAAAACTTGGGATGAGCATAAAAAGCTTAGTAAGGGATATAATAATATGGAAAGGAAACATGGGTACATATATACATAAGAATGAAATCATACTTTACCCATAAAACATAAGCACTTTAACATAACTCATAAAATCATGAATAAATCATAGAAATCATAATACATAAAGGTAACTTGAGGCATTCATAACATTCTTACATAGGGAGTAACCCTCTTGGTTACGTTTGAAATACCCATCACAGTATATTCCCTAAACTCTTTGGAAAAACCTTAACATTTCACTCCTTTGCATTACCCAATGCATTGGAGAGCTAAATCAGGCTCACCCGCCCTTAGTATATCACAGAACCGCCCGTCTTCATAATAATGCCCAAGAACCTCAACATAATCGTATCACATAAAACATGCATAAAGGAAACATAAAATTTCCACTTTTCAATCACAAGATATCAATAAAACACATTGATATAAAAACATTATGAAAACAATTTTCAGTACCAAAATAAAAGAAAAGTAAAACATGGTATTTATTTTTCTTTTAAAAAAAGGTATGGCTTGTAGAGGAAGTCGAAACTCAAATAATGGTCACGGCGGCGGAGAAGTCATTGTCGCCACATACGTACGACAAAAAAAATTCCCTTTTGTCTTTTAGTAAATGCTTCGTATAAAAAAGATTCCTTTTGAATAAACGTAAAAATCAAAGGGGTTTATACACCGTATAAAAGAAGGTTGTGTATAAAACAAAATATGCCTCAATGAAAGGAGATTGAGACGAAGTCCCATACCTCGGGTCTGACTTTACTCGATCGTTCTTTAACCTCCTGAATAATAAACTTGGGTTGTTTATACTTGCTTAAGAACCTTTTTAAAGTTCATTATTCCTTTTATATCACTTATTACCGTGTCATGAACACTATGTAATTATTTAAGTTATTAACGGTCGTTTTAATGATCATTAGTACTTGAGTCAAAATATACTCTTTATAATTACAAGTTTTTCATGTTTCCATTATATCCAGAATGGTATTCAAGATGTAGATATCATATATATCATATATATCCAGTAAATTAATGCATTTATAATATTATATTACATTTAGAGGTAAGAAATGAAATGCACCGTTCATGGAGACGGTAAGCCGTACGTACGCATGAACGCTGCTTCCATTTCTATTTCATATTTTATGAAATGGAATCATAATGATATAAAGGTATATTATAATTCCAGTGTAATATCATATATAATATCATAAATCCATCCTTTATACGTCCCACATATGGTATTAACGAATAAAATCACTTTGAGGGGGCGGTAGTCCGCACTTCCTTAAATGAAGATATTGCATTTACCTATAATGGAAACCATAAAGGTATGCCCAAAATGAAAAATACAGAAGATTAAGGAAAACATAAAAATATTATATATCATATATAAATATAGTTTCATCTTAATGGACACCTTTGAAGGTGTTAAAAGAATGTTGAACAATCATCATTTTGGGAGGCATAAATTCACCATCCACGGAAACAGTATGTTCTTTAACCATTAGATGTAGGTGTGTGTAAGTGTATCTCGAATCCTTCTTATAAAAAAATCCTAGTATATGTAAGATACTGGTGTTTTTATAAAATAAATGAATAAAAAGAGTTTAGGGGGTTGGAGAAGCAAAATAAAACAAAAGAACACAAGTGAAGACATTACCTTAAAATCGGGTAACTCCCTTTGGTTTGAGCTCAAAGGATTCCTTGGGAAGACTTCTTCCCAAAGTGAGGCTTCAAGGAGTAAGAGAGGTATGTGGAGAGACAAAATGGGTAGGGGTTGGCCGAGCCAAAGGCTTTGGAAGTGTGGGTAAGGAGGTAGAGGTGGGGGCCTTTTATAAGAGGAGAGGAGGGGCACTCTTGGAAAGTAAAGAAATGTTAATTTATTTTAAAATGAGTTTCGGATTCAAAAGGTCCCACATTGATATAATTCGAGGGTAAGGTGATAATGGTTCTAAATCCACCCATACAATAAGTTTTGGATAGGTGTAGGTTGTATATTTTACATTATATTTTCATTTTATTTAAATCCTTTATTAATGAGGTAATCGCTGCATCATCATGATGTCATAAATAATTTAATTTATTTAATGTCTAAAAATTATAAAAAAAACTATCATGATATAGGAACTCTTTTTAGCTTTCTAATGAATATTTATAGTCAAAAATATGACTTTTATAACCCCATTTAAAAAAAAAATTTAGTGAAACATCTCATGCTTGTGACATTTTTATTTTAACTTTAAATAAAAAGTTATTTATGTCATTTTAAAACCAAAGTCGCTCCATGGGGTCCCCAAGTTGACCCATGTCTTGTATTGGTCGGAAATGACACATCCAATAAGGGTAGGACATGTGTATAGGTATTTTCATTTTATTATAATATCATTTTTGTCTTAAATTGCACTAATTACCTCTAATCGCGATTAAAAACTTAAAAGTTACTATTCACCAAAAAATTATTTTAATCTCATTGAACCACATTTTCTTCTTAATGACAACCATGTATGTTGGATTTTTGAAAATCAAATCACAAAAGTGGAAAAGTTTCATTTAAATGAAAAATCAGTTTCATTAACTACCACTTAGTGGTTTCACTATTCTCAAAAAATTGAAGTTTTTCAGAAAAATACCAAAACTTCACCCTAAGATATATTTGATATTATGAATTCAAAAATGATGTCTATTTTACAAAAATAAAATCATATAAGTTACATTAATTAATTTAATAATTAATACCCGCTGTCATGCCAAATAGCGTGTTTTTATGAAACAATAAGTATCAAAAGATTGACACCAGTTTAAGTCCAATTTCAAAGTAAAATTGATTCTAAGGACCCCCATTGGATTAAATGGTAAATATATATTCTAATTTCACTTCAAAAACAATTCAAAAGATAATCTAATAATATAAATAAATTAGATTAAAAAGAGGTTTTGAATTAAAATACAACATTTTTCATTATTCATTAAAAAAATGAACTTTATTGGAAAAATACCAAAAATTCACACAAAGTAAATTTTGATGTCCCAATCATAAAGAATATGTTTATTTTGACAAAAATAGCATATAAAATTTTCAAAAGATAGATTTAAAAATGGTTTTCCATCAAAAGGCAGTAAAACAATCTTTTAAAAATATTAGTGTATTCCATGCTTAAGATTGGATTTATTCTCATTTTAAGCCTCTAAAAAACTATCTAATTCACTAATAGACATAGATAAAAATATATATTATTCATTACTTACGTGGGATGTTACATCCTTCACCCCTTTGGAAAATTGCATCCCCACAATTTATTTACTTATCAAATAAATGGGGGTAATTATCCCTCAGTGCATTTTCAGATTCCCATGTTGCCTCTTCCATCATGTGGTTTTTTCACAAAACCTTTACCTGATTAATCACCTTATTCCGTAACACTTTCTCCCTATAGTCAAGAATCTTGACCGGTTGATCCTCATAAGATAGGTTCTCTTCCAGCTGAACTACCTTTTGACTCAAAACATGAGATGGATCTAGCATGTACTTTCTCAGCATCGAAACATGAAAAACATTGTGTACCTGAGATAAACTCGGAGGTAAAGCCACTCGGTATGCAACTGATCCAACTCTCTCCATAATTTAATATGGTCCAATGAACCTTGGACTTATATTTCCTTTCTTATGAAATCGCATCACACATTTCCATGGTGAGACTTTGAGAAAAACATAATCACATACCTCAAAAGATAGATCCTTCCTCCTGTTGTCTGCATAACTCTTCTGCCTGCTCTGAGCTGTTCTCATGTGTTTTTGTATCAGCTGAACTTTTTCTTCCAACTCTTCTACCAATTCTGGTCCCATCATCTTTCTTTCACCCACTTCATCCCAAAAAGTTGGAGTTCGACACCGCTTCCCATATAACGCCTCAAATGGTGTCATCTGTATACTGGAATGAAAACTGTTATTATATGAAAATTCAACCAAAGAAAGATGTTGGTCCCAACTTCCCTGATAATCCATAGAGCAAGAACGTAGCATATCCTCCAATGTTTGAATTGTTCTTTCTGACTTCCCATCTGATTGAGGATGAAAACCCGTACTAAAATTTCATTCAGTACCCAACGACTTCTGAAGGCCTTTCCAAAAGTTAGAAGTGAACCTGGGACCATGGTCAGATACAATGGAGAGGGGAACTCCATGTAACCTGACTATCTCTTTAATATAGAAATGGGAAAGTTGATCTAGGGAAAAGTATGTCATATAGCAAGGAAATGAGCAGATTTAGTCAAGCGATCAACAATAACCCATATTGCATTATTACCTCGAGGGGTCTTCGGCAATCCCACAATGAAGTCCATGGATATATTCTCCCATTTCCACTCTGGCATTGGTAAAGGCTGAAGCATACCTTTCGGTAACTTCCACTCTACTTTAACCTATTGACTTGTCAAACAATTCACAGTAAAATCAGCAATATCTCTTTTCATTCCTTCCCACCGGTAATACTCCCGCAGATCTCTGTACATCTTAGTACTGCCTGGATGAACTAAAAATGGAGAACTATGAGCTTCACATAACAACTCTCCCTTCAACTGTTAATCACAAGTCACACACAATATCTTCCCAAATCTCGAAACGCAATCATTATCAATGTTGAATTCAGGCATCTTACCTTTCTGAACCATCAATACCTTTTTCTACAACTCACTGTCTTGCTTCTGTGCTTACTTGATTCTATCTGATAGAGAATATTTCATTGATACCTGAAACAAAACAGAAGAACATCCTGCACCAACAACTTCTATGCCAAAGTTCATCAAATCCTTAACCAAAGGATCATGTTCCAAACGCAGCATTGCTAATAAAGAATTACTTTTTCGACTCAAATCATTAGCCACTTTATTTTCTTTTCCCAGATGGTAATGAATTGTACAATCATAATCCTTGATTAATTCTAGCCATCTCCTCTGTCTCATGTTCAATTCTTTCTGAGTGAATATATACTTTACAATTTTGTGATCGGTATATATTTCACACTTTACTCTATAAAAATGATGCCTCCAAATTTTTAAAGCGAAAAAAAACAGCAGCTAATTCCAAATCATGTGTATGGTAATTTACCTCATGAGTTTTCAACTGTAGTGAAGCATAAGCAATTACCTGATCATTCCGCATTAGTACACAACCAAGTCCTTTCAATGAAGCATCACTGTAGATAAAAAACTCGCCATTCCTGGAAGGTAGTGCCAAAACTGGAGCATTCACCAATCTTCTTTTCAATTCCTAAAAACAATCATCACATTCTTTTGTCCAAATAAACTTATCACCCTTCCGAGTTAGCTTAGTCATTGGACTAGGTAACCATGAAAATTTTCTAACAAACCTTCGGTAATAGCCTGCCAAACAAAGGAAACTACGAATCTCTATTACATTTGTGGGTCTTGGCCATTCATCAACAACCTTTGTTTTTGCAGGATCAATGGTTATCCCATCTTTAGAAACAATGTGACCAAGGAAAGAAATTTGTTGCAACCAAAACTCACACTTTCTTAATTTCCCATACAATTTATTTTCTTTTAAGGATTGCAAAATAACCCTTAAATGTCTTTCATGCTCCTATTTACTTTTAGAAAACACCAAAATATC
This sequence comes from Viscum album, assembly GCA_963277665.1. Lineage (NCBI taxonomy): Eukaryota > Viridiplantae > Streptophyta > Magnoliopsida > Santalales > Viscaceae > Viscum > Viscum album. The sequence goes on along the minus strand of OY728150.1, from coordinate 1,871,799,593 downwards.
ATCAATGAAAACCACCACAAACTTATCCAAGAACTCATGGAAAATTCTATTCATTAAGTCCATGAATAAAGCTGGTGGATTGGTTAGCCCAAAAAGTATTAATACAAATTCAAAATGGCCATATCTTGTACGAAATGCAGTCTTCGGAATATCTGCTTCCTTTACCTTCAGCTGATGGTACCCCGATCTCAGGTCAATCTTTGAAAAAAAACTGAGCTCCCTCGAGCTGATCAAACAAATCATCAATATGAGGCAAAGGATATTTGTTCTTAACAGTGATGTTATTCAAGGCTCTATAATCAATGAAAAGTCTCATAGAACCATCTTTCTTTTTAATAAATAAAACAGGAGCACCCCATGGTGATGTGCTAGGTCAAATGAAACCTTTCCCTAATAAATCATGAAATTGCTCCTTCAACTCTAAAAGTTAAATTTGAGCCATTCAATAAGGGGGTTTTGAAATTGTCTTATCATCAGAAAGTAAGTCAACAGTAAATTCAACTTCCCGATCTAGTATTATTACAGGCAACTCATCCGGCAAAACATCAGGATACTCATTTACCACCGACACATCATTAATCTGAACAGTTCCCTTGTTTTCAACATTATGTGCAAGGTAACATTCATTTCCATCTTTTACAAGTTTCTCGGCCTCTTGATAAGTTATCAATAGTAAGGGTTCATTATTGTACACAAACTGAAAGTCTTTCTGAAAATAAACTTCTTTAGCTCTACAGTCAATCTTAGCATGGTAAATAGAGAGGCAATCCATACCCAGGATAACATCAAACTCTACTAGAAGTAGAACAATAAGGTTTGCAAGTAGGTTCTTTCCATAGATAAGGATAGGAAGATTCATATAAATTCTTCTTTCCACAACATTTCCCCCAGGTGTTTTTACCACAAGTTCAGGAGTCATTTCTTGAGATGGTATTCCCATTTTACTAGAAAAGGTTTCAGAGATGAAGGAATGTGTGGACCCTGAATCAAACAACACACTAGAATAATCTGAAAAAACAAACAAAGTACCTGATAAAACTTCATTTGATGGACCAAAATCTACTGAAGTAGTTGCAAAGGATTTCACCCCCCCTTTCTCCTTGTAGTCTAACTGCTTCCCATCACTCAAGCTCTTTGTCGGACACTCGTTTTCATAGTGACCCATCTCATTGCACTTAAAACATTTCACTAACTGTAAATCATGTTTGGACTTACCATCACCTTCATCTTTTTCAGTGCAATCACGAGCCTTATGTCCCATCTTACCACATCGGTATCACTTTCCAGAATTCAAAAGACATTCCCCAGCATGCCTTTTACCACATTTATCACAAACTGGAAACGTAGTTTTCTTACCATCAGACTTTTTTGAATAATTATTTCCTTTCTTCTACCACCTCGGTCTCTTCTTCTAGTGGTTGTTATAGAACACTTGATCATCAGAAAACTCCATTTCCACCTTCTCAGCACATCGAACAAGTTTTTCATAACTTTTAAACTCACAAAAAGCTAATTCCCTTCGATATTTTGGCTTTAATCCGGAGTAAAAATGATTGATTTTACTATCAAGGTCCCGGATACAATTTGGAGCATACCTTGCCAATCGAGTGAACCTCTCTTTATAGGCAGCCACTGAGCCTTCCTCTTGCCTCAATTCCAAGAATTGTTTTCCCATCCTAAGTCGAACAGCCTTAGGAAAATACTTCTCAAGAAACATACCTTTAAATCCATCCCAGTCGAGAGCATCAATCTCATCAGTATCCCTGATATTTTTAGCCATCGACCACCATTGACATGCCTCACCCTCCAAACGGTAAATAGAAAGACTAACCTTTTGATTGTCTAAACACCCCATGACATCGAAAATATTCTCCAGTGCTTTAATCCACCCTTCATCTAACACAGGGTCAAATGATCCACTGAATGATGGGGGATGTTGCCTCATGAAATGTTCCACCACTGACATGTTCCTCTGTGGTTGATCTGGCTGATCTCGTGCATGGATACCACCACCATTTATCTCTTGAGTCAACTGCGCCATTACTGCAACAAATTGTTCAGTTCCAATTCCGACCATCTCAGGATGCTAATTCGGAAGGTTAATTCCTTCTATATGCCTTTCTAGCACTGCTTCCCTGTTTCCTCTGCGGAAAACCATTCTGAACAAACATGTCTTAGATGAAGCAACGTGGTAATCTTCAAATTCTATATCATTTCAAAAAAAAATATTTTTGGATAATCATTTAATAGAATTATAACTCCTAATGTTATCTAAACCGACCACTGATACCAACTATAACGCCTCGGCCTTAAACATTACTTAATATTGAGTTATTACAAGATTACACCTTGAGGATCTTTTCAGGTTTATAGTTTTAGATAATTAGATCATAAAACATGCATTACATTCCACATTTAAATAAAGTGGTTACATAAAAGATAGTATTCATTTTCCCATCAATGGAAACATATTTAAAATAAAACATGGATTATTTCTTGACACTTCCTTGACACTATCATCATATCATGTACCTTTCCCTTGACCTGTGAAAAACATTTCAAAAATGTGGGATGATCATAAAAAGCTAAGTAAGGGATATAAAAATATGGAAAGGAAACATGGGTACATATATACATAAGAATGAAATCATACTTTACCCATAAAACATAAGCACATTAACATACCTCATAAAATCATGAATAAATCATATAAATCATAAGACATAAAGGTAACTTGAGGCATTCATAACATTCTTACATAGGGAGTAACCCTCTTGGTTACGTTTGGAATACCCATCACAGTATATTCCCTAAATATCTTTGGAGAAACCTTAACGTTTCACTCCTTCGTGTTACCCAATGCATTGGAGATCTATATCGGGCTCACCCGCCCTTAGTTTATCACGGAACCACCCATCTTCATAATAATGCCCAAGAACCTCAACATAATCGTATCACATAAAACATGAATAAAGGAAACATAACATTTCCACATTTCAATCAAAAGATATCAATAAAACACATTGATATAAAAACATTATGAAAACCATTTTCAGTACCAAAATTAAAGATAAGTAAAACATGGTATTTATATTTCATTTTAAAAAAGGTATGGCTTGTAGAGGAAGACGAAAGTCAAATAATGGTCACGGCGGCGGAGAAGTCGTTGTCGCCGCATACGTACGACAAAAACATTCCCTTTTGTGATTTAGTAAACACTTCGTATAAAAAATATTCCTTTTGAATAAACGTAAAAGTCAAAGGGGTTTATACACCGTATAAAAGAAGGTTGTGTATAAAACAAAATATGCCTCAATGAAAGGAGTTTGAGACGAAGTCCCATACCTCGGGTCCGACTTGACTTGATCATTCTTTAACCTCCTTAATAATAAACATGAGTTAATTTCTACTTGCTTAAGAACCTTTTTCAAGTTCATTATTCCTTTTATACCACTTATTACCATTTCATGAGCACTATGTAATTATTTACGTTATTAACGGTCGTTTTAACGATCATTGGTACTTGAGTAAAAAATAAACTCTTTTTAATTACAAGTTGTTCATGTATCCATTATATCCATAATGGTATTCATGATGTAGATATCATATATGTCATATATATCCAGAAAATTCATGCATTTATAATATTATATTACATTTAGAGGTAAGAAATGTAATGCACCGTTCATGGAGACGGTAAGTCGTACATACACATGAACGCTGCTTCCATTTCTATTTCGTATTTTATGAAATGGAATCATAATGATATAAAGGTATATTATAATTCTAGTTTAATATCATATATAATATCATAACTCCATCCTTTATACGTCCCACATATGGTATTAACGAATCAAATCACTTTGAGGGGGCGGTAGTCCGCACTTCCTTAAATGTAGATATCGCATTTACCCATAATGGAAACCATAAAGGTATGCCCAAAATGAAAAATACAGAAGATTAAGGAAAACATAAAAATATCATATATCATATATTAATATATTGTCATCTTCATGGACACCTTTGAAGGTGTTAAAAGAATGTTGAACAATCATCGTTTCGGGAGGCAGAAATTCGCCATCCACAGAAACAGTTTTTTCTTTAACCATTAGATGCAGGTGTGTGTAAGTGTATCTTGAATAATTCTTATAAACACATCATAGTATATGGAATATACTGGTGTTGTTACAAAATAAATGAATAAAAAGATTTTAGGGGGTTGGAGAAGCAAAATAAAACAAAATAACACAAGTGAAGACATTACCTTAAAATCGGGTAACTCCCTTTGGTTTGAGATCAAAGGCTTCCTTGGGAAGACTTCTTCCCAAAGTGAGGCTTCAAGGAGTAATAGAGGGAAGTGGAGAGACAAAATGAGTATGGTTTGGACGAGCCAAAGGCATTGGAAGTGTGGGTAAGGAGGTAGAGGTGGGGGCCTTTTATAAGAGGAGAGGAGGGGCACTCTTGGAATGTAAAGAAATGTTACTTTATTTTAAAATGATTTTCGGATTCAAAAGGTCCCACATTGATATAATTCGAGCGTAAGGTGATAAGGGTTCGAAATACACCCATACAATAGGTTTTGTACATGTTTAGGTCATAGATTTTACATTATCTTTTCATTTTATTTAAATCCTTTATTAATGAGGCAATCGATGCATCATCATGATGTCATAAATAATTTAATTTATATAATGTCTAAAAATTATAAAATAAATATCATGATGTATTAAATCGTTTTAGTTTTCTAATGAATATTTATAGTAAAAAATATGACTTGTATAACCCCATTTAAAAATTGTTTTAGTGAAACATTTCATGCTTGTGAAATGTTTATTTTAACTTTAAATAAAAAGTTATTTATGTCATTTTCCAACCAAAGTGGCTCCATGGGGTCCCCAAGTTAACCCATGAATTTTTTTGGTCGGCCATGACACATAAAATAAGGGTAGGACATGTGTCTAGGTATTTTCATTCTATTATAATATCATTTTTGTCTTAAATTGCACTAATTACCACTAATCGCGATTAAAAACTTAAAAGTTACTATTCACCAAAAAATTATTTTAATCTCATTGAACCACATTTTACTTCTTAATGACAACCATGTATGTCAGATTTTTGAAAATCAAATCACAGAAGTGGCAAAGTTTCATTTAAACGAAAAATCAGTTTCTTTAACTACCACTTAGTGGGTTCACTATTCATCAAAAATTGAAGTTTTTCAGAAAAATACCAAAACATCACCCTAAGATATATTTGATACTCTGAATTAAAAAAGGATGACTATTTTAAAAATTTAAAATAATATAAGTTACATTAATTAATTTAATAATTAATTCCCGCTGTCATGCCAAATAGCATGTTTTTATGAAACAATAAGTATCAAAAGATTGACACCAGTTTAAGTCCAATTTCAAAGTGAAATTGATTCTAATGACCACCATTAAATTAAATGGTAAAAATATATTCTAATTTCACATCAAAACCAATTCAAAAGATAATCTAATCATATAAATAAATTAGATTAAAAAGAGGTTTTGAATTAAAATACAACTTTTTTTACTATTCATTAAAAAATGACCTTTATCGGAAAAATACCAAAAATTCACACAAAGTAAATTTTGATGTCCCAATCATAAAGAATAAGTTTATTTTGACAAACATAGCTTATAAAATTGTCAAAATATAGATTTAAAAATGGTTTTCCATCAAAAGGTAGTAAAACAATCTTTTAAAAATATTAGTGTATTCCATGCTTAAGATTGGATTTATTCTCATTTTATGCCTCTAAAACACTATCTAATTCACTAATATACATAGATAAAAATATCTATTATTCATTAATTACTTGGGATGTTACACACATTGAGTAGTGAACCTTATAAATCGCTTGTTCTTGCCTTTGTGTGGAATGATAGAAAATCAATTCACTATAATAAGTGATGGAGTTTATCATTAGGGGAAACATATTATTGAAAAATCACTAATTCCCCCCTATTTAATTCGCTAATTACATGACTCTATAATTGGTATAATAGAATGTTTTCAATCATTTGTGATTGGGTGTTTGAAGTTTCTATTGGATATAAGAAGTCAATATTTTTTATAATATTTAATGGATAATATATATTCAGATAATATAAATAGGATTCCCATGTTTTATGGGAATTTTTTTTATATTTGGAACGATATGATGTTTCCCTATCTCATATCAATCAGTATTTTTGTATTAAGAGTGAAAACTGATTGCTTTTTCTAATTTCAAATGGTTCTTTCATGAAAATAGTTGACAACAAAAATTAATAAAATTATCTTTGTTATAATAATTCTATATTATAATCATTATTAGAGAATAAATTTATGAATATTAAAGGATTAAAAATAAGAAAAATATATCATGGTTAAATTTCAGAATATCTATAAAGGAAAAGCTAAAGTGTAGTGAGATAAGATGATTTTTTAGATACTTATGTTTGAATATATTTGTGTATACAATTATGATATTATTTATAATTTATTTATACTAGAAAATAATATTGTGATTATAATCATAGGGTAAGGAGAGAAGTTTGTAGATTATGACACTTTCAAAAGGATTTTACAAATCATTCCCAAAAAATTTGATGTTAAAGAATCTATATTAGAATTGAATGATATATTCTATATTCATCTTGATAACTTACATAGTATTTTGATTTCCTTTCAAGCAAGGAAAATGATGTTTTTAGGATAAAGGGAAATATTGAAAATGAAATTTACTTTAAAAACTAAAAATATAAGAAATTTAAAAAGGTTTTTTTTGAAGAGTATATGGTTGGAACTTTACCTTTTAATCCGTTGTCAATCTCATGTTTGCTAAAATTATCTCTCTCATCTCAATAAATTTTAGAAGATGAAAAGGAAATTTTAAAGGTAATCTACCACTTAAATGTTTAAATTGTGGGCCTATTATACAATTTCAACAATTTTTTCAAAACTAAAAGAAGACTAAGCCGGTTATGAAAATGATTCAAGATATATTAAAACCTCATATAAGAATACATTCATGTCCAATATATTTTCTTTAATAGTGGGAAATAAATTCTGATTTAATCAATATAAGAAATTTTTATTTGAGTGTGAGCAAATAGTATGTAATAGTGAGGATGAACAAGTTGATAATGATTATGATGTAAGTGAAAACTTTTTAACTGATAAGTTTAATGATTATTATTTCAATTGTGACAAATTTAAAAATTATATATGTGAATTTGAGGATACTCAAATGTATTTCATAAAATTGTTAATATTAATAGATTGTCTCTTAAAATTTTCAAATCTTGAAATAGATAGAAGTATGTTAAAGAAAGGTGATCAATCTTGTTACATTATTGAATCAACCCACAATAAAAAATATATATTTAATTAAATGATATTAATAATCTTAAAAATTACAATATTAAAAGAGTATATTGATTATTAATAAGGAAGAAAAAAATTAAATAATTGGATATGGGTCTTGATATTATTCAATTAAAACTAATCAAAGTAAAAGTTTAACAAAAACTATATAGAACCATTTTTCAACATTATATTCAATAATATATATAATCATTAAAGAAAAAAATGTTTATTAATATTATTAAAAATATTTATTCCAGGATGATATTAATGATGAAAAGTTTGGTATAAAGACTGATGAGATGAAGGAAGCCAGAATAACCAAATTTTTAGTTGAATTCTATGAGTCTAAAAGAACAAACAATTATATAAATTCAAACATTGATTCAAAAACATTAGAAAGTGGTGAATACATAAAATTAAAAATTAAGTCTATTATGAGTAATAATATTTTCGTGTTTCATCAATTTTTTTAAATAAATATCCAATTTTATTTGTTATAATAATTATAAAAGGCAGTGTTATAGTTCTAGACATCATGTGGTTTTCAAAGGTAAATATTTCTTTTGTGGATACTTTTGAAATATCATAGTTTTAGGTATATGGTTATGATGTTTTTGCTCAATTAAATATATGAAAATGGTTTTATAATTCCTTGGAGATAGAACATTTTTTGGATCCCACCCACTTAATGGAAATATATTAAAAACTATATGAAAAATTTTGATTGTAGGATGAAAATAGATTTCAAATACTTGAAAAAGTTTATGAATGATGTGATCTATTTAGTAACATTTATAAAGGACATATCATTGTTGTACTGTTATAATAGTGAATAAAGTTTAAATAGAGTGGGAATAAAGGTATGAAAAAATATATTGTTATATAATTTTCACAAGTATTCAAATAATTAGTGTCTTTAGATATTGACAGTGGATGTTCTTCACATATTTCAAGTGACTAAAATAAAATGAATTTTATTGAAAATTATAAATAAGGATCTATGAAATTTGGAAATTATGGTCAATTCAGGATAAAAGTGGTTGGTTATGTTATTATTAGAAATGAAAAGAAAACAATTTTCAAACACCCACTATATTTTTGGGTAGAAACACAACTTTTTGAGTGATTCTGGGCTTTGTGATGAAGAAAATAAGTTGTTTGTTATGGAAGATAGTTGTTTTAGAGTAAAATTATTTAATATGGAATGTTTCTGAAATGAGGGAATAAATAATCGTATCTTATTTCTTGTTTTAAATGAATAGAATATTTTCTACTTAATATTAAAAGTTGAAACTGAGCTTTGGAACATAAGGCTAGGTCATCTTGGCCAAATGAATATGAGTAAACTTACCAAAAGATAACATGTTCATGTTTTTCCTAATATGAAGTGATATATTTTTATTTTACTACATATAAAAAGGGTATGATTCTTAATTCATCACATAACAAAATAATATAGATGAAGAGAAAAATAGAATCATGGTAAAGATGGATCAATCAATGCTAATAGAGAATGACACCTCTCAGTATTTTTGGAGGCATGCTATTGAAGAAATCATTCAGGATAAAAATAATTTCTTTTATATGGAAAATTTAGATAATACTCGATATGATATATAATTTCATTAGTCCCCATGTTTGAAATATTTTAGGGTGTTGGCTACCCCTGTATCATCAAAATAAAAATAGAAAACCTTCGTATATTTGAGAAAGAGGAGTTATTTGAATTTTTTGTTATCATTTAATAATAAGTTTATATTACTACAATATTAATAAAATTTGAATATTTTTAACCCCATAGATGTAATGATAATGAAACATACAAATAAAGATGTTATAGTTGATGAAGCAACATAAAAAAGTGATGTTGGTGTTGTTTTAGTTAAAAATATTGAATAAATTCTATATAAAGACAAAAATAATTAAGATGTATAGGTTAGATAAGATCATTTAACCATTTCAAGTTATGATAACCAAAATAATTCATCAAATACAAGACTGATAAGGAAGGGATGTGTCCAAAATATCATTGGAAATACAAATTAACAGGTAGATGATAGGATAACATTAAAGACTAAATCATATAATAAATTATTTTTTCAAGACGAACCTAAAGATTTTGTAGAAGAAATAGAGAATCGGGAGTGGGTGGATTCTATACCTGAAGAATTAGAACAAATTGGGAATAATGAGAATTTTGAGTTAGTTCCCAAACTCAAATTCAAGAATAATATCATTACAAAGTGGGTGTTCCAAAACAAGTCAAATGAGAAGGAGGAGGTTGTGAAAAATAAATTAGGATTATTGTGTCATGGATATTAAAATGTTGAAGGAGTTTACTTTTGATAACTCATTTTCATTAGTTTGATTACATGAAAGAATAATAATTTTTCATTATATTGTAGCACAAAGGAAACATATGTTATTCAAAATGGATGTAAAATATTATTTTGTCAATTGCGAGTTAAAAAAAGAGGTTTACATTGAGTAACCATTAGTTTTTTATTATAGAAGATAATAATTATGTTTTCAGGTCAATGAATGATTTATATAGGATTAAAAAAACTCCTAGAGGTCCACATTTTATGCTAGATACCGACGAGAAGAAATTAAATTCAAAAAAGGAAAGAGTGGGCACAAATATCTTCATCAAAGATAAAAAATTGGAATTTTCTATACATATTTTTTATATATATGAAATCTTATTTTTTTTATTTTGATGAAATATTATTGATGTTTTATAAGGGGATGGTGAAATTATTTTAAATCTCCAATAATGGAGAGATGAGGTACATTTGTGGCCTAAAAATCCCTCATGAGATCACATTTTTCTTTCACAAAATAAGTATGAAATGGGAAGATTTAATTTCACTTGAATAAATTATTTATAGTGTTTTTCCATATGAGTTTTAACGGTGAATTGTTTATCCAAATATGATAAAGTGTGTATATTGATCCTAAAAATTCCAGGAAGTTAATTTGAAGTCTATTATACCATAAAATGTGTATTATAGTTTTAATATACGTTGTCACTCATTTCACAAGGTATCAATGTGGACATAATAAATCTTATATTTTGGTAGGAATAATTATTCTTACATTTAATATGGGTATAGTATATTTTGGGTTAAAATATAACAGAAAAATAATATTGGATCTCTTTGGTTATATAGATATATATTGGGTGTGCTATGTTGATGATATAATACCAACATCTGGTGATTATTTCATCCTTGTTGATATGTATACTTTTTGAAATATTAATAATTACTTTTTTATGAATTTAAATACCATTAAGGAAGAATATATGGCTATAACTCATGCCACAACACAATTAATATGGATGAATATATAGTTATAATATTTAAAGTTTGAAGTGATGATGGTAATACTTACTGGATGTGGTAATCAAAATAAAATCAAATTTTCAATGAATCGTGATTAATATTCAAGAAGAAATAACATTGATATTAAATATCACATTATCAAGTTTCTAGTGGAATGGAATGAATTTAAGATGAAATATGTTCCTATAAAGGAGAAAATAACTGATGTTTTAACAATGTGATTATCTAATAAATATTTTCAAAATCTATGTTTGATGTTAGTTTTTCAACCTCAACCTTATTAAGGGTATGGTATGCTGGTTTTTCCTTTATCTTCTTATCCTTACATATTCTTGTCAAAGGCATAGAAAAATAAATGAAAAAATAAAAGAAATGACAGTATAAATCATTCTTTAAATTTACCCACTTGATGGTTTTTAAAGAGGGAAATTTTTTTTAATGGTTGTATCCATTGATATAGTAATTTAGTAATGAGGGAATATATTTAGATATAGATTTTAAAAGGGGTAATATCATATTTACACATTTATTTCATGTGTGAAATATTTTAATTGTTTTTTGGAGTTCATGTGAGAAATTATGTATTATAAATTCCATGAGTAGTTTAGATGGGTATATGGTTGATGTTGTATGAATTTAAATCAATATTTTATTATGGAATAAATGATTTTAACATTAAATATTATTATATCCTATACTAATTTTACCATTGAAGGATTATAATTATTAAATAATGAATTATTTATATGTGTGTTATTTTTGAAAGTTAATTATGTTCCACGGTTTCCCTTAAAATCCATAGGGGGAGATTATTGAGACTAGGTCATTATATTGAATAAGTACCAAAATTTTATGGTTTTCTTTTAGATAATAATGTTTAGAGTTTTTTAGAGTAGAAATGATTGTTTTATTGTCTTTTATTATCAACACATAAATTAGGATCAAACCAAATGTGAGGATTATCAGTAAATTCCTAAAGAAATCAATAGAATGTGTTTGTGAATTGAGATTCACTTTCTAAAAAAATTAAAAGAAGTTTTGTGTTGTTTGAGGAAGGATGAAGTGAGTATGATAAGGCCTCGGTTTGAATTAATGAATTTATTAAAATTTTAAATTTATAAAAAAGGATTATTACATGACTACATCATGGTCAATTGGATTATTTATACAGTTGAACAAACTATCCAGTTAGAAAGATAGTCACAATTGTTTGGTTTTTTCATACAATCGATCTATAGTTTGTTTATGTGGATGATCCTCATAGTCAGTTAGAGAGACATGTGTGGTCGATTAGATTGTTCATGTGGTTGATCATCATGGTTAGTCATACATGCATGATCAGTTATGTTGTTAATGCAATTGATGCATATAGTTTCTTTCCTACCTCTTGGTTGATCTAGGTAGTTAGTTGATTGTAAATATAATCAATAGACTGTTCATAAGATAAATATGTAGAGTAAATGTTTTTACATGAAATAATATAATGTGGTAAATTTCTTATTATTAATGTTGATCCACTAAGCATCACTTCACAGGGCCAGTGATGCAGTTTGTGAATTTCTTGTGGAATTATATGTGAAAACAGAAGTTTTCTATATTTTAATATCTGAAAAAAATCAATACGATGATTCCTTTTCCAACATCTACTGATTAAATTCTCCCAAATTTAGCATTTTACAATATTTGAATTATTAAGTGATGATATTTTTCTATAAATGTGGAGATGAAAAAATAGAAAACAATGTTTTGATAAATTGTATATTTTGGTGAAATGGTAAATTTAGATGATTCTTAGTAACTAATTATTTAATGTCAATAAGTATCAGGATAGTTATTATCATGATTCAAATAGGATTAATGAAGAAATTAAAAGAAGATATTACATGGATATTTACACCACAAAATGAATAATCTATTACTGTAGTCGTTTCATACATGTATGCATATTTTTATTTTTATATTTAATTAATTATATTTCTCATGGAGTGATGAGGAAGAATTACAAGATTTAATAGGGAATAATAACTTGATAGGTTTGTGTTGTGAATTATATCATCCCCCAATCTGACACTCTCTCACATGGCTAAAAAGGGATGGGTGTGAGACATCAAATTCAACTCTCGTATGCTAGAGAATACAAACTAAAAATAGGGGTGTGAAATGTATAGTGGTGATACTACACCCACTGGTGTGAAGGTTCACAGTAGTAAAAAAATCATATAAACCAAGGAAACCATAGTATAGATATAGCGGAAAACAAAAACCACTACCACAAAAATAGTTTTTTGCAGTGCCCCCCCCCCTTATCACCACTAACGAAAAAGCATTGATAAAGGGGGTGCCTTTATCTGTGCTAAAAAAAGAGCTGATAAAAGGACCCCCCTTTATCAGCGCTTTTTTTAGCGCTGATAAAGGGCCCCCCTTTATCAGCGCTTGTTTAGTAGCACTGATAAAGGGGGGGCCTTTATCAGCGCTTTTTTTAAAAGCGCTGATAATGGGTAGGCTTAAAAAAAATTTAAAAATATATTAATATATTAATATATAAATATATTTATATTGTTATATAAATATAATATATAATTTTTAAATAAATTTTAGATAAGTATAAATGTACATTTACACTTATTATACTTAATATATAAAATATTTAATGAAAATGGATTCTTAAAAAATTAAAAAAATATTTTTAGTTAATAATTTGATAATCATTATGGAGTAATAGACATTTAATAACAATTTGAAGACTAAAAAAATTAAAAAATTAAAAAAAGATCCAAAATATGTTGAAAACGCAACTCAAACTTCAAACGGCCATAACTTTTGATCCAGGTGTCCGTTTGAGCTCTACCACATATCGAATCAAATCCTGTGACGAGATCTACGTCTCTGTGACCAAGGGCAACCCGGTCAAGCAATTTTTGAGGCCAAAAGAGGCCCAGAAGGCCTCCAAAACTGAGTTTTTAGTCGGGGTACCCCGATTTTTTAACATTTTTGGGATTTTCACCCTCGTTTAAGGAGGTATTATTTGATTTTTTGGCGGGGTCTGAATTTATTCCAAGGTATTACATTCATATTGATATTATTTCTTTGAAATTTCATCCTTTTTTATAATGCACTGCTATTTATAATAAAAAATATAACAATATATTCATATTTTTTTATATATTCACACCTAAAAATTTAATTATAAATATAAATAATAAAATATATTTACATATAAAATATATTATTGTTATATAAATAATAACTAGCATACATTTTATTTAAAAAACAAATATATCAATATTTATATACCTATATATTAATCTAACTATATATATATATTAATCTAACTATATATATATTAATCTAACTATATATATATATATATTAATCTAATAACTATATATATATTAATATAACTACATATATATATATTAGTATTACTATAAATATATATATTAATATCACTATATATATATTAATATAACTATATATATATTCCTATAACTATATATATGTTAATATATCTATATATATATATTAATATAAATATATATTAATATACGAATAAATATAACTAAATATATATATATATATAGATATATATTAATATCACTATATATATATATTAATATTAATATATATATATATATATTAATATAACTATATGTATATATTAATATAACTATATATATATATATATATTATAATATAACTATATATATATATTATAATATAACTATATATATATATATTATAATATAACTGTATATATATTATAATAGAACTATATATATTAATATAAATATATATTAGTATACGAATAAATATAACTAAATATATATATATAGAGATATCATGAATTGGAGGACAAATCAAAATAGAGAAGTGGTAAAGGCTTAGGGGCGCAGGGGGGGAGGTCTCGAGTTCAAATCATGTGGGAGGCAGGGGCGCGCGCGCATGGGAGAATATAGCAGAAAGCGCTGTTAAAGGGTGAAGGGGGTGCATGGGGTGCGTGGTACAGGGGAAAAAAAGAACTGTAAAATGGGGGGCTCAAGCGTTATAAAAGCCCACCCGATTCGCAGTATTTTTTAATTTTTTTAATTTTTTTTAATTTTTTTTAATTTTTTTTAATTTTTTTAACTTTTATCAGAGCATTTTTAAAAGCACTGATAAAATGGTCCTTTATCAGCGCTAAAACGAAAGCGCTGATAAAGGAAACGCTGATATAGGACCCCTTTTATCAGCGCTTTTTTTAGCGCTGATAAAGGGGTCCTATATCAGTGCTATTCGGAGCGCTGATAAAGGGGACCCCCCCCCCTTATCTATGCTGGCTTTATCAGCGCTTTTTTATAGTGCTGATAAAGGCCATTTTTAGCGCTGATAAAGGCCGTATTTGTAGTAGTGAACAAGGGCCAACTGAATAGTCCAATGAATGATAAAGGAATAACGTAATGACATATTTGAAAGTAAATAAATCTAAATATAGAAAAAAATAATTAAAATACTTGAAGGCAGAAATAAAGGCTCTAAAGTTTCTATTATTTAACCCCACATTGGTCTCACCTTCGAACTCTAGCCCATCTAGAAACCAAGAAATCAACAATAAGGTCATTTCCACTTGTCCAAACCTACATCCACCTAACATTCTCGAGTACCAAAAGGTAACATGAATAGGGTGTGAGTATAACTCAGTAGGTCGACACCACTATGTCTATACTAACCAACCAAAAAGGAAGTGTATGAAATAAAGCAATAAACATGTATACTAATTAATTCAAAGATTAATAAAATAAAAAAACATGCTTCAACTACATTATGAAATATCTCTAAGAATGTATAACAACCATGCCAATCACAACCATATAACCATGATAAAATAAATATATTTGGTTACATGGCTGAATATCTCTAAGAATTTCTTACAGCCATTCCTACCTCCACTATATAGCCATGCTAAAATAACATACATTAGTTCCATGTGAGAATTACTCTGAAAATTTATTACAACGATTCCAACCACAACCATATAACCACGGTATGGTTACAAAACCTGGTTCAAGTCTCTATTAGCATTACTACATTTGGGAATAAATCCCTATAATGATTACATCATGGTAATAGTTAGATCCCAATCACTATAATAATTTCAACATGGGTCTGGGAAAATCCCACTCAATATTAGGATTATAACATTTAAGTGTACATCTTTCAATGGCCTAGTTTGATATATAAAATTTCAGCATGGAACAAAATTCTTGTCATGAAATATGGATATCACAATATCACATCATAAATCTCAATGATTAATTATAAAAATTACCATTTATCTTTTATATAACATATTTAATTTAATTACAATTTATTAATAGTCATAACAGTTAGAAATAAGACATATCATAAGGATTCTATATCAATAAATCAATTGTGGTCTCTTTTCCTGAAAAATGCACTTTAAACCATTATCCAATTTAATCATTATCAATGTCTTCTCACCCAATAGGTATATATAAGCCAAGTTAGATGACAATTGAAAACAACAGACTTCAAGTAATAATCCCATTAATTTATTAAATTGATTTAGACATGCATTTCATAAGTGCAATCACAATATTGAAAAAACATGGAAATTATCAATCCATCAAGTTAATATTCTGACCCATACCTTAACTAATAATCCAACAATGATTTCAATGAAAAAATACCACAAGGAAGAAGGTGTAGATAATATCCAAGAAAATACTACATCAAAACTAATCAAGATCAAAACAAACAATGCACATAGTCAAATTATTTCCCTATAATGGTTGGATATCCAAGGAAGAGAAGGGATCAAAGAGTTCAAAACCACTTACCTAGGATCAAATGATTTAATGGGACATTTGGATGGAGGGTTGTCACTCTAAACTCACTTGGAAGGTACCCTAGGTTCGAGAGGAGATATATGCCATGAGTAAGAATGAAAACATATCCCAAAAACATAATTTTAAATAACTGACTTGGGAATTAAATGAATTATAGTGTAGTTAAAGATCATGTAAATATTTTCAATGGGATACAATGAAAAATATGTCACATTTTATTTATTTTTAAAATCACCAAATCATTAATCAATGTGTAATCCATTTACACGGTGTTGAAATTTTCTACAGATGGTTTATCAACCCATTTTCCTCTTTAAAATAGAACCCCATTTGATGATTCTAGACATACAAAGAACCCATGAAGAACTTAACCCATTTATACCTAGACCCCATTAATTATATCAAGCACACATCCTAGAATATTGAGTCATTTTTCACAATAAAGGCTCTCCATGTAAATCCTCTCTGGATTTTGCAATTTTTTTGGAGATGAGGAAAAAAAATCCTGAATGTAAAGTTGGAAAAAATCTCATAGAGAGACATTAATGTAAAAAAGATATCTTACAACTTCCCCACCACATAATAGCTCATCCATGAGCTAATACAAGGGTCACTGTGAGGTCTCAACAAACAATTTTGGATATTTTGTTTTCATATCTAACATTCCCTCCTAAGTATCATGTTGAACTCACATATCCTTCCACTACACTTGAACCATTGGTATAATAATTCCTTGAATATATTTATCATTATAACCCATGACCCATATCAATTTATCATATAAGGATGCATCAACACAAAGATCGATGTCTGTGATATCTATCTCATGGGAAGGGTATGGATGATATCTACATAGCTGCGACATGTAGAACATGTCGGGCATGGTAGTGTAGAATTATGGAAGGGATAAACAGTATGACACTAGACCAACCCTTTCCACTATCCAAAAATCATGAAAAATCTAGGTTCTAGCTTTCCCTATTTCCTAGAATATTTTTTTACAAACCTTGGTGACACCTAAAGGAAAACATGATGACCACACTTGAATTCTAGAGGTAATATTTGATGGTCAGTTTATGATTTCATCATGCTCTATGTGGTTGCAAACCATTGCATGATCAAATAAACATGCTCAGATGTATCATATGCAAGACTTGGCCTAACAAAATCTGACTCACTAGCCTTCATCCAACAAAGAGGAGAACAAAATATATTTCCATATAAATACTCACAAGGTTTCATTTAGAATATTTCCTGAAAGATATTGTGATAAGAAAACTCCATGAGTTCCATATGTTTCCCCCACGAACCAAAAAATCCAAAACACATGCTTATATGATATCCAGTAAAACCTGAATATCCCACTTATATTGACCATCAGGATATGGATGATAGGTTGTTCACAGAAGAACTCATGATCCCAGAGTCTTCTGATGACCCTACTGGAAACACAATGTGATATAATGATCTCTATATGAAGCGATTCACCTCAGAAAACCATGCAATCAAATCACACAACACATGAAAATATTACGTTGATCATAAACTATGAATGTTTTCTTGATAGGTATGAAGTCCAATACCATATTCAATAAATCCAAAACAACCCATACAATATCTTTGTTGTAACACCCCATGCTTCCACGGTACGCTTCTCTTTTAATAATGCAGTAGCGTGTGTTGTACATAACATCGAGTTCTAACACACCACAACCAATCAAACTAGCCATTATGAATATTAATACCAACATTTTAAAATTTTATAAAATTTATCATTCAAAATACACTTCATTTTTGGATTCAGAATATCAAAATTATCATATGGTGAATTTTTGTATTTTTCTAAAAACGTTCCATTTTTTATGAATAGTGGAAAACACTGAGTTATGGTTAAAGATGAATTTTTATTTAAATAATTATTTATTTTATTCAAATTTATAGATACTTAATACCTATGTAGGGTCTATGTAATTAATTTGTGTTATTTTATAATAATTTTTTATATATAAAAATTTTATTGAACTTTTCACCGTATTTTTCCCACCTCCTAGAAGAATTTTCAAATTCACATTACACTTAATTTTACTGCTTCTGTGAGTGTAATTTTGAAAATCTGAGGGACACGGTTAATATCAAGTAGTAAAATGTGGTTCAATAAGATAAAAATATTTTTTGGTGAATAATAAATTTTTACTTTTATTGCCTTGGTAAAAAGTAAATAGGGTAATTAAATGTAAAAATGATATTATTATTACCCTAACACATGTCCTAATTCTATTATATAAGTTTAATTCGACCAAAAACAACCTTAGTAATAAAATATGACCATTTAGGTCCACTTGGATTAGATTAGGACATTTATTATTATTTAATTCAAAGAAGAGTTAAAAGAGTTAAAATCAAAGTTTAATAACTAAAAACATTTTTAATATAGGGTTATACATAAGATAAATTCAACTATAAATTTTCATTAGAAATATAAACATATTTCATACATAATGATATTTTATTTATATTTTTTAGACATTAAATAATTTAATTTATTTATGACACAATGATGATGCAGTAATTACCTATTTAATGAAATATTAAAATAATTGATATTATAAATATCCACATTAATGTAATTTGAAACTTTTTGTGAATTAAAATAATTCTATAGGTTAATATGACATATTAGGGTTGGTTAGATGAATTTTGTAGAAGTAATAATGTTGTTATGAATTTAGCAAAAAAAATACCAAATAGTGTCAAAATTGACATAAAAGTGTTTCTAAAAAAAATATTAAAATATTAATTGATATTGTATTTATAAAAATCTATGGTTTAGTAAAAGGACTTATATAATGATATATGTATCATTAATGAACCACTTGGGGTTATCTTGGATGTATATAGTAGCTTTATTAACCATATAATATAAAAATACAAATAGACATGGTAAATGTCAAACTATTTAACTAATAGTTAAATCTAAAATATAAAGTCAATATAGTGACCCAAACCTGTCTAAAACATATTGGTTGAGTATTTTTAGATCCATAACTACCTTAAAATTTACATAATACACTTTTCAACCATTATAAACCGAAAATTATTTTATTATAAAATAATATTTCTAGCTTTTCCTAAGGTGCCCCTCACCCCACTTATAAAAGTGCACTCCCCCTTCCCTTAAATTCACACATTCAAAGCCTTTTGGCTCGGCCATCATCTACCCAAATACCCTCTCAACTGTCCTACCTTTATCTTAGATTCATTATTTTAGTCAGAAATCTAACGTAAAGTGCCCTTTTGATCAAATCAAAAGGAAGAACCCGAAGAAGAGGTAAATATTTCGTCACCTCTTTCAAGTTCTTATCTTCTTAAAATTATTCTTTCCTTGTTGTTTCCATTATAAAATAATAACTAAAGTACCTTTTATATACTATGATGTAATTATAAATATGGTACAACCAAATTCAATATTCTAACCATCCTTTGAATGACATGTCACCATACGTGCGTACGTACGGCTTACCGTCTCCACATCATGGTGTAATTGTTATTCAATACATTATTATTTGGATGTGTATAATAATGATGTGTAAATGATGTAAATAATAAATATAACATGATAATTATTTTTTATATATGATATACCATGCAATTATATATTATTTTAATATAAAAATAACGATATTTTTGCTCGTGCGTACGTACAGATTATCGTCTCCACGAATGCGATGATATTCATTCCCCATCGTATCCATTCAACAATAATTTTCATTAGATGATTAAAAAAAATGTTTATAGGCTTCATATAATTTTGGATATGAATAATATGCATCCCATTCATTTTAATTATTACTCACATAACAAATAATATAAAGGAAAATGAATATGTTAACACCCGAAACAATGATAATACTAAGATATTAATAACAAAGTAATGTTAAATGATCATATATTATATCATATTAATTTATATGATTCTTGTATAATTTAATAATGAATATTTCACCAATATACAAGATTTTAACCTACCCTTGACTAAGGAAAAGTACAAAGTAAGGGTTTATTTCACAATCTCTTCATTATCAGAGGTTATTTATAAGTAATTTTCTACTGGGACCTCTTTATCATCCACATCCATGTTTCTTAAAAATGTATTTCAAAAAATTATTAATATTTTATAGACTATGTGTTAATTTCATTTATACCCTTTTATGACTTTTTATAAGATGTTTATAAAGTAATATTTCCGTCGTTTTCCAAACAAGGTTTTTTTAACGTTTTCAACAAAATTAAGGAAAGAATGTATTTTTTTAGCTTATACGGCGGGTGCGAGTATTTTCTGCCGTTATAAAATTGTCAAATATTATATTACAATATTATAAGTATATTTTCAAAGTAAATGTTTTATTTTATAATTATGTGACTTTTAAAAGATTTCAAAAAAGATATATTTCTCTCAAATAGTTTTGATTTCATCGATATCAAAAACTTTTGATTTATTTTAAGCTTATTTGAAGTTGATTTATTATGATACAAAAACATCCTTACTATACTGAAGGTTTTGTGATATTTTTTACTGTGGATGTGTTATTTTTATTCCATTCATGGTTTATGGAAAAATTATTGACATTTGTTATGCTAGTTTTAATACAAATGTTTATGTTATGTTTAAACCTTCTCATATAAGGAATGAATTGGACTTAGTAAGTGACTGATGGAGCCCGCTATAGCTCCTTGATGAATTGGTAGGTCTCATTAGACAAACTAGTGTCTTGGCACAAGGCCTTGACAAAATATTATTTGTAGTCTTGGCACAAGGCATTGACTATGTGGTTATGATAGTCTAGCATTATGCATTCCATCATTTTGAAAGTGGTTATTGGTATTGCATGTGATTATTCGAATAGTAGAATGTCCATGTGAATTATTAAATGACATTATTTCATTTTATTTTTTATATATTATGACAATGTTCAATTTTAAGAGGATTTTGATTTAGTTATACATTTCTTTAATTGTTTGTCCTTATTTAAGAAATTTTATGCTATATTGTTATCCTTACTGAGCATCTGATCTCACCCATTTCTATGTTTTATTTTTCCCATGATGTGAATAATTATTTTATGACTGACCTATAGGGATAGTCTGAGGAGATATGAGTGTGTACTATAGAGACTGTGTTGTTGTAGTTTTTCACTTTATCATGTAATTGAAGACTTATGAATGTATCTAGTGTTTCCAAGTCCACTAAACTAATCGGTCTTTCAAGACTTGAGCTTCTGTGATCATGCCAATGTTATGTAACAATGAACAAACTCTGGGTAACTGGGTTGGGGAGTTACATTTTGTATGGGTTTTCTTGGGTGATCTTATCACAAAATCTACTTTGACATCATCCTATTTCCACTTAGGAATGGGTAAAGGACCCAAAATCCCAACTAGCCTATGGTGATTTGCATTAATCGACTAAAAAGAAATGTATCTAAAAAAATGCTTGACACCTCCTTCTTCATTCATGACCACTAGTACTTTATATGACGATCATGATACATATTTGTTAATGTAGGATGCACTTCCAATCTAGTAACATGAAACTCCCTCATCAACTCTTTGAATTATCTTGTAAGAAATCATACTCAGCTACGAAAAAGAAGAGAATTTACATCACTGAGAGTCTATCCTGATGGTGTCTCCCCGCCACATAATTCATCTCTCATAACTAATCCATTCAGATTAGTCATTTTCTCAGCATTAACCTACTCTAAGAGAATTGGTATAATAGATGTCAAATTTATAGCTACTCATCCCTAAGACTCATGAATATCCAGATGCATTTCGACAAAGAGGGCGATTGTCAACAACTCATCAAAAGACTCATGTACTAACTCTATTTTTGTATTTCTACTAAAGTTACTAACTACATCATTTCCATTAATGGGTGTATAATATAATTCAATGTTGAGATAATGTGGATACTCGACCCACCTCCTCTGTCAAAGGTTCAGGTTTCACTGAGAAAAGTTGTAACCGATGCTCTTATAGTCCATGAATATCACTAAACTATCACCTATTAGATAGTGTATCTAAAATATAAGGGAATATACTCCTACTTCAAACTATAGATCAGAATTTAGGTAATACATCTCATGTGGTTTCATCTTCTTAGAGCCATAAGTAACCACTTGATCATCATTCATCAGAACTACTCTGAGATTAACCCTATATGTGTCATTGTACATGGTATATTCATTACATGGTATGAGTAAATTTTAGATAGATGATGATGTCATCTATCCTTTCAACTCCTGAAAAATTCCCTTACAAGAATTAGACCAAACAAATATCACACCTTTCTTGGTCATCCCAGACATCTGTACTTCTAAATGGGATAAATACTTGATAAAGAACTGATGATAACCTTCTAAACCCAGAAAGCACTGAATATCAAATATTTTCTTGGAATATTCCAAATATACCATAACTATGGATTTCTCCATGTCTAATGACACTCCTACCTCTGAGATTACATGTCCCATGAAGTCAAATTTATTAATCCAAAAAACTAAATTTGTTTTTTTTTTTGGAAAAACATTGATGCTCTCTCAATGTAATTTAGTCGATGTAAAGAAGACTGGAATAATCATATTCAGAATCTGAGTACACTAAAATATAATCAACAAAAACAGTTAAAATGTGATCCAGAAGAGGATGAATGAAACTATTCATTATGGCCACGAATATCGCTAGTGTGCTTTTCAAACAAAATGGTATCGCTGTGAACTCATAAAATCCATAACTTATTATAAAAGAAGTCAAAAGTATGCCTGGCACTCTCACCCTTAACTGGTGGTAAAAAAATCTCAAAACATTCATAGAGAAGAACTTACCACCTCCCAACTGATCGAAAATATCATCTATGTGATGAATAAGACACCCGTTCTTGACTATTAACTAGTTCAACCTCCAAAAATCCATATATAAGCACAAGGATCCACCGGCCTTTATGGAAAAGAAAACTGGTGAACCCTAAGGAGAAGAACTAGTCTATATGAAGAAATTAAATTATAGATATTCCAATTTAACTTTAAACTTCTGAAGCCCCACTTATGTTATTCTGAAAAGTGGGATAGAAATTGGATAAATACTCAAAACCAACATGATCATGGAATCTATCTATCGATGATGAGGTAATTCATAGAACTCATCCAAGAAAATAGCCTAGGAATAGTATTCCACTAGAAGAAAATAATCATGTTTAATTCCACCATCATCTTGAGTGGGACTGACTATCTAAGAGATGAGATAATCTAATCTACATTGAATTGGTCTCGCATGACTAGCCCAACGATCCCACTATCCATTGTGATAATAGTTACCTCCTTATGAAGATTGAAATGTAACACTCCTCCTATAATAGATGATATGATTTTGATATATAACTAAAAAATTGATACCAACAATCAATTTTAATCCTATCATTTATAGCTGGAATGATTCCCAAAATAAATATTAACCATCAATATGTAGAGGTCACGCCTTAAAACATTTGATATTCTCTTACTGAAATCCCAATGGTGTGTCGATTTTGTAAGAACCATCAAAGATTTCTACATTCAAGACCAAAATGTTTAAAAAAGATTAAAAAGAAATGAATTTGAAGATTATTTATCAAAAAAATAGAAGATAAGGTAGATAATCTAAGAATCATATCTCTGACGGTAGATGAACCTATATACATGATTTCCATAGTAGTCTTTATAGCTTGAAACCAACTTTTTCATCTTCCATGGACTCTATTACAACTACCTAGAGATATTTCCCTATTCAAGTAATGCTACTCTAGCCCTGGGGACCACTTCCCATTCCATTACATGAACGATCATTGGATCTCCATCTACCAACCAACTGAGGGGTTGATAAGCCCCTTCTCGACTAGGGTGCCTGCCCTGATCCCCTACCACATGACTACTTTGAAATGTTCTCACATAACCTATGAAGATGAACCATACAACCATGGAAATGAAACATGGAAAAGGGGTAAGGATAGTTCATGTGCTTCTATAAAAACATTACACACTAATATCACTTGAATAGAACAAGATCATAAGAATTCTTTACACACCCATGACTACTCTTTCCACTACCAACTTACTAGAAACTTTCATAGAGGCTTTACATTCCACTCGATTATGAGATCCTTGATCAATCTACTAAAATAGACTAACCATTTCTCAAGTAATATATAATGTTCCCTTCCTTGATGAGTGACTGTCTCATCACGTACTAAAAGCTACTGAAACAGAACAATTACCTATGACGAGATCTCATAGTGAAGAACATCATGAAAACATCTTTCCCAGGAGATATAATCTACTTAAAAAGATGTACCAACGTGTTCTATGATGTTGAAACATCCTTTATAGTCTATAATAAACATAACCTTCTATATCATATGTATAAAATCATGAGAATTTTCATCCCTCAATGTCTTGGAAAAAATGGATTAGGAAAATTTTCTCACGTACTTCCACGATTTCTTATCATACTGCATATTTTCCTCCAAAATATCCCACCAATGCTTGGTAGGTCCTCAAAGAATATATGGATAAAGATTCACCATATGATCCATGTGTGTCCCAAGATGGTTGAAGGTCATCTAGACTAACTCGATCTAGAACTCATCTACCTGGGGTCCCCCTTCCATAGTAACCATTAATGGATTCTACAGATGAAACTCCCTCTCCAGCTTAGACATTAAATTAATGTTACAAATAGTCTCATTTTATATGGATAGTGTGACCCTTAGGAATCTATCGCGAAGATGAACATCCACATGATCCTCAAGAACTACATAATGATCTATTTTAGTTTTTCCAAGATCATGCTTATTTCCACCCTCATGACTCTCAAGTCCAAGATTATGAAAAGTGATTTTCTATACAATACAAATGCACACCTAATAGAACTATCTAGTAACAAGTTTATCATCAAAATGTATCTAAAATAGAGAATCACCGACTCCTAGTCTCTCTAAACGAGGATGAAAAGTTTTTTAGTGTGAAATTTTAATTCATTTCATTTATCAAGTGAGACAGATATCTCATATCTCATTTCAAATAGAATATATATATCACGTGAAAAATAGGCATGCTTTTATCATGAATAATGCATGTCAATATATACATATGATTATATTATGATGCATGAATTCTTGGATTAAGAAATACTCAGCCATAAGAATAAATATCAAGAAGTAGTAACGTTATAAAACAATAACCTAACACAACATGTGAATCACCCAAGGTGAAATTGAATCTACTATAATAAAAACTCCACACATACAACAATCCCTTCCCCGGGTGCTCAGATTTTCCTTCCAACATGGGTTATCCACTCCAATTCACAAGATCATCACCATGTCTAGACACATCATAGTATCATTTCTACCATTACTAAGAAATAAAAGAGAATAAAATAAATCCGTCTCTTTTGATACCACTTTGTAATGTCCCATGATCTTGCACTCTCTAACTTGGCAAAAAATAGTTGGTTATGAGACCTCATGCACGCCTCCCATATGGAATAATCTATATAATAATAGTGGGGGTGTGAAATTTATAGTGGGAAGACTATACCCCATGGTATGAAATGTCGTATTAGTAGATATAAACCATATAAACTAAATAAATCCATGTATATACATAGAATAAAATTATAATAAGATCTAAATAAATAACCCAGTGAATAATAAAGAAATAATGTAATGACATACTGGAATGTAACTAAAGTCAATATAGAAATGAAATAGGTAAAAGACTAGAAGAATCAAATAAATACTAAAAATTCCCTAATAAAAAACCCCAAATCAGTCCCACCTCTAGAATCCATCCCTTCTAGAAAGTAACCAATCAATAGAAGGGATGATTTCCCTTTTCCAAACATGAATCCATGTATTCTTCACAAGCACCGAATGATGGTCTAAACAGGGTGTGAGTATAACTTAGTAGGTCAAGAACACTATGTATAAACTAAACATTATGAAAATAAGTGTATGAAATACAGTGATAAATAGGTGTCATAATTAATACCAAAATTAATACAATACAACAATAACCTACTTCAACTTCATGCCAGAATATATATGAAAATGCCTTACAAATATTCCATACAAACCATATAACCATGTTTAAATAACCTCCTTTGGTGCCATTCCAGAATACCCTTGACAAAGTCTTATAACCATGCCAACCACCATCATAAGACCATGGTAAAATAACATACTTCAGTTCCATAAATAAATATATCTAATCATGTCATACAACCATGAAAACCACAACCATATAACCATGGTATCGTCACAAGAATCTATGTCAAATCCATATTTGAATTATAGAATCAATTTCAACAACCTATATGAATTACAACATGGGACTGGGCAGAGACTTCTCTCTATAAGCATTACAACCCCACAACTTGGACGATCTTTCTTATTATCATCATTATGGAATATAACTTTTCATTTTGTAGGTGTAAGACTGATATATAATAATTTTAACATGGAGAAGAAGTCCTATTATACAACATCAATATTAGAATATCACTTCATATATCTCACCGGTTAATTATTAAAATTACAATTTATTGTTCAAACAAAACATTCAATTAAATAATAATTGATTAACCATCACAAAAATAAGTAATAATCTACCTCTATTGGATTCTATATATGGAAATAATCCTGATGCCTAATGTTGTCCTAAACACATGTTAAACTATTCACCAATTTAATAATATTCATGGCCCACTCACCCAATGGGTAGCCAAAATCTAGGTTTGAATCCAATTAGAATCAATGGAATTCAATGAATAGTCCAATTCATTTATTTAATCGATTTGGGTGAAAATTACATTTAAAAAATAGAAATATTGCATAAAAATGGTAATTATCAAACCACATGGTTATGATTTTGACCTTTACCTTTAATTGACAACCCGAAAAAATATTCAATAGAAAAAAGTCATAAGGAAAAAGCTGCAAATGAACTGTAAAATAATCCTAAATCAAAACTGATCAAGATAAAAACAACATTGCACACAGTAAAATAACATCACCAAAACATTGGAGAACCTAGGAAGTAAATGAAATAAATATAACAATACCAATTATCTAGGATGAAACGCATTATCGAGATTCCCAAAAATATGGTCGGCACTCCAAAATCATCTGAATGGTTCCCCTGGTCAATAAGAGAAGTGTGATGTGAGTTAGAATGAAAAATTCACCACACATCATACATTAAAATATAATGTTGTGAAATTACTTGGTGTGTAATGTAGTTACAAATTGTGAAAATATTATTAATAGGATACGCCAAAAAACCCATTGCCTTAGATTTATTTAATTTAAACACATGGACATTTCAGAATGTGTAGTCCATTTACATAGAATATAAATGTTATGAATACGATTTCTCATCCCATTTATCATTTTCACTACCCCTAGCCACCTTTAAATTTTATCATCTTACCAAGAACCCATGAAACACTTAACCCATTTATAATAGGACTCCATTAACTCAAACAATCATACATCCTTGATATAAAGTCATTTTCCCCAAAAAGCCGCTCCAAATAGATCCTCTATAGTTTTACCAATCTTGGTTTAAATATGGGGGAAAAATATCCTGAAATATAATTTAAAAAAACATAGAGATAGACGTACATGGGAAAATATGGGATCTTACATGAATGGTAAAGCCACACATTTATAGGTGATAATAAATAGAACATATTTCTGAATTAGTTAAAATACATTCATTAGGGAGGATGGTTGTGTTCTTTGTCTTAATGAGGAAGAATTCGAAGATTATTTTGTAGTAATTACATTTATTTAAACATTGGTTGGGATGAGAAGTAGCAAGTTTTTTGAATATAGAAATCTGATCCTTCTTGAGAATTAAATATTGAATATTCATAACTATATATTTATAGTTGGGATATTTGAAAATAATGACGATATAATGAAATATTACTTTTTCTGATATCTCATGAATATTAATATTTATTTAATAAAAAGGATGATGTTTCCACATATACTATGAAAAGTAGATTAGTTGAATTGTTCATAAAGATCATAGTAGAGTTTGTGGAAGAATATGCCATTTTTTCCGTTTATGTATTTTAATGATCTTTTTCATGATGGATATAAAGCCTTCTAGTAATTTTGTAGCACATAGTTTTGTGTGTGAAAAGATAAGTGGGGTCTGGATTATATAAAAGAATAGGTATGAAAGAATATCTCAACCCTAAAACAACGTGATTATAGTCATTGTTGGAAGAATATCATGTTTTTACCCATTCAATTTTATTTTAACATATTTGTGTTGAGCTAACTATATGGGATAAAAAAATATTCAGGTGATAGGTAAAATTATTTATAAGGATTTTTCTATTAATATTGGTTCAAAAAGTTTTAGTGGTGGATCATGTGGTCTTGAGTATTACTAGATCATTCCATAGACAAACCACTCATATTGAGAAGTGAACCTTGTAAACCACTTGTGACTTTTCTATGTTCGCCTATGTGTGAAAATATATAAAATGAATTCATCTTAACAAGTGATAAATATTTTTTGTACATAAAAGCATTAAAATAATAAATCTCTAATTCACTCCCCTATCCCTCACTTCTTTTACCCTTTTCCTTCATTGATCTAAATTGTTTTGGAGGGATTTTTTCTATAAATTTGAGCTAATCTCTTCCCCTACTTCACTATTTCTTCATATAATTCATTATCCTATAATTATATATGGTTATAGCTCAGAATTTATGTTAAATTTCACCAAGGAAATGAAAAATTCATATGATGTGATAGGTATTTTCCATATGATAGTTAAAAGAGCCTCTAGAATAAAGGATACACACTCTTACATGTCATTTTAGTGAAGGCAGATTACTAAGTTATTGTATTTTATATTTTCTTCAACATTTTGGTAATATTAAGTAAAAATTCACAATGTGAAATTAAATATTTTTTCTAAATTGGGAGTAGTATTCATTTACATCACACCTGTGCATTTTTCTCAACTGAATATGTTTTTTTGGATTCTCATTTAGTATTGTATAATAAAGGATATTTGTGTGCGATGGATTTAAATTATGAGACCACATATGTGGTAGTAGATCCCTATAATTTTCCTATTTTTCTTATGTCATTATATATATTGAGTGACATATATTGGGGTAAGTGGGCGTGGAATACATAGAGGGAAACCAAAATAATCTTGGATAGATGTGGGTAAATAGGTGTTAACTAATATGGTTGTGGATGATACTCCACAAAAATTATATAAAGTTATGTATTTGTTATGTAACTCATTTGAGACCATTATCTCTTAAAAGAATTTAGTTGAAACTCCATTTTTGGAATCTATAATGGTGTAATAAATCATGTGACAAAATGAGTTCTAGTGTGAATATGTAAGATGCTTCACCTAGAGTGGAAAGCTTCGTGTGATACTTGTTATGGATTCTTGTGGGAGTTCCTTTAAAAATATAGTCCATTTAGAGGATAATTGTGTGGATAATAAAATATTATAATGATTGGAATTTTAAAGCCTAATGTGAATCATAACAGGGATTCTATCATGGGTACAATATTTGGTTAGCCACAAGGTGATCTATTTTCATTGGGGGTTTGTGTATGGGAGGATCTAGTAATGTATGTCATAGTATATGTCACATTGGGAGGTGCCTTATAAGAAAAATATAGGTTAAATATATTAACCAAAGGGTATTTTTCATGATAGTGAGAGATTATCTACTAAGTTTGAAGAATTATATTATTCATTATGGAATAATTCTCCCACACATCATTATATCATATTATTAATGAGTCATGTCCTAAGTACCCATCATATAAGAAATGATATTTCATAGTTGTTAGATGTATATAGGATGGTTGATATATATATATAGGACAATAGATAATCAATTATTTTGATCTAGATAGTTTATAATAACCCAGGGCTAGGAAATCAATAGGTCATGATATGTAAAACATAATTTTCAATGGGTTCTCATACATTGGATTTTCTATTATTCTCTATGATGCTATAAAGTTTGTGATTATTATCCAATATATTAATTTTATAATTGGTATGATACATCATTCACTACCTAAGAGACTGATAAATTTTTTTTAGACCAATAAATAGAGGATCATGATGTGGAAGAAACTGTTCCCTCCATATTTAAATAATTAATGTATTCCTATAACCAATAAAAGTAAAAACAAGGTTAAACCTGAGAATATGTTATTTTTTGTTAGTATGTATCTGTACATAATGATAGGTCAATAAAGTATAAACCTGATCCATCTCAATTAACTATAATCAATATTTCCTTACATTCATTGAAATCTTGACTAAGGCTATACCCAATCCAACTATATTTTTTCTTATTTGTATGTCCATAATCTCATCTATAGGTTAACAAATTTTGATAGGAACACATGTGTTACATAAAAAATATTTTAATTGATTTTGATTCTCATAAAATGATATTTTTTTTACTAAAAATGTAACTTTGAGTGGATTTAGAGTTTATAGTTTCTATTAATGTATTTTATATTAATAGAATTATGGATTATTTTATTAAGTATATGTCATTATATTTTGAATAAGAATATTATTATAAGTTTTTTACTCATTAAAAAGAATTATAAAACAATATTTAGAAATTTTAGTCAAATATAATGTTGATGTCCAGACCCAGGTTTGGAATCCCACATTTATGTTTAAAGTTATGTTTGGGAAACTATGTATTTTTAAGGAACATCATGTTATAGTATGTAAAATTTGTTATATATCAAAAATAAGTTACCTCATGTTAATAATAAAATATGGGTATTGAACATCATGTTATAAAAAACTACATTTGGATTAATCTGTACACTTTCTAACATAAGATGGGATTTAACCTCATATAGAATTAACAACACATTTATACAATAATTTACAAGATTTAAAAGTTTATTTATGGTGATATTTATACTACAATTTCATTGAATTAAATATAATATAAGAGTAATGAAACAACAATTTTAGATGATCTAACCAAAGGGATTTTATTATTATGAATTCTAAGGGAAGTGATGTTGTTTATTTGTTTTTTAAATCTCATATTTAGTATTATGTCAAGCATTTAAAAATCAAGACATATACTGTGATTTTTTTTGTATTGAGTTAATTTGGACTTCTTATTTATTATTTTTTAGTGTCTACATCTATATTATTTATTGTTAAATATTCCAAATATCATTATCCATAAAATAACATCCAAACATTCACAATTATAGAAGAGAATTTCTATTATCTACTACTGTGTATTCATTCAAATCTCTACTTTTATATTTTATTCATTGAAGAATATACCAAATTATTTGGGAATCTATGATATTTATTGAATAGTTTTTTATGCTTCTATGACAACACTTTCGATTCATACAAGTTCTCTATACTGAAAATTGTATAAACTACTACTACAAATAGTGATCTTTCTAGTGCTACAAATATTGATCTTTCTAATAATATTACATCTAAATATCTTCTACAGTATTCATTCAGAGTTTATTCATGAGGACTACACTTTGGATACATATATTTTCCTCTAAATATATCTTCAACTGTATGTTTTTATTTTTGTTTTAGGGGTCTTTTAAATATAATTTCTCTGACCAAATTCAATCTCTTCTTTGTTTCTA
Source organism: Viscum album (assembly GCA_963277665.1). Lineage (NCBI taxonomy): Eukaryota > Viridiplantae > Streptophyta > Magnoliopsida > Santalales > Viscaceae > Viscum > Viscum album. Next base: position 1,871,767,256 of record OY728150.1, on the reverse strand, counting down.
AATATTAAAGTTTTGATAGTTTCAAAACCTGTGGTTAATCATACTTAAGGGAATTGTAGAATTTTTTGTCACAAGTTATTGTTTCTTGAATTAGGTTTTCTAGATCCCATAGATGAGGATCTTCTAGTGAAAATCATGAAGATCACAGAAGAAGTTTTTGGCAGAGTTTATGAGGGTAGCTTTATGCATTTAACTACAAAAAAATTTATTGTGATATTTTAATTTTAAAAATAATACAATTTTAAAATAAAAGAGGAAATATTAGCTTGAAAGAGTTCAAATTGGATCACATTTAATTTTTTTTGATTGTTAGGACACAATTCACCCCCATCTTGTGACTTCAGCATCATCTTAGGATAGAAAATTGGTATTAGAGTGGTGATTTACTTAATATATATTTTAGTTATATGATTCTTGAGTTAAATATTCCAATGAAGGTTTATTCCTATAGATGATGTAAAAAAATTAATTTCTATAACCATTGATCCATATTTTAATTTTGAAAATTTTAGATTCTAAAAAAATCACATGGACATATATTTTAGAAAAAATGGGTTTATAGTTTATTTTAAATCGACAAAGGAATATAAAATACATTAATATGAATTAGAGAAATGGTGTTCTCTTAAATAAGTTTATTGTGTTTTAAATTCAAGAGCCACGAATAGAATTATTTTTATACTTAGACTAGTTGAGTTAAATCATGTATCTCAAAATGCTACTACTTTTGAAATGTAGAAAACAAGAGATTTTCAATATAAGGGAACTAATAATTTCATGAAATTAAGATTAAATAAATTTTATACATTTCAAATGTATAAAGGCTGTAGAATCAAACAAATTGATGAAATAATAGTTGAGGTAGTCAATGATGTTGTTTCCCATAGAACATAGTTAAATAAAACTAAACAAGCTTGGACAGTTCATAGAGTTTTTTCTGATAGTTGTAATTTAATTGTTCGTATAATTACATAGTCATTGACAGTTATGGGTTAAAAGATGAAAGAATTGATTATTACTCTAATGATGTATAAATATAAGAAAAATATGTTGATGAAGATCAAATATATCAACCCATGATTAACTTAAATGGATATTACATTAATTTAGATGAATATTCAACACATTACAAAAGTACATTCCCAAGGTCCATAATATCTTTGTTTCTTCATAATCTTGAAAAAAATATTCAATCTTGGTAAATTTTATTCAATTTTTCTCAAAGAGATCATACCATTTAGTACTTCTACTTAAAGCCATTCTGCATAACCTAAGTGAAGGAAGATAATAAAGGGTGAGCTCAGATGATCAACAAGGGTAAATAAAGTATATACATGAGCATAACATGAGCATATGAGTATGAGAACAGTAGAATAACATTTGAAGATCATATCCTTCATATGATGAGCATATACATGAGTTATGGAAAAAATATTGGTAGTTCATAAGTCATGAATAATAATGTAGTCAAGAGAATAATCCATGAGCGTATAAGATAGAAAAAAATCATTGAATATGTGCAATACTTGTAATTATATAAATTAATTCTCTATAAGTCTTATTTTGGACAAAAACTATTATGTAACATCATGGGGGATACACCTGCAAGGATGGACACACCACCATACCCATTCTAATATCTTTCCTTGTAGTTTAATGGGTTAACTACCCAAACCATATAGTTGTTAAGGTTCAATATCAATACTATCTTAATAGTCCTGGTTCACTTCCAAGACCATTTTAGGGGAAAATGTACTTTAATGAGCTAAGTTCACACCTCATTATAACGATGTCTATATATTGATATATAAATATTTACCCAATTAATTAGAGGAAGAAATAGTTCCCACCCATCACATTATAAAATAATACATATGTGAGGTAAAAGATCAAAAAAATCATCACATCATGACCCATAAAAATATATGGGTTTCATAAACATCATATCATTACGCATGAATTGAAATTTGCATCATAAACATGTTATTATATCATAACATGTAAAAAATATATGTGTTTAATAATCATTTAATAAATTCATAACACTCAAAAAGAATAAGGTTTCAAATGTATATAACCCAAGGGAGAGAAAAATGCTTCATAATAAACTTTTCATCTTAAAAACAAACCATTCAAAGAAAGAATAATAATGGTTTCCTTGGATCATATCCTCAAGAAACCATAAATTATTTCTATGGATTTCATCTTATATGGAGAAGGAATTTAAATGATCAATTGTAACATTACCAACAGAAAATATAATTTAAAAAATTAATATTCATAAAACATTTTCAAAAATAGTCTTCCTATAAATAAATATTTGAAACATCATTTGAAACATTTATTAATGAATATATCATTCCCAATATAAAAAATTATATCTTAAAATATAAATCATTTTGAAACAATTTTTATTTAAAATTTAATTTAAAAACCTATAAATTAATCCTGAAAATATTTGGAAAACTGTTTTTTTAAATACTTTGAAAACATTTGGAAGTCATTTTTCGTTAAAATAAAATTAAAAACTTATGCATATGTCTTGAAATTTTTTTTGAAAATATTTTCACTGAATTTTTTTAAAAACTTATAAAAAAATATTGAAAACATTTTGAAAACATTTTTATTTGAAAATAAATTGAAAATTTATAAAATGATTTTTGAAATGATTTAATTTTTTTCATTGAAAATAACATTTTGAAAACATATAAAAAAATATTTTCATATAATATTAAACACATTTTAAACTTTTTTGAAAAACTTTTTCATATAAAGTAAATTTATAGACCATGAATGTATATAATATTACGAAAAAAATTATTAAAAAAAATATTTAAAATATTAAAGGGATGCTTTAAAGGAAGGATGTCCATGATGGTGTATAAATATATACATTTCAAACATTCTGTTTGTTCCGTAAAAAGTTTAGAAAAATCCTCAATTAGAAAATGAAAAGGAGATGACCTATTTAAAAACCCTTTTTCTTAAAAGGTAAAACGTGAGAAAAAATTAAATTTAAATCTCATAGGATAATATAAAAATATTTTTGAAAACTTTTTTAGAAATAAATGATTTTTAATGAACACATATTTCTGAGTGAAGAGAGAGATAAAGTCATATTTTATTAAAAAGATATTATTAATTATCTTAATTACGAAAGCGTGAAAAAAATGATACCAATAAAAGAAGATATCAAGACTAAATAAAGGTTAATAACGTCATTATTTATCTTGAGATGTGGATAATAATATTTCATCTATGATAGCAAAATTGTAAATAATCATAATAAACGATGAGATTTTAGTAACAAACCATTACCATTTTGGTAAGTTTTACTCATAATATACCTAATATAATAACATTAAATGAATCTTAAAATATAATGAAATAAGTATATTCATTAAATAAAATGTCAAACGGTATTATATAAACCTCATAAAATAATATAGGTGTATAACATGGAGTTTATATCAAAGAAGGAAGATTGAGACAAAATTACTGTATGGATTTGCTCACTTTTGAACTATAAACCAAATTAAATAAATAAAATAAAATGTATATGTTAATAACAATTAAGTTTTTTTATAGTAATAATATAATATATTCATTTTATGTATATAAATCATAAAAAATAAATGTGTGGTGAATAAGGTATAAGTATCACAACAAGAAAAGTGAGATTAGAGAAATCCTAGAATAAGTGTTGACTTTCTTCAAAAAGATGAAAAATCTTATATAATAAATATAAGTTTAATATTAATATACCAAATAACCATATATTTATATATAATATCAGATATTATTATTTTTTACATTATATTACTGGTTTGCTAAAAAAATATGTGTTAATTTTACGTTTCACGAATATCTGCTTTGTTTTTATTATGTGTTTTGACATGTTGTTCATGATAATATTACTTAGATTATGAATTAATTATTTAAATAATTTAAAATTTTAATGAACTATCACCTATATATTATATAAATTTTTACAATAATCTATAAAATATATTAATATGATGTGGAATACACCGTTCATGGAGATAATAGTCCATAAAAACGCATGGATACTATTTCTTTTTTCATTTCATATTTAAAGAAAAATAGTAAATAAAATATTTTTATATTTTATAATTAAAATTTCTTTATTATTTAATATTTATCAAATAATTTTACTAATCCTATTCTTAATACATTCCATTTAATTTGTGAACGAATCATATTACTTTGAGGAGCGGATAGTCCACACATCCATAATAAAGTTATCATATTTTAAAAAATAGAAATAATGAAGGAGTGTGTTATATAATAACTAAATAAGAACATATGAATCATAAATATCATATATAACATCTAATTATAGAATTAGGATTAAATTTCCCAACCCTGAGATGCGGTAAAATAAAAACTGAATATCATCGTTTCGTGAGGTAGTAGTCTGAAGTACCCACAAATGGTATGTTCTTTACCCATTTGGTGGAAGTGTGTGTAAGTGAATTTAAAAACATAATAATTAAAAAATTTAATCATATTGAGTATAATTATGTTATTATATAATATCTTAATAATAATAATTGAGGTGGTGGAGAAATAAAAAGAAAAGTGCTTGTTGAAGGATGTTACCTCTTCTTTGGGTGACTTCTTTTGGTTTATACCAAAGGGCTTCCTTGGACATATTTATAAATCAGTGATGCCTCTAGGATGAAGGGAGATAATTTTTTAGTTTATTTCTTCAGGTTTTTGATTAGCTAAAGTGTTTTTATATGTTTTAGTAATGGGACGAGTGAATAAATTTTTATAGAGGAGGGGTGGTATTCTTGTAAATAACAAAATGTAAACACTACTGGGAGGTATCCCATTCCTCATGTGCTTAAAAATGTGGAAATAATTGCGTAAATTTTATTTGTGTTCCATTATAACCTCCACCACACAAAAATAAGTGAATTTTTATAATTTTGTTCCTTAACTTCTTTGTTTCCCTAATTTTATCATTTTGGGTTTTATTAGGGTAACTAGTTTTCTAACACAAGTAATTCTACCATTAATACTAATTTAAAATTAGATCTATTAGTAATAATATTATCATATAATTATATATATATGATATCTAATTTTAAAAAAAATATCATGATTTTTAGAAATTAATTTTAAAATATTTGCCTGTAACGTGCTGAAACACATATCAAACCGGAATTGTGCTAACAATGTTTTTTCTATTTATAGGTCAATATATTTATTATAAAAGATATATTGGCCCATGAATATACCATATCTTATATTTTTCAGTATAAAAAAATAAATGTTCATAATAGAGTATTATTAGTAAATTTATATATTTTAATAAAATTTCACGTATTATAAAATAACATTAACGCCAATTTTGACATTATTTACAAAATTTAAATAAAAAGTTATCAATAAAAATATGGAATTTTAATATATAATGTTTACACATGAATAACCACATATACTCATTGAAATCTAAATAAAATAATTTAATAAATTTCTTTCAATTTTAATATATTTAGTATCAATTATTTTAGTTAATAATCAACTAAATAATTACCGTATTTGGAATTCTTCAAGTAGTTAATATGTATAATAAATCTCTAAAATTAAATATAAATTAATATTTCGACAAAAACTCCTTTAACATTATAAATAATTTGTTCAACTAAACTAATGTGATGTTTTTATTTCTCAAGGGTTTATAAATCTTAAAGGTAAGGAAGGTTCATGAAATTGTGTCCGACTAACTCATAAAATTATAACCAATATAAAATATGAATAAAACATTTTAATATAATTGTTTTTTGAAATGTATCTAGTTAATTTTCCCCCTTATGATTATTTTTTAATGAATAAGTAAACTTATTTTTTTCCTTCATCATTATAATTAATTTTAGTTAACATCATTAATATTTTTGGAAAAAAAATTAAGTTTACCTTAAGGTAAATAATAAATTATTCTGATTCCAAATATGGAATGGATTTTTTCCAAATTATAAATACCTTGGTGGAAGAAATTAATTTAAAATTATTTCTACAAACGTGTCACAAATGAATGTTTTAAGAGAAAATGATTAAATTTTTGAAACATTCTTATATCTAATTTCAAAGTGAAATTAGTTAAAATTACATAAATTGAATTAATTTATATAAAATTGATATAATTAAACTTAAAACCAAAATAAAATGTAATTTAACAACATAATTAATTCAAATGAAAAAGTGATATTGAATTAAAATTTATTATTTTTCCCTATTCAACAACAAATGATGTTTTCAAAAAACCCAAAAATTATTCCTTAGATAATTTAGACATTATGCATTTAAAAATGATTTTTGATTTTATCAAAATTATTTTAATAATATTCCAAAAAATAATATTGTTTTTGTTAATAGAGGGATATAAAAAGTAGTTCATTTGAGAAAATATCACTTTCAAACCTATAAAGACTTTACAAGAAATTATATGTTTTATTATCAATATATTTTATTTATATAAAACCCATATAATAATTGTTTAAAGAAATTTTATTTCTATTCATGTTACTATGTTTAACTTCTATGTTATAAAAAACTCAATTAATAATAATAAAAAATGTTATTTCATAGAAACTCAATGTTGCATGTAACACAAGCCAAGTCAATGTTTCATGAATAGCAAGCTTATCATATTGTATATTATAATAAAACCATATCTTAAGAATGTATAAAATTAAATAATAACATTGTGTTTTCCTATAAAAAAGCTATATTTAATTTATTGTGAAATGAAAAATATCAAAAAGAATAAATCAATTCAAAAAAAATCACGAAATCTCAGGGTGTTACATTCTATCCCCCTTAAATAGATTTTCCAACAAAATTAATATAGGTTATCAAAGGTTTAATAATTATAATTTACATTCATAGAAACAGATATTATAAAAAATATTACTAATAATTACTTTAAAATGTGTTGTTGGAAACATAATAGTTATCAAAAGTAACTCATAACTTGGTTTTTAAATATGAGAACATAAGTTGAATGTTAAAAAATCAACATGGAAGGGGAATATGACTATCATGTTTTGATGGAGAGTGATATAGAACATGTTTAGTTGAAAGTTAATGTTTTCAAAAACATAGCCCAAATATGATTAAATAATGACATTGATATAAAAAATTGATGATAACATGAAAATTTTTTATTACAAGACCATTTTCCCTAAATTTGAATAATTTCTTGAGTAGATATACATACATGATTTCAGGAAGACCTCACTCTTTTTTGTACCTTGATCAATTTCAAATTTATGCCTTATTCTATGAAATGATGGTTAATTTTTAATTTCTAAATCATTAACAGATCATGAGATCCTTAAATATATTGATAGGTCATTCCAACTATCTTTATCACAACAAAAATGTTATAAAAAGTTATCCAATATGAATAAATACTCATACAGAGAGAAAATAATTTAATATATAAATCCTTATGTGAAGTTTAACTTTAACAATTCCATAAATTTTTAATCTTATAACCCTATCTAAATATGAAATTACAAAATATTTTAGATAAGGTCACTAAATTTATCAGAATAGCTTAGCATTGATCCCCTTTAAATCATAAAGTAGCTTTTATTTTTCACATACGAAACATGTGAATTCCATCATCTTTTATTCTCTCAAAACATGGGAATAACCTAAATTACCACAAATATTTATTGAAAATATGCATGTTTCTATATTATAATGTTTATTAGAAATATTCATTAAATAAAAAAAATGTTGTAAATTCTATTCATGATTGCCTAAACAAAATTATCAACAAATCCTTAATTAGTTCCATGTTAGTTACTACCATCCAATTTACATTATCCAAAAATATGTATCACAACATTTGTAACATATTAAGGGATATATTTCCTTTAATAATGTGTTTCCCATTAAATCACTTTTTCTAGGACATCAGAACCATTAATATATTCTTATAAATCATTAAGAAAAAACATAAGCTGAACAATCTTTATATATAATTCATGATTCCAAATACATATTTTTTATTAATTATTATACTCCATCGTTAATCCATTGACAATGATACCATATACTATTACTTAATAATTCTATACGTTTTCATTTAAACTTCAGTCTCATCATCATCTGCAATATAACCATTACATATACCACCTTTCTAATTCTCTCTGTGAATCATTCTTCTCAAGACATCTATTTTAATAATCTCATTCATTCTACACATAAATCTTTCAACTGTTGACAATACCTTAGGGAGGCCAATATTTCTATCCATTTCATTTTCTACACATATCATTTTCCCTTTATAGTTAATTTGACTATGTAATTATTTTCCAAATTAAAAACACCTTCTTGGTTCTATAAGACATCCACTTCGATGCTTCTTCCCAGATTCTCAACACAAAGCAAACTGAATCTTCTTTCATTCATGGTCTCCATTAAGTGAACTCTCAGCAAGATCATTCCTTATATTAATTTTTTAGTCTGAAAGTTGGTTAAGGTACATGTTGTTAATCATGTTCTATGAAAACTAATTAGGTATGATCACAATATCCTTAACCATAGTGATAATCCCATTTGATTTCTCATCAGTAAATTATATTTTACAGTCAACATTAACCCAGTTACTTCTAGTTACAATCATTGACTAAAACTAGAAGGAATGTTGTGATCAATACTTATAATAGTGTAAAACCACATAATGTTGAAAAATAACTTATAGGATGTCTAAACAATTAAACCTTATTTTAAATCAATGACACCTTAGGATTATCCTTAGATACATCACAATAAATATACTTATAAATTTTCCATGGGATGTCATTAATGTTTTCTCATAAAAGTTTCAAATGGATAATTAAACCTTTCCTTTGATACAAACTATAATGAACCAAGATTAACATATATGTATATTACATCAATTTAGATGAATATTTAGAACATTAGAAAATTACATGCCCAAGATAGTAATAGTTTATTGACTTTGCAAACATGTAGAAAAATATTCTAAAATGGTGATTGTTCTTCAATGTTTCCTAAAAAGATATTCCACTTTTGTAATTATAATTAAACCATTCTACATAACCTATGGAGGGGAAACATTATAAAGTGTGATATTAGATGCTTAGTGAGGGTAAATAAAGGAGATACATATTTATAACATGAAATAAGATCATGACAACATGAGAATAACATTTTAAGATCATACATTTCATATTAAGACCATATACATGTGTTATGGAATAATAATTAATAGTTTATAAGACATAAATCATAATGGAACCAAGAGAATAATCCTTGGGTACATAAAATAGGAATAAAACACCAAATTTGTTGCATACATGTAATAATATAAAATCATTCTCTATAATTATAGTCTCATTGCCAAAAATAATCAATGAAATTCCTAGGGGACACACTTATTAGGTGAGACACACCACCATCCAAAGTTATATCCCTTTTTTGTAGTGGAATTGGTTAACTCCCCAAACCATATTAGTAGTCATGGTTCACTCCCAATACCATTTAATAGTCACAGTTCACACATAAGACCATATTTGTGAAACAATTATTTTACTGACATGAATTCACTCATCATTCTATCAATGTCTATATCATAAGATATAAATCATTACCCAACTAATTGGATGGAGATAAAGGTCCCACCCATTACATAATATAATCATACAAATGTGTTCGACAAGATTGTAAACATTCACCACATCATGACCCATAAAAATAGATGGGTTTTGTAAACATCATATTATAACCTAAAAAATTAAATGGGTATCATAAACATGTCTTCAATCATAACCTTTTAAAAATATACAAGTTTCATAATCATTTAATCATATTATAACCTGAAAAAAGAAGCATATAACCCATGGAATGGAAATGGGTTTCAATAACATATTTTCACCTTAAACAAAAACCAATCAAATAAATAATTAGAATGGTGTACTTGGATCATATCCCCAGTAAATCATAAAATATTTCATATATTTTCATCTAAGATGGGGAAGGATTTTGGAAGATCACGTGGAACATTTGTATGTAAAATAACATTTCTTAGAAAATAAATTCATAAAACATTTCAAAAAATACTTTTCTTATAAATAAAATCATTTAATTATCATTTAAAACATTTCTTTAGTAAAATATCATTACCTCTTTAAAAAATACTATTTTATAACCTCAATCATTTCAATATCATTTTTATTCGAAAATAGATTAAAAAACCTATAATGTAAGCTTGAAAACATTTTGAAAAAAAAGTTAATTTAAAAATACTTTGAAAACATATAAATATATCTTGAAAACATTTTGAAGAGCTTTTTATTTTAAAATAATTTGAAATATTATAAAAATTTATTGAAAACATTTTCATAAGAATTTTTTTAAAACAATTTAAAATCATATAATGGAATATTGAAAATATTTTGAAAACAATTTTCTATGAAAATAATTTGAAAACACAAAAAAGAATCATAGAAATTAATGAAATTTTTTTATCTCAAAATAACATTTTGAAAACATAAAAATTAATATTTTAATATAATTTAAAATACTTTTTAAATATTTTCTTTGAAAACATTTTTTATTGAAAAATGATTTAAATTTAATGAATTTCAAGAATATTTGGAATTTTTTATTAAAATTAAAGGTTTTAAACTTTAAATGGACGATTCCAAGGGATTATTATTATGAAAATGGATAAATACATATTCACCGAACATTCCTTATGTGTTGTAAAAATATCAGAAAATTTCCTCGATTAGAAAATGAAAAAAGATCCCCCTTTTAATTTTTTCAAATGAAAAACATGAGTAATAATGTATTTTAAATATAGTCGAATAATATTATATTTTATTATTTTTTAAATATAACATGGTTTTTAAGGAAAATAGATTTCCAATGAAGACAGAGATATTGTTGGATTTCCATCCCCAATGATTCATAGAAATTACGATGGTTATTCACCAAGGTATCATAAAACTTTTCATCTCTAGAGATTAAATTTTCACCCAATGCATCGGAGTGATATTAGGGTGCACCATTAATATGTATTTTTTTCATGTGAACCACATATATTATAATCATAAATTTCATAAATAACCTATAGAGAATAAAATAAATTTGTTACATTTCAAAATTGTGAAATTTTAAAAGTGATTAAATACTTGATCGTTATGTCATTTATAACCCATGGAAAAGGATTGAGGGTATTATGTATGTCAAATACAGAACCAAATTTAAAATTTTTATGTATTTATTAATACCCCTAGAACTATATTAGTTTTGGGTATTCATAAAAATAAAATAATATAATTTCTTTAGAAAAAGAGAGAGGTTTTGAGAAGAAATTTCAGCAGCATCACATATATATAACATGATTTTAGAAAACATTAAAAATAGAGGGGAAAAGAGTCACCCACTCATAAATAACTCAAAATAATATATGGATATTAAATCATAAATTAAATAATATCATGGTATGGATATTTTAATGACATACCACATGAAAAGGAAGCTTCAAATAAAACAGAATATGTGATTTCTTTTACGAATCATTCAGTAGCCTAACAGCCTCGCATTAAATTTAGAAAAATAAGTTGATGAGAGTGGAAAGGGTATCTCATAATTTGGAAATAAACTGAAAAGAAAATTGGACATATAATAACATACCAAAACATAATAACATGGAAACTAGAAGACATAACAAAAAGGAAGTCATGACTTAAAAGAGGAGGGTGAAAGGTTCCCTTACCTTGAAGAGTAACTTCGAAAGATCAAAATATGAGACCTTGGGGGCATTGAGGGATCCTTTAGAGGACTAATTGGAAGGTAAGAAGTCTATATATTCAATAAGAATGAATTTGGAATGAAATTAATGAAGGAATGAGTTGGTATTTATATAAAAAAGGAGAGAATTTTTAATTATTTTCCACAGGACACCTCATCAAAGGTATTTGCAAACCCATTGGCTTCCCATTGTATTCTACCATGGTATTGGCCACATGGGACACCTAATAACATATCTTACTATTCAAAAGGCTACTAGAATTATTACATCATTATTACATAATTAATGATGTAATAAAACATACCAAAACATAAAACCGCATTTTTACTATTCACTGAAAAACAAAACTTTTTATAAAAATCTCTGAAATTTACCCTAACCCAATATCGATGGTATGAATTACAAAATGAACTTAGTTTTAGGAAAATAATTTTTTAATTATGATATATTTAATTTTTATTTAAAAAAACAATTCACTTAAAAAATACTAATACTTAAATAATAATTTCTGAAATAGTTGCTTACTTAGGCTATTATATCACCTTACCATTTATAATGCCTAAATTATATTTATAATTAATTAAGTGAGGTTACAGTTTCAATGTTCATATTACTATTCATAAGGGTAATATTACTATTCATAATTTACTATTCACTAAAAATTACGTTGATCATATTAGTCTCTAAATTTATTTTTGATCACAAATCTAGAGACCATTTTTTCAAAAAATTTCAAATTATTTATTATTTAAAGTATAAAAAAATATTTTAAATTATAATTTTATCAAAAATTCACCAATAATATAAAACTTTTATTAATCCATCCTTTATATATTTTAGCATTTTAAATTCAAAAATTTTATAATAATAAGAAATAAGAATATTATTTATCCAAAAAATTACACAATGTAACTAAGGCCTTGTTACATAGCCCCTTATAACACCTACATAGGACCTAAGAGTATGTTGTGAAATGGTGATAGAATATTGGGGTGGCTCGAACAACATCTCATGAGTGGTGATTTCTATTAGCTTGAACTTCTTCAAAAATGGATTTTGTTCAAGCTTCACATGTTGAAGCTCATCGTGGGCTTGGTCTAGAGAAATGCCTAGTGATGGAACCTCCTTCCAAAGCTCTAATAGATGTGCTTCAAATGTATCGAGTCTACTGGATAAGGCCATTTGATCTTCTTTATATATTATTTAACCAAGATCACATGTATTTATAAACAATAATTACAATTTTAAGATGTTAGTTTCTAATATTTATATTGACCAACAGTCATGTAACAGTCGAATCCCAATTGTATCATTTTAATTATACATACTTAATTAATTAAATGATATATTTTTTGTTGAGTTTAAAATAAAATAAAACACAAATTTAGGGAAAAAATGTTATTCAAACTTTCATGTCGTTACATTATTCCCCCATTAAGGAATTTCGTCCATGAAATTTCAACTTATACCCTCTAAAGAAAAAAGGTACGGGTAATTTCTCTTAATAGACTCCTCTGGTTCCTATGTGGATTCTTCACATTTCTAGTTCCTCCATAACACCTTAATAATGTGGGTAGTATTTTTGTGTAGAACCTTGTATCTATGATCCAAAATAACCATCGCCTGCTCCTCAAAAGAGAGGTCATGTTCTAATTGTACAACCTCTGGGTTTATTACATGTGAAGGGTCAGGTATGTAATTCCTCAAGAGGGATATATGGAAGAAATCATGAACTAGTTCTATATTTGGAAGAAGTTTATGTCGATAAGCCACAACTCCTATGCGATCAAGGATTTCATAGGGGATAATGAGCCTAGGGATGATCTTCCCTTTCTTCCCAAACCTCATGACTCTCTTCCAATGAGAAATTTGAAGAAAGACATTATCACCAACATCAAACTCCACGTCCCTTTGATGGTTGTCAGTATAACTCTTTTGCCGACCCTAATCATCCTTAATGTGTTACTGGATGGCATGAACCTTTTTTGTCATCTCTTGCACAAGATCACTCCTAAGAGGCTTTCTCTCACTAGCTTCATCTGAACAAGTAGAAGTTCAATATCACTCAAATAAGGGGATATGTTGATCCCATCCATCTTTAAATTCCATTGAGCATGTTTTCATACTTTCCTCGAGTGTTTTAATAGTCCTTTCTGATTTTCCATTAGCTTGGGCATGATAGGCCATACTGAAATTCAATTCACTGCTCATAGCATGTTTAAGACTTCTTTAGAATTTTGATGTGAACCTTGGATCACGATCATATACGATAAAAATTGGAACTCAATTCATCCTTAATACTTCCTTTACGTCAATCCTGACAATTTTATGAAGAGTGAAATCTTCTTGAATGGAGATAAAATGGGAAGTCTTGGTTAGACGGTCCGCAATAAACCGTATTGCATTGTATCCTTTGTATGTTCTTAGGAAACCGGTAATGGAGTCCATAGTGATATTGTCCCACTTCTATGCTGGTATAGGCAGGGGTTGCAATACCCCTTTAAGAATTTGTCGTTCAGCCTTCACTGGCTGACATACCAGGAACCTTGAAGTGTAGTCATCAGTCTCCCTTTTCATATTATCCCAAAAATAAAGATCACGAAGTCCCATATACATTTTCGTGCTTTTAGGATGTATAGATAAAGTAGAGGTATGAGCTCCATCCATAATCTCCTTCTTTATTTCTATAAAAGATAGAACACATAGTCTTTTATGAAATTTCAGTACACCTTAATGTTCAATATTCAAATCAATAAACTTTCCATCCTTCATAGCCTCAAACTTCTTCTACAAAAAATGATTTTATTTTCTATGATTTCTAGATATTTTTCTAGTAATGAAGATTTATAAATAATTTGGGTTTTGTTTGATGATGTCCCTTACTTTTAATTCCCACGTCCATATTTACTTGGTCACTGATCAAAGGATCTCTTTGAATCCTCATCATTGAAAGAAAAATAGTGTCTTTCTTGATTAATGCATCAATTACTTTGTTTTATCTTCTAGTATTATATTGAATTGAACAATCATAGTCTTTAAGAAGTTCTAACAATATCCTTTGTCTCATGTTCAATTCCATTTGTGTGAACATATACTTAAAACACTTATGGTCTATGTATATATCTCATTTCTCCATATAATTATAGTGCCTCTATATCTTCAGAGAAAAAAATTGAATGCAGCTAGTTCCGGATCTTGTGTAGGATTGTTCTGCTCTTGAGTCTTCAATTATGGAGATGCATAAGAAAGGACACTTTCATTTTGCATGAGGATGCACCCAAGTCCTTTTAGAGATGAATCACTAAAAATAATGAATCCTTATCCACTTTTGGGAAACGTTAACCCAGATACAATAACAAATCTCCTCTTTATCTTTTGGAAACATTCCTCAAACTCCTTTGTCTAGATGAACTTGACCCACTTTTGAGTTAACCTGGTTAATGGATTAGAAATTTGGTATTTTTTTTAAAAAACATCCAATAATATGCCACTAATCCAAGTAAAATATGAATACCAGTAATTTTAAAAGGCTGAGGCCAATCCTCTTTAACTTTGGTCATTTCAGAGTCAATTGTGAATCCTTTATTGGTTACAATGTGCCCCAAGAATGAAACTTGTTTCAACCAAAATTCAAATTTGATGAACATTCAAAAAATCTTATCCTTATGTAGAGATTTCAAAATGACCCTTAGATGATCCTTATATTCCTTGTGACTTTTCAAATATATAAAAATATCATCAATAAAAGCTACCACAATGTTATCAAGGTAGTCCTTAAAGACTTGTTCATAAAATTCATAAATATAACAACTGAATTAGTCTATCTGAAGAACCTAACAACAAACTCATAATGCCCATATCATGATTGGAAGGCAGTGTGAGGAATATCAACTTTATTCACCCTCAATTGATGATAACCAAATCAAATATCAATTTTAGAGAAGAATTGAGCCCTAAGAAATTTTACCAAATAAGTCATCAATTCATGGAAGAGTATATTTTTTCTTTACTATAATCCCATTCAGTTCTCTGTAATCATTGCATAGCTTCATCGATCCATCCTACTTATTCCAAAAGAGAATATGTGATCCCTAAGGAGACACACATTTTTGGATAAACACCTCCTTCAAAAGATCTTGGAGTTTTTTCTTTAATTAATTTATCCCTACGTTTTCCATTTTATACAGTGTATTTGATATCAGATGATATCCATATACATGTTCAATAGAGAACTCTACCTCTCTTTCTCGGGGAGGACATGTAAATCCTCCAGAAATACATCATTGTTTTCCTAGATAATGGGCACATTTTCTAACCTTATAATCCCATTTCATTATTCTTATTCCAAAATCAACTATATAATGAAATATGTATGAGGTTCTTCTATAAATAGATTTGTTTGAGATATCTCTCCTTGGAAGATAATTGTTGGTTTACCATTCAAGTCTACTGAGATTTCCTTGCTTTTTCATTTGATCTTAGCATTATAATTTGAGATCCAGTCCATCCCTAGTATAATTTCAAATTCCAGAATGGGGATGACTAAGAAATTTGCAATAATATTATTCTCACTAAAGTAAATAATAGATTTTCTAAACCCTCATGATTCTCTGAAAATCCCATAAGGAGTCTGGATTGATAACTCTACTTTTAGCAAAATTGTGGGTTGATTCTAAATTCTTTTAATACATGTAGGAAATAAAGGAATGTGTAAAACTAGAATAAAAAAAGTAGTTGCTACCTTTGAGAGACCAACAAGAGTACCTACTACCACATCATTTGGTGCTTCAACTTCACATGTAGTGATTTCAAAAGTACTTCCTTACCCCCCTATCCTTTGATGAGGTTGTTGGTGATTACCCTCCACTACCCTCATATTTGTTCAGTGAATGGAAAAGATCCCAAGTTGTCCACACTTATAGCATTGGGCATCAGGTTGGGAATGCACCATCATCCTATTATTGTTAGTTTTGGGATGATGAGGCTTTACCTCGCTATTAAAATTCCATACAATATGATATCTCTTCCACACTTGTAGCACTTCCCACTCCCGCGCAAGAAGTTACCCAAATTTTTCATATCAAATTTATTACATGTGGGATGTTTCACTTTTATTCATCCTATTCCTTGATCAAAGCTTCTCCCAAGGCCTGGCTTCATTGATCTCTTCTCTTTATTGTATTTATGAAACCACTGCATCTCACCAAATTCCAGTTTGACTTTCATCGCACTCCACAAAGTCTCTTTATAGCTATTGTAGTCTCGGTTGGACAGATTCTTCTATAGATGAGGTCTTATTCTACCAAAAAATATATCAAAGTTGCAATTAGGATCTATTAAGAATCATGAGGTGTAATGGGAATGTCTTGTGATGTTCATCTCGTAGCATCCAACAGATTCATTCTCCTTCTTCTTCAGCTCGAGAAACACCTTCTCAATTTTTGTTCTCATAGAATGAGGGAAATAATTATTGGGGAAGATCCCTATGAACTCTTCACACTCCATATATTCAACCTCCACTATTTTCCTCGTGTTATTAATTAGTTCCCCCCACTGATCAACTTCTACCTTTAATGGTAAATAGCTTGGGTGACCATCTCTTATTTTGAACAACGGAGCAAAGAAGATATATTCTTGATAGAGCTGATCCTCTGTTCTGCAATCAATGAGTCAATAGATCCACTGAAGTTTGGTGGTCCTTGACGCATAAAGGACATAAGAGAATGTGGATCCCTTTGTGGTGAGATCATTCTCTCAGCTTGATTGAAGTTATTTCCCATAACATGAGTCAGTTGGTTCATCATTCTCCTAAAAGTTTCCATTCTGGGTTCTATTGGAGGGCCGTCAGCGCATGGTCCAATGTGGTCACCATTTGTAAAGTTCCACCTATTTCTATCCATTTTTCTAAAATAATAAATCCTTACTGAGAATCACATTTAATTTAGGAATCATTTAACTATGATGGATTTTATTTTTTAAAACTTCATTCTTAAACAATTACATTTCTCTACAAATCCTTCATGTAACTCAATAAAATCATATGATTAACCAAACATATCCCCCGAGATTGACGAACTAATAGTGAAACAAGGCCCATTTTCGTGTACTAGGATACCCTATGTCAATCCCAAAACTCCTTTTCTGAGTTTTCACTCCTAGGTACATCTGTTCAAAAGCCACATCCACTTTTTCATATCTAGACAAGGATTTATTTGTTTGGAATCCACTTACTCAATATTTCACCAAATTACCAGGAATATTTCCTATATCTAAACTTTTATATAGGGTTATTCCTAAATTTTTTATAGCCTAATTTTTATAAATAACTAAATTATACTTTGATACTAACTATATAATCTCACCTTTTTATTGCATAACTTTTCATTACATTTTAAAAACAGAGGATATTTAAAGTCCAGTATCTTGGAAATCAGTAACAAAATACCTAGAAACAAAATAAAATTCTATTACACATCTAAGGATTCAACATAGGTTCATAATAAGTAAAATTACTACATCTCATAACCTGGAGACATACATCAAAGTAAAAGGTGAGTAGAAGGACTAGTAAAGAAAGCAAGGGAATCTGTTTACTTATGATGTCAATAAGCACTTGTTGAAAAACATGATGACATGATCAATAAAATAATAACAATTTCATAATAAAAATAAAATGAATCATAACATTTACTTTATAAATTAATGAACATATAACCAATGTTCATCCCCATGGTTTCATTAAAATTACCAAGGTTATTCACTAAGGTATCTTGAAACTTGTCATCTCTAGAGATTAAAGTATTTACCAAATGAATTGTAACACTATCAGATATCACAGTTAGCATGATTTTATTTTTATGTGATCCAAATAGATCATAATCAAACATTTCATAAATAACCCTTAGAGAATAAAATAAATGCGTTTCATTTGAAAATCGTGATGGTTTAAATGTGAATAAAAAATTGATCATTATGTCACTTTTAACCCTTGGAATATAAATAAGGGTTTTATGTATGTAAACTAAAAATAAAATATACCATTTTTTTGTATTTATAAATACCCCTTCAACTAAAATAGTTTTTGTTATTCACATAATGAAAATAATAGAATTTATTGAGAATAATAGAGAGGTTTTGAGACATAATTTCTGTAGTATAATGCCTATATAAAATGGTTTTATAAAACATTATAAATAGAGGGGACAAGAGTCATCCACTCATAAATAACTCATAATACATTATGCGTACCTAATAAAAAATAAATAATATCATGGTATGAATATTTTAATGACATAACATATGAAAAATAAACTTGAAAGAAAAGAGAAGAGGCGATTTATTTTAGGAAAAATTTGACATCCAGACGATGTCACTTAAAATTCATAAAAATAGATTGATGAAAGTGGAAAGGGCCTCTCATTGTTTGGACATAAAATAAACATAAAAAGGGCATAAAATAACATACCCCAACATACTAATCTAAAAACTAGAAGACAAAACATAAAGTAAGTCACGACTTAAAAGAGGAGGGTGAATAGTTCCCTTACCTAGAAGAGTAACATTGAAAGCTTGAAGGTTGGGACCTTGGGGGGGCTTCATGAAATGATATGAGGACTACTTGGGAGATAAAAAGAAAAGACCTTGAATTAAGAGGAATTTGGAATGAAATTAAATAAAGACTCGGTTGGTATTTATAGCAAAATTTGGAGAATATTTAATTATTTTCCAAGGGACACCTCATCGGTGTAATTTGAAAAACCATGGGCTTTCCCATGGTATGTGTCCATGGTATTGGCCACTTAGGTAACCTCATAACATATATTACTATTCAAAAGTCTACCAGAATTATTATATCCTGATTACATAACTAATGATATCATTAAACATATAGAAATGTAAAACTTAATTTTCCTATTCACCAAAAAACAAAACATTTTATAAAAATATTATAAATTCACCCTAACCTAATATCGATGTTCTGAATTAAAAAAAGAACTCCATTTTATGAAAATAATTTTCTAATTATTATATATTTAATTTTTATATAAAAACACTATTTAACTGAAAAATACAACTACATAACTAATAATTTCTGAAGCAGTAATTTACAAATTCTATTATATCACATTACAATTCAAGATGTCGAAATTATATTTATAATTTTTTACGTGAAGTTACTATTCCATTGGGCAAATTATTATTCATAAGGGTAATATTACTATTCATACTTTTCTATTAACTAAAAATTAAGATGAACTTATTAGACTCTAAATTTCTTACTGATCACAGCTGTTGAAGACCATTTTTTTGATAATAATTTCACATTATTAATTATTTAAAGTATAATTTTTTTAATATATCCTTTTTCTAAAATTCACCAATAATATGGAACTTTTATTAATTCATCTTATATGTGTTTTATCATTTGAAATTAAAAAAATTTACTATAATAAAAATTAACTTTTTTATTTATACAAAAATATTACACAAAGTAACTATGGACTAGTTACATAGCCCGTTATAACACCTAAATAGTACCTAAGTGTAAGGTGTAAAATGGTGATAAAATCTTGGGGCATCTCAGACAACATTTCCAGAGTGGTGATTTCTATTAGCTTGAACTTCTCTCGAAAGCGATTGCGTTCAAGCTTTACATGTTGAAGTTCTGCTTGGGCTTGGTCCATATTAATGCCTAGTGATGCATCCTCCTGCCTAAGCTCTGATAGATGGGATTCATACTGCCTGACTCAACTAGTTGAGGCCATAGACTATTGTTTTGGTATTAATTAACCAATATCACTTATATTTATAAAAAATAATTATAACAATACGAGTCTAGCTTCTAATGGTCATATTCACCAACATTCATATAACAGTTGAAACCCAACAATATCATTTTAATTATAATAACTTTATTATGTTAAGGATATAATCTTGTTGAGTATAAAATAAAATTACCCACAAATTTATGAAAACAATATTATTTAAAAGTTTGGGTCATTACATTACCAATGGTTTAACAGTTATTGGTCCATCCATCATTATTTTTCAGTCTTCACAGTGATTGGATTGATTTTCTAGCACAAACAAGATATTTTTTATCATCTTGTAGAGATTGGATCGAGATCCCATGATATTAGTGGATTTAGAGCTTTGTTGTGATAAAGTTTCACAATCCCAAGCTTATTAACTATATTTATGGTAGTTTTTTGAAATTTTTTTGGTTTTCCAGTGGGTTATTGTGGCCGGTGAGTATAAAAAGTGAGGGAAATGAATTTCCAAGGTAGGGATAAGTCTGACTAAATTAATGTGGAACTGTTTGAGTAAGTGGTCAAAAATAAAATGAAAATTGAGTTCCACATCATTTTCACCATTTTGAGGTTGAATTGTATTTCATGTTGGACAAAAAAACCTCATTCCGAATCTTGATTTGGGAATGGGATCCCACTTTGTATCACAGGAAACCAACTTACATACCCATGCCTACCCACGTAGGCCCAGTAGGAATTGACCAACCCTATGTGTGATTGGTCACAACTCCAAGGTCTCTTTTAAAATGAACTATTCCTATTCATACTCTTACTGTTCACTTTTGTGTCTCTCCACTTATCAGAGTGTCCTAGGGCCACTTTTTCACCATCAAATTAAGAAAATTATTTCTCCCTTAATAATATTATTTAAAAATAAAAAACCGTTTTTTTATTTTTATTTTTTCCAAACTACTATTTAAAACATAAATAACTAAAAATTATATAGTCAATTGAAACCTTATGTATAACCAATTTAAAATAAATGAAATTATCAATTTAAAATTTTAATCTTTTAATAAATAAAATATTTACATAAAATAACACAACACTAAAAATAATGCATGTACACAAGAAAAAAATCTCAATATGAAACTAAGTGGAATAACAAGATACCAAAATATTTAAATTTCAATGTAATAAAATAAAATTGTTTTAAATAGGGAAATAAAATTTTAAATTGACATTAGAAATATCACTTCAACTTCACATTATTAAAAGCAATAACCAATTTAAATATTTTATATTCTCTCATTAGAACTTTATTGATATTAACTTGTCATCTATTAAGGATTCGGAATTTATGATTTCCAAACATTCAATGTTGTAATCTACCTCAGGATTAAATTTTATTATCAATCATCAGAGTAAGTAAAAAATTCAATTTGTTTTGATAAATGATTGTGTATATGATCCTCCCATATTTTTTTAAAAGGAACTATATTCTCCACAACTATAAATAAAAATATCGTAAACAACCATGAGGGATTAACATTAAGGTTCAAAAGACTCAGAGGCTTTGGGATAGTATGTATTGATGTAATAAATGTTAACTTTATCAAAGGATTTTTAGACTTATATACAATACATGATATTAAAAATTAAATTGTTATGAAAACATACTCTTCAATGTAAAACACCCACTTACCATGGTAAAATTAAGGTCATGGAACAATATACGATCGATGAATGATGGAAACCCTCTTTAATTTTTTTTATAATTTTTCATTTTCCTCTTCATTTTTAAACAAAATATCTGATTTTTTATAAAATTTTTAATCCAGAAATGTCACACATAAACCACCCATCCAAAAATAGTAAAAATCAATGGTTGAGTAATTTATTATTTCTAACCCTCTAAAAAAACTTATTTTTTAATTTTTTAATTTTTTTCATGAGAGGTAAATAGTAAAAATACAATGAAAGAAAACATGATATATTTTCCCAATATCATGGTAAATAAGCCCCAAATTTATTATTTTCAATTTATAACACCTCCTTCTATCATATAAAACCTCACCCCACAAATTAACTTTAAATAAATCATATAAAAAAGTGTAGGGTTAAAAATTGAAAAAACTAATATTGTAATGTGGGTTATTCCTAACAAGGTCATTCAACGAATCTATAAGATTATATTAAATTTTAATGTAAATGGTGGTTCCATGAAAAAAAAAATTAAATTAAAAATGCATCAATCATTCAAATTGTTATTTTTTACCATCATAGCATTGATTAGGTGCATTGCACGTTCATATAGGTGATCTGCCTATAGATCTCCCAAGAAATATCATTGAGATATAATTAGAGATATTATGTATATAAGTATTGTATAGAAGGGTGTATATATATATATATTGGGAAATCATTCATAGAATGATATATAATAACTTATTGATCAATATGAAATTCATAAATTCAATGTATGAAAATGGTTGGAAAATATTTTCTACATGAAATAAATAATTCTTTAAATCAGGTTTCATTAAAACAATATCCTATGTTTCACTATAATCATTAAATCATCAATCATACTCACTCAGCATTATTAATTTTTAAATATAAAACATTGAATCATGGGATTCTAATAAAAAATTGGTTTTCCAGATCAAATAAATAATGAACATAGTAATGCAGGGCATGCAGTTTCTACATTAATGATCAAAAATTGATTTCAAAACCAAAATATGGGAGTGGGAAAATAAATATTTTAAAAGAAAAAACACTTTTCAATTAAACTACATTTATTGTTCCCTATCCACTCTTCAAGATCATTATTAGAACCTATATAATCAAAATTGGTATTAAAAGCATCATCCACTTCAATTTCAACTATAATATGATACGGAAGTCAACTACAAAGAGATTTTATGACAAAAACCAATGAAAAAATACATCCTCAAAAGAAATAAAAAACATAGGTTATATCCTATAAGAAATTTATTTTAGGTCTTTAAGCTATATTTTTTCCTTTGGTTTATTTAATTGGGGAAAGGTAAAATGTTACACCATCGATATAATTTTAGAAATGACATAAAATTCTATGAATCTATGTTATATTTACCCATTTTATTTCATTTTAGTGTATTGAAATTGATTCACGGTGGTCTCCAAATGATGGAAAAAAATAATGAGTGAAAAATTAACTCAAAATAAATAAAAACCTTATTGTAGTTTTACTTTTACACATCTTTATTTTTCTCTTCTTTGAGTTTAGAGTAATATCTTTAATTTACAGCAGCCTTAGTCATTCTGTATGGTGCTTACAAATATTCGTTTTTATTGAAATCAATATCCATTTATATATTTTTTTCCTCCATTGATGCGTCCACCATTTTTTCATGATATTTGACGATGAATACGATGAGGTTTCTCCATATCATTTCTTCATATCATTTGTATTATAGTGATTATATTCATCATTTCCCTCTCCCCTTCATATATTATTAAGGGGCAGTCCCATTATTCTTTCCCTTCTTGATTTTCATGGATTTCAAATAATTTCTTCTCATTCCAATTTTCAATAATTTATTCCTTATTAATTATTGAAATAATCAGATGGTTTCCTTCAATGAAAATTTCATCATTCTCTATGCATTCCTCTTTTACATCTTCTTTGAATTAAACCTTCTCAAATATGGGTTTATCTTCAACCCCCAAATACTCCTCTTTCCCCTCTATCATTTTATTAATGAGAAATGTAATGCATTATTCGTTTTTCTTGTTATTATAATTAAAGTGTGTGTTTTATTAATTTTTATTCATTTTTCAAGAATAGGGGGGATGATTAACGTTCATCTTCTATTTATTCAAGGACTAGAGGTTCATGTTATTGAAAAATATCTTCAATCATGAAGAACTTTTATTGGATATCATCCTACAACTATTCTTCCTTTATTATTTTGAAAACACTAACTAAATCTTCATATTGATTTTATATTTATTCTAACACCTTTATAATTTATTATAAATAAATTGTATTTTATAGATAAGGGAACTTAAATTTGAAATTATTTGAGAAAGATGAGTAGTCAGTTATCCCCATACTCGGAGTCATGCCTCATGATAATCTATCCACTTATCTGGAGATTGAATGTATTTTTCAATAATTCCATTAATATATCTTGTGATTCCATCTATTGAGGTACTTCAAAGTGTGGTTCTTAAAGATAATTTGGTATGGATCATATTTTTTGATGGCATCTTTGGTAGTCAAGATCCCCTCCATAGGCCTGGAAGTTGTTGGAACACTATTTTTAATGTTATAACATATCATATCCGTAAGAATGTGTATCACTTAAAATTTTTCCACATTGCATCTACCATGTATAGTTTTGATACACTCATACACAACTCTCTAATTGGTATCCATTTCTCCCCATTAATAGTGTGTCGTAATCTTGATTTGACACATAGTCTATATTTCACAATAGTAACAACTACAAAGAAAATAAAAAAAATTGATAAATTGAAAAACTAAACTAAAATAAATAATTATATATGAGATTATTAAAGAATTTGAAAAAAAAAATCAGATTTCAGTTGTAATATCTATCCTATATCTCCCTAAAAATGGGGCTAACAATTGATACCTTGGAATGATTTAATTAAAAACTTTTATTCAATACTTATTTTTATGTTTATAAAACCCACCTATAAAAACTACAAAGACATAGAATAGTGTATGTATGAGGTCATTACCATGAGGAACAATGATGTCAAGAAACAACTATTAACTAATTTTTAGGTCACCATGATCTTGTTTGGAGTATGACACAATATTTATTGAATTAGATTATTAATCTAATGACTTATGATAAAACAATCTAAATGCTGATATAAAATAAAAATATTGGGAATCTAAATTACAAATGAGGGCTCTCTTTTAAAATAAATCTTGTTTACTAATAGAATAAAAAAT
This sequence comes from Viscum album, assembly GCA_963277665.1. Classification (NCBI taxonomy): domain Eukaryota; kingdom Viridiplantae; phylum Streptophyta; class Magnoliopsida; order Santalales; family Viscaceae; genus Viscum; species Viscum album. Next base: position 1,871,741,701 of record OY728150.1, on the reverse strand, counting down.
ATCAACAACTATGAAACCATAAATTTTAATCCATTGAAACTGTGTCAATTCCTATGAAAACATTTACTAGTATCTCACCATCTTTGTTTGAAAAGACAGAATTACTATAATTCATTATGTTTATCTCAAAAATCGTATGATTAATCCAAATAATTATTCATAAATTATTTAACATTATTATATATGGTTTAATTTATTATTCAACATAATAGTTCAATTAATAACTAATAAATAAAATATAAAATGAATCAAAATATAATACAAATGAAATTATTATATAACGAGAACAGATAAAATGACCATTCATTAGTACGCACAATTTCCCATCAAAACCACTCTCCCCTATGAAATTAGATAGTCATCATCAAGTGTTCATTGAATATGAATAAGATAAGAACAATAAAGGATATAATAGAAAAACTAATATTGGAGGGAGAAGAGAACTGATAGAAGAAAATTAATTGAGTAAAAAAAATCCTATTATTCATAATAATAAAACTAAAGATAAAACATATCATAAAAACATTCTACAACTCTACCTCTATGTTAAGAACTAAGGCTTATATTCTACATTGGTGACTGATGTCCACTAAATCAAACCCATGATCCTTTGTAAATTCATTTTATTCACCTATGATGATATCCACTATCTAGAAAGAGAAATTCTAGCATGAATTTTTCTGGTACAAATTAAAATTAGGTACTAAATCTTCTAATATATTTTGTATATATTGGTAAAATTATTCATTCAAATAAAAATCTCCCTAGGTTTAATATCTATATTATCCTACAAAAAATATACCATAATGTTAATATTGTATGTGATAGTAGATTGTATGTACAAATGTTTCATGTAAATACTTGAGCCTATATAGGTTTCATAATAGAATATTTAATGAAAAAATGATGTCGTTGTGGTCATTTATTGTATAGAACATAACTTTATTCTTCATATGTCCCAAAACGAGTATAAACACACTAAAATGTAAAGTATTTCTTATTTTGGTTCTGTATGTGAGCCTAAAATGTCATCTATATGATGTTGAATGATTTATTTGAAAATTTTTCCTCATCCATGACTTCATCCATGGGTTGGATCCCATTGTGATCATTGTTTTGAATTTCCAAATACCCTATGTTAGATTATATCATTTTACCAAGAGTTTTTATGGCCATTTTGATCTCAAGATTTCTTGTCAAAGAAGACCTCTTAATCACATTATACCACTCTTCATCTCAAGATTTATAGATCTATTTTGAAAATGGTCTTACTACTTGAAACATTATGGTAGAAATTTTATCATGTATTTTTTTTCAAAAAGTACATTACTTATGGTATAGTAGTGGATATTACATATTTCATAGTCATCTAACCTTCATGGTGGTTATAACTAGTTTCCAACAGGTTTTTCGATATTCAATGACACTATATGGTAGATTATAAGAATTTCGTTTACGGAGTGGTATAATAAGAACCTCTTTTATAATTTCTATGGTAGTTTCTAGTGATTGGTGCGATTTTCTGATAGTTTCCAATAGTAGGTGATAATTAATGGTGGTGATAGTTTCTGTCTGAGGTGGTTAAGCACATAACTATTGTAATGTAGTGTCATTTGAGTAAGTGGAACATATTCCCATGAAAATGGATACTAACATTAGATGAAACATTATTATTTTGACTTGTATACCATGATAGATATGGAGAAACCATCTCAAGACCCTTATATAGGGATCTACACCTATTATATCATAGACACACCTCATAGAACCATGTATACTCGCATGGGAACAATATGCCATCACACACCCTATCAATGATTTATAACTCTTAACAGTTATTATTTACACTTAATTACACCTATGAATTCTCTTTATAGTCCATATTTTATTTTTATCTATGGTTGTGTTCGAAATGTCACTTTCCCCTTCAAAATAAAAGAAATAGTTTTCTATTAATAAAATTATTTAAAAATTAAATAAATTATTTCAATTTTAAAAAACATATATTTTAAAAATTAATACCTCTAAATTAATATATTTATTGACATCATGGGTATAATGAAATTAAAATATATAATTTTACATGTATGAAATAGAGACATCGTATGTTTTATTCGTATATTACAGAAAATTGAATTATGATTTTCATATGTGGTCATGATCACCACATATAGGTATGATGTATTTACAATTTAATTTTAGGTCATTATCTATCTATGGATTTCCCAAATTATCTAGTTGTGGTCAAGAATCAACTTACTAGTGTTTTCTTTGTTGGATTTAGATATGAGGTCAATAAAAAAGTTGAATAGTCAATTGATTGGGATAAAATGTTGGGGTGATCCTCAAAGAGAGAATAGAAATAAAAATTACTTTTCCAATTCATGGTGTTTTCTAATAGATGTATATATCATAATGTTAACTTATAACACCCCGATACTAAATGATATATTTACTTTTAAATAAATCCCATCTCTTTGATAACTTATGATACATGAAACATCATGCCTCAATTATAGTAATTGAACATTATATTTTAATAAAACGAAAAATACAATAAATTTTTTAATATTTTATGTTAAAAAGATATAATTTAATAGAATGAATGTTAATTTTAAACTTTTTCAACATAATACATAAATGAAATTTTAGAATGTCCACTTAGAAATTTTATTTTATGAATAATTGAAAATATATTATTTAAATACCCCTAATATAAAAAATAATAATTAATTATAATAAGTTTAATTAAAAATTTATAAAATATAAATTGTAATGAAATAAATATAAGAGAATTTGGCGGTAAAAGTGATATTTTTTCAGAAAGCTAGTTTCTTTTTACAAAAAACTATTTTTTGTTTAAAAAAGAAATAATGTATATCCATTTTAATTAATTAAAATAATATTTAATGATCAATGATTTCAATGATATTTCTAAATTAAATATAAAATTATATTAATTTAAATCTATATAATTATGATTACTAATCATACATTTAATATATGATAAACATTTTCTTGATAATTTCATTTTTTGAGAACCTATTTTTGAATGAAATTCTTAGTTATGTTTAAATTACATTTTTTACTTCCATGAATAAAATTAGTAAAAATTGATTTAAAATTTGAATCCCCACAAATAATATTATATATTATGGTCAACTTAATTTTTGTTTATAATGAAAAATAAAGCATAAGGAATTACTTTTAAGGGTTATGGGTAAAACGAGTTTACTGCGGGGTTAACTAAGAAGATAAGGGATATTCTGCAAGTAAAAATTTTTAAAAAATATTTTATGGCCCTTTTTTGTCCTTATCCACCCCAAATTTTAATCATAGGTCATTATGAAAAAATTTTATTCAGTATGAATTTATCATTTTTTTTTTGAGAAAATTTTATGTAATTTCCAAGTAGGCCCCCACCCCAATTATAAAAGAGAATTCCCTCCTCTCACATCATTATAGCTATTAAAGAATTTGGATAATAAATAACTTTACAAATATTTATATAACTTACGTATCCACTACATTAATATTTTTTTATTCCAAAAACACTAACTGTAATGTCTTTAAGAGGAGATCCAAAGGAGGAATATCTAAGATAAGGTAATAATCCTTAGGCAAAACATCCTTTTTCATTCCTATTTTTTTAGAAAAAATTATGTCATAAAACATACAATATAATGAAACAATTATATCCTATAAAATGATATTATTTATTTTTTCTGTAAAATACTGGTCATCTTCTTCTATATCAAATGGGAAACAAATCCATCACTCATGTATATGGTGGACTATCACTTCATGAACTAATGTAATTTTATTTCCATCACCAACTCACATGTATTTTCATAATGATAGGAATAATGAATATATAATTATTATTACTTGATATTGGTTTTTGAAAATTAATATATCATCCTCTTCCTTCCCCTTTCAACCATTAAGTTAATGATGTCGTTGTTCATGCATACGTATGGCTCACCATATCCACAAAGCGATGCGATTCATTTTCCATGAAAAAAATTAAAAAATAGTTATAAAACATATATCAAATGTGTTAATATGATATTTATAAAATTTATATTATTCTTGAGACGATGTAAATATATACATTACTCAATAATATGAACTTTTGTTAGGAAACACTCATGAGAAAATAAGGCAACTTATACCCAAAATAATGAAAATAATGAAATGTTAAAAAAAATATGGTGATAAAATTATATAAAATTGGAAAACATGTTATTATAAACATTAATATTGTTCTTTTATAAATTAATAAATTTATTTAAACTATTATATTGGAGGTTTAAGTGGATTCAATGAAAATTTAGTGTAAAGTAAGGGATTTCATCAAAATTACCAATCCATTGAGACATAATTTCTATTATGCACCTATTCACATATATGAGTAGTATATACTGACCATTTGATATATTTAACATGAATATATAATAATAATTGATTTTCAATAATTCAAATCATGTTTATTATTTTATGGTATTACAATTTAGAAGTTACAAATGAGGAAATAATCTATTTTACAATCTCACTTTCTTTTGTGGTTGTATTTACTTTTATTGAATGAATCATACCATTTATTCATCACATGAAAAAATTATTTTATTATCCACTATAAATTATATTATTTTATATATTTTCATCCAGGTTTTCATCTTTATTTTACTTAAATAAGGAAATTAATATATTAAAATAAAAACCAATTTTATTTCTCTTTAAAAAATGCATATGTTTCTTCTATATCCATTTTTATAAAAATTGTTTTATAGAAGTCATTTTATTTACACAAATGATTTTTAAAGGAAATATTATGTAATCTATTAATTTTAAAAATGGATTTAGAGAAATATTTATTCCATTGTTAAAAATATATTTACTAGAAAAAGAAAAAAATGAATTTTTTTAATGTATCTGATGATAACAGACTTCCCCGACACTATATCCATTTTTCAAAATATAAATTATTGAAGAAATTTTAAATGGTTTCAAAATGAGAAAAATTATTGAACCTTAAATTAACATTTCAATTTCAATCCCTTTATTCTATAACAAAACATGGTATTATTTGACCACTAATATTACTAATGAAATGATGGTCACCCAACATTACCTAATTAATTTTATGATAGTTAACTTGTTTTTGAGACAATCAAATTATTGTGATTATTTTTCATTTAATATTATATTTCTCTTAAATATAAATATTATTGTGTAATGGATATGAATAATTCCTAAACCATATGTCATTTTTACATATGCTGTTTAATTTTAAATTTATTTTATTAATCAAGGAAAAATGATAAATATGTATCCATTACTTGATATAGATATTTATTAATATGATATAATAATTCTTGAATGAAATTGACCATTCTATATATGAAAAATGTATTAGATATTCAGGGACAGGTAGGGTCTGAAATTATATAGCCCACTGATGCATCAATAGGTGTCATGAGACAAATCAGTTGGCCATATTAAACGGGGTTTTATACATAGTTCTAAATTGTAATTTAAAAGTTATTGATAGTATAGATATCATAATGTGTGATACCACAATGTTATAAATTATTCATTTTAATTCATATTAAATTTGGTTATTATTATCCATGATATTTTTTTCATTGATAGTATCCATGGATTAATTTTGTAATCAACATGTTTAATAGAATGTGTTTTTAGTTTTTTACATTTCTATATAGATTATAAATTATCTGATTATGGTATTATTGTTATTTATTAAATGAAATTCTTTTCAAATTATTTACCTTTACAAATTAATTCATGGTATCCTCAATAGTATGTAACACTTACTGATAATTTAAGATCACCATTATTTTTTTCTTTTCCCCAGGATATTAAAAATAATTCTTTGAATAAGATCATGGATGTAGAATATTTTCCATTACAATGTTTTATTTTCTATTTCCAAGGTGATGTGGTAATCATGTGTATATTTGGTTCTCTAAAACTTTTTAACTAATTGGTTCTTTTGGATTTTACCCCTTGTATCAATGTCAATGTAATAAAGTAGAAACGGGCTCTAGGTTATAGTATTTGAGGTCATTACATCTCATTAACCATGTTATAGATAATAAAGATTTAATCTCAGAGTGGATTGAAATATGAATACATTATAATATCCCCCAATTAATTTTACCAAGGGGTTTAAATCCTTAGATATTAGTGGATTTGGTGGAGTTACTCTTATTTATTAGGGGATTATAAAATTTAAATTCACCATCTATGGTTCTTTTATATTTTCAATTGATCATTACTTCAATGGAATTGAAGATGATGGAATGGGGGTTTGGTTTATTTCCCTTTCATCTTGGTCAATTTCATATTCATGAGTGGGACTAAAAATTATATCCTATGGAGGATATGAGATACCCAATTCAATTATTGGATAATTTTCATGGGTTTAACTAGATCCTATGGAATCCTATAATCTCTTAAGATGTTGCATTATAAATTGAAATTCCTATTAAAATTGGTAAAAAACTAGAATTTATATGTTTGTTTGTTAAGATTATTTACTTATTGAAGTTGATTTGATTTATATATTGGTGTATAATAGATTTAAATAAACTAATATAAATTATTTTGATTTTTATATTGAGTATGATAGAGTTCCTTAATTTTTTTATTTTTGAGCAATTGGAGATGATAAATTGGATTTTAAGATTTCAATTGTTTTAAAGATTTTCTCAAATCATGTTCATGATAAGAATATGCATTTTTAAAATAATTTTGTCTTGATATAAAGATATAGAAATGTAAAAATGGCCTCTAATTCATTAGGGTAACTCTTTCTAGTGTTTAAGGACTTGAGAAACCTCATAAGATAGGCCAAAATTTATAAAATCTATCGTTTAAGGATTTTTATGAGGCTCTATGGGTACAAAGAGATTATTATCAATCCATGGATGTCTTATCCTATAATATTGGAAATTAGGGCGAAGTTTCTGCATTTATATGTTTATAGATGATTTGTTATCTATTAATGAAGGGGAAAGGGTTTTATAATTCCTGACAGGAGGTTCTTGTAGTTCCAATCATTTTTGTACCCAAGGGGGATGACTCAGGGGTTAAGGTTTTTGGATATCCTAAAAATAATGAAAGTATATAGAAGAATAATTTATTCCTGGTTGTTAAAAAGAATCTATATGCTGGGACTTTTATTCTCAGATATAGAACAAGTTTGGTTAAGAGTACATCTTCGTTTCTTAGTATTTTATAAGCATCATCATCACCAAGAGTTAATTAGTTAAATAATAACTATGTTTTTTGTGGGGATTAGTGGCTTGATTTTGATTTTTAATTACCATCTATTGACCATGAGGATCAAAATATTTGAGTATCTATGGCCCACGATGGTTCTTATGAAGGAACTGTCATGCTCTCCCAATATTTTTAACATGTTTAACAAAAGTTTTATTTGGTTTATTATTTGTCTAGTGGGGGTGGATATTATTTCATAGACATTTAAAATGGATTTTCTCTCTAGTTTATGTGGTTAGATTTAGTCATGTTTCATCTTCTATCCAGGTCTCGTTTATTCATGCTCAACCAGTTGGTGTTGATTACAATAATGCCACCCATGTTCTATATCATTTAGTTGTGTTTGGGGTGGGGGTTGTTTCATTATTTTGAATAACTATAATAGGTATTTGATTATCATAAATCCATTCTGAATTCTAGGAACTCATTTATTATTACATATAATTTTGGTGATATTTCTGTTCTTGATGAGAATGAAATGGAAAATAAGAACCATAGAAATTCATAACCTATATATAAAAGAACATTTAAATTTGAGAATAATGATAATGTGTGATCCAAATCTTTACCAAATAAAATTTTCAAGCCAAGGGAGGATTACACTAATCATTGGCCAATAATGCACATTATATATTTTTCTGATGTAAAAGGGAGTATTGCTGAAGTAAGTTCTTCTATTTCTTTTTTCTATGAATCAATTTTTTAAGGACTATGGAGACTGTAATCTATTGGATTATGAATTGTGATATTTTGTGGAACTTTGATTTTAACTTGAATGAGGTAAAATATTTCTTATCCCATCCTATTACTCTCTGATTCTATGTTTTTTAATTCATTAATAATATGGTCTCTTAGCCTATCCCATTTACCTATATCACAATGCATAATTAATATACAAAAAAATATTACTTTCATATATATATATACACACACACATATATATATATATTGTATCATATTATTCTGTATATAATCATTTGTCAATGTTTAAATAAAATACAAAAAATCAACATTTAAACTATTTCTTAATTTCAATGTCCATATTAAAATATCAATATCCATGTTATAAATTTAAAATACTTTATATAAGATACATAAAAATTAAATAAATTCACTAAATTCATAAAAAACAAGAAATTAAAATAAGAAATATTATTTGGACTTTAAATAAAATATATTTAATGATTTATTGTAATCATAAATATATTTAATATATAATTATTATATAATTGACCAGATAACATGTAATTAATTGTTAATATAATAGATATCTTACCTCTTATTATAATGGTTATATATAGGCTACCCTAATGACTATAAATAATAACAATCCCCAACAATTTCATACCCTAATGGCTACCTCCATTATTCATCTATAAACAGTTATATGAGTTATTACCCAAAATAAATCTCATTTTCTAATAAAATACCCTTAATTTTTTCTTATGTTCTTTTAGAATTTTTATTCTAATGAAAATGTTGTATCTGTTCATTACTATGGTTTTTTCATATCTTGTAATTTTTCCAAGATATTAATTTTTAGAATTTATATTTTTGTTAACATTTTTTTTATTTTATTTATTTGTACTAATTTTTATGTTTGACATAAATTTTATTACTAAATTTTATTCATGAACTCTCATATCATTAAATACTATCATGGTTTATATATATATAGCACATTTTTAGTAAAAATTAAATACGTTATTAGTATCTAAAAGTTCATATTTAAATATAGTATAACAATAAATATAATGCAAGAAAACAAAATAGTTAATCATAGATAATAAGATTTCTCTATCAAATATTTGATTATTTAAACCTATAAAATTAAACCACTTCTCTCATCATTATTTTAATTGATATTTATATTTTTGATATTCATGAAAATATGGAAAAAAGTTTCCATTTTAATAAATATATATTTTCAAATTTAATTTCCTATGGATTTCATAATTTCTTTGTGATCGAAATATGGAAACTGAATATCCCCTTTAAAATTTCATAAATATAAGCCACTATCAATTAAAATACTATAAAAAATATTCCAATTTATCCTCTATAAATATTTTTCTATGATATATTTTGAAAACTTATGTGAATTTGTAAGGTCTCAACCCAAGTGCCACACGCCGGTTCCCCATGATTGTTAGTCACATAACCTCAAGCACACATCCCTATATTCCTGAGGTTATCAAATAGAAATGATGGTGTAATATATTACATTGAGAGACTATATCCTCTTTATCAATGAATAAAAATAGCGGATATAATAAACCATAAAAAATGATATAACCAATTATGAGAATAATAACAAATCCAATACAAACCAATTTCACCTGATAAACAAAGTATCAAATAATTTGTAAACCAAATAATAGAGATGTAATTCTATATATGTGAAAATATTCAATATGAATAACACAAAATAATGATTCATTTACAACTCTAATGTGGGTCCCAACACCACATCAGGTTCCATCATATATGCTTTATCCCAACTCACCCATCTATCATAGGGCTCATCCCCTAATCCTATCTTGCAAACATGAACTATATCCGAGTACTAATCAGGAATCCAGAGTATGGTGTGAGTACAACTCATTAGGCCACCACCAATGGTGTTTAATACAATATATAGTCTATAACAGTGTATGTGGTTATATAAATAATAAAATAAAATAGATAAGGTAAACAAGTTACATAATTAAATTATTACTTATTTAACCATATAAATTTCCCTAGTTCATGATGACACCAACACCATAAATTCCTACTTAATGTTGTGTTAGAGTCCAAACCATATCACACAAGGGAATCATAATTCATTGTACCATGTTATTTTTTCCCATCTAATCCCAATTTTGTATTATGGATGTCTGTAATGACCATAAAATTTCATTATTTTTGTCCTAGAACCTCGTGTTTTGAACCTCGTGGGAATTTGGCAGATCAATATCTATCCAATACCTCATTGTTATCAAATAAAGGATATTGATGCATCAATTCTTTTCCCACTCTATTATAGTCACATTCATGCATTGGGTGTAGAACGTCTTGTGTAGAACCCTATGCGTATTTGGAGCATCATCCCTTATCCCAAACCCTATTAATTAATCAATAACACATTGTCACATATATTACCTTTATCAAGGTTAAACACCGTTAACCCACCTAAATATTATTCACATCATGGTTCACCTTTTCAATTTATCAATAAAATAATGGTTCATCACTGTAATCACATAGAATAATATAAACAATTCACCATTTAACCATTTATCAACATTTAACCATATAAACCATTAATCCTTAAACGTTTACCCATTCATCTCTTAATTCATATTATCAATTAAGTCATAATCACATTAATCATCAAATTTTATAATCCCAATAACCCCCAAAATTCATAACCACAATGTAACCCATTTTAATTATTCCAACTCAACCCTTGTCATTTACACATGGAAATTAACTTTTTGATGCAAGTTACCAACCATGGAAATTATAAATTCACAATTTTATAAAGGAATTTAAGATCAATACTATAGGAATTGAACTTCATTGATAAATTATTTCCACACCAAAAAACCCAAAACTGAAATGGAACATTTAATGTCACAATGAAGTTGCAAATCTATGACCCAATGCTAAGATTAAGATCAAATAGAACACAAACATAAAATCCTAGACCAAAATCCAACACCAATGGAGTAAAATTCATTCCTCTAGATCGGGAAAGAGATATGAGAGAGATATAAATACAAATGGGCAGATATTGTATATTATAAAAAGTTAAGATCCATTAATAATGCCATAGATTTATCATGAATAGTTTTTAGATATCCTTTCAACCCTATAAAGAACATCAAAATTTTGGATGAATGGGTTTAGTCCTGATCTGGGATGGAATAGGGGTTAATACCGATGGTTTGTTAAATTTTTAAAAAATTTATGGGGGGGAATAAGAACTATTCATATGGTTTCTTGGGTAGGGGTGAACAGTTTTCCAAACTATGAACCATAATTTTGAGCCTCTTCTTAAAGGTTCTTGGTTTCTACCAGGAGAAAAAACTGTTTGAAAAAAACTTTTTCTACCATGAGATTCCACTTATTTTGGAAATCTACAATTTTTTGTTGGAAGGTTCATTGTTTGGGAAGATCCTTCTCCAAAAGTTAACTACCCATTTTTCTTCCAAAAACCCCAAATTTCTCCTGAAACACTTCCAAACAAAAAAACAACTCAAGTCATACCAAAATATGTGTAAGATATTACTTGTAAAAAATAATGATACACCTCTAGAAATGGTTGGGATATTTTAATCTCCCCACCTTATAATATCTTGTCCTCGAGCGTACTCCCAAGCATCTCTAAAATTCTTGGGTAAAATGACCAAAAAATGATCCCAAATATCTGACTCCCTCTCCAAAGTTTCCTCTTGAACACATTCATGTTTCTATAATACTCAAACTATTGGCGTGGTCTTTTTTAGAAACACTTTTTCACTATGATCCATAACATGAATCAAAAGGTCCTCAAAAGATTAATTAGTATAAAGCTCAAAATAATCAACATTGATCACATGAGAAGGATCAGAGTGAAACCGTTGAAGTTATGACACATAAAACACATCATTCATAACACTATAACTCTATGGAATATCCAATCGGTATGCCACTAAACTAATTCTCTCCACAATCTTAAATGGTCTGACAAACATGGATGCCAACATGAAATGTCTCTACATCCTATGGTGACCCTATCTAAGAAACAGACAATGTAACACTTGATCACCCACTGTAAAATCAATGGGTCATCAACATCAATCAAAAAATGACTTCTACCTCCTCCGAGTCATATCCTATCATTTTCAAATAATATAAACCTGCTCTAATGTTTCCTTCTTGAGAATCGATCCTAATAACTCTGACTCTCCTACCATCATCTAGTATAGTGGTTATCTACATGGTCATCCAAAATCCGACTTATATAGTACCATCTAAATTCTTTCCTAATAATAGTTGTTATATAAGAATTATTCAAGCACTAGTGCTTCTCCCAAGATGCACCAAATACTAGGATGCATACCCATAGTATATCTTCTGAAACATGCATATTAGGTTTTGATTTCCAATCTAACTATGGGTGTAAATCTATACTTAGAAATACCATCATACTAAGTAATTACTACTAGCCTAGCTGAAAATAAAATGTAAACTGTGAGTCACTGTCTAAAACTAAATTCAATGGCACTATGTGCTGATAGACTGTAACCCGATCATACAAGTATTCTGATTGATCAACTAAGAAAGTCACCTATATAGACAAGAAATGTGCTACTTTCATATGTTTATCCAAAAATAAACAAATAGAATCATTTTTTTGAGGCATCCTCGGGATACCCACCATGAATTACATGGTAACATAATCCAACTTCCATTTTAGAATGGATAATGCTTGTAGTAAACCATCGGGTCTTTGGTGCATGGAAATCACTTATTGACAGGTGTCAAAACATGTCACAAACACTATAATGTCATTTTTAATTTTAGGCCTCCAATACTATCAATGTAGGTCATGGTATATTCTGGTCATACTAAGATTCACCTCCCACTTTGAGGTATGAAATTCACGCATCAATTCATCATGTATAAAAGTATTCACACTAACATGATTCCAAACATATATGATCTTATCTGCATATGTGGTCCAATATGACGGTGAATACCTACCTTAAAGGATTTCCCCCAAGTAAAAACACTCAAAATCCTCATACTAACTATCCATCATCCATATCAAAATCATAGATTGTAGTGATACTGAAATGAGGGTAATCTTCCCTTGGATATCTTCAACCACAAAATGCCTCTTAGACAACAAATTTATCATCATCATCTCATAACCAGACTCCTAAATGGCATAAGTAGGTGTATTCCTTCTTAAATAATCAACAAACCTATTTCACTTTTCACCAAGATGAAAGGAAAAGAATAAATTTTAATTCCACATATCAATGTTCAAATTTCATGGAACACATCTATGCCTACCTTGATGGGAATGTCAATCTCCACCATTAAGGAGTAGTCATCAGGCACATCAGACTAATCACAAACCCTTGATTATTCTTCATTCTGAAGGTAGTTTATAAACCTGACATGTTTGAATAATTAGAACCCTATCATACACAAAAAAAATTCAATATAGTTATGAAGTGGTATAATTGAGAATCATGAAACTCTTCCAACACTATGTGGTCATTCCCATATTGGATGAACATTCCATATTCAAACTCTAACCAACATAACACCTAAATCCATGAGCCACCATTTTCATCATTAATGTCCCCCATATAAGATTCATACTATCCAACTCAAAGAAACATGGTTATCATAATATCAAAATAAGAAATTCCATTGGCTATGCACACATACACATAAAATTCATAATATATAAAGGTATTATATATCATATCCAAAAAGGTCTCATGGTCCCTGCACACACCCATATTAATATCACAATAAGTAGAGGTATCACATGCAAAAACAAACACACATGACTATCAAAACAAATAAGGTTATCACCAGATAAAAAACACACCCAAATTTATATCACAACATGAAAGGGTCTCACGGTATACACATGTGCCTACATGTATACGATACATAAAAATTCAATAATTCCTAATGTTAAGGACATCCTACCTCAAAATTAATGATTACCAAATCTATGAATCCAAACATGGATCATGTATGTACAAAGGGTTCCCTAAAACCAATCGCAGTTCATCTCATGAGGGATTCTATAATCATGTTCTATGAATATTTACACAATAAGGGAGATAAATGGATTGCACATACACATGGAGAACAGTCTCCATCAACAAATATATATCCTATTAAGAGAGAGATTAATGTTATCTAGATCTAGACACCTCTCTATAAATAATTTACAAAATCCCTATTAGATCCAATTAAAATCCTTTTTTCTGAACATTATATAATAGATTTATGATTCAACCAAGTAGAAATGTTGAATTTTTGTATGAACAACCTAAATATTATAAATGGGATTCACCAGATTGATCCAATTTTTATGTATTGAGTATATGGAAATAAGAGATCCATATCAATTGTTGAGGGGTCCTTTAGTCCATATTAATCGAAGGAGTGTTGATCCAACCAATGATGATATCAAATATGGGCTTCAGTGGAAATTTATAGGGTCTCCCCACTTAAAATAACATCTACATAACATTGGTTGAATGATATCTCATGTTAGAGATGAGGATACTACCGTTTCCACTATCACGTCAGCGGCTCCCCACTGGCTAGTTAATGGTCTGTGAAGAAACCTAGAGCTTATGGATATTATAGCAGATGGATAGTGGTGATGTACTAGATAACCAGTGGGCCTCCAATAACTTTGATTCTATTAGTATTTCCATCCACTTCCTAAAAATCAAACTATTATTCCCCAATACTTTTAATATAACACTAAACATGGGAAAAGCCATTAAATATTTTCCAATAGTTGAGAAAATCATAACATGAAATTATAGGATGTTACAAATATCACCCTCTAAATAATTATCATCTTTGATCAGTGTCTCTAGTGTTTTTCTCAAAAAACATGGGCTACTTAGACTAAACATCTGATTCCTCCTCCCAAGAGTCATCATGTTTTTCCCATTCGTCCACTTAACTATAAAAAGTAGTAAAATATTTCCCTACAACACATTCTTTCTCTATTCCACAATCAAAATTTTCCTATCCCCAAATGATGCATTAAATTCCTACTTCACATCCTTATTTTCAATCATATTTTATGGGATTAGCATCATACATAATAATCTTGGACACATGGGAATAATTATGATTACCTACAAATTATGGGGGGAGATCTAGATAAAATGTTTGTTTCTTGATGCATTCACTAATTTCAAATGGACCCAAATATTGTATTTACAATTTCCCTATTTACAGAAGTGTTGATATCACAACCATGGTTAAAACCACAAGAAAAAATGATCACCCATAGAAAAATCCAAATATCATCAATACAAGTCCTTATACAATGGAGATCCTAGAACTAAATCATTTATTTCTATCCATTCCTACATTGCTGATCATATTGGATCAATCTCTTGGATAGATTTCACTTGGTCCACTAAGGTTTATGTTATGAGTAGGGTAGTGAAATTCATGACCCCGTGTTCCTCTGAAACCACCACCATCCAATCTTCTAACAAAGTCATTAACATACAATCAACTTTTGATTAACACTAACCAGGTTCCTATGTTTTCATAATGAGATATTCTACTAAAAAATTCCCTTTAGAATGTGTATAATCCATCGTGAATTTTAACATTTTCTGGTTATCGACCACAAATCTTTTAAAAATTTTCAAATATAACTCAGAGAAGATATGACATAAGCTCCTATGGTCAGTATAAATTAAAAATATCACATCGAATATATGATATAACTAAAAGTTTAGGTCATTTACTACCATAGGTAACTCTAGATCATAGTTATGTTAGTTCTTATTTTGGATTCATAGCCTATAAGACCCATAAAAAACTATATGATTAATATACATCATGAAAACTACCAATCCAATAATTGAACCATCATAGTAAACTGTACATCCAATCATAGTATCTATAAAAATTATCTTCCATTTCGATGATAACTTTCTCTTTATTTCACAGAAGGACTCCTCACACTAGTTAGTCCACCGGAACTTTACCCCTTTCTTGGTAATTCATGTATTATGTTCTACCAAATGGTCGATGTTATGGATGAACCACCAATAATACCTATATAAAACAAGGAAATTATTAATGAGAAACATATTCTTATTCCATTTATAGGATTATCTACCTCCACCTTCTCCAAATCAGTAGAGATCCATGTCTGATAAATAACATATCACATGAATCATACCTCTTTGATCCAAAAGTAACACTTCAAATTCTTGGAATAAATCTAATATGCTTGATGTGTACTCAAAATTGTCTCATGGTGTCTAACATTCAACTTTTATTTTTTCTAATATCTCATAATATCATTATTGAATACAATAACAAAGGAGGCCATGTTTGGGTTAATGATATTTTCATCATATCCATAAACACAATTAGAGAATTATTCTACCAAAATTTTATCATGAGATACAGATTTAACCCATATATTCTCCAAAACACAATATTTGGTATTCCATATTCTCTTACCCAAAGTTTTTGGTAGATAAAATGGATGTCATTCATAGAGGAAAACACACCACTAAACTGATTGAACATACAATCAATCATCAATTACAAGTTACTTATTCTTTACTACAACCTAGTTCAACTTTCTATAACACATGGAAAACCAAAGGGTATAATTATCCTTCTTAGGGAACAAAATTCGATGACCCTAAGGATACATTCTCTTGTGAACAAATATCTTCTCCACTAAATCCACTAGGTGCATATTTAGTTCATTCAATTAGTCTAGTACCTTATGGTAAAAAGGAATCTATAGAGATTGTGTACCTAGCATGAGTTAAATCTCAGACTCAATTCCCCTAGTCAAGATAAATTCGTCAAAAATTCTTTATGATAAAAAATAGGAAAATGATCCACTATAAAGAGAGGATAGGATAAAACTATTTTGTTACCTTCTATAAGAACCATCCGCACAACCTATATTGTAATAGATCCAAAAATGGTGACATCTAGTCCCCCTAAAATTTATTTGTAATCCCACTCTCTAGTTGGGAAATAATTCTCTCACTTTAAGAGATGTTAAGGTCACCCGTTTTTAGTAAGAATTGAACTGAATTTGAAATCTAGTCAACCAATGTCTACTAAAAATCACAATGAATCTAGTCATCTACAATATAAAAAATTCCCCAAAATTCCTCAAAACCCCCTTAATCATTGACCATAATGGGTCAAACTAGAAATTTTGGAGATGACCTACCTTCTCTCTAACGGTTTTTATAATACTAACCAACTCAAAAAAAACAAAATCAATAACCCTAATCCTACCACAACTTGAGAATATACGAAAGAACGAGAATATCTTTTACAAAATAAAGCTAAAGAATGAATAAATGTAATTATATTTATACCCTTAAGAGTAAAATTTCCCCATTTTGAAAAAGTTGGGAACTATTCCCACACATAAATGTTGTCTATGTCATATCTATGACCAAGACCCATGGGTTCATGAATCAGCTCATTCACAAGAAAATTATGAAGTCTATATCCACTGCTAATGCCCCAACCTCATATCATGGAATGACCACCATGAACCCATAATGTAATGCTTCAATAAAAATAAATAAATATGACAAATACTCTTACATTTATGAAAATACATATGAAATTTCATGCAAGAATTATTGTAATTCCATTTTCATCCATTTATAGCACTTGGTAACCCCTACTTCTAAAAAGGGATATAAATATCCCTTACTTTTCTCTATCTATCTCTCACCTCCTTGACACATGAAATATAACTCACTCTTCCAACTACAATAAAAGGAACCTCAATAATTACTAATTATGTTACTTACTAGTCCTTTGGGAGATAGAATATGACCTACACTTTATCCTCATCAATTACCTTCTTAATCCTAAGGGCCTTGCAGAGATAATCAGACCATATTGTTGGGCCTAAACTTATGTGTTACAACCTCATCACTTAAAAAAGTAAAAAATCGATTATTCATACATTTTACACATCATTAATAGAAAAAATAGGAGAAAATTAAACAAATTCCTAAAATGAGCAGTATAAGAATCCATTATCATTGTTCTTTATTGAAGTTCCAAGAATTCATTAGCATGATATAGATTCAGTGTATCAAGGAAGAAATCCACAAATAATAGGTTCGTGAATTCTTCCAAGTTAGACCTTTACACCTCACAACATTGTTTTTTTACTTTCTACTACCTTTGTGTAGGTCCATGAAGCATAAAATTAGCTAATTTCACACAATTATCATGTGGTATCTATACTAAGTCAATGATTCCATTGATGAATTCTATCCATTCCTTACTATTCTAGGGTCTTCTAATTCACTATAAGGATGGGGATACTGAATCACGATATTTTAATGAATATTGACTATTGTCACACCGCCCCTATGATCCCCTTTACTATGGATGAGAACATGTTGAAATATTCTAACTTAATATTGTTCTGCTTTCTAGAATAATGGAGTGACTAGTAGGGCATGGTCAGCTACAGCCTCCTACAAAATATGTAGGAATTAAAAAGTTAAGCTTACTAAGGGGTAATATCTAATCCAACCTCTGTAGGTTTCATCATATGATGATGTCAAGGTGCCATTACCTAGAATTCAAAAGGAACACATATAAATTCAATCAACAACTTAAAATACCACACCAGTTAATAAATTTATTATTACAATAAAAAGATAACTATTAGAACATCAACCTAAGTGTTTGTCCAATTTTACAAGGAAAAACAACCTTATACTAGCCTAAGGCCTAAGAAAAGTATTTCACTCGTTCAAATTAGTCGCGTTTCTATATACATAAAAAGAACAAAATTTTCATGTTTGAATAATTTATTACAAAAAATATATTTCATAAAATCACATAACAAATATATCTATTGAAATTTAATTAATTAAACCTCTATCAACGAAAAAATAAAATGGACGACATGTGATCTAGTTTTCATACTCATGATGCGTGAGCACACCAAAATCCCAAAGATGGAAACATCACAATAATACTCAACATCAATATTAAATTTTAAATGATCATCTTATAAAAACAATACCATCATCTGTAACTCAATGGTTGTTATATAAGTTATAGATTTCAACTTAGATGACTCTGCTAGTCATGTTCCATATCGCATATCTCTTTTATACCATGCCCAAAAAAATTACAATAAGAATAGAAATTAAAAGTAAACATATTTTTATACCACTTTGGATGACCACAACATGATTCACTATATATAAAAAGAAGTATAACATGATCATATGCATGTCTCCATATACGAAAGAGGATATCGAATAGAGATGAGGGTCTGAATATAGTAACGCAATGATTATTATCACAGTTTTAGTAAACATACATTAAAACCATATAAAAATTTATATAAACATCCAAAAACTAAAAAAATAAAGAAACTTATAATATACATGTTCTAATAAATAGAATACTATTAATACAAGACAAACTAATGGTCCCACAATGTGGTGGACAAACTAATGTATAATGAAGAAATAAATCAAATAATGAAACTATAGTAATAGTTTAGATTCCATCAAATCATCGTACATATCATCCAAACTCTACCTTCTTCAATTTATAGTATAGTTCCCTTTTCCATAACTATATCCCTAACCATAAATTTTATATGTTCATAAAGATACTCTTGTATGGTGTGAGTGTCATACTAGTAGGACTCCAAAAATGTGAAAAAAGAAAAAGTTCCCAATATATAAAGTTGTATGATATGAAATTGAAGTAAATGAATAAATAACATTTAAAATGTTGACTCACTAGAAGCTAAACAATATTCCATGAACCCCAGCTATACTTTCTTCACCATAAACCGTAATAGAAAGGTATAAGTGTCCATTCCCAAAATCCATGTTCCTTATTTATGGATAATGTTATTTTCCTCCATTAAGAGTAATTCATACTCTATATTTAAGTTGTATCCATCATTCTATTTTGAAACATCATTCCATTATGGCTATTAATCTTTCGTAGGATGGCGAATCTACTTTATATGCCTGACGAATTGTAAATAAACTCATACAAAAGGTTTCTCTCCACTAGTAAAAATTAATAACGTTCCAAATCATGAACCTCCCTCAATGGAACATGGTAATTTCTACATGAGAGAAATGTGAAAATTTTTTACACTATCCATCATGCAAACCAGATCCACGATCTACCATTTCCAGAATCAATCCACCCTATAAGAAGAAAACTAGTGATTTTAATGTAAATTGTGAATATTGATGTCTAAATTAAAACTTCTATTGGATATACACACATATACATAAAATTAATAATCTAGAAAGGTAGTATATGTAATATCTAGAAAGGTACTAGAATCTGAACATGAACCCAAATGGATATCATAAGAAACAATGGTCTCACAAGCCCCACACACATCCATATGAAAATCAAAAAAAAAAGTAAGGGTAAAACTAGTTACACACACCCACATGCATGTCACATGAAGTGAGGGTCTCATGGGGTTCACACACCCACATGTATATCATATACACAAATTCATACAAAATCCCACAAGGGAACATAATTCCTACCTAAATATTACTCACGCCAAAATCTAAGAATCACCAGACGTATCAATTCTATAAAGGATTCTATATAACCAATATCAATTCATCTCATTATAGATTTTAGAATTATGTTCATAGAAGAAGAACATGAAAAGGGATGAAATTATATAGTAAATAACCGTGATAACCACTATTAGTAATAGATAAAAATCCAATTAAGAGAGTTATTTCAATTCTCTAGGTCTAGTTTATTTTCCATCACCAATTTGAAGGATCATTATTAGATCACTTTGAGGCCAAAGAATATATCCATAACAACTCTGATCAATGATTCAATCTAAGAAAAATAGTTGATTTTGTTTATAGGGGATTAAAGATAATAAAAAGGGGTAATCATATTGATAAAGGCTAAATGAATTGAGGATATGGGAAGAAGATATCCAAATCCAACAAATAGGGGAAATTTATTTAATTTAGATAAAAAATTATGGCTAAACCAAGATATAAAGATATCAAATAGATTATTTAGAGGAAAATTATAGGGTCCCTCCATTAAAATACCATATGTCTCCCCCAGATGGATGGTTTTTGGACCCTTGTAAGCTGATAACTCTAGCATGATCCTTAGGCAACCACCCCTACCACCGATGTCTAGTATATGTCCATCGGCTGGTCTGCAGGATCTGAAAAAATAAAAAACCTATAAAAACTCCATTGGTTAGCTATGGTTGTAGAATCAGCTAGCCAATCACCCCCAAAAAATCATTTCTACATCATTTGCATCCTTATTTTTATTGTAATTCTGACACATGGCCCCTGAAAACTCTAGTATGACTCTAAAGAAGGACAAAATGTATTCAATATTCAACAAAATAGATAAAATAAATCCATGATATTCAAGTAAATTATAAGGTGATTATTTTTTGTCCATCTAGTGTCTGATTCTATACACTAGTTGAGTATATAATGGATTCACCATGTATCCGATTGGGGAAGATCGAATACCTAGTCGGGGTCAACGTAATTTATAGTGGGGTTAAATCCTTTTTTATGATCTTTCCACCTGAATTTTGTATATTTATAAGGCTCAAGGGAGGACATTTTAGCTAAGATATCTCCTATTTTTCTACTATTTATATTAAACCTTTATTCCTCATTGATTTAATGGTTGATTAATATGTATTTATATGGTGGATTAATGTTATTTTGTCTATCCTTGAACCTTCATCCTACCTCTTGCTTTTGTAAAATTCCTGTTTCATGATTTTAGGGATTTATTTTGAATTATTTTAAAATTTTAAGTTAATTATTGTAAGATGTATTGATCTCACTCCATCAAATGTATACATATTAAAAAAAATAATTCATTTATGATTCCATCTAAGAATACTATTGTCCTTAATGTCGATAAATATTTCATGTGTAGTACATATGAGAGGCTCAAAGAGGCTGTTTACTTAAATTTTCACACTTTTTAGATTATTTTTTCTCAATAAGGTATTTTTATTATGTATTTCATGAATTTGTGATAAATTTGGACATTGAGGTGAGATTTTTATTTCGGGATTTTACTTTTCTTAAACATAGATGCATGATGGGAGTGGCTTGTGCCTCATCGTTCAATGTTTTTAATCATGGATACATCAATTGAGAACATGATTATTATGTCTATATTTATCTTTTCAATTATTTTAATGATTGATTTTGTTTTTTATGCATAAGTCATGTGATTCATGGATTTGGAGTGGTTTATATGTGTTTAATATTGTTATAGAATGTTTGGCTCAAGTAAGTGGCCATTATATTAATTATTCTCTTGATTTATTAGTTAATTTGTTTTTTATAATTATCATTAATTTTCAAATAGTTTATGATGTTTCTGATGTCACGCCAAAATTTCATAAGGCCTCTCATCGACTACATGATAAAAAATGTTCGCATAGCTCGTTAAACTATTCTTTAATGGAACCTTTCTTAAATGTGTAATAATTTTTCAATATATAGTTGTTTTTTATGTGTCTCTTACATTTTCAAGAGTAAGTGGGTTATATTTTATAAATGATATATAAAAGTATTTTTGGTTTAATGAATAATTTTAATTGAAAAGTGATGATTTTAAAAAAATGATTTGATTATTTTTCCCAAAATAAATGAGGGGTTTACAAAATATTATTTTAATTATGGATTTTAGATATGGTAATTGATTGAGTATATATAACATGTGATTCTATTTATAAATAGTTTATATAATTGAACTAATTTTGTTTTAAATAAAACATGTGATGGGTTATTTTGATACATGTTTTAGTCTATTTGACCCAATAGAAGTGATTCTATATTTTTGATGGCCTTTCTCCTTTTTGAGCATTTAGTATGGGTTCTTAATGTCATTGTGGCTTCATGATGATTATTGAAAATATAGGCGTCATTAGAGAAACATTTCCTTGGGTAATATTTTTCTATACTAGATTGGGATGCCTGATATGATTTCCCTTAGCATAGGCCTGTAAGAATAGTGGGATTAATTTTTATAGGAGAGAGACCTTGATATTCTCCAAGTAAGGGTTCTGTTTTTTACTGATGAACTTTGGATCATTCATGGGAAAATGTGATGATTTACGGCTTCCATTGTTCTATAGATATATTCTTAATGATCAGACATAGCGCATCGGGTGACTATTTTTCTCTGTGTAATTTAATTGATGTATTGATCCATGATCCTCTATAGGGGGTCCTTGTGACATAACTGTACTTTGTATATATTTTGTGATTTTATTATGAGATGTGAGACACATCTTATGGGATGTTTTGTAGAGGATGTAGAGTTTCCTTCATGATGAACACTGCATTATAACATTTGTTGGATACAGTGACTAGGCACATAGCCTGGGTGATAGTGTTACATGTGTACATGGCCTCTGGATAAGGCTATATAAACCAAAAGTGGTGAAATATAGGATAAAATTTTGGATTGAGACTTATATGAAAGACACATTTCTATATTTATTAATATATTTTATTTTTCATATTTTCTATGTTGGGATATGGATCACTCTAGTTATATGATTTTCTATGGTTTTTTAGAATTGGTGTGATAGTCTATGAAGCACTAGGGGGGAAATAGTTAACCACTAGAAGGATATTGTGGGAAACATATTATTAAGACAAAAATATTCTTTCAAGGATCCACATGAGATATGAAACCCTCATGATTATGAATTTGAATTTATGTTTTATGGAAAAACATGGCGAGTAAAACTGAATTCATGTGTATGTAAATCATTATATAAACTAAGTTTTTATTATAATAAAGGAACAATCTATTTTATGATCTATTTTTATTTAAATGGATAAAAAAAATTCTTTATTTAATTTTATGTCTCTTTTTTAGATTTTTGTGCTCATCCCACATTTGTAAATGTTCTCCATAGGGTTTTAAGATGAGTAAGAACAATGAATAATTAAACATTAAAGTTATGAATATTTTTAAAGAAAAATAAAATGTGTTTCATTATAAAATATATATATTATGAGAAAAAATAAATTCTAATTGGATGTTTCCACGTTTAAATATATAATTTTTTATGTAATAGGTTTTTACTAATTTTCTAAAACTGAAAACCAAATAGGTCCTCAAAATGTAAGAAATTTCAACCCTTGTTATAAATCATGTATGTATGATTTGTTTATGGTATGTATCCTTATAGTTAGTCTCAGAGCAAGGATTTAGATAAATTTTTAGATTAGGATATTTTCATGTGAGGTTAACTTATGAGTTATGGATACCATCATATGTTATAATTTTAAGGTTGATTATATAATTGATGGAATTGAAACCCCTTTGAGGTTTTATGTGGTGATAATAATTTGAGATAAATTTATTGAGTTTTCAAATATTTTTTATCCATATTTAACCATTATGTTTAACATGTTAAAAAATTATTTATGGAATAATTCATTTACAATTGATTATTATAATTTTAGGATGTGGATGAACATTAGGGTTTATATGATATTAGATATTGTGGTAATTATGCGTTATTATAATTTGGGAAAACATATTTTATCATATAGAAAACTATGGGATTGAAAATTGATTCGTTGATTTAGTGAATAAAGTAATTTTGAAAAAATAGCTCTATTTTTTAGGAACATTCCATAATTAAGATAAAATGAACAATTTTTGATAAATGGGATATTATTTGATAAATAAATTTAGAATTTTCATTTGGTTTCATATGGTGTTTAAATGGGATTTTTCATAATTAGGGTTATTTATGGGAATTATTACCATATTTTATATATTATATAATTAGGGTATATAAATTTTAGGGTATATGATATTTTTACCAGATAATATTGTTTGGAGATAACTTTTAAATTAATATTATAAGAATATGGATGAAGACCCAATGACTTTTATGGGTTGAACAATGAGTAATTTGAATAGTTATATATATAACTTTCAATGTTTAACATTGAGTGTTTTTTAAGGATTCTAAGATTAATTTAGAATTTATTTTCTTTAGATAGTATCTTACCTTTTTTTGACAATTTTAGTTTTGGTTAAGGTATAATTATCGGAGGAATAACTTTTTATATTTTTTTAAGATTTTATAATCCTATAGAAGTTGATTTTAGTTATTCAGTATATAAAAATTAATTTTGACTACAACTCAGTTAGAGAAAAAGATGTGATTGTGGTTGAAATTTATTAACAGCAGGATTCAACATTCCAAGTTGGTATATTCTATTTTTTTATTTTATATGTTTCATTAATAACTCTAATCTTGGAAAATGATCTAGAAACAAAAATTCTATTCTATTTTATTAATTTCATATTAGTCAATTTTATTTTTACAGCTCACTAAATTATGATTTTGAGGTAATTATTCTTCTCAATATCATTCACTTTCTTGTGATCAATGTAATTTTTCACTCTCTATCATTATTTGGAAATTAGTTTTTTTACTCCATATGCATATATTAACATACTATAAAAGTTATCCTATTATAAAAACTATTCATGTTTTATTCATGATAACTTTTGTGTCTCCCAATCACACTTTACACGAGGAAGTTTTACCAACACTTCTTATGATGTGGGTTTCTGAAGAAGATATTTTTAAAGGTTGTAGAATTTATTATCAAGATAAAAAATTTGAAGGAAAAAATTTATTAAAGGTTGATAATTTATCACTTATAGATTTCAAGAGGACATTATGTTCAATAACATATAAAATATGCAACACGAACCTTAAATGAGCCACACAATGTTATTCTTTAAATATGACCATTATAAAAGAGGTGTTAATTAGGAATAAAAATTGAAATATCCACATTATGATATATATATATATATATAACTTCATACTAATTAATAATGTATTGATAAATTAATTTAATGTATGAAATAATTTTTAGTTGGACTTTTATTGTCAGAAAACAAGTTTTGTACAAAAATTGGTTTTAAATTTTTTTTTGGGAAAATATAATTATCAATTTTGGAAAATTTTAAAAATATAATTTGATAAAAGGATAATATTTTAAAATAATCATATAAAATTTAGCATGGGATGATTTTTTAGTTCTTTTCTAAATTTTTTTATTATTCATTGAATTGAGAAAAATAATGTTTTTTATTGAAAACTATATTTTATTTTCAAGTATTTGAAATGTAACATTATATTTTAGATTATATATAAAATTTAATTAAATCATTTTGATTAATCTATGTCTAATATATTTTTTAAACTCAATATTATACTTGACTTTGGAATAAAACTTTTTTATACTTTAAAGTCAATTTTCTAAAAAAAACATTTTCCATCGCGTTTTAAAAGTTTAATTACAAATTAAATTGTACAAATTATGTTAATTTTATTTGATAAAATAGATTCAATATTTATAATAAAAATAATTTATTTAATTTTATATTTTTAACAAAAATTTTGTTCATGATAAATAGTAAAATATAAAAAATCTATTACCATAGTTAATGATAAAATAGGTTTATCAAGGGTTAAACTAAAGCGATAATTGCTAGAATTACTTAAAAACATGACATGATCCAATGGTATGACTGGTTTGTTACCAAATATATACTTATGGAGTAAAATAGTATATTTTAGAACACTAATATGAATTATTCAACCCAATAATAGCTTTTTAGAAGATAAATAATATGTTATTCAAATTTAAAAACTTTTTTGGTTATTTACATTTAATGGAATGGTTGGAAGAAGATATTCACTTTTGGACCAATGGAAATTTTAAAAACCATTATTTTTTTATCATATAACTAAAAATCATTTAAAACATTTTATTAATTTATTTTAAGGTAATATGATTTTTATGCTTAAATCAGGTATTTTCATAAAAAATGTTTTTATGCTTTTTTATTATGTTAAAAGTAATATCATTCACCTTCAGAAATATAAATTAAAAAAAATTATTATGAATTTATAATTAAAATGTAATTTTGTTTTATGGATCCTTTAGTTTTTGTAATTATAATTTTGTAATCATGGGAAACCATTATGTTATCACAATTATGGATAAAATGAGTTTAAAATTGATTATCTGTGATATAAGTCTGAAAATGTATCCAAAACATGTCTCAATATTATTTCATGAGTTTATTTAGAACATTTTAGTCCTTATATTATAATATATGGTTCCTTGGTTCCAAATTACATGATTATTGTCATATATATATATATATATATATATATATATTAATCTTTTAAGTAATTACAAGTGTGTCCTTTACCTCATTTATAAAAGAAAACCACTTATCCTTTCATAATCACATATTTTAAAAAACCCATATTCTCCAAGAAATTCAAAACTTCCTTCCCAAAATCCATGTCTACATCCTATAGGTCTTAGTTTGGTCATAATTCTAACCCTATAGGGAATAAGCTTTAAAAAAATGAAGTTGTCCGAAGAAGTAGTATATCATTAGACCAAATATTTTAGGTTTATTTTTTCATAAACCACTTTAAAACTATATTTAAACATGAAAAAATAATAAAAATAGTAACCTAAATATAATGATATTTTTTTATGTTAATGAAATAACTTAAATATATCTAATTATTCTATCAAATTTGACATGATATCGTCATTTGTTTGTACGACAGACAACCACCTCATGAACTGATGAAATTAATTTTCCATCTCCCCCACTCACTGATGGTTATAATGATAAATTATATATATATATATAATATATTCATGAAATATTTATCATTCTAAAAAGAAAATATATCAACTTATCTATTAACTTTATATCAGTTGAAAAAGGATAACATCGTTCATGTGTACTTGTGGATTATGTAACGCCCCGACCCTAGTTACCCAGAGTCGGTGCATTATTACATAACATTGGCATGATCACAAGAAAAATCAAATCTCGAAAGACCGATTGGTTTAGTAGACTTGGAAACACTAGATATACTCATAAGTTTTACATTACATCATAAAATGAAAAACTACTACAACAACATAATGTCTCCATAATTCACACTCATATCCCCACATAATATCCCTGCAGGTCATTCATAATTTACTTCTTCACTTCCTGGGAAAAATAAAACATAGAAAAGGGGTGAGCTCAAATGCCCAGTAAGGATAACAATATAGTGGAAACTTTCATAAATAAGAGTAAACATTTAAGGCAATGTATAACTAAAACAAAAGCCTTTCAAACTTGAACATTCAACTTTTTATGGCATAAATAAAATGAAATAATTCTATTTACTCATTCACATGGATATTCTACTAATCGAATAATCACATGCAAAATCACTAACCACTTTCATAATGATGGAATGCATAATGCCAGACTATCATAACCACATAGCCAAGGCCTCATGCCAAGACTACAAATAAGATTTTGCCAAGGCCTTGTGCCAAGACACTAGTTTGTCTCATGATACCTACCGATGCATCGAGGAGCTATAGGGGGCTCCACCCGTCACATATTAAGTCCAATGCATTCCCATATGAAATGGTTTAAACATAACATAAACATTCGTATTTAAACTAGCATACAAAATGTCAATAATTTCACCATAAACTATGAATGGTATAAAAATAGCACATCCACAGTCAAACATATCACAAAACCTTCATTACAATATAGAAGTTTTGTATCATAATAAATCAACTTCAAATAAGCGTAAAATCCATCAAGGGATGTTGACATAGACGAAATCAAGACACTTTTTAGAGAAATATCTCTTTCTATTTTTGAAATCATTTAAGAGCCATATAAAATAAAACATTTTCTTGAAAATATTCTTATAAGCTTGTAAGGAAAACTTTGAAGATTTTATATCGGCAGAAAATAACCGCACTTGCCGTATAAGTTAAAAAAACATTCTTACCTTAATTCTGTCGAAAAGGATAAAAGGACCTTGTTTTGAAAACGACGGAAAGATTACTCTTAGAAAAAGTCAAACAAGGGTATAAATGACTTTAACCCATATTCTTTTAAATAATAAAAATGTTTTGAAATACATTTTGAAGAAACATGGAAGTGGATAATAAAGAGATCCCAGTAGATTATTACATATAAACAACCTCAGATAATGAAGAGATTGTGAAATAACCCTTACCTTGTACCTTTCCTTTGTTGGGGTAGGTTAAACTCCTGTATAATGGTGAAATAATTGTTATTAAATTATAAAAGAATCATATACATTAATATGATATCATATATGATCTTTTAATATTGATTTGATAATAATATCTTAGTATTATCGTTGTTTCGGGTGTTAACTTACTTGTTTTATTTCATATGTTTTGTTACGTAAGACATGTTTGTAAATGATAGGTTATATATTATTCATATCCAGAATGATATCAAGTCCTTAAACATAATTTTTAAATCATCAAATGATAATTATACTTTAATGGTTACGATGGAGAATGAATCTCATCGCGTTCGTGGAGACGGTAGTCCGTACGTACGCACGAGCGACAATATCATTCTTTTGATATTAAAATAATATATAAATGGATGGTATATAATATATACAGAATCATTAACATGTTATATTTATTATTTACATGAGTTACACATCATTATTATACCCATCCAAATAATATTAAATTGAATAACAATTACACCACGACGTGGAGATGGTTAGCTGTACGTACGCACGTATGGTGACATGTTATTCAATGGGTGGATAGAATACTGAATATGGTTGTACCATATTTATAATAACATCACAGTATATATATGATACTGGAGTTATTATTTTACAATGGTAACAACAAAGGAAGAAGAAGTGGAAGAAGAAATGAACTTGAAAAGGGGTGGTGAAAACATTACCTCTTCTTCGGGTTCTTCCTTTTGATGTGATCAAAAGGGCTCATTAGGTTGGCTTCCTGATCAAACTAAGGCCTCTAGGTTGTAGTGAGGGGAGTTGGGAGAGTATTTGAGCAGAGTTTGGCCGAACCAAAAGGCTTTGAGGGTGTGAAGAAATGAGAAGGAGGAGTGCCCTTTTATAAGAGGGGTGAGGGGCACCTTTGGAAAAGCTAGAAATATTATTTTATAATAAATTCATATTCGGTTTCCAATGGATCCAAAGTTGACTATTCAAAGGTCAAGGTGGGGATGGGTCTAAAACAACTCATCCAATAGAATTTAGACAGGTTTTGGTGCTTATATTAACCTTATCTTTAAGTATTAACTCTAAGTTAATTAGTTTCACTTTTACAATGTCTCTTTGTATTTTTATATAATATGGTTAATAAACATACTATATACATCCAAGAGACCCCCAAGTGGTCCATTAATGATGAACCTATCATGATATAAGTCTCTTGTCCGAACCTTAGATTTTTAGGAATTTAATATCAATTAATAATATAATATTTGTTTTAATAACTCTTTTATGTCAATTTTGACACTATTCAATAGTTGATTTTTGTGAAACTCATAACAGATTGATTACTTCGAAAAAAGTCAATTAAATCAATCCTAATATATCATATTATCCTATAAAATTAGTTTAATTCATTAAAAGTTTCATATTATATTTATTTGGGTATTTATAATATCAATTAGTTTAATTTTTTACTATTATAGTAATTACTGCATCATCATTGTGTCATAAATAAAATAAATTATTTAATGTCTAAAAATTATAAATAAAATATAATTATGTAGTAAATCTTGTTATATTTCTAATTAATATTTATAATCTAAAATCCAACATATATAACCCTATGTAACAATTGTTTTGCTAAAATATATACGCTTGTGTCATATTTGTATTCATTTTAACTTAATTAAAATAAAGTGTCATTGTCACTTACAAGTGGATCCATGGGGTCCCAAAATCGACCCAAAGATGCCCAGGGGCGACCATGTATCAACCAATTGGGTTAAGACACGTTTTAGGGTAATTTAGTATTATTATAATACTATTTTTTAATCCTTATTTACCGGATTTACCCTTAACCATGGTAAATAAAATATTTACCGCAGTAATTATTCAAAATGTCTAAAAATAAAAGATACCTATTTACACAATTTGAAAATCCTGATTCCAAATATTGAATCCATTTTTCTAAATTCAAAACACAGAAGTGGCATAATTTAATTTCAAATTAATTCCCACTGTCAAAACAAAAAGCGTGTTTTTAAGAGATAATAACTTTCAAAAGATTGACACTTGTTTATGTTCTGTTTAATTGTAAAATTATGTCCAATGACCAACATTATATTAAATGGTAAAAATATATTCTAAATATACTTTAAAACCACTCAAATTCACAAATTATCACTATTAATTATTATGATTAAAAAAGTTGTTTTTAATTAAAATTTAGTAATTTTCACTATTCATCAAAATATGAAAGTTATCCAAAAAGTACCAAAATTTCACCTTAGGCTAAATTCGATATTCTGAATCCAAAAATGAAGTCCATTTTAAAATATAAAATATATATAATTTCAAAATTTAGGTATTACTATTCATAACGGCTATTTTGATTGGTTATGGTGTGTTAGAACTCGGTGTTGCGTACAACACACGCTATCACATTATTCAATGAGAAGCGTACCGTAGAAGATTGAGGTGTTACATTATCCCCTCCTTCAAATAATTTTGTCCTCGAAATTTCTAGAATACTACCGCATGAAAAGACTCAGGTGGTTCTTCATCATAAGTTCCTCGGGTTCCCATGTTGCCTCTTCCATCTTATGGTTTCTCCACAAAACTTTTACCAGACGCGTCGTCCGGTTTCTCAGGACTTGTTCTCTCATATCAAGAATCTTGACGGGCTCTTCGCAATAAGACAGATCGGGTTCTAGTTCTAATTCATCATAGGTGAGTACATGCGTTGGGTCAGGCATGTATTTCCTCAACAGAGATACGTGGAACACATCGTGAACTTTGGAGAGACTTGGCGGCATTGCCAATCGGTAAGCTACAGCCCCAATTCGTTCTAGAATTTCGAAAGGTCCGATGTACCTGGGACTCAATTTACCTTTCTTACCAAAACGTATGACTCCCTTCCACGGAGATACCTTCAGGAAAACATGATCACCGACTTGAAATTCCAAATCCTTCCTTCGATTATCGTCAAAGCTCTTCTGCCTACTTTGAGCTGCTTTGATGTGATTTTGGATTACTTTCACCTTTTCCACCGTTTCCTCCACCAGTTCTGGGCCTACAAGTTTTCTTTCTCCAACGTCATCCCAATAGGTTGGTGTACGACATCTCTTTCTGTATAACGCTTCATATGGTGCCATCTGAATACTCGAATGGAAGCTATTGTTATAGGAAAATTCTACCAGTGGTAAATATTGATCCCACATACCCTGATAATCAAGTGAGCAAGATCTAAACATGTCTTCTAAGGTCTGAATAGTCCCTTCTGATTGTCCGTCTGTCTGAGGGTGGTAAGAAGTGCTCAAATGAAGTTCAGTATCCAGGGATTTCTGAAGACTTTTCCAAAATCTTGAAGTAAAACAGGGATCACGATCAGAAACAATCGATAAGGGTACTCCATGAAGTCTCACAACTTCATTAATATATAGTCTTGCTAGACGTTCCAGGGGTAGATCATCTCTTATAGCAAAAAAATGTGCTGACTTGGTAAGACGATCAACAATAACCCATATTGCATCGTTCCTTCTAGGAGTCTTTGGTAGCCCCATGACAATGTCCATCGTAATATTGTCCCATTTCCACTCCGGTATGGGAAGAGGTTGCATGACTCCTCCAGGCTGTTGCCTTCCAGCTTTCACTTGTTGACAAACCATACATCTTGACACAAAATCAGCAATCTCCCTCTTCATGTTGTCCCACCAAAAATGTTCCATCAAATCTCTATACATTTTGGTGCTCCCAGGGTGTATAGAGAAATTGGAACTATGAGCATCATCCAGCAATTCCCTTTTTAGATTAGGTAAATCGGGAACACAAAGTCACTTCCTGAATTTCAAAATTCCATCTTCATACACAAAGTCTCTCAATCTCCCATCATTCACAGCTTTAATCTTCTTCTGAAATTCTTCATCATCAGTCTGAGAACTCTTAATCCTTTCTAGTAAAGATGGTTTGGAAACCATTTGAAAAAGCATTGATGTTTCACCTTCCCTGGTTATTCCCATGTCCATCTTCACTAGATCCATGAAAATTGGATCCCTTTCAATTCTCATCATGTTCAAAACTCCAAGGTCTTTTCTGCTCAAAGCATCTGCCACCTTGTTTTCCTTCCCCGGGTGGTAGTGTATCGTGTAATCATAATCCTTGAGTAAATCATGCCATCTCCTTTGCCTCATGTTGAGTTCTTTTTGTGAGAAAATATACTTCAAACTCTTGTGATCAGTATAAATCTCACATTTTTCACCATAGAGGTAGTGCCTCCATATCTTCAAAGCAAAGATCACAGCTGCTAACTCAAGATCATGAGTAAGATAGTTTTGTTCATGAATTTTCAACTGTCGTGATGCATAGGCAATAACTCTATCATTCTGCATAAGGACACAGCCAAGTCCTTTCTTTGATGCATCACTATAAATAACGAACCCATCATTCCCCGATGGTAGAGTCAATATAGGAGCATTGACTAATCTTCTCTTCAGTTCTTCGAAACATTCTTCACACTCTTTTTTCCAAACAAATTTAACCCCTTTACGTGTGAGCTTCGTTAATGGGTTAGACAATCGGGCAAAATTTTGGACGAAACATCGATAATAACCTGCCAAACCAATAAAACTACATACCTCAGTTATACTCGTAGGTTCTGGCCATTCTTGGATTGCCTTGGTCTTAGAAGGATCAACAGAGATTCCATCTTTAGAGACAATATGGCCAAGAAAAGAAATCTCCTTAAGCCAGAATTCACACTTACTAAACTTCCCATATAATTCATGCCTCCTCAGAGTCTTTAAGATAATGTGCAAGTGATTTTCATGATCTTCGTAGGTTTTGGAGTATACCAAGATATCATCAATAAATACCACCACAAATTCATCGAGATACTCCTTGAAAACTCTATTCATCAGATCCATGAATACAGAGTGTACATTAGTTAATCCAAACGGCATTACAGTAAACTCGTAATGCCCGTACCTGGTTCGAAATGCTGTTTTTGGAATGTCTTCCTTCTTCACACACAACTGATGGTATCCAGATTGAAGGTCAATCTTTGAAAAGTATTGGGCTCCATGCAGTTGGTCAAATAAATCATCAATACGAGGTAGGGGATACTTGTTCTTTATCGTTATAGCATTGATCTCCCTGTAGTCGATACATAACCTCATAGATCCATCTTTCTTTTTAACAAAAAGAACAGGGGCTCCCCATGGAGAAACACTAGGGCAAATAAATCCCTTATTACTCAATTCCTCTAGTTGTTTCATTAGTTCGACTAATTCTATAGTGGCCATTCTATAAGGGGTCTTCGATATAGGACTTGATCCAGGAATCAAATCAATGGAAAACTCAACTTCTTGTTCTGGAGGATGTCCAGGTAAATCTTCCGGGAATACATCTACAAATTCATTCACAACAGGTACATCCTCAATTTGAACATTCCTTTCCTCACCGACAGTTATTTCATTCTCTTCCTCCCCAATAATTGAATTAAGTTGAGCTACTGGGGGTGGATCTAAATAAGAATTAGGTGGTGACGATTCTGCTCTAAAAATAAGGTGTTTCTTATCATTATCATCAAGAATCGTAACTTATTTCTTCTTACAATAAATCTTTGCATCATAGTCTGAAAGCCAATCCATACCGAGGATTATATCAAACTCAATCATAGGTATGACGATGATATCAGCAGATAACGAACATTTATGTGCTCTAATGGGGACTGATTCACAAAACTTTGTCGCAATGATACTTCCCTTAGGAGTTTTAACTGACAACTCCCTTATTAAATCAAATTGGAAATATCTAATTTTCTTAGAAAACTGGGAAGATATGAAACAATGTGATGATCCAGAATCAAATAATGCATTTTCTAAACTTGAGGAAACCATTAAATTACCTGCCACCACGTCTTTCGGAGCTTCTACCTCAGTAGTAGTGATAGCATAAGCCTGGCCTTGATCCCTTGGCCTTTTCTGAGGTAAGTTCTCCTGATGCTTAGGACATGCATTTTCATAATGCCCCATCTCCCTGCAGTTGTAGCACTGAACATTGGTAGCTTCCTTCTTCCCCTTGCAATCACGAGCTTGGTGGCCTTTTTCACCACACTTGTAACAGACTCCCATTCCCTTCAAGCAAGTACTAGGATGTTTCTTCCCGAATTTACCACAAGATGGATATTCAACCTTTCCCTTCTTCCCCTTATTTCCATTCCCAGATTGATCAGTAGGTCTCTTGTTCTCTTTCTTTGCTTTAAAGTCATAGGACTTAGAGAATTCCTTTTCGGTCTTGATAGCACATGAGACAATGTCTTCGTACGATGAAAAGGATTGTGAGAATAATGCTCGATGGAGAAATGGTTTTAACCCATCAAAGAAACGATCAATCTTACTTCTTGGGTTGCGTATATAATCACCATCATACCTTGCTAACCTTGTAAAGTTAGCCTCATACTTTGTGACATTCTCATCCTCCTTCTGTCTCAAACATAGAAATTGCCTTTCCATATCTGATCGATGGTCGCGAGGAAAGTATTTTTCTAAAAACAGATCTTTGAACACCCTCCATTCCATATTTGATACTTCATCATATTCCTTCATGTTTTGAATCAATGACCACCATTGATCAGCATCTCCAGTGAGGCGGTAAACTGCCATGATAACTTTTTCCCTTTCACTGCTCCCCAAAGCCTGAAATATTTTCTCTAGGAATTTATCCACTGCTCGGCTACTAAGGGATTTGTACTCCCATTGAACGTTGGTGGTTGGTGCCTCATGAATCGGCCTATAGGTTGTATTTAGGGGAGTTGGGAGAGTATTTGGGCAGAGTGTGGCCAAACCAAAAGGCTTTGAGGGTGTGAAGAAATGAGAAGGAGGAGTGCCCTTTTATAAGAGGGGTGAGGGGCACCTTTGGAAAAGCTAGAAATATTAATTTATAATAAATTCATATTCGGTTTCCAATGGCTCCAAAGTTGACTATTCAAAGGTTAAGGTGGGGATGGGTCGAAAAAAACTCATAAAATAGAATTTAGACAGGTTTGGGTACTTATATTAACCTTCTCTTTAAGTAATAACTCTAAGTTAATTAGTTTCACTTTTACAATGTCTCTTTGTATTTTTATATAATATGGTTAATAAACATACTATATACATCCAAGCGACCCCCAAGTGGTCCATTAATGATGAAACTATCATGATATAAGTCTCTTGGACTAACCTTAGATTTTTAGGAATTTAATATCAATTAATAATATAATATTTGTTTTAAGAACTCTTTTATGTCAATTTTGACACTATTCAATAGTTGATTTTTTTGAAACTCATAACAGATTTATTACTTCGAATAAAGTCAATTAAATAAATCCTAATATATCATATTATCCTATTAAATTAGTTTAATTCATTAAAAGTTTCATATTATATTTATTTGGGTATTTATAATATCAATTATTTTAATTGTTCACTATTATAGTAATTACTGCATCATCATTGTGTCATAAATAAAATAAATTATTTAATGTATAAAAATTATAAATAAATTATGATTATGTAGGAAATCTTTTTATCTTTCTAATGAATA
Organism: Viscum album; assembly: GCA_963277665.1. Taxonomy (NCBI): domain Eukaryota; kingdom Viridiplantae; phylum Streptophyta; class Magnoliopsida; order Santalales; family Viscaceae; genus Viscum; species Viscum album. The sequence goes on along the minus strand of OY728150.1, from coordinate 1,871,704,893 downwards.
TTTATAATCTAAAATCCAACATATATTACCCTATGTAACAATTGTTTTTCTAAAAGATATATGCTTGTGTCATTTTTGTATTCATTTTAACTTAATTAAAATAAAGTGTCATTATCACTTACAAGTGGATCCATGGGGTCCCAAAATCGACCCAAAGATGCCCATGGTCGATCATGTATCAACCAATAGGGTTAAGACACGTTTTAGGGTAATTTAGTATTATTATAATATTATTTTTTTAACCCTTATTTACCGGATTTACCCTTAACCATGGTAAATAAAATATTTACCGCAGTAATTATTCAAAATGTCTAAAAATAAAAGTGACCTATTTACACAATTTGAACATCCTGATTCCAAATATGGAATCCATTTTTCTAAATTCAAAACACATAAGTGGAAGAAATTAATTTAAAATTAATTCCCGCTGTCAAAACAAAAAGCGTGTTTTTAAGAGATAATAACTATCAAAAGATTGACACTTGTTTATGTTCGGTTTAATTGTAAAATTATGTCCAATGACCAACATTATATTAAATGGTAAAAATATATTCTAAATATACTTTAAAACCACTCAAATTCAAAATTTATCACTATTAATTATTTTGATTAAAAAAGTTGTTTTTAATTAAAATTTAGTAATTTTCACTATTCATCAAAATATGAAAGTTATCCGAAAAGTACCAAAATTTCACCTTAGGCTAAATTAGATATTCAGAATCCAAAAATGAATTCCATTTTAAAATATAAAATATATATAATTTCAAAATTTAGGTATTACTATTCATAACGGCTAGTTTGATTGGTTATGGTGTGTTAGAACTCGGTGTTGCGTACAACACACGCTATCACATTATTCAATGAGAAGTGTACCGTAGAAGCTTGGGGTGTTACAGATTACTGCCTCCACAAATTGATGTTGTTCAGTTTCCATAAATTCATATCATAAATAGTTTAAATAAATTTATTTAAAGAAATAATTTTATATTAATTATATTATTAAAAATTTAGAAAGATAAATAATACTTACCTTATTTCGATCATTTTTATTGAGAAATGGAAACATTACTCATGTGCATGAATGACCAACTATCTCAATGATTGTAACATGGTTCATTATTCATAACCACAATTCATGGTCTGTTTAAAAATTATTATTGATATAGAGAAATGGTAATTATTTTTCCATTATTATTCTAGATTTAATAGAATAATGACCACTTCGACCATATTCAACAAAATTGAGTAATTTTGTATATGTGTGCCAAATATCATAAACAAAATCTTGAATTTAATTAATTATGTTATTGTATATAACATGATAATAAATAATATAAAAGGAATACTAAATAATAAAATAATATTATAGTTAAGTAAATAATAAACCTAATTGTATTATTAAGTAATATAATTAATATACACGATGAGTTAGACTCGAGGTAAGACACACATTAATTTAAAAACATAGTTATCAATGTTTTAAACATTTACTTTCTAAATCATATTTTCCATATTGATATACTTAAAAATAATTTTTGACTATTTATATGTAAATAAATGGATTTTTAAGGAAATTTAATGAATCATTTTTCATTATTTTAAAGGAGTTCAAAATGATTTGTTTCTAAATTTTTTATATAGAGCATTATGTCTTCCTTAATAAAATAAAAAAGGAATGTTATAGTTTATTGTATTAGGAGAGAATATATTTTCTCACCTACATTTAATGTTCCCAAATAAGATCCATGTATTCTTGATAGGGGGAGGGGTGAACCAGTGATATATTTTTCTTTTACATTTCCATACCAATAAAACAACCTTCACCTCTAGTTAAATATTTCATTACCTACTGAAGAAAATCAAACAGACATTCACAAGAACACAATTATTAAAAAGATTCAATACTCAAAAAAGTGGGTACATCCTTGATATGGTTCAGAATTATTAAAATACCACAGAATTTACAAGAAAAAATACTTATTTATGGAATACAATGAGTAGGATATTGTTTTACACTCATGTATCACTCGATAAACAATATAATTATGTGTGTTCTTCATCTAGTAAAAAATTTGTGATTCAATTTATTTAGGAAAAAAGTTATGATTATTCTTGATCAACATTCAAAAATATTATATTTCAAAACAATTTATATTTTCTTACCCCGAAGCTCGTAATAATTTACTGAACATCATAATGATACTCAGTCTAATTTCCCAATCCAATTACCATGTCTGATTAATCTATATGGAAAATAATACTCTATCATAATAAACCATTATAAAAAGCCTGACTTCTTCTTCTTCATTTTGAAAATCCCTGTAATATTGCTTAGTTCGATCCAGAAACACTGAATGAGATCTTATTCATTTTTCTTCATCTATCTAGATAACTTGTTTAATAAAACACTATCCAAAAGATTCTTTTGGCCTAAATTAAATATGTTTAATATCATATTTGACAAAAAATTAATGTCTTGCATACCATATGTATTCTCCTCCTTTTATAAACACACCAAATTGGTTTATGTGGGAATCAATAAAGGTTTTCCAACTTTTCAGATTTTATTAAATATTTAATATTCCTTAAATATGAGATCTTTATTTGACTGGTATAGTACCATTAAATTTCCTTGAATTTTGGATCTCACTTTATCTTCTTTGATACGTTATATTTCCAATGAAAATTCTTTCCAAATATGATTTTCCATTTCTATTTCCAAATACAATTTCTTATTTACGATGCATTTTACCAGTTTTATATATAAAGAAATAGAGAGCTTCAATCTTCTTAGAAAAATCCAATTTGATTCTGATTCAAACTTTCAATTAGGATTTCTTTATTACTACGAGGGAATTTGAACCTCTAGTTTCATTGATCAACTCGAATTTAAATCCAAAGATAATACATCCCATTATATTGCTCTGAAAAAATTGGAAAACCGATCTATTGATTCTAATTTCTTCATTATGATGATGAAAAAATATATTTTAATACGATGGATCTTGACCCACATGTAAATAAATACTATTGAAAATTAATCAGAGTTATTTTTTCATTATTGTCCCACTTGTTAAGGAAATTCATTATTCTCTTGACCCACTCAAAAATAAACCAATTATACATCCTCATGGAAAATGGTGGACTACATTATTGAGTGATCTCGTATATTATTTTGGATTGGTCCCAACAAATTAAATTATTTTAATTATTTTTCAATGTTCCTAAAAATTACTAATATGAAAAATCCTTACTTTGATTGATCAGTGGCACTTTAAGTAAGATGGATTGGTTCCAACATCTATATCTTCAGCAACTTCTCAAAACAAGATACCAATGAAATTACAACTCTAATCTTCTTTCACTTTTATAATTAAAAAACTCATCAACATATTTCCATAAATATTAAAAGATTTTGGATTTTGGTTTGAATAAACACTAGTAACTTTTACTTCCCTCTTTATGATTATCATTCCTAGTCATTAGCAAATCTATGTTTGGTAATCTCATACCGATGGATTGAGACATGAAATATTTGTTCATAAAAATATTCTCATTCTTAAATTTCATGCTTGTAATAATGAATCATTCAAGAAATTAAAAACATTTCAGATCTATTTAACCATCATCTGACTTACATTAGTTTTTTTTATTACTCTATATTCTTTCAACAATATTCTTTCTTTCCAACCAGCCTCAATACCGTTGGACTGAAAAAGATTGGAAGCATCTTTCTCTACATTTCTTTCATCCATCTCGAATCAAATGATTTAAAACATAATTATGATTTTTGGATAATAAAAAATATAAATATATTGTTAGATTCACATTATATCTATTAAGAATCTGATTCTATTTTTCATTATGATCAGAACAACATTATGGACCCAAGGTGAGTCCAATGAGCCTTTTTTCAACAAAACATCTTCCTAATATGAGGGACATTCTTAAGAATTATGAGTCTGATTTTTAGAATATGATGGTCAGTATTATTACCCAAATAATTTTAATTTTTTTGTGATTTCTTTCCTTTGCTAAAAAAATATAGCAGCCATGAAAAAAACATCTTCCTGGTTGTGATGGTGAGTCCAATATTCACGTCGATGGTTCTGTATCTGATTCCAGTTTCATACAAAACATTACTTAATTAATATTTCCATTAAATTTGACAATATACAATTTTTTTTAAAAATAATAATCATATTTATTTATTGAAAACATATACATCCAAAACAGAACATAGCATAACAATCCCTCTATGTGATTGTTATTAATAAACACTTTAGTACTTAAAAATTAATTCCATTGAATACCGATGAAATTTTATTTTCTCACATTTTATTTTCCCCATTCCTCTATTTCCTCCTTATTTTTTATCTCCCCCTTTTAATTATCTCCCCCCTTTATTGATAATCAAATTCAATGGGGATATAATGATAAGATTCAGACTTACAGAAAAATGATCTCACTTCCAAGGGTTATAACTTTTTATCACAGAGTCCAGAAATTATTCTTAAGGAGAATATAAGTATCACAAGAGTTTCATAATAAAATCCTTTATCTAAAACCCTCTATGTCTACATGGGTGAACTTGATGTAGAAAAAAATTGTGTGTAATAAATTTTCTCAATTGTTCCCATTACAAAACTTTAATGTAATACATTTTTATGTATCTCTCTACATTCCAATGAATGAGGAATTCATTGAGATATTTTTTTTATGATAAATGTAACATGAACCCATCTCAAAAAAAACATATTATAATATTGAGGTGAATTAAAAAAATTCAAATGAACTTAATTTTCAAAACCTAATTACTTTCATTTACAAGAAGAGTAAGAGACTCATCGACACTAGCTTCCTTATTTTTATTCCATAAAATCCCTTCATGTTAGAACATGTAAAAAATGTTGGGAATAATAAGGAACCTCAATTGTTTCCTAGAAGCAACAATAAAAATGTGGGTCCACTCTCAGTTTTTACTTTTTATTAATTTTTGTGGATTTTCTATTAAATGTGTTTTCTTCCTTCTATTCATCCATCCCAGATTTTCAACGACTTTCTTCTTATATTTATAATATTTTGATATTGATTTCAATTTTCTTAAATTTTAGTAGCATATTAATTGAAATTATTTTTTAAAACATTCTTCATATCTTATTATTTGGCTAAACATATAGTTAAACAACTTTTGGTTACATTTTCACCTTTCCCACATCTCTTGAATATTTTCTAATCAATTATATCATACTCTTTTTATATATTTTTATCAAATTTTATCTCATTTTCAGAAACCATTATCTTCCCCTTTTATTAAGATTATTTTTTTCTTCTTGAAAATTTATAGACTTTTTTAATTATTCAGGCCAAATAACTAATTAATATTTATTGGTAGACTCAACATGTTTACCTTTCATAACATTCAATGTATTCTTCTCAAAAATTTCTTAACATACATCTCAAAATTATTCTATTTTGAGGATTGTAACCCCCTAAAAAATTCTTTCTATAACATATGAAATAGTTATAATGTTTTTGGTGGAACAAAAAATATTATTAATGTGTTCTAATGCACCATATTCTAGTATTACCAATAGACGGAATATCTTCCACTATAACTACAATAATTACTAGAATTATTGACATGTTTATCAATAGCCTTTTTATCTTTCTTAACAGAACATTATTGACCACAAAACATTCCATTATCAATCGAATTATTCCTTCTAAACTTGGTGTTATTTTTGTATTATTAGAATCATAAGTAATAGAAACTTTTTCAGACTCATGATTTTTATAAATATATGACTTAGAGACTTTTTTGGTCTTACCACATACATAACATTCCTAGATTTCTTCATCTCAAAAACATTTCCTAACTTCTTCTCATCCTATGAATGTAACTGTTATCTATATTTATTCAGTTCATCCTTATGAGAACATCATCCTGTATTAGATATAGAATAATCAAATCTTATAACCCTTGGTTTATCTTTAGAATGTTTGTGTTGGACAAGTTCCTACTCTTATTCTTTTTTCCTTCAACATTACTTCCACATGTTCATTATGATTCTTTTCTATTTAAAGAGTATTATTCAAGTCATAAATCTCTTCCATTAGCTTGAATTTATCATCAAGGAAACATTCTTGATTATCTGTTAATGAGTATTTAATTTTAAACTTTTTGACTTCCTTATCAAGCCTCCCAATATTTAATAGACAATATTTTAATTATTCTTTTTGATGAAATTATAATGTATTTTCTTGTTCTCTCTTCCAACAACTACTTATAATTTATTTAACTATGAAAGTATTATCACCAAAAATATCTCTCATTGATTCATATTTATCATAGATGACTTCTTCTTCAAAACAACCACATTCAATGAGAGAAAAACATTCCTCATTAACTATTTCAATAAACGTGTTCTATTACACACAATTTTTAAATTCATAACTATAATTATCCTTATACAAAAAAAGTCTACTTTAGGATTTGGAGGACATAATATCTTTCCTCGTGGAATATGATTTTTCACTTATCACCCTTTTTTGTTAATATTTTCATGAACATCTATCTTATTCATCACATTCTTATTTATCACTTTTTTTGGAAAATTATCTACAAAGTTCCCAATGGCTCTGCATCAAAAAGAAATTTCGAAAATTTCACCTTTATACTTTCTTATAACACATTTCACATTTTTAGAGAAAAATAATTTAATTTTATCATGATTTTCACATACCAATTTTAGGGAATTAGAATCTCCATCTTCTTATTTTCCAAAAATCTTCATGGGATTTTCATTCTTGGAATCCTTGAAAGGATTTTCATGATCATCCTTTTTTTATTAAAAACCTTTTTCTCTTATAATATAATATGTGATGAGAGTATAATGAAAACAAAATAGGGGTAATGTATTAGGATCTCTATATTCTAATGAATAAACATTCACATCAAACTTGTCAAGAATAATTCTCAAGATCTTCTCAACAATAGTAGAATATTTTATCTTTTATAGTGCTGACAATTTAATTCTCCCAAGTAATGTAGTAACAATAGATTCGTACACACAGATCTTCAAATATTCATACATTAATCTATAGAATTTTAATCATTCCTTCTTTTCTTATTTATTTATTTCAACAAAAATCAGCTTATCCAAGATACCTTTGGTATTTAAAACTCATTTTAATCTCATAAACACACTTTCAAAATGTTCTAAGGATAATTCATTGTTATCTCTTCCATCATTCTCAATTTCTCTGAAGATTTATTTTTTTTCTTTTGGTACAAATGAAAATCAGCACTTTTAGTTTCTATCATTACGAGTATCCTTTGCACCCATTAACAAATATTTATCCAGTAATATCATACTAATGGACTAAGACCATAATGGTTTGTTGACACAAACATTCTTCTTCATTGCCTTATTTTTCATAATCATGAATTCTTTAAGACGTTGAAAAAATTTTAGATCAACTTCAACATAATCTAAGTTACATTATGATGTTTTCTAACTTCATATTATTTCAACAGCATTATTTCATTCTGGCCAACTTAAATACAATTAGCCTGAATATGAATAGCAGAATACTTTAACCACTTTATTTCATGATGTTATAATAACAAGTTTTAAAAATTACTTATTTTTTTGGAAAATAATAAATTGTAAAGCATCAATAGATTCACGTCAGATCCATGCAGAATATAAATCTCTTTCCCTTTATAATCATAAGCACATTTCAGACCCAATTTGAGTCTGATGAGCCTAATATTCATGAAAATTATTCCCAATCTAATGATCATTCATAGGTATTTTGAGTATGATATTTTGAATATGATGGTCATCCTGATCACCCCAAGTTTTTTACAAAGTGATGTGATTTATTACACTATAGAATAGAAGAAAACATCTATGAATCAAACATCGTGATGATTACTATGGTGAGTCAATTATTTATATCAATTGTTTGGGATTTAATTCTTAGATTCACACACAACATTCTTCAATTTGGATTTCTAGTATTTCTCTGAACATACTCTTTTTCTTCAAAATAATGAACATATTGATCTATTGAAAAAAAAGAAAACCAAAACACAAAATAGGAAGAACACCCATAACCATTATTTGATATTTTTATTCCATTATAATATATCATGTTGTTTTAAAATGAAAACCATACTTAGCTATGTTTTGGGTATTTTCAAAAATGTTTTCAAATGGAATGGATATTTTTATATATGGAATTTTATTATTTTGTGTGAAAAGATATTTTTATGTGTGTGATAATGAAAATAAACTATTTCATGTGTTCTAAATATATTATGGTTCTATGGAATGTTTTATGGTGATGGGTGAGGTCTATATATCTCATGCTGATGGATGTGCCTGATATATATATCCAATGCATTGGTTAAAGGGTTATAGTTAACCAATTAGATGCTTCTCCTATGAGATTATTGGAATTAAATGGGTAAGTAATTCCATTTGTTATAGTGATTATATTAGTGATATTTAAATTTTGTCCCAAGTTGGTTACATGAAAGTTTTATGCTTTCATGTGAGTGTTCATGGAAATATTTTCTTATAACAATGAAAGATCATGAAATTTTATTTTAAATAAATGATTTTAACTATTTGTGTTTAAAATGTATGTTTCTAAGAAATTTTTTCCAAATATTCTCTTGTTTTATAAATAAACCCTCATGATTATTATTATTCATTTATGTTTTTTTATAAAAAATTTGTAGTATTTCGGATGACATGTGTAAGTGAACAATTATTTCAGCATAAATTTTACTATAATAAAGGGAACCCTTCCTTTATGATATCATTGTTTAAAATTGTCATACGAGTTTATTTACTTCTTTTCATATATCAATTATTAATTTTTGTGTTCCCTTCCTATGATTTCAATTGATTTCCACATGGTTTAAGGATGAGTAAGAATAGTCATGTTGAAATTCATGAAAATTTCTCAATAAAATAAAATTCATTTAATTTTAAATGTATTATATTGTGGAAAAATGGATACAAAGTGCAATCTTCCAATTTGTAATATTTTTTATGTAAGTGTTTTTTCTAACTCTCTAAATCCCAAATTGGAAGGATCATTGAAAATTAAGAATCTGAAACCCTTGTTATAAATCATGTATATATGGGTTATTTAAGGTATGAGACCATATAATTGGTTTCCTAGTAATGGTTTGGAAAAATTTATAGATTAAGATGTTTTTATGTGAGGTTAATTTAATAGTTATGAATACCATAATGGGATATATGTTTATGGATTATCATAATATTTGTGGAATAAATACCCTATTTGAGGTTTTATGTGATGGGAATACTTTGGAAGACATTTATTGATCTTTGATATATGTATTATTTAAATGTAACCCTATTTTTAACATGTGAAAATTTAGTTGAGGAAGAATGCGTTTTCATTTTTTATACATATGTTTAGTGGTATTGATAATCATTAGGGATTATATGATCTTCTATGTAGAGATAATTATGGTATATTATAACATAATAATCTATATTGTATCAAATATAAAACCATAAAATTCAAAAAAAATTGGTGACTTATTGAAAAAAATTACTTTAGGATAATGTTACTTTATTTTTCAGAAAAAGTATATGATAAAGGTAAAAATAATATTATTGGATAAGAAGGGATTTCATTTGAGGAATAAAGTTTGAATTATATTTTGGAAGCATATATGATTTTCTTGTGGATTTAGGGATATTCCAATTATTTATGGAAATGATTTTCTTATCTTAGATTTATATGATTATGGAAGATAAATATTGTAGTTTACAAAATTTTGAGTGACTAATGTTGTTTTTAGATAAATAATAAATTAATATCTGATGAATATGTGATTAATTCCCTCTGATTTTTGGGTTTTGAACTCTGAGTAATTAAAAGAGTAATATGTGGAATGTTTAAAATTTACCTTTATGAGTTTTTTTAAGGTTTTTAATATTAATATATACTTTTTTATATTTTGATGTTATGATACCTTCTAATTAACATTTATGTTTATTTAAATTTTTATGGGTAAGAGGAATACCTTTTTATCATTTTTAGGATTAAGTAATCTGATAAAAAATGATTTTTGCGCTTCTTACATGAATAATTCATTTGGAATAATCATCAATTTTGAGAAAAATATGTTATTTTGATATAAATTGATAAATGGATGGAATTATAATTTTCAAATAAGTATATTTCCTTATTTATGTAGTGTAGATGGTAAATGAATTCGTCATGTCTAGGAGATGGATCTTGATAAAAACATGTTATCCTATTATATTTATAACACCCTGAGACATGAAAAGTGGAATATCATATTCGATATCATGTATAAAATTTAACACGAGGATTAGATGAGAATTTAACACCATGATACCTTACTATATACTTCCTTTTTAATAAAATCTATCACTTTAATAGCTTGAAAAGCACACAACACCTGGTTTAAACAAAACGAAATACCCTATATTTAATCATGACCATTATAACCATTCCATTATGTTATGGGTATGAATATTAAGGACTAAATTATGACTATTACATGTTTTATACTTGTATAAAATAAATTTTATTGTTATCTACTTATTAGAAATAAAATACACACCACTTGGTAGGAAAAGAAATGTTTTCTGAATATATATATTTATCTAAAAGTGGTTGAGCCATGATTTCAACCATACATTTATTTTAATCTTTTCCACTTTTAGGAGTTTTAATTGAAAAAAAACATCATATTTGAAATCTAAATGTAAAAGTTATACTAGGGTGAAATTTTGATAATTCTGAAAAAGAATTAATTTTTTATTGAATAATGAAAAATATTGATTTTTATTAAAAAGTAAATTTTGGGTTAAATTTTTTATAAAGATAAATTATATTTTACTTTTATTATGAAGTAAAATTAGTTAAATAGTTTTACAATTTAACTAATTTATGTCATTGAAATAAATTTCTATTTGAATTTCGATACTAAAACATTCGATACTTATGATAATTTTCCCTCTGTGAAACCACTCTTTCATCGCATCTATGGTTTTATTTTAATTTTTTTTCCACTTCTATGAATTGAATTTGGAAAATTGGTTTCAATATTTATAATTATGTTAATTTATAATATTTATTTGTTTCAAATTATTTTTTATCGTAATGGTTATTGAAAATAATAATAAACTAATTACCATGGCTAAGGTAAAAATTGGTTTATCCGGGTTTTAAACTAAGAATAAAAGGTTTAAAAGTGACCTAAAACTTGTATAAAGCCTGTTATTGGACATTTTAGACATTATAACCACTAATGATAGATAATTTCTCATTTTTGTGGCTTTGTTATTAATAATAATGTGGGTATCACATTATCTGTTAAAAAATATAATATGTGTCCTCTCTGCCACATATAAAAGAACACCCCTATCCTTCCATATTAACAAGTTAAAAACCATTTATTTTATCCAATACCTAAAAAAATAATTTCCATAATTACCTTTAAACATACTAGATTCCTTAGTCTTATTATGAATTTGTGCTAAGAAAGCTTTAGGTGTAAACCTAATAAGGGTCTCTAAAAAAGAGGTAAAATTATTAAATGGATGTATTTTCATTATTTATTATTAAATATCCTTAAAATAATATTAAAATATTATAATTTAATAAATGATCATATCCTATTAACATATTATTTATTATTTTAATTTTATAACCCATATCCAACTCCACTTCCTTCAAATTTTTAATTAAACTGTTGACCATGTGTACGGTGGACTACCACCTCGTGAATCAGTGTAATTCATTTTCCATATCCACATTTAAGGGCTATGTATAATGATTGATTTAAAATATCTATATGTTATCTATTATATTATTATACATTGAGAATAATTATATTATATATACATTCTTACTTTCCACTTAGTGGGGGATATGATAACATCACCGTGTGTACGCGGACTACCACCTCATGAAGTAATGAGATTTTCTTATCACTTACACATTACATGAAATGTAATAAGATTAAAATAAATTATTATAAATGTTATTTATGATCTATATATACTTTTTAAAATATAATTTTAAGTATAACTTTTTACTTTCTAATCTATTGGAAAATAATAACGTCACTCATGTGTACGTGTGGAATACCGCCTCTACGTAGAGATTTGAAATGTTTTTCATTTTATTTTTACATGGATAGTAATAAATATGATATTGATTAATACAAATTATATAAATTAAATAATAATCATTTTGTATAGTTGAATTAATATTTATTTTCTTTTCATGCCATCCATTATGAAAAATTTAAACAATATTCATGTGTACGTACAACCTATTGTCTCTATGATAAGTGTAATCCATGTTATATATCTAATGTAATTATATTAATATATAATAAATATATAAAAAATATATATGATATGTATTTAATTTATATAATTATAGGGATTATTTTAACCATGATGAAATTAAAAGGACCCAAATTACCGAACTAAACCATGCCTGAAAAATAATGAAATTATAGAATGAAACATCAATTATAACAAAGAATTATTAATAAATGGGTAATTAAAGACTATAAGAAAATAATATTTAATAACATAAATATTATTATAGTTCTTAAATTTATTTCTAATAAAACTCTATTTATTATAAAAAAGGTTATAAAATATATTAAGGAATTCAAACTTGATGTAAGGGTTTCTCGCCTTACTTTTACTTCAGTAAGACATACAAAATATTCAACACTTATTACATTGTGTGGTATATATAATTACAATTTTGATATGTTATATAATGAAGGTATTTTTATTCATTTTACATAATATTTCATTGTATTTTATTTATTTTATGAGGAGTGTGATTCCAAAGATACCAATGTTGTAATGGTTTATTTTACAATCACATCATTATTCAAGATTGTTTTTGTTTAAGTATACCTTGGGTGAATCATTGGAAATTTATATCTTAAAAAAATATTTTATATTATCCTATTATAATTCATAGACCTTTTAAATGTAATAATATCATTTTTTTTGTTTCATTAAATGATTGTGAAATGTTTTTTTATGAAAATATGATATTATATCTCTCTTCCGTCGAAAATCCTTTTTCTTCCAAAACCATGTTTTCTAAAAATGTTTTTAGAAATGTTTTTAACATTATAAAAATAATTTATTATAGATATTTTAACACTTAATTTACTTTTTACTATATTATCTGAACAGAATCTTCATTTAATTTCCAAAATAATTCTAGTTTGTATTTTACAGAAAATATAGAAGGAATATTTGTTTTAACATGTATGACCAATATGGAATTTTATGCCTTCATGAAATCTCAATGTTTTAAAGATTATTTTACATTTTAAGGAATTTTTAGAGAATATTATTTTCAAATGGTTTTATGAAAAACAACAATAATATTTTTAAATTAAAAATTTAATTTTCTTTAAAAATTATTTAATGAAAATTTTAATGTATTTAAATTCTTCGAAGAAATAAAAACATTATTGTAATTATGCTAAAATATGGATATTAAGTATTTATATAATCTTTATTCTTTTTTGGATGGTTTCTGATCATTTTGATAGGGTATGTACAATTTTATTACCATTATCTATAATACTCTCAATTATTTAATATTATGTATATCTTATTGATGTAAGTATAAAAAAATTATGATAGTTTTTCAATATGAATATTTTTATCTATTATGTTTCATTCGTTTAATTAGAGTAATTAATTGGAATTATTTAGTGATGTGAGGGCCCCAGTTATTGATAGAACATCGATTCATTGACATGTCTCATAAGATAAATCAATTGGTGATGTTTGATGGGTTTCTACCCATATATTTAATCTGTCTTGTGAACGGTCTTGACAGTATATTTTTTATGTTTTATATTGTGAATTACTTCATTATGATATCATTTATTGATTCCCATGTAACAATTTGATTAGTTAGAACATCAAGGGGTAGGTTTCAAGATCATGTGATTATATGGCTATATTTTATCATCATTTATTTTTCCAAATTATACACATTTTAAAGAACAATAGCCATGTACATTAGTTATTTACCTTTTAATATTGATTAGATTATTTATTCATGATAGATTACAGTATACGCTTACTCTTATTGTGTATCTGATATCAACCCTTTTTTATTTTCAACTATAAATGTAAATTTATGTATATATCTAGTTTAATAATACTATTAAACTATTTGGTCATTCAATATGCGATTCATTGTATCTTATTCTAATGTAATAAAGCAACCACTGACACTGGTATAATAAGGATAGGGTCTTTACACCATTCATTTATGATGAATTGATGACACTTTTCATACCTCATTGAATTATGGTATTTATGTTAGAGACATTTTCATGATTAATGATTTTCATGTTATAAATGTTCTATGTCACTCTCTATCATTATTTAGAAATATATTTTTTCCTCCATGTAAATATTTTCACTTACCAATTATGTTTTATTATTTTAAAACCTAGTTACGTGTCATTGTAAATGACCTTAATATCCCCCTTTCCCTATTTTATAGGGAAATTTTAATTAACCATGTTTAAATTGTGGGTTTTAAAAAAGGACTTTTTAAACGTTCAACCTATGATTACCAGTATCAAGTTCAAATTATGGGCATGAAATTTATTAATGGCGGGGGATTATGTAGCACCCCATGATTTGAAAATAACATGATGTTCAATAGTGTACAAGATGTTGAGTTAATGAGGTTTTCCTTATGAATTTTACATTCCTTCATACTTGGGGGAGATTGTTAATTCAATAAGGTTTCCTTATGACTTTACCTTTCATTATTATTTTGAAAATCACAGACACCTTATCTCATGGAAAATCTCATTTTACCCTACGTTTTACATCTATAAGGAAAAATTTCTTTCCGCAAGGAAATTAATCCTTACCATGTTTTTCATAATTCAATATCGTGTCTCAGTGTAAAATTCAGTTTCATATCTAAAAACCTTGGAATAATATAATACAGAGAGAAAAGGGAATTTTATTTTCAGACTCTGAGTTCTGACT
Organism: Viscum album; assembly: GCA_963277665.1. Taxonomy (NCBI): domain Eukaryota; kingdom Viridiplantae; phylum Streptophyta; class Magnoliopsida; order Santalales; family Viscaceae; genus Viscum; species Viscum album. The sequence goes on along the minus strand of OY728150.1, from coordinate 1,871,689,795 downwards.
CCAAATTCTATGAATTCATACTCCAAACTCTTCTGAGTTCTGACTCCTAATTCTATGAATTTAGAATCGGAACTCCTCTGAGTTCTGACTCCGAATTCTCTGAATTAAAACTTTGAACTCTTCTAAGTTCTGACTCTGAGTTCTCTGAATTACGACTCTGAACTCTTATGTGATCTAACTATGAATTCTCTAAATTCATACTTCAAACTCTTCTGAGTTATGACTCCTAGTTCTCTGAATTCAGACTCCAAACTATTCTGAGTCCTGACGCCTAATTCTCATGAACTCTGACTCCAAACATTTTAAGTTCAGGTTTCGAATTCTTGTAAATACAGATTTCAAATTTCCTTGAAATTCTGACACCAGAATTCTATTGATTTCATGTTTTGAAGTCCTTAGAAAATAGAATCTGAATATCATTGTATTGTAGACTCTGTATTCTTTTTTGATTGGACTCCAAAATTTTATTTTATTTCATTACAAATATTGGATTATTGGTTATGTAAACATATTATTTATTACACTTGTTTTCGTTATAAAATGATGGAATTCATTCAGTTACTAACTAACCGTTGTTTTAGTGAGACGTGTACAGGTCCCTCTAAAATTCAAGGAAAAATATGACAGTTGGAGGAGGGAGTTGACCATTGAAGATGTGCCTACAAATAAGGGATCATTTGAATGAGCTTACAACTTTTGGAAAAAATTTGGGCAACTGTTGATTTGAAGTGTTTTTTAGAGAGAGATACTCTCACAATTAGTGTGTACTTTACTTCATGTTCAGATTTTCTTTGTGCGACTCCAATTGTTGCTGGGTACAATCAAGGGCTTACGGGAATATAAAGACAGAGGTGTTGACTACCTTAAAGTTGATGGATTACAGGGATAGAAAGACAGATTCTGATCTTCATATCGAGGTCTTACCCCAGTGTGGGTAAAACAAAATTTCTAGAAAGTATAAATCAAGGGACCTCTATCTAAGGGTTTTGGATACCCTTATCTTTGGGATAAACGACTTACTACTTGTTACTCATTTGTTTCAAATTTCCTGTTGTATTTTTTTTTTGATGAAAGTACAAATATCTCATACTTCCTTATACTTGTACTATTATTAAGTAAGATTCTATATTCTTTAAGGTAGAATAATTATCTTTGTAAACATTCATTATGTTTCATTTTCTGGAACCAATTTTCGGATTCATTTTAGTTTATAGATACTCTTGTTCCATTTTTGTCTTATTGGGGAATATTTTCGTTGTTTACAAATTTTTATTACTAACAAGATTTTGTGGAAAGAGTTTTTTTAAGATGAAAGGAATCAATGTTGGTTCTATTGACTACTTAAATCCAACAAGGCCACCTATTTTTTTAAAGAAATGATTATGATTATTGGAGAGATCGCGTGAAGATATTCATTATCAATACTGGATTTGAAAATTTTGTTATGATAACTGGAGGTTATAAAATCCTTAACAAGGAAGTTAGTGCCTTCAAAAATAAAAAAAACATGAATATCAACTGAATTATAAGGTACGTAATACTTTTCTTTGTTCTATGACTAGAAATATATATATCCAAATTTCATCTTGTGAAGCCGAAAATTGTATATGGAGGAAACTTGAAGTTACTCACTTCGGAACATCCAAAGTCATTGATACTAGAAGAGCCATGCTCAGAGTTGAATATCATGGTTTCCTCTTTCCTAATGGAGAACCCATATGTATAGTGAAACAAAGGATTATGACTATTATGAATAGATTACAGTCTATGGGAGATAAATGTTTGGATGATGAGGCTCTTGTATATAATATCATATACCTTATGCCAAATGAGTGGAAGTCCAAGCGGACAGCAATCGATGAGAACAGAAAAGTCACCCAGATTTTCTTAGATGAGAAGCTTGGAACTCTTTTTCAGCATGAGACAAGAATGAAGAGTAATGTTGTTAACATAAAGAAGAAGAATGGGAATGGGAGTGTTTCTATTACTACCACTTCAAATAATATGAAAGCCATGACTTCTGAGAGAGTTACTAGATCCAAATCTAAGAATATTGTTATTCAATCCAGTTCTAGTGGAATTGAATCATCAAAGAATGAATTTTCCAATCTTTCTCGAAGGATGAAAAATATTTTTGGACAAAAGAACTTTCAAACCAGATATAAGAAGAAGGAAAGGAAAGATAAGAAAGATTCAAAAGTTACTTGTTATGAATGCATGAGAGATGGACATATAAGGTCTGATTATCCTATGCATAAAATAAAATAAATGAAGGAAAAGCATTCTTAGAGAAAGAAAAAGAAGTTTTATCGCTCGAAGCACAATAAATGTCTTAAGCAAATGATAAATGGAGTTCTAGCTATGGAGACTCCTCAGAAAGTGAATCTTCTGAATATGAATCATTAGAATAGAAAAAAATGGATTCATGGCTACTAGTTATTTCCCAAATACGTGTCTTATAGCCAAGGTACACTCTACCGAGACTTTAACAAATTTATCTCTTGATAATAATTATGATTCTGGAGATATTACTTCTATTGAAGATACTTCATCTTCAGATAATTAAGAAATAACATCGTATGAAAAAGTATCTAGAGTTTCCAAGTTATTAGAAGAAAGAAATTTTAAAAGTTCTAAGAAATTGGAAAAGGAAAATACTAGAGAAAATGTTTTTATAAAAGATATTTCAGATCTTTATAGAGATCATAAAGATAAGGATGATATTTTAGGAAAACTTTCTAAAAAACTTAAGGAAGTAAATTATGAAAATTAAAAACTTTTGAAAGATCTTAAGAATGCTATTTCAAAATTAAATGTTTTTGAGGAAAAATCTAACTCTAAAGAAAAACATTCTAAGGATATTTATTTAGTCATCAGACTAAAAACTGAAATATATTCCCTTAAGAAAATTCTTTCAAACTTTACTTCTGGTAAGTAAAATTTTGACAGGATGTATTCTCAAATCAAAACTCAATAAAATACTAATAGAGTAAGTTATACTCACCGAAAACCTATTTTCAAAAACAACTATTTTATTCCTTCCATAGCCCCTTTTTGTACTAAATGTAAAAGTGGTGGGCATTAGAAGAAAAATTTATATTTAAATAATGTTCAGTATCTTGGGTTTTATAATGCTCATTTCTCTAAAAAAAAGTGGATACCCAAAATTTTGTTGACTAAAAATTCCGAATCCAAGGAAGTCGGGATTCAGAAAGTATAACTTTCTTATGTTCAAGAAAATAAAGAAGGTACGAATAGAAATCCTTGGTACATGGATATTGGATGTTCCCTAAATATGTTTGGTAACAAAAACATCTTGGAAAATATTATCAAGATAAAAGGAGGAAAAGGAACTTTTAGAGATAATGCTATGGGAGAAATTTTTGGTATAAGTAACATCGCTATTCTTGGAAAAACATTGATTTAAAATGTTTTATTTGTTAAGGGTATTAAGAACAACCTCAATAGAATAAGACAATTATTTGATGAATGTTACCTTGTAAATTTTAGGAATGACAGGTGCCTATTACACAATTCCAAGGAAGAGTTTAGTCTTTCTACCCATATTCAAGAGAATGTTACACCCTAAACTTAGAAAACCATAGGATCCAAGACTTACCTTACCATAGTGTAATGGGAGATCATTCCTAGTTATGTAATAGAAGGTTTGGTCATTGTAACCTTAAGAACCTATGAAAAAACTATAATAAAGGACTAGTTAAGGACCTACCAGAGATTATATTTGATTCTCCAAAATTTTGTGATCCTTATAAATATAGCAAGCAACATAAATAAACTTCTAAATCAGTTGGTGAAGTCTCAACCACTGATGCATTACAGTTGGGGCATATGGATCTTTTTTTTCCAATATAAAATGGAAGCATTAGAGGCCAATATTATGAATTTTTCTAAGTTGATGATTACACTAGATTTACGTGGGTATATTTTCTAGCAAAGAAATCTGACTTTTTTTCGTATTTCAAAAGTTTTAATGCCCAAGTTAAAAATGTGAAAAACCTTCCATTTAAAACTATTCATAGTGATCATGGAGGATAATTTAAAAATTAGATTTTGAAACTTTTTGTAGTATAAAATGAATTACTCATAACTTCTCAGCACCTAGAACAACTCACAAATATGATGTTGTTGAAAGAATAAATATAATTATTAAAGAGATAACCATAAACATATTGATTGAGGATTCTATAGCCAAACATTTCGGGGCTGAAGCGGTATATACTACTTGTTATACTATAAATTGAGGTTTAATTAGACCTTTTCTTAATAAAACTCCTCATGAGTTATGGAATGGTAGAAAACCTAGAATTCATACATTAAGGTTTTTGGTTGCAAAGTATTAATCCTAAATATTAAAGATGATATACATGAATTTTCTACAAAATCTGATGAATGAATTTTCTTAGGACACTCCACAACTTCTAAGGATATAGAGTTTTCAACAAAAACACATGTACTATTGAAGAGACAGTGCTTGTTAAATTTGGTGAAACTGATTCTTTTGTTTTTAAACAACCCCAACCTACATCTTTGGATGTGTTTTCAAAAACTGATTATCAAACGTTGTTAGAATATCCTTCTGATAAGGAAAATGTCCAAGAAGATAATTCTGAAACATTTACCCCAGAAGATTTCCTACCCAATTTTGATGAACAGGTTTTACAAAACCCAAATCAGTTGCTTCTAAAGAATCATCCCAGTGGTAGTATCAATGTGATGGGAATCATCCTATAAGAAAAATAAGTTCCTTATGAAATAACTTAGAACATCTACCATTTCTTTCCCAATTATAACCAAAAATCACTAATGAGGCTTTAGGTGACGATGATTTGATAAAAGCTATGCAAGATGAGAAAAATGAATTAGAAATAAATATAGTATGGACCTTGGTTGAAAGACATAATGAAACTTCTGTTATTGGAGTAAAATGGGTCTTCAGAAATATGTACGATGAAAATGGAATCATAGTAATAAATATACCCAGATTAGTTGCTAAAGGCTATAATCATCAAGAGGGAATAGACTATGAAGAAACCTTTGCTCCAGTATCTAGACTTGAATCTATTCATATTTTACTTGCCTTTGCAGCATTCTTTAATTTCAAACTTTCTCAAATGGATGTGAAATGTGCTTTCCTTAACAGTTATGTTCTAGAGGATGATTTTGTTGAACAACCTCCTGGTTTTGAAGATAAAAAACATCCTGATCACGTTTTTAGACTTACTTATGCCTTGTATGGACTTAAGAAAGTCCCCTAAGCTTGGTACGATAGAGTTACAAGATTTTTTCATCAAAATATTTTTGTTAAGGGAAATGCAGATCGAACCCTGTTTATAAAGAAATATAATAAAAATGTTTTGATTGTTCAAATTTATGTTGATGACATTATATTTGGTTCAACTCAGCAATCCTTAACTGATTCTTTTACGGATCTAATGAAATATGAATTTGAAATGAGTATGATGGGTGAGATAACATTTTTCCTTGGTGTTAAAATCTCTTAAAACCCAGATAGAATCTATATATCCCAACACATGTATATTAAATATCTTCTTAAAAAGTATGGATATCACAACAATAATAGTATTAGTACTCTTATTGGTACATCAAACACTCTTGATCTACTTGAAGCTGGGAAACTAGTAGATCAAATATCTTTTAGAGGTATGATAGGAAGTTTAATTTACTTAACAGCTAGCTATCCAAACATAATGTTTTCAGTATGCTTATGTGCAAGATATCAATCCAATCCTATGGAATCTCATTTAAAGGTAGTGAAAATATTTTTTTTCCACTTAATGGGAACCATGGATTTAATACTCTTTTACACTTATGGAAATTATTTTATTATAAAATGTTTTTTAGATACTGAATTTGGTGGATGTAGAATAGATAGAAAAAGTACATCTAGAACTTTCAATTTCTTAGGAGATTCATTAGTTTCCTGGTAATGCAAGAAGAAACACTCAGTAGCACTTTCCACTATAGAATCTGAATATGTATCAATTGGAAGTTGTTGTGCTCAAGTGTTGTGGATGCAACACACACTCACAGACTATGCTATGAGTTTTACCAAAAAAACAAATTTAGTCTGACAATACAAGTGTCATTTCTTTAAGTAAAAACCTTGCACATCACTCTCATGATAAACACATAGATATTAAGCATCACTTTCTTAGGGATCACACACAAAAAGGAGATATCATTCTTCAATTTATCATAACACAATATCAACTTGCTGATATTTTCACAAAATCATTACCTTCCGATAGATTTGAATACATTAAACAGAAGTTAAAAATGATAACTATAAGGTAATTTTCCATCTTAACTTTCTGTGAAATCATTCTTCTTATTGTAATAAAAAAAATTTTGTAGGGGGGTACATTTGATGGTAGTTTTTAAAAATTTTCTTGTTGAAGTTTTAAAAAAATTTGTAATGTTGTTTTCAATTTTTTTCATAATGAAGTTTTCAAAAAATTTCATAATGATGTTTTCCAAATTTTTCATAATGATATATTTAAAATTTTTTGTAATGATGTTTTTAAAATTTTTTTCAATGATGTCTTCAAAAAATTGTGTAATGAAGTTTTAAAAAATTTTCATAATGAAGTTTTTAAAATTTTTCGTAATGATGTTTTCAAAAATGTTTCGTAATGAGGTTTTTAAAATTTTTTGTAATAAAGTTTTCAAAAAAACTGCGTAATGATGTTTTAAAAAAAAATTGAAATGAATTTTTCAAAACAAATTCGTAATGATGTTTTCAAAATTTTCGTACTGAAGAATTTCATAATGAATTTTTTCTACTCAAATTTTTTTAATGAGAATTTTAGTACCCAAATTTTCATAATGATGTTTTTAGAACTCAAAATTTTTTTCGTAATAATGTTTTTATTTTCATAATCAAATTTCTCAGAATCTAAACTTCTTCAAGTAGAAGATTACCTATTACAAATAATCTTCCTAGTAATCTTAAAGGAATGATTTCTTTCATAAGTTTTCATAATAATATTTTACCTACTAGTATTTTCTTTCTTGTTTTAAATTTTTCAGATTCTAGTTTCCTAAAATTCGAATGTTTTCTTTTGAAACCCCAAAAATATAGGATCCAACCAAATTTTCCTTGCAGCCATCATTTCAACCGTCAGGTCTGATTAGAAGGTTTCTCAACCATTGGATTGAGATGGTATGATGAACCGTCACATCAAACACCTATATAAAGGAACCCCGAATGGTTTTCCCACATTGATTTCAAGCCTTTGCGTACCGGAACTCTACCCCTATACAAAAGCTCATTGTGAACTTCTTAGAGTTTTCCCAAGTACGAATATCTGCAGAAGAATCCTCTCAAAAAGATATGTCTATTGCCAAGCCGATTCTAGAGTGGCATGTATATTAAGAAAGGTTGGTATATCCAAAAATTTTCAATAAATATGATTCTATAATTTCCAAGAACATCAAGCTTAATGGATGGGAATGCGTTTTCATATCAAATCTTGGTGAAAAAGACTTGGTGTATCTGGATATGATAATCAAGTTCTATGAGTCAGTTAGTTTCTTTAAGGAATATGGAAAAGAGATGTTTCCATTCAAAATCTATGGAAAGGCCTATGCTTTATCTTATATAAAGGCAGCTAGTTTGGTTGGAGTTCCATTTGAAGGGGATGCTGAATTTTGTTCCCATAAGTTTTCTGATGTTCAAGGAAGGTTTATCAAGGTAAAACCAATGAAGTGTCTTGGGAATAAAGATTTCAAGACTCTGAAGATTGCTAATTTTTCAACAAATAATCGGATCCTTGAATTTTGGGTTCAAGGATTCATCATACTAAGAAAAGGTGATGTGGAAACCTTGAAGAAGAGTGAAATGTATATCCTATATTTTATGGTGAATCTTAGGAAGATCAACTTGATGAATCATATTATCATTATTATAGAGCATATTAAGAATAGGAATTTGAAAGGTCGGATTAAAATGTATCTGGCTATTATTTCCAAGTTGATTGTTTGGTGTCTTGAATCCTTCAAAATTCCTTGCAGTTATAAGCTGATGAATTGAAAAGTCATGTTGGTAAGTGATGATACTTTCAAAAGAATGAATATTGGATTCTTTGAAGATTCTATAGAATTCTATGACTTATCAGAGGAGGAAAAAGTAGTCGTTCCAAAGTAGAAAGAGGTAGGTGAACCATCAAAAAGGTTGGAAAGAAGAGGATGTTGAAGGAAATGGAAGAAGAAGAGGAAACTCTTTAAGCTAAGGAAGCTCAAACAGCACCTCCAAAACCCAATAACCAGAAAGCCTATCCGGATGTGGTTATTGCAAAGTGGAGGGAAGAGTAAAAAAATTTGAAAGAAAAAGAGCCACAATTTGTCTTGGATCCTGCTGAGGCCAAGTATTTGAAAGAGAAGACCGCTGATGAGCTTGAGAATCAAGACAAGGAAAATAAGAAAAAGAAAAAGATGTCTGAAGCTGATATTGTGCAATCCCTTCTAAGGGATACTGAAATTGCATCCGAGAATAATCCCATACTAAAATCCTTTATGGTATAAACCTTACCTGGGACTCCGGGGAAGAAGTACATGACTCCAAAAATAGCCCAAGAGAATGTTGTTGAAGAGAAGGAATCTGTGGAAGAAGTGCAAGAAAAGGAAATTAGTGCTAACATAGAATACCTCACATAGAAAGTTGAACACTTTCATGAGAAGGAAAGTGGTTCTGAGAAATTATCAATCCAGATTTATTAAGCTGAATCCTCGAAACTTGGTACTCCTGAGGTTGATGAAAAAGCTGAAGATGAAGTGAATAAGCTCTCTGAGGAAGAGATTTATAATAAACAATTCATTCACCCAGAGTATGTTGTGGTTAGAGCAGATAATGAAATGATAGATGAAGATATGATTGTTCAGCTGTCTATCAGTGAACATAAATCTCCCAATGAAGAAGCAGTTTTGAGAACTGATAATGGGAAACAGGTGGTTGTGGATACCCCTACAAAAGAAATCTCATGGAAGAAGGAAGCTGGTGGATCTTCAAAGAGAAATCGTGTTGATCTAGTGAAGGATCCCTCACAAAGGAAAGTCTCGGATGTAGAATCATCATCTCTAGGGCATGATTTTGTAGTCCAATACTTGAAGAATCTTGTTGGGAAAATTCCAATTTTCCCAAGAATAGATTCCAGATTCCAGATGCTTCAACATTCTTTGAACAAAAAATTGGATTTAGTGTCCATAGTGATGGAAAAGTGTGTCAAGCTGGAGGCAGACGTCAAATCTTTCCTCATCAACTACGAAGCCCACAAAAGAAAATGTAAGAAAATGGTTAGCTGGTTAAAGAATATATTTCAAGATTTGAGAGAGCATAACGAGTTTCAAGATGATGCTAAGGAATATTTTGATACTGAAGATAGAAAAATCAAATATCTCATGACAATCTTCAAGGAAAAGATAATTCTTGAGAAGAATACTCAGATTCTAGAGGTCAAGGATCTGAATTGGATATAGTATTCTGTTGCCCAATGCTGGAAGAGGGAAAGGGATCTTCATATCAAGATCGAAGAGAAGCAAGTCAAGAAAGATGAACTATTAAAGGCTCAAGAAGAGGCTCTGAAGGATCAGGAAGAAAAGGTCAAAGCCTTAGAGAATCCAACAGAGGAAGGCCACATGGAGCTAAAGTATCTGAAAAACATCGTGAAGAAATTGATACCCAAGGAGAAGGAAGAGAAATAGATCTAATTCGATCTTTTCTTTTATTTTCATCGTTGTACAAACTCTTCCAATATTAATGAAATTTTGTTTTCTCATTTTTGTTTTCATACATTATACTAATATTTCAAGCACTATAATTTCTTTTTCCATCCCATAAAATTCGTTTTGAAAATTAGAAAGGGGGATAAAGGATAAAACAATACTAAGAAATGAAGAAATATCCCTAAGTAACGGAGAGTTTTCATTAAAGATATTTTCATACTCAAGATAATGAAAAATATTATTCCGGAAATTTAGAATACAATCCTTAGTGTTCCAAAGACTAAGGGGGATTTAGTCATATTCATCATTCCCCATATGATAAGGGAGATAAATTTTATTTTCAAAGTCTATAATTTTTTTTTCAAAGTCCTTTATTCTTTTTCATAAAGATGTTTGTGCTTTCCAAAAAAGGGGGAGATTGTTAAGCCAATAAGGTTTTCATTATGACTTTTATATTCCTTCATACTTGGGGGAGATTGTTATGCTAATAAGGATTTATTATGACTTTACCATTCCTTTTTGTTTTGAAAATTACAAACATGTTATCTCAAGGAAAATCTCATTTTACCCTGCATTTTACTTCTATAAGGAAAAATTTCTTTCCCCTTGGGAATTTATCCTTACCATTTTTTTCATTATTAATTATCTTGTCTATGTGTAAAATTTGGGTTCATGTCTAAAAACCTTAGAATCATATAATAGTTAGATAAATAGCATTGTGTTTTCAGACTCTGAGTTCTGACTTCGAAATCTCTGAATTCAGACTCTGAACTCTTCTGAGTTCCGACTCCGAATTCTCTAACATCAGACTCAGAACTCTTCGGAGTTATGACTCTGAGTTCTCTAAATTCAAACTCTGAACTCTTCTGAGTTCTGACTCCGAATTCTCTAAATTCAGAATTTGAACTCTTCTGATTTCTGACTTCGAGTTCTCTGAATTCAGACTCCAAACTCTTCTAAGTCCTGACTCCGAATTATCATGAACTCTGACTCCGAACATTGTAAGTTCAGGTTTCGAATTCTTGTGAATCCAAATTCCGAATTTCCATGAAATTCAGACACCAGAATTCTATAGAGTTCAGGTTCCAAATTCCTTAGAAAACAGAATCAGAATATCCTTGTATTAGATACTCCGAATTCTTTTCTCGTTAGCCTCTGAACTTTTATTTTCTTTCATTCCGAATATTGGATTTTTGTTATGTAACCATTTTTTACTTACTCTTGTTTGTGTTATAAAATCATTTCATGGATTCAGTTACTAACTAACTGTTGTTTGAGTGACACGTGTACAGGTCCCTCCAAAATTCAGGGAAAAATATGAGAGTTGGAAGAGGGAGCTGACCATTGAAGCTATGCCAATAAATAGGAGATCATTTGAATGAGATTACAATTTTGGAAAACATTTGGAAAACTATTGATCTGATTTGATTTTTAGAGAGAGATACTCTCATTCTTAGTGAATACTGAACTTCTTGTTTGGATTTTCTTTGTGAGACTCCGATTTTTCCTGTGCACAAACGAGGGATTCCGGGGATAGGAAGACAGAGGTGTCGACTACCTTGAAGTTGATGGAATGACGGGATAATAAGAAAGATTCCAATCTTCATATCGAGGGCTTACCCTGGTGTGGGTAAGACAGACTTTTTGAAAGTATAAATCAAGGGACCTTTCTCCAAGGTTGCTGGATTCCCTTCTCTTTGTGTTAAAAGACTTACTACTTGTTACCCGTTTGTTCCATGTTTTCCGCCATATTTTGTTTGTTGAGTAATGTATAACTATCTTATAATTTCTTATACGTGTAATCTGATTAAGTAAGATTCTATAAGCTTTAAGGTAGAATCTTTATCTTTGAAAACTTTCATTAAGTTTCATTTTCTGGGACCATTTTTTCGATCCACATTCTCAAAATCATATCTCTAGAATCTAGCAAGTGTGCAGAACTAGAGGTCTTATGAATTACCTTGTTTAACCTTGTTAAACCTAATAATCTTTAAAATTTCGAAAGGAATTTTTAAAAGTATACAATTCACCCCCTCTTGTATTTTGAGCATCATTAGATACTACATACAGTATCTATATTATTTCAATCCTACATTTGGTATTATAGAGTATATCATACTCCACATACCATCTCAACACAAGATACACAACATCAAGCTTAAACGAACTAAAAAATATTATTATTTAAATATTACCATTATACAATTCTTTTAATTGGTGGATATGAAAAGGAATATCCAAATTATGAAATATAATTATATAATTTCCTAATAAAAAATATATTTAGATATTTTTTATAAAATAATAAATTAATTTACATTAATGTCATTTTATTCTCGAAAAATTTGTTTTCTTCAAAAATATTTTTTAGAAAATTTAATAATAAATTTTTTCAACTTCTGAATATTTTATTTCTTAAAAATTATATAATATTTTAAATTATCAAATCAAAATTATCTTATTGTTGATTTTTAGGATTTTTTGGAATAGATTTATTTTTGAATCAATAGTGAAACATAATAATTTTCATTGAAAATTGTCTTTTATTTTCATGTATTCATAATGTAAAATTATATTTTGAATTAGTTTAAATATTATTTTTTCACTTTTTAATAAAATTATTGAAATAAATGTTATTTTAAAAAAAATTTCTACTTGAAATTTTATTTAAAACATTTTTATATTTAAACATCATTTTTCTAGAAATTCATTTTTCATTGTATTTTGTGAGATGAATTTTAAATTATATTCTTACACATCTATGAATTAAATTTTATAAAATATATTCCATATTTTTAATCATCATAATTGATAATATTAAAAAAAATAACTTAGTTTTTTTCATATGTAAAATAAAAAAATGAAAAATCTACTACCACATTTATGATTAAAAAATATTTACCTAGGGGTCAAACCAAATATATTAGGTTTTTAATTACATAAATACCTGACATTATCTTACTATATCAGTGTTTTGAGACAATATATAATTTTATGTAATAAAACAATTTATTTTAATATTAAATTAAATTTTTTTTCATTATTTACTTTAGAGAAGAAAAGTTGTTGTTTATTCAAATTAAAATATATTTTTGGGTTAATTTATTTAATGGAATGTTTGGAAGATGATATTTAGTTATGTCCTTATATAAAACTCTAAAAATCTTTACATTTTTTATTACTTAGCCAAAATGTTTATGGAAAAAAAATTATTACTTTATATCATAATGAAATGGTATTTATACTAAAATCAGGTATTTTACTAAAAACTATTTTTCTTGCATATTGTTTTATTATTTAAAATTATTTAATTAAAAAATTATAAATTGATCCTGATGAAATGGAATAAAATATTTTAATTTTCATATTCATTTTTATAGAAGTCCCCATTTTTCATTGTTATTATAATTAAGATATCATGGAAATTTTTTTTGTTATCACTATTAAGGTTGAAATGAGGTTATAGAGGATTAAATGGAGGATATGTATTTAATGGTATCCAAAACAAATCTATATGGTATTTTTTGAGTGTACATATACACTACCACACCTTATATTTTAATATGGGTCACCATGGATCCACTTGAACTGATTATCATACATACATTTTTTATTATATTATGTAGTTCTATGTGTTTCCTTTTTCTCACTTATAAATGGTCACCTCCTATCCTCTCTTCCCCAATCCTTTTTAAAAATATATGTTGTAAAATCCCAATTGAAATACCATCCCAAAATCGATCCCCATATCCTATAGGAATCATTTTTTTCATAATCGTAGCCTTATGTGGATTAAGGTGTAATGAAAATAAGTTTTTCCAAAGAATTGGTATAGATTTTTTACTGAATATCATAGTTTAATTTCTTTTTATATATCCATAAAATATTATTCAAACAAGATAAAACAAATACACTATTATATTTCATATAATGATATTTTTTATGTTAATTTTATAACCTATATTCATCCCCTTCTTCAATCAAATGACAAATGAATCCATTATTCAGTTATATGGAAGACAATATCCTCGCGAACTGATGTAAATCGTTTTCCATCACCCCCTCTCATAGATGGTTATAATTATGGAATTTCTATTTATATATGATTTTAATAACATATTTATTTTTCCTGTATGATAATATATCATCTATGTCCTTACCTTTGGATCCATTTAAAAACAATAACTTGATTTTTCTGTACTTTTGGATGACCACCTCCATGAAGCAATGTGATTTTCTTTTCATAGACACATAACATGGTTTTTATATAAAGGTTTATTTATATAAGTAATATGATATTAAAAAAATATTCATAATTCTAGAAATTTAAACAAATAATTAACTTATTTCCATCAGGATAATTGAAAAATAGAAATATTACTCATGCGTACTTACGACCTATCATCTCCATGATTGTAGCATAGTTAATTTTTCATTACCTTTTTTTTCATGGTTAGTTTAAAAAAATAATTTCTGAAAAAAAAATTATAATTATTTAATGATTTTTGTTAATTATATGATTTAATTTTTACATATTTTACTATATTCAACTTGATAATGTCATTTTTTACATATGATATGAATATTTTCAAAACATTAAACGTGAAATAAATTGATTATCTAATTGTATATAAAATTATAATGTATCATATAAAATGAATAATAATCTCGGAAAAGGTTATTAAGAAAGTAAATAATAAACATTATTTTTTTATTCATGAAGAAAAATAATGTGCATGATGAGTCATACATGATGTGGGGAAAATATAACTTTTAAAACATAATTTTAAATATTTTAAAGATTAATTTTCAAAATATCGTTTTTCTATGTACACATTCTTAAAAATCCATTTTTATATATCTAAATGGATATAAATAAATAATAATAGAAATTTTTTGTCTCTTTTTTACATTCTTTTTAATATTTTTCGAAGGAAACTTTTTAATATATTTTATTTAGAACGTTTTCAATTTTTTTTGATTAAGAAAAAAGGAATTTCCCATTTTAATATATATGATATTGATATATTTTCCCAGCTACATAAACATTATTTTGTGTTTAGATTACATTACATTCATTCTTGTATTTTTTCAAAGAAAAATAATGTTACCCTATGTTCTATATATTTTAAAAATGGTTTATATATATATTGGATATTTCAATATACACATTTTTTTCTTATTGGGGAAAAGAATTTTTTCATGAGTGTAATGATGAAAATGAAAGATTTCATGTGTTATAATTATGTTATAGTTCTTGTAGATTATTTATTATTACATGAGATCTTGATGTAATTCATTATAATGAATGATCCTGATATATATCATCAATGCACTGGGTAAATGGACAGGGTTAATCAGTTATATGTTTCTCCTAAGAGAATATAGAAATTTTCTGGGTGGGTTATTCAATTTATAGGAGTGACTATAAGTGTTATATGAAAATGATCTCCTATATTACCTACATTAATTTTATCTTAATTATAATTAGTTTTTATGGTAATATTATGATTTAACAAGGTATGATTATAATTATTTGTTTTAAAATAATTATTATATCCTTTTTGGTAAAATGTATGTTTTTGTGAAACATTTTTTTCACTATTATCTTGTTTTATAAAAAACCCTAATAATTATTATTTTTTCATTAGGTTTTATGAAAAAATTATTTTAGTAATGATGATTTCATTTTTAATTAAATGATTATTTTAGATTAATGTTTATTATGTTAAAGTAATTCCCTCATTTTTGATCTCATGGTTCTAAAATAGACTAAGGGGGGTTATTGATTTCATCTTATATGTCCCCCACTGATCTTTTTTTAACATCCCACATCTTTAACTGATTTTAATAAGGGTTAAGTATAAATAACAATAAATAATAAGTTAATTTGATATCATGGAACATTTTTCATTAAAATAAAAAAAATCGTTATAAATGTTTTATAATGTGGGAAAAATGGAAAATAAGTTGAAGTGACCACTTTTAATTTATGGGATTTTATGTAAGTGTTTTTCCTAATTCTCTAAGAATCCAATCCAAAATTTCCCTCAAAATGTAATTAGGTTTATATGATATGATAAATCATATATGTATCGGGTGTTTAATTTATAGGTCCTTATAGGTTCATACTCCAAATTTTACATAGATGAGGATTGGGGTGCCCATTCTGCTTACATCACACAAAATATTCTTCCATTTCTGGTACTCCTATGACAACATGGATTTTAAGGTCAAATAAATTATATTTTATATTATAGGTTGAGATTATTTTCTTTATCCTTCCCTATTTCTCTAATATATTCTTTTTCTTAATTATTATTGGATCATTTTGGGGATTTGATTTGTGATTCCACAAGTACATGGTTGAAACATATTTTATGTGACTTCCATGTATGGTGAATAGATGGGATTTTGGAGTTTTTATGATCACTATTTCAAACAATTTGGATTAAATTATTTCCCCTAGTGTATTTTATTATGGATTTCTTCAATTTTGGATAAAAATGTTCATTGCTATCAGTTTTGTAGTTTGTGAATTGTTAAGGTCAAAATCATGGGTTCTTATTGAGAGTGGTACACATGAATTTGATCCTAATTTTGGGATTATATAGACACATAATTATTATTAACTCTTTTTTACCTATATGATGCTTTGGTTTTAAACAAAATAATCATTTATTAATGAGTTTTTATTGAATATACATGTGATAAAGGGCTTGTTAGATATTGATGTGTGCTTGGGATTACTATTAAATGTGTGACTGATGTAGGTGGCCTTTAAATTATTTAAATTCCTTATTTATTGGATTATTTTATAACTCATGGGAGAATTATTATCAATTTTAATAGATTTATGATTTTATGAACTCATGACATAATTTTGTATGGTCTTACAATGAACTTGTAGTCGATGTGGGTCGTATATATTTCTTAACTATTTGATGGTGGTTTCTTGATCAAATGAATTATTGGTTCCCATATTATGACTTATTTTGTTGTTTGAGTTAGATTTTTAATAGTATGTACATGTTATTTTTAATTATATTTAAATAGAGGCTTGGATTAAATTATAATTTAAAAAAAAGTGTTGATTTTAGAATAACGATTTTGATGTTGTATCACAAAACAATTTCTGGTTTTTGAATGAATGTTTTCATATAGTTTTTATAAATGATCTAACATTGAGAAAACAAAACATTTGATGAAATTTTTAAATTTTTCTAAAAGGGAATAAATTTTATTTGAAAAGAATATTATGTTATTTTTTTATACAGGTTTTGGTCATTTTGACCCTATGTGGGAAACAATTTTTTCATTTGTTTTTGTGCTCTAGTAGTGATTTTTTTCATGATTTCCTAAAATATTATACATGTCTATATAATTACATATGATAGTATAGGATACATAGAAGAAACCCACACATGGAATATGTTATGGATAGACGGTATTAGGATTTGTTTTATTTTTCCTTTTGTTTTATGTCCATCGAATCCTCAACATGCCTTGTTTTGGGATTGAGCCCTAGATACTAACCAAGTTTAGTCTATTTTTTGCACCGTTTGGAGTTGTAAAACTCCTTACATTAATGTGATTATTATAGAATTCAATAGTTACATTGATAAGATCATCATCGTTTTCCATGGTAGTTGATGTTGAATTTTATCCTTGCATTATTTGATTAACTAATTTAGTTAGGTTCTTGGGTGGAAATTCAAGTGATGTAAAAAATCCATTCTATAGATTTAGTTATAGAATTATGAGATTAAAAAGACCTAATTTTTCTATTTGGAGGAGGATGGTGAGTTTCACTTATGTCTAATATTAGTTTATCTCTTCAATTGGATAAAGTGATTGGGCATGTAGACAGAGATACAGAGTGAATTTTGTCACAAATTCCGTAATGGAGTCCCATAGGAGTTGATTTCTAGGATGAAATTTGAGATCTGTGAATATCTTAAGGAGATGGTGTAGTTATTTTGTGTGCCCACGCAAATTATTAAATATCACATTTGGGATATTTACCACTTTAGTTGAGATTTTATCCATGGGAATCGAAAAATTGATTGATGGATAAAAAGGAATTAGTAAGGTTGATGGGTGACCCTTAGGAGATGATTATAGTTTTCATGTGATAGAATCTACAAGAATCCTTACATGGAATCTCAGGACAAAATACTATGGTCAAGTTACACTATATGTTGTTGTTATTGTTGATGATTTTATATGCACAATCAGTGTGATGTGGGTGATACTAGAGTTTTTTATCATCATATAGTTGGATACATCCCCTCAGATGACTAATGATATAGGGGATAGTGATGTAGATTATTTATGGGTTTTCTAGATGATTTTTATAGCCTGGACTAGTGAGATGAGTGTTGAAGTGGATCATTGACACTTAGTGTTTTGATAATTACAAAACTCTCTACAAATTATTTAGTGCTTTTAATAACCCCATTCCTCACAACATTTATAATTTTATTATTTCTTTCGTGGAAATTATATTATTCTCTCTATCATAAGTTACGAATGATACAAAATTATTTTATGTATGAATCTTGTACTGATTGTAGATAAAAATAATGTTGTTGAATTTTTTTGATTATTTATTCTCAAAAAATTTATTATTTACTTATTCTTATAATTTTATACAGTATTTTATATTGATATATTTCTTTAACTATTTCAGTTCAATGTCTTTTACTGTACAATAAAATTTAATATTTATTTTTCTAAGTGTTACATCATATGTTTTGAGTTTAGTAATTTTAAAAATGCATTGAAATGAAAATACCATTAAAGATAAATTCTTAAAATGTGACTTTCTTCTATACCAATATAAAAAAATATTTTTCATTATAATAGAAATGTAAAACATCTTATAAATTTTTTAAAAAATAATCATCCTTATGAAAAGATAACTGTCTTAATAAAAAATGAATGTATTTTTTAGAATTATTTGTATCAATTGTTATTAAAAAGTAATATATTATATATATTTTAAAATATGTTACATATAATCTTTAATTTTAATTATATCAGGTATTAATATTTTTCATTTTAAAATATCATACATATCACACTGGAATTCTGTATATTATATTACATAATATCTAAAGCCAAAAAAATATCTTACACATTTTTATTCTTTAAATTCAATTAAAATATGTATTTTTTTAAGATAAAATTTTATATTATTTGTTGAATTTTTGAAATATAATATTATGTTATGAAAAAATATTTATCCCTCATTATCTTCAACATGTGAAATTATCTTATGTATAATTTTTTCATAGAGATTTTTGATATTTTATAAATATTTTGAGTTAAAAATTATTATATATTTCTAATATGAGTAAATTTTGTTTTTATTGATAAATTAAAAATTTTATTAGGAATTTATTTTTTTGATTCAATTTTTTGAAAAGGAAGGTAAATCATAAGAGTTCAAGGATGATTCCATGTGTTTTGAATAAGTATTAAAGACTGGTTATTATAAATATTAATTCAAAGCTATTCATTGAATGTAAATATTATTGGATAACTCAATATTAGTTGATTATTAGTGAATAATATTATAGAATGTAAATCAAATATTAGTGAATGATTATAGTAATGAATATTACGTAAATATATTGGGAAATATTATCATTTTTGAATAATTTTAAAAATAATAGTGTGTGTTCATATTGAAGATTCTTATATGAAGATAACCAAAGAAATAAGTGATCCACTAATAGAATAATACATGGTTAAAGTAATGATACTTGATGTGTAAATATGATTCTAAAGAGATAATAATATAACTAAATTCAATAAATAACATATAAATCTCATGATCATCATTTCCTTGAAGATACAAGAATGATGTTTTAAAGGCTAGTTGAGATTCCATAATTTTTCTACTTCATCTATTATCAACTAGTTCAAGATTAAAATACTAGATTTTTAAATCCATTTCACTCATATGTAATCATTTATTAGTATATAATTTTTCTCATAATTGAAAAAACTCATTTGTTACACCTGTATAGAAGGTATTCCGTGTAATTGGGTTGTGAATCCCCTCCAATTATTCAGGTCATGTAATGTCTGTGATTAAACTAGAAGAAGATGTTTTTTCTATGGATATGAATCTTAAAAAAATCCAAGTGTATTAGTAAATAAGATAATTCTAAAAGGGTAGATGGGTGTGAATACATAGTATCCTTTTTTATTACCATTTGGTTCTATAATCAGTATCAAAACCTTATACAATTTAAAGGTCGGGCTCTATTGCATTATCATGATACCATAAATATTATAACAGTTCTAATCATTAAGAGTTGTGATTTAATTATTTTACCCTGATATATCAAAAATTTATATCGTAAAATTCATTTTATTAGACATTTTTTATTTCTAAAATTATCCTACGATTAATAGTCTAAGATCAATATATTTTCAAAATGGAAGGTCATGGTTCAAATGATATATGATTCCTTATAAACCCCCTTTAATAATTAATAATAACTATAATTATTAGTATGAAATAACATAAACCTGTATTATGAAAAATGACTTTCAAAATTGTAATACAACGATAAAACCCAAGAAATTTTCTGAGATAGACCGAGACACCATCAAATGTAATGATGCATCTATGTTTGTTCTATACTACAATGTCACGATTATTATCTATTTTGTTATTCATAAAACGGTTTTCATTCATGTGTATTCTTGTAATAATACTCATGATAGTTGGATATTTTTTTAAGTTAATCATTGTGGTACATACTTAGAAAACAACAAAGATAGTCATGTTACAAGATGAGTACCAAGGCTTTTAGGTTGGAGAAAAAAACAATTAATCAAATTTTCTATAGATTTAAGAGAATGGTGAATATAATGAATGTTATTATTTAAGAATTAGAAAATATGGCTATGGTTGAAAGAGTTTTTATATCACTCAAAATAAGTATTACACCAACAATGTTTCTAATGAAAAAATTAATAACATCAAAGAATACACTCTAGGTGAATTGAATAGATAACCTTTTCCAAAATATATAGAGTTGATAAACATTACTATAGATGAAATAATAAAGAATATAAATATAAAATTCAAATATCTTAATTTTTATTATATGACTCTTCTGATTTTGATATATATTGGGAAGTGAAAAAGATGATGTCTCTCAAATTATGACTAGAGACAATAAAATTATGAAAACAATGAAAGTTTTCAAAAAAATACATAGAAGAGACTCATGAATATATGATCAAAAAATGTAGTGTTAATGAAAATTATAATACAAATTAAAATACCTCATTTGTTATATATTTTGAGTTCAGAAAGAAAGACTATATTGATGAATTAAAATAATAAAAAATATATGAAAATATTGAGAAAAGGATAGTGGTTGTAGGTTGTAGATGAAGTTAATATTCTAATTCTAGCTAAGATTATGGAACTAACCACAATCAACAAGCATGTGCTTCGTAGAATATATGAATGATGTTATTTTTTTATGAATATAATGTTGAATATAAACACTATAGACCTTGTACTGATGAGTTGAATTGAGATATTTAAGAAATTAAATGATATATCAATTGAATCACTCACATGTATAAATAAGACAAATGAAACAATTATAATCTTATTGAGGATAACATGGTTATTTCAGAAAATGATGATTTGTTAAAGAACTCATCTTATACTATGAATAGAATTTTGTTGAATACATAATGATTTTTAAAAGGTAAGTGAAAAGATCATTATTGATATATAATTTTATAATACAAGATTTAGTACTTTTATTCAAGGAAGACAACGTTTAGGGAAAACGATGTCTATAGATAAGGTGAATGGAAATAGAATTGATATTGGTTATGATGCCTAACTACCACAATTGCACTAAAATTTCATTAACTAATACATTAAATGTAGTCTTTATACATCCTTATGTTTTAGAGTAACAATACAAGTATATTATGTCAGTGAATGATATTTTAGATTTATACTATCTTTGGTACATACCAACGCATAATTTAATAGTACCTTATATTTATGAATACCTATAAATGCATGTTTGAATTTAGTATCAATATATAAAAATATCCTTAGAAATACTATTAAACCTAAAATTGGATGGGTATATAAGTTTTTATTAAGTGAATTTGTCAAGAATATTCTCAGAGTCCCATCAAAGTATGTTTCTTATAACAAATTTTATGTGGGAAATGACACTTTTTGAGATAATTTTAGAGGAAAGGTACAAGGTTTTAGATAAGGTTATTTATCTTGATCTCATATTTTTAATGAAGTTCTTTATGTAGATTTTCTAAAACATAACTTAATAAGTATTCTCAATTATGAAATGATGAAATAGATATAAAATATCAAAATGATAAATATATAATTTTTAAATATGATTCCATGTTATTTTGTGTAACTATAAGGAGAGTATCAATTCTATAGAACTTATTGAGATAATATTTTAACATGTAAATTGTATTAATACCATATAGATAGATATTATATTTTGGAATAGGAGGTTTGGACGTCTTAATTTAAGTTTTCTATATAAAATTTCAATGAATAAAAGAGTAATTCACCTATGAAGTCTCATGAACAAAATTTTTCATGTTTGTGATGATTTCATTAAAGGGAAACATCACAATGAATTGTTTAGTAAGATCAATAAAATGATCACAGCACACCAATAAAATTGTTTCATCTTGATTTTTTAGTTGTATATAGATTTATTGTATTAGTGTTATAAAATATATTTTAGATATTATAGATGATTTTATGATATTTTCAGTTGTTCATTTTCTTACATATAAATGTCAGATTTATTTAAAATTACATGTTCTCCATAAATGAGATCGACATAAAATTTTAATTTAATTTATCTATTTTTAGTGTTAAAGGAGGATAATTACAGATCATAAAATTTGATAATTTCCCATTAACAGAATTGTTAGTAACATAAATTATCTACCCCTAAACTCTTAAAAATGTAGCTGAAGAAAGGGAAAAAATTTATGATTAAGGGATAGAAGTATGTAAAATTAATAACATTTACCTAAGTAGTTTTAGGCTAAACATATGAATAATATTTTGTATATATATAATAAATATATATTAGACTTATATTGATGAAAAATCATTATGAATAATTGAAGAGAAATAAATCAAAATTTACATAATTTAGAGTTTTTGTTAATAAATTATTTTTCTATAAAAATAATTATTCTGAATAAATTAGATTCTAAATATTGTTGAGGAATATTTTTAGGAAATTATAGCACAATAAATGTTTATTGAGTTTATAATAAAAATTATATGGTTACTAATGACTCTTTTTATATCTGGTTTGGTGAAATGATTCTAAAAGATAAATATTCTAAGAAAAATTACAATTGAATCAAAATTTAAAAATTATAACTTCGGAAGAGTTAATAGTCTAAAAATGAACACACCTATTGAGAAGGAGAAATACTCATATCAAATTATGTGAAAATAACTATAATTACCTTATAGATAGTGTTATCGGAAATAATGATTATAAATATCAAGAAAAAATTCCGTATATAATTTTTTTACTCACTTTGTATTTATTTTTGGTTTTTTTATGAATAATATGGCCTATGATTTAGAAGATTCTAAATGGAATTTAGTTATACAAGATGAACATGACCATTTTTCTAGAAATAATATTTTGGAATTTCGTGTTCCACATAACGATTTTGAAATTTATTGGTACCACATTTACATTCATAAAATTAAATTGATTAAATTGATAGATTATTATAAACAACCCGTATTAGTTACCCATGGTTGTTGTGAATAATATGGTAATAAATATGATGGAATGTTTTAACTTATTTCACGATAATAATCTATTTGAATTTTTTTAGCTTTTGTCACTCATCTTGGATGTGGACATTATAAAATGTATTTTCAAATTTATTTTGTTAAGGATATGATTTCTGAAAATGATTATATTAAATATCAGCCGAGTATAAATATTAAAAATATCCCAAACAATCATTAAAAATTAAAAGTCTTTTTTTAATAAAACAATCTCTTTCATCATGGTTTGAATGATTATCTATTTTTTGTTTTGAAATATTGTTTTATTAAATTAAAAGTTGGCCTTTTTTATTTTTTTGAGAATTATTCTCAGAATTTTTTGATTATTAATATTTATGTTGATGATATTATTTTTGGATCATCTAGTGAAATTATTTGTAATGAATTTTCCTATCTGATGAAATTGAATTTGACATGAGACTTATTAAATGAACATAGAACACATTTATATTATGTTTTTTAAATGAATCATTTAAAGGATTTTTTTTACTTCTTCTAGACCAGATTTTTTTGTGTGCTTGTTATTTTTCAATCCATAATAAAAGGCACTTAAAAGAAGTCAAAAATATTATTAAATATTTTAAATTATCAATATATCTGGGTTTATTTTATCATAATAAAAATAATTTTTTGTTAAAAATATATTATGAATCTGATTTTGGAGGTTTAAAATTTCATATAAAAATTACAGGTGGAATGTTTCATTTCAGGATAAATTTTTTTATTATGTTTAATTAATTATTTATCAGATTATGTATCTTCTCATAAATTAGAATACATTTCCACTACAAGAAGTTATTCTTGGTCAATATATATTAAACATACATTAAATAATTTTCATGATCATTTTATTAAAAAAATTATTATGTGTGATAACTATTCACTTATTTTTATTTATAAGAATCCATTACTACATTCAAGAACTAAAAGACGGAAGATTTATATCACTTTTTTAAAGTTCATATTCTAAAAAGAGATACTAATTTATAATTAATAATCAATTATTGGAAATTTTTATTAAATCATTGGATATATATGTTTGAAAATATTATTTTATCAACTTTTTATGATGAGTATATGATTTCAATTTTTCGTCGGTAGAGGTATCAATTCATTTTTCTCTATTTATATCTTTTTTATAGGGATGCTTTATAGTTTTCTTATTCTTTTACATGAGTAATTTAAAATGTAAACACACTCACTTATATATTAATATCAAATAGAAAAATTCATAATTTAAGGGGAATTGTCACAACATTTATTTCATAGATAATTTATTATTATTATTTAAGTTTTAATAAATTTATATATATTCATTGTTTAAGGAATTAAATTTCATTGAAATAAATTTTTTCATATGTGGAAATGTTTAATTTTTTCATTGATTTTAAACTTGAACTAATCATTATTTTAAATCTCTTTTATATTTACAAAAGTTAGAGAATCTAATTTTAATTTTCTAATTATTAAAAAGGTAGTTATTTTGGAAGTCGATACTTGCCACTTTATTTGTGTTTTGATAATTAAATCCCTCACTATGCTATATTTAGTCTTCTGATAATTACATCCTTGATAGACTTGATAATTTCATTATTTATTATTTTTAGTAATTATAACATTCCCTACGAAATGATTTAAGAAAAAGACTAAAGGATTTAATGTTTCAAGACATCAACATTTGTAAAATAAAATATTAGTGTTGAAATTGTTTATTTATTTATTCCCAAATAAATATTACTTTATTTATTATTATTATGTTATATATTCTACAATGATTTATTCCATTGAATTTTGATGATCTTCATTATACTAAATAATGTTTTTTTATTTTTCTATGTGTTACATCAGATGTATTTATTGTAGTCATCTAACATATCATGCGAATGGAAAACTTATCTAAGGATAAATTTTTATGTATTGAGATTTTTTTAACAAAAATATTACATCTTTTTAATCATTTCATAAAATAAAACATCTTCTGCATTTTGTGAGAATAAATTTTGTACGATTCTAAAAAAATTAACCATTTATGTTAAAAACATATGTATTTATTAAAATATTAAATATTAGTTTTTTAGTAAAGTAAATTATATTATGTATTTGTTTAAATATGTTATGTATTTTAATGTCTTTGAATTTTTTTATGAATTGATATTTTTGAAATAAAAATATCTTACATATCACACTAGAGTTCTGGATGTTGTGTTATGTATAATTTGAATCAAAGAAAATATCTTAATCAACATTTTATTCAATTTCATTATTGAATTACACCAAATGAGCATCATAAAATTCAAAAATAAAGTAATACCTAAATATGTTGACTATTCTCCCAATAATGAAAAGGAAGAAGAAGGTGTCCCTGATCACATGGATCACATTTACCCTTCAGAAACATGTGATCACATGACTAGCAGGAGGTCATGATGATGGCCACACATACCATAAAACATGTGGAAGATCTTTTGAATCCCCCTTTGACATGTCCTTCTGCTCTTACAAAGGAAACCCAAATAATCTCTGATCACACAGAGGCAGCCAGATAATCTCCCCCAGGTCTCATGTCTTTTTTAACAACTGGACGCCTAACAAACCATCCAAAATACATTTTCAAAAAATAATAAAATAATCTAAAAGACAAGAGACACTTGGGGTTATAAAACTCATATGACACATCACTGATGGAAAGAACGATTTTCCTTGAAGAATTATTAAAAAAAACTCATGAGATCTCTAAGATATTGAAAAATTAAAAAATAAGATAAAATGAGTTGATTTATAGGCCTATTGTGGTCATAAACATCACTCAAAGTGCCCATGAAAATTCATAAGGCATCGTAAGACACCACAGACATGTCCACCTCATCTAGTAAATGTATTCTGGCATGAAATCCCCATCACACAATGGGGCTTGGGTATGTACTGGTGACCATGAACTCTCCTTTGGATCCATAAATAAAACATATGTAATTTTCAATGAAATGATTGTGCATCTCTATATAAACTTTTTCAGTTGTATGGTGCACCGCCATGAGGTTAAGTTATTTTCCTTAACAACAACCAAAAAACCTCCCAAAATCACAATCCTTTGTAAAATAGAAAGGGAAATAAAAAGTGGAGGATACGGGAGCCTGTCACAGTCGTAAAACTCATAAGATACACCCAGGCTATTTGCATCATGGTTTCATGAAGGCCCTGATACAAGCTATCCTTGCCCCATGAAAGTCTTAAGGAATGTCAAATGGTATCATTTTAAGGCCTTATAAGAGGCATCCAAATATCATCAAGGCAGGTGTAAATGTCCACCTGACAATATAGAAGTCCTTAAACATGTACACATGATTCAATAATACACCATTAATTGGAAATAATCAAAAAAATTAGGCATCAAAAATATGGTCTCATGCTCACTAAAAAACCGGTGATGCCCCTAGAGTAACCTGCATCAGGATCCTGTGAAAACGTGTGATGGAAAATCACTCCACTATCTCCAGCCTGTATTTGCATGATAGGTCTATGAAAAATGGAATACAATTGGGGTGAAGAGGCCTAAAATACCCCACCCCAACATAAAAGAAGGTTCTTGGATTTTTTTCATCCAAACACACCATAACCACCAAGAACTGGTGTGGGTTTATTGGATCGGTTGATCTTGTTATTGAAAAATATTACCAACAGGTACAATCTGGGTAACAACTAGGGCGACCATGTCGTATGCATAATAACTTCACGTGATCACTCATAGATTCAACAATGACTTCTGGCCGGACATGTGAAGGAAATACCACATATGTGTTATGAAACATAAGAATTCAAATAATCTAATACTGAAAAAATATAATGTATTCACAATATAAAGGCTTGAAAAATTCTAAAAAAATTGGGGAATTATGTGAAAACATATACGATGATCCCCATGTGATTCGCATAATCCTTTGAAGGCATGTAATAGCACTAGGACATGTCACCTAGATCTCATGACGCTCCTTTGGTGTGCAATTTGGATCATGTGAAGTCCTCTATCCATGTAAAATCATGTTATATAGAACTATGATCATGACACCCTAGTCTCATGAATCCCACTTTCCTTGCCATCCAAATCACATGATGTCGTTCACGTGTTTCACCCGACTCATATTGCAGGACTGTTTCATGATAGTAATGTCTTGCGGTAACACCAGTATGTGTCATTTGGATCTTGAGATATCCCTAAAAAATGACATCTGAATCTCGGGATGACCTCCATACATGTCAAATAGGACATACGACACCCTCCAAGACATTTTACACTGTCTCACATGACTCTCATAGACATTTCATCCAGCTTTGATGATGACACCAGGGAATGTCAGCTAGATCATGTGATGCCCTATGGATAATCCCGCATAGATCATACAATGGATTCTATGATCCAAAATAGATTTCATGCGATGTATTCTGGATAATTCATCCTTGATCACGTGAAAATCTTCAAAAATTTCTTCTGGATTACTTGATGTCTTTCTATAAATTTGAATGGATCGTGTAAATTTATTAGGAAATGTTTGTGAGACACCCTCCTACATTTAAAGCAGACGATCAAGGCTTGTCAAGTGGAAAATTAATGTATATATGTAAAAAATGAGACTTGGTCATTATAAAATTTTTAGTGTGTAATCCCCAATAAATTGAACTATGATCACTCAGACTCCTACCATAACCAGGATACACAAGGTTCCTATAGTAGTCTCAATATCTATATTAACCTCTAAAGGGTTTTCCCGGTGATTAGGTCCCGTATACATATGCAATGAGACTGGTCATTTCCAATCCCTTGATTATAACACTGATCATAGCTCAGGTGGGATTAAAGAGTTGTAATAGTTATATCATTTTTACCACAATTTTCTACAAAATCTAGGGAAACATCAGGGTTTTATCCTCAACTAGAGGCATAATGTGATATGATCATCATGTAAGGGAAAAAGGTGTGTAAGGCTTGAACCACTGAACTATGATTATTCTTATTCCTGCAATAACTAGCTTATATAGGAGGTCTTCCTATGTCCTGAGCACCAGATTGAGAATCCCATGGTTCTTCCCTTCACATATGTCTCACATCCATTTGCAGTGAGTCTGGTTACTTTATGTCCCTTGTTTCTTTTACCGAACATGGCCTGAATCAGCTTAGGGAGTTGCAATGGTCATATCATTTTCATAATCAATCTTCACTAGCTAGTGAAACCTTAGTGTGTAATCTCGGAATAGTATCATGATATAATTACCCCGTATAAGGGAATATAACTTAGGGTCAGCCCTAAGGGAATCAAGTAACTATGAGAAATCTGATTCAAGTAATAACTAGGATACCAAGGATTCTATCCAATGGCTTGAGCTCAAAGGAGAATCCACCACAACATACATCTTGCCATGTCTCTAAAATTTCAACAATCGGGACCTATTCATTCCCAAGGGATGATAACTCTACTTAATCCTAAAGTAAACAAAAAAACCAACCAAACTATGATAAATTTGATTCCTAATATAAAAAATGACTTCTAGAAAGTATCCTCTTGACTCAATCATGGATATACAGTGGCTATGTGCCTGCATATATGTCCTCGGTGGAAGACGCTAAAAAGAATTGTTTTAATGAACTACAGGCATTCTTGTTCATGAAATAACCATTATATTTTGGATTCATCATTATGGATCAATCACCTACTCAGAATATTAACCACCTCTATACATGGAAACAAATTTCTAAGAACTTAGTTATAGGAAATCCACACAAAAGAATCTTCTCATTAATGGGGAAGGTATGAATAACATTAGATACATATAGATAGATTCACTAATAAAATCCCCTTATTCTTATCATAAAATTTGTTATCCTGTGATATTTATATTAGGGAAAATAGTTCTGTATCATGATTATGAAGAGGTTCACAAACAAATCATAAATTTGAAAGAGAATCCCGAAGTGGGAAACCCCCCCCCCCCAAGGGTTTGATGAGCCCAACATCAAATCCTCTTGACTAATGTTCATTCCAAATAATCATTAGATATAATCCTCTAATTGAAAACATGCCATTAGAATTCCATCCTATACCCAATTATGGACATGGGATCTTTTGAGAGTTTATAGGGAAGTTTAAACAATTGGTAAACTTGATGCGAGTGATTGGGTAAGGAATTGAGCCCACTACAATCAAACCATCAGGACATTGCTATCCTCGTTATTATTCAATGAAACAAAAAAGGTGAACCTAATGTGAATCCCTTAAATAATTTAATGATCATTTAATCATGCGTTTGTCCATTTTTTCTTTTCATACTTCCATGAAAGAAATGACCCCAACATAAAACCCTCAATGATAAGGATGGATGGTTTACCATGTGTCAGGACAAATTATTTTCATATAAATAAACTAATAAACATGAAATAAATACTAAAACTGATACTATATGAATTAGGTTCCCATAAAATAATTCCATTCTTAATTTCACATTTCTATGCATGTAGAATGGATGAATCAGCAACAAAATAAAAATTGTGTTAAACATGATTATATGATTAAGAACACATCATCAATATGATATTGTACAAATAAGAAAAATTATTCCTTATAATATTTATGACTAAGAATACAACTATCTTCAAAAAAATCTTGATTAGAGATAATGTATTGATTTGGTAACCATTCCAACAACTCACTTACAACTTCTACCCTAGTAGGCCAAAAAATACGATCACCTTCATGACAACTTCAATATCAAGTGGTGAGAAAAGTATTTTTTTGGAATACCAATGATGTGGCATGATACTATTAACCAAAAATAATTCATGATGTTTATTTTTTGTTGATTGTGTGTGTTGACAAGGTATGAGGTTGTTGACCGAGGATAGTTCTCAAAAAAGGCCTGAAGAATTTGTGTGAATGCGGAACAGAACTCATAAAGCGTAAGTGTGGAAATGATCTCAAAATATGATCATGTCCAACACTCATATTTGTCTTTTGAACAAATGATGCGTCAGTAATAGAATAGGAAGATAATAAAAAAGCATATCACATGATTTTTTGTGATTGATTTTGAGTCTCACTGTGATATCTCCTGAAGCACACATGATTTTATTAGGATCTCATAGAGGGGTGTTGAACAACAATCATAGTTTTTTTGGATCTCCTGGAGGGGTCTTGTGAAACACTCATGATTATCTATAGATCTTGCACCCAGATCTTCTACAAATCATGAATAGGAATAGCACTCAGGACTCATGAAAGTGCTAGAAAATGAAAGAGAAATATGGAAATGATGTAAGGGTATCACATTTATTAATGATATTGTGAACTACATGATTGTCTTTGACACTCAAGATATGAACTCTCACAAGGAATGAATGTGGACCCATGACTCAAAAATAAGTAAGGACCCTATATGTCTATAAAATGTGAGTGGATCCTTTCTATAATAGTGGGAAAATGAAGATGAATAAGGAGATCCATTCCACCATTAATGATCTATATAAATATACAGTGTGTGTAACCCTTGTGAATGTAGTGAGCAGACCATAAACATTTTAAAGGTAGTGAGACTATGCATAAAAGTGATCTAGAACAAACATTGTAATTTTTATGTGAGCCTTAGTGGATTTGGTATATCGGTACACCAACATTGTATGCTCCTTTGAGATAGCCCTATGAGGGTGAACCAAGGAAATTTATTGTCTCTCGTGCATGATTTGAATACTATTCATAAATTACAATGGGAAAGGGGAGAAGAGTGTTTTTTTAATAATAAAATAGGATCCTAAGGGGAAATTTTTTTAATCTATCATTCCCTAATTTAACCCCTCCCCATCGGGGTATTTAACCGAAATTGGATAATAATTGGTATGAGAGCTAATGATTGAAAGCTAGTGGTTCTTTCTTAGTTTAATAAATGGAGGTTATCAATCACAATGGGATTCCACTCTTCGATGGACAAAAGTTTCAATTATTAAAGAATCATATGTATCACTACTTCCAATATTTAGGAATATATTTCTTTATAGTAGTAATGCCTGGAATTTCGGCTATTATTAATAGTGGTTATTTATCAAAAGCTAACCAAAGGGAATTGTAAATTGATTCTTATGAAATAAATACTTTATGGGTATCCCTATCTAATTTTATATATATAAAGGTAATGTCATGTAAGTCATCACATGTTCAATGGGAAATGATGCTAAATATTTATGAGGGTGACTCAAAATTCAAAGAAGTAAAGTTACAAGTTCTACGGAACAAGAATGAGGATCTTAGAATGCACTTGAATGAGTCTGTTGATGCATTATTTGATTGGGTTGATGTTTTTTTGGAAGACTTGTTTGGTCCTGGAGAAATTATTGAGGATTTAAATATTTTAAATCACATATTGAGAATAATTCCACATCATTTCAATCCAAATGTTTCTATATTAAAGATTAATATTAAAAGGAGATGACATTGGATATATTTCAGAGTAATCATATTGTATATGAGATAATAAATAATGATAATGAGTCTTTGGAAAATGGGAATTCTAAAAAAGTGTAATTCAAGACATTAAAGAGATAACTATTTAAGATGGGTAGGAAGAATAATATACAAATTAATTCATGTCATTCCTTTCATAAAATTTATGAAGAGGAAAAAAAATTTAAAGGAAAGCTTCCACTTGCCTTCATTAAATGTGGAACAGTTACAGATCATACAAAAAGGATCCCTACAAATTTTCAAGACGATGAGGAGGATGAATTAGAAATTACTAAGAAGAAATATTCATCATATGTGAAAGCTAAGAAAACATTTATAAAAATATCATCAAAAACAAGAATCATCTTTCAAAAGAAGATGAATGTTCAGAATAATCTAAGCCTACTGAGTTGGAGGATAGTGAGGATCATTAAGCATATGCTATGGTGGATATTGTAGGTATTTTATATAAAAGGTACAAAAGGGACACTTATGAAGAAGAAGTCGAAGGAAGAGTTGATATGCAACCGAAATTAAAAGCTTCACTTGAGAAATTAGATTTTTGGAGAGATAAAATAAAGAAATACATCAAAGTGTTACTTGATGCCAATCATTATGTACAATATAAAGAAGATAATAAATTTAAGATGAATGAAGAATGAGAAAAACTGATTTCTTCAATGTGAGAGAGATCAAATAAGATTAGTGTGTACATGATCAAAATCAAAGGAGAGAAAAAGGAAATTGATATTTTAACGAGCACTAGTATAGATCAAATAAAGACTATCGAAGAACTTGAAGAATAAGTTTTTAGTATATGAAGGAATGTGAAAGATCATGATGAAATTTTGATTCCTGCTATGTAGGATACAAATGTAAAAGAAAAAATAAAAGTATAATTTAGAGTTCTAGTAACACAGAAAAAGGAGTTTCATGAAAGGAAAAGGATTAATCAGAATGATTCTGCTTATATAGGGCTTAATGGAAAAGAGAAAGAAATAATGGTTGATGTTAGACCACAATCTCTCACTCCAAGATTGAAGATTTATTTGGGTAAAAATTAGAATCATAATCTTCAAAAAACCCAAGGAATAACCAGTAGCGCAGTATTTCTACATTGGATTGAACCCCACATTAGATGTTATTTATGTGGGAAAATAGTACACTCACAAAATGCATGTTTCATTGCCAAGAGGCACCGAAGGGAACAAAACCAACATTGGAATCCATTAATAGCTCAATATTCAAGGTCATCATTTGATGCTCACTATTTATGATGTGGAGGATTCAAGAAAATGGTTTGATATTTCTCATCAACCAAACAAAGAAATGTGATGAAGTAGACTAAATAAGATCATAAGAAGTAGATAAAGGTATCATAAAATCATATGAAAATGAAAAATCAATTTTCATCTCTATAAGATGAAGTCGGTTTATCATAATTCAAGAAAGATCAATATCATTAATTCATACTGAGTATGAAGTCAAAGACATGGATTAAAAAAATAGAGATGAAGAGCCAGTTATGGAAGGGATTAATTTATAAACATCAGATCACAATGGAATATAGATCATTGATAGTGGGTGAACCTCTCATATGATAGGAAATAAGTATCTGGTGACTATAATCATGCACTACAATAAAGTTATCATAATATTTGGTAACAATGAAGATTTTAATATTGTTGGATTCGGAAAATCCATGTTTAGGGGAAGATACATGAGATGTGTTGATGTCTGAGTCACAACATTCTCAGTTTGAATAAACTATGTGACTTAGGACATTCCATAAGCTTTTCCAGGAAATTTTGTGTCATCAATGCAAAGGATGATGCAATGGTTTTATAGGGAAATTGTACGAAGGCGAATCTATGCCTTAGGAGTGCAGAAGAAGATATGTGCTTTTTGTTAAAGGGAGAAGAAAACAAGTTATGACATAAAAATAAAAAAATAATAAAAAATTAATAAAAAATAAAAAAAAATAAAAAAAAATAAAAAAGTTATGACATAAACATATCGGTAACATGAGCTAAACATCCTTGGAATATCTGGTGAAATATAATGCTTCTTGAGACCTACCAAGGTTATCATGTGATCGTACTCATACATGTGATGCTTTTCAATAAGGTAATACTATTCGAAAGTCATGTAAATAAAATAGATAAAAGGTCAAAAAAAGTGTTGGAGTTGGTTCATATTTATTTTTCAGATCTATTTCACCTTCATCCATTGATGGGATGAGGTATTATGTTCAATTCATTTGATGATTTTAGTAGAATTACATGGGATTCAATTATCACCAACAAATATGATGTGTTTATTTGCATAAGAAATTATTTAAGGGAATTTTAAAATATGTACTGGAAAATAATCATAATGATCAAAACAAATAATGGAACAAAATTTACAAATATCCAAGTGGAGGATTATCTCATGAAATATGGGATAAAAATAATGTTTTATGAGTATGAACCCCACATTATAATGGATTAGTTTGGAGAAGAAATCGAATTATTAAGAACATGGATAAAAATGATCCTTGATAAAGATGTTCTAAAAAGTTTTGAAAAAAATTAGTAATGAAATCAATCTACAAATAAAATATAGATTTATTCAATCCAAAAGAATAGAAAACTACACATGAGCTATGGTATGGAAAGAATCCAAAATTAGGGTACTTTTTGTATTTTGAATTAAGTGTTTCATTCTCAATAAGGATAAACACATCATGTTTCAATCACATGGAGATAAGGGGATATTTCTTGACTAAAAAAACAAAATTAAAGTAGATAAATTCTTCATTAAGTGGCTAGGAAAGGTAGTTTAAATCCATGATGTAACTATAGTATAGAATGAGAAAAATCTTAAGAAAATAATTGTACTCTCTTAGGAAGATAGTGATGAAGAGATATGTAGATCATGGGATTTTCAATTTCAAGAGGATAAGACAGAAGAAGATTCAGATTATGAGTAGGATGAGCATAAACTAGTTTTTGAAAAAAGATCAACGATAAGTGCTAAAATACAAAAACATAACATAATTTTTGATGAGATAGTTCCTGTCCAGACAACAAGGATAAATAATCTACATCAAGTATCATTCGTATCATAGGTGGAGCCTAAATGTTTTAAATAAGAAATTATAGATGAAATCTGGGTCCAGTATATGAATGAAGAGATCAACCAAATTGAGAAGAATCATGCATTAGAGTTTGTTTGGAGACCAATAAATAAAAATTCCATGGGTACCAAAAAGGTCATTCGCAACTAGATGAATGAATATGTCATTTTAATTCAAAACAAATCATGATTGATGTGAATGGGTACTCCTATATATAGGTTATCAACATTGATGAAACATTTTCAGATGTTTTAAGGCTAGAGACTATCATGTTATTTTTTTCCATAGAAGTGCAAAAAATGTTCAATATTTTTTAGATGGATTTCAACTATGTATATCTGAATAGGGTTGTGGAAGAAATAGTTTATATAGAGTAGCTAGATGGTTTACTTATTCAAGTATATGAGGAATTTGTTTTAACAGAATACTGTGTTATATGAGTCAAAGCAATCACCAAAAGCCCGATATTCAAACTAGATCAATTTTTGAAGAATCCCAATTTTTAGCATTGTAGAGTTGATTAAAATATACATGTCAACAATGATAGTAATAAAAGGATTGTGTATATTTTATATGTTGATGACATTATATTTGGTGTAATTGGAGAATCTCAATGCAATCAGTTCATGTAAATCATGAAATTTGAGTTTGACAAGTCAATTCTTTGTGAACTAACATTTTTCCTTGGTTTATTGGTGACACAAAGAAAGAATGAATCATGAATTTATCAATATAAATATGCCATGTATGTTTTGAGGAGATTTTGAATGTAAAATTAGAATTATATGAACACTATGAGGGCCACTCTGATGAAACTATCATGGGATGATGAAGGCAAAGCGTTTAATGTCACAGAATATAGGCAGATCATTAGAAGCCTATTGTTCTTAACAGTGACATGACCAAATATTGTTTTCTACACATGTCAAGAATAATGGTATCAAAGAAATTCATGTGAAAATAACATGAATTTAGTTAAAATAATACATCAGTATATCAAAGGAATTGTGGATTTAGTTTTTCTATATAATGAAAAATCTCAACAAGAATTATTGGGCTATAAAGATTCACATTGGGATGGATCAACAGATAATAAAAAATAAACACCAAGTAGATCATTATATGATGTAAGGTTTTGTATTTATTATCTAAGAGAGAAATAATATTTCATTCCATTGAGCACCATAGAAGCTGAATACATTGCATCCACTCAAGTGTGCACACAATTATTATGGATGAATTTGCAGTTCGATGATATTGGAGTTGAAGTGATGTCTCTGATAAAAATCCATTATGATAATTCCAATTCTATAAATCATATGGAAATACACTCTGTTATTCCCGGACAAATCAAATTTAAATCAGGTATCATTTTATGAAGGGAAATGGGAGGAAGATCTTGTCCAATTTGAGTATGTGCCTATAGAACTAGAGGTGGCAGAAATTCCAAAAAATCACTTACCCATAGAAGTGTTAGAATAAATTGATGGGTTCTTAGAGTCTATTCATCTCCCCACACATGAAAAAGTGTGGATGTGGGACCCCCTATCCTTGATGTGTGATTTGTTTTTCCCTATTATACTGATATGTGTTCCTTACCCTGTGGCAGACAACAATGATGTAACCTTCAGGTTCTATACAAGGGTGGATAACTTGTAAACGAAAATGGAGGAAATTTCTTAATAAATATAGGGGGAGAATCTAATAGGGGGTTAAATGAGGTAGGGGGATCTATAAATCTGGCGATTCTAGAGCTGACTGATCAAATATTATATATCACAATAGCTAAAGTTCATGATGAAAATAAAAGAGTTGTTAAGAGTTGTTTCCGCATGAAATAAATTGTTTTATTAATGAAGATTTCATTTTACTCTTGTTTATCAGGACAATCATGGAACATGTGAGATTATATTTTCGGTTGACTAAATATATCATCACTATTGTTATCCTAAGAAGTGAATTTTTGGATAGTGATGGAAAAAGATTTAATGTGGTATCAAAATTTGATGTGTTGTCAACTATCGGGAAGGGAGAGATTATTATCCAGAAATACATCATGATTGTGATTTTGGGTTTATCGTGTTTGTTTCAAAGGTATTAGTTTGTTGAAAAAAATGAAAGCATGCTGAGTTAGTGTGAATGCTAAACTGAACTCGTAAAGTGAAGTGTTGAACTGATCTTGCATTGTGATCATGCACGACACCAATAGTTGTCGATTGAACTCATAAAAGGTAATGAAGAGCATTAGTAGAAAATAAATTTGACCATAGAATGATTTTAAATGTTTAATATTTAGTATCATGGTAAGATATCATGAAGTGCACGAGATTGTATTTAGATATCACATAGGGGCCTTTTGAAGCACTCATGATTGTCTTTGCTTCTCAAAGATGGGTCTTACATAGAACTCATGATTATCAATGGAGCTCGAACCAAGAACTTGTGAAAATTTTTAATATGACTCACTCTCATGACTCTCAAAATCCCATGTAAATAATGGATAAATATCGAAATGATAGAATGGTCTCACAGTCGTTGAAGATCTTGCGAAGCACATGATTGTATTTAAGACTCAGACTAGTCAATCACACAAAGTATAAGTGAGAATGTGGAATAGAGACTCGTAAAAACATAGAATCCTAATCGAGTACATGAAAAAAGAGCTAATTTAGACCAATGAATCATTCAAAGCATAAGTATGAATACAAATCGAGGACTTGGGCAATGTGCGAACAAGGGCTGGCACTATGGGTTTGTGGTGAAAGAGGTTCATGCATGGTGTTTCTGGTTAAAGAGGATTTCACCAGGGGTTTGAGGTGAAATAGTTTCACACCATGGTTTCACATAGAAGGAGGTTTAAACTAGGGGTTCGTGGAAAAATAGGTTTGTACCAGGGGTTTGTGGAAAAATGGGTTCATTCTAGGGGTTCATAGTGAAGGAGGATTGCGCCAGGGGTTCACGACGAAGGAGGGTCGCACTAGGGGTCCACGCCAGGGGACTTGTGTAGAGTAGAACTCATTAAAGGCACTAGGGGTTTGTGTTAGGGGAATTTTTAATGGAACTTGGGGTTCATTCCAAGGGACTAGGTCAAGGTGGGACTCACGCAAGGTGCCAGGGGTTTGCACCAAGATATCACACAAGGGTATGTGCCAGTATCTCTCGCAAGGTTTTTTTGTACAGAGGTCACACATAGGGGTATCACACTAGAGTATTTCTCATAAATATACAAACCAACATTAAATTGTAAGAAGTACCATTTTTATATCTGAATTCTATAGTAGAAGAAGAATGTGTAGGATCTGAACCATAGTACAATACTCACATAATGAGGTTATTAATTGATACATTCAATGTAGTAAAAATTATATGTGGAATCACCAAAAGATCTTTCCAAAGTGTAGCTAATTACTGTATCAATGGTAAGGATAATTATGTTCTATTTTTCTTTAATGTGTATATGTTGAATCTATGTGTTTTCACAGTATTCAAGGATCAACCTAGAATGATCTTCAACAGAGAATCAGCATATTGTTGAGAGTTCGTTGATTATAAATAATGAATAGACCTACATGTCCATAAATGGTGAGGGGATCCTTTCCAGAGAAGTGATCAAAGGAAGAGGAAAAAATTGAACCTTTATGCTGGTAGTGAGCCTGAGAAAGAGACTAAGGGAGTGACCATTGGGAAAGTAGTGAGCTTACCCTAAATTTTTTAAAGGTAGTCAACCTAGAAATATAGGTGATCTAGCCCAAACCTTGTAATATGGTAGTGAGACATAGTTGATCTAGTACAGCATCACACTGCCATTTAATGCTCCATGGATGTACACAGTGAGGGTGAACAAATTAAAATTGATGTGTGTCAATCATGATTTAAATTTTGATCATACATTAAAATGAGAATAAGAAATAATAGTGTTTTGTTTAACAGTAAAACAAGATCCTAAGGGGTAGTTGTATTAGTCTATCATAATTTGATTCACCCACCCCACTGTCAGGGTATTTAACCTAATTGTCATAACATAAGCTAAACATTGATGCTTCTCATGAGGGTATTGAAGTATGAAAATCTATGGGTTTGCATCACCCATGGAATGATATAGCTATGACAGTGGTCCTCATCACCATAGAAAACCATTTTGGGAGATTATCCCCAATGCATGACAACCACCACCTTCAGTCTTCAATGAAGGTGGACTAGGGAATCATATAAAACCCTTCTAGTTTATGGGATTCTAAGGGGTGATCCTATCAACTATTTTTTACAGAACCATCACATCGGTACCCATTAGTCGCATACTGAGGGTACCACCCAACACACTGACACCTTTAAAAACCACGGACATATGAAAATAAAGACACATCAGGTGGGGAAGGATGAAGATAACTATGAGTGAGATCATATCCCAACTACCACTTGAAAATTAAACTACCACATTCCCATGGTAACTAATGAGTAAGCACATACCCCTACCAACTCAAGGTAAGTCTTTGGGAATATTCCAGTAGTATGGATTGGGGAGGATCATACTCTTACTCTCGTGTATGATTTCTATCACCATATTCTCGTGGCATGAGAATGATAAATGTGGCCTCATCTCCCACTTCAATAAAAGATATATTCCATTATATAATGGTGATGAAAAAGGTGCAGGCTTATATCCCTGCACTCAATTTTCTAAACTAAAAATACATATTATCCAAAGTTAAAGAACAACATTGGAATATTCTACTGCTGGTAAAGATACAGTGATAGGATAATATTTCAATCCCTATTTTTTAAAAATCTCAACACTTTAATCATTATGAAAATTTGTTATTTTGGAGAAAGCACACATTCCAACTCTTGTCTAAGAGGATCATTGGAAAATGTTGATAAAGGAAGTGGTGTATGACTAGAATAATATCCCCATTTCTTCCATGTCTCCCCATGTAAGAGTAGAACATGCATCGGGATAGGATTACATGCCTATCGAATATTTCCAGAGACATATTACAAAGGTCCAAGATCAGGCTATTATCTATGTTCTGGTCAGGGCTCTCCATGTGAGAGGGGAACCATCCTCAGTATAAAATAGTATTCCAATAGAAGAAGACTAGTGGCATACTCCAAAATCCTAGGACTAGGCTTATAACCCTATTCAGGCTAGGGGTCACTGATGTAGAATAGAACATGCATCA
Source organism: Viscum album (assembly GCA_963277665.1). NCBI lineage: Eukaryota > Viridiplantae > Streptophyta > Magnoliopsida > Santalales > Viscaceae > Viscum > Viscum album. Next base: position 1,871,649,388 of record OY728150.1, on the reverse strand, counting down.
CAACATGTACATTTTTCTATTAGTGATTCTTTCTAGAATATTGTAGATGATCATTGAATATTGGTGCATATTCATACTTCTATTGATGAACGACTGAACCAACATCATTTAGAGGAAATATAAGAGGAGTCACGTATCCTTTCCCCAATTCTAGAGGTCCATCGACATATTATATTAGATAATTCATAATCGGACCAGGACCATATTACTTTTTTAAACAGGGAAAACCATGTGAGAGAAACAAAAACCTTAGGGAATATTCATAATCATAATAAGAAATACCAACATCATATTGAAAAGGCTTGAGATTAGGCTCCTATTCTTTTCTTAATAGAGGTTAACCAAGTGAGAATGGAATATGCCTTAGGAAACAATTATATTCTAGTCAATAAAAGTGATTCTTATTTCCATGTTATAGTTTCTTCTTTTCAATGGGATCCTACTCACACAGTACTATATGGTAAAAAACAAGTTCCAAAAATTTTCATAGAGCAGGCTAATATCCTTGCAGAATTCTAAAAGAAATGTTGACATATTTCTTCCATGATGTAGAACATGACAAATATTCTTAATCTTTTCAATTTTAGTTCCCTTACGGTCATTCGAGAAACATTCTGAACACAATAAGGGTATGAAAACTATTCTAATGAGGTAAAGGGGGTTAATTACCAAGATATTCTTTTTTATGATACTGTGGAGATGGATTAGAAAGACTCTACTCTTGATATCCACGTTGGTCATCCACCTCATGGTGATATATCCCACAAATAATGAAATCCAAGCCTTTCCCTAACACCTACCTATATAAAGGTGTTAAAAACTCAATCACCATAGTATATATTGGTTCTCAAAACATTTGGGTCAACCACATATAGTTCCCCATCAACTTCTAGCATCACTCCACACCAGTTAGTAGGTGTCCCTCAATAGCATCTTTGATGGTCTGACTGGATGTAGGTGGGTATGTTTAATGAAGATGAGGATGACATTGAAATATGGATAGATTTATCTTTAAATAACCACCCCATCTTGTTTTGGCCCATCGTGGCGTCTGAATAAGAGTTCATAGATGAGTGAGAAAATGAGTGCTTGCATTATCTATGTCAAATTATATAGGAAACTATTTAGATACTGGAGGATAGACATCTCCCCTATCCAGGATACGAGTAACAATTTAGATAATCAGAACACTCTATTTCCCATAATATATGGCATTATTTTCTGTATCCAAGAACATAGGTGTGGAAGAGAATGACAAATTCTTACATAGTGTTTTTCACTCCATTAAAACCCTCTTACAACAGATTTCGTAAGTGTCATCAGACATAAGTATCTTAAGAGGGAATAAATTTAGATAATTTCACTTTAATATCTCCCCCGAATAGAAGATTTTTTTTGATATAAGATCTTCTAATTTCATAACCTCTAGAGAAATTTAATGACCATGTAACGTATGAGAAAATTGGCCACTGTAATAGAATTCCCCCGCTTCAATGATGTTAATTCAATCACGAATGGAGGGATAGGATATCCCAAAATATTTTAAACTAGGCCCCATAAAGAAATGTCAATTAATTTATGAAATTGAAGTTGATGTTATGATCAAACAGACAAATTCTCGTACAGAATGACTCCCATCACGGACTTCCAATGCACCCATCTCCTACACGAGAATTGCTATGCCAAATAAAATGTGATGAGGTAGCCGTTTCTATATCATTCATCCATTGGTGAACCAAAACCACTAGTTTGGGGCAATATCTATGACCACCTCCACTTCTCAGATTATCAATTCATGGGAGGATTTAGAACATATATTCAATAGCTGCAAAAAAAATGCAAACATATTGGGTTGGGGGAATTTGTATCTCAATCATCATCACTAAGTACATCGTCCCCTAAGATGGTCATCAGGAAATCCATACTGATTCCAGATCAACCCCACCCCACTAAGATGGGGGAATTTCTATCTCAATGTATGTATCATGAGTTATCAAAACACCAATATGAATCAATGCATCCTCAGCGAAAAGATCATAGGATGAAAATTATGAACCTAAAAAACCTATAGTCCATATGTATAAGGGAATTTTCCTCAACATCATCACCATTGATAGAATCATTATTCTCATGGTTTGGACGTAAATACTGATGGTTCACATCCCATATGTTCCTCCTACTATAAGAAAAACCTCTTCTGTTATGGTCATGTATGGAAATTTCACTTAGAAACTCCATCAAAGTCACTATTCATAAACAATGTTTAGAGGATTGTATGGTGAAGGTGATCAGGATCCATTAGTGTCACAAACTTAAATAGACTAACATTAACAAGGGTTCTAAGAAAAATCTTGATGAAGTCACTATATAATCATCAGGTTGTGTTGAGTGTAACAGTACAAAAACCATTTCTCAATATGTCTCTATGAATGTTTTCACTATCAACATAACTTATGTTTTCAACCAAGATGAAACTGTAGAGTTTGGAAACATTGAAAACCTACCAAGAGAGGAGGGTGATTTGGATGAAAAAATTGATACTTCATCTTCTCAAAACCAAAAAATTACTCAAAATATTGAAAATTTGAATATCGAGTTTCCACATATCTAGAGGAACATAGCCAAAGAAAAAGGGAACGGTGTGGCAACATCACAATCACCACCTAGAGTATTTTAAGTTCCTTTCATGGAAAACAATTTTCATAGTATAAGAGGGTGGTAAAAACTCTTATACAACTCAACGAAGTGCTACTCTAGGGAAATATTCTTTTTGAAAATCATCATCGGGATAAGGCAAACATTCCTCCCCTTATAATTACCAAATCCAATAGTAAGAGAGGTATCTGAGCATCAAACTAGATCCAGATCCCGAAATCTAGTCTACATATTTAAGGAAATCGAAAATGATCATGAATTCTATCAATTTTAGTGATTTAATCTCCATAACTAGTGAAATCATTTAGTCTTAGGAAGAACCATGTATAAGTGAGAGACAATGGCAATGCCACCTCATCGACCCCAACCACTCTCTACCGATGCGAGGTGGCTCAGACAATAGTTTCCCTTGAGTTACATAAGGACATTGAGTCACTGGATACACAAATAGAAGCTATGGAATGGATACACATGAATGTGTAGCCTGAGATGAATCTATATCCCAATTTTATGTATGAAACTTTTCCTAAACCCAATTATGTAAATCTTACCTTCTCGATCTTTAATGGTGAAAGATACCCATAACAACATCTCAGAAAATCCATATCCCTATGTGAGATGATGATTGGCCCTCATGGTCCACAAGATGAAACAAAGGTGAGTTGTTTTGTAAGACACTAACATTGTTTTGTATAATAGTTTACTAGCAGGATCCACTTCAGGATAGGAAGACCTTATTCGATGGATTCATTATAAGTTCCAATCCATAATGAGGAAATTTATGATTGTCAACATAAAAAACTTCAATAAATGAAAAAATATAGGTTTTATGACTTTAATGATAGATTAAAGGTATTAAATTATTCACTTAGAGTCCCTATATTGTAAAATAAACTGCTGGAAATCTTTGTTAAAATTATAGGATTAGGTTCCCACACCTCTGATCCTAATGAAGCATCTAGGTGGATTATATGAGTTCACAGAAATGGAACAATGATATGAAGACAACATTCAGAAAACCTGATTTGATTCTCAATTCATTCTCTCATCATAGGTAAAAAGTCTAGGAAAAGTAGAATCTGTAACAGCCACTCTCAATCCAGAAGTAGTGCCCACCAAAGAATCTTGGATGGTCCCAAACCACCAGACACCTCCTTCTAATTGGTGAAAACTACAATATCACCCTCGTCCATATTCATAGAGAAATCATAGTCGCATAATATGTGAGTAATGGATGGAAAAAGTGTATTCCTTATAAAATGAACAAGTTCCAAGTTATTTCTCGGCAGCCATGGACAATAATATGCTTAAGGTACCACATCATAGGATTCCTGATGAGGTCAACCACACTAACCATCCCGACTACTGAACATTATAGTGAAGAATGAGTTATAATATATATGACTGTATCATCTTTAATGTTTTCCTCCAAGGCTTGGTCAATTATAAAAATTTGGTTTTAGAAAAATCCTCAGAGTAGGTGACCTGCATAACCATTGTCCTGTCAAAAGAAGATGGTAATTGGTAGAAAGTTCCCACAAGGAGTTGGTTGAAGTATGACAACTAGATGACGGGGAAAAAATTGACCAAGATCAGGCCTCCTTGAGAACACAACGGTGTAGATCCATAACAGCTCTTCCACCCAAATAGGTAACAAAATATTTGATGTTTGAAGGTGTTCATGACCATCAGAAGTAGAATGAGACAGAATAGGAAGAGTCATATTCTACTACAACACAAGCTCTCACTCTTACACATCTTTTACCTACAATATCCAAAGCATAAGAATTACCCAACCCAAGATAACCCTCATCGAACAATGAGATACTTTTTGGTTATGTAAACATGATAAACATAGAATACCCCTTATTTGATGATGAATATGCCTCTAGGTATGAGTTTCTTGCGCATTACTAGTGAAGGAGAGGCCGCAAGAACAAGAACCTGCTATACAAGTGATAATATCAGTGTGGTAAGATCCAATATTTTGGTCACATCACCATTGAGTAAATATATACAGCCGAGACCAAATATAAAGTGATCCAGTATTCTCAAAAGAAGAATGGAGGTGTCCCAAAACCCTCTAGTAGTCACGTATGCATTACATTCCTACTTGACCACATAGCGAGGGTAAGATTTTTGGATCATCATAGAGAACTAGGAAGGTCGACATGGCCCACGAAACCAATAGATGATTCTCCCATGAGTGATGTATAAGCATCAGGCCCAACTTCCTAAAATTCCTTAGTTACTAAGCCCCATTTCAAGGAGAAACCCCACATCAGGAGGTACTGACCTCTATCACAAAAGTACAAGATTCTGAAATAGACGACGGTTTTCCCCACCATGTTCTCTATCTATGATTCACTTCATATTACCAAATAACTTATGGAGTCACTTTATGAAGACTTATAAGTACCACAGGAGTTTGAGATAGAAGTCATTATAGATAAAGTTTATCGAGTGTAGACCATGTTAGCATAATTCCATATCACCATCTCATTCACTAACTAAGATCAAGAAGAGGATATCAAGGTACACATCAGACCTCTATATGTTTCTAGAATACTCAATAATGTCAATGTCCAAATGGATTAGATTGACAGTGGTTTTGGGATAAACCTCTTACCTATCTAAACCCACCGATGATTTGGATATATAGAAGTACATTTTTCTCCCCCAAAGCTAACCAATCAATGGTATGATAAGCATGAACAAAGTCCTATTAGGAAGATAAAGCTCAATACTTAGTGTGTGGATCTCACATTTGATGCTGAGTTTATGGTTATCTAAAAGGACACCACATACAATGACCTTATTAGAATGAACCTTCTCCAAATTCAATTGGTGACACATTTGACATTCCATCAGTTTATGAAATACCCCACTGATGGAATGGTTTATATACTACATGGTGATATCACCCCCTTGGAAACTTGTTGAGCCACATATGAAGAATAATATTTATATAAAAGGGGACACAAGAAACCAATACCGAGTGATGATATACAGGAACCATCCCACAATATCATGTGTACTTCCCTTAAAAATCTCTATAGTAAGCTCGATAGTGACTAATTGCTTCCCATAAATTTGGTTAAGGTAATAGACCTAGATCTAGAGGTCCAACACACTTCTGTCCCCAGTGAAAACTTAAAATACACTTTGTTCCGATATCTCTCAACAATTACTAAGGATGTAGTGGATGATAATTACTCTTCTCATGGCCCCTCCCACCACGATAGTGATAAGGAAGCCCCCATATTTCCAGTTTCATCAGAAAGTGTCACCAAATATTTAGAAGAGAATTAAGGTGTTAATGACCTCATGAAAGTCCATCCCACATTCGAGAAAGTTGTATACACCACCATTGATTAGATATGATAGATAAATCTGGGAATATAAGATGACCTATATACTATACCAATTAGTTCTTCCATTCCCATCTAAGAGAAAGAAAAAGAAAATTAATTTTTAGAGAAACATCAATTTGTGTTCATATGGAACAATATAGAAATTCATGGACTAAATCCAGCTATAGATATTCATCATATCATCATACACAATGAGAATTGAGGCTTTAATAAGTTAGCCTGGAGGATGCACCCCTCTTATTCATCCAATTATGAGACGAATGATGAACAATTTATCAAATAAAACATTATATGAGAAGTGAAATACCCAATACGGATCACAATCAACGACCGTTTTAGAAAAAAATAATTGGCATATTTGGGTCTACATTGATTTCAGAGACCATAATCAGTACATCCCAAAGATCCATTTCCCATTACCGATCACAGAACCCTTTATTGAAGCAAAAACTAGATTCCAAACCCTTACCTTCATGTATGGGTATTCAGGGTACAATAAAATATATATGGACCTTGAAGATGAAGAAACCATTGATATCAGAGTTCCTCAAGGGGTATTTTAATATCCGGTAATTATATTTGGTGGGGAGAATGCTGGTTCCACTTATTAGTAAACCATGAATTATATATTTAATCTATTCATGGGAAGGATAGGTGAAGGTGACATCAATGACCTAGTTATCAAATCCCAATAATGATGTTATTGTATCATGGATATTAAAACAATACTAAAAAATCTATAAAAGAACATTATGAATATTAATCCACTCAAATGATATTTTGGGGTAAGAATAGGGATGTTTTTTTCATTGTGGTATGCCACCATGCTATCTAGTTTTCCAATAAAGGAATAGTTTTTTAATCGATATCACTCCCAAAAATATCAAATAATTGTGGGGTATCTATCTTTACCTCACCTACCTTCATAGTTTTATATCCAACTAGGAAAAAACTGATCTCCCCTTCACCATGCTAATGATGAATGGAATCACCTATCAATGGGACATTTACAACCAAGAAGGCTTCAAACGTCTCATGTAGTATTTACTACACCCACGGGTTCTGATGCCTCTGGTGGAAGGGTGTCCACTAATATTGTGTGTTCCCTCTATGGAAGTCTCATTGGGAACCCTCCACATAAATAAAAATGATTTGGGTGAGCACAAATAGTATCTATTAACTCAGTAAGACAATTTTATGTACCCAGACATTAAATTGTGATGTTTGAGAAGAAATTCCTTGCACCCATCATTTTATTTAAAAAATTGGGAATTACATGTATCACCTTGAATTCCATCTAGTCTCATATTTATTTTCCCAAGTATATCCTTGTGCATCCTATGTTGATCAGGTGGTTGTCTCGATGGGAAGTAATTATGTATCAATACAACATTTAGATTGTATCATGAAAATTGGTGAATTGGAAAGGGAAATATAATTTAATCACAACACTTAATGTCCTATAGAAAACACTGGTGGACATCGAGATTCTAGATGAAGAGGTATTTTACACAAATAATGAACCCTAACATGGGACATGTGTTTTGATGGTGCCTTAGGGAGTCTTATTAGAATATGTAAGGAAACCCCAAAGATCATTCTTGTAGGTTAGGGACTGTATTTTTATCTCCAAAAAATAAATCTTTTTCTACTATTTCTCATAATTCCAAGAATTTACAAAAAATGAGGCTGAATACTAGGCCCTCATCACTGGCTTGGAACTATCCCCACAACTGAAAATAAGATACCAAAATATTAAAGGGTATTCAGAACTAGTGATAATGTAGATCAATGTTGAATCTGACATCAAAAATTAAGAACTGAACTCTCTTATTGTTTATGTTAGGGGGATAAAGGTTTGTTTCCCTTTTAATCCCACACTACATCATGTTCCCCAATCATAGAATGCTTGTGCCATCATTTTGTCAAATGCAGCCACGATCCTGGCTAACCCTAATAAAGAGTAAGAAATATTCTATATCACAAACCTAATAATGGTCTTGTGGATCATATTATATGATATAGAAAAAAACCACCCAGTCAACACTGTCCTTGGAATGATGAACCGATATCATCCCCAAGATAGATGGAACCCATAATCGGTTATCACAGAAAATGGAACTATACTGATATATCGACCTAGATGGAAACATATTTTTCCTAGTGTAATGAACATTATTCCACGAGATATCCCAAAGGAAAAAAATCATTCTATAAGAGTGGATTTGAAATAATCCTACTCAAATGCATAGAAAAAAGAGTGATTCCCACAACCCTGAATGATGTTAATACAGGCTCCTACGATGCTCATCAGTCTGGAACTAGGCTCTCCCAAAAAATCAGGAAGTTGGGTTATTACTGGAAAAACATGAAACATGACTATGTAGAATTCACGAATAAATTCCATTCTTAATAGATCCATGATAACTTCATAAATCATCCCCTGATATTGCTCTATATAGAAAAATACTCATGGTCTATTTCCATCTAGGGAATAGATGTCATGGGGCCTTTCCCCAGCCACATCTAACCAATTCAAATGCATCATTACTGGTACCAAATTATTTTCTAAATGGGATGAGACAATACCCCTAAAGAAATTTGGGATGATGAATTTCATCAACATCATGACATCCCTAATCATCACCAGGTCCATGATCTCTCAAAAAATGTGGTTAGACAGTGACACCAGCTTTTTTTCTATAGAGTTAAAGAAGATATACCAAGAGTACAATATCCAGTACAATGACTCATATCTCTACCATTAAATGGTACATGGATATATTTATTAGTTCAATAATATTCTATCAATAATACTTTAGAATATGGTGAATAAGGATAAGAATTCTTGGCCAGAAAATGTTCTCCATGCATTATGGGAATACTATACAACCAACCATACAAATACAGAAGTAATTCCATATTCATTGGTGTATGAGCCCAAGGTAGTGTTAACCAAGGAATTCCAAATACCTTCAATTTTATTATTCATTTACAGGACAGTCATAGATGATGAGAAATCATAGAAGGGGCTTACTGAAATAGTGTAGCTTGATGAAGACAGGTTTCATAAATTACACAACCTCGATGTTTGTCAGAATCGGATAGCACAAGACATTAATAAAAAGTTTCGTCTCCATTGAATATTCCAATGGGAAATGGAATTGGATCTTATAACACTAAAAATATTAGGGAAGAAGCCTCAAATTCTTTAACATGGTTGGGAAGGGCCTTACATCATACATAACTTCTATTATAATGGAGAATATTAATTGGAAATAGTGGGTGGGGAGCATGTCACACCCCCACTAATGTAAAATATCATATAAAATAAATTTCATAGTTTCCATCAAGAACCTTTCATCTTGATTACATGATATTAAACAATGCGAGAAATTTCTAACAATAAGACTTAGAACCACACGATATCCCAAGTCCTAATAGCAAGACTTTAAACTCTATGGTATCCCACATTTTAACCACATGATGTTAAACTGTAAAATGTTCTTCTAAAAAACATGAAGTTAAAATATATATGATAATTAGAAACCACATGATGTTTAAACTGTATGGAGCTCATCTCGGTAGCCAGAAATTAAACTGCACAATGTCTCTCATCCTAGAAACAAAACGTTAACCTACACAATGTCTATCTTCCTAGTATCATGAGGTAAAACATCATTGTATCTCATATCCAAACAACTTGAAACTAAATTTTTTTAGCATGTCCTTAGTGAATGATATTAAATTATGTGGGAATCACCATTTCCAAAAAAAACATGCAGCAAATGAGCTAGATCAGTGTGAATGAAAGATGAAATTCACATATCTCGGTGTGTGAGATTAATCTACATAGGGTATCTTTTCATCCAATAATTATGTTTGACTTTATTACATCCATCACATGATACATAGTAACACTTAAACCTTTGGTTTTGGGCCCATCCAAAACCTTATATTATCTTCTTGTCGGGTGATCCAAGTCCATACCGCAAGATGTTAATTTGTATGATTAATTTCATTTATATAAAATGTCTATCTGAATGTGATTTCTCGAACTATGTATGGTTTTATTTTCATTTCTTAAATATATAAATAGGGATGCCTTGATCTTATATCTTGGTCCATCCCAAGTATGATGAAAAATCACCCTCTTATCCTGAACCACCTCTACGTGGTGAGAGGACCCCTTTTCATTCATTATTTCTCAAACCATGAATATCTAACGTGATCTAAATTATTTTAGTATGGTATTCCCTAAAAGGTATAAAATATCATCACATTCTAATCTTGGTCCTATATTCATGAAAATTAAAGTTATTTTAGGGGGCCTACATGATGTTTAAATGCATAGTTGATGTCCTTACCATGACATAATACTATACATTCTAGTAGACCTTGCCTAATAGGATCACCGTTGTTGGTGTTGTTGTCCTACAAACCCTCCATTCATTAACTATTTGTGGATTGCTTCACATCATCATGGGATACAATGTAACACTTGGATATATAATCCTAGCCCCTACAACAATAATCAAAAGAAACAATTCCCTGTCTATATGTGAATTTTAGACCTATATAGAGAATTTACTATTCAAGAAATATGTATTACTTGATTATTTTCCTCACATAATATGTAGTGATGCCCAGATCTCTAACTCTATGTCATGTCACAAAAAAAAATTAAATTGCCTCTCCCTATATATATGTCATGTTTTCTAAAGGATATTTCTTAAGGACCACATGTTTCTTGTTTTATATCACTATGAGATACATAGTGACACCCATACTTCCATTCATGCGCTTACAGTATTACCATTTAATTCTGGGGTGAACACATCCTCACCGCTTTATGTCAAATTGCACAAACCCTAAAAAACTACTTGTGGGTTGATTCTTGTCATAAATGGATACATATTGACATAAAGATCTCCAATATGGGGCCCATCTGTAGAAACTAAAAAACAAAAATGCACCCCAACTTCATAGTAGTTGAGTCATACAAACTCATTCTACATACATATATTCTAGATCTATGTACTCTTTGTTCTGGGCACAACGAAAGAGTGCGGAGTGGGTGATATATTTAAATTTATTTTAATAATATTTTCTCGAAACTAAGAGAAATGATATTTAATATAAATTTATAATTATTTTATTTAACAGTTTAAGAAATAAATACCATGGCATAAGAAATTTTTTTCTTGGAGGATGTTGATCATTAGAAGGGACCCTTTAAGATTATATTCATTGCAATGTGATGATACAAGGATTAAATCTCTCTAGTGGTGATCCAAACATTCTCGTATGATCTTTGAGAAATACCACTCGATCTCTGAGTGATCACACGGTGAGTCTAATGTCTTTCATTATTCGTTATTGATTATTCATTCTTCAGTCTTGAAAAAATATTTCTTACACTTATCCTTCTTAATAGGGAGATAGAAGGAGATGTTGGGAGAGAATTTTTTGTGTGCAAAAATTATATATTCTACATTATGGATTCTCTACACAATAAAAATAGTTTCCAATTTATCGAGTTGGGATTTATGTTAAAATATTATTTAATTTAGTTTTTCCCATTAAATAACAATTATTACCATTAATAAAACTGTTGAAGCGTAATTATAATTATATATTATTATTTCATGGCATGTTCCAACTTACACAATAAAAATTATTATATAACTATCTTGTTAACTAATATTTGTCTCCTGACTTAGTATTAGTCCAGTAGAACTTCTCTAGCCTTTATTGTATTGCCAAAAAATTATTTTATTCATAAATAAATATTTTTTCAAAATTTAGTGAATATATATTTATTGTAATATTCAATAAATAAATTAATTATTTTATTAATAGGTTATAGAAAAAATATTTATATAATAAATGTGATCAATATAACCTGAAAAAAAAATTATATCTTAGACTTGAGATTAATATTTATTCTATTAAATAAAAAAAATATAATTTAATTGAGATCAATGAAAAAACTTATTGTGTGAACCTCTATGATCATTCTTGATAGGATTAGGTGGGAATGCCTAAAGTCTAAGATTTCTATCTTGCAACGGGGAATGTCATCTAAGTGAAAGAACTTATTTTCATAATGTTGAATAACAACTATGAATTCTCACTATGTAACATATTCCATTTTACATAATATCTCATCAACAAAGTTGAACATATGTGCCCCTAACCTATATGATCAATTTGTATTTATTTGACTATTTAAAAAAACACATAATTACACCATGGACATGGAATTTTATTCGATAGTTCTGTTCTAATAAATGGGATGAGATATCATCTTCTATAAAGATGGAATGTAAAAATCCTACCACAACTTATTTATTACTGACATGTTACTTGTGGTGCACCTAACATATCCTACTTTCCCATGAACTTTTATCATCATGTTTTATGGAATACATCTAAGTACATGTGTTGTAACATGAATTAATAATATTGAAAAAGTATAAGGACCATCACACATGCTCATAGATAAGAATATCTGATGACACCAAAACATGAATAATTTATACTGATTGGTCTATACTCTTAATCTCTTATCTAGGAGATTACCAAGTGGAAAATTCATGTGAAGAAGACTCATCTACTAATGAGTATTCACACCTGACATTATGTGTACTATACGTCCCATCATAGTATGTTATCCAACCATATAACATTATTTGACAATATAATTAGTTAATATCAAGGTTCTCATCATAGTGGGGAACTACTATAACCTTATCAATACGACGTATGATCTAGGAAATTATTACATAAGAGTCATATAGAACAAAAAATAATATTTAATAATATGTTTTATGAATATCAAATATATAGAATATACAAATACTCAAAGTAAAAATAATTTGACATAGTAAACAAACTCTAATAAACCCCCCTTGGACTATAGCAAACTACCTACAACCTTCAGCATGCTAGACCTTAGATGATAGTAATGTTTCTACTATGTCAAGGATTTATTCAAGAGGTCTACCATTTAGTTTTCTATGGAAATAATGCTCACTAAAATTTCACCTCTCTGAGAAAAATTCCACAAGATATAATAGTTCTGAAGCATGTGTTTCATCCAATGATGTGACCTTAGTTATTTTACAAGATCCATCGTTGTAGTATTTTCACAATATATTGTCATAGGATATTTACTTCTAGACACCGCATCATGATATTTGGATGATGTTTTGCATCCATACTACTACTTTAGCTACCAAAAAAGCTACAATATACTTATATGCTCCTTTCATGTCATAGTCAATGCCTTGACACTGTTTAAAATCATTTTCAACTAGTCTCTACTTAGAGGTACTGACTTTTCCTTTAATGTCTAGTTTCTTATTGAGTACCCATTTGTGAACAATTGAATTTACATTTAATATATATTCTACCAAATTCCATACATGGTTTTTTGTACATGGAATCCATTTCATAATTTACAGCTTATAACAACTTGAAAAAATGTGTGCCACATAAAATTTACTTATAGGTTGGAGGATTATTATTATCAACTAATAATGATTCACCATTCTTAGTGACGAGAAAACCATACAATTCTTGTTCTCTATCCTCTCTAGTCCTCCTACATAGTAATCGTGTATCTAGAACAATTTCTCATTCCATGGGTCTTAGTAAAAAAATTTCTTATTCCAAATCTCGTGCATCTTGGTTCTATACATCATCAAATTGTATCTTTCTCCCATAATGTTTTTTATAGATAATATCAACCTCAAGAAATTCCATATTTATGTCAACAAAAATCTTTTTGTATGAAGGATTAAATAGGTAGTATACCTTTTCTTGGTGGTATATCTTTCAAAGATAAACTTTTTCCCTCAATCTACAAGCTTTTAACCTGAAGGGGGGCTTAAATTTTATTAGAAACCACACACATGTATGTTAGACAATATATGGTTCTTTCCATTCCATAATTGGTTTTGTATACCCTCCAGTTATTTATTTGGAATTTGGTTTAATATGTATGATGATGTTTGTAATGTGTATCCCTAATTGGATAATGGAGGACTCACATGCCTCATCATTGATCTCCTAATGTCCAACAAGGTGTGCTTCCTCCTTTCACTTAAAATATTCCATTGAGACCTATAAGGAGGTGTGTGTTGAGATAAAATCCCAATCTCCCATAAATAATCGATGAGTATTGATCGAGATATTCTCCAATATTGTATGAGAGAATATACTTAATATTCTTATCAATATGGTTCTCAGCATCATTCTTGTATTCATTGAATTTATCAAAAGACTTTGACATATACCTCACTAAGTAGACATACACATATATACTAAAATCCCCAATAAAAATTATAATGTATTATTACTCACCCCTTTCTTAAATAAAAAATTGTCCATACGCATCGGTATGAACTAATTTAATATGATCTATAACCCTTTAATCTTTCCCACTAAATGGGGGTTTGGTAATTTTTTATTATAAACATACATCACATATTCCAAGTTATTTTATTTCAAAAGTATCTAAATATCCATATTGATGTAATTTAGTTAAGTGCTTTTAATTTACATGACCTAGATGGTGATGCCAAAATTAGGTGCACTGTGAGTCATGTGAAGTAATATTTTTATCAATATCCATTATTTGGTTTGTGTAATTTAACGTTTAAGGATCTTTATTTAAATGTTCTATACCATAAAAAATGTTGTATTTATAAAAGAAGTAACATTTATTCCAAAATTTTGAAATAATTCCATTTATATCATGTATGGATAAATAAATAATGTTTTTTTAACTAATGAAACATAGGAAAAAACTCTCTAAAACCATGTTCATTATAATAAAAAAGTGAGGTGGTAGTCCCCAATAGCTACATTAGAAAGTTTATCTATGTTGGATGTTTAATATCTACTTCTCCTTGGGGAATTTTTATGAATCTACTAGGCTCTTATATTTGAATAAAAATGTGAGCACCCAAGCAACATCTAATTTATTATTTGTAGAGATAAATAAATTTCCATCAATAACAAATGTACATGATTCTTCCCCTTTCTTATTTGGATGGCTGTAGTTTTTATTCCAGTGGACCTTCTTTCCACCTGAAAAACAGACAACATCCTATTCTATTTCTTTCCCCTCGATCGTCATCTTCTTGGAAGAACATGAATAATATTTGGGCCTAAATATATTCTATTTCCATTTCCATTTTTCACCATAATGATTGATGGTTTCTCAAGCTTTGTATACTTATCTACATTGAAAAGAAGTGTAAAAATAACTAATAGATTCTTCTTAATGTTTTTCATATTAAAATTTAAAACAATGATGGTGAAGCTCTATGGAAGTGACACGAAAATGAGGTTGGTGCCCAGTTATTCGAGGAGTTTAAAACCTAGAAACTCTTAGCACTCAATGTAGACTATGATATTAAATAAATGAGGCCCAACAGGGGAACCCTCACCTAGATAGATAAAAAATTTCATCTCGGAAATATCAAACCATTACTGTTTAGCTTTTTCATAGTAAAGACCATGGAGGTGTTCAAGTATTCTATAGGTATCCATTTTTTTAGAATTATTTAGTCCACTAGATATAGATGAATGGATAAAACATTGAACTTAGACCACATCACTCAAACATTTTTCATAGAAATTGAACCCTTCATCACTCACCACTTTAGTAGATAGATGAGGCATTGAGGTTTCAAGCACATAAGTTTTCTATTCATGGAGTATCAGAACCCAAAGGCATTTAAAAAACTTTTGAAACTTACATCCAGTTTGGTGGTTAAATTACTCTAATAATGATAATAATTATTGTGTGGATAATGAAGTTATCATTTTATTCTAAAATTAAAATGGTCATATTATTAATACTTTTCCTGATTAAAAAAATGCATGAGATATAATAAATTATTTGTATTTTATTTATTAAATTTCATGCTATTTTATCATGTCTCAATATCCCTCACCATTGAACTCAGAATGATTATTTTATTTAACATTATAGTGGAATGGATCTCCATTAAATTTATTAATGCCCCAAAAGTTAGACCTAAAACCCAGAATAATGTAATTAGGTAGGTGGTCATTCTAATTATGGACTTGCAGGTCCTTGATCCGATGTGTGGATTCCCCTATCTGGAAATCCAGGCCTGGATGTCCTCAACAACTATCTCTAAATTTATATTGAGTTGACTTTGGTTGGTAAAATCAAGACAATTTTGGTTATGCCTGCCCAAAGCATTCTTGAGAACACCCTAATAAAAGTAAGTCTCCATATTTCATCCATACACTACACATAGTTCTATGGTTTCATTCCCAATCTAGTTAATTAAGTCTTAGTATGGCTTAATATTTAATTAAAGAATTTTAATTTATTATGTATTAATAATTTATTGTTTTATCATTTACATGCATTATTAATATTATCTAGATATTAAGTAAAAAACCATGTTGGATAAAACATTTCCTCATTATTCATTTATTTAATTTATATCTTTTCACATTAATTCATTTATTTATTTGATCACAGCCATGAATCCATAAAGTTATAATTGCGTAAATAATAAAAAATAATTAATGAAATTACCCATTCATGAGCTTTATTTAACAATTTATTTAATGATAAGACATTAAATCAAATTTTTATATAGGGGAAATTACTCTTAGAGCCTGTCTTGGCATGAGTTACAACATTCTAATTATCCACCTATGTATCACCTTGGTTGGAAACATTATGGTTCCATCTTGAACCTCCCCTATGTGCCTGGGGTTCCTCCATTAATTCCAAATATTTTTTACTCTCACACAATAGAGAGGAACAGATGAGTTGGTTAATGGTGATTACATAAATTTCCATGGACACACAAGTCCTACATAATTATGGAGGGGAGATGACTCACACACTACGATTTAATTTAATATTAAATGATTATAAACTCATGAAATAAAAACATCCAACCATAAAAAAATATTTGACTTATACCAACAGAAATTTTGTAGCAAACAATATATCTGTTGGTATAAATGGGAGATTCCAACAAATATTACATTTTATTAGTATTAAATTCGAGTACCGTCATTTATATTTAATAACATCTATATTTGTTTTTTTAAATTTCATAGTACAAACACAGGCTTTTCTAAAAATTAAATTTGTTACATTATCATAATAATACTGACAATTTGTTTACTAAAAAATGAGTATATTTTTATTGATTATTATCTCAAATATTTGTTCTCAACATATAAATATTTTACTATAATTTATTCACTATAATTTTTTTTAATTTTTTTTATCAATATCATTTAAAAACATACAAAAATAATTATATTGATATTAAAATAAATATTTTGATAAACATTAGGAATACGACATGCTCTATTCAAAACATAATCAAAAATGTATTTTTAAATATGTTTTATTTGAAATAAATTATTGTATTGGATTTTAAACACCAATCTCAAGAACTGAAAATAAACATCATTATTCATATCATACAATTAGTCATTTAAAAATGTAAAAAATGAAAAAGGAAAAATAAAATGGAAATAGGTTGCGACTCGATGTTCACTTTCTCCCCGTATCTACCCTCTTCCCTGGTCACCTCCTGGTCTTTATCACTCACATAGTAGAGATCCTCACATGTGTTCACATGCCTGGTTCATCACCATCTATTGTACACATATCTGTAACTTTGATTCTCTATTTCTTCTCACACATTTATCTATAGATTTTTAATTTCAATTTTCATATTTTAACTATACAGATGAGGATTAGAGAGTGGTATGGACAAAATTCCATTTCACATTGAATCAACTAATGTTTGGTCCTCTTATCAGGTATGTACTTCTACCATTAATGTTTTAATCACCTAAAATCAAGTGTATCTACTTTTTAAATTTAATTACAGTTAGGGTTTTATTGAAATTATGATGAAACATTCTTTGTTATTATTGTTATTATTTTTTGGGTGATTTTAGAATTCTAATTAAATACTTCTCTCTAGAAAAGAATTTGATCACAACATTGAATCATGTTCTTGTGGATAAGATTCATACACCTTCCAAGACCCCTTCTGGAATTATTATCCCTTAAAAAATACTTAGATTAATTTTTGAGTAGTTATTTCAGTTAGTGCTGGCCATCATAGAAACGTAAGGAAGTTTATCTTATTCAGTCTAAAGATGGAAAAACTGTTTTGTTTCCTCATTATGGAGTAACTTAACAAGAAAAAGTATAGTAAAAACATGTTTTTAAATGTAATTAAAACTAAAAAATCTATCATATCATATTTTATTTCACACATGCATAACTAAAAATGTCTATGTAATTGTTTTTGTTTTTGGGTATATTTATCATGATTTAATTTGTTATAGATCATTTTCTAGAGACTCATTCCTACATTTCATTCAAATTTCCACCCCTCCAAAATTACATACCAAATAATCCTTATGAGTGGACCCACAATACCTGAATTTCTTAGAAATTTATTATTGTAAGGTTTTTCCAGTAAACTATGAATCATGGCTGCCTCGAAAATAAATAAACATGATTCTTGAACAAAATACAATATCACATATGGTACATAATATTAAACGAAGATTGATATTCAATAAACACCTTTATGTTGTTCAATTGTTCTGTTTGGTTAATTTTTTATATTAAAATTGATGAGAAGATGAACTATTTCTTTCTAACTTATATAATGATAACTAATATCTACATTGGAGGGTTTTTTCTATAATATCTTGCATTACATGAAATTAAAGCTACATGGAATGGATGGAGAAACAAGTAGCTGAACATAAATCATATTTCTTGGCACATGTAAGAGAAAATAGATATTTTGTGGGTTAATGAGTGATTTCCAAGGAGATGAAGGAAATTTACCCATAAGAATCATCTAGAATATCATTACTTCAGAAGTTCCAGTCACCCTTAATGATATGCAAGGATGAACTAATACCCATCAGATAAATCTCAATAACGATTAAATATATACATGTTTTGGATGTTTAATGAGATGGAATGAAAAATGAATGTGTGTTCACTCAGCTGCTGTATTGATTCCAAGGTTGGGATACAAACCAAGAATCACTCCACTCCACATGTGTATAATCAACCGTGTGATCAATTAAAGGATGTCCACTTCTCTATACTGTTAATAACTTCATAAATTAATGGGGGTGTAGATGATATTGTGGTTTCCAACCTAAAAATTCATCTTTAAACATTTGGGCAGGCCCTGGAAGCCATGGTCCTCAATTTTATAGACTTTGGGATCATATGAATCTGGGGCCCTATGCTAGTACTATAACACGATCTTCCCATTCTTAAGAAGACACGAAATTCATATGAATTTCCCATAAATCACCAACTGGGTTTCACTAGTATAGAAGAACTGATGCTCATTAGGACAATGAAAATGTTCACTATCTTTATGGTAATAATATATTTTGGGAACTCAGCACGATTTATCGAAAAAGAAGAAATAATAGTAAACCTTTATGTTTTGGACATTTTATCATCAAAAACATATTTTCCTTCTTTAAATGATTTTTATACTAAGGAAATATAATTCGCGTGCTTATATTTGATTTCACCTATTGTTTTTTTCTTATTGTTTCAAGGAACATGTAATTGTACCCTTATCATTTTCTTCTTCCAATGATTTTCATGCTGATGAATTAGGATACACATGCTTAAATTTTATTTCATCTATTATATTTTCCTTAGTGTTTCAAGGCATGTTGAAATGAAAGATATTTCTTCTGATATTTATTAATGTATTGTTGATGTTTCTTATATATTCCCATATAACATCATATACATGGGAAATATATAGAAAAATTATGGTATGATTCCAATCATTTGCTGCTTTACTTTTATTTCTGAATCATTAGGTACACACTAAAATATTTTTCATTGATCATTATATTTTGAGCGTGTGTGATTCTAAAAGAACAACTAGATTATCTTTTGAACAAAACAAGACTAAAGGTACTCACTCATTTTCCACCAGAACTAAATGGGTATCTATATAATGGTAATACCAAGTTTTTTTTTCATGTTATCAGGGGAGTCTATTTACACCATATGCTCTGTTGTTGATTGATGTCTATTTTTCAAATTGATTTGGGAATGTTTATTAGTTTTGGTCTTGAAAAAGGGAGATATGGATATTGTTACCTGAGGTTAGAGTTTAAATATTATGCTTTTGAACTTGTCCCTAAAATTATTTCATATTGGTTATTTATTCTATTTTTCTTTTTACATGTATGATGATAGAAATATTGAAGTTGAAAAGAAAACAGTATATTGATCATATTGAAGAAATTATTGAGTGGATGGGTTGTTCATTCATTTAAGCTAATGTCATATGATAAATATGATTTGATGTTGGATATTGATGAGAAAGATCATTTCTTGCCACCTGTAGTTGGGTAAAGTGTTGATGATTTTGCTTCTGGGCTGCAATTTCATTAACAACCTTGGATTCAAAATTTTACGGGTGTGTGATCCTCATAGTGAGCCACTGAGATCCCCTCTATATCCTTCAAACCATGGTTAACTATGCACTGCACCTCAGTGGTTCATCTGTTGATGAAGAATTCAAGGATTGAGATGTGAGGGTCCCTTCAATTGTTTCCCAACATCAGAACGTAGAATTTCTCACCATAGAGCTCTTGCCACCGATCCAACTAGAGGTATTCATCCTAGAGAGCCTAGCCATAACTGCCCTATTGATCTGGTTAGTGCCCATTATTTCAGCAAATCAGCCACCCCATTTTATTTTTTTACCATAAATGTTGTGTAATCAAATATATATAAAAACATATAATGAAGATTCATAGGAAATTGATGATGTGATCAATTATTCTTTGGCATGTAACATATAAAAGTGATTACTTTCATGAACTGTATTATCTGAATGTAGAGTTGACTCAACGAGGTGATTCTTGTGTTGATCTCAAGTTGGATAGGTATGTTTTGTTTATGAACAAAAATAGTTAGCAAAAATACTTTTTCAATCAGATTCAGTTTGATATCACTTATTTGAATCTTTTTATTGTACATTTTTAAAAATTTCGAAAAAATGTTTTTGGGTTCTGAAAACATGATCTCAAATTACCAAGCATTATTAATAATCAAAAATTTGTGGAGAAGCACTTATCATAAGTGGTATTTTCTATAATAAGTACAAATTTAGTGTTTTCAAATGCATTTTAATCAATCCATAAGCATTTTCCCAAATCAGTTGTCATTTATTTCATTCATGATAGTGAGTAATTGAATTCATTATGATTTGAAACTTATTTATTTATCGTATTTATATAATAAATTATATAGGGTAAATTCATATTTATTTTAAATGGTAATATTATATTTTTCCCCTAGAAATTTTTTTCTCTACTCTTAATTCTTTATATCCCATAATTTGGAAGCACTCACTTATATGTTTCATTGGTTCAAAAAGTGTATTGGTACTATTTAAAAATATAATTTATATGCTAATGAATATTTCATTTATTGGAAATTAAATTTTTATTTATGTTTCACACAAGTGATTTCATTAATTATAAAATTGATTTTTTTTAAATATTGAATCATGTGTATTTTTAACAATACATACTGATTGGCGATGAATTTATTGTATCTAACCATTTTTTTATTAATGGAGAAACATTTGTTTTTTATTAATTTTAATTTTTGGTATTATTTTTTTCATATATTGTGTAGGTGAAGTTATATCTTGGAGGATCTATATGAGTAAATGGGAAACAAGAAATTGGTGTAAATAAGAGGGTGAAAAGGGGCGATAATGTTGTTGGGTGAAAACCTAAATTCCGCATGTTTCTCCAAGTAGTGAATGACATATATGCTTGGATAAGTGAACCCTACTATTGGGGTCATGAAAATCTCATGAATTACAATTGTTGATCAAGCCATAAGTGTAAACCCTGATAATTACTGTTGATCTATGAGAGATTCATATTGTAGATGATGTTTGATGATGTTCCATGTAATTTCTCTAAGAGTATAAACATTTAACATGTTTGTAACATGTTTTTTTATTTCTTCATGACATTTCATGGAGTTTGAAAATGTTTTTGAATTATATTTGGATATGATTTTCTAATTAAGGACTCTGGTTGTTTGAGTTTCAAATAATTCAATTTTATAAATTAATAAATATAAAATAGTTTAATTATTTATGATAAATTAATAAATATAACTAGCTATAAAAATATATAGTTTTTATTGAAATGTAATTTATAAATAGATGTTATACATTGGTAATCTTATTACTAATAGAAATATTTGTCATAAGAATATGTTTATAAACACTTTAACCAACATATATATTATTTGTTGGTATTATTATAATTGTAACATGACTATTTTATCTATCACAAAAAAATTTAGCAACAGTTTTTTTACCGAAAGTTTAATGACACAGACATATGTGTTGGAAAAACATTTTACCAACAAAAAATGTACTTTTACCACCAGATATGTTTCTTTTGGAAGAGGATATATATTTTTTAGTGAACACAAACAATGGTCTTGGTCAAGATCATGAATATTCATACACGTAATGAGTATGAAAAAGTAAAGATCTAGAATTCATTTCTTTGTTGATCCTTTAATTATTTAATATACACACGATTCATTAATTAATTAAAAAAATTTAATATTAATTCCCTTTCATCTTTAATGATTGTATGATCTTATTTAGAGACATTCATCATTAATGGAATTAATGGAAAATAAACTGAAGAACCAATAATGACTTATTATTTAATATAAATTAATTTAGTACTTTATATTATTCAAAACAATTTTTAAATCTCCAAACACAAAACAATGTGCACAAAAATATTATAAGGCTTTAATGCTATAATTTTAAAATTTAATGTAATTTTTTTCCATTAATGCAACACTACACGGTGAGTACCTAAATGTACGTGCCATGTACCCTAGATTGCATATATCCACATCACACACCGAAGGATTCAGATTGATAATTAAGTCGAACTACATGGTGTGTATATGCTAGCTACACATGTTGTATCTTCTTTTCATGTTCCAATTGGTCTTGATCAACATGTGGTGTTCAATAAAAGCACCACATGTAATTAATTTCTAGGAACATCTAGATAAAATGTGCATGGGTTTACGACGTGTGCTCTGGATGTATGTTGTGTAACCCAGTTTTACTGGCCATGGAATTGGTACATCCCAATGGAATATCCAGTCAATCTTAATTTTTTATAGAACCTTTAAGAAAATGAAACAATGAATGAGCATGATTAATATTAAAATAACATGTTAATTCAAATTAGTTAAAATTATGAATATCATGAAATTAAAATCTGACCACAATTGCACATAGATCAATAATAAAATAGATAATTATATATTTAAATGTAACTACTCTAATACCACTAAAATATTCTAGGCACAATAGAAGTGTAAAGAGGTGACAGATATATTAAAATTTCCATTGATTATTGTTTCCTAAACAAAGAGTGAGGATATTTCACATCAAATTTATAATTAATTTATTTAATATTCCAAAAATTAAACACTAAGGATTAAGAAAATTCATAGTCGGTGAATGTTGTTCTTCCAAAAACAAACTTCAAGATTACCTTCATTGTTCTATGAGGATCCAAGGATAGAATCTCTATAGTATTGATCCACACATTCTCTTATGATATTCTAGAAACACCACTTGATTTTTGAGGGATAGCATGGTGAGTCTAATTTCATGAATCGTTCGTTCTTGATTTCTCGTTCTTCAGTTTTTATGAAATCTCATGTGAAGATCGCGTTCTTGTGAGGGAGGGAGAAGGATGAGTTGAGAGTGAATTTTTTGTGCGTAAAAAATCACTATTCTCAAATTTGGAGTCTATACACAATAAACATAGAATTCTTTTTATACAGTTTAGATTTCATTTAAAATAGTATTTAATTTTATACAGACTATTACATAACATTTATTACCTTTAGAAAAACCCTTGTCACATAATAATTATATAATTAATATTTTTTGGTACGAACCATCTTGCACAATAAAAAAGATTATATAATGGTCTTGTTAATTTATATTTTTCATCGGACACAGTCTTTGTATATTAAAACTCCTCTATCGTTTATTGAACTAATGAATAAATATTTTACTCATAAATATATATTTTTTCACAATCTAGCGAATAGACATTTATTAAAATATTCAATATGTAAAATAAATATTTTATTCACAATTCGGTGAATAATTATTATTTTATTTTTTCCGATAAATATAGCTTAAATAAAATTATTCCCCGTACATGAGATCAATATTTATTTGACTAATTAATCTCAAATAAAATTTGATTGTGATTAAAAATCCCTTATTGAGTGACCCTATAGAATTACTTCTCTATGTCATTAGGTGGTATTGTATAATGATTATGATTACTATATAAAAATGAGTCAAGTAACCTAAGATATTGAACTTAGTGTCCCAATTTCAACAAGCACATACAAACAATAATTGTGTAATGTAATCCCTTTTTCAAAATATCTCATCAAGAAGGATTCACATCCATGTCACCAACCTATATCCTCGATATGAATTTCTTTGATTATCTAAAATAAACAAGTCATTACTACATGGCCATGGAATTTAATGTCATGGTTTTTTTCATTTCAAGGGATGAGATATCAATTTCCCAAAAGATGGAAGGGAAAAATATTTTCTTGAATTTTTCGTTAATGACATGTCACCCGTGACGCACCCAATGTATCCAACTTCACCAGGAACTATTATCGTCTTGGTTTAAAAATTACATCTAATTACATGAGTTGTAACATCCATTAATAATAGTCTAAAAGTATAATGACCATCACATATTATTCTAGATTAAAATATTTGATGACACCAAAACATGCAGAATTCCTACAGGTGGGTATATTCTCAAAATCTTTTATCTTGGAGACTACATTTTGAGAAATTCATGAAAATAATCCTCATATTCTTACTTTTACCCACACATGATAGTCTATATACAAAGTTTCCCATTATAATACATTATCAGACTGAAAAACATTATTTGAAAATATCATCATAGCACATCTGGGTTCTCATCATAGCGGGTAACTATTATGACCATATCAATGAGATGAATAATCAAAATAATTATAATAGTAGAGTCATTTAAGATAATAAAAAATATGTAATATGAAGTTTTATCAAAATTAAATATATCGAATATACATGTAATCAAAGTATAAACAGTTGGTCTTGGGACACCAACTCTAAAACGTATGAAATTCTTATGCACACAATATATCTTGTGCACATTTTTTTTATCAGTTCCCACATCCTTACCACATGATGTAGAACTGCAAGGAAAATTTCCGGGCTGAATGACATTAAAATAATACAAAAAAATGTCTTTACCTATTGATGATATACTGAATGAAAAATTTCATTACCATATGATTTTAAGATTCATGGAGAATAATTTATCCCCTCTATATGTAGATAAATTGTGCAGTGCATCACCCATTTCTCACCCCAATCAATGGACCACAAGAGCTTAGCCTTGATCAGCCAATGTATGATGTGCTTCAATAATATTTTAAACCACCTCATCCCATAAATATTAATTTGTGTCTTGAATGAATGGGGTTACCAAATCCCTCTGTGGAGCTTGGAAAAGATACCAAATTTTAAGCTAAAA
Source organism: Viscum album (assembly GCA_963277665.1). Taxonomy (NCBI): domain Eukaryota; kingdom Viridiplantae; phylum Streptophyta; class Magnoliopsida; order Santalales; family Viscaceae; genus Viscum; species Viscum album. Next base: position 1,871,623,619 of record OY728150.1, on the reverse strand, counting down.
CTACTATAAACATGTGATATTTCCACGGTTGAAAACAGCGACAATAGATCCCAAAACCACAGTTATAGCCTACGAACACGGTTTTTCCCAACAGTGGGCATTATCACTATGGTAACAGGGTCCAACCTATTACCATGGTTTAACCATATAAATAGGTTCCTTTTTCCATGATTTTCCAAACCATGGCAATAGGTCACTATTGAATATGTCAAGGACATAGCCTACTATCATGATTTAAACTGTGAATATAGGTTTTATTTCCACGTTGGAGAACCTTGGATATAGCCTAGGTGAATAGTGGATATAGCCAAACAATTATGTGTCGTTACACATATTTGATCCCTACACCTTCCCATTAAAATTCATCCACCTAAAAACTACGCTGCTAAGGACTTCAGGTATATATATATATATATATTATGTTATATATATTAATAAAAACTATGGAAATATCCTGAAAATTATATAAATTGAGCTCCCACCATTTTTTTGGTTGGGAAGTTTTTCTGCCACAAAATCATGGGAGACCAATAGAAACGATTCCAAAACACAATGGAAATAGTCTATAAAAAAGGTTATCGCCACAGTTTTATAAAACCATGACTATAGGCTATAACAAAATATATGACCATGGTTTTCTGAAACTGTGGCTATAGCCTACCTATAGCCACTGTTCTGATAACCGTGGCTATAGATCTGTGGTAATATCCAATTTTTCTTGATGTTTAACCTTTTATTCACATTTCTTGTATGACTATGGATTTTGCATATGGGGCTATTTTCTTCAACTAAATGAATCACTATTCCAAAATGGAATTTTGATCCTTGTGAGCCCTGACATCAACATAGTGGGGATCAGTAACTCAGTGTGTTCTAGGCCATCCCAAGTAGGATTATCATGCATCATCCCTCATGGATTGAGAAACTTGACCCGTGATTTACAAAATTTTAATCTCCCACTCAGATGGATGTTGGGAATACTCTTGAACTTGGGTATCCCAATTAGGATCATTTGTATCATTTCCCAAATTAGGTCAATGTGCATCATTACCATAAACTACCTACACTATTGGTCAAATTTGTACATAATAAAAATCTACCCTATAATGGTTAAAATCACAACACCATAAACTACAAGAGAAAGAGGAAAAAAACTTATTTGGTTGAAAAATCGTAAAGTAAGACCTGACAAGAATATAATTCTTCACTTTATAAACTCTTCATCACCAGAGTTTAGCAAAAATAATTAGAGCATACATAAATAAGGCATACAACTCATAGGGCTCACTCTATAGCCATAGTAAAAAGACTAGATATGGTTGCTAGACCCTTGGTCTAGAGAAATGTTTTAGTAATAATTTTTCACATTTCCTCTCCCTGATAATATGTTCTCTACGAGGTAATGAAAAATTTATGGTGGTCTTACCCTTCTTGTATATTACACATTCTACAAATCAAAATTCATGAATTGATTTCCTTAGAGCACCATAATCTTTTATGGCCCATTGAAAGGATATATATATTTAAGAAACACTTTTTTGAATGTACATGTATGTTTATGGCTCCTACATATGGACCTATGGTTATAAACCAAATGAATCACTATGAAAAAAGGGATTTCTGATCCTTGTGTGCCATGACATGACTGTGGTGGAACCCATCACTTCAGTGTGTTTTGGGCCATTCCCGATGGGATATTCCCATATTATTATTTTTATTAAATCACTTTGGACCATGATTTATAATATCAGTTCTATATTATTAAAGATGATTTTACATCCCTGACATTATGTAACAATGTTTTGTACCCTTTCTCAAGGTCAAAATCCGATACAACATTCATGAATCTTTGAGGGCCCACACCTCATGATTCAAATCCACAGAGCATTGGGTTCAAGATTTAAAAACAAGAGATGAACTACCCTAGGGTGCTAGAACCCTTCTTAGATAGCTTTAATTCCATACCTAACCCTATTATCTTGATTCATGAGTCTTCATAAATCATTCATGGACCTCAAAAAAGAGTGTAATTCATCTTTTCTTGAATATTCTATTGATGCATAATGGAATTAACCTAAAAAATTAGGCATCTCCTCCTTACATCAAAGGTTCTCTAGTCCTTGTGGGCCCTAGAAACACCTTGGTGGAACATAGAACCTCCATGTGTCATATTTCATCCTCAGAATTTCTTCCCCATCTTATATTCATGGATTGAAACTTTTGGTTTATGAATATCATCTATACTCCAACTATATAGGTGGGACTAGATTCCATAGTCTTTCACCCTCAGCCAATATTATCCCAATAAATCTTTTATGACCCTGGGAAAAGAGTTTGGGCTCCTCTGTTTGATAATGCTACCGATAGACGAGTTCTTTGACCCTCCAACCAGAGTCACCCCTTCCTTGTATGAAAGGAGCTCTGATCCTCATGAGTATCAGTAAAACCATATAAGAACTCAATATCTTTGTATATTTTGGGTTCCCTTACATATTACATGATCTTTGATGATGTTAGAGCCAAAAAACCAAAACTAAAACAATATAAGGTCCAAGATAAAACACCATAAACTACAAAAATAGAAAGATCAATCTAAAACAACCTAACCTACTATAATTAAATATTTGAGCTAAAATAACATAAAAAAACAAATAGAAGGTCTGACCTAAGAGACCCTAAACTATATTTATAAAAGGTCTGATCTAGAAGACCTTAAACTATATTAATATAAAGTCCGAGCTAAAATAACTGAAACTACAGTGATAGAAGGTCCGATCTAGAAAGCCCAAAACTATAAAGACAAAAATCCAGAGCTAAAAGCCCCGAAACTACAACTCATCAATTGTTTATTATATGAGAATGAAGAATCTTGTAATTACCACTTTATGTTCTATAAATATTCAATCTACACTCACCAAGCCATTCAACATTCAAAAAATAAATACCTCTCCCTTTCTGTGACATATATTCTACCAAATTATCATTCTTTTAATAAAGTGTTCTCATGATACCTATGAAAAATATATCAGTGAATAATACCATGTTGGTGGGAATCCATGACCATTTAATAATAAGAATCTATTTGAATTGTAGCATTGATTCCTAGGCATTCATGTCTACATGATATTATTCAATTGATGTGTATCATTGGTAGTTCCTATAATATCGAATGAGTGATATGTCATCTACATCAGGAATATAAAAAAATAGTTAATAACATATAATGTTTAGCATGTATATTCATTGGTAGAACAAAATTGCGGGAATCTCCATATTTTGGAGTCACTTTAAGAATCTCGTCAAAATTGGAGTAAATATAACTATGATAAAATTTGATCAGGTGAACTGGCCAAGTCGGAAGGATTCTAGTGAGAAGCGTTAATCGAATGTCAAAGTGCCACATATCCTAGCTTTTCATCTACTTCCACTTGATGAAGAGTTAGACCAAAATAATCCCTCTCCTTTAGTACATTTCATATAGTTTCCAATTATGATGATGATGTTGAAAGGTCATACATCATGCGAGCTATAATTTCATAATATCTCCATATATGTATGGTATAGACATCCATTTCACCATACAATCTAGATAAAATTCGGTGCCTATCCAATAGTGCCTACAACACCATCATCATCTATCCAACAAGGGGAGACTTACCTTCAAGTTCATAAAATCCCCTGTCATTGGTGGAAAGTATTTCTATGTCTAGATAATTAATTTCATGATGTCATAATGTGGTTGGAGATCAAATAAATCAGCCACCAAACCATTTACCAACTGATGAAGGAGTTCCCCTTAATCACGAAATAATTCCAATGGGGTCTCGGTAATCATGGTTTGATCTTTTTCTAGATCATCTTGTTTCATGTTTGAGCATTTATAAATAATGGTATGGGAATTTGAGAAGGATGAATAGTCATATGAGCTGGCAAGAAAACATGAGAGGAGGTATCATATATCAACACTTCACTAGAGTCATCACCCATTACATGTAATAGGGGACTGATATCCTTGTTAGATTATTTCATTCTACTAGGATAGTCATCACAAGGGTAAGGAACCTTCCTTTATGTTTCTCCCAAGTCTTTTATTAAATCTATTGTTTCCATGGATAGAGTAGTTGGTGTATAAATTGGGTTGTCCACAATATGAATGAGTTGGGTTACCACATTGGTTGGATAGGATACCACCTAAGCTTGTGCCTAATCTTTGGTAAGAAAGGTGGGGAACTAGTAGATGGAACAATGATCTCAGCATTGGAATCATCACACACAAACATCATCCAAAATTTTCCGATGATCCTATGGTTTTTCTATCCTCACACACTAGTCAAATAAAGAGGATAGACCCTTTGGTTGCAACTTAATTGACGAGAAAACCAATATGTTGTATATGAATCATTGATGATCACCTTATCCACCCTAGATGCAAGAAACCATTCACAAGAGAGATCATATATGAACTTTCGTCATGGAATCCACCTCCATTATCAATGATCACCCCATTCAGTGACCAATAAGGTGATAAATGAATGTATTTAGATTTACATAGTGCATATGCAGCCTCTTTACGGATTAGTGGCATAGCCCCACCCCCAGATATATTAAAAAATTGTGGATAATATTGTGAATCAAGGATGTTTGTGGAATTATAGTACTCAAAATAATGTAAATGCTCCCCTATCAATCCAAACAAATAATGGAAAGGACCAATGATCTTGTAGAAGATGTTTCCAAATTAAATGTGGTCCAAGATATGGTAAAGGCATGAAAGATTCACAACTTCTATATTATGGTGCTTCTCTTTTATAAAAATTGATTCCATCACCATCGTGCAGACATTGATTCTAGAAAGTGAATCCCAGTTGGGTGAAGCCATCCAATCAAGAACATGGTAATAAAGCCTACCAACACATGGTATAGAGATACCTATAAGTTAACTTGGTATCACCATGAAGTTTGATCACCAACATCCATGATGTCCCAATATGAGATGGAATTATCATGGACATTCTAGGAAGGGAACCAATGGTGGTGAATAGAATTTGGCCTCACTCTACTAGGATATAAGAAAATATTGACCATGTCATTAAAGTAGATGAGCAACCACATCATCATCTCCTTCCCCATCATGTCCTATAAAATGGTGAGCATGTCCCTTTCCAAGATTACATATTTCAAAGTGTTATCATAAATATTTGCAGTGAAGTGGAAGTCATCGTACATGTATCTGAGAGGGTGAATGTCAAATAGTTGGTAAATGTCCCATAGGACAATTACCTCAAACAACATAGAAAATATGGAATGTTTTGGTAAGAGGGAACCAAAGTATGATCATATCTAAAATAATATCATGTTGGGGTTATAATAAATTGGGAAATCCAAATAGCTGCTTAAATATGGAACCTATGTAATGAGTGGTCAAACACTAGGAAGCTAAATCGAACCATAAAGGATCATTCCTAGTCATCATTAAAATTACTACATGTACATAGATCCCATTTCAAGCCCCATCTACTACTTGGATTGTTAAAAAAATTCAAATATACTAAAATTACTAATCAATGGACTGATGGGAAACATTTGAGCCTTCCAGCCCCAAGAGAGAGTTATCTAATATATAGGACAACCCCTTGGATTGATCTGATACCATTCGACCATCATCGACAATTGTTGTTTTGATATAGTGAAGAGAACATGACGCCCAACACGAAAAAAATTAGAATACAATGGAGAAATGAAAAAAATATTACATTAGGATGAACCTGTATATAGGAATCTAGTGTGATAATGGAAATTTCTAAATCTTGAAAGTAATAAGTCACTTCATAACCTCATTATCAGAATTAATATATTATCACAGGTAAGAATTTCATTTTCTAGTGATCATAGATATTTTACTAGAAACAAAAGAGGAACATTAATGAGAACTGGAGGCCATATAAACAAAATAAAGTGTCATATATCAGATAGATAAAATAAAATATTGTCAAAGAAAAGGCATACTCCGATAGTATCATGTGAATCACATGAATCATCAATGACCTTCTTGATTCACAAAGAAGACTTGAATAGATCCTGAATTCTGAAGATGTCATGTGTCACATAAAATTGCAATGAATTGTACATATGCATGACCCCTTTGAAGACTCACAATCATGTGACCTTGACCTGTTCAAATGAGTTGTATGATAGTTAAAGGATCTTGTAATTAACATACTATATCTTACCGAACCATCAAGAAAATTTCATCCCCGTGGCCAAATTTCAAGAAATTATCAATATTTTGTTCCTCGATGATATTAGTAGGAGGGTGGAAAAAATAATTCTTATAGTGCAGTTTTCATGAACTGGGATGATGATGATGTCTCATAGTCAAATATTGTTGGAAGGCCTTGAGAAAATGATATCTCATGTAAGTGGGGAGATAGAGGCATGTAAAAGTAAGAATCTGGTTAATTAAACCATCATCCACACCCATATTTATTGGAAATCTGGTGGAAAACAAAACATCACCCGAAATTCCAAGTGCCACCCAACATAGTGATTCACAATAACATTAAGGACTCGAGTGGTAATTTACATTCCTCTGATCCGTTTCATTTCTCCCATAAGTGATTCTCTTTGGGCGGGGGGGGGGGGGGGTTAATTTTATGCTTCTCGGGAAATGAGCCTTGAATAATTAATAGTGAAAAAAATATGAATATGGTCATCATTTACCCCCACAATGAAAAGGACGAAGAATGTGTCCATGATTTCTCTAATACTGTAAACCCTCAAGATTCATGTGATCACATGACCAGTAATAGTTCATGAAGATGACCATACATAGAATACAACTTACTACAGATCCCATGAAGCACCTCTAAAAATTCTTTCTGATCTTGAAAAGGCACCCCAGACATTCATTGATCATGATGTGGTAGCTAGATAAGCTCCCTCAGGTTACATGGCTTGTCAACTTGGAGAAACATGAAATACTATCCACAAAAACCATGTAAAATAGTTGACAAAATCTAAATGATAGGGATAATCTTGCAATTATAAAACACATTTGACACATCACTAATGTATAGAATGATTTTCCATTATTATATTCATTAAAACTCAAGATATCTAAAATAAATTGTAAAATGAGCAATGTAAATAAAAGGGGAGGAAGTGGGGAACTCTAACAGTCACAAACATCAGGTGGCATGGCCCTGCAAATCAAAAATATGCCGAAAGATTCTAGTGACATGTCTTCATCATCTTATGAATGCCTACTTTCATGACATCTTAATCAGGTGAAGGGCCTTAGGTATGTCAAGGAGACCTCTATCCCCCCCTTTGGCTTCACAAGAAAAAATATAAATAATTGTATGAAAAATGATTGTGCATCTTCATAGGACCATTTGCAGTTGCATGAAACATCACCAAGAGGTAATGTAATTGTCCCGAAAAACACCCAAACAACCTCAAACAATACCTAACCTTTGTAAAATAGAAACATAAAAAAAATAGATGAGGAGGATCCTATCATGGTCATAATACTCAAGATATTCGCCCATGTTGTCCATAGAATGGTTTCACATAGCCCCCGAAAAAGACATCCTTGTCTTCTAAATGGCTCCAAACTAGTCACCTCACATCATGAGAATGCCATTCATCAGACATCCAAATATTGTGAAGGAACCTAGAAATATCATCCTAAAAATATGAAACTCATTAGGTATGTGCACATGATTTAAAAAGACACCATTAATTGGCATTAATCCAACAAAATATGAGTTAATGGAATAGTATTGTGGTCACTAAAATAGGAGACATCCTCAAAGTAACCTCTATCAAGACATCAAGAAGATGCATGACCCTGAATCCCTCCACCAACTCCTTCCTCTATTGATGAAACACACACCAAAGAAAGTGGATAACAAATGGGGTTGTGAGATTTTTAAATCCCCCACCCTAGTCTTAAAGGACATTGTATTTTTTGCGTCCAAACAAACTGGTCTGCCTACGAACTAGATAAGATTTCTCATAGTGGAAGATCTCATGATAGAAGAAGATTCCTTCCAGGTATTATTTTGGAAGCAATCAGAGCAACTATGCAGCATATATAAACACATCTTGTGATCACTCATGGATCATGCAAAGGATATCTAGCTGGACACATGAAAGAGATCCCACATAAGTTCTAATATATGATAGAATAAAATAAGCTAATAAAGAATTAATATAAGTCATTTTCACTATAAAGGCTAGAAAAATGACTAACAAATTAGTGAATTATGTGAAGAACATATACATTGATCCTCATTAGATTCACATGAACCATCCAGGACATTCGACAACAATAGGGAATGTCTCATAAATATCATGATGCTTCTTTGGTATACTATTTGGATCATGAATATTTCTTTGCACATGAAAAGGTAAGTCATAAGAATCCCCCTGGTAATGTCACCCCAGTCTCACGAAGCCATTTAGGATCACCATTAATATCTCATGGTGTCCTCTAGATGTGTGGCTCCACTAATATGTTTCAATTAGTTCATGACAGATGAGTCTCATGGTAAAACTTGATCATTTCAGTCGGATCTTGTGACTTACATGGACATGCCAGTCAACTCTCACAATGTTCTTTCAAAATGTCATCCTGGACATGCAACACCCTTTGATGCATGTTTCATTTACTCTTGTGACTCCCCTAGGCATGTCATTTAGCTTTCTTGATGACAGCAGTTCAAGTCATCTAGATCATGATATTCTCTTTGGACAAGCTTGCTGAGATCATGTGATGGAATCTAAGATCAACCGGGTGGGTCTCCTAATATCCTTTGGATATGTTATCCTTGATCAAACGAAATCCATCATAAATTCCATCCAGGTTAAGAAAAAACCCACTCAGGATGAGAATGGATCATGTAAAGACTTTTGGACATGTCAGGTAGACACTCTCCAACATTCCAAGTAGAAAATCATGGCATGTGGAGTGGTTGATCAACGCATAAAAGATAGGAAAGAAGGCCATGTCAATAGGGAAATGTCAACGTATAATCCCCCATCAACTAAACTACGATGACACTAATTTATTCCATAACCAGGATACATAATATTCTTCTCCAATTCCCAATCTATATTATAAAATCTAAAGGGATGTTCAAGTGTGTATTTTCCACATCTATATATAATTATACTGACCATTTTACATCAATTGTTTCACACAATGACCAAACCTCATGGGAGATTAGGGATTTTCAATGTTCGTATCACTTTCACGGTAAAACTACATAAAATCAATGGAAATTTCAGTGATTATGCCCCGACTAGTGGTATAATTTTATATGATATGCATGCAAGGGAAACATCAATGTGTAATCCCTAGCCCAATTAATTATGATAACAATTATTTATACTACTACTAGGATACATATGATGTATTCTTAAGGCCCGATCACCATATTGAACATCCCAAGGGTTGTCCCTTGTTTCATACATCGATCATGGATCATGTGAGCTTTGGGATTTTAAATGGACATATCATTTTAATCACGAATCTCTATCATCCAGGGAAACCTTAGTGTGTATGCCCTGATTAGTGGCATGATATAATTGCCTCTAGGTAAGGTAATATACCTTGGGTCTAGTTTCAATGGAATGATGGAACTATGAGAACTCTAATTCCTGTAATAACGATGATGTGTAGGGATCCTTCATAATGATCAATCTCAAATGGAAATACACCCTAGTGTAAGTCTTGCTATGTCTCTGACATTTTAACCATTAGGACCTGATCACTCTAATCATATTATTTCTCTACCTCATCCATCAGTGGACTTAGAAAAAAACCCAACTACGATAAAAAAAATTTCTACTATAACCAAGATACAAATGGTCTCTCTTTAAGACTTGATCATTGATATCTAGTGACTAAGATCCATAACATATGTTCTTTTCATATGATGTTAAAATAAAAAAATTTAACAATTTAAGTGGGTTTTGATTCCTACAATAACTAGGATACATAAGATGCCTCATGATGGCTCAATCCCATCAAAATACTACCCGCCTCCATGCATGGTATGAAATTTCAAAGAACCTGGTTATATGAATTCAGAACATAAGAATATTCCCATTACTGGAGATGGAATTAAGAATATCAGATACATAAAAATGGATTCACTAATGGGATCATATTATTCTAATCATAAAAGGGGATAACTTATGATCATTTTTCTTGGGTAACTAGTATCATATATAGATTAAAAATAGGTTATAAAACATATATTAAATATACAAGAGTGTCCTAGAGTATGAAATAAATCATCCCAAATTAATGAGATGAGCCTGACCTCCCATCCTCTCAAATAATGTCTGTTTTTAAGCATAGTTGGGTCTAAAACCCCAATTGACTAGCTACCTTTGGAAAGCTGGAATGTATGCTGTTATCGAGATGGGAAGTATTGGGTGTTTCTAAGTAAGACCAAATTAATGGTAAAACCGATATGATAGATTGGTAAATAAATTGAACCCACCACAATCAAACTATCGGGCTAATCCCATCCACATCATTCTCTGAGAAAATTGTCATTTATATTATGTAATAAATGTAGATAAAATATATGTTATATATTAAATTTTTATAAATCTAAATTATATTATGAATAATTTATCTTATTCATTGTCTTATGCTTGTCAAATATATTACATATGAAGTTTTCCTTGAGGTTTGTGATATTTGGACATAGTGTATCATACATATTGAGTATGAGATATATTTATATTATGTATGGAATGAATCCAATTTTGGGAATTCATATTCAAATTCAACTATTTTTAAAAGAAAAATAAATTGATTGATTTATATTAAAACTTAATGTGTTTTGAATATTTATTCAAGACCAATTATTTTGGTGATTAGTTTAATGGTGTTCAATGATCTGAAATAAAATTGTAAAAAATATAAACTCATTTCTTATTAAAGGATAATATTTTAGAATATTTACTAATTATTCCAAAATTATTATCATTAAATATTATTATGGTAAATATTTTGAGTAACATTTTAATTGTTATTTTTGAATTATTATTACTATTACATTGTGTGTAGAAATTACTGATTCCTATATAAAGGTATCAAAAGATACAAGTGAGGTATTGATGGACCGATACATGATATAAGTGATGATATTTTAAGTGTAAAATTAATTTTAAAGTGGTATTTGTTAAAGGACATTCAATATTGTATGCATAAATTTCATGATCATCATTACCTTACTATTATAGAAATTTTTTCTAAAAGCTAGTTATGATACTACAACTGTTCCACAACATCTAGTATATAATAGTTTTTATGTTTTTTTATTTTATTCTTTTATATACATAATTATGATATATATTTTTATTATTTTATGAATTTCCCATTAAAAATTGACTTTTTATACCTCCAAAAAAAGTTATGTTTTCTAAAAAGGTGGTGAATTTCCTTTAAAATTACGGTAATATCAAGGTTGTGTTTTAACTAGACCTATACTTTTGTTATAGTGAAGTAAATATGCTTCATTTTTCTAGTTTATTATGGAATACCATACATATCAAAGAGTAATGGGGTGTAAATAGTGGATGTATGGTTATTTTTTATCTATATTACTATAGATGATATTGTGTTTATGTATTTCATTTACACTACACTATTTTTAAAAATGGATTTATTTTAAAATTTAAATATAGTATATTAACCCATACATATATAGGATAATTAAAACTCTTATAATCCATTATAATGATGATATGGGGTTGGGTATGAGATATGGGATTGTTATTTATTATAGTTGGACCCCATTTCTTACATTCTTTTTTATTTATTTCATTGGGTTTATATTAAGTATATATATTTCCTGGGGGGCCATTTGACTTCTTGTTTCCATTTTGTTTATTTTTTGGAATGTGATTGATGGTTGAGACCTCTTACATTTCTAGTGTTAAGATTTTGGTTTTGATCAATACTTACCATCATAATTTTGGGTTTTCATTATTAAAAGTTGGTGAGATGACTAATGGACCATGTGGGTATCTAATGATTAAGTTTGGTGGATGTTGTGAGAAGTCATAAGAACAATTTCTAATGAGGTGAGTGAGTTATATATTATCAAGTTGTCCTATATTGGTATGTATGTTATCTATTATAGGTATATGGGTCATATCTTGAGATTGGGTAGTTTTAGTGTGAGTTTTTGGGGGTTTCTAAGTCTTCTAATCTTTCATTCATAAGTATCGATGAATGTTTGTATAATATTTTGTTTTTTATGTATTATTATTTTCTTAGAGGTATAAATTTTGTTTGGGTATAGTTGGTAATTATAGGATGATAGTTTGATAGGGGGTTTATGATAACATTGACCAAAGAAAATTATACATTATTTCCATTTCTACAATTTTTTTACAAACATATCATTTTTTCATTTTATTATCTGTCTAATTTTTTTTATATTTGATTTTGTTACCATTAAATTTTAATATACAAATCATCATATAAAATTATTATTACTTTCATATTTTAAATTTTAGGGGCCCTCTTGGGTTTCTATTTTATATCTTAAGGTAATGTGTATTTCTAATCTATGGATTATTAAAGAATTTTTTTTCATAAATGATAGGTATAACAATTGGGATTTATATATTAGAGAATATTACTCTCATTATTTACTAGTACCTATCCACTACTCAGTTGACTCTGTTGTATAGAGAAGCATACATGAGGTCTAGTGTCATCACAGAGTTAGTTTTCATTCAAGTAGGCTAGGTTTGGGTGTTACAATTACTATGGTAAGAGTCATTTTTCATATATATAGTTGTCTTATAAAATGTTCTATTATAGTTAAGGAAACATTTTTTGTAATTGTGTTTGTTTATAATGACTTTATACCCTTTTATACCATTATGGATGGAAATGAAGACACAATTAAATGAACTTATTTTTAATTTGTCTATTTAAGAATGAAAATAATCATTATATTCATGCAAAACAAAAATTATAGGAATATGGTATTCTATTCCAAATATACTAAGGTGTCGCAAAATCTATATTCATTTAAGTAAATCTATATACAAGGTGATTCGTAGAAATGGAAACCATAGCCTTGAATTATTTGGATACCCTGGATAAAATAATCATACTCCTCACCCTTGTTGAGGTAGTCCTATTCATTGTCTCATATAGTTAATTCTTTCAAGTTGTATCCTTAATGGATTAATGTCTCACCACACCAACAATTTTATAAAAAAATTAATATAGAGGTAAATTAATTTTACTAATTTTTAATATTAATATTGTCATGTTTTATATTGTTCTACTTCTCTAGAAATGTTATTTAGTACTTCAAATTTTCAAAAGATTCATATTTATGTTAACATATATATAAGCATTCTTTTTTTGAGTAATAATATATTTATTCCACAAAATAATATCCATAATAATGTGAATAAACCCTTGATGGTCTACATAAATTAATATGTATTTCCTCTATGAGAGATTATATATGAACATAGATGTATTAAAAACATCCCTCTTACACTTACCCCAAAAATTAATCCTCTGAAAATGTAGGACTAGAATGATAAATTGCTTTTAACAATCCATGATTTTGGACTTAATCTTTGATTTTTGAACATCCAGAGCATAGTATCTTATTCTATAAAAGGATTTTAAATTTATTTGCACGAAAATGAAATTATTGTGATCTTGACAAGGGGTTTAGAATCGAAATCCTATAACCCATTAGTGGTAGATTCATTAATAAAAAATAATGAACAAATAAATATATTTATAAAAACCACCTAGTTCATATAAAAATTAACTTGTTGGAAATGTGTACCTAATAATATAATAATTCTCTTAGGCCTGGGTACAAACCCATCATATTTACTAATTATAATTAATTTTCCCTGAATATGAAGAAATATAAGACCATTAACCCTAAAATTACAATTACTCATAAAACTTAATATAAAATAATAATCATCAATTTATCTCAATTAAAATAAAAAAATTCTCCTAGGATAAATGTGTGATGTTCCAAATAATTTAAATGTTTTCAACATTGTGGAATCGTTAGACCAATGTTGATAATCAATTATGGTAAATAGATTAATTATTATCTTTCCTTAAACCCTTATTTTTATATAGTTAAATAACTAAATGGTTATGAAAATAATATTTTCAATGTTTTTACTTAGTGTGACTAACCACATTCTTATTATGAAAGATATCATTATAGTCATAGATTAATCTGTTTATACCATAAAAATATTATAAATATTTTTGAGATGTAATCATCATTAAACCTTATTTGAATTACCTTTTAGATAATGAAATTCATCCCTATTGATCATAAAATATTGAAACATTCATGAATGAATATGTTTATTACTTTTCTGAAGTATTTTTTAAAATAATAAAAATTCTTATACTATGAATGTTTTGAGAGTTAAAAACTACTTTCATGGTATCTGTACAACATTCACAAAAAAAATTATTTGTATAATATACTCAAATGAATGATATCATTCAATGATTTCACCTCTCGCAGTGCTTCATGTCATCTCATTAACCCATTATTTTTTCTCAGTTAAAAATTATTAATTATATCATCATCGAATATTCATTTATTTCAACAATTTAATTTTATTAAAAAATGAGATTCATGATTTCCTTTGATTATGATTTATTCCATCCCTAATTTTTTCCATATACCATAAAAAACAACATTCTAATATTCATCACTATAAATCATAAATTTCAAACATATTTTATTTAATAAATAAAAATCTATATATTCCAATTTTAAATCTACATAAATTTCAACCAATATTATCGTTCTATTGTTTCTTTGGTTTCATCAGACATATCATATAAATATATATTGATTATATTTAAATGATAATATAGATTATTTTATATAAAAATAGAGACTTTGTTAACCCAAACATAGAAATAATATTTACCTATTTAAACCAACAGTAATTTTAGTCAAATATCTTTATATCATTTCTCCTATAGAATATCCACATCATCACTTTCAAATTTCACATTTAATTATTATGTAAATAATCAATCAACATGAATCACCATTGAAAAAATTATATTTGAATCATTGTGATATTATTATATCATAAAGGGTGATATTTTTCTTAAATAAGGAATAATATAACTCTTGTTTAGTTGGAATAAACTTCCTCACAAAATTTACATTTTAAAAAATGAATATGGTAGGTTTATTCAATTCACATTCACATGGGACATATTACAGATTAATTTGAACCTATTCATAGATAAAAGAAAATTAACCACATGATATTTTAACTACAATACGCTTTAATTTTTCATGTATTTATTTTGAAATAAACATAAATTATTTAATATCATTCTTCACAAACAATATCGAGACTAAATTAACTCTGATTTAGTAATCCTTTAAAAAAATTCATTATATAAATAGGTATAAATATTAATTAACATATTATGATAATTATATAAACATTATTTAAATAATTCAAATTTATTGATAAATTTATAATAAATTTGTACTCGGTTTTCAGTAAAGTCATTTTATGATTCAAAAAATTATTTTCTTCAAAAAATATTTCTGTCAAAATTTTCACATGGAAATTATAATTACATTATATAATTTTTATAAATTAAACATTATAAAAATATAACCACATTTTAAATAATAATTATAATATTATATGTTGGTGAATTATTAGGATTTTTCATGTGAAGGTTTATTTTTATGTGAATAGTGAGAATACCAAATAATGTAAAATTTGAATTTATATTCCTTTAAAAAGTATCATTATATTTTTAATATTATAATAAGGTAACAAAATTATTATTTAATTATTAATAATTTAGTTTTTTACATGTTAAACATAAGTATTCTTTAAATTTTTATAAGTTAATTTTGGGGCTTAAAAACACATTTTTCTAAAAATAATGTCCATACGTGCAAAGTTTTTTTGTTTTAATAAATTAAAATAATATACATTAATTAATTTATTTATTAAAATTTATAGAATATGTATTGAACCAAATAATTTAACTCTAATTTTTTGGGTTTTATAAGGCATTTAACAGAAGTAAACTCAATCTTATGCTTAAAAATGGGGTTTTTTTAAATGAATTTTCATTGTTGATTGCAAGATTATTTAAAATTTAATTTTTCCACATGTATAAATTGAATATATTAAAATTTATTCCATATTTCTAATCAACGTAAATAATATATTTTCATATTTTTAACTTTATTTTTAGTTTCATGAATTGTAAAAGTAGAAAAATTATGTTACCACTTTTATGCTTATAACAGGTTTACCATGGGGTGGGGATTAAACATAGTGATAAGAGTATTAATTCCATATAAACATGTAGAGATATTATTGGTTAAATATATTTTATTATCTTATCATCATTAATTTTTTTTCATGGCCATTAGGATCCACTTTTCTATGAAAGTAACCCTTATATTATTAAAATATTCTAAGTATTTCAATGCATGTCCCTCCCTTCACATATAAAGGGGAACCTTTTCTCCTCCCTTATTAATTTTTTATCCTTATCTATAAAAATACCAACTAAAAATACTTCCCAGATTCATTCAATTAATCAAATATATCTCGGTATTCTATTATTACTGATCATTTAGGGCATAAAATGTAAAACTTAGAAGCTCTCTAAAAAAAGAGGTATAAATTTATCCAAGATATTAAAATATTATATCTCCATAAACCATATAAAATCATATAAAATACATTAAAAAATAACTAAAATTATAAAAATTATGATTAGATTTTATTTTTATTGTGGTATAACCATTTCCCCCTAATTCTCTATCTAACAGGAAATGAATGTATTATTCATGTGTTTGTGTGGACTGGTGCCTCTACATAAGGATACAATTCATTTTACTCCACCATCATTCATGGATAGTTAATATTATGGTATTAGTGCATATATTAGATATTAATTATTTATTAATTAATTTTTAAAGGTGAATTATTAATTACCATTATTTTATTTTTCCCATCGAATAGGGGAAAACACCACTCATATGTAAGTACATACTACTGTCTCCGTGAAGTTATGTAATTAAATTTTGATCAAAACATTATATGAATGTTTATAAAAGTTTATGTATTATTATATATTATAATAATTTCATTAATAAGATTATTTAGATTATGTAACCATGATCAAATTATAAGGGTCATATCTATCGAACCAAAAATTTCATAAAAAATAAAATATTTGACACCAAGAAATAATGGTTTAAATATTTAATTATTGATAAATGGTTGTTAAAATTATATGAGTGGATAATATATGCTATTATATTAATTAATATTAGTTTTTAATACATTTATAAAAAATATCAATTAATTATATGTGATTTTGGATTTCTTATGAAGAAAGTCGGACATAGGTATGTGTTTTAATATTCAATCTCGTTTTTCTAAGATAAATTATACTTAAATTAAAATTGAAGAAATTATATGACCTATATCTCAAAAATTTATTTATTTTATTATCCTATGATAATTTCTTTCGATCATATATTTTCCTTTCAATTTACTCTATTTAATAATTAAAGAGTTGGAAAAAATGTTTTATAGAAAATTTTATTTATTCTTCTTTTTAGGTCAAGAATTTTTTTTCTTCAATTTATATATCTAATTTAATAATTTATTAAGAATATTTTTATCATTAACCAATTATTTTATAAAATAATTTTTCCCATGTAATAATTTTTATAAAAAAATAAAAAAATTCTTTTTTTCCTTTTCCAAATGAGGTACTTTTCAAATTTTACAAAAAATGTGAAATGAATTTTTATTTTAAAATACATATAATGTATGGATTTTCTCAACATCATGAAATATCTTTTATTTTATGGTTCCTTTATAATTTTACATTTTTATTTTCAAGGAACATTTTCCTTAATATCTTCAATATTTTTATATTTTAAATGATTGATTTCAAAATGAAAAGGGTAATTTTACCATTAAGTGTTCCTATAATATTTATAATGAATTTTTATATATAAAGGGATAATATGATGTTTTTTATGATTTACTTGGGAAAGGAACCAATGTTACTATTTATTCATTCCCTGAATGGTTTATGATTATGATCATTATGTATTGATAAAACACATTTTCTTTTCCATGGGTTATGATTTGATGTTATGATAAATGGTTTCATGATATTGTTGTAAAATATGAAGAGATTATGATTTTATTTTTGGAAGGTTATTTGTATACCTCCAATTAATTGGGTAAATATTGGTTTTATATTATTTTAAAAGATACATAATATAGGACCCTAAGATTTCATAGTATGTTATCTTCTTTAAAGAAATTCAATAGCTTGTGCTACACAAAACACCGAGTTTGAGCGCACCTCGAATTACCAAACTAGCCATTCAAAAAGTGGATATGAAAATTATTAAATTAATTTTGAATTTTATATATTCCATATAATTTTAACATCGATATTATGTGTTTCTTAGACATAATATAATAATAAATTCATTTTTTTAGATAATGTATGTATTTTTTCAAAAAATTTAAATTTACCACCTTTTAATGGTGAACCATTTTTGAATCCAATATTTAATAATTTTATATATTCAATTTGACACAATAAACATATTATTGAGAATCAGAACATAAAAATTTAGTTTCGATAAATTTTGTGAGTTTTTTGATAACTTTCATATTTTGGTGAATAGTGAAAAATAATAAATTTTAATTGAAAACAAATTTTTTAATAAAAATAATTTATAGTTTTAAATAATAAGTATAATTGGATTAGAAGTATACTAATTTCATATTTTTACCATTTAATATAATTTTGGTCATTGGAATCAATTTGAATTTGAAATTATACATAAACAAGTGTCAATCTTTTGATCGTTATTGTTTCTTAAAAACACGCTATTTTTTTGACAATGGGAATTAATTTTATATTAATTAATGAAACACCTATGTTTTTAATTTGGTAAAATAAAAATCATTTTAGAATTTAGAATATCAAATATATCTTAGGCTTAATTTCTGGTATTTTTCTGAAAAACATCAATTTTTGATGAATAGTAAAACTACTTAGTAGTAGTTAAAAAACTGAATTTTTCATTTAAAAGAAAATTTACAACTTCTGTGAACTGAATTTCAAAAATCCGAAATACATGGTTTCTATTATTAAGTAAATTTTGGTTCAATAAGATGAAAATAATATTTTGTGAAAAGTAACTTTGGACTTTTATTTACCGCGGTTAAAGGTAAATAGGGTAATTCAAGGTAAAAAAAATATTATAATAATAAAAAACTACCTTAAAACAAGTTCTAACCTTATTTTATTAGTCATGGCCGACCATGGGCATCCTTGGGTCGATTTTGGGACCCCATGGAGCCACTTATGAATGAAAATTCCACTTTATTTTAAATAACTTAAAGTAAAGGCAAAAATGACAAAAACAAATATCTTTTAATAAATCAATTTTTACATGGTGTTATATAAGTCATATTTTGGACTATAAATATTCATTGGAAAGATAAAAGGATTTAATACATCATGGAATTTTTATTATAATATTTAGACATCATATAAATAAAATTATATATGACACAATAATGATGGAATATCCATCTCATTAATAAATGGTTCAAACAAATATGATTTTTAATATTAAAAAAATATCTAAAAACCTGTCCAATTATTATTGGATGATTTTATTTCAACAGTGAGTCATCTTATCGTTGACTTAAATTTGTTTTGGACCTGTAGAAACCTAATATCACTATATAATAATATTATATTCTCACACTTTCCTAAAGAGCCCCTCCCCCCTTATAAAAGAACACCACTTCTAGCCCATTCCACACACCTCTCACACCCCTTGGCTCGTCCAAACCCTACCAAAATAAGAAATAAAGATCCCAATATTCCTCATAAAATCCTTAACTTAGGCAGAAGTCACTTCAAAAAGTCCTTTTGGTTCAAACCAAAAGAAGTTACCAAAATTAAAGGTAAGAGTTTCTATTAAATTCTTTTTTTATTTTAATTATCCAACCCTCTAAACTATTTTTATTCCTTTATTTTATAAAAAAAATAGTATAATAAATATAATAGGATGTTTTTATGATAAATATTCAAACTGTACTTACACACACCTCCATCTAATGGGTGAAGAACATACTGTTTCTGTGGATGGAAAACTAACACGTCACGAAATGATGATTACTCAATTATCTCTTACCGCCTCTCATGGTGGCCATTAAGATGGAACAATATTTATATATTATATTTATTATATTTATGTTTTCTTTTTTTTTCTTCTTCATTTTCCATTTATATCATACCTTTATGGTTCCCATTATTGGTAAAATGTGACATTTTCATTTGAGGATGTGCAGACTACAACCCCCTCAAAGTGATATGACTTGTTAATGACTTCTGTTGGACATATAAAGATGGAGTAACATATATTATATATGATATTATAATGGAATTAAAATATACCTTTTTATCATTATGTTTTAATTCAATTAAAATTGAAAATATAAATGAATGTAGCATTCATGCTTACGTATAGCTTACCGTCTCCATGAACTGTACATTTCATTTCTTATCTCCAAATGTTTTGTACTATTATAAATACATATATATATATATATATATATATATATTTGATATATAATATATAGTTTATATCTAAATCATGTATATCATTCTTTATATAATAAAATTTTTGCCATGTGGACAAATTTTAATTATAAAAAGTTCATTTTTACTCAAGTTACGAACATCTATAAAATATCCAATATGAACTGAAATAATTACCAAATTGTTATAGAAAGGTAATAAGTGATATAAAAGGAATAATAAACTTGAAAAATGTTCTTAATCAACTATAAATTAAATTAAGTTTATTATTCAGGTAGAACAAGGAAAATACAAGACAAGTCATACTTGAGGTAAGGGGTTTCTTATCTCACTTTTAATTCCATGATATTTCCATTGTTCGCCACTTATTTATTGCATGTGGTGTATTGTGTACTACCATTTCATATATATTATCATGATTATTTTTATATTAATTTTATTTTGTGATCCATTTGGTGGTTATTAACTTTTTTTCATATGAATTGATTGATTACAATGTGGTAAGAATTTTTCATCTCACTTCTTATTCCTGTGAGATTCATGCTATATTGCCACTATTTCTTTTTGTGTGGTTTATGTACTGCCTAATTATTGTATTATTTGTGTAATATACTTTATATTATGGGTATTTACATCTTCATTTTATGATACTTATTTCAATGGATGTATGTTTCGTAAGTTACCGAATCGGTAAGGGATTTTCATATTTCAATTTCCACTCATTCGACATTACACATAATTCATTGATTATTTTACTCCATGATTATGTGTGGAGTCACTATTTATTATTTTTGTAGTAATTTACATAACCATTTTTTGGATATACTTTTGAGACACATACTCACTCCATTTATAAATTCTCATGTCATCGACGTGAACTTGATAAGAGTAATTTTATCTCAATCTCTATTCATTGAGTTATACATCCAATTCATTGGTATTGTTTTTATAAGAATATATGTGATTGTACTATGATTTATTTACACTGAATATCCAATCATATTGAGTGTATTTATATTTTTCACACATAATTATTTCATGGATTTATCTTTAACCTAAGTATACTATCTTTAAAAGGGATTTCATCTCAACTTACATTCCATTGAGTCTTCTTTGTTGTTACAAGCCAACACACTTTTGTTTGGTGTATATAATTTACTTTGACATAGTATATCATGAATACCTATATTCTCATTATATTATAATTTTTTTATTACCATAATTATTTTTATTCAAGCATCTCCCATTTGGTTAGGAACTCTAACTAAAATATCAATTTAAATGTTTTAAAATTTTGTTCTTCTAAATCATTCTCTTTAATTTCCATGTTTTTAAAATGATTTTAAGGTTTTATTTATATGGACATTAATGATTTAAAATTAAAATTCCTTTTAAATGTTTCAAAGTGGTATTGGAAACTTTGATACAAAAATCAATTTTAAACGGCTTCGTGATTAATAGTGATACTTTTAAATGTTTTAAAGAAAAAGGGGGATATTTCTCTCAAAGGGTTTTGATGATTATTTTATTCTATGTAAATATCCTTAATTATTCACTATTGAGGTTTATCTATTATAATAAAATATTATATATTTAATTTAATGAGTTATGTTTGACTGTGTATGTGCTATTTTTATACCATTCATGGTTTGTGGTTAAAATATTGACATTTTGTATGCTAGTTTTAGTACAAATTTTTAGATTATGTTTCAACATTTTCATATGCGGAATGAATTGTTCTTAGTAAGTGATGGGTGAAGCCCGATATTGCTCCTAGATGCATCGGTAGGTCTCATGAGATAATTAGACGTGGAATTGGCTGAGGCCTTTCCCAATTTTTGATATATGGTTTTGGCCAAGGCCTTAATCACTTTAGACGTCTTGGCAGAGGCCTTGAAAAAATGTTTCAAAATGTCCGAAATTATTCATTCCAACTTTATGAGATTAGATATTGATATTTCATGTGGTTATTCAGCTAGTAGAATACCCATGACTATGTTTTATTATGGAATTATTTACTCATCTCGTATTCCTACCATAAAGTGTTCATGTTTTTTGTTTGTAAAGGCATGTGTTTTCAATTATTCACCATGCCTAATGTTTATGTTATCTTCCATTTCATTGCTAACTCTTACTGAGTGTTTGAGCTCACCCATTTCTCATGTTTCATTTTCCCAGGATATAATGATGTTATTTATGAGTGACTTGCCGGAATAATCTTAGAATCTAGGATGATTCTAATGGAATAAATTAGTGTTGTTTTTATTTTTATGTTGTAATGTCGGGATTATGTATGTATATTGTTTCCAAGACTACTAAACCGATCTATCCTTTAGGACATGATTCTTTGTAATAATTCCAATGTATTAAAATAATACACCAACTCTTGGATTCTGGGGTCAGGAAATTACACATAAGAGGTCATACCAAGCCTAAAAGAGGTAACACAAGAGGTTACATTATACACAAATAAAGTATACATGTTTTTAGTAAGAGACTTACATGTGATGATCATATTGTTGGGTTTTTTTACATAAAATTTATATGATAATTAGTATACAAAACTTTATAAAATCCCTTTATGTAATTATATTATTTTAAGGATATGATATAGTGGATAAATCTCTTTGATTTTTTATGATTCATCTTCTATTAACTTTCATGATTTGTTCTTTGAATCATGATTTTATGAATGATAGGGTTTGAATTTAAAATATTATGACCATGTCCTCATATATTTATTCTAATGACATGAATTCAAATTATCATTGATTTATATCTTCATTTTTAACCCATACCGTGCATCCGGGATAACCCTTTCTTATATTTCCATTTCCACAGGATATGAAGAATGATTCTAAGTTCTTTTTCTCTAAACAGGGTGATTTTTGTGAAGAAATAATTTGGAGAAAATTTATATAGTTTATGCGTGAGTAGTTTACATATCCGTGTTTCCAAATACAATAAACCATTACGGCTAAAGTATGCATATTAATTTTATTTATTTCATATTCATCTACAATGAAGTAATATTTATGCATGTAATGATTTCATATATATATTAACATGATTAAAAATCAAATAATATGAATTACGAGGTAGTTTGACAAAGTTTATTTTCACTTGAAAAGAAATCCATTAAAGTTTTCTCTAATTTAGGTTTTCTTAATGTAAAATGCATGCTGGGTCATGTTTTTTTCAAGGTAAAACATGTAATGTGAAATGGTCACCCAATATAAGTTTCACGGTTATATTCCTTTATTTATTTTTAATAACATTAAGGATATTAAATATATATCCTACAACCATTTT
This sequence comes from Viscum album, assembly GCA_963277665.1. Taxonomy (NCBI): domain Eukaryota; kingdom Viridiplantae; phylum Streptophyta; class Magnoliopsida; order Santalales; family Viscaceae; genus Viscum; species Viscum album. The sequence goes on along the minus strand of OY728150.1, from coordinate 1,871,599,603 downwards.
TAAAAGTCCAACATATAATATTGATACATTTCCTCCAAAATTCAATGGTTCACTTGGATTAGTCATCTTTTAGAGGGTGATATGATATACTCATCTTCAAATGAGTACCCATCATTTTTTAATCCTATTAAAAATATTTATGTGAATATAGGGTCACTATATAATACAATAGATAAAAAATTAATAAAACATTAGTATTTTCCAATATAAAACATACCCAATTCTTCTACAGATAACATTTTCAAAATGCCTGATAAGTGACACAATTTTTTAATTCAATCCAAAACCACCCATAAATAATCATATTTACATTTAGAAATTAGAAATGTGAATAGATAGATCAATTAAAATATTACCACACTCCCATGTTGGAACAAATAGAGACCCTGGTTTGGCCCTATAAGACTTCAGAATATTTGTTGGAATATTTTAGGATCTAGGAACGGAGACGTCGTGCGATTCAGTGGTCCGGAGTTCCTGGGATTAATTTTCTAAACATATTAAATAAAGTATTAGTACATGGTTGTGTTTTTAAATAAATAATGGATCATATCCTAAATGGAAGGTCATATTATAAATTCAAGGGCACAATTGATTCTAGAACGTGGCGTTTACCCTAGGCACGACATAACTCTTATCGACCTAGGTCATCTGTGGAAAAAAGGCATAGAGGACGTCACTATAAGTAAAATAATTAAGTAAAATTATTTTCTTTTTAATGGTAATATAAATAACTCATGAATGAAGAATTATATTGAAAATTTTAGACTTCTGTTGAGTTTTTAATGTGGGGTTTTCCCTAAGAATGACCTAAGGTTGTTCAGCATTGGGCGTTCAGATGAAGTAGTTGTTAGCAGGTGCATTTAGTTAAAATAAATAATTTTTTAATTCATTTTAAATTAAATGAAATAAAATTATTTATTCTGTATATAATTTGTTATAAAAAATTTCCAGTGTTAGCCAAATAACCCTGGGATTGTTGAGAGGATCTTCTACCCCTTCTCCTTTTTCATATTGAGACCGGACGATGACCGGTTATCAGATCAAGGTAAATCTACATGTGTCTTATGAAATTAATAATCTTCATCATTAGAGGATGTATTCATCCCCAAAAATCTTTCTATAATCAAGTTAAGACATGTCAATTTTGTATTTTATGCCCTTTCAATTAAATGATGAGCAGATCGATTGTTGTTCTTCAATCTGTGCCCTTTTGCAGCCTTTGTTGTGCCCATGTAATGAAATTAATTTGTTGTCAACTGTGTTCTACACCTAGGATCCTTGTTCCTGATCGATTGGCCAAGAAATATTTTCCATAATTCGTTATCTTTTTTTCCTTGAGATTTTCCCCCCATCGTTCTTTGCATTCTTTATTACTAGACCACGAGGTCAAGATTCAACGTTGTTAGGGCGGGTTCAAACACGATCGAACCCACCAGATTTGTTGTCGTAGCATGAACTACATGTGGATAAAAAATTTTGGGATAGATTTATAAACAAGTAGAATGGTGTTTGGTGAATGGATAAGATTGGCACTGTGAATGCATGTTTTTTATCAGAGGTGGTTCTGTATCAGGTTGATAACCCCCATTTTCCCAGTTAGCGTGCAACAATGATGTGTGTTGTGACAAGGTCAGTTTCAAGCTCATGTCATACACATGATCTCATAGAGGGGGATTCTCTATATTGGCATGGTGGTGGTAAGACACAGATCTCTGATGAGGTGGTTGGATGTAGTCAATGTGGTGGAAGTTAATTGTAACACCCCAAGCTTCTACGGTACTCTTCTCATTGAATAATGTGATAGCGTGTGTTGTACGCAACACCGAGTTCTACCACACCATAACCAATCAAACTAGCCGTTATGAATAGTAATACCTCAATTTTGAAATTATATATATTTTATATTTTAAAATGGACTTAATTTTTGGATTTGAAATATCGAATTTAGCCTAAGGTGAAATTTTGGTACTTTTCGGATAACTTTCATATTTTGATGAATAGTGAAAATTACTAAATTTTAATTAAAAAAACTTTTTTAATCAAAATAATTAATAGTGATAAATTGTGAATTTGAGTGGTTTTAAAGTATATTTAGAATATATTTTTACTATTTAATTTAATTTTGGTCATTGGACATAATTTTACAATTAAACCGAACATAAACAAGTGTCAATCTTTTGATAGTTATTATCTCTTAAAAACACACTTTTTGTTTTGACAGCGGGAATTAATTTTAAATTAATTTCTGACACTTCTGTGTTTTGAATTTAGAAAAATGGATCCCATATTTGGAATCAGGATGTTCAAATTGTGTAAATAGGTAACTTTTATTTTTAGACATTTTGAATAATTACTGCGGTAAATATTTTATTTACCATGGTTAAGGGTAAATCCGGTAAATAAGGGTTAAAAAATAATATTATAATAATACTAAATTACCCTAAAACGTGTCTTAACCCTATTGGTTGACACATGGTCGACCATGGGAATCTTTGGGTCGATTTTGGGACCCCATGGATCCACTTGTAAGTGATAATGACACTTTATTTTAATTAAGTTAAAATGAATACAAAAATGACACAAGCATATATCTTTTAGAAAAACAATTTTTACATAGGGTTATATATGTTGGATTTTAGATTATAAATATTAATTAGAAAGATAAAAAGCTTTCCTACATAATGATATTTTATTTATAATTTTTTAGATATTAAATAATTTATTTTATTTATGACACAATGATGATGCAGTAATTACTATAATAGTAAAAAATTAAAAACATTGATATTATAAATACCCAAATAAATATAATATGAACTTTTTAATGAATTAAACTAATTTTCTAGGATACTAGGATATATTAGGATTGATTTAATTGACTTTTTTCTAAGTAATCAATCTGTTATGAGTTTCACAAAAATCAACTATTGAATAGTGTCAAAATTGACATAAAAGAGTTCTTAAAACAAATATTATATTATTAATTGATATTAAATTCCTAAAAATCTAAGGTTCGGCCAAGAGACTTATATCATGATAGTTTCATCATTAATGGACCACTTGGGGTGTCTCTTGGATGTATATAGTAAGTATATTAACCATATTATATAAAATACAAAGAGACATTGTAAAAGTGAAACTAATTAACTTAGAGTTAATACTTAAAGATAAGGTTAATATAAGTACCCAAACCTGTCTAAATTCTATTGGATGAGTTTTTTTCGACCCATACCCACCTTAAACTTTGAATAGTCAACTTTGGATCCATTGGAAACCGAATATGAATTTATTATAAATTAATATTTCTAGCTTTTCCAAAGGTTCCCCTCACCCCTCTTATAAAAGGGCACTCCTCCTTCTCATTTCTTCACATGCTCAAAGCCTTTTGGTTCGGCCAAACTCTGCCCAAATACTCTCCCAACTCCCCTCACTACAACCTAGTGGCCTTAGTTTGATCAGGAAGCCAACCTAAGGATCCCTTTTGATCACATCAAAAGGAAGAACCCAAAGAAGAGGTAATGTTTTCACCACCCCTTTTCAAGTTCATTTCTTCATCCACTTCTTCTTCCTTTGTTTTTACCATTGTAAAATAATAACTCCAGTATCATATATATACTGTGATGTTATTATAAATATGGTACAACCATATTCAGTATTCTATCCACCCTTTGAATAACATGTCACCATACGTGCGTACGTACGGCTTACCGTCTCCACGTCGTGGTGTAATTGTTATTCAATTTAATATTATTTGGATGGGTATAATAATGATGTGTAACTCATGTAAATAATAAATATAACATGTTAATGATTATTTATATATTATATACCATCCATTTATATATTATTTTAATATCAAAAGAATGATATTGTCGCTCGTGCGTACGTACGGACTACCGTCTCCACGAACGCGATGAGATTCATTCTCCATCGTAACCATTAAAGTATAATTATCATTTTATGATTTAAAAATGATGTTTAAGGACTTGATATCATTCTGGATATGAATAATATACAACCTATCCTTTACAAACATGTCTTATGTAACAAAACATATGAAAGAAAACAAGTAAGTTAACACCCGAAACAACGATAATACTAAGATATTATTATCAAATCAATATTAAAAGATCATATATCATATAATATTAATGAATATGATTCTTGTATAATTTAATAACAATTATTTCACCATTATACAGGAGGTTAAACTACCCCAACAAAGGAAAAGTACAAGGTAAGGGTTATTTCACAATCTCTTCATTATCTGAGATTGTTTATATGTAATAATCTACTGGGATATCATTATCATCCACATCCATGTTTCTTCAAAATGTATTTCAAAACATTTTTATTATTTACAAGAATATGGGTTAAAGTCATTTATACCCTTGTTTTACTTTTTATAAGAAGAATCTTTCCGTCGTTTTCAAAACAAGGTCCTTTTAACCTTTTCGACAGAATTAAGGTAAGAATGTTTTTTTTAACTTATACGGCGAGTGCTGTTATTTTCTGCCGTTATAAAATCTTCAATGTTTTCCTTACAAGCTTATAAGAATATTTTCAAGAAAATGTATTATTTTATATGGCTCTTAAATGATTTCAAAAATAGAAAGAGGTATTTCTCTAAAAAGTGTTTTGATTTCATCTATGTCAACATCCTTTGATGGATTTTACGCTTATTTGAAGTTGATTTATTATGATACAAAACTTATATATTGTATTGAAGGTTTTGTGATATGTTTGACTGTGGATGTGCTATTTTTATACCATTCATATTTTATGGTGAAATTATTGACATTTCGTATGCTAGTTTTAATACGAATGTTTATGTTATGTTTAAACCTTTTCATATGGGAATGCATTGGACTTAATATGTGATGGGTGGAGTCCGCTATAGCTCCTCGATGCATTGGTAGGTCTCATGAGACAAACTAGTGTCTTGGCACAAAGCCTTGGCAAAATCTTATTTGTAGTCTTTGCACGAGGCCTTGGCTATGTGGTTAGGATAGTCTAGCATTATGCATTCCATCATTATGAAAGTGGTTAGTGATTCTGCATGTGATTATTCGATTAGTAGAATATCAATGTGAATGAGTAAATGGAATTATTTCATTTTATTTATGCCATACAAAGTTGAAAGTTCAAGTTTGAAAGGATTTTGTTTTAGTTATACATTGCCTTAAATGTTTATTCTTATTTATGAAAGTTTCCACTATATTGTTATCCTTACTTGGAATTTGAGCTCACCCCTTTTCTATGTTTTATTTTTCCCAGTAAGCGAAGAAGTAAATTATGAATGACCTGCAGGGATATTATGTGGGGATATGAGTGTGAATTATGGAGACATTATGTTGTTGTAGTAGTTTTTCATTTTATGATGTAATGTAAAACTTATGAATATATCTAGTGTTTCCAATGCTACTAAACCAATCGGTATTTTGATATTTGATCTTTATTGTGATCATGCCAATGTTATGTAATAACGCACTGACTCTGGGTAACTAGGGTCGGGGAGTTACAGTTGGTATCAGAGGAAGTTTAGTACAAACCTTGGAAACTAGATTTAGATAAACTCTGATTAGAGCACGTAGACCTAAGATGAACATTGAGGATTAGTATAGAAGAACTTCCTAGAATTTTGGTATTGTAGAGATTTTGTGAGTTTTCCGAGCAATATATCCCTGTCTGGATACGAGCAGGTAGAGGTGGCTCTGGCACAGATGTACCTAGGGGTAAAACCCAAAAACACCGCTTTGAGCTAGACTCGAACGGGAACTGGTGCACGACAACGGGCCTTGCTGCACTCTTGGTTATGACACTCCCGGGGGATATGCTTAGGATAACTCTCATTTTCTTTATAAATCATTATGAAGGGTTTATGAGTATATAATTCCTCAAAGAAAACATTTTTATGATTATGGATTATATCCATAAATAGTTCAATTTATGTTAAGTGTTTTATAAGTATGGGATTATGTATTTTGATTCATAAACTGATCTAGTTTATGCCATTGTTTAGAAATGGCTCCTAGTGGAAGAAATGGAAACCGTATCAATGCACGCACTCCATGTAGGGATTTCCCTCCAGCTCAAGATAATTATAGTGGGGCTGGTGATGCAACTGGTGCTGATCAGCTAATCACCATACTCGGACTACTTACTCAGGTTATGAATAATAACCTTACCCGTATGGAGCACCCTGATCCACAGTGTGGAGGATCAATGTTAGACCGATTCATGAGGCAACAACCACCAACGTTCAATGGGAGTACAAATCCCTTAGTAGCCGAGCAGTGGATAAATTCCCTAGAGAAAATATTTCAGGCTTTGGGGAGCAGTGAAAGGGAAAAAGTTATCATGGCAGTTTACCACCTCACTGGAGATGCTGATCAATGGTGGTCATTGATTCAAAACATGAAGGAAGATGATGAAGTATCAAATATGGAATGGAGGGAGTTCAAAGATCTGTTTTTAGAAAAATACTTTCCTCGCGACCATCGAGCAGATATGGAAAGTCAATTTCTTTGTTTGAGACAGAAGGAGGATGACAATGTCACAAAGTATGAGGCTAACTTTACAAGGTATTCTGGTGATTATATACGCCACCCAAGAAATAAGATTGATCGTTTCTTTGATGGGTTAAAACCATTTCTCCGTCGAGAATTAGTCTCACAATCCTTTTCATCGTACGAAGACACTGTCTCATGTGCTATCAAGACCGAAAAAGAATTCTCTAAGTCCTATGACTTTAAAGCAAAGTAAGAGAAGAAGAGACCTGCTGATCAATCTGGGAATGGAAATAAGGGGAAGAAGGGAAAGGTTGAATATCCATCTTGTGGTAAATGCGGGAAGAAACATCCTGGTACTTGCTTGAAGGGAATGGGAGTCTGTTACAAGTGTGGTGAAAAGGCCACCAAGCTCGTGATTGCAAGGGGAAGAAGGAAGCTACCAACGTTCAGTGCTACAACTGCAGGGAGATGGGGCATTATGAAAATGCATGTACTAAGCATCAGGAGAACTTACCTCAGAAAAGGCCAAGGGATCAAGGCCAGGCTTATGCTATCACTACTGTTGAGGTAGAAGCTCCGAAAGACGTGGTGGCAGGTAATTTAATGGTTTCCTCAAGTTTAGCAAATGCATTATTTGATTCTGGATCATCGCATTGTTTCATATCTTCCCAGTTTGCTAAGAAAATTAGATATTTACAATTTGATTTAATAAGGGAGTTGTCAGTTAAAACTACTAAGGGAAGTATCATTGTAACAATGTTTTGTGAATCAGTCCCCATTAGAGCACATAAATGTTCGTTATCTACTGATCTCATCGTCATACCTATGATTGAGTTTGATATAATCCTCCGTATGGATTGGCTTTCGGACTATGATGCGAATATTTATTGTAAGAAGAAAGCGGTTACGATTCTTGATGATAATGATAAGGAACACCTTATTTTTAGAGCAGAATCGTCACCACCTAATTCTTATTTAGATCCACCCCCAGTAGCTCAAATTAATTCAATTATTGGGGAGGAAGAGAATTAAATAACTGTCGGTGAGGAAAGGAATGTTAAAATTGAGGATGTACCTGTTGTGAAAGAAGTTATAGATGTATTTCCGGAAGATTTACCTGGACATCCTCCAGAATGAGAAGTTGAGTTTTCCATTGATTTGATTCCTGGATCAAGGCCTATATCGAAGACCCCTTATAGAATGCCCACTATAGAATTAGTCGAACAAAAGAAACAACTAGAGGAATTGAGTAATAAGGGATTTATTCTCCCTAGTGTTTCTCCATGGGGATCCCCTGTTCTTTTTGTTAAAAAGAAAGATGGATCTATGAGGTTATGTATCGACTACAGGGAGATCAATGCTATAAAGATAAAGAACAAGTATCCCCTACCTCGTATTGATGATTTATTTGACCAACTGCATGGAGCTCAATACTTTTCAAAGATTGACCTTCGATCTGGATACCATTAGTTGTGTGTGAAGAAGGAATACATTCCAAAAACAGCATTTCTAACCAAGTACGGGCATTATGAGTTTACTGTAATGCCGTTTGGATTGACTAATGCACCCTCTGTATTCATGGATCTGATGAATAGAGTTTCAAAGGAGTATCTCGATGAATTTGTGGTGGTATTTATTGATGATATCTTGGTATACTCTAAAACCTACGAAGATCATGAAAATCACTTGCACATTATCTTAAAGACTCTGAGGAGGCATGAATTATATGGAAAGTTTAGCAAGTGTGAATTCTGGCTTCAGGAGATTTCTTTTCTTGGCCATATTGTCTCTAAATATGGAATCTCTGTTGATCCTTCTAAGAGCAAGGCAATCCAAGAATGGCCAGCACCTACGAGTATAACTGAGGTACGTAGTTCTATTGGTTTGGCAGGTTATTATCGACGTTTCGTCCAGAATTTTTCCCGATTGGCTAACCCATTAACGAAGCTCACACGTAAAGGGGTTAAATTTTTTGGACAAAAGAGTGTGAAGAATGTTTCGATGAACTGAAGAGAAGATTAGTCAATGCTCCTATATTGACTCTACCATCGGGGAATGATGGGTTCGTTATTTATAGTGATGCATCAAAGAAAGGACTTGGCTGTGTCCTTATGCAGAATGATAGAGTTAGTGCCTATGCATCACGACAGTTGAAAATTCATGAACAAAACTATCCTACTCATGATCTTGAGTTAGCAGCTGTGATCTTTGCTTTGAAGATATGGAGGCACTACCTCTATGGTGAAAAATGTGAGATTTATACTGATCACAAGAGTTTGAAGTATATTTTCTCACAAAAAGAACTCAACATGAGGCAAAGGAGATGGCTTGAATTACTCAAGGATTATGATTGCACGATACACTACCACCCGGGGAAAGCCAACAAGGTGGCAGATGCTTTGAGAAGAAAAGACCATGGAGTTTTGAACATGATGAGAATTGAAAGGGATCCAATTTTCATGGATCTAGTGAATATGGACATGGGAATAACCAGTGAAGGTGAAACATCAATGATTTTTCAAATGGTTTCCAAACCATCATTACAAGAAAGGATTAAGAGTTCTCAGACCGATGATGAAGAATTTTAGAAGAAGATTAAAGCTGTGAATGATGGGAGATTGAGAGACTTTGTGTATGAAGATGGAATTTTGAAATTCGGGAAGAGACTTTGTGTTCCCGATTTACCTGATCTAAAAAGGGAATTTCTGGATGATGCTCATAGTTCCAATTTCTCTATACACCCTGGGAGCACCAAAATGTATAGAGATTTGAAGGAACATTTTTGGTGGGACAACATGAAGAGGGAGATTGCTGATTTTGTGTCAAGATGTATGGTTTTTCAACAAGTGAAAGCTGGAAGGCAACAGCTTGGAGGAGTCATGCAACCTCTTCCCATACTGGAGTGGAAATGGGACAATATGATGATGGGCTTTGTCATGGGGCTACCAAAGACTCCTAGAAGGAACGATGCAATATGGGTTATTGTTGATCGTATTACCAAGTCAGAACATTTTCTTTCTATAAGAGAATATCTACCCCTGGAACGTCTAGCAAGACTATATATTAATGAAGTTGTGAGACTTCACGGAGTACCCTTATCGATTGTTTCTGATCGTGATCCCCGTTTTACTTCATGATTTTGGAAAAGTCTTCAGAAATCCCTGGATACTGAACATCATTTGAGCACTTCTTACCACCCTCAGACAGACGGAAAATCAGAACAGACTATTCAGACCTTAGAAGACATGTTTAGATCTTGCTCACTTGATTTTTAGGGTATGTGGGATCAATATTTACCACTGGTAGAATTTTCCTATAACAATAGCTTCCATTCGAGTATTCAGATGGCACCATATGAAGCGTTATATGGAAAGAGATGTCATACACCAACCTGTTGGGATGACGTTGGTGAAAGAAAACTTGTAGGCCCAGAACTGGTGAAGGAAACGGTGGAAAAGGTGAAAGTAATCCAAAATCACATCAAAGCAGCTCAAAGTAGGCAGAAGAGCTATGCCGATAATCGAAGGAAGGATTTGGGATTTCAAGTCGGTGATCATATTTTCCTGAAGGTATCTCTGTGGAAGGGAGTCATACGTTTTGGTAAGAAAGGTAAATTGAGTCCCAGGTACATCAGACCTTTCGAAATTCTAGAACGAATTGGGGTTGTAGCTTACCGATTGGCAATGCCGCCAAGTCTCTCCAAAGTTCACGATGTGTTCCACGTATCTCTGTTGAGGAAATACATGCCTGACCCAACGCATGTACTCACCTATGAAGAATTAGAACCGGAACCCGATCTGTCTTATTGTGAAGAACCCGTCAAGATTCTTGATATGAGAGAACAAGTGCTGAGAAACCGGACGACGCGTCTGGTAAAAGTTTTGTGGAGAAACCATAAGATGGAAGAGGCAACGTGGGAACCCGAGGAACGTATGATGAAGAACCACCTGAGTCTTTTCATGCGGTAGTATTCTAGAAATTTTTAGGACGAAATTATTTGAAGGAGGGGATAATGTAACACCCCAAGCTTCTAGGGTACGCTTCTCATTGAATAATGTGATAGCGTGTGTTGTACGCAACACCGAGTTCTAACACACCATAACAAATCAGACTAGCCGTTATGAATAGTAATACCTAAATTTTGAAATTATATATATTTTATATTTTAAAATGGACTTCATTTTTGGATTCGGAATATCGAATTTAGCCTAAGGTGAAATTTTGGTACTTTTCGGATAACTTTCATATTTTGATGTATAGTGAAAATTACTAAATTTTAATTAAAAACAACTTTTTTAATAAAAATATTTAATAGTGATAAATTGTGAATTTGAGTGGTTTTAAAGTATATTTAGAATATATTTTTACCATTTAATATAATTTTGGTCATTGGACATAATTTTACAATTAAACCGAACATAAACAAGTGTCAATCTTTTGATAGTTATTATCTCTTAAAAACACGCTTTTTGTTTTGACAGCGGGAATTAATTTTAAATTAATTTCTGCCACTTCTGTGTTTTGAATTTAGAAAAATTGATTCCATATTTGGAATCAGGATGTTCAAATTGTGTAAATAGGTAACTTTTATTTTTAGACATTTTGAATAATTACTGCGGTAAATATTTTATTTACCATGGTTAAGGGTAAATCCGGTAAATAAGGGTTAAAAAATAATACTATAATAATACTAAATTACCCTAAAACGTGTCTTAACCCTATTGGTTGATACATGGTCGGCCATGGGCATCTTTGGGTCGATTTTGGGACCCCATGGATCCACTTGTAAGTGATAATGACAATTTATTTTAATTAAGTTAAAATGAATACAAAAATGACACAAGCATATATCTTTTACCAAAACAATTGTTACATAGGGTTATATATGTTGGATTTTAGATTATAAATATTCATTAGAAAGATAAAAATCTTTACTACATAATGATATTTTATTTATGACACAATGATGATGCAGTAATTACTATAATAGTGAAAAATTAAAATAATTGATATTATAAATACCCAAATAAATATAATATGAAACTTTTAATGAATTAAACTAATTTTCTAGGATAATATGATATATTAGGATTTATTTAATTGACCTTTTTAGAAGTAATCAATCTGTTATGAGTTTCACAAAAATCAACTATTGAATAGTGTCAAAATTGATATAAAAGAGTTCTTAAAACAAATATTATATTATTAATTGATATTAAATTCCTAAAAATTTATGGTTCGGCCAAGAGACTTATACCATTATAGTTTCATCATTAATAGACCACTTGGGGGTCTCTTGGATGTATATAGTAAGTGTATTAACCATATTATATAAAAATACAAAGAGACATTGTAAAAGTGAAACTAATTAACTTAGAGTTAATACTTAAAGATAAGGTTAATATAAGTACCCAAACCTGTCTGAATTCTATTGGATGAGTTGTTTTCGACCCATCCCCACCTTAACCTTTGAATAGTAAACTTTGGAGCCATTGGAAACCGAATATGAATTTATTATAAATTAATATTTCTAGCTTTTCCAAAGGTGCCCCTCACCCCTCTTATAAAAGGGCACTCCTCCTTCTCATTTCTTCACACCCTCAAAGCCTTTCGGTTCGGCCAAAATCTGCCCAAATACTCTCCCAACTCCCCTCAATACAACCTATAGGCCTTAGTTTGATCAGGAAGCCAACCTAAGGATCCCTTTCGATCACATCAAAAGGAAGAACCCGAAGAAGAGGTAATGTTTTCACCACCCCTTTTCAAGTTCATTTCTTCTTCCACTTCTTCTTCCTTTGTTGTTACCATTGTAAAATAATTACTCCAGTATCATATATATATTGTGATGTTATTATAAATATGGTACAACCATATTCAGTATTCTATCCACCCTTTGAATAACATGTCACCATACGTGCGTACGTACGGCTTACCGTCTCCACGTCGTGGTGTAATTGTTATTCAATTTAATATTATTTGGATGGGTATAATAATGATGTGTAACTCATGTAAATAATAAATATAACATGTTAATGATTCTGTATATATTATATACCATCCATTTATATATTATTTTAATATCAAAAGAATGATATTGTCACTCGTGCGTACGTACGGACTACCGTCTCCACGAACGCGATGAGATTCATTCTCCATCGTAACCATTAAAGTATAATTATCATTTGATGATTTAAAAATGATGTTTAAGGACTTGATATCATTCTGGATATGAATAATATACAACCTATCCTTTACAAACATGTCTTACGTAACAAAACATATGAAATAAAACAAGTAAGTTAACACCCGAAACAACGATAATACTAAGATATTATTATCAAATCAATATTTAAAGATCATATATGATATCATATTAATGTATATGATTATTGTATAATTTAATAACAATTATTTCACCATTATACATGAGGTTAACCTACCCCAACAAAGGAAAAGTACAAGGTAAGTGTTATTTCACAATCTCTTCATTATCTGAAGTTGTTTATATGTAATAATCTACTGGGATCTCTTTATCATCCACATCCATGTTTCTTCAAAATGTATTTCAAAACATTTTTATTATTTACAAGAATATGGGTTAAAGTCATTTATACCCTTGTTTGACTTTTTATAAGAGGAATATTTCCGTCGTTTTCAAAACAAGGTCCTTTTAACCTTTTTGACAGAATTAAGGTAAGAATGTTTTTTTTAACTTATACGGCGAGTGCGGTTATTTTCTGCCGTTATAAAATCTTCAAATTTTTCCTTACAATCTTATAAGAATATTTTCAAGAAAATGTTTTATTTTATATGGCTCTTAAATGATTTCAAAAATAGAAAGAGATATTTCTCTAAAAAGTGTTTTGATTTCATCTATGTCAACATCCTTTGATGGAGTTTACGCTTATTTGAAATTGATTTATTATGATACAAAACATCTATATTGTATTGAAGGTTTTCTGATATGTTTGACTGTGGATGTGCTATTTTTATACCATTCATAGTTTATGGTGAAATTATTGACATTTCGTATGCTAGTTTTAATACGAATGTTTATGTTATGTTTAAACATTTTCATATGGGAATGCATTAGACTTAATATGTGACGGGTGGAGCCCGCTATAGCTCCTCGATGGATCGGTAGGTCTCATGAGACAAACTAGTGTCTTGGCACAAGGCCTTGGCAAAATCTTATTTGTAGTCTTGGCACGAGGCCTTGGCTATGTGGTTATGATAGTCTGGCATTAGGCATTCCATCATTATGAAAGTGGTTAGTGATTTTGCATGTGATTATTCGATTAGTAGAATATCCATGTGAATGAGTAAATGGCATTATTTCATTTTATTTATGCCATACAAAGTTGAAAGTTCAAGTTTGAAAGGCTTTTGTTTTAGTTATATGTTGCCTTAAATTTTTATTCTTATTTATGAATGTTTCCACTATATTGTTATCCTTATTGGTCATTTGAGCTCACCCCTTTTCTATGTTTTATTTTTCCCAAGAAGTGAAGAAGTAAATTATGAATGACCTGCAGGGATATTATGTGGGTATATGAGTGTTAATTATGGAGACATTATGTTGTTGTAGTAGTTTTTCATTTTATGATGTAATGTAAAACTTATGAATATATCTAGTGTTTCCAAGGCTACTAAACCAATCGGTATTTCGAGATTTGATCTTTCTTATGATCATGCCAATGTTATGTAATAATGCACCGACTCTGGGTAACTAGGGTCGGGGCGTTACATTAATAATAATAATAATAATAATAATAATAATAATTGAAATAGTAATAATAATAATTAAAATAATAATGACAACGGTGATGCATTAATAATATTAAATATTAGTTTTTTGTTATTATTATGTTAAATAATTATAATAATGGTGATATTAATTTTGATAAAGGGTTGTCTGTAAAATAAAATAATAATAATAATAATAGAAAAATGTGAAGGAGACCTCTAGCATGAAAAAGGTTTATGTGGCTCAATAAACAATTTTTTTATGATAATAATAATAATAATTTTATTATTATTATTATTATTTGTTCATGGAAGGGATAATGTATGCATGGGGTTACACTTGGTTAAGAGTGGGGAGGGGAATCGTGAATCCCCATGGTCTAAATTAATATTAATAATATTACTGTTATAAAATTATAATATTTTCTTTATAGGGTCTAATTAATATAATGATAGTTTTATATGGTATCTGATTGATGAACCATTAGTGACATCGTCTCCCTAGAATTGAGATGATCTATTCAAGACTAGTGATGTATACCTTTTTCATAATTGTTCATCGAGTAAATGAAACACCCAATAATAATAAAAATTATTATTATATTGGGATATTGTATCTGACATATCCCCCTCATAAGGTGTCAGAATGAAGAACCATATACAATACTACAACCCTAAAATTAAGGTCTATGTTTCATGAAAAAATTCATGTATTTTATTCAGACTCATGGTTCAGGCCCCTGAAGCACCGTTCGAGTGCAATGCGTTGAAATGTAATTTTTTACCAGGTGTCCTATTTAGCCATGTGAATAGTATTCCTCAAGAATTTCTCCATAAGGATCACATTACTATGATCCATTTATCCATATAGAGATGTTTTAAGAGTAATATTAATGATATAATGTTTTACCCTTCAGATCAATGGTGAGCCTCATGCGTTAATTAGACAATTAGTTGAGACATGTTGTGTAATACCTCTGAACACCATATAGTACTACATATCCATCATGTTGTGTGATAGAGAGGACATTGTTAGGAATTTTATCAGAACCACAAAACATGTAGGTCCCCAAAATGACATGTACCTCTTTTTTAGTAAACCTCTATGTTCAGCATCTCCTTTTTTTGAACATGCATTTTGAACCACTAGTAGACTATCTAGAGTGATTTTCCCTATAGAACATGATAATTCCCTTAGAAGAATCTTTTGAGATATGATGAGAAATGATTTGGGATTTACATGAACTGAGATGACACATGATGATGTAAGTAATCATAAAAAATCACCCGATAAGTACCAGGCATACCCACCAGGTAGGCTTGGTAGGGGAACTCCATAATGGTTGTTCTAGGTGTACCCTCTACATGGATGGGAAAGTGTAATTTACCTATGGTAGGTATTGGATCACCATAAAACTGGTCTTGGTAGTGGAATTTTCTATTGGTAGTTTTGGGATTACTCTCTAGTAGGAATGGGTAGTGGCATCCCTTGATGATCTTTCCCAGTTACCCTCCAATAGGACTAGATTGTGGAGTTCCTCAACATTCTGAGCTTACCCTCCAACTGTTATGGATATTGGCATTCCCTAATGGAATATTCTAGGAATGACCCTCTTATTTGTATGGGCAATGGAATTTCCCTAACTACTCATAGGGTTTACGCTCTAGTAGGACAGGGAAGTGGCGTTCCCTAGTGACCTTCATGAGAAGTACCCTCCAGTAGGACTATGTAGTGGTGTTCCTTAGTGACTACAAGAGTAGTACACTCCTATCATACCTGGGCACAAGATACTTTCCTAAACCAAGTGGCCCCAAGACTATGTGGTACAATGACGAGGCATGGTTTGATAAACCATTGTTCTCATGAGATAGAGGGACGATTTACCCACTGAGATGCATCCCTCTGATGTGACTTAAAATCATGGGGAAGAGTCAGTCCCACCCAATGTGGATAGTATTAAGGTGTTTTGATTGATTAAATTTTTCATTCGTTCCATGGGCAGACACATGCGGTGTTAGGAATCATTCTAGGATTTTACCTAGGAACTGTTTGCAACTCATCATCTTTGGATGAGCTGTGAGATATAGGTCACCTTACTCTTTAATTTGGGCTTCTTTTACTGAGAATATTTATAAATATATATATCCTAATTCATTACCCACTCCTTGTTTATAGTTAATCTCCTTCCAACAGAGTTTAATATGCACGGAGTATTCCATATGCTTTTATTTTTTAGCATCTCGTGGTTGTATGAGTCCACTCTACCACTATAGGTATAAAAGACTCAATGATAAGTTCATCTTCTCACTATTTTGAGATCCTAGTTCTTGTATGAGTTCACATTAAATCTCTAATTACGTTGAGCCATACTCTCTTACTATACCTTTTTCTATCTACTGATTTCCCCTTCAACTATATCCCTTAATGCTCCCCCATTACCCTTTTCAGTACATTCTTATATGTATTTATATACTCACTGGTATTCGGGCTTCACCCATCATGTGTCGTGTCTTTTACAGATGGAAAACAGGTCGATTGTGATCTTGGAGGATCTTAGGGATACACAGTGCTTGGACTACGTATGGTGGTCATATCTTGGGAAACAAGATCTGGGTTCTCTCACCTGTTTACTATTTTATAGTTTTTTTACGTTGGGACATATTTCTAGTTTAGGCATGTATTTTGTTCCCATTATATTTTCAGTACACACAATTTCACTTCATTCTATTTAGTGGTCCATGAATATTTGGAATATTTATATCTGTGTGGAATTCATCATTTCATTCCCGCTTCAATTTTTCATTGAGTTGGTTGTGTGTATGTGTACATGTTTTTAGTAAAAGTAACCTATGAGTTTACTGCACCTTCATCACTTATCATGACCCCCTGTCCTATGAAGGTGGGATTGGGGTAGTTGTGGCTTAAGCCCCAGCATAGTTCGGGTCATGTGAGATTGGTATCAGAGGTGGTTCAACCCTTGGTATGTTTCTTGGACATTTCCCTATAAAGGTTTTTAGTAGGGTTTTGGTCAAAAATTTAAAAGTGTATCATGTTTGGATCTCAAGCCAGGGAGACTATTGATGGTGTGGAGGCTGATGTATCCATTCACCAGGACCTTGACGACCTACTTGTCGACTCAGCATGTCGGGAAATTTGTGGCATGGATAAATGGAACACATATCATATAGGATTGAGTCTTTTACTATCCTTATTGTGTCATCTCCACATTATTATTGATATATATTTATATGCTCCTCTGACTACAGTACTCTTTGATAACATTCTGGATGCCTCTGCGACGCCAGCCCAACAATATTCTAGCTATGGGTTGTTGTGACAACCCTATAATAGAAGAGGCCTTAGTTAAAGGATCATATCCTTACCCATTCCTATTGTTGAATAGGTGGGAGAACCTCAACCAATTGAGCTTCATATTTTCCCAATCGTGTAGGTTGATAACACTCTAAAAGTTCCAGTATCAGAGACCGATGTGGTTCCGCGACGAGTCAGATCTTCAAGTAGTAGAGGATTGGAAATAGTAGGTGTTTTGAATTATTAAAATTATCTAGAAATCAATATATTAGATGTTTTATTTGGTATCTAATCATTTCCAAATAGTATCTAGGGTGTTGGTGGTTCATTTTAACCTAGAAACATGATGTGTATACCCTCTCATGGGATGAATTCAAGCAGTTGTTTCATGAAGAGTAGTACTCCTCCATCTTATGTTCCATTTGAATTTTGGAGTTTATAGAGCTTCATAATGGATGAATGATAGTGGGTGAGTACATGGTTAGGTTCATAGACCTGACATGCTACTCTCTCAACATGATCAGAGATGGATACTTCCAAGCATGATGTTTTGATAAGGCTCTCCATAGAGAGATCAGATATAGAATAGTTCCTTCATGTATCCACACTTATATAGGGTTTCTTGAATGGTAACTTTTGAAAGATATATTTTCTATAATAAGGATGAACATTAGATGGAGTTCAAATTGGGAATGACAGTGCAGAGTCATTTACCCAGCTGGCAGGTGCTTGGGATCTTAGAAAATGAGACCCTTCTGTAAGCAGACTCAGTGATGTGGTCTTATAGTGAAAGGGTAGCGTAGAGAACCAACAAAACATGAGGAGTTATACTATTATTCTTGTTATGGGTGATGTCACGTGGAATGAGACTGCCTTACCAAATGAGCTGATCATCCCAGGAGGATAGTGGATGGAATGCCACGACATAGACAGTGACGTGATTAGGGATGTCCCAGGTGAGGACAAGGTGGTCCCTACGGAGGCAGATTAGAAAGATTAGTAGGAGCTATGGGTGGTTTATGTAACTATTAGATCCTTCAACAACCACCATACATACCAAAATAGGCTTAAGGAGCTAGAATATGGGGCCAAAGACAACTGCATGATTTGATGTTTATGATCCCCCAACACAAGATAAGATAAGTGGTATGCACTGTGTCACTTCTACATTATCATGTATTAATTTTTAGACACATTTTATAGTACTCTTTTCTTCTTATTTCACTACTTGTAAAATAGGGTGACACCAGGTGTTGATGTAGCCATGTGTTGGTGTTGTTTGATATAGACATGAATGGATGAAGAGGATGACTTCTTTCCCCACTGAGATGTGTTTATATGATGCAAGAATAACCGTGAGTGTGAGTCACTGCTACCCAAATTGGATAGTATCTAAGTGTAGAAGATGAGTAACTATTGATTGTGTGTTCATGGATAGTATGTGAGATGGAGTGTCGGAGTAGGACCTAAAATATCTAGTGGAGTTTATCTTCATGACACTTTTTTCATAGGATTCCACTAGTCGGTGTGGCAGAGTTTCTAGGTTGGGGTTACTCTCCTTCCAAGAGGGGTGAAGATGAATGAGTTATGTGATGTTATTTTTGTTTCTAGATTCCCGTGTTTGGATTATTCCACTCACCTGTAGTTTTCATTGGTACTCTTGTGTGCTCTGCATCAACATTGATACAGTGGATGAAATTTGGCATATATGAGTCGAGGTTGATGAGACCCCATTAAAATAACTACGTGACCCACTATGTAGAGTTGTAAGTGGTAGTCTTTACCTTGAGGACATGGATAAACTACATTATAGTAGAGATCTTTGCAGTTTAATTAGACCAGCAGAGTCTCAGGTACATCTTCAATCAGAGAGACCTAATCCTAAGAAAACATGTCTGGTTGGAATTCTTGCAAGAATCTAACATTGAGGTAGTTTATACTCCAGGGAAATGCCATATTATAGTATATAACCTAATAAGGAATTCCAAAGATTACATAGTGTAAGAAGTTTTAGATCAGTTAGCTTCCCTATAGCTGAACCTAGTGGATAAAGATGCTACTATTATTTTTTTTCCGTCGATGGTTGTTACCCATCCTCTTTCTTAACGGGTTATAGAGGGACACCATGGGGATACCCAATTTTAGATATTTCATTACTAGATGATATCAAGAGGTTAACTAGTTGGATTTTATAATGAATATAATGACATCATCTTTTTGTAGAGGTAGATGGTAGTCTTGGTTACATTATGAGACGATGTGATGTGGGAGATTCACACTCCTGTTTTAGTCGTACATCCATGAGATAAAATGGGTGCGAGAGAGCTAGTGGTGGGATTAGAATATCCACCCTTTCATTTGTTTGTGATTTTTGGGGAAATTTTTTTTAAAAAGGTAATATATTAGAGAACTTGGTTTTTCCCTTTAAGGATTTGGAATATTTCATGGAATAATTTCAGATCCATGCACTGAGATGGCACACGATTCTGAGATCAGGTGTGCCAAAAATTAATCTTATAAAAATATTAAATATATATTTTTCACATGCACACTATTTTATGTAAACAATGTAATATATCATAAAAATAAAATCATATAAAAAGACTAAGGGAAATTTTGAGTCTAGAATTTGGAATTTACCCTAGGAGATACATAACATTGTCGGTGTGAGGCATATTTAGAAAAACTTCACCGAGAATGTTACCATAAATTAAAAAAATACATAAAATTATATTAATTTTAACTCTAATCCAAATAAAAAATTAATGAGGACATACATTGGAAATCAAAGACCACCATTGAGTTCTTAATATGTTATTTTCCCTAGGAGCGATCTAATGTTGGTCAGTGCGGGATGTTAGGATAATGTAACTATTGGTGAGTGTATTTTGTTAAAATAAATTATTTATTAATCTACTATAAAATTAAATGACCTAAACTACTTTATTCTATAATTAATATGCTATGTAGAATATCTAGGGTCATCTGTATGATCATGGTATCATTGAGAGGATCCTTCATCCCATATCTGTTGGTGGATTGAGATCAGACGACGGCTGGTGATCGGATCAAGGTGAATCGATAGGCGATAGATACAATAGATCATCTTCATCACTAGACGATGAATTTTTCACCAATTATTAATCTCTAATCAAGGTATGACATTTAATTTTGGTCTTTTACACTATTTTTATTAAATGATTTAGCAGATCTATTTTTGTTCTTTGATCGATGCCCTCTTGCAGCCTTTGCATGTGCAGATGTATAGAAATTGATTTATTTTCAATTGTTTTTTAACATTGGGATCGTCAATCTTGATCGACTAGCCATGAAAATTTTCCCTCAATCCAAAAGACTTTTTTTGTAGGTTATTTTACCTCCAACGTTCTTCATGTTCTTCATTGTTAGGCCACAAGGTTATGATTAGACTTTGTCAGGGTGGGTTCAAAAATGGTCAAACACCCCAGATTCGATGTAGTGGCACGAATGAAATGTTGGTCAATAGTTTCGGGTTGGATTGATAAACTAGTGGGATGGTGTTTATTGAATGGATTAGATCAGCATCGCAGATACATGTTTGTGGTCAGAGGTGGTTCAAGATCAGGTCGATAACACACATTTTCTCAATTGGATCGTGGTGACAACATGCACTATGATGGGTTCAGTTTCATGTGGATTTAGTGCATGGGATCTCTTGGTAGGGGATTCTTATTGTTGGCATGGAAATGGTAAGACATGAAACACTGACAAGGTGATTAGATATAGTCAAAGTAGTGAAAGGTAATAATTAATAATTATAATAACAATAATAATAATGGTTCTGTATTTATAAAATTAAATTCGGGTTCATTATTATTATTTTATTAAATAATAATAATAATGGTGAGATTAAATTTTATAAATGGTTATTGGTTAAATAAAATAAAAATTATAATAATGAAACATGATGGAGCCCTATTGTAAATGAAGGAGTTTCATGATCCTCATTTAACAATTTATTTTATGATGATGATGATGATGATAATATTAATAATAATATAATAATAATAATAATAATAATTTTTTAATGGAAGAGAGATGGTTTCCTTGGAGTTTCCACATGAATAAGTGTAGAGAGGGGAATTGTGAATCCCCAAGGATTAAAGTAATTTTATGTATAATATTATTATAAAAGGTAAATATTATTATTACTTTCATGAGGTATAATTAATATCATGAAGGATTATATGGTATATGATTGATGAACTTGCAGTGGTAGTGTGATCTTGGAATTGCGACGACCATTTAAAGAGTAATTATGGATACCATTTTTGGGATCATGCCTCATATCAATGAAACAACCAATAATAATAAAATAATTATTATTATGGGATATTGTATCTGACATATATACCATATATGTTGTCAAAATGATGAACCGTCTACAATTCATTAACACTAAAATTAAGGTGGGTGTTTCAAGGCCAATTTCATGTATTTAATTTGGACTTGTGGATTGGGTGCAAGAAGTACCGTTCGCGTGTGATGCGATGAAATGTGACCTTTTCACAGGTGTCCGATTAAGGAAAGTTAATAGTATATCATTGGAATTTTTCCACGGGGATCGAAATATTGTGATCCATTTGCTCATCTGAGGCCATTTGATGAGGAATTTTGATGAAATAACATTTTTACACTTCATATTAACAATGAGCCTCATGTGTTCATTAGAATTTTGGTCGAGACATGTTGTGCAGTTCCCCTATAGGACATGTAGTATAACATAGCCATGAAGACATGTGCTAGAGAGGAAATGACCAATCAGTATAGTGGGACAACACAACATCTAGGTCCTTGACATTTCATGTGCCTCTTTTTTTAGAAAATTAAATTTTTCATTTCTCATTCAGTTAAACGTTGATTTCGGCTAACAAGTAGCCTATTGTGAGTGTTTTCCAATGTATAATTTTATGATTCTCTAATAAGAATATTTTTGAGATACTATGAGAAATGTTTCATGTCTGAAATGAACTAATATGACACATGATGATGGAAGTGATCATAAAAGGCACCAGAGTATTACCGAGCTTACCCACTAGGTAGGATGGACTGGGGAATTCCCTAATGGTAGTTCAGGGATTACCCTCCAACTAGGATGGGTAGTGGAATACCATGATGGATGTTTCCAGCTTACCCTTTAGATGGGATGTGTAGTTGCATTCCCTGATGGATGTTCTGACCTTACCCTCTTGCTGGGCTAGGCAATAGTGTTTTCAGATGAATTTTCTAGGCTTACTGTCTAGTAGGACTAGACAGTGGCATTACCTAGAAATATTTCTGAGTTACCCGCCTTTAGCTCTGGGCATTAGAGTTCCTCGATGTTCTAGGATTACCCTCCAAGTGGGCTGGGATGTGGCATTCCTCGATGACATCTTCTAGGTGTAATCCTCTGGTTGGGATCATCAGTGGAATTTCCCTAACAACACATTTGCCTTACCCTCCAGTAGGACTGGGAAGTGGCATTCCTCAATGGCCTTCCCAAGTGGTACCCTCCAGTAGGAATGGACAGTGGCATTCCTCAATGACTACTGTAGTAGCACCCTCCTGTCATATAGGGTATGTTATCCTTCCCTAAAACTACTGACCCCTTGACTGTGCGACACAGTGATGAGGCATGTTTCGAAGAACCTTTTAAATCACAAGAAAGAGAGATATTTCCCCCTCCGAGACCTATCCTTGGGACATTAATTATAACCTTGTGAGTGATTCTATTCTACCAAAAGAGGATAGTATCTCAGTGTGGTGATTGAGTCCCTTTGACTTGTGTACCATGGAAAGATACATGAGGTACTCGAAATCACATATGGCTTTTACCTTGGAACTATTGGCCACTCATCTTCTTGGGATGATTTATGATATGGAGATCATCTTACTCTCTCATTTGGGCTTCATTGACTGAGAATATATATATCTTACTTATGTACCCACTACTTTGGTATTGCTACACTCCTTCTAAATAGAGGTTCATACATTTCAGGAATTCCAAATGTTTTCTGTGTTTATATTCTCGTGGTTGGATGATTACACTCTTCTTTATCAGTTTTGAAGACTCGATTATAAGTTCATGTTGTCACCCTGTCTAGCTCCTTGTGTTTTGTCGATTTCACTTTCACTATCATCTTGGGTTTATTTGTACTTTCTTATTGTACCATGTTATATTTACCAATCTAATCTTAAGTTGAAACTATTTCTTCTCCCCCTTCACCCTTTCTAAGGCATTCTTATGTGTATGTATATATTCACCCTTACATGGGTTCCTCCCTACACGTGGTGTATCTTTTGTAGAAGGTGGATAGGTTGATCATGAAATCAAAGGAACATAGGGATATAGGGTTCTTAGACCATATATGGTGGTCGTAGCTTGGAATACAGAGATGGTCTTTCTCAATTATTTTGTCTTTTCTTGTTTTGTTAGGTTGAGACATATTTCAAATTTTTCTATGTCTTTTCCCCAATTTTTTCCGAACACACAACCGTACTTCAATCTGATTAGAGGTTATGCATATTTTTTATATTTATAGAAGTGCTTCATTTTTCATTTATTTCTCTCTATAATTTTACATTGAGTTTGGTGTGTGTGTGTGAAATGGATTTTAGGAAAAGGCTTCCCCAAGTTTATAGTGTCTTTGGTGCTTTTCTCTAGCCTCTAGCCTTTTTAGGTGGGCTTGGGGTAGTTGCATCCTGATCCCTGACTTGGGTTAGGTCGTGACAGAATTGGTAAATGATGAAAAAGTACTCCAAGTCACTGATTCTTTTCTACACCTATTAATAGGTTAAATATTCAGATACAAAACATCTCAAATGATTTCTAATTCCCTCCCATGGAAATGATCATTTGATTTCATGTTATATATTCATTATTTCTTGATGAAATGCCCAATTGGAGTTATGAAATACCTTCAAAATCATTTCTCTTAGAATTAAAGAAACTCTTATCCTATATTTAAAATAACAAATCAATTTTATTAATATAGACCATCAATGAATAGTCCTCTAAATATTTACAGCTTCAAAATTTCTTTTACATTTGGTATCTACAACAACTAGATATTCAAGTATATATTTTATCCTTTAAATGATTCTATACTCGACATATTTCTTTATATGTACTATTACAAAGGTGGTGATACATTATGTATATATGTTATAAAACTTATAAATTCCTTAAATTATAAAATTAGTCTGATTGAGTCACTTATTGTTTTAGAAGGTATTTTTGTAATAAAACTTTTATATCTTTATATTTTGATTTTTCCATTAAAATTTAAATATATAATTTTTTGACTATAAATAATGAAATTAGTTTTTTTATTTATAATACCATAATCACCATTTTATTTTTCTGGTTTTTTTCTGAAATAGTTACATTATAGGTGAATAAAAAATACATATTTTGGATAATTTTATATCTATTTGTGATATTATCAAATAATAAGAATGAATTAAGTATTCATTAATTTTTTTCTCTAAAAATATATATTCATATTTAATATATCATGTTCATAAACCAATGATTATCCTTTTCGAACATATTTATATTATTTAAAAAAATGTTATTTTTTAATAAATTACCTATTTTAGTTTAATTGTACATTTTTTATTATTTAGAAGTTGAATAATTTTAAATTAAAGGTAAAAAATTTATTAATCACATCGAAATTTTTTAGGAAGGATCCTCTTCTAATTTTTGTAAAAATTTAATTACCTTGATTAATATATAATTAATACTAATTAGTGTTTAAATTACTATTCTAAAGCAGATTGAATTATCCTTTGTTTAAATAAAAATTAGACATTATGGAACCCAGTTTATTGGTTTTAAAGTCTTTACCACACGTAACACCAACAATACCCCACCTAGATCACATATCATTGCTGATCTTATATTCTTACCCCTACTTAACATTCTTTTCCTTGTAATGTGACCATTGATTTAATTATAAAATAGACCACTCAAACCCCTTCAATTACATGACATAACAGTAGAATCAATAATTAATATATACCCTTATAACATATTTTATAAGTCCCTTACTGTAAATTAACACCCCATTCACAATAATATTTTTTAACTACTTCCATCCAAATCCATTTTATCTGTATTTTTAGAAGGAACTTTTTTGTTAGGTGCTATCTACATAAGATATATCAAAATTCAAACAAAAAATACCTCCAAAATAAAACAAAAAACACAAACAATGGTGCAAGGAGGACCTAGAAATTACAAATACTGAGAGTTCCATAACATGTAGACACCCACTATCAACTTGACACATGCAAGCCATCGTCAGAAATGACACAGTGGAAGAGACCACTGATCACAATAAAACCCATGAAGATGGAACAAAAATTGATCACCATCAGTGACTAGTGGAATAGTGACACAAAAATTTGAAACAACTATCACCATTATTGAGGAAATAGGTAGCGATGCAAAGCGGGCTTGTGGCCCGTGGGCTTTGTGGGTATGGGGCGGATATGGGGCGGGGCGGGCCTAAAAAGTTTGACATTTTAGAGTGCGGGCCAATGCGGGTTTAGCCCATGCGGGCACGGGCCAATGCGGGTTGAGCCCACGCGGGTGCGAGTTGGCCCGCGGGCCTGATTTAAAAAAATATATATTATTTTTACAATATATGTTTCTCTAAAATTTTAGTTTTTTTAATAACAAAATCATGGTTAACCGGTGACATATGATTTCTCATCGTAATGGTCATATTAATTCACCATTTATTCACATCTGAATTTTAAATAGGCCTATATTTATTGTTTTAATATGATATTATATTATTTATATAGTAATTATTATCCATATTCACATGATGTGCCAACTCATCTCTCAAAAAATGGAACTCATCACCCCTGCGCATGGTTTCAATTCTATAAGAGTTATTATAATCATAATATTTTTTAGGTTAATTTAATTTTGTTATTATTTAATTTTATTTTGTTATTAAGAGAATTGGATAGAACCTCGTGAAAACATTAATAGCTCTTCTGAAACTGATCGTTACCTGGAGAAACTTCATTCATTCACAGGTTTAGTTGTTCACATCACCACACAATCAACATTATCATTCATCACCTATCACCGATCACTCACATACTTTCTATCGCAATTGTTCGCCGCCACATCAGAGCTACAACATGCAACCATTAACCTACAAAAAATGTTCCATCACATTCTTTAAAACACTAGTTATTGTCAATTCATACTTCTCCCCACAAATACCTTTAAGAATGATAAAAAATATAGTATTTAAATGATTATAAATAGTATTTTTTTTGTAAAGGTGGGTAAGCCCGTGGGCAACCCGCGGGTTTATGTGGGGCGGGGCGGGCTTGAAAATTTTTGTTCGCATTATATGCGGGCTTTCTCGAAAAAACCCGCATGGGCTCAAACCCGTGCGGGCTTGGCGAGCCCCGCCCCGGCCCGCCCGTTTCGCATTACTAGAAAT